>JACDQD010000008.1:13284887-18927387 GCA_019843655.1 Lethocerus indicus
AGAGAGGGGGGGTACGGGCTATTAATTTTATAAGGCTATTAAAAATGAAAAGCAGGAAGAAACCGCCCTCAGGGAAATTGTTTACGAGTCCATTACAAACGACAGGGATTACTCTTCATATTTTCCCCTTTTATTTATACCGGCGCAGCTCTAGCGGCGTTTAATTTCTCAGCGATTCAAGCCCAGCGACTGACTATTCAACGACGATGTCGTAAATATGTGTGATAATGTCAGACAATAGAACTCCGTATGTTAATGATATATCGGCATCATTATTATCCAAACAATATCGTTTTTTTCTGCAGCCTAATTAAACATCCCGCCAAAGCGAATATGTACATTTATATTACTTGCTTGGAAAAACGCTTTTAACTATTTTTTGTTATTTGATATACCTGTTTTGTGGTCTGCGAGGGGTTGGAATACTGTAGGTTCGTGGTGTTTCTGTCTCCTCTCGCTGGTACTGACAGTACATGTGAAAGTGACAGTGCAGTGAGGATGCCCAAAAAACATCCAAAGTGCTAACAGTGACTAACACCGCTACTGAAGGTGGCGAGCAGCCGAAACCGGTCTAGCAAAAGACCAAACCAGCGAGAGGAGACAGAAACATCACGAACCTACAGTATTTTTTGTTATTTTTTCAAATCTTCACAACAAATACTGATTTAAAATTTGGCGGCACACCTATACCGTTTTCAGGATAATGGTTAACAACATTAATTTTTGATTCCGTTCCTAAGTCTGTACCCGATCAACAATTTCGGAAAAGAGCTTGATATTGTGGTAAATAATTGAGACGAGACCGAGCGCTACCCACCGATTCGCGAGGCCTTTCCTTTACGCCATTTTCAGTAGGCGGAGTCCGAAGGAAATGCGAACACTCAAATCGGCCTACCTCTATATACATAGCGCAGTTGCCAACTCTTACAGGGAAAAGGCTAAAACGGGCAAACTCAACACTGGTGACAATGACCAGAGTGACTGGTAGGCCGGAATGTAGATCGTTGACCCCTGTCCCCGAGGAATTCGTCGGCCGGCTAGGGCCCAGGTGTTTACCTGGTCGGGGATAATCCTAGCCGCCCTTCTAAACGGCTCTGTACACAAACGCTAGGGCTCCCCTGCCCACTCCCTTTCCCCCCGTCTTGTTTGCTCTCCTCCGGACGTTCAACGCCGAATGGTTAGTTCTCTCCACTATACATCAAATATGTATAAAGTGGTAGCCCCCTCCCTACCATTAAGGGGACACTCCGAAAACCTCGGATTGGATCGCGCGAAGAAAAGCGAACTGCCCTGTAAAAGCCATCGAGTCACCTGTCAAGTCTACTTTAATCTCTACTCATTACGCTCGCGGTCTTACATCGCTGCGTACAACTACATTAATTGCAATATTTATTCGCAACTGTTATACGATCGATAAACGGGCTTCGCGTGTTCTGCGTCGGGATAACGAATGGGTCCGGTAGTGGAAACATCGGAGAAGAAAAATTTGATGAACGCTAAGTAGAGGCGGACCAGTTTCCTCTTATCTGGTCTTGTTCTCGCTTCTTGTTCGCATTAAGCAATCCGCCCGCCCTCCTCTTGTTGAGTGTACCGGTGCGTATGCAATAATGATGCAACGGCGGGCTTACCTACTGCCTGTAATACCCCCGGCCGGTGAGCATTCCGGATTAACCAGACAGCAAGCGACTTTAGAATTAACTGGCGCCGACGGTATTCCTTCAAGTGGCGAGGGAACGTGAGATAGGGATGATCCCTTAACACGCACCGGTAAAATTAAAATTATATAATACTTTTAATCATCGATTTGATTGTACTTTATATAACGGAACTTTACAAGGTCTGTCCTATAAATTAATGCAGGATATTCGTCATAACATCCATGAATCCATGCATTATGACACGTATGCCTGCTTTCAGTATTTATATTCACGAATATTGGGACCAATATATAAAAATATGAGCGAGCCAGAATGAATGAATGCGAATTTGGGAGTATAAGGCGTCTCTGAACACCCTTCAATTTCCAATTGAGGCCTTTTCAGCGTTCAAATAAAAAAAGTAGAATTTTATTTATCAGAAAGTTTCGCCCGGGCATCGAAATATGGCCGACATCGATTTCGATGGAAATAGGCTCCGTCTTTGAAGTGCAAAGAGCTGTAGCATCATATTCTCGACCGTTCCAAACGGTCTATTGTGTCCGGCCGGGAGTAATTTCGAAATCCGGCGTTCACCGTCGGAATTAGTCGCTGTCTGAAAAAAATCCGAGGCCTTTTTGCGTCGTCCGATAGCGACTGAAATAGAATTCGTATTTAATTTTAAAAAAAATTAAATTATACAAGAAATTTACCTTTGCGACGGTACGCTAAATAGCTGTCCGAATTGATTGGAAAAATGCGCGGCTAAATGTATATTCTCAATTCCAGGATGCTACGAAACTAATACAGTACAATTTTTATTTCGTAGTCATATAGTTTATTGTTTTGAATAAAGAGAGGCGTGGGTAGGGATACCAAAGGTGGCCTGTGTTCTTTACCTCCCGAAGAATGGGTTTTTTAATGTAAATGAACGTCAGATTCTGGGTGTTTTTAATCGGTGGGTATAGCCATTCCAACGCTGGCAATATACATATTGCCCCGTCTCGAGTTTCGCCGGAGGAATTCGAGAATATCGGGTGTCGAGACGGAGACGTGGAAACGCGGGACGACTCCTTTCTCACGGACAGTCGGATTCGAAGCACGGGTCCATAAATTCCCCGGGCCCTGGAAACGTCCGCTCGGGTTCGGCAATTACGGCCAAAAGGGGAAACGTCGCCCGGGCCGTTGCCACCCGTCGACCTTCTCTGGGCTATACCGGCCATTTTTGAAACCCTCCTTCCGCAGCACAACTCAATCTCGTCCAAATCCCGACCCCACAAACTGAGCCTTCTAACAGTAACGTTTTAATTAACTCCCATTGACTTTACAGGAGCCTTGAGTTAATCTCGTTAAAGCGCTTACAAATTCTAATTGGAGGAAACTTAAATGAGGACAAACAAATTAAAAGGTAAAGTATCAGGCCTCCAACCCGAAGAGCCACCAGGTGGCGGACCGAATTTTCCGCGAGCTATAATTTGTAATGTTTTGACGTTTCTACGGTTGTACAACCCAACCACAACATTAGGTTTTATAGCATTTTTAGCTCCTTGATAGCTACTGGATGTCTCATGTTAATAATAGTAGGTATGAACTGTGAATGGGTGACGACGCTGTATATCTAAGTAACATATCGCGGTAGTAACCTCTCTTACGACGTGTGGCCCAAAATTGTCTTATTTGTATTTGTTTAGTCTTCATAGTTCCTGTGATACCTTCGTTTACTATCATTCGCGAAATTCACAATTGTAACAGTTTTTTAGTACTCCACTAAATTACAGTCAGTTTTCTGTCCCATTGGCAAGCTGCGCTGTAGAGCTAAATTCGCTCGTGACATTTACTACAAAGTATAAAGTATTATACTGTAGTTGTAGTTGTAGGATAAGTCACCCGAGATGACAATAATAATAATATAGGCGAATTAATAATTGCAAATTCATAAATTAACGGTCAGAGGGGCGGTCGATAACATCTCATCCCCGAGATATATTAACACCGTTTATATCTCGATTAAGTCATCGCAGCCTTTGAAATATTGGCGGAAAATGTCCGCCCGGAGGGCTCGTCAATTCGTTACCATTTTGAAGGGACAATTAACTCATAATTGGCCGCTTTGCCGATTGCACAGTCCGCGGGGCTTATCTTCCACGAAATTCGAGCAATAAAGTAATTGAAGCAAAGGGGATTTAATGAGAGACACTCCTCCTTCCCTCCCCCCCCCCGGGCCATAGGTGCCCGGCCTTGCTAATAGATTTTGGCCCAAGCGCGGAGATTGAAAGACTCAGTAGTTTGCCGTTTCGGTCGGGCTATTCACGCCAAGAAATTAGATTGGGGCGGCCCTGCAGCGGCAATTTCGAAAATGAAATAGGTAAATGGTAAATTAGGGCCTTGCCAAGAGAATGAAGAGGGGGGTGGGAGGAGGGAAAAATAACGATTGAGAGCAAAACGATTAGGGTCATGTTTAGGGAATGATGTCGGCCGAACGAAAGTCTTCCAGTGCCCGATTACGTTCTTAATATACCTCTAAACAATTGAAAGGTGAAAGGAGATGCACTATGGATCGAGAATCTGCAGCTCGACTCCATTAATTGTGATAAACGGTCGCCTATTCCAAAGTTTTGAAGCCAAAAGATATAAGGCCAGAGATATCAGAAGATAGAGAAACGCATTTTTAAAATATGTTTTGTTACGTACGGTAAATATATTACTTGTATTAATGAAAATGAAGTGCTCACTATGATATATACGATTTTTTTCGCTACAATTTCGAACATCCAAAAGGATTGATTCGTTTCGATAATAATTTCTAATCTGATCGCACCGAGGTTAATTATCGGCCGAGATGCACTATCCATTGCAGTGTTCAGAGGGCCTATTATGCGGGGAGCAACCGGGGTGCAAACCGAGACCGCTAAATGGGGGCTACATTTAAACCGAAGGGATTATCATTAGATTAAACTGCGCTTTGCTCCATGATTAAAGCTCCCCCCATCGCCAAGTCACTCAGCGTTAATCATCGGAGGTTCAATACGTAACAACGGAGGATCACTGTTACGTGACTCCTTCCATTTTGAAACTCTAACCGGCCGTCAACTGTCATTTGGTCTAGGACCGGATCAATGCCATTTATTTTGTAAAATATTTCCTACAGACTAGTTGAGCTCACTAGCGCTCATTATTTGTGATTTCATGAAAATGTTTTAATGTATCTAATAGAGATATGAAGTAACCTTTACAGCATTTTTTATAGACACCGATGTAGAAATTATTTTACACAAAAGAGTAGGAAAAACTTCCCGAACAGCCGAACTCCCGGTGTTACCCGAAACCGAAGTGTCCGAACGCCATCTAGCGGTTCCAGGTCAAATTCACGGCCGTTTCTAGTACTCGTTGTCACCGTCACCGGCGTCCACCGATGGTACCAGCCGGGTATGTGTCACTGTTTCGAAACTTGCACTCCGCTACCAATCGCTACCGCTACATCCCCCTGCAATCGTTAAGTGTCCATACGGACCGAGCCGGAGATCCAACTTTCATCGGCCTACTTTTGCTGGGCGTTGAGCGTCACAATGGGACGTTGTCGCACTTGGGCAATGCCAGGTGTTGGCGCGATATACGGAGCTGCGCGAGTGCGCCCCTCTTACCGGGGGGACGTTGTTCCCTAATCACCTCGCCAGCTGTTCCCTCGATGCCTCCACTCTTCCGTACTAAAATACGAATTGAAATACCGAAGAGATAAATACAGCGGAGATTTCCTTATGTTTGCCAAAAAATACCTAAGATTTCTAATTTGGGCTAAATGAGATAACATAATAAACATATACGAAGACGTCGATTCAGAATAAAACACGATATAAATTATCGTAGTCTTTTTACCATCTTCTCTCTCCTCATGATGGTTTGGTCTTTTGCATTAGCAAAACCAACACACACGCTATTAAGCGAGCGGAGACAGACGATCGACATCGACAATATCCCTGCTTTATAATGAGCGCCGATGAAGCTAACTGTCATGAGGCTTGTATTATCAATGGAACTATTGTACGTTTAATTTACGCTTTTCGAATATTATTCGTATTGATTTGTGTTTTTGTTTCCCGCAGTCAATTTATTATCATAACTGTTGTACTACTCTAACGATGAAAAATTACACTTGATATATAGAGTTCTAAATTAACAACTTTCAATAGGGGAAGTTTCTATAGTTTTCGATGAAAGTTAGCTCCAAATAACTAAATATTACACAATTACCGGACACTCGTGCTTACTGATTAAGATTCGTATTTATCCTCATTTTCCTCAACCAACTTTCTAATGGAAATACCCACCGAGGCGCTGTTATTTTGTATATCTCGATGAGGCCAGAATCTGAGTCATCGGTGAACGATGTTTCATTTAGAGGTGATTTGTTTCATTTTAAATTTCAAAGTGCCGTTTCTCGGCACAAAATTGTCAGAAAAAAATAACAAGCCGTCGGTCTATTCTTTTTAATTGATCATATTTCATTGCATTCTGAGCCAGTGGCGAATTTTTCACTTGCGGTTTTTTCATGGAAGCAACATTATGTATTCGTTAGTAGTAGCCGATCGTTTATTAAATTAAAACATCGCGTTGGCTATGTTTGCTGAGTTGTTCAGAAAATTCCCTCTCTAGCAGCATTTCCACATATTTCTATCTTTGATTAGTTGCAATATTTTCTTTAAATAATTAATCGCGCTTTAAATAATTAAAATAATTTACTGATGATGAATTTATTGACTGAATGATTTACTGAATTAAGAGTTCATAAAAATGTCTTCATAAAATGAAAAGAATCTTCATTTTATATGTTTTTTAGTATTATTTCATATTCAAAGTTAAGTACAGTAGTATGTTATTTTTAAAGCCTTTAGTAAAGGGAATAAGGGGAAAATACGCGTGTATGTTCTACTTTAACTTTGCTCCCTGTCCGATATGAGGAGTGGTGCGTGGGAGGGAGGACTATAGCACTTAAGCTGTCACTATCACTCTGTTTGTAAGATATATGATTCAATTTATATTGGATTCAAGTGATGTTCACGTCAATTCAATGAAACCTTTATATAGTGGGACGAGTGCTCCGGGCAGGATGCGATGCCGCAGACATTTCGGTGTGATTTGTCTGGGAGAACGGAAAAAGTAAAGCCGATAAGATTCGACATTTTCGAATAACGGAAATATTTAGTCGTCGAAACCATTTAACTTGATAATATTGCAATGTGTATTGCAATGTTGAAATAAAATCTTACATTACTAATATTTCTCGGCCAGATACGGCGAAAGCAATCTATTTAGGAGGAAATGTATTTTCCTCCTATACATTTTTTAAATGGTTCCCAAAAACTACTGATCAAAATATTGCTGAACAGCACTGTTTCGGGGCGGTACAGGATCAATCTCTGTTCGCGGCAAAATTCTTCCTGGAAATTCTGCGGATAATGAAATATTTCAGCCGGTTTAATGGCCGCTCAATGGCTTCTGGCGGACCTAATTTTCTCTGAATTCTCTGTGAGCGGCGGTAGCGGCTTAGCGCTTCACCTCATTTGAATGAGTAACACACACCGGGGCTTGAATTAATAAACACGTTGAATTGCAGTCCATACGGACGTTATGCCGGCCGTAACACCGCCTAATTAGGCGACACCCGTTGAATAAACAATGATCCCGGCGCCCTAAAGGGCAACACACCGCCCTACAAGTGTTGTCCATTGTCTCAATTACAGTTTCCCCCGGTCTTTACAGCCGAAGACAGGACCAAGTCGCATTTTCTTGCCCCTGTTCATTGAATTTACGAGCTGCGTAGTTTCCTGGTGCCTTTGTTTAAGAAAAAAACGCGAACCATTATATGGGTTTTGTAAGCATTCAATCTCTATATGAAACCCAAATTTATGTAACGTATCTCATGTAAAATTTATAAAAAAAGAAGACTCGTTGCTACTAAGAAAACGAATATCTTAAAAGTCGTGGTGTTCTTTTATCTCAATTATTATCGAAGGTTGGTTTCTAAAGAAATATAGACTGCAAACAAAACTAGAATTGAATTCTAATAAGTATGCTGGAATTCCAAGAGCATTGAATTTTAATTAATTCAATTTTGCAACGCAAAAAATATTCGTTCAACTATTACTTTATTTTCAATTATACTCACGTAATTCGCCGTAACGTTCTAGAAGGACGACCCGAACACACGTTGGCCCCACAAGTAAATACCTTAAATAGGAAGCGTTTGGTACCTTTGTGCATGTGGCGTGCCGAGGCCCTTCTATAATGGTCTCCTACCGATCCTAATAAAGGGTCGATGGAATTTTGATTACGGCCAGAATTCGTTTGTAGTTGAAACAGCGGGAATGAATCCAATAAAGCACAGGGGAACCAGTCTGGCAGTCCACTAAGCTATCGGATCGTCCGCATCTCGGTCAACGATGTAATCGAATACGTCGAAAGTCGGCGATGAGGCCGTCTCATTTCCCAGTGGAGGTAGATAGATAAGCCGGGCGGGAGGAGGGGCGACGCTTAATTTCCTGTCACCATCAGGACCGGAAAATATAAAAAGAAAAAAAGGGGAAGTTTGAAATCGGACTCGGGTTTGGCAATAGGACAGTTCGACTTAGTGTGTGTTCCACCCCTGCTGTCGCCTTCCGAACTTCCCCAGCGGCGCGAATCGAAAACGACCGGCCCTGTCCAAGACACTTGGAAAAAGCGTTCCATAAATGCGTCGAGAGGAACGGAAATCAGGAACAAATCCGAAGCTAAACTCTGATCAGCTTTAATACTGAATATGAAAATAGTGTTTGCAGTCGAAAATAACCCATAAAAAACATTCCTAAAATAATTCATAACCGTTATACAGATTGATAATTTGGGGAGTTCAAATGGGTGTATGTACAAATTATATCCACACTAACTACTTTGCCTTTCGGTACAATATCTCACGGTTTGCTTTTTCTGTCGAAAAAGGGAAATGTAATTTTTATGTACTAACCACCTTCAAAAGATAGGATTCCGTCGAAGTAGGATTCGGTTTTAGGCCCCTGGGTAATGTAATCGTACTGATTCCATGGGAGCACGAAGAGCCCGAATTTCGATCATGTCCGACCGTCGGCATTATTTGAATATGACGGCCCCGTATCCGCGCTCTATATTTAGAACAGCGGCCCTCAGGTCCCGTAGCTGTTTCGGACAGAGAATGAAGACGGAGCCGCCCCGAATATTTCTTATTACTTTCCAGCCCCGTTTCACCCCCGCGGGACATTCGTAATCCTGAGCTCCGCCATTGGCCCACCGCTATCTGCCCTCGCTAGACCGACCACTCTCAGCGGCCGAACTAAATCGCTTTCTGGCCCCCAAATGGTACTAGGACTCCGGCCTCTCCATCCAAATCCTAGAAAATGACAACTCGTGGTTGATTACAGCAGGCACAAATCACCCAATCGGTCCAAGTCACGAAGCGACGGGTATAGCACAATTCTTTTTAAATTTTTTTATAACAAAAATGTTTCCTACTTTCATAGAGGAGCTATCGATATGGGCACAATTTTGAACATACCCGTGAATATTTCCCACCCGGTTATATACAATATTTGTCGAGGTTTTACTGTAAAAAATTGAACAAAAAAATTATAAATTAATTGAGTACAGTTGGGGATAATTAGCGAGGCTGACGGGGGTCGGCCGAGTGTTGGCACTCGAGCGCTAGCGCTGGTCGCGCTATTCTCCCCTGGCCCACGGCCTTCGACCCGTAACGAAGCTCAATATGCAAATGTAATCTAGTTTGCAGTATTAAATGCAACCCCCATTATGCGCTGACGATGCACTCGTTTCGAGTGTTGTTTGGAGTGGTCGGACGGGCCGTTGTTTGAACGGTGGGGGAGCCTCTCCCGCCGCCGTTAGACCTGTTTCAGAACTGACTCTTGTCTGTTTCGGACCGAGTCGGGCAAAACGCGAAAATCCACTTCAACTTTAAACGGATTTAGCCCACTCGTAGGTTATAATCCTTTCGAGGCCCCGTCAACCGAAATGTATTCTTTGCCCCGAAACTTCTTAATTGGGCGAATGGATAAATAGGCATGGGCCGCTGCCGGTTACGTCGTTTCCGATTTCGCAAGTTTATACCTGCATTTTCGGTGTATACTAACGACTAAACTGGAGTTACATCAGCTCTCGTCGTGGCCAATTAAAATTTTCAGTTGAATGAAAATTCATTCAGTCTACAACCGTATCGGACCGCGGGTCGGCAAATTTACACCGTGCCCTAGGAAAATAAAATACATTTAAATTACTTTAAATGTATACAGGATAATCGTTACAAAATACATAAATGGAATAAAGTCCCCCACTGCATACATTTTTGAGTTTTTATACGTAACTATTTTGGCTTCTGCTTTACTTAAATGTATTACATATTAGATTGAATAATTGAGAAAATTAAAATCGGGGTTAGGGTAATGATTTCCTATACGTAAGTTGGAAAACTGAAGATGAAAGCAGTAACTCTCAGAAGGCAAGATGAAGCATCCTAAATACACAATAATAAACCCACCGTTTAATGGGACAAATTTTTACTTTTTCCTTTCTTCCTAGAGAGACATTATCCTAGATAACGCCAGCAGGGCTGGGTTGCCAGAAAACCTAGAAACCCAGAAAAAGCCGCTAAAATATGATTCGTAGACCGCCCAGGGCCCGCAGGATAGGATTACCGCGGTAAAGCCGCCATCTCGGGGCTTAACAAAAAAATCCCCTGCGTCTGAGAAACCACAAGACGTCCTTGTTCTACTATGGCCCAGGATTAATGGATACGCAGCGTTGAAGGTGAGCAATAGGTGAGACCGACATAATGTACGGCTTGGCCGTTAATCAATAATGAAGGAAAACAATTCAAAATTCACCGGCCAATTAGCCGAAATTCATCACGGATTCCAAACAAATGTCGGAACCTAATTTTTACCTATTGTTGTTAAATATTCCTTACCTTCTGCCGTCGATTACGCGTCTCATTGAAACAAATCACGATTTCACAAAATGAATTGTTAATTTAAGGTTTGTCAGATTCGGCCGCTTTAATAATTAATGGCAGAATTTAGCCGGATGGACTTGGAATCAATTGGCGATGCGGCAGCTAAAGCCGGGACTAGAACTAAGGGATTAAGTTATTGTGCTTGATGTCAATTTGCGGACTGTGGAATTACTTCCGCCGAACTGGACAGCTGAAGACTCTCAACTTGAGCGAACAATTTGAGAGAGTCGGTCTGCTACTTGGCCAATTGTATTTGCTCCAATTACTTTTCCATTATTACTGATATTGTTAAGTTTACCTGGTGGCCTCTGCCGGAAGGACCGAGTTAGTCCGAGAGCAATTGGCCGACCGCAGTCCCTCTCAATCAAACCGACTTCCGACTGGAGTTATAATTGCTTTACTTCTCCGCCTCGGATGATTCCCAACCCTCCCGTATTGCGGACACAAATGTCGTGCACTTCACTGTCGGATTCGAACGATAATTTTCAATTCTAATATCTTTCTCTGTACAAAAGACCTTGTGGTAAGTGTCAGAACTAGAGCCGATAATGGTGGAAATGAGAACAGGGAAAATAAGTACGCCTGTTTCAACCTCAACTCAGCCGTGTCAGTACTCAACACTGTTGAACATTATGCATCGTGTTCCCGTGTAACAGACAGAATTTTTATCACCAAGGATCAGGACCGCCATATGCAGTATTGATCCCTGAGTATATAATTAACTGCAAATTAGAAAGTATGCAGGCTCTAACGCGAGGCAGTTTTATTTCAGCCAGTAATGGATTCAAATTGAAATACCTCGAAGGAATGTGCAGTATATACCAATTAACGAATTAATGATCGTAATCCGTGTGTAAACTGCTCTTACACTTGTCAAAATTCGCGATTCGTAATTTGAACCTACGTCTGTAACCGCAGAATCGAAATGAAATAGGTTTTAGGAAACCGCAAATGAATATTCATTCCTACAATTGGAGTACTTCTAAACGCGCTGTTTGTGCGCCAATTACAGGACAAGAAATTGTAAAAGCACTGGGTATAAAATATATGCAATATGAGTACAAATGTATGCAATTTAAAATTCCATATTATTTCTATTTAAGAACGAAGTTATAAATGCGTGAAACATTGTCAAATTAATTTGTGGTTCAATAAAAGGTTAATTCTCGAAGTTTTACACTAACGATTAGATTTTGCCCTGAAGTACACGTATGATTATGCCTGTCTTGTTTTGATAAATTATTAAATGTATTATGCATCGTTATATTTTATACTTTAACCTTTATAAATTTAAAAAAATTGTTTATTATTAATAGAAGGGGAGAGAATCTCGTGTTGTTTGTGGACTGGCGGCCTGATTCAGCCAGGATTGAGTACTTAGCCCGGGGAACTGAGTCCCCGCCGAGCAATAAAGGTAGAGAGACCCCCGGGGGGTATCGATCGGGGTCCTCGGTGAACGGGAGGCGGTGGGCCGTCTTCCGCGTCATATTGGGCAAAAATTACGGCCCGAACCACCGGCCGAGGCGCGACCTCCTGCTCGCCAACAAGAAGAAAAGAGGAAGTCGTAAAATTCGACGTTTTTACGACCGGTAATAAACATTTTTACGAAGCGGTTTGCGGGTTCGCGCCCGCCGCGACGTACCGAACATGGAATACAGAAAACAAAAATATTTATCCGGCGTCCGATTATATCGTAAAAGTCCGGCATAATGCTTAAATTTCCGATGTTTCCGTACTTGAATTTCGTTTCCGGGAAAAGCTCCGTTTGTTAGTTCAACACTCCTATACCTCTAAACGAGGTGTTCGTAAATTGTTATTCAACGTCAGCATTATGCTAAACATTGATTGTTTGAATGGCAAACTGATGCTTGGGAATAGCGTATGCGTTGTATGTTAAAGTATGTCTTGTAATGATTCAGAAGAGACACTAAGGGCATCGTTGATACTCTATTTATTTCATTCTGAATTTATTATAAAAGTATTCTTTTCGTGTTCGGTAACAGCAGCAAACACCTTCCGATACAATGATTTTGTAGCTAATTACGAATAGCTCGAACGGAATTTTGTAATCACGACTCCGTTACTTTCTCTGTCTAATATTTATTCTTATGGCGATGTTGGTCTAAAAAATGTAGGGAATTAGCTTTGTACGGGGTTGTTATTTGATCAAAGGCGTAAGAGAGTATTTTGAGGGATTTCAATTTTGTTTTGAACTAAAAAAATATAAACAATTCGAACGAAATCAATTGATAAATACCTTCCGATCTGAGTCCAAGTTTTTCGATAACCTGAATCCTCGGCATATAACAGATCATGCCTTCGGTTTGTGTTGGTCCGCTTTTGAAGAAGAGAAAACCCGTCCTATATTCCCTTAGATATCACCTGGGCCACTGCTGTCCAACAAGGAACAAAACAAAAGGTTAAAATTAAAACAAAAATAACGGTCCAAACAGAAAAAATGAAAGAAAAATTAAAAATATAAAAAAAATACTGAAAAAGAAAACGTTGGTATTATACAGTAGTGTAGAATTATATCCTAAGAATCATTTACGATAAGTTCCAATGTTTTATTTCCTAAATAAGTAACACTTATGACATACATTCACGTTTTTGCCAAAAAGGTTGAAAACAACTATATTATTATTGCAATATGATTAATATTAAGAGCTGGAACTCTTAATATTGCAATAGTATCTATTTTTACAATTATGCTATAATTGTATAGGAAATGTGTGTGGAAATATTCTTGATGTATGTACTAAATACTACTGAGGACGGCGAGATACCGAATCCGGTGAGGATAATACGAGTGGATAAAGAACAAAGCAGATGCGAAGATAAGACAATGCTACCGACAGTTTCAATCAAATTAGTATTCCATCAAAAAAATACTTCAGAAATAATTCGTGGAGGTTATCGCAGAATAAGAATGGATTGGAGATGGTTGGGAATAGCGGACTAGTACAGAATAACGTTGCAGTGTGTCCCGCTGCAATTAAGCCCTCGTCCCGCCCAGAGTTATGCAAATGTAAGCGAGGGGGAAAAGGCTTATCGGCCTACTGAAACGCCGGGTGAGATATTGGAACTACCGCTAACAAAAAAATAAAATGTCAAATGAAATTTAAATGAGAGGGAAACCGTTTATTTCAACGTCGAACGGTTTCGCTCAGATTCATTTTGTCCCATTAGTCTCAGGGGAACGCCTATCAAACGTGACTTGCCCCGGAGCCTACAATACGCTTGAAACTAAATGGTAACGCGGTTCTCTTATTTCGTTTTCTTCTATTCCTGTGTCGGAACAATCTCGAGCAATCGTTTAACAAACGATTATCCGCGTTGGCTTTCAGTCCGACCCGACTTGTCCAAGTTATCGGTAAAGAAACATTTTTTAATTTTCCTCCTATGTTTCTTAAAAAAATATATTCATCACCATCCGGGAATAAGGATAATTATCGTTATTCTCACACAGACCGGTAGATACATTGGCGTCGGTTCGCCTTTTCAATAAATGACCAGATAATAGTTGTTAATGTAAATTCTTGTCCTTGGCACAGGTATACCCCACTTGAATTATAATTTAACGCTCAGAATTTATGTAAGCCGACTGTGCGACAGATATTCGTATCGTTTCGCACTGAACATTATGAACGCCTTACGCGATGAAGCCAAACGATTTTATAAATATCAGCCAACAACCAGGGAAATAGAAAATTCAAAGCCTATTCAAATTACATTAAATTACAGCCTTATTGTTTTTCTTTTCTGTTTACCGATTCCGCAGATCCTTCGGATAAACGCCGGCGGTCAGATAGGCATGCGGACAGGAGAGACTAGGAAATCCGCTTGGTTTTTCTCTGTTTTCGCCGCGGATATTTACAGCCGCGGCAGTGCGCCAACCGAAGCCTTTCAATATTTATAGGCCGGGGGAACGTGGCCTGTCGCCGTGCGGATTGCATTGTCTCACGCCCAACGGGGGGTGGAGGCGGCGCCCTATTAATTGTCAATTTGCTAATAAAGGGACGACGATCACGACATGCCTCCCGTAATTGGCCGAGCAATTAACTCGAAGGCGGCTCGCACCCCCGGTCATGCTCCCTCACCGATAAGAAGAAGTCAATTCCCTGCCTCCAGTTTTCACGAATACGCCCGTCCTGCACCCGGCTGCTTGTGCAATTTATCCTCTCCATTTATAGAATGCAATTGTAAATTTAATTATTGCGAAAGTCGCTCAATACTGTGATTAGAACACGAGTTAGCAGGGGTTGACCCGACGGTATTTTTCCTGTATTTGGAAGCAACCTGAGCGAGCTACACTGGAAGGATTTTTGCCCCCGTATTTGATAATTTGATATGTAACATACAAATACTTGTTCGCCCGGGTTCAGTCCGACTTCGAGTGTAAGACGTCATGTGAGTCTTATCACATATGCCAAACTATTGAGCCGATAAATAAATCTGTACAATACCTGCGGTAAATGTACACGGGTATTGTCAACAGTGTTTATAGATAAAGCAGATGTGGGTAGAAATAGTAATACACTTTAGAAAAATGTAGTCTAACTTATATACCTGCTGTTCAATATCCACCCGGTATACTCATCTCGGCTGTTGTACTTTAAGCGGAATTCAGAATCGACCGGCTAGGGAGGTTAAATAATGCAATACACCGATGACGTCTCCGAAAACTCCTTCTTGTCCCATCCAGAGAAACCCTAAATGTGGGGGGTGGGTGAGGAGGGACTACATCGAAACTTAGGACAACTAGAAACTCCTCAACTGTTAATGCCCCGTTAATACTTCAACACTTTACTTGCGCATTTAGGACAATTATTAGCCCCCTTAAAAGTATTTTAGAATTTCAAATTCAACGCATTTGAAATCGACAGCCTGCCTTAAGTTAAATTCAAAATTTTTATTATAATCCTCCTCATGTTATTCGAAATTTAAATAAATACGACGAACACAATGAATATCGTTATTTCAATCGATTAAATCCGTATATATGTGTATGTACCTAGAATGTATATTAGACAATTTCTGTGGTAACTTGTTCGGTCCCTGTCTCGGCAATGCCGACTACGATTATGAAATGTATTTGTATATTTGTTGGTTTCTTTGGGCCACATAATATCTTGGAGACATAATTCGTAAAGTCCGTCCCAGTTGGGGGAAAGAAAAGTTACCAAATAAGTAATAAATAATTGGAAGGGAATTTACATCGCATTGACCTCGCGATGGGGTCTAGAACAGACGAAGCGAGCCAGGAGAGGAGGGAAGCTGGACAGCTTGCTATTATGAAGAAGACACATTAACCAAAGTTAATTGAGTTTAGTTCAAATCCTCTTAGCCGATGATGGGGAAGAACGCCGAGCTGAAGGAATTCAATTCTAAGAAGTAACGATTCTATTAAGCGAATTTATGTTGGGACTGAAGTAAAAAACATTGTAACTTATTACACCTAGAACCGAGCCAAAAATTTCATCCGTGACGTCGCCCCTTAATAACTTTTGAAAAAAGTTCGCTTCCACCGGGGGGTTCGGGCGCCGGGTAGTCTATTAAGGAAACACTTTAATAGAACTACTATTTCAGCCGTATTACTACAAAATAAAAACTTTGATTGTGCGCGCGTTCCCCGCCAACTAGCCGAGGCCTATGATTGCTTAATGGCACGCCACGCCGCGCTCCATTAACCGCATGCCTTCGGGGCGCCACTGAAATAAAACAGTGGCACAAGTGTTATCGCACAATTCTTCGGTTCGACACAAGAATGACGAAAGAAACGAGTGTTCGAAGAGAACTTTTCGGGTGGGTAACGCCGCCGATAGCGGTTTACACGAACCTCCGATCATTTCCGTTCGACACTGGAAACAAGACGAGGATTGAATTCGCAAAAGGCCGACATTCCTCGAACGCTCTGAACACTTCTCCAGTTAAACAATTGAAATTACTTTCCTTTTCTTAAATGATTCGTTGTATTAATAACACCATGAATAGAGCGAAGTGAGAGCCACGAGAATTTGTTGGGAAAAAAATATTTTGGCCCCAAAGTTTGCCAATCGATTTCAACATTATTGAGAATAAGGAATCATCTTTGTAGTGGACGTCCTGAATCGTCCTGAAAACGATGAAGTGCATCATTTAAAAAGGGCATCTGTCCGGTAGAAGGCGACAGCGGCGGTTTGGACCGGCGGCTGAAATATAACCCCTTCAGGTTATAATACTCGCGGCATAAATTTATACCGTGAATGACGCCTTCCAAAAAGGCAATATGTGAAACTTGGGCCGGCCCAATACCATATATCTCTGGCACAGGTGCGGTTCGGGTTCGATTCCCGAATGCTGTCGAACCCGAGTTGTCCAAGTCGATTCTCTGTAGTTCGAACACTTTTAAATTCGCCCATAGACAAAGCGGCACTACCGGAGAATACCGCACAGATATTTTCAAGGCGAAACTCATAATGGTATTAAAACGAAAATTTTAACTTGCCAAGAACAACCGAAATCTAGAGTGTAATCGGGCTAAAGAGCTACTCTTGAGCTCAAGTACCTCAAGATACATTCTTCATCCACAGTTTTTTTTCTAGAGTAAATAAAACTCACCGACTTAATGATACCGTTCTCACGTAGGGTGACATGTATAGGTGTAGCTGGAGACATGAACTTAAGCTCGAGCGAAAAGCTCATACCTTTAGCGCAGAAGTTATTTACGAGTACGGTGGCTCGGTTCGCGACTACCGTAGAAAGCGACAATAAGAATATGACTTCTCTGTTTTCTACAGGGCCTACTGGCGATCACAAAACGGATAAAAACTGCGGACTGCGAGGTAATAAAAGCCGCTGACAATCTAATCGCGGTGGACCGGTGCTTATACAGGAATTTATTTCCGAACCCAGTGATAAATTCACTGGCCGTGTAAGGAACGATTAAACTTAGCGGCGTTGCACGCAAGTCATAACCGGGCGCTGGACGAATTAACACGGACTGACTCTATGAAATGCCCGCTATAAAAATTTAAATTACTGAATCGTAGCAAAATTTATTGCAACACATTGGAAAAAACGAGTAAATGACGAAAGTAGAAAACGAAACGACAGAAATAAAATTATGAAACGAATTTATATAACTTATGTAAAGCTTAACCGCAGATTGTAATTAGTAATTTAAATTACTAATATATAAATTTATTATGTTTTTTACTTGTTCACATTGAGAATGCAGCATCCAATAGCCAATCTTCTCATTTGTCTTCCTCATAACGTTATTTTATTTCATAACAAGCCGTCAGCATCATATTCTATCAGACGCCTATCTTCCTTTTTGTATGTGAAGGGGTAAAGAAAATGACGCGATGAGCTTCGGATTTTTCCAAATAATCTGGTGGTCATTTGCGTGTGGGTTGGGTTACTTTAAATGGGTTCACCTACTATAAATTCCCGAAGTTATTATTTCAAGTTCATTCAATTCTGTTTGGCGCGCCTTAGGCAAACACGAGAGCCAATATGGATGGCGAAATCAGCCGAATACAGCTTCAGTTTCCGCAATCGCCAGTCGTACTATACTGTAACACCCATGAATATGCTCTTCGGAGAAACAAACTATTATCTGCGACATTGTGCCCAAACAGAATTACGATTTCTACCACCGCCAACCGGATCCAATAACTGACTAGCAGCGTTTTTAATCTAATAGAGCAGCAGCGGCCGGGGGAGTATTCATCAGCGGGATGGCTCCACCCAAACTTAACCAGCCGTTTAATTGAACACCCACCGCGAGCAAAACGGGCGGAATGAATTAATCCGGCGATAATAAAATGCAAATACACGCTATCGAACCGAAAACAACGCGGGGAAATTGAACGGGAGTTCAGAATTCACAGGCGCCAGAATATCTGTTTAAGGTGTGAAACTGGGCGGGGAATCGGTTTTAATAAATCGTCCCGATAAATTGTTTATCCTGGACTGAGTCGAATAGTATTTCTTCCCGTTCCTCCTGTCTATTTTTCCCCTATGCACCGTACCCCATTCCTCATTTCTTCTCCCAACAAACCGGGCGAGATACGAATTTCGCCCCGGGTGTGGGAGGTATAAAACCGAGGCCCGAGTAAGGGTGAGCCAAATTAAAACGATCGCATTTCGATTCGAGTGGCGACGTTCTTTATTTGTTCGGAGGTCTTTCCGAAACTATAAACCGGAATGGACCGACGTGTCCCGCAATTGTATTGCCGCTTATCTACGAAAACCCCGCGCAGGTTTTCTCTTCTGAAACGCGTTCCGCACGAGAGCCGGACGAATGGACCCGCGATTGTTTAATTTAAGCTCCCATTATTGGAGTTAATAACGCCAACATCGGCGGTAACATCGCTCACGTAGCTTTACGTTCACACCTCTTTGGTTTCATCACTTTTCTGTTTCGTGCAGCGCTCAGTAAGGATCCGATTAATAATGGGGCGAACGAAGAACTGCTTAATGGTGCGTTAACCACCAAGGAAACCCCATTATTGATAGGAATTGACGTAAACATAAATATATTAACTATAATTTACTGCCAGTTTTGGATTCGCACCATTTTCATTGGCGTTCCGTCGGTAAATTAGGGAGAAACTGACATCACGCAATTTTTGACCTTTTGATTTATGAAATTGAGATTCCCGCGGTACATGGCGGAAGAAGAATGTTTCCGAATCAACTTCACGAGTCTAAATCGAAGTTTAAAGGAGAAATAAAATAAAGGAATGGCTCGATATATGAAGGATGCATGAACTACAGCAAAATTTGACTTTTCAAACCTAAGCGTTTATTTGGAATGCAGTACGTCCGAGGCATCCCAAGTTTTTTATACCCAAATGGAAAGGAACGATATCCATTCCACATGGATCGCCCAATTGATTTATTCAAGACTGCCTTCAATTCTGAGAAGGAATGTGAACTATTCATACGTTGGGTATTCGGCTTTGTTGTTAGCCGTATAATAATTTATATGGTATTTTGACATGAGAAATTTTTTTCGTACATTTTTTCGAACATTTTCTCGAACCGAGTCCTATATCTTCCAGTATTAATCCGTGTCTACAACATGTGTCTTGACCGATCACGTCTTTTGTCACTTGTTTCGGTTTCAACGTGCTGTTCTACAGTTGACAGTTACATAGTGTATGTGCTGTTTTCTTCAGTATCTTGCCGTAAATAATGTTTAAAAGAATAACTAGAGCAAGGCCTGAATCAATGTCAGAGACGCCCAAGTGAGTCAATGTAAAATATTGTTTTGCTTTCGGCAAACAGTTCCTATTCGAACGTAAAAATACCCGCACGTTTAAAAAAAATTTCTGATCTGTAAAATCAGATTATAGTTTCACTTCCGGGTACATACGGGTCGTTCGCACCGGATCCACTTCCTGAATCGTTTCTCGCGCAATAAGAATAATATAGTATTTTGTTTCAAGTAATAATTTTTAAATTTATTAATATTCAGTCGGCCCTTCATTACTAAAACTGATGCATAGCGGGATTTTCATTCATACAAGTAGAACTTATTTGCTGCACGCTTTTCTCGCAGTGTTCGAAACACAATTATTGTTGGAGGTATATAAAGGTGTGCGAGAGTGATGCAGTAAACGTCAAATCGGCGTTCGGATGAAGTTTTCCAACTTACCGAGAGGGTAATGCTTCTCTCGTCAAGGCTAATCCGACGCGGTTGTAAGGCGGGATTATGAGTGAGCCCAGGTGAAACCACAAATGGAAAGCGGCATTCCTATTCCGCACAGGTATCGGCGGGTATTAGATTTCAAGCCGCTACAACCTACGCCGTTGCATCCTCGGAGGACTTACCGGCCACGGTGTAAAACCATAATGAATAAAAGATCATGGGCACTTTCAACAGTCCTAAAAGAAGAAGAACTTCTTCGGTTCTGGGAATCGAATTTCCGCAGCTAACATTATTGATGTACCATATTGACAACGTCCTAAATAATTACAGAGGATGGTATTCAAAACCGCCAACGAGAGCAAAATAATTATCGAGAGATTCCTTCTAAATAATAGCAAAGCTCATTTTTTTGCACCTCATTTATACATATTTATTGTGTGCCAATCTCGTGTTATCCGACAAAACAGAGGACAAGATGTTATGAAATCCTAATTGAACCAATTCGTACTGGGCGTACCGCCACGTATAACATTATGCAGTGTATACTGACAACTTGTGGTCCGGCACTGCATACTTAGGGACAAAGGGGCGGAGGGCCTAGCGTTTATTCGAAGGATTTACAAGAGGGTCGGCTACAACAACAGGGCCTTCGTTAATTACCAAGTTCCAACAGATACCAGGGCCTCTTAGAGTTCCTGTGTCGGGGGCTTAGAGGGAATTTGGCTTAACGCCGGGCGGAGTTCATAAAGTAAATTATTCTTAAACTGACAACAGTGAGATCAATCTTAACACGCAGCCAATCTTACGCTATCGCCGAAGTGTTACCATTCGGGATAATAACGCAGAATAAAATGTACGATAGGTGAACGGAGTTAATTGTTTTGTTACAGCCGTGGCTTGATATTTTTTTACCCAAGTTTCCCGGAAGAAAGAAACAAACGAGAGTCCATTGGTCTGTCCAAGAGAGGAAAATAAGGCTGATGGTTTGGTGGCGTCTCATTTTGAGCGGCCTTCCTTCACAGCCCCCGCCCACCTTTATTTCCTCCAGATTAACTCTAGTCCCGGCTCTGAAAGCCCGGCTTTGTGAATCCCGTTTTACCGACGCGGACCGGAAAATTAGAAGAAGACAATTATGATCCGGTTTTAATCAGTCGAATGCGCATAATCGAACTGAGGGAGGGTCAAAAAAAGAACTTGATTAGTTCAGCGGCCCCAGAAACTGCCGGCTCTTCGGAAGTACGGAAATCAGATTATGGGATAATTTAATTTTTAACCAATTTCTCTCGTTTAAATACATTTTTTAAATTAAACTTTAGACCCAAATGAAATATTCATTAATAACAAACCCGTCAGAACTAAATTTCCGCATTTATTGGCTACGATTGGCTATTCAAAGTATGCGATTGATTTTTGAATACAATTAAATAAAATCAGGGGAAAAATAATTAGCCCGACAGCACAAACGGTCAGGTTATATATTAAACAAAATTGTTCTACGAGGCTAAGGAAATTATCGGATATTACATTGTTTTTTTATAGAAAATTTCAAATTTCTAACGTGAATATAGGCCCTCAACCCGTGTATTCCAAAACCGAACTAGACGGGAAATAAAGGGACGAGTGAAATTAAGTTTATTGTACAATTAAGATACTAGCCGATCGAAGCATCAAGTCGTGAAGTAGGCCTGTTATTTATTTATTTTGACATCGGACGCCTTCCTTACTGGACGGCAATGAGCCCCGAAAAGCGGATAACGTTGTGGTCGCCCTTCGAGTCGAGTTGGAATAAGAAAGGCGTCGGTTGATACTAAACCGGCTGTATTTGGCAGCGGCCCGGCTATCCCGGCGTCCTAATTGTCCCAAGCGTCCGCCTTTCAAAGGACGCGACCCCACCCGGAAATTAATTCCCGTTTCCCTCCCGGACGAATCGCGTTTCGGTTATACGCGTTTCTGAGGGACGTCCGGAATTTTCACGGACTCCCACTGCGACTCTCGTCTTCGATGTTCCGAATATTATTCGAACTATATGATCCAATGAGAGTATGAGACCCAAATGGACCGGGAAAACGGATACGACGAGGCGTATACAGAGAAGTACTATACTCCAATTAAATACTGAAATAATTAATGTAGAGCATAGTTCATTAATGTCTGTGCGTTTAAATTGTAGAAGCGGCCGATATAAATATATTCAAATGTTACGTTTAATTGAATAAAAAATCGCGTGTGTCTTTGTCTGGAATTCGGAAACTTAAGGTAAGATGATTAAATTGTGTCAATAATTTTATGTTAGTTGAACAATTTTTAATAATTTTCAATTATGATACTCGGAAATGTGTACCAACAACTGTAGTTGTACCGCCTACAGTAATTGTAATTGGAATACAGAAAAACTGATTTCCGGTACTTTAATCGGGCTTTATATACAGTCAGACAGATATATGATAAGAGACGTGTGTGATGAATTGATTATTCAGTGCTGTGATGTAAAAATAAACCGTGAGTTTAATTTTCATTATGGCGCCTTGCTCCGGCCGTTTGATCTTTACAAGCTTCGGGAAACAATTACTCAGTTATCCCCAATTACATAAATCGCTGCGTGGATATGAAGCTTCAGGATCTGATGCAGCAGCTTATCATTGCTCCGTCGTAACTCTCTGTTAGGGGGTTGTGCAAGTGTGTGAGCTCGCTTTATGTGTGTGTGTCTGTGTTCAAGTGCATATTTCATGAACCCCTACGAAGGTCGGGTCAAGACGGATCGGTCGACCTTAAGTTCTTTCCAATTTTCTCCTTGAAGCCAGATTATTCCATTAAAAAAATAAAAAATTAAATTTTCCCAGAGGCGTCGGATGTAAAGAAGGTTTATTGCAAAAGGAGGCGGATTGATTAGAGTGAACATCATATATGTATCTTACGTTAGCTTTTATCAAATTAGTTGAATCACTCGTACAAAGTATTCACGAATGATGGATAAAAGAACTTGAGATACGACCCAGTTCGGTTCGGATGGGCCGGTAGAATGAAAAAAAACAAGCCCCAGAAGGGGTCTCATAGAAAATGCGTTGTCCCGACCGCGCATTATAACCGAGTGAAATCACCGTTTCAATTTGTTATTCTTATCGAGGGACGTCATTGCCGACAGGTCCCCTCGGGAAGGCTTAGCCCGAGAGCTAAACCTACTTAAGGAGGGCGGCCCAATCGATAATGGCGGTAGTCTGAGACGTGGCGCTATTAATTATTGAGCCTACAATCGGCGTCCGCCGATGATTCATTGCCGCGTGTCCTCGGCTGTCCGCGCTGTCCGAACCGAGCGGACGGGTGAAAGTGTATTTGGGGGTCGAGACACAATCGTGCGACCTTTCTTAAGAAAAAAGTTCTTGGCCGTGCCCGAGCTCTAACACTGAACTGCTATACATTTTTTCAGCTTATATAGGCCTCCGGGTTTGTACGTTTGACATTTTCGAACCAATAAGCCTATACTGCGATCCCGTTTTAGTATTCAACACGGGTTCCGAATACATTACCGTCGTCGGTGATGCTAGCGCAGGTGTTGAATAAAATATATGGACATTGGTTTGGGTGTTTAACAGTGTAGTTTCAGTCCACAATTACGATCGCTTTGGCACCGAAGTTCTAACCTGTATTATTTTTTTCAGTCAGGAGTACTCAGGAGGTTGTAATCGCTAGTAGCAGCACTTCATTCGCCAACGTCCGGCTCTGAGAAACTAAAATTCGGATTGGATGATTTTCAATCCGACAAGCGATATTGCTGTGGACGTGGAATTTTAAGAACTATAATCACTAACGACTAGTTGTGATTAGAATTTGATGATTTGTGGGAATAGCTCCGTAAAAAATTGTCGCTATCAAATCCCGTAATTAATGATCGCTTCTACTAAAAATTAAACTTATATTATGAAAACCGAATTACTAAAGCCCAAGTTTTAACCGTTTTTATCTTATTTCAAGCAGGAGATTTAAGGCATAAATAAATTAAGTATTTTACTGAAAAAAATGCGTGCACTTGACACTTGATGTCTCTGTCGTTGTTAGGCGGGTTTAGACCGGAGAATTTTTAATTACAATTTTGTTTTGTGCACAAAAAAGGATGGTACCATTAGCGCTCGTATTTAATAATTATAAATTTATACGACGGCGCCGAAGCGAAATTGTATTACTGACGTTTCGACCGCGGAGCCCTCCCCGTTTATTATTCAACCGCCGGTGTGGAAGAAAAACGTCAAAAAATATTGGAAATGAATGTGTTCCTTTCGTGTGGATCTGTGCCAGAAAAGATCGGAACGGTCATCATATTTCTGGCTGGGAGTGTTTAGTGCTATCGGGAGTGTTCTACTCGGGTTACGGACATGCTGGCGGGATATTACAGGACACACGAAACCTGTAATTAACAGTCGGAAACGGACGTGTCTTATGGAAGTCTGGTGACAAACGGTCTGTAAATTTGCCAACGCTGGCCCGACTGGGCGATTCAGAGTACAGGGCCGGCGGGTATAATTATTTAATAACTATAATCACTTACCTACCTGCGGTGATGGTGGTGGTGGTGGGGACGAGCCAAAACCTGTACTCGTAATTCCTGGCCGAAAGCAATTTGCCGGCGAACACTTGTCGAATATCGTCGTTACGGAACCGAGCCAGGCAGTAATGACTCATTAAATGCAACGAGCTTATTTTATTTTATTGTTTTCTTCCTTTTCTTCGCTTTTCCTGTCGGCTCGAGAAGGGGCTGATTTACGGCACGGTGAGGCCGCGGAGCGAATAGAAATTGTTCGGATACCCCACCGATAATTTAATTATCCGCACTGCGCAAACTTTTTCTCGCCGCTACACCATCCTGAAAAGGATCTTCGCGATGAAAAATATCCTCGACTCATTTTACGCCGTATAACAGCCGAGTTAATCTTGGTTCTGAAAGCTGCAGCGTTTATTAATTACTGTTCCGAGTTTGAAAATCCAATTGTATAGTTTTCCACGAAACAGAATGGAGTGAATGTTAAAAAATCTGTATTTAGGCATAGCGTCGGTTAAAATTATTAAATGGCTTACGATACTTTCGTGTCACATTATTACGACTATTTGGACCTTCGCAGTCATGGTAATCACAATAATTTCGTCTGACCCGGGCAAGGTTAAGACGCGGCGATTATACTTTCAAAAAGTGGGGCCGGAGGCGCTTCGCGTCACGCCTAATAGAAAGCCCATTCTCCAGTCGTCGGGTCGGAGCTACTTTTAACCCTGCGGCGTCTCGTGGATCATTGGGGCGGCCAAATCCTGTTAAATGGGGCCGGTGCGGAGGCGGCGGTTTGCCTACACTATTAAATCCTCATCAGCGAGCCCAGTCCGACATTAGACCGGCAATATTTAACCGTGATTTACCGTACCCATATAGCGAGGAGAGGCTGAACCAAACTCAAAAACCGGGAACCCCGATGGGTTTATATTCTAACGGGACTCGGGTGGGGCGTAGTGCGTTATACCTTTCCGCGTAATGCATGAAATAGTTTCACCTGACCTATAAAAGTTGCGGGTAAAAGCCCATACGAACCTACCATTCTCCATTACCTACGATTTTATCAACTTTCCGTCAAGATAGCAACTTTGGATTTGTATCTGGGCGAATGAAGTCTCCCAGCGCTGAAAAATGCGCGCAACGCCCATGTCCCTGTACCAGGATCATTTTAAAGGTGTAAATATTTGAGCAAAGGAGTACGACCGCGAGGCATTAGATTCCCGAACACTTTTCCCCGCTATCGGCTTTTCCAGTATTTGTCATGTCCCTCGGGCCTATTCCAAACCTACTCCTGCCACCTGCAGGCCCATGACTGCAGAGTAATGTGACATTTAAAAATGTAACATTCGATCTACTCCTTACTTGGAGTACGTTTCTCGACTGAACCGACCGGTGAAAAACATCACTGGACTGGGGACTGGTCCTTAAAAATTAAGATCTGAACAAATTTATTTCCTCTCCTCAACCTGCCGGAGTTTCTCCCCGAGAATATTCGTTTGGGATAATTTTATCCAATTCCGACCAAAACTCCGTATTATTCCCCCCTGGTGAAACCTCGCAGGACGAAACATTTTAATCCATTTGTCCGCCAATAGTGGAATAAACTCTTCCTGCAAATTGTCTGGGCGCTGTAAAATTTCACCTGGCCATATATTTTTATTTACATTCTTGGCCAAAACGTTATTATTGGTTAAATAATCCAAACGCCTTCACTTCTTCGATCAACATTTCTAGCAGAATCCAAACAGAAATAAATTATACCTAAATTTTACACCGAGTCATAGGTGATTTGCGACACCGGTGATGAGGCAATTCTTCTTTGGCTGCCAAGTGCCATGCCGGTGTCCAATAGAAACAATCCGAGGGCCGGCGGTCGTTCGGTTGGGTCCACCCATTTCAATCAAATTAAGAGCGGCCCCTCCAACACACACCAAACCTTATTGTCCGTGGACCACATCTGTTCCTACCCCAATACATTTAACCCGGACTTCGCCCACAGTCCTGTTTCTTAACGTCCCGATCGAATTAAAGTTTGTATATTTAACAAACGCGGCCGTGGAAACAGCAATCGATAACAATATTACGCCATTTCTGTCGAGTGTAGAAAGAACGTTATAGTCATTTAAAAAATTACGTGTCAAGTACGTCGTTATATATCATTTATTTTTCATCCACTCTTCGTTTAATCAGAATGAGTCTTCTCTAATTACATCGTAATTTCTTGCCCCTGTATAAGGGTGCGCTTCCTTCCACTCCACCTAATGTGGAGCTCGTTATTTATTGGTGTAGGCAACAGAAGGGAATCTCTGGTCGCCCTCCCCCTCTCAGTCTCACCATCTGAGACCTTTCTTTGTCAGTCCTTAAATCCTAAACCATTGGGGGTACTAACCAATCCTGTCTGCGTACTCCGAAAGAATTCCCACGCGATAGATCCTTTTACTTGCTTGTAAATAACTGCCTTACATGACACTTTATTTACCGTTTAAATAGTATACTTTATTGATAGTTTAGTTAACTATAAGGAGGGGGGAGAAAGCATATTCTCGTGCAACTTTATGTACAGAAATGTTTCCTCGTTTCTTATATTATTACGATAGAAAAAATTAAGTTCTTAATTATTAATATATGAGTTAATTTTTAGAGTTATGTTGTCGTCGATTCGCGAAAGGGGGCTGATGATACATCATCGCCTGCTGGCAAGATCATAATTTACGAACACGACCGATAATTCATGGGATAAATTTCCACGGTGTAATTTGGTGCGAATTCACTCACGGTAGTCAGCCTTAATGATTAATCCCTCCAGTGGCACCATTCGATGATTTCACTGCAAATATTAATGAAAGCGGATCCGACGCCCGATTCCTATTTTTTAGAGTGAATCCAAAATTTGTCAGGAAGACAAACGAGTGACTTTTCTTTGTCGAGAGACGGCAAAAACGATTTTGCACAGAACTGAATAACCTTTTTATTTGAACGAATGGGGAAGGGCCCGTGGGGCGAGCGGGACAGAAAAAGCTAAGGGACCGTGCTTTAATAATGGCCCTGATTTGTCAAACTTACCGATTGTTTTTGTCCCGGCCAATCTGAGAGAGGACGGAAATCCCTTTGTAATGCGCAAATTGCGAGGGACTCGAATTATTACTGTTTGTTTTTCACAAAACATCTGTCCGACACTCATTTTTGTCAGACTTAATAGCTTTTAATTGATGAACGCCACGGTAAGATATTAGTTAGCATTGAGGTACACCAGTGGCGATACTGCGAACTGGCGCTATAATTCATTCAGGGGGTTTTCAACCAGAAATGGTTTAAATTTACCACTATCTTTATGTATTATTTTTTATGAAAGTTTCAAACAGTTTTTCAGCTGGCAACTGAAACTAGTATCAAATCCAAATACTGACCTCGGGTTTGTCTCGTGCCCGCATCTAACCTCTCCAACCTTTCGGCCCTTAAATTCGACCATTCTCGATCGCAGAAAAAAAATCCGATTCGTATTCCATTCATAATTTTCGTTGAGACCTGTAGGTGCGCGCTGCCGATGTTATCGGTGGCCAGAATTTACGTCGAAATTAAGGCCGGGCGTC
Source organism: Lethocerus indicus (assembly GCA_019843655.1). Lineage (NCBI taxonomy): Eukaryota > Metazoa > Arthropoda > Insecta > Hemiptera > Belostomatidae > Lethocerus > Lethocerus indicus. The sequence continues at coordinate 13,313,314 of JACDQD010000008.1, forward strand.
GCGGTCGACTGGGCCCCGTTAAAATATTACACGAAACGGCGGTGGCGGGCGCGGGGGAACACCGGTGCCATATCCGAACCCGTAAATCGTAGGCTAAGGATAATTCATCGGTGAGCGCTTTTACCCAAAAGGACCTTGACACGATTCGGGCGCTCGTTTTAATTTTGCAATTCTCGGTCAGCTCGTTGAATTGATTCCCGCTCGTAATTCGACGCGGGGACGCCCGACTGTTGTGTTATTAAACGCCTTCAATTCATTTCTGTCCGGTTATCGTCACTTGGCCAGAGTGTGATTTTATTGCGAGGGGAAATTGCCGTTTGGCACCCGGTAATTGGCTAATTGAGAATAAGTGGCCGCCGACCGCGCTCCTTTATTTAAGGCCGGGGATTTACCGAACGATCGCGTGAAAGCGATACTTGGAGAGAAAAAAATGTTATTCGGATAACATTCAGCGATAAACTATAAAACGGTTCACCCCGAGACCCTAATTAGTACGTTTCGGCCATTCTCGCCTGTGTATGTGCACGATATAGGGGCAAACCTATACTTACTCCCTTATTAAACGTTTCGGAAAAATGGTTTATTTTGAACAGCCTATTTATTAATTCGAAAGGACATTGCCATTTCCAGTTTACCAGGTCGGATAAAACATGCGAAAGCCTGAGGTTGAAGTTAAAGAGAGAATTACAGGCAAGTACGCTTATTAATCGTGAAATTTAAGAAAAATTTCTTACACAAGTAAGAATCTTAATCGATGTTGTAACAACGAGTGTTTTATTTATAATGAAGCAGTTGAAAAGTATTTAGTGAACTAAAACACGCTGACTCTCGTTTTAATTTCATCCTCATCTATCGCCTCATGAAAATTTCTTCACAAAATAGAGAGGTCCAATTTTTGCTTCCGGAATTATTCGTCTAGCTGTTCAGCTCCGCAAAGATCAAAAATAATTACACCTCACCACATAATTATGAGTACGGGACCGATATAATACAGTCAAATGGGTACAATCATTTCGAATATATATTGGAGTGGGCCAAGCCATTGTAGCTTATACCGTTGAATTCAGTTCGTTAGCCGCTTAAGTCACAAGAATTAATTATAGGGAACGGGGCGCAGAACTCGGTCGGATCGATAATAGTGATAAATAGCTGGCAGTTAGCAAGATACCGCCGCGGGGCCTTTTATTGTTGAACAATGATGCGGAACGAGCTGAGCTGGAGACCAACTTCAGCGAACCGCGCCGTGGGAGCAGGGAGCAAGGAGCAGGGACGGAATGAATTTTTACAAAAACTTTCTCTCCGTCCTGGGACGGAGGCGGAAAATTGCTCGCAGCCGCGGACCGAGTTTCCCGGGAAAAAGGGAGCGAGAGAGAAATGGAGAGAGAGTGAGTGAGTTCCGAATTTCATAATGCACTTCCGGCGGTTTACCGGCACGAAAAAACGGGGGCGCCAAACGCCAAACCGAAAAGAGGAATTTTCGAGCGCGAGAATGACATCGTTGCCTATCTCGTTTTATGCCGGTAGAAAATTGGTCAAAGCGGAAAGCTGTTATTTTTCTTTCGGATAAACGGTCCAGTGCACGAATAGTTGGAGGACGCGATTGAATAAGCGGAAGACCATTTCAGTGATGATATACCGCTGCCGGGCAGAAAAATAGAGCGGGAGGACAAGAAGCGGAAGGAAGGAGGAAGGGAAGGCTTCTCCTGCTTATGAAGTCGGTAGGGAGCGTGATTTCCAGCCAGTCCCCGAACAGGATTTAATCGAAAAACGGGGGGTCGGAGAGAAGAATTACTTGCACGGAGAGCTGGGGATAAACGAAGGGATTTTCATAGCATTCCCTCAGGTCTTCGCCCGGAAACCGGCTCCGCCCTCGACAAATAAGGCCACGACACCATTCCGTTATTGACAACTGGATATCATTATACAGGAATGAGCGTGATATACACGGCTTTCCTCAAATCCTAGTGTGGAACTAGTGGCTTGCAGGGGCTGTTCTATCTTCAACCAGTCGCAACAACGCGATTATGAAAATAATCGCATATAAATACATTTCATTACCATCTACTACACGATTTTTGGCGTTACTCAAAAGACATTTCCCTCCAGTTCTAATAACAACTTCGTAACATGTTATACTGCGTCTGCATTTGCATAAATTATTTTCCTCGAGTAGGAAGAACACGACCACGCACGAATATAGATACGGGCATTGCATTTGGGAAACGCATTTATTGTGTCTTACTCTCGTTAAATAGAACAGACGAAGAACAATGTCCACACCCGTCCACCATAATCTGTCACCATTCATTCCATGATACGGGCCGGCGGAAGGGAAATGTGTATGCTAGGCGATGCGAAACCGGATATATTTAGTCGTACCACCGGATTCTTATTTTCTTTTTGTGCAGTACGCCGGTTAGTTTGACTGAGGCCAATTTGAAACGTGACCACTTCAACTACGTAAGACCTTCTCCTTTCAAAGTCGTAATGGGGTCCTTCACGATCTAGGAAATAATGCAATTAAAACTGTTTGTACATTACCGGTACTGGTTTCCTTTTCGATTCTTTCTTTTTCTTAATCTAAACCGAAACCGGTTTCATTTCCTCCTTTTCAGTGCAGTCGTATTAAGTAACGCGTCACTCTGTTCAAATTTTATTGACTCTTAATAACTATTGTAACTTTACAATTCAATAAATTAAAGTTTCATGATGCCAAACCGATCTCAGTGCACAGTCTGAATTTAGGAGCAGTAAAACGTAAGTGTTCTATATTCGACTATAACTGGAGTAAAGAAATTAAACAAAAATAATACTGGGGTCGTAATACCAGAATGTTGACAAATTGTATTCCTAGCTGCAGAAATAAAACAACAGGCAAGGGGGGAAATGTAAGTCGTTTGTTTTGTGCAGTTTATTCACCTCCAATATTTCCTCGGCTCACGATTAACCTAGCGGGGGGCCTGCCCCCTTTCGATGGTAACGTCGGTCTACTGACTAACGAGCGGTCATTCCTATTCTCGGGCCGGGGTGCCTTAACGATACACGGAGGAGGGATCGTCGAACCCATCGATCGTCCCAGTTTTCCGACGATTCACCCCCCGCCACGGCAAAGGGGGATGGCCGGGGGAGGGGGCGGATTAATTCGAAAGCGGCAAAAACCTGCGGGCCTTACACATCGATCCCGGCCACCTCGGTCCCTCATCCTCGCAAATGATCGCGGCCCCCGGGGTAATTGGCAGCCTCCCCTATTAGGCCGAAGATAACAATAACGGGTTTAACCCTCCGGAAGACAAGATAGGCCGCCCACCGTTCACAGTTGACAATTGGTGAAAACACTTTGCTCTCTCCGCTTAAAAGAGTATTCGCGATATTAGAACGGATATTTTTTAGGCATTCTGCCCAGAATTCGCTTCGGAGATGAATTAGTAACGCTTTCCGCCATAAGTTATGTATCTCACGGAACCCCGGCAATATATAATTTGTTGAGCTGCCGCTATAAAATTAATATCCGACGTGATATACCGCCGTAGTTATTACTCTCAGTAATTAAGTCGTTTCGATTGTACCGCGACGAGTCCGGAGCGGCAATATAGACTGTACGCCGTTTGAACTTTGCAGTAATATTGTCGGGCAAAAACCCGTCCCGGGGATATATACCAGCTGTAAAGAGGCCGGGGCCTCGCGGTTTTCGGCCGCCCCGCCGTACCATAAACAAGATAACGCCCGCTACAAGGACTCCGCGCCGTGAAAGGACAATCCAATACAGCCGACTATGCGCGGTAAAAAATTGGGACGGGCGTACACTCGGTGCCCGTTCAGTATTAATGTTTGGCCGCCCCCCGGGCGGGATTTGACGCACCAATTTCCACAGGACCTTATATAAAATTAACCCAGTCCCGAGGCCGGTAACGTCCCCAGAGTTTTGATATATTAATGATGACGTTTGATTCGCGTGACGCCGGGGACTATATCCCGGCGCTATTATCATGTAGGCGACAGGGGGCTTCCATTATGCCGCATATAGTTTACATGCGGTGCGTACCCGCGGAGGGAGTCCAAGTTCGGCTTTGCCGAGATCACAGTCGGACCGTCCGAGGCCCCGAACAATCGCCCTCACTTCCATTCAGCGTAACGGAGAAATTCGAGGTATAAGATTTAACCCGATTCTATAGGCTCTTCACTCAATAACTTAATAATTGTTATTATTCTATAACCGTACATCTGTTCGATAAAATAACGATAAAAAAATTATTAGGACACATGTTCTATTGAGGAAATTAGAAGGGAGGGACCAAACCCGGCAACAGACTACTATTTTTGCCACATCTGTCTCTGAAACCTCCAGTATAACTACTATTCGCCGAAAGAATTATAACGAACATAATCGTGGCTAGTTGCAATAAACTAAATGAAGATGTAATTGAATAAAACGTTCAAGAGATCTAATAAAATACTCGGCGAAGGTATTATTTTTAAAGCATTAATCAATGGCGGTTATTCAATAAATACAAATGATATAAAGATTAGAAACGAGAGGGATTAGAAAAAGGAAAAGAAACACATTTTAATCATCGCGTCGGTCATTCGGTAGTGATTCTATCGGACTACGCGAAATCTTGGCAGACCGTCCAAGGGAGAAGGCTGTGTGGGCCTCGACCTTGGCCGGCCGCGATTAAGAAAAGGCGAAGTCATACATACGGACGGACGGACGGGGGGGTTCGGAACACGAGTAATTCTTTCAACAGTTCACATTTTTCACTCGGAGTTCTGCGCCAGCTGAGAAGAGGAGGAATCAGGATCAGGTGCTGCGAGACTGCACGATCTGCGATCAAGCCAGAAGGGTCCTCCTGATAGCAGTCACAGTCAGAACGCTTGAGATCCACAATCTTCGGACAGATAGATGATGGGAAGATTTCTAAAAGTATTGGTAAACTTTAAGCAATTCTCAACATAACTTTTTCGATCATTGAAACTAAAACTGTATAAGGAAAGTGAACAAAGTTTTAACATAAACCTTAAGATATACGGAAATTAAAAACGTAAGAGGTATAAAACTTTAAAACGCGCTCAGTTTAAATATGTATACAGCGAAATATATAACAGGATATTCTCCGAAAGTGTGGACAAATACAACGAAAATACTGGAATTAACGAACTGCTCTCTTGTAATCTGATGAAATTTCCAATTGAAGGCAAATTCGTTCCGCCACCTGAATTAGAACGCATTTAACGATTAAGCTGTGCGGGACCACAATCGCCCGTGACTTCGAAATTTCCCACCAATTAATCCTTTTCCCAGTACCTAAACTCATTTAATATGTACATCTCGCCACTTTGTACTGCGGCTTTATAACTCCAATATTATTTCTTATTTAGATTGAATCACTGGCATCTAATGATGCCATTGGGCATGCGCGTTATATTCTAGCGTTAACTTACACTATAATTACAAGTAGCGGAATCTGACAATAGGCAATTATTTTCGAAATCCCGTGATCGTTTAAACGTTAGAAATTTTATTTTGGGAAAATAAAAATGATCCGATTTTTTTTTTGCAAATACTGCGAAACGGAAAGTAGCTGCCGACAAGTCCAGTTATAAAAAAATTACGTAAATGTATTACATAAGGAAGCCGTACACCAGTCCGAACACGCGACCGAATACGAGAATACACCTTTTGAATAGGTCGTTGGTAAAGGTCAGATTAAAAATAGAACCGATTGTGCTCGAAAGATAATTGAAAGTGAAGAACAGTAGGAGGAGTAACTACAATATGAACTGTATATTTTCATACATATTTCATCTAGCAGACTATCGGTGTGTAACGGCTGTGTAGAGGGATAGTATTTACCACAATAGCTGGCATGGAATAAGCAATTTTTTTATTTTTCTAAAAATCAACAAGAACAATTAAATATTCCCGTATTACAATCTTATACTTTTCCTACATGCGAAGCTTATTCGATAAGAATGTTAATGGTTATGCACGCATGGTGATCGGATGCGCTATCAGAGCGTCGAAACACAATTATATAGGAAATGGGAAACCTTAAATCTTTATTACCAATTGAGGTACGCTGCAGTATTGAATTGTAGGACTATATTTAATACAACGTGATGTATAATTAAGAGAAACTTGAAGTTATTTCCCAACGAAGACTGGGTTTAGTTTAGAGAATGTTTACCGCTTTCTGTTCTACTGATAATCGAGAAGGTATCCAAAAGAGACGAAAGAAAAACGCGAAGTCAATTAAAACAAACGCACTGCCTCACGGGACAAACATAGCGCGTACTCGAATAAAGTTTTACCTTCGCAACTATTTTAAAGTTTCTTTTTCTTCTATTTCTGCAGATCACTATCTATTAAATTGGAGAGTTAGGAAAGGAAAGGTAAGGATACTGGCCGGCGGCTGATGTAATAACTCGGTAATTACTCGACTCTATTTGCCAAACCCGAGGCATTATCTAAGGAACATCGGCTAGTCGAAAGTGCTTGTTTTTTTTGGATTATTTTTTCTTTTTTAAGCGCGGAGAAGGCGAAGAAAACATCGTGCGCGAAATTGTTACAAGCGGTAATTTAAATTTAATTGGGCTTTGAAAGGGAGAAGACCCGGTCCGCGGCGATGCTTAACTATCGCGGAATTGACAAATTAGACTATCAATTACCCCTGGCAATTTTTTTAGCTCAGATTCAAGTGTTCCTGTTTTGATGATTATCCGAAGTAATAGATAAAAATCACGCATCATATTGTTTCCCAAACGCTCAAGTCAATGTAATAATATCATTATACTGATCATCCATATGTCTATGTGATGACATAGAAAAATATTATGTGCACGTTGCTATGAAAATCTGTTATTATAACTCATTGGAAAACAATTGGAGCTCGAATAACTCCACGATACTCTCATTCACTAGAAGTGAGAGTCAAACGTAACGCACTAAAGACACATTCGTTTTTCTCTCTCTCTTTCTTTTAATTTACTTCAAACTGGTCACGATAAACCTTCGAGTCTACCGCTTTATTTCTGCAGAAGGACCAGTAAAGGCTGTGAAACGAAAAGTCATTGTCTCCAAGGCAGGAGACGATACTGTAAATACAAACGTCGGTCATATCCTTAATGGGACTTGAAGTGGGGGGGTTGAGTCTTAAGGGGTGAGACCTATATGGTGAATTCCTCGCGGGCCTGTCTAACTTTACGCGTCTGTGGCGCTGTCCGACCGCAATTGGAGACGACAATTGAGACGAGAGCCAAAGAAACCAAAGTAGAGTGAGAGAGAGAGAGAGCGAATTGAAAGCGTTCTAAAGAAAGTCTGAGTCTCTAATTTGATTGCCGCCTCCTTTTCGGGTTCTAATTACAGTTTGAGTCCACCTCCTCTTGCCTTTATTCTCAGTCCCTTATTGGGTCTGGTAGCCCTAAGGAGGTAGTACAGCAATCGGAAAACTACAACCCAGTAACACAATTATGAAATTCTGAAGATCGATTTGTTAGACAGACCACAGAATAAGGTCCTTTCTCGAAACCATCGAAAACAGAACTCGATCCAGATAAGTGGACTTTACATTCACTGAAACCAAATTCATGACAGCTACATATTTAACGTCGCTATTACAAAAACTTATTTCATTTGTGATTTCCTCTCAAGTTTCAAGAACGCACTGGGTATTTCACAGGTGGAATGACACCTCACTTGTACGCGTAAGCGTGTATCATAATAAATAAATAGGAGCCTTTCGCATTACACCATAGTCATTAATATTTGAATACGCGTGTTCAGAAAAAAGACACCTACCTTCATTACTACCGAAACATTATCCACGACATGGGCATGGTAATATCCGTGACCACGTCCTCATTACATTTCATTAAGAACGGACCATATCCGAACCAGTCAAAGCCAGTCAAATTTACCGACCATATGTGCCGAATCTACTCTATACAGTTGGAAATTGATGTTACAAGAAATTATTATGTTATTCATTTTTTTAAGAGAGATCAAATATATGTTACCTATCCCTCAACATAAAAATAATAATATATACTTTAATAAACAGATTCACATCAACACTATGACATCTGAAGTATCCGTCACTATTATTATAAAACTGGAATCATGTTTCTATGATTTCCATTTGACCCTTTTAATGCTGCATCCGCCTGTGAGCAACAATCATTTAAATCATTCCGTCAGGAAACATTCGACGGGAAGATATTCCGTTTGCCACGAGATATTGCACGATAAATATATATTCCCCCTTTTTAGAATTAGACCGGGCCGTATACCGAACCTATTGTACGTCCAGCGATATATTTTCAGGGGGCATAATCCCGTGGAATCGGTGCTTCATCGACACCATTTGGGCTCGGAATTTATACCGGGAAGGAGGAGTCCCACCGCCTACCCATTTTATTTCCTTCCTAGAGAAATGCATTACAGCTTGGTTTCGTGAAAAAACGTTAGAGGGGACGGAGTGGTCTGAATTTGGTGGAGGCGGCAATTAGGACCCAATTGTTGGGTGCTACGCGGCCCTTCGCGAGTAATAGCCGGTGGACGGAATCGGAGCGACAAGTATTCCCTCTCACTCCCTCTCCTTCCCGCCCCATCTTTCTCTCTCTCTCTCTCTCTCTCTCTCTCTCTCTCTCTCTCTCCCGAGGGAAGAGTCCTCCATTGTCACTCGAGCTGTGCCGTTGACCTCGGGTTTATACCAACCGACCTTTCACAAAACTTCCAGCCTCCCTCCGGGGGTCCAGCGTTTCTTTTATCCTTCGGGAAAATTGATATTTAATTGGCCCCCAAACTGGAAACCGAAGGCGGCATTCGACACGACACGAATCCGGTCGCTTTTGACAGATAAAGTACCGCCATGTCGCTGGAAATATGCCGGGAAATAGTATCGTCTCTAACATCTGCACAAAGATCCGCATAGCCGTACACATCACAATCACTCGGATGATTTTATTAGGCCATTAGATTAGATGGGCAATTCTTACACGTTCATTTCGTGTTGTAGAGGCCGCGAAAAATATTTCTTAAGGGTTTGGAAGTAGAAGAGCGTGGTGATAATAAATGGATGAACGAAATCCTCTTTGGTTGAGGGTGGTGGGAGGAGAGCCAGCTCTTCATTTGGCGGTTGGGGTCCCTACTCACTCACTCACTTCCCGGGCTTTTGAAAGGATATGGCCCGTCCTGAAAACGTCGGTGTCCCGGCCACCAGTCACTCTGACCGTGATTAGTCCTCTTGGCTCAACCTCTTCTTTCCACCTCCACTATGCCATCCCGATATAACGACGGGTCCGCATAATATAATATCAATGACAATCAGAAGCCAATATATTTCAGAAGTGTATGTAGGCTAAAGGGATGGAAAATGGAAGGTTTTCATTCACCTAAAAGCAATTATTTCTTTTTGCAATCTTAGTGATTCGCATTGAGAAATGATTCTCAATTCGCAATATTTATTGTCTATCTTAATGGTAATATTGAACTTCGGTCAATAAAAAATTTTTAGTTTAATAAACTAATTAATAATCCTTATTCCTCTTGAAAAGGAACTTTTTATCGAGGGCAATCGACGCTTCTATCGGTACCGGGAAACTTCGCACTCTTACTCCTCGAAATTTCGATTCAGAGGGCGACCGCTTAAACTTTCGCCTGATGGATCCAATTAGCGTTGTAATCGGCGGGAACAATTCCCTCCCGCGTTTATAAAGTTCGGTTTAATCCGTTGATATTTTAATGCCCCCAATTTGTCTTACTGACAGCGTTTTGCCTTGGCGCGGATATATACACGTATACAGTTAGATTATACCGGTCCTATTTTATTTAGAAATGAATAAGATGTTGCAAATCAATATATTTTAGATTACAGCGGGACATTTTAAAATTTACATTTTAGTTTTTGCATTTATTATTATTTTGCATTATAATTGTGACGAATTCAACATCGATAAATCATAGGAATTTTATATGACTCGTAGTGTGCAATTTCCCTGGGGCTTCGTGAGTGTTTGGAATATCCTTACTCGATTACCTATTTAGACCACGTGGCTAGTAGATACCCGAAAATCGCACAAGAAAAGTAGAACCATTGGGAAATTGTTCGTGCCGATCGTGACCCACAGTCAGGAAGCTCGGCAGTTGTATTGGCAGGGCTTGACAATGGCTGGAGCGCAGTGGGAGAAGTCGCACCGGATAATTGCAATAATTCAAGACCCTCCGTGCCCTCCTGTTTACCGATTTCTCGCTCCGATAAATTAACTCGGCGGCGTCAATCTGACGCCCTGACAAATCTACCCTGGTGGCCGATAGCATTCAACAGGCCTAACGCCCATTATTAGGACGGACGCCAAGTTCAAATCGGACGTCTCTTTCATTGAGCGCTGCAAGAACGCTGGAAAATGATGGGTCATTTGGTAGAACACAAATATGAAGCGTGTAGACGTAGGATAACACCCTAAGGGTCCCAATAAATGCATTTAATCAGGGGCGAAATAACCATTTTAGAATTTAGAATCCCCTTAGTTTTCAGTGGTTAACTGAGATAGAAGTTGCCGTAATCGAAATTTGTAAATGATTGAAAAATTTATTTTCGATAAAACTCATATATCAAAACTATGATAATAGTAGTATTTATTTGTAATAAACTGGACAAACAGTTGAATAGTGAGGTTTAATTTAAAACTGTAGAGAGCGTACACTAGACGCGTGTGAAATGTAATATTAGTTTTACTTTCAGAAGCATTTCTCCGGGTTATTCGACATTTTCCGCCCAACAGGAATAATAAAATGGGCACAATTCCACGATAAATCTCGTTTAATGCACCGGCGGCGGATAATGAAGTCGAATCAAACAGGATTTTTCCAGAAATGCTGTAATCGGTAAAATGGCGGTTGGGAATTGAATAACGAGCGGGGTTGGAAACGTCTGCCGAAATCGAAAGGGTCCTTTGGCAAATATTTAGAGACTTAAGGGGGTCAGAAAAGGATGTTCGGAGATCTTCAAAGCCCAGTCAAAAAAATATATAGAGAGAGTTAGAGAGGGGGTGGGCGAATAGAGTTTTTAAAGGCCATTCCTAAGCATCACGTACTCATTATTTTTTCTCAAATCCCGAGCATGATCGTTGTGAATTGAATTCGATATAAAATCCTGCCGTAGAAATAACGTCCGAACCCCTCACATTAACATCACTGTGGATATTAAACTGGGTTAAAATGTTGACGAATACAAGGACTTTCCGCCGTGTTCGCATTTTAGGCCCTTCAAATGATTCCTAGAAAATTGAAACAAACTTCAACTAATCTAAAACCCGGTCACATCGAATAATAATAAACATTTTAAAAACAATTCAGTGTAGATATTGTACCTTTGTACTACTTGTTGTCTAAATATTCGTCAGGGTGGTAGGAGAATATCTAGGTAGGTTTTATCTTGCCCATTTAATTTTGCGTCCGGTTTTTCGAAACGAGCAGACTACTTATTAGAATAGAAGGCAGTTTTTAAAATACAGCTAACGATAACCGATTCCTGTGTGAACTGAAGGAGTTATTCTCCCACGGTATTTCTTCCGAGGTATTTAGTTTAGTAGGAGGTGAACGAATTTTTGAAAGGATGAAAAGGCTCGGGAGAGAGGCCCAAGACACAATCACGCTCAAACCGAAACTAGGTATTTTGCTCGGGGCGATAAAAATTTAAAAAACAATAAAAACAGAAAGGACCGTTGAAAAAAAAACAAAACAAGGACTCGCTCAAAATATCTAAACCAGTTCTGACGCATCCCCGGTAACAATTAAGGAAGAAGCTGGTTCTCGGAGGAGGCAGGCCGGCGACCGGTTCGGAAGAGTAACCCCCCCTCCACACTACCTCAGCCCCCTCCGCTTCACGCTAACAGACTTAGTGTTTAAGCCCGCTACTTGTTTCTTCCTTATTTCCCAGGCCTCGCAATATTTTGTCGATGGGCCCCATTCGGGTTACAAGTCACTCCGTATTAAGCACAGACGAGTCTACAGGAAGCATTCAAATTTTTAAACGTATATTTTCTATAGGATTTTCCTGTAGATTTTGGTACACAATGGGACAGCATCCTGTTCGATGTTCTGTACAGACGATGGTGAAAGTCCGAAACGTGAAGACGGGAGGTCGCAGGATTAATGATAATCCATAATATGTATTCTTAAATTATTCCATGAATCCATTTTCGAATCCGGTGAAAACTTTATATAAAAATAATTGATTGTACAAATGTAATATTATATTGAAGAATTATTTACGAGATATTCGTTAAAAGATAATTTAATTTTGTGCTTTTTTTAGTTCATTTTTCTGAGAAAAAATGTCCGTTACTCCAAAGTTGGTCTCGGTTTGAATGGCCTGTCTGTCTTTCAGGACAAACAGAAAAGATCAAGTGTAACTTTCTCTTCCAGATTACTCGATTTGAGTTCCCGGATACGGGCGCCCATAGAATATTCGTCGAGCGAAACCTCAACTTGTCGCAAGTCCTTAACTGAGTCTACAAACCGCGTACAGTTGTTACATCAACAGCACGCGTCTCCTAAGTAGTCGGCAGAATTTGGGAATTCAGAATTTGGCTTTTCTTGGAAAAGTCAGTAAACCAGATTTTCACTGCTACGGTGTCCAGTGTCATGAAAGTTTATAATTTATTTGCGTACTGATGAGTTTCGACGTACTTGCCGCCCGAAGAGTCGTGCATTAGTGCTAATTCGGTCCCGAGAAACTCTATACTCGGTGATACGATTTTTTAATGACGATGCGAAATCCCGAACGAATTTAATAAAATTTTCGTACCCAAAGATAATTTCTGTTGATGCATTAGCGTTTAATTTCGGTGTAAAGCTTTAACGGGATGCGCTAAAAAATAATTCTCCTCTGCACCTCTCGACCGACGTCATTAAGGAGACTTCATTAACGAAGTCATTACCCGTTACGGCAAACTGGTCGGTCCGATGCTTTAAACAGACAGCAACTTATTGTGCAGACGCGACACGGTTCTGGTCACATAAGTGTAATTGAAAACCCATGTGAAATGCTAATGGCGTTTGTTTCCTTGTAGTAACTGCAAGAGGGTTGTCTGAAGGATTAAAAAGATTTAGTATAAGGAATAAGGAAAAAAAGCCCGCATAATTATATGCAGAAAAGACTCCACACACCGAGTGACGAGGCGCACACATTAATGAGAGTCGGTTGGCGAGGAAACGACCGAGAATCGTGTCTTGTGGGAATCAGGATTCAGTAGACGGCGACATATCTGGAGGATACAGGATCGACACCTTTTCACGATTTTTTGTATATTAAAATACAATTTTCTCAATATAATATCCAGTCCAACATATTTCGCGTGTGTATGCGTTTGGAAATACACTTGTACCGAAATGTAGCGCAATTTACGAATCCAAAACCGCAATAGCATAGAGCTTATAGTAATATATTTTTAAATCACAGCTGTGGGACAGTAAAAAAGGAGACAATGCATACTGACTCACAATGCCACTCAACAAAGAGCTCGAATTTATAAATATTGTTTGTTTGTCACCTTCTTCACTCATATTCTTCACATGCATATGTATGAACACGTATAAATATGCACAATGTAACAAATGAAAGTGCATACTCAAGTTCTGCGAGTAGGTACAGTGTATGTAGATGAATTTGTACCGTATGAATTTCAACGTAGGCGTAATGATACTATGTCATCGAGTTTTTAAAGACAATATTTTACTAACGAAAACAACTCTTTTAAACTGGGTAAGATAACTCTGTCCATTCAATATCTATTCATCGCACGTTTTTCGTAATGAGTCGCTGAATCGATTCGTGATCAGTCATCGAAGTGTTGGTCCGCACTGTTGAAAGTACAAGTGCCTTTGTGCAAATGGGTAAGTCGTTAATAGTTCTATTAAACAAGCAGGAGACCAAACAATTCCGATGGCGGAGTGTGAGGGTGTTGATTGTGGCCGCTCGGGGAGTTTCCTGTCTTGGACTTCCTCCAAATTGGGCCGACATTGTTTACGGTCCCCGGCTCAAAACTCATTATCGTAGCGCTTTGATTGCGCCGTGGGAAATGGACGGGGCGAGTAGCTTATATTTTCCTTTTAGCTCTTTCCTTTTTGCTCTTATTTTTCTTAACTCCGACAAGACGAGGGTCGGCCGAAAAGATTTTCCAAATTGTTTTTCGCTCGAGTTGCCGCCGACAATGCGGGACTCGGAGAGACAATTATTTTAATTTTTCTTCCCTCGTCCCGCCTTTGAAGTTAGGGGTATTCTATTGGCCGCCCGTTTCAAAGTTATATATATATATATATATATATATATATATATATATATATATATATATATATATATATATCTTTCCAATAAAGATAAGGCAGGCGTGCGTTTTTGTATTTATTACTACTATAAGGGCCGTAAGAATATCTTATAACATGCTTTATTCTAAACACCGAACGATATTATGCCCCGTAAATCAATTCTCCTCAATCCTCAATCTTGGAGATTACGAGTTCCCTGCGTTTAATTAACTGCTATTTTCTATTGAAGTAAAACTTATAATCGCAAACCTAAGTTATAAGGATCAACCAAACGTTTTGCTTTTGTTAATCAAATAGCAAGTCAGCAGATATTGTCATATTTTTCCGGATTAATTTTTTGAATTGAAACCTAGTTAGAAACAAGTTGCGAATAGTTTATATAGAATTCCGCCTTGCTATTCGGCAAATCGGGCAAATGTTGGCAACAGAGGCGTTGCACAGTGGATTTTACGGGTCATTAGTGGGCCCGAGGCCTGGCACTGAGGGCAGTGCAATACCGCATCGAAATTGGGACAAGGCCTTTTAAATGAAAGATCTTTGTTGTTCGATTTCGGCATGAAGTACCCTTAACAATCTGCAAATTAAGACAAAAACCACGACCGAGGAATTTATTTTAGCTTTAATTTTTCAACATTCGTTTGTTATCGATATCTGCAGATGTAAGGGGATTATTGAGAAGATTCACTTCTTCGCAGCCAATTCCCGCTGGAGCGTTCGAGCCCAGCACGAAACCAATTTAAATTCCGAGATATCGCTTCGTAGATGAACCGGGGCACTACCGATCCATATCGGTTTATACAGATTTGGGCAACGATAAGAAGGACTGCGCTTTTTCAGTCGGCTTAAGAAAGGTGTTTCTCGCCGGGGCCAGAACTGATTGGTAAGACCGGAGGACGGAAATTACAGCGTTCGCAGTCGCGGTGGCGACGACGTGGAGTATGAGGTGGAGCAGGAGGAGGAGGAGGAAAGGAGAAGTGGGGTTGGGTAAATAACATACAATCTGGACAAGCGTAAACGCGGATGCCAATTAAACGCTGCCCCGTCCGAGGTGCAACCGGAAACGCTCCCCTCGGATATTTTCCCTCCTCGGACCCGAACCCCAGACACGGACTCCCAATCAAAGTCCCCCACCGCGGCCCTCCCAATTACACCCTGTCGTCGGGACGGCTAATAGCTGTCATGCCTCGGGAAATTATTTCTCCCGGATAAATGAATACCTCCGTTTCTTTTCCCGTTTTTATTGCCCCGGCGTAATTACTCGGCTTGAGTCGACGTCTCGGGGCTTCATCGCGACGGCCGTCAATTCTCACGGCCGAATTTGTTTTACAGCCGAAAGTGACGCGTTTCTGATTATATTCAAATTTACGTGATTATTTGGTCCACAACTTTGAATCCGCCGGGGCAGAAAAAGATTCGTATGGAAGATTAAATTAAATTGAAAATCAAGTGTGGTACTTGGATAAAAGACATACTAGATCCCAAGCATATGGAAGGGTACCAGGTACATACTAATTTTTGTGGAGCAGAACTCCCTCTGAACTACAATTACCTAGTTATAACAAATTTTAATTTTGAACAGATATAGAATTAGGAACATATATATGTAAATACTAAAAGATACGCTCAGCGAAGCATTACCTCAACGATAAAGTACGGAAGATAAATTTGTATGGTTTAATACATGTTGATTTCTTCGAGTCACTGAAAACATTTACAATATCCATATCGCGATTAATCATCTACGCGTCGGCTATTTCTCCTTATCGCCTCTACGTATGTCTAACCGTTCTTCTGAACACGAGCATATTTGCATATTTCAGTCCGGCTGGATAGTAGCAATGCCCGCCTCGGCTGGGGGTAAGATTTACGTCTCTTTGGCACATTGTATTATGACCCGCGAAGAGGCCAAAGCAACCAGCCGCTATATTTTGTTTATAAGTCCAGATCTATCAAACTGGTGGCCTACAATACGTAAAAGATCCGAGAAATGCCTCTATATTGTAAATTAATTTAAATTAGACACAGTAATAATCGTTTAAATTATTTCGTGACCTTCTTGGACGATAAATCTTTGTTTCCTCCAGCTTGATTCCGTACGAGTGAAAACAACTCGATTGTAGTCTAATGAAAGCGGTTTGTCACTTCCTGTACGGGCCCTGGGAGACAATATAAAAACCGGTAAGCTCAGCGATGACTCAGGTATGAATCGTGTTAATTGCATTCCAGTTTAACTAATGACCGAAACGTGCGTCGACTCGTCAATTAACGCTTCGATTATATCCACTCTTCTTGGACAAATGAGGCGGCTGGCAAATGCTGTCGAGGGCTAACCGGCCCGAGCCCTGAGCCGTGATTCGCGGATATTAGCACATTCTATAGACCGCTCTGTTGACACCGAGAGGAGGATTAAACTCCGAACTAATAATCTACGAAGAAGGATGCCGCTGACAGCCCAATTAAAACCGAGTTCAAGAAAAACCTGGTTGAAGTATTTCCTAAGTCCTAAGTTTCATTAATTACAGATTCGTTACATTTCCATCTCAATAAGTAAAAGCGCAATATTTGCGTTCTGCGTTCGACAAAAATGGAAATGGGCAACAATTTAAATTACTGAAACAAATATTAGTGTGTATTTAAATTTATTTGCCCCATCATTAGTAAAATAAAAATTCATTGAGACAGTAACTTCAATGTCATATTTTACTGAACAATCCTTGGCCTCAGCTCTCATTTGTTTAAATGCATAGAAACAAAACTGATCACAACTGTTGTTTTGCTTTATAGCGCGTTTAAATGAACCGTTTGACCGCTAGAGCGATGGCCCCTATACTCTAATATAATCGCCGATTAACTGGCGCCCATAGTCTAACGTCGCTATCTTTACAGCGGCTCAAGGCCTGTTCTAATTTCTGTATCGATCCCGATCCCCGTCCTCTCCGTCCCAACAGGCATTAACGGCCGGTACAAAAGCGACAATACCGCGGTTCTGTAATTTATGAGCGCAATCCACTGTCGCGGCCACAGACACATCCCCGGCTATGCGTGGTATCACGCCCGCTATGTTATTACGACGTTTGCCTCGGTACACGCTTCGATACAGCGAGAAGGGGTAGAGAAAAAAAACCGTCGGAGCAATTTATTATATGCAAATGCGCTGAACTGCCGACACCATTGTTAGGCGGACAAGGCAAAGGATCAGTTACAGGATATTCCCTCCGACTCAAAACGAGTCGGAATATTAATCGAGATAACGCCGCGTTCAATTAAACTAATGACATATCCTGAGTTTAGTTTATAGTGGGTAGCGACTTTTCGCACTTCTGACTTCAACTATTGCATCACTTAACTTTCATCTTATTATTCAATTAACTGTCTTCGATGGTTATAAGAGTGTTGTAAACGAGAAGTGGGAACATTGGCGATATCTCGCGTCGATATTGGAGAGAGACCTCTCGCAACTGGAGGACGACTATATATTTATAGTCTGGTACATTTCCAAAATGACTGAATGACTTCTCCTAATGGTCTAGAAACTGCACACGTTTGCCTCACGAGTCAACAGACGTTCAGTCAACTCATTACTGAGTACACTATTCCTATCCCAGGTAATAGCCAGTGCACTCATTATAAGTAATGAACAAACAAAAAAATCTAACCCGGTAACCATTATTCTGAAATCAATCATTGAAAAACAACCAACATCGCCACTGATTGAAACGAATGGTTTCTCTTTTTCTGTGTCTACGAAATTACACAAATAATAATTTAGGCATTTTTTAAATTCCTAATTTCTCTTTGATACGACTTGCTGTCCCGTTTCTTTTCACACAGGGGTCTCGAATGTGGAATAATATTATTGGTTTGAGCCCACAGGATGCAGAACTCTCCGATGTCGTATCCGATTAGATCGGAATCATAGACAGAATACCTGTAGAGGATGTCTTGTCGTGGAATCTCTCGGCTGTGTCTATCCAAGTAGGGAGTCGATAGGAATAAACGGATCTGCGGGAGCCGAGCCGCGATACAAACACGATATTAATCGGCCGACGCATTCATTACAGATAAGTACGCTAAAATATGAAGCTCAGCAAGCCGTATTTCATCTTAGATGCTCCTCGACTAATCTTCGCTAGTGATTACAAAAAATCTAACAATTTTATAATGGTCTGACGCCGTTGCAAAACGTCCTCCACCCCTACAAGCTTCTGCTCACCCACTCTTGAAACCCACACATAAATTTTCATTCGCCCTGTGTTCGGACTGAGATACTCTTTTAAATTATCGTACTTTTAACAGATTTCGATATCAGTACAGTGAGAAACTCGATGGAAATATACGGCTGACAAATAGAAATTCTGGACTACACCCGTTGACTTAACGTTTACATTTTTTTATCCTTGAAATTGCATTTTTCTTGTAATGACAACTCTTGAACAATAAATTTCACACCGCCTTTTGCCTTAATAGTCAAACAAAACTTTTTGTTAAGTATATCGGAGAATTTTCTCTTTCCTACACTGATTACTAAAACGCAGAAAAGTTGGAGTGTATTTTGCGCCAAACACGCGATGCAACGAGTTGTTTTAGAAAAAACGGCAACAATGCCGGGATGGGCAGATCTATTGTGGTGTTAATTAATGGTCACCGCCAAGGAAGAGAGTACTCGGTGTCGCGGAAAAAGAGCCAAAGGTTAACGAAACCCCGTTAAGTTAGCCCCCGGTTAAGGGAGGAGAAACGGATCTCCGGCTCAGGTAAAACAATCAATCGTCGTGGAACTAGCAATTAATTACGGATACTAGTTTCCGATCCCGAGAGGTTCGAAGAATTTCCACCGGGAGAACGCAGATATGTTGGGCGGTTCTCGTGCCGAGTCCCCGCCGACTTTGCCTTATCGAGCCAACGGTCATTTTCACGCTACCGCGAATTCCACAGGCTCTTCGGTCATCGTCCCAGCCCACACGCCGCCGCTTCTCTTTCCTCCTCCTCCTACTGACACGTCCTGTTGCTAAGTGGAACCCTCTTAAAACTAAATTACAAGAAAAGTTTCCTACCTTCGACCAACCAGCGGGCAACGAGAAAGATTCACAACTGACGATTCGAATCCCTGATAATATTAACGGTTAAACAAACTGATCGTTATGAAAAGATTAAAATACTTAGAGAACAATACAAAGATTACAATTATTTTCTGTCAGCCCTGCATGTATACTTCAATACTTAATTTCATTTAAAATAATGTATTTATTTTAACTTCAATGTATATATTTCACATACGTAACATACGTTTCAACTATCTTTGATAATCACCACTACCGTATTGGATAAATAATAGTGGAATCTTTTGATGAGAAATAATAATCCATCGGCAATAAATGTATTTTAGTTAGTCTCCCCTTTATGGAATTTTAATGTCGACAAAATTCCAGTTTCCGCTTCTGACCGTATTCACTAGTATTTCAGTAGTTACCCACTGATAACGTGCATAGAGTGACGGAGACACTGTTGAAACGTTCACGGTTTGGTAAGGTCATGACCGAAACGTTTCTCCTACGTCCGCGAACAAACTACGTATCGGTGCGTTGCCTTAACGAGACGGCCAGCGGTCATTTCCGACGGGGCCGTTCCCCCTCGGCGTCCCACACGGCGGCGGCTCCCATTCCCGGCGGCCAATTTGCAGAAGGGCGGACGCAGACCGAGCCAATCGTACGCACAACAGCGTATCGATTCCCCGGCGGCGACTTTTCGTGACCGGCCAATAAACACGTAGGCCGGCTCCGGAATAGGCAATAGGTCAGTGAGAGAACGAGGGCCGGGCCTAATGACGGGCGGGCTCTGCCCGAATCGGAGCCCCCAGATAAGAATGGATGCGCCCTCGTTAAGCGGCTCGTGATTGTCTTGACCCGCTCGGGTTGGCTACCTGACAACATCATTATTATGTACATTCAGGGCTTACCTCCCCTTAAATGATATTTCGTGACTGCTCGGCCGGCTTATGGTAGTTAATTCTCGGTATCCCCCGCGGTAATCAATGGGTAGGTAAGAAAGCGAGACGCGTAACGGCAGGCTCCTATGCTCTACCGGTGCGTCCACCTATTATAATTTATAGTTACAATACAATGCCGAAGGCCGTCGATCGGTCATTGTTATTCAAAAAATTCGGCATTACGAGCCCTCTGTTTGAACTATTTCAGACGTTATCCTAGGCCCATCTATCTCAGAATGGGAGTTCCACACCTACACATTTACACGAAACGTGATTGAATACAGTCTATACCTACACTCAAGAGGTCCCACACGATAAAGTTTTGTGGACTGCATGGCTGTATTGTATTATTCGAATCAAGGGAAGAATGCCAATCTCTGTTCGGGCACGTACAGTGTTCCCTCTGTCAGCCGCCGTAGACGTAAATTAAAAATAGGGAAGATTCATTCGACAATTGGAATATTTTTCTGAATAATGCCCTTCGACATCAGAGTTGGACCAATTCGTCAGGGAGAGAGATGAAAATGCCGAATCTGAATGGCTCGAGGTGAAACGGAGGTACAATAAATCCAGTCGGAGGTTGGAGAGCGCTCGATTTCCAGAGAACCGAATAACGAAGGGAGCTGCCGGTCCAGCTTTTCTTCGAGAGGAAAATAAGTGTCCGCCTCAGTTGAAGAGGAAGATACTCGACCCCTTCTCTTACCGACCAATTGCCGACCGCTTTACAAAGCCCGGTAGGGTATTTCCCGACAGTCGGGATACCTAAATGTAACTGAGCTCAGGTGGAGTGTTTGGACATCCGGGTATAATTATGCAAGGAGAATTAAGTGCATCAGCGGTGAGAGATTTATTTCTTCACTGCTTCTTTATTCGAGCGACTGCGGAGAGATATAATTCTAAAATATGAATCGAGTTATTCAACTTTTTTCCCGGAAGAAATACATGTAATGTTTCTGTTCTTCTGAATTATGAAACTTGAGAAAACAAATCCCATCAAGTCGGGTAAGGAGTGAAAAACGATGGGGAAGTGCTCGCCGAGTGTGACGGTAGCACGCTTTTAAACGGCACAAATTGGCCAGGAGAGGCCATCGCCATCGTTGAGGAACACAGATGCCGCCGATAACGGGGCCGGGATTTATAATATGCGGGGGAGTGATCGTTAATCGGGCGTTGTTATGTGGCAACTCAAGTCGGGACTTCCTGCAAGCCCGACAGCCGTGTCGAATGGGGGAAAAACACAATAGGCAAGACGGCAATACGCTTCGGCCGCTAATGCAACACGCCGTAGACGCAACTCGGTGTTGAAACATCTCAACACCGGAGATTCTTCGAGCCCTCCCAGGAAACAAACTCCGCTGATTGTCTTAATTGGTCCTACTTTAATATTTAACTGAGGTCAATAAATTTCCCCCTTCGAATCCCACTATTGTGTCATATTCAGTTGGGTAATACGAGAATCGTGAAAACAGTACGAATCTTACTAAACGATAAAATATTCGTGCCCATAGTGGGTGAGCGTAATTTCAAAGTTGTATACCTCAAAGTGTTGCAAAAATTTATTTTCCAATTCGGAGATTTGCATAGGTCAATAGATAAGATGTTGCTAATAATTTATTAAAACGTATAAATTTTCGAAAAGAGAATGAACAGTAAAATTTTCTATATATTCAAAATATGTGCAAATATAGAAATATAAAGGCAATATGTTCGTTTGAAACTATTTACTTTTATCGGCTTAATAACAAAATAACTGAAATCTCAGAGTATACAGGAGCGTGGGACTTTAGTTAGGTAGATTGGGCCTGAAAAAATGCTTCCCATTCAAAGTGCAGTTATGGCCTAATGCCGGTGGCAAGATGTTGATATATAATGAGAGGAAGTGTGGGAAAAGAGTGGTACAGGTTCGACATCGGTTAGACGTTAGAATGATGCGGGATAAGCGCGTTGGACACGGCAGTATGATTCTCCGGTAGCGGGCCCAATTTTCCTCCCTTTGCCTACTACAAGTGATTAAATTAGAGTGTAGCTCTTTAACTCCACTATATTCATGATATACCGGGTTGTTTCATAAAGCAGCTCATCTGATATTAATTACTGGTGTAAAATATAATCCGACACTTGACAAACCGGTTGCAGTATTTAATCCCATTATATCCTAGATAATCTATGAAATCCTTTTAATCTACAATTTAATAAATTACCTAATATACTGCGAAACTGCTAAATCCGCGAGAGGGTCCAGGCTGTTATCCGTGTCAATGTTTTAGCCGTCCTCGTATCGTGGGAACGATTTAATTTCAAATAACAATATTTGGCCTGAAAGCATTCGACCGGGGAACCAGTTAACGCGAGCGGATGCGACTGCTCGGAATGTTGTTTTTGTTTGGAATAATATATCCAACGCTGTGATGTTTGCAGAACATCGGATCGTTCCAATGAACAATACCGAACCGATGGGATATTCCCTGTTAATAAGGCAAACAGGGAGGAATAGGTCCCCGAAAAACAGATAACCTCGGTTAAATTACAATCATAAACGACTTTGGCTTCAATACTACAAATATAATATATGATATAAATCAGAGAGAGATAAATAAATGGGCTCGAGGACCACGCACAATTAATTTAAGGCATCATTACATTTGGCAAGGAACATTGCCAATTTCCAATAGAATTTCTAGCATATGTCTGCAGTGTACCGCACAAATAACTAAAAAGGAAAACTTATCCCTATCTCTAGAATCTTAATTGGAAGGAAAAATTGTCATAATTGGCGTCCGTTTATTCGCAATAAATCCGTCAGTTGATTACCTGCTCTCTATTAAAAGATAGGCTTTTTATCTAAGTCGGCCAATTGAGTTGCAATAGGTGACGTATCTGCGTTCCAGATGCCCATGTTTGAAAGGAAAATAATCGCTAGCAAGAACAACAATTTTGTAAGTCTCTATTAGAAAGGATTAATCAGTACTCATTATCAGATGTTCAAATAAGACATGTGTACTTAGTCTGGTTTTTTGTTCTAATTTACTGTGGAATAGTTCAATTTTTCGCTATAAAAAATAATAATAACTGGCTATACAAAAAAAAACGTACTTCCAGTGGCTAATTGCGGAACACATATCACTTATCTTGTACTGACACTTGCAATAAATACTCATTCTCAGGGACGAGTTCCCTGACTATTGCTTTAAACCTAGTATTGAGTAATTCTTTAATCCCTCTTAGTCAGTACTGAATCTTACATGTTAAATACGGCCTCACCAATTTACTGAATGATACTGAAATAAGGGAGAAACGGGTATTATGTCACATAAGATAAAATCAGCAAACGGACGATGACAAAAATCACACCGACTGCTACTCGACTGTGAATTTATATTTATTTTAAGGCACAGGGATCAGAAATCTAGCACAACCCGAGGCACATACTTGTCGCTATTCAATTATGTCACAGTTCAATGCCTCGACGCTATATGGGACCTATTCACATGCCCATAATCAATGGTACACGCGCTGTGAGCGAGATTTAATGACTTGCAGAAATATGGACCCTGTTCACCAACGCTCCGGTTATTCGTAGTTTATTTTTTTCATTGGTTGTCTCTATTTAGCAGATTTTTTACTCCGCATCTACGCGTCACCAATTGCAAACTCTGCAACACTAAGCACAAAACTCGACGTATGGCATAAAACACACTTATAATCCTTAAAAAAATTGAAATAACATCAATACCCCAATTGTTTACAATTGCTATCGGAAATTATTTCAATGTTCTTTTTGTTCGCCTTTCAACGGTCTCTCTATATGGGTTTTTCAAACAGTTCTTCCTCATAATTTACCGGACAACGCTATCGTTTTGGAATTAAACAACAGCTCATTACTTATTCTAATCTGCTTGGTAAGACTTTTATTACCGCATGGTAACTGACGATATTAGTGTCACTAGTAATTAAATTCTCCCGTCGAGAGTACCAGCAACAGATGGCTTGTGTGGCTTCTTACAATTATATAATTGCGACGATAAATGTCATGACAACGATAAACGATTTCAAAACAGGTGTTGGACAAAAGAATGATTGAGCGACTTCAAACTGGTCGGCAGTTATTTCCGTCGCCATTGTCGTTAATCAGCGTTAATTTGTAAATCCCAACTTTCATGGCGCCACAGTCTCTTCGGGGTGTTTATAAAAGTAACTAAATTAAAAAAGAGATATACACAACCAGCGGTGGAAATAAAAGATTTAATACCGACGAGCGGGGATTTGCATTTGATTTGCGAGTCGACAGGAGTGATGCAATGAACTTGAGGCACAAAGCTGCCGGGAAGGGGCTTACGTAATGCGACCGACTCCCGATGTAATATCGCCTTGACCAGAGAGGGCGGCTTCCCGGGACCCCGACTTCTGTTCGAACGGCAAACGTGCATAATCCCGGCTCGACAATGCGAATTGAATAAAATATAGTTATTAGTCAGCGGCATAGATCATCTACGAATAACTCTGCCGCCAACGAAGCGTATTCAAGAAGAGACTCCACACGAGAATACACTCTGTACGTTGTGACTCATTATAGGAGCCGGCAACAATAAATCAAATCGGAGATGTTTTGTTGTAAAACAGAAAAAGAGTAAAACAACGATCTGGAAATTCATTATTTATATTCCCCGTTAATCTGATTATTATTGTTAATATACAAGAATATTTATTCCAGCACGCGTGTTCATATATATAATATTCATGGTTTACCGTAATCACCGTATTTAATTAATGTTAATATTTATCTAACTTGAATAAACATATTTGCAAATAACACCATTTACTTGTAAAATATTAAATTATAGATCATGAATTTGTATGTGACAATCATAGGAAATTATAGGGGGGGGGAATATTATATCGAGGGTGGAAACTAAATATTAGAAACGAGAATATGAATGTTCAAAGAACAATGAACATTTGTTCGTACATCAGTAGCTCTTCATTTTCCAATTTATTATCTCCCGGGAAAGGTCTCTCTTGGCCCGAGTATAGAATTCTCCTATTACAGGGTCGACCCTTTTTCTTAGGTAAAAACGGGGCTGTTCTATCCTCTTCTACCTGCCCCATATTGACCTCTCTCTGCCGTTTCTAACAATCGTACGCTTCAATATAATGAAAAGTCTGTTCCCGTTTCACTCGTCCCAAATCAACCTCCCGATTACATCCTCCGTTCTTAATTAAAAAACAAAATTTAATTAAAATTTCACATGTACTCTACCAGCAGAAAGAGAAGTTTTAGACATTTTCAATGCGTTTTTTGTTTCAATAGAGGAGAACTTTATTTTGTCGCTATTTTGTAATAAATTACCTATGTTTTCAACTCTATTACTTATAATGTAAAACTGACGAATAAAATATAACTTGAAAAAGGTTTTATGGCAATACAATGGAAATATCGCAAGGGGCCAAGAATCAGAGAGAATAATAGTATTAGAAAGTCCGTCTTGAAAAATCAAGCAAGGAGAAGTTTACAAGTTCGAAGATATCAATATTTTTTTTAAAAAAACCTGAGCCCTTACAAAAAAAACTCCGCCTTCATCAGAACCCGCTTTGTGTGTACACAACGGAGTCTTAGAGAATCAAAACTCGGGCAAAATGTCGCCATTAGGAAAGTTCGGGCCCGTCTCGAAAAGCGCATTTACTCTCCCCTTGTACTCAGTAAAGGCGGGGGGATGGAGAATTTCGCGAAGAAAATTTCATTCGTGTAAAATTCACAGTCGGGATAACGCCCGGACGAAAACGTTCTGTCCGCAAACGTAAACTCGATTTAATTTTCAATCCCGAGGGATAGTTTTCTTTTTCGGGGTCGGAATTTCGCTGGGCTTAGCCCGTCTGGGAAGAAAGTGATTAAGCCGCCGCCACCGCCAAGTATTTGCACTGGAATCTATTTGATGAGTCTTAGTCTCTCTAATTAGACCGGGTGAGGATTTCGGAAACCCCTGCAACCCAAATATTGATGCCACAGAAACTTCTACTTCGTCTCGCCCTCACGGCAACTGAATTACGGTTAATTCAACATCCCTTACTTCCAGGCAATTACGGGATAAATAAATAGACGGTAATTTAAATGAAGTCAAGACGTTCCCGATTAAACAACCGAATTTCGTTTAGGACGAAAAGAAGAGCTATGAAATAGGACTAGTGAATCAAAAGTAAAAAGAATATGATTCAGAGAATACAGCATGCTTTATAAGGAATTAAAATTTTAGATGTCGAATTTGCGGTACACGAGGCCTTGGAATATCGTAACTTTTGCGATGTTCTGTCTCTGTCTGGAGACTTGGTTCTATACTATACCGGTTTCGGCTCCACGCCATCGTCAATAGCAGCCCATCATATTTTTAGCGTGCTTATTACCGCTAAAAACATACTTTCAATAAGGACACTATTGCATACAGTACCGATTAGGTTCTCAGTGCCGTATATATATATTATTAAAATTACGCTGGTATATCTTTTTACACGCTACATTATGCGGTTAAGATATCTGTTGTGCCCTGGCCGTAGACGGGAGCGATATATTGATATTATCAACCGGGTGCTCCAGGCAATGTTATTATCGAGGTTTTGTTTTCTGTATTAGGCGAAATGAGTGTTGCAGCAGGTTGCGGTGAAAGCGCTCGGGAAGGTGACTTCATTTTAAGTTTCTCAGGACCTAGTTAACCTGGGGAGTAAAGTGGGTAAACTGGGATTAATTGTTGAAATTAGCAGGAGTTAAAAAAAATATAATCATCAGAAATACCCGAGGTGAGAAATCCGTGCGTTCCGCAACGTAAAAGCCGTGAAAGCACGGCCGGGTGAGTCGTGCATACATATTCATGTCGGGTTCATAATGGAAGAAAACTTTAGCGCTGTCCCATCGTTAACTTTCATCAATGGTTAATACATTTAAAGCGGGCGTGTGACTTCTCCGACCGCCCGATCCAATTCGGTAACTTCTGTCGGTGGTCATCGAACAGTTGGACAAAGTATCACGAAATCGAATTAA
Organism: Lethocerus indicus; assembly: GCA_019843655.1. Classification (NCBI taxonomy): domain Eukaryota; kingdom Metazoa; phylum Arthropoda; class Insecta; order Hemiptera; family Belostomatidae; genus Lethocerus; species Lethocerus indicus. Next base: position 13,340,650 of record JACDQD010000008.1, read on the forward strand.
TGAATGGCTTCCGGCAGCCGGCCTCTAATTGAACGGGCGAAAGTGATGATAATGTCTACTCTTTCCGAATTATTAATTCAATGGCGCTGTGTAACAATGGAATGAAATCTGGACTCAATAAAACTCGAGAGTTCATTTTCCAGAGCCGTTAAAGAATCTCTCAGAAGAATGTACCGGTTAATTTGTATTTTCACCTTTTCAGCCTATACATATCTACAATTGTATACACGTTCATAATTTATGCAATATTAATCAATTCAGTAATAACATATCAGTCAGTTTTACAATAATGATTCAATAAATGAAATAGGAACAAATCATAAATAATAACATTAACAATTAAATTTCTACCAGTTACCTATTTACGTCAAATGGGTAATAACAATTTATCGCCATGGTGAATTTATACGGTATAATTCATAACGAGGCCTTGCAGCTGTACGCTTTTAGTGTGTCAGCGATGTTGGGAATGATGCACGCCCACATTCCCGACAGCAAAACAAGATTTGTTTGTGCACTTAATTCATTTATCATTGACTCACACGGAATAGAAGTGTGCACGTACTGTTTTCTATATCGTAGATTTGCTACAATTTTTTTTTACACTGAATCAATGTCGCCAAATATTAAAACTTTGAGAGCATCGGGTCCTCATAATTTATTAAGCTTATAATTTGTTAAAATAACGCGAGGAAGTATTTTCTACGGAATTTTAAAGGGATCCAGTCGTGCAGAATTGAAAGAGGTGAAAATTGTCAAGTGTTGAAGAACCGTGCAGTGCATGTTCAGTAGAGTGAAAGTGGAGTGACATTGTCAAGAGGGAGAAGACAACATCTCCCAGATGGGAGAACATCCATTAGCCATGTTAGAAACTTTGTAAATCATAAAGTGTTTATGTATGGGACAGCCTGCCAACCGAATTAGCATGAATGTTGAATAAGTAAAAAAATAGGCGTGAATTTTCCGAACAAGTAAGTGGTAGCTCCAAGCGTCTCGGAAATAAGCTGTTATAATTTTCAAATGACAGATAAAAAGAACGCTCCTTTGAAACATACTATAAGAAGATTACACATTCTTTAGACTGTTTGATCGTAAATAGGTCCTGCTAACTGGACAAAATGATCAAAATGACGCTACAATTTATATTTAGTCCATAAAATAAATAAGAAATAAATACAGATTCTGCACTGATACAAACTAATCTAGATAATTCGAAGGTTCATAAATAAACCCTTATGGGTGTCATTTAAATTCCAGCCTTATTAAAACGGCACTGAACGAAATGGAATGCGGTCGGTCGGGATATAATATTTGTATAGAGCAATAGAAAGCCTTTGACACAAAGGCCGTAACTAGGCCAACTAACAGTTCACAATAAACTATCGCAATGCAGATATATTAGTTCTTCAGGGACCGGTTCAAACGCGATCATTTTGTATTTCGAATTTCCAAGGTATCATTGGTGTAACGAATCTGAACACTTCTCTGGCTCATTTCCTGTCGACTGGGGGGAAGATCTAGTCTATACGAAAGCGTGAGGCTATTCAAAATTATTTGTATACAATAGGCTACAACAGTAGCCGTAAGAACAATGTCCGATAACTTCAAGACTCCATTGAGGAGAGCGTTCAAAGATGTGATTTCTTAAGACACTTCCCGCAGAAAGTCTCGTAATCACAAAATTACAACTGGCATTGTAAATGGGCATTATTGGGAAGAAGGGGGGGACACAAGAGAATCTTCATCCTAGAGTTTAACTAGCTTAACCAAACTGAGTGCATTTCAAGCCGGGGACACAATATTTTGCGAATGTGAGACAGGCATTGAACAGGAACTTTGCAACTGTTGATGATATATTTTTTAAATATAATCATTTATAACGCTAATGAAACGAGTGAGCAGTAATCTGCCGGATCATCGGAAGGCTGTCCAAATTAAAAGTCCGAAGAATGGACGACTACGTAGATTTCAGTTACTTCGTCTATTAATAAGGAGGGTGAGAGTTGAAGTGTGGCCGCTACAAGACGGGCGCTACCTGACCTAGGCCGGCCGACTCTTTTTCTTTAACTTTGCCCTTTCAATTTTCTTATCTCCGTCCGCCTACGACATATATATATATATATATATATATATATATGTGTGGTCCGGCCATTGTTCCAGCTTCGTCTTGGGGTAAGCTCAATTGGAGCGCGTGACTGAAATGGTTATTAGGAAACGGGGATTCGGGAGCGAGAGTGCGTTACAGGGCCGGCGGCTTTCCATAAGTAACAACTCCGGGGGTCCGCAATGAAACAGCTGACTTGTTTGCGAGCCAATTTTCCGATTTTCGGCCGGCGCTACGTCGTCCACGTTTAAATGGCCGAAAGAAGGTAAGCCCGGGTACGCTACTGTTGCGATGAAGCCAGCAACGAAACTGATACAGTTTTCCCGTCGTTCCAAGAAGAAACGCCGCCAATTTATGACGCCCGCTACGTTGCCTGCGAATGTTTGAAACACCTACTTGATGAGCAAGTTGGTCTCGCTAAATTATTAGCGGAATGCCAGAGAACATGGCAAGAAGCTGAAAACGGTCCAGGGATTAGTGTTTCATTTCACTAAAAAAGAAAGAAGCCACCCGCCGAGATGGACATAATATTTAACAAATCAAAGTCAAATTCGATAAAAATATTTATTCAACTTTATATAAAAAGAAATTTTGATTCAGGGAATTTCCGCATCTACCTATTGTTTGTGTTTCATTTCTGATTTGTCATGGGAACGAGCCCAACAAAATAAAAGAATTAACAAGGTCAAATAACTGGCGCAAAAATGATAATCGGCCTAATAAGTGATTGGGCCAAACCTGTTCGGTAATAAAAACAAAGTCTCCGAATAAATTCATTGTCAATCATTCGACATTATTAAGATATTCAATTTGTGGTAATTGCGCCGGATGACAAACTGGATTTCCTCCCGCTCAACAGAAAGAATGTATAAGTGGAGGAAAAAAGGGAAATATAAATTTATCTAATTACTAGACTTTACGAGCGAGCTAATACCAGTAATAGAAGGCATCAAGATTTTACAGGCTTCGATTAAAATTTTTTCACCATTTAATTTACAATCCTTAAAGCTATAAATGCGGCTGAAACGTGTCGAAATAATTGGCGCACTGTTGTGGAAAGTCCTCGAGAAAAATTAAGGAATGATGGAAAATGTATTAGAAAACTTTATTATCACAACAATAAAACATTTGAAAGTTACTTACGGAATTCGAATGAAATAAAAAATTCTATTTCGTAATATTAGTTGTGCAAACCCTTCATGTTCCGATGATACAGTAACATTCAATTTAGGTACCATAAATTCAAAATCAGTTCAACCGGTGTCGTAAATGCATAATTATGCAAATGATAGTCATTAGTGGTAATGGATAATTAGAAACGAAAATGTAAAAGTGTAAGCTTGGCTGCATTAGATGAACGATGATTTCATCTTTCAATATATACATGAAGAACGCCCCGCGGGGCGATTTACACATGTGCCGGAAACATGCAACATTCCATCAGGCGGAATCCTGTCTTGCACACCTCCCAGTCTTCGGCCTCTCAAACTTCCAAACCGCCCTTCTCTGAAAGCTTTCATTAGATTCTTTAAAATGATTTCCATAAACATTATCGTAGGTCCAATTTTAGTGGGGGAATTCTTTACTGAAATCGAGCAGGCTAATAACAGACTAATAATAGAAAAACCGTATTAAGCGTTGAATCGAATGTTGTTTAATATAAAATAATTTAATAAATTGAAAAGCTAAGATTATTTCCCGCCACAGTCAAAAGATGCCGCTTTTTCCGTAGCACGGAATGCTACATTCAACTCTTTACTACGTAGAAAGTTTGTATTTTACTACGTACATTTTATATTTAAAAGTTCATTCGGTCTAAAATACCATCGATTAATCTAATAATATATTGAATTAAAATATCCAATTAAAACGGTCATCTCAGTGTTTTGACTGAATTCTGCATACGGAGGAAAGGAAGGGAAGAAAGGAAGCGTTTCTTATTCAATCCTCGGCCGTATGTAGTACCCAAGCGTAGGCTTGTCTTCCGCGTCGGCGCATCCTTTACCTTCTGAAATTAACAGATCTCAGGATTTATGTATAAAGAGGCGCCACCAACGCGTACGACGCGGCGAGGATATTTCATAATCCTCCAAGTGACCTCGCAACCTCCGTCCGTGCGTCAAATCTTTCGCAGAAGTCCACTCCTGTCTTTATCGGTCCTCGAAGTGGAATATGGAGGTCTACCAGGAAGGTGGCGCCCCGAGAGGTCTACCAACCGACGGTCTCAAGACCTAGAGCCGAGTTGACGCGGTCGTGAGCGAAAACAAAGCGATCCCGGCGCCACAGATAAGATTCTCCGCCAGCATCCTTCTTCCAAGTTAGGTAACGTAAACATAATATAGACAAAAATTCGAAGTCATCGTTTAGGATAAACAGGAACGACTTTAGACAATTAGTGTACTGGGTGACGTTAGTTATTGTTTAGTGTTTATGGACAAACCTTTGTAGCGACTGTGGATGGTGGTGGGGCTGTGCGCGGCATATCCGGAGGGCGGCTCACTGTACACCAGTCACTGGCACTCGCGGCCCGGGCGCGCCACTCTGTCCCGCGGCCCTCCAAACCAAAAGAACAACGCCGCAGAATGAAAACGGGTTGCGTGCACTCCGAGCGGTGATCGGCGTGAGACTGAAGCCGGGAGGTGGGCGCTCGGCTGGTGGGGCTCGGGCACCGTTAGAGGCCGGCCCGGGCCCGGTCCCCGCCACCGACGCCAGTAAGTTTTAACCGGACCGGCCTCGGCCATTGTCCCCGCCGTCCCAGTTGTCAAACGGCTCGCCGGCCCCGCACTCCACTCCACTCCACTCCTCCTCTTTGTTCTACCACCGTCTACACTGCCCCGTCCCAAATTGCCCAAACCCGGACGTACTCCGACCTCTACGACCTGTCTCCACAATTAGCTCTCACCTATTATTGAGACCCGTCCTCTCTAACCCTCCAGCGACGCCACATTGCTCAAAACTCCTTCTGCGCAGCCCAATTGTTGCCCAAGAATCCCTGCTGCAGATCAGAAACTAAATGTAACCCATTTTTTTAAGTAATTCCAGCTCTCAATCGATCCCTTCATACATACCATAAACCTTATTGTGTATTTTATAGAGATGGTTTAATAAAACATTATACGGAGTAATATAACGCAAAAAACCTTTGATCGCGGAAATAATGTCCTTTTATTTTCTAGCGTCGGTGAACAAGAACCACTGTTCTTCACTACGCAGGTAAAGCCTATTGTTTACTCAGGTACAAACCTATGGAGTGTTTACGGTTAGTGGTCTATGGCCGTATTTAGCCCCCGCGAACCTACGTTTTTCTTTCTGTATACGAAACCGAATTTTTTCTCCTACTCTCAATGAATAAAGAGAATCCTTCTCGAGGACCGGGTATCGATAAACTGTTTTCTGAGCAGGTAGAATATTTGTCCCTATGATTTAGACCTTAAAATTCGAGACAAACTTTCGGTCCTAAATGATTTTCGGAACCAAATATTGGGGCAGCTGAAATATCAGGTCGTAAGACCGAATGAAATCATAGTAATATCTAAAATTGCCCCCTACTTAGTTCGAGCTTCGAAACGGTAACTGGAGATAGAAACAAACCATTGATGAACATTAATGAAAAAAAGGGAAAATCTAAGACTGGGAGGTTTGGAACATTACCATCCACGTGATAGGGCTTCCACGTTACACTCTGGTCTTGGATTGGTCCGCTTTTGACTTTTAGACATCATGCTAAAAAAAAATATGGGATTAATTATACCAGCGTGAACGGAATGACGATATTCAACCATTCTTATTGTTCTAAGAATTGACTGTTAATTAATAAAAGCACGTGAAAAACTCAATGGAATACTGTTAATTCTATTTGTATGTTGAATTTTCTCTCGAGTGATCCAATTACCTTGCTTTTTTTATAACTGCATTTTAAACTAAGCTCCAGTTCGTACATGCAATTGACAATAACAATGTAGAACAAAAATTATAATTTTGCGTCCAATGCGGTCTCAAGTGGTTTTCTTATTCAGGTGAAAACATCTAACAAGTTTAAAAATGTCGCAATTCATGTATCTGACTTCATCAGGGAAGGGTAAAAATCCTCCGGTTAATGTTTTCAATATTTCGTCACCCTCCCATAAGCCTGGTGTTCGGACGGCATCACACAAAAGTTTTTTACAGTCCGGCGAGTGGTACGGGCGGAAAGATTTAAATAAATTTAAATTTAAAATATCCCCCGCGTCTGTTCGTTCGGCGTGTCGGGGTCTCGGAAGGGCGGCAGAGGGGAAGCGTCTGAGTCAGAAATTCGTGACTACTACCCACAGGCACACCAAGAGAGCATTCACAAAAGGTGATCACGATTCTAGGCAACCCCGCGAACATCTCTTGCCGCCTCTATCTCGGGACTCTTATCTCGAGATAAATGTATAAAGATCGGTTTTGTAATTACGTAAATGTCAACGGCCTAACTATACCGATTATTTCTTTTCCCTTCCCACTTTCTCCCCTTCTGGAGCGTAAATTTCCAGATTGTCGCATTGGACAATTGAACCGAGGCCGGTCTATTTTAAAACGGCGCGCAAAGCTAAGTTCATAGTCCCGAATTGCTCAATTCAAGATTCTATTTCCAACAGACTCGCGCGATATTTATAGGTGAAATTAACATATAGATTGCGGTCCGTATCCATTAATGTCCGCTTATTTATTGGAAAGAACGTTCAATCAATGCGGGCCGGTGTTTTTCCAATGACCATTTACTGCGGTAACACTCTTAATGCAATGAGGGGTATGTGAGAAGAGGAGGGGGGTGTTTTTATTAGAGCAATATTTTCTAGCCGACGTTACCATTAGGCTGAGGTATTGACAAATTGCGGACGGGCAAATAAACGTTTATATCGCAAAACAAAGTATATTGGAACGATAAAAATTTGTCTGGTACGCCCGACCGACGATTATTTTCGTGCGATAAAACATAAATGATATATCGGCAAGAGTTATCCGGTTTTTATGGCTCCGTCTCGAATGGTGGTAGTTAAAGCCGCCTTCGATATTAGCGGTGCATGCGAGTCCACCGCCTGGATTCCGTTACGCCCACGCCCGGCCCCAGGCAGAATGAAGCGCCGACTTAGTACGAAGTATAAAATGGAATTGCCCGGCGTATCCGCAAGACGTGCGCAATCCAAATTGTGGTTTTTCATTTTCCGAAGGGCTATTATTTAGGCAAAAGGCAAAATGAATAGGGATGTGTACCCCTTCTTCAGTGGGGTATACGATTCCAGAACTCATAGGCTGGATGCATTTCTCAAGGAAGACTCCTTTCGACCTAAAGTCTATTGAACCATATTGAAGTTTAGAAGGCATTCGTGAGATTGTATTATACATTGTATAATTCATTTTAATAAAATCTAATATTAAATATACATAAATATCTTCTATAGCTACCATGGGACTGGTCTTGTTAACATAACGCAGTTTAATCTTTGATGAATATTTAAATGGAATGAAATTAACCAGTTTAAATTCCTTTATGTATTGAGAAAAAGGCACACTTAACTTTCACGGCATGTCCATGAACATGTTCAGCCCCTTTTTTAACCGATTCCGTATATGCAATTTTCTTTTCACGAAAATTCAGTGAGACGAAATTTGAATTCAAATGTCTGTAACAGAAGCGAAAAAGAGGATTCCGCCCCTTGTTTTTTTTTCGTCCTGTTTACGTATTAATATTATTCAACTTCCCTACTGCCGTGTACGCATTCTTACTAAGTGCGAGGCTGAGTGGGGGGACCATTGAAATTCAAATCGCGTTAATAACAATGAGTCATTGGTACCCCCTGCGCTCTCTTCCCTGTTAATATCGCCATATACTACGTGCCCGCGATAATTATCATATTTTTTTATCTCGATTTACAGAGAGATTAACAAAGAAAGAGAGAGTGTGTTAGTGTGTGTCAGAGGGAGGGAGTGAGAAAGAGAACGATTTCCATGTGTATCGCCGCGACTGCGGGACCACGAGCACGCTGATGAATAACGCATAAATTCGGGAATCAACGTATAAAAAATATATTATTTTTTGACTTACCGCCTTGGGCTCTAATCTATTGTGTATTTCCAAATATTGGAATATGTACAATAAAAATATCACGCCGTTATCACAGGTGAATGAATTAATGAGTAATGAATTAATCTCTCATTGTTAACGCTATTTCGAGTTTTGAACATGACCACTTTCTCTGTTACGACCTGGGCGTAATTATCTTTCCGCTTGGAGAGTGGATATGGTTGATGTAGCTCGATTTTAAAGCCCACTTTGAATAAATGTACAGTCATCATTGTTGGCCTTTTTGTTTAATGACGAAACCGGTGTAGTGGCAGGAGAGGAGACAGGAAATCAAATTGTTGTTTTGATTTCCTAATCGATCAATGGAATTAGAGGCCATTTCGCAGTCCTCGTGTGTTTGATAAATGAGATTAAATACAACTCGGAATAAATCAGATCCGAGTGTCGAATTAAATGTTGTAAGCGGATTTTTTATTTCATTCGGGGCGCCAATCGACCGCCGCCCGTTACCCTTCAATTATTCTATTCATAATTGCTACAATGAATTATTCATTTGTGTGCCGACTCCAACCGCAGGTCTCGAACTCAAACCCGAGACAGGGAAAATATCGTAAAGCCGAATAATACAAGTCGGAATAGACGGCGGGGGTGGGAGCGAGAGAACGTTCTCAGTAACGGGTTCAATTATAAAGTTTTCTCATCAGAGAGAGTGAAACCAAGATCGTTTAATGTACGTTAGCCCTTTCCTCTCCGCTAATAAGCAATTTATCAAGCGAAAAGAGGCTTCTGAAACTCAAAGAATTCGAGGGAACCCAATTATAATGTATATAAATCGGCGTATGGAGATTAATAATGCACGCCAGGCTTTAAAGTGTTCATTGGCAACGCGCTAAATTTGAGTTATACGGAGCTATAATATAAACCTTGTGAACATTCTGTCCTGAATTTTTTTCATATTCAATTTTATTCTATTATTGTTACAATTTATTTGGATTTGTTGTAAACGACGTTGTTACTGTTGTGTACAGGGCTCTCCTGTCAACCAACAATCGTGCACGATCCATACGTTATCATATTCAATTGGAAAACAGTTTATTTATGCCCAACTTGAAATGTTAGGATTTCGGTAAATTTTCTGATAATTCTTCCTTTAATTATTACCTCAGGATTCTCGTTCCTTCAGGTTCTGATTGATATTTCAGTTTACAGGATATGTTTAACGAGAATAAAATGGATTCGGTGTTCGGATTGTTTAAGATCACATCATTCCTTTATTTTTTGGCTGTTCTCTAAAAATAACCGCCCTTCTTTAGGTTAGTTCAACGAGAATGTATTATACGAATACGAAATGTCCCGCAACATCCCGGAATTCATCTAATTTATACGTGCAGTATTCATACATCCGACCACAATATTGCAAATTGGGTAGAAGATGCGGCGGAACGATATGCTCGTCGAGACGTGTGGGCGCAGAAGACGGATGGGCAGCCTCTGTGAAGACGACTGGGCGTATGCAGTTTAATTTACGGCGTTGCGCCACACAAGTGTCAAAGGGGCAACAATAATTCATCGCCATGAAATCATTCTTGGGGTGGGAGTCGCACCGGACTGCACATTGATCCGATTTGTTGCGTATACCTTACGCGACAGCGCGCCATAATGCTTTCCAGCGTTCCGTCCGGTCAGAAAACTGCTTTCGGTTTGACCCTATCATGCGCCGTGGAATAATATCAGCCGAACGAATGTCGAGTTAACGATGGCATGATGAAATTGAACGCTGCAATAAAAAGCAACAGTCCGCATACTGTGATTTATCTGGTATTAACAATAAGATATGTTTTCACAATCTTAAAATTCACCCATGATTTCCACGTAGTACACTAAATATACATATAAATATGTATATATAGACGTATATATATACATACATGCGGTAAGAAAGAAATTGTTTTACGCTTGAAAAATACAAGTTTGATTTCAGTCTTTAGTGCTGAGACTAATTCCTGTTTCTTTTGGAAGAGGTTTCTGAAACGTAGAAACGTGTATCGAATCAAATATTAAAGCACTCGATGGCGAAAGAGCAACGCCAAGATAATGTATTATAAACATTGTTAGATTTCTTTCAGTGATTTCCATACAACTAATGTTTGAAGCAATGGTACGCATGCATGCCCAGTTCTGACACTGGTAATAGAAGGAAAAAAATATCGAATAAACAGTCCCAACCGGGCAAATTAATTCTATGAATAAAATATTCGTAAAACGGGTCAAGATTAGAAAAAAAATCAGCCTGTAGATAAATCGTAATTAGACCTTCACAGAGACGTGACCGTGTCACGCGGCATCAAATAATGAACTGGAAAATTCTGTGCGCTCTACGACAGTTTTTACACAACATTAGAACTAAATAGGCCTTTTTCTGTTACAGACCACAGTTCCATACATATTTATAAATGGGTCGAGAACACCCGTTACCTGGGATACTGGTAAAGACGCTAACCACAGATACGATGGGGTCCCGCCCGTTCAGTGTTAATATTCACTGTCTAGAAACTAGTTTTCGAATCCGGTCAACCGACAGCAGAGGATTTTGAAACACCGCCGGTCCATTATGATATTATTTTTCATAATATCTGGGCCAATGGGCCTTGTGTACAGCTAAGTGTTCGCTTGGCGCCGGGGCTTTACCCGCCAGAAGATAACCTAAGAGCGGAATATATTGGCAAGTTTACAAATTGCCTTTTACCTTATCGAGGAGTCGCGACGACTCGCGAACGCACGAGGACGGCGCGTGACAACTCCACGACCGATAGCAATTAATGTTCTCTAACGAGTTTACGAGCTCCTCAAGTTTAATAGGTTCAAATTTGCAACTGAAGGAAAATTTCAAGTAATCAACGTCTATTACATTTTACCAATAATTATTAGGATCCGAAACCATACTACTCATATGAACTTCGTCGATTCTGAAGATTTATGGGGAAAAAATACGTTGCAAAGTTAAAGCTAAATTATGTTCTCGTGTTTTTATTACCCTATCATTCCCAAATATTGCACCAGCATTGTACATACAAGTGAAAGGACGTCCTAATTATAATCAACTATTTCTAACCTTGTGTAAATACTTTAATGTTTTATGTTTTAAACGTAAGCGGAAGTATAATTATAATGAATCAAAGAAACATAATTATTTTTCTGTAGTTGGATACTATTTCAAAATCATTCCCGTCTATTCAGACAATTACCTCTTCCTTCCGTTCTCTCTGATGTTAAATTTACAAACATTAACTACCACTATTGTGCAGATAACACTGCCGAATTATTCTGTCCATTAATCAAATCATTGTCGTTGGAGGGTCGTGCGGAAACGCATAAATAATCCCGAACTTTTAGATAGGTAATTTTCCCTAAACCCATTTCCCGGAGTATAAGATTCAATGCAATCATTCAATAATAAATACAATCGGCCAAGTTTGAGATTAGTGGGGGTTTAGGGGTTTGGAACAAAGGGCAATGAGAGATAGAGAGAGAGAGAGAGAGAGAGAGAGAGAGAGAGAACAGGAGCGGGAGAGAGGTCGAGCCGGGCAGAACTAGGCGTTATAAATTACTCTGAGAGCGAACCTTGAAAGGATTTCAGGTAGTTGCATGTACAACAGGGCAACTCGGCGGGTCCCTCTCACTCAGCGGAAGGCAATTTTTAAACACGCACATAACCGGCCTATTTCACCCGCACAAATGGCATGTTCTAACATGACTATAAACAGAAATTATTTTAATTTCGGTCCCATTCTGGGAGGCAGGTTTAATCAACTTAATAATATTAGGGGAATTGAACTAATCAGTATTTTACTACCATGATCTTATTTATTTAGGTGATTATTTAATTTATTTATATTCAATTATTTAATACTCCTTTTCATTATTTCATCTAAAAGTAGAACGGTTCTGAATAAATCTGCGCGTGTACAATTTGTTGATCATTATTACCTACCCAATTTGTTTAAATTATTCAAAAAAAGACGAAATCATGATACGGGATTGAAGACGGGGAGTTTATTAGGTTCCTTTCCAGTAATGTAATTCAACCTTTGTAACTGGCAGGCCAAATGGAAGATCGGTGGGCGTGAAGCATATGGGACGTTTGCTAATAGTTCAGGGCGACTGGTCCGAGCACTTCCAGAATCTCCCTCGGGCTCTTTTATATATATATATATATATATATATATATATATATATGTGTGTGTGTGTGTGTGTGTGTCTGTGTATGTGAGTTGTGTTGCGTTGGCGTTATTCCCTGTGCTCAGTATTTGCCCGCGCCAGTCTCCCACGCTCAGAGAAATAGCGTAACTGTTGTCGTTTAACTGCTCTAATAGAAGAGGCATGGCTATGTTTAAACATATACTTATTTTAATATACAATAGAAACCTTCCAGAAGTATGCATAAGACATGAAATTTGTGTGCAGAATCAGAACATTTTGAAAATGTCGAGAAATGAACTCATAGTCTATTCATATTTTTCATAGGAATAAGCAATGGCATTGAATTGTGAAATATTCTATATCTACGAATATTATATATATAATAATCTACTATATTATATATAGTAAACTTGTCGAGCATAAGACCGAACCACAGAGTGGAGCCGCAAAAACAATAATGTCTTCCACTACAATATTAGCTGATTCCGTATCCAATTGCGGGATCTGAGATTTTGATATAAAAAAAGTTAATATATTCGCAGACGAATTTACGGTTTAAACAGGAATATCGATTAGCGAGAAATTGATGATCAATAATTTCCATAAAAGAACCTAAAGTATACAAAAGTTGTCTCCGTTGTTTAAAACATAATGACTCCCCGACACTTCGACACGGCTGATAAATTATACAAATTTTATATATCGTCGGAGAAATATAGTTTGCATTCATTTACGCCTAATTCGTTGTAAAAAAAAATCATAATACAGGGCGATTTACTCCCTGCCTTATAATTATTCATTTAGGAGCAATGGATCTCGGGGATTACCTTGGTAATTGTCCACTGTCCGGGGGATAAAATTTGCTGGCTAAATGGAGCGGGTCGCAATTTGGAAGGATCGCGGTTTAGAACATTTTCGCCTAATTCGGGCTCACTTATAAACAACGCTCGGGAGAAGGGGGAGACTGGTTTTGCGCGATGTGGCTGCAACCGGCCAATCCCCTACTGAACCCGTGATCCGGTTTCTGTTTCCAATTCTGGAAACTTCTGCCCGTTTCAAACAAATCGATCAGCGTTGAAACTAATGACACTGTCCAATAGAAATACACACAATACAAAAGGACAGAAATAAATAATAAATTAGGAAATAACGGCAAACGCGACAATTAATCATATTTCGTGTAAAACATGTTGACCTGTCATGTTAAAATAACTCCTATGTTATTATAATTTCAATATGCTGTATACAGTTCTTTAATTATATTTCGACATACTGATTCGACACGACACCTATATTATTCCATTTTTATTCACTGGGTCGTACGATTTTCAATTTCAACTTTCCTTGTGAGCATTTCTGTAGTAATTGACATCTCGTTACGGACATCGGCTAGAACACAGAAGAATATCGGATTTTGGTATTCAGAAAATACCAAACTCCTCGTGAATTCCAAACTTTTAATATTGCCATGTATTAATTTCTGAATATTATTTATGAAATATTTCTTTCGATAGTGCTATTTTAAATTTTGGTTTAAACTGTGTCTTAAAACTTGTTTTCCTGCAGATATTCGATTTTGTCATTGACCGCGAGAAGTTATAACTTCCAGTGATGAGGTCATGGAAGGTTCTAGAACGACACCAGCGCACTGGCTCTTCGATCCATCCGATGGTCTCCATCCCAAATACGATTACTGTATAAATGAAGTTAAATAATAACTAGAGAATGTAATATGAACATCAATTTTGAGGTAATCTTCGATGCGACATCCAGCGGTAAGATTTCTGACCGATGCTCAAAAGACTGGAGGTGGGAAAGACGTTAAAATGCTGTCGCCTTTACTGCGACCGATGTCGTTTTCATATTGGCCCGAGATTCGATTAAATCTTTCAGATTTTATTGATTCCGGTTTGGGATTAAGGGGCCGAATGGTCGGGCGGTGAGAGGGGTCGGTTCCCCCACGGCCGGAGATGAATCAGCTTCGGGCCGGCTCCCGAAAGGAGGTCATCTACCGCTAATTCCGTCGGGGCCCACCGTTGCGGCCCTCTTAAAACCCACTCTCGAGTTCATTGGCTCCGTCCCAGTCGTTTTGGTCACAAAGTTTCAAGATCGGCGCGATCTCGTGTCCCGCACTCCGCCCGCGCCACCGCTACGACCGCCAATTGTCTCTGCCCTCCTTCTCCCATTCCCGTTTCATTTATTCCCGTCTGTTCATCCCCCGATAATTCCTCTTAAAAAATTGTCAACTTCGTCGAGATCTGTAAAAAGTGACATAGGCTACATTGTTGGTAATACCACTTTACATAAATAATATACAAAGTAAAACAATCCATGACCATACTTTCTGAGTTCTAAGGAACCGTCCCTTCAATTCCTCTATAGATGGTGCCCCTCGCGTATGTCTTCCACTTACCTTTATTGCATTCTAAAATTCTTCTGTCCCTGTACCTACGTCGATTTCCGTATTACATATTTTGTTTAATTAATTTCGAATAAATATATTAACGAATATTACGACACTTAACAACAAGAAAGTTGCAAATATGCTATTGAAAATTGTGTAAGTAATAAACTTTTCAAGGGTATTTCAGTATAAAACTAATTTTTGACTTTTAAATATTAATTTCGTCATAAATTATTTTTTCGTTTGGCCAACTATCCGTTTGCTTTGAAACATTTGGAAGCGCACTCTTCGGTGGGGCGCATATGGCGACGGATTTTTTTTTCTCCACGAGTACTGAATGCATTATAACGTGGAACTGGCGAGCCGAAACACGAGGCGGCAATAAATAGGGAGCGGAGACAGGGGGCACAGACGGGGGAGCGAGTAATTACGAGTAATTGGTCGCCGTTGCATAACCGGGGCTTGGAAGAGTTCGGCGGAGATTTGAACGGGCGGTGAGGAAGGCAGCCGTGCGTGAGTGGCCGACGCACACGCTCCGGCTAATAACAGACACGCGTCAACCGCGATTGATTGCGACTCCAATCCAGAATTCAATTTTTTAACCAATATACGCTTTATTTTTTTAACCTCTTTTTCCATCCCTGCAAATACCGGGTTCTCTTTTTATTGATGACTTAATCGCCAGCCTTAACTACATTCGAGTGATGAATAATCCCCGAGAACTGTCCCTCGGTTCGATCGTTTCCACCACTGGAATATTGTAATTATCTTGTATTTCAATCAATATATTTCAACAATATTTCAATTATTACGCAACGATTTTTTTTCTCATAACACATATCAACCTTTATGGCGGACAACTTTCATCACTTAACATATTATAAATCACAATCGTAAATCTTTGGTAATTATAACAAATTTTGAATAATCAGACTAAAAAGCTGTTTCTCGCTAGAGAATACAATATTGATACAGGTCTGACTAAATGTCCATACGATTTATGTCAATGCGTTGACAATATTAATTGTCACTGTTTTGTATTTTTATATATGTATTTACTTGTATGCATCTATGACATCATTTATATAATTATACGGTCGCGTGACTACGGCAAGCGCCTAGTGATGTCATATCCTGTTAGAATATAGCGGCAATGCAGTCACGCCAGGAAGTCCCTCAGGACTTATATTCGAATTCTAAGTATTCAATTGTCCTCCTTGTCAATAAATCATCAATTGTTCTAGCGTTGAAATTATAATAGAGAATCAATTAATGAATCCCGAACTTTTTAATCACGAATTTTAAAATTCTGTAAGCGTTTGGTGGACATTGTCTCTTCTTTCGAATGCAACAAAACCAACTCTTCCGAATACGTCTTCTTGTCTTCTCTTTCGAATACGTTGTATCCCAGCTTTGTACATTACCCTTTATATTCTTCTAATCTTTATTACAACTCTGTATTCGAGTATATTTTTGGGCATATTATCCTGCTCTCAGTCGGTTTATCGTCGGATTTATCTTGAGAATAAAATATAAATCGGATTTTCTATCTGGAGCTTTCGAGGCAATTAGAGGTTTATGGCGGGTAGAAAAACTACCCCCCGGTTGTTCCAGATTGGAAAATGAGTGGAGGGCGGTGGTGGCGTGGAGTGAGGTCCATAGCCTCGGTGAATTGTCCGAAGGGGCCGAGTGGGCCGTGAAACTTGCGGGCGCCTGTGCGCTCCCACCCTAGCCTCGCTCGGGGACCCGCCCAGGTCATTCTCTCTCTCCCTCTCTCCCCGCCCTCTCTCTCTCTCCCACATCTTGGCCGCTCCTATCGCTCTCTCTCTCTCTCTCTCTCGCTCTCGGTCCCGACTCCCCTCTCATGTCTCTCGCTCAAGGTCCTCAATGTTTACCCTGAGTCCCGAGAGTGCCCTCGCCAGGCTCTCCGACGACTTATTGCCGTTTACCGCTCCGACGATTCTTCATTTTATTTCGTTGCCTTTTGTTTCATCATTTTTTATGTTTTGTTTATTTTTTTGCCGGTCGTCGCTGCCCACCGGTCGTTATTCTGCGGCCAATTGGGCCCGTTGGTGATTCCCACCGCCCAGACGGCGAAGCCAGACTCAAATCATTTTGATCCGAACATCCCACTGATTTCAACTAGATGTTGAAACTATAGCGCTAAACAAATATTGATAAGAAAATATTTACGCACACTGTTTCGAAAAAAGAAAGAAATTATAATTACATGAATTGTACCAGAGAATACAGTTGCAGCATTGATGGTTTTTTTCAGGTATCAAGAAGTCCTGTCCGATCTTGTCACGGCGAGTGACCTCAATTCAATTTATGGACAATAATTCAAAGTACCATTATCGTCGGGAATGTGGATTCAAATAATTGAATTAACTTTCACTATTAATGTAAAACTAATCGAATGTACTAGTATCGAATATTAAATAGCAATAATAAAATATCATCACACTTACGAAAGCCTGTCTCAATTTACTTATTTTATTCAAATGTTTCTGCTTTTCTTCAGCATCATCAGTCAGTAACATAGTAAGCTTCTCTTATGATTCAAATAACTCTCAGTAGGAAGGAGATTACGATATTATAATATTTATGTCATCACTCTTATTATTTGTTGTCTCTACTCGCGTATTTGATATCTCGCTGTGTTACCGAAGAAATGCTGCTCACGATGAAATATCGAAAGAAATGCACTCATGAAGATCATTACGAGGCGCCGTATTATCAAATGAACGTGAGAGCACTAGGAACACGTATTAGTTGGTGAAATTGCTATATTTGATTAATCAATTCAAGTGGGGGAGATGAATCGGTTCATATTCGCCCAAGGTCCTGTCGGCAGGAGGCTGCCGAGACGTGCGAGGTCGCTTCCTGAATATGTATCCATATCTTGATTTCGGTTCGGCGTTAGGCTCACATTATTCCAAGCATGTACGGCCGAAAGGCCTATGACCTTTCGACTTCGGGAGGCCCTAAGTCAACGTTCGCGACTGATGAATAACTTCAAACAATTAGATTCAACAGAATCAGGTTCAAGTTACTACGATTTCAGTTTAATGTATAATAAATTAACGTCTAATTTTTTTTCTCTCTACCAATTTCACTAGTTAACCGCAAATAATAGTTCCAACGTCAGCTGTAACTTGATTCTGCAAATATCGCTTGTTAGTAATAATGGACTGTTACTGATCTCCATTACAGTTTTAAAGCGCATTCCTGAATTCCATATAATCCAGCATACTAATGAAATAAGTATCGAAATTCGTATTAAAAGCCAATCAAGCGCACCATGAAAATTTTTAGAATGATATATCAGCTATAAACACGGACAATATCCTCTCATTCATATAATTACGGTCCAACTTAGAACTGCTGCATAAGTATACTTTTTACTAATTTTTGTAAAAATTTTAGAACCTCTGTTACTAGTACAGTAAAACCGTCCAATACGTTACCGTAATCCTTTCATACAAGTAATATACAAATGAAATAAGCAAATATACAAGAGGAAATAAAAACACATTGTCAATACTGTGATAATACAGATTGCAAACTGCAATATCACTGGTTGCATATAATTTTTAAGTGGACTCATCGACGCTTATAAAGGATTATCGGTTCCGGCGGACCAGCCTCGATATTAATCTCACGCATGGGAGAGGGAGGGAAATTTATTTTGTGGAAATTTATTCGTTTCACGGCTATAATGCCGATGGCTAATAATTCGAGCGTGATACCATAGACCCTTCACACGGTTGGTCCCAATTGAGTTTTACTCCGGCTTCAAATTGAAGTACAAATTGAAATGCCGATTTCATTGAAATTGTTTATTCATTTCGTGAAATAAACTTTTAGCCGGTGGAATTCTAAATGACATATAGAAACCGGATGATGGAAAAAATGAACGTATTCCAAACGTTATACGCCAAATACAGTGGATTCGTTATTATTTCCTGGTTAATTATAATACTAAATTCCTTTTATTTATTTCATAGTAAATACGCTTCCTATTGAAATACAATCTAATACAAATAAAAATAAATTTATTCCTATTAATGGCCAAAAGTTCAAAATTCAATTTACTGATGGAATGTATTGGACGAATTTTTGTCTCGACGTCAAAGCGATGCTTGAGACAACAAACACTAGAATACGTTGTGCAACATTTTGCACAATTTTATGAATTATTATCATCATTCATTCATAATTTTTATCATAGGAACCCACGAACGAGAATTAACAGTGTCACATCCCGGGGCGTCCGAGTTATACAGCCCGCAACACAGCTGAGTATTGCGGGCAAACAACTCCAGGCTATTTACAAAAAATAACTCGAAATAGTTCGATATGCGTCATATTTAAAAAATTCATTTTAACAGGAATAGTATTAAGGGATTACTAAATATTCACAGATAGACTCGTCTAATACTATTAGATATCATTTATTACGAACAAATAACTATTTTATTAGCGTGTTTATTATTGCCTAGAAAAAATTGTAACCATGTTTGCGGAATATAGTTTTTCCACGCACGAATAAATTCGCGACAATAATATTTCACGCGAGAAAACTGGGAGAAGAATAAGTTAGTTTCCGTTTGACCTCGTTTAGGCGAGGAGAGTACTCCGGAGTTGAAGTTGATGGATCCTTCGCTTTCAATATGAGTGATCATCAAACCGAAGCTACGACATTCTTCCGATATTAGTCATGACTACATTTTTAATGGTCCCGTCAATAGTCCCGGCCTATTTCCAGGGCCCGAATCACTATTAGGCCCGTCGTTATTATTAATGCCTACGACTCCGGAGAGGTCACTACAATTTAAAAAGGAGATAACCTGTCTTTTATACGGTGTCATTCTATTTAATGTTCCATTCTGTTTTTTGTACTTTAATGTTACGAACATTGAGGGTTCCAAGTGATAAGTTTGTACACTTATTTTCAGTAATTTACTGATCAGAATACCGAATATGTCCATTAATTAATATCGGAGAATAATTAATTCAAAAAGTGTTTCGTTACCAATAATTCCATGCTCAAACATATGATGAAATATTTCCTATTCTTTTATAATAATACGGTTTTTCAAAGAAAATGTGTAGTACTATTATTCCTTTAAATACTTTTATATACATAATAATACGATTCTGAGATATTTAAGGGTGACCACGCGGTGAATTATGATAATGTTAAGGGGACTTAGTTAAGTGGGTAGCCCACAACTCGGCGTTTCACTAAACATTCATAGTTGAGTTTTGTCTCGTTGGTATTCCGGAGGGAGTCGGCGGTTGCTTACTTTGCTTGTTAGCATTCCGAAATTACTTAAACACACTCAGAGGAGCAGACGCATTGGAAATTCAGCGGGCCCGGGCCGGCGGTACGCCCTTGAAACTGGTTTATGAATCACATTTCCCTTACTTCCGGTCCCCTGAATATTCATCCTCTTCCGACTCACCCCCACGTATATTTCCAATCAACCGCCAACTATTATCGAGTATATCACCGGCAGGTTCGACACTTTTTTGAAACAAGGAAATCTTAATGAGGAAGGCTGACTTGGTCCCCTACTGAGATTCGAACTGTACGGCTTGTCAGAGTGCTGCCCCACCAAACAAACTTAAATGCCTGAAGTTTTTGAATCTACTTTGATGCCATTTATTTGACTTAGATTCAGATCAATAATGTATCCAGATTTTAGTGTACATACCAATCTGAGAGCACGAGTTTATAAATGAATTTATACACAGTACGGCCTAAATTAGTTCAGCGTAAATCTTTAACTGCTCGGAATGCGCCCGAGAAAAGGTAATTACAGCAATCCCTGAGTGGCCATCGGCTATTGGAACAAGTTCAAGCCTTGGAATGCTTCCAGCGAAAATATTCGAGCAGAGTAGAGAGTAATTGCTATCTTTTATGGGGTAATATATGTTAGATAGCTGGATGTTTAAATATATTACAATGCTACATTTTGATTAATGTACACTATTATCTAAGGGATTTTCAGGTAATACTTTTCCATTCTAAAACACGATACTCATTATTATTTCTACGATTTATTATTTAACTTGGTTTATTAACCTTATTACTAGATTAGAGAAATGCTTTTTTACTTGATAGTTTACTTTATAGCAATACAATTGTAGACCTGCTACTGTCCAAACAATGTTTCACAGCTGAGGCTTGAATCGTTGTTAAGCCTCGGGTGACTATCAATGTACAGACAGTCTGTAAGGTTAAGTTAGGGTTTGTTAGCTACAACTGATAGGAGGGACGGCCGGAATTAGTGGTCGTATTCCGCACGCAGTACACCGTAATGCGCAGTGAGGCCGCCATCTTGGATATAATTCAGACCACGCAGAGTATCCCCACATCTGCGTATTACCGTAAACGACCAGACGATTAATAAACAATGCTGGAATTAGGTAGGTAACATTCGAAATGTCCCTCCGTAATTCAAATGGGAAGGGAAATTGATACGTTTCGTTCTCACTAAATGTTCATTCCACGTCAAAATGGGGAATGGAAAGTGATAAGCATTTCGTTTGCGAACGTAAGTCGTTCCCAGATAAATGCGACAAATAGCATTTTAAGATGAATTATTTTTCATAACTCTTCTGAAAGTTTTCTAACGATAAGGTGTTTCGAACCGTTACCGCAGTCCAATCCGACCGCTGCCATTATATTAAATGAAGACGGCCTTTTGCCATGATATATGCGTCTCGGTCCCTAGTAATGACATCCGTACCTCCCTCGGCCGCAACGTGTATGCAGATGATACGCAGTATATATTACCGAATGGACTCCGTTTAATGTATACTATTAGGCTACAGATGTAGTCCAGTATGAATTAATGTATGTCCGCCCTAACAACATTGTCATAATTCTATATGTTGCCTTATATAAAACTGGGGAAAAACATTCATTGAGATATGCCAACATGTTAAGATAATTTTAAAAGTAATTTAGTAATTGAAAATAAAATAAATCTTCATTATTTCATGCTCAAGAATGTTTCATAATTAATTATTGTAACTAAAAAATTAATATTAGATTCTTATATTAGAGGAAATTAAATAAAATTAAATTCGAACGTTCACCCGAGTAAAGTTATAAAGGTGAGTTATAGGATGAACTCTATTTATTTTTAGACTCAAAGGAGTTACATCAAAGTGTTTCAGGAGTGGAAAACCCTTGATCCAAACCGTAAAGCAGATTCCCCTGAATTTTCTTCGCCCTTTTCACTCATCTTATGAACACTCCTTTATGAAGAAGTTCATTCTTCTCTATTCTCCTTCATTTTCTTTTTTCCTGCCCAACGGTAAACCAACCAACTAGTTCAACATTTATTCTTACACGGAGTGAATAAGCCTTGTAAACGGTGAGGTGGAATGTACTTAAATGTATCATTGAAGATCATTAAATTTTCAAATTATTTTTCAACCGGTATATTATTCACAGGCATATCGAAAACTTGGGCAATCATTTTGACGTAATCATTTGAATTAGAAACTGAATTAAATTATCAGCGCTAATTTTGAACCTATCTCACTGAGGAAAGCTAACTTAAATAAAATACTTAAAAAATGGCTTGGATTTATTAAAATCGAGAATTGGTCGCAAGGGATATCCCCAATAAAATTTACAGAACGATGTTCAGAATCCTGGACTGCTGAGGAGGTGGCCTAGGTGGCAGTTTTCTCCGAGTGGGGTGCGAGTGAAAAGCGGATATGGTACCGACTTTACGGCGCCAACATCGCGGCGGACACTGCATATACATAAACTTTTATGGGGGGCCCCGTTTATCTCCGGTCATTTGAAGATTGGGTATTTTATTGTTGGCCAGGCGATAAGAAATGGAACTGGAACTGGGCTGAGAACATTCCGGATCCGGAGCGCCGTAAATGATTTCGCGTCGATTACGCGGTTATCGCCGCTCAAAACCGGGACGCCGAGGCCCTAATGCCGAGCTGTATTGGAAAAGGACGGCCGTCCGTTTATTTTCTCTCTCAGATTTGTGCCGCGGTTTAAACGTATTTCGGTCAACCTTTTCACCAATACTCATCGCCAAATTCTACGAAATTTGGTAATCTGGAAAGGTGTTGATCTGCTGAACAGGTTCCGAATCCACACAATCCGAATTGTTTTTCGTTGTTCTTGACTACTAGAAATACACAGTGTAATATACGAAATAGCCGTCTCGCTATATTATTAACGGACTGTGAGACCTTAACGAAACCATTGCTCAGGAAAGGTCCTTAAGGACCTTGCTCCCAAGCAAGCTCCTTGCCCCAAAAGGACCTTAAAAAAATAAGGATACCACTGCGATATAACGGGGACAAGTGTCACCGATATAGTTATACTTCTTTTATTGCAACGATCAATGATGTAATCGATGACGTGTTATGCCGAAGGGGCTGACAGTTTAAATGTTACAACTTTGTAGAGTGAACTGGACTCAAATGTATGGTCTCGTGGGAAAACATTGATCTGGCAACGAGCAAAACTTAAACAATTCGTAAAATAAATTGAATTTGATAATGCGCAATAATTGTAGTAGCAAATTTGCGACTTCAGTGGGTGTTTCGAATAATTATTGGTGGGAGAAATTTTTTTAGGTTCGCCGTCCCTTTTTTTGTCGGCGCGCTCATTAAGAGCGCCGGGACCTCATTTTGCGGGTGCGGTTTTTGCCAACGCCGGGGCTAATCGGAGCCCCCCCAGACTCCACTCCACTGCGGACGCGTCCCGAATCAAGGGGATGTTAATCGGCTTTTGTTCGAGACAAAGCGTTGACTCGAATTACAGTGCCCCACCCCCCCTACCGCCCCCTAACATGGCCACAACGCGTTCCCCCGTTTGTTCGCTAGCCAGTAATTCAAACGCTTTTAAGAACCCAAACGGGGTTCGCCTTGTTGATAAGAGCGAAACCTGAAACAGTTGACTGAACGTAGAAACAGTGGAGTGAATGTAAACATCAAGATCCCATTCGACATTCGGCACTGAAAGTTATTTCATTTGTTAGTATTTGTAAGTTGTTACAACTTACATTTTAAAAATATTTGCCATAGAAATTGATTGCACGAGCAAATTTAATAATTTACATTCCGTTTTGAACAAGTACAAGGCGCAGTAGCATGTAAATGAAACAGCTATGAGGTTAATAAACTGTTTAACCCGAGTACGCGAGTTTCGATTTAGAGCTGGTCAATTTTTAAAAGTAAATACAGGTTGATGTAACCGCGGGCATAGAAATAATGATACACTACATAATATTGAAATTATGGCATGCTTGGATAGTCGGGATAATTCTTCCCAATTACCCAACCTTTCAAATATGCGAAGGACATTCGATCTGCATAAAAGAAAGGTGATTTCTGTCCTCAATACATGTTTTGGTAAAGGAATATTGAACCTACTGTATCGTAAATCGAATTTCCTCGCTAATTTTCACCGATCCCTCAGCTATCAGATCAATTTGGCAGGAAGTGGCTATTTAATTACATGTGAAACGTAGACCGGAAATACTTAAACAATCAATAAATTCCTATAATAAAAATCTGATAATAGCTACTGCCTATCCATGTACGTTAGATAAATAATATCTTGAGTGGGACAAATTGGTGGAAGTCCTATCGAGATTAGCGACTGTTATTGCGTCACTAACTTTGGTCTTTAATTATTGAAATTTAACGGTAAAAATTATTTACTAATACATTTAACCTTCAAATATTAAAACGCAATTTTCATACGGATGTTGTATATGAGGATTAACCAATTTGCAGTAACAGCAAGGATTTACTGGGAAAGCAATAGGTCTTCCTGAATGCTTAATAGGAAAGTTTAGCACATCTATTCACTATGCAGACGCGGGCGGGATTCTCCGGGGAAGCAATGAATTTAATAATCCAACTCCTTAACGAAACTCTTTATTTATTAGAGGTCTATTTTGGGTACGTCAAAGTGTAGCAGAGTGGACGGTGTGTTTCACTTCACTACACCGGCCTAGTTGGGCGGCATTGCACATAAACGCATTGTAGGTCTCTCTCAGGGACTGTTCAGCCAGCGGAATAAAAGATTCACGCCTCTCACTTCCATAGTGGGACCCCGTTTTGCTTTGCCAACGACCGTAATTTGTCGAATTATTTAAAAGAGCAGGGGGGGGCCCTGTCTGTTGTTTATTCACTTTGAGAGTCAAACTTCCTTCCCGGTCAAACTTGATCTGGTTCGATTTAAACTTTCCTAATTCTGTTTAACCTTTTGCCGTGATTTAAGGCGGTCGGAAGGGCTATAATCGTAAGTTTAAGGCTTTATCGACGAATCGCCGTATTCATGACTCAGTTGAATCCACTCATTTGGTTAAATCCTTCCCTAGATACTATGTTCATTAATTAAATCTATGAACCCGAACAGTGAAAATACATTGAAATGAGTGAATAACAATTTAATTTGAATTAAGAATTATGTTATACCAATCCTCGCACATTGACATAGACACAATATATTCGTATATTTATTTATACACATATATGCTTGGTAATACAGGGTAAGGTAAAAACCTTAATTCAAGTAAGCCGCAGACGGGGGGGAAATGGCCTTCTAATGTCGATAGAAGATAAATATAAAGCCGATAGTAGGTCGAGCTCTTGGATGAGAGGCCAATATATCTTTACAAAGGCAATCGGCCAACAACGCAAATAAACCAGTCCGACGGATACGTACATTTCCAGTTGAGAAATTGGTAACCACCGAGAATTCAATCAATTATCATTTACATTTTCCACGTCTCTGATGCCGTCATTAACTCTCTACTGGCTCTACTAATCGAATTTATGGTTTCCTATTTAACGAGCGTTCGGAAAGTAAACTCTCTTAACGAGAGCCAAGCTGAGAAAGTAAAGCTTACAATTGATGTGACTAGAATAAGTAAATAGATACATTTCTCATTATTTTTATGAATAAATGAACTAATAGATACGAAATACGTCAAGAAACAGTCAAATTTAAACGAGGAGACAACAATATATAAGCGGAAGTCAAATGGAGGTATACCAAAAGAATAGGGATAAAGGCTAAAAAGGAAATTGCATAACAGGCATATTAATTTAAACAGCGGAAATAAGTACACAAATTGAAGACATCGAGCCATACTGGAACAATATGATATCACGTCTTTTAGTTCAGTTCTATATATTATAAATTACATAATTTCATACTAAATATACCAACAAACCAGATGTATCACTGTATTGTACGACATATTGTAAGTCTATTTATTTATTGACTCAATATGTTTGTCATATATAAAACGTATTGCCAAAGTACTACCTGACATCATACAATTGAATAGCCTCGGGAAAGCTGAGGGCCTAAACGTTTTCAGGGGAGAGAAAACCCTTCAAACCGTAAATCGGAAAATGGGTCCAAAAAGTAACCAGTCTTCTGTTATTCTTATATATTCTTATATTTTTTGAATTCTCTTTTCACATGTTACGACATTAATAAGATATCGTAAGCTGCCTCTTTATACTTCTTACAATCCGAGACACTGAATCGAAGCATCCAACTGTTCAACTTGACCGAGTCAATTAAATTTCGGGCGTAAGATTGAAACAAGCGGATAAATTGAAACGATGCTTTCGCTGTAAAGAAATTCTTATGTTGTCTCTATGGAACGAGGGGGCGAACGGGGAATTATTCGGACCGTTATCACATGACGCGGAGAACGAATTTTAGTATGTGTTTCAGTATGTTGTTTCGAGACAGTGTTTGACCAACACAAACACAGCCCGTGTGTGTGTGCCCTATATGTGTACCTTACTTTGTCACGGCCGCTTGTCTTCATGCCCTCTCCTCCAGAATTCAGGATCGGATGCTCCTTGTCAATGCTATTTTAGGAACGGACTTCATACATATTATAAAAATAAATAACGGTTTTTCAGGGAATATAGCGCAAAATTGGCTTCCGAACTCGGAAAATATAAAATTATGGGATTACCTAACCGGTTACTTCAATCAAGAGAAAAACTACTTTGTTTTACCTTTTAAATAATTAGACACGTATTATGCATATATTCACGATTGGAATGAGTCAGACAAGATATTTTGACTTTTGTGTTTTGTTTTTCAGTATTTTGCATACCTGTAGCTGTACAATAGCTGTATAGATGCTTAAATATTATAATTTCCATAACCGTCTATTGCTCCAGTAGGGTTCACCGATGAAACTTGATATAGCGAAATCTTGAAAAAATGTTTCTGGTTAATTAAGTCGCGGAAAATGTTTATGTTCAAATGTGCATTGTTTAAATTTACTAAAATTCATCACATTTTACTGATACTAAACTAGGCATTGTAGTATGGCCGTAACATCCTGTGGGTATCAGTAATACCGGTTTACTTAAGTATTAACAGTAAATGTCCTATTATCTCGGTAAATTAAAGCCCAAAGCAGGGAATCTGCGGGGCTTTCGCTTTGTGGGCCGCACTGTCAAAGAGGTGTAAACGCGTAAACCCCTGTTATTCC
This sequence comes from Lethocerus indicus, assembly GCA_019843655.1. NCBI lineage: Eukaryota > Metazoa > Arthropoda > Insecta > Hemiptera > Belostomatidae > Lethocerus > Lethocerus indicus. The sequence continues at coordinate 13,367,940 of JACDQD010000008.1, forward strand.
ACGGTAGGTGCATTATTAAAGCCACCTCCTTGGAGCATTCAACCTGCGGGATTGCTTAAAGCTGTTTTACGCCGCAGGTGACAGTATTAGGCCCGCCCGGTTATCCAACCCCCTTCCTTCATTAAAGGGATGTTCAATTTCCCACCGAATAACCGAATGTGTACAGTGGAAGAACGTCTTAGAAAAGACATACTTTGCTGTTACGCAGGAAAATAAAAGTAAAATTACCCTGGATCTATTCCGATTTCCGTTTTGAACTAAGGGGTTTTCCTTTAATGAACCGTTTATAGCGCCTCGAATTTCTGAAGATATTCTACTATAGTCAGACGGTACTGTGAGTATTTCGATCTCATATTGCAATAAACTGTATTGAAAAATGTTGGTTTTGTTGCTTTGTTGAGGTTTTACAGCAAGGAAAGATGTCTGGTGTTCCTTCAACGAAGCGGCTCCCCAAGGTCGATTGCCTCTGGCCGTCTTTTATTCTGCGAACTTGTGTTGTACTTGAACGAGAGGCAAGGCCGCCATGGGAGAAAACCGCCTTCAAGTGGTGGCCTACATCAAAGTGACGACGGGCCCACATTAAATTGTTAGTTGTGGGTGGGAGGGGGATGGGAGCAATCAACCGACGTCTCGCGATACAGAAGCCGCTCTCTTTGAGCCGACGAGTTGGCTTTAATGAAGTCGGTTGTTCAAATTTTCATCGACTCACGCCACTCAATCAAGACTCCTCCGGCTACAGGCAGGGCCCGCCGCTCTCCAACTAAATCCGGATCCGGGTAACCAGAGTTTTGACACTATAATCTGCAGGCCATACTGCAGGGGATAGTCCAAAGTATACTCTGGTTAGGTCCGACATTTTGGAGTGTGGCCTACGAGGATTGGCAGCACTTTCCACCGCCTATATACACTACTAGCGTACTATTTATTGCGTCAATAATTTGGCAATATGTAATGTACAATTGAATATTATCATCAATTTCGTGCAAATTCGAGCACTCAAATCGAATGAAAAAATCCTTGGAAAAAACCGTATATCGGAATGAGTAAATATAATAAATTAGTAAAAAAATAATTTTCTATCAATCTCCCACGTCCGCCATTCTTTTATCAATGTAATATCTTCATTTTTATTATCCGGGCCAATCCCGAAACCGGTGAAATAATTCAGTTAGAGAAAGTTGGTCCGGCTTCCGCTTAATCAACCCTAGTCGTTAAATTATTCATAGCAGCGCTAGTAAGATAAAGGTCAGGTTCAGCAATGAACCAATAAAGAAATGTTTCTGCAAGCAGGACATCATAGCTATTCGGTTTATTATAATTAATTAAGAAGGAAGTTTATTGATGTAGACGTCTGTAGTTGTTTCAACGATAACTAATTGGTTTTCATAGTTTACTTTAGAAATATTCCTGGGAATTATTAATGGACACGCTACATTAATGAAACAAACTGTCTGGATGATAATTAAATCAGATTTAATCTTGCTTTTATCAGTTATTTCTTATTAGATCCGTTTCCAATATGTTAAAAGGAACTTTAACATTAAGCGGTACTCAAAACGAATTACTTTAATAAATCAAAAGAAAATTCGGACTGATAAAAGAGAAATGAAACGAGATTCATTTCCGGGGACAAAAAACCGGGATGTTCTTTCACTTTGATTAATCTAAAAACCAGCGGAAACTTTTTTCCGTGACAAGGAAGCAATAACTTAAACTTATTTGCGGGTCTTCCCTCCAGGGGGGAAGCCAACTCGGATGTTTCAACTAAATTTCGCCGAACACTGGTGGGCCCTTCCCACAACTCTAAAGTTTTTATTTACTTCCAACTCTAACGGACGAGGTTCGAAGAAATGCAAGCATGAGATAATATGTCGTTGCGCAACAGTTAGAAACAGCGTCTCCACGTTTCCGTTCACTATGAAATGTTCCTCACGTTATTTAATTTCGTCATACCCTTATAATTCATGATTTTTTAAAAATATAAACAGTTAATTGTATAGAACTAGATTTAAACAGAACGGCTTAAAATAGAATTTTTACGGAATACCAGTTTAGAAATTTTCATTAATTTCCATTTATTGTCCGTAATAAACCGTATATATAATCTTATATTACCTACTTCTTAATTGAGGCGTTCAAATTTTACTGTCGGCATAAAACAGAGAGATTAACGATTTCAGTTTAAGGGCTTCATATACATCTGACGTTTAAATGTGCTTTCGGGACAATGTCTACATGCTTAAACATTTTGGAAAAAATGATGCCGTCTTAATTTTTAACAAAGTCCCTCTTTATAATTCTTTTTACCACCTTTCGCGGTTTTGAAATTCGGTCCATTTTTTACAGGACAAGCTGAGAAAAAAGAAGTGCCCTTCAAACCTTCAAGAGCTGAGATTTGTCGCTCCCTATGGTCTTTATTGACAGAGGATAATGGGGCTCTGGAAAGTTAATGTTAACAGTGGGAGGTTAGACCAGTAGAGTACTAAACAATACCACGCCAAGATACCGCTAATTGCCAAGGAGCGAGTGAGCTGCCGTTAAGCAATGTATTCTCATTTTTCTTTTATCAAGCCGTCCTCTCCTAATGAGCCCATGGAGCGAGTAGCCCCTTTACACGGGAACAATGGCGGAGTTTTCTTTTGGCACGCCCTTCATCAGGGATGCAAGGGTCCACAAGCAACTACGAATTACCGCAAGGACAATTACAACTATTCCTTTCTAGAAGATAACCACGGCACCATCTCCTAATGTCCACAATACGAGTGCTGAGAAGGGAATATTTACATAGAGCCTCTTGGATTTTGGACTAAACCGTTTTCAGATTGCAGACATTCATAACCTGATGAAGAGGGCATCACTAAACATTGTTGCTATGACGGCCAGTAATCATTTTTTTAAATCGTTTTTAGCGTTTCTTCAATCGAGAAGAAAGTGGTAGTGCAGGAGAATATTACTTTCTTCCGCTCGAAATAACTTTGCCAGATACCGTCCGCAACTGTCAACCCTCCGGTGGCTGGGGCTAATAGAAAATGAAATTCGAAGCTCCAAGAGGGGAGGGTGCGAAGTGAGCCTGAGATAATGATGAAATCGTGTCGGAGCCGCCTCAAGGGGTATTACGATTGAAATCGCAGTTTCAGAATCTATCGGAGGGAGCGATTTATTTCCATCGTTCTTTTTCATTAATTTCAGCCCTGGTGAGATATTGACTGCGGGCCTCGGCTTCCTACTTCGGCCCAGCCAACGGGCTTTTCATTGTTCGCTCCCAGCCAGTGGCCCGGGCTAAAACAAACAGAAAATTCTTCATCTTCTTCTCCTGAGGGAGCCCATTATTAGAGCCGGGAGGGTCCCTCGGGGCGTTGTTCCCGGGGTTAAGGGCCAGGAAGAAAGACGGTATTGAATTCGGGCGGCAAATATTATAACGGGGAACGGGACCGGCAACCCCGGAGGGATCCCAATCGCCACTGTTTGACATCACTCAAAACGGGAAAGAGCTTAGGCGCTGTCCCGTTTAAATACAATCCTAAGTGTTTTATTGAATCACCTTATTGTCGTAAACTCGACGAGACGGAATCATCTTAAAATTACCAGCCCAAATCCAACTAATGAATACAGGAAGTTACTGTAAGCTATTTATATGTAAATAGATGATAATAAAGAATCATCAAGGTTGCATCCGTCCTGGACAATTTTTGTTATTGTTTCCCCCATTCTATCTTCCAAACTACCTGGTGACTGGCTCCTTAACGTTAACTAATTCTCAATTCCGAAGCTGAAGAAATATTCAAGTTATGGTAAATAAATTGGGTCGTAATGAGGATTTAATTTGTTAGCCGCCGTGTGCTTATGTTTTCCCGGACGACAACCTGTTTCCGGTTTCAATCGTTGGAAAAAGAACCCAATCCACTTTATGGAATCGATTTGGCGCTCGAATCCTTAACAGCTTAAGAGGGGCGCCCCCCCCCCCCAGAATAAATCCTGCGGCTCCTTCCTGCGGAGTCCCTCGATATTGGGCCTCAGTTCAAATACCAACACTCCTAATTTGTCCAGCCACACTGCCTAGCCGTTTTAAGCAAATTATTGAAGCAATTTAAATTGTACCCTTCCATGTAATTGTAAATTATTAGAAAGGACTGGATCTTTAAGAATATTATATTCAAATGTAGGATGCATGAAAGAATCTTTAAAATGCAGGGTTTCTTTTAAGTGCATGGAGTTATTTATATATATTATATGTTAATTTATTTATTTATCGGGCATTGATTATAAATCTATTCTGCGGTGGCTTCAATTACTAAATTCAGCAAATTCAATTTCCCGCTATACGCTTAAACGCTCAATACCTCCAGTATACTCATTAGGCATTAGTTAGGTAGTTTGTTCCAGAACAACTTGTTGTTCCCACCTGAAGTACAGCAATTATAGGCCGCAGCTCTCGAAGCTAGTGGCGAGACATCGATATATATTTGGAGTGGGTTGGGGGTAAGGAGTAATTGAAAATTATTAAGACGCAGGCGATACACAATTAGCTCGAACAAATTTCCCTTCAATTGAAAATTTCAACTTAAATTTTGTGGGCAAAACTCCTTTCAGGGGCGGTAACCCCGATGTTAATGTTTCAGTCCTCTGCTATCGGTTATTATCAATACAAAGTTTATCTATATAATTCATTAGCACGAAGCAGAGTGAGTGCAGTGTGGACGATGCAATAAAATAAAGAAATAAATTCAATAAAGGACGTAACAAAAATAGTATAAGAGATAATAGTACCACGTAAGGTTCATGTGGGGTCATTAAGCAAAAGTCGATATCGCCGGAAAAGATGTAGAACTTCAATGTAGTTCATCCTGAACATTCCGAAAAACGGGTCCCGTAAGTTAAGATCCGAGCAACCGAACGGAAGGAAGCGAACGTTAGTTCGGTCACAGAAGAAAGAAATCCCGAACTTGCCCGACCGAGGTTGCAGGGGGGAGGGGTAGGAAGGGAGGAGTGGGGATCTTCTTCTTTCCCGCGACGTAAGGAGGGTCGTTTTTCTTAGTTATAGTCCATTAGCGAAGCCAGATATTGCAAGAATTGCTAGGGTTGACGTCAGCGGGTGGAGTGCGAATGGGTGTTTCTTTACTGTCGGGGTCGGTGATATATGACCTAGGGGGGGGGGGCTACACTTTACCCCTTTCACTCATTCCAAGAAATAAAATAGCCAGGCCGATCATCATTTACATCTCCGGCGGTCACTTATTATACCATCACATACAGGGCCGCTCTCCACCCATGAATTTCCGATGCCGCTGAACTAATGATTCATAACGTTTTACGTATTATGTATTTTTATAAAATTTATTAATTTAAATTATCAATGTTCATTTCATTAACACAACATGATTTATCGACGACCGCTGTTGATTATCTCCTCATTATTAGTCTTATTAGCTTGAGAAATTTCCTGTGTCCCGTTTGGAGCGTCGATAAAACTGTCGCGTCTCTTCGGCCCCCCCCCTTCCTACCTGGATCCATTAAAACGGTCATATTTCACGGGAACGTAAAATCGCCTGAAATTATTGGTAGGAATTAAGTTCGATTTTAATTCCCCGTCTGATAAATGGGAGGGAGGTGGGCCATGAAAGTTTTCGCGGCGTAAATCACGATTAGGCGCGTGGGGCGGGACATTGGGGGAAACGGGCGGTCGTTGGAGATGTTGGAGAACATTACAGGGACGCGGCCCTAATGGGCGGGCCCTCCTTTACCGAACGGCCCCGAATAAAATTGATCGCCGCTTGATCGGCCGGGCATTTTTCAACGGAGCCCAATCGACCATCCGAGTTTCAGCAATCTTTAATCCATTTGCGGACTCGCAACGACCCTACTGATGCGCACGTGTGGACTGAAGATTGCCCCGACTCGATTGGTCCGCTGGGTCTCGACGGTACTGAACGTTATTCTAAAGATATGAGAACTTCCAGTGAGGTTTAAATATTTGCAGAAATATCTACGAATAAAAAAGATCGATGAATGCCCGAAAGATGACATGATGTTTTACAAAAAAGTCAAAAAGCTGTTTAAAGCGGTTTCTATAAGAAAATTTTGCCTTCCGCTTACATTAATTATAGGAATATCATCGATATTTTTCATTCACAAATATTTCTTCATGATTTTTAAACCTCAGTTGAAGTTCACTTTTTTCAATGACTCTTTGAACCACACAACACATACTCTGTCGACTAGGTGTTTTTGTTACCATTCAGATATATTTTATTAAATAATTATTTTATCTCCCATATTGTCCTAGAAATTTATAATAATCTCTTTCTTAATTCCCCACTAGATAAGTTGGCTGTTCCAAATCCAAAATAAGGATGGACGAGTTGCATTCGGACTGACGGCGTACGCCCGCATTTTGGGTTTAAATATTTGCGGTGATATTGTTATTGCGTATTTGCCTAAAGCCCGTATCGGCGGGGGTGGACGCGGGGCCGACTCATCCTTTCATTTTCTGCGGAGGCCAGCTTAATTACGGAGCTTTTCAAGGGGGGCGAGCCCGGGTAAGTTGGACCCGCGCTGTTTACTCTACCGGGCGGCGTCGCGCACTTCCAACTAACTCGATCTCCTTTCATCGACCCACGTCGAAATTGGACATTTGAAAGATGTTCCTGGGGACGAACTTCGGGCCGGTTCTCCCTCTTGACACATACCAAACGTAACTGGCTTCGATTAGTATTCTGGAAAGTGTGGGCATCGCCCACGTATAATAGCAATTTGAACTTGAATCGTCCTTTTGCATTTATACATTAGTGGTGGCACTCGGCATGGACGAATTTGAATTTGAATTCGAGGGACATCTAGAAAGTGCTATCGGACGACTCTCTATACCGGTGGTAGATTCTACTTCCAGAAGATTTATTTTCCAATTAACGGCAATCCTGTATGGACGGATGTTTGTATAGGATTCCATCCGATAAAACTAGTATTTGTGGCTGAATAATTGAATCGGGTGGGTTCCTTGTTGAATCAATATATCAATATACTAACTCCATAACATCTGGTAGCGAAATGAACTGATAGTGCGAAAGGTGACTCGAAAGGTCTCAAAGTTAAAAATTGTTCACCATAGAGCTAAAGAATAGTTAATTAAACATTGGCCTTAGTTATCCCGTTGCCGCTAGCATAATAGACATATTGATGAAGGGCCGTTTATCCTACTTTCGTTCGTGTACAGTAGATGGGAGCCGGCAACGGGGTGTTGATTGAACTTTATTGTCTAACTTATTTGTACGGGATCCGTTATGCCCATTAGGACGGCAGCGCGCTTTTTGTAGTGGCGTCACTAGCGAAAAATATTTTAGGATCCGACCTATTTTTATTTCGTCTGCAGTTCTACATTTCAGAGTTCTATAGTCCGCAATGCAACAGTGAAACTGAGTTCTATTATTCAAGCTATAGTATTCAAACAGTACCAACTAATTGGGTGAAAGGATAAGAAAAACGACGAATAAATAAATAGATTAATTGTTTCATTAAGTACTTATGAATTAAACTGTGGAGACACAAAATAATGCGAAAAGATTTTACATCGATGGCGTTGAGGTCTCAATTATGAAAACAATATTTGAAATTGTTCAACCCAATGAGGAAGTGGTGTACTACCGCGATTTTTTGAAGAGATGAATCATACCATACCTTAATAGCAACTGTACTGTTGACTTTATATTTCATTGGACAATGTGCAATCATGCAATTATTGTAATGCCGAAGAAAGTCGAACAGTTGGATATGCCCGTTGAGCACTGGACGCTGTTCGGCATTTGGCACCTGTTTGGATGAAGAGCATGCTGTCGGTAGTGAAAAGTTGGTAATTACCGTTGGCTGCTCGCTGTCCCTTCATCCGCCTTGCTACCGATGGGCTGAGCGGTATTTGGGGGGCCCTGGCCAGCAGCGGCGAAGGCATCCTGCGGCTGAGGGGATTGCAGTGTCGGCCCTCGACCATGCTGTCGATACTCGACGATCGAGGCAGCCCGACGTCTTCCTCGCCATACCGACTAGAAATAACATCAAATTACTGTTTAATGCCCAATTCTCCATCACTCGAGATTATCAGCGCTAACCCTATTTGTCTTCATAGTTTTCTTAGATGGAAATATCAGTTAGCAAAGTCATTGTAAAAGGACTTCCAATTTACTGAAATAATAGCACTGCGTTCGCTAGAAATTCAAATTGTGTTTTCCTGATACAATTGAACGTACACAGCAGTGTACCAAATGGTGACTAACCTACGAAAACTGTCATAAACTGGTACGAGACAACACTCAAGAGGCCATAGAGCTAATTTTTTATACATTATTATTGCCACAAAATTTAAAAAAAATAGCGACATTGACATCGCTATTCCTTTCTTATAGTGTGTGCTATTTGATTGTCTCTAGTTGCTCTATCAATAATAATAAATTAATACCATGCCGCATGTGAAGTTGAATTCCCTGACAGAATATCTAGGATAAGTGTTCGGGGTGCAAGAGAGAAATTTATTTTTTCCACGTTAAGAACCCCATTAGGAAATATGGATCGTAAACGTTTAATATTTTCCCTTTCTTATTACCGATATAAATAACATGAGAGGGGGAAGAAGAGGAAACCGATGTAACAAACGAATTGTATTGCGCGGAGAAGAAAAATATCTCGTCGGCTCTGGTGAAAATAAAAGCGGTGGAAAGTTGTTGCGTTTTCTCCCCCGACAATAACTCCATGACTCTTTTTAAATGTTTTGGAGGACGAGATTATGGCATTCTTGCAAACAATTTTTCTTAACACAATTTCGAAGATTGGGGCCAGAAGTAACTTAGCTTGTTAAACTAAAAAAGTCCGAATATTTAAGATGCGATTCGCTGTTGTAGAATTTGTTGGATTATTATAAAAATAAAATTAATAATAATTTAACGAACGTTAAGTCATTACTAGATACATAAACTGTTGAAAATTAGAATAACCTTCGCTGTACACCCGCTCAATATACTACTTAATATTTACGAAACAGTTAACGAAGTGAAGACTTAATAAGGTTAGAAGGAGAAAGCAGAATTAATTAATGTTTTAAACGCCGTAATAGGGTTAGAGTTTTAAAAGCTGCTTTTTTTCCACAGTATTTTGTCAATTGAAATTATTAATCACTTTAGGCATTAATCGGTGGGAAAGAAAATTAAAAATTATCTTCACCTAATATTTCAGGAAAGTAATATTCAATTTTCTGATACTTTTGAAACGTTTGAAAGAAAAATTGTACGACTACCTTAGGGATACTGATTTACCGTTCTAAATAGCAATGAAATGAGAATTGCAACAGAGCGGATTTGAAGGATGTGTCGTGCTTCTAACGTCCCCGACGTGACAAACACCGGCTACATTTTTACCTGTCAGCCTACCTCCAGGCTGGAAAAAATTTGCCAAAACAACCCGGGCAGGAAATGGACGGGGACGAAAAAAACCGAAAACCACGAAGCCGACGAGAGATGGGCGCTACTAACGACGCCAATTTAGCATAGCGGCCGATATCCGGCCGGCTCTCCCGAATCGTGCTAATGGATCGCGGTCACACTCACACCACGCGCCTCCGCACCGGCTTCTAACACCCTACTTCCATTCGGAATTTTTTTAGATAACGTTAGATGTTCGCACCGACGAGTTGATTTGATTGGAGCCGCCGTCAGCCATTTTCCACACAATATAGAAATTACCTTCTTGCCCTTCAACGTTTTCCCCAGTCGCTTGGTATATTTCGGGTTTTTTTCGTTTTCTCCATCCACAATTCGTAGTAAAATGGTCATAGCACCAAATCAAGGTCATTACATATCTGCGGTATATCCGAGGCACTGTTAATCATTTCTGTTAGTGAGTTTTGTAGAAAGAGCGTGTATCCCCACCAATTATCCTGCTTATGATGACTGATTGTGATTACTGATATTATACTGATTGGAAGTAATGTTCTTGGCTGTACTGAGAGCTGTATTGACAGGATGCTTCGTTGGGAGCATCGTCGTATTACTAACGAAATGCTATTTTCGCTGGTGTGAAGCGATTACAATACGTTGTCTCCTCCCGGGTACTGTACGTCTCCAGTCCCGAAACTTTTCATGCGATCCGGTCTGACGGTAAGTTAAGCGATTTACCGAGTGAGCAGCTGGGACAAGTTGAAAAAAATCGGTCTCGTGTAAAGTAATCGGAGTGGGAAGTAAAGTCGAAGCAGGAGCGTCCGAGCCATCTGATATCGAACACGGGCTCTTTCATCATCCCACCGCCGACTGCACCTGAGACTTCGGATGCACTAGTGTATTAATATTTGTACAATTTCGTTTCCTTTACATCGCCATGTTAAACGCTTTCCATGTTTCCATTACAATACAGATTTTAATGCGAAATTAGAAGATACCAATAAAATTTAGTTCATTCAACAGATTTCCCCACTGAGGTACATACGAACACAGTATGATGGGATCATCACATTGGCCTCACTTTAGGATTGCACGCTGCTTATATTACAATTACGGGAGGGGTATTACAAATCGGTCTGTTTGTGCCTCAGCGGGACCTGGGCGACGCCGTATCTGTCTGCGTGGCATTTGTGGAGGTGGCCATACCGAACAATTGAGAGGAATTGACCCTCGGTGCTAGGCCGGGGGGGCCCTATCCCCCGTAATGAATCCTTCAATTGAAGGGGCAACGTCATCCTCGTCCCCCGGGTTATTGCCGGCCTCGGCCAAGTCACCCCCTCTATTAACCCGGTTATAACAGCCCCGGCCCTACTGTCCTTGCCCTGTTTTTGTTTTTCGCGACGACACCAAATCCAATAAGAAAACCGAACGAGATTTCCGGAATTGGATCAATTCGTTCTGCTTCTATATTAGAGGGGCAGTATCCGAGCAAGGACGAAAATAGCACTCGCCCGATACCTACCCCCGTGAGGCTAGTATTAAATAAACCCGGGATTTATTGTATTAATCTCCGCCGAAAACAAACATACTAAAGTGTCCCACTAATCTACCGACAGAGCGCTACATGAACAGATCCGAAACCATTTACCGGGTTACTTACGCAATGTTGCTGGCCATTGTATGGAAACTAAAACATAAAGACCAAAATAAACAGATTGGACGAAGCTGAAATTGAGCTAAAAATCGCTTTTCCAGCCGTGGCCAATGATGATTGAACTAAAAGTGGCTGATAGGGCCCTGTGACGGAGGGCAGTACGTCTAACGGTCTGTAACCCGGCGTTAAATGGGAGCGGGCCGGGGCCATTACTCATCAAGTGGGATTATCTCCCGTGTGACTGACCCGGATAATGGCGCCCCCGGGATCATTAGATTTAACACAACGGCCGCACATTAATTAAGATATCGTTCTTGCGCAGACCCAAGTGGAGAGACTCCATTCAGAGCCATTGACGAGTGGGAATTCATTATTTGGAAACTCTCAATCATCTTTTGTCCTTTGACGGTATCGATTCATGCCGACTGATGTTTGAACATAAATTAGTTTATATAAGTACGCGCCTAAATCTTAACTTTACTGTCACAGAACCTATCAGTATAACGTTACAGGTATGCGCAGATGCTTCATGTTCCAAAACTGGTGATAGGGAGAAGCCGAAAACGGTCTACCTTTAGTGCCAGAAATCTCGCGAATCTCCTCTCTGCCAAATATACCTAGAACTGTCAAATTTATTCCAGTTACCGAGGTTAATACGCCAACCTGGATTCAAATACCGGATGCGGACTTAATTTCCATTCGACTGCAAATTTGAATTGATAATGAGAAGAGCTCGTTAGACTATCAAATTAATTTCTTTTATTCGGTCATTTATAAAATTCGTGGTTAATAAACTTATAACCCATATTACCATGGTAAATATCGGAAAATAATTAAATTCTAGGACTAGAATTGAACTAGAGCAAATTATATACATTGCATCGGCTCTAATTAAGGCGTTCTTATTAGTACAGAATCGATAGAAACAGGTACTTTTAAGAGAGGCAGTACTATCGCTGTGCAAATTTTATTAGCGGCAATAAAACTGAATAGGGTCGTTGAATGTGTCTGAAAATTTAACCGTAGCCGATAGCTACTCTAAGTCCGCCTGACAGACGGCCCCCTTTTACAGTAATGTTAAAGTTAAGCTCATCTGTCATGTTGAATAATTCATTCGGAGCTCTCCAAGGGTTAGTGCTCTTTATGTATAGATCGGCCGGAACTACTTTTAAGCCGACCGTCCTACGACCCTTCCACCCGGTTATGATTTCCGCAGAGACTAGACTAGCATATTCTTCCGATGAAATATGGTATTTATTTCATAAAATTTGTTAAAATATGATTCAATACGTACTTACAGCATAGTTGTAACGTTCGGGATGCTTAATCAGTAAGCAACATGTGTAACTCACTTATATTACAAACGGAATGGCCGGTATTATCAGAAACTAGGTACCTAAACTCGCAATATGATTTCAAGAATATTATTATAACAAACATTGTACACATATATTGTCGTTGGAAAATATATGCGTAGTATTACTGGCCATCTGCTGTCATATTTTTTATGAACATTTGTATGCCGGAGGGTGGGATGATATATAAAATGTCCGATCGATACCGGGCCGTCGATTATATTTAGAAAGTGAGAGTCATGCCTGCATGTCTCGGGGCTATAGATCTCCTACCCGGCGTTCCGGTTTAAATGCTAGGTTCAGAAATGAGGCCGCCCCCGAGTATTTACCGGAGTCGGTAAATCACGAAAAGAGCCCTCAAAATATACACACGGCGTTAAATCGCGGCCATTAAACAGACTCCGCTGAAATATCAGACGTTACAGAATACATAATTAACAGAATTAATTAATTAAGGGTTCTCTTTGGGAAGGAGCGTAAATCATTTAGGATTTTTGATTATACCCCTGAAGAATGGTGGCGGGGAGGGGACTTAATTACAGACAAAGTGCTTGACGTACATATAATTTACTGATGTTTACTGCCTAACCTATTGAGATCAGAGAACTAAGCGCTTAAACAAACTAAAAATAGATTTTAAAATTTAGAATTTAATCGTTGGTAATTTATTGAATTGTCATAACTCATGTGAAAATATGTCTCCCTATAGTTTTCTTTAAAACATAGATTGTAGTATTGTGAAAGAGGATTCCTTGTAATGGTTCCGATATTTGAACATCCGCAGACTATACGTTTTCTTCACATTTTGTGCTTCTCTCCCCCTGATATTTTATCAGGAGAACTTTCAAGGATGGTGGTAAGCGGTTGTACACTAAAATGTAGCCAATCTGAAACTGTATGAGGTCTTATGTGAAACAGTTAAATCCGAAGATTAATTTCAATGAAAGTACCTCGCACTGTTTTCGCTGTTGTCGACAATACATGAGAGTGCTTTCAATCCCGAACCTGTTTTGGGAGTTTATCCGCTTTTCTGAAATTAATCAAAAGTATCATCACGTCGCACGAAACATGGGCAACGAGAACTCGGCCCCTATATTACAACTGCTAATTAAGCTTAAATTCTTCAGGCTTCAATTAAACTTCTCCACTGCAAGAAGTACTTAAAGGGCACGGAGCACAGATAACACAGATTAAAGACTAAGAGTTCAACCGGAATTTATCCGCTTTCCGGGTAGAGATATTTTTTCAATTTGCATTTCAAAGCCCTGGTTTTTTACCTGAAGAAAGTCTCATGACTTTCCGGTTAATTTATCACAGGTCCTAGAGCTAACTGAATTCTACACCTCAGGTCAACGGACCCTTTGTCAGATTAACCCGTCTATAATTTTATTTGGAAAAACCGTCAAATTTTTATCTTACAGTTGCATACGAATGCGCAATAAAATACCCAATAAGCGCAAAATTAAATAATAACTAATAATTAAAGTTAAATGAACTTAATCACGATATTCAATTAAAAAATACGCACCGTCATAATTTAAATTATTTCAGTGAGTTGAAGATCATCAATTTTATCAATTTTATTTCAGGCCTTTAATAGTTACAGATGTAATTTTTCAGTATCCCTCGTGTTCTTCATTAATTAATTATGAATAATTAATTCCGGTGTCTTAATGTTGACACGCGTCTAACTTGCTCACAACAGCCGTTTCGTACTAGGTTTAATTGAAAACGATTATTTGAGTCCATTAGGGGAATGAGTACTGTACGAGAAGCTAGGCTGCCCCGCTCTGAAATCGGATAGGCTAACCGGCCTCGATGGAACTGTCAAACTGTCTCGGAAAATAGCGACGGCGGGAAGGATTCTGAATGACTAATTTAAATGTGGGCCTCAGTCGTACGATGTTGGGTCAATTTCTCGGCCGAGCAACGCTCCGTTGAATACGGAGGGCGAAATGGGTCCTCGAGTGAAGCGCTCGCTCCACGGAGAGCAAGTTCCGCAACAATGGTTCCGCATGAAGATCTGTCTTGAATTAAGATAAAAATCGAGGCATGTTTTCAGTAAAATTGTGTATAGAAAGACCTAAAAGGTGCATTCTAATGATGCAATTCCGTAATCTGTTGTGTCATTAGAGATATTAAATTATAAATATAAGCAGTGCAGTAACGGGCATTTATCTGGGCGGTGTGTCACTATTTCTCCGGAATTGTGAAGGACGGACTAAGGATGTTTTACATTCATTATTTTGTTTTTAATAATCTTTAAAACTCTGTTAAAATTTGTGTGTGTATAAGAGAGAAATTGGAATAAGAGGAAATTATTACAGTACAAATAAGTTCAAAAGTATATAAGTAAAGAAAAGTATACATTAAATCATAGTCCGAACTTACAAAATTAAAATACTACGTATTTCCGCGAATATTACGCAATAATGTCTCAAATCACCCGGCAGGGTGGCGGGTAGTTGACCTTTCAGGCTTATGACCTTAAGAAGTATACATCCTATGATTAATTTTCACTTTATTCGTGTCGGGAATTCGCCTAACATTATCATGTCCCCGTAGGAATCTATTTCGCGGCACTTCATTAGAAAAAATAACATTTCCATTTGCCGAAACGCCAAACGCTGCCCGGCTCCAGGTGGGAGCAATAATCGGAGCGTGAAGGACAGAAAAGCGGACGTAATATGAGGGGAGAATGGTTAAAGAGTTTTAAAACATCAAAGACAGTGGAAAGGGCCGCGTTAAGTGCCCACTTAGTGAGTAGGGCCTTCAGTCCTCCCCGGGACACCTAATGGAACCTAATCCAGATGTCCCCTCAGCTAACACTTTTTACTTTATATTTTCTTTTTCTAAACTGTTATAGTGATAAAAAGCCATTTTAGTTCGGGCTCACGGGCGCACTTCCACCGACGTTGGAATATTTGCGGCTGTACCGTATGTAACATGGTTCTAAATCTCTTCCGAGTTGATATTAGGCAATTTCCATTCTTCGATAATTTGCGGATTTTACGTCTTCTGAAAAAATGAAAATATTTACTAGCCTTTATATTTGCTCAGTTTCTACCAATCACAGGGTGATGAAATCGTAGGTACCAACCAGTGAGAACCAGTTTAAGTGAAACTTGAGTCAGGATTGGCAGATTTTTTTTAACCGTTGCAGTATCCAATTAAACTAGAAAGCTCCATTTGCATTTCGCAGGAAAAAAAAACAATAGGCTTATACGTGACATAAAATACTGGCCTGAGGCCGCATATTCGGAAAAAAAGAATTCTTTCATTTAAGGCATTATTTTTTGGCCGGGTCTCGCCTGCAGCAATATCAGATAATGCCCACTTTTTTAACCACCCCCCCACCTAGGCTCCCAGGGAGAGAAAACCCTATTAATATTATCTTACGGTCGGCCGACTCTATTTTTCAGGCAGTTCTTAATTAAAAAAATATCTTATTTCCCATGCAGGTTTCCAATTGAGCGGGGACCTAATTGAGATTTCCTCCGACCCTTTTTTACAACCCTGAATACGTAATTAAAAACAGAAATTATATTCGTCGAAACCTTTTTACACGCATAAATAGTTATGTAACTGAGACAGTCTATTTTTTATTCGCTACGCCCTCGTCGTTGCGTCATCTTTAATTCTTGCACAGTTAAACGGTGCACTCATCGCGTAATCAAAGCAATAAACTATATTTTATTTACATAATAAATCGTAATCGCTTGGGTACTTTGACCTGTCGAACTGGATTTGGGGTTGACGAGCCGAATTTTTGTTCAATATCAAATTTGATTAGAATGAATGACCTCTTTAGCTGTCGCGCAATGATTATTATGACTACCAATCTAATCAACTAAACTAAATTAAATCTAGTCTTATTTTTGAGAATTAACACTTGTGCCGAGTGTCTCATCTTCAACCGGATGAATCTTGGCATATAAAGTGAGATTAACAGAGAGTGTAATCTAAATCGGTCTTACCTCTCCCAGCTGAGCCTCCTCGGGGACTCTTCTGCGGTTGGCGATGGGGCCTGGTTTAGAAACCTGGCCAGTTTGTGAAGGGCGGGCGACGAGAGCCTGCCCTGCTGCGGAATTGAGGAGACCGCCGCCGCGGCCGCCGCCTCACCGGCCTCAGGAGAACTCAGCCGGTGGTAGGCCAGGTGCCGGCGCGGATCTGCCAAAACCACCAAACCCTTATGTTAATTCTCATATTTAAAATTAACCGGATATAGACTCTTAAACAGTCCACTGAGTTCAATTGTCCCTGAGCACCGCTTTTAATCAATTCAAATTGATTTTGCACAGCCGAAGTGCAAAACTCGGAAAAATGGAGATGCAATTATAGTTCTGCCTAATATTGTACAAGGTTTTTTAAGTATTTATTTCCGCGTGTTAGTCTTGATAAAGAAACCGCCCAGTGATGGCGCTTTTGACATGTTTTAACTACTGCCCGAGGTGATCTCTGGGCCAGTGGCGTTTAAGCCGTCGTGGTGGGGATAGTGGATGGGTAGAAGAGGAAAGGGACTGAACGAGTGGATTTGGATGTGGAGAGAGGCGGGAGTGGAATTTAAGGAAGCGTGATTTTGCGACTTCGTCGACTGTCGGTATGTTGAGGTCATTATGGATTGTTCGGTTAGAAACATACCAGGGAGCATTTAGGATGGTACGAAGGACTTTTGACTGGAATTCGTACAATGTAGGAATGCCAAATGCTATCTGGCGCAGAGAATACTAAGATATGAAAAATTGGTTCCGTTGAATATGTCCCAATTGTCCAGAATATTTATTAGGAAACGTTTTGCGTCTATACTCCTAACCAAAATCAAATCCCGGCAAAATTTATCCCATTCTATAGCGGGAGAAAACAGAAACGTGTTTATATGTAAATATATACATATGCTAGGGGTCTGCACCCATATCATCAGAAGGCCTTCATCATTCGTGTCGTCAACTTCTATGAAATTATTTAAGACCAAATATATTTGACAAACGTTCTACATACAGCGAGTGCCTTCTGGTGGCATAAGCGCCTTGCATATCCTCGACGGGTTTTCAGAACGAAAATGAAAGGACTCGCAGTATTTAAGATTTTTGAACGGCGGAATTGGGCGGAGGGCCCGTGCCGGTTTTCGGGTGCAGTTTTGGTGCAGTGCAGACGGATCGATCCCACTCCACTGTTGCAATCCCGGCCTTTCAAGAAGTGCCCCACTGTTATTAACTTTCGATCACCCGTTCTAAGTCACGCACCCATTCCACGGTGTATTGAAAATGTATCTTTAATATCAGACTGAAGTACGATGAAATAAATGTTATTTGAAACCCGGTTTTCCCCGTGAGCCCAGCCGAGATACCTGTATTTCAGATGTACACAATAAAAGCTACTGCTCATTTTCCGTGGCTCGAAAGTTTCAAAATCCAATTCAGTAAGAATGTTATGAGTTCCAATTTTAAGATGATAAATTCAGGGGTTTCGTATGAAAACCTGTCGCTGCTTAACCGCTTCAGAAATTGTCGGAGATTGATTCAACGTTGAACGAAATATAAATTAACGTTCAAATATTGTTAGATGCGCAATAAATACAGTGCGTCCATATGTCCCAAATTTGCTACAGCATATTACAGTCCTTACAACTTACCGAGTGTATTTGTGTCCGCGAACGAGAACCTCGGTGTCGGTAACTGGTTGTTGGAATTCTTGTTTCCTGCAACACACAGAGGCGGAAAAAAAAATTAGACGCAATCGGTCAATTAGAAGCGGTGTAATGGGTTTTACGTGAAAAAGCGTGCGATAATGGCCCGGCTAACGACTCCGGTTAATTGTGGACCACGCGGGGGAAAAAGTTCATGTCCTTCCCAGGACGTGGCGGGGCGCGCTGGGTGGAGGGGGTCCAAAGATAATGACGCCCTAGATACCTTGGACTCGAATTCCCAGAAATTGGGTCCAATTCCTTCTCGGACGAAAAAAGAATATCCGTCCCTAAATTCCTTCATGAGTCGGCACAAAGAGACGAGGATTTATTCGTGAATTTCGTTCTCACTCCTGCCTGGAGATTGGTTCTTCAACATTATTTCTAAACTAATTTATAGTCATCTTTATGGTCCACGAGAATCGTCGTTAGAGATAATTTTTCTCGTTTTGCCACGCGGAAGAGTTCGCGCTATCCATTGACGATGGGAGAAACCATACGGGGGAAAAATATGATCTTGGCCTCGAGGAGCATTCTGACGCCAATTACTGTCACGAGACCTCTTCTGGCTTGATCGTAGAGCGGGCAGCAAGAATGGAATTCCAATCCGGCTTCATTCCGAGTGGTTCGCGGACTATAGTGACTGGCACATGTCATCATTATATTTGCTCGTGGTATTTAACGCTTATATTTGAATACCTTCTGAGCAGACCATATTGCTCGGCCAATTCGACCCCAAAAGTACCAAAATAATCATAATTATGTTTGCAGTTAGTTCAATTATATATTAACATAGCAATTGTAATTGTAAATTATTAAAATTATCCTACGTACAGATTCGATTATGAAATTATAAATTTTATGTAATTAGGCGGGTAATGAGAGGAATATATTGGACTAATCCCTATCATTCACGATGGAGATCGATTTCATCTCACTTCAACCTGGCGTTCAAACTACAGAATACACACACTCAACTATATACAGGCTTAAACATTCTGACGCTATTTAATTGATGATTTTCAACTCACAAAAAAAGGCCGATAGTAAGACGATAAATCTTAAAATAAAATATCCCCTAGGCTTCTTTAAATATTTACATTCCTATTGCCGAATCGTTTATGTTTGCTCATATTATTTCCAAAAAACAAAACCTGTTTTTCATTGGCGGAAACGGGACGCCACTTCCCGGTTTCTCTCTCCCGACGTGGCAGCTACGTTTTCTACCTGATGAATAATTCATTTTTTTCATTGCCTGGCCGAAACCGCGGGTTGAAAAAAGGCGCCGAAATATTTTTTCAGGGAATTAAATTAAAATAAATCGCATACGTTTGACAATTTTAAATTGATTTAAACGCGCGATTTCAATGTTTAATTTGCCCGTTTAGGATTGGCGTGAACTGACAAGGCAGAACGTCAAAACAGAGATTATATTCCAAACAGGTATCTTACAGTCTACGATATCCCCTGCGGGCAGGATTCACTAAATTGCATTTAGTCGCTTTATAGTGATGCATCTTCGTTAAAAAAGTTTCAGTTCCTCCTCCGATATTTCAGTTTCCTCGAAAGGAATGAGGGTCGGCAGAGCTGCGACCCGAACTTGTCCTGGCTAGTGAAGAACATCCGTCAAAGGGGAACCCGGCCGCGTAAAGACATTTAGTTTGTTCTTTGTGGCGAAATTCGGACAGCTCTAACAAAAGATTAATGCTCAAGGAAAAATATCCTTGATCAATTTAAAGGATACAACAGCTTTTTACTCTACAGGTGAAATATCAATTCCAATTGAACTATTATTAAAGTGAATTTTCACTCTTCCAGAAATTAATCCTCTTCCGCAGAAATTAATTAAATCTACTTGCAAATATTGTTCAATTAAAGGGATTTGTGCCTTTTGGGGATGACGTCATTATTTTCCAATATAGAAATACGTGTGATTGGGAATTAAAACAACGAAATCATAATTTAAATTTCAGGAAGAGAAACACAGATATTCATTCTCTGCTACTATCGAGATTTTGTGATAACGAGAATGGAGAAAAAAAGAAAATGTAGTAGGATTGCAATGGAGGGTGTCGCAGTGGGTTAACTGTCAGAATTCCTAAAAAGAATTCAAACTGACGATGGTATTACCCGCCGGAGGAAACTGGGGTCGTATTAATTATACATGGAGGAACTGTGTGGTTGGCATTGTTGAGAGCTGACTGTAGGGTAGGGTCGCCCCGGCCCTACAATCTATAACTGGCGTGTCGCGTCCGATTCTCCAGTTCGGATTACAGAATTTCCCCTGGGACTCTACATCTCTTCTTCCCACCGTGTCGACGGAAATACACGTTTTGGGACATAAAATAAGAGTTTCCCCGCCGCCTTGAACTCTGCGCCGAATGTTCAATACATTCCAAACTATACACATTGTTTTTAATACACTTAAGGGTAATGAATTTAAACAGCGGAGAAAATACTGAACCAACTTTAGGCAACAGCGGTACTAATATTTTAAATGAACATTTTTGTTACTATAATTGTTTAATATCCAGCTACCATTCGAGTCACGTAGTTGAATATGGCTGAGTTATTTTCGTCCCCCAATCAGATAATTCTTGCATTAGCTGGAATACTAGAAATGTACAGATATGAATACTTGAGATTCAAATGAAACGCATAACAAATTGGAAAAGTGAATTTCAGAGACAATATTTATTTTATACTTATTTATGATACTTCACGAAGATTAATATGATTTATTCAATCAACTGAACAAGTTTTAGTATATCTTTTTTTCAATGTTACGCAATAGGCGTTCAATACCAGCGAATTTCTAAATAATTCGATAAGAAGGACTATTAGGATTAACATTTATTTCAGGTAAAAATCATTAATTTTATCATCGTAAAGTAATTTACCAGCAAAACCGCTTTTTTACCTACACTTTCCATTTTTTTAGTGGAAAAGTAAAAATGGTTTACGAAATAGATATTTGAGAATACATTATAATACAAGTTTTTTTCAAAACAAGTTGATACCTCTTTTTAGATTGTATTTTTAATATTCCGTGCTTGATATGTAATGAAGCATTGAGGTTAATAGGTCAATTAATCGCCCTTGGTTTATTGTTTCTGGTTAAAAATCACAAATCGTGCATTTTCGGAACATTGCGTGTAAACGGTTGAAATTAAAAATTCGAGTGCCCCCGTCAAAAACCAACTTAAACTGGGCCACTCCAAAAATAAAGCCACAACAATCGGTCAACAAATTTATGCCGTCCCCGAAAACGGACTGGAAGTCGGCGGGAACTTAAAACAAGCTCGCCTAGAGATAAAGCGATATCTATGTAAATGCTGAGGGACGGCTGGCGGGGGTTGGAGTAGGGGCTGTAGCGTTCCCATGGGCGCCCCAGTCCACGGATGATATGTGAGTTAATCAGGTTAAGGGCAGTTCCCGAGGGATTGCCCAATAACAAGCCCGCCCCCTCCACCACCCCTCCGCCACGGAATAAAGAAGGAGCAAAAAAGTCCCGGAGCATTTTAAATGAGCAGCCCCGACATTTGTGCGCCGCAGTCACTTTCTAACAAAGGCAACCTATTAATAATAATATTATGATTGAAAATATCGACCAAAAAAAAATCATCGCTTACGATTAAGATAAAACACACAAACCGTTCGTAATTTGAAACCAGTATAGTTGAATCTCCGCTGAATACATAAACTCCGATTCAACTCGTTTACTCAAATAGGAATGTGTAGTTAACAGGATGGCTCATCGGCTGGTGATACGCGTAATTACTTCGCTATATGACTGGCGAAACGCCACCGGTCTAACACAAGGCGTATATAAACTGACAACAGTATTATTTCTGTAAATTATACTTACCAATTATACCTGGCAATTACGTGAATTCTCAATTTTTTGGCTTTAGAAAATTGGTTCCATTCCGAATATATGAGAGTTGAATTTTTATACATGATGAACCAGATTTCAGTTTCAGGGGATGTAAACGGTATATTTTTTCCTCGCCGTTTGACCAACAGCTTTTTGTGATGTGTTGCGTTTGTCAGTAGAGAATGATTTCAGGGTAAATACCGTGGGAGGGCAATATTCGTTTATTTCATTTCCGCAATTGTTCGAACTGGTAACTTATTTTTATTTGTTCGCTTTATTCATTAATTGGCATTGACAATTCGCTTAATGGATTTCACGATATCGATGCGCCCACAGGTAATTACACTTGAAAATGTATTCGTATACCATGCCGGTGCGCGTTTGATTTAAACGGGTTGAAAATGGAGGGGGTAGAGATCTGTCTGACAAGGCCGGTGGAGGGTTTTCAGGAGGGGCAGCTTTAATTCGAGGGACAATTGTGCCGGCACCCACGCCGAGTCCAACACCCCAAAGTGCTTTTAGGCACCGACCGCAATTGGCAACTGGCCGTGAAGTGCTTAGTTCTACTAGTTACAGGGCCCCGAGAGTGGACCCGCCCCCGCCCACGCCTGAGAAACTGCCGCCGATGTCACGCCCAGATATAAAGTTCAGAACAGCCCGGAATTTAAATTATACGCCCAAAAACACGGCACTTGAACCAGATTTATACGCTTCTTACGTTTATTTAATTTCGACGCCCACTTGACTCGAGAGCAGTTAGGATCTTGTCAAGCGAGGAACACACACACTCTTTTTAGGAATTTACAGGCTGACAAAACCTGGATAACGCCCAATACAGTTAATTGTGAGTGTTAACAAATTTGGAATACCTGTTATTTAGTCTGCCTCCTCTCGCGGCGGATATGGCTACTGAATATGCCGAGCAGCCGAAACCGGTCGGTAGTGAGAAAACAGAAGAATCAAGAAAACTTCGATAAAACAATTTTACTTCGGTCTTATTTCATAATAACAAATCGATCTCGCGACTACAGACAGGAGAAAAATCCAGGGGGGGGGGGACTGTCATGAAAGAATAGAAACTAGAGCGCTGAAATGGCAGAACCGGCAGTAGGTACAGAGCTTGAACACGATCCACACATTGACGCCGCTTTTTCCTATTAGTTCCACACCGTTAGTCGTCGGAGGGTGTGTTAGTGTGTGTGCTTGTCCGTTCGTGAAATAGGAGTAAAAATGTACTGACAGTGCTGACAGCGCGAGTGTGTGTGTGTTGAAACGTTAGCCGAAACGCCTCACAATTTGAGGGGGAGATGGGGGGGAACTGAAAGAGAACTACGCTCAAGCTACGTACTTCGGAATAGATTTTCGAATCGCCGCCGGAGCCAAATCGGATATTTCGTATTTTGTACGAATGCACGTCTTTACCTTTTACTCGTGGAACTTGGGATTGAGATCGGAATAAACGAACAATTTATAAGGCGTATTCCCGAAGACTAATTTTACTTGTGTGAAACACTTACTACACACAGACAGTATTGTCATTTAAAATATTCATTTACGCTAATACTAGAATGAGAATAAAATAAACTAAATAAAAAGCCTTAATTCCAGAAACCTTACTAGATATGAATTTTTCTCTGACTTATATTTACAAAAAAGAAAACTCCTCTATCTACAGGTTAATTGTCGTAAATCATTCTTTAAATGGACGGCTTTAACAATTTTTTGCGCCGGTCTGCCTCAAGTGTTTAAGATCATGTCGACGCTCGATATGTGAGCTTTGCAATATAAAGTTAAGCCCGACTCCCCACGGCCGGCTTTCGAGTTCATTAGGCTGAGAGGCCGAACACACTTGAGTGGCTTTAGCACTTTCCCCAATTTCCGCGCTATTTCTTTTTCGTACAGAACACCCGGACCATTTATTGTGTATACACGGGCAGTGTAAAAATTATTTTCTTCCGCTCGAGATGATTTTCAGCGCGGGAGGAATAATCCAAAATAATAAAATATATTTGGCAGGCTTTTTATGGGGGAAAATTTCAACGTGAACTAATTTGAAATTAATAATAATTTAATATATTTTCTAGTTTGCCATTTTTGCGCTAATAATATGCCTAGCTTTTCATAGAATGATGGAATTACTGATTTTTTGCATCAAATTTGCATCCCTTGGTCAGTTGTCCTACAACAATGAACTTTGTACTGGAAAATATTCTCCCTAAAACCCTGCCGTATAGTCTCATTCAACTACAATTGTCTCTCATACACAAACTTCACATATTCACTTCAGTTCTACACAATAGTACTGCACAGTATGCACTTGACGTTTCTGTGGTGGGAGGGCATGCATTGTACATCACTTGGCCAAGTTGGATCAGACCACAGGCAATCCTCATTCAATCGCTATTTTGAGGTCGAATCTCGATATCGAATCCCAGTGGTCGACCGAAATTTCGAACTGAAACAACTCCAGAACGTTGTTATTGAAGAGTTGAAATAACTCCATCCATTAGAACTCAAGTCGTATTATAGTTTAGTGTCATTAAACTATATTGATGCTATTAGCGGTCCCCACAACCGGGCTCAAGTTAGACTCATATATCATGCGGTGTTCAGGACCGATGTCGAAGTATGCATATCATATATAAGCGGTTTCGCTTCCCGACAACTTTTCAATTCAACGTATATTTTCAACCGCGTTTGAAATAAATAAAACTATATTCAATATAAAATATAAACTACAGTTGTCTCATTCACATTAATGACGTGTATTTTGGTACTCGAGGATATGAAAGTGTGGTACAGTTTTCCGATAGCATTAGGAGTCATCCACTCGAAAAGTCATTTGCATTGATTTATTGGCTATCAATAATTTTTGATTTGTAATTATTGAGGGAGAGGATGGCGGTAGAAAGGGGTAGGGGCGACACCTGGGGCAGCAGGGGATCAATAGATCCCAACTTTTAGTTCCCACCTGTATTCAAATCGGGAGGGGGGGGACATTTAACCTGGACCGATACACCGAAAGCAGCTGCATGGGACTCGTTTAAGTTGGTATTATTCAATAAAGAATTGGGCCACAGTGCTCGAATTCCAGTTTGCCAAAATATATACTATTTTGATTCCTTGTAATTGGTTAAAAAAATGTTTCGTCTAGGGAGGTTTATTGGTAATCACTAAAATAGCTATTGAAAATATATAAAATAATGACGTTCTGACCCTGGTATAATTTTTTAGTTTATACTTAAAATGTTAAATGTCTGGCTGTTAATCGCAATGTATTTTATATCGTAATTTTGATTCGTAAATAACATTTTAACTGTATTTCACTGATGAAAATGTGCCATATAGCCGGAAAGATTATCTCTACATTTGAAATTAATCCAAGTCGCACGATTGAAGCAAGATTGAGCTCAGTGTAGTTCATGGCAGTATAGTAACTGGCGCTTAATATAGAACAGTTTCAGAATTCGGTCAAGCTGAACACCGACGCTGAAATGGCGTTCATACGCGGCTTCGGGTTCATTAATATTATCATTTGGGACGGTAAGGGAAATTTACATTTTGAATCAAACCATCGTCCCAATCCGATTATCTATGTGGGCGTAAAATAGACCTCTATTGGCCGGTACGATAATGCGAAATTCCATTAGGATTTCGATTGCGGATTTCATTATCTCCTGGTCGTTGACAAAGCGCTTATAGAATTGGTGGCGTTTAAAGAACATTAAAATGCCAATAGCTTTTTTATAAAAACACAAAATAAAATATAAAAATGTGTCTCCCATTCTTAAATCTTACCTCAGATCGCCTCCGAGTGGTCGTCGGGCATGTGTTCGATTTCCAGAGAGGGTCACGATCGCTCAAATAAATGACAATTATAAAAGGCTCATTAAGGAGCCCTACAGGAAGTTTTTGAGAGTTTTTAAGGCGTCGACTAGTCGGCTTTTTTTCTCGCCGATCGAGAATTAATGATCGAGTCGAATAATTGCTACGATTAATGAGGTGGAAGGTCGGTTTTGAGATAACATCGAATTGGTATACTCCCGTCGGTCTGGATAGTACAGGAATAATCGTTTCGTTATGATGGCGGGACGAGAATGGGAGAAGGATGATAGGAAGGCTGCGTAAGAATATGTAGGGCGTTAGAGAGGGTAGGCCCCTTCGCATATGTCAAGCTTTAGCCAGACGAATAGTATTAAATTATAAAATTAAATCCGTTTTTTACTTCCGTTCCCGTAGAGTAGATCAAGGGGTCCATTAGGGAATACGAGGGGTCATCGATGGTAGAGGGATGAGGGTGTATGTTGTGCCCTAATGCCGGCATGCAAATCGGGACTGAGCCCTGAGTTAGGCGTGGACATGACGCGAAGACTGGCCAGCTCGCCTGACTGACCTGAGGACGGCTTATCCGGCCGCTACCACAGCATACCACCGCCGCCCACGGCTTATACCACCGCCAATGGGATCGGCCCCCAGATAGCGCCACCGGGGATTCCCGACTACGGGGGGGATTTCATTAACGACGAACCCAACTCTCACGGAAGAACGACATTAAACCGGTTGATAAAAGGGGGGAAATTACAGCCGACGCCGATCCGCCATTATTCCGCTGGGACCGACAGAGAATGAATATTTACATTCCTCGGGTTAGTTATATTCGGTGAATGTTCAGAAACGGTTGGCGGCCTACATAATGAAACAATCACGCATCTATACTAGACGTACAATACTCGAGAAGGGAGCGCGATATTAAATACGCCGTATCCCGACCGCTGAGAACTATTCGAGCGGCATATATTAGTATCGGCATATATTACACCGGTTTCGGGTTCTCGCTATCTTTGGTAATAAACTGAGATACGCGCGCATGTCAGCTGCCATAAGTACCTCATTTTACTGGCTGACTACAGAACAAACTCCATCGAAATATGAACCTAATTATTAAAAAGAAAAATAACGTTTCCTGAAGTTTGCTCGTAGTTGATTCCCATTCAAAACCTGATCGATCGCCTACAATACTACTTTATAATGAATACCGCCTAGATGAAGGGAAGAGGGGAACACAACAGGATTGATTGATGTGGAGGGAGGGAAGGACATTCGGTTGAAATCACTCGGTAGGTTTTCGAATACAATATTTAGCTGAGCTCAACGATCCTGCTTTCAAAATAGGCCCCCTTATAATTAGTTAGGTTCCATTGATCGTTTCCAGACTATATGTAACTGTTTGCAGAGCAAGGAGCGCTTTCCGTTAAAATAAATTTTTTAATTTGACATGTGAGTTGAAATAAATGCAGCTAAAAGTAAAATATTTGGCTGGAAAATGTTTCCGCGACAACATTGGCCCAATCGAATTACCCCGAGTTGTGAAACGCGGCCAGCCCCTAATTTAATATCTGACGTTTATTGAGGGGAAGTGGTTAATGGGACCTTGCGTGTCCGCAGCCTAGGCAGTGAATACGTAATAAACTGTTGTTGTAACTTGTCACTCGTACAATTAAGGAGGGTGTTACATTATTGGCACGAATGAGAGCAGCAATGCCAGCCCAGTCCAATACCAGATAGTAAGTCATTTTAAGGAACACAGTTGACAGAAATGGCCAAATAAAGGTCAAGTGTACCGTACTTATTTCGTACAGGTCTATTCGACCTTCGAACCATGAATATTTTTATTTCGTTTCGAATAATTCCAAAAAATAATTCCTCCCGATTTCTATTTCCGGGCAATTAATTAAATAGTGCTAAAGCCCCCAAAATATTCATTTTAACACGTTGGATGATTGCGAGTTAATAGATGATTTGGAGTGATTGTTACGATGAAGACGTTCACATTCCTCTGCAGTAGGAATGTCTTCATGTCTGAATATTAATCAAACCGATACATTTATCGTGCAGTAGAATAAACGCGAATCGAGCCACGATTTGTTCCATTCCATAAACGTAGCATAACAACAATGTTGGACCGTTGAACGCACGCGGTACCGACGAACGCGGTCCGATATATTCTTCCTACCGGGTGGCGGACACAGAACGGTTATTGGCACAGGACAGGGGGTATCGGCAAAATCAAGTTTGAAATGGCGCGCGTTACGCGCTAATTGAAGGCTCGGTTTTCCGGCCGAATTCCGGCGTCCGCCCAGGGACCTCGTAAACCCAATCAACCATTAGCGGCAAACGTTCTTTTTTTCCCGTACCGCCGCGGAACAAACCGCGGTTAATTCGAAACGCGAAAACATCAGCGTATATTTGCCGTACGATATCGATCCGCCAGCCATCTGTTGGCCATCCGGGCGCCGCCGGCCGCCGAAAAAATGAAGGCAAAAAATGGAAGATAGAGTTTTACAGACATGTACAGATCAATTCAATGACAACTGTATATATTGGTGTTAACTGAATTGTGGATTTCCTAACGTCTCTATGATTTGAAAAATTATGTATAAGTTTTAAAAAGTGTTAAGCGTTGTCCTCTTCGGGATTTTTTATTCAGTGCTGATCGAAGTTGGTATCCAGGTGAAGGCTCTTTCAACGTTTACCTAATTACCCAACGGCTTTTGGTTCCGAGTACAGCGCCGTAATGGCCCTCTCTTCCAGAGTCAATATACAAAGCGTAACTTCGCTTATGAACATCTGGGTTTAAGTGCCGGCCATAAATTGCCGGTCGGTTGTAAGGCAGAGTTTAAAACCGGCAATATATTTACCGGTGGGGAATTGTAGATTTATCTCAACATATACGACCCATTGTCTTCGTTTGTAGTCACTACGAACCATCGTTATTGCCCTAGGCAACAGAGTTCACTATTTAACGTTCTGGAATTTAATTTTCAAACGGCCAATACTCGTATACTTCCACAAGTCAATCGTAGTACACTTTACGCAATATCGTTGTTTAATTGTTTCAGATAGCAGTATCGCTGGCAGGATACTTTATTCTCAGCCGATATGTCAAGCACCATATACAAACAGTTGACAACTTAAAAATTTTCTTTTATGACCAAATATGCGTATTTCACTTGTCCTGTGGACAGGAAGTGGTTCCTAAATCTCGTTTCACTCATAATTCACAATTTCCTGAAATTATAACATCCCTCTAGCTGAGATCAGCTTCGACTGCAATACACATGGGGATAATTCTGGAACTGCAATTAACCGGAGCGTTGGAAGAGAAGTTAAGAGCGGAAATTGCCTCCCACCCCACCAGAAAGCTATCTTTCATTTCTCGGTAAAAAATAAAGCGGAGCTGAAATTAAATTAAGACGTTTCCGAGAAATACTTTTTTTCCCCGTCTCCGAACAACAAGCGAACAATGTTATTTTATTACGGGAATCTCGGCATAATTCGCCAGCCGTTATTTTCGCTCCGGGCCAGCAATTTACGGCGGGGTTGACTCCGGCTCGTCTTGAATATTCTTTTGTCCGTACCCCGATTATAAGTTGCCTTTTGTTCGCTATCTCTCCTTATCTGAAGGCCGACTTTCCGCATAGGTTATTGTCCTTATCTCCCGCTTAAATGTCTGGCAAGCCGTTACGGAGAGGTAATGTTTCAGTCAATCTTGCCAGAATCTGATAGAGACGGACTGCTTATTCTGGTTATCCGTGAGTCCCCCGAATACAACGCCTCCAGCGATAGTTCGACAAAAAATTATAACACGGTGGTAATACATCAAAACCGTGTAGGAATAATACATTATTTTATTTCAATAAATTCTTACTTCTAGAGAGAGATTATTGTTTAGATCAACAACTGATTCTGTAAACGCCGCTTTGTTGTTTTTTGGAACCCTGTTGCCAGGTCAGTTTCTGGAGATATTGAACGGGAGGAGTATTACTCTCGTCATATGCGTACAGGAAAATTAAAACTGACATCCGTTTTCCTCTGTTACATCTCGCGATTTCAAGGAGCTTTCGATATTGGAATTTGAGCTGTTGAAATATTGCTCCCCACCTCCTGGGGAGATACTTTTGAGACCTAAAAAAAAAACGTTGATTGCTAGCCGGGGGCGATATCGGCGGATCGGTTACCGGCATTTATTCCGCCGTCGGGGATCCCCGCCGGATTTCGAAGGGAGATGAATCCCGAGATGCGCAGCACGGATCAGTTGTTCAGAAATAAATCGAAGATCGCGATTTTATATTGCTGGGGGCGTATCAAATCATCGGTGGCTCCCACCCAAATGCCGTGGGGCAATCGAAAATGTGACTTGCAAGCATGAAAACTTTTCGGGAATCGGGAAAGAAAATTAAAGCCGGGGCAATTTTAAAATGCCTCTCGTAACCCTCATATCCACAAGATGGAATTTCTTGAGGCCGCTGGAACACTTTCGCCCGTTTTCCGACTGTCAATACGTTCCGCGAGTCACATTCATTTACAAATACATTTTTCGCGCCTTTTCTTTCACTGACATAACAGAATAGTTACTACCTGCCACTGATTGCTCGAGTGAGGTTTCCTGCCTCTTGGTTCCTCTCTCCTTAACTCCATTCTTAACTTGGGGTTTGTTTACGGTCTGACAATTGATAAAGAACAGTTCTGCAGAGTTCTGTGCCAGCGGAGATGGAAAATCTAAGGAAGGAGTGATGCAAAAATAGGTCCATTTCAACGCATTACTCTGTTAAAAAAACTTCTCTCTCAAGGAAATTAGTTTTCTTAATATAGACGAGTTTATTTCACTTTAATTTAATTATTTCCTGAGTTGATCTGAAAGTGATTAGTCATTCCGACAAAAATATTTGACCTCCTGGAGGCTACATGAAATGAAAATTAAAACACCAAAGGAACAGAAAATAGGCCGCCTCGGTAATTCGGTCGAAAGGTCGAAGGGTTAATTGAATACCTTTTTGAACTTTATTTTCCAGTTTACCTGCAGCATATTTCTTATTCCGCCCGAACCGTAATTTCTAATCATTGCCTTATTACGGACTGGAAAATTTTTTAAATAATAGTTTGCATTTGTAAAATAAGAGTTGATAAGAGATTTGTATTATGAGCAATAGATAAGCATACGTTCGTTGGAAACCATGTATTTTAAATGTCTAATCATAATATATATAGAAAATTTTTTATTTATATTGAATTGAATTATGATGATTAATGAGCATAAAATGTACAACTCGGTAACTTTTTAGATAAAAAATGTTTTTCTTCCATTAATAATATTAACGAATCTGTCTGAGGGACGAAACTCCGGCTTTGTGCAGACCGGTTATCCAGCAATTCGGTATTAAATGCCGGATAATGAACATTACCTGGAGTTTCAGAGGAGCCGAGTTTAAACGGTGCGCCCACTCCGGGTGGGATGCCTAACTATCGGCGGGACCCGATTGAAAGTTGGACGGGCTCTGCAAGTGACACTCGTTCAGAGGAACCCCAACTCACTCCCCAAAGCCCTTTTACCCGCCCGTGTAAGTTTACAGGCGCAAAAAATATCATTTTCATAACACATTTTCATTGTGTTAGAATTGGCGCGGCACCCGAAAAACACTAATCTGAAGGGCCAATTCGCGACACCTCCAGTTTTTATTTCGCACTAGACTTTGAAATTTGAATCCAGTATAATTTAAGAAACCAAGCAAGGGGCAAGTAAATGCCTAATCAAGTCCGCGTTATATCTGGCGTAAAGTCGGTGACATTAACCCGTCTTTACAACTCCGCGTATTACAACTTTATTCGAGTCCCTTTTAACTCGCAAATACCTTACATTCAGTCCAACTTAAATCTTAAACAATGTCTAAATGAAATAAAAGAGCGCTAAGAGCTAAAATAACGTAAATTTAGAGACATATCAAGAAATGTATATTCTTCTTGACAAGGTATTTAAAGGAAGTAACAGTCGAACAGCGATTAGCAACAGGAATAATAAATAGAAAAACAATTTAAATGACTAAATAGTTTGCTAAATAATATATAAATAAAAATCTGAATTAATACTAATTAATATTTATCAATAACCAAATTAATATTGGAAAACACAAGCCTCGTATAATTTATGGGAACTGATTGCGTGATTAAATGACTTAATTAATTTTTCGGGACACGATCGATACGAGTTTCTAATTAAAAATAATTTTTTGCGCTCTATTTTTAATCGGAATTCTCGGGCTAATTGGTTCGGTCCGCGATGTCTAGCCAGTGCTTTCGGGTGATCCATGCGTGAACTCATTGTTGGGTGGCGACATTTTTGTGTAAAGGGGCCGAACTGTTACAGTCGGATGGCGGAGCGCCGCCTCCTCGTCCCTTTGTCCCGCGATTCCCATGCCTTTTAATGACTACGACAATAATAGCCTGGGTGCTTGCAGCGAGCGGGTGCGATTTCCCCTCCTTAAATTCTAAAGGTCCGCCCCAACGGAAATTCCCCGCACCAACGGCGCAGGGATGGTCCCCGATGTCGATAATAATCAGCAGAAGAATTCGGTCCGAATGGAGTCGGCCGTACACGCAATTTCAGCTTGGACGCTAGAAAAAATACAAGCGACCCTTAATGAAACGAAACATCAATTTATCATAGTGCACCTTTAAACAAAAAAAACACCGAAAACAATCGATTATGCAATATTAATATTAATTGCTTTGACTCCGCGTCAGCGGATGATAGGTCAATGTGTCCAAACGGTAGTTGAACAGTATGACCTATCGACATTTAATTAAAGACATGCTGCCTCACCCCAATCAATATGATTTTCTCACTACCACTACACTGATGGAACGCTACTGAAGTTGGCAAGAAGCCGAATCCGCTCAAGCACAAAATCCAACCATTATGCCTTTGGCTAATCATTAATTTACCTTTCGTAATTCCTATTCATAAAATAATTCAAACTAGAATCGCATATCGTATGATTGGAATGATTCTTTTATTGTCACAAAAACATACATCACTGCTATGTTTATCTATACTGAATGTGTTGAAAACTAATTTAATACGGATGAATCATCGAAGGATCAATTCCTCGTAGCTTGTTCCTTATTATCCAAAACTACTAAAACGCACTTAAAACTTAAATCGAGTAATATAGTTTTTAGATATAACGTTGTAGCCCTTGGAGAATAAACAGTTTTGCATGCAGTTATTTTCAGATATTAAATTGGAAAATTAGGCGAAGATTCAAAGCAATTTCCGCTTTAGGAGTTTATGCAGACTTTGTTCCACTCCCCATATCCTCCCGTGTACCTTATTTATTCATCCCATTTCACTTTATTTATTCTGTGCTTTTTGATGGTTTTTTCGTTCTTCTTGCCGACTTACCGCTCGTTCTCATGTATCAGTCAAGTTATAATTAACAATTAACAATAAAGTCTACGAATTATCGTTTAATTTATATACTTTCGTCCACCGTACTGGAAATTGGAAAATTAATCTAACGGAGTAAAGTGGTATTTCTATGAACCTTTTGAATCCGATCGAAAATGCACAATATTTTAGAGTCAAATAGTTGTTTGTGCATCAACCGGGTCCAACTTATACTTGAGCGCTTGGAGGAATGCCGGCAGGAAGTTGGAGCCGAGCTGCCGGACCGGAAAGAGTCGGAAAACGCTGATTAAAACAGATGCTGGAAGCGGAGGGCGACGGACGTTTCGCTAATGAAGGGAGCAAGCAGACAAACACAGTCTGAGTTCAGCCCCTATATGTGGGCCTCGGTTGATCCCATCACGGCGGAAACGAATAAACTCCGCGGCTGGCAAACAACAATATACAGAGTTCCAAGAACAAATTATACCCCCACCAACCCCCCCATCACACTCACTCTTGATAGTACAAGTTTCAAGGACCAGAGAACCTCCATTTTCCATCTTAGATCCCTTACTCTTAATCGGTAATGTCTACTAACCTACTAACGCTGTAATTTGATAAAGGGTTCTCTTTCTGTTTTGATCTGGATAGTACAGGAAATTGGGTTTTATTTAATATAGTTATAATATGGCCGTTTAAGTTTATTTGAACGTGAGGAATTTTCCATTAAAGACTGTATATCATCCCAGTTTCCTAGACATTTTACACTATGCTATAGCCCTGTGTACTTAATGTTTAATCACTATTGATATTAAATATTTTTGTAATTAATATCGCCGATGGAAAATATATACAAAAACAAATGCAAATTGGAACCACTACTTGATATTCAGTAGACCTTCGGTAACAGGAATTTCTGTCTGACGGCTTGAAGGATAGACTTAGCCCGCAGAACGTCAAGAGTTGCGGGCTAAATTCGCCGACCATAAGTCATCTCAGGCGCTAACGAGC
Organism: Lethocerus indicus; assembly: GCA_019843655.1. Classification (NCBI taxonomy): domain Eukaryota; kingdom Metazoa; phylum Arthropoda; class Insecta; order Hemiptera; family Belostomatidae; genus Lethocerus; species Lethocerus indicus. Next base: position 13,402,157 of record JACDQD010000008.1, read on the forward strand.
GTTATTCACGAGCCGAAAAATATTCTTTATTCCCTAACGGAAAATGGAACGCATTCATTTTCATGATTGATAGATTCCGTAACTAATTACTGCTATTTCTTTGATATACCGATACAACTTATGCCATGTCATGGGTAAATCAGAGCATTATTTAATTGTTTGTAATTTTCAAAGTTCCAAACTTTAAACTCTCATAGGCGTTCGAACAGAAATTCAAACTTAATATCATCTATGTCAAAGACTTCGTACACAATGCGACAAGATTACCTTAACTAATTAATACTAAATAATTTTTTGCTATTATACAACAATTATTACCGCCTTCCCGCAACTGTATATACCCGCATTTTATTATCTTTATATCTTGACGTGACTTTTAACTCGATGGGTCTGTGCACCCGTCTCCACCTAATGGCCCGCGTGGGGGTCGCTTCTCTAGTAGGGTAAACAACCTTTAGCTCCAAACCTAAAAATCTCCAATTTTTTGTTCGTAAAACCTATTTATTTATATTTCTGACACCAGGACTTTGTTCTGCATCGTCAAATTTGATCCCACATTTTCTCTACAATTTTTGATTCCATGTAATCAAGTTTGTGGTACAAACTTGCTTGCGCGAATAAACTGGTCCCAACGGAAAGGCATAGTTGTTTCTTTGGAACCGCGCAATTGTAAAACTGCGCCTGAGCGGCGACAAAAGAATTATTCATCGGCGGGACAATGATTCGTTTATCAGGGGCGGGCAAATCGGGGGCCCGCACTTGGGCACGTCGGCGCTCAATATTTAACGAGCGGGCCACCGTCCCCCCCCCCCCGGGATTCAAACCTCGCCCCCTTCAAAGCATTTATGAACCGCCATGAAGTTGATGCGATTCGGGGACAGCGAAAAATGTGGGACGCTTTCAGCAACGACAATTTACGTCGACTTGCGCAACGGCCTTGCTGATCACTTGATTGGCGGCGGTAAAGCTGTAAACCTGTACGGCTCCGAGATAGCTAGTACAGTTAAGCACATATTTAATGATAATATCGTAATATTGAATATTGAGAGAGACGATGCATTTTTTATTGAGAATTTTCTTGAAGATTTTATGAATAATTTAATATAATTCATGCTATCAATTTATTATCGAACAAAGAAATCTTATTACCATTTTACTATAGGATGTGCCGACGTTTAGGACGATAACGTTTCGTGATAAAGGGATATAATTGTCTAGTAAGTTGGGTATATGAACGTAGAAAAGGCCACGAAACAATATATGTGTAAAAAAATGTACTCTAGTTAAATTTATTTAGAAATACAAAAGAGATGAACTAAATGAAATAAAACGCAATTTTGTTGATTTTGAAACAAGGATGGACCTTTCAGATAATTAATGACGTACACTATTATAGTAATAAATTGCTGACCTTCTCTGAACTTAGATTCTATTTGGGCCTGAAGTATGCTGAGTCCTGGAACGACGATGGCCGGCAGAGTTCTCGAGCGGAGAAGAGGTGGCGGACCGCTCTTCTTTGAACTGCTGTCGGCTCCTGAAGCCGAACTGTAAGCACATAATAACACATATTTATATATTATGCGCGTATTATAGCTACTTAAAATCCTAGTAAACATAACATTTAAACAGAATATTACGAATTTGGAATCAGTCCGAAACATGAAGTTATTACAGGCTTCGGTTTTAATGAATGTCTTGGTGAAAATTATGGGAACGAGAGTTTGTCTCCATTGGGTTTAGAATAAGTGATACTAGGGCTATAGGTTCCCATTGGATAGAGAGCCGGATCGTTACTGGCACCACCATTTAATAGGGGGGGCCGATTCAGAAGTTCCCCTTCGCGCTTAGTTCCTGCCCATTCGTTTGCTCGTTAACTCGCCCGGGCTGTTCTAATTTTCCTCAAAATTCAGCCGGCCTCCGCTTCTCCGAACTCCGTTTGCCATTCGCCGGGGATACCACCGTGTTAATTTATACAGAATACAGCGTGGCCTTCGAAATGTCTAACTACCTCCTCCTGTTAAGTAACATATTTAACAGTTCGGAGAACCGAAGCAAGGATGCTTCACTTAGGGATTCCGGCGGCGGATCCTAATTTTCTTCAATTAGCAACTAATTAACGAGGGTAATTCGAGGACTGCAAACAAAATAAATGAGATCGAAGATAATTTAGTTTAGTAATGTTTTGTAATATTTGAGATTAATTGCTTCAAGTTAAATGCCCAGTAATGTGTTCCAAAACGTAAATATATTTTCTATAGGCAAGATGGGAACATATTTCAGTCATTTTTTTAGCAATTTGCCCCTCCTCAATCAGCGTAACAAAATTTTCTTCAAGCTCAAAAATAATTTTGAGTTAATAACAGGATACCTATTAAATAAATAACAACTAAACCTCATGACGCTACGGTATGACGTATTGTACACCCTAGCTCTTCATAAGCACAGCCATTTTCTTTGCCCCTGCGATAAACATTTGTTCCCTCGTAAATTGTTTTTTTTTATTCCCCTTATAAGAAGGAAAGTATAAAAGGGATGTGTTGTCTGGGGCCGAGGTTAGGGCTCCCTCCGACGTTAGGGTTAATGCCCTTTGCCAGTGACACGCCCTTGGCACGTTTAGCCGGCCTTATTAGTCTAAAAGCTGGCGACTCTAAATATGCAGCGGGCGACTTTAAAAATGAAATTAATGAAGAGATGAAACATCTTTCTGCCCCCTCGTAACGAACGGTCGTCAAAAAATTAAAAATAAATTAAGTCCTTTAGTTTCTAGAGAAAATCTGCATTTCCTCTTCAATAACTGTGGCTAGATCAGCGCACCGGAATTATCCGGTCGTAATTGATTCAGCTTCGAAATTAATTGAAAATTTACTGGCCCGTGTGAATGGAATAAGCTATGCAGTTAATCGGAACGAATATCTAACTCCCCAATCGACTATTACTAACGCCAACGGCCTAAATACCAGACGTTGTCGACATAATATGACGAATAAGAGTTCAACACCGAGTCAAGTTAAAGAAGAAGAAGGATGTAGTTTACATTAAAATACCATATTTACTTATATAGACACTTATTTATTTATCCATAACAAAAATAACTTACTTGTCTGAGTAAGGAGATGTAGACGGTTTAAACGCGTAACATGGCAAAGGTCTGGTCGATTGAGCTGTATTAGATGTGTTATGTGTCTCGTCACTGCAATAGAAGAAGGAACGGGTTTATTCGTTGCTCAAGTCGTAAGCCGTATTAATCCGACGGGAGATATTCCGTGTCCCGTTGGAATGGCGGCACTTGAAACGGACCGCCCGGTGAAATTTGCGAGAGGACGACAAAGAACCCTATTGTTGAATTGAATACCGGAGCCAGGAGAAAATCGCTACCGCTCTACTCAGTCAGGAATCAAATTCCCTTGGAATTAATATTATTGGACGCCGATCAATTTCCCAATTACCGACGCGTATACGAGGAATAGTCCAATCGCGTATCGCGAATTAGAATCAGCGATCACAGTATTCAATCTACCTGAATTATACACTATTGAATACGAACATTCATTACAAAACTCAGGGAACTATTACAGATACTAATCCTTCACTAATTAAGACAAGAAGTTATTATTTACAAATAAAAAACATAATTATTTTACTGTACCGTAAATAGTCTGTTCGTTGTATTATTGTCGCAGACCATCAACTATTTATCTAATATTGGCAATATTTAATGGTTTATTGACAACTCGATTGTTAATTTCCGTTCATTGCCTTCTACTGCCTGATTTCCGGTAACAATAATTGATGTTATTAATCAGTGCGTAAGCAGCTTTAGTTACATTAGTTATAATTATCCGATAAACATTTAAATTACTTTTAACGCGGGTTCAACAGAAACGATTTTATCGTAGAGGAAAAATTTGTAAAAAAAAGTGTAACCTTCAACAGATACCGATGTGATATCACTGGGAAATGCGGTCCCATTAAAAGTTTGTAGGTCTCAGTTCGTACAATATCGAATGTGCCTGACGTGAACAAACCTGGCCTTCGGTGCCCCCCCCCCTGGTTTCATACATACCAAATCTTATGGCGTGCCCAGCTTACCGGAATAATACAGCGAAACCCATAACGGGGCTGACCGAATACTGGACCGGTCGAGTATCGGCAAATACGGGCCGGCGAATCGAATCACCTGGAAAATGGGAAAAGTCTCGAAACGGGGGCCGGAAAACAGATTTGCGATGCAGAACGGAGTCAAGAGGGATGAGTCGACGATGTGGGGAGGGAGGGGCGGGGGAATCGATGGATTTTAATTTCCACGGTGGCTCAATGCGATGGCGGCGACCGAAGGTTCTCGCCCCCTTTTGTACAATAATTCCCGCTTTACGGTCGGGCCATATTTCAACATTTGAAAGCTGTTTATACCGAATCTCCCAGGGCCGGCCCCAACCTGGCAACTCCTCGGGCGATAAATCAGCGGGATAAGGCGAGGAGAAGGGCTCTGAATATTCGCCCTTAAATATTCACCTAGAGCAGTCAAATATATTTCCACTCCACTGCCCGGATTTCGAGGTTTTTTCTCACCTTCCGAAGAAGTTGTTTGAGGGCCCCGACGAATTGAATAACGCGGCAGGCGTGGAATTTGTTTTCACACCCAGTTTCGGATAGAATGAAAATGTAATTAGTTGTAAAGATGTCCGTTTTAATGAGCACAAATGACGTAGTAAAAAGGGTACGGTAAGTTACCCCGAACGACCAAAAAGCGCCCAATGTTTAGAGCTTAGAACTGTGCGTGTATATGATTTGAAAAAAGATACGAAAATCAGTCGATGTTTGCAACTGCAGGAAAATTCCGTCCCCCACCGGAAAATCGAACATCGGGTCCGAAGCTCGACCTCGGTGCGTTTAAGGCGCATCAGACCGACCACCATGCCTGTCCTCTATTCCCTTCAATTTACTCCTTATTCCTAATCAATCCCATTATTGAGAGCGGCGGCCTTATTAATGACCTTTATGTTGGAAGCAATAGTTCAGGACTGGACTACCTGACGGAAATCGAAGGCCCATACTGTAGATAATGAGATAAACTCGCTTAAACAGTTTAAATGTTCAGTTGAAAGAAAATTCGGCCCACTACCGTCTATGTCGAAATTTCATTCACTTGCATATTCAAAGCGAATTCATCTCATTAACTCTAGACACTAGATTTAAATATATGAAAAGTTGTTTCATAAAGGATTTCGTTGTTCCGATTCTAGGGAATAGAAAAAGGAGTAGGTAATACGTAGTCATTTAAAAATGGAGATGGTCGGCGAAACGAGGGGCGACTTAATTTTTTGATTATGCTGCTAAGGACTTTCAGGACTCCAATTACTCCGTCGCCAACTCAGTTTAGACACTCAATTTCTGTTTTCAGGGTGTCTTTAAAAAATTTGAAATTGAGCCGCCATTTCTCAGACGAAAAATATTTCCGGCAATCCAGCGGATGTCACACATTAACCGGACGGAAATGTGGAGGCGATTCGGGGACGGCAGATGTATTTAATGTATGTAAGATTTATTCATAACAGATTATTGTCGGATATATTAATAGTACCACCTGGAACCGCCTGCCATTTTTAAACAATCGTAGATTGAGCGAAACAAGGAACAGTCATTAAAATTGAGTTTAAAATGCCGCAAGGAAAATGCGAATTTCAAAATTCAGACTTCAAAATCAATTCCATAGATGTTCCGCAATTGTTCTGCGATTTTATAATATTTCATAATAAAAAATAAATAAAAGCAGTCTGGGAAACGAAATGTATATAAAAGAGGTAAAGGTCAGGGAGGTAATAACTAATAATTACTTTGTTATTCAAGATGGAGTCGCATCGTAAAACTCAATTGTCGTAGTCGTTAAAAGTAAACCTTCCTTTCCCACCATTCGCAGTGTTATTTCTAGAAGACAACCTCCGGGAGGTTTTGGCAAAGGACCAAAAATCGATTAAAGTCTCCTGAGCACGGTTTATCGCTTGTCTTATTTTTCATTTCATACAATTTTTTATTGTTTTTATTTCGTTTTATAATTATTTCTGAAAAAAGGAAACCCATAAAATGAAACCGGGAAAATTTTTACAAACGGAAAGGGCGAGGGAAAAGGGAACTGTGGGGCCTTTTCCTCTACAATTTAAGAGCCGGTTTAATTCGCCCTAAGCAAACGAAACGGCCGCTTGATTATTTCGCGGCGCGGCCGTTAAAGCCAGAGACCGACCGGATAATACGCCAAGACCAAGGTTTTAATACTTCCAGAACCTTTACTGCTCTCCAAGCTCTCTAGACCCTTTTGAGAGATACCGCCGATTGTACACACTTACTTTACAGGTGGAGGGAGAGAATAAAAGAAACGAAATACAGGTTAAGGACCGTCAAAATTAAGTGGTAATATTTAACTAATGCAAAATAACCGAATTAATAAATCAGGATATCAGACAATATATTGCATTACCGAACTTGACTCCGTAGAGTCTTGAAGTCCATCATGGTTCATATGAAGCTGGGCGTTGTATAGACATATGAGTAATGTTCACTGTATGCCAAGTGTTGCCGTAAACGACAAATATATATTCAGAATATATTCGGTGAGTCTGGTTCCGGTTCGATTCCCCGATTTCGGTGATACTAATATATTCCCACCGGAGGACGTCCACGGGAGCTGACGCGTCCAATAAGAAACCCTACCCCGTTCGCTCAGTCGACCGGTTTTCGATTAATTCCCCGTTGTGCTCTTTGTAAGACGTCAGGGGGAGTGAGAGAGAGAGAGAGAGAGAGAGAGAGAGAGAGAGAGAGAGAGAGAGGGAGGAGAGAGGGACAGCTATATAGGGTAGAACGGTGAGGATGATTAAAGCGGCGTTGGGAGGCCCCATTGTCGACGATTTGCCCTTTTGTGCCCCCACCACCACCGCCGACGCCGACCAAACCACCCCGACAACACCACCAAGCGTCCCTCTAAACGCCACCACATCATAGAAAAACCGTGTCCCATACAAACTGAAATAATTAATCATTATCGGACAAAGATATATTACACAATATTCAGTCTTCTGTAATGTAACCTTACACGGAGCCTTTCTCAATATTATATAAAATAAAATTATACTAATTTTCTTGACAGTAAAAATATTAGCAGACACTCACATATCCCAATAATATAAGTTATTAATGTAATATCATTCATTTTTATACTTGTAACTTGTTATTGAACCACTCCAAAGTTTGTTTTGGTTCTTCCCGTTAATTACCTCAGTACATTATGACTCTAATCATGTTTCTCATATACTAGCATTACAGTACTAATCTTGTAACACGATGAAATCGTATAATTAGAAATTAAAATTAGGAATAATCTGTCCCAGTACTGATAGTTCTAAATTATTCGATATAAATTAAATCAATCGGTTTTTCTGGATTTCTTCAGGTCATCTCGAAACTATCCCAGTAATTTAGTGTCCACGTAAAGGCAAAGTAATAATTTTTGGTTGGCGGGAGGGACGGTTGGATTGGGGAGGGAGGCATATAATGGTCGTCCCGTTCGCATCAATAACCGGCCCGAGATCGACTGATTTAATGTGTTGACTTTTCTGTGAAAACCGGCGGCTTGTTAGCATGGCCCCGCTACGGCCCTCCCCCGGCCATAAGCCCCCGGCAAGTTAATACTCCCGGCTGAAAATGTATCGGACCAGGATGGCCGTTACCAATTAGAGGGGACGACTCTAAAACGTTTGGTTTCCAACCGCCGGAAAATGTTCGACGCTATTTGCCCACCCCCATAATCCCAGCGCAAATATCCGAATACTGAAACCGCGTGTTGAAGTGTCCATGAAATTGTATGATCGGTTCAGGACATAATGAAATTTCCAGGAGAGTAGTGTAAATATAAAGCGAATAACCTTTCTACATTCTCATGACTCGAAGATATGGGATTAATTGATGAGAGCACGAATTTTCTCCACAAAAACAAAAGCGCGGAATGCTGCACGCCCTTTGGAATGGTTTTAATCCATATATTTCTACATTAAACTCTAAAGCTGAATCAACGTAGTATCGCTCAAATAAAATTGCTATTCCCCGAACAATAGAAGGCGTTTAACTGGAGGTTAGCCATTTGCGATTTTTATGACACACTTCACCCTTGTTTAATTGTGACTAACGAATGTTAATAATCCGCGTGTTCGGTCCATTCGCTACCTGACCAAAGCCATTCTAGGAAAACACTGAAACCTTTGTTCGGAGAAGGCACTCGTTAGGGCCGCCAATTGAATCGTTATTCCGACTTAGGTATGTAGGTATGTTTTTCCGAGGGGGGTGGGGGGAAGATAGGAATTCAATTTGCCGGAGGGGCCTCGATCGTTGGGGCCGTGCTAATTGCGTCCGGCCCAACAGTCTTAATTGAGGCATAAAAACTCGACTGTCCGACTCGATTTAAGGGTCCACTCCACGATACGCCGGTAGGCAAAAAGTTTCAGCCCGACTTGTAGAGAAAAAATTGGAGGAAATAATTTTTCTTTTGCCGGCCGTTGGATTAATTGGTAGCGGCCGTCATTTCGTCCGATTGAAGAAAGAGATTATCTCTCCCTACCTCTCCCCTCTTTGGAAACATTTATTAGCTCCTACCCCAAGGATCGATCACGATTAGAAACGTCGAGCAATTAATACCGAAGCACTTTATCACGAAAAACCAGTAATCAGATGTCAGGATAAACTGTTGAATATTAAGCACATTATAAATTTCAAGATAACAGACTTATAATACCGCATTTCGTAATTAGAATAAGGTACCGAAAATTATACTGACCAGAAATCATCCTATAACGTCTGACCTCATTATTTGTGTATTTTCCCCTAGATATATTAAAATATTACAAAATATTATAATTTTTTGTCGCTCAAGGTTCTACTGAATGGGTAAGGTGCTGAAAAAATGATGATTTTTTCACGCTCGGACGGTGACACGTTGAAGCGCGGCACCGTCAGAAGATCAATTTGGCGCCCTAATGGCAGTTTCGTGTAGGCCGGGACAGATGCGAAGTTCCATCCACCCACAAGCCCCCTCACAACTTACTCCGCTCCAGACACAGTTGGCAGCCGAGCGCCGACGGTTACCCATAATTATCCCCCATCACCCGCTCAATTACCTCTAAGGTATGATTCAATTTTCCCTGTAGAAAATTTGGAAACTAAAGTCTACCAATATAGACGCTGGTAAATGAAAATTGAATCGGTCAAATAGTGTTCTCATCTCATGACTTCAAATTTGACATATACCTATTAACAAAAGGAACGAAATACATCAGCCATGACGAATGATAAGCATGAAATATTCCGTACACTATTACATACTCTACACTTGAACATATGCAACAGGGAAGGATTACTTATTTGCCACCTATTACTGAAAGAATGCTATGGAGGCAGAAAATGGAATTATACTGGGTTTTGATTACGAGAACCCGTGTCGTGAACTTGTTGTCTAATGAGTACGGCGTTCGGATAGACTAGACCGGACACATCACCAAGTATGTACCGGCGTAGTATCTGTAGCGCCGCTCTACAGAATTTTCCGAGGATATTTATTTATTATTTATACGACATTTCGTACCTACTTGATTCCTCTTACCGGGTAAGAGGTTTTCACATGAAAGAAATAATGAGGTTAAAGATTAAAATGCAAAATACAAGATAATTTTTCTGCGTCCACCAGATAGATACGCGTTACTTGCCTTCGTAAGTAACGTTATACTGTTGTAAAATAATTATTAATCATTTCAAGGATTTTTAGTTTTCTCTTATCCTTGTTATTTAGTGTTAGTTTTTACGTAACCAATATATCATATACCCCTCCGAGTCGTAATAATTTAAATTAATTTCAATACTTGATTACGGCGTTCGGATAGACTAGACCGGACATATTCGGGAGTATGTACTGGCTTAGCATTAGTAGCGCCGGTTTGTAGAATTGGCCGAGGATATTTATTTAATAGGACATTTCGTACCTGCTTTCAGAGTGGAGGGCGTCTTATAAGGCAGCGAAAGAATAGCGGGTCGATGGCGGGTTTCGGCGGTAGGTGGAGTAATGCGTGAATATCTCATTGTCGACGCTCGAGTGGGTAGGGGAACCACCTGATTTAGTGGCCTCATAATAGTGGGCCCCCGGACACAGATACCGCCGCCCCTTCCATCTCCTGTTTCACCTTCATATTCGAGACGCAGTCCTCCAATAAATTTACAACGTTTTTCCTCGCATTTATTTCAAATATATACCCGCAAATGGAGGGCCGGCCATTTTGAGAAGAAAATGGTTCACTGGGGGATCACTACTCCACTGCCGGGAATAGTGATCCCCCAACAACTTTCGTTTTAACATTCCGTAGTGACTCAATTTAAAGCCAATGATCGTGAAAATAGTATATACATATAATTCATTTGTATAATGTTGTGTTTCTGAATTGAATTTTTTTTTAAGTGTAATCTCTTTCTCACCGAAAATAACCTATGTGCATCTATTTATATAGAAATATATAACGTTATGAACAGGGCTGATAGTAACTGGTTATAATTTTTAAAAGATGTTAATTAGTTAATAACGAATAAATAAATTTATAAATTTCTTCGTGTGTGCATTAAACCCCAGTTTTAGTTTGGAAGTTCGTTTGTGACTTCGGAGAGCTAATTTTAGGGGTGAACTGGAGGGAGACGGTAGCGGTCCCACAGCTGCTCCCTCTGAACTTACTTTATTAGGTTGGTTTAACAATCCTAATTTCTCGGTCATCCTAATTTATGTTGGTAAACATAGTTTATAACGGTTTTCCCATCGGCCAGGGATGGAGTCGCTTGGAATTTTCGAGAGCCAGGACCTCGGGGCCAATAAGTGGATTATCCTTAAATTCTGAGAACTCGTACAATATTCGGCCAAGCCTCAGATTCCTCTAATTTAAATTTGTCGCAATAATTAAGAAAATTAAATTTAAAATTCCCTGAATTTATATTCCCTTCATTATTTTTTACCTCGCTAAACATATGGTTGTAAAGAGAGGCTATTTTAAAAATGCAAAACAGATAATAATCAGGGAGTATTTAATAAAATAGGCAATAAGGCTAAATTTTCGCAAAACGACTTTTTTTGTTCTTAGGATCTGACCAAATAAAAGTTTCGGACACTGAATTTATTACAATCGAATAATTTTTTTTTGTGATTTTGTCGACCTTTTCCAAATTTCAGTAATCTCTGTGTGAATGAGCAGAATATCTAGGGCAAGTTTTATACATTTTTTCTGTGGTAGCTGAAGTTTGTTTTGTGCGTTTTTGCTACGTTACGCCAGAGCGTGGGGGTATGAAGGACAGCAGCAAGTTAGCGAGATATAAAAGAGTATATTTTTAATATAACTCCATTTCGGAAGTCGTCAATTTACAGGAATGAATTCCTTTCCAGCGGGAACGACTTTCAGAAAGTTATACGAGCCCCAAAAATTTCTTCGGCTTCATTTAGGGCAAAGGTTCTGGGAAAATATTCTTTTCAATTTCGTGCCTCCTCCTAAATGAAATTATGAATCATTCCGAATGAAAATGGGAAAATTTTGCCTTGACTTTCCATGTGTTATGCACGAGAACGGAAGATATGCCTTGTAATAGGAAGAATAAATCATGTCGCCGTAAAATCCGTTTCTCCGATATGGATAGGTCTTATAACAGGCCCCAAAGCATTGGTCCTGAGGGCCTTATTTATGAATTATCCGAGATACATAGCAAAATTCATCCTGACATTAAACTACTCGTTTAAAGAAAATATAAAGGAACCAAGAAACGAAAAAATTAAAGTACAACGTGTATTAATTTTAACTAGAAATTTCCAGTACATTGAACATCTATACTTGGGACCATGTTCAAACGCTAATTACAAAATGACTACGTAAAAATAAAATTTCATATCTCATGTTTCTTTGAGCTTTTAGTTGTCCGTTGAGATATTTTTCATCAAACGATAAATCCGAGCTGGTTTCGCATTCAAAATGCGATTAGGTAGAAATAAGATTGTAATTATGACTAGCAAAAGTCAGAAGCATATTAATTAATCATATTCATTTCAACATACCGTATTTGCACTATAAGGAAAGAAAAACTATTAACACGGTTCACTACATATCATTCAAAAAGTATTCTAGAAGAAATGGACAAGAACTGTTAACATTCAAAACATGCTTAATTTAAATAATATCGTATATAATACGCTGTCTTTTTCAAGACCGCGCACCATCTAATGAAATAGAATAAAAATCATAATAACAGATAACAAAATATTAATACCAATATAAGTTATTTCCTAATTCTTCTTCCATGTAGGCTGGCTATAGAACAACCATACGATTGAGGGACGAAGGACTGATGATAAAATATTTAAATTTCACCTTACACGAAACCTTTTAGTTCATAGTTTTTTATTCCCTAACTCGAATCAAAGACTGACAAGACGATACTAATTGTATTCCGAGTCCGCATTTCGGGCGAAAACAGGGGGTAGTTATTGAGGAGGTTCGGAATGGGCCGGTGGTAAAGGCGCGGCGCCATGAATTCAAATGAAGTTAGTTTAAAACCGGTTGGCATTCATCGTAAATAGGAAGGGGACGTGCCGCCGGCGAACCCATTCACCGCCCGACCGACCTCCCACAACCATCGCGTCCTATTCGCGTCTGGGGAATTAAAGCAATAATAATATCGCCCCACGGGAGTTGTCTAGACCCCATCTATTTTAACAGAGCCCATTTCCATCTTCAGCCCATGTTTTATAGCAGGCGACTGTTCGTCTTCCTGACACGAGGGGGCCACCCTGTCATAAACCCACGCTTATGCCGGCGTACGGTATACTTGAACAGCCTCAGATATGAAGTATAACAGCCGCGAGTAAAAAAACAATTAGGACTAACTAAATATCCGCTTGTGACGTGTCAATTTAATGTACGCAACACAAATTCGGCGGGGTATTTGCCCCCGTATGTTTCTAATGTTTCGTAATCCTTGTGTGTACTCTTGTACGTCAATAAAGGCTTATCTATCACAAGTTCTAAAGCCGTAGGATGAATATTCAATGAGTGTCCCCGCTTAAGCGCCCAATATTATCACAGTCCTGTACTAAAGCTTTAAACACTTTTTGTCATTATTCCTTTTTCACGAATCTATCACCCTTCGGCTTACCCTTCTTACGTAAATAAAACCTTATCCAGAAATATATTTCACGGTTAATATTCCGGGTATTAATTTCCGGATAATTTCCTGGCCGCTTACCGAGAGGGAGAGGCCGGGCAATATTTTCGGTATCGGCTAATCGGATTGTAATCGTCGGGCCGTGAACTGAATGGGGTCATGAAAACGTGGCCGGGGGACTCAATCCGCGGCCGACAAATCCGCCCGGCCGTGAATTCGAATCCGGCCTCGGTCTGCGACTCGGTCCGCACCCCTTAACTTGCCCTCCCCTCACATCATCCTCTTACCCCGCCCCAAGCGTATTCACCCTCAAGTCACCCCCTCGGCTACTCAACGCGGCCGGATAAGACCACCTTTATTTGATTCCCAGTTGCCGAAATGCCTGAGCTTCGACCACTTGCCGGAACACTTGCATAAAGTTATACAAACGATCCAAAATTAGAACACCCGGACAGTATCTCACAGTTAATACTCTAATAGAGTAAAAAACAGTAGTTCACCTGGCAAAATGAAATATTCCATTAAAATAGTTCTCTAATAAACTCCACTCCATCGCTGTCTAAAAAAGAGCGTCAGGAGGGGTATTACCAGACGAATGAAAGTGCCGTAATACACATCCGGCATAAACAATGTCTAAGCAGCAGATTGAACCAAATGTCCTGGCATGACCAAGCATACATGATCGCTATCGCCAACAGCGGCAGGGGAAACCAACCGCTCAATAAATTGCAATTACATTAATAAACATAAGCACTTCATATCTCGTTTACAGTGTTGTTCGCGTGTTTCGGTTCGACGGTTTGATGTGTCACGCACGCCACATACCCTCTGTTTAGTACTTCCAACTCTATTCCAGCTTGCCGAGCATCAACAAATTACTTCCACGGAGCCGAAGGCCGGTTAGCACTTTTAAACTTAAACTGAGCTCAAGTTTACGAGGCGGTAAAACTCAAACCGCGCGTGTTTCCGGCACGAGAACGTTCCCGAACTGTGCCCAGCGTTTATTTATGCGTGTATTATTTTTATATTTCACTGTCCTGATAGTTGATAGCAGCGCGGCCAGTCGATATATTCTTGTAGCGGGCAGTTGCACGCAATATAGGAAAATAACAGGATATAACATAGCAATAAAAGGCAGAATGGTAATAAGAAAAGATATTATCGAGTAGGTTTAAATTAGAATAAAATTGAATAACGTGTCATTAAAGCGTTGTATAGAACGAAAATGAAAAACTTCCTTGACGCCTGATAGATATTGGTATCTTGTTTTATTGCATAAAGCGGAACTATCCCTTCCCCATTAGATATTATTTTATTCACATTTCGATGATGGGGCGTCCCAACCTCGTGAATCAGGGTATCTCTGCACACCCTGTATATATATCCCATACCTCTAACAACATCGTACACTTGGACTTGTAAACCCAGCATTAATTTAAATGTACGATAATTTGAATACGAGTGAACCTCAACTAAATCCGGCGGTCTGTAGAATTCTATTAACGAGTAAATTAAAGGTCCGTCAATTATATATTTGCACCAACAACAAGACAGAACGGCTTATACGCCTGTTGGCTTACTGCACGGCGCTTTATTACAATACGGAATAAAATAAAGTTAATTTACCGGCCCCCAGTTCAGTTTGCATTGTCCCCCGGCGGCGCCAGCGCTGTAATTAAACGGCGGGCGATTAACAGGCGACGAATGTTTTGATTTTGGGCACATATAGAATGCGAAGTAAATCGATTAATTCTGAACAAACAAAGGCCGGCGGTCCCGTTCCGGTGGAATTCCCCGGCGCATTTAATTAATGCGGCGTGGCCCCGCCCAGTACCACGGCCTGCAAACACAGCCGAGAGCCACTCGGAGCTGACCAAACGTTATTAATTCAGTCATTGAGTGAAACCGACCGATATTCTTCAGCCGAACGCCGACAGTGTTGAACCGGGAAATTTCAAACAGTCGATAACAGACTGGAACTGTTTTATCAGCGCCTCGTTGTACCGGGATGGCAACTAAATCATTGCGTATTTCACCGATAGGTAACGTCATTTATATTTCTACGCAGGGTTTACATCTTACTGTACTGTGATGAAGCCTTAAAATAACGTCAGCTTGAAAACTGGTTTGCTGAATTTCGTTCGGGTCATTTTTCACTAAGAGACGAGGTCGTCACTAGAACGCTCTGGTCCTCCGTTGGAAGTCTATGACGCCCAAATAAAGTCGATAATCGATACCGGTCGGCGTACTGTGAGCCCAGAGATAGCGGAGAAGCGTTGAAAACCACGTTTGGCTACCAAAAAGCGCTCGATATATTGACACCTCATAATAAAACGCTGATGGGAAAAATCCGCAATAATTTCATTGCCAGCCCAATAGATATCTATATATGAGACAAATTGTAGCACTGGCGAGAACGTAAACACATTTTTCAGTAACTACTAAGGAAATACTATCGACAATTGTACCGGGGAGGCCGGATACGACTCTAACTTATCCCAGCCCGTGCAGAGTTTAAATTGCAGGGATTGGAGACTTACTTCCGATACCGTGTCCGTCTCTCGGGACCAACTTATCCCGGGCTGGAATTCCCTGAAGATAAATTAATTAAACGATAAATCTTCTCTGAGATTCCCCTCTTCCCTATCCCCGATGAATAGAACGAATCCGGGGGTAGAGTTCGAAAGTGGATTAATGAGAACGGAAGTTAGAATTATATTCAGATAAAACTCGGATCGGATGAATTATTTTCGATGTCTTTCTTCATTAATATGCGATCGTATCTTATTCGTTTTCAATTGTAAATTACGGCGGCAGTAAAAATAATTTTCAGTTTAAGATGCTCAAAGATTATCAATGAAGATATTTTGCATTTTAAAAAATATAATAATTTTTTGAAACGTTTTCTTATCGTACAATCAACTGTTTCATTGAAATAAACAGAGACTTCTAACACACACCGCATTGAACCACTACATCTCTGAATGTAAATAATGTTGCACCCACGCTCGTAATTTTTTGGCATAATATCCGATTGGTACCCAACAACAGTAGACATTACATATTTCTTTATTGCCGTTGCTACTCTGTCAGAAACACGTAGATATTTCAACTATAACATAAAATGATAGATACATAGAATTAATTTGAGTTTAGGTGAGATTTGAATCTTCCTACATTTTAGGGAGCGCAATTAAAGATGCATTTGCATTTTATGTTTTCTGACCTGCGAACAGGGTTGGAATCGCCTTTATTGTTCTCGACAAGAAAAAGGATTTTCGTTTTTATTATTGTCCGATATAATATCGTGACTGCGGTGTTCGGCCTGTTAAACGTTGCGGGCGGAAGAAAGGAATTACCCGAGGTAATTACCGGAATTTCGCCGCGAAAATTCGGGAAGGAAATCTGCACAGCGAACTGTTTAATACGGCGGCAACATACACAATACCGTTCGAGGGATCTAAACTTGGGGTCGTTATCATTTTTCCTCCCTGTGTGTATTTCTGGGCCCTGTAATAAATTTCCGCCCCTAATCGATACGCCCGGGGATTTACCCAGGTAGAATAGCTTATAAGTGTACGCCGATAAATGAATTCTCGATACAAATCCTCGATTATACATTCCCCATTTTTCAATGTAGACAAATGTATGTATGTCTGATAAAATTTTCCCATGGGAACGGTTAAGATCTTTTCCATTAAATTGTAAATCAACCAGAAATTGTGCAAGATTTCATTTCCTTTCAGCGAAATATACAACAGATAATAATATATAAATTATTTTCTACTTATTTCAAAACTGATTTCCTCCTAATTAAGGGGGAAGGTTTTACGTCGGGCCTCACTGTCTAAACATTTTTTAACTGAAATAGATGAAAAGAGAAACTTTAGTGGCCTTTTGGTATTGCGAAACACTATACACTGGTATTGGGATAACTATCGACCCGATCCCACTTAACGAAGTTAATTTCGGCCAAGGGCCCTGCGATGAAGATGAAATTGGCGGGCAAGAAGTGGCCTGTTTAATTAATTGGACCCCATTAACTCATAACGGCTCGATGGCCAGCGCTCAGAATTATACGGGCCATTGATTACACCGTATAAGGCTATCCTCCGCTCCTCAACTGCCATCCTTTCCCAAATCTCCGATTGTTACGACACCGATAGCTGTGCTACTAAAGCCAAAGGCATTGTGTAAAAATTCTGTCCAAGCTAACTAAATTATTTCTGTCCTAAATTAATCTGAAAGTCATTGACTATGTTCTAATAGATTGATAGTTCCGGAGGAATCAATATAGTACTATAATTGAATTGCTCCGATAATAAGGAAAAGACTAACCCAATTATTTGGGCCAAACAAAGGAGAGTGGACAGTATATCTACTTCGGTTTGAAATTATTTTCAATTGATTAATATTTTCAATCTATATCCCATCAATATTTGTAGGTACATTGGCCATGACCTAATGCACATAATAAGGGTCTAACGGCACCTTAATGTTGGTTCAACGATCGATGGAACGTGCGGTCGGGGCGAACGGCTTCCCGGTAGGGCGCTTTGGAAATAACATTCCTCGCCGAAGAGCAACAGTCCGTTTATCGGTTTAATGGGTTGACAGTGGCCTTTTACAGGGATATGACATTCATGGCTGACCTGTTAACGGCTACGCGTAACGACCTTTATACGAGACGAGCCAAGGGCCCGTCAGATCTTTTAACGGCCCCTTCAATTCTATTCCGGCCTCCAAAGCCTATATATATATATATATATATATATATATATATATATATATATATATATATATATATATATCCTTTGAGCAAATACAGAACAAATGATAGCTTCGGAATATAAACCCTTGGGCTATTACTCCGAGTTTGTTGGCGGACCGAATTTTTCTTGAAAACGCGTAATAAAATGTATTTCTTCGTGCATTTATATCTTCGTGTACAAATTCAATTTAATACCTCGCGGTGATGTTAAACCCTAATAATTTCGGCAAATCGCCTATTTCAGTTCTACGTACAGCCAATCCAATTATTCACTGTCTAATTGACACCGAAGCAATAGAACGGCTTCGACCTGTCAATTAATTATCCTGGGAGGCACGCGTTCTAATTATAAAAACGTCGCATAAATTCGGTGTTTAAAATCTCCATTGGCCCCCGTCGTCGTTTTTAGTACAGTCTCTCCAGTTTTAAGTGAAGGAATTAAACCGGGCCGGAATAAATTCAGCGGACGACGGGTAATAGCGGGCGACTCAAATTCCTGCCTAATGAGCGGACCCCCGTACTTCCGTGGAGAATTACGGGCGTAAAGAATTTTCCATCTTGCAAACGCCGAAATTCCAAGCCCAAGGGTTTTGCGGCTAAGCTATTTATTTTTATGTAGTCTAGCGGCGGAACGCTATCCGAAAGGTTTTATCGTACTGAATTGAGTCGTTCGGCTTGATTCCGCATTTCATTTGTCCTTTAACCTCAGGTCAGATTGTGAGCTAAAGGTGAAAGAAAATGGCACTACATATTATATCATTTGTACAACATTTAAAAGCTACACACGTATGTGATGACACATATATCGTTTATGCTCAGAATGAAACGAAAAATGAATTATACCCAAAAATTAATTAAAACCTCTACTTCAGTCAATAACGCGACGCCAAAAAGTGTATTACATTTTAAAAATACTTCTTTTAAATTACAAATAGAACATATGTGTCATCATTATTTCCTCAGTTTACAATCTAACCTTGAAAGTTTAGGAATAATACCAATAATCATGCAGTCGAATGTATATTGACCTATTCAATCCAAATTGAAATAATGAGGGAGTAAAGTAAGTCTTCTATGTGTATTATTAAGTGTAATTATCCTTAGGACTTCAAATGGTTTTTCATTTTTCAAAGTTTCCCCATATTTTACCTTCCTGTTCATTTTCTTATGCAATCATATTTCTTTAAATTTATGCAAAAAAAAATTATGAACCTATCGGAACAGTTTGCGGCACGAAGCCAGAAAAATCGGCCTAACTCGTTAGGTATTTAATGGTTTAAAATGAAGTGACCCCATGGCTAGACCGACCAACGCCCGCCTTTTCTCTTTGTCAGAACTGTAAGATTGACCGATATGCAAATTTGTTATGGAAAAATAAGCACGGAATTCCGGTAAATGAAACCGACAATGAAACGTCAGGCCAGGATTTTAATAGCTGTCATTAAAAATAAGGCTTTGTTTATAACTTATGAATTTATTTCAGCGGAATAAGAATTTTATTAACAGACTAGTTCATTTAATTTTCTATATAATGTCTCAAATTTCTTCAGATAACAACGAAAACAGTAATTTTTATGGAGATTAAACAAACTTCATCTTATACCAGGAGAAGCCAGTTAAATCTGAACCACATCAAAATAAATCAAAATATAACCCGAATAACCTGATACATATGAGCACATCAAAAATTGGAATAAATATTGCCTTTACGTCATATAAACACCTATATTTTCCCCCTGGTTCTGATTTCTCGTAGTGTTTTTTTATTCCAACATTAGAGGGGGCGCAATCCATAAATTTCGGCCGATCTACCTTTTTTATCTTTTTCGTTTTACGATTTCCGTTTCGACTATGTAAAATGATTTCTTTTTTGTATTTTTCTTCGGCCCAAACTTTTTCAAGCTGTAAAAAAACCTGTATAAAAGTCGGGGTGGAGGGGAGAGGTTAGGGCTTAGCGAAAAAAACAATGGGAAGAGTCCCCCCCCCGGGAGCCCTTTTGCATAAGTGCGAGCGGCTTAAACTCAAACAGCCTGGATTAGTGCAAACAAAAACGGAGCGGAGGCGGGGACCACCTGAGAAGAATGAATGGTATTTTAGCCCGAGTTGGCCAGATTAATGTATCCCAAGCTCGCCGGCTTCAAAACCGGAGTTTTTTGGCTCTATTTCAGGACTTATCGATCACTGTCGAAACGTCGGATGGCGAAACCTAGTCTGTTTTTACCTAGCAACGACATCGGCAACAAGAAATTACCCAGGTATTTCTTAGCCTTATATTCTATTTATATTATGGTCGTTTTTGGATTCAGCATAATATATTCTCCGGTCGGGTAGGAAATTATTTTACCGTAATTTTCTCGAACTCCTGTTTCAGAACGACAAGCGAGAAATCGCCGTTCCGGGAGTATATCGTTGACCTAAATAAAAATCTAATATTGCGATTCAATATTTAAAAAAAAAAGGAGGGAAATTGGGAAACGGCAGAGCGGAGGGGTTGAGGACCCTCAAAGAAACCACGAAGTCATCACGTAGACGACAAATGATCCAATTCGGTCGTTTGAGTGTCCCTTTTGAATTTTGTATGGGGGTCGCCGTCGGCTCTCAATGCCCTCTCATCACGATTTCAAGAATAATTCGACCGGGGACGGAACGGGATTAAAAAAAAACCCGCCGTACACCTACGGGTGGAAGGGGGAAAGTCGGGTTAGTAGCCGCATCTCCCGGCCCCATTATTTCAGCCGGACACCGTGACAAATTGATTTAACGAATAATATTTTGAGGCGAATATAAACCCCTCCTTTCTAATAAAACTGTTTGACCGGTGACTAAACCGAAAAAAGGAAACAGGAGACCTTTGTTTTTAAAACGCGATAATTGCAATCAGTTCGATTGATTGCTTTGTAGAACCTACGCTTGTCAACAGTGAAAGGTACGTGACCTTAAAGCCTGAAATCGTGAGCTGCTTAATGAGTTCCGTTGGAAAACCATTGCCACGTTAATGTTTAAAGAATTGGTGGCGTAGAAACCGAGTCTCTCTTATCCAGTAGACCGAAAGATCGAAAGACAATGCCCCCAGAAAATGGAAAAGGTGTGACAATAGTCCACTAATTCAGTTCAATTTTAACTAAGTGCGCTGTGTTGGTGACTTGATAATTTCAAGTAGGAAATTCTTTCTTCCACGAAACCTGCTGCAGAGCTTTTGTATACGGCCGCGCTGCGAGTCAGTTTATTCAGCGGCCGTATTCAGGAGCGGCGCGAAAGAGAGAGTCACAAACACTCTCGGCAAGCGTATTCTGAATGGGTAGGCGGTTTTTACCGGGTAGGGCCGGTGGAAGCGTACGAATCGCGGCGTTAAAGGGCAGGTGGCGTTGTGTGAGCCCCGCGGGCAATTGTCGGCCGGAGCGATGCCGTTCCCCTTCACAACACCGAAACCGAAAACACCGCCATTTCCTCCCTCTTCTCGGCCAAAGAGTTAAATGAATGTGTTTGCGTCACGGTTCGAACAGACGAAGGAACTCCTTCCCTTTCGTTTTTCAATTAAAGCCCCGGGAAAAACTAACCCTGCACTGCACTATCCTAAATCCATTGTAGCCGTCAGATGCAATATCGTATTTTAGAACCAGCCAGACTGAAGTTTTGAATTATTTAATTTAAAATTAAACCGGCTTAAACACTGTCTACCAGTGTTCTCAGTCTGTCGATCCGGATCCTCAGTCGTGGATTGCACTGAAAATAGCGTATTTATTTTACGCATAATTTTTTCGGGGCTTTGGATCGGTAAATATCCAAGAGTGTTGATACTCCGAAACCTGGCATATCCGCTATCATAGGCGAGACCAATCCCTTTACTCCAGATGTCTCGGAAATTTGAGCAGCCCTCTACGGCTCAGAAGCGGAAAACCCCGCAACGTGGATCGAATGGTGTAAAACCAGTTCTGCGCATTATTCAGAGCTATTCCCGCCATTCCTCTTCGTCTCACACCGTCCTAAATTTCACTAATTAATAGATATTTCGTTACATATTGTCGTTAACTTTGCAGTTGGTGGGTATCTAGGTTCGGCGGCGTTATTTTCCGCGGGCCGTTCCACACGGGAGACGGGTAAAATTAATTTTGTCCCCGCTTCACGAACCACGCTCCGTCACGAAGCACGACGCGAAAAATTAGAAACGGTCGGATTTTATACCGACAGTGATGCATCGCCCTCCCTTCCGCCTCGACCGCTCATGTTGTCGGTTGGCGATACTGACCTTTCCCTATTTAGACGGAGCTCCCCCGTTAGTTAAACGCATAATTAAAACCTTCTCTCCCAATATTGATTCCCAGAAAAAATGACCCGGAAACGGCTGAAAATTCCTACAGAGACAGTGCATTTTTTCCTTCCCTAGTAGGCAACCATAATGGAACAAAGTTAATTCAAGAATTAACGCGAGGATACTAAAATAGATGGATATTGTCGTTTAAAAGGCCTAATTATTGGAACAGTTAATACGGTATGAACTTTCATAGAAAATCACATCATTCAATTTTGTAGATTTTAAGCCCGAACCTCTGGATAAAGATGCCCCCGTTTAATTAAATAATTTTATCCCCTCGGCCCAAGTCGCTGCGCTCATTGGGTCTTTTCAATTCTATTGGATAAATAAACTACAAAGTAGATTGTTGACTCGCACAGACGAAGGATTCAGGCCGAACAAATAAAGGATGATGGTTGGAAGGGGCGGGGGGTGAGTCCCTTGACAAGTTCCCGTATCCAGGAGGGCAATTCAAACATACTTCGAAAAGGGAAGAACTCAAAGGACGAGGAAATTAGGCGGCAAATAAACCTCCCCGAGTTGGCAGATTGCCCCTGATTCAAAAGTCCGCTGTATGCACGTCTCCCATAGCAGGGCCCACTCCTACTTTCGGCCCAACGATTAAATATGAATTGGGTAACCTTTCGATATATTTCCCTGCGGGATAAAATGGAATTAGATATTCGGATACGCTTATCTTTTACCGTACGAGAGAAAATACAAGTGCTGTCATATGCTCATATAATGATCCACGTATAAATACAGATACATTATATATCAGGTATACATTTCGTACAGTAAAGAATTGTAACAGTTCCCGCCAAGTACTAAGTTGTTAGCATTAATGAGTGTTATGTACTGGTGTACTAAATAAATATACAGTACACTAAAAAGTACAACCCTATTTTACCATTTTACATTTAAAAATGAATTCCCTTGGTAATCACGATATACTCGATGTAGTTTCAAAACTGTGATTTGCTGCATTTGCAATCAAACAGCGCCCCCATTGATATTGACAAAGACCGAAATACCGGGCCAACACCGCCAGCCAAACATTCATTTATTCGGCTTCGCTCGTATCAGGGTGGATGACTTAATTTGTGAAACAAACATGGGCGATTCGTCTCGCTCGTAAAATTATTGTTTAAAATGTTGATATTTTCCATTCAAATAAATATTGCAAACCTTTTTAAGTCTAGGTATAGTAATTAGAGAATATATTAATCTCGGATTTTTATGCTAGTGAAAAACTGATTAATAAGACAAATATGTAATTATTAAATTAGACAGGTTTAATCCTTAAAAATACTAATGTACTATATAATCGATATTTTTTACCAGTCTTGTGGGCTACAGTAGCATTACAGTGGTAGAGCTAGGATGCGTCCATTATCATTTAACTGAAATCGGTCAACTGGCGATGGCAACGGTAATACCCTGGTTAAGGCCTCAATAATCATCTTAAATTAATATATTCGCCACTTTGTGGGAGTTCTAGATGAGGGCTCGGGACTCGGTTTCAGCGAATGTTTCAATATTTGAAGTAGTGGCTGTCTCCACGGCTCGATTATCATAAGTCAACAGGGCGCTAATTCGGACCCGCTTGTTAGCGAAACGGTCGCTTCTGATTAACTCGCCTTACATTCCGTTCAGCCAAGCCCGAGCATCCGGCATACGGCTTAGCTACAGAGGGCGCCTCGCCGCAGTTCGGACTTTATTCTTTATCCCCAATTAAAATATTCGCGCTTAATCCAGCGAGATCGCGGTCAGACAAATTGTCGACGGTATTAAAAAGTGCAAGCGGGGTCTGGTAATTTTCGGTTTCATCCTGAAGTGAAATTGGAGCGATAAGAAGTAAATATAAATTCGATTTCCAGGATGTTCTTTTATTTCCAGGCGTTTTTCCATTGCACTATCCAGCACCTCATTCGATACGAGTTGCACTGTGATTTCTTAAATTGCCTCCACTACTTTTCGATTCGAAATTTCGTAACGTCAACGAAACAATACAATCGTATTACGGACTGAAGTTTCGGAGGCGAAAAGTCGTTTAAGTGACGGGGGCGTTGCGTTCCTTTGTTGCGATAGAAAGGGCTTTTCTAGACGACGTTTTAGACCGGGCTTGTCGCCGGTTCTATTAGACGGGGGCGGGGGAAGGGGGTGAGGGTTGGGTACACTGACAGCCAGCCGATATGATGCCAAAGCCCACTCGTCCCCAAACCCTCCTCGGAGATAAACCAATCAGGACGCATCAGCACTTTCCGAAAACTTTTACGGGGCACCGAGCCCAAATAGAGGGCTTCAGGGCGACGGCGAGGGCAACTTGGAGTTTATTTTTATTTATTTTTTTTACCTCGGTATCGGTTCATATAACTAGGTAAATACAGACGCTATAGATTATTTCTTTCATCGTCAATAATTTTATCTTTATCTTTTCGCAAAAATTAATTTTATATTCTGTAATACGGCTCGATTCTCAGCGACTGCCGTACCCGTCGCCAAATGAGAAGGGGAAATTGATTCCTACTAAAGTTGACAATGGTGGGTCCTCAGCGTGAAAACTATGTTCGATAATAATGCAAATTCACTCAGCGTGACATTGATCAGTTTATTATCTATCATTATTGGATTCATTCCGATAGTTGGATTTAATAATGTTAGTTAAATGAGTTAACAAAAATCGCTTATAATTTTGTGAAAGAAAACAGAAAAACAGTAAAATAGACTAATTATTGTTATTTCTTAACAATTTTGTACAAGTTCCATTGGTCTCAGATAGTAATGGAGGAAACTCTACAGCGCAATCCCAGTCACATTCGTGATCGATATAACTTCTTCGAAAGTAAAATCAATGGCTGTTCACCCAGTTTCGGGGAACAATTCGAGAGTTGCGCCGCGAATTGGCCAGAGAACTTCCTGGAAGCTAAGAATTTTCGGAGAGAGGGGCGGAGAACGGCATGTCTTATGGCATGTGGAGTCACGCCCCCGCACAGCCAGCCAGTCGTCGGATAACAGTCACGTTCACAACTTCCCGCCCTATTGAACGTTTCCGCTAGCGAAATAACCGTGTTCGACACTACGGCCTACTGCAACAATAGACGAATGTGGGCGCCTATATTTACCTTGTATTTCGTAGAACCAATTAATTCGGTAAAGCATGCGGAAAGAGTATAATATTAGGAAACATAACTAAGGGAGTCTTTAGGTTACCCCTAACTACAACCCGTATAAGAATTAATCAAAATATAAATAATTTAAAAATTAATGAGCCATGCAAATTTTCATGATCCCACACTCATTATATAGGGGCATCTCGCCGTAAGTATTGAGAGAAACCCAAAGAAGTGAATTCTAATGAATATTAAGTTATACAAACTCCTCCAGTGATCAATTCTAATTTTCAATTCCAGAAATACTCGATCTACCACTTTTTCTAGATTTTATTCATTTCTGTTATCTAAATGCTTTCCCAGGTACGACGAGGTTATCGGATTCATTGAGTTGGAAGAGAGATGTCAATAATTTTTTCGATGTGAGACACGAGCATTTGATAAACGTGAGAGACCGGAATATAACTGAGTGACTTTACAGAAAAATAAATTCTTTTATCCGCGCCGTGTTGATATAATTGTGCAGAAAAAAATCTGCGGACAGACCCGCATATTGGCCACGCCTCGTTAATGACGGATGGTGACATCAAACTGGCTTTGTTTCAAGCGGTTGACCCGTTTTCCAGTCGTGCACTTCATTATTTTCCCTTTCCAGTACAAAGGAAATGATTTATGTGTGTAAACGCGTTTATTCTTCGAATGTCAAATTTTGCATCCATTACGCCGGAGGAAATTATAGTGAGAATAATAATAAGGAACAAATAGAACGGATTTTATTTATGGCGGGGTGATATAATAAAATTATATTATTTTTTCAGTCAATTATTAGGGTACTAGTATGTTAAGGCGTGGGGCAGAGAGGAATATCAGGGCTTGTAACCGGTGTTAGCAGAGATTGGGAACCAATTAGGTGGTAACAAGGGGGGTCGCGTCCCCTCACAATGTGTAGGGGGAGGACAGATAATTCGGCTTTGATTAGGCCGTTTGATCAGTCGCCAATTGTTTGCCAACTAATCCAGACCAAACTATGAATTACAGGCCACTATGGCAGAGAGTGTCTTCGCTGTGTCACCATTTCTAACCGGTAACCGGCTTTAATCGAAGGCCAAATGAGCTATTATTTGTTCAACAGTCCAATAGTATAATATAGACAGTAATTATAGTAAATATAGTATAATTACATAGTAAATATAGTATAATATAGATAGTAATTTGAGGAAGGCGTCAACAGGAAAACAAGGAAGGTTTTTCAACAAAAATTAAGGTTCATCAATAATAATATCGGGACAGATATTTTCATTTGTTTTAAGCCAGTACATGTTCAGCAAAATAAGTTTTCTCTTTAAGGTTGGTTATGATGGATGATTGTTGTGTTGTTGACTTTAGTCTACATCCCGCCTAGATTTAGTTTCTCTCAAATGGGCGCTTTAAAATTTGCATCGGAACCCAGTGCTAATTGGTAGCCGGTGAAATTCGTGGAGTCCCGGAGCAAACTGATTATGTTAAATGTCTAATCCTTTTAAGTCTGTCTCCGAGCTGCGGCCGACTGAGACATCAGCATGTAAATATTTGAGGGCGGCGGGAAGGCCGCGGCGAGAGGTCGCCGCTTGTTTGCGTATACCCGCCCGGGCAAGTGGATGGCCCCTCCCGACCGGTGGGCTCCGGATATTATTTTCTCCGCATTTTCGTCCCTCTGTGCCGAAAAGCCGAATGAATTTATAACTAGAGCTTTATCTGAAATCGATCCGAGGAGGCGAAACTAATTACCGGAACGATAATCCTCCTTCGGACGATTCACCGCTCGCTGGTCCGATTCATCGACCGTTTCATCAACACCCGCTGTATTATTCAGTACACTGGATTCGCAGACGAGGATATTGGTTCAGCCGGAAAGCGGCTGTTTCTCCCCCTAGAGCGGGGCTAATCTCGCAGAAGTTCGACTTACGTGAAAACACCCTCATAAGCAATTCACCAAAAGCCCGAATCAATGAAATAAAACCAATTAGGATGGCAACCGAGTATCTACTAGGATAACTTATCTAAAGTATGTTAAGGCCTTCAGCTGTCAAGTTACGAGACGTATTTTAAACTGACTAAATAGAATGTGTAGACTTATGTTACATACAGAACTGAAGAATCAATATAGATAAATATGTTTAATAAATTTAACCATACATTTATTTATGTAATTTTACTACAATTATAATTATGTGAAGTTAAAAATAGAAACGCGCAATTCCACCCAGTGTGCTGATCGTATTTTGTTATTTATTGTGAAAACGCTCGCCTCTTTGGTAATCGTAATTGAATTCTGTTAGGAAAGGCTCCAATTACAGTATTTAATATTAGAGCTCCTTATTGTAAAGCAGAGACTTAGGGTGAAATGGCGTTTTGGTATCCGACGCCGAAATAGAATGGGTTAGTCCGGTAATGCGAGTCGATCGGTCTTTTAATTGCGCCTGAGCCTAGGCCCCCCGCTCCCTCTACAACTAACAGCCCTTTACTCCGAGCGCCGAATTTTACTGATTGAAAGTCAATTCCCCTGATGCTCTCACAAATTCGATTATCGCCCATTAATAGACAGTGTTGTTGACTCTAGACAGAGTTCAACATGTTTCCCGAAAACAAAATGTCGTTGCCAGTCAGTCCCGATACTGTTTTGGCAACTAATTTATCTTTATAAGATGTTCGAACTTGACGAGAGTGAGAAACAGAAAGACGGACAAATAGTATATTAATGCTCTGTGAATGCCTATACATTTTAACCGATTGTTGCTGAAAAAAGCTAACACTCCTTTTTGTCCCATTCACCCTGTGGCTCGGTTTCCAGGCAAACACTGTTGCAATCGAGTTTATAATAAATACTTCTGTATACTGCCATAACTAGAACCGGAAATATCAAGAAAATAATAAAATGATTAGTATTTGAAATTTAGCTCCCTTTGGTCTCAAGGTAAAAATCGTGGTGTCGTCAAATGCAGAGAGATTGTAGGCCTCTCGAAAAAATATAATCCAAGCAATATCCCTTTATTAAAGGCTCTTCCTTTATTAAAGACCCTAAAAAATGTTTAAATTTCAATCCTAATTGAAGCGAGGTTTTCCTACACATAATAACTTCGTTAATCCTTTCATTAAACTTACAGCAACACTTGTTTTTAAGTCGGCTTAAATGCCCCCAATAGCCTTCGACCAAATCAAATCGCGACTGTCTAATTAAAAATCATTAATTCGTAATTACGCCTCTGAAAGCGCTACTGAAAGAATTGTGTAATTATAAAAGGCATTCAATCATAAATACTCCTGTAATTCATTACAGTACTTAACCACAAATTAAGAGTCAATATTGAAGGTCTGACTGAGGAAATAATTTAAATTAAACTGCCCCCTCTTACAAATAATTAAATAGCAGTAGTAAATACGAAATCGAATCTGAAAAAGAGATGCAATAATGGAAGAGTTTGTAAATCAACGAATTAAATCGGTTTTACAAACCCTAATTTCATACAAAGGGAGAAATATTTTTAATTGCTATATTAGGGCTGCGACGGCTGGCGGGATTATCAAAGTAATGATTGTGTGTAATGATTGAAGTAATGATGACCACTCTCATTTATTCTACTGTAATATATTAATATTGACTAATATAAATATTAATATAAAATATATAATTAACATGATACTTTTACAAGAGACTGCGGTATTAGTAGTATTACCGGAGTTGGACAGCAGTAAAAGACACATTCATATTAAACACTGCAAGCAATTCAAACGAGATATCGAATATTTACATCAGCAGAATATATAGTTCATGACCGAAAATATATCTATAGGTACTGAGAACTAGTAGCAAAGACAAAGTAGTAGTAGTAGACAAAGTTTATACCAAGGAATAAACTGTCAACTAGTATATTTCATGCCGCTTAAAAAGTATATAGTCTAACAAAACCTAAATGTCTTATCATGTTTTATTATTAGAAACAGCGTCAAGGTCGGCTTTTTACTGGGGCGTCTGCTCTTCATCTCTTCACTTTTTCCTTTCGCTCTTGTCTGGCTTTATCTTTCGAATTTTCTTTACCGACTTTGTGTACAGTTCCTAATTAGCTGGGTTTTTATTCATATATTTGACTCAGGGACCTCTTTTCCATGTAACTAGTCATTTGGCCAGTGTTACAGAAGAATGGCAGATTCAAAATTTTAATAATGACGAGAATGTGAGACATCATCCCACGCAGAGAACGAAACACTGGGAGAATTCTACTGGCGAGGAAATCGATACAGGCGGGTGAAGACATGAAGTCCCATGAGTTACAATATTTCAAGATATTACGCATAAATTTAACCGGATATAAATACCCAATTTTTCAGCAATGGTTTCTGATAAGAAAAACATGAACACTAATTAATCTCTCCTTATTTTTAAGGTCACCCATTCAGTCTCCCTAGAATATAATAAAATATTTTAATAAACACAAAAATTGTAAATATATTCAAATCACTTTGCGAACCACTTGTGGTTTAGAGCGCCTTGGTAAGTGTTGTAGTTAGTGCTGACGGGAACACATAACCATCGGCGCAGACGTCCTGTGGGTTCACCGGGGTACCGAAATAAAATCCGATTTTCCGATTTTCCCTGGGGTCGGTCAGCTATATGGAGCCGGTCGAGTGGTTCGGTAGCGACTCGCAGTAAACGGCCGCCTCCGAATATGATAAATTCTCCAGGGATGGGAGATTAGCCCGAGCTGGAGACAGACGGAGAGCGATGGGACCGGCAGATTGCCCTTAGGACGCTTCACCGGCAAATAGACCCCGGCGAGATAAAACTATCTATTCTATTTTGACTGTAGACACTCTAGGCAGAAGTAAAACACCAATTTTTATCACTCGTGCAATAACTTATTTGCATTACAAGACACAGTCGTATGTTTTTCCCGAACAATAAGAAGATGTCGAGGGTTGAATAGTTGTAACGAGTGCAATATACTCTTCCAGGTATGCTATAAACAATAATTGCGGCGATTGAGCCGCCTCTAAATATGTTAAATTCATTTGTTGTGGCGGTTTATGGGGCGTCAGTGTTCGGTCGGGCGGGGAGTTGTTTGGTTCTCGGATGTATGAGATTAGACTGGAGACAGATGGAGACCGATGGGACGGGGAGATTTAGGCGAGGTGTCGCCCAGAAATAGAACTTTCATAAGATAAGCTCAACCGGCCGGACTTAACTCCGACTTACCGGCCAGACCGCTAATCTTTTCCCTTCGAACTTATCTGCACATTTACCGAAACACATCGCACTTCTCGCTTGCACGCTTTCACCCAGATTTGCGCACTAAACAGCGTCGCAAGTGTTTTAAAACGAACACTCTTTTCTGCACTATCCAGCAGTCTAATAATTGTGATGAAATTGCGACAGTTTTGATTCAACTCCTTTAAACTTGAGACGGGGGCCTATCAAATCCTAAATCATATTGTTGATTCTGGAGACAGTTTACTTGGAATGCAACTAATTCTAACTGTGGAACCCATACACAATTTTTGTTCGCATTTTTAGTATGTATAATTCATTTAATAGATTTAGGTAATTCTAGAGAAAAGAGATTTAAGAAGAATTACATAAGTTATTTGATATTGTAAAAGGTGTAAGTAAGCACCTTCAAAGTGAGCAGCTATATACACGAAATGGGATTATAGCAGGAGTGTTAAAATATCAAGCATTTTACAACAGAGTGATATCACCTTCCGTTTCGGTTTTTTTTGCATTTATGACCGTCTATCAACAAGACGATCGTTTGCATAAATGCGCCAGCTATACCGGTTTTGGCTGAAGCTCAAAACGGCCGGCACTTACATGCTAATAGACCATTTGGAAAATGAAAACTCTGGCCGAGACCGGTGCGTTTGTACGCCCGTCGTTAATAACGGCGGCGGGTGGACGGTGGCTTGGGTGGATGTTGTCATCACTTAGATGATTAGTTGCAATTTGGACGGAAAAAATATTATTCCAAGTTCCAAGCGGAGCTGCCGCCCAATTAATGCAATTGGTCCGGCCCTAAGTCGCGGGTCCACATATTGTTTTCCTCTGAACATTACAATCCAATTTTCTCAGCCAATTCAATCCCATTTCGGGAATGTCGTCCCCGCCCTTACTATAAGTGCTAGTATACTCTCTTGGATCTCGCTATTACTACGGATAATATAATATATGGCCTGTTAATGGCCATTTTTTTTTAGCGTCACCTTAATTTGAGAAAGTGGTACTGCAGAGTGCATTGCAGTGGGAGCGACTATTTATTAATCTTATTGATTTAAAAATGACAACAATATACGCGGCTGTTAGGCGCATAAAACGGAGTCAATTAAACTTCAGTGCTCCGAGGGGGCTTTTTAATCGCGTCGTCAGAGCAGAGTGCCCTCATTCATGTATTTCAATATGGTGCTAACAGAGGGCCGACAAAATTAACCCAGAGTAAGGTCCTCCATCCCTAGTACATGAATTGTGACATGTTCACAAATAACGGAGTAGATCCGGGATAATGATCTCTTGAATGAACAGTTGGGCTTAGCCTATGGTGTTAATTAGAAGAATGATATTATCTTAATAATCATAACTACTTTTTGTTACTAATATTTGAGAGCAATAATATCTATCATTTCAATTTAATTAAAATATCTGTCCAGCTAAAAAAAAATACTCTTTTAAAATTACCAGAACATTGTAGTGATAGTGCTAACAGGGCGTTGAATGGGTATACCGTTAATAATAAACTATATTACGAACTGAATTCTAGTGAAGGTGGTGAAAAGCCAATCTCGGTCTAGATTAAAGCCAAATAGGTGAGGATAAAAAATGAATTAACTGATTATTAGTGTTTGGTTACGATGCTACCTACGTTGCCTAAATTACATTTTCCACCATTCGAAGCAGCTTATATTTCCTAAATGGCTCAAACTTCATAATGGTAATAGTCAGATTAACATCAGTTCGGTGAGGACTAATTCGTGTATCTTGGCTGGCAATGTCTACTTCAAGCAATTTAATATCGGACGGAAGCTGAATTCTAGTATGAGAGAGGATTGGAGTAGGACACTCCTCGACGGTTACTATTATGTAGCGGCCCAATTTATAAAATAAAATGTCGGCAATTTTATTTTAATTTGTTCCCGAGGAATATTTAACGGTGGAATCGAACGACCTTTGTGGAAACGACTGTTTTCGTTCGTGACTCAAAAGAAAGTCCCCCAGCAAAAACACGTTTTACAGCGGATACAAGTTTTTTTTTATTTGAGAAATTAACCCGGTGAATACATAAAGGCGTTGGGGTGGAAAAATGATCTCGGACGGGGAAAACGACGGGCGCCGGCCCGCACTTAATTCCACGAAGGTCTCGCAGGTACTTCGCAGTATTCCGAGTTTGGCGCTTGAAAGTAAAACGGGCGTCTAAACTCTAAACAGTCGAAATTGTTTGTACAATTTTATGCAAATGAGGCATGTCCAGTTGCAGTCGATTTATTATTTCCATACATACGAATAATGTGTTTTTAAATTACAGCGTCGCACGTTCTATTCCAGGGCATTCCGCAAATGTAAAATGCTTTGTTGCAAGAAAGTAAGTATTATTATTTTCTTCCAGATCAAGTATAAAAGAGAGAGTTTAAATCGTGTCTGAATTCTAATGTAAGAACATTAGCTTGTGTAGGTGAATAGACACCCAAGGCATGTCTGCCTTAATCGAAATCCATTTTCCAATAAGTTCGTGCGCGTTTCCAGATAAACTTTATAAACGAGGTGAAAACATTAAATTTCAATCGACAGAATAGCTTCAGAGGTCTGATATTTGAGCTTAATTAACGGCCCAGCCGGAAGGAGAACTAATTTGTGGAGCCGACGGCGGGTTCCATTAGACCCGGTCGTAATAAGGTACCTCAAATGGGGGCTTTAACGGCATTTCGGGGTGGACCTCCGACATGCCAAATGAATTAATGCATCGCGTTTTATGGATGAGTTCAAAATCGCCATTGAGTAGTGAGCCCTTTCAGCGCTGTATTGTTGCTTACATTTGCCACTGGAGCATTTGTGTACATAAGAAAATGGGATTTATTACGGCGTAAAATGACTCAACTAGAGTAAATGAATTAACGCCGAGGAACTGGACTTCTGATCGTTTCATGTAGACAGTATGAATGCTATTACCGTATGATCATTTTTATTATATTTCTTGTTCAATAAGAGGTTTACTGTAGAAACAAAAACACCTTCCTAGTAGCGGTCAAAATATCTCGGTTATTTATTGGGAGTTGAAATGTGAAGTAGCATTAATAAAAGGTGGCCGGAGGTTGGACGCCTACTATTTGAATTTCAAATATTGTTTGTCCCGGACTAAAACCCCATTATACGAAGTTAATGGATTTTCCAGGATATCGTTTTTATTAAGGAAACGGGGAGGCTCGAATGGGACTCGGAGTGGCCTCAACTCGAGTTGGGTCCGATATTTCGGGAATGGCCCGATTATAGTTTGCGATTTGAAAACGTCCCGCGGTTTGCATAATTTTGCCCAGTTTAAACTAAATTTGCATGCACGCCATCGAAATAAACTCAGTCATAAATCACTCGACATTTAAAGCCTTTATCAATCTACAGTAAAACTGAAATATCACTGTACGCATTAAAACATGGGCCAATCATATTGAACGTAAAACCGGTAAACGTGGTTAAACTGGTAAAACTGAAAATAACTTGTGTTCTTAAATTTCCATAAATACATTGTGCAGAAATGTAACCCTTTAATAATAAATTAAAAATTATTCGATCCCAAAAGAAAGTGATTCAATAAAGAGTTGAGAGTATCCTCTTGTCTCATTTTATATGATTTTAGCTTCACTGCAGCAATAAACTCTAAGGCATCCATTTCATGTCGACCTTAATCTTCTGCCGGTCTGGTCTGAGGGAAATAATTAATGATCACGACGATCAAACTCGTGTCCAACAAATTAAAGGGAGGTGTAAATTTTGACCTATCATTAAGCTCCTGTCCTGTACCGGATAATCCGGTCCGCTAATGTTCCGAACACCGAACTGGCCATTGGCTTTACTAGACGTCGCATAACGTCAAATCCGGTCTTGGATTAGACCGAATCGGAAACATGAAAGTGCAATGCCGGAATTTTGAAATATTTAACGTAACCTTTTTTTCCCATTTGATTATGTATAACAATTGAACTTGATATAAATGATCCCTTTACCGCAGGATTCGTATTTTTTCTATTTTTTCGACACGAAAACCTCTGAATCAAAATTAGGCACCTTTTAAAGTTCTCACGATGAATTCAACATTTGTGTGAACGTCGGATTCCTCCTTATAACTAAATGCGGATGATTACGGCGCGGTATGATATTACACCGCACAACTCAACTGTCTTGTTGGTTTGCCGCTCGCCCTTTCCCTTCTCCACTACATCCTTAAACAACGATACTGAATATGAATTGAGAACGTTTATCTTTATACCTACTACTGACAAATATGTCCCGCATAAAGTCTTTAAAAACACTAGTCAATTGTATAGCACAATACAAGTGGATCTATTTCCCTTGTATTAATAATTAGGAACAAAATATTTAGAATTTCCATCTTTGAAACTGTACTATTGACATTATTGTCGAATAAATCTGCGTGTGACAGTAGGAAATATGATTGTTCATCGGTCTATATAATTTAACAACTATCCTCATTTAAATGGGAAACTAGTTTTGGAACGCTAATCCGTGTTCTGGAATTAAAACTTGTTTCTAACTAGAAAATTTACATCTCAATTGCCCTTCAGATTCAAAGAGCTCATATTTTGTATTTTGCTTATATTCACATCAGATTGTTTGCCGCAATCAAATATATTACAGATTTGCCAACTGTTGCAATTGTATGTAGTTACTTTTCATTATGCTAATATATGGGACAATATATTCCCATATCTCTATGTCCAGGACGGTCCCAAACAACTGGATTGTGAATCAACTGAGTACGAATCTCGAGCGAATTTTTTGCGAATCTAATTAAGTTGAAGCCGACGACCAGGTTTTTTTTAACGCAGACTTAAGGCGCGGCTTGAAAAGGGCGGAGGGAAAAATATAATTCCTTCGGCGAAATAAAAACCGAGCTGCGGCGGAAAGTGGACGACGGCCCCCCCCGTTAATAAAAGTCGGCCGGCGGAAGGCGGAAGGAGGGCCGACTGCCGAGTCAGGCGAACCTGGCCTGCCCCCGGATTTATTGAGAAATTAGCTGAGTAGACCACCCGTCTCGAGTGTCCCTCCCTACTCCATCTCTTTCCACGCTCCTTTTTTTCCCCTTTCAACCCGCCGCCTTTTCATAATCCCGCCCCATAATGAACCAATTAATTTGATGCTGAACAGGCGTGTGCGAAAATAGCCGGATGTTCGCCCGAAAGTGGGGGTTCACGCCTCATCCTATTGTGTCGGCGCTCAGCGTTACTGTAATGTAGCTGGCCGAAAATATAGTTCAACTACTTGGCGGACGAAGTAAGGCAATACATTATCAAATTTATGAAGTCAGTGGAATTTATTTATTATTTATTCAGTTTGTTTCTTTTTATAACATATATATTATACGGTATATTAAACCTCAGTTCAGTGCAGGAAAATCGTCCATAAGTGGGTGTGATATAAGTAGCACCGTAATATTTGCACTCTCTTGAATAAAACATTTGAAAATATGTGTGCCAATGTGTCCTTGATTATATGTTATATGTTCTGCTAGTAGTTTTATCGGTGTTATCGAATATCTAACCTAGCTAATGAATAAGCTTGATACATTGTTATAGTTTAACAAGTGAGAACATATTACTCGGGTAATATTATTGTTAATTTCTAACTAAAATAATAACTATTATTTTTTATGTATTATTAGTTAATTTCAAATTCAAAACAATTTCAACAATGTTTGCTTATATAACTCGTTACACTTTTGGAAAAATAAAATATTCAATACCGAGGTAACATAGAATGGAGGGCCTGAGGAATGGAAGATCGACCGGCCCCTCCTTCTCTGAATCACCCACAACCGGTTTTGTGAGGGGCCATGGGGTTTCTCGGAAAAAGCCCGAGTTCAAATGGGATTTAGACAATGGGGATCAGGCTCAAGAAGAGGATAACAATTTTTGTCCTTTGTTACCCCCGTTTTCCTTCTTCCTTGTCCATCGGCCTGACGAGCAGAAACACTAGCAAAGGACTGGACAGAGTGCCAATCGAACAAATGGTCTTATATTCGATATCATTAATAAATATTACCTCAAATTGAATATAAATAATGTGATTATATTATATTACTGACAGTTAATAAAATAAATCTTACATCGTATCAGAATTTCAGTTACATTAATGTTGATGCTAGATAATTCATAATCCACTTAGCTGAAACGCAACGTATCATGTGTTTACAAGCAATGAACAAAACAAAATTCCTCTCTAGTTTTTGTCTGCGATAAATGTCTCTGTACTGTCATTATACTGAAATGAGTACTAAAAAGAGCTATTTCTCATTCCTAGTCCTTCATTCATTTATTTATCACTCCCTTACTTCATTATTCATTTTTTTTATTGTACATGTCCTGATGTATAAGGAATAAATAAATAATTAAATGCAAGGCCGGTCAGGCTGTTGGCCGGCTCCTATTTATCCGGAAATTGATGTTGGGGGAACCGGAAAAAGTGGGGACCGTGGGCCGACTGGCAGACGATAGATCTTTGCCGCCCTATATCCTATTATTGAAGGGCTCGGGCCCTCCCTCTCAACCGGCCGCCCGCCCGCCCAAAAACCCGGCTTTTATTTACCTGCGTAATACCCTCCAACTTTTTTTCCACCGAAGATTCCCCATTCTCGACAACGATGGGCAAAAAATGGAAACGCGAGTGTCGCGATTTATGGAAGAAGAATTGATTTACGAGCTCCCGCTCGTATCGCGCCGAAAGAAAGTCTCCCTCGGGTGTGCCACACATATTTAGGCCGAGATAAATTTCGAACAAGAGACCGTAGCTCGCCGTCATCTCAAATCCGCCTCACCCAGTATACCGGCGGAATGCTACTGAAGGTGGCGGCAAGCTGAAACTGCCGAACTTGCTATTCCAAACACTCACCAACCACCAAACGAGACCGTCTTAACATACTTAGAGAACACACATATATTTCAGCCGAACTCAAATTTAAACATCATCACAGATTTTACAGCATTTTAATTACAAGTTGTATGGGATTTTTACGCAAGTGTTTGGAACTTATTTTACTTTCAACGGATATTTGTCCTACTCGATGAGGTCGACTCTATCCCATCCGAATTCAATATTAAATTTCTTCGCGTACGGACAGAATGATTGGTGCATTGCCAGATACAAATTGCCACAAGATCCCGAACAATCCTGAACGCGTTCTAACCGTTTATTCGGGAG
The DNA here is from genome assembly GCA_019843655.1 of Lethocerus indicus. NCBI lineage: Eukaryota > Metazoa > Arthropoda > Insecta > Hemiptera > Belostomatidae > Lethocerus > Lethocerus indicus. The sequence continues at coordinate 13,439,998 of JACDQD010000008.1, forward strand.
AATTACCTCTCTGACGCGGCAGTTCGTGATGGTATCCGGGGTCGGGGGCTGTGAGCCAACTTGGGAGTTGGCGATCATTGAAAAATTCTCCAAAAGGGTCGCCTAGTATGGGCGATCTTTTATTCAATTGTTATTCGTCATTGTGCCCAGACAATAGTTTTCTCGTTCTTTTAAGGTAAATTATAATTGTATTTATTTTCAAACGGTGGGGACTGGAAGCAATCGGGATAAGCCAAACTGGGACAAAAGAAGAAAGTAACGATAAATGGGAAATGATGGGTTAACGCCTGCCATAAATCCCCCTACCGTCCAATATATCCACGACAAATCGAACTCCACCATCCCAGCGACCTCGCTCCAATTCCACTCGGGGAAACAATTGCCAATTTGATCCCCAAACTTTTACCCCCTCCCCCCCCATATACTCTAAATTTATTTCGAGCGAGGCGGAATAGCAACGGGCCGCCCGCCTCCTTATAGGCTTATTTTGTGGGGGTGGAACCGATTTTCCAGATCGGGGCGTACAGAGAATAGAAAGGCCGGGTAATAAAAATGGGTTTTATAATTATTTCCGATTTTCGACCTCGTATTAGGTAGGAGGAATGTCGAGGCGGAATAACAAGATATATTGGGAGGTCTAGGGAAATCCCCTTCCTTCGGCTGGAACTAGGTTACATCATTATCTGTTTTTCCGTTGCCCCGGGGCTTGACCCTCTTTCCGCACAGACTTTTCTTGTCCTTGTCCCTAGGCCGCACCTGATCCTCTTTGTTGTAGTATTGTCTACTTTGGAAGGTCGCGAGGAACTTTATCCGATGGATATTCGACTGCGAAGCCGTAATACCCTCCTTGAATTTAAAGGGCCACGTTGAGCTCATGGAAAATACAATTTCACCTGTTGCTAAAGTATTTATATTACCTCAAGTATTTCTCGCCTTGTAAAATTTTGTCCACCTTCGTTAATAGTGAAATAATTTTCGGATAAACATTAACTTTAATTTACTGAGCGTATCATAATTATTTCTCATGATAAATCTCTTCAAATATCATTTATGAGTATTTATTGTACATAAAATAATCTAATTGGATATTATTACGAAGAACTCATTTGATTGACATATTACTGCTGGATATTAGGACTTTTTTAGGAAATTTTTATCGATCCAGCGATAAAATCTTATTTAATTCATACAAAAATAGCGTTATATTAATATTGCAAAGTTAACTGGCACAATTCCTATTTACAGGGACCTTGACGGCTTACAGCGAAAACTAGAAATCTGTCTCCGTACAATCGGTTTAAAGATGCCGACCAGCCCAAAGATGAAATTAATTTACAATTACTTCCCCCGGAATATTCGGAGAAAAGTAACTTTGCCTGTCGGCCGTGGACTATTATAAATTACTTGGGAACAAAAGCCAGTGTTGAACAAAAGTCCTTCCGGAACAGCTTAAATGTGAAACTGACTCAAAATTGGTTTTACGAAGAGCGGGCCAAATTCCCCCGCCCATTCGCTAATTCCCTGTATTTTCGCGTCTCTGTTTATCCCCTCGGCCTGCTACTAAACCCATCTTTACATAAACTTAGCCGGGCTTAATCAATATCTTCTAATTTATATACTTTTTTATTATACGTGTCTTTTATTTCCTATTGGTACACTAAGATCAACGCGGGGTAGTTTATATCTTACAGGGGAGGCGAGTATATTAATACTTAAGCAATGTTAATTTGGTATTCAATGGTACTACTACCATGTAAACGTCAAATTAAAAACTTTATATATAATTTAAAAAACGTCTCGGCGATGGAAGATATGGTATTGACGAGAATAAGAACGGTACAGTTGGTAACTCATATATTTAAATATATATATATATAATAAAGCCATGACTTTAACGAGTTGGCACCAAGCAAGAACACTCTAATTCAACTTTAACTCTAGTCAAACTAGTGTTCAAAATATTATATTCAAACGATTACATGAATCAATGCAATCAGAACCACGCAGAAAGAACCATCGCTTTTCAGTGCTAGGCAGTTACTCGGGAATTTCAGTTTCTAAGAGGGCTCCTACAGAGAGGTGTTCTCTTCGGGAAACGAACGCAGAGTCAGCTTTCAACAAAGGATTTCGCTTTGAACAGGTCGCCTGAAGTAAATCTGCGTTCCCCCGAATTCCAGCCGACGTTAGTACAACACGGCAGTCCCACCCAATATGTTGTAGGGTACCGACGGAGGTTGAAAAACGTTCGGCAAAAAAAACAAAACAAAAAGAACACACTCCGTATTTACAGATGGACGGGCGGCGACGTCCCATGAATAGATTTAAATCGAAAATAAATAGGAAATAAATTCACGGCCGAATCCACCTTTATGCAGTCGGGCGGAACATTGACTGCCCGAGTGTCCTTAACAGTACAAACATGTTTGCAAAGAAGACTGGACTTCGGCCAATACGCCCTCCACCATGGTAAACAAAATTTAGGTCAAACAGCTACCCTTTTCCAGGAATAAATAAGTCCCTACTATGGATTTTATGGCCGTCATTTCCTTCAATCCGGAAGAAAAACACACTATATTATTGCAACCTTTAAACTGCGCTATCATCGCTTTATCATTGTCTACGTGGTATATCATACGATGAATTGGTGTCGCTGTTATCACATTAATTCAATCTGAGTATAAGTGAAACGACGACTGAATGACACGAATATACCAATTTTGGCCGAATAATCTGTCAAATAATTGGCCAGTAACACCTCATGGGAGAAGAAATCTTTCAACTGGAATACGGTGCAATTGATCTGAATTCATTAAATGAACATTTCAGTTAACATAAAAAATATGGACTTGAAACATTTTATAACATACTCGCTATGATTAAAAACAGGCCAATTATTGGCAGCAATAGCCGCGAATAGAAATAATTAAATAGCGCTGTAAATCACCAGTCTAATGAGATTGTATTGTAATTCATACCTTGGAAATGACAAAATACTCTTTACTGTTGAAACCGTGACACCGCCAATTAAATTCGCCATAATATAAACTATTAATTAATCGCATAAAATAGCAACCTGCATCAACGGTATAAACGGACAATAATTCTGTATTCTCATTGATGGGTCTGAATAAGAGCGAGCAGTAATTTTGCTGTCAGGGGAAGCCGCGTTAATTTGCATGCTGAAACCATTAGAGCTGAAAGGCGTTAATTTGATTTTATATATAAACACAGACCTCGAGTTGTCATTATCGTCAACCGAATTACCGATTTTATAGGACAAATATGATAAGAGAATATTAGTAAACGTTTTTCCCTCATTTCTACAGACGTATATGTTGATCAAATTTGTAATTACTTAAATCTCCACACACCCGGATATATTTCACAACATTAAATTAAAGTTATCGCAATGTTTCACTGATTAAATATCCGTATAATTCCAGTGAGTAAAATTGAAATGTTTCTGGATTCTTCGTGGAATCTTCTGCGTGGAGACAAAAGAAATCGATGGATCGAATAATTAGAAACCAGACGGAGCAATGTCAAAAGACAAGGACTAAGTGGACGGAACTTCAAACGAATTGGATTCCGCCCTAACGATGCCACCGAAACTGTCTGGATTTTGATCGCAATCAAACCTTTGAAGAGAGGGAGACGGAAGGCTACAAAAAAAGGAACGATGGCGGAAGTGTTTTGGACAAACTCTTCGTTCCATGATGCGGGTGTGAAGTTCACACATCGGCGACAGTGATAATTCCGAACGAGCGGTAAAACGACAATTCCGGAAAAAATTAATCAGCCAGCAAATAATACCGGCCTATATACACGCATAATGGCGCTTAGAACGCGCTAAATGTTTTGAAGCTGCTGCAGTGCTCTGAATACTCTTCGCGGTATAACACAAGTGTACGAATTTAAAGCTTGAAAAAACATTTTCGTCAAAACGCGGAGACTGACAGAAACATTCGTGCGCCCCCACAATTGCTACCGACATTTTTTTTACAACGCTGCACCCATTCGAAAAATTCGCCGATTATATTAAAACTAAATTATATATTAAAAACGGGAATTGGAATATTCAGATTCAGCCACGCAGTAATACTTTTAAAGATTGCGGTTTTCTTTCGGAGACAGCATTTAAATTTTTTTATATACAGGTACAATATTAATAAATAAACGTATTCGTAGGTTCTCTGTTGGATGGAGAGATATTGGACTAGTGATGCGGCTGTTATTGTAGGGCCGTTAGAGTGCAGAGAGTAGTGTGTGAGCTGGTGGCCGGTTCGGGGGTTTGACCCAATCATGTTAACACGGTCGCATAGTCCGGGCCCACGAGTCAAGTCAACCTATCGATCACCGGCCCTACCTCAACACAAACACCGGCACACAGTCTTACAATCCAGATGAATTGAACGGTCAGCCGACTGTCAGCATTTCTAATTGCGCGTGAAACTTTAACCTTCACTATTAACCCCTTGACGTACAAATAAAATAGGAAACCATTTAATTTGGCTCAGTCGGGAAGACTCATATACAAGCTCAGAAACAGGGCGTTTTATTTTGAAATTTATATCGCTTTATAGCATTCAATAAGGTTGATAATTAATCGAATAATACCGTAGAATAATAATTTCATAGTTCTGTAACGTGTTATACTGTTCAAAGCATTCAGGACTATGTAGTGGAATGAGGCATGTTTTACATTGCCAAGTCGTTTCACTTTTTATATTGTGTTTCATACACACACGGAATCTTTTTGCAGGATGTTGCTTTTTGTCCTGTTTATATATTCTAAATCGATAGCAATACCCAGAATTGGATTCGCATAATTTATAAAATTTGATTCCAAATCTCATTCGTTCGGATGTAATTTAGTCGCCCTCTGAGTTTCACGAGGGATTCGTCTATGACGATATTTTCTTCCGGGGTGTATAACTCTTGGAACCTGGCATTCAAGAAATCCACCACAGGTCGAACCTTTCTTATTCTGTCTTCTGCGGAAACCGCGCTATTGTCCACGAAATGAAGATAGCGCGATATGGCCAAAAAACGTTTACGAGGCATAACTTGCGAAAATACGGGTGTTTCTATTATTTTCCGTTTCGACCAATACACGTCTATTTAAGGTTTTTTTGTTTTTCATACATGAAATGAATGACGTCTCAGAGACGTCATTGTATGTCAAGGGGTTAAATACCTCGCCTGTGCAGTCGGTACAATGTACCAACTGATTCCCCGAGCTGATACAATATTTATTGTCAGTGGACGATTCAAACGGAAACTTAATTTAGAACCTTGTTCTATTTGATGATTTTTCCTTGTAATTTGTAAATGTGTGAATTCAACGACTGTTAAAACTATTCAGAAAACTTGTACCGCGTTCCCCAACTAATAAGAAAAGAATAGTCCGCACTTACGTTTTGTCTTTTCTTGCTTGTTTCCTCTTGCGGAAGACCCGTTTAACCCTGAGCAGTAGGAAGGCGGCCCGGTCGATGGTGAGCGCCGAGGCGCCCGTGTCTTTCCTTTCTTCACCACTCATCTGAAAATGAAAGTAAATTAATATCTTTTTTCTTTATTTTTTCTTATAATAGTATACGATAACTGTCTAACTATTCCAATCCCTGAATCCTCGAAATATAGAACGTGTTGATTCGGCCGGAACGAAGAGTTGTTACGAGGGGACATATCTAACGTATACTCGAGAAACCTAATCAACTAACAACTCGAACCTATTTCAGTACGCTGAACCAGCTTCACAAATTTCATACCTCTCTAGTTTCTCACCCAGAATTCATTCGGTGTCGAATTTTCATACTCCGCCCGTCCCTTAGAACTTCCCCGGAGATTAAAACGGCGCAACCGGTCTGTAGCGAGCTGCTTACCGACTCTGATTGCATAACTTAGAGTACAGGAAGTATTACTGCTAGGTTTACAGTCTTCCGTACCGTCCTGATACCGCTAAAGCCCTTCCCTTCCTAAGCCGTATAATTAATTACTCGCTCACCACCGACCCATTTTGATTTTAGGAAATAAAATTAGGGAAGTGATACAATATATTATCCGGACATTTACACAAGGCTGTATTGTTTAAAAGGTCATCCTGCGCATCCATGCGAGACAAATATCATTAATATTAAACGAGGGAAGGTTTCCGCGACACAGAACAAATCCCTGAACAACCCCTGCTAACCGCGGGACTTCCTACAGTATTACACCTACAGGAAGTTAGTCAGTGATACATCATTAATATTAAACATTCTGTCCATTTGTCCAACATTTTGTCCCCACACGTGATTTCTTGTTAGGTTAGACCGGTTTCGACTTTTCGCCATATTCAGTAGCAACTGATAGATTAGTACCACAGTACTCTAAAGATAAGTCCATAGGTCCGGTGAAGTTTAACACAAAACCAAGTCATCGAGTGGAGATAAAAGTTTATAAGAATGATGGTCTATAAGTATGCGGTAATATTATGATGATTTACTACATATTTATCGATTACTATTAATACTAAAATAGTAATAATTATTATTGCTAGTAATAGTTCATTATTGCCAAAGAGGATTGAAAGCAATGAATAGGCATTTGGGGACGGGGCCGTTTTTTCTGGCCTCCGTCAGGAACAAACTAGCTAAAATAAACCTAACTGTGAGTTTCAATTCCGAAATATTTGTTTGACTCCACTATAATTCGGTTCCCCTATTCAATATCCCCTGTAAATACCGAATTTCCGGAAAATACTGAGAATCACTCCCCTGTGTGTGGACCGATATTGTCTAACCCACGCCAACCGTTCATTTCCCAAAACACTACTCGAACGAAAAAGTTATTCAAATGAACAACAGTAATAGTTGCATGCATGCCAAATTATTTCAGTGAAAAAAAGTAAAACACAATTCCCATAACTAACGATATGCTTAAATTGCCATGCAAGTAGGAGTGAATTAAATTCGAAAAATTACTTAGTAGTATAAATAATAGGCGTCAATGTAGTTGAGAAAGGCATAGTAGGCATATTTGAATACCGTCATTGTATTACGATTAAATATTATAATTATAATACTAGTAATAATAAACAAAAATCTTTATTATAATAATTTTAATAAACGAGTCTGAACGTGGTTGGACTTCACTTACAAATTCTCCAAAGATCTCATATTATCCGGAACAAAACTTTGAATAGAGTAGAAATCAAAAATATTGCGCTAGAGTTTAAATTGTTGAACAATATTGTAATCATCCAACAAGAACAGTTCAACTTTTGTAGTTTGTATTGTTTGAGTTTGTAGTGGGGTATCTTGGACCTATAGTCGGACTTGTCGGAATTTGTCCCACTCGACTACCCCGGCTTTATCTACGAAATTATTTACGGAATAAGTTTTTCTCCGTTCGCGGAGGAAGGCTCTGGATGTGAGTTTTCACGCTATTATGACACAGCTTTACGACGGCACCTCTGGGAAAAGGGGCGCGATGAAATCTCACCCTGAAGAATTCAAACAATGCACGGACCCGCGGCCCCCGTCGCCTCAATGAAGGGAGGCCGAATTCACAGTCCTTCCGCTGAACAGTACTATGTCGACTGTTTCGAGTAAAAACCGAATTTTCAGATCTAAAAATGTCGAGAAAGCTGTTCGAGGCGGAGCGTAACTTCAACTCCGGCTCATATTGAATACCTCTCACAATGCCCTTTCATACGAATATTAATCCCTTTTGGCCCATCGTATGTATATCAGTAATTCATTACAGTATCTATCCCGTACTAGTGATCAAAGCCTCGAAGGGCTGGTACTAATCAACTTACGGAGAACGCTACATTTTTCATACAGTCCGCCCTCAATAAAACCGCACTCAAGGACGGATCACGTTCGTTCTTCGATCTGACTGCTGTAAAGAATTATTTATTTTAATTCAGTTGTAGGGAATCTACTAAATTTTAGTGTGTCACGTATATTTGGAGCGTATAGGGACTCTACGATTGTTGCCTAATGGGAAATGTGCGATAATATTGGGTTGGGAACTAAATAATTGCGGATTCTTCTCATCTTTGGGTGTATGCACCCTTATATCGTGCATTTTTTGGTACGCACGACGAATATTTGGCATGTAATAAACATTTCAGAATACTCTATAGGTTTGAAGATGTAAACACGAGTAAAAATACAAATAACGCCGTCTCCTACTAGCGACGAAACCCGCAATGACTTAGTTGCCGACCCAATATAATAATTTAGTTAAAATAAACGATTAACGACGGGCCTACACATGACGTAAGAGTACTAATTTTCAATATAAGTTTATCTTTCTTGGAGCACAGCTTCCTGTCAAGACCATATTCCGCTGGCTTTACGACGGGAATAAACGACTCCCAAAAAATGATTTTCTAACAACCTGTAATGACTATGTAATGGTCAGAAACAAAAATGGATATTCGGGTCCAGGATGTAGCATCTTAATGGAAATGGTTGAATGAATATGCGAAAGCTAAGTTGATCCCTGCCGGGTGGAGGGGGAGGGGCCGAAAAATCGAACCCGCCACCTAAATTTCCACGGCAGTGAAATTACTTTTTCCGCGGCTCATTTAAATGAAGACGGCTTTGCCCCCCTCACCACAGCCATGATACAGCGATTATGCAAACGAGCTTTATCGAATTTTCAATTGGAAATTGATTGCGGCAATCAAAACCAGGTTTCACTGATGGGTTAGGATCTTTTCCGTGTCAGTGGGCCGGAAAGGGGCCTCCCAGGCGTCGCCGCCATTTAACTCGCCCCCGGCACCAGTGACAGGCCCACTCAGCCAAACATAATTGATTCATCCTCGAAACAGAACGGGTTATGTGCGATCGGTGGCTTGTGGGGGGGGGGGGGGGGGAAGAGGGGAGAGAATTCATAGTAAAACCACCCCTCATAGTTATTTCATTAGAGTACCGATACGATTTACGATTTAAATCGTAAAATTTTTCATTCAAGTTCAATCTGTTGTGCCTCGAGCGTGTGCGAACTTCGTTCAAACAAACGTGATACCGCAAGTCCCATCTGTTCAATAATGTACACTTAATCATGGGGTCCTGCTTTTCAGGGAAATGATATTCCTTATTTACTGCCACTACAACTACAACTACGGTTGATTAGTTCTACTACCGTGACCTAGAACAACGGAGAGCATTCTCACTACTTGAATATTTTAAAGGGTCCGGAGGAAAAACAATTAAGCGACGTAAACCAAATTTATGTGTTCCATTCATCTAAAACGTAAAATGCGTTCAATTTTCATTCTTTTTTGGCAAATGTTTCGTGAGAATAATATTTCTCCTCTATTCTATCTAACTCTGAACGATATGGATGTGAATCGAAGAGCCAACTGCAAGTTACTCGAGCATTTTTACACAGTGCTATGCAAAAATTGTACGTTAGTTTTTCTGTGTTGTTTCCAGTTCGTCATTGTAACAGTTTACCTTGTCTTGAGCCCTATCACGAATCACGAGTTTTCAAACTACGGTGCGATGACGAGTTCTTTCTCCTGCATATCAGTCGGGAATATGTCAAAAATTTAAATTGATATAATTATTAACGAAAAGGCACTTGACCGCGGTTGTTTTAAAATCCTTCGCGCATAAAATCGCCCGTGCTTAGAGTGCAGAGTTCCTAGAATTTACAGTTGAAATTGAGGTGATTACGCTTAGGAAAACGGTTGCGCGGGTTTTGCCTGCTTCCATTAAATTGATCGAACCCTCTCAACTAATGAAGTCAGGGTGGGGCCATTAGTGACTGTTGTACTGGAGGCGATGAATGCACCCCAACCCAAGAAATTCAGCCCCTGTATTTACCGAGAAAGGGTTTATCTCTGAATCGCCCCCAGAATTCGACCTTTAAAAGGGGCATCGGCAAAGCGTACAATCGGCCCGATAAGGCGGGATCGGTTGAAATTCCTGACGGCTATTGAATGGGTTCCCGCCGGCCCCGACTCGGCGCCGCTTTCAAGCTGTTTAAAAGAGTCTTGGAACCGATTTGGCCGCCACGCTCCCGGTCACATCCAACCGTAACTGCTCCCACTGAAACGGCGATACGGTCATTTGCCACGCGGATTGTCATTCTCAACGCTCACGTTCCAACTAAGTCACTCAGCTTGGCTATATATTAAAGGTATATAGTATGTATATACTATATATTAAAGGTATATAGTATATAGTAGTAAAGGTACCCCTAGTATGGTAACAGCGTATTATAACCAGACGATTAATCGATGTACTAGTAACTTAGGTTTTTATATTTTGGAATATGTCACACATTTAGAACGGTCCTTCCTGAATTTATTGTCATTTTATATAGGATAAGCCGCTGCTTTTTGTTTGTTTCTTCAGAAAATATTGAATAGGTTATAGGTAGTAATATACACCTACGTTGAATGGTATTGATAGCGGTACCTATTGCTACTCTATATCGGGAAAGAGTAGAAGGCAACGAACAGACCTCAGTTAAGCCTATCGGTATATATATTTGACATCAAATTGTTATGAATTAAAATTCGTTTCGTGGACTCCGGTTAGTGTACAAATCTACAAGTTTGTACAAATTTAATTCTGGCCGACAAACAGGCTTGTCCTGTAGTTCGGCCACCATTAGCTCGACACGTGTCCCCTTTGTTCGCCCAACAAACACAGGGACATTGTCCGTTTCGACCATGCACCCGTCGGTCGTATGTTCAACATTAGCTTGTCGATAAGCCCTCCACATGGAAAATGTATACAGGATGAGAAGTCGGCGAAGATCGCGTCATGGACGCTAAACCGGCTCCTCCAGACACGTTTCTCCTAGTGAATAGGCAGAGCAACAGTAATCTCCAGTACACGCAATATATCGGTAGGTGTAACAGAATGACGAACTACTGGGATTTAGGTAACGCTAATATTCGCATAAATCATTCAACAATAGTCCAAAGCTTTTGATGGGATACAAAGTTCAGGACAGCCATAAAAATAATAATGCATATTCAACGTATATCTATGCCATATGCCCCACGAAATGTTTGGCATTGGTACAAATAGGTCACATGAGTTATTCGACGGCTATGATCTAGAAATAACTTGTTCTTTCCCACTACGAAAAAGAAAATTTCATTGAAGAAGTAGCAGTTGCCGTTTCTAGACATCGAGATATAAAACAGTGAGGCGAAGTTCGTAATTCTTCCATCAAGCAAAATTCAATTTTCGGTTTTATGTTTCAACCAATTTACAGCCCAAATAGGTCACATTTTCGATATAACAATACTTCCATTTCCACAAGGGTAGGAAAGCCAAAACGTTTCTAAAGAGCGACAGCTATATTTCCAATAGTACATTAACGAAATGTTAAATTCCTGTAACAAAATGTTTCGATATGTTCAGAACAAAACGAAACGGTCTACCGTTGGTAAAGATGATCAACGAAACCGCAGATTAATTAGAAACGTACAGTAGCTTTCAAAGAACAGGACCTGCCGAAATGCCCTTTCATTAGTCTAAATTAATTGCAACTGCACTCTGTCTGTAAACTGTAATGACCGGCCTCTCGGGTAGATTGGGCGGCCGCCACCATTTACTTTGAAACCAATTTGTTTAATCTCCTCCATTTAAAAATATAGAAATAAACGAAAATTGCACACGCGTCACTTAAATGAGTCGCTGCAAATGACTGGCAGATGTCAGGAAAAAATTCCGCCGACAGCGGAATTTCAACAAAAATGAAAAGAGAAGAAATTTATATTTAAAATACGGGTGAACGCAAACTTGAAGTAAGTTGAAACATTAAATCACCTCGGGTGGTTATTATTCCGTGTCATATATGTGAACAAAATCACATTAATCATAATTTAGATAGTAATGCGATTTAAATTAGGCGTTAACACGATTAATTGGCCTTTTTGTAACATTCGCATATGTCATATTGGAAATAATTGCTACAAGGCAATCAAATTAACATTTGAGAAGTACTAATTTACACAAAACCCTATTGATTTATCTGTGATGATACAGCAGGTATTATACATTCATCATATATTCAATTATTATAACTTAATGCGGTGTAACACGGATTTGAATGTTAGCATTCCCAGAGTAAATTCTCTAAATACACTTTCCAAATTACTTGGACATATTTTGGTGACAAGATACACAAATTTGATTATATCTGTGTACCTTTCGGTAACAGTTTGTGGCAGGCATAAAATAGGCTTTGTTATGAATCCGGGAGTTGAACGTTTCCACCGGTATTCCAGAATGGAATAGGCGGGCCTCTTCGGCCGATAGAAGCCCCACTTCAATTTCCTGATTGGAATCCCGGTCCCCTGAATCTGCCCGCAATGCCTATCCAATCTTACCGCTCTGACTACAGAGAGAACGCTACCGGTAACGTCTCCCACCCTACCCCCAATAAGCCTTCGATAATTACAATGATACACGCAATTATCCCACGGGGATTATACATCCATTATGCCCCGAATAATGTTGTGGGTACATTATGTGCCGAGAGGGCACTATTACACACACTATTATCATTTTCTAATCGTCATCTACCGGAGACCTGAAATGTTGAAGTACTCTGATGGTTGGGACATCGACTTTTGTGATAATTTTAAATAAAATTTTGCAACTGAAAACTGAGAGGATCCTGTCAGAATTGCGCGATTGTTATCCACCTTTGCAAAATGGCCCATCGTAGCGTTCGTAATATCAATCGTATTTAATATGTTAAAAATGTTACGATTTTTTTGTACGTTAGTTTCCAAGACCAGCAGAGGTTAACCTACTTGTAGATAGTTACCGAAAAATAGATTAATGTAGTCTTTCGATATACATGGCATATATGAAATCTACCTCATTACTACAAATTTTTGAATTTCAATTTCATCCTGTCTCCGAACTGTATTGCACGCATTTAGATAAGAGTGTGTAAAGTGAGCGTTTTTCAGTGTTAATCCATGGGGAGCAACCCAAAGAGGTGTTTCTGTTTCCCCGATCGGCCTATCCTCCCAACAAATCCTCCCCCCCTCCAGTCCACCTTTGGAAACGGTAAAGGTCTCAGGGGCCGCCGTATCGATTGCTCTTCTCCCCTAAGCCCGGCCGGTGAAGGACCACGTGCACCACCGCAGCCGCCGCCGCTGGGGGTCCTTTATGCCTTTCGCCTCACCGCCCGGATACGGACGAGTGATCGGTCGGCCCAAACGCACGTTTGAAGCCGGGTCGAAGGCGTCAGAGACACGGCCCGGAAGATTTACCTGCACCGTTGCCGGACTTGGAAGTCGTCGGTACTAAGGGACGCTGTCGACAACTAGCCTATCTGAAGTAAATGTCACAACAAACAAGCTACACCCATGGAAAACATATAATCTTTTTTAGCCTCATCCACGTTAATCGGTAATTTGAAATCAGAACAGTTATTTACGCCTAAAATAAATTATGAGCCTCAATTATTGCTCATATGGTATGAACACACAATGTAATTAAATAATAGTAACCCATCGACACCCAAGATACGAACATTTTTTGTTTGTTTTATTGAATTATAATTCTCCGCTGTGAGGTTAATTTTAATCGTTCAAAATTAATGCGACTAAAATCCGAATAAATATGATATAACATGTTGTTAGATCAAGACCCTTCCCTAGTTTGGGGCCGGTTATAAAGATGTGTCTCATCGAAAATATTCCTCCTGGAGGGTTAAAAACCGGTGTTTATCAATATAATTCGGTTACCCTTCAATCCATCAGACAGGAAGGAGCCACTCACTCTATCTCCCTCTGTCCCCCACCCTATATCTCTCCCTCTCTCTTTCTCTTCTGCCAAACGGCTTTATAGGCTCCGACTCTAATATTGGAAGCGGTCCAGTCATCTGGAAACCGTTCCAATATAATCGGTCCATCAACCGTCGTGGCCCCCGGAGTAAAAACAATGTAACGGAAATAATGTATCATCAGGGCGTCGCGAAGTGGGGTTGAAGGGGGGTGTCACATTTCTGCGGCAATGGGATACGGCGCGGATTCAAAGTTCCGCCAGACCTCCTGTTCCATTGTTCATCTCCCGCGTATTGTTGCAATGCACTGTTCCTAACACTCTTGTCAATTTGATCCCGGTTACTTTTTCCGCGTTGCTTCTTACCCTACATTTCCGCTACACTACAGGTGGATAGCGTGTAATTCGACTTAATAAAACGGCCATGACGGTCGGGTCAAATATTTCGTACAATGCATTGTGTGTTTAGTTAAAAAAAAATTAAAATCTGGAGGCTAGTAATAACGGAAACATCTTGAGAGACATCTACATGTTCTTGATGTTCGGTGACATTGTAAATTGAGTTAAATACTAGGATAAGCCAAATTTTAACCAAATAAGGTCGATTTTATCTGCAGACATTTGTTAATTTTCTGAAACGTTTCTTTCAGTACAATTCTACTATTAATCAGTGCGAGTATTAATGATTAAAGAAGTATTTCCATTTTGAAGTCAAATAAGAAGTGACATCGAGGCGATGATATTTAACAGTTCCCTTTGAAGAGGGATACGAAATTCCGGCAAAAAACACAAAGGGGTGGGCTATTTTGGGCGGACCATATCTCTCGACTGGAATAGCCGGGATGTCATAGCTGTGCGATACATCTAGTACCGAATTGGCGTTATTCTAGGGCACCAGTCTAGAATTGTTTAAACAGCGCCGGATACAATTCGGACAACCATTCTTGGTCTAGTCGACAGTCGCCTAGTATTAATTTACGGTTGGAATGCCTGGAATGTTAACTGCTTGAACGACTGTCGCAAATTACAGAGAGTGAAAAACAAATGCATCTACCAAGCAATTATCTACCGTAGAAAAATTAAACATCACACAATTTCTGAGATGACGCATGGAATTGTGCAGTAAAATTTCACTGGGAATAACGGGAAATTCGAATGATCTTTTTCAAATTTTTCACCCCAATGGAATAATGCAATTGAATATAGAATGAGTGAGGTTATTACAATTATGTCCCATCTATGAAAATCATGCAATAGCGTTACACGGAATATACTCAGCTATTTTATATCGGAAGGTTTCTCAAATTAGCCCCTAAAATATCCTTTATAACAAACCGAGAAAATGTCGTGCTCCACAAATTGTAATTAATACACTTTAATCAGGATATATTTCAGTATTAATGCTTGATTCCCTGATATATAGCACGTCATGGAAAGTTTTTCAAATGCGCATTAAGGATGATTTACAGCGAGACTGTGGACAACAAGATTTATGATTTAAAAGTCGAGCCTTAGCTACCTGATCATAGAATCTCATCGCCCGGGCACTCAACTTCAAGCTAATTTATCAAAGTCGGGGAAGAAGCTCCTGGTTAGGATTTCAGATAAAGGGCAAGAATTTAATTGTTCACCTGTTGTTTTATGATGCAGTTTTACTGCACGGCAAAAGTGGTCTAGCTGTAGACCGCACAAGCGAAAACGGAATAGGAGGTAAGAAATTGGCCTCGGCATCCTGCGAGTTTCAAAGATAAACCTTAATTGGTCGGTAAATAATTGAAATTTGGTGTTAGCTCTAACATTCTGGAGGTTTCAAATCGGGATACAATTTCGATCAGAGGGGAATTTCCACTATCTACTTGTACGGCTGGTATCCGTTCACTAAGAGAAAGTGGTCCGGTTTCGGCCTCCTGGGTTCAATTCTCGGTGAGGTCGGAATTTCTAATATGCCAGGACCAATACGATGTCTCCAAGAACAAGATCTCCGGCGTTAATGATAACAGTTTTATTCATTTTCGTGTTTTTTTTTGTTTTCATTAATATGAGAAGAAGCCCCCGAATTGTTTATATTCAAAGTCAGTTTGTTATGATTTTCTTGCTAACCTGTCTGACGACCGATAGGTGCCCGCATATCCCTTCGACAATCCGGATCTGGGATGAAGAGTATTGTGAAGAAAGGGGGAGTTAACTCCCAATCCGATTTGGCTAAGACGGATCCCGGAAAACACTGTCATCCTTCCAACTCCCGTCTAACTTCCCTTTAGCCTGAAGGTGAAACTCGAGTTGGCAAAGACAAGAAAAAAAGGGAATTAAATTATTTCGGGGATCGACAATATGCGGCGGCCATTTTCGAGGGGGGACCGTCGCCCATGGCGACCGGAATAGCTGAATATTTTCGCTAGCTACAAGACAAGGTACTTTAGTCATTCCGACCGAAACGGAGAAAAAAATCGCTTTTCAGTCAAAGTTGTAATAGCAGTTCATTATGCGCTGGGAGGTACGAAATTGAAGATTAACAATTTAAGAATCCATTCCGGCCTAACAAGAGAAAAGTTTTAATTACAATTTTCGGCTGATTATGTAGGCAAATGACAACGCCAGTTTTTCAAATCACCTTAAGACAATTTTCCTTCAATTTTTTAGTTCCAGCTGTAATTAATTAGGTTAGGTACACATTCAGAGGAGAAATAGAAAAACATTGCGCCCATCCTGTCTACATTCTATGCTAGACTAGATTTATTTAGTACTAAAATTAAATTACCGGCACTTAGTATTAATTTCATCAATATATAGTCGCAGAATTTCGGGGCTAATGTATCAGTCTTCATTTCCGAATGGTGACAGGATCACACGTGATCATTCACGTTTTCAAATTATTCAAATTATTCACGTCTAAATTATCAACCGATTATAAGCCCTAAACTAAAATATGGAATCAACTTACAATCCTGGTCTCTTTTTTCTAGACAAATTGTAACTCACTAAAAGTCATTTGAATGCACTTGCGTATCTTGTATCGCTTCCAAATACCTACTGAATATTGTATTTCTGAATAAAGATTTCGTACAGTAGAATCAATAATGGATGCACGAATTACTCTATACTTCTATTTTAAACTTGTAGCATTACCTTAGAATATTGCTATAAAATTCTCAGATTGCCAGGATATTTCATTTACTTATTTATTTATTAAATAAATAAACTAAGATATATTGAATATCTCCAGATATGATAATCTATCATCAGACCAACTCTACAACACCATAATCTTTCAACCAGCTATGGACCTCTTTCTGGCATTTTCGTATTAATCATTGCAGAACCTCATAAATTCCGCCAGCGGACATCATCCCCTAAGTGACTGAACATTAATTTGCGAAACGATATTTCCGAACATCAGAATAATATTGTCACTGCCCATAACCCAAAAAAATTCAAACTTTGATATGATTTTCATAGTCTTGGGATTTTTAAAAATAATTTTTTTTACACGATTACATATTGGATCGTCTGCGTCAGAGACGATCGACGAAGTGGAATAGTATTGGCATGGCAACAGATGTTACTGCGGACGGATAGCAGAGGGCCTACTACACACACATTCCCAGACAGATGTTTCTCGTTTATCGCGTTTAAGTACTTTGAAGCTGTTTACATAATGCAGAGGCTTGACACTTCGGGGCCAGTACATTTGGAAATACGGCAGTCCGATACGGCAGACACTCCATATTGAACAATTACAGGAGAATTTCATGCGCATTTTTAGCGGCCACCTAAAAGTTATTTTGGAAACACCATTTCCGATCAGATTCGCCCGATTTTACAAACTGTACGCCGCCGAGATGAACCACTAACAGCCGCAGTGTCTATATTTAACCGAGAGATTTCAGAAGACGATAAATTAAAACTGAATGTTTTGAAATTAGGATATATCTCAGTTCTTTTCGAACGATCGTGAACTGAAATCGAAGGAAATTAAGGAAGGCGTTCTTTCTTTCTTTCCCGAAAGTAATAGGAGAACGTATTGTATCATGTTTAATCGGGGGATGCCAGCGATTGGGATGGATTGGGAAGGACGTTCGGTCCCCTCATTGATTTTCGCAGGAAACGATATTTGGAACCGATCCTTTTGAAGGTCGAACCCTGCAAGATCTAAGACAGAAATGGCAACTGTTGCCCAGAAAAAGGACGTCACGAAGAAATAAATCGTACAATGGAAATGCCAAAACGTGGCAGTCGGCCAGTGGGTTAAAAAGACAAACGGACGTGTCTATTTTAATAGGACAGTGTTCATTGAGTCTAAGTTTTATTAACAGTACTATATTTTAAGTGTAAGTTTTACTTTACTTTTTAATTTAATTAAGGATCAATAATTCGATAAAATAATATATTTTAATGTGCTATTTGATACTCGATGATATAATAAAATTCAACGCACATATTGGGATTTGTATGTTGATAATTAAAACGAAATTTCTTATAGCGGATTATTTATCTTAGGCAAGTGCCCTGAACCACTCCTCTTCATATACAGGCAAACAACGCATAAATGCGTTCAGAATAATTCAAGGTATTTCCACTTTGAGTATGGAAACACGGCATAACAAAATATAAGGCGTTAAAATAAATGTATTAGTAAATTCTTGGAAGGATTACATACGAAACAACATTGATCCCAGGTCAGATAATAAATTCCCTTCCTATACCAAAGATTCGAAAAGTAGAAAAACTTCTCTTACCGTATTTACGTTGGCATAACAGTCATATTCGCATTCCGAATAAGGTATTTTAATATTTGTTTATTTTACGGAAACTGTCATACCGCTATTAGGACTGTGAAAACACAAATCTGATTTTACTAAGGGAATTAAAAATAATATAATAAATAACTTGTAAATCATTAAGGAATTCTTCTCACTACGAAATAGGATATTTTTCACCATTTCCCTTACTGAAATATTTATAGATCTATTTCAGTGTTTTGTTAATGTATCAAGAGTCGCATTATCCACTCTTCGCTTCCCGATTTGTGTCCGTGAACATTTTTGAGGTATTCGCACTGTCGAAAGAAATTCTGCTCAAGAGACAACCTCATTCTCGCCTGCTCGGGGGACAATTATTAATACCGTACTCACAGTGAAAACTTGAACGAAGCGTCGCCCGTTTTTTTCCCCATACTCACGTTTCGGCAATTAAAAACAGACTATTCTGTGAGGCGGCGATGCGGCGGTCGGGGTAGGGAGGGGGGGCGTCATGAGCGCGTATCGCGGCCCGAACCGTTTCTAAACAACTCGGACGGTATCGCACTGCGGCCGGCTGTCGTTCTCTGTCCTCCGATGGTCGGTGCCTGTGCGGGCGGACGGTGAGCGCGTCCAAGTCCGACTGAAGTGTGCGTGTGTCGGCGCCCCGGGCCCCCCCTCGCCTCGCCGCAATGCGCAAGCCGCCCGCCCCGCACCCCTTTCCCACCGCCTCTTAACTGATAACAACCTCCCTTTTTTCCTCCCCTTCTCAATAAAACCGATCCATTAATTTAACCCGGTCTCGATTGGTTTCCCATCGACTCGAGTGCGGGCCCTCGTTCGGGTTTAACGCGCGAAGAAAACAAGTTTGGCTTGAGATAATTGTATAGAAGAGACTCTTTCTGCAACAATCCTTTTGTAATATAACAAGACACTTTGAATACCTAGTTTTGTGGCCTGCGAGGGGTTGGAATACCGCAGATTTCGTCTGTTTCTGTCTCCTCCTTTTGCTAGAGCAAAAAACCAGCGAGAGGAGACGGAAACACACGAAATCTGCGGTATAACAAGATGTCATTCAATCGTAATAAGTCCAAATTTTATGTACAACTGCGGAATGCTTTAATGCATGCTCCCGATAATGAGCCCTCCCAGTGATAGCACTTTTGGACGTGTCCCTGGACTATAGACCGCGGAGATCCCTTTTGATGTCCATATTAGTAATGGTTCAAACCATGGGATTTCTTAAGTCGTTTGTGTTGTTGCTGGGTGGAGGTAGATATATTGTTAAATAATTGTGAAAGTGGCGACATTTTCAATTAACGCGGAAATCATTCAGTAACCCATAACCGGGATCCGACTGAGCGGATGTTCATGCTGGAACTATTGAAGGGAGCATTATCGGCGGTTAATGAATAGTGATCGAAAATCATACTATATTATACTAAATCCGTGCGCACAGTCAAACTAGCACCCTAAATTTTAGGAATGGACTTACACACGTTACCGATGTCTGCCGATGCAGCAACCGAAAGCATCATACATAATTCAGGCTACAGTAAACACGGCACTAGCTATTCTACCAGTTCCAGTCCACTGACAGCTCCGACAAGACGCTTCATCGGCTTCCGTAAGTGCTTCCCCTTATTACTAATAAGGGCCAAATGACGTATACTATGACGATACACTGCTAAAACCATTAACACCATCTACAAATTCTTGTAGATAACTATTCAGTTTTTCTAAATTTTAATCCACTCTGTACAACATCTATTTTCATCAGTTCCTCCTCACTAAGGTTTCAGCGAAAGGGTAATTATCGGTGTTTAAACACCAAACCAATTTCACAAATATAGTGTCAGTTGACGTCTTTTGTTCCTGGAAGTTTTAATAGCGACGACATGAACGATTTGGAGGCAACTTGCCATCAAAAGCAAGACCGACGCGAAAATTGCTTTTCAGGCTGGCTCGAGAGGTAGAATTTTCATCGGCCTTCCATCCGTTGTACGCCGGTGATTAAACTGGCTGAGTTTCACAATTTTTTTACATTCTCCGTGGTTTCATTCTTTATGTAAATGGCACCTCCATCTAATTGTCACATTTTTAACATCATTATATTCGCGAAAAGCTACATTTCATCGGCAATCTGCTTCCTGCCCATTCACTAATTTCATTCGAGGCTTGTAGAAAACATTTAATTCAAAAATGACTGCCGAAGAATACTAAAATTTAATTACAGGTGAATCTAATTAAAAAAATTATGATGTTCGGTTTCTTACATCGAATGTTATAAAACGAGACAAGTTTAGTACCCGGCACTTCTAGCAGCCGGGACATTAAAGGATGTGAGCACATAGAGATATTTTGTCTCAATTCTGCGAGCTGCAAAATGTATAAATCCGCTGATGGCCGCTTTTACGATCCATTCTTTACGGCGAGGCCAACCTAAAATCCGGTAGCAAGTAACCAAAAAAAAGAATTCAGTATCGAAAGGATCATAACGCAAAAATAAACCATTTGGGCGATAAACGAAAGTTTTTCACATTTCGTGATATTTAACAATTTATATTCAAATAACAAATAAATTCTATATTTATACACACACACACACACACACACACACACACACACACACACACATATATATATATATATATATATATATATATATATATATATATATATATATATATAAGCTGCTGGGTTTTTTCAGATCATTCTATTTTCTGGGTGGCTTTTGTGAACGTTCTACTCTCAATGCTGCCGTTTTTTTCGGGAACACGAATTTTCCGAACCACATTTTAAAGTTATCCGACTGTATTTAAAGGACCGCTGGATCCGTTGCCGCTGTGCGATCCGCGTCATTCGGCCGGCTCAGTTCGCGTTATGAACACGACTTGAATGGGATTTGAATTGGTATCGGAATCCGATATTCCGAGATGGGAACATCCACCGGGACCCGCGGAGTGTGATTCGGGTACAACAGGAATGGAACGGGGTGAAAAAAATATGAAAGGGAGAATCCGGGCGAGCTTTAGTCGGCCTCTCCGCTAAACAATGCGCCGATACGCGTTATACGTTTTGAATACAAGCCTGCATGGTTGTCTCCTGTACCGGTTAAACGATTAAAATCATCTCATTTCATTCGAACACTTTATAATCCTCAGTCTTTATGTCAATAATTTTGATTGCCCATAATTGAGTTTCGAAAATAGTGTCGATGTAAACGAACTAAGTTGTTCTTTGTTATATCTTGTAGTCATTTACAAAAACCTTTCTGAAAAGAGAATGTTCCAAGTATAAGATAATCGATGGGGATCGACGAGGGCTTAGTGATCGGTCGTGATGCTATTTCTGTCTTAATTGTGGATAGTACCAATCATTTGTGTAGCGACATTTTCGACAGGATGTTTTATTGATTGTAACCTCACTGTAATACTAACGGAATTTACTTAGGAAGCCGAAAAAGGCTCGACTGCTGGAGAAAGTACTAGCACAGATTGTGATTTTTCTTGTGTTCCTTCGCCTACTTTCTTGTTTGGCTAGATCACTTTTTGTCCCCCCCCCCAATCACGATTGGTCGTATTTACTCAAAATTATTTCATCATATAGTTGTGTTCACCACTCTAATCTTCTGTCCTGTAAAGCGATCCTTCTGCAAAGTAGTAGATGTGATTAATACTAGAACCGTTAAACTGAAAATGTGAATAATGATTGCGAAACTTATAAATAATTATTGAAACGTTTCGTGAAGCCGTTTTCAAAGGAGCTCCTCAGCCTAGTTTAAATTCTGAACGTTCTTTACAAAGGAGGTAACAATGGATTTGAAATATTTGGCCGGCGATTTGAAGCCGGAGTTCATCATTGCCGTTTCGTTCGGGAATCCTCCCTCGGATTGCTTGCTGCTCCCTATTCAAGTCTGTACTAATAATACTGGGGCGGGCGGGGACTCTCACCTCGCGTTCTTCATTACAGCCGAGCCGGGCTTTAGAAAATGAATGAATGGGCCCAGCCGTTCTGCACAAGCTAGACGTTGTCAGCCAATGGCAGTGAAGAATGAAAATGTAGGATGCTTAAGGTAAAACATGTAATTACAGTGAATTTAGGATACCCGATCGCAAGAATTATGTTAATTACAGTGCTTCATAGGCGACAAGCTTACTGTAACCGAATTCGAAATCCTGACTGTTATATTTTAGTTTAATTGGGTACAAATAGGACACCAGAAAAGACAAGTATCTAATAAGGGCTTGAGCAGGAGCCCTTAAAATTGCACTAATTATAATTTTTAAAATTGTATTCGTGGCTTAAAATAAAAATAGAAAAAAACACCATGAAGTAGGATGTGCTAGGGACGTGGTAGGGAGTACTGTTCCACATTCGGCTTTGAGGAACCATAGCAGCTCGTTTGACAGAGCTATACGAAACTGCTGTACAAATAACAAAACAGGCGGCTTTTCGAACGGGTCGTCCCCCCCGAGTGTTTCAAAATCCCGAGAGTGCCTCTCTCTGTTCCCACCACCATCACATCACCATGAAGTACGGACAGAAACTAACCGTATTTCCGGCTCTTCTGGTGTAAAGTTTTTCCGCCGGCTTCAAAACAACCCCCGTACAGCACCCTAATGGTGTGCAAACCCAAGTTCGGAGAAGTTTCGGGTCTCGGCCGGTTCGGTACGACGGCGATTGAATCCGCCCAACTCCGGGTCCTTTTGTTCGAATTAAAATGATTAAGTATCACGCGAGGCCTTCGCAATTACAGAACGTCCGCTGTTTCAATGGACCTTTACCCTCTAATTCACGGCTGACGTGGTAGAGTCGAACCGACATTGGTATCCATTTATCGCCACGTTGGAAACTCTGCGCTTTAGCCTCTCATCTTGCAGCATGGAAACTTGAAGCATCCGTTACTTCAAATGGAACCGAACGCGGACAATTATTCATTTCATAACTCAAAATGTAGGTTAAATATAATAATTTTCCAACTTGGGATATACGTTTGAGTTTTATTTTTCTACCTAACTATACCCTGTATAAAGACTATGTACTGAAACCGGTCTACCACTTATTATTCTTGAATGGCTATTCTGGATGTAATAATCTCGGAAAAGTCGAATGAATATTACGAATGTGACGTGACAACGTAAGGGGACGCTTGAATTTATTGAGCATAGGTATACAACATACTACATATGTCATTAGAATACGGTCGAGTAAAGTAATTTAATTATATTGAACCAATTTCCAAAACCGTTTTCAACACTCGCAAAGGCCGGCGTTGAATTTCACCCTTTCAATTTGTTAAGTAACAGGCAACAATAAATTGACATTATGAGGCAACGATAATTGGCAGGCAGTAATTATGCCCTCTGATTTCCAATTTGAAACACTCAATAATTCGTGAAATTACATGGATATTAGTTTTATTTTGCAGAGTAAAATTCAGTTTTCAGGTTGAACAAAATAAAATCTTAGGTTACTATATCAGCTGCCTTTCAGTCTAAATAAGTGTTTGAACAAAATATCATCTTCTAATTATAATTCAGGCAATAGATATCTCAATGGGGTTAACCGATTAAAAATTTGTAATAACGGCGAAAGAGAAGGCCGAGAGGATTTCAGAAGATAGGAGAGTTTTCAGGAAAGTCGAATTTGATGAGAAAAAAAAGAAGTATAAGTATACATTTTAAAGTAAGAATTTGTTTTATCAGAGCAAATTAAATTTAACATGATTAACAGCACCTTCAGGAAAACTATATTGGATTGTGTAAAAATCCGAAGATTATATATCTAGGAACTTTACTTTTTATCCATTGCCATTAAAATAGATTGGATCCAGGGTTTTCCCACTCTAGATCTGTTTAGAGCGCTCATATTTCTGAGGGGTTATTCATGTGTATGACGTTAAGTCATACAATATTGTATTTATTTAATGAAACAGATAAATAAACATATTTCACTCTGAGCAAATACAAAGGTTCCTATTTATTACTGAATAAGGGCCTTCCAGATGAGGCTAAGTATTGAAGACTGTAATATTTAAATTTGCGAATAGACGGATGTACGTCTTTCAATTGTATAATTTGTGCGACATAGGGGATATATAGCGGTGGTTATGCATCGGTCAGATTATTTGAGATCAGAAAATAATTTTAAAAATTCTAATCCGGGTCTATAGGCGACTGACAACAATATGGGCGGGCCGTTATTAAAGCATTCCACAGTTTATGGAAACCGTTGACGCCCAAGGGGGTCGTTACTTCGGATATTGCGATTCCCTTCTTCCTATTATTTTTTAAAAGCAGAACAAAAGCCCAGAATTTTACAAGCCGAAGCTCGTAACGTCTGAAGCCCCGCTCCGTAGTCGGCTGGCTATTTCGTATTTACGGGTTGTAATCGCGGTTCGAAACATAACTTCGAACTCGTTCAATCACTTGACGTTGAATCGATGTTTAAAAGATTTGGAAGAGCTAAAATTCTTACATCGCCTCCCAGAAGAACCGCATACGCCTAAAATGGCAGAGGAATACATCGGCTAAACCAACAGGTTCGAGTGTGAAATCAACGTTCAAAACCTGGAGAAAAGGGTATTGGACGAAAAACTTCGGAAATCGAATTTACTCGACGGCTGCCTCCTGAGAATTTTACTCTTTCGACGGAGAAAACCGGAAACCAGCCAATCGCGTTGGCCAACATTGAAAACGCTGTTAGATGGGAAACAAACTGGGCCGATTGAATACCGATTGAATAAATGGACAGAAACGACGCTAAAGGAATAATATTTGTAAACGTTAAAACTGATACGATGACAATTCGGATAGTATGGGACATAACCTTAAATGTGACGAAGAGGAAAGAAAAGAAGACCATTGTTTATCGGCAATAGCAACCTTCTTCTTCAGTGCCTCGAGTGTATGAAATGCAATACGTTTTCATACTTGTGAAAGTGCAAACTAAAGTACCGTACGTTTTTTAAGTGTACGGGAGAGTGCGACTCTGTGAGCAGGGGCGTGACAATATATGGCATCGGTTTTTTTAAGGACGACATTTTCTCGCCGGTACCTCTTGCTCTAGATTATAAAAGTGGATAGAATATACACGGCATAATATAAACATAGAAAGGCTTGTGAGTCAAAGCATGTTTTCTACATTATATATTGTGAAAATACTGTTTTAATTTTGCAAAACAAGGATTATTGTAAATTGTAAATTGGCATAGCTCAGTACCTGCAGTTCGATTTTCCGTAAAGGATCGAATATTCTTCCTTATCAATTAATATGTACATAAAGCCTTATAGAGCATTGAGGAGCAGACGCCGGACAGTACTTAACATAACAAAGGGTTTAGGTGTGAATAGTGATCACCCCTTTGTAATCTGAGCTTGTACGAGATCAAACGGCCCAAAGAAAGAGCCTTTCCATGAGTGTAATATAACCAATCAACAGGATGGTGGCATCATTAGCGGTTTGCGATACGAAGGAAACATCATCGTTTGAAAGTGGCTCTACTTTATTAATAATAGACATTTTTAATTTATCACAATTATTGGGGGGAATCGAAAAATCCTGCTGTACCTAATATAGATGCATGAGAAGTCATTTTAGAATATTACCCCGGAGATCTTGCTCTTGTGATCCCTTTTGTGGTACGTTTTCGTTTATATATTTCGGTAAGTCCTATATGCAGTTATACGGAAAGGTACCCAATGAAGCACTCTGTAACTTCTCTAAATGTCATATGTTTTTCCATTTCATTTGTTTCATTTTTTATTCACCATTTCCCCGAAAATTTCCGAGGTCCCGAAAATACCGGATTGTTTCGAACGACGAATTTCTAACAAAACAAAGAGCCTTTAACACAGCCAATGGAAGAACTGTTTTATATATGCTCATTCATTCATATCTTGCAAAGATAAAAAGAAGCGTTACAGATTATTCTACATTCTAATTAGCATTTTAACTTCGTGTCACTACAGTCCAAATCAGGGACAAGTTTCTTCACAAGCCGATTAAATCTGTAGACGATTTGCTCAAAATTTCCAGAGACGATAATATTAATTTGAAAATTGGAGCGGAAGAAAACAATTAGTAGAATGGAAACTTGCCTCGATAGTTGAAGGTTTTCGCCGGTCCTGTCGTCGGGTGGCTTTAGAAAACTTCATTTGAATCTTTGGACGACCTTTAAAACCGACAGTACTCCCAATTTGCACACAAATTGAAAAGTTTCAAATAAACTTTGAAAGTAAGAAAAGGAAGTCGGTTCCATGGAGAAAATACCTCGGGCGACGGTAGAAGGGGGGGTAACAAAGGACATCCGAAATTTCAATTAAAAATTCGCCCTTCGAATAACCGCAGTTCGAATTATTCGAACGCATAAAAATGTAATCTGCCGTTAACATGTTCAGAGTTTGACCACATGAATCTGATCAATCACGTGAGTTTATAACCTTCAGAATGAAAAGACATTTTTCAAGGTATTCTGTTTAAAGATTTATTTTTCACCTTTTACAAAGAGTCTGAATGAAATTAGGAAATACGTTACCGTTTTTTTATTTCCGAACCGGTTGTTGAATGTTGGACAGCTTAGAGCATTGGCTAATGTCAGAGAGAGAGAGAGAGAGAGAGAGAGAGAGGGAGGTGTTGTGGCACAATGGCCAATGCTTGTTGTTGACTGGCGCTGTGGTTGTACCTCAGAGAGTGCAACCTCAATTCATGACGTGGGCTAATTGTGTAGGTGTCGCCTTCATCCCACCAACAGACACCTTCTCACCCTCTCAATACCTCCAAAGTATCCGACCTTAGTTTATGTCAAATTTATATATCAATAAATTCGACGCCTTTCCTTTTCTCTGTTTGCTGTTATATCGATATATGCCGGTATATCCACAGGGTGTTCTTAATCTGTAGTTTTCTTGATCTATATTAATATCAATCACGTCCCCAAAATCCGTCTACTTATCACATCAAATAGGTTCTGCTCACCTATTCAGAACAGGCGATATTAATGCCCCTCATTTTATGCTACTATCAAGCATTAACATCTACAGATAAGATTATTGTTCTCACTAAGGGTGCTGAGTGCTTGATATAAATTATAACTACTTACGGGGCATTAAGGAAATGCTTGCTAAAGTACTGTAAGTAATGCTTCTATTGTAATATGGCTCTAATAAACTCGGAAAATATGAAATTACTAAGTGCTGAACAATTCACTGTGAAATCCCTCACTGTTTCTCAGTATTAGGAGCAGTCTTACACCTATGAGCAGTGTTGCTGGGATTATTATAGCCACTGCAACCCAAACTATTTCACTACAATAGATTTTAAATGTTGATCTAGTTTTAAAGTAAATAATACAAATTTTAAACACTTGTAACTATTATAAAATGTTTGTTTGAATTCCCCTCCGGTAATACTCAAGGGGTGTTATCGAATACAATATACATTCGACCTCAAAAGAATTAGACCAAATGGAAATACTGAATCAAACTTTCTTCTTTTGGTTTTAATGCTTTGCTTATAAAATTAAAATGCATTTAAACATAATTTAATAACTTTTATCACTCACAGCAAATTAAATCAACACGACTATATTGATCAGCTTCCTACATTTTTCTTTCGACCAGAAGGGGTTTTTTAAATTCGACATTAGAAGTCTGGGATGATGATTGTACTAATGTTGACGTGTTCCCAGATCAGCTTTTCTTTCTCTATTAGATGAGTTGGTGTGGGGGGGAGGGGGGAGGATTGAAAGACGGACAATTTGGGATAGGAAGGAGAGCGAGCGGGACAGAGAGTGATAGAGGGTGGAGGGGGAGCGAATTTGAATAAAATCGATGTTGAGAGCCGGCTCCGGGCGACAACTGTCCGACGGGAACAGGATAAGACCAGTTCATCAAGCCGAAGTATCAATTAAACTTCGGTCAAGTTAATGGCCCGAAAATAAACACATTAAAATATTGCTTTCATTCTGGAGTCAAAATTAAACATCACTCAACGCTTAAATAACTAGTAAAATAAATAATTTGTATATTGCTGTTTCTCATATTTTATTTCTCCAACTGCAAATCTCGCATAAACGAACGATTTATATAAAACCAAAACGTGCGTCCAATAACAATACATAAATAATTTAATCCTATAAATTTAAATACTTTGAGCTGAAAATATTACAAACTTAAGAATAGAAATGTAGAAATTTCTAATGGTTTGTTACTTAACATAAACATAAATCATATTATGTAAGTATAAAAGACGTAGATTTCATTTTCATGAATGGGGTATATGAAACAAGAGAAAGCAAGACGTCCATGCTACCTAGCGGGAAAAGTATTAACTGCGTTATCTGTAATACAGAATCACATGTGCAATAATTTAGTACCAGACCTCAATATTTATAGATAATACAAAACTGTATGACATAATACAATATGAATTAAATTGAATGAAATTTATTATTCTGCTTTTGAAAAGGAAATTCTGCTGGTGCCACAATATAATACCATGATACATTAGAAGACAATTGTGCACATTCTATTTCTCTGACCGAATTTTATAATATGGCTATTATAAAATGCATTTTCCTTGTTAATTTGATTTTTAATTTATCAAAGAACATATATAGTTCATTTCAAACTGCGTACATAACCAACTTCTAATAGGCAGAATATTTTACTGATACACTGGACAAAAATCATATTTTACTATGAAAGAAACTGTTTATTCATTTAAAATTATCTAACCTCATTTACATTTCCAAAAACAAAATTTGTATTCAGCAGTCAAGTTTCTAAAGCCATCTTCCTTCGGGTGGTGGAAATGAAAAATGGTGGTTTGTTCTTTTCTTATTTAATAACCATAAATTAAAACAAAGTAATCCCTACTTTTTTAGGCACACCTATAATAATGAAATTATAACTCAGACTTTTAGGAATTATTATATTTCATGATTCGTTTCCTGGATCTATTCTCATCCAAAGTAAATCTTGAAGCCAATACTTAAATGGTTTAAAGACACCATCTGTCACTGATGATTAATAAGATCAAAGTAGAGGATTTGGGATCAATCGAAGACCAGCACAATAGACTGTTTTCCAAAATGTTGAACACTGCTTCAGATTTTAGTTTTCGTGTTCTTGACACGAACGCTATCTGTTTAAACCGGCCAGAAGGAATTAGCGCTGCCTACCAGTCCAGTCTATAACTCACTCTGTACGTGTCCCGTTTACCCCATTTCGATTATCAATCAGAAGTGTATCATTCGTAATTTGACGTTAATATTGTTCTTGAACAGTATATATTGACAATGTAAAGGATTTTTTATAGCTAAATTAATTCCGCCACGAATAACGTTAGTTTTAACAAAATAAAAACGTGTTCGACAAGTTAATTCTGAAAATGCCTTTTTAAATGGGTAATTATTTCATAGTAGAATGAATTACGAGCCGGTTTTAAGTGGCATAGGCAAATCTAAATGTATTAAAAAATATAATCTATCTTATAAATGACATATTTTTTTACATAACGCAATTCTTGATGGTATGTCATGGCTCATACGGTTACCTGTTTATACCTATGACGATTCATTTATAATGATTGTTCTATTACTACATTCTTTCATACATTTATGGTTCATTTGATTACTTCACTTGATTAGTTGAACGCCGTATTATTTATTCATTTATGTTCTCAATATCTTTCCCTGTTTAGTACGTATTTCCTCAGTGCTCCTCTGCTGCCCTATTCTGTCTGTCAGTTTGGATATATCTTTGTAGTCAGGAAAGAAAGCCAACTAAAGATCTCGCCCCTTTTTATAAGTGTCCAGATTGAATTATGTACAGTATTTCGTCGTATTCGCACCGCTTCCAGAAAAAAGTGCATTCCCGAGTTCGAAACCGAGTGACGGTTTGAATCATTATTCAATTGCAAACTTGAACCCACGTTTCTATTCAATAATATGCGATTTTTTCTGGCAAAACATTAAACATGCGTAAATAAATTTTGCAGACTAAGATTTATCATTTTGGGCTCCTCGTTAACTTCACAGTAACTGCTATATGTCTCCAAAGATTAATTAGATAATTACCACCAGCATCATGTTAAATACCAGTTAACCTCATTGAAAGATTGCACCAGTTTAAAGTAGATAAGAAGCGAGATTATAGTGATTAGTTTCCCTAAAAGGTATATATGGCTGAGCGTCAAGTCGATTACCGTCGCCATTATAAATTCCTGATCCTATAAAAGCGGTTGTTAATCATTAGCAGCAAGCTTTCTTTTACCGACACAAAATGACTCATTAACGTACTATCAGAACGTAATTTTCCAATTCCTCACAATTATTAAACAGAATTGGAACATTATAAAAAACTATTTCAACGAATACATTACATTTATATATTACAGTGAATGGATAACGATTCGCTGTCATTATCACGGTATTCATCCGCTAAATTACATTTTTTTGCCATTTTACTGAATATTCAACATTTCTACGCAATAATAATATACAATTTCAAAACATTTAAGAACATAACAATAACTAATATCTCGGCGAATACTAAACCGAAAAGACGACAGTGTGTTGCTGGTTTGCCGCTTGAAAAGCCTTCCAGTTCAGCAGGCTATGGCACATCGACAGTACGCAATCAATGTTTCCCAATCTATATTCATTTTTATAAAATACCTTTTGAACTCTAATCTTGTAAATCGTGTTATGGTGTTTTTTTATTAAACAATTAAACACTTACCTAGCAGCTTTTAGGAATGTAAGATGTTTTACAATCAAGGCTGAGTTTACAATTACATAACGTGAATATAAATAATTAATTACCAATCCCTTATTTGGAATGAGGCATAAATGGAAACCCTACAGATCAGCATTCCTTTTTTTTCAATCTACACAATTTCATAGGAGATTTTATGATGAACCCCATTTGAAACGTAATTCATAATCAATTAAAATGATCATATTTTATATAATTTGTTCGCTAAATCGGGTCGGGTTGAGACAGGTTTCAACATTGAAGGGAGTCATTTTTGCCATTAGGAGCATTTATTATAAAATGATACATTTTTACAAAAATAAATATGACAGAAAGACACGCACCTAGAATTAACTCAATACATATTTACAGGGTAACCAATACACCATTACGGTACGTATGCCGTACTTGATAACGTCATAAACTTATACAGTATGTGCGTAACTTAAGTAAGGACAGAAGACGCAACTGTGTCCTTTGCATACAGTAAAATGTAGACATAAATACAAGAACTTTTCAGGTACTAAAAAATAACAATTCCATTAGATCATTTGATTATGTAGGGGTGATAGAAAATATTTAATATTAAAAGTTAAACAACGTTTGGATCTTTTATTAATTAATTTGTCACACAATATAACAGCTAGTTACAACGTACAAAATAGTATTTCATATTAAAATAAATTCAATCATCACTATTTTTTGGTCAACTAGAGAATTATAGTATTATATTTCATACTGGATGTTGAAAACGTTTTTGGTAACTCATGGTTTAGTTCTATCTAATAATTAACATTTACGATAAGATTAGATATGATTCTCGATATGAAATTATACTATCTGAAAGTTTGACTATAATTATTACATTCAAAATTCAGAATCTACTAATGGAATTACAGGCGTCGGTGATAACAATAGTGTTTTTTCGCCTTTATTATTGAAGGAAATATTGTGTCCTGAACAGAATTTTATTAAGAAGAATTGTTTGGCACTCTTCTAAGAAACTTTATAACATAAAGTAGAAGGAATTCACACAATTTTCTGAAATATGAACAGTTGGTTCAACAATAGGAATTCCGAAGACCAATTCCAGACGTAGTACATGTTTTATACCAATTGCATTTCACTGTTTTCAATGCGATCAACAAAATAAAAACAATATGTCATCTTAGATTGTTTGTACCAACAAATTCGGCACTTATTTTTAAATGGAACACGGGTTATTTATATTGAATGCAGAAATAATTCCAAATTGTGCCCAGAACGATTTCTTACAGAATGACTTTGCACTGCACACTTTTGACGTAGCGATTTAAAACTTTTAAAGCACTCTCAATCTAGAACTCAATATACTCGACACAATGGTCAAGTCCACGTCGCAAATATCAGTTGACAATGCCCTTTCCTCCTCGCACCGATTTCAATCCTCCTTTTCGATACGGCATCGGAAGTTGGCGGTCTTCCGAATACAGGGAACCGACTTCAGAATTCAGGAGGCGGGCGGACATAAGCGGTCTCTCGTTGTTGCTCACATCATAGCGACGGTTAAGAATTCGGGAATTATAAAATTGCTCCCGCGACAGACCAAATACCCGTCGGCCAACACAAACAACAAATGTTCAGACATTTTTCCAGTATAAATGTCATTCAACCTATATTCGTTTCAAACCTATTTCATTAGTAGAATAATCGTTGTATACGTTTTTCCATATATTGGAATACATGCTTTAAATATTTTTAAATTATTCAACGCTCAAAGTGGCATGATGAGCGCAAGGTAATTGTGTCTTCTCAGAGGCCTGGAATAATTCTCCGTTTAGCACTTGGCTATCAACAGTGCAGGTTTATCGAGACCCTCTTATGGGCGCTATTTAGTAGAATGGAGTGAAATCAATGCCGCTTCAGTTGTGTGTGAAGGGGATGGGGATTTTTGCCGTAGATTGGTTAGGTCTCATCGACCGACTCTAACCGGAGCCGTTCTAGTCAGTTGCGTGTACTCCGTGGGGGGCCGCCAGCGGCTGGTGTACGGGGCGTTGTGAGGGGCGGGGCGGGGCGGTCCGGTATTAGTCGATGAAGAGGAGCTGCTCCATGGAGTGTGACGGTGTCTTGCCCGGATGGCCAGTGGTAAGCCTTGCCAGGCTGTGGAGGGACATGAGGGAGCCCCGCCTGTAGCCGACC
Source organism: Lethocerus indicus (assembly GCA_019843655.1). Lineage (NCBI taxonomy): Eukaryota > Metazoa > Arthropoda > Insecta > Hemiptera > Belostomatidae > Lethocerus > Lethocerus indicus. The sequence goes on from JACDQD010000008.1 coordinate 13,473,436, forward strand.
AGCAGGCCGCTGCACACGCCCTCGTCCTCCTCCTCGTCCTCATCCTCGTCCTCATCCTCTGTGCCCGTCTCGCTGCAGCTCTCGACCACCACCGACTCCAGCCTGCAACACCCCAACGCACTACACTTTATTACAGTTGCTCTTAAACTGAAGCACAGTGTCATTCTTATAATAATATTCTACTCAATACGGAAGAACCTGTTATTAGAGCTACATATTATACTGATAAATTAGAAAAAGGTTTCCGAGACCAGAACTGTAATTATCCGGTGGAATCGGATTTTTCCGATTTATCTCCTGTCGAAGGTATTTTGCCCTTTTCTCCTGGGCCCCTCAAGGGGGTGTTGCCTGCTTCTGACGTTTCGGAAAGCTTACTGATTCCATAATCAGCATCAAGCTGACAGTCTACCTACGATATGTTAGGGGATATTTTGGAATATCTTCATTCGAACATCTTTCTCGCGGCAGGAAACTGCAGGAGTGATAAATCGATGGCCCGATACTGAAAATCCTGTCGGCTACCCACTTGATGGTAGGATAGTAAACATTTCTGAACTCGAACAACTATTCCAAGAGTAACAGAAGTATCTTCCGATTTGATTAATCAAATTGAGTGCTACCGTTGTAAAACTAGCCGTTTGGTGAGCAAATACAATCGAGACGGAGAAAATGCGCTTAGTCCTTTTAAACAAGTTATTGGGATTGCACTGATTACATTACAGGTTAACTTGAGTAACAAGAAGTTAGTGCCAAGTTTCGCACTGCCCTAACTTCAAATCGTGTTTAACTTTAGAACCAACTCTTCTGCGCCCACCGCTGTTGGCCGTAAATTCAAGTGCTCTTGCATAAATCGAGGGGATATTTAAATGGAAGCCGAACTGGGTGGATCTGGGTATCCGCGTGCGTTTGATAGTGCCCGAGCGTTGATTAGCAACGATTCAGAATGCACTGAAATTACACTTTGGCATCTGTTTTGCCGAACAAAGTGCAGTAAGATTCTTGACTTTTTCAAGGAATTTACCTTGACAAAACATGTTCATTTCTTTTAATCACCAGTAAAAGAGAATTTGGTGAACATGGTGTTAATAGTGTTTGGTGTAACTAACCTGTACATCCCAACACATAAATATAATGTAATGTGATCGGCTCTCCTCTCTATATTAATTTTATATTTCACTATATTCACTAATACGTAATTTTATTAGTTCTGCACATTAGTGGCAGAGGTACCTGCACATCGGATCGGGCTTATAGAGCGGGTGCTGCCTATTGCAGTAGTGTACGCAGGCCATGACGAGGAGTATGAAGGCGAAGTTGAGGAGGCAGGTGAGACCTATGACAAGCAGTACCTCGTTGCCCGAGTAGCAGGGGTCCTGCTGGTGGACGAGTACCTCGTGGCGGGTGTCCCCCGGGCCCGTATTGGGCGTGAGCGGTGTACTGGCGGTGGTGGTGGTGGTGGTGGAGGTCGGGCCGTGGTGGTGCCTCACGTGGTGCTTGCCCTGGTGCCTCACGTGGTGACCGTCGACCGCCTGTTCCACCACTTCTTCGCCCTGCTCCTCGCCGGTCCACTGAAGCCTCCTCCAACTACCCCGCACCCTCGTGTGGTCCCTGCGTACAAATACAAATGTCAACCGAGTATCTTTCAAGATTATAGTTGATACACTAATAGGCAACCGGAATCATAACAAAACAATGTAAAAACGGCATACAGAAAATATGTACTGCACTGCAGAAAAAAAGGTACTCCTCTGCACTATTCTAGATCTACGACACAGAAAGTTCATTTTCTGAAGCAGGATTTTGGCCACCAAAATCGATGGCATCAGTTTTAAAAGCCTGAATAACCCCTCTCATAAATGCGCTATGTATTAAAGTAAATATCCCCCAAGATGGTTGGCAAAATCATCTTCACCAATACAAGGTGATTGCGAAAGCATACCTTTTGCCTACTTGACGGGAATGTTATAATACTTGAACGCAGAGTTGAGTGGACAAGGTACCATACATTTTATGGTTCTCGGAGTCGGTATTTGCCTTATATATAGATATATTTGGGGCCGGGCCCGGCTGACTGGGACCACTTGTCCCCAATATAGTGAGCACCTTTGTCACCGGCACCCCATCTATTGTTCGACCGCCGCGATGAAAAGGAAGATGCGCTTTTTGTTGTTGAGGATCCTGGCTTCTGGAATCCTCCTGATTCCGTATCATCGCAAAACCCGTTCCTTAGCTTTGATAAAAATTAAAGACAATAATATTCGAATATATTATCTGGAAATATACAAATAGGTGGTACGGTGGGATGTTTAAAAATACTTGTATTATTCGAGATCGTATATATAAATTACGTTGTGTTCTATCTCTATTGATGCATGATCTCTATATTTCATAATGATAGATTTTGGAATAAACTTCGACAAATTAAATCATTGCATTATTTATAATCATTATAAATCATTCGACAGCATTGATCTGTAATATTGTGAAACGAAATGCAGTCTTAAATTATTTAGGCATGGAGGAATGAATGATGTCGCGTTTTGTACTTTAAACTTTATTCAAGGAAACTTTATTCAAGGTTTTGTAACAGTGTTTCCAGTCTTCGTTTGAATTTCACCTTAGGACTTTTTAAATGATTAGACTGAATTCTTAAGCATTGATTTATACTCCTGTTGTTTTCTCATTCAATTTTCCAGTTTTCGCCATCGTTAACAGAATAGTTTATCGGCGAGTGTACGGCCTTATTATTTAAAAACGTTCTATTTATTTATATAGGATATTATTTATAAGATGTTGAATGGAAAGGACAGATTCAATCCGATAACGAATTTCAACCTTTCAGATCTACTCTCTATTATATATACCTTATGTCTGCACGGAAAGCAGTTCTTTTAGGGGCGAACCGAGCAATTGAATTGTGCAGAAAAGTGTTCTAGAGTTATTTGAGCCCAGCTCGTATTCAATTAAAATCCGCAATTGAATCGACTTTTCCCGAGTTCAATGCGTGGCGGCGGGCCAGGGGTCCATTCATACCTAATAAGTGAATAAGTGCAGCCCCCGGATTGAGCACCGGCTACGGAGAAATATGTCATCTAATTGCGACATTGAATCGATTGAATTGGACCCCAGAACGCTCGGTAGGAAGTAACTAAGTGTCGTTGTTCACTTTTAACCTCCGGGCACACTGGTTAGAGGCCGAAATCGACCTAGACTGGGAGTGGAGACAGACAATGGACTTTTGATTAGATCCGATTGAAGCGATCGTGTGAATCAAGTTGAATGGCCGCCTGTTATACCCCGGTGCCGTCGGTGATTCGGGTCGGACCTTCGGCAAAGGGCACGGTCGCGCTTTTCTTGCCCCAACAATGGAGAGGAAGAAGATGCGCTCCCTAAAAGGGTTTCGAAAGGAGCGACCCGAAAATCCCTGGACCTCCGCTGCGTCACGCGACGATGTCCCAACACCGACCTCCGGCGTAATGGAGTTCCATAGTTAACACGAAAAGCTATCTCCGTCGGTTCACGTAAATCCATTAGAGCTCGGTGGAAACGACATTATCGGATTTCAACATTTTTTTAGTGTCCATCCTTTAGTGTTTTTGTATTACGCCACAGTCCTTTTAGTGTCTTACAGGCTAAACGATCCGTCATCAAATAATCGACCACATATTTTCCATAGTATTCCTTTGGGGCTCCCTATTTTAGCCCTGGCCAAGTGAAGCGGTACGAAGAGAGTACGACTTTGGAGTAGTTAAGTCTCCAGGTCCAAACTTGATAATGACACGCAGCATCCGAACTATTGAAAGTGTGATCCTCCCTCCTGACTTTCAAAAACACAAAATTTCTAAAATCAGTAGGTTAATAAAGTCCTTCATGTACATTTTATCCGCGTACATTTCAATACGGCCAATATTGCATTTGCTTTTTTTAAAAATATAGTCTACATTTAAGATCCGAGTTGCAGTTTGGTTTTGTTTGAAACTGACTTTCCGGCGAAATTAATGAGCGTAGTTCTGACGTTAACGTTAGGTCGCCTCATTAATCTAAAGCCTAACCAATTTAGTATGCGAGTGGAGTAGAACTCCGGGGAAAGCCAGTGCCCCTCGTCCCAAGTTGTTCGTAGTTCGTCATATATTTTAGCCTACCGCTGGTGATGCTAAACAATATATCACTTTATAGCGCTACAATAAAAAGCGACGTTATACGAAGCGAATATAACGAGGGCTAATGGCGGTAAATGGGCCGAATATTCATTATATATTCATTAATTTAAAAAAAAGAATGTGGGTTTGAAGCTTAACTGAGTAATGACTCCCATTAATACGATCAATACTCCCATCGTTCTCATTTGGCGAGTTGTTGACAGTCAAAGTAAATTTTAATTAGGCAATTAATCTAGAACGCTGCAGCATAATTTTTCTTTGCACGAATATTGGCCACTCAGGCTTCTTTTAATTCAAACTAGGATTCTCCCATAATTGAATTCCGATTATGTTCCGAAAGGTCAACAGCCATCGGTCGAGACATACACCTTCAGTAGGGAGCACGTTTGGCAAGGAGCATTTTCTGTCGGGTCCTTAAAATCGTCCAACTGCATTATTATCATAATTATTTTAAGTGCGTTATAGGTAAAAAATAAAAATTTGGCAAATATTATATCTAGATACCCGATGGTCAAATCCGTGTATAGCTTCTTTCGCGTATAGAAAAGTGATAGATGTAATGACCTGAAGTAACGTGTTTGTAATTTCATTTTCTTCGTGTGCCCGTCCCCATCAACTGTTGCACACAATTGCTTCTGACAACTGCCTCTATATTAATTTCAAGTTGATAACTCGCAGCTGACAACTTCTCTATCCCGTTCGTAACTTATATTGGGGAATAAACTCTTCCAGTATAACGCCGTGCGGTTTCGTCCCATTTACAGACAATTTCGTTTCAAAGAAAAAAAACGAATGAAAGAAAGGAATTGGATAGATTAAGTCGCTGGACGTTGTTTATAAAGCTCCGGTGCCAATTTCACGACCATCAATCTTATGAGGTGGACACCTCAATAGGCCCGGCCCCGGTACGTTTTGACAAAAAGATGTTGGCCACGACTCCGAACCATTAATAAGACCTCCTCACCGCTCAACCCCGCGGGACCTTTCAGTACCAACTTTCCCACTTAAACTACTACTGGAGGCGCAAGTTGGGGGAGCTCTAGTCGTCAAAAATTCATTAGAGTTGGAGAATCCCAATCGTTTGTCATCGACGCCGACGTACGAGGTGTCCGAGCGGACCAAACGACTTTCTCATACCATATTCGAGGTAAAACATGTATTAAAATGAAATAAATATTAAGGTATAAAAACTGCGATTGGTTTTCAGGATTTTCAATAAGGAATATGTCTAGCCCGGCTTGCGCGACATCGACATAACTGATCTAAAAAAATTGGAACCGCTATCTGAGAATCCAAAACGTATTGCGAAAACGTACCTTTGGTGGCACTGTTGTTAACTTATATTTACGGAATTTAAATATGAAATGTATGGTTTACTGTCTGTTGACTCTGAAACGCAAAATCGCCACCGCGTTTACAACGGAAAGTGTTTCTTTAAACGTGCGGTGTTGAATTTCCGAGGTAAAACCATCGTACATTTTCGTCTCCGAAGGAGGATGTGAGAAAACCGAAAAAATATTCAGAAAAGCCAAAGGGGAAAAAGACGAAGCCGGGACGGCCGGACAATAACGGCGTCGGCTTTGTCAATATTTCAACAGACTGAAACAAAAAAGAGACTCGCCAAGTCCAAGGAGGGGCCGGTGCAGGTTGCTTATAAAACGTTGAACTGAGTTAGAACAAATATTACTTTTATGTTGAAACTCTGGTGGACAAGAGGGACCGTATTTGCAGCCGAGCCCTTGAGCAAACTAAGGTAAATAAATCAGGGGCCCTGGACTCGGATGTTGTTGCCCAAATTTGAAAGAAGTTTCACCTGGTAAAAAATGCTTCTTTTGCGGCGTTTATTTTTTCCATTGGCTGGTTTTCTATGACAATCAGGCTGACAGGATGCCCCCTGGCAACACATATGCCCAAGTGATTCACCACTCATCATTGATGAAGATTTGCATTATCCCTAAACTATTACTGTTGGCAGGAGCGTAGAAGTAGTGTTTTTTTATCTGAAGTTACATACACCGTACTTATAAAGCTAAGTTTTAACATGGACTGTACAAAAGTGTTTTCTTACATCATACATTTATCTAATTTATTTCGTTCATTTCTGCAAATGTTAAGTACAATATCGTCAATAATATTGCGGAATATTCTTCATAAGGATGTGTCGGTTGAATTAATAAAAGTGTATTCAACAAAAACGCTCCGTTTTTAATGCACTGAAATTCCGTGGCACCTGAAAAATGCCGTGACGATGAAACTCAAAGCGTCGTTAATCCCTGTCTTTGGAGACAGGACTAACGAGAATCCCGCAGTATAATTCAATCTCCCTATAACAAGGCCCTTAGATAGCTTCTTAATACTTTAATGAAACCAATTTCGGTTATTAAACAGGGCTTTCACGGCGAATAATTGACACAATTAAAGAGGGGAATTCGTGACGCTTTTAGATTGCCCCAAAGTCATTTACATTTGTTCAAAGTAAATTCACATTTGCATGATTCTTGACCACGATAAACGGGGAACTAAAAAGCAATTTTTAATTAAAAATAATGTTCTATGAAATAGTTTCAATAACTCTGGCTTTAGTTTCTTAGTACATTATAAAAATTCATGAACAAGTTCGTTAAACTTATGCTCTTTACAACCTAGAAAAAACGTAATAGCCCACAATTATGGATATAATAACGAGTGATGACGAAAATTAATTCATCATTGCAAAAGACAAATGAAGGTGCTAGTTATCAGTTAGGTGCTAGAAACCTACAATTTTTAGTCATAATAAGACGTTTTAATCGTAATAAGTTTAAAAATATTATTCAATTTTACTTCAGGTATGGCATAAGGAACACATATTTACTCAGATTAATTCGTTTTGTAACATTAAAAAACTTTACCATTTGGATTTACACATTTAGTTTCACGATTATCACAGTTCAGTTCGTCAAGTTTTTTAGTTTCGGTTTCATTTTCTTTTAACGGAATGACGAAAAAGAAATTGTCATTTAATGGGTTGAAATTACCAACTAATAAAAACCAACAATGACGTCTGAAGTCCATTTTGCGCGTCCGCATACGTCCTGATTTTCTCTTCTGCCAACTGTGCCTCGCTTCATTTTACAACAAACAAAGTCTTTCCATAACCCGTTTTTAAAGTATCCAGAACAAAGGGACTAAAAGAGCCACGATGTTCAAAAGCCGGTGCTTGACGGGTGGAACAGATGGCTATTGTTGGACTTTAATTCTATTTTTTTTTAGAAGCCGTTATTTTAATATTCTCACTTTACATGCAAGAAAAAGCACACTACGACAACATTAAGAATAAATTCCTGATCATTGAAGTAATTTTACAATTATATTTGTGATAATAAGGGACAAGTAATGGCTCGTTGACAGGTTCTAGATTATTGACGCATTTCATGTAGAAAATTTTGTGCCTTGATTAAGTTTTTCTCGAATAGATAAGTACTGCTTACATATTGAACATAACTTTAAAAAACATTAATGAAACTACTCATTAAAAAATCTAACAGCTTATATACCATTAATATATCAATAGCTAATATACCAATTTATTACTATATTTTCTAGCATCATTTTTTTATACACATTCCCAGGTAACACAAGTAATAAAAAATTATTGCGACATAATTAATTATAGGTCATAATATTTAATAAATATTTTTACCTGGAATCTTCAGTCCGATTTACGCCTATTATCGCTGACGTTATGTCCGACATTTTTTCCGACAGGATTTTCCAAAGTTTGACTTCTTCTATTTTAGGTTCTGAAAAATAAAAGAAAATGTCAGTCATATGCAATCTGGTCTGTCTTAGAATACACGGCGGGACGATTTTCCGGAAGATGCCGGAGTGATGACATTTTTTCTCTCGGAATACTCTTTCTGTCGAAGGTCAGAACTATGCTCATATAAGTTGAATAATGACATGAAATAATAAACCAACGTAACAGGATTGGGACCAGCAGTATTCCGCCATGAAATACGAATGGAGCTCAGTTTGCAGAAACTAACGTCAGCTCCCCGAGGGATGAAGGATAAGAACCTTGGCGGCCAGGGTCAGATCCCATTCCCTTCTATCCGACCGCTTTCAATTTACCTTCCGCTTTGTTTCCAGGCGCAATATTGTTTCCGGCCAAGGAGAAAATGTGTTTCCTCGCATAAATTCAATGCGAGGCGCGATCCGTTTCATATAAGATCGGGCTTCATACTAGCGGTGGCGATATTTCATACGTAATGTAAACACAAATTACAACTGGCTCTTAAACAGTATCGGTTAAACATATCCTGGTGTCTAAGTTATACTACATGAAACCCCTGTAACATGTATGTTTTTTGTATGATTGGACAAACGTGGACACTGTAATATTATAAATATTATATTGAACATAATAAAAGTAAAATTATAAAAATGTTTATGTAAAGTATCCTACAAAATGTAGCATACCTCCCAATGCCAGAGATCAAATATCTACTAGCCATTGGCAGGTGTAAAAAATAGTATTGATCGTTGTTTTTTTCAAAATTGATTATATACAGGTAAATTAATATAGATTTACCAGCACTGGATCGTGCGGATTCGAGGTGAAATCACAACGTTGTTTGGGAAAAGCGAATTTTGCCCTCTGCAAAATCTTATTTACCCCCCCCCCCCCCCAAAAGAAAATGGAACCATTCGGCTTTTTTCTCGGAAAGGAGCAAGTGTCTTGAAAATTTTACATATCACACCCCTAGCCCAAGGCTGCCCTCCAAAGCCACCCCTATCGCCACCCCCCCCCCGGGGGCCTTGGCCCTTTGTGCGGGCCACTCTCGCGTTCTCGCTTTCCGTCTTTCTTTCCGGCTCGTTTTTGTGTCGTCGTCGTCCTTTTCCAGTCGGCTTGTTCCAGTCGGAACCCTCTCGCCGGGCCCCTCCTCTTAATCAGAAACAATGGCCGCACAAAAGGGTCCGGCTCCCCGCTCCCCCACTGGCGTAGCCCCCACGTCGGCCCGCCACGTGGCATAAAGGAATGTGATGAACCAGAATTTTACCGGGTGTTCCCCATTATTAGAATCCGGCCCGGTTCCGACCTCTAATACGGTGAGGAGAAGTATTTTCTCAGGCCGATGCGCTGAAAAGTTTCGCGCTTTACTGAAATTTGCATAACACAAATAACGGTGACGGCGAGATCACGGGGATAATACCCTTAATATTGTTCGTATGATAATGTAGGTATGTAACAGGTCTTGAATACAAATATGGCAATGTTAAAAATTTTTTTGTCATGACTTTTGAGTGTTCATCTAGTTATTCAAAAACAATTATCCCTTCAAAAATAATTACCTCCAGAAGGTACGCGTTAAATTAGTTTCCTCCGTGAAAGGCGTCTAAAAAAACGAATAGGGGCGAAAGACAGCGGTAAATCTGTCGGATATGTGAGAGTGCGCTGGAGTGGGGATAAACGGTGTAAGATTAAACCCGCAATGCCAAAGACACGTGGCGAAGCTCTCCCATTTGCAGGGGCTTGGTTCAGTCAATTGGGACGCCTAATAGGGCGCTTCCAATCTGGGCCAGCAATTAAAACGCTGGGCCCTGCCGATCTGTCTACAACCTTCCGGACCCTATCAATATCCTCCAGGCAATTTTTCAATCCTCCGTTCCTTCGCCCCGGAAGTCAATTAAGTCTGATTAAACCTATGTTTCGGAACACCGATCGAGCAGTCACTTCCTAAAGTACCAGTGGAACGTTTCACTAAACGTCATATAAAAATTGTTATACCACTTTAAAACAATTGAAAATTATTCATAAGGCGAATAATGCTAAATATCAATTCCTCAATGATGTGACTGTGGTTTTGAAAAAACGCGAGTGGTGACAGACAGGTCGTATATTTTATAATTCCACTAACTCTCGGAGATCCCCCGCATAACCCTTTCAATTTATTTTCGGGCCTTCTTTCAACCTTTCATCTTGTACAACTGAGGTTCAACCCTAAAATAAATAGATTTGCGGTACTCCATCTCGTGCCAAAGACCTTTGACCGCGCGTTTGTTTCTGCCTCGGTACGGGCGGATTGTAGTGGGACGTAGGTAAAAGGTCAAACTGCGACAGAGCGCAAGGGCGTATTTCGAAAACCCTTTGTAGCGAACCTTAGTTTGTATGACATGTAATTTTTTACATCCAGCAATATTTCAGGGGACGAAATGATTACCGATAATTGATTTAATTCATGGCTGTTCAGCTTATCTATTATGTGCTAAAATCACCCAGCTGTAGCCGAGGACTAAATAGTGTTTTTAGCTCTTGGAAAAGTTTTTGGAAAACCAACATCAAAGGAGAGTATTACAACTTCAATTTTAATAAAATCCTGCTAATGACTGAGAGATGCTGAATAGTATGTAGGTACGGACCAGTGCAGTAAGGGGATTTATACTATTGATTTCATTCTGTGTACTAGAATTTCACCTATAACCGGTTATTAATTCTGATTTCAATGCATCTCAAAACGTATTTAATATATTTTCCTAATACACCTAACACGTGACGAGTATTTAATAATAATATCATCAGAATCGAATCAGTTAGTCGTAAAAGAATGGCTCACCTTTATGCAGAAGGTGGTAGTGGAATCATTTCGCGAAATGTACAACGGATTCAGCGGGGCGTGCTTGTGTGTGTGAGGGCGCGTGATTCGCAGACAAAAGGCCCACACCCTTTGGGATTGGGTCGGGAGCGGCCGGAAGGAAGCCGAGGGTCAAGGGTTAGGGCCCATTACCGCCTAATGGCGTTTAAAAATTCATAGGGCGACCGCCCACCCCCTGACCTCGCGGCATCCCTTAACCTCCTATTAGTCTGCATATTCTCCCGGGGGGGCCAGATTCACGATAACTTTACGACGCATATAAAATTACGTACAATCCTAGCTTATGAAAAAAATAATTACTCTGGAGAGATGCACCGGCGTTGTTGATCGGTGCTTCCGTTTCACAAAGCAGAAAAAATCCGTTCGCTATCCAAACAAATAAGTTTACATATGCTTAATGCTAGATTGGTATATTTTAAATTTATTTAAATGGTAGGAGTACTCAAAATATAATACTAAAAGATTAGGCATGTACGATTAAATACAAGCTAATATTTTATATGAATCCATAATATTTATATCTCATATTGTTTCTTTTACACGAGAACAACGATTGATGAATTTATTCAATCATTAAGGAGAAATGGTAATGCCAAACGGGGATGGGTAAACAGTTTAAACTCGTTGATACTGATTGTTACTTTCGTTTTATATGCAAATGAATAAGCAGAAAATTGATTATCACGTTCACAACCCTAGAGAGTAAATGGAATTCGAAGAGTTTCCCGTGCTATTTCAAAATATGAATATTCAGTATGAAGAAAAAACATGGTACATCAATTTATCGAAAAAACTCATTTTTTAAACACTAAACGGAAATATAGATTTCTAAATCGTACTTAAAATATTTCTAAAAAAAAGTGAATCTCTCTCTCTTTATCGCCAGCACGTGGCAGCAACTAATGTTGCAATCTGTATTAATTATCTTTTGTCTTATGATTGTTTGCACCGATAAATTGTCTATCAAAATGTAAATGGGGGAACCCGGGGAATGAATAAATGAATGAGCCATTGCTCTTTCAAAATAAGGACGTCAGCCGATCTTGCATCAAATCAATATCGACATCCTCGTTGTGAGGAAAATAGGATGATGACTCCTTAGGAAATTGATGAATTTTCATTTTTCCTTCCAGACAGAATTTTATGATTGTCGCCAAACTAGCTTCAACGAACCTAGAATGTGCCTCTGCTCATTAAATTTATTAAATTATAATACGAGAAATGATAAATATAGTGAGATCCTTTGCATCTGTCCAATCACCTGTTATCTTGAAGTAGCCCACAAAGAGGTTCGTTTTTAATTTTCACACATTTTGACATTTGTCACAGGTAAATGTAAATTAATTTAATAAAATAATTTGTTTTTTCATCATACCAAATCAGTTTGGATCTGGTGGCTTGATGTAGAATCAGGGACGGCTGAATATATTGGCAAAAACCTGCGGTTATCCGTTAGCCATCGTGAAGCGAAGTCAAGAACTAACTCCGTATGGGGTGATGAATTGTTAAAGTTTTAAGTTGAAACAAATGTGACCATAATTCTCTGAACGCGCTGACGGTAATAAATCTAAGCTGCCCTTCTGTTCCAAGTAACATTTGGTTCACTGCTTCCACTCGGATTGTCGAGAACAATGGTGGGGCTATTGCTAACGGTACCATTTTTAAATTCGAGCTCGTTCCATTGGTATTTGCTTAAATACGAAAAATGCCTAAAAATATCGAATGCGATCGCAGGCAAAATTAAAACTATGTCCTTCCGCCGCCGGAAGGCGGTACAACGTGTAGAACGGTTGAAATTTTAACACGCGGGAGGGAATCGTTATTAAGAGGGACGCGGGCGATAAATCAGTGGGCATTAGACCAACCCGGCACTCGACTACAATATCGCATAGTTCATATATCAGAGCTGTAGAAAGATTCGAAGAATACGGCCCGTGCAAAATGACAGGAAAGGGAGAGATATGGCCGCGTTTATCCGTTACTATATGGTTGAAAGTTACACTTATAAAATGCTACAGCAACAAAATTTTACTAAAACAGTCTCCGTTATACTGGTGAACAGTTGTTTCACCAATAAATTTAATTGCACAAATCATCATGTAATCGCCATCTCAGTAACAATCCGTTAGTGTAACCGTGTTCATTCAAGAATCGTTGAGGCAATTAAGAATTTTCAATCATAGTTAGTGATGAAGAAATCCAGCGAGAGACGTTTATGCGGTAGGACGTTGACTTCGTGAAATATTGCGAGGGGTTGTTTGCACACATAAAAGTACTGGGGATCTGGTGTAAGGCTTGCTTCCATTGGTTTACACGTCCTAATTCAATTTGCAGACCAATTTACAAATGCACTGCAATCCGGAAAATAGGGTCGCAGCATTCTCTCAGATAAGCAACTTGGGAAATCTGATTTCGAGTGTAAACGGTCAATTGTAGGCCCATCGCTGCGATTCTAATAATCTGAAAATTTTTTCGCGTAAAATATTTTATTTTTCAGCCGTCTTACGTTTTCAAATCAAGGTTCATTTCCGAATCAGTAATTGATTGTTGAAATATTTCTAGTAAAAACCCAAATAAGTAAAGACCCCAATGGACAACGGTTAATTTAAATACTTAAATTTATCGCTTAACCGTTTTTAATTTTCCTTAATCCATCTTATCAATCAATCACTCAGCAGTATCTATGACAAATTTATGAGCAACATTCCGAAAACCTCCTTGGTTTATGTTGCCAAAGTAATGTTTGGGATTATTGCAGAAGATCGTTTTCTCGCCGTTAATGCTTTGATCACAAGAACATTATAGATTAATATTAGTTTTATATATAGAATGTGTCCATTCATGTTTTCCAGGGCTCAGAATAACCAATGAATTAACACGCCGACCAATGAGGGTTATCAATCCTCTGCTTTATCTTTTCTACCGGCTCTATTCCTTCAGTTGAAATGACGCTTCAGAATCGGCGCCCGCTTTAAATTTAATTACTGAAATGGAATTCCCATATAAGAGATTAGTCTGTGTCGGTTCCCTCGCTTGTGAGGTTTCCACAAATTGAAACCCATTAAAAAGCAAACCCCCCCCCCCCCCTAAGAGAGGAGGAAGAATTCATTAAAACCGAGGGCGTTAAGTAATAAGAAGACCTCCAAAGCTCCAGCGAATTCCACATTAGAAGCATGAAATCTGAAATACTACTGCGCCCCCCTTCCGTCCACTTCGAAACTTTATCAATGTACGAGGAAGTCATAAAGCTTCAGTTACAATCACTATGAAGTGGCATGAACAAGGTAAACGCTCGGTTTAAATTTGGAGTTTTTTTTATATCACAAAAATGATTGGGGCATTACACTACATTATACCTATTGATTCAAAGTAAAACATCTCCACATTTTGTATTCCGCAATGATTTATAACCTGTAGAAATGATTACTGTAATTCTGCAGGTAGGTTTTTCGTCATAATTTTGAATTTTTGATGGAAATTTAATTTGAGCATATATATATATATATATATATATATATGCTCCTTGACTCTCTAGAACCTTGTCACCGCTGATTTGTGTGTGTACTCGGTCGGATTTGGCTTGTGGCCAACCCCTCGGTAACTTTTCTTTAGGGGTTAAAGTGGGGTACATGCGCAAATCTGTCGATGAAACACCCTTCAAGTACTCTATATATGATCTATTAATTTTTTTATCATACGCGGTTTTATATTTCTTTCGCAAATAGAAAAAATGCGCTGAAAATTTGGAAGTAATTGATGAAAACATACGCCCTCAAATATCATGGCCCCTCATGCATTCTAACCTAATGACAGGGACGTCTGTGACAATCGGGTAATGAAAAGTAGGATACAAACGTACACAAGGTGAACAGGTTCCTCGGCCAAATTCCGACCGATCGGAGATGAGAATAAATATTCGGGTATTCAAACGAGGCGATAATAAAAATGGATGAAAATGATTTATATACTACTAAAACACTGGTGCAGCGACAACGCTTACACGATGTATTTTCAGCAGATGTTTAAGTTATTAAATTACGGCCCATTGTCAGTCTATTACCAAATCACTGTATTAGGACCAATTAGGCCGCTGTAAACAGAAGATTGATGATATTTAAGCTGTCCTTCTGTAGCCAGTGGCGCATTAGTCGCAAAGGTTTCGAGGCCAATTACGTCACGGCCCACGCACATAACCCACTTCCGAACGCTGACTGCCCACCAGCTTCTCCTGAAACATTGGGTTAAGCCCAGCGTTGTGTAATCCGAACACCCGATTGTTTAGAGTTTAATTAACAATTGTTAACCAATATACAACCGCGGAGTCTCGCGCCTACTCTTTCAACTTGACACCGTTAATGTGACCTTTGCGCGAATTCCAAATTGGACACCCGGTTATAATTTGATTTTTCTTTTATAATGGCCTTTTTTCTAGTCCTACTGGGTCAGATTAGCGTGACCAAGAGATATTAAATAGTAGCAAGTGCTGACAAGACAGCTACCTATAATACTGCTTCGTATCTGATCATTGCCTAAACAATTTGATGAAAATCACAAAAGTTGCTAATAAGAGACACGTTTCATCTGACTGTGTTAGAACGGTAATTATTCGGTAGAGGCACTGCCGACTTGATGCTTTGGAGGCAATCCACATCATTAAGAACGTCGTTATACTTTTGTACTTTCTTTCCCTTTATTCGTGCAGCCTGTTGATCTTAGAAATAAGCTCGAAGGTAATAACGCAACAAGTAATGAGATACAAAACAAAAATCATATTTGTAAATAAATTTGCATTAACGATTAAAGTGAAATTATAATAGGCATTCGTGTCTTAAACTTAAATTCAGTCTTGTACTCGGGCTTTAACATATAATAATTGTATCAGGTCAAGCGGTTATGGCCTTAAATCGTGTTACCCTACTTCATTATATGTTGGATATACTAACATAAGATGGTGGAGAGTAATAAACATAATTCGTACAATAATAACATAATACTAACAGTGGCTATCGGCGATATAAATAGATTAAATCAGCACTTTGGCTTTTGCAGAAATCGGTTATTGTTTAGGTACTTTTTAAATATTCAACTGTATCCTGCAATTTGAAAATACTGTATAAAATGTAATATATGCATAGCGTTTTCTCCTAAAGAAAATTGTATTACTTTTCGTACCACCTCCTTTGGCATTATGTGCATTGCATGAATTTACCATTTCCCGCCCCAGTGTTTCAATATCAAAGAAACAAATGGTCGGGTCGGCGTAAGGAAGCAAAACCGTGTCGACAATCTCCGAGAAAAGGGTAAAAATATACTTAAAATATAAATGAAACGGGTGAAACGGGCAGCGGGGGCCGGTACTCTGGAAATTGATAGGTTTCGTCAATTTGAGGTCTGGAAGGGCGCCGGGGTTTTTGTCCTGACGTAGTGGCCCGCATTAGGGGAGGCCCCCGGCGGGATCTGTCCGGAGAATATGCGAAAATCTGCTCCATTTATCTGACTAAATCGCCCCATTTTTTTTTCCACCCCTACGGCGGTGGCGGGACCGTCCCGCATAAAATATAATGTTCCTCCTTCCCCGGGGATATAAATCGGTCTGGACAGTGGGGGGGGGGCCCCGACTGAGTGGCCCGTCCCTTCCGATTTTCTTTATAGTCGTTTTCGACGATTGCGGTTCAATATTGTCCCTCCTGACATTCCCTCCGGAACGCGTGGATGGGGGGTGTGTGGATCCTGCCCGCAAGGCCGGAAGATATATCGGTTCTCCGGCCTGCGTATCACCAGCCCGAATGTATCATCCTGCCTCTCGGGGCGGCCCCGTTTATTAAATATAAAGAGAGGCAACAAATCTCATAGACTATATGAACCTCGTATAATACATAAGCCGCTATTGTCTAATTAATCAACTATCGCCGGACGTTCATTTGTATCGGTACATAGTATTATCTAAGCAATTATTCTGTGAAATAAAATTTTTGCCACGTTTGCGAAGCTATTGGTTCACCGACCATTATTTATTGGCAATGAATATCGTATAACATTAATTTAGAATACCTGTTTTGTGGTTTGCGAGGGGTTGGAATACCGTAGATTTCGTGTGTTTCTGTCTCCTCTCGCTGGTTTGATCTTTTGTCTTTTTTTGGTCACAAAAGACCAAACCAGCGAGAGGAGACAGAAACACACGAAATCTACGGTATAACATTAACGTAAATAATAAATAAGAATATTGTTGCACTGTTTACATTTCCGCGTTTGTGATCATAGTTTTCAATTGTTTTTTATTGTGAGTAACTCTTTAAACTTGGAATTCATTGGAATGTAATTAAATTATTCGACGTAAAGAAGCAAAGTTAACGTATTGTTCATATTTATCTGCATACATTTAATTAGATAACAAATTCGTAGAATTATAAAGTTCATTTCAATAATTATATATATGTAAGTATGTATGTGTGGGTGTGCGTATCTGTATGTGTGTCCTCAGATTATCCGCATTGAGTCCTGGATGGAGGCAGATACATTGAGGAATCGATATCGGATGTTGTGGACAATTAAACGTCTGAGGGGAGCCGGAATACGTTACAGGTCCCATTAGGATCCCTGATTGCATATTCCACCATCGGATATACTCCTCAGACTCCCACTCGCTCCGATTCAATCAGTTTAGGCAATCCGTTTTAATCTGAGGAAATTCGATAATTTCATTCAAGACAAGTCGAGAATGATGAATTTTCGTTCAATCTGAATGCTATTTGGGCGCAGGCCAAGATGTTAACGCGTAATGTTAAGACACGTATATTACCTCTGTTAATATTAAATTTATCCAAGAATTAGAAACTCTTTTTATAGTACATACGTTTTTATTAATTAAAATATCCGATTAGTAGTGAGGTAGATACTACAACAAGAGAAACGTTAGATGTCATACACAGACTATATCTTATAATTTAGAGAGCGAGGACCTGTGTGAGCTTCATGGGAAGCCAACACACGTCAAGTGCCCAGTTATGTTACTAGATAATTCTACAGACAATGGCGAGTAGTTATAATCGATCTTACTCATCATAACTCTGGCCATTGTATTTATGAAAGTTCAAGTGTATTAGAATCTATTAGGAGCTTGTCCATTGGGGTGATTGGCCCCTCTATTTGGACTCTCAACCGATTTACCAACCGGCAGTAGCTCAATTCAGAAATCCAATTACGTCGCTTTTAAAGACCTAATAACTAAATATAAAACGGGAAGGGGAGCGGGTACCAAGGAAGAAGCCTAGTTTAATTAGTGGGGGGTGGGGGCGCATCAAAAAAGCGCCAAACGTGCAACTACAACAGTTCTAAGGGGACAGGGTTTGTGTGATGCCAAGACCGGGGGGGAGGTGGGTTATCGTCACAAAGAGCCAACGGGGAGAGGTATTCAAATTAATTTTCTGAAGTCTATGCAAAATTAATTAGACGGGGGTTGATGAAATTTATTCATTAAGCGTTCCAAAATTGAACCGTTTTATTATCCGTACAGTGGGGAGAAGCTTTTATGAGTTATAGACAATCTGCTTCCTCGACGCTCCGCCAAGATGAATTAGCATTCCTGTGTTCTTCGCCCGAAAAGAACTACCCATCCCTCGTCGCGCCCGATTAACATTCAGAATGTATAATCTGGTGAAAATTTCGCAGCCGTCTTTGACGCCTGCATACAAAGACCCCGTAATTAATCGATAGACAAATAAATAGGGGCTCTTCGGTGGGCTGTTTTGGGACCCAATACTTAATGAAAGCAAAAGCCCAGTCAGCTAGGACAACACAGTTGCAATAGCCTTTTCATTATCCCACGGTGCTTTGATACCATAAACGAATAATTTTATTCTGTGCGATGTTCTGACCGGTTTTGATTTTCCACCTACTCCTATAGTAAATCGGAGCTCACTATGTTACCAACGAAACCCCACTGATACTGGCATACAGAATGTGTTAATATTCAATAAACTGGTAAAAAACTTTTACAGATCCGTTCATTATTGAAATTGATAACCACCTAGCTAGTGCATTATTCTTTTTACATGGATAACCCCGTTCATAATGAACTAAAAAATATTGGAAATTTACAAATTTTGACTTCGAAATTGAGTCAAGGTTGTAGTAGAGGGCCTCCACCGGGGATACCTCCAAACAACACAGAAATGAACATAACGTTGCAAGACGTAAAAGCTGTAAACGATTGCGGTGCAATAAAAGTAATCGTTTGTTTACAAAACGGTTTACCCGGGAGAGTTCCCGGGTATCCGCGACTATCCTGGAGGTTGGAATACGAGCGAGCGGGTGAAAAAAGGAACATTAAACGGGGGAGTCGGGACGCGGAATAGGGCGATAAGAAACCCGCCGAAGAAGTTTAGCCCGCGGTACCGATACACACACTGCGCTGAGCCACTATAAATAGGCGCTACAAGCCGCGAAATACGGCCTAGATAAGAGCCTATTAAAGGAGTCTGGGAGCCTCCTGCGGCAACCTGGAACTGCTATTGTTGGAATACCGCATGTTGGTATCACATCCTCTTAAGAAATGGGAAAATTTGTTGTTTTTTAACTCATATTAGAAAACAACAAATCTGGGTAATTAAAATGCAACGAGAAATCAAACGGAGAAAGCGTTGACTGTGACTTTATGAAATATGTATGTGTGTACCCCAAGCTACTATAATAGAAATGGCACATTTAGACAACGATTAGTCTCTCAGCCATCTTCTGTCTCCACTCACCATTGCCAGTGGCGCCGTTTAGTAATATTGCTAAAAGCATCCTTTTAGCACTGTGGCTAAGGATGCCACGATTAGTGCATTGCTAGAGGAATGCCGCTGAGAAGCCGACATTGTTTTACTGTGCATTGAAAAATCCCCAAAATCCTTGTATAAAATAACCTTTTATAATTCATTGAAATTCGTTCAAAAAATGATATTCAGAATTAATGTTAAACCGCCCGCACAGGTGAAGGTTATTGCTTCATTCATTCCCAATCAGGTCCTGAGTTGCTTTAAAACCGGCTCAAGAACTTTTACTCAATATTTACAAAACACGCCCCAATCTGAAAAAATATTACCTATACGTTTGCCAATCAAGATATGTCTGCAATGTTTCTGACCCTTCACATCAACAATCTCTGTAGCAAAGTAAATCGAAATTCATAAATAACATATATACCGTGAAACCTCATCGATCGGAAACGGAATATCCTTCGAATTTTCCGTATTCCTATGATCATGAATTTGTCCAGTGAATATATGTTACCAAATTTATATGAATCTTAATTATATTATTCTAATGTGCAAACGAATGGAAAATATGAAATTATAGTTCAAATGAAAATAAAGTAGAGTTCTCTTATTCAAGAAAATGTAACCAAACTAACTAGCAAACTGATGCCGCGTTCTTTTTACCATGTCAATAGATACTGAATATGCAAAAGCATATTCACTGATTACTATTGAATATTCACTATATCACTATGATACTGAATATTTATATTTAAATGAATCGAACATAACATCCCGTATTAAACTAATACAAATTGAATTGATTTCATATTTACAGAATGGCAGATTTTCTAGAAATAGCGCGTCAATTTGCTTTTCTGTATATCATAAAATTTTTAGCGGGCCATGATATTACTGGTCTTGTCAGAATGGAATTAAACAAGGGTATCGTTTGACACGTTGCCAGTCTCATTTTTGACTGGTCTGAAAATGGGATTTTAAATGCCGTGTGCCTGCATCTAATGGCTCCAGCAATTCGAATCTGCTATGAACAGAACCGAGAGATTATTTTATGCCTAGGAATGATTTCGCGTTTCCCGATCGATTTCAATACTTTATACATCAACATTGCCTATTTTTACTGCCCTTTAATATATATCGAGCATATTTTTTTGAGCCCGAGTTGTGGTTCGATCCCCGAGTAGGTCGGAAGAAAAACTACTGAGAATATAGGCTTATCAAATGAAGTAAGACTTCGGTCAGAATTGAATAGCGTAAGTATTTGAAGCGGTAGCCTTGTATCTGACGCAGTCATTCAGGAACAAATTACCTAAACCTAATGAGTTCAATCAGTTGAAATTTGCATTTGAAGGAAATGATCCGTTCTGCCACCGGAGAATCAATTGAAAATTTGAATCAAACTAATACTCACTAAATTCTAGTTTATTTTTAAACTTTCTTCTAAATCACTCGGATAGACAGCCGGCCATAAATGTGCCTTCTTACTAAGTCAGGAGGGTCACGAAATCCATTCTTATTTAGATATGTGGTCTTGGGATTTATATAAATCAAAAATAAAAAGCGAACATATGCATAAGCTTAGGATCTGTCGATTGGAATGGAACGAATAAAAAAGGTATAAATAAATTTGAAATCCAGAGACACCGTTTTGACCGGAAGTAGTATTATGCATTTGTCGTTTTGCTTCTGGGCGGTGAATACGGGTTTTGTCGGGGCAGGCGAAATAAAATTCATTCCGTCTCGTTCCTTATTGCCCCCCCCCCGATGTTCGGTAACGGGAGAGTCCTGCGGTCTCTTAATTGGAAGAGAATAAGGCCAGAACGACAGAGAGCGGGTGCAGTTCCTGTTTGGGCCGGGAAGGAAGGCGGAGTTGTGCAACCGATCAACAGGTTGGGCGGCCGGCAGGGGGTCAGACCGATCTCGGATCGGGCCGCTTTCTCCACCGACGGGAAACGCGAAATTCGAAATTGAGAAACCCCGTTAAATGCGAACTGCCCCCCGCTCCGAAATGAGATCACCCGGGTGCCGCGCAAAACCCCTAACCGATCACGCAACTGGCAAATAACTCAGGTAATTGCACCCATATTTGACTTTTCACAAACCTCGAACGTGCTATTATACGAAGTGGTTTTCGATCGTTTCCTGCGACCCTTATTCATATACAATACGTCCACAAGATGTACAGGACAAACAATACTCACCTTCGATCAATGAAGGAATAGACCAGTACGAGTGCTGAATATATTAATACTAACTTATTTCATTGGAATTAGTGTAATTTACGCCCCAATTAAATTTTCGTATAACTAATCTTCAGTTAGTGTAACTCCATAACGAAACTTTAGGTCCTTCCTGCATTTATGTTCTTCATATTGTCACTAAAAATAATCGAATAGCACATTTTTAAATAATATCCATTTTCGGTAATGCCATAACGCATAATGATTCGTTAGATGGAATTGATTAACATTGGCGCTCACCTATATGGTTCATTCCACGAAAAGAGTTTGTATATATTGAAATATATTGAAATTTTTGGATAAATGGGTATCGGTAAATAGCCTGGCGACGGCGCTGGAAACCGAGGGCCCGGAGCGGGCGAAGTTTGGGGTCTAGCCTCTTAATTGGTAAACTTGGCAGTGGTGCAATCTGGGCTCCCCATCTTAATAAGTTTGCACCGGCCCCAACTTTTTGAATCACGGTGTCCTACGAATCTACCGGCCGAGTATTGTTGCCGCCCGACAACCCGGTTCTACCAGATTAACAACGATCTTAATTAATCCCGCTCATGATTTATTAACAAGAAAGTTCCAGGAAAGTGAACAAATTTATGTTTAACTTAAATCGTCTTTCTTATACCAATCTATTGAACATTATTTTTTTATCTCTTTAAATCACCATACACAATTGTTATACTTAATGTTATTCAATTGATAGTACAATATAAGTGAGAGTATACCCTGAAATTCCTGCTTTGAGTAAGGTATGTCTGACGCGACCAGTTATATTTTGTTATTTAAAAATTATTTTAAATATTTATAATACTTTAAATTATAGTAAATATCGCTACGCTTCTTCCCAATGGAAATACGAAAATCATCAATTTCAGTTAGGACGAATAATTAATATTTCCAGTATACATTATCGTCAATATCTATTCAGGGTTGAATTTCAATTGGTCTTTTTATCAAAAAAGCACGATAGATGAAGAGATTAAAATTTGCCGGGAGCACTCAACTTAATCCGTCGTGAGAGAGACGGAATAGAGTTAATTCTAAACTTAATTACAATGAAAGCCCCCGCGCAATTAATAGTCCCAATACCGAGAGGGTTTCAAGACCGCTCCAGTCATTTGGCCGAGTCGCATCAGGAAGATATTTAACGTCGGGCGCGGTGTGGACTGAAAGTTGGAAGCCAAGGTTTTAATTGGTAAACTTGAAGCAGGTTTAAATCAGAGTCTTGTGCCTGAAACCGTCTTATTGTTCCCCCGGAGTTGCGGCTCCCGACTCCCTCCTCCCTCGCGCGTGGCTCCCCGCCAGCTTCAGACGTGAGAACCGCTCTCCGCAAGTTCGCCAGTTAACGCATCGGGCAGTTTGATGGAACGAAATGTATTTGAAAGATCTCCAGACCCCTGTTAGCGGAGCGTGCTAAATTACCGGATGTACAAAACACACTCATGGTTTATACTTGTTTTGATAGACAAGCAATTAATAACTTTATTTAATTCCAGGGATTTTCCAGGGAACGGGGATCCTTTCGCCGTTTTATGTTATCGCAACATTTTTTGTCCTAAGCAAAGCTAGTAATCAAATTTTCACCTTCGTCAGTACCAGTCCGAAACATAATGACATCCTAATGTCGACTGCTGTTGAAAAATTCTGTTAGCTCGGTCATTGAAATTTACTTCGGTAGAGGTTTTTGGCTGTATATTAGTGGTTATGAAATTGTAACAGCACTGATGAATAACAATATTCCTGTTGTATTGCAAATTTAATGGCAGTCCTTTCTGTTGTGGCTTATTAGCATTCACAATACGAATTGGGTGATAATATTTTCTATGTACGTGAGGCTAATGGACGTTGACACGGCCAACAGGCTTCGGATGGGACAATTGGTGCTGTGGAAGGGGGTTTCGGGCGGGCTTGAAATAGGGTCGCCGGAGCGGGGACGTTCAATATGGCGAGGCCGAATTCAAAAACTCAACTCGCCCATTTTGAATACAATGGCACCGGCAAATTGCTCTACCGGAGTACCTCTAATAATGTAATATTTGCCACAGCCTCTCCGATTGGCATTTTCGAATCAATCCGGATCATTGAATCCGACCGGTACTCGATCGTCCAGAAATATTTGAGCGATTCTATCAGAATATACCTCTTGTAAATTTACCGCAATCCGTTACATCAGAGGGGACATCAGGAACTACATTAAAAACCGTACATATAGTTCGGATTATCTATAATGAATACTGATTTGATTATAATAAAATTCGTTTGACCTGTTTTGTGGTTATAATAAGGTTCGTGATCAGGAATAATAAAAATTCGATAAATAAAAATGATAACAATTATTTATCGCATCGTGTATGAAATTGATTGACTAGATCAAATTTCACCATATGAAACACAGTAACAGCCAAGAGAACACCGAGAATAGAATGGTTGATTCTGAATTATTTCTTTCTTTGTCTAATGCAATTTAAACAATTCTGAAACACTCAATCTCAAGTATTTTAATTCACATGTACTAATAATAATCAGTAAAATCGAGAACTGTTTAGAACCAGAAAATGGAGGGGGTAAATTAATGAGGAGAAGTGGTGATGTAAATGATTATTTCCTGATATTCGCTCCCATGGTATATATTAATAGGGGGCAGCTTAGACTAAGTACTGAGCCCAGAAAAGAGACTTATGATATCGGTAGCGAGAGACGTTGGCTTTTCTCCTCTGAGACGCGTTATTGTCTGAGCGTTCGTCGGTCGGGATTTCACACGGCGACATTGTTGTCCCCCGAGCCTGGCTGGCACACATTGCATTAGCATTGTCTCTCCCTTTTGTTTAAACGAGGCCGAACTCCCTCTAATTGTTTGGCTTGTCGCAATCCAATTTGACGCGTCTAGACATCATTACAGTCCTCGTTTGCCCTTTTCCACTTCATCGCGCTGTCGTCCTTCCGCCAGCTCCTTGCACAATAGGCGGATGGGGGAAATCTGCCGCGTTGAATAAAATTACAATCAGAACTGGTTTCGGCCCATGCGGACATTGGAAATAATCTGACATTGGAATTAATGCCACGAGGGGTAAATAATCGCGATAAAAGATTGCCCCGTCATTAACTGTTATATTCATCCGACACTGTTCACTAGGAAAAACCTACTTGATAATAAGTTTTCCAAATTTCTCCAATCGCCTGCTTCCTGAACTTCTTCCTCGTCATTTTGCTACTGACGATGGCGAAATCTCAGACCATGCCGACAATAAAAAGGACGATAACAAACAAATTAATCACCACTATAATTATTTGGCGTATTCTTTTAAATAAAACTCTGATTCATAGCCATAACTCGACACCATCGAAAAATACTCGTCACAAATATGATAAAATGACCGTCAATCTTCAATTTTCCGTGGAAATGATTTCAAAGCATTATTATCAAAGATGACCAGATTGAATGAAGGCGACATCTGTTTCAGAGCACAGTCGCCAAATTTAAGCCGGATGGAGATTGGAGAGAGACTAGTCCCTGAAATAGGCCTATATTGTCAGATGCAGGAGCGGCTAATGATAGGGAACCAGTAACAACGTCCGCTCTGCACTAATGAGACTAGAGCTAAATCCTCGGCTCCGCAAAACCGTACAGTCCTTTCCAATCCGTCGCTTCATCAGGCCCGACCGAGGCTTTTTCCTCCAGTCGTTGTGAGCTCAATCGATGTCCACTATGCTTCTATAAGTTGATTCCAGCGGAAGATTCCAAGAAATTACATTAGACCCTAAGTGTTGTAGAATATAAAACCCCAGTTACAGAATCTTTATGTTATTGTATTACATGAAAACGCTAATTGTTTGTATATATATAAACCAATATATATACCATGGGTTGGCCCAAAGGCTATAACAAAATTAAAGCAGAAAGTCAACTAGATTCTGTCATGAACATGCAGATAGCTTTGATTCATTAATTCCATTTATTTCGGGCAGTTAGTACTGCGGCCGTAATACTGTTACAGTAACAGTGATCAGATTCTGTTTTCCTGTGAAAGAAAATGTCGCGTTCTCCAGTTTAACACTGCGGCGATATAAGTTTATAAAACTAGAATATCGACTTATTTCCGGAACAGTATAACAGTGAGCCGAAATTGAACGAATCGAAGAAACCGGCCGTGGTACGGCCGGCAGGCGACGTACCGCAAGCGGCCACAAAATCGGCGGAAAATCGTAACAAAGTGAAAGAAGTGGACAGAATGGGGCGAAAGAGTGTGAACCATTTTTTCCGCTAGTTTCTAGTTGATACTTTCTCTTGGCGGAACCGTCAGCATCCGGCGGAACACCTTTCGGGGATCGCTGATCTGTATAATTGGGCGCAGTCGGCGGTAGGACGCTTCGAATAATTCGAATGCACCGGGAATATAACTAAAACACATTCATTGGGGAATATAACTAAAAATCCTAGACAATTTCAAAACTTAGAAAAACCAGAATATTTCGGTTAAAAATTCTACAACATAAGTGCATTTGGTATCTCCATCTCGTAAACGGGTTGCACGAAAAGATGACTGTCGGAAGTGAGAGGAGAAATCTCGCGTTTGCACGAGGGTAAAAAGGGGGTAAACCAGTAAAGTGGATGGAGTTATGGGGCCCAGATAAGAGCGCTGAACTTCCTCATAGTAGAAACTACCTGATCGACCGGAAGGCAAACCCACTCAAGAATTTACCGGACCTTAACTCTTCTCCTTCAACCCAGTGTCTGTTTGTGTGTGTGTGTGTGTGTGTCAGTGACTAAAATCGTGCTGAACAATGTGTTCTCGTAGGGAATTTGAAGTGGACAAAATCAGAATTCATCGAAGAACATTTATATTCTAGTACTCGCTAAATATTATCAGTAATATATTTGATTTCTTGGCTTATTTTCAGGCATTCAAGATGAACAAAAATATAGGTGTGTGTGTTGTATGTGATACTGTCTCCGGGATAGAGAATATTTTCACGAATAGAGAAAATATTGCCTTCAAACGCTGATAATCTGCAATAATATATTTAAAAAGTCCTATCATGGGGCTAATTTAAGTATTGCAGGGCAGCGTAGCGAATTCGCCGATGAAGGGCATTCGTCAGAAAAATTTACGCCCGAATTCGCTAAATTTTTTCCCCTCCATTTTTATAACCCCTCGTGTAATATGAGAGGAAGTTTGCGGATTCTGAAAATATTAAAGCTGGAGCTGTCGACGGATTTCCACATTTTGTGGAGCCACACAAGAGCTACAGGTGGCACAAACCACCGAATTCAGGTACCTCATATATTACGATTTATTCTTATATTCAAAACACGATTAATACCTTTGCCAGATATGCCTAATTTGGGAATTATTTTAAACTTTTTATATACGAATATTCTAAGTATAATTTATCTAATGATCAAAATAAAGAAAAAATAGTATTTTCTATAATCCTTTCTTATGGAAACCATTAAGTTGAATAATAATATAGGGGGCCACAATTTGGACCCTAAGGAATAAATTCCCTCCTAATACGGAATATCTTGGAACGAAACAGACTCCATTTCTTCAGGAAGGGAGAGAACTTCAAAGCACTAAAGACCATTACAGGGAGGATTTGCTCCATGGATTTGAAATCTCTGGACCAATCGACCGTTGAGGGTTTTTTCCAACCCCCGCAAGTAAGTACCCAACGAGAAAAAACGTGAACCGGTTCAAAGTGCCCCCAGATGGAAACGGGGCTCAGGCTCGACAGGCTAGATGTTACGTCGAGGGGTACTCTGCAGTAATAACATAATAGCATGTATGTGGTTATAGGTAGATAATAACTGTTATATAATAGAAATAATTATATATAGGTATTGCCTACAGTGTCGCATTATGCGTTGCTATTATAATATTACAAGTCAAATCCTAAAGAAGAAAGGATTAATGTGCGGCTATTGGGGAAAGCCCATTACAGGGAAAAAATAATGGAAGGAATAAAAAAAATCTAACCACTAGGTGAGCCGGACCCGGAAGATATTCCCTTCAATTATTCCATTACCTGCAATTACGAAGTGAAGTATAATGGACGAGTGAGTGCACCTCAAAAGTATACCTGTTTTGTGGTCTGCCAGGGTTTTCAATACACCTACTTAATCTTCTGTCTCCTCTCGCCGGTTCGGTGTTATGTTAGACCGGATTCGGCTGCTCGCCATCTTCAGTAGCTCTTTCCGTCAGTTGTGGCGGTGAGTCGCTCTGGCATGTGGGACGCTTCTGGGGCATCCTGTCTGCACTGTGGAACTCGACAGTACAAGTGAAATGACAATCTAACAGAAGAGCAAACCAGCGAGAGAAGATATCGGGAAAACTACGGTATAATGGGAGAATTCGAGATTACGAAACGCTCTCGTGATAAATTCATATCTGTAATTGACTGAATATTCCGACAGCCGCAAGGGTTCTATCATTCTGTCTTTGGTAGCTCAGCACAAATTTCCGCACATTATTTGGAGAGTAGCTCTTTGGGTCGGTTACGCATTGACAGTGGACACATCAGGTTTTAAGTACCTCATTATTAGGCCGCCGATACCGGAGGCCGACCAGATTTTCATTCGATTACCGATTCGAGTAAATAATAGGAGGGAGGATTCGCGTCCAATAAACCGCCGAAGTGATAAAATACCCGAGGAAATTTGTTGTTCGAGGGGCTTTGTTTGCGGCAGAAGAAGAAAGAGGAGACGAACGAAAATTGAAGCCGCGGAATAGAGTGGTATGCCGCCCTCCCCTGAGAGCCAAATTTTGGCCCCTTCCAGCCGACAGCCGCTTCCTTCCCCACTCCAACATCGACTGAATTTACCGTTTCATTTGCCCCTCAAATTCTTTTCTTTATCGGCTTCACGATAAACAATTGGAGGCTGTCCCACGATAAGAGGTCCGGTATGGATCATGGATTGCCAATTGAGGGCCACAACCCGAATAGTTTGTTTTTTTATTTTTATTTTTATAGCAGTATCCGCGATCATTGAATAAAAATAGCAATAAACAGAATAGAGGAATGGACGGTTTTGAACTTAGGACAGGAAAGAAGCCCCATCCGGATTTTATTACTAATGTAAAGCAGTTCTGAGGTTTCGCGTTCCATATGTTTTAACTTTGCCATCCAATCGAGATTTCCAATTCGATTGACCTTATTTACCCAGCCCCTAATCGAATACTGAGATAAAGAAAAATGTCTAATTAAGTTTAAAGTTTGTTTAATTTAACGTGAACTACGTTTTGGTCTATCACGAAGTTGTTCCTGTCGAATTGTCGGGTTGATTTAACAATAAAATAACACCAACTTCAATTGTACAAACTAATTTAATGTGAGATAAGTGCTTGTTTGGGTTACTATACTATAATATATTTTGTTTGTTGTTGTGATCCTACTAGATAGCTACTTACCGGTAGACCTCAATTTGATGAATGATTTTGTTCGCCCCGAACAGGCAATATATTAACGTCATTACAATTTGCGTTATTAGTAAAACGACAGAATGTAGACATTTAATTGGTTCTAGGGCGGTCGAATACCGATGTCAGGCTAGTGTGATAGAGATATTGCTGGAGGACAGGTAATATTTCACGTCTCCAATTGTGGAATGTTGCCAATCGAAGCAGGTTGGGAGGAGGCCGGGGCAGCTGGACCGGGTCGGTTTTGTCTAATGACATTCTTGTTTAATAAACGTCCCTTAGTTAATTCCGCAGGTACGATGAACCCGCACTGGGGCTGCCCTTTCTGCCTACCCATTACCGTCTTCCTTTAGGTTATATCAGATCCGGCTTATAATTAAATATTTTCAAAGCAGCCGCAGCGTCTCAATTAAGTCTGAATGCCTAGGCATTTCAGTTTACCAAAAGTTTCGCAAGTTTATTGGTGAAAATGATATTGGATTTCAACCTTAAATAAGAGAAAGATTGATTTGTTAAAAAAAGATTTGTTTAATGATGTAACTACTCTGATTATTTTATCCCATTTACTGAGGGGATTCTTCGTCCTGCAATTTTATTATAGTGAACAACCTTCTTGCCTCAGGATGAGAAAATATTTTCACATTGCCGGCTAATATTTGTCGACCGGTGTCTTCTTCCTAGCGGGATGTACGCCCCCGATTACAGGTTGATACGGGGGATGACGTAAATAAAAGGGGATTTAACCCTAAAGGTAGAAGGCAGGACTGTCCCTTCGGCGCTAAGTGAAAGGGACGAAGTCAGGTTAGAGCTGAATTTAACAGAAACCCTTTAGCACCACCTCTTCCTCTCAAATGAAATAATATAATTTCTTTCTCATTGAACGGAAATATGAGATATCAAGAAATTAAATTCCTTTAACTCCAATACTTTGATATTTTGGTTTACCCCTTCTTAAGTTATTCTATTGTGAAAGATTAATGTAAAAATTTCTTTTTCTGTCTAAAATTCCCTTTTTTCCTATTTTACCAATTATGACACTTGTACAGCAGAGTTAGTACTTCAGTAGGGCGTTGTGTGGGGAAAGTAAGATTGTGTGAGTGATTGTTAGGCTTGGGGTTGATGTCGGGGGGTTCGGCTTGATTCAATTTGACTTTGAGGGGGTAAGAGCGGCGGCCGGTTGAATAGAGCTATCTTGTCTGGTCGGTGGCCGCCCACTCAGAGTCGCTCCGATAACATATATATTACAATAATGGCTCGCTTCAATGAAGGCCAAGGCCGGAAAGGGGGAGGGCTAATTCGATTCGAAGTTATTTCCGCACCGATTGGCGCGTCCTTAAGATTAGTCCCTACAAGCTTGCAGCAAACAATTCAGTGTTGAATCACCAGAGGCCCTATCCTACCCCAGTGGTATGGGTACTTCACCAGCCAATACCAATATTTGCATCGCAAATTTGTTTGCTTCATGCCTGCTGCAACCATTATTGCACAACGACAAAACCAATTGTGACTATTCGATTGAGATTTAATATTATTTGAAGCATTATAATTAGAATGCCTTAAATAAACTGCGTCACCAGACTTCATTCTGCAGCTAAGCTTGAAAAGAAGCCCAATGCACCACGAGAGCCAAGTTCAAAAGTGAAATCGCATGGGGAAAGGACGAAACTGTCAAGGAAGATTTCATTTTCTCAGGATAAATCTTATCCATGTTTGGAAATCCTCGGATACGAGTAATAGGAAATTATCTGAAAAAGGTCAAAAGGTAGAAAGTAAGAAAGGTGAACCTCCAAGGGATGGAAAACTTGCTTCGAATTGAAGCTACCTCGAGTCGCAGTCTGTCCTTTCCCTGTCAGAGACAGATTCATTCATTTTTTATGAGAACCAGAGGAAAACTAAACATTGCCAGTTACTAATTTAATTTCATACGCTGGTTATAACAATGAGGTCAATGAAACGTTGGCAAAGTCCGAATGTACTTTCAGTAACTAACAGTTAACTATAAAAAATGTAGCGTTAATAACTAGTAAACGAAAACCACAATAATAAAACAGACCATAAGACCGACCAGTGGCTTCATTTTCAAGGGAATATACTGAAAACAAATACCGAATCTCATTGTTTGTGTTCAACTAATCTGCTAACAGTTATATCTTCTTTTTCAAAAGTAAGAAATATGAATACAAAACTAGACCAAAGAATGTGTAAAAGAACAACTCAGATTCTACTGAACGTCATGACCTACTTTTCAACCGAAGTTCAGACTAGTATGAATTTTTCAGACAGTTCTTACTGAAAATCTTTAACACTAATGTAATTTCTCGGTGAATAAGATTTGGTAATATTCATCAGAACCTGCTTATACACACTTCAGATTAAATTAGACTCGAAGACGGAAGTCGGAAGCAGTTGAGTTTGACGGCCGATCAAAATAGTATAAGGACGCTCCGTGGGTAAATTTGAATTCCGGGCGAGTGGCGGCCACTTCTCGAAAACCCGTTCATCCTTGCAGTCCTAATTCATAATTCAGAAGCATGAACAGCAGCCATCGTCGCAAGCCGACCCATTTAAGTTCGTCGTAAGTGCTTCCAAGAGGACAACAATTGTTACATACGAAGAGCCGATTTTCATCCCCAAAGTCAATCTGTATTAAGTTTTATTTTATAATAATTGATTGCTTATTTTCGCTCAAAATCTAAATACTTGTTTTAGAAATTCTGGTCATAACGGTTAATCGCAGTGTTCGGGTTTTAGGAAACACGAAACGGTCGAATGGTGTCAAATATAAACGAATATATCGTATTAATATAAATAAATGTCTTAAATAAATTAATATCGGGTATTTCATTGTAAATATTTTTTAATAAGAATTACGTACTTATATATAAATGTTCATCCTTTAGGCCTAATTCATAATGCAACAGCATTATTGGAGGCGGACTCTGTTTATCTGGGAAAGTGGGAACATTTCCATGCACCGGGGTCGTCTACTCGGAATACCCAGATTTTCCTCGACTCGAGTCGGGGTTTACCGAACCCGAGTTTTCCTTGTCCGCCCGAACATGGATAACGCCCGGAAATTAATACGATAGCGCTAAGAGAACGGGGAAAAAGAAATGATGCAAGCGATTTGGGGAAAGTCCCCCTTGCCCCGTGCCTTGAGGAGGAAGATCGGACCGCTGAGTAAGCGAAAACCAAAAAGAAATCGCAAAAGGAAAGCAAGACACACGTCACTGCAGATAACATTAAAGCAAATCATTGGACGTATAGTAGGCAGATTATTAATAGATGAAACACCCCCCCCCAAAGGTACGGAGGGAATAATTACGAATGCTCGAATAAATTCGAAATACATTGAGAATGGGGCGGAATTCCGAGCACTTGAATTTCCAAGCTGAACAAAAAGCTTCCAAACTTCTCTCACAGTCGAATTTAATTTCATTCTTTAAAGGAGAACAAAACCTATACAGTATTTCTCAGAAACTTTCCTTGCGTTTTCTGGAATAATACTGTGAATAGAATGTCTTTGGACTGGAGTGAATGTTTGCTATTTATTAATTCACAAAATACTACCGGGCCAACGGAGGGAGTTCATGAAATAAAAAGTGAAGTCAATCTGATATATGAAACTTAAAAAAATATACCTGTACTAGTCTTTTATTAGTATATATCTCGGTCTAAATTTATCTACAGCCCAAAAATATAGATTGATCAAATTCCCGGACCTGCAATGCATTATTCATATAGTGTTGACAAGTTGCTACACGCTGGACATATTAATATAACGTCCTGCGTGGTCCAACCTCATTTCCTTTAATACTTCTACTGATCGCAAGTAGTGAATTACCTGGTCGTTTTTATACTTCTATGTTCGAATTCTCACGAGTAATCTGGAATTAATTCAGATCCATTCCACATCCCGATTCCTAAATTAGATCCGAAAATAAGTATCTTTATATTTTGAGAATAAAATATAGCCGCAAATAGTAGAAGTTCGGCATTTTCATTAGGCGGATATAAAAATTTAAGCGAATCATGAAGGGATTGTTAACAACAAGGGAATATTATATTAGCTTTAATATTTCCATATTTCTATGAGTATTACACATGTACAACTGTAAAATTAAACTTATTGAGCTTCGTTAACATTTATTTGTTTTGCAATTAAAGCTCAAACTTTGCTCGTATAGGGGGGCACAATGTTTTATAACTCCAATAGCCTTCAGCCGTCAGGGTTAAAACTACGACCATCCATCGATGAACTGGCTCAATAAATAACGCAGCGTCGAGGCCGGTCCGCAAAGTTCTAGTTTCAGGCCTTCCTGTTATTCGAGTTGACAATTACTGTTTCCTCGTGGCCCGGTTTTCCCGCCCGCAATTACCAACTGGCGCGGCCGTGTAATTTTCGGAGTATCCAAACCTGGTCGGCCTACAAACGACTCCGTCACAGTTCTCCGGCTCCCGTGTAAACTCGCGTTAATAAATTCGCTGAATTTATTTGGGATTACTGGCCCAAAAATGTAGATTACAAATTACACTATGATATAAGGAAACAAAAATATGTTTTCTAATACCTTCTGAAACTTGTAGTGATTTTGTATTTGATACACAAAGGAGAGTGACAGTTTTACTAGTGATGGTGTGCCGACCCGGAAGGTGGTTTTAAACCCGATACCTCAGATTCCTCATCGCGTGCCGCAATTAAACGGCGGTGTTATATTTCTCAGAGGGGCCTCCGCGCTTTGAGTAATAAGATGCTAATTTGCTTTTAATTAGGCTGCAGAAAAGAGACGGGATATTATGTCCGACGGGCAACAACCTAAATAATCTGAAGGATTGGTCCCATTTTCTCCTCTTCCGTTAACGAAGTTTCCTGAAGGTTCCTTCTTCGGGACAGCGACCAATCGAGATTGGTCTTCGACACGACGATTCAGTGGAGAAGTGTGTCGGACCGTCTCCTCACCGATGCTTAATCCCAGATTTGACAGGTTTCCGTTAGCGGCAGGGAAAAAGTAAACCAAGCGTAAGTTCTACTGAAGGCGGTTGAAAATCGAAATCTGTCTTAGTCCAGATACAAGAAGGATATGTCGCCACTGGCCGTGAAATGAGAAAATTGTAACTCCGTGTGGTAGGTAATGGAAGTAGAAAGCGTCAATTCCCAACGAGTCGGAACGAGACAAAATTACGCCTCCAATAATCTGCTAAGACTGATGAAACTTCTATTCTATTTTTCTACGTGCCATTCGCATACGGAGACAAACAATGCCTACGGGTTGAAGGACTCATTAGTGACTAATGTATGTCCTTAAAGTAATTTAGGAGTCTCTTGTCGACGACCGTTCGTGACGCACATTGCACGGTCGGAAGGCATTCTTCCTGTTGAATACTATACGACCAGGGGGCTGGACCAAATTAGCAAATTACTCTTACACCAGCGACACACGATCAGAACGCCTATGCATTTTGTTTGATATCGCGGCGCTTCGATTACTTCAAAGTACAAACGACTGCACCCTCCCCATTTGTTTAATAATACGCTTGTCACCAGTGATTAACCGGGAACATTGCATCGAGTGGGAAATAGGGTCTGAGCAAGTTTTTTAATTAAGTCTATATTCATTCCACTAAATAATTTATTACCGCGCAATCAACGGCGGGCCTGTTCCATTACCAGATGTTTTATGGTATTATCATCCCAATAAAAGTAAGTTTAATCTGGCCCAACTACAACTAAGCCTCTGCGCTCTAACTAACTATGATATTTTCAAAACGGTTCTCCTCCTCCGTCGACTAAATGCCCGTCGAACATTGGACAGAAATCCAGATGGGCATGCATGATTTATTCAATCGGTTGAACACTTTGATTGTGGGAGCAGGTAATCCTCTGAAACTATGCAGGGCTCGTTGAACCGATTAATAAGGAGGCTGTTAGCCCTCATCTATATTCGGCTGTTAAAGTGTCCCCCACTAAGCTGGCGGCGGACACCTCGCCGGCCATCAATTATATATTTTCTGACCGGCCAGATCGGGATAAACGATTACGAGATTGAAAATGTCAGGAAACGTCAGGACGTTTACAGCTTCAAAATAGGATTGGAAATTGGGATTAAAAATGGGGGCATATACAAACTACCAGACGACTATTTCTTTTTTTAACTATTTTATTTTTGCACAATCAACCTATACAGTTATTGGTTGCAATTGATACATGTATTTATTTCGGCGTGTTAGTCACGACAAAGAAACCACCCAATGATGGCGCTTTTGACATGTTTTAACATGTGAGGTGATCTCTGGGCCAGTGGCGTTTAAGCCGTCGTGGTGGGGATAGTGGATGGGTAGAAGAAGAAAGGGACTGAACGAGTGGGTTTGGATGTGGGAGAGGCGGGAGTGGAATTTAAGGAAGCGTGATTTTGCGACTTCGTCGACTGTTGGTATGTTGAGGTCATTATGGATTATTTGGTTAGAAACATACCAGGGAGCAATAAGGATGATACGAAGGACTTTTAATTGGAATCTCTGGATGCGGGCGATGTTGGATTTCTTAGCGGAACCCCATAGCTCTATTACGACAATTTTTAGTGTTCCGATTACCGTGACTAGGCTTTTAATTATTTTCTAATTCGCGATTTTGATGTGCCATATAGTAGATGAAACACTGCCAGCATTCTATACCCAGCTGTAGGAGCATTTTTACTTCAAAATTTGCCATCGGCCATCTTTTTATCAGAAAGGCCCATTAAGTTACCTTAGATACTATTAGAGTGGTTTTCCCCATTAGAAGAAAACACCTTTCCTTTTAAGGTATTTTTTCTGGACCGCGAGGATTAGGAAAATCCCCAATTGACTTCATGTCTCCGCACACCTGTTCAGCGTTGTGCTAGGCGCATTAGCCAGTAGCGTAATCGTACTAGTGGTGACGGAAAATGACAAGAGTTTTGAAACACAGGCTGGTGCCTAAGATGGCAGGGGATAATTCCATCGTTGGGCAGCGCCCCCAGAAGAGAAGTCCCTAGCACATTCAATTAAAAGACGATTGGATTCCGCCCAGTAAAACTGCATTACATATGAGGAGGAGCGAACGCCTCCTCGAGCCTCTCTATTGCTTAATGCCCCCTAAACTAGTTCCCTAAGGGGGCGCAATCCTTTCATTTAACATTTAGTGAAACTTCGAATTGTGGTCATTTCCCAGTTACCCAACTTCTTGGAAATAACTGCAAAACTCCAAATAATAAAGTAAATTAATATTATAGATTATCTTATTTTTTTCAATACATTATCGATGCTGGGTGATTGAGGCTCTTGCTGTTTTATTAATGGAATGCCGGTATTCTGTTCTCGAATAATTTCGTTTAGATTTGTATCGAAACTAAAACATACTTAAATTTATAAAAGATTTTCCGCCCGAAAACACTCAGACGATATCCTTTCATTCATCCTACGTACAGAATCACCCTTACCAAGTATTAATGCATTAACAAAACATAATGCATTCAGCAAAGAAGTGTTAAAAATATATTGCGACGCGATGGCGACATTTAATGAGCGTTGGTTAGTGAAAGAATATGACATGTAAAATAGAATACGCTGATGAAAAGAAAAAACATCGCCCGGGATGAAACAAAGCCCTGGCGCTTTGATTGTGTATTACAATGCACCTAGTCACGATTCGAAAAGAGTCCCCCGAGGCTGGCAGGACGGAGACGCTTTCACCGTCGTATTAATAGATAAAGTATCGGGGAGAGATGGGTTTCGACACGGCGGCTAATTACGGTTCGCTCGGAGAGCGGGGATGCCTTGCGCAACCCGGAATCGGCCGCCCCGAAGAACGACGCCACGACCGCAGTTCTACGGAAAGCCCTCACCCCCGGAGGAAAAAAAGGAGCTCCACCGGCCCCGGGAATAAATTGGGTTCCTGTGAAAGAAACCGCCGGATATGGAGGTTCCGAGCGCCTCACCGATTTTCCTTACTCTTTGTTTTTCTTCATATTTTTCGTTCCGTTCGAACCGTTCCACCGGCCGATAAATCATTCAGCTTGCTTCTGTCTTGTCCCGGGCCCTTCATCCTCATTGCTATTCTCTTCGCCTCTCGCCCTATTAATTATTTTTTATATCTCCCTTTCATTCCCGATTTATTCCCTTATCTCAGCCGGTCTAAATTTACTCTACTTTAAAATTCATTTGTTTCTTGAATATTCTACGTTCCTGTTCCGTGAAACAATTCCGTGACGGATCTACGCTATATAAATCTCTCGTCATTTTTCGGTGCAATAAATATTGTAATTTGGGTTCACCGAGTGAAAACAATTTTGTACGATACGAATGACCGATTTGTTCCAGATTGAATGCATTGATTGTTTCCCTGTTTCGGCAAAAATCATCAAATGGTATATATACATCGTACTTAAAATTTCAATGAAAAATAATATTACTCATTCGTATAGTTCTCGGACAGTTAATTACAAGAATACCGACACGAGCCTACTTGGTTTTACACCTCTACCAATAATTATTTCTGTGCAGTGCTGTTGACGTGTCATTCCTATCATATTCCGACTGACCAGAATAGTAATCACTTCATCAGATAAACACAAATTTTCCTCCTGCTCTCGACATGTTTTCCACGTGGGTAAAACCAACCGATTGATCGGTTATCACACATACGTCATCGGTAGGGCAATGAAGTGTCACAAATATACTGACAACAGAAAATTAAAAAATAATAAATATAGAAGAGCACGTCGATAATTTCATTATTAAACTCGAAATGAAAGTGACGATTCTAAATTTTAAGAAATACCACAATAATTTGAAGTGCTTTCTTAAACCTAATAACTTTCTTTTATTCTTCCTGAACTATTTAAATGTTGCAAGAAAAATTTTCAAGACAATCAAGTCTCACCTTCAAGTACATTACATAAATTTTAAATTTAATTTCAAAATACATAATGAAATATATGTCAGAACGTATACACTTCGTTCTGAATTGTTTTATAGAGCTGAATCCTCGTAAAAGGGCGGGAATAGAGGAATATGCACCAGTGATAAAAGCGAGGGTAGAATAGAACAAATGAGATAAGTGCCTTCCAGTTTGGATTCATTTAATTTATTCAAGAGCCGAGGTAGAACGAAACTTAAGATTAAGAGAGATCCCAAATTTCTAGCGAGATAGAATACGGACGGGCCTTTATTTCTTCTCAGGTTGGGGCCAAAGTTTTATAACGATATTAAAATTTTAGCGTCGAATTAAAAGTTGGCAATCCCCAAAAGTAAATTCTATTCAATCCGATCAATTTATATCGGAAAGAGAAAATACACTGTACTATTGAATTATTTGTTTGAAAAATTACACCATTAAATATCAAATTTACTAATTACTCGTCAGCTTTTAAGTATTTGACCGTTAAACCAAGAAGTAAAACCTTAGAATTCAATAATATAAACTGTTGGCGCGAATTTTTTCCTACAATTGCAAGGACAAAACTATTTTCTAACCATTTGTTATTTGATTGAAATTGACATAATAACTGCGGAAATACGCTACTTCTAAGGGGGACTACAAATCTTGAAGAAAACAAATTAATGAGGCAACCCTTAACACACTATTGAGAAAGAAGGAAAATTACAGCTTAAGTCAATATCATTTAAAAAATGTTAACTTATGCAAATGAAACATGGTGTAATAAAACATTGCAACACTATTCCACGAATTTTGGCAGTTCTCTCCTCACGGCTGCCAATTATCGTTCTGAGAAATTTAACAGTTTTTTTGAGGACGGATAAAGGTGAGACTGTGCAATTGTGCCCCACTTACTACTGCCATTGAACTAGTCCCATTGACGAATTGGAACTTACCATCATTTTGCCGGTGATGATTCTTTTACGTCATCATTACTTCAAGATATATGATCATTTAACATGACCCGTAATTTAAAAAAATGTTATGCCAATTTCTACGAAATTCCGTATTACATACATGAATAAAGGTTTATAACTGCGTTTCGATAATTACTTCGTTCACTTGAAATACTGTGAATCCAAAGCCTTAAGAAATGTCAATAAAACGTATAGTAAAAAATCAAGGGCTTTGAACAATTTTTGTTTTGGTTACTTAGTCCCGAAATCCTGTCTAGTTGTTGATCGAGAGGTTATATTAATACGGGCATACCAATCTATCCTCGTTTCGGCCCTAATGATCAGTCGTAATATGAAAACATTTTACAATCCATATTGCAACCATTAGTTTTAACAATAGATATGGACGATAATGAACCCGAGTACAATATATTCCTTCGCGTTTTTTTTATATGCAAAAATGTTCATCAAAATTGTGAATACCCGAGACACATTGATATACCTCCACGATACTCCCAACCCTCTGCTAAAAAGTAAAATAAATTCGTAGGCTTTCCTAAAAAAAGGCCCGTCGGTTTTCCTGATGACTCACCGGGCGATAAGCGCCGCTATCGACGGATCTCCGTGTAATTTGTGATAGTGGTGGGGTGAGGTAGGCGCGAGGTACAGGCGTGGGTACGGGTGGGGGCTCCGGGCGCTTATATATATATATAGGCGACCGCCAGTCTACACCATTCAACGAGTCCCCCTACCTTAGTAGCCCGCTCTCAGCGAAACCGCCCTCCCTATACCGCCTACCGACATAATCAGACATGAGACTGTCCCTGGCTCTGATCCTCTGCTTGGCGGCCTTCCTCGCCTCAACGGCCGCCGCCGAATCCTCCTACACCACCAAGTACGACGGCATCGACATAGACAAGATACTCTCCAACGACAGGATACTCACCCAGTACATCAAGTGCCTCATGGAGGAGGGCAACTGCACCAACGAAGGAAGGGAACTTAAAAGTAAGCATTAGAAATATGCATTTCTTTGTACTATATTATTTTATTTATCCACTACTTCTAGAATCTATTCTCCGCAGTATAAATGAGACTTCTGGAAATTAAATCGAAAAATAAAACCGGCAACCACTTTCATTATGCGACTTTCAATTTGTTAATTCACAATATATTGC
The DNA here is from genome assembly GCA_019843655.1 of Lethocerus indicus. Classification (NCBI taxonomy): domain Eukaryota; kingdom Metazoa; phylum Arthropoda; class Insecta; order Hemiptera; family Belostomatidae; genus Lethocerus; species Lethocerus indicus. The sequence continues at coordinate 13,513,672 of JACDQD010000008.1, forward strand.
AACAGGAGATTACAACACCTACGATCGTTTGAATATTTTCGTTTCATTTTTCCACTTGGGGTGAAATTGATACCGAATGAAAAACCCGTGGGTACAGAGAGCTCCCGCAATACATGAATCATTTTTCATTAGTCGCCATTTCGTCGTTTTGTAATTTGTGAAAATTCGTTCCAGCGAGAAAAACGTGCGGAGAAACGACCGTTAACGGAATTTTAAAGCGTTCGATTTCAATCGCTTTGATCCTTCCACCGAATATTACCTTAATTGACAAGTCGCGATTACTCAGAAACTTACCATTATGCCTGTGTGGAATTCGATCTATTTGTTCGAATAATTCCCAAAAAGTATTCGGAAGCGTGTCCCTTCTATGAAAATTTCATGATTCTAATTCTGACCCCAGAAATGAGTGAAAGGAAAGCCGATAGAGGTAACGCCGTTATGTTGAGCCAAGGGTCAAAATTTCGTTACTACCAAATGGTTTCTAAATGTGAACAGGAGGACGGGCCGTCAGAATTCGCGCTCTATTCTGAGCACATCCTTGTTAAATGGAACCGGCCACATTAGAAACGGGATAATTAACACATCGCGGACATCTGGAACGAACTCGTTTTACTAAATATGAGCCGACGGCCATCCGCGGCCTCGATAAGTCGTCGACCCGCGTAGTCGACATTTGGGGACGGCGGCTAGGCATCTATCCGTCGCGCCTCGTATTTATCCGCCTTTAAAATGCCACTCGCCTGCTCGCGGCCCATTCGAATGGGCGCCGTCCGTTTATCTTATGAATAAAAAATGGCTCCGAAATCGCGTTGGGCGGCATGACGCGTAGCGGGAGATATCCACGCCGGCGACGGGCACGTACCCGGTTTCCCAACCGGGCGCGGACGTTTCTCAACCGAAATCTTTTATCCCGATCCGGCAATTGGCGACAGGTGATACAGCGCTTGTACGCGAGCACGTCTTCAACACACTGTAAACATTTTGGGTTGCAGCATTCACCGGCATCAAAAGGAATCTTTGCGACACCTTTCCATTCGCCAGCTTTTCGACTTTTCACGAAAATTGGTCACGCGCCCGAACCGAACCTGCAATCATTCCAGGATTTGGCAATGTCTAAGAGCTCTTATAGTCAACGATATGACAATGCCGAATAAATTTCAGAGGGGATGACCCGTCGGAAACAAGACGTAATGAATCGTACTCGAACGTAATATATGTAACTGGCACAATTGTCAATTGGCAATAGCGTCGTTCCCTCTCCTCGCCCTCAGTCTTGAATTGGTGTCTTAAATTGGTCCTGACTCGACAAGGGCCAAACCTCTCCATCCGGTAGAGCATTCCGGCCGAATTAGACGTCGACCCACAGGAAAAGGGGGATTAATATAAAAAACTAGGACAGATGTGCCCTGAATTTCATTACATTATTATGGAATAAAGTACAGTAATATACGAATACGGCTTAAATCAGCAGTAGCAGTATTGTCCTCAAATGGAGTACGATTCCCCGGCGGTACAAAAATCGCATTATTCCATGTTTTATATAATGTATTGAGTTTTTCCGTGTGGACTCTACAATTCCCATCCAACAATGTAATTTGTGTAAATGGTTTGTGTCTTGTTTCTCGATTATTACTTTACGTTTGATCGTATTTCAAGAATCTCGGCATAGCGGCTTTACAATGCGTAGGCTCTGAGATGTCAATAGATTAGATTGAAAATGTTCAGGAAGTTGTTTTAGGTGGGCGCGGTCCCGATTACCTAACATTTCATAAAATAAATCTTGAAAATCGTGAGATTTCTTATCCTTGGTAGGTTTATTCGGGAATCTGCATAAATTCGGAAGGTGCCAACTAATCCTAATATTAATTAAAATCGCCTAAATAGAAGTACGGGTGTCACAACCACTCACTGGGCCGTCCAATAAATCGTTCAAGAGTCATTTCTGACTCGAATGCTCGGGAAATTTTAATTCCGAAAAAGCCCCGAATTAATTGGGTTATGCAAATGTTCCCGAATCCATTAACAATTAAAAAAAAAAAAAAACCCGAGGGAGCGGTCCTCATAGAGTCGGCCTTGGCGCAATTATTTTCAGCCGGAGAATACAAGATTTTCTTCACTTGTACACACAGATTACGCTATCGAGTAATAAATCCGGCTATAGCAGTTTGAACAGTACGGATAATTGAAATTTATATCGGAAAGTAATTTATGGAAATGGATTCATTGGACTGGGGTGTCCTCTAAAGACTAAACAATCGCGCCGATGAGCGCAATAATTTCTTGGCCCACCGGACGCACTAATGTTTTGTCGCATTTGTATTCCAATCGCAAAATAGACGCTTCTCGATTAAAAGATGCTTGGTAACCGACCAAAGCTATTCGGAGAACGCGGCCTTACAGTCGAGCTGGAAATAACTACAGGGGCCTGGAACTGAAAAATTCTCTCCCGATTATATAACTCCGTGACTCAGTAACTAATGTCGGCACTGGCTAAGATAGCATGTGGATATCAGACCGTAAAAGAATTGATTTCACAGCTCGTTAGTTGTATGTTTTCCGACTCACACAACTGAAGGCTAATTTTCCTGTCTTTAGGAGCTATCTTTATGCTCCCCTCAGGTATCAAGTTCAACATATGTGTGCTATCAGAAATATTTATTAAGCGGTATATTATTTATTGCTTTAGTAATTAATGAAGCTATAAATGCCGACTGCATTGTTTTCAGCAACAGTACCATATTTCGGATACCACCTAATGCGCTATATGAATATTGCCAACTATAATTTGGCACTATTCCTGATCAGCGCAAGCCATCCATTTGGATATTTGCAATTCTAGACCTAATAAATGGACGTTTTTGTACGTCAAGATATATACATATATTAATATAATATTGCAGCTATTAAAATTTTTAATCGACTATTGGTCGGGTGAGTTCAATTGGCCGGCCGATGGTCCGTCGCTCGGGCTGAGGTCGGACGGCTTTCTCCACTTGCGTAACTTCCTCAATGCGACCGGCATGTGCACACGCCGCTCACATAATAAAAAAACCTGATTTCTGTTTGTAAACAACGCAGTTTTATTCCGGTTGTATTTATTTAGCAGAAGTAGAATCAAGTAATTATATAAGTACAGACGCTAGGCTCTTTGGCTTGTAAACAGCTTCAACTATCCAAATATTTAAGAACATTTTTCCTATATTCCATAGTAATAAAATTAGCTTAGTTGTAACTAAAGATTCCTATTTAATGAAGATCCGCAATAATGGAAGACAATATTAAGTATCGATTTTTGAACTATGATTCCAACTGTAGAATGGAAATTGCCAGTCGACAGTGTAAGGCTCGAACTCCCATTAGGCTGGTGGTCGGGGGAGAAGGAAGTTTCACCCTTGCCGGATGTTTGTTTTACAAGTTTAACTGCAAATAGTTTGCCCCCTCCCCCCGTATCGGGGTAATTCAACTGGGCCACTGAGAACCGAAAGTTAACCCGGGTTTTTGGCTCCTCGTATGAAAGCCAAAATAGGTTTGCTCGCCTGAGCGCGCTTCGGCACGACAGACAGTCGTCACGAAGAAAAGTGAAATATATAGAGCGGAGAGGAAATTACCCTGCTCCTCAATTCTCGCCAGTCATTAATGGACATCAGATCGTGTCGTGTTTCACATTTTTATTGTCTTCTGGTGTACAAAAAAAATCTTGCAGGTAATCACTTCGTTCGTTTAGGAGTAAGTCCAATACGACGGACGATGGAGGTATCGGTTGTTCAGAATTAGGACAAAAATAAAACCGAAATAATAAACTATATCGTAACTGTTAACTTGGGAAATATATTCATACGTTCATCTAAACGTTTACGTCTAATTTGAATAACTATTGAAGGATACAAAAGAAAACCGTGCGTATGTATTAAAATGTTTTTTAAACAACATTTGTTTTCCGCCCAATTTTACCTGAAGCTGATGCAGTAAGATGTAAAATGTGTGGGAAGAGTGTGGCGGTGAACGGAATATCACGACCCCGGTCCTTTAGTTTAGGGCGACGTCTTTTGATACCCGAGTCCCGGGACTGACTGCCGTTTTAGGGGACATTATGATCAAATACCGGCCGAAACACTACCCGATCCCATAGTCTAAGCAAAAGGAGAGAGTTGGGTTTTCGGAATTTGACCCAAAGTAAATTCTTCCAGATCAGTTCTGAAGATTGGACCGATGGGCCGATAATAAAACGTGTTTGTCAGTCTCGTGAAAATATTCGTTACATCACGAACAGTCCCTCGGGAGGGATTGGACATTAGGGATGCTTTAGGCCGGGATCCGCTGTGAATTGGGGGAGTGAGACTGGGGAATAATATTCCTAAACCCGAGGTCCAGTGCCTACTTGGAGCGATGAATGTCGTCTCCCGGTTCCGGGATCATTGTCCGAGTCAGATTTTATTTTATTATCCGGTCATCAAAACGTTATTTAATCCTTTTGTAAATAAATAACCCCTATACTTTCGTTATAGTATCGAGAGAAATTTTATTAAATGCCAACGCCCCCATGTTTTTATTGGAGAGTAGTGGCGTGGAAAGGGGAGGGGTATACACACTTTAATTACATTCCGACCAATCGTGTTTCTCTCTTTAATCGAATTTGTTTTAATTAATTTATCCCGCCTTACACTTTTAAAAGTTTATTTGGCTTTTAGTGAGTCCCCTTTTATGTAACCCGAGTATAGTATTTCATTGATATTTATCGGATCGTTATGAAATTCAGACTGCTATTCAATTGTAATAATCAAAGTTGTTCCGATATTATAGCGATTACAGTGAGCTTCTACGTAGTATGTAATCTTTTTTTTAAGAATGCAAACTTCTCTCCGCAGTCGAATCTTAAATCTAGACTATTTTATTGCCTTCTTAATTCGTGGATATGGTATCGTCTAGGATTTGTGAAGATAATCATTGAAAAGACGTTTAATTACAGAATTATTTTGCGCAACTACTCCGCCTTAAGGTAGTCTTATTAATATTAATGACAGCTTGTTACGGTGAAGTTAAACACAAGAACTACAAGATACATTTACAACTGTTACTGTTCATTGGAATATATAAATAATATAGTCACGATGTCCAAATATGAGTGGAATAGCTCTGAAAATCTAACTAGAAAAACTGTATTCTAAATTAACTTTGGTCAACAATAGAGAGTTTTGAAAATGTGCCAATACCGTTGGCACGGGAAGGTTGAGCGCATTCAGGGATTATTACGGACGGACTGTAACAATGGTAGCGTCTAGACTCGTCCTTTTTTCCGCCGTAGAAAATAAAGGAAATAATTTAATTTACTTCGCGGGACATGAGGCTTACTGAAATGTCAACCAAGGTAATGGAGAAACTTTTTAATCCCCCTACACCGCTTCTCTCTTCCCATCCTATAAACGAATAAATCCCGGCCGCGCTCCTCAAATTTGTTTCCCTGGAAGTCAACCGACCGAAACGAGGGACCGCTTCATATTCATATTATTGTGTCATAAAGTGTTGTCGGTTGTTAAAAAAAATGTTGTCATTCGACTCTCCGGGGGCTTTCCAACGATTTATGACAGGGGGCGAAACCGGGCACTTCAGCACCGAGCATATCATTAAATTTAACAGCTTTCCACCGTCTTCAGTTGAATTCCGGTGAAATACTAATGGATGTCGGTTTCCCGTTATAAACCTGTCGGCGCTGCCACATTAGTGAGGTATTTAGTTGACAAATTTGCCTAACTGTTTTAACACCTTGGGTCCCCAAAAACATAGTTTAGATTAAAAGCAAAGTACGTGTATATAAGAGGACGGTTACATAGTAAATTCAGTATGAGCCATAACACCGGCGGTCTGAGAAGGCCCTAAAGCTAAGGACTGGTGGAGGTGATTAAATAAAAGGAAATATAAATGTATTACGACAACGGAGACTTACGGCTATGTTATTTACAGGGCCATTGGTATAGTTTGTCCGATATAATGAATGTATTGGCCGAGCGCCAAGCCTATTGTACATCGATATATAAGAGCCAGCTTGTTTAAACAGCAGAAATATCCAATTGGGAATGTTTGCAGCACTCAAATCTCGCAGCAGTCATTAATATAGTCTACTACAATATTATCGCACACATCGATTGAGTTATTGAATATCAATCAAGGCTAATGGCTCGGAATATACATATATATATATATATATATATATATATATATATATATACTAGAATCACTGAAATATTATTTCGTATTTGCATTATTTATTAGCCCCTCTGAAACGTACGCCCAGTTTGGGAAGTACGAAAATCATTAGGCCACGTATGGATGTAAATATATTTATTTATTCCATATAATAGAAGGTTTATAAATGCGGAAAACGAATTCAAGAAATAGACAGAGAAAATTAAAACAGGCGCAGCAAAACAAAACGAGAATGCGATAACACGCGGTCTAAGAGTGGGGTACGCCTTGAGTGATGAGGGGCCGCGTAATGTGGAGGGCCAGGTTCGATGCTCGATGCAAATCGACTTTCACCGTTTCGAGTTTCACTTTTTCTTTGGCCTTACCAGACAACACACACAAACACACACACACAACCTCCACTCACGTAATCCACTGTCGGAACGCTTCTTTCATTCATACTTATGCAACAGGCCCTGTGGCAAATTCCCTCCCGCCATTTTTTCCACGCAAGCGTAAGGTCCCCATTTGTGTGTTAGTGACAATTTCTACGCAAAACGTATGGTAATAAGTATCCCTCGTGTTACGCAGTAGCGCTAAATTCTAAGACAAGAAACGTTTTCGTTATCAGTTATAGCAGACAGAAAAAATCAGCGTGCCGTAATACCGGTTTTAATTATATAATTGGAAAGCTTCAGAGCCGTTCGTTAAGAACATTTGACTGGAGAAAACCGCACGAGATGTTATTGCACCGTTAGATCGGTGAATGATGACTGTTTTCGCCCGTATAAGGTGCTTTCCGCTTCACCGAACGGCGTTTTCACACACGGTTGGTTCTCTAAGCGCAGGTTATATTTGATTTGGGGAATGTTCGCTCCTCGGTATAGTACCGGGGACAAGAGGAAGGCGCTATGGGGGGATGGCCGAAGTTTATCCGTTTATCGGGCGGTCGGCCAGCGGCGGCTGCTCCCGTCTGCTCGCCGCCCCCTAAACTGCTTATCTAACCCGAGCTCGATTAAGCTCAACCGAACGAGCCGCTTCAACCAATCTTGTCCTCCCGAACATGCCGAAAATGTTATTACGCGATTGACCTGCGAATGTTTGGTCGGTACATATAGTTCAACTTACTGAATTAAGTAGGTCAATACAGTGATAGTTTGCAGTTCTGAACACCGCTCGTGTAATACATTGAAATTTGTTTTGACGAGTCGCAAAGACAATACTAACAAGTTAGACCCTCGGAGGTTCACTCTGGATTAAGTTGAAACAGCCTTTCGAGGGTTTAAAGCGTTTCAATTTCAGATATAATATTAAATACGGGGATATAATATCCAAGCCCCGATTCATTTAAAAACGGCCGGGAGCTCCGGGCGGCAGCATATATATTGCAGTTTCGGAAAACCCGCCCTAATTACTCCGGTGTTTGTTCAGACGCTCTATTTGTATCGGGCGGCTAAACTGTGGGCCGCAACCAAAATTTTGACGGGTGTTTGGGTGGCTAAACGGAGGCCGAAATTGGATCGCTGAGGGGTCTGCTTGTTCCAAACAGAGCGACGGCATCCAGCCTCACCCCCCGCCCCTTACTCGGGCCCCCGGGGCCCTTTCCATTTCCTCGGGCCGGAGGGAAGGGGGAAAAAAGTTTATTCCGCCGCACAGGCCTAGACGGCGGCTCATCAAGCGAATCTGACTTCTCGAAGAGGGTCCGGACTTGATTTACTTTCAGCCTATCGTCCCGACCGCGCTGAAATTTAATAATTTCATCATTCGGCCCTTGTTGGTTCATGAGAACGAAATGCATTTAGAACTCTTTTTATGACTATCTCAATTATTTACTTTCAGCAGAACAAAGTTGAAAAAACCCAACGGAGTTGAACACTATTGGAAAATTTATAACTGGGAGTAACTCCTGAGAATCAATTACCAAACATTTTATTCATTACGGACTGTAAATTAATAGCGAAGGTTTTGAATGCTAATCATCAGTCTAAGCTTAATAAAACTTAATGATAATCTTCGAAACTTATCATACGAAGATACGTTATTTTTATTTACATATGTAATATGCATGCATTTTCAGATTCTGTTATATGTTTCAATGTACGGATAAATGACGACCTCAGAGCTATCCGACCGAACCATTCCGACTGTATTTTCCCGTCGCGGGTTTCAGGAAATGTTTTCCCATATCGGAAACATCCTACCTTAGCACCGGAGAAAATTGTACCGCTATTTTCTATTTTCGAGCGTGAGAGAGAGAAGAGCAGAGGTCCGAGGAACCGAGGTGAAATTTCGGTTGGGACGAGGTATATATAGAGAGAAAGAGCTCGAAAGGGCTCAGCGACGGATCCGAAATAAATTGAAATCAGAGTCCGACAAAGACTGAGTGGCCCGGCCGGGATATCGCCGCCTCCATTATGAGCCCGCTCAACCCCGCCCCCCTAGTGAAGAACTTCGGGCCTCCACAACTTTCGGTCAAACCGAGAGTGAAACCGGTTATATTTCTCCTGGGAAAATTAACCTTTTAATAATTCTGTTGGTATAGGGAAAGGGGGTGGGAGGGGGTTTAGGAAATTAATAATCCTCCCGGCGCCTCATTCGGGCCTTATTGTTCTCGAAACGGTCCGGCTCGAAAAGAGGCCTTCCTGTCTTAATTGGATTGCACTCGGACTTTTCAATAAAGTCTGAGCGGGTGAAAGGTCTTCGGTCAAAAGTTTGGATAGGTCCCTTCGTACTTGGTTCGGTTATATCACTCGCGAAACGTGCTGGTAGTCTAATAAATAAAATGAAGTCTGACTTCGTAACCGAATGCCACTGTTTAGTCAATATATCCGTTTAGACTGCACAGTACTAATGTGTGATAGATAATAGGAATCGTGATAAGGCTTTAATAAGTTAGTACATAACGCTATACTTTTTATTGAATTCGTCTTCGTTTCAAACCAGAAAAATTGAATTAGGAACAAATAATAAGAAACCATCAATTAAATGTTACTCGGTTATTATTATATTGAAGGCATGAAAGAAAACACGCATGATCCGAAATTGTTACGCGTTTATTAATTTATTATGCTGTTATTTTGAATTATTTCGCTGCATAAAACATGTATTCGGTTTGCCAAAGCAAGTCTTTCAGAATATGCCGCTGCGCTTAAAAAATTATTTAAATATATATTAAGCAAGGAAAGAACAACGGAACCTAGTAACCAGACACACTTTCTTAATCCCATTTAAAACCTATGTCCATTATAAAAATGTGTCATATATATTACTCCCTAATGTCAACTCTAGAAACTACGGTGGAAATACGTAGGTAGATTATAAACACTAGCCGACAAAATTTCACCTCCTTTAATTAAAATAAAACCGGACTGTCAGCTATTCTGTTATGACTATAAACTTAGTTCTTTGCTTTAAAGGGTATAAAAAAGTATATTTTTTTATTTATTTACTCAAAATAGTTGCTGACATTAGTTGCATAAATAGTTGCCGACATTAGAAGCTAAAATTATACATAATTAATTTTGGAGCTAGTAATTATAATATATTAAAATATTCGGTTATAGGTATTGTAAATATTTTATCAACCGGCCACTTTTAAAATGGGAATTATGGTCATTGTCACGGCCAGCAAGACAGATCTAGTCGATTTAGGTAATTGTTACAATTCTTACGATTCCACTGAAGTCGCCATCGTTCCCAAGTGTAATTCGACGACAGGAAAGCGAATTGGAATAGATGAATGCAAATTGAATCTGAATGCATAAAAATTCGACCAGGAATATATTATACAAGCGTCTCGTCTTTCTTCAATAAGAGAAGGCAAGGTTTAGACAATTTTTAATTTTAGATATTGGATTTAGAGTTCCTTTTATTGAACTAGGACTCCAGACTTGGGCTGTTTTATTAGAATCTCAAATTCATAATAGAAAAACCTGGCTACTCATATATGACCCATACAGAATGAGGCATCACAATATAATACACTGCTGTAATTCATAATTCATTAATTAACGGACTGTATGAGATACTTCACAGAGGTACTCTTTTTGTCTGCAATGGCTAAAATAAGAAATTCTGTCCAATATCCGAGGAGGAACCCGCGGGGTTATTAAACTTTTATTAATATGTGCTAAAGAATTTAAATTTAGAGATACTCCTTTTTCCCTACTAGAATATTAAAAAAGTAAATAAATTTCCTCGTCGAATTCCCATTTTAACGCGTTTCCTTTCTGTTGCAGAAACTCTTCCCGACGCCCTGGCCACCGGATGCGAAAAGTGTTCGGAGAAACAGAGGAGCCAGACAGAGAAAGTCATCAAGCACCTCACCAAGAACAGGCCCAGGGATTGGTCCCGTCTCTCGGCCAAGTACGATCCCACCGGCGAATACTCCAAGAAGTATTCCGACAGGATCGCCTAATCATTTCAACCCTTCCTAATATTTTATTCTTCCCCTTCCCCGCCCCTTCATTTTCCTAATTTATTTTAATTTTCTCGACGGAGTGCCAAAAATATACGAAGATTTGAGAATTTAAATCGGTCGTTTACGGAGTCATAAAAGTGTCGCAGGCTCTCGACCGAATTCGAAAACATACTTTTCTTTGGCCCCTTTGAATTCAACCCATTGTTCGGCCTCCTTTCTCTGCCTCCTCGATCTCCTGCCCACCGGAGGGGGATGTAATTGGTTAAGAATTACTACCGGGCATAACGCCCCGTTTTATAACAAGTTGGAACGAATTGTTTTACTTTTGTAAGATCAATCCTCTTTTGTACAACGATCATTTTAATATCGTGTAGACGTAATTCAATAAATAATTGTTTCCTACAAGCGATTTTTATCTCATTCTAAAACCTCCGACCTACGAAATATTAATATAAGCGATTGATTTTCTAAAAAAATGTTTAGGAGCGTATCAACTATGGTCCCCTTCAAAATATCGCAGTTGGTAAGGAGTGCTAATAGCACAATGCATATATATGGGAATAGACCCGAATTATCATCAGCATCCGGTTAAGTCATCGCTCGCTGTTGTTGAGCAGAATACCGATTTTCATCACCCATTTGCACAATACGTGCTAACGTCGCAAATATTGACCGACCTTTTTGTGCCGACGTTATATTTGCTCTATGATTCTTCGAGAGGACTCTCCTAATCATACTTGTCTGCTTTCCCGATATTAGCATCCAACACCCGAGAGAGTTTGGTGGACGGGACACCGCAATAGGCCTGGAGATCTGGCCGTTGTCATATTTTCTCGCCCGAACTTAACACGTATCAAATGGATTTCCCAAAGACGTCGAGTCTCGTTCTCACCGCTGTGCGTCGTGAAACTTCCGAACTGAATGTTCAAGTTGGGAGAACAGCCGAACTAATGCAATCAGGCAAAAGCGTTTGGTCGTCACCGTTGCCGCCTATTGTTCAGCTCCCTTGACCCGATGAGCCAAATTGAGTCTTGCGCCAAGTCCTCGGCTCGGCAATAGAGGGGGCTTCGTAACTGCCTTCGAGCTCGTTGACATTCGATCCGCCGCGGAATTTCAAATTTGGAGTCCCCCCCATACCCGTTCGGCATATTATTCATACATTTACATTACAACTGACGTCCTTTGAATTGCTCCCGGCTACGTCAAACCGACAGCAGATTAGAATACTAGATGGGGCACAGATTTTGCTAGCCAGTGACCTCCGTCCGATTCCTATTACTTTGTTATTTGGCAAGGGGGACGTGTCACGTTGTATGTCAACCCTCTATCGGCAGTTGGACATTCAGGAACCTAAAGTTCAACATTTCCAGTGAAGCAAACGGGGAAATGGAAACTGCTTATCCTACCTAACCGGGATGTAGTAGGAAATATGAGAACCTTTGGGTTGCACACCTACCAGAAACAAAAAGTGCAAAGTAAGTTTTATGCTGATAATTATTTCGTTAGTTTAAAAAAAGGTTTAAGTAAAAGCTACAGTTTTTCTGTCGTTTACTTTCAGAACTATTAAATTTCTACCCAAGTGACCCAACTCGTATATTCAGGCTTGCCCCAGACCGGTTTACCCTTTTCGCAATCCCCTAGTTGTAGAAACCGGTTGTACATACATTGGCTGTTGGAAGTACTGCACTCTTATGCCCATGTTGGATAGAGGATTCGTATTCATTCATTACATTGTTGTCTTGAGCTTTCACCAGTGACCGCTGATCAATCCTTTCTTCTCGGCTTCACCAGACAATTAATTACTTGCGAGTGTTGTTATTTAGTATTGTATGTAGGATGGTTATGTCAGCCGAGGCCGTGGGGAAGCTGGACCCGTACAGTCTGTCCGTAAACAATTTTTTGCTTGTCCACTTATCGTCGATTCCCCACTTACGCTACGTATCGTTGCTTCGGCACTAAATCTTCTCGAATGTTTTTTTACCAACAGAGGATGACAGTGTGAAATCCAGCAGACTGTGAGATGTGGGTTTGAGGCAATAAGGGGAAGGCATTCATATGTACAAGGGCTTTGAAAGGCAAGGCATGTTTTCCGTTGGTCGGTTTGGCCGGGGAGATCCGAGAGCTGCGGAGGCCCCGATATAGAGTTAAACTGCAGCCGGCCAGACGCAAGACCTCCTTTAAAGGCTCCCGGTTCCCGCCTCTGGGGGACCTTATTTCTACCAAAAAGCGTCGGCCGGAGAAAAGATGCATCCCCTGTAAATTTGAAGCGGGCAAACGTGACGAAATGTAATATGAGCTGAAGTACAACTGGGGGATACAGAATCTACGCAGAATGTGGACGGAGACTGGCGCCAGATAAAGGAAACACGAAGACAGGGCGATGTAATAAGTTTGGATCATGCCTATGGCTGACATCTAACAAATATTACATGAGACTGTACGAAACGAGGAAAAGTATTCCTAACGAATATTATAAAATATTTATAAAAAATATTATATTTATAAAAAAGTTGAAGTGAATCAAAAAATACAATTTTTAAAAACTTCGCTTCAATTCATGTCGTTTGCACGGTGAAGAATCCTGCCCGAACTGTTATTGCACTACTTTAGTGGCGCACTGAAAGTACGTAAAAGTAAGTAAGTAAAAAATTACTGCGAATTTTGTTACTGTTTAATAATTTAGCCCAATCTGAAATACGTTGTTGACTACTCGCCTGCCAATAGGTTTAGTCGATCACCGCTGTGCAATACCATATAGATTTGGGGGACACGTATATATAGGCGTGTAGTGTAAGTCATGCGTTTGATGATTGACGAGCCCACCTGACACCAAACGCTCACGATGGACCAAGCTCATTGTCCCAATCATATCTGCCCTCTCCCCTAAACCACAGCCATCACCTCCACCTCTCCGTGGAGCTATTCAGTCATTGATTATTTTCCAATTTAGTATCTATAATAATTATTTCTATTTCTGGGTCAAGAAAATCTACATTTATTTTTTCGGTACATGAGGTTTTGTGCAGGCCAACCAGAATCCCGATTACAGTCCTATTTGAAGGAAACAATGAGTTATCATTGTGCCCGTTGTCAAGGATTAAAGATTGAAAACTTAAACCATTGAGCCAAAGCCAATTTGATAAGGGAATACAGAGATGGAACAACTGAATTGCACTGTCCAAGGGAAATGTCCGCCTCTATATCGCTCAATGTTCCTGGAATTTGTTCCAATTTACATTTAAACTAGTACAACAATTCTGTTTGAAGCTTTGGAGAATTATACTTGGTCTAATAAAAGAGTTATTATACCGATTAGGTATTTTTTTTGTTCAAACACCTTTTGGAAGTGATGTTTCGAAATAATATTCGCCATTTTACTTCATATGCCTGAATTATATCAAATATGCCGATGACAGTCTTATTGACATTTTACAATTTGATCTTTAATTCATTTGAATGTGAGTACAAATCTGCCGAAAATATAAAGTCCCGAGATCAAATTAACGTTAACATTAACGTTAACGTTAATTAACTTTAATTCTTGATATTGTTCAGTTTTAACCTCGTTTTTTGGAAGTGCTTCATCCTCGTTTATTATTCAAATAACTTTGAGTTGGAAGTGATAGTTCTGAATTTGCCATTCTTAAGTAGTTGCCGCCGCACCACAGTATGATGGGGCGAATAAAATGTACAAAGCAGGCTGTAATAAACAATATATATTCAAGAAATTACACAAGTGTTGGCAGAGCGCAAGTATAGGGCGGCCCCTATGCTCGGCTGAAATAATTGGGTTGTGTGGCGGCCGGCCGCTAGCAATTAAAGGTTTTAAAGCCTTTTAACTTTTAAGTTTTTCCTGACCGAATTAATTCGCGGGGTGTGTTCCATATCGACCCCGCAACAAAGGAAACCCGGGATAATCGCCCTAGCCGGCCGACAAAAGCCCCACCTAACTACACCGACCTTCTTTTATTCCCAGAGTTTTCCTACCCGCCTCATGCCTCTCCCCGGGGGGAAATTGCTATTAACGGACCGAACCGAATCTCGATTTTCAATTCAACCCATTGCCCGCACGGTTTCTTCGTTTATTTTTGCCAATACCGTTGGGCAACATTGACACGAAGTGAATTATTTTATGTCCAATCGAGACAATTATTAAACACTTCATGAAATTTCCGATGATTCGATGATAAAATCTCCGGGCCGCATAATTATTTTCAGTCAGCGGAAATTTCACCGTAATACCGTAATGGTTAAACCATAAACCGATATGAAAAAAAAATAATTTCAATATTTTCAGTGTAATTTACAAAATAGAAACATAATGTGTTTATTGTCAATTCATTACTCTAATTTTTAAGGCCCCGTTCGATGATTTCCGTCAAACGCCGAAATAAAGTGGTGAAAGTACCACACTGTTTTCCTAACAGAATAACATTAATTTAGATAGAAAATCGATGCCGAAATTTCACGGAATATTAAGGTATTCGTCCGGTATTCCGGTAATCATAGGTGTTTCAGTCGTGTTCACCCGTTCGCTCTGTTTTCCTAACAAGTGAAGGAAACTGTTGGGAGCAACAGGGCGAGAAGTTAAAGAAAATATTAGCCAGATATGAAACCGGTTTGAGGTGGGGGTCTGGAAGTAGAGAGAGGGAAAGCCGGCGCACCCGCACAACAAAAGGTTTCCACTCTTTAATCGCCCCGAGGTAATACAACTTGGAAATAGTATATTCGGGAGGCTCCTTTATTTCTCTCCTCTTTCTCTTTCTAAATCGGTCCTCCGTGTCCCGCCATTCTTCTTATTTCAACCGATAAGACCGACGGGTAAGAGTGGGGCGGGGGGGGGAGGGGAAGAGAGTTGGCGGTTTCTCCGAAAAACGGGGGACAGTTTTTAATTAAAATCGGAGAGCCGGTTAGACTCTGTCCCGCCGGCGATGTGTCCCTTCGAGGAAAAAATACGCTGCCTCGTTTATCTCGCCGATAATTAAACCGGAATGCCGGCGCACCGCTGAATACCAAATGCGGACGGCCTTCCTTAAGACAATTAGCCCTACACATCAATCAAGCCGTCCCCTGTAATTTTTTTCATTCTATTTTAGGTAATTTTACATAATTCCTGATTCGTGTCATAAATTTCTCCCCTAGCCTGTTTAACCCTGAACTCTTACGACTTCATGCCACCGTCATGGATATTGCGTTTGTGAATACATAAATGTATATAAAGTCGTGAAGTGATTCGATTAAAAAGTAATCAGTTTTATATCATATCCTTTTATACTTTGGTACATCAGTTTCTTGTTTGTAGTTTGATGTTTAATGTCGCAGGTTCCTCTTCCGACTGCTATATAGATGACGGTTATTTTTGCGTTCATCCTTTTTGCTTATTTCTTGGTTCGATTGTTTCTATCCAATTTATACATATTTAGGATATTTTACGAAGATGTCCTCCGTGAAGTGAACTTGAAGCCAAGAAGAAAAAGTACGAAATGAAGAAATTGAAATTCTATTTATCGACTCCCGCCAATCCTATTTACCAAAATTATTAAGTTCGAGACCCGGGCGAAAAGCTAACGCCAATCCATTTTACTGATTTACTATCTAATATTTATGGCTATTTAAACGAAATAATCTATTAAAATCCCAAAATCAATTCGAGTGCCGTAGTTGGTCCAAGGAGATAAAAACGTGGCCTCATTTATCACGCCTATAATTAAAGCGGAATGCCGGCACCCGCCTGAATACCCGATGCGCCCGCCTAAACCCACCGCTACAATTAGATCTACTAATCAACCAGAGTCCAATATCCCGGGCTATTATCAACATCCAGTATTAATCGCCTTCTCTCTATCCATAATGTATCGAAAGTGGTTATAAGGAGGCCGATTTAAGTAAAATAGCCCCCTTGCGTTCTCCTTGGTACACTTTGTTACGGCATTAATTACTAAGAAATAATATATGTTCATAAATTAATTTACTGAGAAAGGACGTGTGAGAGGGGATAAGCGGTTTGATCATCAGATGTCATAAATCATCGGTTCAATTTCCCGTCACACCGATGGCGGTACGAACGACATAACCTGCCAATCATCTAATTAGCGTCAGATTTAAATTTCGACTTCAGATTAGTTTTCGAGCTGTGTCTTGGTGTCTTCTAGTATTTCGTTTGTGGAAAAAAGGTCTTTCCGATGCCATTAAATTCGAAGGAAGAAATTACAAATCCGCGGCGCGCGTGAATTTCCCGGAACGCTGTACATATTAAACTTATATATTATTAAATATTTGTACGGCTGTACAAACGCCCCGATAAGCGAAACGCCTTCAGAAGCCCAGCCCGGGGCGGATCCACTACTTGAATCAGGGTCGGAAATGAAATTTTTCGGTGTTGAGATCCGCTCTTGTCGGAAGATACATGACCGGAGAGTTTGGTCAGCTGATAGGGACCAAGTTTCGGTTGGTGGGGCCCGCGGCATTTGACTCGGTAAACAATTTACAAGTTTAGCCGGCCCAACTTCGCCCTGCCACCCCTAAACCAACCGCCAACCCCACCCCAACATCAACTCGAGGGGGACAAGCGACAGCGATTTTCCGCCAAATAAAATTACAGATTAAAATGCACATTTAAATGACCGTTTAAAATCCGTCGTCAACTATCGGTGTTGAAAATATCCCGAAAATAGTCCTACCCTAACGTATTTATCTTAGATATCTGACGCTTAAATGGGACAATAAATTACACTAATATAACTCTAGATCATTTAAATTATTAATAGTAAGTGTATAACATAATCCACATATTTGTATTGCAGCTTGTATCAACCGAATTTTCCAATGTACCTGTTTAGACCGCAATATAGAATAACTAATCAAGTTTAAACATGGAGCAATGATGCGAAACAAAAATTACTTGTAATTTCAGGAGTGGAAAAATCCTTGATTCACCTTGTTTTTGTTGGATAAAACAAAACTTAAAAATACGCAGACAGGCATTTACATACTCGCTTATGTCATCTGTCGTTCCATTCCAGTTTACGCCATATTTTTTAGTTTGCATTATATTCTAAACATTTTTTTTTCAAACTGAATTTTCCAATCTCGCTTTGTGAAAGAAACGGTAGCACATGAACTCCCCAAATATCTAGGGTATTTCGATTTGGCAATATTCGGTATCTGCCCCGTGGGCACACTTTGATCCCAACAGTGACATAATATTTGACTGCAGCGTTCTGGTACAGGGCCACAAACGTTTCCCAACCCCGGACGCACGTGCGATATGCAATCCGAAAATATTTTTCCGAATATCTCAAATGTTCATGTGGTTACTGAATTTTAGATCTACTTAGATTTAATTTTTTTTCTTGAATATCTGTTCTGTGTAGCTTTCGCATCGCAGGTTTGTAAGAGCATTGAAAAATGTTTTGAATGTAACGCCATCCGCATTCATACAGAGGTATGAAAACAGTGTTACTGTTAAGTGCTTTCTAATTCGAATGCGATATGCAAATGCGGTTGAACAGCTTCCCGATGCGAGAGAGGAGGTCAACTGAACAGTAAAATTAGCTGAGCTCTTATCATTTTTTAAATTACTGGGATTTTTACAGGGGTATTTAAATTAACCTTTAAAGGGCCAATGATTCAGTTTCATAATTTATGATTCGGGACCAATGGTAAATTGAATAAAATACTAATATTTAACCAATCCATTAAACTGGAAGGGCGCACGTAGTCAATCAATCAAATCAAACGTATTGGCCCACGTTCAATTTTCCAGGTGGAACAGTAAACAGGTTGAAAAAGCGCCAGGTACGAAGCTCAGTCGATAATAGAGACACGTACAGGCCGGGTCATTAATATTCATAGTGCTAACGTTCATTTCGTCACATTTATGGTGGCAGAATCAATTTGAAAGTTATAAAAAAAAATTCTGAATTCGGTACCCGGAAATAGGGATCCGAGGTACAGAGGGTACAGAGGCTGGGCCCGCAACTAATTTGAATATCCTTCGTTTTCCAGCGGAGTACTATAAAGTTACTATAAATAAAGGCTATTGTATTGTACAATTACACTCCTTCATAATGTCTCTAATGAAGGTTTTATCACTTTGCCTACAGTTATAACCCGTTGGATGGAATATCACTCCTGCGATCTTCCTTCGCCACTTCTAGACCAGTTCGGTTTATCGCCAACGTCTGTAGCATTCCATAGTAATAAAGTAGCGAGTTATACTGAAGTAAGCCGTACACTCCCAATAAAACAGTATACATATATATAGATATTGGATATTTTGCTATGAGCATTTTTACAATGGAATGTAACGAGCCCATCACGTTACAGCGGTACGGTTTCGTAAAGGGGCAAATGCGTTTGTCATTCATTCCAGTGCATCGCCTGGTTGGCGTTTGGCAGAAGATATTTTCTCGCCTCCGAGGTCGTAAGTAGGAAGGTGGCGGGAGGAGGGAGGGAGGAGGGGTCTTTAATAAAAGACGAGACCCTGAAGGAAAGTTTCGAGAGAGCCCCCATTTGGCAAATCCGTCAGGGCGAAACTTGGAAATTGAAGCCGGCCAAAAATATTGGAATCGGACGAGACCGGCAATAATACCCATTCCGCGTTCTCCTAAATGCGTCGACATTTACAAATGGGACGGCAAATTTTCGTTGGGCGTTGTAAAGAGAGTTCTCAGTCCGTTCGAGCCGAGATACATCTCAATTAGTTCCGATCTGACAAGTGAGCTGGTTTGTTACCGATATCCGCTTAAAATTTCAGATTACCATAATTCCATTCTTCGACCTTTTTAGACATAAAAGAGAATGGAGTCCTGATTTGGAGTATTATATTAAAGTTAATTATCCCAGCGTATTTTTAAGGCCTTCATTTTAACAGCTGTTTATCAAGGCAGTAAATTGAAGCGGGACACGATCCAGAGCAGTTCGGAGTTATAATATCATTATGGGACAATAATAATAAAACACTGACAATTTAAGATACCTGTTAAATTCCATTTTCTCCACTCTTGATTTCGTATTTTGCTGAACAAAGAACAATGATTGCAGCTCTGCAAATATCATGAGAGAGATATCGCATGTATTTTGTGAGCGTAATATTCGTGGATCAACTGGCGACCGCAGATGCTGCTAATGAGGCACATCGGAGGGCGCCTAATTTAACTTTGGGATTATTGTAAGCCTAGTTTTAGATCTTATAGAGGTCGCCACCAATAGGTAGGATCACACTGCAGTAGAGCTTGATTCCCTCAGCGGTAACACTATATTCCAGTATTAAAATCCTAGCCAGTTAATGTAAAAAAGCGAGATTCAACATTATATCGCGTTGATGTGCATCATTAATCTAAATATAATTGTCCTAAATCTTGTGATGATGCTCATAAGATAATGGCGAGTAGCAGAAACCGGTCTTATACTACTAACTGGAGAAACTAGAGTATCATCGAGACCCCTTCCTTAAAAATATCCTAATCTAGGAATAAACTATTTAATCGAATTATTGTGTTCCTATCACAATGGTTGTAAAACATAACTATGGTTTTCGGGCGCAAATATGAACATCTTATTTTATCAGTGATGATTTAACTAAAGGTGATAATTTGTATCAAATCGAATGGAGTGTTGATGAAATGAACGTACGGTTTATAGTCTGGATTTTCAGGGGGGAATAAAGTTGCCCGCTGCTATTTCAGAAAAGGGAATTTCATATAAGCATTTCTCTTATAACGGAAACTAATTTAAACACCGTGAATTCATTCATAACGGTCGAAAACTGCGGTGTAGATTTGTGCTCATCAAAATGTTCGCTGGTGACGGATCAGCGGAATGGTGGTTGGAGAGGAGGGGGGGTTTGGGGGAAGCCGTGCTAAGTCCTAATTGAAGTTACAGCTGCCAAAATAGGTCCAAAGAGAAACATTTAAACCGGCCCTGCCCACCGTTCCCGGATAACCGATTCTCTTTCATGAATTTTAATAATTCACCGGGGTCCCTATAGCTCCAGGGACAAAGCGTCGACATAACATTGTTTTAATATTCAGATTATAAAAGGGCTTCATTAATGTGTGTTACAAACACTTTTTAAAATATTTAGGGAATCGATATCCGGGAATATAATTGGACTCTAGTTAAAATTTACCTCTGCACGTCAACATTGATAACATTTTAACGTCCAGTTTGTGGATGTACGAGGGCAACACAATATGAACGAATTATGATCTCAACACTTGATTCTTACGCTTCGATATAATAAAGATCTGAAAAGAGAGAATAGAGCTATATTGCAGGAAGTCGATAATAAACCATAAATCCAGAATAGACGAACTGTAGATATTAATATGGTGATAAGTGTACTACATAAAGCCACATGGGAGTGGCGAGTTGGCTGAGAGCAAAAACAGGTTAAATCTCAGACCGAGCAAGACAATACGTACAGTCCATTTGATAGAGCGGGCGGTATGGATTCGGTTCCCGGCCAATTGGCATTGACAGTCGGTACATATTTACGGCAGAATATAGACCCGGGGCTGTGGAGAGTTCAGGAGAATGGGGGCTCCGCTAGTCCGGACTAGTAGACCATTGTTCGTAGATCGACCAAAAAGGTCAACAGGCTGAACATCGGCTCATGATGAAAAATAGTAGGAGCGCGGAAATTCAATTTTCATTATTCATTTCAATTCCGGATTTACATCCCTCTTTCTATAAAAGAGGATTTGAAGAAATTCATAGCAAACAATTAACGCATATGTTGTTAATATAGTTGGCGTTATTAGTTTTAATTGTCTAATATTAAATAAAACGAAATTAGAGAAACTAAATGAGAAATAAAAATCATGTAGATTGTTCCTCGAAGTTGAAATAGGGAACGATGGGTATATTGATTGGCTGAAGTTTAAATTGCTGGCATCCTTTACATCTACACTAACATTCCCAGATCTGGAATTGTGTAGGGTCGAGGGAATTATCCTTCCGGATCGATCTCTAACTATCCTTCCGTTTCGAAGTCTTAGCCTGCAGCTTGTCCGAATGGCCAACAACAGAAAACTCGTCGTTACTGTTCCTTGATGAATCGTTTCTGGATGAAGGGAAAAACAATGCGGCAATGGTGCTGAGCCTCGAGAACAGGGCCGCGCTGAAACACTCTTTAATTATCTGAAGAAATAGTGTTGCTTTTCGTCACTCGACGAAAGACGAAAGCCTCCCACTCAACCTGCAGCCCTCCTCATCAGCTCAAGAAGGCGACCCGCGTCTTCACTCTAATTGGATACATGCTTGTCAGAATTTCTTTATTTCTACCACTGTTACTTCTTAGTTTTCGGTTTTAATCTTAACCCAGATATGCGTTATACGGCCACCTTCAAATATAAAGTTAAACACGGCCTAACCTATTTATGCTGTCTAGGTTTTTCAGCTTTCTTAAGCGTTAATAAACATGTTTTGGAGTATTTATTGGCGATTTTAAACGTTTAAAATCGAACCTTTGGGATTTTTGAGTGTTTTTAAACGTATTTTGGGGCGTTATTAGCGTTTCTTGAGTTTAAAATACTAAAAAAAGCCCCAAAACGCGTTTGCAAACCTTATAAGAGCCTATAAGAGCGCAAAAACCCCTCAAAACAAGTTTATTAATGCCAGAAATGCTAAACAACAACAATGATTTAACTTGAAAATATTCGGGTTATTCTTAACAGCCATTTCAACTTTAGAGGGTCTGCAAATCAATTCTGTAATAACGCGAGCAACATCCGAATTTGATCTTATTGGGTAATTTAGTCACGACCTGTGATCGGCGTTTCCGACGATTTCAACTGTTATACAATAACCGGGCGCTTTCCCAGGGCCTGCCGTTCCGTCCGATTAATAATCGGTAGGTTAATAGGGTCGGGTTGTAGCGGGTATTTTCATTAAAACGGGGGCATTATCCCTGGGGCAGGCTCTCAAATTGCAGTCGGCGGGCCCACTCAAGTGGCCCTGCACAAATTTAATCCCCGCCCTTCGGCTTTTCTGCCTTACCAACCCGCCCTCTAACAGCCACGTCCTCACACTTTGGATTCGTTAACGGCTCCATATGTTTTCGTCATTTTAAAAATAAGTACAAGAAGAGGTTTGACTTTACGGAATTGACGGAGCGATCCGAGACGCTATGTAAATGGAATTCAGTAGTATTCTCATTCGTGAGTTTAAAAATTTAATGTGTTCTTTAATGCGTTAATGTTATTAAACATATAATATGTTATTCACTAAATTACATAATATTTAGTCTTCATTCATTGTAATTCGTGAACATTCGTGATGGCTAGCAGTTAAATCAGCCAGTCAAATTCTAAAGAGCAGGTCACGGATCTTGTCTCAGTTCCGGCCTCCTCGCGGAAATTGTGCGTTTCGTGGCCACGTCAACGCTAAATTATATTCACGACCGGTAATACGGGTCAGACTGTATTTCGTGCTCGATTATCACATTCCCAGAGAATTACTGCCAGATGTTGGTACATGGTTTCGCATATCTATTCACTGAACTATGCCAGGAAGAGGTGATCCGGCAATTATTCAAATTTGGTTCAAACATTTATATTTCTCGGACTCACCGTTCTTCGTGTAACGTCAATTATCCGATATTTATAAGTCGTGAGATTCTCACTATATATAAGTTTATGTTTTTCGCAAGATTTTTGTCCACTTGCCCAAAATTATTCGGACTGAATTCACGACTTATGGCTAGTTCAGTGAGCAAAGCGTTTACGTAGCGCAGTTAAAAGTCGCTGAAAGTTACTCTTGGAGCGAGCAGTCCCGCTGTAGGCGATCCCATTCTTCCCTACAGTTAACCTGCTTCCTTTTTACATTCTGTACCTTGTGTCTGCGGACTGCTCGGGATAAATTAAATAAAGTATGGTTTAGCGTCAAAACCAAGTTCTCGTCCGCCTTTTGGGGAGTCGGAAAGCGCAGCTGCTCTCAGAGTAGTTATTCGCTCCCTCCGGGCCGAACGCGAAAGTAATGAGTTTAGAACTATGATCTAATATTCTCTAACAGTGTTCCCTCGACCCTGGCGCCAGTGCTAGTAATAAACCGTGGACGGGTTATGATTGGAGAGACCCCCGCCCGAACCAGTTTGGCGACTAAATAAGTTGGTAATTATGCAATTTATTAGCTGGGGGTTGGTGGCCAAGGTAAACCGGGCTTTCTCTGATCTTCGGTCGGTCGATTGGTTCCCGCCTAGGGGAATTACTAAGGGTGGAATCCTTAGGACCAAATTAGCCCGTTGTTTTAACAAACGAATTAGCCAGTTACGTTATTTGGTAAGAGACTAAAGGATTGGATTGGCATTTAGTATTACTACAATTCTAATAATTTTTATTATTATTACTTATTATCAAACCTAATTTAGAGTATTTAGAATATAGAAAATCCTAGGGAAATAACATTTCCCTAACTTAAGTTTCAGTGTAATGTTTAAATGCTTTAGTTATAATTTAAACTTCTCTTGGATGTATCAATATTTTATGTTAACTAGAGTTATTTTATTATTAATTTCCGCTTAATAATCTAGTAAGTTACTTTGGTAATCGGGTTTTCTGCATTTCTTTAATTTGTACTTCATTGATAACTATTAAATTAAAAATTCAATACTACTTTTATAAGCGGTACTAACAATAGTCATTTCGAAATAATTAATTGGAACGTAGTTTAAGGATTTACCTTTAAAAAATCGCTAATCATTTATATTTGTATTCGTGTTCTAATTCAAAATGAACACAAGCACGCAGTTCAAAAATAGAATGAATAATGCAGCTGTATGGAAAAGCAAATTAGAAATTCTTTGTTTCCTGGCTTAATGAACTCGGTCCATAAATTCAAATGGCTCCTGTTAAAATGGGGTTGCGTTTAATGCAAGAAAAAATTCTGTTAAATTGCTAACAACCGGCGCACCTCGGGTTCTTAATTACAGGTGACGGAGTTTTTACTCATTTGAATTTTTCCCATTTTAAGACCCCGCTCATAATGCTCAAACCCTTTAAAAGTCCATCTTTCCAGGCAAACGAATGTCAAGCTTTCTGTTGGGTTAATTCGCAAAAACTAAGAGTGAGTTGCTGTTGACTCCCGTGACGGTAGTGGGCTGTTTGAGCCCAAGACGCTATTGACTCTTAACAGCGCTCGGACAACTCGCACTAAGGGGTTTTTCCAAGCGATCCACTATTTCTGGACAGATTAAGATAGCCATTTATATCCTAAAAATGTACATCCTTAAACCTCGAGGCCGTCGTACACCTTGCCGATCGACACAGAAGGGAAAATGGAAAAAAACCGTTACTAGAAAAGGGGGCGACGACCGTCGCAAGGTTTAAGCTCGGATTCCCCTTTTAAAACAACAACTGTGGACGTTCACTTCGTCCTTTCTCGGTCTGTAACAACATTCGGCCGCCGCCTCCTCCTCTTAACAGGTTGCCGCAAAAGTAACTCGAGCGTACCGGAGTAGTGGACGGGAGAAATGGGTTTGACCCACTTAACAAGACAAACCCCCGTCCCTAAGTTTACTGCACGGTCTAATAATACTAACCCCACAGCCCTCCAGGCGTTCTACGCCGCCCGAACCAACCCCCGCCACGGTTTTAATTATACTCTGTCCGTTTAATTTAATACACCGGTTTTACGATTATGCCTGTAGACATCCCCGGCAACGATGCTGTCTTTCTCCGTTGAGACATGTCCGGGTACTTAACATGTATAGTCGTGTACATTGGACCTTCTAGTCACCGTGCGTTATTGTGAAAACATTTACGAATATATTAAAGCCATGACTACTTATCGATTAAAATATTCATCAAATATTGTTGATATAAAATCATAAATGCGTTGGTTTCAATAAGGAGATAAATATTTCAGTTTAAAAGGCAAAATCTTGAATTTTCAGCAATACAAAGATTCCTTTTCATAACTGCGCTTAGTTTCGTAGGGAATGCCGGTTCTTGGAAAGAAATTATGTTAGCTTGACGAGGCAGATACCTGGATTTGTTATCCTGTTTATCGTTTCAGTGTTTATAAGAGCGATTAGGAGCACTGTCGCAAATCCGGCGCCTGCGAGGGCTGCCACTACTTGCAGTGTGACTTCCCCATGCACAACCATGACACCTGAAACAGACAAGAATAATTAATTTATTATTATTAATTCTCGATATAACTTCGCCGAAATACGGTTTCGAAGATTCGTTTCTTCAGGACCTGTACCTGAACTTCTTGAATTGATTGGAATTTAATTGTCTTTCCAGATATGATTAATGCGGTCGAATATCCTCGTTATTAAAGTGAAATCTTGTATCCCATTTTTTGAGAAAGTTCATAAATAATGTTTAAGGTAAATAGCATTGTTTCCAATCGACCAAAAAAAATTAAATGTTGATTCTGGAGCGATGTAGTTACATCGGTAATGTCATCATTTAATAACCGATTTTAATGCCTCTTGATGAGTAAGTTGGTTGCCAACTAGAATGGTGTTCAAAAGCCGACTTATTGTTAAGATGAAAATCGGATGTATATTGGTCCAGGTGAGAATGGCTAAGAGGTGGAGGTATAACTGAGGGTTGAGGGCCGATTTTGCGTAATGGGGGCGTGAAGCGGGGCCGAAATCCTGGCTAAAGCCGTGCCAGGGGACAGGGGCTGAATAAACCATGGCTAAGTCGCATTAGGGGTCGGGCGAGGCCACGGCGGAACCGGCGGCCGTCCACGCTTTATGCCACTGACCCCGCAGTGCCCTATAAACTCGGTTTATAGTTGAGCAATTTCCCCCCTATTGAAGTAGGTGCCCGGGCCGGGAGTTTCTGGGCTAAGACGATTCGGACGATTTACAGCGGGTAAACAGTGTGGTTCACGAGAATCTCCCTCCTCCTGCCAGTAAACGTTATGTGATCGCCGGACCCCACGCTTCCGCTCGGCACGGTTTACGACTATCGAACGTGGCTAAAATGAAATCGAAAAACCGGATACTGAAGGGGAACGTATTTCGGTTTTAGGCGGATTCTTGGGGAGGTGTTGCGGTAGTAAAATTTCCGATGTAACTACTGCGGTAGCCGTAACTCTTTTCGGGACGACCCAAGCGGTTGTTAGCTGTGCTCACTTCAACTGGACAGGATTCGTAAGTACTTAAGATTATGTTACTAACGGAATTCTACTGACGGTGGACAGAAATTCGATTATGTACTTTTCACTACCGTCAATCTAAATTATCCAAGTTTTCGGTTCAAGGTGAATGTCTCTATCCGAAGGTAACCCCACTCACTCGGAGCCTCAGACGGAAGTATCATTCTTGGCGAATTCTCGGTTCGATTCAATTTAATTAGGCGCGTGTACGATGTGTATGACAATTCGATTTAGCTCACAATACATGTTGAAGAAGGGGACAAGATTGATTATTCGAAAATTGTTCACACTTTTTCATTAATTATACGTACCCCAAAGTCATGAATAGCACGGGATAAGAGCCCACAATTTCAATTTGCAACCTCGGAAAATATTGTCGCAACTCTCCTAATTTGAATACGAATAGGGTCGGGAATAAAGCCGGCACTGGGGAGGGAACTTGGGGTCGTACTCGTTTAGGGTGGAGACTCTCGCCACCAAGTACAGTTTTCCCATTTCCTTAAATTTCCCCACGATTCGGCGGATTCAGTCCAATAAGCCCGATTCTTCGGCGAAGATTCAGTTGTCGTGGCGATACGCCGTAAAATCGGATTCGGGCGGGAGCCGTCCATTAAAGATATTGTTTGGAATGGCCGCCGGGTAAAATGGTCCTGGGGGAGGGGTGGGATCGGTGAAGTGAACCCTTGAGCTCTTCGGATCGAGAGCAATGGGAACAGCGTTAGAGGGGAGCGTCGGGGATATATAAGAGGCGGGGTGGGATTCGGACTGTATCCAGGATTAGAGGACTGAAACTTAAGCCAATCGGTATTTGATAACCGAGCAGTGGGGCAGTTTGGCCGCGGCCCAAACACATTGGTTCCCTACTACTTCCAGCTTTCGACTAATTTAATATTCCGCCCTTCTCCATATTTCACCGAGTGCGGTAGGTCACTGTTGTGACCCGTCCCTGGTTTCTACACGGGCCTTGGCATGACACCTAAATTTCAAAGTATTCGTATAGATGGTTATTATCTAACCGATAAAATAAAGTATATTCGAAAACATGATTGGTTCCTCTCTCATACTTCTATTGCGACATATCCCGGACTGTATTTGAATATGCCATAAAGAAATAACTCACAAGAGTGACCTCCATTTGTAATAGGTTTATTTTTCAGATAAACCTATTACATAGGGCGAAATATTCTATCTTACTACAAAGTTGTGTTAATTCACTACGGAAGTGACGCAATAATAATATTCGTTATTATATTATAATTGTATAAGCTATAAATATATTATATTTGTGAAAGTTAAATGGTTATACAGCGCACCTATATAATAACTTGATATAAGAGATTAAACGAAATCGAAATAATATAAGTGTATTTCTAATATTTTTAACTCAATCTAGAATAATTTGTGTAAGCACTAATTAGTTCACATAAAATCGGATAATTAAGCGAAAATTTATCTATGTGGAATGAAACATAGAATATAAAGTGCAGTAAAGTTAAATCGCATGGGTTTCTACTTTCCTTAATGGGATAAGATTCTGGGAAATAACTTTATTAGATTTAACCGGTCGACTCTAATCCCTGTAATTTAGAATTTAGAGCCTACGTTACCTGTTAGAGCCGTGTTCTAAATTCAACGTTAATCACATTTTAGCCCGTAGGGGGTAGCAGAGCAACAAATGGTGGATTTACCTCCTGCACCTACCCATTCGGGCTGGGCCACCTCCGCCTCCCCCTTCCATTATAATTCATTGTTTAAATTGCTTTTATAAATGCTTTAGCATTATGCCACCGCCCCACTGCATTCAACCAACCTATTCCCCTGTGGCCTGGCATTCCGGTATTTTAAATCGCTAAAAAAGTAATTTGTTTTATGATTTGCACCTCTCTCCTTCATCCTTTCCTTCAAATATCTTTACGAGATTGAAGAACCACCTCACAGCAACACGTCGTATATTAATTTAAACTGAAATTAACTGAAAATACACTTTCTATTCCAAACTAACACAGATGCTGTGTTCTGCTCGAATAATTAAGCGAGTAAATTTAATTAATCATCTCTCGTCGTATTTGTTTAATTTAAATTTGCTGTTTGTAATGAGAACAAATAATTCAATGTAAACGGCGAGCGTGGGAAGATGCCTGTTAATCTTCACTGGAGGATTTATAGTAACTGAAAAGAAAAATATATATACATAGATGTAATTAATATACGTATGTTTTTTTTTATTTTGACATTGGCGTTAAAATTCACAGCCATTTTATATTATAATATCACTATGAAAAAATATCTTTATATTTAAAATACCTATTTTGGTCTATCGATACCACCTTCTTTGAACTGTAAACTCAACCGTCTTCCTTATTGTTGTCTATTTATGTTTTATACGACTGATAAGGCCCAAGGCGGGTCCTGACTATCTGTTCATACAAGCTACTAATTTTAAAAATTTGCGGAGAAAAATTAAGTGGATAAGGGGGTTGCGCAGTGGGGGAGAGCAGATTAACAGAGTTGAAGGGGGGTTTACGTCGTCCGTCGTTAGACCGCAATGAATCGCGGGGCTTTGGCAAGTTGCCGGCAGGTGGAACAAGACCGGCAGTTTACAACTTTGCCCCTTGTCTGAGCTTAATTAGGCCCTTTTCCCCGTCCATAAACACCGACGGGGATCCCAACCGCCTGCTATAATACGATTAATTTTGCCGATATTACACCCGATGTATTACCCCTTCGGAATAATAACGGGTGGTCTTCCATATTAGGCCACGAGGCTTTCGGACAATTACGCATGTTTAAAGTTGGCTCAACTTTAAATCTACTAACAGTCGTGTATCTTTTATAGTATTTTTATGACAACCGGTGAAATCATTAAACTAAAATCGCACTAAAAACCTTCCGTTTTACGCGATGCAAAAGCGAATACTCAGGAATCGTTTTCCGTACTAAATGCGGCTCGCGAAATGAGAACGGTATAAGAAGGGCAGCAGCGGCAGAAACGAAAGTAAAAACGAAATGATTCAGTTAAATGTTGCGTTAAATTGGATTGTAACAACAGGGAGAGTGTGCCCTATCGGGTCCTCCCTCCTTCACAGTCCTATTCCCCTTCCTTCTCCTCCTACTCCTCCGCCACCACCAGTAGGGAGCCTATTATTGAAGAAAAACCTTGAGGTCAACATCCCCTCTATTTGAGTACCAACCCCGACCTCAATCTCGACCACTGGCAAACATTAAAAACAAAAAACGGACAAAAAACAAACCGCTCTCGCGGAGCGTTAAATTTGTACTTCTAGTTTTGTTATCGCTCCATTCCGCCATTCTATCCGTCCAATGAGCGCGTTTAATAAAATGTCACACTAAATTAAAATCAAGTCATAATCCAAATATTAATGGATGTAGAAAGACCCGCATTTTTTATATATTATAAAAAAATAATATAGAATATTAAATAAGTGAAGCTTTTGCCAATTTTCGTATATAATTTTATAACAGTGGATAAAGGGAGATTGCGTAAACGCGTGGACTGGTCTCGAATATTATATTAAATTCTAACATTTTAGAATATAATAAGTAATATTGAAACTACGTTTACTGTTCGGATGGTACGGACCTATTATTATAGAAGGAAGAACAAGAACATGTAATAAATCCTGAGAATGAGAGGACATTTTCACATTTGAATCGTGCTGTGTAATCCTTGCGGAACAACTGGTGTACAGGGAGCATTGTCGAGAAAGCCCTCGAGACCGCCCTCTCCACATTTGTCTCCAGCCAAATAGATCTATTACTTTTTCTCAAAAGTTCCTTTCCACTTTTTGAAACCCTTTCTTTTAATTATTAACGGCACTTTTCTTGTTTCATATCTTTATTGCATTTGTTCCCCTCTTGTATTATCCGATTCATGAGGTTTCGCCGAGAAAATATTATCCTCAATAAATACCCAACGCCACACATTACCATTCCTCAGATCTCGTACTTTTTACTACAATCAACGCGTGTATGACACTTGGATTTGCGCTTTTACTCGTATCACAGTACTGAATCTCATACACTTGAAGCGCTGTCGGGATGGATTATGAGCCGGTAACATGGAGAGAAAGCAGCGAGACTATTTTAAATTACTTGTTTCAGATTGGTACGTTTTAAATTATGACGTGAAAAATAACAGTTTATTCAGAAGGTAGCCAGCCCTACGCCGCTGTTTCTATTTTTATTTCATATTCATTCCGGAAACTTTGATAGCTGTTCCATTCCTGGTGTATTCTCGAAAAAACAGACGCCCAACTCGCGAGTGGAGCAAAAACGTTTTTGCAGTTGAGTCCGGCTGGATGTTACGTGGCTACTACCATAACCTAACCTAAGCTAAATACCGCTATCCCACCTCAATTTGGCTCCCAATTTTAATTAAAATGAATTTACACTCTAAACTTCTTGTCTATGTTCTTGCCCCCCTTCCCCCAGAGCAGGTACGAATTTAGATTTTCCAACACTATATATTTAACTACAGGAAATTCCGGACGTGTTACACCCAGTCTAATACTCGCCTGGCGGAGGAATTAAAACGGAGTTTGGTTAAACCTGCGAATCAGTCAGGTTGCCGCCGTTTTATTGGATTCCGGCTTAAAGCCCAGACAATTATCCCCAGTAGGCGCGTAAATTATTCACCAAATAATCAGGAGAGGCTGCCAAGCTTGTATCCCCATCCTGGAGGTTTATCAACGGCCGTGTAGCACACGGATCGATGCCAATTCCAGGTATGAGGATGCGAATTGTTATTTTTTCGAGAACAATAACTCGTGCTGTCGTCCAGTCGGAAACATGCAGGTTGACCCCAATAGAAACATTCGGTACGGACGTTTTAAAATTTTCGAATATGTAGCCTGTATTAAATATAGGACGAGTGAGGGAAATTCGTTCGCGAGCTCCGGTAGCGAAATGTCAATGCTAATACTACCAAATAACAGTACTGAAATTATTTTCAATAGCAATATAATGTAATAAATAATTTTTCAATTTTTATTATTTAATTATTATAATGGAATATTTTGTCTGTAGGAAGTAACGAAAATGGATTTATTATTCAATATGTAGTTAAATACCCGTTGTGCTTCCGCGAATTTTATTATTATTAATTACCAGGATCCTTTATTTTATCGGTGTGTATTATTTACCATCGAGGGCTTATTTTTATCACCTACTCATAGGTGTTAGAAGCCTACTATAGGTATTTCTATTGAAATTGAATTGAATTTTATATTTTCTGTTTTAAGATTCACAAATATTTTTTTATATATTTCTGAATTCTATGAATACCAAATAACAGAAAGCAGGAGAAAAATAAACCCAGTTAATTGGGTAAAAACACTGAGGTATAAAATAAAATATATAACGAGCTCATTTGTCGGAAGCATAATATTTGAACGTTGTCCAATCTCTAAAGATCTCCTTTCGCAAAAAAATTATGGCCAATCAAATATTTAAAGAAGAGCAATTACAATTGTCCAGGATCTGTTTGGCTAGGGCGAACATCGTCTCACGGGGCCCGGTATATTATAATAGCTATCTTCAGGAGACCGACGTCCCACCGGCTACATACAGTGTCCGGACTCGGAGGGGTCCAACTCTGAAAAGCTTATTTGATTAACACCGGCCGGCTCTCGACTCTAATCCCGCTCTACACAAACGGAGCAATTCAATTTACGGGGACCGATATATTTCGGATACCCGACATTGTAAATTGGCGCATTCACTCGCGAATCCATCGGGGTGATACATTTAATTATTTTTTCGACAGCCGCCACTGGTTCGTAAACACTTGCGTGCAGGCCGGCCTTGGTGTGACGCTTTCGAATATGAGCCTTCATTTTATGATTTCGTCAATTTATACCAAGCATTAATGGTGTCGAATATGGCTCTTCCACTCCACTAGCTGCACTTTAAAACTGCCCCTGTAAATATTCTCTCAAGGAGAGACAATTAGGGTTACTATTATAAATTTGATGGTATTAATTTAATTTACTATTTTCAACTAAACAATGCCCAAGATTACGATTAATATCTGAAATTGGAGGTTTGCGGGATGTCGCTAGTTGGGAGAAGTTTGCCCATCAGAGTGTAGTTACCTAGTTAGCGATGCATGGCTTACCGTCAGTTGGGAAGGAGGTTCTGCTGATCGTGTCCCTTTCCGGCTCCCATTCGGAGCAATGCTGACTGGCAATAATACCGGCCAGCAGAGATTCCGGCTCCATCAGCTGGGCATACCGTGCACTTTACCTTACTTTCCCATTGCCTGATCCCCCGCTGTTGGTAGACAACGAAAGGACAGATTGCGTGAGATCAACGGGATAGGTGTACACCAGTGCTTTATCGAGAAGCAGTTCTCATGTAGGGACTGACAACAGAAATAAATATGTTCCGAGCGATACCAGACGGTTTTTCCTTTTTTATTACTTCAGATCCTCACCATAGGCAAAGATATTGTTGGAGTAATTATTTACCTTTACGATTTTCCATCACTTTGACATTCTTAGAGTGGTAATTTCATCTTGTGGACATGGTTGCAACGGTTATTCTAGTTTTGGCAATGCTTGTTTTCTACGGAATTTACCCGTTAATTTACTAATGAATATGTGTAATTCGTGTGCGCTAATTTAATGCGAAAGAATAATAAACACGGAGGA
Organism: Lethocerus indicus; assembly: GCA_019843655.1. Classification (NCBI taxonomy): domain Eukaryota; kingdom Metazoa; phylum Arthropoda; class Insecta; order Hemiptera; family Belostomatidae; genus Lethocerus; species Lethocerus indicus. Next base: position 13,547,062 of record JACDQD010000008.1, read on the forward strand.
AATATATTTAATACTTTAATTACAAGTTCAATTGATCATTATTTGTTTAAGCCTACTTGCGTATCTTGTCAATTTCATATTCCATGTATTGCATAGGATATCTCAGTAAGATGTAGGTCAAGACGATTGCATATGCGCGTCTACTCTGGACGTGCTGCATTGGGATGCATAGGGCAGCTGGCGGCCTTCAGAGTCGGAGACCTCCCGCCGGACATGTACAAACAAGCTATAGCGCTTTGCTCCCGAGGGACACGGCGGAAAAGAAAGAATAAGAGGAGGAAGGGGTGCGAGTGAGATAGGGAAAGACAAAGTGTGTGTGTGTGTGTGTGTGTGTGTGTGTGTGTGTGTGTGTGTGTGTGTGTGTGTGTGTGTGTGTGTGTGTGTGTGTGTGTGTGAAGAGAGAGAGAGAGAGAGAGAGAGAGAGATATCTGACGTCCCGAAAACAATCGCAGAACCGAAACAAGGAAATGGCTCTGTTGAAGAAAAATTACGAAATTCTTTTTCAACAAATCTCCCACCACCAACCGAGAAATTTACAAATTTCTCTAGATAATTGTTGGTTCCATGACATTTAGTTTTAGGCCTGCCGATTGTGTCTCGCTGTTTATTTATCCATCAGGACGTGGGTATGCATAACTGCGGAATGGGGCAACTTGTAGTTGCCAACATTTACGGATGCATTTTCTGTACAGGTACATAGATCCGGGAATTCACTTCTCAGGTTTTGAATACATCAAATATAATGTGTTGAAAGGTTTATCCAATGTTTAACTGTGGGAACTTGACGACAGTTTCATAATTTTGAAAACATTATTCTGTTTATGTTCTAAAACATACTGTAAACTGACTAATTTGTCCTTGACATGCCGTCTAATTGAAACGCGGACGAGGGGGGGGGGTATAGGAAATCGCCGAACTATTCGAGTAACGACAACGGGCATGGGAAGAGCGGGCATGGGAAGGGCGGGCATGGGCCAACACCGCTAATGCTCCGGGCAAATATTACCCGGTGCCAGGCCTCGTTTTCTCAGCGCCCGCCCTCCTTCTCTCCTAAAAGGGGGAGGCCCGGATTACGACTAGCCGAGTTTGTTCCTTCTTATTTTCAAGCCGCCCAAATGAGCCCCTATTTCCAGCTGCGAATTTAAATCAAACAAACGCCCCTATACGCACTATAGGTCTTCCAGTCCCCAGTCCCCAAGAGAAACACTGAGCAACAATCCAGTTCCACGTTCTTTTACCTCTCACGTATGAATACGGCGCAAATAACAGAGTTTATTTTGTATTTGTATTTTGGTAGGATTGTGGAATATTTGTATGTGTCTTTATTCTCCCGATAATAGAATTAATCCAGTGCCGGCACTCTTTTCGACGTTTTTATGCACTACAGACCGAGGAGAAATCTAGGCCACGACGGTCTAAATCGTGATTCCGATCCGCTTGATATTGTAGAAATAACTAAATGGAGGCGAACTATTTTAAATTCGTAACTTGCCCACAAAAAGTTTGAGTAAACGCTTGGAATTCTAATTTCGACTTTCGAGGAATCACGTCCTCGTGACCTTCTCTATCCCCGCGATATAATAAAAACGGAACAATCTCGGTGTCTCTCATTTTCGAAAATAGGATTCAGACTCTTATTTAAGCTCCCATAACTGTAATCAGTTTGTAAGTTAAAGGATTTAGAGAAGCTTTCGCTCCTGTTTTTCTTCCTTTCTCGCTGCTGTTAGCCGATTTTTTCTGCTCATTACCTTCCCTCGGTTGGACGATATTAACGGAGCGCGGGAGACGTTCTTTTGCACACCTCTAAGCAATGGAGCAGTAATTTTCCAATAATTGGCGCTATAAAGAGACTATCGAATTTGTTTTAAAAAACTATTACTCAAAAACAAAATATAAACTCAGCCGCCCGATAGTAGTATCTTACATTTTCTACATAAGTACACCGCATGTATTAAAATATCACTTGCCTAACGTAAATTTAAATTAAACTTATAATAATACTGTTAAATGTAAGAGAATCAACTATACTTGATTTGAGGTTTTATACATAATACTACAAGAAAACCTTGTGTGCGTCATAATAGTATTAAAACCAGTACAAGTTTGTAGAATATAAAGTTTCAATCGTAAATTAGGTTATGACTCAAATTCATCACTGAGGTAATCGTTCATCGATCCAATAACGGAATTAGATACATTTTGTAAAAGCCATTATAAGGATTCGGACCCTTATAGAGGATCGACAGCCGTGAAATTACTTCATTTTTATTTCTCCATTTTTTCTTCTATTTCTCCTTCGTACGTAAAAGCCCATATATCCGACCGATATAAGGGGCGGGAGATGATAAAATCCGGGGACAGTGTTCTCCTTTTCATGGCTCGGATTCCCCATGACAGAGCTAGAGAGAGAGTGTGTAAGAGGTGGGGGCGGGGGTTAAACCTCGCTTGGATAAAGAGAGATATTATTTGAGACAGAAAATTACTTTTCAGATCCGTTATAGAACGGAAATATCATTTCCGCTTTAAGTTTTCATGAATAAGATTTGGTCACAACTGACCTTTCGTAATCAACTTTGAGTTATTGTAACGAGATATAGGTAAATTATTTATTTTGGAACTTCTCTGCAAGGTATATCACGTCAGGATCGACAAATAACTAATTTTAAGATAACTTCCCGAGTAACTGCGATTAAATATTATTTCAAGAAACATGTTTGGTAGTCTGCGACCGCTTATAATTTCTCTTGTAGATGTCTCTGATTTGATCTTACAGCGAACAGGGCAGTGACAGTGCAAACAGTGTACCCCAACCGCAATCCTACATGCTTAAGTGCCCTATTAATCAAGTGTCAGAATGTACTAGCATCAGCTAGATCAAATCAGTTAGTAGAATGAAACGACGTTACAAACATGAATTACGTTATTCCAAGGCCTCGTTAACTACCCAACAGATATCTTAAATTTTCCAAGTTTTAAATATTGTAATTCATTAGATTGTTTTCTTAGTGTTCCTTATTAATTGTAACATATTCAATGAATCGATTCTATTCGTATTCATTTATAACTGGAGATTACAGAATAATAGGTTGGCACATATGGGTCCCTAAACTGTCCTTATAATGGCTTAGCGCCCTCTATCAACTTGATACTAAACCCTCAAAACAAAGAACTAACGCGGGTTTGGTAGCATAGGCGTCATTCCTTTTAAACCTCAGATCTACCATGCTGAATTTGTAATTAATTCTATACATTGTACTCAGTATGAAACTGTCAGGTTCTACAAATCTACTTGATCTAAATTAAAATTAGAATGGTACCGGAAAAAATTTCTACAAAATAAGTAGTATCGTTTAGCTGTTCAGACATAGTGACAACTGAATTAAAACCGAATAAGCTCATTCTGTAAAGTTAAGGCCGAATCTGCAATTATATTAAAAATGAAAAAAATAATAACTAATAAGAAATAACAACAAAATAATGCTCACAGAAATCCACTACCCATCCTCCCACACCATCAACACCGACATCCAGAGCTGTAGACTTTCCGGGCTTGCGAAGTCTGAACCCGGTAAAAGCATGGACAATTTAACATTTATATTTACGAGAGAGGCCGGCGGACGGGGCTTGAGGTGCGACTACTCACATTGCAAAATGAAAATGAAAATATACGAGTTGCTCAACGTATTTTGAGATGGAAATTTCATCCCATCCAGACACTGTCAGCCGCATAACAATTCTGTTTAGCACATATGTACGGAATGTTCATACGTACATCATTCTTTAAACCCGAAACATGCACATTAAAAGCATATAAGTTACATGCCCGTTTTATAATCTAATTTTGATTTATATTCTTAACGCGTAACCAATTCACTTAGGCAGAGACATTCTTCGTGTAACTTTTACCCATTTGGATTTCTTCATCTTATTACATAATACATTTGATTGGTTACAATTCGAAATTTGTAAATCGAAGAGATTTATGATTGGAAATATTCTTTCAGTCCTCCTTCCTCTGCTATAAATGCTCTAGCTGTTTGCATTTGTTCCTCGCATTCCTAGATTTCTTGCATTTGAATACCTCAAACACAGGGAAAGTTTACTACGTAATTTAGGTAATTATGGGGGCTCTGTGATCTGTTATTAAATATAAAATATAATAATGCGTTCTTCTGGTATATTAGTCAAATGTTTCATAGGAGTGGGAAAAATAGTAATTTGAGAGTAGGTTCCTTTGGATGGATCTACGTGATTGGACGGAATTATAACCATATAATCAGGACGAAAACATTGGGCAAGTTGGAATGCGAAGGGGAAATTATGTCGCAGAGAGGCGGGTCGGAGTGTCGGCAGTGGGGCGGTTGGGTGGAACACTTGCCGCCCCTTTAGGTTATCTTCTTCAACCAGTTCCCTAAAACTGTCTAACTCCGTCCCGGAACTACGTCCCTATCTGACGACTATTTCAACTCCCCTCCGCCATTAAATATCAGATGCGCCTGAATACAGCCCAACTCTCTCCTTCCCTCTTCCGCTGGCGTAATTGAATACTATAACTAATTATGAGTGAGACCGGTGACAATAAAAGTATTCATTACTTCATTCAAAACGAACATTCAATTTATGCTAATCGCGACCTATTCAGAACATTCCGATCGCCCATTCGGCCTACGGCTAATCACATAGGTTGACATTATATAATAATACATAATAAATATTTATCCCACCGAATAATAAAAACAACCACATTTTGGACAACACGTGCGTTTTACGAGTTTCAGAGCGGCCACCTCCGTTATTTACTATTTATACAATTTATCAAAAAATGTACCCAACAACCTCATTCATTTTGTGCACCCTTTGTAAATATTTTCTTTTCTATATTCGTGTATTTCTAATTTGTACGACTCTAAATATTGGAAATGGGTTCACTGTTTGGCGGGTATTGAACTTTTCCTCAAAAGGGCGCGGAGGGAAGACGCTGTCGTCGGTATAATATATCCTAAAATTGAAACTATTCACGTTGGCCGGAGGGGAGCGTTCCGGACCAACATCCTGCGGCCTCAACTTCTGCTTACGGTTCGGATTGTTTCAAACTCTGTTTCTCGACGGTTCCGTGAAAATTTGCTTATTGAACTTTGCCCGCGTAAAATATATATGGTGAAAGAAGAGAGTCTCCAAACTTACGTATAAAAACAATTCCTCCTTTTCGAAAGTTCATCCCCGGACTATTCTGTACAATGCCCACTGCTGCGTCTGGAAACAAGGAGACAAGGAACAAAATAACACAGATATATGCTCTTAAAAACTTTGTAAAGGTTGCAAAAAATCGGTCTCAATACCGAACAATTCTGCATCATCACATATTTTCCCCTCGGTCTTTGGTATTTCCAGAACAGAATTCTTTAGTCTAAAATTTTTGAAATAATTTTACTCTCGCTTCTGAAATAGAAACTTATCATCGAATTACCTATCTACCCAAATTTATTACTTTGGGGAATTCGGTTAAAAATAAGTCGTCGATGGGTCTGAATGATAAGTTTAAGGTGAATCAAATTGATGGTCTCCCAATTAAAAACAGGCAGGCACAATCTGATCTGAAATATTAAGGCAACGGAATTAGAAATCTTCGGTCTGTATTAAAATGGAGCTGGGCCGAAAGAGGGAAGAAATATTATCGACAGCCGGTAACGCGAAATTGCGTTCACATTTCGGGGCCGGCAATTCATTCAGGAGCCCCAGATTGCCCCCACTTAAATTTTGAAACTTTATCATCGAGAGCGCTTGAAATATTCAGCTTCCAGAAACCCAATTCCAAATGAAGGGGAAGAGATTAATAATCATTTTGAATCGTCCACATTTTTTTCACCCCACAGTTTGTCTAGAATGGTTGTTAATGGGTCGGTTTCGAAACGGTTTCCGTTTGAATTTATCTCTATATCGTCGAGCGATCTCATTTTTAACATTCGCAATTAAATCTAACGTGTGCGCCCATAGTTGGGTAATCGGCCAAACAAGTCGGGATCGGTTGGGGTTCATAACTTACAGTTCATGCGGCCGTTTCGCCGCGGGAATTGATTCTTTATAACTGAAATTAATTATAAATCCCACCTCCTGTCTCCTGTCTTATATCAAGCCGGTTTCGGCTTATCGCCACCTTCAGTAGCAGCCATCGCGACCGTGTTCCAACGTCTACAGCCACCAACCAGGTGTGCCGAAACCATGGACCCAATTTGTAACAGTTATGGATTGATTAACTTCCAGAGCACTCAGCAGATTTCACATATGATTTTTATCTAGAGTAGAATGAGAAACCCTCCAGTATAAGAGGATCGGATTCAACTCCAAAGAGGAAAGGAGACGATGCTCTTGAAGAAAAAGAAAGGGATTCAGAAAAAATTGTTGGGACGTGTACAGAAAGGGTGTGCCCCAGTGCTCCCTTTTACTCGGGCCGTAACGTTTGTTCAGCTTCTAGCGACGGCTCTGAGTGAATGCCGAGATTTTCGTCTATTTTTTTAAAAACGAGGGGAAATTTCGCCCCCGACGTTTTTCCATTAGTTTACATTGAACGTGAGCGTTTTAAATATTTTCTGATTAAGGTGAAAATTCAATAAATTATCGTATTAATGGAATGGGCGATTAAATTGAAGTATTATTTGGTTTTCCTTAAATTAGAACTAATTGCGTGATTGTATACATTAGTAGTTTACCCGAATATGTTTATTCCCACACATTACACCACCCAAAATTGTTCCTAACTATTGGAGCCTATATTCTACTTGATATATATTTATGTATACATAAAATAATTCATTTCATAACGTGAACATATTAAGAAGTGTACAACAAAGGGTTTTCATAGATTAAGTTGATTGGTAGTCAACGGCGCTGTCTCTTGTACAAAAATGTGAGTCAAATCAATATTATGTCGTGTTATCGTTTGGAATATGACGAGGAGGAATTAGAACCGGGAATCGTGATATCCCGTCCCTTTGATGTTCATTATGCTTCCCAATTGCCCGAGCTCTATCCCAAAAACGTGGACGATAGTGAGGAGCTAACGCCCGGGCGGGACGTTGCAGGATTAAGCGATTATTAGAAAGCCGTAGGGTAAACGAAGGCTAGTTGTGGATTACCGCCCGACAGGGCATCCCTGGATTATACACAATGGCGGGGAGGAGGGAGAGGGGAAATTGTCAGTCCTGACAGATTCCCCGACCTAGGCCCGGCTTTGCGCCGCACTGACTTCTAAGGGCGTTCTTTACGCCACATCCGTTTCCAGGAATAATGGTGACCCATAAAATCTTTGAGCCGAGCACATAACACATAGACAATACTGCGATGATCGTATTTTGAAATCTGTGCTAACTTAGGCATCGATTTTGCTGTATTTAATTTTTTCCTAATTTCTAACGAGTTGTTACAAAAAGTTTAATATATTAAATTTGATGAGTGTAATTATTTTAGATTCCGCAATCCGACAACTCATACAAGAAAACAATAATACTATATTTAAACACAATAGATAATAAGAAACAAAATAGGACTGACAGGAAGTAATAGTTGGTCTGCCGGGGCGAAACTACCCATTTCCCTTACACGAAAAACCTGTGTCCAATTAATAGTGCTTTTAATTGCGGCTATTTTTAAAACAACTAAACAATCCCCTTTTTCTGACAAGCAGAATTAATGATAAAATTTATCACCCGATTCAACTCAGTGATAATTAACGGAATTAATTAAAACTAGTCACCCACTTAACCAGAAAAGTTATCTACTGGCGGACCTCACTCCAAACATGCCTTTTAATTAATTCAATCTCCCGTCTGCAATATGCCAGTATATTTTTCTGAAACTACTCCTAATTCAGAACATATTTCTAAAAATTCGTACAAATTAGACATTCTTAGAATGGGTTTGCACGCCCGGTCGGGGAAGATTTCATGTGTCCGATTCCCCCAAAGAGGCGTTCATTTAATATCGAGATGTGCAACCCGAGAATATTCGGCTCGAGGGAGGGGTCGCCTAAACGCGAAGAAAAGAAAGAGAAGTCACCAATCCCGGAAATGGGTCCAACGGATTTACATTTCCATTCCTTTCGATAGCTCTTTGTTTCGGGAGCGGATCGGCGCTCCTCCGATTTCCCGTTTGGGGCCGTTCCGGCCCGGTACTTGGAGCTCCTGAATTCGATTAGGACGCCCCTCCAGAAACGACAGGCAAATAGTAGAATTTCCCGCCGTCAGAGTGATATTCCTTTTATAAAGAGAAAAAGGAAAGGAAGAAAAAATATAAATAAATATCCCTCCCGGAACAGACCTGTCGGATTATATTCAGGGAACGCGGCCGCGTGTAAATTGGATTCCGGCTATCTCTGGCGTGCCGGAGCGAGCCCTCTTTGAGCTTCCCTTCCCGCTCTATTATATTGATATTAGGCTAGCGTTTTCGACACCTACATTTACATTCCAATCCCTTAGGTGGGACTTACAATAACAGCCCTCGAGATGGATTTTAAGCGTACAGTTAAATCTAGTTTATCTCATTTCCGGAATAATGGACCATTAAACCCAACAATTTAAAAAGTTACTAAACTCATTGCGCATAAAACATAGTAAAATACTGCCACATGGTAAGGCCAGGCTACACTAAGTAATGTTATAATAATTTATAACAGTTCATAATAATATAAAACCAGATCCCTGATTTTAAAATTTGTTGACGAAATAAAATTTACGTGCAGAACTGTCGTTTTTCAGAACTGGAGAATAGTTGAGAACACGAAGGCTTTCGTAATAATAATCGCCATTGTGACAAACAATTTCTGTTTTTGTAACAACTGTTCCACGTAGCTGCCCCCATTCGAACACCCCCCCATTCGACTGTTCCCATAACAATGCACGCCGTTGTTGAACCGGCTAACAATGTTCGCTTCTAAGCAATGGCGCTTTGAACACTAAAACAGCTCAACAATTTCACGACTAAATGCCCCGGGGCCCAAGAAAGTATATGCTAAATTATGTGCGAAATACGCGCGTAAATGCCCACCATTTTCGAACCGAAGTATATTCCTGTGGCAGGCAATTTCTGTGATATAACTTTTACCTTTAGTGGGCCCCACTCGAAATTTCGTTATATTGTCCTGTATTTGTTTTGGACCATATAATATTGTAATAATCAAAGTAATAAATATACCAGCTCCACAAGAATCCAAAACTACTTTTGGTCCCTGGTATTTTTTCTTGCTACTTGCTAGACTGTAGCTTCTACATAAAAGGCCCATTACATCAAATTACCACGATAAGGGCGCAATATAAAGAAATATTGTTTTTTATTAATAACAAAGAAGAAAATACCGGCAATAATTCCAGTAATAATTTTCTTCGGCTGCCAAGAAACCGATGGTTATTCTCGGGCCGGAATTAGAAGGATGAGATGTTGAATAGCTGAGCCTTTGTTTTCAAATGGGCCGCTCTTTGCATAAAGCGCCTTCCACAATGGGAATCTGAGCTTGGAAAAACGGGAATGCAGGAACTAATTGTGGCGAAAAATGATCGCAGGCAGAAAGCCCCATATTTTATTCACTTAATCGTTCTCGCTCGAATTCCTATTCAGTTCCGTGTCAAAATTTTTTCCATTGAAGCATTTTCGTGTGAAGTAATAAACATGTGCACGACCTGTTCTCCTTGCAGAAACTTCATAACGAGAACATTATGAGAAGTATTAATTTAATTTGAATTTAATCTTCAGATACAAACTAAGAAGCTACATTCTCCAGCTTATTCACTTAAATATCAGAGGCTTTCGTTCACAACAATTTAATTTATTCCAATCATTAAATTCAATATATTATTGAATATAATGCACCCGGTTGCAATGCAAAGGCGTTTTGTGCACCTCATCCTCCCCCCCTACTGGACGCTTAGCACATACAAGTTAGCTCAATCATTCTGTACACATATTATGTTAGTCGCAGAGGTACCAATTTTACATAGGCCACAAGTTGGCACCATGGCCAGCCGTGGTTCAGCAACATGAGTTCCGGAACGTAAATATGATAAAAACGTGGCTCAACAAATAGACTACGCCGACTACAAATCCGGGAGGAAGTGCAGAGATATGAAAAGGCCTCGACATTTGCATTACAAATTACTAGTTGCTATCGGGACGAAATGTAAAACCTCGGACGTTCATGAAAAACAGTGCCACCCTTCTAGACTGTTAGCTTTAATTAGTCCCATTTATAATTCCGCTGCTCTAAAACTAGATTATACGAATTATAGCCAGATGTTTCTGAAAGTCTTACATCATCTCAAACATTATATATCATCACTCTTCCAATTTTCCGGCTTCACAAGCCAGCGATATTACGAACCGTGAGGGAACCACGAACGTAAACCTAAAATGTTTAATATCCTCCATGCTTCAGTTGGTTGAAACGAAGGTGCAACATTTTTAAAATATCGTTACTCACCGTTTTCATTAGATTCCTTCACTCCTGTATTCTTCTAAAGCTGTATTATCCTGAAACATAGTAAACAGTCATTTTTTAAATTATTCCGGTCTAGGGAACGTTGAGATTATAAATCTTACATAAAAATGAGAATTTACTGCCCATCGGGAGCCCACAATAGTAACACAAATCCGATCCACTAAAATAATTCTTAACCAATTGATGTCGTACAATAATCGTCTTTAACAGTGGACTAGAGGATCGATATATAATTATACATCCCGTTATTGAAATACCTAACATACTGATTGGGATTAATTGAATGTGATAGTAGCCGTTATATACACACAGGCATGTATCTTCTCTAAAGTTGAGAATTAAATTGCGGAGACCGATCAATCGAATCGAGGGAAATTTTTCCCCGGCCTGAAAATTACGATAGACCCCCATCGCGTGCGGAGAATGAAAGTATTTATTTCATGGTTTCTTGGCGCCTAACGCGGTTCGGAGGAATGCCGGCCTAACCGTTGGAGTCAATTGAGAGCTGGTAAGTGTGTGGCGGTGGGCGGGGGCGCCTGATATGCTGTTGATTGAATCTCCGGGAGTGGTGAAACGGGTCAAGCGTGGGATTCGACGCGTTCCCCGTGTAATACATCGAATCAAGACCTCGGCAAGCGGCAACTGGCTGCGAGCCGGCGAGAAATCAAGTGCCACCAAAGGCCGCGCGCGCAGTTTCAAGTACTAACTCCGCTGCATTTCATTTTTTGCCCGATCTATTGTTTCGAAATTGGTTTTGAAATCTCAAACAGACGACTGAGATCAATTCGACAGGAAACCCTGAACAATAGTATTGTATTCTAATGTATTTTGAAATTCACGATATCCTTTAATAATTTGAAATTTGCTATTGAAGGGAAATTCGGTCCCCCGACGGGATTTGAACCCACGTATATATAACTCGATATAACGAAAACAATCAAAACTTTTGTATAATTTATGCTCCTAAGCGCTGGATTAGTATCGAAGAAATAGAGTTCTACCGCTTCGACGCTAATTATTGTACAGAATACACTGTCTCCGGGTGCTTATGACTATGTCTTCACTGTGCTATTGTACGATATGAGGCCCGATTTATTTCTCTCCTCCATTATACGAAAGTGGAACGCCTTGGGCTAAGTTTTTCGTTGGCGAAATGCATCCGGTCGCGGGCATTATGCTAAATCGAAGTCTGCCCGAATTGAGGAGCGTGGGGCTTTAATTGAACGCGAGACCGGCCGACAATAGCTTCCCGCTACAGAATGGCACCCCAACCGGATATACATTGTCCCATCGGAAAACGTTCTTTATGGGCCCAAATCCGGACCGATATTCCCCGTAATTCTATCGTGGATTTCCCGGGTCCTGTACAATCGAATCTAGCACGAAATCAATTGTTGTAGTTCGATCGAGCGATTCAACAAGAACGAGTCAACGAGACAATAATATTATTAATTAATCCAACACTAATTTCCTGCTGGAAAATTAATGAGTATGGCAAGAAGCCAAAACCGGTCTAGCATTATTAGGCGAATAGGAAGAGACAGAAGATCGCCAGAAATGACTAATCCAAGCCCTTGCGGACAACCAATTAAAGGTTTAAATTTCGTAATTCATTATGAATGTTTTCCTTAGTGCAACTTGGCTACAAAATATTTAATTAAGATACATTTATACCAATTTATATACAGGAGATAACAAAATAATAAGTCGGCATGGTATCCTCTATACGATACTGACCTTACAACACGAGCGCCTTAAACTTCTAGATACTAAACCATCAAAACACAGGACTAACGCGGGCTTGGTATCGTAGGCGCTATTCAGTCCTCAGAACAATGTCGCTTCAGTAATATATCAGACGATTGATGAAATTTATTTTAAAAATCAGCGAAGAATAAAAATATAAATATTGTAAATTTTAAAAATAATTCTATAGCGTGTGTGTAATTTATGTTCTCGGGTTTTTATTATTGTACCTTTCCCAATTACCATACCAACATTGTGCACAAAACAAGTACATTTACTCCTAATATTCATGCATATAAATGCAGAAAGCCGGCATTCGTGTAACAAAAAAATTTGTACATTGTCTACTATGTATATTTAATGAATAAAGTTTTTCGCTAATATATCAATAGCTCTTGCACAGTTGGTAGTGGGCATCGTTTGTGTTATTGAGGCATATATCTGTTGACCTATTTCCAGAGGTTGTATCACATTGAACACCGCGGGGGCGGATGATGTGCAAAGTTGAGTGACAGAGCAGGGGCGGCCGCTGGTACCAGCCAGGCGTGTTGAGCGCGCTAATTATTGACACGGCCACTAATCAAAAGAACAACCGCCCGCCGGTACCCGCTCCACATACCGCTACCCATTCCCGAATTGTAATCATCCCCCGCTCATTCACCAAGTACAAATCGCCATCCAGATTTAGCCCTGGAAACAATACCTAATTCCCCCTACATTTCTAATGTCAAAACTGAATTATTACCTTATTATATGGAAAATGCAGCCATTTATAACCACTTTGTTGCTCTCATATTGTTGAGTTGCCCATGAACAGACATATTTGTTCCACATCAATTCCTTTACTTTGAAAAGTGGATTAATAAGAAAATAATAACGTAGGCAAGTGAAGTGAATAAAGGTATTCTGCATCTCCATTGAAAATTGAATTGTCCATAGAAATACGCCAAGAGCTGCATAGTTATTGCGCCCATCTAATATAACGAAACGTATAATCGAGAATGTATCGAATATATGTAACGGCATATAAACAAATGAGTTTTGCACTTTAGTTATTGTTAACCAGTATACAGAATTTACACTTTAATTCACAGATAAAATCCAATTAATTATGAATTTAAATGGACATCCCTCTTCTGTATATTATTCGATTATATTCTCTCTGTAAGATACTGTTCACATGTTTACGCGCTAACTAATAAAAAAACTGAATATTGGTTCTTTGTTTATTCAGCAGGCAGGGGAATAAAAATAATTCAAAGTAGAAATTTGTACTTTTTCAGTGTTTCTATTGCAACGTGAAAGCATGTTGAATGCATTCTTCCTAATTAAGTTCTTTGCTTCTTTCTCGTTTAAATGTAGAACAGGAAATACAAAAAAAATATTTCCATGACTGCGCAAAACCTTACTCATTTATATTGCTAATTAAAAAAAATATCGAATCTGTGTGGTATTTGATTTTTAACAATCGTCAGTAATTGCAACAAGTTCACTGAGTTCAGTGAAGAGAAATAATTTCAGCGGTTCACAAGGGATGCTCACCAGAATCTAAACTGGAGAGAACCGCATTCGACTAGTCAGACTATAAACCAGTGGTAACGTCCCGCCCTTGAGAATTGGGTCACGAAGCCCTCCGCCATTCTCGCAGTTTTATTTTTTCCATTTAATAACGGGTTCGTTAAACTACTTATTTGCATGAAAAAATTGTTCCGAACTTTTACTTTATCTGATATACGATTGCTAGATGGGCGTGTGTAAGTTGAAGAACCTACATTTTGTCCAAGTTTGAATTAACATTGGATCATTTTTTGCAGGTTTTTTTTCTTAATTAGCCGCATGGGATATGTTGTATATATAATAAATATTTTAATTCAATTAAAACTAAACGCCAAAGAATGTAATAGTTGCCTGATGAAGGCACGACATCTAAATGCGTGAACATTTTTGGCAGAAATTTCGACCTTGAATGCCTACTTAAAATGTTTTCGCGATACCGAAAGTCCCTTAAATTCTTGCGGCGCAGTTAAAAGAATTTATTTGCCGGAATTCTATTGGCGGAAAGGAGGTCCGGTGTAAATGTTTTATAAAAATTAATTCCCCCACTTGAAAGGTTGGTAGGCGAGAGAGGGAGAGAGGGAGGCCACTACTTGGCAGCGATTTAGGGAGTTAACAGCGTAAAGATGCAAATAGCCCTGGAAGGGCTCCCTAAACAACTTCCATGCAAATTCCGTAATGCATATTTCAAAGGACTGAAGACCTCAATCGACCGGCCGGATAAAATTTGAATATATTTTTTCTACTAGAACTTTGGCCAATTTTTTTCCAACCAATAGTTCGGATCTTTTTCATCGCCCGCATCTTATAACTGAAATGTAACATTCTTTAACCAGGAAACACTGCACAACAATTCGCCATCGGTGTTTACGAGTACATTTATAAAAATCCCCATATCACTTCTGCAGTTACATGAATTTCAGTATACTTTTCCCATCATCCCAAAAAGTGTGGAACTGAGTAAATGTTAATTGAAATTCTGTTAATTTTATAGTATATAAGCATCATATATTATGGTATATTTAAATTTTAGTTTTGGAAACAATTGTAACGTTTCATCCTATTTATTACTACTAGTCACTTCACAAATAAGTACGTTATCCTTCCTTGTCATGCTTCTTCACAAACTGCGTGAACCATATGTGAATGAATTTCTAACAAAATTAGTTGATGGGGAATTGGTAATGAGTAACACGTTTTGGTGGAGAGACTGGAAAACATCTGGCTCCAGAGTAGAGGTTTGGATTTGTGCAAGGTTTATTTCTGCGAGTAGATGCTGGCGGCTGGAAAAAGAGGCGAAGGTTTTAATTAATAAACTTGAAGTGTCTCGCGTGAGAGAGCTCCCTTTAAGGCCGCAATTCAAAATATAACATGTTTTACAGGTAAGTTGGAAATGAGCCACTGAAATATTGCAGTTATAATTTAAACAAGTTGAACTCATTTTAAAATTATAACTTAAGTGATATAATTAATATGTAAGAAGAAGAAAGTGTGCGTTGATTCCGAACCCTCCCAGCTCGCTCTATAAGGGTTTTAAATTAATGTCCTTTCTACTTAGGGGATTGAAAATTACGGCGGTAAAAGGACTAAAAAATGAACACAGAATGCCTCGATCGAACACTGGCATTGATGGTGTAGTTGGAAAGTGAAATATATCATTGGTAAGATATTTCAGAAATCGGAATTTCTGTACCAATTATTTATTAACACAGTGACTTTTATGAGCCCTGGTATATATTTTAGAAACTTCATAGGATCAATTTTTAATAAATGTATTTAAGAGGTATTTAGTCCACCAAATGTACTTTAAAAATAAACACTTAAAATATATATATACATATACATTTGTGTACATATGCCTACGTATGTTTACGTAAATATATATCGTGTAGAATGAATGGTTAAAAAATTCCATTACTGGATTGGTAAATTGGCGGTCGAACGTTAGCCCATGGGACTCCTGAGTGGCGCTCTCCAACCCATCATTTTCATTTCCCATTTCCTCCACCAATCTCTCACTTGCTTACTACAGACAATTTATATATATATATATATATATATATATATATATATATATATGTAATACCCCACTATTCTATATAATGTATCCCACTAAATTCTAGAGTATGTAAATTCAGATTTTCCAGAATTATGTTGGACAACATTAAATTATCATTATGAATTGGTTATCGTTGAAGGCTCCCGTTACTCCAGTGTTACTTTGGTATGTACTTTACTAATGTACTAACGGAATGATACTGACGATGGCGAGAAGCCGAAACCCAGGTGTAGAATAAGACCAAATAGCGTTACCTTGAATTAAATACGGCATCTTAAAAGGATGGTATTAGGAAAACGTTTGGTGATAAGTACACATACACGTAGTGCTCACTTAGTTCACATTTTGGTCCACCTTCCAACTCAAATTTTTGTTAAACCTTATCAACTATAAAATTTAATAAAAGAAGCTTAACACTACTCCTTAATTAGAAAAGCTATAGATTTTCATCTACCTGAAGATAGCCTGTTTAATGTAATTATAACATTTGTTTACACGGCTATGACATACTGTTTTCACAGTGCGTTCTATAGTTTCATCGAAACGTTTAATGTTCGGGTATTAACAGTATGATATATAAGAGAATGCTCGCTTTACCGAGCGTAGAACTAATCGATAGAGTATCGCAAAACTTATTGGGACATTAGGGCGTGCGAAACGCTGATAGAGGGGCTGCGGGAGACGTAGCCAAGGCCCCAACGCAGATAACGAGCTCCACTCGGCGTCCCAATCTGGCCGCTATCTTTACCGCACGCGCGAAAATTTTCCCAACACCCGCCCCCGGCAGTTTCTCACCCCACTAACATCCCGCAATTCTCAGTCCGCTGATAACTGGGCTTTTTTATGCCGTCGGGAAGATGCGAGATCGGGTCGGAGATGGGATGCCGCTCAGGGTGTACCGTTACCAGGTATAAAACATCGCGCTCAGGGAGGGATGACGAAGCATTTTATATAACCATAGTTCACGAATATATTTCTGGCGAGTTTGGAATGCGGCCACACTGTCAGCAATGTTGTCAGCTACTACGCATGTCGGCTGTAACACCTGCAGCATTGACGACGGACTACAAATGATGACGGCGTGAATCCGAAACCGGGCAAAGGTTAAGGCCAAATAGTGGTAACAGCTTATAACACATAACACAGGTTAATAGAGAATAATTAAAGAAGTATTAATAAATCTGACATAAACCAAACTAATAAATATATGAATTTGGCATATATTGTAGTCAATTTATAAACGAAATAACTACGTAATGAATACACTTCTTTGAAATATAAATTTTCACGAAGCCATGCAGAAAATTAACGTTAGGTCCTAAACGATTTCGTGACGCCAGTTCGTGCAAGCCATCTCATCTGTTTTATTCTTACAACCGTTTTAACCGAATGTCCAAAAAATAAACTTAATTGAATTTACACGACACGAGAGATTTCTATCACAGAAATGGAACTCCTTGTTCTCAAACCGTAGTGGAACATTTCAAGGCGGATTAAAAGTTCAATGATTACTGTATCAAAAAAAGAAAGGTGTTTTCTAAAGATGATATGAGAGGATATGAAATTAATTTAATCTCGGAGGGTTTTGAAATGTTTTTATTAACGAAATTGTAAATATCGGGAAGGAATTTACAATGTGTGATCCGCCGACCTTAACAATTCCATTTGCATTATTCCCGTCATAATTGTTATTAACTTCTCAAGCTTCGGCTGGATTGGGCCGGCACGTTATGAATATTCATCAGAAATTCAATCCGATCTCACTACACCTATAACGCGCAATATAGCGCAATTATTTTTGTACAGGAATAATTTTTCCTGTATTCCAAAACGACAGGTCATAAATACTGTTAAGAGTGCGGATAGCCAAGACTGAAATGAACGCTTTGAATTAATTTTAATTGAATAATTCTCTGTAACTGGCGAAAGAATTAACTTTATAATCGAACAGCCTAAATGAATTTCGATTTAAAATAATATATGACTTGATAAAGATTTAATATACAAGCAGGCCCATAAATTCACATCAGTTGTTAGAACCGATTTTGTTTTTAAGATACTGGATACAGTTGTTGGCAAGGGTTTGGAATATCATTACCTCTCTTTGCTGTACTCACTCGCCGATTTGTTGTTTAATAACAACATCGTGTAATCACGGGTTTCCGGTTCTACCCATTGCATGTAGCGTGTCCTCAGTAATATAGCGAAGTAGTTAATAGTCCTTATGGCAGGACCAAATTCGTTTCATTATTCCCACTGCTGAAACCGTTACTAAATTCAGATCCACAATCTGTTCATGAATTTCGCCTCTCTTCAGTACAGATGGTAACGATCCGGTGGCACGTAAAATCGCTACGACCGGTTTAATACACGCTAGTTGTTTATCGGTATCTCCGCA
Organism: Lethocerus indicus; assembly: GCA_019843655.1. NCBI lineage: Eukaryota > Metazoa > Arthropoda > Insecta > Hemiptera > Belostomatidae > Lethocerus > Lethocerus indicus. The sequence continues at coordinate 13,565,302 of JACDQD010000008.1, forward strand.
CAACTGCGAGTATTTCGAAACGTGAATTAATTAAGACTTAATAACGCCGGCGACAAATGTCGTCCATATTAAACACTTCAGAAGGAAATTATAATTTCAGGGAATTACAGTCGTTTTTACAATAGTCGTTACACCGGGCAATGAGGGAAACGGGAGAAGGAGAACGCGCATTTCGGAGTACACTTTCAATGCTTTCTCTGATCCACTTGAGTCCCAAGAATATCACATATGAAATATATTAATATTTATAAACTTCTCCTCTACTAATATATAAATATAAACATATTATAAATATATTTAATATAGATATATAATAAATAAATATATTTATATATAAACATATATATTTATAGATATTAATTGTACCATACTCATCTGACTATTATCCAGACTTCATTTATATCATAATGCTTTGCGTTACATGTGTAATATTTACTTCGTTTAAATATTTATTTATTAAGGGTAAGAGGGAGTTGGTACCTTAACATTTGAATGAGAGTATGATAAATGAAATTAGCAAATTTAGAAAGCCACAATAATACGCAATTCTATATATTCATCAACAGTGCTCATTATAAATGAAAGTGTTATTCTATATTAGTCTAAATATTTTAATATGTACTGAATTGGTGATATATGAATAGGTTGTTACATAAACAAAAATAATAGAAACCACACAGAACAGAAAACTCCTGAATGAAAAATTTGTGTATCCATACAAATTAAAGTTAAAACCTTAAGTGGCACAGAACACCTAAGAATCTTAGATTCTATCCAGAGGTTTCTATGACCTCCTACTGCTTAATTGCATTGATAATAATGATACTTACATCAAGTAATAATTTAAATAATAAAAAGGTCAAAACATAAAAAATAAAATAATAATAATAATAATAATTTTTTAAAATACAAAATCTGATTCATATACAAACACAATACGTGCAATACTTGAACCACATTTGGTATATTAACGATGGAATTATTATATCTTCGCGCCCCTCATTCATATGTTTGTTCACCGTGCCTTTTGCAAGCACCAACGGATTATTTGCGGTAATTTGAATAAACTACTATAGCATTAATTTGAATAAATTACTAGAGCTTTAATTTGAATAAATTACTGGCCTAGAGTTTAGAATAAAACTTTGGTTGTGGCAATGAAGAATTCTTAATTTGAAGGGCTGCATAACTTGTTTTTGTAATGTTAGAAACCGGCTTATTGAATATTTTTATACATCGACGAAAACGGGAAAGATGAATTAGGGGAAAATTGTCCAAACTCTAATAATTTTATGTGATTTATGTTTAGTTGTATCCGAGATTGTTGATTCCTTCTCTCTATATCTAATTTGTCATCCTCTCCAGATTTCAATACACACATGTATGTGTGATATGTATATCAGCTATCGGCGGTGTGAATCGCTGTTTGCCAGGGATTACCGTTGATTAATTCAGATCACTGTTCTCTGCGGTAGATAACAGGGACGGCGGTAATTGATCAACAACATGGTCGGCGTGCTGTTCGGGGATCTGCCTCCTTAATAATGCAACGGCACCGACAATGGGAAGGGCCGATGCATTAGCCCCATTAAGATGCAGGCCGGGGCTAAGTGGGTCCCGCGGATTATGATAAACTGCCGTGAAACGGAGGCACACTATCGCCGACAGCCCTGCGGATGCTAATTTCGGAAAGGTGCCACTGATGACCAGGATCCGCTCTTATCAATAACTACTCGGTTATTATGGGTTTTATTCGTTTCGCCCGGTCACAATTAACATATGAGGCCTGATAAAAAATTATCCGATATCGGGCTGTTGGAATTAGAAAAAAAACAGGCTTTCCCGCGTTGAAAAATCTTTTAACTGCGATCTATGAATAAAAAAAAGTTATGAGATATATTCACAGCTACGAGCCTGAGAGTAAACGGCAGAGTATGGCATCCTCAATCAACGTCCGTGGAAAAGGCCAAAAGTCAACCGGCGGCTGGAAAATTGATTGATTAAGAACTGCCACATCACTGCCTGATGCACTTGAGCAGTATGAAATTTCACCACGCTTGTCAAAATTCCGTCCCGGCTCTGCGAAATGAGGAATTTCAAGTTCCACCTCCCCTCCGCCCACCCTCATTATTATGTCGCCGAGACATGAGAATTTAATTACACGCAAATCCGAGATTATGGACAGAAGTGTTCGGGCGTAGGAGTGTCTATGGTAATACCGCTAGAGACCGATCCGCGTAATTTAATTAACCGTGTTTAAAGATTGAAGACAAGCTCTGCAGGAATCCCTGCGTCCCCGACCGCCCCCCTCCTTCCTCCTCCAAAAGTAGGATAATCCATCAGGTGTCTCCCGCATAATTTATGTTCACAATCCATTAGCCTCCCGACCATCTTCTTTATTAACTAATCCCTGCCTAAGTTACACAGAAGGTAGACACCCGTACAATTAAAAGATTTTTCTGGGGTGGGAAATAAGCCAGCGCATTAATTAGATCAATATTTTCACCGACCCCGCTTCTGTGTTAAATCTTTCTTTGTGTTCAAATTATAGATCCTCGAGATTTAGATTAAGTCGGGAATTGAGGAAGACTGGAATCTAAACTCTGGATATAATCTTACAGAAGATTTATCGAGCCAAGTTCGAAATAAATAAATACAACCCAGTGTATTTATAGATTATTCCGTTTATAGTTTCATCGATATTATTTCACATTGAAATTGAAAAGGCGCCAATTAAAATTCATTAAAACCTTTCCTCAAGGCTAAGTTATATTAATGCTAAATAATTTTATATTTTAAACCTTTTGATTCCGGCGCACAGATAAATACCATGAAAACGTTATTACCTTTATTTCCTATAATGGCAGAAGAGCCATGATAATGTCGTTATTTGTACCGTACAACGTGATGAAATGCAAGCAGTTTTGTATGGTTTCAGCGATACCTTCGTTTAATCGTGTTAAAATAGTTAAATTTCAAATTAATTTATTGGGGACAGAACTTTTGCAAAAATGCACCTTTCGCCAAGTTGACCTGGTGCCTGTAATGAAAAGGCTTAGTACGGCCGAATTAGCCGAATTCCAAATATATTTTCGGTACGGCGGCGGAGTGTTGGGTAAAAGGTTGGTTTCGAGTAGGGACAAACCTGAGAGTGTTGCGGATTAAAAGTTTTGTCGGGAGACGAAAGTTTGTTTTGAGGGAGGCCAAACCGGAAATGAGGGCCATTAGGAGCGGGAGAGATAGATAGAGATGCCGAGAAATGCTTCCACCTCCGCCCGCTTCCGCCCGGCCGAGGATTTATCTAAATCGTCTTTGGTTTTAAAAGAGACCGCCGTCGCAAGATATTGTTAATGCTCCAGAGATAATTCAAGCTACGAAACAATCCCGTCAACGGAAAATTCTTCCATTCATCATACCTTTTGCCGGTTGAATAAAAACTTCGGCTCCAAGGAGTAGGGCGACAATTCTAAAAAATTTCCTAGTTTCTGACATTAAGCGCTGGATCATAGTGTCAGATATTTGCGTAATACGGGAAACTCTTTAATAAAACACAAAAATAAAACATTCTGATGTTAGATATATTTCAAATAAAAGTCAAAATCAATCAAATTTGACCTCCTCCAGTCTGCAAGAAGAACTGCGAATGGCAGATTATCAGAAGGCACTCATATAACCAGATTGTCAGTATCGCAACGAGGCCCTAATTAAATAAATGTAAAGGAACGAAAGCGAATTGTTCTTCGACGAGTAGTCGTCGGAGTCGGTAGCGCAAACACGACGGTTCAAATAGCCGCTGGAGGCTGATTTAATAAAGATCAAAAGAGGCGCTGATACGCTTAAACAAAGGACTGGAAATGGGGAGAGATTTGGGATTTGGCAGGGGCGGTTGCCGAGGCGTGAAACTCGGTAGTGGGGCGGTTAAGAGTCCCTCCCGGTAGCCGGCTAACAGCAGAAATCTCCAATATGGAACCGCCGTTATAAATCTTGGCTGTATAAGGTCGGTTTCATGTCGGCTGGCGGCCTTATTGGGTTCTGCCGTCGATTCAAAATTTGGGAGCGCCTCAGATTAGATTTTATGAGGGGGCCATACCCGCCCGCTGCCAATATCAACCCGATCACATCCCTCGCGTCCATCCGATCGACCTCCAATATACTCCAATAGATGATACTGTGAGGGAGGGTAAAATCGAAAGGATCGAATACATTTTTACACCAAAGTTTCAATTGAAAAAGTGAAAGACAGAAAAATTTTCTGAGCGATACATAAAATCAAGCCTCTATTATATAGAACATAATAAGTTTAAACAAGCATCTCTACGTTTTTATGCTTGTGTATTTAAAAAAATCATCTTACTATTTCTTCGAACAGATTTAAAATTTAGTATTATTTCGGAATGATATTCTTAATTTATTACTGAGGAGTACATAATCCTAATATTCTTATTATCCTCGCGGTCCCCGGGTTCACCTCCTGATTACCTTAACGAACTTTAATTGAGTGCATCCCCGCGCACTCTCAGTGGGGCGCTAAAGTAGCGGTGCTCGTGCACCCAACGAACTCGAGTTAAAAACGCTAATTTAAGCGTATATGAACGCGATTTTTGGCCTCTTTATCATTTTATGTTGTTTATGACCTTGTTATTCCGCGTTTTTGGCGTTTTCAATGGTTTATAAACAATTATTCGTCTTATCATCTATCCTCCCCTGGCCACCTGTGGCTATTTATCTATAAATATATGGAACGGTTAAACGTACAGGAAATGTTAAAAATATTGGATACGAAATCGGCTTTTTATAGTCAAGCAATACGGCCTCCGAAGATGTCCTCAACAGAGAGGAGGGGACTGTCAACTGTAGGTCCGCATTCAAATGGCCCTAATGGAGCAACCCTCGGCTCGACGTTTGGCCTAACCCCCGCACCCCGCACCCCGCACCCCGCACCCAACCATCGCGGCCACATTTCCCCGTTCTCATGCCGGTAATCCTCCCCTCGGGTGCTCTGAATTGGAATTTTCGACGAGAGACCCAGATATGAGATCCTGCCGATGAAAAATGACCGTGGTAATCTCCAGACTGATTGAAAAACCTATTGATAACGCATTCCTAATTTATGTGTCCGAATGCTTGCGTTCCTATTCACGCCTTCGAGTTATGAATTGTAATCATCCTTGTGATACGCGTATCAATACAGATTTCAGGTGTCCCCCTCCAACAGGTTACCTGAAATGAGTTTCCGATAACAATGAGTTTCAGTTTTTGTCTATCTATTTTAATGTTACTTTTAAATTGCAAATTGTCTATGACGATCAGTCATTTTCAATGCTCACAACCCTAAAATACCCTGTCGGTTTGAGACAAAAATGATCTGTAATTATTTAAACCGAAATTGTGCAATCAATAACATAAAGTTAATACTGAAATCTGTCTTCTGTCTCCTCTCGCTGGTTTGGTCCTTTTAATATTTCTACAGGGTGAAAGAAAAAATATTTTCAGATACCTAAATACCACTACAAACATTATATAAGATATATATTTCCTATGATTTGCATACAAAACATGTCCCTATGGACGAAAGTAATGAACAAATCCGTAGAAGTAAAGCGAGGTTTTTCTATTCTAGTTTAGATCTAGTTTTTGCTATTCAGCTGGGATCTAGGATTCACGTCCAGGACCGAACTAAAAGTGGAGAGTTTAGCCCCGGGTCGAGGGCGACTCCATTATTCCATTAGGAAATCCACCACGGTGTTTCAAAATGAGAAACGGAATTGAAAACTAAGTAGACCGTTCCCCTTGCCCCACCCCACTTTTCCTTTTGGGTCTAGACCTCAAGCGGCATACATATGCGCATATTTGGAACTGAGCGCACGTGCACACTCCGAGCACTTCCCTATGCGGGAAAACCGGAAGAAATTTTCCAGTTATTATCTCCATATCCCGTTCGATTGAGTCCAACCGAAGTATTGACTTATGCAAAAGGCACCCATCCGCTAATTCGTTTATTCGATGACTATCCTATAGATATCATTTTATCTTACGATAAAATAATCAAAAAACTCGTCTTCTGGGAAAAATCAATCTACTAGAAACTGTTTTCAAATTTTCTACAAATGTTTCGTCTAGGATTATCCTATTTATTTAAGTAGTACTGCCTTACTGGTATTCCAAAATTCGCAATGTAAAACAATTTAAGATATTTTTTGGAGTATTCACAAAGCCGTAATGAAGTAATAACTTCATTCGTACGATTATCTCCACTTGCCTACTTGGACTTAATTTAGCTAAACGGGCTTCATCAGCAGCCGACATACCTCTTTAAATCATTGGTGGAGTGCTACTGACGATGAAGGGAATCCAATACCGGGCTAATCTAAGAGTGCAGTGATACAGGTTTACTTTTAATAAACGAAAACTTTCACTCAGGAAATTCTCTCACTTAATTCAATTACAACGCCAGGATTCAATTTATAAATCAAAATAAATAGCGTTAAATTTGTTGTAATATTCTGAAATTCCCGGTTTACACAATTATGAACAGAACATATATGTTCATATAAGTATTAACATACGGAAAGAGAGAATATTCAATAATTGGTAAACGAGCACGGCGAGTTTAATGCTAAAGCCGCTAAACCGGACTGTATTGCGGTCCTAGTATATATTGGCGCCGTAAAGGTATTACTGTGAAATTCGTATTCGTATCAGATAATAGAGGCAGATTTGCCATATTTTGAGAAGTATCAATTGCTAATATTACATAGGAAGGTTTATTTGCGTGTTATTATATAGTATCATTGATATTTTACTAACGTAATAAGACACCACACAATAATCATGATATTGAAAGAAAAACAATTTGGCAATATCAGATTGATTTCAGCTGGTTACGTTAATATGCCTTTTAATCGTTAACAGTTAATGTAACTGTCTGTACATTTGAAACTTAATTAACAGACTAGGTTCGCTAAACCCTAGGCACTCAATTAGAAATTACTACTTATTTATTTTAAAGTTATCTCACCGCATAATATAATTTTAACGAAATGTTATATTAAGAAACATTCGAAATAACATGAGCCTTAAAGTTTGATTCCTTTTGACGCTATTATTAAGTAGTTTTTCAGAGACAATTCATGCCGGTACCCTCATAACTCATAATTCGTGTCCTCGCAGGGGTTGGGCGCTGGGAAACAGGAAAAAAAATAATCAAAATGAATACACAAAACTGTCAGGGTCCTTTATCTCACTGTTCTAGCTGCATAGTTACACCCCAGAAATTATGTAGGCACCTCTCACCGTTATCCCAGCCTAATTCACGGCCGTGGGATTTCAAAATGCGCCATTTCCCACAGCATTGCTTATGATTAAAACTGCTGAATAATTGTAAATCTCTCTTTTTTTAATCCCACTCATTTATAACATTTATTCACATATATTTTTATCGAATACATACATTTTCCCACATAGTAAGACAATAACGAAAAAGTGTGATTGTTAATTATTAAAATGCACATTGCAAAGAATCATAAGGAAAAATTAGAATTTCGGGTAATTTGGGCAAAGACCGGAAGAATTTGTCTGCGATTTTATAAAAATAAATACTAATTATGCGAAATGATATATTTCGTCAAACACCTAGTGAATCTTAAAAAATATCCCCTTTATTCTTGTTCCTTACATTAACGGGGAGATCTCACTCTTCTAAGCCTGAGTCGGGGTCGAACATCCTCGATACTGGAGCATCGGTTTCAGAAACGTCCTTAAAATAATTGAGAAAGTCCTTTGGAATCTGAATCTGATCTAAGATCGCATATTTCGCTCCCATTCAAGAGGGCCATCGAATCTTTTTCTTTCGACGATGCCTTTTTTTACCCTTAACTTCTGAACCATACAATTTAGTTCTCTTCATCGTGGAAACATGGAGTTTGTCACGTGACTAAACAAGATTGCAATTTGCCGGCTATTCAAACATGGCCACGATTACTGTATCGGTTTATATATGGTGCGTAGAAATTTAATATCGCGAAATGGCCAAATAGCAGGGAGGAGATTGAAAATCTCTCGTAGGCAAAGCTATTCGGAAATCCCTTTTCTGGCAATCCAAACGGAACTAGTGACGGTTTTGAAGCGGTATACAGCCGGTGTATCTCAGGTCTCGGGAGCGAATTAACGGGGCCCTAAGGAAACAATCGAATAAACGAGGAACTGTGGATTGTCGAAGAAACCGCAGAGGGCTAAGGGACAGTAAGGAGATTGCGGGGGGAGGAGATTTGCTCAGTAAAGTAAACAGGAAGGAGGCATCCTCGTTCCACGAATTTAAGGGGTAAGAAACGCTCCGGTGCCCGAGCCCTCGGACATCAAACAATCCGACCCACCCCTCGGGATGGGTAATTCGCGTTTCGATTTTCACCACAAAACTGAACGATGTCACCATGCGATAAAGGGCCTCGCCTCATGAATAGCCTTCGAGGAATTTCAATTTCAAATTGAAACACCCGATTAGAGAGTTTCGTGGATTTATGAGTTTTTGATTCTGTCTTCCTGTCTCCAATTGGGTTATTTGGTTTCAACTCTCCTTATACAACTACATACGCTTTCAAATAGTATTAATAATTGAAATAATTGGGAACAGAAGACGGAAGAAGGTTTAATCAGTTTTCTGACAGTAATCTTGACCAGAGTATCAGGGAATTAATGATTATGTTAAGTTGATTGAGAAAATAAAACGCTATTAATTATATTGAAAACTATAAATCTAATCCCAGGCAAAACAGGTGAAATGTGCCACAAAAAATTTGTTAATCCATCGTCATTTATAAAGCGATACTTACATAAGATTTGATATTAAGACTTGTATAACTAGATCCAGGTTGCTTAACCCGAATTATATCCGAAGTTTTTATTAAATTCCTAAGTGAAAATTCCAAGAATATGTATATTTAAAAACATTATTATATAATATATAGATTTATAACTAATAAGACAATGTGAAAGATTTTACAAAATGATTACTTTCACTAATTACTTTCTTTTCTGTTCGCCAATTAAAAGAATAAAGCCACATTTTAATTTCAGGGTTTTTAATTTAACTCAGGCCCACTAGCCGTGATGGAAGGTGGAGGGGAGAGGCCAGGTTTTTCGCTACAATAAATTCAAAGGAGTGTAACTAATTGAATTTCTTCTCTGAACTTCGGGCTTAATCGGGACGACAATCAATCACAACCATGTCAACACTATACGCCAGCTCGATGAGATCGTTTTTAATCTGGAACCAACTCCCCGTGCACCGCGGTCACCTTTTTTTTTACTTGACCAATTGTAGTTTATATAAGCGCAAGGCGGCAATTCACAATTGCGCTATAAAAATTACATTAAAAAATTATTAGTTTATGGTATACGGCGGAAATAATCAGACAGTCCTGTATGGTAATAAATAATGAAATCTGTGAATTATCGAAATGATTTTGAGTTTTTGGTTTCCAAATTAGATTTTGTTTCATCGAGTAACAGTTGAATTCAGACACGTTAAGAAGGGCAAAGTATAGTTCTTAATTTCATTAAGCATACTTCGTTGATAGATTGGTCCTATATTTTATGACATACGTAATGCCCAAATAGTAATTCCCGACTCAAGTATAGTTATTGTACAGATATTTCTTATGATGTAAAACGTGAAGAAAGTTTTCCTGTTAAAAAATAGATCTTTTCTCTATTTTCTCTTATTTCAAACATTCAGCCATATCCAATCCTTTAAATTTGGTCGAAAAGCAGAACAGCCTCCAAGTTGAACTCCATCAAAATGCCGCCCAGATCATTTGTCAATCTCAAGTTGGGGAAAGAAATAGGGTACATGAGAGAGAGATCAATTCGAAACGTAAAATGGAATAAGTTTCCATCAACCTTCCGGATTATGCACCATGGTAGTGGGACACTCCAAAAATGGAAAACTTGTTTTTTCTTTTATACAATGCACTTATCACTGTCGGAAATATTAAGACCATTAGTGCTCCGTGATGAATGGATTATACTTTGGTGGAGAGACGACAATGGTCGGGATTGGTCGGGGCCTCGGTAAAAAAAGGAAGACCTTCATTAAACCAGTTTGAAAACTTACTTTTCGCGATGAACTTTTAATTAATAGCGCCGAGGGAATAACAGCACCCACCGGCTCTAACCGTAAGAACGATTTTTACGTTCAATCTTGGTTATAATGTGTTGAGATAGTAAAGTTCCCAGAAAGTCTAATACATTTTGGACGTTCCTAACGTGGAAGTGCCTGTATCAAAATCCCTGAAAATTAATTTACCGATATTATATAAACGCTTATTTGTAGTGCCCATCGAACATCCAATCACGGGTTTTAGATTCTAATCAAATACGGAATTTTAATTAGTTTCCGCTAAAAAAAGGATAGTAATGAGCGGATTCATTTCAGATATATGGTATTTCAAATAAATAATGGTGTAAGAGATCGATTAAATAGATTCAGATTTTTTTTTAATTTATGGAACGGATGGATGATTTCAGAATTACAATCGAGTACAAGGGTTGGTTAATTAATCAGAATGGGAGCTGGTCGTGAATTCCTGGGCTCCGGTCAATGGGAGACACAAATGCAGCCGATGCGACGTTTGTAGGGCCCGGCTATAGTGAAGTTGGTGTATGTTTCGCTCTGTACGCTGGTTCGTGTTACCTCCGGCTCCGACTCGCTCCAAACCCGGGGCCTCGGTACACCGGCGGCCGTACAACAAAACGTACGGACCGAAGTAGCCGGGAAACATTTGCGTTAACTCCTCCCCGACCGCCCTCCGAAAAGCCCGTGAATTTTCACTGAGCACAAAGCGGACCGCACGAGTTTACACGAGCGTAAAGTCAGGCCGATCGAAACTATTTCATACCGCAACCGCGCAGCGACGCGGTCGCACCGATGAATTATGTTAATTCATTATAATATGATATCATCGTGGATATATTTATAAAAGGCGTCAAAAATTGTTAATATAAATCCAGTTATTTTTAATAACGTAAATATGCCAAATAAGGTTCAAGAAAGGGACCGCGATAGCGATGAACCCCTTCTTTAATATTGGAACAGGGCAGTGTATATATAGTCGGTCGGGTTGATCGAGCCTCTTAATATTATGATGGCATCGCTTAATTAAGGCCGCGGAGAGGGGTGGTAATTACTTAGCGAGGTTGGGACCGATTTTTACGACTATGCAGGCTGTTGACTGACACCCTCTTCAAACCGCCAATTTGGACTTGAACTCAATTAGCCCGAGTACCAATCCAGTATATTTATCCCATAACAGCATAACAAGTTGTTAGGAACACTTTAATCGAGGACAACGCTGGTGAGTACATACATACGAAAGCGAATATATTTTAATTTTTGGTCTCAGTTAGTATAATATGTTACCAATTTTTAATACCTGTAGGGGGAAAAGAACAGTGATTATTTTATGCGCCTGTCTACAAATCAATCTCAGAAATGACATTTAATACCATAATTCGGTAATTATTGTGAATTTTGATTATTAAACGCAGGAATGCGTTTTGATTCACATTCACATGCCGTACGTTCACATCCATTAGACTTCACCCAATTGGTTTTTATTTTATTCTCATTATTTGTTTGCTTCAACACGGTATTACCTCTCATCAGAACTACTGTTCGTACGGAAATGCCTACTCCTTCTGGAGACTCCAGGAAAAAAAATCAGCGGCATGTTGACTATTTGAGTAGAATGTATCCTAAAAAATATTCATACCTCCGTCGTATATTGTAGTAAGTATGGATCTTTTTTTATATAAATGATATCCCTTTTCGGCAAAATAATATTAATGACATGTCGCCGCGGGCCGAGTATATATTGCAGTTTAATATCCTGTCCCGGCAACTGCCTCCGCCCATCGGCTTATCTGCTATAAACACAATTACCTTTGGTATAGGAAAATGCGTGACGAGTTTACACTGCACGTAGGGCGGGAGAAGAAAATTGAGAGCGGTATTTAATCTCGCCTTTTAAGGGTCTAGTTCCGCTATCAACGCAGAAAGGGCTCCGTCAGGACGTCGTCGAATATTTAGAGTTCGATAAAACGCCCGCTATGTTTAAAGGGTACAGAATGCGCCATGCATTACGAAAAAAACCTACTTTTCTTCAAGAAATATTGGAGCCTTTAACGAACTTTACATGTCTTACGACAATACGCTTACTCGCTTACAATAGATACTCATCATCGGCCTAAATAAAAAGTATATGGCAGGGAATTGTTTCGAAGTTCGTATCAAATACTGCATTTAAATCACCTTGTAAAGCCGCCAATTTAAACGACAGCTTTAAATATTTGACTCCGTGTACACGTTAATTTCCCTGCCAAATCCTGGTCTGAAATTATTTAGTCCAAATTCCCGCTCTTTGTGTGACAAAAGAGAGAATGATAGGTTTTAATTGGCCCCCTTAAATGGTTTCCGCCCTCAAATTACAACATTTTTTAAAGGGATCATAAATCAAAAGGTGAAATCTCTTGGTTTTGAACCAGTTATGTACAATTAATGTACAGAGGCAAATTAAAATTCATTAATGTTCTGTAATAATAAAAAATTATTTTACGATAATAAGAAATGTTTAATTTTCTTTTAGTACATTCAAAGCATGGCCAAATGCTTAAGGCTTCAAGAATTATAAATTAATTATAATTATCTATTCTCAGTATTGTCGCTACTTTCACTCAACTTGCCTTTTCTCGTTAAGCCACAAGAAAAAATCTATAGTCCGAAATTATAGCGAAATTCCACTGTCAGCTCCGTGATAATCTTATCGGGCTGTGATAGTATGGACTATTAGGTATTAATAGATTAGGTTCGACATTGGCTAAAGTTCAACAAGACTCAACTAAACTGATATACTGATCCCGGTTTCGCCCTCAGGGCGCCAACCTGCAGATCCAGATGTGGCGGACCGAACTTTCGATTGATAATTCTTGTGCTTAATTGAACTGTCTACTCAAAACGCATTGTATAAACTCGATAATACAAATACTTAGTGTGTACTCGACAGTTGTGCGTAATGCAGTAGATTCGGGCTTTGCTTTTATTGAGAAATGTGCAGCCGAACAAGCGTGAAGCGGCGGAACGTCACAGCGGAGGCTGTTAATAAATATTTCGCGTCCTCTTTTCCGGTTTTTCTGTTTGTTTACGTCCCCCGGATGACTGTATTGTGACAGGGCCGAAGCGGGGAGGTAACAGAAGGTACGTCCGTTGCCGGCACTCTAAGCGGGACAATGTTGGGCCCGCCGTTTCGGACGCCACCGGCCATAAAAAACAGAAAAGAAACAAAAAACCGTTTCCGCGTTGGCATTTTGGGCGCCGAACCGCGAACGGGATGTTTCGCACTCTGAGTGGAGTGGGCGACGGCTCACTTCACACAGCAGACCCATTTAAAAATTCAATCGCAATTATCAATGTTCGAGGGTCCTTCTATAGGTGAGGAGAATAATTGAATACTGACTAAACTGTCAAGCAGGTAATCTGGATACCGCGAAGAAAATAGACGCATATACGCGGAATAAACCTATGGCAGTCGAAATCGGTCCAGTAAAAGGTCAAACAGTAAGTGAGTGCACACCAAACAGGTATTCCAAATTGATAGTGACTTCAAAACGCAATTGGTTTCAAAACTCCATTATTTGGAACTTCCCGGATACCACACCAATTCCGTTTAAAAGTTTAATTAAGCCTGTATATATTTTTTTTATTTTAATTCGATAACAATCGTTTTAAGAAATTTCATTAACTCGATTCATTTCAGGAGGCACAGACAAACTGAAAGCCAGAAGAGGGGGCATTCTTCACAAGTTGGGCCCAAGAATCCCAAACATTCCAGTGGAACAAAGCATACCTGGAGGCTTCAACACAGGGAGCAGGCAACAACAACGGTGAAATACCGTCGTCGTTTCATCCATCTTAACCCCGTCGTACATGGGCAATGCCTGGGCTTAGTCGGTTAAGCTGTGCTTGGCAGGAGCTTAAGGCATGTCGCTTCCCGAGCGGCTCCCATAGTTGGGGCCACCTTCAAACTCGACTGATTGTACTTGAAATATAACTAACAGAAACTGGACATTTTTGCCCTCGTTGAAATATATTTCATTCATAGATGTTCACGGTAACACCGTGTGATATCATTGATTTTGTACAAGTCGTACACTAAGAAGAGCACCATTTTAGAGGCTGGAAAATATATATTAGGGACAAAGGGAAATTCGGCCAGGAACGGGAGATTTAAAATAGGGGACACTCTAGAAGCATTGTTAACGCCTTAGGGAATTTGCAAATTCAGTCAGAACACTAATCAGTAATTCTATCGTTGCGGAAAAAAGTAAAGTTCATTCCACCGCTTAGTTTTTCATGAAAAGTCCCTAGAAAACTAACGGCGGCGTTGGCCAGCGACAAACCATCGGTGCACTTAAGTTGCCCGCCCGTTAAATGTGACCGCAGCTTTATTTTATTTCACAAATTATACGACAGCTAACGTCCAGAACTACCGGGTGGGGTGGGGCGTAAAAAGCGCTGTAAGTACAAACTTACTCCGCTTTTAGTATCAAATAGGCAAGTGGAGTCAGAAAATAGAATTAGCGGTGTCTCACTCTCTTTTCTACTCGTTGAAAAATATAACGGTAATATTCCAGAGATACTTCTCTATTAAAAAAGATTATTTATTTTACAGTTTTCTCTCAAATATCATATAGCACATGATATGAGTTTGGAGATTAATTACCTGGTAAAAGGTGATTGTAAATAGTATCTTTATAAGTCAAACTCTTGCCAAAGGCTTTTGCAAAATACTACTGTACTGTAGATAATCACTCTGTTTCTCTCATAATATTTATAAATTAAATATCACTCGTGTTGTTATTGTTATTTGTTGTTAATAAATTTTATCCACAAGTATTGGAATGCACATATTGTACCATTGTTATATCTCAAATATTATTTCTTTTTCTTAAATATTTAGGCGCCCAGAGTGCGCCCACCAGATGATATTAATAACGGGCGAATTGATTACACCTGACTATAACTCCGTCATTTATTCAATCGTATATTTTTAACATTCCTTACCATTTATATTGGACTCTCTCAAACCCCGCGAGGGCGAACACCGCGTCAAGTTTATCGCGTGGGTAATACTTGAAAATAAAACGAACGACCAATTTCCCGTCGCTCCTATTACATCGAATAACTGGGAAAGAAGACTGTCGGTGGAAAATTGCGACCGAGGAGCTGGAGGGGCATTTCTAATCACTGAGGAGTATTGTGCGGGGCCCCCGTACACGGGACCCCTTACCACGAGAGGCAATTCCACCCCGCCATTGTACTAAGTCTTGTAAAGAAAGTTTCTTCTCGTGAAGATTATTTATCCACGACATGTGAGTCCGAAATACACAAACAACGTCAAAGTCTCGAAACGGGACCGAACAATTTTACCGTAGATTTCGTGTGTTTCTGTCTCGTCTCGATGGCCTGGTCTTTAGCTAGACCGGTTTCGGCTGTTCGCCATCTTCAGTAGCACTGTCACTGTCACTTGTACCGTGGTGGTTGTGTGTTTGTCGTGTATATATATATATATATATATATATATATATATATATATATGCGACTTTAGCGCCCCACTATGGGTGGTACAACAATTGTGGATACAACAATAAAATGTAATAAATATAAATAACGCGTATGAGCTGTCGTTAGGCCCTTAGGACAAATGCTTTACTTAGAACTGTGTTACTACAATTCTGTTAAATACCCGTCATTGTCCAAGACATGCGTGACCAGCCAACAGGTTAACAGGTGCATGTCCTATTCTACATCCCTGAACTAAACACGTTAAAACATTTTTTTGGGGTTCCAATTTAAAAATATTGAACTCTTTATAGATAAATAATAATACTTATATGGTAATCCAAAATATGGTGTACATGAAAAACAAAACATATAATAAGATAAATTGTTTGTAAATATTTTTCCAGTCTTGCGGCGGCCATAGTTTCTAGAACGACTCGGGCGAAAAGAAATGTATTGTGCACTTAATTTTATTTCTACCGGAGAGCGGTAAAAATATTTTGAACTATGAAAACCCTTCTGATTTTACGACTACCAGTAAACCTTTATTCCTTCATTGTATTGGCCTAACCGACTTGTTCCGGAAATCAATTTTGGACAGGGAAATAGCGCCCGTACTATACAGACCACGATAGAATATTGAAGTTGAAGTAGATAAGAGAATTCTTTCAGCGTCATATTTTTGTATTAATGACTCTTGAAATAAATTAATTTAATTACAATAATTTAAAATTAGACGCAATTTTATTCAGAGAGAATACACGAAGTTACGATAACAATACAATACGAAAACAAAGTTATTGTATTGTGAATCAGTTACAAATATCTAATAGGTAGTTGTGCACATTAATTCTATTTTGTTTTAATTCACTCAAAAACAGTTGCAGGCTGAAAAAATATAATCTAAAATAAATAATATAAATATAACTATAACAAAATAGTAATTTTACCTAATGAGATAGTTACAGGACCGGACTCCCGATCAATATTCTCCTAATTTCTCACACCAACGGTGCGATGAAATCTAACTGTTTATAACGGAAATTATCGTTTCGGCACTGTATTTTCAGGATAAACGCATGACTAAGCATTCTCCTGACCTAATTTTCTCAACTTTCATCGAACGCCGGCATAGCGAGGGACTGGATTTACGTTATGTTTCCGCACGTACAAGTAAGATGAAAATGATGTCAGCTCCATTTACATGAGATTTCATGAAATTTTCACACGATATCTGTCGCCAATGAATATACAAATCCTACAAACGTGTCATTGCGTAATTGTTTCTGAAACTGACTGCCAAAGGAGCGCCGCATCGTCATTTGAATTAATATTATACAATAGTGCGCTGTTTCCATTAAGGTTAACAGCTTTGACAAAATAATTAAATTCTGAGAGTACCTAACAATAAAAACAGATTGAATTACCCAGTTCATTTATCGAAAATAGGGTTTTCCAGTTGAACATTTTAATTCATGAAAGGATACATAATTAAAAAGAGTATCTAAACATTGGTTGAAAACTTCCGTTTTCTCTAATTCCTGTTGTAAATAAGTGAGCAGAAACATCTGCAGCAGAAAGGAAAACCAAATTTTCCAATTCTGTCGGAAATTTCCAAAATTAACATTATCCCTGCATAATTACTAACTGTATCCCTGATTAATTCTCAGGGCATATACGATTTTTGATCTCGTAAGATCTAGCGAGTGGCAAAATTCGTTTCAAGTGGTCGCTTAAACAGTAGAAATATAAAAAACTAATCAGCACATGAAATGCGCACAACATAGTATCAGTTTAATGGAAGGGCCGTGTTGTTGGAATTTCGACTAAGGTGTGGTTAATCCCGACAGTGTTCTATGACGGAATAAATGGACAGGAAGAGCTTTTTTTTATAAATTGCACTTGAAATGAAGTTAAAAGGCAAGCCCTGTAAACCATAAAAGCCGCTGAAAAATACCCTAATGGGTTTCTCTCCCTCACCGCCCAGAGGAATCAAACTTTTTGCTTATTTGTAGTATGTGAGAAAATAGTTCGCATAGAAATATATTCCAATCATAATCATTTTCTAAAACAATAACCAGGAAAGTGAATAATGAAGTTGGTTTTATTCCTTTCTCTTCTATTGTTGTAATTGTTTCCGTAAATTCTCACTCCAGCAGGTTGGTTACATATACAACGCCGTTAAAAATTATTTATTTCTTAGTGAAAAATATATTCTTGCAGCTCAGTTTCAGTAGTTGAAATGCTACTGAAAACATGGTTTACTGTTGCAACAAATGGACATTAAATGGATGAGGAAATCAGTTACTCTGGACGGAGTCATGAAATCGTGATTTGATTAAGCCCTGTCCAACAAGCCCGGTATCGGCTTGACAACAAATTAACATGAGAGACATTAGGGGAGAGCCTCTATGGACCATTTTATTTCAATGGGTCACCAAATCGCTAAATAATAATGCCCTACGTCCGACCTCAGCATTCTGTATTAGTTCCGGAAATTTCCGGGCAATCGAGATAATGGGATATTTGTAAAACCAATTTAAGGCATTTTATTGGAAGTCAGCGAAGGTTTGATATTTCAAACCTTATTATTACATGCGGCGTTTATTATCATTTTTAAATTACCGGCGACAAAGCGATATTTAATTATTCTCAATTAAATAAAAGTTTGAGTTGTAATTTATAACGTTCCAAGTCTTCCAATGGATTCCAAACTAATAATATGCTATATATTATTGCCTGTCGTTACCTGTATAATCGCATTATATGCCTTAACAAATAATCTAATAAAAATAGTTACAGCGTTCCTTCTGGTAGTTACGATGGTCTTGAATTCCTCATGTATGCCTCAATACAAATACCAGATTAAATTCAAAAATTACCAAGTGCCACTTATAGGTAGTTAATCTATAATCGATAATGTTAACTCACACTTAAATCATTATTAATTTAGTCCTAGTAATGTTTTCGGTCCCGATGAATCTGGTGACCGCTAATTGTATCACGAAGAATTATTATTTAATATATTCTTCTGGAGATCCGCGAATGTTTGGATTACCCTCAGTTATCAGACTTACTATTTTCTGTAACGCCTATTTGGTCAACAGATTTCTGCTTTACACCATTCCGTCAGTAATACAGCGTGTAAATGCTCTTTTACTGAGATGTTTCACAGCTAATATTCGCCCTACTAAGACATAATCAGCACGCCAGTCACTACGTTACTTAAGGAATGCTAGGGGCAATAAAAAAATAGATGTCTAAATAATCTCTAAACGTCGGAATTAATATTCTCTCTGAAATGTTTAATTCCTGTTTGTTTCCGACTTTTTTCGCTGACGCGTTTCACTTCCAATTTTTCCTGAAAAAGGGCAAAACTAATAGGGACCCCCCGAAAAGGTGATACCGGGACAGATATGAATGTAAACGTCCCGATAAGTTGAATAAAAGTTGACCGCATCCGACTGTTGGGGGCGGGCGGGGGGCGATAAAAGGCTCGGCTTTTTTATGCCGTCCCGGGGAGCGGGTAAATTGTCATCGGGTAATGCGCTCGCCTCTACCAGACCATCCTCAACAATCACTCCTCCGCCCGAGGTTCCTCCCAGGACTCGACCAAAATATCCGGTCAGATTTCCGATTCTTCAGGTGGGAATTCTGTCGAAACCTCCAGTCGGTCAGTAGAAATTAAATAATAATATTCGTAAGATAGGAAATATTATTCGTTGTCGGCGAACCTTTCAAGAATCGGCGTTTCCAGATAGTTATTTTTTCCTTGACTCACCTATCTAACGAGACTTTTATGCATTAAATACAAATATTTCCAGTATACGCAAAATATCATCCAATCGAACATTACAATAGTGTAATTACAATCTGATTTTGATACACTTTATTTAGAAAGAAATTTGTTAACCAAAACATCTTAATACTATAGGCGACCGGAGTGTTCGGAGCGTTATAACCCTTATGATTTTCTCTCTCGTCTCTCCCCTTTGTTGTGGAGGAAAAACTCACTCAGCTCCGGCGGTCAGTAGTATGCGGGCAGTACTAAGTGCACTCCGAAGCGCGTCGGTGTTATGACAGAACAGTAGGGAAGAAGTGACCTGTACAACACTCAATAATTGGGGGGGGGGTTTGAGATAGAAAAATCACAAGGGTATCATCGTCGCAAATTACGCCGCCGTTTCAATATAACGGAGTTATATTCCGAAATTGAGGATTTGTTTATGAAAACGTTATCCTACCTCTGTGGCCAAACTAGGGGAGAGCGAACAACGTCCAGCCGGTAATGAAACCGGCGGAGGTTAGGAGGAAGTGAGCGCGGGTGCGGAACTGCATGTGTCGCGGTTGACTGTATAGCGGGCCGCGACGGTAGGTCGATGTTGAAGGGACGAGAGTTGCAGCCCTACTGCAGTTGTGGGCTCGTTGGGCGAGCCAAGCGGTGGCGGCACCGGCCTCCGACTCGCGCCCGGAAAGAGCCGAACTCCGCCCGCCCCCGCCACCGCCTCCGCCACAGCCACCCACACCGCCCCAATACTAGACTACTACAGACAACCACTTACGAATACTACTACTGTTACTAGCACTACTACCACTACTTAGGATCTATGCACTAAGTGGAGCGAGACGGTATTGCGGCAGCCGGAGGGCTATATAACAGGAGTGGGCGCTCCGAACAAGAATACGACTGGTCCCTAATCTGAGGATCCCCCACTGACGGGACACGGCTCTTTCAAGGCCTAGGGCCGAGCTGGATGGGGAAAGACAGCGGCAACGAAGGCAGGTACTGCGGGAAACACACTCTTCCGCCCGTCAGAGCGCTCGTCAGGACGAAGGAGCGCAGACGACATCGTGACGGTCATGACCGCCAACAGATGGAAACTAATCCAAAGATTAGTAAACCGGCTCGTGAGATCGACCACTCGGAGTACTCTCCAAGGACGAACAATTTAACAAATGATTACGAGCTTCTAAATTGAACTCGCATGGTTCGATTAACGCTTCGATATAACGCTGTTCAATCAAACGCGCTGTAATATTTTATTAGCCATTACAGAGAATAATAAGAATAACATAATAGACCATTATAAACGAACAATTGCGCCTCAAAATAAATAGGGGAACAAAACGAACAATCAAAACTATTCGCCTATCTATTGCTTTCTGGTCTGTTTTTTTTAATTGGAGAAAAATAAATATTAAACTAACTGAGTATCTGAATTTTTTATTTATTGGTGCTGATGAAGCAAAACTCTCAAACTTTAATGTTGCACCGAAATGAATATTCTATGATCTTATAGTCTATTAGATAGGAGCAATGATAATAGTGAGGAACATCACTGCACAAGATCAAATTTTAGTATAATAGAAGAAACTCTCTCATTTTCAGTAAAATCAGGACTCAATGTCGGGACATATATATATATATATATATATATATATATATATATATATATATATATATTGTATTTATACAATAGGTGCAATTGACATACATTGTGGTCTATAAACAAAAAATAAAGGAAAGAAAGAAGGAAGTTGTACCAAATAATAATCTTCTAGTCCTAAATAGAATGCTGTATAAATGCTAACTTATAATGGTAAATTTTCTTTGCTTTTGTAATGGCAAAAGTTTCTTTTGCTTTATGAAATAAGAAATATAAAAAACCCGCTTGGAGAATCCATAAAGTTGTTCTATAAAAAATGTCTCGTAATTCCTCAAGTATAAAGAAAAACCTAAAGGAAAATTCCCCTTCGACAACCTTCGGACACCTCATATGGAATGTGCACATTTTCTTTTATGGCTAACAGTAAACGGGACGGTCACATGTTAATCCCGGCTGTAAAACCGGGTTCAGAAATTTATTTCATCCAATTTATAAGAAAGAATTTATTCCACACCGCCAATCTCAGAGCGGATGAGATCTAAGATGGAAGTTGGTGACGTCAATTGTTCGATATTTCCGAGTCTCGATTCCGAAACTCGACCCTGCGGGGGCTCTCTCTCTCTCTCTCTCTCTCTCTCACTCTCTCTCTCTCTCTCTCTCTCTCTCTCTCTCTCTCTCTCTCTCTCTGGCTTGCAGGTGGCACCATCTGGACGGCGTCCCGCGGGAGCCATGAGGGAATTGCAAATGTCAGTCCACCATTTCTCACGCTCCCTGGAAGCTGGTCTTCGGTCGAGATAGCCTACGGCCTGTAGAGATATTCGACGATGTACTACTACACGCGTTTGGTCTCGAATGTTATCCACGGCTTTGCCATTCTGTCCATGGTGGGGTGGATCCGCTATACAAAATCGGTTGCAGGTCAGTTGTATACACAGATATATTCTTAGGGATTGCACCGCATTACCTCCCTCCTTAGGTTATATTTGTTTTTATTTCCACAAGCATTAACAATCATACACCTTACATTTAAATTTATACATTAGTTTTTTTAATATTGCGTCACTTAAAAATGCTCCCACTTATATATAATGCTCCTATTATATATATATAATATATATATATATATATATATATATATATATATATATATATATAATTTATGATCTTCATAAAAGAAATAGACTAGAAGTTATGAACCTATCATTATGACATATAAATCTGTTTTATTTCTTGTAAAATGCGTAATTTATTTATTTTCAATTATTTCAGAATTGGTGGGAAAGCCCAAATAGGACGTTCACCACATCTTCAAATACCGGGACGATTAGTTAATCTTTAATTTTAACTTCGTACTTATATGAAACCGTTTGCCACTGAACACCCATCTTCATTGCAAACATACGCAGTTTAAACACTGTGAAACGGGTGAAAATTGCCTGGCAAGCATATATGTAAAACTGCCGATTTCACGTTTCTTAATCGTTGTAAGTCACCATCGAACTGGGGACCTTTTCGCTCCGGGTAATTGTGCAACGCTGTGACTCCCGGAAAATCCGTACGCGAATTAAGAAAAACTATCGTTAATATCGTATTAAAATATAATATATCTATCTTAGGAATGAAAACATCAGGCAGGTTGTGTAATACAACAAGATTGCATTCATCTCAGATTACTTTGATTAATGGGGAAACATGTGATAAATTATAGTTCTCAGTAACAACTATCGTTGCGTAAAAACAATTACGGGTCACTGATTTGAACTTTCTCGACATGCCTGTTTAACATGCTCAACATTTGTCGAGTTTTATGATAATACAGGATGCCACTTTATATAATTAGTATCCCTTTATTTATCCTGTCTTATTACAAAATATACTCCCATCAAGATAACCTATGTTACAAAACCTGAAGTAAATGTACGCTTTTCGCTTGTTTGGTTCTGTATTGGACATGTTTTTACTGGTATTTCTTCATTCGTGGACTCTACCTGAGTAATCACTAGAGTAATAATATTAGAAACCATCTTAGATTTTAGATAAATAGATTCTCGGATGAGAAATAAATAATGTCTCATTCTCTTAAATATGCTATTAATTATTCTTTGTTATCAGGATTAAACTTTACTTAGATTTATATGATTTCAAATTTCAGGTTTGTCATTAAAGACACAGATTTTAAATGCTATGGTCATGGTCGTGACCTCGTACAATGCATGGGTATTAGGATATCGCAGCATGTACCCAATAGCTTTGTACATTCTCTTCGGATTGTACCTTCTAGTCTTGGCCATGTTCTACGCTTATCGAAGTACCTACAGTCTGAAAGAAGACTCGTTCAAGTAAGTATAACCGCCCGACGGCCTTCTAATCACAAGTTCGCAGACTAATGCTCTCTCGACAGGAAAAATGCAATGGCGCTCGGAGAAAACAAAATTTAAGGCACTAAGGAGGCAGAAAACATTTTCTGTCTCCTCTCACCTATTTGCTCTTCCGATGTCAGCTTTTCACGATCGTCAGTACCATTTTTACAGTATTATTTTTGATGCAGCTATTATTTTTATTTGAGCGAACAGGATGCTTGGAACCAATCAGCGTTACTCCCGATAAACATAGCTGCGAAAATATGGCTATAGCGTTTGATTTGTTTATCTTCCTTTTTCAGTCTGGAGAGGCTATTTTTAGTTAATCTTCTTCTGGCTATCATATTTACTCCCCGGGTAAGTCTAATTATCTACTTTTTTGTTAAAATTAGATAAAAACACGCACACTAATACTCAGTAACTGTTGTGTCCTGTCCGTGTGACCTGTGTGATTCAGAATAATTATAACAATTTTCTTTACCAGTGTATCCTCAATTTGTATATTTATTTATTTACTTATTGAAGTCACGCATTTGAACATGCCCTCGAAAATTTGAGTCTGAGCGGTTTCAGGAGTGGAAGCTTTGATCCAAACTGTAAAGAACTGCATATTTTCGACCGACATTCCTCCCATTTTTCGTCATTCCCTTCTCATAATTTCAGGTCTGTTCATAATGTCAAGAACTCAATTTTTGTCCCCTCTGCTTCCTCTCGTTTGTATTTCGCGTCCCGACAGAAAAGGGGGATCCCTTTTAAAAATACAGGGCCGCTAAATAATTATTTGTTTACCTTAGTTAAAACAAATTATTTTAAAATAGTCGATTTTATTATACACAAAATATTTTATTTCAATATGCTTATGCCAAATTGAGGGTCTTTAAGTGACCTCACATAAAAATTATAAACACGAAGAGGAATTCTTTGTTAGCCCGAGTGGATGTTCGCACTTTTCTTGGAGCCGTTGGCGATAATTCCGCAAATGCACCTGTACCACACATCAGGGAAACAGAACAGGCGTTTCTTTATCGTCTACATGATTCTTCTGACGTCCTATATGATCACTAAGTGGTTGGATCTCGTTCTAAACTACTATTATTACCATCAGATCCAATTAATTACCTGTTACGCCCAGCTCATCGTATACCTGCTATTCTTCAAATGGCCGACAGGTATTGACTAACTTACTGTCGTTAGTTTATTAGTATTTATATTTATTTAGGGGCGAATCGTGATGATGGCGCCGGTAAGTGTTCCGAAACCGCTGGAGCAGGCAACACCCGAGAGGGCCCCGAGGAAAGAAAGACACAAACTTGTTTACACAGATATTACATGGCCATCTTGTGACAACGTTGAATTTTGAACACGGCGAAAGATGGAAACAGATCAAGCTGAAGTTCGAAGAAGCGAAGGACGCGAAATAACATTTTTATTTATTTCCTGCTAGTTCATAAATTCATATTATTCATGCTTTTATATTATACATAAAAACACAATTATTCTTACAATCAATTTTTGTTACTCCATACGCAACATTGTCCTTTTTCACACTTGCAGACAGTAAATAATGTTTGTGTCTCAACATTAACTTAAACTGATTTAATTGTGTCCGTGAGTAACCTATGATGAATGTCGGTCCGTTCAATAAAACGTATAGTAAGCAGTTTATATTCGCAGTTGGGAATCAGAGCTCTAATCAAGAACAGGACAAGGAACCTGTCATCACTTCGGAGAAGACTCCAGAACCAATAGTTTGAATCGGTACACAACCGAACGGTAACAGATCTGGAAACATAAGTACAATATAATATGCATATATAAGGACTATTTTTTAAAAAATAAAATATATTAATTATATAAGATGTAATATATATAAAAATGTGACTTAATAATGCGAATAATGATGCTAACATCGGACAATATTTTGTTAGTCAAATCTTCAGTCATAACACTTTAAGACATTGTAACGACACGTTTCAAAAGAAATGTAATTGCGAAAAAAATATTGTTAATCGCTTGAATAAAATACTATATTATAGATCGAGGTTTTTTATTTTTCATAATTTTCTTTCATTATTTTAAACCTATTTAACTGAAGCTAATCAAAGGTAATTATTGCACAGAAATCTTTTCATTTATAGTGGAGTAATTTAAAAAGTGTTGTTGGAGCTAACAGTATTTTCAAAATTGAATAACATTCATTCATAATTTTGGCTTAATAATTCATTGAGTAAAAGGCCCAGGATTAGCTTAAAATGAAACTTCGAAGAAGAAATTTTAACCATATTCACTCACAGATATGGTACGAATAATCGTGTCGTGTTCAAACAATTTGGATAACAAATCAGAGCAATCTAACCGTGCTATGTAAGAGAAGAAACAACAACGAATAATTTGGAGCCAACGTGTTCGCATTTAACAACAACCGAAATGTTATTTTAAACGAAATGTTCTTGGGTTCGCATAATTCGAGCCGATAAGAGAAGAGTCGTGAGATAAGAGCGGCTTATATATAGTTGAACCCGCCGGCTAAATTAGCCCGCGTAACTGAAATAAAAAATTAATTTATCAAATTATTGAAGTACGGAACATACACCCTGTTCGCCAAGTTATAACACGATTGCAAAAGAACGTACCTATTGCACGCCTAGACAGAACGGGAACAGTGCCTAACCCAAGAGAGAGTTATGACTTAAGCTGGACAGCGTCTATAAGCAGCTGTCAATACAGTACAGTAACTTACACCCTATGAAGCTCTCATATAATAGTGCAAACTCACTTTAACATTTTAAAAACGTGCGACAGCGACATCTGTTAGTACACTAGTTGAACCTAATCGAGGATTCATTAATCAAGATTCGTTTAAATCCCACAAATCAATTAAAGCTATTGAAAAAAAATGTTACCTTATGTTGTGCACGTATTGTGACTTATTAAAAGAACATTTGTTTATACTTACTTGTTCGTATAATGGCACCTAATATTTTATTACAAGTCGGCAAACAATTGATTAATAATTTCAACCATTTTTCCGTTATCGTTTTTCATAACGTCAAGAATGTTAACGTCAGGCGTGCAATATTCACCGCATTTCCCTGGTGGCCGTTCGCGGGGAGGGGAAAACAGCCGCTATTCAATTAGGTTAATCTAATATCGACTTGAGCCGGCGCAGCCGACTATCGATACTCGGAGAACTCGAGTTTCGCGATTGATACGTCACTCGAGAATAGCGAAAAACCCAGACGCAAGGCCACGTGACGTAACATTGACGGGCGGGCATTAAGCGTACGGGCAGTCTCCAGTCAGGTCAAGTCCTACGTAGTTGCTGCTTCGTACTATGGTCCGTTGACCGGCTTTTCCTTCAGCACTCCGCATTCAATCGTCAACGAACACAATGCTCGCGTTCGAACGCGAGTTTGTCCAGGCGATCGCCGACAGCTTCAGACTGGCGTCCGTAATACTTCTCATCTGCTACATTCTGTACAACAGTTCGTGCAAAGGTGAAATACATTTTTCATTATTTTCTCCTCGTTTTTATTGTTCTAAAGCGGCGTTGCGGGCGCATACGGGGACCAGTTCGTTGCGGCCGAAACGCACCATGAAATCGGTGCGTCGTCCGATTTGTTAGCTGCACTTTTCCGCGGAAACCCGGATATTATGGGTGTTTTCGTTGTATTTACAACTGTGGGAGAGAAACACGAAGCGTGAACGTTATCGTTATCTAATATTTAATAACTTCGACCGCATTGACTATCTTCCATCGATAATTTAATACGTTTGAACCGATTGTAATTATTGACGCTTAAGACAAACTATTGAATCAGTAAAACCTAACAGTAGGCCTGCTCCGAGAGGGTACTGTATGTTTACAAATAAAAGAATTGCCGGTATTTGCTGAGGAAATGTCATCTAAATTTTTCACCACAACCTGAATTGTCAGAGTCCTATCTCCTGAAATGTAACTCGACTCCCCCTTTCGTTGCCAAGGTAACGAAAAGCAGGTGTCGCATTCTCCGTTATCTCTCATTTATATTTTAATTTCTTTCGAGCTAAAACTACGAGTATACTGTAATTTGTGCTACTTTAGAAATACAAATTTCATTCGAATTAATTGAAACATTTTGTATCGGATTTACGACCAGTATATGGTGCGTAACGCAATTGAATGAAACCTCATCGGTAAACCAGGCTGAATTTTCAAGCCCTACAAAGTTTTATAAATTAATTTACCGAGTTGATGGTACTTTGATAATACTGGGAGGAAATAAATATCCGTGAAAGCCTGATGTGTTCAAATGTGGCAACGAAGATGGTAATACAATCTGAAGCTTGTATGCGATAATTATGGAACCGCGTCAAACAACTAGCGAGAATTATTTTGCGACCTATGAACTATTACTTTAGTCAGTGGCCCTCTTCTCAGCTAGTGAAATCTCGTCAGCTATCCGTTAGGTAGAAATCCTGCTGGGATTCCCCCACGAGGGGGAAACACGGGATTCCAATTCATTCAACCGACGCTCATGTAAGTTCGTTGCACGTTCCCTTACTTTTTACTTTATTTCAATATTTCCCATATACGAGGATAAGTGTGAGCGCAATTTCGACATTTTGTCCTGATTCCAGAAATATGGTATTATGGAAATATGGCTCTACACATAACTGGAATGATGTTTGCGAATAAAACAATGTAAAAACTTTACATCAGTTAAACCGTTGGAATGTAATGACGACAGTGTAACATGAGAATGGGTCGACCTCACGGTTGAGAACATGGGTCGACTGCTGCGGTTATCGGCAGATGCAAATAGCTCCTAAGCCCTTCTTTGTGCAGTCTGAACTTTCAGATAACATTCTGGCGGTTGAATCCCAACAAAAAATAGAATCGCCAGAATTTTCATCGACCGTCAGAGATATATTAAAACAATCATCGACGAGTGCTGACCGTCACAAAACCACCGGATCAATCAGTCGGTCATGATGAAAGTGGTGGATCACCCGCTTCATTATATACATTTATTATATTAGGGCATCAATCGTAAACATTTTTTAAATAGAAGAACCGGTAGCCCAGTATGAAAAAAAGCAAAAAAATATATTATTTTTGGAGTATTATTTAAACAAAAATGGATCTCGGAATTATCCAAAAACAATTTGAAATTAAAATTAGTCATCCTTGACCCTCTCCACCAGAGAAAACAACCTCTCCAATAGAGAAACAATTGATGACTTCCATAAAACTTAAGAGTGAGGCACCTACTGTAACTGTGCAGAAAAGGTGCTTCTTCGGCAACCGACATTCGTAAGAGCTGAGGCAAGAGGCTGAAAACTGTCTAGCATAGGATCGAATAAGCGAGTGGAGACAGACGATTGCAAGAGTCATGATATTACTGTTATACTAATTAATTTAGCGATTCTTATAGCAATAGACCTTATGCATTTGTTACAAGGTCATTACTGAAGATTGAATTTTCTCTTATCTAAGTAACAAGTTACCTCAAATTTTTGAATGATATTTCAGACGATATAAACAATAGAGAGTGGTCAGTGGAATATAGTGCAAATAAATGCGTCTCAGGTACACACAATCACATAACATATTTTGCATTTTGAATCTGTCGACTCTGTAGTTCATAAATCGACTGTTCAAACTCAGGGATAAGTCGAGAATGTTAATTGCAACTACCCACCATACTACAGTGCGTTGTAAACCGAAAAGAGTCATAATTTAACCATTTTGCTCTTTTGTATAATCGATGGAAACAACTGAATGAGACACGAATAATATTTGTAGAGTACGGCCAGCTAGCTATATCTGATTAGTAAATTCACTGATAAAGGATTTATTGAAATCTGCAATTGAAGGACTATCGCTATCCGCTACCCGAGATTCGAATCTGGGTTACATGTTTGTACTTTCTTCTGCAACAGTTATGCGCAAGGTGCCTGTAAATAATGAGTGCGGGTGCCGGGAAAAGGTGTAATTGAAGGGAAATTTCGAAGTTAACGCCGATTGGGGCCCGAGTGGTTAAAGCAACAAAGCGTAAACGCGTTAAGCCGCGTCGACTCCTTGTGGCGGACCGAATGTTCCTTTAACTGCAAATTTAATATTTATATTCCGAACGGAAGAGCGTATAATGATTTATATAGATATGATGATATATGAAGGTATCTACTTCTTTGTTATGTTCTAATACATTTTTTGGCTAATTTATTGATTACATGTACTGATTATACAGAGTGTGTTAGGAAATGAACGGACAAGACATCAGGATCGTATGAGTGATTCAAAAAATTAAGACAGGAAATCTTTTGGAGAGCTTCTCAATTTTCCTTCGTTTTCGATAACAGTAGCCTTGTATTGTATTTGTCACCACAATATGCTGTGTATTAGATTAAACCCATTTACCATTATTGAACTGTTTTTGCGGTGTTCTCTAAAACAAAGCAAAGATGAGCAAACCTCCAAAGGACTTTTTGTCAATTTTTCGATCGTCTATGAGCTGTATTATAGTTCGTTTATTACTCTTAATAAAAAAAGTACTTATTTATTTTATTGTGCTTATTACGAGTTGCTCTTTTAATAGTGAATAGTATAAATATATTCGACATTGAATATTTTCATCAATTTCATCATTTTGAATCTGATTATCCCCGCGCGTAACGGCAAAACGCACAACTGAGCGTTTAAAATATGAAAAAACAACTATAAACATTAAAATAAATTATAAACACACTGAACCACAGCTTAAACTATATATACATATGTATATATATATATATATATATATATATATATATATATATATATATATATATATACATTCGTTCATGTATAATTCGTTTTCATTTCATTTTCAGGGATTTCAGGAAAAACTCAATTTTTATTCCTGGTTCTCTATGTGATCCGATCCATCGATTTGCTTAGTAGTCAGTATGCTAACACAACGTATCTAGCCACAATGAAAATGATATTCATACTTCTGGGATTATTAGTCATGATTCTGTTTGGAGTGTACTGGAAGAGTTACAACTATAAGAAGGACTCATTCTGGTATGTCTTAAATTGAAACCCCATTCTATTTGTTACCTTTTTACTTCATACTGACCTATCTCAAAGGTTTTTAAATATTTGGAAATACAGTTAAAATTGATTAGAAGCACTGACACCTGTTCCTAGTTGCAGCGCGTATATTGGAACAATACCACTTTTCAAGACTAATATTTTTGCCTTATGAAAAAAAATTCGATATATGATGTTGAGATATTTGATATTCCTATTCATTTGAGTCGATTATTCAAATGAATTAATTTAGAAATTTTAATTGGGAAATTTAATTTTTCAAGGATGGAAGGTCTATTACTACTGGCTCTCATCTTAGCAGGATTATATCATTGGGATATGTCGATGGTGGAGGTAAGAAATGTTCATATTGTGCTTTCAAGGAACGTATTATTAAGGCAGTATTTTAACTATGTAAATAATATGACAGGTGAGTATTGTATCTGTAAAAGTCTATCATCAAATGTACTCAATAATGTATAGACAGCAATAAACTTTAAATTACTAATAAAATATTACATTTACAGATTGGATGGAGTTTCTCTAAGTTTTTGGATTCTGTGGCCATAATTCCTCAAATATACATGTACATTAAAACAGGGGAATCCAAGAACTTTTTGGCTTTATATACACTGTGTTTAGTAATATACAAAGGCTTATATGTCTTTGTATGGTTATATTTTAATTCTCGTACAGCCTATTATCTCAAAGTAGCTGGATATGTCCAGTTTTCAACTTATGTCTTATTTCTTTTCTTAATTCCAAAAGGTAAGTTAAACAATTATTAATTTACTAATTTTTCTGTGTATACCATAAAAAAACTAATGACACAAGTAATAAGCAAATCTAATTCTTACCAATAATTCTGAAGTTTTACAATGTTAAATTTTCCACAAATCTACATTTAAAATGGAAATTTCATGGCAGTTTCTGTTAACACTTCTAATTAGATGAAGTTGCTTCTTACCTGATTTTATTTTTGTTATATTTTAGGTGCTAAGAAGACCTCAGAAGACGTCTCAGATAAACATCCCAACTTCAGAACTCTTCATAAAGTTATACTTCATCAGTTCCCTTTTCCGTCTCAGAAACCAATTGGTCCATCCCCAATTTTTACTGTTTTACCTCCAGATACCCCTGCTTATCAATCATCTGAAAATAAATCCCATAAGTACACTTTGTTGGAAAATAAATACTGAAGCTCTAATTTATTTCAACTCTGAATCCTATATCTTGTAATATATTTTTATACTTACAATTAATTTATTTTATATCTATCTACTAAATATTTAATAAATGAATTATTATGCATTATAAATAAATAAGGAAAACATTGTTATTGTTGTTATAAAATATAATATATATTAATCATTAAAATTTGTGAGTTATTAATTGGTTATTAGAATTATTAAAAATATTATTCTCTTATTCCTGGATGTGTATGTGCCTCATATATATTTTATATAATATATTATACTTATAATGTCATATACATACACAGTCAGTTGTTTAGATAGTATGGTTTATTACTGATATAACTTCAGGGGTAGTATAGTGGTAAATGTATCTTTTCAGTTATATTTTATACCTAAAATTGTAGCTCTTTAATGGACACATATAAATATATACATATATAATAAATTGTATTGGAATATATACGTGCATTGTGTTCACCTTAGTATTTCTCTTGAAGAGAGTAAGTAATGGTAGGTATGGATTGGTGTGGAGCAAATAAACTAGTTGCATTGAATGTAATTTTATTTTGTGCCACTGTGACTGCAAGTAATCTGTCAGGAAAATATTTTCAATATCTCAATAATAAAAAAATATTTCTAATATCTCAATTATTTCCACCAAATTATGAGAATATATTTTTTCATATTAGTTTTTTGTTCATTTTGAAAAATATGTGAACAGTGATTTGTTTATTAATCTGACACTATTAAAATTCATAGACAGCCTAATGTTAATGTTAATGTTTTCCAGGCAAAATTAAAAATTTGGTTAAAAATTTTGTATTTTATATGTGAGGAAAAAAACAAATACCACTTTCTCAAACCAAAATATGCAATCTACAGTCAAGCAAGAGGGGGGGAGTGTTTTGGTTTGGAAATATAATGAAAATGATCAATATAATGGAATATTTTGGCTTCTTACTTATATATGTGTATTTGTCGCTTAGATTCATACAATGAGGAAACCCACACAATGATATATGATGAAGAGAAAACAAGATTTTCTTTACATCTAATGTACTGTTGACATTTGTGTTGCTAAAACCAGTTATGCTCATGCATTATGTATCTTGCTAATTAAGCACTTAACAAGGCCAACGTGACACTTTTCATATTTTCTAATCAGTTCTGCCGTTAAAATTTGATAAGTCACAAATGAATACTTTTAATTAGTAGGATGGGATCAAGGTGAATGAACTTCTGGCAAATATTTTTTTTTCCCCAATAATTGATGAGCTGTATAATCTGTGTATAAATATACTAAACAAATTTTTAAATAAACCTCAGTTTATTATCATTATTACAATAAAAAATTGTAATCATTACAATATGAAAGAATTGTAATGTTTTTTTCATTGTTTATGAGTAGAAGCAGCGCGATTTAGTTATCATTGGCAGAAGCATGTGTTGGAAATACACTTCGATGTTTCGGTCTGTTTTTGTAGATCAGTTGTACCAACGAATGTAGACTTGGCAAGCCACGTCATTTTGTGTTTAGACAAGTGGTTTTTTTTGTTAAATTTTTGACACAATGAATATATTTCGTCTCCTTGGAGATTTATCTCACCTACTGGCTGTTATCATACTTTTAATGAAAATATGGAAAACGAGATCGTGTGCAGGTAGTGAATTGTACCGACCGTCACGTTAGGGTCAACATAGTTTGCCGGTTATAATGTTGTGCAGTGTTAATTATTGCTATCTACGAATCATAAAGTTTTTACTAGTTCAAATACCCAATTTCTACTTTTGCATGTTGAATTTTACATTTTGTTTTTGAAAGAAACTCTGAATCTATTATAAACAAACAATTTTCTTGTATTGCATTAACCTTTACAGTGTTGACTGTTCAAGTTATCATTATTTTAAATTTCTCTTTCAGGTATATCCGGAAAATCTCAATTATTGTTTGCTGTAGTTTACACAGCTCGATACCTTGATTTGATCACGTCATTCATATCGGTCTACAACACAGTAATGAAAATTGTATTTCTTGCGGCTTCTTATGGGACCCTGTATCTCATGTACCTCAAATTCAAGGCTACTTATGACCATAACCATGATACTTTTAGGTGTGTATTTCTTAAAACAAATTTTATTTGTTTATATCTGTTATGCAAAATTATTTGGTGACAGCAATTACTTACTTTCTTACAACATGTATATTTGTCTTTTGGATAAATGAGCATAATTAATCACTTCACTTCATTTCCTAGACCTGTATTCTATATAAATATTGTTTCTGGAACACATAATTTATTCTCCAGAGATGTTTTTATTTTTTAATTAAGTGTGTCATTTATTACATTTTTCTCTGTTCTTGATTGCGATCAGCTAATGCTAACTTATTTTTAATCAGGGCTGAGAAAACGTTTACAATCTCAAATCAATTTGTGTATGAATTTGTTGTAGTGAGGACATGCACTAATTTTGGAATAATAAAAGAACGTCATGTTTTAAAATCAAAAATGTTCTTTTTCTGTTCATTTTTAAGTAACTTCTTAAGGAATTTTCTGTCTTAATGACAGGACTAGTTAAAAGTAAATGGAATGATTTGAGTATATTCAAGTTATTTTGAACTTTCTCAAGTGGAAGTATCACTCTATGGTGCATAATTGGAGACAATGTTACCAGAAAAAATATTGTATATTTATATTTCAGCTAAATAAGTTATTTCATTTCTTTGTTTTTATTTTGAATAGGATCGAGTTCCTTGTTATTCCTGCAGGAATTTTGGCTCTCCTTATAAATCATGACTTCTATCTGTTAGAGGTATGTATTATAATTTAAATATATCCAACAAAACATCTTATCAAAAATTCCAAGTGTGGATAACATTTATCTTAGAATTTTATAGTCTTACGAGTGTTATTCAAGTGCTGATTTTAATCATCAGTATTAGTATTAAATGTAGTCAAACCTATTGGAATTACAATGTTGTTTTATAAACAATTATTTACAATGTTTCTGACTTGAAATATATTCAATCATTCAGTCTACCATCATGAAAATACTCCAAATTCTTATGTTCATGAACTCTTACTTGCTTATATATTCATAGCACAATGGTTCAATCCTACCTCAAGTTTTCATGTAACACAGCATTAAAATAAGCATTATAGATCCCTGAAACAGTGATGAACTCTGTTTGATCAATATTTTATCCACATCGATAACTATCATTTAATTATTTTATAAAAGAATTTTCTTTATATATATAGTTTGTATATATGATACGCATAATGTTGTTTTGTGTTGATATTTTCTTAATTTCAGAATAATATGTAACAGTAGAGTTCAACTCTGATATCTAATACATGTATGCTAATGAAAACAATTATGTGTAAAGCCCTTTTATCTAAATGATAACTGATTTGTCATTTTATTCATTATTTAATTTAGCATTTATTCTTACCAATTATGCTTATTCAGTGTATCAACATTATGGGACATTTTCATGCATGAAATCAACTATTTCACCGAGAGAGAATTATGATTGAGACCTAGTGTCAATCAAACTACCTCAACTTATCATTTGGTTACTGGAGCCACACTTAAAATATGATTAACCTCTAATCCTTTTTTCTTTGTTATCAATTATTTTAGTAAGGAATCATGCAATCATTATTTGTTGTGTCAAATGATGGATGACATTTTACATCAATGATATATCTTCATCTTCTTATGTTTTAACAATTTTACCTGAGAAACATAATATTGTCTTGGTTTTTACTTTAATATAAATGTTGTTTTATTTCTTCTTCAGCAATTCTAAAATTACTTAGTTTTTATTTGTAATTCTGTGTTTAATGTGTAATAGATCTTGTGGACATTCAGTATCTACTTGGAGTCAGTAGCTATATTGCCGCAGTTATTCTTGGTATCAAAAACTGGTGAGGCTGAAAGCATCACATCACATTACTTGTTCGCCCTTGGATCTTACAGAGGTCTTTACCTCTTTAACTGGATATATCGTTACTATGTAGAAGACCATTACGACTTAATTGCAATAGTTGCAGGAGTTGTTCAAACTGTACTCTATTGTGACTTCTTCTATTTATATATTACAAAAGGTAATATAGATCTTATTTTTGTGATAATGAAATATGTGATATGAAATAGTATGACATCTGACAATATTTATTTTCCTTTTTCAGTTCTTAAGGGGAAAAAATTGCAGTTACCAGCTTAAAATTCTAAAGAGTGCAGTTTCTTGGAGAATGTGCACAAATCCAAAATATGTGGGTGATACAGAATGAAATTCACCTGCTTTGATTTCATTCAAAGCAATTATAGGCCCAAGGACATTTTCTGTTACTGTATGATTATGTTTGACTGACTAAAATGTTGTTAAATCATTGATTGCTTTCTCACAGTTATCAGGGAAAACATGTAGTGCCGACAGTATTAAAATTAAGCACCTTGTTTAGTTTATTCCATCAACAATAAATTTAATCTGCCTAAGAATTATGAAAAGTCCCAACATTTTAGTTCTGAGAATGTACAAAATTTTATTATTATATAATTCTATTATATACTTCCTCTTATGATTTCATATTATATAGTGGGGGACATTAAAAAAAATTACTAATAATTTTGATTGGTT
This sequence comes from Lethocerus indicus, assembly GCA_019843655.1. Taxonomy (NCBI): domain Eukaryota; kingdom Metazoa; phylum Arthropoda; class Insecta; order Hemiptera; family Belostomatidae; genus Lethocerus; species Lethocerus indicus. The sequence continues at coordinate 13,601,560 of JACDQD010000008.1, forward strand.
TGTGAGAATTTTAGCTGTATATAAGATGCAAAAACAATTGAGCTATATATTAGATGCTTAAATTATCTTGATCTGTGTGTAGCTAAGTTATAATTTAGAATCAGTGGTGTGCATGTGAACAAGAATTTATGTTTATATATGAATGGTTCTAACCTTTTTATGAAAAATTATGTTATCAAAAGATTTTTAGTGTCATAAATTATTTATGTTAGGAAGGACTAGAGTACTTCATTAAATGTGGACAGTGAAGCTCCTACCCATATCTGTCGTCAATTTATCATTAAAACATTCAACCATTCTTATAATTAAGTTATATTTGTGCACTACATTGTATAAATTCCATGTAATACACAGTAAATGTCATATTTTACTTTTTGTTAGTGACTGAACCTTTAACTTTATACAATCAAAAATATGTGTTTTGTGTTGATACAAAAAATTCTATTTGTTTATAACTAAAGAATCTGACTTTAATGTTTATATTTTTTGTAGTAGGAAGTTAAAATTTGGGTTTGAAAATTGTGAATGGTTGCTTTACTTTGTTTATTCTAACTTAAGACTAAGCTGTGGCATGATTGTATACAAATTAGTTAAATCTTTATTATTACCAGTTTGATTTCTGTGAAATTTGATTACTATTTTTGGTATAAACCTAACACTCTTCTGGCAAATGACTATTATTTTAAAACTGTCTACTAGATATGTTGTATTTACCTATTAATGAATTAAACTATTGGGAAATAGCTAAAAATATTTGTGTTGCAAATATTTTTTTGTATTACATGGTGCATTAGAAAGTTATTATATTATTATTATTATATATATATATATATATATATATATATATATATATATATATATATATATATATGACAATTTTATAATATAAAAATTAAGTGTTTTTAAAATATAATTTTCATAGATTTAAAACCTGTTGAAAATCATTGAATAATAATATTTGTAAAAGTAAGATAGAGACTATAACAGAATTTTACTAGCAATAATTTAGTAAAGATTCAGAGTTTTTTTAATGACAAACATTTGGAAAAACAGGGATTGGCATGTTCGGAAATTTGACTAGAGTATGGTGTATTATGTCCTGTGTTCTAATAAAAACCAATATTTTTGAATGTGAAAAATATAAGAAATTACAGAGTTGGCACTGTCAAAGGAAACTTTCCTGGCAGTTAGGGCAGACTTAACCTTTGCTGTTAGTCTCTTCCAAGTTATTTTCAGCAAGGCATCCCTCAAAGTTGTTTCACTTTTAACCGACAAATGACGCTTATTTTTATATTCTTTTTTTTATCGAGTTTCGTTTATCCCTACACCCTAAGAAACATTAGAGTCATATTACCATATCGACTAGGAGGGACAGAAAAGTGGGAGGTCCGTAAACGACGCGTTTCATGTTTGTCCAATATGTATTAGTATTTTGTTTATAGAACACCTGATGAGATAATTACCCAGAAAGATAAAATATTAACTTTATATTTCTGTACTATGAGGCGGCCAATTCGAGTCAGCGTTGGTTAATTTATTATAGTTAGCGTACACGTGAAGAGCTGTACATATATTAACAATCTTAGTGCATCAATATGTTGAGTATCAGATGTTTGATGGATTGACCATCGTAACTAATTAAACAAAATTTGTCTACGTTTCCACCCTGCTGATTGAGCGAATTAAAAGAAGTGACTTACAATTTGGTGTCGTAGCGTTTATATTGGCAATACTGAAATCACCTTAACGCTCATTTTATGTTCGTCCGTCTGGGGAGGTTATGTTTATTGCTGTCTATGTTTTGAGCTTCCTAATCGCCGAATAAAATGTCTGAAGTAAATGGGGATCAAGTCCCCGTTATTGTATGTCTGATAGTATTGTTAAGAGCAGAGATTCTTTTTCATTGCGTTCTTAATTTCGGTAGAAAGTATATAGAATATTATCTGTTCTAGCTTGTTCCTGATAGCGTATGCGAGAAAGCAGGTGTTTCCCTAACTTGGAGTGGAATAAATGGATTGGCCGTGTATGCTGCTCGTAAAAGAGAACCTATGCAGCAAGGTATATTTCTAATATACTACATGTTTGTCAAATAATAGATGTCAAATTGTAGAATAAACAATCAATCCATTCAATAATTATCCCTTGTGAATACTTATTTGTTTCTCCAGGATTAATTACTTTGATTAGGTCTCATGTAATCAAAACTGCTGTGTTAGTCAATCATTTAATGAACAATTGTTTCTAATGTTTATTAAAATAATATGAAAGGTGATTAAATCAAACCACTATAGCATTATGTTACATTTAATTTTCATAAATTTACAGGGCACATTCTTAAATAGTTTAGTTTGTTAATTTCAAGTATGTTTCTGTCATTTTAGCTCATAAGTATGCTTCTGAAACACCGTGTGAGAATAATATTTTTCTCCTTAGTCATAAGTCAGTATTATTTGATACCGAGTTGAGGAAACTAGTCAATGAATCTAGTGGTACATTTACCAAGTCCAGAAATTTACCTCCAGGTTCTGATCTACGTTCACACATCTTGGATCTTAGTCATGAACATAGGTTAGTACATTTTATGTATGTTTAAATTGTATAAGCAGTAAGTGCCATTTATTGATTGATTTTTAATTAAATCTAATGTGCCAAAGGCTGATTGAGACTTTACTTGTCCATTAATGCACCCTTTTTTGTCTAGATCTTCGATTCGTCAATGCATTGAAAATTTACAAGCAGCAGCAATTAATAAGAAAAATGAAACTTATAATGAGTGGGCAGATGCTTTTGATAACATTGAGATTTTATGGCACTTATGTGAACTCCTTCATTTAGATGTTGTTCCAGGTATATTGTACAATACCTATTTTTAGAACCAGTTATTCTTCAGAAATTTTAACTGTTATTTTGTATTTCTTATTACTGTATGCTTTTTATATTTAACATTCTTCCATTCTGCAATTCATTTGCTTATAGCTCTTATTCACATATATGGTTTGGAGTATTATTCCATAGTTTCCATCAATTATTATTTATCTTATATTCCAAATAGTGTAGATTTTTTTTAGGAGTATTAAATAATTTTAATCGGTTATGTCCTTATTTGTATTATTTTATTTTAAACTGTGTATTTTATTAAGGAGTATAAATTAATTTTGAAGTTAATATTGCAAGGTCTTCTGTAATTTAATGTAAAAATAACAATATAATAGTATAAATAGGATAGTTTATGCAATTTTCAATTATTTCCTTTTGTAAATTTCAAGATAGGTTCTTAAATTAATTAATCTGAAAATATGTCACTTTATGTTATGAATACATTTTATTTTATCCAAATGCGACATTATTTATTGTATTTTATTAATAAAACACACCTATTTCCTGTTAAAGACAATTAATTTATAATTATTTTTTGTTTGTATTAGCTGATGCAGTCTTACCACGTCTACTTGAATGGATTCAATTCCATTCTTCCGAATATGATCTGAAAGCCTCAGCTGTGTTGACACAAACATATTCAAAGGGAGCAGAACTAAGACATTCGGATTATTGGGAGTTAGTTATGCGTATGTTGCTCCAGGGGAGGTTTGAGGCAACCAGGGCCCTTCTTAGGTTGCACTCTAAAGCTGACACTACTCCCTTTCTTGAAGCCGATTCTCTTCTACGTTCAATACCAGTCTATTCTGTAAGCAGACACGAACTATTTCCTCTTTTTCAGTCAGATAATTGACAATAACTTTCTTGTAACATCATTAATTCACATCTGTGCCAGAAAAATATGAAGATATATAAATATATATATATATATATATATATATATATATATATATATATATATATATAAAGGTTTATAATATTTCAATTTATAAAATTTTTATTTACTATTTTCTGACAGTTTTCTGAAAAATAATTTCTGAGAAAACATTCTGGGGAGTTATTCCTTCAACATTTCATAATTAAATTGTCTTCTTTTTTTAATAATTCACAAAGTATACATTTATTATATAATCATTTAACTATTTTGTTTTATATTTGTAATTTTAATTATAATTCCTTTAGTTATAAGGTAAATTAATAGAAGAATTTGATTTAATCATATATATTTTTGTGGATGCTCAGAGGCCAGAGCATTTAAATTGAATCATTTAGACCATTAGTGGTACAAAAACCATATTAGATCAAGACTAGGTTCAACTTAATACACTCTGCTTGCTGTAGCTTGTTGAATTCTAATGATAAAATATGTATATATATATATATATATATATATATATATATATATATATATATATATATTTAATAATTTATTTATTTATATGTGTTATTTAAGGTCTTCTGTGGTCTGTCTGTCTCTGAATTCAATGGCCGGTGGAAGGGTTGGAAAACTGCTGTAAGAGCAAAAATAAAATCAGCAACTTTTGCTCCATACCCAAAATTGCTTGTCATAATGAGTGTATGTGTATTTTATTTCCTATTTGGTAATATTATGAAGTTTACCATTCAGATAACATTTACTCAAATGTATATAATATAAAAGTACAAAGTCTACTTATAAATATTTCTATCTCAGTATCTGTATATACATTTATTAAATAATTATTCCAGATTCTTGGAGAAGAAGAGTTACCTATCTCAGATATAAAACCGCATTGTGAAACATGGTATCATCTGATGACATCTGTACTTCTCTTCTCAGACCCCACAGTAAAGATCCATGATCTGAACTATCATGCTAATAAATGTATTAATTATTATGGTGGTCAGGCTAATCTTAAACTTCTTGATTTGACGATTTTGGCCATATTTGATTCTGACATCAATGGGGTAAGTGAACCAAGTGAAATCACTCATTTTTAACATGCGCTTCTTTTATAATTATATATTTGTTAAAATTGTAAGAGTTTACTGCAAAGAATTTCATTTATTGTGTTATTGTTTCAGGCTGTTAGAAAGCTCCAGATGGGTATTGACGGCAGTTGGTGTGCTGTGCATCTGGGAAACTTGCTTGATTTAGCTGGATATTTTAGTAGGCATGATCCACTGATTAACAGGTGAATAAGAAACTAAAATTAACTAAATTAAGTAAGGAATGTTCATTAATTAATTGTCATATTATAACTCATTATTTCCAGAAAAGAACGAGTACAAATGGAACAACTTCTTCTTGATTATGGAAGGCTACTTATGTCACATCATTCACTGTGGCAAGTTGGTATTACTTATCTTGAATATTGCCCAATTCATGGAAGAGATACATTGAAAGTTTTGTTAGAAAAAATTCCTGTTGAGAATGGAAGGAAGGCACACAAAATATTAAACATCGCCAGAAAGCTTGGACTGAATGATTTTGGTAAAAAATATTTTTGTACCTTTAGTCTGTTATTCCATTTTTATCAAAAAAATTATTTTCTAATTTAAAGAAGAGTTCAATTGAAATAATAAATCATTTCTAAAATATGCAATAAATCATTAATAATAACACTCTTATTTATTAGTGGGATCCAGCAGTTTGATACACCATCTTTCCTTTCATTGTGCATTTATTATAGCTTGTGTGTTTTCTAGAAGCTTGATAATTTCATAGATTTTTATTTATCTGTCCAATTTGTGTCAGTTACAATGACCTCTTCATTATTCTTTAATGTTTTGTGCTTCTTTAAATGTTTTGAAAAGACAATTTTGTGAATTAGTGAAACCTTTATCAGTTTTCACCTAGAAGACATTTACTTAGAGAAAGTAAACTTAATATTGCCTTTTTGTTCTGTTGAGCAGATTGTGCTGTCCCTTTCATATTCTCAAGAACCCATGCAAAATTTTTTGATTTATTGTTTAATGGAAGAAGTGAAGATAAACACTCAATCTTCCCAGATCCAAACTCACAGTTACCATGATATTACCGTTCACATTCCTATCCTGGGTGGTGATCAATTCCTACAATATTTGTACAAAGAGCAGAGCCTTCATTTTTTAATTTTAATCTGAAAATCCAGGTCCCTAATTTTAAATTTTCAAAATTAAATATTTAATACTAAATACCTTTAATTTAACTTTAGAGTTGAGGGATATGTGACCCATTTTGCAGTTATTGTATTGTATATTCTATATTTTATAAATTTGAAGCTTCCTAGTTGACATTAGTTTATTCCTTCTCCGATCTTTCTACTTTTCTGATTAACCCGAACATGAAATTGTCAGAATTTAATAATCTATTAAGAAAATATTGAATATATCTAACACTCATCTGCAAAATGACAGGTATATAATTAACTCTCCTTAAGACATGGGATCTCCCTGTTTTAACAGGATCAGGAACTTTTAAAAATGAGGAACTTTATTGTGATTTTCCTAACTAAAGTATAAGACTCACATGAATTAATCTTTTCAGCTTCTAGTTTGTATAAGACTCACATGAATTAATCTTTTCAGCTTCTAGTTTGTGTCGTGTAATGGGTATGAAATGCATGAAAAGTTATCATGTTGGCAAGGCACTAACGTGGGCACTACTATCAAATGATAGTGAATTTGCTAGTTGCATTGCTGATCATTATTTGCGTCGCTATGCAGTTGAAGCTGATCTTGAATGTTCAGACACTTTGTTGCATTTAGGTCAGTCAATGTTAGTCAGCAGCAGGCTCACTTTCTTAGGTCAGTATCTCTTTCTAGTTTTGAAATTATTTTTATAGAATAAATATGTTTATATGCAACTTTGATGAATTATTTTCTAATGTTAAGATTAGATTATTTAAATCTAAGCTAATTTAAGTTTCATGTAATAATAATGAGCAAAAATCTCAAGAACTTTTGTTGAAAGAATATCTTGACAGAATCAAATATGAAATCATTTATTGAAATATTAATGTCTTCTAATAAACAATGTTGTATCTTTATTTGTAGCTAAGTACTGCGAATTTCATGAGCTGTATGAAAAAACTGAAATTAAGGATGCTGCAGCCTTGTTAATACGACTTTTGGATTCCAAAGTATCACCTAAATAGTAAGTCATTTACAATAATATAAATCATATTTATATTTATAATGGCTAAAACTGCTTTTCTGCATAAAAAAAGTTACGAAAAAATTTATATTTGAATATTTGTCTCTAAGCTCAGTAGTTTGAATAAAATACAAGTCAGTGTTATTTGATTAGGTATGTTGAATTTGTTAACCATTTATGTTTTAGTAGAATCATATTATTTCCTAGTAGCATCTATCATACATTTTATACAACTATGTAGTAAACTAGTATTGTTTCTTGTTGTTTTCCTTTGTAAAATACTAAGGCTTAATAATCTGTTTTAGTTTTTGGTTGACATTATTGTCAGATGCAGTACCATTGTTAACACATAAAGGAGCTACTGTGTTTAACAGTGATGATACTACTGTTCTTTTGGCATGCTTGGAAGAACTGTCTACAGACATGGCTGATAATCCTGCTATCAAAAAACCAAACTTTCATGAGAAGACACAGTATATACGGATGGCAATTGCCAAAAATTTGGCCAAGACTCTAATATCAGAATCTTGTTCTACTGGATCAAGTGAAAGAGTATTTAAGTGTTACTGATGTCACCTCTAGTTTTTTTATTTTCTTTTTTATGTACATTTTGTATATAATTACACATTTTTACCATAAATAACATTCTTAAGAAAAGCTGTCATTGTATTGATACTTAACTATTTAAATCATAAGTCAATGTGTAATTAATCCTTCTCACTAAGCATTTTTGTCACATATATGCAATGTTTTCAATATAAATTAAATGTAATATAGAATGTTTTTAATGCCATATCTCCTATCAGAAACATTCTCTAATAAAATCGCTCTAAGCAGTTCACATTCTTTATTTGTGGGAAAAACATTTATCTGTTTATTAAATTTTGTTGTATTCCATAGGTAACTTAATCTCTGGGCTCACAATAAAAGAAATATTGGGTTTATATTTGTTCACCAAAACAGTATCAGAGTACAATAGTTAAAAGTAGTCTTGACAAAGCTTGTTTTCTTCTTTGTATTATGTATATCCTACCGATAAGATACAATAAAATGCAATTATATGATTATATAACTTATAAATTTATAAAAAAAGGTTTACCTTAGAACAAAACTATTAAATATTTATTTGATTGTTATTTATATGTTAGACTCCTAATGTATTGGTAATTATTGCTGACAATCCAGTTATCCTTGATCTTATCAAAGAACTGATGATAGTCCTCATTCATCTTTAGATAAACTCAAAATTTACAGTTAAAAACAATGATATCTCAAAAATTCAACATTATATTTTGATATAACAGTTTATTTTTATAATGCAATTGTCACTTTATAACATTAAAACCAATTTTGTGCCACATATTTAATAGAATAAATAATTTTTTTAATTACACAATTCCGTTATTTTAGAATCTATTAGTTATCAGTCTAATATTTATTGTAGCATTTCCATTTTTTCTTGTGACTCTTATTGACCCTTGTTTATTTTATTTGAAAAGTCAAGTTTCTTCTTAATTTTTAGATTGAGTAATTTTGTAATACAACTTACATATTTTCTTGGTGAGTTTATTTTAAGGTAAACCTATTGAAAATAGTAAAGGGAAGTAAACACCCGAAGCTTACATTGATAGGTTATGTATTAATTTATGATAGAGTTTTCTGTGGTAGTACCTTTACCATCTCATTATCTAAAGTTAGATTTAAAATATGGTAACAAAATAATTAAAATTAGTTATATTTTTTCCAAAAATAATATTTATTCTTATATAAGTACAATAAACAGTCTTCGATACAATTGGAACTTTTTAAAAATATACCCTGAATTCTGTACAAAGCAGTTTTCTTATAATCTAACCATATATTTTTTTATTTAATTGAAAAAGGCCTTCCTGCTTAACCTAATTTATCCTTTGGCCCAAATAAATGCATTTGTATAAAAATGCACAAACAAAATGTTACTGGTAACAAAACATCACAGTCCAAAGTAAAACTTTTAAACTCTGTAGTAAAAAAAATTACCTCTTTCTACTCTTTGAAAATTAAAGCACGATTTAAACAAAATATTAATATTTTCCTTGAGCAATAGTAAAGACACATTAATTACGAGTTAATTAAGGGAGTGCTCTCCATTTCTTCATATAACAAAGTTTCATTTTCATAAATGAAAAAGCCCTTAACTCTGTTCCCGGATAAAGCTGGCCCAAGCCAAAATGGTACATCAGCCCACATATCTTTAATGGGTAAATCTTTAAGATGAAACCACTGAGGCTGCATATCTGAAAAAAGATTTTTTCTTAGGATGATTATTTATGTTGTTGAGAACCTAAATGCTACAGATAAGAAACAAAGCATTCAAAAAACAGATCAGTGCTCTTTTAACCTTTTGATTCAGTTAAGTCACCAGAAAAACTATCTGCAATATATATGTTGGCTTGTACCAGCTCTTGTGCCCCAGCGAACTTCATTTCTATTTTGCCCACCTTTTCTACCTTCTCAACTGTTAGGCCACACTGCTCTTTCAAACTCCTGGAAACAAATATTCCTTAAAAACACAACATTTAGTAATCACGCAAAAAAACAATTGTGGTTGTTTCAAGAACATGCGAGTACTTGCACATTAAGGCAGGAACATGTTAGTGTTTGATTCTTGCCATTGCTTTTTGTTCCTTCCAACGCCTTACAGTTCGCAAATTGAAAAACGGAACGCAAAACGTGCTTGTACGATATACATGACAGAGGGGGATGCCACAGAATACGAATAACTATAAAATGTCAGTTACCTAACTGCCGCACTTTGAAGAATTTCTTTTCTCTGCATCAAACCCCCAAGAAGTGTCCATTTATTTTTACTAAAACCTTTTTTATTGTATCCCAGCAAAACTTCATCTCCCTTCCTGACGATGACAACCGGGTACCGAATGATTCTCATTTTTGAGACTGAATTACGTTTGAAATAAAAAACGACACTAACACGGAAAAGACGAGACCTTTGAAATGAGGAAGTTACGTTTTTGCCACTAGAGGCGCATTCCATTGTCATTTTCGAATGCGCATATCACGCTACAATAAATTGCGAAAAAGTAAATTCAGCGATAAATTCTGAAAATTAGATTTAATTGATTAAAAACGCTATACATTTTCTTCAGTCGGTCTGGTTTTTTTAAATTAATTTTTTTCATTTTTCCCCGAGTATTTAAAGCATCGTATTCGGCTGGCTTTTGCTGATTTGTCGAAATTAAATGGAAGTTGTCATTTCCTTATCTTTATGTCTCTTTATATTTATATATATATAAGGTTTTTAAATTAATCACTGCTTCGAAGGTCAGTAAGGGTGGGATGGGATATGTGCTCTATGCAAAATGGGTGTTAATTTTTAGTATGGAGTGGTCACCTGTGTTGTGATGTCAGTTGTTGCAGTTTTCACCCACCTTGAAATTTGTTAAACACCCAGTTATTACCTGATCTGCTTCTGGAGATTTTCTTTAATTCACCTATGATAAATTCGCCGTTATTTGGTATTTGAGTTTGTGTTGAACTTGTGTTTTCGTTGTTGTAATTAATTTCGGTGCTTGTTCACGCAAATAGACTAACCAGCTTATCAGTTTCCTTTTTGATATCCTTTTAACAGTTCAATCGACGCTTTTTCTCTTCGCCCCTTACCCAGAAATTGAGGCTGCATTTTTACTTTGCAGTATTTGTCTGTGCGTTTTAATCAGTTTGAAATTGTGTTGTTCGTTGTCGTCTGTTTTATGATCGCTGTGAGAATTTATTAGAGCAAGAAAGGTATGTAATGATACGTCTCAACATTTAATTAAATATTGTTGGTCTCAAAATATTTCAATCCATGCTGAATATGTTGAAAACAGTGTTGTCCAATTGTGTTAGGTTATATGATATAAATATGAAGACAGTAGTCGACTCATAACAAATTTTACTTTGCTTTGACAATTAAGGAACATTATTATTAAATTTTACATGTTTAACAGTGATCTTATTCAGGCAATGGCCTATTTATTATCTAAACATTTTTGTGAATATTGTTTAAATATTTGTCATCATTTTCAACTCTTTAATCTGTTTTCACCTTACCTTGCAGATTTAATTTACCTCTGACTTTACATTCCCTTTTAATATTTCACCATTTTATTTACAAAAGAAGGATAATTCCTATTATAGTTAATTTTATCAGTATATTTTTAGTTGATGGTCTATCTCTTTGTCAAATGGCTGATTTCTACAATAAATTCCCAACTGATTGGAATTTTTGTTATTATCTATTCAAATACTATGTTTTAACTTTGTTTTTAAACTTGTTAGGAGTTAGTTGTTCCATAACAGTTTATTATATTTATTATGTACACAATTTACTTGTACTATTAATTTATTTGCTCTCGTAGTGGATATTAAAGTACATTTTTTTAATGCTTTGTATATAATAAAATTACAATTGATCTCCATAATTGGATAAGTGTTAGGCGACTAAAAATGGTAGGGTCTTGTAGAGCTTCAATGATCAATTTATAAAATATTGCAAGGTAGCTTTCAGACTTCCAGTTATTTCTTAAAACTGCTTAATTCACTAGAGATATAAGCACAGGTCTTTTAGTAATCGTGAGTATAAAATATTCTTTCAGTTTAAATTCAAGAAAATAATATAGATTATTGGGTTATTTAATTGTTCATCAGTTATCAGTTCTTAAACACTTCATTATTGTCTTGATTGTAGTTAATAAAAATTTAGCTTTTGCAACAAAAATAAAAAATACACGTTTCACTCTCTTCTCAATTGTTTTAGAGTGAAAATAAACTTGGATATAAATATATAATTTCAGTAACTTTTATATTTCATTTGGTTTGAAAGAGATTTAACAACAAAATGCTCCTTTAAATCAATTCCCATAGAATGAATAATCTTTATATGTGAGCTTCAATGTAATTCAAAGATCTGTGCAAATATTTGTTTGCACCCATATTGGCATTGGCATGCAAATTTTCAGACAGTGTGAAATTTTCAGATGCGGAGACAGAGAGAAGACATGCAGGTGAACGTAGCAGGTCTACGAAGAAATTTAAAGAACATTGCGCATAATTATTCTGATGCTCAGGTGAAGCTTTTATTTTATAGTATAGCAGTATTTTAGTATAACTTTGCTATTTGCTTTATATGCACATATACTTTTTATCAGCATGTTTGTTAGTTTTATATATTGATATAAAAGTTGAGTATGATTCATAAAAATTGCCCAGACAATGTGTAATCATCAATACAAGTGGCTTATTTTGATTCATACAAGAGTCCTACATATGTAAGAATATAGATAAAAAGCTTAAATTATATTAGAGAATTTAAAAGTTGAATTATTTTATTTTTATAGAAATAGTTATGAAAAATACATGATTCTTTTTTATCCACACTAAATGAAATGAGTGGATTAAACTGGACACACCTTATTAAGTGATTCAGACAAAGTGATTCAAGGAATCATGATATTAGAGTGATTTTAATTACTTGTATCTTAGAATCATTGCACACAGTTTATTCAGGGTTTCTTCAAGTCATAATTAACTTGAATGACAAATCTTTTATCTACCTCAGGCTAATTTTTGCATTGAAATTCAGCAGTGATCTTCAAAAATTGCATTTGTTTCACATTAATTATTATTTTAAAGGCAAATGGGAAACATGAATCTTTCAAAAATAAATTTTATTGGTCCTTCAGAGATAATTTGTTGTGTTCAGATAGAATTTATATAAGAATGAATATCAAAATTTTTATATTATTAAAGACATCAAAGTTGTTTAGTGCTACTATCTCTTTCCCTATTTTATAATAATAATAAAAAAGTAGTGTCTTTAATAATTAAAAAAAAACATTATTATTATTAGATCATTTCTATCTGTACATAGCAAATTTTCTCTGAATAGCCAATAAAAATGTATGTCTTTTTTAATCAAGTTCAGTATCTCTGTAAAACCAAGTTATTGCTCCTTTTGCCACCTCAGATATAGGATAAAGGATTGAAATAATATAATGTGTGATTGTTGTCATTATTGATGTAACTGTTAAGAGGGTGATTAAATTTTCAGGTGAAAGTGCGTGAAGCCACTAGCAATGACCCATGGGGCCCTAGCAGTACACTTATGTCAGACATTGCTGACCTTACGTACAATGTCGTGGCATTCACTGAGATTATGCAAATGATTTGGAAGCGGCTCAATGATCATGGTCGTAATTGGAGGCATGTCTACAAGGCTCTTGTCCTCCTGGAGTACCTTATCAAAACTGGTTCTGAAAAGGTAAATTTGCACATTTAATCTTTTTTTCCCCTTAAAATAAAATTTGAAAGAAGTGGCTTAGTTTTTGTATTACTGCTTAAACAATTTTAAACACAAAATTTATTATGATGAAAGAAATTAACAGAAATAAAATGTAGAGTTATGTAATTGTAATCCACATCATTAGACATGTTTAAATATTTATCTAACAGCTTATCAGTTTTTTCAGGAAGTAGGGTTCTAAGGAAAGGGAGAGAATTATGATGAATTCAATTATAAAATATATACTTTTAATTATGTAGCTAACTAGTTTTTTAAATATACTTAGTATCTGCAATTATTAACTTTTATATAAGCAGACAATTTGAGGTGTTTTTATAAACTGAATTCACTAGGAACTGAGTTTATTAAATATTCTAGCTAAGGGTCTAAATGATGCATTTTCATTTATTGTTTTGGTTATAGGTAGCACAGCAATGTAAAGAAAATATATTTGCCATTCAGACATTAAGAGATTTCCAATATACCGATGAAGGAAAGGATCAAGGCCTTAATGTTAGGGAGAAGGCGAAACAATTGGTACTACTCTTAAGGGACGAAGAAAGGTTAAAGAATGAACGAGCGAGGGCACTTAAAGCAAAGGAGAGATTCGCTCAGTCAGCCTCTGGTTTTGGCAGTGATACAACTCTTGTAATGCTCATTTTTTGGTCTTTGTAATGCTTTTAATATAGTCTTTAAGTTCATCAGAATAGAAAATGTTATATATATATATATATATATATATATATATATATATATATATATATATATCATTGATCTATAATTATTCATAATTGCATTATATTATTTGTTTTACAACTAATGATAATTTTATTTTTTGCAGGATGCAATGTCACCATCTAGTCCCACTTTCCAAGTAAGGTTTAATTATTATTAATTGTATTAAGAATAGATGTAGAAGTATGAAAACACTGTAGATTTCGTGTGTTCCTGTTTCCTCTCGCTGGTTTGGTCTTTTGCTAGACCAGTTTAGGCTGCTCGCCATCTTCAGTAGCAGTGTTAGTAACAGTACAAGTGACAGTGACAGAATGCCCAAAAAACATCCAAAGTGCCAAAAGTGACTAACACCGTTACTGAAGATGGTGAGCAGCCGAAACCGGTCTAGCAAAAGTTCAAACCAGTGAGAGGAGACAGAAACACACGAAATCTATGATATTCCAACCCCTCGCACACCACAAAACAGGTATTTTAAACTACAAAACACTATTGTGTATTAAAAATTATTACATTTTACAGGCAAGACCAAATTGGAGTTCTTGTGATACTGATTCATCTAATAGGTGTAAGTAGTTTTTTAATTCAACATTATTTTTTTTTATTAATAATATATAAACAATTATGTTTGAATGTTGCTCAGAATATATATTCTGAAAACTAAAATTGATTGTTATTAACTTTATACAATATAAAACATGTAATAAAAACATTATTTTAAATCATAATTTCAGTGTCCCATTTACCTAGATAGTGTGACTAGTTTCACCTTATTTGCAATTTTTATGGTCTGTTAGTTGTGTGTGTCACAGATGTACAGCTGCGTAATTCTCCCGTTTTAAGGCTCACTGTTTTATTAAGAAAATATCCAATTAATTATTCGTACTCTTGTTATTGAAAATTACTTACTACTTAAAGTAATCAATCATAGCTTTAGACCTGGCTCGACCTCAGACGGCAGGTGAAGAGGAATTGCAGTTGCAGCTTGCTCTTGCCATGTCACGGGAGGAGGCTGAACAAGAAGAACAGAAAAGACGAAGTGACGATGTGCGACTTCAGTTGGCTATTTCACAAAGTCAGACTGAATATAAGTAGGTTATTCTGTTTTAAATTAATGTCAAAAAAATGTTGATTATTATGCTCATTATTGACAATTAGAAAATGAGGCAAGACTAGCTCAAGTGTTAAATGTCTGCAAACAGAAAGTCAGGCGTTGAAAGCTTGTGGACCCAGAGGCTGGGTTATAAATTCCCCTGCTAGATCAGGGTAGTTAAGTTGGAGCTTGGCACTTTCAAAGTGGCTCGGTCCAGTCACCACACTGGGTTTAAGTGAGTCCCAGTGACACAAAAACCGCTAATAATCTGAAGTGTTGATTTGCCGAAATGAAAGAAAAATCAAATTATGATATAATACAAGGGCGACTAAAAATATATGTACTCTATCTTATACATTTGCAGGCAGCAACAAGTAACTCAGCCACCATCGGTGAAAGAAAATAGTCATGTTCTCGATTTACTTGATGTAAATTTGGGCCTATCAGAACCCCCCCAAACATCACCGGTTAACCAGGTGGCGGGAGCAACAGCACTTGTTGATCCTTGGGGAATGCCTGTGTCAACTGCTAGACCTCAGGTAATGAACTATTCAAGTCAGGATATGATATTTAGTTATTCCTTTGTACAACATTTTGCATAATTTGCTTTAATTTAATTCAAATATTATTTTTTTAACCTGTTTACATAAAAGAACATTTCATAATTATATTTTTAAGATTATAAGTATATCTCCATTTTTATGATTTATAATGATTATGATATTTCTTTGAAAATGTTTAAGCACTTGCAAATATGTTTTTTAAAAGCGATAATCTAAATTATAATTTCATAATTTTGTGTTAAACAATTTGTGGGGGGTTTTTGATTGCTGGGTCGACATGAAAATTGCATTGTTTTCTTTCTTTAGTTTTTTATTTTTTCCCTGAGAAAAATGTTGTATAACTAACTGTTTGGCATCATATTTTATTGTACAGACTCTGGATATCAAGTTTTCTGCCTGGGATGTGGTAAGCAAGAAAAAGTGGTCACCTTCTCCCCCCTTTTTGTGATTATCTAGTTACCAGTAATCTACCAACCCAAAAAACAGAATTAGTTTTTATTGTAAATACTTTATTTTATGTTTTAAATCCTATTTTTTTAGTGAATTTTAATTGGATATTAACCAAAAAGGAAGACTAATTTTAGGTATTTGGAAAAATAATATAAGGTTTCTTCAGCTAAATATTGTACTAGTGTTCACTTTATTATTTCAAAAAAATCTGTACATATGAATTAACCTTTATATGAAGAAGTCATTAGCCACATTTTTGCAAACTACATCTTCTGTTTTGTTCTTAAACAGCCCACTTCCTTTGAGGTTAATATTGTTACTAATTTAGTAATTTCAATCTTGTAGACTTAACCTGTGGTTTTAGGTTTGTTGTGTTGTGTGTTGCTTTATAATAATTGAGTTGACATTTTATTGTATGAAATAATTATACATATTATTGTGGCTTAATGAGGCCAGTATGAACAAAGACATTTTCCAGTCCAAATTATTGATTTGATTGGTTGTTGTTTGTTAGCAGCAGGTTGATCCCTGGAGTGCATCAACAACAGTCAGCAGTATTTCTGATCCTTGGTCACCGGTACCAGCAGCACAACCAACTCCTCAAAAACCTGGTAATATTTTGCATTGTGTGTGTTCTAAGCAAATCACATTAGGAATAAATTGATGGCTATCTTATTATAAGTTATGTTGATAGTATTATTAAATTAACAACCATTTTTTATTATGGCCCAAACTTAATTTTGGTCTAACTTTAATTTTCCTTCTGTGTAATCAGTTCTGTGGTAATAGATCCTTCTTAATTATTATATGTAAGAGAATTGTGTTATAACTTATACATTGGAGAATTTCTCACTTTTTTTACCTTATATAAATAGGTGTGTACAGCATAACAGTTTCAACCAGAAATCATTACATTATATTGTGAATGACTTGACTTGATACTTGTTCAATATTTAATTTTTTTATATTTTATTATAAATAAAGTACAACAATCACAGTTAATAAATGAAAGCTTAATAACAAAACCAATATAAAAATTTCTGCATTTGATTTAGTGCTTAAACTCATATTTTTGTAGGTCCAGCTGCTCAGAATGATCCTTGGAAAGCCACCTCACCACCACCTATTCATTCAAATGATCCTTGGTCACCTGCTACTGAGCCGAGTCCTGCATCACTCTCATCCCCTAGCAATACGGACTTAGATGAATTTGATATCATCACCAACAGAGATCGCCATAATGTTAACAACAACAAAAATGGTATTTTTCTTGTTTTTCTATTTACAATTTCCTTTGTAGTATACACTGGGGTGAAAGAGTCATAATTAGCTTTTCTGCAGGACCAGAATTGTAAGTGATGACATATAATGCCAGTTGTGTATGGCAGACTCCATGCGGTATACTTTAAATTTGTGTATTCATTATTAACACCAGTAATATGACAGGTATTAACAGTAGTGGACAAATCTAAACTTTATATTATTCACAGCCCCATTACACATGGAGTGATGATAATTATATTTAAAAAATTAATATCTGAAATCATCCTTTGTTATATTCATCCTTTGATTACTTGTAATAGTTTATGAATTTCAAGATTAATTGTTTTAAATTGGTCACGTGTCATCAAAAATATATTAGAAATAATTTTATAGACATTTTAAGAAAAAATTCTATATTCAAATAATATGATTAAAAAATTACTAAAATTAAGTTCTCTGTATATTTCTTTCCTTTTTTAAATGCGTTGTGTAAAACTGGTAATTCAATAAATATACACAGACAAGTGTAGTTCCTAATTAATTCAAGTTGATGTGTTTATTCTTAGGAACAATAAGTCCAAATCCATTTGATATGTCTGGCCTTGGAGAGTCACTAAACGGTAGTGTAAAGCGCAGTCCTCATAGTTTCTTAGGGGAAAACTCAGCATTGGTCAATTTAGACAATCTGGTTACAAAGCCTATACCTCCACCAGCACATCCAGCACCACCATTACCAACAGGTAAGAGTGTCCAAGGGTGATTGGAGACAGTTCTCTTGATCATGCCCACCATCCACTAAGGATCAATATGCTTTTAAATTTCATTCTGTTGTTATCCTCATACATTGGTGTACTGGTGTGTGGATCCAGTAACTCTACGGCCCCTTCACATAAACTCCACCTTACATACAATACAAAATATACTAAACAAGACGCAATACAAGTACTAAGAAATTATACTGCCTGTTTATTGCACAGGTGGCTGCACCTAACAGAATGGAATTAATAATTTTTACTTTAAATGCTAATTCAAGGAGACTTATTGATGCAATAAAGTAGGCATAAATAACATAGGTCACTGTTACTTATTTTCTATCTTCCAAACGTTTATAATATTGTCTCTTGAATGAATGAAACATCAACACCATTATTATTAACTAGCATCCCTCTATTATGGCTTTGCCCAATAGTTTGAAAAACCATTCATCTAATGTAAACTTAGATTTAATGTGTTAAAAAATGTTATTTATAAAACCTGTAGGTATATAATGTTTTTGGTTTTATTTTCATTAGATGGTAATAAAATAAATTGGTTTTTGGAACTGCCTGTCCTTGATAATCCAACATACAATTGCTCATTGGAAAAACATTCAAATCGTAAGTCAATTCCTATGTATTTTAGTGTTTGTCCTTGAGATTTATTAATTGTAATGGCCTAAGAAACTTTTATGGGAAACTATAAATGTTTTAACTGAAAAAGTAAATCATGTAAGAAGAAATCATAGGGAGTCATAGGGACGTGAAGTATAAAAGCAATTTCACCAACTGCTGGTCCTGTAAGAATAGTAGCTTCAATGACATTGTTATGCATCCTCTTAATCCTCAATCTAGTACCATTAACAAAGTTTTGGAGGGTTAAGTTTGCTCAATATAATTGGTGTCCAACTTTTAGCTTTATACTATTTGGAGGGAATCCTGCAGGATTTAGTTTATAAATTCTTGGGGATAGTATACTGCATCTTCATTGTCCACAATTGCATCTATCGATCAATACTCTATATTATCTTTTCCTAGTTTCTTAATTTTGATTCAGGAGCTGTCTCATTTTATAAAGAGTGAAGATTAGTAAATAATAATCAATATTAATAAAGCAAGGTGTTTTATACTTGTACTGAAAACGTTTTTTTCAAATGTGCTTTTGAGATTTTATATGTGTGTCCTGCATCATATTTAGACATAAAATTCAATTAAATTTACCATTTTCCCCCCTTCTGCTCGTTTATATACATAACAGAAAATACTCAGCTAAATTTATGGCATTATGTGAATTTTATTAACAAATTTTTTTAATATTTTCTAAATATATAACAGCATATATGTTATAAATATATAACAACAACTAACCTTATAGGTAGCTATGGGTAAACCCTGAACTCTTTGACTGAAATCTTTATCTCATTGCAAGAGGGGACATATAAAATTATAATTAATGTTTGTAACATAACATTTGTTTGTTTGCAGCAATAGCAAATCCATTTTCACCAATGGCTCCCCTTCAGCCAGTTAGAAGTCAGTACCCTCCAGCTACACAAGGACTTCCTCAACCTTTAGTACCTCAGCCAGCCAATCCTTTTCTTTCATAGGTAAGCATTATAATATTTCATAGTGTAAATTCTTATCATTTTTACCATCAGGAAAGTTTTATATTGTTTTTATTTGGCTTTGAATATTGAACTTATCAGTTATTACACATTTCAGAGTTCAAAAAGAATCATCAGGATCCATTTGTCAAATTTGTAAACACCACTAAATCAGGAGCATAAAAGGATCACTCTTTTAATCTAGGGAATTATTAGTTAGGTGTAAGTTGTTTAGACGACATCTAATTGCCTAGTGCCTACATTAATATAACAATTATTAATTTTTGTTAACGAGCTTTGATTCTTATATGTATCAGTCTGTCCATTTGCATATGTTGTTACCTTTTTTAAATAAATTTATTACAGTATTAATTGAAATACTTATATATGGGCATACTCTACAACACATATTGTCTCATTAACTAATTGTCATTTGACTAGTTCCTTCAATTGATGAGGTTGATGCAAGGTCATAAAAAAATATATGGGTAATTTTATGCTCAGTTAATTATATATAATTAAGTTGTATAATGATCAAACAGATTTTAGCTTGAATTTTTTGTGTGTAAAACTAATGCAACACCAACACCAAACTAAATGTCGCTATCGTCCATTTAGAGCTTAAAAATATTAATTATATGAATGTAATAATTCTATATTATTCCGATAGTTTTAATGAAAAATTATAAGTTAATCACGTCTTAATGATTTTTGCGTTGCATAGAACACAAATAAATATTTGTTATATGTATATTTAAATATTGTTGCTTAGGTTTATATTCTGTTGAAATCTTAAATTTGAAAAGTATTATGTATTTTATTATTTGTTTTAATTCATTGTCACCCCTAAATATTAAATGAAATACACCCGCCTTATACATTTTAATGGAAGAGTATATATAGTATATCGATAATATGTAATATATTTATAAATTATGTATTTTATTTAGAGCATGAGAAATTATAATTTAATTGATTTATTGGATTATGCAAATTAATATTATTATGGTAAATATGAGTAATTATTTCATGTACAAAAGGTTAAAATGGATATTTCGGTATTTCATAATTTATTAATGCACTTATTTATAATACATTGGAGTCCTATTGAATGTATAATATATCCATTTTAACTGATGCAGAATAAAAGCTTAATAAATAAAAATTCATATATTTCAATTAAAATAAATGTATATTTAGTTTTAAAGTACTATAGGTAGATTAATAGATTAATTTACATTTTATAGAAATCATTGCTGTTGACAAACAAGTTTGAAAATGTTTCGAAAAGTAATTATTTGTCAATCAGTTGCATTCTGCCACACCTTTGCAACACTATGCAATGCCTTCTTATCATAAGATGTTAGTTTTTCAAACATGTTGGTGTGTAGAATAATTGTGATCATTGTCAAATGTACGGGTGTGGAATATATTTTTGTACATTTGTACAATTCTTATATTCATGACTATTATTACTGAGTGATTGTAATTTTTAAATATTGTATTTTACATTGATACTAAGGTTCTGCTCAAAAATAAATGGCAAGTCGATGATATCACATGAAATTAATGCTATTGGTTAGGAATAATAATTATAGCGTATGTTTGGCGGTTACACTTCATATATTTTTGGAGTTGTTGCATCGCTGCCTCCAAGAAAAGTTTTATAGTTGGTAACAATTTCAATGTATTTTGAAACTGCATTGCTGTTTTAAAGCCTTGTTTTCATGTGATTATTAGTCATAATTTCAATATAGTCAATCAAATGTAAAATCACTTTGATTGATGTGACATAAATGGAACTAGTGAGTTTAATTTCCAATGTAATTTTGATACACATATTGATTAGGGCCATTTGCCTTTTACATAATAAAAATTGGGTGTTGCGTTGTGTCAGTGCCTATTTACAAACTGAAATTTTTTCAGCTGAACTATTAGGTGACCGAAATTTGTAAATAATTTTATTCAAACAATGATAGTTAAGAATTTTGAAACTGAAAATTTCTTTAATTTTTTAACAATAAACTAAATGGAAGTCCCACTCAAACATAATTTTTTAGAGTGGTTCTTTAATGCATCATGAAAATTAGCCTCAATACCACCATGCACTTATTGTTTGGTGAGGCACTGTTGGCAAGATATTTCTAATACTGAATTGATGTAAGGTAAAACAATATTATTATAACAGTGTAAGAAATATTAGCAACGGAAAAGCTATTGATTTGTGCCTGAAACCTTCAGCTATTAAATATTACCAGAATGTTTTGAGAGAACTTTCAATTTGTCATTGTGAAGCTTTGCATTAATGCCTAGGAATTATATGTTGATTGGCCTGTTTGTTGCACTTTATATGTATGTATATATATATATATATATATATATATATATATATATATATATATATATATGTATAAGTTTTCAATGTGGTCATTATGAATTTTCACACGGTCAGGTTGTTTTAATAATAAACTATCATTAGAAGTTAAAGGTTGCAAATATTGTAATAATATTAGTATTTCAAATGGTGTTCTTCTATGATTATAATTTTTAATCAGTTAAATTTCTCTAAACCTCATTATGTATATTTTATTCTAATTATTTATTTATTTCATGAGATTCAGAAGCATAAATTGATATTGCGCATTAAAATGAATTGGGCCATAGATTTTTAATATGTTGCTTTTATCCAACTTAATTATTTTATTATTTCAGTGTTGTGCACATTTTTAACCCGTGGTATGAAGATTACACTTTTACATTTATTTTTAAGACATTAGAACAAAATTTTTACTGTTCTTTTTCTTTGTAATATCTTTTCTTTAAATGTTCATTAATCTTCGGTTGGATTTTGTTTGAATTACCACTCCTCCATCATTTCTATAATCTAATGCAGGAAGTTTGTTTTCATGCAGCAATAAATTGTTATCTGCATAATAGAATGTTGTAGTAGTTGCAGTTTATTAATTATGTGACATGGGATGGTAACCATATACAAGGTTGTGGGAATGGGTATAGTCATAATGTCACATAAATATGAGTTTAAAAAGCAATGAAAAAAATTGATGTATTTCTGCATGATTTCTTTTAATTCACGGGGATAGAAACTATGTGATATCGGTGCTAAAAATGCTTCAAAATATTTTCCTTTAGTAAACTGTATTGTAATTTGTATTTAGTATAAAAATATCATCAATGTATAATTTTTACAGAGTGAAACCTTCAAATATATTTTTTCTCTATTACTCACTGCTTTTAATTTCAATTAATCAGTGTGTGTATATTCTTTGCTTTGGAAGTGTTAAAATTGTGAGTTCTATTAATTTTTTTTAAGGAAATCATCAGCTCTGCTACAGAAATATATAGCAGATGTTAATATGAAAAGCCCATCTTAACCATGCTGAACTTGTGAATGTAAGGTTTGTGACAAAAAGCATTTTATTATTCTTAACATTGAAAGCATTTCAAAGTATTTTACTTAAAAAGCATTTTAATATTTTTAGTTTTGAAAAAATTATAAAATTATTTAGTTTCAAATGTTAGATCAGTAATTTTAATACAGGCCCATAAAAGTAAAACCTGGTACAAATAACATATCAATAAATACATTTTTCAAGATTCTGATGAACCTGTTTGTAATGTCACTATTATTATTTATTAAACTCTTCATTGAAATATTTATCTGTGAGAATGAAAGATTTCCAGGTTTTTTATATCTGTGTAACATGTTATTCAGCTTGGTGTTGATAAGTTGTTTGTTGTAATACTTCAGCAATAATTTTACAAGTATAGAAAAGTATTTATTTTTATTATTGAAAGTAATAAAAGTGCAGGCATAATGACACTATCCAATGGAAATTTATAATTAAATATACAGGAAATATTTTCCAATTTTTTTTATTCATTGCTACATTTCAACCCTATTTCAAATTGATGACAGTTGAGACAGAACTGGAAATTCGGTTAGTGCAGTTTGATGTTATGAAAGATATATAATTCCTCGACAATAATATTGATCTATGAATTTTAGTTGTTATGAATTAGTTGGTAACAGATTAGTTTGTTTAATGAATAATCCAAATTTTTTTGTTACACAATATTCTCATATATTGTTTTATGAAAATATAACTCTGTAAATGAATTCTTAAATATAGTTTAGTCAATCTGGAGTTACCAATAATTACATACGGGTGTTACTTGAAATTACTTTTTTATGCATACCAAATGTTGCACAGTTGGATTTTTATTTTCAAAGCTTTAAATGTAGCTCAAATATAAAAAAACTTATTTGAAATTTGAACTGTTTTATTTGAATCTACTTAGACTAATGTTGGCATAGGGTTGGTAAAAAATAGATAAAAATCTTTTTAATTTACTTATTCTTTTTTTTAACATCCGATTTACTTGAGGTAACTAGGCATAACACAGATTTTACTTGTTTCTGAATACTTTGTAACTTCCGTTTCTTTTTCTTTTTCTTTGTGTTCAAATTTTCCTGTTTCTCAGTACTTTCATCTGCACTCACGTATGCTGAAACATAAATCAGATCCAAGTATAACATATTTAGATGCATATCTTTTAACATGATAAAGTTTGAACAAACAGTTGAGAGACTCAATCCTTTTCTAGTTAGTTCACTGTGTTACATGCTATATTACAGATTGTAAAAATAAAATAATTACTAATTTTTCTGTTAAACCATTGCCTATATTATTATTAGATTAGTATATTGACTGAAGAGAAATGTGTACCTGAATGTGGGCGGGTTTGAACTGCAGTAGCAACTATCCCACCTTTCCGAAATTTCCTTGTTGCCCCTGTATTTTTTGCAGTTGTCCTCTTGCTACTTGGTGCCCTGTCAATATTAAATTTGTATGAGTTTTTTATTGGGTGAAAGTATTATCAGTGTATAAACGTTATTTTAATAATAAATATTCTGTTGATATTCAATAATAAATTAATTCTGAAAACAGAAGATGAATGGTCATGGATAAGCTACCTTTAATTATCCCTATTATAAGTATTTATCCAAGGTGGTTAATAGGAATGCATACTAGAATTTAAAGTAGAATATTATTCGTTATAATATTAAAGCTAGTAATATTGGGAGTTAGTTAGATACTACCCCTACTGAGGAGGATTTATCTGCTCCTAACTGCATCCAACAAATTCCCTTAATCTAATTATGGGATAGTATTTTTGAAACACTATACACTAAATGGATGGCTGTACTAACCACTTAATCAGTACTACCTCTACTAAATTAAACAGTTACTGGACAATTTTTAACAACTAGGATATGATAAATTATATAATAGTTTTCTCAATCTTCTATCTTTTAAATTATTGGGTGTTTGCAGTTACTAACCTACTTTTTGTTAAGTTGCATTAATGGGGTGAATATAGAATCACTATGTGAGTGTGGCCCATTTTTTGTGGGATTCTTTCAGGTTTGTGAGGTATGAGGCAAGAAAGGCAAAGAGATGGATGTAATAGAGAATTTAATGGAGATTTTCAAGAACAAACAAAGCAATACAATAAATGAAAAAATAAATTCTCAAAGTGATGCTATATTCATCCCGCTAATACTGCTAATTAACCTCACCGGCCCATTCCACCTCTTTGACAGATAATCCTACAAAGACTTAAGCAGATATAAACAAGTCTATGAAATCCAAATGAGGAATAAGTATACAAAAGTAGGTTTTAAATTAAAAATAGCAACTAAATTGACATACCAGTCACTCTCATATGGTTTTTCTGATTCTTCCATTCTTAAGGCTTTAATTTTAAGAGATACATTTTGTTTCCCATCTTGAATTCCATTAACTTCCTTCTTCTTCACCCTAAAATAATTTTAAATTATGATCACAAGTATTAACATTTGGAATTTAATTGGGTAAATTTATGACATCATGAAAATCATGCTGCTTGTATTACAGCAGATACATTTATATAGATTGATGTTGAGAGTCATAAGATATAGTCTATCATTAATGTCTAAATTTATATCTAATATGAAATAAGTTTGATCTTCTCATTATGATATAATGTGAAAAGAAATGTCCCAAACTTTTATGTAGCCTTAATTTACGCATCCTTTCTGAATTTATATCATAATATACATCAGATGTATATAAAAGGAAATATTAATTTTATTGTACATATTACTTTGATGTCCTGCGTTTTAACTTCTTTTTCTGACGATTAATGGTAGTAACATCTTCAGATTCTTCAGTTTTAGTCTTTTTCCACCACTTGAATTTCTGGATCTTTTTGAATTCGTGCAACTTTTCTGAACATGATCTGAATGACATGAACAATATCTTATTTTTCAAAATTAATATTAAATTATTTAAAACAATAATAAACTAAAATTATTTAAAATGTTTAAACTGCGCACCTTAATAACTGTTCTTGTGAATCATTTGTTGAATCCCATGACACTTCCACTTTTTCTGATGGAACAATTGTCCAGATAGATTGCCTTAGAGAAATTCGTGACTGCAGATTAAGCCGTAATTCTGAATCTTTTATTGCATCCATATTTCTGTTAAAAAATGAATTGTTAACTTCAATTATTTTGAAATCATGCTGAATTATTTTTTATAATTACAAATTGCCATAAATACCTAATGGGACTTTGATAAGCTTTAGACTTTTCATATATGAGAACATCGTCTTTTCTAAATGAACTTTGCTCCCCATGTAAGTGTCCTTTAAACAAAAAGCTTACTTTTAATAAAATATATCTGCACAATGTACAAATTAATTTAATATAAAAGTTTACCTTTAATCAGTTCTGTTAGTTTATCATAAGTTGATGGATAATGCTGCTTTTCAGAACCCTAAAAAAGATAATCATTATCTTAAAAATTACAATAAAGCAGGCTGTTCTTAAATGCTGAATTACCAACTAAAGATTTTGGTCTGAGTTTTAGCCTACTTTGGTTTGGTTCAAAATCAATATCTTCATTCATATAGTTATAACAGGTTAGCTTCAGTTATATAGTGTTGTAATTTAAATTAATTGAAATACCTGTGCTGAAGTAACAACTAGTTCAGGAGGCATATCAGTCTTATGTCCCTTCAACACAGGTGAGTACGATGATATTTTGGATGCAGTTTCTGTATATCTTTTCCTTTGTGGAGTGTGCTTTGATGCTTCATCACTTGAACCAAGTCCCTCATTTGTATCTAGGTCCAGCATAGCTCGTGGTATCTTTAATACATTATAAAAATTAATGTTATTTAAGGAAGTACTACAACTAAAAATAAGTATATTCATAAGAATGAATACTTGGTGTGTATTCATATAAATTTTCTGATTAATAAATAATGACCTGCATTATTTTTCTCTGAATTGGTGGTGAATATATTATTACAGATCTTTGTAGCTTTGGTGATGCAGTGCGATCCTGGAAACCAAACTGAATTACACAACTAGGAATTTACATGATTAATTTTACTCGGCTGAATACAATTGTAAAAATATCATAACAATGCAATACCGAAACAAAACTTCTGGTTAAACTTTTATTTTCTAGGTAGTAAATGGCTTATGTTTCTAATCTACGTGTCACTAATTCAGATATGTTGTTGCTGTAATGTGACTAACTAGCTGTTGTTGATTTTAACTAATATTTGATATTATTGGAAACTATATTTTAATAGTCAATATTTTATATAAGGCATTAGGAAATAGATATGTGCACTCAATAGAATTTTTTTCATTCTGGTTCAAATCCAAAACAATTTTAACTTTCATGTGATTACTGCACATTACTTACAACACTTTTCCAAGAACATAAAACATAAGTATTAGATATTGTTTAAATGACAAATGAATCATTTTTAAACTGTTAATTTAAAAAATGCACTATATCATCCATATCAAATATATGATGAAAACTTTCTCACTGCACAAAAAGTAAATGAAAAAAAGTTTTAATTGATACTTTTACTACATATCATTTTTGTTTCAAAATTGTTTTAATTGTTGGTCTGTTATTTTGTAAACATTAAGTGCCAATTTAGACCAAGAGTTTCTAGGGGCTAGTCACCACTAAAAGATAGAGGGTGACTATTATAAGATAAAATGGAAATAAAAAAATATATAAAAGTTAACAATAATGTTTTTAACTAATAATGAAATACAAATGCCCACTACTAACATAGTAGATATATATATATACCATTAATAAAATAAAATGCCCTTTCAACTAAAAATGCTCGTTCAATTAAAACTTACATTTTACATTCAACATTTGAATTATTAGTACACAATATTTAATAAGTGTTTTAGAACCACTATCAGATGGAAGCAGACAGGTGGTAATAATTGACTATAATTGAGTTGTATGTTTTGCACTTTTTTTAAGACCTAGAAAACAAAACCTACAAGGAAAAATGAAATATTTTATTACAACAAATTATCAAAACACAAGGTAAATTAGTGTGTTTCTATCCAATCTACTTCCTCCCATTTGTCCTCCAGATTTTATTTTCTCCTGTCTTATTTTCTATATCTGAAAAAAAGTATATGCTAATTAACCAAAATCAAATATGATATTAAATTAAAAATATTAAACAGCACAGAGAATATATACCAGCAAAAAAAATATAAATTGTAGGATTCCTCAGTTACACATTATATTTGAAAATTTGTTTCATGTTTTGTTAATATATATATTTTGTTATCTTTATATAAATAATAGTTCATTGTTTTTCCAATGCAGCTCAGTTGTCTCCTTTAGCATAGTTTTGATAATGTATATTGCACTCCCAATTTAATCTGATAGTTGATTAACTGGTCAGTTGTTTTTTGGCTTGAAACTGTCTAGTAAATTAGTCATTAGTTTGTTTCACATAATTCATTTTGCATTTACCTTCAAAGTGCCCCTATTAACTTTGTCTTCTGATGTTGCTGGAGATGGTGGAGGAGCAGTCAAAATAAAATCATCAACTTTGTCTTTACATTCATCACTTATATCACTTACATCTCCTTCATCACTAGACACAGAATTTAAATTCAAAAATGGTGGGGAGGCATGTTAAACCCAATATATATAAAATAATTAATCATGGAAGAAATTATTCTTAATTGGTATCAATACCAAATGAAATAAAAAAAATAGATTTAATGACAGAACAGGCCAAATTTAGTATTCAATCTTTTTTATGAAGATATTAATGAAAGAATTAAGAAGACCTGGAAAGAATTACTCTATTTCTGGATATGTGGTCATGAATATAAACTGATTCAGTATTAATGGATAGATTTAACAACAATTTAAATATTAATATATTATTACCTTGTATAATCAGACAGATCAATATTTGCTGGTTCGTCTGCGTTTGATCCTTCTTTTTGCAATCTTTGTATTATTTTTGCCCTTAACTTTTCCTGTTGGTTGTGATAATGGCTATAAGAATGTAACATTTAAAAACAGTAAGCAGTAAAACTCAGTGAACAACTTTTAAAAACAGTAAAATTAGAATATAGCTATTATTCTTACCATGTTAGAAAATCCATTGCAAGCATTGAATAAATAATATAACTATTATTATAATTAAATATATTATTATAACAAAAAAGTCTATAATGAATTTTTAATGTAAGTATCATCTATGTAACGTTTATAGATAAATTATGTAGGCTAATTAATAAGTTAACTAATGACCAACCTTGCATGGTGCATCATCCACATAATCAAGTAGAGTTTCACAAAAAGATTTTCCCATTTGCTCATAATCTTGTGTTGTAAAGTGAGTATAATACCTACTACCAAGTGTTGAGCCAGCAAATGAGGCTTCCATAGTGTAACTGTTTGCTACACCCATCATCCACATTACTACACGCCCAGTTCCTTCCTTGCTCCTTTGTATTCTAAATTTGCAGTTCTCAAATGAAAACTAGATCAAAACATAAATATACTCAGATTTAGGATGATTTCAATAAAAATATATTGTGTGATTTATAAATAAATACATTAGTATCACTGTTTAATTCATGATCTTAACTTTTTCAATTTGTTATTGAAATATTTAATTTTTTTCAAGATACTGACATACTTTCACAGAGTTTTATTTATTATTTATTTAGGTATGTGTAAGTACGTTCATATATACCTTGTCAGCAGTATTTTTATGTAACATTAAAGGAAAAACTTGTTCATGCAATTTCCTTTCAGCTGAACGCTTATTTTCACAGCCATAAATGAACACATTGTGTTTTACTGAGTGAGCATGGAAATCACAATACATTGCTACTCCTCCACCACATTCCTCTATCAGTCTGACGATTTAAACATATTCAAGTATTAAATAATTGAAGTCAATTAAAAATAAATAAAAACTAGTCATAGTAATTTACCTTTTGACCATCAGTTTGGTATGCCAAACAGGTGGGTATGTTTCTCTAATTACAGTACGGTATTGTCTATTTAAATCACGGCCTGTAAGTGAACACCGACTATTACCTACTATAACACCATCAGGATTGAGCATTGGGATCAATTTGAATATGAATTTTTCCCTTAGTTCCTGAAATATACATGTAAGTCTTACAGTGACAAATTGCATCATTATTTATTACTTACTACTATAATATTATAAAACTCTATCACCTCATTTATTATAAATACTGAAAATATTGAATATTAAATTAAAGCTAACATTGTTAGCTTAATAATACATTGCTGATTAATTATACATTGCTAAGAATTTGAAATGCAAGGATTTGTGGCTTTAATGTTAGAACATTTTTACCGTGAAGACAGACTAAAGACAGAATGAACAAAAGTTGTGTCAATGTTTCTACAATTTTTGTTTTAAATGTTTCTACAAAAATCCAGTTTCTCTGTTCATTGAACAATAGATTTTGTTACATCCTTATGGATCTATTCTGCTGAAAAACAACCTTCATAGTTTTTAACATTCCCCATTCAAAATGATGCACAATTCAGAAAGTACCTTAGCCTGTTTAGAGTCACCAGTGAGGAAATCCATAACCCCTTTCATCATCCATGAAGAGGGAGTCTCACCTGGGTGTACGCGAGCTGTAATCACTACAGCCTTTTTTTTCTGTAAGCCAATAAATAAAAACTGAGAAATTATAAAATGCTAATGATGCTGTTTTCCCCTACATAACCACATTTCCAATGCTGAATTCTAATTAACAGTATGTGTTAATTTAATATTTAATATAACTATTTAATATTTTTGATTAATAAATTATCTGATAAATTGACTGATCTGACAAAACCAAACTGTTGACTCAGCATTGTTCTAATATTTAATATGAAAGTTGATTCTTTAAACTGTTAATTCTGTTTCCTGTTTCTGTTAATTTGTTTAACTTTTATATATAACAGTGGATTTTACAGTGTTATTTAACTAAATATAATACATATTGAAATAAATAACACCTACTTTTGGTACAATGTTTTCTTCTGCAGGAGGAGGTTCTGTAACCGTAAGGTAATACACATTATTACCAGCCACACTTTTACAGAGTAGTCTCAGTTTTGTGTATGCAGATTTTACAGGATGATTCTGTAATATAATATTATATGTTAAATTAATTAATTATTGTATGTACTTTCATTGCTGTAAAATTTAGAAATAAATTATACCATGATATGGATATAAATACAGACATGAGAAATATATTTTAAAGGTAAACATTCTACTAATGTCCAGTAAAAGGGCTTATATAAATGTTTGTTTTATTGAAATTATTATAAAAATAATTTTACCTGAAGTTTAATTAAGTATTCCTGGAGATCTGTATAGGTATACGGATATGAATGAGCAAGGTATACGCAGTCATTATCATGTGGGAACTCTATGTTAAATGTTAATGTGTAAGTAGAATTTTGATCATCCTCACCATTCCTAATGAAATGTATTTATTTAATTCTGAATAAAAATATTCAAAAGGATTTTGTTAGTAGAGCAATTTCATACAAGTCTCATTTATTATGTCTTAATACATAACACTGACTGGTATTTCATATTTTTGCAAGTACCCAACAAAGTTTACTTAGACATTTCATTTCTTGAATTAGAAATTTATAAGCCAGAGTGATTAACTTACTGTGTGTCATTTTTGAAATAAATAATGTTGTGACCGCATCGTCTCCAACCAATCTTTTTTAGGATTGCATCCTTTGTGGAATATAGTACAGGTTTCATGCCAGAATTGTATAAACTGTCATCCTTAGCCAGATTCACTATTGATAATCTGAAATTAGTTCTTAAATGAACTGCATGACTAATTGCATTAGTCTGAAGCGTTTTATATAAATATTTAAATAAAAATATTGTTGTACATGCCATCTTTTCTCTCACTTTTTTGATAAATCAAGGTGTGTTCAGGCTATGCATATTAGAAGTTTGAATTCTTACATGTTTTATTGAGCTTACAATTTAGAAAGCTAAATATCAATTGTTACGAAATACCTATATACAATTCCCTTCTTCACGTTTTCGACCATGAAATAAAACCATTGTACATGCTTATTGGTATATAGGTCGCTTCGTAATGAAAGCTCGTAGTAGGTGTCAGTGATTTTTACTGCTTTCGCCAAGTTTCCCGATTCGAATCGTGATTCAAACTTCAAGCAATTTTTGCGATCATTCGTGAACATCACGCGGTTACCTCCCACAGCTGAACGGCTGAACTGAAAGTTAAACAAGTTTTATTTACTTGAATAGAGTTCATACAACGCAATAAACATAAGCCGAAGTATGGGCGGACCCCAAAAAAACAAGGAATTCTCTGTACATCTGCAAAACAAAAAAATCTTACGTACTAGTAAAGGACATATTGTTAACGATTAGAGTGTAGCGACTTTTGGTTTCTGCTATTGGGTTTATAAATATTAAAATAGATTAGGCCTGCATAGGGATAACCTGTTGAAATGAAGGAGAAAAGTGGTGTCAGTTTAAATCTATAATTCCAGTAATACCGCAGTTATTTTTCACTTAAAAATTAGTGACAGTTATTTTGGGTGCACATACACAGTACCAGACTCACATAATTGACAGCGCTAGTAGGGTTGTACTGGAAGACAATCTCGCCGTCTTCTTCGCCGATCGGTTTAGGCTGAACTTCTTTTCCCGAAGCCTCGTAATACGCTTCTGGACAGGCCGGCATCGTGTCTATATGCTGAATTCTTAAATTCACCACCTTAAAGCACACAGTTAAGGTTTTTCGGCAATATATAACTTAGCGACAGTGCCGTGAAAGGACGAAAGGAATCCTACACAGTTTATGGGTATTCTGCCTTTTCGCATATGTCGGCGAGAAGTCGGCGGCCCGTCATAGAGGGTATTAGCGGGACCCCTGGAATACCTGTGATTAACCATTTCTCTCAGTCTATACCATATTATACCATATAAAAGGCCAATGGAATAAATGAGTGCACTGTCACTGCGCGGTTACAGTACCGTTCGTTAACAAAACATAATCCTGGAAATAAGCACCACCAGAGTAAAAGTACGGCAGGTAGCCCTATTGCCAAACAGACAAAAACATTTTCTGCTTTCAAATGGACATTGTTAACCATTTCAGATTTTTAAATTTCATTAATTCTCGTTCATTTTCCGCTTATTTAGATTATTTCTATTTGTAGAAAGCGTTATTGGTTTTAGAATAACAGAAGCAGCTTTGACAGCCGTATGTTACCACTGTGTACTTTTACCGAGTTTAATTTAATAGTTCCGACGCGTTAATATTATAATTACCGTAAACCGGTAGTCGTGGTGTAAATAGTGATTGCTTTGGGAGGGTCCCTCGAGAAATAAAACTGTTTTAATAATTTAGTTGGGAGGTTCTGACCTGGCACTCTGTCGGCCACCTGGGAGGCTCGGGGGCGCACTCGGGCTGCCTCGGCAACGAGAACAGATCCCTCGGCTCCTTAAGTCGGGCCACGGCCCGCTGGCTCTTGGCGTCGGTGTTGATCTCAACCTGGTTGCTCTTCAGAGTACTCGCCAGGATATTGCTCAGGTAGGAGCCTGCGTTCCGAGAACAATAATACAACACTTACTCAGGAGGTAAGATGTCTGAAAGGCGTGCTGAGGGATAAAAGTTTTGACACGGAGAAAAAAAGTCGCTCAATTGACATCCCAATGTTGTAACAGCTAATCTACGCACCCAGGTCTGGTTACGTTATATAACTAATACGACAGTTATTGTATACATATACTTTCCCACTTCCCATATGATTTTTACGGGGGGATTCGTGCATGGAGTGTGATTAGGAATATGTGTCAAGACTAGATGTAGAACTGGGGGAACCTCTGGGTCATTCAACGGTCATTTCTTCCCTCAAACGTAAAGACTAAACTGACCGACGTAGACGGCTCGACTAGGGTCCTGTTCCTGGAATAAGACGGGTTCTTGGGTCCAAGTGAAGACTGTATTGGGGAAGCCATTCAGACTGGGTCTCCACTGGGGCCAGAACGGCGGGCCGGGTAAACACAATTCCGGGCGCAGCCTCCAGCCACCGCCCCACAACATTTCGACCAGGACGTACCGCACTTTGGACAGCAGACTTTTAAGACACGAAGCGATGAAATTGAACATTGAAAATTTTGAGTTCGAGACCGAAAAATAATGGCCCGTTTCCGAGGTGACGGTGGCGAGTCTCGAGCGAAGACAGATCCAGGATTACTCTACGGTCTGTCCCAGAAAGGATGAAGAATTAAGATTTCGACGAACCGCAGAAAATTAAATCGGTAACTCTATTATATGCCGGAAAATTGAAATGACCGATAAAAGAACATTATTATGAAACCATAGCTACTACTAAAAGTTAATATTTTGTATGAATTAGACGCGTTGCGTTTATTTCACATTGTATTCTTTTATTCTATAAACAGTAATATATGCATTTGTTATTTAGGAATCCCCTCATACACACGAATGCTCTCGCCAATATATTTATTATGGATGTTAGTCGCTCTCAACGGCTCTAATG
Organism: Lethocerus indicus; assembly: GCA_019843655.1. Classification (NCBI taxonomy): domain Eukaryota; kingdom Metazoa; phylum Arthropoda; class Insecta; order Hemiptera; family Belostomatidae; genus Lethocerus; species Lethocerus indicus. The sequence continues at coordinate 13,636,317 of JACDQD010000008.1, forward strand.
AAAAATCCTCGATCCGACCCGCAAATCGGAATTGATCCGGGATGAAAAACAACATTCCCGCATATTTTTGATCTTTATTCCTCTCATTTCTAATTAACACTTACTAAAGTTTTAATTGTTTATTTGAGCCTAGACTTTCTTGGCCCTGGCTTTGTGATTGGGTTCAGTGGGTCGTAATTTTTATTCCGATAAGAGCGGTAAAATATTTTAAATTACTGTATTTCTCGTGAAATGAGATAATATCGAGTATTTATTTTTATACTGTAAACGGAGAACATTTTCTTGGCTAGGCCGACTCGTTAGGAAATAACGGCCGTCGGCTCTAGGGAATTCGTGCTATTGCCCGAGAGCGGTCATAATGTGGAAGGATATATATATTGCGACGGTTGAGGGCTCGACCCACTTGGAGTGGCAGTGAGTCTGCACCGTTTAGTGTCACGTTACCTCCATCGTAATAGCACTTTCAGAGCGAGGTCAAGTGCACTGTTTTCAGGGCGAAGAGTTACGACAGTATAATAATGCCACGTCACTCGCTGTCGTCGCGAATTCCAAATATTTATTGGAAAGGAGGACGCCGCTGTAAATGCCTGGCTCAGGGAAAAATCCTCCAGTAAACGAAGCTTTAATATTTTATAATAACTCGAGCGTATTAAAGCATTAAAGAAAATTGAGATTTTTTTTAACGTAGAACAATTAAATTGTTATCATATAATTGCAAATCGTAAATTGTATACTCCTGCATAAGACTTAACATTTCATTTTTACTTTATATATTGTTGCTTATATATATTACATATACATATGTTGTCCTTCGCCGCGTTTCCATTGTACACTGCGAGTTGGTTATTCGTAGCCTTCTATCGATATCGTTATATTATTTGTGGCATTTGTCGGTTTTGTAAAAGGGCGAGGATGTGGGCCTATGTGGGTGGTCTCACCTCTGTTGCAGACGGGGAACAATGCCGCCTGCAGGTTCCTGACATCTGCCAACGAGCACATGACACGTGACGCGGGGTCTCCGCCCTGACTGAGCCGCTACCCCACCCGGTGGTCTCTCTCTCTCTCTCTCTCTCACCGTTTCTCTAGTTTCCCGGCTCTGTTTTATCGATAATTGCTCCCTCTTCCGTTTCGGTTTTTCCATCCGCCTTTTTCTCCCTTCCCGGATCACTAGACATCGAGATAAAAACCTATCGAAACTTACCCGAACTTATTGTAAAGCCCTACCTTACTGTTATTCTTTAGGATTATAGAATTCTATGATTCGTATGAAAATTAGGCGTGATGATATCGTAAGTGATTTCCTCGCTTATTTGGTCTAAAACCAGATAGGATCAAATGTAACATTATCATTGCCAACTATCTGAAATGCTTTTTCTTTATATGGATTTATTTAAACGTAGACCCCAAAAATATCTGTAAGGTTTCTTAGGAAGACGCGGGAAACATCACGTGGAGGCGAATAAAATAAGGAAGGTAAATAAAACAAAGAAATTGGAAGCTAATTAGTGGGGTTTAAATTGCATTCCGCGCTTTTCTAGGTATAATCATAAACTTTGGATTGGCGACGAACTTTAGTATCCCATCGGTATTTCATCTTCAATCAAGATCAAGGTGCGGTCGTAAATCTTCTCTTACGTGTCAAGAATTTTTCTCCTTTTTGTTATATTTACGCCCCCGATGGTAAAATATTAAGAAAGTTACCAGAAGACGGAAAATAAATTGTCCAGGAGAAGATGCTGTTTACGACTCGTTGGATGGAGAGATAAATTTGAGAAAACATCGGTATGGTCCGATTGAATAAAAGGTAATCTGCACATTTCGGAGGCAAATCCATTTCCTGGAATTCTTCGATAATCGATAACGGAATCGTTCGATATTGTTGAATGGCTGTTAATATAATAAAATAATTAATAATTACTACCGCTGATAACAGTAATTATCAAATGAGATGGACCGACAGAAAATAAGGTTGATCTAATAAATGCAATATTCAGTTATGTTCGCTTTAGAAGACTAATTGTAGCATAACCGAAATAGAAGAGTCGGGACAGAAAATTGATGGTGGTCCACTTTACAAATGAACTACGGTCTTTTTATATACAGGGCTATAAATGTGAAAAATACTTTTCCTTTGTTCTCCATTATCAACGTACCCAGGCATGGGTAAATAAAAAATAAATGGGAGGGGGGAGGGGCATAAATAAGAAAATAAGAAGTAGCTCGCAATATTAGATTTTTGGCCATCTCATCGGTGACCTTAATATTGGGCTTATCGGTCGATGGGGGGATTGACTGGTGCATTATTGTCGGACTGGAAGAATGCGGGCCTATAATCAATATCCAGGGCCGTATCTCGGCCAGGACGACAAATGGGGAGCCCAGCGATGCGTACCTTCCGGTACCGGCTTAATTCTGGTCTCACGCAACAGTCGAATTACGGCCCCTACCCCCAATTCATATTCTATTTTCAAATCCGTGTTACTGAGCGAATGACTATGCAGGATTCATTCCAAGTCTAAACCACTAAATAACGATACTTCAATTACATTAACTATTTAATAATAGTTAAATAATTAATACATAGGATGGCCCTAGGAGACAATAAAACAGCGAAAAAAGAATAAACTTCGTTCTATGATCTTTGAAGTCTCATTGAATTTGGAACTAATAAGGTTAATGTAATAAGGTTCCGGTACCGGCTTGATTCTGGTCTCACGCAACAGTCGAATTACGGCCGGTACCCCCAATTCATATTCTATTTTCAAATCCGTGTTACTGAGCGAATGACTATGCAGGATTCATTCCAAGTCTAAACCACTAAATAACGATACTTCAATTACATTAACTATTTAATAATAGTTAAATAATTAATACATAGGATGGCCCTAGGAGACAATAAAGCAGCGAAAAAAGAATAAACTTCGTTCTATTATCTTTGAAGTCTCATTGAATTTGGAACTAATAAGGTAAATGTAATAAGGTTGAAAAGCCTTAGTTGCAGAAAATAAATTTAAACATTTAATCAGGCGATCCTACTTATTGTTCAGTCCTTTAGAACCATAACAAATTAACTGCACAGGGCATCAAATATAAAAATTTTAAATAAACGTGATATAATAAAAAGTAATAATGATAAAAATGGCGATAAAACTTAATGGAAAATGCTTTTTCCGTCATCTTCGAGTTGAAGGAATTTACCGAAATTCTCTGGGGTCGTTCCCCAAGGAATTGGGAGCGGCCGAGGCCGAAACGAAAAGCGGCGGCGCGTAAACACAAACATGCCAGCCGGTGGAACAACATTTGCCCAGACAACGTTATATTTCCTACGACGCTTCAGCTTAACGGGAACAGACATCGAATATCTCTCGGCCCCTCCTTTTCCCCGAGCCTATCCCCTCGTAGCTAACCAGCCGTACATAAAGCCAGCAACATTCCTTACAATTTTAATCTGAAAATCATGTGTTGGTTTCTGAAAAATATCATTTTTAGAATCATTTGGGATTGGCCGGCGGGCCAATCTGTGGGCATTATTACTTTGGTAACCGTAGACCACTGTATATATATATATATATATATATATATATATATATATATATATATATATAGTGTGTGTATATATTGTAAGATGAATTGTACGAACGATGAATATGATACGTAATACGTAAATATTCACAATAATACGATATAATTCATAATGATGAATAGGTAATTATAGAACCGCAAAAAGAGATTTCTACTAGCATACTACCTACTGCATGTTCGCCTGGTTTCACGCGGAAAACACATTAGGAAAGCCATTAATTGATAACAGTTGTGGGCGCGAAGTTGGTACTAAATGAGGGCAAACCGAATTAGTATTACTCAGTTGAGATCGTCCACATTGACACTGTACTGGAGCACGCGATCCCCGTACACCTACAGCGGTAGCCCACAATAGAAAGTCAGCTATTGGGAACAATTCGACGAGATCTTACTGGTATTCATTGTTTTATTCATTACCGTTTTTGGACCTTTATAGTTTGATGTTATATTGAATAGATGTTTTATGGCCTGCGAGGAGTATACGGTAGATTTCGCGTTCTTCCGTCTCCTCTCGATGGTTCGTAGCTACTGAAGATGGCGAACCGGTCCAGCAAGAGACCAAACCAGCGAGAGGAGGCAGAGGAATGCGAAATCTACGATAAACGTTTATATTGATAACATGTTTATATTTCTGTAAGTTTAAAAAAAGGCTAAAGTTAAGGCAATAAAGTAATTATACGGTAATAGTTCTGGTGCGGGGTACTATGAGCATTAAGATCGAGTTTTTAAAATTGAAACCTAATGGAATTAAATAAGTCAAACAGAAAGCGAATGTTGGAAGAACAAAACCGACAAAGCGAAGGTCATGTGCAGAGGGGGGGGGGCAAAGGAAAATTTTAAATCGCGTTCGGGGGCCATCAAAGTTCTAGGTTCAGGAGGATTTACCTCGGAGAGGAGTTATCTCCGTCGATAAGTCGACCATGTTGGGCGAAAACAGAGGTTGATAAGTGGCCCAAGTTTGGCTCAGCTCGAGTCCGCTTCCCAGGGGTAATGAAGCAGAACTATGGGACCGGTGACGGGCTTCGTGGGATGGACTGGGGCGACATCGCCGGCCCGCCACTTGGCAAACGACTGCGGTCTCACCACCGCGCTCGCTCCCATGCTAAAAACCTTCGGCTAAACTATTCGTGACATGTCTTCCTGTTTACCGGTCGATAAGTTCAAACTGCCGCACCCCCTCACCCCACTCTCTCTCTCTCTCTCTGTCCCTCCCATTCTCATATTTCTCCCACCCTTTCCCCCATTCGATGGGACGCCCGCCCATTAGAAAAAGAAATTAGGTTAGAAAGGCAGACCGATCGCGTGATCTACGCACTAATCTCCGAGCGGCACGTATACCGCCCCCCGTCGGATCCCATTATACGAATGCCGAAGCTCGCCGAACGCACAGAAATCGGCGCATAAATCAAAATAAATCGGTCAGATTAGGTTTAGACGTCTTGGAGAAATAATGAAGGGAATTAGGATCACGCACAATTTCAACTGTTTGTCAGTTTTGATGTCAATATGTTCAGACGTATTCTCGAGATTGATTCTATCGAGGAGCATCATCCCGATCAACCCTGCAGAACGTTTAACCACTTAGTTCTTATTAATAACTGACGCTTATAAAATATCGCCACAAATGGCTTATTTTACCGATCATCAAAAATACATGATAGAATGCTTCATCGGCAGGCGACACGTCTATGTAGCTCATTCGGTGTACTGGCAGAATACCATTGACTGTGGTCAGGAGTTGCGGCTCGTACATTATCTATTTTCGGTGGAATTAGTTGATGTGACAAAATTGCTCAATACTGAAGAACACTGTCTCACCAGGCTAGGTTTTGCCGAAAACTTCACGGCGCATTGTGATACTAAGCCGAAACGCGTTAAAGTCCTGCGGGATTGCAGACTCGGAGCGCCGTAATGATGTTAAGAAATACAAGTTTACTAGTATAATATAGTCGAAAATTTACCCGAGTGTACCATAAATACAAGACGAGATATAAATATATATAGCATTTATAGAAAATATAGCATTTTGACCAGTCACGTGCGGTAAAAAGTTCCGAAGCTTTCGAGTCGAGAGCCTTCAAACTTATCGCTGGGTGCGGAATATCAGAAGATTTTTCCGACAACTTTACAATTGCCCCCTCGGGTCGTTAAAGCTAATTTCATTCTCTCGAGGATGCCTGAGCGCTAAAACAAGAGCCGGTTATAGCCCTCTTAAGGGATACTTTCTACACAGAGAGAAACAGCGTCCGGTGTTCACTTGACACGCGACCCTCATAAAATGACTTGAGACAACAATAAATACTGCCCGGTTTTACCAGGTGGAGGAACCACCCTGGACAGTTGATTCAGTGTAGCACTTAACGATTAACAACACAAAATTAGGTCCCCGAAAAGTGTTTATTTTTGTTTCCTTTCATTCTAAAATTAATAACTCGACAATTTAAATACCTTCTCAATAATATTGTGAATCATATTGTACAATATCTGCGCCTTTATTCGTACTATGAGACGGATATCGCGCAATCGAAATCGCGAGGAAATGAGAAATGTTCACATGAGTGCGACCCTGTAGGATACGATAGATGGCACGACGCGTAAAATAAATCGTACGCATTGCTCAAGCGATAAATTTTGCGGCGAGATACATCGAACCAGTCAGATAAATCCCGATTATTAAAATCCGTCACTTAGCCGGACGCGCGGACTGTTTCGATGAATACGGACGTCATGCCACAAAAGCTCCGACCCCACGGGCTGATACTACCGCAGAATCCACAATCAACCTTGCGATAAAACTACATTAAAATACAATATACCGGAGTAATTATTTATTAGTCAGAAGCTCTCATAGATTGGTTCCTTTATTACATCAAAGTAAAGTTATACACAACATCCAAAAATTAGTTTGACGTGTGGCTAATGAATCGGTTGTCATGACTGCGATAAAAACGATAAAATATTTTAATGCGAACAATAAATTAACCTGTTCGATGACTTTAATCCGTTATACAAGATGGATAATTTTTGAAATTTTTATTAAGTGCCCGATTTGGAACCGAAAATATCAAGAAATACGAATTTATTCTTACACTACCGAAGGGTAAATTTAATTAGAAAATAACAAAATGTATGATTACTTCCATAATAATTGCACTCCCGAACAGGGAGTAATTATATATTTAAATTGTCAGTACCAAACTTCTGTACTGCTCATTTTACTGTTACAATCGTAATATCGAACTTACTCGCTTTGGGCATAGCGTTGGTGATGGGGGGTTGGGGGGGAGGGGTGTCGAGTCAAACCTCGGGTCCCATTTCCCGGTCTCCCATCGAATTTCCCGCTGTCCAATTCCAGCCCGGAACTACACACCACGAATAAACATTAGCCTCGGTATAATTTAGAATGGGAGCGAGAACGGGGTATAATATCGACTGTTGTCGATTCCGAGGGCCGGCCTACACTGTGCCCCCAACCATCCCACCCATTAAAACACACGCTGCCGTGACTCACCACGGCCAAACTCGAAAACCAATTAGAACTACTCAAACTATTGTGAGTTTAAAGCCCCTCAAAAAACAAGATTGCACAAACATCAAAGTCTGATTACAGGTCTAATGAAATTAATGAATAGAAGAAAACAAAATTAATTAATAAAATAAATAAAAAATAGTTCCAGGACTGCAAAATGTATCACAAAATATTTCAGCTTCCGAAAAGGACTTATTTTTGGTCATTCAAAAGGGATTAAACCCGATATATATATATATATATATATATATATATATATATATATATTTAGAATTCTTTACAGTTTCCAGGTTTGATGCCAAGTGCAATACAATTGCACGTCAAATGACGTTTACAATTCAAAAGAGGATTTTATATTTTACAGTAAATCAATTCAAATAATAAATTAAGATCTTGCTTGCTTATTCTAAGCATGAAAGAAGCAAATTGAATTTAAAAGCACAACCAATGAAATTTATAAAAAAAAATACTTCTGTAATAGTTGTAAATTAATATATTATAGTAAAGCTATTAATTAATATATATAGTTGTAGCCGGTAAATTAATATATTTTCTGCGAGTATGTAGAGCATTACAAATAAAAAATACTGTAGTCTAACACTAAAGGCAGTCGGGATTCTATTAGAGTTTCTACCGAGCTCATTCATTGCAAAAGCCATATTTAGTTTCTTTTTTGCCGAAATATTCCTAACTGAAGAAGAATCGCGTATAACACATCATGATGAAAAAAATTGTAAATTTTTTTCATGCTATTTATAAGATTTATGTTATAATTATGTAATAACAGACAGTTTTATTTTTTAATTTTCTCTCCTAACAATAGTACAGTACGTGAAACCTGTCGTTATAACTGGACGGAATCTGAGCCTACTTCCTTGTGCCGAGTACTTAGATTCTAATGATAGATTTCTTTTTTTATATTTCATTCTCTCGTCTGGTTGGCGTCGGTGAAAGGTTTGCTCTCAAACTTCCCGGCGACCGGCACTTAAAAATGAACCGTGACCTAATTAATTTCCCATTCACCGTGAGTTCATTCTTGCCTTCGGCTTCTCGCCGCGAATCGCCCACACCTTTCTTCGACTCCGAGCAAAGCGCCCTATCCCGGGACGGACATGAATTAATACGTAGAGTTCGACGGGTGTGAGATATATTTGGTTTTTAATTATTATTCATTATATTTATACATTATTATTTATTAGATTTAGTTATTATTATTTTATAGATTTTCCGATGTATGGAACTAACAGTAATCCTGGACTTGTGGCTGAGTGACTGTCTTTTTTTTAGATAATAGTAAGGTATAGATATTTTTAAAAATATATTAACTCTTTAGAGGTAATAAGCACGGAATATAAGTCCTAATATATTATATATAGTACTAGTAATTGCCAGACTTTGGAAAATCCCCAGATAAAAATAGCTATTTTTAAATATAAGTCTGCGAGATTTTCGCAGTTTCGCCGCATTGTAATAAATTATTGTCCACGACCTTCGTTTGTCTAATACAGTAAGTTACTGCAGTTCGAGAAAGGTAAATTAAAGGCGGAATAACTTCTTCCAACGGAAGGATTTAGAGCCAAGACTGAGCCAACCCCCCTCAGTCCAACAGCACAGAACGAAAATTGAGTTGTCTTATTTATTTATTCCCGTTTTTATTCCGTTTAATAAAAGATGCCAATTTGCCGTTGAACTTTATCTTTTATCGTTTCGATTCAACTGTTCAAGAATAAAACTACTTTATTATCAACGGTCTAGTAAAACGATGTTAGAATAATAACATGAATGTTGATAAAAAGATAGTAGTGTCTATATCAACTATAGCATTTTAAAATAAATTGAATTAATTTTCTCTTGAGTTTAAGAACTTCTATACAAATCACGTTTGACGAAAACAGGCATATTTTGCATTAGTCGAAGTTTTAGTTAGCATTTCACTTTATATGCGTATCAGATGCAGATGAATCAGATGCCTTCGACAAAAAAGGAATTTCCATCCCCTGGCTATGATTTTGGAAATATTCATATGTATATATATATATATATATTGGTTGTTGGGATGAATGTTCTCCTTTAGAAGATATTTTGTACGGCCTTACGCAACCCACATGAAAGCATAGTCTTGAGTACTGAATAGCGTACTGGAAAACTACTTTTGCACGCTGTATACGTGCGTATGTAAGTTGGCCTACATAAAGGGATTGCGGTCGAAAATCGTACTTTCAGATGTGGAATGAAAAATTGTAAATAAAAATGCCGAGCAGACTGCGCCATTGTAAACCTAAAGTACAGTCGGTACCAGCTACGATGGCTTGTACTATTCTCCAGGGTACAATTGCGATATCTCTGAAAGGAGAAGGCTCTATTGGAATAAATTAGAAGCTTTTCACCGATCGGAAATGAAACAATGAATGCTCACTATAAAATTAATTTTAGGCGATGAAAGTGGCGACAAAAGTTCCACTAATCTACTGGCGGAAACGCTAATTAGATTGCGGGAATCCGAAGACCTGCTGATTGCGTCCAACATTTAGACCAAAGAATATCGCTAGAATTATGGTATTCCATACTTGCGGACAACAAAACAACCAACAAAAAACCACTTTGTTAGTGTTATTATGTTATAATTATAAGGACCAGCTTTCTCATTTGGAACATCACAAGTAAAAATAGTCAGGTCTTTTCTATAATTAATTAAATAATAACTTGAATGTATTTATTTCAGGAAATGTTCTAAAAATTAATGATGTATAATCGTATACTTGAATTAAATATTTGTAACAATTTATAGTTCATATAAATATAATGTCTAATATGTGGTTAAATATCTGTAATATGTATTGGTTTAAATACATTTTTTAAGGATTTAAAATCTATTTTCATTCTTTATTTTGAAACAGATATTCAAGATATACTGGATACATTTCAAGGACAGTGGATAAAGGGTACATAAATGCTAAAAGAAGTTACATAATTTTTATGCTGATTTCATTTAATTATTGCATGCAAACATTATTAATTAGAGCAATATATATATATATATATATATATATATATATATATATATATATATATATATATATATATGAAAATAACAGCCTGTATGTATTTAAACACCACAGAGGAAAGTCACGGATAATTATTTATTGGTAATTATTTGTTTTTCTTGTATTCCCATACTTTTTTATCATTGAGAGAATGTTTTGAACCATAACTTCATACGGAAGACATATATAGTTAAAATAAAATGTATTACCTTATATATTTCATATTTCAGCTTCCCAACGGTAATATAATATTTATATGCCATAGAAGAGTAAACAATAACATTCCAATGTACAATACATATATGTAAACATATAATTTTGATACCTGATAAAGGCCTTATTTAAAATTCAATTGTTTATTATAAACATAGTTAGATACGAACAATGGGTGCATAATTGCAATGTACAATCATGAACAGATAATGTTACTATCAATTATAAATATGAAAATTAACTTTTTAACAGGAATATACATATTTACAAAACATATTTATTTAAATCAAGGAAAAGAATTCTTTAATAATATATAAGGGCTGAAACTGAAAAAAATAGGAGCACCATAATTTGTCAATAAAAGTCATTTAATATAGAACTTGACTCTAATTACCACGAAATAATCATAACTTATTGTTAACTAATGAAAACAAATGTTAATAAATAGTAAATGATTCGTCATTCCCAATAAATACCTTTATAATAGTAACAGTGCATAAATGAATCTATATTTTTCGGCAGTACTGTCTCCAGAATGCAAGCTTTTGATCATTAGTTAAAAAATAACATAGAAATAAAACTTCATAATTTAATATGCAAGTTTTAAATTACAATTGTGTCCACAAATTTTTTTCTGAAAATATTATACATTGGGAATTAGAAAAATAATTATTTCCAAAATATCACATAGACAACTTGGTAATATTTATCAAGAAATGCATTTAAACATTCTGATTTGGTCCACAATGTCACAATATTATTGTTCTATTGCTACCATCAAATACATAAATTTGAAATAACAATTTAGTTCCTACAATCTCATTCTCAGCTTTGCCAACTTCTTTGCAGTATAGAAATTAAGATTTGGAAAAAATATTTTTCATTGCTATTAATTTAAGCCTCTCACTAAAATGGACACTGAAATTTCTAGTTCTATTTTAAGCTTCAATCTATCACATTATGCCTTATTAGTATTTCTACCTAAACTATACCTTATCATTTTATGGACAGTTTATCATTCCTAACCCAAAGGAAGTAAAAATTTCCTGGTCTACAGATCACATCCTTTCAAGTAGAGTGAAAAAAATGTTTTAGATCACCTGAACTATAAACCTTATCCCAAAACATTAATATTTCATTTTATGCTCCTTGATGCAAAAATAACAGAAGTTCTGACATGTTTGCGAAATTGTGGACTAAGCCTTCAAAAATAAATTATATGATACTATTCATATAAACAATCCATACTTCAAAGTGCCCTGCAGATATTCTTGAGAGCCACTATCCCATAACATTCCTTACTAATCAATAAACTGGAAGCACTAAACTAAAAAACATTTATGTTTTAAAGGAACATTTTCTTAGGTAACTAAAATTTGGATTCTAATGAGTAATATGAAATAGTTTAACAATAAGTAATAGTTCTCTCCTTATTGAAAAGAGATCATAATTCCTTCTCAAACACCAAAAGTCAAACATTTCCATTTAACCTAAGATTAGTTCATAATTATATTTAACATTCAAATTAAAACACTCTACACATTACTGTCCATGTATACCCATTATACTGGGTATAAGAAATTATTATCTTGATTAATATAAGTGATTTTGAAGAGAAATTATTATTGTAAAAAAAATTTACTGATAGAAGAGTAGAATTTATTGATAGTAGAATATTTTCTTCAATAGTAATTACTATTTAGGACTCTTTATTTCTTTTTTATAAACATTAAACCTCATTCCATTGAGTGTTGGAATCAGAAAATTAAGTATCAATAATGAAATGAGCATTAATATTTCATATTTTGACATTTATGGAATTTCAACAATAAATATATTTAATAACAGAAAGTAATAATTATAATGAACATTTTAAAATACTTTTTGTGTCAAAAGTGATATCATATTAAATACTCATTTTTTTGTTTTTGTAAACATAATAGAATTTCAGCTATCATAAGGGCTATCTTTACATTCCTTTATCTGATGATCATGTTTAAAGAAGGAATGGAATAATTTTATCTATTATTAAATATTGTATGAATTATAAATACATCCATCTTATTTAGTGATAGGATAAAGAAGGATATTTTTCAGAGTAATGTAGATTTGTTTTTTCTACAGTATCAATTATAATTATATAATTACACTCTTCTACTGCTAAAGAGTTCAGTAAGTATCTTTTTGTCAATTTATAAGTTCTCAGTAATGCACAACATAGACTTCCTAGCAAGTCATGATACCTAATGAGCAATTTGTATTCTACAGACATCTACTTGTGGACTGAATTTATTTTAATGGTACTTTATATAAAATAATACATAGATAATTTTTTATAACATTGTAATGGACCAAATTCAATACATATACACTCCGTGACATGCATATTTTTGTAGTGGTTTTTAATCGTACAGGCAGGATTATTAATTATAAAAAATATGATCTAATGCTATCTGATGTTAATCTCATACAATATTACGTACCATTAATGGCCTAAACATTTCCTCCTACTAGGTGAGCATTTGACATTCTGTGGACCCTCAACTGCTGAAAAACAGACTTGATGGACCCAATTATAAGATAGAATTTATACACGATAATAGTTATGAAAGAATGGTATAACAGCCCCTAGAAAATCTTCTCTATGCAGTATACAGATCACAGGATTGAGAATGCTTTTGAATAAATTCAGATAGTTCGTTGTTAACATTAAATGTTTACCAAAAAGGACTGAAAGATCTACATCAGACTCTTGTTTCAGGAAAGTGAAAAGGTGAACTCATGGTTCTTTAATCATGACATTGTGACCATTAGAGAGTAGCCATTTGAGAAACATAATATTGACATCCCAAAATGAAAAACTCAAAATTCTTAATTAACTAGATTCTAATTATGAACTTTGGCTTTGGATAAATCCTGAGGATAGGACACCAATGGCAGCAATAACGAACAGGACAGCCACAAAGTAACGGGCTTGTGCAGCAAAATCTTCAAATGGCCTCAACCATTCCAGACGGTCTGTTAAACTTATAATCCATGGAGAAGATGCAAATGAAGACCTAAAAAATATATTAAAATAAATGTCAACAATAGCTACATTATATAGTAAAAAAATAAATGTATAAAAAAATTAGTCTAAATGAAAGAAAATGTTTGCCAATAACCTTATGCTAATACTTAACAAGTAAAACATTATTTTATAATGAAGTATTATAAAATGATATGCACAGATCTATATGGATTTGAAAGCTTTAACCAATTCAAGTTTAATAAGTCTATGAAGTATTACTTTAGAATTAATTGCCAGCACTATCCTTTTGACTAGGTAGCACAATATGGCCACTATAATCATTCGTAGTATTTCCTATTCAATTACTAAAAGTATTAGAATTAATAGACATTCATAGGGGCCATAAATCTACACTTCTAATTCCTCCCCAACCTATTAGAACTTATATAAAAAAATCCTGTGATATAACTTAAGTTGATTTACCTCTTCCGGAATTTATATCTGACTGGCAATCTATTAGAGCAGCAGTCTTCTTCCTTGACAGAACTTATGTTCAGGCATTCCTCTTCTGATTCAGAATCTAATTCACTGCTACATAGGAATGATCATCATTCAAATAAATGTTATGTCTGGATCAGAAACTAATGCATAACTATTGATGAAGAACTAACTTTTATTTTTTAAGCTTTTCTCAGCGAGAGCAATGTGGCTACTGAGGGTTGTTTTGTGCTTATGGTATGGTGGGCTAGAAGATTGGTACCAGAGGATGCATGTAATTTAAATTCCAGACTCAATCTAACTCAGCCTGTCCACCCATGGCACCAGGAGAACCTAACTCCCACCACTTACCTCAGAAACTCTATTAACTAAATTTTCTATGGTAATTAGGTTGCATTATGCTTGTATTATTAAGCCTGTCATTGTTTTTGTTTTGTGACATGATATTTTATGTATATATAACATCAGTTTTCATTACCTATGCTGCTGTGATAGGCGTCTATTTTCAAATTCACTATTGTGACAGTAATTATCCCTGCCATTCCTACTTCTGATGTCCTGTTCGAGTATTGTCATACCAGGTGCTTCACCTGCTGAACTAATGGCATTAAATCTCTTAGAATTGTAGTAAATATTTATATAAATTTACTTGAAAAATAATGAAATAATTATGATGTACTTAAACCTCAAAATAAGGTAAGAAATTCTTTTGTTATTGAACTAGCATAAATAATCAAATTACCATAATAATTAACTTACATAGTTCTAGATCCAAGATGTTGGTCACTGATATAGTCACTTTTAGTGTGTATTAACCGCCTCCCATGAGGACCTTTTCTCAATCCAAATGACTTTAAATCCTGTAGAAAAGTTTTAAATTTAAGTATATTTATATATGCTGCTTGTAAATTAAAAATACTGCATACAGTATTGTGATTCTACCTTATGGAACAGATCTCCGTTTCCCAATAAGCTGCTTGTGAAAAATAATAATCATGAATTTGAAATTGAAATTTTAATTTTAATTAACTATTTACCTCAAAGGTACAATTATACCAATAGTAATATGTGACATCACTGTGAAAGTAATGAATTATAATTTCCAAATAAGTATTGTGTTATAAGTAAATACTTTCTCAGGAAAGAAGACTTCTTAAGAAAGAAGACTTAATTTCATAAAAATTTTTTTTTTCGACTAACAATAAAAAATGATATGCACTTTTAATAAGCTATATAATAACTGTATAGTGTAACTTCATATTAGTATTAAATAATATGATAAAGATCAATATGAACAAATACAAATACTTACACTATGGGAACTGGAAACATAATCACCCTGACTCTGATGTCTATGAAGTGTTGCTATACTTGCTCTTCTTTTATCTTTTTGCTATTTAAAAGATATTGCATTATTAAACTACTTTAAACAAACCATTTAAACAACATTAGTAATATAGATTAAGAAACTTACCAAAGCAGCAACACCAGCAGCTGGAGGTTTATGTTCACTCAAAAGTTTTCTGTAAATGATTTATGCATTCATTATAAAATATATTATTACTCTTTTGTTGCATTAATTCAAAACAAAATGACATACTAACTTTGCCTCTTCATGTTCTGATTTTTCTTTATTGTATGCTTCTTTCAATTTTTCAACATGTACCATTATTACATCAACAGCTTTTGACACTCTGTTTTCTTGTTGTACAGCCCCAAACAGCTGTAAAATACAACGATAATAAGGTAAAAATAATACAAATAGAACAATAATAATAATGCAATACAATACAAGAATATATTATAAAAAAATACAAAAGTTTAATTCGATTAGTCTCTCACATGATAACTATTATATTAAACAATTATTACCTCAGCAGCACTAGATACTCTCAGTGCAGATTTATGTAACGCTTCCACTTGATTACATATTTTTTCATAGATCTCTTGTTTCTCTGAATCCATACAAACAGGTTCTAATAACTGAAAAGGAAAAACATATTAAGATTCATTTATGTACAATAGATATTCCAAGGAAAAACCAATTAAAAATCATTAAAGAAATAATTATGAGTTTACCTGCACAACAGATTTAAGAGCATCAATCTCATTGTTCATGTTAAGTTCTGTTTGATCTCTCAGCCGATTTTGTAATTCCAGTCTTCTTTTCAATGTAACTTTGTCGGTTTTAAAAGCAAGCATCAGACAGGTGAACTTATTCTGAAAATCGACGCAACAATCATGAAATCGTCGATACTGCCATGCCCTTGAAGGTACCTCTACATTTTATCAGAAGACAACTTATCGACCATCAGGAAAGACATAGTCTTTGTCCTGTTCGGAAACACATTTAGGTTAGGTCTCGGTAACGACGGAAGAAGTACCTTTTTTGGGGTATATTCTGAAAAGGAAGGTGAAAAAAAATCGAAAATTTTTGAATTTTAAAAAAGTTCCCAGATTCTAACTGAAAAGTGTTCATTGATTTATCCGAATATTTTCTATTTGGTCGTATTTGTAGCAAAAACTAAATTGTTTACCTTCGTCGAAACTAAACGCTTCTATGTTACCCGCGTAATGCTCTTCGAAGTCACATTTTATGCTATTTCTAAACTCCAAAACTCTATTCTCTGTCGAGACAGTGCGTTTCCGAAAGTGTAGATCCGTCGAAAAGTACAATAGGCAAATACGAAATGTTATTTCTCGTAATGCAAAGCCTTAGCGTGCGAGACCACGAGTCCGCTGTAGAACAGCCACGGCCTGCATGAATAAATACATCGAACTTTATACGGGAGAAGAGAAATGAGGGAAGGGGGGGTGGGATTCTAGTGAAGTGAAGGGGGTGGAGTGTTGCAAGATGATCCTATCTTTTGAGTGCCACTTGACAATGAAATGGATTATGAATATTGTAACAGCGTCCGGGCCCGAGCCATCACTCAGCCCAATGTTCGGTTTCTTTACACAGGCTATACATTCCAGGGCTGACCTTCTTTAACACGGCCGCCCTTGTATTCGTTATTTCACGATACAAAACACGGGACGGTCCACTTGTATCTGTCAGCAAGATAATTCTTCAAACAATCCGGAGATAGACAGTAATAGCTACGTTTCCCTTAAACAATTTTATATTATAATTCCGTCCAGTATCGCAAGAATATAATGGGGAATAAAAATGAAATTAAAAAACCGGGGAGAATAAAAAGAATACGAGTTAATAGTTAAAACACTAGAAGAAAAAGTAGTATTCATTTTCCGTTCCCTGTCTTCTTTCTCGAGTAAATATTACTCGAATAAATCGAAATGAATGTGTAACTTTCACGTGTAATTGGCTAGTTTGGAATAATGACAGAGGAAGAATCTATCAGTCAGTGATGTATCCTCGCTAACCACCAAACAATTATCTTATATCACTCCTTAATGTTACGACAGCTCGAGATTTGCTACGAGAGCAACGAAATTAGCGAACAGTCGAGCTTACCAAAACGATGTTTATTTGTAACAAGAAGCAGTCGTAGCACAAAACCGTGCCGCGGCGGACAAACGGAATTTTTACGTAAATTTTTCGGACTTAAAAACCGGAAGGACGAAAGGAGTTGTTCCCAGAAATGTTAATATACGAATTTGCAGTCGGCGGAGTAAAATACTTAGTTCGGTACGGTCCGATGTCGAGGGGGTGGGTGGTGGGGAGGAGGAGAACGCGACCAGATAACAGGTCTAAACACAGATTTTGGTGTCAAGGTCGACGACAACGCGGCTAAGGAAGCGAATGCTATCTTAAAATGCGACCACCTTAAACATTTTAGGAACAGTACCCCTACCTGTTTCTACATTCTCTTTCGAACCATGAAAAATCATTTCACAATCATAGCCCTCCCCCCTCTCGATCTCTCTTTCTCTCTCTTTGTCAACCGAGTTTATTCTGCATTCCCAACGTTTTTTAATTAAAGGGATATATATGTTTTCACAAGCTCAATGCAATAGCATGCAATTTCCGAGATTCTTCCTGATTTTAATCAGGATTTCTTAATTTTAATCAAGTTCCAGTTTATACCCTCTCCGAGGTGTCTGTTTTGGAATTCTTTTTGTGTCCATCATCAGGGCCCGACTGACGATTTCATCTTGATCAACTTCCGGTCCTAACGGATGGATCCCAGTAATACGGGAATAACTGAGTAATAATTCGAATTTTGATCGCGGAAACCTTCCCTCTTTCAGTAAATCAATTATACGAAATTTCATAAAACAACCCACTTAGAAATCATTTCCTGCTGTAAAATCCCTCACCTTAAGAAATAAAATTGTTTATTGAGTTTGACAGAAAAGTAATGTGAATTAAGAGTGGAGAAACTAATGAGCCACACACGCTCCATGAGAATTTACACATGAATGATAACTGAAAGTTATTCCTTTAATGTCCTTGTACCTTAGTAGGCATATTAGAGGCATTAGAGTCAGTCGTAACCTTGATTCAAAGTAAAAAGTTCTCGATAAAAAAAAATACGATTGACAAGACTAACGAAGTTAAAAATGGATTTTATTACCTCGATGTCCTCTTCTTTTAGCTGAGTTTCGCTGGAATAAAAAAAAAATAAAACTTCACTCACAACTTTACATCTCATTTTCTTCGCTGTCTTAGTGTAATTTAAAAATTTACAACTATATTCTCTCTACATTACCGATTGCGATAAAGAAGCGTTAACCCACATTTTCACTGACGTTAATATTTTCAGCTTGTTCCTAATAAAAAAAAGAACGATAAAAACCATTTACCATTATCTGTATCAAAGTCATTCCTTTGTGGTGACTCTGACTCTGGGACCGGCATTCCTGTCCAATCGAACTCGGATTCGTTCAATCTTTGCTTGTGAAAAAATGCCTCACTGTATTAAGTATATAGGGAATGGCGCGAATCCGAGTAGGAACGCGACTGGGGCATGTGTTCAATTATGAACAGTGAGATAAATAAGGGCGACTTAATTGGGCTCCAATTGTCACCTGTCATTAACACCCGGGATTCGAGGAATGACATTCCAGCGGTACAGGATAAATGTTTACCATGCTTGTTTTCCAGCGTACCAATAACAATCAAGCTTTGCTAAAATGTGTTTGTGTGAGTATGTGCAAATGAAAATTTCTGACTAATCCCAGCAACAATTAATTTTTCTACAAAAGGCCGGCGCTCAGAAAGGACCCAATACAAAAGAAAATTGGTTAGATAACATTAGTAATCAATGTTTACCTTTGATGTTCCTTTGCGGATTGGATCCACAAACCGAGCTGCTTCAGGGCGTTGTCACCCAGGCTCGGGAACGGGGTCTGGTTCGTCGTCCCAACTTCCATTTTGTCGCCAGAATTCAACCCATCCTAAAGTCCAGAGCAGAATCATAATTAAATTTAAAAATTGTTTTAAGAAAAACAGAGTCCTATTTCAAATTGAGGCAGTATTTTACGAAAAAAATTGAGTACAGTGCTAATAAAACAAACAACAGTTTCTTTTTACGGATTAATCATTTTCTTACCAGATTGAATGACTATGACAATTAAATGAGTCTACGAAAGACTTTTGGGTTTGATATACCTGTTTTGTGGTCTGCGAGGGGTTGGAATACTGTAGGTTCGTGATGTTTCTGTCTCCTCTCGCTGGTTTGGTCTTTTGCTAGACCGGTTTCGGCTACTCGCCATCTTCAGGAGCGCTACTGAAGATGGCGGGCAGCCGAAACCGGTCTGGCAAAAGACCAAACCAGCGAGAGAAGACAGAAACATCACGAACCTACACTTTTGGGTTTTTTTTTTGAAAAGTAGATGGGTTCCTACCGAGCCGAAACAGGAAAACCTACATAAAGGGGAGAATAGAAATAGTTATTGCCGGCTGGTATAGACCAATCAGTCGATGGTCTTGGAGGTGTGGCAACATCGATTCCGACGGGCGGGTAATTACTTGATTCCTTGAGCCTGAGCCCTAGACCAGGTGATTGAATATCGGCTTCGAAGGTGAGCGCCCCTATCCACCCGGGGCACCTCGCGCCCCTCATTCCTACCAATTAAACGCACCGGCCAAGTTCGCGACATTCCCAAACAGTTTTTACAATCGAATCAGAGTTGTCCCTACGGGGCGTATGTGCGGCTTAAATGATTTATTATTTTAAAGAGGATTTGGGATATCAACGCTCACAATTTTCTTGTACTCTTCTTTTTATTCATTATAATTAATTAATTCATTCATTCAAATTAATTCATCACAAATGGCCGTTTTATATGTTTTTCCTTGAAAGGACAGCTTCTGAGCCTAAATGAGTATAATAGATGTAATTTGCATATAATTGTATGGATACCACTTAGCGAGCGCAAGTAAATGGTGCGAAATCATGCTATCGGCCCGAGTTTATTGAGAAAATATTACACATGAAAAATAATTTATGTTCGTTGGTCCACGCGATTTTGGTTTACTGTATCATTCCTTCATCTTCCGTCTGGACTTGCATATTTGCTCTTGAGCTAAACCGGTTAGGGCTTATTGCCATCAGTCAGTAAGCATTCCCTCTGTAAATTAGTGAGCCACTCACGTGTGTCGGCCGCCGATGAAGCAACCTGCCCTATCATCTGCACTATCTGCCCTCAGCGCAGCCAAAACCGATCCAACACAGGAAACCTCAAAAAGAAAATCTCAATTCTAGGATTCTTTTCTGATTTCAATGCGTGAAAAAAACCACTGCAATCGATATGCTCCTACAGTGATATAAGGAATGACAATTGGTGCTGACTTAACACAACTTAACTCGTTCAACTCAATTCCGAAACTATTCACTTCCAAATCGCGATTCAATCCAAGAAGTTTCCTCTCGGTACAAACATTGTTTTGCAATTAAACTCTTGTACGAACATAAACAAAATACGTTAACTCTTGACATTTTATGAATCGGGTCGTTTGGGGCGTGACAGAAACAGGATCTCGGGCGTTATAAATAAAATTAAACTTAAACTACTCCAGGCGTGTGCGAAGGTTTCAGATAAACCGGAAGCCCAGACAGGTAGGAAACCCGGCTCTAATGGGAAAGGGGGGGAGGGGAATGGGTACGACGATTATATGGAGGTCGACCCTACCTCTTAGATAAGTAACGAGACCCCCCCGTATACTCTCTAGCCCTCGCCGAGGGATTTTCGGATAAGGCGACTGCCATAAAGCGTATAGTGCGTTTAAAGAGAACATTCCCCACCATATCTGACAGACGGGTTTCGATGGAATTACTCCCATTTCTTCGGAGAAAAAGATTGGTAGCAATTGAAGCCTTAAAATTACGATTATTCCTAGCAATACTTGCCCCAATTCGAGGCGCTTCCTAGCATCCTTAAATTCGGCGATCAAAGTTGGAAAAGAGAAACTTTTTTTAAGCTACTTTTTTAGGCTATCCTTTGATCTCGAAGTGAGCCAGAACTTGATTTTCGTCGACGAAATTGTATGCAATAAAGGAGATGAAAAGGATAAGCGTAAAATGTAATATTTCTCGATTTTTCTACTTACCGGCGTACCTTGTCTAACCTGCTCCGCCTTATCACTGAAACAAAAAAAAATTGTAATGTAACATCACTGAACTACATTTAGACATATTTTATAAAACTAAATGGCTCTAGGTGAATGTCAATAAGGCGAGTTGTTATAAAAAAAAAAAAACGGTGATTATATTTTAAGTTTCATTAGATTTGTACTTTATATGTTTACTTTATAATTAGAATATAAAAGTAACAAGTAATTTCAGACTTGTTTACATATAACACATAGAACAAACATAGTAATACGCAGTACAGGATAGTAGAAACCCGAACATAAATATAAATATATAATAAGCATTTTAATATTTGTAGGCAATTTTGCTGTTACTAGTTTAACGAGGTTTATTTTAAATACCTCACTTTGAAAAAAGACGTACATATATGTATTATACCCACTCCTCTAATGACTTACGTACGTGTGCGCTCACTCGTAACAAGTGCGAAGTGATTACATGCCCAAGAGAGAAATTCATTTTAAAAATGAATAACAAATGTGGACCCTCCCTCCACCAAAAAAATTAAAAAGGGAAATTTACCTCTCCAAACACAGAGAAAACATTGCTCAAAAACACTAAACTAGCCCAAAACCCGTAAAGGACTACGGGAGGGAGAACGGGCAAGGGCCTAAAAAGCTCGACAGATATAATGATAAAGTTTAAAAGGCCGTAGGGTCGAGGTTTTCCACGCTTTACTCTCTTCCGCACGAAAAATACGGGAGTTGTTAATACGGTATGCAAAGGCCATCCTACCACTAGAGTACCACCGCTAAAAGGTTTATCCAATCATAAGAGAGGAAGTCTCTATGTCTATCTCTATTTAATTAGCTCAAAAGAAAAATTCATACGCATAAAATAAACAATTGTTCTCTTCCAGTCTATTAGCGGTATCAGCATACCGAATGAGGCTCGAACAGAGCTGATAAAATATCCCCGTGCGGCGAACAACAAAATGCGAACCAAAAATGTTGTCCCGAAACACAAATAAAAATAAACGCCGGTAAATAAATTCCGTCGGACTTAATTTAAATTGTATCGAACTCGGAAAATAAAACAGATAAGGAGTGGGCGTCTCGGAAGTCTGTTTTATAGCTCGGGGGGAGTAAAGTTTATAGGTCGGGCTGAGAGAGACTAAAAAAAAGGGTGAAGTGTAGGGGCGACAGTCGGGAATTTAATTCGGTGTAAAACGGTGAGCCTCCTCCTCCTCCGTCTCGAGAGTGAATTCCCGCGGGAGAGTTTCGGGGCTAACTTCATAATCTAGATTGAAGACGGCCAGGGACTTGACGCGAGAAATTGAACGCTCCTGGCGGAAATAGAAAACAATAGCGGAGACAGAAACAAATGGGCAAACTTGGTAATTGGGTTAGCCCCCTTCTGGGCCGCCGTGAGTCATGGCGGCCGGCGGCCGGGAATATCTTCATCGTTAAATACCCGCCGGTTTCTTACTTCCGAACCCTCAACGTTTATCTTGAGCGTGTATCGGAGCGATAAAGGACCCCGTTTTGGCGCCTCCTTATCCGGTTCGAGGATCATTAACTAACGATCGGTCTCAACTCGTTGAATCTTCGCCAACGGCCGAGCGAAAACGGGCCGTTGAAGCGTGTCGCAACCAGCAAGCGACAGAATATAGTTTTATTTCCGATACATATTTATGAATCGGTGAGGCAATAAGCTTTTTTTCGATAGGCGGTGTACTAATCCACTAATCACCTGCGGTCAACGTTCACACCCCACGCTGTCTGGCCAAGTTCAAAGAACCAGGAAAAAAAATGTCTTCCAATATCGTTAAAATAGTTTCAACTATAAGCATTATGCCTTATGAAAAAATGTACACATTTATTTGATCGTTATTTTTCGTTTTTCGTAGGATTTGGTCCTAACGTTAATTGCATTTAATTAAATTCCAAACCTTTTAAATAAACCACGTTCACCAATACATGCTTACACGTTTACACTATTATTAACAATAATGAATCCTATTATTTCAAATATTTCAACTGTATCTTATACCGTCAAATTCTCTCAGGTTGCTCAACCAGTGTTCACCAAATTTTAAGTGGGAACTGATAACAAGACTGTCTTATAAACAAATATAATTAACTGCTGGGCGCTAAAAGTACTCGCTAACTCAATTTTAGCGCTTGCTTCCTAATACGAGAACAAATTTGAATTTTTAAATATTACAACTTCTGAAAGGCGCATGTGGCGAAAACACTAAAAGTTGTGCATATTGCGAAAAACAGTCTCCGAATAAATTACAATTAAAATACATGTAGAGTGAAATAAATAATTCGGAACGAATTTGCGCCACCCCGCATGAATCAAATTTCACTAAATTTGAATTCTAAATGGGACGGACTAAAACCTGCCTACTGCGCTAATTAGCTGCAAGCGGGTTTGAGCCCAAAGCATTCTGACAAAGCCATACTTCATATAAGCCGATAATTTATCCTGAGACAGAAGCCCACTCAATTTTTGCTCCACTGTCCCAAACAAGTTCTTGGAAGGCCAGGTTTCACCGTTCTCCATTTAGCTTGTAAAATACGCCGTCCGTACTTACACTACAAGCGTTGGTTAAGTTTATCCATAGGAAATGTATTATTTTTATGCCAAATAATACAGCGATACTTTGAACAATCGAATATGTATATCTGGCCTCTATAAGTATGTAAAATAATGATCGGTGTCATTCAGAAATCGCGCTTTTTCTTCGGCTTCCAAAGGCTAACAATGTGCTACAAATGTTCTAATGTAGCCCATGATAAATCTGCAAATGTATCCTAAAAACTCTAAAAACAGGAGAGATAAATGCTATGATAATTGAAATTAACGCTTCGTTCCACCACACCGTCTTCCCGAATAATAAATTCCACCCGGTTACCTGCACGTTCGCAATTTATTAAGCCGAATGTTTTCCGCGTAAATTTTAATTTACTTCGAAAATTTATTATTTGCCGGCGGTCACGCAATCCCTCAGGAAAGGCGCCGGATGAGAAGCGTGAAAGTGACAGAATGAGTGATGGTAGCGAAACGAGACTCTGAAAGCCTTAGAAATTGATTCCAAGCCATATTAAATGCCAGATTTCTTTTAATTTAACGCTATACTTGTGTTCTCGTGAAACAATAGCCGAGTCAATTAAAACACTAATTGTGTGCGCAGCGAAAACAAATGACAATTCAAACGTAACACACATCTGTATTTATACAGCTAAATTAGGTATTTAACTACAGTCACGCTAATGACATTTAACGTTTAAAACGCAGCGCAGCTTGTAATCTGCATGTTTTTAATTTTTGATTTTATGGAAGGTTTCACGCTTACAGACGTGCGTTATTATTATCTTGTTTCAAGTGTCGTTTTCTGGGCCACTTAAAACCACTCGAACGCTTATCCTCGGACGGGATCGAACGGCATCACCAAGTTTCAGATCAGTTTTCTCAGCGTGCCTGGTATCGGTTATAATTCATCATACGAATTCCAATAACCTCGAGAGACCAAACCGCCTCCGAGGAATGTCTTTAGTATTGCACCCCGAGTTGTATCGGAGTTGCGACACGATCTGAATACGTAATTTTACCACAACGAGGATTCACTAATATATTGTGAATAAGCGTTTTTAAAACTTTCTCGAATTCAACTCCCCGCCAATATGTTAAAAGCCTTTGTCAGAACGAAGTAATATACGGTGGGACAAAGTGGCTTACTCTGAGGCCGGGCTCAAATATAAATTCCGCGTCTTATGAGTACGTCCCATTCCGAACGGCGCTTTCCAGGTCCGGTCGACGTTGTTGGAATGTCGGAATAAGGGTAAAGGGAGGAGGAAGGGGAAGGACGCCGCAAAATAAATGTAGCATTAAGTACCGGCGATGACGGGCGAGTCGTAAGATTGTGGAAATACAAACTCCTTCCAGACGTCTTTAAAGCTGAAATTATTTGCCGATTAGGGAGTGCCTCTTTTAATTTATTCGTGTATACGAATTCTCGCTACGCCTACACTTCCATCACTCTGGGAAACGCGCTGTTGACTATAAGTACATAATTGTTTCAAGAATAATTTAATTTATTAATTGATTCGTTAATTTATTCGTTCCTTAATGAAACCTTCACATTTAGAGAAGCTACTCATTATTAATAATGCTCTTTACATTGAAAGCGGGACGTTCCCCTGTGTCCCGAAACGGTGAGAATTTTTTTAACAGTGTATTTTTTTCCGAAATTGAGAGCGCACCAGGGTCGGCTCCAAGGGCCGGCACCAGTATTTACATTTGCGCAATCGGAAACTAATCTGTTGTGTTGAAGAAGGCGAGTGTGAGCGGCGACCCCGGCTTGAAAAGGTAAGTTTATAATCGGGGCCCGTTCGTGATTAGATTGCAGTATGAGACTCGGCACTGCCGTGGTTATACCTCCCATTTGGACCCGAGCATCGTACAACCTTTTACAGCTCTTATTCTTTTCTCTTTTTTTCTTATCCCTGGAACGCGACTATTGTAAATTCCGAGATGCCGATTCACGATTGCGCTCGCCAAACCGGCGATAAAGTGTAGCGGCAATTCGATCTCTTTACTTCTCCACCTGTCAATATTACGATTGACATTTTTCGTACCAAGAAGACGCGATGTTGTACTCAAAGATTCATTTTTTTTTATCATATAATGAATTCCGTAATTCTCTGTTACCCTCACGTCAAAATTCCGCTCAAAAAACTACCGCGCTTCTTGCCTTACGACTGTCACCAAAAATGGGAAAGGTAACGCTAAGTGTTTTCAGCTCGGGACAGAATAACTCTTACTAAGCTCCGTGAGCCGAATATAAACTTAGTTGGACTTATATTTCATGCCTCACGAGGGTCACGAATTTTCTGTTTCGTCCCGCGAAACACGGGTATTATTTGATCGGCCTTCCAGTATAAATGAAATGAAACGTGCCGACTATATAGTGATGGACAATAAAGTTTTATTGGGAAAATTCTATGCTATGCTGGACCCCGATCACTGGAGTTCAATTGATTCTGTATACATGAACCTAATCTTATTACATACGACTATATGTAAGGATGTTTAAAAGTTTACTGCCGTGTATTTGTTTATAAATATACAATAATGAGGAATAATTAAGAATTTAACCATATATATCTTTCATAACGTGTTTTTAATACATTGAAACTTTTGCATTTTTTCTAATATATATTTAATATACGATATATTAATTATTGTAATCTATTTAGTACAATAGACAAAGGTAAAAACTTTAGGAACAAGGAGACTACATTTCAGGACAATATTTTCAGATATGAACTTTGTTTCTTTCGGCTACATTTTCTTTTAAAGTCGAGTGACCAAATTGGCTGCTGTGGTATATCGGGGCACACAAATTCATGTGGCGTTTCGGCTGCTAAATCATATTTACAACTTCCCGCTATTGTGACTAACTACTGGGAAGCAGTAGCTTTAGGCCGTTCAGTTAAAACGACATATTTCACATACATTGCTATTATTATCAGGAAGTGATGTCAACCATCAAAATGTACGTACATGTTGTATATACAGCAGGAGGTTGTAACTATCATTGAGCACAATTTTTAGAACGCAGATAAATTTGCTTTTAAAATCGAAAACCTTAAGACGATTTAACAGAATAACATATAAATACTAATCAAAATAGTAATTATCCATAATCACATATGTTAATGGTGAATTAACGACAACTATCCATTCTGGAATAGGACGAAATAGGCGAATATTGTCGAAGTCAACTAGTTAAGAGGTCAGTAAGGATTTTGCATGAACATTCATTAGACTCGGACACCGGATCACATATTTCTAGCAAAAATTTTATAAATATCAAGAATATCGATAGAGCCCTGACTACATTACTAACTTCAGGGCAGCGATGTTTGGTTTTACCGCACTTCTATACCTTAAAAGCATTTAATTCACAGGCAAACCAACAGTCCGTATTTAAACCTTAATTTACTATATACCTCAGTGATATCAGAAACTGCAAATGCCGATTGCCTTGCAAAGTTAGCTGACCTGGACGATGCTACAGCCCGTCCCAGACATTGAGCCAATATTTTAACATTGAATTCTATCGAACGTCTATAGTGAGCGTTTAAGTGATTAAGCAAATGAAAGACAAGGGGACATGTGTATAACACGACAGGTCCCCAGTAGTCGGCCCGTTCACCTCAACCGGCCCGGGCCCGGTTCACCTTCTTTCAAAGCTCTAGGCCGCCGACACACTTATGGTATATGGGTCCCAATAGAATTCGGTTTATAAAAAGATCCATTTACGAGGAGCGCATCGTCGTCCTCGGTCGAACGAAGAGGAATCCCGCACGAGACATATTGCGGCGTCCACGGTTTTCCTTATACGAGACCGATTTCAGATTCTATTTGCGTTGTCTCGGATGGACCGCCACTTTTACCGAATCACTCACAGGCCAATCTAATTTGCTTTCAGTCGCCCGAAACTTTTCAAAGCACATATATCAAGCTTTACCGAGACAAGCAGAATTAAGTTGTAACTCGCTTCTTCCACTACTGTAATTTAGTTCGAAGTAGAACAGTTCGAAAACAATAATTAGGTACTTAACAAAATAGAAAAAATTATAAGTTAAAAAGTCACTCCGGATGAAATGTGAACGTAGTCTGATTAGGATTCAACGTTTCTATGGAAAATTAGAAGACACGTAGACACCTGAACACGTACTTTATAGGAAACTTGGCAGTATCCTATAAAGTATCTTCCTTAAATCACAATGCTCCTAAAAGCCGATATTAACTTTTCTCTTCTAGGATTGATGTTGCCACAATCTTAAAAAGACCATAAAGTTGTTCGAATTTTATAAATATTTTAGGTTAGTAACTATGACTGCAATTACCTCACAATTTACTGCAGCTGTGATAAATCATGAATGAAACATAAAGGTCCCATTGTTGTATGACAGGGGACCAGACGGGAAAAAGAAATCCTATCCGGAAGGCTGAAACGAAGTTCATGTAATACAAGTTTCCTTTTAGCGCTTCGCCCGCCGCCGTCAACCGAGTTCCGGAGTGTTCAAACAGGCGAACTTTCCCCAGGATTTTCCACGCACCCCAAAACCGGCGGTACAAAAAAATAAAAGGAAAAAGCGCCCACCAGGCGCAAACAAATATTTCAGGCACTGCGGGGGTCGGGGTCGGTAAAGGCCCCCGGTGGAGGATTTATGCGGGCATCATTCGGGCATTGATAAATGAGATTGGCACACCCCACTCGGCGCGAAAACAAGACTTTAAACTTTGCCCGGCAACCGATATTTATTGATTTCCCCCCATTATAGAGTCGATTAGTTTGAGAGTGAAAATTTGCAGGATTAGTCCTATAATCAGATTTCTTTGTGCCATCAGAAAACAGCAAGAATGACGATATCCTTTCGGGGATAATCCGAACTCAGTTACCTCAAGTCAGGAGTGTCAAACTAGCTCGGGACGGAATTTTTGTGGCTCGTGATGACCAGAAATACGATACGAAAGTTATATCGAACGGGTTATTCATTTAGGTTAGGCTACCAGCGAGTGGAGAATCGCAAGAATACTAATAAGGTTTAGAAATGTATGACAATTAGAGGAAAAAAAAACTGCTTACCTAATTAATCAATATCGGCTGCTGGCTCAAATCGGAAGGAACAACAAGAACAGTCACGGATACCGCCAAAGATCAACATAAACAAGGTTTATATCCGGCAGATCATGTTTATCTGATATGCACACACGAACGTACATCTAGATGATACGTGGCTATTATTAGTTTAGGAACCGCGCATTCAACTCTCCGTCTGGAATTAAACCGGGCTACAATCAGCTACAAATCTCGACAGTGGTCTAACTTCTGGGAAATTTCAAATGAGGAAAAACTACCTTCCCTCGGACGGAACCGTCGGTCGACAAACACAGCACGCAACGAACTGTACACTGACCTTCATAACAAGATCTCTGCCGCTAACAACGTTGTTTTTCCCTTCTCCTTTCTTCAGTTCCATTAGCCGATTTTCTCATTTGTGCACAGCCGTATCTTATTATTTCCTACGTATAATGAACGCGGTGGGTGATGCGACGTTCAACGAGATGAACGGACAATGCGTTTAGCCAGCCAATTGGAAGGAAACAAGTCTATGCCAAAATCTATGATCTATGACCATGATTCCAGGAGAAAAGTTAGGAGCATGACAATAGAATAAATTCGATATTTAGACAATTTTTAGATACAAGCCGAGAACATTATTTTGTTCGAGTGCAGCTTTTAACAATTACTTATAAACGATTTCTGGGTGTAGAAATTCTTTTACTGACCGGATCAAATTATTTACTTCTCTTAAAAATGGTAGCAGAACGTAAACTCGTTGGATGCTTTCCTATTTATACGGACATGGAATAGCCCAAGAGACTGATAGAAAAATACATTAGATGAGTTTTTACCTTTTATTTCAAGTGAATCTCTGCTGTCTCAACCGAAATCAAGCTCGAGAAGATTCGGCCGATATGGAGTTGTAGTCTTTCTGAATAGGAAAAAATGTTCAAACGAAACATAACAGCGAAAATAAGTAAGACCGGAAGGGAAAACTTCGTATTCACTTTTTGTTGGCGGAAACCAATTAGCCTCTAAAATGGAATAGGGGCATTCAATGAATTATGAATGTTTAAGCGTTCGGGGCTGGAATTGAAACGCGTTGGACGTGATCAATATCAAAGTTTAGACTTCAAAGGGGAAGCTGACACCGGGAGTTGGAACGGAAATGGTAGTTTCGAGTCGGGCTGTTATCGTTTTGTTGTTTCCTGTCTGCCGTCATCCATAACAAAACTTTTGATCCAATTGCCCTTGCATTCAAATTTGTTTTTATGAGTTTAATATCTAAATGAAAAACAAATATAAGGTAAGCCTTAATTCTCAGGATCGAGAAGTTCAATATAAGCGGTGTTAACAAATGATTTTCTTTTTCAAAGTATTGTTTACACGCAAATATGACCGCGGAAATAATGAAAGAAGTTATAATTGAAACTTCTTGAACTTTAACTCGATAAATAAAACTTTAGAGATGGGACTTAAGGAGTTGGAGTTTATTGAGCTTGAAATCTAAGAGGCCTACTTAGGGGCTTTGCGGCAGGGATAACTTTCTTCTAACAATAGCAGCCCTCCTCCATTCGGGACACCAGCATTAAACAAAAATTCTGTTGCGAGATAATGTGGGATGGAAACAACCGCTGATGTATTTTCGTTTTCAAGCAAAGTTGTTAAACATTTATTTCTAAATCGAGTCGTCTTTACTAATTTTTACTACCTGTTTAAAACAAAACATTTGTAATTAAAGAAAAAAATCAAATCGTTAAAATGATAACTTAGTGTAAGGAATAATTAGATGTTATATGTTAAGGAGGTTAAATATAGAAATTGGTAAATAACTGTAGTTCGTGCTGTAATCGATATATCGATTTAGTGATATCTATTATTCATGATATCTATAATGAAGTGTTCAATGATCAGAGTTTAAATATAAATTAAATAGAACTAATATTTAACAAGCTTCAATTAACTTTATTTCTGCGTATACCCAAGATTTATACTTTTCATAATATACATATAATTCAGACAATATATAACTTCATAAATAACACTCAAATTACATGAAGTTAGAGAAAAACATTTAATTCTGTACGGGTTAAAGCTGTGCGTGATGAAACCAGCGGTTTGGCTTATCACTGAACAAATGGAATTTAACCCTGGATAATCTCTAGCGTTGCCTTATTTTAAGCCATTAAAAACTAAAAGGCTCAACGATTTAAATTTATGATTACGATTTAATAATTACAGCTGCCATGATTTATTTTACAGTTCTTGTTGTATTTTGAGGCCGCCCAGTCTAAGATAACTATGAGCAATTAAATTTGCATTTTTAAAAAATTAAAATAAAATGTTTACTCGAAATATAGTTGAAACTGAAACATAGTTCCGCGGGCTTTATACATCTCCGCGATAAAGGATGGACGAGACCTAAGGAGGTAAATATAAACATACCCTTTGGTATGTTGGCCTCCTTAGTTGGGATTTAACAATAAACACTTAATTCTGCTATATTAATGCGGATTTCCATTACATAAAGTTGAAATAACGGCGTATGGAAACAAATACGCCCTCTGCTTTACTGTCCATGTGTCGTCTTTATGTCTCGACTTTATAATTCACATCGAGAGATGCCAATTTGGTAGCACTGATGACGGAGTTTTATGTGAGGAATCGGGGAATGTTTTGAAAAATGAAATTTTCGATTTTGAACATTCGTTTATAGGACAAGTTTATCTTACTTCTAGTACGATTAACAAAGCCGATTGACAAAATCCCTCCCAAACCACAAAAGACAAACAACATCCCGAAAAACACAATAACAAGACACATATATGTGCACACGGCAAACAGCAACCACCACAGTACAAGTGACAGTGACAATGCAGTAAGGATGTTCAAAAAACATCCAAAGTGCCAATGTGACTAACACCGCTACTGAAGATGGCGAGCAACCGAAACCAGTCTAGCAAACGACCAAACCAGCGAGAGGAGACAGAAACACACGAAATCTACGGTATTCCAACCCCTCGCAGCCCACAAAACAGGTATTCTTGAATTATAAAATTATTGCATTAAAATCGCAAGTTGGCCAGAACTTCCTTATCTCTGTTTATACGTCCTTATATATGTACAGGTATAGGCGTAGTGGCCAATAATGCATAAGTATCTATTTTTCTATCTAAACTACGATTTTTTTACAATAAAAATGAAAGTCTATTTCAAGGAATTAAAAATAAAATCTTAATTCATTTGTACGGCGTAAAATAATATTTGTTTATTAACGGTTGATAAACTCTTACATTAAACACTCTGGCCCATGAAAACAGCTTATTTCATGAAAAGTAAATTGTACCGTTCAAACATAACCAAATTCGGGGAATGGGCGAATGTGTTCGCATGGATGTATAATTTTCGATTAATGTATATATGCATTAAAATTATTAGTTTATCCGAACTGAATTAAAATTAGGGGTTCGCCGAAGTTATAAAAGCGATAAAGAACACAAACGCACCTATTACACGGAAAAACGCTCGTTTTCGTGCCGATAGAGAACGCCCCCACATAGTATTTTAGTACCGGCATCCGTCCAAACGTTTAGTCTAAAACGTTTGAATGGGTAATGCGTTTGACCTAGACAGGAGGAGGTGATGGCGGTATCATTGGATGAAGGTCAGCAGTAGACGGCCAATTCATAGAGTCGCCTGCGATCAATGTCTCTCGACATTCCTGCCGAACCTTGAGTACTTAGAGAATTCAAAATAGGATTTATTAAAATATATAAAAGAGAATTATTCCAACCATATTTCAGTGCCAAAAGTCCACAAAAAAAAACAATCGTACGAATTATCGCTGAATCATATTCTGCGTCGGTAACTGGACCTTTGGTAGCAATTCGGAGTGTTTTTGAGTGGCCCTGCTATTATAAATGAAATTCAGAAGATATGACGTTTCGAAATTTCGTAACACCCCCGTTCGAAGACCTCAAAGAAGGAATTTGCGCCAGAAGAAAATTTGGAATATAATTCTGCAACGCCCAGAAAATGAATCTTATAGAAAATGTACGACAGTAATTGCTGGCGATAAATCATAAGAAAGGAAAATAAATTTAGGATTAGATGTTGGCAGGATGGTCCAACGGCCATTCGTAAGTGCCTCGTGTGCTACTGTTCACGGTTTTAGAACGTGAAAATAATTGTTCCCCGAGAGGAGAAAACACCAAGAATCTTCCAAATCAATTGTCGGCACATTTCGCCAGATGAAGTGTAATTAGGCAATTTAATGGGCTGAATGTACTGAATATTTCAAACACTAGGAAGATAGGCCACTTTTACGATCCATTTATCCTGAAAAATGGGACAAACCGCAACGGATCCTCTCATCCCCGCGTTGTCTTCTCCTCCTCTTTCCGCTGTAAATGCCGGCTGAGATAAGATAAATGCGCCCGCCAACACACGCGCCGCTTTTACTCCTCTCGCAATATTTATCGCCCGCGATAACTCAATTGGAGAAATATTTTTTTGCGTTGACACGCTAAGGCGATGCTGTTCTTTAAAGATTTTCAAACAATATTGGTCCCGCTCGGACCACGGGTTTTCTCTCGGGCATCCATGAAGAACAAAGTCGATTCTAATACCATCGGCACTCTTTGTGCTCTTAAATATTTTAGCAAACAAATCTTGATAACGATTGAACACTCGAAAAAGGATAACGGTTGTTAAACAAAAAGCTGTTTTGTCTTAACTGGACACGCGTAAGTG
Source organism: Lethocerus indicus (assembly GCA_019843655.1). Taxonomy (NCBI): domain Eukaryota; kingdom Metazoa; phylum Arthropoda; class Insecta; order Hemiptera; family Belostomatidae; genus Lethocerus; species Lethocerus indicus. Next base: position 13,670,092 of record JACDQD010000008.1, read on the forward strand.
CCTCACTTATATCACTGGGGGAGTCCTTCTGACTATTGCCATTGTTAGGATCGCCTTAATAGGCCGAGACTGGCGGTATTTAACAAACTACCGCGTCTACAATAAATACACGGATACCGCGTTTAATAGGCCGGAGATGTTTAGTACAAACACCACGTGTCCGGCATCTTGCCCGAGTGAATTCTTATTTTGCAGAAAAGTAGAAAGAAGATGAAGCGGGAAGAAGAGGAATGTACTTATTCCGGGAGAAGTCCTCGCAGGATGGCAGAAAAGAACCAAGAAGGTTGTGAGGAGAATGGCACTCGAGAGAATGCAGCGCTTGTTTTTTCACCCCATATCTATTCGGATTTATGGCTTTCCTCACTCACGGAATTCATGGGGCTCAGATTTCTGAGAGGTTATACAATTGTACTATGTCACGCAGTACCGAGGGGATTTCAATCACTTATCCCGAATTATTGAGTCACTGAGTCAATAAAAAGCTCAGTGGTTAGAAAGATATCGGACCAAAATTTGTCGTCATCGCAAATTTCAACTTTCACATTTCTTTTTCAGTATTAAACGGTACAATACTACATTGCACATATACACGTGGCAGAATGTTGAGTGATGCCGTATAAACTCGAAATATCGTTTAAATTTCATAACCGTTTAAACAAATCTCAAATTTCCGAGAGGCTATTCTATTGTACGACGTCAGGGCAAACTAGTGAATCAATACATAAATAATAATCGAGCTGGATTAAATAATTTATTATAATAGTTTAAAACTTAGTTTCTCACACAAAATTATGTAAGAAATTACGCTTATCCCAACACATCTTTCGGAGGAAACTAAAAAAACAGCGCGAAATACCGTTTACTAAGTCAACAGAGGTGGGTTTACCCGCGAGTCGGCGAATAGCCGACATCGGCATGACGCAGATTCGCAAGTTTAGCATTGCTCTATCAAATAAAAGAAAGGAATATGCACAAAAAATATCACCGCGCGATATTTGATTAAGAATTCGTGTCAATATTTGCATGAGCGGTGCGTCAGTAAATTAAACACGGGACCGCTGAATTTATCTTCCCGTCCGACGGTTTTTACGAGCACCTGGTGCACTTTTCTTCCCGCCTCAGTTTATTTATAGACCGGCGGAATTATAAAATAATATTATACATCGGAGAAAATGAGGTATAAGCAAGCGCAAATGGGGCGCTCACCATTACCGATTAATACATTTTGAGTTATATTCGGTAACTAAATCTTTATTCTGGCACACTGTATAAATGGAGTGTACAAATCTTTCAGAATCAATAATCAAATGGCTTGTAGAAGGCCGCGGGGTCACCAGGGTTAAAACCCCCTATTCTCCATTGGTTATCTCGTATGCCAAAGGAAAAATCTTCGCTCGGATTGGCGTAATTAATTTTAAAAGGACTTACGTGGCTCAGTGGACGAAATGGTAGGTTTCGAACAATTGAAACCGCCGGCAGTTAAATTTTCACTGCGTACTTAAAAAATCCGCAGGGTCTTAAGCTTATGTTAGGTTAAGGGGAAGATGGAACTTAAGTTTCTGTCGAGCTAAAGCAATACCGGGTGAAGTGGTAGGAAAAAGAAAATAAACTTTCAACCTCGCAAACTTCTCTAATATCGTCTTAATGCAACAGAATCGTTTCCTAAATGCGACGCCTATTTTCACGAGGTGCCGCGAAACCCTTGTCTCGGGGCTTGAGGCTGAAAAATTTCAACTCACCGGCCGGAGCTTGTTAATCCTCGGTAGTGTGAAACGGGCTTAAGGATCCGTGGGCAGTTGGAAACCGGAAGGAGGCGGGTCGGAAGCGGTTGAGAAGCCGGCCGTCGACGACCGGAGAACGCACTGACTGGAAATGATATCGCCAAATAATTTGGTCCGAGTCCCCACCACCCGGGACGCCCCCACTCGGCCTAAACCCCCCCGCCCCCCGCCACAGCCCCGCACTGCCTCTTCTTACACAAACTCTTATTCAAAATTATTCAATTCCACAGAGGAAACCTTTTAAAATAAAAGGACAGAAGTAAAACCGAGAAAAAGTATAGAATTTAAAAGCGTGTAGGACGATAAAAATAAATTCTGACCTGATTAAATTCTGACCGCAGGTTATCTTTGAAATTCTACTCTATAAGAATCATTTTCTTTTTGCGGGAGTTAACCTTCCGCGACGGACTCAGCATACGAGAATGTTCCAGGTGACTGAAGCAAAATGGTGTTTCGGGGCACTGTTCCGTGAATTAGAACAGAACTCTGTACTAGATGAAACAAAGGTGAGTCGAATTTAATTAGTATTTAATTTTAAATAAACCCACGTTCAAAATACTCCTTATAGAGACGTTACAAGGGCGGTATGATTATTTCTGACTGTGATTGTTCCGATAAAAGTAACCGCACCATCCAGTGATGCCACTTTTTGACTTGACACAGAGTCACGAGGAATTTAATGTTTAAACTATCCCTTAGAGATACGATGTTACAGAAGTTTGCTCTTAACGAACATCCGTAAATTCGATGTACCAAGTACGCATGAAATAATCGCAATATTTGAACAATTTTCCAAGGTAGGCTTAGTTTTATTGAACAGGTGTGCGTTCTCATGAGAAAAAAACACGGAGCTGGTTGAAAGGAACGAGTACAGACAGAAGACTATCAGGTTGTCAGTTTATCTGACAACTGTCACTAAAATGGGATTAACGAGTTGACGAGGGCTCTCAACACTGTCTGTAATCCCGCCTTTGTTGCAGCTAACTTATACGCCTTATCTCAATGACAGCGAACCGGTCAGAGCTCTTCTACCCGATAACTGAGGACTGATTCTGTACGTGGTGGACCTTTGTATGTCGTGCTGTTGAAAGAAAAGTCTCGTACATAAAAAAAAGTGGATACGAATTTAAGTCGGTTTGTTACGGAACAAACCCACCTTCTAGTGATAAACGCAAGCCGTAATTAATTAAAGCGAAGTTATATTAAGTGAAGCACGAATTAAGATATGGTACTGAAAATATTCGCATGCATTTTGGCGTTGTTTTCCCCGCTGTAGTTTAAAAAAGGAAGCACTATATTAAAACAGGCTTTTCGCTGCGTGAAACATCAAATTGCTATACACTGAAGAAGACCGTTACGACTAGGCAAGGATTAATAACGGAACATTTAATAGAACCGATTGAACGCAACGCCTAACAAAACAGCAGAAACAATGACCCGTTCGTCAGAAGAAAGAAGAAAATAATCAAACGAAGCGAAAAAAAATTGTATTTATGTGTACTGTCTGTAGTGATCCGTCACGATAGGGATTCCTTTATTCTGAGAGGCAGCGTGACAATCTAACCGCCCACAGTGCTAGTTTAATATTCATCCAATCCAGTACAGTCCAACGGAGAACTCCAATTGAATTGAAACGTCCCTCCTACCGTTTCAGTTATTTCTCTTTTCAGTTTTGGTTCAGCTAGCTTCAAAAGGCTACACCATCAGAGCAGATCCGATAAACTCACAACGTTCCATTTTTCATTCAATCGCTCAGTATCTAATCTAAGGTAAGAAAAATACCCCGCCGAGAGGTTGTTGCCAAGTTCAGATAGTCGAACCACAGTTTGTGTTTGAATGGTAAGTCACTAGGAATAATTAGGTCCGCTATAGCTAGGTATGATGGAAGTGGTTCCCTGCCGTAAAAAATGACAACGTTACAAGGGGACAAGGTGCTTTTACTCGGAAACGGGAGAACGTCGTTGTACGGGGCCGCTAACGAGAAGACGCCGGTTCAAGTAATTACTGAGAGCAAACTTTTCCCAAATGTCAACAAGACCAGTTAAGAAACTAAAAAAAAAACAACTGTCTGTGATGGTAAGGCCGTTGCTGAGGGTCCTATTCGGAGGACATAAAATGTCCGGGAAGCATAAGAAAAAATAACGGCCTCGAGATTTTTTGACATCCCAAAATTTCCTTTCAACGATGCTCATATTTAAATCGATTTTTATGTGTTCGTAGGTTGAACACGTGGGCTTTTACGGAGTTCCCAATTAACATGCACCTCAATTCGGAAAACAGGCAGTTGAATCGTCTTGATCAGGAACCGGATTGCCTTAGATCGGCAGGGGTTGGTATCGAGGGGACAATGCCGGGCTGCCCCGTCGAGATGAATGGCTCGCCACTACCTCATACCATATTCCGCTCAGCGCACCCACCATAATCCACCCCACACTGCACCGCCGATTGACCTTATATGCCGAGGACTCACGTCCACCGTGTAAATACCCCATTTGCCGATCGATTCATTCATCCCGACAGTCGTTTTCTTAGTTTCATTCTCTCGTTTGGTTGGCACGTATATATGGTTCCCGCATTTTACGGTCCAGATTTTGCGCCTAAAACCGCCTTTTGCCTAAAATCGCATTTTGCCGGGTATAAAACCGTTTTGTGGCCTAAAAAACCGCATTTTGAGCCTAGCATGCATTTTGGGCCTATTTAGCGCCTGAAAACCCACTTTTGGGCCCATTTTGCGCCTAAAACCGAATTTTTGGGCTAAAACCCATTTTGGCCTAAAACCGCATTTTTGGCGCTAAAACCGCATTTTGAGCCTAGCATGCATTTTGGGCCTATTTAGCGCCTGAAAACACCACTTTTGGGCCCATTTTTAGGTTTTTCGAAAATTATCCCACATCGATCCCATATTTAGCGGAATATGGGTTCCACATAAGAGAGTGGAACCACACCACATACCACGTTGTAAAGGTACTTGTATGGAATATTAAAACGATTATATAAAATCACTCTGGCTATTTAGATTATGATTTGTACTAATATATTTTATAAGAACCAAAATGTTAAAGTATCATACAGGGACGTGAATGCATTAAGCAGTTAAACAACTTCATGCATATAGCAAGTTCTACAAATGTCAATTCAATTTCAGGACTGAACTTGTTTGTTCTCTCGGCTGGCTTACTTGCGTGGAAAACGTTTCAATCAAGACCTCAAATAAAGTTTTGTTTTATCCAATCTACAGCGCAGTTTTTTCGCTTGAGTGACGACGAATTCGTATGCCGTGGGTTTACGAGAAGCCTTGTCCCTGTAATGTAATCAGGGATGGTTTTCGCGTCTGAAATGCAAACGTCAACGGCAACGGAAACTTTATCTTGAATGTGCCAGTGGCTTTATCCATAAACCAAGCTCCGACTGGCTGAATATATTTTTTTTTCCAAAATCAGTTTCATATTATACAAATTTTAATGGACTCGCGTTTGGCTATCCAAAATAAGGTACATGTGTCGGGGAAGTTACAATTGTACAAGAAGTCTAAACAGTACAATATATAGGATCAATATAAACTGGATAAAAAGTGAGACTTAGGCGAAAAAATATTTCTTCCTTGATTTTAACAACACACGATGATTATGTAAGAACAATAACTCAAAATAGTTCGTGAGAAGGTACTGTAATGAAATGAGCAAATACTATTGTGAATAATAATCAGAAACTAAGTCCTGGCTGGTTGTAAAATAAACGCTTTTTCATTTGTCTCGCAACCACTCTCCCGAATTATTTTGAGATATTCATTAAAGTTTATCTATTTCATTCTATTTTCATTTATATATACATACTTGGTACCTAAACAGAACCAATATCAAATAATTGGGTTAGGACCCTGTGACAGGACCTTCAAACCACGATGCACGATAAGACTAATTAGTACCATTTTATGAATACGGGCCGCGCAGATTATTATCGGTTTTTGAACCCGCCGGTCTAATTAAAATGTCTACGCTCTCTGGTTCGCCCGCTGAAAACGCCAATTATACGGGGACGGCGACCCGTTTTAAAGGTTGAAGAGTGTGGGCGTAGAAGAGGAGGACTCAGTCAACTGGACTGGAGTGAGGGGCCGCGCCCTAAAGGTCAAACTTAAAAGTGAACCATAACTGGGCGGGGGCAGGATAAAACCCGTTTTATTATCACCGCCCCCGACAACACGCCAGAAATAAACTTACCAAATTTCGTGAAAACCGGCTCCTCCTCATATTTCATCTCGCTACCTAAGAAATTCAATAAAGAAATATTTTCAACTTATCAATTTGACCTAATAGCGAGCAGAAGGATTCTCGTTCGATGCCGTCTTATGTTCAAATGTAAGGCCATGAAAATAACGTACTTCCAACCCTCATTGGGGTATTTGCTATTGGCCTAAACCATTCGAGTGGCTCGAATCTATCCGTACCTCATTAAAGCAACTACCACATAATCCAGTCGAAATGGCACTTTCCTCATTTCCTAACGCATTCTCTGTATTACAAGAGACGCCGGATAAATGAAATAATAAAACTATCCCCTTCCCCAAAGTATGTTTAAACGGGCCGTATTCGAAACCGTTAAAGTTTAAGGAGTACTAAACGTATTTACCGATGGAACCGGTAAGAGTACCGAAACATCCGAGAGGGCCCCAGAAGGTAAGGGCAAAAACCCTTCCAGTGGACCTCGCTGAGGTGGTTACTATAATTGCGGAATAGCAAGGGTTGAACCCCTACTAACCGGTGTTCTTCCTATAGCATTACGCAATCTTACTACAAGTTAGTAGGAGAAATATCGTTATATTACTGATAAAGGGCACTCACCTAGCGTCAGGTTCACTACGCGACATGCTAGAATGTAGTGCCGATTGTTCAACCGCTCACAAACTGCCTTCTTTCGAAAATTGAAGGAGTAATTTATAACGTTCCCATCTGTTGATATCGTCCCACAACGGGAACCGACTGAATGTAGCAGCACACTCCAAACAAAATCCCCAATCCTCAACAGGCAGCAATTACACTCCCACTTTCAATCGCTTCGCTCCATTTTGCCCATCGCGATGGGAATTATCGTCAGCGGTACCGCCAATAAACCGCGACGCATTTTTTCCCCCCTTGAACTTCTTTCAACCGCTCACGATCAGATATTATTTATTGGCACTGGGCCAGATCTCCAGTGACGCGAAATTTTCTACGCAATTTCCCTCACGTTCATATTCCGAATTTTGTTCATATTCTTTCATTTAAAAATGTAGATTCTTTTATGTAAATAAATTTTGTAAATCCTGGATCCATTCAAATTTACGAGTTGGATCAGGGCTTTTTTTTCACTCCAGAAACTGTAGAGTGCTTATATCCAATCCTCTCGACGTGATTCGAAATAGCGTGGCTGAATCGCCAAACTTTTGAAACATTTCAACATTACAACATGAAATTATTACTCCGTACTACTCTTTTGCAGTTTTTTTTAAAAGGAAAACCCAAAAATAAGGAAAATTAAATAGTTGTAAACATAGTTTTCTAAAAATGCAGTGCACCTAAAAGCGTCGATGTACAATAAAATTCTGACATGGAAACTGTGTATTCGCATAATAAGTAGAGTCGGGATCCGTTTAAGTCAGGAGTGGTAATACTAATTGATACTATCAATTCAGAGAATGAAATAAGAAAAACCCTCCTAAATTGAGATAGGGATCGTAACGCCAGCCTATTGTGTACAATTGACCTTATCGCCTGTTTAATAGCGCGTCTGCATGTCCCGCTACCAAACAACCGGCCGCGGCAAATCCCGAACCAATTCAATATTGATTCTATCTAACGGATTATTTTCTCGGTTCACATTGAAATTCAATTCGCCGTTCAAACTCATCTCTGACACTGGCAGGCTTCGAGAAATGTGCAGGCTCGGTTAAATTGCCACGTATAAAATGTGGTACTTCAGAGCGTTTATTTTGTGGTCTTCAAAGATACGGTATAATATAACTCTTGGGATGTTCTATGTTCGGCTTCTCGCAGTAGTCAGTAGACCAGTAGGGCAACTACACATGTCAGTCGTCAACGGAGGATCCTGTCTGCACTGAGAAAATGGGGAGAGAGATAGGGCTATGAGGGATAAGCTACCGGTTCGTGCCCTGGGCGACCTCCCTCGCATCCATCCAACCACCCGAGTGGAGCGTGAGCTTGTTGTTCCTGGTAACAGCAGACGGACCGTTCTATGCTTATCTAGACAGAGGCGGACTGTCGGATGACACGGAAGAGGAAGAATGGGATCACGAGTTGCAGGACGATATAGCCAAATCAGACCACGTGACACCAGTAGGAATCCAGCGTAGGAGTTCTTTCCCAGCGATTCACTACCTCCGCATAAGTGTAGTGAAACCTCCGCGAGGTCTCATGCGTTATCAAACAAAATGCTAATCGAGTTATCGAGCTAATCTTCAGACTGAAAAATTTATATTTGAACGAATCCTATAGGCCATACGAGAATAAGAAATTAGCGCCCTTTAGTACTCAGGGTCCCTCCCAATTAGAGTGGGAACCAATACGTCAAATCACTAATTGTCCAATTGGCTGGAATTGTTCGATTCCGTGTCCCAATCACTACCACCTGCTCCGAACCGCGCCAAACTCTAATCCAGCCCTCTACCCGTCCGGGAGTTCAACCTTCACCAACGGTACGACACCTTATTGCCCGCTGATGTAAAATCCCTATGAACTCCCCCCCCCACGATAATTTTCCAATCGGTTGGAACAAATTATAACTCGAGGGAAAATTTGTTCCGCTGCCTGAAATCTTACCCGGCATCATCCAGGTTAGCGCACTGGCATTTTTGAACGCCGGACACTAATTTCCGGTGATCTTGGAACACCACAATTATGGAATTTCAGGATTGGCAGTGACACATAACCGACGTAACCGGACTACCTTAGGCCCAAATAAGGGAGTGGCGTGGGAAGAAAGTGGCGATGAAATTTCGAATTAAATTCATAGAAATAATATGACGCATCGATTAAGTCCCAACGACATGTCGGGAGAATAAATTATGGCGAATGAGATGTATTTCGGAAGATAACCCTTTTTTCAGTGAGTCGCTAATGGCGAGTAAAGCGCGCCTCTTGTTCCCGCATTGTGCTTCCGTTTTGTATTACAAAGTAGTCGACAATCGTACCTTTACTTTCTCAACAGGCGTTTGAGCAAATAATGGGGCTTTAGAATTTCAAAGGCTCGCCTCGGGCTTATTAAAGCGTCGACTGACTGTTTCTGGCTACTTACAAGCTCGGTCCTAATTGCGAATAAACATCACTAGATGTCCTCTAGAATTTAACGTTTTTTTGTACTAACAATGGTCTGAATTATGCGTGTAACGAACAATACCCAATGCTAAATAGCCGTAATATTCGACAACTTTGAAAACAACCTACGAATCAAATTTAAAAATTTTCGAAATCACTCATTCGGGGAATTTGGAACGCCCTTAACGTACGTAAAACGCGTCGTTACCCGGATTTTATACAACGCACAATACCCGGTGGTAATAGAACGCACACGATGTTTCATCGTATCTCATTGTACTATTGTCGAAATTCTAGATACGGGAATCTAATTTAAGATCAAAGAAGTAAGTGGAGACTGAAAATGATGAGAATAATTTATAATTTTACTCACTTATAAATACGGTATATTTATGATTAGCGCAACAAAAATGATACAACAAAATGGTTACTTACCCGGGATCGTCGAGAGGGAATTCGATAGGGGTCTGGGAGCTGATGCGGATAAGGGACCTGACGAGGCGGCGCCTGGAGGAGGGCGCTCGGTTGAAGGCCTCCGGAGCGAGGGCGGGCCCGGAACCGGTCTCGGGCCGCCTCTCCCCGTCCATCAGCACAGCCAGCATAGGCTTGCCGACATCCATCTCCGGAGACTTGCCCTGGCGGGCCGGCGGCAGCGGCGGGTCGCTCGGTCGCACGGACCGGTCTTCCGGCAGGCTCCCCGTCGGAGACACGTTCCCCGAAACGGTGTCCGTCGGGGTCTGGAACGACAGCGAGGTCTCCGAAGAGGAATTCCTCAGCTCGCGGCCGACCATCGGCGACGGAGTCACGTCCGGCGGCGTCTTGTACGGAGTTTCGTCGGGAGAGGAGAGGGCCAAGCGGTGGTGTTCGCCGAGAGTGATGACCGTCGAATCTAGGTGGGGGTCCGAAGAGTAGGAGATGGTGACCAGCTGAGTGAGAGTCTCCTGGAGGGTGGAGAGGGTGGGCGAGCCGGAGAGGCCGCTGTCGTCGTGCGGCCTGAGGGCGGTGGCTGAGGCTGAGGCGGAGGCGGAGGCGAGGGTGTGGGGCCGCCTCGGGGAGCCCGGCACTACGCCGCTGTCCTCCTGGCTGGCGGTCGCGGCCAGCTCCAGGGGCCGCCGAGTCGACCTCGAGGGGGTCGGGTCCGACATCTGCCTGGCCACCTGTTCCCCCTGGCCGCTCTTACCCGCCACCAGGTACGACTCGAAGGAGTGGGCCTGCTGTCGGTGGGGCCGGGCCACCGGCATCTCCTGCTGCTGCTGCTGCTGCTGGCCCTGCAGCCACGGCGGACTTTCGCACTCTTCTTCCGGCAAGACCGATAGTTTTCGACATGACCTGAAATAACCAAGCCCTCATTTAGCCCTAACGTAGACAATTCTACATAATCGAGTAGAGGAGACCTTCACTGGCTTAACCCCTTTCTTAATGTTATATCTTTTGCGGTATATTTCAATCGCGTGGCCACTTCCTTTTCGTGTTTGGTAAGCCTTCGGAACTTAAAGTAAACTGTGTATGGTTGACACGTGCGTTAATGTCAGGATAGCGACGAGCCATGCGTACGAAACCTGTCAATAGGAATAGAACCCTTGTAAGGAGACGATATGAAGGTTGAATATGAAAGTAAACATACTGGATATTACCTATAAATATCCAAATCGATATGATCGGCTAAACTGCTTCTACCCATGCGATCTTGGTAAGCTCTGAACTCGTTCTGTGAACAGTAGTTCAATAAACATTAGTTAAGTACTGTGTAAACGTGTACTACTTTAGTCTTATTTGCAAACTTTCTCGATGTACGAAATAATAATAATAAGGTGGGGGATAAGAAAAGTTATTCAAATATTTCTCAATATCCGGGTTAAAGTTAAATAAATGTTAAAAAAAGATGATGTAACCGAATCGTTATATTTGATTTATCGATGCCGAATTGAAATAAGCTTTGCGCAATAGCACGCCGTACCCGAAAATCAAGTGGGCTGCCGATTGGGGGAAGGAAAAACTCAGCATCGTTGGTCAGGGGCGCTTTCGGTGTTTCCAAAAATTCTGTAACAGAACGGTTTAACATTAAAACCTCCGTCTAAGAATTATAACCGATATAAAATATATACATATATATATATAATATTTTTAGACAATTATTGATGTTTATAGGTCTCTATAACGTGTGAAGAATGAACTTAATTAATTGATTTATTTATTTACTTAATTTAATTAAAACCGTAAAATAAATCCAGATGAATAAATTCCCCTTCGCATCGACACTCAGTAAAATGAGTGTTTGTGTTTATTTCAAATTCACTGGCTTTATATGTAATTTTAGGTGACCTTAAAACAAAAAGGCACTCGAAACAATTTTTTCATTCCAAACGATTTGTCAAAACTCTTACCGACGTCGTAGTCGGTTACAAAATATTAACGGATCTGAGTCATCAATTACGAAGAGTATCGCTTGATTGCAACGGGAAGTTTCCTTCGGAACGTTGTAGTAGCTTTGATACAGCCTACATCAATATTTTCCTAATCTTAATAAGCGGCATTTTAATTCTCTATTTCGACAAAATCGGATCAGTTAAATGTGAAAACCAGTAGACATAAAAATTAAAGTATTTAAGGCTTATATTTATACAATGAAATAACACAATTGTAATAAAATATATTTGTAAGTAGGGACATTATCGGACATGAAAACATTTTTTTGTTCAATAATAAATTTTTCTTTCCATATTTTTTATTAGCACACGCAATAATGATACACCTGACATTTATAATTTATTGAAGTTCAGAGCTTTATGGCGTACTTTAATTAGGGTAAATTTCAATCAAGCTGCAATGTAGCTCATGTGAACCCTGGACACCCGAATGAAAATGGAACTTTAGTTGGAACTTATTCTCTGGCGGACTCGCTCGAAAGGCTATACTGGAACATATTTAGGTCAAACCGGGTGCAATTCAAAGATTGTCAGAATTCCGACTGCGCCTTAGTCCGCGTTGGTAATAGCACTGCCGCGGTCGGTAGTCTAGGAATTCGTGAACAAGCACAGGACACATTAATATTGATTAAGCCCCCGCGACTTACCCTATTGTCGTAAAGTTCTCTCCACGAGCCCTAGCTCTAGAATCGCTCACTAACGCGGTCACTGTTGGCGAACATTAAGCCCACAAACGGATTGCGTTTAGTCACGCTCATAGGGGATGAATACGACACACGAATTATTAGTTTGCAATGTACCTGCAAACGATTCCTTCATTACCGCCTAAATAATTATGGGAAATGTATCTGAACTTGTAGGGCAAATGGGATTAAGATATTCTAATGAGTAAATGGAAGTTAGGGGAGCGTCCCTTTCAGTCAATTAACATAAGGCCGATGGATTAAGAATTGATCTGCGAGTGCCACACGTTTACCCCGCGTCGCTCTAACCAGTGAGCTATTAAATATTAAAACCTGCCAGAGGTCGGCAGTTCGAATCCGCCCAGGTAAATTATTAGCGGTAAGTAGAGTGAGAGTGATCGGAGAAATAAGCGCTCCCTCCTATCACGAAAAGCGCATATCGGCATGGACACACATGCGCTATACAAATAGAGGAGGAAACAGGAAAAACAAAATTAAAAACTCGAGAGCGTGCTCACGGCAAACTGCGGTCAATCGCGGAATCAGACGCAGAGACTTTGCACGCAACTTGGTTTAAGTGTGACACTTGGCATCGGTTGGTGTTCACTCGAGGAACTAGGGACAGTATACGACCGGTCGTTTACCGCCGTTGGAACTATAAAACTCTTAATGGACCACTTACACTATCTCGTTCAAGTTAATCACTGAACACGCTACACTGTGCTTGTGGCTCTCCTAGCTAGTGGAATTTTCGCGGTAATTCGGGCTATGAGCATCTGTGCAGGATCGTCTACGCCGTCGCCCGTGTTCTTGAAGGGTATGTCGAGGGCAACGCGGACACATTTATTTACAATTTATGCACAATAGTAATTTATTACACTTCTTCGCAAGGTCGTGCTCAGGTCTTCGACTATGGAGTAGAATTTATCAGGTTACTGAGTCATTCCTAGTACCTGTGGTATTTTCAGTTTTCCACGAACCTTACTTTCCGGTGGCCACTGTCTATCTTACTTGTTTCGTGCCATTTGAAACATTCCCAGTATCGTTGTAATGACCGTATTAACGCATCGGCTAAACGCAAACATTAAGTAACAGGAAACTAAACGGATTATCTTGAGGAATTACAACAGTAATGTCACGGGATGTAGAGTTGGCCGGTAGTGGCAATTGACCGGGGTCAATTAGGAGAACCGTTAGGCAAGAGCCCGGACAACCAATCAGATGGCGGCCGCTCTCCCCTAATAATTCAAACTTAACTCCACTGCGTCCACTTTAATTGTCATCCCAGTTAGGACCAGCCATCTGAAATTATATATACCTCAGGTTTACCCAGCACAGGAGGCTTCTTCAATTATCTTTGATCTTATTCATAGATCAAGCATTCGTTTATTGTTTCAACAAATAAATTACTTTCGACTACAACTAATTTAATTAGCCCACCCACATATTCTCAAATCTCATCTCAACCGATATGAATCTTTAATCGGTTTTCGGGAAGGAATTTGATACAGGGCCGTAAAGGGGTTGTTCCTTCCGGTCCAGGAGACTATCGAGCGCCCGGAGCGGGCAAACGTTCCGGTAAATTTCCCAATACTAAATTTAACCGGTATATATACGTTTGACATTTTGGTATATCGGGGGCGGGGGCGTAGGCGGACTCAGTATCGACCACGCCTCACTAGTCTACCCGCTTTCCTTTTCCACATCCCTCCCAAACCGGATAGACATTAGAAATCGATGAATCGATATTTGGAAATGCAAGTTTTTGCAGAAACAAAAAAATAACCAATCCATTCGCGTCACCTATAATAAATATTCGAATATCCTGTCGTTCATGAAAGCATATATACAAAAGGAAACTTTCTAAGTGTAAAATATCAGTCGAAAGCCGTACATTTTAAGATACACATTAAGGCATACGAGGGGGTGTGCCTTTCAACCAACCGGTTTCCGCCTAATATACCCTTTAGTGAGGCAGTGAGGCGCTCACGTATGAAGTATCCTGTCAGCACTGTAACTGCAGCCGACATGCATAGCTACCTCACTGTCAGTTGCAGAGAGAAAATCAGAAATGTGAGAATCCAAACCCCTGCGCTTATAGGACACTGTCTAGGAGTATTAGGCGTTTCGAAGCTGAACCTTGGAAGAATGTTATTAAGGTTCTGTTACCAATGCATGTAAATTCGTCGAAATAAAACGTTCAGGTTGGAAAATATAATATCCAATGAGGTACTATAATTAAAATATAATATTCGTATTATGCTTTGATATAGGAATATACTAACAGTATTATCTCAATGAGGACAATCTGATTATTAATTACCGGTTTTAAAACTGAAGGAGCGGCATAATTCTTTCAATTCATCCAGGATACTAGTCAATAATAAAAAATAATAAAGGAATTTTCCATTGTAATGTTGTTGTATACGTTTTCCGTGGTTAAAGATTGTAATAACATAAGACATTTTCCAATTAGCCTATTATCGCAATTGGAAAGAAAAGTTTTCCTTTTCTTTTTGACTTGAAACTTCATCTTTAAGGTCGACCGCCTTTTGATTACTAATTCATCTTACTTTTAACAGTCGGCGTGCTTTGATCTCGAAGCCTGCAGGTTTTCAGTTTCGCCTTTTCTTTACATTCGTAAGTTCTCTGTTTCCCCTTTTTCAGTCCAGTTTCATTATATTTATTTCAATTCAGTCAACAAAAATACGAATTCCGGAAATTGACCAATGAAATACTTACATAAAATCTTATGAAACGGATGAATAGAGTAAATTCCCCGGAAAATTGTTCGGTATATTAAAATATATATTGGTGGCCAGACCTCATTTCCATATCTTCCCCCGCTCATTTTATTTTTCAATTTAAAAAACCAAAGTTAGAAATTTTTCGGAACATTTCCCGGAATGAAAGTGTACCGGAAGGGAGTGTACCGGGTCCGTGCCCCCCTCATGGGAGAGGAGCAGATAAACTTCCTTCCAGGATACTGAGGTTAGGGTAGACCTCGTTGGGGGGCTAGTGGATCCTGTGGGATCGCGGAAAAACTAGGTAATGACCTACATTGTTGTTTGACAGCAACATGCCATTACTCGCAGTCTGATGTGAAATATCCCGTCGACACTATTATATTGCCAATTCGAGTAGGTTTATTTAAATAGTTTAAAAAAACAGCGAGACAATGTTCAGGGAATCGTCTAGAAAAATGTGTTCCCTGCGACGAAAATAAATACAGAATCCTCGAATTTCAGGCCTTTAATTTGCGCCCCGATATCCTCGAGGCCAACTGCCAACAGGGATAGATATTTCTATCTCCCTCTTTTGTCATGTCCCGGATTTTTCCTCCGCATTATATATATATATATATATATATATATACATTTATATGCACACAAATGGTGATAATTTTATGGGGATGAGTTTCCACTTCCTTCTTTTTTCCGGGTGGTGAGGGCGGCGAGGGTTCTATTGGACGAGTCTGAGGCAACACAAAGGAGCCGAAAGGAAGGGCCGTTGTTGTTGTTGGATATGAAAGGCCGCAATATATTCACCGTCGGTCTATACAATTTTCGCACATTTTTCTGTCCATTTTTCCGCCGGGTTTTCGCGGTCAGTTTTTTTGTTCCGCAATTGGAACCCTTTGTCTTTGGGCTTAAAGTAGAACAAAAAGTCGTAAATATAATCGCGCCCCTGCAATACTGGACAGTATATGTAGAAGTATCACCTTTTGAATTTTTCGGTCATACGCTAGTTTATGCTGTAATCGTACAGAAAGCTCTGTAACGTTGGGACCGGAGGAGGGTTGTGGAGGGAGGTCGGGAGGAGGGTCGAGAGGGCGGCCACTGCCCTATATCGACCACAAGGGCCCCGCCAAACACCCCGCTTACCATTTTCATAACCGGAATACCGTCGGTTGGACCCTATCCGCGATCAATTCCTCCAATACTATATAGGGCAAGCCAATCAGGAAGAGAAGCGGGGCTAATCGAAAGTTTACCGATACATTTTAAATTTATTCCAAGATCCAAACCGCCAAGACTTTGGAATATTGATACAAATATACTATATATATTGATACGAAATTGGAATAAAATGATGCGAAGATAATGATAAATTGAGTGTTACTCTCTTTTACCCATCAGCCGTTAGAGAAGAGTCATATGATGATGAGATAATTATAAGAAATCCTCTCTTTTAACGAATTAAAATTTGGAATCTGAAGTATAATTCCTGGTCTGTGACTGGAGAATCTAATTCTGGGGCCCTTAGCTTACGCCTTGTCACCCCTACAACCGGAATGCTGCTTCACTTTTAATCCTTATCCCTAAGCTCATAATCTCTAAGCATTATATGTGGGCATCTCGTCGCTAATATTGAAAACGGCGGTACCTTAATTTCTTTTTTCTCTTTTATTTATTCTCCAATAATTCTTATAAGTACGATTGCGGAAAGTTTGTTTTGTATCACTTGTTTGTTTCGATAAAGAAGCCACCCAATTATAGTACTTTTGTCGTATATCCGAACCGAAACTGATATTGAGATATAATTGGCAACACGGCGTTTTGTGATACTAAACCTGCGTGATCACGACTGTGTTGATGGCGTGCCGATAGTCGGCGCCGTTTTTACACCTTACTTAATCGTGGCGTATTATGTGAATACAATGATCATTCTTAACGACATATTATTTTGTATCTCGCTTGTGAATCGAAATTCATGGCAATTTGAATTACAAATTATTATAAAGTCTAGAAGTTTCGAGACCTGATTTTTCTGATAAACCTCGTCTCATTTGCCAGATTTCAGGGGGCAATAAGGCTCTAGCATTTTAAGCACGTAAGAAACAACGCAGGAAGACATAAACATTGATATATAATAACTTTATTCTCTAATGTACGAAAAACAAAGATGTTCTACCACTGAAAATCGACAAAAATCAACTCTCTGTAGATAAAGCTCTTATATCTTCAGATTTATTGGTCGCGTTAGGCGATTGTCGGATTGATTTATATTCTTGTTTACGGCACGCGCAACATTTCTGTAATCTTCGGCGGATGAAAAATACTTGTTATTTATTAAGAACGATTATTCGATTACCCTCCGGAAAGTAAACGCTTACATCAATAGTTTGTATTATACCTCACAAACAGAGGTATAACTTTTCTTACATAGCGCAATGAGGCCAGTTATGCGCCTAACTATGTATTTAAAAACATATCCGTTTTAAAATCGTTATAAATTTAAATAGAAGATCGAAAAAGATGACATTGTATATTAATTAAATATGTATATTACCTATGTATTGCCGATTCGGTAATAAGAAAACTGTTAATAACCACTAAGTCGACCTTTGACAATGGCTCAACATTTCCCGTAGGCGGAAAAAGAAAGAAAGCCAAAAGACACCCTCAGAAATCATCAATTATAAGGGCGAGAAGACGGGAATCCGGCCCAATCCGCTCGAATAGAGCCAATACCGGGGGGCGTTTATAATTCACGGTGGGAAAGGAGTTAGAAATAAAAAGAGCGGAGGAATAGAAGGAGGAACTCGATAAAAACAGGATTGGGAACAGGATTGGGCGGCAACTGCACCAGGGGGAATTTGCACATCAAAGTGGGGTACCCAGACCGGCTTCGACCCGCTCATCCGTCAATTAGAAGTCAAAAGACCCGGCATTGTTCTTCCAGTCGCCAGATTAAAATCCCGAGCACTCGATATACCAGAGTTCTTTCCACCACGCCGGTACTATTCTGACCGACTCCCTTCGCTCCTACCTCAAATTATTATGCATCCTCCAGCTGCAGCAGGATGTAATTACAGTGGTAATAAAATAGTTACAATCTGACGCAGTGCTGCAGACCAGTGTGATGGAAATGCAATAAGTTTGCTCACGCTGGTCGACCAAAGAATTTTACATCCAGGCGTACTAAACCGATTTCTTTAGGGGAATGTCGGTGTCCTGATTTCGGAGTGCTATATGTGATAAACCATGATAAAGGGCAGTATGAATGTGATATAAAACGTAAGTTGTAAACTCAGTGTAATTCGCGGCTGCGAATACTTGATAATCAATTGGGAGGCGCGTATTATATAACTTATTTATCAGCACCCGTACTAATGCCCAATTATACTTTGAATCCATTGAACGAATCCGTCAAATTTAAATAAAAAAAACGGTTTGTGTGGTTTCACAGAGCCGAGTAACCCTCCAACTGCTAACCCCTCGAGAACAGCAGCGCTTTTTTCTTTTGTAATCTTGTTTTCTGTCTGTATATCCGTCGTTTTCCATTCCGAACACTTTCCCCTATTCACTCTTTCTGTGCACAGCAGTCATATAAAAAAATAAGAAAATCGACACAGGCGTTATTCGAACCTCCTTTGACACGTCTCAACCTTGAAACTCGGGCAGGGAACCCGATACTCTTTAATTAGGAGCTGTTCAAAATGGATATCCAGCATTTAGTCAGCGCCAAACAGCCTTTGTCAATCTCCACGAATCAAATTTCTCAAACAGTTAAACGATTTCGATGTTACACTCGATTCGATTATTTGATACTGCATATCAATGTTATTATTAATGGACATTTGGACAAAAAGTTCATTTCTTTGTTTAAAACATGCTCACAAATACGAGATTCGTATTTAGTGTACCCGCTCTAAGTACTGCGCGGTTTTCGATTTGAAGCATTTCCCGTCCGAAACATTCAAGATCGGGAATTATTTACAAGTCAATTATTTACAATTAGATAAAGTCAATTATTTACGGTTAGATCTATTTTTTTCGGCGGGGAATGATCGTACCCGATGGGCGTGCACTCCATAAATAACAGAGGCTTACAAATGGAATTTAAAATTAGGTTAGAGAGGGCTTTTATAAACCTTATCCGAGCTGGGTTGCCTGGCGTTTAGCCCTCACCACCACCCCTCCCCCTCTACCATAAGGAAGAGCTCGTACTCCCCCTTCTTTTTATTAGTGTTATCTCCACTTCTAAACCCGATAGCTCCCGGGAATTTATTTGTTTCTTTCGCATGTACCATACTGTTTTATCTTTTTTTTCAGAAATGAACGTTACTCAAAATGACTACAACGGCACAGAAAATTACGCCAAACCACGTAATTATGAAGGCAATTTCTTACTGTTCGATTACAATTTGAACTACACTCGGAAAGTGTTAAAACGGAAAGAGATGTATTATTTTAATCCCGATACTTCGATATCAGTTTGGCTTATTTTTTTATACATAATACTTCGAAGATTAGTGTCCAAATTTTACATTAGTGTAAAAAAAGTAGAAGATAATTTCGGCCTATTACAAACATTTTACCGAAATCATTAAAAGGTTATTTTCTGAAATGTACAACTTCTATTCCTAATGAATTTATCAAATTTTGTATTGACTTTCGTTTATAATATTTAATCAATAAACCTAAGTGAACTACTATTTATATTTTAATTACATGGACATTTATTAAATAACCCGAAAGAAAACAGCAGCACCCCGGATTAATCCCAATGAATAAAGCCTAGGGCCTAGACTCTAGGCTAAACCCGCAACACCTTTGGGCTAACACGGTAGAGTATAACTCACCCCCCTATTTTATTTTCTGTATAAATAGTAAACTGTGATTTTTCAGCGGCCTCAATTATGTATTACAGTCACCTGGAAATTAAAAATATTTCGTTTTAATTATATACAGGAGATGGACAACTGTCACCAACAACGTAACAGCAAATAGAAGAAGTCGTTATAACCGGACAAACTAAAATAACCTCGGATGTGACGTAATAAATGTCACCCCCGAAAAAGAACCCCCTTAACAAATAAATAACGCTGTATCCCTTTCCGTCCGGTTATGTACGAGAATAAACGCAAATGTCAAAAAGAAAATATTTCACAGAAAAACACCGCAGTCAAAAGTTAAAATGCGAACGGCAAATATGACCGTTTTAATTGGTTTCATCAATTAAACCGAAAGATGATATATTTTAGTTTCAACAATTTGGTAAATAGGTCGTTCATCATCGTCAGCAGATAATACCTCAGCTGAAGGTGTACCTGCAGAGTGACATACTCTACTGTAATAATCATTTCCAATGTGTTGATATACACCGTTATTCCATTTGTGAGCGAATTCAAATAGACGTTCCTGAACGCGGAACGACTCTTTGGTACAAAGAAACCCTTATTACTTAGATAAATAGGGTATCGTTGAATTGAGAACTGTTTAGATATCGGAAGGCCTACCTGTTTGAACGGCAATGTTAGCAGTGTTGACAATGGCCGGACAGGAACTGGTCAACTGGAGCCAATCCCTTTCTTTGTTGTTTCCGGACACATCTTCAAGTGACCTGAAATGGAAAATTGTTGTGTTTTCAAAAATTTAAACTTATTCTGTAAGGCAGAGCTGTTGCCTACCAACTCGGTCCATCTGACCGACCGCCTCACAATTCTTTCCCCTCTCGTTTTCATTTCTGAGGGGAAAATATTTTATTCGGTCGCCGTAGGGAATATTCTAAAGTACGAATAGTAAAACGGAAATTCATCGAGCGTAACGCTCCAGCGTTGCATCGGCTAAACCTCCGTTATTTTTCGGACGTAACTTTCTTTAGAACTTTGTGATATTGGACATTGGACTTGGTGACATTGGAGAGACTAAAATCAAGTCGTTGTCCAGTCATAGTGTGAACAGGACCTCAAAGTTAATTTATTTATTATTTTTTCCTTCTTACGAAATTTCTCAGTTCCACGCTCAAGGGTGTGCACACTGTTTGCCTAATTTATTAATTCTTTAAATAATATATTAAGCGATATTTAAGGTTTTATAGTAATTCGTATTCTTACAACGTGTATTATGTAGTACACTAAATATGCTACTCACTTGGGCTGAGGATCGGGCAATACGGTTTGGGTTGTCCTGTGAATTTTCTCATGGTTCTTCCTTTTAAGCGACTCTTCGAAATAAGATAATTTCTGAAAAAAACATAACAACTCGCATACTAAATGTCTCCGATTAGCAAACAGAATTCAGTGAGCGGCACTATTTTAAACAGGATTGAGGAAAAATCGTTCCACCACCGATGAAACGAACACTCCTCTATCTGCAATGTGCAAATTTTAACTTATAAATTTAATTATCAGAAACAAACGATAGTATATTTCATACATAAGAGTTACAGGATTTTGATTGAACTCGTAAATCCGGCAGATATTTCAGAAATGATAATCGGCTACCGAAATGAAGTGGTTTTGTTATGCTATTGCCTTCTATGGAAAGCTTCATAATATTGTTGGATTTATTGACTTCGTAGGTTCATTGAGGCTTACCAGAGCGGCGAGTACAGCCTGACTATGACTGATGTGGCTCTGAAGGGCTTCCAGCTCTTTCTGTACCAAACTGCATACTTGCTTTCCGTTAGAGGAACTCTACAATCCACAATAATGCCGTATTAAGAAAAACCGACAATAAAAACAAGAAAGAAACAGCGGGGTCCGGGAAGAAGCTAAACCCGCAACACTTATGGGATAACAGGGTAGAGTATAACTCACCCCTGCGCTTATTTTTTGTATAAATATTATAGGAACTATGATTTTTCGGAGTCCTGAATTATATCTTATACACACCAGGAAATTTAAAATATTCCGTTTTAATCGACTACAGGATATAGACAATTACGACCAATAATGTAACAACGAATAGAGGAAACCGTTGAATAAAAACAAAAAATTCAATCTCGGAAAAGATCGCCGGAAATTTATGGGCAAAGGGTTGAATAATTGGGCGAGAACGTCGGATATTTAATAAAGAGGGACTTCTTTTAAACCGAGCTTTTCAACTTGAAAATTGAACAAAGAACTTACTTGAAGTTTGGGCTGTTGAACTTGGAGGAGGGACTCCTTGGAGGAGGCCTCCGTCTTTGCCACCGAGTAGCTGAGACCCCCGGCCTCACCCTCATTTTCATCAGGGTTCCTGACAAATCATCGTGTTAATGATAGCACAAAAATTAAATATAATACGAAAAAAATATTCACTAAATATTTGTACGAATAAATATTTTTAAAAAAATGTGTTTCTGAACAATTGAGAATCCGAGAAACGCCGCGCCCACACAGCAAACTGAAAAAACTGAAATAGAAGTTCTACACAAACTCCTGCCTAACATTACGTATTTTTCAATTCTTTAAATAAATAATTCATTCTAAAATGGTTGTGAAAGCAACTTCACTGAAATGGAAAAATAAAATGTGAGCATATTTTTTTTTAAGGGCGTGGAGGTTTACGAGAAATAGTCGATTACAAATATATGATTGCATCTCGACTCGCGTTTTCGGTTCAATGGTGATAACGCTATCGTCAGTACCCTATCCTTATAAATTAATATAAACTATTGAGTATTTATAAGTTTAGTTCGTTTTTTTTATATAGCGTTTAGTTTAAGATACATCGATTCATACACCAAATAGTAAGAACAGCGCCGGCCTCAGCTGGAGCATACAATTTTCTTTCAATTTCATCTAATTCGAGCGGGCCACAAATAACTCGAGAGCGTTCGATAATTTTTTCGATTCAATAAATTTCCGAAGAAATATAGAATACGGAGTTGACCTACCTCCTGGAGCATGTGGAGAGGCAGTTGCCCATTCCTCGACGGTCGGGGTTATCATATTGGTATGTGGCTGTAGTGGATAGTAATGGTCTCCAGACAAATTATCATCCTCCCCGCTCCCACGTCCACCTCCTTCTTCTCCCCCTTTTCACGCCTTTAATTAAATTATATTTCAAATGAAAAAGTAAAATAATTTATATTACTCAAAACGCTGACAAGACGAGACAGTTTAATCACGCGGGGAAGAAGGGGATTTTTTTTCTGCAAAGTGTAAATAATGATAATGGCTCCACCAGACTGAGTTATTTCCCACGTTCAAGCATTTTAATAAACTCAAAAAAATCTCTCTACCTGAGGTGCATTGTGGAACTACTACTTGCCTTGTGGAATAAATATGAACCGTTCTTCTGTTGTCGACGAAATTTTATTATTGAATTCGAAATATCGCAAAGCCATATCTGAATACCATAATATATCTGAAGACAATTTTTCTAATAATTTTAATCCAATAATTTTTTAATTTTTTGAGGGAAAATTAATAAATTCGATATTTTACGATCGGATATATCACGCTGTCGTATCACGGTTGAATTCATTTTTGGATAATGTTTTTTATAACAAATGACGTCTCTCAGTTAAGAGTCCACAAAATGAAACCTTGGGTTTCAAATAAACCTGAGTTGTGCTTCTTCAGATGGTAATGAAACAGGTAAATAAACGTGATATCGTAATTTTCAACCCCACTTGAAATGCCTTCGACCTTTCGTATCCAATGCAGGCCAGCATTTTATTTCTCCTAACCAGATGTTTAGGTGCATAAAACGTTTTGAACAGTGAGCGCAGAAATCGGTTTAGGATCGGTCATTAATGCCGCCATAACGGTTTTTCTTCATTTCCACATTTTCATGATTTAGCTTATTCAGAGATATTTCGCAATGCATATATCGTATTGAATAGAAATTGGTTTTGTTCCCCTGAAATTTAAATCTGTTAAATTTCCGTGAATTAATATTGTACTATTTTATTCATCATAGTAACTGGGTTTCTTAGAGCCTTGTTACATACCGAACGGGACAGCTTGGAATGTCAAAGCAATAAATATATAAGAGTAAGCAATTAAATAAAATGCACGCATATTCTGTCAGTGAGAATAGAGAAATCGTACCAATCGCGCTAATTATCAGAATTGAGAAATGTTTTATTATAATCATAATAATCGGAATGAGTTAAAAAAGTTTGGCCAATGGAACAGGGAAAACCGACTTCTTATAAATGTGATTTCGAAGTAAATATTTTTTAATCATCGAGGCAAAAAGCTAGAATCAAATACAGTAGTTTAACTTAATACACGCAAGAGCCTCCCCTCATACTTTAAAGTTGCGAACATACTTGTTTATATACATACTTGTTTGAGTGATTAATGTATTTTAGAGTCGAAATCTCAACCATCTATTCAAGTTCACTTTCATTTAAATGTTACGGATTTTAATTTTCTTCTTTTAAATTAAAGAGTTACAAATTTATTTTGATTTGGACGTAATGTCTATTACATTGTCTAATATTTTTTTAAATACAAGATTAGATGTAGAATATTAATTAAATGAATTCAATAAAATTCATTATACATTAATTAACCGGTCGGTATTCATCTAACGGAATTCGCGGAAAAAAGGACATGATGGATATCGGAATTAATAAAATCTAATAATTAGGTAACTTCTTCTCATTAGTGACATTTGTGAATCTGGTACGATCCGATTAATATTAGTGAAGATAAAGAAGCAGGACATAAATCCAAGAAGAATCACCCCGATTTAATTTATACCTGAGGAATAAAGGAGCATGCGGTGGGTCATACTTTATCGAAATAATGAAAAATACATTCACAAGAGCTTCAGTATAGTGAATCACTATATGCGTACCAGATTGTCTTTCGTTCCGCCAATTCTAAAACTGTTTATATCAAATTTCGGCGCCATCGTTAGAGAAATATGAAATTGCGGCACGAGAAAGGCAGATTCTTAGGTCGACGGGTTCTTTGCTCGAGTGATAACTTTTTTTGTCTAAGACATAAGCAATCCAAAAGTATCGAATCGAGTACATAACGGATGATGGAGGCCGGCCGAATTATTTCAGGAAAGCTAAGCGACGAAAACATCGAAGGTATTCGATGAGAAAACTACAGGATTACTATTTTTCTATGTGTATACTTACGGGTAACCTGATGTCGAGGAGCGGGAAAGAAGCGGACTCTCGGGAGGTGCGGCCACCCACTGAGACCAACTGCTCGCCCGCCCTACCACTTGAATCAATTGTGTCACCGGACACATGCGCATCGCTTCAACACTATCCCCCAACACTAAACTTGGGCACAGTCTACTAATGGCAGGCCGGCCGGTCTCAACCCACTTTATCCGCCCTTTTTCATTTCCACCTTCATGCGGTAATCCGCTCGGTGAAAGTCGGACTCGCAATACCGCCCGACGACCGGTTCCTGAAATGAACTACCGTCTCTGCGGGGAAGGTGAACTATGAGATCGCGTCGATCTAAGCCAGCAATACTTCTCCACATTTCTAAAAAAGTCACCCAATCCCCGTCCCTACACCCGTTTTCCGACAGTGGGATTATTCCCGCCGAGAACCCATTTGACCGGAGATGGGTGGGAAAACACCCTTCTCTCGTGGCTCGAAGAGCGTCCTGGTGACGCCTAAGCGTGAAGCCGTCACGTGGACTCTAGCGGTTTCGTGGCAGAACGAGCAGTTCTTTTGACGATCACCCGCTTAGGAAACTTTGCTTGAGTAGGCAATAATTTCACTGCTGCACATCCGTGCCTTTGTTCACCTAAACACAGGAGAAAGTGACCTCAGGCTGCCGTAAAGAAAATCTCATTATGAGCTTGAATACCCTATTTCTACTTTTTCATTTTCTGAATTTTTACTTATTTATCTCAGGTCTGTCGGTCTGCTTGTCGTCTTCCTTTATGATTACTTTTAACATTGTATCCTCGCCCTGTTCTTTCCAGCCGAGTTCTTTTCTTCCAACATTAGTAGATAGCCCAATTCGGTAGTGCCACCGCTGCTTAATTTACAGGTCTGGTTTACTCGTACTCCTGCCATTTCCATCTTAATTTATACATCCTGTTGATAAAATATGTTAGAACTCCGCCTCCGGCAGTGAATCCTCGCAGAAATGATCGGTTTTCCTTTTGTAGACGTGTATCGGTGAGGAGCACTAAATCCGAAGCGTTGTCGGCTATTTCCTGGAAGACTTCGTTAACTTGATGTAAGTCTTCTTGGATCGTTACGTCTCACTTGACGGCTACTACACTTCTGCGTAAGATTTCAATCTGTCCATTCGCGTTTTTGAGCTCTATAATACGAAGTTTAGCTGAATCAGTAATGTTAAGGGACTTAAGCAGCTAGAGGTCGCATTAGCCCTCTGATGAAGTCTTTTTGGTTGTCTTCTGCGGATGATTGGCGCTAACCTGAAGACGCTTCTTTGTTAGATCTCGTCGTTCTTTCGTGCAAGCAGTGTCTAATGTTGTGTCCAACAAATTGCTATCATAAAAACTATATTGTACCACCTCAAGAGTACTTTTACGCTCTTACTCGGGAAAAATATATTTGGAATAAATGTGAGGTGCGACTATATTAACTAAACTAAATTAACAGGCTGACAGAACGAGTTTACATCAATTATGACTACATCACCTGAAATATCATATTTCTACGCCTTCTTATGGCCGTAACTTCTATTTATGAGTCCAGCGAACACAGTGTACGGAATGATATTAGAATTGCTGACATGTCGATCACATTAATTTTATTAAAGTTATATTTTCAAACTATCAATATTTTACTTCGTAAGATTTGATAATAAGCTTTAACTCTGAAGGGCTAGGGTTTAGTGACATAATAAACAAAAGTTTTGTTCTACTTTCACTCCTCACTGATGATACTTACCACATATCTCGAGATAGAAAATTAATTCAAACATTTAATTAATTTGATATTTAAGATTTGCATTTTTTATTTATCTACAATAGGTGTATTTACAATTTACAGGTGTATAGAGCAATTAAACAAAATATCAAAACTTTTATGGAAGGTTTCACAAAAGTTGAAATATACTACTGTCTTTAAAACGTCCTCCTGGCCATGAATTCATAAATGGTAATCAGCTGTCTTTAGTGTGGGAGGGACCCTTTCCGCCCATAATCATCTCATAGATTTAGAAGACAAAAAATAGTGATTTTTAAATATAATTTTTTATCAGTGAATGTTGCACAGACTACTATTCTGCGAAATTATTTTGCACAGATAACTGTATCCAAAATGATTTACATGTTGTAAACACTCTTGGTATCCAGGGCCCAAATGAATATACACATTATGCTTTCTGAAAGACATTTCTCAAATGTATACATTTTTTATTTTGGCATTTTCTTATAAAAAGATCTTTGTAATTAATTCTGTATTTTCTAATTTGATTTTAGTATTTTAAGATATTTCAGGTAGATTAATATATTCATATATTTTGGTAATATAATGATGAAATATTTGACTGTTTTGAACAAATTATCCAATTTTTTTTTATTTTTGCACAATCAACTTATACAGTTATGGGTGCAATTGATACATGTATTTATTTCCGCGTGTTAGTCTTGATAAAGAACCACCCAGTGATAGTGCTTTTGACATGTTTTTCATCCAAATTTAGGGTTAAAAGAATACACTTGACACTCAGGACAACCTTTATTGAATGCATACTGGTCATTTACATTAAACATATTATGGTAATATAACAATATCTTAATAATTATTCATAATATTCTCATTAAAAAGCACTTAAATTACGTGGACACCTCACCACGATACAAAATGAAATATTCCTTCTCACCTGTAAATATAACCTACTAATTTAAAATTGCCGTTCATTTACATAATATATTAAAACATACTGATGTTTTGTATTTATTGGTTATACACAATTTATCTAACATTAACAATTACACTAGGATAGTATTATAATTGCGTTGACTGTTTTCGAGTGATATGGTTCATAAAAATATGATATTTTGCGGAAGTTTTGGACATAAAATAGAGATATAGTTTACTTTCATCAGCTAAAAATCATTCACAATCCGCATGTCCGTGTTACATCAAAATGGCACAGCCCTTCCACAAATGGAGTTAGTCTTTTATTTATACATTTTTTTATAACTGGTAACATGCGACAAAAATATGACCCCATCGATTATGAACCCTGTGAAAAATTAAATGATCCAAACAAGAAATTCGGTGTGGGCTTTGCCAACAGTAAATGTAACTTTTGCATTATTTTCAGTCAACAGTTACAAATTTATAGAAATGTCGGTACATAATAAGGCAGTACTCTTCTTTTCTACGTGTCATGTCAACACAACCTCTTAAAATTTAAAACTTTTTAATACTGAACTCCAGTTAGAAATCACTCGTGTATATATACATATATATATATATATATATATATATATATATATATATATATATATATATATATATGATGCATATGTTTGCCTCCATTTTTTTTTAAGTAATGTGCCATTTTTACAATATATTTATAACACTAAACTGAAACTTTTAACTAAATTTTAACGTTCACTTACAAACTATTTAATTGTGAGGTTAAATGCTCAAAGTCACAAAATTACCCCTTTTATATGCCAACAAATTTGATTAGTTTAGGTAGGCACTACTGAACAGCATATAGATTGTAATGATATAACTAGTTGTATGAATATTAGAAAAAACTAAAAGAAACACATAACTTCTATACATGTATTCTACCTCCTCGAATCTCCTAAAACTGACTTTCAGAAAACCAAATACTCGAAAAAATATCAGTTGCAAATGAATAACAAGATTACAAAAAATACCTGCCAGTACCAAAATTTATACATCAAAAGTAATAAAAATATATACAAATACCAATGATTTAGAAAATGTATCTGATTTAAGACTTCTTTAACTATAAGGCTATTACACATAAATGATTAGGTTCAATGTCTATATTGTCACCGAGCTTTTGGTTTAGGCCGTGACTGTGATGTCTTTAATTAAGACTTGCAAATTGCTCATGAACGTGATGTCAATTTTACGCAATGGCAACATTACAACTTTTTGTCTATAAATCCTCGTAAAATAAAATTCGATTCGGTCCAGGACAATGACACTGAGAATACTATCGCGGTTATCAAAGCTGGATAATTCACGTTAGTACACAGCACAGGATCTTTTTTTAGATCCCATTTAGGACACAGCTCATAATATATTTTAATAAACCTGGGATTCACACAATATTTAAACAAATGTGACATTAAACTACATACAACAGTGCAACTACTTGACTACGCAAGCTCACGTTGACATGATGGTACACTATGAGAGAAGAAAAGCTGCAGAATTACAGGTACACGGTATGTATATTTACGGGGAATTATTGTTTCATTTTTCGCATCAAACACCATGTAAATATATATTATGTATAGTATATATAAAGCTCCTCAGTTCTAATTTAAAAAATCGTACATATAGAAAACATGATTATTGTTAGTACTCAAAAACTGTTACCATCCATTATTTTTCTTAACCACAAACAACACACATTAAGTATTCATAAGATAATAGTACAAATGAAAGTACATTCTTACACAGGATAAATGTAGAGTCGCCAAGGTTGATATTCTTATCCGATAGGATTAATTGTTCACTTTATAAAGTATAACTTACAATTTTGAGGAAAAAACACTTCATTAATAAGTATATAAAAGAAAAATATTAACAATCACACTACTGCATATTATTTAAACTACAATATACACATAAAATATGTCTGGAAATATATTAAATACACTTACTCTAAAGTAGGATGGCGGGTAATTGGTACACTGTCACGGACGAATCATTACGCCCGGCATTTGGCACAAACCGAATTATTATATATACTAGTATAGAACTTTTAATTTTTTGAATTTTTTTTAGGAACCAATATTTTTTTAGAGAAAATAATTCACTGTATAAGATTACCTGAACTTATAGTACGTGTTGTATCACATAATAGATGAGAATATTATTTATACATTGTCTCATGATAAGTGATTCAATTTATAAAAGTAAAGTAGACCCAAAAAGGCTGTTCAATTTTTTCTTAAGACATCAAATTTTTATTTTATTATGAAAATACTGAGAAAAATAAGCCAATAAATACACTGCTAATGAAAGATAACTTGACGAAGATTACCAAAATGACAGAGTACAACTTCAATATACTGAATTTCATTGATTATAAAATTTTTTTCACTAGATCTATTTTGTTAAACTAGTTTACAGTACTTTATATGGAAAATCATACAGTCTTATAAATGCCCACTCTAAAAATCCTACATAAAAATTAACCCTATTACAGCATGTTGCTTTGAAGCAATATGTATGGTAAAAGTCATCACTTAGAGTGTCTATTGGGACATGCTCAGGAGTATCACCACTTAATAAATACAAGGCTTAAAAAGAAACACAATGCAAAAACCTAATAAAAGGGGTTATCTTTATTTATAAATAATAACGACTAAATACTTAACAACAATGGTCATCACAATTCATGGATAACAATGTTTCACAATAAATCGGCGAGCTTATTGGTATGACTGAAAAAAAATGCAGTGAAAAAGGTAACGCGAAGTGACCCCACGCTAATATGGAAATATTGCTAATATATTAAAAGTAAATGAGCATTAGTATTGTTCCAATAAATTCCTTATGTTATCATATAAATCTATATATATTTATAAAATAAATTTAAATTATTCTAAACAGGCAATTTGATTTCGCCAAAGCCCTGAGAGCTGTAATGAGTATTGCTTGAGTTAAAAAATTCATAAAACAGAAATTCTTTACTGCCAGTATAATATGGACAGAGAGAATTTAGATTACCAGTGATGATATGTGAAAATCAAAGTCCAGGAGTATAGTTATCAATTTGTCAAAAAAATACCCACACATTTAAGGCCACAATACACTAAAATTAAACCTAACTTAATGAGTCGATAGCAATTGAGCGTACAAGTTACGTCAGGTAATATAACTAATATTAGAGATTTTACACCAATAAATATGATCAATTAAATCACAACATATGTATGATGCAACAATATTTCAACAGAACATGTAGACATAAATATCTACTGTATAAATACCGCCCAAAAAATGAAATCCCCCGCAATTCACTAATTCAGCAGCAAAATCACAATGAAAATTTTTTTAATAGGGGCTTTTATTAAAATAAATACAGAAAGAACTTACAGGCTAAATTATAGTTACATGGAATATTGAACACATGTACAAAATTGCACCCATTTTGTGCCCTTACGTGCACACACACACAAATTGTTGATGTTCTTATACTAAACATGACTGACAAAAGGCACTTGATTAAGAGGGAAATAGTGAATATTTTTAATTAACAAAACATAAAATAAACAAAAAAGGAACATCATTACACTATAATCAGTAACAAAAAATTCAAGAGTTCAAATTATATTAAAAATTACTTTTGAACATAAAGGAGCGAGTACTTTGTTTTAAGGGAAAACTTAAAAAGGAAATTAAGATTAATTTGTAATTGTAGTGGAAGCTGAACACAGGAATGTTTAATATAAATAAAAACAGAAAACTGTTTCCCACATGTATGTTTTGATTGCACAAATTAGGCCTATGCCCTGTTGGGGAAACTGGATCAACTTGACTAATGTGGTCTGTGGTCGCCACCACTTACTCGCTTTACCACTTACTTCAGTTAAGCTCCCATCAAATTTAACACCTATCACTGTGAACTGAAATAACAGACTAGACAAAACGACTTCACAAAGCCCCTCTGTTTTGATATAACTCTATCAAAATAAAAATAATTTATTTACCCCATCAAACATAATGAATCAATTTGAAAAAACAGGTAAAAAAGTGACGATGTTGAAAATGCGAAACCTATAAACATTTAAATGAGCAGAACTACTAAACTGAAAAGGGTAAAGGGAACTTTGTGCCACCGTTATTTTGTTAAAGAGGCTCCATCACAATAATTTACCAAAAAAAAAGAAACAAAAGCATATCGAACTTGAATATCAACCTTTTTGCGACCCATATATTTTGAAACTTAACCTAAAGATAACATTATTCTAGAGATATTGGAGTTATATATTGACAAATTGGGTATTACTACTAGATCTACAGGCGCAGGACGGTTTTACCAATAACCAACTTAAATTTCAGGGAAATTTCTGTTTTTAAAGTTGGTCTCACTGTCTTATTATTATTTTTGTTTCAAAACTATGACTACATCATCTGAAACATCACATTTCTAAACGTAATTTTTTAACTTCCATTTATGATTATAGGTCCAAAAAATATTGCAACGAACACAGTGTGAGGAATGGTATTAGACTTGCTGACATGTCGATCACATTAATTTTATACATAGATTTACATTATATATTCAACACTGACAATATTTTACTTCGTAAAATTTGATAATAAGCATTATTATAACTCTGAAAGGCTAAAGATTGATCACATAACAAACAATAAGTTTTGTTGTACTTCCACTCCTCACTAAGGTATTTGCCACATATCTTGAGATAGAAAATTAATAGTCACATATTTAATTAATTTGATATTTAAGATTCGCATTTTTTTTATTTTTTATACAATAGGTGTTCTTATTTATAACCCAATGTCGGGACCTAAGAGATTATATAGCACTTACATTAGGCACATTGCGAGTTACATCCATTTGGCCTGCTAATACTGAACAATTAAACAAAATATCAAAACTTTTATGCAAGGTTTCACAAAAGTTAAATTAAAATATAGTACTGTATTTAAAAAGGCTTCCTGCGCTTGAATCCACAAATGACCATCACCAATCAGTCTTCAGTGTATATAAAGTCTTTAAACAAAAACTCCAGTGTAACAGGAATGCTAAATGTGCGCCTTTGAGTAAAAATGGTATTGAGCTGACAACTTGAATGAAATGCAATGCCATTGTCAGAAAAGAGTCAAGATAGCAGGAGGAATGAACTGTTCCGATGTTTATAACAATTTACAAAACCAGAAATAATTTCCCTCATTAAGTAAGACACCGATTTTAATAGTCAGTTAGAGAGATTGTAACTATTATTTCATGTTTTTTTTTGTTTTTTTTTTACAAAAGTTATCTTAACTCCTTACCTAAATGTGATCACTTACAGTCTACCTGGTATAACAATAATTATCTCTTAAAATAGAAAAATAAGGATAACAAAGATTGCTCTAAACCCACAAACCCAAAAATAAACACACTTATGAATACAAGGACAGCAATGTGTAATGATATCTACGGTTTTGTTTTTTGTACAACAATTACTCCCACTACCAAGGTGGAATAATTTACAATGAAAATGTTTTATAAACATTTTCAAAAAGATACAACCTTAACTGCGCGAACATGTGTCGCAGCACTAACCTAAACATACAATCTTACTCTTTTATTTTAACTACCCCATCACTCTAAAATTATTGTTAAGTTTTAAAACATGCATATTTAAGACCACTGGAAGAATACACTTATTATTCCTTATTAAGCTGCTATGTTAACATTAAAATGGTAAGGCTATGTCGTTTCGGTGACTGAGATGCTCTGTGCATGCACGCATCAGTACGAAAGACGACACATTGGTCGTGAGAAAAGTTCTAACCTTAAGCTTAACCTAGCCAGTATCCACAGTGATAAGATAAGCCTAATACATTGAACACATCTTAATAGAGACCCTATTTATATATACACAGAGCCAATTAAAAACATGAAAAATATAATTCCTACTTTGAGAGAATAAATATATTTACATCAGAAAAAAATAAACTGTATTATTGTTCAACTTTAACAACAGAAAATATAATTTTATTATGGCCAAATTATAATTTGGTAGAATACTATCTGAAATAGTTTTCATATATAACTAACAAACATTAGAATAAAAGTATTACGGAATTAGTTTTTAATATTTACAGCTGAACAATAAAATGTTGAGTTACAAAATATTTAAAAACAGAAAAGTGCAATAGAACTATAAACTGATGAAGAAATAGCGTATTCCAAATGATTCACTCTACCAAAAGTAAACAGCATTGACATTTTTTCTAAAAAAATGTGTAGAATACAAAACTTAAAAACCATAATTGTAACCAGTACAAATAAAAGAAAAGAAGTTGTTCATAACAAACTCTACAGTTAATTTAGACAAGTAAATGATCAAGGTTCATTAATATGGTCAAGAGTGAACCTCATTAAGCTATTTTATTTATAAAATGTTGAATTACCTACAAATTATTTAAATATTATAAAAATAAAACTGGGTTAAGATTATAACTTAAGTGAGATGTTATTTTCTGTTGTTAGTTGAAGGTATTGGTATTTCTTACTTTTTAAATTGATAAAATAAATTTAACATTAATATTTATTTCCTCCAAATAGAACTTATATTTTAAATTAATATTTGATTAAAAAACAATTTACTCTTTAAAAAAAAGCACTGCAAATGTTCTCATAATTAAAATCATTCTTGGTAAGAAATACAGGGTTGTTTAAAGGGAAAATACACACGTGGAACAATTTGAAATCAGGTATGAATAGGTTTTGGGCCAAGGAGTTATTTGTACATATTATATAGCAAGAATAAGACTGTAAGACTAAATGTTAAATTTTCTATTAAATAAAACAGATATGTAATTTGACTATGAGAACATTCCTTGACCCATAACTCGAACAAGGAGTGAAAAATAACAAAATCACTTATACTACCGAAAATAGTCTAGATAATATATATATATATATATAAATGTATGTATATATATCATATGTATATATAATTATATATCTATATATATGGGATACAGCCATGTAAATTGTGTACGTATCACGGAATCATCACGTCGCACAAATTGACAAGTCACACTACTCATAAGTGCGCCAGTCCTGCCATTTCCCTTCACCATTTTATACATATATAATAATTTATTATCACAATACGAGAGGAGATTAGGTGTGTGAGCAAAACAGGCCACGGGTTACAGATGTCAACAGAGAGCTAACCAGAGTGAGGTCACTAAATGCTGTTAATTATTATTATTGTACATTTTTTTGACCCGGAGCCTCTAGTGTCCCACCCGTGTATACTCTATCATCGACATGCCACAATGGTTTTTTGCAAAAAAACAGGCCATGAAAAACCTGTTTCTTCAAACGAAACGCACTTAAAATCTACATATCGACTGTTTCTTGTGTAAGTGTTTAAATGTATTATGTTGAATGTATAGTATATGTGTATGCGTGATGTGTGTAATGTGAGTTCAGGGTTCCTTATTAAGTAAGGTTCCTTTTTTTATTAATTAAACATCTTACAACTACTGACTTACGTGTTTTAAACCTTAGAACTAGTTTTAAACTTAGTTATAGATCAAAATTTATGTTTTCAATATATTTATATATTTTCATATATATGTTTATATATAGACTTAATACTATAAAAACTTAAGCATTTTATAGTAATAGACCTCTAAATTTGACCTATATGTAATATTTGGTATTGGCAATTTGAAGAGTAATAGTTTTAAGCACACCTATAATTAAAAATGTACAATTGTTGAACAATGTTATTTTAACCTAAATAATCATAACGTGAAATAAAATAAAACTTGGCATACTTTATACGATATAATCAGACTATTTGTAACAATTGCTTCAGACCTGATTTTGCCAGTGGAGAAGAAAAGAAGGTGATGAATTAGTAATACAGGCAGGAGTGTAAGAATTCGGTTAAGTGATGTGCATGTGTATGGCTCTAATGTATGTCTGTAGAAGTGTTTATAGGTGGGAAGACATACCGGTCAGTTACCATCTGATCTGCTCCACAGACAACATGTAAAATTTGTACAAAACACAAACCTAGCTTACAATTATACGCACCATCATTTAACACTTATAAATATAATGAGAATAAAGTGTGATTTGGAACAAAACAAAATCAGAACCAATATCGGCTGGCTTCCAATCGTGACAATAAAAGACGCAAAAAAGAATTTCCGATTTAGTAGCAAGAAAAAATTGCATTCATTCAAAGATAAAAATATATACTAAAAAGCCACTTACTTGCTCACAGCACAATGTTATATTAAAAATATTTAATTCATTATAACACGACTGGAGAATATCGCACAATATGTGACAATAGAAACTCCCACACATTGTATAACAAGTTACAGACAAGTCCCAAAAAAGAAATATCATACCAAATACCGCATCGTGACTTTTATTATATAAAAAATAAAAACAACGCGACAAAAACACCCTATTAGCTAAATATATAAGATATTTTCCAGACAACCATTTATACAATATTAACAGCGATCTTTCTTAAATACTAATACAAATCGAGCGTATCAAATAATATATCTGTTACATCATAAACCTCATACTGATTAAAAAAAAAGCAAAATAAACAATCAAACAAACAAACAAAAACACATATTATAACCATCCTTTAATAGTATTTCAAATATTTTAATTTATAAAATAGCTCTTCTATATAAATTATTACTCGGTAATTTGTTTTATAATTTCACAAATACTCTTACAGTCTGATTGTGGCCGACAGGAACTAGGCTCGTCGCTTTGTTACATACTGCCGACAGAGTCGACTTATAAAACCCATTATCGACTGCCGTTACAATTATTAACAGGTCATGTGGTGTTTTTGAGATCATCTAACGATTTTTTTTTTTGATTCGAGAATTGTCTAATTTGTACAAAAGTTAAACGAAGACGGCTCTAGTAGATTACATGGACTCACCACCAAGGAGGTCGCCCGGTAGAAAAGAATTGAGGGAAGAAGGGGTGGTACGGTGCTGGTCAGAGGAATCTGCCCAGAGGGAGGAGACATTGGTGGAGGTGCCAGGCCAGAGCTGGGAGGAGGTGGTCGCCCCTGCAGAACCCCACGTAGGCTCCTTGTTCTGCCTCCAGCCTCCACCCCCTGAACCACTACCCTGCTGGCCTCCAGCACTGTGTCCCAAATGTTGCAGCAGTGCGTGCACGTCACTTTCACTAGGTGATTCGGCAAATATTGTCGTGTTTCCTAGCACACAGTTGTTCAAAGCGCCCTGGGCCTGTTCCAAGGAAAAACAATTCTCATATTCTATTTTAATTACAGCTACCATTAATTAACAAATCGGGGAAAATGAGTTAATTATAAGCTAGAATATTTTCAAATTATACATTTTTGATGGATAAACATGCTATGAAAGCAATCACATTTTGTTTTACCTTTCTATTTACCTAATAATAATACACAAATTACTGAATAAACCATTAGTAGTTTAAGAGTTACTAAATTGAATTTGTCCAGAAAAAATGGGACTAAACCCTTATTTTTTAAAAGTAAAATGAATATTGTGGTAAATATAATATTGAACTCACTTGAATATAAATAAATGTTGTTTTAATAAATATGTATAAACATTTATTCTTCTGTTCTTGAATTATGTGAAAATCAGAAATCTGTTGAAAACTTGAAGTGCTTAGGATTTCTTGAGTGTAATCACAGAAAATGGACTAATAAAATTGTGACAAAGAAGAAAGTCACCCAGGAGAAATAGGTTCATTACAGAATTTCATGTGAAGGAAAAATCATAACTGGCAATTATTACCTTATTAGCTTCCTCACGGGATGTGTACTTGGCTAATGCGATTCCGTGATTCAGATATAGATGGAAACTCTGCAAGGGACCATGTTGAACGCACAATGTCTTCAAAGTAGAACCATCAATCTATAAAATTAAAATATTCACCTCAAAATAAAGTTTAAATAGTTTGGGCCACACAACACTAATAGTTTATAGAAGTAACAACATCTAAGTTATAATATTCAACATGAAATGTAAATTGTCCAGAACAATTATGAACTGCAGCATATTTCACAGCAATGAATGGAACATTCAACACCAGAAGGCACAATGACATGGTAAAATACAATGGTATTAAAATTATTCAAGATACAATGTAAATTATGAGTAGTCCATTCTTTTGTAATAATGATAATTAAATATGATACTTACAATCGATATCAAAATTTATATAATTTTATTTGCTTGTTGTGCTGACTTCTAAATATGGGGGATAAGCAACTGCAGTCTACTACAATGTATGGAGTAAAAGATTCTACTCTATTATTATACTTTATTTTCTTTTGCACAAGACTAAATTATCAAGAAGAGACAGTAGATTGAAAAAAACTGTTATTCCACACCTTCACAGGTATTACAAACTCAAAAGACAATGTTAAATTAATATGTGAAATACTTGTGGTGTAAGGTTGCGAAGAAGAAGCCAAGTAGATCCCCAAGAGGTTGGTTGATTGGCTGACCATCTGCCAGAAAGAGAGCTCCAGCCATTGGTAGTAGGGGCATTGTTGTTCTGTTGCTGTTGTTGATTTTGCTGCTGGGGTTTGGCTGCAAGTCCAGGGGGCGGGCCCCTAGACTTAGGCACAGATGACCATAAGTCACTCCCGACACCTCCACTCTGCGGAGCCCCTCCACTAGTCTCACCCCAACCGCTTGAACCACTCCCTCCTCCAACACTGCTTCCCTTATTTCCAGAACCTCCACCAGTACCAGTGAGTTTGCTCAGACTACCAAAAATAAATTGCACTGGTTAAATTACTTCCAGTAGTGTATTTTACTAAGATGAACAAAATATCACAGAGAATTACTATAAAATTCTAATGTCACATTAGTGAAATATAACAAAAAATGTAGTTTGTCTACAAAAAAGTATGTCTACAATATACATTGAATATACCACATATAGTACCTGTCAATAAAATAAGAAAATAAGCCATAGAAGAAACTCGAGGTGTATTAAACTTTATTAAACAATTCCACCAATTGAACTCATGTCTATTATTTAAACTTAATGAAACATCATAGTAATCAATGCAATGCAAAACATCAAAATTCTTAATTAACTAAATCAATATTAATAACTAGATCAATCAAAATAACAATGGAAACTATTACATTAGATGAATCATAAATTACTGGTCCTTTTTCCTTTGAATTAGGGATAATCATTTAATGGCAATAGCTACTATGTTTCCCTTATCACTTATTAGTCATAAATGTTATTTAAATAAAATACGCAAAGCAAAACCACAACCACCTTGTTGTTGAAGGAGGATTAAAGCTCCATGTAGATGATGAAAGACTGAGTGGAGTTAAAGGCATTATGTCAAGAGGGCTGCTCGTTGTAGGTGAAGCTTTCCCAGCTCCCCCTGAACTTCCACCACTTGTCAGTACGGTATCTTTTATAGTGGGTAAAGACAGTGGGGAGCGTAATACTGATCCTGGAGTTAAACTTGGATCATCTTCAATTGTCTTCAGTGGATTACCCTGGAAAAATGTATTTAACTTATTCCCTGCTCTTTATTAATTGATACAAAATAAAAGTGATGTAGCATTATAACTTGTAACACATAAATGAATAACAAAACAGTAATTTAATACTGTACAGTAGTTTAATAAACTAATTATTACAGAGAAACCCATTATACAAGTGAAAATGATATTTTCTAATTATACATATATAACACTTATTCTAAATTTTTTTCTCTTAATTTTTATAGCACAATTGTGCCAGTGGTCAATATGCACTTGTGATCAGAAGGAGTGCTTATTTATCTCCATTTCTTACTAACTTATGAACTAATATCCAAGGTAATTCTGGGCAGATTCAAACCACTGACATCTGGGTCCACAGATGAATGCTAAATGCATGAGCCACTGAGGCCCACATCAATTTATTATACAGAAGTACTCTAATCTAATACTGAAATTATAAGGAATAACTAATATTTTAAATTAATACCTTCCAAGGTTTTCCTGGTTCGAATTCAGGAACTAAATCAGAAAATGCTTGAGATGGAGGTTGAGAAGAACTGGGCCAGTCTTTTGAAGAACTTTCATCTCCTCCAGAATCCGGCCACCCAGTCTCACAGTCATTACGATTCACAGATGACCAAGTTCTGATAAAAATCCATATAATAACAATTAGGTGTCATAAATTTCAGCAGGTCTTCCCTATGCATACATGTTCTATGCACATTAATACAGGGGAAAAAATTAACAAAAAAATCTTCAATAATAAAGAAACAAACCTATCAGGTTGTCCTAGAAGGGGATTAATATTGGGTGAAGAATTTCCAGGAGTTGGTTTCGTTGTACTTCCTGGAGCACGACTGAATTCATTACCACTGCTGAGATCAGAATCCTTGTCAACAGCTGGTAGTTTCCATTGATTCAACCTCGACTGCTGACTTGTCCCTCCTCCCTAAAATGATCATTTGAATTCACAACAGGAAAAAAAATGAATAAGTAAATCTTGTAATTTTATAAAAAAGATAATCTGAATTTGATGACTGTTTGATGAATATGATATAAAAATGTATATTATAAAACTTAACAGTAAACAATTATAATTATTAGAACATTTTATAAAATGTTCTAAATTTTATACTATAAAATACTGTACAAAATTTATTACATACCTGATGATCCTTGATAGAGAGATCTGACATGTTTGAATGAAAAGATTGTTGTAATGGGTCATGGACATTGCTTTTGTTAAAGAAATCATTCTGTGAAGCAGCTGCTATCTGTTGCTGTTGTTTCACATAAACTGCCTGCTGAGCTGCAATTTGGTTCTGAAAAATGTTAAAATAACAACTACATTTAAGATTTATACCTATGGTTTCAGAGCTAGAGTGAGCTGTTAATCTAAATCAAGCTTTAAACATTAGCCTAATAAACCAGAGTTAATTAATAATCAAACTCACAATGTTAGTGGCCCCAAATGCATACACTTCTAGACACTGAGCCATAACAGCAAATAATATATTTGGAAATTTGACATACAGTGGTATTGGTGCATATTTTCGGGTAATCAATTTCTTTCTATTTAGATTTACTTGTAAATACTAAAAACTACATACTAATGAGCAAAACTAAAAACCAGATTATTACCTGCAAATTACTAATACTTTGTTTAGTTTTTGTAATTTGAACAGAGAGCTGAAGTAGTTGATTAGAAGGATTGGGTTTGCCCAATGGATTCTGAACTTGTATCATAGCATGCTGTTGCATCAATTGTTGAAGTACTTTAATATGCTGTAACAATTGATTCAAAGACAACAGTGTCTGTGGAGCCAAAGGTTGGTTCAATATCTGCAAAACAATATTATATTCAAATTATAAACAATGTAATCAAATCACACATTTGAAATGATCATTTATATTAATAAAAAAAAATCAAAGGTCAAAGAAATACTTTGTTGTATATATTCACATAAATTGTCGGTATTTTCACCCCATCTTTTACCACTTGCACTTAAAGCATTTAGAGAAACATAATCAACATTTACCTGCTGATTGAGATATCCAGCTTGAACAGCCATTTGAATTTGTTGAACAAGCATACGCAGCTGCTGGGTAGAAGGTTGTTGGGTCTGCTGCGTTCTTGAGGACTGCTGTTAGCACCAAATGAAATTAGTTTTTACTAAATTTAATGTTACATTCTTTAAATTAATATAACAGAACATGAAACATGCAGATATTCAGCTATGAACAATCTGACATTAAGCATAAAAGCATAATTCCTGAGCCTAATAATTAAAATAACTAATTTAACATTGCTGTTGTGCCATTTTGACTCCACTCATTGATTTGATCCTGTGAGTGACTGATTTTGGCTTGAAATTGTCAGTAAATTAATGATGAACTTACACGTCAGCTGCTAATGACGCATCCTGCCTACATCATTACAATCAGTGCAATATTACATACTAATATTAGTATGTATATAAATGTTTATCTGATAATTTCAATTATTACTATTTCATTAAGTTCTGGTTAATAATAGTAACATAAATCCATGAATAATATTTATTAATACAATAGGAAATTACTTTTCAGGCCTGAATTTAAACTGTTAAGGTTTAGATGCTCACATTTTTTAACATTCCAAAAAATGGACATTAAAAGTTGTAACAGAATGCTGCATCATCAGGCAATATGCATTACGTGCTACATTAATTTATTAAATGGAAATGGTACGAACAGTGGTGAAAAGCCAAAACCAGTTTAGTGTAGAACCAAAGTCTTTGATTGGAGACAGATGAAGAAAATAAAAATGACATATCAATCTCTCATAAACCCCCAAACAAGAATAAGAAATATATTTTAACATAATAAAAATTTATTACAATTCAAATATCAGTTTAACTAATTATTCAAGAATTAGTTCAATCATCTTGAAAATATAGCCTTTAATATTTGAGCTCATAATTTTGGTAACAAATTATATTAAACTAGTATCTATTATAATTGCTAACAAATAAATCAATTAAAATTATAAAAATTACTTTTCTAGGAGTTGTTTCATTCAGCCATTCAATAAGTCCAGACTGGATTTAGACTACATCACAACATATTAAAATTGAGTTAATTTTCTCTTAATCATGCTTCAGTCATGTTAGTAAAATAAATAAAAGTATTTGGGTATAACAAGGATATAACAAGTGACCAAAAGAGAATGAGCAACTCCTGATTCTATGACAAATATGCTTGAGTGAATATGTTAACTCATTTTAATATGTTGACTTATATTGGTTTCTAATTATGTATCCCGGATGACAGAACAAATGTATGCAATGACGAATTTTGAATTTTCAAGTATGAAATTAACTCTGATAAACTGCAGGGCTTCTTAATACCTCAAAATGGTCCTCACATATAACCCAACCACTTTCTGAGCACACTACTGTACAATTTAGTCCAATTTACAAAAGACCAACAAGGAAGGAATCTATATGAAAAGAAACATTTCTATTCTAGCTATGAAAAGATATGCCAAATAATTTTCCACAAAATTTCTTCCACAACAACAGGTCAATTAACTGAAAGATTAATCTTCTGAAAACAGAGTAAAATCTCAGCAGGAACTGAACCAATTTGAAATAGGTTGTTCTTGAAAAATTTGTTTTCAGTAATTTGAAGAGGATTTCATTGGAGAACAGATTGGAAGGAAAAATGGAGGGATAAGATACAGACCTGAGTGAATGGCATCTGTTGCTGCTGCAGGGACTGTTGGCTGAGAAGCTTCTGCATGATAGCAGGGCTTACCGTGGAGAGACTGGGGTTGTTATTGCTTAGAACATTAGGCCCTCCTCCACTCCCTCCACCACCGCTCTGTGTGCACACACATCTTTCTTTCTTACTCAAACCCACACTCAACCCACTTAATTTTATACAATCACACACGCATACATAGACACACATGATCACAAAATAAAAACTCATTGAGATTAACATGCCTGGCAGAAACATGCACATTACTAATACACTGCATAGGCTAAAACTCTAAAGGAAAATTAAAAATTATAATATTAATCTATGAAATATAAAAGGTAAGTTAAAATATAGTCTAAAAATCAATCATATTCACTTTTTCCACATACCAAACTTTTTGTTTAATAGGTTAAATATTATATTTTTACAATTAGTATATAAAACAAGATAATTGTCACTTTGCACAAATTAATTTAATAAAAAAATGGATATACTAATGCATATCCACTATATATCATGCAT
Source organism: Lethocerus indicus (assembly GCA_019843655.1). Classification (NCBI taxonomy): domain Eukaryota; kingdom Metazoa; phylum Arthropoda; class Insecta; order Hemiptera; family Belostomatidae; genus Lethocerus; species Lethocerus indicus. The sequence continues at coordinate 13,713,660 of JACDQD010000008.1, forward strand.
AGTCCATCAGAATTTTTGACTTTCAATTCAAAATTGTGTTGTCAAAGCGTTTTACATACACCATTGTAAATTCGATGTAAAATAAAGCAGTTAACTAGTGTTCAAACTAAAATTGACTGATCCACCATCTGGATTGGATTGAGAGCACATAAAATCCAGCGTACTCATTAGAAAACTAATATTTTGTCCTTCCATATTTTTCATGTAATTATTTAAGAAAAATATAAAACATTAATATGAAAAAATAAATACTGCAATCACAACAGATAATATAGTTGCAACAGAAAACCAAAATAAAATAAACTTGTATACTTAGACAAAGATCTGAAATATACAATGGTGTAACAATCTACCAAACAACCATAGTTTAATATGATAAATGGATTTTTTTTAACTTAGAGACTTGGAGTTTCATATAAACTCTTCCTTTCCTTTTTCCCTAAATTGAGGTTTTCACAATAGTTGATTTAAAAAACTAAAATATTAAGTGGTTACTCGATTACATCTTCTGTCGAATATAATGTGAATCAGCAACACTAGTTGCCAACAGAAACACCTAATAATTGAGACCCTATTGTGTCCCTTAAATGTAATACAATGACAAAGCTTGGTTGAATAATTTCAGTTAGCATCTGGTACAAACTCAAAATTAAATTAAAATAATAAAAATTCCACACATATGCATTCTAATCATAAAACAAAATATCAATCAATATAATACAAAATTATGTTATTAAAAATCATTCTCACTGAATGTAAGAAGCAAATGAATGACCCTAACAAACTATTTATCCAAGTTCATAAATGAGGAATAAACGTTCTTATGATAATTTAGGCAATGTATTTAAAAATTATGAAACAACTTTAGAACTAAAAAACTAAAAATAAAAATTTATATGAACAGAATCTAGTAAATACCACTGTTAAATAAAAGCAAATTAGAAGCATCCCTTGGAAAAAATTGCTTAGACTTTTATTTTAATAATAATTTATTAGGATGTCTTTTACATCTTAAACCATCACTACCATCAAATATTATAAGACCTATTTTGGAAAAGCAGTTCCTGCAATATTCTGAATTTGTACATGAACCTACACAAAAAAATAAATACAAAACTATACTTTATCAACCTTCTTTGCATTTTTAAAAAGTATTATTTTTCCACAAAACAGAAGATATTCTGATGAATTAAAATGTATGGTAAATACATTAAAAAAATACATTAAATATATAAAAAATATCTTAATTTTCAAAATGATATTAAAATTACCACATAAAAAATGATTAAATTTATGAAGATTAGTATTAAAATTTAATTGATGAGTGATAATTTATGATAATACAAACACAGAAACATGCTCTAGGTGATTTAAGATTCTTGAGGTGATTCAAAAAGTAATATGGTTTTAAAAGATTACAATGTAGTCATAAGAAAATTCATTCACAAAAGACATCCTAACAAAACAATATATTGGTGTTGTAAGTCCCACTACTTTCAAGAATGATGCTATCAAAAAGAAATACTTCTTTCAAGAAGACTTGAGAAGACAACTGGAGGACATTTCTATTGTATTTTTTTATTTAATATTTACATTATAAATCTAATAGTGGAGTTTTAGAGATAGATATTTAGATAATTAGGTTACAATGCCTAATATAAAAATTGAAATTGTTTAGAAAAAACTAGTCCTAACAGAAAGCAATTAAAATCAGATAGAGAATTTCTACCGGAGCTAACCAACACCAACCAGCTGAATGTTATACTTGAAATTATATTACAATAAAAAATATGTACAAAATTCGGGCATATAAAATAAAATCTGTCATTTCAAGACAAGTTGTAAAATGTAAAATTCCATGTTAAGTTTACGTACTCAACTTTTACTGAAAATATTTATAATAATTTCCAAGACAAGTATATTTCAAATAATGTAAATTATGATGCACATGAGAAACTGGCATTATTAATTTGTTAACTTATATGCACCTGGAAAAAATTAATCTGCACGTGTTAGTAAAAAACTAATATAACTTTAATACTGTAAACCTTTTTTGTAAACATGTTTTATCCATGTTTGCATCCATGTTCTATCTTCAACCAGACCTCAGTATATGAGCAATCAAATGGCCTGAATTTCATCTCATAATGGCAGTGTATAGAACTTAAAAGTTCTTTAATAGTTACAGTTAATAAAACCAAACTGACAAACCAACTTACTGTTGGATATGGTATGCAAATTGGCTGAGGTGAAGGGTACGGGTTGACAATAGTATGATCAGGATCAAGATCAGCATGTCTCCTCTGCTGTTGCTGGGGCCAGCAGTCAGTTAAAGGTCTAGTCGCATTTAAGAATTCAAGAGCGTCTTCTAGATTCATGTTTGCTGATCTAAGAGCAGTTTCAACATCATCTTTCTATAAATAATAATAAAAATTTATTTTAATATATATATATATATATATATATATATATATATATAACACATTTATACATATACATGTTGTCAACTAAAAAGGAAAATAAATTAATAAATATAATTAACATTCAAACTATTCTGACTAATAAAAAATGGAATGTTTAACTTCAAAATTACCTTAAAACCCATATCTGTTAACATCCTGAATTGTTTGCTTCCCCATATAATGTCTTTGGTAATAGATTTTGGTGGCTGTAAGAAAGACACCTATAATTAAATAAAACAATATATGATAGCAAGATGGAACAAGTGAAATAAATCACAATAGAAAAATATTGCTATTACTTGAGCTTATGAAAAATAACAGTAGTATTAATACCAGTACTAGAATTCCTGGACCAATTAGGTATCCAGGATTGAAACCAAAGCCACTAAATACTGATCAAAATTCAATATGCCTTAACTTGAGCAATTTATCTATGAACTAATAGTTTAACCATTCACCATGATTTCTGACAGGAATGCTAAGCTGCCACCATGGACCTTATTTGTTGAAAATACAATATACCCATTCGTACTGTTAGATAAATATTTGCAATTAATTTACCTGTTTAGAAGGATGCACCCAGGATGATGCAGGATCTAAATCACTATCCCAGCATTTGTTATGCTTTGGTGCAGCACTCTGCCAAGATGGTGTCAATGGTTGATCCATCCATGGTGCTGGTTTATCTTCAACCCAAGGTCCACCAACATCCATACCATCTGTCCAAGCTCCATTTCTGGATGATATCAATATTTATTATTTGTTTTAAAAAGCACTTTATTACTCACAGTAAAATCTAATTTATTACTCACAGTAAAATCTAATTTATTACTCACAGCAAAATCTAATTTATTACTCACAGTAAAATCTAATCAATACAGAAAAAATGGGTGATTGTTTATGTTTCCATATAATCTATCTTACTGAATATTAAATAGTCCTATACATTTTATTAACCTAATGTAACAGACTAATTCAGGTCAGTTTTATAAAAGTATAGATAAAGCAATCAAAAGTAGAAGTTACTGTTACCTGTTTTAGTTACATTTATAATTATAATAGAAGGTAAAATAAATAAAATAGAGGTAATAAATATAATACCTCTGTGGATGTGCCCAAATGGGCTGATCAGGTTTCATATTAGGATTGACTCTGCCACCAGGTGGACATTGCAACACACTTCTCATGGCTGAAGGAGCAGGCATTTCTTTCCAATGGGACACCTTATTTTGACCTGTAATAAATTAATAACAGTTTACAACTCAGTATATTCAAGATTTCCAGTGTAAATGCTATAAACAAACTGTCTATGCACCTACGGGTGTGTGTTAAAAATACTGTGCTGGCATATTTGATACAAATGAGATTTACTTATTACAAGTCACAAAATGTCACAAATGAATAACCTAGTCTAATACGCACATATTTAAATTTTTTTATCAAACACATAAGAAAGAATATAAGATCTATTCATACACCTACATACAATTATATGTATAGCAATGCCATTATTTTAATAACTTATTTATTTTTCAAAAATTATTTTTCATTTGCATTCTTTTTTCAAGAATCCCTTTCAAATTTACATTTCTCATAGCTACTTTTAAATATTGATATCATACCAGGCATAGCTGGCCGATTGTGCTGTGGTCCCCACAAGGAAGTTCCATCATCATAATTAGGCATATTTCGTCTTTGAGCTGGTGGTGATGGCTCTTCCCATCCTGTAGGTTTGCCCCCAAGTCCACTCATATCTTTCATTGGTGGACCACCCCCTCCTGGCCACTGGTTCACACCTAATCAATAAAAAATAAAGTAACACTTATTAGATTTTTATATTATCATTGAAAGGAATCATAAGTTTCTGTATTTTTATTAAAATAAAATAAAATAATTATTCACAAAATTTCGTGTCAAGTACTTAATCTTGTACACAATTATATTCTTCATTTTTTATAAGTGATATTTTAATATTACTTAAAAATAAGTATATTCATATTTGGCCAGCAATGCTGCCACTAAATGCCATATAATAAATTCTACATTACTATTTAATAAATAACTAACATACTATCAGCACTTAATTACCTGGTTGATTAGGCTGAGTGGGCAGTTTACTCTGATGATGAGGCATATGGTGGTGTGGCCCTGGAGCTCCAGTAGCCCACATTGCTTCAGTTGTGGCACCATTGTTCAACCTACCACTTCCACGAGAATCTCTTTGCATCAACACTTCATTCCCACCCATTCCCCTAAAAATATATATAAATTTTATAAAAATACAACACTTTTTTTCTCCTAAGGTTTAATGAGCTACTCATACTGCATCAGCTCAACCTAAACTTGTTGTAACATAACCTAAAAATAATGATTTTCAAGAATTAAATTCCAGCCTCTATCAGTCCAACTGTGATTATGGAAAAACCTCAAGCCACTACCCCATCCCAGACTCCACAAATTGTTTATTAATACACAAAAATGAACACCAAACATTTATAATTTAATATTTGTGAAATGTTTTGAATCAGTATAATGACTTTCAATCATTAATAACACAATTACCGATGATCCATGGATGTTGCACGCATATGGTCTCTAGGATCTAACATTTGTCGAATATCATGACTCCTAATATCTCTAGGATCTCGTTGATCTCCCCAGTTTGTAGGTCCACCCCATTCAGATTCTTTTTTGTTTCCACCTAGGAATTAAAACAAGAATTAAAGAATCTTATTGGACAAACATTAGAAATTTCCAACTGCCATTTTCAATTTTTCTATAGACTTATTGTAACATCAATCAATATTAATTATTAACTACCAGGCCATATTGGAGCAGGTTGATTAGTCCATTGTGGAGCAGATCCTGTGGCAGCTGGTGGGACTCCAGTCCAAACATTGGAAGCATCACCTTCATCATCTTCCCCCCACATTCCACCTAGATTGCTACTAGGAGTGTGACCCCATGCTGTTTTAGGGGGCTGAGTTTGAGGAGGAGGTAAACCACCATTCCTTAAATTTGCCTCCCATAAATCGGTACCTAGAATTCAAATACAAATTAAGCTTAGTTTCACTAAGCACTTTTAGATCAAATAATAAAACATTTATTTATATTAACTCAATTAATACACAGAGTATGCTTATTTATGACTAAAAATACCATTATTTATGGTTGGTTTCCACATGGGTACTGGAGCTGAACTACCACTATCCTTGACACCAGGTTCTGGAGATCCAGGGATATCCCAATTGCTATCTTGGTTAACATTTTGCTGTAAGATAAATTGCTTTATAAGGGACATTTCAGCACTAAATAAATATATTTTCATTTTTACAATAAAATATACAATTCTTTAACATTAGTTATTAAATTATAAAAAAAAACTTGGACTTACTCCTCCCCATCCATCTTGACTGTATAGAGCTTCACGCATGGTATTGAGTTGTTCCATTTGTTGTTTGGTCGATGTTCCAGAATTGTTTGAAGAAGAAGGTCCTTGTACAGAACCTGAGGACAATCCTTTACCAGCAGCAGCAGCCCAGGAAGATGAGCCCTGACTGGAGCCTTGCTGTCCCTGTCCTTGTCCTCCTCCTCCACTGTTACCACCTTGCTGCTGCTGTTGCTGCTGTTGTTGGGGTCCTCCCGACTGTTGTGACTGTCCAGACTGCCCGACTGATTGACCACCCTGCGAACCTTGCTGTGAATTTGAGTTGCTGTTGTTTGATATTGCCGATGTTGTTCCATTGTTGGAGCTAGAAGTATTTGCAGTTCCTTGTCCTATAATACATCAAAATAAATCAATCAATGATCACACGAGTGATTGTCAATAGAAATATATATCAGGGACTATGCGATCATCAGTTCTAATCTTAAAACAGTTTGAGTATAATCGATATATTAGGAAGACTACTATATTATATGACTACTGTCATATAATATAATATATAAATAATATACAATATAAATCATTCATATAATTTGAATATGATACCTTGAGACTGAGAAGTGGGAGTAGAAGAGGCCTGTGACTGACTAGTTGGCCCCCCTTGCTGCTGCTGTTGCTGCTGCTGTTGGGCAGACTGCTGGTTGGATGGCTGTTGTTGCTGAGGTTGTCTGACACCAGTACTGGTCCACTGCTGGCCGGTCTGGCTCCCAGACTGCTGTCCACCCTGCTGAGAACCTTGGCCACTGCTCCCGCCTCCGCCTCCACCACTTCCTCCATTCCATCCTGTACTCCCACTCTGTGCGGTTGGAGGGCTACCCCAACCGGTAGTCCCTGTTGTCAATGAGCTCTCCCCTCCCCCACGCAATTTCAAGCTACGCGGTATCCCCCATCGTGAGTAATAATCACAGATTTTAAAGCTTTCATTGTCATCGCCATCATCGTTGGTTTGTGGAATGTTTGACAGAGTTGTACTCTGACTTGGGATAACATTAATAAACTTATCAGACTCCTTAACACTAATTGTATTGTTATTATTATTAGAGCTACTAAACGACTTAATGCTAACAAAGCAAAGAGCACCCGTGTTTTGTCTCTCCGCTCGTGGCATTTTGGAAGAACCGTCAGATCCCCTTTCACACTTCTGAAAATGAAAAAAATATACAGTAAGAATAATACAATAATAATCACTAACTAAAAATGTAAGGTATAATTTTTAAAAATAGGATATTAGTGAGTTATGCTTACTATGTACCTTAAGATTGATCTAAATCTAGTGAGTCTAACTTAGCTTTAACAGTCAAGGTACATGTCCAAAGCAAGAATTTAAAACCGCCAGCAGTCTAAATCATTTGAACCTACAGCCACCATGACCCCAACTTAAAGTTATAGTTAAATGATAAAAGTTGGACTGATTATCAAGATCTAATCTTTTTTCAGAAAATCAATAAAAAAAAAATAACTGGTCTTAGAGCTAGAAAAAAGAAAAATGTATGATTAGACCATATTTTTCCCCCATGCTCATTTAATTCACAGGCCACAGATATAATCCCCTCCTTCCCAAAAACAGTACAATGAAATTCCTATCTAAAATTCTGTAGCCAATGAACATTTATTTTGGATAGATAGTAAATATAAAATAATACAATGAAATAATTGAATTACTGAAAAATATTTCACCTGAGCGGAAGGAATCTTGGCGGGCGCAGGAGGGGACGGATGGTTGGTTATCACAGTCAGGTTGGGGTCTCCGATCTCTCTCTCCCCCTTCACCACCACCATTACGTCCTACAAAAAAAACTGAATGAATCTGAGGTAATAAATATTATAAGGGGCAACAAATATAAAATTCCATTATGAAAATAGATTTCATTTCAACTCTAGATTATTAAAAAATACAAACTACATTATTTTTCAAAATGCATTATACAATTCAAAATACAAAATGATATACACAAGAAAATATATGGAAAATAGTTAATTTACAATCACTCCCACATAGAAATAAATATCAGATATTATATAAAATTTTTATAATTCATTAAAACATACCCTTGTTTCAGGCACTTGTAGAGCAGGATAAATGGAAAGGTGAGATTGCGCCATTACTCTCACATTCCCATCCCCTTCCTCCTAGAAACATTTATTTATATTATTGTAAAATGTTTAAATAATAAATTGCTTGTACTTCGTAATTAAGTGCACTTAATTTAATGGGAAGGAATGCTGGTAATGAATTTATTTGACTGTGACTATGAATTATTGATAATTTAAATATATATATATATATATATATATATATATATATGTATATATAACTTTATTGGTTTTCTCCTTTTATATAGTGCAAGGAGATGTGATCTGTTAAACAATTATGTAACAATGAAATATTTGTAAAATATTTCAGCAGCATATCATGAATAAATTAAAATAGTGACATTCTGATATTTTATTTACCTCATTAATTTGTACAAAGGCATTAGTTTTAGAAGAAATATCATATGAACTAGAATTGTTTGGAAACATTGGCTCTCAGTACGTCTTTGGCAGGCAATGTATAGAAACCGAAGTCTGAAACAATAAAATATCTAATGAGACATGCAAATAAATAGTGTTTTTTGTTTTCATAAAAGTATAGTTAATTCCAAAAGCTCTTAAACTATCCTAACAGGTATAATTAAATATAAAATCCAACATTTACTAATATAACAATAAACCAAACTTATCAGGCAATGTAAATTAAGTAAGGTAACTATCCTTATTTAATTCTTTGAGATAATATATCTTAATGTAGATATTAATATTTAATATGGACAATATTAATATACCAAATGTGATAACACTTCAAATTTACACCTTCAAGTGCCTGACAGAAATAAACTCACATTTGCTTATATGACGCCTTACCTTAAAGACTATGATAATTAGTAGCTTGGGCATTTTCCATACTGGCAGAATCTGTAACAAAAATAGGTATAAATTACATATATAAGAATATTAATAATAAATACACAAAATTCATCATTTTTATACATTTAAAATAATAAATCAAAATTATCATTAAATAATATACAGTTATGATATAGTTATCACAATGATACATTCTACAATAAGGTTTATTCATTATTTTATATTTTCTTGGATTCAAGTTATGTATGTATATAAACAGAATTATATTTTTTACAAACTATATCTCCAAAAGTTGCTAATGTTTTCATGATCCTATAGTAACATCTGAAAATATTTTGGGTGATTCCAAATATAATTAAATTAATAAGTTATTGTTCATGCATTCATATTTTAACATTACTTTCTTTTTTTATCCTTGGTTATATAGCGCAATTGGCAACTTTAACCATTATGCGCTTTCTCATTACTTATAAATAAATACTTTATTAGTCCACACCCAATATTTCAAAATGTATCAACAATCCTAATCATAGTCATAGATAACTAATATAAAGGTAAAGTCTACACAACTTTAACACAATAAGCAAGGAGGAACCTCCACTCATTAATAATACACTATTATTTAAATTACAACTAGAATAATCGAGGATTAAAATAATTCATTTTGGTTAACCAAATATTTGGTAAAACAAAGCAAAAGAAATAACTTTTACCATTAGAAAAAATTATATCCACTATCTCAAATTCCATAGAGCTAACATAAATGTTAACATGTCACAGAATATGAATTGTTCCTGTAAAAATGACAGCCTGATAAATTTTTAGGCCTACGGAAATATTAAAATCAATATCAAAAAACTGTTTAAAAACACTCCCGCCTATTAATAATCTTAAATTAATTACTACGAAAAATATAAAAAGCAGAGTTAAAACGACAAAAATAAATTCGAACACCGGATTGGAAATTTACGATTTAAATCTTGAGGATTGCGCATTTGCAATCGACCATCTAAAGAAAATATCTTTCATAAAAGTAAAGAAGTAACCAAAAACAAATGATACCTGGAAAAAATGCGGATTTGGATAATACCAAAAATAAATATCAGACAGCAATGTCTTCCACAGAGAGGGAGAGAGAGAGAGGTAGAGTGAGTGAGAGAGAGAGAAAGAGAGAGAGCGAGTGGATCCACATCTACGCGAAAACGCATAAACAGTAACAAATGCGTCTACTCACATTCGTAGGTACGATTCGAAAAGATCACACTTCCACCAGATTTAACACCGATAATCGTTTATGGAACACTTTCGGACTAAAAATCTTCTTGTAAATCACTTACAACTCGCAAAAGGTGAAGCCAAATCGGAGTCGTTCAACGTAGGACATAGTGCTATCGGGGATGTGCCCCGCCGTTCTGTTCACCGTGCGCACCCCCGGCCCGACCCCACTCCTCATATAACCTTATGTTTAAATATTCCGACTCCTGAGAATCAACCGATTATAAAATAGCCGCAACTTTTTAAAAATAAAGTTTTCAATTCGACATTCATCCGTATTGTTAAAATTAAATAATTAATTAGAGGAGTTAAAGGATGGGAAGTACGGGGTATCGATCGGTACGTGGCGTTGTTGTCAGGCTGGCAGTTCCGGCGAGCTTGTGGTAGTGGTGGTGGGGGCAGGTCGGGTGCGGCTATTTTAGCCCAACATCCGAGCTGCCAACTCTCCTCACAAGATACTAAATCCCTCTATTCAATAAACACAAGACTTTTTGACAACCCATGTACTCTCTCGTGCCTTCCCAGTACTAATTCTGTTACCAAATATTTTTGACTGCCGCTGAGCTTTTCTAACTCCCCTCTTTGGTAATAACACTCATGAATTATCTAGGCCCCACGAAAAAATAAAGTTAACGATTACGCAAAAATCCTTATTTGATAACAACTTAATTGGCTACTCGTATATACCATAAAACTCCTATATAACACTGTTCCTTAAACTTAAACGTGAGTAATCAGAGGAAATAATAGAGTTTTGTAACCTTAATTACTTGCTATTCAATAAATGAATCAAACATTATTCTCGACGGAATAACATTGAAAATACAATTTTGACAGACAAATCCCTCACGAAATATGACTTTCAGTAGCTGAAGAAATATATTGTCCACCACCACTATAGGGGAATACACATTAAACTGTTATTGCAAAGTAGATTCTAACGGATTATACACTTCACCGTAATCGGATTTGTATGAACGTAATAGTATAGTATTATCTGGACGGATACATTAACAATGGATACACAATAATTATTTAAGCCATGTTTTTAAATACGGACAAAAAAGTCATCGATCTGAAGCTAAATCAGGCCAAAAGAGTTTCGAGTATAATGAAAAACAACCGGTTAGTTTTTAATGTAAGGACGATTCATTATTCCAAAAATGTTAAATGGAATGCACAATGCTCAACTATTTCGATAAGAATAAACTGTCAGGTACCTTTGAGGATTTCATAAAAACTTCGTCCGAATATCATTATTTTCCCAGTAATGTCATGGCAACCTGTATACTATAGCCCTCTACCCTCCAGTCAAATACGTGGGTCGAAAAACTTCACAAAGATTCAAAAGACATACTGATTTGCAAACACAGCAGCGGTGTCTAACTTTTCAATGTGCTAGACGTCGTAGGTAATACATATATACATACATATAAACATATATATATATATATATATATATATATATATATATATATATATAACCGTTCATGTGTGTGATAAGAAACTTCCTCTTAATTTACATATCGATAAAAGGTAGATATGGATTTTTATATCAGTATGTAACGACTCAAAAATGTAACATTCTTAACTAACTAAATGTCGACCAGAATTCTCGGTTACATTATAAATATAACAATTTTATGTGTGTGCTTGGGTGTTTAATGAAGTGCAGAAAGTGTTGTGTAAGAGGCAAAAGTATTTTTAAATACCTTGAGTAGTAAAGTAATGGGAAATTAATTTTTTATTTGACACACTACAATTATATAAAATGGGTTGAAATCAGACAAATATAAAAACAATTTTTTTTGGGCTACTATGGCTTCTTTCCATAGCTAGTAGCTATGCTAGTAGCTAGTTCCACCTTGCTTTAAAAATTGATAAAACCTGCTTTCCGCGCAATCTTAATTATCTTATGATTAATTTCAACAACTCATTTATGTTGATTTATATCTTGCCAGTATAATATGTTAAGCGAATGCGTCGAATGAGCTCTAGAAGGCCCGCACCCCACTGAAACTTGATGATGGCATCCGAAACCGGATTAGAAAAATACCGATACAACAGGCGGCGGTGGTAACCGGTATGCATACTTGACCACTCCTCGAATTAATTTTGAGTGAAATATTTTTGTCTTCTTACATTTTGAAAAGCGTGATGTTTTATTTCGTGTACACAGGCTGGATAATCAATAACTAAAATAAAACATTATGTTTTATCGGTTTCATAAACTGGGGCATACAAACGGAGGGCGTAAATTGTAAGCAAAATGGCACTTCATAAACCATATAAGTAGTTAATGAGATATTAAGTACCTAATACATTAAATATGTTCACATTAACGCAATCTTAAATATTTTGGTTCATACAATAAATAACAACTGTTTTTTTGATGGGGGTGACAAAATTATAGTGGGGGACAATGTATCCGATTGGGTAAATCATTTGACGCACTATACTGAACGTTCATTCGCATACTGTCTAGGTTTTATAAACTGTTTTCCGAGACTCGTCCTAAAAAGCAGTGGAGAGGATCCGCAGACTGCTAATGGGGCGTCACTAACGTACAACCTCGAAGGGGAAACGTTACTTTCACCGTACCGTACAGCGGGATAGTAAAAAGTTTTCTTTATAATTCCTCATCGATGAGGGAAACAATCCAAATTTAAACTCGATGCATCGAGAGAACTTACTAATATTTCATAATGTTGCTTTCAAATGTTTATCTGCTCCTCTATTGGGCGACCAAAATAAAGGGACTTTCAACAATAGAGTAATCTTAGAAGCGAAGGCATAAATAACATGTTCTTAAAAAGCAACTTCATTATATTATGATTTACGGTGATGCTACAAATAGTAGAGCAATACAAATTAAACTGGAAGACAGAACGAAAATTGTGATATTTCAATTTCTAACAAATTTGTGATTGCATATATAACTCGCGCCCAGTACACAGTAGGGGACGATGGGATTTATGCTGAAATCTATCCCTGCTATTTCAGCTGACACGTGAACCCTGACCGTTCTGGCTCAGGAGCTGGGACATACACGCTTCCAGAAGCCAAAAGAGCGGTCCTTCAATTGTACATATGAAACAGCAAAAACAAAATTCGGCGCCTCTACCAGTCATTCCACCTACCGTGAGTCCAGAAGCTACCGCCAGAACTCATTGTCCATTCGATATTTTACCAACTCTCGCAATTCCTTCTAGCGAATTGTCTTAGAAAATTGCCAGTAATAATCCTTAATTTTAAATCTAATTAGACGACTTCGTCTAATATGTAATAATCATTGGCATTTATTATGTACGTATAATAATATTCATATATTATACACATGTATAATAATAGCATTCAATCACCTAAATTAATTCTTGTAAACTTCTTATGAATTCCAAATGATTTAATATTTGGATATGATAATAATATGATAAAAATATCAAGCAGAAATCTTGCCATTTAGAGCTTTTCGAAAAACGATCTCATATCGCTCGATATGATGATAAAAATGATGACTTTATTAACAAATTGCATGTTTACCATGCAATTATGTTTGTTATTGAAACATTTCGTTTTCTCAAACTGACATATAAAAGAAAAATTCTAATTCTTAGATTCTTGACATTAAGACACTGAAAATGAAATTCATTAAATGCAAGAATCAGTGCCAGGTTGACTTTGGGGGGCCATAAACATTCAGCGTTTGGGTTCCGTTTATAGAGGGTGTTTGCAAATTTAACCACAATTGTTTTGCCAAGCAATTTCAATTTATTCCATCGTCGAATCCAGTCTCAGAATCACGGACTTCAACAATATTCCTTTTTTTTAATGGTTAATCCGTCCATGATCAATATGATCCTTATTGTTGCTAACTCATTAGAATAATAATAATAATCCTTCAATTGTACGTTCTTACATTGTATTCGATATGAATAATTAATTTTGAACAGATCAGGGTTTCAAATTAAAAAATAATAAGTCCATCGAGCAAGAAAACATGAACATTGGACCTTGTGTATTTCAATAGTAAAAGCACATTAGGCATAAACATGTGTGTTGCTTTGAATCCTCAACTAATTAATTGGAAATGTAACCACATAAGATGTAAATTAATTTAAAACATGGCGACCTCTCGGTTCCTGTTCTAGAGATTTCAATGCGCGTGAATTGGCAACTCTGCATTAACACTTGATCCCGGGCACCGAAACCAGAGTTCGCTTAAAAGTACATTTAACTTCACTACTACATTGCAAAAACTAGACTAAAAATCTGCAATCTACCCCACTTTATCGTATTTTTAAAGTTCATTATACTTTAAATGCGTCAAACTATTATTTAGAAAAATTACCAAAATATGGTTGTTAATAAATTATAAAATTATTGTTAAACGTTACTACAATAACAAATAAAACATAATAATATTTTAATTTAGGCCTAATTTCTAATTACAAGATAAACTTTTGGAAATATATTATTCCATTTATGTATAATTTCCTCTTTATTATCGTAAGAGAAACAACTTACAACATGGTGAATTTCCCAGTGTTAACGTTTCAATTTGAATACTCAAAATGTTACTGTATAAACAACAATATAATCCAATCATTTCTCTACCCCAACATTCGTTTATACACAGTATTTTCGCCTAAATTCTAAACTAAACATTCTGTAGATAACCAGTTTGTGTGACTGAGGTATAATGATTACATTATAAATTTAACGAGCAGACTAGCAGCAATTCCAAGTCAACATCGACCGACCGACCTGAAATATCGACTACCTATACTGAATAATGCCAGATGTCGGAAACCTATTAAAGAAACTTTCCCAAGAACATTCGCAGTAAATAATTTCTGATAAAATATTCAAATTGCCGAATATGAAAAACCCAATCCAATTTTCTAGTACAGAAAATATGGAGCATAACTTACAACCATGTGTGATTCCTACAAACATTTTAACAAGCAATCGAATCATAAACAACGATAACGGTAGCTAGTACAATAGCTAAGATTCTTAACACTATATATCAGGAACTTCTTTAAATTTTCAACTAACAAACTACGGAGAGTCAAGATTATTAATGCTCTTAACACTACGATAAACGTGAACCATAAACAATCAGTTAACGACGGAAAGCACTATTTCATCACTCACACTACAATACAGCTAACAACAAAATTCGTCACTGAAACTACTCACAACCTTCGGCCAACAAAGAATCGGGAAAAATAAAAATATTTATTATACTGTTCGATTTGCAAATAATATTCTGCGATTCCCATTCACCCACCGCGGGGCTTTCCAACTTAAGAAAGGATCCGAGTACCAAAACGCCTCGCGATTAAAAACTTAAGCATTTTGTGTATATATAACGGACTAGGATAAAATAAATATTGCGTAGCAAGAGAAAGGTGGAGAATAAACCCCTCCCCCTTCGGTATATCCCTTCCACTGGAGCCCTTCTCCATTCCCCTACCTAGCAGAGGACCCAATACTCCCCGTCGTTTTCACTTAAAATGGCTACTGGCCTCACGACGCTATTCTACTTTTCGACGACAATGACCGCAGCATTGTTCCACCGTTGGAAATTCGGGAATTACATTAACCGAATGTTTGTTCTATTTTTGACGACCGTGTCTCACTTCCATTTATTAAACCTAATCTAATAATAATTAAATCGGTTAAAATCCAATCAAAATAATTTTTTCTCGTGATCATTTTTTCATACATAATATATAATTATATAAAGGAATGAAAACGTAATAAAATGTTTATTCCGTTAGTATATGCTTAAAGGAAAATAAAATTATCGACGGCAAATACTTTTTTCTTAAATTAGGTCAGGTCTAAACTATAGTATCTCCACCATAACCTATAAGAATTCAAAGCAAGTGAATGAAAATGTTTGAATGAAAGCCCATCACCACAGGTATTACAATCTGAGAGATGCCAGTCCAGATTTCTGCCTGAAATATTTGATTATTCAACCTCTATGGCATGAAGGCTCCAATTTTATATATGATTATATATATGTATATATATACTAACATACACACATAAAACCCTTTTCCCACTTTTATTGCAAAACACACCTTATATATGCAATGCAGGAAGTAGTCCTTATGAAGAAATAAATCACTAAACTTAACTATATTACGGAGTTATCTCAGTTCCAATCATCAATTTTATTCTGTAACATTGAATATTTGATCTGCCACCCAGTTTTGGACCCAGATCATAGGCAAAACAAAATTTATTTTCACCCTACAAAAATAAGGAAGTGAATGTTTAATCGATGAACATTAAAAAGTTCCATTAATTGCAATATTGGTTGCAAATAATACTGGATTTGTTCATATACTTTCTTCCCCTCATGTTGTATACAACAAAAATGGGCTATAAGCCCATTGTTCATTCATTTATGATTATGATGAAAGAAATGAAAATGAAATTAAAGAAATGTATCACATGATGTGTTACCATTTTAAAAATAAAATCATGGTTTATCTTGATAAATTTTTCAACACCATATAAATGAGATAAAAAATTTTATATTGGAAACAACACTGAAGATTAAATAAAGGTCAGTTTATATTTCTACAATTTGTAATTGTGTATGGTTTATATTTCATGTTTCAAATTTTACAAAAACATTAACAGGGCCCAATAATTATAAATTAAGACTAAACAGCACTACAAAATTTAACTGTGTTCGTGGATAAACATATGATAATCATATCGTGCCTGATAAGATATGGAAATATTAAACACCCTGTAGGACTCACAAATATTTACTCATAAAAAACCATCCTCTGAAGAAAAAACTACAAAGGGTTTCAGTTTAAAAATGTTAATTTTTTACAGATTCTGCAACAAATAAATTATTGGACACTGCATAACATTACCAACCACAACATTATAAAAAGGCATATATCACATTTCTTTATAACCTACTTAAAATTGTTATGAACTAAAGTTAGGGTGAAATTATGATACCACATTCTTTATTAATTTTGTCATTTGCAGGAGGGGGAGGGAGTTTCAATAAATCTATAATGTGCAATTCCCAACTCGCTTTTGTTACACATAACTGTAAATTAAAAAATTCCTATGGAACCTGATTTCATTCACCTATTACATCCACGAGTATTTCCACTCTTACTTTACAGTAAATAAGAACATTCAGAATATGGGAGAATTAATCTTATTTTTTTCTCAGAATGGACAGAAATTGATAAAAACTTGACAAAAGAATATTACTTGTTCATTATATTTAAAAATATTGTTATTCTCTGTGAGTTATCTAATTGATACTGAGCTTTCTGGCCTTAAACATGTTAAATTAGTAATCTTTATATAAGTAACTAAACTTAACTTCACATGCATACATACATACACATACATACATCAATATATCGTGCTAATTTTCCATCTGAAAAATCATTTGAATACACTATTGCATTGAATGTAACTATTTTCTTCATTTAAAGGTTATTAGGCATATAGTACAGGGTAACTCAACTTCTTTACGGCATAATTAATAGCAAAAGCACTACAGAATTTAAACAATATACATAAGAATATTTACTATAATTTAAAGATACTAACATATTAAGAAGACCTATCATCTATGCAATTTAATTTTAATCTAATTAGATTAAATTAATTTCTTAAAACATGCACATAATTTAATGAAATTATGATTACATAAACAGTGGCTAAATTTAGCAAATAAGAACTTTCAGAATGCCAGAGAATCAATCTTGTTAAACTAACAAAATAAGTTTAGTCACTTAACAATTTCAATCCAAAAGAAATAAGAAACAATTATACAACTATGGAAATGAAATGTAAACAAAATAATGTTACTTATATATTCAGTGCTAAATCTTAAATATTCATAGATGTACATCACATTTAGAATATAATGTAACTTGCAAATAAGCTAAAACAAGGAAATTAATGAAATCAGATTTGACAATGTCTTTAGTAGTTACTGGTTCTTAAAATAATAAATACAGAAAGAAGTGTACATATATTATTCAGTTAATTCATATATTACAGTTTCAGTAGAAATAATTTGGACCTATTATGAAACCTATATATGATTCAGCACATTACAAATCATATTATTTATACACAGAGTTTAACACAGAAACTTAAGAATGTTGATATGTATTTTGTCAAGATTATATGTAACCAAATTCGACTGTTACAAGAATTTAGGGATATGTGATTTCTTACAACTTAAACCAGAAGTCGCTTATCAAACTAAAAGCAAAATGTAATAAATTTTACATTTAACTCCTTCCTTATTCTCGACCATGCGTAAATATTTTAATGGAATTAAATAACTTACAAATTCGTACCTTCACATTGTAAAACGATTAATACTGTCAACATATATACGGTTTTAAACAAATCAAACTTGAAGCAAACCGAAAATTCCGCTACAAAACTTTGAAAGCAATACCGAGAATTCACAGCCGACCGTCCATAAGCGACACAAAGGTGACACAGTTTCCATAACCAGCCCAAACGTAAGGACCGATCTGTTAAAGCCAAAGAAATGGAATTAAAACTTATTACTTCAGCATAAATTCTTACCACATTAATGATTATAAGGAAGATGTCGGCAAATTGTGTAAATCACTTTTTGGTGAGGTTCAATATTGGCATACACACCAAACAAATGTACTAAAAACGCGGAACGCCATTACATCTAAGTTCAACATTGTACAATAGAAGGCAGCACTTATTTACAAGGCGGCATTTATGAAATTATAGTTGTTTAAAACGAGTTGTACTAGTTTCTTATTCTTGTACTAAAACTTATTCGACTTTAAATGTCATTATGTGTACTAGACAGACAAAGAAAAGGTTTATTAAGGAAAATGATAGGGTTATACATTAATTAAATAAATAAACAGGTTTAACAAAATTAGTTAACAAAAATAAATTACTTCATTACTGAAAAAAAGAATATAATTAAGCTAAAATTGAGATGTGAAGATTAAAATTGTGCATAGGAAAGAGGAATGCGAGGGATTACTACAATGCTCATTTATTATATTTAAATTCATAATTTTGTTGATTATATTTTTGTTTTAAACATGAAATAGTGTTATTAAACACTACAAAAAACTGTAAACAAATAATTATATTTTAAGCTATTCATAAAGAATTTAAAAAATATAAAGCTGAAGATAAAAACATAGGTTACATTTGCTTCTACTAAAACAGAAATATTTGAAGACAATATAATCAATTCCATGGAAACAATGCAGTGTATATATATATATATATATATATATATATATATATATATATATATATGTATTCTCTCTTCTGTCTACTATACTAAAAATTGTTTCTTTTTTCCCCCACTATTGTCTAGCTAAGGTAAAAAAATGCTGAATGGCAGCAAAATACAAAGATTTTTTTTTCTCTGTGGCATGTTTTGCACAGATATTGGAAAACTCGCCCAGTACCTATTGCTAATAATCGTAACACAGAAAATCAAATTATCTATTCATGAACTTCGAATTTTTGATCGCAAAGGAAATATAGAGGCAAAAGAGGGAGATGAATGTAAAACAAAGAAAAGGAACAAAAAGAACTTCATGAAAATGTATTCCTCCTATATCCCGCATACTTTTTTTTATACCACCTCTAAAATGTGATAAAATATGAAAAAATTGGGTTGGCAAGTGAAGCAAATACACTTTACTAATATTATTAGAAGATAATAATCAACAGTACATCACTACAACAAGTATTCAATAAGAATAATTCATATTTTAAATCAGTATTGTTACATAACAATTTTTATTGAAAAGGATAACTAGATATTTCTGTGAAAATATTTCTAAACTCACTACAGGTATACATATATATATATATATATATATATATATATATATATATATATATATATATATTTATTTATTTATATTTATTTATATATTTATATTATACCTGTTCTTATAAATATAAAAGAACATGGCAAACTTAAAAATCATCATCACTTGGCTCTGATTGGTTTGATTCAAGGGGCAAACCATCTATTTCATCACCACTTCCTAAAATTTCCGAATTGATTTCACCATCTTCATCATCATCTATGAGAATACTAGAATCTGAATCCAAACTACCACTTTCATCATCTCCAACATTCATACTCCCAAATACTCTTTTTCTCCCTGTAGTTAATCTGGCTTCTGGAATTGAGATAGGAAAAATATTTTATTAGATTATATTAATCGTGCAAAAACATAATGTAGTGTAGGAATATGAAGGAAAAATATATTCAAATCTTGTCATGACAAAAAACATGTCTGTCTAAGGCAAAGATGTTTCAAAGTGTAAGGATTAAAATGTTAATATACTTGATGCTGTAGCAGTTCGTAATCTTCTGCTTTGTGGAGTTGGTTTTTGTATTTCTTTTGAAGAATCATTTGCCTCATCAATACCATCATCCTCCATCAATTTTCTAGCATCTTCCAACTGCAGTTCTTCCATTAGTTTTCTTGTGTTCTTCTGTAAAAATAAAACATACATCAATGCATTTTCACAAGACATTTACATATTTTAAAATACTCTTACTTGTCGCTGTGTCATTTTTTCTTGTTCAGCTATTGCTGCTTCTTCTTGTACTTGTTCAAGATATGTTGTACATCTCATTTTTGTGATATACTCTTGATATAGCTGCTGAAGTTCACCTTCAAGTTTTTCAAATTCCTCCAAGAATGCTGGTCTAAGGAATATTAAATGATATCTGACATATATAGTATTACACATATTAAATTGTAGTTATTCTATTTTGTATTCAGATTTAGCTTAATCAATAATAAATTATTTAAAATAAATTTAATTTAAAATCAATTTTAGTTTAGCTTAGGGTTTAAGTTATTATAACATTTATTTATTATATATTATAATTTATTAGAACTCAGTGTTTATAAAAATCTGCCATTGTAAATCATCTTTTAGCCTGGAATATGTATACATATCTTGAGAAACATATGTGGTATGATATGGTTTAGAATACTGTACCTCACTTTCTTTAATGTCTGCAGCCTTTTTTTGTTTCTTTCTAGTTCAGCTTTTTTCTTTTCAATTTTTGCATCTAAAGAACTTTCTGTTGTTGAAATATTCTCTATAAGTGATTTTATATTTGAAATGTTGTCTTTTGTAAGATTGACAGCTTGCTTTAAACCATCTTCTATATTACTCAATTCCAGTTGTGTACTTATGCTTAAATTGCGAGCTTCCTAAATATGAATGACACAATTCAAGGATTATTAAATTAGTGAATATTAGTCACTGAGCTGAAGTATAAATATAGATTTCACTAAAACTTACCCTCAAATCAACCTCTTTTCCAAGCAGTTCATATAAAGTAGCTCCTTTACTAACAACTTGGGAAGCCAATTCCCTTGAAAGTTTGAGTTCTTGAATCTGTGAAACTATTATATTAATATATGGCATATAAACATGAAGAGAAAGAACATATCTACCACCTTTATTTTATTAAAAAATATTTCACGTGACTGTAATTTTTGGGTTTATGTAAACCTAAAAAAAAATAATGTCATAGTTAATATTTTTTATTAACTCTAATTTTATATTGTCCTTTCTATGTTGTCAGTTCATATACATTCAAAACCAAATTTTGTATGCAAACTTTCAAAACACAAGTGTTTTCCCTGTTAAAAACAAAAGTGTATTTGAATTAATTAAATATTATTAACAGTAATATTGAGGATTTTGTACAATATATTATAAATTAAAGGAAAATATTAATAATCTTTAATTAACATTTTATTAATCTAACACAGGACGTAATTAAATTATTTGGGTCAAATGAATTTAACTGCAATTCTACATTACCCCTAGTTAATTTGTGATACAAAAATGTGTAACAACTGTATTTTTGATATTGAGAAAAAAATTATATAATTTTTCCATACCTCAATTAATTTATTCGTTATAGATAAAATACATAAGGTAAACTAAAATACACAGTTTTATAGATATTTAATTACCTTTGAAGTTATCTCAGCCCAGTCGTTAGTAAAGGATCTACTTTGAGAAAATGTGTTATTGTTTTCATTAATCTGAATAGCTTCATATAGGATTGAAACAATTTTAAGGAGTTCTTTCACAGCAAAACCATCAGCCTGATATATCTTCTTTGTATTCAACATAATATTGGCTTTCAATGCCTGAGAGGAAAATTAATATTAAAATGTTACCTCAAGACTTCTTCTAGATCTCAATTTATGCATTTCAGTTTGGTTATAGTTATGTGTTATGCAATTAATTAAATTCTACTTAAGTAATAATGAAAATACAGAATGGTATATACTTAGTGCAGAGTTAGTTGAATTACCAAAAACTGGGCAGCAGACCTAATAAGTAATACTCTATCTTCTTCTGTACAGTAAGTTGAATGGACATCAGCGTCAGGATCAAATCTTCTTACCAACCATATAAGAATTTCACCAACAAGTGGAAAGTTTGGGGACCGGAAATTCTCCATTGATATTAATCTGTTGTATCCAAGAGCTCTCATCATTTCTGTGAAATCTGAAATAAAAAATACTCAACATTTTACGTTTTTTCCACTATTTATAATGTTTGAGTGACTAACTTTAAAATTAATATACTGATCTAATGTACAAACTTCTTAAGTCCCTGTAAGACATAATTTTAATAAAAATAAAGCGGTGCTTGGAATAAAATTATTCAAATGATTAACCATGTATTGAGTGCAACTGGCTTCATTCAAAATGTTGTCGTGGTGTTGCTATAACAACAGTCTCCAATTTCCAATAAATTATTTTGTTATTCACAAAAATAATTATATCATTTGATTACAAAATATAATGACTTATTTATTTTCCGTTTATTATGATCTGCACAAAATATATTCAAGAAATGTATACACTGTCCCTTCCTATACAGCTGTAAAGAGTTGTGTTTGATAATTCCAAACTGTTATCATACTTTACGCATATTTTATAACATTTTTAAAAAATTCAATTTATTATGTCATAAAAGCAACTCGAAAAGTTGCAATCGTGAAATGTTTTGAGATGTTTTTGCAACGTCAGGTTGGACAATTGCCATTGTTGCCCCAATGTCAACTAAACGTCATGAGTTTTCTAGATAACCAAATTACCTAACCGTTGGAACGTGTCGGGATGGTTACTTGGCCAGTAATATAGTGTCGTTCCTTCTGATTTTCATAAATTCATTCTGAATAATGGAAGCCCGATAAGGTTTTTTTCTCAGACTTTTTTGTTTCTTCGTCTTGAAACACCTCATGTGACTTACATTGTAATAATATAGAAATGTTAATGAATTTAAAAGATTGGAAACAGGCAGTGAGAACTCCGCCCGCCTACAGAGTCGGGAATAGCACTCTGAGGATACAGACACAGTTTGTAACCATCATAACTGTGGTTGGTTTCATAGCACTAGTAGTCATATATAAGTCAGCAGATAGAAAAGAGGTGCAGAATGTCGTCTCCTATGGCTTACAGGACTTGGATAAAACAAATCTGGATTATGTTAAGCAGGTTCAAGCAAATGATATTTCTCAAGATACCTACAATTCTACTTACCCCTTGACTCGGCCAATACAGGTGCATGATGCGCTTCAGTATAGGATTGCGATTGTGACTGATTTAGATCATCTGTCGAGAAGTAAATTTGAATCAAACTCTTGGGTGAGTTATTTTCTCAAGGGTTACCTCCTCTGGACGCCTAGTTCTTACAGCGTATCTATTACTTGGGACAAAGCTGGGACAACAACTTTGAAATCTACATATGGTCATTCTGGTCGTGGTATGGAGCTTTCAGAATTAGTGACATTTGATGGACGATTAGTGTCATTCGATGATAGATCAGGAATAGTTTATATAATTGAGAAAGACAAAGTTTATCCGTGGGTTTTATTGTTGGATGGAGATGGGAAAGTCAATAAAGGTAAGAACAAATCAATCATTGAGAAAAATTTGAAATTTTAATGTCCTTTATTAATTAAATAGTTCAATAGTCTGTTATATTTAAGAAAAACAGGTTTTTAAGTGGTTATTGGAAGTCAGTTTAATAACTGATATTAATATTAAAAGAAAACCAGAATACCCAAAAGTTGGTGTTTAAATCTTAACATAACATCTGTGCATTTGATAATATAATGCTTCAAATTTAAGAAGTAGTTACAGAAAATATTAAACTCCCATACCTCCTTAATATGTATACAGTAACAGAGAACTCAGTACTATTTACTACTTATTATAATTCATTTGTTTAGGTTTTAAAACAGAGTGGGCAACTGTTAAAGATGAACATTTATATGTCGGAAGTATTGGGAAAGAGTGGACAACATCATCTGGTGAATTTGTAAATACCAATCCTATGTGGATTAAAATTATTAACAGAAGAGGAGAAGTCAAACATAGGGATTGGACTGAGAAATACAAATCTCTTCGTTCCCGTTTAGGGATTGAATTTCCCGGTAAGTCATCCTTTTGCTTAAATAACATTATTACCCACTGAACAATTTTTTGGTAATATTTTTACCTTTCCTTGCCCCAGGTCCATATTTCTGCTTGTGCATTTTAAAAACCATGTAATTAATTGTTTAAGCTAGTTTTTCTGGATAAGTTTGGAAGGATTTGTGAACACCCTAAGCTACTGAGGCTTCTAATCACATTCCTGATAATTTTAAAGTATGACAAAAGTGCATAACTGGAAGACCATAATTGTGCCTAAAATAAATAGAGAACAAAGAAAGTATGAATATAGCTACCCATTACCCATTCACACACACATATACATAATTCAATTGTACTAAACATATAATTATTCTTTTTTTTTTTCTATTATATATATATATATATATATATATATATATATATATATATAAAATAATTGTGTCTAATATCTAACATTTATTAAATGCATTGTCAAATAAAATTTAAGTATCTCTTTTATAGTTATATTAGTGACTCTAGGACATTTACTAAAGTTAACATAACGCTAACGTATTAATAAAAACTCATACTGATTATAATTTTTTTTTTAGGTTACATGCTTCATGAATCTGGTGTTTGGAGTGATGTACACAAAAAATGGTTCTTTCTTCCTAGAAGAATGTCGAAACAGCAATATAATGAAAATGACGATGAAAGGATGGGAACAAATGTACTTCTTTGCACCAATAATGATTTTACAGATATACAGGTATTTATCAATTGCAGTAAATGCTATTATCTCTGAAGTGAATACACGGAATTTAATCACCCGTTGCTTTGTTGTTTGCCTGTAACAACTAGTCTATAAGTCACCACTGGGATCACAAGTGCAAATATAGCCTTAGTTGCTGGCTGCATTTAAAGACCAAAGAAAAATAAACGGAAGGGAATATATCTAATATTATGTTCCTTGAATTGGTTGAGTAATTGGGTTTAATAGCTTTTAGCATCTATTGCCTAGTGTTGTGTAGGCAAGAAAATAGGCTCAGGAATTGAGCCAATTATCACTGAGAATACTTAGTAGGTAGTAGCTTCATATAATCCAATTCCTTTGTTTGCTTTTTCTTTTTTTCTTGATTATTCATAAATTGTTCTCTGACATATTAAGAATCATTTCCTGTGGTTTATTTCATATCGTATACCATGTGATAAAATTATTGTGCAATTAAGATTTCAATCTTGTAGGTAGAACATTAGAGAGAATAGTAAATTAAATTTTTGGAGCAACATGCAAAAATACACTTGTAATAGATGATTTATTTCTCCAAATTAGAACTATGTATAATGAATTTGTGAAGTTCAGCAAGTCCTTCCTTTCCGCCAGTATATATAAATAAATTTATACACGAAAAATTAAATAAATATTTCATTTGTGTATTGTTTCAGGTTACTGAAATAGGTGAGGTATTACCAACTCATGGGTTTTCTAGTTTCAAGTTTATTCCAGGAACTAAAGATGAAGTAATAATAGCCTTAAAGACTTCCGAAGTTAATGGCATTACTGCATCATTTATCATGGCATTTACAATACATGGAAAAATTATCATGGGTGAAACGAAAGTAGGAGACTTTAAATATGAAGGACTAGAATTCATTTAGATTTGATTATGTAAGGTTTGGTATTAATGAGTCATGATCAAAACTACTTTACTATTTATTTAATTTTACTATATTTGTTTATATATATATATATATATATATATATATATATATATATATATATATGTATATATAATAAGGGTGTATTCATGTGTTCATTTATTTAAAAAAAAGTATTAGCTTATTTCAGAATAAGAGTACTTATTAGCTCCATGTATTTGTTGAAAAATTGGTTCTCCATAGGAAATTTATAGATATTCAATTTAGTACAGATTTAAAAGATAAAATTAGAAAATCCTACGTGCATATAAATGTCATTGTATGACTGTGATACTACTAACTAATATATACGTATTCTTATTTCCTAATAATCCTTTGAGATATATCCATTGTGAAAAATAGTTACTTTGTAAGTAAACCTGATAATAAGTAACATTGTTATTTTGAATGCACAACTTTTCTTGGCAAATATTAATTTTATACACTTACAGTACAGTATTTTTGTTTAATAATCAAAGTCAAAGTTAATATGTAATGAGAGTAGGTACAGAATATGGAGCAGTTGAAATTAGAGTGATATCACTGGTATGGCTTAATGGTTAGAACCCTGCAGTACGGGGCAGACCCGAACTAGGGTTTTTTAAATTGAAATTTTAATAATTTTTCATGAATAATGAATAAATAGAGCTCCTAATTGTCCTACCTTGACAATAGTAATAATAAAATCAGTATAGTTTCATGTTAATATTAGGTCAAGGTTACATCATTCTTTTACTCAGATTATATATTCTGATTTACAGTATATGTTATCATTATATCAATATTAGGTTCCTATTACATACATTTGAATTTTTGTTAGTGTGTATTTTGAAATTTAAAGACCTTAATTTGCATAAATTTCGTCCATAATATTATTCAGGAGTTTATTATTCCAGTGCTGTTGTTGGTTAAAGTGTTCAAAAATTACAATATAATATTTCCAAAATCTATAATTGTTCTTTTAATTGTAGAAAGGTATCTGAAAATTGACATTTGAAGGCGAGTAATGTCTGGGTAGAACTGCAGTAACTTACCTAATTCTCAAGAGAAGATCTGGGTTGTTTATACATAACCCACATCTCTTCATATATACATAATCTATGTAATGTGAAATAGCAACAAAGGATCCAGAAATATTTTTTGTAAGACTCCTTTTAATACAAAATTACAGATCAAATTACTTTTCATATGTTAATGAATACCATAGTTTGAATACTTACATCTCCAAAGTATAAAATTTAACAGTCAGATAAAAGTATAAAGTCCACAATAAATGTAAAGCATTCACAGTAATGTGTTTTATCACATTTTTAAGCATTGGCAGGTAAAGACAGATATAATGATTTTCTTTTAAATTGTTTTGAATTTATTGTTTGCTCATTGTGACAAATATGATAATAAATATTCATTTATTTCTATTTGTTCAATATTTTTCATAAGTTAGTGACTTATTTAATGTTTCATCAAATTTGCATGCATTTGCTCTAGAAATCAATGAGAGAAAAATGGTTTATGATGCAGAAAAAGCTCATATGTATTATGCTTTTATGCTAAAGCAGTTATATTTATGATTCAACATTCCAAAATCTATTTATTTATGTGACAAAGTTGAACCCTAACTTAGAAGCAAGTTTCATTATTTATTAATAGCTTACTTGCCTTAACTATTATCCCATTATTTAAATGCATTTACGTGTTTTGAAGATATATCTACAGAATATAAAATCCAAAGAAAAGTAAACTGTGCTAGGTGCTGAAACATGAGGTCTTTAGACCAATCTTGGACCATTACAGTTTGTGATTGTAAATTGCTCAAAGTTCTGAATGAACACCATTTCAGGTTACATATCTGCAGTTTGTTTCAGGTGTGCACATTACAGCTAATCTGATTTTGTATTATACATAAAGGATTGTGTATCTCTACAAACTCTTTGTACCATTACAGATATATTTAATGTACATCAGTCATGAGTATACTATCTTGTCAAGGCAGACATTTAAGAACTTACTGTAACTTTCCCAATACGTAACATGTTTTATTGTATATTTATATACAAGAAACAAACAATTCTATGACCAGAACTTAGTTCTAATTTTGTAATACCATTACAGAAATAAAAATGTATAAAGACATTAATTATTGATATTTCAAATGTCATAAAATCAGAAAATAATTGCAATAGGGAACACTGTATACTTTTATATAAAATACATTGGGTATAATAGAAAATGAATTTATTTTTATACAGTTTTATTAACCTAATGGTCTAGTATAAGAGATGAATAGTTTCTTCATTCATATTTAATCAACAAACATGTAACTTATTTATATATTTTGTTATTGTTTGAACTAAATAATTGAGTCTGTGCCCTTATTGGTTTTAATGATGCTTTACCTTATTATATATGAATTTCAGATAATAAATAATGCATTTTAGGTTTTCTAGATGATTTTTAAAAAATAAATAGTATAAGGAGAAATTAAACATTTATCTTTTTTTGTATTTTTCTTATTAAGTGCAATTTGGCTTTGTTAACATTTAATTTTTAATCACACCCTTGCTTATTTAAATTTACATTAATTACTTAGGAACATGAAGAAACTGAGTTATGATAAAGCCAACATTTTATAGAGAACGATTAGCTAACACTTC
Organism: Lethocerus indicus; assembly: GCA_019843655.1. Taxonomy (NCBI): domain Eukaryota; kingdom Metazoa; phylum Arthropoda; class Insecta; order Hemiptera; family Belostomatidae; genus Lethocerus; species Lethocerus indicus. The sequence goes on from JACDQD010000008.1 coordinate 13,742,590, forward strand.
AAAATATTCAATTGTGTATATATTTGATTTTCTTTTCTGTATTTCTTTTTTGAAGGGCATTTATGTATAGGCCTAATGAAATTAAATACCTTCATATCATATAACATTGAAGAGATTTGTTTCATCTAACAAATAAATAAATGATATTTTAATAGAAGCTGACTTTAAATTTGTCATTCTATAAAGAATAACAATTCTAAATAAATAGAATAACAATACAATTTAATTTTCTAATCCTATAATTTTAGCTTCAGTATTAATAATATAGTATAGTTATGCTTTCCTGAATGTTAGGAGAGCTTAGACTGAATAACATTCATCGATGTAATATTATAAATTAACAATCTGTAGAGGCGGAAATTCTAAAATACGTTGCATTAACATTCCTCCAATATGTGGAAAATATTAGAAGTATTTATATTCACTTGTGCTAATTAATGGAATATAATATCACGGCATCTGCACATCTTTTACAGCAAATAAATTAAATATGTACAAATATCTCATCAGAAAACAAGTTATTCATTTATAGCATTTTCTAAACATGTTATTAGAGATGAAATTTCCTTCAAATCCAGCTCTAGATGAAAATTGGTAACGTTACAATTTGTAGAGATATCCTCTGGTTCACATAATGAAATCACCAATTTAGTTAAAGGTTCCTGAATAGCAGTCAGGGAACTGCTTCCCATGATATACTAAAAACAAATTCCATCATCATAATCTATTCATTATTATGTAACAAACACGCACATTATTATGTGTGCCACTATATAAATAGCATATTAATAATAATAAAACATATATTCAAGATAATATTTACTTTTAAACTCCAGTCAAAATCGACAACTTTCATTATATTCTCGTCCATGATGAAAAATACTAAGATAGTTAGCAAAAAGATATTACAACCTCCACTAGCGCATTTAATTTATTGAAATTCTAAATTTTATAATACGAATAGGTTTTATAACCTTACTAAGTTGTCACTCGGTTATTTTTGGTTCGACTTCGATTATCGGAGTGATATTTATATAATCGATATTGTACCCGTTTATATCGAATAAAAATATCGATAGGTAAGCGTTTATATCGATAATGGATGTCCGTTGAATGGATTGAACAATTAATTTAGTTTCCTTTATTATTTCTGGGTATTAAAGTGGTAACTCAACTTCTTATGTACTAATCAGTAAAATATTCTATATTATACTGTACAACATATCAGCCGGGATAACAATGGTCATGGGTAACGCAAAAATTAATTTCTGTAGTCTCTTTTTCCTGGGTATGTTAAGTTAACAGAAAAAACACTAAATTTAGCCCTTCCGTTTCAATGTAAAAATGAATACTTCATGGAAAATGGTACTGTTCACAGATGAAAGCAAACTTACTTTATTTGGACTAGATAGTAAGGGAAAAATATAGAGAAAGAAGAATACTAAGCTGGGACAAGTAAATTTAATATCTACAATAAAACAGCTGTGCACTTCCATGTGGATGCATGAGCAATGTAGGAAGGGAGAAATTAGTATTTATTAGGGGCATGATAGATCATACAGTCTATGTTGACATTTTAAGACAAAACTAGAAGCCATCAGTACAGGAATTGAGAAATGAAAATAATTCCATATTTTAGCAGGACAATATAAAACACTGCCATAAATATTATGCTGTGGCTAGTGTAATACTCCAAAATGACTAGCAATACCTCCCCCATTCATCTGAAATCAACTCCATAAAACACCTTTAGAGTGGTTGTAGTTCTATTGTAAATAAAAATGAATTATTGAATTATATATTTGAAGATGAAAAAAGTTACAGAAATAATACTGATACATAATTTTTATTTGAAGACCATTTTAATGCAAAATTCACACTTGTACCAATACTTTATTCTCAATGTGCATTTAGCAGACATATTTAAGAATGTTTCAGGACATTTTTATACATTTAAACATTATTTGTTATTACAATATTTACTATACAGTCTATGTAAATATTTTTCAAGGAGATTTTATCTACAAAATACCAATAAATACCAATTTATATGATCAAATGATATTTTACACATCCTCCATAAACACAATCTGTTATATTAACCATTCATATAACCCATACAAATGTCTATTTTAATACACAATAACTTATCTGCCTAATTAAACTTAAAAAAATTAGTAGGTTAGAAAAGCAAGTGACAATTTGTGATCATAAAATGAACACATTGCTGTTAGAGCTAATTTTTTATTTTCTTCGGAGTCAACATTTTTGAACATATTCAAAATTTGTGCCTCATCTAAATGACACCAATCAATTCCATATGCAATACTGTCATGTTGTTTATAATCTGCCAATATCATATTCGTAGTACTGTCAACTGCCGTAAATCCATTGTACATGCAAGCAGCTAATAATTTATTTGAATCCTCGGGTTCCCATTTGAGCCTCCATACTCCCCCACCAACATTGATATTGTCTGTAGGATGCCTCATGTTTCTTGTATCCCAATAACGTATTTCCTCATCATAACTGTAAATTGTATTAATAAACAAGTAACTGTTAGAAGGCAACAAAATTTTAAAACGTCATATATGTAATGTACACATTAAATTTAAAAATATTTACTTGGAAAATCCGATGTAGTTTTACATTTTAAGATTTCTTTACAATTGATATATTCAATGTTAATATCATAAACATTTTTCACATTACCAGAACTGTTGAAAGAAACAAATTATTTTCCCAGGAAATATATTTACCTCCCAGTCACAAAAATGTGCTCTTTTTTTAGATTACAGTGCATACTCGTAACTCCAGATGAATGTGTTTTATTTGAATATATGGGTTTATCAGTAGAAATACTTATGTCATAAATATTCATTTTTGCATCATCACCTCCTTAAACATTTGGACAAAAAGAATTATTTAATATTACATAACCAATGCTCTCTCATAGTATTAAGATTTGTAATAGAACCATTACAATATCGGAATAAATATGAAATCCATACTAAGACATAATTTTGATATGTAAATAATGGATTTTTTGTTAGTACCAGTGCACAAGATATTAGTGTTCCAGTAGTTATATGCTACTATCCATGCCTCAAAGTCATGTGATTTAACTCTTAATTTCTCAAAAAGGTCAGAGTTTCTAAATTGTAAGATAGAAATAAATCCTTCCGAGTCACTGACAGCTAAATGTACATCAGAGCTATCGTAAAGACCGGTAGACCAATCCAGAGAAAGTGATAATATGGTATTAGATACCATTTCATACTTGCAGAGTTGATCAAGGTGTAGTGTTTCATCATCTGAAATTAAATTTAATGGACAGTAACCATTTAAAATATTACGTTACTTTTTGGACCATAAATAATGAATACCTGAAGGAAATTACCAAAAAAGACTAACTTAACGTTGAATGAAGAAAATAGTATGGGAAGCAACATGTTGAATTGGATAATACAAATAACATTTGGGCTAGAAAAATGATCTACCTTTTAGTTGAAATATGATAACTTCTCCAACTGAATTAGCTACTGCCAGTAAAATTTTATTTTCCACAATTACGTGTGCCCATTTGCAATCGAGAATTGCTGGAATGTGAATCTCTTGTAACAATTTCAATATTTCAGAATTATTCTTCAACTGGAATAAATACAATTTACCAATCCTTTTATTATTTTTGTTTCCATCAGACCCAACTTCTAGCTGATACGTTCCACAGACAAAAATATGTCTGAAATTAACAATAGGGCACCACTCTACACTGTCAGCACTGTAGATTGTGTCAAATTCAACTATTTTACTAAATTTTGCCATTACAAGTAATTAATTTCCTGAAATAAATAACGTAGTGATATTACATAAAACCAAAAACCTCTATAATTAAGAAATGTAAATATTTATTTTTTTATCTTTATTTGATGGGGCCAGCACATCAGTAGTTATTACTTAACTGTACTATAAAAATTTAGTATTTAGTACATTTTATAACTACTTGCCACACTGCAGTAAGAGAGCACAAAGAAGACACAAGACAACATGGTAAGAAAAGGTAATGAGTGGGACTTCAACTGCAAAAAAAATTGAAATGTGCAGAACCTTTAATCCTTAATTAATAATAGAAATAAAATAATTCACATACTTAAATGTGTATGTGTTTCCTTTAAAACAAGGATTTTTTAATATGTATTTTTTTATCTGAAGCATCTGGTCAGTTCATTGTACTTTACAAGAAAGTATTACATCACAAGGTTTATAATTACAACTAAAATGCCAAACAAAAAAAGAAACACCGTTTTATAAAATTCCTGAGTTTATTTTGTATAATATTACTGGTTATAACAAACACAACCTTTATCAAAAGTACATAATTTGTACACTGGCTCATATTTGAGGTAATCTAACAATTCATTGTAATTTATCCTTTAGACAAGTTATAAAAAATATTCATACAATTTCAATACCCAAAGTGGATGTAATAGAATGTTGCCATTGACTATAAACAATGAGATAATTAAATAATATATCCTAATATACACATCAAATCAATCATTGTTCATAGGTATAATATACATCTTACATAGCAACAAATACATGAACCTGCCAAAACATTTTAAATAACTGAAATGTGACACAAGTAAACATTTTTAAATCTAACTTAATATAACAAATGAGATCTTATCTAATTAAACATATAATTGAATTCATTATAACATTGCTTTGGCCTGTTTATTAACTCAAAAATTTGTATAGTAAAATATTAATAAATTAACTTTAAGTACTTTGACCTGTTTAAGTCTTTACCACATAGAAATAAATTTAAGGGAATGAGCAATATTTATTAAGTCACAAAAAATTCATTCTATTTTTACCTTTTATCCCCAAGTTTTCAACTTAATACTGTATAGAACAATAAATTAAATTGACTTCTGAAACAAATAGGAACTTTTTTACACAAGACTCCTGAGACAGTGCAGTTATTGTTTATGTATATACATATATATATATATATATATATATATATATATATATATATATATATATATATAATGTAAGCACATTTTTATATTTCTAATGGAATCCATACTCATTTAAATATGAATTATAATGAGCAATCATACATATTTCACACCATTAATGATATTACTATCAATAAATTGCACAGTAATAAAACAAGTGAAAATTGTTACATTTTTGTAGAACAGTTAACATGTTCATTGTCTTGCACTTCTTTCTGTTTCCATTAGGCATTCTCTGACAAGAATTCTTGCATGTACTATACCTCTCTTCAACTTTTCAGCTGAAGATTTGCTTCCAGCATATGTTGGTCTAACATCTTTTCCCATTTCTTCAATGACGGCCAGAAGTTGAGCATATTTTGACTGTGCCGGAGGGAGATGAGCAGTGGATGAACTAGATCCCTTTACTGAAGGTGCACTTACACTTCCAGTCAGTTCTGCAGCCAGACCAACCACCGTATTTTCTAAAGTATTTGAATCTTCTTCCATCATCATTTTTTTACCTAGAGATGATGAACTTAATTTAGAGTAAATATAATAATGTTTCACAGATGTTCTACAGCATACTCATTGCTCCAGGAAATCTTTTCAAAACTTCCTCTCTCATTGTTATTTGTATTTTAGGGTGCAATGAGTGTTACATGTTATGCACCCTTCCAAGACTTTCACTTACAAACTATTACTGATTTAAAAAACATTAAACTAGTTCAATAGAATGATAACTAAATTCAATACAGCTGACTAGTATGTATGAAAGTGTGTGAAACTATGGCACAAAACTGCAATATTTAATTTGAAATAAAAGTAAAGGTTGTTCTTGACCTAGCTTTTGAGCAGATTTATACTTAGTTATGTTAGTAATGAGAGTACATGCTCTACAACAATGGAACGACTAATACCTTTAGTATCTAAAAAAAGTTTTAAAAAAATATTACATCACATACATAACCATACTTTAAACTACAGAAATTCAAAAGAAGAAATTCACAGTTGGCACAATAGCATGAACAGAAAAATTGAACCTTTCTTTCTTGATTTAATCTTGTGCAGAATTTTAATTTATATAAGTCAACAAAAATATAAATTACCTTTGGTAGGAACAGTAAAGCTGTAAAAAATAGATGTAAAAAATTAATATAGTTAATATAAGGTAACCATTTGTTACCTTAATTAAACCTATGTGATATTGTACCCCAGTTACTTCAAAAAATAAATCAAAGTATGCCATTATATTTACCATTATGTGCTGGCCGCATCATACACGAATTCCTTAATAATAATGCACAAAACTGCATTTATTCACTTTCATATATAATTTTTACACAATTATTTCCAGGCTCTAATCAATTCTACATTTTAATACACAATAATATAATAATATGGATAATAAAATATCTGAGTGCTCATAGGAATTATAATGTTCGCTCCATCATCATCTACAAATCAAGTTAAATACATAAATACTGTACTGTTTAATCTTATTAACATTGTTTACACTTACCTGATATCCGCACGAATTGAATTTAGAGGTTAAGAATTCAATTTTATTAGCGTCCCGAGAAAATAAGCCAAGTTAATCCTAGACCAACAAACACTAATCCAATTAAACCTACAAACTGCAAGTTGCGTAATAAATCAAAAAATTAATTTTTGATTAACAATAGATATAATCGGGGCGATTTACATTAACCTCCTGCATGGAGGAAAACAGGTTTGCTACCTTCCATGTTGTGGGATATTGCCATCTTTTTGTTATCTTTATCTCCGGTGTCCAGAGCGTATTTGAATTTATTAGCTTTAAAGTTTTATACATTTACAATGATATAAATAGGAATTAAAAATGAATCCAAGAGGACGAATACTGAAGTAAGTTGTAGCTCTTTTGAAAATAATAACTCAATGTATACAGTTATTTGAGAAACAGGTTTCCTCATGTTACATCAGAGTCAACTGAAACAAAGTATTTGTTGTTTTATGTTTAATTTTAATTCTATTATGTTTTTAAACGTATTAGAAATACAGTTGAACCTTACAACATTACATTTAATGTGAAGATGGAACATTTTTATTATTAATCTCAATATTAAAAAAAATATTCATTTGAATACTTTTCATTGTTTTATTTAGAAATTAATAAATATATTTTTAAATTTAAGTTATGCCGTTTTTATGGAAACTGAATTTGTTTTCTCACATTATTGCATCAATTATTATTCTATCCACACTGACTGACAAACAAAGGCATGTCAGAATGTGGTTTATTGTAATTGAGTGTGTTGTATACTATATTTAGTCTTGATCTTATAATGTTATATGGAATTCTTGTAATTATTGAATAAGTACTACATGTTTGAAGTACCTGTTTGGGGGGGGGGGGGCTTCAAGGGTTTCGAAATTGTCACTCTTGCGATCACAATTGGAATGCAGTGGCAAGTTTTACTTCATGTATCCAACGTGCATGGGTGCCCCAGTAATTTACTGGTGATAGTAAAAAACTGAAACCGATCTATCAGAGTAGAACAAAATAAATGGAGGTACTTGATTGCAAGAGTAATGAAATACTAAATGCTTTAATATGGGTATAATTAAATTTCAAATATATTTTTTATCAGTAAGTCATTTATAGTTCTGATTGTTATTAGGGGCGCTGACTTGATAGCACAGCGATCTCGTGGGGTAAAAGATTTACCTGTGGTAGGGAGTAAAGATTTCCTCCCTGTAAATGATTGGCTTGAAGGTAAACAAATACACACAAGGCTAGATGAAAGGTATGACTTCATCAAAGAGGAGAGGGTCGAAAGACTGTAAGTAAATTTTAAATATTAAGTACAATTTTTTCATTTTGTTTTTAGTTTTTCCTTATTTCCCACCCTCTCTACCTATTGCATTGTCTCTTAAAATAATTTATTTTCTTCTTCCATTGAAAATTCTAGAACCATACACACTGGATATTAATCTATTTTAACTGGTAATGCCGTAATATATTTGTGAAGTGTGTGTGTGTGTGTATGTATGTATGTATGTATATATATATATATATATATATATATATATATATATATATATATATATATATATATAAGTTAGTAATTTGTGTCAAGAATAAGAATAAAGGAAATAAGAATGGTATTCTCCTTTGATCCAAATATAATCTTGGTTTCATCATTTTAGTATTATAACTTATACCTGATTCTTTGTTTCATTCTGTCAACATTTTCATAATTACATATATTCAGAAATTTTACTTTTTTCAGATCTCTTATGACCAGTGCTGAATGGATGCCAGAAATTAAAAGAGCTAAAGTAATTAAGAAGGCAGGAAAAACGTGGGAATCATTTGGTTATCATAAAGACAATGAAGATTGGTTGCTACCTGAAGAAGCCTTGTATTTATTGGAGACTGTAATTATTTAACAGTACATTAAATTCAATTATATAACTTCTTTGTATATATTTTATATTGCCAGTGTTCTTGAGATATTTATTTGTAGTTTTTGTTAGTCAGCTAAGGAACATTTAAATCAAAATCAATTGTATTTTCAGGACAGTAAAGTTGAATGGCAAAGGCCAACAAAAACCACAATATTTTGTATGTAATTTTAACATTCCAGATTCATTAATGCAATCAATTCATGGCATTATGAACCAGTCTCTGCACATTATGAATATTTGCTGGAATTTTGAGTGGCCTTGGTCATTCATTATTGAACAAACACATTGACTGTTATAACAAATATCTAAATAGATTTTTGTTTGTTTCAGAATTCTTTAGAGTTATTTTATGGAGATGTCCGAATAAGTATAGAACGAGGTTATGCCATATTATTGGAACCTTCAAATGGATGTTCACTGTATCAGTACAGGACCTTCTCCTACTTACAAAAACTTGGTTATAAAGTACTGAGACATTCACCTGATATTACGGCCTCAAATGATCTAAAGAAAATAAAACTGAACCAATGTGTAACATTAGAAAAATGTTCCGATGTCATTACCAATGAAATAGAGAAAGAAACTCAAAGGAGTATCACAGATGAAGAAGTGTACATCATTGAAGATGAAGACTTCATTGATAAAACTAATAAAACATCTGATAATCAAATAGATATTATACCGCTTTTATGTTCTCAATTTTCAGACTATTCCTCAAAAAATGATCAAAGTTTGTCAAAGGAAACAAGCCAAAGAAGTAAATCTAATTGCACTGATGATATCATATTAATTGATGATGATGAAGAAGATGAGGATAATAATGATGATGAGTTTGTGACTCATATTAAAGAAGAAAATTCTTGCTCAAATGATTCTGATTCATCGCATTCTAGTGAGATTATTGTTTTGTCATCACAGTTTTCATCGTTAGAATCAAATAAGATATTGGCTAGGTGGTCTACATTTCTTCCTGAAGATAAATTTTTATCCACCTCATCTGCTTCACATTTCAATCAATCTGAAAAAGTAATTGATTTATGTGATGATGAAGGAGATGTACCTAACATAAAAACTGAAATGAAAGATGATGCTGACTTTATTTACATAGATTCAGATCATTTGCATTTAAAAAGTCGTTCAGACATTTTGGATTCAATTCCAAGTGCTAAAAATGGTATTTCATTTTTGCAATGCCCAGATTTTAGGTTAATACCTCACAATATTAAACCTAGATATAATGAGTATAAAGTGAACTTGAGTATTCGACCTCAAAGAGTACTGTCATATCGAGTGCACAGCCCTCAGAGAGCACTACCATATAGGGCACACAGGCCATATTATAATCGTAATTATAATGGTAATTTTCATCGTAATAGGTATCCTAATCCAGTTCAACAGGCAAACCCAATATTGCGACAGGCGCAAGAAATGCAGGCTATGGCTATGGGAATGATGCGTGTCGCATCTACTCTAATGTCATTACAAACATCTTCAGGTCAGCAACATTGGGGTAATTCACAGAATAAATATCCAAACTTGCAGACTTTGCATGCTGGAAGGAATGGATTTGAGCATAATGTTGGTGGCAATCATCAGCAGCAGTCCGTGGCTAATAATGGCTGGAGGTCACAGAATGGCACATACAGGTTTGATAATTATACGCCACATGGGAATTATTCCAGGAACATGTTACCTGACCGAAGAAATATGGCCTGGCAGAATGGTAACAGATATCAACAAGGGTACCAATATCGTAGTGAAAAGCCATTCTCTATCAGCTACAAGACTCATCCATGTGATTCTATGCAGGAATCACAGAGGAATGATATGAATAGAAATACTGAAATTGTTATACTGGATTCAGATGATGATAATAATGAAGAGGATGATGACGAAGAGGTTAAAATTGAGATAAATAATGTTGAACAAAATGAATTCAATTTAAAAAGAGAGAGCACTTTGAGAATTAGTAATTCACCAAAGAGAGTAAGAAGAAATGAGAGCCCAGAATGTTTGACTATAATGTCAGATGAATTGCAACCCATCAAAGAAGAGAGAATGACAAGTTTTGGGAATTGTCCATCCATTAAACAGGAAGAGTCCAACAGCCGCATCAGTATAACTAGTGAAGAAATTACTGTTATTGAAAATTCAGTTAAGGTAGAAAACATCATTCAGGAAGACAACATGAACATTATTCATCCTCATACTTCCTCAACTACTAGACATTTAAGAGTGAAAAATGAAAATGAAATCAACAGAAAATCAATTATTGAAATTAATGATGCAATTCATGGGAGTCCTTCAGATAAAGAACCATTCATTGGTGTAAAAATAGAAAGTAATGAAAATTTTGAAAGTTCTATACCCAACAGTTTCACTGAAGCCTCGACAAGTGGTTCTTTATTTAGTAGTAATGTTAGAAATGTGCCTGATGTAGTGAATGCAGAGGAAGGAGTTACATGTTGGGCTCAGTTTAAACTGCAACATGAGCTTGAAAGCAAAAATTTAATTGAAGTAGATGATCAACAGTTTGATATCCAACCTATTTTGAAACCAAAAGACTGTACTAGTATTGGTATGTTTCAGAATGTTTTTTTGTGCTTCATTATTTTCTATATTAAACAAATTATGTATGTGACTTTTTGTTTTCAGGGAATATTTTATCTTCTCTCCAAATTTTTGATTCATTTAATGTTTCAACATATGAACAAGTGGAATCAGTCAAAATCAGTTATGATTTGTACTTGCCAAATGTACCATTCAAAAAATCATTGAAAATGCTTCCACATTATAGAGTCATAGTTGTAGAGTAAGCATAACTTTAATAATTTTACCATTTATAAGGGTAACTAATATTGTTCATTATTTATTTGGGATAATTTGACAATATTAAAATAAAGTAATTCATTAATAGTTTAATACCTATATAAATAACTATTTTCAGGAGTGGTGACAATCTACCTTCACCCTGTGAAATGGAAAAGCTTCATCAAGATTATCAAGACAAAATCCCATTTCTGTTTGCAGTGGTCCTTGAAGAATCCATAGCGTTTTTCCACTACAACACAGTCCAATTACCAATTCAGTGAAAACAACATTGAATTCACAAAATATACTATTGTACAAAGTCCTAGTTTTACTAGGTTTTAAAATATTTATAGAAGTACCATTTTCTTGATAATATTTGAAAATGTGTTAATTCAGTTAGGAAATTGTTTTCCAAATTATCATGTCACTTAGAATTTTAACATCTTTTAAGTACAATAAAAACTGATATTCAGTCATATTTTCTGAGACTATGTTGAGCCTTTGTAAGTGTGTAAATATATCCTCATTGTTTGGTTTAATCAGACTGACATAATTATAATGCTTAATGTTTTAATTAGTAACCAGAAATACATTCTATACTATTTCAGCATATTCATAGTTTGTTGTTAGGTGCACAGGTGTTTACTATATTATTATTATTTGTTGTATAGATTTCTAATTGCATTCAATCATTTTTTTAAATTCTGTTTTATATTTTTTATGATATAAATATTCATTTGTAATAGAAATGTAAATAAATGTTGAATTACTATCATTTGTATTTGTTATTAGGTTGTGTAGCAGGTGAAACTTGGTTAAAAATGTTTATATTGTGTGAAATATTGACTTTATTAATTTATTACATTCTGGAATTAGCATACTTTTCTTCCTTTTTTTTATTAATATTGCAGTGTTTGACTATGGAACTTTAAGTGTTAAGACTTAACTATATATTATCTTCTATATGTGAAAATAAAAAAAATATGAAACCAACATATAATTCAGTGTTTTTGAATTAGTTTTGAAAAGTTAGTGTAAACATCTAATTATTGATGTTGATTTGTTATTAACTTGTGATTTCTGTGTAGTAACGTTTTGGTTCCTATAAAAATTATTTAATTAAATTAGGAGAAGAAATATTTAATTCCTTTAGAAGGAATTCCTGTTATTCCTTACTTTGTAAAACCCTGAACATTATTGCAGGGTAAATTTGTGTTGAAGTGGCAAATGTCCAATTAAATAAAAAACTCTGAACCATTCACAAAAGATTTAAACAAGATATTATTTGTGTGACAATTGTACTTGTATGTTCCATTAGTGCATACAAATTTATTTAAATGTGTTTATACAGATTATATGATTCGAGTTCATCATTTTAACATTATATATTTTAATTGAACTATTATATAAAGTGATGATACAAATGTAAATAATATTTTATTTAAATATTGCTATTAGTAATGTAGTTATAATACATTTTCATTGTTTAAAAAATTGTGTTTTATATTATCCTTTTGTACAAAAACAAATAAACTACATACCAAAACATTTATTGTTTATAACTTAAAATATATATTTTGATATTTTCTTAACAGTGACAGAACAAATTTATATGTACTGTGGTTATATATATATATATATATATATATATATATATATATATATATATATTTCATACAGGTACATGAATAATGTAAATTATAGGTCACTAAGGATTTAAAGAAAAATAAATCTACAGAAACATTATATTTAAATAGTAACAATAATAACATAAAAATTATAAAACCTATTAAAAAACCAGCAACCACCACATTACATTTCCTTAGCACACTAAATCAAGTCTAAAATTGTTTAATAATGCAATTTAGTCTAAAAAACAGATCCATCTTAAAAGGTACAACAAAATATACATTCTGCATATTATTATTACAATGAGCATCATTTCAACATCACATCTAATCATGTCCATATATCACAGATATCTCATAATGAATTTGAATATATTTGAAACATTTTTAGCACACATTTTGGAAACTGAAAACTTTTAAGTATGCAATAAACGTTAATTATGTCAAAAAATAAGTTAATACATCTAAATTAGTGAAAAGCCATTAATAGTATTATTATTTAACTGACTGTAATATTTTCTTAAAATATGAGACCTTTTGTATAAATGATTATAGTCCAAGCTTCAAGGTCCACAATCTGCTATAGCAAATTGACTGTGACTGAAGTCAGTATGTCTGTCCTGCTGTAGATACACAAGAGTGTAATGTATTTTTAAAAAATTTTATTACAATTATTACCATTTGACTTGAAAACAAAACACCAAATAACCTGCTTTGCAAAGTCAGTCGCATAAACAATCAGTAAATAGCTAATTGAATTTTGTTGAAAGATAAACCTAGATGCTCAATATTTTAAACTGATTAAGTAATCACATAACTGGTATTCATTTAAAATATACACACCATAAAAGGAACTAGAAGAGTGAATACACTCAATAACGAGCTATTTGTTTCAAACAAAACTTCAGAAGTACAGAAAACATTCAATATAACAAGAATATTATACTAACATTTGCTATGAACTGAAAAAACAGAATAAACCAATTTCAGCTTTGTGCAGTTCTTTTAAGTACATATTTTACCTCAAAAATGTTAAATGTCAAAACATAAAAAACAAACAAAAATTCTACCCTGTTTATTCAATTTTTTACAGAAAAATATGACATTTTTTTGGGGGTTTAAAAAACATTTTAAGCTTAAACTGTCAAATATCTGAGAGGTTTGGCCCCAGAGTGTAAGACACATGAAGTAACATTCCAAATAAGGCAAAAAATAAAATATTATTATATCATTTTGTTTGTATTGTGGTTGTAAAGAGTAACCTACTGGTAATCATTTTAAATATATGCAGTATTTAAACTGCACTAAATGATATTTTACTAAATAAAAAAAGAGTTAATCATATTTTTCTACTGAATGAAAAACAAACAAGACATTTCTTAACAATTATAAACTAAATGATACTAACAAAACAAGCAATAAATGAATACAAAATCTAATTAGTAGGTATTAAATAGCAGGTTACTAATAGAAGAAAACCACACTATCACAATTAGTTAAATCCAATTATTAGCATGCTTATATCATTAGATATTTCAAGATTATATGTTTGTTATAATCTGCCAGTCCTATGTATGGAATAAAATTGGACTGGTTTTTTCACAAAAGTATCTTAAATATTTTGTATAATATATTGGTAGCTATTGTGGATATATTCCTTTTATAACGTAAAAAGGATAAAAATTGTTCGTATTTGAAGCAATATTCAAATTATTATTCTGATCCCATAAAAATTCGAAAAACGAACTTAAATTAAAATAGGAAATAGCACAAAATAAAATAAAAATAAAGCAGGGTAAATAAAGTCAAAACAACTCTAAATGTTATAAAAACAGTATGTTTTTGTGTTTTGTAAAAACATATATCAGTATGTTAAGCACAATTGCGTGACAAAACATGTTTAAAAAAAATTCCAGATCTGTATAATCCATTTCAACTCCTATAGATTTATATTAAAATGACAGAATGATCAAGCAACTCCAATTCAATATAAACATTCTAAAATTTAGAAAGCAAATATGAGTACATATAAAGCAAATAAAATTTAAAAAATACATTCCTTCAAGTATAACGGAAAAGCAAAACAGAAAATATTTGATTCAAAAATGTGTTTAATTCAAATTCATAATCCACAACACCAAAGCTCTAAGTAAAAAAACTGGACATAAATTAAAATTTATTTGATTTTAACAGACTTGATTGATTAACCTCAGTTAAAGAATAATATGATGAGTAAAAATAAAAATAAATAAATAAAAATAACAAAATCACATAGTCCTGCCACTTAGAATTTAACAATACAGTAATTACTAACCATTTTAGCAACCTTTCTAAGACCAAATTCTACTTTGAAACTTTTTTATCTGTGATAAAATCAATAATTAGTAAA
The DNA here is from genome assembly GCA_019843655.1 of Lethocerus indicus. Taxonomy (NCBI): domain Eukaryota; kingdom Metazoa; phylum Arthropoda; class Insecta; order Hemiptera; family Belostomatidae; genus Lethocerus; species Lethocerus indicus. Next base: position 13,757,877 of record JACDQD010000008.1, read on the forward strand.
TCATAATAGTAAGTAAATTTTCATATTAAGAAATGTTTCTCCTCATTTTAAACAGGAACCACATTTTTACAGTTTTTTTTTCTTGCCAATCTACTCCCTGCTTAAAAGTGAAAGTAAAGAACAAATAAATATGGAGATGTCTTAAAAACTCAACCTGTTTTATATGGGAAAAAATGAGTTCCTATGAAGTAAAGTATACACATACAAATCAATCTTTTTCCAATAAAATCATGAAACCAGATTTTATAAACTAGAATTTATGAAAGATTCATAAATTATACATGTGCATGAGAATTATACATATATACATACACATGTGTATAATTATAGGGATAGGTGTTCTATGTGCAAACAAAAAGAAATATATAAAAGATAAAATAAAGAGCATCTAATGGCAAAATAAATCTCCTCTAAATGATTTAATCAATACAAAAATTCATCAAGTTTCATATACGAGTAATCCTCTGATATAAAAAATCTAAAAATATGAAAATAAAAACAAGTCACAAAATACTAGAAATGACTGTGACAACTTAAGACTACACAAATAGGACAAACATCACAACAAAAATTTTAGCCAGAATAAATGATATGAGAAATATAGAAGAAAGTTTATTTTTGACATTTCCTGAAGCACATGTTCTGTTTGTTATTAATCATACAAAAACAAACGGTTTCTAAGATATTTAAACATAAGTTTTAAACAGACTCCCTCCCTTTTTTTACCTAACAGGCCAAAACAGTCTGAAACGGGGTTTGTAAATAAAGAAATTTACACTATTTTACAAGATTAAAAGTATAATTTTCTAGCTTAATAAAAAAACAATGAAATACTAAGTTTAATAGCAGTCTATGTTGTTTTGATCAAAATCTTTATTATCCAAGACAGAAAGAATATCATCAATGAGGGACTCCAGATTATCAGAACTGGATGTGACCCACCTGGTTTTTTCACCAATAAACTCATCAAGATTCATTGAGTCTATTTTATCTAAAAATTCTTCAACAGGTAATAAAATTCTAGGATTTATATCTATAACACTACTAGTCAGCTTTCCATATTGAATTTTGGATGACAGAAGATTGATATCCTCTTCATTTACAATTTGCTCAATAATATCATCAGTTTTTGGAAGCTAAAAAAAAGAGGAATTAATTTTTCATTTATACCCAACTTTAAATCAACTGACTATGATAACAAAGGCATTTCGTGATCAATGAAACCATATGGTAGTTTAGCCACATAAAACTTCTAAGATACATTTTTTACAACTTCAATCCTTTGTTCCTATTGCATTGTGCATAATTGATAGTATTTAGAACTTATATATTCGTACAAAATAAAAGAGATGGTTTTTCAATAAACTTTCTGATTTTAATGACTAATAGATTATTATATTGTTCAATTTATAATGGCATTACCTAGAACATGTCATATTCAATGAAGAGAGTTTTATCTTATGGTATAACTAACAGTAGCAGTGCTCCCATTAATCATTAATCGAGTATTGGTGAAGCTTAGGTCAACATACATTTGACTTTTAGATTTATTCTCAGAATGGTGAGAGTTGTTGACAAACATGGTATAAAACATGGTTTTATACTGACTTTGGTTTTCTTTAATATTTTATCATTATAATTCAATAATTATAAAGGTTATAATGTGGGATTTTAAATGAATAACTAAGCTAATATAGCACAGAATGTACATTATAGACTAGTTCATTAATATTTATCAAATGGTATGATCTTTTAATTAAGAGATCATTATTACTTACTGACGAATTCCCTTTCTCAGAAGTAGCTTCATCTATGGAGACATCTGAATTCTTAGAGTCTGACTTACTTACTTCAAAAGATGATTTGTGATATAGAGCTTCAATTATACTTGGTTTTTCTTTAGTCAATGTCCTTTTTAAGTCATATTTCACCAGGAGACTCATTAGCTTTTTAATTATTACATTAGCCTTTTTAACTACCTCAAGATCACAGTCATCATTGAGTGTTTTCCATAGTACCTATAATTAACAACACACTTAAGTTTGATAAAAAAACAGAAAATAATCAACCAATAGAGAAGTACTAATAATAAAATAAAATGTGAATTCCTTGCAGGAAATTTACTCAAATAAGAAAATTGAATTAAGATATTTAATTTGGATTATCTCACATTATCTTTTATACATTGCGCAAACATTATTTTTCTTGTAATTTTTTTGTATATTTTAATCTATATTAAACAATAGAGTACGAACTCACATGTAAACATCCAACTGTACTAAGCTGTTTCAGAATTCTTTGTAATCTGTTCCTTATTTCTGGTGGATTGAGTGTAACAATTTTCCTTGCTTGCCTTGAAAATGTAATTTCAGGAAACATACCATCAATCATCCCTTCTTGAGTTTCTGCATTCTGTATTACAGCATCCCAAAATTCCAAGGCGCCTAATTTAACTTCCCAATGTAAGTCATAAATTGCAATATGATACATTATATCATACACACGCTCAAGTAATATTCCCCTGAAAGAGTTACTCTTAATATTAATAAATTAATTATTAAATATATTAATTAATATTAATAAATAAAAAACAACAACAATTATATATTAATAAACAGATATTTTCATCTGGGTTTACTATCTTAATAGTGAGACTGGCAACAATGAAAGTTTAAACTTACGGTACAGTTTGATATTTATATATGGCAGTGACCAGTAATGAAGCCTGATATCGCACTAATCCTTCAGTATCACACTGCAGCATTTTCAATATTTTATCCTAAAAATAAAACCCACACAACTAATTTTCAAAAACCAATGACACACTAAATAAAAATAAAATAATGAGCATTACCAACTTGAAAATATACTATACATGTTGATAATATTTAATATAGATAATTTTTTAAAAATCCAGGGAAGAAATAACATACCAAAATCTTTTGGTTGTACAGTGATGAATCCCAGATGTGTTGAATTTTAACCATTTCACACAAGCAGCTAAGGCCTGATGCCCGCACATAGGATTCTGAATCACCCGTAGCAATAGACACTGTGACTCTGGGTAAGTCATTTTCAATCAGAAGAGTCTGGAAGGCTGGGAATTCTAAATAAAATGCATTTATAAAAATAAAATGATATGACTAAGCATACAGACTGAAATGATGTATAACAATTACATACAAAAGTACAAAAAAATGAGCTTTCATTGGAAATTATAGTGAAAATTACAGCACAAAATGTAGTAGTGTAAACATTATAACCTCACCCTAAAAAATAAAAGGAAGTTACACTTACTGGCATCAGCAAGTGATGATATTGCTTGAAGAACTTCTAAAGCAGAGTCCCTGACTTCCCAATGAATGTCATGCAGTTTTTTAAACAACTGTTTACCTAAATCTCCAATGCTCGAACCTTGAAGTGTGTCAACAAGAAGAGCCAAATTTGGAGGGATAAAACTTACTATTACCAATCTGGTTAATTGTAGGGCTTTTGCACAAAGCTGAAAATAACACGACTTAGTTTACACCAATAAATTTTAAAGAGTTTAAAATTGATTTTGTTAACACTATATGAATAAGATTTGTGAATTCTCACTCTTACACGCAGAATTAAAATGTATTAACTAATTATCAAATATGTTCTAGTGAATATGGTAACTATTAATTTAAAAAGACAATGGTCAATATGATAGATACAATATTGTATATTTACTCTTGATATAATAATAAAGAAATGTAAATGTATGATCAAAATCCAATTATAATTAATATAAACATATTAAGTGTATTAAATGAAAATTATTTTACTTGTTTCTTAACATTACAGGAATTGTAATAATTTTCTCCAAAATAATAATAATAAAATAATAAATATATATAAATAATAATATAATAAATAGTTATTTACCATGGGTGAAATATTCGGGTTGACAATAAGACCTTGTAAGAAATTCAAAATACAAACTGTTTCAAGACTATCTCGCCAAGTAAACTGAAATGCTGAAATATATCTGATAAGTCCATCAAGGAGAGCACAGAGAATTGAAGGGAACCTAGTTACTAAGCTCTGAGAGTGCCGCCTAGCCACTATACAGTCAGCTGAAATGTCAGATATCTCTTCTGGAACGAATTCTTTCAGTGTATGCATCATACACTGGAACGCCATTACTGCTTGGTCCTAAAATTATCAAAATGTCATACAAAACTGTGGAATACCTACACAAACGAAATCATCACTTAGAAGTACTTAAATATAATATAAGTTAGTTCAAATGTAATTCTTGAATATACTATTCCCTATTTTATCTGATTATATATAGAAACATAAATAAAGAAAACATAATATATACAAAAGTTATAAAAAATCATAATTACCCTTTTAACCACATTGGTAACACGAGAAAAGCTGAGTATCCCCTGAAGGCATAACGCTTCAATACTTCTATCAGTTGTTTCCCTTAGGCAATCTCTATAAGCATAGCACACTCTTTGTGTCTCAGTGCATGAGAGAGAAAATACTTTTTCAGCAAAGAGATCCATCACATCACTTTCCATAACACGAGTCACTTTCATACAGATAAATGTGGGCATTGCCTAGATTAAATATATGAGAATTATTCTATTCCCTTAGAAGTAGAGTAGATATGAATGTATATCAAATATACACTGAATGTATTTTCTTGAATATAGTAATTAGTTCTTTAATATAACACCAAAATAAATTGACTACATGTTTTAACTTTATGAGAATCATAAATAGAGTATGTTACTGAAAATAAGCTAGTTCATATGGCCAGATTTAAATTCATTAGCTCACAGATTGCGAAATCTGGATAATTGTATAGTTAATGCACAACTTACCTGAGTAATTATTAAATTATTTTCTATATAAAAAACATCATGCTGTTTATCCTCTTCAGTGAAATTAATGTTACCTCCATAATTATGCCATAAGACCTGGTATTCAACACATACATCTAGGACAAGGGTGAAGAAATGCTTGAGTATGACAACATGTAAGTGCTTCAGTGCCAACAAGGTGAGGTTTCTCATTATTTTATATGGTACTTCACCCTTTTCATTATATGATATTGTAGCTGTATGTATTAAACACAGGAATTTTGAAATAAGAGTTATTAGCTGCAAAAAATAAATCAATAATTATAGCAAACAATTCTGAATACATAAATGACTAAAATTAGTATATAATAGAAATATGTACTTCTAATAATTGAAACAAAAGTGTGTTAGAAAACAAAATTACAAATAATTAATTAAAACAACTCAATTCAAAGAGACACACATGTATGATGTGAGACATATGAAATGTGTGAATAATTCTTACAACTCTTCTTGCCTACATGAATTATGTATCCACATAATTGTTTTACGTTGAAATTCTCACAATGTCCACAATTCTTGTGGAAGAAATTTGCTTAAAAGACTATAAATTTTGAAATGTAAAGAGGTCATATAAATATATTTATAATCTTTGAATAAGAGAAATATTACTAATACTTCAAAGACACTGTCTTAGAATATAAAAGAAAAATACTAATGCAATTATGCCACAAAGAAGACAAATGCAAATAGCTATTAATTAATTCCTAACTGTTGACTATAAGCTATACCCCACAATGTGTTGTAAATTAGAATTTAGAAATTATCTTAAAATAATATGTAATATTCATATATTACACGAATGTAATCAACTTATAATGTTAACAATAAGATTTTATATGGCCATTTCCCTTACTTCAATATCTCTATTTTCATCATGAAGCCTGGCCCAAGCCCATTCTTCCAGTTTATATCTTTCAATAATGGCGGAAATTCTTTCAGGGCCAAGTTTAGAATTGAGCAAAGCTGTCAGAAACTCTGAGCCCAATTTGACACTGGCCATGAGTACATTTCGGCCGGGCGGAGGTGCCGGAAGTACAGGTATGATGTCTGTAAGGGGGGAGACATTCGAATCTGTGCTGCCAGTTGAAGAGGATTCACCTTCGCGCATTGGCGCAAATGCCATGTCCAGTACACGGTGGCAGAGTTTAACATCTGTCTTCTGGAGGGCAATCACTATTGATGAGATAAAACGACAACCACACCGTGATGTGTACAACCTCTGACTGTTGAGAGCTAGTTGTACCATGTCTTTCCATGTTCCTAAATCATTTCATGGGTAATGGAATATTAAAAATTAAGAGGTCTTTTTTAAAATTAAAATTGTTACCTTCTCTATATATTTATACACACATACTATTTAAGAACAACCAGTTAGAATTTAATAAGAACTAAGTTAAAATAATTAATCTTACAGAAAAAAATTATAATTTTCACTAAGTTATAAAATGGAACAGATAGTGATAGCATTATATTGTACAGTAAAAAACCACTACTTAAATCATCATAAAGAGTTAAAATTCTGGTTGGATTAAATATAGAAACAAGTTGTGATTTCTGTATCAAAGTCTTAACGTTATCTACTTTTAATTCTGAAATATATTCACATCACAATACCTGCTTCGATTACCCAATGTAAACCAGAACTATGGGTAATAATAGAAGACATCATAGTGGCATAACCATACAAGACGGAGAAGTCATCTTTACAATTATCTTCCTTTACAAAACAGCACAATGTCCTCAAAATTTCGGATTCATAGAGTGCAAAAAATCCAGCAGGATGTGAACCAACGAATCCGGCAATTCTCATTGCAAAAGTTCGGACCCCACTCTTCAAATTTGACCAATGCTTCTTGACTAAGCAAAGCCACGGTATAAATATTGATAATTCAGACAGTCTTGTTTTCTCATCTGGAATATTCAAAACGCATAAATTTGTTATACTCCACATTGGTTAAAAGACAACCGATGAAATGTTTAAAATTTACCGATATTCTTCCTCGAAAGACACAAGTATGAAAAAAGTTTATCTAATATAGTGTCATCGGATATTTTAAAAGCCGGATCGAGTAACTTTGACAATACGGCCTTTATTTTGCGAACACGAATAACTTCAATGTTCACAGACTGAGGTTTGGAACTGTCCTGAGGGCAGTTGTTGACACCGTTGATGCAGTCTGTCATTTTAACTGAAGCGTTTTCTTCTTACATAACAGGCTACAATATCAAAATCGAAGTGAAAAATAACACGGAAAGACAAGTACGAACTTCTATCAACGCTATCATGTATCAACAGTTGATAAATGACCTAGTGTTATCATGTCTGCCAATCTTTAGTAGAACTATATATGATCTTAATATAATACCAATAATAACTTTTACCAAATTATTTACTGAATATGTTTATTTATTGTGATTTTAAATAATTATATTAATATAGTAATTTGAAAAAACGAATATCGTCTTAAAATATATTTAGGCGGGAATTTTGAGTTGTATTTAAAAATTATAAAAGCAAATAATACCCCACGCAGCTGGTCATTGATTTTATTATACCATTTCAATTGTCTACATATTTAATATGTAGAAAACATACATTGGAATTAATTTGTGATATCTTAAAATTACTGTTCAAGGTTTACAGCAAACCTCATAATGTCTACTGTAGTTACTGTACCTACTTTAATAGATCTTTCTCTTGGATCCTCAGAAGTAAGAACTACTTATAATTATTTGAGTATTAATGTATACAAAGAAACTCTGAAGATGAATTAATTGTTATCAATTTTTTAAGTAACAATATAAAATGAACTGCATTTTATTAGATAATTGCACCAATCTAGCCCATAAGTATTTCAGAAATTTTATAATTACAGATTTACCTGTTTGTTAAGTAACACCATTTTATCACTATGAAGGTTAAATGTATTACCAAAAGATTGAAAGGTGGAAATATTTAGAATATTATGAGTTCAGATCATAAGAACAAATGATTAATGTAATGATCCAACTAAAGAAAGACTCTATTAATATCAATATTACAAAAAGATTAGGATTTTATATTCAAATAATATAAGTATATAGGTTGTCCAAAAATGAAATATATCCTGATGACAGAACATGTTAGGCACTTCATTTGCCCACATACATCTTTCCATTCTAATGGTTTATTCTACGAAAGTATCCTAAAAATAATAATGTGTACTAAGTGTACTTATGCATGCATTTTGGAAAATTTAATTAAAAAAATCTTAATAATTGACCATAAAAGAATAATATTAATATCTTCTTAATAGTATTACTCTCAGGATGTACTCTTTTCCCTTATGCAACAAATACTTTTTAACATTTTTTATACTACTTAGCTATAGTCTCAATAATGAAACAATATTAATTCCAGGCAGGAACAGTCAATTTTAATCTTCTCCACTCACTTTTGCATGTTATGGTACAGCAATTAGATTTAAGGGACATCAAGGTTGAATTCAGAGGAGCAGATTCTGATAGAATACAGGTACATATGTAATAGATTATAAAATACTATTTCTGTAAAGTAAAATGGCATTTACACTAGATGCATGTAACTCATATATGACTTAATGATACTATATAACTGGATGTTCTTAAGTTTTTATACAAAGTAATTAAGTTTGCAAAAAAGAAATAGTCATTTAACTATATAAAGTTTTGTGAAACATTATAACAGGGTTTGATGTTAGGAGCAAAGGAAGACACAGGATCTCATCCTGATTACAAAGTATTGTCATCAAGTGATATTACAAGTGAGGATAAGGTAAAAAGAATCTTTGTTTATTTACGCATGTGCAAAAAATATACTCATATATGAACATATACGCATTAGTAATCAATTTGTTGAAGACTGATGCTGAATTACAAAGAGCAGAAAACACGTCAAAAACATCTAATTTGTGTAAGTTTAAAATATTTTTGAAATTAATTTATTGTTTTTTGTAAAATTGATAATTAAAGGAAAAATAAGTTGTTCTGCTACTTGGACTCAAATATAGGTCAGTCTGGCAACCTAGGACTATTCTAATCACTATGGCAATGCCCATCACTGGTAACCCTCAAGTCCTCCTTCATTTGCACAATAGAATTTCATCAGAATTCAATTCTTTGAAAATTGGATGGCATATCACATATATTATTTATTCATTTATATATTACACTCATTGCTTTTTAGATGTCAAGTGTCATTACATTCTTAACAACTTATAAGTTCCACTAAATATTTTATTGTTTTTTATCAATTTCATATTAATAACATTTAATTGCTTTCATATAATTTTAAAAGTATATACTACATATATATATATATATATATATATATATATATATATATATATATATATATATCTGTGTACAAATATACAGACATACATATATATACCTAAATTATTTTCAATGTTGTTGCAGCAAAGAAAAAACGATCTTTTGATAGTGAGGTAAACTAATTCATTTTAAACATTTTACATATATGTACATGTTATTTAATGAGATTATTATAACATATAATAACATGTTCATAACATAACATATAGTTATGTTCATTTTAACATATAACATATTCACGTTCGTACAATCCCTTTATCCCCCAGTCCTTTATCATCCAGTAAATAATAGAAATTGCTAGATAAACTATGCTGATTTAGGCCAATATTTGGTTAGGCTCTGTTATTTCATAATTTGAATGTCATTGTTTTTGAGGAACATTAAATTTATCTTCTAAATAATTTTTTCAGTGAAATAAGAATGTTTTAAAATGTGAATAATTACATATTTGTATAAAGTTAATTATATATATTTTGTATAACAGACAGTGTATATTGTGGAATCTGGTAAAGTTATTGATACAAAGAAATCAAAACAAATTGTCCAAGTGTCACCATCAAGCATAGCTCGCCTTGAAGGAAAGGTTAGTTTTAAATAAATAAAATATGCAATATTTATGTTTACAATTTAACAAAATATGACCTGTTGTGATTTCAGATAAAAGTATTACAAACACAAATAGAAATGCTTGGTGCACAAGTGTTACCCAGCAATGAGGCATTACTTGAAGCAACGAGAAGTCAGAATGAGGCTAAACCTATTTCTGATCTCTGGCAGGGTCTAAATATTACAAAAAGAATGTCTGGAGCAGAAGAAGGAATTGATAAAGTGAGCAATAATAAGTCTAACGTTGAACTGAAAAATAAAATGATATTACATAATATGAATTACAAATATTATTTTCATATTCATAGCTAGCATCATTGTTAGAAACTGTTGCAAAAGAGTATGCAGACCTGAAGGCAGTAATTGATACACTTCAAGCAGAATGTGGGCAAAATATGACAGAAATGATGAAAGAGATAAGAATTGCAGCAAATTATGCACGCCAGATAAGACCCAGAGAAGCTATTTATGCAGCTCATTTAAAGTACAAATTATTAAAAAGAATTAGTTTATTTTTCAAGTTAATAAAACAAAATATAAATTGCAATAGGATACAAATAAAAATAAAATATCTATGCTAGTAATTCATAACCATTTTTCATTTATGTATTCTCCTAAAATATGAAAACATATATTAATATTAATGATCCAATTTTGAGATATAGCTATTTTTAAAAAATGTACCACTTTGCTATATAATCAGTTTTATACTTTTTACAAATGAACTGTATTCCTAAATTTTTGTTTGTTCTTTAAATTAAATAAAAGAAAATTATTTCAGGCCCAGGACTGCTGAAATTATTGACCTAGACAATAAAGAATATGAACTACTTGTTGTGTCACCTACTGAGGGAATCACTAATAATGAGAACATTACCATTGAAGAGGCCCCAGAACAACAAGAGAAAGGAAGTATAAAAGAAACCAACAAAGAGAATGAAGATACATCAAGCAACTTAAAAATGAGTTCCATTGTCAATGGAAGTGAGACAAAATGCAGCAGTCATATTTCAGATGCAATCAAAGAATTTCAAGAAGGTGACATCACTCCAGCAAAAATGAACAAGTTATTACTTCAACATGAATGCTTACGTTCAAATATGGAGTATCTAACAGCACAAATTAATACACTGGCTGATTTTGCGGGTTAGTCAAATATCATCCTTGAACCATCATCTGCTATGTACCATAACATATGGTTTTGTTATGTTGTTTCTTTTTGCTTTTATGATTGACCAACAATATGAATTGATAATGATTAAAAAAGAAATGGAATATTTCAATAATCCCACTTCATATTCAAATGTGGCAGCCTTGAGTGCAGCTTTTCATAAAGTATAAATGAAAATTTTCCAAAATAGACTATCAATATCATTAGGATATCAAACAGATCTTTTTTTTATTTAAACTATTGTTTTAAGGTGTTTGATTTCAATAATTGTTTTTTGCACATTGAGTGTGTAAAAAGGTATGATTCTTACTAACTTCATCATCATGAAGCTGTAGCAGTGTATTAACCATAAATAGTGTCCAAATCCAATATATATTGTTAATGAAAAATCCATCTTCACCAGCACCATAGTAAATAAAACATCAATTAATATGGAAAGATAATTCAGTGATTTATCTTTTTTTAGACATAATACTACCTGAAATTCTACAAGGACTGCCTCAAATGGAAGAACTTAAACACAAAGTGAGTATATGTTTAATTTTCTTTTTCATTCTAATAAGTCCTACTAGTATAATAAAATAATTTTCCTCACACTGAAGGAGATATAAATAGTGGAAGTGGCTTAGATTACAATGCCCAAAGCGGAAAAGATCTGAGGAATAAAAATTTGAACATTATTTGTTCTTCTTCATTTCTAATTGAAAACTGTTTATAGATTGCTAAAATTCGTGGGAAGACTGGGAGTGATGTCACCCTAACAGAAGAAGAATTGAAACAAAAAAGGGAAAATTTATCAATGGCAGAACGTGTAGATGATTTAGAGGGAATAGTTGCCAAACACTCTGCTTTGCTTCGAAGACAGGATGCAATGGTTTGCGACAGAACAAGTGTGTTGGCCAGCAAACTTGGTTCTCTGGAAACTGACGTTGGTATTATTAACAAAAAATTGCATATAGGAATGAGTGACGAAGAAGATACCGTTAATGAAGAACTGAAAGTAAGTAAAATATAAAACATAATAACAGCTGCTGAAAATATTAATGTCATTAACCCTAAAAACTGTTTTAGAATAATGCAGTCATAAAAGATATAATAACTACAGGTGAAGCATTAACAGAAAATATAAAAGCAATAACAAATATTGTGAATGATTTAATAGAAGATAAAGATGAAAACAATGAAATTATTAATGTAAGCCAACATTTGGTTACATGGTTACATATTATCATATACATTTTGTTACATTTGTTATATAGATAAAACATTAAAACAAAAAAATCCAGGCTGTTGATTAAACAGTTTGTCCAACATTTTCAATCATCATTCGGTTGTGACATTTTGGTGTAATTCTTTGCCAAACATGCATTGTTATTTACGGAAGATCATTCCAGAATTTTACGGAGCAATTAGAATTACTGAAAAACGTCAAGGCAGACAGATTTGAAATGGACGACATACTGGGCGAGAAAGCTGACTGCATTCTCTTGAAACAAAAAGTATCACAAGAACAATTTGATACAACATGTAACAACTTCAATAAATCCTTTGTTGAAGCTTCTGAACGAATGGATGCTCAAGTATGTTAAGTAGCACATTATGCAAAAAATAATAAAAATAAACTTGAATGACAGTATCATTCAAAAAATATGTTTCCTGGCACAATATTAAATCATTACATAACAGGACAAGCTACCAAAAATGAATGAAATTGGTTGTCAATGGCATTCCTCCTTTATATTCTAAAATAAACCTTTTTATATTTATCGACAGGAAGAACAGTTAAAAGGAGCTGTCTGTAATCTTGAAATGTTATTGGCAGAAAAAATTGACAGAGAAGAAATTATTCCTCTGAAAGAATACATCAATGAAAATTTGGTCACTTTGAATGAAAAGATAGATGAGCTCAATAAAATAAAAGACGCAAAATTGGCAGCAGCAGCAAAGAGACAAATAATGACGTAAAATAAATATAAATGTTTATATATATATATGTGTGTGTGTGTGTGTGTGTGTGTGTGTGTGTGTGTATGTATATGTATATGTGTATATATATATATATATATATATATATATTAGAATGTGAGAACTTGCTAAGAGGTCCAAGAATATTTGGAATACCATTATTCTTGTGATTTTATCTTCAGTAACATCCTGTTGCTAGACTACTAGACAGAATGCTATTGAAGATGGTGAGACCTGAAAAATCAGAAAAAGCATGCTGAATTCCAATAGATAACAGGGACTCAATTTTGTGATTCAACTAGGCTGAAATTGTTTTCAAATTGAATATCCCAATATCTAGGTTTGTAGAAACAATTTCAATTTTCATAAGTTTTTTTGTTTTGTTTTATGAATTCCAATTGGTGTTTGGGATATAAGCATATTGTGGGAATAAAAGGTTACAAAGAGCACTGTCTGGGCCTGACCCCACTCCCTCCAGAGTGTTTAATAGTCATTCTAAAGGCCGATTGAAAGTTAAATAGTCTTTCTGCTTATCCGACATCAGAGTGAAATGAGCATTGTAATCATGTTTCAATTATGGGAAAAAGAACGATATTTCCTTTAGGGTGAAAATGAATTTCTTGCACACAATGAAAACATCAATCATATATTTTTAATGTAGTTGCAGGGAATATGTGCTAGAGTTTAGAAATATAAAATGTGACGTCAGTAAATACTCAAAGGAATTATATAAACTCTAAAACATGTCATTAAATGTTTAATTTAATTTTAAAAAATGTTAGGTTTTCTAATCACAATTTTAGTGTTATTATTCTCACTATATTGTGATTCAAAACCAATAAAATGCACAATAATATACTTTTATTTTTAGAAATTTGAACTGCATGGTATGTGACCAAGATGCAGTTATGTATGTTGACAATAAACCAGCTGGTAAAAATTTACCTTGTCAACCTTGTACAAGCATCCGGCCATTCATCAACTACGAACTCAACTATATACGCCAATTGCATGCAAAGTGAGATTTTTCCTCTAGTAATCATTATCCAGGACATTCAAGGAAGCTTTCTTTAGTTTAGTAATAACAATCCTCTGTAATTCACAATATTATATTTTTTAAATTTATATTCTACAAATTATTAATATAATCAATTTTACATACCAAAGGGATTACTGATATTAATTGTGAATTGACACACGATTTTTTGTGTTTCTTTGATAATGGAAATAATGAATTAATAATGAAATAACTGTTATAATTTCCAATTAATATACATTATTATGACAAAAATATTCATTCAAGGCATTTATTGTTCATGTATTCTATTTGATACACATCTATATTTACACAATTTTTAAAAAAATTTTAGGAATCCTAACAGTAAGCATACAATTCAATATGAGGAAATAACAAAGAACTATGCTAAATACAAAGCTAGCTGTAAAGAACAGTAAGTCATTAATTTTTTACATATTATTGGCTTATTTACTACTTAGTAAACTTAATGCATTTTATTTTAATGCCTAATTAGAAAAAATGTATTTTAATTTATTCAGCTATTTCCACAGTCCTGAAATATTTATGAGCCTATACTCCACAACATTAATAGAAATTTCATTATAAAAATTAATGAGTATTCATTCTTTAATACAAAGAGAGGATAATGTTATATAAGGTGCAGCTTAACAAGAATAATTATGTACCTAAACAAATATGAGTTAAATACCTGTTAATAAAGTCCTCATTATTCATACTAGGATAAAAAATAGTTCTGCTATACAAGAAACGTATTTTATATAAACATGATCACATATTTTCAGGGAAGGCAACTATCTATGTAATCGTTATGTTGGAGGCAGTCACACTCTAATGGGTCCCCACTCTAAGATTAGCCATCCAGTACCTGTAAAACAAGAAAATACAAAAAAAACAAGAACGCCATTATAAAAGATATATTGCAAAAAATTCCATATTTATTATGTTAAGAGTTAGCTGAGTAAAACATAATAAAGGAAATGTATGCTTTTAGATTGCAACTTAAACTTGATTGCAACTTTAAATTGCATGTTAGCCATGAATCACTGGTTAATTTAATAATATCCAAAACACTTTTCTCAAAAGTTGAATTTTATTTCTTTGTTTTGTACCAATACAAGACAGATAAAAAAGAAATGCCTATTGCAAGATCACACAATGTTTTCATAATTCAAATCAGAATAATAAATAACATAAGTTGTGCCATATTACAATCTCTGTAATTCATGCTTTACAAACCATAGAAAGAGCATTATAAACTTCATGCTGCTGTTACTTGTGTCAGAGGTCCATGCAGATAATTAGCCAGAGCCTGTGCCTTTTCACGAAGCATTCCAAAACCCACGGTTTCTTTAGCATTCAAACAAAGAAGGATATTTGCCACCTGAGTTATAGCCACTTTCCCTTCCTTAAAAAAAATGAAATAAAATGTTATCAAAATGGAAATCAAATATTTCACTCGGAGGGTTGGATATTATTACATAGTTCTACTTTTTCTACAACTTCTATTTCAAATGTTACCATTCTTAATTTTCTTTCTGCCAGTTTAACTTACAGTTAAGAAGCAATAATGGGAGGAAAAGATATCCCCCTTGTAGGAAATGTGATAATTTCAAATTATTTTCTTAACATAAAATTTAAATGTTTCACAATAAGTAATGAGTCTCAGATATACTTTTGCATAAAATTAGAATACTGACATGATGATGACTGGATAATTACCGTGCATTCCATTAGGACCATCTGAAGTTTGTCTTCTTTTAAAGCAGTCCTCCCATTCTTTTCATAAGCAGACCAAATATTACTAGCTATAGCTGCAGTGACAGTCGCATCTCTGTCTCCGTAACCACTATATGCCAGAAGGGCACCCTCATGGTTTAATAATCTAGAGCAGAATGAATAGAATTATTCATTGAACTCAACAAAGAGATGAACACATATTTAACAATATTATTACATAACAGGAACTTTTTTCACACAACAAATTCATTGGAATAGGTAAAAATAAATGGCAATGAGAAGTAAATTAAATTGATTCAAATGTAAAATATTCACCACATCCACTCTCTTTATTTGCTAACCCCATTATTAATTTCTTTCCCAAGTTGCTATTCAACTATCAAGTAATATTAAAACTTTTCATCTCTCTCAGTCTGAATGAGCCTACAGTTAGACGTACCCTCAGAATGAATGAGTTCCTCCGTTCCATAAGGTAAACTTATTTTTCTTAAGTTATTTCGACTACATAACATGTCCGTTCTATCTGACTTATTGCTACTCTTGAGAAATATTTTTAAGAACAATTGCAATGACAAGCACAGTAGATTACACAAGCTAGATTTGAGAAATAAATAAATGTTTGTTAATATTTCCAAGTTTAAAATTACAGGTATACAGAAACAAACTTAACATGTTAATTACAATTCACTACATTTGGAATTATAAAAGATAAATTGTATGCACTTAATGTACTATATATTTAAATATAAGTAAAATATGAACAGAAACATAATGTGCTATCTGACTAGTAAAGAGCAAAGTTGTGGTGTGCAAAAGTTAAAATATTCTGCATGAATTTGAGAAATATAGGATAGGTTTAAAAGTCTGTAATGGAAAAAATGTATATATGTTTCACATGAATTCATATAACAAAACAGTTGTACTTAGTATGGAGCAGGTCACAAAGATCTGCCGCATTTACATGATTTATACTGAAACAAACGTTTTTCGGATATTCCTTCACAACGTTACTAGCAGTATCACTGTTTATATTACCACCAATACTGTGGTCAATGCAGTACAATGACTACAAGTAGAACTAATAAAAATCGACGTTGTATACATATTATTTTAAACTTACAGTGTATTTTCAACACCATTTGTGTTCGCCTGGCTCAAAACTTCGGCTAATATTTTCTGTTTCAACATGATGGGCGTAAAGTAGGTAGAGGGCGAACAGTGTGAAACCTCCTCGGCTGACTGATTATTATTTACCGATATCTTTCGCTTCGACTGGACCCCCGAACCGGAGGCGAAATGCCAGATTTAAATGCCGCCTTATTCGTTTCGAAAAAGAAATCAAGGGCCAACTCTCCCCGCGATCCAGGTCGATTCGGATTATCCGAGTTGGTAAGGAGCCGGCTAATAGCGAATCGGCTGTAGGTTAGGGCTTTGATTTTCGGGCCAATCGATAACTTTAATGTCCGTTTGTTTTGTGACTCGTAGAATGGCTTGGACCTTATGTAGGTGAGCAGTCCGGAAAATAGGGGGAAGATGGTGCCAGGAGAAATCGGAAAGTATAACGGAGCTCGACCAGGACTGATTTCGCTTCCCGCAGTAAAATGCAAACGCCCGGAATATTTAAGACTTTATAAGCCCGTAATAAATTAAAGGTGGTCTGATTTTCTACTATGTGTGAATCACCAGGACCGTGTGATGATGTGCAAATTAAGGCGCTTCGTTAAAATTTAAATTTTCCGTTAAGAATTAGTGACTAAATATATGAGTGAACTTCATTTATTTAAGAAATATAATTTGCCACACACAATAATATAATTGGAGAATGATACTAGTCATGACAGTTTTTGTCACTTATATTGTGTTATTAATTAATTATTTGTATTTTTGAGTAATGATAACAGGCTTATTTTTGAATTTGCAGTTATGTTATGTATAAATATAGGACAGTGACACTGTAAATGACTTATAATAAGAAAAAATATAACTATAATAATAAAATATGAAATAATTTTTCTCTGTAGAAATCATCATTGTCAAATTCTCCTTAAGCCTGAAGTTTATCAAATCTCAGTTGGGACTACATGTTTGAAGTTTTACTTTTCTGACATTTTTCCTAACTTAACTTATCAGAAAGCCAGACACATTGAATATTATGAAAGAGTTATATTTAGAAATGAAAAACAGTGATATAAATATGATAGCTTATCATTCTATGGGATTCTTACTATGACAAA
The DNA here is from genome assembly GCA_019843655.1 of Lethocerus indicus. Classification (NCBI taxonomy): domain Eukaryota; kingdom Metazoa; phylum Arthropoda; class Insecta; order Hemiptera; family Belostomatidae; genus Lethocerus; species Lethocerus indicus. The sequence goes on from JACDQD010000008.1 coordinate 13,775,886, forward strand.
ATAGCCTGTAATTATTCGTTGTTTTATTTCATCTAAATGATTCTTTATTATTCTGTTGTGTTTATATCATATTTGATTAATAAAAACACGATTAATATTTGTCTTAGTGAGCAAAAGTAAATAGACTTCTACCAAAAGTGAACCTAGTGAAAATTAAAACCCTCCATCACAAATTCCTTAAACTAATACATATTTCTTTTCTCATTTTCAGAAAGAATAGAATGGACTGTGGAGTCAGCTAGTGCGAAATGTTTTGGAATGGCAAACTAGTTACCTTATTTAATAAAAAAACTTGTTTGACATTCTTCGCACTTGGCACTTTAATATTGTATACTGTTCTGTCCAATAAATGCCTTGTTACAAATGTCCATGGTGTTATATCTGCTGTAAGTAAATACAATTTCAGGGTTTGGTCAATTGTTTCACTTTCAAATCATTCCACCCCCATTTTAGTCAAACTTTTCAATATTTCTGCAATATATTTTATGCTTTCAGATTGATGTAAGCAGTTTCAAATATAGCTGGAATCAGTCAAATGCACAAAATTACTCAAAAGTAAAGAAGGAAGAATCATTTGTGAGACTTATCCCGTTAATTCATTGGGATGGATTAAGCAGTGATAATACAGAGGTTCATTTATTTTATTATTTGCTTTATATGATCTGTCTCCTTTTGATAGATTAACCACAGAGAACTGAAAAGAAGTTGTTTAAATAAAATAGTGGTTTTAATATAAGCGATTAAATAATTCATTTTTATCATATCTAATTAACTTAAGGTAAGGCTTAAATATGATCTGAATAACTTTAAACATATTTTGAGATATTAACATTCTTTGCTAGCACAAGGAAGATGGCTCAAAATATCGTCTTCTTGGAAAGCAAGGCCTAAAACCAATAAGGAGATTGCCAGATGCTCTGTTGATTGGTGTGAAGAAGTCAGGGACAAGAGCTTTATTAGAGTTTCTCCGTCTACATCCTGATGTGAGGGCTGCAGGTTCTGAAGTTCATTTCTTTGACAGATATTATCACAGGGGATTCAACTGGTACAGGTGCATATATCTTTTCTCTTTGTCTTTGTCCTTTGGTATTCTAAATGGATACTCAAATAATAGAGTAGTGAAGTGGATGATAGATAAAACTCATCAGTTACACAATTAGATTTATGTTGACTCATTCAAAATTACTAGTTTTAGAACTGATTATATTAAAAAAATAAACTTTTGCTTTTAAATTATTATTTAATTTTTGTGAACATATTTGATTCCATTAACGGCATTCTATTTAACAGAGCTTATTCTAGAGTTTAATGTACTATGTATTGTCATAGCTCTTAAAAAGTACAAAAGAATAATTATAAATCATTCATTGCATATAATTTACTTCACTGTTTACCTAATTATTATGCCATTATTAATGATACTGTTACATAATTATGTAAATAGAAATAAATTATTCGTTATAAAAATATTATATTAAAACCTTTCCTTACCATGGGAGATTTTATGTCCACATATATATGAATTCGAATGAGTGATATGAAAGTTTGAGTTTTACAGAAGGAAAATGCCACCTACAATAGAAGGTCAGGTTACTATGGAAAAGACCCCGAGCTATTTTGTTACAAAAGAGGCACCTGCTCGAGTTAAACAAATGAATCCCAATACTAAACTTTTAGTTGTGGTCAGAGACCCAGTAACAAGAGCAGTTTCTGATTACACACAAGCTGCAAGGTACATTAAATTATTCCAGCACTAAAATAACTAACATAACATAATTATTAGAGCCAATTTATCCATTACTATATTGCTCTAATATTAACAGAAAATTCTAGAACTGGTCTATGATAAAATAATTAAAGTGACAGGAGTGAGAAAGAAAAAATATTACTTTGGAATATCTGTTTTGTGGTTCACAAGGGGTTGGAATACCATAGATTCCATGTTCTGTCTCCTTTCGTTGATCTTGTCTTTTGGTAGACCAGTTTTGGCTGCTTGCCATCTTCAATACCGGTGTCAGCCACTTTGGCATGTTGGATGTCCCACAAGCATTATAAAAGTGACTTACACTGCTACTGAAAATGCCAAGCAGCCGAAACCAGTCTAACAAAAAACCAAACCAAAGAGAGGAGAGGGAAGAACAAGAAATCTATAACAAAATATTAGATAATATCAACCAGGTATACCTTTAACTCACTCAGTTCATTTTTTAAATATTTTAATTTCTTTTTGTTACTAGTAAAAAAAATAAAAGCGGTATGCTGAACTTTGAATGCTTGGCCTTTGTCAAAGACTCTGGGTACAATGTAGTAGACACTAGTTGGGGCCCAGTTCGAATTGGTGTCTATGCCAGGCATTTGACAAGGTGGCTCAAGTATTTTCCTCTCAGACAAATGATGTTCATCAGTGGAGAAAGACTAATTATTGATCCTGCGGCTGAAATGGCCAGAGTTCAGGTGAGTGAAGAGAAAGCCTTTATTGTTTTTTATTTAGTTTATGGATGTTGATATTACAAATCCCCCAACTAATAACTTATTATTACCTTACATTTAATATATGCAAGAAAATTCAAAAAAATCTAAAAAGGTTGTGATATTTTGATCCTAATGTTAGCTACATTCTGGTATAATAATATGCATAATGCTTCTAATACACAGAGTATTAGGAACAAATATTTTTTGTTCTAACATACTATATTTTCATCCAAAAATTGCTGTATAAAAAAATTGTTAACATTAGCAGATGAGTTTTTGCTAAAAATATACCTACATTATAATTTTTATATGAAAGCTGGTAATAAATTAAAGCTGAATTTATAATTATTTCATTAAATATTGATTCAAATTAAATAATGACATTTATATACTGAGAATGCATTACTGATAATGCCACACATTTTAACTTCATTGCATTTAGGATTTTCTTGGACTGAAAAGAGTTGTGACAGAGAAACATTTCTACTTCAATGCAACCAAAGGTTTTCCTTGCTTGTTAAAATCAGAAGGACGCTCCACCCCTCATTGTTTAGGGAAAACAAAAGGTAGAAACCATCCATACATCAAGCCTGAAGCTTTAGAAAAGTTACGCGAGTTCTACAGACCTTTTAATCTAAGATTTTACCAAATGACTGGTATTGATTTTGGTTGGCCATAATAGTTTAAGTTCATTTCAGTGTGTACTTGTGAAATCTAACCTCCACATCTGCACTAAGCATCATGTTCCTTATAATTTATAAGTATTTATTTAATTATTATAGCTTATATAAGAGAAGTGTAAAAATGCAATTGCACAGTACCTCAACAGAAAGATATTTTATAGAGTGTAAAAGTTAATAGTGTCAGGGTCACAATTGAACTAGTCTTTATAGTTAGCCATATTTCGTGAAGAAATATCATTGGTCATATAAGATTTAGTCCGAGTAGAAGCATTCAAAACATTCATTTTGACATTAGAGCATTTTTTGTATTAATAATTAAAAGGGATAAGATCTACATGTACATATCAATTTATTAAGCTTACTTATGCTGGGGCCAACACCTAGTTCTTAAATATCATTTTTGTTAAATGTTTAAACTACCTGTGTTTACATTTTTCCTCAACAGTAGTCTTCCATTGATATGAATGAAATCAGATATCTATTTATGATGTACAAATTCTTTCAGTTTATCAGTCATATTTTGACCAATAGCAGTGTATATTACAGTCATCACCCAAAAACATATATTCATGTTCCTCAATGTAGGAAATAGTATAACATTTCCAATTGAATTTCTGTATCAAACTGGACTGGTTTGATTTCTGGGTTAAGCCATCATCAATAAACTAAGAGATAACAATTAACAGCACGTGTACAGAAAGATGCAATAGATCATCCAGTTGGTATCAATCCTATCTTCTGATAAAATGATTAAGTATGCAGAAGTAGTACTAATGTGAACATATCAATCTTCTGTAGTACTTTGTATCAATAAGCCCAAATTGAATTCTTTACTGTGCTGTAATACAACTAAACAAAAACAAAAATGATAGGGTTTGTATGATTTATACAGTTGTTCTGCATTTAGTTATGGTAACAGTATTTCCAGTTTCTATTGGTGGTGCTTGAATACTAGAACAGAAACATTCATGATACTGAAACAATTCAGTTGGATATTCTGCCACATGTTACTGAAAATTATTGTCGAAATTGTCTAAAATTAAGTTGGAAGGGAAATTGCAAAATGTTACAATGGAAAAAATCCAATACCAAAGTTTTTAAAGTGGTTTTAATGTAAACTAAAAAATAATGCTCCTGATAAATTTTAATGATGTTATAGTTTAATGTATAATATTTATTTAATTGTTAAGATTTGTTGTTTGTGCATTTATTGTTCCTTGCATTATTGATACCACAACTAGTCATACTTTGATGGAATAAATACTCCTGAGTTTGTGCTGCAAAATTCTTAACTGTTTATTATTAATTTAATAAAAATGTTCTTCAAATCAACAGGATACCTCTTATTTAAGAAATATCGATACCATAGGTATATAATATATAATTTTATTAGTTGTATGATGTTTTTAATGTTTGCAGATTAATTTCACAAATTTGTATAGATTTAATTATGGAAGGTGGGCCAAAACTAAGTTATCATTTATCTTGCATAAGTGCAAGTTGCGAAAATTAAGTTATTTTTACCAATAAGTACATTTTAAAATTTCTCATTTGAAGTTAATGACTTCCCTTAAATCAAAACCAACAAGGGTCCACCCTGTATTTATTTTAAACTGCAATAATGCTTAAAATAGATGTTTGTAAGTTAGATGCAAATATCTTCATCCTGAAGTAAGCTTAAAGTACAAATTGCTCTTTCACTTGCTCAACTTCGAATTTTGTAAATAATATTTATTTTATTTTAGCCATTTCTTTTTAGATAAAAGAAAAGAATTCATGAATGATGCTTTTTTGAGTTGTCACAAATCATGTTTCGAAAACTCTTATAGTTATCAAAAAATGAGACTGAGTATTTAATATAAATATATAGTTGAAGCAATAAATAATAGATCAGCCCATTAACATAATAGTAAAAGTTTTTATTTTATTTGTAATTTCATCATGTTTTTTAAAGTACTTAGACTACTTTTCATTACCAGGTGTGTGTATTGGCCGATGCTCACATAAATAATAATTTGTTATGTTTTCATAATTAATTCCTGTGATATTAAAATTATACTTACATCTAATATTTATTCTGTGTGTAAATATGGCCAAAAATATTTGTGTAGTTGCAGAACTGAAGACCATACCTGATTCTTATTTCGTTAAATGTAAATGTTATAGTTTATAATAACAAATTAGATTTTATTTTGGGATGTTTTGCTTTGAGCATATTTAGTAAATTTTTTTAATGGATTGTAAATTAACATAATATGTTATCAGAATAACTACAATGTTTGATTTTTAATTTATATTTTAAAAGGATGTTTTACAGTCATTTATTTCTTCAAGTGAACTTTTGATAATGTAATAAAATATTGTCACATCTTTGTTATATATTTGAATCTGCCACCTATGGTATGTGTGCATATGTGTGTACCAAGTATTTTAAATACAGAACACAATATTTGTTTTAAGTATTACCTAGCATGTTTGGCAACACTTTAAACTCAGGGTTATTTCACCTATTATTAATGTGGATATTGTGATCCTGGGAGGATGCTGTCTGCATTATTTGAAATTTAAATTTATTTGTTCCCAAATGTAGAGTATTACTTCCTTCAATTTTCCAGAGTAATTATTATTTAAGGGAAACCTTAAGTACAAGGAAACCAATATTTTTTAGTGTTGATTGTTGACACCAAGAAATTATTTAATTGGTGTTCAACAATTAAAAAATTGTTTGCCCTTCTGCTAAAATATTTTCAGAACAATTGATCTGCTGTAAGGCAGTTTTAATTTTTTAGATATTTAACATTTGACCAATTGTTGACCAAAAATTGATGCAAAAGCAGTGGTTATGCCCAGTGTAATCATTTTTTTTAGATTTTCTGAAAATATGATGATTTTCTGAATATGTTTATTAGTTCAAAAGTTGAACTTCCAAACAATTTTGTTTCTCCCTTATCGCTGTTGTGTCAAAAATTAAATTAAATTTTTCATTATATTTAAATACAAAAAACATGTTTAAATACATTTAATGCATGAAAAAAGCTTTAAATGTGATGTAATGTCTGCAAACTTTTATGCCAAAGAAGTTTGCACTTAAAATAAATCTCATTTTTGCAAAAAGCCTCAAATAGTTTTGGGTATGTTTTTTGTATACAAAACAACAGGTAAACAGCTGGTTATCCCATGTACATATTGCATCTCACCTTTACATGCTTGCAAAATAAAAAAATGTAACCAAGATAAACTTAAAAAAGGTAATAATGATTAATATATTTTGATCTATATCTGATATTGATCTAATCTGATTTTGATAGTGACCAAAATAAATCTATGGGCTAGTAAATATAAATATCAATAATGGGAATCAACAAATATTAAAAAAATAGGAACCTTCACAGTGAAATTTTTCAACAACTTCATTAAACCATATATTTCCTTTGTACATACAACAAAATAACATTACACCTCTTTGAAACTTAATACACATTACTGTTATCTAAAAAAAAGTAACTAAATCATCCTGACAAAAGTAACTAATAAAATATTGCTCATATGGGCTACTCAAGAACTTAAACCATCATAGCCATCATCTATTATAATTCTCCAGGATTAGGGCCATAATGATTTTACAGTAGGATTATGTAGAATAATGTACCAGGAGAAACATGTGGAAAATGGATGTAATTTAGTATGGGCTAGGGTAGGTAAATTACCCAATCTTAAAGATTTAAAACAAATTTCAGAGGTAAATCTGATGGATAAAAAACTATGCCCCCATCCAATAGTTTTCAAAAAAAACTTTGATGGACCATAATATCTAACAGAAGGGTGTATAATGGCAAAGTAATACATTTGTAATTTATTAGACTAGGTGTTATTATATACTTCACTCAGCGAATAAATACACAAAACTATGAAGCAGATTCAGAGAAACTGCAAATATTAAAATAAACAATTTATATATGAAATATTAGTATTACTTACAAAACGTCCTGATAAACTCCGCAGTACTGTACGGTTTGCCCACAGCAAAACCTCATTGAAAATATCCTCTAATTCAACAATGTTTTAAAATAAAAAGAATAACCTGTATTCAATATAAAAGGGCAACAAATTTTGCAATTAAATTAAATTTTTCCTACCTACAGCTATGAAAGTGATGATATGGAACACAGTTCCAGTTGATAATTAGGAACAATGTGAGCATAATTGAAAACAAAAACACAAATATTTCAATTTGCTTTTCAACCATCATTAGTACCACTTGGAATGGTATCAAACAGCATGACCCTGATGGCATGAATGTATAATAGTACAAGTGATATAAACTGCAGGATATACAACTCTAAACAGACTCTTAGGCAGATGAGTAGAATAAAGGGTTACCATTATAAAATTGCTATTATATTAATATTATATGGCTACAATAAAAATAAATAATAATAGTACCTTTAATGGCTAGCAAAGTAAAAATACTATAATCATTAACATTTCAAGGGTTCTAAATAGTTGTAGTTCTGAGTGTATTCAATTTACACTATGTTAAAGAAAACTTTCCTCAAAAAGAGGTAAAATTTAATAACTGATATTTTTATAATATCAATGCTGCATTAATACAAAATACAGGCAACTTCTCCAAGGATTTGTTCTAAATTATCAAAGTTTACAAAATATAGCTATACTAAAAAATTTCTAAGCATTATTAGACATTAAGGCAAGGTAGGGGTATCCATTTTGCACAAGCAATTAACTTTAAAAAAAATATTTGTAATAAACAGACTATATAAGCTCATTTAATTTTCTTTGGAAACTATGTTCTGAAGAAATGAGCCATCGTTTACTGTGTTATCCATAGTTTGATGATCCACATCAAACACTGGAGGAATAAACTGAACTAATGGGATGAATGATTATATTAATCAGAGTATAATCCGGTTATAATTTAGTTTTGAAATATTGCCAGCCAATCAAAACTATTTCTGATTAATGGTATTTTCTAGTGGTACTTTCTCTATGAGTAATACTTTTCAAGCTGCAATGTGCCGATATTGAATTACCACAAGCAATCATGCCCACATTAACAAATTTTGTTTCTTATTTATAATACACTTAATAACTATATTGAACTACATGTCCATAAAACTCTTTTAATACAAACATATGTTCATAGAGGCCACACTGAATCCAATAATCACATAAGGATACCTTCTCAGGCCCGTTCATTTATAAAGAAAATAAAAATAAAGATTCTTTATTTTAAGCTTGGCCTTCGATTGAAACACTTATGTCCAATGTAGCCAAAATGAATCAATAACAAGTCTGGTATTCATGTCCTTCCCATATAACAATGCTATCTCATTGAATGATAAAGCTATATGGTGTGTGCAATACAACTGAACTGATGACTTAGAAATTTTAACCTGACCTAGTTAACAGAAATAATTAAAATTGTGGCAACACATGAACAATTCAGGAAAATATCAAACAACTCAATTTGCTTGGAATCAGCAAACAATGGCACATGTAAAAAGGTACTTGACTATAACTACTACCTTTCATTTATAGGAAAATATGCATAAATGGCTCAAATACTACGTTTAATTAGTTAAAACATCCTAATTATCAGAAAGAAATAATAATTTTAATAATGTATATAAATTACATTCAGTTCATGTGCGCCAGAATTAAGAAAGAGACCTACAATGCTATAGCATTTTTTTCAATTAAATTTAAAGTCTTATTACCTGGTTCATGGAATAAAATAGAAGCAAAATTTAAAGATAAAGAATAAAAACAGTAATATTTCTTTTGCAATATATGTGTTTTATCTTTCAATTCCAATGTCAGGAATAGTTAACATTCCGCATAAGAAAAAGAAAACAAGAATTAAACCACAATTAATCTGTAATTATGATTTTAAAAACAACTATATTAGCATTTATAGAGGTAATAAGAACCAAAAAAAAATAAATAATGTAAATTTACCTCATAATTAAAAAAGACAATGCTAAAAATTAGGGAGGGGGGTAATAAGACTTTGTTGTGTCTATCACATTTTGATTAGAATAAAAACTATTTTATGTAAACTTATATTAATTTTTAAAATTTTTTTAAATGGTAAATGGAAATCTTGTTAATTTCTTAGAACTAAAAAGAAGCCTGTGAAAAATAAAATATGGTACTTTCCAGCTAGTAGTAGCAAACCTCTAGTAGCAGTAATAATATTGATATTTCTTTTTAAGCTATTAAATAATATAATAACATATGTGATAAATATAGCAAACAAAAAATTTCCTTAAGACAGTACATTTGCATTAACTAAATGTTACCCTTGTTTTTTAATAATTAAATTAAAAGTTCATCACTCAAAACATGATTTAAATAAAGGAATTTTATTAGGAGTTAACAATAATTTGAGCACAAGTCCCGTTGTTTGCATCACACATTTTTCATGTCAAGTCAATATACAACAATAACAACTGGACTTATTTTTAAACAGCCTTAAAGTACACTGAGATAACAAATAAAATCATTAACCCCTAATAAAATAAATTTATTGGCATAATCAACATAATATGCATAATATATTTATATATTTATATTTCTTTATGCAGATAATATATTTTTTGTACATTTTCTCTGCTCCCTTTGTTTAAACGGGGCAGTAATTTTATAAATAATATTTTATTAGACTATATTTGTTATTCCTATGTACGGTAGAAAAGGAAACAATTGTATTACTTTAACTAAAACTTTTTTGCTCTCATACAAAAAAGTGAAACATGGCTTCCAGTTCATCTACACTGTAAGAAAAAATTAATTGCAACCATTAAAATGAAGGTAAATAAATAAAATGTACAAAATATATACATATATTAAATTTTATATTGAAGTTATTTGTTTGGAGATTTGTAGATATTGGGAATCATCCCTGTTATGACCATGTATCTACTCACCTGTTTGGTCCAATAATGCAATAACTTTATCTAATAGTTGTTTTACAGATAGATTTAATTTTAAATCTTGAAGCTTCATGAGCTTCAAGGTGCAAAGTTGCTGAAATAAGCTATTAGTTCACACTTTGTATATGGCTGTAGTTAATTTAAGGTATTTGTTTAGGAGTCCACAAGGGCTTGATATAATCAGTATTTAGTCAAAATAGTTGGTCTGAGACTGATAGTAATAATGGAATGACCGGGAGAGTTACTGATCTGTGGCCAATATGTGTCTATACTACTGATGATGGTGGGAAGCATAATCAGATCTAGCTTGAAATCAAATGGGTGAGTAGAGACAATAAATCACACAGTGGCTGAAGATTTAAAGCTAACAATATAAAATGGGTAAAGATCATCAAGATTCATTAATATAGAAACAGTTATTCCAAATAATTAATTTCACTGATTGGACTGAAAATGATCCAGAAGTCATTCAACCCATCTAGGAATGAAAGTAAATACTGCAATATCAAACTTTCTTTTCATGTAAGTATTTGAAACTGAAGTCAATTGAAGATATGGTACGGACATATTATTTTTCCAAAAAATACTATACAGATATAAACATAAATCAATTTTCTTTTTATCAAAGCAGAGATGGTTAAATAAAATCTTACCAGCCTATACATGTTCCAGTCCATGGTCCTCCCTACGTTGCTTTTTATTAACACCTTCTTGACCTTCAGTCTCATCATTTTCTAAAACTCTTTTCACACCAACACCACTATCACCTCCATCAGTTATAAAAGAAGTCCTGTAAAAGTAATATATATGAAATTAAATAATGTGCATGTATTGAAGAAACTAATCACTAAGACAAATATTTTATAGCTTTAGTTAGCTGGATTATTGGTTATTGTGAATATCCCTGAATTACATATACTGTAATCAATAGTTTAAAACTAATTATTTTAGTTTTAATTTTAATTATCACACACACACACGTCTATTAAGAAAATATGTAATACAAGTTCCATGATATGTAATACAAAAATGTTGGTTTCATGCAACAAAGTGTAGTTTATAAATCAAAGAAAGTATCTTTTTATTTAAACTTTTAACTGTGCTGCTTATCCACACTATGCTCTTATTTAATCTACACTAGATACTGTTAATTTTCATAGAATTCATACACTGCGTAATAAATTGTGTTTAGAACTTTCAATGACATATACTGTTAATATTTATAAGTGATGTTCTGAGTATCTTCAATGATCTTTTATAAACCTAATGACTTTTTATATAAATAAAACTCACGTATAATTGGTATAAGTTGCCTGAACAATCACAGGGGCCTGAGAGAAGGCAGGAAGTGAACCACTCTGTTCATCAGAACTGGGGACTAAATTATTTCCAGGCCCACTACCTTGACTGCTTATTACATACTTATCTGGAAATAAACAATAATATTATATTATAATAATAATTATAATATTATAATTCATAATCTAAATGATCAATATAAAACCCCTAATATTTTGTAAAAAGTGCAATAAGCATAAATATAAATAAGCTATTTCAGGTAAAATAAATTTGCAACTGTCTTCACATATAACTATTCATCACATTTAAGATTTAGTATAAAGCACACGTATAATCCAGTTACAGTAGCTATTTTATCTTATATATGAATCATTTGAATAATGTGAGACATGTAGGGTAAAATGAAATAGTTAATAAAATTAAGAGGAGTATACTATGTACCTATGTTGAAAATGTTACATTCCATAGCAATGTTTTTTAATGTTGATCTGATTATTACAAAAATGTGCTATAACTGGATTAATAACATAAAATTTACAAATCAACGTGTTTTAAGAAATTCCAAAAAAAAGTAGTGAATCATATTTTCATTATTTTAGAATACCATCTAAAATGTGCTATTATGTTATTGCTATTATTAATATGATAAAAAAGAAATAAGTTTTCAAATCCATATGAGACAGGATGTTTCATGCGAAATCAGTACTTATAATCATGCAGTAAACAATGAAAAATAAATACATGCAGACATATGAAAACAGCTAAATATTGCCAGCAAGCTTATATAGAACAGAAATTTAAAACCACAGAATACCTAGCACCATACAAAAAAATAGGGTTTTGAAAAGTTCAGTGTGTGTAATTCATTTAACTGCTTGAGGACATAACCCGAGTTGATTTGTTATACATAATGTATGCTTTATATCCTGCTTAGTATCCTTTATACCGAGATAACTCGGACGGACTTAATTGTATCAATACCATCAAACATATATGTTTGGGTAAAGATATAGAATTATTGTGCATAACCAAATATAAAAGAAAATAATTTGTGGGTTTTTCTAGCTCAATAGATGGTGTTCCTAAACTAGGAATATTGTTTAGGTTATGAGTAGATGCCGGTATTTCTCTACAGAAGTCGAGTTGATTCACATTGTTTTTATGTTCTTTAGTGATATTTTACGGTGCTCAAAATGTCGGATGATGAAAGTGGAAATGAATATTCTGGTGGGATAGATATTGAGCACAATTAAGATGTTAGACTGAATCCTCTAGCACATCCAATGGTTCATCAATGGTTTATGCTAAATGTAGAAATATCGCCCCCACAGATGTTTCCCTTTGTTGCAAATGCAAAAATAAATTTTCAAAAAGATGTTCCACTGTTCTAGACAATTTCAATTTATTATTTATAAAAAGTAATTTGACCCTTAAGCGGTTAATATAGAGATAAATTAAAAGTTAATAGAATAGACTCAATTTAGTAATAGAAATCATGAAAGAAGTATAGATTTTTGAAATCTAAGAAAAATAGTGGTTAAAAAAGGAACAAAAAGAATACCAATTTTTCTTTACCTTGGTGCTCTTGGTTGCTGACTAGAGTAAAATGTGGTAAGAGCCTAGGCTTGGATTGGGCAACATGCTGCATTCCTCCACCTCCACCTCCACCTGCACCTGCACCTCCACCACCACCACCACCACCACTACCAATTCCTACTAATCACAAAACACTAGTTTTGACCATTTCGACTAACTGCACTAGGTTCTTAATAAAAATTTTAGTTTTAATTTCTAGTCTCTTGCATGTTATTCATTACAACTCATAAAGCAAAAATGAAATGAGATAAAAAAGCCATGCTACGCAGCAAACCACTATGTAAAAAAGTAATTTGAAGGGAAATAAATATTTGCCATTTTAATCCAAACTTCATAATGAAATGCAAATAAAATAAGAGAAGAAATATTTTTAAGAAGTATGAAAAGAGTATACTTTTAAAGAAAAAGTAAGAACTTAATTAAAAATATATAAAAAAGAAAAGGCTCACTGAAGCAGAAAGCTGATACAAAACATGGTCAAGCAAAGTAATTAGAGAAAGAGGTAGAACACATTTATGTGAAGGTTTATTCCCAGAAATTTGTCGATTTTCCTACCAATGCGAAGCACTTAATAACAATTTTGCCCACATGCCCTTGTAACAATACAAATTTAAGCAAACACTCAGTATGCACTTAATAACAGTAGGTAACAAAAGAATTGAAAAATTCAGATTTCACTTTGATTCATAATATCTGAAATTAACAATAATATATAGAACTGAGAAGTTCATTGAAGTATTATACTACTGAAAGTTCTGTACAGTTTGATGAACAAAATACTTTTTAAAAAATTGAATAAAATAATAACAGATTAAATTCGAAATCAATTAAATATTTTCAAAGGTAAATTGGTTTAAGTGTGTATTTGAATAAAAGTGTAGCAGTGCCAAAAAAAGGGATGTAGAGAGATTTTTATTGTACTTACAATCAATTAAAAAAAATTGTATGGCAAAATAAAAATCATATCATGTTTATATGGGTAATGAGAAGACTGGTTTACCTTCATGTTTATGCCTAGGAGAGCCAGGTGCTGATTGACTAGTGACTCCAGGGGAATTTGCAGATGTGTCGATAGTAGGTGAACCTTCTCTTGAAAGACTTTCAGGGGTCATTAAACCACTCATACCAACATGACTTGGTGATGCAGGAGCACTTCTATAAACAAAAATAAATAGTGTACAGGTTAATAGATTGAAAATATACACAATACAATAATTTATTACAAATAAAATATGTTAATCAATCATTTTAAAGAGGTATAAAAATAGCAAGATTAATAAATTATCATAGAAAGCACAGTACAACTTTATTATAACAAACCGTTGAACAAATGATTTTTGGATAGTCTGTTTCGGAAATTTTAAAGCTGCTTTATTGAAGATATTAGAATTGATATTGGAACTAGATAAACATTTTATATCCAAAATGTTACAATAAGACATTAAACATTAATATAAACTAAATAACTAGACAAACAGTTATAACTTGAAGATGGATGGATACAATATCTAATGTCCATGGCAAACCTCTACGCCTGAGCAACCCAGGCTATTTAATATTTAGATATAATTATTTAATACTATGCCTTAAATAATTTATACGTTAAAATAATAAGTATTCTAATGATTGAATGCAAAGAAGAATTACCTTGAGGAAAGACCAAATGGCACTCTAAAGCATGAAACTCCTCTTTGCCTCCGTCTTCTAAAAGCCTGCTCTATTAATTTACTTTCTGAGGCAGGGTCGATCCTCCAAAATGAACCCTTCCCAGGTTCTTCTTGTGATCTTGGAACTTTAATGAAATACCTATTTAAAGACAGATTATGCCGTATCGAATTCTGAAAATAACCAATAAACATTTTAAATTGAAACCATTACTACTTTTGTCAATTTGAATTAGTCTCTGAATAAGTGATGATTAATATTATTGTCATTATATAATATATTCTTTTGTTACTTGAAGTAACTAAAAACTGTAAACATATTTCTTTAAAAAATGTACTAGCAAGAATGAAATTCAAATGAACACTACCTTAAATAAAATTTTATAGAGATATAATTTACATATAACAATACTTAAAAGTTAAATATCCTAACATATTTATTTTAAGGAAAGTAAAAAGTGAGAATTAATTAGCATATATTATTATTATTTGTCATTTTTTGTGTAAGGAAAATAGAAATCTGTTTCAAATGTCAATAACTTTTTTTAGCATCTTACTTTTTTATTCAAGTGCTAAACCAGTTTCAGCTGTTGACTGATAATATTTCAAACCTTGGTGTTTCAAACATTTCTGTTTTACGTCAATTGATATGTGTGAGGCCAACCATAATTTAAATAGTTGCATGATAAAAAAATTGGTTTCTAAAATTGCATCCATCCAATATATCCTTTTAAAACACAGTTGTTATTGTATATATTTGGGTTGTTAATTTTTAATAAAATTCACCCCAAAAGATAGCTATATTCTAATTGTACACACCTGCCACCCTTTATCAGCAGTCCTATAATAGGGATAATTTTTGGTTATGTATGAGTATATTCCACTTAGTGTAAGCTGCTTGTCAGGAGCAGATGCCACAGCTTGAACAATAAGCTGTGCATATGAATAAGGAGGCTTCGAGTCATCCTATGTCAGAAAAAAATCAATTATATTCACAGAGAATAAATTCCAAAAGAGTTTATTTACAGAGCACAAAAAAGTTTAAATATATTTGAGACTTTGGGATCCGAATTTTCAACATTTAATTTTTTTTTAAGTGGTGAGGATTAATGGAAACTAACAGGGAAAGTTTTCAGATCACACTAAATTTCATCCTTAAGTTGTACAGCTCCACTATACCATACCACAATAGTCCAAATGTCTTAATAGTAAACAAAGTTCAGATTATGAATGATATTACAGGATTTCAATCTGACATTTAAATCTAATATCTGATTTTTGTCTTGAATATATTTAAACATTTATTCACAATAATTTCATAAGAAAAAATATGTATATTATAATTTTAGTGATTTATAAACATAAAAGAACAGAACATACAAATATACTACAAAGGGTTGACCTACCTTTGGGGGACTATATGAGTCAGGTTGCTGACAACCATTACTTGAACGGAACACTTTGGTATCTGAGCCACCACCTTCTCCAGTTTCTAAAACTTCACCCCTGTAGACATTATTTATTCTATTGAATATAAGTCTATTAAATTACAATTCAAAAAGCTACTTAAATTACTCTACAGATATACATTAAAATCTAAAGGTTTAAAGGATCTACTCCAAATTACAGATATAATTTTGGTCTGCCTAATTTCAACATGTTTCTTTCGTGAATGATGTTTTATGCCTGTTATTTATTTTTCTAATTCATATGAAAAATAAAGCATTAAAAAATATACGATTTTTTCCTTGATCTATTGACTATTTTGTTTAATATTTGCAAGTTTGAGGAGTTCCTTATCATGAAAATGTTGGTAAGACAAGTAACAAAAAAAAAATGTATATCGACCAATTACAACAGAATAAAAAATCAGGCTTAATATATGTCATTATGGAATAATATGAAATCAGTACAAAACATTCAAAGCTAATAAGGATTAAGAAGCTCTAAATGAGAATAAATTATTAGATATAAATGAGATGACATAACAAATAAAAATAAGTGAATACATACGTGTATATACATGTAAATTTATATCAAATATTACAATAACTAATTGCATAACTTATAACTGAAATAAAACTAAAAAGAAATAATTTGAATACTAACCTGGTGATATGAGAAATGAACCTGGGATGAGAAGCTTCCCAAACTATTTGTGTTAACACATTACACGAGTGTATGGCTATTATATGTTTTAACAAAAACAAACAAAACATGACGGATATTGACGGAAGGAGAGAGAAAAAACAAATGAAATAACTGACCTTTCATCTTGAGAAGTTGAAACGGTGACGGTGTTAACAACTGAGTTCGGTCCAGCAGCAACAACCGCTGCGTAAGCCGCTGCCATCTGCAGGTCTGCACTCACATTCTGCCTTCCGCTGTGCCCTCCCCTTGGGCTTGCAGGGCAAGAATTTGCCGCACTAACAAGAGGCTTCCCGTTAACAAGAAAAAATGCTATCGTCTCAAATAGATGATAGATGAATTGATTGAGTAGCAAAAGTAAACCTACCATCATCAAATACAGCACAACCGCCATCTATAAGTTCAAATTTTAACCTCGATACACCCCTTCTAATTGTTAGCCATAAAAAGTGTATTGACTCTAATATTAGTTTGTCAAAGAGACTTCACTGATGATCCAAATTTGTACATAGAGGGAAAATTTAAATGTCACATAAAATTGGATGTTAATCCCCCCCACCAATAATGTGAATTTTCATTTTAAAACACACAGACATATTTTCTTAATAAACACTCATTTATTCCATTAAAAAATATAATTATTCTTTCTCTCTATTTATAACTATTCTCTTTATATTAATGCTTCAGAGAGAAATAATATTCAGAGGCAATTTTCTACTTAAATGAACTTCATTAATTTGTTAATACTAACCATTAATTCCAAGGGCAATACAAAACTAAAAAAATTACAGACTATTGAGTCTGTAACCAAACCTGCAAACCTCTTTTGATTTGATTTTCATTGGAAAATATTATTCATTAAATTTATTGTTTGACATCATAAAACACTTATAACACACACATTTCCAAACAAACACAAAATTGTACCTACCTTATTTCCAGTATGCAAAATGTGATAACTACATTAGTTATTTATATCTTTAAGTGATCTAGAGAAGACACCAAGCCCAGACATTGTTCAATGAAACAATTAGGACATACCGGTATTCCTGGTTCTTTGAATAGAACTATTTATGGATATCTGGTTTAAAGAATAAGTCCTGTTCTGGATTTGCATCTGCTAGGCATACATTTTAAGGAAGAAATTCCCTCAAAAAGTATTCCAAAAGTTTTTTTTTACATTAATACATCCTTAATAAGCATAAATACTACATACACTATTCATCCAATGAAAGTATGAAGTTTAAAATATATACTTTCATTATGGGTCTTCATTTGCCCGACTATTATAATAATGCCAAAATATGATCAATGGTTATAATTTCCTGCTAACAGTGAATCCTTACTTAGTGGGAGTAGTACTGCATCACTAATTCGAACAGGTAAATAAATGTTCATAGTAATTTAAAGCATGAAAAATTGCATTACCTAATAGTGCCAGTTGGCGATGGGAAAGGACTAGTAAAATTGCTATCTTGATCAGGAATGTTGATTCGTAAAGGTGGTAGAGGTGCTCTCTGCTTTACATTCATAGGAGGTCCTGATTCATCTACCAATGATTGAAACAATAAACGTATTGTCGTGCTTGGAAATCGTAGAGTACACCTGAAATATAACCACTAACATCATTTAAAAATTACCAAATTATTTATTAACCACCTGAAAGATATTGAAGCAGGTTAAACTACCAAGATTAATGAATAACAAAAATAATTGCTTGATATAAAAACAATACTAGCAGTATAATACTTATCAATTCAAAAATGTAAATTAAATAAATACTAATGTGCTTATTCTAACTCATTATAAAGAACATTATTTGCAATACCCAATCTTGGCTACTCATAAAGATCAGACTTCTATAATCAATATATATTGTCTTCTTGGTATTTAACATTTCTGGTCTAAAGATTTCATTGCTTGTGATGTATATTTAATTATGACACTGTTGTAATAATGGTAAAAAGAAACCATGTCACAAAAGATTTCCCAAGAAATTTACCTTGAGTAGAACAAAAAAATCAATGATAATGAAAATTTGAATCAAACACCTAACTAAAATTCTAATTGTGTTAAGATACTATTCATGTTACTGTTTTATAATGTTTCTTTTTCCACTTTAAACGAAGGTAAATTTATGTAATTGTGAGATTTCATTTCCCACTCTTGCTAAAACACACATCAACATGCTATTTTAATAGCAAATAGAAGATATACATAGTCATGATTTATGAATAACTTTACTCATAAGATTATATTTTATGTATAACTTCATTAAACACAGCTGTAGTCCCATATTTTTCCTGACCTTTGTGGTATATCATATCATAATTTTGATCATAAATAATATTCATAATAATTTAAAACAATTTTAAGAGTGTTCAAAAACATCTATGGCTTTATACTCTCACATTTTCAATGTTATGTGTGCACATAATTCTAACAACATTTTTATAGCACTATAGTATGCTTAAATAAAAAATAAAATATTGCCAAATAACAAGTACATTTTAAAAATTTATAACCTACATTTATCATTCTTTCATTACTACACTTTGGGTAGTAAATGTACAGTACTATCTCAAAAATATTAAACCACAAATGTTTTTATAATGTGTGCCTAGTTTGAAAACTGAACAAAAAATACTTGCTTTCTTTGATATTCAATATTTATATAAATAAGATGCCCACAAAGATAAAATAAGGTCAATATTATTGTATATGAAAAATACTATTCGGTGAGTAAGCTTCCATGGTGTGGATAGTCTAATAATAACACTGCCCACAGTTGTAACAGATCTCATATTTGGCACATTGTTAGAGGTTCTCTAATGCAGCATTTTTGTTTCCAGGGTAACATATCAGAATAATTGGTTGCTGCTGATAAACATTAATATTTGCCTAATCACTAATTGCATTTAGCTCTCAATTGACATTCCAATACATAAATGAATGATCAATTAACTATTACTATGCTCATTATGACATAATATACAAATATATCACATTGAATTATATAAAATAGCCTACACTTGACAAACATAAGAGTTCATAGAAAACATAGTTGTGAGCTTCTTTTTAAGAAATTTCCAAGACATGATAAAAATAAACACTTGAAAATTATGCCATGACCATTCTTTAATGAGTCATTTACTTAATTATTAAATCTACTTTGAATAAAATATATTATTACGTTAATACAAAATAGTTATTATTTCTGGGTGTTAATGAATATTATATGGAAAATAAATTAAATATAAAAAACCTCCTAGATTGATGATAAAATTGTCTGAAGTTGAGAGTATGAAAAGAATGTGATCTACTCACATTGTATTAATAAGACTATGAAATGTTGACACACACTAATCTAAATATACTATAATTGTATAAGTCCTCATAAAATCTTTTTATATTTCTAAGTGAGTTGGTGCAAACCGCTCTCAACATATAGAATAAAAAAAATTAAAAATAAAACATGATGGATTATAATTTGAAAATATACATGTAATGGTAAATTGAATTTTTAATACAAAAATTGAACTTTTACAGTACTTAGTTATTGTCCTGGATGAATTGATGATATACAAATAAATAACAAATATATATTGAATAAATATGTTGATCAATAAACTGAAATGAAACTAAGTTGTTATAAACAAACTTTCAAGCAATGAATCAATATTTTTAAACCACAAGAACAAACATTTATGATTGGAACAAAATTTATAATTCCTTCAACACTTTTTAATGAAACTACACACACAAATTAATATATGATATTTTTAAATAAGGTCACTGTAATTTTTATAACCTAGAGATATTAATAAATTATTATTTTTAACTTAATCTACATTATGAGAGTTAAGGTTATTATTCAAAATTAAATGCCCTTAAATGTAAAAAGACGCTACTAAATCTATTTTGGGAAGATGACTGAAGAGTATGGAAATTAATATTCAATGAACAACCATATTGACTTTTTATGTTATTATATTATTGTACACATTAAATGTAACTTGAATTAAAATTGAACTCAAATCAATTAAAATAATAATATTTTCTATAAAAGAATGTATTATCTATAATTTTAATATTTCATAAATAATAGAACTGATTGCAATTCTAAATAAAAGTTTTAAGTACTGTAATGCAAATGAGATTCCTCTTAATAGTCGCAGTTCACTAGTAAACATGTATATTTACACTTCAGTCCTTATCATTTTCAACCATCATTTTATTCTAATAAAGACTGTTTTCATCTTATCTAATGAACTCAGGTTCAGTTGGCTATATATAAGGCTATTATTAAATGTTTCATCTTACAAAGAAGATATAAGTAAGGATGAATAATGATTTTTTTTTCTACATTCAGGTGTCTATTGAAGCTGATGTGAGTTTTGAATAAATATAAGCACTCTTAAGGTTCAGGACAGCACTTTTATTCTGCAAAATTATTCTATTTAATTAATTTTGAATGGCCTAATTATTTAAATTTCAAGAAAATTCTTTAAAATGTGCATTATAAGATGTAAAATAATAAAATAAATGAGATACTATATTCTTATTTAATTGCCTTAATAATGAACATAAAAAATATTTGTACCATTCAATCAAGTGATTAATTAAATATAATAAAGTACAAAACAAGATTTATATCATATCCATAAATACAATATTACTGAAAATCAAAAGATATCAACTGTATGAAAAAGAATTATGTAAGCAATGTCTTGCATATATCATGCATTTTTTATCATGTCTTATCAATCAGTCTGTTTGTTTCTTATTTGCCAGATTTAGCAGAATAACAAATGGGGCAAAAAGTAATGAAAAGGTTACCTAAATAATTTAAGAGGGCAAAAGAAATTGCAATCCAGAAAAAGGGTTCCGAATTATAAATAAATATGCTATTAATAATAGACATCACTGTTGTGGTGTAAACTTTCTCCTTTGCACCTGAAGGTTTAATTTTAGGGAAGCTAAGTTAAAGAAAAATCGAATTAAGCATTTTTCCAAGCAATTCTAATTTAGAACAGAATTCATTATTTTGAAATTAATTGTTATTAAAATGTATTCAATTTACTCATAATAATACCACTTATACAAGAATAACCCCCCAAGAATAATATTGGGAGGTTTCTCAAGACAATTAACAAAACAATATATTAGAAAATATTAATACTAAATATTCCCTTCCAGTAGTTTTGATGTTAGATACTTCGGTTTACATTATTCAAATATAGAATTACAGGAGACATATATTGGACTCGCTTCAAAGACTTTATTAGGAAGGTCCTGTTTTTGCCTCATCAATACCTATATAATGCTTTGTTTATTTCTCAAGTATATAGTGAAAAAAAAGCAAGGGTAAACGTTAATAACTGGACTGCATATTAATAATAAATTGTCCAAATCGTAGGCAAAATGGCTAAAGCAGAGTGTAAAGTTAAATGGAATAAGGACTAGAGGGGCTTATAACCGACGGCCTTCAAGTCAGTAAACAAGCTCGTTATAAACACGACCCTACCCACTCCAATCGGTTTTACACAACCTTACTTACGTTTTGGGTAATTGAAACGACGGTGCTCCTTTCCGTTGGAAAACGCCGTCAACAAAAACACCGTTCTTCCCATTGCACACCATAAAAAAATTCGGGTGTTCAAAAAACAGTTCCAAATGACGACGGGATATGAAACTTGAGTGTCCCATATTGACGTCGACCTCGCCGCGCGAGCTGTTCCTCCCGATCACTGTACGCTTCTGTCGGACGACGTATTCGAATTCCCGTCCCTCCAATCTGGCTATCGGCGTACCCTTGGTTTCCGGGCTCCATTGAATTTTAGTCGGGCTCGCTGGCGCCGATTTCAGGGCCAAAAGAGCCCAAGCATCGCTCTCCTGGGATCTCGAAACCGACATCGCGACCGAAACCACTCGCCGGTAGGATAACTCTCGCGTACCGCACTCGGAAAAAACCCGAATCCGGATTTGTTTACCCACAAATGCCCGAAACGTGGGTGTACGGGTGAAAAAGAAAACCACGTGACGATCGAGCTGCGCGATTGTGTCAAAACAAAACACCGACTACACAGAGTGCGTTCCCGAACCACACCACTCTCGTTAATCGAGTTTGCACCTCTTATCTAACTCCCGTTTGATTTTGAATATTGTCTCACTTTTGTACTTTACTTCGGTTCCCGTTCCCCGACTACTCCTGCTTTTAAATATACTCGATATGCGATGCCTCGAATTAAATTCGAGGATAAATTTATTCGAAAGAAGTAATAAAACCTCACTCAATCCAAAAAACAAGGCCGGAGGTCTCATTCTGGCTCCCTAATTTTAGTAACCAAAATATTTACTGTGCATACTTGAAAAATAACAATGAGTCTATAGGTTGCTATGACAATTATAGCAACAATTCAATTCGTGAGTCCCTCTAGAATTGGGTCTAATAATGAATCAAAACAGAAAATTTTTGCTTCCTCCATAGCTTGTTATTATACTACTTTGTTCTTATAGGTTTTAATTGGGAGAAGTTTGTTTCTGTTATTTAATTTTCTTGTAAAAAAAACTGCCAGAACATTAGCCAGGCAAACACAAAGATTCAATTGTGACCCTATTCTAATCAGCTGTTATAAACTTTATGACATATCATGACAAATAAATAAGAAAGGTAAGGTGCCTGAACCAAAATAAAAATTTCAAGTCATAACTTTCTCTATGAAAATGCCAACTTGGGAAGAAAGGACATTTATCAGCATAATTGTGGGTTAAACTGCTTAATTTCAAACAGTTAAAATAAATTGTATTCATTGAGACAAATTTTGAGTAATACAGGTTTCATTTTTCCATAAAAATGAATGATATAATCAATGTGTGTAAAAGCATCTGTTAAATTACTTACAATTGATATAAGTATACATTTAAAATTATAATTAAACACTTATAAACTACATTTCTAAAATCTAAAAATTGTACCATACAGATAATAAAACCATGTATTGAAAATAATAACTAGTCATCAAGCTGACACAGTGATGCTACACCTCTGTCAATCCAATGTTTTTGTGTTTTCTTTGTTGGAAGTTCGATGTACATTACAAAATTTGTTGAATGACCAGTTGTAGATAACACACCTCTACGAGCTGTTGTCTTATACAGTGGGCATTGATATACCTGTTGTTTTTCAAATTTTGCCTGTAATATAATTAATAACACTTTTCAAGCAAATAGTAAATTTCTTAAATATAAAATGAGGATTTTTCTTAAGGTAACAAGTATTAAAATTACTTATGCTTTCTAAAAATACTGTTTTAGTTGTGAGAGAGAATACATACTTTGATTCCTGGCTTAAACCATATTATTGGTAATGTATCAAACAAAATTTTTGGGTATGATTCATCAAGTATTCCCGTTTTTCTGTTCCATCTAGCACCTTCTAAGAATAGCCCCTGTAAATATGTTACTCATAATTATTTGTTACTTTTAGTCATTAATTAACTTCTTATTATTAGTTATTTCTTTGCATTTTATGATAGTGAAATTCAAGATTAATATACAAGATATATATTAAATTCTATGAAAAACTCATTCATTTTAAGAGTTCTTTAAGTATCATTTGAATTTAAAATTCTTGTACCAGTAAAGCATCACAGCTTTATACTTACAATAAAAATGTGGTAATACCATTCTTGAAAATTGTGAGATTTATTTATTTGCTTCTTGAAATCTAATGATCTAATGAAATCTAAATCTAATGAAAATAAAATGTGTCTAAATAAACCAAATATTTGCTTTCACTCTAATATGCATATACAGTGTGCTAATATATATTAACATAGCATATTAACAAAAATTACATTGCTACTATTCTACCAAGGAGTGTCTTATGCCTTAAAATAAACTTCCATGACACTAAATACAATAAAAGCATATAATGGCCAAAAGTTGCCATGTGCTCTATATATATATATATATATATATATATATATATATATATATATATATATATATATATATATATATAGTGAATATAATGATTATAGATTAATTATTATACTGTGGTTAATCACAGACAGTTTAGTTAATTACATGCTCTTACCTCAACAAACACACTAAATATTTCTTCCTTTTGTTTTTGCTGCATGAAAATATAGATTACACTTGAAAATATTGAAAATAAACAAGTTCTTATCATGACCTTATAAAGGTGGTAATTGATAAGAGCAAGCAAGGACACTACATCAATTATAGTACCCAAATTTAAAAAAATCATCACAGTACTAAAAGTTATTTTAAATGTTGTGTTATTTAAGTATATTAATAATAAAAAGTGTTACTTTTAGTGAAAGAACTTACTTTGCAATAAACTCCAAAATCTGGATCATTTTTACTATCAGTTTCAAATTTTGTTATTTCATATTGAAAACCAAGTTGGTCAATAGATATTTTATTTCTCCTTGCGAAATTCTGAAGAACACCACTTAAAAATGACTGAGTAAAGAAGAATCCTGATAACCAAAATACATGAGGTATTCCATTGTCAATCCAATCTTGCAGAAATTTGAGCCTGAAATATATATTCCAGATCCTCATATATTCTTATATATTACATATTACAAAATTGATTGGGCCACAAACTCATTGGAATTATTGAATTATCATGAAAAATATTTCCCTGAAAAAAGTCCTGTAGCACGATGAATTTTTGAGCATCCTCACACAATTAAAATTAAAAGTGTGCCCAATTCAACTTCAGAACTCAGTCAATTTACTGACAGACTATTTACAGCACTACAAACCTAGTAACTCTTTCTAATGTTGATGTCATATAATTATATAATAAAATTTATTTATTTTTAAATTTAAAATTCATGAAATTTATTTATGACCATAAATATATAAGTTATATATAATTACATACCATTATACTATTATTATGTATCAAAGTAAATGTATAATAACCAAGAAACTGTTTATAACCGTAGATGGACAAAAGTTAATAGACGCTCTTATTTTACCTAACTAAAAGATCACTAATATAACTTCCAAGAGGTTTTAGTGAGGGGTAAGATTTGCTGGCCCAAACTGCGGGTACCCTTCCTATGAGCATACTAGTATGTACTTCTTCTAGATCTTTGGACATCACAACTAGTCCTTTTACAGCTTTGACTACATCTATTAGTGTCTTCCGTACAACAGTAATAAGGCGATTAAATCGGATGAGTTCCTAAACAAGA
Organism: Lethocerus indicus; assembly: GCA_019843655.1. Lineage (NCBI taxonomy): Eukaryota > Metazoa > Arthropoda > Insecta > Hemiptera > Belostomatidae > Lethocerus > Lethocerus indicus. The sequence goes on from JACDQD010000008.1 coordinate 13,801,943, forward strand.
ATCATATTCACAACAAAAACTGAATCATCATTAACATGAATGGTTGAAAAATGAATTATATAATATAAATAGTGCTGTAACTGTAAGAATATACCTGTCTGAGGACAGTATTCATGCTTTGAGTGTACTGAGTAGGATACTTCTGCTCAACAGCTGACACATCAAAGGTTAATGGTAATTTTCCTAGAATATCAGCAGCTAAATCTGTTATCATTGCTTCAGAATCTCCACCTGCTCCACCTCCAGTAATTTGAGGCTGAGTTAGCAACACTGTATCCAGCAACTGTAACATTTGATAACAATAGCAATACCCAATTAATTCGTTATTTACACTTATGCAATAACTGCACTTTTATTTGATTGCAAAATGATTTTAACCTAAGAAAAAAGCTTCTCTGTAGTTTATGTTAAAATCTTTATAATTGGTAAAATTATTACTAATATGAATATTTCACTTTTTTATTCTATAGTATTATATTTTTCATTTAATTAATGCATCAAACAAAACTTTACTTACAGCCTGAGTTTCTTTGTTGTCCTTAGTGATATCAGCATTCTCATGAAGGCCAAAAACTTCAGGTAAGGGTCTGAGTGGTAGAGACAGAATGTATTCAATTGTCCCACCATGACTTGTATTTTCAGGCAAGTGATATGTTCCACTTGATGAATAGGAATAACTGAAAAATTAAAGTGAGATTAGTAAGAAATATTTAATAGTAAACATCTGACACTACGTGTATAACTGAGCTGGTCATTTACCAATTACCATTATAATTACAGTGATATTAATTGTTCCAAAAGATAGTACCATGTACCTAACGATTTCACCGATTATTATTTTATTTCATATGAAAAAATAATTTATAAATGTATTGTTTTCTTTTAGATATATACAGACTTATTTATGAAGTCTTACACTGGCTGGGAAATAACTTCTGGATTGTAAAATGTAGACAAGAGAGAATTAAGGAGGCGTCTATCTTTGTCATCTGTAACGCGTCCTCCATAATTACATTCACCTGTTAAATACAATAGGGCATCATATGGGACCTCATCATATTCGTTTAGAAACATCTGAAAAAATATATTAAAACCTTTATAAATAAGAAGTCTTGTTTATATATCATCATTTAAAATTACATGAAATTGAAAAAGGATGATTAAAGTAAATATCAATTACTAACTTGCAATTGCATTATACTAATCCTAAGGTCTGATTCGTTGAATTCATATGGTATATTCCAGCCAAGTGGTCCAAATTTCCTTCGTTCTTGAACAATTGCATGGAAGAAACAAAGAGAAAACAGAAGATTTTGCCAAGCAACCACATTGCGGCAGTTAGTAAAAAAACGATTATCTGAGATTGGATCAGATGTGTAAGATCGGTACAGGTTTGCTCTCAAACCTTTAGGAGGTTCATTTGTCATTTTGACCCCTAAAACAAAATATATTATTGAAAACTACTAGTGCTTAATATAATTTATGATGAAATGTATCTTTACTGTGATCTTTTCCCATTAATCTTTTGATTTTCTGTTAATTGACTTATTAGGTCTTTAGCTAGACTGGTTTCAGCTATACTTACACACCTAAGTTACCAATGAAACATCCTACCAAAACTACCAGTGAACTAAAAATCACAAGAGTGATGATATTCAACTTTCATAGACATTAACATAAACATTAAATTATATTGATTTTATAACTTTATTGCTTAAATATATCAGTTTGAATTTTATGAATATTTATATATATTCAACTACTTGAGAAAAAGGCTGCGAATGAAAATAATAAATACCATTTAATAATAATAATTACCATTTTGTAATATTGAGACTGGAAAAGCTTTTGAAGGGTAACTAGTAAGCCACAAGCGAAAATTTGGATTTGTTTTTGATGGAACAATAACTTCATCACATATTTTGTCCAGTTGCTTCATCCAACTTTCAGCCAAATGGCAGTTCTGTAATATAACCCACTGGCCTGTTTCTATACCAGAATATATCATATTTGCTGCTATTGGACCCTGTGAAAATAAATCATAATTTTACTTATTTATTTTAAATGTACCAATGTAAATTGTAACTTCATATGAAAATAAACTAACCTGGCCCTGTCCCAGTGATATTGTCATTATGTTAGAGCGTTGAAGTCCTTTGTCATCTGCAAACTTTAACAAACTCGCCATTGGATCAGCTCCAGCAGACAAAATAAAAACAAGTGGTGAGCAATTATTAGAGTCATTATATGAGTCTAGTAAATTGAAGGGAGGAGGTTCAATAAACATTTGAGACATCTTCTTGACTATGAAGGCCTATAAAATATCATTAATTAAATTAGAATATAAATGTTATGTATGAAGACTATTATTTACTATGGGAATAAAAATGTGCAATCTATTATAAGTAAATATTTGATGATTACTGAAGTATCTGTTTGATTAAGTATGCAAGATATATTGGATTTTAAAATATTGTCATAAATTTCAGTTCCTACTCTAGGTGTTTATAGTAAGTCATAAATAAGAAGTATTGGTTATAAGTAGGAAAGTTTTCTTGTAGGTCTCTATCACGAAATTAACAAGTTACTGAAATGAAATTATGGAATATACCTGAACTGCTGGTACTATTTTATCAGGGCGCAAACATCTTAAAAGTATGAGCCACTGTAGACCTTCTACAGAATCTAATGGATGTGGAGGTGTTTCTTCTTGTGGAGCAAAGGAATCATAAAATGATTTCCAGTCACTAACGTTAGATTTTACTGAGTCCTTGAATTTAGAAAGTCTGAAACATTTTATATAAATAAAAATAAATGTGTGTGTGTGTGTGTGTGTGTATATATATATATTGAAGAATGATTTAGTAATTTGTATTATACTTATTAAATAATACAAAAGTACAATTATGTATTACACTTTTTTCATTGTATTCAAATAAACTTGTCAATTGTACTCAAGTAAATTAAATTACTTTTCCAAGTAATGAAAATGAATTACCCTGGAAGATTAGATGCTCGAACAATTTCTGACCATGATTTTTCAGTAAGCCAAGTTGGGTCAGGATTCACATATGGATTGTCCAATGCAACACCACCAGTTAATAAAAAAGTAAGCAATTCTTCATCAATATTTCCCTGCAGAGCATAAATAATAATGACCAGCACATAGAAAGAAAGTAACACTGAATTTCAAGCTTAATAATTATTTCTGTTATACATGAAACATTCCCATATATTATTTTAATATATTAATATAACCCCATGGTCAATTCAGGAAAAATGAGTACAAATAACAGTTTTTAAATAAAATGTAATAAAATACTAACGTGTGAGCGTTCTATTCCAACGCAGAGAACAAATGAAAAAGTCAACTTATCCTTTTCAAAAAGGGACCTGCATACATTGCGATAGATGCTTGAAGTAAAATATTCATTCAACGATTTGAGTCTTTCTTCAAGTATATTGCTTTTACTGCTATGTTCTATAGCCTAAAATTAAATAGTCAGTATTATTTTATGTTCTTAATTAATGCGTTTTTTTTAATTAAATAGTTTTAAGATACTGATTCAATTTTTGTAAACAAAATTAGCTAATTTAAATTTTTCTTACATGATAATACAGATTAATAAACCAAACTAACGAATATTGGTACATTGGGTCAATGTTTGCAAGTTCTGAAATACAAAAAAACAGTATTGCTGAGTGCCTTGAAACTGGAATGTACAAATTACGAGCATGATCAATCTCTACTTCAGTTGCAGCAGCAACTTCTTGTTTCTTCTGTATTTCTTCTGACAATACCTAGAGAAATTTTTTTATAAATGTCCTGTTTACTCTTCAGAATGATTTACTACAGCACATCATAAATTCAACATTCATCATAATTTTCAATGTGAAATGTTTAATGCTTAATTCTATTATTTGCAGCTGTGTATGTCTCCTATTTCCTATATAATGCACAATATTATATCAGGGGTGGAAGAATATTATACCAGGAATTGGAGAAAATAATTTCATTCTTATTTTAATAATATACCTTGGAAGATGACAGAATTTGTATAGCTGTTTCATCTTCTAATATGTTTCCTTCAGAGGAGGATAATACTTCAAGTATCTTGTCTTCTATTTCTTTCAGCAATCTCTTGTTTGTGGCACTTTCTATTATTAGCTCATTTTTTTTCTCTTCCAACTCGGGTCTTTCTTCTGCAACTACAATACCCAATAACTGGTCTTGTAAACCTTGTGGTGTTATCATAAAATTCAAAAGCGTTACCTGCAATTCAAAATTAGAAACTCAAAAGAAATGATGTAATCTGATGTAACAATAAATATTTATTAATCTATAAAATTATTGAATTATAAATTAAAAATCGATGCTGTACTGATATAATAAGTGAAACTATTATGAAATGGACAAATTATCTAGTATAACATTATTTTTTATAATAAGGATTTAGAAACTTTACTTTTGTGTAGGACATTTTTCCTGTTCAAATTTGAATACTTTTTTCTTTATTTATTTGGCTGGTGCAATTATGGCTTCCTTGTTATGCACCATTGTAATAAATTTTATTGATCAAAATATATATAGAGTATACAAAATGAAATGTTGGGGTTCTATATTATTATTATAAATAACATTTTTTATATTTAGTTGTTATTCTTATTCCATGTATTCAATCTGATTGTAAAGTAAAAGAATTTTCTAAATATAATTAAGCTTTAATAATGGATTAACTTTAAGTTTAACTGAGGATTTTGGATCATTATGGTTCTAAGAATTACAGATATACATATATACCTTGACAGCAACTTCAGGCAGGTAATGTGGATTACGAAGTCTTGTTGTAATATAAAATCTAAAATCTCTATTGTATTCTAATAAATTATCTCCTAATTTTAAATATTCAATACCACCCTGTTTGAATAGATTTCTGACTAGAACAGGTTCTGAAAATATTAAAATAATAAATTGAGCAACATAAATGTAAATAGATTTAAAAGCAATTCTCATTTCTTAGAGATTAAATTTAACAATATACAAAACCGTATTATTTAAAGGGAAGTGTAATTTCTTTATAAATAAAGAAATTTTTCTTAATAAATTAATAAGTAATGTAAAAGTTATTATGAAATATTTTAACTGTTACCCAGGGTAGCATCTATTTCTTCTAATATGTTTTCTAGAAGTACAGGAAGTCCAAATTCTATTGATCTTTCAACAGTCCGTAAATAATTTGAATCTGTTAATTTAATAATAGACAGTTTGTTTTCTTGTTCCATATTCTTTATCCACTTGTTAGCTTGACCTATATAAATAAGATTGAGTTTTATATATAGATCAGTCAAAATGATTTCTTTTATGTTGTTTCAAGTACTTCTGAAAAAATGTTTTTATACATATGTATATTTTCAACCAATAAAAAAAAATATATAATAACCTTGAGGATCTATCATTAAAGGCCACCTTCTTGCACTGTTAACAATTATACCATTTTCAACAGAAAAATTATCAACCGGTAAACCAAATATATTCCACGCTCTTATTTTAACTGCATCACCTAATGTTACTGTCATGGAAAAGTTTAATGAACATGGTATACCAAGATCATAACATTTTTTATTCCAATCACGAGCCAATTCCTGAAAATTTACATGTTATAAACTAGTTGCCACATTTGGAAGATAATATACCTTAGAATCCTAAGTGTGGGACTAACAGACAGTGGGGGATTAAAGAAATATTCAAACTTGTACATTTCTCATATTGTGTAATAACCTGAGTTCTATGAATCAACCTCAATCAGCTAGTGAAAAAGTGGAATATATATATATATATATATATATATATATATATATATATATATATAAAATACTGAAATTGTTGGTATCCCATGTCCACTAATATTTTAATTTAATAGTTAACTTAAAATAGTTTTATTATTGCATGTTGTACATGAGACTTCTACATGGATATTGAAAAAAGTAACCTCCTGTTCAGCTGTTTCTTATAATGTAGTAATAAAGTCACAGTCCTTAATTTCCTTAGTCTGATTTTGCATAACTTATTACTAAATATAAAAAAATGGTTACTGTATAATGTTCACAATTCTACTTCTAACTTCATTAAAAAGTTTGTTATGGTTTTGCATTTTGTTGTGTCTTCAATATACAATAATCAAGTGATGTCAACAGAAATAAACCCCTTAAAACATAATTAACTAGATTTGATAAATTACATTAACATTACAGAGCAAATTATGCTGATTTAATAGTATCATCAGAAAACTTACATTTCTGAAATCCACTGTGAAAGCGCCAAGATAAGCAACTACTCCAGATGAAAGTAAAACATCACCAACAGCATTATCTAATGAATCTTGCAGCAGTTTAGCTGTTTCACTCCATCGAGTTTTTTCTCCACCAAGCCCGCCTATAGAAAAACCCAGCAGAAGATCAAAGTAATAACATGGTTAGCTTAATTTTGAATATCAAGATACAGAATTAATAACAATAAAAAAATGTTGTGCTATGAGCTCCAATATATTAGAATGTTGAATAGATTTTGAACATTTGTTCTGACTTAAAATATATATTGCAAGTAACTAACCAATAAGCTTTTCTGCTCTGTCCAATTTCATGGAACATAAGTGAATATTATCTTCCAGTTCTTTCTTTTCTTTTGTTTTAGCAGCAAATTCATCATTTAAGGCTTGCAATTTATCAGTTACCTAAAACTCAAAGAATTTTTGTGTGATAATATTATAATGAATTATTAAATAATAAGAACAAAATATTGATATATGTTATAAAATTTGAATAATGAAATTATTCACATCTTGTAGTTGTGCCCTTTTTTCATTTAGTTTTGCCATCTGGGCTCCTAATTCTTCCTCAGCTTCTGCTAACTTTGCTTTCTTGGGTGCAACAATTTTTATTACTCTGTCATACACTTCCATAGCACGTACCCATTTACACAAGCCTTCACAGGCTGTGGACACATTCTTAACTACATTTGGATCAAAATCACGATCCGGAATATATCTGAAATAAAAATTTTAGAATGAAAAATGTATATATATTAAACATTGTAGAGTTTTTGGAATTTGATATATTATCTAAGGTTAGATAAAACAAGTCACAATAGATAACACACTTTTCTCGAATTCGTTTCATTATTGCTGGACTAATTGCATCTTTGTTATATGTTTTTAGACTTTCAAGGAACTTTATGTCTCCAAGAAGCTTGAGTGAAGGCCCCCAATAGTCCTCTATCATTTTACCAGACCCTCCAGGATCAGGTTTTCGTTCAGATTTCACACCTTTCATTACACATACTGCTTCCATAACCTGAGGAATTATATTAATGTAGAATTTAGTGTAGCTATGAAATAGTATATTAATATATGACATAATAATCAAAACTAAAAACAAATCATGCTCTATCTACTGAATTTGATGTGACATGAGAGTTTAAATAAAAGTTATGTATGAAGTTATGTTGAATGGATAAGTTATCTAAAAGCTGTGTAAAAAAGTGTCTTCAAATTTACACAAGCTCACATGAATACACAGACACCCACGCATTTTCTTTTTATACCTTAGATCATCTCATTTGGATATTACTTTCACTACTTCATATATTTCATGAACTTTTCATACATCATTATTGAGGCACAAACCTTCCAATGGCCTCAACAGGTTTCAATTCTCATTATTATTAATGGGATAACAAAAGGGAGCAGATGTGTTCAGTGTTCACTATGAATCATTTGTTTTTTAAAATTTAGTTTTAATGAGCCAAGGCAAACTATCAACCGTTTATGCTTATCTTAATCTAACCTAACTCCGCCTACAACCTATGGTTAATAATCAAAATCAGATTTTTATGCATGCAACTATTGCCAACAATTCCACTGGTTGAAGATGCACACTTTTAGCCACAGATCCACCACAGCCCGCATTTGAATTTATTCTGGGCTGACAACTGAATTTGAACAGCATACTCAGTGTGCAGGGGACTATAATTACAGAGAGAACCTGTAAACCTGTATTATATGTATGTATTATGGGAACCTGTATTATATTTCTATATACAGGTGGACATTTTTTGGTCTCACCAATTTAACAATAAGTGGTGGGTTTTTCATGCTTTTCACAATTGTTATATCAGCAGGTTTTAAGGTATTCAGAGCATTAACAGCCGCTTCAAGTGCAGGTATTGCCTCAGCAAGATCACTCTCACAATCATCTTTTATAGCCTGTGCTGCAGCCGCTGCTTCATTTGCTAATGCCTCATCTGCACCCACTATCTACAAGGGATCATGAACTGAATATTATTATGAATTTTTATTAATATATATATATATATATATATATATATATATATATATATATATTATTTAGTATCAGTATAAAATCTTTATTCCCATGCGTAATTTGAATAAACATAACTTGATTACATATTAACTGCAAATAATAGGCTCAGTAAGTTTATGTTAAAAGAGAATTACAGCTGTATAATTTTCTTTTTGTATGCAAAAATAATTGTATGCATAATTCAAAAATTATATTAGTATGAAACAATTAAAATGAAAGACCAGTTATTGAATAAAAATAATTTCAATGATACACAAATAAAATTCCCATCTCTTATGTATATGATATTTTTCATTAATCAAAATTAAATAATTATCAAAATGCAACAAAAGACATTCAGAATTCCCCACATACCTCCTTTTTGGCTTCTACAATAACTGTATCTTGTTCTATTTTGATCATCAGTTTCTCTGTTGCTTCAGATGTTTGAACTAATTTTGGCTGCAATGCCTGAAGTTCATCTTGCATTACTGCAACCTGCAAGAAGTAAAGGGTGATTATATTTGTTAGTAGGAAGATTCAAAAGAAATAAAAGACAAGAAAATATACCTGTCCTGCTGCAAAATCTAGTTTATCTAAGCCAACTTCATATCGTGTCCTTAAAGTTGTTATTTGGTCTACTTTCCTCTGGTGCAGGTTTTGAAATGTCATAATCAGTTCAAGGTATGAAGTAGGAGTTACATAATTTTTTCGTTTCAATGCTTCATAGAATCTAAAAAATCATCTAATAAATAATAAATCTAAACAAAGAAATATGTATTTAATAATATATCGGTTGTTTATATAAATATCATATATATGTAAACACTAATGCAAAGGAGTCTTAGAAAATTAGTAAGTACTAAGTAATGATTAAGTATTAAGCAGTTTATTTCAGTTCAACTAACTTTTCAGAAGCCTTTTGTACTGATGTGTGAAATTCTTTACACATTATAACACACTGATCTTTGATACTTTCATCAAATGACATCTGTCCAAGGAAATGCTTTGCTACCCGTTCTAATGCATCTTCAGGCCAAGCAGTAAACCTTCAAAAATATCTTGTGAGATATCATTATTCTGATATAAATCTTGAATGTGAAATATTTTAGAGTGAATAAATCAAGTATAACTTTCACCATACCAATCAATAGTACAACAGTTAATTAAAGATGGGAACATCCTCAATCTATTCCTAAAAGCATCACCAATAGGAGACATGGCCAATGCAACATGCAGGTTAGCACGAACTCTATCAATGAAAAAATTGAAGAGTGCTAAGGGAGTTGTATCAATTTTTTTCCCCTATTTAAAAGAGGAAAATATGTTAACAAATATCTCAATGTCAAAATATTTAATTTTATATTAATGGTTGAAAATATAAACATTACAGAATCTCTAGCAGCATTTGACATCTTTTCTAATATTTCTGCTTTCTCCTCAGATTGGAATAAGTTTGGAACATCACCAGTATTCAGGATCATATTAATGTCTTCTACAAATCCTTCATCTTTAATTTGAGAATCAGCAAATAGGAACACCTGCGACTTAGCATCTATTCCTGCTTTCTTTAAAAGTGCTCTTAGGTCATCTCGCCATTCTCCAATGCCATAATTCCGGACAATTTCAATCTGTAACAATTTTTGCATAAAAATTTTTAATATTTAAGTTTTAAATCTTATCAATTTGAGATCAAAGTTTATATTAAGTAAGCCTTTGGACTTAGTCGATTAATAATTGTCTTAATTTTTCAAAGGAACATGTTACCTATTACCTATTATATTTTTCAAATGAATACATTACCTGAAATAGATTGTATTCTGCCATTGAAGCTGCTAGTTTAGTAGCACTCTGTCTTCCACTACCTCCAATACCAACCAATAAAACATGCCCATTGTCTTGTTGTAAAATTCGAGAAACTCTTGAAATGTGTTCAATTGCAAACTTGAACATGACAAGAGACATAGGTACACGGGAAAGTAAATTATATTCATTCAGGTAATAATTCATCTTTTGTTCTAGTATATCCAAATCAGATATCTGGAAAGAAAACAATATGGCTAAATACTTATGAATCAACAATTTATGAAATTATAGTTGACACAATTGAAAGTAATAAATTTCAATAACCTCATCATAGATTTTTGGATCAGCATCAGGATCACCATAATTTCCATAAAAGAGACTTCTTATGTCATCTACAGTCAGCTTTTCTTCTGGTTGAGCCAGATCACTCAAAAAGCTATCCATATGCGCACGAATGTGAAAGTAACAAGCTTGTTTTACTATTTCAAATAATGTTTGTCTGTAAAATAAATAATGCAGAGAAGCAAAATAAATGAAATAAAATGAAATTTAGGTACATTTTCTGATCCAATATTCATCATCAATTGTACATGAATATCAAATTATGGAATTAAAATTAGGGGTTCTAAATGTTTATCTGAAATTCTTAATATAAAATTATTTAAAATGTTACCTATCCTCCTGATCAATGAGACGATCATAAAAGACACGGAAAGTTTCATGCACCCATAAACGCATTAATTTTTCTGGTTCTGGAACTCTAGAACTGGGGACTAATAGGATTCCACGAATAACCCTTGCAAAATCACGTAGATTGAATGTGTAATGAGATTTTGTTGGAGTTGGCAGGAATTTGTCAGTAGCATTTTGATAAACATCCATTGTTGCTGCTACAATCATCTATTTATTGATAATCAGATTAGTATATATATATATATATATATATATATATATATATATATATATATATATATGTGTGTGTGTGTGTGTGTGTGTGTGTGTATATTTTATCACTTCAATAAAATAAAGAAAGAAAACCAACTTTACTGTAACGAGCCACATTTTCTTCAAAACCTTTGCTGAAATGCCAGTCTAAAATGGAGGTGAATATTTTACTGAGCGTAGTTTCATCAAATGTCACTACACCCACCACATTCATGTGCCGAATGAAACGTGATGTTACTACATTTGAACCACCACCAGGAGGAACCATAGCCCCAATAAACATCTGTTATTGGACATTATACAATATAATGTTATAATTGTTAACTAAGTTAGCTAAATTTATTGCAATAATAAGAAATTGTACTTGATATTTATAATTAAGTCATAATTTTTTATAACATGTTAATGTGATGATATTTTATAATTCAATATTTTTTTCAATTGTTCCTGAAATGTCAATGTTATTAACATTATTTACTTATGTTTACAAACATATAATATATATTAACAATTGTAAAACTATAACCAAAATAATTATGTATCATAAATTGTCAATGCTGAATAATATTATGAAATTTGCAGTACTCACAATATCAACTAGATCTACTCGGCTGGTATCCTTGAGATCATACCAATGTTTATGATCAATCCACTGTCTTAATAATTCAATAGGTGGTTGTGCACCATAAATTTCTTTCTGTGGCATACTTAAATCATCTACAAATAAAAGGCATTGCTTACCCATTGCAGGTCCAAAAACTCCTTTTCTTCTCCTACATAAAACAATGAAGTTGACTAAGTTTTCTGTTTAATGTTTATGAAAAATTATTTGTAACATATAAAATAAATACAACAGTAAAATAATATGAAATTTGAAAGATTTTATACAAAGATGATATACAAATATTCAAACTATATACCTGTCTAATTTTGACATTATGATTTCCTGGGTTAAATTAGCTGAAGTTCGAGCAGAGAAATTTATTACATTTGGAATAAATTTGTCTTTAGACAGCGACATTAGGTGATCTAAAACAATGGCTGATTTTCCAGTACCTGTAGGTCCCACAAAAAGTACTGGTATTTTATTATCTAAATAAGTTTTAAGAAAAAATTTTTGTTTTGCCATGTCATTAGTTTGTATTATCAACTCTCCAACCTAAAATAAGAAGGGTTAAGTAGGGTTTAGTCCCTATTATTTCTATTACAATACAATTAATTAATAATAATACAATTATTATGACAATAATAAATCAATTAATACATTAATTAAATATTTATCTATATTATTTATGATTATATTTAGAATAATTACTTTTGCATTGGGAGGTAAAGGTACTTTTTCAAGAGTATCTACCCATGGGATCCATTGCCCATTATTTTTTTGGTCAAAAAACCAACTCCAAACATTAGCTTTTTCTGGAAACAATTGATGTTTCGTAACTTTAAAATTTGTAGGCTTTGGATACTTTTCATTGCCACCATACAACAAATTTCGAAAGAAGGAATCAAATAATTTTTGGGATTCACCTGAAAATAGTTGCTTTTCAATTCATTATCAAAATGATAATATTTTATATATAGGATTGATATATGTATATATATATGTATATATATGTATATATATATATATAACTGTAGCACTATAATCCTAACCATAGTATTTGATTTTCCTAAAATGATAAATTTTTAAATTATTAAATTAATTATTTATGAAATTCTTGATGAATTATATTTACCTATCATGGTACTTCCAAGGCCCCACAGAATTGAAAATATAAGCAAACACTGAAGGATAAATGTGCTAATTCCTGATTGTGATTCTCCCTCAATCATACACGAAAATAGCCTACTGAAGCACTGAAAATATCAGTATGTATTTGTTTTCATGAATGTTTCATGAATGAAGGTAAATACGTGTTTCTAACATTAAGAAAAATTCAACAATTTTACTCACAAAAAACAAATGCAGCTCAGAAGAATCAACAAAAAGTTTTGCCTGAGTTGTAATAAATTCAAAAACTGCAGGTACCACCCACTCAATAATCTCATCAATTAATTCTATTTGATCTGGCAATAATTTTGTACTCAAAATATTCAAATATGATGTTTTAAGTGGACGCCACCCAAGAATCTTTGGTTCCAGGTAAATCATTCCACAACGTGAAACTGTTGCAGGAGATGCTTGTTCTAAATCTGCTGGTTCAAATATTAAGTTCATTTTATTTGTCATCTGGAAATAAGTTTTATCGGTGAATTCTAATGGAAAATGTTCAATACAAGTAAAATATGGCATGGTCATGAAAAAGTGGTAATTTCAAAGTTTCACAACAAAACAGGTTCCATGAGATAATGGGGGAGTTTCAAATTTCAATTGAGAAGTCAGGAAACAATAGATCTTCCTTGAAATTCTATACATATAAATTTTATTTGCAGTTGTACTCACTGGGATGTATACACTTGCTACCTAATAGTGAGTTACAAAACATGATCTGATGATTATTGTAATTATTTACAAATAAAGAAATATTGCAAGTTATGAATTCACACTGAGTGTTTCCTCTAACCTTTATAATTTCACCTGACATTAAACATAGTTTTTTGTTGTCATCCAAAACAGTGTTCATATTTTCTATCCAAACTGCATCAACTGGTCCATCAAACATTATCCACTTTCTGTCAGGTAACAGACTTGAAGCAAATTCTCGAAATATATTTGCTAAAACTCCTACAAGAACATAATATCTGCAATTAAGTTAGTACAATATAATTTCAAAACCATTAACATATTTTAAATGGGAATAGATTTAATAAAAAAATTTGTGTAAACATTTTTCAACTTACTTAAGAATTTGATGATACAATATATAATTTCTTTTAATTAATAGTTTTACAGACAGTTCAAAAATAGATCTCACATTTTATTCAAATATAATGTTTAATTTATTTTATGATTAGTTCAGGGTAGATATTAAATTAATGAAATCACATTTTTAAATATATATTTTAATTTTCTCATTTATTCTGACTGAGAGAAATGATATCTTATTAGAGGTGTAACTACTCATAACTGAGTAACTATTCTTATATACATACCATCCGCCCATTCATGAGAAGCTGGATCAAAGCAACCATATAGCTGTCCCATTGTGATTGCTTTTGGGTTGATAATTCGGTACTGTACTTTGAATTCTGCCATTTTTGCCTTTCGATTCATATTGATCTCTGTCAATGATTCTGCAAGAGTCTGAAAAATTTAGATTAATATTTATTTAAACATTTAATGATTAACAGGAGTATGACTGTTCATTTAGGCGTGTAAATAGTTAAATAATTTAATCCCTACCTAGGTGAAGAGATAATAAATCTAGTGCTAAATTATAAATATTTAACTTTGTTGATAAAATAATTTGAAAACAAATGGCTCAGAAATTAAAAATATAAATTTTTAATATGTGTTTTGTATCTGTAAATGTCTGGAATATTGTAGTCTCAATTTTCTGTCTTTAATCGCTGCTCGCCATCTTCAGTAGCTCTTTTCGTTAGTAGGTTGGTGCACTACTCTGTGAATTGGTTGCTTATGGGGCATTCTGTCTGCACTATCGTCACTTTTACTGTCGAAATGGTCTTGTTCATTATATATGTATGGGTTCTTTTCTTTGTTTATGCCTTTGTTACGTCTTTGTTTTCTACTTCTTTTTGCTGTTGGGGAACATCATCATTCTTTTTCAATCATTAGGGATTTTGTTAAGTGGCTCATGCTTTTATGGATTAGTTGATGCTTTAGTTACTAAGCTTCTTTTGGTTAAGTTGCATTAATGGAGAGAATATAGAATCGCATTATATATAATATAGAACGTTATTTACTCTACGCTTTGTTTATGTTTGTCCACTTGTGTTGACTTACTGTATTTATCCAATACTCAGTATACATAAAAAGTAGTGCAATGAAAGAAGTAGTAAAATAAAACGTGGAATGAGCAAGGGCATTCACATCGGACAAAAGGGAAGAAAATTAGATGATGGGCTTAAAGAACTTGTAAAAACCATGAAATATAATACAGTATCGTTAACCTTAATATGTCCATGATGCAAGAGCTTCTAAAATTAATTCACCCTGGTAAAAGAGCAAGGAAATGGACATAGTTGAGAATATCGAGATAAGAAAAAACAAACACAACATATTCACCCCATTGATGCAATTTAACAAAAAGAAGTTTAATAACTGCAAACACCACTTAATCCATAAAAGCATAAGCCGCTTAACAAAATACCTAATGATTGAAAGAGAATGACATTCCCAAATAGAAGATGGCGACCAGCCGAAACCTGTCTAGCCACAGACCACTGAGAGGAGACAGAACATCAGCACTGACTGTATTAAAAATACTTATACTCAACGGTATAAATGTAATGTATATGTATAAATGTATCAATATAAATGGTAAAATACTTATAGCTCCAAATGGCACCTGATGTATATAATTAATAATAGTATTAATATTCCTCATAACTCACTTGATAACCACAAGTTTTACCACCCATCGGCTCACCAACAATCATTAAACCATGTCTAACCAAAATCATTTCATATATTTGAATGATTTTATCTAAAAACCATTCTGTTGCCTGAAGATTACGTGCAGTCAGTTTCACTTTCAGCATTTCTATCAGTTCACCTCTATCTGGTTGCGGAAGCTCTACGCCAGGAAACAAATCCTGATAAATTCCCACAAACAGAGGCAGATCCTTTTAAAAAAAGTAAGCATATGTAAATTCAATAAAAGACACTTGTAAGGAAATTATAACAAATTTGTGAAATAATAACTGAAGGGACCTTTCATATGTTTTTTATATAAATGTTTGGTGATTGCATAAAGTCTTTTATACGACAAAGGATCAGACCTGAGCAAGAAACTTCGGCATATTGACATCCACAATGGCCCTAAGCACTATTGCAGCTTCATCTTTGTCAGGATATTTCAATTTCAAGTTTTCAACTGCTGTTAACACTGTTTTAACAGCTCTCATACCATAGTCATAATGGGACTGTGAAGAAAGTTGTTCAGAACAGAGCTTATAGGTATCAACAATCTTTACAGCCAGGCTGAAATTTGTATATAAAACACAGTAATTTATACATTGGAAGGGTTAATTTAAAATTTGCTGTTTTTCACATTTGTAATAAGTTGTAGCTAGACCTTCGGGCTGAAGTCAATCCTATGGAGTATAACGATATTTCCCCTATCATTGCATAATCTGGAACCATCATTGCTACAGTTCGAAACAATACTTTCAGATTGTCTGGCAGCTCTTGACGGCCAGCATACCTATAAAGCAGTAATTAACTTTAGCTTAAAACAATTGTGAACTTTAACTTACATTTAAATTAATTAAATTATATAAGCATAAAAGAAATAGAATGCAATTTTTCATTAAACTTATTTACATCTACATTAATATTGTTGCCTAACAAGCACCACTTCTTTAATTAGTATACATTTGCAATTGCAGTTTACACCACACATTACTCTAACCACTGAGATATGTATACACAAATACTTCATTTTTCTATGAATATCTATAGAGCATCATATACGATACACAAATTTTGACTGTTACATGCATTCTGGACCACGGGCTATTGGGCCAGTGAGCTATATAAGACCTTTATCAGTTATTACCCCGGATTCATTGTGATAAATACTGTGCACGTTGGGTTGAGCACCAATTCAGTTCCCTCAAACATAAAAGTTTTCTTCTTCTGTATAATTGCCATTTGGATACATTGAACTTGTTGAGCAATAACTGAGAGAACTTCAAGTTCTATTCGATTAAATTCATCAAAGCAAGCCCAAGCCCCTGATTGAGCAAGACCCTGCAAATCAATTAATCCAAACTTATTCTAGTTTTACAATATAATAAATCCAATAAATCAATTTCAATGTATATTTCTGGATAACCTTGAAGAATTTTCCCATTGCCTTGTAGTCTAAACCATCAGAACAGTTGAATACAACACACTGCTTGGCAACAGCTTTTGCTAAATCTTTGCTGGTCTCTGTTTTACCAGTTCCGGCAGGACCCTCAGGAGCTCCACCTAGACAAAGCTTGAGAGCACCCATAAGTGTCCTGTGCAGAAATTAATAACATCATTAAATATTATTTCATCAATATGTGTTACAAGTTATAAAAATGCGTTTGCAAATGTTTAAATGATTATATGTACCTATAACATCTATCAGTAAGTGGTGTAATTACCAATCGTGGTGTGTTACCCAGATACTCATAACCATACTCAAGTTCAGTGGTTATCATGGAGACATAGACAGTTTCATCTCGGGCATAATACCTCAGTTGGGCAATCCAATTGAAATCAACGATAGATGAGACTCTGAGTTCAGTAAGTCTCTTAACAACATCACGTGCTGTTCACAACATAGTAACAAGTAAAATTATGAGCACCAATTACATTTCTGTTTAGAATAAGTATTTAATATAAATAAAAACACTACCATGAACATCAATAACTATTAGAGCACAAATTGTGATTCGTTCCCCAGGGGCAAGTTTCCCACGGACAATTTCCACCATTTCATTTATTTGATTGTTGGACTTCTTCAAATAGATCTATAAAAATTGGAAACACCAGGTGTGCTTATAATGATCATGAAATATTTTAATCAGTAAGACTGCCAGTTTTTATGCTCATGACGTTTGAATAGTTTTCCATTGTTTCTTTTCCATTTGTTTATAACAAATTCCAGGTTATTGAAATATGATGTAAAATTTAATCTAAACCTGCAAAAAGACTGGGAGCATTTGAGGGTGATGTTATGTCGCTATATTGCCACTTATTCACATAATCTTAGATACAACTAGTCTTTCCTAAGCATATGAAAAATAATATTACATCCACAGATTGGATGTAATGAATATAGATCTGCATCAGTCTCTAGCATCAGGAACATAACGTAATAATATCAGAAAATAGGCCTCCAAAATATGTGAGTGGTGACTCGTAACCTAAATTACAACAGAAAAATGTTTAAATTAAAATTATGTTAGGTAAGACAAACTTTGAGTTCTTTCTTATCGATGGCAGAAGACACTTCTGCAGTCCAGTTGACACAGCTACCGCAAATGGTGACCATACCGGGCCAAGAAAGAACCCACTGAGCACGAGGAGTAGTTGTGTATGCATTAACAGCCGCATTGCATATCTCTTTTAATGAAGTAATCATTACTTCTTCGACTTGGACGAGCCATTTTTCTACTAATCCCTGCAACATTTGATAGTGCCACTAATCTGATATATTAGTGATGTTTATCTATAAAATGAAGCCAATAAAAATAAATAAACCTTTGCTTCTTCAGGGATAATGTTCATAGAAAATGGCACTACTTCATCTTCTGCTGATATCATACCAACAATTTCAATATCTTCCGTAAATTCCAGTTTTGCAATTCCTTCAAAACATTTTTTGAGATGAGGTTGTACTCTTAAAGGATCTTTAGTTTCAGATAAAATTTCTAATAGTTCATCATTTGAAAGAAAAAAGAGTCTGAAATGAATAAACGCAAAATTGAATTTAAATTACTTAAAATAAACTCTGAATTCATTAAAATTATTTGAATTATGCAAAAAATATTCTATATACAACCTTGGGAAATACAGCCTTTTTTTCTCTAGATAGTCATTTAATCCTTTCTGAATTTCTTCAAGAAGAGAGTTCATTTCACGAAGTTTAGCCAAAAGATCTGGATATTCAGTAGCCAATAGAATACGTGTATCCTTTTCTGTTTCTTTCATAATCTCTCGCCAAGTTTTGTCAACTGTTCTAAAATTTCTTGCCTCTTGTGGCATCTGTCGCATTATATCCTCTGAACTAAATATTGATTCAAGATACATCCAAGTGGCTTGTACCTGTTATAGAACCCAATTTAATTCCACTGATATTTTATATTAGAGAATTGAAATAAATTGCTCTCCTTTGAATCTTCTCGTAATTCATTAGTAGAAACCTGTATTTTAAACTTTCTTTTATGTTAGACTCTATAATGAATTATGTCAATGTAAAATTATAAAAAAATCAGGCCCATTGATGCAAATTAATTTATTTTAAGATTGACTAATCCTTCTTTTAACCCTGCACAATAACAATAAACACCATGGAAATCCCATGGTGTAATCTCAGAAAATGTAATACATACAATATCCATAGAATAATAGAACAGATAGTGACTGTAATAATAATACAAAAATTTAGTTAAGCAATATTTCTTAACTGAGGATATACCTGTAACCATGAATCTAAAATATCTTGCATTGATATAAGTTTCTCTTCCCACTTTTGCATTTCATGTTCGAAAGCTTTGACATATGGAGAACCTCGCATTGTTTGAGCTTTCAAAATGTGGTCATCCAGCATTACTTGTATATCGTCAATTGCAGACAGAATAGTTACACCAGTATCTCTGCAATATGTAAATATTTAATGGATATTGCAGAGATTATTGATTACAGAATAGGTCAACGACATTTATGACAGAGTTTACTTATTTTTAAAGCTTCAAGCTGTTGATCCAATAAATCAATTTCTTAGTAATCAATTTTCACTGAAATCCTGCACTGAACATAGTGCTTTTAAACATTAGTGTATTTTTAAGTCCTCAATGCCTATACATATATCAAAATAGATTTTAAATAAAATATTTTAACAAACATAAAACAATACCTGAATGGTACAACTACCAACAAAATATCTTCCCATTCTGATTTCATTTTCTGGAGATTCTTTTCCAATGCAAATTCTCTTGAAGCAGATACACTGATCTCTTCAAGCCGCTCAATATGTTTAGTCAAACCATACTCAATAAAGTCTGCAAGTGTAGATTCTGGAGTTGGATGAAGTGGGATCCCAACAACTTCACTTATCTGAGAAACAAATTTCATAAAAGTTGAAAGAAACAGGCACTAATATTTTACACGATTGCTGATCAAAGTATAGTTAATATATTTGACATTATTGTATTAATATACTGTGCACAGAGGAGATGTTAAAAAATAAATCTACTTAAGTACAATATTTCTAAAATATTTTTAGAAAATGTAATCACACCACAAGTTTTAGAAAGTTCCAACTGGAGACCTAAATACACATAAATAAATTGCAACAATATCTCTATGATTTTGATGGCAACAAACTAACAGTACTGATTTTATAACTTCTATTAAATCATAAGAAACAACTTATTGGTATTTTCTTCATACATAAATTAATAGGCATTTTGTGATACAGAAATAGTAATTGGAATAAACAATGGCTTAAAATGAATAATTACCTGCATCCAATGTCTTTCTTGCAATCCAGGATTGCAAATAGCTTGAAGTACAGGTACAAACTGTTTGAACTTTTCAACTTTACCCCTCACTGTTTCTGCAATTCGCTTTGACCCCGGTACATCTGAGAATGTCTTTGAGAGCTTGTAGAGAGTTCTCCACATTATGTCCACTGTCTCTTTTATTTCATCAGCATTTAGACCCATAAATGGACCTAATGAATGGACATGAAACCATTAATTTTGAATAAAAAATTAAATACTTTATCAATTAATATTTGGAAATATTGTATAGACTCTGCAAAATTAAAGGAATATTTTTCATCATAAAGAATAATATCCCTGCTGACATCATGTGTGCTCTTATAATAATGGAAATTTTAGTGAATGTTCAGAAGTTGAGTTCCATTCACAATCATGTTTAGTCCATTACAAGGGATCAATCCAGTCTTTTAATACCTGATCTTTGCCACGCCTAACCATCAACTATGGCCATACCTGAACAGCAATAAATTGCTCCTTACTCTCGGGCATCAACAGTCATTAGGTCCAGCATATTTCAAATATTTATTTGTAGGTGGATTAAATATTAATTTCGAATTTCAAAGAGTGTAACTGATTTTAAAAAGGAGCTTACCATAGTACCATATATCATAAGATTGATGAAATTCCAAAACAGTGTGCCACAGTTTTTCATAAGGTTCTACAGCACTTAACATCCGTGTTAAAGCCATAAATGGGGATAATTCAAATTCAAGAAGTTGTTCTTCTAAGTTAATTTGCTGGAATTAAAATGAATTATTATATGATTTTAAATATATGTGGGTGTGTGAACAAAGTAAATATAGTTTTATATATATATATATATATATATATATATGTAAATATAGTGTAAATTACATCTGCAGTGGCTTTGTCCTCATTGAGTAGTTTAACTAATGCGTCAACATCCTCTACAGTACTTATCATCTCTTCCACGGTTAAAATGGGTGGGTCTTTTTTCTTGAAGACCTCTAGTTCCTTCTGATGTTCTGCTAGTCTAGGTTAAAGTAAGACATTGGTTAATTAAGCACAAAGTACATATAAAAACAAAATTTTAAACAGCAATTTGGTCATTTAAGGCCTCTGGCCTCCTCCTGCCACATGGAAGTCTGTAACACTATCACTTGTGGATATCTATATTGTTAATGAGATTAATTGGGTCTACTTAGCTTAGGACCAAGCAGATGAGTAGAGATAGAAAATGACATATGTGATAATAAACTGGTTCATATATTTTTAATTGTAATTCTTAACTTACACTGCATCAAAAGCAATCCTTCTAGCTCGCAATGCATTCTCAACCATTTCTCTCCTTATGTTAATTCTACCCATGCTGAGATCAAGAACTTGTTCCATGTCCTTGGGCCATAAGAAAACTCGGCTGGTCAGTGAAATATCTTCAGCTAGTATTAATATTTCAAATAAATAAACTGCGACACAATTTGGAAAAAATAATTCCTGAGGTTTTTTTAGATGATGGACTAGTGATGTTATGAAATCAGTATATTTTTTGTTATTTCAGCATGCAGAAAAATGAAAGAATCTTTTAATGAATTCACTTTAAATGAAGTGAATGGTTGGTATGACTATTAGTATATAATGAGCACATTGGAGTTACTGAGATCCTCCCATTTAATTCATTCAATTGCATATCATTAATAATATACTCCAGTTTTAACTGCTTACAGTCATATGTAATGATTGCAGTAATGATATTGTAGTTGGATTTGTACATTTGTTATACCTGGGAATAAAGCATAATCCATCAAGAACAATATATATTCAGCAGATTGAAGCAATTTGGTTTTCATATTAAACATTGTTGAATCTCGACTCTCTACTATGAAATTTGTTAATTCAACTAATTCAGCTGTAGTTTCTGGAAGTTCACTAGCACGAAGAGCCATCTGCTCAAATGTTGCTGCTATCCTTTAAAAAGTTCAGACAATGTGAATAAAGTGAATATACTCATTTTGGTCATAATATACAAACATAAATAACTCACTCTTTATTATTGTTTCTATTGAGGTCTAGAAAATAATCTACAATGTAGGTCCTAAGAGAATCAATTATATGCCACATTTTGTCGTTTAAAAGACCGCAGTCCAAATTGAATAGATTCAGTGGGATGTTTCTTCTCAAATCATTCAACTCAACTTTTAAATCATCATAAATATCAATTTTCCTTGCAAAGTCCTAAAAATTATGTTCATTTACCAAATACATAAGATTATTGCTTAAAAACAAAATATTATATGGTATCTAAGTTGGTGGTACCTTTAAGAATGGAAATGGTTCTAGAGCAAAGAAATTTTGCAATGAAGTTTCAGCTTCTCCTGTCAAAATATAAGTGTACTTTTGGTACACAGTCAGATATTCTTTGGGTCCTGAAATATTCTTTTTGAAAATGTCCATACCTTCATCAATAATGTTTTCTGGTTCTTCCTCAAACATTGTTGTATACCTGAGATATAATTGCTCACATTCTGTTTCTGAAACATGGGATTGAAACTATGAAATACTTTCTGTAAGAACTTTCTTTTCTAATCCTAAAATTGTCATCAGCAATAATCTCCATAATAAAACTTCATACATGTGTAATAGTATAAGAGTATCAATTTAATGACTGTTTTGGTAGAGGTCTTTGTCTATTGGCTCTGTAATTAAATGCCTCTGTAATATACCTACAAAATTATAATATTGTTATGATGATATATATGTATACATTCATACCACCAAACATGTACCGATCAACAGACGGGAGAAGTTTTGATGTTTGTATTATCTGAAGAAAACCAGATCTTATTAGGTTTCCAAGCTCAGCCATTGAAGGTGACAAAGTCAGCTTAGAAGATCCAAGAGTTGGAATAACAGTTATAGTAACAAGAGGACATCTGGGAAACAATAAATCTTTATACTGTTCATTTATTTTATTGCCACCCTGAAAGAAGATACAAATATGAAGCAAATAATATCAAACAATTTGAAGTGTTTTAATTAATTTTGGTTTCTTATCCAAGTGTTCACAATTCTTAAAAATTGTATCAGTTCTAATTCTTAATCCGAATTGGAAAGAGAACCATCTTTTCAGAATTTAGGTATACAATGTTCTTTTATTAAATCATCTGTATCTATAACTTTCTACTTAGAAAAAACTATTTTGTGTATAAAATATTTATTGTAAAAAGGGAAGAAAAGATTAATAAATTAATGAATTTATGTTACACTTAAATAATACCTGATACTGGCGAAGAATACTTAAGTAATGTTTCAGGGACTCTATTATTATATACCGCAACTGTGTCATCAGAAGTCCATTAATACACCTGAAGAATTTTTGAATAATAGCAGTTGAATCTGTTTCAGTTCGAGGAACAAAGAGTTGCCAAGTATGTCTCAAGCCGAAAACTATATCAGCTACTTCTATAAGCCATCTATATTCAAAGATCACTTTATAATATGTATTGTATGGTTACAACAAATAATAATTATGTTTTTCTTGTGGTCTGTGAACTAATCATTGTACTGAATGATTAAGTCAAACCTACCCTTAATCTACCTCTTAACATAACTTAGCCTAAACTGCAGTTTTTTTTATGTCTACAGTAAGAATGTAACTTGCACTGCCCAGATTTTCAATCAATCAGGAGAAGTGAGCCTCCATGGAAGGTGATTAATCAATATTATATAGTCTCTATATGGTACAGAAGTTAGTTTAAATGTTGATTTATCATGATTTATTAATATTGTTTATTTTTGTATATTTTCAAATTTCTATTCAAAAAATGAATGTTATCAGAATTATCATTACTCACAAAAGTAATTATTCAACAAAGCACATTTTTTCCTGTCTTTGTTAATAATCATTAATGTCAACTGAATTGATTCATCTATCATTCTCAAATGTTTCATAAAACAATATAAACTATTAGGTAGTAAAATACATAATGAATTAAACTTACCCCTCTTCAAATGTCGATCTAGCAATTTGACATAGATTTTCTATTAACTTCCCAAATATTTCTGGTAACATTGGGATCCCTACATTTTGGAAAGCAGAATATGGAATAATAATCATTTGCCGGTATCTAAAGCAGAAATTAAATTTCAGTATTAGTCTAGTGCTGTAATATTTACAAATTAAAATAATGCTTTCTCCATGATTTTAAATACAATATAGCATTGTAAACATTAAATTCAGTATTAGATTAGAATGTAGTATTGAAAATAAAAAAAAATTTCTAAATATAGAAACATTGTAGATTAAATTTCATGAATAAATTATATTGTAACTTTTTAAAATTCTCAATGTACATCATAAAATTCAACTTGAAAAACAAAGAACTTTATTTTGAAGCTGTCATTATAATAGCTGAGTCATTTAATTTCTTCAATACCTATCCCCACTTATCCTTTGAAAAGGTGCATTTCTATTGTATTAATAATATCTAATATAAAAATACTCACTTGAAATACCACAAATCTCGTAGAGCAATGAGAACTGGATGTCCAACAAACAAATTGTGATTTAATTTCTCTGTACATATTAGATAAGACTGATGCCAAGAAATTGGTGCACGCAAAGTGATTGATGGATAATGTGTAGGATATGCATGTATGTTCAAACGAAGTCTTTCATTCTTGTCCAACATTATGTAATCAAGGATAGCAACTCTAAGGGTCAATTCATAATCATTTCTAATTTCATCTTCTAATTTTGCTAACAGAACTTTATATCTGAAAACAATAAATACTGTTTTCATAAACTATACCTACTTCCAATTTCCTGTTTACTTGTAAATATACAATTGTACTTACTTCTTTTGATGTTTGAATGATATACTATTGATTCCTTTTTTCAAATATTGTTCATGAAAAGGTTCCAGCATGTGACTTTCAAATCCCTCAGAAGAATTTAAAAAAATAAATTATTAATGAATATTATTAAATTAAAATATATTTAAAAAAACCTCATATTACCAAAAGTTGATGGTGATTTCTTTGCCTTAACTAAGTTTGCCTTAACTAGTAAAAATTAATGGATAGCATATATTATATACCTTATATATGTAATATTGTATTCTTTCAGCATCACTGGCTGTAATACTATTTTTCTGCTCAGATTCCACTTGCTCCAATATAATTTTTCTTTGTTCATCAAGATCAACAGGTAATTCTGCTTGCATTTCAGCTAACATTCTTATAGTACAATAAGTGAAAATGTAGTAAATAACTAATTAATCCACAATTACAAAAGTGTACTAAATTTTTAAACACTCACTCAGTCTCTTTCATTCTCTCCAATAAAGATATGGATGAAATACTCCTCCTCTTCTTTTTTACTTTTATTTCCTTGCTTTCTGCTTTTCGTTTTTGATAGTCTCCAGTCAATAGATCCTGTAATAGTTTTTAACCATACAAAAATATTATTAAAAGAGATAATTAAAATTTAAAAATCTAACATTTTTCCCAAAATTTCATTTCTCATAGTATATTTCAGAAAGGGTAAACAATAGCATAATAGACCTCAACAAAAAGATAAGAAATTGTTTATTCATAAACAACTTTAGTTTTTTGCACTTTCTTAAACTTTTTTGAAATACTGAATTTTCTTCTACATCAAATTTGTAGAGTGCTTGTTTCATTTCTTAAATTTAATACTAATTACCATCCAAATATATATATTCGAAGGAAGTAAATTGAGAATAATAAAAATGGTAACCAATCTATCTAAAGAGATAAGACTGTGCCAATTAGTTTGACAGGTATGAGAAAAACAGTTGCTTATTTGGTGGCCATGAAAACTAGATATTACAATAGTAATAGTTAATTATTCTTTGATCCTTTCTAATATGGTTACAATGATATCACAATAAAACTGATCATTGATAAAAGTAATAATTTCAATTCAAATTAGTTCCAGAATTACTGAATTTCAAGTTAGTTTGGAAAAACAATATATGAATAGCACATAAATATAAATTAATATACATATCAACTAAAGAACAATCCATTCAAAGGCAGGCATCTAAATTTACGTCAAGTTAAAAGTTATTTAGTTTAATATTATGCTGTGGTATGTTTACCATTAAATTAACAACTCCAGGTTTGTTTCTTTCAGCTGCTTTTCTCTTAGATAATATTTTTGGATCTTCCAGTCTCCTTACTATTTCTGGTGGATATTGTAAGTTGCCTTCTTCATCCAGAACTCCAGTTGGTGCAATTAATTTAGGAGTAGGTGGCATATCAGTCAGCTTCAGCATGTTTGCTGTAGGTGTATAACAACTTCCAATTGTCTCTGAAGGTTTAAAGTACTGGAATCCGTCCTAGTAATAATAATATTTCTAATAAGTAAGACAGTAACATCATTTGTACAATTGATAGATAAGAAGTCATTTAGAATTTATACTGACCACAAGAAATAAGTTATTTTATTAGACTATTACAGTATTGGACACTAATATTTATGCTGTAATGAAAGTTATATTTCCCCAAAATTAGAAATTGTGGTTGCTTTATGATGATTGTATTTTATGATATGATGGTTTCCACAAGGAAACTAATTATAAGTACATTAACAAATAACATCTTCATAATAAAATAATAAATAAATAAAATTTTATAATGTAGTAGTTTCTATAATAATTTGGAACTTCAGATTGGACATTTAATAGTATATTATTTTTTGCACAGCTTTTTGGCTATACTAACCTTAAATGGTACTGCTCGTGTCCTTGCTTTTGTTTTCATAAGTGGTGGATATTTGGCATGCATATATGCATGAGCAACAAGCTTAGTAGGTTCATCATCTGCAAATGGCATCCATGGGAGAGTTGGAATTTTGCGTCTTGGCCCACCATGATGTTGCTTCTCTTTTTTTTGCATATTTACCATATATATATATATCCTATAAAATAATACTTTACAGTATTCAACATTTAAATTAACACTACTTACAAGTTTCATTAACAGTTATAATATTCATTAATCACTTTAATATAAGTCAACATAGTTAAGCTTTGGGGGAACTGGAACAATGGATCATATAGGCCAGCAAAACAAATAATAAATATAACATTCAAATTTAAACTGTTATTTAAATGTCTTTGTAAATAGAAAAATAATATTGAATCATACCTAAATTATAGGTCATTTCTCCTAATTGTGTTTTTATTAAGTATTTTTTTGCACTATCCTATCCTGTTAAATATATTTCAACTAACAAAGTATTTACTGTTGTACATGAATATTCATTGTGTAATTATGCTGAACATTAAATGTACAGTAATACTGTAAAACCTATATTCATTGTAGGTATTGTGAATCACAATGAAGATGAATAATAGCATGTGAGATATTTATCGGTCATTTGAAATTGCTTTGTAATATAAAAAAAATTGAAAGGATGTGCTGATTATTAACACATAACCATTCAACTGAGCAATAAATACATAAATTCTCTTAAATAATTTAATTAATTTACTACTTACTTCAAGCTATTTCAATGCATGAAAAGTTTACAATGCAATGACTAGAAAACATATAAAATGGAGATTGTTAAAGACATCTGGTAATGTAACCATGACAATCCAAGCATAAGATGAAATTCAGTACAATTTTGTTGAAGATGCTTATTAACTAATGCAATGTTGCAGGGATAATTGAATTTGGAAAAAATAATATTATTGTCTACCATATGAAATTAAAATCATAATTAAAAATGTCCTTTAGTTTTCTGTGTAGATGAATCCAAATGCAGTGGGCCAACCTCTTTATTTCTACACGTATGATAGCTATGACCACCTCTTCATTTATCTCCCTTCTTCCAAGTAAAATTTCAGTGTAGTAAAAAAGGTAGAAATCACTATTAGATACGTTAACATTAAATGTATAACATATTTATTGATAAGTACTAAATGTAGAAACTTGTAATACACAATTCTGGGCATTGCAATGACCAAGTATATAAAATTAAAAACAAAATATTAATATTTAATCTAGCAATTATTCATAACGTTTCTTTTATAACAATTTTTTTCTTATTTGTTGTGAAGCTATCTTTTTTTATCAGTTAGTCAGTTAATCTTAGGGATAACATTATCATTGCTGGAAACCTCATACACGAATGTGATAAACTGAGTTGTTAATAACCGCTTTTGTAATTTCCGTAGTATTAGCGAATTATTAATCACCAATTATTTATTCAAACTCCTTACAGTTAAATAACAATTTCCCATATATTATATTATTTTAATAAAATAAAGCTCCAAGTTGAGTTAACAGCCGATGAAATTTCCCGAAGTCTTTATACTGTGTAAAGGTTATTGTAACCTACTATCTGTGCGTACTATATTTTACGTTTTCAGGAATTAGTGATTACGATTTAGTATTATTTTCTCTCGTCAGGATAATATTTATTGTGATGGCGAAATATGTAAATCTTATGAAAAAGCCAACAAATTACTGCCAGAAAATGATTCAATTGAGGAACAGAATTTTCGGCGATGTAGTGAGGAGAACAAACAGTAAATCTATGAAAGTAATTACGATTTTATTAGAATGTTCATTGAATATTTAAAGCGTAAAGAATTTGATAGCATAATACTTTGCTTAATGAATTGTTTATTTAAGGTTATCGCCTTGATGAGTGAGCGTCCCACACAAAAAAATCCAGAGAAAACAATTGACTACTATCCAAGGCATATTGAAACACACAAATTAATGAAACACCTGAGGGACTATGGTTTGTTCAGGGATGAGCACAAGGACTTTCAAGAAGAAATGATCAGGCTAAGGGAACTTCGAGGAAAGAGAATATGGTGGAAAGACCATAAGAAACAATAAATTAAATTTTGTAGCAATCATTTAAATTTAAGATTTATTAAATAGAAACATTATTACAATTTTATAAAACTTTTTTAAAGTATTGTTTCAGCATAGATAAAAGCCCTATACTGAGCAGAAATATAAATCATTTCTACAATATGTCAAGCATCAACTGAGAATTACATATGCAAACTGATGTATTTTTAATTCACTAATCAAAACTAATTAAATTTGAATATGTATGAAAAATAATATTTCTGTAATTAATATTATGTATAAATATATTGTAGTAATAAATAAAAATAGCAATATACAGTTCCTTCTGTTACAAATATACTTTATTTCTTTTTTAAAAATAAATTACCCTTATAATTAATGCACAAAAAGAATTAATGAATGAAATGAAAAAATGATTAATGAATGATTATGCCATATTGTTATGAAATGAAAATTTACATAAGAACCAAAATTTTATTTAATTATTTATGCTGAACTAAATGTACGTTAATTTCCTAATTTGAAGTAGTTTTGACATAAATCGAATGTAACAAATCCAGTCTTTTGTGAATATAAATACGTTATCTGAACACAATATATACAAAATACAGCCCTTAGAGAATACTAAATACAGTTATAATGTATAATTGTTGATGTTATTAAACAACTTTCAATTTATTGAACAAATTGTCTCAAATAAACATTACAATTCATCTATCTTCTTGGACTTTCTTCCTTTTTCCCCTTTCGGATTTGTGGTGTGTGGCAGTGTTTCTTCTAGACAAGAAATATCTTGCCCTTTTAGAAAATGCTGAGCACAAAGATATTCCTTTAGAGGAACTTCTCCTTGGTGATTGAAATACCATTCTTCAATATCTGCTTCATGATTTTCAAGTACTGTTTCACACTTAAAGAAAAAACATCATTAATCAAATATATAAAATTGGTGGCAGGTAATTTAATAATTTATATACAAAAATAGGGTCTTAAGAAAAAATAAGTAAAATATTTATTCCTCTTCAATAATTTCCTTAATGGGAAAACTGTTAACTGATCCACATTAATTAACACATAATTATAAAAATATGTTAATTCAAACAAACCTGACTTTTCATATTGGTGATCTCTACTGAGGGCTTATCCCAGAGTTCATAGGGTATACCTAATTCCACTTTAACTCCTTTATCACTGTAATTATATAGTTATAAGAGAATTACATTGTCTTTTTACTTTTTATATTTATACAAAAATATCAATATAATATTTTACTGTCAATAAAAAATATTGTAAATTGTATCTGAACATTATAATAGCAGTAACTAGCAATATAAACTTAGTTTAGTACATCCCAGACACAAAATCTGGTACTGGATTCTTATTTTTAATTTCAAAGGATTTCAGTAAATTACAATACACGCTACATACACAAGCCCATGAAGCGTTTTGAAGGTTTGACTCATTCCCTTAGCAAAACGTGTGCTATCACTTCTTTCTTTATGAATGTTGTATTCCAGAATTCTTTCACAAACCCCATCAAGAGATTCCAACAATCTCAGTTCACTGTTAACAGAATTATGACAATTAATATGTTAACTTTAGGAAAAAACAACATAATATGATAATGTACAATTTATAAAAATAAGCACGAATTTACAATTGTATACATATATATTATACATATTTTTACTCACGACTTCTTGTACTCTTTCTTTTTTTTGGGCTTATCCACAGAATAACCTGTTTCAATAACATCATTTGATTTTCCTGTTTCAACAAGCCTGCTCTCTAGTTCAGTAGCCAGTATCTTGCATACTTTACAACAGAAACAATGACCTCAACATTGTAATTTAACATAATACAATAAGAGTTGAACTAAATACTTTATTTTCAATATTATTGATATGGATTTGTAAAAAGATATTGAAGTAAACAGCAGTTATGATTTCCTTTGAGATGTATTTTAACAAATACACTTGTTCAATTGTTACTGTATGTTTAATTAATATCAATGCAAGATAAAAATGAACTGTCCTATTAAAATCATAGGTTTATTTAACTTATTAACCTTCACATTTATTGGCGTATTTTACTCCTTCCTCTTCTTCAGTGGCATGAACAACGAATGATAAAAAAGCAAAAGATATTATTAATGTTAATTTAATCATTAGTAAATTCTATACTTCGACAAATGTTAGAATAACAGTAAAAAAGTTAAATTAATTACAAAATGACAAAAATTAGAACTCCGGGAGGAGGCTATAGCTAAGGTTATGATTACACTCAGAATTTATGTAAGTAATTCAATTCTGGAAAGATATATTTAAACGATTTATTTCAGAATAGTTGGGAAGTAGTTATCAAAACATTAATTTAAAAACCTATAATTTATTTTAATACTCGGTCATTTTCCATGTTTTCTATAGAAATAAAGAGAATTCATTCCTAATTGAATGGAGAAAAATTGCAAATGAAACATTCAATAATAATAAGAATTTCATTATTTTCACTGTTACTTTTATTAATAAGGAAAAACATACTTTCAACGTGTAGGTATATAATATTATTTTAAACTAATTCGTTATTATTTATTTTCATTTGTCTATAACATTTGATAATTAATTGTTTATTAGTAGACAAAAATACATATAGCAGATAAATATAAAAACACGGGGTGTAGTCAATCCACTGATCTTATTTATACTATGACCCCTTATTTATCCCTATCTAAATCTAACAATTAAAACAACCTTAACCAATAATACATGCCTTGCAGTTTGTTATTAGTGTAATATGGTCTTAATAATTCAAAATTGGTATTTATTTCATGAATTATATTTTCATTTTGTTTCATTCGATGAAAAAAGATTCTCCTACGTTCATTCTATATAGTTGTAACTTTTACGAATGTATAATGTACGTATGTGTAATGTATGTATAATAAAGGCTGGTGATTTTCAATATGCAAATTGCATCTAATATTATAGATTTCAGAACATTTATTTTGTACCTGTTTTAAGTAAGTATGAAATCTAATTGGCGCTGAGAGAAGGGGTTGTTCAGGTGATTGTAGAGATTGCTCAGGGTCCGAGTCTCAATTTGGTGTATTGTTATTTGTTTTTTTGTGCTTGTTTCTGCTCTTCTGCGTCAAGAACATTTAGGTCTAACTATTTTTAAAGAAAATAAATATTTTTAAAGGAAATAATGCATTTTATATGTTGTACATTTTATTATATTACGTATACTATCAGACTTGCCGGCTTTGTTGTGATAACAAGTTTATTTGGATTTCTTTTGCAGATATGGCACCTAGAAAGAAAACGATTAAAAATGCGTTTTATTTTTTTATGCTTGATGTTAAAGCCAAAGAGGAGAGCAATGGCAGAGTTTTTCCTGGAGGCTTGAAAGATGTGGCGGAAATCGCGAGCCGGCAATGGAGTGTCAGTCATTTTAAGGATTCATTTTGATTTCTTTGTAGCTGTCGTTTATTAAACAACTTTGTAGTAATATTTCTTCATCTACAGTTGATATCAAGTTTATTGTTTCAGTTTCGTTCAAATATTATGTTATTGGAATTAATATTTCATGGCTCAATTTTTGGACTAGAAATCAGTGATTCAGAATAAATTGCTAAATAGAGTCCCAGTAACTCATTATTCCATGAGTGTAGTAATGTGTAGTGTGGATATTCAGTTTTATCCATATTAAAAATCATACAAACCTGATTGCACGACATGTTGTAACTGGTATTTTTATGTCATCTAATCAAGTTAAATGATAAATCTAGTTGTAGGTTCATGATGTTTCTGTCTCCTCTCGCTGGTTTGGTCTTTTGCTAGACCGGTTTCGGCTGTTCGCCATCTTCAGTAGCGGTGTTAGTCACTGTTAGCACTAAACAACACACAGTACAAAGTACATTTCACAGTACATGTGAAAGTAACAGTGCAGTGAGGATGCCCAAAAAACATCCAAAGTGCTAACAGTGATTAACACCGCTACTGAAGATGGCGAGCAGCCGAAACCGGTCTAGCAAAAGACCAAACCAGCGAGAGGAGACAGAAACATCACGAACCTACAGTATTCCAACCCCTCGCAGACCACAAAACAGGTATATTAAATTAGATAAATCTAGTTGTTAAATGATAATTGAGTGCAGATGATTAATCACTTTGTTGATATATTGCTAATGTCTGATAGGCCCATTATAATGATGGCATTATGGAATTCTAC
Organism: Lethocerus indicus; assembly: GCA_019843655.1. Classification (NCBI taxonomy): domain Eukaryota; kingdom Metazoa; phylum Arthropoda; class Insecta; order Hemiptera; family Belostomatidae; genus Lethocerus; species Lethocerus indicus. The sequence goes on from JACDQD010000008.1 coordinate 13,835,486, forward strand.
CAGGACTGGATAGCATATTCATGAAAGATTTAGCAGTTATCATTTTTAAAATATCCCATAATTTTTTTTATGTAATTACTGTCACTTGTTTTCTAATTACTAGTAGCAATTGAAAGTACATTTCTCATGCTAGTTGTAATTAGTAATAGTTATCTACCTTTGTATTTATTTTGATTTTGTTTCGAAATGGAGTATTCACAATTTTGTGTCCACAATTATTATATTTATTGTTAGATGTGGTTTATATTTTTAGAAATGCTTTAGTTCTATAATTCATCATATTACAGAAAAGGGATTTCAAGCAATTTTGGGTATATTATATTGTGTTATTTTAATTAGCAAATTTCTCTAAATTTTTATGGATTAAAAACTGTTTGTAGATCATGTCTTAGATATAATGAATATATTTGATGCTGCATATTTCCATTTTAATGCTATTATCTTGAAATTATATTTGATTTTACCGTTAAACATGAGCCCATAAAGAATTTTGACAAAGATGTTTTTGTTGAGAACATAATTATTTTATTATTATCCCATAATATTTAATTATTGTTTATCGTTTATTGATATTTTTAATGGCTATAGAAGATGGGGTTTGATGAAAAAGAACCATATAATAGAAAGGCAGCTGAAGCCAAGCGGCACGATAACGAAGATTTAACTAGGAAGTTTACTTCCCTTGGTGTAAGTTATGCTACATTGGATGCTGAAGAAAGGGAACTTGAAGAAGCAAACCAATTAATGATAGAAACAGTCAAGAAAATGGTTAGGTCGTTACCTAGAGAAACAGGCAAGTGAAATCTGAAATTAGAAATAGTAATTCATTTATTTTTTTTTAAATCCAGCTTAATCCACTGAGTATGCAGTTGTTTATTAATACATACAGAAAAATAAAATGTAATCAATTATTGTTTCAGAATTAAAGTGCCAGGAATTTTTTGTTTGCCATGTAAATTACTTTTATAAAAATGATAGAGGAGTTTACTGTCCAGCTGAAATTGCTTTAGGTGTTTTCAGCTTAAAACATGGAATGAAACGATTTCTTCACTCATTTATTGATCCAGGTACTACATATTTAGTTACAAAACACCACCATTTTTATGTTATTCTTAGAATAGCTAATTTAAATTTTTTTCTATTTGTAGGTAAAATGCATTTAGGTTATAGGTTTGAAGCTACTGATTGGTCTCAAAAAACACACAATATACCTTTTGATGATCCCAAATGGTCTGCTGGAGAAAAAGATTACCATCACTTGTTGTGTCGCATTATGGCTTTCTTAAAAGTGAGTTTTATTCGTATTTCTCATCACAGTTTAGTTGTCTTTTTTGTCTTTTGTTTGTTGTTTTTCTTATATGTAATCAGAGTAATGTTAAACATGTTTGTTTTATATTGTTTCAGGCTGAACATGATTACCAGTCAATTCCTCCTATTTTTACTATGGCAGATTCATTAAATAACAATACGAGTATTAGTGCTGTTAAGAGTGTGTTTCAAACAATGTGTGAAGCTGCTGGTATATGGAATTTTTTTATTCTATTTAGTTTTAGTGATAAGATAATAACTTTGACTATCTGTTTCTGCATAATTAGTTTACTATAATATTCAATTCAGTAATAATTACTATATATATATATATATATATATATATATATATATATATATATATATAAAAAGATACATATATTGGTTATGCTCCTATATAGACATACATATTTTGTTACATAATCCCTCATGATGTCTGACTTAAACGGCTGATACTACTCTGCTCTGGAGTTTATAGACAGTGTTTCAATCAGTATTTATATTAAATAAAAAACACCCATATCCCAGCAGAATCAACACCTGGGCAAAGATTTCAGGTGAAATATTTAAAAATCTAGTGTCAGATTAGTTTTCTGTCATTGTTACTTTGGTAATGGTTGTTATAGAAGCAATCATTGTTGATTGGTTCAGCAATTGGGAGCATTGCTCCCCACTTGGGCTTGAGTTAGAGTGGACTTTAGGGGTGTTTGGGTGGTGGGTGGGCACCTCAGAGCATTTTTTTTAGTATGTTGAAGAATATACCACCAAATGTTGGTATTGATACTCCAAATAGTATAGAAGCCTAATTAACATATATACATAATTCATCCATTTGACTTTTATTTATTTTAAATGTGTGTGTTTGAATGGTATATGATGGTAATAAACAGAAACATTTAAAAAATGAACATCAAATATGTCATATTTCTGCGGACCTCAAATTTAATTTTTCAGATGAAGATCCAGCAATTTTTCGTATTTTCCCTTTGCCACTTTTGTTTTTTGAATTACGTAATCATTGTGTGGATGATAGTATGCACCCTGAAAGTCGTTTAAATGAAATAAAATTACCAACTGTAGCCATGGCAGAGCATGAAATTGAGAAAGATGTATTCACTTATGCAAGAAATGTTGGTTGTGAAGTAAGATTTATTTTAATTTGAAGTTAAATGTTTAATATAAATCCAATGAAATTTAACATTAAAGTATTTTTCTTCCACTTCTTTTTTTAAAGTTCCATGAAGAAAAAGATCTGGCAACATACTGCTCATTATCAATAATAGCTCGTTGGATCTATACTGTATGTGACCATTGCTGTATGCATCTTGGTATACCACTAGTGTTGGGAAAACATTGTCCCAAAAATGCTGATGTAGAGAGAAATGCATGTTCATGGAAAGTAAGTTCTCGAACATAGGTCTAAAAAATTTATTAACGTATTCTGTTTCTGACAAACTGTGTTATATACGTTTCAGTTTGAACCCAAGGAGGCCCCAAAAAATGAAGCAAAAGACAGAGGCAATTCTTCTAAGGATAACTCATTCATGCCAACCATAATTGACCATGGGAAACTAAGGGTACATTTATTTATTTACTATTAATTTCATTACACCTATTAATAATGGAAAATATTGTTTGTTGGTCTGCAGCTGTATGAAATATGAATCCAAATTAGAAATCTAGACAATAAAATACCTTGTTTAGGAACAGTATGACATGGAATTGCAGAATACTTCTAGACCTATATCTGTGCCTACTCGAGCAGATGTTAGGCTTCCTAAAAATAATTGTAAGTTAATAAATTTATAATCATTTGAAATTTGTTACCCCCTCTGGGTATCAAACTAAGAACACCCAGGTTAGATTGTATGCATTTGAGGTTGTTATAATACGTTTTCAAATTCATGTGATGTTAATCTTTATTTAAAACTATCATTCTGTTTAGTGTTTTATTTTGTCAATTGTAGCATTATTGACCATGGAATCAGTGGGTGGTAAATTTTAATTTAAAGTTAAGAAATTATATCGTGATTATTTAATGTTTATAATCTTAGAACGATATTAATTATTCAGCATATTCTACTGCCATCAAAAACAGACTTCCTGGTACCTCTTCTGCTGCTGGACCAAGTACGAAGAATTTAAACTTCCCAAAACCTAGTATGTTCCATTTCTTTTTAGATAGTTTGCATACAACAAACTACTATTAAAAATTGCTTTTAATTATTTTTTTACACAATAGTAATACAAGTTTAATATATAAATGACTGACATGTATATTAAATCTAAGTCTTGTTAAATTTTAGTACATTTTTTCAGTATGAGCAGACTAATGTAATAAACAATAATACAAAATATTTTTCTCATTCCTTGAAAAATTATTAATAATATTATTATTTATTATAGTAATGTTAATATAATTTTTTTCAGCGGATTCAACCGAAAATGCATGCTACGTTGGTGGAAGGGGTATGTAATAACTATTTAACTTTGAATTCTTTATTATCATTGGCAAGAGTTTCTACGGTTAAGCACATTAATTACAAGTTGCAAAAATTTAGTCTAATGATAATGTAAAGTAGACATACAAAAAATGTTATACCAATTTATTTTTTAGTTGCTGTTTCGGTGGTTGTTCTATTGAAATTTCCGAATCATGGAATAAAATTTGTATTACAATAACAATTGTGAATAAACACCTAATATCATTACATTTTACTAATTTCATTTTATATTATTATGGTTCATTACAATTGTATATAATTATTGTTAACATTGGTAAATTATTTTTATTATATCAATTGTTTTCTTAGGGCAATATTCTTTGAGTTATTATGTACTGAATCCTCAAGTGCTTAGGAGAGCTCCATAAAGCATTCATATGAAAAATAGTGATTAGTAATGAATGTGTATTACTATCTTTTCATCATTAGTACCTGCAGTTATATTTTTTTGTTCCCCCTTTATTTGTACAGCTTAATGAAGAGGGGTGCCCATGTTTCTTATTCAGAGTTACATTTATTGACAAAGACATCATTTAATTATTTATCTTGTAATTTTAGGTCGAGGTTTCCCCTGTAACGCACAGTCTAGGCCAGATATTCAACCAGGATATTGGCCAGTTTCAGGAAGGGGTTCAAGAATGAATCTCTAAACATAAACTTCTTCCGATTGAATTTGAACCTAAATTTCCATTTAGAGGGATAAGAAAATATAAATCTAATTATTTTTTGGATAAATATAGTTCCTTCTTAATAATGATATTTATATTTTTGGATCTGTGCAGATTATAATTTTAATATTATTAGTATGACCCTGTTATTACATTAATCAGGTTCCTAATGTTTTGAAGCATTTATATTAAATTAAGAAGAAGTATTGAATTAGCATATGCTGTTCATTACACAATTTTATGTGCATTAATTATTGTCTTAATGCAACATCCTTGTTTTATAATAAATTTATATACTAGTATTTTGTTATCATGGCTATTATACATCTGACTTATATTTATAAAATTTGTATTTTTTTACTTACTTTCAATCAGTTATTTGAACAATAACTACATTTGATTGAAAAATGTGATTTAGTTATTAATAAACTTGGATAAAAGATTGTTTGTAATATTTTATTGGTGGTATGAAACCCAGCTAAAATTGAATGTGCAATGCATGTTCTTTAGTATATGACATAAAATCTTGATGGTGAAAAAATATTCACAACTTCCCCAGATAATTTCTGAATCAGCAGCACAAAACTTAAAATACAGAAACAACTAATAAACAAGGTCTATGAAATTAAAAAAAGAATATGAGATTCCCCAACCCTATAAAGGACAGGAAATTTTACTATCACGAAGATAGCAGGACACATGTTGCTACTGACGAATAAACGAAGATCTTACACCAAAAAATGATAAAGGCACTATCACATTTCTAACAATTGCATGAAATAAGAAAAATAAACACCTTAAAGCAGACCTTAACTTGAAAGGACAATAACATTAACTCTATACCACAGTATTTAAGGAAGATGCTACTCTTTAGACATATAAACTGTCTTTGGACAGATTAATGTGCCTTACCTGCCAGAGCTCAGACAAAAAGATTCTGAGAAATGTTGGCGCTGTTTCCAATGGACATTAATTTCAGGAGAGAAAATTTTATTTCTTTAAATTTTCCAATTGATTCTGCTTGTTTGAAGACCTACGTTAAATGATCCTAAAAATTAGAATGATTGTACAGCTAGCAATTTCTATGAGGAGGGATCATAATCAAACTCTTTTCACATCACTATCAGTTTATATCTTTACTTAAGAAGTAATTGAAAAGGAACCAGAAGTTGGTGCTTAGTTTATAAAAAGGATGTTTAGTGGGTATAGGAGTATTGAGCTAATAAATATTGGCCATATGTACACTGCTCGTGAGAGCGTCGTTGTGGGTGTTGTAGAATTACACAATGTAGCACCCGGTTCTGTGCACAATATTTTAATTTCTTCAGATTATACCATAGGGAAACCGTGGTAGATGTAAACTCATTAATAATATAATTATTAATCAAATTATATTTGCTAATGCGATAAGTAAAGGATAGTTACAATGTTTTTTTTTAAATAACGCCAGACTAAGTTGGTTACGGAGTTTAGTACCGCGTAAGTTATAGTCAAGAGATTTTTTCCTTCAAGTTATTTTGAATATGGGAACAACATTCATGTAGTAGACACCTATTAAGAAGTACTATAACTGTAAGGGAGCTTTATACAAAACTTTTACTGTAAATCACCAGCTAAAGGGATAATCAGTCATTTATAAAAATATGAAAGCTAAACTAAATCTACCTTTAGAAAAGTTAAAGTGAGAATTTACATTATAAATTAAATACTTTATTTTATAAATTTGTTAGCGTTAGCTGTATTTTTTCTATCCACCATTTTCTATTGTAAATTTGAACTAATAACAATAAATACACAAATTAAGTAACATAATACTACTTAATTGTATAAAACGTATTGTATTAAAAAAGAGTTGTTGATTAATTATGTTAAGTATCCGCAATTTTTTAATGACTACACTGAAATTATTAATTTGATGAAATTGTTATGGAATTTTATTTAAGGAATTTATTATTATATAGTGTCTAAGATAGTAATATTTTAATTAAAAAAGAATGTAACGAATTCATTACTTTCACAGTACTGAAATCGAAAAATGTCAACTTGTCTTACGTGGCAACACTGCTGTTGTAGTTGTGTTTGGTGGAGAGTTTGGGTTTCTCTTAAGTTTATTTTAAATAATAAGTAGAATGATTCCTAGAGGGAAAGTTTCACTAATGTTTTTTATTTACACTATTTTTTTGTATTATTTTGGAACGTAAATTATTTTACGTTTTTTTGAAAACATTTTTAGGATATATGTGCGCTGTATAAACATTTTATTTCCTTTCAACATTACCAAGTGTTAGTTTTGTGAAATATTACTTACAGTGTTGTTTACGTAAAGTAATTGTTAGTTTGAATTAAGCTATGAATGTTTTAAGAGCGTCAATTAGGGAAATAAGATGGTATATTTTTTGTAGGTCTTAGTGAAACCAAAGAAGTATTTAACGCTTTAAGGAGGATAGTATTTTTGGATCAATTAATGTGTAGTATTTAAAAATGGATATAAATCGGACAATGCAACACAAACCTAGAGGTATGAGTGGATTCCTTATGTTTTATGGTATTCTCATTGCTATTTGTATTCTGTTGGACTAACTTTTATATCTTATTAATATAATATTATATGTATTTGGTCCACTCAATTTGTGTTTTAACAAGCTGCACATTATTTCCTTACATGATTTTCAATTGTATACAATATGTTTGTAAAGGTTGATCTTTACCTTTACCTATGAGTATAGGTATGCCATTAATATTTCTGGTTATTTGAATTACGAAGTATATTTTGGTTGACACCTGTTTTTTAAGTTAACTCATCTAAAGATTATAGACCACAATTATTAATCCATTGTTGTCTAAGTCTAACTACTAACAAAACATTAATTTTTTAATGCCTTCATTAGCGGTCAGGAAGCTGCTCTACAGCTATAGTTCAGAGGATTCTAAAGAGAGTTCGAAGAATCTGGAGACATTCAGATTCCCCCCACCACCTCGGTTACCACTTCCTCATTTTTCACCTCCCCCGTTTGCTGGAGCCTCTGATGTGGATACCTCGGATAGCCAGTCAGATCCTAATACAAAGAACCAGAAAACCAAGCACCTGCAAAAGTTGCGTATTCCGCCAGGACGTATGTACAGTTACAGAGGTTATCAGAGTGATGGTAGTCCTGCCAGAATGCTTCCTCCTATCGGTGTATTCTGGGATATAGAAAATTGTCAGGTAAAATTATGCGATGTGTTTATTTGGTTACCACAATATCTTTATAGAGGTGATTTCATCCCCCACTCTACTTGGTGGAGGAGAATGACCTCTTCCTCCTTCGGCCACTGGTAGACTCGATATATTGTTTAAGAGAAATAAAAATAGAAAAGGTGGAAGGAGTTCTGAGAATGTACCTATGGTTCATCAAAATTTCCTGATTAAAAGAAATAAATAAAGGAAGTCATTTTTTGTTTCCCTGTGTTGTCTCTGAGACATATTGCTGTAAGACTGGAGCTAGCCCTGCCTCTAAATATAGCTGTCAAAGACAGATTTAAATTCTTTATTTATTATTCTGTAGGCATAATGAACAAAATAAAAAAAGGTAAAAAAAACAGTAACAGGGAAATCAATATGGTGACTACAAGAGAATGACATTAAAAATAAATACAAAACAAATGGCAATATCAATATAGGTGGTGGCAGGGGAAGGGGCCTGGAACTCTTCTACCTTTCCCTCCATTGTGGTAGTCACCATGGTGACACCAGAGTTAACTGAAAGTATTATCTGTACCAAGGCTAAACTTATTCTGTATAAATTATTACTGCATGACAGATTATTGACAGAAGATAATTTAGGAGACTCTGTAGTATATTAAGGTTTTAAATTAATAGGTAAGTGGTATGTAATTCATTTACTACATTAAATGAGTACAGTTTTAAATGATTATATTTTTCTTTTATGATTTGTTTAGATTCCAAGAGGGAAATCGGCTGTAGCAGTAGCACAGACTATTAGAAATCGATTTTTCGATGGGTATAGAGAAGCAGAATTTGTAGTTGTGTGTGATGTTAGAAAAGAAAATCCCCAAGTTATTCAGGAACTGAATGATGCTCAGGTATATTTTAAAGAAAGTTATTTTCTTGGCATTCAATAAATTTTCCAGTTATTTTATGTTTTACTATTTCTACAATATGGTGGTATTAGCCTCCATCACTTATACAGTTAATGGGTTATAATAACTCCCCAGTTGAGGAGAACATTACTGTTACTAACTTATTCATTTCTACCTGAAAATAATAATAATAATTTTGTATTGTTATACACTAAAAAAATAATGTGTTGTAGTTAAAATTACCTGAAGGAATAATGTTTGATTTCTTGGGTATGAAAAGTTGTAGAAATATGCATTTTCTTTATTTTGGCATGGTAGGTGGTCTGTACTTAATTACATATTTTCACCAAGTCTCTGTGCACTCAATTGAGACACAAAAAAGCAGAATGGTTTCTTTAATACAAAGTTATCTCAGTATTATCTAATTAGGTAATTTTACATTTTTAGATATTTGGATCACAAATAATGCTTGGAAGGATTAATGTGAATTTTTGATGTGGCATAGGTTTTGAACTATTTAGACTGCTGGTTGTGTAGAATTTTCACTGATTGCATATAAAATCTGTAACCTTTGGTATTTAGAATAAGTTAAATTCAGACATAGTTTCATTTAGCCTAATGAATATAGAACAGGTCAAAAATGACTAGAGAAAAAATAAAAATCATAGTTGTCTTTTGATTATGGGTTTAAGTCCTAGTTTTAAGCATGGATGAGAACTCTGTATCAAAAATGTTAACATAATTTTGTTTTGGCAGTGCCCCAGCATCTAAGGAACTCTTTTTAGAGCCTGTAGACCAGTTGCTCATCTTGTATTCCAACCATACAAGGAATTAAATCATGGTCACTGGTATTGAAAGCTAGTATATTTTCATTTTGGACCCATACTCCTGTACTGTGGGTGTTTGGTTAACTAGTCATAGTAGGGGATATGTGTCAAGATTAGATTGACTTGAGGAACCCCCACAAAGATACCTTGTGGAGTAGCACTTATTACTAGTATAGTACCTAAAATAATTTTACTAAATTACCCAGTTTTTAAATGACTGTTTGCAGGTAAACCTTATTCATGTTGGAGCAACAAGTAAAAATGCAGCTGATGAAAAGCTGAGACATTCAATGCGAAGATTCGCTGATATTCATGGTTTCCCAGCCGCTGTGATATTAATTTCAGGAGATGTTAATTTCTCTCCTGATTTATGTGATCTTAGGCACAGGTAAATTATAATGCATTAATTATTATTTAGTGTATTAGTTTAGTAGTGCACACATGAATAATACTAGTAGAATTGAAAACAACTTGTGAAAGAATACAATGAACTTTTAAATATTCACACCAGACCATTATTTTAATTTCCATTGAATTCAGTTATTTGTACAAATAATATTTAATTACATAAATTAGGGGCACATAACAGCTAAAACCTAATTTCACCCTTAAAAAAATTATGTAATTTATATTATTCATTCTTATTTTATTTTGAAATTGTATAAAGGTCATTAGAAAAAACTGTTAAAGTATTATATATTATATCTTAGTTTATTATAAACCTTGAGGAAAAAAAGGGTAGGGAATGATAACCGCTTTGGTGTGGTTCATAAATACAGTTCTCTTTCATGCATGTTATTACTTTGTTTTACTTTTGTTCACAGAAAAAAAATTCACATCATTCTGTTACATAATGAGAGAAGCTCCGAGTCATTAATTTTGTGTGCACATGAACACTATATTTTTAGTAAATTAGTTGAGGCCTTACCTCTCAGAGGTACCAAGGTATAATACCACTTTTCTGAAGTTCCTTACATTTAATGTTGACATATTATTTTTATTATATATATGGTCAATTTTTTAAATTATATATATTTATATATATATATATATATATATATATATATATATTATTATTATTATTATTATTATTGTTATTATTTTGTGCAGACAGGCAATGAAGCAGTTGAAGTTATTATAAGAAATTTGCCTGTTGGTTATGATTCAAAAAAAGTGAAAAGAAAGCTAAAAACCCTTTCTGACAATTGTGGAGGCAGAGTTGGACATGTATCGGAATCAACTGCAACTATACGTTTTCCATCCATTGATTTTGCCAAAAGGTTTGTTTTAATTATTTTGTCGAATAGTATATCTGTAAATATATATATTTAGAGCCGTAATAGCATTCTTGCCTTATTCATAAAAATATTAAAATGTTTTAAGACGTATTATTTACTTACTTTTGATTTTTTGTTTGATTATCAAATTAGAAAAAATGCTGTTCATACCTAATGCAACCTCTGTTTAAAGGTAACAGAGATTGAGGGCAACTTGATATGTTTTGGATTTAAAGTTTGTTAGGATTAAGGGTGGTTGGTCTATTCATTGATGAGAGGAACCTATGAACTGTTTAGTCATACCATGTTGTCAGTTGCTTTTGTGCAGTGCATCTCTTTGTAACAAAGGAAGAGTTATGTGATTTTTAGTAATTTCGATAATATTCTTATATCACCCGTACTAATTAATTCGTTTTATTCAAAATGATGCCACAACATAATTTATGTTTATATAAAAGGTACACATTATGAATAGCACTATTTATTATTTTAGCTTCATATTATTGTTCTGTACTTCTTAACAAATTAGCTATTATTTCGAGTATTAATTTGTTTCCTGTACGTATTTAATAATTTTTACGACTTTCCCATCTAGTTGTTTCATTAATGTAGAAATATGGTTTTGTTCTATTATCATTTTTGTTATAATTGTATTTTACTGTTCAAGTTGTTCCAGTTTTCCCATTTTTTGTTTGTCTTTCACATTATTTCCTGAGGCTTTATTTTAAATATATTATTCAGTATAATAAATATATATTAGTTCATTCACAAGGGCACATTTAAATAAATATTCTTCCATATTCATGATTAGTTTATTCTGTACTTAAATAATTTTCTATTAGGCATTTATTCTATTTTTTCCCCCCTCCCCCCCCTAAAAAGGGCACAGAAACGTCTTGATGGTGAATTAGTGTTTGGAAATCAGATCAGTGTTGGGTTCCCCCAAAGAATTGGCTCTCGAAAGGACTCTTTGCCTTCAGGTTGGTTCTGTTATTATCACATTTTAGTGTTTTCATATTAATTTTTTAATAAGAACTTGACCGATGATTTGATTGTTATCTATAATTTTCTTGAAATCATCTGCATTAGAAATGGGTATCTTATGTTATCTGTTCCTTCAGGTCAAAGAGATGGAATGGTGAGTTTAGAGATGCCTCATGTTGCAGTTGTACCAAACAATATTGGAGGACAACTAAGTACAGGAGTTGTTGCGACTGCATTGTATCCTCAAAATTCTTCTGGGTTTGTTTCCCTAATAATTTTTAATTATAATTACTTTATTCAAAACTCATTCTGTTCATATCTCAGAAAGTTTTAAAAGTACATAAAATGAATACAAAGTTTGAGAATGTATAGGAATTTGCTATTAATAGGTTTCCATCCTGATTCCTCAAGATTATTAGCCCAGCGTATTACCATTCTCAACTATGATGGCAGAGATTTTCCATCTGTCTGCAAATTTGAAATTAATTGAACAGAGAGGATTTTTGGAACCGTACACTTACAATTGATTCCTATTCAGAAATTTATGTTTTTTTATACATTAGTTATTTAATTTGAAGTAGTTTATTGGTGTATGTTTAATGCCAGACAATATCTGGTTTATAAAAATCTTTTCTTATCAGTTATGGTAATTTGAGCACAAGAAAAAAGTAATACATTAAAAAATAATTTACTAAAATGTGCCCTTCAAACATTTGTATTTTTGAATTATTAAATATGTCTGTAGGACATGGCAGACATGTGGAAATATTGAGTTGCAAAACGGTACAAGAGGATTTGGAAATAATCAAAAACCAAAGGTGAATATTGTAGCATCAGTTGTGAAAATATCTGAAAGTGTTGATAGGAAGAAAAAATAATAGTCTTTTCCAAGAAATTATTATTCACACAAGTGAATAATTATTATATTTTATGAAAATAGCGTACAATTATTTTAATTTGTTAAGATATTTCAATTAATAATAATTTATCTAATAAAATGAATGTTTCTGATTTTTTATCACTTTATTAAACATTTTGAGAATTAATTTAATTAATTTTAATACATTTTTGTCACCTCTAGGGAAATAATTCACTTCAGTCAAAAGGAGGACGTTCTGTCTTGGGCAATAAAAATGAAGTGAATATAAGGGAAAATACATCTGGATGGGTGTCTCAGGGTTTACCTACAGCTTATAATGGTAATGAATGTGATAATCTGGATAAATATTTTTTTGTGTGATGTAGTAGTAAATCAATATTTCATCTTAGTCTAAGTACAACATTAACACCAAGGATTGTTATGCCTGTAGATACATCAGTAACAAATCCTTGAGCTTTAGCTGCAGAGTCCCATATGTTAATTATGAAATGATAATTACATTTAATTTTAAAGTATTTGTTTGGAGGTCCGCGAGGTTTGGAACATCTTTGATCTTGTGATCTTCTCTCAACTTGCCCATTTGGTCCTAGTGTAGACGGGTTCTCAGTTTTTCCTGTTGTCAGTAAAATTCCGTCAGCAATATATTGAAGTACATTTAAATTTCGGAATCATCCTGTCATGTACACTGTCTTTGTGATTCTCTGCTTCAGGCACTATCCTTGGCAGTTACATGCACCAATTTGGCCATTGGAGATTCCCTTTGTTGATTTAATTGGTGTCTTGGTTGAAAGGTCAAGTTATAGTCAGTTCAAAGTATCTATTTTCCTGCACCAAGAAATGTAAGTTTTATTCCTGATGGGATGAGTTTCCTTCACTAGTCTCCTCATGAGGAGATTATTTGCTAGTTGCTCATGAACTACAACTGCATATATATTCCACATTCATCTATAGGATGTTCAAGATTTTTTAGTTGCTAATATCTTTTGATTTTATTCAGTGTACTCCTGTAACCTCAAATAATGGCATGGGTTAACATTTGGTACATTTACACCTTGATCACTTCTCCTCATGTCTGCCAACTCTTTATAGACCTTTCAAGCCTCCCTGACCCTTCCCTTTAAACAACAAAATGTTTTCCTTGTTCTACACTTGTTTGGAATATGATTATCACAAAATTAAATGTGTCAATATTTTTTCAATGTACATTTAATAGTTATCTTTTGAATAATTCAACTTGAATAATTCTTGATCTATTTTGCATCTAATATTAATTGGAAATTCTGTTTATTGGGAATGATTTTTATGTGTTTTTCTCAGAATATGCATCCAATTGGGACAGTCAGTCTGGTGGTATGATACCGAGACATTTAAATGGTAGTTTTGATTCTGAAGGAACTGACAGAGTTGAAGCTATTTTAAAACGCTCCAGGATTGCATCTCCAAAGCCTTCCAGATGTTCACTAGATTCATTGAAATATTCTGGTAGAAATGTAAGTAAATTGAATATTACATAAAAATGAATATAATGTGGTACATTACTAGTACGTGTAGTATAATTATATTTATAATACAATATAGTAACTGTGTTACCATGCTGAGTAACATAGTGATTAGGAAAATTATAGATTTTTGGACTAATAGCAGAGACTTACCATATGCATAATATATTTTTCAAACATCAATAATTTTTTTGTGTTCTTTTTTAGTTTATTCAATGTTTACCTCTTACAAGTGTGTAACCAGTAGTTAATATGTACAGTAGCTAAATACAACAGAAAAAACAGAAAATAGTATGTTTCATAAAAGTTTTAAATATAATGATAGAGAAAATTTGAATATATTAATGTAATACAAAATTAATCTCATAAAAGAGCTAACATTTTTAAAATTTACTTCATATGAAATATCTATTACAAATACTTAAGAAGAAGACCATAACATTAAAATACTTATTCAATTCCTAAAAATGATTAATATGTACTGAAAAGCATAATATTATATTATACAATGAATAATCGAATTATTATTCAATCAAGCTTAATGTGAATTATATATTGTCATTTTTGTTGTTTAAATGATATTTTAGTATGTTTTAATGTGTTATATTAAAGTATCTTTAAATAATCTTATCTATTATCTAAACAAACCAGCTTTTAACAAAAAATGTATGTAAATCATAGTAAATTTTTTATTAATAAAATTATGATTAATGTACTGTTCATAACTTATTTATTTCAGAGTTCTAGTATAAATGTGGGTCGAAAATGTAGAACACCATCTCCATATACTGCAGCTGGTATTAGTGCACCCAACCAGTCATCCGCATTTGCACGAAAAGTTACACCATATCAGATGGAAATTTCAGATAATGATGTAAGGATATTTTATTTCTTTATTTTTTTATTCTCAATCTGAAGTATAATTCTTTATTGTGTATACATTTTTAATAGGTTTCTATTGAATCTAATTTCCCTACCTCATTGTTGGAGAATACCTTATTTCTTATACAATTATATTACAACAATAAAAGCAAATTTTTCATACTGAAAATATATCACATTCTTTATTATTTTTCAATATTATCTAATATGACTATAATCCAATATGAATATAAAATAAATTTATTATTGCAATTGAACTCCTGAAAAAGATTATTTTCATAATGC
This sequence comes from Lethocerus indicus, assembly GCA_019843655.1. NCBI lineage: Eukaryota > Metazoa > Arthropoda > Insecta > Hemiptera > Belostomatidae > Lethocerus > Lethocerus indicus. Next base: position 13,850,680 of record JACDQD010000008.1, read on the forward strand.
AAGTTAATATTGTAACTATGAGTCGTAGCGATGTCCTTTCACTTATGTGTACGATGAAAAGAAAACATTTCACTTGTTGTTTTCATTCCATTATACAGTTTAAAACTTATTTGTGTCTGCTCTGCCAGTTTAAACTTTCAATATTTTATTCTGGATAAATTTGTATTTTAAAATTAATGTTCAAAAATTCCAATCTTAAGAATTACAGTAATTTGTGTATGCATTCTCATTTTTGTTTCAGAAATATTTCAATCCAATCTCATCAGCCTCATCTTCCAGTCAGGCTTCTAATCCTGTAGAACTGCATGTTTCTAATTTGGACCAAGACATAGAGCCAAATTTGATGAAAAAGATTCTTATGTCCATATTTGGAGAGCATGTTATGGTAAATGATTCGTTTATTAAAAAATTTAATTTTAAACTTCAGTCTAGTCTTTAATATAAATATTCAGTTAACTTTGGAGCAAATATTCCTTTCTTGCAGGTATTACATGTCTCTGTATATATGCAATCTGATGGGAATTTTGCTGCTACATTGAAAGTACCAAGCCTTCAGGATGCACAATATGCAATATCACAACTTCATCGTAGAAAAGTTGGTTTTAAAAGAATTTCAATATCCTATGCAAACTCTTCTCACCCGCACAATCCACAGTTCATAAGGTTTGTTAATATTATTATTAAATCAATCAAATGTTTCCCTATTTGTAGTTTTTCTTATCCATAATTTTATTAGTAACTATCATACATAAAACACAAATAGTTGCATAAATTTTATGGAAAAATCAAATTATTATATACTTGTTACTTTATTGCTTATAGTATTTTGAAGTGTGATAAACCTTGAGTGTTACACAATGATTATTACAAAAAGGCTTATAACAATTTTACAGTTTATAAGAAAAATATGTTGTATAGAAAAACGGCTTAAATGAAGTTGTTCAGCAGTCTGGTAGACAATAAATTCTTTATATAATTTATGTAGTTTCTTTTATATTCTATTTTGCAGGTGGCAGATAGTTTCCCTACTGCAGGAGGTACCTGGTTATAAACTTCCTTTATTCAAGTTCCTCGAGCTTTTTGAGTCTCGTTACCTGACTACTGTTTCAGTATCTGATCTATGTAAACTCCGTGATGTTTGTATAATAACAAATGAGAATAATGGCAGGATGGTTTCCCTTAATCCCGATCACAGAAACACACCATCACCAAACCTTGTTTCCTGTCAGGTGATTATTTGAAATTATGTCTGCAGATGCTGCATACATATTGAACATTTTATTTTTGTACTTTTTAAAATGTATAAGTAAAAATGAAATAAATCATTTTATTATAATTCATTACATATAATATAGGATATAGACTTGTACTGCAGCCTGCATTATAAGGGAATTCAGTGCTCAAACAAGGGTTGGGCAGAACTAGAAGCAGCTTTATTGCCTAACATCAGAGAACCATTAACTAAATTTTCTTCTAATGTACATAGCCTTCTCACTTCTCACAACAATATTCTTCCACTTGCCAGGTTAAAATTATACTTTCTCCTTTATCATTTATTACTCTCTATTAGGATTGGAATATATATTTATTATTGATATTTATACTATTTACTTCCAGTTTTTGTGACTGCTATGATGAACAGTGTGGTAAACTTACTGTAGATGAATCTGGAGTTCCATTGGAACACCTTATTACTTGTGTAAATAAAGTTGAAATTGCCATATCAAATGGAATTAAGTACCTGAAACCTGCACCATTACAATGCCATAGTGATGATAAATTAGAAGGTAAATTATGAATACCAAATGTCCTTGATCTTACAACATTAAAGATTGAAGTAGTATGTTTCTGCATTTGTCTTTTATTACAATGTTTTAGATGCATGTAAGTCTGTAAGCCCATCTTTGGCAAATCAAGTTAATCAATTTGGACGTGAACTTGTTGACCTACTGAAAACTCAGCCACGGTGTCAACTTATGTTCAATAGATTTATACCAGCATACCACCATCATTTTGGCCGTCAGTGTAGAGTTGCTGATTATGGTTTCACCAAATTAATTGAACTCCTTGATGCATTGCCAAATGTAATTAGGGTATGTAATTCATAAAATATCAGTTGTAAAGTAACTAAAACTGGGATGATTAATCTGAAAAGTAAAAGTTCAGAGATAAACCATAGTATAAAAAATATCATATATACTTTAAGCTTAAAGAGCATATGTGTAAGTATTATTCCTGCTACAATAATTCTTGTAGCATGTTTTGTGAATTTTAAAGTTATTCCATAATTGCAAATGTATGATAGATTGTTATCTTATTTAATTTTCTTTAACTTTTTTTACTTTGTTTTGATTGATAGGTTATTGGTGAAGGAAAAAAGCGAATAGTAACTCTTTCCTTCCATGCCCAAATTAGAAGATTCACTTCAGATTTACTGCGTGTACTCAAGGCACAACCATTCAAGAAAATGAATTTGAATGAGCTACCACAATTGTTCGAGCGAATTTTGGGACGTCCATTTGATCCTGTAGATTATGGTCTCTGTGAGCTTAATGATTTGGTTGATCAATTATCAGAAAATACAGTTGTTGTGTCCCGATCAGCTGGGAATATTTCACTGTCTATTTCTAAACATGAACAAACTTCAGAAGAAATCGAACTTACAAAAGTGTTTGCTAAAGAGGTTAGTTTGCTTCTGTTGCCATGCCTGTGTTGGATATATATTTAATAATGAAACTTAAAGATTCTACGGGTTTGTTAGCTATTGTTGCAGTTTTTTGAAGGAAAAAATATCCGTATGATACTTAAACTTGTTATTAAACGAAGATTGCATTTGGTGAATGGTTCAATGTACCACTAACAAAAATTTGATTGTAAAGTATTCAAATTCTAGTGTGTAGTATTCACCTATATATCATTTGAACTTGTTTCATGTAACTAATCATTGCTTTAGAACAATTATGACATCACAGCTGATTGTAAAATCATAGTGTATGTATCAGTGTAGTGCAGCATACATGTTTACTAAATCTAAAATAACAGGATAAAAAGTATGAATTTTGTTAATTACTGATTCAAATTAGTTTGTCTTATTATGCATAAAATGTTAGTAAAATATTTTTTCTTTCAGAAAGTGTAAACTCCATATAGATTATTTAATTTGTATTTTATTGCATATTGTTTCTAGTAGAATATTCATTTAACTGGTGTAATTTTTAATTAGGTGGTTGAATTATTGAGCCATGCATCCCAGTGCAGTATTCTTTTCAACAAATTCATTCCAGCTTATCATCATCATTATGGTCATCAGTGTCGTGTTGCAGATTTTGGATTTTCAAAGCTTATAGAATTATTTGAAGCTATTCCTGACATTGTTAAGGTAACTATTTCATATGGACTCCTGTCAATTAGTTAATGCATACAAGAGTTTTAGATGTTTTGTCAAAATGAACTCCTAAATTGTTAAATATGAAAATTGTAATATTTCAGTTTTTTATCATTTGATTACACCATTAATGTTGAAATAAAAAAAAGGATTTTCCCTTTAAGAGTCTTGTATGTACGCTTTTAGTTACATAGAAATTGTAATCACAATCTGAAGGATTTTTATTCTTCTTGTGTTTAAACTATTATTGTTTTTGCCATATTTAAAATGTATGTAATCTTAAATAATGCTTCATTTCCCTAAATATGCATGGCATTATTGTTCACTGATACTTAAACATATTTTCAGCTTGATGAGAATAGCGATGGGGAAAGAAGAGTTTCATTGACGTGTGAATTGAAACTCAAAGTTTTGAATGATCAAATTTCCAAGCTAGCCTCTGCTAGATATCCTCCAGGTTTACCGCTAAAATCATTATCTGCAGCTTTTCTCTGGCAATATGGCTATACTTTAAAACCAGAAAATTACAAAACCAATTCTTTGGAAGAGTTAATTTCAATAATCACTACGGTTAAGGTAATACATTTTCTGTGCGATATTGTCTGTTTAGGTTTTGTATTCTATAGTTCATAGAAATGTAATTTATAACATTTTTAACTCAGTTTAGATTGTTTTAAAATTTAATTTGCAAAAGTTAGGTCCCCTGCAAAAAAAGGAAAAACAGGGAAGGTACAAACTGATCAATATGCTGAACTATTTAAACTAAGTATAACAAATATGATGTTTTACAAAAAGAATCTACTGATCTAAACAAAATGTGTAGAAATAACTTCTGTATTAAGAACAAGATAATGTCGTTGATTGAAACTGAACAAATTATACACAATGAAACCATGTACCCAGTCCTTGATGGCACCAAGTACTCTCATTACAGCATAACAAATAGTACCTAACAGTGTGATAGTATCATTGACACAATATTTAAGGAATGAGCTCTGTGCTCCAATCTGTCAACAACTTCTCACAGTATATTGCATCATCCTCCAATGCCAAATTTTCTGTGTATAGACAGAAATTAAAAACAATCTAAACAACAAGTATGTGTACGTTTCAAGAGATATTATATATAAGAACAAATGCATATTTATAACTTAAAAATAATAAGATGCAAACTTCATGTAAATAAACTAAAATATATAACATAATTTATTCATAGTAAATTATAATCAACAGATAGAAAATCTGGACTGTGGTCCAACACTCATTCCTGTGGATGAAGCTCAGGTCAAGCAGTTGTCTGCACAGATACACCATCTTCTTATGAACTCAGATGAAGGTAAAATGCCCTTGCCAAAACTGCAGGCAGCATTCAGTAAGTGCTACCAGCATCATTTAACAAGTGAACAGTTGCTCAGCTACATGGGTGATACAATCAAGGTTTGTATTCATTTTATGAAAATTCCATTAAAATTTTTCTTATCAATTACATACTTTTTACTTATTTTAGTTACTTTTGATATTCCAGTGCTCAATTCAAATTTGTATAAATCATTCAAGGGGGATTTTTGAGAGTGAGAATAGTTAGTACAACACTGAAATATAGTGACATACTTTATATGCTTTTTTAGCATGACATACCATCATTTTAGCTTTTGGAATCATTTCCATTTATTCATTATATAGGAAAATGAAAATGAGTACAAATTTTCATAAAATTTGGCTTTCATATGTGTTTATTCAGGTTACATACACCAAAATGAAAATAATGGTTCTCATCAGAGTTTAATGTATTTTAGATTGAAGATCATAATGGTGGAGAAAAAGTTGTATTACTTAATCATCTGAACCAATTTGCTCGTGAAGTCTACCAAATTTTATTGAAACGGAATGGCTGGAAACTACCTGTGAAGGCTCTACAAATCGCTTATTTTCAGACATATTTTGTTCCAATACAACCTGAATTGTATGGATTCACTAACCTTTCAGCTCTCCTTTGTGCCATCTCTCACACTGTTACTATTAGAGGGAAAGGAGTCAAGCGAGTTGTTGCTTTGAATAGGGATTTAATAAATGGTAAATATAACATTATATTTCTCCCAAATACATTTCAACTGTATTTTAGTTATGTAAATGTGCATCAATTTTATGTAATACGATGTTATGAATATTCCTACTTTCTGTTTTCATCCTGTATAAATTTACATGTACTTCGGTTTAGGACCATCATTTGTAGCTGTATCTTGTATACATGTTTCACTAAAGTTAATTAAGTTCAACTATTGAGAGTGAAGGTTGTTTAGAGGGAAAGAGAGTTTGTACTAGAAACCTACACAGCTTGGTCTATTCCCAAACCCACATTTTTCTCTCTATAGTAGCATTAGATCACATTTGTACATCTGTCCTTGTTTTGAGGAGCTACAACAGTTGCGGAATTTATTGTAATTTTACAGAGTGGTTGTTTAAAACTCTAGACCACCAATTGTTTGGCAGAATGTATATTAATTTTAACTAGCCATTATTAGTAGAGGTGATAATGTTATGATACTTCATGTAAAGTATATTCTTGTTTCCTACTTTCTTCAATTCTTTGAATGTTTATTGTTTAATAATTTTAGATAAATGTTCTGCATGAACTTGATTCTTAAAACTTTATTTAGAATAACTTTAGTGGAATTTCATCTATACTTAGAACCAAATAAAATTGATTATCAGTTAATATTTTTCCAAATTATGATTGTACTTTCAATTGGTTATATATTTTGTGTAGTTATTAATTTTACATTATTTAACCAATTCGGCATACTTAGTTTTTTTCATGTATAGGCTCAAATCTTGGAATTTCTCCCACCAGAAATGCACCTGGAAACATAACATCTAATGATGGTGTGGTGAGTATTTGTTTTTATTACAAAATTTCAACTTAAACATTTAGATATTTTGCATGTGGAACATCTAGAAACATAATTTATGTTTTTCTCAATCAATTCAGTGGTTGTATTAATGAAAATTGGTTTTATTTGGAACAGAAAGTTACTGTTTGTTGGTGCTTATGTTTCTGGTTGTAATGGTAATTTAAAAAAAATCCTTATTGAGTTATTATTGTAAGTTTGAAATTAGAAAGCCTATGAGCATATTTGAAGATATGTTTATACATACATAAGGGCTCTGTATTTTATGTATTCTAAATGAAAATCTTTTAATTATGTTTATATTGTTTAATGAAAAGTCTTTATTGAAAAAAAAACAACAAAAACTGGGATATGATGACAATCAAAAGGCCGAATCTGAGTGACAAAGGTTGGAAGTTGAGCTTTATTAGTTAGCTCCTTTCAACAATTTGACTCCATGATATTCGTAGGAAGCGTATATATTGTTCTGATCCCATCTAACTTTGAATGTTAATATAAGAAAAGGTATATTTCAGTACTGTATCATCATTTACTTCTATTCTCCAGAATTTGCATTTTTTACAGTTTAACAAAATATTAGTCTAGAAATTCAATTTATTTGAAAAGTATTTCAATAACAAAACCAAAAGTAATATACTAAGAATTGTAGCTTAACTGATAATTGAACTTGTATCATCTATCATTTATTTAGATAATAAAAATCAGAATATGAAAAGAACCAAAACTGAAGCTTGAGTTTTTGTCCAAATTTTCTTCTCTGAATTTTCAAAGCATATATTTCAAAAACACTATTGATCAATAAAATTAAATTTCAAGCATTATTAGCTTTGTAGTATTAAATATGAATTTTACATTTACTTTCAGTATTTTATTAATGTAAACAAGTTTGTATTACAAGGATATATGTTAAATTTTATAGTTCAATCTGGGTGATTTTGTTAATGGATCTCCCAAAAAATCAACCGAATCTGTTTGGAGCAATGGCTGTCATTTAGAAGGCTATGATAATCAGGTAATGCTAATGTTAGCTGTCTTGAGTTAAAAGATCTCAAATTAGCTACATTTCTTATAGTTTTCTGCAAAATATTTTTTTAAACTTAAATTCTGTCTGATTTTTCAATGATGAACATATTTTTTACTGCAGGTGCCTGTGGTAATATTGCCTGAGATGTCACCTCCCCCAGCCAATATAATGGACAAAACAGCACTGATATCTCCCTGCAAGTCTTTGTTATCAGCTGGAGGCCATCCTCTACTTTACACTGTACCCATTTCTAATGTTATTCCACCTGATCCATCAGAACTTCCAATACCTGACATGTACCTGTCCCCTAAATTGGACAAAATTAAAGTGAGTAAAATTTATTTATTATTAACAGATGCATTATTTATTATTAACTTATATGGTTGAGTTGTATATTTTTGTCTTACATATTCTCATGCTGTTAAATGGCATGTATGAATCCCTGTTATAAATACTGTCCCAAGATAAAGAAAATAAGGGAATTAGCACAACAGAAAATATGAAAAATTTACATGCAAAAAATATAGTTAATAAAATATTAAACCTGTCTGATTTGTTAATTTTGTTAATCTGTTTCCAAAAGGTTCACCTGATGAAATTTCTGAACTGTAAAAATCAATGACAATTATTAAATTATAAAAATTGTATCCCTTTCTTTGATGATGGTAATAGAGATGACATAAATGAAAAACCAATCTTTTCTGAGATTGAAAACTGTGTTACAAACCTTAATGCATTGGCATTGCGGATATTTTGAAAGATTTAGTTAAGGATCAGATTGTAATGAAAGACTATAAAATAAATGAATACATATTTTTTGCCTCTACTTACCCCAAAAAATGTATTTATTACAGTGAAACTGTTTGAAAATGAATTTTGTTTATTTCTGAATGAAGAGTAGAAATGATGATTATACGAGTTTTGATCGGTAGATTCTGGTTGAGTTCTTATAGAATTCCCAGTTTGTATTTCACTGTGATTCCTGAAGCTTTGATCTTATCTGATCTACTCTTAATCTACTCAACTAATTTTGTAATTACTAATGTTTAGTTTTTTAAATAGGTTATAATAATTTTGTCATCAATGCATTTTTAACAGTCTTAAAGTTTTAATCAATGTTATATAACAAATTTACATATATTTATAGTTTTTCTTAAAATAAGATTTATTGTTGGTGTTTATTACAAATAGAATATAAATTTAAACCAAATAGAAGTTTAAAGTAATTGCTCTTAACAAGAAAGGTACTATGTATGATCAGTGAGTAGAAATGATGATTAACCGAGATTTGATTAGTAACATTCTGGTTGAGTTCTTTACTGAATTCCCAGTTTATACTTTGCAATGATTCCTGAAGCTTTGATCTTATCTGATCTACTCATTTCTATCTGAATTTTTAAGTACTACTGTGTTTGTGTGATTTTCTTAGAGCTATACTGTTTTAAATGATTTTGAAATACTTTTGTTTTTATTTAATTTCATTATACTAATAATTATAGTGTATTATTATTATACCCTAATTTTAATAAAGTAGACATTCCATTACTTTTCCTTAAAGAAGGTGCACCTAACTGATTTAAGGCGTTGCCCTAATTATCCTTCAGTTCATTATTAACGTAACAGTCTTAAATTTCTATCAGATATTACATAACAATAATTATCATCTTTTAATATACTAATTATAATTTTTTATATTTTTCAGAAAAAAAATTTCAGATTGAACTAAAATGAAACTTAAAATTATCAGTTACTGCTGAAATAGAGTAGAAATGATGATTATCCGAGATTTGATTGGTAATATACTGGTTGAGTTCTTTCCCAGAATTCCCAGTTTCTACTTACCTATGATTCCTGAAACTTTGATCTTATCTGATCTACTCTTTTTTTAAATAGTTTTCAATTTATTTTTGTAGAAAAAAAGTATTTCTTAATTATTTTTAATTATATTTGATTACATATTATTTAAAATAATTTTGTCCATCAGTGTGCAGTTTCTTTATTAAATGAACCCACCATTTTAATAAAGTGACTAGAAAATTTAAATAATCCAGATGTTAAACATAAACGTAACCATTGCCTGATAAGATATCTATTTTGGTTAGGTACTGGAATTTAATTGATGGACAGCATCTTCAGATATCATCTCATCATAATAATTAATCATCTGTATAATTTAATTTTTTTTTTTTTTGAGGAAGGAGGAAGACTCGTGCCGAAAATGCCCTGTTGATGATCAACCTATGAATCAAAATGAACCTTCTATTTCGGATAAAAAATCTCAGGTCAATCTAAAAGAACATGAAAATGTTACTCCCAGCACACCCGTAGAGTCTGCAAATAAGCGTAAGTATAAAACAAATTTGTTTGTAATATCTGATTTGTGATCTGCAAGGGGTAGGAATACTGTAGTTTTGATGTTCTTCTGTCTCCTCTCGCTGGTTTGGTCTTTTGTTCTGTCCTTGTTTTGGGAATATCATTGTTTTTTGGATTGGGAAGGATTTTGTTAAGCAGTTTATACCTTTCTAGAATTATCAGGATGGGGAGGAATGGAGTTGGTCATTGAATAGTATTAAGGGTTGATATTCACTCCCATGTTCACCCTGCTAATTCTACTCATTCCTCCCAATCCATAAAACTATATATATAGAGTTTATTTATATATATATATATATATATATATATATATATATATATATATATATATATATATATATATATATATATATATATTAGGGTTTGTTATCGGTCGGTTGATTTTTAACACTGTTAATAATGTTATAGTAAACTTGTTTTAGGAAAACTTCGATTAGCAGCTCAGTTCCAGACTCCAATTGATTTTTTGTAAGAGATTCATTCAGAATGAGTTTGTAGTACAAGCAAGGTAACTGATCTCAAGTACGTATTACAAAGTCTGTTTTATATGTATAAAAAATTGCTTCATTTCTGATGGCTATTATTTCTAAATTATGTGATATAGGTTATTAGTATTATTTGTTATTTCCTGTTAAATATTTTTCTATTCAATTTGTATATCCTCCATAGAGCTTTTGGTTAAGATACTGCAGTAGTATTATTACAATCCTGAAGAAATATTTTTTATTCGTGTCTGAATGATCAATGAATGTACATTTTTTTAACCTTTGTGTTTATTTTATGATGCTATGTTGGTTTGTGTAAAATCAGTACATTCGTGTAATTTAAAATAAATTAGATGCAGTCAATTGCATGAATTAGAACAGATGAGAATATTTGTATTGACATAAGAATTTTAATAATGAATGGTTCAAGTCAATTACATCAATTTATTCCTTTCTAATAATCTAATTTAAATTGTTGAGGCATCAAATTTTGATTTAAACAATGTTACTTTTCTGTGTTTTATAACTTTTAAATTTGTTTTTAATTTAAACAATTGTGTACTGTTACTTCTGAAACTATTTTAAATAATCTTATTTACATTAATGTATAAAAAAGCCTTTTAACCCTTTTTGTTTTTATTTCTATTTAAGGAGAGAACATTATAATTGAACAAAAATTGTTTTTGAGGCTTTAACAATAATTCCTAAGGAATATATTTTTATAATCTTTAATTCTGTATAGAGTTTATTATCTTTACATTATTGTAGTATCATTTTATCAGTTTATTGTTAATATTATCTTGACTTATTGTCATTTAAATTATTTTATTGTGAAGGTATAATGCTCTCACATCATACTAAGATAATTCTATCATTTTTGGGACACTATGGCAATAAATAATGCAATAAAAAACACCTCTTTATTTATTTATGTATTAATGACTTTGTATCCAAATGATTTGTCCACTGTCCATCTTATCAAATTGCTTTGATATAGATAGCTCTTTCAATAATGAATTTTTGATAAATTAATATTACATATTTAAATTTTTGTGTAACAAATTAAAGTTTTGTTTTTGTTGGCAGCATTAACACAGTACAAAGTCAGAATTTAAATCCTCATAATAAATGAGAATTATGCTTTTAAAAATAATTTCATTATTAAAATTATATATTGTTATAATTTTCAATGTTATTTATTGCTTTATTTATTGTTTCTGTATAATAAAATTTTCTTTGGCCAAGTGAGAGAAAAATGCACAAGTAATGGGAAACTGATCAAACTCGATTGTATAAATGATATCAAAGCGTCATTTACTTTTATAAAAGCAGTAAAAAGGGTAATAAATGTGTACCACTTACTTTTTCAAGACATTTTATAAGAGGTATTTTGAAAAGATGTGATTACATTAATAATGTTGATTAATTGAGTTAATTTAATTTTTTAGCATTCCATTATAAAATTATAAATGATGCCCATAATTTTAGATATAATCATTGTCTTAATTAAATCTGCAGTCTTTTCAAAGTATCGGAAAATTTTATTAATAAATATTACTTTTATATGTAAGCACTAAGTTCCAGTTTTGTATTTCTATAAGTGATTTATATTTACTTAAATAAAATTGCATTCTGTATTTGGTTTTTTTCATTGCCTTTTAATCAATAAATCAATTGGGATTGCATTCCATTGATTTCTGTGATATTTGTCAATGATTTCGAATTATTAGCACTTTGTTGATCTATTTAACTTTCGATTCGAGGGTAACTTTCAATAGCTTAATGAAGCCCAATTAAAAATCAATTTAATGATTGTAAAAAAATCCTATATATATATATATATATATTAAAGTAATAAATAATGTAAATATCAACATCAGTACAACTTTTATTTCCAATAAAACATTTTAAAATATTGTTCATTTTCAATTTAATTTTAATATAAACAAAGATGTCTGTATATTTCTAATACAAACAAAAATTATTATTGGTATAACTGGTATTGCTGGACTGATTTTGGTTGCTCACCACCAGTGGTTTTATTAGTACATTGGTGAGTCACAGATATATTGCTTGTCTGTGGGGTATCCTGTATACACTTTTGGTGCAAACTTGACACGTAGGATGTATGTATATGTGTATATATATATATATATATATATATATATATATATATTCCATATATATTTTATATGGGAGAGTATTTTTGTTCTTTTGTTGTTGGTGTTAGTTGCAAAGGCCTAACCTGTGAACTACCATATGATCATAAGACATGTCACTCAATCAAATGCTGACTGATATCACCAAACAGATATTCTGAGTAAAAATAATGATTCAATACACTGAAATAGTGTATTTTGTATACATTTTTATATAGTGAACTTTAAACCAGTATATGTAATGTTCATGTAACTTAAATGTATTAATATTAAATAAATATTTGCCTATAAAATTATAAACTGCGTAAAATAAAAACGAATATGTTACAATTAAGACTCTGAATTCCCATAATATATCACATAAAAGAAAGTATTTGCATGTACAAAACTAATCATGAACTTTGATTCTCGAGATCCTTTTATGCTTCCTACTATCGATATGTTGAATAAATTGTTCAGGGGAATTTGATGTTATGTTACACTGAGGACAGTAATATTGATTTGAAGGGGTTCGATATATGGATAGGTCCCTCTGAGACTCTGATGCAGAGCTAGAACATTTCCTCATCCTTTTTATATGTCTAGAACCTTTTTTGTGTATTTCAAGTTGTTCGGGACTGGTGGCTGTGGTACAGCAGAGGTTGCAGTAGTACCTGTTCTCAGGGGGGTGCCAGAGTGGGTCTTGATCGGAGATGGTCATTGCCACAGGCTCCACAGGAACCCCAGGGGTGGACCCTGACCCCAACCCCGGTTCCTCCTTAAACTGCCTCATATTTTTTATATGCATCTTCCCGCTGTAGTGCTGAAGCGCTTGGATTTCAGAAGTCAAAACGACATGACAGACATTGCAGAACGCCGATGTCAATTTTGGCGCGCTCTGACTTCTGACATACTGCTTTTCACGGTCCCATAAGTAGCTCTTCAGTTTCTTTAGGTGGGGTTTACCTTTGTAATGGGTGTAGGCCGTTATGGGTGTATCGACTTTGACGCAACACAGCTTACATTCTAATGGCAAGCAGAGGTCCGACAGTTCTTTAGCGGCCCCCCGCGCCTCTGTACATTTCTCTTCCAATCCCTCGGACTTCTTACTGCTGTTTTTAGTTGAAGTTTGTCCTTTACATAAGTCGATTTCGCCATTCGGGGTGGGTCCGTCAGTTTTGGACAGCGTAGGGGATTGGCTCATCGCTGCGTAGAGAGAAATACAGTGTAAATGTCACGTCCGAAACATATAACCCAACTTTACTTCCCTACATAGTTCACAGATACCTACCCCTCAGGGTAGCCAACCTAAACTCTAGTTATCTCCTTACTATCGCGTTGGCAACCCTGTCACCTAGTATAAAACCTACCTATATAAAACACAAAGATATCTCCAAATTGCATACCTCCGTCAAATTTCCAGTAATAATGCCTGATATTACACCACTCCTTATTCGTTAACATTCGTTTCTTATCGCGTTATGAAAGAAATCAATTCCATTTTTCGAATCTGCTCATCGCACAACATCAATTATTGGTAAGCCTGACACCCGAAGGTTTCCGCTCTATTCGCAGCCGGAAACCCATATCTAATTTTGGATTAAATTTTATTTAAAAATAACGAGGAAGCGTAAAATCTTGAAGCTAGTTTTTTCGTATATTTTTTCGTCTATGCCGCTTTAATTGGAATTCACGAACCCCATTTCGAAAAAAATATAATGCCGGATCTTTTCTGATAAGCAGTTCGTTTAAATCTGTAGTATTTAAATGGAGATTTCGTTAAATTAATGCGAATGGATACGAACAACTTAAATAAATATTGAATTGGATTCGAGGAAGTAAGTTTTTCATAAATAGTGTTCTAATCATCTATTTACTTCGTTGTCGTTTTCTAATCGGTGGTCGAGGGACTGAGTTAGGTACAATGACGTGATTTAAGCAAACGCCAAGCAATATTTTGTAAGAGAAACAGAATAGCAGAAAAAACATAAAAGAAATAATTGACTTTAGCAAACATATTTTAGATGTTTGTCTGTTTAATTTTGTTTTCGATATTATTGTTTCGATAACATTTTCCCCATTAATCCTTTACACAAAGTTAGAAGTGTGATATATATCATATTAATTTTTTTTGTTACTTTCTGAGTCTACTGATGGTCAGTGTTTTACAAAGTTCAGAGGAAAATTGTTAGGATAATAATAATAGTCATGTTAGGGTAAATAATGATTAGTAATGACTTTTAAATAATAATTATTCTAGTTTGAATTCAAAATTATTTTTTTAGTAAGATTTACTGCTCGAGCATCCAATGAAAGGATGACAGATGAATAAAATCAGTACAAATTCTTTACTTAATTTTAGTAATCTAATACTACTTCCGTATTTCAGTATAGGAACTATAAACTATTGCCAATAGGATACTCAGCCTCATAAGGATAAAAAACTGAGACATGAGACAATGTTTGACCTTATTAACTAACTCTAATAAACTGGCTTAAGTTAACTAATTCTAATAAACTTGAAATAATTCTAATAAACATATTCAGAACTGGAAGTGATTGTTGAACTCAAACCAACTAAAAGTTAAATGAGAGTAAACGGAATGAATTTGGGGTTAGTGGAGGGAAATTTGTATTTCTTGCAAGAATGAAATAAGCCCTCCCCATCCATTTTCAATTTTCTTAAGAGAAAAGAAAATTTGCACCAATCATGGCTGTATACTATCTGTTAAGGTTCTTTAACCACTAACCGGTTGTTATATAATTCAAATAATTGAGATCTGGAGATTTTGTACATATTTTAAACAGAAGAAAGATTCGATCCCGTGTGGATTGGATTGACAGATTTTATTCACGAGTAAAATATATTCTAGGGGGCGGAATTGAAATGAAAATGCCAGCAATACTCGTTTGACCATAAAACATATCACCGATTTGAGATGGCCTGCAGGAATTTGGGTAATATTAATTCATAAAATAAACAATACATTTAAATGTTTATTAAGAAAAACAAATCGTAATACATCGAACATCACAAGACAATATTAACAGTAATATTTAAAATGCTACTTATTATCGTAATATATATTATTAGCGTGCTTTGGCTAGTTTAATAATCACAAATTACGTTTTTATCGTACCGATAAACCTTCCGTGAGATCTACAAGTGTACGATTGAGTTACCTTTATATCCGTCTGTTAATGTGTACTTGAATTGGTAGCAAAACTAAACTGTACTCGAGCATTCACAATATAAATAAGATTGACCTTTGACTGATTGAGTTTGTGAAACACAGTGCATCGAATAGAATAGAATCCATTGAGATTATCTATAAAACGTAACGTTCATAAGTGTTCTTTATTTTTCAAAGCGACTTTACTCCGGAATAAATGCTAAATATAAAATACTAAAACGTACAATTTATATATACACCATATAACACTAATATAAATTCATAGGCGATGAATGGTATTCATTTCATTTTTTGTTCAATAATAATAATTATAATAATAATAATCATAACGATGATGTTAATAAAATGTCGATATACTTTAAATTATTTATCGGATGAATAGTAAGTACGAACGATATAAAACAATCGGTTTCCCTCCTCGTTTCTTTTTGGTTTAGGGAACCGTTTTTTGCTCGTTATCTTTGGTTGTTTGGGTTGTGAGTAGTGTCTTGGTTGTGTGTCTTGTGCGGGGCTCAGTAGCTCCCCCACCATCACCTCCCCGCCGGCTCTCCCTTACTTAACCAACCCAATTCAATCATGAAACGTTTCTCGGTTCCGATTTTGTCAAACCTCCATTCGCACACTTTCATAAAGGAAACTTTATAAAGAAGTTGATATAACGAAATTTGCTAGCAAATATTTCATTCTTACATTAGAAGCGCGAATGTAGAGCTCTTATAGGTTTCTAAACGCTAAGAGTTATTTAAGATGATTCTTTCTTCTTGACTTGGAATATCACGAGTCCGATGTTGTTTCCACTAGACTAAATACACGGTCCTGAGCTTTGCTTCGTCAGTACCAGATCGGATGCCAATGAAACATTCTGTTACTGCCCTGTTACTTCTCTAGAGTCTGATTGACCAGATTATTATAGGAATTTTATCGCATTTTTATCATTTTGTTGTAGCACAGTAGTAACAGCGTGCTCCACCAGCAGCCACGAGAATATCCTCCAAGACGTCCACTCTGAATGTAGACATAGCATGCGCCAGCTTTTATTAAGGACACGTGAAATTCTGACGCCTTCTCCTAAAATATATTAAAATAATAAATATTGTTAACACGATGTTGGGATTTAATCGTGAGTAAGGGAGAACCGTTTGATTTTAGCGCCCCTCTTCCTTTCTTATGTTATTGCTACAGCCATGAAGGCAAAATTGATCTGATTACTTGTTTATCGGAACTACGAGCATTTTTTTTTTAATTTTGATTATATAAGAATTTCTCGAGGGCGACCAAGTAGGTAGCAAATTCGGGGACCCCGACGTCGCTTTAAACTAAATCTATTACATTTTATTATAAATGACTGTCCTATCTATTTATTAAATACCTACCTAACCGACTATTTATAACAAACGCTAAATTTCCTAGCGCGCGGCTTTCGAATACGCTTAAATATTCTTCCCTCGTATTCCATTAATAATATATACATTTATATGTAAGTATATATACGCGTATATATATATATATACACATAAATACATAAGTATACATAGTACTATCTACTCTGAACTTGTATAAATATGAATGAGTAGGTATTCGTAAAGCGATATTAAAAACCTGTTTTCATTTTCAACGGAAATATTTACTCTTATTTTAATCCTGAAATTGTTACCCCATCGCTGTATCTTTGCGAACGCCGCCGTACCTGAAAAATATATACCGAATAGAAACAGAAATGAGTGAAGATTTCATAAGAAAAGGAAAAACCAAGTCGTCCGTCGGCATAAATTAAACGAGACTGGCATTTCGATGAAAGACGAGACGTGACGTTAACGTCTTTGATTACTGTTTTTCAAGTCGGCAGCGAGTGCGGATTCCCGCCAACCGAATATATATCGTCACCTTCAATAAATTAAATATCTACCCGAATAGCCGTGTTCTACAGATTCATTGCTGTGTTCCGCATTGTAAATGTTAGTTACGAGATTGTTTTTCTCCAGGCCGAGGGGCGACACGACGCCCGGCCGACGTTTCAACAGGTGAGCGCCGGGACTCGTGCGATGGTCGATTCCGGCACTAAATTATAAAAAGGGAAAAATGAACCGTTAGTTTTTTTTTCTGCCACTATCGATTGCCAGTTCGGACGTGGGGTCGGTAGGTGTTGGTGGTGTTGGTGTTGGTGGTGTTGGTGGTGTTGGTGGTGGTGGTGGTGGTGGTGGCTGCCTCGACACGTTAGCCCGTCCGCTTTACATAATGACGCACTTCCCTTTCTCCGCCCAAGGGTTGTTTTTCTTGTCCGGGGCGTGGATCAGGGGATCGTTCTTCTCGTTCTCCTCGACGTACTCCCGCATCCTGGCCGAACACAAAAATCAAATATTTGAAAAAATATTTTTGAAAAAATATTCACTCTTTTGTGATTGATAGAATTTTCATAATCATGTTTGCAGACTGGTGAATTAATCTCGAATTGGTGTAATAATCCCAGGGCAAAATTCTTTCCCCAGTCCTGTTTATACCGAAGGAATAGCCCGAACAATTAATTAAATTCAGATTAAATGTTATTCGCTTGTTAGATTAGCGAAGGAGCACTCCGGCTACAATGTGACTGCACATTGTTCATGGCCTAGGTTAGGACCGAACAAGCTGGCGGGGTATTTCATACCCTCCAGGACAACGGCGAAGGTATCCACAATAGAATTATGTTTCCGTTTTGAAAGTTACGAGGTATAATTGTCTGGAAAGTAATCGTGCGCGTAGGAAAGGCGAGCCGAGATACACAGAACGCAGTACCTACAGAACATTCAACAGGTAATCTATATGCAATACAAACGAAAGCCCCCCACTGACTCTCATCACTAATTCTCTTCCTTCCCCTACAGAAGATAAACTGAAATTTGGCTGAATTATTCCCTAAGTTGTACTAGAAAAAAAGTAAGCTGTCGGAATTTAGATTATACGCCCTAACGATTGAAAAGGATTACGACCTAAATTTCAAATCTCAACGTTTTAATTCCCATAATTTTTCCTGATGGATTTCAGGGTGCTAAAATTGTGCCCAATCATCAGAGAGCTGAAATTTGGTAGATTATGTATTACCTTCTAACTTAATTACTTATTCTTTGTTTTGGTTTTGGGTAAAATGCACAGATCGGAAACACAGATCACAAAAAAAAATAACATTATTTACGGTTCTTAGCAAGATCCGAGAAGCAACACGGTGATGTGAATAAAACAAAGGGGTGATTTAAAAACGAAACTGTATCTCGATTGAATGTCTTGTAGATACTTAAGTTGGTCATAAATCAAAAGTTGACTTTTTAAACTTTTTAAGTCATTCTAACTACACCATTTAAAAGCCAATTTAGTTGCGGACTTCTTTATTTTATTCAGCTCCCTGTGGGGATTCTTGAAACATAAACATATACTTTTCCTTAATGTGGTATGTAATATGTCAAAAAGATAATGTAAGAGTTGTTTTGTAATATAAATTATAATAATACTTTAGACTACCCGTTAGATTAAAAACAGAATATTACGTCGAGTCGAGTATAAATAATTTATTTATTATTCCGACTACTACTAATACTGGTACTGGCGCTGTACAACATTTGTGGTGCGGGGAATTCTATGGGAGAGTCCCGTGACAGTTTCGAAACTCTTTTCCGTATAAGAGATTGCATAAGGTAGTATGCAGTATGTCAAAAACACAAACTGAGAACTGTTGTCCTGTCGTCAAATAAGTTCTATGTTAATTTGCCTGCAGATTAAAAACGGAATATTGCGTTGGACCGAGTACCGGTACTGTTGCCGTACAATACTCGGGGGCGTTGGAGAACTTCTAAGGGACATTCTCGTAACAGTTTCAAAACAGTTTCCATTCGAGCCCAAACGAGCCGGAGGAAGACAATGGGTAAATGGTGGGAGGACATCGGATTGCCCACTTTGATCCAATATTAAAGTAAAGTCCGGATGGTGAGATGAGGCGTCCCCTCCCTCTCGAGCACTTCAATTTGTAATTCAGAGTTTGGAGCCGCCGCCCCCCTTCAATTCAGAAACCCCCCAGCAGAGGAAACCAAACCCAACCGCTCAGACAACGATAAAACGACGAAATCGGAAGTCTCTTAAACTCCATTTTTTGGGTTTCTCGACAAGCATTTTCTTTGCCGGTACCAAACAACATAAGTACCTCACTATAGATATACATATATTTATACGTATGATAAATACTAATGTATACAAGAAAATATATTAAAAATAATAAAATATAAATATTAAATGTAACAAACTTCTTTAAACAATGGTACACGTTGGTACTCCTAGGTGTAAGTAAGGCCTCAACCAATTTACTAGAAATATACAACAATATAGCTCAACGATTGTTTAGATCACCGAAATATGTAAATAAGAATTTCTATGTAAATATTTCTATTTTCAATTCTAGGGACGTTCCTACGACATTGTAGTAATATTACAAACTCTAACGATTTTATAAACAGCTTATCAAATATGTCCGAATTGTGGCTTCGGTATAGCTCCAAAACCGGCTTCAAATATGCTGTAGAAACATTATATCGCATACAGTACAAATTAATGAGGTGACTAAATATAATTAGAACAACGGAATAACTCCAAATTTTGGATAAACAACCGACGGTTTGGAGTCAACTAAACTTTAGATAATAATTTACTATTATAATTAGTCCCGTTTTTTTCAACTTTGCGCTCCTACTTTAAAAAAATATACTCTTATTGTCTGGAGCATCAATTCTAATTTTTAATATACGAGTAGTATATTCCGGCGATTTACATTAAGAATATAGCCGGCCAGAAAAGTATCTGATCGATACAAGAGACCCGCAGTGGCGCCTCGGTTCCGATTCGAAATTTTTGCCTGCCATCCCAGTTAACTCCGGCCGTTCTCTGAAAGTCACAAGCAGAGGGCATAAGACGGAAAGCTAGTTACAGGGAATTCGGTTGAGTTCGTTATTGGGGCAGAGAGAAAGCCGTGGGAATGAAAAGGGCGGCGGGTGGGAGGGATCGCCTGAAATAAAATAAGCCCCAGCTCTCAAACTCTCCCTCACTCTCTCTCTCTCTCTCTCTCTCTCTCTCTCTCTCTCTCTCTCTCTCTCTCTCTCTCCCTCTCTCCTCTCTCTCTCTCTCTCTCTCTCTCTCTCTCTCCTTCTGAGCACAGAACCCCTCCGAGGATTACGATTTCCTCCTTCATTCAATTAACAGTTTCTAGCCGAGCTTAATGCAACTCATTTCCCATCTCTAACTCGGCTCTCTATTTGTTTCTTTTTTTCACTTGTATTACTTAAATTACTTCTACCTTCCTCCCACTATATATATATATATATATATATATATATATATATATATATATATCTGCTTAATAGAATTTGAGTTGCTCAGTGAATTACAACTTCATTGTTTGATTACGAAAAATTATTTCAGCACAATAATTATTAACCCGGATGAAATTTTTATACTGTTTATACTAGTTACCGGCACACTAATTATTCAAATTAAATCTTCCCCCAAATAGCATTAACCGTTCGTTAATTACGAACGCAATTACTATAAATCATTAAATAAAAATTTAATCGGACCCGAGGAGACTAAAAATCGAGCAAAAAACTTAAGCCAATTACAAATTCATTAAGGAAATTAAAATTATATTACCTTCCCTGGGGTAGGCAAATTTCAAATTATGGATACAATCTCGGATTCGGGCATGGTGAACTTGAATTGGGTGAGATAGGTTATTGAGTAATGTAATCATAAGCTAACAGAGCTCTAGAGCTCTTGCTGGCACTCTGTGATATACTGTACATTGATTAAGAGTCCTCCTCCCGAATATTTATCATGGTGTGGAATGCAGTTTTCCTCCCGGTGGAGCCCCCGAACGTGAGAACTAGTGGTACTGCCTTCCCGGTGTTCC
Source organism: Lethocerus indicus (assembly GCA_019843655.1). NCBI lineage: Eukaryota > Metazoa > Arthropoda > Insecta > Hemiptera > Belostomatidae > Lethocerus > Lethocerus indicus. The sequence goes on from JACDQD010000008.1 coordinate 13,872,111, forward strand.
TTCCGCGTTGAACGAGAGCCATTGGCTGAAGTTAAGCTGGATTTCGCTTAACGACTGCAGGCGGCCGTGTTCCTCACTTTGCCTTCACTAGTTCGCAAATAAATCAGCGCTCTTTTTCACTCAATCATTTCTCATAGTAACAGCTATTATTTACTACGTATTATTTAGTTAGTATTAGTAGAGTATTATTTATTTACGATACAATAATGATTAATTTTTTAAACCGCTCTGCAAGACGTAAGACTTTTTGTCTACTTTCACTACTGATTATTAATACGAAAATAAATTTATTTAATACGTATAATATTTGAGCTAAGCTCATAATTTACCCAATTTTCGGAAAACTTGATTTAATTCGCAGTGCCGAATCGATTGAATTCGCAGGACGGGAATTAAGTTACATCGTGCCGTAAAACTTGATTCACCATGAGTAACACTAGCAAACCCCTGCTGACTATAGCATACAGTTATAGTTGTTTAAAAAAACGTGAACGCTAAACTCACGAATTTAATTTAAAAAAGAAAAACATTGTCTGATTATATTATTGCGAGGTACGGCGCAACGTGATACACGAACTCAAGACGCCGAAGTATCGCCGGTTTGCCGACTCACGGCGCCGTAATCGACGGCACTACATTACAGCGACATCTACGTACGAACTGCTGTATATACTTACGAGAACGTATTTTTTCGAACCTTTTTTTTGTCTCTTTTATTGTTACAACTGTAAAATTATACAATAAGCAACATTGATGAAATCACTAGCTACAATAGTCAACAATTAGAGGAGAAACCCACTAGTTTCCCCCCTTTTTTTATTATATTTTATTTATTTTTTTAATTTTATTTATTTATTATTATTAAACATTTTATTTAATCATTTAGGTCGCGCGGCCACTTCCTTTTCAGGCGTCTGTAAGGAACGTTTGGGATGTCGGGAGATAGTAGGGTTTGGACTAGTGGATTAGGGTGACGGTGGAGTCGTGAGTGGAAATTACTGTATCGTTGTATGGCGAGGTCGCGGACGAACGGGACTTTAATATCTGTGTGTAGGGTAAGGTTGGAGACATAATAGGGTGCATCGGTTATTCTCCTTAATATTTTTGACTGTAAGGTTTGGATTTTGTGAATATCTGTCGGTTTGGCCGAACCCCACAGTTCGAGTCCGTATGTCCAGATCCAGGTTTAAGTATAGTGTTGTACAATAATAATTTGTTGTTTAAGCTTAATTTTGATCTATTGTCTAGTAATCTATGTAGTAACTTGTATCGTCTGTTAACTTCCAGTCTTTTTAGTTTTATGTATGGATTCCATATCAGTCTTTTGTCTATATAGAGGCCCAGGTATTTTACCTTATCCGCCGTGGGTTGGGGTGTTTCGACTATATTGGGGGACAAGTGCTTTTCGAACCTTAAAAAATGTTAATAATACACACAGCGAATACAAATTAAATAGCGTATTGGACGTGAACGTTGTTGACAGTTCTATGCAGATTATTGGTATTAGCGAGCGTTTCCCCGGGGGAAATGCCACGCGGCGGGATTGAGGCGAAAAATACGCGCATGGATTGGTTTGCTGAGCTGATACAATCCATGAATAATGGAATCTGAATAATTATAAATTCATAAACTCCTGTCCTGTATGTTTTAATTTTGTCCTCACGAACTGTCCTTTGGCGAATCGTCCGATTTGCCGCACTATTCAAAAAAAAGCGTGGGGCGTAATATTTGTATCTATTTGAAAAACTACAAATCTTCTTTAGTTTTTATAGTTGATAGTTTTATATCAACTTGGAGACGTCCACCCGAGTTTATGTCAGAACTTTTCATAATTTACTGGGCACATGGTACTGCTGCACATTAAAGGCAGAAACTCATATCCAGTGCGGGAACGCTGTTCGTGAGGCGGAAAATTCGAAACATCAAAGAGCTACCTACACCGTACTTCAAACTAGGATGCCGTGTCGACACCCGTATGCGTAATAGGGATAACGCGGACTAAGGTGACCCACCCGAAAGTAAATGTGATGGAATATCAAGTGGGTTATAATTCGGGACAATCTAATTCTAGTATTTTTAGTAGGCAAACGTATATTAGTTATTATAACAATCATAGTTTCACCACAACTATATATTATCCCAGATATTAATTTATTTTTCTGCTATATACCGTAATGCAATCGACTCTAGCCAGTTGTTTTCTCAAAAGGCTAAATTTGTCATATGCTCGGTTATCGCAGTCGTTCGTATTCCTGGACAGTAATGTCCTATTCCGACAATTGTAATTATCTTGCGTTAATTTATACTTGTCAGCCATTATAATTTCTTTTAACAGACCTGCATAAAAGCATGTATTCATCTATGTTACCTAATTATTTATAACTCATTAGTCCGCCTTGTTACTAAACAGTTTGTTATAAACTGATCACAACTGTTACATGTTACAAATTATCTTGTTATTCATTTTAAAGTTCTTTCTCGACATCCCACATATCACATATGTTTGCGTTTAAGAGTTTTTTTTATATTATTCATTTTTCTTTAATTGAAAATAGTTATTCTAAATTTAAAAAAAAAATTATTTTTATTTTTCAACATAATCTCCATTTAGGGAGATACACTCGGTCCGGCAACTTTATTCATCCCGTCCGAAGTGTATTTTTTCAAAGCTTGTAAAATTACTATTAAACTTATAAATTCACCTTACTTATCAAATTACCTCGTACAATACTCTCGTTACGTGTAATGAACTATAATATAATACAGTTCTGGTTTAAGCAGATTTTATAGCAAGTGCTTGTAGGTTTATGCCTGGTTGACTTATTATGATTGTATCTAATAAAGAAAAATCAGACTGCGCTGATAATTACACGTATTGAAACGGCATTATTTTGGACATATTCGTTAATACTGTCTGTGTATTCAATTGTCGGCTGAGTACTTTTATAAACTTGTTGTCGATGCCTCAATTAGCTCCAGGGTGGTTAATTAATATTAGCGGGAGGTTTCATATAGGGGCGTGCGAATAACAAACGGAGGACGGGGCGAATTTGAAATTTGTAGGGGGCAGCGCGGGCCGCTCCCCCGCCGCATTAAAGCCGGCCACGACCCACTCATACCATCTATTAAAATCGATCCCCCCACTAACCGCTTCTCTGTCTTCCACCGTTCAATTTAAACAATTCACACCTTCAATACCGTCCCATCACCGGGCTTCCTCAATGGACTGCGCCCAATGCGCCCGCTTTCTAAAAAACTGCTTCCCTAACTAAGGGATTATTTTTCTTCTGCCGCCTCTCGGCTATCCGTGGGCGGACCGGCGCCTGTGCCACAATTACACCCCCTCCTACATCAACCAATAAGTAGAACAATAAGTTCTCACCGAGACCAGTGACCGAACACACGATTTATATTTTATTGTATATTTTAATAAATAAAGATAATTATATCGATTTTAAATACCAGGAAGACTCAACTCGTCTATCCGGTCCTTAAGTAGACCGCTGACAGTAACAGTGCATATCGGATGTCCATCAGCGAGGCAGAAGGTTGAGAAATTCTACTGAAGCCGAACTACCACAGGCCGCGATATTATGCGAATTGCGGAGAAACAATCCGAGAATGGGACCACGATTGATAATTGAATTCGCGAAATTGAATTAAATTTGAAATTACCATCGGTAAATGTATTCCGACCGAATACGCAGTTGGCCAACTCGGGTTGGTAGTTTCGAAATATTTCATTTTTGCATACGAGTCATTTAACGATTCGGTAACTCGGCGCCGCCGGGGAACAATGTTCGTCCAGAAAGTTGGCGGGACAACTGTAATATTTGTTTTGAAAGCGAATTCGCGCGAACGCGAGTCCAGTTAGTCAAATTGGATACGTGCGATTTCAGTTAATTCACACCCGCGGTTGAATAATTTCAAATTGTTTCGAGCCTTTCGACAAACAAATAACTGTGACCGTACGAGCGGAAGGCATCGCTTTCTTTATGCTCATTTGAGATTAAATATAATTTCAAGCATGCTATGTTAGTTGGGCTGCGATAGAATACATCGAACGCACTCGGAATATTATCGGATTCGGAGATATTTCAATATTTAGGAAATATATGTCGTGTGTACAAGGCAGACTGCTTACCTTGACGGATGTTATATGCAATGTGATTATCTGGTACCGCATTGTAGTTTCACCGCGACAACGGCCTCAAAGTCTCCGTAGGCCGTCGTCAATCGGTGCGCTCCATTCAGCACCCTTTGAGATAGCCAGTTGTCAAACTAACTTCAAAGACCAGATTAATTCTACGAAATTATCGAGATACACCGCTCTCTTGGAACTTGTCAAATTTAGTCAAGGGTCAGACAGGACGCGAGACAAAGGATGCCCGCTAACCAACAGTCTCAATTTAGGATTACTCATAATTAATGGAATTAGCATATAATTAGCGATTTGTATAATTTTGTAACACACTCTGTTTCCTGAGAGCCAATAAAGAATTTATTCCACTGGAATATCGTAGATTTGTTGTGTTTCTGTCTGCTCTCGCTGGTTTGGTCTTTTGCTAGACCGGTTTCGGCACCTTGGATGTTTTTCGGGCATCCTCACTGCACTGTCACTGTCACTTGTACTGTACAGTACAACCGGTCTAGCAAAAGACCAAACAAGCGAGAGGAGACAGAAACACCACAAATATACGGTATTCCAACCCCTCGCAGACCACAAAACAGGTAAGTTAAACTATTCGACTGGAACTTTATTCGGTTCGAGAGAACTGGAGAAAAAGTAGCTCTTTGGTGTAAATAAATATAAAGTTAAACAAAACACCGACTAACCTTCGAGTGAGCAACTAAGAAGCCGAACTCTACGAAAGGAGAGACTCTCTGCTCTCTGCTGATCAGACCTATCTGGTGATAGGTTACTATTATCGAATGCGGTATAATTATCTGATACAGGTTTTTAGGAATTTTTCTTCCGTGCGCGGAGACTGTCTGAACGGTGCACAGAGAACTGGTGTCGGCTCCTAATCGGCGGCCCATACCGCAATTTTAAACGCCGGTAATGGACTGGCGATCAGAGAGTGGCGATAATACCCGGCCCACGTTTCAATCGCCGGCCCTTGCAAGGGCGCCGCCTATTAGACTGGACCCGTCTACTTAATTAATAATTGAAAAGGGTCCCCCTCCCACCCGCCACACCGACCGTCCGAGCTTTGTCCCATCAGAGCGGGCCGCCGGTTTCACTCTGTTTGAACTGTTCCTGTGGACAGGGCCCATTAATGCGGCTCCTCCCGAAGGGACCGCCTAGAAGTGGACTCCGGGACAGTTGTTCTCTTCTGAGTGCCCGCATTCAACAATAGAACCCCTCCTCACATCTTGTGCACTTCAACAAATTTTCACGATTAGCTGCTAGCATGGGGCCATATGTATGCTCTTATTTGATTTAAATGAAACACCACTATATATACGTGAAAATGTTTTAATTGTACGAGCTATTTTTTATCACGACTTCTTTTATTTGGCTATAAGGTATTTTTTTCAGTACTCCCATAGGAATAACAAAAAGGACATTTCTATTCATAACAATTAGTAAAAATTTTCCAATTTATAAAGATGGAAGAAATGCTGTAATATATAGCGCTATATATACGGAATGCTTCTGAGGGTGGCAAAAAGTGAAACAAAGAATCGCTCGTACAGTGTAAAACGATTTCAAAAATACCATCAAAACAAAAGTGCCTATTCTTCCGTAGATTTGAAAATAGGTATTTTTTTTCGAATGAACCCTAGACGAAATAGTGAAACAGTAAAATCGGGTAGAGGAGGTTAGGGCTCTTAGGACGGAGCGTAGGAGAAATTATATTTCGCGACGGTCGGTTTTCAGAAATGAAATCCAGAGGGGATGTTTGTCCGGACGAGCAAACAGTGTCGGTTAAATATGCATAAGGCGCGGCGACCAAGATAGTGTTTGTTTCGGGGCGGGTGCAAAACCTATTAAATGGCCGCGACCCCTTTCTCTGTCACTGTCGGCAGGCTGGCGAGGAAACTTCGTTACATTTCGGAGCCTGGAGTCCGAACAGTTCGACGCCTATTCTATAAGCCTGTTGAATATTCAGAAATTTTTTGTTTGCCAAAACCTGATTAATACCACTTAATGCAGCGTAAGCGCGGGAAATGATTCTGGAAGTTCAGATTGATTGTTAACGGTATTCCATAGTTTAAAATAGTTGGCATTGCGTTTGAACATTTAAATACAAATATTAGAATATCTGCAAAACTGTTTCATTCAACTGCTAAATTCATATTGGAAAACATTTGTCAGACTCAACTAAAAGGATCAAAATAATCTATTGTTAAGTTAATATTATATTAGTGAACCATATAATTCGTCAATATGAAAACGCGTAATTGAATTCATGTAAACTGCATTTGTGTACTGACTGTTTTGAAATTAGCCGCCTGTTTTGTCTATAATTTAAGCCTCCGATACTGCAGGTGCACACGAACAAATGTATTATACATACATATTTGCAAATTAATTTGGAAACGCAATTACGAAATTCTGTTCGGTCCCCATTCGATTATTCGAGCGGCCGAGAGCCATTTTGTAGGGGCAAATGTTGACTTGGCCGGAGGCAATTTACCTAATAACCGCATAGCTAGATCAAACGTCACCAACAGAGAAACCCATAATTTCATTGTACCGACCACCATTATGACAAGGATTCAAAGGAACTCGGTTACGTTCATGGAAACGGTATTTACCGTTCGAGTTCTCAGACGCACAGACCATATATTGCGGCAATTGTGGCGGTTTGAGTGAATACGATTTATTAGAAAATAGAAGAATTATAATTATTAATTATGTAGATAAAAACAATGATCACTTCGGAAAAGAAGACGTGATCTGAGTCATTCGGCTTATGTGGGATTATTTATTAAGAGAATTAACGGTTTTTATTAATCCGCGACTCGGTTGAACTCTTGCCGATTATACATCGGCGTTGTATCACCGATGGTCGAATGTCGCTTTGTTCCCTCTGAAATTGTTCAGAGTCTCAATTATGAGAGTTCTTTCATCCCTTCTCCTCCTATTACCACGGCCGTTTAACCGCCGCTTCAATTATGAATGGACTTCAAAGGAAATTTCCAATATCGAAATTATATCTTCTGAAAGGAACTTTTTTCTACGATTTAATCAAAAGTGAGGCGACTTTTAATATCGGCCGATTAAAAGGAAAAAAACATCCTACTTTCAGTTGAATGCCGGAAGGTTTTCTCTTATGATATTCAATGGACTGTCGGATAAATCGGAGCGTCGGTGGTTCCCTCTAAGAAAATAATTTTCGCAAAGTACGTTTTCATCTGTAGTACATTACAAAACGGTCTTTTCCGGGAGGATCTCAATATGTGTATCGTACCACAATATTCGTCCGCGCCATTACGAATTTTAAGATGCCATTAACCCGTTTCTGTCGGGAGCTGAAAAGCTTATTTCCTAGGGGCCGAAGTTCCTAACCGCCCCTGGCTATCCTTGCGCCCTTATTGCTTCGGTACATTTCACGACGAAGAAATGCCTACGGTTTTAAATAACCTTCATAAATCCGTTCGTCTTATCGTATCATATTTATTATATATTCATACATATTTACGGAAACAATTACGAAATTCTGTTCAGTCCCTATTCGTTTATTCGAGATTTAATGATGATGATGATTGACTGTATTTATATAGCGCAATCGAGATTTAAATTACATTTTAAATAAAATAATTTACAGAATGGCTGGAGAGCGTCCGATCGAGAATTTTTTACTAACTAAATCTAAACTTATTGACTCTATCTCTATTTAAACTAGAATGAATTAAATATTAATTAATTCGTTGGAGATAGTTATAATCGCCGCCCTGTCTCTGTCCAGCCCCGTGGAGGCGGAAAATGTCCCGTACGCAAACTGCCGCCCTCTTGTTTGGTCGCAGGTCGAGGTGCCATTCTTCCTGCTCCCCGATTGGCGAAGAGTTGGGGGTAATTGTGATAGGAGCGGCCAATCGGGCTCGGATTCGCTTCGGTCGGTCGGCATTAGCCCGATCGAGTCTTATGGACGGGGGCGGCGCGGCTCAATTAGACTGATTGGCTGCAGCCCGAATCACCGCCTACCGCTGCTCTATCAACACCGACCAAAACGCGTGTCCCCACTATCGAAACACAATTAACCGATAGCCGAGGGATTTGCGATAGCAACCATCCCGCCAGTAATATACTTAGTTACCCGCCGGTTGTATTGCTGCGGTCAAAACACTAACTTGTCACCAGACAAACAGTAGAAGCTTAATTTAATCAATACCTCTTTTATTGTCACATTGTAGAATACAATAAGTATATATAACAAGTAGGGATAACAATAAATAGGGAATAATAAACCCCAATACCTTCTCCTTTTTTTTGCAAATACATTTTACAAGTCAAAACAAATCAATTTTGCTATTTCTTGGCACTAAAAATGTTCTTTACTATAACACAAAATTTCAATTGACTAATTTCATTGCAAAATATGAACGAAGATGACGCTTGCACAAGAGGAAATGAGTTATTTGAAGTGATCGTCTCATCATTGAATAACGCCGGGTATTACTCATATCTCATTAATGTTAAATTTCCGCATCGTCCTTTTCCTCGTCTCTCAATTTATTCCGCATCTCAAATGCCTCCACACGAACACGGATCACTTTTTCCGGAACGGAAAAAAAGTGCGAAAACTACCAGTTGAACACGGCTGACAACAGTTTTCACGAATCAAATTTTTATTGTTCACCAGCAGTGAAACCGAATAGACCGAATCCACGCACGAGCGCGAAGCAGTGAATAGCACGAACGAGGGTATATAAGAAGCGTCATTGTTATTTCAGTCTCCTTGTAGTTTTATTAGAACACCGCCTGCTCGCAACTGCCCTCCTCTGTTAATCTATTAACTCTGCTCTTATGGAAGAGGACTCGGCCAACTGCCCATTCCGGTCCGACCTTGCTAATTCCCCCCGGGAATTCGTGTCCACTGAGACGTTGGAAGATCCGCTTTACGACCGGCGAACGGATTTATCGATTTGTACGTGAAATGGACATCGGACCGAAATTCGAATCGCCCGGGGGTAAAGCGCGAAAATATACGAATACGTTTGCCATTTCTGCTACGTCAGATTATCTGTTTGAATTACCAAATCTTCAAATTCTGATGCGAGTAGTGTAAAACTCCAGGTTACGAAGCTATATGTCAGGATAGTAATTACAGGACAATGATATCTGATTGCGATAAATCGGTTAATAGGCCACGGCCTAGATAAATATACCATTACCCACTTAATTGGGCCCTTAGATAGACTAGTTTCGGCTTTACCTCAGTGAGTCATGTCGGTTGCGCCGTTACTGCGGTGGCATTGTTTGGCTGCTGAGCTCGTATTCAATTTTCCTTCCGTTTTGTCATCGGGGTATTCGAATGTAACCTACAGTTTAGCTTAAATCTCTATATATAAACGTATGGAATTATTAATTTTCTCATGACCGACAGTTGCCAAAATACGGCCTTGGATACAGTTAATTTTTCTTCATTGATATTAGTCAATTGGTGCAGACAAAAAGTTATTTATAAATCTATATTTGTGGTTTCTTCTTCTGTCGCTTGAACATTAGATTTCTTCATCATTTTTCTCTGGGGAGGAGTTTCAGGGTGAAAACTCACTACCTAAAATTAGACCAGGATGGTTTGAAATCGTTTATATAAGTTATTTAAATTCGATCTCTATTAAGAGAATTGTAGCCACAAAATCGGCACTGCTGAAAATAGATCGGTGCAATAAAATAATTTGACGGAAAGTGTCGAAAGAATTTGCCCCTAGTTGTAATTTGGACAATGGACGGTGAGAGATAGGAGTAAATCGAAATTAAATCTGAGCGTATGGAAGCTGTGTTTAGCGTCATCTCTGGCTAATGCAGTATAATCCCGGGTATTAGGCCGGCGCCCCCTCTGGACCCAAATTACAGGCCCTGGACAGCCTGCCTTCTGCATCAAACCCGGCTTGATTCATCAATCCCCTGCGCTTATATAAACGCTGGCCGGCCGTAAATTTTAATTTCGACCCCTTTTTTACCAGGTGCTCATGTTTTTCCATTATCTTCCTACAAGGGTTTTTTATCCCTCGTCCGTATGTAAGAACCAGGCGAGGGTTATGAAATAAGACTCAAATATTAATAGAGATCATAGATGGGTTTTCGAGTATTGTCACCGACAATTAATCTAGCTCCTGAACATTCTAAATTCACAGTCTTCAGTGTAATTGATTCATCACTCGCTTACTTGTTTGTTGGCGAATGAACAAATGCGGGCAATTTCAATATTACTTCACGTAAAATGAGACGAATTCCAATTCATCCCGATCATATACTCGAAGGAGACATTACGTATGCGGCATATTCCAGACGGTACACATTTAATATCCCAATATTCACATACATATATATGTGTTTGTTATGTACATACGGTATAAATACATTCCATATCGCAACACATATAATTGTTTCTGGAAGGAAAATTTGTTTCATCGACGCGTACATTGTTCATTTAAGAATCAATTCCAGAACATCTCAGCCTTCTGCGTACGGCCTCCTTTATTCGCGGGACTGTGAATGGGATACCTATAGTGGGGGGCTGGGGCGTTTGGCGGACGAAAACCAATCGAAATTTCGAACGGGTATTGAACACAGCAAACGGGAACGGGAAATCTGTGTACCGGAGGAACAATGAGGACTAGGCGAGAGGAGAAAGAGGGGGGGGGGTCGCTATCGAGGATTTGTGGAATAATGGTAGCGCCGCCTAGCAGGGAAAAGCGGCTCAATGGGGGAGCAAAGGCTTATAAACTGGGCACAGGAGAGCCGGCACTACTATGCAATGGGAGCCCATTTAAATGGGGAGCCGGCAATGGCGAGCCTAATTTATTAGGGCGGGGTCGTGTCTCGGTCCCATCTTACACCCCAGGTCGGCGAACCCGTCCCAGCCCTCAAACTCCCAGCACACTGCAAAACAGGTGCATCCGTCCGATAGATCCAATGCTTATTATCATAAATGAAGGCAGAGCAGCACGATTTTTTATTCCATAATCGTAGCGATTAAGCGCCGATAAGGTTAATTAAAGCCACACTTTACTAAGATCGAATTCTATGGCGCTGTTATGGACCAGAGAACCGGTCACTCACTTATACATTTATTAAATACCACTTCAATAACGCTCCGATTATACTGTATAACATAGAGGATGCGTAAACCTGAGACTCGAAACAAATTATACATAAAATGTTAAAAAACAATTTCAGACCTTTCGTGGTGTTTTTTTTCAGTACATCCACAGGCACTGTCGTAAATTTTATTGTATAATCTCTTTGTCTGGACATAATAGAAAAACGAGAATAAAAACGCGGTAGAGCGCTTTATAAAGTACAGATTAAGAGAAAGAGAGTTACACAATAAGGATGATCTTCCTAGGAAGAACAACCGTCATATTTCATACTTCGTAGAAATATGAATGGAAGGCGCGGAGGTAATACGAAAACCAGAAAACGTAACTGCCTACAAATTAAGTGTTTTCATTAACACTTAATGGCCTAACAATTATGAACTTATGGATCAAGTTCTATTGGAATTAAAACAGACTTTCAAAGAATAGTGAAATTATATTCTTCGGAAAGACATTTGAAAATTAACTTTTTAAGACAGAATGACACCTTATACCGAAAAATGGTGTTGATATCCGAAACCTAATTATTTATTTAATGTTGTAGCCATAATGACCGAGTAAGGTCCACCGCTGGTATAAATTTTGTTATTCCTATTAAACTGCGATTTCGGCCGTAAGACAAACTTCGACTTCAAATGTTCACATCGCTCCTGAATATGCATGTTAGTTAGGAAACCTAACTACTTGCTGTTCGATTTCGCCGAGAATTTGAACCGAGGAATATGGAATAATACAGAATTCTGAGCCTCAACTGGGAGGGCTTATAAACTAGAAGGTACTGCCTCTACCTTATTTAAATGTGAGGCGGGGCTGGCGGAAATAGCCTAACTTGATTTGGGCGGAACCCGGAGCGTATGAATTTGTCTCAATATTATATGTTCAAATTTAAAGCCGATTAACAGATAGGGGGTGGGCGTTCACGTTTTGTAATATCGAAAGGGGAATAATTAGCAGAGCAATATGTTCCCGATTTAATGTTGCAGTCCATTGGCAGATAACTTCAAAAGGGGGTCGGCTTCATTAAAACCATTTTTGAGAATAATCAATTCGATATGTTTGCCAAATTAAAACTTTATTCTGGGTCTGACATAAAATGACAGTTCAATAGTTGTTTAAATATTATAATTAGCGTAAAATAATTAGAAATTTATTACTTTATATTTGTTAGTGAATTACGGAAGCTATCCATTATCTTGAAAGTTTCTGAACTGGTAATTCAAAACAGACCTACCTTACTTACGTAAGTTATCGTTTTTCGTATTCTCTGTTTTGTAATAATCTGTCCAAATTTTTGACGCCTCTCAGAATTTATTTTCAATTGACTAACACATTAAATTTTTTTTTTATATTAATTGATATTATATTACACCAAAAGGTATAACAATTCTAAATACCTTTGACCTAAATTAGAAGTGCTGCCGGTCGGCTGGGACACAGCAACTCCCAGTAGTGGAACGCCACTAAATAAAAAAGCAGGGTCAGTTTTTATTCCTCCCGCTCTGGAAGTTTGCAATAATTGGAAGCGGTCTACTCCGTTCTTTTCCCTGTAGTTTTTCAATAAAAACAAAGCCCCCAACTGCGGTATCGGGAAACAGAAAAAGGCCAAACTTCGGAGGCTTCATAAGAAAAAGTATAAAATGAGAGAGCTCTCTGAAAGCGGAGAAGGCCGGGCCGGAGTCAGCGCTGAAACTTTTCCCGATGTTAAATGAAATTTAAGCCCGACCGCCCTGTTTGTGTGTCCGCCTTGTTTTGAGTCGCAGTTTCAATAAATCTCCCGGGGAAGGCTGCCGGACAATAAAAATGAGAGAAAACAAAATGGAGGGGGACGATAAAAAGAGAACAAAGGGGAAGGGGAACTTGAATTATTCCGAAGGGATCTCTGTGTTCTTCCGGCCATAACGCCCAGAGACGCTTCCCCCCTCCGTGAATTTTTTAGCTGAAACGGCCTAGAAGTTTAGTCGCGATAAAAGGGATACGTGTAGAGCGAGCACAAACGTCGGGTCCTCTTTGGATCAAGCACTTCCAACTGCCAGAACGGGAAATAAACAGAACCGAGATCGATTATTCGCAACAACACAGGGGAACCTGAGGAAATATACAGGAAAATCTTTGCTGTAGCCTTTTTCCTCACCTAATCGCTGCCTTTACCTTTACTACTTCAGAACAGGTTCCTATATTACATGAAATAATTCGATAATATAAGAGGTACAAATTAAGTTTAAGGTTAGGCTAAACTGACTCGGCACGTCGTCGGTAGAACAATTACTATAGCGGCATGGTTTGTATATTTGGTCTAAAACAACCCCCAGTTCTGGTCTCTCTTCTGGCAGTCTCTGTAATTTACGCTGATTACAAGACACCTCAACGTCCAAATGGTTTTTAAACGATTGGGGAACCTATCGTCGGGGAACAGCTGCGTTCATTTACCATCAACGGAGAACCATGAGAGCGTATTCCTGGAAGACGTAATATACAACGGTGCAACGCGATGATAGTGGTAACAGCGATCCAATTATTAAAACTGTATATACGTAGACAATGGAAATTATCGATCTAGTCAGAAAAAAATGTTAAACATGTTAAAATGAAATATATTAAAAAACTTTACAACACGACTCATTAGTCAACTTCCATGCTATAGGAAAGTGACAGAACAGAGGCCATAAACAGAAAACTAAAGCTTTAAATAAATATAACCCCAAAACTGTATAAATGAGCAATAAATTCTAAACAGGAGGATCTAGGTTGTTCACGCACAACATTCTATGTGACGCTAATGAGTACAGTGAAGTTCAATTCAAATTTAAAGTTTCGGTCCATTACCACAGAATCGAACTCGGCTCCCACGCGTTTACGCTGCTCCACTCTAACCGCCGAGCGGTAACTTTGAAATTTCTCTTCGGCTGCTCCCTGTCGGTAACGTTCTCCAATTACACATACGAGAATGCCGTCGTTAATATTACGTCTGCACTCCCGAAGGCAAACTACCCAACTAAGCGTACCGGAGCTCCCCGTTCCCTCGAACAAGTTTGAAAACCGGTTTAAACGGTGAACGTATTACGGGGCCAATCGATCAATCACGTCCGCGATAATTTATCGCGCGATTCTCCCTCTAATCTTCGACAAGCTCAAAACACGAACTGTATACACGACATCCGTCACAGGGGATAACAAATAAAAACTTCAAAATGACACCGCGCAGTTGGCGCCGGTAACACCCCACCCACTACACGTCACCCTAGGCCTTTGAAGATAACCTCACCGAAGCCAAACAAACGTATTATCGAGAGGATTAATTTACCAGCGGCGGTGGCATAAAGATAGGGAGCCAGCCGTTGGTTCGAGGGCCGACACGTTTTAAAAACAACTCAAAAATTATATTAACCCCCGTATTTCTTCGAAAGAGGAAAATATGTCGAGCGAGATGACTGGGACGATATACTTAACCACAGCCGGCCCTTTTAGTAGAACAAGTGACCTTTGTTAATGTCGAGTGTATTCGGTAAGTTGCGGCCCTATGCAAAATATCAGGTCGTTCTTAATGCCGGTGCTTCGGATCGGTTTATATTCAGTGGTTTTCTATGAGTGGCTCATGAGCCGTACGTGACTGCCGTATTGTATGGTCGGGGGATTTATTTTAATTTCTTGTGTCCGGATGGAATTAATTTAAGAGCAACGCGTGGGACCGTTTGTTCGAATGAACAAATCTAACTAATCTATATCGTTTGTAGGCCCCCGCTTCAAGGCTGGTACAGTTCTGTCGCGGGGGCTCAGAAAGCTGTTCACGACTGGTGTATAAATGCGTGGGCGGCGGTCGGGAATCGGACACGTTTGGCTCGCCGCACCGTGAAAGATACGCCACCACTTCTCCGTTAAATTTGATACTCAGGTTTTTGTAGCTCCCCTCCAAGAGACAGACTGGCTTTGTCGGCCGAGCGTAGGGAATCTTTGATGCCAAAAGATTGTATGTACGAAATAAATTAAAAATAGCGACTCGCCGAAAAATGATCGGGTCCGCTGTAGGGTTTGAGTTCATATTCTATTGAAGTTATCAGTAAACTGCTCCTTACCTAAGAAGGACTGCTTCCTACCACGGAATAACGACACCGGTAATGTGTACCACGACTTTGAGCGAACCACCTAATTGAATTCTGAAGAGTGATTCTACCTCCGCTCGTAATCGATTAAAATTTAAGATCGAGTAGTAATTGATTGAGATTATATTTAGGCAAAATGTTCGTGTATATAAATGCAGAAAGGCCAGCGGGTAGGTATGCGTGTGTCAAACAACATTTGTATATTGTTTACGATATCCTATTAATATTTAAAGGTAAATAAAGTGTTCGTAATTCGATTGGCGAGTGAGATGAGGAGGCCGGCCGGGGCATGGGGCAAGTCATGGGCTCGATTCGTTATCCGATGCGTTATTTTTGGTCCCGTCGCACATGTGAATTGATTCCTATTTGAGTGTAGCACAAATAACTCCCGAAAACTTTTTTTTTCCAAATTATCGAGTCTCGTTAATTTGAGGCATAACGTTTTTCAACGCCCGCGCCCCCTGTGGGACACGATTAATCCGTGAATTGTGGGACGAGGGTGGGACCTAACATGGAAAAATCAATATCCTCAACCTTCACCCAACCGAAAATCCTTTGTTGGGACAATGGGCATCCAGCCGAGCAGTCTCATTTAACCCGGCATGGATTACTTTTTTTTAGTCCGTCTTTTAATTTTACTTTAATCCTCTTCCTTCCTATCATTATTACCTTTGCCCTTTAAACTGACGAATAGATTCTATTCACTGCACAGTCCCGAATTAAAGTTTTTTTGGCCAAGTCAATGAGGAGTTCCATGTTCATACTTTCTGTATGTTCTTATGACAGCAGTACGAAATTTAAGTAATAAGCAATAGGACTGACCATGTACCAAACTCCTCATATAATAGGGTAAATATTTAGTTGTTGGTTTGTTTCAATTCTAAAATGTAAAGAGAGTACTTCCTTGAACGTTTGAGGCGGAATTTCATACCAATTTAATAAGGAAAAATAATTAATATTTCGCATTGGAGCCTGTGGCGCAGTTAATTAATTATTCATTTTATTTTCCGAGAATATTTCAGGGGGGCGGGGGCGGATCTTCAGTAAATAGGACAGGAAGTCCAAGAAGATTGAACTAATGAAGTGAAAATCCCGGTTGGCAAAGAACCAGCCTTGGCGGAGCGCCGAGGCGATCCAACGAATTTTCTGTTTAGACGACAATCATGCAAATAAGATTCCCTTCTTGTGGACGGGTAGGGAATTATTCAAATCAATATAACCGTTACTGAACAAAGTTAGGGAGGTTATTTTGAAATTAGGACCGTGGAATAATCGGAAGCTAAATATAAGATAGAGCGCCGACGCGATCGCCGAGATAAAATAAATAGTCAAATTATTGAGCCATTAAAAAAAACGGAGGTAATGCGGAATATATTTTATTCCAAATAAATTAGGATCCGTAGAAGGTTTTAAAGAGTAGATTTCAAATTGATTATTACAATGTAATTCATATTGAGAGATACAATTCAATCGATGCATACTATATATTATTTCCACAGGGACAATTCCCGATGACGTAAATTAGGAAAATAGAGAAACACGGAAGGGAGCGGTGACAAATGATAATTTGTTAGCTCACTTTCCTACGTAGGCAGGTTAAGAAACTTCGTCTTGAGTAAACATTGTTGATTCAACATGGGGAAAACTTCTATCGAAAACTTAAACACCGAGTTGCGGCAACGGCCGTAGCCCGCAATGTTACTCTGAAAATTCAGATTGGACAGTGTAAAGATATTAAGTAAGCAATTCATTCACCAGTTTGCTTTGATCGGATATATTTTTAATCGGGCCTTTTTAATAGGATTAATTTTTAATAGAAAAACATTTTTAATAGAATCATGAAATTGTTTCTTATGTAATTATCATTTTTAACTAAAGTTCATTAGGTACACGTGCACCGCGACGCTACCGCCCCCCTGAAGGTGGCGCGGGGATGCACTCAACTAAAGTTCGTTGGGTACACGTGCACCGCGACGCTAGCGCCCCCCTGAAGGTGGCGCGGGGATGCACTCAACTAAAGTTCGTTGGGTACATGTGCACCGCGACGCTAGCACCCCCTTCAGGGTGGCGCGGGGATGCACTCAACTAAAGTTCGTTGGGTGCACGTGCATTGTACGCTAGCGCCCCCTTCAGGGTGGCGCGGGGATGCACTTAACTAAAGTTCGTTGGGTACACGTGCACCGCGACGCTAGCGCCCCCTTCAGGGTGGCGCGGGGATGCACTTAACTAAAGTTCGTTGGGTACACGTGCACCGCGACGCTAGCGCCCCCTTCAGGGTGGCGCGGGGATGCACTTAACTAAAGTTCGTTGGGTACACGTGCACCGCGACGCTAGCGCCCCCTTCAGGGTGGCGCGGGGATGCACTTAACTAAAGTTCGTTGGGTACACGTGCACCGCGACGCTAGCGCCCCCCCTCTCAGGGGTGGCGCGGCGATGCACTTAACTAAAGTTCGTTGGGTACACGTGCACCGCGACGCTAGCGCCCCCTTCAGGGTGGCGCGGCGATGCACTCAACTAAAGTTCGTTGTACATGAACACCGCGACGCTAGCGCCCCCCTGAGGGTTGCGCGCGGATGCACTCAACTAAAGTTCGTTGTGCACGAGCAACACGACGCTAGCGACCCCTTGAGGGTGGTGCAGGGATGCACTCAACTAAAGTTCGTTGGGTACACGATCACCGCGATGCCAGCGCCCCACTGAAAATTTTGAAAATAACAAAATTTTCGATTTTTCAATTTTCGTTTATAGGACAAGTGTATATCTCATTGGAACTTCTATTGACGGAATATAGGATAAGGCCAAAATAACATTTATATGCGCTTAAGAACGATCTAACCAAGTTTTTCTGCGATTTTTGCATTTTCAATGGTTTATAAAAGATTTTATTCGCGTCCTTCCAAAAGTTCTCGGTAGACGTTTTTAGAAAAAGTATAACACACTAAACCAAAAAATCTGGGTGGACAGTGTAAAGCTATTAAGTAAGCAATTCATTTACCAGTTTGCGTCGATACGGAAGCCAGCCTCCCTATTCCATAAAGCTTGTAACATTCCAACACTCACCTTTGATTAACCCTGCATTATTGTTTCCGTTTATTCCTAACTGGTTTTGGCATAGCGGTTTCGCTTACGCCGCACAAGCTTACAAGTTGGTCGTAAGTACATAGTAAAATGTTAAGTATTTGTTTACTCACCTAGATATATCATCGGTTGAATGACGGATAACGCTGAGGCGTGGAGGTAAGAGGGTCAAAAGATATTTTATGACCACCATATTCGCGGAACTGAGATTAAAAGGCAAAAGAAGAGCTAAAACTATTCATTTAATTTAATCAAATCGGAGTTTTAACGATGGAGTTATAAAAGCGAGCAAGGACAAAGAGGGGGAGAGAGAAGGAGATAGAGAGAGGCGGCTAAAGAGGGATGAAACGGATGAAATTGAATTTTGGCGGGGTCCACCAGCGCAGATTGCCCCCCGCCCCTTTCTCGCTTTGATGTTAAATCCACTTAAGATTGGCACACGCGCTATCAAAATATAACCTTATCCGAGGCGAGACCCCGTAAAAAAACAGGTAGAAATTGCATTAGACCCAACGCTAATCGACTCTGAAAAAATTATCTTCGCTTTCGGACGCCTTCACCGCCGACATCCTCTCCACCATTTTTACGCCGAAAACGAGGACCGTTCTAGTATGTCCGATGTTTGCAAGACGTGTGGACCTGTCTTCTGCTTTTAGTCTTTTCTATTGTCAGTTGGCAAGTGGCTGAAATAATAGCAAATTATTACTTTCGGGATAATATATGATCAAAACGAAAATCAGCCTTTGAATCATCAGTTCGGTACAAATTCAAGTAAACCCAATTTAAGTCGAGCAAGGATTATCCACGCTTCTAGGGTGGTTACGGCCTTATATTCTCCATGTTGAAAATACTTATTTCAGTTTCAATAGCAGTATGGAAAACCGCCAAGCAGTAATAAATATACCATTCGTAATTGCAGTGGTAAGCACAATTGCCATGGTACATGCATTAAGGCACAGTATATAGGTCGCACGCAAATATGCCAATAAGCCCGAATCGTGCAGAACGAGTGAATCCGATTTCTGCTTTCAGCGTTTTCTGCCTGCAGTTCGACCGATTACTCAGGTAATCGACGATAATCACTGCCGGGATAATTGGATTTAAGTGAAAATCAATCTCGGAGTCCTTACTTCGGTATTTCCTCTGATGGCAACCCAAGGTCAGAACTCAGTGGGTTTTAGTAACCATTAAATAAACGACACACTTGCAGCAGCAGTAAAAAAAATTGGTGTAATATTCGTTTCCTATAACAAATCATATAACTACGCAGAAAATACAATTTCGTTTCGCAATTTGAAACCTATCACAAAGCGTTATTAAAGTACCCACATCTGAGAATTCTGGCAGTTTTATCCGATTCAGTGCTCCGACTCTGTTGGTCATATACCGCTTTCCAAGGAAAACAAATATGTTCAAAAAATAAGAATCAAGAAATCATTCCTGAGACACTCAAGACTTTCCAGTGGAGACAGTATTCCCCACCAGCAACCAATATGCTAAGGAATAACCAAAGAGGTTATAAAAACAAATAAATTTAAATTAACTACTAATAAAGTCTGATTCAAACGCGTAGTCAATATATTTGGTTACAAGAGACAGAAATTCGTAACATTAATCTGAGCCGATTTGCTAGAAATTAAACCCCGAACGTAAAATTAAACGTCTGTGGAGGGGTGGCAAACTGAATGAATAAATTCAATATATGCGGAAACGACCGCCATTAAAGATGTAAATGGGGGTCGGAAATGGACAACTCAATGAAGCTGCAAATTGTAAAGCCCGAATTGCGGCGCGTTCCGAATGATAATTTTTCAACGAATTTCATCCGTTCTGAAAATGCAATTGGAATTACAAATGGTCGGGCGTTCGATAGTTCCAGTAGGGGGATCTAGTGTTCCAGGGGGAATATATTGTACCGGGAATCTGATTTTATACAGTTATATAGTTTCCAGGCAGAGAACGGAACTGAAAACGAAAAAGAGTTGCCAATTAGTTCGAAAATTTTGTGGGTCACAACCGGAGAGTTGGCCGGCCTCCATTATGGGCCACTTAAGGAAGAAAAAGGTGCACAAACAAGGGCCTCTTCATAATGGGGCAAGCCGCCTCAATACCGGCCCGACATTTTAGGCTCTCCCTCTCCCTCTTTGCTGCTTTCATATTATGCGGCTCGACATTTTCGGCTGGAAATGAACTTTTTGGGCGGAACTAACCCCGCTGGATTCTGCGGCATACCAGGGACCCCCCAGCGTCGCCTTAAGAGGAAATGGCCACGTGATTTGGTAATAGTACTATTATTACTAATCTCGGTAGTTGTACGAAATAATAAAAAATGTTATATGTAATAAAAGTACAATGGAAATAAATCATGGATTACGTAACTTACAGCAAGTGTAAAACAAAACAATAAATTCATTCTATAGATGATAATGAAAATGAATACAAATAAATACATTTTTGTGTTTGTTGGACAGAACAACAATTCGGAAGTAATTATAAATAATAAAAGGAACTGTTAGGTATCATTGAATGCAATTAAAAGTTATTCCCAAGTTTTAATTTTGTGCATTTAACGAGGCTGAGAAGTCTATGAGACTTCCGAAAAGCGTGCTCAATGGCGTGCTTTGTCCCCTACTGAAGCAGGGCTCAAGTGCACGGTGTTATTCAGAAGACAGTGCTCGGCTTTCACGCCACATCCTGGCGATCACATCGTGGCCCCCATTGTCGAATCATAATTTTCCCTTAGTTTCGTCAGGCCTGCCCAACTCTTCGACCCGTGTTAGGAGCACGTGTGGCCATAAAGAGGGGCGACGTGGCGTTCGAGTAAATCATTTTCAACATTCTCAAACACTTCTTCAGTAGTCTTGTCAGAAATAATCCATCAATGAGATATATTATCCTCTTTTCATTATAATATGGCATGCAAATGTTTTAAGCAGTCTTTCGGCGTGATTCTAAATTATTTTTAAACTGTATAAATCTATAGTATGAATAGGGGCATGGATAATTTTAAAAGATATTTTTTCATCAAGAGTATTACACAAGAAAAAAAACTTACTTGAGAATATCTCAGATTGATGTCCTCGGCATGACGGAATGAAAAGTCTCTGGGACGGATCTGAAAATTGTGACGGTCCGTGAAATCGGAAAACCGGGACTGTGACTCCCCCACCTCCCTCTCTCACTCTCACTCACTCATCTCACTCTCTCTTCTCTCTTTTCCGCCGCCCTTCCTTTTTCACTTCTGTCAATTCACCCTTTTTCTTTAATCCATCCTTGCCCACCATTGAAAATGCCCCGTTGCCTTACCTTCTGTTCCTCACCCCAAAAGCATTAACGGTCCCCGAGAAGGGCCTTGCCTAAAAATCCATCTTCTTCAGATGTGCGGTTCTGAGACTTCGAGAAATCAGGATCGATGATGGATCGGCCATAGGTTATAATAATGGTAAACTGAACGGAATTAATAATAAAAATATCTCCGTTAAATGCCGCTCTTTTTATGTCCCCCCACTTCATCTCATTTTAAGTCCTCATTAAACAAGATTTTTGTATACGTTAACATTGGTCTAGTCCATATATATTATTGAGTACACAAGTAGGTCGTCCGTTGGGGTTGTACACGTGTACAAGAGTATGTCGGTACAATAAATCATAGCATGTGTGTGTTTAGCTCAATAAGTTCAAATTTGTCGACACGTTTAATTGGACAATTATACGCCCCGCAGCACAGGAACAGATAGACGCCATTAAGACTTGTCGAACGTATTATAACCCTCCGACTGAGTGAACTGTAAGTCCCCGTCTTACCGATATAACCTCAGGTCGGTTTGATGTTTCGTAAGCGCCGTTATGATGTGTAAATTTCTGCTAAAGTAAACGGTAGCACCCGGCATTTATATCGGCATACCACACGCTCGATAGGAACAACAATGTGAAGGCTCGATCCAAATATCTCGTAAAAATTCAACCTCCTGTGTACGTTACAACTATTGAAAAATACCTCTTTTGAAATGTATGAAATTTTCCTGGCTTATCTTTAAAACAGTAATTCAATCAAGTCCATCAAATTACCGGTTCCCAATGGATCATCATAAAATTGTACATTCCAGCGTATAATATTTAGGTTTTAACTATTACGATTGTTTTGGATGGTTTTAAAATGTCTAAGAACCTACAGTATGGAGTCGAAAGGAGGGAAAGTGCTAGGAAAATTAGCCGTGAGGTCGGCCACTGACCGCCGCCTTCTTTCTCTTTTGTGGACTCCATTAATAAGTCAGTGAAACAGGACATCAATAAGTTGTGCAGCGGTGAATCCCGACCGACATTAAAACCTCTCCCGAATCAGGGACCCAATTCTAATAGGGCTAATGGGCTCTCACCTCGAGAGCGTACGTAACACGATTGATGGTTGTCACGATAATCGATACTCTCTTTTGATAATGTACAACGCTTAATCTATTATCCGTTTTGTTCGATGGTAACAAATACCGCTATAAATGTGTCGGTACGGGATTGGGATTCGGCATAGCTTAGATGCACGAAACAAGTATATTCCGACCTAATATTCGTGTATATAAATTTAGAAAGGACCGCGGGCCGTCATGCATGTATTGAACAACGTCTGTGAATGCACCGACCCGGATTCAAATATTATAAATGAACATTAAAAGGTTACTAGTTTCTAATATGCTAATGCATGTAGGTGGATTGTTACCGATAAAGCCAGCTTATAAATTCCCAGTACACGTCATTACAATTTCTGTTCACTAGGAACAAACGATATATTCAGTCGAATAGAGGGAAATGCTCCTGTTGAATTGATTTAAAACAAGGTTAACCTTTGACCTAATCAGGAAGTATAATTAAAACTCCAAAATTTGGTTCTTTCATTAAATAAAAGTGTGTTGCTAAATTTTTTGATTGTCCGTGTTCCCTCGCTTTGTTAGTGTGAAACGGTAATTTCACCGGAGTTCTTCCAGAAAGTGGAGAGCCGCGACGAATATAAGCGATCCGATGTAAATTAAATTGCAAATTAGGCTTTTGGACGGGCGACGCGGCCGACTCCTCTTGTCTCGGCTGGTAACCCGAGCCCGGCCTAAAATATCCGGTGTCAGCGGAATTAATCGCGGTCGGAAAAGAAAGACTAAAATAAGAAATAAACCCCGCCCTCCCCGCAAATCCGCTCATTATGCAACTTGCTCAGTGGATAGCGCCCGAAATGCACCACGCATAATATGAGATTGTGGCCAACAACGCCAGCCTGTACAGTAGTTCTCCGGAAGCCTTTATAATACATTTATTTACTCTCAATATAAGCACCTTTCGTACTTTGTTGGTTTTTAATATGAATTTCATTAAAATAAGATCCGACAGGATTCGGCTTTAAGATAGGGCGCAGACTCTATCCAGTAATTACTCACATATTACCTAAGTGGACTTTAATATTATGTGTATGCTTGTATAGATAAAATCTCCAACAAAAAACCGGATTTTATCCGAGCCGTTGTAATTTTTAATTTGATAAAACGGAAATAAATCCCGCTGGCCTCGCACCGAGAGAGCGGTATGAACTCGAGTGAAGTTTGTAATTATGCGCAAGTGGTGACCGAACACGGCCGGCGTCAAAGCGGTGAAAAGAAGAACCGTGCACAAGTTGTGCTTTCTGTTGGCCATTCCGCGTGTTCGACATTCTGAAATTATCTTAGTGGGATTTCATGCATACTAAAAATAACGTCACTAGTACTTTTCATTAATTAACATACTTGGAAGTGATGGTAATTGATCAAGGAAATATGTTTTCTGCAGTGTTTCAAAAACTGTAATTGCCGTCAGCCGAGTACATGTTACCATATTAAAGAAATGTATATAAATACAACTAAATTGATGCCTACATTAAATCAGATCGCGGGGAGGCAGGCACACAAGCAGTGGCCAGTAAAATGATCAATATAATATCACTTTTTATTATATTTTAAACTTCATTTATATATTTGTATAGCAATGTTTTACTTATGAGACCTAAAGATTGTTCTCGGGAAACATAAAATTTGTTATAGATACTTAATCAATTTATTTCGCACATTGCAAATCTATTATTATTATTGATATCCAGTTTTGTGCATTAATCCGACGTGTAGACCTTATCTACTCGGGCTACTGATACGCGTATAGGTTTTTGAATTATAATGACTGAAATCTGTTTGGTGAAGGGTCGAAAATATTAAAGTTTCAATAAAAGCAACTGGCTCTCTTCTGAGTGGCGCGTTCCGTTAATAACGTGTTTTTTTTATTTCATCCTCTCGTCCGGTACAAAGTTTCGCTTTCAATACTGCCTCTCGGTGACAGCATGACCGTCGGATATATATTTTCGCCGTGTATGAAAGAGTCCCGCCTGAAAGGCCCCATCTATCATTTCGGAAGATAATAAAATTCGCGGTCCCGTCTGCCGACCTTTACGATGGAGGGCCGTCTAAATTAGTTTTAACAATATCACCGGGCTCGCTCCGGCGCACTAAACAACTCTGGAGGAGAGTTAAACTTCCATACGGTCCATCCGAGCAATTAGCCCATTCCGGCTGGATAGAAAGTTTACTCCGACATAGACAAATTGTCGGCTACAGTTGCTCGGTTCTTTATCGCGTTTACCGACAAGTGAAACATTATTTTTACTACATCAGAGAGGAGCACGGAACAAAATTATTCATTTGCCACATTACAATCCCTGCCTCTTTTCTGCAAGTTGAGAGCGTCCAGAATGTTATCTGCTATGCTCTACACAGAGCAGGATAACAAAGATTAAGGAGATGGAAGATGGATCTGCTATTGATCCATTATTCCACTTAATTTCTAACTTTTCCCGTTGGAGCAGCGTTAGATCAATGATGACAGTTCTAGTTTTGCCTGTATATTAAATAAATAATTCTTCCGATCAATGTGTATCACCATTTCACTGCCTATTTTACTTCGCTCTGGCGCCTTACACCGTGTAATACCTCCAAGTACTACTAAATCGTTTGGCGATTGCGAAAAGTCGAATTACCTCTGTTTCTCAGTAATGGACGAATCGTGTCCGATTACTCCGAAGTGAGTAGAATGTGCAACTTATACCCAATGGCGTCGAGTCACTAGTAGTCCCCCTGTTGCCTGCAGTTTCATGATGGTGAGGAACTTCAGGACTTTCATAACTTTGTCAGGGTAGGTCGGAACAAAAAAAAGGGAGGATTTTTTAAATTATTCGAAATTGATAAGATAAAATATATTAGATGAAATAATATAATAATAAAATAAATCTCGAATAAATTTTCCCAGAGATGTGTGTGGGTATGGTTTTTTAAGACCGACTCTCCCGTAATGGATGCTACAATATAAAAAATGGCATATTCTATAATGTTATTATATTTACAACAAATAATTTTTAATTGGCAGAATTTGAAGAGCGGATGAAGGCCGATTAACGGAATTAAATATGCCTCCGTTATATAATTATTTATGGTTATCTCCTCCCATTTTACTTTTATTAGATTTATGCACTAATCAATAATTTATCGGGATACTACAGATTAATGTGTCATAAATATATTTCCAAAGCGTGTAAATAATAAATGAACATCGGGCTGCATATTTTAAACGAAATGGGCGGAGGGGCGACATTTTCTGTTTGAGGGGCGATCCATCGGAAGAGGTGAGGCTAAAAATAATATTGGGTCCGGTTATGAATGGGGCGAGTGTTGGGGCGGCGTGGGGAAGGGACCGGTGGAAATAAATAGGAGGGGGATTAAAGCCATCGAGAGAGGAGCAAAGGAAATTAGCCCAAAGGTCACCGACTTTACTCCTGAGGACAACGCTAATGAGCCACAGCAACAGGACAACAATGAATTCTACATCGTCCGATCAACATTGAAGCCGCTCCCGGGTGGCCGATTTCGGACCGAATTTCTGAAAGCTCTAATGGACTACGGCCACAACAGTATGCTCGACGCGATTGGTGATTATCACGATAGTAGGCCCACTATTCTGATAATATATAAAGTTTAGAAATCACTCATTTTATTTAACAATCAAAGATAATACAGTTACCAAAGTTGAAGTTGATGCTCAGTGGGTCGAACGGCGCAGCGTTAACACTCCCACCTGGGTGCGAATCTCGCCCATATAATTCCAGTATACTCGTTCAAATAAATAAAGTAAATAAACGAACACAAGAAATATGACATAAAAACGATTTATTATTTTTAAATACAAATTGCAGTCCACACATAGGCGAGGAAATGTTAGCGAAATATCATTACAACTATTTATATATACATAATACTAGAATACGTATTACCAGATTAAAATATTATAGGAAAAGTATGCTAGTAACTAGATTGTTTGTGTTAAATATAAAAATAAAATCATTGGGCTTATCAAATAACGGTTGTCTGCTTTAAAGTAGGTACATTTTTACTACAGTCGCTACTTTTTTTTAGGTACGTAGATTACTGATCGTAAAAAAATCCGTAGTATAATTTCAGATATATTGGCAAAATCGATTCATTGGAACTAATTTTTGGCGTATAATTAGTACTGGCGATTTATTATTAGTGTTACTCAAAATATGAGCGTATTAGTGCTTTCAATTTATTAAAACATAAAACGTATCGATACAAAATTTGAAAACTGACGGTTATGTACATGTGGGTCGGTCGAAAACATCGCGCGTCGTTATCTATAGTTTTAAATGGATAAAACGTGTAGAGCTGTTTGACTGCAGGAGTTCTGTAGCGCGGGGGAGGGGTACGCCTGAAAGTGAGTGGGAGCGAGTGTGACTCATTGGTATTGATGTTTAGGCCGAGTATATAGTGTAGGGCGTTGTTGGCTTACTACTCTTTTCCAGTAAATACCGTCGGTTTTTCACCTAAGACGTGGGGGGGGGGTACTTATTTTTTTTTTAAATACTCTAACAAAATGTATTCTGCGGGTACTCACGCTGCGATGCTTTTGGAGTGGCCAGCGCTCCATGGTGGCCTGGTACTTCATGTTTTCGATCTGCTTCTTGAGGGCGTCCTTGTCCATGGCTGCCAGTGTACTGGGCTCCATACCGGCCCCGCGGAGCTGACCCGAGCCTGCGCAAACAGCCATGCGTCATTTATGACGTCACAACTACCCGTCACACACCCGACCCCCGCCCCGGCCCCCGCCACTCTACCCGAACCCAGTTTCGAATCGTACGGGGTTCTGTCAGCTTCTCTATCCGGCTCAGACTTGCTTCGGGGCCGTAAATCTGTGTTAGGGCGGTTCTCAATAAGACGGGGACAACGCCCCAGATACCCATAAACTGGGGGCGGGCAATTTTTAGGGCTGCCAGTTGTGGTGGCAGGGCGGCCATAAAAATATAAATAATATAAAAATAAAAAACCTTCGTATCTAGAACTATAGAGAAGTACTACAAACAATATTTTTCCGAGGTTTATACGTGTGTATACACATACATTTTAAATAGTACAAAGAAAAAAGCGTGAAAAGACGAATAGTTCCGCGATGTATCAAATAAATAGTTGTCTCTGTTTCGGACGTATATTTTTTTGTACTATTGTAAATATTATATTTCGTAGGCGGCCCCCCTTTTTTTTAAATCCTTTCCGCGATTTTAATTTCTGTTCAGACTTAGTAAGTTTGTTTAACACGATTTATACAAGGTCCTCATAAAACTTCGGTTAGTTCTGAACAAATTAATCCTTTTACCTGTGGCCGGCGAGAGTTTGGGATTCTGCAGAATCATCAAAAGTTTGGTGACCGCAGTGGCGGGCCCACAAACGGACCGCACGGTCCACTGTGAACGGGCGCGAGGGCTGGGTGTGTGGGTTAGTACCCCCTGTTGTAACAGTTCAAATTAAACCTCGCACGGTTTGGATTACACCGAGCCGACAAACCTGTGCACTAACCCCCGCCGTTTTTTAAAAAAGCACCGCAACTTCGAAGAACGCCACAAATTATTGACACGCATAGTAAGTTACAATTATTTTTATTTAACCGCAAAGATAGTTTTCCACCGCCTACTTGATGACACTGGCTAAAAG
The DNA here is from genome assembly GCA_019843655.1 of Lethocerus indicus. Lineage (NCBI taxonomy): Eukaryota > Metazoa > Arthropoda > Insecta > Hemiptera > Belostomatidae > Lethocerus > Lethocerus indicus. The sequence continues at coordinate 13,900,618 of JACDQD010000008.1, forward strand.
CTCAACTTTGGAAGCGACGAAATTGTGAATGTCACAGAAACAATGTTTCTTACGAATTATGTTATTTATTGCATTTTATATAAAGGCTTATGAAGGACATGATAACTGAAGTGTCATCCATCATTGATCCCTTAAAAATAAAGTTTTAAACCTCGATTAGATTGGAGATGTCGAAACCTAATAATAAACGCTAATCGAACGGAAAAATAATAATTACCAAGGCGCTTGTAAATTCGTATTTTCTATCCAAAATAATTGGATTGTGCGCGATATAATACATAATGTGACTGTGTAAACGACGTACTGAATATTCAAATTTAGATTTTAAATAGAGATTCGGAGATTGCGGGAAGGTGTATACAGCGAAACCGAATTTCGGTGTGTTCTGTGGTCATAATTGGAGCCTCCTGCATTCCCCGTAGGAGGCTATCGCTTTGATCACAGTCCGCATAACCTGAATAGACAGCCATCGCATTATTAATCCTTTCGGCATTTCCGATTACCCGCTCGAGCGTTGTTATATCCGTTCAAAACACCGAGGAAAGGCAAGAACAAAAATACCTTAAAGGAATTATTTCTTAATTTAGGGTATCCGGACGGGGATAGGGTGTTTTGTTCGGAAACGAGATTCACAGGGAGATTCGTGGGCGCTACGAAGGGAAGCATATTAGTTCGGAATTCAATTTTAAAGACCCAGTCGCCAGGCTTTTGAAAGAAAAAGTCAAAAAACGCCTTTCAGAAAAGAAAAGAGCTAAAAAAAACTGAAATATCATTATAGATGTTTTAATAGACCTCCTGCTGGTTCCTGCGTTAAACCCGTTGTAGCTTCTCCTTATCGGCAGTAACTTTCCCCAAACAAAATCAGTTCTTAGATGAAATTATATTACTCGGTAAGAAATACTTTTAAATAGGCCAAGTTATGATACCGAGAAATTTACTGGAGGTGTAGGGTCGAGAAATAGAAATTTGTACCGCTATGCTATTGTTAGTTCTAGGGGGAAGATGGGCGTGCAGGCTGGCGATAGTAGTCTGCCAATAGTATTAAATAATGAACCGGCGAAAGCAATTAACCTCCGAGGTCTGGAGCAAGCCGATCCCAGAGCGGGAGGATTGCCTTTGTCGTAGGGGTAGGGTGTCGGGAATAATTTAAATAGTAGTCGGGAAGGGGGGGGGGATGGGATGGCCGAGGATATTGTGCCTTTTACCCCTCGGGAGACAGCCACTCTACCCTCTACCTCCACAACGCTCCAATACCCGCAACGGGCCGACGCCAAAATCCATTTCCCTTTCCTACGCCGGTGCGCCCATTTTTCACACCACTCATCCCGCTTTATTTCCTCACGCTAGCATCCGTTTGATCCGGACATAAGTTCGATCCTTTTGTATTCCTTCATAAATAATTCCATCTGCACTTCTGTCTACGCCCTCTCTTTTGGTCCCCTTCAAGTCTGATTTCAGTGTCCCGCACTGACATTTTACTACTCCTTATTTATGTTGGAAATTTTCAAGCGTTTATGAATTTCGGATCATCCTTCTCATGAACTTAATTTACTAATAGGAATGAACACGGGGGAGATTGGACTGCAGTCTTTCTGGCGGCACATTTAGATTTCGTACGAAGGAATGTAAAATACGCTTCCTGCACGGGCCCTACCGCACATATATCTTTGGCAGAGGTCCACGTAACAGACTCTCGGTGAGATTACTCACCTTAAGAGGAAATGCCGCTCCGGATAAGCCCCGGATTACGGTAGTAGTGTAGGAAAGAATTAGCGTTCGGGTCGCCCTTTAAAACCTTTATTGTTTCAAAGCCGAGTAATCGTAGTCCTTTGTTGTTACGCTAACATTATGCTCCCAGGGGAAGTTTACGACCGCCCGCTGTTTGTAAAACCCCCAAGGCCCGTGTGGGTTTCACTTCGTTCGATTCTTTTAAATTTATTACTATTGTCTGTCAGAATTTGAATGTTTGATTTGTAGACAGAAGAAAGAGGTCGACGTCTTCCCACCCGCCGTGTTCAGAACTGAGTCAACGGTTTCTCTTAACAAGAAATCTGCACTGCACTTTCCGCATTTAACTGCTTTCCCTCGTTTAAAAGAATGGTCTATTCGTTAATACAAGAACAACCGGTATATATACAAAGAAATAACCTGAAAATGAAAGTCATTTGTTCAAGAGAAGAAATACATAAAATCACAAATACAGCTTTCTTCAATAACCCGATAACCTACTTAAATGTTCAGTACTTATGGTAGAAATTATGTTTCTATATTTTCCCCTCCATCTATTGAACGCAGCGTATTACCGATTTGATAAGACCTACCACGCTAGTAAAGTAAACTTTCAACATTGTAATAAAATTATCCCATCAATTTTGGTGGGATAACATTAAATGCAAAGCTACATATTTGAAGTGTTTTTGTAAATTTTAAACATTTACAGCTAATACAGTATTCGTTCCGTAAATAAATGGAAAGAATAGAATTGGTTTGTTTTTGGAAGCGATGTTATTATGTCTGCTCTTTCAGGGAAGAGAACGTTTATTTGGGCAGGGCGCGGGGCAGAAGTCTGCCCTGGCCCAGATTAGCGTTGTTCCAACGAAACAGAAACATACTGCGGCTGCCATCTGCTCCTCGCTAAAACCAGTCACCATAGCAACACGTGTTCCCTCTCATTTCTTTTCCTAGCAGACAACACGGTGTAACAATACTACGGGTTTCATTCAATATGTCTTATTCAAAGACATATCAGTTTCTTTAAATGGTAATTTAGTAAAACTTATCATATTTATTTTATTATATTTAATTCGCCCCAGAATATTTTATTTATATTGTAATACACCTAATTATAAAAACATAATGTCCATCATACTACTTATTTAAATGACGACTACAAAATTGAGATTTATGCCGTGTGAATATTATCAGCAAGCGTTTATTTTTCTAGGTGAAAATTCATATTGAACGATATACTAAAATAACGATGTATTAAGCAAATGGCTAGTGCCTGGATTGTTTGTCTTAATTGGTAACACATCTGATTATTTTTATTTGTTATTAATGGATAATATTGTCGTTTATCCAAAAGTATCTGTTGATCTTTCTATCAGATTTTGCATCGAAACGTTTGGGAGACATGTCAAGCACCCAGCGGTAGATTTATTCCGGTTTAGAAAGTGAAACCTTCGTACACAGTGAGGCGGGATAAACGCGCTTTGACTGAACGTTTGAACCGCTGCGAGTAAAGATGAGTAGATTTCCTCTACGGTCCCATTCATTCTTCTCTGCGACATTCTAGAATGGATTTCACTCGTGACTGCTCCCCCCCCCCCCCCCCCCCCCCCCCCCCCCCGAGAAAACATCTTTAAAGATACGGTAATAGAAATATGGTAAGGTCTCCCGCAGTTCCTCTGCCGCCAACATTATTCTCTCGTTTGCCAGTGTCAACACCCAATTGATGATTTCATTTATTGGGTTACGGCTGTAAACATGATTTCGTTGAGAGAAACGACAATTTTTTTAAGTTCAATCGAATAAATATTTATTGGCACATGTGCAGGGGTGGCAATAATCCATTCGGTATTACCTGACAACATCAATGTCCTCCAGGACTGGAAGTTCGATGACCCCTAATCCAAACCATTTTTTTGTCTCTTTTATTGTTACAACTGTAAAATTATACAATAAGCAACATTGATGAAATCACTAGCTACAATAGTCTACAATGAGAAGAGAAACCCACTAATTTCCCCCCCTTTTTTTATTATTATTATTTATATATTTTTTTTATTATTTATTTATTTTATTTTTAATTTAATTTAATTTATTTATTATTATTAACATTTTATTTAATCATTTAGGCGTCTGTAAGGAACATTTGGGATGTCGGGAGATAGTAGGGTTTGGACTAGTGGATTAGGGTGATGGTGGAGTCGTGAGTGGAAATTGGTGTATCGTTGTATGGCGAGGTCACGGACAAACGGGACTTTAATATCTGTGTGTAGGGTAAGGTTGGAGACATAATAGCGTGCATCGGTTATTCTCCTTAATATTTTTGACTGTAAGGTTTGGATTTTGTGGATATTTGTCGGTTTGGCCGAAGCCCACAGTTCTAGTCAATCCAAACCTTAACTCCCAAATACAACCTTAACTCGATTGGATCTGGTTAACTCCAACCGGACCAGTATTTTTATAATTTTATGTGAAATTTACGACAAACGAGGAAAGTCGGGTTGCTAATAGGGCCGTGGGGGCGACATTAGTTTTTGATGGGGCGGCTTCGAAGTGTGGTGGTTGTTGTTGTTGTGTGGTGAATATACATTTGGAGCTCGGGCCCGTCTATATTGACCGGGAGAGGCTTGCCCGATTAATACGGGAGGCCGGGCTCAAACCCGGGTCCCCCCCCCCCTTTGCCGCCTCCTCCCTCACTATTCACTTGAAACGTATAGCCCCCGGGGGTAATTAAAGTCGTTTATTGGCGGCCCGCCCCCGCAAGCTCGAAATTGACCTCCGCCCACCACCATTTGACACCGGCCCCTGCCTGCTGGCGTTCTGCTCCGTCGCTCCCCAGCACAGCTCGGCTTATTGTCGCCGGATATTCAGATATACAGTTAGATACGCGGGCTTATTGGATTCTATTTTGTGTTGTCCGGGCCGCTTTTGAACTTCCCCCCATTAATCAGTTACATGTATTCATATTTTAGTAAACAGAAGGTGCACTTATATCATCCGCCCTAGAATCCGAGTAGGGCTTACTGTATAGTAAAATGTGTGCCATGTGGAATCCGATCTCGCTTAGGATCGAACAAACAAGACAATGACAACAGTAATTAAAATAGTGATAAAAACTCATTTCATTAGCTACAAGTAAAAAGAAAGTTGAGGAATGAAAGGGAACGACGATATAACATGGCCGGTAAACAATATTTTACTGCCAATTTGTTAACGATTGCATAAGATAATAAAAGAGTTGGTGTAAGTATTTTTATTTTAGTCCGATCCCCGGGAGTATTTGTAAAATTATCCCAAGGCTAGGTAGATGAAATTACCTTTCATAAAACTGTGGAACGGGATAAGCGCTTTTTAGGATCGTTTTACGAGAGCATTTCTACAAGTTATCCGGTCGAATCGGCCAATCTTGTCATATCTTGTCCCCCCTTCTATCCGCCGGTTTGAGTAAATAAAATAAATTATAGACAGTTGTCGCGAAGTCAGCGCGCAATAATTGGTACGGGGGATTTATACGGACGGGCCATTACTTCGGCGACATGACCGGTGACATTTTTTAAGGGGTCATAAATAAACGAAAATTCCAATTAACCAGTAATCGGTGTATGTTTTACGACCTCGGCTCCGTGCAATAATGAGCCGGCGAATCAGGATTGATGGAAACAGTTGAGCCCGATGCAATAACGTTACTGTTCGCCCAGGATATCACTATTGACCCCATTTGAGAAACTCGTAGCAATTCACAACTAATATTGATAATCGCAGCAATACAAGTATTTATTACTAAATAGGCTATAAAGAACAGTATTTTTACATAGTAGTATTTATTGTTAATAAGGGCGGAAATACGCTCAATCGTTATAACGCACAACATTATAGACAGATAAAAGTTCGACTAAAAATATATCGAAGCAGATGAATATAGGCAAAGGTCTCGATTATTTTTGTATGTTTTATATTTTCTAAATTACAACAATTATTCGTCGGAATGATTAATTTCAATGTATATAGTGAATTGTACCCGGTCCAAACTAGGTTGAGACAAGAACCCGATTTAGCAATATCGGATGTTCTGTTACGCGCTTCGAATATTGCACATCCGACTGGTAAACCTACCTCCGATATAGTATACGGCTGAAACCCATATACAGTGAATGAACGTCGATCCCCCTGTGGCGGGGGTATTTGATACATCAAAGCCTGTCTGCGGTTGACGAGTTCAAAGATTGAATGGCTCGTATCCGAAACAGTTGTGACCATTCCCCCGAATAAAAAGGACAACGAATATAATATTGAAATATATAAAGCAGGAATCGGCGATCAACGGTCGGAATGAATAATGAATCTTTCGAAAAAATTAGTTGAGCGTTTTTGTTTGGGGTTCAGCAAGGCTTTGGAAAGTCGTCACACTGGAGACTTTTAGACTCCACTCGCTTATTCGATTTTAAGGTAAACGAAATAAAGTCTGTCCCGCAAGCGTTTTTCGAGGGCACTTACGAGCCGAGTGTTTCCTACACGTTATACCCCAGATAATTCAACCGGCTCCCCATAACAGTACAGTGTCTTTTAAAAGAGAGACACTGGAGAAAAAAAAAAAAAAAGTGTCAAGGAAAGTCGCATGGAGAAATTATAAAATTGTATTGAGCATTCATGGGATTTGTAGGTTTTCAAAAATTAATGACAATTCCTGATTTGAACAACAATATGCTGCTTAATTTTTCAAACAATTCTGCAAATCTTACAGAAGAAATATCTGAAATATAAGTTAATAAAAAATGCAGCAGCGTCACCTCCTCAGTTCAGATAGTCTAGCCAATTAATATTCATTTTTAACCTCAATTATAGGCGTTATTATTAATTTATGTTAGGCTTTTCGTTGATGTTATAACCTAACCGTTTCTAAATTTTCAGATCTGTAACGATGAAATAATTATTATTTTATTATGAAATAATGAAGATGTTTGAGTAAATCGATTAATCATGACCGTGATTAACTTTTATTATTTTATATTTTAAAGCACGAGGACCAGTTGTAAGCCGCTGTATCAAGCGCACTTTATCGCATTCCATCCTTTGTTGTCTTTTAATCGTCTTTTGTAAGTTGTAACTATTTGTACGGGATTGTTCCTGTGGCACTGCTATTTTGGCTCCGGGGCTAATTTGCCTGCACGACTTTGCCCTTATATCCCACCCTCCTTCCTTTGAACTTCTAAACGCCGGAACCGTCATTCTTCAAAGCGGGAGTTCTCGAGACGATTTCACTTTGAAGGGAAATAAAGTTGGCTAAGGTTTGGCTAGTGAAAAAATGACAACAAAGCATTTTTTTTATGCGAGTCTAAACGCTTATCGATAAATTGGCCGATTCAGAACACTCTCCCGTTCACCCGTCAGTTATCGCCGGTATTAAAGGAAAGTTTTGCAGGAGTATCGCCCGATTTTAACTTAGTTACATCGATCTGTTGCCAGAAGTGTTGCTTCTACTCGGGTCACGAGCCTCAGGGATCACAGTTTTAATCGGAGTATATAAGTTGGCCTTACGAGGCTATCTAACTTTAGGGGTAATATCATTTAAGTCCGCTAAGAAAATTAATTTATTATATTTATAAATACCAGATCATTACCTAGATTACGTGTCAAATACTATTGTTACCTGAAGTATACAGTACTACCATAGTAACAGAGTTGTGCTAATGACAGTGAATATTTGAAATTGAACGAATAAAATGCACTTGTGTAATGATAGTTGAATAGCTTTTATTCTTTCATTAGTTTGCATGAAAGTTACAATATCGAGGTGTGTATTTCTGTAAGTAAATTTTTTTACTGTAAGCTTCATTATAAGCCATATTTAACACGCCGTAAACACATGACTATTCACAGTAATACTAAATTTACTATGAATAAAATTCCGGTGTACCAGTGGAGAAAAATCGCGCCAATAATTGATTTGCGCTTTGTCTACATTTCTATGCAGTTCAAGAAGCTAAATTAAAACACCACTTTTATAAAACCGGCGGGGGTTCCCCTTATCGAACGTGAAGAGCAGTCGTCATCCGTCGAAGGTAAGTGCTGAAAAAAATATGTGAGAGGGGAAGTAGAGGCGGCAACTCTTTTATTCAGGCTGGCGAACGGAGCGGAAGCCTAGTTTCTAATCGATACGGTGGCGAACAGCACGATAGTATCGGCCGGCCCCGGTTTATTAGCCGGCTCTAAACCGATTTGTCCGCCGAAGGGACAAAAAGGGACACTGGGCTGGCGGGGGCGGCGGCGCCGTAAAAATAAATCCGCGTTTAGGTTTCCATGGCGACGGGCCACCTCCGCCTCCACTCCGGCCGCCCCTAATGAATTGAAAACAGAAATCATTCCTCGCCTCGCCGCCTTCTACCAACCGACGCCCCAAATGTTCCCTCTAAATAAAATATAAAAATGAAACTGCGTTCTGACCCAACGTTTAAACTAGAAACGAAGACAATTACAGGTCCGCAACATATTTAATTATTTTTTTTTAGAAACTTTGTTTTTCCTCCTGGGTATAAACTCTCTATACGTATTTCGAGGCTAGGCTGAGTTCCGCCAATCGTCAGTAGCAATGAGGCACTTCGCTGTTACAGTCGGCACAACCTAGCTTATCAAACTAGTATTATTTACAATAATTTTTATCCATTATTTTTAACGAATATGACAGGGAGATTTTGCTTCGACAGTTACTCTCTGGGAAAACGGCCGTAATCCAACTTGGACGCGCCGTCATATTTTCTACATTTTCCGCCCGCCCGTCTTCTCTCTATAAACCGGATTTCGGAATATGGCCGTAACTGGTTCCGGGACGAGCCCGCCCTTATTACCGTACCTACTCCGCCGGATCAACAGATCAGGTGCGTTCCTCGTGGAGGAACATGGAGGGGACGGGAACAGCGGGCGAGAGAGAAAACGGGAAAAAAGGGAACGGAGAAGGGGCGACTCGGATATATTGGGTTATACGAAAGGGTAGGGGTGAAAGGAGGCGAAATAAGATGGATGGCCGGGAGCTCAGAAGAAGCCCCCCCCATTCCCCCTCATGGCCAACCTTAACAACATATTTCACACTAACACTTTAATCTCTCGTAGGACAGTTTGAATTGCTGTAATCCGGCAGTGTTCCGCCTTGAAGTTTAAAACTGTGTTATTAGTCGGGCCGCATCTGTCGTTTTATCGCTTCAAAGCTTTGTTCCCTCCGGCCGAAACTCTCGACTGTTACTTACACCTCCCGTTTGTCCTACATGAAATGTCGTACTTTCTGCTTTAAAGTGTAGCACACCCCCAAGAACGATATTAAAGACCGGAAATATTATTTATTATTTTTTTTATATTATTATTATTATTATTTTGCGGCTAACATGTTATAAATTCACTTTATTACTCTTCTGATAGTCCCTTCTTGACTGAACTATTTATTGTACTCTTATTTATACCTGCCATTCTGTAGTTTGGTTTGTGGAGTACATAAGAGTAGAATCCCGAAGTACGCAATACATACCGTTCTCTATTATATTTATGTTCTACAATATTCACTGTCGCCAATCTTTTAATGTCCAGTATTCGTTGCTTGGCATTAGCGATATTATACTGAGTTTATATTATACATCAAACGGTATGTTAATAGTGTAAGAAATTTAGCATTATACCAGAGAAGAGTTTATATATAAGGTTCGCTTCTGTGTGAGTCAGAAATTCTTCCTCCGAGACGAGGATGAAGTTGTGTGTGGGGCTATTTTTTGTGGCCTTTATGGCGGGCTATCTGCTGTTCAACCCTCTGTGAATGTCAAGGCGGCTCCCCTTTATAAGTTACGTGTCATCTCGTATTCGGGCCCGGCTCAGGTCACGTGACCACCAGACTGGATCCCTCCCGCCCGTTAGATATAGAAGAAACGTGCCGTTCTACGGGAAAGAATTTCACTTGAGAATGTATTACACTGGACAGAAAAGTCTTCTTAAAACGAATAGGCTCGCTTATAATTTTGACCTTTATTGGAACCGGATACGATATATGTATGGAAGGGCACAATACATATGCATTCCTCTTTAACGGTTTTGGTTGGATTCGGCAATTAGCACAATATTATTAAGTTTTAACCACATTTAGATCACCACCGTACCTCTATGTATTGCTCTTCTTAATTAATCTCTAAATATCATAAAGGTTTTGCGATTATGATAAGCTAAACAGTTCAACTAAAGTATTCAAGTATTATATTTTTATTGCAAAATATAGAATGTCAAATGTTTGAATCGCAGTATTCTGCAAGAATTATGTTGAATATGTCCACAAAATTATATAATTAAAATATTGCTTCTGTTCGTTACATGAAAAAGAGAATAACTTAATTAAATTGGAGTTAAAGTTTAGGGCCAATCTACAATCTATATTTCGGATATGGGCGGTAATCAGAAAGTGTAAGAAGTGCGTTAACTCTAATTAGGGAAAAGAAACCTCTAGGTTGCTGCTCAAACTTCCGCTCGAGACCGAACTTGAGCACTTTCCTTGAAACTTTAAAGGACTTAGGTAAGTCTTCCGACACCTCTCCCTATCTTTTTATCGAGTATTCCGGCCAGCATAATGAGCGGCGCTGTAGTTGGTTCACCGCGCGCGCTAACTCCCAATAAGCTATCATAATTCAGCCCTTCTAAATCTTTCTCTTGGGCGCATCGTTGCCAGATTTCTTATCCGTCTTTGGTGGATTTTCTTAACCAATTAGGCCAGTACTACGGACTGCTTGTATTAATATGGTATTATTCATGAGTATATAATCCTATTTCACTATCCTTTATCCCGATAAAATTATCTGGGTAAAATTTCTATCCGTTGCAATCCATTTGATTTGAGGTTGATTTGGCACCGGTTAAAAACCTAATCCTTCTCTCTTTTGTGCAGGCCCAGTTTCATAAGAGCACTAACGCCAATTGATACCGACATAAAACTGTTATCAGTTCAATAATTGGATGAGCCGATACGAGATTATATAGGGGTCCTTTGGGAGGCGGCGGCTTGTGTCCCCTGGTCCGGGGGGAACAAGAAATCAATTCTCGCGCTCCCAGTCGCACAGGCCACACGTAGCCCAGTGTGAGTGCGTTATCTCTGTGTGTGTGTGTGTGTGTGTGTGTGTGTGTGTGTGTGTGTGTGTGCGTGTGTGTTTGTGCATCTGACGCCCGCTGAATAAACAGGACGCTCCACGACTTGCCGTCCCAAATACGGTATTTGTTCTCCGGAGTTGTTTCTCGAGCCTTCGAATAAAGTCGGTTTTTCGAACGGAATCTCATGAAATGTATATTCTACACTCCGCCGGGGCATGAATATATATTCGATTCCTCGCCCCGAGATTTCGGAATCATTAACATACCAGCTACTGTTTTTCACAGATCGTCAGTTGTACAAAACCAAACGTGGCAAGGAAAAAAGGAAATGTTTATTGAAAATAAATCGTCAATAATGAAAGGAGTAATGAAAATATCCTAGCATACAATCAATCTATACTATTATAAGTATTGCAAAATCGAGTTGAAATATTCAAATGAATTTATCGACGCAGGGTTGGACAGCTTATATTAATTGTCCCATAAAACGAAATCTATATTTAACAGACAGTGTACGGGGCCCAAACAAAGTGTTTTTACAGCAATTGCACGAGAGGCATTAAGTTACAAAATGAAATGCGGCTGATTGGATAAGCGGAAGCGAACTTTTCATCAATTTCGACAGTTATGATCCAAGAAAGTGTGTTATTTTGTGACTAGCTTTAAATTATGTTTGTATACACGATTCGATAAAATTATTCCCGGCGGGAGAGAAACAAGCGGAATGCATAAAGGATATTGCACAGTATATGATCCGGCCCCCGTAAATGTATAACGGATTCGAGCGATCTGTAATCAAAATATATTTCGGGCGGCGAGGGTAAGCCGCTGCCCCCTTGGGGTTGTTATTTGGACTGAGGGCCGCTAATAAAACCCGGCTTATTCTGGACGGGCTTCCCTTTTGCTCAAAGGATTCTCTAGAAAAGTAAATTCGAATCGGCGTCGACGTTTATATCCTTCCTCCCGGGCCGGATACGCCCTGTATCCGCTTCGTAAAACTAACTTAATTTCCGCAGTGTCTTCCGGCGTTAAACGAATTAAAGCTCTGTTTTACTGGGAGCAGCGTTAAAACGGGGTCGCCTTAACGACTGAGATTTTAGACGTTTTAGATCCCCCGTCAGAAAGCAGGTTTAGCAATTCATAAGGTAAACCGCATAGCAGGTTGACACAATTTTACATCACTTTCAAAAATTGTATGGAGGGATTTTCCTGATCCTCTCGTTTGGTCTTTGTACTTACAGTCCCAATAATATTTGGATTTGTACGCTGAAATTATAGAAACTAAGTGGACAGTAATTAGTAACGACCGGTTGAACGTGAATAATAAAATTTGATTAACCTACTTGATATTAATTCCCAAAATATAATTCAAACACCAGTGAAACAAAAAACAAAATTAATAAAATGATTGATAGCATAGCATAAACTTTAGGTCCTGAAGCGAAATCCTGGCCAATGATCGTGACGAGTTGAAAATAGGCGTGCGAAACGTGTGGAATCAAATTAATACAACCACACCTGCACATATTTGTCGTCTTATTGTTTTCTAGTTCTGCTCATAACAAGAATGTCTAATGGGATTCAGGTTTATAATTGTGCAGTTCGAACAATCGAGGCCGACCTGTCCGGGATGAAGAATGCGTCGCTCATTGCGCTGTATAAATCCGTCTAAACGTATTTGAAACTGAATGGTAAAGCCTGAAATTGCAGAGTCGGCGCTGCTCGGTGTTAATCTTGAAAGGCTTCGCACGTCGTATGGCTTCTCGTTTCCCATTGTAACTCCTCCTCCCCGCCCAAGCGACTGCTTACTTGAGAATATTAATTATTCTCCGGTTCTAATGCAACGCCTTATAAATAAGAAACCGGCCGCTAATGGAAGACCACCGCCCGGGGTTTCGTTTTAATTCTTTTTTTGTTTCGCCAACAAAATGAAAAGTCAACAGGGCTTTTTGTGGCGCGATTAAGCGCTGAAAAGAATCCGGAAAACATTGAGAGCGTAAAGCCGTTATTCTCAATTGTACGCGCGGTAAAGAAAATTGCTAACTGAGGTTGTATTGTATTTCTTCGACGCAGAACTATGACCTAATATTTTTTTTAATTTGGACGTAAATTATATTAACATCAGTGAATTCTGGAGTACCGTGGGTAAAATTACCTACAGTAATTGTATACCTACATAGAAACGTAGTTTCGTTGTTTCCACCGTGATTCCTTAAAAATTAAGTTAATGATAGCATCTAATTGTTACTAATCCAACAATTTATATATATTATTTATGTGAGGTTTCTGAATCAGTGAGGTCTTTGCGCGGTCGTTTTTCTACCCTCACTCATGAAATTATTAAATAAAACAAGTAGTAGTATTATGACCATAACAGTAGCATAACACCCCATGTTATGTTACGTAGAATAATGAAACACTTAAATAAAACTATAGTCCCACCTTTAATTCGGTTCAGAGGATTATGTTACTAGACAGAACTGTGCCGTTATACGGTTCTATAAAATTGATAAAACGGGCAAATAAGTTTGGACTGCACCAGTATGTGCAAGTGGGATGGGAAAATTCAAAATTAATCGAACGCGAAAATAGAACCGGGGGTTGATTAGGGTTAATGGTGCTAAACAAAATTCAGGGCTGTGGGAGGGGATATATGCGCTTTGGGATTATTAATGAATAATTTCCAACTCAATGAAGATGGGCGATGTGGGTTCGCATATGTTGTTCAGGCCCAGCTCGGAAATTTATACCTTTTATACACCGGCCATACAGCGTGCAGTTTTGTGTACTCACATGTACTGGCCCTTATAACTATCTTCTAATTCCTTATTGATTAGTTTAAAACATCGAAACTTGAAAAAACAAATTACAGTTTTCTGTAATCTTGTTAATAGTTTAAATAAGCTATATAACCTTTAAAAGCGTCTGAAAACTCTATACTCCTTTTTGGATACCATTTCTATCTTGTGCCATGATATATGAAAAAAATAGTTAATTCAATTATTATATATATAGAGGAATCTTTTCTAGGCTCATTAGAAAACGGTTGTCAATAAAACACTTCTTCGGTTAAAATTCAGACCGAAGGACGGAAAAAAGCACGGCAAAATAAAGGAAGGACAATATTTCCCCGCCGACTGAATAGACCATTGTTTACCGTTCAGATCGTTTTTCCTAAGCCCCCAACAATCCTCGCAGACAACGAATGCGTTTTATTAGAAAACCGAAGGAAAAGTAATATTTGCATCTGGCATTATTCACTAGCCAACCCGGAATAATTTTATAGAATAGAATCCCCGAAATAGTATTGTTTTAATCGAGTCGCTTAAAACAAACGACTTATTTAAAAATTTGGGAGCGAAATTACTGGAAAGAAAATGCAGCTTTGATTATGTTCAATGTGTCAATTGATCATCACTGCAACCCTAATCGGCCGGATAGAATATTTTATTTGACATCGAAACTCTGGGCCCGCCTCCGAGCGGATGGTATAAACCAGCCCTAAGGGCTTAAATAATTCGATCACTTCAACCTCCATTATCCACCTGGCTTTCTCCGGGGATCAGACCTTATACTCTATAACGTGGTAAACGTCGTGTCTCGTTTCCAAGCGGACGGGAGGGAACGACTCAACAGCATTAGTTCACGTAGGTTCACAAGTAAGGGGCGTAAGAATTTCTAATAAAGAGGAGGAAGCGGAAGCAGTTTTGCTCGGACTGAGCCACGAGACAGAGAGTGGGCACTCTGTACACGGAATTGTCTCTTGAGAACTCAAGTCAAGTGCCACTTACACAGGTCATAAATCAGCAAGCTCGAGGGACTGAGTTCTCTTCAAGCCTTGCCACTCTTGACCGGGAATTGAAACTTGCTGCTACAACCAACATCACACATTCTGCCAATATCAGGTTTAAGATATTATATTAAATATGACACTAAATGCGATATTAAATATGACCCAATTTATCGTATCAATGCAGCAATGTCCTAATTGACTTGGAATTCAACAGGAATGTTAGCCGAATAGAGCATAAATGTTTTTCGTGTGTTTCTGTCTCCTCTCGCTCTGGTTTGGTCTTTTGCTCTCCATCTTCAGTAGCGGTGTCAGTCACTTTTGGCACTTTGGATATTTTTTGGGCATCCTCACTGCACTGTCACTGTCACTTGTACCATAGTGGTTTGTCTAGCAGAAGACCAAACCAGCGAGAGGAGACAGAAACACACGAAGTCTACGGTATTCCAACCCCTCGCGGACCACAAAACAGCTAAAATAAATGTTTTTCATAATTTCATGTCTCATTTCCTGATAAGCGTATTCGGATGTGTACCCCGTACTACCATGCAATATTAATAGAACCATTTATAATGAATTGATAATGCTTTAATCTAGGTACTATAGATGAGAGAATGCATTGAAAAAACATTATTCTGTTGTATACGCTAAAAAATATGTATTTCTTATTATTTATAGATATCCCTCTTCGTAATTTGAACATTGGCGATCTTTCTCCAGACAATATTCGAAATCTCTTTATCTTTAGTCACGTATAACAAGCGCTGTCTGCTGTTTGAAAACACGGCTCTATTTCGAGTGTGCGCTCGAGGCCAAGAGAGGTTTTGTACCTTATGAGAAAATCATGGGGGAACGCGATGAAGGGCTGGTGTGGGAGCCTCATTTAACAAGCGTGTTCCTCCTCCTCCTCCTCCTCCTACTACTACTACTCCTCCTCCTCCACCTCCTGGTCCTGCCGTGAAGGGGGGATCGATACCATTTCTTGCGGGGGCCGCTCCCGCCCCGCCCCCCGCTCGCCACGCCTGGTTCGACCCCCCACCGAATATCTTCCGCCGGCCTCGAGCCCTTTTGAAAAGGCGTTAAAAGGGCGCGATATCCCCAAGATGGGGGGGGGGCGCGCTTAATGGCACGCGGCGAGACCGTTTTCACGCCCGCCGTCGGCCGTTACTCCTTAATGCATATTCAGCAGCGCATTACAGGCTACCGCCGTTCATCGGGGGCTGCGAAGGCCTGGAAATCCGGCGATATTCATTTTGAAAGATAGAATCCGAGATATTCTATAGCGGTATTCACGCTTGCGATTTTCTATCTAGACTAACTGATTTGATATATCTTTTATTTGATATATTTTTGGAAAATTTTCTGTGATGATTCTATGTGGTTATGTTGACGAGTTAACGAAGCCGGTTTTATCAGTAAGAGCGTCATATTTCAATTCCGATTTATGGCACATTTGTTCCTCCGGACTCTTTCATCACGACGCGAGAACGCAATCAAACGAACGCTGGTAAAAAGTGTGAATGGGAAAGGGGCATCGATTCGCTTCCTTGTTAAGACTAAACGAGTAATGAGTTCTTTTTTTAAGTCAGCATGGGGCCCGGACCTAGTTAACTCGATTCCGGGGAAATTACTTGAGTCAATTGATCTGGAATTCCCTCTTCAACCATCGCCGTTTCACAGGTCCTATCCCCCGAGTTTCTGCTTAACATTGAATACAATTCTACACCTCTAATTCCTGTGAAATAATTTTATTAATTTTTTAGATTTCTGACTATGGTTTAAATATTTTTGAGATATATTTAAGGTTTCCTTTTTAACACCTACATATTATAAATAAAACTTATTTTGTGTATATATATATATATATATATATATATATATATATATATATATATATATACGTATGTTAGATGTGCCGAAGCAAACTAATGGGTTTGGGTTCTCCTATACCGGACCTTCAATCCTGGACTTACAATGATCCCAATTACTTCGTTCTAATGAGAACACCGGAGTTTACGAACTCCTCTTGCTTAATCAGACGAAATTTGCAATTGAATATCAACTGATTAAACCGAAGGAGCTTGTAAATGCCCGCATACTCATTAGAATTCAGTTCGGTAGTCGGGTCCGTAACAGCTAAAGTGCAGTTTTAAGGCTGACGCTCTCAGAGTGGCGAGAAGCCCACGTATAGTGAAAGCAAGTAGAGTCAACCCTGGTACGAATGCTGCGACTGAATTGTCCTTCGATCGTAATTTTATCCGATTAAACCATGGGATAACTCGTAAGCGCTAGTATAATTAAGTTAATCCATTATTATATTATTGCCAAGACGGGGTATCGTCTACGCATGACAACCGACATGTGTGATTCACGCGTACTACTGACGAAAGTGTTACTGAAGATGGTGAACGGCCTTAAAAAAGACTAAACCAGCGATATAGGACTGGTAGAAACCGTTTGAAATAGCCATTACTGATTATATCATATATTCTTCATTTTTTTAATCACTCAATTATATAGTAATAATAAACAATTCGTTTATGACCTGTTGATTAGCCTCATTAATATCTCGTCTCATATTTTAAAAAGAATTATTTGAGTTTGTAATTAACTCTGAATCTTGTGTACATTTTACAGGGTCGTATTTTTGGCACGGGACGGGTTCGACGCGACCGAGAGCGAAGCCTGAGTATTATGACATGCCATAAACCTTTTATCGCCACTAGACTCGGTAACGGAACACAAAATATTCACGCAGTAAACCCTACCCGACAATACTATTTCCTTAACATTACCCTTTACTATGCGTGCTTCTGTGCATTTGCTAGACGCATTTTACACCACTATCTCGTTAAGGGCCTCAACAATTTTCATTGGCACTATTTTCGTCTTCCTCTCGTTTGTTCTTTCGAACAAAGGTTTGGAAAGGTGGTCTTTCCAATGCTACACATTTGCAAATTGTTATATTAGATAAACATTCAATTGCAGGTGCTATTATCAAGTTGGCGTTTATGGGATCTGTTCTGAGTTTAGTGAGCCAATTATTTGCTTGATTTTATTCCGAATTTTAATTTTGAGCATGCCCAGAACCTCTTAATGATTCTATAATGTAGATTGAAATGTTTTCGCACACAGCAACCTTGCTGAGTACATGGTTATTTCTACAATCAATCGCTATAGTGAACTATTGGATAATGAGGATCTTCATATTTTATAAGTGCCAATTTACAACCGAGTTTTCAGAGCCCTCCTCCATTTGCCAGATTCGCGGGGGGATAATTATCGCTGGAATTCCTATTTTCTCGCGATTAAACTTAAAGTTCAAAACCCCCGGCGCGCTCCAAAGTGCTGGCGCGGACGGAGGCTTAGTCTAAATAACCGGTCTGAGTTGGGTGATCCCCGCCCCCGTCCTCCAACCTGCACCCAACCTAATCCCCGCCTCCATGTTAATTTCGCCCATTTAAATGTATGATTAATCGGCGTCAAACCTGTTCTGCTGTAGAGCCGCCCCCGCCTTCTAGTCAGGTATGCATTATTAACGTACCACTTTGGGCGAATTTCCGGACCCGGCGTTGTGTATCACTAATCACCTGGTAACCGACAATACATAAATAACGAGCAATACACGAGCCGTATTAAAATTGGCGGAAAAAAGTTTTCACCGCGTCAATTTCAATAAAATATCATTAATTCAATCGACAGATCAGTTATCTTGCGAGCTTAAACAATAACATGTATTATTTATCTAAAACTAGACAGATTGGTCAAATAAACCCAAATTACATTGCGAAAACAATTTGCAAAATTGGTCCCGATAGACTGCAAACAATATTTACCCGGGCAGGAAAATCAACGGAGCTAAAAGTTAAATTAGTTAATTAATTAAATTTTAGCTAATTACAATTCTTTGCATAAGTGGGGCGAAAGGGTGAATTTCGTGGATGAGTCGGTAAACCGGTGGTTATGCAATTCCCTTAATGAACACGCATGAATTTATAATTCGAGTAAAATTCGCTCAAACCAACTGCAAGGAACTCCTGCCCGTCGGAATATCTTAATTAAACGAGCGGAACTCACTAATTGCAGTATACACCGCTAGGTAATGAGGAAATTCTAATAGTGTTTTAATAGTAACCTTAGATATTCGTAATACAGTTTACGGTCGGGTCTATCTTGTGGTGGGGTAATTTGGATGAAACGTGAGCGCCTACAGTTTTGTAACAGACTTTTACGTCATAATCGGAACAGTACGGAATATTGACGTGATCCCAATAGAGGGGCAATAAATACCCGTCAAAAATTACTCTGAGAACATTCCTCGTGTACCATTGAAAATTTATGTATCCTATTATTCACTTGAAATAGCCAAACATAAACAGGGCACCAGCGCAGAAGGTATATTAGTTATCAGGATAACTCCTAACAATATAGACATTTTTATAAATGAAACGATGTAATTTAAACCATAAAGGGAAGATGAAAATTATGAAAATGTTATTTTCTTTTTATCAATTCAATATTTCTTTGAATTAAGAGCTCCAATGAACACTATTTTAGGGCCTTAGTAGGGCCGGATTTTGTACTTTTCAATTTAAACTAAAGAGTAAAATTTGTAATGTGATAATTAGTGCGTATGGATATGTTAAGAGATCGAACTGTTTCGGTAACGTTATAAGGCGAGAGTTTTCTATATGGTATTCTACATGGTGGTGAATTCAGGGTAAAACTCCCGATACAAGTTAGTAAAGAAAATACATGTGAATAAATAAGTGGTATTTTATCGCTCGGAGAAGATAGAACGTTATAGCCAGCCCCCTAATAGACTTTTATGGTCCCATTTGAGGCGCACATTTATACCGGCGTCGTAAATATTTCGGTCCGTTGTACTTCTAAAACATTCCGAGTATAAATTATTATTTATTTATTTTTCTTTATCGCAGTAATCGCAAACTTGTATTCGATAAAAATTATTTTTTGTTACCGGGTCAAATTTAGAGCGCCCATCAAATATTATGGTGCCGCGCGCGGGGTATCAGATCCGTGCTTGCTCACGTATATCAACAACTTCACTCTCACGCCACACATTCATATACAACTTAGAAGTTCATACCTCAGGGTTACCGCCTCTGGCTAGCGCGTGACCGCAAAGCAGAGTGGTCAAATGTAAGCCCACTTTAAAATGTACTATTTTAAAAGCAGTTGGAATAAATAATTTAACTCAAATATCGGAATAAAGTTTAAGATTAGGAACCTTTATAGATAATCTATTTCTTATTTATCGCCACTCTTGCGATCCTTCGCCTCCACTCGCACATTTTGCCCCTATGTTAGAACGGTTTGAGAATATTGGTATTCCGGTCCGTTGCTGACGACCAAAAAAAAACGGCTCTATAAAATGTAACTAAACAACGATATTCATAAATTTGCAACACGAGCGTGTGTGCAATTGTCAGTTTTTCCATTAAGTATTGTCCATCATTTATAAGCCATGCCCGAGAGTATCAATCATTCCCCTCGTTTGTGTTTTTCTTCGATTTCTCAGTACCTAAATTTTATGTTACCGTCCGATCGTTATCGTTTTAGAGAGCGAAAGGCGCGCCAGGATCAATATTAAATATTCGGCGGCTCGAAATTAGATTTGCGCAATCGGATTTGTTTCTGTTTTCGCCATATTGGGGCCGGCACTCCGTGGCCGGAGACGTACGCCGGAGCGGATAAATGTTTACAACCGGCGGGTAAAACACAATTACCGCCAAAATAATAGCGCCGTCGGTACTGGTAATGCCATTCGTTAATTGATGTTGCCCCGCACCGGCCATTGTTCGATCCACCGTTATAATTAGCCAGGAATTGGTCTCCCGCAATTGCAAATATACAGTCGGTCCCATACAGGCGCATAATGTATTGCGGTATAACCGCCGCATACAGCTCCGATACGTACGGAATCACACGGGCCCAAAAGTACTCCGAACATCGTCTACCGAGACTTAGCATCCTAAGTGATTTTTTAGCTCTATATGTCCATAGGACCAATATGTCCTTCCATGTCCTTCCAATATGTCTATAGGAAAAACTCCTTATTATGAAGAAAAAACCTCTTTTATGCTCCGACGCTGACAAATTAAAAATACATCTGGGAAGCGAGATTAAAGTTACTAATTTTGACTCATCGCTACAATCTAATCTACAGTTTGTAGAGATTAACAAGTGCTTGTGGATTAATAAATCGCTCGAAAAAAATATTATCTTACACAGACTTTGAATGGCAGATAATATCTCTCGCAGAAAATTATCGAAAATGTCTCGGGGTATTTTCTTTTTCAGAACATTGTACTCCGCTATGTTTTCTCAATTTCCTTTTCACTTTTTATTTCAAATTACCTATTCAACTGCCGTCAGCCTTTTTTAAATTCCCCTTCATAAAGCACGAAGTGTGTGGCCATCGTAGGCTTTGGGTATCCGGAAAAATTACAATCTGGAAGTACGGTATTTCAAATAATTCGTAGCCAGGTGAGAATGAGCTAGTTATTATATCAATCCCTATCAAACGTTAGTTGGAAATAGGTCCTCTGTAGTACAAGAAGGGACATTGTGGACAGTAGAGGTGTTGTAAAGGGACCGGCCGTCTATTAGAGCGGGCCTAATCGATTTTATGTTGCCGTCCGCGGAATACGGAATGGGAGCGGGCCTAGTGGGAGGGGGGTCAGGTTAAATGTGTGCCCCGCACAAGCCCGCACCTGTTAGCTAACCGGCTAATTATCGGGGCCCCTATCCTTATCCCTATCCCTATCCTCAATCTCGTCTCGTCCGCTATAAATCATGCATGGATACACGACAACAAGCCCCCATCCATGTTATCATCAGGAGGCAGTTTCGAAGCCCCCCCGGTCCGGGCCGGGATGAACTCCGATTAACTGGCGCACAAATGTTCTAATAATGAAATCCAATCGGTTCCCCCCGTCTATTCTTATATCCAAGCCGATTGTCGACCGAAGTACTGCAGTCGAAAGGAATCTCACTCGGGTCCCTCACCGGAATTCGAATCAACCCGTGAAAATGGAGTTAAAAATTGCGTCGATGCAATTTTCCGTCGAACATTATACTTATTTATTTTCGGAACCAGTTTAGAAGGGCTGCTCTTTTTTCCTCAATATTTGTAAAAAAATATTGTGCGAAAACAATGAAGAAATAAATGCAGAATATTTGACGAATAATACCGAATTATTGTCCAATCTATTTTGCATTTCGGTCGAAGGAGTTTTCTCGGCAGTTTTTCAACAGATACGGGACACTTTTACTGGCGTACAGGATGCTCGGGTGGGTAGGGGGGAGATAAGGGGGAAAGGTGGAGATAGAAAACGTTACCGGGGTGGATGATGGCGGGTGTAGGTTAAATGATTGATCAACGGTGATGGCTTTGAGGTCTCGGAGTTAATAACATTTTGGCGGGGCCGTGAAGCATCCGCGTGGGGCCACCGCCATAATAGCCACTCATCTCGGTCCAATCATAATTCCGCTCTCAAAGTGCGCGTTTTAAATATCTCCGGCCAATTTCGCTCAGTTTCACTCAATCCGTCTCAACGGAAACCATAACAAATAAGAGATTAAACAACGTGGTAATAATAGAATTTACTTATTTAGTTTTTAAGTTATTCTTTTTTAATATTTCGCGGCAGCACCAATGACTATCGTGGGGTATTATTAAGTCCGGATTATCGTATTGTGAAACGGGTTATGATTGTCGAGCGGGTAGATTCAAAAGAGATAGGGCGCGAACCGGGACCCCGAATGGGTTTTTAATGGGGACCCGGCGCCTTATCGGTTCAGCCGTTATAAGATTTGCCACCCTTCCCCCTCTCGGCCCATAAAATCGGCCCGCTTCCGTTTACGGACATCGAGCCGGCCGTCCCCCCCTTAAAAGAATTGTCCCGCCTGTACCAATTTCGAGGAGCTCTCGAGACTTTCTGAGATTGTCACTTTCAGGGCCCTAATTCCGTTCGTATAATGCCCCCCCCCCTTTTCCCCGCCTCCCAGAAGGACTTCGTCGCCCGACTGATTGGATCTGACGTTGATTCGATTGCGCCCCGAAACGTCGGAGTAATGTCGGATAATAATCGAGGACGAAACATAAATGGGACGGATCTAATGAACGTCACCCGAAGACCAGTTCGCTAATCTCCTATTTCCAATTCTCATTTGTGCGACACCAATCATGAGAGACACGGGAGAGGCGTCTGAAAAAAATACGAATATTTATCGACTTGTTCTTAATAGGGGAAAAAGATGAAACTATTAAATATAAACTACTTATTAATGAGACTTTTGAATTTTATTAATGAGACTTACCAGTTTTATAACTTTTCAATTTTTGTTAAATTATTTAATTATGTACTATTATAAGTATGAGCATAGCGCTATTAAACGTGTTATTATTGGCTATTTGAAACATTTCGTTATAATGCAAAAAATATTTTTTAGTAATTTGAAGTAATTTTGTATGCTAACGTATACGCCAGACAAAATATTAATTCAAACTTTTATTTTAGATCTTTTTTCTTTTATTTTAGTTCTTAAGCTATTAATCTGTGACTGAAACTAGGCTACGACTGGTAGCTCTTTCGTCTTATTATTTTAGCATAATAATGCTAAATATTAGAAAAAGATTTTATAAATTAGTCCTAGGCCCTTGGCATAGTTCTAATTCGTTAAAATGCTCATGTTATTGTTGTTAAGACTAGGCAGCGTTATACTTATTGCCAGAATACAGGTTTTACAAACAATTCCTAATTTTTTTTACTCTCTAAAACAAAAGTGTACGTTGCAGTAACTGTAAGAGGAATAATTCAGTCCGTGGGATTCATAGGCCGGGGCTCGGTGGAGGTCATCAACAAACTACGGCCGTTGGTAAGCGACGCGAACTGTAATCCCTATTAAAATGTTCGATCTACGAAACGGGGTTGGTTCGGTCAACAACCCGTTGTGTGAGCGCCGGGCCGTGGTGGGGGAGGGGTCGGGGGTTCGAATCTTCAGTTTGCCAAATAGGTAGAACCCAGGTTCTACCTAACTTGCAAAATTTAGGGGTTCGTACCTCGTACACACATGTAGCACCAATATCCATACGGTATTTTACAAGCAATCACCGGAGGATATTATTTTGAAATAAATTAATTAATATACAGAATAATGATATACGCCATCGACAATGTGATATCGGCGGTTCTGCTTTTATATATCTCTATTTTAGTCACATATTGCTTTAACCAGACATTTACTTTAAAGCTTTCAAAGTGTGTGGATTCCAGCTCAAATTTTAATTTAATTGTTGCGAATTTAATTTAATTCCCGTCTACAGTTTCCATTATTCCAGAGTTGAACAATAGCTACCGGACAGCCGCTAGAGAGAAATGTCAATAGAAATATGCTACCGCTTATGTTGTCGGTCTTTGTTATACCGTCCGATTGTTTCCGGAGAATACATTTATTTGTACAGTATATCGCGGGAATTTTCAGTTTTTAATTTTAGACGCAGCGGGTATTTCCATCGTACTTTATTAGAGGGATATTTCACTCTTTATTATCAGGTAGTCCAGCGTGGTCGGCAAAAAAAGAAAGGCTGCCCAATTGCCCGTTTAAATTTAATTAACTCGGCTATTTGGACAGAGTTAATTCACTCGTTGCGCCCCCTTTTGCCCGCCCCTCGGCCCAACCGCCCCCATCCTTTCACAGTAAAAACGCTAATTCAGAGAGGAAAAATATATTTCCGATAGGCGAAAACGTTAAAGCGCTCAAATGATATAAACGAAATAATATTTAATTCAACCGCCAGAATTTAATTCGACGCACAGTTTTTTACGGCCAAAAACCGGATTTGGTATCAAAAAATAATTGGATGTCTCGTCAGAACGTACCATTCGGCGGTCCTTTTACAGAAAATAGACCGTCTACAATCCTTCCATTCGTTTTTACCTGTCCGTTTTTAATGTCCGTTGCCATGACTCTGCTGAATATAATTATGTCGAGGGTAGAAAAATAAATTCGATTGACTTTTCCGATATTGGGAGGGTGAATTGATTTTAAATGAAAGGGGGCTTTTCCGAGTGGGAAAAATTATCTGAATGACTGTAAATCGAATTTTTAATACTGCACTGCAAAATATCAGTCCGAGGCGTAAGATTTCCTGTAGCACTGGTCAGAAGAGTTCAGGTACGGCATGAAAAAATTATTTTGCAAAAGTAGTAATAATTTTTTTTCCATAAACTACAATCATCCGCCGCCATTTTACATATTAAAAATGTGAATTCTTGCCAGTCTAGATAAATTCGGATGATTTAACAGTAGACGTGAAACGTCAAACTTTTTCAGTTATCTATTCTTTAGGATTGTAAAATTTATTTTTTGCAAGTAAAAGTCAATCAATAACTTGAGGTTCGAGGGTAAAAGGTCGGGAATTATTTTCACATTGAGAATGGCGATCCTTAGGAACAATGAGAGGTCGTGTATATTTGATGTCCCCGGGCACAGGGTTGGAATTAAAACGGAAGTCGTAATGCCGGCGTATAACTCGTAATTGGAAGTCGCAATGAGAACTGGGGGTTCAAAACACAAAGGACTCGAAATATCGCTAAAATATGAAGGCGAAACGGCCGTGTCCCCGCGGGGCCGCTTTGTCGGTTTTAATAGCGGTGGATTCCTGGCGCTCTCGACAAAACAATGTGCCCCGATATGAAAACATTCCGATGTATAGGGGCGGCGGGAGGGAGGGGGCGTCTGTGTAAACAGAATACTCTGTATAGGACGGCACGCAGGTCGCTCTCTAATACAAAGAAACCGCGAGGGAAAGAGTCGAAAACGGTTCTCTTACTACACAAATTAACTACTCCTAGGCGAGATGGAATCAATTAGGGACGCAAGCATACACAGAAATTAGTATGGCGATAACACTGCAATGACAATTCTTGTGTCGGTGGTGGGTAACAATTTTGTGCCTCATTGCAGTTATCCTGGAAAAACAGTCTCGTTCAAATTTGCAATTGAAAGAAAATCCGGCCCGATATTGGAACAGACATTCGTTGGAATTAAATCGCCTTAATATAATAATAATACTATCGTTTAATACTTATATTACTGAATTTTTAATTCTTATTAATTATTTCGAGCGCGCGAAGCGTCAGAAGGCTTACGAGTGAAGAGTGATCCGAATTAAAAAACATGACGCCGCGCCAAAGTCAAAGAGGGCGCTACCGATACTAAGCCCGCACAACAGTCCCGCCCGACAGTTGTAATCTATCGCGTGCCCCCTGATTTATTAATGGTCGAATGAATCGATTAGCCCGGGCATGTCCACAGCGAGCGGCGGCATATGCCGTCAAAAACGGATTCGAAATAATTAAACAAGATTGGAAAATGTCCACCGCTCTGAACATTCGGGAGTGTTCAATTACTGGTCGGGTTGGCTATAAGTACACGGTCAAAATGATTGGGACCCGTATTATACAATATCAAATGTTATAACAAGTTGGTATTCTAGAGCATTAAATATAATTCAGTCCATAATCATCATTTTTATAGTATTTGCATCCTTCTGGCAGGCAATTTAAAACAACAAATATTGCATTTATTAATAAATAATTTATAAAAAGCCGACACAAAAGAGATTTTTGACTTTTAATTTGGATATCTTTCTATCCGATATTGGAGGAATTGTTTATGTTTTCCATTCATTAGCTATAGACATACTTATCGTACAGTGGGATGCGTATTACGAACAGGTTACGAAATAAAAAGAGAAATGTGACCGGTGTGCAATGAAGCCGTAGACGTGATAGCGGAAAGACTCGGATCAAACAGAGGAGGCGAGGCTGCGCGTGACGGCAACATTCCAAACACCGAGCAGCGCCCACTTTCGCGCGTTGACGTCGTAATAATTTTCTTAAAGTCGGTATCAAGGCGGCCGCTGTTGTTTCCCTTTTATGCCAGGCCCTAGCGCTTAATACGGGCGGATAAGGAGGACGCGTTCGAGCCAGAAAAGGGAGGCCCGAGTAAGTCGCCTTACTGAGGCCGAGATTAAAACGGGAGGAAGGAGGACGGCTGTCGAAAAAGCCCGGAAAAGCGACGGGAAAGTCGTAAATGAGAGTTTTATCCGTGGACTGAACCGCCGTCGGTGGTCGGGAATGAGTGGACAGCGGAGGGAGCAGCCGCCGGCTCACAATGGGCCACACAGTCTCATCTAACCCTCGCTTCTGTTTCAAATTTTATTTTTTCCCCCCTTAGTTTCGAAATAAGTTCTTCCATGTTTTCTCATTTTTTTAAAAATTTAATTTAGGCCAACCGTAGGTAACGTTGCTTCAACGAGCCGTTCATCACTACGAGTCTCAGAATGTGAAGATTAATTGTCTATGTCTCCAGCTCACAACATCCTGGCCCCTTAAGGATCCCACGATACACGATTATTATTGCAATCCACTTGCCCGAAATTTCGTATAACCTATATCCCTAAGGCTGAGTTTTTCTTGAACGATAATAAGTTTTCTATTTGGATAAATTTTTTTATGGTGGAAACTGATACAACCGGTTGTAAACTCTCTACTAATAACCTCGTTCGCACTTCATATTACAGATTATGTTTTTCCTTTATTTGTAATAGTATGCAGCCACTTATTAGAATTATATTTAAGGACTAAGTCCGCGAAAGTTTGAAATATAATAGGGCTTCTATCATTCGTCCCTTTGGCTTCTTCCGAACTTTTATTCCCGGCGTATATCCGGGCCAAGTGAGAGAGATCCTTTCCAACCACGGATAAGAAATAGGTGCGGTAGGTGGATTTGCCGCGGTGAAATGCGGCTGGCCACCTAACCAACTTCATTAAAGAGCTGTTAAAGCTGTTCCAAAGTTGTGTACGAAGTTGAATAACATTAAATAGAGCGTCATTCGCCGCGGTGTTGCGCAATTATCATCGTTGCGCAATAGTTTCATCGGGAGGTAATGGCCGCCGCTGGAGACAGCCGTGACATGACAGTTTGTTCTTATGCAATCGTTTCTATTGTTAAAAAAAATTCATAAAACCTTTTTTCGTTGCGTATTTCACGCATTTAAGATAAATAATATACCCTCTTTTTGAAATTATCCTGAAATCAATTTAAATTATTCATTCACACATAATTAATTATTATTCGTTGCTACTCTTTGTGAATAAGATATAAAATTTGAAGGACCTCAATGGTAGATACACACGCCCAAAAACATTAAATGACTCAGTTGAAAGCGCGAAAGTTGAAACGTGCCACCCTCTAGGCGACCGAAAAGTTTTGATTATTTTTTCGTTGATAGGACAATTCGAAAGAAAATGTAATTTTTTGAAAATTCTCTCTGTTCTTCGCGCAGTTTCAAGCCAGAAATATAGATAGAAAAATAAATACTGTTTAACATTTCTAATATTTTTTCATAATCGAGTGAAGATAGCCCGTCAAAAGGATCACAGCTCAGCATGTTGTGTGCATACGGCCGAATGCGAACGAATACCCGACAACAAGTATCAAGTTGCATGCCTAATGCGATAACGTACCGATAGAAACCGTATTATTGTTATTTAACTATTTTGGCCTAAATTATTCCATATCGCACGATGTAAAGAGTTTTCATCAGATTAAAGATGGGATTATGAGATAGGTTTATAGGTGCTAGATATAATTTATAGTATGTACAGTACAAACGATATCTTTTGTATCGAAATTTAGAAAATACTACATTCGTTAATTCAATATTCTCTATCCACTTGAACACGGCGTTCGTGGTGATTCATAAATACAATAGAAAATTGGCTCGTTGAAATTTAATTTTCAAACAAAATATTTACCTTCTAATCTGAGTCCTGAACTCTTTTTTTTGAAAAGCCTATTAATTAATTTACCTCCGAAATAGCCCTAAAAGTGAACAGAAAATGTAGTGAGATGGAGCGGGGTGGACGGGGGCGTGTGCATGCGATTTGTTTATCTTGTTATTGGGGTTCCGCTTCGTTAAAGCCTATTTTGTTATCCAATATTGTTTCGACGTTACGTAACGTACTTATTCTGGGCTTAAAATGGCGACCGCACGGCGGACTCCCTTATAAATTTTGCGCCCTAATGGAATTAAGAACGCCTTAAAGTGTCAATTCTATGGTATTTATGCGGCCCGCTTAGAACTGCCGCTCTCCCCGCCCAACCGCCTCCAAAACCGAATTCGCTCTATTAAACACACAGAGCCTTGTTAATACGGCCACCTCCTAATAGACATCCCCCCGCGTTCATTATTTAGCCCCTCGGACGAGTGGATTAAGGTTTTTACCCCGCCTAGTCCCTCCCAACGTCAGTAGACAATGCGAAGGAAAATGAGGAAAAGTTTCCCCCTAACGAAGATTCGCGGGGAGAAAACCAAAGGCAAGAATGAGCCCACGGTGATGAAACAATTTAGTGCAGTCATTCAATATTTCACTTATATTATGCTACAATAAACAGTTTGTTCTTGTAAACTAACATAATTTAAATTCTAATCCCAGTATATTAATTTTCTTCCCAGAAAAAAGGAGGCTAATGTCGAACACGTGTTGACTGACAGTTGCGGCAACTTGTAGCCCCCATGCAGGTTTCCCTCCAAGATCTGTGGAGAGAGCGCGTTTTCATTTAACTATAATTCCCAATACACAGTGCGCGGGGAAACCGATGTTCTTGCCAAATTAGTCAAATGGATGTTGGACGAGAGTGGAGGAAATCTTCTATCGGACCTGAACAATAAATATCTTCTAAAATACTTAAACGAAGCGTCGGGGATTGTAGGTACGAGTCCTTTTTATGTATTGATAATATGTGCATGCATTATCAATACCGCGGACACTATTTGTTTATAAATGTACTCGATTCCCCGTAAATGACAAATAAGTGTTATCGTCCTTCCTCTTTCAATCCCTACACATCATTTGAAAAACGATCTAGGTAAAGATAATTCTAATAAATTGCGCATTTGTACGCTGTAGACAAACTAATGAGTATAAGTTTGAATAATTACTATACTAGTACTAGACACGAAATTAGTCTCGAACCCCCCTCGTCCCCTACAGCGGAACTTGACAAAGAAGACACTTTTTTAATCGGCATGCTTCATAAAGCGAAAAAATATTTGAAATATGCCTGAATGGAGAAACTAGAAAAATATGAAAGTAGCAAATTAAAGTATTTTTTTTTTAAGAGTCGACGCTTGTTTTACCTTTGTATACTTTGAAAGTCTGAAGATGTGCCGGACAGAACTTGAAATCTGTCACTCCGTAGGACTAAAGGAAAACTT
Source organism: Lethocerus indicus (assembly GCA_019843655.1). Taxonomy (NCBI): domain Eukaryota; kingdom Metazoa; phylum Arthropoda; class Insecta; order Hemiptera; family Belostomatidae; genus Lethocerus; species Lethocerus indicus. Next base: position 13,930,560 of record JACDQD010000008.1, read on the forward strand.
AATGATGCTCTGTAAGATAGGAGAATAGAGAAAAGTTAACTTTATTTATTCAGTAAAAAATGTAAACAGAAATGTTTCTAGGATAATTGAAAATCATCCGTAATAAGAGTGTAGCGATCATTGTCCCCATTCAATGATCTGGTCGGCGGTTTCGGCTTGTCGCCGTCATCAGTATTTTTCCGTTCGTACATTTGAGATGCACACTCTCTATTACGCGAAAGCAAAAATAGGCCGGTTTTGGGGAGAGGCCGCGGAAAACGGAAACTGCGCTATTTAAACTAACAAACATAAAACAGCTAACGGACAAAAACAACGGCACTTTTGTCCGGTTGATTGAAAAAAAATATAACTGGTTCTCGTATAGCATACCTGACTGGAAGAACTGCCGGTAGAAGGAGCAGTAGTTGTAGTGTTAGTTGTAGAGAGCGAGAGAAAGAGAGAGAGGGAGATAGAGAAAGAGTGAGTGAGTGAGAGAGAGAGATAGATAGAGAGAGGAGAGTGGCAGGCGGTTGTCGAGTCTGTTGGTCGGTGTGGAGGGCCGCCGGTCTGGTACTAGTACTACTGTACAGGCGCCCCCAACCACCCCCTCCCTCCCTCCCTCCCTCTCTCCCTCCCTCTCTCACTCGCTCCACCGCCAGGTTGTTGACGGCACCGACAGAAGAGACGCCGCCCCCCTCCCGTCTTAACAAACCCCCTCCTCCCCCAACCCCTTTCCGCTCAAAACACTAGTGGGCTTCACTTCAAGCACCGAGCCCCGGCTCTTTCTTCTTTTCAGCAGTATGGAATTAAAAAAGAGAGGGGGAAACAAAAATAAATGAAACAAAATATTTTTTTTATCCCCCCAAATCCTGACATTTACCGATAAATATTGTCCGGGATTGCTAGTGTAATCATGTTTTTTTTTACAGTTGGTAAAAATTTGTCCTTGTATATTTTATTTCATTGGCACCAGAATTCCAGTGATGGGCACAGGAAAAATGATTAGGTAAACCACCTACATATGATGCAGAAAAAATGCCCCATCCGTTCTCAAGTTGTACTATCTCTCAATACGCCGAGCGCCAACCACTTTCAAGTTATACTATCCCTCAATACAGTGTGCGCCTTTCGTCTTCCCCGTCCTTTCTTTACCCCGAAATTGAAAATAATTGTTTCCGTTTAAATATTTTCTTTTATTTACATTTCATTCTATTCTTTTTATAGACGTGTAGCACTCAAAATTTTGTTTTGCATGAAATTATAAGTTGCTAAACCATTTGTAGCAATTCAATCATTGAATTGAATACCATTTTTATTATTCCGATTCACTAGATTGAGAACTGACACTTAAGTAAATTAATTTCTTATTTCTTTTCGTATGTATCCAGTACTATGTAGTAGATGCATTGTCCAGCCACGCCAAAGGTACGACGAAGCCGAGCGTTCGGATAAATAATAAAAAAATATTCCGACGATAATTTCTAGCCCCAATGTCGGTAAAGTTAATGTCTAGCATAGAACCAGACAAGAGAGACATTTTTTTCTCAGCCGGAACAATCTTTGAGTACTTTAAGCCTCGTTTGAGCAGAAGCAGAGAGTCTGTAACAAAAGGCGGATGATAGGCCGAAGGGTGTAATACGGAGGGTGTTAAAAAGGCCTGCCTAAATTGGCGGCTTACAAGTCGCTGCACGCTGAATGCGTCTTGAATAGGTGATCAGCCAAAGTCTACGAGAATCCTACGTTGAATCTCGAAACTATACCATTATACAGTGGCAATTTACTGATGAGAACAGGTTTTTTCACTCCTCTGGCTTACGCCACTTATTAGGGCAGTCTATCCGCCGGAAGGTCACCATATATAGGCGCCAAGTGATTAAGTAGTTACTATTAGGTACCGTAGATTTCGTGTGTTTCTGTTTCCTCTCCATACCTTTTTATTTTTATCTTGCAATATTCAGTTTTTATTTGTCTATGAAAGTTTTGCTTTCTCTTAAAATAAAAATTAATAGAGAACTAGTGCCCCCCTGAGTGTGGTGCAGAAATGTACTTAAGTAAAGGTCGTTGGGTGCACTTGCACCGATAAACTAGCGCCCCCCCCTGAGTGTGGTGCGGAAATGTACTTAACTAAAGTTCGTTGGGTGCACTTGCACCGATAAACTAGCGCCCCCCCTGAGTGTGGTGCGGAAATGTACTTAACTAAAGTTCGTTGGGTGCACTTGCACCGATAAACTAGCGCCCCCCTGAGTGTGGTGCGGAAATGTACTTAACTAAAGTTCGTTGGGTGCACTTGCACCGATAAACTAGCGCCCCCTGAGTGTGGTGCGGAAATGTACTTAACTAAAGTTCGTTGGGTCCACTTGCACCGATAAACTAGCGCCCCCTGAGTGTGGTGCGGAAATGTACTTAACTAAAGTTCGTTGGGTGCACTTGCACCGATAAACTAGCGCGCCCCCCTGAGTGTGGTGCGGAAATGTACTTAACTAAAGTTCGTTGGGTGCACTTGCACCGATTAACTAGCGCCCACTGAGGGTGGTGCGGACATGTACTTAACTAAAGTTCATTGGGTGCACTTGCACCGATTAACTAGATTACTAAAAATAAACTTTCTTCAATAAATTTTGGATCAACAGGAAAACTTCTCTGTCAGAACACAAAAATCTGTATTCGTCATAGAAACAAACGTTTTTCGTCAGTTCGACTATTGTTTCATAAAGACAAACAAAATTAATTTATATGCAGGTGTTTTGAAGTAATATCGAAAATTTGATTCGAATAAATTCATGAAGGCGAGTAAACGCTTGTATGGTACTTTCAAAGTTTGTTTGCTCAGGTCGGAAATAAGGCTTAAACCTAATAGACTTGAACACTTTTAAGACGATTTTAACTGAAAGTGAGCCTGTCATAGTAGCCTACGACGGTAGACGACAAATAAGGTTTCAGTTACGTGACTCTAAATTGGTTGACAGTTTTGCAACATATTTGCTACATGCACAAAGAATAGGCCTCAAATTACTCCAATAGTAGGATATAAATTACATACTCGAATAAGAGAAAAAAGTTTCATGTCAATTAAATAGTCAAAACTGAATATGTTGGATGATTATGCCTCTATAGCAGTAAACAGCATAATATAGCAATACAAGCAAATAAATATCTACAATAAATAACAAATGTGCCATCAATAATTGAGAAATTCTGTTCTTGAATATAAAAAATAACTAATAATCTTATTTATCTACCCATACTATTCTATCCAGTAGTGTATATTAATTTTTCTATACTGTTGATACACAGTGATACATTTAAACTGCCAATTTGGTGAAGCAAAAACCTCCATAGAAGGAAGATCAATAAAATAAACTAAATGTCAAAAATGACTGTGATTCTATGCTACAGAGAGATTTAGTAAAGTATGCTTTTAATACATTTATAGAACAATGACAATGGCTATAAAAATTAAAAAATTAAATTCTGAATATATAAATGTCTTCATTTCTTAAAACCAGAGAGGCATATACAAGTCATGGCATCTTCTATGAATGTAGTGAAAGCGTAATGTTATTTTCTACTTTATGTTCCACATTAATAAAATAACTTTCCATTTAGCTAACTATTTCCTATTTAAAATGGATACCAGATTCAACATTGCATAAAAATCAATAATATGGAAGTATTTAGAATGAATAGAAAAAAATTAAGCACCAGTCAGTCAGATGATTCAAATTTACACTAAGAAAAACAATTTATTTAATATAAAATTCACAGATTCTGGAAAATTAATTTAACTCATATAAAATGTAAAGGCATTATTTATTTAATATTCCTCATGATAAGTATTATACCAATATCACATAAACATGTTTATTATATAACACTTATTCATTTGAAAATATAAAATAAGGTTTTAAGGCAAATTTATAAGAAATATATATCTAAGCATATTTATAGGAATATGGTAAGGAAACAAGATAGCAATCACTAATAAATCACTGTGAATATATTCTCAATTTGTACATACGAATAAATAAAATTATTACTTTGGTATACGTAATCTAATTTATCTTATGAACCAGGCTAGGCTTGTCAGGCTGGATAACCACTGTTTAATAATTATCACACTTCTGATAAAAAAAACTGTCAAATATATAAAAAGAAAAAACAATAAATCAATAAACTTTAATGTGCAATACACAGAAAAAGTGGTTCACCAACCTGATCATCGGAAATCGAGGTATGAGTCACATTTCTGTTTTATATACAAAATCAATACTATACACAATGTACACTCATTACAGTAGATACATCTTATGTTACATGCATATTACATTTTGCATTAACTATTGTCAATGACTAATGACAAAAAAACGTCTTTTCCTCTGATATCATCTTAAACTAATTTGACAATGTCTGAGAAATGGAAAGGTTTAAATGTCTACAAAAGTTTTTAAACACCAACAACAAAATTGAGGATTTATTGCTTTGGTTTAATTAATCGCAATTTTTGTTGAATGAGAGGCACTCGGTTTAATTATAAGACCGACTGGAAACAGATCAAGCAAGCACCCATTCACATATAATTTCACGTTTTGTTTAATAAATCAGCACACATCTGCAATGCTTATAAGTCCTGAGATCACCTTTCATATAATTAGAATATTTCTTAAATATTAGTTATAATCCATTAAGTGGAATTGAAAATTGACTAACAGATACATATAGCTTGAAGTATAAGGTACAAATATGTAACATGTATTTATTTAACATTAAACATTACCTAAAACCTATATAAAAGTATTTATTTAAAAAAAAATAAATTAGATAAAAGTGATATATGACAGAAATATTTACAAAGATAATTTAAATAATTACAAAATGAAAGAAAAATATTACATTATGAGATTATATATATAAACTATACAAATACTTTCCACGTTATGATTGGGAATTCTTTTTCCTGGTAGGTTCCTTATAATACTAAGTAAGCCATATCTTTGGAAGGAAATAACTGAGTCATCCAAAATATGAAAACTCAGCACATACACCACGATACCTCAAAAAACCAACAGGAAGAGCATAGAAAAAGAATTGATCAGTTGTCTAGTAAAAAATGAATTAATTAAACAGGCGGTAAAAAAAAAAATGATTACTAATATATTTTTAAACAAGACATAACAGATTGCATTCAAAACATATAGAATATCATAAATCAATATTCCATTCATTAAAAAATATGTGAATAACAATTTAAAAATGCACCTCTCAAATAGATATTCAACAATAAATGCTGAAAACTGAGAACTCTGAATATGTACAAAGCCTTACAGTACCGCTTTCGAGTTCACAAAGTTCTTGTAATTGAATTTGTTTTAAATCGCCCCACACCCCACATCAAAGAGGCAAGGTTGAATTTCATACACACTGTATAGCAGCAACATACAGGTGTATGCCAACCGATGGACTGATGAGGTCTCTTGAGAAGAGAATCAGGGAGAGTGAAAAAGAGACAGAGGGCAGTGAGCTCGCTATAATGTGAAGGCACTCGAAACGGTTTTGGCCTTGGCCTAGCTCTTAGAATGGTGATGGTGGTGATGGTGATGATGATGGTGATGGTGGTGGGTGCTGGTCTTCTGTGCTTTCTTCTTTCGTGCAGCCAGCATGTCATAAAAGGGATTGTGGCTTATACTTTGTCTGCAAATTAATGAACAAACAATTATAGAGATATAACTTGCAAATGGTTACTACCCCAAGTACAAAAATTATATTGACTGTACCATTTAAAATAAAATGTAAGGCATCAAGTGAACAGGCCCTAATCACATGAAAAATATTAATTTAGTTGAGTAATTTCAATGTGTAAATTTTGGAATACATTTGATACCAGTGTATAATTTAAAAGTGAAGTCAACTCTTCATTGGTTACAAGACAATCCTTTACAACATTAATTAAAATGTTTATAGGCCTAAAATATCTTCTTGCAGGTATAAATACTTTCTTAACTTTTTTTCTGAATGGAAATTCTGCCAAATTGCAGTAAGACTACTTAATAGTACACTATAATATCATTAAGTTCAAATATTAATTAAAGGTCAACATATCAAATTAGATTTGATAACTTCAAAGTAATCAATAAAAAAAAATTAATGTAAAAATAACTGACTAGACTCCACAAGGGCAAATAAGACCTAATTAGTTGAATCCAATATATTTATCAATTCATAATTATGGAATGAACTTTCTATCTTCTAGTCAAATTGAAATTCCAATATTTCATATTGCTGAGCTGATAAAAATAGATAAATCATTTTTCCACCCTACTTACACTTAAAGTAACTACCTAATTATTTCTACAATTATAATTTGATATTAATTATTTAATTTCAAATTATGATGCCCTCAATTATAAGCATTATATTAGCTTTATAGATTAGCTCTTTACAAAGAACCTAAATATTTTTGAGTGGAGCATGATGAATTACAAATCAAATAAAAAATTAGACATAAATTGCTTGAATATATATTTACCTAACACACTTTATCCATTCATCCTTTTCTTCACTAGTAGCAGCAGACATTCTATACACAGTATGTTTACCTGAAAACAATCAGAGTGTTACAGCCTTGTAGATAATTAAACAGGATGAAAAATTCTCAATCAAGCATCGGAAGTTAGAAAACATTCACATATTTTACACTTAGCCTAGTTCTGTAATGAAGTATTTAAGGCCACAGAATCAGCAAAGAGAAAAATGAGTTTGGAATTAAAAGGCAAGGCTGCCAAGCTAATGAGCCTTAAATGATTTCCCATTACACAATGACACAGAATGTTGAAGTGAATTTTAATGATAAATATTGCTGTAAAATACTTGTGAAATATTAGAGGACATTTTAAAACAATTTTTATTAGTTTGGTAGGTCAAATTTACAACAGACCATGATAGGAGCTCATAAATACCAGACCACTCACTCATTTGACAATAGTTAAATTGCAACTGACCTTCAACAACTTTGCCTTCACTATCTGTCTTGCACGCTTTAATGAATTCAGATCCAGCAGCATAGAGCTCAAAACAGTGAGGTTTATGCCTATCAGAAACTTCTCGAACTTGTATGTTTTCCAATGGAATAATACCACGTGGTTCCTTATCTGTGGTGTACTCAAAGTAATAAAGACAGTTGTCATTCAGTATAAACCACCGTCTCTTCCAGCTCTTATACCTTCCACCTGAAAAACAAGCAGATTGAAATTAGTATACTTATCTGTATGTAATTATATATTATATGTATATATATAAAATATATTAATATATAATATAAATATTATATCATATTTATATTATATATATTATTCACAATCTGACAAGAAAGTTCAATTATGATACACTAATATATTCATTAATGAGTACTGTCATTACTATACTATCATTATGTGAGTATTGAACAATGAGTAAAGAAATTATATTATGACCTTTACAATAAAATTGTTTAACTGATGTTTTTTATCTATAGCACTAATTTCAGAACTAATACTGTATACTTTATGTAAACATAAATTAAAAAATTATAAATGACAAATTTCTACAATAATACTAATAAAACAATGACTAAAATAAATAATCCTACAGTATTCACAATTCTAATTACTTAACAATAGGTAACACGAAGGAATGCTTTAAGTGTGTGCATATTTCATTCCATACATGAAAGTATAATATCTGAAAAAATAACTAACACACAATTTCCATATTAAACTTAGGTATAAATAAAATACATATACTGAAGACAAAATTACGCTAAAATTTCAAATTATATTGCACTTAGTTTCATACCAGCACCAATGCAAGAAAGCTATACCAACACCTTATGACTAAGACACATTTAGAAGGTCTTTAAACATGGATTCAGCAAAGATTTTGATCCAATGAATATAAGCTCTATATAATAGATCACCAAGATAAAAATCAAAGTAATGAACATGCAAAATGCATTAATATGAATATGAATACTTCTGACACTAATCCATGACCTAATAAATGTGTGAATTGTTAGGCTAAGCTTAAAACTATGTAAAAGGGTGATAAAAATTTGAATGCTAACCACCTTGTTTCCAAAGCCACCCTTCTTTATCTGGATTAAAAAATGTGTGCATAAGATCATTTCCATCATCCTCAGGGATCTTAAAAGGTTCTGTTTTTATACTCTCGTATAAACTCTGAAACAGAAAATAATAATTGGTCAACACCAATCTTACATTGAGCAAGACATTAATAATGGGAAAATAAATATATATATTATTACAAAAAAAACCATAACATTCCAAATATTTTTCATTAACTTTATGGGTCAGAGATCAAAGTGTTAAAATCATAGATGGGTGTAAGTTCAGGAATCTGAAGACTTCAGACTCAACTGAACAATAAACACCAATCAATTATCTTTTTATCATCACACCCAAAGCGAACACGAATGTCATGTATGGATATCAATTTAGTTATGCTGATGTGCAATTAATTGAGAAATCGACAATTACAAATGTCAGCATTTTTTTGTAAACATTATCTCTAAACAAGTAATCAGTAACCAGTTAATAACAAATTGCCAACTCTTTGATCTAGGAAAGCCTTATATAATAAGTCAAGAACAGAACAGTAATTCATAAAATAGCCTAAAGTTCGTACTAATTGGCAGATAAAAGATCAAACTGTTAACAAAAACAACACTGAATTGATATATTACAATAGTCATTAATTTACATATACTTATTTAAATTATGATTTAAAATTTTGGATTTTGCATTTATTAATACATACAGAATTAATTTTACTATACAAAAGAAATATACTTATTTCATGATAGATGAACCTAAAACACTGTTTACTTATTAATTGATTAAATTAAATTAGAAATTATAACTCACGACTAGTAATTCCCTTGGAAGGTCACCACCATTATTGATGCCCCTATTCATATTTATAAATTGATCAACTGTTGGTTTTTCTTTCACGCTGGGATTATGCAAGCTCGTGTTTAGCATTATTATTGCAAATGACAGTACATAACATGTATCTGAAACATAATGATAAACAAATGAAAATATTTTTATCAACAGAATCAACACAATACAATCAACTACTAAACTAAAGCATGAAATAATGATAACTAAAGATATCATTATCATATCAAATCAATGTTCCAACTACATCTAACAATTATTAATTTATGTTATCCTGAAATAATCTTTACAAAAAATAAGTTACTTTGAAATCACTAGAGAGGGTGTGGTCTAAGGACAGTATTGACATTTGGTTAAAAGATGGGGTTGTGGTAAGAAGAAGTCATTGACCCTATCTGGAGAGCAAGAAAGTGGGGAATAAAAGATAATTATTAAATTTCAATTTCTCTACCAAAATAAAGACATTCAAAAAATCAGTTTTATAAAATGAAATAGTTCAGAAAAATACCTGTATTTGTAAAGATATTTGGATTGAGTTGACAATATCTTTGGGCGAAACATTCCATCATCCTGTCAATTTTCTGGGCTTCTCCTGGTAACCGGAAACTCCACAGAAACTGTCTGTAAGTAAAAATAAAAATTAATTGTGTTCCTACATTACTTAACACAATATCAAGTAAACATAAATTTTTGTGCCTTCCTGAAAGTATTAGAGACTAGCCCCCTGGAAGACTGAACTGAGTAACAAAATATTTAGATTACTTTTAATAAAATTTAATGATCTACTATGTGACAGCACCAAAATAGTGCTAATTAATTTTATCTGACAGGAATGTGCATTAGTATTTCAATAAAATTATCTGTATGCCTTAATATTAAATAATTTACTTTGAGTCCTAAATATACCTTGAATATAATGGTTTAACTGGTATATCACGAAATTTACATTTTTTAGTTATACATATTGTGAATTCAAATAAGTAGAGTTTATTAAATATGCTCCTTATTTCAAATTATATACTGGTGACCACTTTTTAAGGATATTTACTTTAATATTAATAACCTGAATGTATTTTATACTAGAAAATGGGAGTCCTTAGGAACTGCTGAAGGATGTTCACTGCTGTAAACTTTTACCGGTTTTGAGAAACACTAAAAAAAGGACATTGTCTTAAGATCGATTTTTACGGTCGCCTTGGAAACAGAATTCTTTCCAAGAGACAATGGCACTTTCGTTTTAAGGACACAAATATCCCTCTTTTATTATCTGGCTCAAGGCTCATCAAACGAACTGGGATTAGGATAACCGCGTACGAGTTTATGGAGCGCTTTTAACTGTATTAAGGTCGTTGTTTTTATTCTCATCAAATTGCGGGCACAATCGCGGTGACCGCCGGCCCCCTATATCAATTTCGGTTACTTAACACTAATAAAGCCGTGGAAATTGGCAAACAAGACGATTAAATAGCAATTTAATGTTATCTCTGGCGTATCGGCGATCCGAGAGCCCTAGAGTGAGACAGAAGTTGTACAATAATTCCATTTAATTAGCGAATCTATTTGATCCGAGATAACAGCGTGGAGGCGACTTCTGATAACGAAAGGCGCCGCCGCTACCCACAACTACCGCCACCCTAACTTCCTATCCAATTCCTCATTCGCGAAATTATACCTATAAAACAGCAACTATTTCGTATCATCAAACTGTAGGTAATATGGGATGGTATTTATATATATTTCCTTTTTCCGAACATATCTAGTAACAATAAGGGAATATACTCGTAATGTAATAAGGGCCAATATTGTTAATGTGATATTTATACTTGTTAATGTTAACTTGTAAAGGCAATATTGCTTAATTACATCGATCGCAAATTGGAGTCTCAGTAACATCCCCTTTGAGATGTTCATATAAGATCGAAAATCCACTTTCATAGCTAAAAAGAAGAGCCAATTAATTACGTTGATTAAAGTAAAGGCGCAATACGCCGTCCTTATTTCGGAGGACACAGCAAAAACGGACGGAACCTAATAATCAACTAAATGAAATGAGTTCGTAGAATAAAGAAAATGGACTTAATCTGGTCAGGGACGGAATCCGAAGCCGTCATTAGCGAGGGGACGTGGGTTGGACAAAGGTCAAATCGGAAATGAACTCTCTCCGAGGGGGAGGGAGAAGGCGGAAAGGGGGAAGGTGAACTTAGGAGAGGGCCGGGACCTTAAAACTTAGTGCCAATGCTAAGTCCAATTTGAGCGCTGTCCTCTCGGCGAGGGACCGGAACACAGAAGAAGAACGCCCAAACTCTTCGCACTAATTCCTACAAATGCGCGTCCAACTCTCCGCGCAGCCGATATAAATCGCAACTAAACGAACAGAAATATTCATGAGCGCGTTTGAGATTACGGCGGAAAGGAGTCGAACGAAATCGATTAATATGCAAACTTCGGTACTTCAATTTTTCCCACAGCCGTTAGTTTAAGCTGACGGGTGATAGGGGTCCTAAATGCGGTCCGTTTTATTATTATATCTTACGGTAGTTACGCCCCAATGATGGCCATTATAATCGCAAGTTTGGGTTGAAACCCAAAAAGACAGGCTGAGGGCCACTCAGTGAGAGGCAATTTTGTATTTATTTAATTTAAACACGTTTCACTTATCCTTAAAATGTGGTAAGTAATAGTTACGACTTTTTACGACTTATTACTTACGTAATAATATTATACGATTGTTCCACTTGGAATATTCGAATTCTGCGGTGTAGTAAGTAGCCTATGGGTAAATGTTATTTAAGTGTTCCTATTATTGTCTTATTTTTCTGAATCCTTAGCTACTTTAAGTAGATATCCAGGTCCAACGTTTTTAGCCGTTTTATTACCAAAATTGTACAATACAATCAGCGACATTGATGTTAAAGCACCACTAGAGCATAATGGAGGAGAACCGTACTGGCCTTCTTCCTTTTGTTTTTAATTTTTCTCGTATGTTTAGATCACGTGGCTACTTCCTTTCCAGGCGTGTGCAAGGATCGTTTAGGATGTCAGGAAATATTCATGACAGAAAAGAAAATTACCTTCTAAGCGTTATGAAATAATGCAGACTAACTGACCTGAGGGCCTGGACGAGTATGAGATCGGTGAAATCGTGGAGGTCGACGAAGGCCTTGAGGACTTTCTCGTTGAAGTCGTTCCTCTCGCCGAGGTAGTCCCCTATGGCGGTCTTGTTCAGCCCCTCCCCCTTGTAGAGGAACGCGGCCACATCCTCTTCGGTAGCCTGAAGCAGACCGTGCTCCACCAGGTACTCTATACCCTTCTTCGGATCCATGTTGAACTTCTTTCGGCCGATCGACGTCTGTTTCGCCCTCGTGTGGTTCTTACTGAAATATCAAAACGTCCATATTTTATAGTCGTGCATAGATTCGAACATTTTTATAACCGCATTAAAATAATTGGTTAGTGAAATATATTGGAGAGCGGGGCGTATAAATATTAAATTTATATTCTAATGAGTCGATTCAAATATTTGGCCCACCACCGGGATTCGAACGCAGGAATTCCCGCAAATAAAGAGAGTATGTTCTGGGAAAAGGGGCAACTGAAGGGGAATTCCAAAGTTGCAATAGCAATGACTGGGGGCCGGCATAGATTAGTGGTTAGGTCGCCGCAGCGTTAACGGCGACCCAATTCTAATCCAGGTTGCGCGCTGAATTTCCTTTCTTTAGCAAATTTATATTCGATGTATTATTTTCTAAAAATTTATATCTTACAAGAAATTTATTATGCTATACCAAAAAGAATCATTTGCATAAGTAAAAAATATCAGGTGGCTGCAACATATAAACTTAAAATTATAAACACAACAAGAAACGGAAAGAACTCCCAAATCAATCTTATTTTGTATGTAATTCCAGGAAATACAACTCTTAACAATAGACATACTTAAGAACCAAATTTTCAATAACAAGGATTATAATTAATATTCCCAGATGAATTTTACTTTACGAATTTATAATCTTGATTATAAAACGCTAATCTAAACTAATTTATGGTTTCAAATTAATTCCAGCAAATGCCCTATAACGTATACAATTTAAGTACATCTTTTTGACCATTTTTTTAGTAGTAACATCCATTAGTAACATCCATTGACCCATAAAAAAAATTTTAGAAGGAAAATAGAATAAAGATTGAAAATCCTCCACCCAATTCCTTAAACAGAAGGCAAATAATTCTGCCCAGTCGGGAAAATGCTCCTTGAATATATTTATTTCGTTGTGTGGCTTTTATCGAAGTAAAATTTCTTCACCGGCTACAGCCTGTTAAAAGTTCATCTTGGCACGCGGCAGGCGGTATGATTCATCGAAAAACCATTTTCAGCGCCGACCAGAGATAGGAATTTTTTGGAAGCCTCTACTAACAGCTTCCAACAGCCAACTTGGATAACTCCCATTAGCAGAGAATAAACCTCTGTTCTTTGCAAATTCACCCGTATATTTCGTGAACAACTTATAGGCCCGCCTGTAGAACAGCATTAAATTAGGTATTATGAAACAAATATCTTTTGCGTCTCCAGATCTTTGTCGATGTGATTTACATTCTGTCTACAAGACAGTGAGGCTATATACATTTCATCAATCTACAATTCACATTTTCGACTGCTATTGTAACCGAGAAATCACGAAACAGTGCTTGATAGAATGATTATATAAATTTCCCATGGCGGTTTTAGATTGTGAGCGGAAGAATATTGTTCTGCCCGTTGGGCGAAAGAACAGTTTGGATGGCATGTCGAAAACATCGAAAACGAAAGTAACGAAACTGTAAAGAGGTCGATTAGGACCAGAAACAACACAACTAACACAATTATCAGAGAGAAGTTTTGACGCCAAGTTTTCCAAAGGTAAGTTAGTGCTGAGAACGGGGAGGTATTTCAGATCGAAGATGAGGAGTACCGATTACATAAGGAGAATGGGCAGCGAAAGTGAAACAATGTTTGAATGCTCTTGGGAGTATTAATCAAGTCCTAACACTTTTTAACAATCAAAAATAAAAGAATCCTGACTAGCTAAATTAATGTAATAAATTAACGAGAACCGAAATAGTAGGTATAAAGTGTTATTATTAATCACCAGTTATGTCGCATAAATGTTATGTATTACTACTAAAACCGACAAGAGGCTTTATCCGACTATTATGTGAATTGAAAATTACTAACATTATTTTTTACAAAAGTCGTCCAGCATTTGTTAAGAACTCTTATTCGAGTACAGATTTTAGTGAAAGTGGTACAAAAAATGCGCTAGCAATTCTGAATCCTTTTCAAGACTGTACTGGTTTCAAACCGCACAGTGGGTTACTCGGTTCAACGGGGGGTAAATGCATTCAAACAACGGGAAAAAGGAAGTGAGATAGAAATCGTAGAGTACAGGCATTTAAAAGCTCACAATTCACATTTCTTCGCATTCATATAAAATTCAGACAAAAATTTAATTTCATATTTTTAAGAACATTATTATAGCACAGAGTTTTAAAAGCAACGCGTTTATACAAATTTAACATCCGCCTGAATGTTTTCTTTGTCCTACTCCTTGTGCGGTTTTACAGCTTTTTAAATCCCGCGAAAGGAATGCACCGCTGAAATGTGCATTTCAATCGCTGCACCGCCCGACTTAAATTGGACGGGGAAGAGAAAGGAACGCTGGTTTCGAAAAGAACCGCCGATCCGAAAACAAAAAATTGGTAAGCCCTGTTAAGAAAAACAAACCCCCTCCCGCGTGTTTCCTGCGGCTCTAAAGCGGCGCAATGATTACAATTAAACCGACCGCAGAGCTCAGAGCCAACGACGGCATTAAACGCTAAGGGGCGTACTCGGCACCAGACAATGTCGTAACAACTTCCTCCGGCAAATGCGAAACACAATTGCAGAAAGAAATGTTTCGCCGAGGTACGTTATTCCCCCGCTAAAGGAACAAAGAGAAGAAAACTTGTACGCGCGGGAGGTATGATATTAATCTGAATTCTAAATTGGCATATAAAATAAACACGAACAGTTTAATGAAAGTCATTCTAAACTGTTAATGTTTGCACGTAAAGAGGAAATCCTCGGCCTGAACATGCATAACATCACTGACATTAAGCTCATAACTGTTTCAACCAGAAGGGGCCTTTTACAGTTTGAACTACACTGACCAAATCACACAGTAACACCAGCGAGATCGAAACCCGCAGATATACACAATTTTCTGTAGTTACAAATGTTAATTAAGCTCAAGTGGGTATCAATGAAATTCAGAATTCTAAATAGATGTCAATCAAGAACAGAAACTAGATAGGATGAAAATTTTACTGCAATAAGGCTCCGGTTGATTTCCAGAGAATTTTTTCCACGAAATAAATTATCCAGAAATTTATTCTAAGGTACGGAGCGGTCGGCGGTCGGGCGTAATGCCATGTGCGGCCCTGGAAGCGAACAAACGTTCGAGGCGGAGAAAAAACCTTAATAACAGTGCGCGTGTGGGAAAACGAAAAACAAGATCGCCCTTGGGGGTTGGGGGGGGGAGCTCACTCACTCGACTTCAGTACCGCCCTCTCATTCCCGATTGTGGGCCTCGAATTCATGCGAAAGCTTTTCAATAAAAACTTATATTATCTTTGGACCGGCGGGCGTGTACGCGCCCTGCCCCAACGCGTGTGCCTCAACCGGCGGGCCTATTTTTATTAACCGCGCCGGGACCAACGGGGCGCCCGGTGACATTTAATAATGACTTATATACATTTTATTTAATGGAGCAGTACTGTTTGGTACGTTTCCTCCGACGCCACGGCGTGAATGTTCAAACGAGCGAGGAAAGTAGCAATATAGCATACTACTCCGACCTCTCGAGGACCTCTATAGAACGATTAAATGTTGTAGCAATTTTTTGCAGAATAACATATTTTGGGCACGAGGAATAACTCTCAAGTTGAAATGGTACTCCGATACAGACAGCCGAAGATGTTCGACAGACAGACGTTCGAGAAAATAGTATTATTAGAAATAAACAAAAAGATATAAAATACTCCGTAAAAGTTATCTAGGTAAGTCTTACATAAATGTTTACCACCTCCACCGATTCAACATTCCATCGACATTTAGAAGCTATTGTTTACTCGACATTGTTATTGTAACCGTGCTGTCTCATTCTGAATACTTTCAGAAGCAGGCTACCGTGCCTATACCGTCCCCGGTGTTCTATATCACTCTACCGGATATACGGACAGCGGCGTTCACGTAAGCACAGCCCACTGTATACGGCCCGTTCTCATAATCGTTTCGCTCTTGGTCGTTACATAACGCGTCGTTTTTTTTGTAAATTAATCTCCCCGCGTATGTTCAATCCCGACCTTTTTTTTCCATTCACCTCCTTCAAGATGTATGTGGCGCGGGATAAAATAAGACACAAGCTTTTGTGGCAGAAACGGCGTCATGACGCCCAATGAATATAAATTGTCGATATAAGGGGGTGTCGGCTAAAAATAGTCTCGAGGGGCGTTAATGGTATAGCCCCTGAGTGAAGGACACCGTCAGGATAGTAAACAGTTATGAAAACAGAGTAAATATTGCGAAATTCATACTTCAGCTATATATAATCAGTTAAATACATACGATACATAGTTCAAATACGAATTAACGTGTAATTACTTATTAATGGAAGGGAAATTTCCAATATTGTTTACATTTATACAAATATTTAAGCTTTGCACATGATCTAATTCGGAAAGAATTTTTTGCCGCCGCCTCACGACAGTGATACTGGTCTTTCATTTACATTTAATTTGCCTTCTGGCCTTCGCTGCCTTCTTGATGACAAAAAAAAACAATCGCCGTATGCATATTAACCAGCAAGAGAAATTCCTGACTTCAATTCGGTGAAAAGCGTGTCTGATTCACAAGAGTCAGGAAGTTGGTAAAAAAAAACACACCGAAGTATCTTAGAATGTTTCAAGAACTGTTATTTTTAACTAAATTATTGTTATTTAGAATTTGACAAAGTTGATATAATAAAATAAAAGTCAATTTTACTATACCGGTTTTCATAACGGTTGAATTGGGGCGGACAAAGAATATATACTTCAGCATATACTCTTTGCATTTTACTCTTTAATACAGGTGAAGATTATTGTGCATTACACATACCATTAGAAATCAGAAACAGAAAATACAGGCCCAGATAAATGTGACCCGAATTTTTAATTCATTTCTACTTTTATTTTATAGGAATGGCTCAGAAAAATTCTAATGTTCTCTAAGGTACGCAGAAAATGTACGCTCTAATTGGCAGCTTTTGATATTATAACACGAAAATTTTATATCGAGAGGTATATGTGATTTGACGCCTAATGGCGTACTCCTCGACAATCGATTGTGCTACGCCCAATTTCACAGGGGATAATTCAGACACTCGGGTCTCTCGCAATTCGAATTCCTCCCCTTTTATTGGACGAACAAATGCTTGTGGGATTCTGACCCGTCCGGCAATATAGTGAGGATGCATTCACACATACACACGGAGCGGGGCCAATTTCATTTTTATGGATAATCCAAAACCCGAGGGACGAGAGGGCGTCCGGTTAATATTCGAACCCCGTGGACCCCATGGCGGGGGACTCGATTTCATCGGATTAATTTCAGTTAGTGGAATACGCTCCTCCCCAACCTCCGGCACGGTTAATCTCGTCACGGATATTACCGCAGACTACTCGCCCTCTCTGTCCCGCCCGCCACTTATTACACTCTCCCTTTCTCTCCTTCCCTCGCTAGCAAGCGAAAATTACACAATGACAAGTAAGCTGGCGTTACAAAAATCCGGAGCCGATCCGAAGTGGAGAAAAACGCCAATCGGACGACAGAAATTTCAGTAAACTATATTTTCGAAGGATTATTATACACCGCAGCATTATTATAATACAGTTTAGGTGCGTTTCTTGAGGTATTAAAAGAAACGAATCATACAATCCATCAATTTTATCAGTCGGTCTACTAGTTGTTACTGCCGTCCAGGAAGGTATTCGTTACATGTTTAATTTTATATCTGTACCACACGTACACTCAAGAAAGAAAGCGTGTTTCCACCCGCTGACAACGTGTCAACGTCGTCATTATCAGTACGTTTCTCATTGTCATACTCAATCAGATATATTGTTGCACACTCCACAATTGTCTTGAAGAGATTGAAATTCTTGGATCCGTAAAATTTAGAATCCAACTCAATTCCAAATATGTATCATGCTGGGAAAACGCTGGCAACAATTACTTAGGGAAGTACAATACTTTAGCGTAAATTAATGAAAAAGTTACGGAATTCTCCGCGCGTATTGCTATAATCGAGAGTAACGCGAGTTAAATGAATTCAGAGAAAGGAAGATACCGCTAGACAATATCGGGCAGTGTCGCGACCTTCCTCGGCGACCCAGTGCCGTTAGGCGTTAACAATTAACCAGACGAGATTGCGATAATTGGGGCGCCCGCTCCGCTAAAAACCCCGCTGTGGTTTTTTGTTTGCTCCTTTTAGGGTTACATGCGTTCTGATAAGGATCAAGGACGAATTTGAAATCCGCGGAGCCATCGCCTTCATATTTCCACCATTCGTTTGACCTCTTATCGGCAACGATAATCCGCATCAGAAGTCGTCTCTAATTAGACGAAATGCGCTTTCATGGGTATCCTTTTTCATGTAACGTCGGCATAAACGGGGGAAAATGCCAGTAAGAAATAAATTTCTTAGAAAGAGCCATTATTTCAAGTAATGAACAAATTCCTTCACATTTCACAAACATTTTGAGGAGTTTCAGTTTCCTGGGCATCGTCAGTTGCACTCTTTTTACTGTGAAGACAGTTTTGTTTCTGGACAGAAATGGTTGTGCTGAAACCTTTTTAGTGTAGAACTTAAGAACCGATTAGAGACGGAAAGAGTTGAGTTCCTCGCTTGATTAATCACAGCGTCCAACTATTCAACTTGATCATTTATTCTTGCTCGCTGTGAAATAACACGACTGGCGATTGCTTTAAAAGCACTAAAACAATCATTGAATAGAACTTAAACAGGACGCAAACAATACCCGAGAACCCAGCTTCATTTGTCACCACAGCGCTGAAAGATGTCGAAGACTGTTTTTCTACAATAGCTTACAGGAAAGTACTGATAAAAAAGGGAGCGTAGGCAGATACCTAGAGGCAAACGAGTTTAATTTCCCTTCTATTAATATTCGACCCAATTACGGCCTTTTAAAAGATCGATTCGTAAATTAGCAGCGACGCCTACGATACAAAGTGTCCCACGGCAAAATAATTAAATCAATCGATTACGCCGATTGCTAAACTCTGGGCCGTAATCGGTTCTCATGAAACAAGCGCCAATTACGGTTTCCTCCGTCGATACCGATCGGGGGGGGGGGGTGAAGGAAAGTAACAAAATGTTGACACCGAATTGCGTTACTAAGACAATGCAAGGGGATACCGCGTACCAATTATACCAATCTCAAATAAAACGAGGGTACCGAGAATGTCACATTATACCCGATAAAGAAGAAAAAGGCTGTACCCTTCAATATTGTCTCCGACGAGTTAGGTAAATGAGGTAAAATTCCAGGTAGAACAACCGGCCGGATTAAAAAGTCGGCTGTTGGGAGGAAAAAACTAATTTATAATCCCAACACTCCTCCTGTCGCAAGGACAAGGAAGAACTTGAATTTTAAACGGTGCATCCAACGAGGGACATTCTGATCTGAACCCCCCCCCGGGCACGAGTCACGGGTCAAGAGGCATGTGAATAACTACTTTTATTTTCTTCGTTTCCTTCTTTTATCATATATAGTTACGTTTAAATAAAGTATCGAAGAATTGAGTAAGGATGAGCTATAAACTAATCATTATCATCGTTCTTAAGGAAAAGGACAGACAGATTATCACAATACCTTATTTGACTGAAAAGAATGTCACATTTTAGTTCGTAATATTCTAATATTATAGCCATTGCAACTCGAAGCGGTTTCGTTCTTCCACTAATTTAAAAAACCGGTTCTTTCGTTATAATCAGTAGATCTCGTGATATTGCATCGTTGAAAAACCCAGTTCCTCGTACACAATCTCTTTGAAGTCGTATAATGTCAATTGAATGTTTAAAGCCAAATAGCACTTTTGAGATCGAAATTTCCGCTTATTTCCGTCCCCGGAGTAGGGTCGGAAATATTTTCCGGTGGTAGTTTTAAAGCCAGGTTTAACCGTGTTTCTTCATTATTTGGCGACGGCGCCACCCCGAACGCCCCCACCAGGGTAAATCAAACGGAAATTGGCAAAAAATTAGGTAGTAGCGAGCGCGATGGAACATCCGAATTGGTTTGTTTAGACCATTTACCGAAATGGTATTTTCAGGTTCTGTGCATTTAAAAGTTACCGACGACCAAATAATTATTTCAACGCATCTCAAGCATATATACATTCTTCTCAGTTCTACCTGGTAACTAAGTTTTGAAAAATTAATTGCATTATGGTATGTCAATAGGTAAGAGAAATAAAACAAAATAATAATAATAAACCTATTTATAACAATAAATAATAACCTACACTGTAATATCACGATGAAACTCTCCTCAATTAGATTTTATAGGTAGAAGCCTTTATTCCTAATAAACAAGTTTTAATTTCTACTTATAATGCACAAAAAATAGGGCATTCCTTACACACGGCACCGGACGAATTTCGACCGTCAAAATTCGCGCGTGTTAAACCACGTGTACGGATGAATAACACTCCACTCATCAAGGACGATTTTTTATCCTTGGTTTTATCTGTTAGACTTGAGATAAAATGATGATGTATGACAATAAAATATGAGAAATGTATAGATATCTGAAGCATGGTCTTACAATTTATGCAGATACTTGGTGCCGTATATTTTCGCTAACCAGAATTAAATAGAAATTAATACGATTCCACTAAAAATATTAATTAAAAATTTAGTTGGGGAATACAATGCATACGCGTGCTTATTAATATTCGTAAAACAAATTAAGAATTTGATAAGAGATGTCATTACCTGTCATCGGCCGTATCCATGTTCTCCATTTCAGCAACAACTTCTCCCAGCTCATCTTTCAGTTGCTAGAATAAAAGAACAAAACATATAAGTAAGCATAATCAGTATAATAAAAACAATTAGAAGACGTCATCGTTATATGTTTTTAATATAAAATAAAAATTATTAACGTAATAATGCCGTAAATGAATTTTCATTTAATATTCATAATATTATTAGTAATTAACAATATACCGAATCAGAATTTAAAATAATCAATGCGAAAATGGCAATATTAACAATCAAAATTTTAATGAACTATTTCCTGTGTTTGACAACATCAATGACTGTTTCAATATGCACAGCGGGGCAATAGAAAGCATTTCATATATTTCACTCCGTGCAGTCCAACGATAATTGAACCCGTATGTAACAGAATGGAAGGAAATGAACAGAGTAGAAAATTGAAATTTAAAAAAACGTCAGGACATTCAGTCACATAACGTTTCAGAAAAGTAACTCCTGATTCAAAATTGATACATATTTCGTTTTAGGTCATTTTATTTATTTCAGATATCTCGTCCGTTTCGAGGAATAAAATCGAATTTTACGGCAGAGTAAACAATTCAAGTAAAAAATAATACCGAGACAAACTTAAAAATAAATTTAATTATTTACAAAACTTGAATTCTGACCGGTGATGAAATCAATAAGTCGAATTTCAAGAACGAAAACAAGTTGACAATTTACTATATTCAGTCGGTGTTAGAAATTGTGTTAATGAAATGACATCGTCATATTGGCGCTCTTGACGCCTGTTCCAGAATTTCATTAATAACTTAAGGATGTCTTTGTTTCACGATCGAATGAAGAACCCTTCATTATAGTGATCTAATTAAGGGCGACGTCAAAATAACGGCGCCTGTTATTTTTAACAGGAGGGAGCGTGAATCCATCGCAAAGTAGAACTGATATAAAAATATCTGGAAGATCGCTTGAAATAAATACATTCAAAGCAGCAAATTAATTTCTGAGCTCCGACATATATTAGAATTAATGAAGGCTGCCTTTTTTTACAACGGATGACGTTTGTCTTTTGTACGACGTCAGATGACATAGTTACATTACATTATAACATGTAGCTTCTTTCAAATTACGTATTGAAATGTCTTTTGTTCTATTTTCATTTATTAGGCGCAAATTGTTTGGCTGTTATGCGCGGTAATCAGTAGGATAGGGTATCTCGTCACAACAGTGTGACTCTGGTGGTCCTGCGGGGCACACACTAAAGGAGGACGTTGGGAAATCAATATAATTGCAGGCATTGCAAAACGATTTCGATTGTTGTTTCCCCATTTGAGTTTAAAACTTGTGGGCGGGACGGCCGTCCGATTAAGTGTGAAAAACGGTTCACTTTCGCAAGGCGGTTAATTGTTTTGACCCTTTTCGGGGCGAAATCAGATATTATTTAGAAATATCAAATGATGTTTAGTGCGTAATAATGAAGAAAACTGAAGGATTAACGTAATATATAAACAGGCAAATAGACATGCTTTATAAATTATTATTATTGCATTATCAATGATTTTAACTAAACGAAATCAGTCCAACATGAACCAGTTCACGTTGCGAACAGTAATTATTAATTCTCTTCATACGCGGTTTCCAAAATCGATGTCTGAAATAGGGAATATCACAAAAAAATCAGAAAAGCATTCGGTGCATGCCTGTAGGTAACGTTGCACAGTGAAAGCCGAAAGAATGTGAAGAGGCCTTGAGTCAGTTCGCGACTATACCAAATTGAGCAATACGAAGTCAAGCTTTCAATAGGAAGGCAGTTCGAATACGGAAAATTAGGAGCAATAGACAACTATTGCTTATACTGGCAGCTTCAAAATTCAGTTAAAGCACACTCCGCTGCTCCGTTACGAGCAAGTGTCAGAACGAAATATCCGATGTAAGTGTGGGGCTCTATCGTTCGAAAAATCCTCATTTTCAGAAACAAAACTGGAAAAGCGGCGATGGAAAAATGTCGAATGCGCCGCAGCAACAAGGTTGTAACGTTGGAACGAGAGGGGGAAGGAAATTTGAAATAGCGATATTTAGGACTGGGGCGTTATTGCCGCATAAAGGTAGAATATCACATCGGCCCCGGTGAAATAGTAACACAGCTGCTTCACACGTAAATGGGGTTTTCACGAGCTAATGACCGGCGAGCCAGCTGCCGCACTTCAACTTCGACTACCTCCAACCCCCAGGATTATTACGTTAGATTACTTCTTTTTCCAACTATTTTCTCCAGTATTAACCAGTTTTAACTATATTTTGTTATCATTACAATGAGATACAATTTTATTCGAGAATCATAATTTTCAAACAGTAAACTATTCCTTCGGCCGCCTGAGAATCGCTAACTTCAGAAATTTAGCCACGTTCTATAAGCTCCCTATTAATGATTGATTGGATTTCTGTTACAATTATTAAAGGGACTAATTTTTTTGGCTGAAACTGGTAACAAACAGAGCCCACTACACCTGTTTCAAACCTCATTTTGGACATTTACAAACCGTGGTATGGTGAATACTTAAAAGAAATAATCGAAGTGCTTTCCAAGAGGAAATAATCAGAGAAAGTTATAAGACAAACGTCTAAGCGCTTCGAGAGAACCCTTTCACATCAATGCGGATCTTTTAAAAGGCACTCAACTAAACAAAACCCCTGAAAAGGCGAAGCTTTTCTAATTTAGGCTAACGACGTCTATCGGACATGTCTAGACAGCAGGGTCGGTTCCATAATTGAAATCCGTGTAATTGGGGAGAAATCGAGCGCCCTTTCTCGAATTCCGAGATATCCCCGGGGGATCTCGGTATTTGAACCGACTTCCCACACCGCCTTCGTTTCACGGCGATACAATACAATACAGGCGGCACGAAAAATCGCGTTAAATGGCCAATTGCATGCCGTAACAACGAAACCGATTTCACAAATACGGTCGCCAAAGGGAAAAACGGCTGTGCAATTATCGAGATGAATACCGAGGTTTACGTAACTGTTCAACGTCAGTGAAGGTGCAGCGGAGGAGGATCTGGGCGTTTCTGATATCATCGGTTACGTAAACTACACTCACAATGCCCCCCGCTCTAATACATAAAATATTGGTCCATTTATATTTACATTCACTCCGCTTACACGTGAACTTTTGGAGAAATCGTTAACAGTATCTCCGTTATTTTTGCTATGATAACAGTGTTCTAAATTCTCAACTCAATTGTCAAATCCCTTATCATGCACAAATATCGAAAGAATCATTCTTGAAAACCAGTTAGATTCTTGGACCAATTAGATTGCTGAGTATACTCAATTGGAAGTAATATATTGATGACTTCGGTTTGCGATGTTTAATACGCGTATCTGAATTAACGGTTTACACGATTGTTTAGTTGGAATATTCGAATTAATCGACAAAATTGCCCCAGCAGTTAGAAGGGTGAGGATCTGGAGAGGAAATTGATTAGAAAAGAAATAAGATGAAGGAACGAGAAAAGCGGGCAGAACAATAACGCCGTTTAAGCATTCTATGACACCGTTCGTTAGAACTACGGAGGTCAGTTAGAAAACTACACTAAGTCGGCCCAAGCGTGAATCCTTGAGAAACTTTTTACATTCCCTTTCGCACGAAATACTAACCGTCTATTATAAGGGGGTGAGAATCTGGTTCCCCTAATGGACGATCATGGAGGACTAGAAACTGTTAAGACTGAGAGAATGAATGGAGAATGAAGACAGTTAAACACGACCGACTATCTTTGGACGCTGCGAAAAACCGTTGAAAGATTTGAACTGGAGGTGCAGACATTTTTCTTTACTTTTCTAGCACGATTTCGACAGGTTCCCGTTCTAAAGTCCTAACTAAGTAATTTATTTATATAATAAAGCTCGAAGTTGAACGATTTGATTTCGAGTAATTTGGACATTATGCGAAGTATGATAATAATTCGGAACATGCATTTCGCTAATCTATCCTGATATGTTCACCTACCACCGTAACACAGTACCGTAATAGAAACCGCCTAGAATGCCGCCCCCTACCGGGTGTGGCCTTTCATGTAATGCGGTTGGCATTTCAACCAGGAGAGGGATAGGTCTCACATATGAGACCATCAACTGAAACGTGAACTCTATTCCGTATGAAATAATAATCTGGACATTGATCCCGTCCTAACTTCGGAGAAACTGAAACGCGCTACACCCGACATTACTCCCAACATGACGCCAAATGAATTGTCACCGGTTAGACACGAAATTCCTAACAGTGAAAGTTAAAAGCTAAACATCTAGCAGTACTGATATATTAATTACATGGCCATGGCAAGGTGCCTTACTCGAACAAGCGAAAGTTGACAGAATTTCACAGTAATGATAATAACTCTGGAATATCCCAATACCCACCGAACAAATATTTGTCCGCAATAGTGACAAATTCTCCGTCACCTAGATTATGTTCTACGATTTCCCATCCATTGACAGTTTTGTATTACAATATACTTTCTGAGGCTCTTCGCAATACTGGGGAAACAAAAACCGGGAAATATATCGAGCACACTAGTGTTGATGAAATTTGTAATTACGCTACAGCGCGAGGGTGTAAAAAATGGAAAAGCTCCGGGGCGAACAATTCCTGGACGCTGTAGGAACGCGGTTCGTGCCGTATTCAGATGAAAATGAACGCAGCGGGAGGGGAGACAATGCTCAATGGGCCTTAAAACAAAGGGCGGAGAGCGTTGCTGAAACAACCGGGATGCCGATGTACGACCAGATTATGCGACACACAAAACCTGTATAAATCTGGGGATTTGTGAGCACAATTTACTGTAACTGCGCCCCCTCATAACGGGCACCGAACGTTAACCCGAAATAGGGACACTAAAACCAAGGTGGGCCGAGCGGAGAAGAAACCAGCATTATTTTAATATGGGGCAAAGCCGGATAGTAAACCTTAGACGAAATCGACAACGCTAAATTTCGTTCACTGTCTGTAATTACCTACCGTTAGGTAACTAACTGCCTACCTTCCTGGATTAGCAATCGTCCCAATTAAATGATCAGATGAAACTCACACCGACGACACTAAATGACGCTTCTACTCACATGGGCTAACCCAACAAATCCTCTGCAGAAGCTTAAATAAGGCATTGCGTACCGACCAACGAGTCATGTCAAAAGAAAAATCTCATCTGTAATCACATTTAAGGTGATGCCGTGAGTTTTTAACTTTGATAAGGCATTTTCGTGACTTAAGAAAAAATAACGACCAAGCAGAATACCTTCCATTAGGTTGCCTTCCAGGAAAATACAATACAGTTATATAGAACACAAGAACAAGAGAAACGGCATTTTTCAGGAAAAGAAAAATACATTTCTTCAACTTAAACAGGTACCCCGATAATTCCCTGTTAACAACGGACAGGTGGTGGTGGGGTGGCCTCCTTTATGGTGGTACCCACTGCCGATCCAGCCCTCACCGGATCGTGCTCATCCTTGGAGAACAAGCCTGTTCCTGATAATTATTTCCTTTCTAGAGACTTCCAATTACAACGGCATTATCTCCGGACCCAATTACCTCCTTTGTTTTTAATTTCCGATTCTCTTTTAACCTCTTTCGGATCTTCGTTAATATTCACGAGGATCTATCAATCAGAACACGACTCGTTCCACGGGCGGAATTTTCTGAAAACCCGAACATTATCAAGTTTCAACGATGTTCATGGGGTAATAATCAAAGGTTTATTTATATTTATAGCAAAGGTTGGTTATACCGATCCGTAAAAGGGAAAAAATAAACGAGAGAAGTTGAATTTTGTCTTTAAAAGGAAATAAAATATCAGAATACTAATATGTAAGAAGGAGGAAATTATATGGAAATAGTTCTGGTTTCGTTCCGAATACATTATCGAAATATATACTGGATGTCTAAGTGGATACAGATAATGAGACTAACCCTTAATAGCAAATGAAAGCTAACGCCGTTAATGATAATTACTCATCTGTCGGATCCGCTTTGAGACAAAGAGTTCGAAGTGTTTCGGTTCGAGAATGGCTGTACTATGAAGTTGTTCCGGACTACAGAAAGAACAAACAGTCCGGGCGCATCAAGTCTGAGCCTAATACCTTTCGGGCACAAAGGGAAGAAGTTCAGAAGCGGAATGAACCGAAGGTAAAGAGCGGCCGCGGGGAGCTTAGCCGTGAGCAAACCGACTCCCTGTTGGCTGGCTGTCACCACGATGCCCTCGCACTGTTAACTGCAACGCAGTTCCCTTCCAATAGGTCACCGCCCAAGACTGATGGGCCACAGTTTCTCACAACTTTACCACTCCATGCTATAATAATATTCTGACATAGATGAAATAAGCATACCACTAAGGTCAATGAACGTTCATAATACGGTCATTTCACAAACTGACAAAACACAGTTCTAATTTTTATGTACGTGCTTGATGTTTCTAGGAACGGAAGGTAAAACAGAAAATGTTCGCAGCAGAAATAGCAACAAGAATGATTTTTCATACTGGCGAATTTCTATTATCATCGACTCGTGTTTATTATTGAACTTTTATCAATTTAATATTACAAAAGTTTGTACCAATCTGTGAGAATTGAACCCAAAGCGTGTAATAAATTGCGAATAGGAATAAAAAACGGGCGAATAAAAAAAAATGTACCTTGGAAAATTATCCACTCAACACTCGCGAATGTCCTGGAAGCATTGAAGGCAGCAGTACTTGAATAATTTCCGCATATATCACAGGACTCATACATATTTCAAACAACGGAATGTAACGGAATATGGACCCGGAATAAGATTAAATATAAAGAAGTAAAATATCTAATTTGCCAGATGTTCAAAGGGTAGCAATTCGCAATGTATCGCAGTTCACCCGAAGGCAGACGCACAAGTAGACTGCGGCTTGGCAAAAATAAACATTTGTTTCATTCGCAAGGGTAAACAACTGCATCTGCGCCAAAGGCGTTTTTTTTAACCGGCAGTTTCGCAGGCGGACAGAATCTATTTTAGGGAATAATATTTGACTGTAAATTTAAAGAAAAAACAAACCGGTCATTTAAAATTACCATACTTATTGTTAAATGGTTTTTCTTGGACGTACACGGGCTTACCGAACAATTGAAACAAAGCCTCCGGTGGCCAATCCAGGCAGGAAATCACTGGCTACACGCACATCCTAAAGCAAGACGTGATCAAATACCACTAGCAAAGTAAAAATCCGTGTACCCGCTGTTAAAGTGCCTGCCTTGAAAATAAAATAGCCTTTCGAGTTTAAATGCGCGGAAGTTGCCACTACTAACCACGATAGGAACACAAACGCTTTCCTTACTTAGTTTTCACTTAACTGGAACCATCAAGTCCCTTGGAAATGGTACGTTGTACGGCGGTTCCGGAAAGTTATCCCCGTTCACACAGGTCATTATGAGAAATCCTTTGGAACGGTTGAGTAACTGTGTACGGTAAAGTACAGAGAACAACATAACTTGATGACGAGTGTAAACGCATATGGCGAATTAATAACCACGAAAGTGAATCGTTTAAAGATAAGTATAGTATTACCGAATAACAATCATATACAAGAAGTGTATAATTAGCGTGTTAAGCCAGACCTCGTTAAAATTAAAACGACATGCTCCCTTCTGTACGTCATTAAAGATGTCCAACGAAAATAAGTTTGGTTCATAAAGAGCCGCGGGGTAAGACAGCGTTGCGGGTATGACAAACTCGCTTGAAAATCGGAAAAAATCGTGTCGGCAGAGATCGCGTTAGGAATAAATTTAAATTTTAAAGGTCCTGGACCTGTACAGTTGCCAAGACTCGGCGTGAAACGGAAAGGCGAGTAGAGCGTACGTCCGAAGGTAAGAAGCCGGATCCATTATGGACTGGTTCCAAAGGGCAGGGGCGAGCGTGCGAGTGGCTTTGGTGGCGGCGCGCGCTCGACCATCACCGCTCTGGGAACTTAACACGGATATCGACTTACACCGCAGGCAACCTACAACCGTACACTGGCTAACATCGGTTTTCGAACCTTCCAGCATTCCTGTCAGCTGAAAAAGGACACCGGAAAAAAGTTAAAATAAACCGAGCTTCTCGAATACTACAAAGTTCCAGGCAATCGCTGTAATGCCTACACCGGTGGTGTCTAGTTTCAAACGAGCTAACGAAATTATCGTAAATATTTATAATGTATACATATAATGGTGGTAAATGAAGT
Source organism: Lethocerus indicus (assembly GCA_019843655.1). Classification (NCBI taxonomy): domain Eukaryota; kingdom Metazoa; phylum Arthropoda; class Insecta; order Hemiptera; family Belostomatidae; genus Lethocerus; species Lethocerus indicus. Next base: position 13,959,816 of record JACDQD010000008.1, read on the forward strand.
AAAAGGTGAAAATAAGATCACTTGGAAAAGGAGGAGAAGAATGAGAGTTGCGAGCTTAATAACAACCCCCCGCGGCGTACTAGAAGCCCAAAGACGCGTCCAATGGAGGTAACCCCAAGATGGTCGAATTAATGAATGCATTATCACACCACATAATACGTATTATTCTGTGGGAAGGGGAGTGGAAAACGAAATCGATGTTGGGCACTGGAGTTGTCGTAGGACGCGAGCAGGGACATCGGCTCCAACGACGTGTGACTGGGCTGTTATTGTTGAGAGGGGCGTCACGGCCAAGTCAAACAAACAGCCCTCGGTAAATATTTGTCGAAGTGTTCGTCCCCTTGTTCCTCGGCCCTTGTAAAAACGAGACCTTAGTCTTGCCGGGTGAATAGTACAAATTACGGGTGCTTGCCTGCGACATCAAAGGGCAAGCTGGAAATAACGAATCGACAGCGGAAACAATTTGGCATACGTTCTCTTGTCACTCACCGAGTAATGCAGGCTGTGTTTCATTCGAGTAAAATATATTACATATAATATACACTACACTATAAGGTACTATATACTATAAGGTAAAAATGTGTATTACTTAGGTTCCAGAAGTTAAAAGTCCATTAATCTTACTTTATAAGATAAAGTTCATACCGGTCTTCATTTCCATCTTTAATTCTTTCTTTTTTCCACAAAACTGTTAAAACACTTTATGGTTTTATTAGCTTCGTAAGAAAGAAGTTTCGGGTATTTATTCGAGCACCGATTATTCGAGCGGGGTACACTCTCAAGGTTGTCCGCGGTTGAGACAAGGACGTTTATTGCCGGAAACATGTTTGGGGAGGATTATTTTACAACGAAGGACACCATTTGTTATTTAACTGCCATACAATTAATTAAGAGTAAAATAGATCTAAATTACTCGATCTAGAGTCAAAACAATTTCATTTAATTCCCACGCGAAAAATTTGTTACGCGACAAATTCCCCGTTATTTTATCTTATCTTCTTATGAATGACGGAAAGTTTTCCCCCAGTATTCAGTATTCATATCAAATAATATTATGTTCAAGTAGAAATAACCTGGATACCCAACATGCCGTCTGAATAGCCTCAATAACAGTGTATTGCTTACAGGATACATAAAAGACAGCCTAAACGCGAAATTCAACATATTTCTAACGGAATGCTACTAACGCGTTTCATGAAGCCAGTCTAGCACAGAGCCATAAAAGCGACAGAAGAACAACAAGAATTAAGATAAGTTGCTGTAAAAAGCACATCGAAGTATAATTGGTTATGCTAGATTTCGATTTTGCAAAATAATCTTGCAAGACATTCTGTAGGAGTTTTCGTTACACAACCGGCGTGACAGCCTTTCTAAATATGTTACATAAAACTCAACCTTGATTCGACACTCTAGTGAATAATAGAAACCTGCAATAGTAAAACGTGTCAAATGTTTAGGGGCCAGGAGAGTTTCCTCGTTCCGCGAGTGGCCGCGGAATACAAAGGGGATAATGGTCAACTGTACAATGTCACTTGTATTGGAAAAACGAAATTCGTATTCAGAGGGGACGCAAGGCCTTAAAGGTAAAAAGAATAGAACTAAGCTTCCGGTTTTCACGTCCCCAGGCCAATGAAATCGTCTCCGGTTCTAGTTAAATATTAATGAGTTTAACATTTAACTTTCTGCGTTTCGCTAAAGGCTATTTTTTCTGCGAACGACCTAGTCCTTACCATCGTTCAGGAAAAAATCATTAAATATTCCTAGTCCACAGTCTATTTCATGCCACGCATAATGCACATTTTTGACATATTTAAAATGTATTTTCAATAGTAATTTTAATAATCCATTAATATTTTCATAATCAATAATTTAATTGAATCATAATTTCAATTGAGCAGTAAAACTTAAAAATGTTAGGCTGAGATTGAAATTTTCTTCAAAAAAACCAAATAACAGAAGACTGCGACAATAACAAGCTCAATAACAATTCACGTCATTGCTGTGGTGATCGAGCAAATTGGTTGCCAATGATAAAAAGTAGTCGCCGCCTCGCATTGATGTTAATTTAGTGTCATGTACAAACGGACAACAGTTCATCCTTGACCCTCCCACGTTAGATGAGGCAGTTGTTAATGCAAATATGAGACATCACAACTACCAAGCCCGTAACAAATAATGACGAATATTTTTAAATTCTAGGATCATTAAATAAAAATATGTTCGCCGTTCTTCGGTCTTAAAGAAACTCCTTCAATTGATATATGGCAGAAAAACACTTGAGAACTAATTAATTAATAAACATCGCAGTTTTCTAAATTGATTAGGCGGCCTAGAATCTTCGACTTCTAACCCAGCAAGTTGGGTTTTAACAGTGAAACAAAAATAGATGCAAATAATTCCGAAGGCGTTCGGAGCGAGATGAAAGTCCAATCGCCTCACAACAGTCAGTAAACAGTTGACGGAATAGACGTCACAGTGATGGCACTTCTCGTGAGGATATAGCTATTGTTATCCGAGACAGAAAGTAGCCCGGGGACGGATCCACCGATCCCTCGGCTTTTAAAGCTTATCTGACGAAGAGTGGACCCTGTACTTATCAAGGAAGTGAGACGACAAATGGATTTTTTAAGATAACCAGGAATAACATTCCGAATGACGACGTATTTTAATGACATATGCCCGACAACACATTTAGTCCCCAGGATTCAAGTTAAACAGTTAGTACATTCCACCATATATTTTGAATGTAACCACTCATAACAGTCGATCCTTCAATGTCCAATTAAGTTAAACGAACAGTCAACGCAATATTAAATACGAAGAGATATTATATCTTCTTAGTACGGTTACAGTTTAGGGAGGAAACGGAATATCTACTTATAAATAAAGCAGAAATTAATTAAATTGTATACATATTTGAATTGAAAAAAACATCTGTCAGTATAATTTACGAATTTATAAATTTGTTGGAAATACGTGTGGAAATCGAAGGATCGTCATTGGTATTAGTCATCTGTTAACATCGGGTATATATAATTGATGATAACAGAAATTAATGGCGATGAATCGTTTATTAATGATAAGAAGAAGGAAAATTAATTAAAAATCTAAAACGATTAACATCTGCACGAGGTTCTGGTGAATCACTGTTTGTTGCAGGAAATTGTCGCGCGGAGTAGTCATCAACGATACGGAGACAATTGAAGGTTGCTCGTTAGAAGAGTATGAGCAACGATCGTTATAATAACGCGGTTCAATAATAATTTACTAATTCCAAAAGGGGATTTACAATAATAAGGGAAACCGGCAGAGAAAGTAAATAGCTGTTATATTATCTTGCTTATTCTTGCTTAATAGGAGGTGGTTCAGAGGAAAAAGGTATATTTAAAATGTCCCAACCTAATTGAAAAAAAACGATATACCTGAATGCATGATTCATGTCAAAGAGCCAGTTAACAACATGAGAACCAATTTAGAACCATTAATACCGTTCCTGTTTAAAAGGGTAATATATGTTACTGTGATCATCAAATTTTACCAATTGTACTGGCCATTTCTTCACAATGAGTTCCGTTTATGGGGAGCGTACATAAATTGAAAAACTGATAACAATATGTACTACACAATTGCCCAATAATAAGTAGCACAATACTGACTTATTACTTTCATGCTGTCATTAAGTCAAATAAGTTAATTTTCGGTGTTAAATTTCAAGAATCACGAAACATAAGAATCATATTAGGATGAATCTCAATCTGTCGTAATCCACGTCTGAGTTTCTCCACTAACTATTTGTAGGGCGAACAAAAAGACTGCACTGAGCCGAAGCCTGGATACGGTCCTATATCTAGGCTTATCTATCGCCTTGGCGCGTTTATAACGGTTGCGCAACGGAGAAAGTGAATGACACCGGAGTTTTCATTTCTGGACTTCCGGTCAAAACGAGCGACGTTTCACTTTTCAAGGAGAACGGTCCGGTAAATAAGTGGCGGTGTTTAAAAATTGAGAAAATACTACATATAATATATACAACATTTACTGATGCTTATTAAGCTTAAAGATTAAAAATATATATATGATTCTTGGAATGGGCTTGTGTCTGTAAAAAAAAATATAATGATATGAAGGGTTTACTTGTAATAGTAGCAGATCAGGAAGGCAGAATTACTCTGTTAAGTGTTAAGAATTTAACACGTGTGGGTGCATCGATATTATCGAACTGATATATGCAGTCATACTACTGATATATTGAATAATAATGCCAACCCTTTTTTTTCGGGAGTAAATCGTTGTACTATCAAAGTGTGTTTGGTTCAATGAATATATATTTAACGGACATCATTTCGTTGTACAAATAATGTCGTAAAATTATCTATCGGCCAAGTACTAATGAGGGTTTCCGGACGCACGTTCGTTCAACGATTGAAGGCGAGGCAGGCTTTTCCAGAGGAAACTAGAACGGCGATTGCCGCTATCGCCCGTCGATAAAGGACATAGGGGGCCTAAAACGTACCATTATCTCTGCGACGGAGAACCCTCAACAAATTCCCCCCGCATTAGAGCCAAACAGCGCGACAAACGACCGTTACAAAGAGGAGAAAGCGAAAGTGACATAATTAGTTTCTACGTCACTGATAAACAAGACGTTAAACATTATTATTAATTGTTATCCTTTGCTGTTCTTGTAATTATACTGTATTACGAAGCGTAGTGCGGTTCCCTCAAAGTGTACCATTATAATAGAGAGTTTTAAAGTACTGATGTGGCTGAGGAGTGTTGATATCGGTAGGGTGTATCATCTGGGCTGTTTGTTCTGGAAAGCAAGACAAGTTTCTACTTTTCAGAAGAATCATTATGGCAGCTTGTTTTACGAATCCATTTACCAGTCCTCATTATACTTCAGGTAAAGAATATAATTGGCCTTAATATAAGTTAGCGTTTACAGTAGTTTCGAAGTTATATACTATTGTCGATCTACGAACTGAAATTCTCTAAGGCGCAAAACTAGCTAACACACAACAAACTAAGTTAAGTTAGGGGGTACTGGGCCATACGAAAATAAACCCCCTTCCAAAACCACCGTTGGCTAAACTGTTGGGTTTAAATAGACAACAAGTCCGAATTTAGAAATGACCCGCAAATTAAACACAGGTTAATTTTACCGAATGCCTATGTACACTATTTATTTATCTGAAACTTCAAACTGGGAATGTTCTACCGTTAACACTACCTGATATGCCTAAATGTTAACGTCATGACACTGTACAGTTGCGACCCGGTCTCTTTTTAAATTTAAACTGCGGTTTAAAATTGTCAGTAGTAACTTTCATTAATTCGATTCCATAATACAATAATTTAAGAATACCTTAAACTCCTAATTATAGAACAAATTAATACATATATTGGTACATAAATGAAGGTTTATTATTAACAAGGAGTCAATATAAAATACCCATTTTATACATCCAAATTATAAATCAAAAATGTTCGTAAGTAAAAAATTAAACCATCTATTAAGACACAAAAACCTCTTAGCCGAATATCGGAAACGCAAGAAACATATCCCATTCCTATTTTGCCAAACGTATACCTCTGAAACATTCTCTTCGTGAGAATGGAATACAGAAAGCATACTGCGCAGATTGAAAATTATTCCAGGAGGAAGAGTCGGTCGTGTCTCTTTTTTCCCACGACAAATCACCGACATCCGATGGAATTGGACTAATCATCCGCGGTATTTCAGTAAACGATCATCCACGGAAAACAAGGACCAATCATGCCGCAAAGGAAACTCTGTTATTGAAGTTCCGGCAGACCTCAGTGATACGACCTCCCCGGGCAAGGAAACAACGTACCTCCCATACGCATCTAAGGGAATTCAAATCCAGCCGAGCGTCAACCACTTTAATTTCGATTGCGCAACTTGCATTGATTCCAACCCGGATTCACCTTCAGGCCCTATGTTTCACAATCATTCCACGACCGATTGACTCAGCCACCGGGCTGACATTGCAATTGAGTGAAGTTTTTATTAGGCCGGTGACTCATGGCCCGCATATTAAGTGTACAACAATGAACTCGCAGCAACAGTAACGTAAATTGGGCTCCATAGAACTTTCTTTCATTCAATGTAGTAAGTAACAGTCACTCTAAAACCATGCCCTTCTTTCGCTTTATATTGAATAACATTAAATCTTAATTCCGAACAGCTCTCCGAGTAACGTCAATGTGACCTAAACAATTTTGAGGCATTTAATTAGGGCTATGCACTAAATCTAAGTTCAAATACTAATATAACTACTAACTCTAATACTCCATATTGAAAGGACCACTCAGTGAGTGGTTTACATGTGCGATAACACTAATTCATTCACTTTCTATCGCGATAATCCCCTCTTGAGTGGCATATAATGAAGTCCTCGACCTGCGATATCTACAACCTTCACTAGAGCTTCCGTAGACGCAATCTATGATTCAAGAGAATACTGTAAGAACTATAAGCATATCTCGGTTTACCTGTCTCGTAAATACTCATTGATTTTAAACTCCAGAAGTAAGTAATCCGATATTTTATAATATTATATTCACTAACGTCATTACGGCCCGGGCATTAATTATTCTGTGTATCACGCAAAACAGTCTAAACTATAGTCAAGACCTCCAATCTTACATATATTCCCTAACTTGAAGTTAATTTACGGAGCACAGAAAAAGAATGGCAGACCGAGTCTCAAAACGTGAAACCTCTCGACGCACGCAATAAAGCAGAGACGGAAATTTAGGTGGGAGGAGGGGGCGGGTGCTGCGGAAAGCAGAAGCTTTTGGAGTACACTAGAAGTTGGAAATTAAATTCTGGCATCAAGCTGCCGAATGAGGACTCCATCCAATGGACCGCTAGGTGACTTTCACAGCCGGACAAAACCAAGCTAAAAGCGAAACGAATGAAAATGTCAAAGAACTCAGTCCACTAACCTGACTTATATTTAGCGTGAACAAAAAACTGTCCCGGATCTAAATCCGCAATTACATACCATCACATTCTCACTAATACACTGGTCGAATTATATATATATATATATATATATATATATATATATATATATATATAAAGCACTAATAACATTTTAAAAAATACCTGAAATACTTATTTCTTATAAATTGGCCTAATCAAGCATGGCGCATGTGTAACTGCCGACGTGCAGCGATCTGCGAAGTTCAAAATTGATTTTAGAATGGAGCAGTAACAAAGTTTCATGGATCATTCGATTTTGTACGAGGCCCCAGTTTAAATTGATACGGTTAAAACAGGCTGCCAATTAGGCAGCCCTGGAACATCATCATTAAACCTCCGACTATAAGCCGTATTATTAAGGGGAGATAAAATTTCGCTTTCCGTGTAGCAAGTGGAAGGGCCAGGATGCGGTCATAGAAAATAATAATAATAGTATAAACGATACTAACACATATTAATCTACTGAACTACAACATCGGGTCATTAAAATTATATACTGAATTGGAATTGATTGGCGGATTTGGATTTTAGTTCACCACGTTGACAACCAGGACAGCTCGTGATCGATAATTATAACCGGAACGTTTCATTGCTGAAAAAGTCAAATCTCACTGTGCAAATAAAATCAAAGGAACATCAGATTGTCTGTAATACAGTACCAAGTCTAATATAGCTGATTAACTAGTTTAGGATACGGACTCTAATACAGATAGAGGAACCAACAGGCGTATTCAATTTTTAACGCACGATCTTAAGTGACAACAGCGTAACAAAATGAAAACGTGTTCAATGATATTAGGTGAAGTGAGAAATATGAGGGTAGAAGTTGGGAATAGGTTCGACGACTTGTTTAAAATCGGACGAGCGCACAAATCGCCGACTGAAAACTTTAGTTGTAATTAAAACGAGAGAGCGCGTCCAACCATTAACAGTATAAATAGGACACTTCAACAATAAACACTTTCGAGCAAAATAACAATGTTTACCTGGGGGACCGCAGCGGGACGTAGGGGCGTCACCGCAGCCAGTGGAGTAGAGATCGATACCCATGGCATCTCGAAATAATGTCATACTTTCGCTTTTACGGCAACGCTTTTGTGAGTGTATCGTTTACTTTCATCTTGAAACGTATTCCGACAGCGGCATTGTACTTTTCAAAAAATTCCTCTTCTATTCCTATAGATTCCGCGCTCCACTATGCGCAATTTCCAAAATGATTTAAATTGATACAATTCGGTCGGTACAGGGGGTGTATAATTAAACGTTGTCAATTACGGGCGTAACTCTCTCTTTAACAACATCAGGATTCCAAGGCTCTGCTGGCATTTCGGGAGTTATCTAAACAGCCGATGGACACGGGCGGGTCGGCCGGTTTCAATCAATTTCCATCAAATTATTCAGATTGGCAGTCCCGAAACTTGAGTGAGGTCACGCGAATTTTCGGAAATTCGAGAGACCCGAGATTATTTTTATCACTGCGGGAATATCGGTATAAAAATAAAGCCCCGATATTGGTTATATTAAAGAGGGTTTATTATAAAGCGATTATCAATAACTTTGTTCAATGTGAAATTAACGTACCTAACATAACGTCCCTGTTTAAAACGTTATTTCGAGCGGAAACTTCCTTTACAAAAATAACCCTCCGCTAATTTATTCCATCAATAAAACGACCGTGGGGCCCTGTAATGCATTTAATATTAAATATTCTCCAGATTTAAATTGTAAATCTAAATATTTATGAAGAAGAATGGAACGGATGTAGAAATGGTACCCCTCTATTTGTCTTTTTTCAACCCGTAAAGGAATTGTAGTATAAATTGTCCCTTGCATTAATTTATACACGCCTATTAGAGCTACATTTTCCTCATAATTCATTTTTAAAGTTGTTCAAATGATATATATATATATATATATATTATATATATATATATATATACTCTAAAAAATCTCCTCACAATATGGGCCATTTGGAAAACTTCCTCAGAAAAAAGGATCTGAATTGTTATGTGTAACCGCTACTTTACCGCACCGGTGTCAGCCAGTACGTGCCTGTGGTAAAGTATTTCCACGATTCTAAATATATTTTCCAGCTTTTTCTCCATCTCTCATCCACTAAAAAGGAGAGGATAACGCTCCCCGAGCGGGGGAATCGGAGCGCACGGTCGCGATGTGTCCTTTGTGCGGGCCTTGAGCAACGACAATTTTCGCCCGATTCGACAAAAGCCACGTTTTCAATTCTCCCGAGACATCCGCTCGGTGACATATTTCCGGCCTGCGTTAACCGGGTCGGAAAAATCCTTACAGCACTCGATACTCCAGCACATAAACTGGTGCTAATTGCGACAGGTATAAACACTGTTCAATAGAGAATATTGTACGTCAAATATAGGTATCAACACACAGGAAATATAAACGAGCAATATAAATTCCAACTGATAAATAGAGCAATATACAATAATTGTAATTAAACTAATTTATTAATTTTTAATAGCCATATATTAGAAAAATGTCTGCAGAATTTAAGTCGGCTCAAACTAGCTTTTTCATTTCACTAAGTGAAGTTTCATTTCCTTATTAGGGTATTAGGTCGATGTAAATTTCAAAAAGCAGTTTTCGCAGCTTTTAAAGTGGGAAATAAAAGAGCAGCTTTCCGGCAACGGCCGCATAAAATTTCACTTCCATTATTCGAAGGAAAAACCGGTGAACGACCTGTCGGCTGGACTGGCGGGGAGCCACAATATACCTGCATCCCCGAACGGTATTTATCATTCAAAGGCTCCTTGAATTGGAAAGCTCCGACGCGGGCCTTGTCTACGGGAAACACGTTTAAACGCCCGTCTTTTACGAACTTTTTACACCCCCTTTTTCAAGGGGTTCCTCTATAAAACCGACCAGTGATTCCGGCCACCGGCCGGCTCCTCTTTTTATTTGATGGCTTATTAAAGAAACGTAGGCCGAACGCTTTCAGTCGAGAAACAGTTTTTAATCGCAATAAATTATTATTTTCCTCCCCCCGTTTGAAAACTCGGACTTTCCCGAAGTTCGTGAATGAATAAACGCTTCGGTTATTTTATTGGAGGCCGATGTAAGGTACTGAATTTTAAGATTCCCCAACGAAACTCGAAGTTACTCTTCCAAGGGACCAGTTTTGTTCCGAGCGTCGTCCGAATAAAACCGGCTGCGATGAACTAGCGTGATATAAAAATTCCCAGCTGATAACTCTTCAGTTAACCGCCTTTTCATCTCAAGTGGCTTTCGGTTGAAACGCGCTAATTAGTCACTGCTGATTACTGGCGGGCTACTCCCAATAGGGACAATAACAGGAAGCGATGAATCACCAGTCTTAATGATTTCAACACAGGCAAGCTCGTAATAAAATAAAAATTAAACATAAAATAAAAAACTAACTTCAAAACCGGAAGGATTAGTAAATTAACTAATTTAGCCTATTTTCTAAGCCAGGCCGCGGCTAAGATGAATTTATATAAGTTTCTACTTAAGTATAATCCAACTTTTGGGAAAAGTTTATAAAATTTTATACATTTAATTATAGTCATAAATAACCCTTAATATTTCCGTAATAAACCTAATTACTGCAAGTTTTAATGTTTATTACGTGAGACTACAAATCTCACTTTCAGGCAACTTTATTAGGAAGGTACTCAAATCTCGTCGTTATAAAACATTTTAATAGCGATACTCATAACGCTTATGCGCTCCCTTAAGGTGCTAACATTAACAAAAGCCGACGTCAGAGGAATGTTTGTTCCGCACAAAATAATATTAGCCCCGGCAGAAAGGTTGTAAAGAAACACATTACAAAAAAAAATCAATTAGGGCTAGCATTTAGCGGGTAAATACTGCCGGGAGGGGGTGGCCGCCGAACAAATGGAGCTAAATTGTGCGGCTAATTCCCGCGACTAAACCCAACCGTTAATACGCTGAAGCCAGTCTTAAATTAGCCTCTTCCCCTGGCACGACACTCTGCGCACAACTCGACAACCTTAGTCTTCCGCTTTTATTGTTAAATTGGCGAACTCGCACCGGCCGCCCGAAGGACCTGCCCACCTGAAAACGCCCCCTAGCAATCGGTCACGCTGTTCAGGAACCGATTTCACGATAAATTCCAAAACCCGAGTGCACCTGCTGTTAAACTGTTGCGTATATTGAGAGCTCCAAATTTAACCTAAAGGATTTGCGACCTCCGTTGCGGACATTCAACATTCGGGACAGAAATTGTTTTGAATTAAATAACTACTTTCAAAATATTAAACTTTACGCGACTAGACACCATATATCGGACTTGTAATAATTTGTGTATGAAAATGCCGGAAATAAAAATGGCTCCATTGCATTCCAAAATGTCGCACTGTCATACTTTCCATCGTGTGGGGTGAAAAATGACGGATGAAAATGTCAGAATAGGGCGAGAGGAAAAATTTGGAAGAACACCCGAGGCGATTACGATTTGTGCGAGCGGTTACGTCACGTGGTGACGCCGACAGGTGACGCACCGCTGTAGAAATATCTTTAGAGCACGTTCGTGCAAGGACGGTCGTTCTCGTCGGTCGTCAGAGGGGCATATATTACATGACTTGGAAGAGCTTTTCGCCGGTCTGATGGAGAATCTTTTGGCAAGGGGCATTAGGGTCAGGTTAATTGACTCGGGTGAGAGTGTTTCGCATTTTTCAAACGGTGTAGGACATTAAGCAAGGGAACATTAATGTAAGTCGAATTTCATGACATAGGCTACATTAAGATATTTTTACAAAGTAAATTTAAATTTGAACTGTTTTGTCTACAATTTTCTACAATTTTTCTGCTGATTTCTACAATCGCGCACGTTGTTTATAACAGTGTCAAACTGCCTTGAAAATTGAAATGTAAAAACACATCGAGTTGTTACAATGCCAGTTTCTGCGGGCCACTAGGAAGTGCCTTAATACAGGACGGACAGTTAACATGCGCTTAACATCACAACTCGGAGTGGGGGAGGTAAATTGAAATGGACCGTTGCCAAATCACAAACCGGACGTAACGACGGAAATTCGTGTTTATGTCTGTTTCGAATCGCTTTCATATAGGCTTCCAGGTTTTATTGAAGCAACTCCTATAAAAACGAAATTAGGAGGGGATTTGGTAGGGCGCCAAGCGACGGCGAAAGAAAGGAATTCATGCTCGAATGCAATGCGTACCGTAGGTAGGAACTGAACACCAGGCGGCGCAATTACGATGTTAATCATCTATCAATGGTCCTCGGACTTTCTCCCATCCTCATGGGCATTTCCATACGGGTTCTGGGATCACTCATTAAGATAAGACGAAAATCGTAAAGGAAAGAAAGGCGAAATTAAATTATGTCTGGCGGGCTTCTGGATTTCATTTTAATATACACAATTACTAGAAATGTGTACTCCAGACCGGAATCAAAATCCAGGAAGACTCTAAACTCTGGACGCGGTTATTTGAAAATATAAATGAGTGTATCACAGTTAAACCCGGGAACATTCAAAAGGTTTAATTTAGATTTCAATAAGGAATTCTGTAGGGGGGGCTGTGGAGAGGGTTACAGCTGACCCAAGGCCGGAAAGCGGCCTTCCCCGGCTCGCGTCACGAACACCGACCAAATAAATACGGTCGCCTGGCTTGCAAATACATTCGCGGAAAAGACCTTTGTATATCGTGAGGCATTTGCAAGGAGCGTCGGTTAAAAGTCAAACGCATTCTGTCCATACCTTCTAAGAAGCGTTCTAACGGGTCTTAGTAGAACCGACAAACTGCACGGTTGGGGAAATACCTAATGAACGTCTCGCAATGTTAAGAGTCGGTGAAAGGTATGAACAGATTGTGAAAGTGATGTATGTACTAATCGACTAGCAAATGTTGATATCAACTAAAAACATGATATATGCATTTTTCGTCTTAACTTCATATATGCCAGATCGGAAGTAAAAATTTAATAAGAAAAAATGATATGATTTTTTCGTCCGTATTAGTGGTGTCACTCTATGTATAAAAATTCAAACAACTTCTAAAAAGAATAATTGCACAGAAAGTATTAAATACAATGCCAGACGACTCGAGTTCGATTAAATGATCCACGTTCCAAAGACAATGCCACTATCTTAATTAGACAAATCGAATACTTTACCAGCCATTAGCGGACCAGTTCTCTCATATTCAAGCGCAACGTACCTGAAACAAACGAACAATAGTTCAGTCAATTGCTTGAATTAAGCTCTGTGCTATTGTATTAATGAATAATGTGAGGAATTTACGACAATTAAGGTCCACAACTCATTACCGGACTTCAGCTTCCGCATTTATACGATGGCTTGACAAAGTACAACTGCAGATTACTGACTAAAAATTACTCATTAAGCGTTTTATAAATAAAATATAATAAAATAGAATAGAATGGTTAATAAAAAAATGAATAAAACTATAATATAATAGATTATATAGTCGTATAAAATCTTAAGGTCAGGGAAGAAAATATTTTTTAATACCGAAATAGTAATAGAGTACATAACACCGTATTAAATTGCTGATTCAAAACTGTGAATAAGAAAAAAATAAGACTTTGTTTTGTAATAGGTTGCAGTAAATTTAGAAACTGTAATACACGTATTTCTTAGTTATTGGCTTAAGTTTCAGAAAAAAATGTATTATATATAAAAAATCATACACATTTTGATACTCCTTGATACATAAAACTAATTACAATTAGCCTAATCCGTCTATCTAATTACTTAGAAAGGAGGTGGGAACAATGTTTGAACAAACAACTGACAGGGGCAACTCCCTTTGGGGTAGCCAAACAACAAAAACTTAGACAAACATCGTTAAAGCGCCGCCCGGTTTATTTTTAGGTCCTCAAAGTCGAGATCAATCAACTTTCTCGCCCACAACCCCAGTTTTCGTCCAAGTCTGCCCTCCCCCCTCCCACTCCACATATTTTATTCAACATTAAATCTTCAGACGCCGCAATTTTCGCTGTCTTATTTCCCTCTCCTCTTGAATAAATAAAATATTCCTTCCGTTTTATAAGAATATTTGCTGTTTCCCCGCGAAAATCTGAATATCCATAGGTCTCTAGTAAAGCAACGGAAAGCTTGAAGGTGGTCGAATTCTAGGTTTTAAGTACAACCAAGTTCATTTAAAACAGCAATACAAAAACAAATTCGATAAAATCTTAAAGCTGAGGTTTTCTTTTACATTGTCCAAATGAATAATAATATTGAATTCACAACTTGGTTGTTTGTAATAAAAATATAAGTGATACAACAGCGAATGTTTTTCTCGGGAATTAGAACCAGCAATGCAAAATTGCTAAGAAAGACTTTTGGATCTGTCGGCACGACATAGCGATCAAATTTCAGACACCTGAATTTACTGCAGTATCTATAAAGAGAAAATAAAATTTGATATTCTACTAAATTGGATTTGATATAGTAGTGGTTCACATTTCCAATACTCCGTGACCGCGATTCGAAGTGTAGGCTCGGATCCAATATCTCGTATAAATCCCAGGATCTAGGATCTTTCATGAAAGCTATGAATTTTCGAGCCCCAGCCGATCAGTGACCGACAGCTGTAATTCGGGCTCCGTCCCCTGCGCACAGGAGCCCGGGGTCCAACTAATGCAATATGTATGTAGGATAGCTGACCCCCTCTAAGAATGTCCATTGTATGCTAATGGTTCATGCCCTGCTGTATTAGACCCAAGCCCGCCTCACTACCCTCACATTACCGCCGCCTTTTACCTCCGTCTCTTATTGACAATCCGGCAACCGTTTGTCTTCATGAAATTATTATTAGGAATTACACGAGTAGACAGCTTTATATTTTGGGAATTCGCGTACGCGCTCCACGAATCAACATGACATAATCAAAGAAAATAACATTCGTGTCCATTGTAAAAATAAGGGTCATCAAAAACTAGACTCGCCTAAAATATATTATCAATTCAATTTTTACAATACGTTGCATGCTGGGAATAAATCAAGTGACACAGTCCGGAATATGTGAACATCTAGAAAGGTATCTACTTTTTTTTGGAATATCTTTCATATATGGGGCTGCGGACACTTCTGTACGCTTGTGTTGGGCGACGAAATAACTAGTTGGACCGCCAGGATGAAAGAATCGAGATAACACAGAACTCTGACAAAAAGTACCGCCAGCGTTATGTGCTATCGATATTTCATGAAAACAACATTTCCCTCCGACATTCCGAGCCGAGAGTGCTGTGGCCGGCGAATGCGTCCGCTGCGGAAATTAAAACGTCAGTGGAAATTATCGGGTAAAAAATGTCGGAAATATATGTTGCGCGGACCAGAAAAATACAGGGAATAGTATCATAACGAAAAGCCTGCAGCTACTTTTGGAAATAAACGGGCATGTAGTGGGGACAAATATTAGAATACGGTAAGTAAATTTTCGGAACTAAATGGACCTAGATTTCTTTAAAATTACTTTAAATTTATCCTATATATTATACAAGCAATAAACAGAAATCTGCAGAAATCTTAACGTATTTTACGTGTTGTAATTGTATTTGATCCTTGATTACCGATTATGATAGTGATACCGAACTCTTTTATACAAATGAACACTCTTTATAAGCAATGTTTTTGATATAAAAACCAGTGAAACGTCCTTACGCAGCATAACATTTGCTAATTAAAAACGCCTGTTAAAAGATATCGCTATATATAATATTTATTATACGCCACTGCCACTGGCCGGTGCTTTTGACATGGGCGAATTCCGAACTGAATAGGCGAGGACGGACGTGGAATAATCTGATGACGACTACGCCAGTCATCAAAAAGTTGGCCGATAAACAAGAACATAAAGGGGGTGTACTGTTACGTCCCCAGGCCTCTTTCTGCTTCCACTTCTCTTCTTTAGAATACCGAGAAATCTCTATCAGCGCGAAAAAAAATATAAATAAAATCGCGGTCGAAAAAAATTGCGGCGCCTCGTCGGCAACTGGCGGCAGGAAATAGGCCAGCTAAACAGATATTTAAGGTGTGGACTTTGATCGAAAAACGAAGCCGAACAGCGACCCGAACAGGCCCCAACCCGGATGAATCATAGTTCGGGTGTGCACAAAATAAACCAGACTATTTGGATTATTTTAAGCGCCTACCCAATCGCCCCAACAGGCCCAGTTTGGCTGAGCTTAGTTCAATTTTATCCAATTGTAGTAATCTGATAAATCCTATTTTCTAGAGTTTCTATTTACAGTATTAATTCCAAGAGATGTCGCTCCGTAAATACCAAACATCTACATCCATACCAAGTGAAACAATATTAAGGACACAAGTTTCAGTTAATTAGGTATGTTACGGAATGAAATTACAAGAAAAAGAGCAATTTATAAATGTAAATTCAAACCGAACATGCTCCAAAATCGAACCGAAGAGTTCAACGAACCGGGAGCCCGAGTAACAGATGCAGATTTAATTTAAATATATGCCGGAAAAAGACTTCCCTATTCAACACGCTGGAACATTTTAATTCTATTCAGTCCAAACGTGTCCATCGAAAAATAGCTTTCCTGCTGCAGGGGACAAGCAAAAACAGCGCTCATTTTAACGGTGCGGATTTAACGGTCCGCTACATCAAATCTAAATTTAAGGGAAATACTGAGGATAGTAAAGGTAGCGGAAATGTGCACAAAATTTGTAAATATTTGATAATAATAGTTTGATACCTCTTAATAATTAACAGGTGTATTTAGTTATAACCACTGATTTTAAAACAGTATTCTTAGGCGGCAATTAGGAAAGGGGAGGTTGAAAGAACTCGAAAGGTCAAAAGGAATGAATTGTTACAGGGCTATTATTAAAAAGAAATACAACAGTTGAGAAACCCCCGCGATAAATTAAACTTCAACAATGATCCCACAAGTCGCATAAATCAAGGAATTAACTTTTGCCGCAAAACAAATAGTTTTCGGAATGAATGCAGAGAAACTAAACTGTTTTAAAACTCCGGCTACCGTCACAATCATTTTCTGGTCTTTTCCGACAAAACCCAGGCTTACAAAGGAAATCCTGGCTTCTTACTTTATTTGCGACCGAATTTCTCCTAAACTTTATTTTCTAGAGGCGAGTAAATTATTCTTTTCATGTAAATCCTGTAACGGAGATTCAATAAATGTTTAACCTTTAAAGAAACAAGCCGATTTAGCGGAATTTTTAATTCAGGCGAACTTAGTTCGCGATTGACGGAGTCTGGGCGTAACAAGCGAAAGGAAGAAAGCGGTAAGAGTTATGTTAACAGATTTAATGAGGCAACGAGTATAGGTCAAAGCGATGCAGTCAACCAATAAGAAGGTGTATAATTAATTAACCTGGAGTCTTAAAGCGGTTAGTGGAGATGTTGGTCCTGAGGTCCTGGAAGTACCGAATAGAAAATCGTATCTGAGGAGTTCGGAATTCGGTTTCTAAGTGCCATATCGCTCGAATAAACAGAAAAGAACAAACAGTACTTACTAAGAGTAAAGCGAAGAGGCTGTAAAACATAAAGAAGGAGATAAAAAGCAGATGAGTGAGGCTTGACACTGATTGGGCGGCGAGCGTCGTGTCACCATCGTCAACACGTTGCGCAACGGGGCAATTTTCTCATCGTCCCTGCCGAATCTCCCGGGCTCTCTCTCTCTCCTATTGAACACCCGGCCTATTCATAAACCCCGTTCGCTGGGCCGAGAGAGTTGTTCATTCAGTCTCAAATGCGTCACATTGTAATGACAATGGGGGGATAGATCCAGACCAATACGGACGACCGGCGACGACAATAAGCTATTTTTATTCTACTCTCCCCGTAATAGTAGGGGCGAAATGGAAGATGAATGGAGCAATTAAGTGTCGGACGGTGAGCGCGCACTTTTTGAAGCCACGAATTCTGTGTCTATTTCGATTCGCTTTAAAATGATGACCTTACCGAATAATTTGAATGCGTTTGGCGGCTGTTCGAAGGCATTCCTTTCCGCGTTCGTATGAAAATACGAAATAATCTTGGACGTGCAAGGTCTCAAAACGTTGTTGCCGACAGGCTGGCACTACAGGGGAAATTTTTTTTCGAGTATTGGAGAGCAGTGCAAAATTCGCGCTAAACCCGGAAGCAAATGTCACCGAGACAGTCTCATAAGTATATATTGGTCCAAACATCGCTCTATGAATGGCAGCATAAATGAATCATGGAATGAAATGAAAAATACATTTAATATTTATTAACCAATTCTGTCAGGTTAAAAATTTATTTCAGTAACAACCTTGTTATTTGGGGAGCAATACTAGTACATACCACAAGGAGAGAGCCACAATGTTTCATTCAGCCATAAGTTGAGAAAGTTCATAAACACAACAATAGATGATATCTAATGAGATTCAATAGAACCAGGCAGGCGCAACAATGGACTATTACTTCGAAAAAATAATGCCCCCGTACAAAGCGTTAGATGAAGGAAACAATTATACAGTGATGCAACTCAATTTAAACATAATGCCTACCCGGTAGGAAACTAGCCAGTGATCAAGGAGTGTGAACTCATAAAAATTATGCATAGCACACACGAAATTTGGCACACGAGAGAAATTACAAAAATTCAGGACGGGGTGTTAGAATAAGCGAAAACGGCGTATATTACAGAAATAACTTAATTATTAATATGTTAAACCCAGATATTAATACGACGTTAACAAATTTAGGCATCTAATAATGGCATGCAACAATACGTCAGGAAAAGTCATTAATTTTTCTGCAAACATATAAATATTATACCCCAAACAATGTCAAATATGTTGGATTTTGAGGTTCTGATTATATGTTCTGAGGTTGCTAAACACAACATATTTTATTTCGGAAAGTAAATTTTTACCAGTTTTCAATTTCTTCACAGTTCGATCCCGAAATCAACCTTGTTGAGTTCCGGTCGAAATTAGAAACATCCTTGATTACGAGTAATTATGCGGGGAGTACCGGCCATTTCCTCCGTTCGAAAACAGCCGGCATTTCTCACGCTTTTTATATACACGCTTCACTTTCGTGAGAACGGCCATTGTTCTTCCGAACGTGAGTTAATCGTGAAGACAAAAACAGAAACCTGTAATACAATGCGGATTTTCTTGACTCTGTAGGTCGGATAACTTCATATCCGTCCCGGCACAATAAAGTAATTCAAATGCCTTTAAAAAAATATGACCAACATCCAAAACTTGTGAGGGCCGCTATAAACTGTACAGTGTTATATAATCAAATTGAGAGCTGAGATAGGGAACGAAAAAGAATATAACTCTGAACCTAAACTTTAGGCTTAAATTGGGCACCTTAAATCCCCGTATCTCATGATCTAGAGAGAACAAGGAAATGAAGCAATTAAAAAAATTGTCCATAAAATATGCATTATCAAATATGAAAAGATAGGGCACGAAAGTGAGTCATTGGTAATTCAACAAACAATTGTGTAACTGTTTGCGACGTCGATTTACACACGTAGAGCGTCACGCCATTTGGACCTAAAAGATAAGACGATAACCGGCCTCATTCGGTAATAACTAGCTAAAAGGGTAATAAAAACTGAAAATATGCGACTACATTAGCAAAATTAATATATGCTCCCACGTGTGTTATGCAATAACGTAGAATATTATTAGAAGTTGACAAACGTAGACAGAGGGATGATCGATTTATAGTGTAAAACTATAAGTAAATTAATTTATTCTTCTATTTTGAATTGGATGTTTTATTTAATATAGGTTCCTAGGAATACAATAACGGAGTTTCCCAACTGAACAATATCCAAATTACAAAAATACCGTACTTCTTGTTAAAAGGCAGACATTATAAAATAGAAAACGGTAAATTTGCAGCTCTTTTTCTAGTCGGTATTTATTCCAGTTTTATATTGAATATATATAAATGTAGGGAAAGATTCCAGAAGTATATTAGAATCAGAATTATTGTTATAACATCCCGATCAAATCTACGAGACAGGTGAATTTCCATTCGGCAGAAGGAATGTCCGACTTAATTGAAGAACGAATTGAGAATGAAACGTGTTCTGAAAATATGCTGGTGATTCAACAACCACAATTCGAAGGGCGCCGCCCTCGCAGTTATTTAATTAACATCAATTTCTTTAAAGAATACTGTCGGCTCCCTTGGAGAAGGCCAAGTGGCCGGAAGTTACACAGACGGGCCACTCACAGTTCGACCGCCCGTCTTTCTTAAACTCAGGCGAGGCAACAATATGCCGCAGCTACGTCCGGTTGAATTTAATTCCGATTTTCTAAATGGACGATTCTCAAACATGTTTAAATGCCGGGAATCACCAATATTTTTTATACCTACACTGCACAATTGCGGTATATTTATATCTGATTCGATTGACGCGATAAAAAAGCCACCAAATTATGGCACTGTTTGACTTGATTTTTTTCTAAATACAAGTTTCCCAGTACTAATGACTGTAGTGAGAACCATTTAACAATATTTCCTATAACAATTGAAAAATGCGAAGTCATGTAATGTGAAGCTTGAATGTAATAAAGGTGAGGAGTACAGAAAAAATGTCTGAGCAAGGACGTCATGAACTCTTATAAGCTTAGTAACTTCCTTTTGCGAAGGGTCGGCGGTTCTCAGGAAAAAACCGCCATTATCCCGACCTCGATTTTCTATAAAGAATGCAGTCAGTAGTAAGGTTAAAATGACTTCGTCCAGATACGTCTCATAGCAAGATTTTTCTTCCGTTACGCTGGCGGAAAACCTCTAATTGGCTTTCGGGAAAACCGTTCCCGCCCAAAGAAAATATAGTTCACCTCATGCTGATAACAACTATACATTCATAGGATTTATACATGTATATGTGCGTACAATTACTTGTATTATGTGGTGACAACCGGACAGGATATTGGTGAGGCCTGGTTTCCAGATGTGCATAGATAGGAGTATCTAGAGGGGAATACAAGTTAAAAAAACAGCTTATAAAAACAAGACACAAAATGTATAGCTCAACGAACGTTAACATCGCAAACTGACGATTGTCTATTAAATTATATTCTACCATAACCTATTTCCTTATATATTTTAACAGTTATCGGAGCATAGTTGTAGTTTAGTAAGGGTTGGGAGATTAGATTTAACCAGAATTGTTGAAATAATGAAAGACTACTATAATACCTCACAGACTTTGAGCATATAGCACCAGTATCCGGATTTGTGAAGACGATTAGACCGTGTTTAACAGAGCAACAGCGAACTAAAAAAAATCTATCCAATAAAAAAGTATCTTCTGATAACACTAGGAAAATAACCAACGATATCATTATTTTCTACAAATATCTAATCAACTTCGGACCGATTAAAAATATTTCGTCTGCTACTGAAGATAGCGGGAAACCAAGTGCGTGAGGAGATAAAATATCGCAAAAATGTTAGTATTCGAAAACATCTCTCGGACCACCAGGTATCAAAGTATTTTCCTTTATCATAGAAATGGGAATATGGGAATTTTCCTGATGGACTATTACGAGTTGTCTTTGTGAAAGTATCCTCAATTAAGAGAGTGGTAATTCCAAGAACGCGAAACCTTCCTTGTATTAGGTGGCACGGGTGTAAGGAGAAGAATTGTTCCAAAAACAAGTATACAGTTAGGTTGAAATTAAAGTATTCGTGGAGGTGACAACAGGATTGAAATGAAAGGGAGTAGCGATTGCATTTTAAACAAAAATTAAATTCTTAACAACAATCGGGGTGTTGAAAGGCTTTGGGAAAAGCAACAATGCCAGGTATTGGAGGCCGGGGTTCTTGGCCTCATGCTAAATAATGACCTGACAATAAACTACTGGGACACCTGGAGTCATTGTAGGGCTACTGTCGTTTTGGGCTATAATGCTGAATGAGCGCAGAACAGAACCTTTTCCCATCGTCAATAACTCCCACAGGAGAATCCACCTCCACTTGGTCGGTGACTTCCCACTCATATTAACCTTCATTAAATATTTTCTTCCCAGTTTTACTGTCTCAAGTGAATTGAATCCGTCAGCAGCATCCCCATTACAAATCTCACTCAATTAAAATAAAAAGGAAATCATGACAGAACATTTATAACAGTATTTAGTGAAATAATTGCGACATGAATCTTCAGGTATAAAAAGGAGTAAATTAATTCTTAGTTTGCCACCGGAAATGCACAGTAATTAAATTGAACATTGAGTAAAAAATACTGCAAGTTAATTCAAAAATTCAAAAAACACTTGGTTCGGATCGGCTAATTGAGCGAGTTGGTTGTAATTGCCCATTTATCTCTTGCAGGCTCTCTTACATTTTAGCTGTAGTTATTCACCCCCCACCCGGTATGGAACCGCCAAAATGAAGACCACTAATGACACGGCCCTTCTTCACGAGCTCGGAACAGTCGTTACCGTTGAAAAGAACGAGCGTACTGGCCGAAATCGGATGACGAAACAGGCGCCGTTTTATGGGGGGCGAATAAAGGAACTGAATTGATGAAACTGGAGGCCGAAATCGGTTCATCTTTTTGAACCATTATTGCAAAAACCAAATTCGCCAATATCATCACATGTATAGACTGAAGATTATGTTATCGGGTGATAGTTGTTAACGTTTTAAATATAAACAGTTAGTGAATGTTTTAGGGTTCAACATATCTTTTGTGTGCATTATGTAAAACAAAAAGAATGCAACTATCCGACGAAACATATTCTAATACAAAAGGCGAAGCTGAGAAAGTGTCGTCTAACTAAATAGAAAGCAGTGAGAAACGTTATAAATAAGAGACACGTTTCAACAAGATCTTCCAAGTTGTTCGGGTCAATGCCAAGAGGGCTACGTCTGAATATCGACAACGCCCCCAAGAGAAATTTCCAACACGTAGCTCCAGTGTTACTAGCGGCCTGAATTTTTAACGGGAACCGGTTTCATTTTAATTTCATGACCACTAGACATAGGCCCAAACGGACATTTCTTAGCATTTGCGACGCGGGTCATATCTAAATAAAGATAAGCAATTTAAAAGGCGGTATGAAGGCGGATATTCTATACACAGAGGCTATTATCTCATCTTTGACAGGACAAACAAGGTTATCTTAAATGACATCGTAGGTTTTCTAGCCCCAATTCAAGCAGCTCAATATAAATTAGAAACACGATAGATATAATTGCAACCGGTTTCAGAATAACGCCATCATCAGTAACTAAATAAAGGCGTGAGTTAGAAAACGAAAGAAGCGTCCCCGGTACTTTTATGTTTTGTAACTAAAACATGTATTTTGGCACTCACGATGGCGTTATTCTGAAACCGGTCAACCAAATGACAGAAGAATGAGATCGGTGACAGACAGCTGTATCTTCGATAATCCAACTCTCAGAGACACTAATAACACTTCACGATCACCGTTTTATGAAATGAATGGGCGCATAATCGGAACACTTTGACTGACACGAACCATATATACCGGCATTTTAAAGAAACTAGGAATGCGGCTTATTTGGTTGGGTAAATAGGAATCGACTGTCCACTAATTGAATACGTAACTGTGCCGACCCAAAATATGTTAAAAGGCTTCCCTGAGAATCCTTAAAAATAGAGCGATTTAGCGGAACTGTGCCGCCAACACGTGATACGATACTTTGCGACCGAGTGGGACTACGGGCTATAAAAACCCAAACGAATTTATCTTTCAGAAAAGTGGTAAAAATTAACCGTAATCGATGCTTAACCGATTTAAATGCGATGATGATTTATTTCTATCGAAAGAATGTTGGAGAATCCAACTTTCATTTAACCCGTCACATAACGTTTAAGTAATATCACTGGAAAAACAATATAATAATATTTTATGATTCGTAAGAAGGCACCCATTAAACCGCTCTTAACGGGAAATGGCCACCCGGATTCTGCGGTATACCCTTAGAAACCAAGAACTCGTTGCTTCGGAGACCAAAATAATGATTGGACGTTATTCACTTTCCCCAGTGCGCCGTGATGTATAGGTCCCTTGATGCCAACATTAACCGAAATACGGAGAGGGGGTGTTGCCATGGGTTACGCGTACCCACCACCATCGCCACCACCGGCAATACAGATAATGGATTCAACACAACAAACCACTCCTTCTGGATTAACTCAACCTATCTACAAGCGATTGTGGGATTCTACTGTTTTGAAAATGCAAAATCTTCCATGTAAAATACTTAATCACTGAGATTATATCAAATCATGCCAAATAATATCAAAAAGGAGAAGATATTAAAACACAAAATGATTATAAATTAACGCGTAGCATAAAATTAATCTTTTATTTTACTAATCTATTTATACAGTTATTTATCTGTTATGCTTAATAAGATTGCTGTTTGATAAGCAAACAAGAGGCGTACCGAAAACACTTGATATGAATAAATAATTAGCGTGTACTTTGAAAATATATTTCACAATAATTCTTGAAGCCTTTCCCAAGAACAAAATACTTCATATCTCTAAAAATGGTTCTTCTAAAATTAATTTCCATGAAGTAATACAATCAGAGAGAAAGATGAGCCCGACAAAAACAGAAATTGCAAGCTAAAAACTAGTAATAGCTGAACCGTAAAAGAAGGAAATTGCCAAGAACCGGTTAAAACTGGTTCATTGAAAATTGCCTTCGCGGAATTTAAGAAAAAAACCCTCCAGGAGTAAACCCGCGTGGAATTTTAAATCTGCCTTGTCCAGCTCGAGTGCCTCCAATTTAAACCATATTTGTGACTCGGGGAAGTTGCTCAACCCAAAACTATATAACTCTGTCATATGCTTTAATGAAATCCATGAGAGTCATTTAAATGAACTTTACCAAAAACTGTAATGAAATGTTACTATTATCCTTCCAAGTTCTGCAGAATAAAAAGTCAAAATACTATTATATAAAACTATTACAACATTTTTATTAAAACATTTTTAATGATATGGTAGAAAATGAAAATTTCGTATTATCGCGATTCCTTAAGGTTCCAGTAACAATGTTATTTTCAAGTTTGATTTGACAAGTATAGGAACATTTATTTTAACTGAAACGAACAATGAAAAATGACGTGATGTATGGTTGGAAAGTATAATAGCAATGACAACGCCCATATAGAACAAGAACAGATGTATGGATTTTCGGTAAGTGAGAATAACGGGTGAGAGGGCGTGGTGGGTTCCCCTACCGAATCCAAAAGGGGGGGAAGGGGGGTCATGACCTCCTCTCTCAGCAAATTCATTATATGGCTCTCGCTCTCTCCCGGTGTAGATGGGCACGCGACCTGGTCCCTCTCTCTGGCACACACGCGCGCGCGGAGAAGCGCCCAGGCATTCAACACGCCCCCCCCCCGCAACCCCCATGACCCATAGCAGAGGCTGACTCCCCCTACATTACCTACCGGTCCTGAATTAAGTCGCCCCCGAAATCTACCACCCACTTTGCTCTGGAACCCTCGACCCGTGAAGGGCCTCCGCAAAACTGGCTTTGCAAATATTCCAACTCGGCAAAAATTAATAAAATGAGTTAAAAGCTGAATATATTCTTCGAATAATGTATTCGTATAATTTTTATGTCAACGAAATTCTAAAGAGTAAATTTCGTTAGAGGTCAAAAAGCTAGTAAAACGCTTGGATAAAACCCGGTTGAACTAGGTGAACGTTACTACAATTGCGTACGTGATTCTCGTGTAATCTCCACGTCGAACGAATACTATGAGATTTGAGTGTGTCTCTTGTAGAGAGACTGCGTTCTGTTTTGGCCCCAAGGGTGGGCTTAGAGTTTGGAGCGGTTCTAATACCGGCGGAGAATGGGGAGCCGCGTGTTTTATTTATTTACCCAGCCCCGGCAGCAAACATCGCGGAAACTCAATTTAAAGCTTAGCCCGTTGGGACGCTCTGCAGACGAGTTGTCTCAGAACGGGCCCAGACATGACGCTGTCTCATTCCTTTACATATACCTGAGGTTTATGTAAAGGAATGTTAAAAAAGGAGGTTACACCGCACTTTTTTTGATTACTGAATAACTCCAATATACCATAATTACGAGGGCTTTCTTTGGCTACTGTCCGGAAAGAAGTGAATATTTTACATCTATATACTCAAATGGCAAAAGGTATATTGAGAAAATCTATTCAAACGGCCAAACCTGTTGTCTCTGAAATATTCAAATAGTTTATTAATATTGTTGTTGAGATGCCTGACTGATATGCAAAGTACGGTAACGAAAATTGAAAACAATTGTAAGAAAGATAGTTACGTCATTTTCAATATTTCATCATGTATACTTCATCTATCTTAGAGTCTAACGTCTTGGTAAAATTAATAAACCCAGCTCATATCGTCGTGGGACAAGGAACAACATTTTTTTAATGATGTGCACTTCCTTCGTAGAAGAAGACATCAACCGTTACAAAGAAACGCCGGAAATCTCAAAGGGGACCCATGAGCGGAAATGAAACCGAGAGCTCCGGTTCGAAACGCTATCGCAAATTTCGTTCACTCCGTTTGGCTTCTCCCTATAACGCTTCAACGAACCGGAGAACTCTTTATGGATTTCGGTGGGAATGGATCTCACTGACATGTTTTAATTTATAAACTCGACATAATTTAATTTATATATTCGACTCCAAAAAGTTGATAGGGATGAAGTTAAGCGGAGCGTTGGAAATCCCGAAATAATTTATGGCCTCGTTTGTTGTAAGAAATACCCGTCATGCATATTCATTTCTTTGTTGGTTGCCTGCTTAACAAGTAGAGAACATTGTAAAATTTTGGGTATTACCGCCGAAGTGCTTTCTGCGGGGTTTCCCCGCGAGCCTCTGACGTGTTACCTGCGTTAAGACATTTCATACCTGTAATCATATTGATTTCCTTAAGACCATGGTTTTCATTCATCTTTTCCTGTTCGCTTGAAATGAGGAAACTATATTTTTATGATTGTTTTTTAAATATCAGTTGGCATGGCTACGCCTACTATATGCATGTAAATTTGATTATGTAAAATAAAGAATGGATTAGTTCCTACGTTTACAACATTTTTTTCCCAAATTCATCAAGTCATAAACATGGGGGAGAAATATCGGGAGGAGATACGAGAGCTGCATTTTGACAAGGGGACTAACAAATAATAACCGAGGCACGGGTAGCCCCGCCAGTAATAAATAAGCATACCGACCAACGACTACTAGACCAGGGGGAAAACAATAGAAACTGCGCTGTCGGATTTATTTCCGCGCGCGTATACCCAGCGCGGTGGAAAGGCTCGATGAATTTCCTAGACAATAGAAAGGATATTTATCGCAAGAGACAAATATAATGTAGGACAATATAATCGTTTTTTGAGTATAATTGCCCCACGAAACGACGATTGACATCGCGTTTTTATTTTAGTATTTCAAAAATGACACAGACATTTTCCAGACATCCTTTACTGACACTTAATCCGTAATTTCCATATAACGACGTCAATCTAAAAACAAATATTAATAAAAATAAATTCCTAAACTGACCAACTCGATAATTTAATATTAGTATAATATTAAATGTATGCAAAATATATGAAAGAGATAACAAAAAGGTTTCCGAGACGTATCCTGGATTTGGATTGATCATTCGAAGTGTGAGTTGATAGCGTGGCATTATTGAAAGAGTCGGGATCACAACCACGTCAGCAGATAAGCAATATACATACAGGAAATGAACTCTATTAATCCTGAATCATTCGACTATACTTTCAACCAGACACTACAACTACTACGGAAATAAGATAAAACAAATCCGGCGGCGAGTAATCGTAGGAGAAGGAGCGCAATCATTTAAGGTTCACAGTTAAATAAAACAATTGTAGTCCATTTATAAAATGCAGCCACTAGTCCGATCGAGGGACACAAAGCAGCAGTCCCTGAATCCCGCGGTGGGGAAATCCTTCAACGAAGATTACCGCCTTTGTTCCCTTATTTATTGGGCTAAGGTCAACAGGTTATAAACAAACGTTCTAGACGTTCGGGCCGTGTGCGTTTCGTAACTGAACGTTTCCCTCAGTATATACAGGGCCTAGCGAAGAAGACAAATAAACGACAACGCACATTCTGGAAAACGGAGAACGAGTCGGAAGAGATAGGTATTAGGACGGTAGGACGTTTCTGGGCATAAAACCCAACCGCCCCCTATCGTTTCTTTACCCGAGATTCAATTTCGTGACCGGTTATGGGCGATCCTATCGAGTTTCCCTTATATAAGAGCCAAAAGTACGATAAAAATTCTATATACCGAACGCGTTCCTGTGTCAGCACCCCGAAACGTTTACTACAGAGGATTCTGCACCGTTTTCAGAATGGCTTAGACTAGGCTAAAAGTAAGCGGCAGATTGGTTGGGCCGGAAAAATGTCTCCAATTACCTAAATAGTATATAATTAATCCCATACGACGCCAAATTAATTTAACAATTATTTTGGTTTAGCTACACCATACATAGTAACCATATTCATTCCTATGTTAACTCTAATGAGGGGTATATAATCTTCATTTGAACCGCCACACCACGGATATTATTAGAAATGAAATATATGATATAAAACGGCAAATTTTTCTTATAAATAATCGGAACAATTGAAGGGAGGAGATTATGGTGACGGCGTCGAACTCGCTAGTGCGGAACAAGAACCAAGTTCGAGGACTCTTCCACCAAATTTCAAATTTACGATCAAATTCAATGCGTTTGAAAATCCGTTCAGGGAGCGAAGGGGAACAAATAGTCTCCCGGTTCGAGGAGAGGTCGTAGACTGGAAAGGGGAGGAATGCAAGAGATAGATATATATTGGAGTAGGGAGAGAAAGGGGACTCCGCGAGCTGGAATCCGGCGTCGGTTAAGTGAAACTGGTTAGGATTGTTGAGGCTCAGCCACCGCCACCGCCGTCCCCAACAATGACGGTCAAATTAATGGGCCGCTCTTAGGAAACCGGCGAGGAATTTATGGCGACGAATGGGGCCGGGTTGGGGATAGAAAACCAAGTCTGCCTATGGTTTATGTATAAATGAAGCAGGCCTTATTATAAAAAAACATTTCTGCATATAACACAAGAATATACCTTTCATGACTCGATATACCAAAAATTTAAGAGGTAGGCGCGATGTATTCAGAACATTGATATTAAACATGCCCTGGATGAAATGCAAGAAAATTAGCGATTTGATCCCCAATAAAGACATCCATAATACAGAAAACATTCTTCCGTTATGGACAACGGATATATGGCACATTGACTTCACTGACGATACAAATTCATCGGTCATAAGTGGACATAAACAAGCACACGTCCCGCGTTCTGAAACACTAATGGACAACCGTAAATGTTCCCTGGGCTTTATACGCCATAAATTTAAAGCCTTTTTTTTATAATATGGTAAAAACCAGTTTTATTTCTCTACCAGTAACAGCCTCTAATTACGGATCGTAAAAAAAGGCAAATGCGTTTGGTGGGAGGGGGGCTGTGGGCAGTAACTAAAGATTTTAATTAAACGTCAGAGTAACTGTTTTTGTTCAAAGCGAAGTAATAAATGTGTTGTCTATTAATTTCAACGAATACACGTAGAATTCAAACTCAAATATTTCTACATTGCTACTTAATGCGGAGATTATAATCGCGTAATTTCAGTTTCGACAGCTAACTCTATGACGACTTCTCCTACAGTTTGTCGGAATCCTTTTTATAGGTTATTAGCAGAATTTAAAAGCGAGAATAACAGCACTCTTAAATGACGCGATGTTTACTGTTTGTTCTATCACGGTGACGTATAGTATGATTTAATACATCAGATGATACGCGCCTAGATAAACGAGACCGACCTAGGGGCACGACCTTGCAAGAAACTTGAAAGACCAACGAGCCGCGACTGTGGGGCTCGCCTTCCCGATCTATTTCTGTTGTCATACATTTGCCAAATATTTCGCACGGTGGCCCCGGTGAGGTTTCACGACGCAAATAAATCCCGTGTGACATACGCAAATGAAAAGGGGAAGAAAAACTCCGAACGCAACCTTGGCAAAACATTAATATTTAACTGCATTGCGGATTACAACACGGGTCGGGTGTTGTAAAAAACCGATTTAATGAAAGGTTTTTACACTCATATTAAGAATGATTCGGCTTTGGAGAGAAGCGAATAATAGACGAGTTTTACTACCCTTTTCTCATTTTATTCCAAATATCTGTACTGAGTAATATTTATGGCAAATGTGCTGACGGAAGGATATTACAAGCTATTGATGCTGGCGACAAGCCGTCATCGGTCTATTGTAGAACCGAACAATCACGAGGCGGCTGAAATAAAATTACCCCATTATAGGTCATTTGGACGAAAGATGTTATGATAAAATATCACAGCAAGAAATGGGCAATACTTTTGTACACCGGTAAGAAAAACGAACGGACGCAAAAAAACGGTATACCGAATTAGGTTCTCCGCTGCAGATAATGGGGGGGGGGGGAGAGGGAGACAGCTAATGGGAATGGAGGTCCTTGCATAGGTCTGTAATGAAATGCGGGAAGAGCAAGAAGCAGTTAGTTAACTGGAGACAAAGGAATCCTTTCCTACAAGTGAGATTTAGCGATAACACCGGACACTAGCCTGCCACTTGTATTACTTAAACCTTTCCCTCGCTAATGGAAACTCTTCCTATACTGTACTGGCCCCGTTTCCATAAAGCAAAGATTTAATGGAGCGTTTTCCGCACAAGCTGAGTACTAATATTACATAGTACACATTAGCATCCTGCCGATCCTATTACTACAATGTTAATGCATCTTATTCTACAGACGTTCAAATCAGTGATAGTAATATCTTGAACAAAAAATATTTATTTTTTAGAAGTATTCGAGCTGTAATAAAGGAGATGAACTGGTCCCCTAAATTTAACTTTACAGAACTGTACAGTACTAATTCCTATTTAGTAAAAGGTGCACAACGATCTTTAACCCTAGGGAGATTTCTTCTCTTATAAGAACATTGTAGCGAAATAATTCTAAATGCAGCAAGCGAAATGAAGGGGAGGTACACGTACGCTTGAAGCAGAGCATGGCAAGGTCTCCCGAGAGCAAAGGCATGCGAGATGGAGTCGTCTTTTTTTCGCCCACCAAACGCTTGCGAACAGCCTTGAATCCGATCCCGTTCCACGGGCGGTAAACACCGGCTTAACGAACTTCACGCTTCACACGCACCCATTACATAACGCTCGCCTGCTACCGAGACCACCAATCATACGGGGGAGGTCCCGCATTCAAATTCGTACCATCTTTTTTTCTAGTTTCTCTAAAGGGGGAGTCACGCGATTTCTGTGCATCAGACAAATCTAACGGTAAGAAAGCGTGTATTTCTTAATTTTTAGAATGTGGTTGGTTCTTATGATGTTCATTTTTAATGACGAAATAATTTCCATAAGAAACGATACTATAACTAAGAAAAACTAAATGATAGAATACCAGGGTCCGAAATATCAAATTCCACGTAGGGGTGGCCTACGTTTGTACTAACCGAATCCAGTGACAATAGAGTACTTATAGTACTTCATCATGATGACATACATGTACCCTTGTTACTAACCGAGTGCCAGTAACGGCGCGAGAGGAATTGTATAAGGCTGCTCACTGGTCACAGAAATACGGCGTAAATGATAAAGGATGTATTAGGTAAATATTCAAATGTCACTGGGACATCTCTGACACCGAGTAAACGAATTTTATTCTTTCTGTCAAATTTCCCCTCAATCAATATTAATGACCCTGATTATTTTTACCAATAAATACACAATCCACCAGTAGGGTGAAAACGAGTAATCTATACCAAAATATTCGCATTCAGTTCATCCCACATTCGGGAAGAAGTGGCAATCAACTTTATCATTACCCTATAGTCACAGGCCAACTTTCACGAATTGAAAATTAATTAAACTTAGTCGCACGATCGAAAAGCACGTACTAATTGGAGGCCGCGTTCCCGATTATCAGGATGCCACTGAACATAAACAACGCAATGGGAAACTATCCCGGAGGGGTTCAATATCTCAACGGAGGCAGGAAAGAGTAGTAAAAATAACATAAAAGAAATATATAATAAGAATTGCGCACATTTTATCGCTTTTAAACGACGTGGCGTTGAAACATGACTTACCTGTTAATGTCTGCTCTGTGCTGAGAAACAGATATACACGTTTACAGAACATAATCGTTTTAGAATGACTTTCTATTCGTATAACATAAGAAATTCTAGTGAATAGGAATGCTAGTGAACTTACGAAAATAAAGACTAACTCTTATTTGGTGCAGTACACGGGTTGAACTCAATATCTGGTAAACTATTTATTAATATTCACTACAATCAGCCCAGCTTTAAAGGAAAAACAAAAATCGCAAGAATTTACTGTATTCTATTTATAATGTGCCATCGTTTTAATGAGGCATTCGCTACCATAATAAGTGAGATACAAATTAAATTGGAGATAAAAGAATTTTCATGAACATCCCTTTTGAGCCATCTTTGCAACAAACCCAAAAAGAGGAAACAGGGCACAAACTCTCATCGGTAATAATAATTTAAGTCCTCCTTAACTATATAAATGGAAAAATAAACTGCAACATTTTGCCAAATATAGGACACGTAACACTCACCATGGAAGGCATGATATCCCACGCACTCTTGGCCCTCCTCGGTGGAGGAGGAGGCGGGGGGTTGAATCTCTTCTTGAGGGGACGGCTTAGGGACGCGAACCATCCCAGTTTGGAGGCGGGCGGAAGCCTCAAATGTTCCGAGAGCGAACGCCTCGTCGGGGGCGGCGGAGGCATTTTCAGAGAGTATTATACAAAATATATATACACACGAATCACAGCGAGAACACTCGACAAAAAAGTTTTCGGCACAGTTTAGTTTCTATCTAGAAAAAAAAGACACAGCCTTCAGACGGAAACGAACGGTTGAGGGGGGGTGGCGGGTTGCCGGGGGCCTCAGTCGACGCAGATGGGTATCCACTCTTTGATGAAGTGCCGGAGTCTGAGCGAGCACATAGTCCTGCTGTCGCCACCTCTCATGTGAGCTGGGTGCGGGCCGGTGCTCGGTGGTGACGGAGCTGAGTGCGTCCTGTTCGGGGTCTGAAGAGCCACTGGGAGGGACGCCTGGCTCTGGCCGCTGCCGCTCCTGGAGGGGGACAAGCCCGCCTCCCCCACCATCCCACCCGCTATCGATAGTAACCCCCGCCCTCATAACTCCCTCTTCACTCCAATAAAGAAATCTTTCCCTCCGCGGTCTGTCCATATAAATTGATTAATCCTTTTAAAATTGTAATAAAATAAAACGAGATGCCATTCTCCGGGAGAACCACGAATTTTAGTGATAAACTAATTTGGGTTGCGACACATAGTCGATTTTTTGTGTATATATCACCGAATTAGGATACATAATGTTAGAATCAATCTCGCACCGATATAGATAATGGTTCGAATGTGAGCTCGGGGGTTGAAATAAAACACCTCCTCAACACTACTATTTGCAACTTTTCTCTGGACAATGTAACTACAAATTTATATATTATATCATATGCAACATTTTATGATCGTAAATAACAATCTTTAAAGTCTTTAAAAGTAGTCTGTTTACAACAAATGTTACCATTATAAAAGAAGTAACGGGTATAATATTACTGGTCGGTAAACCCGAACGAGATAACAACAACCGACATGAGATCACTCTATCAATAGAGGATGAGAAACGTTCTACACAGGATCTTATTTCATTTTTTAATATAACGGCTTTTAGATTAATTAACAGACGAAGAGCTTTTTGGATATTTGTCTAAGGCACAGTCATAACGAGGGGAGGAGGAGCCGCATATATTATATTTCCTTTTCAGCCAGCACCGGCCGACGAGCAACCGAATTTTTTTTTACAGTACAGCGCCTAAGGCAAAAGCCTACTGAATAATCGCGTCCAGACTAATGCTAAACAATACCATGCAAATCACAAAAATGGCCGACAATTTCCACCCACGGGGATGAGAAAATTACTCATTTTAAAAATGCTTCTTACGCTACAGTACGGCAATATTTTATATTCTCTATCTTCTTATACGTGTATATATATTATAAATATATTCTGAACTACATTGTACATTTATGTTCATTAACATTTGTATAATCTAAAGTATTTTGTTTGACTGGCGATCAGGAAGAAGGCAGTATGGCAATGGAAAGATGAGGAGCCCGGACCTATAATATCAGACACCGTTTTAGAAGAATAAACTACAGTGTACCAAAAGAAGAACACTGTGCCTCAGCACAGAGTGATTCGTTAATCATATTCACACGCCAAAATTCAATACAAGTAATCTACGGTTGGTGTGAAAGCATTGGGAGTTATGCAAGGAAGGCAAATCGGAAAAGCAACAGAAAAGGGGCCCTTCTTCCATCCTGAATAGGAGACGTGCCAAGAAATGTGTTGTGATGACACCTTGTTACCGTTTCCAATTAAAATATCTCAATACTTCTGCCGTACATCCGTGAGAGGTACCTGACGATTGCAGAAACCAATTTAGCCTCCAACAGATACGTACTTTATTCGCTAACCCACCAATGCCAATGTAAATATCAAATGGGCCATGGGCGACTGAACTTGAATTAAAACAACCTGCAAACAAGACCCGAGGTAAAAGCCATCAGACGGGATTTCGACGAATACTTTTCTGTATCCTTCATATTTTATCACGACCTCGAAGGCAAGTCCTATTTTTTTATAACAGTTCTTTTTTGATTCCAAGTAATAATTTGAATTCTAGGAAAAACGAGAATGAGATTTCTGTAATTAGAACTTTCTCTGTCGTCGACTTTCTATTTTTCAATAAATTTAAGGAAAGAATCGATCTCTTCAAAGGAAAAGGTCAAAGTTTAATTTGCGTCGATGAGGAAATCAAGTTCTATTTTTAGATTTCAATCGCCATCGTGGTAGTGGACTTTTTGATATTTTATCGCTACTTAAATACTCTTAGAATATTTCCATAATATTAATTCATTCGTATATTAATTATTGTCATTCATATTAATTTATTCATATACTGTTAACATATTTTTTATAAATTTAACCTCTTAATTTTAAACCGATCTCTGATGATTTTTTTGTGTTGTGAAGGAATGTTTCGTATCGTTATGAGACCTTGGCACGAGGGACAACAATTTGGCTGTGTCGATTTCGCAAATAGGTATTGATTGGTTATAGACGATTGACCTGCCCGGAGGATACTGTTTAAAATTATAGTTTCAGGTCGTCTGAGTTGGAACGCAGTGAGCCAGGTTGTTGTATATTATAGTTTTTATATTTATTCTATTCTCTGTCGTTGACGATGAATCCTATAAATATCAAGTCCGGATAAATATTATATACTATAAAATAAGAGGCGTTGCTTTATACCGAGTTGTATGAAAAATATCGTGTTAGTTGGCTGTTTCGATCACCGTAACGGTTATCCAAAGGGTAAACGCGGAGATCTCCCTGTTAAACGTACAACCGCAACTAACAATTATTTGGCGGGTGAATACTTCAATTGCTTTTCGTAAACGACCACAATAATACAGTAATGTGATATGAAATTATAACGGAAATATGAACTAGAGCCCGGTATAGGAGTGTAACTCGGGTGGGAAACGCGTGCGTGCGATCGATATTTGAAACGGGCGGCTCAAAAGTTAAAGCTTTGGGGGGGCCACGTGCCGCCCCTTCGTTCGGGTCCCCCTTCCTCCTATTAACATGTAGCAACAACACAAGTCCACTCTCCAGGTGCACAGCCCCTCTCAATTACACATCTGTCACGCTCCCGGCTAGACACCGATACATTACCCACTGAATCGTGCTTGAAACTTCTACCGCAGCCAAGCCAAGTAAGAACAATTACTCCGCTTCCACTAATTAGCAAACAAACGTGACCGTTTTTCCTCTTATTGCCTTGAAAATTTCCTGTTGGAGTAAAATTGACGGTGGGATGAACCTACTGTCCGCACTGTAAAATCAAAAATCAAAACCCAATATATCGGCAACGCGATTTTCAGGCGTTTCATTTCGACATCTAGACTTCGATAGAAACTGAACTTACATTCAAGGAATTCGGAACATTCACTAAGCGATACCATTACCACGAGCAAACCCAAAAGTAGTATAGTTACAATCACAATTACATACAATCACC
The DNA here is from genome assembly GCA_019843655.1 of Lethocerus indicus. Lineage (NCBI taxonomy): Eukaryota > Metazoa > Arthropoda > Insecta > Hemiptera > Belostomatidae > Lethocerus > Lethocerus indicus. The sequence continues at coordinate 13,996,083 of JACDQD010000008.1, forward strand.
CAATAGTTACAATCACAATTTTCAAAATAATTTAAATTTCAGTAAACGGTTCTCCTAAAATAACTGTTGTGAGTATCACAAATGAAACATTTATTTATTTAAAATTACCTAAGTTATCAGTAATAGTGCACACCTTTCTAAAATTAAAACTCACAAAAGGAATTCACAATAGCGATAAAAAAACAAAGGAGCATTGTCCCTGCAGCCCACCGAACGCGCTGTATCGCACTGATGAAATAAAAACACGCCAACTTGGGTATAGTTCCGTATTGAAACTCAATTTCGGCAAAGATCAAGAAGGAAATACTGAAAAGTAAAAACCATGCAGCCAACACTAAGTGATTGTCCAAAAAATTTTAAAACTAAAATCAGAGAATATGGTAATAATAGAGCAATATAGTAAACAGATATGACATTGAAACAGTACTTGGTTACTAAAGTTATTTAATGTTTTAATGCTAGAGGGACAGTCATCAGCGCTGTCCGCATTCAGAAATATACTTATTCTGCGAACTGCTGAGTTATCGACATTTCATTAATTCCCAATGGCAGTAGCCAAACCAATTTCGGCTTTGCAAAGGCGGTCTGGAATTTTTATTAAGTCGCCACTCACCCGTGAGACTCTTCATCAGGGCCAATGATGAATATTTAATGAGTTGCTGCCATCCTGATGAATTCTTTATGAACGAATAGTTTTGGCATTAGTCACTCGCCTGTTATTTCTTTGGTCCCAATCACAACAAAGATCGTTTGGACAAAGTAAGTGTGAAATGTTTTTAAAATTTTATTTTTATATTTTTTCTTTATTCCCGTGATTTATTTCAAAAATGACTTTACCACCCTTTTTCCTAACTTGTTCAGTAGGTGGACAGGATAACCAAAGTGATGGATGACAGCCAAGCATACATCGAGGGTGATATGAACCACGAAAGGAAAATATGAACTGCCATAAAAGATTTGACGCTTTGATCCACTATCTATTTACTGGAAGCTACAAGCGCAGAGCCTACACATTTCAACTGGAAGATACCGATAAGAAATTTGGAATTTGAAATAAAATGTGTATTTTTAGGAACAGATAAGAAGCCAATTCGGCTTCCAGGTTCGTTTTACACTTTACGATGTGGATTAAGGAACATTCCAACTGGAAAGGCGACAAGACGGTAAACAACTATCAGTTATCAACTGGTTTTTCTGCCCGTTTAGGTGAACCCTAAATTTGCGCCTATCATCCGCAAATAGCTGGTTAGCGACCGCTACTAGATGAAGTGGAGGTTATTTCCCTGACATAAGTCAGGAAGAATAATCTAACTGAGCTGAGCATGACAACCCGATACTAATTTTGACTATAATCAACTACGAATTTTCCGTTCCTTGTTGATAATTTGGTTTCATATTCCAATATGTCGATAGGTTATGAAACAGAAATTATTAATTAAATCATAATTACCTTCCAACCTCAGGTCCTTGTTCTGAGCTATTCTCAAGGCCTTTTAATATCTGCCCGGTTTATGTGCCATTTAATATAGAAAGACCTCCACGTTCCAATATTCAATGATGTTACCTAACTCCGATTTCTAAACTTCCTTTCCTCTCTCACTCTCTCTCTCTCTCTCTCATCCCGGTTCAATCCTCTTGTTGTGTCCCTCACTTCCATTCAATATCCCCTAAATCCACACTGAAGTTTTACTTCAGTGGGACACCGATCCCCTCTGAGAATAATAAAGTACATTCCCCACCAAATGTATCGTACGTGTTAATGTTTCGTGCATCATCCGAAAAACAAATTATTATTACATTTATTCTAGTTAAGGTTAGTTGTGTGTACCCCAATGCATAAATACACAGTCTTACAGGAGCATTTTTGTAATAAACTTATTGGAAACCCCATAAAACGATGAGAAAAATGATATTGGGGCGATTCATTCCTGTGAGAGTGCCATAAGTCAAGGACGATATGGAATCTGTGAAAGGAGAATACCGAAAATTTATGACAGCAGCGGTTCAACGGCCCGAATTCGACCGCTGGGTCATTTTTAACCCTAAAGGGACGGCTTGAAAAACTGCCCAATACCTAAGACCGGGAGGAAGAGGAGGAGGCGGTTATAAAAAATGTTGGCGGGCTTGTTGCTTTTGTCGGTGTCTGGGAAATTTAGTGACCAATCGAATGGGTTCCCAACACGTGTTTAAACTCCCGGGCCAATCTTAATTCGTCATTCGGCTCCCGTAACGCCATCGGTAGGAATTTATATTTATTGGCTCAAATTTGATGGCCCCGGCCGTTCATATTCCACCTCGTCATAGCCATGGCCGATGCCATAAACCCTGAAATAAATCCGGACAGCATTAAATCCTGGCCTATGAGACGGGGACCTATGCTTCTATGTGTGACCTACACGAGTATAGACAGTTTTCTCATACATAAAACGACTACATTCGTACAATCTAAGTATCGAATACCGGATCGTTTACCAGACCCTCATCATCTTTCATTTCGAAATGACATTCACAACTCATCATATTTTGACTACATATTCCACATCTACGTTTTTTGACAATTCTAAGTGGACACAGGTAATTTATAAAAGCATACATTTATATATCTATATACACATCAATAAATTAAGTGATAAGCTACATCACACCAAGCGCGTTATAATAATGAGTATTACCAATTAACAGTTAAATGTTCTAGCTTTGGATAGCGGGTCGATAAGTTTTACAGCAATTGAATAATATTCAATTCGATTCATTAATGTGGGTAACAAATTCGTCCGAGAAGCCAGAAGAAAGAAGGATGTCGCGTAGCCTTAGCGAAAACACAAAATAGTAATCCCTGTTATCTATTTCCGTCTGATTAAATGGCTAAGACACCGTCCGAAATACATAATATAATTTACAACCCAGTCGTCTCGTTGACACCAAGGGGATGCTTTTTATTATCCTAAACCCCCTGTTCTTACTGCGAAACGTGAGAAGAATTCGGCATGGAGAGGCATAAAAATTTAACTGCCGGTCTGGGGATATATATATATATATATATATATATATATATATATATATATATACCAGCCTACAAAGAAACTCTTTTACTGATCATATCTATCCCACTAAATAAATTCAGGGATTAATTTCAGGGAAACTAATCTGCTACCTCTGTAAATATCTGAAACATTGTGTGATTACTATCTTTAATAGACCTGACAAAACTGAGAAAAATGAAATCGGTTATTACAAATCTATGAAAATTCTGTATTGTGGAGTGGAGATCTTTTAATACCAGCTATCGGATAACAGTTTTCACTGCCTGCCTCTGAGAAAGTAAGTCGGAACATTAGCTTACAATACCTCCATACGTAGTAACAATTGGTAAAAAAGGGAACACATTGTGTTAACAAAATCAATCCACGAAGCTACCGAGATCCGAGCTAAGCCGTTACTTAATTACGGTAGCTGATGCGGACATTCCGACAGGAAACGGAACTCACGGTTCCGGGGATAAACTTGGAACTAAAGTTGGAAACCCCTCCTTCGCAAGGCTGATAAGGTGTCCCCTCCCCCAAAACACCAATCCTGGCCGGGATCGCATTTTTGGCAACAACCGCAGGCAGCAGCCCAAATTAGCCCGCGCGGGAAATTAATTTTATTGGAGCAGAACTAGTTCCGGTATTCCTCCCAACACTTTAATGCACGCCGCTAGGAATATTTTGACTTATTCCGTACCAAGGGTTTTAAGGACGAATCCCGAGAGGTTCCGAGAGACGTAGAGGAAAATAGAGAAAGAAGGAGATTTCTAAGAAATCATTCGATTATTATCGAAGTGGGCGGACGGAGGCCATTAGGAAGATTGCACTTGTTCCGCACCCTTGACCCGAAGGTAAGAGGGATAATTCAATTTGGAATATTGAAGACACTTATTTTATTTAAATAAGAATCGCTAATAACGCTAATGATATAACGATATTTCATCCAGTTTCAATATTAAATAAAATATGTCACAATGGACTCCAACAGGAATTGAGAAGAGGGTAAAATTTGAGGTATTTGTAACATAAAAACAGAAAAATATGAGAAAGTAGCAGTAGAATAATATTGCTGTCCAAACCAGAGCAAGAAATGTATACATCAACATCAATATTAGACATCCGAGTAGGGTGCTGAACACGGCACGTGGTATATCTCAACGCTATATACATAACTTTGTATATCTAGCCTAACCAGATATGGCCGGATCGTACAAGCGATCTTCAGTACCTGAAACGGTCGCACTTTCCGTCCACAATTGTTGAAAAGAGGCACACAGAGGCAATTAATACCGCTTTATCTTTTGTATAAGTTCCTTGCAGTTATGGAAATTAAGGACACCTGGTATCGAACGAGGGAACGAGTGAGGGAAGCATTCGTACGGGACGACTGTTCGCAAGTTAAGGCCAGTAAGTAATATTTTCCGTTCATTCTCTCTTCCGGTCGATATGAATGATAAGTTTTTCCCTGGCGACTGGTTCTCTAACCTTTACTTCAACCTCTTCATGGTGGGCTCATTTTTGCCGTTGGTTTCTCTCCGCCAATCTCCGTAAGGGACACTTTCCTCGTTTCCGAGCGACGCCGCCTTATCCCTGTCCCCACAACTCAAACACAGGACAGTCTCGTTGTAAGCCTAACGAAGGTTTGGCCGATCCTGAGTTAACACCGGACTAATTATCGGCGGCCGGCGCGTTTCCTCCGCCTCGCTATTTATGGTCGGACGTCAGGCGACGGGGAAGCCGCATTAATTAGACAAACGGCACAATTCCAAAGAGGGCCGGGGGGGGGGCCGCCGCGCTCCTCGATAGTAATGAGTAAACACCGGGGGACCCTCCTTTTGTTGACTCAACAAAGCCAACTGTAAAGGCCTTACCGGGGCCTACCCGGCTATAACCCACGCGTGGACCTGACGATACCGTCGGCAGTTTATATTAATCGCCGCTCCTAAATTGTCATGAAAACCTTCGATCAGGCCGAATCCAACCCTGGGACATGGACGGGAACGATAAATTGGACACACGAGTTGAAATCGGCAACATGAAGGCATCAAGACAAGTATGATAGAGCCTTAATGTCTAAATGAGGTAATATTAATCCTCCATTACGTCGGGTTTTTATCGGATACAGTAAGCCACTGAGGAAAAGTTCTCCTTAAATATTCACCAATCTAATATCTATCGTGAAATATAAAAGGAAGACGGTACAAAAAACAACACAAAAGGTTAAGCTGTGTTATAAGTGACAAATTAAATTTAAAGTTAAATACATTTCCTTTACTAATTCATTACTGGGATAATAATAATAATAATAATTTTTATACTTATTATTAGTACCACAAAATGTTAGTTATTACAAACATAAAATATATACGACATGAATTAGTTTCCAGAAGGAACGTATAAGAAATAAAGGAAATTAATATGGCATGCGAGTATTAATTCAATTTAGGTAATGGTTGTGGTTTTAAGCACCTGTCCCAGTGAAGCGGTTTTTTTACAGAATAACTCTACTGAACATTAAATTAAGAGCAATAAAATACAACATTAATGAAAAACTCACGCACACCTTATGACCAGCGACTCGAACAAGAAATCTTACCTGAAACAAATAACAATTTATAGATTACATAACTGAAATGGAATATTAGATGTCGCTTAACTTTATCTCGCTAACAATACCTGACCTATTATACATATCGGTTTAGGAGCGGATTATTCAGCGGGTGAATGCAGATAGAAACAAGCGCCAATAAAAGGGTGCATTATACGTGATATAATTATTGAATTATTAACGATTCCTAGGAAGAAATGTATCTAATCCACGTAGTTAGATATGCAGTTCACGTAATGCGGTTCTATTATTAAACAGTGGGACGCGGAGATATTTATCAGATAAAATACTACGGCAAGATTTCAGTAGGAATTTTTCCAAAAAATCATCTGCTGGTTAGGAGGAATACAATTATAAAATATTTTGATTTTATGCAAAGATTTTCAAATTGTCCTACAACTACAAATTATCCAGCTTTAATTGTTGAATTGAATTAGTTGTAACTTCCCATTCGGGTATTAGGTTGTGACAATTCGCCTCAACAAGTTACATCAGATCTGGGCCAGGAAACTGAGTAACTTCTTTATGGGAACCTCTTATCAGTGAGACGAGTTGCAGGATTGCAAGCGTCTTTCCAGAATTTCATATAATGGAATACAACATATTGTGGAACGAACTGAGCGAACTGTGACGGTGACTATTTCACGACACAATTATACGAACATGCCATTAATGGCAACCCAAATGCTATACTGTAATATTCAGAAAGACCGACGGAAAAATTTAACAATAGAAAATTGAAAGGTGAAAACTATATTCGCCAAATATCCAACTTCTGCATAACCTCCAACTGTTTTCTACGGTGCCAACTGTGGTGAGCGTAATCATCGAAAACTTTCCCCATTTATGGCACACCCTTTCGTTCCTACCCGACTTCCCCTTTATTTCTCCATTTGAGCGTATATTTTTCGCGGCGGGGCGCTTCTTTAATTCGCCGATGCTGTATTACTGACAACGGGAAGAAAATTCCAACTGCCGAGACGGCAATGCACCAGAACCTAAACGCTTCTTCCGAAATGGTCGACAGTTAACGACTAACCGAGAAAGGACTGTTTCACGCATTCTTGACAACTTAATAACCACTGTTCCACCGCGTTGTCCGTCCATATCGAAATAATTTTATACCTTATGTTACTTAATACTTACATATTTTTTCCTGAGCAACGAAAAATTGTACACCCACCACATTTACATACTTTTTTGGAGGTGTGAGGGTAATAATAATAATCCGTGAGGGTACGGAAGACTAACGTATTTCTTCACCCCTCAAACGTTTAGCCCTTACTGTAATGTATTTTTAGTTCCTGTTCTGTTTGTAAAACGTCCCTTTGTAGTTCCCTTCTGGAAATCGTTCCTCTGTTTCCGGTGGAAAATTCGACGACTACGATCATAAAACGATTAAATCGTTTCCAGACTTGTGGAGGCGCAAAACTCCACTCTAGGCTCAAAAAGCGGTCCGGACAAAGGGGCACTATTGTCGAAAAATGGAAGGACGAGGGAGGAAGTATGGGGTACTTAAACGTTACTAATTGCCGAAGAGATAGCGGCATCGATAGCGATTGGTCCGTAGCCCCGGGAGGAGGGAGAGATAGCGCTCAATACAGGGGCTCAACCCTCGCCACTACGCTCCAGCTAGCTCTCAGTCTCCTTCACTGATCCGCACACATTTACAAAAACGCCTGGTAAAATCTCATTTCGGTTATATTATGACCCACGAGAGCAACAGAATAATGTTGATATTTTATAATTAGTACGGCCATTATAGTTTTATGACTGGGCGAAAATCAATTCGACCTCAATTGCTCATGGGTAAACATACACTCCTTTATCTACGCAACTGTTTCAAAATAAGTAATTGTAAATTTGTCTTATTTGGGGATAAAGATATATTACTAAGTACTATATTATGGTCTAGAATAAAGCCTTGGAGCGGAATTATTTTGTGTACCTATGACAGTTTGAAATTTTTTCAGCAATGCCAAAAATGTTTAACTGTTAAGACATATAACGAATACTGACAAAATTAAGAATTTCTTGAACTTGACTCGCTGAGAGTAGTGATTACATATGAGGAAAGTAGCTAATTCAATTCCGGTAAAATTAGCGCACTCCGATAAGAACAACATCTATTCAAACTGCATTAATGTTTTTAACGAGCTCTCATCATTCGATGGCACATACGCCGAAGAGCACTCTATTGTTTAACAGCAGAGACAGCCGATAATGTCACCTCAAATATAAACGGGGATAAGGGAGATACCATTTCAGTTCAAGTAACGTCCTCCGTCACGCGCCAAATTATGAACGTTTCTAAAGCCCAGTGAATTGTTGTCCCGCGATATCGGGTCGGTCTAACGTGTTTTAACAGAAGCGGGAGGCATGGTAAAAAAAGGAAATAAAACTATGATGATTGACGGTGACCATTGGCAGAGTTTACGAGTTGTTTAAAATTTACTGTGTTGATTCAGAATTATTAAAAACAATATCTGAGTGGTCGATATTATTACTCGTGCGATTCCTGTCTCTTCAAGATTGTTTTGGACACGACTTGAATTAATGAACTATTGGCTTCCCTGGAGGATAATGATTGATGGCGCGGAGACATGTAAGAGAACATTCGTGCGTTGTTTAAGGACGTCAAGGCATAGCGTGTTATCTTTGTTCATACTAAAAATAATGGTTTTATGTCGGTAATACAATAATGTCACATTCAGTTTTTGTGAAGCCACACCCGATGCATTGTTGAACAATAATTAGTGACTAGGTTTATAGGGGACGAGTGGGAGGGCAGTGGCCACTTGACCTCGGTCCCCTCCAGGGATGACACCGACCCGTGGTGGTCTGATTCATTGAGGCAGTGAATGACACGAGGACCACATGTGTCGCCCGTGTCTCACACTCTAAACACGAACTGAACGGGCTTCATTCAATTGACTCCATTCCTCAATTAAATCAACAATTAGCCCGACCGAGATTTATACGCAAGCGCTCGCTTTGGAAGTCCCATCATCGTCCGATGAATATCCGCCAAATTTAAGATGGTCAGGGAGGGAATTTGATCACTATTTGCGTTAATATTCATGTATTATTCTCAGGCTGTTTGCCACGACAAAAGTTAATACTTCGACTACCGATTGTAGTTTTAAAGTAACTTTCCAAGTCCTCTATTTACTAAACCTCAAAAACTTTTACTCATAAATATTCTCTTACTACAGTACTTGCTTACCATTAAAAAAAGCTTATAAATAACGGACCAAAAGCAAGTGTTGAAGTAGTAAGTTTAAACATATGTTTTGTATACGTTGCGGGCGTAGAGAATAAACTAAACATTATAAATAACATAAAGAGAAACTAAAAGTAGAAGAAACTAAAGGGTGGTTATATTGTCCGTGTTTGATATTAGGCCCACAAGCGAGTAGGCGGACAGAGGACGACCGGATAAATGTGTTTTCCGTTGGTAAATCCGCCACTTCTTAATTGCGGGGTCGAGCTAGTGACCTCAGGCTGGCTGCCAGTGACATGGGAGATTCATTACACGGGGGCCACTTCCTCCCGTCACTCTGCCACGCCTCCGTGTCCCTCCCTCACCGGCATTTGTCTCCGATAAACGGACTGGAAGCGCGAAACCGCCCAGTCTATCCTGAGACCCGACGGATTTACGACTATTTTCGAGGAACACCCACAACCTTTTTACAGTTTCAGGATTCGTTTCTTCAGGATATTCTCGACTTCAGATGTTATGGCCGCTTCTAAGCGCTCTGGAAACGCTCCACAACTTCATAGGGTTAAAATATTTCTGTAAATATTTTCAGATGTAGAAAAGATAATAAATAAATTGAATGCGACAGCCTTCACTGCAACGGACAAATAGATGTGCATGGTCATTAGACCAAAGAGCTATCTTTACTTATATATGTATGTTTTATAGGTGTTCAATACTAAACACGTTACGTTCCAAGAGAAATCTATCGGACATACTCGACACGTTAGGTGAATAAGCATTTTTATTTTATTTTAGTTAATTATTGAAAAAAGAAGAGACCGAATTCCCTTAAATATGTGATGTCATAATAGATCGGGAAGCAGTATTCGCCTGATAATAGGATTTCATCAATCAAAATCCTTAAAAATAAATATCATTTTACTCAAGTTCGAGGAGAAAATTTGTGAAAAAAATTTAGGACATTGGCCAGATTTTCGTCCAAAAGTTTACACATTGTCATACAACCTAATAGGGGATACAGGGTCGTTTCCTCTGGTCGTTCTCATGAGTCGCGCGACAGCGCAAACACATTAAGGAAAGAGCGCTCGGGGATTTTCTCAGGCTTGTTTATGAAGGAAGGAAATATAACAAACAAGAGCGATCCGGCCACAAAACAGGCAAATGCCACACGAGTCCGCGCAGACTCCTTGGCGCCACTGAGTTTTCTAACAAGCATAAAATTAAATATGAGTGCGCAGTATGAAGAGAATACTTGTTTCATAATATGAAGTGCACGTTAAGTAGTAAGGTAAGTAGTGGACACATGGGAACGCTGTACTTCAGAAATGTAAAAAATCGTGAAATTATTCATGATTATGTAACTAATCTGATAAGTTTGTTAGGACTTGTGCTGTCATGTAGTTAGTTGGCGAGAAAAGTTTGACAAGAGCCGAAGCAGTACAAAAACCTTGTAATACCCATTGCTACAATATCGCCCACTGTCTGGCCCTCAACATAGTACTTATCACTGAAAGATATATAGCGATTTATTACCTACAATAGTGTTGGTTACCTACATTACAGCAAACCAACTTATGTTATAGAAATAATACGTATGCGCAGACTGAGATAAAAATCCTTAATTAATCATGTCTCCGTACGAACGTCGCGCCCAATCGAAAAGATTTAACCAATTTAAAGGTTCAGTGAACACAAACCGTCTAATTCCCTTCTTCAATGGGGCATTTATAATTTCGTATAATGTAAAGTACATATAATTTCGGCGGGGCACAATAGCTTCCGGAACATAAAAAAAAATCATTAAATATTACAAGCTACCAGATGTTTTTTCTAGGATGTAGTTATAAGCCTGAAACGAATTTTGGTCGATCCTTTGGCGAAACTAAATGGCGATCCAATGTTCATTTTCTGGTTGATCATAATTCTGAATGTGAAAACTGCATTTTCAAACCTCTAGTTGATTATGCTATCTGTATCTGGCTGCGGTTTTTGTGGGTGCATTTCTTCTAAGGACGTAACAAATCACAAACTAAAATCGAGTTGCGAGGATTGAGACCCGCTGATTACTAACTAATTCAATCGCATAATTCATGGAAAGGAGAGTATCGCCATAACAGGGATCGTTCGCCATTGTGGATATGAAATAAAAATTTAAGTAGAAAGGAAGGATCTTACTTTCAAATCAATACACACATTTTATTTCGTATATCGAATAAACGTGTGGCATAATAGCGAAAGCTTTTTAAATAATAAACATTAGTAATGCATAATCCATTATCTCATGAAACTGCTCTTACTTGTACAGCACTAACTACGGCAATCATTTTCCAGTACCACAGCAGTTTAAAAGCCAGTCATACGTTAATTTAATACTCCATTACACGTTTATGAATTATAAAATATATTAGTACGCAAATAGCGCGCGCATCGCCGTCCAGGATTATAGCGAATGGGCCGTATCGTTATTCAATATCGCTATTACTTCCTCGAAATTATACCCGGAACAGTTCGCATAACTTAATGCCAGTTATAGAGCGGAGATGAGCGGTCGTTAGATGAATGAAATTTCACATAACCCGTTTTGGAACGTGAGAGAGAGAACGAAACATGAACGGCGGAGAAATTCAGCCCACTAGTAACTGCGGTGTGAAGCCCAATTAACTCGTATTAAGCCACACACGGCGCCGCTCCACAATAAATTAAACTGGACTTCCAATCTTAAGACCCCCCGGGATGACCTCGTCGGCCCTAACTTCGCCCAGTTATAACTTGGAGCTTAAGGGGCATTTGGCCGCAGCATGCCGAACGTGATTTAGAAGGGATTAGGCGGCCTGTAACAGTGTTATCTGTTACAAAACAATCCATCAGTTAAAGGTTTAAACATTTAGTTCTTTTATGACAATCCAGACATTGATACATTCTATATTATAAGTCAATTCAATAAAGCGATAAACAATAAAACTAATATTTAAAGTCAGAAAGAAACTTGTAATTTTGAAGTAACAAAGTGCCAAAGTATAGAATTTATTCCAACTAGAACATTCAAATTAATTTGATTATTGAACTTCCAGAAGATATTTAAAACACAGACATAACAAACGAGTAATTTATTGGTGAAGTTCAGAACAGTTCAGAAATCCCGACTGGTCGAGCAAATAATCTGAAATAATTAAATTCTTGGACCGATTATAGTTTATAAGATGAAAGACGGCTGACTATCGGCTTCGCTCGAACGGCGAGATACCCAAAGGTCAGACAGAGGCAACTACGAAAAGATTGCCAGATGCCTATCAACCAGTTCAACCGCTGATAATTCTGAAATAATAACAGAGTTTTCCCATTCATTTCCTCGCAGTAGCTAATCGCATATCAGACTATTCGCCAGACGACAAACTTGCAGAATACAATTAACCTTCCTGCAGGCAACTGGACAAATATTTGGAATTGTCAATTTCTTTACACACTTTATTTCGTTTTCCGAGTCTTACCTTCAACAAAGAAATAACAAGGGAGGCAGAAAGGCAAGTTAAAGTAACATAAATTGGGGGTGTTCCAAACTTCTCAAGTTACTTACTGCTCCCTTTCTTCATATTGAAATATATTGCCAAGTCCAAGATCTCTCACCGAAGTTATTCTTTAATCCGTAAAGTTCAATTTATACAAATCTTATTTTGCACGCTTTTCAATTTTTTTTTAAGTCCAATAATTTTGGTTCCTCCAAATTCAAAACAGAAGTATCCATTTTTCATTATAGCCTTAGTGTATAAAGATCTGGTCAAGTTGTCAGTTGAAAACCATATTATATTCCACACAACTTTTAAAAGAAAATAAACCCCGTATCCTAAAATGTATATTTCCGCATCGTCCCCGTACACAGAGTAAGAACTAAGCCGGCACAAAGAATGTATTGGGTCAAAAATGCATTCACTCTAGAACACCTGTTCGACCATAACACACTTGTAGGGTGAACCCAATGTACCTGATGTGCTACCTGCAAAAGTAGGGCACAGATTGAGAACATTCTAAACTTTGAGCTGACCGTTCAATCAACAGTTTATATATACGTACACGTAACATACCATTGAATAATTGGTATATACATGACAAATTCAGTTTCATTCCCAACTCCTCTGGAGTTTACAGATCTTGTACTTCTTCTACGTCATTAAAAATCAATTTCAGCCCCATAATTGGAGGGAAATACCCGGTTATTCAATACTATCTTCAGTAATTGAATAAATATTGAAATACTGACGCCACTGACTAATACTAATAGAAATGTTACGCAATCGACCAGACATCTCAATCAATAATATTGTATTTCAATAGTACAAATCTCCTGTCTAAGTGGGCATTAATCAACAATGAAATATCATCTCTTTATAAGCTGCGGTGCCAAGCAATCTAGACAAATTCACTATTTCTCGATTTCACTGATGAAATTGTGAAGAAACTCACAAGAATTTATATTTTTTGATAACACAACTATCTGCAAACTGAATATATCATTTTGTCCGTTATTTGAACGAACGGTGTTTTTGACGTTTCCGCGCAAACAATTAAATACTTTCATTTCGAGGCCCAGTTACATTACCCACTTAACAATGTGCCCAGACGTTGACATCATCGTCATAATGAAAAAAACACTGTATAACAAAAACTATAATGTTCTTATGTAGACACAATTAATTAAATTATTAGGAGCTTAGAGAGCGTTCAAATTATAAATTCATACCTTGCTTGTCATTGCAATACTCCAGGATTAACTGAATAGAATAATGAGGCCAAACTGTTTCATTAACCAAACTTAAATTAAAAAGAACCAGCCCTAATATGATGCCACGATACTGTAACTCACGATATTACTGACGGAATGCTGAAGACAATTGCTCAAGTTAAATGCGAAGAACATTGCATGAGTCAATAAGACTTATACGGCTGCAGAGAGGCAACAGAAAAAGATAGCGCACGAGGCTAACAATTCCAATGTCTCTATGTCATATGCAAAACCGAGGTAATTCTCATGGGCGTTACTGTGGTTTCCAGTAGAAAATATCCAGTTACTGGACGGTGGCTTAGTGGGAAAAAATAAAATGCAACCAGTGCAATGAACAGACTCATACGAGGAGAAAAGTAAAAACTCGAGTGAAACGGGGGAGTCGTTGGAGTGTGTGTGGGAAAGTGGTCACGGGTGGCCGGCACTAAGAAAGGGGCTCTACAGAGGAAACCCCACACCAGGGCCCGCCCTCATCCCTCCCTCTCCACATAAAAATAATAACACAATCATTCGTAGTTCATTACAAACTGAAAACGTGATATTCAGCGCCCGATCAAAACTATAAACATCAGGGAACATAGTATTTTGCTGTACATTATATTGGAGTAGGGTTTTACAATGAACGATATTACGCAGGAGTTAGTTCAGTCGCCCAAAGTCCCTACAAGATTTCATAATGCATGAGTAACACAATGTTTTATACAGTTTATATCTCGTTAAACCCTGGAGAAAGTTTAATACAGAGTAATGTACTTGGCCTTTGAAGCCTAACACCCTGTCTTCAATGCGTTTTATATTTCTACTTGCACTATTCACTTACTACTTACACCGAGGACCGAGTCCCGGCAGAAGCCTTAATAGGCTAGGATTACTAGATTGCTCCACACCCACCTTTGATTTTCCTCATATTTTTGCAATTGTCAAAATCTTGTCTCTTGGGTTTAACGCGCTAAGAGAGGGTCAAGAACTAATTTAACATATAGTTTCAGACTAATTAATTAAGATATTTGAAATTAAAAATACTGTAATTTATACAGTGACAATTCAATTATAGGGCATATCCTGGGATCCATTACTCTTATCGTGAAATAATTTTATTCTGTCAGATACGACAGAGTTGTTCTTCGTGCCATACAATGAAAAAACCCTGCCCAGAGAGGGACGAATATGGCTTTCCCAACAAAAGGAAGCCGGAATTCTGCCTCAGAACAAATGCGATACCTTCTCCGTTGCAATGATTCCTGCAATCTAATACCATGACAAAAAATCTTCCCTGAACAAAACACAGGTTTTGAAATAAGAAAGTCGAAAAAAGTAGAAAAAAATTGGGGACGAGAGATGTCAATCTGAAAGATTAAATAAACACGTGTTAAATTTCTGCTGTTAACGTGTTAAAGGTAAATGAAATATAATAATAATTTAAAATATTATTTTAAGGCTACGATTAGAACCGAGGGCTAAAATCGGACAGGAGATTATATTACATACTTCCGATATATTTTAACACATCAAGAAAACAACCTTTCCATTTGTCAACGACATTAATCAATTACAACCTCAGAAGACTGTAGTTTTTTTTAAAAATTCCGATTGTCTCTACCAGAGAGGTAATCCTTCAACGCCTGCAACAGTACAATTAATGACCCATCAAAGAAACAATAAATTCTTAATTTCATTTTGCAAATGCCGGACACCTGTAGCTGTGCCGGATAATAGAGATAATTACGATGAATTTCACTTAGGCTGAACTACCCTTATAGTTTTAATAACACTACTCAACTTCATATTAACTATAATGGCGGCAACTTTGAAATAAAAATTAAGTGGCACACTAATGGTGCCAAGCGTACAAGGCCACAGGAACCAACACTTTTCCAACACACGCACAAAAGCGATCGAAAAGCTGATAAAGACAGGTGTTGTGCACATCGCATAAACACTATTGCTATTGAAAAATACATTTCAGTGAACGATCCGGCAGAATATAATTTCCGGATCCAGCATAATATAAATTTCATCCATTTAAATACGAATTCTGTACGATTTATAACACGCTATACACTGTTGTACTAAGCAAAGTGAAAATCAGTAGAGTAGTACACTTTTATTCTTATCAGGTTCGAAATCGACGACCCAATTCTCAATTCCTACTCTGATTAGATTCTGTTAAAATTAATCAGTTCACGTCTGGGCCATTCGAATTCAAGAGGTTCCCCTTCGAGAGATTTTCCTGTGGCCCACTCTGCCTCCTTAGCCCATGAAATTGGGAAAGAAGAGGGAAGGGGGTTTGTGGTTGCACAGATCCAAACCGATTCACTCGGCCAATCCTAATTGCGGATGACCCTAACGATGTTTGGATTGACTGGAGGAATTTTTATTTTATGAAGCAGCCAGGAGCCCCTCCGAATTTCAACCGATCAATCAAATCATGACGAGCTCCTCGGCCACTAGAAGTCGAATACGGGACTATTAGCAGGCATAATTATCTAATACAAGATATCGAAAAAAAAGTGGAAATGGCGGTTCCCCACAAAAAAGAACCATAAAACAGACCATTGTTGATAAAGCATTGCGAATAAAATCTTGCAACTCTAGTGTTGAGTATGATGAAGTATTTGTAATTTAATTAAAAATTCTTTAAAATAATCGGGAGATATTATTCAATAACAATGGGAGGTTGTATTACTTAGTTTATTTAAAAAATAACATCATATATATTTATAACCTTTTGAACATCTTAAATATTACTTCAGTTCAGATTAAATTGCAAAAAAACGATCTCGAAGTGTTGGGAGCAATACTTGACTCTCAACAGATTTCATACATTTACTCATACCATTTTTCTATACGTAAACATGCTGAAAAGCACTATAAATGGGAGATTCAAAGAATGGAATCGCGTAGAGGTGATCCAACGTTAAGAATGCCTCACTATATCTATCCTCCGCCTATCTTCGTAACTGACGTTAACACAAGGTCGGTGGTCGAACACCTGGAACCTGAACCGGTGCTGAGGAGCATGCCCGAACCGAGTTAGATATGCGGGTATTTACTTAGAAAACCGGTTCGAGTCTGAGTCCGGTAACCGTATTATCACTCAAAACACAGGCGGCCGTACGACCGTAACGGACGCGCGACCGGAAACGCAAACGAGGGCCAAATTTCGAACGCGTACGCCGGCACGCGTCCCGTGCTTCCTGTCCGGGGGCCAAATTTTATTAATAATTTATAAAGGAGCAGGTGCTCGGCAAAACAAAAACCCATTAGAGTCGCGAAGGGGGCAAGAGAGTGGACTCGGTCGGGACCCCCCTGAATTAATGACGTTCTCCCGGTGAAATTTTGCATTACCCGGCGGCCGCGGACCCCTCCAAGCGCTAACGACCGCTCCTTCTCAGTGTTTTAATCAAGTAACAAGTTGGCAATTATTCATTACGCGTAGCCAATCAGAATCCTGGGGGGGAACTTACGCAAACCAAAAACGATCTAACGCGGTTACCTCTCAAGTACATTACAAAAACATTAATCAATTAATTGTGTTAATATTTTCATTATTAATTTGCTACTTCCATTAGTAGCATTAACATTAATAGTGCTAATATTGCCCATTCTTGGTTATCCACAACACACTGGGTGTATGGAACATTTGTCGGAGCAAGCAACTTTTACAATTTACAAATTCTGGCAATAAAGATTCTATTCCTACAAAATGTTCTGAGATCAATCAGCGAAAAAAAAGAGTGTGGACATATTTAATACGGGATTAATATATGCAGAATCAGTTGCCAGCTACACTTTATTTCTACAAAATGAATAGTGCAGCCTTCACACACTATCAAGCTCAGACACTTTTAAGTAAATGATTGGGTGAGAAATGAGTGAACGGAGCAAGGTGGCCTGAAATTAGTTATCTGAGTGGCATCTTTAGATAACGCCGACAATGGGTTCAGGTGCTGTGTACAACTTACCTTTTAAATGTAACCTAGGCTCAGTTTAATTGACACTCAATTATTTAATTGACTCAGGGTCATTGTCTGAAGACGATTTTCGAGTAACTGATAATACTATACGTATGACGGCCGCCACCTCCAATAACACAATAATAATCAGTAATAAAAAGGGTATTGACATAAAAATGCGGAAAGAATATTCAGTTCCAGTTATTGAATAAATTCGAAGAAACAATTCCGCGAAAACGCAGCCGCGAAGTATTAATTCCGCCTTATTCACATATATATGTGATTATATGTTCTTATTTTCATAAGAACATAATCTAAAACCTATTATAAAAAATACTTGATTACGGTTATCAATTGTCTCGTGTTATCAGCGGCCATATCTGCTGTTGGGTGTCTCCTGTCAGTGTTTAACTATCTAATACTGTCTAATGTTAGTAAGTATATGACTACACATTCAAATTGAATGCATTTAATTGACCTTTCATTACGGTTTATCGGATTAAACAAACTGTGTGAAAACCCCTGAAATAATAGTCTTGAAATATAAAATATTCTTTGAAACACACCTCGGGACCAAACAAGGCACCGAAGAGGTAAAGGATGCGAGAATTTTTTCTTCGGATCATAAGATGAGCGGGGCACAAAAATTGTTCGGTTCTTTTCAAGTTGAAATCCTGGCGGTTCTAAGTTTTTCATTTATCGGCAGCGGGTAATTATCCGAGTTGGTACCGAGCGGCGACGGACAGGTGTAGTTGTATTATGGGAAGGCTGCGAGCAGGTGTAGACTTCACCGCAAGTGTCCGACACTTTTCTTCTATCTCCGTCCCGCTCGCGCTCCTCTATTCCTTCGATGGTACGTCCACTCTCCGTCTCCCTTACCGAAGTGGACTCGAGGAATGTTATGCGGCGATGGGGCAATTCCACCTGCCTCCGCTCTCACCCGAGCGCTCCATTTCATTTTATTTTTTTTTGAGACTGAAGACTCTGTGCTCTCTGGTGCAGAGAGACCATTGCAGGGAGGATCGTTTCTGGACCGAAAGACTGATAACTGATTGAGGGTGTTTTCGTTCCCAGCAACCACCCCGGGAGAGGAAAAGCAACCGTAATTTTAAAACCGCAGCAAAAATATAGAGAATTACCGTCTTTCTCGGGTTTCGCCATTGCCACTAGCAATGACTGGATTTCGTAATGGTCAACCAGTCAAGGATGCTTAGAAAACAGATAAGTAACAACAATTAAAAAGCATTAGAATTATGTAAAATAAATAATAAATGTTGGCACCGGAAAGATGTTTGCCTTCAAGATTACTTTCTCTTTTTTATAACTGCCGATTTGTATACTAATGTACGAATAAATAGTTACGAATAGTACGCAGTACTGGGGATGTATATGTAACAAAGGTCGTTAAAAATCCTGGCTATCCGCTTGATGTACGTGACCTAAATTAAATACACTTTTGTATGTAGGTTATCGCTGAGCGAACGATCAAAACACTGACGACGGATATTACTGCACAATAAGCAACCAGGGATCGGCAAATACCATTGCATTCACTAAATATAATCTGGCGCCCATTACCACTACCACCCTTCAAGCACCACCGAGGGCGCGATTCTTCACGATTGTTTTCGCTCATCCCCTGGATGACGTGGCTTTAAAGATAAAAAGCGCTTGGGAAATTGGGGGAGCTCTAAACTTTGAGCGGGAAATGTTTTGTTATTTAGACCGGGCTGACGTAAAAGCTCTGACGTCGTAGGTTCTCCCGCTTTATGGAGTCAGCGGTTTACCGCCGTGCCAAACAACAAAGTGGCAGATTGAAAAGGGAAATACAATCAATTTAATTCGGTTTGCACATGCTACCGACTTTGCTATAGATGTTTGAACATCTAATCCTCTGGCTAAGTATAAGATGACTACCAAGAGCAATGAGCGTTTATTTTGGATTTTCATGGCGTATAATAGCAGTCAGTTTTCCACAGTTGGGTAACTTTTGGTTTGTGATTTGGGGACTTTTTAATATATTTTTTTTATTTTGTTTAAAACCCCTCCACAATTTAAGCGCCTTATTTAAACGGTTTCAGGTGCGCAAAACCCCTTATAGGGAAACAATATTTCTGGGATGAAAAAAATGTTTCAATCGTCTGCTCTCAATATTCTTCATCCACTTATCCGGAAGTCTAAAATGCTCCTAATATGAAAATTCTGTGCGTATTTCCTAATATTAAAGCAGAGGATGCAAAAAGCATACACCAGTAATATATATTAAGTAAGGTGGATATGAACCGGTAACGGTGACATCAGAGTCAATGAACGGAGATAGGAAGATGACGTCGCGTTGGGCAGTTCGATGACGTCCTAATGATAAATGCCTAATTGTGTAAGAAACGTGCCGTTCTGCGTGATCCGCGATTACTTTTATTTATTTGAAAGGCATTCCCGGTATAGATAATATCGAGATAACCCGACGAGTGTCTACTGGCGGCGCACTTGTTCAGATAAGAAACTAACGAGTGGCAGAGCGAAAATTCAAAACACAATTCTATCGTTTTGGGAAATTTTTTGCCTTCCTATAAGAATTACCGATCTAGGTCTAAATAAACAGAAGCGGCCGGTGACATCTACTGGCTAAAAATGAACGTTTATAACTGATAAGAAACTAACACCGTCGTGACCATCAAACATTCTTTCTATGGTGAATTATTCCAGTGACTGCAATCAACATTGATAACATTACATAGTATATACAAAAAATTCAAAAATAAAGTTATTAAAGAAAGGTAAGGTATTCGTAGCTATCGCAGTATTTACTTTCGCCTGCGCAGAGCATAGTATAATACCGAACTCCACTCCGTCCTCTGCTCTGTAAGCCTATCGACCGCCCTGTCAAAGCGGATATCATGTTCCAGATAAGTTCGACGTGCTTTTCCCCGGACGCAAACTGACAAGGCCCTGATCCAAATCTTTCTTTTTTTATATAAATAAATAAATATATACACGAATATCGACGAAATTCTTTCTCACATTTAATATCCTATTTTCTCTCTAAAATCCAACTAAAACCTATGTTCAATTAAGGCAATTGTTCTCATCAAAACAGGTATCGACCACCACAAACAACGCGCTGACCGCTTAGCCTTCGCGAAATCTGTGTACAAACATTGTAAAAGGAAGTTTGGCTTATATTTCCCAATAATAATGCCAAAGAACCGAATGGAATTTACGACTTTTTTACAGAACGAAATCAGGAGAATGGGGGAAAGATGTTTTTTTTCTTCCTGAACGATACTGCAAAGGGATAATTGTACCGCAGGCGGGTCACACTAGAAAGTTTCACCTATAGAAAAGACGTGGCAAATGCCACTATACACAACCGGAGCACGTGCTCCACTGACCTAGTCCATCGGGAATCCATTCAACACTGACACCGGGCGATTGGGATCCGGGGACGGATATTACGGTTATTAGTGTTAAGAAATAATACGGTTATCTTCCTCTGAAATACGTAGTTCACTAATGTACTTCTACTTTCGTTCTAGAGCTTGACGAATCTACATGCAATTTAAGCATATTCAAATGTAATGAAGTATATGCTTTGCACACGTTTTAAACGATTATCTTATATATGTTCTTGTAATAAAATATTACAGCAGTGAGAAGACATGTAACTTTAACAGCGTTTTCTTCTATTAATTTGCGTTCACTCAATAATTACCAGTTAGATTTGATGACTCCGTACGAACGCCACAGGAGCTTCCTGTTTTTTTGGAGCCTTTTCTCAGCCTGGCCATTCCCAAATGGTGAATCAGCGAAAAAGGTGACCTGCTTGCTCGTAAATAAAGAAGGAAGTTTAATCTAATTTGTACACAAGAACCGCATGGAAAAATGAAAATCGTCCATTCCAAATTCATATATTCTACATCAAAAAAGTGTATAAGAAACCTTGTCAGACTACTGGAATCGACTAGTATGGGCGTCCTCTCGAATGAAGATTGCAATCAATCAAAAGTCTACTATAACTATAAAACCTTTAAATATTAACTTTATTATGTTAATAAAGGAACGATGCTATTGCGCCTAACGGAGTCCAACGGGAAAGCAGAGTCTGAAACTTGCGGAGACATTAAAAGCGAACCTTTACAACCGAACAAGTGACACCAATTGAACCGGTATAACACAGCGCTCCGACAATGGCTCTACTTTATACAACGGACACGGGGAAAGGCTAGAAATATCACATTTCTGGGTTACACAGGAGAAGAATCACGTTGACAGCTCCCATTCGATCAGTGGAAACAGGAAGGAGAGAAGGATGTTCACAAACGCCTATATAAATTGAATTTGCGGATATTTCTATAAGACATTCAGTACCTTAAAACCCAGTATTGCGGAGAAAAAATTATAGTATGATGGAATATAATTTTTAATTATATTTAAAATGCGAATTGAACTTTAAACAGTTCCAATCTTGGTTCAGTTTATTATGGATATCCACGCGTACGCTACACTCGTACAGATGTGACCTGTTATTCGTTATTCCGGATATAACGATATTTAGCCAATGCGCTAAATGAGCTCAAATAATTATTCGACTCATACTAAATAAGGAATCCAGGCGGTGATATATTCTTTTTGTAGTTGGAAGAACTCGCCGCGTGCTGAATATGCATTAGGAAGTAACGCGTTGTAAAACGTCTTTTTCTAAGCGTCTGTGCACCTTCGCCTCGTGTAATGGCCCGTAAAGATACGGCTGATTACTCGAAAATTTCCTAATGGCCCTCCGGCAGATTTAACTTTCATCGAGGCTCTTAGCACCCCATTCCGATTAACTAAATTACCCCTGTCCATTCAAAAGACCAGTTCGCACCCCCTTAGGTTTTATCGGTTCGACATTCTTTACGCTGATAAGAATAACTCTAGTTGTAAACAGTTTTCCCGTCGAATTTAATGCATTTTTAATCGATATTAGATAACCTTGAACTAATCTCTAAAGGAAAAAATGGATTGGGCGGTTTATCAACAATTATGATTAGCGTGATTCTGCATTCTAATTTCAGTTTCGGCAGCGACCTTCCGGTACGAACGTTCGGAGTGGCGACAGTCCATAAGACTCGTTTCTTGATCGAGTTCTACACGATTCTAAACATTCCACTGCCTGATATTAGCACTACTGATAACATATAATACTTTGTAAAAGGACCAAGTATTTAGAAGATTGATAAAATGAAACGATTTCTCTTCAGAGCACCTGCGGTCGCTCTTGAACAGAGTTCTTAGAAGGTGAAGTAAGTCCGCGTACGTAATATAAAAAGAAATAATAATTCCTTCCAACAAGTTACGAACGGCCTTGCGATTTTTAAAACGAAGCCTTGTACTTAATATCGAAGGAAGCGACATCTGGCCGATTTTCCTGCATCCTTGAGGCGTCGTCAGTTCGAGCAAATTAATGTTGGCCACTGGCTTAGGACGCGGCTGCGCCCACTATTTCTGCTCACCCCCTTCTGTACTAGACGCCTATTACTCAACTGTCGTTTTTTCGCCCCCTAACGAACTCTCATCAATTCAGAATTATGCCCAACACGAAAATAGAAAGCGCCGCACAAGTCTGACATTCTCCATACGGCCGGCAATACTACATAGATCAGAAATAACACGACCGTAACGAGGGCCAGATACTTAAGTAACAGGAGCTGCTCTGGCAATAAAGAATAGGTTTTTTGTATCGGGCATCAGTCGAGTATGCTCTGGTGAATTTTAAGTTGCTCGTTATTCGATATTCATTGGAAATCCGACTCAGACGTCGCCTAGAGATAAGCGAAAGCTTGAGTGCCGCAAAAATGAATTAAGGATATCAAAATTTTTTTCACCGATCCCAGTCACCTGTTTATATTTTGCCAAGTGTTTACGAAGATTCGGTAATTGTTCATTATCAGGTAGCCTATAAAAAACGCATGCACAATAAATACTTACGTAACGATAACTCCCAAGAATGGCGTACATACAGATATCCGTCTTACCTAAAAAAGAAAACAGTTATAAGCAAACAAATCCAATACATCAATTTGCAACAAAGAGTATATTTAAAAAAAAGGAAATAACCGTATATATTTGACACTCAGAGTCTGTTCGCATTCCACAATTTCCGATATAATAAAATCCCACCTAATAATATATATAACCCTCAAATTAACTACTTAATTTTCAAAACTTAATTTAAGTTGACTGAATAATCATGATAACTCGTTGATAAAAATAATCGTGGAATAAAGACGTTACCTAGGGACACTAATTACATTTTCAGGAAGGGCATTTCAACGTTAAATAATTCTTGGAAGAAAACACAATAGTAAATCGTTGCATTGCGGCAATGGTTAAGACCATTTTTGCCGTTCACCAGCACAGACCGTCTCGTTTACCAGTGAAATGCCCGGATAGGTCAGATTGGGGCGAGGGCTCTGTTATTTATGGAAAACGTCGGAGATCGGAATTCTTAAACGTCCCGGCGGAGTTCACGACGAGGTTTCGAGGTCGGTCGACCCGAAGTAGGCTGAGAGTGGGGAAACGGACTCCTCCTAACGGCCCGGGGGGAGACACTACCGACCGGCGAAAGCCCTTGCCAAGGTCAATCCGGCTAACGGGCTTTTCGCAATCGGAAAAACAAAATACGACATCGAAATACAAACTGGGAAAAACCACCAGAACAGAAATCTATTTAGTGCTCCGGATTTATGACAGAACCGACACATTCCTATTCAAATCCGAAAAAGTGGTATAACGGTGAAGAATTGAACCCGGAAACTCAGGAACAATTAGGGTTGTGCTCCATACCCTGATCTACACGTTTGTAAACCCACATACCATAAATACTATCTTTTCCCAGGTCTATTTTCATTCTACTATTTCGCCAATTGACAGAGAGGAGTTCGGCAAAATCTGCAGTAGTTTGGGAAGCAAATTTTCAAACGAACGAACTACGAGACCGATATTTATTAGTCTGTATTAAAAATGAGCGAATTTCGATAGTTAAATTCAGCTGTCAATATCGCACTTGCTTCGATCTCAGCTGAGCGTCCGGACAACCTGGTTTGGTCGCATAAAACTATAGTTTTAGACATCAGTAGAGGTGAGATTTAGTGGACGGAAAATAGCAACTGGAACGAGTAGCAGCGTTGGTAAACGCTGAATGGTGCTCGGATGTTAGGAGTGGACTCGCGTAGAAGTGCTATGGGACTGCGGGTGCACTTCATAATTTTAATGTGTCCAATCATAAAACAGTATTCCATGCCTAATGGAACGCGAAATTCAGTGAGTAATCTAAAACAATTCCCTCCCCACTAACTGAAATATATTAGTCCATGCCTTCCCTAAGTTTTCCCGTACGGGTACTAAGATTCTTCACGTACGGTGAACATACAACGACCTCGAGGAAAGCCTTACTTTCTCCACTGAATTCAGAACGCGGAACGATGATATTCCGATAAGCAAAACATAATTAGTGAAATTATTCGGTAGATAAAAACAGAAGATTCTCCATGATAATCCACAGTCGATCTCATCTGAAATCGACAGTACATCCTAACATAAAATTATATTATACCGCAGTTAGATTAATATTTTAATTAACTGAATCTATTAACAATCATTTGGTTTTGCAACCTAAATAGCGGCTGTGTGGCTAAAGAGCATAGCATCTTGACTTGGTACTTTATGTGAGAAAAATTATTTGTTTAAAAATTCCTCCGTTTCATGCTTTTCCTACATGATTCGCCAATTCCTCCTTATACAAAAAGGCGTGCCGATAATGAGGTACGGGAATTGCGGCATAACCAATAATATGACACAAGGCATTAGTCGAATCAATTGGCAATTGCCTGGTTCAAAGTCATATTGTAAAATGATAGAAATGGCATTGAGAAATGAGTTGAGGAATGAAGAAAGCGGATGGGGATCCTCTGCCCTTGCAAGGTCATAGAAGTAACGGGTTTTCGCTGGGATTGGCTGTAACGGCAACTTAAATTAATGATCAACACTAAGTATTATCTTCAGTACGGTAATTAAACCGGAATATAATACCATGGTTTGAAATACCGCGATAAATTTCAGACAACAATGACAGACATTGAATACGCTGTATAATACACATACATTTCTTTAGATGACAGTCACTGCTCTCACATATACACAATTGAATACATTTATTCCTCAGATTACAAATACCATAATTAGGTAAATCACAGTAGCCGGAAATAATCAGTGTATAGTAACAACTACAGACTTTAATTAAAATTACGTTTTCTTTCACGATAAAGGTAATTTGGAAAAACAGCAGGCGAAATAACAAAACGCTTGACAAAGAAATGGGTATGAGATTTTAATGTTTTTATATGTTTAAATGTATTGGCTCAACGCAGTACAAAAACACCTTTTAATCAACACTCTTTAATTGAATATAGAATAATTTGTTGTGTATAAACAGGAGGATAGGAATATCAGCAAATCTTTATTTATTAACGATTAATACTAACTATCGCAGAATGTTTCTACCCCGTTACCTGCCCCGATTCCTTACAGTTCATTTTGTTAATTGTGCGCGTTTGGCAAATTAGATAATTGAGTTATTTTCCCAGAACTAGGACGACTTGAAAAGAGGCCAATTCACGGCCAACTCCCCCTTTGATACTATACTATACCTGAATGGAAGCTTAATATTTAAAAGCAGCGAACACCTATCACGGTGAGGATCAAAACAAAGGTACACGGCAGTTGACTCGTTACGGAAATGCGTGATGCACGTCAACATGAATTTCGGTTAGTCGATATGAAAATAATGATGGCGGTTACATGATGTTGAAAGCCTTGTCCGTTTGCTCCGCGTGTAACACTAATGTAACACGAGCGATCCATTAGTATTAAATTAGGACTCAATATTTAAAAAAGTAATTAAAAGGTACAATCTACTGGCAAACATGGCAACTAAGTACGCATATCTGGTATCT
Source organism: Lethocerus indicus (assembly GCA_019843655.1). Lineage (NCBI taxonomy): Eukaryota > Metazoa > Arthropoda > Insecta > Hemiptera > Belostomatidae > Lethocerus > Lethocerus indicus. The sequence goes on from JACDQD010000008.1 coordinate 14,022,666, forward strand.
ATTTCACCCACACAGCGAAATACATTTATGACTGGGAGATGAAGACAAACGGCGCAATGGATTATCATTGTGACATAAAACACAACAAAGAATTAAAAAGATTAAATTGTATTATAAAGCAGGTATTTCCCAACTGAATTCGTAGAGGTAAATCCTATCGAAATGTGTTTGAATTGTTCTAATGTCTTCTTAATGTCAAATGAAAAATTGGAAACTTCAAATGATTAAAGAAGTTGATCATTTTTATTTTAATCTTAAGCCATGGATCCCGAAAAATCACTATCAAAGGGGAAATTCAATAAATGCCAAGGCTATGAAGACGTTTTTGATCCTCTTGAAACATATACTGTTAACATCCCGCCACAAAATCGCTCAGTATTATTTAATTATAAGGAGAAAAAGTCGTTTGATTGCTAAGCATCGTTATTTAAAAAAGGTTCTTATATTTTAACAAAATAAGAATATTCACTACCTATAGAAACAGTGCGGATTAATCCAGAAAAAATGTAGTTATTTTCGTTGCCAATACGGAAATTGCGTTATAACACATCCAGTGGGTCTACAACCGTTACTGCTTTGAACATACGCAGTATCTCATAACTTATGGGACCAAGCCCACTCAATGTGAGATATGTGGGGCTCCGGTTTACAACGCCGGCGTCCCACCCTCACCACACATTTTTGATCTGCCAACGGCATTTCGGGAAGAACGAACATACTTTTCGGTACCCGGAGTGGGTTTTAAGGGTACAGAGTGACTAACAGTTATATCGGAATACAACTTCCTATTCTGTAATCGCAAAACATACTGTAAGTTGATAGTAATGAAATTAATCCCGCGGATAAATTAATTTGAAACGTGGAATCAAATAACGTTCCAAGTTAAATAGAAGCTGATATATAACAATTCGGATGCCGCAATATAATTCTCACATTAGTGTGGCGGGGACGGGAGTTGAAATACAGAAAAATAGTTCTTTCACTTCCTGATAAACCAGAGTGAGGAGCGGCGCTGTCCCATTTTCATTTGGCGTGCAAGAGAATGCGATCGTGCTAAAAAGGTTAAACATTTCATGCTACTCCCAAGGCCACCCTCAGTGCCACTCCACTCCACTTTTCAACAGATTACATCCGGCTGAGTTTGTATTTCAACTTGCTCCCATGCGTTCCTCTGAAACGGTACGTCCGGGAGCATATACTTGCCGCATCCCAACTACCATATATAATACCTCAACCAGAAAACCAAGGGTGTACAAAATTAATTCAAAATTAGAATTTAATTTGCTTCCAGCAAACACACCAGACATCATATGTTTTAATAATCCTCATGACTGTATGGTTTCGTCTAATACATTGATTAAGGAGGATTGTCACTGTGTTTTAATATGTAATAAATAACGAAATTATTTAATGAACTGAGAGTAGTATTCAGTTTTCGTAAAATCAAGAAGATGACTTGAAATATAAAATTAAAGAAAAAGAATATCCGACCTTTGATACAAGAGGGAATACTCGGAGTTTCGCGGATGCCAATAGTTTATGTACAAAAACTTTGCGCTATAAATTATTATCAAATCCCCGAGGAAGTAATAAAGATGAATTCCAAAGCTTGGAAAGTCGTTTCAATAAAACAAAACCCCGTTCAAACAAATCCCGGAGCCGGCTTCGGTTCCTAAGAAGCCTTCTATATATGGGACGGCGGATATTACGAATTCTTACAAGGTACGCCAATAGTCCTTCCTTCTATTGTATTCCCCTTGAAGTATCCGACCATTTTGCAAAACTATGTCTGTCGTCATCTGGCCTCTGTTGTCGATACGCTGAATCATATTTCGAGATACCCGATCGAAAACATGCCCGCGAAGTTTCACAGAGCCGGCCAATTTAATTATTTCCTTAATTAATTCATTACCAACACTCACATAAGTACCGAAAAGTATCTGTGAAGTATCTCAATAGCTTTATAGGCGATAAGAGAAATGAGTAAAATACGGGGACTTTTTGAAAATTCTTAAACTCGCTTTTAACAATTAAGAATAACTGCAACTCTCTTAAATGCTATCGTTACAGTGATGAAATAGAGTCATTGCTATAAAAAGTAGCATTCTAGTTACTTTATCAATATCGTTTCTGATTACTTCCCGTAGAACATTTTCCCTAAAGGCGAAATTCTATTTCTTCATATTTTGCGATCTTTCCTCTGGAACAATCATTCATCGTAGCGTGTTCCGTACGACTGAACTTTGTACTGATGCAAAACGATTTCCCAGGGACCAAGAAGAATATAATAATTAGTTCGATTACTCTAATTCTGTCTGTAGTTTCCCCTCGCTTTCATTTGTCAGACCAGTCGTCCGTGTTTTTGTTATCAACACGCTTAATTATATTTAATAATATAACTCCATGTTGGAGGCTGCGGGTGGAATACAATTTATTCGTTACTATTCCATAATTTTTTAAATCTCCTGCTTTCAAAAAATCACAGAATGAGTAGGACTGGAGAAGCAACTTATCTTACAGTTAAGTAACGCCCAATCCTTTGAAACGAGTTCTACGGCTCATCCCCAGATTTTTGGATGGAGGGCGCGAGGTGGGAAGTTATTAATCGCCCGGGGGGGCTCCAAATTTTGTCGTGGAGGACTGCCAAAGCCGTGAATAACATCTCCGGAAGAATGATGTGGGGAGCTTAATTTCTTAAGAAAAGAACGCTTCCGTTTTTCTCTGCCGGAGAGTGAACCGAGAGGCCGGGGAGGAAAGAAAGAAAAAGAGATATGGCTACGAGACTCTAACGGTGTATTGACCTCCTCCGCGAGGCGACACATTGACTTACAGCTACCGACCGGCCGGGGAGCGGGAAATTTTTTCTCAAGTGTTCCGCCTCGGCCTCTAATGGCTTCCAATTTAACGGGCGAAATAAACCGGGAGGAGGCCCACCGGTGGACGGTAGAGCGGGCCACCGCTCAACGTCCCGCACTTCTGAGACAACCCGATTGCCGGTTTAACCGTAAAACCGTGTTCGGTGAAACGAGCCTAAGCCCGCCCGACGATGCCAATCGTAAAACCGAGTACGCTATTCCTCAGACCTAAACCTAAGTACGAAGGTTATTAAAACACAGTGTGTACCCCTTAATAAAATTTCGTAATTTGTAGCGGAAATTGTTGTAGTCTGTACTGACTTTACAAACGTATTTTATTTTTGTACTATAATTGAAATACAGTTGCACTAGCAGTCGGAAAGATTACGAAACGATGGTTCAATTTTATGAAACACTATTGTGGCGTTCTGTATTTTGCGAGTTCTGAAACACTCGAACATGGCGGGAGGTATGTTTGCGTTTAAAAACTGAAACGTACGTCTATCCAAACTTCAATTTTTATCGCTGGTTTTACCATCTCGAAATAACGATTTCGTTCATTCATAGATATTCAATTCCTCTGTCTCCGCTAGTTTCATTCTATTGCACTGTTACTTTCCGTAGACAGGTTTCCCATTTTATTCATAGCCAGACAGTTACATTGTAATGATAGATCTCTTCATCGGTATGTAGCAAGTTGATGAAGATGGCAAGAGGCCTATATCATTCCGACTAATGACCAGATAAATGAGTGGGGACAGATAACCGGACGAGCGATTCTACTCCAAATCCCTCGAACAAACGCCTTATATGGGTATCATTATTTCAGTTTAAGTAATATGTTTGCCCCAATGGCTCCTCGCAGTCACCCCGACACAGATAAACAGGTTAATTATCAAAATGTAAACAGAATATCTTCATAAAAAGTCAACACGATTTAGAAATTAATATTGTACCGGCACCTTTCAACTACAACATATATATATATATATATATATATATATATATATATATATATATATATATATATATACACAATTATTTAGTTAGTTGCGGAGAAATAAAAACTTATCTAATATTTGTAGAAATGTAATCTTAGAAGGCCGTAGATAGAATCCTTCTGACAAGTACAGTTTCCGGGCGAAAATCTAAAATGTATTTCGTAACTTCAACCGTTTTTCTATTGCTTATAACACGATGCGATATTAACACACCAAACCATCTTTTCTAAACCTTTTAATCCCGTTTTTAAACCAAGGCCTATAGAGCAAATAAAATCTATGGCAAACCCAAGTAGAACTTTTAAATATCTGAATTTCAGAAATAAATTTTTACTTCCGTTTATTTAAGGAATAAAGGTAGACACTCACAATGGGTGTACGGAGTCTAGCAAAAAGCAGAAATGAAAGTTTCATCTGTAAGTCAGTTGCTGCATGCGTTAGTAAAGTGCATTCATTGCGAGAAAAAATAATATACCACCACGATCGAATGTCCGATCACGATTTGAATCAACGATCCAACAACTTAGGAAGAAAAAACCAGGTTGGTTTTATAGTTACCCATGTATGAAATTCTGTTCTGCGGCATGAAACGAAGCGAAGCGAGTGCCACTTAAAAATATTAAAAAGCGTAAACTGTACACACAAATAGCCGGAAGCTCTTGAAATTCCCCGATAAGTCCCTCATTTTTTATGCACGCCTAGAACCGCAAACAGAAACCGAAAGTATACCAATAATTAATGCAATGTTGAAACTGAAAGTTAGAAATGCAGACAACATTACCTCCAACCCGCTTAAGTATTAGCCGAACTGCTAGCAGAGAGAATTAAATTTTAATTTTTAACAATCAATCCTAAAATTTTCGTACACATCACAAAAAACCTTAGAACATCATTTCAGTACATTCCTGGTGAGTACATTTACTTGACGACTACTGAAGAACCATAATGTTAAAACAGTTTGCGGCAATATCAATACTGTTACTACGATGGCAAAGTGTCTGCCCTACTCCTGCACTTATACAATCCACTTAAGGGGGCTAGTGGACAAAGGTTGTCGAGCAAAAGACCAAATAAGCGAGTGGACACTGAACCCTAGTAACAATAAAATAACCTATTTCATAACAAGTTTATAGAAATGCGCTTAGCGGCATCGGTAATTAGGAAACGGACAGTTGGACATAAATTCCAAGTAACCGTGGAAGTTTATTTCTTCATTTCAAGAATGTAGTCATAACGCTACCATCGCAAGAAAATGTTCAATTCTATAACGGGGAAAAAACATTCAAGGAAAAATATCCCACTATGCTCAAGAATTCTCCTGGCTACATGCCCATTGCGAAAGATAAATTCGACGCGTACCTTTGCAATATTGATAACATTTATTTTAAGGAACCGAATCATAAGAATATTATTTAAAACATCAAAGAACAGTATGAACTTAAGGCTTTAGTTTCACTAAACCCTTGGGATATGGCTTACGTTCAAAGTCAAATACGTAAGTATTGAATATTTATTTCCGATTAGTTTAGCAGTAGACAAATAAATAACGAAAACCGTATTTTTTAATTGATAATTTGAGGATTTATAAAATTTAGCTTAGAAAACGTTACTGACATGCGTTTTCATATGTTGCTAGGACTCACTTTGTTCGATTCGAATTGCATAACAATCGCTTGCATTTTACCGATCACAATGCGGTCAACAATCGCTCAATTCCGGACCGGGAATCGAACAATCGGACGAACGGATGCGGCCTCCTTTCTCCAAAACAGTACCGATTCCGGGCATAAAAAACGCCGACCCGTTGTGCTGGCCAATAGTGATGGGCGACTCTCAATTTCCGGCCCTCTCGTGTGTTCCGACTTCGTCCAAAAGCGGGAGCGGGCGGCGGGAATATCGAGAATTCGAATTGGACTCGTATATCGGCCGGGAGACAAAATGAGGCCGGGATGGGAATAAAGCTACAAAGAAGGAACACACAACAGATCCGGTGCAATTGTTAGGACGGAAGGCGTGTTTGCTATTCACGTAAAACCAACGTCATCGACAAGAGCCATTCTCAAGCTAATAGTGAAATTGGAAATTATCCCTGCCCGAACTTTTACATTGCACTGAATATCGCTGACAACATGCATATGTACCTCAACAATTGACCACGCAACACTGCTGAAGATGACTACTTCTCTAGTATATAGTCCAATTGCGTTTGTTTAAATTAAAGACACAAAGAAGCACGAGGGAAATCAACTTACTTGATTACTTGATTATTCTACTATCATCTATAAATAAATACAAATATCTATAATACTAGTTTCTTCAAAATAAAATGTAGTATAACAATTCCTATGGATGACGACAATATTATCAGCATATTTACGGATATAACGTTTTGGTAGACCTAATATTAAAAAGTTCACAATATCCATATTTTTCCTGTTATCGGAGAATCATCGTAAATCACCGTTCGAAACAAAATCTAGCATGTACAAACGTCATTAAGCATCGCACGATAAATTGTCCGATCGATATTCACACAAAACGGATGAAAAAGTCTAAAGCAGGAACAACTTTTAATTTAGAAGCCGTCAGGCAGGAGACTATGAATTATGAAACGAATTCAATTTGTATCATTCTCCCACATGCACAGGTCTGTATCGGTCACCTACTGTAAAATACGATTTAACCGCTATACGATGTTCGATCAACATCATAATGAGGAATTCGCTTATGCTATTTTCAGTCTCCATTCACCCAAATGATTAAGACAGACTATAATACAACTTGGTATATTATATAAAGCAAGAGACATAAAATAGACCGAATGATGATATTCGAAACAGTTGCGGACCACCTAACTTATAACTAATACATTAAATTAGTTATAAGAAATAATCCATCCTCGAAATAACATAGTGCCGGACCTGAAGGGTCATTTTAATATGAATGACACGAACACAATATGAGTTTCTACTCTTTTTCCCCTCTGTCATTTTTCTAATTACCTTTCCAATTTTTTTTGGCCGTATGAATAAACTCGTAACTATAAAATTCAATTATCTAATGAATCGTAAGGATTCTTCTTCGGGATAGACACTGACTGGGGGACTAAATAATATTCCAAACAAAACAAAATTCCAATTAATTTCTGAGAAATATCAAACGTTATTAGTTTAATTGAAAACACTTAGTCATATCACAATAAATCAAATGATTTGGCCGATGAAGGAGCAATTAGCTGATGCAAATAACAATTCCAATTGGCAAATAGCGTTGACCCCCTCAGTGAGGTTTAATACGGGGTTATCGTACGTTTTAATTATAACAAAAAAATAAACCCACTCAGTCGATCACGCGATCGGTTACAAATTCAAAATTATCTACAACCAGTAAGTAACCTTTCGCTGATCTCCACACGATCAGAACGGTCTGGAAAACAATTCGAACGAAAATATTTAGTAGCATTTAGATCAACTACGTCTACCCTACTCAGAAACAGTATGTATGGACTACAATATAATACCAATATAAATCCAAAGATAAATTAATTTTCCCAGCGGTCTGAATTAATTTATGTAATTCTACAAAATAATGTAACTACCTCATTATTAAATTTGTTTTTCCTTTATTTATACTGCGCAATGAGGTCGTGTATGTGTGCATTGACGGTTACGGTAAGTGCTAACAGAGAGCGCGGTGGTCCAACTCCCTGACATACTAACTTATTTCTTTCTAACGTCCGCAGCACGAGCGGTTCGAACCGCTGACATCTGGATTCAAAGAGGCACACCTGAGCCACTGAGGCCCTTCATTATTAAATATAATTTTTCAAAATGGCCAACCGTTACGACGGGTCAACAGATAAATGTTATCGATATCAAAAAAATACAGGTAGTTTGAACAGCCCAAAATATTGGATTCACCATCAACAGACTTTCCGATTGTATATAACGGCTTTTTATATTTTATTAAACAAATAAAAATGACAATGACATTTCTGCACGATCGAGAACTTCCGTCTGGATTAAACAAATAATTCCTCAATGTGCTATATACTGATTGGTTATGGTTATCGTATATGGCTTTAATTACCATTGTTGAGATAAATAAAACCTATGAACACAAGTTACACAAATTTTTGGGTACAAGAAGGCGACAAACATGTTACGACAAAAGTCTAAGTCTTACTATGATAAGAACTAAATCATAAGTGGAAATCGTTCCCATTTCTGTCGTCCGAGTAAAGCGACAACGGAATAACATCACATGTTTGTCGATAGATTACGACCGGCTTCGTTCCTTGAACTGATACAGGCAGCCCGAGATAAACCGTGAACTTAAACAAACATGCAACTGACTAGTCCAATCGCAAAAAAAGCAGCACGATAAATTGCAGTTTCCCACATACTTGGGTTCTTACCGAATACAAACTGCAACGAAAGAAAGGCGTCAAATTTTAAATATCCTTCTAAGTTGATACCGGTTTACGTAATGATTCGCAGGCTTGAAGACACATTTTAATCAATTTAGGGTCTAGAGTTGTGGAAATAAACTCCAATCAAAATTAAATGTTACATGTAGATAGTCCCGTTGCTCTAAGTACGTCTGTTATTCGAAATTTCAGGATTCAAATAATTTTAAATAACTATTTGCATTTCACTTGGTTGAAATAGATAATTATGAATAACTTGGTTGGAAAAACAATCACAATAATGCCTATTATAATCTGCACCATCGTAATTTATCAAATTTTCCAAGCGCGGAGTCCAAAAGATTTTTAAAAAATTCAAGAAGCTTGGCAAAGTCAGAATCAGAAGTCGGCTAGCAAATATTTCCTATTTCCAACAGTACATTTTTGGTTTATGGCACCTCGCTTTTCTCCTGACTTTACTGTCGTTTCGTGATGTTCCGTCCGCCTCCGAAAAACGTCTCGGGGAGTTTCATCGTGTTTCAGATAAAAGAAAACACATTCCCATTGCCAACCGGTCATATGTGACACATGCCATTATCCCATTATTGGCCAACTAATTAATAACTCGATCCAATGATACATTCTTTGAGCCTAGTCGAAAGTGTAAAAACTGTAAAAAGTAAATCCGAACTGAAATAAGAGGCAGGTCTTGGTTTGTAATTGTCAATGTCAGTTTTATGATTTTAATAGACTGCTACCCTCTGCAACTTAATATGACCACTGTAATTACACAAATTACATTATTATCATAAAAGATTTGATTGATTTAAGTTGCTGATGTAAGTATATAGTAAAATATAATTATATTTGTGAAGTGATTATCACATTTTTTAAATTTTAATTTTTTAAGCTACAACAAACTTATTCACTACTATATCAATTGAAACATAATGTACTGCATAAAATAAATGTCTACAAAAAATGATGTTTATCAAAATAATACCTTCAGGGAAACTGCAATTGTATCCTTATTAGAAAGTTGCTTATTTGTTTTGTTATCTACCAAATGCTGACTTGTTAGAATTAAGTAAATGAAAAACTCATTATTAATTTAGGAAAATTTGGTAAAGCAATACTGCCCATTTTAGTTGTAAGTATAGAACTCTGAAAAACTAAAACCTATATCTATCTAAAAACTACAGTGCAATTTAACTGAGCATTCTGTAATACTCTTATATATTCTTATATATTAGAGTGATGAACTTGAACTCTATGTGGTGAACACAATGAATGAAAATTGGGATTTATCCAGAACTGAGGCTGACATGAAGATATTAAATAGAAAATAGGCCACATGATATGATCACTGGGAGCAGTTGCAGGCTACCATCAGTTTTTCCTGACATTTCTACATATAAAACAAGAACCTGACAACAAATCCAATTATTTTCAAACTTTGTAGTATTTTCTTGGCTAAAGATTAGCAGAAAATCAAATGTTTTTACATAATAACCCATAATTTAAAAACATTTTATTTTAATTAGCCATAAATTAATTATAGATGTTGTATTTATTTTATTCAATATTATGCAAATAATGTATCGTATGGTGGTGATTTACTTACTTCTTGAATGGACTTAGAAATACCATTGCATTTGCAAAGCTAAAATCTACAATCTATCATCTATTGAACTTAATGCATAGAAAGACACTAAGTGTGTGTTCTATGACTGTGCATTATAAACACTAAGAAAAATTCTATTGTACCAAAGCTTTCTATATATGAAGATATCCAATATAATTAAATTAAGTTGTCAGGTTAGGATAGTTCTAAAATTCTCATTTTTTAAAACATTATCATCAAATAAAAGAAAGATTAAAAAATCTAGAAACTAAAGTCAAACAACTCACAATTAGAATTTATTATAATAGTATTAATAAACAACATTTGATGAATTAATTGTTATCCCCCATTAGTAATTAAACTAATTTATTACATCTATAATAATTATATGTAAGATGGTGAAAATCACCATACTATTAAAAAAAATAAAATACAGTGTTTAACTATTCAGTAATATAAGCTGAAGCATAAAATATAAGTTACCTTTTCACACTCCCCTTTTTGAGCTGGTAAATATTCATATGATGGCTGTCTTTGGTACGGAAAACAAATAAACCGAAAGAATGAATTTACAATGTTAACATAAATATTTGCCATTGAAATAAATATAAAGTATTAAATAGGATAGCTACAAATCCAAAAATCGGTAAATAATCATGCACCAACTGATGAAATGTGTCCCATAACCACGTATTTTGAGTGGCAAAATATCATCAAGTGCCTGTGCCTGATAAAATCATCAAATCAGGGATACAAGTTATTATTAAAAACAAATATCCTTAACTGAATCAAACTGTTCTCTTCTTTCTTCCCTAACTTAAATTAGTGCATTTGAAATAGGAACAGCAACAATGAATAAACAAAAATCTTATATTTATACTCTCTTTATATGATACTTTTTTTTAATGAATCCGTATGGAGGTCCTATAAGTTTAGAATATCTTCACACTTGCTTATCAGACAGAAGATTGCAAAAGTAATGATATAAAATCCAAACATTGGTTTAATAAAAACCAGAATAAAAAATTCAAGATATTGAATTCATTTATATTATAGAAATCATAGCTATAAATAAAATAAAATAATTTATTGCCTGTAATAATAAATAAAATCATATATCCTTTATACCTCAATCAATAATTAAGACAAATAGACAAAATTCAAAATCTTTTTACTAATTAATAAATTTAATTGAATTCCATAAGATAAAGTTAACTTAAATATAGAAATAAATTTATTGCTACCTATAAATTAAAAAGACTGACAAAATTAATTTCTTATCCATGTACTGTTGTTATATTGATGTCTGAAATGAATGAGTTTTTGAAAATTGGAATTAAATCATATGTAATTTTCTGTATTATTATATTATTAACTAAAATTTAAGAAACAACACAAGTTTAGCATAATGGTGCATTATAATCACACTAATGATAAAATAAGAAATGATAATGAAACATACAACAAATTAAACTGGGTTTGTTCATTAGTATATAACATTTATTTCCAAATTATATATAATACTTTGGTAGTAATTTGTTTGAGAAAAAGGTATGCCCTTAATATTTTGTGAGGCATTAATTTGAATCCTAATGGCAGACTGAATTTCACTTCAATTAACATTTGACTGGAGTGATATATTTAACAAAATCCACTGTGAATGATGAAGGAATCCTCAAACTATCTCCAGACCATAAACAAGAGAAGATAGGAAATCACATGAGTGAAAATACTTGGTCCTTTCACTTCTGAAAGAGCCTTGTGTGCCACTTCAAAGACACAGTAGTGACACTGTACTCTACTAGAATAGGCTAAAGCAAGTATCAAACACAAACCAGTAGCAAGATCCAACAATGAGGCAAATATCAGTTATTTTATTTTTGGAAGTACTAGGACCTTAAGCAATGACTGCATGTTACTCACATTATCGTAGTATGAGGAACTATAAGGAGGAATAGTAAAATTTAACATTTTCCTATATTAGGTTATATACAGACCCAAAATATTATTTACATATCTAGTTCATACATATAAATAAAAAGAATAATGCTGATTTTTACCTGAATTTCTAATAGAAGCTCAGTTTTCCGACGTCGAATATCGATCAACATTTTCTGCTGCTCAGGAGATAAATCTGAAAAATATAATAATATCAATTGTAATGAAGCTTACAGAATCTTAAAATAATAATCATAATCTTACATATTTTACTGTGCATGAAATTAGAAAATTGTAAAGTAATATTGGAAGAACACAAATAAGAAAATATAAGGAAACAAGTGTGAACATAGTGAAACAGGGCATGAAAAAATAAGTGGTCTTTAGAAGATACATCCAGAATGATTTTTCAATAATTAATTTATTTATTAAATACAGAATTGTAAAGAAATAATCAGAAAAATGGCAACAAAAAGGGTTTATTTATTACTCATTACTTGAATGCATATCATAACATACAAGTAGCTTTTATCTGAATTTAAATTGCACCAAATGTTATTCAACCAGATAATTAGTACAAAGTTAATTATCTAAGTGATACCATAATTAATCTGAAATGCATTATCACACCGCTGTGGGTTAGTTTCAAACAAAAAATTCAATTATCTGATTTAAAACTGCACATTTCTAAAAGATGTTTCCTTTCCTGTTACGATGATTTCCAGTTATAAGATAATAAAATATTCATTACGAAATAAATATACAAATTGAGAAAGCATTGAAATTATATCACAATTCCAGAAATTTGCTAGATCAATAAAAGTAATATACTATCAATTAATATTTAAACACATGAACTGAATACTGGAACAACAAAGCTTGTTCAACAAAGCTCTACTTCTTTTACATTATAAATACAAATGAAAACAAACAAATCTCCTACAATTAATAAGGAAACGAAATTTTACAACGAACGCTGTACAGTAAACTCTTGTCTGGACTAGTAATAGCCACAGACCACCCAAGCCAACAATCTGCTATTATTTAAGACGTGAGATAATTTAAATCCTAAACAATCTTATATAACGAAAAGACAATGGTTACCGTACACTATACTTACAGTATTCGTTCTGAAACATAAATACAGAAAACTTAAATATGGGAACAGTGATACACTAACCGAAGGTTACCTCGTATATGTCCTACATAACCGAAAAAACATACCGTTTATGTTAAAAGTATCCGTTGTATGAATAGCGTTCATTTTTTCCGGAGATATAACCAGTCTACGCACTGTCACAATTAGCAAACATCGTAACACTTAGAAAAACACTAAACAAAACACTTAATTCGTAAGCCGCCATTTTAGAAAACTCCATTCGTTGACTCAGTTCTGAGGTAATCACTCGCGCACTTGACATAACATTTATTTTTTGTGCAAAAGGAAAATTTAACACAACTTTGGAATAAAAATACTAGCATTAAACTTAAGTTCTTATTAAACAGAAACATTCATCAGGAATAATAAAGACATATCCTATATATCTGCTAAGCACTATGTCCACAATTAAGGCAGCACAGTTGTTTCGACACCTGAAGACGCTAGGTTTGAATTAGAAAATTTTAAACGTTATATATATATATACCACCGGATTTTACCTTCGTGATGCCCGATAAATTAAGCAGGCCCAGGCGTTTCTTCAAGAGGACAAATATGTACAATACCGAACGGAAAGTACTTTACGAAGTTTGGAGCAAATAGTTATCATTCATCAACTAGTCAATGGAATAACACGCTCAAAGAATCCAGATGAATAGCGGCTCTAGTATGGAAGTGATTCCGAAGTAAAAACAAAATTTGTTCTTGTTTAATTTAATTAAAATCTATTTGGTGAAAATAAGTGCTTCAACTGATCGCATGAAATATAATATACAAGAAACATGTTGCACTAACTTCCAGAATTGCAAGGGAAAACAGACTTATTTATTACTTGACATTATTTAAATTAGAGAAGCGAAATCTAATTCAGGAATTCAAAATGCTTACAGCAAAGTATTCAAAATTTAGCTGATTTTTTTGTTATTTTCAGTGAAGAAAAAATGGAGCATGTTAACAAAATGCCTTCGAAGAATTTTTACTATGTTTGCAACACTTTTAGAAGATAAAAAGGAAAATTTTCAACAAGATAATGCACCAATTCACACTGCAGAAGCTACAAAAAGATACTACTGATAGAATGCTACTGACGATGGTGAAAAGCCGAAACAGGTCTAGATTAGGCGACTGGATTTTTTTATTCATTCCATTATTTAACTTGTTTTAGTATTCACCTACGGCCATTCTTCCTATCTTCATTAGAAATATTGGAACTGTAATGAGGAAACTTATTGGTTTCTTGAGATATTCCCGCCTATAACTACTGTGTTTTGTGTTTACATGTTCATATCCAACCTACTGGGAATTGTAATCTTAATTTTTAACACAATATTCTTTTTTTGCTTCACTACGTTCCACTTTTACTTTCTACTTATTTTAAATGACTAGATTTATGTTCAGTTATACTATGATATGATCAGCATTGTAACCTATACTCAGATTATATATATAACCTGATTGCAAAATGTAAAACCTCCCTATCAACAAGGTCGTGTTATTCTATAAACAAAATTAATTGCTTTGGGCGTATCCTTTTTTCATGACTACCTTCGAAGATGTTTCGATTTCGCCGATTCAACCTCGTTATGTTATTGTTACTGGGGATTGTGGTTTCCCTTTTGACTTTGTCGGGAGAAGACGGGTTAGATATCAATTGGCTGTTCGCGCCGGCCGTCAGTCCGGAATCTGTGCAGATAGCGTGCTATGACAACAAGTCGTGGAATACACTTGAAGAAATATCGACGACATCAGTGAGAATAAATAACTCGATTTTTTTTGTGGAGACGATGTGTCATGAAAATGGGCTGAATCTTTCCCCCCGGCAAGCCTGTGCCCTGGAGTCCGCCGCCAGGTTAAATCCCTTATTGGATGTGTACCTTTTAATTCCTTCCCCAGTAAATAACAATGAAGAGCTTAGGTCACAGCATGTCAAAGCCATTTTGGGTTATAGTAATATGAAAATCAGACACATCGACATGGATACATATTTTGAGAACACCCCTTTGGAAACCTGGTATAAGGAAAACACATTGAAATCTAGTCGTTGGCCACAGTCGCACTGTAGTGATATACTTAGGTATACAACACTTTGGAAATATGGGGGAATATATGCTGATCTAGATATAGTGTTAATGAAGTAAGTATGTTACTACCTAGTTACTTACCTTTTTTTTATTAATAACTTGTTTTAGTTGACTATTTTGGATTTAAACACATGCTATGTATGCTATGATTTATATAATTGCTCTAATAGTATATCTTGAAATTAATTATTTTTGCTTATGTAAGAATAGTTTGTTTATGTAACAATTCCTCTATCTTTTTAAGGCTAACAGTTTAATTATTCTTAATGTTTTAGACCACTTGATCAAATGGCAAATTTTGCTGGTGCAGAATCAAGTACAGCGATAGCTGCCGGTTTGCTCTCATTCAGCCATGGCCATAAAATTGCAGATATGTGCCTTCAAGATCTTCATTATCATTTTCGTGGTTATGACTGGGGGTATAATGGGCCTGGTGTCATTACTCGGGCACTTAAAAAAGTCTGCAGAGTTAGCAGGGTAAGAGATCCATTTTTTGTTAATTTTATGTATTGTGTACACTGTTTATATTTATGTTGTAATTCATAAATAAAAACAGTGTTGAAAGTTTCTACCTTTCACGTTGAATTATAGAAAAGTTTATAATCTGTAATGCCAAATTCAGTATTCATAATGCCTTTTTAATTAATGATCTTGATGGAGTTATACACAAACCTTGATGGCTAGCATTGAACTCGAATAAATAGATTTATGTCTTAGAGAGCCACTTGAAACTTGGTACACAATAAAATTGTACTATATATAACAAATTATTTATTATGTGAGTAATGTCAGAATTGCTGACATGATTCTATACTATTCTGAGTATAATGATATTTTATTTTGTGGGTAGAGAATAGTAGTAAACATGTTTACTTTGATGTCTGGAGCCATTTTTGCCATTTTATTATTTGTTCCTGTGCCTTAGTCATTACTTTTGCGGTTGGTTTGAGTGTATATAGCAATTTGGTGAAAACAGCCCGCTTGTGCCATGATTACTCACTTCACTCTTGTGATTATTGTATACATTCAGGCAAGTTAAATATTTTTTTATGCTTGTATAACTGTTTGATAATAATTTCAGCATTCTGAAAGCTCTGTTTTAGCTTCAATGAGAGCTTTTTCAATTGAATATTTTTTTTTTAATTTTCATATATGTTAAATTTCTATTAGATAGAAGACATGTCACCTGAAAGATGTGGAGGCTTTACTGTCTTAAAGCCACAAGCTTTTTACCCAATACCATGGAAACAATGGAGAGAATATTTTGCAGAATCTGACACCCAAAACATTATGGAGAAACTGACGAACAGTTATGCAATACATGTTTGGAATCGATTTAGCAGTAAAACAAATGTTACTGTTGGTTCCCAACAGCCTTATGCGATCATTGCGCAAAAATATTGTCCTAAAGTTTTTTCTACTGTGGAATATGTGTTTTAGAACATAATGATACTCAGGTATATGTTTTATTTTGATTTGTATGGTCAATCAAAAAGCATCAAGACTGAATCCAAGAGCTGTGATATCTATTTAAATGGGTTTTATTCTTCAATTACCTCTCCAAAGGAACAGGTTTAAAGTTTATAATATCCATATTTTTTCTAAGATATTCAAATTAAGATGATTCTAGTATTATTTTTTTATTCAAATTCTCAGAAGGTGCAGTCATATGTTCCCTTTTGCATGTGGAGACAGAGTAGCTACCGTACAGAGTAGTACATACATAATTGTATAAATATAAACTGTATATTTTTTTATTTTTTTGTTGGACACAGTATTTTTGTTCTAAATACTCATGTGGAATCTGTTAATTTTTATTCTTACAAAATTCATCATTCCTAAAAGTTTCTGTCATATAATTAGTCATTTTAAATAATTTAGGAATTATATTTATTAAATCAGAATATACATACATATACACCTATGTATATATTTATAGGACTTTTGCCAATGCATAAGTCAACTTAGAACAAAAACTGTACTCTCTTAAACATTCCTGTACTATGATCTTCACAGTTACACCCACTGCATACTATTGATTCATTCCTACATTAATTGACTGTTTTCTAAAAATGTTTGTTTGTGTATGGGTACATGCACGTGTGTGTAAATAGGATGAAGTCAGTGTACCAGGAGTTTGTTCTACACTCCTGGTAAGTTTTATATATATAATGTATCAAAAACTTCTGACTATAAATTTTCAGTGCATTTATTACTTTTAATGTTGTATGATTTAGAAAAAATAATGTAGTGGGAGGTATCACCCATACCACATATATATATATATATATATATATATATATATATATATATATATATATATATAAAGACAAAACATTTGCATATTATAAATAAATATAACACGTATGAAGAAAATTGCATTGTTCTTATTAAGAAATATTAATTTCTTGAAAATTGTTATTTTTTTTTGTTCATTGTATAAGTCTCAAACAAGAGTATGCCTACATTCTTATTTATTTTATATGTTTGATATGTTATCAGTGAATGGAAACATTTAAATGCAAGGTCCTCTAAATTAGAATGGCATAGGGTTCAAAACTGGCAATTGGGGGTGCATGCTGAGTTTCAATACTTTATATGTGATAATGTTTTTTGGTTTAGTGAAAATATCATGTGTGTGTCATTATGTTTGGTCATTATCTTAAAACATCTCAATTCGATCATATGATTGCATTTTGAAAGGAATGAATACTTTGTGCTGTGGGTTACATAAAAATATATTTCTAGTAGACATGCTATAATAATTTTTTATGTATACATATTTTGAATACATACTTTTATAAATTAAAGGAGGTCTGGAAGCTTTTAAACTGCTTGAAGTACAAGTGTGATTCTCAATAAATTTTACATATTAAAATGCAATGTAAAATGTGTTAACAGGGTTCATGGGTATTTCCTAAACTAATGACACTTAAAAATAATGATATTTATTTTTGCTTATTTCAGTAAGGAATATTATATATACCAATAAACATGTTTATGAACATGTTTATACATTTTGTTATTTATATTGTTGATGGCTGTATTTAAATTTACTTCATGAAATATTTGTTGAATAGTCAGTCTTGATACTTTTTGAATATCTATTATTTTATGATTAAATTTGTTATCACAATTTTATATTTCTGGTTTTTATTTATAGAATTTCAAATTATTGATAATTATGTTCACTTAGTAATTGTGAACACACTTAGTTATTTATGTGGTAAACATCACATAATTATCTTCAATGTATATACTACTTAAATATTGTTTTTATTTTCTGATATATATTGTTTTCCATTGTATTATTTCATAAGAAGTTAACATTTTAGAATTGTTTTTTCTTTAGTGATCTTGATTATAGTATAGTAATTCAATCAACTCCATTTAATGGATGAACAGTAGCAAATTTGATAGCATTATCAAATTGCTCCTTTAAGTTATAACTGTAACTTATTTTTTATTATGTATGATACTCATAAATTGATTATTATTATGCATATAATTGTAACTATCACAGCTGAATATTTGATTTTATCTACCACACCTGAATGTAGCTTTTGACGAGTTCCACAACCTCTCTGTGGTTTTGTAAGCTTAATTTGTAATGTATGTGAAATTCATATGGATGAAAATATTTCTAAGTGACTAGGTCCTAGGTAGTATAGTCCAAGTGATATTTTAAATATTTTATTTTAATATGATATATATTTTTTATGGAAGCACATAACAGCCTTAACACTACTTGTGCTATATAAATAGATAAAAAATATTTTTTATTGCATCTATTTAGTTCTAAAGCACATAGGAATCAGTATGCTACTGAGCGCATACAGATCACAAGTTATCTCCTTGTGCTCCTTGTGTAGCTATGAAAGACTAGAAAACAAACAGTATGCTAATGTAGTGAAAAATATGTGAGCAAATGTATATTTGATCATGAACAATTTTTCATTTTCATTTTAAATATGTACCTTTCCTATTGTGTGGTTTTTATAGTACAAAATAAAGAGATGAAAACTCATTGATTGTAAAAAATCTGTAAATAAGGTATATAATTAATTATAATTTAAAATAGGTGCATCTTACATCAGGGTTTCAGAAATGGATTAATGGATCTGATAACTTTTGATTAAATTTCTAAACGTTAAATACCTTGATATGTCCTGATGCCATACCAAAAATTAAGAATAGGTAAAGACCTAATTCACAATATTGATGAATTATGGGAATATAAATGTGCATAGTAAACAAACTACATCTACTGGTTAGAACCAAAAGAAGTAACAAGTTACAGCAGTTTAAAGAAAAATGTTTTTGTCAGATAAATGCCTATTTGTTTGATTCCTTAGGGTCTTAACATTCAAAATATTTTTTCTAGTTATTAATGAACTATAATATTATGCATACTATTGGCATTAAACTCCAAACCAAATGTTTTATATGTTGTAAAAATTATTTTTGGAAAAAATGCTGAGGCAGTGTTTTGAAAATGTTTATCTGGATATTGGATTTTCTTAGACAGTCTTTTTTATTGTATAACATTTTTTAAAACACGGCACAGTTAATGAAAGATCTGTTATACAAATATACATTTTTTGAATTATATTATTATATACTAAATATGAGTAAATAAAAGTGAAACTTTGTGCTTTTATTTTTTTTCTGTACATATTTCCCACAGATTCAGTGCAATATCATTTTTAAATTTAAAGTAAACAATAAATAGGTTTAAGTAAGGCAATCTACTTTTTGAATGTTAATGATAAAATGAAACACTAATAGAAAGTAACACCAATAGTTGACTAACAAAAGTATGAGAACTTTTGAAGTTCATATTTCTTTAATGACTTTCCTTGTGGAATTCATATGTTTTCCTTTACCTTTTTTTGATCTTATTTATTTAATCATTTGTCATTGAAATATTATAGAGACAAAAGTAAATGACACGTTATTTAAAGAAATAATGATAAGTGAAAATAATAATAAAATAAGTGGATTATTTTCCTTAGCTTTAATATTAGTTTTAGCAGTATAAATTAAGGCATTATAGTTCTGTATTTGTTACATTTTTCAAAGTGTTCTAGATACTAAACGAAATTCTGATAATTTTTGAACATCATATCTTGATATGATAGTCAACTTGTGACTATTAATTTTGTTCTTTATACCATATAAAGGTAGCAAAATTGAGTTAATGTACTTTATAAGTGTAAAGACATTATTGTGCTAAGAACCCATTTATTTAAAGTTATTTAACTTTAACCCACTTTCATTTATTTTACAAAAACTAAAGAGGAATATATATAAAAAAGGATGCTTACAACTTCTCTATACTTTAAATAACATTTTCAAAGAAAATTAAAGAATTTTTGAAATAGCAATGGATGACATGTTGGAACAAATTAACACATATAATATGGAATATAAATTTTTATTACTAAATGTTTTCATTTTGATAATGTTAACATAAATTGAGAATATAACAGTCATTGTGATGTCAATCAAAATATGTTATTTCTTTCTAGTATTATTTATTTGACCATACACAAACTGATATGTGAATAACTTACATTGAGAAGTTCTTTTCTTAGCCAATTTTGAATTATACTGCATGTTTAGGTACCAAAGGTTTCTACTAACCATTTTACAACAGAGAAAATGTGATGTAAAATCACTATGCCATATATAATTACACACTTGTATACAAATGTATCAAATATACACTTGATCCTATGGGTTGAGTGAGATTTCATACTTCAACTTATCTATTATTGGATTCTTCCCCAGCATGATACGTGAATATGTATGTATCTACATGTATTTACAAACATACAAAACACAATTTTTCTTTCAAGTGTGACATATAATGATTTATATATCACAATTTAATGGCATGGATACACTCCTCACATGTAAAGAATAAGCACATCTATGAATCATTTACATCAAGTTAGTTCGAAAGGGGCATCAGATTTAGTATTCATAAAGTCACCTAAATGAATCCTATGCAGTTCGACTTTGTTGTTGAAATTGATTGTATCATTTTACGTTGGCATGTTCTTTATGCATAATAATACCTGGCTATTGTTCTTACTCAAGCATTCTAATCAATTAACAAAATAACACAATCTGCACCCAGATAATCAAGTGTATATGCATACACATTTACTTAATTAGATGTAATATTAATATTAGATAGACTTCTTCACATATATTGGCTACATCATATTTGTTACAACTAATTTAGTGCTTATAATAAATTTCAGGAAGGGAATAAAGAAGTAGTAGTTTAATGATTTCCTTACTGAACACTTGGTACTGACTAAATACTGCTCACACATTGAGTCATATAATGTGTCAATTAAATTGACAATAAATAAAAAACTGTATTAAAATTTCGGTTTTATACACATTACACTGTAATTCATAGAGAACAGTACCAAAACTAAGTCCCTTATAAATACTTAGGCGCAATAAATATAATACTACTGTTTGATCATACAATATGACAACAAAGTTAGTCACATGGGGTGCTGTTATTTTTGTAAAATAAAAAAAAATCGTCCATCTCTTTAGATTTGTCATTTTAAACCTTCGGAGGCCTGTTTCATGGCGTTCGTGAGCAGTTTCCTCCAAGCCACCTCCGCTTCTTTTGTCATTGCTGGCCCCAATCCTTTCTTCAGAGTTTGAATCACAATGTCGACAATGTTCTGCGAACAAGATTATTTGTATGAACGAGGGAAGATTTCACAAAGTTGAAATTATTACGATCTAACTGCAGGTTAGATCGCGTAATCCTGTATGGAGGAACTCGGGGAGCAGGACATATTGAACCCATTTGTCCTAGAGCCTTCCCAGAGTTTCGATTATGGGATCCTATACCCATGGATAAGAGTTCTCCATAAAGTATTACGCGATCTTACCAGAGATTAATTAAGTAGACCATATTTCAATTGCTAAAATTCCAACAGAGATTGGACGATTACTTTTCTTCTTTTCTTCCTTCTGTTTATAGTACAGCTGGATTCTATGGCCATATTGGACGATTAATTAATAACAACTTAATAAGCCAACCAATTTAGTGCAAGCTTATGTTTATTAAAACAGATTTTCCAACAATTATTTTTGATCAGATTAAACAGCGGTAAAGAACACTATTTCAAAGCTCTTCATAATATTGCTCTTCTTCGATATTGTTTTCGAAGATATTATTTGTAGTGCATTATAATGGACATAAAATCGATTAAACGTAATTTTGCTTATAAGAATCCAATGTAAAATAGTATAATTTAATTGTTTTTGAAGAAATTAATTATTTTAGAATAAAAGGACTTCCTGGATACCACTAATAGGATCTTACCGCTGTTAACCATTTTTTTCAATTGTATTTATTACAAAAGGATACGCTAGATAAGCTATGGAATATCAAAATCAATTTTAAACTGATAAAGGAGCATTAACCATAAAATCGTTGGGAGTGATTTGCCTCTTCTTGTGATTGACGCCGATCCTTAATAGTGAAGATTTGATGACGTCATCTTTCTCGATGTTATCTATCAGTTTATTGAGAGTTCCCAGGACGTTTTCGATGAGGTGCTTCATGAATTTCGGATTTTCGCGGACGCTCTTCTGCCCTTTGATTTTGAAAGCGGTGAATGTCTCCTCGTACGCCGGGAACATTTCGAACATCCTGCCAACACAGCACAAATTTATGCTCTGCAATTATCAACAAAATGAGCCGCCAGTATTCGCCACCATCTTCTGACCGCTAATTTGATTAAGGATCATTCTTTCGCTGCTCTGGCGCACGCTTGTCGGAGGGAGTAAAGACGCGGAGGAAGTAAAGGTATGTAAACTGAATCGCCAACTAGCCACCCAGGAAATGAAAAGCGGTAACAGTAGGACCGCTGACTGCACACTTTTAAGATGTATAAAAGACAGAAGAAAAGTTCTTCTGGCATTTTAGGATGCGCGACGAACATGCATTATGTCTTAAACTGCAGGCACGTACCATATAAAAACTCGTTTCTATATGTGCGTATATATATATATATATATATATACATATATATATATATATATATATATATATATATAAACCATAATTTCTAGTTAAAACTTTTATACACCAATAACTTTCCCATGGATGGAACCATCTGCTAATTTGTAATATCCAAAGGTAGTTTCCGTAACTCTAATGTTGTTGCGTTATTATTTTCTAATATTAGCAGAATGATTCTAAATTACTTATGTTTTATATAAATGTAAATATAATATTGGTTCATTGGATATTTAAAACTGCGCGCCTGAAAATGCGACATGATTGGCCTTACACGGTTGCCAGTAGTTGACCAGTAGCATTCAAATCTTTGGTAACCGGAGTCCATGTGCTCCGAATTTTGGCGATTTCTTCGTCATTAAGGTTCAACAGTTTTGAGGCCTGAAACATACACTGTAGATACAATATTTATTTTTAAAAATGTAAATGGATTTTAAAAACAAAATGGATCAACGGGCTGTAGAAAACGAATTGTTAGAAATGTGGAACCGAACCAGTCAATAGTGCATATTTGTATCCGTGATTTAGTTAACTGTGGAATTGTAAAGCTCAAGACACTACTCACATGACGATAATAAGCCAAAAAAATTGGCCTTGTAAAACTGAAAAGACTTGCGCACCGACCGCTGTACATCGCGAGGAGGATGCACGAACGTTTTGCACCTCAGGAAAATTTAACAATTTTTTGCAATCGTACTTTCTAAATTTTGCAATTTTTTTTTAATCAAAAGAACATCTGTTGCTTTGGGTACCATGACATCCGCTCTATATTTCTCCACATCGTGCATAGGGACCCGGCTGATGAAATGAGAACGGGCCTGAAGTGGGGTGTGTACATTTTGTAATCTGTGTATTATTCAGTTAACCGGTTTCGGCTTTTCGTATCCTGGTATGCTACCGACATACCAGTCAGTATATAGCGAACTACTTATTCATGTCGGCTCTCGATAAAGGAGCATCATGTCACTATTACTGTCGATAATTGGTCCTATTTTGTTTCATCAATTCTGCTATTCCTAATTATGTATCGTTTCATATCTTATACCGTTTCGAAGACATTCCGACTGACATGACCGGTTAATAGATTTAAAATCGCAAAAATGAATCTTGTAAATTAAATGACTGATAATCCTATCGTGACCAGGGTGGGAAACGTCAAAAATCCTCTGTTCGAAGAAGATAACGGTTGTAAAAAGTTGTGGAGTGGATGGCATGGAGACGGCTTCACAAACACACAGGATGTTTACTAAACTCGTATCTGTTGAAGACACCATAAACTTCCAGACAACGCACATCATTTCCAGGAAAACAGTCCCTCTATATATAAGTGGGGCCGTCTTCAACATGGTGGGACAACCAACCCAAGTTCATTCTCAATTCGAGACCGCCCATCACTTAATCCAAGGGGAGTTAACTAAATATAAAACAGTCTGATCTATTTTTCGATATATTTTGAACGACATTTATGACCCTTTATGTTAGTCCGAAGAAACTAAGGTTAAAATTGGCCCAAATGAGGCCATTCAATGGTGATGATAGGCGGTGAAATAGGGGGTGATGACTGTGACTCTAGTTTTTAATTATAGCAGCACTTCTGATTATTGTTTTTACGGTATTCATTCTGAAAGAGACGCCGTTTTTCTATGCAACAAATGCCATAATCGGAGTGAAAATCGTATCCAAGAGACTGAAATCTCTCAAGGAATTGTATCATAAAAAATAATCGAAATGCAAAAGCTGCTTTGTCTATATAATTGATATTATATTCTCGAGGGGGAAAGGTACTATTCAAATTGGGCAGTAAATGAGGCCAACGGGGGCCGTTTTATCCGCGGGAGATATCGGCGCTGATTTTGTTCAGCTGTATTCAATCAAAAGACCGCTTCTGAGAACACTCTAACTCCAGCATGCCCCGACACGTTCTTCTAATATAACAAATTTTAGATGAGCCGAAATTTGCAAGTGAAAGGAATCCAACTCCTAGCAAAGGACGAAACCAGCGAGAGGAGACAGAAGATCGAGAAAACTACGGTGTATTCTAAAAGCCTAAATTATAAGTCGTTTTTTCTTTATTTCGAGAAAGTGAAAACACGTTTATCAGTTGTACGTGATGGAAATGTGTCTACGATTCTCCCAAGCTCTGACGAATATCAGAGCGGTCCAGAGTTGTTAGTACCGACAGGAAAATCAGAGATCAAAGTTTCCGAAACTCCAGTGTCCCATTTTGGGAGGACGCGCTGTTAAAACGCATTTTTTGATTAGAAAACTGCGGCCCGTCGCTGTCATTGTCGCCAATCGGTAATGGGCTCGGACGAGAGGCCGAGATAGAGACGGGTGGTACCTCTCTCTCCCTTTCCCATCAGCTAATGGGGCCGCTTTTGTGTCTCCCGGGCCCGGCTTACTTCCCATCACACCCTTCCTTCGTTTTAAACTATTTACATTCATCACCGGACTAGTGATGACGCGTAGTCTCTGATTACATAGACTGGCACCGATAAATTTCAATCGAAATGGAGCAACTGCAATCAAACTAGTGGAATATCGTGTAATGAACAAATGGAGAAGGATGCGACGAGTGAAACGTCATTGAATAATTTCTAATGGGTATAGGCGTTTAGGAGATTAACATGTGATAGTAAGAGTAGTTGACAAGGGGAATTAACAGGCGATTGGGACACAGGGAGTAATTTGTACAATCGAATAATTGTTGCAAGAGTTTGCATACCTACTGGCGCGTAGGAATAAATTCAGTAAAGCTTGTCCTTCAAAATGTTGTGTAGATTGAATAAATACCTACATACTTTTGAATTGTAATTTTCTATTCGTTATTCATGACGTAAAGCGCCGATGCTCATTCGCAAATGTTCGACTCGTAATTTCATCAGTCTTCGGAACCGTGGATGAACTCGTTATCGCGGCGACCGACGTTCTATAATGTTTACTATACATAGTCGAACATTAATTCTATTCCGCGATAATCTTTCGATACTTTTCTAATGGCGTTGAAACTAAACGGGGCTAAAAGCGACAACAAATTGGTGGGCTGACAAGGGCGCGGCGCTATGGGACCTGTTGCGCCCTCCACCTTCTCTCGAGTTCCAATCGTTCTTACCTAACATTCTTCCAGTTTCAGCCTCTCGCATTTGATTCAATTCTGTTAGTCAGAATAAACATTTTCAAACGCAATACAGTTTTCTCAGTATATTCTGACTAGATTTTTAAGCCTACGAAGTACATAAGAACACTGCTTGGATTAACACAACTTTATGTGTGGTTATATACGGACAGAAATATTAGATTCTCACGTCCGTTTGTTATTTTTTTGGTCGTGTTCTTCAAATAGAATCGATGATTATTCGATGGGGATTGAAAATTGGATGAGAATTATTATTTGGCCATAGTATGGAATACAATATTAAATGAAACTTACACTTCATAAATCCATGAAAACAGCTGTATAGAATGAACTGTATTATATGTAATGTTTTCTTCTGTTTGATATCAAAATTGTAGTAGTTTTCTCAGGGAATTTTAATAAGCGATTGAAAAAACTAATTGATTAGTCTCGCCTTCTCAGTATTTAACGACCGGACAGCTATATAAATAAATGATTAATGGTAATGTCACCTACTGGGCAAAGCCTATCTCGGGTAGAATAGCATGTATTGTTAATGCCTATTGTGATTTGTTAAGTGTTATACATTATTATAAAGGGGCTGTGTATTCTTTAAGCGGCTGACATTGCGCCCCGGACACGTTTGGCCGGGAGGGTATGGATATAACAGACTTGACTCGAAGGCCTTCTTAAAACGTGCTCGGTATTTCGATCCTGTGGCTCTCTAAACGTCGCACTAACTTACCTCGCGAAGTTACTGAGCGGCGTAATACCCCAGAGCATTAGAGCATTAGGCCATTCACACACACTAGAACAGGGCTCGGTAAAACTATTTTTAGAAAATTAAAAGCACCAGTATTTCTAATATGAAACGCAATCAGTCCTGACTTTAACTAATTGACGAGATTATACAATATATGTACAGGTTACCGTCAAATTAGTTCTAAATTATTTTTAATTATTTTATGACAATTTAAAATGGTTACTGTTGCTTATTTCGGAATTTAACACTCGATAGTTAATATTTTTGCCGGTATATATTCAATTTAGGAATCAGTGCTTAAATTGGACCAAAAAATTTAGAAATTGTTTTATCAATAAATAACACTCGAAGGTCGTAGGGGCAAATAAAAATATCCCCCCCAGGGGGTATCACTCGCGCTGTGATATTATGGATTTAGGAATCCCATGGACCAGCCCACAATCACCGCGTCCTTTACACAGAACAATTACATAACGCCCAACATTATAATACAAGGCACATTCAAGTAAACAAGGCTACATTAGGAAACGGGAAAGACTGGCATTTCTTTGGACACCCCCACATCTATAAGTGGACTTAAAGTATGTCGGAAACAGACCGGCTATAGAAATAACGATAGGCACACGCCATAAAGCACCGAAAAAAGCATATAGTAAACTTATAAAACAAATAATTAAACAAAATCAACGAGTGGAGAGAGATCGCAAGAATGATGACATTCCAAACCCGCAAGGAGCTTTAATTTAATACCAGACAGGTATTAAATTATGCTTAAACGGTGAACAGAATACAACCTTCAGGCTAAACAATTTTAAGTTTTATATCGTGGTTTAGCAAACAAAATATTGTATCAAATGAGTACTAATGGGTTTCATTCACAAGTTCCCGACCTCGTTGTCGCTCCGCGGTAAATTATGCCCGATTGACAGAAAGGTCGCCTCCCACTGGCGACCTGTTATTTTCCTCATGTTAATATCTTTCCTCTTTATCCCCGCCAGTTTTTAAAACCGCTGGAACTCAATTATCCCGTATATAATGACGAGAAATCGCCGTCTATTTTCTTCGACCGACGACCGAGCCTACACTCGGATGTTAATTGGTAGCATTACCCTCGTGCGCTGTTGTCACGTAATTGTCAAATCGCAAGGCAAACCTTGTGCATTTCCTTAAGAGTTTTTTTCGAATGTCATTTCCTATGCATTTCAATATATAAGACCACCAATTACTTCTTGATTTTTACCCCAGTTACGCTTTTATTTGGGCATTTTAGAATATAATCCACAGCGTCCATAGTAACTAGCGTAGAATTAAGCACTAGTATAGGAAAACCCCAGTATTACGACAGATCGTCGTTGATCGGGACATTTATGACTGCCACCTCGTTATTAACTTAATGTGTGAGCGGGTTGTTCGCGACCGCATCTGAGAATCATCTCCGAAACCGCGAGAGCCGTCAGACCGTTTGTAATTACAACCGTCTTATTCAATCACTGAAACAGGAACCCTGTGTAACCGATGTGGTTTTTACCTCGGTAGACGTCGTGCTAAGGGCGCTGCGGCCATTCCTCGAGACAGTACCACTGAGCCTCGGTAGGATGTCTGGCATTGAGTCCAGTGTAGAATCCGAATTGAAGAGTGTCGGGCCGAAGATTACGGTTCAAATTTAGCCGCCGAGCGATCATCAGTTGAGAGACTGTCGAGTTTGCGGGCCTGAGACTTCCAACATCCGCTGCTTCGCTCAATATAGCGATAGTGGAATACACCATGTCTGTTCCCTTACGGCTTTATTAAAGTATCGGCCTGCACCCATATAGAATTCGAAGCGACCGATTCCCATTGCCGACGGCGGGACAACGCGACAAATCTAACTGCATTGCAAACAATAGACTGAAGCGTAGATTCTATGGATCATATTAGCTTGGCCTTACGAATAAAGGTCTTTTTTACGGTACTACTACGTGTTGAATTAACGAGCGCTCAGCTTAAATAAAATTATGCCATATATAGTCCAGTATCTTTCTATAATGTAATTAAAAGTTCCTAGTTAGTTTCGTATTGTTTCAGAAGTTAGTGATGCGCCCATTTAAAAAGAAAGACTTAAAATATTATTTAGAATTATCGTAGAAGACGTCGTTTTTAATTTTAGAACATCAGTTATTCTTTGTTGGTCACCGATGCCGCCAAATACTCTATAAATTCTAGGATTTATCCAATATAAGCCAAACAAAAATTGACTCGTTTTTGAAAAAACGGCCTTCCGGAGTCCGCCTTCTATAATTCGGGTGAGGGTTTTAAAGTTATAAAACTGTTATCGAGCGTTGGGAATGGGGCGGCTCCGAAGTGAGAGCCCGAGTAATGAAGGGGTAAGGGGAATGCTGCCAGATTGGAAGTATAATTTTTAATTTGGCCCCATCAGCTAACTGAATTTCAACCGCTCGACGGGGGAGGCCGACAGCGCGGGTTTTTTTCGCGGTGTTTCAACCAGTACATTCAAGAAATTTTATCCGCCAAGGTTCTTCGACGTGGGAACGTTGCGAGATTTACGCCATTCCCGGGAACCGAACGTACCCACACACGTAGGCTTGTAGGTAAATTCGTGGTTTACCGATGTGCATCTGGTCCGTGACCGGAGCACATGCGCACCGCATTCTCCGTCACCATCGACGTTCGACCCTGCCACTCTATCCGGTTCCTCATGCTTTTGCTATCGATGGTAGATAAGAACTAATGACGGGGTCTTCGGATATTCGACCAGAAATCGAAGAATGCTCAGTGAATGTAGGTAGCTGATTATCATACGCGGTTTCGTATGTAAAAATATATATCTATTAAGGAGATACCGTTATATGTATTTATGGGCTTAACATTCAACAGTATTAATATTCAGATATACTTACTGACAGTAGTCCTTCTTGGCCATCGTTAGTAGTTTTCCCACAGCTAATGAGAGCGCCGGTTCGCGGTCAAACGCCACTGTAGCGTTTTCACTACGCTGTTGTACGGAATTAAAAACTTCCATTTTCGTCCCAATATTCCTACGCCGTCGGCACTGTATTTGGGGTCAGTATAAAGTTTTAATTGCGGCGAAATATCCAAATCGAAATTCCGGGCCTGAAAAAACTTTATTGCCCAATTATAAAGCGTCGTCGGTGCACGGAAACGGATATTTATCAATATTTAACTGTACAATTAAGCTGTAACAAATATAACGTCGATTGCGCCTAATTATTTGAACGAAGTATAATTTGGTAATTGAAGACGGTAAACAATTACCCGTCAGTACTTTCCGTGGATCGTTATCGGACGTTCCAATTATTCGAGGGGATTTACTAAATGAACTGAATTAAATACGGCTATAATTAAATACGGCGTGATTAGTTCCAGCCCGCAGGGTATTACGAATTTCATGTTTTATCAATGGAGCCATACTTCAACCGATTGGTTGAACAGCTGAATTACGTATTCCGAATGGGTTATCACTTTACGTACATGCAATTATAGAAATTTCCTTTAGTGGAATATGAAAATACATTCCGCAATTTTTTCGTGCTTTGGTTTTTAATATTGGGATATTTTTTATCTCACAGCTTTTCACATTTCGGAGTAAAACTGAATTCTGCCTCTGGGCACTGAGAGAAGACGCGAAAGAACCATTCCAGTCTACTCCTCTCTGTCTCTGTTTCTGCAGTGCCTTTTTGCCTTCTGTCCGCCTCTCAGACCGCCTCCCTCCGGCTTATATTGCTCTGATTAGTAGAAGCGAAATCTTCATTAAGTAATCATCCCGCCCATTGAGTTAATTAATGGGGCAGACGGCGCCACGGCCGGTGGTCAAAGCGAAGCCCGCGGTACTAGAAATTGTTTATCCCGCTATAATTGGAAATAAATTAACCGTTTGATTAATTGAAGCCGATCGATCAAATCAACAGACGCTTTTCCAATAACCGGACGGGGCCCGCTCGGCTGCAGTTTCGCATAACAATATTGAACACGGTCGTTGCTTAAACAATGACAGATTTAACACGCAACAATACATGCAAATTTAAATGCACTAGGGGTTCAATAAGCTACTGTCGTTATCCACAGATTTTAAAAGACAGGGGTGGGACAGTTAAAACTCATTATCTTTATTAAATCATTCACGTTGATTAAAGACAATAGAGCGCGAGATGTATGTCATAATTGGGTTGTACTGTAGAGGAGGTAATGGGGCTCAAGAATAAATTGGAATATAGTCGATTAATTTAATGAATTACAAAGCTTAATATACTGGGAGATGCAAGCGGTAATATTGGCCATGGATGTAAAAACCCACTATGTTTACGTATTGGTGTCAACTTCTTTTCACATTCCATGGAGGATGTAAATGTACTGTAATAGTATATACGTCGGCGGATCGTGTCGTTACCATTTCAGCATGACAAATGATTTAGACTATTGTAAATGCATATAAATATATACTATTGAGTTTGAGAATACTTAATCCAACATTGATCAATGTTCACCAAACTACATTTATCCTCAAACTGCTAAGTCCTCTCAAGTTTTAATCGAGTTCGCAAGCGGTTCTTTTCCCCGTTGTCTGACTCGGTAAGTCTAAGAAAAGAACGTCACACGAAATTGTATATTTCCATGGCTTCATCCGGAGGGTTGCGTAAGAGAAACAGCCTCGTGTAGGACGCGAGGGATGGGAACCGCGCTGGGGCTTTTTGCCATTCATCACTGATGTAACGTGGACCTTACTGTGTAATGAGCGGCCAATGACGTCCGGATTGACGTTCACCTGTCGAATCGTCACGAATGGCGAATCAGGAAAACTTTTACCGGTTTTAAATTATATAAATGGACATTCCCTGTACTGTTTTATTTACCCGGCATTACCTTTTTAACGAGTTCCATACTCCTCTCTAGTCAGGGAAACTTTAAATCTGAGGTGAACTAGCCGACTGCTTCTGAATATTTAAAACATGAACTTCCAGTAGCTACCAAACCCAAGAAATTGCTAGCTTCTCGCCATCGTCAGTAGCCTCGAGTAACAAGCAGTGAAATTGCTGACACATTATTGGGTTCTGACCGATTATTGCTGGCAGCTGGAGGTGATAACTGAGAGCCCGTCTGAGCCTTGGGCGAGCAATCGGCAAGAAACGGGACAAAACATTTACAAGGGAGATAAAATTCATTTTTAGTTACTCAGCAGTGGCAGCGAGTTCGGCTGTAACAGTGCTGAAAGTCAGAAACCGTCCAGCTCGTTGTTTGATTGTGTGGCAGTATCGATACGTTTTGGTAGTTGCAGTTTCGATTTGATTACAGTTTGGCTCATACAATAAAGAGACTAGTCCCCGAGTCGTTATGCTCTTATCTAAATCAACAGGCATTTGGCAAAGCATTGTCTTGTTAAGTCCCGCGATTTAACCGATAACCGTAAGCCACAATATCGGGTCGCATTATTAGACTTATGATAAAATGAATTGATCGGGACTTGGGATGATAAATACTTGGGTTGAGGCTTTCATCGACCTGGACCGGGATATGATATCAAATCCGCTCCCGAATGGAAACAGTTATCGTTCCCCGCCTTTGTTTAGCTATATTGAGTTAGTTTGTCCGAGATTTGTTTGGACACCGTTCGGGAATAAGGCCTATAATAAATTATAGGCCCTGAAATATCATCAACAACCGCTACACAAATTCGATCCGTCCGGAATGTCAATTATCGTTAGATAAATATTTATAAGTGTTTTATGAAATTGGCTGACCCCCAAATGCGTCGGCCTGTATGAAATTTGGAGGCCGATGCGTTCGTAGTTCAGCGGTGAAATGTACCTCGGCATTTTTATAACAGTAACAACGGTGTATTTAAATACGAGTAACTCACAATCTCACAATAATGTTCGAGCACAAAGGTTTCATTGAGGTGAAATTATTCATTCATCTCCCGTGAAAACGCTTCCTCCAGAACTGCCCGAATCATCCGCGTCAGTACGGTTTTTGTTGAATTTCACATCGTCATTTCAACTATGGCGAAGATTACTCGAAACCTGTACATGAATATATATGCTATATTCTTTATAATTTTAATACGATGAAAAGCTATGTTTTCCAATATATACAAGAAATCAATATTGAGTACTTTCATAGCAATATTTTTGATGATTTCGTGTTCAGTAAAGATGGACCACTATGGGATATTACGGAAGACTCAAGGCTCTCTTTGTAAATTGAATGTTTTACATATATATATATATATATATATATATATATATATATATATATATAAATGAATTAGCTAATTCGTTTACTTTCTAGAAAAATTGTAGATTGGTAGAAGGAAGATAGGATATGACACTAGAAAATAGTCGCGCATAAATATCCTTATTGCATTAGTTCATGCCACATATAATATGGAAGTACGCGAAATAAACTGAATAAGTACTAGTAGTCTTAATTGCTGACTCGTGCAATCTGCATACATCAAGCGGAACGGTCGGAACTCATAACCTTGGGTACAGATGTCGGCGCTGGACAAGAGCCCAATCATTAATCCTCATTCTGGATTCTCTAATCAGTGTTCCCTTCGAATTTACTCTTCAATTATGCGCTCTTTCATTTTTCCGGTCCCGAAATAGCTTGGTTTTTTTTGCCCGCTTTTTTTTGTTTCCATTAGCCAGGCCGTTATTTCCTGATTCGGCAATAGCGGTACGCTTGTGGACGATGCGCTTCACGGCTGTCGGCGCTTGCAAACGCAATCGGAGCATTTGTGCCGGCCCACCGTCAATTGGAGACCGAGTGGCACCCTCTCTTCCTTATTAGGCCTTCCTTTTGTACCAGATACGGGACAAATTGAAAAACGTCTTCAATTGGGCGCCCACCGAAACGCAGAAGCTCCAGCCGAATATATCTCCAATAATGTTCCTACATACGTGCAAATAAGCGTACGTACCTGATTGAAGAAAATAGACAAAAAGAAAACAGAAATACCGTAGATTTCGTGTGTTTCTGTCTCCTCTCGCCGGTTCGGTCTTTTGCTAGACCGGTACTAGTACAAGTCGAACCTATCTGGTATTCTGTATTTACGATCATAAATGTTTTCCTGTTGATCCACAATTTATTGACCAACGTTTATTTTTAGCAATCTAATTAATCGGTGCATGTGCACCCAACGAACTTTAGTTAAGTACATTTCCGCACCACCCTCAAGCTGAAACCGGTCTGGCAAAAGACCAAACCAACGAGAGGAGACAGAAACACACGAAATCTACGGTATTCCACAAAACAAGTATTCTAAAACAGAAATAATTCAGGAGACTATTCCCCTATTGGAATACGAAAAATAACCATATATTTGATGGAAATAAATTTCATATACTACACTACACAGTTTTCTCTAGTTGGTGGGCTGTTATCAACACGTGCTCAAATTATACTACAGTGGATTATACCATAGTTTAAATGTCCAGTAATTAAATGTGACATTAATCGATTGAAATATATTTATTTGGGAGAGTTTAAGAATTATCACTTCATAACACTCATGTGTAAACAGTTCTAGCTCACGAGTTATTAATCGTTAGGAAAACAATTGATAAGGACTCTCCGATTGTAATTTTTTATTGGATCTTAATGGTCTGAAGTTTCACTTGAACGACTTTTGTAAAACAAAATTCCGTTTATAACCTCCAAGAACAAATAGTGTGGGCGGTTTTTTTCGTTAGCGCGAGACTTATTGCTCGGCGGATGTTATTTATAAAGTTTAAGTCCCCTCCGGAGAAATACCGGACAGTTGTGCGGGGTTTCAAAGGGGGGTCTCGGTCGATTGAATGGGAGCGTGACCGGCGGGTATTTTTGGATGGACGGGCTTTTCAAACTCGGACAGGGGGCATTATCTGAAAGTTTGTCCCGGCTCGCCGGTTGGACGGCGCCCCAGATAAAGCTCTGGCCAACCCCCTCCCCCCCCCTCTCTCCCATAAAATACCCATTCATACGTGAATGTACGGATCAGAGAGGCGTAGCAGGGGGGGAATAGAAGCAGAAAAGAAGCGACGGGGTCTTATTAGTCGACTATTAGCGGAGTCCCGTAAAAGAAAACAATCTATTTCGCTATATACGAACCGGAAAATTAAAACATTTATGGCATGCTTATCATAAATTCAATCCGGTGTAATGGACTGAGTTATATTAAAATATCCGTTCGAGTTTTTAACGGTGGAGTGTTATTTTGTCGGTTGTTTCTCCTTATGAAGAAGCCACCCGGTGATAGCGCTTTTGACGCGTATTATTAAAAATCAATTAATTTAATCACTAGCTTTGGGTGGAAAAAAGAAGTTGGATACATGGAATAAATAGTATGAATATTTTAAGACATATAGTTTTCTAATTCTAACATTATTTGCTTAGTAAATATGATGCATCGTTAAATGGACTTTCCGTTAATGCGTTTTCCTGTAAACACTTGATGACTTCAAAACCTGAAAAACCCATTTGTCTCACAGGAAAATTCTAGGAAAAGAAATCCACCGGGACAATTGTTGACTCTCGTTAAATTGGATTTAACGTGAACTTTTTAGTTTTTTTTAAACCTTTAATGGAGACCCCCTTTGAAGTTTGAATCATAATTTTCAAATTAATTCTGACGCTTATTCAATTTCTATTCAAAAGTCAGATTTAAATTAACGTTCTCTTTGGCGTTACTTCGCTGTTATCATTTTCAACGAAGTGAAAAATACTTGAAATGGTTGAAACATTCAACCGGATCCAACCTGATAGGATCTCTGGCGTTCGGCCAAGAATTACAATAACACAGCTGTTTCATTCCGTCCGTAATTTGTACTCGACGCTAATAAGCAATAAATCTTGCATCTTGATGGCTAATTCACAAGATAATCCCTGACTTACCGTTACTCTCCCGAAAGCCCGTATGAACAGAATTTTATTGGTTCTTGTTATCAAATATACTAAATTGCACGCTCAGATTAGATTCTTGTCATATAAAAACAACCGTACGGTACACGTATGGAGTTCAGATAATATCTAGGGATCTATATAAACCCAATAAACTGAAACGCGCATAAATACATTTCAACGCCCAATTTCGACACACCTTATGTAATATATTTAAATATAATTTTGTGAGCAATGTTATAACTAATAAGGGTTTTTAACAGTTAAATATTTCTTTTGGCCAAGTCTATTCGGGACAAGAGTTTCATTCAGCGTCTTTCAAATGAGTTAAGGTTCAAATTAGTGTCCCCACTGATAACAACTCCTAAGTATTCTCCTGCGCCGGGTATTCATCCAAAAAATTATTATTACATAATATTTAGATGTACTTAAGTAATTTAAATATTTATAAATCTGGCGACGGGCCGAGAACAGGAGTTGTGGTATCAACTGTAATTTGAAATCTGTGGATTTGAAGGGATGTGACGAGGACAGTGCGCTTAGACTGAGACAATGAGAAGCAAGCACGCTCTGCTGACGCGGGTCGAGAGATTGAAGCGGAAATTAAAGGTGTGAACACCAATAACCGACACACCTCTGGTCGGTTCTATCGATTGATGTTTTCCCGCAGTTCGCGTGTCTCACAAGTGATGCTCGTGAGAGATTGTGACCGGTGTTACTGAGAAAATCAGTTAAGTTCTGTGAACAGCGATTGCATAATAAAAAGTATATATGTTTATAAAAAACCTTTTACGGTGCCATACAGAAAAAGTGTTTAAACAGTAAACATTCTTATCAACGTTCATAAAGTAATAGTGAGAAATTTTTTCACGGCGAATCAGATAAAGTCACTTAACGTGTTGAATAATTATCACTATTGAATTTGAACTCTTCTATAAGTGAATGTACGTGTCTTTCAAGTAGTAGATTTCATGTTATGAGATTGCCAAAGGTAGTACTTTGACCGGTGCTCAGTCTTATGTTTTAATATAATAAATTCAACAACCAAACGACAGTGGTAATGCAATATTTTCAAGAAATATTTTTTCGTACACCTAAACTGAAGTTAAAGCAACTGCGGACTAAAGTTAAAACGTTCGGCCGCTATTCAAAATGTAAAATGTGTACAGCTTTTGTACGTAACCATTCCAGCTTGATCCACCTGGTAAAGGATCCGGGTCTCATTTGAATTTTTACAAAAAGTCGCTTTCTCATGAATATGTGTTTAATGAGCTCATACCTCAAGAAAGTATTCACTGGAGGCAAATAAGCGCTGGATTACTCTTTATGCTCCTCCACACATGTGGCCCAAGCTTACCCGAGATTTATACCGGGGTCTTTTAGTGAAAATATCTACCTCTATTTTATTCGCATTGATGTTAGATCAAGATTGATGGAAGTATTCGACGAGTTTTCTGAAATTCAGTTTTTTGAAATCTGTAATCCGTGTAATTTAACGCCGCGGAATCTTATTTTAACAACGCGATTGTAATTAGTTTTATAATAATTATATTAGTGTAATTATATTGTAGAGCCGGACGGATATGAAAAATACATCCGCCATTAGAGTTGCATGGCCTTATCGGGCCAATCTTTTACACTTATTCATTGGATTTTTCATTTACATTTCGAATTCCATTTTTAAAACGCATATCCTCCGTTCATCGAACGATTATTAAAATAGAGAAGTTTTGGAAGTAGAATTCAATCAAAATTCATGGGGGGCAACAGCGGACGTACACTCGACCGCAGTAATTTGAATACGGTCTGGGCATTTCCGCCGAGAGAAAACGTGTTTCCCTTGTGCCCGCCAAACAGGAAATTAGGCAAACATCTCCCCCAGTTTTAGAGTAACGTGGTTGCAATAATAGACCTTAACGCCGTAGCTAGACACAGGTAACGAAGTTCCCTAAGAAACCTCTTTTTCCAGGACACTAGGCGTGAATTAAATAATGAAATACTATATTGTTTGAACGTCCATACTTTTCATATTTGCTGTTTTGGCCAGCGTTTCTGAATTTTTAGTTGTTTCATTAGAATAAACATCTTACATAATGCAGAACTAAACTACTATTGCTATATTGGGGTAAATCATCCTCAACGGTGGGTGCTAAGTCAAAAAACCTTTTATCGGATGAACACTTCAGGCTAAACATTGTACCCTACGACTGTCGTCACAACAGGTGTCAGGAGAACAAGCAATTTATCTACATTTGATTATAATCCTACGGTTATACCTGCCGTAAGTATCAATACTTTTTATGACATTTTGATATTCTTTGGCTTCAGTCCTCGTCCTAGACACCAATACGATAAAGGTGTCATACCTTTAAAGGGTCATACGATATAATGTCATCTGATCGTCTATAGCATTATGCATGTATTTCGATTTAGTTTTTTATTGAAACTACTGGAACCTACCAGTCCACAGGAGTCACCTCCAGTTACCGGTTAGTGTAAGGGGCCTCATTTTGGGACCTCGTATATGTATGTATAGTATAAAAAGGATATGGGTTCTTTGGGGGTCGGGGTAGGTTGACATGAGAATAGTCCAATTTGAATGTGCAGTTGGCGGGAGTGTAAATTGCGAGGTGGGGTGCGAGCGTCGGTCGGGGCGAAACGTAGCCACGAAATTGGTGCCCGAGTGTTAACTCGA
Source organism: Lethocerus indicus (assembly GCA_019843655.1). Lineage (NCBI taxonomy): Eukaryota > Metazoa > Arthropoda > Insecta > Hemiptera > Belostomatidae > Lethocerus > Lethocerus indicus. The sequence continues at coordinate 14,061,265 of JACDQD010000008.1, forward strand.
TAATGGGGCCGACCCGGCTACTTATCGCAATTGTCCACCGGCTCCTTCCCCCCAGAGATCACTCCGTCGACCGCCCTCCACTGACGTGCAACACAATTCGACCATTTAATAGACAATGCCCAAATATCGTGTAACTGTAAAATAATGCCGCCCGAAAAAATAGATAAGATATTCCAAAAATAAAATGCGAAAAATAAATTGTATTCCTACGGCGGCATTGCCAAGGCGACCGGGGTACTGAGGAGAAAAGTTTGGAGTACTTGTTATTTGGCCTGCGTGGGGTTGGAATGTCGTAGTTTTCCCGATCTGCTGTCTCACCGGTTTGGTCTTTTGCTATGTAAGAAAACTTTGGTCTTTCTGTCCGGATTGTTGTGGAATATATTTTCTATTTATTGAACAGTTTGCCCTTATTTGAAAACGAGTGGTTCTGTACTACCGAACGGGACAGGCAGGCGGGCGGGGAGCCTAGGTCATGATTTTATTAGAGAGTTCTGTCCCCTGTCAGAGCGCTGTGTAACTTATAACTTCTTTTGAATTGAATTCGGCGGAATAACAGAGGACTTGCACAGAGGCCTTGCTAGTGGTTGGGGCCGGAGCACTCGACGCCGTGCCGAGTGCCCGGAGCGGCGGGCTCTTCAATCACGAGAGGGCCTCCTTTCTATTGAAACTGGCGCTGAAACCCAATTTTTCATTCCGCCAAATTTTCATTCCGAATTCGGGCTTAAAATGCAGGCCCGATCGAATCCAGAGCGCCTTGACGCATGCCGCTTATTCCTTAATTAGTTGTACCTTTTCAAGTACTGACACCGCGTAGATAATATCTATATTTGTATATCTTCGAATCGAACCGAGTTCGATTAGACTTCCTTGTAATTAAAGTGACTGAATCGTGACGAAATTCTATAAAAAATCTTATACCAAATGTTGACCCGACGAAATACGAAATCTTTCCTCTGAGAGAGAGGGTTTCTGAATAGAATAGCATTGCAGAATTAACTCAACAATGACTTTGAGAAACTTGACTTCGACGTATTCAAGGAGATGATGGGGGGAGCCTATTATTTACATTATTGATACTATAGTTCCGTCATTAACGTTTCATATGGACATGTGGGTCATTTATCAACCACATCCTCAATTTTGAATACAATTTTCAAACTTTTAAGTAGTGCGAGTTTTTATAGAGCAATACAACAGAAACACAACAGAAATAAGGTCTCTAAGACTGACCATATTTCAGTCCCCTCTAATACTTCCTGATATTGGTTTGACAAATTCCATTTAACCTCGATTCCTAGTGCAAAACTTTGTTGGCCAATAGTTCACTGTAAATTTTCTCTATTTTTGTACCTCGACTGTTATTATAAATAGCTCTGAGACACTTATTTTGAACTGTTTGAACCTTTTCCAGGTCGTATGACAATTTTATAAAATAGTATCTTATTTATACGTGATGATGAAATTGAGTTTCTATTCAGACGCGTAAATAACAGAAATTACATCCGCCGGGCGATAACCCGTACGAAATAATTACGATGTTTGAAGCTAATCTTGGGCCGAGGTTGATTCCAAAATATTTTTTATTTTCCTGCCAACTGCAAAACGCTAAATATAGACAGGTCCTTTTACGACCGCGAACAATTTAAAATAGAGGGACTCCATTGCGGGAAGTTCATTCTCCGAGCCGGGTACGTCTACACATCAGTAAGAGGGAATTCTCAGTTGTTGGCCTCCGGTTATTTGGAACCGGGTGCCGGCTTTTCCCAGGCAACAATGCTCGCAGTCGATAAAATCGCAGTATAACGCGGGCGTAAAATCGCGAAATATAACGCTTGAAATAATTGAAGCTCCCGGCGCCCCAACGCCCCGATGAGCTCTCCGCCCGAACAGCCGGTCGTCTGTCTAGTTTCAACGTCAGTTTTAAAACTTGTACTAATTGGACGACTGTCGGCCTCTGTCGGCTAGGTCTGGACAAATACGACATCTGCACGGAGAAATACGATTTTTCTTATAAGATCGTTAAGTATAAATTAATTAATAACTTTCTTTGTCGGGACTAACACGCGGAAATAAATACTTGTATCAATTGCACCCATAACTGTATAGGTTGATTGTGCAAAAATAAAAACAGTTAAAAAAAAAATTAATAACTCATATTCCAGCTGAATAATTAGCGCAAAATAATAGCAAAGTATTCAAAAATTACGTTATGTAACCTATTTATTAATGGATTTTCGACCTATTTACTAATGTTTACTGGGGTAAATAAGAGTTTATGTTATCACTAAACGAATATTAGTACCAAAAATGTAGATTCATTCATGTAATAGATAAGACAAGTTAAAATATTACGATAATAAAGTCGTACATTAATGCTGGAGTTGGAATTGACGAATATGCCATTCTCCTATATAAATTCTATATATAACTATGTTGTCAACTATGTTTATGCTCATACTTACATGGAACTGTAAATTAAGAAACAAATGAGAGTGATTACGGTGGAAAACGGCTTTGTTTCTGAATAGGAGTGTTCCACGGCTGAGTACTCCCTGCTACAATAATTAGTGCCTTATTAAATTGTTATCCTTGCGAAGGCCGAATGCCAGTCCGGTCTGTGGACAGCCCGAAGCTGAATGTTTACAGCCGCCGGGAATCAATTTAGGTACGGAACGTGTGCTTTTCGTTTACTCGGAGCGGTTAAACCTCCCCTTGACGTATCGAATTAGTCTGACACAGCATAAACGGTGTCCAAGAGGCGGAAGAACGTTAAGAACTCCTGACTGTCCTCGACAGAGAAAATATAATCGTAATTGGCACGGATGCGTCCAAAATAGACATAAAACTGTCCAAATAAATATTTTACGGTAAATCGATTATCGATTCAACGAATTCTACAACAGCATTGCCTAGGGAACCGGAAACATATTCAAGAATGAATGCCACTAACTTCATTTTGAGCAAAAGTCCGTTCGTTGAATATTGTTACGCATAGCCAAACATATACATATATGGATAAAAATTACCATAACCTTTTATTCACCCATCAACTGTCGGATATATTTAGCTTCAGAAACGAGAACAGATTTTATAATAATTATATAATTTCGATATTTATTGAATTAATTTTCCTCCTTCGATCTGGCACAAGTGGTTTCACTGTACTTACAGTTATGACAGTAGATGTTTTGATTTTCGTAAAAAGTCAATATCAAGTTTGGCGTTACATTAAATAGCAGCTGTATAAAGGACTGACAGCCAGCAGTATTTTCACTCGCCCACTAAAGTTGTATCAATGTCATGGCAACAGGAGATGGCGCGAACGTTCCACTCTCGAAGTCGTCTGTTTGGGCATCAAACGCGCGTCCCGAAATTGAAATCTGACACTATTTTCCGGAACTGAATAACAGTTTTTCGAAATTCTAAATGTACCGTGCCGTCTATTCTCCTATTTGGCCCTCCCCCGGCCCCTCCCACCCGTCGACTGGTTTATAAACCTGTGTTAAATTCATTATCTGTTAGTCACAAGTTGAACGGTGGACTTACCATAGTGACGATAGCGATAGTACGGCGCCGACTGACTGCTGGCTGTTTTACTACTGGCGAGCGCCTGCGCCGCACCGTCCCCTCCCCCACCATCAATCTATGCCCGATATCAAAACCGGCCGTATTAAATCCGATATTTATTTCCTCCCTCTTCAGATTCAATTCTTCGATCCGCCGCCAGTATCATCTGTGAGTGCACTGTCAGTTACAATGATAGCTGAACTTATTGCCTCATCATAATTGCATAGTTCATACTACCGCAGCTCCTCGCTACTTAACTAACGCAATGCTGCAGACGATGGCGAAAAACCAAAACCAGTTTGGATAGCATAACATATATATATATATATATATATATATATATATATATATATAAAACAGGAAAGAAGGGTATGTCTGTTGAACAGAATGCGTTATCTTGAACTGTGATAATGCAAGAGATCACCGATATAAAAATAAAACGACCGGAATTGGTCTCACCACATCCTCCGCATTACTTGAACACTGCTTCGAGCGTACATTGTGAACTTTCAGACCGCTTGACCATTGATCTCCCAACATTATCTTCATTTTTCTTATTGCGATTTCTTTCCACCGCCGTATTTAATCGAGAATCGTGATGGATAGATCGGCTTCTGTTATTATTTTACTCGTGTAAAAAACGCCAAGTTGCCGGGTTCTCTCGGAACTAAAAAAAAAAAATTGAGCACGGTTAGAAAATCCTTTTACAGACACGATTTCATCAGATCGGAAAAACAGTTCACAGAAGCGTACACATTGTTTTCTGAATTGAATAGGCAATATACGGATAGACAATACATGAGGTCATGGTGGGACGCCTGCGGGAATGCGACAGTGGTCCCGCCGATAGCATTATCATTGAAATTGATTTATTTTATTTTCAATTCTTGTCGAGGCTCCGAGGCTTCCGTTCAGTTCCGAAAACGTCGAATGCACCGACGATTCAGATTAAATGATGAACCCTGCGTGAAAGCGTGGATGTTTATATGCACGATTTAATCGCATCAATTGGTAAAATCGCAAACTTTAAACGCATCCGCGTTTTTACTCCGAATAAAGTCGGTTAAACTATAAGTGAAAATTGGTAAATAAATTGTGTTTTTTCTTTTATAGGAAATCGGTATAATTACAGTGTGCCCGTGATAAGATACGCATCAATAATCCTTAAATGAATTGATCCGTTGAGTCCGATGAACCAACTTGGAGAAACCGTTACCGATCTACTATAACCACTAATGGTGGGAAGTTCCTAAAATGGAACTTGAATAACTCGGTTATAGCCTTTGACAATATTCCCTCCCTATTAATAAGAACAAGGGTAGTTCTTCGAGTGATTTCCAGCGGATTACATAGGGGATGGAGGGTTCGGGAGGTCATGCTACCCGATGAAGCATTAAACACTCCTATTTGCACGGTACCCCGCCCCCTCCACCCGGGCTGAGATTTACGGTGCGTTTAATTCGCCCGATAAATTCGGAATGCGGGTCAGTATTTCGCCCCGAGATTTCACTCCCTTAACATTGAGCTTAACGGCCCGTCGAACTCCCCGTTTCCGTTTCTGGTTTTACGGCCGAATTCGAAAAAAATTAATTCATTCGCCCCTTCGGCCAGAGTTTTTACGAGTCCTGGCGTTTAAAGCCTCCTAAAACGCGGAACGGTGATGCGGCGGGGGTGGTGGAGGAGATCTTCTCTTTGAGAAATATCAATAAAACGAAATGGCATTTTCCTTCGGATCAACGGCCGTCCTTAAAATGGTAAGCCCTCCGTGTGAGGCAAAAAAAAGTAAAATCGAACGGAAATTTGACTTATTTCATTGAAACCATTCATGAACCCCGTTATTCATACACACTCCGCTTTCAGCTCTGTTTAGGACCCCAAGTTGATCCACTGTTTAGTCGGTCCCTGGCGGTGGAACAGCTAAGAGATCCAAAACGTCGGAGGCAGTCAACACCCGAGAGGATCCCAGAAGGAAAAGGCAAAACCGCTTCCAGTGGAACTCCTGGAAAAATCCCGGAACAGCAGTGGGGGATCAACCCGCACCAATCGAGATTTGTCCGGAAGGTAATTAGTGATAATTCAAGTTCTGCACTTAGCTCATTTATTATGAATTATGTTATTCAAAACCCTCGAGAACCACCAGGGATTTAGAGAGATCCCGTTTACTTTTCAGATTAATGTTAATATTAATTTTTTACAAAAAATGATTAAAGAAACTGTTATCGTTCACGCCTAGATGTACATAGAGTCTCCGTCAATTTCGCAGAAACGGACTGGGCTGGGTGCGATATTATCATCGTTGATGCAATATTTTTTCTTGAAACTGGAACCAAAAATTCCCAACTAAAAGATACTGTGATATTTCTTTCGAATATCCCGAAATATATATTCAGGTCTAATAGCCTGCGTCAAACTGTCAGTGGACAACTGTGCAGCCGAATGACCTTAATTAAGCTATTTCTAGTAATTAGCTATTTCTACTATTTATTTCAGCAGAGTATATAAAAGGTATGAACATTGGTGGAATATTATTTTATATATTTTAAGATTTTCAGTCAGGCGTATTGTTTTCAATTGGCAGTTTTAATTGTTGGTATAACTTCCAGTTTTGGGGATGAATAGGTAATTTAACATAAGGTTAACTTCAGAAACAAGAGGACAGTAATAACTCGAATAATTTAAGATTACTCGGACGAGGGTACGTACGATGGTTCTGCTCCTTTAGTAGCAGGAACGAGTTAGTTATTTAGTATTTTTAAGCCTGAAATGCGCCTTTTTAATAATGCTGAAATGCCCGGAAGTTTTTCGACCTTCTCCAGCGCGTTACTTTCAGCTGATAATAAATTCGCGCCCTGGGATATTATCCGAGTTTTAAAGGTCCCCCGAATAATACACTCGGTCCTCGCATAATTGTGCTCGCCCTGCAATATTGCCAGATAACGTTTACTGCAGGTACTAGCACTTAAAAGAACATAAACTGAGCAATTTCCCATTTTATAACAACAATTTGAAGTTGGTTTTAAACGCTTCTTGGTTAACTTTTAGTAATCGCATTTGGTTGGCATTAAAACAGGATAGAGGTGTATTCAACGGCGTATAGAAATGCGTTCAATATTTCCACAAAATCCTTTGTCCGATCTGTTGTTGAAATCATAAAATATTTTTCAGTGGCAAATGGATGTAAGAAATGTTTTACTTCACAAATTAAATATTCATTTCTTACCCGCAGCTTATACTGCTTTAAAATTACATTATTACGGCAGAAAATTAATTAAAAACGTTATTCGGGGGAACATCATTTCTTAATGGATATGAAACTCGCTCCTGGGGCGACGAGTAACGATCAAACGACAGTTTTGGGATCGGTTATGAAACAAAAATATTTGTCCGATGAATGAACTTTCACCAAAGTTCGGGCGAACCGATGTTCAAGTTGTTTTAAAAGGAACGAGGAAAATCGAGGAGCGCCGACAAAATGGGAAAATCCTACACGTGGTATACCGCGAAACATTACATGCTTATGGTAGATTTCATATATCATTGTTTCCATTTAATTAGAATTAAAGGGTGGTTGCCTAGTGTCAATTAGGCGGATGGGGAAATACAAAAGATAAACTAAAGACGGTGTTTTATTTTATGTTCAACCGACTGTAGGTACCGGTATTAGATTTTTTCTTAGATTCATTAAATTATCAATCAATATAAGTTGTAGGAGGAAATTCCTGTAACGGACCGAATTTTCGTTCAATACGGACTCATCCTGATTAACTTCTAACTCCTTGTCATGACATTGACAGTACAAGTGAAATAAGTGACAGTGCAAACAGAAGCATTCAACGTGGCAACAATTTTAGATATTCCTAAATTTTGGGCATATTGCCTTGACATGGAAAAAATGCGCTGGAATTCCATTTACGAATCCAATATGGTTTTATCGATATATTCGTCGGGGGGATAGACAGATGACTGTGTTGTGATGATGATAGCACGGTGAACCGCAATAGGGGCCGGTACTAGTAGAAATTACAATGCTCGATTCAAATAGACTTTGTAAATGGTAAGCGGTATAGCCGAGGGTAAGGTATTTCTTTGTAGGGTCTCATCTCCTCGGACGACCTTTGGCGTTTGAATGGTGATGCTGAGACGCCTCTCACCAGATTAACTTCTGTTCTTAAACCGGAGTTATTTCATTTTAGGGAGCCGCCGTCTAATTGGGCCGCAATGGCCGCTCGTTACGGTCACTGATAGAAATTAACCAAAAAAAAAATAAACCAAAAAAACTAGGAAACTCGAGGCGGAAAGGACCCGACGGTTTTTTCGCCGGACAATTGGTACCGAGCCGGCCTTTGCGGCGACCTTCAACTCCAATTTGGCAAAGATGGAGCACGCACCAGACATCATCCTCTAGTTTGAGGGGAATATTGATGACCCGCGTCGAACCCGCTACGACACGCTCCATGAATGGATTGGGAGAAAGCCCAAGTGGCTGGATCCGGAGATTATTATTTATGGGGCGACGGATACCTTTAGGCGGCGCTCTTACCAGAGTTATATGCGCCTCTATGTAAGGTGAACTAATGCTCGCGGTAATATATTTATTTGTCTGTGCCTGTACTCCTTCTTTTATTCCTTTACATCTTACATTCCTTATTCCGACTATCGGAGGCTTTATTGTACTTTATCTATACGTCAGGACTAACATGTTGAAAAATGATCCTGCATCACATGAGAAATACAATCAGTCTGATATCGAAGAAATCTCCTCTATTTTCTGAAGAATAGAGTGATTTGCAGGATAGTGTGCCAATCAATTCATGGAGCGTTATATGCATTTATAATTTTTATGTTGCATTCACTTTACTTTTACGCTTTTTACTTTTATTTTATCGTTATCAAATTAAATAATGTATAAATTGGCTTGGAAAAACACTGCGTCGTCTCGCACAGATATAGTTTATTATTAATCGATTTAGGATATGTTAATGCCAGACTATCTTTAAGAGGAAACTCTTAGATATTTTTCGATGGCTCAGCATTTTAGAAGACAAAATATTAGCCTGATGTATATAGTTTAATCCTGTTTACTTTTACTGAAGCGGTGTTCAAACAGAAACGATGGCAAACATAACTACGTTGCTAAACAAGTCACGTCCTTCGGTTCTTTTTCGCGCCCAGCAAAATTACAAAATTAAGTCCCGTCAAATTTTACATTCAAGTTCGATTGATTCATTATTTGTTGGCTCGCTGTTTTACTATAATACGACCGCCCCCGTCTCATAAACACGTCTCGCAATAGGAGTTAGTACAGCTCAAGAGGATATTATCTCTAATTTGAAGCCGTAGTTAACGATGCGGTTAGGCGGTTTCAGAATGAGTTTGTCAAGACGTCGTTCCGCACAAAATATGCTAAACAAGATTCCCCTAGGGTACCTAAGGTGCGGCAAAAAATGTTCCCGAGGAGATTAGCCGTTCGAGACATGCGTCTATGTGTAAATCGTGTGCAGAAAGTACTTAAAAAATTAGTGTAGGAAGCAGTGATGATTTTGTGAATTGCGATTGAGTCGGGCCGGTCATCAGATGGGAATTATGGTGACCCTGAGGAGGGCGGCACAGTCTAAGAATGCCGAATTTTCTCTGACCGGGAGGGCCATTAAAATTGAACTCACCTTAAATAATAAGTGGGCAGGGAGGGCGGAATGCCAAGCGGGTTCATTCTTATTCGAAACGGAGTCGGCCTCGACCCATTCCGAGGGTGGCACCAACCACCGATGGCTATTCCAAACACCGATTCGCCATACACCCACCTTATTATTATGTACTATCCTGCATCAAAACACAATGAATAATACCGATCGCAGTTTTCATGTTAATTCATTCCAGTACGTCAAACGTGTTTTCTACTTCGGTCTCGATTCTGGTGCCAACGACAATTGCGTGACGCAGGCAGGCGTCGTAAATATTTAGTTTTCGGTGACGTACTAAACAGCCTAATAAATATTAAGTTTCGATTGGGTACTCGAGTTCAAATGGTACGAATTAAGAAATTTTGGTTGAAATTACGACAAAAGTGTACAAACGAACGTTACATTTTACTGAAACTAAGTTCAAAGCGGGAGTAAACGATTTCTTAAGGCGTTACTAGGTTACATTTTTTCTTAGTTAATTCTCTTGGCCTGTTGCCATCAGCGATAGTTACCGCAGTTAGTTAATACTGAGGGGATGAAAATAGTTTCAGTTGTCATTACCACCAGTATCGGGCACGGGTGGCTAAACTTGGATCCGGGACAGACTGAAGGGAGGGATTACTTTCCAGGTGACTGAGAGTTGAACGGGGATGAAAGAGCCGGTAAAGGCGGAACGAGAAAGCTTTTCTAACGGGACCGGGGGATGTGGATCTTATTCAGAGCCCTTGAAAGGCATCTCGAGCCCGGATTTTCCTCTGAGGAAAATTCAGATCACGGGCATGTTAGCGCCGATGAATTTCTCCTCCGACCGCACCAGGGTACCTTAAATGCGCCGATGCTTATTTGGAAACAATAAATCAATCTGTTTCGTCTCATCATTTCCTGTGACGTAAAATACCCACCAAACTTGAACAAGGAAAGTTCACGACTAATTTATCTATATTCAACGATGCCATCATATTTCTCTTTAACAATAAACGCTTCGTTTCCATTTTCCGTATATACGTGTTTTCATTCATTTACTTTTCCGACGATATCCGGCTTTGGCAACGATCCGGCGGTGCGACGTATTACATTGTATCTATTCGATTACTTCATCTAAAGTTCAGTTTCAAGGATGGAATCCGAGAACGGGTAGTAACTAATGTTAATCACCGTAGCGTTACTTATCTCTCTCCTGTCAATTTGTTCGGATTGCGCTAGCACCGTTCGTCTTCTCAATAGCACAGTCATAACATTCTTTCGCTGCCACTACTGAAGTGTAGAAATAGCACTGGACAGGAGGTGAAAATGTACTTTAATGAACTTTGTAAGATGCAATGTCTCCTTGGGGACCGATTTATGCGAGGACAATTTTTTAACATTATGGAGCCGTAGAGACTACACTCACGTTTCAATAACAATAATTAAAATTATATCTCTGACGAAAATTCACTATAGAAAACTTTTAGCTTGAGGTAAATAAATGTTGAGTGAAGTTTCAACGATGTGCAGTCTCGGTAGGAATTGTTACCGATGTCGATACATTTAACTGACAGATAATTCGCAATTGCCCGACCGAACCGATTGAAATTTTATACATAATTCCGCAAGTTGTAATTTTATTTTGTCGTTTTTGCGAACAAACCAAGAATTTACGAGCAGGATATGGACTCAATTAGTGCCCGTCAAAATAAATGAATACGCGCCCCATAAATTACCTTCGGTGTGTCACCGAGTCACTGCCTTCGATCGTGAACTGGAGGCCGGCCTGAAATAAACTAGCTGCACATCCATGAGCCGGCATTATCATAAAACGGTAATTTGTCGTTGGCCGCGGGCATAAAGTTGTCCGCCCTGTCTCCTGCGGCATAATGCCCGTTATAATTTGCATAAATTTCGAACTCTACAACAAGATGCCCAGGGGGAGATGTACAGGGCGCTAACCGACCCACCACCGCCGGCTGAAAAGCTTTTTCCGGATCTATATTTTAAGTTGTACATTAATCTGCTTTACATAAAACCCACTAAGAGACATCTGCGAAAAGTGAATAATCGGAAAGAAATATTTAGTAAAAGGCATTCAGCGCTACGATTTAAGTTACTCTTCTAAGGGGGTACGTGACAATGGTACATTAAATTTCACTAGAGATTTATAATTGCGACTCGCCAATGCTGAATGTCCACGGAAATGCGTTATTGACATTTGCTGTTGGTGCACGAGCTCAAACCGAGTGAGACAGACATTAGATCCTTTAAAAAGTACGGTCAGGTCTGCTTGCTGAGATAAGATACGTCGAGCTGCGTGACGAAAATTAAAAAAAACAATTAAACTTTTGGAACAGGGCGCTGCACTGGAATCGTCTCTTATTATTGCAAGGCCCCTACGAAGTTGTAGAAACATTGTGTTTGGCGGACGAAGCAAAGCGTTCAGTTCAAGGTCCCACTTTCTGTCTTTGAGGCAGACATCCAACCGGAGATTAAAAGACCACGCAGAGTTTGCTTGTTTGCTTTCTCAATTGTGAATTTCAAAGAGGCTTCAGTCGATAACTAAACAAAGTTGTCAATTTGTTGTTAGTGTGTCCGATTTTATGTTTTTCAATTTGCCTTGTGTATTTTAATCAAAGAATGGTTTGTCAAATAAAAATTACATGAATCGGCAGTAATTAAAATTTAACATTAATTTGAGATACTTTATCTAACCGAAAACGGATGACGTTGGCGGGAAGGCAAGCCCAGTCTAACTAGAAGAAACCGGACAATCCCGCAGACTGCCCAGTAAATATTTTAACATTGCGAGTAACGTATAGACTTGATTATTAAAATTTTATCCACTGCGTAGCGTAATTATTTCCCCAAGAAATTCGTTATTGAAACGCCTTAAAATAAGATTGGGCTAACAATGGAGCCGTAGCCGTCTTAAGACAAACCCCCGGTTTTTAATTTCCGGCTCAGGATTTTCATCTCTTCCGTTCATCCCCGGCCTGCCAGATCAAGTGAAATGGAGCTTTCTTGTTTTAGGTGGGGGGATTTATAAAAAAAAAAACAGGTAAACTAAGGACCCGGCAGGGGGTTGTATTTGCGGAGTAAATTAGCCCAAGATTTACCCGTTCCGGCCGCCGGTTGTTTGCCGGCGAAAAACGCGATTTAAAAATCGGCGGCCCACTCATTTTTAATTAAAGGCCTGTCCGGTAATTAATTAATTTTGTTTACTTCAACGAACGCTTGCTTGGCAATGTCGACTATTCTTTCCCCTTCTCGCTTGGTTTTCCTTATTTGCCCGGCCTAATGGACACAGAGCCTCGCGCATTTTCACACTTTTCAAAATGTCATAAAGAACTTAAAATTTTAATACTTCGGAAAAGAATCTCGGTAAAGAACATAACTTGCTAAGTTTGGTACTTTAGCCATGTAAATCTATTTACACGTCCTAATGTGCTTACATTGATTCTACATTCCATCCATTCTAGCATTTTGCTAGATCTATTAAATAAATTAAATGTTTACTTACAAAATTTGGAAAATGCATCGTAATTTTAAACGTCTTCATAAACGTCCAATGTTATAATGATTTCCCATGGACTTTAAGGTTGGTGAATCTCAAATATTAATATGCGAATCACTTCATTAAATTATATTTAAGTTTAATTGATCACCTCCAACTACAAAAGATATCGCTCAACAATTATAAGAAATTAATTGGGCATCATTCTTCGTTGGAAATAAATGGAACTCAAATTTCCCAATCATTTTATTTCTCGAATCGCTTCCTCGATTGCGAGTCAATGTAAGCGGAAATAACTCGGTTCCGAGAATTTCTTAATAACCGACATCAGTATGCTCGGGCGGCCTCATTTTGGGCGGATGGGACTCCACTGGGGTTCCTTTCATCTCTGCGGTCTTATTTTTGGAGCTTCGTTAAGCACAAAAACTGGTATAAATTTGATATAGCTTGTTATGTAATTTGCCGGAAGGATATAATTGACTTTCCCCCATTCTGAACTTTTAGTCCAATCTGGAACTGGACTCATGTAATTGCTACTTTGTTGTCGGGTTACCACATACGTGTCATACGATTTTGTAAGTCTCGAAATGTTCGAGAACGTTTCGAAAATGCTGTATGAAAATAAAATGGGTCCTACGTAATTTAAATAATAGGTAAAATTAATGAAATATTAAATACTGGGGATAATTAGGGATGTGTTGATATCAATTAACTAAGAGTATAATGATCTCTTAGAACTTGACATTATGATGAAACAAAATTTGCTCTTAAAATAAATTCTAGTATCTTCCGATAGTTAAGACAATACGCTTAGGTCCATTATTTACGGCCTTGCTTCAAGAATCTAAACCAGAAACTGTGATTTACACAAGTAGTACATCTCAAGCATAAAATACACCTCCCTTCCTTAATAGTGGGTCTCAAGAACCGGGAAGTTGCACAAGGCCCTGGCCGCACCTTGAACCCGCCTATACCCTATCATAACTATTCATATTAGTTTAATTTATTCACTGTCAGATATCAATTATTTAAATTGTATTCGATTTATATTCTCCGGAGTGAGCTGAATTTCGCGATCCTTTTCCGCTTCTTGTCGCTTAGTCGTGTATTCCGAACAGGTCGATAGTCCTACCAAGGTTCGTATTCAAATATGCCTCCTATTAAACTGGAACGCTCCAACATTAATTCTTATTGTGTACCTCAACCTTAATTGTCCCAGTTGATTCGCGTTCGGTTCGTGACCCAAATGAGCAAAGTTTAACTCGACGAAATTTCGTTTCGCAACGCCATAATTATTCTTCTACCGGTGCTGCGATTTTACGAGGCACAAATATAAAATACTTGCACAAATCTTATTTACAATATAATCCCAATACACCGTCCAAATATATTTATAGCAGAGTTCTTATCTGCTACGAGTAAGTAGCAGCTCATTATCATTCACCTCTTATGTTTTATAGACCATAAATGAGTTCTGGAGTAATAAATGTTCCCTCGGTGAAGCCATTCTGTTGAGCGGGGTTATCATTCGAGAAGCGCTCGGTAATAGCGAATTTCTCTTTGCTGAATTGTCCGTTTGTATGTTGTTCCGTGAAATCTAGTTATTATGACGATTAAATACGGATGGGCGATGCTGCGCCAGCGGCCAGTTTAATTGAAGTGTGCGCTATTGGGGGGTCGAGTAGGAGTTGAAGTAGGTTGATTGGCTACTGGCTGAGGAGGCCCCTCCGACCTCGACGAGGGGACGTGCCCGACCTCATCCCAATCTGATTTAACCTCCAATCCACTCCTCGCCCTGTCCCTTCACGATTCATTAGGCATACGCGAACGGCTACAATTGAGGTAGCTTCATGTTAATTGTTCCCAATTTGCAAGCGTTCGCGGCAACTTAAAACATACATGTTTTTAGACGCAATCGTTAGAGCTCTCTATGCTACGAATTATGGATTACCGAGTTATGGGTTTATTATTAATTATAGTTCTACTTCCCGATTCCGATGAGAAAGCGATTGATTGAGAAGAGCGCGGCTAGTATTTCAACGGTGCTCGTCAGGTTTTTCCTAAAAAAATGGTTTATACCATGTTTCAATTGTGTTTTGAAATTGCTAAATTATACTTCTTCCTCTTATAAATTTGGTATTTCTACCGAGTAGTATTATTCCATTGTTTTAACTAATTTTCCGTGAATTCGTTTTTATAAATTCCGTTATACAATCCCGCTATACACGAACGCCTTCCATTTTCGAGTTATACTATCCCTCAATACATCAAACGCTGAAAATGGTCTTCGTTCTAATACTTTATTCTTTTTGTACTACTCATTTTTTTGTATGAGACAGTTAATGTATCTTCTTTATAGCCATAATCATCAGCCTAGTAATATGACATAGAGAAATATTACCCTTTCTCTTTAATTTCATCCTTAATTAAGGAGACCTTTTTCTATCATCGAATTTAAATATTAATTGAAATTTTATTTAAAAGTCAATATTTTATGAGTAAATTTATTGAGGAGGTAGTGGCACATTTATTGATAATGTTAGAGTCTAGAGAAACCGCTATTCTCGATCAATAAATCACGCCATGAATTTTAATAAAATGAACGGATGTTCGAAAGAACGTACGGAATTCGATAATGCCCCGAAGACGTGAAACATGTTAATAAAGATGGAATATATTTTTTTAATTTCAGGATATATAAGCCTGTACATATTAAAGGCGATCTATCATAAAAAACTGGCAATATCTTCGTGGGTGGTACGTGAGTCCTATACTGCCCACCCGGCTAAACGTATATTATTTCAAATGGTTATGCCTTTAATCCGTCTGGACGAGTTTGGGCCGTTCGTGGCCAGTGGAAGTGACCGTAATTGGTGCTACAGTATAACTGAAATACTTCATATACAACATGATTGTATATATCCGGCCGGCCGATTAGTGAGATAGGGATCTACAGGTTAATAATTGATCGGGCCCCAATCGAAATACAGATGGAGTTTTGAGGGGATCGTCCCTTTTGAGCCGAGAGAAACACACGGTGAATAGCAATCGGGGGGACGGATGTGCGGTAACGCCCACGGGCCGGCAACCATCGCCGAATCTCAATGCATCGGCAATTGCGACTCGCAAATACCAATTGGCGGCTGCCCTCAATTTAAATTCATTCAATTTTTCACGGACTCGCAGGAGTGGCCCCTTTCAATTATTCCTCGTACCGTGCTCTTCGTCGTAAGTAGTCATATCCTGCAGGCCTTACCACTATTGCGCCGCTAATTTCAAATTATGTAATTATTTTGTACTTTAACTCCAGCCAACGTGTTGACCTGGGTTCAACTACAGTTTGACTGTAGTTCTCCCTCGAATAACCTCATTTGTTAGGACTGATAATTATTTCTAACTGCTTTGTTATGCGATTGTAAATATAAACTGAGATATGGACTCTGATTCTCTAATTATATTTTTTTCATAAAAATAAAACTCCTCTTTCGCTGTATGTATGCAAATTGTTCCTGGCATTCTGTGACATTTATATCGCTCGTTTATCTTTGTTCAAATTTGATTCAATCAATCAACCCCATTGTCCGCAACGCGCTGGTTCTCGCAGGACAGTATCGAGGGGACAAAAACGACCTCGAGGAAAGGTTTTGACAAAAGTTGAGTAACAAAGTGGCCCCGGAAAACTGGCTATATTAGAAAG
Source organism: Lethocerus indicus (assembly GCA_019843655.1). Classification (NCBI taxonomy): domain Eukaryota; kingdom Metazoa; phylum Arthropoda; class Insecta; order Hemiptera; family Belostomatidae; genus Lethocerus; species Lethocerus indicus. The sequence goes on from JACDQD010000008.1 coordinate 14,077,694, forward strand.
GTGGATTAACGACAGTCAAGTCCACATTTTACAAAAGGGGTAATAGAATTTGCGTCGCTGTCTTGAACAGGGTAGACAGTTGAACAATTCGGAGTTAATATAACTCTCTTAAATAAAATAGGAGGACTCGAACAATGGGCGCTTTCAAGGCCGGAAATGATTCGCGGTTACTTTCGTATTTAGTCCCCCGCTCCCCGTCAAGCGCTTTTCGCAAAGGACGAGTTTACTTAAATGAGACAAAATGGTCGGTGGTAGGCCAACTTCAAACGGGTCTTTGTGCCAGTGACATTTGCCCCGAATAACATGTTGCTATAAACGGCTTTTTCGTGAAACACACAATCTGGAACGGGTTATACGAACCGTCCTCAACCAGCGTCGTGCCGAATGACCGTTACTGTGCCTAATTATTAATAAGAGAAGATATAGGCCGTATTACCTAACAGCCGGCTAAAGTACCTCACTATATAAGGAAGTACTTACCAGGAATTATTGTCTTATTTCAAATTAGACTTCCTTATTGTCCTTGGCAAATTAAGAAGTTTAGTTCACCTGTGTTATTACGCTCAAATTTACAATTTAGTTTTGCTCTCAGACTGCCGAATATGACAGAGGGTGGGAGGGAGGGAGAGAGAGGGAGAGGGGGAGAGAGAGAGAGAGAGAGGGAGAGAGAGAGAGAGAGAGAGAGAGAGAGAGAGAGAGAGAGAGAGAGAGAGAGAGAGAGAGAGAGAGAGAGAGAGAGAGAGAGAGAGAGAGAGAGAGAGAGAGAGAGAGATGGTGAGAGAGGGGAGGGGGAGCCACTCTCAAATTGGGGCAATTGCGGGCGGGCCATCCCCACAGTCGACCGCTCTGATTGATTTAGCGCCGCTCCTATATCAAGACCACAACACGATTTCAGACATATCACAGCATAGGTTTTCCTCCCCTAATCGAATAGCAGTTAATGGACCAACAGTGTTTAGTGGTTGAGGGAACAATATCGGCCTTTGTCCCTTATCCATTGTGGACTGAACGACTAAAATTGAGTCGTATATTTGAATTTCAGAGATAGCTCGCAATTTATTAAATCGGGTATAGAAATATTTCAGGTGATTTTATGTCTGAGAAATTTAGGCTAAGTTAATACATTTTAATTGATTAAAGGTGCTTCCTAACTCCTGTATACATATTAGATTTTACTGCACCGACCATAATAATTTATAATGGTTTTTCGTATTACTCCTTCCTTTATACGCGTATATGGTTTGGTCGTAATTATTGCTTATAATAGAATTTACAATCTAATTTAATTACATTTGATTTCCTACAAAAGTCAAACAACTGTGTCTTTTCCTCCCCTTTCTTCAATTGTTTAAAAACCTATTTTTTTTTGTAAATTAGTTTGAAAATGTTTTTTAAATTATTTTAAACAGACTGTAAGCTGTCGGGCTGTTTCTCGGGGCTGTGTCAAATTAACGCCTAACATTTATTTTCCAAGTATTTCCTATTCGATGAAATCATAATGCGAGTGGAGTGGTAAGCTGAAAAAGGAGGGTCCTTTCAAGCCGTTAATCCCGGCCGATTGGACAAAAGAAGAGATGAGTTGAGTCCCTTCTTTGGAAGGGAATAGACGTTGAGTGGATTTCTTTGGCTCTGCTAGCAGTGTCAGCGGCTGCGATCAATTCTAATTTGCCAACTCGAAGGGACCCCAATCCTTACACTCTGCCGGTCAACCCTAAAACCCCGTTTTGTAAACAACGCACTTGTTTGAATCGGACCGTCGTTAAAGGACATTTCGGTGTGGAGAAGTTGTGGACGGCGGATTTATTGAAGCGTGGTTTAAATCTGGACGTTTTGATCAGTGACCCCATTAAAATTATAAACAATGTACGCTCCATAACACTTTGAATATCAAATTAATATTTAACTTATTTTTACATGTAACGATTTCTAGTGAAAAATAAAAGTGCGAATCCGTTCTTGAATATTGAAAAAAATAATTAAATTTGACCACCTTCCTTATTTTCCTTAGTTCATTTGGTAATTAATTTTTAAGAATCAGACCTCGTTTACCTCTAGGGTTAAACTGATTTTGGATTGACAAATTGAAACCAACCATTTTATTGACTTTCGCATTAATAATAATAATAAACATTATTTATATCTTTATGTTGTCCTGTTACAATAGCTCCAATCACATCTGGTGAAATTCCTTCTAAAGACGGAAGTAACTGCTGGGGTTGGGTACAATGCATGCCGTTTGTCTGGAGCCGGTTTTTATATGAAATATTTTATGATTCATTCGATCGTTTCACTGTTTATTGTTTATTGTTCGTCGGTCATATATGGCCACATTTTACGACGCGGCCCACTTTATGATACGGCCGCCAAGAAATACAGTCCACACAGCGACGGCGTTTCACCATCTCCGTTACACCAATCTGCATAACTCAGACGTGACCTGGGAACATAATAGCCAATCAATTATTTAGATTTTTGAAAATAAAACTATTTTTTTAAATTTTTAAATAGACTAAAGAGTAATAGTGCAGTCTTTCTCCTGCCATCTTAATTCTGTTTTTTAAATCTCTTTCTCAAAACGGTTTATTTGACGCCTTATTTTCCACAAATTTCATTTGTGCCTATTTTAATAACGAATCACTGACGTGAGTGAAATGAGGTACCCGTGTCGTACATATAAATGTCAGCATTATAATTTCGCCCTTATCCGAATCCAAGTTTTCAAATTCTACCCCCGACCGCACGAAACTGATACGGAATTAGGATTAAAGGTTTAGGCCCATCTGCTACACCGCCGGCCGAAGTTGTAGACCATTTATCTCCAATAAATTGGATTATATATCTCCATCAGGGAATTGGTTGGGTCCTTTCTTCTTAATGCTTGGGGTAATTATCCAATCTGTAAAATAAAAAGTATTTGGGTGCGTGCGTGTGTGTGTATTTATGTCATCAATTATCTAATTCTACTATCCATGGAAAACGGTAGAGACCTGAAAATTTTCCCGGTTATAACCGGACGACCCGAACGTTTTATAAATCCGGCTAAAATGTAAGTGTTCGTGTTCGCGTCTTGGCACGTTATTCTTTCATGTTTGGAAGAGGCGCCGCCTATTAATCTTGGAGGTTTAAGGCGGGGAACTCGTTAAGGTAGTGTGTGAGAAAACCGTTGTGCTCACAATAGCCACATAATGAGTGCGCCCCCGTCCCCCGCTTTCCTCTTCTTGAAAAGATTTAAAACGATCGAAGTCACGCTAACCCTTTAAACCGGTCGTAATTCAGGTTTTTTTTCATGCCACAAAACATACCGTGGACTCGAAATTAATTTGAACCCTTCCGTGTCGTGTCTCAGCTACTGTGCTTTTACAATAGTAGTCATTTTCTTAGTAGTCATGCGTCTTCAGATTCCTAGTTCATAGTGTTAATAACCAGAGTGACATAAATTAAATTGATCCTTAAATCCTCGGTCATTTATAGTGTAGAAAAGGTTGGCTTAAAATAGTACTGTCTTTGGGCCTTCTAGTCAGTGTAAATCTGTTGGAGGAAGCTTTAAAACTGAGTGTGTCGCCAGCGAGATATACGGGACAGAAAATGTTGGTTATTGCGACCTCTCCAATATAACTGGATTTATCTAGCCCGGCCTTTATCCTTTCTTCGGGCCCGGAGGACATTTAGTGGTGGTTGGTGGGAGGGGGTCGAGTACCAGGCCACCGATATACTCCCACGGCCGGCGCTCCACATAAATTCCAGCACCGCGCCGCCTTTTATTTATTTGTCAAGGGGAACATTTCTTTGAAATGTGACACCGAGGGGCGCTGTTTCAACGCGGAAAACAACGTTGAATGTCGCGAAGAATTATACCGTTCATCCGCGCCCCTCTCTAGTCTCCACACCTGAGACGCGTAAAGCATTGAAAACGACACAGGGAACAAATATATAAAACAGCAGATTATTACAGAATAGTATTAGAGAAAAATAGAAGAAGGAGTCAAGAACTCAAACCCTTTTGTATTAAGTACCCAGATTATCAGTCGGGGATCAAGACCAAACTGGCATGAAAGAGAAATGAAATTTAAATTCAGGTCTGCAAAAAACAGAAATGGCACAACGAATTACAAAAAGCGAATTGAAAATGCTATGTTGAGCGAAAGCGACTCTCTGAAGTTCAACGAACTCCTATTAAACAGTTATAAGATAAATCCTTGATAGCACTCCTGTACAGGTTATTTGTGCTGAGCAATGAATTAGTCTTCCCACCAGTATTCTCCTTTCTCAGCGGGAAGAATACCCCAGCTGCGATGGCTGAGCAGGGCTCCTCTCTACTGAAATATATGTGAGACTAAGGTAGGAAGGTAAACGGCCCTCGGACATGGGACACACAAACAAAATACACTCCGGGTGAATTTTGCAACAGGCTATTAAACCTTGAAAAGGGTCCGCTCTTTTCTCCTCCACGATAACTGCAACCCCCGAAGGAGCAGATATTTATTTCGGATTATACGCCCACCCGCTCTTTGTTGCGTTATCACGATGGAAAATTAATAATTGAATTGAAAATTCCGAATGGTGCGAAGGCCTCGAGGAATACAAATGAAATTAGGCGGAATAATGAGTTCGTGGTTTAGTTTACCCGAATGAAAAAATAAGTATACGAGGATTAATTACCTCAATAAAATGCGGTTTCTATTTTTTTTTTCAATTTCTGAGTAAACCTGTTTTTCTTCAGTGTGACTCTTCATAGATGAATATCTGCAAATATTCCTTCCTAATTTGTTCAAAGAGAAACAAATTGTTAAAAAAACTCTAAAAACGATTTATATTGTAGTATTGTGCGCAATTTGGACATTTTTTCATTTAGGAAAGGGTTAATAAATACGTTCTGGGCGGGACATAACAAGGGAAATCCCAACTCCGATTCGAGAATATTCCCGGTTTTAAGTATTCCTCTGTGAAATATTCAGGGGAGCATAAAGAACCCTGGGCGGGGGTTCAGGTTTTCCCGAAGGCGCATATCCCGGATTTCGGGAGCCGGCGGAAAAATCCTGCGGGACTGCACCGCTGGATTTCCTCGAGGAGGGTTCAGCAAGCCGCGGCCAATATTCCCGCCCACCTTCAATAACGCCTCAATTTATGTGTTTCCTCCAAGCATCCCCACCTCGACGTCGGCCCACTAATACAGTTATTACACTTGCAGTACAGTAACCTGATGCATGTCATTACTATACTATTACTATAAACGTAAACCAGAAGAGGGAACTCAAAACAAATATATTTACTGGTTACATACAGAATTATATTACTCTACTAAGGTTCGGAGATTGGTAGTACATAATCTGTTAATCTTCCAATTCTAGATATAAACGCGTATTCAACCATTAAAACAACAGAGAACATATCCTTGTGAAGTCCTCGTAATTTCAAGCTTGAAAGCAGGTCAGTTTTAAAATATCGTTCCTCTACTAGAGATTTTGAATTTACTTTCTTCAACTTACATTTAAACCGAATTTTTAAATTACTCGCATGTAAGTGGCTGTAAATCATTTTATATTATGCGGGCATTTCGCAATGACAATTGACGCATTACACTTAAATAAGTGTAAGTACACTTACATTTTCCAATGAATTAAATTAATTGATATTGTTCACTTTCAAACTTGTTCAAATTCAATACGCTTTGAGGCCCTTGTTTCCTGAATCTAACCCGAAGTTAATGGGAAACTCATTTCAATTCATTAATATCCATGTCTAAACAAGCAACTTAATGTTTGTCTATTGCTGTTCTCCAAGTTCATTAATTTTACCCTCAGGATTGGCTTATTTATTCCAAAGACAAAATTAACTGAATTATGTAACTAATTAATGATGAATAATATCGACGAAAACCATCTAAGTATTCTGTCCCCACTCATTGGTTTCGTTCTTTGATATACCGGTTTCGGCTTTCCGCCGTCGTTAATTGCATTCCGTCAGTTAATTTTCCTACGACTCGAACCTTCATTTTAAAAGTCATAACAAGCGCACAATTATTTGATCAGTTTATATTGTTTTCAAGTTAGAAAGAAACTTACCATGCAGACAGGGTGCTCCATCGGTAACCGAGCGTAGATGCCTTATTAATTTGTTGTAGTTAGTGAGAAGCCTCAACCACAAGTTTGTAAGAGATGAACTATAATTATATTCTGTACTCTTCGTGTTTTGTTTCAAATTAACAATGCATATTTTTAGAATATGTGTGATGCAATTGATGTACGACACTCGTAAAATGTCACCCTTCTTCAATAATAATATGAATTTTCAATTCTTCTTTGAACACTACTTGAAAGTTATTTCAACTTGCGATTAAAGCAAAAATATCCACCGTTTAGAACAAAAAGTAAGTATGGACGGAATTACGTCTGTGTGTTGCAGTAGAGAAAAACCCATTAGCGAAACAGAAAACCAAGGAATCGACATCGGACTCAATTAAATCACTATTGGAAACATTTAATCGGTCTGAAATTGAAACGAAATAACGTTCGGGTTCGCCGAATCGAAATGGGATTCGGTAGGACTTGGTCCAGGCGAATGAAATTTAATCTGGTGAAACAAATAAGACCATACGCCCTATTTGAAATTGCGAAGTTATAATACCCTGGGGAAAAGTGAAATTAAAGATCGTTGTTTTCATTTCAGTGAAATATCTGCGTCGGGGGTATAGAACCGATAAAAAAAAAAGTTAAAGTTTCCCTCCCATGAAATTTATGTCACTGAGTAGTAGTATTTGAGAAATTGTAGTGAAAGATTAATCATTATGGAAGGTGCCTAAGACTGTGAGTTTATAGGTTTACAAATCCAATTTATTGGAGCACATCAAAATATGCACATGTTTTTTTTATCCGAACGGAAACAATACACTTTTCTTAATTTATTTATGAATACCCCATCTTTTTGCCTATATGGGCATGTGTATAAAAATGTATCGCTTAACATAAAGCAACTGGATTTGATATACCTTGTTAACATTGATATTGCGTTTTGAGCTGTCACCTGTTTAATATTACCTGTTCAATTGGCAGGCACCTCGGTGGGAATAGGCAGACATATTGCGGCGGCCTCGGTTGGATTGCACAGTGCTAAATCTCCGGAGGACGTAGCTTCGAGAACTGTTCAGGGCGAGATTCTTTATCTGTTAGAAAATTCGAACTTGACATTAAATTAACTCAACAGACGATATCTTAAGCTCTAGACCCTCAGTAAGGTGAATATTCAGTCAAATTAATTCCTCTTGCTCTATAATATTCTATAATTTGTAATAAATAAATTATTATAATTCATCGCTGTTTTCCTTTGAACTTTAAATTGTCCCGGAGTGTGCCGTTTATTTCTCTAGAACTGTTAAATCAATTTCGCATACTCTTTAATTTTCGGTCGTACATCTGTTAATTAAAGCACGGACGACTGATTCCAATTACAAAGTCTTTTCGGGCCAATTTATTGCATTCGGAACACCAGAGTCTACAATTGTGCGCATTTTTAAACTGTTCACCGTACAATTATAACTAACTGCAATATTGATTATGCGTTTTAACACACATTTGCTGCTTGTATACTGATTTATTTCATATTTGTATGTATACATACATCGTTTATTTATTCGGTTCAATTTTTTATTCAAAATTTGTATTTATTTAGCTCAATAATTCAGTTAATATTTAAATAGAAATTTAAATCAAAATAACTTCTCCTCACATTGTTTATTGTTATTATTTTTATTTCTACGTTAAATATATTTTCAACGTTATTTACACCTTATTTATCCAACAATCCAATCGTCTGATGGAACAATTTAAGTATGAATTCAACAACCATTTTAAAATTCCGCATGCATTACTATTTTTGTTTACTTTAAATTGGCTGTTTTGCTGTTAACTTAAGTTAAGAATTATTCAACTAGAGGTAGAAGTGGGCTTGAAGAACTTGAAGGGACATATGGTCTAAAAAGGAGAGAAATATTTAATACATATTAAAGAGAGTAACCATTACTTACCATTCCGCTGGGATTTGAGGCCATCTTTTGCTGCGACAATGCTATAAATTGCAATTGGGGTGTAATGAAACTCTGAGTGGAGTATGTAAAAAAAACAATTTTATGTATTTTCAGACTATTTCAAAATTGACATAGTCCACTAAAAGTCGTGTGCCCTAAACCACTGTTAATGATTTTCATTATATTTTTATCTTTTGTCAAATCTCATTACTGTTACTTGTAGTTGTACTGACTCTGTAACAATATTAGAAACACTAAGATTATTTTATAACAAATACAACTAGGTTTTTAACGTTATTTAGACGGCCCGGGGAGGGAGTAAGAGCGAGAGATAGAGAAATAGAGGTGTCTCGCTCCCTCCCGAGCGACAACACACCTACTTAGTTACGCTCAAACAACACGCCCTCCAGTGGAAAGGAAATTGAAGACAAATTCAAGAAAGGAAGCAATAATAGAATAGAGACAGAACTATATAATTGCGTAAGCGGGCCTCATAAACATCCCTAATAGTCATTTATAAAAGAATGGATACCGATAAATGTGAAATAAGAATGGAGGAAGATCAAAATTAGACTACAAGTTAAAATTATTCTAAATAGCGAAGAAAAAATGAATGAATAAATTATTATATCTTCACTCGTGATATAAAATTTTTGTACTCCCATTTTTGTGTAATAACGAACATTAATAAAGCCTGGCTAGTCACCGTGGAATCAACGATGATTATTGAATGAAATAAATCTTGCTATCTTCTTTAAGCCACCAGGCCATATCCTGGATATCCCTAATCTACTGTACGGTTACATTTAAAATTCAAATGTTCCCCCATTTCCCGAGGCCCGCTTTCGCTTTCGGAAGACAAAAGAGCCGGGCGTTTCTGTTTTAAGGTTACAAGGCTCCAGAATAAAGAGAATCGAACGATAAATAACACCGAGTGCGGAATATACTGAATGTCTGAATATGGTGCCCCGACAAACGCTACGATATTACACATACACGCTAGAGAAAAAACACCGAAAATAGGAAAACCTACAAGACAAGGAAGGTATCGAATCCGAGAAAAAGAATCGTCAACGAATCCCAAATATTTGAGCAATACATTACAACATCATTTTTTTTTTATTTTAAATAAATACCGCTTTTAGTGCCAAGGCGTGTACAGCTTCACTTTCGTCGCATTTATTCGCAGGAGTTGAGTGACAAATGCTCGCATTAGATGCTTTATCGAATGTTTCTCAGCCCCAGTTGTCCCGAGGTACATTAAAGGGAAAAATTTAGCTTTTCCTTTCTCTGTACGAACGAAGTAAAATACATATATCGAAAAAAGTACCGAATTCCTTGATTGTATATTTTGATTGTCTTACTTAAATATCTCACCGTATTAAATCTTCAACAATAACTGAAATTAGTTTCTAAATACACACGAAGCACATAATGATACTTTAATTAATGGTCGATCATCTAGCCTCTTTCATTTTTTGATCACGCGCGAATTATTTCCAGGGTAAATAATTACTGTCCTATGATTGCTTAATTATGTTTTATTGTAAAATTTATTTTTTATACCGGTTAGAATTGAAAATTTAGTTTCTGAGAAAAAAAGTTTCAAATCAGCCAACAATCGGACAATAGCTTAAAGGTTAATATGCAAATTCGGTCCGGGAAAACTTCTACTGGAAAACGAGTCGTTTAAGAGCGGAGCCGTACTGTATAAATCATCAAATGCGAGCATTTGTTATTTAGGAAAGCGGCAATTCAACGCCTCTCCTGAATTCAACGGTCCCTCGCTGGAGTTCTCTCCCGTCCGCAGGTTTTAGTTTCCGAACGACGTCGACTCCTTTTTTCAGTTACCCTCACTGTATCCGGTCCATTTGTGATGGACGAAGAAAATTCCGGTCGAAATAAAAGTGTGGAGGTAAAATTAAAACTGGAATTAATACTGATAGACGTCAGTAGTAGGTATTGGAGTAGATATCACATCTATATTAGAGTAAGCGTAGATCTGTACAAGGAGACGTCTCACATGGGGACACACATTGTTAAAATAATAAATTAGTGATATAGAATAAAATTAATGATATACGGATTTAGTTCGGCAAATTTAATTAGGAATTGATATAGGGAAGTTTTTTTGAAGCAGTGTAATCCTCATTATATGAAAATGCATTTCTTTAATAGGGGACTCTCGGAAATGAAGCGATTTAAAAATATTCGTTGCAATAATAATTTTTTTCTGCAGTCTTATAGTTCTAGTAATAGGTGTATTAAATTTCAGTCGATTTCGAAATTTCCTGTCACAGCCGTGAAGTATCATCAACTTACTTTTCATTTGGAAACATGAGATGGAGCCGACATCGTTCTGGAAAAAAAATGAAACTGACGCGTAAAGTCGGAGCCTTCGGCACAATTCCAAAAATTATACATACATTCCGCAGAACACGATCCGACACAAAAGCGCATATTGAACACTCAGATTGTTCTTAGTTTTCAGTCAATAATACTTTACAAACAACAATGCACATTTTTAACTTGGGAACGAACATTCAGCAATTTAAAATATATTATACATCGTAATTAAAAAACAAACGAGTCAAAAACGTAATTACATTCTGTGAGATACAACACTCTTAGAGTTGACTGCGCTCCGAACCAAGATATCGGTTGGACCCGATCTCCTTGATTCGGAACGAAGTTAGAAAAATCTCAAAAGCCATCTTTTCTATTATTCTAGAACAATGTCAATATAACATTACTTTGAAATCGACACAGGCATATAATTTGTTCCATATGTTCCGATGATTCTATAAAAACTAGTCGTGAGCTTTTCATACATGTACATATATATATATTTTTATATATACACATATATATTAATAGCGGAACTTTAACAACTTGTAATTCCTATAGCACACTACAGTCTAATTTTTGTATTTGGCCTGTCTAAAACTTACACTTGTAAATCTCGCTGCCTGAGCCTTTCCGAAGCAGTCTAGGATTTTGGTTTTTAATTTTATCAAATCCATGCGTTTATTATAATTACACTCCATTTTGACTTTCTAATTATACACGAATGTAATGAAGGATCACACATACAATATGTACATATCGGCGAGGAAATTATATTTGCCACTTCTAGAAACAAATTGCAATTACATTGAAAAAATAACGGAATTAAGTACTGTATCTTTTACGGTTGAAAGTAAATATAACGTGATGTAAACTTTTAATATTACACCTATTAACAAATGTGTATGGCTTGTTTTTCTTTTTACTAAGTAATAGATTAAGTTCACTCATTAGTCCAGTGAAACTGCCATTGCATTAAAATAGAATATTTCAAAAATGAATATCTAAAATAGCCTTATATTTTAAAATAAAGATTTTGTTTACGGAAGTGGCAAACTTATGAAACAAGAAGTACTTAACATTATTACTTAAAGGGAATTTGAGTATTTCACTGAATGAAACAGAAATGAAAATTAATCGTAATGTAAATGAGAAGAAAATAATAGCGAGCATTCTTCTTGCAAATATAAAATCTAGAGTCCAAATATAAAATGGATTTTATAACTCTCACAAGCATGAGAGTATACGAAATTAACATAATAATATATACTAGCGCATCATTTATGAAATACGTGGTTAGATAAATCAGTTTTATCTAAACAGGAGCTAAAGATACAATTATTTTATAATGCATATTTTTTTAAGCAAAATAAAACTGATTTAGCTGAAATAATTTGACATTTAATTGCAATTTTATGTGTATCTATACTGATATTTTATAATTTAATTGTTTGTCAAATTAAACAGGGCTCAGGAATTTGACTTGACCTTTTCCTCCTTCAGTAATTTTGAAGTCTTTACCTAGCTGGCATATGGCCGTTAAAGTTCGGAAGAAAAGAACCGGGAAAAGCAATAAATAATGGAAATGAATGATAAAGTAAAAGTTTTATAAGGGAAGATATAAAATATTGGAACTTTGGATCGCTTTTAAAAATGCAAATTCCTTTTCCCTTCTCCTCCACATGACGGAGTCGATACGTGGTCCCGCATGCTAAGACGAAACTGATCGCGGAAATAAATCACTGAAGCAGGAAGAGACCCGAAATGACAAATTCGTTATACTCTCAACTGTTTTCATATCGAACTTAAAATATAATTTCATCGCAGAAATATTATTTAGTTTATAAGGAATTGTGTACCGATTAATGATGAGCCTCCGATGTAATAGTTATTGGAAATTTCAGCGAAGAAAATGCCGTCGAGAAGAGACTTGGATAAGTCTGAGTTATATTGACTTGAAAGAGTGTAATTCGAGCAAACGTATATTACCGTGTCGCGCTTTTAAATATTGTTTTTACAGAATCAGCCCAGTTCTCCTCCCGCTCATTTTCCTCGATGAAAATTTCCGCACGTCTAAGGCATTCGACTAGGCCAGATATTATATATTCCTAACGCATAACCGGAGCTATTATACACTAACATTAAACACCATCTCCTCGATACAGTTTTCATAACGATACAAATGATCTATTACAAAATTGGCGTACTCTTACAATAGAGACACATCCCTCGATAAAGAAACGAAATATCAGTTTTAAAGAATCTTTACCGGATAGGTTCGGAAGAATATTAGTAATACTGAATAGTTACGAAACTTTGGCACAGGTCGCATGCATGATTTAGCGATCGTTCAATCTATAGTCCGGCGCATACATTTCGAAACGCGTCTCTAGGAGCACCCGTACTATATAATAGCATGGATGTTCGTCACTTATACTAACTCCTGTAGTGTACCGATTTGTTTTAAAGCTCGATATCAGCGAGTAGCATATTTAAATACGTCGAAAGGAGGATGTACGCAGGTACGGGTGGGGGGGAGACGGGCGGCCATCCTCCGAGACCCGTGCTCATCATCTGTCCTTTAAACAGAACCGGTAGCTCCGAAAAAGTCCCCTCCGCTACAACTCCACATATACTTATTAATGGTCCCAGACCGACACAACCCTAATAACCGTCAGAGGAAAATCTAAAACAGTCCGTGCGCCACGCGTCCGTTTTCCCGATCCATTTTCCGAACACAGCTTTTATAGCGCACCTACAGAATCGGTACCGATACAACGAAGCCTCCGCTTTGTGGCGATGTGCTTCGGCCCGACCGTCCGTCGAAAACACGTAGAACTTCAACCCGACTTCTCGACCGTCATCGGAACAGTACCGCCCGCGATACTTACTCGAAGCTACCCCGCTTCGGAGTCGAAGATAGAGGGCGTTCACCTAGTGAGGTGCCTGCTGTGGACCCGGCAGAGCTCCTCGGCGGCCTGCCCGCCCAGTATCTCGTTGGCCCAGACGGCGCCGACCGCCTCCGGCTGCCGCTCGGGGCCCAGGATGACGAGGGCCGGGTCGCCGCCCCCGCCCCCGCCCACACCCTTGTTGCCGTCGCCCGCGAGTGCCGCCACCGCCGGCGGCGAGTCCTCCCCCGGCCCGGCTTCCAGAACCGGTAGCGCGCATCGATCGTCCACGTCGATCGTCACCAGTTCGGCCGTGGCCGGGTCCAGTTTATGTTAATTGTCGTTGTTATTGTTGTTGGTGGAGGGGCAGAGGGAGTCGTCGTTGTGTAGGGGCGGTGGGGGCGGGGGCGGCGACGACGGGCTGTTGTTGTTGTACAGTCCTATGGTGTAGAGGTTCTGGTGCTGGTGGTGGGTGTGGTGGTGGTGGTGGTGCTGGTGGTGCTGGTGGGTGTGGGTGTGGTGCTGGTGGGTGTGGTGTAGGAGGTGGTCGGGGGTGGGTGCCGCCCGCCTGCTGCCCGCCCTGCTCCCCGGCACCACCCTCGGTAACGGCCACAGCTGCTCCGGTGGCCGGGGTTGTAGCTACGCCATCGTCAGCAGTTGTTGCTCCGCCTCCGGCGACCAGCAGTTGTCCGACAGCCAGCATCCGATCACCACCGTCACCAGCCCGATCAGCAGCGCCAACACTATATATAATTCCGCGTTCCCTAAAAAAGTAAATTCGAGCCGTTTAGTTGCTGGCCGACTCTAGTCATCTCCGTTTTGGAGAATCGCGAAATTATGCCATCGATATCTATATTAAACGAGAGCATAATGGATACGAATACGTGGAATATTGTCGAAACCTAAATATTAATATTCGACCCGGGTCGGGTATACCGGACGAACAAATTATTAACAGCAGTCAAACATCTCGTAACTATCCGTGTACCTCAATCTAATCGAACGCAGATATCCAAAATCCAGTCAGAGTCGGCGATATTTACCAGAGTAACAATTGTGAAGGGGACAGTAACGTCAGATAGTGAAGAGGCTAGAAATATTCTTTTTTGCGATCCGGGTAAGTAGTCATAAGGAGATGGTGATAGTGGTTTGGGTGTGGGTGTGATAAATAGTGGGCGAGGGGCGGCTGAGGACGACGACTGACTAGCGACTTGCGTATTTTATCCGGCGTATAAATCTATGAGGGGTGACGGCCTCGCCACTTGCCGATTAGCCCCCTATCCCGGCTTCGACCCGACCCCCGCCCCCCTTTCCCCGAGATTTACGATAGAAACCTCAATTTATCGAACCATCGACCCCCGTCTCCGCTCCCATCGATTAAGAGGGACAAATAATTGCTAATTGCTATCGCCGATTGAACGAAGGACACAAATTCGTTCGACGCAACCGGACGGCTTCGAGTAAACCCGGAAAATACTGAACTGGCGTATTAATAACCCATTCCAGGTTAAAAACAGCTTAAAAAACGTAGTGGACTTTACTTTCGTCGATGTATAAAACATATCTGTCTGCCAGGGAGCACTGGGAAATTCGTCATCACGGTTTAGTCGAAAAAGCTCTAGGATTCCTTACTAATAGGGGACTTGGCGAGTATCATTGCGGCTAAAAAGGGCTTATACTAAAACCCTTAAAGCTCTCTTAAGTAAGTTACCTGGGCTGGCCGCTTACCTCTCCGCACCACATATTGATTCCAAGTCTAAGGCAATAAGTAACACTCCACCTAATGAATTCGGATCTGATGGTATGGTCTTATTCTTTTTCGTCACCATCGCCAATTATATTATAAAAATAAAGAGCTAGCTGTTATAACTTGTGCTGAAGTGCCAATTCTCCTTTCCGATTCTCGAAAATTTAATTTAGAAATATATTGTTTGTTGGTCGCATTAATGAGTTAAGCTTTAAGTTGGAATGAGCGAAGACCCTAATATCCTTTGAATGCCGAAGTTTTGCAATTAATTACATTTAGTTTTGGGCTCTTTTGTTTCACGAGTCGTCTTCCGTTGTTTTAATCTGTTTAGATATTTCCGAGGCGCGGGACAAGCTCTATATTCAGAGCCCTCTTCGACAGATTGGTAATCGCCAGTCTTCAATACATAAACTCTGAATAACCGCGCAGAGACAAGCTAAAGAACGGCCCTGATCCGCCCTTACAAGCCAATTGCCCCAAAAAGCCCAATGAAAAATGGGGAGAAAGAAGAGGATACCAAGACATGTATAACCTAGAGATGTCATTTGTATAATATGATCAACTGCTACTTGTAGAAAAGCGAGTATCATGTACGTGTACGATGTATGAGTAAGTTGTGTACGATTGTAGTGGAGTGTCACTCTATGACATTGGATTTTTAAACAAAACATTTTTGAGATCCTAGTTCTATGTTTTAGTTTATCCAATTGATATTAAAAAGAAATATCTATGTACATAAAATAGCAGTTCGGATATATATACAGTAATTCAGTAATGTATTATATAAAGAAACACTAATGTATATTGTATAAGCGGCGCGGTTTTATCACACAGACTCGAATTCAAATCGTGGTTGCGTACCGAAAAGATGCTACGGCCAAGCGGATCTTAGTATTTTTTGACGTCAATAACCCTGGTACAACAAAATTTGTTGCCTAAACTCCACCGAACGGCATCATTTCTTTTCCCCCCTTCGATAACGCCAATAGAGCAAGAACAAATATTGTTTTCGAACTTGAGACGAAATTGTTTTTCGACAGAAAATGGATGAACAGGAAGCACGTTGTTTACCGGCGGCCGGGCTTTCCCGAGTTCATAAATTCTCGCGTCAATTCTTGGGCCATTAGAAATATTGCCCTTTAGTTTTTTAGTTTGTTTTACTTCCGTACAGGTTTTTTGCTAGAAATCGATGGCATTATGTTGAACAAACTTTGGTAGGTGGAGCAAAGCGTTGAATTGCATCAGTAGCGACAAAATTAATTTATAAATGTAAACGGTAGCCGACGGCATAAAACCAGTTTGGGGCCTATAAATACGGTTTCACATTTGGTAATAGAACTGAATCAGTGTCGAAAAAACGAAGAAGTGAATCTTATTAAAGACAAAATGAATCAATTTCCTAAAAACACTCAAAACGACAAGAAGCAATAAAAGAACAATATTTAGGATATAAATAAAAAGGTGTGACAACGAATAATAACAAATATGAAAATTCAAGGTTCATATCTTTATATGATATTTACTAATGCATTATTTATTAAAAATAACGGATAAAATGTGTTAAAAACTGCACTATATAAATATGATTGTACTCAAAATTCGTACATTCTGAAACAAATCGCGCGATAATGCAAATTGACGTACAAACCCATAATTTCCCCCAGTAATTGTTTGTCCTACAAAAGAGTCCCACCCTGAAAAACGTCTGAACTGTACATTTGGAAACATAAACAGAGAAGCGTTTCCATCCGTTAATTGGAGACTGGATGAACGTTTAATCGTTCGTTACATTAGCGGGCGACCAATGCTCGCTGCCTGAGACCTAATTGCTCTTAATTACAAACCCAACCATCGCCCGATTAACATTTCAAATGTCAATATCAGTCATACCTGTTTTATTTTAGACACATTCCAACTTCGATTTATGTAATCAATTATTGCTATTATTATTATTTTAAGGCCAAAAAATACCTAATGAAGATCTTGCTTAAACTGCCCGTTATTTGTTAATACTGGTATTAACAACGAGAATGGTATTGATTCAACATTTATTATCTAATGTAGCATTAAATCCAAATAGCTAACACTACTTCTGTCGCCCGGAGGGCTAATCTCTCGTGCCAGTAGATATACTAAGTTAGTGAGCATTTCCTTGTTGTTTTAATTAATAACAGGGCAAAACAAATCAGTCCCTAATAGCAATCCTTAACTAAGCGGCTGGCACCCGCTCGCTATCTGCGATAGTTGAAAAGTTTAATTCGAACCTCGAAATTAAGGAACGCAATCTTGTGTAATAAACCTGATATGCTTGCACCATCTCTAGGGAGCTGCCTCCCACAACCTCTCAATTAAGTTGCTTAACTCTCGTCGCGAGATAAACTCTAAAGCAAGCTTCAGTATCGTTTTCCTCTACCCTCGGGAATTATAATTGAGGAATGCCATCGAGCATATTCAGAAACCCATCCCCGAATCGAATCGCTTTTTATTTTAAAGTATTGTATAACTAGGATACCAGTAGGAGTCCTAGGGGTCCCATAGGAGTAATTGTCTTGTAGAAAGTCCTAGGCGGATTCGTATGTTCAAAAGAGAGTAAGCGCGGTATTGTTTGCTTTACAAAACTGTCCTCGTTCCGATACGCCGTTATAAATCAGACGGCGAATGAGATTCAGACGTTTCAACTCCGGGAACGGGTTGGGACTGAAATATGCCATTTTTTCAGTCCGCCGAGCATTAATCGGCACCCCGACTGTTTTCTCTCATAGTCAACCGGGTTTATTTAGGGAATCAGAAACGGGCCTAGGTGGACGCAAGGGATTCAAGCGGGCTTCAAGCCGGGGAGGGGGGTGTAGGTTGAATTCATAGGACCGCGGCGAACGATGACGGGACATAAATAAGGGGCACTGGTCCGGGAAATATTGAGAGAGGTCCCGAGGGACCGTCCGTCATCCTGTCTCATCGCCCGGTACAACTGTAGCCCGCCGGCTCCAACCAAATAGAACGCTATGGATTGTGGTGTTTTTTCTGAATATCTGGGATGTATCGACACGGCAACCTGTAGAAACACGTCGCCTCTCTGCGTCGCCCTTATGGCGACCAATATGTTTACTGGGATTACAACCTTATGCCTGTTTTAATTTGTTACGATTATTCGCCAATTGGAAACGGCGAAAATTATGCAGTGAAGATCAGCCATTATCCATAACCCCTTTTCCTGTTTTCCCGCTTAAAAGAAGCTGTAGCCGACCGGTGCAGGCAGCAGATCTGAAGAGAGTGCGCTACGTGACTTCGACTGTAGGTCTCGATGCTGAACGTATCCTTCATCGATCTGCCGCTTGTCTACCGGACACAATTACCGAAATCCCCAGGGACGCCCCAACGCTCACCCTCCGATGACTATTTTCTGACGGATGTTTAGTAAATTCTACTTCAATACAGGTACCTCTTTACTAATTAATTATTGAAAAATAGTCTAAGGCATAAATTGTCGATCGCTAGGAACTATTATCTACTACAGTATTATATTCTGTAATCGCAACAATTATTCTCAAAGCTCTTTCCTCGTATTCGCGTTTGTCATCCTAAATAAAACTGAAAACTCCTGCGGGACACGTCACAACTATAACACACGAGCGATTAAAACATGATTTTTTTACTCTTTTTTTTAAGACTTTTTTTTTCATTTTTTTTTAATTCCGTCCGTCACAACTTGAGCTTGAGTGATGTTAAACGAATTTCCCGACGGGGAAAACTTTTAGTTGGGCGACGTCCCGTCCCAGCCTCTGAAACGGAGCCTGGACGACAGTTGAAAAACAACTTTCGTCTAATGCCGTGCCCGAATGTAGGTAACGCCAATTTAACTTGGGATCATTTCGCTCCACCAATAATACGGGTCGGCCCACGCCAATGGCCAGTGGCAGCCTGTGCGGAAAAAAGCATAAAACCGTGCAGTAAACAAAGCTCTAAGCAGTGAATTTCATTTCAATCATTGTGAGAATGAAAATAACTATGTTTGGAAACTGGGCAAAATAAATAGAACAGATTATGATAGCGGTATGTGGCGTAATTTGACCTGGGAAAGAACGATTTTTGTTCTTATCTGTATACTGATAAGTTGAAAACGTTCACGATTATGGGTTTAGTATTTTCAATAAACACCCAGCCGGCAATATTATTTGCATTCCTGTTCGTAATCTCATGCAGATTATATTATGTATTCCTGGAAAATACTATAAAATTTATTACAAAAGAATTTTTGTTAGAAAATTGAATTAATTTTTAAAGTTCATGAATTCAAAGAACCTTAAACATCGATTCGTGTTTATTCATTTGTCAATAAGCTAACAGACAATGTATTTATGTCAGGGTTACACACAAAATTACAAAATATATGGAGGGTTTGACGCGGGGGTTTATCGCTAAAGTTTTATTTTTAAAATGTTTTAAGATGTAATATTAATTCAGGGCGCAAAGTTCTTATTATACAGGAACGCCCAGCGTCTTAATTGTGAGTTGAATAATAGTCGAGCGCTAAAACGGCTTGAATGTCTAAAATATTTGAATTTTCGACTGTTATTTTACAGCCGTCGGCGCATTAAGAAAGAGGGACTGGGATTTAAACTGCAGAGCGGGCAGAGTGGTGATCCGGAAGTCGGAAAGGAGAACTTAAATATAATGCTTTTACATTATTCCAGCCGGAGCAATTAGAGAACTTTACGATTCTCGAAATATTTCAGATAAAAAGGGTTTTACTTTGAAATGGAAGAGCGATTCCACTGTATAAGTTCTGTAATAGTACTTATTTAGGGAAATGATTGGTATCTGGTCTATAACTGAGAAGTTGAGTACATATTCGATTTTATATGTACTCCAATATGAGTACATTTAGCAAATAATAATTTTAATTGTATGGAAAGAATCATATTGTTTTCATATAAAACTTTTATAGGAATGATGCAATCTAAATTTCTTAAAATTCCTGATTTACTATCTACGCAAGTATCCCCAAATTATTATCGATTCTGCAGGAATTTAATGGTGCAGGAAGGTTAATGGAAGGTTAATGCTCCCCCCTTAATAACAGTCCGGGTTGACAAATCGATATCGGTTTGTGGTCTTGGCAAATCTCCTCCATGTCCGATAGGCGTTGGCCAATTAAATTTCGATTGTCGGATCCGATAAAAGGGAAATAGTTTTAATCCCGTTTGAGAAACAGTTTAAAACCGGTATAATTTGATTAGGGCTTGGCCAACTCTTCTCCCTCTCTCCCTCTCTTTCGCTCTCTCTCTCTCTCGCTCTGTCTCGGGGCAAACTTGTTAAACGGTTAAATTAATACTGGACCGAAGACCTCGCTTGGACCTCTCCTTAATGGGGGGCCGGAAGAATGAGGAAAAAAATAATTTATTATAAAGTTTTCCCCCCGCCGGAACGAGCTTTTAAGTTGAGGAGGGCCTCGTGATTTATGAGCTCTCCTTATAACTCCTCCCCTAAGTACCCGTCTCTCATATAAGTACATCGGCTTTATGAAATGAAATTTTTCCGACCGTTTTGACCCGCACCGCCGGTTTAATGTGGGCCGTTTTAAAAGTTTTGCCGTTCGGTCTAATTTTTTCAGCCCGCGGGGATATCTTTCGCGTGCTTAGGGGCCGGCCAGTCCCACTCACACAACTCAGATAAACAACCAACCGCTCGCACAAAAACTACACAACTATACTAGACACAGCCCTTATCCACATTTATACACAAGGTACGTACATAAACCTCTGATTTATCATCCCTGAGCAAGATAAAAGGCTTTGGAGGGTAAGAGGTAAATCAAAATCGTGACTACACAAAACGAAAAGAAACAATTCCTATTAAAATATTAGTGCACTAGTAGTCAAATATAAACACGCATACTGCACTAGAATACGATTTCAATTTATAAATTATTTATAAAAAAAGTATCATGCCCTAAACTTTTAGTGAGAATTGTGCGAGTTGTTTGTGAAGTATGCAACTGTGCAAAATGTATGGATCGGATGTTTTGAAATTATTTTCACCGGTTGGGGAGGAATCGGAGCGGCTGAATTCAGCAAACGGGGACGATTCGCTTTCCTTGAGTTATTTCCGGTTGAACGAATGGCACAGTCATCCTTTGAAGACGGTCGCGAGGTATTCAGGATGATAAAAGGACCCGTGCGTCGGATGAATTGAATGCTTCCTAGGATGATCCAATGTCTAAACTTTGGAACGAGACCCTGTTCCGATTCAGACGTGATTCTATATGGATGTTCCAGTAGAGAATTTAATCCAACCAGCCAAAGCGAATTTTATAAACCTTATAACTTAGGTTGAGGATTATGCTTTTTATACCGAATTTATACAAGGCAATCTTGTAATAATGCAGGACGATCTTTCCTGATGACCAGTAAATGAATTATTTATTAAATGTACCAACACTTCGAAGCACAGTATAAAACTTGGTAATGGTAAATCACCAGACTAGATTTAACTCAACCAATTATATTACATTCCTCTTTAATTTATACCAGCTTAGTACTCGGACAATCCGCATGGAAATTTCCAGTTTAAAATGGTGGACGTTTAGCAGCCCCTTCTTAGGGAGAGGCCAATAAACGTCTGTCTTTCAAGTTTGAGAGACATCATCGACGTTGAACCGGGACCGTCTAAGAAATGAGCTCCATCAAAAAACAGTGTCACTCTCAAAGTTTCTTCCTTCCTTTTTCTTTTCTGTTTTATAAGGCTCACTAAACCTGAATGGCGGCACGCTCCAGTTTACGTTCCTTTCCGTCCTGTCGAGAAAACGGTGTTTCCCGGACAAAATTCACGTTTTTATTTGGCGAGAACCCGGGAGCTCTCCCATTTGAGCTGATGGCGGGGCAATTATCTTTATGTCTTCTTACGAATAAAGCGTGTTAATGTTTTTTTTTTTTTTTTCAGCGCACTTCTTCAACTTTCGCCCCCGCGCGGTACACCGAAGGTGGACTGGTGTTCGGGCCCGGCAAACTGACATCAACATACAGAATACTTAGACACATACAACACAGATTACATGTGCCAAGGTATTAAGAGTACACTTCAGACATGGAGTGCACACTTTAGCGCCCGAGAGGCCATGATAAGGGCCTTGCCCGGAAGCAGCATTTAAAATCCGTCGTCTTTAAATTTGAATGTGTTCTCAAGGCCAGGGTTAACGAGCGGAAATAGGCGAAAGCGTGGGCGAATGGAATGAATAAAGGAAAATCAAAAAAAAAGGTCACAAAAAAAGGTGACAACTGAACAGAAGACTTTGTTACGAACAGTAGTGGTAAAAAATATTCTCTTTTGCATTACTAAATTAAAATATATTTGTATATACGGACTTGAATGTTGGGTTCGATCAAACCAATCGAGCCATTCTAAAATGGAAACGATTTAGTAAATTTTCGCGAAATAGTTTAAAACACGGCATTCCTAAGAATGGTGGTTATCAATTAAGCCAAATGAGAGTTCTTAATCGGTAAAATATTATTAGATGAAGTTTGAATGCAATACAATTTCTTATATCAAAAAAACTGTTTCGCTACGTGCAGGAAGTGTAGTTGGGGTGAAGAAAACGTTGAAAAACAAAATACCGGATAAGTATTGAAATTATTCTGAGATTGATCGTAAGTTGAGAAGAGTTTTGGCTATATTTCCCAATCAGATCTATTTGAATTAACATTCTAGTGCTTTTTGGTCACAATTTAGCGTGTAAATCGTTGCACTGTGTAAATTACGAACGCCTGAGAATTATATTCCTGAAAAAACATTTTCAAGCAAAAACTCAATTTTCCTAATGGGCTGCAGCGTTCTTTTGGACGTGCATCGTTTCAGTAATGCGTTTCCAGTACAGTACGGACTCCCAACGAGATATTTTCGCCGTTGAATAACGAATCATTACAAGCGCTTTTAAAAATTCTACTGAGGCTGTAGTACACCGAAAACTGTTCGGATATAGAACTGTCCGGGCTGTAAGAAGAATAGCGTTATAAGGAATCTGTAGTGTATGGGAAGAGGTATTTCGTTAATTTTAAAGATCATCAGTTTAATAACTGTTATTCTTACTTAAGTGCTTTCTTTCTTAGTGTATTATACTACCGATTTCCATCTTCCAAGTTTGAGAACAATGAATGTTACAATTTAAGATGGCTGTTAGGGGCCGCGAGTGTTTGTAATTCAACGCCGAACCCACCGAAGGAGCGTCTTTTCTATACTCTCACTGCAATTTTATTGGTACAATGGCATAATATTACAAAAATTATGCTCGAATGGTAACCGACAGGCGTGGATTATTAATAAAAATAAATCATTATACTAGGGTAATTTAATACAAATTGCTCTGGAGTGTCACAACCTTCTTCACATTATTTGTATTTGTGTCTTTAATTATTGAATGACGTCGATTATAACGATAAATTTGATTTATTTACAAAATGCAAGTCGTAGATTTCGTATGTTTCTGTCTCCTCTCGTTGATAAAACAAACATCATACAAAAAAGCATCCAAAGTGACTAACACCGCTACTGAAGATGGGGAGCAGCCGAAACCGGTCTAGCAAAAGACCAAACCAGCGAGAGGAGACAGAGACACACGGAATCTACGGTATTCCAACCCCTCGCAGACCACAAAACAGGTATTCTAAACAAACGTTAAAAAAACGACAACGTATTGTTTGAATTGCCCAAAATTACCACAGATGTGCTGGGACTGTTTCAATGAATATCATGCGACGTAGATAATGCAATATTTTATCCTAAATATAAATTAATAAAAAGTAGAGTATTATATGTATATTTTTGATATTTTTATGCTGTATATTCTATATTTATACTTCAGCGCTTGTTCTATTAAATTTCTTTTAAAAATGTAACATTGACGGAGCTCGAATTGCGCGAAAACTCGACGATCTTAGGAGTCTAGTAAATAATAGTTTTTAGTTCTTTTTTTAGTTACTTTCTCAAAATTATTTCAGGCAATCGAAATTAAATACTATGGTCAAAGCTACTTTTAATTCTATTTTAAGTTTAAATCTAATTCTGTCCACTCAACAGAAGGTCGAGTGGGTGGAACTTGCACACTTGCGAGTCTTCGCCAGGAATCTGGTGCCGAAGCCCAGAATCCTGCCCCTGTCCCGCCGCGAGGAGGCGCTCTCTCTACTATCTTAACCGTCCAATTTAATCTTAATGCTTATTGATTGCGCCTTATCTTAATAAGTGAGCCTAAAGGCTTACCTCAGTGTGCTACCCAGGGGGGGAAAACCTTCCGAACTCGTGGAGATCTTCCGGGAAAAACCTCCCCCCGTATAACCATCTTGCGATGGGTCTAAGGGTTTCGGCCGCAGAGGGGGGGACCCGTCTACAGCCTACTCCAGTAAATAATAGGAGGGACTTTTTTTTTTCACTCCTGACTCTGTTGTCGTTTTGTCGTACGCAAGAGTGTTACCTCTTATAACCGCCGAAATTCTAATCAGGTCAACCTAGGAGCTGACGGAACATTGTGAACCTTAGTCAGGGACGCTGGCTGTCTCCGGCACCCTGTCCGTGTCCCACCACGTGGCGGTGTTCACTCTACATTCTGTTCAGGTGCATCCTGCACTCTCGTCATTCAGGGGAACCTTCCGGTCGAAGTGGAAACCTTCCGGGAAAAACCCTGACCCATCTTGCGATGGGGCTGTTCAATTTCAGTTTTAGGTCGTAGGAGTGACAAAGCTATCCCATCATCAGATCCAAGTCCTATTACCGCTTCCTACAATCTACAGAATCACTTGAACCTGATCCAGACATGGTTAAAAAGATGGAGAATAAAAATAAACCTCGACAAGTGTGTCCACGTCACGTTCTCACTTAGACGAGGCACTTGTCCCCCAGTATCCCTATTCGAAACACCCCTACCCACTGCGGATAAGGTAAAATACCTGGGCCTCTATATAGACAAAAGACTGACATGGAATCCACACATAAAACTAAAAAGACTGGAAGTTAACAGACGATACAAGTTACTATATAGATTACTAGACAATAGATCAAAATTAAGCTTAAACAACAAATTATTATTGTACAACACTATACTTAAACCGATCTGGACATACGGACTCGAACTGTGGGGTTCGGCCAAACCGACAAATATCCACAAAATCCAAACCTTACAATCAAAAATATTAAGGAGAATAACCGATGCACCCTATTATGTCTCCAACCTTACCCTACACACAGATCTTAAAGTCCCGTTTGTCCGTGACCTCGCCATACAACGATACAGTAATTTCCACTCACGACTCCACCATCACCCTAATCCACTAGTCCAAACCCTACTATCTCCCGACATCCCAAACGTTCCTTACAGACGCCTGAAAAGGAAGTGGCCACGCGACCTAAATGATTAAATAAAATATTAATAATAATAAATAAATTAAATTAAATTAAAAATTAAATAATAATAATAAAAAAAGGGGGGGAAACTAGTGGGTTTCTCCTCTAATTGTAGACTATTGTAGCTAGTGATTTCATCAATGTTGCTTATTGTATAATTTTACAGTTGTAACAATAAAAGAGACAAAAAAAAAGGTTCGAAAAAATACTTTCTCGTAAGTATATACAGCAGTTCGTACGTAGATGTCGCTGTAATGTAGTGCCGTCGATTACGGCGCCGTGAGTCGGCAAACCGGCGATACTTCGGCGTCTTGAGTTCGTGTATCACGTTGCGCCGTACCTCGCAATAATATAATCAGACAATGTTTTTCTTTTTTAAAATATAATTCGTGAGTTTAGCGTTCACGTTTTTTTATGTCGTAGGAGGAGGGACTGATATTAGTGTATTTGCTGACCTAGCGGGGTCTTGCTCTTCCAGAGTGTCCTGATGAGCGTCGGGTCGCCCCTCCGCCACTCGCGCCACCCTCTGCCTCGCCTGATACCGCCCGACGTCGGGCCCGGACTGCTCGGCGAGCCCGCAGCCGGCTGACTGTGGCTGCTTGTTTGCGGCCAACCACCGCCGCTACCTGCAACAAACACTCTCTCAACCTCTCTCATCTTTAACCAAATATATATATTAAAATAGGGCGAAACGGCTATGAGTTAAAACAAACCGGATATACAACAAATTAGTATCAACAGAAGAACATGCCGCAGTCAAATTTCGCAACTAATATTCCCTTCGATAACACCTTATACGTAATATGTTCTTACCCATATTTATATATATTCTTATTGATATACTTTTGTATTTGAATCTGTATTCTTGACGCGAATGAATTCAGAATCAAACAACTTTGCTAAGTTGAATACGCTCTTCGTCGACGGAAAACCAAACTCAGTTGTCTGTGACGGGATACATAATTTAATTTATTATTTATATTTCAATAAATTATGCGCGCTTGAACTCAACACGTTCAACTGCAGGAAAAATCGAATTATTAATAAATAGGAGATTGAAAGTATAACTGTAGGTTCGTGATGTTTCTGTCTCCTCTCGCTGGTTTGGTCTTTTGCTAGACCGGTTTCGGCCGCTCGCCATCTTCAGTAACGGTGTTAGTCACTGTTAGCACTTTTGTAGCTGTTAGTACTGTGATAGTACAAGTGAAAGTAATATTGCAGGGAGGATGCCCAAAAAACATCCGAAGTGCTAACAGTGACTAACACCGCTACTGAAGATGGCGAGCAGCCGAAACCGGTCTAGCAAAAGAACAAACCGGCGAGAGGAGACAGAAACATCACGAACCTACAGTATTCCAACCCCTCACAGACCACAAAACAGGTATATTAAACTGAAAATATAACATTTTGAAACCATTGATAGAAATCATGATAACAAAAGAGGAATTAGTATATATTCCTCGTTGTAAAGCTAGATAGATATTACTTAACGGTACACGTGCGCTAGTAGAATATTACTGACACAATTACAATATTTCTGTGTTACTGCGGTGAATAAAGGAGGGAAATCACAAGGCTGTTACGGGCTTTTAGTACGGGATGATTTATTATTAATTCCAATGCAATTATTTGCATCGATATTTCGACCGTGTTTAGATAACGCTATCGAGAACGGTGTTCGATGTTTAATCTCAAGGTTAAGGTTAATCCCTGTGTGTGCATAAGACGCGTGGTAATCTCAATCGATAGACTGAGACTATGCGTTAATAACAGTCTCCCGACGCCCGGTGTTTTATTTCCTGCGTTTAAATTACGAAACGAGGGTTGTGAAATTGGAGTGGAGGAAGGGTGAAAGGCAGATATCGATTAAAAAATATTTGCGTAAACGAAATGGGGTTGTAGAGAGAAGTCGACGCGTTTGGTTGCGAGCTGTATTTGCGAGGCCACAAGCGGGAGGGGCGTCTAACGAAATTTAAAAACTTATCTCAGACACAAGAGAAACTACGGGAAACCGTTCCCCACGTAATGTAATGAACAAGTTTGCCTGCACAGGAAATATTTAAAAATTTACGAAGCAAAATCTTTCCTGCTGATAAATAGGCAACGTTTTGCACGGAATGACTTATTAAACATGTTTTGGCACGTTGACGAGTATGGGCTCTAACTAGATAAACCGGAGTGCCGGTGGAAAGCCAGTCGTTTCGTGATTTGTATATTCATAGTTATATAAATGTTTTTTTTCATATTGCCATAGTTTTGGGAGTATTGGGAGACATTAAACCATAAGAGCGATGATATTCCAAACGGACCAGAATACGAAAAAATGTACGTTCAAAATTTTATTAAAATTAACATAATTTTTCTTGTCGACAATTATTGTAGAGTACCCAAGGAGGGGTATTCCTCAAAGGTGGTGCAAGTGTAAATAGCCTGTTTGTCGTTGGGAAGTGCCCCTAAAGTACGTAGCGCCGTGTGTACTCTTTATTTTCGGTGTTTGTCCGCGGTACATTGAAACGTGGAGTTGGCCGTTAGTTTTGTCCGAATGGCCTTTATTGCACCGTATTCTGGAGGCGTTTTGGCCTCCTGCACGTCCGGCACATTAGGGCCGGGCCGCGTTTCTGGGCCCGCCTCCACGGGCTTTACACGCGAGATAAGATTATCGGATTTACTTTGGGACATTATAATGTAGTCGGTCGCTCCTCCGCCGCACGAAAAGACGTGATGCGTTTTATATATCAGCCCGTGCTTATTTTTTATATTTTTTCATTCATTTATTTCCTCGGATTCAATACGCGAAAAACAGCTATTGAAATTATGCTCACTGCCCATGCTTTATCGCATTAATTTATTATTTCGACCCCGCCGAAACAATACATTATTATTCCGTCCCCCTTGACCGATTCGTGCTGAATACACCGGTTTGTAACCCTATCGAAGGTCTATCTAATAATCGAGTTCGCACAATAAACGATAGTCATACTAACGACGACGAAAATCTGAATATCCATTCTTGTCACCGAGTTTACAGTTTCCTTCCAGTAATGTTGCAGTGTGTGGTAAATTTCGTTTTATAAATACAATTGACTGTCTATTATAATCAAATTCGTTACATCCAGAGAAAATGTACCCTCATCGATTGTCTTGTATGTCTTTCCTTAATATAAAAACTGATCAATTAAGGCGGAGGGGCTATTCTATTAGGGCGGGGGTTTAATGGTTACGATACTTTATTGCCTTGAGAATTAGACTAATGTCGGTTTAGGGTGGAACTTTTCCTCACTTTTTCCATTGGAAGTGTCGATAAAATTCTAAAGTGAGATAAAAAAAAAAGAAATATCAAGATAAATTGCTGTTATTTAATATTTATTAGGACTATAAAAATCTATAGGGGGAAATTTAAACAGCATTACCGTGATGAATTGGCAGCGGCCTCCGATCCAGAGCCTCATATTTATGCGTTATCGAAACCATTTATTTCTATTGTCATTCGAGTGTAATAAAGATAAGCATAAGGCCATAAATACAGTTCGGGTGGTACAATTTAATAAAAATACGTCTTAATGATCGCCGTCCTCACGAAATGATTTTTATTTGTACCATCAGTATATTTGTATATGGTCTTAATGGGTTTTAAATTTTGGGACGATTTATTGACCTTGTTCTCTAGTTACGACGAGTCTAGTTCTTATTCGTCCAAAACCATTTATGTCTTAATTCTGGAGGATGTGATTCTACGTGGGTTTAAATTAATACTTAAGATTCCATTGTCGTTCGTGTTGTTATTATACTCGCGAGTGCCTACGAGGCACATCAAGCCAATTGCTACGACGTTAATTCAAAGAGACTTCCATATCTTGCGTGACAGATCGGACCTATTCACCGTCGGTAGTAAAAACCGAACGTGTACGATTTTAAACATTTTGGATATCATCAGACGTGAACAATTTCAGATGTTCAGAACGTGAGGATTGATGGATTTAAATTGTAAATGACACAATAGGGCGTGTAGACAAGACGATCGGAGAGTGGGACAAATATTTTCACCGTCCGCCGTTCGAGCATCCAAGAGTTTATTCATGGTTTCTCTTAAAGGGTTATTTTGGCCGGTGGCTGGGACCCGGAAAGGAGAGAAGGAACGGCCCCTCTGACCCTGCCCACTTCTAATTCAATATTAAGTATTAACCGGGTCCGCTGAATTTATAAGTGCTCGCCCTGAATAGGGCCCCGGCACTCTTTTAAACATTTATGACTCCGAACCCCCCGTTTCGTCCCCGGTGCCCGGGCCCGTTTATGTACGAGTGAGTGTGTGTGTCGCCCGGATGAACTGAACGCAGGACGCAGAGGAAAAAAGTCACGTTGTCTCTGGTTGTGTGGGATGCGTTGTTTCTCTCCGTTCTCCCGGAATAAACATGGCGGCTATAGAATATTCGGCGAGAATGGGCCCCTAAGAGCCCCCCCTCACGCCGCATCCCACCTGGAGAACAGCCCTCGCCTCACTTATAAACACGCTCGCGCCCACATTAAAAGAGCATCATGGGCACAACCTCGGCACAAATTCATGAGAATTCGCTCTCACACAAATGCGCCTATAAATCTGAAATAATGTGATATTATTCTTGAGCTTCGTCAGCCCCCAGTGGCCCGTGACCATCCTGTTATTCCAAGGGGTGCCGAAATTCGTTTAAATAACGCCTCTGTATTTCCTCTAAATTCGAAATATTTTTTGACCCGAGTTGTTAGCCTGCACGCCCAGTCCCCACCTTATAGTCCAGCTAATTTGGGATCTGGCTTACTCCCCCCTTCGTAAGCTTAAGAGGATAAGCTCCAGGGTGGGATGCCTCTTTTATATCTTGTGAGCATCGCCCATTTCGGCCTCCCATTCGGTTGCATCCAGATTTTATTCATATAGCTGTTAATATTACATTTATAAAATAAAAGAAGGAATATATATCAAATATCAGCTTCAATACACGTTTCAATTCATTTCTTTTATGAATGACGGTTCTTCCGGAATTGTCAATTATTCTGCTTCAGAGATCGAAGCCCTAAGTTACACATAGGCGCATAGTTGTAGCCATGTAGGGCAGTATCATAAACTTCGCACCCGCCTGCCCCCTCTCTCTATCTCTCACAAACACGCGCTCACAGAGAAGAGACACACAAGGCAGACATGTTAAGCACATTTGGGCCGGGATTGTTCTGGTTTCGGTCGGGGCGCAATATTGACGGTAGTGGGCCCCAGGGGTGCACCCCTCCGACCTGATAACAACCCTTATTGTTATTTATTAACCCCCTCCGCCTATAAAATACGAAACGAAATGGAGGGGCTTCCATTTGACGAGATTACTCTACGTAAAAACGGTGTATATTAAATGTAAGTTGAACATTTCAAACGTACATTGAATACAGAGAGTTGGCCATTTTTAGCGAACTGAAATATGTACTTTTAGTATTGATGTACAGACAGTATACATTGAAATGCATTCTTTGAGTTTATTTTATGACATGTTAGGTATGAAGCTCGAATCAGTAAATGACACTTGATACCTGAACACAGCTTACCTGTGCTTATAGCGTAGATGGTGTTCCCTTTGCTACTTATGTGTCGTGCCTGTGACTTTGTCAAACATAGTTGACATAATTTGTCCAGCACCTGTTTGTTAATGTTATATTAGTGAACGATAAAAACAAGCATGTGAAAATTGTATGTTCTTAATTAATTGAATGTTCTTGTTAAGAATATTTAGATGCAACTCGTTGTACTGATGTTGTTGACAAAAGGGTCATTATAAACGCTGTTTCGTCTGAATAATAACCAATGCATTATCTGATTAACTATTAATTGATTTCAGTTTCGCAAAATTTAGTTAGTGCTCTGGTAGTGAAACACTGTATGGAAGAAGGGAACATTCAAGCCCCCAGCAAATGCAAGCGTTCCCCTTTAAAACAGCGATTTAGCGTTGTAACTTTCCTTAATTGTAATTCTGCTAATGTCCAAAATCCATTACTTTCTTGTAAGTTTGGGATCCGCATAATGAACTCCTTGTAGGCATTGAGGGGGAGGGTCCGCAGCTCCTCCGTTTAGCAAACCCCAGAACGAGGCGTAATCTCCTCTTATTCAATGATTCCGTCCTATTGGAAGTATTAAACGTGCCCCAGTTTTTAAACCGCACTTTTAGTGTTAAGCAATTATGTTGCAGGCTTAATTACGACCGATATAAAAATATTATACATCTCTATGTATAATCGAGTTCGTTTTTAAAAAAATCAGATCAATATGTCACCTGCGTTTAATGAAGAAAATATAAGGAATTTAAAAACAAAACGTATTCACACGTGAAATACATAAATTGCGAGCCGTACGCAAAATACGGCGTCATGGGTAGACAAACCGGCGATACACTCACGTCTGGCGGGTCTAGTATCTACGCCTTATTCACTCCGCTCAGGAAGAATCAGAATATTTCGAATTTTTTTCATTTATAAAACCGTACAAGTAAAACAAATATATATATTTTGATTAAAAGAATTTTGAAGGTTCTGGAACATTAACGCGCATGGTATTTTCTCGGTTTCTCACCATGTGTCATCTCAATCACTTCACAGACTCTATCAGTGGTGGGCCTGCTTTTCGATGAAATTGCAAATGTCATTTCAATGCAGCGCTGATCTTTAGTTCAATCACTGTAACCGATTAAAAAAACAGGCACGATGGGCTGTATTACAGAACACAATCGGATTTGTACATATCATGGGAGAACAAAGAATGTTGTGTAGGAATGGAAAACACGGCGGAGGAACAAGAGGAAGAAGAGCGCGTAATATTTGAGAAGGCGGAATTCGAGATGTCAAAATGGGAACCGAGAGCGGATGGGAGATTCGGGGAGCAACGCTGGTCGGTAGTCGCTTCAATAAGTCAGCCCCTACTCGGATATGGAGAGGAATCCATTCCAACTACTTCCTGGGCATTTTTCAAATTCTCAAATCTTTTATAAGGTACTTTCTCGGTTAGTAATGGATATTATTGTGTGTATATGGGGAAGCTTTGAACCGATGTGATAGGTCTTCCACTTAATAAAATAAACGGTTGCGTAAAATTCATTTAATGTAATTAGTATACTGGTGTTAGTGAGATCTAATTTGGGAGCCAGTGGAATACCGGCAGCCGAACGAACTATTTCAATTAATAACTGATTAACTAGCTCTTCACAAAATCCAAGGAAAGTCTCAAAAATAAACTAATAGTTTAAAATTATGTTGTATAAAATTTTTCCAACTGATATAATCGGTTATTTTGATGAGTATACTGGTGTTTCTAAGCTTTAGCGCGCGCGGTTATATCCCAGGCTATTCTGCATTATATTTTAGAGTGGTTATTCCACTACATTCTACATTTTTTCGCTCAAGAAGAATCCGCGAAAACACTTTCGCGGCGCGTGAGAGCCCATGCGGTGGATTTCCGAGAGGTGGCTCGTTAACTTAATATCGCAAACATCGTCCGATCACCGTCGATAGTTATATCGGCCCTTTCTCCAGAAAATGTTCCAACAATAGAGATTTATTTGGCAACATCGGTGCTCGGCCGATATTCGCACAGACGATGAACCGCGGATAATACCGTTTGCGGGAGGTTTAATGGCACATTTCCAGCCCTAGACGTGAATGAAGTCAAAGGAGCCTATAAGCGTCGATATAAAAGGAACAGGGAAAGACTGAACATTTCACAAGGAGGAGCATCTTCCCAAAAAAACATTACATAATATGTCCTATCTTAAATCATTATATCAAGGTTATATTAAAATGATGCTACCTGAACTCATTGGAGACTGAGCTGCATTTTCCGGTGGCGGCCCGGAATTAATTCTTGCTTGTCATTGCTAATCGGAATATACCATTAACATAGGACTTTTCAGTTTTGTTACAGCGATGTTATATTATTATAAATTAACTCAACGTTATCTTTATTAAATTGAGTAGTCGCAATCGCTGATAAAATCCTGCCGTATCATCGGAGCCATTTCAGTGGCTGTCACTCAATCCGGATTTATATGGCGCAAAACAGGAAACCTCAAGATCGATGTTCATAACCCAGTTTCGGATCCATTTACCAAATAATGTGAATTCATAAAAGGGAGATCCCGAGGGATGATTTATATCCTCGGTCTTCCTGAATTGAAGTGTAAATTTCCTCCCCTGAACCGGTCGGTGGGGGGGCGGAATGGTCCTATACAGTAATGAAGTAAACTGACGGTTTCGTAAGTCTCTTTTCGGCTCGATCTATCTTTGTAGCTCGTCCCATTTAAAAAGACCGTTGGGAATCCTGTAAGGATAGGGAGTTCGGGAATTATACATTAGGTTCGCATTTTTTATTTATTGGATAATATTTTCGAGTGAAAAAGAAGGGAAAAATCTAGAGAGGATGTCTACTTTATAAAAATTTTATTCAAACTGTTAATTCATACTTCACCAACAGATACTCTAATAATAATAGATTGCAATGACTTCGAAAATTCGGTTTTCACTCGGTATTAACGTACTGATCATTGATTTCCGTCCTAAATTGTATCATTGTCAAATTCTTAAATGACTTCGCATTTCAGTATTTTGAAATAGCTATCTACAACAGTCAACAATGTAATGGTTCATTAAAATATCAGGTTTTATGAATGCTGTGGGTCATTACGTTTTTACGGCTTATGAAAAAATTCTTTAGCTTTTACAGCGCAGAAAAATCTATTTAATTCTTACTTATATTGAGTTTAATCAAAGAATGTGGCCTAGACCTGTCGTTAAATCGCGTCGGGCTAACTATGAAACTTTTAATTGTTAATTCCTGTTCCTGGACGCCGTTTCTCAATGCTGATTAAAGATTATATTTTCATAAATAACCGGGCGGCCCCACCGCGGGCGGGCATAAATCTGGCATCCGCGGAGGCGGCGCGACACAGCGCCCGGGCTCATATATTTTCCGCCCGCCGACCAATTCAATCTTTCCCGACGCTACTTCTTTATTCAGAGGGCGGTGAAAAACGCCGCGTTCGTCGGCGTTTGAGTTCTTTTTTTTTTTTTATTAAAGTGCGGCGGGAGTCTCTCAGGAAATTCCGCAGCCTTCTGGTTGGCTGAAACTCGGGGTTGCAGCGTAAAGGCGGACAGTAGTTAAACTCGTTTAATCATTTATTTATTTATTGGCTCAACAGCACGGTATACGTGATCGGAATCCTCCCAACACTTCCTGATTCTTGAACGGCGCCCTAAGAACGGAAAGACCGATGATCCAAATCAGAATTGCCCGGGGCTAAAATAACCCGCATTTCCTGGAGCGCTATACCTCTCCGTCCGCTTCACCCTTTTCTCCTATGAAAACTTCTCGTAAGGAAGAAGTCGCCCATTCTTCTTGCCGTTTCCCCTTTGAATTTTCCTCGACAAAACTAAAATGAACGGAGGAAATTCGCATTCCCCGAAACGATCTTCCATTTACAATCGCAGCCCCCTCGTACACTTCATTATTTATTCCTAGTCGCTGTGTAAACGCCGTGATAAAGTGCCAAATAATCCTTCTGAAAGGCATCAAACCGAAAGCGCCTGCAAATTCGACGAAATCCCTCCTAGCCTACCACTACGTTTATTTTTCCGATTGTATTTCATGTGATAGCAATTATGCGATTAAGCATCTGGAAAAAAGTATTTAAAAAATGGTGCAGGATTTTGCAACTTTCCTTTGTGAAAAAAGTTTCTGGTTCGTTAGAATCGGATGTCAGAACAGGTTTCGAGACAGCAAAGGTGGAGGAATTTTCGATGCTCTATGAAAATCACTTGAGATGTAGGGGACAATGAAAGGATAGAGGGAATTATTAACGTTGACAATAAAGAGCGTTGGCAAACAACAGAAGATATCTTGGAGGTAAATCTGTATCATTATCGCCTTATAATTTATAGACGTCAGAGAAGTGCACCTCGCTCGAATACATAAAACTTTCGAGCGAAACATTCTTGAATACAAATGATTCGAGATTATATCGGGATTAGAATTTCCTCCATCCATCTTCAGTTTTGGGATCTAGTAGGTAGCAGTTACAGAAGTTGAGAACAGATACTTAGGACACTTCTGCTCTAATTTCTAAGCTGACTAAGCTGTTTTCTGAATTATTAGTCTGTATTAACTCACATTGTCTGACTACTTGGTTCATATATAACTGGCTTTTAAAATATATAGGCACAATATTTCCAATTGAAAGAAAGTTCGGGCCGCCACCCGAGATTTAAACTCGAGATTTTCAGGTTGGCGCCATGATGCTTTAACCACCAAGTATTCCCATTAAAACTGTAAATGCCAGTATCGTTCTACGTGTCCCAATAATGTATATGTGAGTCGTTCTTTCCTAAATCGTTTTGTACATTTATTAAATCTAAATATCATAATACCGAAGTAGATAGTAAAACGGCTGTACACAATTTGTTTTTGACTAGGAAAACTATGAACGCATTCATTACTAATTTTGAATTATTGCATTCCATAAAATTAAAACTGCATGCTTACATATTTCATGAGTACGCACCTTAGTCGTCCGTCTGATTCCCGTTCATATTAGAACTCTGTTCAGGAAAATATGTATAACACGAATATGATTATCCTAAATGAAAATACTCAGACAGAATTGACATTTTTCAAAAGCAATTATTTGATGATTTTATTATACAATGGAATGTGATGTCTGTTCAGCATTCGTAAAATTATTTTGATGGTTTATCCAGATAATGTTTATGTGTTGAATGAAATGAGGAATGAAATGATAAATGAATGGAGAAGATCAAAATATATGCGAATCAATTTTGTATGGTCAATAAAATATCTATTTAAAGTATTTTAGAAAAATTTATTAAAAGAGATAGAAAAATATATAAAAATAGAATTTGAGCGAATGCAATTCAAAGAGAATAAATGCTGAGAGAACATGCCAACTGTCTGAATATAATCATACCTGATGACTCGGTCTTCTCTTGTTGATGCGGCATATTTCTATAGCGGTGGTCAGTGGACAGGTCGGCCAGTGTTATTTCAACCGAAGAAGGCGGACAGCCCAGACCTGTATTGAAATCCACCGCATCAACACCAATACGGGACAATATTACAGACACTCCCCCGGCGAATATAACATTATACACACACTCATACAATATATCACTAATTTTATGCCGAAAATTCAAACTCGGCAACGGCTCAACAAACTGTAACTTGTTCCCCCGACCAATATATACCACTCTATGAATACATTCTAGAGTAATATCATTGAGGATATATACAATTGGTCTGATCTATGAGGCGTAATCAACACTTACTACTTATATATAGGTTTAATCCTATAATTTATATATAAACTTATATACAGTAATAATATATGTAGTGAATGAAAATTGAGAAGGACGGACATTCACATTCAGGCCACTCTGTATCAATATATCTCCAGTAATGCCATCACTTCAGTATCCTAGAAATGTTTGTAATATAATATTTTTTTTAGATCGAGATAATTTATAAAAGGTGAAAAGAATTAAAGTATCCCTTTTTGAAAAGATTTTTTGGTCACTGTATTGTATTTGTTCAGTGTAGATACGTAATTCAAGTTCAAATGAAAATGTATGGAATAATTTTTGCTGTACTCATTTTAATTGGTAAACAGCTAACTTTTACCTTACTCCGTGAACTCGTAGTGAAGTATTTTCCCCCGGAAACGTTTGCAATAAGCTCCCGAACAGGAGGCTTATAAAACAATCGTATAGAGCGTTAACTTATTTATGCCTGGGACACACCGGAGTTATAAGTATCGGACTGTTGACCGAAGTAACGAACTGGGTGATGGGAGGGGCATCTACCGGGATTAATGGGCTTGTTATTGAGTTTGTTCCCGGACAGGAAGCCAAACAAAGCCGAGGACTCGCACCGAGAATTCTACACCGCCGACACAGAATTCACATTAGCCGCTGCCGTGTTTCGAGGCCGCCCGCCGTGTATTTATTCAACTATTGTCCTACCGAATTCCAATAAGTATAATGGAGATTAAGATACCCGTATTTTTTAATCAAAATGAAATTTGCTGAATGAAATAAACTGAAGAAAAATTCGTCCCCCGGCTGGTGTTCGAACCCGGGCCGACGCGTTTACGCCATGACGCTTTATCTCTGGTAACTTCCCGGAATTCCTCCTCTTCTCATTAAATATGGGCGTCTAGACGGATGCGGAAGTTTGAACAAGGATAAAATATTCACGATTTAAGCATTATGGAGACGAGGTGTTCCTTCTAAAGTCCCCGTACTCTGTATACCGAAAAACGTTGGTTCCAAAATATGAGTATGATTTTTTGTGTGTAGAGTTAAAAACGTCGTCTACGCTTTTTATTCAGGCTGCGTCACCACCCTCTGACTTGAAATGTCATTTTTTTCAATACAAAGTTCAGAATTACAATAATGTTGTAATTTACTATTATAAATTGTAAATTAATGCGCAACTCCTATGAAATATTAAATTAGAACCATGGAAATGATTAGAACGGTGGAATTAGTAGGAAGGGAGGCTATTTCACCGATAAAAGATATGGGCGAGTTCAATTTTAGTATTCGAATACAGCGAAATGGGATTCATTACAGTAAATAGCTAAATTCAAAACCCGGACGATGAGTTAAATTACTGGTTTATTTGGTCCTATAGTACGAAGTAAGGTTCGAATTTACTAATAAGAAAATTTGAGGAGTATAAAAAATAAGATGTTACAATTTATAAAAATGACTTTCTATTATTATCATTCCTATTAGGAATACTATATTTTTTTTAATGCAGGCAGCGACTTTAGTATTGTGTCTTTTAAGACACAATTGAACTTCCAGACACTAATCCAAATTCTTTGCGAAATTCGAGATACCGAATATAATCTGGTGGGGCGACCAAAAACTGACATTATATCTGGGTCAAGAGATTCCAATCAAAAGTCCTTCGTACCATCCTTAATGCTCCCTGGTATGTTTTTAACCGAACAATCCATAATGACCTCAACATAACGACAGTCGAAGAAGTCGCAAAATCACGCTTCCTTAAATTCCATTCCCGCCTCTCTCCACATCCAAATCCAGTTGTTCAGTCCCTTTCCTCTGTTTCCCATCCATTATCTCCCCACTAGCCCGAAGCCATAAACTGTTCATGTGGAAAAAGTGCCATCATTGGGTGGTCTCTTTTATCGAGGCATTCATGTGAAAAGAAAACACTCATCAGTTGTACCCATAACTATACGTAGTTGATTGTACAAAAATAAAAAAGGTTAAAAAAAAAATATCTGGGTCAACGGCTTCTTCAGTTTATTCGGTCGGCGTGCGTCTGTCGCTTCTGGTCCCTCCCCGCCCCCCTTATCAAGTGCAGCGGGACACATTTACACAACGAACAGTGTTCATGTTTGCGTGACGACCTGTACGCTCCGACCGGCCGCGAATCTGCACTGGTTCACTGACCCGTCCACGTTAATCAGACATGCCGAAATTAACCGAACTCGCCCAATGTCCCACCGGTACCAAGTCAAATTCAAGATCAAAGCGGCGACT
This sequence comes from Lethocerus indicus, assembly GCA_019843655.1. Taxonomy (NCBI): domain Eukaryota; kingdom Metazoa; phylum Arthropoda; class Insecta; order Hemiptera; family Belostomatidae; genus Lethocerus; species Lethocerus indicus. The sequence continues at coordinate 14,116,668 of JACDQD010000008.1, forward strand.
TTTCAAGTGAACGCCAAGTGGGACCTCTGCATTGCGTGCATATAGGGAGAAATAAATAGACAGTTTTGTCGGCCCCATCAACATCCTCCAGCTGCTACATACTGACTGAGTGACCACACTTGCCACACTAAAACGAGCGAATTCCTTATCTCCCCGTAGGGAGAGAATGAATATTTCAGACCGTTCACCTATATCAATAGAGGTAGTGAAAGTTGGCATAGTTCAGTTCTACGAGAAGAATCCGTCAAATTGTATTTAATAAACTCCGCGAATCATTGTGAGCTGCACTAATAATTTTGCAGCGTTTCACATAACGTGTGATGAATACATGTGACACATTACACAGCCGTAATCTGAAAAAGGGTTTTTGAGAAGCATTGGTGTGGAAAGAGTGAACACTATAATAGTATTTCCCGCACGATTTACGCGGACACTATAGGGTAATACTAATTGGAAATCCATATGAAATTTGAATCATTTTATTATCATATAATCATTTTTTAAACTATAAGTTAAAGAAGAACTGCTGAATAAGTCTTTAAAGCGAGGAAAACGGAAAAGTATTTAAATATATTCATAAATACGTAAAAGAATACATACATAATTCATCCAAGAATGCTTTCATACCATTTGGAGAGCTATAAATATGCGACGGGCGTTTAGTGTGCAGGGCATCAGTATTCAAATTCAGACAGCAGTGATCATTAATTGCTGGTTCATATTTTCATTACGAAGCACAGATACGCGAATCAGAATTTTGAAAACGTCATAATTAACTTGGGGAGGAGGCATGATTTTGAGCTGCTTAATCACTAATCGGTCCTGCATTATGCCAATTTTGGAAAATTTATATCTCCATTAAACATTTACTTCGTGCGGATAGTTCAATATCTCTTCTCAATATGTCGATAACATCGAATCGGTCTCAGAAACTGGTGTGTCTAGGCCCACCCTGTGAGGAACATTACTACATATGTTCCCCAAAATTATTGGTGCCATATTCATGAATACTATGCCGGTTGTATATTCCGAACCTTCTAATAATATCTGAAACCATTATTATATAGAATTAAGATATTAAGCAGGTACTAACTGCTGCGTGATAAATGCGTGTTTCTAGTTCCGTTCGGAAGTTCGGATTTATTTTTATGCAAATCCTAATATAACATAACTCACCGATGGCGGAGTTTGGAATGTTCCTAATGTCAAATTGGACAAAGGGCGTTAATGAATCGTGTAGTTGAGGTCAACAACTGTATTGTTTTCTGGTTAATTGTTCGGGGCTTTGTTAGTTTCCGACGCTCGGAGACAATGGTTCACCGACCATTTGTCAGCCTCCGAGAACGGAGCATCTTGGCCTACTCTCAGCCCTTTCGTCTACGTTAAGTATACGGCCCGGAGTCAGTTTCACGGGCGTATAATGCATTTGCACCCGCACTGTCTTCACAAATGCATTCTCCGAATAATTGCCTCGGTACATAGCGCAACAACCAATTGCCGGTATTAACTGCTCGCCACCTTTGGTTCCACCACTAATTCATAACTAAACAACATGCTCGTTAGGTGAAATGCTGGAGTCCGAGAGATAAGAAAAACATTTCTTCATTTTTTAGATTAAATTGAATTGTGACAATATTTTGGTAATATTTTACTAATCAGGGGATCAGGGTTTGCTGATCCTCTTGTATCATCCTCGTTAAATACTGTAACTCATATTTAATTACACAAACTCCATACAACCCGTCGGTTTGAGCTTCTAATTTTCATTCAGGTCATTAATCTGCTTTGGTTATTTCATCTGGACGTTTTATGTGCGCGTTTGGCACAAATTATGCCAAAAAATACACCTAAAGAAGTATTCCATTAATCTGTTGTGGTTATATAGAAGTGTGGTGAACCTCCTTTATCCATGAATTAACGGTTGAATTTTTTATTCGTTAAAGTCATTTTGTAAACTGTGTCCGGTCTAATTGCCGATTGTGGACCACTACGCGATAATAGTCTCCCTGCCGACGAAGTCAATAATTAACCAATATTTTTTGTTCTCCGGGCAGCAGCCAGTATGAAAGCTAAACTTTCTCTGATGTCAACTAGGCGAGAGAGAAAAAATTCCTGCATAAACCAAATAAACCTGTCAACTATTTATGATAGACTTTTTAGGGTAGAAAAATGTATTATAAATGACACAACACTAATATTTATTTGAGTACTTAAATGTATATTGTAAAATACAATATTACGGATTTAATAAATAATATGGATTTATAATTACAGGGAAATATAATTCAGTTTAGACTATTTTTAGAGAAGCAATTACTGTACGTTTGAAACAAAGTTATATGCTAAAGAGACAACAAGCCGAATGGAATGAGGAAGGAGAGATAGAGCACTTTAGAAATTGACCTTTTTAGTTCTCCAGTTTGCGCCGAGTGTTTACTTTGAAGCCCGCTTCAAGTGTCTGGAGTAAGTCGTTTGTCCCCGGGGGACGTTGTGTCGTCAGCCGGGGCCCTCCCAAATCAAATTAGTCTCCCCTTACTAACTTGTGAATAAAAGATGACCGGCTCTAAAATTGAGTTAACCTTAACTTTTCACTGGGTCGAGGTCAGAGGATTTTGATTTTCCCCCTGCCAAAAAAAAAGAATGGGACGGGGGTACCACCCCACCGATTATTCGAACTCGCCCAGAACGCTTCCTTATCAAACCTCTGACACAGTTGATTGAATCGTCGATTTTCAAAATTTCGTTCAAAATCTCACCTACCGCCTCTACTCACAACAAGTCCTTCCGCCTTGTTTATAGTAAAACAATCAACCTTCCAACAGCTGTGTACATAATGTAGGGGAAATGTTAGATTTCCCAACTGGGTTGACCTCGGTTTTCCACTTACTTACCTGCCGACATTATATCCTATTCAATATACTCTCGAAGCATTCCGAAACTAGATAAAGAACTAGATAAAGCGCTACAGACTCCAAATACATTAAATTAAACAAAAATTAAACGAGATTTAATATGTTCTACGGAAAATGATTTTTACATTCTATGAATATACTGTTCAAACTTCAGCAGGATTCAATGAATATACTGTTCGACTTTAAATAAATGTTTACAGAAGAATTTTTTTATCTTCGATACCAAGATAGCATCTCTTTATCATTGTAAAATGGTTATTAATGAGATGCCGTTTTCGACGAGGGAATAGCACAACCACCTGATGAACTGTTGATTGTAGACGAAATGGCTTGCCCAAATTGGGCCTGGAAGTGCAGAGGTACGTATAAAATATTGTGGTAGTTGATGGAACGTGAATCCCCCACGAGGGGACACCAGTGCTGCTGCAGTTATTCGGCATATTTTATCATCGTTGGTCCACTAACGGCTTTTCGAATTATTTGCAAAATTGATGGCCCAATAACGGAAGTGGCCGGCGGAGCGTTCAGCGACCCTCAGTAGGGGGTTGGGGGGGAATTAGAATTGATCGTCCGCTTCTGGAGGCCGCCGCTGGCTGCCAGGCGAAGAAATCCACTTAATGCCTATTCGGTGGGAGTGAATGGTACTCGCTCGTCCAATGAGCCGTTAACCGAATTGAAAGGCACCGCTGTCGATACTCTGTACCAATTTAATTTGGGAATCACTTCACTCAGAAGGAAAGTTCCGGGGGGGGCCTACTTCGAGAATGGATGTCGATTGGTCTTGACAGAGCTCCAGTCTACAAAAAAACAAAAGATACGAAAGGCGGCCTATTTGTAGAAACCCAGCCTCGGATCTGCGAAGAGAATTTCTTTTATTTATTCTGAATTATTTATAAATTTATTTACGTAACTCATTTATTTAATTTAGATCCTAGAACCATCTAAATTACCGGAGCTCTTTCTCGGTTGGCTTACAAATAAAAAATAAAATAAATATTTGCATTCAATAATGACAGCTTTGGTAATTTAATTATTCTTCGGTATCCTTTGTTTAAAATGAATCCTTAGTTATTCGGTTCAATGTAGCTCAGCAGTAAGAATCTTATTTTATAATAATTGTATTCTCGAAATAGTTCCATTTCGTTGGCTTTAAACATTTTATTTTAACTAGCGCCCCCTAAGTGTGGCGCGGGAATGTACCTAACTAAGGTTTGTTGGGTACACTTGCACCGATAAACTAGCGCCGCCCCTGAGTGTGGTGCGGAAATGTACTTAACTAAATTTCGTTGGGTGCATTTGCGCCGATTAACTAGATTACTAAAAATAAACTTTTTTCAATAATTTTTGGATCAACAGGTATACCTTCTATGTGTTGTGTTAATGTGACGATAGATCGTACAATCCAGATTTACCATCTTAATTTATTGTCACTTATAAGTATTTTCAACTTATTAATGCTGATTAGTTTGTGAACTTTAACAATAAAACTACAACGTTTTACTTGACTATATAATAGGGGTAAGAAATATGAGTATTCATCAGAACGCCGTCTGAAATATTGGTTATATTATAGAGCTTGCTTGAAATTGGGATAAAATAATGAATTGTTTTGGCGAGTGATTCTTGTGAAGGAATATTGTAATAACATTTTGATTCATGAAAATTCAAATATAAAGTCCCCCGCAGCTACTTCTATTGCCAAAACGAGATTGCCAATTTCGCCAGGAGAAGGGACCGAGTACAAAATATACAATTTAAAATACATTGCTCCCTATTTAACCTAAGACTGAATAATTAAAATGATTATTAAAATAGGCTTGGAGGAAAAATTAAACCTCGGTCCGAAAGCCGCCAGATAAGAAGGTCTGTTATAAAAGCAATTGACTTTAAAAACAACAGAGCGGAACAGAGTCTGCCTTACAATGGTTGCTATAATTGTTCGTGGAACAATAGTAAACGCAATATCGTCCCAATGATTGCTATTCCTTTAGTGGATTTCTTCTGTCCGTACAGAACCCTAGTTTGACCTCAATCTTGAATACAAGTCACTGGCATTTAAAAACTATTAAAAATAAGAAAAATACAAAATAACAAAATATCGACATAATTGTAACAAAATTTAAATCATATGAGGATAAGTTTAATTAGTTTTACTGTGATTGCAATACGGTAACCGGACGGGGGCCTAATTTTATTTTCATCAGTTTACTAGTGACGGTTTATTTTAAATTTTGTATTGAGACGTTGAATTTGAATGTTATTAAATAAATTGTATTAAACAATTAAAGGTCGGAAAGATCTGAAATATATTTTCCTGTCCGTAATCTTTTAAGCATCGGTCATTATGTGTCAATAGACATCACCCTGAAATCAAACGCGAATTCCACTAACCTTATGCATTCAAAAGAATCGGAAAATTCAAAGAAACATTGGAATGATTAGATGTCGCACCCTGTTAAGAGGAAGTATAAGAAAGAGCTTACCGGAACCGCTTTTTGATGTTGCCTCAAAAATTGTGGCGCCATCTACTAATTTATAATAAGATTTATCCGATTATCGGTGGAATAAAATTGATTCAACGGTCTGTGCGAAAAAGGCATCCTTTTATGCCGGGCCCGGGCTTTCATCTTCAATTCCCCTTTCGGAGCCGGGCAACGCGGCCGAAATTCAATTAGCCGGCTTTTATTTCGGATCAAAAACTTTTCAAAGTCGGAATAAATGTTTTTATAATTGACCTCCGGGGTTTCAATTCCGGAAAAGTTCTTCTCGCTCGTTCCCCGTGGGGTGGGTTGGGGTTCTCTGAGGTTCCGGCCGCGGTCGGAACACTCCGATTAAAATCTTCGTTTTTAATATCCCGAAGTTAGCCCGGAAGGATAATTGGGGCTCAGTAGAACTTGACGCATTCCCGGCGGGGCGACGAGCTTTATCGTATTTAACAGGAGTTGTGAGTTTCGGGCTGTATTTGAGCCGGGGCCCCGGGCTATTCGAGACTAATTTAGAGTGCCCCGCCCCGAAAGTCGCACCGGGTTTGCACTGCCGGTTTTAATCTGAGTTCGCCAAATAGCCAAAATCAGCCGATCGTTTGCCGAGTCACGGTTGAGAGACTTCCGGGACAAATTACTTGGAAGCACTGTTTCTTGGAAGAACTGTAGCACTCCTGAAGATTGAAAGAGGACGATCCATTAACGGGACATATTTAGAAACTTTCTCTCGTCTTGTTCTTGGCCTTAAGTGCCTGTCAATACGGATTAATTATATCTGAAATCCGTATTTAACTTACAAAACAACTGGAAAATGTGTGTCAACTCATTCAAACGAAATATTATACAGTCACACATTCATCCTCATGAGGCAGGGTCTCCATCCGACACGCGTTACTGTCGCTACTAACGATTAAGAGAAGCAGAAACCGATATGAGTGAATCAGTTATTGGAAATTGATTTTTCATTAGAAATCACAGGCGCTTTATAAAAGTTTGGTCTTGTGGCACTCAGAAGGCGGAGTTTTAGGAGAGACAGGTTAGATTAGGACTAGGAAGCGCCAATCAGAATAATTAACAAAATCTATTGTACTTTACCCCTAATAGAAAATCATTTAAGACATGTGTTCCGACAGTTGAGTCTTCTATATTGAGCACTTGAAGAGACATTGAAACCCATTTTTAAATTGAATTTCTGGAGGATGAGTTAGAGTGAACTAAGGGAGTCAAGGGCGCTTCGGCAATGAATCATAATTATCGGCAGACAGATGTTCCCCTCTTTATCTCTCTCTCTCTCTCTCTGCTCTTCTATCTTGCTTCCCAGTTAAGGGAGTAATGATGATAATTGGGAGGGGGGTGATGAATGATGATTGATCATTGGTCTTTTGTACACCATTTGTCTTAGCGGTCCCGCCCACTCGCCTCCAGATTTCTTTCCATGTTTCCGGTAACGATCTATATTCCAGAGGACTGCCGAAGCACGCGTTCTATGATCACTCTATGTAAAACGGCACGTTTGGCATGAAACCACATGCTTTGTTTTTTATTATAAATCCTTTTTGTTATTTTAATTAGTCTGTGAGGTAATAAAACATAACTTTGTACTATCGTCCGATATTAAAAATTGCGTTAAACGTTTTAATGATAACACAATTTCATTCAAACCATATGGATTAATTAAACATGTATCAACTAACAACAATTAGTTGCAGCCTCTAAATTTAATCATGTTGGCATTTCGTCCACAAAAATCTTGCTATTTCGATTGATAGAAATCTGTGTTAGGATTCCGCGGTTTATTATTTGTCCGAATTTATTTTCGCCGTCAAATGCATCGATGAGGTTTTTCTTTTTGCAATTTCTTGTATTTCCGTCCCTACTACTGCAGCGATTGAATATAACTGAAGTTGGCGAAAGGTGACGAATTGAGCGGATATATTTTAATGGAACGCCCGGTTTAGTGAACTAAACGCAGCTATTCGAATAGCGGACGCAGTATCACGTTCGGTCATCCGAGAGGGCCGGTATTTATTTGGACAGCTCGATCACACTTCCTCTTTTTAGAGGACAGATTTCCTGCGATATTTTTCGCCCGGGCACCAGAGATAGGCGGCCCAAATAAAAACGATACTTTTTTCCCCGAAAAACAACAAAGGCCGAATTAATCAGCCTTATCCACAGATGCGTTTCCATACGTACGACTTGGACGTGTCCGTTTATATTCCGCCGCGTAAACACGCTGTAAAAAGATAGCGAAAGAGCGTTCTATACGGACGCTTAAAAAATGTACACTAAAAATGATTATAGCTAAATATAGTATTAACAATTTGATTGACATATTACAAACAACTGATAGCTTTCTGACCGTTGACTTGAAAAACATAACCAAATTACTTTAATTATCATATAAATGGATTACTTATTACATTTACTCGTTATTCTCCGTACTTCAATATGTTGAACAGTGTTATAAAATCTAGGCAAAAAATGTCTAGGCAAACTTTATTGGATCTGATTGCAACCCCGCGTTCATCTGTAGGAAATACCGATCATTTGGCCTTTCTGTACATTTTTTTATTAAGTTTTTGTTATAAGTTATGAATTTCATCATCTCACTTTCAATTTTCTCTTGAGGTCTACGCACACATAATTTTGAGTTTAGTATAATGTTTCATGCTTGTACTTAATGGTATTTTCCCCTATTCACGTTATATGTATAAATTCATATGCATTATAAACGCATATATTTCATAATATACAATTCTTAATTTGAAATTATCTCTTCAGTTTATAAATTTCGTCGTCTTTATATTGTGCTCAATGTACTAAGAAACTTTATATGTACGTGTATTTCCTACCGGTGAATTCAGCCACTATCATTACCGCAACATGGGTTTACTCGAATTGCCGTCGCTGTAGGCAGTGCGCAATATTCAACAATTTTCGTGTAAACTATTTACAATTTCCACTCAGACGGACTACTGAACTAGGCGTAGCGCCTATTATAGCCTATCTTCTCTGGGACTGGGCTCCTCGCGAAAATCTCCATTTCGCTGGCACAGCAAATGCGAAGGGTGCCGAAGACTGAATCGGCCGTGCAGATTGAAATTTGCACGACGATTTGCACATTCATGACTTTCGAGAGACGGTTACCGACTGGCAAACTGATTTTTCTACAGAGACAAAATTGTGGACCGATGCGATTTTTGCGCATCTAACCCGATTGTGCCTATAACTCAGGAGTTATAACAAATATCTTGTTCCAATAAATTATAGACTATAATTTACTGTAGAATTTACTCCATGTTATCCATAGTTCAATATCGGTGGACCACTACGATTATGCCAATTGCACTAGGCGCTCTGTAACTATACTACCCCTGATTTACGTTTTGAACTTCGGGACAATTTACTCAGTGTTTACGTATAGAATGTATATAATGGTTAGTGCGGACATTTCATAGTTTAACTACGTCACGCTTAGCAGTAGAAGAATTAATTAATGACATGAGCAACGTCGAACCAATTATCTGGTACAGGGTGATGTTATTTTCAATCCTCTGACTTTTTTTGCCACGTGCTCAATCGGAAGCTCCTGTTCGAAACATACCAGTTGGACGCTTCGAAATCGAAGCAGAAATCCTGTCCCGGAACTTGACCCCCGGCTAATCCGCTACCAAGCTGAGCAAATAGGGATTACAGTGGCAACCCGCATCAAGTTACCTCTCCCAAGTTCAACTCTCAGTCGAGAGTTATATGAAACGGTTGTTAAATAGCCTGAATATTACCCAATTTCAGTGGATAACTTTCGGAAAGCGTGGCCGCCCCCTTATTGAAGTGGGGATCAAGTTATTCAAAAATCACGTCGTGGCATCGACATTATTTTTATCCACCATTCATTTTACAATCAGTCTAAATTGTACCAAATTCAGTGTTAAAGTGTTGTAACAGTGCAAAATGATTACCCGGATATAAAAAACTTGTAATTTAACGTCCGAGAAATTAGCCCCCGAGCAATCACCGACTTTGTTTGCACCGATTGCTTAACATTACAGAGGCAAAATAGGTTCCATGGGAAATCCAGATTGGATTTTCGAATTATGCAGTGTACATTCATTTGGAAATAATCTAATTTGCTTTTCTGCCTTCAAAGTGTTCTACATATTCATAAAGCGAGCGATTCGTCCGAACAGGGCGGTTTGAAAACTACCGTCCGAATCTGAATGCTTAATCTCTTAATTTGAATTCTCTTTTTGCCAAACAATTTCCGGCAGAAAAAAAGGGGGGACGAGGCGATGTTTTGACAGCTTTCTATTCATTAGCGACACTGCAAGCCGGTGTTGTGTCAGGCTGGTAATTTGCATTGGCAAATAGCGAATATTAGTGGGTCAGAATTCGAACCAGATATTCGGAACAATCGACCTAACTACACATTGGGTACGGGGAGGGGGAGGTCAATTAGAACACAATTGACACACTCAATTAGAACGACCGTAAAAATAATTATTTCCTACTTCGTCCCTATAACTTGAACTCTGGTTTGGTCCAAACTTGCAGCGTACAGAGATCTATATAAACGGGCAATGATATATACGTCTATCAATCGCCTCAATGTGAGATACGCGTGGTGTAACGAAGAAAGAAGGAGCGATTCAAATTCGGCAAAGTTGTGGAATTCGCTTTAGAAGCAATCAGCGTCGGGCTAAATTGATAAGCGCGGTGAATCGCTTTCAAGTACGCAACTTTTCCTCGAGTGTCGAAACTTCGTGAAGAGCTATTATTAGTCCTCTCCACTCCCTGTATATGCGACTGTACCCTTCTAACACTGAAGATATCATAAATATTATTCCTCAGTAAGTGTAAGTTTTCCTAAGTGCCGAAACGTTTTCAAATTGTTCCGGAATCGTATAAAATAATCCAGTAATAAAACTTTTACTGTATTTATATAAAAAGGGCTTGTTTGTTAGTTAGACTCTATTATATAACTGAGAAAAAACAGTGAGCACAACTTCCAGTAATGTAAAATAAACTAACCTTTCCAACAGAAGTTTCCTTTTATAGTTAGTTTCTCTTCTCCTATTTTTTAGGAGAAATACTTGCAGTGTCGCTCCTAAAGTCCATCATTTAGGAGCCCACCAATGATAAATTGGGTCCCAGAACACGGCAGGGGAGCCGTTACGGAACCCGATATGCTATTAAAAAGACAGTAATCTCCGATGTTGTTTCTAACAACGGGGAAACATCACGTATGCGGACAGTTGGCACTGTTACCCGACCCGCTTTTAAATTAATGGCTCGAATTAACTTCGTCTCCTGAGTGCTCCTTTTAGCCGTCTTACTTTGGCTTACCGGAGGCGTAAATCAATCATTTTTTGCTAGAATTTGCGCTTTATTTGGGCCTGTTATTCTAACGAATACATAAGTAGTGTCAATCAGATATACGAGGGTGGATTGATAAGTACGTTAAATTTACAAGGTGAATAGTTATTTTACAAGATTTGAAAAAAATACCTTTCGGATGGGATGAAAAACCTGGAATCTCGCTGAATCAAGTGTGTCTCCCTGAATTGAGATTATGATGAAAACTAATTAAACCACCCTCGTAATCAATTTATGTATACGTTGTGACGTGGATCTGCCAGATTCTCAGGTAGCAATATATTTTGGGGCGTAACATTTTCAAATGGTGCAAGTTGCTTCATTTCAGAAATATTAATTTCGGGACTTATTCCGAACCGGGCCCAGACTCGAGAGTAGTCATCCATTCGGGATTTGGACGTTCTCCGCGGACTAATGCCCCGCTAAGCCGAAGCTAACTCTCGAAACGAATCGCCGGCTATTAGGCCGGCCGGCTATTGAATTATGACTGCTATTAATTAGGAGACCGGTCCTCAATCACACGTGTGGGCTATCGGGCTAACCCCGGTCCGAACTCATTGCACGGCGTATTTCATCCCCGTTTCACATCTCCGCCTCTCTACATCTTCCCGCAAATATCATCCGTAACAGAGCGAAACTGGCACTGAATGAATGTTTTAAGTAACGGCCCGAGGGGGAAGGGCGGACGTAATTCATGGAAGCGCCCCCACTTATGGTATCTTTTCGTCATCGGTAAATATTTAATGGCGAGTCCATTCCTACAAATCTTTAAGCTCAAAAACAACTTGCCTCGTGGAAACAAATAGTGGAGCCTACGGAAATAATAATGTCGACGAGCTGGAGCGAAATTCATTTCTACCTTTTCATTGTATATTACTAAACAATTACCCCTCTCTACAAGGTAACATTTTAAATTTCTAAATCTATTATAAATACACTCGATCGGGCTCACAATTGTAATACGATGAAAATTATATAGCATACCAGAAAAACGAAACATAATTGCTGGAGGTTGAATAATAATTTATTGTTTTTCTCGCTCATTTTGTAAGTAGTAGTGTTTCATCTGCTCAAAAACCTAGTAATTAATTCCAAATTACTGCATATATTTTCACGACTAATTCTTGGCGGAGAACTCTTACATTCCTTGTTATTTTATTGTTCATTGAATTGAGCTATCATAATAAATTATGACAATCTAATTACGCTTTGGCGAGTAATTGTACTTAAATATTCCCTCGGGCATTTGGGAACGCACTAGAGGAATGCATGGTATTGGCTCTTTGATGTACGTAACCTGCAAATACGCTTGCCGCATGTCTAAACGGTAGCACCGTTCGGAGAGCCCCATTTACTTGTAATACACTCCAAAGGAGGACATTTAATTTGAAAAGGGCGCTAAAAATTTCCAGTTCTCATTGGAATATTAATTGGGAGGAAATCCCCTGCATTATACCGGAAGGCTCATTGTTGTCGAATATTTTAATCCGCGGTAGTTGAGTTTGGTTGGGGGAGGGGGCACTTGGCCGGGACAAACTTTGTCCAATAAATTATTGGTGGGGGTTAAATTAATTTGAGCGTGGAGGTAGGAAGGAGCCACCCAATAGCCAACTCCACTCTGAGCGCCCCTCAGTTAAAACTTGCCCCCGCTTTGTTCTCCCCGTCATCATGTTGCACCTCATGAGCCTTCACTTCTGACCTAATAATAGATATAATGTATAATATAATCCATAATTTCCACCTCGACTACCGAGCCTCTATAAATGCATTCACATTATGGCAGGATAAATGCATAAATGCCTCAATAAAACAACAGTTAAATAGGATAATTTCCTTACATATTAACTTTTTTCATTTGTTTTGGTTTATGAACGAAACTGGCCTCTTTTTAAATTACCATTATGATAATGACCATATATGATATAGTATACCGTTATTTACTTGCTATGTGAAGATACGAAGAAGAAATTTATTTTAGTTCCAATGAGTTGGTATTCTGCATTAAATAATTGCCCTCCTATAAACTTTCGACAGCCTTGCTTAAGAAACTTTGCTTGCTAAAATAAAACTTGTGATGGAGCATTAAAAATTAACACAACTCCGGGAAGGTTAAAATAGAACCCTTATTTTGAAGCTTGGCCAGTATATGTTAATTTATTGTAGTAGTTGAAAACTATGTAATGGGATTGCAATTATTAGGTTAAACATAATTGTTCCTATTTAACAGTCCGTTTTTCCTTACTTATATCCATAATCCGAGCACAGTTTGTTCGCAGATAACAATATTCCTTGGAGGAAATTGGAGAAAAAATATGGACATATATAAAATTCTAGCCAATATTTCATAAGTCCTGGGAAGCCGAGTTATTTAATTATTTCCCGTAAATAATAATACAATTTCAATTCTCTCAAGGGATGTTCAATATATATATATCTGGTAGATGGGCTACTATGTCCTGATATATCGAGGAAGGTATTAGAACTGAAAAATGTACGTGATTTATGAGGAGCCGTTTCAGTTTTCCGAGACGCATTATCCTTGAACAATGAGACAACATTAATCAAACCTGTTCCACTCGTAGTCCGAGATTGAAAACGGCAGCGACCCAGTATTAATGCACATATCGCGATTTCTTTTGAATATCACCCGGAGACACATATGAATCTCTCTACTACTCTATGTAAAAAATCCTGTCCATCAAGCGCTCGGGTCTTCTTCTTGATGATAATAGCTACGGATGATGGCGGGCTTCATGCAACTAAAATTATTCTGTATCTGATTTCACTACGGGGATCTATATTTGTGATTGCACTACGCTATAGTATATGTACAGTATTTACATTAAATCTTTGAAATATCGGTTATTTTGAGTAAAAACTAAGTGTTCCTAATTTCTTATTGAATTACTTTTGGTGGCAATGGCCTTAGGTGCCGATATCAAATAAAATTAAAATAAGAACAAACTATCTGTTAATATGTTCTCGAGTCATGCAATTAAGAGTATTCAGGGAACATCATTTGCACCATTTCCAGAGGTTCGGGGCTCTGAATTACCTAATCACTGAATTATTGTTTTAAGAGGGACCGTAATTTTCTTACGGACGTATAGACGCCAGCGGGCGTTAGGTAACCGGGTGACTAATCAAGGGGTTCAGTCAATCCGTTGAGGTAAGACGTAAATTTCATGAACACAATAAGAGCATGGCGAAGTAGGGAAGCTGGGCGGCAGAAGGGCCCCCTCTCTCTTACTGGTGTTGCCAATGTAGACCTTAGTGTGCAGGCACCGTTGTAGCTTTTAATTAAGAATGGCTTCCACCCCCACCCATCCCCCTCCAAAACGCACCGCAGCGCAGTCACAATCTCGAGAGATCCGACACACCCGCTCAGATTTACGAGCGGGCGACCCTCCCAAGGGCGAAATTTGATATATTTTGATTTAATTATCGCGATTTTCAAGTAGCTGAACGCAACAAAAGCCATCGTCACGCGGAGGGGGGAATTAATTTCTGCGCCAATGAGAGCGTGCGCGGGGTGTACAATATTGTGCGATACAATTTAAATAAAACGAAAACCCAATTCTTTTTCTTAAACGTTTAGAATTTGCAACAAGGTAAAATTATAAACCTGGTTCCGAAGTATTATTGACATTGAGTTTCTCAAAACGGAAATCCAACATTACGGCTAGCTTTTCAACTTTAGACCGAAACCGGTCTAATATAAAACGAAATAAGGGAGTGGAGATATAAGATCGCATAAGAGTGACGATATCACGTTTTACTTAATAATTTAATGCAATTTTAATTCCGACATTTAGCGATAGATATACATTCAAAATCAGTAGGTATCGTTGAGCCATCACATGGTTCACGCACTTCTCTCCGGTTGACTATTGTCAACCGAATATGTAATTATTCAGAGGATACTCCCTCTTTAGTTTCACCAATTCAAAATTGTATCAAAGCCGTGGAATCCCCTTTATGGGGGACACGGACATTACACCGGTTTGTCGCCGTCCCTTTAAATAAGATCACAGCGCCCTCGGGCAATGCGTACGGTGAGCCCAAGCCTCTGCACATCCCCCGCCTATCACGTATTAACACGCTGCCGCCACTATATGCCGGGTTTTATTTGGTACTTGGGCCGCACGCAACCGGCCCAACCCCTCGCCAAATAAAAACGGCATTGTATTTCAACAGGAGAAATATCCGGCTCCAAGGTATGAATTTCTGGAGCGTTCCCGGTGGAGTTGCGGAAAACTGGGAAAAACTGTACACAGCGTTGGGGGAGGCGGTTGTAAATTATTTGCCCGGACTTAATTCGTGAAGCTTACTTCCTCTTTGCAATAAATCAAGTATACACTTTTGGGAAAAACACGTCACAATAGTTTTTTTTATTTATTTTTATTTGCACAATCAATTATAACATAATTATGTGTACAAGTGTTGAGTGTATGTTTCTCACTTGAATGACTTGACAAAAGAAACTATCCAATGACGGCACTTTTCACAAAGCATGAAATAATTTATGGCTTGGTATAGCAATTCTACGGGCTAAGAAGATCTCTAGGCCAGCGGCGTTTAAGCCGACGCGGGGGGTTAATGGATGGGTAAGAGAGGAGAGGGACTGAACGAGTGGATTAGGATGAGGAGAAAGGCGGGAGTGGAACTTCAGGAACCGGGATTTTGCGACTTCGTCGACTGTTGGTACGTTGAGGTCATGGTGGATTGTCTGGTTTGAAACATACCGGGGAGCATTAAGGATGGTGCGAAGGACTTTTGATTGGAATCTCTGAATGCGAGCGATGTCGGATGTCTTGGTGGAACCCCATAGCTCAATTCCATATGTCCATGTCGGTTTCAGTACTGCTTTGTATATTGTTAGTTTGTTGCTTAAGGTCAATTTCGATGTCCGTTTTAGTAATGGCCTTAAGAGTCCAAATTTTCTGTTTAAGTCGGTTCTTTTGAGTCGGGTGTGGGGATTCCACGTGAGTCGTTTGTCGAGGTGGAGCCCAAGATAGCGAATCTGCTGTTGGGTGGGAATTGGTATGTCATTGAAATAGACGTCAGGACAGTGCCGACGACGTAGTGTGAAGGTGAACGTCACAATAGAAATGACGAATCTTAAGCTTCTATATTTTCCAGAAATTTTTTCATCTTATAGGATCTTACACATAGGGCATTTATTCGGATAAGAATTTGATTAATTAGGAGGACTTAAGTAAGAACATTACTTTGTTTTAAACAAGTCTCCGTATTGGCAACATGTCCTAGTTTCGAAGTTTTCGCCTCTTCTGATTTTAAACGGGGCAATTGCTGGGAGAGGCAGGACGGGTCTCGTTCGTCACGTTCCTCTTCATTGTGTCAACACCGTCCAATCTTCTACTTTAAAGCGTTTTAAATTTTAGATTCCGGAGAAATCTCTGGGATAAAATCGCCGTATTCGTACTATACATACATGTATACGGAACAGTTGTTCCGGTGTTGTCGTGTAGTTAGTACTACAAGAAATGTAACTTGGTTCGATTGTGCAATGCCGGGCCCTGTTTAGGTTAGGGAAGGTAGCATTATATATACGATATAGTTGTAGCAGGTGGCTTCAAACTCCGACCGGACATACAATTGTTGTTTCAGTTTACGTTGTAAAATACTGACTTGTTCTTAGCCGAGGACGCTGTGGAGCACGACTAATACTAACGCTATTATGATTTTCGACTTCATACATTATAATATCTAGTTATATTCCAATATAATGAGTACACTGGCGTGATACCCACTGGTGTTATGTCGTGATAATTGTGACATTACTTACTGTTTGCTTATTATGGGGAGCAAATAAGGCACAGGACGGTGCCCACTTATTCTAATATGACTTCCCCTTTATTGGGCTATATACGCCGTTAGGTAAATTGGACCTCACGCCGAAATGGGCACGCTATTATTTAATACTCCAATATAGCTCGGCCAATTAGGCGACCGCAGTAAACCCGCCGAAACGGAAGAAAAGAAGAAAGGTGGGAGGGATGGAGAGAGGGAGGGAGGGAGGGAGGCCCTCTTAATTGAATATTGTGGACTTCGCGGAAATTAAACCGGACCTGGACCTCCACACGACTTGTGGTCACCGATCGATTGTCCGCCCCTTTACCTCACCCCCAAATAACTGGAATTACAACGGGTGAGGCCACTTCCGCAAGTCGAACACAATGGAAGAGCCAATTTGGGCTGAAATGAAAAGAAACTACCACGCCGCGGACGGATTAAGACCAATGGGGGAAAAAGTAGCGACCGGTAGGCAAGCAAAATATTGAAAATTTTTTTCATTCAACACGTTGAGCTATATTTACGGGCTGTTTTGTTTTCCCAACAAAACGAGCAGTGTCGCTATTGCGACGTCCATTCGAGCTTCGCAGGCGTGCAATAATGCCACTAACGCCGTATGAGATAAAGGCTTGAAAATGACACCGGGTTGGGAGGGGGGTGGTAAGAAATCGCCACTTTCGCGAAAAGATAAATTTCGGTGGATTACTCCAAGCTAAATACGACGGGGACGATCACATCTGATAGCGATATTGTAAGGGAGGCGGTGGCCTATAGAGGAAAGGGGGGCCGTTATTTAAGCCGTACAAGGCAGACCCGCCTGCTGAGACGCGACATTTATCACACACGCTCAGTGCCCCGCTATTTGCAAGTACCCCACGCGCCTTTACTCCATTCAATCTCACCGAAACACATGACATAATTCTTAGTCGGAATGAGTATTCTTGTGGAATACTCCTAAAAAATAAAAGAAACGACTTACTTTAAACCAAATTTAGTCAGACTGGGACTATCGTAACTCTCGTTCATGATCAATGAATGAAAAGGTTTAAAAACGTTTTATATGTCAGGCACCATTAATTAATTAATTAAAAACTTTTATCACCAAGTAGTATGTGATAACAGCGTGTAAAGAAGTCTCATCTTACAATCATTTTTGTCTATCGGTTATTCAGTTTTTAAATATATCCACCGGTAGTAATGTTAGACCGAGAACTAGAATATACCCTTAATTGAGTTCAATTCTGGATCTCTTCTTCTCGACAGAATAGAATAGATAGGAATCTTGGAGTTTTCTACCTTAAATACGAGCCGCATTGGGGACGGTTGAATGGCGGGAAGAATCGGCTCTCGTCTCTTTCACGGCTCCGGTCCTGTTCTCGGCTTGAAAAGGTTGCGGCGGCCAAGCTGAAGCTGGCTACGCGGGAAGAACGGATGAATTGAGGTGTGAATGGCGGCTGTTGGGGGCGCCGACCGGTCCCATATCTATCGTTGACCCGAGAGATACCGTTCTCCGAGTCCTCCCACTCGACTGTTCAAAAAGCTCTACCCAACACGCCCCATTCAGCCCCACATTCCGAACCTGATATCTGATTAGTCAGCGGTTCAAAAAATGAACCGCCGTGTATCATCAACTCTTGGAGTTGAACCTTCCCCTATAACGATGTCCAAATCCTTCGTCCTTTCCGAACTTGAGTTTCACTCAAAACCGAAAATTATTTATGTCAACAGCGATGGAAAATATATCGAAACGTAAACTAAGAATTTAATTAATAATATTAATGAGTGTACTGAAGTGTACCATCGACTCTCCTAATTAATTTAATTTTATAATAACCGGGTATTATGACCCCGAAAGGAGTAATTGAATGAGGAATTTCGGAGTCCCTGGTAACGAAACGCATACCTTAGTCCATCATCATAAATATCTCAAATGAAATATTACTATATAAATTATATATTATAGACGATAGCCTGCGTTCATGTAAAGAAAGTGAATTGGTTTGTAAATTACTTAGGATAGTGGTTAGAACCGTTTGTACTCGAATCCTATTAGTGGACCGCATTTCACTTTGATTGCAAATATTAATTACTAATGTTATTTGCTTAGTGTTTCTATCGTAACTATTCGTAATTTAATGTGAATAAACGCATAACATTCAGGTTAATTAGTTATCCTTAGATAACTCGTAGTTTTGTGCTTGTATTACATAAAGTTCTACACTTTTAAATAACTGCATGAAAATGAGAATTAGTAATAATTTGTTGTTACTTTTGTCTGCCAAACATTACTAGAGAGTTAGTAATAACCTTATATATTAAATCTATAATATATCTAATGCAATTTCCCCGAGACTGAAACAAAAACAGGATGGCATGGAGCTGTTATTCTTCGGTGCAGTATTAATGACCGTTAATTTTAAATTGATGGAAATCCATCACAGTGGCGTTTTGCGGTGGTCCATAATTTGGGGCTTTTGAGTTGACCGATTAAAAGTGAAGTGGTCGTTAACCGAAGTGTAGTCATTAGACTCCAGTCCGGTAATGAAGGGGCGGAGGGTTGCGAACTGAAAATTCGAATTATTAGTATCTAAGTTTCGGCAGAATGGCACAGTACTGTGAGGAGCAGTAGAACTTGGGGCGGCAGGCGTTGAACCGCTGTATAGGTTAATTCTGTTCCCAACCGGAGCTCCCCCGGGTGCGGTCTGCTTCCAATGGAACTCTTACTTGTCCCATCATCAGGGTCCAACTAACGAGCTAGATCAACTTGGGGTCCTCTATATACCGGGGTCGTGGTTTACCGCTAATCCTCATTGGATTAGGTTCCCGTATTATTGGCACCAACTTTCACAGATTTTATACACTGTATCCCAAGTATTTGTGTTGCTATATTTCTATTATTCCTCATATTATCCTATTACGGTAGTTATTTTTGCAGAGTTATTTTTTAGAACAGATATTGTGCCCTACTATTGAACACCTAAAGTATTTTAGGTTGGCTTCTACACTAAACCTTATTTTGTAGTGACGGTAGATTATTAATTGAAATATGAACAAATGCCGAAAAAGTACATGCACAGTGATAGGGTCAGTTAATCCAGATGCTGTACGACCTACGTAGCAGTCCGTACGAATAAAAATACGCTACAATTTTTGTTAATAATTAAACGCTATCCCCTCGTTAGACGGTGAAAATATGACCAGAAAATAGTCAAATGTAATTCAATTAAAAGATGTGTACATTGCCGTACTGATGCCGCAGAATTGCGCTGTGTGAATTTCGAACGTGGCGGAAAGCCGAGTGGGACATTTGCTCTAAGCCGGTTCTTAAGAAAACAGGCCCCGGCCTCCGACCTGAGCCAGTCACGTCTCTTGTTCACAGATGCGGAAATCCTTGAAATAATCAGCGTCACAATTTTTAACACTCCCCCTTACTCCGAAAACTCTATAAGTTCACACACAACGGCCTGAGGATTATAAAATGTTCCCCCGTAGGTTCGCGATGTTTCTGTCTCCTCTCGCTGGTTTGGTCTTTTGCTAGACCGGTTTCGGCTGCTCGCCATCTTCAGTAGCGGTGTTAGTCAATGTTAGCACTTTGGATGTTTTTTGGGCATCCTCACTGCACTGTCACTTTCACATGTACTGTAATGTTTCCCCTCTTCCATCTCTTTTCAATATTGGCGGGTTCATTAAATAAATGATCGTCTTATTTGATTTTTTTATAAAGAAGATCTGATTCTAATTCAGTGAAAACATTTAAATTTATCTGGGATTTCTCAATAATCTAGGCAAGTTGTTCTAGTTGTAGAAATCGATTTTGTCTATTCACCATACAAATAAAAGAGAATTCAATTTTTTGTGGGCCTCGCTTAATATTCGCGTTAAATTTCAGCAACGATAAAATGAATCTAATTACGCAGATAATATCGGTTTATTACTGGAGGTAAACGACAGGAGTTCACCACTCGGTCGAGTATTAAGTAGATTGCTTTTTATATTTTACGATAGGGTGGATGGGAGAAGCGGCCATTAGTCCGACCCGGGTAAGATCCAATTCAGTTTTAAGCTCACCTCTCATTCTCTCTCCACTAACCAGAGATAGAATATATATATATATATATATATATATATATATCCATCTGTTCGAATTATAATCCAGCCTTTCAGCACCACCAGTATCGAGAGGATTACCTTTAACGGTCAGATAGAGATAGAAACCGTCAAAACGTATAAGATGGGAACAGAAGCCGAATTGAGAATATCACATCTTCTCGAGTACCCGATCAGCTGACATATATCTCCCTTGATGGTCAATTTTCTGAGTTATTTTGGCCGATCGTTTCAAAACGCAACGGGCGAAAGGGATGATGATTTCATCTGTACGTACAATTTCTCTAGAGAATAATTCAAGTTTCCGTCGCAGAAGCAACATTAGATTATTTGCCAATAATCACAAACTTTCAAATTAACCGGTGTATTTACAGTAGTTTAATTTGGGAGAAAACAAGAAAGGGGCAAAGTTAGGCACTAAATTGACTAATAATTATCTCGTATCCTCGGATGTTTTAATATGTATTTTGTCCAAATTAATTTTTCCGCTTCATAAAAAAGGGGATTTAAGTAAAATAAAATAAGGACAAAGGAATAACTTTTTAAATTACTTAAAACATAAATTATTTACAGGTTTCCTTCTTTTGAGGAAAAAAAAATTAATGTCCTAAACGAGTTTCAGAATTATTCATTAGTCGAAACCATATCGAAATCATATTTTTTCACTAAACCAAAACGATTAAACGAAGTTAAAAATATAAACTGAGACCACAATAAGACGTTTCTCCTAAATGATGGTAACATAATGTTCGTTAACTTTTCATGACACGCAGGAAGTTGTATGTAAGGCGCTATAAGTTATAAATAATTACGCTTCAAAGAGTATATTCACCGTAAGGCGTAGCATGAGGCAAAACGAATACCTTCGGTGTCGTTAAAAGGCCTTCGAGATGGAGACAAACTTCAATACCAGACAGGACAAAACGGTTAACAGTGATAATGGAGGCTGGTTTCCAGTGACCCGATACTTGTCCAAGAAACTTTTTCAATTCCGCCGGCCTTTCCCTTCCTACTGCTAATAGTCCGCACGATTTACAACCGATTTGTCCTTTTTCCGAACGTGGCCGCGGCCCAAGCCATTTCCCGGGTGGCGGGGCGGGGTCGGAGGCCCAATTCGAGCTGTTTATGGCTATTATGGTTTTCGTGTATCTCCTCGCGCTTTGTTTTTAAGGCCGTTGCCGGAACGAATCGCTTTCAGGGACGAACTGCTCGATATTTTATTTATGACCTTCGACCCCGAAAAAATCGTTTATAGGCGCAGACAAACGGCCGGGTAATCGGGTTGATCCGGGCCCGTCTGAATTCGTTTAATTCCCTGCAGTATCCGGAAATTGAGCCATCCACGATTTGTGTATTATCCGCTGACAGATGTCAGAAATCCAATATCTCACTGCGTCCTGCCTGTTTATCCGTACCCACTACATACCGAAAAATCTTCGGCAATGTAAAATAACGCGTTATAATATACGATAAAAGAACCTTGGGACTGACTTCAAAGCATTAGGAATTATGTCCATTTTGTAACTGTAAAATTATATTTATAATATACTTATTTTATTTATAGCCACCTTTTATTTTAATGCCATATATTTATTCGTATGTACAGAGGATACTTGTATTTTTCTGACAGTGCTCTGACTTTCCTTACTAACTAGTAGTGGGCTGGAGCAGGAGTACCAACAACATTTGTGCTATCAAATCGAATTGCATCTAAATATAATTTTAAAAATTGTAGTCGTGACTAAAATAGAAATAGAAAGAGAGGATAGAGAGAGAGTGCTCGGACATTATGAGTTAACGAAATTTCCAACCTGCCAGTCCCATTATATAGACGTTTTACACTGAGACAAATATTGCAGCATTACCTTCTGTGCGCTCTCTCTCTCTCTCTCTCTCTCTCTCTCTCTCTCTCTCTCTCTCTCTGAGCTCACCTCAAATACATTATAATTAAAATAAATACCAATTCATTTCTATATACGAGAAAAATACTTTTTATTGAATTGATCATATATTACCGACTGCAATATTGTGTGTAAAATTGGCTTTTGACTGTATTTCAGTGAGTCCCATAGTTTTTCACTTGTCTGCTGAGAGTGGCCATTGTACATTTTCCACTTATGCGACTATAATAAGGCCGGCAGGGTTAAGCAGAGGGCGCTCAACCCCGAGAGCTCCACCTATTAATAATACAGGCTCTAGGCCGTCTGCCTTGTTTCCGCTCCCACCTCCTCCAACCTCACCGATAAATATAACTCTCGTAATTTACGGCCATTATTCCTCATTATTGGTATCGGCTGGACCCAGCCTCGAGGAAATGTAATTTTGCAGTCCGTTTCTTCCGCTGCCAGATATTTCACTCAATCTCGGAAGGAGCTGTCCGGACTACCGAGAACAAACGTTCTCTTGAGATAAATTAGTTCTGTTCTGTCTTTTCTATTCTTCCCTCCTCTTGGCCAACGATTATCTTTACCAATACGATACGCCACTTATATTACATCCATTCTGTATACAATCTGGTAAAATAATGGCAATAAATTTGGCTCTTGAATATGGAAAAATATACGTTAATTCTAAAAAAAAAAATATTTAAACATTTAAATATCTATCTGCTCGAGCATTCACTAATTAATATTTGTTTTATAAACGACTTAAAGTAATTCAATTATTAAGTTTGTTCAATGTAAAATATTCCGTTGTGGTTGCATACGTAGTACGACACTCAAAATGTTCGTGATGCGTTATAAATCGACAATTCCTATTATCAATCGTACAGTTTGTTGAAATAATACATTTTATTTATTACTACTTAAAAATAGTTAATTAATGCAAATAGAACTTATGATTAAAGTGGGTTATTATTAATAAGTACCATTTTTCTAGTATTAGGGCTTGTACAGCGCTTGCGATACTAACCCTTAACACAGTCCTGTAGCGCGAGCAAAGCCTATCCATATTCTACGTTGTCTCGCGAATTATTTATACCATAATTGTTATTTATTACACATTGTTTTTAATTAAAAAAAAGTGTGTTCCACCTTTGTTTTGAGAAGAATAATCTATGGCATTGAACGTTTATTTCGAATTCACTTAATAAGCAATTATGGAATTGGAATTCCGAGTATTTTTTGAATTATTGAGTATTTTTACTCAGTATTGAGAATACGATTTGAATGAATTAAATTGCACCATTATCGCTGTTCAGGAGTATTATTTCCACCGGATTAGTCAGCAGAATAATTGGACAAATTGACCCGAATCAATTTAGTCCGGGAAAGGAATTCACGGCTTGTAAATGGGCTGATTGAGGGCGGAGCCCTAAAGCTAGCCCCGAGCAATTTTTATGGGCGCACCTCAAATGGGTTCTGTGCGGAACGCGGAACCGGAACGTGCCGAGCGTTCCGCCAGGGGAAAATTATCAGAAAATACCCCCATTTCCTTTATCAATCCAAGCTTTCGGAAGCCAACATCGCCTTATAAATTAAACCATGAAGTTTATTAAATGTATAGTTGAGTGTAAAAAATCTGAAACGGTTGAATTGAATTGGGCATTTCAGGACATGGATTCCATCGAACACAAAAGAATTTCAGTTACAGCATTTTTCAATTGTGGGATAGAATATTGTATAACAATGTTTACGTATTGGTCCCGCGAGACCTTTTACAGAATTTTTGAATTGTAAACTATTGCGCAATAGGGTGCTCTCCAGACTCCGCCAACGTTTCCGATAATGGAGTCTCTGTCATAAAAAAGATGTAGGCCCCAGCAGACGCTCTGATGACGGAGCATGGGCCTAACGGGCCCGTTTTACGCCGCTTAAGCGTGTAAAAATCGTATGGGAGCCTTTCACGACGGGGACCTCTATCGGGTTTACGAGGTAGGGTCCGATCTGATATAGGGGCTCGGCCCCTCCGCCCGTGATAACCCACAACGCACGGCCGAAAAACATACCTAAAGAAACCCAATTTCGGCATAATCAGATTAGGGCAACACCAGTATTCTATCTGCCCATTTTATGGACTATTTTTATTACCTTTTATACCGTCGTATAATTTCTCATATTGGGTGACGCTCGTATACCTCGTGTGCTGTCGACCGTAAATTCGGGCAATTTCACTGGAGGTCGACGGTTACAACAAATTGTTGTTATTGAAATTTACGCACTAGGTATTACGACGTGCGGGGTTCGCGATTTGCAGTTATGCAATAAATCTCTTGACGGTGATTGAATTTGAGATATTATGCGAGGGGAATTTGTAGGGTGCCTACAAACATCACACATCGTTGGTGCGATTTTATTTTCTCCTCCTAATTTACCCTGGATTCAAATACTCGCTATCGGCAATAGCATTCCGATAGTAATATAGCGAAGTAGCTGGAAAACCAGAAAAGTGACTAAATTTGTTTTTATCAAACCTTTTCTACTATGTTTTCTACATTACTACTATGTTGCGAGTAAAATATATATGTATTACTGAACCCTCCAAGGTTGCACCCAACGAACTTTAGTTAAGTAAATTTCCGCATCACTCTTAGGGGGCGCTAGTTTATCAATGCAAGTGCAACCAATGAATTTTAGTTAAGTACATTTCCGCATCACACATAGGGGAGCGCCAGTTAATCTATATCTAACAATTTTTATTTAAAGAGAAAGCGAATGTTTCATAGACAAATAAAAACTGAATATTTTAATATAAAAATAGAAAAGTAAGTTATTAAAGAATGTACTTAACTATGAAATGTACTTAATTCCTAGTGCTATTTATTTTCAATCCTCGTGCCAGTAGGCGTATTTTGTTTGGTGAGTTAAAATGCATTGAAGGGGCGCTGGACTAATGGGTCGTGATGATGGGATTACCACTCTCAGTGGCTCAGCATCGGAGATACCACAGGGTAAAACGTGTCGCTAGCCGAACGGCCACGTATGGACTGGTGTTAGTGTGAGACGCTATTAGCAAAGGGCTAGTTAATTGTTCAAAGGCTGATTAGCCCAGTGCAGAGAGTCCATTGGAAGGGGTTGTGATGCCTGTTGGCGGTACGGACTTTGTATCAAACGTTCCCGCCCGATCCCACCACGCCGCGATTCCTCCCACGTTACTACTGCCAACCTAGTTCTCACAGCGACAGAACTTGGCGCCTAACATGCAGTGTAGTTGTTATATTTTAGACCGTTAGTTGAAATATTATTGGCAAGTTCGAAAAAGTTTCGATTAATAGGTAATAAACGGTATCATCATCCTTTCGATCTTCACTAGTCGATCAGAAAATAGATCTTCTACCGTTACCGGTTTCTAACGCTAACTACAGGCAGGGAATCCCGCCATGACGAACCGAAAGTTTGGTCACCCAGCGTACACTGTGACTTATGAATTTCCATTGTCCTGCAACTGAAGTGGTGCTCGCGCTTCACTAAGTTTCGTCCCGGCTGTCCAATCCACGCCCGGTAAACGCCTGCACCTCGGGATGAATAAAGCGTAAATCGTTTGGAACAGCCGCTGCGGGCTTTCAGAGTGTCGAAAAATACACTTTAGCACTCCGATCATTACAGTAATATCATTTTTTCCACATTTTATATTTAGATAACGCAAATAAAATTAAATAACAACACTAAAGTAATAGAATATTGAATTAATTAGTCAAACGTTTATCAACTTTGGAAAATTCTTCGAACAAAAGGACCGATATCCCCGAATTCGGTTGTCATTGCTAAAGCAGTTGAGCAACTGATTTCTTTCCGATTTATTAATTCGTACTAGTATTAATCTAAACTAAGTGAATTAATTTATTAAGATACGCTCGTTGATATGCAACCATTACATAAAATCCTGGAATATTCCGCGGTATCAACACAGAGCCCATATATTGAAAAAGGTTTCCACTGTAAAAAAAAAAGTTGGCAGGTATATTTCATAAATATACAGGCCTTAGTATTATTATTCGCTTAATTTAAATTCGTCTGTCAACTGGAAATAATATACAAGGTATTACTCTTTATATTAAAATACTATACGGAGAGAATTGCCGCACCCTTCTTGTTAAAGTAAGCCGATAAATGTCCGTCTTGAATTTTAGCTCACGGTACCGAAAAAAAGTCTGGCGAGCACAAAATATAACCAGCGAGTAAGTTGAAGCGACGTGTGTAAATCGATACATCTTAGGCCAGGTGCTTGTTTGGGATTCAGAGCGAGATTCCCTCTCAGCGGAGCCCATTTTTTATTCTCTTTATCAAAGCGCAACAATGATTTATCATGTGAATTCGCCCTGCCGGTGTTTATTATAGAATGCCAGGTGTATTCGCAATTTAAGCTGTAACAGCGGGAAAATACGAGGAACATTTTTCGTATTGGTCGAATGACAAAAACGACCCCTTTTCAATGACATCCGATAATAAATTGGGAAATATCGATAGTGCTGTGGAATCTAGAAAAACTAGAACCTATAACTTGAAACAGTCGAGCCTAAAAATATGTTTGAATTAAATGAATTTAACGTTAATTTAACCTCTCCTGGAAATTAAATTAAAATCATGATGGTAAACGGAATATTTTGGAGTTTTCGTGAATCTGAAATAATTTTTGTAGTAAAAATCTTTTGAGCTACGAAACTAGCGACTAGTGATGTTCAAAGTATTAGAGTTAATTTCTTTAACGTCCCATCAATAAAGGACTGAGCTCTCCATTGCGAGAACGCCCTTTAAGACCAAAAGCGATGATAATTTGAAAGTTACTAATTGTTTGAATTATAAATGAACGGCCCATATTAAATTTCATGTACGGGACCAAATATAGGTTAGGAAAACATTGAAAATGAAGTGTTTCAATCACTCTATTTTATGTAATGACGCAGGTGTAATGAGCATCCGGCAGGTTGCATTTGCTGCTTAATTCCTTAGACAGCCTGAAACTATACCATTTTTTCTATTTTATTCGTAGGCTTGTATTATAAATAAATATTTTACGACAAATGAAAGCGGCGTCGTTTGATTTGGAACAAACGTCCCCTTCGCTTTGTGGTGCATTCATGAAAACAAAGGTTCACGAGGATTCTTGGTCATCGCTCAAGTTATAAGAAGGGGAGTTCGAGTGCTCTCGATCCTCTCGAGGCGTTAAGAGCCCGAGGCACCGGCCCAAAAGGGAAATGTCAAGGCGATAACAAAATGGGACTGCCCCGCTTTCACCCTCTCTCATGCTAACGCAGAGCATGGGCACACAGCCGAGTGGCCGCTCTCAAAACGCAGTTATACAGAGCGTTGCGCTCCCACGACCCTTTACGTGCAGTTTGGGCCTTATTACGCCCCGTATTGATTTTATTATCTCACAGAGCGGGTTAGGCGTTATTCGTGTCTGGCCGGAAACTAGTTACGCCGATGATTCGATCGAGTATTAGGGTATTATCGGCTAAATAGTGGTCGGACGCCCTTTGAAGTTTGGCCTTCCGTCCTAACTAACAGCCACCCACCGGGGCGCTCACTAAAATCGATACATCTACGAAACCATCTATTGCGTTGGCATCGTTCGTTTGTCTACATAAGGTTTGATAATTTACTACTCGAAAGCGTTTGGTATTTACAAAGGGAGGGACTCTCGAGTGATTGAATTCAATCACCGAATCGTGAATTCCGGATGACAAGATACAGATCTGGATCAAATATGAAATTTGAAACATATTTTTTTGCGTATTATTTGTTAAGACTACACGAATCTATAAACTTGTGTACACTTGTGTACGGCACTATGATATACTTCTAACTCCGGTATTCGTGTCTATCCTATATAAATATTCATTCGCAGGAAATAGAGTTCATGGTGTTATGAAGTAATCAGAATATCGGAGTAAGAGTTTTTAAAAACACAAATTTAGACCGTGACGAACTTCAGGGTATTCGCAACCTGACACCATTTATTACCTCGTCCGAATAATAGTTTACAACTGGGTCTATAGTGAAACCCCCTCTCTGTCTGTATTATTTGAAAACGTTTCGATATTTGCCGGCAACAACCGCATAACCGAAGTGAGGCCAATCGATGCCGGCGGAGCTTTTAATTAACGGCGAGGGAAAAACAAAGAGGGTGGCGCCCCATCAACCGTTAATTAGCCGGTTCTATCTCAGCTCGCCGCCTCAAAGGAAATATCAATAACTGAATCGATTTCACCGGCTGAAAACCGGTAAAATTGCCCCCCTCCTAGCTCCCCTTGACATTTATTAAGCACGGGCCATATCCAAGCCGCTCAACTCCGGTCAATTATTGTCGGTCGCCAAATACCGCTGGATTCAGTCTGAGGCAGTCCATTTGGAGTTTAATGTACCACTATATTACTGGTGTTAAATATTTTGAAAATTAGAAAATCTTAAAATAAAATATCAGTAAGACAATATTTTTATTGTTATCTAAATAGTGTATTATAGTTTTGATTGCATGTTGAAACCAATTTCCTTATGCGGACATAAATAAATCGAACAGGACATCTTAAAGTACGAATAGGAGCAGTTACGAAAGAAATACGCAAATATTTCAAATAACCCTACGAGCAGGCGGTAGACCTGGATTTAAGAGGGAAAAAGTTGTGTCAGTCTGATATGTGCCGGGAGTCTGAAAACCCAGAGGCCAGCGGGGCTTGGCAGGGGAAAGCCTGCGGTTGAACCTCTTCGGAGACAGTCGGAGTTTCTGGGCCTACACAAGTAATTAGGACAAAGTTGTCTGTGTGGGCCCCTAGCTTCGCGCCAATTCCCCGGCCGTAAGTCCCCCCCCCCAGGAAAAGCCGCAAAACTCTCCCACCTACGTACAATAATTAACCGGTACGCAAAGTTCGGAAATCCCCGGAAGTGCTGCACTCGACGACATAAATACAGGGAAACACTACAGCCTTTGTCCGAGGACAGCTTACACGGCCTAGTGTTATAGAAATATAGACGTTATATAGGTACCCAATTTTTATTATTTATATTATATTAATTAAACACCGACCAATTACAAACTTACGATCTCAGACACGATTCCTTTCACGGTTTACTTTTCATGCAACAATTTCTGATGAAATTCTCCTCTTGTCTACAATCCTAACTGAACCTAGTCTCGTTCATTAACGATGTTAGAACGATAATCCAATCAAAATATACCTTAGAACAATAATTGAATAGAATCCTGGAATGGGAAATAACGCATTAAATTCAATTGGAATGTTCTTGCTATTCGATTCCGATGATTATCATTGCTCTTTTTTGAGCGAGTTGGTACTAAGTTTTATTTGATTTCGGTGTATTCAGACGTTTATATAAACACTGATTGTCCGTGGCGAAGTTAATAAATTTATTTGTAAAGGTTTGGAAAACCATTTTCCCGGTGAAAGGCCACAAGAGTGATCGTTCTGCGAATGTACAGTCCTTTTTTTTTCTTTTTAATAGAAATGTTCAATCATTTCATATGAATTTATGCACCCTCGAGTTAAATGAATATTGTTTCAATTTAACTGAGACTCGGGTCTGTTGTTTCGTGAATTACGCGTTAACAGTTAGCTGTATCGGGATTGAAACAACTATAACTCCGAAAATGTTGTTCAATCTTCGACCCGAGTGGTTTTGCGTTGGCGGTGGGGGGACTCCGTAACGAAAATAAATGTAAATGGCCGGTGGGAGGTTTCGGCCCCGAATCGAGTTAGGCTCATCCCCTTTCCCGGTTGGCAGAATGGGGCCGAGTACTGTTGTGTTTCCTCCTCCGCGGAGCGCACTTCGCCTCTCCAGGTGGCCCGGCTAAATCAATAGGCCGGTTTCGCGGGCCACGAGCCGCTGACCCCTTCACACAGCTTTCAGTTCCCATGAATATCCATGAACCGCAGCGGCCCTTAACCAGTGGCTCTATTGCCGATTGACTGGGCCCCTCCTCCGAAACGCGTCTAATTGAATAAAACCTCCGCTCGTCCCTAATATTTGCTCGGATTAACTGGCACGAGGCCATCAAGAATTCATCACTCTTCGTTGGCTCCAGCCTGCCCTACACCGGTTTGAACCTTTTCCTCACAATCGCTAGGTTTGAAAACAATATAAGCCAGACTATCCGGTAGGATATTCAGCGAAATTAAACAGTTATATTCCATAGAGGGGTTGTTGGTTCGTGGTTCGATTCCTTCCCTGACAGATAGCGGACGCTGGAGCGAACTACACCCAACTAGAGCGGTTAAAACGTTTTGACGAATTTCATTTCTGAATTTTATTTACCTCACCACACCATAGATTTTACTTTCTGATGTTATACAATAAAAAATATTTATTCGAACCCAATGCACTTATTACGCATTAGCTCGTAAACGTCTACGACTATTACAACGGAGTCATTCGGCTGTCGCCCCCTTTAACGCACCTTCGCAGAAATTCTCGACAAACGTTTTTAAATTTTTTCTTATTATAATATTATCGGCTCTAGTTATTCCGAACAAACAGGACCTATTTATTTTTGGTGCGTGTTCGAGCGGCTAGTGCAGGCAGTGCTGTGTTTTCCATCATCTCCAGTAATTAAGGACTGGTCGAACGGTGGCGCGGTCGAGCCCCACTCATTTGGCCCGCTAATGGCGGCCCTTTCAAATGCAGATTGTTAGCGCAAAAGAAGAGTGGACTGATTACGTTAATGGAAGTGGGTACGAACGCGTGATCAGTCCGTACGCAAGACGAATATAATTAATACGGCCGCCTCCACAATACAGGCATATAATTATTACTCGTGGCTCAAATTGTTATGTAAGCACAATAGCGTATCTTTCTATTGAGTTTCGCGAAGTTTACAAAGCGGGCACATTATGAGAGTAACGTGTAATATTAAACAATGGCGAGGCATATAAGCTTAATTGTCATCAGTAACGGGGCTTCTTTTTAATACGATCAAGTTGTGTTTTGTCATTTGCTGAATAAGGAATAAAACTAAATCAGGAAAGTGATTAAAGCCTAAACAGGGATTAAAGTCCATTTCTTAGGGATCAGGCCAAAGAAGGCGAGATTCCCCCGTTGAAAATAATTCCATTTCAGCCATCCGAATAAATTTTTTTATTTAATCCCCGACACCTTCTGATATAATATGCCCTGAAGGTATTTCATTGGCTTAGAGATTAATTTTTTTTATTTTAAAGTTTCGCTTTATGGTTTATCACTGGAGCCCCATGAAATCTGATTTATAATTTTCCAAAATTACTACTGTTTCTTCTTACCAATCTTCCTACCAATAAGCAAAACTGCAGCTTCGTTCGCGTTAGGTAACTACAGCTAAATAAATTGATGTCTCTGAAAAAGAAACTACAATTTGTCGATAGTTGGTTTGAGTCATTTAGGTACTCCCGGAAAGGGCGAATATATTAACTGTTTCTTATCCTCAGGTTCCCATTGCAGTTGGCAGCTGTAAGTACCGCCCGGTTTTAATTGCCAAGCGAAACTTAAAAGTTCCTCCGGGACAAAATATATAGCGCCAATTAATTGGAAACCCGTTCTTAGAATTTATATAATGGGATCCTATTAACTGCTTCTAATAACTTCAGTTTTCGACCGGGCACCTTCTTCAAGGGCGATAAATACCCCCATTTCGGGCGAAGAGATAACGATATTTGAATTGTTGAAAGGGGTCCGGGCGGAACTCCCGAGTTCATTTGCACAGGGCCTAATTCCACCCACAGTTATGGACAAAGGGTAATATTTGTTCCCGTCCCTCCCCCTATTCCTAATCCGATAATAAATAGCTTAGTCGAATCTAACCGCATCGGTTCCTCCTCAGAAGTGCAACCGTCTACAAACCTAATTCTAAACGCTCGGCTTGGGAACATCGTCCGCAAGTATTCACTCCTTCGTTAAAGGAAATGAACTATGTATTTAACAACTTGGATGGGATAATAGAATCTCCGAGAGTGGAGGAACCCGCATTTAATAGATAAACGAGCAATTCGAGAAAACGCTGATACGGATGAAGTTAATGCACGAGATACTGAGACGTGTTTGTGTAGTCAAATGTACGAATATATGTTTGATAGGTGAAGGATTGAAATTAAAAAGTTCAAATTTATACATTACTTATAAGGGAATAACCGATGTTTCGTTTCAGTGTTGTCAGAAAATGCGATTCTAATACTTTCATTGTTTCAGAGTCAAATTGCGCTGGACAAGAACAACCATTTTGTCGCCGCGGGCGGTTGGGCTCATCTCACCTGGAAAATGGCGTACCGTTTATCACAATAAATGTGTTGAAAAATGGCCGCCCATAATATGAACTTAGCTCGGCCGACCCGACATTAATTTTTTCCCCTCCACCCCCGGCGGGGTTAACACGGCGGCCTCACCCATGATTCGTTGTAAACTGGGATTATTTCCCGCTTTAATTTCCTCGCCAAAAGCCCCTATATTATTTAATGCTCTCCCACCCCCCCCCCCAACCAAAGCAGTTACCAGCGTTATTATTCTTTTAGCGGCTCACGGACAATTCCGGCATTCGTGTAAAGATTAATTGGAGTTACTAAGAGCGACGGCAATTTATTAACTGCACCGCCGAAAAATGAAGACAACCTCCTATAATAAGGGCGAATGACTTGCAGTAAATTTGAGAATGGCATTGGAAAAGTATAATTTACTCTGAGAAATGAATAATAACGCAATAGATTAATTTAACTTAGTTTTAAATTACGTATTCCGTCATGTAATACAATGTCTGTCTGTAATGAATTGAAAGAAGATTGACTTATTAGGGTATAGCGATACGAAATCAATCTACTGGAAAGATCAATTGCTGTGTTTGAAGAGCAAGTAGAGCGCGAGTATTAAACCCGGAGTTGAAAAGGGCAAACAACAGTTTTTTTTCTCGGAGTCAGAAATATAATCTTTTAATACGGCTTTAAGTTTGACAACTTTTTCAATATTTTTATCATCCCCTCCATTCCAAACTCGAGAGGATTCAAATTACCCTTCAAACGAAACGAAATTACTTTGTTTCTGATGGTGGGCGGGTGTCTTTAATTGAAGGTTGAATAATGAGTGCGACAGTGACCTTTGGGAGGTTGAACTCTGACCCGCGCGGGCTCGGGCTTCTCACCGCGACCAGCCGACGGCCCCGAAAAAAGTATGAGCTCAATGGAAACTGCCAATTTCACGGACGTCGCCCCACCCCAACCCCCAATTTGTCGCCTCCTGATTGGTTTTATCGATCGCTCATCCGACCGAATCCTGGCCGTTTTAATTCTTATATTTCGGGTTAACCCCACAGCGCACGACCTGTTTGATCTCGCCAACTCTGCTTTATCGGGCGGAAATATTGTTCTAATTCGATTGTATAAAGCACGAAATAATAATTTCGACATTCTTAGCAAAATTATCGAAAAATTATTACCTAAGATTTCGCGTGTTTCTCTCTCCTCCAGCTGGTTCGGTCTTTTGCTAGACCGGTTTCGGCCGCTCGCCACCTTCAGTAGCTGTGTCCGTACCGCAGTACAACTGACAGTGACAGTGCAGTGAGGATGCCTAAAAAACATCCGAAGTGCCGAAGTGACTAACATCGGTACTGAAGATGGAGAGCCGTCGAAACAATTCTAGCAAAAGATCACACCAACGAGAAGAGTGAGAAACGCACGAAATCTACGGTATTCCAACCCCTCGCAGACCACAAAACATGTATTCTAAACAAGATAAATTATTAATAAAAATTTTTCGATACATTTTACATTATATAGTGATAAAATAGATATCTAAAAATTCGTCGCTTAAAAGCATTAATCGCTAGTTTTAGTTTTCGGAACGAAATATGCATACATTTGTAAAAAAAAACATGTAAACAATTACAAATGTCAATAAGAATTCTTATTTACTAATATTACATTATTTAAGTTTCGGATTTTAATATTATGAATAAACAACAGTAAAAAATTACGATATTATTGTTATTATTAAGCTAACGGGTTCATAAACATTCAGTATTTCTGTAGCCGAGCGGTACGCCTCGCAGGAGAAAATATTACGAACGGAAGGTCCTTTATTTTCAGTTTAGCTAAAAGAAATATTACATCTACAGTATAATTGTCATAATTGAAACCTATTTTTACAATTGTTTCATTAAATTAAATGATCGCTAAATAATAAATACGAAAGGATATATTATAGCTGCTGACATGCGTCTACAATATTTCTGATCAAATCTATCGCACTAGGTGTCGTGATTGGTTTCGACAAAATTGCGTGATTATAATATTAATTAAACATATATATATATAAATATATTTACAATACTGAAAGTGTGTAAACCCGTCTATAGGGGCAATAAATAAATAGGCAATACAACAGCGTGGGTTGTCATACATACTGATGGGGATGGCGAGGTGCAGTGTTCTTATTTGGCTTATAAGAAGAAACGTACCGATGATAGAGAGAAGGGCGATTAGAATGCTGAAGTAGGTCCAGGCCATGGTGCTAGCTGGGCGATGACCACCTCATACTACCCACACACTACACCCGCGAGACCCGAAACACTCGCCTTCCCGGCCGGCGACGGCTGGATCCTCCTTCCACCTGAAACACAGAGAGAGAGAGAGAGAGGACAGGTTAGTCAGTAGTACACCAGTCTGTCAGAGTCGCAGAGCACAGGCTGCTCCACCAGCAGAGTGTCAGCACTTAGCGGCGCCACTCAACTCTGCCGCCTCACCCTCCGTTCATTACCGACGGCATTAAACCCGATTTTAACTGTCCTCGCTCAACCCCTAAGCGAACGACTTCAGAGGAGGTTTAATCAATCTCATTCCACTTCACACATCAAACATAACGCGATATTAACAAAATTTTAACCTTTTATAACCTGTTGTATTCGTCACAGAAAAAGAATTATTAAAATAAAACACGCGTATTTTAATATTATATAGACCTCAGTTATCCTTAAATCCTTAAAATCCAGTCCGGCTTCATTTTAGGTATTGTTTACTCCGCGTTGTTAAATAGTAACATTTACATTTTCTTAGACAAAAAATTGCTTATTTTATTTTAAAAAGGAAAATTATCGGCCGCTCTTCGTGGGAAGACATCGGCCGTAGATGGCCGTCTGAATGCAGAAGGCCTGGTCAGCTGACTCAGATAGGGAGGCAGCCACAATTGTAGCTGAGGTGGTGGTAATAAAAAGTTTTATTTTGGCGTGTGCGGACAGCGGGGCTGTGACCCGCGGCCCCTGCCCCAGCCGACGTGACCCGCATCGCGTCCCCCGCCACGCCGGCTTACCAGAAAATGCTTTACAAAGCACAAGTTTCTGGGCCGATTTTTTTTTAAACCCATCGGACTTTTCAACTAACGGCCCCGTTTATTTGTTGTACCAGTTTCATTCTTGTTTGTCGTTGTTTTCAATTAATAATACTGGTATAACAAGACAGCTACAATTCGAGTGCTGCCTTCCGAGAGGACTGATTAATGATTATTGGTATGATTAATGGTCTCAGTTGGTTGGTCATATACCGGAGGTTTTTTCCCTCGCGGTTGATGATAGGTACTAAACGACAGGACGCGTATTTCATAGGACCCAAAAATTAAATTGTATTAAGTTTGTTCAACTTACCCAATTAGAACCATCGGACTTTGGTTTAATCTTAATCAAATCGAACATCGTTCAGGAACAATATTTAATGAATATTCATATTAACGCGGTGACAGAAAAAGCGTTCCAAGAACAATCGAACGAACAGAAAGGATGTATTGGCATGAACAAATCCGTTCCGGACCTATACACCGAATAATAAACCCGAATAAAAACGCCGAATAACAAAAAAATTGGACCAATATTCAAATTAGTTTCGAAACATGGCCGGACAAAGTTAGGCCGGAGGGAGAACGCCAGGAAACTACAATAGTTCCATCGGGTCCCAATCAGACTTTTATTTGAAACTGAATAGAAAACCGCAGAGCGACAGTTTCCCATTTCACGATCTCCACGCATTTCGGTAGCCCTGTCTCAATCAATTGGCACGATTTATTGAATAACGATCTCCAATGTATACTACCATGGCACAATGGCAAGACGAGAATCCGAAACCGGACTAGTTAAAAATATCTTGAACAGGATGAAGCTGATGTTTATTTTACTGATCCTAATGGGAAATGATTTTTAGAGTAACACGAACAGTAGTAGGACAGAGGTAGTGAACAGGAGTTGAATAATTCCGTTCTATTAGTCGGAAAGTGATACGCCACGCGTATGATGCATGTCGGAAATTGCCGTAATTTTCGGCCGATATCCAACCGGACAGGCAGAACGTTCCGTTGATTTATGACAGACGGATTACTAGCGGGTCCAATTTGGCGGTGTTCATAAACCGGAAGTAGGTAGACCAATAAAAGAGAACTGGGTGGAGGGTGAGCAATGATTGAACCCGAGGACAATGGCGATGGTTGGACAGAGTCCAAAAGCGTTGAACGCTCGGCGGCGGATAATGAACATTTCATGAACAATTGAAGCAGCAATAAAAATCGATTGTCTCAAAAACGCGGATTTACGCCAATAGTTCGTTCGGCGATAGGCCATTTGAACTCTTGTTTAATGGAATATTCCTTTTGCCGATTACCCTTACAGCGATTCGTGAGAATTTCATTTTCGTTTGATCGGCATCTGAATAAAATTCATCCTCTACCCGGAACCCTTGAGGTCCCATTAACTGTAATATTTTGGACCTATGGTTGGACTAGTGGTTTAAAAATATTTTGTTCCTGGTTTATTTTTATCTAATTACTTCCTGTTTGGATTCTACAATTCTTTTGCTTCTCCTCTGGCAGTCGAAGAATTAAATAAAGGCTGAAATGGACGAGGGATATAAAACGAATTTTTAAAATTTATTAAAAATAATAAGCCGCACAATCTTAATACAGTTTGTAATTTCGATTAAGAGATTAAGCAAGTTATTTTCGTGGCTTAATTTCCACTAAAAGAGTGGGGGGAGGGGCAAATTATAATAATTAACTCTGAAATTTCAGCAGAGTTTATCTCGAAGTGAAAAAGAGTTTCGAGCCCAGTTTCAAACCCTCCTTTACATTTAATTACTTAGGGCGCCGCTGAATCATTCTGATTAAATTTCCAAATTTAACTCAGAAATGGTGGTCAGTAATGGTGCATCAAATTTGTATTTAGTTAAGAATAACATATAATAAGAATATCACGAAATGGAAATAAAAATTGCGGCTATTAATACTCGTTTATCAAAAAGCTTCCGTTTTTTCGATGGCCTGGAGCGAAAGAAATGCAGAAGAACTTTAAATGAAAAAACTTAAGAACAAGATTTCTTTTGGAGCTCAATGGGCAAATGCCGCTGTGCTGAAGTACTCCTCTGTATTACTTTCAATTACACCTTATACATACTATATAAAAAAGTTACATTTGCATTGACACCCGCCGATATCTTAATAGCTTATCTCGATAGCTTACTTTTACAGGACATTTTCCTATGTCTACACGTTATTTTTAATCTAAAGAATTAATTCTTCCCGCTAATACTAGAGCGGTCCACTATTATTTTATCGGTTGTTTTTGTGTGCAATCCTTGGAGCCAATTTATTGCGGAAAGGAAATTTTTGTTAATGAAATATGGGATGAGATTCCCTCATAACTTTGAAGTACACACTCCGGTTTATGAGATTGTATTTGAGTTCCGCTGAAAAAATACGGGAGGGAAGCCGGGCGGAGCGTTACGACTCGAATTTAAAGTCAACATTATTTTTCGGCTGTGCGGTTTTGGGGGCGGGGGCGGGGCTAAAGTTTGTTATTGGTAAGGGCGGCATTCGTACTTGGCTTTCGGGTCGGAAAAGAAGGCGAACAAAGGGGGATATTGGAGTTGAGGGAAAGCCGAGGCCGGAGATTATTAGGGGAAGTGGGCCGCGGTCGGCACCGGCATCGGAGAATTCGCCGTGAATATTTCAAGCGGTCTTAGCCCCGGCAGTGGCTCTTGGCTGCGCGCAAACGTCGATTAGGCCCCCAGAACAATGCCGGTGAATATTTGATGCCATCCAGGGATTGGGAAATTTTCCATTCGCCCCGGTTTCGCCCTGCCGGCGTCACCCTGAGAGCCGCTTTACCCCGCGTCACGATCACAGTACACTGAACCAATAGGAAAACACCGAAAAGCTATCGCATTGAAAATTTAAATGATCCATACAATTCTGAATTCTTTCTCCCTCTCCAATTTCAGACCTAAATTTAGTGTTAAGTATTGTGAACAGGAAGGAAAGTCAGGGACTTGTGGACTTGAACCCAAGGTGGCTGAGATTCCACCGACTAGTATTATTCTACAGAGAAAACCCTGAAATGAACACGGAGTAATTGCGTCAGTTTATTTAATTGGCCATAGTATAGCAATAGTAAAAGGAAAATTCCATAACTCCAAAGTTTATAATTAATCTATTCGAGTCTTTTAATCTCTTAAAATAGTCTGGAATAAATATTCCCGTTGTATTCGCTGCTAGAATTAAGTGTAAAAAAAATGAGGTGGGTGCGGAATTTCTGATTGAAGAGCGATGCACTTAATTTATTTGGCACGATTTGTCGCCGTTCCTTTTCTTCCCGTCTGGGGCCATCGGGACACGGTGTTCGCTCAAATTGTTATCTGATCCAATGAATAATACCAGCCAACGCGGCCGAGTATTATGTTACAACGGTAAATTAATTAAACACGTAAGCGTATTCCAGCCGAACGGGTCGAATAAACACAAAAGCCTGCGCACGGCAAACACGCTAAAGGTGGTATACAATCATGTCCAATCCGTTCCATAAAATATTGTAATTTTGGCCCTAACTGAAAACATACTGATGGATATACTTTATTATAATAATATATTGGCCATTGGACAAATTTTCGTTTGAAGGAAATTGTATCGAAAGCAATAATGAACCCTGGATGCTTCGGAGCTCTCAACCACGATTTAAACTGTATTCCACTAAATAAGTACAGTGTACTGTGTAATGCACCTAATTGCTGTTTTGTTACGCGCGCTGGGCGGGAATCATTCAATATACAATGTTTACGACCGAGAATGATTAAAACGTAATTTACCAGGATAAGGGCAAACACATTAACATTTAGCATTCCAATTGTGTCGGTTCGCTGATGCGCAACTTTAGAAATGTTTTCCGAAAAAGTGAAAAATGTAAGCCGCCGTACTGAATTGAAGTGACAAGCCATTTGAATATATCATTTGACGGGGCCGACGCCATTTTCTGGTGCTATATTGAAGCACTTACCACATCTCGTGCGAAGTTATGAAAAAGTTGTTTTTTGTCCCTTAACTTGTCAGTATATTGTGTGTATGTGAAATGGAGTTTTGTATATTCGAATAATTATTTCTTTATCACAACTGTAAGATATATGAATGTCAGAAAACATGTTGGTCATGAACTCATGACTTCATCTGTCAAGGTAGATGGTGCGATGGTGCACAAACAATAAGTATTTATGATTGTTCCTATATGTCTGTATTTTCACCGATCATTCGCCGTTACCCCGCATAGAATCAATAACGTTCCTCCATTTATGCAGTTAAAGCCAGAGGGGAGAAAGGAGAGAGGCGTCGCAATTATTGTATTCTTCTTTGCAATTTTAATTTTTATTCACCGAATCGTCAGGAGCTGCCGTTTCCCTTGAATAATTTTCTCATTTTGCGCCGACTGGGCAAATAATTTGACAGTGAAAGCCTAAGCGTCGGTTGGAGCCCACTCCACTCAAAGTTAATCCTCTTACCAGTTCACCTCTACTTTTAAGCTCCACTGTCCTCCCGCACATTTTTTTTGTCTACTTCTCCCTCATCTTTTTCTTCTTCTTCTTCTTTCATTACAATGTCAAGCAGAAACGAAGCCAAAAGCACTTTCATTACGGAACCAATTTTACGGGAAAGTCATCGCATTTTAGAGGCCGCGTTTGAGACACAGGAACCGGGTGGGATATTGAAACGGCGGTCTTTTACGAAGACAAAAACTCGCATGAGTATATTGATATATTCTACAACAGATAGTTATGGCCTCAAAAAATAACAAGTACATTTTTTTAGGGTGGACTTGACACCTTCACCTGTCATAACGTGTTTCTAAATAAAACGTCTCCTCCTACTAGTAACTTAGTAACGTGGGATCATTTCTTGGCCTTGCATTACTTTATATTTTCTGTTCAGTCTAAGAAATAGGAAAAAGATTTTGAGAGCTTTTTTACAGTTATACACTGGCATTGGGCCTATAGTTTTCCTTAAGATATTTACAATACGCAGTACTGCCTTAAAATTGAGCTCTCTAAACTGTCCTAGGAGTGGAAAATCCTTGATCCAAATGGATCTGAGGTGTGAAAAGCCAGTGCTGCATATTTTTGAGTACCGTTGCTCTTAACTTCTTCCTTCTCTCGTCTTACGAAAACTTTTTTCAAGAAGCAGTCCATTCCTTTGAAGACTTTTTGAAGAAGAAGTCCATTCGTCTTCCTTGTTTCTTTTTCTGCCCCAGAGCCGATATCTGTAAAACTCTCATTGCCTTCATCTGTGCCGTGGTAACTAATTGACCATATATTGTTCCTCGCCTTAAAAGGTACCTTAAAAGTACTGAAGTGAAAAGGGTTTCAGGATCAATGAAATTCTGAACAGATATATTTGAAAATTAGGAATGATACTCTAATACAAAGTGTTTTGGTGCTACAATCGTAACGTGGCCTAAATAATTCAATAATAATTGCAATATACAATTTCTAAGTTGAGGAATTTCAGGCTAATCCCTACCTCATATTATTGCCATTAGTATGCCATTTATTAATGAACGGAGTCATAAGCACGGACAATGGAGAGTTGATTGGCCAACTTAGTGATGGATATTCTAGTAAGGGGTTAAACGCGTTCACTGGTGTTAATTAGTGAATGCTAATATCCTGTTTCCCCGGTCCAAAGGGTCTGCAGTCGGTGTATTCAAATTATTCAAATAAAAGTGCAGCCGTCCTCTAAACCCAAATTAATGTCTAGGTAAACATTTTCATAATTCAACGTCGCAAATGAACTTTGTGACAGGTAAAATGGAACGCTTTTGAAGGCCCATCTCCGGTGGGGCGCATTCCATCGAGTTATTCAAATCAGTCTCCG
Organism: Lethocerus indicus; assembly: GCA_019843655.1. NCBI lineage: Eukaryota > Metazoa > Arthropoda > Insecta > Hemiptera > Belostomatidae > Lethocerus > Lethocerus indicus. The sequence goes on from JACDQD010000008.1 coordinate 14,158,440, forward strand.
TTTCCCAGTCGGTCTTAAAATGTTTATAATTCAATCGGGATCGTCACGGATAATACGAATAATTTAATATCGGAAACATTTCACTGCGCCTCCGACATTTCAAACCGAGCCGTACGGAAATTGGACTCGGGCCGAAAGTGGAAGGTGGAGGAGTCTTAAAAATCTATAATTAGCGGGAAAATAGGAAGGTAAATCGGTTAAATGACTCGAGAAGACGAAATTTCAATATTTAAATTGACCTTAAGCGTTCATCATCAGCATTATAATCGAGACTTTATATTAAATTTGCCAAGAGAGACCAAGGGCAATTCTCTTTTTCTGGACACTATAAGCAGGATTTGTAATATTCTACGTACTTAAGTAAAGAAATTTGAATACTTTATCTCTTATCGTTTCTCCTAGGTGTTTCTGTAGCTTAACTTGGCACTTTAATATCAATGCTTAATGCTAACATCAAAATCTTTTCGATGTAATTCCTGGTCCATTTTTCTCACCGTCTGTCAATCTATTTATAATTTTTTCAGTCCGGCGCATACTGTTGTTGTACAAAGGTGGACCAATTATTAATTTATTTAAAATATTTATCTATTCCTCTAATTATTTTGTGTCACAGTATATTACTCTCACTGTATACATTATCGAGGTAACTGAATTTTCGGCTCATAAACTACAGAAAAGAAAGTCACTTCTCGCATCTTTATCAATACTGAAATAAAAAATCCTAACCTACCTGAGAATGTTATTTATTGTAGGGAATAGGTCATTGTTATTCAATATTCTGTGTCCGAAATTCCACCAATCGTGGTTACACTCTGCTGAGAATCCCAAAACGTGATTATTCTTGTGCACGTACAAAGCGGTGTTAGTGCCGTTTCTCAACCGTATCCGGCTTTTTATTTATAAAATATGAGAGCCTTTCACTGTGGAATGTTTCGACATGAGACATCGCTTCTTTTTCCCAATGGCGCAGAACAATCGGATAAAGAGACCACGCCACGGATCCATTTATTCTGGGCCGTATGATTATTTATTCCTATTGGCCTCCAGGGGGGAGTCAAAAGGAAAATACATTGGTGGCAATATATTATTGGATAGTTCCAGATTTTACCTTATACTACAGCCTTTAATCCGACAGGTTGGATTAAAACTTTGTGTTTTGAGGATATGGCCTTGTAAAAATAACACTATGTCCAAATTAAAATAAGAAGGACAAGTGAGTAAAAAATTTTGAAATGGTGGACAAGAAAGTACCCGAGTTCCAGTTCAGCGATACTGCAATGGTAGGATAATTTGAATCCACTTTATGTAGGAATATTTATGTGACATTTGGAAACCTGTACTTGTTAATTCGAATCGTAATGTACTGAACCTGGTGAACGATGAGAGGATTTTATGTTTTTAATTAAAATATTTTTGTGCAATATCTAGGGTACATAAATTAAACATTCATTATAAAGCGAGAAATTGTTATTCCATTCAGATTGTATATTTACAGGGAAGAATAACCGAAAATTAGAAATAATGTAGAACATGATTGATTATATGATCCGTACAAAACAGTGACAGTATTTAATATATTTATTAGTCTTTTAAATGAAGTAAATTAATGCAAAACTGACCCTCCCTGCCTATTAGTATAGTTGGGGAATGGAGTGATAATGAGTTGCTGATTAGTATACGAGTTGTGTCTCCCGTCGGAGCCGTGGTGGGTGGCGGGGGTGGTCCTTCCTGGATGACATGAATTATTGATGGGGTACCGGCTGTATCCCCATGTGACAATTAGCGGATATCTTGGGTTTAGTGCACCAGGAAATTGCTAAAGAGAATACCGTAGATTTCGTGTGTTTTTGTCTGCTCTCGCTGGTTTGGTCTTTTGCTAAACCGGTTTCGGCTGCTCGCCATCTTCAGTAGCGGTGTTAGCCACACACGAAAACTTCAATAATGTCTATATATAATTTTTAATTGTTAATGAAATTTATTACATTGTATTTAAGTGAGTTTTAATGATATAATAGTAACAGCATATAAAAAACAAAACAAAAAAAGGGTTTCAAATTTGGTAAATATACCTCAATCAAACTTCAATTTGGTCTAATTCTGTAAAAATAAGTATATTTGCGACCTTCGATTTAACCTGAACCTGAGAGGTCAAACACATGTAGGCGTGAGGCGCAACTGAAATTTAAAACACGGCGCTCTAAATACTACGCCCGCAGAGCGTGGATGAATGGCGGGTCGAAATTGTATTACCACGGCGAATATTCGATCTCGGATCCCGGAGTTCCGAATGATTTTTTTTTTTACACCGATCCTTTCACTCCGTTTGGGAATATAAATAAGTTGACTGCTCGGGATCCCGCTTTCGATCGGATTCGCAAATTCAAATGAGATCTTTCAATCCACCTTCTCAGGAAGAAGAGAGATCTCTCTTTGCGAGGAAAGAAGTTGCAATAAGTTACTGAATGGGAGCGACAAACACAGCCTCGAATTATTTCCCGATGAATGGGGTATTCTGGGAAGAAATACTTCCCAGTCTGATTCAGTACACTGATAATTATCATCGTTAGGTCTGATCTTTTTAATGCTATAATAAGTATTTTCCCTTTCAACTTATGCTTCCTTCCGCCGATCAAATTCATTAACATGCCTCATCAGCAAAAACGTGCTTTCTATTGTTCATATATAATTTTACTTGGTGGAGAGATAATGACGTGCCTTACTTCTTGAAAAATTAAACCCTATCGTTATACAATTGTAAATTAATTGTAATATTTCCGCAGTTGAATATATTCTTGGTATCCTAAGGTAATATTGTGAGTTTCGTTGGTGTTGCGCCTAATTATTATTTTCTCAAATCCTTTTCCGAGGAATCGTTTTGGTTTATATTCGCTATGCCGATTTCTCGGGAAGTTAAATATATTTAATTACATTAACACTCGCCTTCATTCACATTGTAAACGTCATACATTGGATTGACTATACTTCAATTTTTTTAAGGCGAAGGATAGAATGTTATAGAATTCTTATATGTTATAGAATTCCTAGCGACCCCGCTCGCACTGGAAAAATCCGACCGGATACAATGAGAAAAATATTCGAGAGGGTGCGTTGTAAGATAGCGCTGGCTGCTAGACGGATGCTCTTGAATCTTGGAAAAGCGAGAATACCAGGGCTTTAGCTGCACCGCAGTCGAAAGGGATGGCCGGGCTAAAAAATGGTATTGGGGCCTTCGACTGCCGCGAGTTTTCCACTTACCGGCCATTTATTCCTTGGCCCGTCGATATAAAAAACCCTTACAAGACGCCGTCGGTTTGTTATTGATACTCGGCCTCTCTCCAGGCAAGCGTTCCTTTTTGGACTCCCAACTGTTTACCATATATTTTGCTCCTTTACGCCCTTTATATCTGTCCTTCCGCTGTCTCTGGAAACAGAAAGAAATCGGCACAGAGGTTTTATCTTTGTTACCGCTGCGGCCGACGTCTTCGAATCCGAGCGGCAAATGTCAGAAGGTCAAAGGTAAGGCCACACCCCGCCGGAACAGGGCGTTCAGCCCTTTTATGATGTCCGTACCAACATCACCTTCATTATATTTGCCATTTGCCCCCATCCAATTATGCTATCAATTAGTGAAGTATTCGTTCTGGCGGTGGGTGTAAAAATACAATTTGACCTTTCGAATACGAGATGTTCATTTGGAATTTGCTTTACAAATTTCATTCCTTTGTACAACAAAAATTAAAAAATGGAACCCAATGATGGTTTGAATACTTATGGTGATTTAAACTTCTCATTAAAGGAAAACCCAGGGCGTTTCGCAGAATTTTAATTTTGCAGCTATAACAGCCCGATTGGCCACAAAGTCTAAACGAGCTTCTACGGAAGCCCAATTATTTCAACAATCGTTACACAAGTTATATGGTGCAAATTTGTTTTCAGTGTCCTGTACTTTGTTAGTATTCTTGTCCCTCGCAGATCCGTTGGATATTTTTTTTGAAAATAATTGAGCTTAGTTTAAAACCAGCAAAATAACAGGTAAAATTGATAAATGTTGCGGTAAATATTTGAATTTATAGAAATATAAATATTTATTTGTAGAATTTAAATATTCTTAATATTTAAGTTTTAGCATGCGGACCAGATATCTGATAACTATTTTGCAAGGAGATACATCCGCGTATATGGAAGGTAAACTCCCCTTTCCTTCTGGACCCTTGAATATAAAACGTGTATCTGTTTCGCCACCCTATTACTTTCCTCGTATTCATATATCTGGGACCAATGTCGGGCTACAAGATGTACTACTTCATACAGAATTCCACCAGCTCTACTGGGTAGGGGCGTAATGCAGTTCTGTCAACCTATTCTGCCTTTTTATTTATTCAGTTGACACGCTAGTTACGGTCTTCGAACAAACTTAAAATGCAACCTATTATTAGCCGTTATAATTCCTGGGACAGAACAGAAATTGGACGAACAGAAAATCTCGAAAGCATCCCGGAAAAATAATGTTTCCTAGACTACTGGAAAATAGTTATTCCTTATACTACAATATATTTTTTTTGTCTTCATCAAAAGGAAATCCGTTATCATTTAATTCTTCTTCTCATCACAATTTTTAGTGTTGATTTGTTGTCATAGCGACCAATAGAAGGGAGATTCTTTGAAGGTCATCATGATAATGCGCAATATAAAATTAGGACGGTGAAGCACCGAGCACCCAACCTGATTTGCTTTCGGTGTAAAGACAAAGAGTATAAAGGGTGCAAGGGATACAAAGAAAGTACCCGAGTACAAAGAGGCGCGAAATATAAGAGGGCCGGTAACGAAATGAATTACCTCCCTGTGTACGTTTCTCAGCTCTAATGACGTACGTTAAAATCAACCAAGGTCTTAAAATAGAGGCGGAAATTCATTTATGCAAAGTTGGCGCCCCTACATGAAGGAAGTATGAAACCACTCACACTGTTAATACATGTATCATTTTATGATGCACACACGGCAAATTATTTTAATTCATAAGAACAGGGAAAACTTATTTTTTATCAAATTAATAAGTTTTAAATTTATAGTATCACATTCGATTATTGATCCTGGCCTCCGCACTTCATTTTTTTTTCCATGAACAACTTTATTTAACGTATATTTCGTATGTTTCTGTCTCCTCTCGCTGGTTTGGTCTATTGCTAGAACGGTATTTCAACCCCTCTCAGACCACAAAACAGGTATTCTATACTTTATTTACATTTCGAAAATAATAACTCATATGATAATAATCAGGTCTAGATATTGGATGTGCGGAGGAAACAGTTTCCTCGTTTAGAGAAATTTTTTAAAGCAAGACATTTTTTAATATTTATGATTGATTACCACTAAATGTGCTGTAGTTTTTCCTATCGCTTACTTGGATTGAAATTTATGCCGGGGATTTCCCAGCGTCCAGCGTAGATGAATAAATTGATTCAGTCCTACGGTTTATAATCCCCCGTTTCTAATCAGTGCCCTGGAGCTTACTAGCTCCTCTCAATTCAAACTTGCAAATGAAGGAAACCACTAAGGTATACTTTCGACCCCAATCGCCGGCGAGTTCGGAATTCCCACTCAATTACTCGTTTTCGTCGAACGACCTCTCCATGCGAGAGGGCTTCCCGCCACTTATAGCTACACTTTCGACCTGAAGGCTCTGGTTAAGAAACAAATGACTGAACCGAATACTACTGGGGTTGACGAGCTTCTCAAGCGATCAATCGAAAATGTATTCATGTAGTTCTTGCCAGTATTACATGATTTGAATTAATCATATTAATTCGATATGGAATATCATAAATTAAGTGTAGTTATTAGTTCTAAGTTGAACTATCGGGTCCTACTGTGAGTGAAATCGTCAGTCCGGCCTGTAGCCGAGAATGGAGGACTCGCTTTGAAAAGGAACGGAGCTAGAGACCGATTAGGGGTTCGGAAATGGAGAAGAGGGAGTTAAGAATTAATTATCGGATGTTTGTAGTCCGTAGGCGAGTTCCCCTTGGGGTGTAGTCGTCTAAATTGAATTTGTTTAACCGCTAGGAAAACGCCCCTTTTTCGGGGGCTCTTTTATGCCGGGATGGGACTTGTTTTGTCCAGGGAGCCCACGCTCCAGGGAACCCGGTCGAATCCCGAATTGAAGGAATTAGTCACTCGATACTGTTTGCGGAATCCTACCAACAACGACTCTCCATATCAACGATTCCTATTTTCAAACCTTTTCAATTAATACTGGGGATAGAATGCACAAATGTTCAATCTTTCTTCTGCTATGGCATTACTTATATTGAATTGTCACTGTTCATTTCACTAATCAATTGTCACCAATGAATTGTCACTGTTCATTTCACTAATCAATGTTAATACGAAATACGTTAAAATAAACTCAACAAATATCAGATTATATTGCGAAATTATAAATCAATGTAGATTTGTTAGAATATACCATTAATTCCTTCTATAAAGTTAACTTAGGGTTAATTTCAAGAACAATGCGCTATACTCTATCCGAAAAAACGAAATGAGCAGGTATATTTCGTATAAACCGAATGTGATCCCCAAAAATGTTACGTTGAGGATAGATTTCAGAAATATTGAATGCGTATTGAATTTTTCACGCCGTCGAGTTGTAGAGGAAGGCCGTTTTGCTCATTACCAGCCTTTCTGAATGATTAATTCAGCGTGTTATTACAATACCGGGATGAGTGGCCAATTAGAATTATTCGTTTATCAATTTTGCATATTCGCCCTTTGATGTTCGGCGTTCCATAATAATAATAACGCGAGGCCATTCGTTGCGTTTATCCATTCGTTATAACCCCTTTTGAAATGAATCCCTATTACGCAAATATCACCTCCTTTGCGTGTGGGTGTCACATTTCTAAATTAAATATAATATTACGTACACATTGTATTAGACAATTATATACGATTTAAACAAAATCAATATTTTAAGTTTATCTTTAGTATGAGGCACGTAGTAGTACGGCGTCTCAGGATTATTATTAATGTCAGTACATATAGAACGTCACTCTCCATTTCGTAGGCTTAATAAAATATTTGTTGGTCACACGGAATACCGGTCAGGGGACTGTCGTCCCGGTTATGCTCCCGAATTATTCAATTACTCAATAATTCCCACGGCCGCGTCACTTTGGAACCGAACTCAATAGTGGAATGAGAAACTTCGTGGATCGGGCTAATTTAGTGTGTCGGAGCGAAATTTCGGGCCCCACCAGTGCACCGTGGCCCGTGGACGATATTTTCGCATACCGCCACCGCTCCTATTGGTATACTGCGTAACAGACCGTCGGTTTGTTTAAAATATCGATTCGCTACCGGTGTGATAATTTATTCTCGGTTCCAATACGTCTGTCCCCGTGTTCGCGTATCCCTTCCAGTCAACCAAATGACGGGTCACAGAATCCATCCACTTTACAAGTGCCGACACCAGTTTTTCTGTCGGAAACCTTCCAGTTTTTGTCGGGGAACGGCGATGATGAAAAAAATTTTAATTTTCGGAGAGGACAGAAGGGCGTTTCCCCGCTTTCGCCGGTCCCGGCTCCGCCCTCCTGGGATATTGCCATCTTTCTTTCGTCACTGGGGTTAAATAATTTCACCCTCTGCCGTTCTCCCTTTCCCGGCCAACTTTCCGACGCCCACTCAACCCCCACATGTCGTTCTTCTTCTGCTGTGGCCGCATTCACCGCTGACATGCCCAGGTTACGGACCATTGTTGTTCTAAGGTTAATGGTTCTGTTGCTGCAGGGATTGTTCCCTGTGTGAAACGTTACGATTCACCTTCACAGTAGTCTATAGTCGTCATCATCATAAATTGTGGACATCTGAACAGTATGACAGAAAGATTGTTCTACTTAAAAATTGGTTTGAATCATTTGTAAAGTGAGCCCACATTAATTTACAGTTTTACTGATTCACTGTTTTAATTCATATCCGATGGCAACTTTTGGATTCTAATGAGAAAGATTTACAAAAGGTGTTTGTATATCGTGGCTAGTTAAAATATTATTTCAATGTAATTTATAAAATGTACATATATCTATATGTATAAATTTTAAAGTACTTTCGCGTTGCTATTCGTAAGCTACAAGAAAATAATGCATTATATAAAGAGAGTGGCCATTATACGTGCTCAGAGACTATATCAGATCCTGAGAGGGGAAATATTATCGCAAAATATTTTACAAGGTACAAAAATAGGTTAGTATTAGAGGGGGTTGGATGATATGTACGGGGAGCAGGTGGGTGAGTTTCTTCCCAAGAGGGCCCATTGTGGCTCCTTTGGGTTGGCCCCTAATATGTTGATACATGAAAACAATATTTCGCGCGGAGGGTGTGGCGGGCGGCCGCGGTGTGTGAGACGCAAATGAAGGTGAAGCGCGCAGCGTGAGCTGAAGTTGGTGAGGCGGTGAGAGGGGTAAAAGTTGGCCCATATCTCGAGGTAATGCGGGTCTCGGCCCCGACCCCGAGCTGTAAATAACAAGTTTGGTTGGACCCCCCAAGACCGGGCTAGGTGAGGAGTATACCAACCGGATCGATACCTTATCTCCTCATCGCCGTTAACCCTAGCCGATGGATCTCTTGAAACTCCGAACTTATCTCTTTTGGAACGCTGCAAGTTATGCGGGGGCAACGACCACTATCTCCTACGCTCGAGCATCTACGTGTTATTTAGACTAGGAGCTCGGTATTTACTCAGGAATTAACAGGTACAATACTTGAATCAATTGACGAAGATAGACTTTTTTTATTCAATCTCATTCCCCGATTACATTAGTCCCAATTGTGTTTCCAGTAGCTTCAAATGATACATGTCTTATCGTTCAGGTACAATATTATATAGACCAGAAGAATTCATGCGAAAGACTATATAACTGTATTTGTACTGTAATTATATTTGCGTGTTCATCAATTTGTTTTATTTTAACGATTGTCAGTTTGAATCTTAGAATAAGTTCCATAAAATCCGGTTAATCTGTAGAATTTGATGTGATAATCACTGAATCCGAATTTGGACGGTGACAAAGAAGAGGCCGCTGTTGAATGGGTCCAGAACTAACAAAGCGGTGGGTAGAGGAAGTGGCGCTTGGTGGGGCAGCAACTTATTATTCTTTGTGCGCGTATGATGGATGTTGGGTGGAACACGACCCATCTTCCTAGAGCCCGATTCTCCGGGGGCCAGATAAAAAAGAACTGTCTAGAGTAGAAAAAAAAGAGGCTCGCTGCCCCCGAGACCTTTTTCGGGCTGTGGACGGGTCGCATTTTCTGCAACGGCGCTCGACCGGAAGATTGACAGAAATATCTCGGCTCCAACCGCTTCAAGGAGGGGGACCAAATTTGGAACTAGGAATGCCGGTAATCCTCGGAGGAATTCTATTTGAAGGTTTAACTAAAATTCTGGTCGCATTTTAGGATAAAATACAGGATAATCATTCAACCAAAAGATGGAATAAGAATAACACGGATTTATTTCGTATGTTCGCATATATTATTCTATATTTTATTAGCAATTTTAAACCGGCATTGTACTAGGGAACAATTTAATTTTATATTTCTAAGCACAAATCATATCGTGTCTATACTTTGAGTGTAATCTTTTTATTAGGAAACAAATTTAGGCAATTATTACAAACATATAAGTATCCTCAATATGATTTCATTATTGTTGAGTGAATACTACACCATCAAGAGTTTGTGCCGGTTGAATCTCGGGTGTGTAATTAATTATTGGCGTTAATTTGGTTCACAAACGGGACGAATGTAAATTATTTAGTCAGAGGAATAATTAGTGAACGCCAGAAGACCCATTGATAAAATAATTATATCATTCATTATATTTATCATTAGTGAATATCGTGGAAAATAATTTTGATTACCGAACCAACGAGAGAAGTGAGAAAACGACAATGATGGTGTCTAACGTCTCACAGAATACGAAATAGGTAAATATTATCTCTCATTGACTTCAGAAAAAACCTTGATCCAAACCAGTTGATCCAATTCTATGCCGATTTAAGTGTAATTTTGCATTTTGGTGCACATGGAAATCTAATATTTTGGCGGTGGAGTGGGCACAACCTGTTGAGGTCGTGATCCGGTTATCGGAACGGCGGTTCTAACGAATTCGATTTGGTCCCTTCTGGAGGCGGAGCCGACGCCCTTTGGAGGGCCCTCGACCTTCCGCCAGTACTCAGTTCAAAGTAAGCAAGTTTTGCAAGGATGATTTCAATTTCCTAATTTTATTTTACTCCACGCGACGATAATGGGGTGTGAAAATCAAACTTTGTTACCTGCTATGAAAACACGATGTATGTATCTGTTGTAATAACAGATCCGTTTACTTTCCAAAATTAATTAAATTTTTTCCCGGGGATCATTTTTAGGCCTCGAGATTGCGATTTCAATTGTAAATTAAAATGCAACCAACAATTTAATGTACCACTATTTGGTGTCATTGTTTAGGAACTTTAAAAAATGTATCGAAGAACAGGATTATACTGATCCTCGTTTCAATGCAGGGTGTTGGCGATGGACGCGTTGCTTTACTCCCTTGGTAGCGAAAATTAATACCCATGGATTAATAATGTAAATAAAGGGGTACTGGAATAATGTAAAACTTCGATTTCAATCAAAATTCAACCTGTATTTTCTCAGCTCCCTGGAAATGTACACAGTCATTGTTTTAACAATATCGCTGTCTAAATTGTGGATACTTTACACAGGTTTTGAGTGGGGCTCATCACGGGCTCATAGCGAACGCCCGGCATTGAAACAACTGAATTCTGGCTGCAGGATTTGATTTTAAAATACCTTTTTCGCCGTTACGCGCTACGAGCGGACAGAAACGGTGTAATGAATGAACTCGTCGGGAACGGGCTCCGCATCCGGTTTCTAACGGTCGCGGCCTCAGTTTCATCGGTTTCATTTACCGCCAGTGGAAAGCAGTAAATGGAAAGTCCCGTCAGACTTAATTCCGGCGTGAACTGCACCCGGGAGTTATTAACGAGTGGGAAATTCCGGTTCCGGTGAGGGCAGATAGCAAAAGTTTCGCTCCGTAATCATCAAAGCTTCTCGGGCTTCGGCGGCATTTCTTATATTTTGCTTAACTCCTGCCATCATCATGAAACTTACGGTACGCTGAAAGGGTTCAACGCGATTAATTAATCCAATCTTATTGCGCAATAGAAAAAAATTAATAGTCTTGCGGGAACCTCGTGAGGAGATGAAGTGATAATAATAATAAAGTACAATTTAAACCTTACTGGTATTGTGTAAAACGTTTTCCTGTTCCAAAATTTATTGAAAAAGTGCATCCAACAAAATTTAGTTAAGTACATCTCCGCACCACCCTCATGGGGCGCTAGTTAATCGGTGCGAGTGGACCCAACGAAATTTAGTTAAGTACATTTCCGCTCCACACACTCAGGGGTGCGGTAGTTAATCTATATCTAATAATTTTTATTTAAAGAGAAAGAGACCGCATTTCCTACGGAGGTAAGGCCATACCCGGTATTCAACCGAACTTCGGCTTGGATCTTCCAGTAGCACCATAGAGGAAAATGCTCGAATATTTTGTTAACGGTCGGCTGGCATAAAAACAAAATTATATTAAAAGGATGACTATGCGAGCGGAGTACTACTACATGGGAATGAGATTTTTCGGCAGGCTCAGTAAACAGAATCTCGTCCAGATCCTCTCGTAAGGGGCCCTTTTCCTTCTCATATTTCTAATGTCCTTGGGGGCTGCGAAATTTAAGATATTATTTTCCGTTACCTAAAACCTGGTCATGTGTATACACATCATCTATGTCATATTCCAAGCCGTTTTAATTGATATTATTACTCGGAAATAAATTGAATATTAGCAATAAAATTTTGACTCATTCCTCCTAATTGAGTCGGGTTCGATGCCCGGATAGACCGGTATCTCCGTTATTCCAACCGACCGCCGCTGTCCTGTCTACAAGATCTGTCTAGAAAATCCCAAATCAAAAGTGGATAGTGTGGAGTGGCTCGTAGCGTATCGAGTTGTCTCGATCATCCCCTTCAGATATTCGGGGCGTGGGGCTTGGGGGCCGGTGGTCGGTGGCAGAAAGGGGGAACAATTTCATAAAATCATCCCCCGATGGGAGGGGGATGGGGCCGGAGTTGAACAGAGTTATCGGGGGTTTGTCGAGCCGGATAAAAGGCTCCAATATCCCGTGGCGACCGACAATAGCCCGGGCCTTCCCCACCCTTGTTTCAAATATAAACTCCCTCCCCTAGAACACGAGATAAGATAAGACCGATATTCCGCTTTGAGAAACTCGTCCTTTTTATTCCCTTATAAAGCCGGCCAACCTTAGCGCCAATTGTTCCATGTTAATGGAACCGGAGAATGAATAAATTGCCCTCGCACCAAGGGTAGTATATTCTATACCATGCGATGAAATGAAGCACAATATACTAGTACGAAAACGATTCCTTGATTTTTTAAGCCTTTTTATTAAGAGCAAACATGTATGGCGCCTTTAACATTGAATTCACAGATTTTTGGTTTCAATATTTCCTTTTAAGCCCAAAAATGTGCACATATGGTCAATATTATTATTTATCATTATAAATAATATTTTATTATGAAATTATTTATCATTAATTTATTAATATAAATTTCGTCGTAGAGAAAAAATGTCCAGACTGATTTTATCAAATTCTTAATTTATGTTCTAACATATATTTACATTTCGATTTTCAAAACAAGTTATCTTTTTAATTTCTTTTCTCACCATGAGTTAGCCACCGATACTGACAGAAAAAATACAGAATGAGGTGGCGTATTTTTGTATAAATATCATCTGGTTCGCAACCGATCCTTTGGCTTAGGCTCTTAATTTTAAAAACCAATATTTGCCCGGATGATTCCGCCGAACGGTCGCCCAGTCTTTCCTGTTATATGGACTTGTTATCTGCCGGTCTGAGATCAGGATCACTCGAGCGAGAATTTTATTTTCCGTCCGCCTACCGCCCCTCTGTTAGTCCAAACATTTCCAGTCGACTGGCTGGCCCCAAAAGCAAAGGGTATTTCGATCCCCCGCCCCCCTACTCCGCCACCATACCCCGCCACCATACGAAAAAGTCTAAATTTCCGGCCTTCACAACCGAATGGACCCGACAGCAGGCTCTTAGCAGCATCCCGAGCTCATCGGATATCTTCCTCGCGTTGTACTCTAGTGATCTGACCATAGTTAAGTTTAACTACATATTAAGCCGAGCACTAGTTCTTTCCCAAATTTTATATTTTTCCGCAATTGTTATTGCCGCGTTAAATCATACTGCCTCTTATAGCTGTCTGTATCGCCAGTGACGTGCTAGATAAGTATCGAGTTTTGGAACGAAGTATCCAAAAACCATTCTAATGCTATTCATTTATTTTCGACCATATAAATACAAGCTTATACAAACAATCTATCCTGTGAAGGTTCCTTTTGAAATAAATGTGTTCCGACGAGAACATAATTATATTCAAAATGGGTCCAAAGGGATTGATGTATTTTAAGCAATTTAATATAATAGGGCTCAGCAGAAAATAAGGCAGAGCGGGGCGTCTGCTGTAATCGGCTCGGTAATTTGGTCGGTTGAAAGGCGAAGTAAGGTATTTATAATAAGGCATTAAATTAGCGTCATTAGGATAGATGGTATTAATTTGCGGGGTATTAGGCGAAGGGGAGAGGGGCGACAGTTTCGTCAGACGGGGATGAAGTCTGGAGACAAAGCCCGCCCCACTGGCTGGCTGGCTGGCTTCTTTATCGGCCTAGGGCTTAACACCCACACTCTCCCTTCTGCTCCAATTATAGAATTATAATGTCATAAGCTGTTTCAAGTTTCCCCATTGTGAGAATCCGATCTTCCCTGCCGCTTGAAAACATATTCCTGTATATTATATTGCGAATACCAGAAATAAGATTTACTTAGGACGTTTCAAATTAGAAATCTGGAACAACTAGATTTTCTGGACAGGTACATATTGGCTACGTGTAAATATAATTATGTACGTATAAAATATTATTAATAGAATGATCAGACGTGCAAGCGGGAAGCCAAAACTTCAGAGAAGTTGGAACTAAAACCATTGACAATGATTTCTATTTTGACGGAAACCGGAAATACCACTCCAGGGTTATTCGCAAAATTGACAGGCGGAAAGTGATAAATTCCTATACATTTACCGCCTTTATAGTTTTTCGGCGCGTCAATTTCAATATTTAGTAGGACATTTATCAGCCGATGGAAACTCCCGTCGGGAGACATATGGGCCCTATCGGAGCGGACAAAGAGTAAGGAGACCCCCGAGGGGTAAAACAGGGTGAACCTCATAATTCTCTCCTCGCTCCCAACTACCCACCAACACGGCGAAAATATTCCTGTGTGCCGAGAATGCTAGATTTTTGTGATTTTTTTCATCACATCAGCTCCAGATAAATATTTATTTATATCAGATACGAGCTATTTGCTACCTCAATTCAGATAATCATTAATACGTAAGCTGTAATTCACATACAACACTTTGGTTGATGACCGATTCATGTCTCAGCTGTTACATAGCGGTTTATCGACATTTAACAATAAAATAACCCGAACGTGGATTGAACGTTTTGTGGTTCCATGACTATGGAAATATTTGAATGTGGGACTGCTGTATTATTCAACATTTTGCATACCTAATTATTGCGCTAGACATTTAAAATTTTCAACGGAAATGATCGATTGAAGACAGGAAACGGCTTTTATCTAGTTTGTAACATCAGTTCGATAATTTAAACGTACGCTAAATACAGAGTAGTTTTTACCAATCCTTGTCCGGATAATATTTTTTTTTGGTGCGCATATGATAATCAAGCTGAAAATCCCGCGCTGCCAGCTGGATGAAAGTCACAAGGAATAATCTAGAGTGCTACGTTTGGTGTAGCACCGAGCCGGTGGAATTCTTTGTAAAGTAGGACGGGTGAACAATAATACTTGGGTTATACTGGGTTGTACTCTTTGTTGTTTGGTTGAGTAGAGAGCGCTAAACCGGCGGCAGATTAAAGGCACAAGCGCTAAATGGTGGCCAAATTGGACCAGCCGAGAGACACCCCCACTCTGGCTCCCTTCCCTGTTTTACCACACAGTTAACTCTCGCCCCCTCCGCTCGGCATCCCTTCCTCCTCCATCCCCACTACACACACACACATAAAAACACCTTCAAACAACTTATGTAACACGCAAACAAATCTCGAGGGGAATATTTGAAATACCCCGGCCGGCAATCCGATAGTACACTTTAAATGTTAAATGCGGGCTATTGACTTTTATTACTCCAGTTATAAAACTGTTTTTCTCCTCTCTTGTTCAAATTATGATTAAATTGGCCTTATAAAATATTATGATATTTGTTCACGGAGACGGATAACTACGTAATCTGGTCATTATATATTTAGTTTGTATAATCTAAACAATCTCCCGAAAAAACAAGAAAGCACAATATCACAATAATATTTTAATGCTAACACAGACGCTTTCGTTTAATAGTGACATATTCATTATTGCAGTCACGCCAAGTTTTTCCGGGAGTAAAAGTTACTCTTAAGCGGTTCCGGGCCTTATACTCTAGCATATATCCTATTTGTATTTATCATAGTAAATATAAATATATTTTAGTACCGCCTCAATACGTTAATCGGGGTAACTGTGGTTCCGTGTTACGAATCTTCCCGGAGCAGGTTTCCAAACCAGGCAGTGGCCGGAGTGGATATTGGGAAGGAATGCATTATTACATTAAGGTACGAAGGGGTGGTTGGCATGCTTCTATCCCTTGCCGCTATTTCATTATGCAACCGGCCCAGCTCCGGGTGGGGGGAGGGGCCTTCCCCATATTTGCAATCATTGGAAGTGTTGCAATTTCCGTAACCCGAGCCAATTCTGTAGACCGGAATTCCGATTGGATTTTTTTTTACCCGGCGACCTCACCAAGCAAATGCGTTTATTAGGCGGTCGATTTAACGGCCGGCAGAGAGACAATCCAACGTAGTATGTACTGTTTTTAGAGTCTATATCTAATTAACCGGAGACCGTGAGTGGATTTGGCTTTAATTAGTTTCAGGCCCGCACTGATATCAGCAATTAAATTCGATACTCGAAGCGCTTACTCATTGCTGAATGCACATCTCGTTGCTGTGGATCCATTACTAATGAAATGCTAATTCGCAGTTCAAGTCCACGAATTATTTTGCCATTTTGACTTTATACCATTTTTAGGCCCCACCAGCTAAGGGGAAAGTAGAAAAACCGCTCTGATAATGTTTACAATGAAATAAAATATATCTTTCTGATTTGCTGTTACTTTCCCATGAATACACTGATCATCGAACTAAATTCAACCTGATCAAATCTGATCAGGTTCACTTATATAAGGGGTGTAAAATATGATGCTGTCTTCCGCTTCTTGAATATGGCGGTTCTCTTTACGATAAAAAAGCATAATATGGTGTTTTGAGATGAAGCCTATCTTGGGGGACTACCCTAAATTTATGTAGGATATCGTGTTCTACCGACAAAAACTGACTAGCCGGGGGAAAAGGTAAGACAATGTATTACCATTCAAGTATAAGTACCGCCAAAAGTGTTTTCGAATAGAAAAAATAATATTTATATATTATAATTATATATTATAAATTAATTAAATTACAGAAGTTCATTTACAATCCATAATATTATAATAGTAAAATCAATTAGGTAAAATAAGAAAAAGGGCTCCATCTTTTGGTAAGAACAGCCGGAGATCGGTGAATGTTCTGAAAAAATAATAATTTACAATAAAAATTAATTATAGTTTAACCAGTGTCTGAGCCCTATCCGTCCCGTGGCGATCATTAAAACAAACTATCCGGGCAACGCGTTTCCATTAATTTTTAGCCCAATGTCTCCCTCAGCACCGAAAAGTTTGACCATGCTTGACCAATAAATATTTATTTTACTGACGATGGGACCTCCATCTGTAACGAATTTTATGGTATGGTTTATTTTATGGACGAATGAGAAAGAAATACTGAAATAAATCTAATACCTTAACTGTATTACTTAACGCTTAATTGCCAAATAATAATTAGTTTAATGAGAGGTATGATTCCAGTGGGAGTAAAGCCAACATTTACCGACTTTATAAAAATCAATTTTCTTCATTCTATAAACGCCCTCATCAGTTTCTAACCTAAATTAATGTCCCAGCAAGGAAACTAGAAAATTATCGTGTATTAATATACACTTGGATTAAGATACAACTAATGAAGAAGGAATTAATTAGGGAACTATAATACGAAATTAATATGGTAATGATATCATAACAGGTTCATTCGTGATTCGTCTGTACACTTGAAATCGTGTAAGAGTCCGCTTACTTGGGACTATTCGGAAAAAATTTAAAATTATCGAATTATTAATTAATTCCTAGTTTTCCTAGTTTCTGCATTACAGATGAAGTAATGGTCGGTTACATAGGCGGTTTGCTGAGCGTGAGCGGGATAGTGACTTCGTAAGATCGGATTCGATTACAGGTAGACGTCAATTACCCGGGACAACGTCTCAGGGCGGGCTTCTCCTCGCTCTAGATATTCGGTAACAGTTCCTCCATGACGCGGAAATCGATTCGCGACACGAGATCCCTCTTCTACCATGAATCCGCAATTCGACTAACCTCGAAGGGACCGTCCCCCGACATACCCCACCTGAACGTGTCACGTCGGACTGTCGCTTCGTTTTCCACCGTTTCTTCGCTTTGGAAAATATTCTGCCGAAAAGGGAGAAAAAAGAAAAGTCGACCTCGTGAATTGCCAGCAGATTCAATCGTGTCTGAGTCTCGGCCTCATTGGAATGCCTACGGCGGTTCGTACAATTTATTTAGTCAGTATTCATTTGGAAAGCGTGTAATATGCGACGGGAGTTCCCTCAACACTGCCTGGCATCACACGCTCGAATAGCTTTTCGGTAATACGAGCGCTCTAAAGTTTCAAGAGAATAGCTCTATAAGAATTGCTTAGTCTAAATTAATCTGTACTCCCGATTCGGGTCATTTATTACTGCAACAATGCAACAAACAGTGAATATTCTCCTCACGGTTCAGTACGGGTAATAATGCCTTCATAAATCATTACCCTACGGCGTTTTTTTTAACGACGTGATTATTCCATCAAGCTCATGAACGCTGTGAGTTTTGAAAAATTGCTCGGGTTTTAAATGTATCAGGCGCACGGCGTTGAACAATACTGTGATGCACGGCAGGAATACGTTGAAGGTTAGTATCTAAGGCGCCGTAAACGTCAGTCCGCCGCGATTATAATTCAAAAGCCTTTTGAACTGGTTTATACTGTGCTATAAACATGCTTTAACATTCCAGTCCACTTTAACTTACGTTGTAAACTTTATCTCTCAATTGAGAAAATGAATTGCAGTCTATTAATTCTAGTATGGTAAATATAACGAAACATTCGCTTTGTTATATTTTAATATATCGCGTAAATATTCAGCGGCATTGTTAAAGGGTTTTCTTCTAAATTTAAATATAATTCCACAGTCTATGGATTCCCGGATGAATAACGATCATTTAGCCAGAGAACAGTCCCAGCAGTAGTCCTGCAATTCGTTACAATTTATATGTGAAATATACAGTGTACAGAAGTTATTATCTCTACAACCTGAAATAATAAACGAAAGCTAGACGTTCGGGGGCGACAATTTAAATTTGAATAATCTACCCGGCCGCGAGAGATCTGAGTATAAATGGCGGGAGTTTACGGCGGAGTAATATATCACGACTCGCATAGAACTCTGCCCCACTTGAGGTCTAATATTACACTATTTATACATATAAGGTTCCGTTCCATATATAACAAAATACGACGTAGCGACACATGGGGCACTGCGGGGCACATCTGTTCAGGCCTAATACCGCCATAACTTAGACCGATCATTTCTATAGTAGGCATTGATTTCTGTGGTAATTTAATGAATGTTTTTTAATTCATAATAGGATATACATAATTTATTTTTACGCACCTCAGTATCTCACGGCGTTCAATTTTGTTCAGTTCTAGGCGAAAATGAAACTAATTTTGTCGCACGCTTTACTTTCGAACCTAGAACATACAAAAACATTTCACTTGAAGCTCATACCTCACAGAGCTAACTTTTCTGGAGTTGTAAAAGTTTTTCACTTATAAAGTGACACTTTCGCGTTATTCGGGGTTCCGAACCCCCCCCCCCCCCACTTGTCAATATTTCCGTTGCTAATATTTGAATAATGAATGAGATATTGAGATAAAATCAAGAAAAAATGACAGAGTACAGCATGATTTACGCATTGCTGATATTTCCATTTTCTCTTCAAGTATCGGTCCTCCCCATCTGGGTTTGAAAGACCACCCTATTTTGTTATTTCGACGCGCTCGCTTTTCCATTAAAGGCTCTCCGGTGTCGGAATTCTAGTTTCACTAATATAGTGCGATACAGCGAAGCGATCATTTCCCCGGTGTTCGCGCGAAGCGCTAGTTGAAGGGGGCACTAACGGATGTCGGATGGGTGCAGCGGGGGATATTTAATTTCCTGCAGAGGTTTGCCCAGAAAAAAGGGGTAGACCAAATGAGCCGGGCGTCTCCTTGCCCATTACGAAACGGCACATTTTTTCGTTATCAACCGCGGATATTAAAACCCTACTTGTACAACAGAGGGTCGATTGAAAAGTGTCCAATCACAAAACAAATGGGAGCGGTCAGTAGACGGTACGGTAGTTTAAAAATCTATCGATATCACCGTTTTTGGCCTAATCAGTTACATATATCAGATTAATATTACTTCTTCTCAACAGTAAACCAACGAATTGGCATTGGTTGGAATATGTGACGGAAATTTACCCTGTACTTTCTACGTCGTTTACTTGAATAACCTTTCGCCCGGGAATCAACGCAATCTGAAACATCCGTCTGTTAAAAATATTAAAGACGAAGATTCCTGGAGGAATGATGTTCGGAAACGGGTACCTTAAAATAACACTCACTGCACGGCCCTGAAGTAGGACAAGCATTTATCCCTAAATGTTGAAAGAGGCAGTGAGAAAGAATGACAGCTGCTCCCGTTACGCGTGATATTTTACAATATCCGGATGAATGCATACTTGGTGTTGTGATGGAGGGGGCGCCCATCGGGAACATCGGCTTGAACTATGCCGGCGACAGGGGCCCTCGCGTCGGCCATAAATTAATATTAAAGGTTGAGTCGGCTATTAATTCCAACTAGGCGGGAACAACTCTTCCTCACGGCGCAATAACTCCGCGAGAGGGCACTGCTGGCACACGTGCCGCCCTATTGCATAGCGCCCTTGTTCAACCCTGATGGGAGGGGTCGTATCACTTATGTATTATTATGGGTTCGGTACGGTCCCGGTTAAAATTTATAACGACGGGCCTCGTGTATGCGGCCCAGTGCCGTGTAACGCCCCCGTGTGTGCGGCCGGCGGCACAACTGGGTTAACGCAAAGTATGGCCGGGACAAGTGAAACCTTCCCCGGAGGCCATCTCTTCCTGCCCGCCCTATCTCAGACCGCCGCCTAATTACTCTGACGCCCTAATTACCGCCTCTCTTCCCCTCTAGATTTACAGCCCTATGGAAACATCAAAGAGTTAATACGAACATTACCACTGGACGTGGAAACTAACGAGGATTTTAGGATAAAATTCGGGTGAACGACTTTAACATTACAGGGTGTTCATGTGGAAAAAGTGCCATCATTGGGTGGTCTCTTTTATCGAGACATTCATTTGAAAAGAAAACACTCATCAGTTGTACCCATAACTATACGTAGTTGATTGTACAAAAGTAAAAAAGGTTAAAAAAAAACATTACAGGGAACAATACGATGAAATTATACTATTTCAATGTCCCATCTAATCGTGAATGTGTTAGCCATTCATTGAAGCCTCTGTTTTAATAATATCTTTAAAAAAAACTGTCGAGCTTTCATTTATTATTTTCATTGTTTGATGGAGGGAGTGGACAAGAAGGATTTTCCTATTTTCCCAGTAATATATATCGAATTTGAATCTATCCATCATCAGTCACTGTATAATAGCCATCGATTAGTCTGCCTACACTTATTAAGAGCGGAGCTTCCTTAGTTTCTTAGCTTGTCGCGGAAGAAAGTCCTCTATATTTTCGCTGGATGAGCTCAAAGAAAAGAAGCAGGGACCAATCGGACTCGGCGCGAGTGATCGGTACCGATGAAATGGCCCCCGAAGATATATTGGAGCGATCCGATTTGGTCGCATCGGAGAAAAATTATAAAAACCGCCTGATAAATTGGGACAGGCCCTCGGATAGAATGTATCATGATGGCGGCCGCTTTTGAAAAGAAAAATGTTGATCCGAGATGAAATATTTTCTCGGCCGCTAAACGTCCGAAAGCGTCAGTTTATTTTATCCTCCGGGACCTTATTTCGGAGTATCTTTATAACAACACCGAGAGCTGTAAGATATTTCAGCTTTTTGGGAGTGCGGAGAAACACTCCCCTTATTTGTTTAAGGGAGGGTCGGCCGGGATCTGAGGGCGCCCCAACGTTATTCCTTTTCTCCGGAGGGGCGATGAAATTCTTAATTGGAGATTGTACGTCCTATTTTCTAGACCCTAGAGAACAGTATCAGGTATATTACCACTTAATGCTAGAAAATTGTCTTAATTCACATTAGTATCGAAACCTTTTATTTGTAATTATAGCGAATGTCGCGATGGATCTTATCAATTTTAACTGAAATAGAATGGTTCAAATTTATCGTCATGAAACTATGTTGCCTTTATTTCCAATGTAAATGAAACGTGTTAGCATAAAGTTTTACTAATTTCAAAATACCTCACGGGACCTACCCTCTCAACGTAATGGAATATAAATTAGGTGGAAACCGTTTCTATAATATGCCAGAAATATTCAGATATATTAAATTTAAACGTAAATAAATAAATTCCCCTGTTACACAGAAGGAAATTGTATATGGACGAATTCGTTCTCTTATTTAGAAACTGGAAAAAGTCCAGTCCGGATAAATTCATAAATTTATTCTCGCGCGAATAAAAAAAAATATCCCTCCCCTCCAAAATAAAACGGGGTCTAAGTCCAAAAATAACCAGGGAGCGTTGCACGGGCTGTTTAATAAGGGGCCAAACGGGGGGTGAGCCGGAGCTTTGAGTGCGGTTGCGATATCGATCTGGTTGTGTACAGGTACAGGTGTCTGTAGGGGCCACTACCGGCCACCCACTAAACCAACCTGCAACCGATTTTAACTAAGGCGGCGGGGGGGGGGATAAAATTAACGACCCCCCCCCACATATAATAAAGGGAAAATTATGAAGAACCATTTCTTTATAACAACGAACAATAAAGTTAGCTAAAAATATATACGGCACTTCAGAAACCGAGTATGTACACCACAGACATAGTTTAAACTACCTAAAAAATAATATCTCTTGTAGTTTAGTTCTTCGATTGTAAATTCTTTGAAATGCAGAAGCGATTACGATTCTTTTATAACAACAGCTCGTGTAATTTTCGTGGCCAAAAGTGTGCAGCGATTACAAATTCGCAAATATATTTATACATCCAGAATACGAAACGGCGGGTTAAAATTCATATATGCCGAAATTGGCTAAGCAACTTGCGGTATACAATGACATATTAGAACCTCCAAATGTAAGTATAAAAAATAAATTTAAGTTTAACGAAACCAAATAACCACGTCGTAGACGGTTATCGGTTGTCAGGTACATTCTTTGGTATGATTACTCCACTCCGTGGGTAATTTGTCTTACCGCCATCATCAAACACAGTTTAGTCAAATGATAATTCAAATGTCAAGGGATTTAATTTCGCTAACTTGCTTTGCGTGGCCGATAAGATCAACGAGGCGACGTAAATGGAATTAACAACTAACGTTTCTTTCCAAATTCTAACTTCACTCGCTAATTGGGTTCCGATTTAATCCTGTTACTGCTTGCCGCAATCTTCATTAGCATTCTGTCAAGGAACTAGTCATCCAAGTTGTTTAGTGATGAGCCAACCCGGCGGCAATGTTACTCGAGTCAACCGCTACCCGAACTAGTCTAGGACCAAACAAAAATATCTTGTCCGCTCAACGGGATATTTAATTATTACATTAAATACTGTAGATTTCGTGTCTTTCTGTCTCCTCTCGCTGGTTTGGTCTTTCGATAGACTGGTTTCGGCGGCTCGCCGAATATACTGATCTTCATTATCAGTGTTAGTCACTTTGGCACTTTGGATGTTTTTTGGGCATCCCCCCCTGCACTGTCATTGTCACTTGTACTTGTACGAGTCAAACCTATCTGGTATTGTGTATTTACGATCACAAAGGTTTTTCTGTTGATCCAAAGTTTAGTGAAAAGTGTTTATTATTAATAATCTAGTTATTCGGTGCAAGTGCACCCAACGAACTTCAGTTAAGTAAATTTCCACACCACACTCAGGGGGCGCTAGTTTATCTGTGCAAGTGCACCCAACTACCACAGTACAAGTGACAGTGGCAGTGCAGTGAGAATGCCTAAAAAACATCCACAGTGCCAAAGTGACTAACATCGCTACTGAAGATGGCGAGCGGCCAAAACCGATCTAGCAGAAGACCAAACCAGCGAGAGGAGACAGAAACACACGAAATCTACGGTATTCCAACCCCTCGCAGACCGCAAAACAGGTATTCTAAACTAAATTAATTCTGCTATTGTTGCAGCTCGTTGGCCTTCATAGGCCGGTGCCTATTATTTGGGTATGTTACTAGTCCGACGTTAGGGCGGTGGTAGGCGGGTTTTTGTTGTTTGGGTTCGGTTGAAGATGAAGATGGAGACTGGTGCACAATGACTGCACAGTTTGCCCCGAGGCCGGTCTCATTATCGTGAGGTGCCGCCACATCCTCTAATAAGGGACGCTCCACAGGCACACCTGTACACCTTTTCTGTACACCGTTCGTCTCTTTCAGGATCGATACCATCAACCGGCCGGTCAGCAAAGTCCTAATTCATAGGAGGGAGAAGAAAATTGGGGTGGGCTCGGGTCCGATCGAGCATAGCACTGAGACATGCAGATCTTGAAATTTGAAATGAGCTAGTTGGGTATAACGTTTACCCTGCGTTCATTCTGTGAAGCTTCACCCACTCGTGCGAAATTTTGTGACCTATTCAGTTAAAAATAATTATTCGATGCGTCTAATTATCTGGGTTTCAATATACACACTTATATGTATTTATATATTTATACATTATTTATGTTTATATGAACGATGGTTAGCCGGTTTCAATGGCTTCGAGGGTTATATCGATCTAACTCGTGGAATCCGTTAACCGGATTTATTCTCCCCGCCACCGTGTATTCTTACATCCTGATGTCTTATGTTTTGTTTATTCACTCCATATATCCAGAATTTATTTAAATGGTGTATTTTGGTAGATATTTCAAAATTCATTGAGACGCGTTGAATTACGGGTCCATTGAATTTCTGCCACTTTCCGCCTTCCCGCTTTAATTAAACAAGGAATATGGACATTTTCAAATTTTTTACATTCGACAGTTTTGCGTTGAAAAACTATGATCCGGAAATATTACTTCATTTAGTGTGGTGTTTTTTGCAGCGTCTATTCACTACATGGCTCATTAGTGGCTCAAAGAAACAAAAGGGTTAAAATCTCTCCGGAAAATCCACTCCGCCTTATAAACTAATTCACTGTCCGGTTACTCTGAACGGCGTGTAATTAGCCAAGTAGTCGGAGTCAACTAGCTATTTAGACAGGCTCATTGCCTCTCAAGTATTACCTCCTCGACACTTCTCTTCAATTAACTTTTAGAAGTGCCATTAATATAGTTTGCAATTGTTATAGAGGTCATCCAATGAGGGATGATAACATGTGTACTGTCTGCAGTTCTCGCCTTTATCTTTACACGATGGAAATTACAGCGGTATTCCTAGAGTTAAAAAGATCAATAAATAGGCAGAACAAACATGTACTTACAGACTACTTATTTCTGGATCGTTGGAGACATTTTCAATATAAGTACCCGTAAAAATATTTTTACTTCTTATATTCCTCTAATATGTAATTAAATAATTTGTTATTATTACCTTGACCGTAGTCCAAGCCATCACATGACCATAGAAGTATCAACATTCGCGTTGAGCGTGCCCAATTTACTCATTGTCATTTTTGAGACGTTTAATAGAAGTACCTTCAATTTAATTTAAACTGGGTATACAGTGACCTGGGAGACCCCGAATATCTGAGCAAGAAATAATCATAGCGGTAGTAATAGCACTAGTAATTAGTGCAATGGCCTTTGTAATCTCTGTTTTATGGCGCATTCGCACTACCCAATGTAGTTGGAACCTGGTGAGCCTGGAATCTAATTATGTGTAATGTGTCCTAGAGAGGTGGCCTCGGAAGCTCAGGAACACAAGAAGTATTCTGCCGCCGCCCCCACCGACTGCTATCGGGTTTCCCTTTTCCCCCGTCGAGTTGTAGACAGAAGTAAGTTAGAACGTAGAAATTTACCTGTATCTAATATAGCACCTTTGTCCCGGGTGAAACTCTCACTCTCTCTCTCTCTCATTCTACAACAATTTGTCCATGGTAATTCTTAGTAACTAAATTAGCGTCGATGTTGGACAGTGTTGAATTAACGAAACCCAATTAACGTTCGTTTTACAGAAAACCTGCTGTTCGATAATGATTCAAAATCCTATATACCCCCGAGGTGATAATAAATTGATTCTTGTAATTACTGTTTATCGTGACTGAAATATCTGTCGTGCACCAGCTCCACCTAGAATATCGCTGATGTTGATTGGCGAAAATAAACTCGGTCAAATAGAGACGGGAACGTGACTAGAATTTCTATCGGCTCTTGCCGGAATTTATCATGGGACGGCTGGCCATTCAATAGAGGGGGGGGGGAGTTTAAGCTCGCTTTCCGGCTTATCTCTGGCCGGTCGGTACTGGGCCGTAGTCTCCTCGGTTCCGCTCCGCTGTTATTCAATACTGGACGGCCCCGGCGGGGGCCCGCACTTTCGGTGGCAACGGCGGTGAGCGAATAAAAAATAAAAGCGGAAGAAAAAAAGTGAAAAAGCTCTGTTTATCGAGTGCGCCGGCCGTGTCGCTCGTATAGCCCGGGCCATAACAGTTCATCCCCCGCCCCCGGCCATCACCGCGACCAGGTAATTGGACCGAATTGCGTTTTTTGATCAACCCCAGTTTGGCCGACGCCTCCCGAATAGCCCCGTGTGTTCAAAACCTAAATATTGATTCCGTAAGCGTTTTTTAACGTCTATTGGCGTTATCAAAAGCGGTTAGTTACATTACACCAAGTTGATAGACACATTTGGCTGAAAGTCGATGCGCCTGAAAGCGATCAAATTGTATTTTCACCTACAACAGAACCACGGTGTGCCCTCTTTTTTAACGCAGTTTTACGTGATTCAGGTCAAAAGTTCAAATACCAGGACCGAAAGAGTGACGGTACTATTAATGAAATATTTAATACACACACATTCATAAATAAATACACAAACGACTATTCAAATAATCCTATTCAAATTCAAATGTTACCTATTTTTTGGCATTAGTTTTAATTACAGATATCCCCCCGTTTTTTTGTGAGAACTGAAGATGATGAGCAGTGGGACAAAATATTGAAGGAACTGGTACAATACTGTAGGTTCGTGATGTTTCTGTCTCCTCTCGCTGGTTTGGTCTTTTGCTAGACCGGTTTCGGCTGCTCGCCATCTTCAGTAGCGGTGTTAGTGACTTTGGCACTTTAGATGGTTTTTTGGGCATCCTCACTGCAAAGTCACTGTCACTGCAGCAGTAAACTAGCGCCCCCCCTGAGTGTGGTGCGGAAATGTACTTAACTAAAGTTCGTTGGGTCCACTCGCACCGATAAATTAGCGCCCCTTGAGGGTGGTGCGGAAATGTACTTAACTAAATTTCGTTTGGTGCACTTGCACCGGTAAACTAGCGCCCCCCTGAGTGTGGTGCGGAAATGTACTTAACTAAAGTTCGTTGGGTCCACTCGCACCGATAAATTAGCGCCCCTTGAGGGTGGTGCGGAAATGTACTTAACTAAATTTCGTTTGGTGCACTTGCACCGGTAAACTAGCGCCCCCTGAGTGTGGTGCGGAAATGTACTTAACTAAAGTTCGTTGGGTCCACTCGCACCGATAAATTAGCGCCCCTTGAGGGTGGTGCGGAAATGTACTTAACTAAATTTCGTTTGGTGCACTTGCACCGGTAAACTAGCGCCCCCCTGAGTGTGGTGCGGAAATGTACTTAACTAATGTTCGTTGGGTGCACTTGCGCCGATCAACTAGATTACTAAAAATAAACTTTTTTCAATGAACGTTGGATCAACAGAAAACATTTATGATCGTAAATAACAATACACACGAAATCTAGGGTAATAGAAAGTTAAGTAATTAACAGAAGAGCAGCTTAAGTAATTAACTTGTAAACACCGACTTAAGCTTATTTACATTTCAATTTAAAAATAAATTATGTCAGGGTGTTCAAGAATTAAGCTTCGCAATAAGACTACGTTAATTACCTAAATAAGACAAAATGAATTATCTTAGAGACTACCCGTAAATTTTCGTTTCGGTTGGAATTCATCCATAGGGGGCTGGATAAATGTGATGGCGATAAACTGAAAATGGCGAGCAGCCAAAACCGGTCTAGCAAAAGACCTAACCAGCGAGAGGAGACAGAAACATCACGAACCTACAGTATTCCAACCCCGCGCAGACCACAAAACAGGTATATTGAACTGGTACAAAGTAATCTTCTACGATACTCCTAAATAATCGCCGAAATCGCTGGGTCTAATGTTCTGCCCACCGAATGCGCGTATTCACATTTGATAATAACACAGTGAGTGATTGAACACTGAAGCCGGCCGAGGAGGGTTTTGTACGAGGTGGGGGCGTGTTTAACAGGTAGCCGGGTCAAAGTGGGGCGCCGTTACAGCCGGACGGGAGCATTATTACTTATGCCCGCGGGCAATGTGTCGAAACGCAGGGGTGGCCCCGGTTTTAACCTGGTCTAGGGACACTTGGGGTTAGGGAACGGAGCCAAATGAGAGGGTATATGTTGGTGAAAGAAGGAAGCCACTGTGGCGGAAACGCCCCCCTCCCCAATGGGCCCGCACAAACACTTATTCGGTTGACGAATGGCCCATTAACCGCTCGCCCATAGATACCGACTGAATTACCGGCCTATAATACTCGGTGAGAACTGGAACAATGTCGGAATTTAAGATATACGGATTTAATATACTATACGTTGCCTCTGCATAATCTCAGTTGCATATCCGAAATTGTTCCCGATTTATTATTAAAACATCTCCTTCAATTTAATGTTTTTATATCGTAATATTTATTTTATCGCTAAAATAAAATTAATTTGCGTGAGATATTCGGACAAAATTAAAATAAAGAGCGGGAATTTAACGGCAGTTAATATATTCAGTTTAGTACAAACAGAACGCCGGTATGAAATTATACGTCTGAGCCCTTTGATGCCAACTCGGGCTAATATCTAGCACGTTAAACCCCATTGTGTGCTAAACCCTTTGTGTCCACATTAGAATACACTTTTCCTTTAAAATGGAGTCGTGTATTTCTAATATCAGATATTAAAGGCGAAATACAGTATTGGTACTCATGTATAATCAGGAATCGAATTTAATCCACTTCTTTTGTATAGTATATGTATGTTGAACACCCTGCGTCTTTTTATTGGGTAAAAGTAATAATTAAACAAAAACTCGTTAGATTTTAATTCTATATAACCGCTTTATGCTAATAATCTTATTTATGTTTGATATTTTAACCACTTTTGATTCTTGTTTAGGTGTAACTGGCTTAAAGGTAATGGAGGTCTGTGTTCCTTTCTGAACTGGGTCGAAATTCCTTTGTTACGCCAGTCTGTCTCAACGAAGGCTGTTTACTGTTTGGAAAAGGTGAAAGGTCCTGTGAAGGACATAACCATTAAGACATAGTGGGCGTGGTGTCCCCGGGCCGTGGGGCGAGTGGGCTCTCATTAGGCGGCTCCTTGTTAACTTACCGCCACCTTCTCCACAACCCCATCTCATCCCCTAATGCGCCCCCCTATTAGGATTTTGGAACCGGCCTTAACGAAACCAGACGCCCCCTGTAGGCCGTCAATTAGTCCTTTTGCGCCGGTTTAATACAGGACGGCCTCCCCGTCCTTGATCTAAACTAGAATGTTAATTACAGCACCTACTCGCGCGTTTAGTATTTTGCATATATTGGCACTGAAAAATGGTGGAAACGAGATGTTGATGCGAATTAATAATTATGAGTAATATTCGTGCTAGCAAATATCCCTATAATTAACTCGCAAGTATAAATAACATATATCCTCACCAATAAATTTCGAAGTTTACTTGAGACCACACTACACCAAACTTGGTATGATGGTTGTCAACAGCTTTGATGCCACCTGGAACAATAATTATTGAGCAATCAATATTATTGAAAAATTGACGCGCAGTGGTTAATAAAAGCAATAATTTTCCTAAGAATTCGAATTTCTTATTGGACGAATTGTAAATCATATGACTCAAATAAATGATTAATTATTGATTATAATTTAGCGCGTGGATATTGGAATCTGTTACGCTATGTTATAATTATAATGGAGGGTAGATACCTATTACGGAGGTATGCCTGATTCAATATGGTTGGAAATAAAGTATTTGTGATTGACACATGGAGAAAGGGTATTATCCGGGATGATATGCGGTTTTATCGCCATCTGTCATCCCAATGAAAATCTGTCATCGCTCGCTAACCACCTCCAGGGCTATTTTAAAATATTAAAAGTTCAATCTTAGTCTTTCAGTCTGGTCGATCATTTTTCAGAAACGTTTCCAGTAGGAACCGTCAGTTAATTCGGTTTATGATTGTGAAACATTATAGAACTGGATAGAAAATAGTGTACGATTCCAACACCCATATTTGCATATATACACTTACGTAGGCATTGTCGACGGTGTTTCACTTATACAGCCTGTGTAAAAGAGGACCCAATTTTAGATTAACCTCATACAGAATCGAAATGTAAAATATTAAAATTGTATTCAATAATAAGGAATTCAATGTCTTCTGGAGTTAATTGAGATCCACTCGTTTTCAATTCTAATTCCCAGTTAATTGAAAACTTAATAATGCCGTAATTTAACGCCCAGATTCAAGCCAGGGACCGTCCGAATTAAAATAAATGCTTTAATTAAAGGCCACTGTATATTTTGAAGAAAAACGTGGAGTTAAAATGTAGCACAGATACGGCGTTGAGTAATGCTAAGGTTGCATGACAAATGTGCATTGACGGTTAGTATTTGAGGCGCCGTAAACATCAAGGCCCTGTGATTATAAATCAAATGCCTTTACAGCTTAGTTATACCATGTTACTATGACTTCTACATTTAAACGCGTATTTTAAAATTCATCCTTTATTTTATAAATATAAGCAATATTAAAACCTAAAAAATATAAAATTTTAAGGAATATTAAAGTCTGAAAAATATTAAATTCTAAAGAATATTAAAGCCTACAAATATAAAAATTTGAAAGGTATTAAAACCTAAAAAATAATAAAACCAAACTAATCACTCCCTCTCTCTCTCCTCTCTCATGTATTAACATTATATCATATTATATTGTCGGCTCTAAAACATTTGTTATTTGAAATATTTTACAGGTTTCTTTGACCATTAACTCATGACTGGTCTGGATAAATATTTGTTAACTTCTGAGTGGATACCTACTGAAAGTATAAACGCTTTTGTGCGACGTTTTATTATTTAGCCGATTAGCCCGAATTTCCAACTTTATTGTCGAAATTTAGTGGTTACGAGTGTTAGGAAATTTCAATACCCGTGTTCTGTTAAAACGGAAAAAAGGAATCTAAAAAATGGGGAGTACACAATGGGACATTAGAGTGGAACTGTTGTTAGTGGTAGGGGGGGGGCGAGGATTAGTCTGAATTGTTGGAATGGGGCGTACAATATGGGCACAGCCGCTTTGTTGCTAAGCCTCCGGACAGATATCAGAGACTATTCTCCGAGCGGTATCCCGGATTATGTACCGGTACACAGGCCGTACATTGGTTCCTAGGTTGCTAGGAAATGGGGGCAACCGACTAATACAGTGTTTTGGGGCTAATTTCCTTTGTACCTTCCCTGTAACACTTATGCTCGGGTATTAACGGTTTAAATTACGTTGATTGCAATATATTAATTTTCTGTACTCAAAAGATTTCGTTTTTTGTTAGTACCTATCTTAGAGTCAATATGCGTGCATAATATTTGAAACTTGTTAATGTATCTCTCCCTACACATCTAATGATTCAATGAGTAATCCCATAAATAGTTTAGTTAGACTATATAAATGTTAAACGGGTATTTCTCATATAATATTTAAGGTATAATAAATTATATTGTGCAGTTAAAAAACGATAATATTAAGGTGTATACATTTTAAGAAATTGATTGTATTTAAACGTTGGAATACACAAACCGGTTTTTCCGTTAAACGTCTCCACTCGAGGCGATAAGCTGTACTGGCCAATGAATAAAAATTGATGCTTATATTTGTTCAATTGCTCTTCAACTTCTATTCACGTTATTGAATATCGATTTGCCTGGCCGCCGCAAAGGATCAATAGATGTCGTTTTCAATACAAACCAATATGCGGTTGAATATGTTAAACGCGGGGTTGGGGAAAAACTCGTGGACGTGTGCCGGAGAGGACGGAGCTCACCGGGGAATATTATAGCGCCCACGGGCGGCGTCGTCGGAAAAAAAGAAAAACTGGGAATTTTATTTATTTTTTGTTGTCGCCCGATCGCAAACCGACTGAAAATGAATAGAAGCGGTGCGTTTATTAAAAACGTGACCGTAGGCCTCTCCCGCCCCCACCCATCAGTCCCTCGAATTTTTGAATGAATTATTAACGTCCGAAGTTATGGACGGGAGATGCAGATAGACAAACCGCGCTCTAATTAAACCCTGCATAATAGAATCTCCGGCTAACGGGGGAATAATTATGGTTGAACGATGGTTGAGTTTAATATTCGTGAGACCGATAAAACTGGTTATTTAAAAATATGTCCTACTTGGGAACTACAGGTTAGCGTCTTCGTGCTGGACCCCTATCACTTTTGATTTTTGAATTCATACGTGTAATTGAATCCTATATAAGGATTCTGCGAAATGGATCCAAAAACGCACTATCTATTCTAAGCAATTCCAAGCTTGTATTCGGCTCTTATTTTAGGAAATTCCTAAAAAAATTAATTGTCTGAAATTCTGTGTATTATCTACTGTATGAGTACTATGGTTGGTAATAAATGAATGTTCTACTCTAAAACTGCCCGGCTCTCAAACGCACTGGTGGTAATCGAATGGTCGCTAGTTTTCCAGTTAGACATTAAATATCGTTGCGACGGCGGGCACCGGTTAAAGAGACGCTGGAGGGATTTATGCCCGTTTCCCGATTCGGGGCCGGGTTATTGGGAACGGTGCCGGTGTGTGGAGAGTCTGGCGGCATTTTGCTTATTACCGTGGCAAAGTGGGCCCATGGCTCAAAGCCAGGCCTCCTTCCGCCCCTTCTACCGTTTCCTGTCCCTGCCCCCACAATACCTCGGCTAAAACATCTGCCGGAGTTTTTCCGTATTTCATTGAAAAGCAAAGAACCGCTCGTCCATCCCTCCAGTACGTATCCGATACAGGAAAAGCCCCTTGACCCCGTCTTTATACATATAAATAACTAATTTATTTTTCTCAGTTCAAAATAATTTTCAAGTTCTATTTAATCTCGAATTGGAACCCCCAATAACTTTACCCGTGCCTCATGCCACCGTGATATCAAAACAATGAAATTATTCTGCGCCATTCTCCCATCTAAAATTCAGGAGACAGCCCAAACAGTACACTTGGGACGTTGTAAAATCCGACAACTAAGACAATCTGAGTAATAATTGGTGGTAATATTATGCAGGCGCTGAACGTATAAACAGGTTGTTTATATAATTAACAGTGGTGCATTAGCACCCCGCTATTAAGCCAGTCGACACCACACGCACTGCGGAATGCAGCATAATACACTGCAATAATGTGCACACTCCCTCATTCTGAATCGACAAGACTTAAGGCGGAAGAGCACGACCAGCAAGGCGGAGACCAGATTTCGCTTGAAATATTTTTGAGGCAACGCATTCACCAAATGTTGGTACGTGTCTTCATTTCATTTTCGTCGTTTTTCTTTATTCATTGAGACCATTATAGAGTGAAGAATCAAAAACATCCCCCATCCCCCCTTTACGTAATATTTTAGGTTTTCGATTTTCAAATGCGCATTGTAGCATGTGATAGCACTAATGGATGTTACTTTCCTGAAGGAGTCTACTCCAGGAACGTATGGTTGTGTAACCCTCTTTCCTTGCGGTTGATTCGAGGAAGATGGTATCGCATGGCGGAGAACTCGGAATATCCGGGCTGCTGGAAATTTGGATTAGTCCACCGACCCGGAAAACATCCGTTCCGCTTGGAGCTTCACCTCTCGCCCAACCGATAGGACGATAGGACTCACTTTCCGCGTCCATAGGGACCAATTAAAAATAAAGGGACGAATCCGTTTAATAACGCGGGTTTTGTAATTCTTCTAAACTCACAAAAGTACGTCCAGTGTGAAAATATCTGAAAACCGTTGGGGAAATAAAGAGTTGTTTACCGGTTTTTTGGTTAAAGAATCGAGAGAATTTAATATTCACCTAATATAATTTATGCCTCGTTTTCGTATTTCTGCGTTATTATTAGGGGATTAAACACTTCTTCGAAACCTCCCATATTCTATATATATTAATAATTTGATGCCGAATAGTCACATAAATATGTGACACATGATGTACTCCTAATGGTCTTGATTGTATTAATTAAAAACCAGATATTCGAGACTTTTTATCCAGGTATTGGACAGTTTCCCCTTTACATCGATCAGGCCCGGGATTACATTTGAGTGAAACGGGTCGGCTATTTATCCGTCCGGGGACCTAGGGGGCTACCGGTTGTCCGCTCAAAGACGAAACCGTATTAAAATTTAATTCTATTAGGAAAGGGGGCTCGGTCCGGGAGGGCCACCAGGAGGGCGGCCATTAATAATTTGGCTGGCAGTGTGAAGGGGTCGAAGGGGGCTCTGCTCGCAGATTACGAATGCAGTTTGTATTAGGACCGGAACCGAGGCCTCCCTAAACCCTTCCCAACTTTAAACGGATTGTATCAAATCATAATTCGAGCTCGGGGCCGGCGGCGGGGGCCCGACATTATTACACCGTCCGGCCATTGTAACCGGGCCGTTAACTACTAGTTAAAATGGACTGTCCCGCGTCCACGTCGACGCCGGGGCGTTCGAACCACCGTCTCCCGATTAGCCGACGTTTCCTCAAAGATTCTGAATACCTAACACTGAATATCACTGGGAATGAAGTAAGACCGCGCCGTAATTCCGAACGAAAATGAAATCGGAACTTTTATCCATTCGCTTTTTCGCTATTCAACATCGAGAGAAAAATTGCCGGGGCTTGATAAACCGGGGTCCAGGATACTTCATTTTGCAAATGGATGCGCCTAGAGATTTACACAAAGCCCGTCCTGTTGTTCCACGTATGATACAATTATCGAGATTATAGTCCCGCGCTAACGGCTTTCGGCCAAAGAACGGTTCCTCTATAACATCTGAGCGAGATCATCTTCTTCGCTTCAATGTGACTTTTAATTTGGAGACATTGATCAGTTACAGACATTGAAAACAAAATCGTGACTCATGAAAATGCCTGGAAAATCATTAAACTGACTGGAAAATTCGAGACTCGATTCAAAACGAGAGTAATAAATAATTCTGAGCCTTTAAATTACGTGAACATATATATTGTATTCGTTTATGTCTGGACATTATCGTATTTAGCACTTAGAACGGAGACAGAGGTCACAGTATAATTAACAGTTCAGGGTTCAGCAAACGCTGGTACATTAACAGTGGAATATGTGGGAATCACGTCGTGCGAGAGACAAGGCTTATAGTGACGCTGTAAATTCCAAGTACAACAACTTTGAGTTTTAGTATAAACGTATAAAGCCCTCCCTCTCCCTGGCCTTGTATAATAGGGACCGATATTCCCCTCAGAATTTGCCTGGATGTTATTAGTATGTACTTGTAGTAATTGTAATCGATTGAGTAATAGAAGTATAATCTCTGGCATGTTATTCCAATTGAAATACACTTCTGATATTGTATATAATTGAAATTTAATGTAATTTATAAAAGTGTAGACTGTTATTTTAAAACCCGTCCGTAAAATATAGGATGAATCTGTATTTTTTTAATGGAGAGCTTGGGAGCTCAGTAATCCCCTTGAGCTATACTTTGCCTGGGGTCTCTCAGCCTCTGTTCAATCAGCCGGTCGCTTTGAAGAACCCTCCGCATAGCCCAAGGATTATATACACTGCCAAGAAAAAAGCGAAACACGCGTAGCGGGTCACAAAATCCGAGTTTTATTTCAAAATAACATTCAGTTGGACTGTCTGAGAAATTGAAATTTTTGGCGGTACACTGAAGTATTTCCCGAATTCCATAATCCCGTTCCATTAACCAGGGCCGAATCAGCTGCTGGAGACAGAAGATTGCATAAATGATCCACTAAATTTTATTAGTTTAATATAAATCATTCCAATATATAACTATGCCTTTTATAAGTTCACATCAACGCCCGAATTTCATTTAAGGTCCTTTGACTTAAGAAGCCCCGATGCGAATGATTGTACAAAATATCACGTGCAGTAAGGTACAAAAGTAATCCTTAACTTATGTATCATTGTCCTGTCTATTTCACGAATTTGAATTTTACAACTGCTCAGATACAACTATCTGAAAAATGTACAGACTCGAATTTAATTTCATTTTAACACCTCGTGTTAAAACTGCGACAAGATGATCACTAGCAAATCGCTAATGCCCGACGGGGGCGCACTAAAAGCTTAAAGAATCGACCATAAAATTCACAGCGACACTCGTGCACGCGACCGTTGTTTGTGGCCAATAACTCAGACCGTACAATGGCGGCCTACTCGAAGGTGCCCGCCGGCTTCGATAGCGACCGTGCAAATTGGCAAATCCCCCGGTGAATAACAACCGGCGGCCGGCCAAG
Organism: Lethocerus indicus; assembly: GCA_019843655.1. Taxonomy (NCBI): domain Eukaryota; kingdom Metazoa; phylum Arthropoda; class Insecta; order Hemiptera; family Belostomatidae; genus Lethocerus; species Lethocerus indicus. Next base: position 14,194,811 of record JACDQD010000008.1, read on the forward strand.
ATATACAGCCAATTCGATCCTGGCGCAGGCTTCCACATTTTGCCAACACTGATATAATAGTTGGCGAAACAAAATCGAGCTAAAAATTACAGAGAAACGCGAGGTACATAAAAAAATACAGGTGTGAAAACAAACATAAAAAATGAAGACTAAGGACGATACGTAGAGTAATTTTAGTGAGTGGAGACTTCGATTGTTTAATAGTAGCATTAATGTAAGTTCTTAATAGATGCTTTGGAATCAACAAAGATCCCTGAAATCAGGAGGACTATTGTGCAATAAACGAAAAATGTATTCGATACGCCCAAAGGGGCGTTTCAAACTGTTTCATCAAGAGACCCACAGCTTTTGTTCTATTATCAATATTTGTCCAAGATTTTTCTGAACTGCATATAAAGAGACTAATAAATTAAAATTTAAATAAATGTTTACCGGAATGTTTAAACATTGAGCACTTCTATTTGTGTCCCGTCTTCAAGCTCAGTGTATCTGTGTCTCTTGCAGTAAGCGGTTTACCTAAAGTTTGTCTCTGGAACTGGAGTCGGGACCAACTCAGACCTGTAATAAGTTAAATGACAGGATCGGCGCCTCGCAGGAATAGTTTCGGAACCGTTGTTCTGGAAAAGAAATAGGCCGGGGATCAGTCTGCCTAGTTGAGCCCCGTCGTCAACCGAAGACGCATCGACCGTGCGGGCTGCTCCGAGGATCGGTCGTAGGGGGGAGGAGGGATGAAACTTTTCCCAAGAAGAGTTTTAGACCTCGTCGAAACTTGGGACTCAAACTGAGACTTATGTCTCGCCTTGTCACGGTCCCAACTAACCCCCTTCCCAACCCCAATCCCGACCCGCCCCCACCAACGATAAAAGCCAAATATCACTTCCTCGCTTTCCAACTCAACTTCTTTCAATCGGGTCCAGAAATTTCCGCCTCGGCCTTATTCGCACAGTCTATTCAATAATAAAAGCCCGTTACTTTTTTATTTGCGGACCAACCGATCAATTAATTCACTAAGGCGGCTAAGAAAGACTACATTTGTCAAATGTTCTACGGTACGGTATACCTTAAAATGAAGCAGAATGATGAATACCGTGGCAACAATGAAACGAATAATCTAATTAAGACAAATACAAGAAAGCGATAAATACAAATAACTGATCCGTGACTTCTGATTAATTAAGTTAAATCTAATTAACGGACGCGGCAGAGGGAGCAAACATCAGAAGAATCAGCGAGGGCGACAATTTGAAAAAAGTTCTCATTAGTCCCCCGAGTGTTTCAATCATTTAGGACTTGGAATTGATTACTTAGCAGATAAATTAATTCATTGTTGTGTAACGGAGGAATATATATTTTTTAGTTTTTCAAAATTAAGGATTGAACCTGTAGGATACTTCACTTTAAAATATTATTGAAATACTATGCACATATAATTAACATATTATTATGCAATGTATGAATGATCGTGAGTTTTTGATATAGGAATTTATTTCTATATGCCAATATCTGAACCCCGCATGTTGTCCAGCTACCGATTGCGATTGTGCAAAATGTGGAACCAAATTTCGGAAACAAAAGTGGTCGTCACTTTTTAATTAGCCATTTTCTTGTCTCAAAGTTTGCAGTTGGTTAAGTTTTCTCCTGAGCCGTAGCGTCGCAATGAAAAATGTGCAGTAGGGTCATAAAATCCGTTTATTAAACGTCGGCGCCTGTATCGGGGGATGCCGCTGTAAATGTCTGTTCCAAAGGGAAACAGGATGGTGGTTTGGGTTGAACATTGCGCCGCGGATGAATTATAGGCTGGCAGGTGGCGTTGTCGGATCTAAATGCCGTTTTGGCGGCTCATTGTTACCCATTGTCGCCTCGGCACAGTGTACCGGGCACCCAATTACACTGATAGAATTCACCGGACGGAAGGTAATTTGTATCGATTCCAAACTCTACATCGTACGTTTAATTGAAAGAGATGTCCCAATTAACCGGCTCAATATTGTCACTACCGGTCGAGTTCAGTCCCCGGCCACGTAGACCCAATCAATATGACCACCCACCGTATTAATACAAAAATAAGGCAAATTTTCATGTTATATATGCATTCGGAACATTCTGTAAATTCTATAATTTGGGAATCGACTGTTAAGGGCGTGTTTCTACACTATAGTTCTGCGCCTTTACGAATTCACCCCTAAGCAATCGTTTTGAGTAATACTATATGGCATTTACTGTTATATTTTCTACTGATTTAGATACACATATACGTTTACATGTTCCTTACGCATTTTAGATTAGAGTTATGTTCCTCAGTTATTTCTTTAAGCGTACTTATGTAATTCAGATGCAAGGAAGTGAATTTAATTGGAGTTTGAAAGGTTTGGAGATTGAAATATGGGAAAATGGAAATTGTACATTAGATATAAGTATCATTATAGCTAGTAACTGCTGATGGTGCTATAAGTACATTATGTCTAAATTACCCGCGACCGGTCGATTTAGAGGAGGAAAGAACTAGATCAAAAGGGTGATATTATTTGAAGCGCATACTAGTAGTTACTAGAGCCGATTTTAGTGGCTAATCGAATTAAATTGAAAATAAATTGGTATTTTATCGAGCAAAGCTCGTGCTTTAAAGTCGGTACGGGCTTAATGGAGTGGGCGGATGGGGGGTATTAGCGTTAAGCGGAGGCGGACAAGCAGCTCTTCCCCGGGGGAATAACGAGCTCAATACAACAATATCAACTTAGCTACACCTGCATGAAAACACCTAACGATGCATAACCAGTGCAGTATTTGATGTTCATAAAATGAAAGAAATGGACGGGAGACCTTGAAAGTATTACCATATCCCAATGATGTAGGACAGTCGTGAACAGTGTTAATGGAAACTACAGATGCGTACACCCAAATTCTAATCGGACTTAACCTCCTTAATATTTTTAATCAATTAATGCAGTAAACGCTGCTAACACTATATGTACCTTTTACTGTTTCAGAAGACGGCAATTACCTGCGATTGGTCTAGTGCTACATCGGAAGGAGTTCTAAACGGGCGATAAAATCCGGAGTTCATTATAAACACGGTTTGTGACAATTTTAAACGCTAATGGAATTAAATGGGAAAAAAATTGGTATTTTATCTGGAAAAACGGTTTGGAATCAATAAGGACCTAATGGAGTTGGTGTACATGGCTGCAATTAGCAGCGCCGAACAGTCTACCCAAGGGAAGATGAGCCCGCTGATTTGGTATTCATGACGGGTCGGAGGAAGAGGACGAGCGGTTAACAAGTTCAGCAGAGTCCAGATAATAATCTGCAGGTTTTATCTAATAAGTTTGAGTTGAAATTTGGGTAGAGAATCCGCTTTATCACTCGTTTTGACGCAGATCCACTATTAATACCCGCCCTTTTTCTAAGCGACAAACGAGAGGAAATTGGCATATTTTCCTTACTTCCCTCAGTATTTTAAGGTCCGATTTACATTTAACCACCTGATATTTGTTCAGTAAACACGCTTTCGGTAAATAAAATATAATAATTATACTACAAGGAATAGTAAATATGTATCTTTAGCAATGGAGTAGTCTCAAAAAGTTTGTATAACTTCGGACAGATACTGCGACAACCCCCAAAATACGATAAATCTTGTCTGTGGGAAAACTTTGATTTGCGGTCGGTGGGACGGCGGAATTGGGCGTAGTGGTTTGATAAAAGGAGGCAAAAAATAAAGAAAAACGCGGGAGGTGGAACGGGAAGAAGAAGAAGATTGAAATACGGATTGAGTGTTTCCCTTTTCTTTTTTTTTTTTTTTTTTTTTTTTTTTTTTTTTTTTTTTTCTCGGTTGGGTTTGTTCCCGTGGAGGGGAAGAGTTTATATATATACCTTTGTTATAAAAGGAAGCGGTGATATCAACAGGTGATAAGAAACAATAGAGAGCCGGCGGGACAACTGTGCCCGGCCGCTGTCTTCCTATTTTATTAACGCTCTCTCCGCTCCTGCCCACTCCAATCTACCAAATAAAATCCTCAAACTAACATTAAGAATTACCGGTTCTAACAACAACAAAAAATACATTATTAAATTCAAATAATACGATTCTCGTAATAACAAGGTTCTCGACGAATGAAATAGAAAAACAAGGTTATAAACGCCAGAAAATGATAAAGAGGTCAAAAACGTGTTCATATACGCTTAAATTATAGTTTTTAACTAAAGTTTGTTGGGTGCAAGAGCACTTGACTCTAACGCCCCCCTGAGGGTGGCGCGGGGATGCACTCCACTAAAGTTCGTTGTGTGCACGTGCAGCGCTAAAACTACTAATTTTTCTGTTCGCATAATCGGCTACTCTGCACGATAATAGTCGCTAAATTAGTTTCCCAGTGAGCCCGTTACGGGCGGAACAAAATTTAACACCGTAAAGAATATTTCAGCGCAATTCTGCTTGAAAGTGGGTGGCGCGAAATTTTTTAGAAGCCGGCTTAATTGAGAACTTGGGCCGGGCATTAAACGGTCGTTGGCGGAGGGGAGGGGAGTGGGTTCGAGGGAAAGGGGTCGTAAATCTATACGCTAATGAACGACCTATTACCAGCGGCGCATTGACGAGGTACTCGCTGGTGGTTTTCCTGACCAAAAACCCTCTCCCGATCGGTTTTTCTTCTCTCCGACCCGGTTCCCGGATTTTATAGAACGGTTCTCCGATTCGACAATAATGACCTGCGGGCGGTTCCAAATTAATTACGGGAGAAGGCAGCGCCCATCCATACATTATGGTAATGCCTGATCCCCAATCGGCCGCCAATCCAGCGTCCGACCATTAATTAGGATAGCGCGCCACCGCAACCGGAGAGGGGTCGTTAGCCCGGTTTTTCGTTTTCGGCTTTCATAATTAGGCCGATCACGGCCCGAATGGGTTCTTTCTGTAGGCGTCGACTTTCAATTAAAACTGTATTTACACCAATTTATCCTGGTCGGGTACATAAAATGTTAGAAAATAAGGATCGATACATTATCCTGGTGGTGTGCAACGGAGGGAGGCATTCTCTTTTCTGGGTGGCATTTGTGGATGTTTTGCTGGGATGAGTGATTAGAACAGGAGACACACAAAACGGGGCGCAGGAAGAATGCGTTCCTTAACACTAAGGGAGTAATACGAGAGGGGAGGAAATTTAATATGAGTGGAGGTAAGTGGGGCTCCTCTTGAGGATTTACGATGCGGTCGGAATGAGGGAGCGATGTCCGGCTATCGATTGGCGGGACACGGCCTGACCGATGGCTAAGGTATAGAATAGAGTTGTTACCCCACACGTCACACCAATCAATCCTGTCGCCTACACTCAGTCTCATATCTGGTTGTCTTGGAAACTGAACACATGTGGAATTCTACTTGACGATTCGATGCCAGTAACGAAGACAATTTAAAAAAATGTAACCATAAACCCCGTCATTTTAAAATGAATTTATAACATCACCGAGAAAGGACAACGTACTACAGATTGTTCTGGCTCCACTGGCAATCCCTTCAAATGTTCAATGGACTGAAAATAAGGTAAGCCGTGGCGGATGGAAACCGGGCCATCCGGAACCAACCATTCTTCGATCCTTTTACCCGCTACCCGAAAAATGGTATACCTAAGGCCGCGGAAAGGAGCATCCGGTTTAAGTGTGGAACATCCCCTGTTGAACGGTCCGGTAGTTTAGACGATAAGTGAAATCGGTGACGGACAACGTTCTAATTCACTTTAATATTTGAAAGACTCTACAAGTTGGTTAAAAATGTTAAGGAATTGGTAGAATCGGGTACAGAACCTAGTAGCGAGAGGATGAATGCAGTGAACCAAAAGAACTATACATAGATGTGAAATTGAAATATCAGTTTTTTATAGTAATTTAAAGTATTTGTTTGAAATCGTACAATTCATGATGGTATGTGCCATGTACGTTGGTAATTTTTGAGCGATAATATTCTTATTTTTTTCAGATAAATATAAATTAGTTCCCACCTCGGTTCTCCAGACACACCTTTTTGTTTCGGACCAATTGTTCCGCAATAATTCTCTCTACGTGAGATGTTCCGATAACTGATATGTACATATGATAGCATTATTGTGGTCTATCCTTGCTGGACTAAGACCGTGCAACTACTCGGGACAAGAGAACAGTCTGGCCATTGTGCTAATAACACCGATGACTAATGGCTCGCCGTTAATTACAGAACAATTAATACAAGTGCCATGTTATGCGGCTGAATAACTCTATGGCTGCCCCCTGTGTAACAACCGCATCTACCGGCCGCTGTCCATTTCTCGACGGATCAACCTGACCAGAGAGGCGCATAACATTAAAACCAGTGGACATTTTTTACGTACTCGAGCTAAACTATTAACCGGACTGCTTTCTGATCGCTATAGGTATTTTGGCTAAAACAGCGAGAAAATAGCGATTATACTGCGACTAAATACGAAAATGTCCGATAAAACGCATGAAAGGTCATGTAAAAATGGCAGTAAATCGGCCAGGGACACTGACATAATCATCCGGGGGAGGGACTCCGAAACAGGACTAGATATAAAAAGGGTGCTGGGGTCTAAATGACGCCGCCGTCATTACTAAACAAGGATACTCTATAATGGGGACTCACGCTTTCTTCGTTGGAGTGTGTAGTTCTTCTTTCTTGGACCGCGACAACAAACAAAAATATTTCATCCAGAGCTACAGTCATTTGGCCAAAACCGTTGTGATCATCATAGTTCATCATGAGGACATAGTTTTGCAGAGAAATACGTCCAGTGAATACGGTTAACAATTTGAAAAGTCCTAAAACTGGAATATACTCCAAAATAACGAATATTTTAACCTCCTGACTGTCAGAGGTAATTCTGTTTGTTGTCTACCAAACTAAAGAATTAACTATGAAATATATACCCCGACCTTAATTTTATAGAATATCTCAAATAAGACATCCGGAGAGTCAGAAATGAGAAGTAGGGGGTGAAATGTGACAATTTATTATATCTTGTCAGGCCTAACACGCTTCTCCTGTTATTTTGTAGATAAAGCAGTTGCCAGAAGTGAAATATGAGCGTCCATTGGGGATGAAAGGGGGTGTGTCAGTGTCAAACTCCCCACGGGATATACAACATAGTCAGTTGAATGAGAGCAACAATCGGGAATAAGTTTAAACATTTAGATACGTATTTAAAAATTTAGAATTTAATGAATCTGAGTTTCATTCCCCCTTTTGTGTCAATTCAGGTTCGATTGAAATGGCGTGGAGTACGGAGTTTTATTTTGCTTAAAACATTACAGTATAATTATAAACTGAATATGAGCAGTGGGACTTCAGTTCCTGTTGACTGGCCATTGTAGCATCCAACTCCTGTGTTCGATGAGGGGGCGTTCAAGGAAAGTGGGGTGGGGAGGAAGCGTAGACCTCCTGCCTAAACATTAACTCTGGCGAAGCGAAGCGCTAAAGTAAGTAAGCAAGCAACCGGGGACGGTCCAACAATCACAATGGGTACCAAGTTTCGTCATTTCACACTTCCTCATGAGACGCACCGCCGCCCGGGTAGACGACGGTCGGGGGGACTTCGGCGATAACTTCGCCCAACAATGGTTCGTTTGCCGAGGAAAAGGCCTCCCACATTCGACAAACAATCGTTTCTGGCCTCATTTAACGCGCACAATCCCGCCCGGCAGCCCAGTAATTTCGACAAGAAATAACAGTTGAATGGTTCTGAAAAATACACTCCTGATTGCAATGGACTACACAATTTACCCGTACGTATGGCTTATAAAACGCATTTCCAACATATACCCGAAATATATATTTTCATCATTTATATAATCATCAAGATTCATAAAGATTGATAAATGGAGTGTCGATAATTTTTTGGATTTGATAGTGATTATGACAGGACGCTAATGAGCAGAGGGTTAAGAAATTGCGGCCTCGGCTAATAAAGGGGAAAACCTGTCTGAAAACCTCCAAGTGAAGCCTGTTTTCGCCAGTAAGATTAACATGGACCAACGATCATTTCTCCACGGGCGAAATGAATTCAAATTTAAACTCCTTCTTCCTGAAACCGGCTAAATATAAATTAGCGGACATTTTTGGCCTCCGAGGTTTGCCTCGGAATTTCCCTTGTAATTAGAGCACCATTATTTGGGACAACATTTATTTTTTCCCCTTCGTCGCTTTTATTTTTCCACAATTATTTCTCCTTACTTGCTAACTTTGATTTATAACCAGTTTTCCTATTATTCAAACCATTATTCATATTTTGAACGGTGTAAAATTATCATTTGGGGATCCATTATTCAATTAGGTTATTATTGCAGGAATAATCCTAAATCTGAAAGACCAATATTCTAGAGGATAATTATTTGCCCACAGTTTCCATAGTCAATCTATACTCTTTGATCCCAATTACGCTTTCACTTTGGGACTTGGCAGAGATGAGAGCGACCTACGAAACCGCATGGCGTGAAACACATCTCAAGGGAAAACACATTCGCGTCTCATTTAGTTCAAGCCCCGAGGCGGATGCGGGCCCTTGTCGTTGATACATGGATGTCGCTTAGACCCAGTTCCGCATCGAGGTCTACGAGAAATCCACGTTTTCAACATGCCTTAGAGGTTGGTCACTGTCATGGTATAGAATCAATGAATATATTAGATCAATTTATTTTACCGAAATTACTTCAAGTTTCTTATAATTTAAAAAATAAAATCTAAGAAAATCGTTGGTATACCAACTTTAACTCAGAATATCAAATTACCATTATTCATCCTGCTTCAAATATTCCCCGTATTCTTTACCTTCGCCTTCCCTTTTGCCTCCCACCCTGTTCGCAAAGTTCTAAGACGTGGAGGCAAATTAGAGGAGATAAAGTTTTATAGCGTTTCAGTCCTCAACAAAAAAAAAATAAGGGTGAGTGCGATACTTTACTGGGTTCATCAGTTGTACTTTCAACTGCTATTCAGAATACTAAAAGAAAACGTTCGCTAAATGAATAATTCATGAGAGCCGGTGAAGTGGGAAAGTGCTGTCTAAATTTATGTTCGCACAAAAAGTGAATTAAATGCCATTCTAATAGATAGACAATTAAAGGGATATTTACATCTCGTTACTTTATTTTTATTGATAACTTATTAATGTTTGCCAAGAGTATTCTCGTGTTAGTAATAATTCAAACATGACTACACTAATTGATTTACCCCTGTTTTCACTTTTAGTATTTTGTATGACTGCGTTGTCACTATACTGTTAATTTAACAATAAGGGTAACCATAGATTTTGTGTGTTTCTGTCTCCTCTCGCTGGTTTGGCCTTTTGCTAGACCGGTTTCGGCTGCTCGCCATCTTCAGTAGCGGCGTTAGTCACTTTTGGCACTTTGGATGTTTTTCGGGCATCCCCACCGCACTGTCACTGTCGCTTGTACTGTCGACACACCACAAAACAGGTATGCTAATGGTTTCCCGTCACATTTCTTGGCCATTGAAGCGAAGGAGTAAAGGATATTTTGTACGTTGAACACAGAAAAACATTGGACGTCTGTTCCTCACATAAACCACGTCATATACGATCGTGTTATGAGTGTGTGCGGAGAACAGACGCGAAAACGGATTGGGGCGCATGAAGAACATTGAATAGTTGTCGTTAAAGGAGGAGAAAGACGTACGGGGCGAGAGATGAGATGTGTCGTGCAGTTGGGTGAAGAAACTCAGTACGATATTGCTCCCGAAGGCGGATGACAAGAAGCAAGAAGGCTAATGGGGGCTACTTAATGTCAACCGGGCAAAAAACAGCCAGACAGTCTGCCGACAAAAACGTTTCTTAGACCACAAACACCGATCCTCCGAGTAATTACCAACTCCAATAACGCAAACGTCCGTGACCGTGCAGAATTCACAAGGCTATTAATATGTCGTCGGAATATATTTTGTCATTAAATAAAATGTATATCATAAAAAAACCTTAATGTTCCTAATTATTCTAGATTTAATACAGTAAAATTTAATACAGTATTCTAAATGGTGCAAAATTTGCTGTTTTACGGAACGGGCCATCCGACTTATTAACTATAATATGCGCAAAAGATCACTTTTCCCCGGGCGAAAGGAATTCAAATTTAAACTCCGTCTTTCTGAAACCGAGTTAATATAAATTAGTGGACATTTTCGGCCTCGGAGCTTCGCCTCGAAACTTCCCTTGTAATTAGAGCGCCATTATTAGGGACAACATTTATTTTTTCCCCCCTTCGCCCCTCCTCCCATTCTTAATAATTCCTCCTTGCTACCTTTGATTTATACCCCGTTCTCGTATTAATTAAACCGATCTAATTAATGACGACATTTTTTACCGAGTTAATGCTGCGATTTGGGATGCCGTTATTTATTTGGGTTGGCCTCATTAACATCACAGAAATAATCGCGACAGCTCCAAAATGTATAGGTATAATTTTTGGCTTAGATGGGATGGCGTGGCGGGGGTGGTGGGAAATCTCATTTTCTTAGGCGGTAATTATCTGCCGGCATTATTCACAGTCAATCTGTAAACACTCTTTGAGACAGAGACGCTATTACGCCGGCTCTGAAATGCAGCTGAAATATTTCTACTTCCCAGCGATCCACTATCCCCGGAGGAGTGGATTAAGATTTTTTCCCCCTGCGAGGTTTCACCGCCGGTACACGAGGGGAACGCGCCACGTGGGGGTGGCCGCATATACCTAACGAAATTTCCAGGAGAAAAACTGACGGCCATTTTAAAGGATTTAAAAAATCAATCGCCGGACAGTTTTGTGAGCGAAAAATACACGCTTACTATCCAGAAGAAAGAATGAGATTTAAAAAACTAAAAGTATAACTTCGTTTGTAACAGGAACGTTTATGTAACGTTCGCATATCCAAACCGAAGGAATTTGTAACCAGAGAGTTCACTGTATAAATATAATAAGTGGATCATACTATTATGTTGACATTTCTAATTATATTACAACAATCATGGCTAAAATTAAAACTCGTAAATTAGGGTTTACTTGCGTCGGCCGGGATCTATCGGGAGGCAGACGACGGTGTAATTAGTGTGGCGGTGTTGGTGGGCGACCGGGGTTTGGGAGCATCCCCTTTTTCATGATCTTATTAGGGGTGGGCCCTCTGATTTATGGGCGGCCGCACACCTTGGGCCCACTACCCTCCTTCTTTCCATCCGATGCCACATCCGAACCCCCCCCCCCAAACTATAATATATCTCTTAGCCTGGATTTTCTATCACGAAATAAGGGAAGCCGGACAGCGAGATTCCGTTCAAATAAGGATAACCGGAATATTTTTTTCACAAAAACTGTCGGAAACATCAATTTTGAGATTGAGAAATAGATTTGAGAAAGTATCACGGTGTGTTTTACCCATAATAGTAATATAATAATGTCACTACGCGGCATAGTGACAGTTTATATAATTATGAATTACGTCAGTGGGCTGTTTGTTGTTTACAATAAACGGTGGATTCGAGCGGGGCCGCGAAAAGGAATCTCCAGAATCAACAGAGCGGACTGTTTGTGCTCGGACTGTTACGTCCTCTGTCGGGTTCGGTTCTGACTTGAGAAAACTTGGGAGTCGGTCAGAGCATTACAGCAGAGTCAACACCGGTTTGTTTGCCCCCTCCCCACCCTCTTTTAACAAACAGGGCATAAATACGGATAAAGTGGAGAGCGGACGAATAAGTTGGCCGGAATCATAGCTCAGCCGGGACCCACGACTGGATCTCCAGCCAATGTTTAACTTGGCCGTCGCCGGTGTCGGGGAAACATTCAATAATATTCAATCCTACAGAATCTAACAAAAGGACAAATTGTGTGGCGCAACCTTTTACAATTTTTCCAATTAAACGGAGTAACTCAAAAACTACATAAAAAATCAATTACGTGTTGTACCAGAAATGTTTTGTTGTTTAGTCAAATAATGAAAGTCTTCGCTCTTAGGATGTTTATCAGGAGGAACGTTAAGTTATGATAGCCGTAATTCTTACTTAATTATATTTTTATATATTCCGCAAACAATTTGAATACTTATATAGAAATAGTACCATCATAAGTTGAATCAATTTGCAGCGCTTCACTCCACCTTCCAACTGCGTTTACCGATAATAAACGACAATTCAACTAAGGGAGGACAATATTGTTCCGTGTTAAGCCCGTAATAAATTTACCCAGGTCACTGCCCACCGAACAACAGTAGGGTATAATCCGATTAAATTAATTGAAACATAAATGGAAGAATTTGTTCAGATTAAAAAAATATTGGAGTATTTTCGATACATATTTTATAATATGCAAATTATATGATTATGACATACATTCTTTGGAACTTATATTTCATTTTATTCAAAACTCAATCGGTATAGGTTGTTTTAAACATGATTTATCCCGAAAGCCTGAATAAGGAGCATCAGAACGCCGTCCAGAATTAGCATGATTTTTTCGTTAATATCTCGACAAATATTGCGTGTAGACAGGCATACGGAAATGCGCATGTACACACACAACTCCCTCTTATCGTAACGTATAATCAGATTAAGCACACATCTGCGGAGAAGTAAATAAAACGTTTTTAGAAATTCCATCAGAATACAAATGCCGGGAGGGCGGCGGAAGTAACATTCAGAGCCGGGATCTAGATGGGCATTCATGTTTAACGCCTGTTTGGATAAGGGACGCTGTTGGGGCGAGTGCTGTCTTTTAAAAAAACACACGGGACATTAACATAACATGGTTGCCATTAAAATGGTCCCCCCCCGCGGGAAGGGCTCCACTTAAATTTTCAATTTATATTCAATACCGGGGGCCCCGGACCCATCCCCACTACACGTGGTCCATTTAGTCCAATTTAAAATCATATTCGGTGGCGGCCTGAGCGCTAGCCCAGGAAAAACTGCTTAACAGGTGTCACCGCTGGTCACGCTTAGGCTCTGCATCAGCTACTCGATATTATTGTTCCTCAATCAAGTTCGATATATTTTCTATTGATTGTTCAACCGATACTATAATATTTTGGTTTTAGATGAACAGGAAATTCTTCTTCCAGTTGTACGAGCAAGAAAAAATAGTGAAATAAATACGGGGATAATCCGAACTTTCATCTCCATAAATATCTTAACGATATTTCCCCTTTTCTAGATCTCCACTAAAATTCAGCAGACCCGCATTACTCGTTTGCGTTGCAGGTTAGTATTAGCGCCGTGATGGATTTTTTCATCGACGATTTATTCATTAATCGAGATGAAATAGAGGATTCTTTTTTGTTTAGTAAATTCAATTTAGCGCGTCCTACACTTTCACCTGTGTACTGTCCATAACCTTGATTCTATACGTCTGATGACCATGTGAATATTTTTCGCAAATCCATGGTATCAGAAACGCAGAATGAAATTTTTTTTCGGATGGACCCTTCTCTGCGAGGCCTGACGTGTATATTGTAATTGGTTTATTACTTGTTAGGGGTGTCGGATTTGTGTAATTAATTGGCCTGTGCGGTTAATGGGAGCTGGCCTCTACACCAGACCATCCAATGGGCTAAAATTTAGTATAGCCGCCATGATGGCAGCCAATCATCACAGCCACATCACTGTTACTAACACTAACAGTATTACTCACGGGATACTACTGAATAGACAGTAACAGCGCTGGTAGGATAATTCATGGACAGCAGGCTTGCGTAAGTACCTGACTATTGGTTAGTTATTAGCCGGTAACTGTGTGGGAAAACCTTGGAGCTAAGAGAGCGGAGATAGAAAATGGCATATATAAGTGCCATATAATAATAGTGTGTGTGATAATGAGTGATAAGATTATTACAATAATTATAAACTTAATATGGAAGGGGGATAATGAGTGGTCATAATTGAAAGCGCAGGACAAAGCAAAATCAATGAAATAAAACGAAATTCATTCCCCTATTTGGTATTAAGTTAGACAGAAAAATTCTAAAATATTAAAGAGATTAGTGGATTAACATAAAGGCAGCCGTGATTATAATTTCTTTTTTATTAAACATCAAGCTAAATTGAAACTTGGAAGTTAAATTGAAATTCTGAACATTATCTCCGACATCTCTGAACATTAGCACTGCGTTCATCCGACAAAGAACAATCTAAGTGTCATGTTTGTAAAATATTTATTATGTATAATATTTTTCTATATTGATTAATAATAACATTTTTGAATTTAGTTGAAGCGTAATTCGTCGGTGGAAATGAGAACACAACTATTTTAATTTCTGTCCTACTCTTTGTGGTTGATTTTCTTAATTTTGCATTTAACTGTGTTGGGAAGGCGGAAAAATGTGCCCGAGTAAAATGGCGACGCCAGTTAGCGTATGCCCAAATGAGCTCTGCTCCTGGCGGTAATTGAATTTCTGGGCTATAAACTACCGCCTTAACATTTCCCTTTTCCATTAGGGCTAAATTCAATTCCGGGATAGTATTCTGAGACTGGTTTGAAGTTCGGAACCACTAGTTGTTATTAAATATACCGGTATAGAAATGCTGTTTCGTTACAGCGTTACTAGTAACGGATAAGCGAACAACAGATCTGAAACCAAATGTAGGGCAGGTGGATACAAAAAATTAAGAAGGAGCAATGATGATCCAAACAATTACTTTAAAATAAATATTTATTTATTCCTGCATTGTTTTTAATCACTAATTTTTTTGCTCAGTAAATGCTGAGAAACCGCGAACTAAACCGGCTTATTTGTTGTTGCCTAGTTCACTTCTATCGAGTTCGAAATGTTTGCAATATTTTTTTCAATTTCGTTTTACTCCCCTTCCTTCCCTTTTTCAGTTTTGGCCCTGAGTGTGAACAGCTGCAATCCGGACCGTTCGGAGCCGCGTAGATCCGGTCGTAATTCCATTCACATCCATCGACGCGTGCTTCAAATGGCGTTTAGCCGGCGGGTTATGCGTGCACTAAATATAATACAATTATTGAGCGGGAAATAATTAACCGAATGGGAACAGGATTATGAACGGTGAAGTGATCGCATTGCTGCGATGCCAACCCGACCGTACCGCATACCCATACGAATTCCAGTACTCCCTACAATTTGTTCCGCATCACGGTGACCACAAATCGTATCGATAGGATCCAAATAATATTCAGTTTGTATACTTTTACATACATTGTATACCATTAAAACATTTAAAGTATAAAACAAAAATATACCCTAACTATTGGGTGAGTAAAGTGTTGATACAAGAGGATATAATAGAATAAGATGGAACCAAAATTAAATTAATTAATTAGGTCACATTCGGAAATAGCATACTTCTTATACTCTGATAAATTTTTAAGTTTTGACGTTTAAACTAGTGATGAAAATAGTTCGAATATTTTAATATTCAATTTACATCACGGCGTTAATACTAACCGCATAGCGGGAGAGTAATGCGGGCCCACTGATCTCTTATTTTTTAGAGTAGATCTAGAAAAGGGGAAATATTGTTAAGATATTTATGAAGATGAAGGTTCGGAATATCACCGATGATCGACCCTATTCGGAATAAGTCATTGTATAATAAGGAAGAATAATAATTGGGAAGAACTCTAGTGGGAGAGTAACATTTTAAAGTAAATAATAGGGGTTAATGAAACACATGGAAGAATTTACAGGTTCTAGGTTGCGTTCCCAAACAGTATTTTGTATTCCGGTAATAATCTCAATTACATCCAACGGGGGGTGAATGTACGTTTTGAGGTGGAGGTGTTTTTGCGATGTCGAGGGGGGCTACATTCCGATGTCTATTCCTCCATTTCAATTTGGTCCTCTGGGCCGGCCTCCCGTCTCTATTCCTAGGGGAATTAAGCGCGGGCTTCATACACTTCACATTCCCCATTCAGCTCCCTTCCCGACCCTTTATTACGGACTCCCGGAAACACCTAAATATCCGGGCGAAAATGGTTAACGAGCGGTGGTTCCAGACGGGCGGTACTAAATGAATTTTAATCGATTCCACCCTCCTGTATAAATACCGGCCTGCAGCTCATATTCGTATAGAAGCGCTAATAGAATTATATACCCCACTTTCCTATAACCGGTACGCACAATTACTCGGAATGAATTCCTTCGCTCACCTTTTTTTAAATTCATAACACAAATTACCATCAGGAAAATAACCACTGACGGTTTCTGCGAAAATTTCACGCGAATCCCAAAATTATCACAAAAGTTGAATCACAATAACCAGAGTTTGTAAAATAACAATAGCAGTAGGCAGCTCTGTAGGAATGAAATTCCTACAAATGAGCTTATTAGTCCAATTAAAAGTAGTTTCCCGTTTTAATTCAAGACGGAAACAAAAGATTCAGACTCACGGCGGGTTACCAATTAGGAGTTCTTTTTTTTTAATTATAATATTCCGCAGTTAAATAAAGAACAAAGCGGGGGTTTGGGGCGGAGAGAAAAAGAGGGTGGAGGAAATGAGTGGGACGGAAGGGACTGAAATTCCGATAGCCGAGTTGTGATAGTTCGGAACCTGAGTTAGAGACGGAACATTGGCCGAGGTAGGAGGTTCGGTTTCGGTTGCGGCCGGAGGAGAATTGAGACAGGGAGGCCGGGAATGAGAGGGGCAGTTAACCAGTTATAGTGTTAGAGTGGGGCCCTTCACGAAGCCGGCACTCCCTAACCCGATTATCCCTCAGATTCTACAAGTTGGCTTCCACTTCTGCCGACCTCCTACAATTAGACGTTGGCTCGTGGCATTTCATAGGCGGGCCGAGTCCACTTTTTAAGATACCTGAAAAAATTAAATGGCGATGAAATATCCTGGAGCTATTACGGCTCGCCTCATTTTAAATTTAAAACTGAACGAAATCTCGGTCACCCCCGTTGCTTGCAATGCCTTCCCCATGTTCACTATTTGCCACCGAGCTGAGGCAATTTCTAGAAGCAGCAGGTCATGTACCTAGACTAGAAAATGATTTAACACAAATTACTAAGAATAATTTTAATATATAGTTCACCGTTTCTAAGCCCTGTCTATTAATTGCTGGGGGCATATCCTTTCTGTGAAAGTAATAATTCGATTGAAGAAATGCTCGCGTTAGTCGTCCCATTCTGCTTGTTAAAACATTACAAAAACTATTTTGTTTGAAATTACTATAAAGAGATAAAATGCAACCTTCATTGTATACAATTTTACATTATTCATCCTTTAGTATTCTGCTCCTATTTCCGCCAGTGCAATTTGTCTTCTGTTGCCACTGAGCGGTATCTTATCGAAAGTCTTGGACATTCTATTAGGTCACAATATATCGGATTGTTCAACTGATAATAACAGCTCGACTCTGTACGTCCAAATGCTCTGTCATTTATATTTGTTTCTCTGCGTGGCACTTTATTTCACCATTATTCTTCATCATGCATCGATCTCACATATATTGCCCTGTTCTCGTTCTCCTTTCACTGCTCTATTTTCCCTTGTGTCCCGTATGATCTAAAACTGAAGGGGCCATATTCCTTATAAGTATATAAGGAAATAAATGGACAACATATAAACGACGAAAATGATGGAGACTTACTGTAATAATTTCAGGTCCCTGTGGCCCTTTTTCTTTGCGGCCTTCCCTCCTACATCATTGATTTCTTAGTTTTTATCACTTATAGTGTCCACTCCCTTATTTTTCATCACAAAATATTTTTGGTACGAGATGAGGAATGCTATGAGCAAGCAAATACGCTTGACACTTCAATAGTATTGTTTTTATTTAATTGCCGTGCTGGTATGAGACAAATAAATAATATACTCGTTATTAGGATTACTTTGGTTAGAAGGGGGATGCAAGAAGTATAATAACTTGGTGATAATTGGGCGTGTCATTTCTTGTTAATGCGCGTGTCTGAACGGTTCAGGTTGAGGTAATATTCAACGGGTTAATCTCGTACAAGGGACGATAGCGCCCTGGGTGTGTGAGTCTATGTGTGATCGTATTTTGGGACGTTGAAACGCTATTACGGCGGAGATTTGAAAGTTCATAACTTGTTGTAGGCTAAAAGCCCAACAAGGCGGAAAACTCAGGTGAGTAGTGTGTGTGTGTGTGTGTGTGTGTGTGTGTGTGTGTGTGTGTGTGTGTGTGTGTGTGTGTGTGTGTGTGTGTGCGTGTGTGTGTGTGTGTGAGCCCCATTCTAAATGGCGGCCACAGTTCCGGGCCTCAGGATTGTACTCCGACTGCGACCGCTACCTTCCGCTATTTATTACCGGAATTTACCTTTTTGTCTGGAATATGGCCAGTTTCCGGGATCGAAGTTAGCTAGTTGAGTGTTCATGCAACCACGGTTTCCTTTGTCCGACCACTAAAATTTTATGCTGAAACCTCTCGATGGCAATATTACAAGTAACGGACTTTCATAAAATTGAATTCAATAAAATTGGCTAGCCTGTCGTTATTCATTACAGAAAATGAATCGCAATAGAATAATGGGCGTCTTTTCCGATGATTCTGAAAGAGAAACGTGACTTTCTGTTTAACTAGAAAACCAGTAATGATTAGTAATATCCTCAATGTACCGAAGGCCCCTTTGAATCCAGTTTGTATACGAAATATCGGCAAAAAACTTGAAATTGATCCTCCCTCGATTCGGTCGTGTAAACATGACTCTCGAACTATCCAGAAAGTTATGACGGTGGAACCAAATTATTTGCAAACTGTTTTTTTTTTCTTAACCGTTGAACGTACGGCGGGTTGAATATCGTAGACTTATCGGAGCTCCTCAACGCCGAACGGTGCTGGATGGGGTGGGGGGGGGAGGGTTTGCTCCGTCGGAAAAAAAATGAGCTCAATAAAATATAACGGGACATTATGGGAGCCTCCGCGGAGCCCCCTGCCGACTCGAAAGAAAACTTGGGGTATAAATATTTAACGAGTTTCGCAGAGAGAACTCCTATCCGAATAACCTATCGGGGAGGAGAGGCGCTGTGCTCGGATAACCCCGGCCGGCTACACGAGATAAACTCGTTCAAGGAGGGCCCAACTTATGGCCGATGTTTTATGAAAACTTTGTTAATTAATTTCGAGGAGCCGAACCCCCTCCCAAACCAACGATAGATGAAACGGAGATCGGCTTAATTGGAGTTTCGGCCCGCTTTTCAGAATTTTTTTTGTTACGGCATTTTGTTTGGGGTAAGAGCTTGGTAAATACGCTTAAAAATCCCTAGATTCTGACCGGATAATATACCTGAAAGAACTTCCGATCGATTAACCGTAACCATTATTAGAAAAACTAAGTTCAGTTATAATGATCTTATAACGAAAATCACGTTTAATTGTTGTTTCTTCGGCTAAGCATAAAGAATTATTTCGCGGCATTACTAGTCTGACAATAGTATGCACATAAATAAATAATTACATATATGTATTTTTGTAAATATGTACTCAGATCTACACCTACTACCTACTATAATTTGGTTCTTATTCGGTTCCTTCCTACCGAATTTCTAAATATTAACACTTTACTAGGGTAAGGTGATGTGTAACGATCGGTTAATTTTAACCGAAACATACATCATTCAAATGAACAGGACGTCTCGAATATGAAAACGAGAAGTAAACTAAGTCTTGGGGGTGGTTCGATAGAGCGATGAATATATAGCGCTCTGATAAGGCCAGTGTAAGCAGCTTTTCCATCCAAAATTTACTGCACTTTAACCAAATTTACTCTCTCAGCATTAGTTATTATGACATTTTCAAATTTAATTATGCTTAAATTTAATGCAGCGAATTTCGGGCTGATTAGGTTTTTTCTGATTTTTTTCCAGTTGGTCTCACATCAGGTTATTCAGGAATATTTTTTTCTGTACCTGTTTTTCCTGGGCCATTGTTATCCTTTTATGATTTTTATTTTCTGCACAAATCTATGGAAATAAATCACTCATAAATTTGCGGACAATATAAGAAAATCAACGAAGTAAACATCCTAAAATATGTATATCTTGTAGGTGTGTTGTAGGTATACAAACTGTTCAAATCGATAGAAATTAATAGTTACCGAGGAGAAGGAATTACCGTCTCATATTGGGACCAAGTAGACGATTTTAACTAGGAAATAGCAACATGCGATGCATTTCAAGCGCGTTTTTAATTTATGACTGTGAGGACTTATTTAAGACCGAAACGGCCAGAAAAAAATAATTTTTAGACTAGGAAGTCTAATCTCTAAACAACGTCTGGCCCAGTCACTTTAATCCGAGTTAATTAAAGTGGGATGATGGTCCCCTCAGCAAGGTTTTATCTTTTTTTTGTGCAGGCCTAAAACTCTCTACATTTTGTCTTCATTAAGCACACTGCTTATTGTCGTTACCTTTTTCACTTATTGCACGCCGTTTTCCCTCCTTATAATTTTCTACTACCGGTTAAGCCCCACGAAATCGTGTACCTCGTTTCCTTTTTAGCTTAATATAAATTTTCTTTTGATAATATTTTTTAATAATTTCAAAAGGGCGTTGGACATTTACTGCATTTTTACAATTTCTTTCATTAAAATATTTAAATATTAAAAATGTTAAATATTTAACAGCGCTGCTACTGGCCTACTACTAACTACTAGCGTGAGGGAATTTGGCTACAAATTTAGTTCGTCAGTTAACATTATCTACAAGTCCAAGCATCCTAGATGTGTCTCAATATAAGGTATGTTAATATCATTCATCAGGTAAAAAAACACGAATCATTATACTGATTCAGACATTATACTCCTGAATTGTATAAATCGAATGGATTTTATTTTAATACTCTTGATTTTTCGAACTTCTCCTACTGTAGGTATACCCGAGCCCATGATTATCCTTCGCCCCTCTGGGCTTTCTTAAGAATAAAAAGAGCTCCGGCGGAGAACTTTGAATTTTTACCCCGTAAAATGGCTCGCCGCAGCTTCGGTGATAAATGTCTACAAATGGTCGGCCCGCCGTGAAGAATTAACGGGCTCGAATTCGTAATTTATCGGAGTTGGCAGTGCGGCTGGACGGGAAGAGCCCGCCCTTATTATTTCTGCATCACACTTTTAAACCCCGAATTCTCTCCCATCTCCTTATCCTCCCTTATTCTCGCCCTTCCTACTCCCCCTATCGAATCCGGATAGGTAAGACGCCAGCGATAAATCGGCCTTAAGGCGGTGTCCCTCCATTCTACTCCAAATAAGCTGGTGTCGTAACGTCGAAACGAGATTAACGAAATCTGTGGGATTGTTTTTTTTCCAAACCGGTCTGCCTATTGGCTATTGGCGCGTGGAACAAATCTAGGAGAGCCGATTGAACACCTGGCTCTCAAATCTGTAAAAGGTTTCATAACACAGAACAGTAACAAAAAAAAATCCGCACTCCAGGCAATCAGAAGAACTGAAGAATATATCAGCAGATAATATCGCGTTTATACTGATTACAATTACATGAAGAGTTATTCAATCTGCATCTTGCCAGAACCCTACTGGCGGTCATGTCCAAATCCTCACTAAATTTCTTCTTGTTCCACTCCAAAGGGCATTTCTCCACATGCATCATGGGAGGGTCGCACTTTGTAGGGGAGGGTCTTTTAAGGTAATAAACTAATGAAATAAATACTCTGCGCGATTGGTCAATTTTTATTAAAAATGCAGTACGATATAAAGGACCGAATTAAAGCTCGAACTGAGCTAGCCTGAAGTTCACTACGTTGAACATCTTGAATAGTACTTCGGACGGGAGGCAGTTTTTAGGAAAGAAAAATAACGGCTTCAGTTTTCAAAAGAATTGGTGTTATTTGTCAGGAAAATGGGAAGCGATTACGATCCTCAATGCCTTTTCGCAATTCTTCAAGAAAAGTTAGGGCCAACAATTACCTCGGGTTCTTCTGTAGTCTCAACCATTCTAAAATGAAATTACGGAGTATTAAGACTAAACAGGTAAATAATTTTCAAATCTATTATTCAGATTATGCAAATATTAACCAATAACTTGATACAGGTATCTCTTATGGAATCGAACAACCTTCCTCTTGGTACGTTCCCCGGGGTTCCGGCATTAACCTGTTTATAAAACATGTTAATGAAAAACATCAAATAATGTAGAGGTGCCTTATATCAGGCTAGAAGTGTAATATTACACCTTCATCCATACCAATGTATCAATATTACTAAGGAAATATTTTTATCGTTGCTAATTCTTATTATTATTTATTATTCATAAATGACAAATACGTTTAGATAATTTCAGGGTTCCTTCCCGGAGAAAAGCCTTTTAAATCGTACCCATTATTCCACCCTGAGTCGAGTGGAATACTGACGAGTTCATTTTAAAAAACTTGTGACAGTGATAAATGGAGAAATCAAGCGATCTCCCGGCTTATACATTTGAAGTGACACGTTAATATCGTTCTGTCCCACTTATAATTCAACGATTAGATTCCCCGAACGACTGTGTTCGGTTACCGTCGGGAATATGATAAAGCTGTATTGCTCAGAGGCTGGGTTGGGGCGCCTGATGGATTTGCCTTTTGGCGGTGCATCATCACTGTCAGTAGGTCAGAAGTGTAAACGATAACGGGCGGGACGGCTTAAAACCCGGACCGATGATACATTGCGGCCCGCGGCCCCCAATAAATCAGGCCTTTTCTTCGCGTTAATAAAATATTCCAGAGACGACGCTACACCCGCCACGCGCATCTCTACTCCGACCCCGGCCTTCTGCGACTTCGGGCTCAACTATACGTGTTAATAATTTAAAGTATACATTCGGCCAAGGTTCCGCCAGTAATGTTCCATTCGAAACTCTAATAAGAAGAACATGATGAACCGCGGTTCATAGGGCTGAAAGATTCATCAGGATAGCGGCTTCTTGAAACCATCGTAATTTAATTTCATTGAGATACAAATTAACAATTTAAACGGTGAGATATTTCCAATTCCAAATGATTTAAACTCTGTTTATTATGACATCAGAAACATTTATGAGTTTGTTTTATATGCATTAACTCATATATATTAACGAAAATTGATCTATGCCCCCGTGCATGCACTGACGAGCTATCTTTACAAACAGCCCGCTCCAAACTGTCAGTCAACTGCTCACGGTGTAGTCAGAATCAGATTTACATGGAACGTCCCTTTTTTCCCTTCTGAAAATGTTCATCCGAGGGAAAAGATCGAAATGATTTCCGGTCGAACTGACGTGCTGACAGCTTTCATTACAACCGCCTTTCAATAACCGGAGAGTTTGAAGCCGGTCTAGAAACGATCCGGGAACCGGTCCCGTCTATCTCACTCAGCTAGAAATAGATTGAAAATATATCAGCGCAAATTCTTTTTAGTATAACTGAAAATAATTATCGTTTATGTCAGAACCTCCTAATGTTATACATATGTTACTTTACTCATTTCCGTTAGATAATCCCATGATATGGGGTATGAGGATATCCCAACAGGGGGTATATATAAGGATGTGTATGGGACGAGACCATTGAGAGTACTATGATGGGCGAGCTAGCCACCTCTATCTGTTCGCACATTTTCACTGTTATCTTAACGGTTAAATCAGTAACGGGGCCGTCCTAACTGGCACTTACGCTTTGGCCGCTGCCGATGCGCCCTCATATTTAGAGACTGATAACAAAAATGTACTCGACCCCTTTATCCGGAACGATTATTATGGTTATTTAAACGGAAAATTATTTTAGAGTAAACACAGCCTCCGGTAGCATTAATTTCCACCGATATCTCTACAGACAAGCAGCCAAAATGAAAGCATAACGATGCAATTTCATTAAATATATGTAGTGGCTATTCTATTATATTTCTGCGGGAGTGTACAGAAATCGATGCTTTATCCAAAGTATTATCTGACTGAAAATCGCGCGGACAAGCCCATTTTATGAAAGGAATTTTTGTACTTTATTCACTCTTTGCCTTTGTTATTCTTTTCATAAAGGTAAAATAAAAATATTCCGTTTTCAGTTATATGGAATTTCAAAAGGTCTTTTATATATGTTTTTATATTTCTACGTTCATATCGTATACACGAATTAATATACTACAATCAGAAATTAATCTAGTTCCCACTGAAAATTCATTTAATTTACAGAGTTTCTTTGTTGCTTACATAAGTGAAAAGTGTAATTATATGTTGAACTCAGACTCAGTGAATAGAGCCAGTTAATTATACTTTACCATTACTGTAATATTTATTAGTTTTATTTGACAAAAAAATGAATTTCTACAATAGGGACAAGGGGAATTGTATCGGCTTGAACAATACTGTCCTAGAGGGTAGCAGAGCACAAGTTAAACAAATATCATTCGGCCACACGATATTAATTTTGTTTTTATGTATTTTTTATTTTTATTTTGTCATTAATTCCGATACAGAAAATGTAAAGGATTATTGAATCCTGGGATAGGATATACGGTTCAGAGAAGAAAACGTACGAGGCGTTTAAATTTATGGATTTCTCCCTCTTTTGGTCTCTATTACGTAAGGACTATTTTTCTACTGAATTTCTTCGCGTCGATTCCTAAAACGCGATATATTTCTACGGAGGAGTTATTGTCAAAGTACATTGATTTGATAGTATCATGTAAATTTAGGCGGTTTCTCTGAAATATAATTCGATCGAGGCCTGTCGGAGGAGGAAGTGATTTATGCTATTTGAAAACCCGTTATTAAGCCACTGCCGGTTTTCTTATTACGCTCCCGGGGTATAGGTTTGGATACTGTCCAACAGTTTAACGAAGGATCCGAATTTCTAATTTACCGAAATAGGATTCGGCTAATATAAGCGTCGGTGGAAGTTGAAATAAATGATGCCCACCGACGTTTACAAACCGGTAAAATTAAAGTATAAATCGGGGTTCTAGAGGGGTTGGCGGTTCGGCGAGGGGCTGGGAACGGGAAAAGTGGGCGGATGCCGTGTATATTTCATCGGGAAAAATGTTTTCTGGGTAAACGCCTCCGGTGAGTCGCGTGCTCGACTCAAAAGCCCTTCCATCACCGAACACAATTCGACGTTGCCCTTATTGTCCGCCCGGATTTCCTGTTCAAGAGGGCTAACATATACTTCAAATAAATTTCACAAAGGAATACTTCGATTACCGAACTGACGGGTTACCAGTTATTATAGAATTACCAGATGTTCGCTTTAAAGAGCCGTGTTGAGGGCACCTGGTCTTTGAAAATGTTTCATCGTTACATAGAACGTTATCAAAACTTTTACTTATATTCGGGAGTTTCAAACATTTCATTTTTTTTTCTTATGACATTGTTTTCGGAGTCGTAAAATTTCTTCCAGTTGCTCCAATTATTAAACGAATCTAATTGAAAGTTAAAATATGATCACAAACAGGACGCTATTGAAGACTACTACATGCCGAACGTAGTCTATACTAAAAATCATACTGGTGATAATATTATTATTCTGTTATTCTTAAGTATCATAAGCTGCTCAATAGCTATGTCGGTAAGAAAATCATTCTGTTATCCATATTGCTTTCTGACGGTTTCGACGAAATTTTGAAAATGCATCATTTAAAAAGAATAATACAGTTGTTGATTTATACAGAAATGTATGTAGGACCTAAATGGTTATGTTATTCAACTATTACCGCTTGGATAAGGTCGTTATTTCTTCGGTCCTGGTTATTCCTTCTTAAAGGAATAACAAAGGGCGTATTGTGATTGTGCAGGTGATTAGGGCCGGAAGGGAGAAGACAAGGATCAGAGCGCCCCTAGAGTGCTTCGTTTCGGAGAGATTCGATGTCATTTTTATCCAATTTGTAATCCATTACAGGGGTCTAGGTCCCGGGACAGGAGTGGATCTCTAGCGAAAATTCTCCTCCCAGGAGGAATTGGAGAGAAATTGGTGGGGCAGAAATGTCGTCGTTACTGCAAATTGGTCTCATATTTAACGCTATCACAAAAGGCTTTTCTGTTTGTGCTCGCAGCCAGGATGTATATCATCATCTAGACTGAAATCCTCGGGACGATATGCGGGAACCAGCCATGTTTGTGATTAATCTTGCCAATAATCTAGGTATTGCTTGTTATTACATAGAAGTTGGAGTTGAAACATATTCCGCTTTTGTTACTAAATCACCGAGCATTATTTTTACTTTCGAATATATTTAATTAATTTAAAAAAGAAGAGTTATAACTCAATTGTAGTTTGATGTATGGTATTTCTGATTCCTGTTAGCACGTCCAGGTTATTAATGGGCTTAATCTAATAATGAAATAATTTTCGTTATTTGATTTATTTTCCAAAATACTTTTGGGAAAGATATTTGCAGTTACATGAATGACAAATACAGGGTTTGTTAGGAAATAAAAGAAACGTTTACCGGGGACGCTGATGGGATAACTAGGCTCCTTAAATTCCCACCAACATTGAATGTAAGATAATCAATGTATGAAAACGAAAACATTATTTGACACCGATAATTACCCAAATAAGCGGATTCAAATGTTTAGTTTATATAACATTTATTGTTCCGTGCAATAAAATTGTAATTTATTTCCTCACTAACCCCAGTATTTAGGTACTGAAAACGGCTTTATACCGAACCCCGTCTATGAATGACCCAAAACGCGAGTGATGATACCTTTGATAGCCCTCGCAGTCCCCCGTATAACTCATTAGAAATTTTTTACAGTTTTATCTAGAACTACAACGATTTCGCCACTACGTCGACACTCCGTAAAGGGAAATCGGCCGAGTGGTATTTCAAGCGTTTCTTTTTAATTAGTTATGTTTCCCGGCGATAAATGTGTCTAAAAGGGAACGAGGTGCACGGGATACAAAGAGGTAACGAAAATTGGGAGAACGACGCGGCGCAGCTGGGGTGGGGAGGCCTTCTCGCCGTTACAACGCGTTCGGCTCAAAAGCTTTTCAAAAGGAAAAGCTGCGTTCCCCGGTTATTTTTCGTCGGTGGTACGCGGTGGGTGGAGGGCATCGATTCTGCGTTGGGGCGAGGGAGGGGTACCGGCTTTGAAATATTCGTCAGGTGAGCTCCGCGGGGAGCGACAATGGGCGCTGCTGCTTCGTCGGCACAAACAAAAACAACTTCACCCGATAAAAACTCCCGGCCCGTATAACGACTTGACGACGGCCTAGACCACTAACCCATTGGCCAAAGCCGAAAAAAAAAAACAGACCCCCACCGCTCTTACATTTCCGTCTCAAAGGCAAGAATATCTACACCTTTGAGCAACACTCTTAGTTAGTCTTATGCGGTATCATCAGTAACATTAGACGTGTAATACACCGACGTAGTAATGAAATAATATTACCAATTTACTGGCAGTTTAGAAACATTTTGGAGATTTAACTGGACTCTGATTTTTTTTCACGAGAACATATCCTCTCGCTCTTGGGATATACATTTGACAAGCCCGCAAACGTCTCATCTGTTATCACTATCCACCTCATCTCACCTGAAATAAAGTGTACCGAAAAACAAACCGTAAGAATGATTCGTTGACCAGTAATTTGCCGTAGTTAGTACATACGCCTGTGCATTGACACGATAGGTATTGAGGTGAAAGAGATTGCGGTTGGGAAGAAGAGCTGTAATCAGTGGGCGGTGCGTTGTTTGGGGGCCCTCGGGGTGTAGTCACTTCCCGGGGGAACTTAAGCCCGGGCTATTCTTCGCTGAAGTCATCCCGAGAAAAGTCCCAGGAAATTCGGAACCGGAGTGAAAAACTGTGTTGGGAGAGCTACGGGAGCCGCCGCCCCTCCTTTCGCCAGCCTCACAATTCGGAGAAATCGAATTTTCCACCACCCGACATTCCACCTCCATCCAATTTGTTATGAAGAAACAACGGCCGCATAAACATCCGGAGTGAGAGGCGTTTGTGTTCGAGAAATCAGTAAAATGAAGTACACTCCAGTATTGGGATACATGACAAAAATTTGTTCATTGTAACATGTTATTATCAATCTCAATGCAAAAGTAAAGGCATTTATATCCTATATGGATTACATAAAACACAGGACAGTTAAAAAAATATATTTTCTTAGTTTTGAATACCTCTTTTGTGGTCTGCTAGGGGTTAGAATACAGTTAATGAACTTTAGTTAAGTACATTTTTTTTATTTTTATCTTACAATTTTAACTTTTTATTTGTCTTTGAAAGTTTTGCTTTCTCTTTAAATAAAAATTATCAGATATAGATTAACCAGCGCCCCTCTGAGGGTGGTGCGGAAATGTACTTAACTAAAGTTCGTTGGATGCACTTGCACCGATAAACTAGCGCCCCCTTTAGTGTGGTGCGGAAATGTACTTAACTAAAGTTCGTTGAGTGCATTTGCACCAATAAACTAGAGCCCTCTGAGGGTGGTGCGGAAATGTACTTAACTAAAGTTCGTTGAGTGCATTTGCACCGATAAACTAGCGCCCCCTTTAGTGTGGTGCGGAAATGTACTTAACTAAAGTTCGTTGAGTGCATTTGCACCGATAAACTAGCGCCCCCTTTAGTGTGGTGCGGAAATGTACTTAACTAAAGTTCGTTGAGTGCATTTGCACCGATAAACTAGCGCCCCCTTTAGTGTGGTGCGGAAATGTACTTAACTAAAGTTCGTTGAGTGCATTTGCACCGATAAACTAGCGCCCCCTTTAGTGTGGTGCGGAAATGTACTTAACTAAAGTTCGTTGAGTGCATTTGTACCGATAAACTAGCGCCCTCTAAGGGTGCTGCGGAAATGTAATTAACTACAATAACACTGCTACTGAAGATAGGGAGAAGCCGAAACCGGTCTAGCAAAAGACCATATATTGTCTTATTTGCGGAATAAATAGAAGAAATAAGTAAGCTGTAGAATTAATTTTATGCTAGAATTACATCTCTGAACAGGAATTTCTGAGCATCAATGATATTACAAAGTATAGTATAACTATAGAAATATAAGTACACCTACCAATATTGAAGTACAAAAAAATAAGTATAAAAAATGAATAACCTTACAGAAATTGTAAAAAGTCCGGTATCCTACTCTTCTATATTGTATTTCTGATCGAGGGCCTATTCCTAGCGGTGTTATTTTTCAGGTAATCTTATTTTCGACTGCTAAATCAATCCTAGGAAGCTGATTTGACCGTATAATCAGCCCTAATAAGCCCTATTTCACCGTCCCTAATAAGAAATGCGACCGTCCACCTGTTCCGGCAAAGTTAAGAGGAGCTGTGAGGATTCTCAAGCTGTGGGGATCGATCGGAAATCGGGACTTTAGCCAGACGGTGTTAGCCCCGGCCGCTCGGCCTATTCTCAACGGGGCTCCCCCGCCCCAGAACTCGCGCTCGCACTTATCTTCTTTGCCGACCGGCAAAACCTCCCGGGGAAAACCTCGGGGAAAGAAATACCGATTTAAGCCGAATATCGGCGGCTCTTCCAGGCCCTGAGACGTCGAGATCCCCGAGGGGAAATACGTGATCCGGGCTTATCGCCCCCAATCCAAAGTTGCCCTCCGGCAATTATGGCCCCGAAAAAAAACATCGACTGAATTTTAACACGGCCAAGGTCGGAATGGCGGGTAATTGACGGTGGAATGGATTAAAGTGCCGGTAAGATAGGTTGCTTATATTTCAATACAAACAGCATTTTTTTACATAATGTATTATATTTTTCTACAATATAATACAATAAATTAATTCATACAACAAAGATATTACTGGGAAATCTAGGCAAGAATTTCGATTCTTGGAACTGAATGGACTTGAAATATTTTAGTGAAACCCAAGACCTGAAGACGGAAAGGGGTGTGGGTTGAGTCTCATATTAATCAGACTGGGGGAATGGAAGGAAGGGTACGACCCTCGCTATAAAACCGAGTGTTTTCTCCGCCCCCACTACTACCCTTCCTAATGGAAACCAAACACACGTGCCCCCTAATTCAACTCATATAAGTGCTTGTCCTGCCCTAAACTTCGGAAAGACGATAAGTTCGTAAAACGTTAAGTTTACGATTAAAGATTGATGAGCGATAAGTTATATACTTTATTTGTCTAATTCAAGTATATCTCGACATAACAGTTTACGAGTGTTCGTATCGCGCAAAGTTTAATTTGAGTTAGGTCTGTCTATTGCACGCTTTTGAACCTTCTGTACAAAAGTTTCTGCAAGCCATTTATGGTACCTCAGAAGAATCGTTAAACTACTCCAGATTTATATAACCATTCAAATAGTTCTGGAACATATGCACCACACGAAAATCTATAGTTTTCAGTTTATACAAGTGGTACACTGTTTGAACAATCAATTATAATATTTAGCTAATCATTCTATGGAACTAACTTAAAAAATTCTATAACAGACTCCCTATTGTAATTATTACATTTCAATTAAAAAATATGTAAATATAAATTTGCTGCCAATAAAAATTTAATAACCTAACGAATTGAAAATGATTCCTCGTAAGAAAAGATAAATTCCCCTGAGTGGAAGGAAGGAGTGAAAACTTGAGCCGAAGGTTCCCCATCGGGCTGGTCGGTATTTATGCAAATGGGGAAACTCGAGAGATGATGGCGGGGGTTAACTCTTGTTTTCTACATTAATGTTTTAAACCGGGGTCATTTCCTCCAGAAAAGTTCGTCTGGACCCTCCAATAACCGAGGGGTGGACCTCGCACCGACGGGCACCGATTAAATAAAACGGAAATTCGACTGGAGTAAAATAGAAGAGAATGTTCCGGTGAATTGCTGGTGAATTGAAACAATTGTCTGCTGCCTGTTTTTTTTTGTTTCGCGAAAATGAGTTTTGTTCTAAACCAGATAAAACATTCGTTATTTAATTGGTGTTTGACGATCTACAGTGACTATCGTTTGGTATAAGTGGTTCTGTTTCTTTTGTTCTTCTTAGTTTAACTGATATAGTGGAGATAGAAAAAAATTGCTGTTCCCAACTCTCGCGCGCACTGAGATAACGACCTACATTAAATAATATTATAAATTTTTCGTCATTTTATAAACATATATTGAATTTTTGTGCAGAGTTCTCCGTTTCCTGCGAACTTAAATACAAGATCTATTGACGTTATGATTAATCAAATAATAATTGTTAATTTCAAATGTTTCACAGCATTCTGTATACGATATTAACAGGATAAATCCACCCCATTCCAAGGCAACTTTCCTCCTTGGTCGGTTACGCCTTCCATACCAATTTTCCAAACCAAAAAATTGAAGTTCTCGTGACGCGGTGTTTTGTTGTGCGATAAAGCCTGTTGGCGAGAGTGGCGCCCCGCGCGGTCTGATACAGGCCTTGGAATTACCGCGAGGAAAGTTGGAGGGCAAAAGAGGTTATAGAGACAAAGATCGAGCTCGGGACAAAGTTCTAAGGCGCGATAAATTGTCAAAGCTTGCGACTGCCTCTCGTACGCCCCTCTTGCTAAGCTATCTTATCGAGAGATGTCCACCATTCGCTGCCGTCTCTTCAATTCAACCCCCTCAAGGGCCCCTCCCCCAAATATTCTGAGCAAGATAACACGGGCGCCTCGACGCTACAGTGCGGCTAAGAAGTGGGAGAAAACCCGCCCCTGAAAAAATTTGGCGGGGGTGGAAGAATCGTAGCCTTAGTCGCTCTAGGTCATGTTCCTAGGACCTACGGAAAAACATTTTTTTCAGAATTCATCCCCAGTTGTGGGAACAAATATCCCCTTAATGCTTGTTCGATAATGCTGATAGGAATAAGGAATACGATGGAAGTAAAAACGGAATTAAACCTATTGCACTCAATAGAAAATCAAAATATAACCACCTTCTGGTTTGGTCAAGTTGTTTAGTTCAGACAATTACTTTAGTATGCCTGTGAGCACAACTTTCATCTGATTAATGCCAATCTGACAAGGGAATGAAAAAATATCTAGTTTTGGTCTAGAGAAAAATTATAGATACAGACAGTCCAGACAGGAGTTCTCCCCAGTTACATGCAAAAAAAGATTAGAAAAGTTCTCGCTCACCTACGTTCCTTTTATACGGCCGAGATGAAATTTGACAACATTGCAGGTACTCAGACTGTACCGGACTGTATTTCATAATATTTTGTAGTATTTGAATCTGATATGTACTTATAATAGATAACACCCATCCCTAGTGTTAGATCATGTATATAAATTATACAACAATATATTTGTTTATGAAAACGAAAGCACTGAGGAATATTTCACTGTCAATCTTCATCAAATGTATTGCCGCATTTATATTAATTTCTAATCTATGGGATAAATTTTATTGAATTTTTATTTCATAAATAAAAATGACCTATTAAAGTTTTTAAAACTGGATTAGAAACTACATAAAATATTTCGTAATATATTACCTAATAATTTCGCAAAAATAATATATTGTAAAGTATTAATTTTGGCCCGAAGTATCGTCTTTGAGTGTATCCTTTGTATCTTTAGCGAAGGGAATTTTGAGATCCAATCAGTGTTCCACCTCTGGGGCTTCTGAATCCCCAGGAGAACCACCCCCCTTCACTTTCAGTCTTTCTCATATTCTACTTTTTGTTTTTTATGACTGGTTTTTAAACGTTCTCAATTCCGCGTTCTGAACATCGCCTTGCCCTTGTCCCTTCTCTATGTCTCATGCTTCTCCGTGCAGCATACATTTTCCATCGTCCATTGTCCGTCCAACAATCCAAATTATTATATGATAATTTTGGTGAATGCAAACTTAGACAGTTAAATCCATCTTTAGATAGTCGTTCAAAAGATCGAATCAAAACTGGGGGCTTGAATTACCAGACCTCGCTTACTTCTTTATATAGCCAGACTATTAAACCTGCCTAAGAATTTTTAAGTACAACTTATTAATTAATACAAAATTAATTGGGAGTAAATTCTACTCCAGTTTTTCTGTATGTACAAACTTATACAATCCATATACAGTGTCTATTACATACAAATCTGTATCTTCAATTATCCATATTGCCAAAATCTTCCCGTTCCGCACAGTGCACAAAATTTGCGCCGTTATGTGATTACATCTCTCTCTGAACATTCGGGATACGGTCTCCGACTACGGTAATGGCATTCCTCAAAAGGGCACACGTCCTCAGCCCTTACTCAAGTTAGGGGCCGCTAACGAAACACAAATTCGAAAGCCGGCTCTCTTTGAGCTAACTTAAATACAAACCGCCGTTATTGTTCCGTTCTTAAATGTTTCATTTAAACGAAACAACTTTAGGCAAACGAAACCTCGGTCGAGATTCCGCATTTTCTGGATTTAATATTTAAAGACCCACCGACCGGAGCAAAGTAAACATCTTCAATTGTTCATAATGCCGATATTAATAATAATAAATAGGATCCTTCCGTTTAAGCAGAAGTTTAAAATTCTTCTCTTTTGATTACTTTTAATTTTTTTTTATATTTTGATTTATTTTTTATAATATTGTTCATATTTATTTATCTATAATGACTCTTTTTAGTGTCATGTTCTTTTCTGGCGGGTTATATTCTCTGCACTATTACCGCGTTCCAAATATTATTATGAACAGTGTAAACTGGATGTTTCTGTGGAAACCATTATACCTCAACAAGATCGAATCGGAGATTGTGGAAGGAAAAACGCAAGAATTACTGTATTCCACGCCCTCGAAAACCACTGATCTGCTTCGTAATATACATGGAAGGCGATGTTGAGGGGGTGTTTAGGGGATGATGACGAGAAGGGAAGGATAAAACAAAAGGAATGGATGAGTCGGGACGGGAAAATCGTACGGAACTTTAGCAACAGGAATTGTACAACTTCTGTGACTATTTGGACGCGGGGAACTCATGTATATGGTTTGGAAACAAGCCAAGTATCTGACGTTAAGTACAGTAGGAAGGACTTTTAATTGTAAACTTTGTATGCGGCGGATATTCCAACGAATTTTTAGTTTAAGCCCTACATTTCTATACCATCCCTTCAGTACTGCTTTGTTAGAGTTACTTGAACATTTTGAGTTTCCGTGTAGCCATCTTCGTTGTAAGGAGTTATATCTGTTAAATTTAATTCTACTAGAATAAATTTCGGACATTATAAGTGAAATGGTTCGATGAATGCTAATAAATCTAAAAATATGTCATTGTAGCGTTTAATAATATTGTACGAACATGAGGTAATATTGGGTTAATGTTGATGATCAATGTGGCCCTGTTGGGGGGATACAATATTATGTTAGGCCGAAACTCTGTGATTTACCGACAGATAACAGGTAATATTATAGGGACGTAACTAATACGATCTTAATAAGTACCGTTTAATATTATCCTAAATGTCTTATTAAAGCGTAAAATAATGTGTATTTTAAAGAGTGCTCTGGATTGTGTTGGCGATTTTGTTTAAATTCGACAATAATAGAGGATAATTTGTACAGAAAAGGGTAAAATTTGAAAATTGAAAATGTTCCTTGAACCCTTCGATTGTTTCCCGAGAGCGACGCGTCCTCTAATTGGGTTCAAGGCGTGTCATCCGGTACCCAAGAGAAAAAGAAAAGGTAAGTTCATTATTATGGAAAGAATATTGCATAAACGATTATTTTTTATTATAGTTATTTTTATTTTTTTTATTGTTATACATGTGTTTGAAGGCTATGAAGTATCATTTGCTACTAAATAGTTAACATTTGTTAACCAAAATGTACTGATCCTCAAATAAAAATTATCTATATAAATTAAGGTAACAATAGATGATATTTTCAATGAATACATATTGTGGGACCCGTTCTCTCATCTTCCGAAAACCTCTTTTGAAAAGTGGGTGCAGGATATTTTCTCCGATGAATCCTTCAGTTGATCAGTCACAGCACCCAACAGTTAAACTTGACCTTTCTCAAATTTAATCAAATCCGGCTTGATACGCTCTAATATATTCAGGATAAATCTCCGTCGGGTATTGAATGGTATTTCCACGGCGCCTTCTAAAGGGCACAGTTGAAGAGGCCGCGGAGCGCTTTTAAAATCGGCGATAAAAGAAAAGCAGCGCGGGCCCCGTATTAAAAATCCAATAAGTCGGATCCGACGGCGAGGCGGTTGATTGCAACGATTCACTCCGGTACCGGTAGTGGGTCATAATGGCGGCTGCATATTGATCAGACCTGCCTCTATAATTGCAGCCCAAATCTTTCTCGGCGTCTTCCGCCCGGATAATTTCCGCCGGCAGCCCATCGAACAGATCCAGCAAAGGAAATTAAAGATTCGCGACGCCCTAAAAGGGTTTAAAAGCGGAGAAATTGTTGTGATACATATAAAAAATTCCCTGAAATCATATCTGGTGCATGAGCTCTATTCTTAATTAATACGAATTCGCGGTTGAAACACACCTCAGTCGTTCTACCAGCATATTCTAACCTTTAAGCTACGCAGGAGCTAGTACCATCGGCGGTATCGGAGTAACTCAATTCCTTCATATTTCGATAGCTAGCAAAAATTATTTCTTACCGTCTTTATGATTAAACAAATGAAGTTTATGATCAATTAGAAGTCGAGAATTTAGGATCTTTAAAATTTCGATTCCGTTGTTAAGGAGTTTTAGAAACAACATAACATCCATAGATTTCTGGCATTCCAAGGTATTTAGTGGCAATTTATAACCTACAACCGGAACAGGAACCACCCATTCATCAGGGCCGCAAATTGTGTTTAATTTCTTGTCTTGAGACCGTATGCTGAGTCGATTTCGAGTATTGGAAAACCCTAAAAATTCGGATTCATCTGTTTCAGGTAAGAGATTCGCTCGTATAGAAGAGAAAGTGCCGTCCGTGACGGATTTTTTCGTAAGCGTAATGCCGGCCATCATACAGAGGGACATGGTAAGGGATTTCGAGGAGGATCAGAAAATATATCCGGAAAAATTCGGGATTTTTGCCTCGGACCTCGATGTTTGCCGGCTGGACGTGAACGGCAGTGGGAGCGACGATAGCGCGATTCCGCCTAACTCTTACATCTCGGAAAACACTAGAGTTTCACAAAGTAATTTATCCGAATAATTCAACGTCATTCCAAAGAACGCCATATTATTCGGAGGGTAATTCTACATTTACCTTAAACTGTTTTCGCTATGTTTCAAACTAACATTCTGAAATTCATTATTTAGTTTGACAGTTACTGTTCCGCCAAATTAATTATTCAGAGTAATCATGTTACAGCTGAAAAAATAATAGATACTGCTGACCAATTAACAATTACAATCTGAGCTAACAATGAATGCGTTACAAAGTGAGTGGGAAGCGAGAAAAATAGTTACATATTTAAAAACCGATGTATTACATAATGAATAGATTAAACTTAATGAGGATGTTTGTATATTTTCTTTAATTACTGTAACATAATTCTAATTTGCATATTAATGTAAATTTGAACAGTTGAATGCACCTAGTGTTAATTTTAGACCCTCCCTACAAACATTAATAGTACATGACGCTATGAAAATGAACAATGGAGTCACTTACCTTCATGACATTCCTTTCTTTACGTTTCGTCCATGACACTAAACTTCTGCCAGATTTCAGCACAGAACTGCCAGAAACCTGAAATGAAGGTCTTGTAAGGATTACAGTATTCAATTTGATAGGATAATAATAGTAGAGTAGTGAATTACAATGAGCTTTCCGGAGTTACAGTATAAATGTATAGTACAATATTAACTGTACTATACATTTAAATTTTCAACTGGATGAAAATGCTGTAAATTTAATATCGCCACTTTTGAAAAGGTGTGATCATATTCCAGGTCGTCACAGTGCCCAAATAAATATTGTATTTTAATATACACCCATTTTACGATCCTCTGTGGAGGAATTTAACAGGTGTGTTAAATTAATAAAAATCTCTTATCCATTTATCGCAATGGAATATTACTGCGAATATTAAACCGAAATTTCTTCCCTCTTGATAAAATAATAAAAGCGTTTGTTGTACCTTCACCGGGTTAATTGTTTTTAAGAATGCGCTTGAAATCAACATAATTTCACCTCCCTTCCGTTTAAATGACCCCTCCTTTTATCACATCGACGTTTATTGGCAATAATACGGCAATAATGTGGGGGCGCGTGTAATTATCAAGGAAGGCAGTTGGAGAAGACTGGGTGGTATAATGGAGACGGGTGGGAATAGCGGTGGAGGCGGAGCTATGCGAGCGGTGGTTATGATCAATGCCACTGGGCCCCCGGATGAGGGCAGGAGGAGGGATTAGGAGGCGTACGGTGCTTGGACCTGGAGGACATTAGCCGCGCTGGCCCTAGATCATCCTCCGGCGGGGACAACAGGTGGCAGGGACGCCGGCCCTAATATCCAGGCCCCGTTTAGAGGGACACTAATGAAGGGCCGTATTGGTGGCCACCGTAGCCAACTTGAGTAATGGCCCCCGATTGTCCACTACCCATCAGGGCTTCTTCTAGCTAAATATAATATAAATATTTTATAGTCACTTTGAGAAAACTAACTGAAGATCATCTACAGGAATTTAAGCACCGGGTTGGTAATTTGTTTTACAATTCTGATTTTTTTTCACTTCCATAATTCGTAGGATAGGACAATATATCGCTATTGTAAAGTTTTGCCCTTCACATTAAATTCTGAACTAATTTGCTCCTCTTCAGATATCAACACCAGTACTAAAAACATAAACTCCCCCGGGGTGCCGGGATTAAAACAATAATTCCTTGCCCGGTAAAGGTGAAATGAATAACGGGCAGGCTCTGCCGTTGGAATACTAAACGAATACTAAATAATGGGGCCCGATACTAAACCCGACAGTCTGACGTATTGCCGCGTACCCCTCCCTATTGTTACTACAGAATTAATCGTTCCATCTGTATGAATAAATACCTTCCAATGGAAACACGTGTTTTTCGTTTTACGCCTATGATTTATAACAGAGTTATAAATTTATACGCAAGATAACGTGTGTTTTCGTTTAAATGTTAGAAATTCCGATCTCCGTATCTACCAGTGACGAACCTTATGTTGTGGAAATGTCAGAAACATAATTCTATTGCCGTAAATCCTGTCCTCTTCTTTAAATTTGCAATATTATAGTAGCATTACATATTCAATAGATGTGGCTCAATTTATTGTACCGGTTTTCTTGGTTTGGCCAAACCGTGGGCGGTCATTTGGTTCAGACGGACCAAATCTTGAATCCGAGGGAAAAATCTTTTCTCCAAAAGCCTTAAGAGCTTGGAAGTTGGTGGTGAATTAGTCCGAAGATATTTCTCATTCCAACCTGTGGGATCAGTTCTGCCCTTTCCTTCTCGTCACGTAGCAGATTCCCAAACTTACGATTCTGCACTGCAAGATTAATCCCGAAGCCGAGGATCAGTGCCATACTTAGAGTACATGGAGTTTTCATTTGGAGTTGTATTCTTCCGATGAAACAACGATAAAACTTCTGAGCATTTTTTAAAATTAATTAATTGGTATTACTCGACTTGCTTCGAGTTGTTTGAAAAGATCGTAAAAATCCTTTGAAGGTATTATCGTCGGTGTTATTCCTCCATTCTGACAATTACCTCAATTTACGCGACGCCTATTCTAACCGATTTTTCCGCCCAATACGCTCGGCGAGCCCAAAATTTATACGGCGTGTCGTTAACGCTCGGTTATTTTCTGCCGGGTTTTATTAGAGTTGTCGAACGTTGGGGGATCGGGAAGCTGGAAAGAGAGGGGAGGAGGGAATCCAGAGAGGGATATGGGGCCGGGGAAGAGGGGCGACGAGGTATTCGCTGTGAAATTGTTCGGAATAATGCTGGCCCGATTGTGGGGGCCTCGTCCCTACCAGACAGCCAGGCAGCTCGCTGAACCATCGTCCCTCCTACCTGTTCCCTCCTACTCCCGAGCATATTTCCAATGCTCCATGTTCGTTTTCATTCACGAGAAGAAGTCCCAAATCAGCGTAGTCTCTTACCAGCAGGGGCGAGCTTTCACAGCCGTACATAGCAATTTGAGAATACTGGTTATAAGGCCGACGTCTTCAGTATTGCAGACCTTATACAGGCTCAACGCTATACGCCGTCTGTTATAGCGCGTGGTTTATAGGATTGTTAGGATTTATCAAAGGTTTAAGAAATGTATATGCAGACGACTACTTCATTTTGAAGTGCGTACTCGGTCCCTGGAATTTCTTTGGCGGGATTGGGTGGCAAGTTTTACTGGCCGGCAGGGTTTTACTAGCCGGCGGACGGTTATCCCCCTTCTTATTGGAACGGGCATTAAACCAGATAGGATTCTGCCGTACGCCGCCACACGATCCGAACCGGAATGATGGCCATTTTTACGAGGGACGGGGACAGTCCATCAGTCGGACCCTCCTTCCACCCATCACCCATTGCACAATACTTCGTTCGAGCAAAACCCGAAATAATACCCAGGAAAAAGATGGGATACCTTCACATATAGTAAGTTTTTTAACATTCCAAACAAAATATTTAAACGGTATTGAAATATGTCTTGAAATTTATAAAGTCCAAACTAATTGAACTTGAAATAATATACATTATAGTATTTTCCAGTTATCAGAAATTTCCCATCATAAATTTCAATTTCCATTTGAATTAAAAATTATCTTGCATAAAAAACCGCCAATTCTACGTTTCTCTCTTATTGCCATCTCTAAGAGTTATAGGAGCTGCATTATAAGAGCTATACGGAACCCGAACATTGGCTATTCCCAGACGCGCCAAATTCAGACAACCTGCCGTCCTAGATGGCAGCCCCCCAACTGGTATTGAGTGCGGTCGCTATATATGTATTTGACAAATACGAGAAGGCCCCTTTTTCCGGAAGAAGCCTTTAGGAAGTAACGGGATCTACATGCGCGTTTAGTTTATAATTAGTGATTGTAGGTAATTTCTTCTATTTCATCGCCATTGTCTATATACAGGTGACGAACGGCTCTTGCCTAATTTAATAGCAACGGGCCATTTAAATTACGATTGAGTTGGTTGGGGTTCTGGTTTAGACAAACCGAGGCCACAGCCCGAGTGATACACATTGTATTGCCTACTGTATAAGTTAGCAGCAAAACTAGTTACTTATCAACTACCGACACCCGGCTGCAATAAAACTTCTTAACTCAATTTCCTGCCGGACGGTGTAATTAAATTGTATTAACTCGGTCAGCGCGCAGGGCAACTAATCTTCCGCCGAATTAATTTACTCCATAATTATATTTATTCATACTGACCGTCTACTCAGATCACCCTCGGGATCACGTTTTGGGATATCACCCTTGCAATATTCAGTGTCCACCGGCATATTAGGCCTCAAGCCATAACGGTTTCATGTTTTCGCTATGCGCAGTCGTATTTCCTTAGTAACAAAATGGGCTGCTTATAAATGCACTATTACTAATAGTCACATAATCGTTATGGTAAAACAATCCCGAACTCCGTCAGCTACACTCCACGTTTCTGTTCTGATGACGACCGTTAAAGTCCGAATGCGGTTATCCCTAAACGGCGACTGGAATTAACGCCGCCGCCACGGCCGGTTTAAGAGGCTAAGAGATTTAAGAGAGTTTCTTGGGACCCACGCCAATATATAAAGGAACAAAGCCGGTTTTAATTAAAACGGGGGCCTTCCATTTTGAACCGAGAAGCCTCCCATGTCATCTTGTGGGCCGGGACCGTTCACTTTGACATACGAAATTGCTGTTCACTCGTTCCTTTCTTCCAACCGACTTTGAAGTCTCTATATGAGTGTTCTGGATTTGCTAGAGACCTACACGTAATCGAT
Organism: Lethocerus indicus; assembly: GCA_019843655.1. Lineage (NCBI taxonomy): Eukaryota > Metazoa > Arthropoda > Insecta > Hemiptera > Belostomatidae > Lethocerus > Lethocerus indicus. The sequence continues at coordinate 14,235,530 of JACDQD010000008.1, forward strand.
TATAATTTGCAGATAATTGTAAAAATACCGTCTTTGTTAATACATTCACAACTTAGAATAACATCTTAAACAGGTAATTAATATATGTGCTCGCAAGCACACTTATTTAGTAATTTTTTTAACCTTCACATTGGCCTTTTTACACTCATGATTTTATCCATTTCACATCCATGTAATTCTCGAACAATTTTCGATTATTCAACTTTCAACTTCGAGTATGGTTCAAATCCGCGATCATTGTTAAAATTTCAAAAACACCTAATGAATACATCGTTTAACCGGCAAACCTTGAGCCGAAATATTTCCTCTAATCGAAATCGTATTAAATCCGCACGAAAAATCAGTTCACCTTCAAAGGGTTAAATCCACCTTTTGTCGAGGGTTGGTGGGAGTTGGCCGAAAAAATTCAAATTGTGACAGAAGGAATTAAAAAGGAGAGTGTTTTAAATGATTCTCATCTACTGGGAAATCACCCTCGGGTTTTTTTTCGATGAGATTGAATAGAAGAATGGAGTCGGTGGAGGAAGCGGGTAGAGGGCTGAATTATATGAAGTAGTCGAGGGACTTTGGGAACGGCAAGGAGTTGGATAGAAGGTAGAGGGCGCTCCCTTCAGATACGCGAAAAGTGGGAAAGGGACCGCTACTCCGGCCATTGTTTAAACAGGATCAGCAGAACTTATCGAATAATAAGGCTATTTCTGGAATACATTTCACACTTTTCCCTTACGTTGCTCTTGTCGGCGATAGATAAATAACAACTGTTACTTATCAACGTCCTGATAAATTTGAACAAATTTATAGGATATAAAAAAACATCGTTGTTCCAATTCATACAATGCAAAACAAGATGTGTACAATAACCAAAAAAAGAGACTCACGTAACTATATAAAAGAAAGATTAAGGGACCTGATCCCACAGTAATCCTAAAGCATTCATAATCGGTCTAACCCCGAGGAAGTAAGCAAGTTTAAATTTACACATATGTATCATTCGAATACATGTTCCTATGCTTAGGAAATACTATTAACATTTATGCCCATCCCTGTATAATATGTTGATGAAAAAAAGGAAGTTGGTCTTCGACGCCCTGTGTGAATAAAGATGGGTCAGCTGTTTTTTTCTGCTCTAAAACTGTGGGAAGAGCAGTTCCTTCGTCAACGAGCAAAAAAAGGACGCTTGCGGTTTTTGTCAGAAAAATTTACTGGCGACTCCCGCGTCCTTTATTGTTAATTCTAATAAACGTCAGCAAACCCCCAAGAGACCGGTTATGATGTTCTTGCTGACTGGGCAAGTCCTTCTCACCGAATGTGTAAATGATCCGATAACATTTTATTGTATGATAATCAAATTTACAGAATCAAATTTAATGAGTCGAAATAGGAATTGTAATAGGGCAATGTCTAATTGCATCCTATATCACTTTGGTATTTAGGTATAACCATACATCTCGAATTCGGTTTAAATGAATGACGTATAAAATGATTAACACTGAACAGGGTACAGTACAGTACAACTTTATACAACGAACTAACTAAAAGTTGCGTATATTGACATATCAGTCGATATTAGCTTTTAAAATGTTTTTATCATTCTTTCTAAAACGCCGAATGACGCATAAACAGAAGTTACAGGTTTTTTCATGATACGGGTGATTCACGAATAAATTTGTATCGAATTCTCTTTTTTTTATAAGCTTATAAAAGGGAAAAGAGCGATAAAAGTTCTTTCGCAAGACAGGATAAGCCAGCCAATGGCCGAAGTTAATCGACAGTTTCCGAACAGGCTTTCATTGTGAAACAAACAGGGAAGAAAACAGGGCCGAAGGACAATATTTGGGGAGGGCGGGCAAAATAAACATTGATCGAACTGGTCCCGAAACAAAGGACCTCGCCCGCATTTCACCGGTTCGCCATCACAACCACGTGACTAGCTTTTAGCGTTAACTGCACTATATACACCTCCGGTTATGGGTTCCCGCCATATTCCAACTAAAGAAATATTTCAGATCTCCAAATACTCTTAATTTTATAGCTAGTGTCATTTTTTACAATTACACCACTTCCTGATGGTAGACATCGCTGGTAATATTCCGACGTTACCATACTTAAGTTCCTGGGATGTCGATCTCTGATGGACCTTTAACTGCGCAGAGCCAGTATAACGGCTTCTACATTTTTTCAAAATGTTATTTAATACTCTTATTATTATTATAACTACCTAATTGAATTCCAATGAATCTTTTGGGAGATTACGAGCTCCTCACGTTTATAAGTCGAATGTTTCAATCGAAGTAATATTTCAATCCATCCGACGTTGCTACTGAAGTCAGTACATAATTCTATATTGCGACCAACTTCGCACACATACTTTAGGGTGTCATTATCGATATTTAACAGAAATATGCGATATATCAGTAATTTCATATACGCTCGGGGGATTTTTAGGCAGCTAGCCAAACGGATGTCCCTTTTAACTTTTGGCGGAGCAGTGGTTCGGCGGTTCATTCTGAATACGAATGAATAAAATCAGGAAAATAATATCACCCGTACGTTGGACTTCCGCCTAGTGTTTCCTTCTTCTATACAGACACACACACACATACATATATGTAAAACATAATACATGTACGCGCCCGTATACGAACGCTGTCGGGTCTGCAGAATAGAACGGCGGAATGGAGCTGGGCGGTGGGGAAACGGAACCCGGGAACGGTTTGCCCATTCTGTTGAAATTATAGCATCTCCCCTGAGGCGGAGTTCACCGGGGCGCAAACAACGCACGGCCCGAAGAGTGGAGAGGGGGGCGCCTCTTCGGGGAAAAAAAATAGAGGCCAGTTAGGTTAGGCCCATCTCACCGTAAACCATACCTTTACGTCTGCCCCTAAAAATAAAATCCGCCTCGCGAGGCCACCTTACCTTCCCCGGCTGATCAATCTTTTACACGCGGAAAGAAACTATGTCCGCCCGGTATGTTGGCTTAGTCTTTCACTCGCGAACCCCTACATTTTCACCCCCCCCCCTTCATTGAAATTCTCGTATACATCCAAGAAGAAGAAGCTAAGAAGTTATCGTAGTTCAAAAGTTGAAATTTATGAACGGGTTCTATTTTGTCTCTCAACTATGTTTACAACTCGGTAATAAAGTACGTGTTTTAATTATCGCATTAAAGACGACAGGGTCCAAGCATAACCGAATTGAAGTAGTATCATAAAAGTATTTTCATTATAATAGTCCAATGGAAGTAAAATATATACAGTAAGCTGCACTGTACAATAAGATATAATAGTACGATACCGCAATAAATTAAAGCGCTGTATAGACGAACTAAAACCAGAGTAATGGCCTCGCAAACGTGGATTTGAGTGGCATTTATGAAAGCAGTACACTGTTTCCATTATCCGGTTGACGTGGAAGCTTAAAAGGGTGTAGAAACTCTGAAACAACGCTGGTCTGGTTCTGGACGAGGCTGTCGGAAACGAAATTGACCGAGCACCCTTCCACGGGGTTAATGCGGTCAATGTGTTGATCACATAATGCGGCGGCGTCGCGTACATTACGGTAATGCCATCATTATCCGTCACAAGCGACGAGAAGCTTCCGTACCCTTCCTCAGAGGGGTACGGAATCTATATGTGGTGAATTTGTACATTTGTAAATATATCGTACTGACATCAGGGCCAGCGCCAGGTATGTCCTTTTCGGCAATTGTAATCGGCGCCAATGACCGAAGTCGAGTGGGGAAAGGAGAGATATAATATTGAGATGAGATGTAATATTGAGCCGTAGAAGGGGGGGCCCAACTGCGGTGTAAAACGTGAGCCGCCTTGGCTGTAAAAAGCCGGCCCCGGCTCAACGTTTTAACGCCCGCGCTCAATAATTAAGCGCCGGTCCCGGGGTTGAGTCGCTTGCATTTTAACGCCGGACCCCCGGCCAATGCGTCAGTCGGTATCTTATACACTTCCTTCGCTCTACCACAGCTGCCTTTCTTTCCGGGTCATGTAGATATGAAATTAAATATTTTGTTTTTGTTCCGTCTCGTAAACTCTACAAGAAATTCAACCAGTCTAATAACGAAGCACTCTATGATGGAATTAGGGATCGAATTTTTATGATGTTTCAACCATACTGGAGATAATGTAGCCATATGTAACAAAAAATTGTTTTAACTATTTGTTATTAACGAGTAGAGTATAATGGAGGTGAAACCCTCTATTATATTGTATATATTTTATTTATTTTTTTTTTATTGATTTTATTTATTTATTAATTTTCCTGGCATTTTTAGATAACGTGGCCACTTCCTTTTAAGGCGCCTGTAAGCGAATGTTTAGGATTTCATGAGATAGTAGAATAGAGTAGGAAAAAGAATACATTCCCGTAACTGGCTGAAAATTGAGAGCTGCCCAATTAATGCCAAATTAAATTCCGACTGGAGTCGTTGATATTCGGGCCATGGATTTTTACGGCGATGTAGCTGTGGAGAGGCGGGGTTGAAGAGGGGGTTAAAGGTGGGTCGGTGAGCAGATTTATTCTTCAATTAATACGCAGGCAGTGGTGTGCGGCGTGGGAGAGAATGGGATAGAACAGAACGGAGAATTAATACGCGGAAGAGAGAAGGCTCTCAAACCCACTGAGCCCAGCCGCACTACCCTTATAATCCATAACAGCCGAGCGCGGTTTACGATACCCCGATAAACACTATTCCGAGGGCTAAACCGACCTGACCTGCAGATTTGAATAAATAACAGTGAGTCGCGTCCCAGCATATTGTGCCCGGTTTTGTTTCACCGGTATAAATTGTAAATGCCTACAATAAACTGATATAGATCATCTGTACGATTTTGTCCTAGGCTAGGATCACCGTACTGCTTGGAAACTCGAAATTTTATTTAATTTTTCTTCTATAAACGTGTTAATATGTGAATGAAATGTACTCGGTCTCATTCATCTTGACGAACAATATCCCTCCCAGGGATGAAGCGATGAGTTAAAAACATATATACATAAACTTGTTTTCCTGTAGTCATCCGTGATCCACTCCGTCCATTTATGTGCTAGGCGGGAAAATGCAAAGAGGAGTAATCAGAAAGAAGAATAATGAAGTTCTCCTTATGAGAAGAGTGACGGGACAATAGAAGACAGAATATTCAAAACGTCCATTCCAATTTATTTTAGAGTGATAGTATTTCTGAGGAAATATTCGAAAGGATATCAAATAACTGGAAAACATAAGAAGGCACTACCAGAATGCAACCGATTTAAAATCTTGAATAAACTGCTACAAGGGTGGTGCATATTTCCACCTTGTTCAGAAAATATGCTAAAAGTACTGTGGACTGGAGTCTAGGGGCAGGGATTTTCGTTCTCCGTTTAGGCCGGCATTAAACAGCCCGGGGCTTCTCGGCTACCAATTTCCTCCGGCTAATTTTTATAACTGGAGCCGACAACCCTACCTTTTGTGGGGAGGAGGTTAGCGCCCCCCCCCCCCACCAACCAGTCTAATTTGTATTCCTTGCACGGGGACACAGCCAATAATGTCGGCCTTCCCAGTCGCCCCCTTCCCGCGGAGCCATTTTCAATTATTTAATATTCAGTTCTAATGCCCGCGGCCTTAATTTCTCGTATACCCTCCCCCGGCTGTTAAATTGGGACCCGGGCGGCGCCCACGCCTCTACACCGCCTACCAATTATTGAACAACACCGTACAGCCAACTCTAGCCCTAACTGGGGAATAGTTTACAGCTAAATTCTCGCTAACGATAAATTAGTGGGCAATCCCCGTTGGAACAGTGTTTATTCTGCCCGTTTATTGTACACACAACGAACTATTAAATCTGGTGGTAACATTTTTTTGCCGTCCATAAGATGGGTCTCTCCTAGACGGTGACCAAGCGGCTCTAAGAATTTATGTAGTATGATTGAGTGAAACTAAAACAGGGGATTTATTAATAAGCTAAATCAGAATAGAATAAATAAGAAGGAAATAAAAAGTTTACATACTCCTAATATGCTGCCCTAGTGTGACCCTTGCATTTGTGCCCTGTGATTTTTTTTAGCCCGTATAACATTCTGTGAAATATTCTTTTTAAAACTAAATACAACCAATATCTAAGAAACCTTATCAACTTCTAATGTCCCTGAACTGTCCTTAATTCTATTAAAGACGTTTCAGCGAGTTAATTTGTTACTGTACAGCTTTTCCTTATAAATTGTGGATTTTAATCACCCTTCTGATGCGGCGGGAGGATGAACGTAAACCACTAAATTTAACGAATACTAATATCTCCTCGTGACACTGACGTTGGCTTTGTTTGCGCGAACCTATTAAAGATAGGATAAGGGGCGACTTCTAATAACGTACGAAACCCAGTAAATATATTTCACTCCGTAAATTTATTTAGGGACTCGGTTGGAAGATAAAAAAATACATTCCGGTACTATCCAAGACCTCGGGTGGGGTTATTTCTGCAAAATAATTGCTATAAGAAAGTACGTTTTCTATTTGCTGTTCCTACACACTGCAATTCCGCCGGAGCGTTATTAAATCCCTTCTGAAAATAATGGAGAAAACCTTCAGAATTACTTCCGTCTGTAGAGAGTTATGTTTCGCAACAATACCGTCTATTTACATATAACGAATAATTAAGGATAAATTAAAAGCGAATTTTAACGTATTTTTGATTATCACTTACCAGTACTGGTTTCGACATGAACAAATTTCAATCATTATTTTTAGTTTTTGCCAACAACGGTTTGTTCATTTATTTACTATCGTGTGTAGGTTTGTTATGTGCAATGTATTTGTGTCACACACAAACAGATTAAAAATTTTATTATTCGTACACCATTTGGAGAGATGCCCAAGTTAAAACTCTGGTATTCAATATTTTCTACTTGTATGTTATAATGAAAACTACTGTGTATTGAAGAAAATAATGAATAAAATATAATTAAGAAAATCGATTGAAAAATAGGGGGAAAATATTAGGAAGTTCCATTTTCCAATATTCTGAACTTAATGTTGACCTACTAGCTAACTGATTCAAAAGGTTAAAAGTGCTGGCAAACGTGATTTCATTATTAATTAGAATTCATTATAATAATAAGTATGAGTAAAAAATAACCTGCAATGGCTGGATGAAAATGGATAATTTATTATTACGATGCAATAATTAAAGTCAACTAATAATTTCGAATTATTTAAAACCTAATGAGGTCATCGAGATTTCATGTTCTTTTAACGATAATGTCTCCATCTTGGCGGAGATACCGTTACAATTCGCGGGCTATCGAAATTCAGTTATGGCCGAATTAAAAGGAATAATTCTTTCCGTCGAATCGTTCCGAGATTTGAATTTCATTAGCGCCGGCCGTTAAGTTTTACAACCGGGGCAGGGTAACAGAAAAATACAGAGTCCCGGATCCGGAGATTAAGCCGGTTGGTGGGCGGTTGTGGAGCGGGGATGGTTGCTGGTCACACGAGATTATGTTTAATGGAGGGACAACTTTCTTGAGAGCATTCCAAGTGCTGAAATTTCCCCTCGAGTATGTCAGCGGCCGGAGGAAAATGCTACTAAATATGACAAGAATAAACTTGGAATTTGATCGTATGGCACTAGTTTTTGATTTTCAATTATGCAAAAGTTATTGGCACCCTTTGTTCAAGAATGAAATGTCGACCAAAATTAATAATACAGTTACAGTTATTAATACAGTTGCGGGGGTGGAACACACCCCGCAAGACATTCAGGAGTCGTATTTAATATATGTACTTAAATTTAGTACAATTCTTCCTTGCCTAAGTCTTGCCTGTCTCTAGTGGGAATATGAACGCTGCGTCAGAGCGAGTTCTCAGTTGGTTTTAAGTATATTCCGAAACTGTCGGTTCATTAGCCACTCACTTCTCGATCTCGGTCTATTTCGGTACATATCTCTGATTTTTAACTTTAAACCTCTCCAATTTTCAAATGGATTCCCCGGGTTGAGATTCTAACTTTTTTGTCGCGGGTCCCAAATCTCATCCGGAATATTACAGGAGATTTGGGCGAGGAGTTGAAATTCCAGACGGTGCAGGGGTAGAGGGCCTTTTAGTTTGGCCGGCTGGTGCGAGCCCCGACAGTCTTATTTTAATTTCGCCCGCTTTGTCCAGGCCCCAGTAATGACCCTCCTACGCCCCAAATGAACAACCCATCCCGTTTCCATTGTGTCCCTCGAAAAAAAAAATGAAACAACATAAAAATCTCTTTTTATTCCCCGTTCCTCTACGCCCAACCACAAATGGACTTATTTAAGCTTTTATTTCTGCTCGGGTACATCAGGAAAATTTGCTTGCTTAGTCTTTTACTAAGCAAGCCGTGCCATAATTAACCCCTGGCCGCCGCCCTAAGAATTAACGGCTTGTGGAGAATGTAATGAGCAAATAAATATGTCCGTTGTTACTTGTTCCTTAACACTTTTTTACTTTGTAAGAGATCAGAAGTCAGAATCTATTTGTCTCCCCCTTCATTAATGTTGATTATAAAAAAAATTCTACTGGTTTTTATCAATCCCATTCAATATGACCGATCTTTGGTCGAAGACTTCTGAACTACTAGTCAGTCGTTACAAACAAATACAATACTCTATGTACAAGATTACATTAATGTACAATAATAAATATTAATAAATCAATGTCTATCTCCATAGACGATGTTAGAAAGGGGAATTGGAGTCGCCAATTCCGCCACGCGAACAAAAAGATTGTAACAAAAAGATGCAATTAAACAGTACAAACAGGTATCAATTTAAACGGCCGAAGAATAAATTGAGAGCTAACGGGTATTTTTTTTTCAATTAATTTAAAGGGCGAGGAAACCGGTTGGTTTGGGGTCGTGGCTCCTAAGGTCAGGGTGTTTATTGAATTATGATCAACGGTATTAGATTAGTGGAGGTTTAAATTGAAGGCTGAACCAAATTGTTAGCGCCAACCCTGACCTTAATCATGGAGCTACAGTATTAATTTTCACATTTTTAAGAAATGGATATGGCATATTTTATGCTGCAATCTTACTGAAGCAAATATAAGGGATGCACTTATTTATATCCACTTATTTTCTGCAGTCTGTAGCACGCCCATTCTCAATTTTTAAAAATCAATTTTGAAATTTATTCATCACTCAGAATCAAGCTAACACCGAGAATTTAAGCTCAGTTAAACATTTCGCCTTATCCTTTACCAAGTTTTCAATATTATAGGCCATTATTATATTCCCCTATTGTTTGCTTTTGTGCTAGTAATAGCACCAAAAAAAGGTTTACTTCTTATGCTGATCCTGTCATCGATAAACGGGTGATTCAATTGGATAAAATAAAAAAAATGAAGTGCCCATGTAATCCAGAAATTATAATTTGACGCTTTGCTACAATCGAAAACAGATTTACTGGGATTAGAAACAGAAGTTTTACACTTCCCTGCCAATATAATGGAATTGGAAGATTCAGCAAGTATTTCATACACGGCGGAGGGGAATCAAAAAACAATTTGGGCCCATTATACGGCCCCATAAGATCCGACCGTAAGTTGCCAACTGTTAAAGAATAACTGCAAACCGTAAAAGCAGCGTGTAACGGCCCTTCAAAATGGTCCATGGGGCGACTCTCCAGATTCTCAAACTAGCACACTCAGACTGTTATTTCATACGATTATCTTTCTATTTTTGTTTGCCTACAGATTTTTTTCTAATTACAAAAAGTACCGGGTAGGTGCAGTAGTTGCAGTTCTCACCTCAAAGGTGGCAGCTCTAGTGCCTATAATGAAAACTAATAACTAATTTTCCAACTAATTTAGATTTTTCATTTGATTGCCCGACGGTCAATTTAAAGCGTTGTACCTGTCATTGTTAAAATATTCATTGGGTGTCAGTTTTCTCTTAAATAATGCTATCTAAATCTGTATATACAGTACAGTGAATTCTACCAGAGAAATTTCAGATATTTCTATTTATTAATGGTAGTTTTGCAACCTGCAGAGCATAATGGAACAAATAGCCCTTGAACAATGTAAATCGGATATCCAGAAAGACCTTTCAACAATTACCATATTCAACGAAAGCTATAATTAGTCCTTAATGCGGATATGAATTCCACAAAATTTAATTAAAGCTTTTTACATTGTATTAACGATTTCCGGGTTATGGACTTGTGTAATGTATTTTTGTTATTTTCCGTGAATTTGTTAATTATTATATGAAAATACATTCTCAAAAGATTTGAAAACAAATACACAGCGCATAAAGCCGCTTAAAACGATTAACAACCAATATATGATAAATTATTAAATATATAACTACACGCATTTTGCTTCTAAATATTTGAAGATATGTGAGAGGGTATACACCTAAACTTCCAAGGACCGAGAGGAAAACTGTAGAGTTTAAGGATGGGACTGGAATGTGTAACGAATGTTTTAGAAATTTGTAATTTACGTCCCTAAATATGGGCCCCAGGTCTAATTATTACCCCCGGGAATGAAAGACATTTATGTTATTAAATCTTATTCATGGCAGAATTAAAACAAAATTTTCCAGATAAACAGCCACAAATAACTTAATAACTTGTTCATTATTTAAATATACCTACATTCACTCTTTTTTCCAATGAATGTTTTTAAAATACCACTGTAAGTGACATAAGACAATAAGCGGAACGCACTACAACCCTCGAGCTAATATATGTATTGAGAGAAAATATATACGGACTAAAAACAACATTGCAGAAAAAGAAAAAAAGAGTTCGACAGTTCGTGAGCTTTACTCATAACGTTTATACTGTAATTACGCAAAGAAAGATGGAGCAGTGTGAATTGATATTTGTGTACGTCAGAGGGCCCTGCGTTCAAGTACTTCTATTTGGCGAAAAACATCACGATTGATCGCGAATTTGAATCCACCGGAAGAAATTAAATAGGTTTGAAACGTGAAAGAAAAACACTGGGAAATACAAAAAGAGGAACAAGCGTCGGTTGAATATCGGGACGCAAAACTACAAAAAAACAATAAATAATGAGTTATTTTAACATACCTTTGGGGTCTCCGAAGGGTTGGAATACCGTAGGTTTGTTGTGTTTCTGTCTTTATTAATTAGATTACTAAAAATATAAACACAATACCAGATATGTTTGACTTGTACTAGTACAAGTGACAGTGCAGTGAGGATGCCCGAAAAAGATCCAAAGTGCCAACAGTGACTAACACCGCTACTGATGATGGCGAGCAGCCGAAACCGGTCTAGCAAAAGACCAAACCAGAGAGAGGAGACAGAAACACAACAAACCTACAATAATAGTTATATCATCACTAACTTTATGCAGGATCGCGTTATAGTGTGGGAATAACCTCGGTTGGCCGGAATTGAACCCCTATTTTTCCATGTTCGTGGTTTTGACCTTTACTCTCGACTGTTCAACAGGAATCTGGCCCTAATGATAGAATCAGTAACAATTCCTAAACGCCAGAAGCCGACAACACCCGAGAGGGTTGACCGGTTAGAAGAAAACGGTAAAAACAGCCCGCTCAGGTGGTTCTTCCCACAGTATTGCGCGATACTACGTGCGGTTAGTTAGTGAAAATCCAGGTTCCGGGAGCCGAAACCTTACCTCAGTAATTACTGTTTAAATTTTCAACGCAAATAAATAGTTATAAATTCCGTTCAGATTTCCGTTCCCTCGAAATGATTCTGCCCCTTAAACGAGGGTTTCGCACATGAAACATTTTTACCTCATTCGATTAAAGGTCAACACAAAATGTCACATCTGAAAAAAACTTCCAATTGATCGAAATTCTATTCCATGAGCCGTAACCCTATTATAGTTTAGACCAGAGTAGTTATAGTCAACTGGCGAATTAAAGCGACCTTATTGCTATTAAATAACTACTAGGCAGGGGGCAACAATAACTTAGGGCTTAGTTAACTTTGGAATTAACAATGCAATGTTAGTTGCACTAGGGGACTATTAAATTGTGGATTAATGAAGATGCCGATAGTACAATGCTTTTGAAACCCTCTTTTTAGTCCATATATTCCCTAACTGACTTTTCAGGAATTCCAATTTGTGATTTCACCGAGCCCGCTTATTCCCCTCTAATTGTTGCTTGTATTAAATATCTTGAGATGTTGGACAATATTTTAAACATCTATAGGTTTGGAATATAATGTCGAATGTCCTGAATTGTTAACAATCATTTTAATGATAATTATTTGTTCATTTCACCATCTTATTCTGTCCTTATTTAGACGGGTTTCGGTTCTCTCTCAAAAAAATTCGTTTTTTTTCTGTTCGTTCCCTCGTCTGAATGGCACCGGTGAAAGTTTCGCCCACTAACCGCCCGGCTAATGGTCCTTAACAATTAAGGACTGAACTAATTTATTTCCTCATCATCGTGGGCTCATTTTCGGCTTCCCTACAGGGACAATCCGTCAGCGTGTGACAGTTCTGTCAAGATGTGGCAGTTGACATTCGAAGTGGCCCACTATATTAGGGCTGACAATAGCGTGAAACCGAGACGTCAGGTCCAGATAAGGGCCCCAAATAAATGAGCGGATACAGAAAACGCTATCATCGAAAACGAACAAATACGTTAAATGATATATTGTTTAATATTCCTGTAATTTGTACATAGACCCGGGACATCCCTGATAAAATGTAAATAATATATAAATTATGTATATTTTATTATATCAAACGCTTTCCTTACGATCGCCTTCGAGTAATTAACCGGTTCAGAAGTTTTATCGCGAAACAGGAGACGTGGAGATTAAAATATCAGGTTTCGTAGGTGTATTCGAGTCTTCGATTCTGGAAGTCTGCCCGATCAAAGGAAACAATAGGCCGGTTAACCCGAGTAAAGCTACAATGAGAGGTAGTTGATTAATTGGGCTTCATTAGGGGTCCGGGCCCCTGTACCAATCCCTCTCTATTGTGAACCGGAGTGGCCCTCCACCCCTACCGTCCCATCACCCCGCCCCACTGCAACCCCTCACGCCTTTTCACCTACCGCCGCTAAGTATAGATCGCCGCCCAAGTCAACTACCCCGTTTCCCGTTTCAATTTTACCCTCAAGTAGCTCCAGACTGCCGTGCTTTAGTCTGCAATAGACACTATAACATTTTCGGATACTAGACATATGTATATATATATATATATATATATATATATATATATATATACGTATATATATACATATAACATCAACTAAAGGAGAGTTCTTTGGAAAAGCAGCAATATTATGCCCCTTGAAGTACACCGCAATGGGCACACCTGCAGAATCGGAAGTGGGACCGCAAGCCAATGAATATTGTTCCATCTAAAACTAGGGGAGTGAACTGTATTTCCTAATTTATGACGAATGAATGGGACTTAATAAACTTCCGTTACTAAAATATTTATATGACACATTAATACAGGTTAAAGTAGGCGTTATATAACTGAGTATCTACCGTTACTTTTCCCGTAACAATGCCGTTATGTAATCCATATGAACTCCTCGTTGTTGAACTAACAGGAACAAACAGCAGTATTTATAAACTATGTTGACAAGGATTATGTATTATATATATTACCTTACTGAAAATGTCTATATAAGATTTATTATATATTTAATATCAGAATTTGGTTATCACGGTCTGCCATACTGAGATAATATTGAAATAAGTAGAAGGGTATTTTCATAACAATGGGCCCTTTACATAGCACAAAATCTCCCTTCAGTCGGCATGTACACTTAAATTCCGCCACAGACCCAAATATCCATCTCAGGTTTTTGAAATGTCCAGGAACACCATGTTGGAGGCCCATGGTTGAATTTAACATTCAAAATTGTTTTTGTTTGTTATTTTATCTGGCCATGGTCATGTCAGTGTTTATCGTTGCCCCATTGTACCTACAACTAATATTAAAGGTAGAAAAAAAATTCAAAATTTCCGGCTATGGGTTCGTCTTTTTTAACTGATAACGAGTTTCATTTCACTTTCCTATTGTTCAAACTCCGAGGGAGTTCTGTAGGCAACTAAACTGCAAGATGAGTATCGGAATTATGAATATTATTATTTTATTCTCTGTTATACTGGGAGACCCCAATGATTCCTGCTGTCGCTTTGCTAATCCATTATATATGAAATAAAGTGTCGGTCTAAGGATCTAAGATCAAAGGACAATTCAAATTACGATATCTAGTTTCGAGTATTATTTTCCAGACTCATATTAATGACAGTTTTAATCTCTTACCATGTTTCCAACATTCATATAGTCTACTCGTGTGCATATTTGAAAAATTAAGGCCACTGTCCCTTCTGGCCTTTAAATTATTCTGATGCAATTGTGACACGAAAGGAAAACGAACCACAAAAAACGGGGCACAAAGTAAATGATTAGGCACCGACGAATGAATTAAAAGCAATAAAATATTCGGGTGATTTGGACATTTTACGGTTCTTAATGATTCAGATAAAAGATCAGGACACAGAGGACAGGAAGAGTAGGAGGCCCGAAGGGGAGGTTCGCGTTTTGACTGGTGCTCATAGTGCACCGAAAATATCGCTAAAAACCTGCGTTCGTGTGATATAATTACTGTTGTCTACAATATGATGAGTGTTAGGGTAGTATGTCCGCGCTGCTGAATTGTCCCCGAAAGGTATGTGCGGGCTGTGTGCAGGGACGCGGGTAGTGCGCTGTCTCCGGACTAAGGTTAAAGGGCGTCCCGGGCACCAGCCAACCGGGTGTCGCCCAATGGCAGACGGACCCGACGCCCACGAATTAATTAATCCCGGTCACAATTAAATTTACCTTTGATTTTCCGTCCAGCGTATAATTGGAAACGCGGCAACCGGATTAAATTTCAATTCAAATCGGCCCGTCCAAGATGTTGACACTCCCTTAGAAAAATGTCGCGGGTCATAAATAACTCTGTGGCACACAAAGGTGTTTCGCATACGCGCTGAAAACTGCTACCGGGAATTACGGCCAGATCAATCTCGAATTTACCAATATTACGTAAATTTTACTGGCCTCCTTTAGGCACAATTCGGAGCGCAGGAAGAAGAGATTTGATCCGTGGGAAATTATTAAATCCGGGCTCCGAGTGACATGAATACGGACGGGATTGCACGACTGAAAATAAATTATTTCGAGGAAGAACAGAATATTTCTATAAGCCCAGAGTGGGGAGGAGGGCATTGTAATCTTGCCAAATGCGGCCGCAAAAAGACAGAAAGTTAAGAAACCCGTAGTGGATTTTATTCTCCGGTTTCGTATCTGTTTTGGATTTTGTTTTTCTGCCGCATTAGCAAACCACTGGGCTTCTGGAAAGGGGTCGGGATCTAGTCGCACTGTCCTCCTCCTCCTCGACGCCCCAAAGGAGGGCGTTCCTACCGCACTCTGTTTTATAATATTCTTTTTCCGGGCGGCCTTCCCGCCGCCAATTTCCACTCACGAAACTTCTATCGACGTTCGATCGATTGCACTATGAAAAAATAAAATGTCTTCACTAATATTATATTGTGTTGTAGCGACGTCTTTAATTTTTTTTTTCTTTAAGCTGCGAAGTTATCTCCGTAGGGGCCGTGTGCAGATATTCTGCCGGCGGTTGGCGGTCGGACGGTGAACAAAGCTGTATCTCAGAGTTGTGTACTTACATGAATAGTGCGGGGGGGGTCTGTGTGCGGTGTGGAGCGTCGCAGAAGGGGCCTTCCGATGTGCAGAGGGGCACTGAGGCCGGCGGGCACCTGTGGCTGGCACCCGACACCGCTCGACCCGACCCGCGCACGCGCCCCGCACCCTAAATAAAGGCCTCCACTAGGCCTCCGACCTCATTCAAAAACCTCACACTTTATAACGGGCGTTCATTATAACGGCACGAGTGTTCGGAATAACACTTTTTCAGTGTCCGCTCACAACAGATCCAGGTATGCGTAAGTGACACACACTATTATTGGTGGACGGCTACTGACAATAGCCAGAACCCGAAATCGGCCTAGCCCTGTTATTCGGAGCCATTTCGCAGCCTTTTGTGTATTTCAAATACTTGCTCGAGCGCCGTACCTAGGATAACCAGTAGTGACCGCACATCACCTCTGTATTGCGGGTTCAGTATCAAGCGCCGTACAAGACTCTCGGTGAAGTGTGTTATTTAAGCCGATATACATACGCGGGTTGTCGTATTGCAAAAACAGATTCGCTTTTTAGGCTCCAGGAAACGTGAAAAAACCTTAGCTTGTAAATATTGAAAAACGTATTCGGATAAAACCATTTACCGCGTCCAATTTAACTCCTAAGGTTAAATAATACTTCTCAGTTGTTTTAGTGCTTATTGTTAGGAGACCTGGCCAATAGAGGAGCCGCAATTAACAACTGTAAAGACGTTTTCGGCGTATAAAAGAAGTTTCGCAATATCGGGGCCGGAGCCGGTGGCTTTATACGAGGAGTTTCGGAGGGGCGAGATGCTCAGGCAATCACAAGTTGGCCGGCTCGGCTCGACGTCTACCAGTAGAAAAATCTTCTTTTTAACTTTATTTAGCTTTGTCAGGAGTCAAAACTACGTTATGAAAGTTTCGCCGCCGCCTTCGGCCCGGCAATGAAAACAGTTTTCTGGATTTCATTAAAACCTCACTTCCTCCGGAACCAACATTAAGTGAAATTGTTTTCCCCTTAGTATTTCCTCGATTGTGTCCCTTTTTTTTGTTTCTCGGAGGGAATGGGAATTGGAGGTAATTCGGGAAACAACTTGGAGACTTTAATCCGTACGAGAAGGAAATCCTAGGCGAGGTCTGAAGCCCAATTCGCCGGTATTTACTATCTTTCATACCACTTTCACTGCATCGTTACTGACCAAGTCAGTAACAATTGAAAATTAGAGTATTAATTATGTAATTCTTGTAACTAGTTTAGCCGAGACTATCGTTGTTACAACAGGCCTTGTTACAATCTTATTGTAGAATTAACCTTATACCAAGAATTATATGAGGGAGGAATAAAAAATTTTTATATGCGCTGTTAAACGTCGATACATATTTTTCATACAAGTTATGTACATTCAGACGGGAGGCGGAGCCCCCAATTTTGGATGGGCCCCACCGTGCATAAAGTTTATACGAAACTAGATTTCCCCACCAGTTCTAATCGCTTTGCCAAAGGAGATAGCACAGTGAAACTATTAGAGGTACTATTAAGCCGCTAAATGATTAGATCCGTTAGTTTCCTGACTATGCCAGTTTCGGCTCCTCGTCCCCACTCACCAATTACAATTAAAGGTAGAAACTTGAAATACGATATTTCAGTGAATCTAACCACAGCCGAAATTGAATTATTACTGAAAGGATTGATATGTAAATATGCGTTCCTAGATTATCTATTTCTAGATACGGTTATAATATCAGTTTTCAAACTAATAGAGAATGTCAATTAAACATAGATTGCATACGTAAATATTTTTAAATAGATATCAGAGTTTTTACTGGATAATGAATTCCTATTTTAAGTTCTTATTTCCGACCTTGTTAATACTATTCCTGCTGATGACGTATCTAACATACCTCTAAAACGTTAAATACATCTCACAGATCACGAATCCCAGTTACCTTAGAAATACATTACTCAAAGTAACTTCAGTAAAAAGTTTTCGCGGTACCAGAGTACCTGGAGCCTTCAACGACGTAGATTAATTTCTCGGTTTCGACCAATTAATTACTTTCGAAACCAGTGGAATCAAACAATTCTGCAGTGACACTTCAAATAACATAAACACGTTTCCACAGTGGAAATAGGAACATTTTTACGTTGAGGGCGAAATAAGATTTATAAGGTCACGTAAGACGAATATCGAACGGGGATTTTGACACATGCGTTTGGGAATGTGCCGCACGAGTGACAAATGTAAGAACAAGCCCGAAGATAAAATCCTAAGAATGATAAATTGAAGGAAACTTAGTCATTTTAGAATGCCTGTTTTGTGGTCTGCGTAGATTTCGTGTGTTTTCGTCTCCTCTCGCTGATTTGGTCTTTTGCTAGACCGGTTTCGGCCGCTCGCCGTCTTCACTAGCGGTTTTAGGAACTTCGGATGTTTTTTGGGCATCCTCACTGCACTGTCACTGTCACTTGTACTAGTACGAGTCAAACCTGTCTGGTATTGTGTATTTACGATCATAAAAGTGTTTCTGTTGACCCTTAGAGGGCGCTAGTTTATCGGTGCAAGTGCACCCAACGAAGTTTAGTTGAGTACATTTCCGCACCACCCTCAATGGGCGCTAGTTTATCGGTGCAAGTGGATCCGACGATCTTTAGTTAAGTACATTTCCGCACCACACTAAAGGGGGCGCTAGTTTATCGGTGCAAGTACATCAAACGAACTTTAGTTAAGTACATTTCCGCACCACACTCAGGGGGGCGCTAGTTAATCGGTGCAAGTGGACCCAACGAACTTTAATTAAGTACATTTCCGCACCACCCTCAATGGGCGCTAGTTTATCGGTGCAAGTGCACCCAACGAAGTTTAGTTGAGTACATTTCCGTACCACCCTCAATGGGCGCTAGTTTATCGGTGCAAGTGGATCCGACGATCTTTAGTTAAGTACATTTCCGCATCACACTCAGGGGACGCTAGTCAATCGGTGCAAGTGGACCCAATGAACTTTAGTTAAGTACATTTCCGTACCATACTCAGGGGGGCGCTAGTTAATCTATATCTATATTATTCCTCTTCACCGTGGGACTAAACCAATGGGAGGTATCCATTTTTTAGTTCTTTCTCTTTACTGGTGGCATTTGTCTAAATCTCGCTTTCAATACTCCCTGGCGACTGGTTCTTTGACCTGAAATTCTAAACTGATTTGCTCTTCTCCATCATATTTGCCGTTTGTTCCTCTTCCCGAAACTTGGTTTCCTCGCAAAGTGCCCCTATCCCTGCGGTTGATTTGTGGGGTCCGGCTGTCGGCGCAGGCCGGGTCGTTTCCGGAAATCGATTCAACTGGGTTTAACTTTTTTTTTTTTTTTAGCGCAATCCTTTTCCTATTAATTAAGGCGGCCGGCTAGGTGGAGGTGGTCGTGGTACCGGGCCAACAACGAGTTGGACCGGTTTCAACCGCCGCCTCCGCCCATTGTTTCCGGTCGGACCCGGTCCGAACTGAATCGACTCCGGTGGTTACCGCCAGAAAATCATTTCGCCTCCGAATTGAATTCGGGCGGCGGTGTTAGTCGCCTCACTCAGGCTGTCGGCTCAGCAGATGAACGCCGCTCCTCACGGGGACACGCACCTGTCAATGGCGGTGGCAGACAAATTGGTTCAGGCCCTGTATTAACTGGACCATTCGCCTGTAATCGAATCAGTTTCTGTCCGTTGACCCCTTGATAAATTTCGCGTGATAAATGAAGAGAAATATTGTATTTTATCGGGACTCCAATTTTCTCTTATTTTAATAACAATTATTTTTAAAAAATACAGTTATTTTGCTAACGCTCCTGTACAGGAATGAACAATATTTGCATACGCGAACGCGGTGGAAATAAACCAATCTTGTACAAGCAATGCGGAACATGAAAAAACATTCGATAGCTTTTGATGATCAAGAATAATATATATTTTTGAAATAAATATGTTCTAAAATATGTATATAATAGAAGCATAGTCGCGTGAAATTTGTGGCAGTAGTGTGATATATGGTCTTTAATTTGTCCGAATTGAAATGCGGAATTTTTAATTTCCTACAGTATGAACAACCGCAATGTTCATTGTATCTAGTAGTTGCATGCACTCCCGTGTAATAAAGTATTACTGTAGAAGTGATAGGGAGGGGGAAGGGATATATTTATTTATATTATTATTTAATTACTGTGTCGACTTTTCGAGGCTATTTCTCTCATCATTAGCAGACTGTTGGGTCGACTTTATCTCCCGCCCTCCGTATCGGGCGGAGAACGTGCTGTTCTACTATCACAAGCTCGGTTATTTATGGGTGGAAAATATAAATGAAAATCCCATTTCCACTTGGCAATAATATGACTCTTACCGTATGTGATATAGGTATTATATTGTGATACGGTATAGTAATAGTTGTCGTTTGTGTGGTTTCCGCCCGCATTAGAAGCATTACCTTAATTATTTATAAAGTGAATACATTCTCTTTAAACCCGTTTTTATTTTTGGGTACAAAATTTTCACATCTCATTCTATGACAACTGCTCCTAGATGTGGTTCACTTCCAACCGTTGTTGGACACTGCTGCTACCCACTAGAGTTTTATTCGTTGATTCTTATATATGATCGATGTGTCTCAGTCTATAGTGTTAAAATATGTTATCACTTTAACTACCCGAAGGCTGAGGCTCAGATGAAGTCGCCTGAATGATTCCAACTGCCTGGCAGAAGTTCTACTTTAATTTTGGGAAAAAAATACTCAAATGAATTATGAAGAGATTGACAGATTTCTACTTCCAAAGGCAGAATAACGGCTGAACGATTTCTAGAGTAATACGAGTTAGAAATGATTGTGTCAATGCCTCTTATTGGAAAATTTTTTTTCATCGAATCGGAAAAGAATGAACCTCCTCTGACTGAACTTTCGAAATGAGACCGATTCTCATTCCTATCCCCTTCTACTCGGCATTTACGGCCCCGACCAATTTCTGTTTTCGCTGTAAAATGTTAGAGCACCCAATAAATTTTTCCTTCCTCTCTTATAAAGAAAGGAACGTAAAACTTAATTACGCGGATATAAAATAGGTTTAATCGCCCCCAGCAGTAAAAATTGGTGAGATTAACAAACGCAGTATCGTGTAGTTTTAGTGCCGTTCTGGAAGCCGCAACAACACTATATTAACCCACTATTTTATTCAGGTTGTTCGAGTTTTGCTCCATCGTTGGTAGGATACGTGAGAGGGAGAACTGGGTAAATGATAGGACAAGGGAGCATTAAGGAGCCAAGAGGCAACAACGTAAGTTCTGAAGCATTCTTCAGTGGCCAGAATGTTAATTGAGGAATGTTAACACTATCCCTTACGGGAGAGAGTCGAATCCTTCACTGTTAATTTATTGCCACAATCTACCTAAACGGGTACAAAACACTTGAATCTAATTCTCCATAGTGGGGTTAAAATTTAACAAAGATCCTACCGGGGTAAAGAACAGAGAAGCTGGGGTCCTTCCGACTGAGGTTAAAAGGGTAATATTAAGACAGAGAATTATTATAAGTCAGTTTACAGTCGCCTCTTTATTCAGCGTATGAAAAGTCACTCAATAAATGCAGTGGCGCCACAAAATTATCGGGTAATACGATTGTTACCAAGATACAGAGTAGAGATTGAGAGGGTCAATAATCCCAGTAACTATCACCAGATAATAAATAAATAAATATAATAATATATATATATATATATATATATATATATATATATATACATACATACTTATTTATATTTTACCACTTATTACCAAACTGCCTGCATGTACTTTTAAGCTGGTTTATATTTGTGCTATTTAAAATATGCTCTGCGTATTTCAGTTCTATGTTTCGAAAAACTGAGATAACGCACGCACGGATTCTTTTACTGGGCCATAATTTTGACTCTGAAAATAACAACAGCCAAACTTTAATTTCTGTTTTCCCGGAAGGGCGACGTAAAATGATGTTCTCATTGAGCTTATAAACTTGCTAGTATAATCACTGGAAATTATGAGATAACGTTCTTGTTTCATCGCTTCCCAAAGTCTGGGCAATCCGGTCTCCCTTCTAATCTGTTGATTGGAGCAGATGTATAGCTAAATCAGGTGTCAATAATATTCGAGATATTTCCACGAGCTTCGGCCCCCTCGGTGGTTTCAGAGTCTCTCGTGCCAAAGGGACTCTTAGTCAGGCACTCTTCTCCGCATGAACTTTACTCCACCTCGGTATGTAGTGGTATCTCACGTGGAAATAATTATTTAGATAAACGTATTTCCGACTTGAGGCGCAGACGCAGAATTGTTCAACTGCAATGGATAGAGGCTGGACTATTTTACACAGTGACCCTCCACTCCCCGCCCGCCGTTCTACTCTAACTGGAAGGAAAACAAATTAAAAATCGGACGAATTGTCCCGGCTTTAATTTCTTGTTTCTAATTAAAATACGAGTCTGTGCCGCGATAGCGCCTAAATTATTCGCTCGGTCGACGTGGAATAAAATAAAGTTATGAGAGAGAGCTCCCGGCCGGCCACTTTCTTCTCCGCCCCCGCCACTATATCCACTCTACTTTTTTGTACTCTCCTGTTCAAATATTTTCTCTCCCTTCAATCGCTGCGCTCCGAGGAGTAGCCGACACTCTGTTCTCGTATTTCCTATTAATAGATGACGCAAATATTTTCAATGCGTCTTTATAGAGTAAAATTTCTAGGCCCGTTATAATTCTGAGTTGAATTGGGATTATACTAGTTTTTTTTATTTTTACGCAGGTATACCGGCATCGGCCCATTAACAACAGTGGGAGCATTGTGTGATTGTCTAGGTACTTGAGATGTTAAGAAGGCATTTGCGGAATATTGTTATCCCGTTAATATCCCTTTGAAAAGTTAGTTTTTTGGACACTATAAATGTTCTGATTCTCCGTGCACGGTTTCGTGGAACCGTTAAACATATAAAAAATTAACAATTTAAAAAATTAATTGTAGAAAGTAAAAATATATAAATTTAGGCATAATTAGGCATACGAGATCGTATTTATTGATCCTATTAATTATTTCAAACATTGCCGGTATAATCTTTATCATAATTTAAAGGGAATAAATATTATAATTTTCTTTTATGCGTCAGTTAGAGCACTAAATAATAAGGAAGGGAATAATATCGTGCTGAAATTACACTTTCTGGTCATATTATTCTCTGTTCCTCCTAGCGGTGGTCACTAGCAAAGACGGCCAGGTCTGTACACTACAAACTACCTCGGAAGGACAATGATTAATGGAGCTCCGCCACCGAGACTAGTAGTATGTGATGTGTAAGGGTTTGTAGGAGTGAGAGGGGGCAGGGAAGTGGATGGATGCGGGTGTTCGTGTGTTACATTCGTGTGGTTGTGGTCGTGAGGCCGGGGCCTCAGAAAGGCTTTTCAGTTGTATTTTTTTTCCACCGTTCAATCAGAAGTTCGCGCGGTCGTCAGACAGACTGCGACTCACCGCTGTCGCGTCGTGAGAAAATGCGCGGTAATATGAATAGCGTAATTAAACATTCAGCGAGCATACAAAAAAAAACATGTCTATTAGGTTGAAATAATTCAACAAATTAGTTCTCAAAAATTAAAGCCGTTGATGTCAGTAAATTGCAAATTTGAACAAACAACAAAATGGTAAAAACAAACTGGAAAATTTAGAAGTACCTCCCCCCCCCCGGTGGGTGGATAATTTATGGAGCTGATTTATTAAAAAAGTTATATGAGGAGGGGAAATAGCGGTTAGCAGGCGGCTCTTTTATGCCCCGAGCAGCCGCCTTTATGATCCAACCTGACTGCCGACAGAAACAATCACACAGGCTAACCGACCAATACATTATTTTAAATGTTAAATTTTTACCAACGAGTATATTCCGGTTTTTTATTTTCAAGATTTGATCCAACAATCGTTTCAACTCACTTGCCTGGGCTTGCAGTAAACAGGATTAGGTCAGCGTCCCGACTTAGCCATAAACATATACAATATAGGATGGCCAGAGACTGTGTTGAAATAAAGGTTATTACTTTCGTTTACAATAAATTTTTAATTTATTTTATTATCTAATATACAGAAACCAATTTGTCTGTTCTATATGGACACATATCATACTAATTTATATTTATTTCTGAAATATCTTAAGGTTGAGCATCTTACCCCGTGGTATTATTATAGCTATTAATTTATAATAATTAATCCCATTTGCAGGAGAGATCAGACACCACATATTTTATGAAGCCTAACATTCAAATCCAACAATATTCCTCGCACCCGTATTACCCCTCTCATTTCACATGCTGTCAGATAAATACTATATTGGAAATCGTTATGCGGTCGTGGTTGCGCCGTGCGATTTTGAATTACCGGAAAATTGCGGGCGGCTGCAAATATCCGACGCCCGGCGGATTTTTAAGGGCCATAAAAATATTTGATGTCGCGATACACGTCCCGATATTAACAATCGATTATGGCTCTGTGCCGGGGGCGGGGGAGGATTTTATGACGGGTCGGCTGTAAACCGACCCATAAATGGCGGGGCCCGAGCTAGCCACCGCTAGGCGTCTCTTTCCGGGCTATATAATACCGTATTTTCGTCAGTAACCGTTATATATTCATGGTGGATCAGATACAGACAGTGTGCGGTCCGAGAAACTTGCATAAACCAGTGCAGTACAAAACATCGTGTGCGGCATAAATTAATGAAGTTTTCGAAACTATTAAGATTGCTAGGATTTGTTACAGCTTTTATTTTTCAGCGTTGTACGTTGCGTTACACGAAACGAGACTCTCTTACGGCTTTTCCCTATTACCGGTATCTCGAATTTCATTAATTATATGAACGTATGTCCCATATTAATTAATAGATATACGCGACGTCTACACTATTGCACTGTCAGATACGGTCGTATCTGATATCTGATATCGGCGACACTATATATGCCGCGGTCAGAAATATCATCCAGGCAACCGATCCCTGTCACTTCGAACAACAAACTTGAGATTGAACGAGTGGAAAGTTTTGAAGTTGTGAATGGATAGCTCATGAATGGTCCCATTACTTTTGCCAATTTTGGAATCTTGCGTTATCGGCAACTGAATCGATCAATATCAAGATAAGATATCTCCAGTAGTCAATGCGGTGCAGCTTAAACGCATCCCGGGTTCGAATTCCAGTGGCGGATCAAATTAAAAATTTCAGCATATTAAATGAGATGAGCTCGTAGACATCAGTATACTCATTAGAATTTAGTTTTTCTTTACCGTCTTGGCTCCATCTCAAAAATTCCCGTTAAATGGCCGCTATTAAGGTAGCGGACTGCGAATTTTCCTTCGCCTGCAAATTTCAAAATTTACCGTAACAACTGTTGTGATAAATAATTATTCAAAATTAATATTCAACCGAAATATAGGAAATGGTCGCTGACTGATTAATTAAGCGCGGCGGGCATAAACCATCGGTTTTTGTTTATAGAACAATAATAATTGAGAAATATCGGATATTTTTTTAATCAGAAAGAAAGAGAAGACAAAAAACGATTGTTTCGATGGGTGGGGGCAATTAGTCCGGAAACTCTAGACTATCAAACGGAGAATCATTTGTCATTGGGCTACGGTGAATATTGAGGTTAAAGAAAGAACGAACTTAACCTTCTTTCTTCAGGGTACAATTGACAATAGTTGAAACAAATATCTTATATGGACTTCCGACCAAAAAGTTTACAATTTTTCTAAAATCCACATTACCGTACAAGCTGGTAGGGCGTGTTAAAATTAATTTATCGATTAAAATTCCCAAACGTTTCTGCACCGAGCTTCGAGCCCGCGAGCGGACCCCTCATTTGATATGGGCAACGCGCTGCCTGTATTGACCCAGAGATACTTTATCGTTCAGCGGCCGAACTTCAGAGGAAATAACGATGCACCGAACCGAAGTCGGTATATGACGTTCAGCAAATCATACGAGACTAAATTCACTCGTGTCGGTTCAAATTCGCGGTCGATTGAAAAGTTTGCGGAACGCTGGCAAAGTAATTTATCGCTATTGCGAGAGTTGGTGTAGCAATTTGGAATTATGATATACGAAGTTTTACTGCTTGTTTATGAAATAACTTATCTCTATTAAGTCATTGCGGCTATTGCGGTCCTTGTTTCTCAATTATTGTATACTTATTCTATCATTGTTAAATAAAAATCCTTATTAAGTTAAGAAGAAAATAAAGTCACAGTGACATTCGACACAGTGAGATAGAAATTCTTGAAATCTGAAAATGATCAGATAGAATCTTGTAATACGGGCTGATAACATGTTTTGTTGATGTACAACAAAACGACGATGATTCGTGATTCGAAATTAGTATTACAGGTCACTAAATCTAAGTTAGATTAAGTTTAAATTCGTAATGGAAGGAAAATACGGTCCGCCGCCGCAGAATCGAACTCTGTGCCGAGTGCTTTTACGCTGCTTAACTCTATCCACTGAACTATGTTGGAACCCATCGCCGTTGATACCGGAATTTCCCTGCAATTAGTCCTTATCTCTAACCTAAGACCATTGTCTGCGCTCATTTCCTTACTGGTAGGTGTGAAATAGAGGTCAGACATAGTTAAAGTGATGCAGCGTAAAAGCATTCTCCGTTGGTGGATTAAATTTTCCTTCATCTGATTACTGATGACTAAGGCTCATTATCGTATTATTTAAATAACAATTATTAATCGTTTTAAATTTTGACAGTGTTTTCTGAAATTCTGTGACTTTTAAATCCGAATTTTCTTCATTCTTATTTAATTAATCAATACCTTGTTATATGAAGCAACCCCCGCCCACAACACAGAAATTAAAATTAAAAAATAATTATAATTTAAAATATATTTTAAACTGACAACTTCTATTGAATTTTTTGTACATTCACTTTTGGTCATAGCGATCATCATGCCTGTATTAAGACAGGCTTAAATATTAAGACAGACTGTTAAGGTTTTGAGGTTGAGTTCCACTAAACTCCTTCTTTCTTTCTATATTTATAAAGTAATTATAATTTCTAACACCGCGAACATTAATTTTTCATATAATATTTTACCGGCCAGTATTTTATATGGGCTCGAGTATTTCATTTTAGGTGGGAGAGGGCTCATCTGGCGGGCATGGAGGGTCTTATTTAAACTTTCATTTTTAATCGGCGCCACTTCCTTTGAGGACGTTCCATTCCTCCCCTTCAGCTTCCTTCCCGGCTTCCTTAGCCCAAGACGGGAGCCCATCACAAATGCACCGGGTCTTTCGTCTTTGTCGGTTATTAATTTTTACTACTTGCCAAGGAAAAACTCCTCTCTGCTCCGAAATATCATAAATGTAACTAAGGAATTGTGTGTATACCGTTCTCATATCCGGATAGTGTACCATAATTTATACTTTATACCTTATCACTTTAAGAATGTTAGAAATAATATTGGAATCTATCCTTTGACACAATAAGTAATTCTTGATGAGATAATTATATTTCATAAATGATGAAATAAATATATTTCAAGTAAGGCATTCATAGTAAGTAGGCTAATTTGAGGTTGACAGTATCCGGTGTGTATTCAAAGTACCTGAGAGAAATATCTCATTATTATCGCGGATCGTTTATATTCGATCCGATCCTAATGTAAATTTAATTTTCTAATTGAACATTTTCTTGAATTATTAAACAGCGTGGAATCCAATATTGTAAAAAATCGGATTCGGTAAACAATTTCGTTTACCGGATTTTGTGAACGGTGGCCCAATCCTCTATTGGATTGAAAGTGAAAGTGTGAAGCAAAGCCGGGCTTGAACTTGTTTCCGAACTCGGTGTAGCGATAGAGGATAGCATTAACAAGCCCGCCGCGGTCTACAACGCACACAACCACGATCGAAGTAAATACAAAATTTAAGGAGTCCTAGCCTCCAGTAAACCCAAACCC
This sequence comes from Lethocerus indicus, assembly GCA_019843655.1. Lineage (NCBI taxonomy): Eukaryota > Metazoa > Arthropoda > Insecta > Hemiptera > Belostomatidae > Lethocerus > Lethocerus indicus. Next base: position 14,263,169 of record JACDQD010000008.1, read on the forward strand.
GACCCACTACCGCCCCAGACGTTAACCCGTAAATAAGCAGTTTACTGTTCGAGAGTTCGCCCCTTTAAAAGGCGTACACAGCAGAACGGCGGCGGAGTGGAAAGCAAAAACACCACTCAGGCCTGAGAGCCGTTATGAACGGCTAACGCGTATAAATGGTCATACGTCAGGGCGATACAGGACTTATCTGTTTTCAAACTTAAATGGCTACACTGGGTATTGATCTTCCTCGGGGATCCTATTCGGAGTTTTCGCGTCAAAAGGATTTATTTGTATAGACGGGAGTCTCTCGGAACGTATAACACCGCCCGTCCATCACTCCTCGTCCGATTATCTATCAATAATTTATTATTTTAGCTCCGCCTGTGTTCCCTCCGTCTTCTTTGTCCGATCGGCGACTAGATCAATTTTATTAAAGATTTTATTAAAATATTAACTGGCTCGGCAGGCAATCTACCGACGACGATAAAAGCAGAAATCGATCGAGTTTCAAATCGAATTGGTGGAATATCTCCTTAAATCGAGTGAAAAATAAATAAAATAAAACAATTGGGATTGCTAAACGGAGATGTAACATTTTGCAAACGCCCAACTGACGGCGAAACGAAATAAACTTTATTGCCTCCAACAATTTAGTTAGTGTAGGAACCAGTCGCCGTATTAGGCGGTTCAGAGTTGGTTATGCATCCGAATTATCATTGGAAGGAGTTAGAGAAAGGGAGGACCGACTAAGAGGCAACTCCTGTCCCGTATGCATAATGTTTCCAGAACTGGCCGTGTTTAAGACAACTTGCGGCTCCAGTTCGCTTAGCAATTAGCTATTAATATTTCAAAGCCAACCCGCTATGTTTTCGACATTCGTTATGCAACCGTAATGAGCGGCTTAATTTAAGATGTTGCTCCTCGAACACACGAACAATCGGCAACAGTTAATTTATAAAATCAATAAATATTGTATGCTTTTCACGCAACATCGGTCTTATAATGAAGTGCTAATACTTCTTTTAAAGAGTGGAGATTCGGGTAATGGTTCATATAGGTGGAGCATATAACTGTCCAATGCAAAATTAAAAGCGATTCATGATTGGATAACATTAAACAATACTTCTTTAACTCGAACACCTGTGTATACCAATGTAAAATATACGTTTATCAGCTGTAATTTGATAACAGTTGCCCTGACGCGAAAACATAAATAAAATGTAAATATGAAATTACAGTATTCGTTTTATTTTTACGGCAAGAGAAATCAAAATATGTTTTTATAGTTTAGATTTTTTTGTTAGTATATTTCAAAGTGAACATTTCTTTTTATCGGCAGATGAAACTAAAAAAGCGTTTGGATCGATGTACCCTACAAATTAAAACCCAGGGAGGCGGGACAACCCGAAGGAGGTGTTTCTTCGATTACCTTGGAGCTCGTAAAGTTTTCGGTCGAGTGGAGGAGGGTTGAAGAGAGAAAGAGAGCCAATTTCGTTTCTGCCGGCCCCGACTATGATTCGCCTTTATCGAAATAATTTACACCCCATCCCCTTCCACCCCATGCTGAAGCGTAATTCAAGTCTCAGAAAGTGGGAAAGCGAGATTTTTTCCAAGTCCAGTCGATTCTACCCAAGCGTTTAGAGCCGGAATCCCATTTAAAGGACCCAAACTACCGAGACCTTACGGTTTTGCGAAACTTTACTATCCCGCCTCCCCATCAGATTAGTCTAACAAATAAGCACGAAGAATGGACAGGTTGTTCTTTACAGGAGTAAAATACAAACATAAAACCGTCCACCGAAGTTTATTTTCGTTTGAAGTAAAAAATGAGTCCGAATTAGGTATGTTTTTACACTGCAAAAAGGAAACACCACTGGGCGGTTTCTCATTTCACGGTGGCAAAGAGATTTCGACATTTTCTCACATCGGTACGGTCCTATATTAGTCTCCCTTCATCGCCAGTACGACGGCGATGAATCAGTTCACTAACAGAGTTAACAGGGTGATTGATCTGCAGCTGACAGGCGCAAGTTACCCGCAATAACTGTACCCTAGGGACGTTAACGATAATACTATTACGATCATAATTGTCATATTTAATCAAGTGGGATTAAGCATCAAAATCGTACTTATTCTTTATTGATTTTTCAGTCTAACTTAAATTATATTATATTATAAATGTACATTTTATATCACTCGTGCTATATTGCGCTGTAATGCGACGGCGCTGATACTAACCCGCAAGACGAATCTGTCATGCGGGTCTGATGATACTTTTTGTTGTTAGTACGGCGCTATTTAATTAAGCTAAATATTCTGTTCCTGTATATTGGGTAAATATGAAATAATATTTAACAGTAAAATTTAGAACGAATGTTGAAATTATTTCCAACTATTAAAAAAAATAGATTTGGTGGCCCCAGTAAAGCAGGCCGAGGAGCAGACACGGGAGATATCTAGCGGCGAACGTTGAAAAACTCTTCTCATACATTGCAAATTACAGTGGCGATTTTCATTTCTCATACAGACTTAAATTTTGGATTTAGTAAATTATAAGTGATACGATTGTACCTACCGAAAAAGTACGGTATCTATATTACCGATACGGTAAATCGATGGTAGATCGGTCTTTCATTTTTCGTTACTAATCACATACATAATTACATTACTAAATATGTCACTGTCGTTGAAGCTCTCAGTCTCCTTTTTACTACAGTAAGTGTAGGTTATATTCAATGGAATTTTTTGAGGGCGTTTTAGTAGAGAAAAATACTTCAAAATCTGCTTCAAAATATTTCTGAGCTACTAGCTATGAAGGTATGTGAAATGAACACATTTTGTGTAATTGTGAATGGACTATTACACTTTATAGTATAGTCGTTTACATAGGATAGGATCCGATCAAAATTAAAATCACACATAGGAAACAATGGATACGCGAAACACGGACTAAGGTTAGTTTCATTTGCGCCAATTCACTTAGGCCTCAGGGCCGGTGTTAAAAGCAGCATTGGGCGTTTCCAATTGGGGGCCGTGTATTGTAACGCGTTTCGGTATCGAGGTGACATATCGGGCCGTGAAGAAACGACTGGAACCGGAGTCAATTCCAGTTGGGCTGGACAATGCCGCCTAATGGAGGCTGCCCACTTCCGCCCTTTTATTTATTGGCCGTACACTCTACTTGAACCTTTCCCTGTAGGCCTTTACACTCCCGAGTGTTACCTTGCGACGGAACAGTACGGCGGAAAGTACCTTAATGTAGGTTAAAACTGAACCGCGCGCTGATCTGGAACGCTAAAATTAATTTTCTTATCACCACCCCTGTTGCATCGAGTTATCTAATAAATCAACGCCCGATGAATGCCATCATTCTTTTCCCCACTCGCCTCCTTGGTCTTAAGCTAGACCACAGTTAAGTGGTTCGGGATAAATGCCGTCTCTTTGTCTATTATATTGATTATTAAAATTATTCAGTCCTAAAAATTAAAGGAAAACAAGTTATTTTACGTTTACACTATCGACAAATTTACATTATAGTATAGGAACATGTCAAAAGCGCCATCATTGGGTGGTTTCTTTGTCGTGACTAACACGTCGAAATAAATACATGTATCAATTGCACCCATAACTGTATAGGTTGATTGTGCAAAAATAAAACAGTTAAAAAAAAATAGAATAGGAAGGGACCTTGTGAGTCCCTTAAATACGCAAATCTCCTATCTATCCGCTTTATAACAAAACATTTCTTTTCATTAATTTATGACTATGGAAGGTTGATGATACCGGGAGTTGCAGGAATGTTGAGTGGATGGGAGTATATTGTCCGGGGTTCATTCCCAGATATGATTTATTTACACCCGCCCCGGTAGTATATTCCATCGCCCAATGCTGGAGTGTACAAAGGCATCATAAATTACGGGATGTCGAAATGTAAATGAACTCGGAGGGAGGCGCTGTTTATTTTTCGGCGCGCATTTGCAGATACGAACATTTTTTTCGGTCCTTCTGCCGTACATTTTTTTTACTCGGAATGTCCCCTTCGTACATCAACGGACGGCTCAAAGTTTCACAAGTTCAGTAAGCTGCTTGTCTGAATGTAACACTGGGGTTGAATTTAACTCCGAAGAAAAACGATCGAATATTTATTGTCCGTACTTCTGTGTGCTTTAACACAAGCATTATATTCATTGTACATCACTGTTTATTATTGTGTTTAAATATCCGAGCAGTCTTACAACGAGGTAAACAAATACTATTAATAGGAACCTATTGTAGTTTATTATAAAATAAAGTACCTATTTCAGGCATTATAATTAAATTCTTAATTAATTAAACTCTTATAAACTTTAATATATAAGTTGGTGACAGTACCGCCAAAGGACAAAAAGAGCCCTACTCAGGTAGATCATAGGATTCGTTTTCGAATGTTTAGCTTTTATGTCATAAACGGCGCGAAGTCGGCCATCAGATATGGTATTATTTGAAATTTTTTTAAATATGTCCAAGAGCAAACAGTCTTGGACAACACTCTGGTTACCGTAGATCTATCGGTAATATCTACGGTATTCCAACCCCTCGCAGACCACAAAACTGGCATTCTAAACACTCTGGTTAGTTTGGTCGACGGACGCACATATTTTTGTGTTATTATTCAATGATTAAACGTCAATTGGGACAAAATAATTACGTAAATTATCATTATTACATCCTTCATTAAGTGAGGAATAATACGATGAATGCATAAAATGTTATTGTGGTCAACTCCCATTATATCAAATCTTTTCACCGAAACAGTAGGATTTTTAAAAAAATAAATAGTCCATGTTTAGTATTGTTATATTTTTTCAGAATACACAAAATATATCAGGAGGTTATACACCAAGATTTGATAAATAGATTTATTATTAAGGTACAAGATAATACTCAATAGTTTTAGACCAACTAGATTAATTACAAGACATTATTACATAGTATTTCTTAGTGAAGCAATAATCAAATGATAAATTTGGTGTTCGACATTGGCCCACAATCTACACATTTTTTAAAAATAAAAAGTACAAATCACTTACACTTTGCCTAGTTTTAAATAAAATAAATACATTTTAAAACTTACTATCTACATCACATATATTTGTAATTTCAAAATCTGTACATTACACAATCTTTGGAATCAATAGTTTCAGAGCACCAATAATTAAACGAGCCTGAAGCTCCATTTTTTTATACTAACATTAAGTAAATGCTTTACGATAACTAAGGTGGGATAAATATTAATACAAAATAAAATTATGTTCACATATTAGTTCATTCTATTTATTGTGTTTAAAATAAAAAATTTCCTCAGTACATGGTAAATAATATACATGGTATAAAATATTCTTGAGTAACCTTTTTATAATGTTATAAAAACCAAGGGACACTTTTATGAATCAAAAAAAGAAACAAAAATAAAAAATATCCACCTTAAATATATTACACTTGAAATAAAAGAAATACTGAAAAATACACAATTATCACATTTTAAATTTGCATTGATTAATTCGAGTGATGTTGACATTTGAATTATAATTTCTTATTAGAGTATTTCTAACATGAAATGTTGGTGCAAGATTCTACATTATGATTCATACAAATAGATGAAATGTCAAAATAAGGTATAGAAAAAGCTATCAGTCTTATAATGATCGCAACATAAACACCACATGAATATGAATAACATAGATATAGCAATAATTTAGGTAATTTCAATACAAAATTATTTTTCTTGATTAATATCTCAGAATTCTAATGTAGTAAACATTATTAGTATTAGTAGGTATTTTATATATTTGGGAAAAGATGATCAATTATTTCCTTTTAAATTTTCCAAGTAGAGAAAAAGCAAAATCTGTATTACCTGCCAATTTCCTGTAGCATTCATTGCCAGTAGCATACATATAAATCTTGTGTATTACAAACTATCCATTCCTAAAGATTAAATTCTATATAAAGCTAAAGTGGTCCTCACTATACCCAGGTATACATGTCGATCTTATAATTCATATAAATTTAAGGTGGACGTTATTTTTTTTATTTATTTAAAATACTGTCTCTATAATACTGTTTTATTACAACTGATCTATTTACACAATATTTATTTAATTAAATTTATCATTAATGTTTAATTGTAACCTATTTATACACCCTACTAATATATACCTGAGGCTATGTGAAATGCAGAATCATTTGGAAATATTTCTGTGCAAGAACCAAGATATATTTTAATAAATTGTCATTTAATAGTCAAGATATTTATATCCAAAATGCTTAAATTGTGTAAACTTTAGAACATAGGATTATCCTTTGGCATTTCTAAACTCAATTATTGATAATATCTTTTTTTGAAGCTCTTAATCTAGGAAATTGAAAATTCATATTTACAAAATGATAGGTCAGTTTAAAACTCCCAGTAAGAAGATCTCTGTATAAAAATCTTTTTTTTTGGATTACAAAACAATACATTTGACACAATATATTTCTTTCTTACGTGCTATAATCCTAATCAGTGCTTTATATTCTACACTAGCATGAATGAGATGGTTAAATCATATTCAAATACTAACCATCCACTAATAGACTGAGTTACCATCTCAACATTAATTGAAATTAATTTAAACACTCCAAGTGAAGTTCAAATTCAATGTAATACCACTTACATCACAATCTCAAAAGCAAATCCTACTCAATTGCCTTCAGGTACAGAAATTATTTTTTCTCTTCAAACCAAATTTATTTAATTAATGGATCTATATATACTTTAAATATATTTAAATGTTATGAAATTTAGTTATATTATTATTTGCAATAATAATAATTTAACTATATATACATACATATATATATATATATATATATATATATATATATATATATATATATATATATGTTATTATTATTATTTCCTAATATAACCAAATTTTAATGTATGTCATGAATTTAGCAAGGACATATACCCCCAATTCTAAGAAATAATAGACTAAGTTCCCATTGTTACTAGTCTGGGAAAACATTGGTCAACAAATTTGGCTCCACTTAAATTCATATTAAGCTATTTTTAAATGTTAATATGTTTATAATGATTATTGTGACATTGATTAATTCACCCAATTTTATTAAATGAGGTCAACTTTAAATTGATAACATCTGAAATAATAATGAATACTCTATTGCACCAAAACAGTGGTCTAATAGAGGTGCCACATTCACCACACATATTCATTGTTATTTATCCATTGCATTAAATAATAACTTCTTCTATCTCTAACAATAGTCAATTGTTACCAGTTTTTTGTAAATAATATAAAGGTTCTGATATTTGTCAAATAGATGTCCTGCAATCAGTTTAGTATATATTATGAAAGTGTCTAATGGTTATGGAAAGGAGCAACTGAAACTAGGTGGCTAAAAATTCATGGTGAGTATAGCTACTTGGTCCACTGTAGAGTTACAACAAATGGCAGCCTAAATGCAATGATCACTAGGTGGTATGTAAAGGAAATGAGAATGAGAATTTATAAAATATAATGTGTCAATACATTCACATTTTTCAATACAGATAAAGATTATGATGAATATGTCCCCCTGTGGCTGCAACATTTTTTTTATTTTCAATTTCTATTATGGACAAATCTGACAAAAATACAAATGTAACCGGTTGATATTCAGGTTATAATTCCTACAATGAATTTCAAATAAAGTCCGGATCCGTCTGCAAGATCTTTATTTCCTTTGATTAATCAATAATCTACCTGATTCCTGGAAAGCCTACAAAGGCTTGGCGAAAGAAAGCTATACCCGCTTGACAGTGAAACACAAATTGAACTTTATCCATCCTATGTGAGTCATTTATTTCATTCCATAAAAATCTGTTCCATCATAATAAAAAGCAATCCCCATTTGAAATTCATTGTAGGTATTATAACCTGACAAGGCCGAATGAGTTCAGGCACGTGACACCACGTAATACGCTTAAACCAGTATCAACGTGACCCTACTGATAATTTAGCTGGACAAACCAGGTGTAATGTTATAATTTTAAATGGAATTTAAACTAAAATATAATAATCTCACAAATTTTTCATTCACTCATAATACAGAAGATATAGTACAATTAAACATTTATTTATAAATGGTATAGCCATCCTATCAAATCATTGCTTTTCTACGTAAAATAACATCCACTCTAAACAAATGAGAGGAATAGGGTGATTTAAGGTTAATTATTACACAAATCCAAGCTAGACATCGGAAGAAAATAAATTTACAATCAAAGTTTTAACAATATTTTAAACCATTTTTCAGATTAATCAAATATTTATGGATAGAATTTTTAACTAAATCTACAGCAGGTTCTAAAAACCTTTGTTCATTTTCATGTTGTTGAAACGGTGCTGAGTTAATCCAAAATTGAATTAATTTCCTCAATCATTGTGCAATTGAAATTCAATTAGATACCGCAGCTTTAAACAAACGATTGAATCTTATTTTTATATTGAACAAGTTGCAGTTTTCAGCTATTGTTTTGAATATTATGGTAAAAGTCATTTGGCCTAGCTATCTTTTTCATTTACTGACGACACTCGCGCATTTATTTATTATTATATTATACGTAATATGCTTCATAATAAATACTGGAATAATGTAAACAGGTTTTTTTTAATTGTGATTATTATTGTAAATGCTTCACTACAATATTTCTATTAAGATTACTCAAATTCGAATGAACTGGAATTGTATGTTGATTACTAGAATTATATATAGTTTTTATTTAACTATCGTGGAATTAGAATGATTCACTAGTGCTATTGAACATTACTGTTGAATGGGAATTACGTTCTCATTTTAGAAATGAGCTGTTACATTAAGTGTTGGAATTCGAAGAGGTGAAGTTCCTGAAAAATTGTTTTCGTATTTCTAAGCTTGGCGGACAGTGATGGATTGAAGAGTATCGTAGAGGCCTCCCCAAAGAGCCTGGTCGAGTGTTTCCCCCTTGATTTCCGAAATATTTCTCATGAATCAAATGGAATCAACTTCAATTGAACACTGTAATCAACCTCCGTATATAGTATACTACCAGAAGTTGTATTTGTGGAGTTCACTAAGTTCCCGTCACTCAGACCTAGTGAGAGTGTTTAATATTCAAGTTTCTTCAGTAGTAATGAATTTGAAAAACGTTAAGTTTTTACTTCGGAAATACTTCTTAGTCTAAAACAGATCCCTCATAGATCCAAATAATTCGGTCGCGGTACTTGCTGTGTTAACGATGACAGAAATTAAACGCAAAGATCGTTTCTTAATTTTAAAAAATTATACTTCCGCAATTTAAATGAGACGGGATGAAAAAAAAATTACACCGCAGATTTCAGATCTCATAAATCACGGAAAATATACGAGCGGTGGAAATACAATTCCCGCACCTGTGGGAAAAATTGGAATGGAATTAAATTGTTCCACCTCGTATATTTTCATAACTTCAGTTTCTAACAATCACGAGGGAAAACACGTTACACCTGTAAGGAAAGTTTCTAATTAATGATACATCAAAATAGTTAAACGGGAGCATATTTTTCAACGATTTTTAGTAAGGATTCCACCTATTTGGATATATATAGAATACAATTTTTACAAATGATAGATATTGGGCAGGTGACATTTTATGAAAGGTTACATTCTGCGTTCTGTAAAACGTATGGTACAATATATTGTTTTATATATCGGACGCTTTAATCGCGCCCGATAAAACCCAATAATTGGCCCATTTCGAGTTACAACCTCAACTGATCGGAAAAATATGGGTAGGAGATATTAAACTGTAGATATGCACCTATTAATTAGCATGGACTATACATCGATTTTTTGATTTTTCAGAAATTTTTGTTTTTCAGCTGTGTCACTATTGGAAGAAGGGTATGCCAATGGTCCTTGTGCTCTCTTGAGTCGCCACACTCGCTGATTCTGTCTCTCGGTGACGATCTGAAGAATCGCGGGATTCTAGGAGGCCTGTTCCTAAGGGTGCGGGGATGTTGCATTTGTCGGCTGGTGAATTCGTCGAGACCGGCTCTAGACGTTGATGTAGTACTCTTTCTGAACGGCCGGATAGAGCGGCAGAGGCCGTCGTCATAGCTGCAGGCTGTACTCGTGACGCTTCTTGCATTTCTCCCTGGCCAAGTAGCAGAGTGCCATAGTGATCAGCACAGCGATCACGACGCTCATCCCTATCGAGATCCAGATTATCTCCTCGTTGATTCCGGAGAGTTTTCCGCCTGAAACAGTTTGATGGAAATTTTACTAATTCAACATCCTGAATCTTTTTTTTTTTTTTTTAACTGTTTTATTTTTGCACAATCAACCTATACAGTTATGGGTGCAATTGGTACAAGTATCCTGAATCTTTTAAAATATAAAATCCGTTTAACAATTTTCAATTGATTCGAAGCTTTCCACCGTCGAGCTAGACGCTAGCTTCAAAAATAATTGAAGGGGAGTACATTTTCAAACTATTTAAATAATATATGTATCTGTTAAGACAATATGACCAACATTCTAAATAACGCAATGATCTATTATGTAATTTACATAAATGTATACGATGATAATACTTTATAATTATAATAAATTAAAACTAATAATCATTTACCTCATACGAAGTAATTTTCTCTACTGCCTCAAGTTCACCGGCATAAAATGTATACGAAAATTAAATTCCGTACGGACCCCGATTAAGACTAGACACCGAGGCGAGGACTCGCTTGTCACAGTTTCGAGTTCTGTGCTCGGTAAATTTAGTTTGCGTTATTAACAATAATTTAATAATTTGGATTACTTTAATATAAGTTTTAGGTACGGAAGTACAGGTGGGTGGGTACAAGGGGTCAGGGGAAACGGCGCCGGAGTTCAAACAGTGTTTCGTCTCCTGATTCAATAAAGTCTAATAACCGGGATCCGGGTCGGATAGTCCCGGTTAGGAATATTATCGCGGAGAGAAGTTTGGTGGAAGGGGGGCGGCAAACAAGATTAAAGAGCGGGCCGTCAACAGTAGTAGTACCAGTAGACCGACCGCCCGGATACGGGGAGTAGCCGGTAATTCGGTTAAGAGTATTACCGGATCGGGAGCGATAGAGAGGAGGGAGGAGAGGGACCAATATAGAGAAGACATCGGTACTGTCCCGTCCTCCCTTGGGTGGAGGCGAGACAATAAGGGCAATATGAAACCTTTTTCGCTATCGGTGGGCGGCGGGGGTTCAAATAAGATGGGTAATTCAATCTAAAGGAACTCCACCTTCGGAATTGTCCCGGGTGAAATCAGTCTCGGGGATCTACGGGGGTTCGCTCTGAGACAACAGGATTTTCAATCTTGGCCCAAGCTATTCTTATGATAATCAGAGGACTCAAACATTTATTTCCGGTCAGCACGAGTGAGAATTCTGAATTTGCCACGCTTCGAAAGCACAAAAAAAATCGTCGCAAAGAATTATTGACTTTACACATATCTATAATTTAAACCTTTCCCCAATCTTCTCGCTTATCGATTGCCTCGCCGTCACTAAATTAATGAGGAACGCGAGTCGTATTCCTACGGGTTGTGTAATTTATAACAAATAAAATAAATCGCCGTTAACAGTGCAGACCTCAATAATTTACTGACGCAACACAGCTGGCCAGAGTGGGAAAAGCGAAACTTTAATGCTTGTAGAAACATAATGTCCCTAGTACTTGTGAACGTTGTTTTTAGGCCTTATAAGTTGGTTTGTAATTGTTACTGTAAGTTGGATAAAGTTAATTCGAACTGGGGTCGCGGTGTGAATCTTAAGCTAAGGAACACTTCCGAAGTTGTATTTTCAGTGTAGGATAGAATTTATGCGCTCATAGGTTAAGCGTTAAGAGGGAAATGTCTTAAGAAAACCTTAAGCTAAAGTGTCTCACACTTACATAAAAGACATAACGGATTTAACTAAAGAACTATATCTAGCAATGTTGAGGTGCAATTATATAATATACATGTATAACATGATATTCCTTCTGCTCCTTCCATAGAAAAAAGTAACACTGAGAGGACATAATTTTTTTGGTTTATTTATTTAAGTTATATAATAAGTGGTTAAACAAGGTTGATTTATTTAGTGTTTGCAGACTATAAGCGTTTTAATGACCCAATGGCTCGAGCCTAGGCTTGATTAATACAAAAAAATCACTGGGGGTGCGCTGTATTCTTCAATTCCAAATTCACATTTGAAATCAATTCAATCCAGACATCTCAAAGTATGAAGCACGTACCGCACCTTCGCCCAAATCCCGTGCGCTGCCTATTGATCCCGATTGATTAGGAAGCCCCAATCAAATTATGCCGCATTCACGGGTTGTTGGCCGGAGTGACAAATTTGTTTCGGTGGGGGAGCGGCGGGGGCGGGGCGGGGCGGCAAACATTTGTCTGGAGTCCGGTGCTAATTGGACCGCGGCGCTTAATCCAGTTATGCTCAGGGCCGACGACATCGGGCAATGCGAGATGTTTTGTTCCAATTAACAGGAGGTTTGGGACACTGTTGACAGAGGAGGGCCCTCCTCCCTGCAGCCCTTCCTCGGCCTACAAACAACGCCTACATGTATATACGCTCAGTATAAATTCGTCAGGTGATCAGCTCCTGCCGGCCGTACAGTCGGAGGGGCCGTGCTTAATACTCGGGGAGTTAGGGCAGACACCCAATCGGAATTATTGATCGATGGCATCCGATCCCGATTCAGAAGGGAATAATATAACATCATCCGTTCTAACTCAAATTGTATTGGGTTAATTACATTCGACGGCTGGTGAAGTGAGCAAAGGAGCTTAGAGGATTCGATCGTCGTTCTTATTATTAAGCCGTAGATATTATGCCGGACCGAGGAGAAATTGTTTTATCGCGGGGATTCCATAACCACAGCTTAGGACTCTAGAGAACATCGTTTTGATATTTTAAGATCGACCCCTCTTACCAAATATTCCCAATACTATTGATGAAAGAAAATTAAATACAATTTACACTTTACAATATAAGTTATTTGAATCTAGGTATATTATACGAGGAGATTTTAGACAAAGTGGAAACCATAAGTCTTTCGTTTTAGGTTTTAGCATTCTATCAAGATTTTTATTACTTTTGGACAGCGTGGCAACAAAATTGGCCTTAATGACAGCGTAATGAGGATTGTAGACGTCCACTTCCTTATGTTTTTCTCCTTTTTTACCCAGCGTAGGGTCTTACGGTCCATAAATTTTTATGGGTCGTCATAAATGTTTCTGTCCGGCCGGCTGGCTTTTTCCCATCAACATTTATGGATGCCGTTATAGGTCTGGAGGGCCGCCGTTATCGGTATCGGCGGCGCTAACTAAGAGGAGATGCTGCTCATAGCGGGCCAGGAAGTGATTAAATTAATATCCGCTCTGGAGGGCTGAGGGCCAACTTCCATCCTCTGGATTTATTCCAGGGGGCCTGCCTGCTGGCAGGTTACCTTTAATGTTTAACGAGATAAGCCCGCCGGGCGGACCCCCTAACCAAGATTCGTTAACTCCTATAACTTCGGGCCGTTGTTTAAATGATGTAACTACACCCGCCGAGGGGAAATACCCGAAATTTATTCCCGATCCATGAAATTGTTCACCGTTCGTGCTCTGCCGGCCTAGAAATATTCTTCTGGGCGTTCGGGAGGGTAAAATCGTGCAGAAACTGTTCGTTTTCAATCTATATTGCGATGTGTTCCTTCTTCTGCCGATATTGTTATTTATATTATGGTCCAATGCCACATTAATAACCTGGAACTGTAGGACTTGATTTAGGAAATAAAATTAAAATAATCGCATTGAAATCGAAATTTCATATGTAGCAGAAATGTTATTATTCATTACACAAACACAATTATTTATCGCTGTGCAGATAGTATGCACTAATATAATGCATAAGTGTTTCCAGAACCATTTTTAAGAGCTTCATGAAAGAGGTTAATTTTAAAAGTAATTATAAACTTTGTTAATGCCATACACTAACACGGACATATAATTATTATTTATAAAGATGCAATATTTATATGAACATGATTTTTATGATTCAGAAAGTCCTGTATTTCATAATAACGCGTACAACTCGGAATAAGCATAATGCGCTTGTAAAATTCAAGGCTTAAATAACATGATTTAGATATAATTTAGAACTACAAATATAAATTAACGCAGTTCCAGACACTTTCAACATCCCTAAATTTCCATGAAATAATTTATGAAGGTAATATATAAATGGAGCTTCTTGCTGAAACCTAATCTTTATTTACCGTACGATGAAAATATTTAAATTGGGATAACGTTTAGGCCTGCGCCATCTATAAAAACTGTGATAGGTTAGCGATGGCGGCCGAAGCGTTAAGGGACGATCCGTTGAGTAGTTTATCTTCTTTAAAGGTTGACACCCAGCTCTGACACTGACAACCAAGAATAAAAGAGAGGAGGCATGTTTTGCTTTTCGCACGAACGTCGATGGTTCAAACTGAACTCCCCTTCCCAACGGTCGTTTCAATATTTGCCCATTAACCCGTAAACGATACGCTGGAACGACCGAGAAATTGTTTGCCCGAAGGAATTCTAAGCAATTACTAAAACCCCAGCTCGAAAATTCCTGTAACATTAAGCTGTATAAAATAGCCGGATGTTTAAATACATAGCTATAATATTGACTCGCGTTCCTTTCATACATTTCAAAGAATTATGAACAAAAAATTCGTACCATAGCAACTCATAATTTAATGTTTTTTTAAAACACATTTAATGGTGTAAATGAAATGCAATTTACAATGATGAATAATAATTCATTAGATCCCGGTTTGGCTCAGCTTAATGTATAATACTTGCTTAACGAGTTAGCTGTTTCTATGGAAAGGATAATTAATTTTCATCTATATCGAAATTACTGACAATACTGACAGTGTATGCCCCACTGGCAATAGACATGTGCGTCTCTAATTTACGTCGCTAATTAATCCGATCTAGCGTAGGAAAAATTAGCGCGTGGAAAAATAAATTAAAAGAAGAATTATGACATAAAAAACCATCGCGTTCTCCATAATAAACGTCTTAAATCAAGATAATTATGCCAGCAGTGGTTATTCATTGCGGGTGCTTACGGCGCTTGATACTAACTGCCGATACAGCAGTGTCGTGCGGGTCGCCTATACACTCGTTGCACGGCGCATAAGATTTTATCACTGGAAAGCATTGGAGCATCTGCGATGGTTCAAAATATAATTATAACGACCATATCTTACGTGAATGCTTGTTTTTGAACCCAGAATCATTCTTATATTTCTTAAATACGAGAGAATTCAGGAATAAGAAATTCTACAAATATAGTAACACAAGAAATAACAATACGGATATATACACATAAATTACGCATAACCTGCATATTTATTATTATTATTATTATATTCTCCTCCTCATTTCCCAGTTTTAATTTAGGTGTAGAATGAAATTAAGAATCAGGCAACAATTTAAAAGGATCCTGTTAGTCTGAATTGGTCATAACTAATAATGTCGAGCATTTCTGTCGATCGTAAACGATTTGCGATAATACGGCTGTGGTAATCATTTGAATGATTAACCTGTTATACTGTCTTACTTGCAGTGCCCAGCATAGTGTTTTATAGTTCAAAGAACGTGGCGGACTTACCTCGTCCGTACCTTATTTTTTACCCCACGGCGAACTGCCGAATAATGTATCCGCATTATTCGATGCGGGGTGCCGGCCCTAGGCTATTTCTAGCGGTCGGTTTAGGGGGTGGTGTAGTGGGCAATTTTGGCGGGCAATTTATTATTAACCGGTTGTTATCGATACGGGTGGCCGGAAGCTGGGAATTCTCCCAGGAGAGCCATAACGCCCGGTAGACGGCGCCGGGTCAAAAATTCGATTAATTTTTTATGGGAGCCCCGACGACGAGACGTTCCCTTGATATCTCCTCGAGGCCGGCATTAAACCATCCGGCCGAACACGGTGCATTCTCGGATGTGCAGTTTGGCCCGAGTAACGAGGCTTGATGTCGTTAAAGTAATGCTTGCAATTCACGTAAGAGCCTATTTTATGGAAAACGTTTACATTAACATCGTTTCAACATTAGATTCGTGCAATATATTATTTATTGCATGCTTCCATAGATTAATTTACCTGAAAATAGTTTTGCAACCGGTTTAGCCGATTCCAATTCTTTACCTATGAGTGTTGATTTTAGAAAGCCATTTTTCATTTTAAATCATTAATTATATGGTTAATTTTACATTTCTTTGCTCCGACTGCCATGCGCGCCTTTATTTTTTTAAATTTATATTCTATCACTAAGGCTAATACGATTCTGATGGTACATTAATGTTTACCATGTATCACACCTACGTATGATATAAATGTAAACACCACCATTTTTCTCACGAAGCTGGCAACGTAAAATGTGTTCAATGTAGTTCAAAAACAAATTTCGATAGATTTCATGTGTTGAACCGACAAATTGTCGAGCCCCGGCTAACCGCTCGTCGCCAGACTGGCGAAATCCGGTATCGAGAGAGATCCGGGAGCAAACCGGTTCCACGGGGTTTTAGCGTTAGTCCATCGGTCGGGTAGTTTGGAGTGAAACAATAGACGTTGGGTACATTGTGCTAGGCGAGGAACAGAGAACACAGTAGAGGAGGAGCTGAACGGCTGCATTTTAAGTGCCCGTCCCTCTCACTCTTCCCAAACTCTGCCTCTTGGACCTGCATTTCTCAGGTAAATTACTCCTGCCCCCCTTCCGTTTTCCACCACTAGGAAATATTTATCTCAGTTGAGAGAAATCTCAAATCACTCCCTAAAACATAGATAATATTTCTAAAAAAGAACAGCTGAAATGATTTACTTTAATATGACTAAAAATCAACTAGAAATAGGACTCTGGAAGTGTTGATTTCACTATTTTAAATCGTACAAGTATTTCGTCACGCCTGTTGATTTTAGCTTGAAAGCTTTTCATCTCCTGAGTTTATTCAATCATTATTTTATATTAGATCTCCTCTTTTATTTTTTTAAATTTATTTCCTCACTTACAGTTCCGACATGTTCATACCTGTTCGATTCGTGTTATACTATTTCAATTGAAACGTTACATGAGATACAATAACCGACCAGTCAAAGTCGCGAAACTGGCACATTCAAATCATATTCTCATGCCGGACAGACTCTCGTGGTCATCAATAATTTCCCGCATGCCTCCCGTACGATAATAAATGGCCCCGGCTCACCGATGTACTTGCGGCGTGAAAGCGATGACGGTACATCCTCTGGCATTTCACAACGGTCCGGTCTGTCGACGACGGCATTAATTGGACGACGGGAGGAATCATTAACGGAGGGACGAATCTCCGGCCCCTCCTTAACAGGCGGATTTCAATGGGCTTCCCCGACGGTCTCTAAATATAGACGCGACCGTCCCTGTCGCATAACCGAAGGCGGAAATAATGCACCCTGTAGTTTCTCGTGTAGCTCGCAGAATTATATAGTCGAGGCGTTTCCGAATCGCCTAATTCTTCGCAATAATCGAATATTTTGTCATACGGAGTTCACTCTCTTTTCTAGATGTAAATTGTGATCGTTTTACACCTAATTCTGCCGGGTGTTATTTTAACCTTAAATTCTGAATATTTCTTTTCATCATGCTGGGTTCATTCTTAAGTCCGGTTCCTCCCATCAAATCTTCGTTTCCGAAATTGAAAAAAAAAATCGACCGAAACAAATATCCCATTCAAAATATGGCCCAAGCACCGCGTTCTCGTGGTTTTATTGTTTTATTGAGAGCCGAATGCGAATCTTCCCCGTACTGTGTCCACATCGGCGAGACACAAATTTGAAGAACTTCGTGTAGCTCAAATGTGTTAATGTTTTTCGTCATATTGAAGTAATTGCACATATCGTCAGCTCTGCATTAATATTTTTTCGTTTTTCCTTGCGCAGGACGACTATTTTAATATTGGATTTATTAGAATGTAAAAATATGGCCTCCAGCGATTTATAGGGTCGTATTTAGAATAAGAATGGAATAGAATTTAGAATAAAAACTTAGTACACTATATTTTTGACCGCGGCACCGTGCTTAGCCTTGCGGTTCGAGCCTTCATCATACGGTATCTTGTGTGACGTATACATATGGATGTGATGTATATTTGGCCCAACTGAGGAGACTTGGTTAGGGCCGGGGTATGTTCTACATCTTCGTCATCGGTTGTGCACAGGCCTCAGCGACGACAGCTCGACGACGACAAGTGCAGCGGGCCTGCAATAAATTGCCCCAAATGTACCCCATCTGCCCCAAGCCCGAATTACCTCAACCGGCGCCCATATTTCTACTCTTCTATCTTTGTCCAACTGTAATTGGAGCCATCCGTTACATTATTTAACACGGATTTGTGTTATTTAAATTATTAAAAGTACTATAAAAATACTTTATAACACGTACGATTATTAATAAACCATAACTTAATTAGTTAACCATGTTTGGCCGTAATTATTGCATATAATTAATACACCTACCAATTACGCCTACATAATAGATAACGCTACAACGTATTGGATATGTTAGATGAACATAATTAGGTATAAAACTACTGCATTTCCTGTAGAGCAAATTGAATAAACCCTGGTTAGATCATTTGTTATTGGCCGTTTTAATATGAGTACGTACATAATGTTGAATGTATAAAATCTACCGTTGATAAATCTGTGAAACGGGAAATCATTTCAGCCGAACTTTCCACACGTTTCACTTATTCGGAATTCCTACCGTGAATTTAAAATTATCTCACGTATCGGCCATAAAACCCGCCCATTGGAATTCCCTGTGCCAATAGACCAGTAAACGGTGGTTTATTTTTTAATTTTTGGTTTATTTTTTAATTTTTTGTTTATAATATTTCCGTCACCAGGCACCTTTTATTCGTTTCTCTTTTAAGTTTAATAGTGACATTCATCTGTGCTTTTCTTGGTATCATTCCAAATTCAGTTGATTCAGCTGATTTATTTATAGCTAAATAGTAGGAAAATAAGCGGCAGTATGAATACATTGTAAAATCTGATTGAAAAATTAAATTTATCACAATTTATCCTTTCTTACGTTTAATACGTATGCGTAAATATTTCCATATTACCAACTACATGTTTACTCTTACTGAAAATATGATGAAAAGGCGAAAATTTTGCCTTGTAGAATGCGAAACTTTAAACGGAATAAATAGTATACATTTTCAATTTTTACATCCGTTAAGAACCGACAATATATTTTTTTCATGAAAAATGTAGCAGCTCGGAAACACAGTCTATATACTGTTCGATGCAAAATCGCTTGTATAAACATAATTTCCTCCGGTACACAAAGGAGAAGAACCGAGTTCGGCCTCAGGAGATGTAAGGGCGCAGATTCTCTATATCCTTAGAGAAATTGAATCCGAGAAATTTCATGTTTCACCATTCTTCTTTTTAGGGTGCTGGTGGAGGAGGCGGGGGGATTTTTCTATTATACTTTTATCCGGGCGACGCAAGCCTTAGCCGAACTTTTGGCCGGGCCTATTCCAGCCTCCCTCGGGACGAAACGCGGGGATATCCCGAAACCCTAAGTCACACGGCTTAGCCCTCAATGGCGACCTAGCTACACCATTCAGACTCCGGTGTCCTTATCGTCTATACCCAGCTATGAATTTATTTGAACGTAGAAAAAAGTGAGAGACAAGTTGTTCATTTTATTTCTTCAAATCGTTGCTCCACTTCAAAATGGTGGATAACATTCAGTCCCTTAGTTAACACGGGTTGCGAAGTTGAAATACCGATGAGCGGGCGCCGGGATCGATTTTGGCTCTGGTGGCATTGTTGGCCTTCTGTGGCAAAACAACCCTATCATTTTCGGGGGTTGATATTTAACTTTGGTGTTGTTCACTGAAAATCCCAACGGCCAAAGTCATTCAGTCAGCAGAAAGAAATTATATCGGTTATACAGTTTTTTTTTTTTATTTCGAGCCTTTCAGTCGATGATCGTCTAGAAAAAGCGACCCATTTAATTTTACTTCAATGCTTCGCGTTAAAATTCTGCGCTTGAATATTTCAAACGTCCCATTCTCCGAGTATTTCCTTCAAATACAAACAACACCGAAGTTAAATATCGACCCGTGAAAATGGTAGGCCTCCTGTTTTGCCACAGGGGGGGGGGGGGGAAATCGAGGCCGGAGTCCGCTCATTGGTTGGACAACAAATAAAGATTCGATATACCTGTTTTGTGGTCTGCGAGGGGTTGGAATACTGTAGGTTCGTGATGTTTCTGTCTCCTCTCGCTGGTTAGGTCTTTTGCTAGACCGGTTTCGGCTGCTCGCCATCTTCAGTAGCGGTGTTAGTCACTGTTAGCACTTTGGATGTTTTTGGCATCCTCACTGCACTGTCACTTTCACATGTACTGTAATGTTTGTCAGTATGTCAGTCGTTTATATATGTGTTCTGTTATTGTTATTTGGGGGTTATGTTTGTCTTCCGTTGATTTTGTTAATCCGTTTTCTAGGTATGAGTCAGATTGTCGGAAGGGGTGGTGGTAGGGTGGGTGTGATCCTTAAGATTATAGGTGTAAATATCGCGTCACTCTGGGAATTATTTTCTCATTTATAATGTTGTTTTCTTATGTTTGAAGATCTCCAGGTTTTCTATAATGTCTAATTTTTCCTTTTTACCTGGTGTAATAATTTTAAAGATCTTTTGATGTTCATTGTTTCGTGCCCGGTGTTTATGATATATTTGGCGAAATTGGAATCTGTTTTGTATTTTATGGCTTTTATATGTTCCTTGTATCTGTCCTCAATTTTTCGCCTGTTTGGCCGATGTAAACCTCCATCGCACGATCCGCATGTTATCTTGTATATCCCTTTGTTTGTGTTTATTTTGTTGTTGTGTGCTGATGTTTTCTAATTTATTGGTTGTTCTGTATGATATTTTGAATTTTAGTTTTTAAAGATGTTCGTGATTTTGTAGGTTTCGTGGCCAGTGTAAGTGAATGTATCATTTTGGGGGTTCTTCTGGGTTTGTGAGGTTCGTTGTGGGCTTCTCTTTCTTTTAATAGTTTTGTTATTGTATTGGCGGGATATCCGTTCGTTCGTTGCGACTTGGAGGATTGTTTTATGTTCTTTGTCATATTTTTCGCTGGATAAAGGGGTATTTGTTTAGTCTGTCTGTTAGGTATTTTAGTGCCGCTAGTTTGTTTGTTGGTTGTGCTGGATTGTTGGATGATTGTCTGTGGTGGCATTCTTTGTCAAATGTAGCTCATTTTTTTCTTTTGGTAACGTCTAAGAAAGAAATTAATTGGTCGTCTTTTTCTTTCTCTATCGTGTATTGTATTTTGGGTGGAGGTTGAAGTCGTTTAGTATTTCGTCCCAGTTTGGTGGTGCTGTGATTAGTAGTGTGTCGTCTACGTATCTGATATAGTGGGTGATGTTGTATTTCTTTTAAAGTGTCTCAATGTGTCTGTCCTCTAGGTCTTGGAGGAATAGTTCGGATAGGATGGCGGATGTGGTTGGGTTGCCCATCCAGCCAAGACACCCTGGTAATATTTATCGTTTGGTAATATATATCTCTATCGGCGGCACGGCTGGTAGGAGCCGTAAGTTTTGGTAAGTTGTTGTGGCAGGGTGTCAGGAGTGCAGGTCAGCCGGAGATGTTCGATGTGTTTGGCTATTTTATATAGGAGGATAGCATGGTGTCGACAGCAGGCTAGCGGGACGGTCGTGAAGGGTCGTGGGGAGGTGGTCTGGCGCACGCAGCACGGGGTCTGAGGCACGGCAGGAGAGGATGATGGAGCTGTTGTCGACGGGCCAGGCGCTAGCGGGTCGAGTGAGTTCAGGCAGCGGCACGGTATGTGAGTTGTCGACGGACGCCGGAGGAGATGAGGGTTGTAGTAGGTGACAGGCAACTGGATGGATCGACGGGCTGATGAAGGGAGGATGAGTGTTCGGACGGGAGGGGACAGGAGATGTGAGTAGGTAGGGAGCTGTCGATAGGTTCCGGGTTGTCCGGAAGGTGGAAACCCGGGAACAGGCCGAGAAGGAGGAGAAGTTATCGTCGACAGCAGCCAGGAAGGAGGATGCCGGAAGGGGGTCGTGCTGTCGACGACTGAAGAGAAGATAATGCGGGACAAGATGTTCGGAGAGTGGCACCGGCCAGTTATAGGCTAGCTAGCGGTGGGGGTCGTGAAGGAGGATGTAGGAGGCCGGAGAGGAGGCTGGGTACAGAGCCTAGCGGGGTCGTGAGGGAGCGGAGTAAGTGGAGAGTCGAGTTCGATACAGGCAGGGGTCGTTCCAGGGAGGTTCACACTTGCAGCAGTCGAAGGAAACACAGGAAGGGAGGAGGAGGGGAATCATGCGGGCCTAAAGTCGTGGGGAGGTGAACGGCGGGTAGAGCCATGTGGACACGGGCAGCAAAAACATTGAGGAGAGAGTTCAGGTATCAACACAAAGCACGGCACTAACAGCCATCGACGGCCCAAAAAATAAATTGGCAGGGGTCAAGGAGTCTCAGGCAGCAGCAGGTAGCAGGCCAAACCAGAAGTGTGAGCTGTCGACGGGACAGCAGGGAATCGGGAGGGAGGCATGGCGGTGGGCCGAAACAGGGGCGGTTCGGGGTACGGCCAAGGAGGCAGAGAAGAATGCAAGAAGTTGCAGAAAATCCAGAGGTCGTGAGGGGTGGGCGGATGCACAGTTCAGAGGCCGGTGGGAGGATACAAGGTCAGCAGGCTCAGGCAGGGTCGGGAAGGTCCAGAGCAGCAGCGGCAGCCGGGTGTTATCGGAGAGGATGATGAAGTTATCACGGTCAAACTGCAGGAAAGTAAGTGTCGGGCTAGCGCGCACGGCTTGCACCGCCAAGCCAAAAGCAGAAAGCTGTCGAATGCTGAAGGTCTGGGGCGCAAGCAAACTACAAGGTCGAACAGCAGGCCAGCCAAGCCGGAAGGATGAGTTATCAAACACGGGGTAGGAGACAGCCAGCGGGGTCGTGAGAGGTTCAGGGCAGCAGTAGGAGAGGAGGATGTGAGCTTCGGCAGCTAGCAGGGTCGTAGAGAAGTTCGGCGCGGCGGTAGAAAGAGGAGGGATGTGGCACCCATCGACGCCACAGGAGTCGTAGAGGAAGGAGCAGCAGCAGGTGAATGTACGGACAAACTAGCAAAGCGGGGTCGAGAGAGGTTTCAACAGGAGAGAGAGAGGAGATTGAGGCTGAATGGGGGCAAAATCGTGTAAGAAAGAGTTCCAACGGCAGGAAGATATAGAGGCCGGTGGAGGATCAGCGGCACAAACCGTCGATCATAAAAAGGTGCAAGAGAGTGCAGTCACGGCGGGCAGGAGGCCAGGAGGACAATGTGAGATGTGAGTTATCGACGCCTAGATCAGGTCGGAGGGTTCCGGGCAGCACAGCAGGTAGAGAGAGCCAGAGGAGGATGAAGCTGTCGACAGGCTGGCGGGGAGTCGTGGTAAAAGAGTTCAGGCGGCACAGCAGTAGGCCGGAGGGAGCCGGTCGAGCCGACGGGCAGCCGCTGCAGCAGTCAAAGAGGATGCCTCCAGAAACACAGGTTCGGGGCGGCACGCCATTGGCGAGGCAGGATGTGGAGTCATAAAAAAGTTCCAGCACAGGTGGCCGGGTAGGAAACAGAAGGAGGATGGACAGGCGACAGAGCTAGCAGGTGGTCGGAGGGAGGAAAGGTGATGGCAGGAGGAACAGCAGGTAGGAGGCAGGAGGTAGGAGGTGTGGAAGGATGGGGTCGTGGAGGATGAGGGGATGGAGGAAGGAGATAGGGCAGCATGGAGCAGTTGAATCCCGCAATGGACTGCAAGAGTAGAGGTTTGGGGGAAGTTGTCGCCAGACTGGAGGAAACAAAATGGAAGGAGGGAGGAATAATGGTGGAGTGGAAGGAAACACGGAGGGATGGAGGGAGCCAGGATCGGAGAGGATGATTGTACCATCGGAGGAGGTCTGGCGCACGGCGGCAGGTCGAGGAGGACGTAGCTCATCGACTGGCCAGCGGTCGTGCGGAGGTCCGGGGCGGCAACGGCGGCAGGAGGCCGGTGGGAGGATGTGACGAACGGCCGGCGGGGATCGGGATGCGAAGGAAAACCAGTCCAGGATGAGGTTGAGTTGTCGACGGGCCCGAGGTCGAGGAGTTCAGGCGCAGCACAGGTAAGGTAGGAGAAGGAAGGGAGGATAAGGAGTTGTCGACAGAGCTAGCAGAGTCGTGAAGGAGGTCTGGCGGCACGGCGGGCAGCAGGGCAGAGGGAGGATGATGTAAAGTTGTCAAGCAGCTAGCAGGGTCGTAAAGAGAGGAGTTTCAGCACAGCAGGAGGAGAAACCAGAAGAAGGATGTAAGTTATCAGCACGCCGCAAAATCGTCGGAGGGAGGTTCGCGGCCAAAATCCCAGCCATTAGGCCGAGGAGGAAGCTGGTCGACGGCCAACGTGGAGGGAGTCATGCGGCAAGGAAAGGGAGGAAACGGGCCAGCGGGTCGTGGAGGGAGGTTCATAAAAAGTAGGACCGGTGGAGGAGGCTCAAAAATCTGGCCAATTAAGTTATCGACAGGCTAGTTCAAAGCGGTAAGGAAGGTGAGTTTCGACAGAGAGGCGGCAGAGAGCCGGAAGAGGAGGAAGAGTATGCTGTCGCAAACACCAAATGCTAGCAAAGGTAAAAACCACCGTGAGTGCATAAAAAATTCCAAAAATACCCCAGCCATGAGCTGTCGACGGGCCAGCGGGGTCACGGGTGGCAACGGCAGCAGGTAGAAAGGCCGGAAGGGATGTGTAAGCTATCGACACGGCCAGCAGGAGTCGTGAGGGAGGTTCAGGGCAGCAGCAAGCCGGGTAGAAGAATGCTAGCGGTGGAGAGGTGAGGTCGACGGGCCAGAGTTGTCGACCCCAAGCGGGCAGGAGGGCAAACAAAAATGTGCTGTCGACGGCCAGCGGGGGTCGTGGAGGTTCGGGGCGGTACGGCGGGTAGGAGGTCGGAGGATGTGACCCCAACAAGTCCGAATGGGTCGTGAGGAGGTTCGGGCGGCACGGCGGGCAGGAGGCCAGGATGTGACCGAAAAGTTCAAGGCAGCGCAGCGGGGAAGCGGAGAAGGATGTGAGTTGTCGACGGGCCAGCGGAGGATTCAAGGATTGGAGGATCGTAAGTTCAGCTGGTAAAGAGTTCAGCAGCGTCAACAAACTAACAAAGAGAGTTCAAAGCCGCGGAGTTGAGAAGAGAAGATGTGAGTTAAAAATTATCGACAAGCTAGCCAAGTCGTGAGGAGGAGTCTGGGGCAGGTAGTAGGAAACCGGGAGGATGTGAAGTTGTCGACGGGCGCAGAGGTCGAGGAGGTTCAGGGGCAGGGAGGATTCCCAGGTAGGACGGGCGCGGGGCAAGGAACAGAAGATGTAAGCTGTTGTCGACGGGCCGACGGAAAGGAGGTCTGGGGCGGCAAAACGGCGGGCATGCAAAACGATGTGGACTCGACGGCGAGAAAGCAGCGGGGGCTAGAGGGAGTGTGTCAGCAAACCGCAAAAGCAGGCAAAAACAGTCAAATGTAAGGATGTGTCAACAACGCAAAACGGCGGGTAGGAGGCGTGCAGGCTGTCGACGGGCCAGTCGTGAGCAAACCGCAAAAAGGGAGAGGAGGATGTAGGTTGTAACAGGCTAGGCGCGTTAGTCGTGAGGAGGTTCAGAGCACAGCGGGTAGGAGGACGGAAGGAGGATGTGAGCTGTTGTCGACAGGCTAGCGGGGGTCGTGAGGAGGCACGGCGTGAAGGTCGGAGGAGGATGTATGAAGCCGTCGACAGGCGCGCCAGCAGGAGTCGTAAAGGAAGGCAGAAACCTTATAGCAAGCCGGGGCGGCACAGAAGAGGAGGAATAGAGGCTGGTCCGACGGGCCAAGCCGGGGTAGCAAAAAAGGTATTCAAAACACTTAGGAAACAAAAAGCCATTCGGAACATGTGAGACGACTAAAAGTCATGGGGCGTGAGGGAGCGCACTGGCGAAGGCCGGAAGGATACCAAAGTATCCCAAAGCGGCACCAGGCAACGGAGGAGGATGAGCTGTCGACGGGCTAGCGGGGGGTCGGAGGGAGGCCGGGGCGGTAAAGGAGGCGGGTAGATTCAGACCGGAGGGAGGAGGCGTGAGCTTAAGAGATTGTCAGACTGCAAGCCCAGCGGGGACAGTCGCTGAGGGAGGTTCCGGCGGCAACGGCGGGCAAGGCCAGGCCAGTCGTGAAGACAGTTGTCAAGGGCAGCACGGTAGCGGGGTCGCAGGTGAGAGCCAGGAGGGAGGATGTGAGGCTGTAAGAGAACCAGGAAGGAAGGATGTACAGCGGTTATCCGCTAAGTCAGGACTAGGGTAAAATCGATTCAGGTTCGGGGCGCAGATTCAAGGCAGCAGGTAGGAAGAGCCGGAGAGGGAGGATGTAGGTGGAGTTAGTCGACGGAGTTCAGAAACGCTGCGGGTAGGGGCCGGAGGAGCGGGATGGAGCGTGTCGACGGGCCAGGTATCCGGCGCAAACTGCCAAAATCATCGGGGAGCGGCGACGGCGATTCAAAACCTTGCAAGCCAGGAGGCCGGAGGAGGATGTGAGCGAAGCGGGGGGTCTAGGAGGCAGCCGGAGGAGGATGCCAGAGTTGTCGACGGCATGGAGGACGGGCTATGCATGTGTAGCGTGTCTGTTGTTTATTCTTCGTAAGAGGGAGTTAGCATGCGAAACAGAGCTGGCTATGGTACTCGTGTGGTTGGGACTGGAATGTGCAGGTCCTGGCACCGACATTGTATGCCAGTGTGCCCAGACAGCCGTTCTGCCGAGAACGAGACCAGAGAATTATAGCCTAACAATAGGATCCCGTGATTAGCCGCTTTTAAACTGGAGCAAGAGCACCCGAACTATACCGAGCAGAGTATTCAGCCAACCTTTCGGTTAACATTGCAGCCATGAACCCCTCGGCGGACCGAGGTTTCGCCGGCGGAGGAGGATTTATCAATTATCTAGATTTGTTATTGCGCGCGGCCCGTCGGCCGGTTTGCCCGCCTCCGGAGGGTATCAACAAACAGATCGGTTGTCGGGCTGACCGGAGCCTCTCGGAGTGTGTGGCAGGAGCGTCCCGTTGTCCGTCCGGGAGCTCCGGACGGCACCACTCGATATCGCCCCACGTGTTCGGCCGGAGGCCGTGGGAGGACAACGGATCACGGCCCGGTGACCGCTCCACCCGCCCGACCACCAGGCATCCCGGCAGCCCGTTCGGACGGGCCAGCCCCGCCCCTGGAGGAGGCCCGTGAGGATCGCACCTGTAGCCAGTGGTGAAACCTTTACGAGAGCAAGGGAGCGGGCCTGGGAGAGAACAGACGGTTGTCGGGCTGAGGGGAGGAGGTGGTAGTAGGAGCGTCCTGTCCGTTGTCGTCACGGGTATACCTTTACGAGAGGCGTCCAGCGCGGCCCAATGGTTCGGCTGGCCCGCCTCCCGGAGCCAGCAGCAGAACAGACGTTTGAGTGCGGGCTGTCGACCAAGGCACTCTGTGGCCTCTCTGAGTGAGACGGTCCCGGATGACCAGCCGAGCCAGAGGTGTTGTGACCCAAGACGGGCGTCCCGCCGTCCGTCCCGGCCCGGCGATGACCAGGCCGCAGTCCAGCGCGCGGCCCAAACAGACCTTGAGAGAGCTGTCCGTCCCACGGTGCCCGGTGATGAAGTCACTTTGTACGAGATCCGGGAGAGAACAGACTGCTGTCGGGCCACCGCACTCGTGTGCCTCCTCGGAGGTGGTAGGAGTGTTGTCCGTTCCCACGGTGCCCTGAGTGACCACCTGGTCATCCAGTCGGAATGTGTTCGGCCGGGAGCTCCTGGCTCGACTTGAGTCGGCCTGACAGTCGACTGTTCCCTCCTGGGATGACGTCACTTTTTCTTAAGTCCACCCCGGTCTGACTGCTCTCCGGGAGGTGTGTCTAAACCTATCTTAAGTCCCACGGTGCCCGGGATGACCAGTTACGCAGGCCAGCGCGGCCCTGGAATGGCTGGAAAGCCTGCCTCCACTGTTGCCTCAACACCCACGGAGTGGTAGTGGAGGTCCCGCCATGTCCGTCCCAGTGCAAGATGGATGACGGCTGTCGCCTTTTACGAGAGGCGTCCAGCGCGGCCCTGTCGGCTGGCTCTGCCTCCGGGGGAAACAGACTGCCTGGGCCAGGTAGGACCCACTCGTGTTTCACTCTGGAGGTGTAGTGAATATTACAGTGCCCGGGATGACCAGTCGGCCTTTTACGAGAGGCGTCCAGCGCGGCCCAATGTGTTCGGCTGGGTCCGGGAGAAGAACAGACTCACTGAGTCGGCTGACTGGCACTCGTGTTTCCTCTCGAGTTTTAATGGAGGTTCCATGATTCAATTAATCCACGGACCCAGCCAGGGCATAGTGGTACAGTCCAGCGCCCCAATGTGGCCTCGGCGGCCCCGCCCGGAGAGGGAACAGACTTGTTGACGCCCTGACGGCACCCTGTGTTCCCTCTCGGAGGTGTGAGCGTCCTGCTGTCCGTCCCACGGTGCCCGGGATGACCACGATGGACCTTTACGAGAGCGTCCAGCGCGCGGCCCATGTCGGCCGGGAGCCCCGCCCCGAGAAACAGACTTGTTGTCGGGCCGACCGGCACTCGTGTTTCTCTAACGGAGGTGGGAGGCTGTCCGTCCCACGGTGCCCGGGATGACCACTGTTGGACCTTTACGAGAGGCGATCCAGCGCGCGGCCCATGTGTTCGGCTGGGAGCCCTGCCTCCGGAGGGAACGGTATCGGCCACTGCGTTTGCTACTCGGAGTGTAAGTGAGTCTCGGTCCGTCCCACGGTGCCCGGGATGACCACTGTTACTTTACGAGGCGTCCAGCGCGGCCCAATGTGTTCGGCTTCGGAGGAGAACAGACTATGTCGGCTGATGGCACTCGTGTTTCCCTCTCGGAGTGTAGTGAGTCCTGCTGTCCGTCCCACGGTGCCCCCATCTTTACGAGAGGCGTCCAGCGCGGCCCAGTGTGTTCGGCGGGAGCCCTGCCTCCGGGCAGAGAACAGACTTGTTGGAGTCTGACCGGCACTCTGTTTCTCTCTCGGAGTGTGTAGTGAGCGTCCTGTTGTCCGTCCCACGGTGATGAACCAGTCGTATACTTTTCGAGAGGCGTCCGCGCGGCCCGTGGTGCCGGCTGAGCCCGCCTCCGGGAGAGAACAGTTCACTTGTTGTCGGGCTAGCTTCCCTCTCGGAGTGTGTAGTGAGCGTCCTGTTGAACTATATACAGTATTCCCAGACTGTTTCAGTCTGTATACTTTTACGAGAGGCGTCCAGCGCGCGGCCCAATGTGTTCGGGAGCCCCGCCTCCGGGCGAGAACAGACTTGTTGTCGGGCTGACCGGCACTCGTGTTTCTCTCTGGAGTGTAGTGAGCGTCCCGTTGTCCGTCCCACGGTGCCCGGGATGACCGCCTTTTTACGAGTTAACATTCCAGCGGCGCGGCCCTTATATCTGCTTCTGCCTCCGGGAGGGAACAGACTTCCCGGGCTGACCGGCCCCGACGGGAGCGCCTCCGGGAGGGAAAGACTTGCTGTCGGGCTGACAGCACTGTTTCAGCCTCCTCGGAGTGAGCGTCTTGTCCGTCCCACGGTCAGGTTTTCCTTGACCACTGTTGGCCTTTACGAGAGGCGTCCAGCGCGCGGCATTTTGTCGGCCGAGCCCCGCCTCCGGGAGAGAACAGACTTGTTGTCGGGCTGACCGGCACCTACTCGTGCCCCTCTCGGAGTGTGTAGTGAGCGTCTGTTGTCCGTCCCACGGTGCCCGGGATGACCAGTCGGCACTTTTACGAGAGGCGTCCAGCGCCGGCCCAATGTGTTCGCCGGGAGCCGCTGCCTCCGGGAGAGAACAGACTTGTTGTCGGCTGACCGGCACTCGTGTTTCCTCTCGGAGTGTGTAGTGAGCGTCCTGTCGTCCGTCCCACGGTGCCCGGGATGACCAGTCCTTTACGAGAGGCGTCAGCGCGGCCCAATGTGTTCGGGGCCCCGCCGAGAGAACAGACTTGTTGTCGGGCTGACCGACCACTCGTGTTTCCCTCTCGGAGTGTGTAGTGAGCGTCCCGTTGTCCGTCCCACGGTGCCAGGATGACCACCTCGTTAGTCGGCCTTTTACGAGAGGCGTCCAGCGCGCGGCCCAATGTGTTCGGCCGGGCCCCGCCTCCGGGAGAGGCAGACTTTGTCGGGCTGACCGGCACTCGTGTTTCCCTCTCGGAGTGTGAGTGAGCGTCCCGTTGTCCGTCCACGGTGCCCGGATGACCACTCGTATACACTTTTACGAGAGGCGTCCAGCGCGCGCGCCCAGTGTGTTCGGCCAGCCCCGCCTCCGGGAAGAACAGACTTGTTGTCAGCCTGACCGGCACGTGTTTCCTCTCAGGAGTGTGTGTGAGCGTCGTTGTCCGTCCCACGGTGCCCGGGATGACCACTCGTATACTTTTACTTTTACGAGGCGTCAGCGCGCGCCCAATGTGTTCGGCCGGGAGCCCCGCCTCCGGGAGAGAACAGACTTGTTGTCGGGCTGACCGACCGTGTTCCACTCTCAGGTGTGTAGTGTGGTAGAGCGTCCGTTGTCCGTCCCACGGTGCCGGATGACCAGTCGTTACCTTTACGACGAGAGGGCGTCCAGCGCGGCAATGTGTTCGGCCGGGCCCCGCCTCTCGAAGAGAACAGACTTGTTGTCGGCTGACCGCACTCGTGTTTCCCTCGGAGTGTGTAGGCCCCCGTCCCACACGGTGCCAGGATGACCGGCACTCGTGTTTCTCTCGAGTGTGTAGTGAGCGTCCCGTTGTCACTTTCCCACGGTACGAGAGGCGTCCAGCGCGCGGCCCAATGTGTTCGGCCGGGAGCCCCGCCTCCGGAGAGAACAGACTTGTTGTCGCCTGACCGACCACTCGTGTTTCCTCTCGTCCGTCCCACGGTGCCCGGGAGGACCAGTCGGCTTTACGAGAGGCGTTGAGCGTTCCCGTTCGGATGAGCCCCGCAGTGACAGACTTCGGGCTACGCGCGGCCCAATGTTCGGCCGGGGCCCCGCCTCCAGGATGACCGGTAGTTGAACAGACTTGTTGTCCGGGCTGACCGACCACTCGTGTTTCCTCTCGGGTGTGTAGTGAGCGTCCTGTTGTCCGTCCCGGTGCCCGGGATGACCAGTCGTATACCTTTACGAGGCGTCAGCGCGGCCCGTGTGTTCGGCCGGGAGCCCCGCCTCCGGGAGAGAACAGACTTGTTGTCAGCTGACCCTCGTTTTCCTCTCGGAGTGTAGTGAGCGTCCCGTTGTCCGTCCCGGTGCCCGGGATGACCACTCGTATACCTTTGCGAGAGGCGTCCAGCGCGCGGCCCAATGTGTTCGGCCGGGAGCCGCCTGGAGAGAACAGACTTGTTGTCGGCCTGACCGGACCACTCGTGTTTCCCTCTCGGAGTGTAGTGAGCGTCCGTTGTCCGTCCCACGGTGCCGGATGACCAGTCGTAGCCTTTTACGAGAGGCGCGCGCGCGGCCCAATGTGTTCGGCCGGGGAGCCCCCCCTCCGGGAGAGAACAGACTTGTTGTCGGGCTGACCGGCACTCGTGTTCCTCTCGGGTGTGTAGTGTGAGCGTCCCGTTGTCCGTCCCCGGTGCCCGGGATGACCAGTCGTATACCTTTTACGAGAGGCGTCCAGCGCGCGGCCCATGTGTTCGGCCGGGAGCCCCGCCTCGGGAGAAGAACAGACTTGTTGTCGGGCTGACTGCACTCGTGTTTCCCTCTCGGGTGTGTGTGGCGTCCGTTGTCCGTCCCACGGTGCGGGATGACCAGTCGTTACTTTTTACGAGAGGCTTTACGAGCGCGGTCCAGCGCGCGGCCCAATGTGTTCGGCCGAGCCCGCCGCCTCCGGGAGAGAACAGACTTGTTGTCGGGCTGACCGGCACTCGTGTTTCCTCTCCGGGAGTGTAGTGAGCGTCCGTTGTCCGTTGTCCCGTCCGCCCCCGGATGACCACTCGTATACCTTTTACGAGGCGTCCAGCGCGCGGCCCAATGTGTTCGGCTGAGCCCGCCCGAGAACAGACTTGTTGTCGGGCTGACCGGACCACTCGTGTTTCCTCTCGGAGTGTGTAGTGAGCGTCCCGTTGTCCGTCCCACGGTCCGGGATGACCAGTCCGAGAGGCGTCCAGCGCGGCCCTGTGTTGGCCGGGAGGCACTCGTGTTTCCTCTCGGAGTGTGTAGTGAGCGTCCCGTTGTCCGTCCCACGGTGCCCTCGATGACCACCGTATACTTACGAGGCGTCCAGCGCGGCCCAATGTGTTCGGCCGGAGAGCCCGCCTCCGGAGAGAACAGACTTGTTGTCGGGCTGACCGGCACTCGTGTTTCCTCTCGGAGTGTGTAGTGAGCGTCCGTTGTCCGTCCCACGGTGCCGGGATGACCAGCCTTTACGAGAGGCGTCCAGCGTTCGGCCGCCCCGCCTCCGGGAAGAACAGACTTTGTCGGGCTGACCGGCACTCGTGTTTCCTCTCGGTGTGTAGTGAGCGTCCGTTGTCCGTCCACGGTGCCCGACCAGGATGACCAGAGCGCCCAATGTGTTCGCCGGGAGCGCGCGCCAATGTGTTTCCCTCCCCGCCTTGTAGTGAAGGTCCGTTGTTGAGTCCCACGGGCCAGCCCGGACACTCGTTGGTTTTGTAGCCCAATGCGTCCGTCCGGGAGAGAACAGACGTGTCCCTGACCGGCACTCGTGTTTCCTCTCGGTGCCCGGGATGACCACCGTACCTTTTACGAGAGGCGTCCAGCGCGCGGCCCAATGTGTTCGGCCGGGGCCCCGCCTCCGGAGAGAACAGACTGACCGCACTGTTTCCCTCTCTTGATGAGTCCGGCCTTTGAGGCGAATTGTCGGGCTCGGCCGGGAGCCCCGCCCGGGAGGAACAGAGAACCGGACTTGTGTTTCGGCCTCTCAGGATGAGTGTGTTCGTTGCCGGGAGCCTCAGACTTGTTCGTAGTGAGCGTCCCTTCCGTACGAGGGCGTCCAGGCGCGCGGCCCAATGTGTTCGGCCGGGGGCCCGCCTCCGGGAGAGAACAGACTTGTTGTCGACCGGCACTCTGACTGACCGGCGAGGGCGTCCAGCGCGCGGCCCAATGTGTTCCTCCAGGTTGTGGCTAGTCGTCCGTCGTCCACGGTGCCCAGGATGACCCGTTGGCCTTTTACGAGGCGTCCAGCGCGCGGCCCAATGTGTTCGGCCGAGAGCCCCGCCTCCGGGGAAGAGAACAGACTTGTTGTTCGGAGTCGGTCGGGCTCCAGCGCGCGGCCAACGTCGCACGGGGTGTGGTGAGCTCGTGTTTCGTGTTTCTCTCGGAGTGTGGTAGAGCGTCCCGTTGTCCGTCCCACGGTGCCAGGATGACCACTCGTTGGCCTTTACGGGCGTCCAGCGCGCGGCCCAATGTGTTCGGCCGGGCCCCGCCTCCGAGAGAACAGACTTGTTGTCGGCCTGACCGGCACTCGTGTGAGTTTCTCCTCGGCGCCTGTTGTCCGTCCCACGGTGCCCGGACCACATACCTTTTACGAGAGGCGTCCAGCGCGTTTCCCTCTCGAGTGTTCGGCCGGGAGCCCCGCCTCCGGGAGAGAACAGACTTGTTGTCGGGCTGACCGGGTTTCCTCTCGGAGTGTGTAGTGCGTTGTCCGTCCACGGTGCCGGGATGACCAGTCGTATACCTTTTATCCAGCGCGCGGCCCTTCGGCCGGGAGCCCCGCCTCCGGGAGAGAACAGACTTGTTGTCGGGCTGACCGGCACTGTGTTTCCTCTCGGGAGTGTAGTGAGCGTCCCGTTGTCCGTCCCACGGTGCCCGGGATGACCACTCGTTGGCCTTTACAGGCGTCCAGCGCGCGGCCCAATGTTCGGCCGGGGCCCCGCCTCCGGAGAACAGACTTGTGAGTCGGGCTGACCGGCACTCGTGTTTCCCTCTAGTGAGCGTCCCGTTGTCCGTCCCACGGCGGGATGGACCAGTCGGCCTTTACCGAGAGGCGTCCAGCGCGCGGCCCAATGTTTCGGCCAGCCCGCCTCCGGGAGAGAACAGACTTGTTGTCGGGCTGACCGAGGTGTTTCCTCTCGGAGTGTGAGCGTCTCCGTGCCCGGGATGACCACTCGTATGGCCTTTACGAGAGGCGTCCAGCGCGCGGCCCAATGTGTTCGGCCGGGAGCCCCGCGGAACAGACTTGTTGTCGGCTGACCGGCATAGTCCGGAGGTGTAGTACGAGTCCCGTTGTCCGTCCCACGGTGCCCGGGATGACCACTCGTATACCTTTACGAGAGGCCGTCAATGTGTTCAGCGCGCGGCCCAATGTGTTCGGCCGGGAGCGCCTCCGGGAGAGAACAGACTTGTCGCCTGACCGAGCACTCGTGTTTCCTCTCGGAGTGTGTAGTGAGCGTCCCGTTGTCCGTCCCACGGTGCCCGGGATGGGCTGTTACCTTTTACGGCAGCGCGCGGCCTCAATGTGTTCGGCCGGGAGCCCCGCCTCCAGACTTGTTGTCGGCTGACCAGCACTCGTGTTCCCTCTCGGAGTGTAGTAGGCGTCCGTTCGTCCGTCCCACGGTGCCCAGTCGTTACCTTTACGAGAGGCGTCCAGCGCGCGGCCCAATGTGTTCGGCCGGGAGCCCCGCCTCCGGGAGAGAACAGACTTGTTGTCGGGCTACGAGACTGCACTCGTGTTTCCCTCTCGGAGTGTGTAGTGAGCGCGTCCCGTTGTCCGTCCCACGGTGCCCGGGATGACCTCGTTACCTTTACGAGAGGCGTCCAGCGCGCGGCCCAATGTGTTCGGCCGGGGCCCCCCTCCGGGAGAGAACAGACTTGTTGTCGGGCCTGACCGGCACTCGAGTGTGTAGTCCGTTTACCAATGTGTTCGGCCGGGAGCCCCGCCGTCCGGAGTCGGTTCGGGCTGACCGACCACTCGTGCCTCTCGGAGTGTAGTTTCCCTCCCGTTGTGCCCGGGACCACCGGCCCACGGCCCAGGCCGGGAGCCCCGCCTCGGTCTGACCGGCACCGTGCTCGGAGTGTGTAGTGAGCGTCCCGTTGTCCGTCCCACAGCGTACCTTTTTACGAGAGGCGTCCAGCGCGCGTCGCCCAATGTTTCGGCCGGGAGCCCCGCCTCCGAGAGAACAGACTTGTTGTCCAGCTGACCGACCACTCGTGTTTCTCTCCAGCGTCCCGTTGTCCGTCCCACGGTGCCCGGGATGACCACTCGTTACCTTTACGCGCCCCGCCTCGGGAGAGAACAGACGTCCGGGAGAGAACAGACTCGGCACTCGTGCGGAGTGTGTGAGCGTCCCGTTGTGCACTCCAAACGTCAGCCCCGCCGTCCGGGAGAAAGACTTGTTGTCGGGCTGACCGGCACCGTTTCCCTCCGGAGAGAACTCGTCCACGAGCCGGGACCAGAGGCGTCAAACAGCGCGGCCCGTTGTGCCTTTACGCCCAACTGTTGGCTTACTGTTGAGATCCGTCCACCCGTCACGAACCGCAGACCAGTCGTATACCTTTTACGAGAGGCGTCCAGCGCGCGGCCCAATGTGTTCGGCCGGGAGCCCCGCCTCCGGGAGAGAACAGACTTGTTGTCGGGCTGACCGGCACTCGTGTTTCCCTCTCGGAGTGTGTAGTGAGCGTCCCGTCGTCCGTCCCACGGTGCCCGGGATGACCAGTCGTATACCTTTTACGAGAGGCGTCCAGCGCGCGGCCCAATGTGTTCGGCCGGGGCCCGCCTCGGGAGGACAGACTTGTTGTCGGGCTGACCGGCACTCGTGTTTCCCTCTCGGAGTGTGTAACAAGTAGAGCGTCCGTTGTCCGTCCCACGGTGCCGGGATGACCAGTCGTATAAAAAAGAACCTTTACGAGAGGCGTCACAACCGTCCGGGAGAGAACAGACTTGTTGTCACAGTGTGTAGTGAGCGCGTCCCGTCGTCCCGTCCCGCCCTTGAACGGTGCCGGGATGACCAACCTTTTACGAGGCGTCCAGCGCGCGGCCCAATGTGTTCCGGAACAGACTTGTTGTCGGGCTGACCGGCACTCGTGTTTCCCTCTCGGAGTGTGTAGTGAGCGTCCCGTTGTCCACGGTGCCGGGATCATACCTTTGAGAGGCGTCCCTAGCGCGCGGCCCATAAAGAACAGACTTGTTGTCGGGCTGACCGGCACTCGTGTTTCCCTCTCGGAGTGTGTAGTGAGCGTCCGTCGTCCGTCCCACGGTGCCGGGATGACCAGTCAAATACCTTTACGAGGCGTCCAGCGCGCGGCCCAATGTGTTCGGCCGGGAGCCGCCTCGGGAGAGAACAGACTTGTTGTCGGGCTGACCGGCAACTCGTGTTTCCCTCTTCAGGTGTGTGAGCGTCCCGTCTTTCCGTCCCACGGTTAGAGTCGTATACCTTTTACAGAGGCGTCCAGCGCGCGGCCCGAAATGTGTCGGCCGGGAGCCGCCTAGAAAGGATATCACTCTAAACCAAAAATCTCAACAGACTGACCAAAACTTTATAACAACCCAATACTCGTGTTTCCCTCAATACAAAATTTCACCCCAGAGTGATCGTCCCACGGTGCCAGGACGACCTCCAGCTAAGATATGTGTTGAAATCCGGAGAGAGAGACACACTCGGGCTAAAGAAGGATACCAATCAGAAGTGCGGTAACATCATTGAAAAAGCGTCCGTTGTCCGTCCCACGC
Organism: Lethocerus indicus; assembly: GCA_019843655.1. Taxonomy (NCBI): domain Eukaryota; kingdom Metazoa; phylum Arthropoda; class Insecta; order Hemiptera; family Belostomatidae; genus Lethocerus; species Lethocerus indicus. The sequence goes on from JACDQD010000008.1 coordinate 14,299,933, forward strand.
AGGATGCAACACCATAGTGCGCTCTTATATACGAAAAAAGCACGCGGTCAAGGACGCGGCCCATACAAAAGACCCCCCGGACCCAGTGAATTGAACGAGAGGCGTCCAGCGCGCGGCCCACCATGTGTAGTAACGCAGCAAACGCGGAATACAACAAAGAACACCACCTAAAACGTAAAACTAAAAGCCGCAAACGTCCCGTCGTCCGGTCCCACGGTGCCCGGATGACCAGATACCTTTACGAGAGGCGTCCACAATGTGTTCGGCCGGGGCCCGCCTCCGGGAGAGAACAGACTTGTTGTCGGGCTGACCGCTCGTGTTTCCCTCTCAGTAGCGTCCCGTTGTCCGTCCCAACGGTGCCAATGACATAGTCGTTGGCCTTACGAGAGGCGTCCAGCGCGCGGCCCAATGTGTTCGGCCAGGAGCCCCTCTAAAAAACCGGGTCTGCAAAGGGAGAAACATCACGAACCTAACAGTATTCTACCCCTCGCTGACCACAACTTAACAGGTATATTCAAATTAGTTACAGCAGACAGGCTAACATTCTAAACGTATACGCAATTCAAAACTGACAATCACACTGACACAAGATAAACATAGAATTGGTTTAACAAACGAGTGCCTCCTCATAAAAACTCACAACACGTAAACGTTAACTTCAAAACTAACCCTTCCCCGCCCAGAAAGCAAAACAAATTTACCACGATAAAATAGAATATCCCTACACAAAAAAAGATAAAAATCAACTATCAAACTACTTAGAAACAAATTATTCCTCCACAACCTTAGACTTTATAGGCAAAACACGCCAAACAGCCATTGAAAAAGATCACAAAAATCTCAAAACCCACTTATAACAACGACACTACAAAATCACCCCAGAATCGACCACAAAGCTACTAAAGGCCTTACAACAAAACCCACATTAGGAATACAATACGTAACATCATTGACGCGGAACTAGGCTCTTATAGAAACCTCGGAAAAACCAGACGCGGTCGACCAATTTCTAGACGTTAAAAACCACCCAAACCCAAACATCATAAAGAAAAACCGATAGCCGAAAAATTCACAAAATTGAAAACCATGCGTAATTAGGAAAAAAGCCACAGGCAACACCATAGTAGCATGACAAACCGGAATACAATCCAAAAAAACCACCACAAATGACAATTACACACAAAACTCGCGGCATAATAAAGATAAAATCACCCTCAACCAATTAACAGACAGACTAAACAAATATATATTCCAGCGACATAAAAATATACACGTCTATACCAATCAAAGAAACGATTAAACTCTTAAAATCCACCTGACAAAGAATAACACGAATTCACAACGGTCATACTCACAACCCTAAACCGTCAAAATACAATTTAACATAAATATTAAAAAAAGACTCGGAAAACCCCAACACTATCCGACTATTCCTCACAAACTAGAGGACAAGACACATTCACTTAAAAAGAAATACAACATCACCCAGGCCACAGGAGGATGTAGACGACACAAAATCACGAACATCTTTAAAAACTAAAATTCAAAATATCATACAGAACAACCAATAAATTAGAAAAAAACTCACATGACAGCACACAACAACAAAATAAACACAAACAAAAGCGGATATACAAGATAACATGCGGATCGTGCGATGGAGTTTACATCAAGGCCAAACCGGACGAAAAATTGAGGACAGATACAAGGAACATATAAAAGCCCATAAAATACAAAACAGATTCCAATTTCGCCAAACATATCATAAACACTGGGCACGAAACAATGAACATCAAAGATCTTTAAAATTATTACGCCCAGGTAAAAAGGAAAAGATTAGACATTATAGAAAACCTGGAGATCTTCAAACATAAGAAAAACAACATTATAAATGAGAAAATTAATTCCCAGAGTGATGCGATATTTACACCTATAATCTTAAAGGATCACACCCACCCTACCACCACACCACCCCCTTCCGACAATCTGACTCATACCTAGAAAACGGATTAACAAAATCGGAAGACAAACATAACCCCCAATAACAATAACAGAACACATATATATAAACGACTGACATACTGACAAACATTACAGTACATGTGAAAGTGACAGTGCAGTGAGGATGCCCAAAAAACATCCAAAGTGCTAACAGTGACTAACACCGCTACTGAAGATGGCGAGCAGCCGAAACCGGTCTAGCAAAAGACCTAACCAGCGAGAGGAGACAGAAACATCACGAACCTACAGTAAATAAAGATTCGTTGACACCGCCGGTTTACAGCCTAGTGAACCCAATTTCGCCGATATCGAATCCGGCAGCGGAAACGCCCGGCAGGCAATTAATAGGGACACTTCAATATATTATGAAGCTGTGCCGGCGGAGCCACCCCGCATAGTCGGTCGGTCACCTCGTGTAATATTTCATGATGAAACGCTACGTCGAGAGGATGGCGAGGAACCGAAGCCGGTCCACAGTAAGGCGGATCGCAAGGATGATCGGATTCGTAAGTATGAATCGAGCACAACATAGGTAGGGCGTATACATTTGATTTCATCGTTATTCCTTGTGTAGAGAATTTTTGCAAAAAATAACTTAATAAATTTATTTAAAACCGAACATTGAGGTAAGGATAAATACTATTGTCATGAATTTATTAGAATACGACTGAATTACTAACTGAAATGTTGAATATTTAAACGAGCAGCAGAGTGTGGAGTGAAATCAAAGGTAGGTTGGGGGAAAGTTGGTGATCCAACTGGAAGTTGGGGAACGCTGGTACCAGCGGATTACAATAACAGCGCCTTGACACTGCCCCGAGTGCTGCTTCTGCCTTCAATAGAGCCCATTAGTGTTGCAGATATGGATCATTCCGTGTTAAGCCCCGAAGATAACAGGGCCCTTACCGTCGCCTTCAGCTCTGAGCGTCTCTGGACTTCTCGTTATTGTTATTGATATTAGCTTCTGTGAAGTTAGTCCACCTAATCAAGCTAGTCCCCGTAGCTAGACTTCAACTAGTTTATTATACAGTAGAGTAAACTAGGCAACACTCAACGAATTAGAGGTTTTTGGTCAGGTCGGAGGGAGTTCAGAGATTGAATTACGAAGCCATTTGTAGCTAACCTCAATCGACTAGTGATTAATATAATTATTTTGGAAAACGTAGTGGTATAAAAAATGAGAAAAGATTTTCACTGAAACCAAAATTAATATCCTGTAGTAAACAATTACACTTATTTCAAGTGAGTTTGCCTAAGCTCGAAAAACAATAAAAATCCCTATTCATTCGTGATTCAAATTCTTATTTCGTATTCACAAAAATAAACCCTACGTCCTACAGGACCTAGTTAGTACACAGTAATGTTCTCCGGTAGATAGGCTTAAGGTGCGTATAGACAAATGGGGACTTCAAATTAATATGGGCCCGCAAAATCGTAGCCGGTACGATAGAGAAGATGGAACTCCCCGTAAAGTTTTAGCCCGTTAGACCCCGGGCGTTAACGGGCACGCCTCTGCTGGCAGAGATGAATAAGAGTTTTTCTTCTTCCAGAAACACGGAGAATATTAATGGCGCCAGGAATGTGGTTGGCGGTTTCAACCGGGAACACGATTATGAGCCGGTCCCGAGTACTGACATATGTTTTAAATGAGTTCATTTTATGACGAATATTAACTAAGAAACAGGAACTAGCGGTATTTAATAATAAAACTGAGATAACGCTTTGGTAATATAAAATATCAACAGATTACCAGTACTTCTTTGTGCATATTTCTACATCTGATTTTTGTATTAAAAAATTATCGATTCAATTTTGTTGGATATTCCTGTACTTATTATTATTATTATGTAACTTATTATTTTCGCTTCACTACTTATACTTACAGGACTGTATATACAGATGTACTACACAGGAAGGGATAGATGGATGGAAAATGAGAGTATGAGATTATCAGAGAAACTACCGTTCAGTCCTAACAGCTGCCTCGCTTTTCATGCAATCGAATATTTGGCTGAACCAAAATTTAGCGGAAAGGATATGGCCTGGTAATAGACTTCAAGCGGAAATCGGAAACTCGTTCTTCGAACCTTATGAAGTCGTCCTCGTTTCTACATTTCTATTCTCGGCTCCCGGTTTACGGGGCACGAAACCGGTCGGGGTAGGCCGTAAAATTGTCGGGCCCACAGGCGATAAGTCCGGTTTTATGCCCGCCCCGGGAGTGAAAGCCTAGGCCTTAAAAGCCGAATCCGAAAATGAGCCGGAACGCGTTTAGAAGAGAGGTTCCCCCTCAGCTATCTCCTTGGGAAGCGTTAACGGTTCGCGACCGGACAAAGTTACGAGGCCCAAAGGGGAAGAAATTTCGAATGGGAGTATAAAGATAAGAACCGCACCGGGATCTATATGTTATTGCCCGCGACCGCTCTATCCTAATCCAGCTCTGATCGCAGTAATGTCTACTACCCAATTTATCCATATTCATGCATGCCCACTTTGCACGAATGCTTTTGAAGCTAATGACCCTAAGGATTCATTATAGAAATTATTAAGTTCGAGCAAAGTCGATTATTTCGTTGCTAAATATTATAAGGGGCTATTATTCTTGCTTACAAGTCGTTTCACTTCCCAAAAGCAATTCCCTAAATGCCTTACTAACCCCGGAATAATCGATAGTTATTAAAAAGGGGAAACGGCGTTTAATGGAGGCTCTTTCAGTTTCAGTTTTGCTGCTAACTTTTTGCCTCTGAAGTTAATACAACTCGAGAAGAAGACACAACACTGTTAGATACTCCCCGCTCTAGGGGAGCACTAAACGAATTAAGTAATATTTGAAAACTATTACGCGTACATGTGCTAGTTTTGCGGACTGGGACTTGACCGGTTTCATCTTTTGAGTGTTTTATTTCATATTAATAATTAAAGACTTGCTAGTGCCCATAATGTCAGCTCGCTAATTTAACCCATAGGCAATAAGATTCACGATTGCGGCCGTATAAACTATTAATGTCGCAACATTTCACCAGCCATTATTTAAACCGTTCGGACGATAAAGAAGTTTAACCACGTTTAATTAAATTCTATACGGAAGTGAAGATAACCGTTAGTCTGGGCACTTGGCGCATAAAACTAACTCGGTAACTAGCGTTGAAAAAACCGGCGGGACTAATTCCAACTAAAAACAGGATATTGTTATGCGGGGGAGGGCGTAAATACGAATAACGTTGGGGGAGTGGGGGCGGGAAGGCTTATTTGTGCGGCTACTGATAAGGCCCGGGGTCCACCCACTGCCGACCTCCCTCTACACTGTGATAAATGCTCCGGTACAAACTAATTTCAACCGCATTCAATCCTGGCAGACAGATTACTCCTCGCCTAAAGCAACAAAACGGTTCTGTTATAAGGTTTTCACCGCCATATTATCTTTAACAGAATTTATTGGTATATATTTATTTATAATTGAAGAAAACAAAGAAATATACAACCATAATTTTTAAGTACCTTCTCGAGGTTTGAATAGGATTCCTATTGCTATTCTCTCATTGGGCTTACTCGATGTTACTCACCCTGAAATAACACGGTTTTAGAGCTTAAAAGGTTATTATTAAAACTCAATTTTTTTGGGCATCCTCACTGCACTGTCACTTTCACACTGTCACACCAAACCAGCGAGAGGAGACAGAAACATCACGAACCTACAGTATTCCAACCCCTCGCAGACCACAAAGCAGGTATATTAAATTAAATTATTTCTCTGTTCATTCTAATTTTTCAGCTGGAAAATTTCTCATTGAAAATAGAGAAATTTGGGCCGACGATATGCACTATTGAGTGGACGGCGTGAACTGTAGTTTACCATTTTTGATTATATGAGTTGTAAATCAATTGTGCAACCGGTTAAATAAGAACGGAGAATTTGAATTGGGAATCGAAAATGATGCTCGGTCATAATGTCGGTAATTAACGTCCGCGGAGGATCGGTATCCGTCAGCTCAGCTGGACAAGTTGGATAATTAAATTCCATAGGGTGGCTTCCACAGTGGCCAGAGGCTTCAGGCGACACAATACGCTGGGAGAGAAATTCTCAGCGTTGAGAAAATAATGCTCTCGGTTTAATTAACGCAAAGGGGACTGTTAAATGGTAAGGATGTAGTCTGAAGCGCCAGGATCATTTGTACAGCCACGCAGATAAATGCTAGCCAGAAGATACATTTTTTATCAATTATATACAAGCTTAATGTCATATATTTAATTGTTCTAGTTTGAACCGATTACAGTTATTTAATATTGAATTATTGCTATTAAAAACACTTTTTGAACCACATACGCAGTGGAACTAAAAACTAGAACAATTTACCATACCTAATGTGAATAATTAAGACAAAAACATACGATAATACGATTTTATACTGAATGAATTCTTGTTTTCACCGAATGTGGAGATATATTTGGAAGTGTATGCTCGTCGAAGTCCGTTCATTACAACTAAGTTGTGAGCGTCCGGCTCGAATTTCAAGTCAGGAACAGAGGCGGACGTTAAGAAAAACACGTACCGCGTACCGGTATCACGTAGCTTCCAATTTCTTACCGGCCGTGTTTGTTCCCGAGGGTAATTTATACGAAAAAGAAAAATGGAAGGGAAGAGGTTTGATCGTTATAACTAATGATCACTTTACGGTCGTCTCGACAGAACAAAATTGCAGGGAGCAGAGTATGGATTGCAATGTATTCACTTTTATATTATCAAATATAATATTTAAGGTATTTTGGGGGGTGTTTTCCCCAAGATATTGTTAAGTAATAATAATTATTTCAACCAAAAGTTACCCTTCCTGTACTCACTTATATTTGTAGATCACGAATTCTTACTACTAACGTTTTCCTGTGAACAATGTTGAGCATAAATAATATGGCATAAATATACGGAGGCATTTGTTTGTGTAACACGTTATTCTGTTATGTAATTCTGCAGCTATTTGTTTCAGTGTCCACAAGGATTTCGTTCTCCTTCTTCTCGATGATCAAACTCGACTCGTATCATCAATCGTTCGATTTCAACTACTTCAATTATGCTAATTTTTTTTAAGACCTACGGCTATCAGGATGAAATGCATAAGAATGATAATACTCCAATATCTGGCGGAAAACCCAATAGGTATCATAAAAGCCTCACTATTTTACTTTTACTGAATTCTTGCTGGTGCTGTTACTGAGTCTAGTTTATAACAAAATAGACAACAAACTGTGCCAGCATTGACCTCTGTTTAACGTGTTAAGGAAACATTTATTAAAGAGCTTCAAATTAACTTTTACTCCTAATTCACTGTCACGAAAAACATAAAATGTGCCGGTTTGCCTTTTGAGTTTTATCTGCAGCGTACGACCGCCGTTTTACTCGCATTCTTGTTCCTGTACCCTGTACAGCTTACACGGTATTCGTTGGCGGCCTCGAGAGGTCTTCCTCTTTAAACGGTGTTTTAAGCCCGGTCGAGCGACCGTGACGCGTCCCAGCTTATCTCCCGTCCGTGTTTAGCGCATTAATCCCTCCCGCTTCTTGTTTCCCCCAAAGGCGTTTGTTATTACGAAGCCCGGATCTCCGCATTTTTTTTTCAAGCCAAAGAAAGTTTATTTCGACTTTATGCAGATTGCCACCATTAGCCCGGAGTTGGTGCTGTTCATCCCAGCACGTTGGCAAGTTTGCTCGGAGAGAAAAAATTTAGCCAGAATACAAAGCACGACAGGTACACTCGCGATTACATTATAACTTTTGTTAAATCTTATTTGAACGTACTAAGCAAAAAGTATCGATGATCAAAGATTAGGTTACACATGCAACTTAATTACATCTGCAGCAACGTAATACAAATCAAAGGAAAATGTAATGTGTTTATTACATTTTCGAAATGTTTAGAAAGGAAGGAAATTCGTGGTTAAGGAGAATGATGTTCTATTTATAAGAATCCTTCCTTAGACACTGTCGGTCTAAATAAACTTTTTTCCATTGAACTTCTCCCTTTGTTCTAATTTTTTTCTCATTTTTCACTACTCTTTGACACAATTTTATACACACTACAGTGTATACTGCTTTCTCATTATTAAAACTGTATCCGCATTAGCGGAACGCTTCGACAAGAGAGAGAAGGCGGTGAAAAGAGGGCAGGTTTTTGAAAATAGTAAAAGAGCGGACCTGAACAATCGACGCCGGCTGGATCGTTCGCAGTTTTTAGAAGGGGTCATAATGGTGTTGGTTAAAAAGGCGTGGGCGGCGAGGGGAGAGCAACTATCCCGACAGAAGGAAAGCATTTTAAATGTCGGACTCGAAAGTAAAACGCCGCCTTTTCCTCGGTTCGAGTATCTTAGACAGAATCGGATAATCCGCTCTTCCAGTGTTTTTCACAGAACAAAAATTCATCCCAGCTCTATATTCTACATTATATTGGTGAACAGAATGTGAATAATTTATCAGCTTCAATTATCTGTTACCGCAAGAGGACGCCCATTTTTAGAGTTTAAAGTTACACAAATGAAGATACTTAAGTTTAATAATTATTCCTTCCCATATCAGTTCATCTACCTTGAAATATAATGTGATAATATTAAACTACGGAGTACAACTTGGAGTTTTGTTTATACTTTATTTATAAAGCGCAAATTTACATAACCTTACCTAGGGACTCGAACGAACCTCTTAGTTCAAGAATATTTCAATGACAAACCGTCATAAATCTGGCTTAAGCGCGTACTATTAATTGTATTTTGCATTTCTTCAAATCCATTTAACATTTATCCAGACCCCTAGGGATGAATTCCAACCGAAAAGAAAATTTACGGGTAGTCTCTAAGATAATTCATTTTGTCTTATTCAGGTAATTAACGTAGTCTTATTGCGAAACTTAATTCTTGAACACCCTGAGATAATTTATTTTTAAATTAAAATAAAATAAGCTTAAGTTGTTGTTTACAAGTTAATTACTTAAGCTGCTCTTCTGTCAATTACTTAACTTTCTATTATCCTAGATTTCGTGTGTTTGGTTATTTACGATCATAAATGTTTTCTGTTGATAACATTTATTGAAAAACGTTTATTTTTAGTAATCTAGTTAATCGGTGCGAGTGGACCCAACGAACTTTAGTTAAGTACATTTCCGCACCACACTCAGGGGGAGCGGTAGTTTACCGGTGCAAGTGCACTAAACGAACTTTAGTTAAGTACATTTCCGCACCACACTAAAGGGGGCGCTAGTTTACCGGTGCAAGTGCACTAAACGAACTTTAGTTAAGTACATTTCCGCACCACCCTCAAGGGGGCGCTAGTTTACCGGTGCAAGTGCACTAAACGAACTTTAGTTAAGTACATTTCCGCACCACCCTCAAGGGGCGCTAGTTTACCGGTGCAAGTGCACTAAACGAACTTTAGTTAAGTACATTTCCGCACCACCCTCAAGGGGCGCTAGTTTACCGGTGCAAGTGCACTAAACGAACTTTAGTTAAGTACATTTCCGCACCACCTAGTTTACTCTAAAGGGGCGCTAGTTTACAAGTGCGCAAACGAACTTTAGTTAAGTACATTTCCGCACCACCCTCAAGGGGCGCTAGTTTACCGGTGCAAGTGCACCAAACGAACTTTAGTTAAGTACATTTCCGCACCACCCTCAAGGGGCGCTAGTTTACCGGTGCAAGTGCACTAAACGAACTTTAGTTAAGTACATTTCCGCACCACCCTCTTTAGTTAAGGGGCGCTAGTTTACCGGTGCAAGTGCACCAAACGAACTTTAGTTAAGTACATTTCCGCACCACCCTCAAGGGGCGCTAGTTTATCGGTGCAAGTGCACTAAACGAACTTTAGTTAAGTACATTTCCGCACCACCCTCAGGGGGCGCTAGTTTACCGGTGGAAGTGGACCCAACGAACTTTAGTTAAGTACCTATCCGCACCACACTCAGGGGGGCGCTAGTTTAGCGCTGCAATGAAATTGCAGTGAGGATGCCCACAAAAAACATCTAAAGTGCCAAACTGACTAACACCGCTACTGAAGATGGCGAGCAGCCGAAACCGGTCTAGCAAAAGACCAAACCAGCGAGAGGAGATACCGATATCTACGGTATTCCAAGCCCTCGCAGACCACAAAACTGGTATTCTAAATTAACTTTCTATTGTTATAGTAACTTCCTTAGTTCTCTCTTCCTGTCAGGCATAAGCTTTATACATGGATAACTCCTGAACATTTTGTTTTCAATATAAGTAATAAAGAAATTATTTTTCAATTATTCTAGGTCGAAACACCGCTGGGACTGAGAACCCTACATTGTTCGACAATAATCCAACACAATTAGTTGTTAGTTGAAGTGCAAACGGCATATACGGTTAAATCTACCATCAAAATGGTTAGATCTACCATCAACATTTTATTAAAAGCTTAGGTTATCCAATAAGTATTGCTTTATAATGGTTGAAAATAATATTTCGTTTAGTTTCATAAGACGAAGCATATATATGGGTTAATTTGAAATTTAAATCTCCTTTAACGTAAAGTAATTTTCGGTGAGGGACGGGAAATGGACGCCACCTGCGCCGATCCGTTTCAGATTAAGTTCCAGGCTCATACCCTTTATTCCTCAATGCAATATTCGTATCGAGTTTTCTAGCAAATTACAATTAGCGTATAAAAATATAATAGATAATTCATTGGGTCCAAAACTGGGCAACGCCGAGCCGGAACAGCGCATATGGATAAAATATGGATAAAAAACTCGGATGGTGAGACACCAGCATATCTGAGAATAAAATAAGCGGGAGGGGAATGTCAGTTTTTTCCAACCATCCGTTTACCCCGAAGCGATTCAGATAAATTAGAAACTATAGAAATATGCCTTTAATCTTTGCCGGTCCACATAAACTTGAGGGACTAAAAGCGAAGTCCTTCTCTAACGTCCTCGTTAGACTTAATACTTTCTTTCATCGTCGCACTCCGCCTACTCTTGTCTCCGGTCGGGGGAAGAAAAGTAATTTTTCTCTTTGGCGCGAGTAAAGTATCTCGGCGGGTTAATTTGAGGCTGGCCAGAGGGAAGACCCCTCGACCAGCCAGAGACTGTGTTTTAATTACCGACTCGCTTTCCCCGTAACTGGTTAATTATACATTTTTTTGAAACTCCAGCCCTCTTCTATTTCTCCTACTTCTTTTTATCGCGGAACTTCTATTCGAATTTTCCTTTCGCTCGTCGATTAAGGGGCACCAATCCACAGCGTCACGACGATAACGACGCCGCCGGCACTCGTGTTTCCTCTATAAATTGGACAATAAATATCGGGGCCCCTGCCACTCCTTTAGCCTTCGCATCGCCCACCATTTTCCAGGTATGGTGCGCTATGAATTTCGCGTAGCTGAATATTCTTCCCTGAAATTATTCACGGGTACTATTGTTTATTAATAATTTGATCAAATAATGTCATAAGAAAAATTCAATTTCTGGCTGGGAAAATATGAAGAAGAAAAAATTAGATCAAGAAAATTAGTCGAAAATTCAGTGTATTAATCTTTAAGTACGTCAATAGTAATCTCCTCGTAAGCCCAAATACCCTCAGTGTACATTCCTGAGGTCTTGTCATAATTCGGAAAATTATTTTTATATTCTTCTTTACATTTGGACCTCACGTATATGCTTTACAATTAATAATCAGAAGCCTGTAAAAATATACTCGTGAAAGTTGTTATAACGCGCACAAAACTGGGAGTAAAACATTTATTGGAACAGTTTCAGTTCTGAAACTTTTTTCTGGGGGGTACGAGCAATATTTAACAAAACCAATGGGGGGGAGGCGGTCCTCCGTCGGCGTCTATAGAGGTCAACTGCTGGAAATTGGAATTTTTTCCCCCCTCCTCTCTTTCACCTCCACAGCCTTCTTTTCATTTAATAAAAGGAAAATTGAAACCTGGGAACAATTTGTACATTCCCGGGACCCGGGCAAATAGGGCCGGGGGTCCGGCACAATGGGAGGCGGTGGGTCACTGCGAAGGAGAGATAGGACAAAGGCCAATTGGGTATAGAGGAGCTAGCGGAGTCAACATTCAGAACGCCCGTGTAAAACAAAGCCGTACGCGTTTTTTTCCCAGCGATACGGCCGTGCAGAAATTAATTGCAGTCATACGGCAGAAAAATAGCGTGGACGGATATTAAGCCGGGTCCATTGTCGAGAAGACCCTCTATAATATTGAGTCGAACGCTATTCCACCTATTCTATGTTCTCTATACGGTATTCTATATAAGGAAACTCTCATTGCATAATTATTAAACCTAATATAGAGGTTTAATCTATATTACATGTTCAGCACTGTTGCGATATGTACGGTATAGTAACTTTGGAAAATAAAACTTTGCGCTTGAATAAATGTCAGAAGCCTATTTATAATAACACTAATATTTTATATTGCTAAAATATAAATCGCGTTGAATAAGTAATGATCGTGATAAAAATTTGAAATGAACATATCTAAGTAAAATCAACACAGGAAAAACCCGTTCCATCATTTTTACTTCTCAATCCTATTCCTAATGTGGTTATTAACCGTAAAATACGACCAGTTTTTTATCCAACGAAATAAATAAATCGAAAGCCATGAATTTTCACTTTCGGAACTTCGAGATAAGTACAGTTTCATTATTGCTGTAGGGTGGGCGTATGACGCGTATCTTGCGAACGTGTACGTAGGGACTGCCCCAACCTCTCCCCCCTTTGCCAACTTATGATATTGCCTCTTCTCCGTGGCCCTAAGTCCCATCTCGAAACTTCTCCTGCCGTAAACCAGTGTTTACTACCAACTTTTTTTCTTCCCTTGGAGTTTTAAACCTCCAGAATAATTTTTCACGGTCGCCCCCTTTCCACGTCCGAGACGAGGCCTCCAATGAAAATGTTTAGGAGAAAAAGAGCCTCATTAAATCATCAGTCAACTGGATAAGTTCAGATTTTTAGAGGTCCATGCGCCTTCGCTCATAAACCCTGGAAATAGAAGAAAAAATCGACGATATAAAGTTTGCTTTGCCCGTGAGTCTGATTTCTATTGTGTTGAAAATTTAAAATTTCTGCTGTCTGTACAACAGGCGTAATGTTACCGCTAATATACGTTTTCGCTTAAATGGGAACGTGTAAGTACCTCTCTTTTGGCGACGGCAAAAATTCGAAACCAGTCGAAAATTTGAAGAGATGTGGCTTATTCTATAACTGTAAACCAGAATTTACACTCGATTTAAGCTCTGAAAATAATTATTTGTAGCCATATGGATATTTTTTTCTGGCCTTTTACGAGCTAAGGCATACTACGTGAATTACGCTTGCTTTAAACTTAGGCTTAAGAAGTCAGATACCCAGGTCGATTAAAAAATTCATTTTGACGACGGTCTAGATTTTTGCTTATTTCTTAATTTTTAAGCCCGGATTACTTGTGGTCGTTCAGGAATTTGTTCGGCCGCGAATCACGGATCACTGGAGTCCTCCACGTGTCCGTTTTTTAAACAAAGTCATAATTTAAAGTTCAAAGTATCGACGAGAAAAGTGAGCGACAGCGGTGCGATAGTCGCATCTGCATAACGCGTTGCCAACCGACCGGATAACCTTCGTTATCCTAATTATCCGTCGGGCTGTCGAGTGGTCCGGCTGAAGAGCCTTTGTCGGCTCTGAACCGCGGTCCTAGATTTCATTATACTCGAGGTGATTAGTTGGCGAGGGTGTTGCTGGGGGCGATGGAGAGGCCGCTAACAAACTCGATTGTTCAATTTGGCCACTTGTGATGCGTCGGTGCCTCCTCTCGCGCCCATTCAAACACCCGGCCCAGGTGGAAATTAAACCGCGCCAACGGCCGACCTTTTATACCGCCTCGGACAATATGGCCGAGGGATACGCGAACGGCGGGGTTCACGGTTGCGTAACTGTAATTCAATCAGCGAGTGGGGGGTCATTCAAAATCTCACGGCATCGATTGCCGCCCACGATGTTGACTACCTGCGTCCTCTCCTCTCAACCATACTCATTATAGAGGGACTTTATATTGACGATACAGCTCCCTTCACTACACTTTTTTATGGATGGTTTGGGGTTTCAGATATCTTTGTTAATCTTAAAAATTTCACAATTCAAATAAAAAGATGCACTGATCCTATTTTTGATTACCGCAGGTGAAAAAACAGTTACCATTTACTCTCGTAGGGCCAAGCAGTACACGACAGCGAAGGACAGAAAAATTACAGTATAACTTCTTCCCCATTTCAAAAGTGTGAACATATCTCAATTAAAAGATATATTTTCCAGATTATTATTTTAGTCTTGGAATATAGTAACAATCGATACAGCGAATTTTGATATAGTTGACTAAGAGTAAAAAATCCATATCTTCATTATAAGGCCAGTGAAAGATGTTAAGCCGCTTCAGTCCCGACCGAGTTGGGACAACGATTGTAGGGTTGGCTCCGCAATTGGGGAAGCTAACAAGTTGAGGAATGCCGATTCCCGAATAGCCATCAATACTGCAGGTCGGAAAGCGGTCGGCAGAACATACTCCGAATAGTTCAGCGAAAGGTCCAGAACCGAAGGGGAAATAACCGCGGTTTATCCATGACCGTGTAAACCATTTGCCATGAGTTTATGATGTCGCCATTCGTTTACGACTTTCATATTCAGACATGTTGACAGCCAGACATGACACCAAGAGCGTATCCATAACAACTGGTAGACATTTATCCCATTTACAAATCCGAATGTAATTTTCCGAGTTCCGGCAATAGACTGACACTGCAAACTTGTTTCATCTAAAATTTAGAAATTCCTCGTACATGTTACAACGAAAGCAACAATTTTAATATGCAAATGCCGTCGTCTTTTTTTTAACTAAATACGTAAAATGAGTTAATTGAAATTTACGACTTCATCTCGCGATCAATTCGAGTTAAGTAATTGAATGAAATTCAATTCGGTCCGATGGGTAACCGGAAGTTTACATTCAATTACTAAGTTGGAAACTGGGTGTCTCGGCACACATAAAAACATACAATATCGGCAGATCTTATTGGAATTAGTATATCCATAACTTTGGCTGTTTCAGCCGGTAATCGGGGTTTGATAATATCGCTCATCAATTACCCACTCAAAGGAAACCGGATTGTACTCGGGCGATTTTAATTTACCGTAAACGGGTTTCAGTAAAACGGAAAGCCAATGTTCGAAAACTAAATAGCGGGGGGGGGGGAATAGTTCATGTTTTTCTCCCAAGGTACACGTTCAGTTTACACAGTGAACAACTTCAGTTGTACCTGTGCCAATATCGAGACATGGATTCGTTTATTAACTTTTCCGACTGCACTGCAACGACGATAGTGGCGCTGGAGGAAAGGTAAAACTAATATTGCTCACGCGAATCACACTAGGGAACTCGTCATTTTTAATTTGCCCCTTGAGCCAACCCCGTTTCCAATGCGTCAGTACAACGGGCATGTAGAGCCGGTAGTTGGCAAATATCAGAACATCGGGTGCACAACCTTTCGGCTGGAGATTCATTTTTCACTGAAGCAACAATTTTTCTAGAACAAATATACCTATGGGACAATTAAACGGGATCGATTAATACTAAATATGTGTTACGTTGAACTCTCCCTCGTAGTACCGGGTACAAATTTGTATGCGTTGGCAGATTATTCCTTCGTTTTCCCGCTTTTGAATAGTACGTTTAACTCAAGCTATCCACTTTTATGTCGCAATCACCACTCGCGACTGCAGTTTCTAATAGCGGGCGAAACGACGTTATAGGCTAGAGTTCCAAAGCACTCCCGATCGTTGATTGCGGCTAAAATTTTACGACGATTCGATTTCCCGACCGGCCGTGAGTCTAATCACCGACGTTTTGGTTAATGGGGGCCAGCGCGGGGTTGAAACCATTGCGGAGGGTACATTATTGGCCGGCGGTTGATAGGGGCCGGTGGCACAATGCCTTCGGTCAGGTTGAATGGTCTGGCATAGTTCACTCGAGGCAACACCCCGCCCTGCCACCAATGTTTGCCCACTGCCCCCATATTCAAACAATGCAATTCCCCCCTGCAAACACACCCACTGCCACGGCGACGTTTAATGCCCCGAAGCTCAGGACGCGACACTACTGAAATTCCTGGAATTAATGCGATAAAATTTGAAAAAGTCCGTTACTGTGAGTTATGATAACACTCCCTCATTGCCGAATGTGAACTTACCGAGTGGGTTAATATCTGTACTCTGTTCGTTCCTTTTTTTCACTCTTTTATTGTTACAACTGTAAAATTATACAACAAGCAACATTTATATAGGCACTAGCTACAATAGTCAACAATTAGAGGAGAAACCCACTGGTTCCCCCCTTTTTTTATTACTTTTTTTATTTTATTTTATTTATTTATTTATTATTATTTTTTTTAATTTTATTTATTTAAACATTTAGGTCGCGTGGCCACTTCCTTTTCAGGCGTCTTTTAGGAACGTTGGGATGTCGGGAGATAGTAGGGTTTGGACTAGTGGATTAGGGTGACTAGTGGACAAACGGAACTTTAAGATCTGTGTGTAGGGTAAGGTTGGAGACATAATAGGGTGCATCGGTTATTCTCCTTAATATTTGTGACTGTAAGGTTTGGATTTTGTGTATATTTGTTGGTTTGGCCGAACCCCACAGTTCGAGCCCGTATGTCCAGATCGGTTTAAGTATAGTGTTGTACAATAATAATTTGTTGTTTAAGCTTAATTTTGATCTATTGTCTAGTAATCTATATAGTAACTTGTATCGTCTGTTAACTTCCAGTCTTTTTAGTTCTATGTGTGGATTCCATGTCAATCTTTTGTCTATATAGAGGCCCAGGTATTTTACCTTATCCGCCGTGGGTAGGGGTGTTTCGAATAGGGATATTGGGGGACAAGTGCCTCGTCTAAGTTCTGTTCGTTCCTGATGAACTAATTAAGGAGGTTTATTCAAATTTATATATTAATTATGTACGAAATGATAACTTAATCCCCACCTCAAGCCTTTTTTACTTTGTCGATAGAAGTCCGGTTTAATTTAAGAATTTCGAAAAATGGGTTCCAAAGTATTATATATGATATTACGGATATTATCCAACGAAGTAATGCAACTGCAACATCCTTTGTCAGTTTTTTTATACGCGCTAGAAAACCTATCAAATAATTTTATTCGCCTAAAAAGTGATTATTCGGTTTAACGTTTCGCTGTTTATTTTTGCCTTTATTTAAGACCATAAATCAACAACAGTGGGGAGTTAATATTAATTCCGCAATTCTAAGAAAGTGTTAGAGGTTCGTTTAGCGGCGGCGACTGCTAGGACACAAATAATGAGTAATATATTATTAAGGGCAGTGTTGCGTACGTCGTCCTGTTCTAGTTTGGGTTGTGCCGGGCCGGTGATTTATTCATGGGCCGTGACTGTCCCCCGCACTAATGTCGTTAGTGCCCGTTCCTTCCTTCCAGTTTACGACCGAGCTCTAAGAGACGAACCTCCGTCTACTTTCAAAATCACCCGCGTTTCAATATATTCCTAAGCCGCTCCCGAAAAGAATGTTGAAATTCGCGAAAGACAACTTGACGGTCCCGAACCTTACCTGTCCTAGAGGTACAGATGCCGTTGCTATCAACATTCATAATATAAGGGGTTATTTCGATTATTTATGTTCCCTAATTTAATTATTCTATCGCGTTATTCTGATTAACGTTGTGTGCACGTGCACCGCGACGCTAGACTCCCCCCTGTTGGTAGCGTGGGGATGCACTCAACTAAAGTTCGTACGTTGCACGAGCACCGCGACGCTAGCACCCCCTTGAGGGTGGCGCGGGATGCACTTAACTAAAGTTCGTTGTGTGCACGTACACCGCGACGCGTTGGTTATAAACGTTATTAAAACTTACGAAAGCCATATATCATTAATCGCAAATATATCACTAAAATTACAAATCAAATCTAATATATTATGCTACTTTATTGTTGTTATCGTCATCTTTTGTTAATGGTAACTCTTTAAAAATATTCAATTATAATTTGGATACTTGGACCGGAAAGCAATCGGTTATAGACATTATCCTAAGAAGAGTTACGGTTCCTGTACTACACATAATACAAAATAATGTCGAAATAAATAAAAAAAATGGTGAATATCAATATAAATATGCTTTCCGGAAATATATAGGTTAGAATAATATTTCATTGGCTTACCATCTCTGACAGAGGAGTATATGCCGATTTTTCCAGCTACGCGGCCGCCCACAGGCATGGCTGCGATGCCCTGAAACAATGAAACAATCTCAATTCGGATAAATTACATTTCATTCATTCAATTCGAATAATTTTAATTAATTTTGTGCAATCGTATACAAGGAAAAATTGTTAAAAGTATATCACAGGCAGAATTCGAATATATTGTATAGTTTTATTTATTTTTATAGTTTTACAAAATTATTTAAATTTTGTATAATTCAAAACTGGATATTCCGAGGTCGAAGTTTCAGCCAAACCTTGACAACTGGAAGTGACACGTGGCAAAATAGATAGGGCTGCGATAGACACCAAACCAGTGCTTGTTACAGTACAGGTACAAAAACTGCAATTCCAGGTTCCAATTTAATATTTCGTGGACAGAGGTTGGAGCAGATGAAATTGTCTGTAATTCCTACGTCAGTCAACCGCTTGTTTTAAATATTTTTCGATAAATAAATATGTAAAATTTTATGAATTACTACATATTATTCTATGCCATTATTTCTCTTTTATTTTATCTGGACCTCCTGACTACATTCCTAAACCTTTTATACACTGGCGAGTAACATCCCTATTTCCGTTCATATCCATATTTACATGCAAATCTGTATTAGCAGGAGTATTGTTCTGCTTTCCATTCCCACATTTTTAATTATTGTATTCACATCAGCTTATTTGGACAAAGGTATAACTCCGCGTAGCGAAAAAGATTGAAAAGAATTATAAGATTGGAGAATTATGATTTAGTTCAGTACTCGGGGTAGAAGAATAGTGATATCTGGGCCAAAGGTGGAGGCTTCCGGAAAATGAAAGGGTGGCCTCCCCTTTAATCATTCCATTACTGTTTGAAAGATGGCCCGCCCATACCCCGCCAGCCCCGCGTCCGTTAATGACGAGCCCTGTGGATCGTTTCGCCACAAAGAATTTTTGTAAGATTAAATCCTTTAAATAGAAATCCACCCTTGCCGTCCAGACAAGTACAAATGATCGGGGAGAGGCGTCTATAGTCCTCTCGCCTCTTTGTCGGAGGGATTTCATGGAAGGCTACACCAAACCCTTGCGAAATACAATACTCCAATCAGGCGTCGATGAAATATATCGCTCTTTCAGTTTCAACCTGAGAAAACTCGAATAGCGTAAGACCAAATCTCACGGACTCCAAGCAAATTTCTTAAATCTTACCTTTACAATTATCCTAAACTATTTCCAGCTATCAAGCTAAATAACATTCCCGCACTCTTTTAATTTATTTTGTAAAATAGTCTGTAGACATAGTCTGTAGAGAGGAACATCGTATTTTCATTTATGTTCAATCAGCTTTCGTTGAACGCAGTTTTCAAATGAAAAAGGAATACTTAAATTTGTACAATTCGTCTGTCGGATCCGTTTAGTTTTTTATAAATAGTCCACTGGGCTATAACGTCCTTTCGAGCCTATCGGCCCGGTCTGAATGAATGGGGCAGAGCGACGGAGCTTTGGGGCGTTCAAAGGGCGAGTACTTGGAATGGAGCCGCTTCATTGGCTGGAAAATCGTCCATTAAGCAGGCCGGGTAGACCTCCATTGTGCCTCAAGCCGATAAGATAGATGAACACCGTGAAAAGGATCTCGATACAGTTGGTGTAAAATAAAAAAAAAAGTCGGAAGGATCCTTTTTCGCAGCGAGTTTAAAAATTATTGCAAAGAGGGAGGACCATAACATTGTCAACTATCAATACTTAAGTATACAGAGAACTGGAGCTATTTAAAGCCCTTTTATATTTTCTCAATGCGAATACATTATGATGATAGGATACTTATTGAGTTGCTTTACCCATTTAACTTGGAGCGGTAACATTAAAATATTACGGCGGTTAAATTTTATTTCACATTTGTACAAAATACGATGAATAGATGGACCCTGTGAATATAATTTTTATATATTTATTCCATTCATGTATTAAAAGTTCTAACGCAATGTCCACTGTATAACAACGGCGCTGATGCCAAACCGCCCGAAACAGAAGTGTAACGGGTCTAGTATCAGGGGGCGCCTTGCATGTGCTGCGTCATGGGGAGTATGTATTATATTGGAAGAGGCTGTTGAATATCGGTTTTGGGAGCTGGGGTTTGGGATGGGGGGGATCGGGGAGCCAACCCCCATAAATCTGTGGGTTGGTGGCCGGCTGCTACCCATCACACACCCCCATAAAATGGTTTCACCGTCCAATTTTGAAGATTGGATCCTGAAGAAAAAGGCTCGGAATTGACTGCCTTTACAAGCCAATATCTCCTCCCTCCAAAATTAGTAACCTTTAAAATGTAATGACTGGTTATGATGGACAATCCAAATGCGAATTACAGTCACTGGATAATTTAATATCAGTAACATTAAAAACTTAAACCGTATTTATACCGGGAAAGCTTATAAGCAAGAGTTAGTTATAAATCTTGCATAAGAGAGATTTAACGGACCATCATAAAATCTTGCAGTTGGGCAATGAAATTTGAAACGAAGAGCAAGTATTAATTTAATGAGCTAAAACCCTAACTTATTAACCGTCTCATTCTAGTAAATCAATATTAGGGACCACATAACAAAATAAATAAATATTTCATAATATTAACAGTCTATCGTCCGCAGAACCATCTGTATAAATACTTTTTCATATTAAACAGGCTTTTATTCAACTAATATACCCCCATTCCTAATATAACAGGTTCCCTTTACCGTGGATTTCCTTTTCATTAAATCTCCATCCGAGTAGATCACCTACACCAGTCAAATCGCGACTACCGAACCCTCCCACTTAAAGCAGTCGGCAAGGTAAATAGGAGACTCCAGGGATCGTTTGCTCTGTTGACAGCCGGCATTCGAAGTTCAGGACTGACAAGGGAAATTCGAGAGCAAACATTCATAAATTGACGTTGGAACTACATATTCGACGGCGCTTTCTGCAAGTTAGCAGTGTCTCAGCCTGAATAGGACAGAATTGCGACTGTTTACATTCTACGGTTCAGATGAGCGATGTAACAACGCATGGGGGGAACTTCAGTCTTGTTTCCGACATAGAGGTAGACTTTAAAAGTGGTTGTATTGTTTCGCGAACAACATTCATATTATTTATAATATATATATATATATATATATATATATATATATATATATATATATATATAATTAAAGTTTCGTCTGCAATTTGTTACTGGAAAAGACAACCCTGAAATAATCAAAATAACGTTAAAACTATTTTTTTTCGTGTTTACTCATTTGAAAAAAAAATTTAAGTTACATTAAATATTAAAAACTGGGTTCCATAGACAGAAAATTAATAACCTACAAGGAAAGTACATAAGTGAAAAACTTAATTCCCGGTGAGAGGGAACTAGAAATTAAATTGACGATTCGGGCATCCTGTCGAACAATCCCATTCCTTATTGTCCTGAATTACGGTCAATTGAAATTGTGGAGACAGGTGGATGTAATTTAACCGAAGATATACAGGCGAAATTAAACATGCGCGCCGTATATTTCCTCCGGCAATTTCATTTGCATTCCGTCGATGCGGCTAGCATTAGAACAGCGGCCGGCTCAGGCTGTTAATTTAGTCCAAGTACCAGTCATAAGAATGTTAATTGAAGACGCTCTCAATCCACTGGCCAGGGAATTTATAAACTATTGGTCTTTTATGTTGAAACTGCACTTTTATGGTTTCATTTTTAATTTACTTTTATGGTGTCTCCGACTTTAATTGGGACAAATGTCTCCTTCTATCCATATCCATGACGATGAATACTATCGCGAAGTAAAATGGTGCTATTACATTACATAGCTTCAAGAAAGTGTTAATAAAACGCAATTTCCTTGAATTTAAATTCCTCCCTACAGTCATTTTTCAATATTAGTAAAGATGTGTTTGGTAGAAAATATTAAAACCAAAATTTAGGGCCCAGAATTTCTTATAACGACAGATATTCATAAAATTTGGGACTCTAACTACAATTGCCGCCCATAACAAAAATTTGTTTTTCTACTTTAAAATATTGCTAATATATAGGCACAAATAATAAAATACTTTCATTTCATTCAAATTCTAAATTAATAAGTCTTCTTCGCATGACCTATGCTTTTGCAATTCGTTCTTATTTACATATAAAGTGAAATATTTGTTTTAAGTAACGTCGGTATGTTGACTGTTTTAACTTCCAGTGAACAGCTATAAACGTGTGACAAATAAAACACTTGTATAGGCCATAAATTTGGACCACTATTTGCGGACGATTGTCGATACCCCCATCTTTATGGCCTGCGCAATCGATCCTCCTGGAATGAAGAAATCCTGTCGTGTTAAAAAAAAAATCTTAGCGAACAGCGAACGGATAATAAATATTGATCGGGCAATATTTAACTGGTAGGGGTGAGAGACGACATGCCGGTGCCAGATACGGGTACGACAATAAGGTCGTTGTACAGAGGTAAACAACGGATGGCCCTCGACTTTATGGCCGCGAACTGTTCCCCTGAACCAGTCACTTCCAAACACCTAACTCATAGCGCGACACACGGATCGAATTTCAATTTATTAAACCTCCTGTGTAGATACCAACATTCTTTAGTGCACTGTGACTAGAGTGTACCTGGCAACATATGAGAATCATGCTGATAGTGTTAATGTGTTATACATTTGCGCATGACAGTCATTATTTTCTGGATAAAACGTAGTCCAAATGACACTTTAGAGGTTGTCCTTCAATTTATAAGAAATAACACCGCCTCGTTAACAAATTGTATGAACGCTAATTTGGCACTTAATATAAATCCTATTCGCCGAAACTTTGTGGAAAATCATCGCATATTTAAGAAAGGCAGTGACTTTTTGAAGTATGTTTCTTCGGGATGGAAATCGTACGAACTTATAACCGGGAAACAAAAAAGAAATCTTTCCGGGAAAATAAGATAGGATTGTTGGGATTTATCCGTGGGAAGAGGGCCCAAAGTTTCCGGCTCAAAAGGGGATGTTAAATAAAAAATTCTCTGACGGAGGTTTCACTCGAAGGACTTAAAGCGTATAACAGAGAAGGGCGCGACAACCTGCCTTCATAAAAAAAGCCCGGTTTTTTGCAACTAAATTGGATCCCCAGGGCACTGTCAAATCATTTTAACAAAATCTGTACGCTGTTATTCTACTTTGGAAACTTTGTTAAACGTTGTCAAATTAGGTTACGTGAAATAATATTGTTATTTTCATTTTATAAGCACACAATTTTCAAATTATTTATATACATCAAACGTTTCAGGGGCGGTTTAAAGTGGAACAATCGGAGCTTAGCATTACTTTGTTTCAAAAAATTTAATGCATTAATAACTCTTGTTCATAGGTAGGCCCGACAGTTCCCCCGAGATGAAATTTTCGATTTATACATTGATTTTAGATTAGACACTGACAGAAATATCTATTGTGTTATAACGCCCATCGAATCTATCATACGAATCTTTTCATAAGAAGTTGCTAAAAGAAAGTTGAAAATCAATCACACAATTCATTCTTCTACGCTGTGACCAGTGAGAGCGTTACTGGTCTGTAGTTCGGTTGTATTCAACTTTACTCGAGGTACCATTTTATCCGGAAACAAAACAGACAACCTTATTTCTTTGAATTGTTATTGGGAGAACATGAAGAAAACTCGACGTACTCGACGGCGGATACAGCGTCTTCTGGTTCACTGGGGCGAAGGTATAGAAAAGAATCCGTTTCACGATTCAATATATTCCAGCTCTGTTATCCTCACTGATATATATATAGATATAAAGGGAGTGAACACAGAGGCGACCTACATACTTCTCGCTCTGTCTCGCACATTCTTTCCTTGAGTCGTTTAAATTCTACAGTATCAAACACCAGAATCAGTGTATTGAGTCCACGAAAATATTTATTGCTTTCTAAGCAGGGCAATCCTTCCCAACCTACCTGGGCAAGGGGGGGGGGGGGGGGGGTAAAAAAACGTTAATATTTATTCTTCCTCTTGATGCCTAGTATAAATATTATCAATTAAAACCGAAAATAATAAAATACGAAATAAATTCTGGAATTTATATTACCACAGGTGTGAACTTAAGATTAATTGTTCAGTCAAGAAAAATTATATCGTCATGCGGGTCTCATGACGGAATCATCAGGCGCAAAATATTCCACGGTGGGCTCCATTTGAGCTGGCTCCGCCCTACATATTTATTGAAATTCCGGTACGCTTTTTAAAATTTATATTAAAACACACACCAAGGTCATAAAATACATTATTGGAGCTCACCAGTATGCACGCTCCTAGATGTAAGATGTAAATAAGCTCCATCTTCTGCCGCCGGGGTGGAATGTTTTGTATGCCCTGCTACTATATAGTCTCGGTCGTCTTCGGAGCCAAGCACTCAGACCTGCACCGAAACATACAACCTCTTCTGTATATCGCGGACGTAGCAATCTCGATTCAAAATGTTCAAAAAAACGTCCACAAAGAATCAAACTAAATAATTAACAATGCAAAAAATTGAAATCAAATACAATCGATGCTCATGCTGTCTTTGGAACGCTGCTTGGTAAACCGCGGAAATCTGAGCAATTGACAAAAAGGATTGAGATTAAATTTATAAAAATAAACTTCTAATAAACCTATAAAGGATGCATTAAAATTCACTCTAGTTATCGTCTGGAATAAATTCGTCACAGCGTAGGATTTTTTTTAATGTTCAGTGTTTTCTAACCCTCCAACTTGTACAGGAGTTCGGGTAAAATTTCTGGAATAAGTTAATTGGCTAGCTGTTCAGCAACAATCACAACTACCCAAATTCTGACCAGTATTCCTCGTTTACACGGTCCGCTTTTTCGGAAGTCCAGAATTCCTGGAATTTTTCAGAATTTGTTAAAAGTACTAAAGTGAAAATAATAATTAATAAATACAATCTTCAGGTTTTTACGGTTTAAAAATTCTCATCTGTTTTTTCTCGCATCGAGTCGTCAGACTGTTCTGAGAAATGACCTCTTAACTTCCGAAACCCAATCGGGCCTTTTCCAGCTATCAATTATGAAGAAAACATTATATATTCCGAACTATATAGCTATATATAGGACAGCATTTGGTTCAAGACAACATTGTTGTAATCGGAGCATTAATGTGGGCAGGGGGCCGTGTAACTAATGCAAGGCGGTGACCTGCACCGGGTTAATGCAACGCTTTACGCTCGAGATGCGTTCACGGGAACACGACCCCCCATTATTCGCCAGCCCGTTTCGGCTCCGATTCAAAATCGAAACCGCCCCCGGCCCGCCGTTGTTGTATTCAACGCGCACGCAGAGAATCGGTATAACGTTTAATTCGCCAGTTCGCGGTGCGTTGCGATCGCCGCTTTATTCCAGCTACGCGGTAGGTTGGGCCGTTTGTCAAAATTATGTTGGCGATGAAACAAAAAGATGGAAGAATGGGCTAATAAATTTCTGCGGCCAACCTACCTCAGCAGCCCAATTACAGAACTGGAAGAATATTTTTTCCTACAAATTCCGCAGTAATAAATGTATGAGCACAACTGGAACGTAATGTAGAAATAAATTGAATATAAAAATTTATTATAAAAAAGATATATGAGTTTTGTCCATCTCCTGCGCTTTTTCAAAGCCTTCTAAATTGGACTGCGATTATATTTAAGCTTTGTATCTAACTAATTACTAATCTAAATACTCCGTAATTCAATTGAAATAATTCGGCTAACCCGAAAATCAGAGTCCGACAGATGATATACGAGCGAATCGTCGATGGGTACTGTCTCCTCCCTCGGGGACATTTATCACTCCAATATTCATTTATTGTAATGCCTTTCATTGGCCCTTCCATCGTTGGATATTCCTGTGTGGCCATTTTCCCGTCTGGATCGCTGTATATAAACAAGAGGCGCGAAAATGGACAGCATCGTTTGTTGGCGTAGCCCAATTGTGTTCCGAAACCTCGGACGGCAACGAATCGATTAATGCTAAATATATTCAAACCGAGGGAAGGCTTTATTTTAAATTCGAATGGTCCTCTCTGCGGAGAATTATGAATAATCGTTTCCAATAATATTTCGGAAAAGCGGTCTGTCGAATTCAAAACAGTTCTTAGAGAAATCGCAGCTGAATTTGTTTCTACTGCGTCCGTATTAAATTTTAGCCGGTGCTACGAAGTATACAGAGCCCGCGGAATAGAAACGCGTTATTTCGATTAGCAATAGCTGCAAATTCCCAGAAAAAAGCAAAAAATTCATTAACAGTAAATATCAGTTGAATATTCTTGTTGATTATTCAAGCTTGCTGAAGTTATCTAGATGTAATCACGACATAAATATTTTAAAGTCCCTCCTAGAAGTCCTTCGGCCTCCTGTTCCTCCTGGCAGAGGAACGCTTTTTCACCGGCTCGAGATAAAAGCCCAATTACTCTTCTGGGCGAAAGCTAAAAAATACCCAATAGGAAAATCCCCGCGAGATATCTCGTACGTCCACGTACATGGTAGATAAGAGTGACTGAGAGGATAAAGCTGAAAGCCGACGCTACACAGGAGCCGAGGGAAAGGGGGGGTCTAAATGAGGGCGGCGTTTTTGCATTTTAATGTCCCCATGTAGCCGGAACCGACAAAGCCACTAAAGCTGTCCTCGTGTTTTACTGATCCTCCATAAGCAGCATTCTGACAGCTCTCTATTTTTTTCTTAATATTTCACTTCTTCAACTAATTTCACCGGAAATAAATAGAGAAATTTGTATCTCTAAATATGAGCGCGCTTGTAATAAAGTCTGATGCCAATAATCCGGAAAATCTCATAATACCTACTCCAAAGTACGAAATATCGGGGAAGCGTTCCTGTAGAAAACTCGCCGGGTTATGAAGATATCGAGAACTAATATTTTACTCGAGTACATGACAGAGAGAATTCCCTGTCGCTTGTCAAGAAACTAAAATACATTTTCCATTTACGTTGTACTTATTCCGAACCGAGAGAACAGTCACGAACAAAACATGTCCATCAACACAATTGAAGATAAAGCGAGCACTGTATTCAGTACATTTAATCGAATGGTGTATATTTAAATATTCAATTGAAAAGTGACTAAATTGAAAGAATTGAAAAATATAATTCTCATTTTTTATATACACATATAAATGTGTATATAAAATTACAGTCAAGAGCAAGGTCTCTCGTTATATTCCGAGTGATCGGTCAATTGGAAGCAGCTGCTGAGATCGTGTCCATTCGTGCGTCGCACAAGGAGAAAAGTGATACAGAAAAACGGGAATCGCTTTCATAGGGGAATGCGAAGCGCAGTCGGGCATCATTAAAACTCCCACTGAGATACGCTTTTCCCGAGGTATATACATTTCAGTTATTCCCAGTTCGGGTCCCGAACGGCCGGTTCGAATTTTCACTCTCGACCGAGAAATGATTTAATGGAATAATTGTGTAACCGCTTTATCCTGTATCAAGACTCACGACAGTGCAGTATTTGCAAAAATTATTTGATAATACGCCTTATATTGGAGAATTGTACAAAGAATAAAATATATATTCACTTTTAAGTGTATGAGTTATAATTATACCGCCCATTGTAACCAGTTATAACAAAAATTGTATAAAACTTAGGGATATGGAGTCAACTGAAAAATTAAACTGTGTTCTTGGCAATTCTGACAGCATCAAATATTTTAGCGTGACAAATTAAGATAAATATATATTTCGACGCCCTTTAGGCGTCTTGGCGTGTTTTTTATTAACGTATAGACTTGTGCGATTATATTTGGTTGGCCGAAAGATACGGTATTGCATTTATACCAGGTCTTATGAAGATCGGATATCTGACAGAATGTTCTGAACTTCGAAGAGGGTAGAACTTGGCCGAATCCAACTTGCGAAGTACGTAACCGACTGCCCGGTCACACGCTTCATCCAAAGTTACACCCGTTCTGTGTAGTCAAGTTCACATTGACTGGCGTTCAACGTCAGTAAGGTAATTCCGGGAAACTTCGGAAATCCAGGCTCCGATAATCAAGCATAAACCCCGAACCCTGAGGTTGACCATTAACTTGAAGGGACTTAATTGGCCGGGAGTAATTGGTGATCGCATAATCCTCGCGGCTACCGCGTAACTAACTTTACGGAGTCATTTAATACACACATAATATACACAGAATAATAGAACTTTACTGATAGAAGTTCCGGGCCAAAACCCGCTCATATCCTCCTCCCCCCACCTCCAATAAAAATGTTTCGCGACTGCCCCAGTTTTGGACGATATCTCCAGTGATGAAAACCACTATTATAGCCAAACCTATATAAAACGTCCCTGTATTGGACAAACACTCGATAAAGTCCGCTGTAGTTTCTATTTATATTGAAAAACATTGGGCTCTGCACCGTTGTCAGACACTGGGCCAGAGATCTTATTATATTCTCCATAACATGAACATATTATTCATGATGGCGGATAAAATGTTGGGATCAAATGGGCGATTGGAGATAAAAAACGCACGAAACCTCTCATACTAAAAATAAGTAACATTTATTTATGTAACGTAAAATGTTACTTTCAATTGTATGGCTGGTCAGGTTGAACAAGTCTTCAATTTTAATTATGTTATAGCAAGACATTGCTGGCGGATCACTAAGTTGTGGATAATTTGAATAAGGAGCCTCCAGCTCGGGCCATGCATTATTCAAACGAATAACTGAATAACTGAAACGGGAACCATTATAAATTTCTTAGGCGCGACCTCAAGGCCCGAGGTCAAGTTCAATCCAGTCATCGGGGGGATTTGAGAAGTGTGGAATATCCGCTTCAAGTCGCGAAGTCCGCGCCAAGTGGGCTCACAAAGTCGAAACTCGCCCGTTCCGGACTGGTCATAGGGAGTTTTCTATGATAGCATTCTGCCGGAATTCCGGAATCTATGTATTAATCACCTTATTGGTGGGCGGTCCTTTTGAACTGGGATAGTAGGGTCTTCGCCTATCCTAACCGCATTGGGGGTCCAAGCAAGCTACTATTACCAATTAGCAATGTTTGCTATAACCGTAAATATTTTCCGTTTTTGAAAGCACACAGTCACATACGCACCCACAAATAGAGTAAAATTTAGAGTCGGGCTATTAATTAGAGGTACACCAAATATATAAAACTAATACTTTTACAATGTTTTCGCCTTATATCGAAGCGCGAAATAGGTTGAAAATCAGAAAACGAGTTAGACGAACGTCCTGTAGCGGGAAGAAAGTAAATTCGTCTGAAATATTCAAAGGAAGAGCGAGGGTGGAGGATAATGGGCGTTCGGATAATACGATGTTTCGGCCCCGGCCATTTAACTTTCTCAAGGAACTTAATACCATCTGGGTCCAAGCGCTGATCAATGCGTACCACGCTTACGTAGTCCAACTCTACTGCCTCTATCCAATTTCAGTTCACAATAGACTTCGTATAGACTCACGCCGAAGTAATGAAATTGTACAACAAAGCCAAAGTATATGCGACGATATGCTTAATGGGCGATGGGGATTCAGGAAAATGTTTAGTGTGGAAAATAATTTTTTGAGTGGGTTTATTTCAGATAAATTGAAGCCTTAGCATTTCTAAACTCATGCTCGTTTTGTTATAGATTATTTCCCCACATATTTAGGAACAACGTGTGCTCGCTCACGTGTCATGTGTCATTAAATGTCTGTTTAAAGGTGTCTATAATTATCACTGTTCCCACACTAGAAAGCTCAGTTTGTAAATACAATATATTATAAAAATATTCTATTTTTGTTATTCAGTGACTATACGCTTCTTATCTTTCCGCTTATAAGTCTCGGATAAAGGACAGCGAGAGAATGAGTCGAACAGATTTCCTTTTTCTTTTCCTTTTTTCCTTCGTCTTTTTAATGACAAAAAGGAAGAATAATGAAGACGGGAAAAACAAGACAGGACGAAGGTCGCATTGGGCCCGGAGAATAGCTGCCTTTTACGACTTCCACTCTCATAAGTCGTTTCTATATCTCGTCTCTTGAAGACACTTTTTTCTCTCCCCCTCTCACTCTTTCTCTCTCTCACCGCTTTCGACAGCCTTTCTTCCTTCTTTTTCGAGCCATTCGTCCGGCCTATCTTCTTCTTTTCTCGGACCGGCCGGGAGATAGGCTCTGACTTCCCGAATATTTTAGCATCGTTTATCGCCGCAATCGCCCGACCGTTAACTGCGATGCCCACGCAATGACACGCCGTTCCGCTTTAAAAGCGTTTCGGAAGCGGTTTTTATTGTTCTGGCACTAGTCACAGTTTGAACAACAACAGTTTATCGGGGCCGTTATGTCCAGTTTTGATTGTGGCCCGAAACTCCGCAGAGCGTGATAGTATTTGAGCATAAAGTTCTGTCGGAGAGTTATAAAATTTTAAGCTTGTCTACTTTCGTATAAAGCGTATCAAACCGGCGTCAAAATAATTATGAACAGATATAATTTCATCACAAAATAATGTTTTTAGAACCATGGAGATAAAAATTCAAAAACTGGTCTTTTTGATACGCGTCTTTTATAGATAAACTAGTCTTGTCGCAGTTGCTAGTTGAGCTCGTTCAAGCAAAACATGAATTCAAGCAAAACAATGTGGACCAAATTAAGCCATATAAATGGGGCAAAGCACAATTTTTCATGAAATATTTAGTCAGGTAGTATTTAGTTTAGCATGTTATCCGTTTTTTAGTACTCTGAAAAGTGGGTGTTATTAAAACACATTTCGTGACTTATTCTACGGACCGGCATAAAATTGACAGGGCCGTCCGGAAGTCTGTTATAACGGAAGCCGGTGAAACTGTTCTCACGGTTATCTCATTTCAAAGGTGAGACATCCAATCGGTGCCGGCTTCTTCAATATCATAAACCTGTCCCGTAAAAGTTTGATAACTCTTTGGCGGTAAAAACTAGTTCCCACCTATCTGCTTCTTGCACCCAACCGCTGCTAAAAAGAGGGACTCTATACTTTTTAAGCAGACATTTTCCCTTCGATTTCCAATATTTCATTACCGATAGCTAAAAGCATTCAACTCCTGGGTTCTGGAGTAGCTAGGGTTTAATTATGTATCGCCCCACTACAGTTTCGAGTACTTTTCGGGTCGTTAGGGGGGTCAAGTGAGCGAACCTGAATTTAAGGGCTTCGGTACAACAATAAACTCTAGAACTTGTGGTCATTTCAAAAATGTTTCAATTTTCCAATTTTTTTTTAAATTGATGTCAAAACGAATGTCCTTTTAAAATGTTAAAAATCTTTTTCATCAGCTGCTGCATTCTGCGTGCTGTTAATTCTGGTTTATTTCCAATCGTGTATATTTTATTGCACGATTAGTAACTTTATTGAATTAGAATAATTGAATTAATGTTACTAATAGTTTTGAATTTATGAGGTTGTATTTTATGGCGAGTTGTTTTTTAGGTGGTGCACAGGTAATGGTCTTCTGGTTGAAGTTATTCGCGCTTTAGATCCGTTGTGATCCGCTCGTGTTTTATTGAGCCCTTTTTATTCCGCTCTGCTGATTGGGTATGGCGGCAACCATAATTTCCAGGTGGATTTTAATTCGATTTAATTCGTGTTGTGTTTCTGTCCCATATTATGTATAGCTTCATTTATAAAACACTCAAACATATTAACAGATCAAATAATATTTCGTCAAAACGTTCGCCGGAGTATGTTTAACTGAATCTCCAGATTATAACAGAAATATCTTGAAATAGTAAATTGAATCTCAGTTTTCAATGTGGATATCTAAATAAGTTAACGTAATATTGTACATATTTTTAGTCGTTGCTTCTTAAACCACGATTCCTGTACGTGGCTTTGATGTGGATATTATTCATAAAAACTTAGTTCATTATTCACTCGTCAGTCGGAGTCAGTTTATTAACCGCGCCTCAACCACCACTGACTTCTGACTTTTATTAAGAAAACAGTAGAAATCTCGTCCGCTTTTCATGCGACGTATACGAGAAAAAGGTCCTATGAAAATGTCTAAGGTGAAATTATCGCAACCTCACTGTTATCGGAATTCAGCGCATATTTCTTATTTTCCAGTCATGGCTTATATTAATAATCTGAATCATACGTTTTTGATATTTCATAATATCATAAACGTTTTTCACAATCATTTACTCAACGGCCTATTGGTGATTAAAATAATCACAAATAAAAATACATTTTTTAACTTAACCTTTAAAGGAATTAATTAACAAAATACGTGCAGGAAAATTGAATCGATAAAGGGAGATTAATATAGCAATGAATTCAGTTTGAATGTTGTGGAAACTGCAGATCACAAATCAGATAGGAAACGCTCGAATGACCTAAACGGTGTTCTGTCGCCTGTAGCCGATATTGAAGCATTAATGGGATTATCAAACAACGCAATTTCACTTCAAAAGAAGGACCATCGCCGGTTTGGCGAATTTGATAACTGGCGATTGGAAGGAAATTATGAATCCGAGCTTGTAAGAAAACTTCAGGCCGTATTGTTTATGTCCTCCAATAATAAATGAGGGATGATGTTTGATTAACAATTAATTGCAAAAGTTATATTTTTCGCCAATTACTGGAGGAAAGCGTCCATTATATATGTATAAATATTGAATTTACAGTAGATTTCGTGTGTTTCGGTCTCCTCTCGCTGGTTTGGTCTTTTGCTATCGTCTTTTGCTATTGGTCGCCATCTTCTGCAGCGGTGTTAGTCACTTTGGCACTTTGGATGTTATTCGGGCATCCTCAATGCACTGTCACTGTCACTTGTACCTGAGGGTGGTGCGAAATGTACTTGACTAAAGGTCGTTGGGTCCACTTCGACTGGTAAACTAGCGCCCCTTGAGGATGGTGCGGAAATGTACTTAACTAAAGTTCGTTTGGTGCACTTGCACCGGTAAACTAGCGCCCTGTGAGGATGGTGCGGAAATGTACTTAACTAAAGTTCGTTGGGTGCAGTTGCGCCGATTAACTAGCGCCCCCCTGAGTGTGGTGCGGAAATCTACTTAACTAAAGTTCGTTGGGCGCACATGCACCGATTAACTAGCTTACTAAAAATAAACTTCTTTCAATAAATTTTGTGTCAACAGGAAAACTTTTCTGACAGTAAATGCGTAATACCAGATAAGTTTGACTTGTACTAGTACAAGTGACAGTGACAGTGCAGTGAGGATGCCCAAAAATTATCCATATTCTGAACTATTGAATTTACATTTTAGAATATTTCTCATTTGAGGCCAAGACTTTCGATTTGTCCGGAAGTGAGTACAGTAAAAATTTAAAAGCAGAGTAAATGCAGTAAATCGCGATTATTTCCCGGACGGACAAAGGTAAAGGAGATGTTTGCAGTGTGTTAGGGTTGGGCACTGGTAGTAAATGTTTAGAGAAGTCGAGGAGTGAAGGGCGATCATTACCGGTATCACTGCACTACTGGCTCCGTATAATTCACCCCAAATGGGCCGCTGAAAATACAACGCCACAAATACGCACTTACGTTGTTAGGTTTTATTGTACGTTACGGTATTAAGCGAATTCATTTAGTATATAAATTTATATAATAAATTGTCATTCATTGTGCCAATTAATAGCGAGGAAGCAAAAGAACTATTCATACTCTCGAGGATGTCGTTATACGCCGTTTCATATCATAACCCGCTATTATTCCAAGGTTGGGAAACTTGAAATAACAGGGCACACGTAAAAGTACGCCGAGTGGGTAGAGGAGTAGGGCCGGTGTGGGCATTCCTGACTTTATGGCCGGCATTTTTATTCAAATAATGAAATTGCTCAGTTGAAATGTCCCGGCTTATTCACGCTAACAGCGGCCTAGTTACATAAAACGTACCCCATATTCTTTTAAGTGTCCATACGTTCCCGTTCTTATATGTGGGGGGAGTAATCATTTTCCGCAGGGGCCCTATTATTGTAAAGACGAAATAAAAAATTCTTGTTGATGCACTAAATGCCATTATCGTTACTTTTGCCACAGGTCGTCTCTTTGAGAGCATTTCAATAAAAAAATTACAAAAAGGAAAGAATTGTATATTATGAAATGTTATTTTAGAAGGAAAAACTTTCTGTAGTATTCAGGAATATCCTATTTTCTTGAACAGATTATATTGCATTGTATAAAACTTACATAATTAAGCAAAATTAATGACAGCTTAATAATGAATCCAGCTAGAAATAATATATTGTAATTATATTGCCGGGGCTGTTCTATTCTGTGTTAAACCCATTTTGTCCCCTAAATTCTGATATTAATTTAATATTGGAGAGCACTTAAGGGAGGGACTGTCCCTCGGGAACCAGATTAGGTGTCGCCCCAGTTAACTCATTGACGTATATTGAATTTGACACAGTTTGGTCAGTCTGGTTGTCAGAATTTTCATAAAAATATTTATAAAGCAATAAATTTGACTATTTAAACATTTTTTAAACGTAGAGGGTTTTTTCACAAGCGTTTATTGGCCAATTGTTACGCAGAAAAAAATTTGGTTCAATTGTTTCAATGGACATATTGTTGCCCCTTTTAAATTCGGGAGAATAAAACAAAACCATGAAAACAATTTCCGGGAGAAAATATTGTTTTAAATCAAATAACGTGAAAGGCCTGAATGATTCTGTAAATTTAATGGAAGTGAAATTAATTACGGACCGGAGAAAGTGTTGTAAATATTAGGACGGGCGGTATCTGGATATTTTTTCTCCCTTTTCGCCCCGGATCGGCTCGTAAATTTGCTAAGCGCCGCCGGGTGAAAATTCCGTCCCAATAAAACTGGAAGAAATGTAATTTCAATTACGAGGAACAGCGTTCGGCTCCTAAAAGTGGAGTTTATTACCAGTCAGCTACTGAAAAGGGCTTTTTTGTCTGTTCTGTCCCCCCAATTGATATCTGCCGGCCGGCAAACAAATTCCCTGAGTAATCCGGGCCATTCCCGAATTTTCTTCTGGTGTTAATTAATTTATATATTTCTGCAAATAGTGGATGATTCTCGTTATTCCCGAAATTTCAAACTCATTACAGGCATCTCATTTCTATTGAAATCTATACAACAGAAGGACTCCAAACAAGAAAAATAATTGCAAGTGGTGTTATTGAATATTAGACTGATAACAAAACCGGAAAATTATTTGGACGTCACAAATACATATCGAAGCAATGAGTGCAACAAACAAAGCATCAGACAATTTTCACAAGTTCAAATCATTAAATATTAATCTGATTTCTCAGATTTTTTTTTCTGCCGTTACCAATGTGGGCCATCGGGAGAGAATTCAGGGCTAATATAGTAGAATTTTATAGAATCTAAAAGAAAATCGCGAAACAAAAGTTACAGACAAAAGCTAAAACTGAGAGTATTTTTTGCCGTAAACTTTCTCGAAGATAAAACTGGCCTTTACTAAAGAATTAAGTTTTATATTTTTAATTTCTTTTTTCTTATCTCTTTTCAAGTGGTGGCAGGTTTATATTCACGGCGAAAAACTGTAGAATTCAGACGGGGAAAGTCAGACGGTCAGATAAAAAAAGGGAACAAAAGGATGAGAATGCAAAAAAATGTACAATTAAAACCGCGAGATACACGAGATGTTGCTTGCAAAAATCTTGCAGGGCGACGAGTTAGAAGTGCTACCTTTATATCTTCTTTTAAATAGTTCAGAAAACGGCATTCAATTGTTTCTGTACCTTACAATACAATTAAGGTTGTGAGCAGTCATTTAATGAACAATAATATTACTACAATTGCAACAGTGGTAATTACAAGTCCATATTTTAAATATTCTTTTCTTTTTTCGCCCTTTATTAAAACATGCTCTATGATTATTTCCAGCTCTTATATTTATTTTATAAATCCCGAGCAGATATTAACCATTAAATATCAATATAAAATGATGGCGTTGTATCGCGGGGACATGCATATGTTCAGCTCATGCATAAGTTTTCACGGTTGAAAACGCGAATGTTTAAAGCTTCGGCTTGAATGCATAATGCTGTTATGCAGATTGCCGACCGGGGATCCTCCGCGAGCCGTCGTACCCGTTTGCATTCGGCTAATTATGCCCACCCACTTCTAAAAACTGCTCCAACCCGCAACTCGGATATTTCCAAGTGTTCCGAGCGAGTTCTGTCTACGAATAATTTCCTAGAAAAAGTATCAACTCAAACACAAGGTTAGCAATAGATCATAACCTATTTCAATGAGATCTACAACAATGTATATTGTTGTGGTATTTCATTGTTTAGAAAAAATGTACGTTAGAGTTTCCAGTCGGTATTCTATTTATTATTATATTTTTATATTATTTATTAAGCGCAATCACCTATCTTGTACGAGTTTTGTCATTTGATTTCTTCTTTCCGATGTCAGATTGATGTTATGTTCCAACAATCGTTTGTTTATCGAGTATGTCTTTTGCTGCTTATTATTCTTTATCCATTCATATACAAATTTATGCGGCCGTTATTTTATTTTAATTAGCTATTAACGAGCTAGAAACGTATTGCACCTATTTTTTTCAAGTATTTCCGTCTTTCTAGTTACAGTCGCTATATCTAGTGAAAATTAGCTCGGAGCTTCGGAATTCTTATACGGAAGTCTAAATGTAGGATTTCTCAAAAGTCACTTAACAACTCGAAATAGGAGGGGAGAAACACATAAAAAAAAGCTCGAAATATAAATACAAGATTTTTAATAAACTATAAACTAGGGGAAAGGAAATAATATTTTCAACGAATTATAGCTCCGTGCGGGTGGTGTGAGTCGGTTTTAATATTTTTTCTCACCCACATAACGTCGTGTGCGCTCGCGGCTAAACCGCAGGACTCCGAAAAATGTTTACGACACACTGTCCACGACACAGAAATAATTTTCTATTTAAGTTGCCGTTTATTTTACAATACAACCCCGCGCTCTCATATATTCTTTCGATGTATTTTCTTATTTGGTGCGAGCTTTCTCCTTTCTAAAATCGCAGCGTTCTACGGTACTCCAAACTGCACTTATCCAACACAAAAAGAATTGCATTACTTCATATTTCGCAACATCTCGTGTCATATATTTTGATTTATGACGGATCTATGTCGGACTTTGATCCGCTTGATCAGATAATGTTGACCTCCAATATAAATAAACATATACTGTACTAATCGCGTGTTTAATCGAATTTCTGAGTGATTTTTTATTTGTAAAAAGGATTTTCAGCAAAATTATAAGAAACGTACAATTAGTTTTGTGTTTCAATTTTTAATAACCTATTATATATTTAACAATCAATAGCTATTATGGGTAGCGCATGCCCTTATAATTACAAAAAAACGTGGCCTACTGCAACTTTCATATGTGTAATTATCTACAATGGAAGTCCCAGAAATGGGTTTGAGTTACAGTAACATTTGTATAGCAAATTAATACATCGATACATTTATTAATAATTACAAATCCTTTGGTATACTGATCCAGAAATCAATTAGCATTGTGTTTATTCACAGTTATACGGTCTAAAATAGAAACGCATGATTCACAACAATGGTATAGACTGTAATTACCCTCATTACAGATTCAAAACGTTTTCTCTGAAAACCGAGATTGTTTGCAAAAACCTCACGGGTGGAATGTGGGCCGCTACGGGGTCAACTAATTTATCGGTCGGTGAACAACTCTCTTACCAAGGTAAACACAGCTCGGGCTTCATTCACTCCACTGGGCTTCCGTCATTTACCCTTCAACTTCACCAACTATCTCCTATCTCCGCTTCGGTTTCCATTTCGGTTTGCGTCGAGAGACAGGCGATCGGAAGAGTTGCTTCTTATTTAGCGCAAAATTATTGTAGATTCAGAAAATATTTTCTGAAGTACCACGGTCCTGTACCACATTCATTATATTGGGCAATAATAATAATAAAATGTGGTGTGGAAAAGCACTTAACTAAAGTTAGTTGGGCACCGATTAACTAGATTATTAAAAATAAACTTTTTTAGGTTTGACTTGTACTAGAACGTGTGACAGTGACAGTGCAGCGAGGATGCCCAAAAAAACATCAAATGTGCCAATGTGACTAACACCGCTACTGAAGATTGCGAGCAGCCGAAATTGGTCTAGCAGAAGACCAGCGAGAGGAGACAGAAACACACGAAATCTACGGTATTCCAACCCCTCGCAGAC
Source organism: Lethocerus indicus (assembly GCA_019843655.1). Lineage (NCBI taxonomy): Eukaryota > Metazoa > Arthropoda > Insecta > Hemiptera > Belostomatidae > Lethocerus > Lethocerus indicus. Next base: position 14,338,377 of record JACDQD010000008.1, read on the forward strand.
CATAAAACAGGTATTCTAAACAATTACTAGTCATGTAATAATTTCCAAATTTACTCTTCTTACTACATGCAGGGCGCTATTTATATTTATATTAGCAGTTAGGTACGTGCATTTGTAGTTGGAAGGGGACCGAATTAGTTGGTGAACATTCGGGATAGGTTCTTTGTACACTTTTTATTATTTTCCAACATGCGAGTTTCCATTCGGAGGTTTGGAAGTCGTGCGGTCGGATAAAGAGGCTCCTGCCGGGGACAGAATATACGCCGGCCGAACTAACGGCCATTTGACTTGGAAACCGCATTCTCGGTAGAGGTTCAAACTAAAGGGTGAATGGGGCGGGGCATAGCCTGTACGGACGTCACACCGCCCTAAGAGGACTTATTATTAATGGACGGATCCGAGCAGTTCTCGCCCCCTAAACTTATACGGACCAGCCTTTATTTTCATGAACTTCGAGCCGAAATGATATTCCGCTTGAGTTGGCCCCGTTCGGGTTGTTCAATGGACGATTTTCGAAATTCCAAGTTTGTCCGCGTGAATCCGTTTAATTTTCATTAACAAATTTACTTGTCCGTCCAAGCGGCCGATGTTTTGGACGGTGACTTAGGGAGGATCTCTTAAACTTAGTCATTTTAGTTATTCTGTTCCCAATTTGATAATACCAATTTCCTGAAAACTTCAGGGATCATTTAAAATACATTTTCTTCATCGATGATTATCATTAATTCATTTACTATTTGTTGTATAACACAATGAGTATTGGTAGATTCGAATTACCAATACGAATTTTGCAGGGAGAAATCTAGCATGTAGCGTTAATATTGCTGTGTGTATGAACTGAATATCTTTTTCCGCTCAGTCATAGCTACTGAATGACAGGGCAAGTCGGGAATTACATTACAATAGCGTAGTAGGATGCTGGTGGGAAAGCGAGCGGCAGCAACGGCCCCTTAGAGCGGACTCCCTTTCAAAACGATCCTTTTCAGATTCCCGACACGAACCACCGCACTTTGTTATTTTTTTACCTTTGCGCCCGGTGTGGAAAGAAAAAATTGCTGTATTTCAAGTCGGATGCGTGAGAGCTGCCTCTGAAATTCCGGCCGGGTTTACCGGAAAAAAAGATATCAGGGAAATGGTACGATTTCATGAAATATTCAAGCTGCTGAGATTTTTGAATAAAATATCTCAGGTCAATGCGGCCTATATTTACCAACAAAAAATAATAAAAACAATAATTATTTTATACCAGTGTTGCAGTGATTTGCGCCTCGGGAATTATTTTTTCTTTGATCACGTGCAGTTCACAACACAGTGAAAGGAGAGAATAAAATTGGTTTTGAAGAACGTTCTCCAAATCTCAATTGCTAATTTCTTTCCGCAATACGACCGGCGCGCTTTCCGATTCAAATGGCATTCAATTGGCGTGCTAATTAACTGTAGCCGGTGGCGTTCTCAAAAACGCCTTTCTCAGTTTGTTTCCAACTCGCCCTTTGACGGACCCCCGCCCCTTTGGGTCACTCACAGTTGGGGGCCAATTGAAAAATATAAAAAAGAGAGGGGAATTCTCTTACTGTTAATTTGGCGAAGTCCCATCCAGAAGTCCGAGTAGCGCCTTGACCTCGGCCGGCTGCTTCAAAATATTACTTGATTTCACGGCCGGGCAACACCGTCATTTGTAACTGTTTGTAGCATGTCTGACCCTATTCAATAAACTGCACCATATACTTCAAGAACTCCTTACTGAAACTGTGAAGTCCTAATTTAAGAATTTCACGATATTCGAAACATTACCTGTGATTACATGTTCTGATGTAAGTAAAACTTACTGGCTGAATAAACCAATTGAATGTATAATTGATTTTATGTAGTGCCATTTTAGTCGATTATTACAAACAATGGGATACTGATTCAGACGGAAATATCCAAATAAAATATGGTAGATAATTAAATCTGGAAAAATGAGTTGTCATTCATTCAACATTTCTGACGCTGAAGCTTGTTATACTTTATATCCGAAAAAGATGTGTACATTTAAGTATTTTATCTGTTTGCTATTATATTGTATCGATCAATATACTGGAATAAAGGATATCAATTCTATAGTTGGCTCTTTCAATTATTATATATATCCTATGTTTAGTTCAATAGGGTGATACAGCCCAATGTAATATAGGCAGCACATTGATATTTTCAATCCCTTTTACTATATATGTATGGTATAAGAACCGCATTCAAGGTTTTACTTTTACATAATCATAGAGGGTAGGTAGATGATAAAGTAAGGTCGGGGATTGGGCCCCAGCCGACTTCTCTGACGGGGGCCTCAAAGTGAAAACGGAGGGAGCTTAAGGCACCTTTTTCGGGTTCTTTGTAAAGCGGCAAAGCACCCTGCCGGGACCGGGGGACTGTTAGGGGTTGAGGAAGGCCGCGAGAAAGCCGTACCCGACTTCCCGCAGCCTCGGTTATACGATGTTTCATCTTACTCGCCGCAATTTACGGTTTTTACGACGTCCCGCCTGACACGCCTGTCACATGCTGCTTTTAACATTTCCGAAAGGCAGTTAAGTTTTTATATTCCTGTTTCACCGCCTCCCGTTAGAAATGTAAACCTTACAGTTGCCGGTAATGCTCGCCAGACGAAAAATGAAGAGCTACTAAGAAAATTATAAATTATTTTACACCATAGTTCTTTAGACTTTAACGACATTTTTAAGAACCTTCTTACTACCACAAGGAGTTTGGAAACCTGGTATTTCCTTCCGAATCATATCAAAGAAAGAGCTTCAGTTTTTGTAGAAGGAGTAAAAAAATGGGACAAACTAGGAAGCAACTACAAATTATTGACCTAAAAAAATTATAACTGATATTTAGTACTACATAATTAATCTTCAGTGTAATATTTCGTACACTAATACTGAACATTAAGATGTCATATATAAAAATAATAACAGTTATAGCAAACTTAAACAAATTATTTTATTTCATCGCTTGTATTTTTTGTCACATAATTGTGGATTTTTTTTATGGGATCGCTATAATAAATCAATACTTTCAAAGATAAATTGTGTCGATACGATAATTCTACGACTGGTTGGCCATTGCCTGTCGGGTGGATTTTTAGAGTGGGCGTTGGAGGCGTATACTTTAGATTCTGGAAGTGCTGCGCGGTTTTTCCGGCTCGCGCTCGGCGTACAACGAACTATAGATTGACTGAGCAAGGTGTGGCGTATTTCATTAGAGTAGGGAGGCAACTAGACCGCAGAAGATAAAGCCGCCCCGACCACCGATCCGGTCCACTAGCTCAGAAACTGATAACCACCATTTTCGCCCCAATGACTATCAGGCCCGCTCGAAATAACAACCGACCGCCGTGCGATAAATATGCATTTGCACATTTTCTATACAATACACTATCATATAATATCACAATATAGCTATTAAATATTAAATCTTTAATATCATATTCTGCAGTTCCGCATTATAAATTGTATTTATTTCACAATTCCCTCTTACGTTTGAATTTATGATCGGAGAGACATTTTCGTTTTCATGGCAGTACATTATTTTGAAATGCGCGTATACGGTTTCTATCAGATAATGATACCGAGAGCTATTTATGACAGAAAGGGATCCGGATGAAAAAAGAACAAGTTTATAAGCACGATCCAGGGCCAAGGTCGGCAAGGCTCTACTAGGCGGCGCTACGGGTTTATTATTTGAGCAGGAAAGTTATAATAGGGATGAAGTAGGAGTATAATTAGGAGCGGGGGAGGTCGCCTTGAATTATTTATCAAGGGGGGGATGGCGCTTCTGCCCATGTATTTCCTGTCTCCTGATTTTACACTGACCTCCATTAATTCTTAGCGCCTCGACCGTGAATCGGCACTAGAAAATATTTTTATTTCAATAATTATAATGAAAGTGATTTTTAATATATATATATATATATATATATATATATATATATATATATATATATATATATATATATATCCAGGGACTTCCGGTCCCTGTGCCAATACAGTTATAGTTACATGCGTCGCTAATATACGGACTATGGTGCGAGGCCTGTAACCGGCCTGTCATCGGACCTAAATCTGTGAGCGGAGGCTGAAGACCGCAAGAGTGATGGAAGCGGTCCAGTATAACCCGCTTTCAATTATTCCTTTTCCGGGGAATTCCTGAATGTCACCGCCAAATCGGGTCCGGTTACAACGCGACACTGGTTTACGGTCGACCCAAGTTAAAATCCGCTTGGCACACCGAATTTCAATTCAATTACAAATTTCAATTGATTAAACGAGAGGAGCTCACAAATTCCAATGAAGTCGTTATAATAACTTATTAAAACGTTTGTGCAATAAGGGACTAGAGAAGGAAATGAAATATATCGGTTCCTAAAATCCACTTAGTTATAATAACCCCATAAAAGGAACAGTCTGGTGAACACATTTGTTCAGATTAAATTATTGAATTATTGAATGTACTTGACTATTAAATAAAATAAGAAGCTTAAATTTTCGGTGTTATTTATTTCTATTCGTTCAGTAGAATTTAATTGAACAAGTCTGATTTTCTAGCCTGATACCACGGCGCTGATACTAACCTGCATGACGGATGTGCTCAACTGGTCTAGTATCAGCGCCGTACTTCTTTAAATAAGACAACACTAATAATGTTATAATAAGATAAAATAACACGATTTCATTCAATTAGAATACCTTCTGTAAATATACGACTGGATTAGTTTTCCCACTAATTAGTTGAAAATTATTAAAAATCAGTTAAAAACTCAATCCTACGAAACTCAATTCATGAACTTCAATTGTACGAACTTGTACGTTTTTTCGCGTACTAGATGAACAATAATAATAAAATAGGAACAAATACAAATCCACTAATTTTCATGAAGCTACCTTTCCACAGTAGAACTTTCCGCAACTTGACTCGATTTGTTTAGCGTTTCCTTGAATAATATTCATTCTCTGCCCTCAAAATACGTTTATTTTGTCATTTTATTACTACGGCGCGCACCGTTATTTCCTCACGGTAGGCAGAGGTAGGCAGCAATACAAGGGGAAATCAAGGTGGAAGTTGTTTTATTCGTTGACGCACAATAGTAAAAATTCCCCTAAAATTTTTTTTTTCCTTTAATCGGGTCCTATTGAACCTTTTTCTGCGAAGTACGTGACCGGCGACAAAAAGGCGCTATCCGGCTGAACCTTCTTCGGGGCCGAAGAATTCTCTCCTCACCCTCCGCCCGCCAACATTTATAGATTGCTGTCAGGAAAGGTTGCTGAGCGCTCCCTACCGAACGGAAGAATGAAATTTTATTAACCCCATCTGAATTTCAATGTGAACCGCCGCTGGAGACATGGCGCAAGTAGGAATCTCGTTTCTCTTCGACACGGCCTTATTGCGGGATATGATCTCTCCCTTTATGACATTGCTGTTGTTTATTGTACAAATTGTAATATACATTTTTCCCCTTTATAAATAATGCAAACCGTCCGTTCATGGTTATTTTAAAAGTTAATTTTCGTAATCATACACATGATCATTTAATTTCAGATCGCCATAGGAGCTAACTACCGATGTGGTCAATATTATTACATTAATAAGGATTTATTATATATAATCAGGCTTCATGGACATAAAATAAAATTGTTTTTAATGTTTTTTTGTATTCTGGGTTATTATACAGAATTTTCTTTATTCTTTAAAAAAAGAAAGAAGAACAGTTGTTAATTAAACACGGTGTTTTACATTACAACTATTAGGGCGCTGATACTAACCTGCACGACACATGTGCTCAACAGGTCTAGTATCTGCGCCGTACTTCTTTATATAAAAAATTTTAATTTTTTTTTAGCTTTTGTTGAGTCTAATAATAAGGTGAAATAATAATAAAAAAAATTTCTTTTTAATTTAATTTCCGCTAAATTGCCTAATCGCGGAATTGCGGTAGACCCACACTTTAATATCTGCATGGTTCCACAAATTTATTCCGAATTCAGATTTGTTTTGATCCGACAGAAAGAACAACTCCCTCTCTGTGAATGTAGCTGTGTGTGGGTGTGCACACGATTGCCCAGAAAAACAGACGTACAGGGGGAAAAAATATCCCAACCGTAGTGAAGGCCGGTTACAAAACGTTCAGGATTTGTGTTCCAGCTGCGCTCTGCGCCCATTTTACACGACCCTGTTTTATGACGTACGAATCGGAGCTCAAACTTCACCAACCGGAAAGCTAAACAACGTCTTTTCTTTAGACGAATAGAAATATTGTATGAGCTTACGGAGGTTTTAAAAGTCTGACGTTTTTACAAGCAATATCTGTACTGCATTTAAAATCGAACGATCAGATTGTTAGTATTTTCACACAACTATACGTGTTGTAATTTAGAATACCTGTTTTCTGGTCTGCGAGGGCTCGGAAAACCATAGATTTCGTTTGTTTCTGTCTCCTATCGCTGGTTTGGTATTTCGCTAGACCGGTGTCGGCTGTTCGCCATCTTCAGTAGCGGCGTTAGTCACTTTGGCACTTTGGATGTATTTTGGACTGCACTGTCACTTGTACCTGAGAGTGGTGCGAAATGTACTCAACTAAAGTTCGTTGGGTCCACTTGCACCGATAAACTAGCGCCCCCTGAGGGTGGTGCGGAAATGTACGTAACTAAAGTTCGTTCAGTGTACTTGCTCCGATAAAATAGCGCCCCCTGAGGGTGGTACAGAAATGTACTTAACTAAGGTTCGTTGGGTGCACTTGCACCGATAAACTAGCGCCCCTTGAGGGTGGTACGGAAATGTCCTTAACTAAAGTTCTTTCGGTGCACTTGCTCCGATAAAATAGCGCCCCCTGAGGCTGGTACGGAAATGTACTTAACTAAAGTTCGTTGGATCGACATACACCGATTAACTAGCGCCCCCCTGAGTGTGGTGCGGAAATTGCATCGATTAGATAGATTACTAAAAATAAACATTTTTCAATACATCAGTTCAATTCATCATTTTGGATCAACAGGAAAACCTTTATGATCGTAAATAAACAATACCAGATAGGGTTGACTTGTACTAGCACAAGTGACAGTGACATTGCAGTGAGGATGCCTAAAAAACCTCGAAAGTGCCAACGTGACTAACACCGCTACTGAAGAGCAGCCGAAACCGGTCTATAAAAGACCAAACCAGCGAGAGGAGACAGAAACACACGAAATATACGGTGTTTGTTAGTATAATCACAATACACACTAGTTCTTCCTTTTCATATTTTATTTAATAATACCAAGTTGATGTTTATATATATAATGGAATATAAGCCTTTGTTACTCGAATGATTATTATATTATTATTAAATTTATATTATAATATTATATCTATTATTACAGCAATAAATGCGAGATTGATATTTTCCGTGTATAATGTACAAATATCCGGCCCGAGTTCACCTCACCAAACCAACCGGACGTTGGATGCCAAACCCGTCTCTAGTTGGGGAAAAATCGGACCGAATTTTATGATTCGGGGCTATCACGTCAGAAAGGATTGGCACAGCGGTCGGGTTCTGGAAGGCTCCAGTTAGAGTTCAGAGGTCGGTATTGTTGGCGGGATACCGGATTGGGCGAATGGGATTCAACCGATTGAGTGGAAATGCGGCGGTCCCGCAGGACCCGAGAAGAGAAAAAAAGAAGAATCCCCCAGGGATATAGAGGAAAAAAAGAAATTGTCTCCAGCCGGCTTCGCTCTGACCAGAGAAGCAAACGCATCCTTTTCGGACACAGCTTATTTCACCCGATACATATTTTATTTACGGACAATTAAATTAAGCTTGAAATACTTGCGGGGATGTAATAGAGAGAAAGATTGGCCAAAATATTAATTAGCGCTCTGATTCAATAATAACATTTTTTTAAATAATGGTATACTTTTATTTTACACTATTTCCGCATTATTATAATAAAGTCTAAATAATGTCTAAATACTTAGGTAACAGAAATTGTTATTTACCTTACTTAGTAGTACTGTAACATAGTATTTTGTGGAAATTGATTCGGATGCCAAGTTTCTTAACCGAGTACCGGACCTGAATGTAGTCCGGCAATCAACGTGATTGACTTTGTAGTGGGACTTAAGAACAAATCTATATAGTAAATAATAAGTATTTTTTGGCATTAAAATGTCAAGTGTATTATCAATTAACGAATATTGTATTATAATCAATAATATAACCTATTGCCATTATATTACTCCCTTAACTTCTTCAGATTAATTCAATTATGCGGTAAGTTATTATATTATTGAAAATAATTATTAAATTGACTAAAGTTAAGGAAGCAAGAAACTTCCATATAATTCCGTTCTCTCTGTAGGATTTAATTAAACACAGTTGTTTTACGTCATAACTATTAGGGCGCTAATACTAACCTGCACGACACACGTGCCCGACAGGTCTAGTATCTACGCCGTACTTCTTTAAATAATAAATTTTAATAGGTTTTGTTGAGTCTAATAATAAGATGAAATAATAATGTAGTAAACTGAAATTCCTATTTCATTCAATTAAAACAGATTCAGTATAATACGACTGAAATATTTAGTTGAAAATACAGGCGCTTGAGGTGCAACTGCAGTCGTATTAATTACTATAGGAGTACGGCCACCCATAGAACATTCCTGTAGGCCTTCTATTTAAAAATTAAATTAGCCATATCGAATAGGAAATAACTTTTGCAGTAGGGAGTTTCGGACTGATATATTACCGCTTAGGCGCGCAATGTATATATCTGAGTAGAAGGAGGCGGAGGAGGCTACCTAATAATGAAGGATGCGATGCCGGGTTATGAAGACTAATGGGTGAGAGCCCACTGGAATAATGCTTTTATACCTGTTTCTTAGCGCGCCTTAAAACCTGTCTGGGGACCGCCCATCCGTATCTATAGATTTCTCCAGGGACTCAGTCCTCCTTCCAGCCGCCTCTTTGAAACGATGAGCGCTCCTCTAACGAGTTCACTTTGGAGAAAAATGGTTTTGGTGCAACCGCCTTTTTAATAAACAATTTTAGGAGGCAGCGGGGACAAAGAATCGACCCTGCCCAAAGGTAAATTCTTAACATAAACGAGTAGAATTACTTTAATAAATAGATAAATTAATCCTCGCATAAGACAGCAGTGTACTCTATCGTACTGATGGGAACTCTCCCCCTGGTGTATTTATTAAGTTAAATTGTATTATAACTCGACGAATTCCCTTTCAACAGTATCGGCTGCTTTTTAAATACTCCCTTTGATAGATAACACCACGGCAATGGAAGTCGTGTTATATTTTTATGTCTTCAATGCCTGCGTCCGATCTACATTTGACGGGCAGACCCGTATAGAATAATAAAATGAATAATAAATCGGATAATAATTGTTATCTTATGTTTAACATTTTTAAAAATATTTGTTCTGGAGACATTTTAATAGAGATAAGGTAAATTGTGATAGGACAGAAAAACACCGGATCAGAAGACAGCACTATTCAGAACATTGCCTACGCACAACAGACTGTTGACTGTTGAGCCCGTAGTATAGCATCAATAAAAAATCAACTTTTTTAAAATGTAAAATGTAAAAAAGTGGTATTCATTTTTTTGCTATAAACCGAAATAAATGTTAATTAGAATAATTCAGTAACAGCTTTGAAATTATATAAAGGAAATTATATGGAAATTTCAAAGGCCAAAAGCCTTTATGAATACTGCAGAATGAATCCGTTCGTAATTGTATCTTCTAACAAAATTACACTTTTAATCCCCCAACAAGAAGGTTCTGAATAATTTATGTTATTCAACTACCACAAGAGGATATAAATTGGAGTTTATCTGACCGCTCGCATTTTGAATTCCAGGAAAGGTCAACACAAATTCCGGCAATTCGGCCCTCTAAAGCCCTACATTTTTCGGCCATAATTGCGGTCTATTCTCGACGCTCGTATTTTCGACCATCTCGCAATCACCATCTGATTATTAAACGTGGGGCGTGGGAAAAGGTTAGGGGTTGACCGGTTCTGTAATATATTGAATGTTGGGCGCTATCGGGCTCGGGGCGCCGCTGGGGCCCAGAACAAGTTTCCTCCCCGGGGATAGAGAGGTTTAGGCCGGTAAAATAAAATACTTGCGGGAGATAAGCGAAGAAGGTGAACCGAGACGGTTGGGCCCCTATCTTCCTAAGTGGGATGATCTTCAATTGGGGTCAAAGTTGAGTGGGGAGAAAAATATTCTGGCGTAATACCAAATGTACTTGGTGTTTCAGTAAAAGTGATTTTCAAGTTCAGCTTCCTCCCAAATAATTGGACGTACACAATAAAGCATCTATTACACGTAGGGATATGATAAAATCCGTTCTAAACATTAAGTAATAACGTCAAGACGATTTACCCTGAACTATATTCGTTTTTAATCTTATGCGTTCTCAATAGACATACCTATAGTAAATCTGTTTTAAAATATTATGGTTTGTATCAGTTTGAGGCGAGTGGATGGAATATTATCACCCAACTTTTTTACTTCACTGGCATATTTAATAGTTCAAAGGAATTATAAAGGAATAAAGTGAGGTACTTATTGGCTCCTGAAGAAGTGCGGGAGCAGCAAGGTTCGTGGCATTTGACTGTAAAAATACGCCAACTTTCCTTAGGATTCTTTAGAATGGCTTTTCTTCAATATTTCCTAATTTATTATGCTTAAAAAAATACATATGTCGTAGGTAGATAGATCCATCTGAAACCGGCTATATTTCGCTGCACTGCTAATAACGTGACTTGGCTCCGGTCTTCACTTAAAGGTCTGAAGTTCAAAGTCAAAATATAGGATCAAGGTTGTAAATTAAACCTTTTGTACACCCGCGGCGCCACGTCTGTTATTTCTTTCCTAATGTCTGTGGCGCGAGTGCCGATTGTGGTGGCCTATTGTGGAGGACGTGCTATTGTGATAGTCCCTAATTGAGGGCTTAATTGGTGGGGAAGTTGGCCGCTCCATTCTGTTCAAGTTGCGCCACAATCGCTCACCCTGTCTCATCGCCCCCATCCGCTCCACCGATAATCCGGTCAAGGAATCAACTACTAACGCGAATCCGACTCAACTTTTTCCCGGCTAAAATTGAACTAGTTTTTCAAACTAATTTTTTTCAGACTCCCAAACTTCTGGATTACACACTTTCGAAGTCGCCTTGTTAAACAACTGCGATTTTTCATCTCGACACCCCACTACCCAATCTGGAGTCCAGTTAGAAACTAAGTCCTTCTGTCGGAATTAGGCAAGCAAAAGAACATTCTATTCCCCGATGTATACAGGTAAGTATATCTATAAACAAATGTCTACATAAATACATGAAAGTTCATATGACTGCAAATTAACAAGTAATGTTTTTATTGTTGGTTCCTTTAAAGATTCTAGTGTTAAAATATTTAGCCCTCGATAAGTGATAATTCAATTTATATGTGAATTATTTCTGAATATCAAAATAGCTTTTCTCGCACATCCTGGAGATTGAGTTTTTATTGAAGGTCTAAGTTACAGACTTGCGATTGCTCAAGAATTTCGCCACCCAGCGGTATTCGACCCCGAATCAGTAGCACAGTGCCCTAACCTCTAAACTTTGTACGTCGGTTCCAGGTCCAACTCCTAATTTAATTTCACTTTATCCCGGACCTAATCACATCAATTGGCGTCTCGCCATTTGAACAATGAACCTTACATTCTACTGCTAATGTATGTTATTCGAGCTTAGCACGAGGTAATTGAGTTGGACTCACATTGCTATTGGACGAATTTAATATGTTACCGAGAAAATTTGAATTAAATCGTAAATTCGAATTCTCGCCGGGATATTGGATTTTTCTAAATATTAGTGTGTTTTGTTGGATAATGATCAGCGGCGTTAATAATTCCATAATGAAGAGGGTTATTTATAGTGGTCCTACTGCAAATTTGTGGCCAGACAATTATGGTCCTAATCAATGCACAGCAGTAAGCCCTTAATACGTGTATAACTGGATTAAATGGACAGATGATACTCCACGCGGGTAAGAGGTGGAGCATTGTCGACTGGGCCGTAATCCGTAGGAAATTTCTGAAATAATAACCCCGGCAGTTTTACACCGCTGTTAACAATTAGTTTCAGGGTTTATATTAGGCCGACAGTGTGTTGAAATTCGCCGGTGTTTTCCATTTGGGCGGGGTGCGGAGTGTGAAGTATACGCGGTGAGATGGCAGGCCCCGGGAGGGCAGTTCAACTCGCCCGGAACGGCCCTGGGAATAAATCGTAAAACACAGGTGTCCGCCCCTGCACCACCGCCCTATACCCTCACTACAGGAATCCACAAAAGGAGACGATTTCCTCCTACCTGGAAGTCCTTAAATATTCTACCGTTTACCATATTATTTAATCACAGCAACAAACAGCAGGTTTCTTAAAATTATTTGTCACCCCGAGAGAGTTCGATAAATTGGAATTCGTTACGAACCGGCGGGAAAATGTTAAAAGTCGAGGCATTGCCTGATTGGGACTTGAGCTTGTAGACACGAGAGGGTGCAAGAGAAGAGTAGTGGAGAGTTGAATACAAAAATTCGATTTTTCTCCGAATCAGATTAAATGGACAACAATCTTCGTCATCCCACTTATTCAACGCGTACTTTTCTCGGTGAAACACCCTGGAATTTTAACACGGGGTATTTTCTCGTAGTGACCCGGTGAGCGGGAGACGGCCGGGGCCCAAGTGAGTTGGATAGCAGAAGTCTGGATCCGGTGAAATTTAGCTAGAGAACGATAGAGGTCGGTTAGAGGTCACCAGGTCACGTAGCACGCCCCGGCTGAATTTCGGGCCACAGGTAAGGCCGCCCCAGACTAATTGATATGACGACTTTCTACTTACGTGACCTTTTAGTGATCATTCTCATGGAGAATTCTACCGAATTCATATTTTCACCCGTCTAATATCCGCTGGCTATCGTCCGATAGCCATTACAGCCATTCAGCTGGTGTGTAAATTTTGCCACGTTTGTTCCGTATTATTATTGTTACGTTTTTATACCGTTTTATACATATAAAGCATAATTGTCAATCTAATTGGCCATTTATGAAAAATATCCATCAACGGAGAGACTTCGTTTCAACGGTACACTTCATTTTTAAGACTCCAGATGATCGCTGAATCGCGGAAGAAATCCTGTGAATAAAACAACACCGCCGATAATGGAAGCGTCTGAACGTTCAAACGGGGTATTTAGCTGTCGGTTTGGATTTGAATAGGGTGTTGAGAAGTGCTTGAAATGAGCCCCAGTAATGTCTGGAGTGAATCCGACCCGGCTCATGTTTAAGTCCCTCAATGTTAAGTCTCCAGTTCCATTGAGCGGAACCCTTCATAAAATTTTACTCGATTCCCCTTGTGCCCCCCTCCATCCCTCGGCCTGTTACTCTACTGTACACAATGTAAATTCATTAGTATCTTTGAATTATACGAACTATTGGAACGTGAAATGCGATTCTACCCAGCTCCGATTTTCAAGCATCCGGAAGGTGCGAGAGAAACTCGTTCGACTAAATAAGTGTTTTATACATCACACATTTTTAATGTTCTTTAATGGTACTAACATCGATTGATTCAGCGCAAGGAGTGGTAATAAATGGAAGGTTTTTAATACAATATTTAGGAGGTTTAAAGGTCCTGTATCGAAAACCTATAATAATCCATAGGCGTAAATTTAAAAATGTTTACCTATGATCGAAAATTCGTTGAATTAAAAACTGTAAATTAAAAATAAATTTATGACAATAAACTAGATGTTGGTGCGTATATTTCTGTCGGAAAATGTTCTGACGAAGACATGGGTTTAGATGAAAGAGGTGTTAGCACGTCTGGTCTACTTAGCGGCGAACACGAGAACAAGTTGGCTGATGGCTTGTAGGGCGGGCGGAACATTTCATTATAAGGTCGGACAAGGTCTGACTCCCTAATTGTACCAAATACGGAAAGTTTCAGTCGGCCTAATCCTCGCCACTGCCAACTCGAAGCTGTTCCAGGAGGGGGTCTGTGTGCGCCGTGCACACAGAGTGCTTCTCCTGCGTACGTGCAGACGTTTAGAGTCAGGAAGAACAGAATCACAATTTTCAGCTCGTGAATCCAGGTTCAATTATTTATCAGATTATCTCAAATATACCTGCTAAGAAAGGTCTCCAAGAAGGCCGGTACTGTCGCTAAATTTCCGAATATTTTTCAGCTTGTTTAAGTAATCTAATTCATTCAGTGAAATTCTACACAATCCTTTTTAAATTTTACAATATTTCTGTATTTTCAGGATTAGTGTCCCTTAGTCCAATGCTCGGATGAGGCATTCATTCAGCGTTGATAAAAGTTACAATGTAGTGATTTAATAAGCAAGCTAATACTCGCGGTCTGAAGCTATTATGAAAAAATTTGCTTTCTCTCCATATTGAGTTCGCATACATCTTCCCTCGTTAACGTTAATTTAATACGCCCACATTCGTATTGCGGCGGCACCGGCGATGACGAGCGGGGTGGGGGATTAAATGAATAAGTGACGAAAGTAATTTCCCTCGCTGAGAGTTTTATTTCAGTTAGCGTAGCTTTTAATAATTCGTTGTCGGGCACTAGGCCTTTGATCGTCAACTTTCCAGAGGGGCCTTCATGCAGTTTAATTTTCCTTTCCTTAGTCCCCCCTCCCTCCCGACTAACGGCCGGGCCGTTTAATGAATAAATGTTGAACTTATCAAATTTAATTTGCGTCCGAGTTAATCAGATTTTCGGCGATGCATTACAGTTGCCGATTCGCCGAAATTACAGACGGCCCTCGTCGGTCCCCCAGCTCCCTCTTCACGCCCCTATTTCATTACCGTGCACATTATATTACCCCTTTTGAGTGCTCGCCTAAGGTAATTTTATGTCGCCGAACCGTTAACCAGACCCGGACAGAGGGGCGAAATTGTGTTTATAAGTAGCCACTACTTGCGTTCCTCGCTATACCGGGCTGCTGAAATACCGAGTGTACTCAAGAGATTTAGAGCGCGTAGTCATGCAATGTGGATACAAGCAAATGCCTGAAGGAAACGTTAATAATGTGGGAGAAGGAGAATTTTGATTTTCGGGATATTAAAACAACTTTAAATTGATAATTCTATACATATTTGGCATTCAACAGGTCCCTTTCATCTGAATTTGATTGATCTGACGGGAAAAATCCTCATTCCGATATTTTAACTTAATTTTCATATAAACTATGATATCAAACTTTACATCTTATTCGGACAAGACAATTTTGGCTACTATCGGTACTGACGATTAAAGTTTATACTCGCCCAAATGGAAACTTTTACAGATCCACCAGCGAATTTTGATTTTTAAATGCTACAAATCATATTTTATTAGGCATTAGGTAAAATAAATGTGTGTTTTAAAATAGCGCAGTAGCAATTTATTGGTTGTCCGCAGGGAATTATCCCTGGAACTGGGCTGGCTGAAAGGGTATTCCGGGAGAGAAAAGGGTTGTAAAATTATTTTTGTCCGACCGAATTTCAATTCTGTTTTTTTCGCCTGTGCGGTCTCCGGCCGTTGGTCAAAGGTAAAACGCTGGCGCCGCCTTCACTTTCATCGGCACCGCTTAATGGGCGGGCCCGCCCCCCTTTGATCTGCCGGCCAAACAGGCAGGCCGCAATATCAGACCGCCACATAATACCGACCGTTAAACAAATTATAATTCGCCGCGACGGCCCAATTCGATTTCGCGACGGATGAAATCACCGAATATGGCGTTAGACAAACGCATCAATTACACTCCATTAGGAAGCAACTATTTCAGCTTTTACATTGGGTCAGTTAAACATTTCAGTTGGCTTAATAATACTAACCCGTTTACATATTTTTGGTTTGAAAGCAGTTAAAATGAAATTATATTTTTAAAATAATCCCAGTAAAAACTATTGAGAAGTGGCGATTCGTGCGATCTTCTACCACCAAACTGACGGAACTCAACTGACGATGGAGAGAAGCCAAAACCGGTCAAGCATTAGCCCAAATCTGCGAGTAGAGACAAAGTACAAGAATGATAATGGGGTAGCGACCGTGGGCTAAAACCGAACCAGTTCAAGATCAAATACATAATCACACACTTTTAATTTATCCCAATCTAAATGTTCATTCATTACTGCTCCTCAGCAGTTTATAATTTTTTTTGTATGTTGATAAAGATGTTTTAAAAATATTTAATCGCTTACAATCGTGCTATTTCTATCGAGGATTACTAATAGAGACATTTTTAGCTTTGGAACTGTGGTCCAGTGTGCGGTGTGTCGTCAATGGGATTGTTCCCGGTGATGAATGATCCCTTGGGCCGACTGTGAAACCGATGAGCTCCATATATCAAACGTCCCTCCCGCCTATTAGAAGTTCCCCAACTAATAAGTCACTCAAAAAGAATCCCGGCCTAAGGAACGGTGGTACCGTACGTACACTGACATCGTACGTAGCTCTCCTCTGCTTTCGGTAATTCCATGCTTGTTTGTTTCTCGGTTTTCTGCAACAAATAAAGTTAACCGGTAGCTCAGATTTGAACATCAACAAGCAAAATTCAACTTGCACCGATTATTTAGTGCTGAGTGTGGCGCGGAAATGTACTTAACTAAAGTTTGTTGGGTGCACTTGCACCGATAAACTAGCGCCCCTTGAGGGTGGTACGGAAATGTACTTAAGTAAAGGTCGTTGGGTGCACTTGAACCGATAAACTAGCGCCCCTTGAGGGTGGTACAGAAATGTACTTAACTAAAGTTCGTTCAGTGTACTTGCTCCGATAAAATAGCGCCCCCTGAGGGTGGTACGGAAATGTACTTAACTAAGGTTCGTTGGGTGCACTTGCACCGATAAACTAGCGCCCCTTGAGGGTGGTACGGAAATGTCCTTAACTAAAGGTTCGTTGTACTTGCCCGATAAAATAGCGCCCTTGAGGGTGGTACGGAAATGTCCTTAACTAAAGGTCGTTGGGTGCACTTGCACCGATAAACTAGCGCCCCTTGAGGGTGGTACGGAAATGTCCTTAACTAAAGGTCGTTGGGTGCACTTGCACCGATAAACTAGCGCCCCTTGAGGGTGGTACGGAAATGTCCTTAACTAAAGTTCGTTCGGTGTACTTGCTCCGATAAAATAGCGCCCCCTGAGGCTGGTACGGAAATGTACTTAACTAAAGTTCGTTGGGTGTACTTGCTCCGATAAAACTAGCGCCCCTAAACTGAGGCTGGTACGGAAATGTCCTTAACTAAAGTTCGTTCGGTGTACTTGCTCCGATAAAATAGCGCCCCCTGAGGCTGGTACGGAAATGTACTTAACTAAAGTTCGTTGGATCGACATACACCGATAAAATAGCGCCCCTGAGGGTGGTACGGAAATGTCCTTAACTAAAGTTCGTTCGGTGCACTTGCTCCGATAAAATAGCGCCCCCTGAGGCTGGTACGGAAATGTACTTAACTAAAGTTCGTTGGATCGACATACACCGATTAACTAGCGCCCCCCTGAGTGTGGTGCGGAAATGTCCTTAACTAAATTTCGTTGGGTGTACTTCCACTTATTAACTAGAAAAATAAACATTTTTCAATAAATTTTGGATCAACAAGAAATCTTTTATGATCGTAAATACACAGTACCAGATTGGTTCGACTTGTACTAGTACAAGTGATAGTGACAGTGCAGTGAGGATGCCCAAAAAACACCCAAAGTGCCAAAGTGACTAACACCGCTACTGAAGATTGCGAGCAGCCGAAACCGGTCTAGCAGAAGACCAAAACAGCGAGAGTAGACAGAAACACAGTAAATCTACGGTATTCCGATCCCTCGGATGCCACAAAACAGGTATTTAAAGCAGTTTCTTAAACTCGCTGAGGGAGTGTGTAAGTATACCCGTTTTGTGAGATACAACACGGGGGCCGGCGTTATCGACCGATGCGCGCTTTTATTAGGACGCTAAGAAGGCAGCAATAAGAGGATCTAAGTATTGTCAACAGCAGACTGGAGGGCCCAAAGCCGTTACATAATGTCTGTAGCCTGAATACGAAAGGATATCAATGGGGTATTTAGGCTTGAAAAGAACCGACTTCAATCAGGAGTGAATTAATTCCTTATATAAATTAAGATGCATGCAAGAGACTTTTGAAATTAAATTGGTCATAAATACCTACCGTTAGGAAATCTAGTATTCCATCATCAGAAATCTTATTGACTGATTTTTGTCAAAATAATTGGTAGGGGTTATTAGTAATTAAATTACCCAAATTTTAATGCGGAACTTAATAATAATGTTCATGCTATAGAATTCCATATTCTTATTTATCTTTATAATTACTTGAGCAATTGATAAATTTAACGAATAAGGATTAAGTTTATATACTAAAAAAAATTTATATATTCATAAATTTATATTATACAAATATCCATACACGGAATTAATTAAATAATTTTGTCCCTAATAAATAGATTTAAAATTATCTACAAATTCTCAGAGAAGTGGTTAAATTGAGGACATATATGGAGAGATACATAACATTGAGACTTAAAAATATAAGAGAGATGGTATGCTCCACCTTCGGTTTAGAACCGAACCAATAATTGCTGGAGGAGAAAACTTAATTTACCGGTTGTCTGAAGGCGGGCGGTTTTCAAGTTTAGCGGCCGTGGCCGTGGGCCAAGGGCGGCCGTGATCCAACATCGGGGGAAAAAAACTGGGACGTCCGAGACGAAAATGCGCCCCATAATAACTCCGCCGAGGATTACCACCAGTGGAACCATCTCGGAGATTTATTTCGGGCCCGAACCTACCCGGGCTACAAAATGAAAACCCCCAGATAGAATATTCCCCCTCTTTATTCATCACTTCCTCAACACAAATCTGATGTTGCAGAGAGCGCGTGTTCGGGCCCGCATTGTACGGCTGCCCGTCACAATAAATCCCAGCCCGATACTAAGAAGTGTGTTGTACCTTTAAGTTCTGATTTACAACTAATAGCCGAACATGTATCGTATCTAGCGGATGCCCAAATCCTGTCGACTAATGAATTTCAAATTTTAAGAGCTCTAGATAATCTTAAAAGTATAATTCTGTTTATTCTTCTCTCATGCCCAGTATTTCAAAAAATATATATCCATTCCTGTGGGGGCTACTTCTAGCATTATGAATATTTTTCCCGATCTGTCCCCAATCACATATATGGAATTGTCCGAAATTTTAGTTTATTAGAAGTAATAAGATACAGAGGCACGTGGATATTATTATTTGACACATTTGTTTCATTTTAATGTTGTAACTGGTATATCAATACTGCCGTGTTATGAGAATCGTTTATAAATCGGGTCCTGTTCCAACATTACATCGATAATAGGATTATGAGGATATAACCTCTATTCTTTAGGATTTCATTGCAATGAACACTGCTGAATTGGAATCACAGCGTTATAATATTCTGGTTCTCGGATATAAAACATATAACTGAAAGATGTCCGGAAATGATTTTTCTCGACATTAAGATAGCAGAAGTATATGACATTTTACCGGGCGCTGCTTGGAGATACCGGGAATTTAAATCGAAAACTGTCACGATGTCGGAACCGGTTTCCCCGCTTTCGGACGTTCGTACTGTTTGTACAAACGAGCCGTTTCGAGTCCTAAACGTTGAATGTTGAACGCGGGTACAATCTCGGTAGCTCGTCCGTGGCCTAGCCTATAGTCGGAGAATCGATTTTACACGATACCCGCAGTTGGCAATCTGACAATTGTTTTTAGTCCTTTTCTGTATTCGGATAGCCCGCGAGGGGGAGCCATTTTGAACTGGAGCCGCCCCACCGCCCAAAATACTTGGTTATATTTTTTCGAGTTCCCCTCCCGCCTGCCCCAGTGAAACATAAAGTCGCATCGCGAAAATTGTCTTTCCCTTCTTTCTAAGAATGCTAAATGGGCCGGGATTTCAAATTTATTTTAAGGACGAGAATCGAGTTTTTATTGTTATCTGGACAATAATTGGCCATTGGAGTTTTTCTATCAGAAAATAAAAACTTACGTAATGTTTTCCAATATTATTTGTCTGCCGCCCAAGCGTTTGGATGGGATTTTCCGAAGTGCTTTAATTTTTTTTACCATAAAGCTCGATCTCGTAAAAGAGTGTTTTGCAAAAATCTAAATCAATAGTGGATCATCACTGACTGAGTATATAACTACAACTATACTAACTAAAACTACAGCTATTATTTATGAAAGCCTTAATTTAAAGTTTGTTTTTTTTAACTTTTTTTTATTTTGCACAATCAACTTATACAGTTATAGGTGCAATCGATACATGTATATTTTTCGCGTGTTAGTCTCGGTAAAACCACCCAATGATGGCGCTTTTGACATGATTTAACTACTGCCCGAGGTGGTCTCTGGGCCAGTGGCGTTTAAGCCGTCGTGGTGGGGATAGTGGATGGGTAGAAGAGGAAAGGGACTGAACGAGTGGGTTTGGATGTGGAGAGAGGCGGGAGTGGAAATTAAGGAAGCGTGATTTTGCGACTTCGTCGACTGTCGGTATGTTGAGGTCATTATGGATTGTTCGGTTAGAAACATACCAGGGAGCATTAAGGATGGTACGAAGGACTTTTGACTGGAATCTCTGGATGCGGGCGATGTCGGATTTCTTGGCGGAACCCCATAGTTCTATTCCGTAAGTCCATGTCGGTTTTAAAATGGATTTGTATATTGTCAGTTTGTTGTCTATTGAAAGTTTTGATGTCCTTTTTAAAAGAGGTCTCAGCAGTTCAAATTTGCGATTGAGACCTGTTCTTTTGAATCGCGTATGGGGATTCCACGTGATTAATTTAAAGTAGATAGGTTAGGTAAAGTCCCGCCCATCGTACTTATATATGGATATTCGTTCGTATGAACATTATGGATTCAATGGAATGTATAATATAAGCTTACGTTCCCATTCTATATTTCAGATTCCCCGATGGGACGGAGGAGGTCATCGTTTCCTGAGGGTCCCGAATGTGTTCCTCCCTGGACCAAATGGCCCGTAATTTATTCAACTGACTGTCCCCACCGACCTTCCTAGCCACTTCCTCCCCCCAACGCAGCAGCCCCATTCAAGGAACCGAAGTTTTAAATTCAGTATTCGTCCAGCTAAGCAAACCGGAATCATCGACCGTGCAACCGTTGACCTTTCGTTAAGTCCAGAATTGAACTTGTCCCAATTTAAACCCGGACAAGTTCAAATAAAATAAACCCGTATACAACGACAAAGTTAATTAACCTATTTTGTTCCTGCCAATAACATTTTAATTCGAATATTGAGTGAACTATCAAAATCGGTGAAGATCGGTAATGAACTCTGACATCGCTCTCATGACTACTTCCAGATATTTTTGAACTAGAGATATGGTTATCCAACATGCCTGAAAAATGAAATATGCAATTACTTAGAATGCTTATTTTATTTTAAAATGCATAAACAAAATATTCTACTAAAGGCTCTATAACAACTTTTATAGAATTTCATATATACAGATATAAGATGACAGTTGCTTGTGATTTATATTTTATCATAATAAATAATGGGGGCGTTACTGTTTTGTGGACACAAGGTAGAAGGGCAGTGGAGAAATTTTGGTTTTATTAATTACAATATGTGCTTTAAATTTTAGACTAATAGTAGCCGGTGTATTGGTACGCTTTATTAACACTGAGGGAATTCTAAGTAAAGTTAAAATACCCTTCCGATAAATTATTATCCTCGATAATGCAGGTTAAGAGAAGCATCGTGGCATTTTTCAAACGAAACAACAATTAAAGATGTACGGAAAATACATTTCGAATAAAAATAGCGTTTATAAGAAATGCTTAAATGCGTGTACAGAGGGAAATAAAAGTTATGGCGGTGGTTTGAATATGGCTATGATATGGGAAGACGCCCATGTGATACGGGCCACGTTTGGTGGGAAGACGCGGTCCTGCGGGACAACAATGGGAGACAGGCGGAGGCGCAATAAATATCGGACGGGTTCGTGACCGGAGACGCCGTCCGACTCACGCACGTATCCCCCAAACGCACGCCCCTCCATCGACAATAATATTCCAGAGACATCCCCGGCCATCGAGAATTCTAAATCTTCCGCCCCTATACATAAAATCTAGTAAATGGGGCGAGCGAAGTTTTTAAGGACATATTGCGCTGTATTGCCAAGAGCTAAGCTCAGGGATATGCCCCTTACTATTTCCTTAGAACGGTTATTAACGGTATTCAATGTTCGGTTAGCTTGAATCTGAAAAACGAATGAACCATTGTTTTTCTCCATTGTTGTCCACTATCGTGCTCCCAACAAAATGACGATAAGAACACTGGATTAATGAAAGTTAATTCTACTAAACAATCAGATTTATGTAATTATTAAAGGTGAATTACCGCATAGTAGCCTTGAAATACTCGTTCAATAATATTCGGCAAAATTCGAAATTCCCCTAAAAAATATGTGTACGTGTAGATAAAATCTCAGCGTAAGATTTAGACATATAAACAACGGTGGCTCCTCAGATAAATTTTCGTCGAGAGCTCGCCATTTCAGGTGTTTTAAGCTTAAGAAAATATTTGCCCCGGGGAATCGATTGGGCTAAAATTTGTCCCTGGAGAGTGCATAGTCAGCCCTTCGGGCAATAACTTTACACTAGTCTCGAGCCAACTTATAGCATCGTCGTATACTGCGGGGGGAGCCGTTTCCGACTATACGTTAAACCGAATTTACACCTCACATTATAGAAGGATAACATCGTGAAATATAGCCCTGAAATCGATTCGGCCGATGGACCAGCGAGCATTGTACAATTTGCATATAACACGGTCGATTTCCACATTAATCCTGGAATTTCGGGAATAAATAGGACCTTTCGAAAAATTGCGCATAAAGTGACCCCAAATAACAATATTCTAATTTATATTCTGCATATTAATACACAATATAAAGTTATCATTATTGTCTCCACTCGCTGACTTTGACACTAGATATTATTAGTGTCGTAAAATTGCCATTTTAGTTGTTTAATTAAAGTATTCATTAAAGAATATGTGTATTATGTAATTCTTATACTATAATTTTCCCGTTGAGAGTAACAATGGGAATGTTAAGAATCAAAAGTTCATATGTTCTTGCCCAAACAAGGGCCATATTGTTACAGGTAAAGAAATACGCCCCGAAAAGCAGGAAAAGAAATTTGGAAAAATGTTCTCCGATTTCCTTCCTCTAAGCTGCCATTAATCTAAGTCCGGGGCTAAGCTCCGCGGCCGCAATCTACCTCTCGACTTCGCACTCAGCCCCGGGAAATCCCGCCGCGTCGACCCCACCCGGCAAAGCCCCCGAAAAAAAAATGTTTTCTTATTTTCCAACATGGTTTGAAAAAAGTGCGGTCGCGACACGAAAAGTGCATTCTGTCGTTTTACCCGCGGAATCCCGTAGAAACTAGAACAGACTAACTTTCAGTTTTTAATCAACTTTGATTTAATCTAATAGCTCCACTGAATAGGGTTTTTCATATGGTATAACGTAGAAGAACCCCCTAAAAGGTAGACTGGAGTCAGAATAAGGTTTATAAATAAGTATCGTTCCATGGTTCGGAAAAGAACTCTTGTTCAATATCAGTTAGATTGTACGCAGAGCTTCGCTTCATCGACTTCTATTCTTCAAATGATTTACTCGTTTTGATATAAATCATTTTCCCAATGCCGCTTTCCCTCCAACGGAGGACCAAGAAATACAGTTTATTCTGAAAGAAAAATCTAACCTAGCTTTGAAATATTGGTACGCAACAGATTTGTTAATTAAACCGCCCTGGTGAAACAATAACAGTTAATTAAGGATGCGTAATATTAATAATGGGGAATCAACCAACTGTCGAAAAACATGCAAAAGGCAACGTAAGCTGCTTTAATTAATTACCTTTTGAAAATTATATTTAGTAATGAGCGTAATTGTATATCCGTGTTGAATAATTACAGCGGTTTATTTTTACCGGTTTTAATTGAACTCCGGCCCAAAAAATTATTCGGGTGCCTTCCGATAATCATTCCTGATTTTGATTGTTTCCTGCGATTATAGTCTACAGTAATATGCAGGATAAACGTCGCATTGATTAACGACGATTTGAATTAACGGGAGGGTTTTTGACAATAGTATCCTTAACTAAAAAGACCTGGATACAAAAGCTTTTCGAAAGGTTCCGCTGTGAATGAAGAAAAAAAATTCCCCGATCGAAAATGAGAATAAGTTGGGTCGCTAGAGACACCGTTGGCCTTTCCTTATTGAAGAGTATGGGCCGTTGGGAGGGGGCAGGGGGTCGGGGGGTCTGATCTAATCTCCCCCTTTCCCGAACAATTAACGCTCGTTTCCTCCCAATTGCCTCTCGGCCGAAATTTCACCCGCCGAAGGTAATTCTCGGTTTTCAATATCCGAAATGAGTTTTACCCTTAGCAGTTGAAGTTAATGAAGACGGCAAGTCTCGGGCAGGTTTGGCTTTAATTAAGTGAATTCCCGGACACGCTGATTTATAAGATTGTTCCCGAATAATTGACAGTTCGTCAACAGTAGGGAGAAAATCAATCTCTGTATTTTTTAACCGAACCAATTTTCTTTTTATTTTAAGGTATGACTATAATTTTGAAAATTATATTTAAGGATAGAGCGATTTGATAACACAAATGTACTTTTAACGGAGACTCCACCCACCCTTTCATGGTACTCCTGCTCAAGTCCTTACTAGATGGTAAGGAAATCACGTGGCCATTACCTCTTAAGGTGGCGCTCGGGATTTTCGCGAAGGTGATGCGAGGAGAGCTGTCGAATCAAACGATTGGAGTGTTGGTATAGTTTCGAACTGAAGAATTTAAATAGGGAAGCTGCTAGAACAGGACTTTCAAATCGGAATGGATATGAACCAATTTTCAAGTTCCCCAATTAATGATTGAATTGGTATTCAATAAGTCGTAAAAGGTTGGCCACAAAGGCTGTACACTCCTCCCTTAGAATATAATTTTCGTAAGCTGTAATTGGTGTCAAATATAGAGGTAGTCGGTAGGTCAGAAATTAATAAAGTAAGGCAAAAAGGAAGGTAATTAATTTTCTTTCCTCGTTTAGCCAACAAAGAAAGGCTGACCAAGTTTGCCTCGAGTTTTCACATGATAATAGGAAACAACGAAACGGTAATGTTTTTTAATTTTCACAGAGAAAGTGAGAATGAATGGAGACGATCAGTTTCAATTAATAAATTACATATCAGAATATCCGAACCTCCAATTATAGTCCCTCTCGGCCATTTTATTATGTTACAACGCTCCTTATTCCTTAAAATAATATAGTTCGCGAAGCAAAGATCGATAAATTACGCAATATATTTAAATGAATTGAGGATGAACGCAAGATAAACTTGTAACTTTTGTTACCAATATCGCACCTTAGTATGGCGGTGTGCCCGCGTTTACAATATTGGATACTGAAATTTCAGATGGGATCGATGATCGGTGAGGTTGTGGTGTGGAGAGTGAGGCATGTAACGACCGGCGGCACAATGCCGACCTCACCTCGCATATCAATTGATCACTCCGGCCCCTATAATTAGTTCCGCAAACCGGGCACCTATCAATTGTTCAAAAATGATTGAGCCAAATTGGATATGTGAGGGTGGGGGGGACCCTAATCTGCTGTATTTCAGCTCCCCTCAGGTTGAACAATAAGTACAGAGAGAATGTAATTATTGCCAGCCGGTAGACTAGCTGTACTGAAATATTGAAATTCTCAACTTTCTGCCCGCGGGTGGTGCGGAAGTGTACTCAACTAAATTTCGTTGGGCGCTCTTGCTCCGATTAACTAGATGACTAAAAATAAACGTTTTTCTATAAATTTTGGATCAACAGGAAAACTCTTATGACGGTAAATGCACAATACCAGATATGTTTGATTTGTACTCGTCTGTAAACCAACATGTGTCGGTTTTGCTCGCTAATCAAGCGTCGAGACGCTCGGCTGAATTTCTGTCGCCTAATGCCCTGCTAACACTGGGTGGGCGGACTAACGGTCGATTAAACAGACCAAACAGACGGGCGTTAACCTAAGCGGAGATATCTCGGCCAACTAATTAACCAGCCGGTCTCTAAGTGTAAGCCGCTAACTTAGTTGACGCGCGTCTGGCGCCCGGAAGTGAGATAGATCAATCCGGGTCTTAATCAATCAACGCTCTCCGTAAGAGGCCAGGATCGACTCCTCCAGTTGGGTGAAGCCCCTTCGGTTTTACCTTAGTCTGACATCCATGTCTGGCGATATATAATGCAGGCTCTGTTGGATCCAGCGCATCGGAAGATTGATTCTCTACGTCGGCAATTCTAACCCACTCCGGTTTTTCTTAAATATTTAAAAACAGTGTAAAACTAATTTTCAAATTGTTATAGAGATACCTACCTAGAAGGGAGAAAAAGAATTTTTACTTTCCATTATATTTTCATTACATTTTTACATTATTACATATTTTACATGTAATTATTAAAAGCAACCTACCAGTTGAATACTACATTTCCTCCTAAAATAGACATTTTAAGTGAGTTCAAACCCTAAACTAGGAAACTTGGATGATTTATTCCTCTATGTACATGAATAATGAAAGTAGCCCGGAGAGTACAGCAACATGTGCTCCCTGACTTATACCAAACCGAACGATATTTAATTTTGCCGTAATGTGAATTATATTGCCTGAGAGATGAGGTAATAAATTAACTGGAAACATAATGTTGTTGACTGCTGGGACTGAACAATCTCTGAGCCCGTTAAAATCCACAGTTTTTGAACTTAGTGCAACTTAATAGCGCAATTTACAATCATGGTGAGCGCGTGAAAAGTTGTTAATTCCCAATCGCCAACAGCGGTTGGGTTCGACCGAATGGAAATTGAATCAATCTGGATGTACGCAATTCCTCGGTATAAACATGTTATAAAATGACATCAATATTTTTCACGTAATATCAATTCCCCGCTGGGCCTCGGGAAATTTAATTTTCCTTTTCCTGGTTTCCTCAAGAATTTGAATTCCAAGTCAACGCAATGGCCCTTGAATCAGAACGAAACTGTATCGGCTTGGGGAGGGTCATGTGTGCTGTATAGGTCAGAGTGCACGGGCAAATATATTCCATCATGTTATTCGCCAAACTCGGCCCCCGGGGTCAAAGTTACAGACTTAGCCCTTACATTAGCCCCGATGTGAAAACTTCTTGGGTCAAGGAGAATGTATACCTTGCCTTTCACAATATACCACTCCAATTTTCTAAAATAACTTTATTAACTCAGTTATTTAAAAATAGTAATTACAATTGCTTGTAAAATGTCCCTTGATCCATTGATTAGAACAAGAGGGAATTAGGTAGGACTATTAGGATGTGAGGAATTGTTTAAAATCGTGAGTTCCCAAATTTTTTGTTAATATATCAATCACAACAGACAAACTGACTCGTATAATTGTAATTTTCTAGCCGAGATGTTTTTAAGTTACAAAACCTCATAAGACCACTGGCTTATAATTCTTTTTC
The DNA here is from genome assembly GCA_019843655.1 of Lethocerus indicus. Lineage (NCBI taxonomy): Eukaryota > Metazoa > Arthropoda > Insecta > Hemiptera > Belostomatidae > Lethocerus > Lethocerus indicus. The sequence goes on from JACDQD010000008.1 coordinate 14,365,997, forward strand.
ACCCGGCACGTAAACTGATTCTCTCTTCATTGCGGAATCCATTATGAGGTGGTTTAAAAGTCCGTATTTAATGAATTTTCTTCTGCCGGATTATTAACAGGCGTGTGGAAAATATCGAGTGACAATTAGCTCTCTCGGTGCTTTTAATTTTAATAAGGGAAAGGTAGAGTTTCTGGGAAGTAATATATTAGTACTTAATTTTGAGTAAAATTTCCATACCTATAGTCTCCGCGTGACCTGCACTCTAGCTGATCATTAAAAGAACATGGCGTCAGATTCCACACAGTTCGACGATTTCTTTGCTGCAGAGCCTAAAGTCTGTTTATACACGTTGTGCAAAGAACAATTTATCAACCAACAATCTAATGGGCTATATTTCAATACTACGTGGTTTACTGTTTATCCTTCTAAATAATTTTTTTCTGTAATCCGCTCGCTCAAATCGAATACCTTCAAAATCCACCCGTCAATCGGAGCGTTCCCAAGAACCAGGTCGACGTGCACTCTGGCCACTACCCTTTGTGCACGTTGAGCAGACTAAGGTAAGGAAACAATAAAGGATCCGAGGAAAAATTCAATTCAGAACGGGGCTCGCCGGTAGGCCCATTCTCGGAAATCTCGAAATGGAGTAAAAAATAAATAAATAGAATAAAAGCGGAGAAATTTCACTCCCCCCTCCCTCCACCCCCTGAAAATTCTCTCGCTGTCTGGAAGAGAGAAAAGTGTCAGACCAGGAAGGATGGGTCTACGAAAGGAAATTGTATTATGAGCGAAGGTGTGTGCCCGAGACCGACCCTCCAGTGGGAATAGCAGGACATAGAGCCACCCTTATTTCTGCGCCCCTCTATTCTGAATTATATGCGCAAAATATATTTACAATTCTGTCACGGAGACGTATGGACGTGGCCCGCAGAGGGTTGTAGTATCATTTGTCTTCGATTTTTTTTACATTCCAATACTTACGAAACAGTGGAAACTTCCCTCGCGGATAATATTTTCTGACTGACCTGAAAGTATGTTAATCAGATCTGTTCTAAACAAGAACAGTGTTTTCTATTCTATTTGTTGAGATCTAATCACAAAAATAAGGGTTGTTCTTTTTTCTCTTAGTTTCTAGGCCGGTGTAACGATGGGTTAGATTGAACGAGTTATGGTATATAATGCATTCGATACTATGTTGTTTTCCTTCCAGATTCAACTGGAAACGGTACATTTAAAAATGCAAAACAAAAAGAAAATTCATACAAAAGCCGAAGGCAGGCAGCCCATTAGAACGATATTTTACCCACAGAGAGTTGAAATTTCACTACTGCCCTCTAACAATCTCAGGGTCGGCTGGGGGTGAACGTAATTAACCGGTAAGAGCTTAATTAAGTTATAAGCGAGTTATTGGGGGACATTAAGAGCATGAGCTGGGAATTGTAATAGCCTCATTCGGCGGTAGGGGAAGGATCTTACAGCGGGTCATTTAATAAGCGCTAATACCAGGAACATTGGGTGCAGATTAACACAAGAACCTGTCAAAAGAGTAAACGGACCTCTTCGACTGATTAAATTTTAATGGGAGCTGAAAGGCCGTTTCCGGTATCATTAAATCTACGATTGTTTTAACCCTTTCTTAGGACTTTTATGATGTCTGAGCTTCTGTTTAAACCTGGTATATTCGCATATAATTTTTATTTAAAACGGTCTCCCCAATCTATTCGAGTGGGAATCTAACGGCTGTAGAAACGATATTTCTTTTCAAGTTAAATAGCGTAAGATTAATAACTTTATAACAGCCTGGGGGCTGTGTCAATACAATTATTCCTAAAAATGCGAGAGCTTCAAGCGGCGAGGGATAAACGTCTAAACGATATTAATGGACGGACAAACTCGATTTCTGTTTGGCCGAAGGGAAATGAGAATAAATTGCTGTGTTTGTTTCTGGATATACGCGGTCTCCAACTCGCTTACCGTTATGCCATTATCGTAATTTAGGGGTCAGAGACGTCATTCACGAACTGCGGTACCGCGAACGTAAACGTTCGGAACCAAATAAGCTGTATTCGTTTACACGTCCCTCAATATAGAGGGGCGGGAGGGGGGGGGGTTAATTCAAAGGGACGTTTTCTGCGCTTAATTACTTTGGAAACAAAAAGAGACCGAAGGTCGGAAATGAAGGAAGTAATAAGAGGCTTGTGAGAGGGCTCGTAAGATGATGCTACAGAGAGAAGGAAATTATTTCTTTTTGTTTTTTCTCGTCAATGTTGTTTCTTCTCAGGCGAATTCTATAATTGAAGGAAAATTTGGACGGCCGAGATTGGGATGGACGCGTTATCGTGTCGATTCGGCTTTTTTCTTAATTTATCAACTGATTCAACGAGAGGGATTCATAAACACCGGCATACTTCTTCTATCGGATTTTAAATTATTAGTTTTTTCTTGCGCCTAGAAGACATAGGAATCTAATTAATGACGAGTAATTGTCGATAAGTATGTTTGCAGAACATCGAGGCGACGAAAATGTTTTGTTAGCAATATTTGATACGGGCCGGAGCGCGTCTTGGGGTTGTCATAAGGAGTGCAAGACAGGGTACACAGATGGGAGCCGGATAAGCATTAATATTCATCGGCCGAGAGCGCCGCAGGCAGCTAAGAAACACGGCGTGCACAATGCCCGGTCACGTTTCGCCGTCTCTGTAACAGATAGTGGAATTGAATGGCCTCGCCGGGTTGGCTAGGTTAAGAGGGGAGGCTTGGGATGGGGTTGGGGGCGGTTGTGTGACAAACGCCGGCGAAGGAACGGAGCGAGCCCTGACAGCCTTTCTCTTCCAGTGCCCCCACCAATCGAACCCGGCGCTCCCAACCAAAGCCACTCTAATGACGTCCCGACGGGACCGAGATGGGAAAATTGATCGCCCGAGGGCCACCACAAAATTGACTGAAACCTAGAACTTAAGTCCGGCCAAATAGAAAGTATCATCATCCGATTTTGTGTGCGTCCACTCTATTTTATATCGGTTCGGTCATCTCTATCGCGGTGAAAATCCCTATACCTTAAAAATTTTGCAATATAATCTGGGAAGTCAAACTTTCACCACGTTTTCAGGGAAGGCGTTGATGGACTGGTTCACCTCCAGCCGAGTTTGGTCTAACGAAGCTGAGTATGGAAGAGAGATTAACTCACTATATATATTTCCTGTTGTACGATTCATGTTAACTGTTTCGAAGGAGACATGTTAAAGGTTTGCCACGAGCATTGCCAAGAATTTCTTTATTCTACCTTTATAATATTGTTATAATATAGCTAGCCTTAAGAGCTGATTCTAAAAATTAATAAATGATCGGAAAATACATTTTACGCTATTGAATTCCGCTTGAATATCGTAGACATTTCCCCGAAATTTTGCGGGGAATTACGGCGCTCATTTAAATTACAGCCTGGAGATAACGACCCCGAAGAAAGTCACTGGTTTTCCAAGAACTACGTTAATAAATATCTTTCGGTTAAAGACTTCAAAAGCGTGCCCTCCCACGGCCCCCGCCTGCTGTCGCCCCAAACCAAGAAAATGTAAATAAGGCCTCTCACCCCTTCAAATGAATGAACTTTCTCTGAAAGTTTTCAAGAATATTATCTCCCTCCCAGGGTACCGGTTGTTGGGGGCCACTTAACGCAGATTAGTTAATCCGCCTCGGCCGCCCACTTAACTCGGCTCGAACTCTATTTCAGACGAAACACGGTTCATCTAGCGACTCATTTTCCCGTCTCGATGAAAACCGGAGACCCTAGTCGTTGATTAAATCCGTACGTAAGAACTTTCTTTCCGGTAACATCTCCGAAACATTCAGTCTTTTCTTCGCGGACTTAATTTTGAAAGTTTCCTCGGGTACAGCGCGATGTGCTTAGAATGCAGCTAAAAAGAAAATAAACACCAGTGTATCATAAATTAAAATATGAAATGCCCATGTAATGTATGATTTATAGTGTATTTAAAATCACATGGACAAGAACCAAAATCCCTTTTTATTAAATAAATAAAATCATGTGGTATTAAAAACAAATATGCGTGGTGACATATTTGTGATAGTGATGCTCTACAAGTTGATACTTTTGTAGAATGCATTATTCATTAAAGCACTCAATGGCAACGATCTGAAAAATGAACGAAAAAGAAAAAATAAAATGTTCAATTTAGTTGTAGGATATAAAACGTGAAAAGAGAATGTTATCGACTTTCACTGCTCTCCAGTTACACTGACGATATCTGAATTTTCTAAAACATCGGTTAGTAATTTATCTGGAATGTATGGTCTATTGTCCCTGCAGCCCACAATTGTTGGACTGCCGGATGGCTCAATCCGATTTGTTTTTTCATTCCTGTAGCTGCCCCAGTTGGAAGAGCTAACAATTACGGGCGCCAATCAACGAGCTAATTCTCGTAATTTAAGTGGAATGGCTTTGCCACCCACGACAATTCGGGCACGGCCCATTTTGTGATTTAAACAAATTAATTACAAAATTTTAGAGGGAAAAGAACGAGGTCATAAACATACACCAAAGGGATAGGTGCCGGACCACTCGAAAAAAAACGTGGGCCAATAAAACAAAATATAGCCGGTGGTATTAGAAATATGGAGTTCCACCAAGACATCCAACATCGCTCCCATCCGGAGATTCCAATCAAAAGCAATCCCAACCACCGTGATTGCTCCCCCGCTATGTTTCAAATCACACCACTCACCACGACCTCAATACCAACAGTTAACAGTTACCAATAACTTTAAGGTTGTGCAATAAATAAATAAAAAGTCAAGTAATTAGAAATAAGGACTTGGAATTTGTCCCAGAGGAATTTGGCTGGAAGGTAATAATAAAATAATGATATATATCTGACATGTACGTATTATATTATTTTGAGGGCGCCCGCGATTAAATTCTGAGTTTCATTTGACTTTCAAAATATACGGAACAGTAGAGCGGTATTGGCCAGTGTCCAAACGAGCTGGATTAAACCGTAGAATCGCGGCCGAATAAATATTTCGAGATGGGACTTACAGTATCCGTAAGGAGGGCTAATGAATGAGCTTTCGTGAGCGAGTTAACGGTGGTTGGATGGTTTTGGTGCTGGGACCTAGGTTAGCGGTGGGGGGAGAGGAGGGAGGCGTTGTTCTGAGGTTCGGTTAAATCCCAGCGACGGTTCGTTGGGGATTACCTAATTTATAATTGATGGGGAGTCATTAATTAAATATAAGGCGCCGAATTATAGGGCCGGAGAAGACTAATAGATCGGTCCCGGCGAGCGACCAACGAGCGCCGCCGCCAGGAAAGAGAACTCCATTCATTATTCGGCCTAATTAATTTATAAAGCGAATCCCTGGCCGGAGACCCAAAGGATTCGCACGAAAAAAGGCCCGGAATATAAAACGATACGCCGCTCTGGGATCTGCTCATACATTATAAATTATGCGGACTCGGTTCCCAATGCGAATATTAACGGGTTGACGTCGGCGATTTACCCGTCCGACATCGGCCCACGTACCTTTTTTTGGATATTTAGAATCTCCACCGCAGCCAAAAATATACGCGCAAATATTTAACATTGCTCAAACCGAGTTATGCAGAAAATCGACGTAATTTCGCATTGTAGAGCTGTACACCAAACTTTTGATCTATTCCCATTATTTCGATTATTAATATGAAAATGTTGTTTGTTTTAAAGGATACACTTGCGTGGTTTTCTATTGACGGAACCAGGCTATTAGTATCAAACGATAGTATAATACCAGATCTCTTTTCTCAGATCAAGAACTTGTGAGGGGCCCACATACCAAATATACCTCGCTGATTCTTACTGATTGTTACTCTAAATATTGTTAACACTAATAGTTGGAATTTAATATGCGTTTATTATAATTTTTTAGTATAACAGACTATGATTAAATATGTAGGAGCGTATTTATAAAAGATTTCCTGGATAGGTTCATAAAAGGGAATGATGGGCGCAGTATTGAAGATTGCGGCTTTCATTTGAGATTCATTCAACTGTAATCCTCTTACCGTGCTGATATTATTACCATCTGGGCTATTCGGGTAAGACCACCATCGCTAACTCACTCCCTTCGGAGATTCCCGGGGCCTACCCTCATCATTTCAGATACTAAGAGCAGTATCTCTGTTCGATCCACATGCATTTCCTTGATTTTCAAAATTTACTTGTAAAAACTTCGTGTAAAACGGAAGACATCACTCAGCTAATGAAATTAAAAGTAAAATAGGGAGCTGAAGGTTGAGGAAGATTCGAATTTCGAAAATGCGTTTTGTTCCACTCTGGAAATTTGGGGTCTGAAACCGCGTGTGTTCTCCAATAGCATATATATTTCAAGGTGCCGGTTGTTTTTTCTTGGTTTCTGATAGGATCCACAGAGGGAAGGTTTTGGCAAAGGGACAGCATTAAAAAACTGGTAAGGAGTGGAGAACACTGCATCTTCCTTGCGGTGGGGGCGGTCCCATTCTTGGGAACGCTGCCAGGAGCCGACCCGTCTAACACGTCCATCGCTTGATTTAAAGTCTCAGAGAAGACCGGGTACAACTGTAGTCGCTTTTCAATGGTTCAACTTACCGGGTTCACGCTCTACATGGACCCACGGTTTTATGTACCAATATTAAGCGAGTGGCAGCGAATAACATCGGAATTAGAATCAAATTTGTAGAACCCCGAGCGAATGAAAGATTCCTATAAGAAGTAAACGTGACGCTGAATTACTACTGCGAACACGGCATTTTTTTTTCAGTAGTTTACACAACAGTGAAAGGTCAGTAAAAAATCAGAATGAACAGAATTATTTAAAACATATCTAGTGTATCTCTCTGCAAATATGTGATTCACATAGTTCATACATCACCGGAAATGTTGAAGAATAAACTCGATGCGATAACTTCGGTATTCGATGCGGTATTCTGGAACTGTAATACACAGACGGATTAATAACGTCGAGGATACAGCGACCTCAATCACAATGATACGAGACTGAGTTATTAGTCATGGAAGACGGATGGCAGAACGTGGAAGGTGGTTGGTAACATTACTCAATCTATCATCATATAAATCCAAACGCAGGCGTTCATTCGAACTATACGGATTTTCTGTTAAAAACAATTCACCGTACTTGTTTGTTTAAAGTCCGGAAAATCAAATTGAAAATTCTCGGATAATTTGGGAGGCAAATGCCAAGGGGAGAGAGAAAGTTTCCAGCATTCTCCTCAGAGTTTAATAATTGTCGTTCTACAGTCGTATTTTAAATTAAGACGAGTTAAAAAAAAAGTTTGGACTTTCAAATCACGAGTTTCCACCACAATTCAAATTGGGCTTCATTCAATACACTTCATTATAAGTTGATGAACGCAGACTGACTGTATAATCGATTTAATTGCCGCTCTTCGGAAAGATCCAAGCATTTAGTTTTCATTAAAAACCCGATAAATATTCTGGAATTTATAATTATATAAAATCAGAATTCATGACTCAGTCGATGATTGCTTTAATCGAAAAATGTAACTGCGCAATTAACATGAGAGGATATAAATCAATTCTTCAATTATTCATCCGATCGTTGGATCATTAATTATTGAAACTCATTTGAAATAATCTTACTACAATAGAATGATACAAATAGATTTGAATCAGATTCCTGTTCAGACCTTGGCAATAATTAATTACTTCGTGCTGGACAGTCCAAATAGATTGGCTTTCGAGTGAAGAATCCGAAGAACTGTCTCTAAAACAAGAGAGTGGGATTCCTGTAGAAATGTTTTTGTTTTCATTTATTACCACTCACAATGACTACTGCATCCACGAAATAACAGTAATAATTAAAAGAAAACGTAAAAGACTGTTGGCGTAATACTAAGGTAGGATTACCTAGAGTCAATGACGGGAAATTGAAATTAATTTTGAAATCGGATTCGCCGGCGGTTAATTACGGCTGATAAATAAGTTGATCATCTCTTGCTGAAGGTTCTGAGGGGATTTTGAGAATTTAATTTGGGTAAAGGATCGTGACGAAAATATTCCAGAGTTTCCAGTTTCATCTCTTGAGGAGCGATTATACATCTGCTCGGAATTATCCTTTAATTAAAATGGAGGAGACTAAGTCCACGCTCGAATTGGTTCTTGATGTAATCTTAATCGGTTCTAATTCAGGAGACGACGCCTCCAGTAGCGATTCCGCTGATGGAAATTGCGGAGCGTTATGAATTATGTAAAAGTATTTGTAAATATGAAAAACCGATATTTGCACCTCACGACAAACATAATTAAGCCGACAAATCAAGCAGACTTCTGGGAGAACTTATGAAAACTTCAAATTCAAAATGCAATCAAATTCATTAGGGACAGTCGTTCGATTTCCAATAAACAAACATACCGGAACTCAATGGGGAATGCGGTCCTGAAATATTCTATTTAAACGCTGAAATCTCATCAAGCTTCGGTTTTCCATTGTTCTCCTCCCCCGTCGGAACAATAGTCGATTTTTAATTAAAATCTGCATAGTTTAATTAAACTGGACTTCAGTTGAAATTGAATTTAAAGTCTCCGAACTAACGGAAAACTGCTCCCCAGTAATGTTCTCCTACCTACAGACGATTCCTACAATCCTGAAATCGAAAGCACAGTATGGACGTGTTTTTTATTATTTAATGTGAATTTTATTATTCACTCGCGAACAAGTGTGCGAGAAAAGATTAATAAAATGTCCAACATTACATTCTCTTAATGAGAAATCTTCCCCATGAGGTTCTTCTTCCTGTATAACCGAAAACAATAAGTACTTAAATTATATCACATATAGGACTCTCGCTCTGATAAGTTATATTTCATCTCTTACCCTCTTCCTATAAAAAGCCACTGATCATGAACAACATTTCGAAATGGTGCAGTTTGATTACAAATCTTGACGAGTATGTTTTTCCTCATCACCGTTGCAATTAATAACATGCAACATTACAGCACTGGATCGTTGGCTACTCAAGCGAGAAGGAATAATGAGTAAGTACGGGGGGTTATTGCAGGTGTGTTGTCTTTGTCAATATTTGCTCTAAATTGATTCCAATTTTCCTACCTCCATCGCATTGTTATCGCGTTATTAAAAGGTAATACCAAGAAAAAAGTCTGTAAACATTGTAAATATACGGTTAAAGAGGTATTACATAATAATTCAAGAGAAGATTGTATTATATTATACCTGGATTCATGCATTTGTGATACGGTTAGGGCTTATCATTAGGTGCTATTTAATTGTTTCCAGACAAATGGTCCCCTCCCATTCTCGCAGATTGCGGGTCGTTCTGATTAGGCCTCAACCGCGGTAGGAACAATGTCCGATTCCCCATTTAGATAATCTCGTCATTATTGAATCTGGTTTTCTCTGTTTGTGGGGGCCATCAACCCCAAGATGGTTTATCTCCCTAATAGCCGACGAGTTGTTCAATCCCCTGTGGTGTAAATACTCTCGCTCGAACCCTCAGTCTAATACTTTAGGCCAAACTTCGCACAACTTTCCCAGTCCCCCGGGGCGCTTCATCGATGCTCTACCGGCCGGCGGCTAGAGAAAATTTAATAATGAAACAATTAAATTTTAATCAGGAGTTCCGCACGTACCAGAATTTACAACGCCAAACCTTCAATTTGTTTATGTTTATTAATACTCGTTAATATATTAATTATAATACCTATAAATAATTAATATTAATTTGTAAGCAGTACTTACAAATTAGTAATAATTAAGTACTTTCAATAGTGAAAGTAATGAATATGTACGGAATTTTGGACATTTGGTATTCTACGAATAATACACAAACGAATACGCAGTGTCAAGAAAATAACCTAAATTAATGTTATATTTCTTTTATGAATACAGGTTAGTAAGATAAGGGGACTTGAAAGTAATTAAACTGTTTCAATCTTAGATATCTGCTGTACAATAAATTAGCTCACTACATTTTCCAATTCAGACAATGGATTATTGTTGTGTCCAGCGAAGTAATAAATACTCCCCAGTTCGTTGGATTTTAAAGGTTAGCATTACAAAGGGGTTCACCGGTAGAGATGTGGGCGCCGATGCCGATGGCGCGGAGTCGTATAAATTAATACCCGCTTTTGGTCGCCTCCAGCTCAGATTTATATGCTCGTCTGGCTTCTCAGACTCGGAGGGAACGCCAATATAAATTTAATTATCATTTCCAATTTGTCGCTTATACACTGTCCCCTCAATTTTGCATTAAATACTCGTTGCTTACTAACATGAAATTTTACCGGATATTTTTTCTCAGTGCTATTCAAAATGCACGAACGATTATCTATTAATACCCACTGTCTCTAAATTTCTAAGTGAAAAACTTGAATGACAGATCTTTTAAATTAAACCAAAATGTAATAAAATTTACAAATAAGCACCATAATTTTAACCTGTATCGTTAGAAAATATATTCGAAGGCAGTAGGTTGTAAAAGAACTAGACCTATGATCTTTGCTAGTGACAGAAAGTTACATTGGCAGTACAAGAATCAGAGACTTTGGACTTGCAAAAAGCTCTTTTAACTCTTTCGGTAAGTTGGCCTCTCTGCATACGGTAGAGCGGAAACAAAGGCGAAATAATTGGTGGAAAAGAGCTGCAAAGGACGGGTCAGAAAAAAGTGTTCCGGTCGCCGCTGCTGTTGACCGCCCCTGGCGAAAAAGTCTCCGGCCCAAATAAAAAATAGAGCTACTGTAAGAAAAAAAATTCTAAAAATTTACTTTGTGATCAAACAGAAACGCCGTGAGCGTAGACGTAGTGCGGCTTTTTAATCATGGGTGGTTTTTCAAGCGTTCTATTACATTGCAGTACGCATCGCAGGATTTTTCTGCTAAACTTCTGGCGGGCATCGTGCGCAGATGGGTAAATTCGAAGCACTTTTTTTCGAAGCCGAGGAACGATCGAATGGAGAGTCAGCTACAGTCCAAACGATCAAGGGCTCCGTGTACAATATATATGCGAATAGAGAGTACAATATATGCAATGAGACAATACAATACACGGCATCAAATATACTAATGGCACGAACAATACAAATTAAACATACATGTGCCTACAAACTATACAATCCTGTAAGCCAATAATTTTCCAATTACCTCACCGAATTATCAACATCAATACGATTCGCCACAGAAATAATTTTAATACTAATCACAAGGTTTTATAGGGTTGTAGTACACATTTAATTTAACTAATCTACTGAAAGTGGCCGGGTCTAATTACTTGGATGACTAAATTCAATCTAGGACATGCGTACGTGCCATGTACAACTGTGTAAAATGACATTGGAGTTTCGTGGTCACTTTATAAATAAACATTGTTTTGTTTAACATACCCGTTTTGGTCGTTTGCTAGACCGGTTTCGGCTGCTCGCCATCTTCAGTAGCGGTGTTAGTGACTGTTGGTAGTCCTATTGCCACATTTCCTACATGGTTTCACCTCAACATTCCGGCAAGAGTTGTTACAATTACGTAATTGTTATTAATCTCGCTGTATTACTAACATTACGCTGCTGAGGGTACCAAGAAATCACTGGGAGATTACAGTCGCAGTCTCAAATAACATGATATGAGGTCATAAAAAATACTATGATATGTAACTACATATGAGTATTAGTACTACACTGGTTGTTTGCGATTAATTAATTCAATTATTAAATACAATTACATAACGTGAAAATAACTGTCTGTATGCAATAAATTTCTATAAAAAGCGACTATTATAAAGGCTACATCAATCCCCGAAAAGTATATTAAATTTTTCATTCTGTAAACGATATTATACATTCATAAATTTAGATATCCAAGCCGCCACACGTCATTAATATGAAAGTGTGTTCGTAGTAATATAAAGACATTCATCTGAATATACATGATTTTGTCGGTGTTTTTTGAAGCGTTCTAGAGACAACAACCTCCACTGTAGATGAAGTTCGCAAAAAACTGTATTAGGCGGACCGAAAAATTTGAATACGAGCGAGTTTAGGAATAATATTAACCGGGTGTGACCACAACAACGTTATGTGAAAATGCGGAAAAGAATAATATATATATATATATATATATATATATATATATATATATATATATATACTAGTGTATATATATTACTATAGTTGTTATTGTGGTACTATTATTATTCACTAAGGTGCAGTTATTATTACCTTACAAAGAGTGAAAATTGAGTGAATCTAACTTTTCCAGGTAATTATTCCTGCGCTGCTGAGTAAGCAAATTCATACAATGTCCTAAGCAAAATGGGGGCATTTACATTGGACGATAAGAGATCGGTATAATTGGTTAAACTAGCCTACGATGCCATTAACTGCAATACTTTACACCCACTACTTTTAGACTTTTTTCTTAACTAGAGTTTTTTCTATGTATATTTAACTACAACTCGTATTACAAATACTACAAGCGATTGATTTGCCTGAGTTTGAACCTGAGATTGGTAAATAAGCCAATTAACATTTAAGCAATCGATGAGTATTATATCAATTGAGAAAAGTAGGCGGTGTTTGTTGTAAATATATACACACATCTTTAGGTTTTTAAAAAGGTCATTGTGGTCTAAAGTAAACAAATTTAAATGGAATCGTAAAATATTGGATCTGAGACCTAGTCCACTTTATAAGCTCATTTTGCTGACCTATTTCCGTTGAACATCTATAAAATCTTTACTCCAGCAATTTCCGGTAGCGTCCACAACTGATTATCATGACCAGCGTATATGGCCACTGTAAAACGATGACCGGCTTCTTTCATGTGTATCCCAATAAAAGTTTCGTTGCAAATTTCGAAACGAAAATATGTATGGCGCAGGTCGTTTTCTTTTTTAAAATAACAGAAATAAATAAATAATGGATACTCGTTAATTCCCATAAGTTCCTAGCATTTTTTCCTGAACGGGCTATTCCTAAATTGGCTAAGCATAAGTTTTTGGCAATGTATTTTTCGATGGTTAGACTTCTTAATGTGCCATGGTGGCTGCAGAGGAAACGGGCACTGTGCCATCTTTCCAAAATAAAATGTGAAAAATGAAAACTTTCAGAATAACATTCTCCGGAAAGAGAATATAATATATGTAATGAGCCTATTTAACATGAAAAATAACAAAGAGCAAACCTTTCTAGATCACCCTGCCTTCCTCTCTTGGTTTTGTCTTGTTTATCCGGTTTTTCGAGACTAAGATAATTGGAATTCGTCCACATCTATAAAAATAACATCGATATAAACACTGCCAGCTGATTTATAATAATATTAATTTCCCAAACTATTCATAGGATTTAGCAAAGCAATCCAACTTTAGTATCAAGTATTGTGGGCGAAGTCCACAAGGGTAGGGACATCATGAATATTCGATTTTGTATCTCCACTACCCATACTGGCGCCATCATCAGAACCATTAATTCAGTAATTTATAGTGAGGTACTTAATCATGTCGGCTGCCGACGAAGCATTCTCTCAACAGTATCTCAAAACAACTGGTGAAGGGAGACCAAATGTTATACAATTAATTGCATATTAAGTAACAAATGAAATATCCAATAAAACTACGAGCAACACCACTCATACACAATAACATACAATAAAATATTATACATTGAAGCATACGTAATTTTGCATAATTGAAAAAATATTATTAGTATTAATTTTTTCCAGGAATGCCTCGAAGGAACACCGGACTGAAACAAAGTCTTTGCTGTGAAACACAGCGGGTTTTGACTCAAGCTATCTTGGACGAAAAAGAAGTTGCCAAGTTTGTAAGACGGAGCCGCTCATCAATGCCCCAGGGTTTGTTACCCGTCATCCCTTTTCCATATCGATACCATTGAAAACACTGCAAATTTCAACGTCCCTGACCCAGAATCTTCGTCCCTTCCTCCTTCTGTAACCGCCACAGGGTTTAAGTGTACCTGCTTTCTTTACACTATCTTTATTCAACCAAACTATAACCAAACTAACGTAAAACAGTTCAAGTTTCTTGAATATTAGTGATGTTTATATTATTACCGATTAAAAAGTATAAAAATATAAATTCCTAAGTGGGTATAATCAACTCATATCAATCATTTTTTTAAATTTCATATCTGTATAATTCAAATCTGTATATTTTTTTCTTTATAGATCACAAAACGAGGAAAAGGTTTGAAAATAAAATATTCAAATGTTTTTCCGTTTTGAAACGCATGAATAAATGTGTATTCATGGTTTTGAAGATGCTGTGTTTGATTGTGCATTTTCTGTACTTCTATTTTCCTAAATTCTCCGATGTCTTTAAATCTAAACAAACACGATTTATATCCAGCAAATATAGTCGGAGAAATAATCCTGTGAATTGAAAAATCTCAGAAAAAACTCGCTGTCGTTTTCTCTCTCTCTTTGCATTTAATATGCGGGCTATTCTGCAGTCTCTACTACACCAAACAAAAGAAAGCGCTATTAGCTGTACAAATAACACTATTTTTTTTTTGTTTAAAGTCCTCGCTTTAAAATCCCGTGTACGTAAATATTTCGGTAGAACAAAGAATGTATAAATACGCTTCTTTCCTTGACTACTGAATATTTGAAGACATTAAGTATTTATGTATTACTAACTGAATACCCGTACTTCCCTAGTGTTTGAAAAAATTAAAAAAATTATATTATAAGAAAACTTAGTTTAAGACATAAGAGTTACGTTGTTTTAAATCGGCCGATTAAGTGTATCAAATGACCAATATTACCTGGATCTCAATGCCTGAGGTGGTATCTAAGTGAGTTGTATAGGAGGGTAGAAAGAAACCGAAAACACCAACTCTTATGGGAGATATCCCGGCTTAGTCGTGTTCTAGGATTGTCTGGCTCGCAATGAGCGAGGATCTAACGGAGCGATACTGGGCATTGGGAGAAGCCCAAAACTGAGGGGACTCCTATGGGATATATCCCGGCCGGCTGGGAACGGGGTGAAGCCGAAAACCCGTGGCACTGCGATAGAAGATGTCCTTGACAGGACTAATATCCCAGGGAAGAGCAGAGGCCAAAGAGTCTGTGGGTAAGCCTCTCGTGGTGAACTGTTAGGGAGGGACGGTACACAGCCTACGTAATTTCTCCAGCTGTACACTCATACAATTTTGTTTATCTTCCGTTTAAATTTTAAGACCAAAATTTGAAATCCATTTTCCAATTTCTGGTCGCTAATAGGGACATATATAGTACATAACTCGACGGTCGGTTTTTCAAAAGGTTAGCGTTTTAACACATACAAACTATATGTCGGCGGTGGCCGCAAGAAGTTAGGAGCACTGTTCAGTCAATTTCGAGGTTAAATGCCGACATCAAACCTTTCCCCATTTACATAATTCAAATTCCCTTTGAGCTACAGAGCTGAAGAGAAAGCCGCCTGAATTATACAGTCTGTTCATTCAAGTCGGCACATTCAAGACTTGTCTGAATAAGAAAAGCTAATTTATGGATCCATAAATATCATTCATTCTCTGTCCACTGGCCGGTTTGTTCTTTTGTTAAACCGGTATCGACTGCTCGCCATCTACAGCCCTTTATGTCAATAGATTAGTGAGTCATTTGGGTATATTGATTGCGCTCTCTTCACTTACCATCAAATACTTTTCATGGTAATGTAGCCAGCAAAGTAACAAAAGGTTTATGATTTAGGAACTCCCATTATATACATTATAATTCGCTTAAAACCACGGAAATAAGGAAATTCAAGGATATATATCAATAAAGTTGTTAAATTTAAAAAGACAAATAGCCGCAAATAGACCGGCAGAACGGTTATTTGAATTCCTTTAGCTCCAACAAATCTGCAGTCAGTAAATAGCATTTAAGGGACCCGTGTTGTAGGTTGAAACGAACAGATGGCCAGTAATTACTTCAGTGTATATTTCTTGCCGGTTAAAGAATTCAAATAACCGTTCTGTCGGTTTATTTTCTACAAGAAAATATCGTTGTAACGGCTGGTATTACGGCTTCGAACCGACGATGGATCGGGCGGACGCCTCGTGTTCCCTAATAACATGCGGGAAATCCCGAAGGGTATTAAGGTGGAAGAGGGAAAATTTCGGCGCAAAATCTCGCGGCCTCTAAAAGCGGGGAAAAATTAATGCGGATTAAAGTGTGCCTATAGAATAGAGTCTCGCCTTGGGCCTTTAAAGGTTAAACACGAGTAGGACCCAGCCGCCCAAAGTAACTATGGAAAGTTTCTTGACAAAGCAATCTCTGTACATTGTGTCGCTACTGCTGCGAAAACTAACGTACTCTTTAGGATGAAGGTTTTTGTCCAACCAGAACAACAGAAGGGTGAGAAGTATCACCTAAAACAAATTCGGTCCGGAGTCAGACCATAGACATAGCTTACACGAATGGTTGTTAATAATATGAAATAATAATTAACTTTGTCTCTCATCAATTTATCTATACCCAATCAATTACTTTTGTCTTGGCACCTCAACACAATATTTAAGAAGGAGGTAACTGCTTTTTGTCAGCTGATTATTACTATTTGCTAATATACCGCATGATCCTTCTAAAAGGACAGACTACAGAACTTTCGTAATCGATTACTGAAACAAAATGTCTGGCATTATTATCGGAATTATCAAGACATTAACCACAGCTTTGAATATTAAAATATCCACTTATTAAAATGCATTGATCCAAAGTAATCATTCTTTAATTCCTTTTGGTGTTATGTTTAAAATGATAAGCCAGTGCACGAAAGACGCTGTGGGATGAGGAAAATCCCAAATTTTGTTGACACTGGCCGGGGTCATACGTCAGCGTAGGATTGATCGAGCCTTGAAACTCAAACACATGTTTTTGACATTTACCGACCCTGCAAACTTTCCTTATAAAAGTTTCCGTTTGCATACATTAAGCCATACATACGAAGTGAAATTCCATAATCGCAAAAATACCTGAAATTATCGTCTTATTGCAATGCAAACGTTTTTGTGGAAATATAATATGTAAGTTACGATGGTCGGTACGACAACGTACGACAACAAATGACTGAAAACGTAAATCATATTGTTTATTATTAATTAACACTCTTATAATGTGCTATAACCACTGTCTTATGTTTCCCTAAACTGTTGAATAGTGATGAGACGCCTAAACTTCGCAAACCCCATATAAAACATTTGATGTTAAAACATTATTATTACGAAACATAATACAAATAGAGAAAAATCAGGTTAGGTTCTGGAGCACTACTGTTACTGATTTTCATATCATTTATTTATCGGAAACCTGGTTTAAAATTCAGGTGGAAATCCCACTTCGAGTACATTTGTCTGTTCAAAGTGCGGTACGTGTTCTGCAAAACAAACGTGCCCAATTACACAGAAAGTGCTGTAAAATTGGAGTTGGATTTGAGCTGCGCTAGAAGTGTAATTTGTATTGGAACCAACCGTTGGATGTCGACCGTCCCAAGTTCATCTGGGCAAGTTTGTAACAAACTTAAAAGCTATTAGATCGGCTTCAACAGGTTAAATTATTAGAAGGTAAATTACCAAACGGCGACCTCGCGTCCTCTATTACAGTTTAGTCACCCCAAGCATATCTAAAATACAACCTGAATACCTGAATAATATTTCTTACCGAATAATTTCAAATTTCGAGGGTACTCTTTTATTTTTCCATTATATATACAAACTTTATACATATTAAGAGCGAAGAAATATTTTATGACTCTACAATAGAGGAAAATTAATTCGTTTGATGATATTTCTAATTTGAGAATAAATTTTCTAAATTGGAACAGCTGTGCACTTATCAGTATCAGCGCCGTGGCGCTCATTTCACAAGATATTATCACAACGGAACATTAATAAATTAAATATTTTCTGCGTAAATTAAAGTAGGAATCAGAACCAATTCTAAAGTGATACTGAAGCATAACCGAATCAGAAGATGGTGAGCAAACCGGTAAGAGGGGAGATAACGACTCTATTAACGGAATGGACGAGAGAGCCGGCTTTTATTAACCGGCTCCAGAGGCAAAGAAAACAGCTCGATATGGGAGCTATCCATGCGGTCGGGTCATCGGAGAGAACGTCACGGTAGCGTGAGCTGTTCACGGGTCCCGGGGGATAGGAGAAACTGGGCTACACCCCAATTACAGAGGTCGCAACCACTCGTGTCTACATGAGAACCCCGCTATCTGTCTCACCAACCTGCCAGGATATGAAATGATTTTAAATGACAGCGAACCAAGAGAACAAGGCGGTCATGGTCAGGAGCGTGATCGAAGAAATAATCCGACGAATAATTAGAAAGTCGACGTCGCCATTTTTTAGCCCGTCCCAAAGAAGATAGAGGTGAATGGGGTTCAGAAATGTAGGTTAGTTGCAGACTGCCGTGAATTAAATCGTAGGGCCGGGTCCGAGCATTACCCGATACGCGAATTAAGCGAATTTCCTCCTTTTCAAAATACTATTTGCAATAATTTCGCTTGACGATGGGAAGAGTGTCATAGATTTGATAAATCATAATTAAATAACAGTACAATGCAAATGACGAGCACGTTCTTTACGCTTTGCACTGCGAAAGTAATGGTGTGAGTGATGGCCCGTGCTAGGAACACAAAAGTCCGCTCGCTTTTACGCCACATTTCAAGCTCATTTTCCGAGCGGTCTTTTGAAATAAAAGAGGCGTCCTCCGCTAATGCCGCAATTAGGGAGAGCAACTGCACTCGACCTAAGTATAGACTACAATGGCGCTCACCGTTTTCAAGGATTTCGTTGAGACCTCAGAAAACCGAAAGGAGAAGTGAAGGTTAAAACATGAAAAGTAGAACTTCAAAGGAAATATTTAAGTTATAATATAAGAATCGCAAAATGTATTAGGGATCACGATGTTAAATATTTAAAGGGAAAATATTTGAAACCTCTGGTTGAGCACTGCATAACCGTATTTACTACACAAATACAGAAAAATAAAGAACTTCTATATAAAGGCTTTATGTTTTTTATTCTTGGGCAGCGATAAAGACTAATATTGTACCAGTAATTTCAACTGTATTATATGCAACCAATATAGATGCATGAGGTTATATGTGTGCACATTTGTGTGTACACATATATGATTGTTAGTGTCGAATGGAGGTAAACATTAAGAGCATGCATTATTGTGTCCTGTAATATGACCACATTGCTGCCGACATTCCTATTAATAAAATTGACGCGGCCGCCGAATTGTTTCTTACGATTTTAAATTTCAACCGAAAAATTATTTCGTGAAAGAATTTTCAGATTTGCGATTCAATGCTCTCTCTGCCTTGACGTTCAAATTATAGTTTAAAATACCTGTTTTGTGGTCACCGAGGGGTTGGAATACTGTAGATTTCGTTTGTTTCTGTCTCCTCCGGCTGGTTTGGCCTTTTCTAGACCGGTTTCGGCCGCTCCCCATCTTCAGTAGCGGTTTTTGTCACTTTTGGCACTTTGGATGTTTTTTTGGGCATCATCACTGGCGAGAAGATGGCGAGCAGCCGAAACCGGTCTAGCAAAAGGCCAAACCAGCGAGAGGAGACAGATATACACGAAATCTACGGTGTTATTATAAACATTTTTTTAAATTCTACCTGTTTCAACTATCAGACGAAGTCTGACCTGGTTGGTGCAGTTTAAAAATGAAAATTCAACAGTTTTCTCTATATTGTAGAGTAACGGCTGAACGGGCGTCTGGGGTCTACGGGTCTAGGGCCGAAGTAACAGAATCCGTAGGTCTGGGCGGCGGCAATTAGGCTGGGCACTATGTCCACAGTGAAGGAGGCCTCAGCATCAAAACACACCGGGCAACCCACAAAATAGCCCCTCCCAGGCCGGATATTTACGGCCGACCCATATTTTCGGGAAAAGCTCTCGTATTTCGAGAACCCGTCTGCCGCCCCCAGCATTCAGGAATGTAAATAAACCCGCCCCCTTCCATTGTCCGAACGACCCAGTTGTTATGACGCTCTCTGCGAAACGTGCGTTCTGTCCGAAAGCCCGCTACCCCGGCCTTTAGCGAATGTATTATATAACGTTTATATAGATCGGGTATGGTAGAATTTTCGTGCGCGATTCATATAGACGTGAGATTCCTAAGCTTCTGGAGCGCAACGGGACATCATCTGACTGTAAAATCATATTGACTTCGTATATGTGGAATACTATGGACGTTATCAGCGTTATTGCTGTTATATTATAATCTGCTTTATTTTTATGCGCAATTATGTACCATGTTATTTGAATTGAATTTGAATACTCTTTCTTTTCAGGTTTCTGATTATGGGCCAAGTATGAGACAAGTTTATCAGGATTATTCATTAACTTGAGAGAGACAGCTTATTTACTTCTGTGTCTCACTCTGCCGTCATGTCGAAACGAAATATTGTGCCGGTACAGATGCCGACGAGATTGAAAGAGACAAAAGTTTAGCCCACTTTGTTACCGCCGCTGGGCGGTTGTAGGTTGTCGCGTATTAAGGCAGGTCCGTGGAAATATTCCATCTCAAGTAAGTAAGGAGAGTGGCTCGGGGAAAGGAGGCCTTCATGCGTAACGGAGCCGTCCCAACAAAGGTTGATCCCCCGTCGCCATAGTAAAATGCGACACTTCCCCTCGGAGTTTATGCAGACTGTTCATTGTTCCAGAATAAAACGGGAGAAAATATCTCGACTGGATGTAACAATGAACGCTGGACACATTAAACGCCACTTATTCAATCATATCACACTTTTTTAAATGTCTTGAAAACAGTAGAAAACGAATTAATACCGCATGACGCGTTCCTCCAGTTACATGCCCACACTCTACAGGTAACTCACCACCCTACTGAAGATTATAGTAACAGGCAGAATTTAATGACCGATTTATTTCATGAATACATTTTTTTAAACATATCCTGGTATGAATTATACAGTTTAATATAGTTCCTCCTTGAAAACAATACAGCACTGTTCATTGCAATAGAGTCCTAAGGACTGGAGGTTATTTCTTCGAAATCCTATTATCGATATAATGTTAGAACAGAGCGAGATTTATAAACGTTTTATAAGACGGGAGTATTGATATGCCGCACAATTCTTAATAAAACAGAAATCAGCATTTTATATTCTACCGCGGGAGCTTTTGATTTCCGTTTTATAGGAACGAAAACTCCTCTCTTCGTATGAAACCACGGAACTTGACAGTTCCGGACGCAGTTGAGGAGAACAACTTCGAGGAACCCTAAAATAGAGGACACTTCATTTTGCGCGTTCCATGACACAGAATACATTTTCAAATACCTTACGAATGATTAGAACTGCCGTGCAGGTTAGTATTAGCGCCGTGGAACTCATTTCACGAGACATATTCACAACAGAATTTCAATCGAACACACTACACGTTTCCTGCGTAAATTAAAATAGTAATCGGAACTAATATTAATGTAATGCTTAAACATAACCGAATTCAAATAAAGAACTGAGCCAAAATTAATGTAATTAATGTCAAAATTAATGTTAGTTTTAAATATCTTGTTATGATTTCTTATGCCAGAATGAAGTATATTATTCTGATCATATTGCAATTTTAATTGCTATTCCGTTAAATCTGTTAATCGTTTCGTAGTATTTTCATTCATTATTAATCGTACAAGGTACAATATTAAAATAAATGTGTCAAATAATAATATCCCTTGTACAGACCCTGTGTTTTTTGTTTCCAATAAACCGAAACTTCAAACAATCTGTGAATGTGATTATGAAGCGTTTAACATATATAAAAATAATCTGGAATTTTCAATTGAAATTTAAAGAGAATTATTCCAATATTGAGGGGTTATTAAAGTGCAGCTTACCGAGCAACGAGTTAATTACATGCATTCATATTACAGGGGGCTATGCGTATATGATATTTATCTGGCCGTAGTTTGAGTTAGCAGAGTTCAGCCAAAGTTCAGGGTTGGCTTCATTTTCATAGTCGCCACTTTGTTTTAATGGCCGTCTCCCCGGAGCCTGCCCCTGACACCGTGTCTCCGCCGCTTTAATACATGACTTTATAAAAATTGTCTCTGTTTTCAATCCTTTTTTTCGTTCCCAGTTGAAAATACGTTAAGTTGCTTTTGACGGCGGTTACATTTGAGCTGGAAACTTTCTTCTTGATTTGAGTTTTTCCTTCACACAAAGGCGTCTTTTTTGAATAGAGAAAAAGATAATATCAGATAGCCTAAACGGTATCTGAAAAGAACTTGATTAAAAGTTATGATAGATGGAATAAATCAAATCCTTATTTATCAACCTGTTGCACTCTTTTAAGAGCGGACCAAAGTATTAAATTGTTGTTAAATTGATTCTATGGCGGATTTGGAAAGCACGCGCGTAGCAGCAGTCGAAAATAGATTAGTGGGACTCAACCAGGCGTGAATGTGAGCGAGATCGCTTTCAAATAATCGCGCCAAATGAAAAATCCTGCATTTTCTGTTTTGACTGAGGTAAATTACCAAATTGGCGTCCCCCGAAGAAATATTTGCCAGGTAATCTGTTATTGATCTCTTGGTGACGTAAGTCCGTTTCAAGCCGGATTTAAGCCTTTCATTCAACTTCGGATCGAATACCCAACTGAATAGATGAGACCTCCCCCCTTAGTAATTTATATTCCAACCCGTCCTTTGGACAAAACATGGTCGGGTGATCTGGAAATCATTGAAGTCATCTTTCAGGTGTCCAAACGGCTCGATGCTTATTTAAGGTAGCGCATTATGAAATGAACAGACGTACTCGGGCAGTTTCTCTATGTTTTGTTTAAAACGGTTCAGTGAACGCAGGCTTAATGAAACTGCGTCACAAAGTTAATTTAATTTACCAAAAAGTCATCCGATTAATATGTCAAGTAACCTCAAGAAACTTATGAATGATATGTGTTTTACATACTGAGAACAGATGGTAGCAAGATGAAATAGCACTTTCCAGATTTTCCGAACAACTACAACGAAATACATTTTGTAATAATATCAGCAATTAATTACAAATAATACCAACACACACAATGATGATTTACCCTTTAAGTAACCATACAATGTGTAATTCTTTGAATACGCCAGATTTGTTAACAGTGACGACGCTGACAGGAGGCCTCAACATGCTTCACTAGTGCAACACTAAACTATAGAGAATAGCGAGAGGAAAAACCGGTCTAGCATTAGGCTAAACCTACCTAGCTCATAATATTCTTCAGGCACTAGTATGTGGGAGAAATGTATGCATGCAAATATTTACAAGCACCTATTTTATGTCAATATACTATTATACAATATAAATAGGAATACTTTTACTTACCCTATTACGGCCTAAAAACTTGGTATGTATCTCAAGACTGGGGAATAACAGTTAAGGAAGAGGAGTTACCTGAAAATTAAAAAATAACAAAATAAGTAATTATTAAGTACACTTATATAACTCAGTAAATATATTAACACAAATATAAGCATTTATTACGCTATTGTTGTAATTAAAAAATGAGAAACATTTTAATTATAATTTGTTTTAACTAGATCCCCAAGGTTAGTGCAACAATGATGGCGTGTGCTATCTGCAAAAAATCTCTTCATCATTTGATATCGGTTCTTTTAATCTTAATATGAAAAGTTTTCACATCATCTCCGCTCGGCTAGTTTTCATCGGTTTTAAAATTCAAAAGCTCCGAAAGCAGAAGGGCCATTAGGTTTATACCGACATTAAACAATCTGGATTTTCTATCAAAAATGCAAAGGCTAGAAGTGAGAGGAGTGGGATGGGCGGAGCGTAGGCGCGAAATTAATAATTTTCAAAAATTCAAAGGGACGTGGGAGATAATAATTAAAAATTGAGCTCACAAACGACCTCATGCGACGGCTTTAGCAACGAGCGTAACCGACCGAGGGCGTTAATTTCCTGGTTCTGGAATTTTCTGGGAAATCGAACTCAAAAAAAACGAATTCGAAATTTTCGTTTCAAGTGCATTATTAAAATAGCTATTGAAATACCAAGGAAGGGACAAATTCATTCATGGAAATTAATTCGGATTCCCGAAATCTGTACGGATTCCAAATCCAGTGAAAACTGACTGATGCCCCACCGCAATCGATCCCGCTGATGGCCGTTTCAACATCAGTGGCACACATGGAATGATAGTAACGTCTGGCATAGACAGCAATTAATTGGAGGATGGGCCGTCGTTGGTATTAGTGTCCAGCACTAGCTGGCCCCGAGCCTGAATCCCTGTAGCCAGACAGTATATTTAAATCGATATTAATAAGTTGAAAGTGATTATTATTATAAGAGCAAGTAGTGTTTATCCAATATGTTGACCTCTACTTGACCAAACCGGAGTTAAGGCTCTACACTCGAGATCCAGACATTGTTCCAATGATTGTTCTTAAATTACTTAAAGTAAGATGGTGATACTTGTAATGGCATGAAGTAGCAATAAAAGGTGAACAGGAAACACAATTTTATTTCAGGTGAACAATATAATAATGAAAAATGTTGAAGCTCCGTAGAATAACCGCATCGAATCCAACGATCGGATACAGCGGAGCCTGCAGTCTCGTTATTAGTTCATTAGAGCTGGCAATTATGGTCTCGCTCATTAGACTAATTGCTCAACAATTGGCCTAGGACAATTTTCACAGTGCGGTATACAAAGTGCAATTTTAATGAGACCCGCCCCCAACCCGCAACTCCACTGTCACCAACTCGATACCGCATCGGGCTCTGAAAAATGCACTACGGTTGCTGGACGGGGGCGGGACAATCAGAGTTTGCATACAAACACGTCCGACAAACGGTCGCCGGTTTATAGCGGGCCGAGATATGTCGGGGTGTGTGCACTAAAAGCCGGTTGGTGGCGTCCCGACCGTAGAAACGCGGTAGTGAATAGTTGAAGATGTATGGAGGGGCACACCGAGAAATCTTACCGAGGATGCTTGCCTCGCATTCGGTATCTTAAAAGGAGGTCGGCGAATCCAAGTTCCCTTCGTGCCGTTTCAAATTTGATATGGAACTTGAATAGGAAGTGGGGGAACAAATAAAAAATGTACCGCATTCGTACAATGGCTCAGCATTTCCAGTATTTCTCCAAGTCATAAACATATCCCATTTCCTATTCAGCTATAAGACGTCATCCTGATACCAACGAATTTTCCCTTGGAATCAATGAATTTTCAACCTACGGGCTCTTTTTTTACTGCATATTTTATCTTATCCCATTATACAATATCCCGATACATTAAATCGCCCAGTGATGGAATATTTTGGGCCTCTTATTTCATGTGAAATAACAGCTCTCAGCTGGGCTACCGCCCGCAGGGACAAGTTATTTGGGACGTTTATGCCGCCGTATGAATGGGCTGCTGACGGATCAAAGAGATTGGACGAGCAGATTAGGACGAGGTAAGGACGGGAATGGGACTTGCCGAACCGGGATTTGATGACCGTCGACTATTGTTGGCACCAGTTCATTGTCAAGAGCCCAATTAGGGACATACCGAGGACCATTAAGGATGGGGTCTGATGAATTGTTAGTAGAATCTCTGGATGCATTTTGTTGACCACGATTAATTTCGAAGCCATGGCCTAGGGGCATTCCGATTTTGCGGTTTATGTCGATAACTCGATGTAGTGTAAAGCATTCCTGCTGTATAAGGATTTGGGCCTGAATTCTTGTAATTATAATCATTATTGGGCATCCGCAGTACCACACTTTTCAGGAGGACCTGAAACTTAAATTTCCCCTCTTTAATCACATCGCCCGGTGAGTCCGGACAAAAGAGAAGACGTAAAAAGCGAAAAACCGCGTTTAACCACAACTAATTTAAAGTAAATTTGTACTGCCTTTAGAAAAAAAACAATTTCAGGCAACATTACGATCAAAGCTTTTTTTATATAGGGCATCTTGCCAATTTTTGAAATGATAAAAAAAGCAAAAAATTAATGACTAGATTCTGAAATGAAAGCGAAGTAAACCAATTTACTTTTTCCCGTGACGCCCTCCCACTACCACAAGATCCAAGGCATTGCTACTTTTTTTGAAATGGAAAGGAACTCAATCTAAACTTTGTACCACTGTTACTGAAGAGGTCTTAACCAAACCATTTACATTTCCGTAAAAGGAATTTGTTTGCATTTAGAACAGTAATCCATTCGTGCTATATTTTAAAATGTACATTCATATATTAGATCTATGAAAATTCCGTTAACGTTAGTGTTATTACCGAGAAAACGAAAGCTTCAATCCAGTTTAGTTTCAGTTGATAATATTCCCGAACATTGTATATGAAATGCGCTTCGGATTAAAAACACAAAAATATTAATTAAGACAAAGTACAAGACAATGTGAACCGTTAATGTCGAAAGGTCGTAATCCTGACCTGAGAATTTACTTACTTTAGTCGTTAAGTTTAAAGAACGAACCGCGAGGCAAACCGCCCACTCTTGTTAATCAAGCAGCGAATGAACTAAGAAGATCTGTTTTTGTCAAGATTTTTCTCCGTAATCGGTCTACCGGTTATTTGTCGGTTGGGCATTCTTTGATCGTCAAGCGAAATACTCCCATCCTTCCTGGATGAAAAAATTCCAAAAATGTCAATAAATCCTGTCAAGAATTCGCTAACCCTGGGGTCTCTATCCTTTGTGTACTGTCCTTAACCCGAAAGTTTTTCAAGCGAATTTTCTTACCTTAAATATATATAGATGTATAGTTTCCTCATAAAACACTCTGTCATGCATCTCAAGTGTTAAGTGAGGAATATTTCCTTGCATAACTAAACATAATTTCTAATCTACTTAAGTGAAAACGTTAATGGTTCTATTTCCTAGCATTAGAATACAATAACCTTAGTTAGTACTTGAAATTGATAGTTTATTTAGCTGAATAAAAATAATAATCATAACTTTCGTTACAAACCAATGAAGGTAGCATGATAATGTAGGTGCTGGCCATAAACCCCGTTTATAAGAATGCAGAAAAACATATTTGTGGCCGTCCACAAGTTATACGGTTTATTGCCGGTCAATGTGCCGACAATGGGGCCGGTTGTTAACGAGGGGTTGGATTTATATCTGCGCCCACGCTCCCCCACGCCCCCGCACAGGTCACGCCGGCGGTGTAGCACGGGGCAGACAATTGCAACAGCGGCATATAACACTAGACCTAACACCTAACCTAAGTGGCCAGTCATTTAACAGTGCACAGCCCAGTTCCCGAGGAACACCGTAAGGCGGCAGCCTCGCCCGATATCCTTCTTCTACTGCCGCCTGGTTTTGACGCTCTTGGAAATCAGTATTCCAAGATTGCGGCGGTGTTCTAACGTTGGAAGTTGAATTAATTAATTAAATTTCAAACTGTTGGGCTACGTTGAAAGCGGCGTTTAGTTTGAATTGTCCCGCGGGGGCAACAAAATTTCAGTAACCCAATGTTTCCGTGGCGAACTGGCTGAGTTTACGTGAAATCGGGCACTGACGTGGAACAATTTAAAAGGATTTATAATTGTTCTATAATTGATTTATTCCCTCGACCGTGTATATCTAATGCAACGTGCATTTCATAGATATATTGAATATTTTTTATTTATATTGTCCAGCCTAATGCACAATATTTTAGATCGTGCCTAGGACGGTTTCGGTTATTTCTCATCAGTCAAGAGGAATCTAGTGTTCTTAACTGCCCTAAGTTTCAAACTGACCTCATTAAAATCGGAATGGCGGTTTTCATTACACTTTCTTTATACCGGCTTCAGAAGCGAATGAAACCTTTTTATGGCGACCAAGAAAACAGATTCAGAAAAAGGGACGTAAAAAAGCTGTATCCAACAGACTTCCCGAGGAAGCCATGACGCCTGTGGAGAAGTGGCCGCAAATGGCGTTTTCCTGTTTCCTGGAATGTCACGATGGGAGATAAAAAAAGGAAAAAATTCCCTCGAAAGGGGTCAGCTAATAACCAAGAGGACGCACGGGAAAGCGCACGTGTCACTCTCCGATTCCTTCATCAAGGCAGATTTACACCAACTACACGGATTAATCATATCCTATTTTATTTCTATACCGAGTCCACTCATGGGGTAGCGAGAGCAAAGGGCATATTCTTCCTAGAGGCATTAGAGCTGATCCGGAGATCGTTGAATATTCGCAGTGGCGATAATTTCCGACTCGTGTTCACCCCCTTTCTCTCCCTCCAGTCCATTTCACGTGTTTTACATTTGCGGGACTAGGCTAACTTTTAATAGGCTCGAGTCGAGTTGGAAACTCACGGTATTGGAAAGAATTGGTAGGGCACTCCTCCTACTTGCTCTAAATTAAAAAGTTAGCGAAGGCACATTTCGCAAGCACTATACTATCCAATTCTGAAAAGTGGATTCCACTTTATAGACAAATATAGTCATAGTACGCAATTTCGTAAAACTTTTAAAATACACTCCAAAAAGCGTTGGCCAGTTAGCTCCCTATCAATCCAACAAAATAATTATTTCTAGTCGCAACTATATTTTAAACAAGAACAATTTATTTACTTAAATTTTACAAAAAAATTATTTTCATTTTGATCGAGGTTATGGAACCTCGATCGAATTAGATCGATCAAAAACAAAAGGGAGTTGTTTAAATTTGAATTATTAAAATAAACAATCGCGGAATCAATTAAAATTACTTAAAACTCAATGAATCTTACGGTTCATTTAACGGTTAGGTGTCCAGCAGCTACCCGAACCGGGGTTTATTAATTTTATTGACGAGTCACCAAAACCGTTAATTAACGATACACCGAGTTACGCGTTTCGGGCCATTAGCCGGGCGTCGCTACGTTGGTGCCGGTATCGATTTTGGTTAGACCGGGCGGAAGAAATTATGAAAATGTCGGTGGAGCCGAGCCCGACGGGATCATAAAAACAGGAAGCTCAATTTAGTGCGCAGTACCCTGAATTTATGCCCGGGGCGTCGACCACCGGTCACATTTGAATATATCCCGGGGCTCGCTTCTGTCGATTTCCTCCTTAGCTCGGCTTCCATTTTACGCAACAACCGATATCCGAACGGAAAATAGGAACATTTTCTAGTCGAGGGGCGTCCGTCACGATGCTATTTTGTTATCGCCTGCCCAGTTTACGAGGTTCACCCGAAATTTTCCGACAGGACGTATGCTAAAACATTTTTGTTTAGCATATCACTGTCATTCGCCAGCACATCTTCATCACAATTTCCAACAACAGTATTACGGAATGATATTTTATTCTGGAGACTGGAAGACATAATCGAAAAATCAAGGCTAGATCGTATCCAAAACGAAACTCACCCTACTTCATTAAAACTCCTCTGTATCGCGTTCTTGACGACAGGGTATTATATTTTATTGAACTCGCATTAAATAATCCCTCGTACAAAAAAATTTCTCCTATGGTTCGATTAATACCTGAAACATTTAAACGTCATTATACTACTTAGTTCATAGAAAAATGTGCGATTTGTAGTATATGTGTTGTAATAATCTTAGAATATGTATTTGAACTGAATTAAATAAATTTATTTTTAAAATTTAATCCATAAATTAACGGTACCAAGTGTAATGTGGTTTTGAGAAAGGAATTATTTCCTTTACCAGTAAAACATCCGGACCAGTTTTACTTATAAATTGGGGGATTAATTGGCAAAGCGAGGTAAAAATCGAATCGGCCGGAATGCTAATAACTGCGGGCGAGCCTGATTTCAATTGGGGTTGAAACCCGCCTTAATCCCTTTCCCCTGTGGAGTGGGCCAACGTCAATGGGTGGGAAGAGGGGCGTTTAGTGAATTCAGAGGGCGTTCAGTAAACACTAAATTATCCGGTTAAACTGCCGGCCCATTTTGGCTTTTGTGCGGCTCTCGAATTGACGAATTTCCCCTCCCTGCCGGCTAATGATAGCGACGAGACCCGGACTTCGCCAGGGTCCGCACCCATTAAAAATGAACCCCGCCACCGTGGGGAATATTTCAGTTTCAACTGCACCACCTTCCTGCCATTTTCAAACCACAATTGCGTTCACTTCACAAACTGTCGAATTACTCTGAAACGAATAAGGCTAGCCGCGAGCGGGAGTGCTTGCGCGGTGTTTCCTCTAAATCACATTTTCGTGTCGGATGTTCGATATAATTTTACTTCAATTACGAATTTCGATTGATTAAACGGGGGCATAAACTCAATTGTACTCGCTAGAATTCAGCGCTGTAGTTTGTTCCTGAGCAAATGCTTCCTATCGAAAAGTGCAACTATCACCCAGATAGATGTGGCGAGATGATAGTATATCCCGTTAAAAGGTGTAATTCAAGGGGAATTCCCCTGGCGGTGAAAGCTGCACGACGTTCTTAAAACATAGTTATGACTAATAATGCCTTTCATTTTGTAATTGAAAGTATAAATATCGAACCGCTCGGACAGAAAAAAAATATGTTTCATTCTATCGCTTTTGAAATATACCCCTATTAGTCTATCAAAATAATTAAAATAAATCCCTTTATAAACAATATAATTATCGAAATGTATTGTAAACCGAACACGCTTCAGATTTGGCGCCGATATGGCTTTCTTTCACGCTCAGGAAGGTTTACAACTGAATTTTCAGTATCGGCCAACGGTAGTCCAAGGTCCAAGGGAATTACTTCCGTTTATATTGCCGGTCGTAACGTGACCGGTTGAGGCGAGTAGAAGAATAAGAGTGGGCCGCCCCGCATCGAATCGTAAAAACTCCTATATCTTTTCCTGATATTTCTTTCACGGACCGCCCGGTTCACTTTTCGGTTTCCGGCCGTAAAACTGTATTCAAAATAATCAATTCGATTGCGCTTTCCCTCTCCGAAGTCGTTCGCCTGTTGCTCGAAATCGGATGGAGCTGACCGGGAAAAGTTGTACGGGGAAAAATTTCCTAGCAAGGAAACGCCAAAACTGATTTATCTCATTCTCTCATCGCCAATTTGTCTCCTTGCACGCATCCTCTTCACGTTTTCCACCACTGCAAAATAACTATTCATGTCTCACAACTTGAGTTGTAACGATTTAATTCTATACTATCAATCTAAATTAATGGGTTCCTATACACATGTGTCTATAGCAAAGTAATCCTTCGAATAAATGTGGATTCATTTGTCTATTGCTACAGAAGTAATCACATGGCATGACATTAGGGATGAAAGGTATTACTTCAATGTAAATTTTATATTAACTTTATATAGTAGGTATGTTTAATTGTCATAATTACCAAATGAACGAAAACCAACATTGCTAAATTTTTATTAGTGAATCATTATTTTCACCTAAAAAAATATAAATCAATTTAGATATTATAGATTAATTCCTACAAATCAATTCTTATATCGGATATTAAAAGAAAGGAATGGCAAACGAACCAGTATATCCAGTGAAAGATAACTGAAATACCAGCGGGACTCTTGAAGCTGTTTTACTATTGATAGGGGCAAAAGATATAGCCCAACGCACGTAAAGGCATTTCTCTATTTTCAGGGGATCGTGCAATAATTCACTCCAACTATATTGTTACGATAGGTTTCCGAGACAATGATTTATAATTCATTTGGTTTAAAAGCCGAAGAGAGGTATGGGATTCCAATTATAAAGAGTGGTATTTGTTGGAGCTCCCCCCGCCCTCCCTGAACACTAGTTTATTACGGGGCCGATCGGGGCCCTGTTTTGTTAAGGGCTGAGAATGGCTTTCCCTTGTAGCGAAGCCCCCACCAAAAAACATCGTTACCTTGAAAAAACACAGTTTTGACTAGACAATTTATTGCCGCACTGTGACTAAATAAATCCATGACTAAAATTACCAACGTATTAGTTACTAAATACAAATTGACGTTCGCTTAGCCATTATTGCAGCATCGGTCTTCAAAGTCAGGCCTAAGACGTAAAATTTACAAAGGACTCGTCACTCTCTGTCTTCTTGATTCCCAATTCCAAATGAAATCGCTAATCGGGAGTTCAATTCAAGTTACATGATGTTGAATAAATTGAATTGAACCCAGCCGTTTATAGGAACCGCGGAGGAATTTCACCTGGTTACGGTTTTTCGGGACCGAAGATATTCCATATTTAGTAGGATTTTACCTCGGTTCTTACAGTCCCAGCAAGTTGTTGTCCTAAGTAAACACGAGACTTTCCGCCCGTCTCTCTGAAAGCAATTCCGTTAATACTTATAAAAAATTCGCCGCCAAAAGAAAGCTTGTAAGTCAACATTATTCCAATGGGCGGGGGGTGTTCGATTCGCGACTCCTCGTCACGTTTCATATTTTACCCCTCAGAGCTCTTCCCATATTTGAATTTATAATAGGGTGGCGGGCTCAGAAAGGAAGTTCATTACTTTGAGCGCAACAGATAGGAATTTGCAAACCAGCGGCAGAATCCGTCCCACGCAGGAATTCTATCTGCATTTACATTCGTCATTCTGGTGGTGCTTCCAGCTTCATTTAAAAACATCCAAAGTATGTTACTATGGCGTTCATCTGTGAATATTTTTCATTAGTTTTCCAAAATTAATTCCTATCAATAAATGACTATACGATAGACAACTTTAGTTTTAAGGTAGTTTTGTGCAATCGGCAACGATTTCTAATTGCATACGAGTTCTGAATAAAAAAGCAGAAATTGAAAAATTAAATATCAGTATTGACAAGGAAAACATTTATGTAGTTTTAAATCGTACGCGTTTATATTTATCTTGTTAATGTTCCACATGCTCTTCAGTTGGATTTTAAAGACTAATTCATTTATGAATCTAGAAATGTGTTCATGAAAGGAGAAATTCTTAGGAAGTATTTATTTTTAAACCAACAGCTCTGTCATACAATGGGATCGGTAAGAACAGTAGAAGTTCGGTTATTATACGGAGCAATAAAAATTTGAATACAAAATGTAATTTGAATTTTAGGGCAATTCACAATCGAGAGATGAAAGCTCTATTTTTTTATAGTATTGACAGATATTTTCAGATTATAACTATATATAAAGAATTACAGGTGCAATAAACTGAAACTTTTCATGTTTCGTCTAGTTGCGGGAAGAGAGTTTGATACTTTGTTGGAGTATCTCGTGTTCGGTAGCTGTGTCACGGCTAGTCGCCTATCGGGGTCGCCTATTCATCGGCGGGCCTTCCTCCTCGACTTCAGGATTTCTCTTCGGCCGAGACTTCTCGTTCCGTACCGTCGAATCTGGATCGATGGCGGCGCTCGACTTGGGCAATACATCCGACCCAGTTGTCAAACTTGAACTTACAGATAAATTCACTTGGTAATAACCGAAGCGAACGCCGAAGACGCTCATTGACCCCTTTAGTTAAAAACTAAGACGGAAGCAGGCCCACTCTGCCACAGTCAATAAACCCGGAAGTTGTAAACTTTCTTATCCCTACGCGCTGGTATTGTCTTCAATTGAATATTTGCTTATTGTTCTGAAACCACAGTGAAGATTTCCGGCATGTACCGGAAGTAGTATCCCCAAAATTTTAGCAGTCAACATCGCTTACAACAATGCATATGAAAGATTGTGCAAAGTTAAATTATACTTATCATACAGGCCTATATGTTGAATTTAATCGGAAAGAAACTCGTAAGAAAGAAAAAACACTAAAAACGAAATTTAAAACCCCTAAAAATATTTACAATATTTATTCTCAACGAGGGCCATTCAAAGATGTCTGACCATACAAACGCAATAGTATTAATTTTGGCGAGAAACTGAAACCGGTTTATGCTCTGAGCACGATGGTCTGATAGTGCATAAAATAATTAATTTGTTCATTTCGTTGTTAAAATTCTCCCTTTCCCAAATTTAATTTTGCTTAAATTTTGCGCTTTCCGTTAAAATTCATTTGCCTAAGAATTTTCAAAATTAAGAAACTCGCAAGAATTGTTGCGATGGAATTCGCGGAAAAGGAATTCTAGCTTATCCAATCCCCGTAGGACGTTCCAGTCGCCGAAAGTGTGCCCCGAAAAGTATTTTTTGTTTAATACTGCTAGAAAAGAAACTAGATTGTATTTTTCTCCTTCTTTGGAAAGAGATCTTATAATTACAATGAGCCTTAATTATAATAATTAACCGTATAATATGTAGGCTAATGAGCGATTATAGAATCAAAATCTACGATGTTTTGACACGATTGTATGAAATCGATAAGAGACCTTAATTTAATAGAAAACAAAAAAAGAAATTCTATTCACCTCTGCTTCGAATTATGTGTTATTGCTGACTATATATTAAGAATATGTTCTGTATATTCAGAGTGTAAGAAGAATTCACAACACCTGGTGAATGTGATTTGTCCGTCGGTGAGATTATATTTAAGCGAGGGCCCGAGAACACAAAGGATTTGACGGATAGGACACGTGCTGTGGCCAGCCGTACATTCCGCGATACATGTTTCTGTTCGCCTACAATACCCTCTAATAGAAAATCGCTGTTCCAAGGTGTAATTGTCCTGCAAGAACGTGTTCTTCGCCATTTCGGCGGTAAAGTTCCACAATCGGAACGCTTCGGTAAACGTGTTCCTATTCCACACACCGGCCTCTTTATTATAATATTACTTTAAATGCCGCAAACATCGAATAAACAATTGAAGTATTAGTCTCGCATCCGAAGCAGGGCGGACCCTAGGACGACATAACTTATTGCTTTATGCATAATAAAATAGTGAATCGTATCAATAGCGTCTTGCCAGCATTGTCTCAAAATTGTCGATATCTTCAAGTTTTTAGTTAAATTTTAACCTTTACTTTACAGCCCAAATTACATCGCTATATTATACAATACCGGTTTAGATTGGGGTCGAAATTAGAACTCAGGAGGCAGAAGATTGCGCTAGTGTGACATTTTTTAAAATTCCGACAGCGGGACGTCCCTCCGGCGAACAATATGTCGCACAATGCGTTAAAACAAAGCCGGCGAAGCTTAAATCATTAAAACCTCGTCCTGCACTTTTTGCCCAACCAGACGTGGACGCGGAACAGAAAAAGAAAACTCCGTCCCGAAAAATAACAATTAGAGGGTCCGATTTTTATTCGGCCACCCTCCCGCTCCCCCTTCTCTAAAGCTCCTCAGCCGTAATTAAAGAGCGTAATGGCCCTCATTTCCGAAAACAAATAGAAGAAATATTAAATTGCATCCTTCCCCTTGGAAAGGTGACGTCTAAAAGAACATCCGTAAGAAAAAATACAACAACCAAAAGCGGGTTTCTTATTTTTAATAACCGAAAACTGTGACCGTTGTTTCACTAAGATGTAAAGAGGAACGGAGTAAAAAACGTCTTTTACTTTTACTCTGAATATAGATGAAGCCGGGCGGGACAAGGATGGGGCGCTTTGCTCGGGAAAGCACCTCGGAAGTAAGAATGAGCCGACGAAAAAGTGTAAATTAATTTTTAAAAATGATCCAGTGTCATCGTTTTGGAAAATTAAACGGACTGTCCTCGAAAAAAAAATTATTCTTCTCAAAGTATCGATAGTTTTCAATTAGCCGAACAGGATGAGATGATTATGGTCCTTACTATTTATATTAATATGCGCGGCTTCCAGCGAAATGCTATTCGCATTAATTTAATTTATAAAGCGCCGCCTCAGAGCAGTGGAAGAGGTTTCGGCCGCGTAGAAAACTCCAGAGCGAAGCCGATCCTGCCCCCCTGGGAGGCTGAAAACGACTTTCAGAATTTCAATTAATATGTAAATTGTTGAAAGGATCCTGAAGCCCAGAGGTGCGGGGGTTCATCCCCCCCACCGCCCCTCTATAATATAGGGACTGAGACGATGTGCGTACTCGAAATTCATGGGACTATAATTCATGTGCGCGTTCCAGAGCTCTCAATTAGGCGATAAGTGTGCGGACCCGACACGTTCCCCCGTCATTAGTTCATTTGATGACGTGTGGTTAGAGGCATGCGACTTGAGCCCCAATTATCAACTGTGCACGGTTACATAGAGTCTGATTTATTAGCCCTTATCGTTTCCAAGTCAAATTATATACAATTTCAACTAATGCGAAACGAATTCTGAAATTACGCTGGGATCATACGGACTTCTACTTATTTACGGAAGGACTAAGAAAATCGCGTTCCTGCACTTCCCCATTCACTCAATCTTCTCCTCCAAAATAAAATTGTCCACTTAACGTAAATCCTACGTCGACTGGGACACAATTGGAAACTAACAGGATGAGCTCGCGTTGAAGAGGTGGACCTAATGATGGCCCCGGGACGGGTAGGGGTTGAGGGAATTGAATCGGGAGTGGTACATAAAAAGGGGGGTCGGGACCCGCTGAATCGAAGACAAAATGAGTACTCAGAATTCGGATGGATTAGTCCCAGCGCCTCGCCAAGGTCCAAAACCCAATTGCGGCCCGCCCTCAAGTTTCTAATTCGACGAATTAGAACTTAACAACGCAGTCAAGTTCAACTGCTTCAACCCGGGCTTCAACTTTTTACTTCGACACTAAAATTGCGATTGCCTCAGCGGGCGCCAAACTTGTACCGCCCATCGTTAGAACATTTCCCGATTTCAGAGCGAATGGCACAGAACTTGAACGGGAATCTAAGTGAATAGGATTCAGGCAACTCAAACTCTAACTTTAAATAATTCAATGCCCGATTCGGAAAGATTTACGCAATTGTGAGGAATGAGAAAATATGTAAAACTGAATTTTTTGTGTGGTATATCCCCAGCATTAAAGGGCAGAGAATCAATTGATTATCAATCAGTTTAATGTAGCCTGAATTATTTGGAATCACTTGATATTATACACGCTTTTTAACGTTTTAATTATAGTACAAGTCTGAGCCCAATTACAAGAATTAATTCAGTACATTCTTGCAATAATTTTACTGGGTGCAGCTATTCGGTCGGGTTGATATAACATGATCAAATTTATTGTATCTTGTTTCTCGTTCAAATTCATCAAGTGAGTGTTCGACCACTGTAACGTCTATAGTAATTTTTGTCTACTGAATGAGTGAAACTTTATTTTAGCATTAAGGAATTTATTAACTGAAGTATAGTGTAAAATGCATAGTGTAGAAATTCATGGGGTCATCTCAGATATTAATAGATCAGATATTCCAGTCATTAAACTAGAGAACCTGTTGAAAATTACAAGTTGAGCACATCTTTTATCATTATTGCGAAAGTGATTGCATTTATTACCCAAGATCCAGAGCTCCAAAAGACTTTAATTTCGGTCATTTAAAGGAGGAACATTCTTTGATTAAACTAAAGAAACATAAAACGAGAATTAGTCATTTTAATGTGCCATTATCCACGAGACATGCCGGTTGGGGACAATACTAGGATTGCATGCTATCTGAATTTGTCACCGTACCAAATTTAAATGCCATATTATATACGCGTCAAACGGTTTTCGCTATTAAATCGAATAATGAATGCGAATGGCTGATTACGCCTCCATCGGAGAGAGCCGTTATCCAGAGTAGGCGAGATAGCTGCGAGGATGCATTGCTGTGAATTATTAATAGGTCACTGTTCTCTCAGTTAGAACCTGATAACACAAAATCCCTTTCCAGAACGTCCATTTAATGGAAATAGTATTATTTTACGTTCATTGTTTTTATAAGGGAGAGGAGAAATACAGTTTAACCCACTTATACAAAATCCATCGTCGTTCACCCAATATAACCCATTCGTATTCACAACATTATTACCTACAAAGATTAGTAGGGATGTATGAAAAAAAGGTGAAAATTAAAATAATACAGTAATTAATACTGTATTATTTTATGATATTATAACGTAAAAAATGATATTATTCCAGTTTACACTGTTTTAGTATTTAAAAGGCTACACGTTAAACTATGCATTTATCTTGAAATTTACTATTTATCTCGATTGTTGATACACTAGATAGTTAATTTTGTGCTTTGACTTTCTGCAAACCAAATGAAACAATGCTTGCGTTTAATAAATAAAGCACTCATTGCTTCAAGACTTGATTCCCAATGGTCTGAATTATTTTGTGTCTTGTAAGTAATCCAAAGATAGCTATTACTCGCGTTTCTAGTCCATTGGTAGATCGGTTTCTGCATTACGTCATCGTAAGTACTAGTAACCCGATAACCCTTTAAAAATAACTATTTGTCACGAATGAAGGCCACCTATATGGGAGCCGCATTTCAGACATGATTGAGAACTGGCACTCGATCGTGTGGATCTATCTCAAGGGGGTAGTAAATAAATTCAACATCTCGACCTGTTTCGTTAAAACCGCCCCATTTATTATTCAACTCAAACCCATTTTGGACGCTTTCAATTCGTACGCCTTTTCAATTAATTAACCACCCCCTCTCTTTTCCGCTGTATTTTCCCCTGACTAATTATTCTGCACTCTGCTAATTCACTCAGAGTTTACGCTCTGATCCGATTCGAACGATTGCCCCCGCTAATAGTGCCGAGTGCACTATTAACACTGAGTGATTTATTAATAATTTTCAGGCCCGCTCATACCATCGAAGAAATTTCAGTTGGGGTAAGTAGTTGTCTACACTGCGATTTCACTACTTACACACAAAGAGACGTAAAGTGTAATTTACTTTTTATTTTGAAAAAATAACAGGGAGCCGGTGCAGAGTAACGTATCCACCTAGCGGTCAGGTTTCGTCCAACTCTAATTAAGGTTCGGGACTGTTGTTCAGTCGAAGTCAAATATTATACTTGATCCAGTCCCGGAACCGGTAATTAAATCTTGAAATAGGAGAGGACAGTTTCTAATATCCAATTGGAATTAGTCTTTCAAACCGCCGAATAATACGCGATTATTTCGCCAGACGATTGTTCTGATTTGTAAGAACCCTTCTGAAAATTTCATAAAAGATATTTCAAATTAATATTTTTGTGCTTAACACTCGGTCCTGGGATACGTTTTTCATTCGACCTTTTCAATGCCAATGCGTACAAACTTTTCCACGACCCATTTGGTCAACAAATATTTCGTTAATATTTTATAACTGATAATAAAAGGCGTGATGTGTAGACACACTGCAATATATTAATGAATGCCAAGGATCCGCTATCGGCGGATAGGATGACTAACAAGATGAAACTATAACCTAGTCATGAACCAAGGATGACTCAATTCACTCAAGAGCACCTTTTATACTATTTCTACGTATTACATTATAGGTAATAGGATTGCGGTGTGGAATTTATCATATACATTGTCTAATATTTTCCGCGCGTACCATTAAATTAAAAGCCATACATTAAAAGTAGCGACTATTAAAAATCACGTTTTCAGTATCTCAGTTCAATCCTGACAGGAAACATATAATTGCAGTATTTTAACTTAACCTGTTATACACATAAAAAAAAAATTTTATGCATGTAATCTGTGTGTAGACACTGTTATCGCGCTTTATAGCGCCAGAACACCGCGATCAGAAATCGGTACATAAAAATTGTAGAACTAACCCTCCACTCTTTCTTGCCGGAGATGACGTTAAGCCAAAAAGGTTCAAAGTACAACGCGTGTCGTAATATTCTAAGCCCAAGTTGCCTTCTTCCATAAAACTTTAAAGTCGAGGGCAAAGCTTTCAGGAAAATGGGACAAAATAAATTGTCGGCTCCCAGGACGCGTATGCGGGGGGAATATATGCCTCCGGTCAGAGGCACTTTTATTTTTTATTTCTGCGAAGGCAATGTCAAATTCAATTACTATTACGGAGAGGGTTTTTTGGCCAGTCCTTTGGCGCGTACTTAACCGCCAAGAGTATATTTAAACTGGAAAAGTTTTTTCCGGCGAATTCAACCACGATGCGGTAAATTGGGGACGGGGTTACCCCCATTTACATCAACTAGGGCTTGGAGGGAGCCGATTTTCGAAACCGACTAGATAATCATTATTGGTCTCCGGCCACGAGGGAGGGCGGCATGGGGAGATCGAATTCACCGCCCAATGAATAAGAACCTCAGAGAGAGGGAGAGAGAGAGAGAGAGAGAGAGAGAGAGAGAGAGAGAGAGAGAGAGAGAGAGAGAGAGAGAGAGAGAGAGAGAGAGAGAGAGAGAGAGAGAGAGAGAGAGAGAGAGAGAGAGAGAGAGCGAGAAAGAGAGAGAGAGAGAGAGAGAGAGAGAGATGGAGAGAGAGGGAGGGAGGGACAACTCGCCCTCAGAATCCCCCACAGTTCCGAGATATTTTCTATCGGTCTCCAAACGACCTTTGTAATAGTTTGGACCGATTCGGTGTGAAGTTGCGGTAACACGCCGAACGGGCCAAGTTTCTTTAGCGTCAATTTATCGGCAAATCTCCCGGGGAGGTTTAAAGATTAATGTCCGATACGATTTTACCCGATTTTGCAATCCTAAGTAGAATTTCCATTCATTGCTTTTCACCGCAGGGTACACCGCAGAGTTTCCGCTCTCAATCGCTGATCTTAAACTTTGT
Source organism: Lethocerus indicus (assembly GCA_019843655.1). Lineage (NCBI taxonomy): Eukaryota > Metazoa > Arthropoda > Insecta > Hemiptera > Belostomatidae > Lethocerus > Lethocerus indicus. The sequence continues at coordinate 14,406,462 of JACDQD010000008.1, forward strand.
AATGACTTGGACGATTGACGCACAGTGCATATTCTTCACTGTAGTTAAGATATTTCAATATCCTTCCCCTTATGTACATTTCAACGTAACCATACATTATTCTAATTAACACCCATGGTTACCAGGAAATCAAATCGTGATTTCAATTATTTTCCTTTTATATATAAATAAAATTATCTTTAGGGAAATACTGTGAATACTATATTAATTAAGCATGGAGAATGATGCATATACATATATATATGGACTTCTGGAATTTTTACATTACCGATATGTCTGAAAGCAATATCGAGATTGAAGTGGGCGTCTCAAGCGGAGAAGACGTCTGAAAACAACTCCATACTTTTGCTGCTAAGACGCTGAAACCATTTCCATTAGAAGGGAGAAAGACTGACAGCGGTTCAATTATTTGGCCACATGTCACTCTTATTAGTCATAATATTTTGACAACTCAGGGAAGAGCGTCCCGTTTCAGACTGAAATTGATCTTAAATTTCGGAGACCTCACCGTTTCATCCGTTCTGTAAAACGGATTACATTTCATCGTCTTTCCTTCAGGAGACAAATGTTTTTACAGCGAAATACTGTATTGGGATTAAACCTTTTCTATTTTTTTCCTAACGTACTTCAATAGTACCATTCTCTGGCTCACAAAAACACTCGCCCCAAGGGTCAAACCCACAGGGTTTTTAACGGTTCAGGCGTGACCTTTAAAAGTGGCAACTTTTTAAAGGAGTACCCCGCCACTCTCCGCCGCCGGCAATCTTCTGCATATCACGCCCATTGGACAGATGCTTTGACTAATCCCCTCCGTCCCGGACAGTTCCACAGGGCGTTGCACACGAACGCGGGCCGGGCCACCGGGGAAATAACGCGTTTCTTGTAAAGGGAGAAGAGAAAAAAAGAACTGGGGAGGCTTTGAAAGTGTTTCGCCGAACGAACCGCCGGTGTAATTCGGGAGCGTTGAAACAACCTGGATGGAGAAAGTAAGGGGATAAGAGCAATTCGGAGGGGCAGCAATTGGACTCCGTCGTTAGCACCAGGCCTCCAGAGGGCCCCTCATACTTGTTACCCGACCAGATATCTAATTGCAAAAAATTGTCCTGCTACAATAACCAAACTTTGAGACTTAATTAAAAAAAATTGTGAATAAAAAGGAGGATTACGCAATTATTTTAACTCGTATTCTCAAAAGTTTGAAATAGAAAAGTGACAGTATTCCCTACATTGTCAAGATACAGGGTTATTCTTAGTTGAATTCTAAATGTTCACTCTAACAGAAAAGGATAAAAATTCGATGAATTATTAAACAAATAACTTTATTATTGCATTTATTACTTTTTAAATCTGCAATCACCTTATTAAATTTACATTTAAAATGATCATTCACCTTAATAAATACACAATAAATAAAACGCCAAAGTTTGTTCCCGGAGGCGGACGAAACTATCAGTTTCGAAATCCTGAGATAATATATAGGCCGCTCTGTATTTCATTCCCGCTTAAAAGCGTGGAAAAAATTACATCATTGAAGCTCTCGTTAGGTATATTTGGTAGTTAGTTATATAATAAAGGGGGGACGTTAATAGCCTGCAAATTCCGGCACTACTGATTTAATAGGGTTTACGGTAATTAAAAACGTCACGTTTCACTGATTAAACACAATGTTTGAAGAAATAAAAATATAATGAAACTACCTTAGCGAGCGCTGGGATTGACGGACAATAATTAAAAGTCTTAATTTGATTTTTTTTCCTTAATTTTTCAGAGGATTTCTTAGGAATTATTTTAAATTTTAAATGTCGTTCTGTGACAACAATAAAGAGCCCGCAGGCAACTTAGAAGGGTCTTCATTTCTTTATGTATACGAAATAGCGACAAAACATCGAGTAAAGCTAATTCCGTGGTCCGCCTCAGGATATTTATAGCGCAGTGGATATAAGGGAGAGAAAGAAGGAAGATAGATTTCGGCATTTTATTTTTTGTAATCCGGCGAATATAACTTCATTCCCGCACTGTATAATGCTACGCGCAGTTCGGTGTAATACAGATTTATGACGCGTCAGTATCGCTGTAATTGAAATATGTTTCTTATCCCGTACTTTCTGTTTTTACCTATGTGAAGTTCGCGAATTTTGATCATTCGTTGACGATTTTTTTCTCATTAACATTTTTAATAAAAAAAATTTCGTGAAATACATTAAGAAATTATCGCCCTTTCTAACCCCAAAAGTAGAATGCGACCCTGTCTAGCTGTTAATAAGCCATTTATTTTCAAATCCAGAGCAGTTTGCTCTCGCAACTTTTTGCACCCTCTTACTTATATTGCTAAGAGGCGACCTATGCTCAGTGCAAATTAGGCAGTTGGGACCCCAAAGTCGTAACTCTAGGAAAGCTTGGTTCTGAAATTACCACTGAAACGCAAAAAAATCTGAGGAACATATTTAAGTGGTAAATGAAACATATATAAAATGTTAATGAGCCGTGTGTTGAAAAAATAACCCCACATTAGGCAATCTTTTAGTTTCGTGCCTAATACTTGGGAAAGTAACGAATTTTTGTCCTGGAAACTGCTTACATAACCTTCTGTTCCTAATAATCTTAGAAATCCTTATTACAACAGCAATATTCTCGCAAATTATTCCGGAGAATTATTTTTAAAAGAAATGATCGCAAATAATATTATTTAATAAAGGCTTATATAAAAGTATTAATAAAGTGGATATTTAAAATATATCGCCCAAATAGGTAAGGCATTTGTCTTGCCTGCATAAAGTAATCTTAGAAAGTAAAATAATAGCAGATGCATAAATTTATGCTATCAAATTTGAGGTCATATATGAGTTTCTTTTGTATGAGATAACAAAATAATGATAATTGATTATTGAAAACCATAACTTCATATATTTCACCATCAAATTTTAATTTAACACTTCATTAAACTTCGGAGATAATACGGAAAATGTATAATGTAAATTTTAAGGTATTTTATTGGTGGTCCATTTTGAGTTTGGAATATCACATTTCCAGATTTTCTGTTTTCTGTCTCCTTTCAGTGACAATGCTGACAGGACCCTTCATCGGCGGCCGGCTTGCGTAAGTGCTTCGTTATTATTAATGAATGCTAATGACGATGACGAAAAGCCAGAACGTGTCTAGCTTAAGCTCAGATACGGGGGAATAGAGACAGAAAGTGGCCAATGAGATGAGACCCCAAATCAGCGCTGACAAGCGTTTTAACACTTTATCGAAGACATCATATACAGGAATAAATAAACAGTCGAATAATTATAATAAATTAAAATATGGAGTACGGACCTTTCGGCGGGTCAAATAAAAGTGACACATTATCCGTATTGAAAATAAATTTAAAAAATTATAATAGTAAATTACAATTAAAAAACTTTCTGTCACAAAAAGAGGTGCACACAAAATTAAAGAAATATAATACGGTAAACATTATTGAAAAAAATGGGGTGGATATGGTACTATAATGCATCACAGCAGGTTGCATCAGCAAACAGTAATATATTAAAATAGCTTATTTATTTAGAGTATATTGAGTTCATTATACTGTAAATAGAGATAATCATATGTCGAAGTTGACTTTTAAAACTTGAGTGTTTACAGAAAACTTTCAGATATTTTTGTGGCGTTTGCGACAAATGTTTTCCTGCGTTGGCGCAATGATTAATAATAATCAAATAATAAATACAATAATTCGAATGTCGGAAGCTATATCTAAATTGTAATAAGCGTTGAAATGAATATAAGAAATGTATAGATCGTAAATAAAAATTATTCAAAATTCAAAAATTCTTAGTTTCTATTCGATAAATTATAATATTTGAATTTGGCATATTGTTATGTTTGATATATGATTTTGTGTCGAAAAAGTTAATATTAAAAATTAAAAATAAGAAAACAATAAAAATATTTTCGGCAGCGAGCGATGGTGAGGTCATGACAGAGGTTGACTAAGACCGTAGTGGAAGATATTTAACTTACTGGTGAAGTGGGGTCCGGGACGATAGCGCGTGGTGTTAGTCTGGAGGAATTGTGAGGGCGAGTGTTGTAGCCGGCTGCGGCGGGGTGACTGTGGCGACGGGGGCGGAGGAAGCCGGGGGCGGAGGCGGCGGCGGCGGCGGTGGCGGGGGCGGGGGCCTCCGCTCTGCCGCCATCCTGCCGAGCCTGCGCCCCGCACGGTACCCCCCCGGTGTACACACAGCCAGCAACAAGTACTCCTCACCCCGCGCAAACCGGCTATCGAATTTGCAATTAATGCCCGGAGGCCGGCCGGACGACCAACCCGAGACGGCCGTCTTCTGTCACTCCGAACCTGTCACCGGCTCCTGTATTGAATTCAAATTCGAAATCCAAGCACAACTCTATAGAAGACACCGGCACGAATTGCAAATCCTAACCACCGAAGTGAATGTGACAGTTAAATGTGAAATGAGTGAAATGTTCAACTGTAGGAACGCCCCCACTCACCAGCAGTATTTACTGCTACATTTTATGCACTTGAAGTGCCGAAGCCGTGAGTAGCTGATATATATTGAGCTATTTGTCGCTCAGACAATTCGCCTACGACGAATAAACAAATTAATTACTCATTTACTATTTATACTGAACATAAGAGAATGGTGAAACGCAAATTTATAATCTTACTAAATTCTATATTATGCGCCCGGTTATTTCATTTTTTTAACCTTTTTTTTCTTTTCACGTGAATGTCTCGATAAAAGAGACGACCCAATGATGGCACTTTTTTCACATGAGCAGTTTACGGCTTCGGACTAAGAAGATCTCTGGGCCAGTGGCGTTTAAGCCGTCGTGGTGGGGATAATGGATGGGTAGAAGAGGAAAGGGACTGAACGAGTGGGTTTGGATGTGGAGAGAGGCGGGAGTGGAAATTAAGGAAGCGTGATTTTGCGACTTCGTCGACTGTCGGTATGTTGAGGTCATTATGGATTGTTCGGTTAGAAACATACCAGGGAGCATTAAGGATGGTACGAAGGACTTTTGCGGGCGATGTTGGGTTTCTTGGCGGAATCCCATAGTTCTATTCCGTAAGTCCATGTCGGTTTTAAAATGGATTTGTATATTGTCAGTTTGTTGTCTATTGTAAATTTTGATGTCCTTTTCAAAAGAGGTCTCCGTTTTCCCGTGAAACCCTGGACAACTCCAATAAACTGGAAAACTCTGTGGTCCGACACCAGCGAAAAAATGAAGATAAGGCGCCCTTAATGTAAAATGCCGTACCGGTCCCCGCAGTGGCCGTTGAGATAGAGTTGTCCACACGGAGACAGTATAAAAACGCCTAATGACAACTACTCCTTCCATCTTTTCAGTTAACTTTTGTGATGAACGCGGAAACGTTTCTAAGCCCCGGGGCTTCGGCTGAGTTATGAATATACTGAGAGTAATGTTATAATTTAAAAAAATACAAAATGATCAATTGTATGAGTGAAATTTCGGCCACCATCCTACTTATCCTCAGTTTCCATTAGCTAACCTCACACTCCTATTATATTATTACAGAATTATGTTATTATTTAATAATTATTACAGATGTTTTATTATTATTAATTACTGCGATTATTATATTTGTCCATTTCAGTTCATTTCATAATTTAAAACGTGATTCACGTGAATTGCAGATAATGTAACACTTTAGTTACACATCCTCTATTTCCAATAACAAATTGATTTTGAGCAGCCAGAGAACAGTGGGGGAAGGGGACACAACTGGTCGAACAGGTACTAAACTTGTGCACGCACCTGACACCTAATACGGGGACCTACAGGTGAGAGATAAGCACTTGGATCGCTAATCTTCTGTATCCTCCCCGTTACCCGTAAGATATATTGCTCCATACTGCAATTTACTGTTAAAGGTATTAGCATAGCATGAGCTGTGCGCTCCATAGATTAAACGTTTGTGACTTAACATATATAATACTAGCGTCGGACAAAACCTTTTTGTCGATTTTGCAATAAATTGTAAGGAAACTGAAAGCAATTGAATTGCGCTCGGCGTACAAAGGGTATAATAAAAAAGTTGGCACGTAGAAATAATGCGAGCTTTTATGCAGGGATTCATGGTTTCCGTCTAGGTCGTTTAAGCCTTCCCTCCCATCGTTTTCTTCCATTGAACCTACGGAAAAAGGTTAGGCCATTAACCTGCTATACAATGAAGACAGAGAAAGCCTTCACTTAACGAGCGTCCTGTATTATAGATACAACCAGATACGAAATTGTTCTCATCTATAATTTCATGAAGTTGAGTAGATGCAAAACACAATATTGAATTTTCAAAACGTGTGTCTGAAAGTATGGGGATCTTCTCTGTTCCTCCATATACCGGCCTGACTGGAAATACTTACCGTAACACCGTGATGAAGATGAATATTATTAATATAAAAATTCAGTGTGACTGCTGAAATATATATACTACACAAAATCAAGGGATGGAGGAATAAATTAAAATGTATTGAGGTATATATCATGACAGCCATAATGTAAAATCGATCGTACACATATTGGCTTCGGGAATATTGAATTTCTAATTAATAAGCGATTCCGCCTTACTCCTTAACCCTGGCTGGCTAGGGCCCCGACTGGAATAATAACTAGGTAGGCTTCGTATATTATATAGAGCACGTACTACCTCTAACCTCCACATCGTTTAAGAATTTCTAAAAGATTTGACTAATAATTGCGTTCAAATGACAGTTAATATGAATGAAATATAAAATATAAGGTATTAGAAAAAATAATGGAGATGGGGGACTAAAATTGCTGGACTGCCTTCAATATGGTAAAAAACGATCTGAGTGTGACTAATGTGAATGGATATCACATGAGCTCATTTATTCACATCATGGATACTACGATCAATGTTCCAATAAATTGTGATATGGTTTTCTGCGTAGATAGCGTCATAAATCATCGTATCCCTCAGTTTCTTACAATAAAAGCAGTACAAATATTATTCTATCATTATTCTACCGTGTTCGTAAAATCTATCGTTTTTATTTTATTACCTGTGAATTTGTCCGAACTGGTGAACCTGGATGAATGAATTTGGAACACATCCAGTGAATAACGATGGTCAAGTATGGCCATGACACCAAATTGTCAGGTTGTAATAGCATCGTTGTCTATTACTTTATTATAGCGCAGTATGAATATTAAAAAACAATATAAAATAACGCAAAAAACTTTTACATTTCTCGAGTTCTAATTAATAGATGTTTATGCGCTTCCTATTGCACTGTCAAAGGCCAGCTTATGCGTCGAAAGGTAATTCTCCGGTCTCCATAGTGACCTTAACGTCATAAGCGAAGTGATCCATTAAAATTAGTTTCAGACGAAAGTCACCGTCTATACCGGCTCAATAAACACGAGAAATTAATTTGTGCCCTATCAACGACATCCCGTTAGCGGGGGCGGAACGCTGTAACAGGAATAGCTTCAAAGGTATCACATGCATGCATTTCCGTCTCTCTCTCTCTCTCTGTTTCGGTATGTGGCTAGACCTGTTTCGAACACCCCTGGATTAGACGACGCAGCAATATTTTGATCAAACAGTTAGACCAGAAATAGGTAAAATAGGTAAACTATAAATCTAAAGAGAATATTAGGATTAGTAAGCTCAATTCATTTAAACTTTAATTTCTACTACTTTAAAAACTAGTTTTGAATGACCGATGATCTCTCAGGCTCGGTCAAATTATTTATCGACTTCACAATACTTTAAAAGAATTTGTTGACCACCAAGATGTCTAAGTGGTGTATCCATGTTCTATGTCTAGCATATGGCATGCTAATGCATAATAATGGCTGACAGAGTCCTACTCAAATGGCTTTCGATTCAAGAAATGTTATCCATCTATCATTTTTGTAGTGCTACGAGATATTTTCATCCTTGTTTAGATTGCAATTTTAACAATTGATTCATCTTTTCAAATCTCTAAATATAATTCGATTAATAAATTCCGGCAAAGAAGAATTCCCAGTGAGATTTGACGATTCCGTGTTAACTCCCGAATAAGGCTACTTAATCAGTAGCTAGGTATTATTTCACTAATCACTCTTGTAATTCATTATGTAACATCAAACGCTTGAATTGAATGAAAGTTGAAAATCGACTTTAAATGAAACCAATAAATACAACTTATACATCTCCATTGAATAGATTGGGGAGGCACTCGAAAGCCTAATGAAATACAAAAGCTATTGTGGAGCTCATAATAAATTTCAGGATGGAAAAAAGGAGGGTGTAGGCCGAGAAGGGGCTTGTTATTAGGAGATGACTGATGAATATTTCGTCATCCTTTCTCGGGCTGCTCTTTACTTATTCCCTCAGTAGGGCCCTTTGTTCTGAGCTTACTCCCTCTCTGTCCCCCCAGCACTTAAATAATATGAGGCGTTGGATTTGTGTAGTCTAGGGCCAATTTACAATTTAATTTGATAAGGGCTCTCTGTTCCCTATTCTAATATTGCCGAAATTATGTACAATCTCGCTCTTAATCAGAACACGGATTGACTGTGAAAATAACATTTTAATTAAGACGAAGACATAATTATTTTGTCGCCGGTCTGTCGTTGGAAAAGTCAAGAACGTAAAATGTGGCTGACAGTTTATTTAATAGCTCATTACAGAAAAACAGTCCCGAAACATGGTGATCAGCTTTTGATCCGAAATAAAGGATCCGAGAGGATTTGAGGGCTCAAATCATTATATAAAAATGTAATCGTCTATGTATTTAATTTGGTTTACCTAATCGTCAATAATTATAAAGCTCTGATCCTCTCGACGCGTTCGATGAGGTTTTAACACGTGAAGTCACCCCCCTTACCTCTGTTCTCCACTTCACGGACGGCGTCGTTAGGATCCGGAAATACGGGGCAATCAAGAAAGGAATATAAATATTTAAAGAGAACGTACACGAAATCTTTTGCGGCTCCGCACCGTTCTCTTTTGATCCTGTTAGGCGCCAACCCTTTGAGTCGGCCGAAAATCCCTTGACGTAAATAAGACAAATAAATTTTGTTCTATGAAATTTCATTCCGTGTCAAGTAATGTAAATATATATTTCTAGTGAACCTAGTATTTTTTCTAATATCCCATTTCTTTTCCAATTTGTGTTCTATTATGCTCCCACGCCCTGCCAGTGTATCGCAATTGTAATACGAAGCATCGGGAACTCCGTTTTGTTATTTCCGAATGAAATAAACAATACCGAGTACACGTTCAACACGGTGTTTTCCAACTTTCAAATAGTGCTCTGACTTAGAAAAATATTATTTTTCCATTTCAAGAGGAAATCCTGGAAGATGCAGTCTGAGGTTTATTACAGGGTCTCCGTTTAGACAATGTGTCGTGAAAGAAGATTTAATTTATGGCCGAGTCGGGTTGGAAATGTTCTCTGTGACTTTCCCAAACGGAAGGCGATCCAGTGGGTAATTGCTAAACTGTTGGGGGGTTCACTATCTTCTAATTGCTTCTGTTTATATTTGTTCTTTGAAACATAGGACGTAATTTATAGAACAAATGTGTTAGCCATTCGTTTCCTAGTTATATATTATACTTGAACAAAATTTACGAAATTCATATTTTTCATGTGAACTAAAAATAAATAAATGAATTAACTACTATGAGCGCCTTCGCTTCTTAGATAGGGGATGATAAACTTTCATTTCCGAACGCCTTCAAACAATAAAGGGAACCTTGAACCGGGATAAAACGGATTAGGAGACCTGCTCGTAGATTGGATTTTCCAATACCCAGCCACCTTTCGGAAAACTGCCCCAATTGCTCTGACAAGTTTTCAGACACCGGGGGAAAATCATTTCAAAGCTAAGTCCAACAAAATGAACTTTGATTTATCGATGTCTTCACTCCTTTTTCCTTTTACTTGCCTCCGATTTTTCCCACTAGAGCTTGATGATTTATTTGGCGAGGCTGGAAACGGCTGCCCAGGAGATTAAATTACGAGATTCAAGTTTGCGCCCGGGATTACGCTCTGGATATCGGGCCTATATTTTGCTTTCTATTCGAATTGTTCGGCTATCGTAAACTGGTAGTCAAATTAATTATTTATTTATTCATAAATCGTGACCTCGTTAATAACACGGCATAGTGGGAAGAATATCCTTAGCATGTAATAAAGGAATATTAACTCATTAACATGGGTTAAATTAAGCGGGTTTGATTGGGTTGCAGCAGAGAACAAAGGGGCAGGAATAAACAAAAAACAACGACATAAATAAACCAATTTCAATTCGTCTTACATCGCAAAAATGAATCTTCAGGAAAACTTAAATTCTGTTCTACACGAGACATAGTAAATGCAGTAGTCGAATTTATTGAAAATACAGAATATTAACGCGGCAAATGGCAGTTTTGTATGTCGGGTCTCCAAAACCAATCCCATTAAACATTGTCACGGCTAGTGGCGCTAGTCTGAGCTCCCCGTTAATACGATACGCATAATACTAGGTCGGACGAATTTATAGATGGGGGCACAGTTCCCGTCAGGGTCAGCGATATTATCGCACTGCTCTACAAATTAAAGTGCACACGATCGGGCTGATTTAAATATCTGCTAATTACTCTATAATTATTTTTACTGTAATTATTCTGAGTACACCGGAGTTGGTGAAATTTAGAGTTGGACTTTTAAATAAATAAATATCGGCACGAATGGGGCATTCGTTAACAATCAAACCAAACAATGCAAGGTAACAAAATATAATATAACACCTCTACAATATGACGTCAAACAAAACTGAATCTGTACTGCCTAATGACTGAACAACTCGAGTACGACATTTACGTTTTATTATAAATAAATTGTAGTCCCGATAACACGGCAGGTCCACTGCAACACATTAAAATTCACGAGGTTCGTTCTTATTGTAATCAAAAGTGCCCTGAAGAATACCCATCCACTGCCCCTCCCAACTTCCTCTCAAAATCGGGGGACATAAATATAAAAGCTCATAAAATATAGGTTTACCGACGCGAATTCAACATTTTACGAGGTAATGAATCGAAAAAACCGGATCGGTGGGGGGTGGAAGGAGGACATTTTTATACGACCGAGATTTTATGTTTTGAATCGAACTCGAAGAAACGTCCCATCGTCGGGCTTTGATATCTTCCGTTTATTGGCCCTCACAGATCTGTCCGGGCGACGATCCTCAATCAGAAAAGCCGCCCTGACATTACTTTCGGCTCCCACTCTTCATTTATTTTCCGTTAACATGGACGAAAAAAATCGGTGAATTAATTATTTTTACTTAAAGACCCCTAGGAAAAACAATCAGCCTTACCATTCCGATGACACTCAAAAATGGAACGGAAAATATATAACTGTATATCTTATTTTGTTAACTATTTTCCACGTATTTCAATATTATATATACCTTATAAATCATTACAACTTAAGCTTAACTACGAATGTATAATCCTATTTAAAGCTTAATAACAAACAAAATATAGTATGCTTCATTCGAAATTCTAAATTGAAGAAAGTACTAGCTATTTAATTAGTTGTTCATAAAGTAATAACGGTATATATACCATTTCAAATCATTATTGATATGCTCTCAAACTAGAGTATAACATAAGTGAACCGCGAAGAATGAGCAAACACGTTTGTAATTTCAACTTTGCGTTACTTAAACGCCACGAAACAAATTCAAACGGTTTTTAACTAAAATTCCATTTCTCTAAAGCGGTGTGAAGCGACTGTTTCCTTCCTATAACTATTTTCTTTTCGACTCGTTAAATGCACTACTTTAGTTAAGAAAGAGCCCGAACAGGGGTCTTTTGTGCGAATGTGAATGCAGCCTACATTTATATATGGGCAACTTAAAGAACGCGGATCGATTAAGAGCTTTCTGGTTCTGCACTAGTTTCATACCGTGAGAAAAGGAGAATGCCGCTCACTGAAAGGAAAGAAACGTCCTATATAACTCCCTTTCATATGTAAATTCAGTTACTATATTTGTATGTGTAATATACGTCGCAGCTTTGTGCACGTATTAAATGAATTGTTGATTTCATTTCAACCCCTTTCGTGAAGTAGCAGTGAAGAAATGTTTAAGTATGGGGAACTGAATGGCGTATATATTATGTATTTTTTACACAATTACTTCTCAAGACGCACTTCTTAACCCAAATCCATGATAGAGAAAAGGAATAAAAGATAGGCATTCTCAGATAAAAAAAATCCATATAATAACATTTTGACAATGCTACGCATACAGCTTTAACACGACACCATAGTAAAGCGAAACTAGTAAGTAGTCCTTCATTATGATTCGAACAGTGTACTTCTAGCTACAGAAACTTTACTAAATACACAATCGAACATATACAAATAATATTTTTTAATTATATCACTATCTTCCACATTTCCAAATGATAATTGCAATAAACTGAGTGTTCTGAACTCAAATTTGATTCGACCCTCAATTAATCAAAAAGTGTGCCAAGAATAGAACTGGGTTACAAACAAATCCAGAGTTTGCTCCTTGAGGGAGGCACACTTTCGCAGTAATTGGGAAGTTGAAATGTAAGAGTAATTCCCAAATAATTGGGACGTTGAAATGTAAGAATAATTCAATAATTCCCAAATAATTTGGAACTCGAATTATAACAATTATTATTACTGTTATTGTTGCTGTCTACTTATATAGCGCCTAATTATTATCAAATGGTTCCTCTATTCTGATTAAAATTGTAATTTATGAATCATACTGAAAAAGAATACTTCGAATTTAGACTAGAATGGTGAATGAAGGATTTCAGTCGTGACAGCATAAACAACTGAGCTATAGTTATGAGTCAACATACTCGTTAACCATTTGATTAACACGTACTCGAGATTAAAATTCTTAATTAACACTTCTTCTCCTTGTTATTTTGTGCCTGTAATTAACGTCGGGGTCTTCTAGAATAAAGGGAGCGTGAGGGTAAAGGAGGGAAGCTGGTTGGCGGATTGATTCAATCCGGGAGTCATTGTTGATTGGAAGGCATTCATCCCAGTGGAACTGCCCCACTATTACTATTAAAGCCCTGTCCGCAATTCCCGAGCTTCCTCTTTCTTCGACCCTCATCTTCCCGCAGCCTTCATTTGTCCGCACCACTAATTCACTCTGAGGAGATTACTTCGCGGCACGCCTTTGTTTCGACCTCGACGGAGATCCCGACCCCAGAATAGATCACTGAATGGGCATATCCATCAAATGACTTTTACGGTGAAACACTCATTACAGCCTCCAAACACAATCTGATCTGAATTCGTACCGGTAGTATATTCAGACAAGAGTGATCCTTACGGCCATGATTTCATTTTTAAATTATAATAACGATGGCGTGCTATAGACAATTTAAAATAATTTAATTTTGCATTATTGAGAAAACGTCCATTACTGACAAAATATTATTACTATTATTATCCGTCTGTGCATAACTGCTGAAATCTCTAGCATGAAAGTAACAAATATTTCATCAGACCATCGCTCCCAATGCGTAACTAATAAAAGAAATGTGTTAATACATAATTATTGTCTGTGATGTTGACAGAATTAGAACCATTGAAACAATAAGAACTTTTATTTCCAGGGAAGCAAATATTAATTGATTTCTACATGTTTTTGTAATAATTTCATAATAATGATAATATTGTTCCTCATACAGACACATATTCGTGTACACAATTCTTACAACCATCTAAAAATTTTCAAACTGTGTACAAGAATGGTACCCTTGCTGTATAAGTCATATTTTCTAGTCAAATTCCTTTTTCAATATCTTGTTGACAAGTTTTTTTTCAATTATAAATGCAGATATGACATCACATGAACATATTTTGACAAAAAAGGCTCAATATTATTTAATTCTTGCTTAAATAAGATTGTCCTATATAAAATTCAATTTCAATCATTAGTATGAGATTACATCCTAATTCTATATCTACAAAACAAGAATTAGTCAAAACTAGAACTTTAAGAGTACCTGATTCCATTTCTTGTATACTCACTTTCTCCCATTTATTAAATATGTTTACAATTAATATATCCATTTTAAGTGACAAAATGCATTTTAAAATCATTTTCATTGCTATTCATAGAAACCAGAGTAATGAAACCAGGAGCCCACTTATTTCTAAATGCTACTATTAATAACAAATATCATATCTAAAAGTTCAATACTGTAGGAACATAGGTGCATGTTGTGTGTTCTTTATGTATATACGCTAATATTAAAAAAAATGAAATAACATCTCGGAGTTTCACCAACAATCAGTAGTTCAGAAACCTGAGTTACTTGTTATAACTAGCAACCTACTTTTTTTCTTGTCAATATTAATTTCAAAACTGAATTAAACATAATTTCATATCACTGTTCACTGTAAAAATAAATAAAGTAGTAATTCAAAATAAGTAAAATTAATTTTATAAAAATTCATTCCGAATAGCATATTGACTATTTAATAATGTCAAATTGATACTGCAATAACACATTATTTTATGAATATACAAGTACAGTCTGTTTCAATTAACTCATCACACAAAACAAAAATTCAGACATAATCAAAAAAGAATGTATTGTTTACAAAGCTACTAATCTTTACTCTTTCACTTGTAATTAAACCATGAAAATATAACCATAAAAAAATCTATGAAGCGGTAAAACTGACCAATTTCAAGTTATCCTAAATTCATATACAAATCAAATATATATTTTCATTCTTGTACACATATTCAGCAGTGATAATTACACATCAAATGCTATTTCACTCCAGTAGTTTTCAAAATCTCCAACAGTTTTTAACAAACTAACCTCCCCCACAAGTATTCTAATAAGCTTAGTAGTTATGTAAAATTATGAAATGTGTCATATCATAATTCTAGTTAAATCTATAAATGAAGGTAAAAATACCTATGATGCCAAAAGTCCCTATCAATTCCCTAGTTGATGTATGATCTGGATTAAATAGTTACAACAAAAATAGTTTGACTAGATTATGTTTTTCAAGACATTGTGTTTACTAAACTACTTGTTACACATGTTTATAAATATTAGCTAAAAGATAAGCAGTTTCAATTAAAAATAATAAATTAAAAAAGCAAATATAATATAAATGATGGCACAAATATAGTACAGATCTGATTATTATAAATATTTTTTTGGGTGGACATAAATTATTATAATTTAAAAAAAGAAATATTTAATATAGACCAATGCATAGATAATTAAATGATGCTTTAAATGTATCAAAATAAATATAATATACATATTGAAAAATATAAATCACTGATTCAACAACCACAGATCAAAATATTTTACCAACAATATTTGCCACAAAAAGAAATAAGGAAGGCAGATTTTTCTACCTCCTCCAAGAGTACATCACAATATATGAAATTCATAAATCTTAATGAGCTCACTGCACTGACCAGTAGTGTTCAAGAGATAGGACAGCACTCCATTGACACCATACCCATAACAACATAATAACAATAATAATAATAATAATAGAAAAGATAATAATTAATATATACATATTCAAAAAGTACACTGAAAGACTTTTTGTTTACCAATTTATAAATGAAGGATACAGAAAAGACAAGAGGAAAAGGGGGGTCACTGTCCAAAAACTGAACAATAAAAGTGACTGGTGTTCATCAGCTCGTAAACACAGCAAACATCAGTATGTTTTGACAAGTACAGCTGGCTCCCATGATGCCAATGCCATCTGTACGGCTGCTGTTGCTAACAATACCACACACCACCGGAACACTTTTTTCATTTTTTGTGAAAACAGTAATCAATATAACAATGTACACAGAGTACTTGAAAAGTCTATAAACTGAAAACTGTATACTGAGGCCCACGGGACCCACCACTGGTTGTTGCTACTTGGGCTCTTTGGTCCTGTTGGCCGGTGGAACATACATTGGTTGAGTGTACCTTGGATTTGATTTTCGAGGAGGTGGAACACCTGTCCCATCTGATTTCACATAAGGCCTACTACCTCCCCTACGAAACTCTAGAGCACCTGAAATCAACAATGGTTCTATTATTTCTCATTATATTATTTCCTTAATATATATAATTATTTTATTTTGTTGCTGAAATCAATTTATGTTATACTTATGCTGGACAATATATTTCAAGAAAATTGTCTTTGAGGTAATTTCATCTTTTCATATTTTACCTACCACAGTTTAACAAATAAAGTTGCACTTATTCTTTTATTAAGCAATAAAGATTTAGACAACATTTCTTGAGTTTATTTTTTCCTGCTTGATAATAAAATATACGAATAAAAAATAAAAAACCAAAATTATATAACAAGACAATCTAATAAACTCAAAGATATTATTAACAGAATGAATTTATTCTCAAATAATTGCAGTAATTGAGTTGCAATCCAAAACCATATTTAAGGAAATAATAATAACAAATATTGGTTATTTGATTATAATACAAAATAATAACAATGAAATAATGCTTACATAAACCCAATGTCACAGCTTAAACTATTTACATTTAATGACAATTTAAAATTAATGATATTAATCAGAGATTGTTACAATATTATATTAACAAGAAGATGAATTTTCACAAAGAAGCTTAATACAATTTCATGTGTGTTTTTTCCATAAAATAAGAAGCAATCAATTTGGTATTTAGTTAGTATCAAATTGCCATTAAATTACCTGAAAAATGATTATTTCTGGCAGCATTATTATTGAAATTTGATGGATTGTGATGATCAAACTCAGTAGGATTAACCTTTGTAATCTGATTGCCATCCTACAAAAATAAACAAACTGCCTAAATATTTTATAACTGTCAACTAATAAGTACTCATAAATGATAAGTACTAATAAGTAGACCTGACCTATAATTACAAAATGTGTAAAACTATGAGCTACATTCAAACATATAAACAACAAAAATATAAAATATACATAAGACAAAAATGAATAAATAAGAATACCTCGGTGATTGGAATGCAATCATCATGCAGTACTTCTTCATAATTTCCATAATCCAAAAATCTTACCACACATGTTTTATTTGAAAGGCCAGTAATTTCAGCATTATAATACTGAAATAAATCCGATATTATAAATCTGAAGTTTAATATATTGAAAATGCAAATAATTTGCATTACATATAAACACTTATGTAAACACTAGATTATAAACTTACAATAACTATATGCACACAACTCTATTATATGCAAACACATTTTAACAAAAATATATACCACTCACCATATTATCTTCCCAGTATTTAGCCATACACTTGTCTCCAACTTTCCAACACCACTTTTCAGGAACTTTTGGGGCCTTATTATTATTCTGAAAATATCCTAAGACCAAAAAAATGTTTAAACAAAATTTGAATTCACATGAAAAACAAATTCTTCCGTGCTAATCTAATACACCATTGATACTACTAATAAATTTGTTAATCTAAGTAATAATCCTTTTTAAAAATCAAATGATAAACCCCCAGAATGTGTTTTTAATTACATTAAATAATCTAAGAAAGATCTCAGAAAATCATATTTTGTTAAAATCATTCACATCCACACAGGTATCATATTTTATTGGCTTTTTTTCAGTAGGTATGGTCCATAGATAAATATCAAATATTAACAAGTAAATATATATGTACGGGCAAATAGATATGTACCTATAGTTGTTGACATAAGAGGGGGAATAAATGCTGAATCCTTATATGGAAATTCAGGAATTTCTGGCATTCCTGGTGGCTTGTAATAAGAAGAGCTTTGGTTTCTATAATCCCCATTTGTACTGTTATAACCTGCTGAAATATTACTATCATTAATTTAAAAATAATTAAATAATTTCTGGCACAAAAACTAATTTCTAAATTGATTAATTAGAGATTACAAAATATACCTACCATAAGTATCAAATTTACTGGGCCTAATGAAACTGTCATGTTTACGTGCTAAGAAGTTATCAGTCATATCATTGTTCATAATGTGTTCATTCTTGTCATACTTTCCAAACTGCATGGTATTATTATATTCAACTTGCTGTCTGTTCTGATTCTGAAACCGTGGAGCCTTTTGGGCATCTGAAATAAAAATGGGCAATAAAATATTTGCACAACAATAAATGAGACTCTTGTACATTGTACATAGTATTTAAAATATTATTATTATATGGATTAATTTTTGAGCCCTTCATTATTCCACAATTCAGAACAATTATGTTCATCAATTAAACTCACTTTGAGATATATTAGGCCTTCTTTCTTCTTTTGGCCTTCTCTCAATAGGTGGCCTGGTGCTATTACTTGGTCCTTTATAACTGTTTCCTCTTCCCTGCCCTGATGAGAAAGGTTTTGGTTTTTCTACAGTAGACCTTGAGTTCTCCCATTCTTTTTCTTTCTCCCTCTCTTTTTCCTTTTCGACAACAGGTGGAGCTTCAAAGAAATATTAGAATTAATTTCTTTAAAATCTTGTTTAAATGTTAGTTTTTTTTAACTTGAATGGTGGAATTAGTATTTATAATTTTTAATCTAATAATACATACCAGGTTGAGCAGGTAGTTTATCTTCTAAAAACTGAAACAAAGAAACCCTTCCAGTAGGTTTGGGAGCAACATCTTCATCACCTCCCTTCCTCCTATTTCCTTTTCCCCCTTCTTTTTCACCTTTTTCCTTGTTGTCTCCCTTATTACCAGTCCGACGCTGAAACCAATAATTAACATTCACACCATCATAAACTAAAAAAAGTCACAACTTTTCGATTTGTAGCAGTAATTTACAGATTGTAAAAATAACTAAATTATTTTTATTTTTGAACATATAGTTAATTACATCATTTTAATTATTTGTCATTACCAAAAAATTGTGCAAGAGTGCCAAAATATTACATATGCATAAATAGTTATTTTTAATCAGATTGTTACAATATAACTTTTATGAAGGGAATAATAAATTATGTATCTATTATTACAGAATATTATTTAACTAAAAAAAAATTAGGTCTTGTGTACCATAATGTTAATGCAGTTTCTTATGTTACCATATAAAATGTTACATATTTGTATGCAATGAGAAGTTAAGACAAATTTAAGCCTGTAATATGTATCAGAGCTTTTTCAGATTACATGGAAAATGAGCTTCCCACTTTGTAATTGTGCTGTTCTGAGCTGGTCGAGAGCAATACACGACCAATTAACACTTTTTATAAAAAGGGACAATAAGATTCCAGAATACTGAAAGCCTGTATTACAATAAAGTGGGACACCACTGAAAATTCATAATAAGTTTAAGCATTCTTCTCACTGAATGAAAATGTTAATGTATTATTAATACATTTATTAATCTCAATAAATTCTTTTTTATATTCAAGTTCATAGTTTATATAAATACAACAATGACATTTTGCTAACCTGCAAGTTCTTAAGAGCTTTCTTAACATTGTTTTTAGTCTGCTTCAGAGCACTTTCAGCTTGTTGTAAAGTGAAGCCTTGTTCCATGATTGCTTGAACATTTTTGTCCAACAATGGTTTATTGCCTCCTCCAAAAATTTTCTTAACAGTGCCCTTACCAGCTTCAGCAATGGCATCCCTCCTTTGGGCTTCAAACTCATCATCTTTGATTTCCTTGCTTCCATCATCTAAAGACTATTGTTTGAAAATTAATAACTGAATTCCATGAACTGAAATCTATAGTTTTCAATAAAAAATGATGAGTCCAATGCAATTTAATTATTGTTGAGGAATATTATAATAAGGTATGAGTAAACATATTGTATACTATGAAAATACCTTGAAATTTTTATCACTTAAATTAGTTGGGGCAATCTTTTGTCCAAATGGAATCCATGGGGGTGGTCCACCCTCCACTCCTATTCTCCCTCTCGTGTGTTTTGCCAAACTCTATAATGCAAATAAAATATTTAAAAAGCAAACAAATAGGCAAACCTGAAATAATATAATTCAACAAGAAAATAGAAATATGAATACTGAAACTATGTTAATATTCATAACTAAATATTTTCAATCAGTAAATAAAGGTAAATTAATAATGTGTAAATAAATCAGTAGAACTAAATCCTTGTATGAAATAAATATAATATGCTGCAATTCTTAACAAAGTCCAAACTCACCCTGTTCAGATGCCATTTCTCAATCATGTTTACTACAATACCTCCAAGAACTTCAACATTGACAGGAAAAAGCTGCAACATCCCGAAGCATACTCTAATTTCCCCTTTCAATTTTAATTTTGTCCCTGGCACAGTATTCAAACTGCAAAAACAAAATATATACTGCCAGAAAGGAATAAGATAAATTTAAACAGGTCACTAATTGCAATAATACCTGATACTGGAGATTGAATTCATTTCCAGAGCATGACAAACTTGAGTACCATCTGTTACAGTTATTTTCAACAGTCTAGGTGCATGTTTTGATTCTTCATTTGCTTTAGGCGCTGATATATTGCGGATTTTCTGTATTTGTACTATGAAATTTCCCGACAGAGACTGAAAATAATTCAGACTATGAGAGTAAAATTTGTAAATATATATGGTAATTAGACAAACAGTTTGAATACATGACAAGATATATGAATAAATTATTGTTCAATCAATAATTCAAAACAAATACACTTCAGAAAGAGAGTTGAGTTTAACAGTACTATCAAACAGTGATAATGAAACCTGTACAATTATACTATCACTATTCATTAGTCATTAAATTAAACAAAATCTCAGTGCTAAATTGAAATAATTATATACCACTAATCTGTTTATATTAAAAAATAAAATATAGGAATATTGCAACAAATATCCAAATATCAATCATGGAAAAGTCAAACAAACCTAACACATTGCTAGCACAAACTAATGGATCAACCATACCCATAATTCTACAAAATTAAGAAACCTTTTTGTGATGTTTACATGTAAACAATCATCTTTAAAGATGGTGGGATTTCATAACTTCCCAAATGATGTCATAATTTCTTTAATGTTTACTGTCTTATGCTCTTGAGCGCATACTGCCATTTATATCTTGAAGAATAAGATTCTTTATAACGTATCTAAACAAACTGATCAAAAAATAAAGCATTTGTCAGAATTTTAGGAAATATGATATCAAGCTTCACATTTAGACAATGAATTAGAAAATGGAGATGGATTTAGAGAATGACTCACAATTTAAACAGATCTCAGTTGTCCATAACCTTTGTAATAACCAGATGTGCAATAAGCAGGCAGCAAATTACTGCCTTGAACAAATGAATTGTCAAAACTACTTCATCATTAACAAAACTTTGTCATTAATATTTCAAGAAAATGTCAGAAACTTACTTATTATAATAACCACAATTTTGCTCATATGTATGAACATTCACAGTTAAATATAACCCTTTTTAATTTTAAGCATTGTCATATCATTAGACTGAAAAATTCGAACAAAGATATGCTCAACAGTAAATTACACTCATCTATCCTTTTAGTTTGTAAATAACTGTACTGTTTTTGTTTGTGGTACTTGAAATTACCACAATAAATAATTTTCATTGAGTTTGGAATATAACACAAATTGTGTGATACTATGACACAAACATGATTACTATGATCAGAACATAAATTAAAGTGAATTATATAATTTCAATTAATTGT
This sequence comes from Lethocerus indicus, assembly GCA_019843655.1. Lineage (NCBI taxonomy): Eukaryota > Metazoa > Arthropoda > Insecta > Hemiptera > Belostomatidae > Lethocerus > Lethocerus indicus. Next base: position 14,428,178 of record JACDQD010000008.1, read on the forward strand.
AAGATGACCAAACTTACAGTCTCTAGTTTCCCTTTGGTTAATTCTGGAGGAAATGCACAACCACCCAATTCTCGAATATCAATCTAGAACACATAAAAATAAACCCCAAATATACAAAATGTTCATTCATAAATAAAGCCATCCCATAATAACAAAAATGACAAATAAAAACAACGTATAAATAAACAATACTAATGCAACAATTACTCACATCCAAAGCTTTTCCTTCAACTTGTTTCCTGCTTGTGACACTGTTATTGTCGGTGACTTTGTTCCAACCAGATTCTGACAAGTTCCTAAAAACGATTAAGCGGGCCGTTTAATTCACTTCGGTAAATACTACTTGGCAAATAGGCAACACACATTGTTAACACACTAGGCCATGGGTAACTGTGGGAAAAGCGTCTAAAATCATCGACAAAGGCAAGTGTAGCGACACCTACAATATATTATAGATTTTCGGGTGTGACTTTTCATTTTGATACTATTTAGAAAAACAGACACATACCAGCCATCGGACTTCATAGATTCGATCACATCCATTTTGGCTACACACACATAGACACGCACAGTATACAGACAATTGGAGTAGAAACCTCACTAGCAATGGCCGGCACCGACCAAGACCATCTGCATCTGTAGACAATTTTCAAAATACAAGTATAATGTGTTGTTTAGAATAACAATTTTATATTCTCATATCGTTAATACGTGGTATAATTGAATCCAATAATTTACGAATCATTCACGATTGGATAAATAATTAGTTCGATCATGTAAAGCATCATTCCTTCCATTCTATACGGAGTGAATAGTTTTCGTACAATAAACTTAATTATCCTACGATATTGTTATTTTCTATTGAAATTACACCGAATAGTAAAAGTGCTCTTCAATGGCCTGGCTATCTACGAAATATCACATTTAAATACGATAAGATTTCGTGTATTCCTTGAAATAAAAAAAATACAAAGTGGGACGATTTCTTTAATATTTCGTATGAATTACAGCATTACTGTTATTTAAGGGAAACTTTGGGTGTATGGGGTTAACTTACATTCATAAGGAATAAGTTCTATTTTAGAAGGTGAATAGGATAAGTTGTTCTACAAAAAAAGATTTGTGGAGATTATTCGAAAAATAGGTTATTGGGGTCGTAATCATCTCAACTAAATATTGAATGAATCATTGATATAAGGAATAAATTAACTGAAATCAATTTAATTTACTTAACTAGACCGCAAAAACGATGCAATCACTTGCACATTACTTTCTTGTATTACAAAATGGCTTCATAACATATTGATTATACTTATGAAATATTTGCTATAAAAAAATTGAAATATTATATTTGCTCCGCCTATAATTATGATTTAATCATTGTGATGTCTTACTGAATTTGGAAACAAAAGTTAGCAAAAATATAATGAGGTTCATTCAGATTTATATGCTTGCTTAATATCTGTGCTATTTGAAAGAACGCACTCTAGTGTCCTAGTACAACTCAACCCACCTGTTGATTGTCATCCATATTTCGTGTTTTTTTTTATACCTTTTGTTTTTGTTTCCGGGTTTCTGTTTTACGTTTTGTCGTATATATTTATTTTATTCATCGTTTTCGATTTTGTTCGATTCGCCTCCGTATAATTTTCGTTACGGAATGTATTGTGAGTTGGTTAACAACAAGAATCCATAGACGCTGAAGATTTAACCTCCTGTAAATATGGTAAGGTTATATTTCATGTAATTATTAGATTATTAATACATTTTTTAAATATCTGTATCAACTGAGAGCCGTGTATATATATATATGTATGTATATATTGGTAAATTATATTACATAGGGAATTTGAGATTTTATTGTACATGGGGTGTATCCAGTATTTTAATAGACCTGCTATAGATGCAATTAGTGACACTGTTTTTAGTTCACTACTGGTTTTATTAAGTATCAATTTTGAATATGCTATTAATTAAGGAAGTGATATTATTCTTGTTCATTTATTGATCTTCATCCTTTATTTATATTAATAGTGTTTAATTATTTCATGTACTGTTTATGCAGCTTGATATATCTAACTTTTTCTAGTGAAAAATTTTAACAGTGACAATTTTTCTTAAAGGTTGTTTTGGGAACATCTCAAGAAGTTGTTCAAGAGGTTGATAACCCGCAATCTGATGCTAGCAGATTGCTTGAAGCTGCACTCCAACAAATGGATGGAATAATTTCAGGTAACAATAAGCATTGTAATTATATATCATAAATAACTTAAATTATCATGTCATTACATCTCATAATAGTATTACTGATCTGCCAGCATAGAGCACTTAGTTTTCATTTGGTTAATACCTGGTAATATGACTAAAATATTTTAGTAGGTATGAAAAACAAAATCTCAAAAGAGTTTTGCATAAAAATAAAATTTAGAATTTTACATTATTCACATTACTTATCTTGAGATAACAGTATCAGTTATGTACAACATTTCCTTTATTCTACACAATGTCCTTTATTAGATTTGCAGTTATGCAGTTGATATTATTAATTCATGTTTCAGAGTAAGTAGGTTGGGTAGGCTGTTTAGTGTTTAAAATTATCCCAGATTTGAACAGTTGTTTAAACATGTGCAGTAGTTGAATTAATGTCCTCCAATAGGTACATTTTGCTTATTAATAGCTACAGTTAAAATATGTTGATTCCTTTCCTTGACTGGTGTTGATTGCATTAACAGATCTAAAAAACTTCCTTTTTGGAAATATTATTATTTATAATAAACATATGTCATGTTCCACAAATAAAAATAATCGTAATAAATTAACATATTATATTATCACATCTTAATACATATTATTAAAAAAAACATCTTTCACTTAATCATTAATATTTTATCTGAAGTTCTGGAACAAGAAAAACAGTTTATAACAAGTAAATGTTAGAAAAAAAAAACAATTGTTTCATCCATAGAATTTGCAAGGAACTGAAAATATCCAAATATGAAAAATTTATCATAAAATAATAAAATTTGATTAAGTTTAGTATGAAATAAATACATACTCTTGCTTAGATTGCTGTTACCTTAGACATTAATTTCTATGTTAGCAATTATTTGTAAAAGGATTTTGAAAAATGAGCATTAAATATAGGAGTATTGTAAATATTTAAATTAAAAAGTTAATAATTTAATATCTGATAGTTACAGTGAATATCATTATTTAATGTCATTAATATTTATTCATTATTTTATCTATTGTGGAATTAAAATATGGAGATCAATATTTCAAACATTAAAAATGTCAGTTATTGATTTATTATTAGTAAGTCAAAAATTTTATTTTTGACATTATTGAATGTCATATAGATAATTGTATTCTGAGAAGTTTCATGGCCCAAAAATGTTTTTTGAAAGGTGTTTAAGAAAATTAAATTAAATTTTTGTTATTTAATTAATCTCTTAATGCCACTCATTAAATTCATCATATATTTTGTCAGTGTTCTGTTTTAATTATTATATACCATATTTTACTGACAGAAAGATATTTCTTTATTATATTACATTTATATAAAATATAATTCAGACAGACATAAAGTAAAAACAATTTTTACTTAAGTTTTATTTGGATTTCAACATTTGTGCTTATTTATGATGCAAGTTGCAATGTTTGTTGCATGTTTTGCAATGAACTGAATTTTATTTAATAGGAAATCGAATTTATACTTCTGAAATTTCATTGTGGTATTTTGCTACTACCACAAGTGATGCTATGGGCATTTTGGAAACTCACATTGTGGTGAGTCCAACAATGTGATATTGATTAAACATCACATGTTTGATACCTTTATCAGTTTGGTTCCAGATCCTTCCTTTTGTTGGAACCAAAACTGATTAAAACAGGAATACAGTTCCCAGGAGCAAGGTTTCTTTCAAAAACACCTATTTTTCATTATATCTGTCACAGAGTGTTCCCATTAAAATAATATAAGTGATTTTGACATGGTTTTTTCCCTCATAAAATATTTAACTGTTCATTATTCGCTATAGATTTGAATATTGTATTTTAATTTGTAGTTGAAGTTGTTGCAAACATGAAATTTTAGGCCAAAACAACAGCAGCACTTTGTTATTTGAATATAGTAAAATGTAATTTATTAATAGAACTCTTTCTTCTTATTTAAGATATAATAGGACTATATTACTTTGATAAGAATTACTAATTATTGTGGGCTGGATACCTGTGGTTCTCTACCTATTTTGAAATTGGTAACTTGAAAATTATATGATCAATAATTAACCCTAAGCCTCTGGATCATTTCCACTTAGGAGCCATTAAATGTAATTAAACCCTTGAAAAATATTTCTGCATACTGTCCTGATGTAGGGGGTATGCCTCACATTTATGATACATTGTCAGAATAATCTGATTAACATTCTGTTATCTCTTGTTTGACTCATAGCCAAGGTTTCCTCTTCTTAGTCTCATTAGTTGCATTGCATTATTAACGGTATAGATATAATGTCTCATGCCAAACAAAAAAAATTGATTAGCAGTTTCTGTTCTATTATTTACAGTTATAATAATTTGTACCTCCCAAAAAAATTAAAAAAAGTACAGAGGCTAATTGTATTTTGATTGTTATCAATACTTTAGAAATTGGTCTCATTTCCTAAGATAGATATTTAGTGTTCTTTGTGTTTTCTAAGAGGCGTTAAACGAATGGAAGTGAACCGAGACATTGATAATTAAAAGTGAAGTTTTCTCACGCGAATCAGCACTCTCGAAAGACACGGTTTTCGTTTTACCCTTCTTTTATTACGCCTTCGGCTCGTTAAATACCCGATTATGAATTTATTTATGTCTTGAAAGACATTGCTGCCTTCGTCCTCTATGCATTGTTACGAAGTGGAAGTCAACCGAAACTTTTTATTTTTATCGAAACAACAGCTCTTCTTGTCTTACTCAATGGTCCTTGGTTTGTTTGCATGCATACAGTAATTAGGATATCCAGTGCAATTTTCAGTTTTGATCAATTTTTCTACAACAACTTAAATGCTATTGTATGCAAATGCGGTTTGTGTTCTTTGCCTAGTTGCAAAGATAGTATAATAATTTAATTTATTTTTTTTTTGGTATTCGTAGGAATCCCGGTACCATATTACCCTTCATTATATTGTCGCGGTTATAAAATATTCGACTACTGAAAGAGTTGTTAACGAGTTGGGTGGCGGTTTCTTTCGCTGTTCTCCACTGTCGATATCGTCCTGTGTAATCACGAATTGTGCTCATAATGCGATTTTTTTCGTTTTCACTTTTCTTCTAATTACTACCTGCGGCTGTACCTCCTTTTTCATTTAAAAGCGACAGTAATTAGGAACCGTTCTTCTAAACGGTCGATGTCAAAAACACGATGCCGGTTCCCAATGTTACTTTCTCTACGAGACCGTTCGAGCCATGTGTATGGGAACTTCTGTTCTTTATAGTCTGCTTCTCACACAGCTTTCATCCTATTTAAAATCAATTGCCCTTTCATTTAACCCGTCTCAGGCCAATTTCTCGTTTTCTTCGTGCCTTTGTTTTGTCTAATTTTTTTGTGCAGGTTTTTACGCTTAAGCTAAACGTAGGTCGCCGTATTTTGTCTCTGGAGCCTCCATTAAGGTGGCTTAATTTAAATTGACACGTAAATCGTAAGAGGTACCCACGAGCTTGCATTTTCCAGTAAACATTAATGATTCTGAACCTTGCAGAAATACCTAGGCACGATGACTTCATTCATATAGTTGGTTGTACTCTTGTAAAAACAATAAAAAGTAAATATTTATTTGAGAACTTTCTAAGTTCTCTTCTAAGTCGTTTCAGTTTAATAACGTTATCTCATTTTATCACGGTGGGCGATATAAAATACGTTTATTTCAACTACAAGCACGTGAATATTTTAAGTGTTACGAAAAATGTCATTGTTTATATAAACCAGAGCACTTATATTGTCCGTTCTCTGAATTTAAAGCGAATCTTTTAGTTTCTATATTTCAACTCATATCTGACTTTTTAATTGTGTTCAATTCAAACGTATTTTTGAAGATTCTGGATATGGCCAGGCCATAGGGGAAAATAAGTTCTACTCCCTGGGTACTGTACGGTATGAATATGAAAGGGTTCCTATTTGACCGATTTACGTATTGAAGCATGTTACATTCGTGAGGAATTGCGATAACTGTTTTTTAATGGTAAATAAAGAACGATGTTTATAAGTGGGGAACATTTGAAAAATAATGTCCAGCATAAACACGCGGTACTGTTTAACTTCGGCATAAGACTGATTATACGTTGTTTGTTCAAGTTATCTGTATAAGGTAGAAACTTTAATTAAAAGTTTAATTAAACAGTTGATTAACAGAAATACTGTATAAAGGTAAGGTGTTAAACAACTGTGATGAGAAGTGCGTGAATATAGGTGTTACATACAGGAAACAGCGTCAGGAAATGACTAGGAATTTGATACGCCATCATAAATAAAAATGGATTTAAAGTACCAACTTTGGTGGAACTTATATAGAACTTCAGTTAATTTCGCTTATATGTAATCGAAAATTTTATTAGTAACATTTTTTGAGTAAATAACTTTGCGTAAATAAATGAAATCGTAAATTATGACTTTCCTAATTTTACCCATTTTAATTAGCTCATATTAACATAATAACTCCCCCTCTCAGGTGGACCAAAGTTAACCTGACCTGTATAGTAGGTGGTAAACTAATTGGTGTTTTGGGAAACGATTATTACTATGCCCCGGCTTAGGGGTTAGTAGCCGCTATGTATTAAACCTATTTGACAGGATAGCCGCCCCCCTTTCGAATTCACGAATGGGCAGGAAAATATAGTGATGTAGTATGAGCATATTATTTAAATTGAATTCTGATTCTGTTATATCATTAGACAACTACTTTTAACTAAAGTACAAAACCGAACTATGAAGACAATACATAATATATGTAAGGGTATATAAAATTATGATTATATGTTCGTATTATTAATTGGGATTTTAGAGAATTGAAATTAAACGACGGTTAACAAATTACCAGCTCTCATATACCAACGTTTATAGTAAAATTTGTTTTCAATTAATTGTATAGACGGAGAAGCACATTTTAGCTGGCTTTTCACATAACACAAATCAGCAGACGCATATTGGAACGCAGGACTAATAGAATGGTTTCACCGACACTTCGTGTGCTTCGCCCATTGTCCTGGAAATTTAATTGTAATTTCGTGAAATCATTATTTTATATTGCGGCCTTAATTTAGTTCAAAGAAATATTGTGTAACTCAATTTTCTCACCTTACTGTTACATATATCCCATTCCATTTTTTAATGTTATAATTTTTGTTCGCTTGCGATTCATATTAAGATAATTTTGATTGGCTTTTACAATACCCGCTGTTTTATTCAACGTATCGAAATTAATATCGAAACTCCGAGCTGATGGAATGATCTCACGTGACTGTGAAAGCATGTTGTAGAATCGTAAGTCAATTATGAAATTGACAAAAATTTTAAAACTGGACCTTCTAGATATATTTTTTAATGAATTAACTTGAATAGGTAACGTTGGTTTTTAAAGAAAACAATTATGAGAAAAACACTGGTAAATCTTATATTCCGTATTGGCGTGATTCGATTTCCGCGTATACAACCGGGTAAATGATTCATTAGTTAATTAAAAATGTTTAAAATATTGAATATGGAAAACCTTTCTTTTACAGTGCAGTTGATATGTTGCGAATTCGTTTCCGTATGAAATGACAATTTGAAGCGTTCAGGATCATTTATAACGCCGTGCTACGCGTGCAGGTTTTCAAAATCCATTGTTGCAATGAGAGTACGCGCAGTATCTGGGGGGAGTCGGGGGATCGTTTCGCCGCCCCAGTCTAATTTCTTCCGGATTACCGTCTTTCCTGAAGAGGATGGGTAACTGCTGGGGGACATACCCAGAAATGATCTGTTGTCCGTTTTCGATTCGTTCGAACATGGTTTGGTTACCCGGAATCATTGTTAACGAGAAGTATACCTATCCACGGCGTCTAGTGACCGTTAACTTCTTTAGGCCGAGGCAGCCGCTGGAGTTTCATGTTTGAAAATTATTTAAGGCAACTTAGTATTATTTATCCATTTGTTAGGAATCCAGATCTTAAAGGGTATCTATAATTGTAATTGATAATGTTGATGTCTCTTTTAATTGTAGATACGTGCTAGTTTAACATGCCTGTTTTGTGGTTTGCGAGGGATTGGAATACCGTAGATTTCGTGTTTTTCTGTCTCCTCTCGCTGGTTTGGTCTTTTGCTAGATAGGTTTCGGCTGCTCGCCATCTTCAGTAGCGGTGTTAGTCACTTTGGATGTTTTATGGGCATCCCCACTGGTGGGAAGATGGCGAGCAGCCGAAACTGGTCAACAAAAGACCAGACTAGCGAGAGGAGACAAAAACACGAAATCTACGGTAGATATGCCTATATTCTGTAGACACAGTGTATATTGTAGTGTAATAAATGATAAACATAAAGAAACACTCATAATTTTTCTCCTGGAACAGGTTTCCAAAACTGTGTACCGTTTTGCTTTTTCTTGCCACTGTCGCCGGTCGCGACAATACGGATGGCGAAGGGATGCAGACGAGGAGCGTTTCGTCGGCTCCCGTCTAATTTTTTCCGGATTACCGCCGCTCCTTGGGGATGGTTGGGGGTTAGTAGCATTGGTAGTAGTAGTAGTAGTAGTAGACCGAGGATATCGAGAAGAGACCTGTTATTCGTGGAGGGGGCTGAGGTATAGCGTAGGGTGTTGCGGGGGTGTGTTTGCGCATGGGGGGTGTGGCGTACTAAGAGCGAGGGACCGGTGTGCTCCCTTCAGTCGCTCCCTTACCCCCTTAGTGCCCGGTGCATCGCTTCCTTTCATTTTTAGTTTTTAATTTATTTATTTTCCTTTTAACCGGTGAAGTGATCGTTGCTATTATGCCGACAAATTGTGCGTAGCGCCTACGTTTCAGACGTGCACCTCGTCGGAGTATGTATTGGGAAATTAGAATGCGTAGAATTTAATTGGGAAAGTTATTGCTCAATAAAATATTCGATGTTACCGGCGACCTCCATGATTAATGGAGCTCGTTATTATTCATCATTACCATTTAATAACTCTTAGAAATTAGATTATCGTTCTCTTTAATTGTACCATTTCAGTTGTTGCTATATAAGATTTAGGATTCATGATCTGAAATAAATTTTGGAAATTAATGTTAACTTTCTCATTAATATGCATATATAATGGGAAAGGACGTGATGTTTATATAAACATGGTTATGAATATTTGTATGAGTTTTAACATTTATGTTTTCGAACATTCAAATAACTAATTTCCAACTAGCCAACATTTATTGTGTTGGATGTAATGGATGTAATCTGATTTAAATAATTTATTTGTCACATGTAATGTTTATTTCATTTGTTTTACAACATTTTGTACATATGCAAAAATATCCATTGTCATAACAGTTCATCCATGAATATATATACATAATTAAGTGTGTATATATATATATATATATATATATATATATATATACATATATGTAAACACACTTATATGCATATAAGGATGTGTGTGCGTGCGAGGAGAGCAGATTTTTATGAATCTATGAATTCCTAGTGTTTACTATTCATATTAAGGTGGTTTTATTTTCGTTGAACTTTCGTTGTTATATATTTTATGATAAGTGTGTGTAATTAAAATGCTCACTTCTAACCTGTAACTTTTATTCCACATGATTTTCTACTTTGACTACAGGTGCGAAGAATATTCTTTCTCTCTCCTGAAAAAAAGGCGGTCCCCTTTATTTTTACACTCCCTCATAGTAATTTCTCTTCACGCACAATTTAATTTCAGTTCACGCACCTCCTTTCCGTCACCTGGCTTTTAAATAAGGTAACCCTATTTTGGAATACTTCCAATCGTAACAGTATGTATTGAACCTATCGATATGGCTTAATTAAATTTCAATTACGAAATATGTATGTACTGGGATTACAGATATCCGAACTTAGTAATTACTCTGCCTCATTTAAAGCTGAATTCTGCGGTGAAAGTTGACACCCTCCTTAGATCTTGCTTTTCTTAAGAAAGAACTAGTCCACCCTCCGCTACACTTAAATGAGCGCACTTATTATTTAAACTTCTCCTGGTGGTCTCTTTGTATTCTCCAGTCTGGCGTTTTATTGCTATCTAATGGAAAAAGTCGGGAAACGACTAAACTTTGCTCTATGCTGTTAGGAAACAAACTTTTTAATAATGTTCGTCCCCTCTTTCAGTTGCCGAGTCCTATTTCGACTGCGGTATGCGCTTTCATATGGTCCGACGACCACAGTTTAGTCCCTTACTTGAGGTATTACCTGTTTCCTTCTTTCGTTTTTTTCCGTAAATTCATTATACAAGTTAATGTTCCGCGTAACATTTTAAACATATTCAGAAATTGAAGAAAAATCTTTTTGTCCCGTCTATGTTGTTCTCTGTTAGGTTGATAGAATAATGATTTCACAAAACAAGGATAAACAAAATATAAGAACAAACACCGCGTAACAAAATACATCAGATTAGTTTCGTTCATGATTTTTTTTCTTTTGTAATAAATATGGCTTTAACTGTTCACTTACAACAGCTTTGCCTAATCTGCAGAAGAATGTTGCTTTTTCACTATATATATATATATATATATATACCAGATATTTTTCGTTTTATTCGTAGAATGTCAACACGATATAAAACGTGTTTACCAAACCGACAGAGTTTTATTAGTGAGATAATTGTTCCCAGTAATAAAATACTAAATTAATAGTTAACCCGGGTTTTAATAGGAAGATCAGCTCGTTAATCGGGTCCGATCGTATTTTACAGGGTCGTTTAATAGGGCTAAATCAGCTAATTGCCGTTGATACTAGTCCCAATTTGCATTCCACATGGCGCGCTGCCCACTTCTCCTTTTTTTCCTTTCCGCTATTATTGCAAAGGCGAATGGCTCCGAATTTGCGGCCGCAACCAACAAATTCGTCAATTTGACGTATTCGGCCAATTTGAAAATTCGTTCGATGTACTTATGAATAAGTCTGCGGATTTGCCTCCCCGGCATTATTATCCGTATCATCTCGTTCGGCTGTTCTTTTGTCTGAGACCAGTTTTGGCTTAGCGTCAACCTCAGGAGCAGTGCTTCGGTATAATAAGGAATTATGATTTCCTACTAACAATAGTGGCCCGTAACAGGGAATGTCAGTCTCAGGGTTCTCCATGTTTAGGAGGATTACCTCCTAAATAATTCATATTATTTGCAAATTTTGCAAAGTTAGGACGGAGAATATAGCATTGTAAAATTACAGTTTAACATTTTTATGCACGGTTCTGCAAGGATAGGGAATAACACCACTCGAGTAATTTTCTCCTCTCGCTTCTATGGCCTATGCCATACCTTTCCGTTAGTAATATAGTCGGTGTTTGTAATAATAGGTCAGAAAATGTTTATTTAAAATCTGTAAATTCAGATCTGTAGGTACCCTGTGAATATTCAAAACCACAAGAGACAGAATTACTGGCCAAACAGAAAAAACACATTTTAAACATTTACTAGAAGAGTGCTGCCTAAATACGAACGTTTTATTTTCAGTCTGACGATTTAATCTGGAAAATGAATGAAAAAATTATTTAATTTCGCTTTCTAACTCAGTGTTCGTCCTTCCCGCGCTGTCAAGTAATTACATCTCCCTCCGTTTCAGTTGCTCCCGAAAACGGGGAGGAATTAATGAAAATTCCATTGTCCAGGAATGTCCCGGCGATTTGGCAATGGCCACATCTGCCTTTTCAGTATCCGAACAAGAAAATTACAAAGTGACGTGACGCGTCGTCTGCCGGGGGAAGCATTCATTAAGCGAATATTATTAAAACGAGCTGCCTAATCGCTCGCCTAACAGACGGGAATGTACAATTGGTACGCGATTCAAATTGAGTCCGTATTGGTTGAGCGCGAGCGGTTGAAGAAAAAACCCTTATCTGCCGTCTATTGAACGTTATTGCCGGGGGCGGGAGGGAGAGAGAGAGAGAGAGAGAGAGAGAGAGAGAGAGAGAGAGAGGGACTCTCAGTTGCTGTACATCTTTTCTCAGCGGAGTGCATTATTAATGTTCGTTGGGCTTCCCTTTACAGTAAAAAACCATAAATACCGCAGAATATTTTTCTGAAACTCTGCGACTCGAAAAAATACGCTCAGAGTCAGTGATATCATTGTTATAAGATTTCAGATAAAAAATGTTTTCTTCAGGAACAGTTCGTTTAAATATGCGCTTAGAATCAGATGTAATAGCGGAAGTTGTTTAAATCTTGTTCATATTCTCAAAGTGTAGAACGGATGGAGAATGTATACATCAGCTTATAGGCTGGGTTCATTATTTTATAGGGGGTAGTAGTTTGAATTTATTACCTTACCCGGCCTAAATTCCCCTAAGGGATCGGGTAGGCTCATGTGGAACTTTAAACATTGATCCAATAATTATATAGGAGTATCACTCTTGCTACTTCTGTTTCCACTCGTCGGTTCGCGAGGATATATTTAGAACTCTCATTAGATTTTACGCATGGAAACAAAGTATTTTTGAAACAGGAAGCATATTCACTATATTTTTCTTGTTAACATTCAATACACACGTTGGACTCCGCGTGAACTAATATCGATACGCATTGAACGCAACTCCAGATATATCACGTGAATTAAGGTACGAGACAGTCATAAATAAATGGAGCTTACGTCGGCGTATACGCGCTTTTACGATACATCACAAAACAGCCGTAAAATCGTCCCTCGAAGTATTGTACTCTTGTTATTGTATCTGTAGAAATGATTACATTTGTCGACTTGTTTGCAAAATTCCGTTTTTCCTAATCGATTCTATTTATTTCTTTCCTGCTACAACTTTTTTACATTATTTCTGATAAAAGTAATTTTGCGTTTAACATTCGATTGTCACCATTTCTTCGCCATATAGAAAATATGTAGCCAATTTGAATTGTTACTGGATATGCATCGTATTTATCTTTTTGCCCAAATCTGGGTCTGTTCAGCAGCCATATGACCGCATTAATTGTCTCACAAAGTTTTTCTTACGAAATTTTATTATTAGTATGAGAGGAAAGAAACCTTTCGGAGTTTGTGGCTCCCGAAGTCTCAACAAAAGCCAAAAGTCGGCAGTCGCGAATCCGTATTTCAGCGAATAAAGCAACGATCGAGTGGAATAATTGAATAGGGCTGTTGGAGGTTGTAACCAAGAGCGTGTATTGACAACGGGTTAATTAATGGCCGGTCCTAGCGTGGCTTTAGTAGGATGGTAGCTTCCGCTCTACCAATGAGAGAGATTATGATAGGCTGGCCCCAAGCCACAATTTAAGTTCAATATAATATCTTCGTACTGGTAGTGGTTCTAGTACAGTTATGGAATCATAATGAAGTTATTTTAATACCTATTTTAATGTTTACGTAAATAATTTTTTACATAGGTCAATCCGCTTTGGGGGTTTGGATATCATCACTTCTGTTTCCACTTTTATGTCACAATTCTACTTCGGTTGTAGACTATTTCTTTTTAATAATGCTGATACGTCGAGTTTTATTGTTTAGACAGCTGGTGGCAATACTTTTATCTGCTGATAACTTCATTCATTAATTAAATTCCCGAGCAATTATTTCTTTTGAAACATTAAGATTAACTTGTCTGACGCTAATCTAGGAATAGCGCTCGCAAATAATTTCAGTTCGGACCCGTGGGTAACTCATCGCACAATGGATTGTCTCCGTGTTGGCCAACTTGTTTTATAATTCCGCAATTTTTATTTCGGTTTAATTTTTTTATTTCTAAACTACCTTTGCGATAATTAGAAGCGTATCATCGCTCTTTTTTCATTTGGAGCAATCTGTTACGTAAAATAAAAAGAACAGCTCATTGTTTTAAAAGAGCCTAAAAGGGGGTGGGCCCCGAACTGTGTGGGCCTGTGAGAAAGGTCCGGTTGTTTCACACGGTCGAACTTTTACCGTTTGTTGTTCGATTTGTGGCTCAAAGTGAATTCCTTCTTTCACTCAACTTGCCCTTTGCCTTTTTTCAGGCGGTAATTATTTCCCTGACAGTTTACTTTTAATTTATCAATAGCTGTTTAGTTTAACAGCAGTAAGTTTAGACAACAAACTTACAGTTATTCATTGCGATGGATTTATTGCGTTTTTATGAATGCATTAACTGGAGGAAAATCACAATGTCAAGATTTTATGAATATGGCTCATGCGAATAGACAACTCACATGTTTCACTATTGCGGAATAAGGAAGTATTGGGCTTACCTAATAGGTTAGAAAATTACAATAGCTCTAAGCTAAACGTAACATCTTAAAGTTAAATAATATATAGTCTTCGTAATACGTAATCTAGAAATTTTAATTTGCTTTATTCTGATATTATGTTGGTGTTTGGTGCTGTTAATAATAATTATAAGTTTATTGTTTATTACCATATAGTTTATAGTTTTTAAATATTGTCAGGCATTGGTATTCTGTCGTCCGCTACGCTGGAACACCTGTACCTAAACTGTGGAGCTGAGATTAATTTTTGACTTCAATTTTTTCGACCCATCTACCCAAAACATTACTTTTTTATGCATTCTGCGGCTAGTACATGGGGGTAATCTTGCCGGTGGCTTTTTTAGCACTTTCATTATGTAACCAGTGTGAACTTTCAATGATCCATCAGTCAGTTTTACATGCTACATAGTCCCATCTCTGCACATAGACCCAACCCGGTGTGTGTGCGGTAAACGAAAAAGCTTTTTTTATAAAATATTTATACAATTTCTGAACTGTCATTGTGTTTCTGTGGTATTATTATGAAGGAATAATGAGCAACGTAATTTTCACTGATATATAAAAAGACTTTATTTAATATCTGACACACTAATGCAGATTTTATGTTTCTTGGTTATATGAGAGCGCAAGAAACGTTTGTCATTCCTTAATTTGTTCTCCACCGGCTTTTGTTCCTAATATTTGCGCCTAATAAAAGTATATTTTTCGGTTTCACTGGCGCATTAATTTCGAAATGACCGAGTGCTTTAGGAAATGAACTGTTGGAATTTTTTTTACAACATCCGCCGTTTTAACGACTCGGGCGTCAAACGGTACATCCTCCTCGTCCTGCCGGCCAACCCGTCCGTCGTTTGACCCGGTACCCAATAAACGAGCACAAAAATTACAATAACATCCTTCTTCCCGTTCTTTGAACCGACTACTGATTGAATCGGCCGTGGAGAATGTACTACTCGTTTCTACTGCGACAGTCAGTATATCATACAAGAGAAAGCATTAAAAATTCCTGCTATATATTCTGCTTTCGTTCTACATTCTGCACTCGCTATTGTAATCTCCGGCTTAATCGAAATCTTCACGGCAGTTCCAACGCTAGCTGTTCCGATGTTCGTTTTCATTTCTACGTCCGCATTTAGTGGACATAAATCATCCGAAGGTACGATCTAGCGTCACTGTTGGGTTTAGCATCCGGTGTATACTTGGGGGTCGTGACAGGTTATCGGAGGAAGCTGGATGTTGATGGGGGCATTGGGGGCTGTCAGTTGTCGCCAGCTTGTTTACTGTGCCCGAGCATGCTACCCGGCCTAATGACGGACGCTTGTTTTCTTCCCTTTTTCTGTAGACTTTATGTAGAACCGAGGGAAGAATATCCTTTCACCTTTGTCTCGGCACCGAAATAGTTTTGACGCTGTGTTTGAGTTTTCCGCTACTTCCTACCACATCGATAAATTTTACGAAGTAACATTTACATTTTCATAAAAGAGATGTATAATTACTGATATATACTATTGTTGCTCGTAAAATGATTTTATTTATTTCGACCTACGGCAGTGTTACATATATCGCTGCGTGTTCTCGTCAAAAACATTGTTTATTTGGAACAAGTTGGAATTGAACAGACCCTCAAATTGTTATTTCATTATTGTTATAATTACGGGCGTCAAAACTTCATTTAAAAATGTTTCGTATCATGTAAAAAAATTATTTCGCATTTGTTGGCGCGTTGTATTCCCATATCAATATGGTTTGAATAAAGTTTTCGAATCGATACGCTGAACGCGATTCCGATTGAACTTATTTGTCGTGCATTTGTATTCAGCGCGATCGCGTGTTGCGCTAGATGTCCGTTATAAAAGTATAATGCGGCGTATAACAAAGTTGTCTTTATTCCACTTCCGAAGTATTTCCTCCGCATCTGGAATCGAGCGGAATTTATTGTGGTTCTTAATTCCCTAAAATAGACGCGGACGCCTCCACCCAAGAGTCTTACTACACGATGCTGCTTATTTACACCATGAGTGGTTCAGTCGTAAATATTGAGATTTAAAGTCAAGCCTCATTTAAATATAGCCTAGTAGTGATTTCCTTGTAATATATAAGGAGGTAAATAGCTAGTTGGGGTCAAATTTCTGTTTCATTATAACTAGCAGTTGTGTTGGCAATCTTCAAAATTTTCTTCCCTTAAACTTTAATCGTGGCCTTCGACCTTTAAGCGGGATTATAGTTCCTAGTAAAAGGTTGATATAGAATATAAAGAACCTAGAAATTGAGTGTCCTATTTATGTATGCTGTTTCTCGTTAACAGCGCGAGATTTGTTTACATTGATCTCTTAGCTATTCCTTTTAGCTGCTAACTGAGATTTTGCAGGCGACGAGTTCTCGGAAGGCGGATTTGAAATTTTTGGCAATTTTTCTGACTGATTAATCTCCGTGTTTTTTCCGTTCGGTCTCGTCTCCGGTATTTGGAAAAATGGAATTTTAATTAACGGATTTCCATATTAATGGTGGTGTTGTTTAATTGTATGGTGGCTCAGATGACCCGTTTACGCCGCTATTTTTAGCCTGGGGTTTTTTTTAAAGAAAAAAGTGTTCGACCACAGGCCAGTGGAGCGTGCACAGCCATATTGTTTTTCCGTGAGGTCAGAGGACTATTTGCTGCCGTTTTCCAGTTCGTATTATTTTATTAATAAATTAAAGTTAGTCTCAGATTTAATTTTCATTTAATACGGTTAGAGACAGCAGTTAATCCTACTTATTTTTATTTATATTGAAACCTGGTATTGTTATCTCAAATAATGAATCCCCCGGTGTTTCAATAATATATGTAATAAATCGTTATTCCAGAACCAAATTTTAACTACACCGCATCATAGCATGCACAGTATCCATCGTATACCGGGCATCGCTATTATTGGCCAGCTTGTTGAATATAAACTGCATACTGATATTTCAAAGAATATATTGAAGGCGCTTTGGAATACATGCATAGCTCCCCGTATGGATTTCAGGCTCTCCTTGACATTGAGGGAATCCGGCGCCTCGCATATTCGATACGGTGTTTACATAATTTATAAGTTCTTATAAAATCTTTGAAGGAAGGTGAACTGTTTCGTTTTTATTGAGGGAATCATTTTTCCAGGATGAAAATTTAACTCTCGCATCCCTTAAATATCAATTTAACCCTCTATGGGCCGAAATGTTATTTTAAATCCAAAAAAATTGGGGGAAAGGAAAATCAGCAATTATAAACCTATATATGCAAATAAAAAAAAATTATCCTTTTAAACAATTTTATTGCAGGATTAAGATTTATGCGCCATCTCACGAAAAAAGCTATAATTATTTGGTAAAATCTCGATAAATTGAAATGTGAACTGAAAGTTACATGGGCCCATAGAGGGTTAACAATAAGCTGCACTGTTTTTTTTTTACTCTAAGGTATTGAGGTATTGAGTTTTAAAAATTCCATTCCTACATTACTTAATTTATTATATAAGTATACATTTTGATATCAAAATTGACCCCTGCTAATCCGGTATTTTTCCTGTGGTTGTTAACCACCCGAGCGACTTCTAGTAGAAGGATTTTTCACCTTTTCCCTTGAGGCCCTCCCAGGTGTTGTCTGATGGAACTATTTATTACTCGTTCCATCATCCCCGGTCCAGTCATCACTCGCTGGGACACCCCGGAAATGTCCCGGACCAGCGGGGGTCAAACCCCCGGGGTTTTTCACGCGGTATTTATGATGTTGGCGATAATTCAAGTTCCGGTCGCGGAAACCTCATTTAGAAGATGCGTCCATTAATAAAGCAATAAAATTATTCCCAACCGTTCAATTTACCCCTCTGTAATTGAACCTAATGTAATGCATTATAGTAAAAACTTTAAGTCTTGGTGGGGGTTTTGGGGGGGGGGGGGTTTTAGCTGATGGATGGACAGCCACCGGTCGGGTTCGGGGCCCTGTTTGGTGGTTTAATTAAGGCCCCGGTCACGCAACAGGCGGTAGGCCTACCGCGCTCGCACACACCAGCCACCCTACCCTACCCTACACTACCACACACACACACCCAATAGTCACGCTCCTTTACCCTATTTCCCCTATATTGGCGGGGGAACCACTACCCTCACTTTTCGGCGGCGCCCCTTTCATCGCACACCACCAGCCCGGTCTCTTCACATTCGTCTGCCCTCATAGATAATTCGTTATAGACAATTTAGCGTAAGACAGAGGAGCGACATTTACGAAAATATTTATTTCTTTAAATGTCGCACGATATTCGTGTTAGTGTATAAGGTACACTTGTACCGGCTTGCAGCACACTCTGCTATGTGTTACATTAAGCGGGAATGTTACAATGTTAAAACCCTGAAGAAATTTATTCATTCTCATGAGCACACTCCTACTCTTCGTTCACTTCAACACAACATTTGGTATAGTGCACGGTTTGATTTGAGGTCCCGGGGTAGGATTTTTTGTCCGGTATTTTTCGATAGAGTGGACATAAATAATCCGTATATTCAGTGCACCAACAGTATTATTTCTAATTTATTAACCTTTCCTATTCTTAATTTAATGATTTGAATGGATTAAATGGAACTTTTGAAGTATTTTAGCAGGTAGCACCTAGTGTTTATTTAATTGTACTGAACGTTCATACGCCACCGGAAAATTGAGTTACACCTGCGCATTATAGCTAAAAAAAGTTTAAAAATTGAAAAAAATGGTTACATTCAAATTCTGTATTTGTTCTGGCATAAATATGGAAATGGAAAACTGCTATCGGCGCTGGGGCGTACGCACTATTACGCAGTTTGACAACAAATCAATAGTTTATTGGTTCGGATCGCGCCGAATTTCAACTTGTTTTAACAGGTTCCGTTCGTACTGGAAAGTTATTTGCACTCCCACTTTGTCCAAGTTCACTGCAGAGGGATTGGATATTTACGGAACAAAAGGGGGCTTGAAATTTCGGTCGACGGAATATTTTCCTCGGCGTGATGGACGAAGCCTTCTAGGGAGTGCCAAAAAAAGATTTTATAATGCACGCTGCGGCCCCACCCGACCGTCGAGCGGCTTCCGAAATCGAATTCCGGGGGATCCTTATGAGGTTATATGAATAACATGTTCAAATTAACTTCCTTCGGTCCCGCCGCTAATGTAAAATTTTATTTAATTTTCATATAAAAGTCTCTCCTTTTGTTCACAGTAAAAAAAGCTGATTGAATTATCCGCCTTTTCTGAGTAGTATTATACCGATTTCACCAGTAATGTATTCCCTAATCACGTGGGTAATTTTTACAACTCAGATTAGCGTTCTTTTAATACACAAGTGGTAGGGAATAGAAGATTTACGTAATTAGTCATTATCATCAGTTCACGAATAGGTACCGACAGCATAAGAATATTATTATAATATGGAACAACGTGTTAGTCCCTGAAAAGTGAATTCTATGAAGCCTTAATTTCCTGAGTACAACGGTTACTTACACTAGCGGATAGGCAAGGAATTGTTGATTCTCTGAGCCACATGAACTCAACGATAGTTTTTTCTGGTCCCTCTCGAGTGCTCAGGAGTTATTTTAGATCAACTCAAAATAAATTTAAATCTTAAAAAATAATCGTAGTGATCTAATTATATATTCCGAAATAGTATCCGAAACACCCTTAATCATAATGTGTCAGCAACGACTCGCAGGTCTTGATGATCTGAGGTTATTATACAGCGGTAAAATTAATGCTCGACGGTTCTTGTTAGTCAGAGCGATCCTCAGTCGGTTCATCAAACGCTGAAATATTCCCCCCAATGGGGTATTAGCCGGAGGAAAAGCTAAATGGGGAAAGCGGTGGTTGGGTATTTGCAGTTTCAAAAGGGAGAATATCAACTGAATCGTTTGATGTCCAAGAAAATAATCGGGCGGTGTTCTAATTCGGCCAGACACCGATCTCCAAGGAAATGCCCCCTCCTCAGTTTTCAGTGAAAAGTGCTTATTCTCCTCGCCCAATGTTTAATAATTTCTGCCTTGAATTGAGCACAGCATTATTTTCCTTTTTTTATGAAAGCCGTATTACAAGCCGTAATCGTGACTATTATAAGATCGACTGATTTTGCCCTTTCGAAATATTTTACAATATGCACCCAACTATATTAAAGGACTATATTTCTGAAGCAATTATAGTTTTCACAGAAAACGAAAAAAAAATAATTGACACAGAATTTTAGGCAAGAAAGAAATATCGTCAACTAACAGAAACAATTTTCT
Source organism: Lethocerus indicus (assembly GCA_019843655.1). Lineage (NCBI taxonomy): Eukaryota > Metazoa > Arthropoda > Insecta > Hemiptera > Belostomatidae > Lethocerus > Lethocerus indicus. The sequence goes on from JACDQD010000008.1 coordinate 14,448,860, forward strand.
CCGTTGAATCATCTAAAATGTAATACAAATATTAACATTATTACAACCGTTGTTTCTGAAATTAATTGTATCGGTGGAACAATTGAAGGGAAGTTATTTGTTTTAAAAATGCTAGAGCAGATTGTATTATTATGTGGAAAGATGGAAGAAAACTCTCGGCTGTGAAGTGTGCCTCCTGTGTTGTATGTCGTTGCGTAGCTGATCAGATGGGAGCGACCGACCCGGTTTCTCCTTTATCGGCGACTAGAGAGCTCCCCGGCCGACCCATGAAAACCTTTCAAACGTTTATCCGAAAAGTTCCTTCGCCCCCAAAAAGCCCGGAGTGGGGCAATTTTGATTCCATCGGAAAATTTTTCCGGCCTACTGGGGGGGGAGGCGGTCTCCCCACCTGACACACCACGCGCCGTTTTCCCCTGCGGCCGATATTCCTCTTTTTTAATTATTCCGGCATTTGTTCGAGGAGTGAGGTCTTAAAACGCTCAGTGGGAAGTGTGGTTGTCGGGCGGCGATAAAGGCTGGCGGGGTCCCTAATGGACTGGGCGGCACCACCCCCCGGGCGGTTGTCATCACATCATACAGACCACTCTCCTTCTCGCCTGTTTTCTTGTCCGCACAATTTTTCACCGAAATGGAGACTTATTTCGCGCCCAACCCCGCCCCCTGCCCCCTAAAAATATCGAGCCGCTTGCTTCCGGACTGCTGGGAACAGAAAAATAGTGTTTTGTCGCGGTCCATTGCGTATCGAACGTAAAATATATTGGTCGTTAGAAAATCTTGTATTAAACAATTTTTAAAACTATTTGTGGAATATTAAATCTTGTTACTTGTATGCACTATACCCTCGCAAACTCCTCTGCGGGTAAACCTTTAAATTCACAGTAGATAGACAAATATAACTTATACCCGACCGGTTTAATCCCTTTTTTAATTAGCCAATTAATTTGGCCATGCCTGTTATTTAGCTAATTTATGCCTGAGTGAGACGGTAGGATTTACTTGGAAGTATCTCAAGTTTTGTATTTATTATGTGATACAGCCCTAAATGGTTGATCCGAACCGCGTATCTGTTATACATACGCTTGTTGTGATTTGCCAACGTCAAAGAAGCCAAAAATTATTTTTATTTAGACGATTAATAGTTTTATTTCATATTCGTATAATATTTAATCAAATAAATGTTCGTGTTAACGGTGTTTTACAAGAAAATAGGTTTGCAAAATATAACACCTAAAGCTTACTCGGGTAATTTCGTTCGGATTTATTCCCCACGGCTGATAGTTGGGTAGCTCCGTTTAAAGTGGTAAAATGGTGCCAGTTGCGGGGAAATTTCCGGGCTGCGGAAAAGGGAATTTATTATTTCGGTAAGGACAATGAAAACAATGGAACGGGGCCTTTAACTTGCGAAAGTGTGAATGAATTAAAACGGTCGGGTGGTAATTTGTATTCCCCGAATTTCTGGAATTTATGAAAATAAAGGATCCTCTCCCGTAACTTTTATGTGGGTAGAATCGCGCTGAAAGGCCAGTTTCTAATGCGTTTATACGTCCCGACCTAGTGACCTTTATCGCTACATGCCAGGAAGTTATTGCACGGTAGTTTATGGATAAAAAATTGCAAATAAAATTGCAGAAATTATGTAGTATGTTTTATTGTTACTTATTGGTTGGATTAATATAGCGAGTTTCGTTCGATAGTCTGTAGGGTTTCGTGCTGTGTTAAGAAGCGGGGCGAGCGGCTTTCCCCCCGGGACCTTCCTTAACTGAGAACCTTCGGAGCAATTTTTTTTTCATAATTTCTTCTCTCCCTCCTATTAAAGTATTGATAAGGTATTCGTTGAATTAGGTTCGGGTTCGCTAAATCATTAACAACTCTAAAGAGGAACTCTCTTGCGAAAATATTACGAAAATGTGACTGATGTCGTATACTCATGTGATTATTTTTAGCAGAAAATTGTAGTCGCCAGGTTATATTTCGCAGGAGATATTTTTCACTGCGACTGCACTTCACTCAAGTTATATTAGAATGATGTATTTGATCCCTTTTGAATTTCATGGCAATTGGAGGTTTTCGATTTTTTTTGGGGTTAGGTCGGTATTGATAATTACCGAGGAATGGTGCTTCATTCTCCTTCAATGCAATTGTATAATAATAATAATAATTGTCGATCTTCTGCGGTATCATGAATTCCAGACTGGGGGACTGCCAAAACGCGAGATCCTAGCAGTCGAAAAAAATTTCTCCGATCGGCGGTAGAATATTTTCGAGCGTCGTAAGTGGGCGGGTAGTCCGAGGGGTGCATTAACGGTACTCGTGAGGGTGGGTGCTGGCGGTTGCTGCTTCGAGCCTTTCCTTCAGAAATTGTGGAGCCGATGGAGTTTTCTTCGGGCTCAGATTCGATTTGCAAGAAAGATTGGGTTCCCCCAGGTTGGCCGGTCCTTCCCCCCCAAGTTAAATTTCGCCTTATCTCCGCCCGAGCCCACTTTCAATTTAACTGACTCCTGCCCTCTTCTGTCAAAGGTCTCCCCACGCGGTTTTGATCAGATGCCGCCTCGTCTTTATTTCCTTATCTAAATACGACGTGTCGAATTCCCCGCCCTGACAATATTTCACAAATTGAAAAGTCACCATAGAAAAATATATAAAAGTGTTTCCCTTTCCGCGGGTTCCTTATTCGGGTTAAGGTCTATCCAAATCTCCTTCTTGGGTCAGTCATAAAAAATGCTCAATTGTTTCGATCAACTAATATGATAGTATCACATGAGCCGGTAGGATTCACTGTCGTAACATCTCAATATTTCTGAATGGGTTCTGGTTATATGATTAATGTGGACTGGCCGGGAATTATTTATTTATTTATTGTCTCCGTTTATTTAAGCTTGTCACACGTGTATCGAATCCTCTCACTACTGCCTGAATTTTTTCCCTCTCATTCTTCACCAGCCTTATTCTTTATCTCATAAAAATGTCCTCATAACACCCTTTGCCGTTTTGTACGCCAGGAGCAAAATGGGCGGAAGATATTGAACGATCTCATCTCCCAATTATTCATCGGCTGGAACATTTATTCTTGTTCGCTGTGAGAAAAACTCGGTAGGGAACGCTTTCGGCGATTTAAAACAATGCTTCAGAAAGGCTCCAGGCTCAAAGCCTGAACACCAGTTACTACAACTAGCTTCGTCACAATCGACAGTCACGCAACGTATGATCCAAATTCTCAACACCTCCGCTAGCACATTGTACGTATTAAATAAGGTTTGGCTTCAGCAGGTAGTAGGCAAGCGCGATCATTAGAAGGTACTATTGCTCGCAGGGAGTATAAGAACATAACCCACAGAGGTCCTGACAAAAACTGTACGAAGTCTTAAATGCAGAAGATTAAATTGTGAAATTAGCAGATGGACCTTTTGCAAGCACAGCTTTTTAGATTCCTTGTTTAATTTGTTCCTATGTGTAGGTTGGGGAAGTGTTAATTAAAAATTAGTGCGTCGATATCTTTTTTATTGAGATATTGTTCACAAAACAAAACGTGCAAACTTTAATTTTTAAAAAACTGAAAAATTACTTGCCCGAAAATGTATGGTGCGTGCCCTTCCCTCAACACCTGACCTTTATCTCGTATTCTTGGATAATATTCACCTCACGTTGTCCTCTCTTTGCACGAATAATGTAAGCCCCGTATTTATAGTGCCATATTTCTGAAGCAGTCTATAATGATCTGACTTCATTGTGCGCCACAATTAGTATTTTACTATCATCGTTTGAATTCGAATATTATAGACCTTTCCAAGTTTAATAAACAACGCGATGAACGTCATAAATAAACAGACATTTTAATTAAACTGGTATGATTTTCTAAAATGACTTATTAAGCATTGGAAAATCCACCTGTGTTACATTCGTGTGACAACTATTCTTCCTTCATAGAAGTATGGGATATTCATTAGGACTATATTAGTAATGTATGTGGGATGACCAGGTTTATCAATTACGTTCTGATATATATATGAAATACACCTTTGTAAATTCGTACTGTGATTCGTAATGCTGTTTGATATGTTCGTAGTTTGCAGAGTGTATTAGCCGGAAATAATTCATAGTTAATTAAAAGCAGGCAGAGTATCACACTGTCATTGTAATTCGTTATCATCCAATTGTTTTCATACTTTCCTTTATAAAATTGATGTAAATGTAGATATTTTCACTAGGAAAAATGTTCCCATTCTAGAGATAACTGTGCATACATTAAATATGAAAATATTATAACTGTAGTTTAGCCCGACTGGGATGAGCCCCCATTTTTATCTCTCGGCACGTAGTTTCTGTTGCTCTTTCCCTCGTTGGATACGTGCAGGAAAATGAAAAAAAGAAGCGTGGTCGATTGGTCCAGAGATGGTCTGGGGGAAAATCTTTTCTGTAAAGGTCTTAAGAGTTAAGAAGTAATTGTCGTTCTTGAAGAAATGGAACGTAAATCTTTCTCATCCCGCCCTGTCGGATCAGTTCCCTCTTTCTTCCTCGTACGCGAACAAGGACAGCAAAGGATGTTCTAAACGAACAGATGATATTTTAATATCTGACGAAACCTCCTTCCATCGTACGCATACCGTAATTTATTTATTTTACTTTCTTAATAGCATTTTAGTAATTTGTATTTTCCAGGATTGAAAGATATTTTTTACTAAGTACGCCTTCCTCCTTAGTTATATATAGGCAATTCTTAGGTAAGTCAACAGACTTTGTGACTACCACCGAAACAATGTACTAATTTAATACGCCCCGCTAGCTTTGCACAGTATATACTGCAAATTTGTAGGTTTAAATACCCCCTTCCCCGGGTCGTCATCGTTTCACCATATCGGTTTTGAGGAATGAGTTCTCGGGGGTGGAAGGGGAGTGTTAAAGAGCAACCAGTTGAATGGCGTGGGGCCCGGGGGCAGTTTGGTTTGGGGCCGCCCCCCGTGGCGTAATAATACTAGAAGCGCTCTCTTATCTCCTTGCCGGTTGACGGGTCCTACCGCCCTCCATTCAGACGGGGCCCTCATTTGTGCTGTGCCGCCGCCGCACCTCTTACCCGCCTTCATTATAACTCGGGTAATTGCGCCCCCCCCCGCGAATTTAGTCTCTTGTTATACTTTCGGTTCCAAAAATTAATCTGCGCATGACTGCTGGAGAATTTGAACATTTTATGGCCGCGTTTAACGAATTTAGTGGGAGGGGGGCTCTGCTAATGTTCGGACTATTATCCACGCGCCGGTGACCTAGACCGAATCTTAAGTTTCCCTCAACACTAGCAGTGGTGCTGGTAAGATGTTTTATCGGCAGCCTTATTGTATATCTGAGCCAGTCAGTAATTGTATTAACAATTATTTTGTTTCAATTCGTACATAGTTTCACGTAATTGATTCGTGGCCCAGACTGAGAACTCCGTCGCACCGCTGAGCCACCGCAATGGGAATGGGCGACTCCCCACCGCCAAAAAAAAGCGGTAATAACCAGGCGTGCCGATAATTTGGTACGAAAGTTAAAAAACGACGATATAACAATCTTGTTTCGAATAAAACCCGGCCGGCGACTGCGGATAACACGCTACACAGAAAAGAATAAGTAGCACCGAACAGAGTGAGAGCAAAGCACGCAATCTTCTTATACAAACATCTCAATATTCTATCGGCAACACACGGCTCAACCATACATAAGCACAAGGTCATTTCACAAGCTGCATACAGTTTCAATTTACTAGATTTACTCTATGTATTATTATTTATTAGCCTAAACGTAATAAAATATATTAGTGCTCTGGTCCACTCGTAATTAATTCAAATTTGAAAATGTTCCCCTCAGCGGAGCATTATTTGCATGCACTTTATTCTGCAATTCCGCAGTGTTCTAGATTGTCTCGAAATCCACTTGTAAAATATCAAATTCTCTAGCGAATTATTTCCATTTCTATAACGCTTTCCTTTGTTTGTTCAACACATTCGATTCAAGGAGGAGAATACATACCGAGCTCATAGGTCCCGTTCTTTTTTCGAGTTCTTAAACCTCCCCTCCAACTGGGACAATTAGACCGGGGAGTGTATCTGACAGTTGAGCTGATGGAGGTGACCTGTAAGTTAGAGGATTGCTGATAAGTCTTTGTTATCAGTATTGGACCGATCCAGTTCTCAGACTACAACTCCCTTACATCTCTCTCACTCTCTCCCTCATCCTTCTGTCATTTTCATTTTCCACTCCTCCATTCACGTCTTCTCTCCCCATTCGTTAGGAGCTATATATATGTCCATATGTCCTATATATGTCACCCATTTAACGTTATTACTTCATAAATTACGTGCGCCCCCTGTGTAGAATATTCCTCGCGCCCTGGAAACATCCTTATTCCCTCACTCTGGAGCTTAATATCCGGCAAACGGGGGAGAACCATTTTGTTTTCAATTGTTTCTCACTATTATTTTGCGAAACGTATATATATATATATATATATATAATATACGCGCTATAATATTCTGTGTAGTCAACGCGTATTTGATTGGTTAGGTGGGACCAGCGTAGCCAGTGCGTGTGTAGCATGCAACATTAAAACTGCAATATTGGCTAGTTCGTAGGGGGTGGGCTAAATTGGGGTAGGGTTTGACAAGTTGGTGTACAAGTTTCATTATTATTGACCAAGGGCGGTACTACACCACTTGACAAATTCATGCCCTACTCCTGAGGCGGGCACCAGCAGCGGGGACCGAAACGACCGGAGCCGCCGCCTTATTTTGCTTTACTTATTTAGCAGAGTTTCAGAAGAGCCTTCAGTGTCAATGTTTATTTCTTACAACTTGAAAGGTTTTATACATACTATTGATGTTCATAATTAAATTGAAAAAAAGGTAAAAATTGTATTCCTCCGGCACTCTTTGTACCTGATGTTCCCGAGTAAATAATGCTAAATGGTTTAAGTGCGTTCCGTAATAATGTTGGGTGTAGGAAATATTTTTTCCGAAGTATTGTAACTTTTTCTCGGTTTTCTGCCACTTGTCACTGCCTCCTGTGGGTTTTACGGCGTAATCGGCTCAGCTAAGATAAGGGTCCTTCAAAAATCCGCCTCCCCCGACATTTCTCTTTAAAGAGCAGATCCCTCCCTGTTAATCTTAATAACTCTTCTCAGAGAAAGTTGACACTTTCCACACGCATAATCTCCCGTGCCATTCGGCCACTTGTCCCGTGCCCGAATTTAAATTGAATCCATAAACCATAAGAGAACTTATGGAGCCCCGCACCAATTTAGAAAAACTGCACGTAAATGTACGCTGCAACCTCATTTGAATATAAGTTTGTGCTAGTTTAAGTTCATCAAGAATAATTAAGTTTAAACATTTTTTTAGTACCTAGATAGTGTTATAAATTCATTACATTGTTTCATTTAGGAAGTACTTAGCGTTTGCTGATGTACTCGATCAGTTCAGCGGGAACAAAAATATTTGTTAACCGGGTTTAGTTATTGATCATTGTCAATGTTGGGCGTTAATATACTATTTTCAGAAAAAAGGGCGCTAGCCATTTTATATAATTTTATTTATTACTTCGAACCATTAATTGGTTTATGTAGTTAGTAATTACTGGAAATTGTTATTCTGCCGTCAGTAAAATTAGCCTCTACCGGCTTTGGCGTGCTTACTACGTTCAGCAGCGTTTGTCGAATCGTGAGGTTTGACCGGACCGTGAATATGGCGTGTGTGACCGGCGTAAGAAATTTAGAAAATCGTTCCCGAAAACTAATGAAAATCGAGCTGTTGCGCGCTTTAGTTTGTGAAAAAACACTGTAGAATTGAATTTGGGGAAGAATATTGTCTGGTTCAGACGGGGACTACCCGTTTTTGGGCCGAATTTAATCTACCGGCAGTGAGCAAATTGATGAGGGCAGATTGCCTTCCAGTTCCATCAAAACTGGCGATTGTCCCGTTCCCGTTGTTTGGATTGCAGTTTGTTGTGAACGTCTCGTTGTGGACAGAAATAATGTTTTTCGTAACAGATTTCAATTTTGACAAGTCTGGAAATTTCGTCGCTGACATTTTAATAACCGCCCAGGCTTCCTCTCAAGGCCGGTTATCAGACGGAAAACACACGCGGGAGGGCTAAAAAGAAGCCATTAAGGGTTCAATTAACGGTACAATGGGATTCTTGCGACACTTGCTCCCTCTCGCAGTTCTGTATTAAAAAGTAAGAAGGGGGAAATGGGGTAATAGATCACAGATCCAAAACATCAGCGCAATATACTTGCAAAAGTATTGTAATACGCCACAATATTATTGTCACGTAATAAATTATAATTGTAATTAAGCATTCATAATACTCAAATTATTGGAGCAGTAGTCTTATGGCTTCAGTTCAAACTGCATTTGTATTGACTGGCAGTAATATTGACAAAGTTGAGTCGATATCAAAATTTTCTAATATCGTATAGTTCTAATTAGTTTTTATCTATTCTATACCTTGAAGTATAACTGAAGTGTACGATGGGTATTCTATGAAGAGTATGTTGGAAAGTGTGCATCTGTCGATTTGTCGAAATTTATATGCAAACACCATTTCATGGCAATGGGCAAATTACGTCTGAATTTTCGTAACTTATCCCGGCATCTGAATATTTTCCCCGGAAATATTTTGGACCGATATGCATATTTTAAGCGTTTCTTTCTAAATTTCATGCATGTTTTTGTAGCGAGTAACGTGGCCTGGGGGTGTGCCTGCGTGCCGTTAGCGCTCAATCTGATACTCCCAGATTATTTATCAGGCCACCCCTTTTTGAGGCTCCGTTCCCTCTGGAGGGGACTGAAAAATCGTTACCGGAAGTACTTACGCGATTATTGGGCCGAGTTATTAGGGGTTTTTTTTAAACTCGAGACTGATTTTCATTTTATTAAAACTGGATTGAACTCAGTTTTTCCTGTTTTTAATCCCCCGGAAACTGATTAGACCAGCGAAGGAAAAAGTGCAAGCGAAGAGCATTTTAAAAAGGAGCGTTTTTATTACCCACTTAGTTAAACACGATTATCGAGACAATCACTGTGATGGGGTCACATTCAGTCGTAATTGTAATTGGATAATCAGAATAGAACAATTTTCCATCATTAGAAGAATTAATTTGGAACGTGAAATTTTTAATTGGTCCGATGACTTCCTTACTGTAAAGGGTACCTGAGTAAAGGGTTACCTTTTTTTGTATCGTATGAATTACCTGCCCGATTTCATGAGGTAGCTGGATTCTTTAAGTATGTTTAATACAAATGATAGGCTTAGTCAATGACAGTTGCCTATTTAATTTCTATCTCCAATCCATCAATTCGATAGCCCTTCTCATGTCACCTCCCTGAAAATCCGGAGCGCCACCTTAAGAGGAAATGGCCACGCGATTTCTTCACTACCTAGTAAGGGCAGTACCATCAATGGGTGGATTCAAATCACGCCGTCACTAAATATGATGAAAATTTGTAGTCGCGACTTAGAATAAAAAGTATTTAAAAAACTAGACCCGTTCTATAAATAGATTCCGGTGACATCGTATATTTATTGAGCTCCTTCCGTCAATAGCGCCGTCTTTAATATAGAAGGAGGGCCGGTGTGGGCGGGCGGCTCCCCCCCGCTGTACGTGTACAGGATGTGCGTCTCCAATCCGGGCACGGTTTTGGCTTGAGTCCCGGGCGGCAGGGTGGAGAGTGACACTCAGTGTGAGGCGGTGCGTGGTGGCGCGCGACAGATGAGAGAGGAGCCGGCGATGGATGGGAGAAGGTCGGCAGGATGAGCTCCGGGGGCCCGTCCTCGGTCTCGCCCCCCGCCTGGTGGTGCCTCGCCCTCTGCCACACCAGACAACAATCGCTTACGCCCGCTGAGCCCGCCCCACAGCTCAATAAGACCTCCCTCAATGGTAAGTCCCCGTCCGTTTCTAAATACACCACCTTCCCTTCGGCCACGACATCCGCTATATTACCCCGACTTTACAATTATTATTATACCAGGGGCATTAGAAGCGAACTCTAATAGGGGCACAACTGTTCAAATGTTAATAACAATATTTTTAAATTATCAACTTCCGGTGGGATCGCGTAATACTGGTGTTAGTCAGGGATTTTTCCCGCGTTTGAAACCCCGTGGGGGGGGGGGTTGCCCTTTTTCCGGAAGAAAAAACCCGGGAGGGCTCTAAAGGAAAACAGGAAAAACCACGGACTAGCCTCTTGTCCTGCGGTCCGGCTGACCGAGGTCCTTCCCACAGCATTACGTGATCCCGCAGGAAGTTAATCCCTTATTTAATAAGATTTTTACTGATCTAGTGGACCGATGTCAGTGTCTGTGTTTGTAGTACTGTCCCCAGTTGTGCTCAGCAGACAAATTGATTTCGGTTGACCGCGAACCCCTCCGCGCGGCGGGACCGGGATAGGGTGGTTTGCTTTGTAACGAAAAAAAGTGTCCCTAACGAAGTTTCCGGGGGGAAACCGACGCCAAGAATACGCCCATGATGACGAGGAATAAATTGCTCCAGAATTAAAGGAATGAACCTGGCATTCTTGAGTGCAAAAATTTCACATATTCTCGCCGGAAGGGAAAATGAACGAAAAAAAACCCCAGTTGCTCTCAATAAGCACCGTATCTTAAAAATAACCGAGTGTATACAATAGAATGGTGGTGAAAATGGGAAAATAGCCGTCGATTTTGTTTTCATCTTATTCTGATTGGCGTGTCATTAATCCTGATTTCTCAGCGTTTTAAGACCGCGCATCTGAAGAAGACGGGTTTTCTGCGCGGCTGCCACCTTCTGGAGAACCTGTTCGGGAGCGGTAGCCCCAGCAGCAGCAGTCCCGAAGGACGTGGATTACACACAGTAATCATAATACATAACTCTAGGCCCTCAATCGATTTTAATTGTATTTGGATTAGGAATGTCGATTCCGCTCAAAGCGGTAACTGGTGGTGAGAAACGGCGATTGTGGTAGACCGGTGAGAATGTCCGGTTCAGTGATGCGGTGCAGTGGACAATGACAAATCTGTTGTTGTGTTGCAGGGGTCGGTCTGGACAACGTGGAGAGCGGCGGCGGAGGGCGGGGGCGGAGGCGGTGGCGGCGGCGGTGGCGGACAGGTCGGGGCCGCTGTCGAGAGGCTCATAGCCACCCTTCAACTCTACCCTGTTCTGCCTCCACCGCCTGACCCCCACACGGCCAACATTCTCAGGCTATGGATTCAACAGGTAAACTCACTTTACATTGTTATCTAACCAATATAGTCAACTTCACGGGGTATAGTTTCTGTCAATATATCTTAAACTGCATAATGACGTTGAGGTTTTTGTTTATTTTATAGAACCTTAACAAATAGATCCTTTAAAAAGAATATATTGCATTAGAATCACGAGTTTCAAATTATTAGTGAGAAAATAATCTTGATGATTTAGCTGAATTTAGGTTGTCATTTCGTAACCCGCGCTATTTATAAATATCTCTCTCAAGTACGTCTCAGCGCTAAGTCGGTCCCCCTAATGTGTCTTGCATAAAATTATTTATGCGAATGGAGGGGGGGAATATCATTATCGTAAATAATCGGTGCTTTATTTAAATGATATGTTAAATATAAATATAAAAAATATATAAAAAAATATTAATAATTCTGCTTTATAAATGCAAGGTGCTCCAGCGTTTTATCGAAATTAATACTAGATCTTAACCCTCTATGAACCCGTGTAACTTTCAGGTCACATTTCAATTTATCGAGATTTTACCAAATAATTATAGCTTTTTTGATGAGATGGCGCATAAATCTTAATCCTATAACGTTGTCAAGACGTTATCAATATCAATTTTTTCATTTGCATATATAGGTTTATAATTGCTGATTTTTCGTTCCCCCAATTTTTTTGGATTTAAAATAAAAATTCGGCCCATAGAGGGTTAATATTTTATAAAGAGGTAGAATTTTATTTTATAGTGTAAATACATATCTCTATCAACTTCTAGAATTAGACATATAATTTAATAGCATGGAATATTTCTGGAGAAGTGTGGATCTTATTTCTTAAAGCGTACATGTTACGTGCTCATTCAGCTCTGGCTAACTTCTTTGACCTCTTCTCTTCATGCGACATTTCACGCAGAAATTGAATTCGATCGCATAGTTTCATGATTAAAAAACAAAGTTTTATTTTTGCGGGCAACAAGAAGAAAGGACACAAAAGTTTAGTTCACTTGTAAAACAATAGAATCTTCTTGCGTACTTCGTTGTCACGACTTTAGCGTTCAGGAAGTGTATGTTCCAATCAGGTCGAACGATTGAAAGGCATCGCTGCCCGCCTACTGGTGTTGACAAGATTAAAGAGGTTGCCGGGAAAGACATTTTGGCAGCTCGTTGTCAAGTTTCATCACTCGTGTTATTTTCCAAGCCTCCTCGCTTGATTGGTCCTAAACTAGATACGTCTGCCCTTCTACTCGTCGCTGCTACACCTCCTTTAGTTTTATAGCGAGGTACTTACGTACTTCGTCTGCTGGGAGCAAGACACCTGGCATACTTCACCTGATATAAAACACACGAGAGACAAAAACTTGTATATAAAGCAGTAACGTTATATTTTAATGCATTTTAATCGCTTTTAATTTTAGTTTATTGCCTTCGAGGATTGAAACACGGATAAAATCGGATTTTTTTTATATAGTCTCGTTGAACCCGTATCACGATTGAAATCAGACCAAGTATCTCATCCTTCGATATTACAGAGTGCCACCGTTTGAATGGTGATTCGTTAACGAAGGGCCTTTCTTAAGTAAGCCAGAAGATATTGATATTACGGGTCTGAACTGGCTCAAATAAAATATCAGTCCTTATTTCGTGTTTAATCAACACTCTCTTTGTGCGCTCGACCCGTCCGAAGATTTTCTTCTCGTTAGGAAAAAAAGTAAATGGTATGTTGGCAGCATTCAGTAATGACTACTGTGCAGGCACCTCGAGGCAAAAACCAACAATACGGTTCTTTATTCTGCCCTCTTCCCTCACTCCATCTGTGGATTAATATAAGAATCCGTAGATTAAATGTGTTGTCGTTTGATTCACATGGCAACAGAGTTACGTTGGAAATCATTTCACTTCGATAACACTATAACTATCCAAGAAATAGATGGATATTGCTCTAAAGTGTATGTTCTGGATTGCTCGAAAATATTCGGTTCACTGGAAACATTTCGAAGCCACATCATGTGCTCCTATTAATTCTAATTAAATTTAGAAACCAAATTTAAATGTTTACATTATAAAGTTAAGTCATTAGCTTTATTCATATGTCTTATAAATCGTTATAAATTCGTTTTATAAATCTATATTACCGGAACGGAAAAATAAATAATTAACAATAAAATCGGTACACTCATTTTTTAAATGAAAATACATAATAATTTATTGGGGTTTATATAACTTGGAGTTGTATAAGCCAAAAAAAACAGTTACAAAAAATAAAGTACTCCCAACCCTACACTCAGGTGATCCTATATTCCACGTTCCACGAACCTTGTTTTTTTATCGCTCCCAACACAGAAACTGGCGCGGCAGAATACATTAACGATATTGGCTATCTCTCTAAATTAATCATTCATTCAAAACTGGAAGAAAGTAAACTGTGTACAAGGATCCAGGAAACGCTAGTTGTTGGTTGGTGGCCGGTCATGCGAACCAGGATTCGAAGCATGAGAACCGAGGCTAGAATTGGGCCGAATTTTTCTGAATCTAATAAAGTATACATTGAGGTCGCCCTCATCCGTAGTCCAGGCCGCCTTATTTTATTCTCACGATTTATTATTGGATGGTCAGCAATTACGGGAGGAGCAGCTTCCACTTTCTCGGTACTGTTCGAAGCGGAAGTCGTTTATCGCTTCATCGTCCAGTCAGCTGAACGAGTAGGTCTTTATTAGTAGTCTACTGCCTTCTGGTAATTAGAGCAGTTGGTTACACTGTTTATAAGTTAAAAAAAAGGAAAATGGCCCGTGCAAAATAAATGAATCAATACAGCTGAGACGCAATCTTTGGATCCGAAACCGCCCAAAGTTATATTGCGGTAAATTTTTTCATTTTGTCCTTTACTGTGTTAATAAGAAAATGCTTGTATCATTTTGTTTATGCGGCTCTACACCAAGACGAAGGCACTATATGTTTTAATTCTTCTAGAATGAAGCCCCTATTCTTGTCGGAATTAATATTAGCGCAGGAAATGTAAAAATTAGAAAGCATATTGTGCATTGGTTCAACGGTCAGAAAATATTATTAGACACGGTGTCTGATTTTATTAATGAAGGAAAGAAAACACTTCTCCTATTAACTGTGACTCAAATGTAATGTAGTAGAAAATCAATTTGGGAACACTTTGCGTTCGGGCATTAAATTAAAACATTGGGCGATATCGATACAATATACTCCTATTTTTGTCAAAAATCAAATTTTATTATACGTAAAGCTTCTGCAATGGCGACGAAATTAATTACTATTTTGTTAATAAGTAAGCACCAATATGGATCGAATGTATACAATTATAATCGAGAAACTGAAGAGTGATTGAATTGTTCTTCTTCAGGCAGTTCGGAGGGAAAGTAGAATCAGAAATTCATAGTATGCTCCGAATTGTGGATATCATTATTCCAGTCAGTAATTTCTATTGTTTTTTCGTCCGATGGCCCGGTTTGATAGACGAGCGGGCACAGGCGGCGAATTTAGGGTGGGATGTGGGCAGCTCCTCCTGGAAAATCTGTGCATTAGTTAGATTGGATGCGTGCGGAAAATAGCACAGTCCATCTTGCGTGAAACAGGCAGGACCTAAAGTATAGCCCTAATCACTATGAAGGTTGAGTGATTCATTTCGTTTGATTCATTGCGGTCATACCAAATATTAAAAAGTAACTAACTTATTTAATGCCCGGCTTTTCCATTCCAACGAGTGCTTTATACAAGCCAAGTATATTTGCCATTAGCATTATTATAATGCTTTCTGAGCTGCTGCGAGTATCGACCGGCCTTTCATGGGAGATACCAGCAAGAGCATAAGTACTAGATCAAATATTTAAAAAGTACCGCCAGTTTTAAAGGCGGCCATACATTCTCAAGCATCAGTTTACCGCCGTTTTACTATTGCATATTTGAATTTGAGATGCGGTACTTCGGGAAAAGTTCCTAGATTCCTCACCTATTTTACCTGTTTTATTAGATCAATAACATTTTATTTCGTTGAACGCATTCGTGCACTCAATTTGTAATTGATTTACATTAGTGAAGCCTCTGGGATATCCCACTATATCTATTCATTATTCCGACGTATTGCACTATCTCCTTCTGTTTTAAACTGGCTATCGAATTATTCTAATAAGCCTCTTAAAGCGATATTGATTATACAGCAAAAAATTGTAGAAAATAAATTTTAATTATCTCCTACTGAATTGTCATCTAGAAATATGCAGACATCCCTTTAAATTCTATCATATGTGGTATCCGTAATTGTGAATTCGTTTTCTGCGGAAATTATTTTGAAGAGTATTATTTACATTTTTGCTGTTAAAATTAATAAAGAAGAGAAAAACTCCGAGGTACTTGTAACTGCTTCGCGACAATGTATTATACGGTCTTCTCGATTGAATTTAAATCTGTTTATAGCGCTTTAATGTACCACATAATTGTTGAATTTTGAAACAAACGTCAACGCGAAATCGTAATTTAATGTTATGGGAATACTTTTCCCAGGGAAGATTTTACTCGGACAAAAAATCCAAAGGGTTACACGACATTCGAATAGTCAAACAATAATCCAATTAAGTTGAAAACTATCTCGACTGACTTTTTTCGGACCGATCCGGCCGCGATTATAATTCCAGTGTTTGAAAGGGAACCTATTAGTGGCGAAACAATACGCGATGAAGTAGTGTGGGTAGAGCGGTGATGGGCAGAAGCGTGGAGGGAGATCTACGTTCTATTCATAGATCCAACAGCATTTCACTTATCTGGACGGGAGATAGTTTGAGCTGAGCCAGCATGCCCGTAAGCTCTAGCTCAACATTCGCCCCTAAACCGACTCCGACCGTTTATTTTTAGCACCTGTCTCTTCTAATAAGAAAAATTTAATTATAATGACGCCCGTGTACAAAAAGCCAGATGGATTGAAAATTATCTAGTCGACAAGAATAGCGCATTATCGTAAAATAGAAAATACCATTTTCAGTGACTCGGTCAAAACTGGAATGCGGCCTATTTTAACGGAACAGTGATTTATGGATAAATATATTTTACTGGGGTAAAGCACAATATTAATTGCAAATAAAAACAAATATTGTATTATAACACGATTATTTAATTACACCACTCGGCGTTGTTCTGCTTGTCCATTTGGTCGTAAGCTAGACCGCGTTTCATGCTACTGCACTTGACAGTAAGAGTGCGTGACAGTTCTCAAAGGATTATGAAACCGGTCTAGCTTAAAACCAAATCGCAAGTACCTTAAATTATTTAAACTTCAATTGAATGAATTTTAATGCCAACCGAAGTTCTTCCCACAACTCCCCGCAATCCTGCCCGTCACAATTTTAGATGAGATTATCATAAAACCGGCCACAGAATTAAGGGCCGAGATCAGTACCCGGATTACCTGAATATATTTCAGAATATATAAGAATATATTTCTTATGTACAAAAATGTATGAAATAAATTTGTTAGTTCAATAAATTTTAAATTAGACTGGTGTAAATATTTTTAGAAGTAACTGTGGAATGCAGAGTTTAATATCGCCAGTGCGGGATTTGTTTCCCCGGACTGCATTCGCAAATATTCTTGTCGAGGTATTTTTGATAATACCGAGGTTACCGCCCTTTGAATACAGAAATATCCCGAGTATACAATCTCTATAACGCGGCTCGAGAATCCGTTTCGCGTTTAAATCTAGGGTTTACGGTTATAAACAATGATGACGCAGGCCCGTCAAAATTTCGTTTCCAATCTTTTATCGGAACTCCACCAGTTTAGATCCGACGGGGGACATCAGAGATTCATCAATCCCGCGGCCCTACCCTTCAAGTTACATCCAAAATACATCATTTTACGCCAATACTAAACAGTACCTATCACAATTATTAAGGCAATAAATGTGTTGTCTCGAGATACTGATAACTCGGGATTAATGAACGGCTACAGGCGTAGCCTAGGACACGGCAACTAAAATGGAAGGAATATAAAAAAATCCACTAGTTTAGTCTAGTCTACAAGGCTAAATGTTTCCCGGTCTGGGACTATATTTAGTTGCCCGTTTTATAAGTTGAAATAAGAAGTATACAGGAGGGACCTATTTTCACGGGTTTCGTCCTTTCATTCGCCGGATCCCATCAGTTTATGCGACAATCTTGCTGTTGGAGCTCGGCTCCTTCGGTTGGACTTTTCCGGCCTACCCCTTCCCCCCGGGCAATGTAACTTCTGTAGAAAAGGAGATTCTGCTTTAAAAGTGCTCCAAGTTTAAAATCCGTCGAAATGGACTTTCGGTTTGTTAGTTCAGTAGAAGTAGTAATCGTGTTGAAAATGTTTCATACTTCCTGTATTCTATATGATTGGACGAACTTCGCTATTGTCCCGTAGTATGAATGTGCAGATATATCTAATGGTTTTCAATACTCCCACGAATTAGGAAATAATAAGGCCCATTGCATTATATTTGTAGCCATGAAGTAGTCTCGTCTGAATTTCTTTTGCTGCAGTTCATTTCTCTTTCTTGTCTCCTTGACACCAGATTAAGGTTCGTTAAGGTCCGATGACGATAGTCTGACGGCTGTAAATCTTATTTTTTTTCCGTCTTTAATATCCGTCAGTGGGCTGGTCTGCAATGCTATGGGAACACTGCAGTTTAATTGATCTCTCTCCCTCCATCTCCCTGTCTGTCTCTCTCTCACTCTCTCTCCCTCCCTCCCTCCCTCTATCTCTCTCTGCATCGTATTTAGGCCAGTCGACCGACGCTAGCTCGGTGCCGGCTGGGGATGCTTGATTGAAATGAAATATCGTGGAATGCAGAAATTGAGCCTGGGGGGATGTAGCGTATACCCCGCAGTCCTATTTCCTCTGCTATCATGCCCCCGGCAGACTACTTTCGGTAAAGGTCTCGATTCGGTTGCCCTGTTATAACCCTTAGTTTCGGTTTATTTTTACTGTTAGCTGGATTCCAGCCTACGGTTAATTCTCTACTTTTTATGACATCGATTATTATGACAGTTTTACAATGATGGTGGTGAGTTTATACATAACTCTGTATTCACGGGGAGTTATTTCATATTTTTAACTGAATCGGTCTACTTCAGGTAACACGACCTACCTTCCCGATGTCTCTGTCTTATACTTGCTTTATAGTGCTAGTATTTAATTGATCTGTTTTGGTCCTACTATAATAATACAGGTTTAATAATGAACAACGGTGACGAATATATATCATAGTACTTATATTTCTGTGTATGTTTGCATGATAAACTCTAAGCCTTCAACTACCAACAAACTACTTCAAAATTAAAATCCATTTCTCGCTTTTTATTGATATCGGAACAGTATCGGACATCACGTATTGTATTTCGTCAAATTTTAACGTTTATTTAACATAATTTACTTTGTCGCCGTACCTTAAATGAAAATAGTTTTTTTGTTTCTTGCAAGGACATATTAGAAAAACTAAAACGAGTTTTGATGGGAATGGATCAGCACAAATTCAGGAGATCTCGGTTTCTTAGTTTGTTTATCGCCTTAATTGAGCTCTTGTAGTATAACGCCTTTTGGTCAGACAAGAATGCTGGACAGGTGGAAGACAGACGGAGCTTTGATGGTGGCCAGGGTCTATATAAGTTTCATCTAAATTCCTACCGTTCCTAGTGAACTTCTCTTCTGAGGGAGCCGGCAAGCCGGCCGATCCTTATGTCCCCGCATTCTCCGGGGCGCCGCACTTCGAATACCCACGGTGTATGAGAGGCGCCATAGCGCCTGTTCTCAATTATTATCCGGTAAATCTCTGTTATTTCGTTTATATAGTGCGCACAGTGTTGTTGAACTGTCTTCTGCGTCTTAACTTGATGTATGTATTGGCCGGAATGTATTGGACCCTGAGCCCAGTAGAGTTGAACAATCCGCGAACGTAAAATATTTCAGAATACTGAAAATAGATGTGCGGAAAATTAAATGTGTGAAGAACATATTTTCTTAGGAAAACCAAGTATCAGGCTAGCATTCATGTACATTTCATCGAAACATTTTCCTGATGACTTTGCAGCTCTTCTCGTAAACAATGCAAATTAGAAATTGTGTCCACCCTAGTTCGGAGACCGTGGGTAGAGCGAGAAATTCGTATTAAATTACTTACTCCAATTTTTTATTAAACATTAATCAGTTTTCATTGTTAGTGAGAAACTCTTCCAAATTATACCAAATTATTTTCGGATGAATCTCCGTAATTGCGTTTACTAGCTGGCGCACAGCGGGTTATTTTCGAACTACCGATTGTTGTTCCGCTATATCGTACCGAATCTACTGGGCATTGTGCCCAAAGTAATACGAGGTATGCTGCGTAATCCTCCAGTTAAAAGCTGTTCAAGGAGGCTTCAAAAAGGCTTTGAAAATGTAAGCTCTCTGTTAAAAAAATCCCCTCATTCATAGGAGATTCACTTTCCTCCAAAGTATCAACTCATCCGTTTTCATAAACTCCATCTTGTACTGTTCGTGCCTCTTTCGGAAATTCCATTAACGCTTTTCGGAATCTAAAAGAGAAAATATTGTTCTTTCATTGTAACACCGGATGTCACTCGCATCAAAACGGACTACCGTTACACACACACATGAGAACCAACGTAGGCGACTGAGAGTCACGCCTACATAAACAATTAAAAATCGGCCGTGCAATTAAGTTTGCAATTCTTACGTCGAAAACAATGTCTCCTTGACATTTGGATTTTCGTGGTGGGTCAGGGATAGGGTGCTTTGCCCGCAACACTATCCCTAACTATCTCGGGGAAAACCGAGAGGCCGCGATGAAAAGGAAATAAATTATTTAAAACTTTCATTAATGCCGTAATTAAAAACTGGCATATTTGGATCTGCTTGTAAAGACCCCGTGTTTCAGCTGCCGAAATACGCCACCGTTATGTCGCGTGATTATAGCGTCTAACATTCGTGGGACTCTGATTAACGGACTGTATTTAGTACTATGAAAAAGCTGACTTTCGCGCCTTGAAATTAGTGCAAACGACACTTTCAAACCCCAAATGCAATGCGTTAATCTCATCGATACTCCAGAAACGTTGAATGGGACAGATATTTTGGTATTTATCTTATCTATTTAACAAAATCAAAGCGAATTGTTTCCCTCCGATAAGTGGTGTAGTCCCAGAATGACTGTGACTAAATTTCTCTCTTTTTTATTAATTTCCTACAGAACTATCTAAAACGTATTGATTACAGCTAGCGTTCATGATACCGCGTTCATAAATACTAGCGTGATTTCTGTACCGATTTCAGCGTAAGGTCACGGCGATACAGAGGGAGCTTTTTAAACCTCAGCGTTTCTTTCCCACAGCTGCAATTCGCCAATCGTTGTTGGCGGGATACGCATAAAATTTGTTTGTGGGGGCCGACGCCCATCCCCTCCTCCCGGTCTACTCGAACGAAAGTCTAATTTTATCCCGCCGCCCGTTTCTGCGGTGCCCTCTCTCTTTCTCACTCTCTCTCTCTCTCTCTCTCTTCCTCTCGGGCCGGAGAATCGGGCACGGAACATCGCAGAGCGCCATCGACTGCCGTCCTGTGCTCACTCCCATCCCCCTCGTTTCTTTCTTAGACCGCTTGCCGTCCCAATAATCCCGGCCACGCTCTAGATGGCCGGCTCCCTCCCCCCGAGGCCGGTCTAACCTCCTCCACTTCTCGCTCCTCGTCTCCTCCTCATCATCCCCCAGCGATTATCTCGGACGCGATGTCCGGACACGCTCGGCTCGGCCCCGTCCTCCTGTGAAAAGTGCAGAAGTGCCCACGCGCGCGCCCGCGCCCGTGTGTATGTGTGTGTACCCGTGAACGAAAAAGAAGAAGTTAATAAGTGCGAACGAGGACCGCGGCCGTCACGAGATATGGTGCGCGGTGGTAAAGTGGTGGCGGCCACTATAGCGCTCCTTCAGCGCCAGCAGCACAACCGAGGAGGAGCCGACCGTCGACATTCCCCGACAGGTAAGTCTTATTAAACCTTATTTATATTTTAATCCGATGTTCATAAACCGATTTTCTCTCCTGGTATAATTAATAGTGGAAACATATTACTCCTCCGTACTGCCGACACTCATATCTGACCTTTTTTGGACATGACATTAATCAAATATGAAAATACAGATCGCTTATGTACTCGGTTGATTCCTTAAAGGAGTATGCGCTCTGTTCAAGAAAGATGCTACGCCCTACTAATTATAGATTAAAATTTTTAGTCCCGTACAGATAATAATCACAGCTTTAATTTACGTTTTCCTTTACTCGCGCGTTGTTTTTTATAATGTTTATAATAATTAAGGAAATAGTTGGCAATTCGTTGTAAGTAAATATACTTTGTACGTAGTACATCCTGCTTTATCGGAATTTTTTGCGGAATACTGTCATCAGAAGACCATTTGCTCAACCTTCAACCGAGACTGTCTCCGATGGACAGAGCTGTAAAGCACATCACTCCACACCGGCAGATAATAACCCGCCATCCACACACACACACACACACAATGCAGCCATAGTCGCCCTGGTGCTAGCTACACACGTACGCATAGACAATTTCGCGACCCTTATTTGGCCATGCCACAGATCATGTGCAATGATCAGATCTTTTGCCGTACACACTACATTCGTTATAGTATATTTACATTTCTTTAATTGTTCGTTTTGCGCATGAATTGTTTCAACCTTCGATCTGTGAAAGGCCTAAAAATATACCCGTTTTAAGCGTTGACAATTAAACTTAATTTGGACGAGTCCCAAATTGAATTGGGAGGGACTGTCGAAATTATATCCCCAAAAGAGGGAGCGTTATACTTCAGTAGGTAAAGAGCTCTCGTCCCTGTAAGCTTGTGTTAAAGCGTTTCCTCAATTATTTTCGGTTTAAATATTTGTGGTGCAGTAGATTGAATTTACATTTGAAGTTACTGCTGTTTCAAATCTTATCGATTTCCGAAAACTTTCTGTTAGTGATTTCCCTAGCAACACAAGGTTCGTTTCTTTTGATATGGTTCGGCCTCCAAATGTATTTTGTGGGCATCTCTCTGCGTTTTAGTTAAATTAAAATTTAAAGTTGTTATGAATACAACAATCATATTCTTCCTGTAATTGTTCGGTGAAATAAATTTGTCAAAGAAGCGTCGTTTCAGTAATAACTCTTTGTTATTGTGGTAATATTTGGTTCTCTGGATTTCCTGTAAACGCATAAGTACCTTTTGGTTTTGTCTTATGTGTGAACAAGCGAGATGAGACCGCCTATCGCACGAATAATGTTATTTAAAACGTTTCTATAAAAATAAATCCACAAAAAATCCAGTATTTTTGCATGAGTTTCTAGGCGCAAAACTCAACACCCAGATCTAAACCTTTTAGCTGTAATTAGGTGCGCGAACAACTGAACTTTCCCCAATTTTATTTGGCTATAATCGTACATTTTTTAATTAAACGTTCTCTTCGTGCAGAAATAAAATTCTGTATAATTGGTTGTGGAAGCATTCGTGTTACGTGAGGCATCTCATGTCAATAACATTAGCCCGACCTCTCGTCGGTGTCATGTGCACTAAATCCGTTTAGCCTAATTGTTGAAAACAAAGAGCAATTTGCGTTGGTTTTTTTATTATAATTAAAAACAAATATGTTTATACACATTCAAAAAATTCTTTTAGGAAGAAGTGCGGTAGCTTACACATTCACTTTAAACTTCGGCTTGAGCTGAACCGAGCGGCCCCTATTAATAGACGATATGTGTTACTGGTTTAAATTTCTTACCATTGATTTTTATATTTCTTCGCGAAAATACGAATTTTTTATATTTATGTACTGACTTTAATCTGAATATAATTGGAAGTTAATACACAGGCGAAACGTATTTTAAACAAGCATTTTGGAACGACTGTAGCCTTTCATCCTCCTTGATATTGATCTTAAATTAAAGGGCGGCAATTAACTTATTTGTTAAAGGGAGAAGATGACTTCTGCCTTGATATTAAAACCAACCGGCAATAGCAAGTTCCCCTTTTACCTGGCGAGGCTCTGTTTATCTGCGCCAAGTTCTCTTGTAAAAGCCGGTTTTTATCTCATTATAAAACACTTTCGCTTCTTAAAAAAATGTCTTGAGATTAATCTTAATGTATACCGTCCTCTTTGTAACGCTTAAAACTTTTCTGAGCGCTCTTTAATTACACTACGGTTACCTTTTCTAGTTTGCGGCTTTCGCCTTTGCCCAGTTTCCTCCTCGTTCTTTTAAATCCGAGAACCCTGTAAGTGCCCAGTAATTTAAACAAAGTCTATGTTGCTTTATGATTCTTTGGCTTCTTCTGTATTCAGACCAGACGCCTGAATTCGAATGGCTCTCTTGTCTGTACGTTCTGCATCTGGTTTTTGTTTTTTTGTTACTCCCCTTAAGGTCAAGTTTACTAGCTGTTTTCCGATTTTATTAATTCTTATCCTTTATTTTTCTGTTCTACCTTCGATTTTCACATCATGTGGACGCTACGTGGTATGCAGAAAAATGGTAGAGTCAAATATAAATAATGTGGCTACCTGCCAACGGACCATCTGTCACTTCGTAGTTTCTTATTTTGTATTGTGCCTTCTTATTTTCCTTTACTTATTCGGGTGATTACTTTTACCTTCTAATTTTGTGCGGTATTCTTTATTTTCACAGTAAATTATATTATAAATTATATTTAAGCCCGCGTTCCACATTTCAGATAATGTGGAATCAAGTATGGACGAATCGACAGTTAAGTGCCCCAGCTCCACAGATTCAGGGAAAGATGATAATTCAATAACAACTAGTAACTCTTCCGCTTCATCTTCCTCAGACAGAGAATGCAGCACAGAAGGTATTTTTATTCAATTTTGTTTTTTAGATTAATACAATCCGATGATTTCTTACCTTTTGTTAACCTCTGTTATATGAAAAAGTGCATACTTATTGTAGGGGTATTTTAAACGAATAATTTTATTTTATGCGCCTATCCACGCTTGAATAATGGTTTTCATTGTAATAAAGTTGTAGAAATTAATACGGTCGGCTGCAGTGAAGACTTCCACTGGGTGGCTAGCCGAGAGGAGCCGCGGAGGCGGAGGAGGGAGAGGAGCGAACAGCGTAAAAGCGGAGAGATAAACTACGCGCGGACTTCGAACGAGGTCCGACTTAGGAAGGCCTCCTCCAGTCTGGACAGAAGCAGGAGACAGACCAGGAAGGAAAGGGACCAGAAGGCGAAATCGACGTGCTCAGGGTACGGTAGACCGCCGCCGCCGCCGCCCTCGCCGCCTCCCGTCAGGCCTCCTCCGCCCCACGAGATACCCTATCTTCAGTACCAGTACGACCAAAGGCACCACTGCTCACAGCACAGCCTCGACTGCAGAATATCCTGCCAGAATGACTACTATCACTTTTATAGGCCGTTTCCCTGCGAATGTACTTACAGATACCTCCATAAGGTATTACCATCTGCATAACATCAGCCTATATTTAGTGTGGTCAAGCGCATTAATATCAAAATGTGACTTATTGCCGCTATAAAGAATTTTAATATATAGTACTGAAAAAACTTAGATATAAACATTAAAAAAATTTAATCTAAAGTATAGGAATAAAGTGTTTGGCCAAAGGTAGTATTTGAAATTCTAAAAAGTTGAAATGCCATTTGGCTTTATTAAATGATCCTCACTATTTATTTTTTATACTTAATTTAATTTTAATTATAATGAATTGTTGAAATGTAACCTGAATTTTTTTATAATTGCTATGCCTTTTCAGACAAAACCAGAGTACATATATTTTAGGAAGAGAGTTAAATATGCATTTGTTAAAATTGGAGAAATATACATGTGTTGAAAATGGGAAGCATCGGATAGAAATCAAATGAGGAAGAAGTACCATGTTCACTTAAATAGCCGCCGTATAATTTATCCTTTATTTCAGGAAAAATTAGAATCAAATTGTGTACAATTTGTGTATTACTTTGATTTGTATTAAATACATAATTTTTTTTTATTATTACCATTAATGTTTTCTTTCTCTTCATTTGTAGAGAAATAAATATGAAGGAAATAAAATAAATAAATGAAATTGAAATACTTTTTTTAGGTTGACTGGCTCTACCTTTTTTCCTCTGCCCAAGCTTGTGCTACACATTTGGCTAATTCACTTTATTTTCTTATAATTTGTTTTATTTTTTTCAGCCTACAACTGAACTCGAAGAACAGTTAAGAAGGCTGGAAAGTGACAAAGAATCGCTGTCGCTGCAAGTGGCTGTTCTCACAGATCAGGTTGAAGCACAAACTGAAAAGATAAACGACCTTGAAAAAACTATTGCTGAACAGAAACGTCAGATTTCTTCCTCAGATGACCTCCTCCAAAGAGTAAGTAACCACTTTTGTCATTAATTATTATCATAGAAAATATAAAACCAGAACTTTGAGAAGGTTATTTAGAAGTTCAAACGAAATCATAGCATAATCCATTAGGGTCAGTTATATTTTGAAAAAATATTATGTTATAGAACAATTTTGAAAACATAAGTATTGTATATTGTTTCACAAAGCTCAGATGGTTCATATTTGATCAGCTAAAACAATTCTGTTGTTTGTAAATTTATTTCTATAATTAGTTAAAATTCTGTAATTAATTTGTATAAAATCATATTAACCATTTAAATTTTTGAGACAGATCATCATGAATTTATATCATAATTCCTCAAATTCCATGTTACTTATTTTTCTTTAAAAATAATTGTTTTAGTAATCATATTTTGCCTGTTCATAGGAAATGCTTACTCGGTCTTCTTTGGAAACACAGAAGTTGGAACTGTTGGCAGTAGTATCTGAACTGAAGAGGCACGAGGCTGCATTAGAAAGGGACAATTTGGAGCTGAGAGAAAGACTAGCAGAGGAACGGCGAAAAAATAAGCCACCCCTTGCTCCGCGATCTCACATCTACCCAACTGCCTCCACTCCAACCAATACTCAGGTCATTAAATAATATTTATTTTATTTTCCTATTTGGAAGTGGGGAAGGAACTTTGTCAATATTTTTAATATAAAATATATGGTCACACTCTTCTAGAAATTTTTTCTTTTCTAAAAATAATACTAATTAGTATCAGTGATATTTTGTCTGAACTGATATGTTGAACAAAAAAAACTCTTAATGCAAAAAATGTAACCCTTGAATAGAATAGGAGGTTACAGCTATCTTTCAGAGGTTTGGTGTCAACCAATTTGCAATCTAATTGTGTGAAATTATTATAATAACCTATTGTATAATGATGTTATGCTTATCAGCTCAATTAGGTGTGAATAACTTACATTCCCATCTTATGTTGAATAGTGTTTCTCTTATTGCAGATTTTGGATAAAATTGATATACAAGTTCATATTTCTTGGTGATTTGTAATATTAGCAGTTCTAGTCTAATATTTTAGTCATATATTTTTATTATCAATTGAATGAAATTTTAATTAGCAACATTAATGGAAATTGATTATTTTGTGTCTTGATTTTTCGTGGTTTGTATTTATTGGTATAGTATTAATCTCTTCTATTAATACTGTGTAGGAGCAGTTAATACTATGTTAAATACTGTTTATTTATTCTTGATAGAATATGCCATTGCATTATATTATACACTACTCTTAACAAATTTGTTTAATTTTCAGGTGCTAAATAGGGGGGTTTCACCTTCTCCAAGTCCTGTTTCAATTGGTCACAGCCCGAGAAAAGCCGACACTGATCCTGAAAGTACACCTGTACTACAAAGGGTTAGTAACATTGCTGTGTATTTTCATTTAGTATAAAAATATGAATCCTTGAAATATTTGAACAAAATGAACACATAGACATTGTAAATATGTGTAAAACCACTGCCTTATACAAACATGCATATATTTATATTTCTCAAATAGTTATGATTATCTTTACATTTATATCATTAGACACATTCCAATACAATATTAATGATAAAAGAAAGGGCCTGCATTCTTCCGACATTCTTTCAACAATTCTTCCGATGCACTAACTACAATGGACAACAATTGGAGGAGAAACCCAGTGGTTCCCCCTTTTTTAACTTTTTTTATTTTATTTTTATTGTTATTTAATTTTTTAATTTTATTTATTTACATGTGTAGGTCGCGTGACCACTTCCTTTTCAGGCATCTGTAAGGAACGTTTGGGATGACGGGAGAACATTTTAATTTATATTTGTTTTTTTGACTTTTTATTTTTGATTTTTTTTTTAGCTTGGTGGAGGACATTATAGAAGTTTGCCCAGAGAGAGGGGTGATGCAGATTTGACTCCGAAGAGAGGCGTTGTGTTCGGTAGGGCATCTCTGTCCAATGATCAGGCGCGGTGCTCATCAGTCCCTAATTTAGGTGACACCACACATCACCACACCCGTTTAACTTTTTCTTGCCACTCTCTTTCAATCACTAGCACTTGCATTCACCTTCCTGCTTATCAAAAAGCTTAATAATACAATAGGCTTTTTTTACTATACTTTAACATCTTTTTGCTTACTGAATGATTATTAAATCTAGTGCCCAGTACTGCCTGTTTTGGAATTAAGTTAAACTGGATTTTATTTTGTTCCAACAACTACAAAACTACACGTGTATGTGTGTGTTTATGTGTGGGTGATATTGAAAAATTAATTAAGTATATACTATTGGAAAATGTGTAGAATTGGTCCTTCAGAATAAGAGAAAACATTTTTATTTATTGCACGCAACTTAGTGTTAATTGTAAGTACAAGGAAAAATCTGGCTGATTCTCACTTATTGCACTGCTTAATAACGCATTATTGCATTGGTTGATTTTTGTTACTTTAGCCTAGTGTCTTGAATAATTTGTAAGAGTTA
Source organism: Lethocerus indicus (assembly GCA_019843655.1). Lineage (NCBI taxonomy): Eukaryota > Metazoa > Arthropoda > Insecta > Hemiptera > Belostomatidae > Lethocerus > Lethocerus indicus. The sequence goes on from JACDQD010000008.1 coordinate 14,476,971, forward strand.
ATTAAGCTAACATTTATAGTGATTAATCATTGCCTTTTCTGAATATTAAGTGATAAAGCTTGTGAAAACAGTTTGATAATACATAAGTAATACAGTTTGATAATACATAAGTAATACAGTTTAATAATAAATTGTTACTTTGTGTAATACCTATTTTCACATAGGCAAACATATAAGAAATAGGGAAAGGAGAATTTTCTATTATGCATACTTTTTAAGCCAACAAATTAATTATACCAAGAATGCATGACAAATAACCTCAGACATTTATTTTATTTTGTAATAAAAAGTTTAATATTTGTTATGGAAACTTATATTTTGTGTTATAATTTGAAAATATGCATGATGCAATTGATTATTTCTCTGCATTCAATTGATAAATACTAATATTTTTTTTTATAACAAATGGCAGAATTGTTTATTGCATGCTAAAAAATTACTAATTTATTCAATGTGTGCAACTGTCTATGAGAAAAATTATGTAATGAATTATCTCTGTATTTCAGCTGAGACTGAAAGTGTTGTAGTAAATGATTCTCAAAATGATGGGCAAGCATCTAATCAAGAAGCGAGTCCTTCAATGCAGAGTAATGTTCCTAAGGGCATAAGGAAAATATTTGGAAAGTAAATAGATTATTTATCACTATTTGGCCATTATAAATAAAAATTTAAATTAATACTTGGTTGATAAATATAATCCAAATGACAAACAAATATGATTGATATGAAGAAAAGGCTGCAATAAGTTGTGTTAGTTAGTGCATAGATTTCATTATATTTGAAGATAATTAAAGCAAGTCATGTTCATACATTTTCAATTAGAACAGAAATAAAATAGAAAGAATAGAATTTGTTTAACAAAGGCTGATGAGGTATGGAATTTTCTTGTTGCTATTAACAAAAATAAAACTTTTAAAACTTAGTACCTCAAAGAAGTATCTCAAAAACCATATTATCTGATGAATACATTTATCTGAAATAGAAAAAGATTTAATTTAGAAGAGCCTGTTGTTTAAAGTATAATTAAAGTTAATATTTTCATTACTAATGGTTAATATTAAGATTTTTTAAAGTTTTAAATGCAAATAGCCATTAATTTCCATTGTGTTTCTGTCTGAAATAGTATTCTTTGGCACTTTCTTCATTCAATGTTATTTTTATTTTCCTTGTTATATATTAGTATTGCTTTAGATTCACAGTATGAAATGTTGTCTGCCTCACTATGTAGAACTTTGTTAGTTATTTTTTTATTGTATTCATATATTTTTAAAGTATCTTAAGTACATAAGTTATTTATTTTAAACATAAATATACAGTTTAATAAAAATTAAGTAAATATTCCATATAAATACAATTATTATTTAAAGGGTGAAACGCAGTGGTTCAGGGAACTTGGATGATCTACCTTGCGATGAACCATTTGTAAGAGGTGGAGTGAGGTCAACAGCTGGTCCTAGGTTATGCACCAATTCTCAAATTAGCTTAAGGTAAATTTTTAATAATCATCAAAATATTTATGTTGTATTATTTCAAATATAGGTTTTTTACCATATTTCACTTCCTACTCTACTCCTCTAGTCTGCCCCCTCAAAAATATATTTATTAATATTTTTCATGATTTCTTCAGGCACTGTCTGACAGTTTCAACACTCTCATCCGATATATCTATTTTACACTTTTTAATTTATCCATTAATTTTTTTAATTACAGAACTGATGTGCCATTTTCTGAATGGACAGTGGACAATGTGTGCGATTGGTTGAAAGATTTAGGACTTGAGAATAGTGTTAATGATGCAAGAAGATGGGTCAAATCTGGAGCTACTTTATTGTCAGCTCCACCGCAAGAAATTGATAAAGAACTAAATATTAAGGTATTACATGTTGTAATATTTGTTGTTACACACATCATTTTATTATTTTCCGTGATGTATACATATGATCATCTGTGATTGATATATTTTATTCTTAAGTCATAGTGTATTCATAAATGTATTTATATTTTAATTGAACAGGGAGGTTTGCTAAGGAAAAAATTACACTTAGCACTGCATTGCCAGAGAGATGTAACAGACCCACTGTTGATGAATGCATCCAAACTGGATTCAACTTGGGTGTTGAGGTGGTTGGATGACATTGGACTACCTCAGTACAAGCATAATTTTATGAGCTCAAGGCTTGATGGGAGAATGCTGCACAGGCTCACAATAGATGATGTACATGCCCTTCACATCACTTCAGCACTTCACCTGGCCAGCATACGCACTGGTATTCATGTAAGTCATCTTAAGAAATAAAGCTACACCGGCAGCCGTAGAACATTCTCAATCATCCTTAAAAAATTTGAATGCTACATTAACACACAGTATACAAACTGCATGTGTTGCTTTATATGATATGAGAAAGGCTCAAATATAAATTAAATTAATTATAAATGAATTTTATTTATATTTAAATTAATTTGAGATGGATTACTGTAGACTTATTCGTGCTGACACTCACAGCCTACCCACATCATTCATAAACTACTTTCATTTCATCAGAACTTCCAGCCTCTCCCTTTCAATTTTGCTAAGAACTTCATAATAATTGTGGACATATGCGAGGTTAATTTATTTCTGTTATTTTATTTTGTGTTATCTATCTGTAACATATTTATATTGTTTTAATAGGTTTTGAGGAAAGCAAATTATGATCCTAACTGTCTGATTCGGCGCTCTGACCCTGAGAATGATTCCAATGAAACAGAAGACAAAGTCGAATTGTGGACTAATCATAGGGTCATGGAATGGCTAAGGGTTGTAGACTTAGCAGAGTATGCTCCCAATCTGAGGGGTTCTGGTGTGTTCATTTTTATCTAATATTTTTATTAGGTTACAAAAATTTATATTGTTTAAAAAAATCATTTAGCAGGTATTAAATTTTAAATGCCTATAGCATTGTCCCATTTCAAAGTAGAAAAAATACCTGGTTATCATGACTTGTTGTGTTACATTACATAGGTGTACACGGTGGTTTGATGGTACATGAGGACAAATTCACAGCAACATTGTTGGCAAGTTTGTTGTCAATTCCCCCTGAAAAAACACTTTTACGAAGACATCTTTCTACACACTTCACTCAGCTTGTAGGAAATGATGTCATTGTACAGAAGAGACAGACTGAAACTTGTCTTGGATATGTGCCACTCACAACTTCTGTAAAAATTAAAGTAATTATTTTTATCGTCATTTGTAACAACTTTCCTGTTTGAACATAAATATAAATTATATGTGCATATTTATAGGTATAAAATATAGTTAATTAACTGTTTTTTCAGGCTCCAAAGAAAGCACAGTTTACTTTAAAACGTAAAAAGAGCAAGTTTGATTTGGATGATGGCGAACTGGTTTGTCCTTTGAATGACAGTGGTAAAAGCAGTCAATGCACAGGTGATTTCTCGCCTGAACTGGGTGTAAGTCACTAACCATACTAACATTCCAATATATTCCTTTGTCACTGTCAAACCAGAATAAGTGGTGATTTTTTTATTGTTTTCATTTATTATATGTCTAACCTTGTACTGCTCCTAAAATTTCTTTTTAATTTATTTTTGGAAATGGAATTATAAATGAAAATTCCTCAAACTAACGTTTAACTTAGGCACATTTGTGACTAAATTTTGTGTCAACCATTTACTAAGCTTCACTAAAAACATGTTACTAATTTGCTAAACTGGAGCTATTAAAAATATTTAATTTTTATATAAATGATCCATTTTATAACAAATGCTATATCTAAAATGGAACATTTATGTTGCGCCGTATAACCTCATTTTATGTGTTAAACTTTTGGTGCTTACAGTTTCATTTTGGGTTGATTTATGTAATGTTGTCTAATTAAAAAATAAGTAAAATTAAAAAATCCCTCACACTATCGAGTTATGTGGAAGGAAACATTAAAAAGTATTCGAATGAATATTCAACATAATGATTGTATTGATCTTCATCTTTATCTAATTCAATGTTTTCATGAAAAGGAAATAATGTCATGAATTGTGTATCTGAATAGCAAGGAATGTCAGTATTGACAACATTTAGGAAATGTCCTTGAGATATTGACACATGTGCTGTGACACATTAACTTAAGGGTGAATAATTCCTTAAGCTCTTTTATGTTCTATGTTTCCTGTGGTGGATTCATCAGGTTTATTAGAACAAATTTATTTTTGTCGACTAATCAAATATTATTTATTCTTTTTTCAGAAATCTCCAAACCACGGGGGTGCCTCTCCTGAAAAACAGTCCTCTAATTCCCAAGTCAGTAATCTAATTTAATTGTAGCATTAAATTCAATACTCTTAATATTCAAATTTAAGAGTTTGATATTTACATGTTATACATAACAAAAGGTATTGCTCTTGATGAGTGTCATAGTTATAAGATAGCTGAAATTTCAAGCTGAGTTCTTCTTAGTTAATTATTTGTTAGTGATCCAAAGTCTTAAGTTTTCTCTTTATGAATATACAATATTATTGGAATAAAAATATTTCTCCACCCATAATTTTTTGTGTTTATATAATTTTTTCACAGAGAGATTGAACTGAATATTACAATAAAGTCTATTCTACTTGGATAATTGTATTTTAATATTATCATTCTTAGGCTTCATCCAGTAAGGAGAAAGGTGAGAGAATTAGCAATGTCTGAACGCCTAAGAGCACCTGAGAACTCACATGAAGATTATTAAAAAGTTTGTGAACACAGTACATTCATTATTACATTCATAATAGAAGAGCACATAATATGCTCTCAAAAAAAACTCACAAGGTTATTATAAATTAGATGGTATCAACTAAATTTAGTTCCTTTATACTACTTCGTTCTTTTTTTTCATTAATATATCTTTTAAAAAAATATTTTATTTTGTATAACGTTAGTGTTGTATCAGTTTGAAGACCACTTATGTTTATATCAGTATTAAATAATGCGTAGGTAGGTTCTATGTCTTCCAACAAAATAATTGTAAGCTTTTCATCACAGAGAGCTTGTGTTTTTATTTGCAATGTTAATTTTTATTATTTTCTTCTATGGGACCAAATTCTACTATTCCTTTGTTTACAGTCTGTCTCCATTCTATAATGCATTTTTCACTAGATTTTCCTTTTTATTCTAAAATAAATTGTCTATAATTTACTATTGAAGCTATTAGAGTTTTTATTATTTGCGGGTTAATTATTAACACTAATAGATGATAATAATTACTTACAAAAATCGGATGAACTAATTGTTTAATTTTAATTTATCCTCATTGTTATTGGTTGTTGTTAACTGGACAATCATTCATATTACTACAGGTATTTTATCCATGTATTTATGTATTTAAAGACTAATATTTTGTTGTAAGTATTGGAGAAAACATATATCTATTTATTACTACTTTCTTAGAGTTTATCTTTTCTAACATTGTGTTAGTTATGCTATAAGCCATGTTTCTTGTATAAATCTTTTAGTTTTCAGTGTATCAAGCATGTTACATTATAATTAATTTTTAATTAAATAATTCATCAATAAATTTGAGTTAATAATGTTATTCTCTTTACATGAACCAAAATTGTGCCAAATAGTGAAATCATTGTTATTTATTAGATCTTATAGTTTGTTACACACCTTTGAGCTTGCTTAAGTCATATGTTTGACAATAATAAAATATGCCTAAATAAATGTATTATATATTCTGTGTTATTGAAAATGAAGAGTAAACACTGAGGTAAACAATTTTATTGCACTAATTTAATTAAATTGGAAATTACTTGACATATGTTTGTGAATTCACAGCAATGAAAAAATAAAACCAGTCCTGAAAAATCCTTATATCGTATATCACAAGTATAAAAACATACAAACAGTTTTCAATAATAGTTTTTTATTATTTCTTGATTATAAAAGAAACAGAAAAATAATAAATAGTTTGAAATTTCTGATGACTTATAAACTATAATAAATAATATATTTTTACCTGCAGTTCTATCGATTTTTATAAAATACATATCTGATAAATTTATAAATCCCTGAATAACATAATGTGGAAATCCCTTAAAAACAGAAACCCAATAATAACCTTTGTCTTAACAGAAAATAGTAATAGTATAACAATACAAAATTAAACTAAATATTTCTACAGCCATTTAAAAAGTTTGTTTTAACTTATATTTTGTTGATTAAAAATACAGGCAGTTTGTGTCAATATTACTAACACTATGAGTTTACACATTTAGGTAGGGTAACTTGAAGTACTGAACTTGGAATTATTTGGAATCAAATTGCATTCATATTAAAAAGAAGGCACATGGTATTTGTTATGCAACTGTTAAAGCAAATAAATAATTATATATTATCAAATGCCAGTAGGTAAGTATGCTCAACATTTATATACAAGTAAATTGATAAAACGACGAACAGTTGCTCATAAATATAAATTTCAATGGTACATAATATTTTTTAAAAATACTTTATGAAAATTGTTTAATTTGCATTCCTTTGTTTCAATATTGTTGCTGGGCTTAGGTGTCTTTCTTTTTTGATGACAACAGGATGCGTATCAGTTGATGCTGTTGCTGCCACCAAATGTGGGTTTTCTTTATCAATAGCCGTTTGAACTGGTTTTGCCTTGCTTATACTACTGACTAACACTTGCTTTCCAAGCTTCTGACGAAGTTGGCAATTTTCTGTCCTTAGTTTGACAAGCTCCTAGAAAAAAATATTAAAAATAAAATGTTCAAATCAAAGAATGTTCACTGAAAAATGAATTGTGTTAGATCAATTGGCAGAATTTAGCTCTTAAATCACTTATCAGATAAAACTTTGTCCTATTGCTATTATTATATTTCAAACCCTCTCCTCAACAGGCATACTAAATTTAGAATAATTGAAAACATAATAAAACAACAAAAAGTTTGGTTAATTCTAAAATATTATTTTAATATTTTAAAATTATTAACTCATAATAAAACCATAATTAAGAATTGTTGAAATATAGTAGGCTACATTTAAATAATTTATCACATTTATTGCTTAATTTTCAGTAATTTTTGTAAAGGTTTATTACATAAAATATTAATTTCAATATGCCAATTTTATATAATACAATTATTATTAGGCTTAATATTTATAGTTGGGAACTGCAAGACATTACTGAATGTAATAGTTACTGCCTTGTAATGAATGTTCAACTTTATTTCAAAAATTGTTACTCCCAATGTACATTAGTATTATTTACCCTTGGGTACAGGCAATTAAATTATCAAAAAGAACCATTAATATTCAGGAATATAAATAACCAATAACAATCTATATTTCAACGGTAACAATGAAAATAGAAAAGTGAAAAAACTAATTTTAATTTTGTATATAACAAACCATTTTCATTTCTTTGGTAAAAATCTTTATTTCACAAAATAAAAATACAAGTATAATGCAATAATTTGACTGAGTCAAATTTAGCATATGGGCCACAAGATAAACCAGAACATGAATATATTTTGTATATAAAAAATCCAGCTAGCTAAACCAGAAATATATAAATTATCACATTATAACAACTTCATTTATAATGAAAACACAATTGTAGTAATATTATTTAATTATCCTGTTTATATATGTGATTTCTATGTTTTAAGTACAACAAATTTATTGTTACTATGAGATTAGTATAAGCATACAGAAATGTATATAATTATATCCACGGGTTTGGTTTCTACAAAGGTTTCAAGAATTTTTCAGAAATCTCGACATTCTAGATTCCACAGCCTCTAAAGATTTTCCATGATTGTACCACTCAGGAGTTTTAACATTCTCTAGACACATCAAAACTCTGTTGGGTTCATTCATATTTTAAGGAGAACTAAACATTTGGGGAGTCCATCATTAAAATTTACCATTTTCTTATTTAGGAGATTTATAGACTTTTTTAATAATGTTAAAATGAAGGCTCCATTTTTTTTCAATATATGATTTCTGTCCATACTGATATAGGTAATATAGTCTGGGTACACGTGCGTAAATAAAATAGCGGTGCAAGTGATAAAAGCGACAAAATGTATTTTATGAGTGACTAAACTCACCATTCTTTGTTCGGCTATGGTCCCTGTTAGGTTCATAACATGTCGAATTTTCTGTTTGTTGTTTTGGTGTCCCAGGGACTTAGCATGCTTCAGTTCAAGTTCCCTCAGCTCCTTTTCAGTACTTTGTGTGCGTGACAACAGTTTACCTCTTTCCTCTTCAAACTGCATCAACTGTTGTTTAAATGGACCAATAATACTCTCCAGTTCTCGCTTGCGCATTTCCAAATCATTCGCAGCAGCTCTCAGTGACGTGATAGTTGTTGAATCTCTGCATGTGCAAATATAACAAAAGATTTGTTAAGGCACGGTACAAAGTTACAAAAATTAGTGTTAAAGATGCGTATTATATAAAGAACAAATTATTAAGATATAAATGTGTACTTACATCTCAGTTCGAAGCTTTAGTTTTTCATTTTGGTCGGTTAAAATAGCGTTGATTTCCTTAAGAGACATGGAGTCCTTTTCAACTTCTGCAATGCTAGCCATTTGAGAGGCTAGGGTCTCATGTTCTTGACGGAGGGCGGTTAGCTCGTGTTCGCTAACTTTCAGCCTTTCCTGGAGTTGCGCCATATCATCTTGGGCCTGCAAGGCAGACTGGATTACTAGTTTCGATTCTTCTTCCTTTTCTAAGGCGTTTCTTTCCATTTCTTCCAGCTTCAGTTGTTGACTGGTGACCACAGCCTGGAGTAATTCAATTTTCTCCCTCAATCGTCCAAGCTCCACTTCCTGTTCGTCTTTCTCGGTTTTCAGTTGATTCATGCTTTCAGTCAATTCGGTGCACCTTTCCTTTTCCAGAACAACTTCAGAAATCAGTCCGTCGATGTATTTGTCATAGTCCTGTTGGGCTTCAATGATATCCTTCTCCAGATCGTTGGCCCTTCTCAACTGGGCTTCATACATCATCTTCATCTTCTCGTATTCTTCGGATACTTGGACCGCGGTCGAATTTTTTATTTCGACTTCGTGGTTAAGTACTTCAATTTGCCTGGCGTTCTCCGCTAGTTCGCTCATCACCGATACAATATGCTCGGTCATAGTCTCGATGCACGCTTTGCATTCGTTCAATTCGCTCAGCGTCGAATCGTTTCTGATCTCCCTTTCGGCAACCTTTTCTTCCAGCTTTACAATCTGCATTCCTTGTTCTTCTCTCTCTTTCATGAGCGCATTGATCTCCTCTAAATTGTCCCGCTCTCGCTCTTTAGATTGCGACACTTGGAAGTTCAGTTCTTCTATAATATTTTCGCGTTCCGAATTAATCAGGTTCATCGTCTTCAGATCCGTTTCCGTTTTTTCCAATTTAGCCATCAGGCCTTCTAGTTGAAATTTCAAATCTTTTATTTCCCTCTCATCGTTCTCACATCGTTTTTCAAAAGTCTGTTTCTCCACGTTGAGATCTTGAAGACGATTCTTCAACTCTTCCGACTCGGATTCGGTCGAACTTTTTATGGAGTCATAATCTTCTTTTAGCGATTCGTAGAGTGCTCTTTGGGCGTTGATCTTTTCGTTGAATTCCTCTTCGCGTTCGGAATATTTTACTTGTATCTCTTTCACTTCCTGTCTGCATTCGGACAATTTAATTTGAAATCTCGTTATAACTTCTACCGATTCGTTGGCCTTTCCCCTATAGAAATCAACTTCGGAGACTAACATTTCTATGGCTTTCTGCTTTTCTTCAAGATTCTTTTTCATTTTCTGACCTTCCTCGGCGGCTATCCTACGGTACGAGTCGACTTTAGCGAGTAATTGATCCTCGATCTCCTTGACGTCTCTAACTATAGCCATTTGCATGTCTTCTAAATTAGCCCTGGCCGCTTTATCCGCTTCTATAAGATGCTTAATTTTTTCCTCGAGGAGGCCGCATTTCATCTGCATTTCTTTTCGCTGCTGATTGAGGTTTTCGACGTCGGTTTCGCTCTCGAATAAACGCTTGCTCAACACTTGAACGGTTTTCGTGATCTCCGCATGCACTATTTCGTATTTTCTACATTTCTTCCTCATCTTCTGCAACTCCTCTTGAGAACGATCGATTTTGTCTTGCAAGTCAACTATCATGATCTTTTGTTCCAAGATAACCGCCTTCTGACTCTCGCTTTCTTCCACGGTCCTTTTGTAATCGGTGAACACGTTGTCGTTCCATTCCCTACATTTCTTCAAACCGTTCTCGAAATCGCTTATCCTCTTGTTGAACTCGACTTCCATGTCTTTAATTTTGCACGAAAAAGCCGCCATATAAGATTCGAAACTGCTTGTTTGGTCCTTCGTCTCTTTAATCACGAACTCTATTTTCTGTTGGAATCCAATCTGAAGCTCCATCTTGATAATATCGAATTCTTTTTCGAGATCTCGAAGGTTATCCTCGAGCCTCGTGTTCATATTTTGGACCTCTCCTTGCGTAGCCTCCGCGATTTCCTTCAATTCCTCGCCGTGTTTCTTTGCTAGGCTCTCCAGTTCCCTTTTGTGGACATGTACCAATCCATCCATCTCGTCCTTGGCTTCTTTAAACTTAGCTTCCAGCTGAGAATACTTCTCGTTCATCTCTTCGAAACATTCGTTATTTTCCTCTATAGCTTTCTCGAGAGACCTGTCCACCGAGGACGAATTCCTAAAGTTTTCTTCTATCATATCTATTTCCGCGTATAGTTGTTCGATGCACTTTTCACGCGTTTCCTTTTCTTCACGCAGGATCGTTTCGAAATTCTCCATCTCCTGTTTGAGCTTATTAATTATCATTTCGTATTCGGATCTGATAGCGTTCTCTTTTAAATTGTTCACATTGTCTAAGGCGCTAATTTTTTCTTTGAGCGAATCTATTTCAGTTTGCAGCGCTGAAATTTCTTGGTTCTTTTCCACCAACTGGGACGTGTGTGCTCTCGCCAGTTCGTTGATTTGTTCGATCAGCTTTTGCTCGCTGTCGGATCTAGGACAAAACAAAACCATTTTCAAAATCGTCGTTTTAGACATATTCGGTTTATAATATTTACGTTTTGTAAGAAATCGAAACATACTTAAACAGGGAATTTAACTTCTTCTTGACTTTTGGTTCGGACACAGGTATCTTAGTAGGTATGTTTGTATTACTTCCGTAGGTGGCGGATCTGGGAGTGGCTACGGGCTTCTTTCGCATCATAATGGGCTAAAATCACACGGCATAAATTATGAAGTTCCCTACTGCATATAATACCGGTAATTTACAGTCCTATGAATCACACTACTAATAGTTCAAGCGACATCGGATACTAAAATATAGTATCGTCTATATTATATTTATAAACTGATACGGTCTTAATTGAATCGAAACAAGTTAAGAGTTCTTACCGTTCTGAACACGGACTGATTGGTGGAGGTGGAACAGATGCTGTCCAGACTCTCAATGGAGGACGCGGTTTCCAATTTCGTTAGCGCTTTAAATCGTTCTCCCTTTTCGATGACTGCGCCCTTAATTTTCTTATCGAACTTTGGATCGTATCTGCCAGGGGGCGGGGCACAAGCTGTCGACAAACAAATGAAATATCTGAAATCTCTGAAAAGAAACAGCTGTCCGGATCGCCTCTCTGATGTTTCTAAGCCAGAATTCACCTACACAATACGGACAAGAGTTTCTCCCGGTCTGTCCTAACACAACGGTGTGCTGAATTTAACGAACCGGCAGTGAATTCTTTCATGCCGTGAATTGTTGTTACGAGATCTTAATGAAAATTTGCTCCTATTTTCACTTACCACTCCTTAAAGTTTCACTTACAAAAGCTCCCACTTTTTCAGGAGGCAATGGGCGTAACGTTCTACTGTCAGTCGGGCGCATACTAATCAAATAATTTTATTCGCCCGAATAAATATTAGTCTATTATGGTAAAAGAAACTGAAAGTATTTTATGCACATTGGTGATGTTCAAACACACCAAGTTTGATGTTCAAATTTCTTTAGAGGGGAGGGAGAAGTGTTTCAAATTGGTCGGATCAGGGAAAAACAACGCAAGTTTCGCCAGATTGTGTTAGGTCAGTACGGAGGCGTTGATAGAAACTGTGGAGAACCGTAAGGAAATAAACAATATGAATAAGCAATATGAAGTTAAAGAAAGGTTTAATGCAATAAAATGGGGAAGTATTATAGAATATTTTTCGACTTCTCGCCGTCGTGGTACCATTCCGTCAGTAATATGTACGTCACTATGCACGTGTAAGTAATGCACCGAAGTAACACATCACAGACCGCAAAGGTGTGTTGACAGAAAATCGTAGAAATGATCGGGGCGTTTCATTTTTCGAGTCACCAGTCTGAAGGCATACAAATCTTTAAACAGATAGATGAAAATTAGATATTTAAAAAACAAAGGACGCAATGGCGCAGTGATTCATCCGCCGTTATTCGTCCGGCGATTCATCCGGTGGCCTTATATGATATAACCGAAACGGCGCGGCCAAGTTAGACGTCATCGCGAATTTACCGCTCGCATCATGGCCAAAATAAAAAATGCCCCCTTCTCCGTCCCTCCGGCTCCTTCCTGCTCTGTACCGCTCTCACTTTTCTGTTATTGTACGTGGAAGAATGGGGGAGCCGCGTAGAGGGACAGGCGGGACCCCGCCCCATTCCAATTGTCGGGGCGGACAATGAGAGTCGGGTCCTGAGACGACCGACCGTTAGAGCCCCTTCAACAATGAGGAGGGATGAAGGCGGAGAGCAGCACGAGGGGAGCAACAGGGACACGGAACACACACACCTTGCGTAATACCCCCCCCCCACCCTCCCACCCTGTTTTCTTCACCCGCAGGCCCGTCCCCCCAACATACAAGAATCACTTTCCGAACGCTATGAAGGCGATTCAGTTATAAAATTTAACTTCTCGCCATTTTTTTTATCACCATCTGCCCGACACGACTTCGAATACCGCCGGCGAACTTGTGTATAACTCTTCGATTGCAAATCAAGTTCAATTAACCCAATTGAATCTTCCCCGTCTAAGGGAGATTCGCGACCGACCTGAAGATGAGCCAACGATAATCGGTTCACTCGTGAAATAAATATTTCCCGCCCGCCCAACGATCCACCCCCACCCGGACACAAGTAGTATTCGAGAGTCGTATTTGCAACAGAGCTAACAATTGCGAAGTAAAATAAAGCAATATCCCCCAGCCCCATTGAGCGCACCGGCTTTGACTGTTAATGACTAGCAAACAGAGGGGCCAGAAATCAGATATGAATAAAACAATTCATATGAGCCTCATTTTAACGTTGCGGTTCTTTAATCCATTCATCTCACCTCTCTGTGCACACCTGCAGGGAATAGTGTATCATTGCCAAAAATATAGGTTCGATTTCTTTCGTTTCAAAAAATTTCGATACAAATTATAATTAGAGATGCCATAGAGTTCTGTATATTATTAGACCCTTTGTTTCGGGTCATACATGGCACGCAAAATTATAAATTTCAAAGTAGTGATTATATAATGATCACATTTTTGGTAGTAAAAGATGTTAAGAATTGAAAAATTTAGCATCGCACGGTGTAGAGCTACGTTTTTTACTATATTGTGCCGTTGTATCCGTTTGCCGATATCGTATAACGGCTAACGCTGGCTTTGTTAGGGGCTGGCATTATTGGGAGTGAATGCGGGAGCGTTGTCCCGTGTAGGGACGGGGCAGGTGTGGCCGATGAAGACTGCCAAATGGAAATGCCTTGTAGGCGGCCGGCTTTCATGCCCGGCCGAGACGAAGGCACGTGCCACCACCGAGATATACCATTCCCGCCGAAAACTGCCTTCACCGGTACCATTTTTCGACATGCCTTTTTGTTTGGACAGTTGGGTTCGGTTCCTGAATTCAATTGCGCCCCCCCGCAAGGCAGGGGAGGTTGTAAATTCGGTCGTCGATTTCGAAACTTCACACTACGATGTTCGCCGATGGCGGCATTTACCTCCGAGTCCGGGAGATAAAATTATATAACTTCAAGTTTGAAATGTAATTTGATAGGAAGACAATATCTTTTTCTTCCCTTAACCGGTCAGAAATTGCTCTGCATTGGACCGCTCATGATGACTGGGTAGAGTAATTCATTTTATTTTGACATACTTGAGACACAAGTCTGTTCGACAACGTTAGAGACTAATATAATGATAATAATATATCATTATTACGTTTATATATGCCAATACATAATTGTATGCAACTTACAATGAGTTCTGTTACTCTTATCATTTTTAGGGATAAAACAGTAATGCAATGACTAGATGAGTTGGCCGATTACCCTTCAACATCATCTGATAAATCTTACATAATTAGTTATTTAAATAAGATTACTTAACATCGTCCGGCAGGATTCACTAAAATGCGGATCCCTAAATTTTGTTACGCTGACGTGAGGTCGATTGCATAACGTCAGACAATTAAGGCACTGAGTAATTACTTTTTCGATTCGATAAAGAACGAAGAGGAAAATACATTTCCTGTCGCGGCGTAACTGTCGCACGTTATCTCGGGGCGACTACGCCTTTCCTCCGTCCTTGATCGATTCCGTCGCATCTATCTTTCCTCAGTGCTACTCCGATCTCCTGTCGTGTTTCCGTGCAATCTACTCGCCTACGATAACACGTCAACTCGGCCAACGTTTTTCCTCGACAGTTTCACGGTGATATTTTCGCGCGCATTTGCTCGCGTGGCCAACTGAACGATACGGCAATGTCAACGTCGGTTACAAGTCGGAAAAAAATGGGGAGTTTCACAAAGCTACTGCCGCTGTTCTGTTTGCATTTTTTAAACTTTATTTATATAGAGCAAATCGTTTTGAATTTTTGCTCGCATCTAAAATTATACGCAAATTCGTAAATATCGGATCTGGTAGGCCTGTCGAAACAAACTCGTGGAAGAACACATGTTTGTCGTGACGTCATTAAGAAAAAAAACAGGAATGTCAGTTCTGCATTCGGCCCAACTCGCGGGCGGTTGGTAGGAGGCCGGTAAGGGTGGACGGAGCCGTATGCAGTCCGTTGAGTTTGGAGCATTCATCATCGATTTAAGCCGAGAATGCGCACAATGTCGGCCCGAACAACGGCCTCGTCGGTTTCGCAACATTGCATTGCCCCAGCCTAGCCCTATTGTATCAGAACCCTAGACCCCCTTGACAAACAACCGGAGGGATTCGTCACGGCGATCTACAAGTGTAGCGATACGCCCCTGTAACTCGTTTTATTTTTAAATTTTTCTCCGGCTTTCACGTTGCGTCAGGGTCCGGCATTATACCGTACGAATTGTGTCTGGAGGGCAGTTCGGAAAATAAATCGCTGAGACGGGCTAGCGTATTGGAGAATGAATGCATTTTTTTGACGAACGATTGAACTCGATTCCAAGAGTTGGGAACGAGGTTAAAAAAAATTCCGATTTTCGCACTGATTCTGACCGGTTGTAACAGGACGTTTGATTCGACGAAAATAATCAAAATTATCGACTGAGTTAAGGAACTATATTTTGCGTTGACTGTATAAAGAACTATTTGGGGGCTAAAAATAATTACATAATCTGCTGTTATTTGTCCAGCTCATTATATTCAGTAGGCTCCTTTCGAATTCAGCACTGAGTCCCAACATTTGGACAAGTAGACCACAAGTCCGGTTTCGAAACATCAATTTCAATCTCCCACGCTCTTCTACTAGGTTGTTGGCTCGAAGCGTTTAGACTAACTTCTAATACTGATCTAAGACTGAACTAATACTAATCTGAACTGCAAACATTGGTTCCGACTGCGCTACATCCTGAAGGAGTCATTATTCACGGCCGGTGCTTCCTCTCGATGCATTGGGCACGAAACTGTTGGTAGATCAGTGTACTTAGATCCAAATTAAGCTTGCAAGGGTACTAAGTACTAAGGGGCTTGCAAATTTCAATACGAAGAAGCAATATTATATAAAGTAATACTGGAGCCGGCGTGAGATATAGGACTCGGGCGAAATCTGGAACATTCCTTCCCGTTCTGCTCGACGCCCTTGGGTTCGTTTCCGACGGTGAAAGACCTCCACAAGTCAACGGTTAATGAATTCGCTTAAGCTCAGTTTCAGAAATTTCCTTTCTCTCATTCCAGTACCGATCATGAAACACCTGGTAAATAATTCCATCAACTTATGCCAATCCATATCGTACAATGAAATTGCCGCAGGGCAGGAATCTAGAACATTTCTGAATTTTCAATAAAAATTCCTTCCTGCTTTGCGTTACCCTTTGGGGATGTTGCCCAAGCCAGGTTTCGTAACACCCGCTCGTTTCTCCCATTCCATCCTCAATTCCACTTCTTGGTGTGTCCTTCCTTTCTCTTCAACACGCTCGTAATCATTACGCTGTCTGCCGGTCAGAGATCTTCTTCCGAAGTTAGGGCCATGGAATAAAGACGTTTTTAATTTATGATCTAACTGGAAAGATAGAATTCTGTTAAAATACTTACGTAAAATACGATTGCATAAACCAGTCCTCAAGTGAACTACATTTAATTGTAATTTCATTGAAATAACACAATGAAAAGTTAATTGATGTTGTACAGTGGTAATGTCCCCACTGTATTAATTCGGGTGTATAAATTGTGTTAAAATGAGCGCGTAATAATACTATGGAAACATGCCTAGAAACGAATAGTATAATGTATATTTGAATACAAAATCTGTATTTGAATACAACTGTCGCTTTATTTACACTTAAGAGTTCATGACTGGAAAGAGATTAGAGATTGTGGGAGTTATCTGTCATCCATTGTACGTATGACTCATTGCGCTTAAGTCCATAGTAAAACTTCGTCAAACAAAATGCGGTCAGTCATACAACAACGGAAACATACAGAAATGAGTTGATGTTTCAGTGGCGTTTAAATTCCACTTGTCAATCAATGCCATATTCTTAGAATATTAGATATTACAGTATACTGCTTACTGCTTGCTTGAGACCGCGTGTCTGACGAACGGAAGTGGCAGTCAGTAAACCGGAACTCCTGTGTGTCGTGAAAATAAATAGGGCTACGCCGTCTGAAGAAGAATGGACAAAAGAGAAAGTGTCAGGTTTCATCCAGTGCGTTCCCGGGGCCCAGAATGCAGTTGCTGGCTGCCTATTGTAACAAAGGCCCAAGTCCTCGCACCGAACGACCACGGTCTTTACGGTCTTTTGTCAGTGCAAACGAATTAATTAAATATTCACGAATGCATAATTTGGTGCCTCGTAACCCAATTAAACAGTTTTCCAAAGGGTGCAGACAGTTTCATGGCTATATATTTTATGCCATCATCAGTCGCACTTAAAGAAACCACAAATATAAAACAAAATATTAAACAAATTGATGTCCTTTGTCCTTTCCCAACTTTATATGTGCGCCCGTTGAATACAGAATGTTTTTTCTAACGCTTTCTGTCGCACGCTAATAATTTGTTCTTTCTCTATTTGAGAGCGACAGCCGAAAATCCACAGATCTCGTGTAGATGTTTGCTATTGCATAATGAAAAAAATTATTCCACCAGCTGAAAAAGTGCCCCGGTTGTCGTGTTAAAACTAATAGTTTTAGGTATAATATTTTAAATATATTGCTTGATCGGAAATTTGAATTTTTCAAATTCTTTCTTCGCCATAATTGCTGTTTTATAAGGCGCGGGATGACGCTAAAGGAATTATAAATGTTTCAATTGCCTATGTTTAGGCCAGCTACATAGAGCACCGCTGGGAACAGCGTGGGTAGTGTGCTCGCAACAGATTTAACCTGTCGCTAATTTGTCAGCTGGACTGGTTGTCTGTGGCCCAGTTGTATGAGGGCTATTTTTTGTATACATAGATGTATACATGCAGGCTATATATACATATATAGGCTGAACGGATCGAAAATTAATGGGTTGCAATGGGCCGCCCTGGTTTTTGTATCTGTGCGCCCCTGGGAAGGTTTTTTCTGTGTGCCCCACCCCCCGTCTAATAATCCAGGTGGGTACTCCCCTCATTCCCACGGGGGAGAAATCACCCCCTTCCCACAGGAGAAGTAGGACTAGAACACGATTCGGTTTGGATCAATTTCCATTGCGGTTGCCCAACATCAACATTGCACATTAATCCGTAGATAATAACGTATTGAATGTTCTATAGTCAATATTTATTCCCTGTGGGAGATGTGTTATAAATAACTAAAATTAATGAATTAGATATGTCAATTTCCGGTAGAATAACGACTAGGTATTGCATTCTGATCCATGCGTTTGGTATAGTTAATAATTTGAGTAATTCTGAAAATATGAACACACGAGGCTATGAAGGTGTTCAGGTTTTTTAAATTAAATAATACAACATGGAAAACATGTTTATTTCAATATTTGCTTATGATTCTGTAATATTTCTTGCTGATTGGACATTCTCACCTCAAAGATGGGAAAACTTCATTTGCTACATTTTATGGCAAATATGTTAACCTAGTGTGAATTGTTAGCAGACGTCTTGACTCTTCTGTCAATTGTCTTCGTCTAGACACTCCAAATGGTGCCTGCTATGGTGGGGGGGGGGCTTAACCTCGTCCCCAAAAACTGACCTGCCTTTTGTCCTTCCGCCAGTATTTTCCCCCCTTTTTCAGTGCAAGCTGTTCTCCAAACGGCCACTCGAAAGTGCCATTCATACATTGAGTTCGGACGGCAAAATAATTGACTAGACCTTTTCACACTTAGCGGGGGACAGACCCAAGGCGAAAGGCGCATGTGACTGAACCAAAAAAAGTTTTTCTTATATATATATATATATATATATATATATATATATCGACGATTAAATCTGGAAGTAAAACATAAGCCGTCATAACTTGCCAACTAATTACTGACATAAGCAAACTAAGAGGGCAACGCCTTATTCCTTATTGCGATTGACTTACGCATGGAGAATTACATTGGCCACCATCTACGCCTCTAGGCACTGAACCTACTCATTCTGACTGAACTAGGATATGTGAATACTTTCAGGACACTATAATTATGTGTGTTGTGTAGTCCTTATGTAATGTTCAATGCATGAACTGATAGTGCATCCAATGATTCGGAGGCTCTGGAATTCCCCTTCAATTAAAAATTTCAACAATGTACCAAAATCGAACGAAAAAAATATTCAATAACACGACTGATATAAATTCGTTCATTGTTTTGCCTCGGTATGATCGGTACGATCATATTGGCACCGTGTTTTCGTCTCGACGATTGAAACTGCGCTAGTGTAACGTCAGAAGGGTCAATGCTGTCGCTTAGATGCCAATAACGATTTGGGAGGGTGCAGCGACCCTCGGGGTAGCTCAATATCTGTGTGCGATTGGCGTGCAGTACTCGACGAAGTTCAAGTATCGATCAACACACGGCAGTTAATAAATACAGAAGAGGAAGAACCTAAATGAGCGGGGGGGGGCTCCGCGTTCAAGGCCATCTAAGAGTTGGATGGCCCTCTAACCCTCCCGGTAATTAGCCAGCTGAGCCCATTGTGGTGCCACCCTGCTTCCGACAGAGGGAATAAATTAATGGCGACGGTTTCTCCTCCATTTTCACCGCCATAATTTGAGCCTACTAAGAAAAGAAGGGCGAGATGCGAAATTGGCTTGTGGAAAAATATTTATTTGCTACAACAAGTACCCAACCTAGCAATAAATAACAGGCTATATCCTACTAAACGATAATTCCCTATATTATAACTCTCATTTCATAGTTATAAGAATAGTTTTCTATTCGGCTCCTCTATAAGTCTCCATAACAACCGTGGCAATTCCAACATTTTTATTTTTTTTCTACATCAAATTCTGATTGAAACAGCGATCCCTATCGAAGAAAGAATATTTTTTTAATCAAAAAACTTATTATTCATTTTTAAGAATTCAACTTTCTAATAGAAGGTGGCTCTTTGATTTCGGAGCCAAAGTGCTTGGTGAGTAGGGTGGGAGTATATTTCTCCTATTTTGTACTACAAGCTATGAGTTGTGTACAAAACATAAGTTGCAGTGTATTTCTAGTTCCTTTCTAAAATCATGTGCTCCGACGATTAATTTAGCGCCGTCTTTTAAGTTGAGGTGAAGGGGGACATTCCACTTTTATAATTTCATAATTGCACTTTTACAACATTATCAATTGTGCACCTAGACTTTAAAAAATTAATATTTAAATATAACAAAATATCACAAAGTCCTTATAAAAACTACTGGAGCCAATTTTTTAGTACACTCTTCTCGTCGAAAATAAAACAATTCCGGGATATAAAACAGGTATTCTCGTTTATTTAGAAGCCTATGTACAAATACAAACAGCTCTGCTGTATAAGGAAAAATTTTGCGGTAATTGGGCAGGAATAGCCAACTGTGGTGCCACAAATTTTTCAAACAGTAATTTATCTTAAAATTAGAAAATTATCGGTTGATACTGAAACAGTGAATGCCACTAAGGAACTTTATCAATCGTTGTAACTCGGAAGAGAATGGAAGGAAGTTTCTAGATTCCGCCCGAAATACTGCGCAATATTTTCAAATTAGCAAATTCTCCAAAATATATAAAAATTGGGTCTTACTGATATCTTCGTTGAACCTGTGGATTTTCGCTTTCGGGAAAGACATCTTTAACGGACCGGGTTGCCTAAACAAAACAAAAAAATCGAACAAACAAAAATAATAAACGCGAACTTAACGAACGAACCGACCGGAATAAACTGCAATCATTCGATGGTGCTCCGTTTGAAAACGAAATAGCTTCTATGTAGATGGCGCTGTAGGCGAGGAGACCAACGAATTTTGCTTTTTGAATCGACGAATGGGAGGCCGAGTATCGCGTGACGTCTGGCGCCATCAAAAGACCGTTAAGCGGTCCCTGATGTAACAGCTGTTTCTCTTGATCCCCTCCAGGATTTCTTTATCAACATCAGGAATCCCCCAGAAGAACATCAGTCCCACTCTCGGCCATTGAAAAACAAGGCGGCCAAGGTCCAAAAAAGCGTTAACATTGCGTAGTTTTAAAACCGGGGTGAAGGCGATACAAGTTGAATTCTAATTCGTGCGTTGGGTAAGAAAAAATATGGGACGTAAATATTTGTAAATGCATGCCCACGGAATGAATATTCTTGTTTCCAATCCCAGTTTCCTCGAGAATAACTTATTCGCCGCTATAATTAAGCCCAGTCACCCCCCCCCCCACTTTATACACGTGGTGGGGGATGCCCATATATAATGGGAAACGAGCAGCAAATAATGGGTATTAACTCTGTAGCAAATGGGGTCTATTTCTTCAATTTCAGCTGTATATCAAACTTATATAATAATAAAGATCCAACTAAAAATAGTGCTAAAAGATATGAGCTTAACTTCCTAAATATGTTGGTAATTTAATTGAGCAGTAATAAGATAAAACTATGAAATGAAATTTGATTTATTAAATCCTTTCAATTTACAGTAAATTATGTATGTATCTTGTACACAATCAATTACAACTAACCATACCTCTATAAAATTGGACGGAATACATTTCAAATATTTATTTTTTATATTAAATATTAGTATTATTTGGTTACATTCCCTTCATTTTTTGAGATGTAACACAGCCTTTTATCTCTTGGCTTACCATTTATTTCATAACCTTTCCTCTGTTTCTTTACATTTTTTTAGCAGTGCAATCCAAATGATTACATGCAGGTACAATGCAATCCCAACTAAGACAAGTATTTGAATGGAATACTGCAAATGTTTAGTGATTTTTACAATATCAGGCCAACCTAACATGGAAGACAATTCCATTTATTTTCATGAATTTTATTTTCAGTTTTAATGGTAATAAATCTACAATAGAAATGTTGGCTTTTAGATCTTATTCGTTATAATATCACATGACCATTGTATTTTTTTAAATATATATATATATATATATATATATATATATATATATATATATATATTTATTTATTTATTTATATTTATATACTACTTACTACAACAAGACATCCACAAATAAACTAAATACATTCACTTTTAACATATATCAAGAATATATACAGGTATATATGTTGTGCCATTGAATGTACACAATGTTGAACTTTCATTTTAAAGCTAAAATAAACTTTTTAAAAGCAATACAGCGGCAATTTAATGATAAATACTGTGGAGAAATGTTGATATCTGTAACTTTTTTGGTGGTTTGAATATTGGTTGTCAAGTTTCCAAGTGAATGCTGTTAGATCAAATAGAATTTCTTTTTTAATTTACTCCAAGTTTAAATACTGTTGAAGGTTTGTGAAACCGTTTCTTTATAAAAATAACTATGTTTTCATATTAACAAATAAGTAAGATGTAACATCCCCTGCTCACTGATAGAATAAATAATTTAATTTGAGCGTTCATCAGCATCTTTGAGTTTACCTACCCATTCAGATAATTTGTGCACACATTTATCTTAATCTATATTTAGAAAAAAAATGAGCTACAGGGTTTGAGCACAAATTAGTTTGTGATGCTATATTTCACCAGGTATATATTTACAGCAGTAATTAAAAAACAAAATTAATTTTTACTTGATTTCATTAAAACTGGAATCATCTGGAATCCCTAAATTGTGTGACAACTACATTTTTTTTACAAAATAAATAAATATCCTAACAGAAGATGTATAAAATTTCTAAAAATAACAAATATTTTAAAAATCAGCTCTCTATAATAATAAATTAATAACAAGGATATACATACATATATTTCAAGACAGTGTGTTGGTTATACTTATTAGTCTTTATGAACAAATTTTGAAAATGTTAAACTATATTATATATTCCTCTTTTTTATTTATTCACCCCATATTCCTGATATTTTACACATTTTAACATACTTAGAATTCACAAATATATTTATGTCTCAAACTTTTTGGTTTGAACATCATCTTCACACTGTATTAAGATGTCCTGCATTTTATTTCGCGCAGAGTGCATTTTTTCACATTTTAGTTCAAATATTCCTGCAAATGAATGCCTATAAATTGTCTCTTTACTATAAATCATGAATTGCCTCTCATAATAAACAGTACATACAGTGAGAAATATACACATCAATATTACCATCAGCACCATTTTCCACGAACTGACAGTTAACGATCATATGGAGATACATTTACACTCCTCTATTAACATACACTTTGGCTCATGTGCTGTAAGAAGAAACCTTTTCAGACACATTCTATAATAATAAGGTTTGCACTGTCCAGTTGTTAAAGGTACTTTTCTTACTTTGTATAATTCTAGACCCATCAGAATTATATTTATAAAATCTGGCCATATATATGTGTGTGTGTATATATATATATATATATATATATATATATATATATATATATATATACCAAAAAGATATTTCTCAAAATATGGGATGCTTAACTATCCTCATCCTCTCTTAGACATTTGTTAACGTCTCATAGTATTAGAAGTACTGAAACGAAACTCCATCAGTCTAATCATCCGTCAATATTCTAGAATATTCTGCAAAATTCTAGTTTTGCCATAATTCTTTAATTCAAAGGACCATAATATTAACTGATATTGTAGGAATAGATTTCAAAGACCGCGTTCGTCAGTTTGAAGTAGAATTCCAGTAAAAATCAATTTCATACTTTTCCGATTGTTGATTCCTCCTCCACACATGTTTAAGAGAAAAGTGTAATTTCAGATAGTATAGGCCACTACCATGGTTGGGAATGAAGAGAAGGGGAGTTAATCCAAAAATTGTGGCTGTAGAAAGTTCAACTTGTCAATTGTACCCGCTTTCGAGTCTCCGCGAATTGGTAGTTTCTGGAATCTACATCGTCCTATCTTTTAGGTACGGATCCATCGGTCTTATTATGGCATTCAGTGTATTATTAGAGGGGAAGCCAAGGTCGAAGTCGATCGTACTGTTTCTTTTTTTTCTTTGCAGGGCTCGAATATCGGTTTAAACGGCGGTGCTGTTGGTCTGTATCCTGACGCGTTTGACGCTTCCGTTTCTGGAGGGCGTCGGCGAGCTGCCGCTGAAGCCCGGGTTGTGTATTCCGAGACCGTTGTTGCCCTGGCCGCCCTGGTTCTGTGTCCGCGGCTTCTTCAGGCTGGACCTGAGCGGGCTCCGGCTGGCCATTGAGCCTGTTGTCGAACCGTTGGACGAGACCGTCGTCGTCAGCGTCGCCACGCTACCGTTGGTGCCCCCTCGGGGATACGGCTTACCGCTAGCGTCCGTCATTGAGATATTCCCTGAAACGAGAAGCGTAATAATTAGAAAACGAGTAAATGAATTGAAATGTAATGAACATAACAAAACTCTAGAAATCAAACCGGCGCGGAGATTGCAGAATGCATTTGTAAATTTTAATTATCATTTCTGGGTTTATTTTAGTTTTAAAAAATAACAATTCGATATTTTCGTGTGGTTCATTAAATGAATGCAGATGAATATGTAAAGCCCAATGAAATCGGGATTTGATTGGACCAGAGGCATGTTGCATATTGTTAATTAAAAATAGATTTCATTGGAATAAGGAATTTTATCGTCATTATAGTTGATATTAAACTTTTTTGAATATTCATCATAAGGATCTGACTGTTACTTTCTGTTGATAAAAAATGTCATTACTTGACCGTAAAAAAGAAATATTTTAGATTTCGTGTTTCCTCTCGCTGGTTTGGTCTTTTGCTAGACCGGTTTCGGCTGCTTCGCCATCTTTAGTAGCGGTGTGTTCCCACCATCAGTGCAGTGAGGATGCCCAAAAAACATCCAAAATGCTAACACCGCTACTAAAGATTGCGAGCAGCCGAAACTGTCTACGACAAGACCAAACCAGCGAGAGGAGACAGAAACACACGAAATCTACGGTATTCCAACCCCTCGCAGACCACAAAACAGGTATTCGAAAATAAATATTTGTTTATTACTTAAAATATTCTTAATTCTGCGACCCCTAACATCCATCTAAATTGTTGATTCCATACTTTCTTTCAAAATGTATGTAAGAAGCTGTCTTTCGAGAATTGTAAATGTTACGGGAAAAAGAAATTCGCCACAGTCAATGATATTCACCGTATCGAACACAATCTAAAAGTAACATTACGTGATACTGTTAAAAGCAAAACTTTTACTCCATGTTTTTTACTCGCCGTCCTTAATATTTTCGGGGCAGTGGTTTAAAACTTCTTCCCGGAGTGAATTAACATTTACGCGACATTTAATTTTATTGACAAACGTAAAAACCTCGGAGAAAGTTTACACTCCCGGTGACCTCCGCGGTCCATAACATTGCCAATTTCTCGCCAACTTCATTTCCCGTAAAGCAAAACTCATGTAGTCCCTGTTTAATGATTTAATAATAACGAATTCAGTCAGAGTAATTTTTAAGGGGTTACACTTTAAACAGTTCAAAATAAGTTAATTTCATTTTTGAAAAATATATTCAAGTTTTAAAGAAGTAAACATAGATCTATACAATATTTGTCAAATGGCGTTTCCTTGTGTGTGTGTGTTAATATATATTATTAATATATACTACGCATTTATATAATATATATATATATATATATATATATATATATATATATATATATATATGTAATATTTATATAATAAATAAATATACATATATATTTTATTTATCGGTCTGCCCGCTATATTCATGCGACATGACTAATGACTAAGTTAGTGGGAGGTGAAGTGGTACATCTCTTCTAACTGCCCCCAGTATAAACTAATTTATTATTTATATACTAATATTACCGGTGTTATAACCGGTTATATTTTGCATAATATATTTAAAAAGTATTAGGTATGTAAAAGGTATTAATGCGATGAGATCTGCTTTGTTTGCTGTCATGTATGCTTGTTATGATGGTTCTCACCACCGTCAGTAATTGAAGTAGTTAAGCACGTCCATTCGGTTGCCCATTAATGATCCTGTCATGGGTGGCGCTAACAGGATGTCAAAGTAATGATTGGCATAAACTACAGGGCGTACAGTTGATGGAATATTTCAAAATAGACCAATTCAGGCTTCTCGGATGAAGCACCCTGTTAGCAATGCCGCGGTGGACTTTTTGTGATAATTAAATTCAAATTTATTCAATTTAATTTAGTGTATTCCGACATCCATCACCTCTCCTTTGGCATTGTGTGTCACATAAAACATGTAAAGATAACTTTTTTTCAGCGGTAAACTCGACCGTCTTCCTGAGAAAGAAATGAGAGATATTGGTACTGGTCTTTATATCTCGGACTGAACCTTGGATTAAACTACTCTTCTTATGATTATCCTCTGAGATGACATACTTGAATTCAGATTTGGTACCTTGTTTTCTCTCTTTAAATCCCGGATTGTTGTAAGTGGTGGCCGCCTCGCCCGTCGGGTCTCTGGAGGCCACTGTCGGGTCACCGCCCAACCTCCTCGTGAACAGAACGTCGTAAAGCGCAGCGATGAACAGCGTGAACGTCAGAATTATCAGCACTATCTGAAATCCGAGCCCACTTCTATTAAAATAATGGCAGTGAATGTCAGTTATGCGTATAACACTCGAGTAAAATGCCTTATAGCATGGGAAATCTCCGCGGATCTGAATACTTGAAAGCGCATATGACGTTGTTACGCTCCTCTTCTAACAACTAATTTCAAGAGCTCTGTCCGAAGTATCACTATTAAATTATCTGTCTCAAGTGTCTTCCCGCCATCGTCAGTAGTATTCCGTCGAGTAAATTAGTGGGATACGTCGGTTACTGGTGGAACAGCGTTACGAGGATGGCGCGAAGCTCCGTCCACCGTTTTATCGCTGGGCCAAACATTGAAGAAACTCAAGAGTTATTGTTACCGCGCACACAAGACAGAGCATAAATCAACGCTACTAAGGGCATCATAAATTTAACTTCCATTTTAAATGGGGCTTACAACCCGTTATCGCTATTTAAAGAAAATAATGCTGTCTATTCAATCTAGTACCTGTATATAAAATGATTCTCCTCTCGTGACGATAAAATCGTTCTCTCTGTCATCTGTTTGCAGGGCGAATAAGGCCGACGCAACTATCGACAGGAGAGCTGAAAAGAGAAACGAGACATTAATTTTAAATAAGTATTCAGAATAAGTACTGAGAAAATAGACCGTTGTCGCTATCGGCTGAGGCACTGATATATAATGATTTACGATCGCAGAATTGAACATCAATATTTCATCTTCGGCTGTATACTTCACTTCAAAAACCAAACATGACAAAGACGTTTTCGAAATTGCTTTTTCAACCGAGATGGGGAAAATCGCTTCCTCTTTCCTTTGTACTCTTTTCCACCCGGTGGGTTTGAATTTTATCTAATAAAAGCATTTTTATACGCCGCTTTCGTTGCCACGGGAAAGAACCGGCAGTGTAATTGGTTCGTTCATGATTATTAAAATTACAGATCATTATCTTATCAACAGCGGTGTAGATAGTATTTCGTGGACTGAATTATTAAATAACTTTTTTCTATTGTTGTAAATGGATGTTATCTTTTAACGCATCTTCCAACATTGTAAAAACTGGAGTTGAATAACTTATTTTCTCTAAATTTTATCGTATTCTCTGTATATATATAATGCAAGCAACTTTATCCTATTGTATACAAAATTATAAATTTCATGTTGAGTATACTACTCTGTACGGGGCTGATTGAAGCGTGAAGTGAATTTGATGGTGAATCAAATAATATCAGTGTTGACGAAGTGCGATGATATATGTCCTACGGGCTGTAACATTGTAAATGGCGTACAATAACGTTTGTATAATCGTCGAAAGTGAAAGGAACTTGAAATTTCGCATTTAACGAAATTGACGAATATTAACGGGCGCTCACTTGATAGCAGCGCGAACGTGAGCTTGCCCATGAGGACGAAGCTGTAGGGCAATAGTATCTTCTCTTTGGAAACGACCATCGCCAGCTGTAGGACGCTGAGTAAGGAGAACACTGCCAGCAGGCATGTGCTTCCCACCGCCGTATAGCCAGCATATTCTACCGCACCTGAAAGTCGTTTAGAAACAAATTAATACATTCCTCGCCTACAAATATCGACACCCTATAATTTCACGACCGGTAACACTTTTAAATCTAAGTTCAAGAACGTTATAATAATAATAATACAAAAATTCTGTTACTGTAATACCTAGTAATTGTTTTACCACTAATTATCTATTCCACTCAAACCGAAAGTTTCGGGACCGCCAAATCGAAGGTGCGTTTAAAGTACTGTACTTCTGTAATTCCAAGCCAGTAAATAATGGAAGAGTTATTAAAAAAATGAAGAAATAATGAAGACAAAGCGACGGCTTACACGGACGCTGCGTCCATGTCTATAAATATATTTTATGTTGATGGATGATAAGATGAATCATTCGGTGGGGGCCACAATCGTTTTCTGTGGACCGTAAGATAAGTGCAATAGTAATGTCAACTTATCTAATGTTTACTATTTGCCTAGGATATATATATATATATATATATATATATATATATATATATATATATA
Organism: Lethocerus indicus; assembly: GCA_019843655.1. NCBI lineage: Eukaryota > Metazoa > Arthropoda > Insecta > Hemiptera > Belostomatidae > Lethocerus > Lethocerus indicus. Next base: position 14,505,552 of record JACDQD010000008.1, read on the forward strand.
CATATATACATAACAATTCAAAATTTCTATATAGTGCAGTTCTAACTGCAATCGTTGGACTACCTCTTGTAGGATAGAAACATATTCGGTCCCTAGAGAAATATGAGCCCGATTTATTATTCGGGCGAAATAAATAATTATTAATCAATTATTTATTTAATAGTCATATATATCTATAATTTATCTATTGATTCCAATTAGTTATGTAATAATATTAGTTTAACAATAAAATTAAATAAACTCACCAACTGGTTTGAATCTGGACACACCTACGCCACATTTTTTCCTCTCATAGAGAAGGTACTTGCACATCTGCCATGGGCCGAAATATCCCTTTTCTGCTGACGGACCCGCTGAAAAATAAAAAAAATAGCTTGAAACTGTTATTTTATTCACTGAATAGAACGACAAAAGCCATAAAAGAAGTTTTAGGTCCATCGTATTTCTTTAAATTGCGTACTAAGAAATGGGAACCTGAGGCCGGGCGTTCAGAGCGAACTATGGACATAGTTCACTACAGGAACACGTACAAAACATAAGTAGCAACAGGCCCAGACGCCAGAGGACAGAACGCTCGGGCTACTGTCGAGAAAGGGAGACGCGTTAAGGGTCGAGAAAGAAATATATTTTACTTTTTACTTTGCCTTGTTTATTTTTCCGCCTAGGAGGACAGTGTTTCACTTGGGCACTCTGGAAGAAAAGGGAATGGGATTTCGCGGAGGAAGAAACAAATTTGTAGTGTTCACAAACATACAAGAGGAAGTAATCATTTTATGGGATTAGTGTTGTAATTGAGGGGAGTCCGCGGCTCAATTTGTTCCGACCGGGTCCCTCTCCGCCTCCAATTTTCTATGGCGTTTTCTCCTTTCGCTACGCCCGACAGATTTAAAACAATATTTTCTTATCTATCTGAAATTGGTTTAGTAGCCGACGCGAATAAAAAATGTACTTATTTTAATAAATATTCAGTTTTAGTTTAAATATTTTCCGAAGTTCAACTATTTCGTGTATTTTAAGATATACTGAATATCTGATTAATTTCAACGTTGAAAATGCATTCGTTCTGTTCGATAACGACACGACAACTAGGCAATTCCCTGCGGAAGACAATATAAAACGGGAGAGAATAAATTGGGAAATAAATGTAATTTAATAATGAAACAGGTAAACTCGTCGTCTATTTATAGTCCGGTTTCGTCGGTCGGGCCAGCACCAGTAGGTCCGCTGTCGGAGTCAGTGTTGACAGGATGCTTGACTCCGGCAGCCGGCATCCGATAAGAGTGGCGCACTATATCACCGCCGACAGATCATACAGCCCCGCCAAACAACACCCTCACCCCTCACCAAAGCGCCCATACTACAATACATTAAAGTAGTCAGTGTCAATTGTGCGAACCTCTAGAATGTGTTTGTATCGAACAAAGTTTCAACCTAAGGTACATGTCCGGGAGTCCACGGGTGATTGGGATATAATCACTATTGTGGTCTTCTGTTTCCTCTTGTTTAAACTCAACCGGTTTCAGTTTTTCGCCATTGTCCGTACTCATGTCTGATATCTTCCGTCTACACCCTTACCGCATGGTTGTCAATTTGCTGTTTTTCTATTCCCGTCCTGCACTATGGCTTTAATGTGTGGTTTTCGCTTTAGTTCTTGAATATTTTCGTTTCCTATAACCGTTTCGTAGCTCAGTTTGACTTTATTATGGTCAATGGCCTTCGTTTGTTCTTTGAACCTGTGCACCGCTCCTAAGTCTTATACCGGTAGAAGAGATGATGGGAATAATAGCGCTAAAAAATATAAAAGACTAGTTTTTCGGCGCAGAACTGTATAAATTTCGGGGACTCCAAACACAGGAGAATCTCGGACTCAAAGGACGTCAACCTCTGCTACCCGAGATTCTTCCCACCGCATCTTGATCGGTTAGTGATAATATTGCATTTATTTCGAATTGTTTGTGCTCGGGGGTACGATACGAATCGCTTTATTATCCGATATAGAGCCATTAAAGAGGTTGGGTTTTCATCGTCATTGTTTCGATGATCTAAGACTTGCCTCACAATTTGCGATAGCGTTCTTGCGGGGACGAACAATGCCGGCCTTTGTGGGCCCCGAAATTTTATTCGTCAGCAACTGGGGGGTTGATGATCCGTGCCGCGATGCTTTTTCCCCCGGCCAACCCATTAACAAAACCTTGAGTGACCCGCCAAACAAATGATCCGCTTTAGTTCGGACAGAATTTCGCGGCGAGGGGAGTTTCCCGTTTATTTAATTTTCGGCTCCACCCCCTACACCTTAGATTGATGGCTACAGCCACCTAATATCGTGTCGGCCCCGGATAACCAGCAAAAAACCCCGGTTTGGCGTCTATTCATCGCCGGTGTCACTCCCCGGCCCAACTTCTAACCGAATCCGATACTATAACTGTACGCCTATATGAAAGTTTTATGCGAATCTGAACAATTAAAAAAAATCTGTTTCTTCTAGAGCGCGGTAGGGCGTTATTAGAATCATAAATCGTCAGTTAGCGACATGCTGGAATTAATTTCGAGGCGAAAATACGGGGGCTCAAGGTGAATGCTCGTTAGAGTGAGGCCCTGTCTATAGGCGCGACGTATCGCTGTTCCTATAGTCGGGCGAGATATAACGGAGATCACAGAGAGAGCGTATGTACAAAAGGCGGTGGAACTCATTGCGTCTTCGCTAAAATTTTCCGGCTGGTCGGTGCGCTAACGAGACACCTCTCTGCCGCCTCTCTCATAATAACAGCCCGGAGAAAGTTAAATGTACAATTCTGTAGGGCGCTCTGAAGTCTTGTCAGATCCACACGTTGCCGATTCAAATTTGCAATTGAATGAAAAGTAAGTTGGCAGAGGGAATAGTCGATGGAGAGAAGTTGACGTCAAATCATTTAAATTCATACTAAAGTACCTTTTATTACACAAAGCCTTTATACTTTCAGTAATTTATTTTATCGCCGCCATGTCGCGTGGGAGTCGATGTTTCATTTTCTTAAATGCGTATTCCGTCGGTCTTCCATATAGAAACCAAGTTGAAATTCCGTAGATTTCGTGTGTTTCTGTCTCCTCTCGCTGGTTTGGTCTTTTGCTAGACCGGTTTCGGCTGTTCGCCGTCTTCAGTAGCGGTGTTAGTGACTTTGGATGTTTTTTGGGCATCCTCACTGCACTGTCACTTGTACTGTCGTTGGGTACACTTGCACCGATAAACTAGCACCCACTGAGGGTGGTGCGGAAATGTACCTAACTAAAGTTCGTTCGGTGTTTTCGATCAGAAAAACTTTTATGATCGTAAATACACAATACCAGATAGTTTAACTTGTACTAGTACAAGTGACAGTGACAGTGCAGTGACGATTCCCAAAATACATCCAAAGTGCCAAAGTGACTAACACCGCTACTGAAGATGGCGAACAGCCGAAACCGGTCTAGCAAAAGACCAAACCAGCGGGAGGAGAAAGAAACACGAAATCTACGGTATTCCAAGTTGTGAACAAGTTGAAATTGTTCAAAATAAACGCTCGACAATGTTTGACATAAAATCCTCCGATCGGACGACTCATAAATAAAAGTGCCGTCGGGACTGCTGGTTTCGATTCAATTGGCCGTGGATTGATGGGAGTGCAAAAAAATCGTTCGGTGGCACCAATTGAAACATTGGGAAAAAATCCGGCACAACGTCCATCATCGTCCATTTCGATTTGGTCCGGAAATTAATCCCGTTCCGTTCAATTGTATACTGTTACCAATTAGAGGTCCGGCCTCGCACTACACAGCTCGGTTTACCATTTGACGGTGATAACTGACATCACCGTGGACTATAGAATACAATATTGTGTACAAAAGTGACATAATACATTTTTCACTAAAAACAAAAACGTTTTAGAAATTAGTTATCAGGAAATTTCGGGAATATGATTGTTTAAGACATTTTTTTGGAAACTATCTTTTCAAAGAATGTTTTAACTGCTTGGCTATATATATATATATATATATATATATATATATATATATATACAGATTACTATCCGTTCTCTAATACTCCTCGAGATCAAGCGTCACATAAAGCTCTTAAAATTCTACAAGAATCAACGGAATTCACTATTGGTTGATTGAAGGCTCGTAAACTAAATCTAATCTTAGAACGGAGTTCATGCAATATGTCGATCATTGGTGACGCACCAGAGCACTGCTGTTTAGATGACTCCATCCTGCTTTATCACTCTATCTCTCTCTTCTTTGCTGATAACGCATAAAACAGATTCTGCTGATAAATAAGTCACTAAACGAAAGGAATGCAAGGAGGCTACCACGTCAATCGTGACTTTGTTTACAATCATTACGTAATACATTTTTCCCGAAGCGAATTCCCTAACGTACGAAATATGTATTGAGATTCTTAATTACTCAGGATGACGACAAGGATAACGAAAAGAGAATATTCAAAAATATTGTTTCGATTTTTTAAAAACGCTTTACATCAAACAATTGAAGAGTCAAGGATCTACAGAGGTTTTCAATCCTTCTGTCAGTTACGTCATTATAAACAGTCAAATGCGGAGCACGAATCAGATTAAATAGTTAGCGACCCTGGTTTTAATAAAGATGACATCTAACCATTGGGGACGAGTTCCGCCTTCAACTTCGACTCGATTAAAGGAAACCCTGAACAGAACTTCTTCCTAGTCTTGCCAGCGTGTAGTTCGACCATTTAAGAGACCTCTCGTAAATTCCTTCAACGGGGAACAAGCTGCCGCAGCCTGTAAAAGCAGAGCTGCGCTCATCCCTAATATGGAGCAAGTCACATTGAACAGGAAACATTTTGCCGAACTTTTTTCCTAATGCTGACACAAAGTTGTTTACTGTATGTACCTAGTTTCGGTGGTTGTGCAGGGAACAAACAAGAACGGAAAATAGCAAATATCAGTAAATAACTGTATTTGCTTGAGAGAGGTTGGCGTACCGTTTTAGCCCGTGCGAACGACGCCGCGACAATGATGGGAACGGGAGCAGAGGAGGCAGACTAATGAAAGGGGGGGATGTGAACGAGCTACAGGCCTGGGAGTCTACCGGTTCTTTGCCACCGGAGAAAACGCTTATCACCCCATTCGACTATGCTGGACATGAAAATAACATAAAAACCAATATAACATAACAGGTAATGATAAAACGTTGGATATTTCATGATATAAAATATCACCCCGTTTCCAACTCTGAAAGTTTTATCCGTTACTGTTTTCTCATCAGCTAAATATTAGCTATGTAAAGCATGAGACCAATTTTATGAAATAAATCAGTCCCATGAACCGTTTTTATATATTTCCGAGCGAAAAATTGAAATACGTAACCAATAATTATGTTTAAAAATCACTGAGGCACTCCGCTATGTTCAGGGGGTGAATATATATCATATTTGATTTAATAAATTATTAGGACCAAAAAATAAATATTAACCCTGATAGGAAATATAAGGGGCTGTGAATGATGGTGTACTGGTCTAAGGCGGGCGGACGGCCCGGGCTAACTGTTAGAGAACGTTAGAGGTCATTTGAAGGTCGGTCGGTCACGTAGCCACCGTTCAACTGATATTTCATCTTTTTCCCTGGAAAATTCTGCCGAATTATGATTTCTCCTTTACTTCTCTCTTATATACAGACTCTAATACTAATTGCCGCCCCCCATTCGACTATTCTGGACATGAAAATAACATAAATACCAATATAAAAAACATGAGATATTTCATGATAGAAACGGTCTAAAATATTATCCCGTTTCCAACTCTGAAAGTTTTATCCGTTACCATGTTTTCCCATCAGCTAAATATTAGCTATGTAATTTTATGAAATAAATCACTCCCATGAACTATTCTATTATTTTATTTCATTCATTAATAAAATCTACTTTTGCGACAGTGCATAATAGAAAATGTGGCCGGCGGGAGATGGATGGTGGCCGGGTGGGCGAGTTTTCGAGATATCCCATACCGGGGGAAATCTGTCAACCGACAAATGGGAATTCTCTGTTAACACTATCCCAGCGCGACTGCAACTTGCAGTCCGGTCTGCAACAATGCAGATTTGCGCTGTTACCGCCCCTCCCCACTGTTCGATACCGGAATTCAAATCGAATTCAGTCCGAATAAACGCTGAACCGCTTCTGAAAACCCGCCGCTGGTTTATTTATAAACGGTCGGAATACACGGGGGGATGAAAATTAATTTTCCCCCCACGCATTTCCAGGAATGAAAATATTGAATAGCGTATATCGAGTATAAATTATAAATAGGTGATAACTGGAATTAATGCTATTAATTTTCTAATAAAAAATATAATATTTTTCTTAATTGTCCTTTACATAAATTACCCATAATATTTTGATCTATTTTAAATATTATTCTAAGGTCTAAGGCTTCCGTGACTCGAAGTCAGACCACTGACACAGAGAATGGAAATCGTAAGTGCAAAATATATTTTAGGAGTCAATCAAGGTTTGGAATATCCAATTATCCGTGTTATTGATCTCCACTCGTTTAATCTTGTACGCTGATTTTTTTTTTGAATAAGGCCGAAATATAATTTGTCCCCCATAAAATCGGAGGGGAGATCAATTGCCGCGAGACTAAAAGGGAAGCTGCCTTTGAGTGGCGAATATCAGAAGGTGCAGGGTGGAGGATTTGCGGCCCACAGGGAGCAGAGAACGCGGCGGCGCTGGGCTTGATTGTAATTAGCCCTTACCTGCCGGGATGAAAGAGCCCTTTCAAAACTGCGCCCGTTGTTCACGCGGACCGACTCAACAGCCGCCCGGTTTGCGCCAAAGCAGACAAAATGGACCGTCCCAACAATGTTCGTTCGCTTCGATTAATGCCCGACTGTCAAATTGTTATTTTTTACTAATAAACTGTTTATTTAAACCGACGTGTAGTTAGTTTCAATCCAGAGTTGAACTCTAAGCAAAAAACATGTCTTAATAAATAGAAAATAAATAATAAATAATAATAGAATAAATAAATAATATTCCTCCATTAGCCATAGCTAATAAGATCAGTCAAGTAAGTGATAATCAAACGATTTTAAACAAAATTAAAATTGCTAAATTGTTCGTTTCTGGAATCCGGGACTCGAAAATATGTCCTCATTGATAAAAGGAAACAAGGACATATGTGCCCATAATATGAAAGTGGTCTAAGTCAAAATTTAAAAAAAATGAATTTGTCACATTTCACACGACATGATTTTAAACTAAATTTATGGATGTTCTCCATAAATGAATATCAATTACCTGCCCGTCATATCTAACGCCTCTTACTCGCCGACAAGGCCAATTGTTTCAAACTGTTTTCTGCTCAACGTTACGTTTGTTCGGAATAAATATTTGAAGTGCGGATCGTGACGAAATATAAATAAATTCTAGTAATTCAATTACAACATTAATTCAATCAGTTTCCGTAGCGCTCTCCGGTTAATTGTTGTAAGTCGTTCAACTTCCTGCGCTCTTCCGAGATAGTAAGCGGCAAGGAAGAAAAAGAGATTCTCACAAAGGGGAATTGGAGATCTCTAATATGAATCTCTATTTATTCCGGAGCCTTTCAGAAAAAACAATCGTACGTTCAGGTTGGATCGCGATGCAAATATTGCGCTTACTCGGAAGCCAGCAGCGGTACTAGCACCGCCCTAGACACTAGGCCATTGCTTATATACGGAAGGCCGTGTAAACAGTTGGGCGCAAATAGCCCGCGGAGTTAAGACTTTTCGCCTGTCGGCTCCCTCTCATTCTTCCTTTCCAGAAGTCCAGAAAGCCATTCCAAGATTGGTTCCGGTCGAGGTCTTGAAGTTCCGCAATCTGTCCCATCTTGACTCTGTAGGGTTCAGTCATCTGGTTCCTTGCGGCTTTTCTTTTACTTTGCCCAACTGCAATCGGTCGTACTGGAAGCCAGTCACTGACGAATTTATCTTCATCGATATTTGTAGAACGATGATGCTACATTAAGGAATAAAATCGATGCAATTTAATGATTGCAGATCTCTTTTCAATTTACACTATACAAATTTCAATTCAAGAGCGAGTCAAAGGCTCACAAATGTTATCAATAAGTATAGTGTTTAGTAGAGGATGTATCTCCGCTGAATAAAACCGAATTGGCCGACATTGGAGTTGGGAAATGGAAAGAAGTAGAAAATGTAGTCACGAGGAACACTGCTGCCGCGAAGGTTGTACTAAATGAATCATTGTAAAATACTGAAAGGTTGGCAGACCAAGCGTGTTCACGGCGACAATCACTACAGTTTGAACACAGAAATGAAATGAATACAATACCGAATACAATTTTTAATAAACGAGTTTCCCGCCCACACCAACGGACTCGATAAGCGGAGCTTTTCCCCATACAAGGGTCCATCCTGCGCTGCTTTTAATAAGGAAAAAATACAAAGGTCTCCCTGAAAACCCCGGAGCGGGTCGAAAAACAAGATTCGCCGGCAAAGAATTGTCGATATTTTTACACCGGGCGTACACCCTTCGGGATTCGAGTCCGTGAAATGAAATATAAATATGCTTCGGGTTTTGTTTCGAGGTGCGCGTCGAAAGACAGCGTGGACCCGCATACTGATGACGCGTCGAAAATATAATAGTTCCAACAGAAGTCCAGTACGTCGAAGTTAGACATGTCCAGCGACCTAAAAAATACATTGCGGCCCGTTAACTTTTTTTAACCGCCAAATTAAGAATACATTTTCAACTGGATTCTTATGAATTTTAAATTACGGTTACATCCGTTCGAACGCGAACCACGTTATGAAGATATTGAATTTGATTTAACTCCAGTCTTAGTTCGTCATAATTTTACAGTGTCCGCAATTTGATATCTGTTACGGAAGACAGTCGGACTTATGCAACTCCACCCGACGTAATAACTTGTGTTTCTAATGCCGTTTCCTGTTATTTTCATTTGGCGCCCTTGCGCTAACGGCAGTGGCAAGGATAATGGTGAAAAATTTTGTATACTCTTTGTCATTATCGTTTCGACATCAGAACTGTAGCAACGGGCAGGAACTATTCTCTCCCGGCGACCAGATATTTCGTGAGCCTCGTTGTAACAGCGCCCCTGCAACTCGCACACGTGATATATCTCCTTTCCTATTTTTTGAAAAATTGAATTTAAACTCAATATTATCGAGCGGGGAGTAGGAATAGAAGATCGCAAAAATTATGACAATCCGAACGCACGGACCACCAATAATCTGACTATCCTTTTATTAAGGTAGCAATTAATTAATGCTTAGCATAAAATTATGCACTTCAAACTTGGCCAAATCCAAAACGTGTTATTGCAAATTATATAAATTTTTCACTCCATTTATTCGAGTTTTTAGAACACTACTGTATAGCAGGTTTTTGTTAGAAAATAAAACAGGTTCGATATCAGTACGTTTCGGAGAAACAAAGGGTTTTTACCAAACGTTAGAGGTTTATGTATAGTACAGTTGTTCCGTACTAAACGGGAGCATTTCAATGAGAGACAAATACGCTTTTATGGAGCTACATAAAGCCGCTACAAGCCGCTTTGCATATTTGACTCCGGTGTTATTTAAAAATCGAGCGATTCACACTGCTTTACAGCGAGTGAAAATTGCAAATCCGCTTACACTGTGTTCACTCCAAGTCGGAAATAAAGAAAATTTTATTTATATCAACGTACCGCAGGTTATGATTTTTCACTATTTTTGCTGTTTCGGGGCTCGCTGGGGGACTGGCTGTCAGCGATAGTGGAGCCCCTTCATTTTAGTAACATTATTGTTATTATTGGGCCCCGGGGCAATAACTTCACCTTCGAGTCGAGATTAAGGTAAAGCCTCTCAGCAGCCAAGGATCAACAAACAGATCGGATCTAATACATATAGCAATCACTCACCCACTTACCCCCTATAAATTCTACGTTGTTAAATTTTCTTCGTTATTTAATAGAACCGAAACCCGAACCTATATTCCACCAGCTGCCTGGGGTGCATACAAATAAACAAACTCATAAAATTGGTCTAAATAAAAACGAAATCATAGCGCAATTTTCACTTTTAATTGTTTGATTAATAAACACATAATGCTGAAGAATTTACAATATTATGTCACATAACCATTGTGACATAATTATCGCAAAAGTGATATTAAGCATTCTCAACTATCATCCAGAACAAATTGCACATTTCAGGATATGATAAACACGTAGTGTTTCACTTAACAACATAATGTCAAAGTAGAGGATGCATGTAATCTAAGTTTTATCGGAAATAAATAATTAACTATTTGTAAAGAGTTTTTCTCTAACTTGTCATCTCAGATATTTTTTCGAATAAATAATTAAAGGATAAAAAATAAACATAACCGCTGTTCTATAATTGGGCGGGTTGTGGACGCATTCGCTGTGATTTTATATAGAGGCACATCGTCATGCCACCGCATTCGGTCATTATAGAAACGTCTCAATAATAAAATCAGAAACTCGTACGTGATGTGACCCAATATTCTCGTCCTTACCGAGATGTCACCGGAGACGGGATTTCATTGACAAGTAATTATTTCTGAACGAATAATTTATATTTGATTAAATTGCGATTCGAGACTGGACACAATGCACATAAGCCTTGATAGGAAACACGACGTCATCTGTTAGTCTTACCGAGGGGGAGGGATTTTGTTGAATAAAAATGGCCGGTTTTTTCAGCGCTTTCACTAAAATCGAAGTCCCTTAACATAAGATTTTTCATGGTAAAATAGCTGGGATTTTTACTCGAAAGTAGGTTCGAATTGAAGACCAGGGCCGTGAACCCGAATAAACGGTTGCAGTTTCATGGTGGATTTTGGAAGGAGACTCGAAATTCCTCACAGTAGAGGTCAATTAAGGGAAGGAAGAAAACGCTGAGTGCAAAACTTAATTACATTATAGGCTCTTAGTGGGCTGGAAACTTATTAAAACTTCTTAAGAAAAAACTTAGGCTCAGTACTAGTAAAACTTGCGCTATGGGGCACTTTTGGCAAAGATCGATGAGGACATTGATATCAGTCTTTATTAATTACATTTATAATGTAGGATTTGCTAGTTTTGTAGTAATAAAACTAGTATTAAGTCACAAGAAATTAATAATATTACAGAAAATCCCTATTACTGCTAACAAAACAGTTATCCTTTGCTCAAAAATTTACATGAAATAATTTCCAACTCACGTGAACCTTCAACAGAAAAAAAGTCAGCCAACAGATTTACCTGCAACAAAAACATAACAAAATTATTAATTTAACCTTCGAGGTAAAATTTAGTGAGAGGGTGCGTCGGATATATAACGTTTCTTTTGTAATGATACGGCAATTTTCTCTTTTCTATTAAGTGGGAAATGAACACGTAGTATTAATACTTGCTAAATTCATACGTTTTTAAAAAAGTTGCCCTACTGCGGCGTTATGATTTCTACGTTAAAAAATTCCGGATTATGATAGCTTCAGGTCTTGTCGAACCGATTATCATTACATCGAGTTGCATAATGGCAACACCATTGTGGTGTTTTCCTCTTGCGTCACAACGGCAAACAACACCGCAGATGAGTGAGAGGGGGGGGGATGAGAGGTAGTGGGAGCGATGGAGGGAGGGAGGGAGGAGAGATAGAAGAGAGAGAAAGGTGAACTCTGTGACAGAGAAAAAACATGTTGTGCAAGAGGCAACGGCGCTGTTCAGTCATTTGGCCCTAATCAGCGGAGGCGTGCCGCTTAAGAATTTTCCACTTTAAGCTAAGAAAAATGGAAAAATTCTGCGACTGAGATGACGACGAACATTTTATGCGCATAACTTATAGGATCCATGGGATAAACATCGTCAACCCAGATAGTCCCTGTTACTCCCATTACCCAATCTTGTTACCAATATCGTGCAGGTTTGAAGAACACTCTATCTATAAACAAAAATTTAAAAATGTCTATAATTTGTATTTTTACAAATGAGCCAGTTGAAAAGACTCAGTAAATAGCTAACTACACAATTGACAGAATATACGATAAACAGAGCCGAAATCGGTCTGTTACAAAGAATGATGTTACAAACTCTGATGTGGTTAAATAATAAATAGATTTAATAAGGTTTATTAATTTGTTTTTTAGCTAGTTTAGTAGATACACTTAATTGTCAGTCACAGTGGTGGTCTTAGAAAAATTCTTGGGACAAATTAATCGTAGCGGAAAGAAATATTTAACCGACAGAGTCGGGACTGGAATATATTCCCAGTGGCTTTGTCACTAACGTCCGCCCTGAAATGTTTATCTTCGGTGGAACTGTCAGCGACAATGTCGGAATTCGTTTGAACCGGGCGGAATTAATCTCGTATCCGGAAATTTCCGCGCCGGACGGGGAGATAGGCGAAACTTGTGAGAGGATTACAGCAGAGCCGGCTCCACTCCGGAATTATATTACTGAATAATGACGGCCAATGACTCGGAATTAATTAATGAGCTTATCGCCCAGAAGAGTCGGATACTGTATTAAATTACTCGGCTAGGAATCTGCCCAGGGTAGATAATCCTGTTAGGTTATTTTTACTGAGCGTTTGCATAAATGAAAGTACTTCCGCTTGAGAATATCATTAATTGGGCTCTGAATACGCGCACAAAAAAACAACAGAAAATCTTTCAGACGTCATAATTGCACGTTGAAAATGATATTGCGAGAAAATATATAAATGCGAGTTATTAATATTACATCCATCATCCCTTAATGCACTAATTGGAGATGACCTTATAAAGGACTACCACTCCGGCTAATATCCATTTCCTCTCGCCTATTTTGCCCTGAACAGTGTGCCTTATCGGGTAATTTTTTTCCTAATTTATGAATGAGGAAAAATATCTCGTATTCGTATCTGGCACTCAGGTCCCGCAAGTGTTTCGTGTTTCCCTCCCGTAGGACCGGTTGTTGTTTGAGGGGAACAATGAAAAAATAATTTTAAAAATTCATATTTCCCGTGAAATTAAATTTGCGTCACACCTCGCCCACGTTCCGTGGTTGCTTCCGCCAATGCCCCACAGCACGCGCGACATGTTTAAAACTTTATTTCTCTCATTTCAGCTATATACAAATATATAAAATGTAGGAAAAATCATAATTCATACCGTTCATCGTAAATGCAATTGAGCAAAACTAATTATTAGGGTTAGTTATTTACTGCTTTCCGTACAACAGTCTATAAATGTACTAAGAAGATTAATTTTCAAAGAACACAATTACTGTAAATAGTTGATACATCGATTACTTTGTTTAAACTAATTTATATTCTCCGTTTACGATATTTGTATGACAGTACGTCAGGATTAGGACACATCGAAAACTGTTACTGGATGTCGAGTGGCCGATGGTACTCTGAACTCTGGTGAACTTCCTCCCGATAGCTAAATAAACCGACATATATGGTGTTACAATTCAGAAGAGGTCCACCTTTTGCGCAAGTTCTTAATATTATGACTCATCGAGATTTTCCCCTCGGTCGTTAAACCAGTAAGGTATTTGCGGACTAGAAGAACCCTCCATGCAATAAAGTTACCGCAGAAACATCTCGAGGTCCCTTCCGGCTAGGAAGCCGGACTAAGAGGACTTACCACCTGATCCTATTCTTGCTCTTCACAGCAGGCGCACTCCAAACTTCACTGGTTAAAATACGCTCCACTGCGCGGCCGGGCACGTCCCACGCGAGTTGGAATACGAATTTTTTTTTTCATGATTAGAATTATGGCGTTTTCTTTCGGTCTGAGCCACCTCCGCAAAATACAATTACGCGCCCGAGCGTTAGAAACGACGCCGGTCCGTTACTGAGCGGAAAAAATAGGGCCGTCGTAAAACTGAGGAGTGTGAAACCGGGTGAAAATATCTGGCTCTTCCGAGCAAAATTGGGCCCCAACCGCGCTCATTTGAATGGCGGAGTCGGCTGGAAATTGACGTCCTAACGCCGGCGGTGATGAGGCCGCGATGACCCGGCTATTCACCGGCCGGAAAAGCGGTACCGGCCCCGGTGAAAAGGCCGGCGAGGAGACAGACATAATTACGAGCCGAAGGAAGGAAAAGTCCTTCCCTCAGACTTTGAAAGGTTTCACCCGGTCCCTATTTCTACGGAGGAAGATTATTCCCCCTACTATTTTTTTTTCTGCCGGTATTTTGTCGTCTGTACAAAATGAAAGACACAATGCTATATGAGAACGTAATCAGGCGCGGTGAACTGGTATTTTCCAGCTTTGCGCCCCCCGTCTCTCCCCTACCGTTATTTAAGCCGGATAGTCGCTGCTTCATTTCATTAGCGCGGTAGCCCGGAGGATTTCTAAGAGAGACTGGAAACCGGATACGGGTTTTAAAGCGGCGACTCGATTCCTAACTTTCCGACACAAAGGCCGGAGAGCGAGAAAATAAAAATATAGTGTCGGAAGTTTGAAACCTATCAAAAAGCTTGTACGTCTCCTTCTACTCGTCCCTGGATTCGTTACGCCGCCGTGGCCCTTCCGCATTCAAACGGCTGGACTAAGATTACACAAAAGAATATTTTCTTAAAAAAAAGAAAAGTAGCCTTGGAAAATCTTTCCATAGCGCGTCCATAATTCACGTTACTGTTGAACGCTCTTAACTGAACTGACGACAATCGAAATAGCGGTAAACGCAATGTTAAGTTGCAAAATGTATGGATAGTACTGTTTGGACCTTATCCAAACACCTCGTGCTAATTACTAAATTTTATAATTTCTGGAATTAAAGTGAGTCGTTTTACTTCATCGTGTTTTGCGAACACAATTGGATAGATCATAAGACAATTCAGACAATAAATATTTACCTGGGAACATTTTCATATCTATGACCATTCACAATTTACGTTTCGAGAGAACAATTCTATTAAAAGTGTAGCAAAATTGATGCATTTAGAACCCCGGAAAACATACAGAAATGTCCAATGCATTAGAATCACCGATAGAGCTCCTAGAATCCGCCCTAGGGAAATGGGAATAAATGAATATCTTTTGAATAATACATCGTTATTGAACCACACGACCATACTGTATGCTCGTCCTGTATCGAGGCAACATAATTAATTTTCCGCAAGCGAAATTACAAGCAATTCATAGTGCTAGCTTTAATTACACATTAAAATTATAGTTTAGTTTTATATCATATACTTGAAATTTGCAATTCAGAAAACGAACTCCTGGTCCAATACGACATTCATCGCTGGCGACTTTGGAATCATCCCAACTCATGTAATAATTAATTGAGTGTAGCTTATTAAGGTAGCCGAATTATTTGATTTGAGGTTGGTATCTCTTACGATATAAACGCCATTCTGCCGTACCTTACGCATACAATCTTGGCATACAACCAATCCCGAGAAAAGGTAGAGCAAAACGATTCATAAAAGAGGTTTTTTGGAATTCTAATCCGACGAAAGTCGGGTTGAAAATATTCGTCGATCAGTTTGCAAAATGCCAACAAAAGTGAAATGTTTTATTCATGACTTTTCAAAGGGCGGCCCGACAGTGTTCCCAAGTGCGGCCCTCTAAATGTCCCATGAATAGGATACTATATAACTTTGCAAAGTGGATATAGTTGGCCGAATACCCAGTCAGAACGGCCGTGTACACCCATCGGGCAATCCACCTACAAATTTGCAAATTTGAGACCACATCGGCTCCCTCCATTGTCATTGGCCGATCGTGGTGGTGCCTTCATCTGATTCAGTAATCGTACATGCAAATTCAAATTGTTCTGTGGGAGATCAAAAGCGCAAAATTCGAGCGAGCGCTTACATTGTTACACAGTTATTAATTAATATAAGGATAATTTGAACATAGAATTACCCCTTCAAACAAACAAAATTGTAATAGTACGTTTTTGCGTTCACGATGAGAGAATATTAAACTAAAGAAAAATATGTACAATTAATTCTGTATGTTAACGCCGTTCCGTTTTTATCCCACCGCACAATTCCGCAATTATCTTAAAGTAGGTATTTCATACATTAATGTACTATATAGACCTCTTTCATTTCGCTAATCATTTATTTTTAGAAATGATTATGAGGAGTAATCCATTTAATGTACTATGCAAAGCACAAAAGAAATATTTAGCGGATAGAAAATCTCTTTCTAGGTCTTGGTACCGTCCACGAAAAAATGGAAAACAAAAAATCCGCCCGTCAGACATTCGGGGAACCACGAAAAAATTACTTAAACTGAATATATTTTTTAATATCCCTCGTCTCCGCTCCCTTATTTGGCCGGGCCTCATCTCCCGCCAGCGGGGGTTGATGGCCGAAACCGGTCCATTTCTAGCTTCCATTACGCAACGGACGGAAAGAAAAAAAAGTAGGAAAAGGAGTTGAAGAGAAAAAGTAGGAAAACTCTCCGGCGGGGCCGCTACGGTTTTCCGCGGGGGCGTCTCTGTTTTTCACAAACCCTCATGCCCCTATTCTGTAATTTAACCCGTTTCAAAAGTCTTTCGGTATACCTGCGTGGGCCGGCCGTTCCATAATCAATGTCAGTTTCCGACCCGACAGCTTACGGGAGACATCAGAAATTCGCCCGGTATAAAAAGTAAACCCCGACAATAATAATATTACACCGACCGCGCTATTCAATAGAGTCGTATTTCAATGAGCGATTCCTACCGCATAAGTTACTGGTCCTAAACTGGATAGTTTCTTGATAGGTAGGCTCGTTGTTTGTTGTTTTCATCATTAGGGCTTTTATAAGGTATTGAATAGAATCAGCGCCTGATGCATCCTACAAGAGCGACCTACAAAACCCGATTTTGCAACGGAGTCATAACTTGTAGATATGCCGCAACAACGTTCTGTCGGCTGTTTTGTCTTAAAACAACAATGGGCTCCCCCCCTCAACTCTCCTCCTTCCGTTCCACTGATGTAATTGCAGCGCGCGCCACTTCTTGTTGACCCAATCAATCCGAGCGGACTATAATTTCCGTGTATAAAAAAAATAAATAAAAAACCGGACGGACTGTACCAAACAGAACTTAGCGACTCAAATATTTGTCCTTCCGTCCCCTTTCTGCTCCTCCTTCCCGCCTCCCACGCGGTCCAACTTAAATATTGTTCCGGAAAACAATAATATTTATTTTTTTGTTTTTCCATCACGGTCCCATTCGGGCACTATTTTTGGCATGTTAAATACAAGAAACTGCTTTGCTCAATGTGCATAATTCCCTACAGTATCATTCGTATCGGTAAACCAATGGCCAATAAATACAGAGGATATTTATTGAGATTGCTTATGCAAAAAATTAATTTATAATAGATTCAATACAATTCCTATATTTAAGTTCAAATTGATTATAAAATTATTTACTTGACCACTGATATATATCTATAGCCTGGTTTAGATGTATATAGCCTCAATTTTTACAATAACTATTTCAACGAGTTAGTAATAATTGTAAACTGAAAAGATGTACACACACAAACGGTGACGATGAAATTCACGGCACTGAATGTTTTACGAATTCAGTGGCCTCCAATTGTAATAATTTGTCTTAATTTTAATTTTCTTTAAATTGCATATTGTCATTTATTCTGGATATTTACTGTTGATGAATGTCATCAGCTAATATTTTCAATTACCCCTACCGACTTCAATTACACGTGCCGCTCGTAAAAGCAATCGGGTAATGTATACTCGGTGTGTCGACTGTTAATACAAATGTCTCCTGTTTCTGAACAGTTTCCAGTCTCTTGGATTACTGATTTCGGCGGAAGGAAAAAAGACCGAGGGAAGAGGAATGTTGTTCTCAAAGTTATAAAATAGGAGTAATTCTTCCGAAGTTTTAGTTCGCCCTTTAACCCGAGTTTATTTCAGAAACTTTCCGAACTGGCCCTATATTTTCTTCAGAGGGTCTTAAACCGTGATGATAAACTGGATATATCCCCATTGGAGCCGAGGCGACGATGAGTTGGCCCTTCCTGAAGTACTATTTAAATAGACACACGTTCTACGTGGAGGCGAATTAATGGCAGAGCGTTGTCGGCTTTAATTGGCTTTGCTCTCTATTAATTTCACGGCACGTTATCAACCGTGTGAGTGTCTCCTCCAGGGTCTTTGGCATGAGTTTCCCGCCAGTCTGAGTTGAATTCAGTTAGGAAAGTTGTAATTAGGTGTGTTAGCTACCTCCTTTCAGCCTTGTTACTAAGGCAAGTGTTGCCTCCTCTCTTGGGTTATAGGGTTTTTTATATTATTCCTTCAAATGCTATCACAGCATGCTCACCAACGTTGGCCCCCGTTATACCATCCAAAGTGATCTCAACCGGGGAACAAACATGTTATGTAAATATTCTCTTAAGCGTACCGACAAATCAAATCAGATAGTTTTTACAGTTATAATGATGTAGCGGTAAATAAAAACATAAATAGAAAAAGTATTCTTTCGAATAAATTTTCATTGGCGTTCAAGAAACTGCCTCTTGCATTATATGTCGTCTCACAAATTACCGATTCCACTTGAGATTTCCTGCCTTCACTCTTTAGTCTCTCTATTTGGTTCTAAGCCCATTGTAGCAATTCTATGACGACTAACAATTTTTCCTATTAAGCGGTCCGCCTGGTTATGGATTCTTCGGTGGGCTGTCTTATGCTGGACTAGGTTTCGGCTTCTCGCCGTCATCGGACTGTTATTGGATTAGCGAGCAACTGTCTGTTCTGCCTCCGCCCTCTTAACGGCCATAGTGGATGGTGAAAACCCGAAAACGTTTTGTATCGTTGGTAAAGTAGCGGATCACTCCCTATCAGAGGCCCGAAACGGTCTACTCGGGTACAGAACTGGAAATAGGGGACAGAAATAGAAAATGGACGATGATTTTTGGACAGATTCCGCTTTGGAGGGTGTCGACGCCGATTGGGCTCGTCCTATCGGCCGATGAATACATTGAACTGATCGGAGCGAGTGACGCGGCGATCAATCTGCTTTTACTTCCGACTTTACTACCCTTTTCAAACGGACGAAATACTGATGGTTATTTTCTGCCACTCGCAGCTACTCTCAGTCTGCATATCTGAACTTCTGGACAGACGTGAGACAATTAAATTATCGCAATGCACGTGTAGAGCAAACGTTGGCGAATAAACGGATTTCGAAGTGTGTTGCCAGTAATGCCGATGGAGAATACGCGTAGGGATATATGCGCGTGGCTCTACAGCAGAACCAAGAGAAAGTTAAAAAAAAATTAAATAAAATTTTAAGTTCTCTGTAGGCCAATTTGTGCCTGTTTTAATCTAAGGTAATTATAATTAAAAAATAAATAAAAAGCGTACTGAAATCGAATCTGGAAACGTATACTGGTACTTGTTCGGAATATTCTTGAAACATTGAAATGGAATACAAAAGCACACAGGAGCATGTCTATTGTGACTGGTGGACAGTTTTCGTTTTGGTTTATTGAGCAGGAACAACTGTATTTCAATCCGAGATTTATTTTAATTCACCCACGATTCCGACTCCATTCAGAAAATATGCATATGTATGAATGGACCGGGCGTCCTTTATGGTCTATGACCGCGGTCTGCGACATTGAAATATCGTATTTCACTGGATTCCGATGCGAAAATGGGAGATTATGTGTTGAAAGGTCAAATCTCAAAATAATAGCGCGTTCTCTGGTTTATTGTTCTCAATTGTAGTTGTCATGACGATTTTGTGATGGTCACGAATGATTGAATATATTTTGATAAAATGTCCAAAAATAATATTATAGGAATATACGAAGATCGGTAAAAGGTGATTGCATTTGTATATTGATATTGAAATTTTCGGATATTCGCGAGGGATTTTTGAACAGGACATATCAAATGTTCGTGCAATTCGTCCTTAATTTTCATGACGCGAGAAGCCGATTGTTCATCGGGTATTCGGGGAATTAGTTGATCGCCAGTTATGCAGTCCAATAACAAAAGCCTGTGTGTGGGCCGCGGCAGATAACACCCGTGCCCGGTGTTTGCCCCAACTGTCGACACTCCCAATTTTGATCGCCGGCAATTTGACGGCCTCTAATTAATGGAGGGTGACCGCGTCCCGCTTTTGCCGGCCTCAAATGCGGCGTTACCCGGTTTCAAACAGCACGGGGCCCGTTTTGCAGTCGGCCGAGGCGGGGAAAAAACCCGCCCCCTCCCAAAAAAAAACATGAGTCAAAGCGCGGCGTTCAAACCGACCGGACGGCCGTTATTAAAGGCTGGGGTGTGACTCGATCGAAGTTATAATTAAAGGGAATTTTCCTCCGATAATAAGCGAGGAAAAAAATTGGGGAAAGCGAAAGAAAAACCGAACGAATGCGGACTAATTAAAAGCAAACCTTTCGGCGATTGAGTTGGCGGAGGGCGAACGCCATTCATTCCGTGTTTCCCCTTCAGTCATCGAAGTTTCCGTATTACATTTTTAGAACTGGTGCGACTTTTTAATGTTTGAAACTTGGTTAATTTGTCTGGTAGAACGTAGAAAGACCGCGGGCCGCATGTATCAACATTTATATATTGTCTACGATATTCTAAGTGCTTCCTCAACGCATAGGATCGTAAAATCGCCGCCAATTCACCAATACTCGGTTTGATCGAATACGGTTGAGCGGTAGTATAGCACAGTTATTCCTGTCAGATGATCAGTTTCAATCAACCAGGTCAACCGTGCACCATTGTCGAAAGACTATGGTAACTTCGGTATCAAGATGGGTCGATTGTTGGGAGACGGGAGAATGTACAGCTTTGTATTATCGGACGGTAGAGCTGGATTGGGCCCCTAGTGGAAGAGACTCGGTCAACAATTGTGACGCCACCTCCGTGGCGAAATCTGCACGCATCGGACCAAGCCATACCGTTCTAGTGACATACTCCAGAATCGGAGCCGAAACTTAATAATTTCTCACATTGCCAAAGATCCCAAAAAAGCTGAGAAATGGGTTCAATTAAAAATGTACGTTACACTCATTTTAGCAAACCAAATGTTGCAGTACGATGTTATAATTTAAAACGCCTTCTAAAAGCAAGAAGCGTGATTTCCTCTCTCTGTTCTGTATTCTTTCCAATACCTTCTACTAAAACGAGAAATCGGTTTCAGTACGCAACTGTTGATTGCAATAGCTCAAATAAGTTCAGAATATCTGATTCGGGGCGCGTTATTACCAATTAAAAACCATAATGAGCTATTCATTACATGTAATTAAATTATGTTTCTTCTATGTATTTTTTTCGTAATTCTTCAATTCCGCCATACTATTAACTCCCGTGCCACCTGAAAAGCCAAATGGGAATGTTTTTAGGGACAGCCGTCCACTCTGTCACAGAAGTGGAACTTGGCATTTAAACTTGTCATATGGGCTGACACCGCCCACGCCATGACTAATGGGAACGAGCGGGCGTTCAGAAATAATTGGAATATTAGTTTAGCAGCTTAAGTTCAACAGAGGGTCATTAATATGAATGTTTCATTTGATATTTCATTTAGAGTTGCCATCTAAAGTTAGACAACGATCCACATCGGTGACGGTAACCAGCTCGACAAGTGTCCGAGTTGTGGTTAATGAATTAATTTGTTCGATACGTCATTTCCAACCAACCTGTATTCCAGTTGCTGGCGTGCAGGGCTTCCAGTCCCGAGCTTTTGTGGTAATTGTTGCCATTACCGCAATACAGGACGCAAATAATTGCCACTTTATTGGCTCTGAAGACTAAAGATTGAAACGTGGTCAATATTTGATGTGGCGAATTTGAAATTAAGCTCCAAAAAAAAATAATAACCAAGTTTAAGCGCTTATATTTAAGCCATAATGTTGTCCTCCAGTATTTGTGAAAAATAATGAGGATCAATTAGTTATACTCACTACTGATCATAAATAGTCGCGTTCACATAACCATTCGATGTCGACATATGCCATTGGTAGGAGGCGCAGATATTGGTTACTTAGGCGTCATCCTCGTCAAACCGGTTATCGATCCCAATTTCCTTGTCAGGGCCAAATCCCAGGAACGACGCATCACTTCCTCAGCTGAATAATAAGGTATGTGTTCAGGAGCTCATTTTTTCCAACAGAAACGATCCGTCCGAACAGTCAAACTAATGACCAGATAATGAACACTCTACAGTTCATCAGAGTGCCCCCTATACTATGGCGCAGGTGCCGTAACTTTCGGGTTTGCTTCTCGGCCACTTATTTTGAAAAAAGCCTCTTCCAGTTATTAGTGCAACTTTAACTCTTAAAACGTTTGAGGCACAATGAATTTCTTATTTGTTCAATTTTTTAATAATAAGGTTTAATAGTTTTAGCGGAGGATACAAGAAAACCAAAGCCGAGTGTTTTAAAAGCTCTTATGGGAATTTTTCGTGAAATTATTCGAAAACAATCCGACGAAAGAAGGACTGTCATGGATTTTGCGATTTTACATTAGCACTTGGCTTATTTCAGGGGTCGGCTTCTCGCCATTATCAGTAGCGTTCCATCAGTGTCCCCTGACGATGAAACGGCCCATCAGCACAGTAATAAAACTGTGAACTTGAAATGTGAACAGTATAAAGTTGAACGCAAGACTGGTGCGGCGCGGAGTAGTTATAGAACCATACAGTAATTTTTTAATTTTCCCCTTCATCCATAGACTCGGGCCGTTTTCAGGGCCGTGAAAGCCAACGAACAGCATTTTTTTTGCGTGAGCATTTCAGCGGCCAGCATGTCTGGGACGCCACTTCGTTAGAGAGGCGAGTGCGGTAGTTAGAGGGCGAAACTAAGTGGATTGGTGGCTCCAATGAACCAAACAGGGCCGGCGGCCATTAGCGGTAACGCTATTTGTCACTACCGTTTCCCTGTAACACGCCCAGGTATAATTACTCGTTTACCTTTATTATACCGAGGAAACCTCGCACTGGCAAAAACTCGAAGATATTAAGGGTTGTTTGCATTGGGTAGGAATGGAGCTGGACGGCCTGGGACCCGGATGAGCGTTCATTTTCCGTGGAAAATTTTTTTTTATTTTGCGAAAACACGAAAGTTGACCATTGCAGGAATATGACAAAAAGACTGACATACAATGCCTAAACTTTAAAAACAAACTATAAATTTTAAAACCTCTCGTTTGTAAGGTTCTTTAATTTTCTGTAAGCTGTAAACTAATATATGAAGGGCTACATTATCAACTTCCCCAAAAAAAAATATAAATATAGGCGTGAAAGAGCCAGGCTATGTTGAGGGCCTATATTGCAAGAGGACCCCAAAATTAAGAATGAAGCTTAAGGATTAAGAAATTATGGTCCGATCCACATCGCTTGAACCTTAAATTAGCTCTCCGTTACAGATTTCATGTGATTTTACGCCAATTTTGGTCTACAGGAGGTTGGCTGCCGTTTCGGTATAAGCATTCTCGGTCTAAACCGGAATGTTTTTAAAAGACAGTAAGTAATATCTGAGTCAAGATTGGTAATACAATACTTTGTGATCTAAATACTGAACAGCAATTCGAGTCGTAGTAATATGATCGCTCAGGTCAATGTCTTGCTGGCCAATGAAAAACAAACTCGTAGACCGAATTCTCGACATTTGAATTCGCAACTGTAACTGTAATTGTTCTTATTTTTGTGGTCCTTGACCTACCTCGATGGTTGATTCCATGTCACAAAACTGAAATGTATTGTTATATTACGCAGAATGTAAACCCACTTTAATAATAATAACATGAACGCAAGAACTGTACCGGTATTTCAAAACCGTTGTACAACGTTAAAGGTCACCAGCAAATCAAAAGTATATTAGTACTTTCTATTACCTTTGAATTATTTATATTTATTTAATCTATAGTTTTATACATATTTAGACCATTCAGTTACCTTACAGAAGTACAATATGAAAATTATAATTCATATAAATGGAAACGCGGATAATAGATTAAATTAAAGGGGGTAGACCAGAGAAATTCTGTATTGAAAGAAAATGTGGAATGTATTCAGTACTAGATGCGATCTGTACAACTTACAAGGTCAGTGCAAGGCTATGAAATCTGACAAGAAACCATTCGAACACTTAAATATTCTGACTTTATTTATGATACCGAGACAGAAAGAAATGTGAATAATTAATAGTATTACCATTTAAACTAGATCAGGGACAGTTATAAGAAAATCGCCAATAGTTGTGCCAAACAAATCCTGTTATACACCAACTCGTGACAGAATGAAGTTCTTAAACTTTGGTCTACAACAAGTGTGAGTTTTCAGCCAGAATACGGATGATTTGAAGTTTTTTTTCGAGTTTCAGACTATTTACAACTTTCGACTTCATTCAGTTAGAAATAAGTTGACGTACTTAACGTTAACTTAATGTTGGGGGTCCGCGAAATTCTGTAACTGCAGTTGCGACTTTCTGCCTTCACTCGCCAATTAGGTCCGGAGGAATTCCGGCTTCTTGCGTCGTCAGATGCATACGGGTAGCATAAGTTTATTATTTGCTGATGAACCATTCTGTTCCGCGCTATTACTACACTTCTGCAGATCAAACTTAGAACCTGGTAATATCGGCATGAGGTAATCACTTTTCAAACCCCTCCCGAGGGGTAATTTCATCAACATAAAAAAAAATAAAAAGTAAATCGATCGTGTTGTTTTCTGTTATAAAAGGCAATAATAATTCATATAGCATAGTCGAGTATGATTCAACATTTAACATATGAAAAATACATTAAAATTCAGTTTGGCCGAGTGATGAATAAATCCGGGAATGCGATTTCCCGTCGTGAAACCCCAGGGACTCTTATTTCAAAATAACGCTTCCACTTTGTGCATTCGAACAGGTATTCCAATGGAAAACTGAGTATTAATATTTTCCATACTCAGGTTGCCTCGATCCATTATCCAAAGTGGTTTCCGGTTGCTTAGATGGCTCCTATCTGGCGTCCCGTATTGTGTCCGAATGGGGTCCCACTCGAAAAACGTTTCCTGCGATTGGAAACCGAACCGAGGGCAGATATTGGATTGAGAGTAGACTGAACTTTTGATTTCGAAACTGTTCGTCAATTTCCTACCGTTTCATAGTCCGCCCGATATTAGGTTTGCGTTACGCATTAGATTGAAAGTCGGAGAACCACCTCACAGGAGAACACTATATTTATTAAGTATTAATTAAGTTAAAAATTCCAGTTTATAATGTAAATTATAGTAAATTAAAGAAACATAATATAAATAGATAGAATTGAAATATTGTGCGTTGCCTATATACACTTTTGATTAGTGTAAATCCTATTTTTATAATGAGGGTTATAATTAGGCTGATAATAAACGGTGCACTCAGGTCATTAAAATTACTAATTGAAGTTTTAGAGGTCGTAGAACATTAAATGAACATAATTCTGAAATGTACCATAAGGTAATATCGTTAGCTATAAAAAGACAAGGGCTACTTGGCCTTTCGCTCTTATTAAAGCGTTATTATCATAACGATTATTCAATATTCTCGGCTAACAATAATTCAAGTAGTTTAGGGCGACAACGTTGAAATAACTGTGTTCGCAAGATGGTGTATCGGTCGTTTTCATTTCGAGCCTTCAAATCGGTTTATTATCGCCGCAGGACTGGTCTCAAGGGTGCACTGAATCAGCTCTTATCCAGGAAATCGGGGCCGGTGACGGTGTTCACCACTTCCTAAGAGGAAGAGACCGACGCCGGCCCTACGAATCACACCCAGGGGAAGTGTTCACTCCAACCGGCTATATCATCATTAGTCTACCAACTGAATCGGCCACCTCGAACTAAACCTATGCCCGTACTTACACTGTTTGTTTTTATTCGCACGGTTCTCATATAATTTATGGAATTTCAGTTCTACCCGGTTAAAATTAAATTTATTTTAAAACTAATAAAAGTAATATTCAATTGAATACGAATTAAAAGACTTTCCAAAAAATGTCTAAATAACGAAACAAGAAGGGTACACAGCGAAATCCCCCAAGTAGATTTCTTTAAATAATATAAATTCACAGAAATTATGTATATTCATTTGTAAATATCTCTTATAAAGATCGACAGTATAATAGGGAATATTGAGTCGTGAGTAAGCCGCGCTCGTGTTCATTTACGCCCTAATTTCCTTGCGACCAAATTACGTTATATATATATATATATATATATATATATATATATATATATAATATTATTCATATAATCATTAGTGCCTCACTAATCCACTGGCGAAATGCCAGACGAAAAGCGATAGGATACGTAAGACCGAAACATTCCGCGGACAGCCGAACGGGAATCTGAAAATAATCCATCTTATTTGCGGGGGATGAAAAATATTTCCGGCGTTACAGTACAACGAAATTTCTCTTATTTTTTACACCGACTGGGTACGGAATTCGCACGGTCCGCCCGTAATAACGTCAGACGTCGGTGAGAATTTTTAGGCAGCGGAGGTGAATAAAAATTGTGGTGGCCGACGCCGGTAGGGCCCTGAAACAAATGGGCGGGCGCCCTGAGGGAAGGTGCGCGCCGCCCACCTCCTCCCCATTGGGCGAGACCTCAATTTGCGACGGCCTTAAACTTGGTAAACGGTTTGTACTTTATTTCCCTCGGCAAAAACCCCTTCCCGTTCCTGGTCAACCACCCCTTTTCCCTCCGAACAAACCTACCGTTTGTATATTTTCGCCGTCGGAATTTGTAAGGAAAATATTTCCGCTGCGATTTCGCCGTTTAGTTGGTGCCAAATTGAAGCAGGGTTGTCGATGAGTGTTATGTTGTAGCCTAATTGTTTTGCATGTGGGGGATGCAGTTATCAATGTGAAGTGGGGCCCCGGAGGCGGAAAATCCAAACAGATATTTTCAATTGTGGACATTCAACATTGAAATAATAATATATTGCCCTTCTATTTTCCGCCGCGTTCATAAAATATCCTACTTTGAACCGGAGATAAATCGTAGCCTGGTAATATAAGCGCTGAATGAAGTCGGTTGTCTGAATGAAAAGGCGGAGAACTTCCAGGATTCGATGCTTGGGATAAATGCCATTGAATTCCTGCCTGCCCCTCTTGTTCACGGTTTGCACAGCTCTCAAGCGTCCACGCTTTAAGACCCACTACAACAATGCCCCCGCCTAATAACAGGATTAAAACTACTTATGAGCGTTTCTCCTCCTCGGTTTTATCCTAAGTTTCCTTATAATAAGAATTCAATTTTATCGAAGTTTCGGGCTTTCGCGATACGGAATACCCCTGAAGGACATCTCAAAACCGCAAAAATACAGAAGTATTCTTTCCATTTATGCAGATTACGTTCAAAGCATCTGCGTATACGGTTCAATATTTCGAATATATCAAAATATTTCCTAAACTTTATTTTTAATTTTGTATCACATTCGCAAAATGATCGGAAGGGAAGGTCAAATTTAAAGGAAACTAATGTCACACTCACGTGATATCTTGAATGAAATAAAACAACGGCCAACATACCTGAAACAAGAAACAATGATTAATTCCAATGATAATAATTGACAATTCAAATCAGCTGAAATCAATTTAATAATCGGAATTTCTATCCCAGAGAGATTTATTCGGGGCTGGGTTTTGATATCGATTGGTAAGTTTCTCCCCCCCTCCGCAAGGACTGTAAATGAATCGTTTTTCGTTGTATATTTAGATGTGGAACTGGCGTCGAGGCATGGTGAAGCACTCGGTTCCAGACCACCGCCTTCCACGTGTCTTTGTCGGGAGTCGCGAACGGGGGCTAATTAGCGGCACCGCCTCCAATATACCCTACGGGGGCCGTACCCTTGCCCCCCGCCCCCCGTTTTAACGCCAACACCGAAATTCACGCTCGGCCGAGTCCCACTCCAGGTCGGGACAGTTTTACAAGTCGGCAAATTACAGGCCTTTCAGAGGCGGGCCCGCCACACAGAGACTTCCTCAGATGTCGTCGAATATGACCGAACGACAATTTCCCTCCTAAAATGAGGCACCCGTTAATATAATGTAACTTTATAATGAAACAATTTTCACTCTTCACTGCCCCTCCATTTCGATTTGGACATTTAGAAATGAACTTTCCGTACGAAACCGTGCCGTAAAAAACGGTAAAAAGTCAAAGGTCTTGGTCACGATATTAAACAAAGTATTGCAGCTGTATATTCGGGGATATTGTGAATTCGCTCACATCTTCCTGCATCTGGGCAATGGAAGAAGGAAACGATAATAGGTTTTAATCAGTTAGAGCTCGCGTCGTATTATTTTCGATGAAAACCGACACAATTTAATTAACGTTAGTCGATAAATACTATCGTGGAAACTGTTGGAACTCAGTCCGGAATTTTAAATTTTAGAAGAGTCACGGGTAATCACCAGCGGCATTCGGTTTACTGAACATTTAATTTAACTGAAAATCAATTTAAGAAATGTAATCTAATCGCGCTAAGAGTGCAGGCTCCGGCCTCGGAAATCGAGTCGAATAATCTGCAATAAAACGGAACAACTTTGAATGCATTCCAAAGGCAATAACATTCCAATTCTCTTTATTCCAACTGTAACTGCCAATTGAACTCAATACAATTTAAATAATCTTTCTAGATATCATTTTGCGGTGAAAAACCTCTTTTTAGTCCCCATTTTAAGGAGAAAAATCGCTTTATAGCCCTCATCACTCAACTCAACGCAAGCCTAAATGCTCCATATCTTTGGAGACACGCGCAGTAAGGCTGATGGATTATTTAGTAAACAATTGATAAGCTTAGGAAACTGCGAACTACCTGAATTCTGTCAGAATGGGCCAATATAACTATGAAAGTTTGAGTTCAAATCAGAACGAGGTAAGGCCTTTATATTTTTGTTTTCATGCACTGACGATGGCGAAAAGGAAGGCAGAATGTGGCAATATTGAATTTAAGAATTTGATAATTAATTTTAATATTGAATTTATGAGATTAAGACAATTTTGCAATGTCCATGGGATCAAATAATTGCTATTGCCATCCTAATGAGACTATTGTTAAGCCCTCATCCGGGATGTGGACTACTTAGAACTAATTCTGGCGACCGGCGAGACAAAGCAAGATAAATGGAGAGAGATAACCGTAGGAGAGTAGAGAGGTGTATTGTATCTCCTTCGTGCCACCTGGTTAGGTTCACGTGTAAATGGCACACAGTCTTTTTAAATTCCCCACCGTCGCCGATAACGATTCTTGCATTTAAATTCGATCCTGCAGAACATCGTTTTGGAACATTATCTAGGGTCTGCACGTTGAAGCTAACACACGATACGGCCATATGGCTTTTTCGCATCGACTGCTTCGTTCAAGCACACATTACAAAAATTCTTGTCTCATTTTTGCAGTAAGCCATTTTAACCGTTATTAGATTCTACGGTGAGCTACGATTGAACCAGGATAGAAAGTATTCCTTGAAATTTTACTTAGCGATTTAAAGAGAGAAAATCCCCCACCAGCACAACTCGTGACTAGGACGTTAATTTTGTTAATTGATTTCTGCAGTAAAATAGTTTCAGACCGGGAACAACTTCAGAAGAAACAAACTTTTCCCAATGTAATCAGTTCCATGAAATGGAGCAATGTTCAATTAAGTAAAATAGTAATTAAAATAAAATCAAAGTAAGTTAGACAAGATTACAAGCCCATGTTTGTGAAGAATTTTCGACCTTTCGAATAAGCTTGCTTTCTTTCCTAGGGGGAATACAAGCGTTTATGAAATGAAGCCCATATAATAACCACTCTTTTGTTTCTTTCTCGGTAAAAAGATTTTTTTAAGTTTAGTTTTGCAATGTGAAGGTGACCCAACATTCTTATCTGGACACGCCAGCAGACCCGGTCCGACCGGAAGTGATAAGGTGATTCCGGTCCATGAGTTTTTTGAGGGCAGAAAACTAAAATAGCGTTTCAGCCCCGAAACCAAGGAAAAAGGCATATCTACTACATTAATGTTACTAATAAAAAAAGAAAGCAATGATCAAGTAAATGGCATTTGAAAAAATATTCGCTCTTCTCCTTTTCATGCTCGGGATATTGGGGCAGAATCCTTTCTGAATTCTTCAATCTAGGGCCAAATGATGGACATTAGTTATTATTCTCGGCCAATCGTCAAGAATTTAACCCTTATTAAAAAAATTAGTTGAAAAGTATTTATTACCATAAATGAAATGTTGAGTATTCATATTCATAGTGATGAAAACATGACGGGGAGAAGGGGTAAGGATGGTGGAAGGGGAAGCGGAGGAGGCGCAGAGTTTGAAAGTGAGGCCAGGCAAGTGGCAAGAGGCCCAAGTTCGTTCACCTTTCCGTCTTTCTCGCCTTCCTTCCTCGCAACCTCCACAAAGGTCCACGCTTCGTTAACACGTTTAAATACTTTTTGTCTTTTAATTTTGGCCATGCATTGTTGTAGTGTACTCAGTTCTGGGAAACGCAGTATTGGCTGACGGAAGAATCGTAGACAAATACATGAGAGCAGATAAATGGAGTAAGACCTGGTGTCTGTTTGCGGATTCCAATTTACCTTCCTCACTCCTTATTCCTCGATCACTGGCATGTGTGCTGACCCAATTTTTCCAATTTTTCGCTAAATTTCACGCCCTTAAAGAAACTAGAACGAAACCAATTCTAGATTCATTCTAGATTCCCAGGATTAAACGCTTTCAGAGCGACATATTTTCCATCAAACAGGACACTCAGAAGCGGCCCGTAAAAATGAATAAAAAATTTCCAAAGGAGTTCGCTTGGATAAGTTCAGAACTCGGGTTCAAGCAATAAAGTTAGAGGGTTTATTTTTTTGGCCTCAAACTTATTTTCTGTATCACAAAACACACAATCTCTTATATAATCCAATTTGAAACCCGCCTGAAACCTATTCCTGTCTGAAACCATATTTTGAGCATATTCCAAAGGTGACTCGGTCCAGCGGCCACCCACATGGCTATATGGAAAAATTGAAACCGATCTACCTTAGTGCTGAGGAAATGTTGAATGTGCCTGAACCTTAAGCTCGCAGGCAGTTAAACGTGCTTACATTGTCATTTATGCCATAATAAGCAGATAAGCCAGTGTACGAATTATGATAACGATATCTAATGCAATGGGCTATCGGTGTTACAGTATTATACAGGACATTTAGGCCGTATAACCATTCAATGTTGGGAGGGTTAATAATGCAGAGCAGGCAGCATCGGTAATGTACCGTCGGATTTTGAATTAAAACAAGTTGAATATCAATTGTGAAGTGGTGGGAGAGAAGGAGTGATAATGGAGGGGGCGGGGGCTCTGGAGTAACGGTAACGTTGGCCCATTTATTCGGAGAACCGGCGAGAGGCAAACACCTCAAAAAAAAGAAGGAACTTCAAACAGCACAGATTAAATGCTGAGCTGGGATTTTTACGTTTTCCAGTCAAACCATTATCCAATTATTCATTCCACACTATGATACATTTGGACAAAGGAGTTTGCGGGGAGTTTTTCGTTTATTAACAGACTATAGACAATTTTTTGCCTATAATATCTGCAGAAAAATCGGATATGACACGCAGCGTTACATTAAA
Organism: Lethocerus indicus; assembly: GCA_019843655.1. NCBI lineage: Eukaryota > Metazoa > Arthropoda > Insecta > Hemiptera > Belostomatidae > Lethocerus > Lethocerus indicus. The sequence goes on from JACDQD010000008.1 coordinate 14,537,125, forward strand.
TATAATTCCACCTCTTTGACGGCGGTTATACTTTAAAAGTATTAAACTTTCAAGTTGTAACTGAACAATTAACGCGTAATTTGTGCCTTTTCTATGCGGTAAGAGAGTGTAATCGGAGGTGAGCGGCGTGCGGAACGTCCAGTATAATTTCAAGGTCCGACGTTCTCTTCGGCGTAGCCTCTTCACCTCCTCCGTCTTCTTGCCTTCTATCTAAACATTCGATATACGAAAGTTTACCAACCATTTACATACGTGCTGTACTGCCAGAATGTAATTTCTCGCAGCTAAAAGTCAAAGAAGCGACCTACAGTCTTGTACTTCTGAACCATATATTAACATATATAAAGTAAAGGAAAATAATGTGGTAGATTCGTGGTTCTGTCTCCTCTCGAGACAAAATAATGTGGGTTTAAATTAATTATAAACGGAAATACACTAACTGACATCAAAGTCACAAACCGTTACCAATCGGTGTAAATTTTAGTAAGGAAACATTAAGCTTGTAAAATCAAATAAAACCGAAAATCACCTTCAACTAAATAAATTTCACGCCTCCTTAATTTTAAATTAATGCAGCGCTAAATACAGGCGTTTATACTATAAAAACCTGTAACGCCATTTGGTTACATTAAGACTGGACATAACGTTTGCAACTAGACAATTGAAGTTAAACGCCCCATCAACTCAAGTCGGGAATAATAACAGACGTCATAAAACCGCCGACCGTTTGCCGTTAAAAATAATAGCAGGGCCATAATTTGCAGGATTGGAATTCGACATCGGAAATATAACAAATATTTGTAGAAAACGGGAAGAGGGTATTCGTTTATCCCAATCGAATACTTCGGAATCCGATCTAAATGATATCTCAAAGGCATCGTCAATTCACCGGGCCGCGTTTAATCATACCTGTCATATTGCAGATAGGGGCGCCGTAATTAGAAGAGAGCCATTACAGAGCCCGCATCTAAAAGATTTTTATCCCTACGCTACCCCGTATGTGTGTTGAGGCCGCAAACGGCCACTTCGCCATAAACGGGATTTTATACGATTCCGCCCGTTTTGGCCGGATTGCGTGCAAAACGAGGAATTCTCTCCGCGTTCCTACGGTCAGATCATGTGATGTATACCATGAGTTCAAAATAAAAAACACGTTACCCGAAGGAACGCTCGGGTATTGAACGAATGTTACCACCCCATTTCTTCAATAATAATTTTCTTACAGATCTATGTATTTAACGGATAGCACATGAGTAATGTAAATCTGATCGTTTTGATAAGAACATGATAATTAAACGGCCTATTTAAAAGTTTTTTTTTAAATTATACTCTCCAAGTTCACCTAAAGTATGAAACAGAGAATTGCGGAAATAACCCATTATGAAAAAAAGGTCTTATTTCTAAAGATCGTGTGTCGAAGATACTTCACGATTTTCCACAAATAAGGAGAATCTCAAATATAGTCGTCGGAATTCGGGAGTGGGACGAGAGAAGCATCCGCCAGTTCTGAAGCCGGGCGTTACGCAAACTGAAGCGTTGTGTAAGATTCACAATGGGGTAACTGAACTTCGGCCACTCTCTCCCCCTTTTTGTTTGAGTTAATTAAACAGCAGTTCTATGGGGCAAAACTGGATTTTCCCTGGAATGATAATCGTATTAAATTTGTTTGTCAGATACAGTAACAGCCGAAAATTCAAAAAAGCTGATTTATCCTATGTGCGTGTGATGTGTGCTTTGGCGCAAGGGCATTGAGTCTTCTTATTCTGGATTCGTAGTAAATTCTACCGCGATCGGAAATGTATTTTCAAAATTTACAAATTGTTTCTCGAATAAATAGAATTAAACATTATTTTCCGCCGAATTCCTTATCCAACTCTGACAACCTGAAAATCAATTTTGCATAAACCAAAATATACCTCGTTTTTCTAGGAAATTCTCAAAGAAGGACTAATCAATAGAGACTTGGATAGTTGGGCTATAGTTGAATTTGACGACAGGTTGTTGCGGAGGAGGCGATTTTCCATGACTGGGAATTGGCTCTTGCGGGGCCAGAGGTCGGCCATTAGTCCCGCAGCCCCCCTATAGCCCAGGTCTTCAGTATCAATATAAATGACCTCCATTCTTCTCCAACGACAACGACCTCTCAATTTTTTTAAAGTTTGTTTTAAAGGTTTTCGGGAGTAAAAAAATAAAAATTAACACCGTGAAAATATTAACGTCGGTCTAACATTTTTGTTTATAATCTACAATGTTTATTGTTGAAATTTGTACGGAGTATCTATCTATAGAAGAATAAATTGGCAAAAATTCCACGCCTCATGGCACTTTGTGGCATGGCATATACACATGATTATGGAGAGGTATATAAATTGATAACGGATGTCCTTTATATTTTGGATAATATTTTTATCCAGTCCGTTCCATCGGGGTAAGAGTACCATAAAAGGTTAGGACGCCCTCGAAATTATGAGTTTCCTTGGCCGTAAGTCTGGAGGGCGGACTTTTGTTCTTTAGCCGCCGTCTGCTTTATATATCTGGGGGTCTTGGAACAGAGTACCGGCGGCCGGTAGCCTTGCCCGGCTGTCACCCGTGTGCCGCTGAGTGCCCCGGTATGAGAAGAAAGCGGTCTCGGCCCCTTCGCTTTTCCACTGGAGTTTTCTCTCCGGCTCGGTATTAAACGCAGTGGCAATTTCCCAGGCCATTAGTGGCAGGATACCAGAGTCGGGCATGTGTCTCCCCATAACCGGGCATTAACTTCGTAAATTGAAGGCGTAGAAAAATTTAATGACAGGAACGAACGGTCTGGGAATACAGCGAACCGTAATTGAGAGTAGATTCAGAACAAAACAACTATTAAAATTAAAAATGCTGCTTACATATCAATAATTAATATTCGTTACTTTATATCTCGCACGTTGAATCCGCAAAATTAAATGTCTACACAAACACTTATTCAAAACTCGAACGTTGAATAATTGTAATTTTTCCGTGATGTTGGTAGTCCACTTAATTTCAATAATAAAAAAGTGTGCGGAAAACGCTGTTAATTTGTTCCCTCTCGTATGAGTCAATGCTAACATGACTCCTTTCCATTTTTTGAAGGAAAACCTCGCAAAAAATTGTTCGCCAATTAACCCTGTCATTGAAATTTACTAATGAGCAGGATAAATGACTGCGAAATGAATGCTCCTGGGGCATTCGTGGGATAAACGCGGGACAAAGCATGCTCCGTGGGAGTGATAGCTCTAGACATTATTAACCCGGTTTAATTTAATAGGCGTCGACCGAAAATCTCATTAGCCAGTCAAATTGGTATTAACTGCGTCCAGGGAAAAATTTCAAATCCCCATTCTCAATTATCATCTTAATTATATAAATATCGCCCACGCTATGAATAGCGCTTTTCCTTACTGCGTTACGAGGTCGAAATCGAATTTTTAGATTTAAATATTACGATTTGATGGGATTCGTCCGTATAAACCGGTTTTGACCGTCCGTTGCCGTCGGGGTTAGCACTAGCACGAGTCAAGTGGATCGCCACAAACGATATACTCGTGGAAACATTAATTTCATTCTTGCGGCCGCCTCCTCCCCAAAGGGTGTTCATCCACCGTCTTAAGAGCCCCTTGGAGACTTCGGGTCAAACTTTTAGAAAACATTAGGACCAAACATCTTCCAGTAAACAACCAGATGCGGGCTGTATTAATGGCTGGAATTTCCTTCGGCGGGAACTTTTCCGCCCGAAATAAACGGACTTGTAAAGTCCGATGAAATATTCACTTCGTGCCAACAACGCCATAGTATAAATCGCAGAAGAGCACGGGGAGCTGAAACAATTTAAGGATTAAGAACCACATAGACGTAGATTGTTTGTGACTCGTGTAGAAATCGTCTAAGAACTGTGATGTAACCCTCTAATATCGGAAATTGTTAGTCTTTCTTTGAATATACTAATATAACCACAGACTTAGAAGTGACCGTCGGCTGTGTTGACCACTCAACCTCTAATTCCGGCGGTTTTGATTATTATCAAATCATAAATCTGAATAATTAATGTGTAGGAACAACTGTCAGGATGTACTTTCGTGTAAGATTTCCCCCGTTGATATGAGAACAATCATTGAATCTATATTTGGCTGCATCCTTTCATGAAAATCGGGCTCAGGTGCCAAGTATTCCTATAACAGAGCGACCGTCTAAATACGTTTGAAAACCTTCTTAAGAAACGTGCACTGTAAATAAAATTGAACAGTAAATAGTTTACTAACTAACACACTGTGTACTTACAATTACAACAATTTCGAAAACTAAAAAAACATAAGGAAAATAGACAACGAGAAGTTGAAGCGGGTCTTGGGCTTTGAAATTTAAGCTAATTTGCGTGTTTCATAATATATTTAATAAAGTGCGAAGAAATGTGTTTACTTTTCGTTTTGAAATTGAATTTTTATGCGGATCGTATCGGTCCGTTACGATGGTGAAGATTGTCACTGGACAACATAAAAAATCCACAGTCGGAAGGGTAAACATTTAAGGAACGCAAGAATGAAAGGAACGTGAGAGAGGAATCCGCTCGGGGGTCGAGCTAGTTGGGGCGTCGGGTTGATCATTTTTGGGAGATCTCCCCACTGACCTATTCTGGAAAAAAAATCCCCCGGGACATTTGAGGCCGACCGAGCGATGAATATTTTATGAAATGCTCATCGAATTTGTCTCGCATCCGACCGGAGTGAAATATAACATACGCATATACCGCCGGCTGTCGATCAATAATTTATCGTGTATTACTCAAATTTCAAAACAGTCAAGACGAGAATTTCCTGAGTTATTAAGATAAATGCGGCAGTTTATTTTCAAACAGGGCGATTGTCAATGTTCGCACAAAAAAAGCTTGAATTTTATTATATACTTGTTTAGAGACTCGTTGCGTCAACATCATGAATTACTTGGAGACAACTAAAGGGTAGGAATAATAAAATACTAATCAAAGGGACAACAGAACAGTCCATTAAGTTTTATTCGGTGTTCTGAACAAACCGCGATGGGAATATAAATGGTAGCATTGTTTTTATTGTATCTTAACTACGAAAAAATACAGGGAAACTTTGGAATCCATCTGCATGCAAATTTATACTTGATTGATTACAGTAGAACTCTACTCCCCTCATTCCATTAAAGTATAATGGAAAACTTTCTTTTTTTTACAGTAAACTATGTGCATTAAACAATTTTATTTTCTAAATATTGGGTAAATTAAAAAATCGAAACGTCGCATTTAGGAATACACGAGTCTCCTACCGTACCATCTCCGATTAGAAAAACCCTTATAAATAAATTATCATACGCAACATATAACCGAAAAAGAACAATGTGGCTTAGAAAACAGATTGTCAGTTATAAGTTTATTTGAACCAGAAAGTGGTTAAAGTGTTAAGGCGTTATCTGAGCTCCACTCAGTTCAAAGAAAATTAGACACAAACACACACAGTGTTTGTATTTCTTACGGGATGGTTAAATCCTTTAGTACTACTTAAGAGAAGCGAAGAGATTGTGGTGCATTATTTATTTGGTCGGTATTCATCGGTGATTTTCCCGTGGCCTTTCACCACTTCACTTGGATCGTCCTAGTCCAATTAGGCCCCGAGGGTTCACTAACCTACCATTCAGGATGTTTCAGTTTGAGAGCTTCTCGTGATAACATCTGATATTGTATAATTTGTGTTATTGAATTTATATCTGTTTTTTTAAGTGAAAATAATTTATATATGATTTTATTTTATATACTTGTACATCGTTCAGTACAATATCTGTTGATTAAGCTACAATTTCATTATTGAGCGCAGGATAACGTTGGAATCGAGTAGGTGGACGACAGTCGTTACTGATTGGACAGAACCAACGTTGTGTAAACTTATTGTGGCCTCTTGTTTCTCCCGACAGAAACAACATTTCGTATACCGGCGGAGAAATGGCGGGGCTACACACATATTGTCGCGGGTGGGGCCCGGCCCCAACTCGCACTTCTGAGCTGATTGTGCAGCCGAATCTGAAAGGCGATATCAAAGCCAAACCGGCTAACGAGTTTGACCCGACAAAGGGGTTTGCCGCCCTCAACGACCCCCGCCCCCACCTTGTCCAAATACGCCGCTCCAATTGTGTACGCCGTTCCCAGACGCCAATCCAATTTGAGACCGTTTCCCGAGCGAAGGGGGTGGCGCTATTAGAGCGCTTCATAAATTAAGACCGGTATTCTAAAGTCAAAAGCAAAACTGATTTACTCGGTATTATTTGTTCCCGCCGTTTTAATCAAGTCGGGCTGTACACAACGGCCCGGAGACAAGATTTGCAGGAGAAAATTGTATTTTCCCACTTCCATTAACCGTTTACGACAAATAAGGTAATCCCGATCTACGAGTTTCCCCTTTCCAGGAACTGATTATGCCTGAATGTCTTGCAGAACATTCAAGACTGAGTACAGTCGGTGTAGTACAGCGGATTTGCATTGGGTAAGATGACATCAGTACTTCTGCCTTAGGTACAGGCAGGTACGATGTTTCGTTTTCACTTTTATACCTATGGGGAATTTTCTTAGTTCGGACGGCGAGGATATCTGGCATTGACGCACGTTTCAATACCCGGGGAGAAAGGCGCTGACCTTTGGGGATCGGACGTGGCTTTCTTACGGGGGAGAGGACTTGAGATGTTTTTCAAAAATGGATTCAATCTCCTTTCTCCTTTGTGGACGCACCAAAAGCCCAGAGGAGAACAACTCCTTTTACCGGCCGCCCACCCTTTGAAGTTTTCTCGGCTCCGCGTTAAGAATTAATGCGATTTGACAAGGAGTGGCGAACGGCCGAATATGAAGAAGCGGCCGACGGACTAAAATTCTGATAAGCCGAATGACGTGGAAAATTGCCCTTGCCACTCGGTCTGCTATGGTCGTACGCGAACTACCGGAAGTTCAGTGCCTATTAAAACAACACGATCGGAAAGGATCACCGAGTGCTTCAAACGCCTCCTTATTTTCTAGTACATCTGGCAAGTGACATTGGGTGCATACTAATAAGGAAAATTTATCTTGACTTCAACCATCCAGGGGCACGTATTCTGTCGTAGCATCTGAAATGGAGACAATAGCAGACTCATAAAACTCAAGAAATAGGTCATTTCTCTGGGATATACGGTTTCAACAAATAAATTAATGTACTTGTAAATACAGAAATATTTTCTCAGGCTGAAGACCTACAATAAAATTAAATTATCTATTTAAAATTATCAGTTATGCAAATAGTCATTTAAATATATAGTTCAGCTATAATATAAACTAGATCTTGTCCATGCTTTACATTAATACTACGCTCTATTACGGAAATTCTATTACATTAAACTAAACAGGCAATTCAATTATTCAATTCAGTTCAGTAATTCAGTTAATTCAATTATAACGATTCGCATATAAAAAATATTTGTTATTTTAACGGTTGAATGAACAGAATAACGATTCTATTGTCCATGGAACTATAAGAGGCTATAAAAATTGGCAGTATTCTCGCTCGTGCACGTTTTTACGATTAATGATTGTTCAGTTCATTGCCCATTAATGATAGCCGAAAGAGTTGTAAATAAATAATCTTCATTCCTCCATAAACGCTGTTATTGGGAACGATGTAGAACGCAATCCAATTCTTAGCGTTCCTAATTATAAAATGGAATTAGGCCCCAGCTGCCATAGAACGGTTAAATAGACTTAATTCGCTTTTCGGTTGGCGGGCGCTGTGCGAATTGGGCCTCAAGGGAGGCGTAATCGCGAACCGACTTAATTTGGCCGGGACCAATTAAGCCGGCCACCGCGGCATAATTTTGGGACAATTGGGGGTTGAGCATTATCACCGGATGGTCGGGTTCCTCACATCGCTGCAGCCCCCACACCCACACTTCCGGTCCATTTCTTCAGTGGAGGAGCTTTTCCCGGGCTGAGGCCGCCATTTAGCCCGAAAATGAAAATAACGTACCAAGACGGCAATTATCACCTCGGTTGCCAGTGAACAAAACACGAAATAAGATCCTTAATTAGTTATGACGAATTCATAGATAGATAGCGTAGACGCAACAAAATATTATAGCATATGACTATATATATGTATATGCTATAAGTCCAAATTAATAATTTTTTGAAAAGTTTGGTTACGCTAATAACATTTTCCTTGATTTCGCGTTCTTCTGTCTCCTTTCGCCACACCGGTTTCGGCTCCCATCTTCCCCTGGGCAGTGTGAACAATTTAAAAATTTTTAGGCACCCAAACTCAAACACGATTTCGAGTTTTAATTTTTTCCAAATTTAACCCTTTCACTACTACGGGTGACTATAGTCACCCGCCAGAAAATGCCGCTTATACACGAACGCCGCATCTCTTACAGAAATGGAGCCAAAAATCAAGGCAGATGCTATCAACTCGATTTTTTCAGTTCGCAAACAATTGCGAGCGCTATTGCAATGTTTATTTCTTTCGACAGTGCTTTGTCATTGGCCTCTGGCACTCGAATGTATAATAATAGTTAGTCCTAATTTGGATGCCTGTCAGAAGATAGGAACGAAACCTATACGTGATAAAACTGCAGTAGATTTATATAAATATTGAAAATTGTGGTATAATCATTTTAAATTACAAAGTAAAATTATAATATTACAAAGTCGTTTTTGAGACAAACGTCTTGGCTCCGAATGTTAAAGACTGTGCGCGCTTAATGTTCGCACTTTCGGCACGGTGCTCCGTTCCACGCAAGCCACACCGCGGCGGGGACCGCCGTAGCGAAAGGGTTAACAATTTTTTATTAATCCTGTGGTCTTGGCATCACGATTGAGACTGAACCCACCTTGGGACCAGTTGAAATGAATCAGAATAATTCTCCGCCGACCGCAGAGTCAGAGTCATCCCAGGTTTCCCAATCAATTATTCAATGGGTGTCAGATTTAAAGGCCGCCGTGCATTTCTAAGAGGCGCTCCCTACCCGCTGGATTATTCAGCGATGATCAACAAAATAGAGACCGGTGACTGGGTCACGTGAGAACGGGGCACCGAGAAAACCACTCAACGACCGGATGAAGTTTTATCGACAACAGAAGAGGGATAACAAGGCGGCATTTTTAATTAGTTTAACGATTTATTTCCTTCCGGAATTCAAACACTTCACCGCGCGATGACCGATCCCGGATGAACCGGAATTAATAACTTCATCATAACATCATCTTCTCGCTTATAATAGTGTTCCTAATTGACTATGCAGCGGTACAACTTTCATACTGCAGAATCAAAATGAGACGTGAAAAATAGCTAGTGAAAGGGAATAACTGTACATCAGTGGAACGATGCGATGAGAAAAAATATTTTTTCCCCTTTCATTCCTGTTTATTTATAATCGAAAATTAGCTTTTTATGGCTTGTGCGTGAAAATAAAAGACGTTCGACTACATGCCACCACTCTAAGGCTATTTGTATTCAATAAATAATAGACATAATCTGAAATTTTGTCACGCTTATTTCTGTACAAGTACTTTTTTTCAGAAAACTGCAAGAGTGTACACTACACCCATAATGACTGTAATTTATTTATTAGAGTATGTAAACTTACTGCATGATGTAATTAATTGTGACTATTTTATCAAAATGATGTAGTAACGACGACCGAAAGTTGATCGAAGATTGAATGATAATGAAAATATTTTATTTCACATATTTCCACGTAATTAAAATAACAGTTGTGTCCCAGAAAATTTATTTTTATAATAACCGAATTGGAAATAACATAAATCGGGTTTAACGCCTGTCCCTTGTCAATACTGTAAATCCTATCCAGACGTATTGCTCGCTCAGTTTTGTGGAATAACTCGGATTGCGGTTATCGTTCGGGGCCGTTGCCGTATCTCGGGGTTGGTAAGAGGGTGCGCTCTCAAAGGTGTAAACGCTCTGATCGCGCCGTAACGAGGAAATTTACGGTCGGCGGCGATTTCCTCTTGAATTACAGCCGGGCTTTGGATCCCGTGTTTACGGTCTCGCCTGTAAACAATACGAGCCCGAATTTTAGCCGGTTTATCGTACCCGGTACCGACTGTGGCAGCTTCGTGGATTCATTTTCGTTCCGCGGCCCCTGTGGCCGAATTAGCTTCCATCGATCCTCGTACCAATGATAATCGTCAGACCACCAATCAACGTTTGTTTGCCTTGTTTTCGCCTAATGGTGTGACTTATTTGGTTGTTTAAGTCCGAAAAAACAATATACCAAGAAGTTACTAAATATCGGTAGTTAAATTGATTATTGATATAATCATATTTAATTGAATATTACTCACTCGGCTACACAACAGACATACAAATAATATAAAGTATAAATATTCAAAACATGGGTCACAAAAGTAAAAAATTATTTTGAGAATTAATGAGTCAAAACCTAATAATAGCGAGGAATTTAAATACTAGTAAAAACCAGAGTTACTGAAGCGAACGAAAACGTATTTTTATTGTCTGCAATTGTGGTCGATCTCTGGGTGTACCGTTATTAAATGTTCTTCGTCAATGTCATTTCCAGTTATATTCATTGACCGTATTGGCAGTTCAATGATCCTCTTACGAAGGCAGATGGCTAAAACTAAATATAAGATGATAAAGGAAAATATAGTATGCTCGATTTACATGGAATAATAGCCGTTATATTTCTGTTTAGCGTTAGTATGCATTCGCATATTAGATATGGATTTAAGGTAGCATTATTCCTAAAGAACCGGTATATACGAGTCCCCATTCAATTTAACAAAATTTAAATATTTACTGCAGTCGGTAACTCAAGCTACCATAAAGAAAATGTGTCGTGCTTTCCTCATACTGAATTTCTATCATGTCAGCCCCCATTTGGCCAACATTTTAAATCCAATTTTTCGAAGCGGCTTTCATTTCTTGACATCTAAAAGCACCGTAAAATATTTATTCTGATATCTGCTGGAAAAAACATGAGTTTAGGACTTCTTTGAACTTACAACTCATCGGATTAAGGTAATCTCATTCAGCGTTTATATCTCTGCATCCCTTGGATATCCGTGGCTTTTTTGATATTAAAATGTAACGATAACTGAAATAAATCCTGAAGGTTTAATTTTGGACATCTCCCTTAATGATATTAGCAGTGCCTGCATTAAATAATATATATTTCTCTATGTTGAACGTAGTGCGTCGATTCGTGGTCGGCTGTGGGCGTTTATCTTCAGCTCCCTTTTATCGCCATTTTACCTCGATAACGGCAAATTGCCTGTTTTAAGACCAAGCGCTATATTATAGAACAAATCGATCCGAAGTTCACACCTCACTTAATAAGTTTTTCAGACGGCACGATTCGACGAGGCGTACTAATACTTGAAAATTACAGCTTCAGAATAACCGTTCGAAGTAATTCTAAACGAAGTCACTTATAAACCCATCAACACCTGATTGCGAACAGAATGAATGTGATAAAAATATCAGAATCTTGAAGATTCTGACAACAGGTGCACGTTTGGCGCTCATGCATACAGGAGTATAGAGATATTTTAACTAGTTGAGATTGAGCACCACCTCTTTAAATAGGCCGTTAATTGTGTGTACTTACAGGTGTCGATAATTTCATAAATTAATTATCTACTGATTGGTTTTCAGACAACACACGTGATACGGAGACGTCATAGAATTATCCTAACTAGGTTGTGACGTACCGCAGCCAGGTTAAGAAAATCGGATGGAACTGGACTTAGCCCCGGGCTTATTAAAAGCATCGAGCTGTTCTGAACAATTGCCACCGCACGTACTCATTCCTAGGAGCGTGTCGTAACACATATTTCTCCAGGCCCTTTGTGTCCACAGGGGGAGGTGCCTTGGGGGGTGTAGTGTGACCTCTTGTATAACTGTAATATACTGTCGGTAGGCGTGGCTCGTCTGTTGTTACGCGGATTGAGTTAGTAATAGTAGGTCCGCGACCTCACAACTGAACCCTAGCCGAAGCCCTCTCTCTCTCTCTCTCTCTCTCTGCTCTTCGCTTGTATATTTGGCCTGCGCTGCTCGGTGGCTCCGCGTTAATATTTCAATGGGCCATTGTTCAGCTCATCGTTGCAGAACCGAGCGGTCTTTGTAAATCTTTGAAGGCGTAATTCCTCGGGTTGCGACGCACAAACACCTATCCAGCGCCGCCCCCGTCGCACCGCCAAGGTCGTAACTCATAGTCGCGCCTTATCTCTCCCATCTCCCGAACCTACTCCGCTGTTCAAATATGAAACCAGATTTCCGGCGGTGCAAAACCTCAAATCAACTAGAATTTTTGTTCAATTAGGTCCTCTGATTGATCAGAAAATTGAGACAGTTAAGATCAAAGTTTTTCCCAACATTATTCAATAAAATAAAAACATTCTAAATCTTGTCGGGAGCAGGCGAAACCCCTGCCACTGGAGCTCGCTCAGGTGATTTCCGAAAGCTGGAAGAAGTATAGCGGTAACCTAAAACGTCTAACACATATTAAATCATATAACAATTAAAATAAAAATACTTCAAACAGTTATCTTTGTAAATTTATGTGGCAATGGTCCAATAGTGCTTTACATCGAGAGCGGGACTCGTTCTAAAGTGACTATAAATTATGTAAATTAAAATAATGAACCGTATAATTGCAACTGAATTAGAATAGAGAATGTCTTTGTGACAATATGAAAGTCGTCCGCCCCGAGTATTTTCACAATGACGGATGCGTTGTGAAAACTTCTCTCTTTCGCGTTCGTTCAACTAAAACTGAGCCGTGCTATTAAAGGTGGTGCCAGAGACCAGTATTCGCTTAATTCTAAGGAGGGCGATTTACGAGGCAGAAATAGTAATTGTCTACAGATCCTCCGATTGACGTTCCGTAAATGTGGCCTGCATTGTCCTTCGTTTACATTGTCTTCAACAATATCCCGGTGGGGGATAAAAGAAGATGAATTAATCAACTGGCCCCGAAAGAAGGGATATTAGCGCCTCGGTCTGAATATTAATTTCCTCTCAGCCCTGTTATTTATCGTCACAAAACTGGCCTCAAAAACGTGCGCGATAAATTTAAAAATTTACATGCGCCCCGCTTGCAAAATCGTTCCTATTCTCTGTTGATAGATAGTACACATGCCCGGGTAAATTATTTCGGGAAGGTGTTTTCAAGAAAGTGTTTTCAAAAACGATGCTAATATAGGGTGAAATTATCGCCTGCCTGACAATCGAGAACAGCGCTAACGCAGACGGCGCCATCGACTCATAAATAAATAACATTCTGCGCCACAACGGTTTTTCTAGTGACGATGAAAACGACGGGGAGGATACGAAAATAAATAAAATATATATTCGGGCGGAGACAACGTAAATATATCTGCTGATAATGTTAATCCTCGCCCACTTTCCTTGGCAGAGTTCGGGCATTCCCATTCATATACGAAGACCGTTTCTGCGATACGTTCTGGGCAAGACAGCCCGGCGTGAGTGATTTATTATCACTCACGTGATATCGCCCGAGTATTATCAACATCTGGGGTAAAAATAAAGCAGAGATGAAAGTAAAAAATGAGTCTTGAAAATGGTCGAACGTTAACATATATTTCTTGAGAAAAAAAATAAAATCTATACTTCAATATCTAGGAATTAAACTGTAATTATTCGAAGGGTGGCTTTGCTGAAATGATTTACCTTAGAAAACCAGGTCAAGTTTGGAGTGCGGCAAGTTTAAAACATCGACTCCGGACGTTTTCCAAGGTGACAGGCGGGCACTTTGAGCAAATATCTTATAATAATAAACGACCAGGCGATATGATGTAATAGAAAGAAAACGTTCTAAGGAGGATTCGGCGGAGGAAAACCCATTACCGGAGCACCGGCCCGGTATACGCTATGAAAACTAGGCTCTAACTGTGGGGGGTCATATCCCCCGGCTCAAAATTCACCTTGCCATTAACAGCAGTGCGCGCCCTTTCCGGGCGGACTTTTGCAGAAGAGACACAAATTTATTGTTCTCACTTCCTGTAAATTAAACCGCCTCCAACGGCGTCCCTAAACAAATACTGGAGGTTTAAACTCGAGAGTGTTCAGATTATTGCTGCGACATTAATATTCGTAAAGCGTCCCCAAAACAACCTGCAATTATGCAGATTATAAGGTATCTGTATTCAAAAAGCAAAAGAAGGTTTATTTAATTTTCCCTGCGGGGTGGCTATCTGTTCGACAAATGTAATCGAGTTAAAGAACACAATGCTAATTTTCCCGGTTTTATGTAAAAAAAATTAACTCTCTTAATTTAATAGATCTTTTAATTCTGATATAATTCGGACGAATGCGCCGCTGAGCTCTCTGAAAGGGCTCATTTACATACTAGCCAATAAGATTTATTTGTGCACGAATTTGCCGTTATAAATGAGCGAAGACTTTCATTATAACGGGAATACAAATATCCCCACAATATTTATTGTCTTTTTTATTGAAAAGCAAATACTTGCCTCCTACCCTACAGTGTCTGGTTGGGCTCGTTGTGCCTCATCTGATATCGGATAAGTTTCCCCTTTACATTTGTGCGTATTTCGTGTTTTAAATTAACCAATTTAAACGGAAAGTAAACAAGTTTTTCTATCGAGGTAATCTGTCTCTGCATACGTAAAAAGTGAACCGACATTTTTCTTTTTAAGTGAAACAAAGTTTTCGAAAGCCTAATGTCTCCCAGCCGAGAAAGCTGGCGAGGCATCTTCCGGTCGTAGAAGGGTCATAATATATAGCTCGAAATCACTGCGAAGGACTCTCTCACTTCCGTCCAACTTGCCCTGGTCTACTTGCAAGCCTGATCAGGACGGTCGTTCTGAAGATGATATCCGGTGTCGGCTATTTTGATAATATAACTGTACGACTTACGCCCAGTTTTAATTAAATATGGAATCAATTAAATGGCCTTATGTTTAACTATCTTAAGAAATATATAAATGTTTTCTTTTTCCGATTTAGTTTTATAATTGTGATAAAATCAACCGAACTATCCATGTATAATAATATCGCATCTCCACACAACAATCAAAACTGAAAATTAAAACTGAATCTATAAAAGCTATGGGATAAATTACATTAAAATAACCTACAAAATTGCTTTAAATTCAAATCAATATCAATCGTGTTATGGAAAGCAACTTTTTAAAAAATAATCTCTTTAACATAATCTAATTTTCCTATTACTGCGTATTTGAAACAAAGTCCAATACAGATTACTCACCGACATCGTCTTAACGATTTTAACATCCGAGGCGGCCAACAGCAGTAAACAGTTGGGAACCGGCGAAGTAAACAGTCATAATATACGCTTCAAACGCTGAATACATCGTCGCACAATCTATTCAAGTGGCGGGTACCAGATTGTGTCTCGAGTGAAAGCGCGGAGGTTCGAACGGATTACCGTTTTCAATACAAAACAAGGCGAGAGTGTTCGGCAACCACTCGGGGATTAAGTAGAACAACGGCGAATTCTCCAGGAGAATAGATCGTGTCCCGAGCGGGGAGGACTTGGACTGGAATATCCATTAATTGAAGGAAATTCCTCGCATTTAACTAGCATTTAGCTGGTTTGGCTCCGTTTGAAAAATTCGATTTTATCATCGCTATTTCCCAGCATGCGGAATATATAATGCAATAAAGTTATATGTAATATTTCCTCTCGGTAGGACAATAAAGGGAAATTCTACCGGGAGAATTTACAGTTTTTGGGCACGCACGAAAACGATTCGACCGCGATTGGCACAGCGGGTCCCACGACAAAAGATACCATCGTTCGTAACTTTACAAAGCATAAACTACATCGATTTTTTGGTCTGTTAAAAAAAAACATTCCTAATACCGTCTGGGCTTTCTTAGGGTCAGCGGTCCGGATACAAATGCACCTCTGAAAGCTAGTGGAACGTAGTGAACGTGCCTCTCAGTCCATTCCGACCGACCTAACGGTTGCGAGAGAGCTGCTGCCCGTGTAGCATTTTCGTAAAAACACTTGCCACAGCCAGACTTACGGAGCGTTTCTCAGCCTCCAATCTAGGTTAACCTTCGCTGCAAAAAGCCGTCTATCCTCGAAAAAGGTTTAAGCCTTTTTAAACGATATTTTCATTGCTCCCTCTCCATGGGTGCAAAATATATTCTCATCATCCGAATGAAAGTAAATTGGACCCAACAATAAAGACCATTTTCAAAAGTAATAAGGGAAAAGATATAATGTGGAATGTTCGGTTCTTTCCTTCAATTATTAGCTATTTCTTTGGTTCCTCATTGATGAAAATCCGTCATCATATTATCCTGCAATTCTTAGCGAAACCAGAAATGCTTAAAAATACCTATCCTATTCCAAATACTTGAATTCTCCAACTTACAGTGGTTTCTTTTACCAACGATTCTGTTCCCATAACTTGAGAACGAGCTTTTGTAATTTGTTCGCATTTAATGAGGCGAGCTCGTGTCCGGAATGAAATCGTACCGCCCGGAATGCCAGGTTATTTTAATAAAACCCGCCGAAAATATGCGCCGCGCGGGGAAATTGCCCCAGGGCTAATGACTCAATTCATCCTCCGTCTGAATTTTAATTGAAAAATTAAGTCGGGTGAAATGAACCTATTTAACGAATAAAATGCTCCTTCCCCGCGTCTCTAAACGTCTTATTTCAAGCCCCAATGTTTAATGCGATCAGCTATTAATATACGATTCTGTATGACTGGCAAGAAAATGAAAGAGGAAGAGCTGAGAACAAGGTAATTTATAGGTTTATGTTATACAAAGCGTAAGGGATATATTTATGAAAAATATCTACAATGGGTTCTCACAATAGGAGTATTATGTCCTGACTAATATTAGGAAGATAACCGATAACTAAATATCTTTTTTTCTTATTTTTTAATTTATCTATAAATCTAGTTATTTCTGTGCAAGCTTGCATCACCAAATTTGTAATATTTTATCAAAATAGAATCAAATTGAGGAGTGACCAAAACCGGCTGACGTTGGGTTACCCGGGCAACGTTGATTGGCCAAATGAACGTAAAAGTTTACCCATCGTAAACAAGCGAGAATGAGGAGTAAAGTCTGGCGGGACATAACGACCCAACATTGTTCACCATAGAAAAATAGTTAATCGTAAATTTGAGGAAGGGAAAAATTCTGAGACGCTGAATCTTTTTATTAGGGGTTTCCCCTCTGCCCCTTCTTTCGTGGCCTCCTTCTTTTGTTGAAAGCTAGCGAAAAAAGGGCTTATTCGAATTCGGAGCCTCTAACTTTCGAATAAGAACACAATGCGATCCCGACAGAGAATCGCAACTTGCAGGAGCCTAAAATCAAAAGTAGAATAGAGGAAGAGTAGATTCACACGGGATCGTAAGGCACAATAATTTCATGCGCAGCCCTCGTGCTGTTTTATTTGTTTGCCAAACATAATTCGGGCCTTCATCGTAGACACGATAAAGACCATGGTGGATACCAGTTTTTCATAAATATTTTTAATTAGGTAATGAATTATTTATCAGCCCACAGTGTCTGAAGCTGAAGGTTGTATTTAACCCACTTACATTCATAGCGAAAGGAATTTCCGACCCGAGCACATAATAGTTGTTGGCCTGAAGTCCTCTAAGCAGGTACTTACGCAACCTTTTAGGTTAAAGTAACCTTTAGATCTTGATACTTTTGGAGTCCCTATAGGTTAAGCGCTAATAAAGGTTAACCATCCAATACTTGTCTCTACCGACATTATTTCAGTACTCAGGCACGAATTTAAGTACAGGGAAACAGTCAAATTTAAGTTCAAAATAATATTTCCAAGAGCCTTTCGGTTGGAATGTATGACTGGTCGTAAAACCTGTTACTTTCCTGGAACCGTAGGAGTCATGTGGAATTGAGAAGGCTTTATCTTGAGACTCATATTTCCGGAACCGATTGCCAATTTACAGCCGATCGTTACGAGAACATTTCAGCCGTCGCTGTTTTCCTTGTTGTTGGTTACTCTCAGAGAAAGATTTTACTGTCTTTCTCGAATGAAAACTTTGTAAAAGTCCAATAATCAAACCGCGAATAAAGACGACATCAATAAATTTTATTCTCTTTTAGTATTGTCGTGGAAGTATACTCCGTATTAAGTATCAGTTTGGGGAATTCTTTTTGTGAGGCAATGATACTTAAATCGATATTTATTAATGACATTTTTGCTGTCGTATCGTAAGCTTCATAACCGGGTATATATTTCGCCGTTTTTAATAACATCGGTCATTCTATTCCTCAAATTGCTTTTTAGAAAATTCATTTCGCTACTTCCAGATTCGTGAAAATATGTATTAATAACATAGCCGTCGGTAGTTTTTTAAATGACTGTAGATTTTGAGAATGCCATTCCATGTTCTCATTACTTCATCTTCCGCACTCTTTTCAGTTAGAATATTCATTTATTTCCAAGGCATTTCTAAAATTTTTCATATGATACTGTATTGAAAACTGATTAATTAGCAAAATTTTCGTACGTGCAACCTATCGCACCCGAGGTTCGAAATCCCTCAGTACTGCCTCAAGTATTAACCCCTCAAAAATTTCGTCCATAACCCAATTTTATCATACGAGAATGTATATTTTGTTGCCTTTTTTTTTAATTGCGCGAGCGCTTCCCTTCTGAAATACAGAGGCAAAGGTGGGATTCGTCAGGAGGAAAGGAAGCCTCAGATATTCGGTTCAATCTGTTGTACGGACGGCGAAGAATGGGCAGGAGTGACGCAGCGGTGGGCATTGTGATTGCGGGGGCGTGTCCTCGCACATCCAACGGCTTAACAATGCCCAATCTAACCGACCATAGTGTCGATCGCCCACGCTAAGAATACACCTTCCGAGTGTCTATCGGGTCCTTAACGCCGATGTCTAACACGTTATTCGGTCCAGACCAACAGGTAAATGTATATAAAATATAATTATCAGCGCTGAACTTATATTTATGTAATTTATCCTTTCCGTAACAGAGGTTAATTTAATTTTAATAATTAAAGTCGCCAATTAAAATAAACTTATTAAAATGAATTGAACACTTAAAACAATCTAGAAAATAGCCATTTGAAAAATATATAAAATAGACCAAATACGAGCAAACGGTATATTTGAAAATATCTACGAGGTACCTGAAGAAACATTTAAATAAATAATTAATTAGTTTCAACTCTTTGTTGGTATCTGTACAGGTATCTTAAATTACGGCCGTTTCTAATTTTTAACAGTATTTTCCTCGGTCTAGAAATCTGAGAATAACTATCTGACTAACTTGGATACACAAAATAGTGTCCTACTGTAATCAAACGAGGTCCTGCGGTCATCACGAGGTCGGGTCATGAAGTAAGGCTAATTCGAGTCTCGGCCAGACCGGCGTCACGTTTTACCGAATCCTATCGCGGACCAACTTCCTGGAATTGAAAGCGACCGATTTACAATCGGAGGCATTGTTCGGCTGGGACACACGCTCTGTACAGTACACCCGGAGGCAGAAACATACACGGCCGCCCCGACACAGCTTGGAACACTGTGACTCGAATTACAATAATGGGGAGTGTCAATGGACAGATTGACAATACATCCTATTTTAAAGGGGAGTATTTGAAGTTCGGTGAAAAGTTGGTTGAAATTAGAATTTAACTTTGCCAGCAATCCACAATCCATCTCCTCACTAATTTCGGTATTATCAAAGATATGATGGTCTTCTTCGTCGTCGTCTGTACTTTAATGATATACCTTATATTGCGTTAATGAACAAAAAAATAGACCCACAAAGTGATTCTTTGTTCACCCGATTAATACGACTTGACAAAAGTTAGGCAACCACAAAATGCTAACAACAAGAAACAGAGACAGAACCCATATATGTGCTAAACGACAAACGAGACAACCTCCACAGTAAAAGTGAAGTGACATTGCAGACGGGATGCCCCCCCACAGGCAACCAATATGCCCGAGTGACTCATCAACCTACTGACGGCGGGCAGCCGAAACCGGTCTAGAAAAAGACCTAACCAGCGAGTGGAGACAGAATATCTGAAACGCTATAGTACAGCTATTGCTAAACGTCGCGTATAGGTAACGTTATCGGTTATAGCCCATTTTTAATGATGTATTTGATTCCTATGTTTTCCGTAGATTTTTATAGATCGATAGAATATTAAAAGGACTGCCTGAGATGTCTCACGGGAGCACAAATCCTCTTTCCGGCGAAACAATAAGCGGAAAACAAAATGTAGCGAAGTCGAGACAATTTACAACAGGGACTGTGATGAGATCTTAAATGGTATGATTTCCTGGACAAGTGGATAATAGGTCCAGTAAAGACCTGCACTCCCTGAACGTGATCTATTACTGCTCGCTTCACCAGCTTAATCCAGATTCGTCCTAAAATGAATAAAATTAAAAGTAGTATTATACACTGAAGCATTATTTATTAAGCCTTTATACATCGACCTAAAATGTTAGTAGAGTATATAAACTACTATTTTGAATAACTCTTATATTCTAATGTATACAGTATACTATAGTTTACGAGGTGGTATCAATCCAAGTTCCCAACATTGCTCTCTTCAATAAGAAATAATCGTTTTCAATTACTACTAAAATTAAATTGCCTTAATTTTACTTAGGCTGCCCTATTTTTGGGTGTCCGGACCGCAAGCAAGGTGTTAAGAACAAACCACCGAGCGGAACAAATATGCGAGATATTTTGCAATTTCTGTGCGTACGCTCTGCGCAGTGTGGAAATATAACAAGGGGAGGAATTTTTGTCTGGGACGATAGGCGATTCTCTGTGCCTACAAGAATTTATCGGTGAAGGGTCGGGGGGTTAATTCTGCTCGCAGTATACCACGCGCATTAGTTGCGGGATGGCACTCATTTAGAAATTCCAAGGGGGCTAAAATTAGATTTTTTCGGGTTCTAAATATTTCGAGACCACCGAGCCATAGCAGCATACCGCTCCAATGGTATAGTGAGGGACGAGAATTCAACAGTTTCCGTTTTACCCCGGAATAATATAAATATTTCCGTTTGCAATGCTTATATAATCAATAACGTGCTGTCAGAGTGATACAATTATATTACAATTCGAGATAATACAATAATAACAAACTCATAGGAGAATTGTCTCTTCTGGAGATGCCTTAACCAGTATCGTTAAAAGACGAAAGACTCGTAAGAATGCGATTACAAATCGATGCACGTTTCGGTTCAAGGTGCGCACCCTGAATATGCTTAACGAAGACCCTGTTACTCAACCCTATGAAATACGATTACTTGTTCCTAAGTCCCTCTTTAGTTTTATTCGAGTTTAATTTTGACTATCGCCTGATTGCGATGATAGAAGCGGTTATCGAAACAAAAAAATCAAAACTTACATTCAATAACTGCACGGGATTTATTCCAAGCGGCGGAAAGAATTGTCCTTAATTTTTATCGTATGCAGCTTAATATAAATTATTGAAAATAAAAATTACATTTAAGGCTTAATGTTTGTGGTACACTGCGTTTACCGCTACTACCGTGTTGCATTTACACATATATTTAATAAAACTCCACGGATATTCCGCAGAATAAACGGAAGTTTTAATTGAGCCGGAAAAATTACATTCTTCCAGGTTTAATGGGTTTTGAAAAATGATTCGAGGAGATGGATATGTACCGGCGATCAAGAAGAGAATAAGATTGATGTTGGGAATATTGGGTTTCAAGAGCTTTTCAAAAAAGCTCTCGCTGATAAATCGAGTCTCAGATTAGATTGTATTCTGTGGATGCACTTCCGGTCGCCGAGCCACGGTTTCGATTTCCCAGAATTTCTTGGATGGTACAAGACCATCCGGCTGATTTTTGTGGATGGATAGACATTAAATTGGCAGCGTTAGAACAAAAATAACGTTCAGTAAATACAGAACAGTCATAAGACTCAATAAAAAATCGCGAAAAAGAAATCCATGCGTCCGAGAGGTAAACAGACCGTCTCGCACTGTGAGCTAGTTTATGAGGATGGGAATCGCGGTCTGTATACCATACTGTTTATTGGTACTATAAAGGATACGAGCGAGTACCGTGTTTAGCACTTTTATCGGTAACGTTACGGTGGCAACTGAAGAATGTAATAAACGTCCCGGTTATAAGATAAAACTATCTGTTTCGCCTCCGGACCGTCCGCTTAAAGATCTTGAGTGCAAATCACATAAAATAATAAAATGGCTTATCTCGGGACTGTCTTCGTGTTTAACATCATTTTTTTAGGGGGTTAACGATAAGACATTCCTCAATGGCCTCGAGTTATTGCACAATATCCAGTAACTAATGTAATATGTAAGATGGTGTGAGTGAGAGAGATTGAGAGAGACAGAGAGAGAGAGAGAGGGAGAGAGGATAGATAGAGAGAATGTGATGGCTGATAACAACGAAGGTAGGCAAGTGCGTCGGAGCAGAGACTACCTCAAGCGGAGGAAGTGACCGCCAGGGAGGGGACACCCACATCCGCTTAATAATTACATTGTAACAGTGTTACAGTCCTTGTGTATCAGCATGTGTCAGTGTGGGTGTGTGTTTGTACCTATGTCTTTGTACTGGACACGCCCTAACCTGAGTGTGTGTGTTTTGTCTGCAACAAAGCCGCTCCTGTCCCAGATTAGGTTTTCGTGGAAGAGGATCCTCCTCCACTTGGTTACCGAAAGCAATTCTGAGATGGATTCTGAAATCTTGTTTCACATTGGGTGTCTTCTGATTCAATTATAATTCGAGGGAAAAAAAACATTTTAACGCGATGAAATCCAAGAGGAAACAGCTAGGTAATAGAATTCATATGTATGTGGATTCTATCCCAGATGCAATAAAAAAGTTCGTTACGCAGTGGTAGTGATCGACTAATTCGAAAAAGTGTGGCCAAATAATAAAAAGGTATATGTAACGATTATTTTAATAGACTAAATTAAAAAACATTGAATTTAAAGTCGGCTGAGAGATTATCACGGCAATGTCATAATTTGCTAATTCTTGTTTCTAATTGAGCCACAGATCTCACATACGTTTGACGCCTGACAGTCGCACCTAATTCAATTTTCAATAGCAATTTCCCAAGTTTGAGACTATTCCAGACGACCAAGGGAAGAATAATGAAATTATATCCGGCACAATCTCTTCGGGATTTATAGACACATAAATAAGTCTCTTTTCTTATGATCATTTCGGAAAAATAAAAGGATATTGGGGCGGCAAAGTTCATGAGATCACCTCTGGACTTCCAATTTCAAATTTGGATGCAAGTTGAGGATAGATTAACAAATTGTTTGGACATTTATTAATGTTGAGAAAAATAATTATTCCTGGATTATGTTCTCCGGAGAAAAGTGTCTGTTCCGACATATAATCTGATATAACATAAACCTATACTGACCACCTTGTTCTGTTGTTAAATTCTTACAAATGCCACACGTGGAAACTTGATATTGAAAGATATGTAGTAAGATTCATTTCGTATAAAATTAAAATTGTAGAGAGTAAGAATCAACATAGATGTTCGCAACATACATGTTGAATAAGCCTAAAGAATTTCACCTTAAATATAATGTTATTAACTAACGTAGTGACACGCCTTTGAATTTTAGCGTCGGCTCATCATCCAAATAGATATGGGCGCACTTCAACATACATTGTTATAACAGCCGCGAAGGGGAGGCGTTTAACCAAAACGAACTCAGAAGACCGGGTAACTCGAGCTACCGAGCCCGACCAAACTTCGCCACCGTTCACTGTTTCAACTCCTACCAGAATCGTCGATCGGTAACAACACTCGACGCCCGCTTTGTCTCTCTCTCTCTCTCTCTCTCCCGGTCCCGCGAAAGCCCGGAAACCGTTTAAATGTGCGCAAATGCTTCGGAAAGGCTTCGTTGTGGTGTCGGGCCGAAGGAATTCCCCTCCGGCTCCGGGAGCCGAGCAATTTCGGGAACTGGGAGGCGTCCAATTGATTTATTCGAGAGAAGCTGCTCAATCTTTCGGCGGCGTCCTTACCCTCCATCACTTTTGGGCCACCCCCCCTATATTCCCCGCCCAGTCGCCTCGATAAGAAGCACAAGTGAGGTCGAGATTAAATGAAGAATAGTGAAGAATACGCGGTAAATAATGTTTTACTCAGGAAAAAATATTAAATGTACCGAATTATTTCCTACTCGTAGTAATATTCGATAGTAATACCGGAATATCCAATTCACAGAAACTAATTTAAGGCCAATTTAATATGAAACCAGTAGGTAAACTGTTAATAATTAAAAGGGGCATTGCTGTCTGTCGGAATATATTTGTACGGAGCTCGAGACCAGAGAGTAGTGGAAATAGAAAAAAATTGGATCTCACCATAAACCCTTAAAGTTATATTATATATATGCAGTCGAACGCATTTAATTTGTAAGGACCACCCACAATTTTATATTCGTTGGGTATTACTAACTTTAATAAAAGTGTGCTAAGCCTGTCATTTTGGCTTATCCCGGTGGGACATACTGGATATTATGATAAGCCCTGACGCGGGCGGGTTTAAATTAATTTCTTTCTTCAACAACAAATACAGAGTTGTATCACGCCTGAGGTGTTCCCATGATGTTTTCATCTGTTCGTAATTTAGCCGGAATATACGTCCGGCATTTCAGACTAACGTCATACGAAAAAAGAAATGGTTTAACTTGATTTATACTCACAGGAAACGAATATTTAAAAACTAATTACTGACTGGAACTAGTTTTAATCAGCATTTATTCGAGTGCTACTAGGAGCTTTAACAATTTGAATAAGAATGATCCTTTAGTAGTAGTAAATTCGATTATTGCGATTCCATGGTTGTTGATTAAACATCAAAGGCATTAAATTACAATCCAGCTAAACTGTTTAGTGCGAGGACCTGTTTTAGTTCACTTAGTGTTTTAAGAGGTCACCTTGTTAAGGGATTGTTAATGAGTTCTTTCTAGCGGCATCCGACACTCCGATTGACTCAGTCGCGTATTCATCTCAAAAAAAGAAATACTATCATACTTTAAGATGATCTGTAATAGAGGAACTATTAACAGTTTACATATTGCTATATATTCAACATTTTTATATGAGAAAAATATTTTACATTGCAAGGTGTTTAAAAGTATGGAGAAGGAAAAGAAGTTTCGACCTTTTAAACATGATTTTAATGTAAATTATAATAGGCGTTACATGATAATGATTTGCTAGAAAAAATATAATTGTTAAACCTCTTCAACAGCAGATTCTATTCAAATTATTTTTGAACATAGTTTTTAATTGTCCTACCAATGTTTGGCCAGTATCAGGTTGGATAACCGAAATCAATCGAATTTGTATTATTTATTAGATAATTAGCAATTTATCCCTTTCTTTTCCTTTAAACCGCGAGCACCTAACCTCGATCGGGCACAAGTACAGTGCCTGTTAGGTTTTATGCAGAAAGTTCTACGAATATAGTTTTTTGTAGCACACCTATCTAATGAAGCGAATCAAGAAGCCGGGCGAAGGGGACCGGATAGCGTTATCTCTCGATTCCCGGGAGCCCCCATCTGGTCCATTTCCGCCAATCTTTCCGTGGCAATCCATTTCCTCGAAACCGAATATGGGATAGAAAAGAAAAAGAAAAAGCTAATCCCGAACGTGTCTTTACAAGCTGCAGGCGCAATAAGAACTCCAAGGCTGGAAAATTGAAAAGAAAATTGTTATTGCTTTACAATTCGGATGCAAATGAGGCTGTACTGGAGGAGTTTTTGTTTTCCCTCGATACTGAAAAAATTTCGGTTTTCACTTTAAAAGTTAGATACGCAAAAGAAATAAAGAGCACTCATACGTATCGTATATATTTAGATTACACCATTAATTAAAGAATATGACACTGATTATGAATATATTATTATGAATTGCTCAAAAGAAGTTTCAAGCTGATCATTACTACCTGTTAGTATTATCCGATTTATAAGTTTCTGCACAGTTCATAAAATTTGCACTGTATCACGTTATACTATATAACTGTATTATCTCCACGTTAAATATTGATTGGACAGGAGCCAGTTCTTTCTTCGGAATTCCCCCCTGGGACCGGCTCTAGTTCAATTTTTCTTTCGTTCAATTTAAATGGGAGACAAAACTAGCCTCCGGTGGGAAATAAGAAAGTTCTTCCCTAAAACAAAATTGATACGAATAAAGTAACCGAAATAATTGACCCGCGGGGGTTTCCAGTCACCTTCAGTCCGGCCGGAGTTTTATCGAATTTGAAAAATTGAATTCTATTGAGGCCGTCGCGGGCCAAAACAAGAACGGGAAAAAGGGGTGGCGAGGTGGGGAATGGGCCTCCGATAAGAGTCAATTGGGAAACTGACGACGGCTTCGAGGACCCTCGAAACATTGCCGGGAGAAGCGTATTTTAAACGGAGGTAGAAATGGAAAAAAATGAGGGAATATTTAGCCATACTTTTTTTCCGACCGTCGAAGCCCGCACAAAAAGAAGAGAACTCCGAAGTGAGTTGGGGAAAGATTCTTTTCGCGGGGGCAGACCAGCCCGGAGTAGGATTTACGTTTCAGCAATCTTAAATGGCGCCGCGATACTCGCCCACGTCCGCCTCTTATTTTTGTTTTTTATAGACTGAAATGACAAATAAAAAGAGAACGGAATATAGAGCTTTTTCTTAAGTACAGAACCACCGGAGTCGGATTTTCTGAAAGGGAAGAAATCAATTCAAAGACCCTTTGTAGCGCACGCAATTCAATTTCTTGACGGTGAAACGACTTTCAATGAAGACGGACCTTTAAATAACATTTTCTCTTATCGCTTACTATTACTCGAGACTTCGTTCCCATTCAAAACACAATATAAGAGACGGAAGCGCGTTCGATAAAGCGAATAATTCAGAATTCAAACTAGCAATCGGATCTGTGAAAAGCTGGCCGCGAACAAGTTTCAATACGAGGCGCGGTTTTCGATCTCGCTGCTAATTCGAATTCCATTCTGGTCGGATATCTGGAACCGCAGAACCTCTATTGTTTTCAACTATACTCTCCGCCAACTACATACCTCAGGTGTGTAAAGCAATCGGAATTATTTCAGAGGTAATACAGGTTTCAAACTAATTTAATTTCCAAACAAACTTCCCTGTTCCAGCTGTAGAACCCTACAATGCCATCGTCAATCGTCTGTTCAGTCGAATGCTGTTCCAGACTACTGAAGTTTGTACACAGAGACAATCTGTGTCGTCACGTAACATAATTATCCGGGCGAATCAGAAAAATACAAATATCGACGTAACGCCAACTGTTTTTTCTGGAAAGACATTTGATAAAAAAAAACGAAAAATGAATAATACTTAAAAAATTAGAACCGATTTTATGGTGGAGGGACGGCTAAAAATGAAAGGCGAGGGGAAGAAAAACTGGGCGAGTTTGCTTTTACCGGGAAATGAGAAAAAATCGGTCCGTAACAAACGGCTCAAATTAGGATTGGTCACCAGCCGGGGCGGACATCAGTCCGTTTTTAGTGCTACATCAGTGCTACATCATCCCTTCCACGGGGGCATTAGTCCCATTCCCAGAGGCACGATCTGTCCCTATACAAATCCACTTTTTATTTGCGAAAATTATAAAGAATGAAGGATAATTAATGGGGAATTACATCGTTGTACGTTATTTTTACATCGTCGACCTATGCGGGCGCTGCTGATTTCAGAAAGTACAAGGGGAAGAAATGCAGACACTCAAAGCCACCATGTAATAAAAATACATAAGAATATATTTCTATTATTAGTCCTATACTGACTACTTGTTGCTTCAGCTAACTGAAGACTATTGTTCTCAATCGCGAATAGATAATATTTAACATGGTCTGTCTTTAAGCTTCAAATGTTATACTCATAAGTTATATTTAAGTAAATTAAATCCTGGGATAGTCGGTTGAAGGGACAGCATGGCAGGTGCTCCAGCCTTGGAAAAAAAAGGTGCCATATGCGCCTGTTTATTTAGGGGCCCGTATAGGAGGGGAGAAACGTGTAAATGAGTCCGGAATTATCTTCAGGTAGAAAATTTTCAAGATCACTTAAACCTACCGCCGGAAGGGCGTAATGCGAATGGGCGCCTTGAGGGGTCGGGGCTCACTTTAATTGTTCTAATTTGTTTGTTTTCTTGCTCTTCAATTAACGTGAATGCGGCCCCCATTTCCCCTTCACTTAGAACGCCCCTAACGAGGACGGCCCCGCCTAGAAAATCCATTAGGGGAAATATATTACGGATATTGGAAGGAAATATTGATTTTTTTTTAATTATGGAGGCGGCCCCGCTAAGAAAACGGTCCGCCATAATTAAACTTCAATTTTTTCCACGGTAATATTCAATAACAAAGATTATGCCCCGTTTAATAAGATTATGTATAAAAGCCAGCTATAAGATTTCCAAGATGGAAACTGATACAATGGAATGTGTACGATATTGCAGACGAAAATTCTTAAAAGCATTAAATATGAGGCCGAGAGATGTTACTGGTCAATTTTTTTGAAATGAGAAAATTTCTTAATACAAGTAAATCATTTTGAAATTGTTAATGAAGGAACTGCCTATAGATCTTAAACGAGTGTCATAATCTGAAAAGGCGATAATGTAATGTGTAAAACATGTTATAAATGAACGGTGTTAATTTATGTTCGAGTTCTAGCCGCGATCGGGCTCATAGGGTGAAAGGTGTTTGTTCGATATAGCGGTTGGTCTTATAGTAACCATCGAGGTGAGCTGGCAGGCTCTAGGCCAAATGAGGAAGCATTACAAATGAACATTTTCTCAGTTTATAACTTTCAGTAAGTATTATCTCCTTCAGTAGTATAAGTGTATGATTTTGAGATCAATATTAACAAATCAAAATTTTTATTTTTATTTATTCCGTTTTAAATACGGAATTTTCCTTATATGTTACTTGCAAACTATAGAGAAGCCCTTTTAATGAACTGTCAAACTTCGTACATGAACTCTAACACTCTACAGTTCATGAATTGAACTTGATCATTTTCGTTTAACATAGACAATGCCAGTGAGATAATTAATAAAAGAATCCAATCATAAAATTTTTTTGATTTCTGAAAACCATCCCTTCTAAAATGCCCGTTTCTGCACACACCGTGTGAGTACAGAATGTTTAACTAAATCTGCGAAACTAAGCCAGTAATATGATAACGAAGTCATATACTTGGCATACCTGATAAAGATTCATTATGTCGGCTAATAATATGGATACTGCTCGGCCCCGTGTTAAGGCCGTGTAGAGCGTACCTCAGATTACAAAAGCCGCCTCCTGCTTCGCCTTATCTATCTGGCTCGCTCTGCTCACTCTCTCTCTCTCTCTCTCTCTCTCTCTCTCTCTCTCTCTCTCTCTCTCTCTCTCTCTCTCACAGCGATATACATCCTCCGTGTAGCTCTGCGGTGTAATTGGAGACTATGGGAAGCGTTGAACGCTGTATTAGGAAGAGGGGCAGGGGCCCCACTGGCCAGCCTTGAACCCCTCGAGGCCACCTCCGTTCCCGAGCCCTCATCTGTCCCACACAAAACTTGCATCCTGATTTTCGTTCTTTTTATCATTTATTTAGATTCCTTCGTATTTTTTACATATCGTGTTTATGGCAAGAGTGCAGTGAGAGTGCAGGCGGGATGCCTCACCAGCAACCAACATCCTTATGTGCTTCATTAATCTACTGACAGAACCCTGCAGAAGATGATGGGAAACAGAAACCCGTATTTTATAAGATCAAATCACTGAGTGGAGACAGAAGTATGATATATAATCGTAAACGCCTTATCAGACTAATTTTTTCCAAGAAACCCTAATGCTAACATCTTGAGGAATTCTAAACATCAAATTTATTTTTTTTGTAATTTATTTTTAAGTAATGTTTTTTTTTACACACGCGTGATAATAAAACCTCATATTGCTAGTTCAAAATTATATAGTAATAAACAACTCATTCCAGTCTGTACTATATGGCGATGTAAATCACTATTTTAGCGTTAATATTTTTTTAACACTTAACATTCCACGTATTTCATGCCGGTACTTTGTAATGTATCACCATTTAAGCGACAGGTACTATAAATAAATGAAATAAAACTAGGAAATGCTGGCGTTTTAAGGAATTTTGTAATTTCGCCAGTGTCATTGACCACTCCAAGGATCTTCTTGAACGTACCAAACACGGGACGATGAGTCAGACTATTCTTACACAGTCAGACTTTAAAGTAAATGCTTGACCAATTGCGGAGTCTATTCAGGACAGTATTCACTAGTCGAATGTCCTAAAACGGACTACTGATCCATGCTTATATCCATATTGGATATGTCTTGTGGGACTTGTTATCCTCCAAGTGTATTCTTAAGTAATTCCCTGAGAACCTGCTCTATAAAGCTGTGGAAGGGGTTTTAATTTTTTTCACCCGCAGTATGGGCCCGTCGATCGGCACATTCAACCAATCTCGAAACTCGTGACGACATTGTGTCTTGGACCGAACCGATTCACAGCGAGAGAGAGAGAGAGAGAGAGAGAGAGAGAGAGAGAGAGAGAGAGAGAGAGAGGGGGGGGGGGGAGCTAGCTTATGAAAATCCCTAGTATACTGTTTGCTCAATGGCCGACTCAAGGTTTCATTCGAACGGGGTGGCCGTATTGAATTCTTTACTTCCTGGGTTCGGAGTCCTTGATTTCTTTAATATTGTAAGGGGAGGCACTTGAAGTTTGTCCGCATCTAAGGTACATGGCCGACCTTGGCCTGCCCATGTTCTCCAGGCGATATAGTCCACAATTCTATATTGAACATTATAGTTCTCAAAAACTTTACATTCAGAAAAACTTAAGAAAACCTATCTTTAGTTTTAAAATACCAATAAAAGGTTAAAAGGTGTTCTGTTGTAAATGGTGTAAACAAGTAAATAGTGAGAACTACATAAATTTATCTAGGTCTCCTGTCTTCATCTAGACAAGTCTACATTATTAGTGTCTATGTGTTTTCTGTGTCACCAAAAATATATACCAACACTCGTTTCAGTGTTTCCGTTTCTAGCTAGCTTGTTTTGTCTATGAACAGCTTTCCATATTAACAGGGTAGTGACAGTGCTGACCTGCTAACGCATATGATTTCTGATATCCACTATACTTAAATTAATAAAATCAAAGGAAATCGAAATACCTCAGTATTTTATATACCCAAATTGTAAAAAGTAAATATTTTAACACATTTTCTTTAATATATGTAAATCAATATAGCTGGTAAATTCATATTTCATGAACGTGAAGACTACATTTAGAGCCCACTCCTTAGGGAACGGAGTTTCGCTTTTATTGTGAAAAATTCTAATTCGGATTTCGGTGGGTGCAAGAGAGCATGAAAGCCTTTAATTGAGTTTCGATTCGTTCTCGTACCTTTTTTTTAAGCGTTTTCTGGGGCGTTTCTCCCAAGTTTTCTCCGCTTTCAATTTGAGCAGCCAGTCCTCCGTGTGACCTTATCCGAAGTGGCGGCCAGTTATTAGGGCGGGGGCGGGCCTAAGCCGGGCGCCTAATCCTAATGTCGTGGATTTGTCGCGGGACACCGCAGGCCTGAGCCCCTCGCCACAGCATCGGGCTTAACCCGGAATCAGTGACTGGGACCCTGGCCGACCGCCGCTAGGCCACAGCCTAGGGGCACACTCGCTCCGCTTATGAATAGGCGTTAGGGTAGACAGGGCCCCACTCTCCAGACACGAACCGGTCCCAGGTTAAAAAAAAAGTTCGAGATAACGACACAAAAAAGGTAGGAAGGAAAAGACATATTGTTTCAAGACCACCTCGAGCCCTTTTTTTATCAACAATCCCGACTTTAAATAACACTAATCTGGAATAAGTAATATGATAAGTAATATTGTCATAAATTTAAGGAAACCGGCTCCTATTTGTGGCTATTAACTTAAGTTTGTCTGCACGTCCGTATAAAACACCACGGTTATTCCTCATACCAGCTGTCATCATGGAAGCGTAACCACCTGGATGGTGTTCTGGTAATATTAAAGGGAATATACAGAGAAATAATTTGGAAGCGTGTTTATATATCAAAACAATAAAATATTGGGTATTGTGATCTACTGTCACAGCTCGTTAGCGAAACAAGCGGGATTTCTTTTTTGTCCAATTAATTTTTTTTAGATTGTCCCGTTAAAATTTATTTTTGTCTAGCTTTAGTACACGAGAGGAAAGTTTGCTTCATTTTTATCTGCAATCGTAACTTCTTAATGTTTTAATAACACGCATTGAATGACAAATTTATGTCCAATTGTACAATTTTTCCTCCACGATGTCATTATCGCACGTACTTTTACAATTTATAATTTACACGGAATAATAATGCTGTCTTATGATAAATTATTTGTAGATTTCTCCACTTATAGATGTTGATATTGATATAAAGGGCGTAACTAAGGAAACCAACCCCCCAATGACTAATCAATTGGAATGGCTTCGTCCCCTCTTGCCAGTCATCAAAACAGTTTTACTGTCGCTTACGTACACTCTTATTCCACCTACAGAATGTATGCAAACAGGTTATTATTAATTTTTTTCTTACATTTACATGAGCGGTCGTATATTTTTCACCCACAAATGTGTGCCCGATGAGTTTCTTTTACAGTCGGCAATATTTGGATGGTAAAATTGATCAATGGAATTACCATAACGTATGAATAAATATGTCATTAAATCAATAAATAATAACTTTAAACCGCCCATCACGAAGTGATTCCGCACAGGAGCCTCACGACTACCTGCCTACAAGTGATGGATAATTCATCATAATAAATATGATAATCATTTTATCTTATTTATCAAGAGTCTTTCACAGAAGTCTTAGCATGGATTTGTACAAATAATACGCTCATTTAGTTGGGCCGTAGTAGAGGAACCGAAAGTGGCACACAGTCCTCGTGACCTACTTCTTAATTTTCGTCTGAACCTACTGAGTACTTAGCGCAGTTATAACGGCCGTCCAGTTGACTGTTGGGTGTCGATATCTGGGTGTCATTGTCCAGTTATTTAACCCTTGAGGACCCCGAGTGGGAGCGCTCTGGGCCGGCGTCAGGCTCAGTGTAGGGGGCCGGGGGCAATTAGCGTACACTAGATAAAGCGGCAATTCGGACCGTGGAAATAGAGAAGCTGGGAAGATTCGTCCTACAGAAGAAGTTTCTCGAACTTAACTATCGCCCGGGGCAACTCCCGCGACCTATTGTTCCGCAGAAAACTTTTGAATCTCTTGTGAGAATCTTGCGGCGTGTCCCTTTGCAGCCTAACTTTTGAACTATGAACATTATAACGCTTTAATTACGGCAACGTAAAAGGAATTTTTAATAAGTATTACTCAACCTACTTCATTAAGAGTGAAGAGTACGTACCTCCCGAGGAAATCATACCTAATCTTGATAACCGACCAAACACGGTAATAGTGTAATGGGTATCAGGCAGGTAGAACGCTTCACAGCAATTCGTTTTCTCTTGACAATAATAGATAAGTGATGTGTAATATAATAGATATCCGGCAAAAAATATACGAATTAATAAATACGTTATTTTAAAATTAATTATGACGAATTGAATTGGTATAAATCTCAGCTCCACACAATCGGAGGGGGAAGGAAAACCTCGAAAAACATAAAGAAGGCTCGAAGAAAGCTTTTCCACAGACAGACAATGCTTAAGGGAAACTGGGTTAACTTCTACTTTATCTGTGAATCGATAGCGACTGGAATTCTGTGAAAAATGGGGTTTAAAAAATATCCGAAATGGACAACACCGCTGTAAACAAACGCCCAGGGATTAAAACGAATCTTGTTTATTCGCCTTTGGTTTTTATAATTCAATTACATTCAGATATTTACTAACGGACATACGCTCAATAAATATATAAAATCCAGGCTCTTCTAAAAATGTCACAGGAGCCTTGTTACACTTTAAGAAGTAAGTTAAAACGAGTTATAAAGAGTTAAAAATAGTTCCGCAAGGGAGGATATTGTCTGAGTAATGACTCGTTTTTATACTCGACTGGTTTCAGCGGATAATCTCTTGTCAAGTTGAGTTTTTTATGTGTTTCAAGAAATTTTTTTTTTTTTAGCATTTCTCAATTATTTAAATAATATGCGCTGGGTGCTATAAAATATAATCCTCTCATATGTCCAAGCCTAATCAAGTAATCAAAACCCACAGCCTGAAAGGAGTCTTCTTACAACGTTTCAAATAGTGTTTAGGCAATACTGTATGTACGATTCAATATTTGACTTAGCTGTATTTACTCAAATGTATAAATACGCATAAATGTACGTATAAACGCGTAATAAATATTATTTTATCCCTCTCTCCCTCGCCTTTTGCCGGGGGCATTCGCCCAAACCCCTACGCGTTCCCTCGCGGTCCACCCCCACTACAGTCTTCCTCCCGCCGCGATTATCATATATGAATATTCATAGAACGGACTCCGTTTCAGTCGAATATACAATCACTATGCAAATACGCGGGCCTGGGTTCGGGCAGAGCCGAAAGTCGTCTCTGCAAAGACCGCGGGTGAGAGGTGAGGGGGTCCTATTTGGCCACTGGAAAGAAAGCCCCACTAACTTAATTGTCCACTCTATAAACAGTTTATGCGTCTAATAGCAGACTAATTTTCGGGCTTTTAGCTAGCCGTTCGTCCGTCGGACCTGTTGTGTTTGCCGGTCCAATGAGAAAAACCGGGCGTTGTCCCCTATTATTTTAACCAAATGAGGTATCTCGCGACCCCCGCGGTAAATATTTACAGCGACAATGCAAACGGGATACTTCATTGACAAGCGACATGTGCCTCACTTATTTCACGATGGAATACTACTGAAGATGCATTAAGAGTGTCTGTACAGCGGAGACATTAAAGGCCAAGTATTTATGTTCTGAGATTCCGCGTTGTTTTGATTAAATTATTTATAATAAAAATCGAACGTTCAACCTTCGTTGTATCCAAACTTACTTTCGAAGGAAAAATACCCCATTTCATTTACTGGTGGTAAACAACACTGATCCGAAAATGATTTCCGGAAGTGCTAAAAAAGGACTGTTAAAGAATCATCACGACGGCATATACAACTCGT
Source organism: Lethocerus indicus (assembly GCA_019843655.1). Lineage (NCBI taxonomy): Eukaryota > Metazoa > Arthropoda > Insecta > Hemiptera > Belostomatidae > Lethocerus > Lethocerus indicus. The sequence goes on from JACDQD010000008.1 coordinate 14,572,330, forward strand.
TACAAATTAATCGTTTAGTTTTATTATAATATATTCTCTCCCAAACGAAAAATCGGGCATCTGTATGCATTAGTAAAACGAGGTGAGTAAATTTAAACAGTAAGTACGGGGTTTTATTAGTGCCCGGCTTTATTGGCTGAGAGTAAACACAACAGCCGGTTCAAGACTATTTACATTGGGACTATCTCATCAACGCCCTCTGAATTCTGCCCACGGGACTCTCCTCCCCCCAAATTATTTAATTTCCTCAAACCCCATTATAGAAATTAAGTTGGGTCATTAATATAAATCATATTTTTTTTCTAAGTTTCGTGGGATAAATAAATTACTGCAAATATAATTCCGTAGATAGCCACCTGATGGAATATTTCTGGACGTGATTATGAAGAATGAAATATAAAACGTTATTAAAATATAATTTTCTAATGTGAAATGTGAGTTTGCAATATGAGTAGGCGGGATTAAGTTCGCCTATCTGACGGGGGTTAATTTGAGCTGCTTATTCCTCTTCGGTTTTTCTGGTCTGAATTTAAATTAAAACACCCCAAGCATATTGCACTAGTAGAATTCAATTAAGGTTATAAATAGAAATATATTTTTTTGTTTCGATAATGCTTTACGTTCGAATAGCTGTTAGATTAAACCGGGGGATACAAAAAATAAAACGAAATTAACATTTATGGGCGTGCGGAAATAGATTGTTTGGCGCTCAGACCAATAACCGGTCTGAGCACCGATTTGACCCCGACACTTGCATATCCGATTTATTTCAGCCCAGCCCTCAATAAACCCGCTTGTGTTTCCTATTTTCCTCTTGTCAGACGTTTGTCCTAATAATACGTCATAGTACTAATTAGTATTTACTGGGTAACTCGCTTCAATAGGTTTTGTGGGCAAATTCAGCGTGGAATTATGTTTGCACTTTAACGACATGTCGCAGTCGACCGTGAAGCTGAAAAATTTGGTTAAATATTTAACAGCTGTAATTCAAACGAACTGAATATCGTCTAGTTCTGTTGAGCCGGAATTTTTCTGGGATCCAGACGGCAGGAATGCAGCGCTCCCACGGCAATGTTGGATAGGAACATCTATTGTACTTCTCGTTTACGTATGCAAAAAGGGGCAAGGTTTGTTATTGCGAAACGTTATCGGCTCAAACAGCTCAATCTCTATTGAGAAGCACTGTTCGATTTTACCAACGCATCTATTGATTTTAGAGCGCCAACGAGGGGCTGAGGGGTTCGGAATGTTATCGCTCCGAATGATCAAACCGTGTCCCCCCGCCCAGGGTTATTTTCTCAGGCTGGGACGAGGCCGGAAACGTAACTATGGCCACGCTCCAGCTATCAATCAATGACTGGCCAAACACAAAACTGTGGACAGCGCAAACCCCAACCTATAGCACCACGTAGATAGGAGACATATTAAAAGAAACACTTATCCGAAACAAATCGACTTCATGATAAAAATTCCAGTACCATATTACACTCCGATTTTAAGCTGGAACTAGTTAAATGCATATCATAAAGCGTCAGCTGTTTCCCCAGCCGGTAGCTTCCAACCCTTATCCAATGATAAGTATAATTTCTCACAGACTATAATAGGACCAATCAGTATATCGAGCAAATTCCCGATTAGGTATGTCGGGTTAAATAAGGGCCTTGTTCGCCCATGTAATTTCGTTTGTAAAACACTGGCTGCGATTTAAGAAAAGAATGATTATAGCTCGTCGCGACGTTGAAAGTTTATTTAAGTCGGGCTTAAAACGCATCTGGTCGGGTGAGCCAGCGGATAGTACTGGTGGGGTGGGCGCATCTAGGACGTGACATTAAGGGTTAAAACCGAGCCGGGTAGCGAGGGGAGAGCTCCATGAATAAATGGGATCCCTTTGTTTAGACCGGGATTTCCAGAACCAACTTGGCCAACGGGCGACGCTCGCCACTTTCCGGCAAAATTTCATGAAGTGAAAACGCCGACTTCGTTATTAACACCGCGCTAACATTTGTTTTTATCCCAATTTTCGCCTCGGCTCATACAGAATACGAGAGAAGGGTCTTTCCTCAGCGGAGTATTTTTGTGTATGTTTCTCCTTAACAAATTGATAGTAGAGCTGAACAGGACTTTAGTCAGAATGACGGTTGAGCAATAGACCCAATGTAGAGAGCAATGTAAACGAATGAAGAGGCAATCACTAGGCAATATTTGCCCCTATAATTCGCCAAAGTGATTTTACGAAAATAACGTGGGGAATGATCTTTCGACTTCCTTATTTTAAGATCAAGTCCATGTCGCCTAATATATTAAGCATCGATACACAACAAAAAGTAATGGAAGTTATCTGTCACTTGAAAAATTGTGTTCACTCATTATACAGAGTATAAAACTTTAATTTAAATTATATTTGATATCTTTCCATTGTTGGATGGCTTCAACTTATTGCTGCCATTTCCTTTATTCGTCGTAATTACCCCTGGTCCTCCGGGGAACATCGAGGGGGACAAACATTCATGACTTCAGTAGATCTTGAGTGTAAGGAGTTATATTCCATGACTGCGAATCCTTTAAGGACTTGAAAATGCGTACCGAAGGAGTGTGGAATTTTTTTTTCACCCCCTATTTGGCGGACCAGTTTCAGCTCTTCCATCTGCCCATACGGCCGGTCACGTAGGACGTGTTCCCATTTATTACGGGGAGGGCAGCTATTTTTTAGTCCTTTCCATCTTCGCGTCCAGCTCATATCTGCACTTCAGAGTGTACTATTTCAAATTATATCCCCCCCCCCCAAATCATAGAGTTATAGCAGACGAGTTACCCACAAGGTTTTACCATAACAGAAGTAGAATGTATAAAGTATTTTTGTAGAACATTAAGAGGTCGGTGTGAGATTGGGTTTGACTAAAAAGTTCTGCTTTTAACATTTCCGAAGATCATTTTAGTGACATAAGTCTGTTTAGTATTTCTGTATGACTAATTGTTGTAGAACCGTGATTCGGAGGCCCTCATTTCTGTTGTAACTGAGGGACGAAGACAGAGAATGTCCCGAATCTAATCACTAGCCTTGAATCCGTTAAAAGCCGCTTCTCGAGGAGGCATTCTCAATAGATTATTGTCATCCCGAGTTGGCGAATCTGTCAGCCGGTCGCACAATGGACGGCCCCAGTAGAACGTGCTCCCATTTATTATGGAGCGAGAGCGCCTTACGGTTTTTGACCCCGACGGGCGATTGATTAAGATTTCAGAGGGCCCGCTATAGTGACGATCCAAGCCTATTCTATTCTCCGAGTGCCCTCAATGCAATTTGTTATACAAAATCCTTACAGGTCCACTTGGCCACACACATTTAACGTTCGACAAAACCACTTAGCCGTTTAGAATACATAATATTACGTAAAGGTAAATACCATAGTTTTTTTCGCGATATATTAAATAACCAGAAATTTCAAGAACTAAGCGTTTTTTAGGTAGCTCAAAACGTAGGAAATTAATTTCAACCACCTGATCTGCGACGGGTTTGACATAACATTTGAAGATTCCCCTACTAACTTTTTACCAAAAATGTTGTAACGATGCGTTTTATCGGATGAATGTACTATTCAATTCCTTGCCGACCTTAATGCAGTGTTAATTGAAAGTTCCTGTGGCTTAATTTCGCAGAAATCCATTACTGTTAGAGCTTGTCGACGTCAGTTTACATTCACATCTGATACGCAGCCCGTAATGCGTGACCTGATTAACCACTCGCATAATTTTCGAAATGGTTTTATTCTGTTCACTTCGGGCGTTTGAAAATAAATATCAAAATTGTGAGTCGTGTACGCAGTATGAATTCTCCATATGATTTCACAACAAGGAAATAGTTATTCATGATAAGTTACACTGCTACGAAATCTATTTGTTTGCAACTGTGCTGTTTCCTTCCCTATGGGAAAAGGACATTTTATAACAATAAATATACTACTCTACATGGCTTGAATAATATTTTTGTTCTTCTAGACAATTTAAATTATAAGTATGCAATTTCTTTGTTAATTTTATAATAACTTAAAATAAATTGCTTTCACACGGAAGTGATGTGACCCGTCATTATAAATATTCATGTTACTTTCATTGGCGTTATCGGTTACATAAAACACAGAACGATAACTGAAAATCGAAAATCAAATTTCGTGGGAGCATTTGCACAAAACTAAGAATTGAATTTAGCCAAACGTAAACATTTTGTGCTCACAGAGTGAGAACGTACCCGGGCTGCTGCTTGCCTTCCGAAACATAACTGTTAAATAATGCTATCCCAATTGGCCCGCTAGCCATTGTGCAGGATATGCACTATTAATGATGAAGGGTCTACTGCACATAGTGGAGCAGTATTCGCGGCCACTTGTATTTACAGTTAAGTTTCAATGCTCACTTCTGACTCAACCGCCCCCGGCATTTACATACTGCACCGTACCGCACACCTTCCGTTTGGCCTCACTGGTTAAAGAATTCCACAATTTGGATTCACCTGATTTTTCTTCTCGGCGCAATAATATTAAAGCAAGATAATAAATCAGAATTAGCAACACTTTACTGAATCATAAACCTATGCGTAGGACGAAGTCAACTAGTGGAGTGCACAAGAATTATGACCATTCTAAAACCTTCCAATAGACAACTTGAATTAATACTAATACTCGGTATCCTATCCGATCTAAAATTTGAACTTTCTAAACGGTTGCAGGAGTGGCGAATAAGGATGTAACGTCCATCCTGGTGAAAGAAAAACAGTCCTGGAAATGCATAAGTGCACCCTGAGAGCTTTTCCGCACACCAGGAACAGTCAGCTGTGGGACAGTTCTTGTTTATTCAGGTAACCTGGTACGGAAATGCTTAAAGTGGAGCGGTTTCCCGTCTCGATATAGAAGCACGTATTCCGACATAAGTGACAAACCCTCGAGTAGTTGCTCGTTTGAATGTTGTCCTCAAGTATATGCATGAACTCCTTTGAAGGATGAAGTCCTTCCTTCCTATATTCGCGTTCCATACTTCCTCTGGGTTGTTTATCTACGGTATACTGTTTTTGTATTTCATTAAACCTGGATTCTTCAAGTTTGAAATAAGTCTACAAGAGGCTAATTCCACGAACAAATCAACTGGCAGTGAACCCAAAAGATTGTCACTTATAATTCAAATCCTCAATTGATTGAAATGCTCATATAAACTTCACAAGCAGAATTAATTGGTCCAATTCAAAATTATGATACACGCAATAAGATTTCTGGGTCCGCTCTCGGTTCCCGCTTTAATGATATAATTAACAACTACTATTTGAACGAATACTTGAAAATCCAAATTTGATAGCATTTCATAAGTGACATACGTATTTGCCGAAGAGGGTCCGACCCTCTGAAATATATCCGGTCTGAAGCGGCGTCGTTTTTTTGTTCCGCGCAAACGATTCCTCTCGCGCTCGCCGCTTTATTGGTTTTTGGGTATCTCATAACGCGTGTGACCCGGTGATTGATGCCGTCCCTCCAGAAGAGAGATTCCGGCTCCGGATGCGGACTATCGGCTTTGTTTCGATGCCGTTTTTATGCCCCCCCCATCTGTTTTGCGGCGACCGTATGAAAGGCAAATCGCCCGACGATTCGTCCAGCCGACAAATGGCCGAGTGGCCGACTCGAAGCGCGAAATTCCCCGCATTATTTAGTATTTTGTTTTGGAAAAGGTGCCCAGACTGTAATATAAAGCAGTCCATTTTTATAGACAGTCTCGGAATAATTTCGGCACCACAAATATTTTCCACAGTTTTAATTTCAAGCATTTTATATCATATATCGTAGAAAAAATTCAAATGCCTGCAGTGATAAGAGCACGTTCTTCTTCTTCTTAAACTCCGGAAGCTCATTTAGAAATTATTCCATATTATATGACCTACTGAAAATAACAAGTAAAACATGATTTGATGCGTTTTGAAGAATTCTATTCTCAAAAAAAATAAACTTTCTTGCATATACTAATCTGAGTTCCGGAGGAAATATGGTCTCGTATCGGAATAAGAAAATGTTTGTTCTTTCCCGGATTTTCCGTACAATAACAAGCTTATCTGTAAACCGATGAACTCTTCTAATTAAAAACCAATAACCGATGGACCTATCGCGTTAGATAACTAATTTGATCTTACATAATCGGGTTTTTCTGAAAATGACCCACGATAAACGAGCATATCACGTTTCGCTAACTTCGTCGTAATTATATTCCAAATGAATATAATTTCCTGTACCCTGAAAACTGTATAAGTTCGGTAAAATACAAAAATTATTGTAGTATGTAAGTCATTTTTGCGATATTCTGATATTCAACAATAGGATTTTAATTCTGCACCACTTTCGGCTTCCCACAACCCTCAGTAGCTCTCCTGTCCGCACTGTCACTACGATGACTGCATGAATGCCTTATAATGTTACATATATATATGTGGTCGTTATTGTGTTGTGTACGAGCGTGGGTGACACATATGTTACATAATAATGGAAATATAGAAAACCGGGGATTGAGAGTCAATTGGAAACACTATAAGAGTTGGGGCCCGTGAGAAAGGGTATGAAAAAACGGGGAACGGTGTGTTGGAATGGTGTGTGGGTTGCGTGGGAGTGAGGTGAGGCCGGCGGTACACGGGCCGAGGGGCACGCCCCCACGCTCACGCGCACCCCACCCACCCGCCCCTAGACCAGTACCGGTTAAACAGGTTACCGAACCTGACACACAATCACACGGAGTCAGAGCGCGGGCCCACCTCTCCTCCGGTCTAGAATATCCTCCTGTCCCGCATTCCCTTTCTTGCCGCTAGCCTCGATCTCCACTCTCTCTTCTTCAACCCACCACCTCATTTCCCGCTAATTCATAGACCCCCCCCCCGCCGATCTTCTCCCTCCAGGTGTAAGTACCCAGTTCGTAAGCACTTTCGATGCACTAATACTCCAGCGGCGACGGACCAGTTTCCAATTAACAGTTATCAGTGACAATGCTGCACAGGGTTTTCATAGCCGGCGGGGTACAGTACTCTTGCCGTGTTGCTGACCGGTGATATTTCAAACCCACGTGTGTGCCCGAACAATCACCTAAATTACACTGATTCTATGAATGACCGACCATTATTCCCAATGACTGATTCTACTGATTCATGGGGCCTATTTAAGTCCAATTCGTATGAAATATAAGAAGACAATAATCCGCAGGTATGAAGTGAGTTTTGCTCAAATGGTACGGTTTTACGTGATCTCTCGTGACATAGTGTGTAGTTGTATAACTGTAATAAACACTTTCTGAGGAAAGCACGTCTTAATATTAGGCGATAAGCGATGAGAGAGACCGGGGACCGACCGACGTTAGGGCCTATTGGGAGAGCGTGACCGTGCAGGAGAACGTGTCCCGGAGCGAGCGTGTACCGCTAAATGTCTACACTGTTTGCGTTATTTAATCTAATTGGCCTTTCTACGCCGGCCAGGGATTGCATTCCGTAGGCCGACCCGGCGGCCGATCTCGTCGGCCTTGGAATTTATTATGGGCCCGAGACAACAACCCATGCATGGGGACAACTCTCCTATCTAGCCGCTCCAATACATTTCAAATCCGGATTTTTCCATTTTGTCCAGAACGCTATGATATTTGAAATCGGACGTAATGTTTAGGCTATTTATTCGAATGACGAAGAGCCGACGTATAATATAGATTTCCTGCCATGCAACAAAATCGTTTTAACTTGAAATTACTTTTTTAAAGTTTCATAAAGTTTCAATCTTCCTTACTCATTGATAATATATAATGATTGGAGTTAATTTGTTTATAATCTCTTTGTTAACCATCAAGTGTACAAAGACTGTATGTTGATAATTATTATTAATAAATAAACCTGAACGAAATACACCAACGGAGTAAACAGGCGTGATAATATTTTATTACTAACGGCCGGTGTTGAATAGTTGAGTTATCAAGAGAAGTTTCGAACTTCAGGCTAGAATGTAGCCTGTATTAGATAAGGCATTTCCTGGCGGGGCTTGTTAGCGTTCCGGTAAGATGATTAAAGCGGAAACACCCAGGTAGTTTAACGTCTCTTAGTCTTTGTATTAAACAAAAAGAAAGTTTAGAATATTCAGAAGGCGAGGTGTAATTTATAAGAATTAAATAATACACATACGAATTTGAATATAAACATATATGCACCAGTTACTAAAATATCAATCGGTGGATATTCTCCCTGAGTTACCAAAAACGCGTTTAGTTCAATTCGTTTGCGTGTATATGTTACAAAAATCTCTTCCGGAAGAAAAATAATTCCTAAACTTTCTCAGGTTAATATATTTATGAAAGTGGGAAGGTTTCCGTGAACAGAAATGGGTATGGTTACCGTCTACTTTCCGGTTGATCAACATGCTGTGGGAAAGAACCCGAGCACCAACTGGTTAGGTCGATAACTGTTAGAGTTTTATCCGTTTTTGGTCTTCTGTCCCAGTGGGAGGTTGGGTTCTCTTCCCGTCTGGAACTTTCTTCGGCCCGTCCGGCGTTTCGGAACCTTTTCCAGTTCCCTAATCATGGAACTCAACCGTTCACTGGGACAGATTTGATTGCGTAATTAATGTTCGTTTCGTAGCATTTACGAGGACACCACTTTTTTTTTTAAACGTCGTGAAAGACTACATATTTTTCATGTTCAAATCCTAAATGTACGCACAGAAGGTTCAAAGAAATCCGTATCTCCTCGCCTAACGTATTAAGCGTAAGTGTGAGCGAGGCGTCTCCCCCTCGTGTAGTTTATCGGTCATTGGTTGGTTCCGCCTTATCGGTCGGACACTACCCTCTGACGCCTCGAGTTCAGGAAAACCTGAAAACCATTGACCCCTGATAATTATCAATCGTCATTTTTACTAGGATGCCACGTAACCTGATTTGTTAAAGCATTCCATCACCTTTCGCGATAAGGGCCCCAAAATATTTTCTATTCAAACAGTATTTCAAGAACTTTGGCGAACCAAAGATGATATCAGTAAATTTCTAGTCTACTGTAATTTTTCAAAATATATTTCTATAGACCTCTTCATCTTTTTCTTTAATTAACAATATAAGAAATTTTTGTACACAACCAACAGTGATGACATAAATTACCACAGGTCTTAACTGAGGTAAATTGTGCCCAGATTTTCCAAGGATCATCTGGGCGATATCCGAACCGTTGTCGGTCCAAATACCTTCAATCACAAACATGACCTTTTAGCCGTGATATTAATTTATACTTTAATGCCGCAAACGGTCGTTATTTCTTTCATTTTCCAGATAGCTCTTCTGGTAGAAAGCACAACCCTACCGTATCGATAGGAGACTTGTGTGTCTCTCCTACCCACTTCAATCTCTAATGTTCTCTCCTATCGGCCGTTGCTACGAACCCACGGTATCGGTCGAAGCCCATTGTCAACCCAACAGAGAACCGAACGAGGAGTGAGAGCTGGGTGAGGGGCGAGGGAGGCGCGCTTCAACCATCTCCAGCTGCTCGAGGAGCTGTTATCATATAGATTGCACTTCCCGCCTGAACCGAAACTGGGCTTGGAAACGGACTTTGGCTGTGGCTCTCTATAGGTCCAGTAGTGTATAAGAGCACCCTTTTGCTAACCCAAGTCCCAATTCTCTAAATGACCCGACATTTACTCGAGCCGGCTCGGCTTTGATCATTTGACAATCTGTAGAATCTGGGACCTGTAATACTATATTTCATATCCTGACAATCAACCCGATGGCCTACTTGTACTACGAAAAATATTATTATAAATAAAGTTTATACATATGTTATAATACGTTAGACGTTTCAGGAGACACAGAATTATGCCAGAAAAACGTTTAATGCATAAATAATGTTCTCCTAAATGTCATACAATACGGAAAATATGTTTTATAAAACCAGAATTATCATGACAGACAAAGTTTTTCCTGGCCGTTGAATTTTTCACACACGAGATTATAACTTTTGTAGTATAATAATATCTAAGGCGATTCGCAATATTTTCACGGACTGTCGTAATGTGTTACGAAACGGAACGATGTCCCGCAACGGACCGGAACAGGGATCCGGTCCAGTTCCTTCCTGTTTTGCCCCACCGACAACCCAGTTCTGCAAATTCTCCCCGCGCAAATTTTCGTAAAATTTATTAACTAGTTTCGGCAACCATCCCGGACATATTTGCAATGTGACACTGCCAATACCCGAATGAGCATTTTTATTTAACAGAAAATTAAATATTTTATCCACCCGATAAAGTTCGCTTGTAGGTATCCTCGTAACCTCTAAAGTGTTATAATAAAATCTTTTATCACGTCGTCCATATCGAAACTATTCTCGGTTTGGAAATATGTCCAATTATCAGGAAGATATAAAACAACGGTTTTTATTTTTACTTCTGCCGTGTCGTAAAAGTTTCAGTTTCATTCAAAGTTGTAATCGATCAGCCCCCAAATGTAGACGCAGGTATTTCTTATTGCAGAGAAATAAATACGTGAGCAATTGTTTCAACTAGACGTAGGAGTGTTTTGAATGCCAGCCTCTATCGATGCTGTTTCTGAACTCCATGTTTGTATGCTTCTGTGGTAATTAAAAAAACCCTTGATACGCTAATTACACGAGTGTCAGTCTGCGAGCCAAATGAAGATTCGCTTCTAAAAATGTTCGTTTGACAAAGCCCGAAGGGTTATCCCTGGTGGTGGTGCTATTTGCGTGATTGCTCTAGCAGTATGTTGATTTTAGAAAGGGCTGTCTATTTTTAAACGATGACCCGAATTTTGTATTCAACATTTGGTCCCCGCTCGCTAAATCCGCCGAATTAAATTAGGACGACGGGTACATTACATTGGAGTTCGGTGGAGGGGCGGCACATTGAAATTTGGATGGAACTAAGTGCACCCGGACATTGTCGTTGATTTTTCAATTTTAATCGGTAATGGAGAGCTGCGAAATCAGCCAGTTATCTGATATTCCTGAGAGAGATAATTTCAAATATACTTTGAGGACTATGCTCTGACAAACCCTTTGAAACTGATGGTTTCGCTCCAATTGTTATTAACATTACATTCATGAAACGCTTCCAACTAGATAATGGGATAAACTAATAGATGTATATGGAGTATATCTTACGGAATGGGCTAAACTAACTTATAAATAGTTTCCCCATTTGATTTAACGGCGAAATCGGAAAGGACTGCTTGTTTGAAGGGAAGAGTAATAATATATTTGACGGCAGTTCTTTGTTTTCGAAAACCGAGAAATAAGTTTCAACGGCGAAGCGTTTACGATTCTCGCCCGGATTCCGGACAGTATTTTCCATTTCATAATTCTTCGCCCACTTGATTCTATAAATCTGCTCCGCGTGTTTATTGTTACTGCAGTCTCCAAAGTTCAGTAGAGGCGTTGGCGTTATTTGTGGGAGGAACGATCCACTCGACATTCCCCGTCCTGCCTGCTATTGTCCGTGTGCTTTTAAGTTCCCTCTTCGGGATCGAGAGGATTCTTAACACCTGCTTGGGCAACTAATTATCTTCTAATGTGGAATATCCAATATCATGTCTTAACATTGAAGCCAGTAACTAAACTGACCGAAGTGAAAGTTTCTGGCCGGTCTAGGAATCTACCCGTCGGTCTGTGGAAACTCTCTTCGGTGAACTAGCGGAACATATTTCTAATTCCAGATCGGCGATATTAGTAGGTCGTGATGGGAGTTGGACTGACAGTGGGCGAGAGGAGCCGTTTGACCCAATGGCCTACTTGACTACCTACGGAGGAGAGCTTCGTTAAACGAATCCACATTGCATCTAGACACTGACGCAATCATTTTTTTGCCGTTTTCATTCTTCTGGCGTCGCAATCTTCATTAAAGAACAGCATTCCTTCCCGACCTCCATGTTTGGTTATTATTTTATGCATGAAATACGAGGAACTACTAATAAATTTTTTAAATAGAAATAATGAAACATAACGTCTTAATCTGATAAAGCGTGGTAGCTCTCGACGTGTTATGCAAACCATTTAAAATAACAGATTTCTGTTCAGTAATAGAAGAATATGGGAATTGTTTTTTTTATCAAGATTATTTGCAACAAAGTTCATCTTCTTCCTTTAAGATGCATCAGAATGACAAAGGATTCTGATAGAGGACACAAAATGAATGTAGTCCACTATACAATAGACTGCGTTCTGGCTAGTTTTTTTTTTAATATTTGAAAGTAAACCACAAAATTAAAGTTTCCAAATTAAAACTCAGCCCGATGCCTTCGTTACTTGCAGGAGGGAGAGAGAGAGAGAGAGAGAGAGAGAGAGAGAGAGAGAGAGGAGAGAGAGGGGAACGTAAGACAGGGCGGAATCCCCTTACAGGGTTCAAAAGTAATTAATAACACCGTGAAACCCACACACCCCATTCGGCTCTAATAAGCGCTCTAATCCATTTTGCACTGGGCTTTCTTGCCCGCCGATGCAGAAATTCGGGACACGCCGGGACACCATCCCTTTATCAACGTAATCCGGGGACATCGCTAGAATACCCCCTCGATTGGATTTTAATCTGCTTTAATAACAGAAACTGACGAGGTTCTAAAGCGCTTTCCGGGAGAAACTATAAAATAGCAGTTCAACTGATCGGATCCATCACCAGCGATAATAATCATTAGGGGGGTAAATATTATTTATAAAAAAAATTTCCAATGTATTGTGGACATCATGGTGGACCCTTGGATTTTTCCGAACTAGTTTTTTTCCTTTCCCGATCGATTCGCATAACACTCAAAATATGAGAATCAGATTTCAAACGGTATAAATGAATCTGTTAGGAGTGCAGTTGTGCAAGTGAAATATTTCCGAATGCAGCGGCGGCCGAAGGAATGGGGTGGCGTTAATGACCGAACGTTTTCCGACCGGGTTTATGGAATCTTCGTCCCGGCTATAAATCGGAGCTTGGGTGAGAGAGGGGCCGCGAAACTCTCCCAGTAAAAGTGGAACAAGGCCACAACATAAAACTTCTTTTTGCGTGAAATCGTGGGACGGTAATAAATAGGGGTTTTATGGCGAACGAGTATTGGCCCTAGTCGGGACGTTATTCACTTGCATATCGACCCGACATATGCAGGCGTACCATAGACCTTTAATCGTCCTTCTCAAGTGACGGTACGTTCCTGCTCCTTAAAAAGTTTGTCGGAAGAATTGATGTTTTAATATCAGACAAAATTCGTGTTAGTAAACTGTAAACGCTGTAGACAGAATATGGGCCGCATAACCTAGAAAGAATTATTGAATCTTACTAGAAATGAACAACGCCGCTATCTAAAATACCGCTGAGACCATCCCGTTTTTTGTTTCGCCATCTTCAATATTCAAGTTCCGAAACAAGACGGAAAGAACAAACTCATTCATTTTTATAAAGGCCACAGCGTCATTGTCAACAAAGCTGTTTTTTTTTGTTAATATAATAATTATGATAATATCCTCCTTAGAATAATAAGTAAAAATAAACGGATGATATTTTTTACCCGAACGTTACAAACTTCAGAAACGTGTATATCCCTGGTAAGCTCTGGGATAACTGTTTCACATGACAAGTTACACAACTGGCCCATACGAGTTCGGCTCACTTTTGGATAAGGCACGGATACAGATGATTATTTTCATCCTGGTACTATCATGACGCATAAATCATCAATGTCATACGCTATTTGTTACAACATTCTCCGGAACAGCGCATTTAGTGACTGATGAAATTAGTAAGCTGAAAGGGTTTTCATTAATAGATTCGGAGTGGAGTTTTTCATTCTCTGTAATTTCAGAAATGCTTGACTTAAAATTATTAAATAATCGTGTAATAAATAAACAAGGGAAATAGATTTAACAATCTTGGACTGCACGAAATAAGAATAATTCCTCAGAACAGATCGAGCAGAAAAGGTTGGATATAATTTATCCAGTAATATACTGATTTAAACAAATATTCTTATTTGTTGATCCTATAAATTTCTTTGGACGTCGCTAACCACTGGCGCCGACCCAACTCCGAGAGCCTTTTAAATACTGAATTATCGCGATTCGCTTTAATAATAAATTGGATCAACTCATTTTGCAGGGAGCAGGCCAACGCTTCGTGAAAAGGTACCCCATGTGCTTTTCACTTTTTCATTTTTGCTATTCATTTATTGGGCCCGTTTAGGCGAGTCGCCACATCATAATTTGGACGAAAACATTAACCGGTCGGTTTAATCCGGTTACAATTGCGACCACCTTCGGGAGCGGTGCCAGGCACCGCTGGGACGCGCTGCCAATACAGCCAACTAACTCGTGCCAGAGCGATTACAGAGACCGCCGCATATACAAAAGGGGTATTTCTGTAAACACGCTATTAGGTTCAGAATCGCGTCAACCGCCGTCGCCGCCGCCGCCGCCGCCGTTGTAGGTGGTCCGGAATGAGCGATGACTCGTATGACAAAAGCGATAAAAGGGCCCACATTTACTGTCCATTCCCGAATCTCTTCATGATCCATTAGGCAGGGGACTAACCGTTGCTCCTTCGACCGTACACTATGCCATGAATGTGTTCACGCAACTAAACCATTTCCCCTTCTCATTTAGAACAAACTCATATTGAACAAAAAATGAGATAGGTATAAAAAACTCGAGCAACAAAAATATATATTAAACCTTCACTTTAGAACTACTTTCTTCTTTAATTGCGTCCTATTTAAAATTTGAAATAAACAAACAAGTGAAAGGGAATTAACTGTTAATTGGCAACCGGTTCTTTGAACTGTCTACCTGCAACGATAACTTCTCTGGGCTCATTCGCGTAGTTTTTATTCATATTTAAGATAATGAATGATTATAAATTTCTTTAGTCGATAGTTCTTTGGTAACGCTAATGGAGTGTTTGAAAAAGAACGATAAATAGTTCCCCGATGGTTAAATTATTTCAATTGGCATTTTAATTAAAAAGAAAAATAATCCAAATTCAGACTTCAAATTTAGCTCTGCATATCCGATCCAATTCCTATTCCTATCCGTTTGTATCCTAACCTTACGCAAATGTATTTTTCATTTACGCAATTCCTTGTTGGTATACGCTTACTGTTATATTATAAGCACGAGGTCATACTGCAAAATAAAGCCTCGCTTAATGCCAGCATTTCATTCCTAACTGTAAAGTTTGATCAGGTTGCCGTACAGGGCTGTCTCATGAATTTGAAATTAATCACTGAACTATACACCTTACCAGTTTCAAACCTACGGGATCCAACCTCTCGAGACGTTTAAACAAATATTTACACCGCGGTATACGGGCGGTGTAGAAAAGAACTTCAATTAATTAACTGGACGCCCTGCAAGAGTATTCGGTCGTTTATTACCGTGTAATTACACTGCAGAAGGTGGGTCATCCTTTCATCCTGAAATAAATCCATGCCTCGGAGTGAAAGGTGAAAGTACTACTTTCCGGCCGCATTTTTTAACTGACACATTTCAAAGCGGAAGGTTTGAAGAATAACCTTCCTTGAAGGATTATGGATTCATTTCGTGACATTTCCTTAAGGCAACATCGTGTCTGCTAATTGGCGAGGTATGACTCATTTACGGATGAATCAAACAAAAATCCGACGATTATCAACTACCTTTTTTATTTCCAATAATTATTTAAGTCACTAAGTTGTGGGCCATAGGAATTCATTAAGTTATATAATTTAGTAAATATTTGTTGGGAAATGACCAGGGGAAATATAATCATGCTTGCGATATTATGCCACATTCGCTGCTCTACCCTATCGTATCGGCTTTTATGCATCGTCAATAGAGTAGTGGTCAGCTATACGTGCTGACTTTGTACTTTCGTCGTTGTTTTGGTTTCCGAATATTTGGTTTCTTTTCGATCGGTCGGCATTTGGTCGTGTAGGCGTTCCGAAAAGATAACATATTTTGTCTTACGACCAATTCTTTGCATTTTCCACACGGGTAAATTAATCGGCGGGTTTTTATTTATTTTGCCTAGGCGAAATTGTAGGAGAACAGACGAAGATGCTACGATGAAAGACGTATACGAAGGGTGAGTAGGAGTACACGAATGAGTAGACTTTCGCGGTGACGCACAACTCCGGAAGTCATTTTCGCAGACTGGGGAATATAATGAGGGCAATAAAGCTAAAACAGGCCGGTGAGTCGAATTCTCGGTAGGTCGGAGGTAGCTCGAAGCCGGCGTCAGTTGAAGCAGAAATGGGCGACGGACAACAGGTTTTGCGTTGTGCCTTCGACGGGGAAAGGGGGCCGTGTCGGGCATAAATGAAATTTTGCCGAGGTGAGCAAGCGGCGGCCAAATTACGCGCCGTCAGTCAGCCCGAAACGGTAAAAAAATAGCGAGGACGCTAATATCGCCGGCCACACACACTTCTTCTACCATATAATCTCTCATGCTCCGCTACCTCACCATCCTCTTGCCGACAATTGTTCACGGAATACGAGGAAAGCGGCACTACACACGGCACGGGCTTATAAGCATAGCGGTGACCGCAGAACCGGGGACTTGAAGAACTCACGAAGAACAGGCATATAAGGAAGCGTTTTCCTGGCTGTCACAAGTCGTTCAGTTCCTGCCCTTGTTTTTGACTCTGTCAAGTACCCTGATGCGACAAAGTTCTCCTAATTGACCTCAGAGCTTATTGTAAAGGAAACGCGACAGGCTCGATTGTTATGTCTATATCTTGCAACATACACTAATAATAAAGTGATTTATTTGTTATGCGAGAAACACGTACTTGTTAGTAGTGCCACTCTAAATGAATCGGTAACTACATTAGGGGAATAACTCGCACCGACCGATGCCAGTCACGATTTTACGAGTTTGAGGTTAACCGCGGGGGCCAATGAGGTCCCAGCCCGATTAAATCGAATAACGAGCCTTAAAATCGTAAGCCATAACGAATTGAACCATTAGGCAATTAGCGAGTAGTGGGAGTCTCGGCTGTAGCCGGCCAAACACTCCGAGGGGCCTTCTACACCTCAACCTTTCCGAGAGACGACGACGGTCACGGTTCGATGGCGTCATCCGTCAGAAGAATCTGAACCCGGCCAGTTTTACGATTCTTTTGTTTTATTTCGGACTCTAAAACACGGCACAGTCCATGAGTCAGCAAGGTGAAGGGAGAGTTTCGATATTTCCCGAGAATTTACTTCATATATTTTATTTATCCTGAGTCCTTTTCGAAGTAAACTATTATCTCATACAAGACAAGGTCTGCCATTTCGATCGGATAAACCAGGAGAAGTGCGGTACATCCGGTACTACCTCCTTTTGCGATGTATAATATTTAAAGTTAATATAATTTCGTAGTACAATAAAAAGTTTAAATTTACAAACACTTCATTATTTCCTACGCATGTAATATAGCATTTAAATGAGCTCGTCGAAATACCTATACGTGTTAATCGATATTTATTTCCTATAGGCACATTTAATAAAATCGAACGAGTTCTACTTCTTTTTCATCACCCCAACCCTTTTCAATATGAAATCGTGCTGCGGGCGCGGGTGCGGGCTGACGTTGGGAAATGCATATGCATCATATGCGCATGAAATTGCTCTTCTCGTCCCGAAGTACGATACATATATTGGAACCGACCCGTCAGAACACATGTTCGTTCCTCATGAAATTAAACTAGTCCTTATAGTCAAACTAGAAATATTTCGGACGTGTTTGAATCATTATTGGTCTGCATTTCGTTTCCACGGTACTGCTATTTTTCAGTTAGAAAAGAAAAGATTCAAATCATTCGTGGCTTAAAATAGAGAAAAGAAAGAAAATTAGCCAAGAATATTCAGAATAAAAATGTATTGATTTTTCAGTTTCTGATATACTTTTGTTCGTTATTATTCAGATAACGGATATTCTCGATGTGGGAAAAACGCTTCGGTGCAAATTTAGCCAAGATTAATGGACAACGTGTGCGTAGTTCGAAATTAGGTACACCAACCTGAGGTTATCAGGGCGGCTGTTCTGTGTACACACTTTTAGGAATGGGACTGAAGAAGAACTGTTCATTTTTTGTTGAGAGCGGCGGGTGGACTCCCCGAATCCCAACGCTTCCATCCGGAATTCGTCGGTCCCCCTCCTCGACACGGGTTAAACCTTTTTCACTTAACGCTCCTTCGGTTTTGTCATTCTACTTCTTCCTTTTTACTTATTTAGAATTCGAGTTGTATTCCTTACGACCTTTGACATGGCGAAGGGGTGTTTTGGTAGCTCTCGTCCGTTGCACAATTTATTCCTTCGGCTTCCGAAGAGAACAATAGGTGTAACCGGAAGGGCACTTTGTATAACGGGGCCGAAGCAACGTGGCCAATTAGTAACGCTATACCTATAATTATATTATTAATTCGAGAAAAAATTAATATTTTTTAATTCGCTTATTTTCCCAGTATTTAAATATTTCTGAAGAAACTGATTCACGGTATGAAAAAAAATGTAAGGTGATATTGAGCTACTCAAACTTGTATTGTATTATTACTAATTCTATGTTATTAATAATAATTATAATATTATTACAAATTCTAATATATGTCGCTGAGTAGTCCATGTCAATACCATAATTCTTTTCTTATATTAGTAAACGTGCTCTTAGGTAATTCCATTTACATAGAAAATGTATTATGTGTTGAGACTGCGAATCACTAAGGGAGTTTTATTATGAAATAAGGATGCTCAAAACTTTATTTTACATAAGTGACAGGTGGTTTTGTAAGTGTTCAGTTTCCCCGAGGGAAACCATGAGACTTCCGCTTCGAGTGTAAAGCCGGGGGTTTTCCCTAAGGTCCCACGTTTCCCCGGCCTCCTTGCATAGCACTACCCTTTATCATCCTAACACATCCGCATTGGAACTTTATGTAAAATCATGACAGTTATGTCGGGAAGTAACACCAATATAATACACCACAGTACGCAGGCGGTTACAACGGTACTGTTTCTAAAAGAATACTAAGACACGATATAAAAAGCGATCGATCACAAAATCGCCGATTACAAATGGTGCCGCCGTCAGGCTCAATAAGGCCGTCCTTCCGCTCAGGGCCATACTCCATTATGAGGGCGTCCTATTGATTGCAATAAACAACTGTAACGAGATATTTCCAACACTGGAATTCATGAGCCGGAATGAAAATGGAGTCAAGGGCTCCGTGTTCAAGCAACGGGCGAACTGACCGCTCCGATATAAAGGGCCAACCGACAAATTCTGTCTTTTTTAACACGCATTGTTCATTGTGTTTTGAGTAAGACCCATTTCCCATCTCCACAGTTTCCGTGTAGAAGCTAGAAAGTTCCTCAACTTATCCTCCCTGCAGACGTTAGAAGCAAGAGGATTGGAAAAACTACCATAAAGACAAAGTAAGTGGAAATTACATCCTTCTATAATTATCATTAAATATTTAAAAACGTCATTGTCTAAATTCATTCACAAAGAGGACACAGAGTTTTGGGCGACCCATTACAATGAGTTAATTATACGTAATTCGGGGTGAAAAAAAGGTTAATGGCAGTTTTTTGTTGTAGTATAACATTACTGCGGAGACCGGGCATTTAGGGTTGAGAAAGAAAGGTCGGATAACGAGAACGGGAGGAGTGGCGAAATAGAAGAAACATTCGAAAGCAATTACGGTTCGCCGGTGAGTCCCTCTATTGAGGTGGGAATAGTCTAATGAAAGGGGTAATGGGAGTGAAACCTGCGATATAATGGAAGAGAATCGAATCTCGGGAAAAGAATAAGAGAAAAAAAGGAGTGGGGAAACATTCACAGTCGGCCGATGAATTACCGTAGGGTAACCTGGGGCTCCAATTAGAAAAGATTGCCGGTAATGGGGAGCCAAGGAAGTATAACGGGGTCAACGAACCTGTCTCGACAAAGAGTGGTATTATAATAAAGATGCTATAATTTGACCGAAATTCAGAACACACAAATAGTCCACAACTTCCGGAAATGTAAGATATATACGTCGACCGAATAAAATAAAATTACGGTTCATTAGTTGTACAGGAGAGAGTTTCCGGTCAAACTTGTTTCGGCTTTAATACACCTAACGGGGATTTTACAGTTGATGTTAACTGTAGCAGGGGAAAGTGAAAGTAGCACAATTACACAAAGTATGCCAGATTCCTGTGACAGAAGACTTTATTTCTTTCAGAAATACGAGTTTTATCCTGTGTTTTTGAAGCCACCCTGATAGGAAATATGTGGTTCATTCGTTTTTAAAAATACTTTTATACTGTAAAGTCTTTATAATACTTAAAATAATATCAAAATACAAAGGACAGAAAACCCCCGGGAAAATAATTACACCACTTCCACCGAATACTGCTTTGAGTCACCCAGCTTCCTTTTCATTTATAGCTTATCGAACAATCTGAGGAATTGAGATCGCAAATTCGGAACGAGGCTAAGAAATCGCCAACAAACAATTGTTAACATCGTCTATTAATAAAAGCGTGCAAATTTATTTACGTCTCGTTCTTTATTTACCGTCACACCACGGCAACGGTTCCCGAGAGTCAAAAACAATTCTAAAAATAAGACTCGGTGTTATTACGACGAGTTTGCAGACTATGTTTTACATTGTGTAGAATGAGAGGAGTACCCCGGCTTACCCCGGACCCCCGAGAAGACATCGCTCTGAACAACCCGCGGTTCACATCACGCAATTTACCCAACATTTCGATCGCACCCGAAACTAGGTCGTCCTGGTCATCTCCTATTTACAATATTAATAAAGCAATAGACAGACACATTTAGATAGTATACTAGTAAATATAACAGACCGTGAGAGTTCTAATTTACTAAACAATTTGTAGAATCAGCATTTCCCAACTAATTCTCTAACTGACGTGTAGTTTTGTCTCCTATCGCCTCATCGCTCATATACTGGACAGGTTTCGGTTTACGCCATCGCAAATATCATTGCAATAATATGCTACCTGTTACTTACACTTCTATGCATTATCTTTCTATTTTCTTTAGGTATACTACCTCACTGTAGTATTAACAAATTCTTCTGGTGATGGCAACGAAACCGTTCCAGCGTAGGGTCAAACAGGTGTTTTTTTCTTTAGAGATAAATTCGCACAACTGATGTTCTCCGTCCTACCAGACTTCTCCATATATTCTGATAACTACGTTTGTCATAATCCCAATTGTTATATACTGTATACTCCGTAAACGTACAACGTATATTTATAACGCTATGGATTGATATAAAATTCGGCCTACAATTCATCCCGACACATATCTTCTGGAAACAAATTGGGTGTTGAACGAGACTTGTGAATTGGTTAAACAACGCTGGAGAGAATCGCATTTGAGACAATTTCACGGGGTCATCAGGCGAAAAATGGGGTTAACTCGAACCGTTCGCAATTCGGTGGGAAGGAGATGGTTGTACATTGGTGGAAGGTATCGACTGGCTGACGATTGAAAGAGAATGTCTTATCATTGGATTTATGCCCGAGGGCGTATCTCTAATGGGCAGCCAACTCCTACGGGAAATGACGAAACAGCAACTACAAAAGACAATTCAAAACGGGACAATTAAATCGGTAACTGTGCACCTTTGTTATGAGTTAATTAGACCAGGAGTCAATTAACGGATTACATATACACTGAATCTCAAAGGGAAATAGCAATCAAAATAACTATTTAATAATTTATCAATGCTAAGCAATATTCAAACTCTAAATTAAGAATTTATTCTAATAACAATTCTATGTGTTGTGAATATATGTCCTTTCTCGATGTAATTTTTATGATGCTGTACTGAAGTCAGGTTACTGTTTGCAAAATTAATAATAAAGGTTAAATGCCTTAAAAGTGTACTAGTACAGAGTGTGGTTGGGGACATCAGCAATGCGTATTGCTGTTACATGCAATCACTGTTTGAGAAAATGAAGTTGTATTTATTTGAACACTGTTATAAGAGCGGCTGGGAGTGCTGCGGACACGAATACGACGCAAGGACGCAACAATAGCTCCCCTGTAACTGTCGCAATTGGCAGGAACTAGGTGCGCATATGTCAACCGACTGAAGCAAAATTGCCGCACGAATGTTGCAATAATTATACCTAAAAAAGTGATTAATTAGAATTGTAAAAACTTGTATGATCATATTAATTCAAGGCACAGGACGAGAATCATGATAGAAAGAGTTGAGGAATCCAAATATATTGGTCGAACAACAGGTATCCGGCGGAAGGTTACGTTTTAGATACCTAACCTCACCTAAGATAAGTGAGGAAAGATAATAAAATCACCTTTTTTTGGTTTAATATTCGATTACCCGTTCATTTACCTGTTTTATTACTGTCCTACATGTCCTACAAATGTAGTAAATAATAACTGAAGTAACAAATTAACTAAGATTTGTTTTCAACGCATTGAGAAGTATATAGATGATTTTAATTTTCAGTTTCGATTAGCAGCCTTCCGGTCACTTGTAGGGCCTAGTCGGAGTCATCATTGAGGAGGACCAAGGCCTGACGTCCCAAGGTAAAAATGATACTTCCTTCAGTCAATACCTAGCTTACTGTCGGGCTAGTTAAAAAATGTCGTGTAAATAGTTTGTATTACCAAAATAAATAAAGTATTTGTCCTTATTCGCTATATAGAGAAATGCTGGTCAAAACAGACAGGTGAATACATGGTCACATAGGATTCTCGACACCTGTACGCATAGTGCCCATTTTTGGACATTTCGATTGCCCTAGGTGTGTTGTACTGGGCTAGACAGTGTTGGATCGTAGTCAAACTGTGTATTTTATAAGTAGAAATGAATACATTCCATTATAAATGCAGGGAATAATATAATATACGGTATATTCGGCGAGTAATCATGTATAGTTGGCGGGAACGGACCGGTTCGAATGGCGGTTCGGAAACCTGTTAGCGAGCGCGTAAAATACTTTCACCGCCAATGCGGTTGGCAGCCCTCCCTAGGGAAGAGGCGACGGCGTACGTACCATCGGGGTTCTCGTAGTAGCCCCAGAGCGGCAGGGAGACCGAGGCGGTGGAAAGGGCGAAGCAGAGTAGTCCGAGCCCGGTCACACCGGCCGAGTATTGGGCCCTGAATCGGCTGTTGTTGGCGGTCGACTCTTCGGCCATCTCGACAACAGCATGTCGCTCACTGGCCTCTGGGTTGGCACTATCTCGGCACTGAATTCACACACAGAAACAGAACTGCCGCCGTGCAATATCGAGACGCACAACCACTGGGGGGAGGCACAGGGGGGGGGGTGGCCGGTTTGGAGGCGGTACGGGTTGATCGATAGCGGAGGGCGGCTCGGCCGACTGACTGGGCCCTATTGGCTCACTATAGACCGGCCGACTGGCTACGGTTAATCCCCCACTCGTGGGGCCGGCTCCGCCGCCGCTACCTTGGCACGGCCACACACCAGGTGTGGTGGGGGACCCATTGGCCCACGCTCACTATACTATACTCTTTCACTCTCTTCTCTTCTTCTTCCTCTCTCTTACCGCCCGATTTCTCCCTCGATCTCCGCCACTCCGGTAAACTCCTCTCTCGAGGCACTCATTTCGCGCGCTACACCCGACAGTTATACTTATGTGTTATATTCCTGGCTCTTAAAATCATTGTAAGACACTGTTATCAGTTCATTTCACCAAAAAATAATACCTACTACTTTAAAAATTAATCGCGAAATCTCTCTATAACTTCTTAAGTACGCGTGAAACCTTATACTTGTTTCGTTTTATGATCATTACCATTCAGCTGTAGTAGCTGTCATTTATATTTTATAAGAGGCTTCCCGTTTACCTCGCTGGGTCAGAAGGCGTACCGGAACTAGTAGGACCCCCGGTCGAGGTGTTAAAGTCGCTTCGTCTTTCGAGCCTCATCCGGGTTTCGGTTAACCCACAGGATGCGGAGGAAGAAGCGGGGTTTACACGTCTTAATAAAAAAAAAGGTAGGAACCCAAATAGTACTATATTGACCCGAGTCATAAATATAAACAAAAAATACCAGTAGTCCCTACCCAGAAGTATCACTTACGTAAAGTGGTGCATAATGTACCAGTTATCCTGTTATATTTTCAAAATTCATTTTTAACCCGTTATATTGAAATACACGACGACCTAAATCAGGAAGCTGTAGGTTATATTTGTAGTCCTATGGGTTGGAACAACCGAAAAACGTTTATTACCCTGTCTACCATTAATTCTGAACCGTTTAAATGGGGGGAAAATTGAAACTCTGCTATATGAGAATGTACGACATGAGTGAAAGGCCAGGGGTCCTGCATCGGTCGCAATTAAATCTGTAGAAATATCGACCCCATTCTTTCGGTAGTACTTTATTTTAAGCTCACTGACAATAAATTATTGAGCGACGCCTCGAAGCATCCCGGATATTCCCGCCCTTTGGAATTCTTCAGCGAATTATAATTGTTTCTACAGCTAACGCAGCAAGTTCCGACGACGAAGGTCCTGTAAACTTACGTCAACTTGTTCAATGTTATTCCAGAATCTGAAAAACTTTCGAGACAAGAAGAGGACGGTCAACCGCCAGCCATGTCGCAGCCCCACCGAGTGTAACATCGGCCGAGTGAATACCGTATTGTGGGTTAGCAAGAGTCCAAGTGTCTTGTGGCTTCTTTCTCGCGGCCAGCCGCCTGAAAACCTAAAACTGAGTAGACAGTGGAAAGGTTCAGAAACTATGGTAAAACCGGGGCGTTGACCGCACGAAGAACAACTTTAGGCTAACGGTACGGAACGCGAATTTCCACAGTTTGTTCTACATTCTGATCTCTCGACGTGAACTGGTGGAAAACCCCCGCCGACGTCTTCCTTTTTAAGGCCATCTCTACCTATTTTAATTAGGCTAAGTTAAGGTCAGATAAAGTTAAAACAAATCCAGAGTTTTCGCCGAATGCATCAGAACTACCGAACAACCAATAAAACCGATTAATTTCTAGAAGGCTTTCATGTTATGGGCTCAAGTTCTAACCTTCTGTTTTATAACATGTATCATGTATCCCTTACTTATCCGGACACCTTTTGTACTGATAAAGTTTTAGTTCGAATACTAACCATCAACCTTCGGTTATATACTGACGAATCCCAACGGAAATTCAAAAAATCTTGACCGATGAAATTCAAGCAGTTCACGTATCCCAGAGCCGTTGGGGCCCGCGGAAGGCACACTGATACTGTAAAGGACTCACGTATGATTACGTCAAGGTGTCGGGTTCACCGGGTACAGTCTGCACCTGTGATCTTGAGCCCGCTAGACTCGGCGAAATCACTCGTTTACACTGTACCTTACCTCCTGTAAGGTATGAATCTCCGCAGTATTTGACTTCAGACAGATTTATTCTTTATATTTTTATTATATTTGTACACTTACGTCCTAACCTAAGAGGCAGTTCGGATTTGATTTACCTGTTTGAGATCTCTCGACTAACGAATCGTTTCGTGGACAATTTGGTGAGATACAACATTATTATAACCTTCATACTGATTTTAGTGATTTGCCATTGTCCCCTAAAAATCTCTTTCATCTTACAACGTTTAGGACGTCATGAAAAAATATTGTGTTTATACAATTCATAAAATAATATGTTCATAATCTTGATTCCATTTTAGTATTTTGATCCTTCTAGAGCCGACGAATGTCTGAAACTATAGTCCTATTGGTTAGTTACTATTGGAGATCCGACTGGAACTCCAGAAAGCCTTCGGAATTAATAAAACCTGCCAGCTTCCAGCTTGATTAGTCACCGTTACCTCGTCTAGCCTTGAAATTGCATTCGAACAAAGTACAGGACAGTACACTGTCTCCAAGACACTTGTCGATATCTACGATTTCACGGATTTCAGTAAACCAGTTATATCCTTAATTCCTCAGGAAAAATAAAATTTCAATCGACTACTCTATGTTGAAAATTAACGTAGTGTGCTAATAATAATTTTACTTGAATGTCACGTTGGCTATTGTTTAGCTTTTAGGAAGACTTACCGTATATGAGAATTATGAAATTTCGATTTTATGTGCAAAATGCAACGTTACTCGCGCTACTGCTCACCATTGTCGAACCAACCAAGGGTGTTTGTGTCTATGACAACTGCTACTAAGCACTAGAGCTTTGGAAACGTGAAAAAATACTTTTTCGGTTGGGAAAAGATGTGTACGATTGTAATATGTAACAGAATCGACAGATCCACATCGGCCGACATAACCGATATACAATATCGTTATTGTAATTATCCGGCATTGTGTTTCGGCTCGAACGGTGCCAAGCAGAAAGGCCCAGTTACATATCATTATTTAATACGGTCTGTCTCCTATAATACAATAACCCGATGTTTCTAGTCAGTTCTCACACAGTGGCCAGCTACATACTTCTCACATTTCCTGAGAACACTGTATCTTCACTGAATCTTCCTAAACCTTGGATACACCCCACTGAAAGTAGGTTACCTTTCCCTGTACTATTTATATTATTTATTACAACTTCTGGGACAGTTCAATTTCTGTACCTACCAGTGCTAAGAACCAAATAGGTTATTGTACATAACTCAGTAGAAATCAGTTCGGCTTTTCTATTTCTGTTCGGCGGTTGTATTTGAATATTGTTTTACCTTGTTCCTGATAGTTGTTTTAAATTACAATTAGTATTTTCTAGTTTGTACGCAGCATCTGGCCGATTCCTCGTGAACAGATGTGCCGTTGGTTAGATCTGTGGGAGCCGCATTACAATGGGGGACCCCGAATACAATAGGAAGCCTCTATCGGAGGTGAAACAAGCTCAGGTGAAGTTAAAACTCGTGGTACCTTCTTCGAGTTTTTCATTCCAACGTCCCGGAGAACCACAATATTAGGTCTTCCTTCAGCCATTTTCTTCCCTCAATTTACAATTTAACGTAAAATTATTCGGGTTGATTTAAGAACAAAAAATCCTCAAGCATGCTTAACACACTCAAATATATATGACTTTATTCATGTCAATTAGGCCTTATATATATAAATAAGGAAACACAAAAGCGTACATACTCAAAATTACTATTGGCAACATTTAATATTTTTATCGACCGAGGTCAATTGATTTCTTCAGATTGGAATCATTAAAAGAAACTGTTATAATATTGCACTACAGCAACAATCAAACGGATCAAAGTCACCATTTCCCTAAGTAAATAACATTATTTCAAAATACATATTTTAATACACAGTCTTGGTACAATTTTTTGTTAAACATCATACACGATATACGAATACGGTTAATACATATACATATTCATTTCGTACATTTTTAGTATAATTCTATTATTCGTTTCCATACATTATGCATAGACTCGCGTTATATCAGAATTTCTTTAGTCAGTTGAAAAAACGGTATTGGTTTGCAAACAAATGCGCATAAAATATACATTTCTTGTCGTAACAAAAATACATTATTTCTTTTTGGAAAATAATTAGCGCTAAACTCTTGAGATATTATCCATATGGAAATATTCCTAAAAAAATCAATCGAGGATTTTGATTAGAGCAGTCAATCAATAATTGAAAGGCCGGTATTTATTTATCGTCATTTGAAATTGCATCAGTTTATTTTGTAATATTAAATGTTATTTATTTCTGATTGTTATCCACAGGCCGCCAACCAACTAGATATATGAGATAATATGTTGGAGACAAATTAAAACGTTTTGCATATTTCAGTTACAATATGTTTAAACTCTATTTATATATCACACACATCAAGCGTTACGAAGTTTATTTGTTATTTTATCATTAGTATTATATATATTTATTTATTTTTGTCTATATATATATAGGTTGAGTAATTTGTTATCTACAACGATTATAGTATTATAGGAAACACCCTGATTTCAGTGAGTATTGTTACGCGTTACACTTGTACCTGTTACGTTCCTTAAATTGATGCGGTTTTCTTTGTCGTCGCTATTTTTATATATTAACCCTCGAACACAAACCAAAAGAAAGATATCAATAATATGAAAGAACTTAATTTTAAGCAAAGGTTTAGCTGTCAACGACGGTCCGTGCGATGGCGTTTCGGGACGATGTTAATTAATTCACTTTTCAAAATTGGGGATAACATTCTGCTATTATGGATTAGACCCGTCATACATGGTTCTGCATATAGAATCAATATAGGCCGGATAAAAACATCGTTCACCTTTCGGTAAACTGCATAAAAGTGAGGAAAACAATATTAGATTTAAAGGCAAACATTAAATTAAAGATCTTCGACAAGAAATAATATATACGCTGAAATTAAGTAACGAGAATTTTATATTTATAGCACCATCTCGATTATTCGATAAATGTGCGATATCGACTGGGGATATCTTTTCAAAGATTATTTCATTAACGTAATCAAATAAAAATTCAGGTAACGCTTTCCTGTTTTCATTCTCCAGCTTTTCATGTCAAGAAGATACCTATGTAATTAGTCAGATTGTTTATAATAGAATTAGAAGAGAAAGTGTTGTCAACGTTTTCCTGATGCCTGATGCAATATTATTTGTGTATCTTGTTTATTCGAATATCGGATAATCGAGACTATCAAAGAGTATATATAAAACCAAATCGATTAATACTTTCATTTTATTTATTATAAACGTCGTTTGCGATTTTTGTTATTCCGCTAAGGTAGAGTTCGTGTTCCAGGGTTAAATAGTACACATCGTTTAAACGGGAGGGGTTTGGGGAGGAGGTTGGGAGGAGGGGGGATGAGGCGGATGGGGAGGAGGCGGTGTAGGTGCTCGAGGCAAGTTGACAATTGAGGCCGGTGAAGTCGATGTCGTATGTCGGCTACTGGTTGGGATCTCTATCTCGGGCTGGCTTACTTTCCCCATTTCTGAAACAGTCCCTTGCGCTGGCACCTGCAGTTGGCCCCCCACAGGTTGCACCTGCAGGCGCTGTTGTAGCAGCAGTCGAGCGGCCTGTGGTCGCAGTTGCCGCCCCGCCTCACGCACGCCCGCCTGTACAGGTAAATCAGAGACGAACGTCTGCCAGACATTAGGCCCATCCTCGGAGGTCGACACCGACCAGGCTGCGGTCACACTCGGGGCACATTCAATTTATCTCGATATTATTATCGCAATTCCATCCGGAGACTAACTACACGATTTAGATCTCTCCCCTTTTTGTTTGTAAGAAATCGTTACACTTGCACGGAGTGCATTCCTCGCGTTTTTTTCTATAAGCCGAAGCCGGTCGGTAATGAACAGATTCATTCATACGGGGACGACACCCTCCCCAAGACTATAGACTTCTCTGACCCGAATATTTCCTATGTAAGAGGGATAATTCTGAGACTAGAAGCGATTCTGGGGTTTCGTTGGTAACCTATGAAAGTTCACCTGACAAGAAGTTAGGGTCTCATTGTGTATGAACCAGAAAATTTGGATACCGCCGAGGCCCCGTCAACCAGCGCTTTTGTTTGAAAAATCAAGTATGCAGGTAATGTATTACGCCGGCGGGTGAGTTGTAAATTTTGACCAGTACGAACTACATGTGAGACAGTCGGTTCTAATGGACGCGAGGTTTTTCGGAAAACAGAAGAAAGGCCGCTTAAACTTTAAACTTTGAATTCGGAATCTAGTCCGACGTGACCACAGCCTGAAACACCGATCTACAGCCGCCGGCGGTGTGCTACCCACAGCCGGCAACTGGCCAGCCCATATTCCATTTTATTTTACATTCAAACTCGTATCATTTAAAAAAAAGAGGCTGATTAACTTGACCCGACGATTGGGGATTAGCAGAATATACTGGCAGATATACGTCCGTCGATTGAAACGGGCACAACGAATATGGTAAAATCCTCCGACTTTAAAGTGGATCGGGAAAGTCGGGTACTGACATGGGGAGGCGTGGTGGCTCGTCGTGCAGAGCCCGATTGGCATGCAACACCGAAAGTCGGAGGATACTGGCCGCACAAATCTACGCTCTACGTTGACACTGATGTGCAGGTACATAGAAGGTGCAAAAGGACATCGAACATTTAAATACACTCAATAAACATTTAAACAACTTTATAAAGCGCCCAAATTATAGCGAGTAGAAGGATATAACTTACCCTTAAGCGGAACAATCATAAATCAAGAGGTGTACATATATCTATTAAAATGTGGTAATATTGGGGACAAATATCGTATAAATCTTGGAATAAAGCCGGTGTTATAGATTGACTTATTACAAGCTATAGCTTTCGATATTACCTCTCGTCCGTTTCTGCCAATGATTAGATCGTAATTCTCAACGAATTACAACGCTTCCGTCCGATAATATTCGCTACCAATGTGTGCGAAAGTCGTTTTATTTGGAATTCAGTAAATACACTTACGGCCGAATTTATTTTGCAGATTGTACTCGGGGCTGTCGTGATTTATTCTTCGAGCGGCAAACACCGCCAGTTGAGTTTGGCTCGGGGTCCGAATGGCGGACAACTCAAACACCGGTGTTCGTAATTAAGCCCGATCCGGCGGCTTCGGACCCGGTTAAAAATGCCGGTGGCGGCGGGGAGGCTACAAATATTTAAACAGCGCGATTCCCTCGCTGGCTCTGAAAATCCGACCTCCGCCCCTCCCTCCACCTCCTCCCACCAGCTATGCCGAGGAGTACCGGGCTTCCGGTGGCCGCCACACCGGTTTCCTGTTCTTGCGGATGTTTCACAGCAGAGCGCGCCACAAGTCAAACACACCGCGCCTCCGATTTCCGACCAGTGCCCCCTCAATCGCCGGGTTTCGATTTAACCTGCCACATCAGATATCATGGTGGCCGATGTTCAATCTAAAAGTCAATCTCGACAAATAAATAGCGATACATCGTGTACAATTCGCCAAATAAACTGAATTATAACGGTATTCGCTGAAATCCAAATAAAAGATCCATTTACGTTTGGGACATACGACCGGATACTACTAGTATCTTTGCCCAGTAGCGGCACCTTATTTTTCGTGATATTTGAATATAAAATGGACCATCATTATTTATTACATACGTTACCTGTCCGGTCGTTTGATTCGTTAATTTAAAAAAATATAATCTCCTTGCAATGTGACGTCGATTCTTAAATGCAGACATTTAAATACCAATAGACACCAAGGTCATAACTGAATCCTTCCATTCACCTACTTACTTCTGGACATTGTTCATCAGTAAGTTATCCAAGTCATTTTCGCTGTATTCGTCTTCATAGGCCACTCCATCTGAAAAGCAAATTAAATACTTTAATAATTTCATAAATATGTAATTCCACAAACAATTACGAGATTTTTATGGTCCGACATTTGTATTTTAATTTTGGAAATTATTCCGGTCATCATCGATCGTAATATGTCGATTGGCTTCGTCGGTAAACTGAAAATCGTTCCTTACATGCCCAAAAAGTTATCTCTGGGAAGCGGCGACATTTGGTGGGCACAGCCCATCAGGTGGGGAGGGGCAAGATTCGTTTATCGGTTCAGCTAACTCTGATTCTCCGATTTCGTTCCTAATCCAATAGCGGCTTCCACGAAGCCTAAATACGAATCTGCCCGACCCAGAATTATTCATTTTTCAGTTCAGCGGTTTTTTAATAATATTCTCATAATATGCCATATTTTTTCTTGTCCCGCTGATGTCAAATGATTTGATCCTGTCGAAAGGAACAGAAGAAGTATCTCGACAATTCTAGAAATATCGCACATCCAAAATACGATTGCAGACTGGCATAAAAAGAAACTGACGGGAGAGAGGGAAGAACGGTACAATAAAACAATTGAAAATATTTAAATAATACGTATTACTATTTCTTTATACTATCCGAGTTAGGATATTAACATTTGTTCTAAACTGACATGAAAGAAATATAGCCCAACACATCTATTTCCGCGTCGATATTGATCAATTAATAATTTTACGCTTCGTGGCATAATGTCTCAAGTCTCATTTGCATTGCTAAAGAGCTAGGACAAAATTTAATGTAAGGCCGATTGCAAGGATACGCCAGGATTGGTACCGGTTCTGCCAACCTTTGATGTTTCCATTCTTGTATAAATATTAATACACCCCCGAAGGCGCCATTAAGCAGGATCAGAACTAATCAGAGGTTTTGACTAGAATACTGAATCAGCCGTTAAACTTGAGTGGAAGCGGACCATTGGCAAAATTATTCAGGCGTTTATTATATGTTGATTTTAATTTCATAGCATTAATTTTGAATATCGTTTACAGGATCCTCCTTCTACGCCTGCTACCTAGACGACCACTTTACGTTAATAGTTAACGCAATAGCTGTACAGTTGTAATAATACTGCTGATGTTGTCAAGGTACCAAAGCCAGTAAAACTCACAAAAGTGAGAATATTTTACCACTAATGTTTATCCGCTTAATGAAAACATGATGATATACAGAGAATTGTGTGTTTATATGCGCATAATTTGTGTTATCACGTTTTATGGTAGGAGGTTAATAGTAACAAAATATGTAAAATAAGTCAAACTCGCAGAGCCTGTAAATATTTTAATCAATTTTAAAAACCACGTTTGAAAAAGAATAATGATGGGTATGTATGTTTTATCAACCTGTAGAATCATCTTTAACAGTGTTACTATGTTTGAATAACACAATTACCTGCCGGGTACTTCAGGTTTCTGTGAGGCAAAGCTCGATGCCAAATTGGACCATTATGAAGTTGAATATAGAGTGTAAGGGGTGGGGATGTTATTAGTTTAATCATGACTTGTCGGATTAAAAGGATTAAGGGAAATAATTAGAAGTGATAATTATGGACTCTCCTGTATGCCGGCCAGTGGATTATGATGGCCGCGGACACTATTTTACCTAATTGGGGCCATTTAAAGTTTAGCCCGTATGATTTAACTTTCCACCGGGCTAATTGCCAGCTTCAAATGCCGGCCCGTCAAATTATGCACAGGCGAATTATAAATACGCTCGCACGATACGCATTATTTATAGTATTTATGACGGGGCAATGCTAATTGGTAAAATAGACGATAATTGCGTCCAGTTAGAGCCCCGAACGGCATTAGGCCGTATAGCGAAACTTACATTGCTGGACTGTTATAAATTCAGATTATGGCTCTATTTATAACTTCCCCCTTGTCAGATTCAATTATTAGAATATCAAAGACAAGTAATAAAGATTCGGAAGTTGCCATCCGAATATTCTAACGCTTTCAGTTAATAAAAGTCTTTTTTTCAGTTAATAAAAGATCCTACGACATGGCTTCCTCTGGAACTTGCCATTACTATTTCATTACTCGTAATTAGGTATTTGGTGTTATAAAGCTTCACTTTTACACATAAAAAATGTTTAAATTATAAAAACACTTAATTATTTTACACTTAATCATAATGCACTTGTCCGAATTATTCTAAATGAAGGGGTTGAATAGAAAATCTAAATGTTTAAAAAAAATTGGATTTGTTTTCCGTCTTTTAATTTCCATCACTAATCTAATAATATAGCTCAATATCTAATTTTTAGCGGCCCCTTATAATTATTAAATAGGCCTAACTTATTATTAAGCGTGGAGTACAGGAGTGGGAGCTAATACTGGCGGCCGGTACAAAGAAGTTGTAAATCATCAAAATTACTATAGGAGTAGGGCATTAGTCTGCAAGGCAAAATTGGTTTGGGCGAGAGGTAGGGAACCCAGCGTAAATAAACCAAGGGGAGTGGGACAGCGGCGTCGTGCATTCTGCGAGTGTGTCTCTGTACGAAGGAGAGGGGAACCTCCCCCATTCCCGATTGAAATTCCAGAGGCGGTGTAATGCGCCAAGAATCTCTCATTTTCTGTATTCGCATTCTTATTTACGGGACCCATTTTGTCCCGCGCCCCGCCCTCCCATTACCGAGAAGGGATTCCCAAATCCTGCCAGTCATCCTGCACGGTGACTCCAGCCTCAAGTTCTTCGGGTTTTTTTTTTCTAAAGTAATGAGCGCCGACGTGTCGAACGGAAATTCCGAGGTGTTATTTTTCATACACTGTGTTATTAGAAGCGGGAATTTTAATCTCTCTGAAAAACGGCGCTGTCCATCAGCCCGCCATTTAATTATTGGACTGGTTTTACCCGCCCCACGATTTGAAACTCCACTCATATTTTAGCGAGTTCGTACTGAAGACTCTCGGTGTGAGTCATTGAGTCGATGACTCGTCACGAGTAAATTATTAAAATGTCGGAAATTATGAGAAGAATAAACCATCCTTACTTAATGTCAGAACGAGTTAATTTACACGTTGTAAGTTACAGTTGCTTCAGCCGTGGCCGCTGTGAGGAGGGCTTAATAGATTAAGTTGGTTTTGCGGTATTGGCTGAATCCATGATATCCCAACCGCCGTCAGTTTAACAGCCTCTAGCTCTAATGCCTTTATTGACACCTAATTAAAACTATTCGCCGCACGATGTAAAGTGTAGCCATAATTTTATAATATTCGGCATTCAGGGAACAGCCAAAGAACAATAAG
Organism: Lethocerus indicus; assembly: GCA_019843655.1. Classification (NCBI taxonomy): domain Eukaryota; kingdom Metazoa; phylum Arthropoda; class Insecta; order Hemiptera; family Belostomatidae; genus Lethocerus; species Lethocerus indicus. The sequence continues at coordinate 14,606,865 of JACDQD010000008.1, forward strand.
AGAACAAAACATAAGAAAAGTCTATATAACCTTACGAACAACAATGTGCTAACAGGATGCTTCGTTGGTACGCGAAGGTTAATATAATTAACGATATTACTGTGCTCAGAACCTTCAGTTGAGCCTCTCGTGTAACTATATTTGTTTCGTGGAGAGACTCTCAACTTATTTCTTTATGGAAATGTATGTTTCCAGCTAACCAAATAAGCTGTTATTCGTCGTAGCGCTTCTGCCGAACCGTTATTTACAACCTTTTAAACAGGATTGTCTACGGATACATTTATAAAACGGTCCCAAATGGCGAATGGTACTGGGGAACCCATTAGTCTCCATCCAGGATTTTTGAATGATAGAATAAATAAAGCGTATTTCCCAGTTATGGTTCTGAGTGTTTACATTGAAATCTGACGATTGCCTCAGATGAGGGTTGCCCCTCTATTCGCGCCTTTATTTCGCTGCAGTTATTTTCAAAATTATAACTGAATCGATAACAAACGATTTGTCTCATGAATGGATTATCATCGCCGCAAGGGATGTTCGATTTAAGTTTTTCCCAAAACTGTTACGTTTAAAACCGTTATAATTTCTCATAATCCGTTGAGTGATGTATCGCCCTCTAGCTTATTGCAATAACCTTTCTTTTAAATAAGTTCGATAATAAAATCGACTGTTCCCAAGAACGGATTGTGGCTGTTGCGGTAATTCTGGAAGGAGGAAATGTGTTTCATCATTAAACCTGGAAATTGTGCGCGTGTTTGGGTAGTCGTCATGTGAGCCGGGAGTGTCACATTACACGGTGGGTAGCTCTCAATTATGCGTCCGAGAGCTGTTTCCCGCACGGTTCTACCATTCCATTTGTTAATATCCAAGGATTTCACGCATCCTATCATCCTAACAACGATAACAGCGGTCAAATCCAGTAATTCTCCCACATTTTTCACTAATTACGAACTCCCTCTTAATTTGCAGATAAACCAAACGCGGAAACTCAATGAAAACTCAATGGAAACTGAATTATTTCCTACCCATACATCTAAATAAATCTGTATTGTTTTATTTTATTATGGACCTCGTTTGGTTGTTTATTGGTTAATATCTGAGTAGATGACTACATTATAGACATATTGGTTCGATATATCGAACTGTCTTCCAAAAGCGATACAAAACATAACTTAATAACGTAGTTAAAAAATGCAAATACTTAAATTTAAAGGATAAAAAGAAGTATGTTCGTGATTTGTTGTTACTTACAACTTGATTTTACACAAATAAACGTGCTGGAAAAAAGTTTAATTATATCGTATTTTTCGGTTTTAAGAGAACAATCTGATATTAGTAATGACTACCCAGTTGTACAATTATATAGCTAGATAGATGACTATATAAGATTACTAAAACAAAAATCAGAATATAAAACCCTTTAATACTCATTTAAGGCGGACCTAATGCAATTTTGTATAAAAACTTGCGGAAGCTTTGTTACCAGTTATCAGATCTTTCTTTAACAGAGATAATGATCAAGTATATTACAAAGTTCTGTACCATTACATTTGAACATATCGCATGTTAAAACCGAATTTATGTTTTAGCTGCTAAATATGAAAATTATTTTCCCGAGATCAGGTTTCTGAATTAGACAGATCGCGATTCATGAAATTCATGAAACTTTTATCTGTGTGCGCAGCCCATCCATTTGAGCGCTCTCTCCACCAGTTTCATTTAAACGCGTCGAGGTTATAATTTTTTATTACGCTTCTGTTTTCTCCCCGGAATACTGGTAATATCCGCCCAATAAGTCAGTATGCCAGGGCCAACGATATTTATTATAAACGATTTATGAAATTCAATCTCTCTACCAGGCTAAGTACTGAAAAATCTGCCTCATTAACTTTCATAAATGAAACAGCGATTTTTCTTAACGATTAGGTTCGGCATCGTTAGAGAAAAAGAAATTATACTAAAGCTTTATATGCGAACAGACGACTGCACCCAACGAACATTAGTTAAGTACATTTCCGCAGCACACTCAAGGGGGCGCTAGTTTATCGGTGCAAGTGTACCCAACGAACTTTAGTTATGTACCTTTCCGCACCACCCTCAGGGGGCGCACTTGCACCGATTAACTAGCCCCCTGAGTGTGGTGCGGAAATGTACTTAACTAAATTTCGTTGGGTGCAGTTGCATCGCTTAACTAAATTGCTAATAATAAACTTTCTTCAATAAATTCTGGATCAACAGGAAAACTTTTATGATCGTAAATACACAATACCAGATAGGTTTCCTATCTATATCTGTACTATATCAAGTATGCTGACAAATGTACTGTTTTTAAAATGTTTTCAGCCTTTTTTTGGGTGTTCCACATAGGCTCCATGAAATAGATGGGCCATGTTCGTGTTGGTTTTTTTATTGCTTCATTTTGAGCTTCCGGCTTTTATGCGGGCGGGTCGGAGCGGAGAACTTTACTGAGAGGACTTTCGTGCCCGGTGTCAGACCGAAGTGGGAAAACTTCCCCGGTAGCGGCCCTGTCTACAGTTCCTCCTGGACTCCGGTCTAATTAAATTCATGACGAGTCGGCTGTTCGCAATCCAATGGCCGGCGCTATTTTCGTCTTTTTTTTAAAGCCCCAGTTTCCCCTCAGGCCTGGAAAAACTAAACTAATTAATAAACTTGGGACGAGTGTTAGTACTACTGAGCCGTGCCCTGGAGATTAGCGACAGTTTTCATTAGCCGGCCAATTAATATCATAAATAAAACAACTCGCGATATCGCTCTACTCGGCAAATAAATTATCTCGTGCCGATGTTATTATTACGCCAGGCCTCGTTTTAGTTTATACTGTAGCTTATCGAATCCGAATTGAGGAAAGAGTTTTTAATATGGCCTAGTGAATAAGAGCTCTACCTGAATTTGAAATAGTAATCTGAATTTACAATATTTCAATCGAGGTCAAATTTATATATTTATAATAATTTATAATATTCACAGAGGATCTATTAAGATCTAAACCCTCACCTAGAAAAGATAAGTGAGGTAACATAAGGTTACGCAATGGAATGTCTTCCAAATAACATAGAAGTATGCTCACATTAGAATTATGTTACATCCGTTATTCAATAATTTTATACATTGATCGGGCAAGTTTTTTATTATTATTATCGAGGCGGGGGATTTTCTATTCTTATGCTTTCTTAATAGGGCTAATTTCTTAGTGGGTAGTTGGATGTTATTAAGACATGGGTTTAAATTTAAATTCAAAAATTAGTGAAACTCTATAAATTGCAAAATCTAAGTTCATAACCCAGCTGAAAGCAACTAAACCTTGTGAATTTGAAAACGTTGTCACGTCCAAACTGCAGAGGATCACTATCTGGTGGCCCAGCTGAAATCGTGCTCTTGAAAGCTGCTTCTGTCAGCTGAAAATAAGCCCAAGTTATTGGGCCTCTAAGCCTCCTAACTTGAATTCTAACGGAGATTCTCAATAGATTTTTATCTTTCATTTCTTCCCACTAATTAATTTTCTAAGACATCCGTGAAGCACTACTTTTCAGTGTTCTCTCTTTCATTCCATATATATTTGTCAGTTGTTCTTGTATGTGTCGAATACTAATGACTATTAGACGGGCCTAATTTGCTTTCAACTGCTAAATTAAATTAATTAAAGGAAGGTGGCCACTAAATCCATGTAGACTCATTAGACTGCATATATTCTTGTAATGTTAAAGTATATCTACTTTACAGCCATGAAAAACCTACTTCAACAAAGAATCATCAAACAGTCAAAATTGTTGACAATTGTATGACACCTTTAGAGTAATTTTTGAATTCTATAGATCTAAACCTACTGCAGAATGTCAATGTCTAGAATTAAAGTCGCGGAAGTTAAATGAAGTCCTTTCAGGTGAACGGCTTTGCAAGAAAACTATATCGCGAAGCAAGCGGCGAAGGGGGACCATAGAATAGCATCCCTATCCGATACGTCGGATGGACGTGGTGAGAAAACAAACAAAAAACGCGCCGAGAGACTCCGACCGGCTTTAAAACCTTCCACGAGTCAGTTGGTATCGATCCGAGGTCAACTCCTAGAAGCTTTTCCTCTCTTTTGAAAGGAGCCAATTTTATGCCCCTGCCTTCACAACTTCATACTTCCTTTATGGCAATGAGTCTTTAATATTCCTTAGAGAAAAAGAAAGTCAAAGAAAAGTGACCCGGTGGCCAGGGGTGGGCGGTCGAATTAAATTTTCACTCGCCGATCGATCTATGACGTCCTTAAAGTTCCCGTTTTTTTCCCCCGCCCGTTATCTACCAATCCCCCTCGGGCTTTCTTCCATTTCTAAGAGGAACAGAATATATTTACATTCTAGAGAAAGCTTTCATGATTGGTGATATTTTCGGAACAGCATGACGCAGTTATTTCCGCCATATTTTGCGCTGCTTAACCAGAGCGGTCAGTTTCGTAATGTTCTTCGCGATAATAAGCATGATGGAAAATTAAAATTGGCATGAAATCATCAGTTGTCAGTGGAAATATAAAATATGTAGAGTATACAAAAATGCGATCGTTTTATGTTCCGCTAATTTCGACACATTGACTCAAAATTCTGTTTATGAATTCTTTCCATATGCTTAATTGGTGAACGAGTTAACGAGTATGCTTATCGGTTAAAAAGACGAATATAAAATTATTCTTCTTAATTTATGATTGTTATAATAAATTTCAAACTAATATAACTCAAATTAACTAATTTTAACATATATGACAGAGAATACATATGGGAGACGGCGGGATGCACGGCGCTCTCTTATACTAGCACGCATCACACTCGATGTGTTGAGTACAGTCATCAGGGAGCGCCGTGAATCAATTTATTATTATTTATTCCTCGTAATCTTTGTGGATTTCGCTTTTTATACATCACTGTTAATTCGAAACCACGGAAAATAATATAACACAGTGGAAAACGTGAAACTTCAGTACGCCTTGTTATATAGGTCACGAAATATATCTTCATAGACCCAATGAAGCATACATTGAAACATATATTTTGTATCAATACGTTGATTCAATACGGACATCTTCAATTCCTACGCAGCTTGAGATTTAAAGAAATGCTTATCATGGCGGGACACATGTATTTTCTAATGTTTTTCCGTTTTAATCTTGTTTTTAATTAAGGTGAGTGAAGACAGATCCCCGTGTTGATGAGGGTTATGCCAATTGCAGTGTCGGAGATAATAAGAGCTGTTGTTTTATTCAATTTATATTTTCTCAGTACGATTTCCCTTCGTCCGAACTCTGCCCACTCAGAATTAAACTTTTCTACCTCTTGTGCGAATTTAGCACGGACAAAATCCACCTTCATTCTTTCCTTCCCCGTCTATCACGCTGACATTTTCATCCGTATTTATTATTCATCTCTTGAATGTCTAAAAAGAGAGTAAACATAATTTAAAATGAAATAAATGATTACAGATTAAATTGGTTTGATAACGGTATATTTAACGCCTTCGAGTTTTCCTTAAATATAAAATTAATGATGAGCGATAGAAATTTGCTGAACTTTCTTTTAAAATTTGAGAGTCTAAAAGATCCATTCTTTTCTTTCTTTCTAATTTGCAGGAAGATAAAGTATTTTCCTTCAATTAAAACTAATTAACGGAGAGGTTCCGCATAAACTCCCAAATAGATTAAGGAATTTCACCGTAAACCTCCGTTCTGAGAGCTAATTTCTCAAATATACAAAAGAACTTGGATTTAAAATCAAGTTGAATTGAAACATTTACATATTGAGAAGGGAGAATAATAGGTGGAATACAAAAGGATTCCGCGTATTGAGTATTAATTCAATTCTTCTGTATTAATAACGTTCAGAATATTGAGAAAATGGCCTGTCGACTCATTATTTATTTAAATCTGGCATCAGAGAATGTATTGCTCTCATACTGGTTCTCTTGGCTTGGATGATATTAATTAATAATTTTAAATCAATTAAATTCAAAACAGCCGTGCTTAATTACGACCGAGGGATCGTAAGGCCCTCGCGCATCCCCAAACTGGGAATATTAAATTATTACAATAATAATGTTTCCAATAATGCCTTTGTATATCTGATCATGCGTGTTTGTGCACCAATTTTTGGCCTGTAGCGTGGTCGAATTCAGGGAAACATCCATCGTCGAAGATAAATTGTCGTTGCACGCTTATCCTTACAGATTGTAAGGCGAGTTACTTGTCGAGACAAGAAGTTAAATCCAGGATTGGGAGTGTTGTGGATTTCTTTCGGGGCCCGGGACCGATCGTCCCCGTCGACGGATGATCTGAGAAGTGGAGGATACGGGAAAAGGACGGCTTACGGGATCGGCGTTTCGGGATTGTCCCGCCTGAGCTAACGCTCCCGCGTCCCACTTCCGAACGTCTCCAGGGACCGCTTCCAATTTTTTTTTTCCTTTCATCCGGGTTTCTGTTTTTTTCTCTCCCAACGTGCAAATACCGAAAGGCAGAAGCGTTATGTCGGATCGAGTTACGTAAGCCGGTCGCTTTGTTGAACCTGAGCTTTGAAAGAATGGATCCTGACGCCCCCCAACGAAGAGCACCGATAATACCGCACCAGTTAAAATTGCATAAACTCTCTGAAGCTAAAATCGATGGCGTATTTCACCAATCGTCGACAGGACATATTTCTTCTTTTAATGGGTCGGCCGAAGAGACAGTTACTGATACGAGATAAGCGTAATACGATGATGATAGCAAAATGGTGAAAATACAAAACAATTGAAATAACTTATATAATGGTCATATAGCAATTTAAAAATCATTATTTTCCGTGGCATATACTCGACGGCCAATATGTCTACAAAAGTTCCCTTATCGTTGTTAACATAAATAATATGTCGTGCTTCTAACATTAATAATATAGTACGCGCTGGGCCGTAAAGGATATGACACTGACGTACGTTTTTCTCAATCGGACCTGATGCCTCGGCTAGAAAGCATTGCATCTCATGGAGATATTGTTCCATCTTATACTATGATTCATAGGAAAATGCATGTTCCCAATCGAAGTTTTCCAACACATCACTGTCACTCCCACGCTCGCAAGATTGCATTAGATGAGTTCGATCAAACCGGAAATTCAGGTGTCAGAAATTTATGACGCTAAAAGAATTTTTAATAAACGCCCGAGACTTCCGAATCGGCATCTCGTGAAACGGGTTTATAATTGACGGTAGAAATAAACTTGCTCTAATATTTAATTTGAACATTCAATATATCAATTCTGACGTCGAACATAAGTTAAATTCAAGTTTTATTTGTTATTTCTTCAAATTGAAGTCTTCAAACTTTTGAATTTTCAGAAAAAACGTTTCTACTACGCATTTGTAATTTAGAAACTGCAAAAACATTGTTTTAACTACGTTCTAAGACTGCATTATAGAAACTGCAATTACGGGCGCAATGTTCACATTCATTTCATATGTAATATAAAAAAACAAGGGTGAAGGATGAGAATGGCTCTAGTGTAGTACCGATCGCCGTCGCGAATCCCTAACCAGGAATCTCGAATTAATGTCCGGTCGTTGGCCGGACGAATTTAAAATTACTGGAAGAAGTAAACTGAAGCCGTCAATTCCTCTCACGTAACGGAGACTGTATGTAGTGGTTAGAGTCGCGTGATTAGACGACGCAATTGGTTCATGGAGGGCGACTACGGGAGGCCCGAAGACAGATAGCTGGAATTGATCCAAGTGGGGGGCTTATTTGGGCTAATAAAGACTGGGCCGGGCGCCTCTACGGGCTCTGCATAACGAATTCCCTTTCGGCCCAACTTATTTCGTCCGCGCGGACATTCGTTCAACTGAGTGCCGGCCGGGATTGGTCGCCGGCCCCTTCCAGGAGCGGGCTCAGTCTCTGTGCCCGGGCCCAATCGGGGATATCGACACACTTTAAGTGAAAAGACGGGCGGATAAAGTGGTCTCTCCCTGTCCCCGTCTTCCTTCTCCCTCCGGGGCCCGCGCCACAATTTAACTTTATACAGCCGGCGGATACACACTCTCCCTCAATATCTTCCTTCCCGTTTTTTCTCCCCTTCCCCCTAATTCGCCCACAACTTCATTACTGTCGGCCTTGCCTATTTTGCCCTTAAACCTCCCTTCTTCTGACCCCGTCTCCCTTATCTTATTTATAATCCTCTTTCGCCTTATTTGCGGGCTCGGAGGCCCGCGTATCCGACATCCGTCAATGTACACATCTGTCAACAGAAGATTAGTTTATTCCGAAACCACAGTCGAAAATGTTTTCTTCTTTTTCTTTACAAGAAATAGCACTACTACTTTCTCCAGTACTATAGTGGTCACAAGACACATATAGCTCTGAGTTTCTTCAAAATCTTCGAAATGTTTTTTGAAAATCATTTCGATAAAAGTCTTACGTTCGCATTAAATAAATAAAATACTTAAAAGCAGAATTGACCATTTTCCCGAACAAATATTCATTGTAAGAAACAACTAATTTAATAATGTACACCGGGGCTGTTTATGCGTACATTGTTAACATATTCGGCTGTAGTATTTACCCACCACTGAATGGATATTGTCCCGGGACAGTTGTACAAACAAGGCTTGGGTGGCATAAGGGCGACCTCCTCACCCAAACAATCGATGCCCAATCGAGCATGTGATCAACATTACGTACTAACCATTTCCCGTTTCCAGCCGTTTAATCAGCTGAGAGAATCTAGCATAGGCGATATTCGTGTAATTGGTTTTTCGGTATTTGCTATATATATATTTATTTATTTATTAAGTACCGGACTTTGAAGCGGGAGTATGCACAAGACTAGCGAAACTACTTATCGGGCGGTCTGAGCATGGGAAGAAGTCTGCCACCAAAACGTAGTCACCAATGTACAGATACAATTTCGATAAAGAAACGGCCATACGCATTTGGTTAGTATATTTGATTAGAACTACATAATTTTAAAACTTGACAGTATTTTTTAAACTACAAATATACATAAAAGTTATATAATATAAACTGTTCTTGTGCAACGCGCGTAATTTTTTAAAAGAAACATTATCACCTTGCGTAATCCTCAAATAATATTCTCTGCGTGGGATGAATAGCGCCTATTTTTATGTTTTGAGAGTAGAAACGAATGGATTGCAGGCCGAAAGGGCGGGCAAGACGAAAACACCAAAATCAGCGTAATGGGGCGCTGCAAATGAGAATTTGATTAGGCAAACGTCGCAAATACCGCCGAAACATTTAAATGTACTCCCACATATCTCCGCTGTTCAAAACAGATATTTTCGCGGAATCTGGAAGAAATAGGACTACCACTGGCTACGAGTTATATATAATGTCATTGTCACACGTGTTTCATTCTTCAAAGGGGCAGTAGAAGAAAGCTACGCGAATTCTTCGTGAGACAGGAGACCTAAAAAAACCGTTTGTTTGAGTTGACCGAATATGTATATTGTGTACACGTTACATCGGGGCCTCGATTCAACATCAACAGTCACTTCGGAGTAAGATAATAGCCGGGATTCCAGTCGTAAATCTCCAGTCTCTCTTCGTAAGAAAGTACCGATTTCGTATCTAAACGGGTTCTGGACGCGATAGCTCGCATTTCAATTTGCTTATGCTAATTTCAATTTCGCTTCGGCCGAGGACGGTGGCTGTATTTGCGTCGTCCGCGGAAGTGTGATTTACGGCGTTATTTAGCGGGGCAACGCGGGTTCGAATTTCTGCAGATACTGGCCTCGCGTTCAGAGGAAAAAGGTTCGTGTTTGCAAAAAGCCGACGCGAAGTCAATTGTCTCTCGGTCCCGTCGGACCAATCCAATCCACTCCGGTCCAATCTTCAATGATCCTACCGGGCACAGGCGCGTACACGGAGCGTTACGCAACTCCAATGGTTAATCATCGTAAGTAAAATTCGTTTCCGGTCTCAGCACACTGCTATCGAACTCATTTATTTTTTTTTTCTAATTATGACTCTCTAAAGTTATTCGAACACCGTCATAATGCGCAGGAATATAAACTTGTCGCATACAATCTATAGTCTAATACAATATATCTTTTTTAATTATTTGATTGGCGCAGCTGTAAAACTACAATTAGCGATATTGATGTTCAAGTAGCATTAGTGACAACTAGAGAATAACGGAATAATTCCCCTGTATTTTTTTACATTTATGTTTAGTAACAACTACAATTTTTTGTTGTATCTAGTGACAGTGCGCTATAGAATCATTCACTGAACTCTTGTAAAGAGAGTTCCGTCCCTGGCCATCTCCAACTTTAGTCGGCCCTCTCCCCCATTTTTCGAATTATATTTTTATACTTGGTATATTTAAATCGCGCGGCCGTTTCTTAATATAATCTATGAAGTATGTGCGAAAAATCGATAGATAAAAAAATATTAGACAAAATTTATAACCGCGTAATTAATCTAGTGTCTTAAGGGTCTACTGCTGGAACAGAAGTCAGATTTTCGATGTCGTCGGTGCAGTGTTCCAAGGATTTAATAATTAATGACAAATAATTGATGAATAATATGGCCGGGTTTCAGGGATATGGACATCGTGATAGCTATCCACTACATGTACCTGCTGCTGTCGCTACTGTTCGTCGGCTATTGTCTCGGATCCGGGTGGGAGAGGAAGGAACAGCTGGTCGTGCTGAAGGAGATAGTTCGGGCGGAGAGTCACGACGACTCCGAACTGTCGGCCGACCAGCCGCCGACCACCAGGATACGCGGATTCATCGTCATACACGAACCGAAGCGGCCCAAGTACAGGCCCGTCTAACAGTTAATATATAATAATAGAAATATAACGCTATCACGCGACGGATATCTTATCAGTTTTTTTGGTATTCGATGCGAGCCCAATCACTTGGAGAGCTTAAAACCTGTAAGATAGAACTATTACAGTGCGGTGTTCGAAAGCTTTTATTGGGCTCGCGTGATCTAACTTCGCTGTTTCAATTTGCTATCACAGCACTGTAGAATAAGTACCTCGCGAAATTACTGACGGGATACTTACGAACGGTGGCATTTCCAGGCAATAATATTACTATTAAACATGATTTTGGGTCAGTTAATATTCATTTGCTTGTAACGCAACACAAACATTTATTACTTCTCGCATTTCTCAAGTACTAAGTCTCCGTGATACAAGCGGTTTAAATAGACATTTTCCACTTTATGCGATTGAATTAATAAAGCGTTCGTAGCATTCTTAGCCCTAGTCTGGGTGTTACGAACCAATGTTTCTCCGGCAGCTTAGAGGTCGCAGAAGACAAGCCAACAGTACAATAGATTATGTAAAGCCGTATCTGATTGGTTGGATAACCAATCGGTTCTATTACTGACGACTGTATTCGATGCCAATAAGCTAGGCAACTTAATTCTAACCGACAAGATCTAAAACTTTTTAAATTCAAATTTGCATATAAAACTGGTATTAATCATTATTACTCTAACTTTTAACGTGAACTGATTTTAACCATTATACCCAGTTTAACGTAGACGAGATTGCTTCGCCGTCGCCTGTGTCGTATAGAAAGAGTATAGTGATCGTGCTGCCAGAACTACACGTCTAACGGAATGCTACTGACATTGTCGAAATGTGTATGAAATAATGAAACGGCCTGGTTTCAGACCAAACAAACTAGATAAAGAGATATTACGTTGTTAATGTTACTAATAACCGTTAATAAGATATTTGAGTCTCCTCCATCGATCCTCGCAGAAAGGATAGACCGAGTTTAATTGGGGATTAATTTCGAGTTTCAGGATCATTATAATGTAATGGCCGGGAGTTTCTAGTAGCGTCGGCGTTCTGTAAAACGTCTACGATAATTTACAATAAAAGTTGGGAACGAATTTGAAAGCGGACGCGATTATGGTTGTCGGAAACAATTAAGGCCGGGATCACATAAAGCTTAACTACCGAAATTCGGCAAGCAGTCTACTTATCCCCGCGGGCTTTGCCAATAAAAGGAGGGAAAACCCCTTTTCCAGAAAAAAAACATCCAATGAAGAGAACGATCCAATAAAAGTGGCAACTAAGACCGAGACTTTAATTGAAAGCATTAAATGCCGTCAGTAGTTCTCTCTCTCTCTCTCCGGTTCAGTTCGGTTTATTTTTCCTTTTTTCTTTTTTTTTACGGCGGTTAAGGTCGACTGCGTGTAATTGGGCGGCCGTGTGTACACACCGAGAGTTGTGCACAATTTTGAGAGAAGGCCCTCAAAATTGGCGCCCAGTTTGCTTTTTCGGGAGCGGACTCGGCCAATAAATAGCCTCTCTTGACGGAAGGAAATGAAGTCGCGGTTTAAATTGGGCAAAGAGGAGAGGGAGAGATAGATAGAAGAGAGAGAGAGAGAGAGAAAATAACCCCAGCTACAGATAGAATTTTGACCCCCCCAACTTGAAATTATCTTTTTCGAAATGAAAACACCACTCCAACAAACCCGCCCCATTCACTTTTCGAGTGACGAAAGTCAAGAGTCGTCCATGGATTAACGTACTTTTAAACCACATTGCCCGGTATTGTAGAAAATTAACATCTCTACTTACAGCGACCGACTTCCACTTTCTGATTCGTTTCTCCCCAAAACTATCTACGGTTTCGCCAACGGTTGGTAAAAGAAATCCCCGGTACGAGTGTTAATCCGTTAGGGGAGAGTTAAAAGCCGACATGCAGGACAGAAAGACAGATTAGGACGGGTATGCCCAACTAACGAGGGACGAGGGCTCCGTTAGTAAACCAGGATAATGCCATTAGGTCCGAATGATTAATCCCGCCCCCGTTACAAATAAACACCGACTGGAAAATCGATTATTTCTGGATCCACGCCGGCATTTTCTGATGAAAATTCGTAGAAAAGTTGATGAGGCGTTTCTAGAACGCCCACCGTGGAGTATTAAAAAAAACCTCTCTACATATCTCCTATAAGTCTAAAATCCGCATTTAAAAATCTAACAAAATATAATACCATTATTAAATTATATGCATAAAATTGGAGCGCTATTAATGTAGACTAAAATGCTTTAAACCAAGATTTATACATTTTAACACCAATTTTCAAATTCCGGAAACACATTCCGAACCAAGGCAAGTTTGATGAAATTGACCCCATTTTTTTTAATATTAAAACTTACGCCTTAAATATTCTACCGCTACGAAAACGTAGTTGAAACCGTCCGTGGCTTAATATAACTTATTTGTTCCATCTCGGGTTCACAAAATAGGTCGGTAGGCAATTTTAAATGTAAATTACCAAAACTAATCACAACTTTCTTCATACTTAACCCGAATTTGAATTCTTATTGAAATTTAAATTTTGAACTAATTTCGTCCGTAATTTATGCTTTCCGAAATTTCCATCGGTGCTTCTCGTCTACTTGCTTACTCCCACGCCCTGCTGTTCCGTCGCAGGTCCACAGTTACAGATTCAAATGAGGTCTTATACATTTTGAGAGGGTTTTAATTGAAAAAAATTCATTTGTCCGTGACTATTGTCGGTAGTATAAAAGGCCCCCAGTCAGTATACAACGGAAATGCCTCCACGTGCTCGGATAGGGGTAGAGGGCTTTTCTCGGAAACGAGGAAAAGTTTGCTTGACGAAGTCTGTCTGGGAGATGGAACAACGGTAATAATGAACCCACGATGAAGAGTAAATTAGTTCAGAAGTTAAAGAACCAGACGCCAGGCAGTATTGAGAGCAAAACTTTCAGACATACCACAGAGACATGAACTTAAAAATTGACTCTCCCCATTATACTCATAGATATGACCTTTATTATGGATTTCTTCTTCTTAAATATTTAAAACGCGCCCGGACACTTCGTGGAAACTATCTTAATCTTAGCAAGGCCTGATGGGCGCTCAATCAATTTTGTTGGAAAATATTTTGATTTAGGCCAGCCATTACGGCTTAGTAGTGCCAACCTAAGTCTTTAAAAGTAGGAGAGAAGTTTTTTGACGAGGTCTGCTAGACGCGTCCATAAACTCGTTGTGGAAGAAGAAGATATTACGAAGATAAGTTTTATAATAAAATAAAAAGCATTATCATCATGTTTTATATAGGACTCTCCGGTTCTATGGATTATAAAACAGAAGTAATGAGTCTATTAAATAATACAGTTTTTGTGACGTAATTCATATTTAACATATTTTCAAAAACCGATGGGCGCTCCACACGTTTAGTCTGCTAGAATTTATATGTGAGGAAAATTAAGTCCTGCCTCGGTCCAATGCGTTCACTCCGCATCACTGTTGGACTATGTCCGACCTCTATCTCCAACCTTAGGAATTTCCCTCAATTTATAACCTATGAAAGAAGAAATACAGGGATACGTTCGAATGTATTCTTGAAGTGTGAACGTAATTACCCGTCTAAATACGACACCTTCCCCTCAAAATTCTCAATCACAAAAGGGCTCTACTTCATTGTTGTACTTGCCGGAGTTGTCGGGCCACAGTACATTTCAGAAACTACAACATATCGAGAACAGTTCAAGTTTCCAAACACGGGAAAAAACCCCACGGGGTTCTTACCGCAGTGTTACGCCATCCTACCGGAAGTTAGTTAGTGATAATTAGCTTTCTGGTTCGGAAACCTTCACTAGATTAAAAGTGAGTTTGGTCACGGTAGGTAATATTTTTATTTTTGCATTGGCGTAAACATCCAACTGGAGTTCATTGATTGCCAGGGATAAAAAACTTTACATTCGTGAAAATCTAATTTCAAAATGGTTCGGTTTAGAGCAGTTACAATATGTTTGAATAAAAGTGGTGCCTACCACTCGAAAGTGGTATCTCGGTTACTGATACTCGCGGACTTATTTATACCTACCGAGTATCCCTTTAACACCAAAACCCTCTTATAAAAATTACTAAAATAACCTTATCACCGCAATGTATTCTATCTTTTAATTGTACTTGCATAGATAGTGGTCTTTCCCATTTGTTTGATAATCAATTTTAACAAGAGATACGGTGGGCTTTGTATTAAATATTAACCTTATAACTTCTGCGAATATGCAGTAAATTAATATATCACAATATTTTTCACAATTTATGTTGATAATTTTCATTGAAAACATTGAAACGGCATCAGGGTGAGAGTTCCAAATAAGTTAGGAATCAACATTAGGGAAGACATTAATTAATTATTATTGATATCTTAAATTGATTGCAACTCATTGATGATTAATTGATTTGCACTCATTAAAAGTTATAAATTATATAAAAATACGCGGTATCACATTGTAAAGAAATTTAGAATTCGCTCTTTATTAATTAAACGTACGGCGCCGTATGTAGGCAGACCAGCATTACGCGACGGCCTGTCAGTTTAGTATCCCTCAGCGCCGGCTTTATCCGGAGTAACTGAGAAAATAAATACACAAATCAAACGTTATAACTGGGTGGCTTGAGGTTTCCACACAAAACGTTAGGGCTGGATGCCAAATTCGATCTAATGATCGGTTCTAAAAGCATTTACACGCAAAACAATTACTGGCGAGTCATCGCGAAAAACAGTATCGGGAGCGAAACAATGAAACAATTAATTCCCAAGTTTTTCATTCCACTGCTTTTAGGTTTTAATCGAACAATTAATAACAGATATAGTATAATATTTATGTAAATAATTAATAGACATCGTGATCCCTTCGATCTCTGAAATTGGTAAGTAGTCCTCGAATATATTGAATTTAAAATATACAAATATAGAATTAAACAACGTATACTACTGATATATCCGATTTTTTGTCTTACATTGCAGTCAGTTTCGTTACATCGGTGAACGGACGCTTCGTTACCACATGCGTACGTATCCCACTAGAATTGATTTTTATATTAGTCAAGTTTTTTAATGCTAATGTATTCGGGGAAAAAAAATAGCAACGTGTTAGCCTCGTGAGGACGGGTCCGCCGTTGGTACTTGTTAAAATTCTTGGCAGGAAGGAGCCGGGGACAAGTTCTCTCGTGGAATGAGATTGGGCTAATTTGGGCGCTGGTGACGACCCACGTTTCCCAATTACCCCTGCCGATGTCTACACTTCAGACATCTGTCTCCTAGACTGGGACCTTTCCAGTGCAACGTTGTTTTTTTTCCCCCAGTTTCATAATTCACCACTACAGATATTTCAAGGCGCTCTTCAACCGGCCGAGGTTCTTACCGCGGATATTTAATGGTCACGCCTTAACGGTCAGCGTTGTGTCCGATCAGCCTCACTGTAATAATTGCCTATACAAATATACTGCGAAGTTGAAAATTACAGTGTGGAGAACTAGATAGTAACAATGTACAATAGTGCAGATTGCGCTATCTAGTGATTGCATTTTTTTCACTCTTTTACTGTTACAACTTTGAAAAAATACAACGAGCAACATTGATTTTTATTAAATTTATTTAGTTATTTATACATTTAGGTCACGCGGACACTTCCTTTCCAGGCGTGATCCCAAGAACCGGAAGATTAAAAGCCGAAAGTGGCAGAAGACTGCACTTAACCGCGTGGGGCCTGGAATAAACATCCTTTATCTTCACGGTCACTGCAGCCGAAACCGTTTACCACGCCAATGCAGTAAAACCCGTCCCACTCTTCCTAACAAAATGTTGGCAGCGTTTCAAAAATTATTTCCCAATTGCGGTCCCGGCCGACCGAATAAATCTCGTATAACGAAACTTGGCCGCCGGGTCAGGTTAAAAACGGCGTAAATCGTCTAAATTCGATGCGATTCGAATTTTTGGCAGATTTCAATTGCGTTTTCCGCGTCGCACTTACAAAGTTTAATTGGCACGACTATTAGCTAGGCGGTCTGTATAATGGCCGGAAAACTCGTGTTACTCTTTTGCCACAATCGATGTATTAAAATCATATTTTTGACGTCCGGACAATTAAGTTGAGATATCGATACTATCGTACGACCGTTTTTAAGGCAGGAAATGGTGTAGAAATTTTCATGTAGAAGAATGAAAACCTTTTCCTCGAAAGTACCAAACATTGCCATTCAAATCCATTCACTGCTCATTTCTTTAATATTAACTCGGTTTTGTATCCGTTTCATTTACCTACTTTTGGTGCCTAATTTACGGAGTACCGTTGATGAAGGCGGAAAGCCAGAAATTGCCTTAGATCAGATTTCTGAGAATAACATTTTCCAAACATAGGTTTTATATCAAAATATCATAACAATTGATAGTCTTTAGCCGTAAAACACCCTCTCGTGGAATTTACTTTTGGCATCTTCACAGGTAGGATATCATCATAAGGAGCAACACAGAATCGAGGCTTCCCAATGTATATATATATATATATATATATATATGATGTAAATAACTTCAGATTAGAATACAAGTATATATTTAATAATAATTTGCCACTAGAATCGAATATATAAGCCGGTAGGGCCGGCTTCGATGCGTCCATATGGCACGGAACGAATACTAACTACAGTTCATGTGATAAAATCTCAACCGCGAGATTCACATGCGATGAAACCATAGAAGCTTTCAGACGTACCCAATCTATCTGGCAAATTAGTTTGCCTCCAGTTTGTCCGCTCCCAAATGCGTACGGAATTACACCAACGGCGACCGTATTCATAAAAGAGTCGAGAAATATTATTTTATGGAAACGCAGAATGAAACGTTACACAATGCTGCAAGTTTTTACGCTGACAAATAAATAATTGTTTATATAATTGTTGGATTTATTAAGGAGATAGAAGAGTTGGTGCGATTTCGTCAAGCGTTCATATGGTTTTGTAGGGGGAAAAAAAAAGGAGGTAAAAATTCGCGACTGTCAACCCCCTTTATATATACCGCAGAAACATATTGTTGGCCCTTATTGCCGCGTCTGTCGTCATAACTGTAGAGCAGAATTATATAAGGAATCGATTCGTGCTAAAAGGACAACCGTGGAAATCGGTCCATCGACGGTACCAATAATCCAAATAGGATTATCCCGATGGCGCAACTACCTCCGCTTTCCTGCAGATCTGGATCCGATTCTGGATTGCGCCTAACTTGTGGGGTCGCTCTCCCAACTTGGTGCCGGCTTAAAACTAGGCACTCGTGTCGCGAATGCGAGCAGCCCGAATGCCCACTCGAACATTAATTGGACTTTGGACTTTGCCCGAGGACTCACCCGCTTATTTCGTCAGCGTGCTCTATTTAAACTGGAGAGGAAAAACCCCGTTGTATTACGATATTAGACAACGCCTAATATCGTAATACAAATGTTTTTAGACTTTTCGAAACGTTTTTCTTCTTTTCCTTAGATGAGCGCGCTTTATTAATATCGCGTTGTTGGTCTCTCCACAGGTGCTGAAATCACAATTACCTAGGTTAAATATTATAACTGTATTATGAAAATAGTATGACCTTTTTAGAGCTTTCTGCAATAATTCTACGGTCTAATTTATTTAGTATTTATTTTTGTTGCTTGTCTAAAAATCGTAGCAAGCCGTTTTAGTTCATACTTGCTGAAATAAACCCTCCCTACTGTCAAAATATTATTGAAGAAATGAAATAATAAAAAGGTGAGCCGTACCCAACATTGCGGACCGGTAGTTACCGCGTTGTTAGTGGAATTGGAAAAGATAAAGGCGACTATAGAGGAAAACTATAGAGGAAAAGTGGAACGAGCAGTTCGGTGTCCGTAGTACTGATAGAGGAATCGTGTAACCTGTTAGAGGTATGGTAGGTGAACGGAGGACGACGAGAGGAGAACATATGTCGGGCGATTGGCGGGTCCTTCAGCAGGACAACTATCAATGACACCGCCTTCCCTTCACCACCTCCCCGCCCCCAACATATTATGCCAATGCCTAATTTCATATCCATGAGTAATCCTCCAAAGTACGCAGGTGCTTGCGGTACCATTTTCCCGCGAAATGTGTGCAGTTACATAATGTTGGCTGCCCGTATACAATTTCTGTCAGAATAATTTAAATTTATGAGGTTTAAAAAACAAATTAAGTAATTGTAAAGATCTAGTTTCCGGTCGGATATAAAAATACAATTTATTGTAATGTCGTATAATCCCCGTAACAATATTTGGCGACTCACCATCGTCGAAATAGCTGGTGGGTGTAGCTCGGACGGTCTGGGTTGATACCAGATAGAGGACCAGGAGGGAGGCCAAACATACCAGCTGAGTCCTCATGACCGCTCCAGTCTCCGACCCGCGATTCGAAAGTCTGCCTTTGCGCGGAGGGTCCGCCTGTCTTTAATCTATCTTAAATGTATATGAGACCGTCCGCCCTAGACGGAATATCGGGACGACGGAGGAACGTGGACGAGAGAAAATCTATCAGGCTCTGTCGTCAGACGAGGGGGGGGTAGGCGGTGCGTGAGCTGCGTTCGGATGGCGGTACGAGAATGACTCGGGTGGGCGGGACCGGCACCGCTTATATAGGCGAGGCTCGCCCACCCCCCTCCACCCTCCCTCCCTCCCTCCCTCCGCCCACACACACACAAACCTGCGCAACGCAACATTAAAACTTGCCGTATTAAATGTGGCCGAGGCGGCTCTCGGCTCCAGTCGATACCCCGCAGATCCTCCGTCCGAAAGCCCCCCCCTCCCACATATCATCGTCGGTGGTATTAGATCGGTGAAATCGTAGTTTCGAAAATATTTAACTCGCCTATCACACTAGCAGTCTAATCGGAAAAGCGAGATGATGGAGGAAATTAAATATCGAGAACTGATTATTCCCCATATTTCATTATTTCTGGATACGCAGTTTAATTCTTGATACGGGTATGAGTCAAGGGGAAGTAGATGCTTTGTCGACGGGAGTGCTGTAACTATTCATTTTTCATTGCGCTTATACGCACTGTTGTTAAATAACTGGAGCCTGGTCGACCCGCGTTTCTAAATTGACTTCGGTTAATAGGGTTTAAATCCTACAGGTTGTGAGTGCAGAGATACCACTGTATCGGCAATAGATGGGCGTAAGTAGGGCTTCACATCAGTACCGAACGATGCTGACGACGGGAGTAGGAAACGGGGCGTATAATACCCTAAAGGCTCGGTTGGCCCTAACTAGAGTGTGTCGAAATAAATAACACGACATAAAAGTGGACTGCCCGAAGGGCCGGCAATCAAGGTCGGTCTAAAGCCGAGGCGTGCGCCCCTCGAACATGAAAGGTGCACGCGACTGCCATTACTTGGAGTATGTGCATTCGTATTTTAAAAAAATTCAATTCCCGACACAAAAACGGCCTTTCCGTGAAGCCCGAAGTTGAAACGATTTCGGGGGTAGAGACAGTTTTTACGTGTCCGACGTGTGACAGCTGAACAACACGTAACCCCATTATATTCCTCCATCTTGTTTCTTTTCTTTACTACCTGGTCAAAGCGGGCATTTAATTTTGTTATGGTTCTAAGCTGAATCGGTTTCGGTTTTAGCCATTCGTTAGTAAGTTAGTGAGGCACTATGCCTCTTGTACTTCTGCTGGAACGATACCGCTAAGACAAGACGCCAGGTAGTAACGCACACTTTAGGGGATGCTACTTACGTATTTGACGTATTATTATTTGCTATCGATTTTTCGAGATTATTTTTAGCCCCTTAAACAATTTTCCCTATAACGGCCTATAAGCTCTAAAGAGGAACATTACATTATATTGTTCGGTTGACATATTACGAGGGGACACTATCTGTAAGCGTTAATCGGGCTGCCGGCAAGTGTACTCGAGTGGGTACTTATGTTCACTGTAGATAAGTAAAATTAATTGTTTCAAAGGTCGTCATAGCCCGTTCGCCCTACGAAACACACTTCACTTTCACGATTGAGTCGATTCATGTATCCGGATTAAAAACAAAAAAGAGAACTCCATTAAGCTAGGAGATGTTTTTTTTAAATTGTTCTAGTCTTAGATTTCTACAGAATTTAAGGGCGAAGAACTAATCCGAGTGACTTATTGTATCGACCCTGGGATTCTGAGATTTTTACCTGGGATTCGAGAGTAATAGGAATGAGGAATGAGACGGAAATGTAACTTTAAAAACCGTAGATTTTCTGTTTCTACGCGTGTCTCTGTCTCCTCGCGCTGGTCTGGTCTTTTGCTAGACCGGTTTCGGCTGCTGACTTTTTCGAAGGTTGGATGCGAGCGATGTCGAATGTCTCGGTGCAACCCCACAATTAAATGGTTTCGGCAATAACAATAAAAATTGTGAGTTTGTTAGCTAAAGTCAATTTTGATTTCCGCTTTAGTAATGGCCTTGGTAGCCATATATACAGAGAGGTCCAAAAAAATGTATCCACTGTTTAAAAGTCCATAACTTGCAAACTAATTGACGGAGTTGTCTCATTTTTGGTGAAAGTGTAGCTTAAAGTCCAACTTAAAGATATCATTGTAGGTGTTCGAAATGGTCACCATTACCATCGCCGAACTGCAGCACCAACTACAGACAGCAACGTGTCCAGTTGGATATTTGCACATGAATGTACGATGGAGCCTCGAAGTTCATCCAATGTGCAAGGCTTTTGTCGATAAACGACGTCCTTTAGTGTTCCCCACAGGTTAAAGTCCAGAGGAGTTAAGTCATTTGTCTCGAATGCGACGAATCGTTAAACGTGTCGGTGGCTCTGTTTGATACTCATTTCGCCATTGCCGTTGAACCTCGTTAATGTTTTCGTAATTAAAATACCACTTCGAAACTGACTTCCTTTCATCGAATGTAAGCCTGCCATGTTTACTCGAGTAACAAGGTACAACTAACAACAAAACACTGACTATCTGTCATCTGAC
This sequence comes from Lethocerus indicus, assembly GCA_019843655.1. Classification (NCBI taxonomy): domain Eukaryota; kingdom Metazoa; phylum Arthropoda; class Insecta; order Hemiptera; family Belostomatidae; genus Lethocerus; species Lethocerus indicus. The sequence continues at coordinate 14,628,650 of JACDQD010000008.1, forward strand.
AAAACAAAACAACGCAATACAACGCTTGTATGGCGATTGCGCGAACTACAAACTATAACACTACCAAAAATGAGACAACTCCGTCAATTAGTTTGCAAGTTACGGACTTTTAAACAGTGGATACATTTTTTTGGACCCCTCTGTATATATATATATATATATATATATATATATATATATATATATATATATATATATAATTATTGCCGGTTCAAGTCGATTCTCTTGTTTCGGGTACGGGTATTCCAGTATGGGATAATACACTGAAAAATGTTTCAGGCGCCAAGTATTAAGTCAAACCATTTATTATTGTGATATTACAAATAATACACCGCTTGAAATATAGAAAAGTGTTGTTTTCGTCTAGCCGAGATTGTTGAAGAGCCCCTTCCTGGCGCACCTGCAGTTGACACCCCAGAGGTTGCACCTGCAGTTGGTCGAGAGGCAGCAGTCGTTGGGCCTGTGGTCGCAGTTGCCGCCCCGCACAACGCACCCGGCACGCCTTCAATTGCCAACACAAAGTATCTCATCAACTCCACTCAAATATCTCGTATTTCACGTCGAAAATTAAATATAAGCCGCGAATACGAACCGAATACTGGGAATAAATGAGAGCGTATTAAAATTTAAAAACACATATTGGGGCAGAAATACAGAAAAAAATCAAATTTATCGATGACACCCGGGTTATTCTCTTCGACTAAATACTGTTGTGGTGTGCCAATATTGTGACAGCCGATTTTAATATTGAAGGTTCTTCAAACAACAAATAGGTGTTTCGCTTCACTTCAAAGAATAAGCAGGGACTGAAAACGAATTGTCCTTTACTAGTGGAGTGATGTACAGAAATAGGATAACGGGTGATTTCCTCGCGGTGTTTTAAAATTCACCATTATAGTGAGTTAAATTTAATGTGAACGATTTCAGATTGTTCGGCAACGACCAACTGTCAACCTTTACTGTCGCGGTCGGTCTCGGATTGATGAAATAATATTAAAAATAAAGTATCCGAGCCGCTGGTATTAACATTTTAATATCGATATTACGATACAATCGGAAGTATATAAAATTTACAATTTCGTAGACGAACCGATTCTGTAAAATCGAAGATAAAGATAGGAGACGACTGTATACTCACTTGTCCTCGTTGTGCACAAGCCTCAGCCTGTCGTAGTCAACGAACTGGTCGGATTCATCTGTAAAAGAATTAATTATACTTTAAAACCGGTCTAATAAAACTGCAATTTGTTCGATTGTGCCAAAATTAACCGGAGTATCGAATAATTTTCTCTAAATAGTCTACCGTGTGTAGACAGCAATATTGTGCCTATCGACTGTATTATTGTGTCGATGGGCACAATATAGTTTTACGAAATTGGGGGATGCGCGCTGTGATTCGAATTTTGTACGCTTACAAGTCGCGACTAAACAAAATCGGAAAAGGAGAAAAGACATCGGGACATCGCCGATTGAATCCTGTAATGCAAATATCATAGAGGTCGGTGGCGTTGAGAGCAAAGATTCGGTATTAATAGAATTGAGATTGTGAGGGCTGCAATTGGAGCTTATAATAGAAATGACGGCGTAAGTTGAGTTGCAGGAGGAATCTCGGAGCGGACTCATTTTAGAGCGATAAATCGAGAAATTCGATATGCACGGAGAAATATTAAAGCGAGGTTGCCGCGATAGAGGTCCGACATGTAAGATGTAGGTAAAAATGTATTCCAGAAGGCAGAAGGTTATTGGTGATAATTGTCCGATTGAAAAAAGCTAACTGGTGTTATTTGTTGAATGAATGGAAATGTGTTACCGTATGGCATGTAGTCGGGCGGGGAGCCGCTGGCGCTGTGGAAGAGGGCGAGGGAGACGATGGCGAAGAGGAGGAACAGTTTGGCGTCCATTGCGTTCGGTTGGTCGAGTTGGTCGGCTGTTGGAGAGATGCTGCGAGTGTGATGCCGGGAACGGCGTCCGCCGGCTATATATACGGCCAGGAACCCGTCCCGCCTTCCCCAGGGACCCAATCAGAAACCGAAATCCTCCCCTTAAAGCCGGTTCATATTTTTATTTATAGCTCCCGAGGAGGCCTGAGTAAGTTCAATACGAAATCTCATCGAGTCATTCGGTACGAATACTCATTCGCGGTGAAAATACATTCCGCTTGACAACAAAAAGAATTCAATTCGTTACACCGTGAAAATATTAAACGGCTTCGAGTATCGTCCCGACAGGGTTCGCACGATGAAGAAATCGCCCGCGGGTAACACTTCCCCGACTTCTTATTCCAGACGGAGAAGATCTCTGGGCCGGCGAAGTTTAAGCCCAGAAGGCGAAGATTAAGCCAACTGAAGTGGGAAAGGAATTCGACGACAGGATACGCAGAAAAACGGGAATGAAATTTGGGAAACTGATTCCATCGCTCGGTCTACTCTAGGTATGTTGAAGTCTTGTTGAAAAGTACGATCGGATAACACCCTGTTAACCCTCTATGGGCCGAATTTTTATTTAAAATCCAAAAAAAATTGGGGAAACGACAAATCAGCAATTATAAACCTATATATTCGAATGAAAAAAATTGATATCGATATTGGTTGTCTTGACAGAGTTATAGGATTAAGATTTATGAGCCATTTCACGAAAAAAGCTATAATTATTTGGTAAAATCTCGATTAATTGAAATGTGAACTGAACCTTACACTGGCCCATAGAGGATTAATAAGGCTCGACAAAAGAAACTCGGTAACTAACAACACCCGATAATCCAAAAAATACCAAACAAAATCCCTATATATACAGATATAAGTTAAGAAATGTTTCCAGAAACGGTTTAATCATTCAATGTGATAAGGATAATTCAATCACGACCTACACACTGACTGTCTTTATGATGGTGTTTAAGAAAAATACTCGGATGTTTCAACTATCGACGTGTAATTGAATTCGAGAGAAAAATGCGATTACTTTCATTAGATACTCCAGATAATTTTCTCTTCCAGAGCTTTGCCAGAACCAGAGTACGCGAAAATATTATTCCCCGTACCACCGGGAGCATCGATGAAAATAATAGTACCTTTTCTCAAATATACACACGGTTTAGAATTATATAACATATGCCTCTCCTTGATCATTCGCAAGAAACGGCCCATTCAGTTATACACACGCTGTATGTTCGGCAGTATCTTGGAGTATCTTTTCGTTGAATGCACAAATAGGTGTTATAAAACGGCGTCTTATAAACCCAAACATTCATCTTTATATAGAAATTGGTAATGAGGGTTATAGTATGAAACAATTCGAGGAGAGGGTAGCAATGCTCGGAAATTGTTGATACAGGTGCTGGTAAAATATAATAATAAATTATGTTTTAATTCAAAAATAATTTCTACTCGCTTATAAAAATGCGTAATTAATGAATAAAAATATTTACTGAAATCGGTATGCATTTTAAACGTTGCCACTATTTCGGGCTTTTAATTCCAAAAATAATCGCTAATTGGCGCACCATTAAGAGAGCCGGTAGTGATTGTTTTAGTTCCGCGAAATTCCGCGAGAGAGCAGCACTGAACAGTCAATGCTGATACGGGCACTGGTAGTTCAAAAAATCGCCGCTAGATGGCGGACCATTACGAGAGTCGGTAATGACTGTTTTAGTTCGGGAAATATCCACCAGGGGGCAGCACTGGACGGAGATTATCGACGCGACCATTGGTAGTTCTAAAAATCGCCACCAGATGGCAGAACTGGACGGAGATTATCGACGCGACCATTGGTAGTTCCAAAAATCGCCACCAGATGGCAGAACTGGACGGAGAATGTCGACGCGACCGTTGGTGGTTCTAAAAATCGCCACCAGATGGCTGCACCTGACGGGAACTTTCCAAATTCAAACCGAGAGACCTCCTTGCATCTCATGTTCTCCTGATACAAATCCTGATACTTTTCCCGACCCAAAAAGGTTAAATTTTAAAATATCAATCTATTCACCGATTTTTCGTCAATTTATGAATAATTGGATCTTTTAAAGCTTGTAACATTTAAATTAAAAAGGAAATAAATACTAGAAAATAAAAAACAATTTAATTAAATATTATCTTTATTATTAGTTCTAGAAACCGCCCCCCCCGGGAACTTTTTTATAAGTCCAACCATTTAAATTCTTTTTAAGTAATATTAAATGTACCATTTCAATGTCCATTATTTATGTACCATCTTCTTTGTTATATTCACCTCCCCATGAGAGTTTCTTGGTTCATCATAACAATCTTAATATTTGTTTTGGATGTAAGTTTGTTCTTTTCTTTTTAAGTAAACTATATGAAGAAGAGGCATTTCAGCTATAATATATTTTTTTTTCTTTTTTCAATATATATATACATTCTATTTACTGGCTTTAATAGTTTGTATATAACACAAGGAGATTATTGATTTTAATAATGAAATTGGAAATTGATAAAGCCTTGATGGGCAGTTGATTAATTTATTTTTTCTTTGATTATTGATAACAATTCAATTTTCCACAAAAGGCTCTTATGTTTATATTTTCAATGCTTAATGAGGAATGTATTCAAATAGGGTCAAATATTTGCCGCTACATAGGATCAGACTGTTTCATATGTGACTCTATCTTACATCAACTCTTGAAACTAATTCAAGGACGCATGAAAGTATTTATTCCCAAAAATATTAATAACATTTATATGTATACTGTCAATACAAAATATGTATACAGTACTGTATTTTATGTATAATTGTCAATAGAATTTATTTCTACTTCATGTCCTTCTAAATATATAAAACTAGATTAGTTGCAAATAATATATAAAATCACCCCTCTATTCAGAATATTGAATGCTTTTAAAATTGTTAACAGTTTGTGTAAGACTATACAAACTCTACATTAATCTTAAATAACAGAAATATTATAACTGCAAATAAATATCTGTTATAGCTCCACAATTTTTCATCTCTGTTTAGTAACAATTGGTTATGGTTATTAAAAATCTTTTAATGTTACATTTTTTACTTGTCTTACTTGTAAAACCTCTTCTCATTCTATCAATAATGTGAGTTGGAAAAAAATCATTGTAATGTTTAATTTTAATTGAACACGAAAATGTTATTTTCTCTAGGTATTAACCAGGGAATTCATTCTAAGTGCATTTCACTCAATTTAACATGCCTAATCTTTTATAAGCTAATGAAATGTTCCAGGATAATGAATATTGTTATCCATCTCTGTTCATAGCCTGGGAAGGGAGAAAGGTTTGTATTTAAACACACAATGTTAGTATGAAACAATGGTCCTTTTTATTATAGTTCCATATATAGCATAAAACAATAGATATTAGATTACATAAAATCAGTAGTATCAATGACAGATATAAACTTGACAGCATTTTACACCATTACACAACCAACAGTGCAAAGTGTAAACATCACAAGAATTAATGAATGTTATATAATCTGCAGAACTATTTAAATACTCCGTAACAGAAGTACATACACTTCAATGAGCATCTGACATGGCATACAAAATCAATTCTAATGTCAACTCAAGAATGACATATGTACAAATGATCCAGTAATATGTATAACTTGCAATAAACCAAATTAATATCTGTCCTCCATACAACTGAGCCATAAATAAGACGTTGGTATCTTAATTAGGTACTTGGGAATATATACAGTATACAAACATGAATTACAATAACACGAATATGCACATCGCTATTGTGTATTAACTGCTAGTTTCTTACACACAAATAGATAACCTCAATGTACAAAATCAATATTGACGTTATGCAGCAATATAGACAACAAGTCTATACATGTTTCACTCAAAATTTACAATCACTATTTTTACCACATAACGACCTCAAATATCTCCGCAAAGAACAGTATGCACTCAAAAATGACCTCTAACGGTCATATATGAGCTGTTTCTTTGCGACTAGATATACTAGACTAATTTGATAAATAAAATAATGTACAATTAATGATCGCACAGATAATTAATCCACAATAACTGAAGTAAAAAATAATATACTACTACATATATATATATATATATATATATATATATATATGAAAGAATATATGGAAACTGTGTAACGATACGTGTTTATATTTACAATAACTTATTCTTATAACGAATCATCTAAGCAATGTGCTGACTATGTTATTGCGCCATTACAACCTAACACTTATGTATTATTAAGTAGTTTAATTAAAAGTGTAGGTTTTATATACTCTTATAATCGTTCTTAGACATGATGGGAGTGATTCATAAACATTTAAATAGCACGTAATGGCAGTAGGAATCTACAGTATTCTGTACCACCTAAACACAGATTTTTGTCACACTCTATAAGTCTAGTTGTTAATTCAAGCTACAACAAATAAATAATAGACTTTTATGTCATTTGCCATCACAGAACTATTTATAAAAGTAAATATGATGCATGTATTCACAATTTTAAACAACCTAACAAGGTACAATTACTTAAGTGACACAATGTCCTACAATCTTCATATACACAACGTTGTATGCACAATAAGCATACATCAAAAGAAACAAAAAGAATCCAATTACAAATTATATACTCTTCATACATTCTATCAAATTCACACAAGTAAATTGTATAAATTTATAAAATAGTGAAAAAAAAATCATAAATAAGAAACACACTTATAAAACTTCATAGAATTACATCATACAAAATTAGGCAATTTATAAATAACAAAACATGCATTATACTGAAATAAAATAGGAAGAAAAATGTATAAATACAATATTGTACAAATATATGAGCATTCAAACAATTGTGTCGTGTCAGTAGCAAACATTATCTCAATGTTTAAATAAACACAAGTTATTATATTAAATAAGATTCAATTCTTTGTCTGCACACTTTACTGAGACACTATGTATTATTATTGTATAATGAAAGCGCTTACAAAATAAATATACCCGAAATATACAGTTAATGTTTTTCATGTTTGACTATAAGAAATTAAACAGCTGTAATAAAAAGACTATGTGAGATTTAATATAATTCTTTTCTCGTCATTTTTACAGCGCAATTTTGCTGTGCCGATATGCGCTATATTAGAATTAGTTGATAACATAAATTAATAACAGAAATTAATTGTGGCACATAGATAAGGTGCAGATTTAAAAAGTGCAGTTGTTAAGCTGCTCAGAAAATTAAAAAAAATGTATTTTTAATGTTTTCTCCCTCTATGGCCGTATTGTTTAAAGATGAGTAAGAGGCAGTCTCTACTGGTGATTTGTTTGGTCATATCAGTACAGATATTATAGACAGTTAGATATTATATAATTGTACATTCTAAAAGATAAAAATGTGACAATGTATTTTGTCAAATTCTAGTCACAAATTATGGAGCACATTGTGGAACAATGGAAGCATCATACAAAACAGAAAGTAAATTAAAAATCACTACCGGTAACAAGAACACTCCAACTTTTAGATAAATATAATATTCGGACAGTAAATATTTTGTTTTCCACTATTTTTTCACTCAATCAACCCTAACTGAATCGACACACTGAACCCAAAAACAGTGAAAATTGAATGTAAAATATTTATTTGCCCAGATCTTTTCCACAACTTTAATATAGTACATACAAATAGTTTCACAATTTCATAATCTTCAATTAAATCACTGAGAAAATTGTTTCATTAATTCAAGGACCAATAAAAACATTTTATGAATCATAATTATCATCTTAATAATGCACTGGGATTGAACTTGTTGCAATCAATAATAATAATAAAAAGACAAGACTCATTTGATCATACTATGTCACATGAAAATAACCATTTAAATAGGTCAAGTATCCCTCTTATAAAGTACGGAAAATTTGAATAACAGCCGCCAAAAGAAATATCGTATAGGACAAATCAAGTTTACATAAAAGAATAGCCAGCAAAAAAACAAAGAAAAGATCAAAAAATAAATTTCAAACAAGAAATTATTTCTATTCTCAAATTTAAACTAAAATATCATAAAATCTGTAATAATGAAATCAATTAAAAAGTAAGAATTACTATTATAAACAAAACTATCTAATTTAAAAGATTATCACATTAAAAATCATATTTGTCAAGCTTCAAAAAATAAATTTAGGACACAAATTCTTCAAGTGGAATTTTTTTGATCTATGCACAATCAATATAAAAAATATTATAGTTTTCCTTTCCATCATTAATTGTTTGCTTTTATTAATAATGTTTAATTTAAAAATATCTGTTATTTCCCATTCCAAAATTTACAATGTGAAATTTTCATTATGAATTGAAAAACAGTACATATGAAAATTTATAAAAATTATCATCATCCCTCTAACAATGTACTAAAAGTAATTTGACTCAAAAATTTAAGAAGCTTTATAATAACTATGATAGATCAATTTAGGGTTGTCACATAATTTGTGAATATTAGAAAACAAAATTTCAGAAAAAATAAATTTCTGCAATCTAGGAAACTACAATAAAATTTAAATTACTCTCACTATAAAAAGTCTAGTTTAATGATAAATTAAGGTTAATGAGTTTGTAGGCAGTAATGTGTGTAGTATCGGTGATTTACCTAGATAAATACTTTGGCCAATCCATCTGCACCAGCACTAGCTATAAAAGGTTTAGTTGGGTGAAATGCCACATCCAGAATAGACTCATCAAATTTCTTCCTGTGCGAAGTAATCTCCTGCACACATGTCTTGTTGTCCATATTCCACAGCCTGATACTACAATCATGACCTATTAAATTTTAAGAAAACAAGATTACATTCCCTTTACTGCCTAAAATTAAATTTATATTACACTAATAATTATCTGTATAAATAACAAATCCAAATGTCATATAATAATAGCATAGCAAATGGTACATACAGCAATTTAATCAATAAAAGTTTCACAATAAATAATTAGACAATAGTGAAGAAAATTATCTTTTCATACAATGAAAGTTATTCATATAATGAAATTAAAACCATCAAACAATACCAAATGGTTTTCATGATTCATTGCTACTGTACATAAAAAAATTATTTTACAATAAAAAGAAACAGAAATAGCAATTTATGAAAAGTCAACATACTTCCAGAGAGCAAATAGAGACCATTTGGATCAATTGCAAGACTTGTAACAGCATCCAGATGTGCAACCATTGAATGCACCATTTTCCCTGTATTGTTGTCAAAAAATCTTATATGTCTATCTTCGTGAGCTGTCACAGTTAATGGAAGTAATGGATGACAAACAATTCTATATATATGCCGCCCAACCTCATTTCCTATAATATCCTGAAAGAAAAATTTGATTTCCTATAAATATAAGTATGACGACAGTGAATGTGAAGCTGGAGTCATAAAAATGAATGTTATCTTTACAGAGAAACAAATCTTTAATTAGGAAAATGTGTTGTTAAAAAGTCTTGACAGACATTAGAAACAGTATGTATCTACAGTAGTAACAGTATCTAATTGAAAGAGGTATCTTTTTCTAAAGAGGATTTAGAGATCAGTTCTGTTCACATTCTGTACGATTTTCACATTTACTAATAGATAATAATAAGAACTGGTTCCTCATAATGAAGAGCACAAACAACTACACTGTCATTAATCAAGAGAATAATGAATAAAGATCTGTTGACATCGAATGATTGAACAGATCAGATCCCCAAAATTCAGATTTCAGAATTCAAGACCCTCAATGGCTACTGTTGTTTATAACCTATAGAAATTCACTACACTGAAATCCAACTGTACCTGCGATGATTCCAGCCTTGTTAGTTGTGTGCCTGTTTCCAAATCAAATACAACACAGTGGCCAGACGTATAAGCGGCGACCATTTTATCAGCCTCATCACGGACAAAGTCAACAGACGTAGGAACTCCATCTGCAAAGACACATTAAAACAAAACTGGTGGTATCAATAAGCAGCTGAATTTTTTACCATCAATTTGAAGCTGCACAGAGTTATGTATTAAGCTCTGAGCCAATTTATAACCAAAACATTAAATGTATAATATTTGAACCAATCTGAAAAGAGTAAACATTTTAGAAAAAATAGATCTTATAAAAATAAAAACAAAACAGCCAAAAAACATACACAGAATGGTATCAAAATTCTATGTTTTAATCACTGTGCTCTACATGGTGGCTTCCATGCAAAAAAAGAGGCATCCTGACAATATTATACCTTGTTCAGATGTGTATGTATTTCTAAGAGGAGTTTTATTTTGAGGTGACCAAAGTTTGACAGTGCCATCGGCGGAACAAGAAAGCAACTGCTGTCGCTGAGGATGAACTCCTAATCTCCAAACAGCATCAGTATGTCCAATCAGACTGTTTAAGAGTACACTGCTTTCTGTAACAACAGTACAATATATATCACTTATGTGGTATCAGTATTCCAAATATTGGATAACTTGATAGATTACAGTAATTGAAAGTTAACTAAAACTACATATTGTTGATACTACACAATAATATATTTTACAATGATCCTTATGGACTCAATACTCATTAAATTTGTATGTCATTAGCAATAAAAATTGTCCTTCAGTTAAAATATGTTGCATTCACAGTTATGAATGATGACTATATTTCCATTACCATATTATTATTATTATCCAAATATAAAATAAGTTACAGAGAAACTTATGTGAATCCTATATTAACTGGTAACTTTCCCACATACCAAATGAATCATATGGGTCAATGTTTGTTGATGGAAGGCCCCAACAGTTAATAATTCCATCAGTAGCTGCACTGTAACACTGTTCACCACTAGCTGACATACACAAACAAAGTACTGGCCCTTTATGTCCCTCGAAATGTGTACAGAGGTTCGACGTCTAATGATGCTGACCTAAAAAATAATTTCAATGGGTTTATATAAATTTATATGTGAAATACTATTATTGTGCTTTTTTACTTAAAAAAATAATCATTAAAAAATTATTTGAATATCAATACTATTTTGACTGGTTCTTGAAACCTAAAGACATCTAAATTTTTAAAACATAAACCAAAGATTTATATACAACTACAACAAATAAAAGAAACAAACAAGAAAAAATCAATGAAACAAAGAAAATGATTGAAATCAGAAGCTTAATTGATAACAATTAGAATATAGAAACTTTAAAAAAAGTAAAATTACACATAAACATCACAATTAAATATTTACATAATTTATTTTCATAATTATTTCAAAATTGAAGATATTCGTTGAAAAGAAAGTCTTTTGGAAAGACATAGTCTGACAAGATTATAACAAAATTACTATTTTATTTTATTTGTTTAATAATGCTTATTCAGTTAACATAAGAAAATTACTTCTTAGCTGGAACAGTTTTTTGAAGGTTCCACAGCTTTAATGTATGGTCTTCACTAGCTGTAATGAGTACAGGTTCTTGGGGATGAAAAGCTAATGCCCTTACACCATCAAAATGTGACCGTAATGTATATTTGGCAATCCATGCTTTTCTAAATGATTCTTTAGAAGATGGTAACTGGAAAATAATAATATTAGATTATTAAAACAAAATTAAACCTGCAGTTACAATAAAAACCAATATACATCTCAATTCTGATATAACATTCTCCGTAACATCATATGATCAGTTTTTTCTGATATATTAACAAATATAAGTATCCAAGAAGATTTAGAGCATATAACAGAAACAAAATGTACATCATATGCTGCCTCTGCTTCATTGTTTACAGTGAGTTGAGCCAATTCTCCTAGTCCTAGAGATGAGTCTATAGCTTCTCCTTCCCTTTTATTAATTGGTTCAGTTCCCGGTGGATAAACACCACTAACCGATATGGCTCCTAAAACATTTATAATTTACACTATATAATTGGCTGGTTCAACTAAATAACCAACAAATTATACAATTTACCTATATTCAAATGTCATATTATTAGGTGAAATAAAAATATTCGGAAGATTCAATACAATAATAATTCCAAATCAACTGTACACAATTGAATTCAGAATTCACAAAACAATTATAGAATAGATATTGAGTTAATGAAGATATCAATTCAGTTATCATTATCCTGGCCATTATAGTATTATTCTAATGAATATTATTAATGAGATTAGTTACCCCAGTCTTTAGAATCATTCTGACTTATCGGACCACCACCTTCATTCTGTGTGAGAAGGTTCAATTCATTTAAAACTTCCTCAGCTTCAGCATCGACATCATCCGTTTCATGTAGCAGCATAGACTATCAACAGATAATGATACAGTAAACCATCGGGCAAATTAGATCAAATCAATACAACATTAGAGACAACTTTTCTTGAAATTAAGAAAACTAAGGTAATCTGAGGTTATGTAATTAGTTCTTCTTATAAACAAGAGAAAACAGATATCACAAAAAGGAGAAAGGAGCTTCTGCAATCTTAAAAATAAGGGGTAAAAAAGTAATAGCGACTTTATTATACCGAATGCGCAAATAACATACTTCTGTTTTCCTTTTAACAGTACGAATGGACTCATCATGAATGTCTTGCGGGTCATCAATTTCTTCATTCATATCATCATCATCGTCCATGTCGACATCCGAAGGGCCGAGGAACTGGAAATTGGCCATGACGGCAGCTTCAGTCTCTAGCATCATAGATTTGGTCAGATTAGATGGTTGGGTTTTTTTCGCCGGTGTCCTCCTCCCTTGGGTCTCACTCGCCCGCTTGTTCGATGCCTCATTGCCGTTGACACCGCCTTCTTCGTTGTTGTTCAGACCCAGTAAAGAACGCACCTTGTTCGATCTCACATCAATTATTGTATCGGTGTACCCGATTTCTTGAAGATACCTGCGGCAAAAAATAAATGTATTTCGGAAGATGGAAATTTGAATTGTTATAATATACTCTAAGCGAAAGAAGGGCAATCAGATCAGTAGGATAAGGAGTAATATTTTGACATTAACATATTCACTGCACTTTCAGTTGGAAATTGAACCTTTTCTCAAACAAAGATGTTCTCAAGTGACAGGTTGTTAATATAAAAGGAATATTATTAATTAACACGGGTTGGTAATTTCGATAACTTACTGTCTGAGCATCTGACGACCTTGTTTCCATGTTATATTACTGACTGAGGAGAAAGGAGCTTCTGCATCTGAACTAACTTCAGGACCCGGTTCTTCGAAAACGGGTGGTTTCATGTCATCCTGGTTCAGTTCTGTGCCATATTTCAGTTTGTGAAACTTTGCCCTAAAACAATGGTCTTTAAAACACTTGAAGCATTTCTAAATTATCTCTAACTGATTGATTGATGAGAGGTAATAACCTCTTAAACATTTCTGAAAGAATCGGAGCACTATGAAGATTAAATACATTGAACCTAGATGAATAGTTTACCTTTCCTGTTTTAGTGCATACTCCAACATTTTAATTCTCCGAACTAAGTCATTCTTCAAGTTTTCTTGACCCTTTCTTTCCCCTTGAAGGAATGCTATTTTGGCCTGAAAAATTTACATCAAACTAACTTACAAAAACATTACAGAGTAAAGTGTAATAATATTTCTCAAATTAAAGTAGTATGAAAGTGTAATTAAAATAGAATGAACTATAACATAAAACATAAAGAATTAAATCAATTTTAATTAAATCTAAATATTTCTGCTGCAGCTATTCTATAACTTAATAAATTTTAAGGTTGTACAATACTTTTCAAAAGTGTTATACAAAACTATACAAGAATACACTCATTTAAAAGGTAAAAACATGACTTTAATATTATAGGTAATATTACAAATATTTGAAGAAATATTTAAAAATATACATATACAGGCTAAGAATATTAAACTATTCATAAAAGTTTCTTTATGTTTTAGAAGATATTTTATAAAGATAAATAGATCTAAATTTAGCCCTATACCAATAATTTTATCATTACCACCCTATCATGGCTGGCATAAGGCTTCTCAGTAATGAAACTGGGACTCTGAAATTTCATTTTTATTGTTACCAGTATAAGCAGGTTGAAAAGATAATGATGTAAACAATGATAGTTTAAAAATTGGACTTTCAATCAATCTTTTAAAAAAGAAAGAGAGGGAGAACTTGTTAATTGCACGTACATTCACTATCAGGCTACATAAGGCACAAAAAATGTCACCTCACTAATGCACGGACACAGATAACAGGGTCTAACACGTCAAGAATCCTTACAGCAATAATACTTAAATCATATTTTCCCTGATATAACATTTATATCATAAATTTCATCAATAATCCAAATTAATGCACAGATTGTAAATGACAACTAGTAAACATTTTGGATAACAAAAAATCTGTCTCCCTTCTGTTATCAGCATAAACTGTGATTTTAGAAACAACAAGATCAATAGTATCAGTACAAAACATGCTTATTTACTCCTATGCAATTAAAATGTTTAAAGAAGATATACTACATTTCATTTTTTTCAATTAAAAGAAAACAACCTAAGTGCTTCATTTCTAATAACTACCTTTAGTAAATCATTACTGTGAGCAAATAAGTTTAAAACAAGTCAATACCTGTTAAATTTAAAGAGGAATATATAATATACACAAGAACCAACTACAGACATATATATATATATATATATATATATATATATATATATATATATATATATATATATATGTGTGTGTGTATATATATGTATATAATATTTAAATTTATGAAATAACAAAGTACATTTTTAATCAAGCCACCTTTATCACGCCTTCCTCTTTCATAACCACTACAGAATCAATCGTCCTTCCTGACAAACTGTGACATAAGTCATGAAAAGTTGATAAAAGTTGAATAATCTTCTTTTAAAAACAGGATAATATACCATTATTTAAAAAGGAATGAGTATAGCTGAAGGATATTTAACAAGTGTACAGAATATTGCAAGAAATTCACACATAGGTGACAGTTAAAAGTAAATTTACACTTATCACTGTAAATAAGATTCAGACAAAGAATAGTTAACTATTAAAAATTTTTAAAAAGTGGTATGTAATATCATTAATTAAAATTCAGGGATTAAATAATTAAAATTGAAAAAGGAAATCTCATAACATGTAAGAATTTCATTCGATACCATTATAGCACCTACCATTAAATAAAAATATTATTATAATCTTAAATAAAATATAACCACATACATACAATAACTACTTGAAAACTCATATAAATACACGAAATAATAACTACGATTTTTCATAAATTCATGGTCCGTACATTGAAGATACTGTGAAGTGAGAAAGATTACAAATATCAAAATGGTTGAAAAATGATAAATTTAAAACTGAATTAATGCAAGGTTAAAATGCTATTTACATAATTAGAAACCACAAATAAATTAATCCAAAATATTTTTATTTGTTACCTTGCAAACAAAAATATTATATATGAGACAATGTTTGATATGTTTCAAAACTTAAATTATGTATAAACTTTAAATACTTCCCTACTATAACAAAAAACCCCGCTATAAAACCGAACAAAAATAATAGAACAATTTCTTAGCTATAGATCTTACATGAAGTAGGCAAGAATAAAATATATATATTTTAGTAGAACATTGTTGCAAACACAATGATCATGGTGTCCATTTAAATAAAATTCGGGCTCTTTTATATTTGTTTACATTTATGGGACTAGTATTTATACATATACATATGCAAGTATATACACACATATACACATTCACAGAAATGTTATATTTTGTAGATCCTTTAATTACATCACACTGTATCTACGAAAATATTCTCAAGCTTAAATAAACCATTAGTAACTTGTAATATGTCCAGTAATATGGATCAATTGCATGAAATAAATAATTCCATCTTTCCACAGGTTATAATGTGTAACAAAAAAATAATTACCCGAATTACCGGAACGGCCGTCACTAGGCAAAAATATGGAAACTGATTGAAAAAATAAGCAACAAATACTCGAAATAAATACAGACGAATTATTGGCCCCATTTCATTATTTTTTTAGGGCCTCCACCAAAGATCCAATTCATAGCAACGATCCGATTAAAATTTCGTCCACTAATCTAAATTCCGTTAATGGCAGCGGTAAGGTCGATAAATTTAAAGCGAAGATAGATTTGTTACTGGCCTCCAATTCGGCTCGATGGACTTCCCACTGGGATCTTTCCATCTCAAACCTTGCCCATTCGTGCTGTATAAAGTGTAGGATGCCCGGTATCGAATACTGTATCTTTTGGCTCCCTTCATCACTCTGTTTATTCGGAACACTGATACCACCACTGGAAGGTCCTATTTGTCCATTGAGATTTTGCAAAGGAGAACTCTCTTCCATTGTAGGCCCACCACACTGAACTGGCACCTTCATGACATGGCCGCCATCACACCAACACACATCCAACTTCCAATACCATTTAACTCATATACCATGTCGGTGTATCCCCTTAAATAGTATTCCCGTAAAAGTTCACTTGTTTCAACCCGAAATTGGATTTCGGAAATTTTGCTTTGAAATAAACGAAATTATTTTTTCCCGATTTTCCTTTTTCGATCTAGTTGTATATTACCTAGCTTCGATATTTTTCACTGATTGTGCTGTATAAATACACTAAAAAAAATAGACACCTCGAAATTTGGAATTAAAGATCAACATTAATTATTGATTCTTAAATCGTTTAGAAATTCCTATTTCTCTGAGAAGTGATTAATTACATAACTGAGGCAAAATCATACTACCGATTTGAATAAAAAAAGCAATAAGATCCCGAAAATATTTATATTTAAACAATCCGACAATACATTTTAACTTTTACTGAAGTTAAAACGAATCGAGACGAAGCTAGCTCGGTATAAATTATTACGATCTAATTAAATTATTACATAAAGTATAATTTGATTGTGTAATAATGACAAGGATGGAGAAATGACATATTACGTATATTTACGTTCTATTCACATATCTACACATAATTACTAATAAATATTGACTCCATTACCTGCGTTAATTGTATTATCTTTAAAACAAAGCACAAATATTCATCCTGAAAGAACCTAAAATAATAAATTATGTATTTAGTGGATTGGAATTGGTACATTACCTTTTTATCTGTTTGGTCAATTCCGACAAGGAAAACGTATATTTTTGTTTCCTTCACATTGTTCGATAGATTGACTGATGAAAATGTCGAAACATCATCCCTGGAGTAGGTTGATGATATCACCCCTGTAAACTCACAGTGGTATCAAATTATACTGTCTGATTATTATTAACAATTCCTTCACAATGTTCTTCCTGATGTTTAACAATTAATGGTTTAGAATGGCTATTATTCTCATAAACATTTGTATAAACATGTAATAAAGAAATCAATGCAAAGGATACTTTTCATTTATTAATAAAATATTTACATACATTAATATTTCAATTTGTAATTTACTGTTTTCATTGTTATGTAAAAATATAACATACAATTATATCACAGTCAAATCACCAGGTAGATTTAGATATCAATTTAAAAATAATGCTACAATGTGTATAATTTCAACTTTATAAATATAACTTATTAGTACAGTAAAATGGATATTATTATGGTGATTGACATTTTTATAATACATAAAACAAAGTATGTCTAATGTTATACCATATGAGAAAATAAATGAATTTTCAGGCATTAAAAATATGCATTACGGCACTGTTTCTAAATATTTAATTGCCTTTTGGTAATTTGTACATTGAAATATAAAATACTATGCAATATTAACAATTTCATAACTTCACAATAGATAGATTTTCATAGTATGTTATTAGCTACATAGCTCACAGAAATTGCTAACAACCCCTGTTTGTTAGATTTAAACAAACATTTAATCCAAATAATGTATTTGTATTGTATTTTAAATTTTACAATGAACTGTTATAATGTGTTGTGATAACCTACAAAACCTGCTTCATTTAAAATTAAGCATACTGTAATTAATAGCAAGAAAAATCATGGTATTATACTCTGAATTTTACAATCATGGTATTGTATTTGGAATTTTACAATCATGGTATTGTATTTGGAATTTTGCAATCATGGTATTGTATTTGGAATTTTACAATGTTGTAATAATGCATTGTGAAAATCCTCCCAAACCTGCTTCATTTAGCACAATATAATTAATAATGAGAACAATCACTTTGTATAACCATCCTGTATTGTTAAAAACTATATAACGTATCCGAAAATTATTTATTAAAAAAATAATAGCACAATTCAAATTACCAAGATCAATTTTGAATTGATAATACAATGAATAGATGAAAAAAACAAAGGATTAGTGAATGAAAATAAAATATTTGCATAATATAAAAGAATTCATAAAATACTTCATAATAAGGAACTAACTAAAACTGATTACAGTAGAAACATAATAAAATTTGCAGGACAGTATTACTAGTTGATAAATGCATTATAAAATATTAAAACAATTCAAGGTTATAATCAAAATAAAAAAAAGCCAATGTAAAATGAATTTATTACAAGAATTCATCACACCAATCACGAAGACATTCGTAGCAGTCACTTGACTGTTTAGCATTTGCTTGACATGTGTCTTTCATCCAGTCTTGAAACAATTCTTTATTCTTTTTCAGAACAAGGAATTGACCCAGAACAACATAGGCCTGGAAGATAAAAAAAAAATATTAATATACCATAATTGCTTAACATTCTTTTGGCAGATATCTTATTAATAGCACGTGTAATTGCTCGAAAAATATATTAAAAAACAAAATCATATGATAAGTTTTCTTCATTTGAAACATTGATGAAGGTAATCAAATTATAAGTAAAATGTTGTGTAAAACATGTGTTAATATTAGTGTAATGGCTATAAATAAACTTTGAACATTTGTAAATTGTAACCTTGTAAATATTCAGTAAGTAAACAGAGATGTAGCATTTACTGATTGTAATACATTCATTACGGTTTTGGAATTAATAAACAATATGAAATTAATGACATGGAAAAAGTGTATATCGTATTAGTGGTGTATACAACACAGCAAAATTACATGGAATACTTTTTATAATAATAATTGTTTGTCATTTGTTAATTACAAACTTATCTTTATAACTTTATTGTCACCCTGTTGCAAGTAGTTGAATAAATGTTTGACACTACATTGAACCATACTACACTGAAACTCAAGATAAAAATGTATATATAATGTGATCTACCTGTGCTTACATTTATATTAATTATATTGCTCAATTTATGCAGTTTAAATGTTTAAAATGTGTTGTACATACTCTGGAAGAGAAACACACGAGATATTTCAGAACTTGTGAGAAGTGGTGGATGTGACTCACAAGATTATTTTCAACTGTAAAGCAAAATCAAACTTCTATTTAAAAAAGCTATACGTCCCCCTTTTCAAGGACAATTATTCATCGCATACTTATTATTACCATTACTCCTAGGTATTTAAAACACAAAATCAGAAAACTGGTCTATTATCCATGATCTAACCCATGCCTAAACTAAACTTAAGGAAAAATCAAATTCTGGGTTTGTTAGGCCTGAGGTGAAGAAGTTACATTCGAGATGAAGCTGGCTCGGTAAACAATCTAGATGATTCTATAGCAAGCAATTATACTATTAATATGGATCCAGTGATTGAATGATGCTTATCAAATTTTCTTACTTTATCAAAACCTTGATTTTTAAGTCTTCCACCTAGTGTTTCTCCGATTCCCGCTAACTCAGTGACTTCTTTTTCACCCATCGGTTCCGCCACAAAGTTGCGATGTTTCTGCGAGGTACTTGACATTTTCCTGAAATGATATAAAACTTCCTGAGGAATGACAAATATAAAAAAATGTAAAATGGAAATATAAATAAAATGTAACAGAAACGATGTGGGACAATGAATGCAATAACGTATTAAATTCAAAATAAATAAGTAACCAATGCAATTACTTTCAAATCTTCCCAACGAAAAGCATTAATAATAACAACAGCAACAAGCGACACAGCTCAGAGCACTCCCAGGTACAATGTTGGTTATATCGGGATTTGAGTAATGTAATCGATATATTCAGTTGTAATCGAGTGCACTATTCAACGCAATAATCGATGTTTTTCACGAGAAAATAACCGAGAAAATATGTCGAAATAACAAATTTTTCTAGTAATACAATTCGTTGTATCATCCTGTTTTGTTTTGTATTGACAATCAATATACGTTGTATTGATTTGTTTTTAATGGAGCTTATAAATTTAGTAATAACAATTTTTCTTCATATGGATCAACCCCAAATTACTTCCACGGTTTTTCAGTGGAGGAAACACAATGTATTGAAACTTGTTTGACTATTAATAATTCAAGTAAAATAAAGAGATCAAGAAATTACAGCTATTTTAGTAAATATCAGAAAAGAATTCAGAAGTGAATAGTTTAGAGTCAATTATTTTGGGAGAACTCTTCAGTTGCAAATGATTCTAGATTCTGGATCGACTATGAAGTCGTTATTTACTATTGACTATCGATACTGGAACAATTCGTAACATGTCGGTTATTACGCGTCTAACGAAAAATGTGGGAATTCAGCGCACTTTCTTAAAAGTATTCACAATTTTTTTCCAGTTGAATACACAAAAATCAAAAATACTTTTTCATATTATGTGGCGACAATATTGTAAAAAATCATCAACGACTATTCAAGTATTTTTCTACTTGAAATTTTCTACTTGGAATTTTTCTGCTTTTATCTCTACAAGCACACAATTCTGTGTAAACTCATAGTGTAGTTATTCACAATCTTTCCAATAACAGTTATTTTCGAAAACTAAAAATTAAAAAAGCCATCTCTCGCTATGTTACTTAAGGAAGGTAACATATTTATACAGTTTTCTGAACAATTTTCAATCGATCTGTAACAGTAAGAAATTTATACTATAAAAGTTTGTTGGCAGCAACTATTTAAGGCGGGAAATTTGAAATGTTAAAAGATGTAAAAAAAATGTAAAAAGAGAAATTGATAAGCGAGATTCTTTTAAAAATTATAATATTAAATCGTGTATAAAATCCGAACTATAGTTTAATTTATATATAATTATTATCAATAGTTATAGAGATACCCTTTTAAATAACTATTTAAAAAAATGGTTTCATATATTCCTCAAATTCAATTTCTTTTCTGCAAATGTAATTCTCACATAAATATTTACTAGACAGAAATGTATGTTTAAAAATGGTACACAATGGTAATCAAATGTAGGGGCCAAAAGAAGGATGTATATATACACATATATGTTCTTGATTTGCAGTTATATATGTAAATTAATGAGTAGTTTCCTTTTTTACTTTAGAAGCAGGTCCATATTAATTCTCAATAATAGTAATTTTATATTTGTGCAGAAAAACCATTTATGATGGTCAATAAATAAAAATGTTTTTATTTTATAATTATATATTGCCTATTAAATTGTTGTCCAATAGTTTTTGAAAAAAATATTATTTTCATTATTTGTAATCTGATATTTGTTTGATGGTACTTCCCAACTTATGTAGAGTGCTGGAATGTTACTACAAGGGTCAGGCTTCTTGTGTTCATTAATAATGTAATCATTATTAATTTAATATAATAATTATGTATTATTGCACCCTTCTGCCATCACTTGTAGAAAAAAAAACACGAAATCCAGTCAACCAAGGATGAAATCGGCGAGTGGGGACTTCTTATCACTTCCATCATCCTAATAATAAAAGAATGAAGAAAAATATTATTAATATTATATATAAAAAATATTATTGTCATGTTTAACGTTATTATAGATTATTATTATTACGGATATTTGGTTAGTTTTCTACACAGCTTCTCTTACAAATAGATAAAAATATAAATAAAAATGTTGGCAATGTATTCTTTCAATATCAAAGCAAATTACACATTGTATAAAATAAGAATTCTTATAAAACATTTAATTAAAAATTTTGTTGTAAATATGAAGATAACATTTACAAATAGTTGTAAATTATACATGTGCATTACAATAACAAAACATAATATTCTATCTGATGAAATAACGTCCCTCTACCATTTGAAATAAAGTAGGTAAATAATTAACAAATTACAATATATCACAGTGTAAATCTCATAATGTGAGCACTTAAATAGTTTTGATTTTTCATAATATGTACTATTATATAAAATTAGATTCCCTTTCTGCAAAAAAATTATAGGTTTTTAAATATAATGAAATATACCTCATAGAACTGAAATACATAACAAAATTTAAATAAAATAATATTTAATACAAACCAATTTAATTAAATAAAAATTATTTTTAACTGGTTCAAATACAAGTATTTGCATTCTAAGCAACAGTTTTATATGACAATCAATTTAAAACTTCAATAATTATACAAATATATACAATTATTACTAAACTAAAAATATAAACAACAATACATTTCTGTAAATATAACTAATGTCCTATTTCTAAATTCATATATGACATGTACCAATGTAGCATAATTATTTTTTCATGAGCACTTTAATAGGCCTTACACTGTCATTCCTAAAATGGGTTGGAAATATATAGTTTTCAAAAGAGCACCTAAAAATAACATACAAAGGTAATAAGAAGTATACTAACAATTATTTCCTAAAACACACATACATAAAATCCCATATCAATGGTGCAAAAGAATGATGAAGGGACTACCTTTAACTGATTGAATTTTGTTTAAGTTTGGTGTAAAAACAAAAATATAAAAATCAATAGAGAGGCAAAAGTCTGTTTATAATAAATATGAGAAGTTAAAACGGACGAATGATATTAGAAAAACCGCTCGAATCTTAGCACCGAGTCTTTCTTCAGGGAACCTTCAAACATATTTCGTCACTGTTCATAGTCCGTCAGGTTAGGACGATATCAATTAATTAACTGAATATCGGAAGACGAAGGGTTCTAAAGTTAATGACGCTCCTTGAGCATGGGAGAGGGGGGCAACAGTGTCTGGAGTGAGACGTATCTGTACTTGTCGGTGGGGCCGACACTGGTGATGTGCTGAAAGCAGCAGGGTTGGGAAATGTGCGACTTTGCTGGGAGTGGGCGGGGCCGGGGCCGGGAGCGGGGCCGATTCTTCTGCTTCGAGCCAGGCACCGAGAGGCTGATATTTTCCGGGTCGGAGATCAACCGCTCGATGTGGGACCACATCTCGTTGGCGCAGGCGGCCGAGTCGAACCCGAACCCTATAAGTGTTGTGTGGTCGGTAGAAAGGCACATGGTGTGGAATGTAGGCTCGACCACCTTGTACGACGTCAGGTTGTCTATTTTATCGCTCCACAGGGTGAAGGAGGAGCCCCTCTCGGCCAGCACGATCCTGATACCCCGGGTGGTCCTCGACCTCGCTTCCCCCGTGTCCAGCAGCACCACCGGTACGCCTCCCCTGTACTTCAGTTCCCATTCTCCTTCGTTACCGCCCCACGTGTACAGGCTAGCCACTGAACCGCAGACGAATACCTGCAACACGATATCGAACATCTTATTAAACAGTTGTACGTAACAATTAGTCGGGTTGTAACCACGAGGTTTCCGACTCGGCCTTCAGGGGCGCCGGAAATACATCCAGTTTTTTATGTAAATCGAGACCATCGACTAGTGCCGGAAATGAAGGCAAACAAAGGCAGAACTTTATAGTAGAATTTAGCATAATCTTCGGGAGTTATTAAAAATTAGAATTTGCGCTTAATGAGCAGTAAGAATTAAAAAAGGGCGAATCCTAATATTTATGTGCATAACTTTATAGTTTAGACAATATTTTCCCGATACACCACTGTTTTACAATGCGAGAAAATATATTTGTAATGTGTTCTATATAAAAACGTACATCTATTGAAACATAGATTATTTTAAATTGTAGCGTAGCTCAAGTAGCAGAGGAATCACCAGCGTTGAGGAAGTGCAGGTCCCGGATTCGATCATAATTCGGACAGGCTTTTCATTCGGTCGCAAATTTGAATTCTATAGCCCGCTTTGACAAGAGGAGCCGAAGAAGGTCGCGGCAAGAGTTTCAGGGCTTTATGACTTCAGCCTCACGGGGACGACTCGCCAAGGAGACACCCCAGGACGTGACCCCAGGAAGTTATCTCCAATTTCATTTGCCGGGTCAACGGCAAACAAATGTCAAGGCTAAGGGGCGAAAAATGGTAAGACCAGTAGAGTAAGAAAACACCCACCTTAGAAACAGTGATAACGACAGTATAGGACATATTACTTGTGATTAAAATAGAAAAACCTAATTTTATTTTGTATTCGATGTCTGCAATTTCTAACAGGGCGTGTTCGTCCACTGAACGCTGTGTGACTTTTCAAACCTTGGAACGGGCAGTGCCACCGTTACTTCCTGTTTCACAATAATTTTCGCCCGCTACTTGCAATTTATGACAGCGACGGTCGAAAACCCAGCAGTTACACGAGGTTAGAATTTTGGATTAAAAGAATTTTACGCTGCCCTAGTGTAATGGATATATTACATAATTTACGCTGTTCGGTGATTCTGTGGAGTTTGGAATACCATCCATCTTGCGTTCGTCTGTCTACACCCGCAGATTTGGTCTAATATTATTCAGGTTTCTCAAGTAGCGTTCTGTCAGTAAGTTAGCTAAACACTTAAGGATGTTTGTTACCTAATGGGCAACAACAATTCAGGTTGTCGGGCTTCATATACAGATTCTTTTTTGTTTATGTTTGTTGCTGTTCGGGTTTCCTTCTTGGGTTGGCATTTGGTCAAGTGGTTTATCTCCAGCGGAAATACTGTCCGGTAAGACGCAGTTTTATGTTAAGGCGTATTTGATCAATTGACGACCGACCGAAAAAGAAATAAACATTTAGAAACCCAAACGTTAACTGAACATAAAGAGACAAGAATCCGTATATAAAACTCAACTAAGAAACACCATCACAGTGCAATAATAGTGCACGCGGGATGCCTAGAAACTGATATTAACGAAAATTCATAAAAACAAAGGAATGTAAACAAGACGCGGTACAATCTGAAATATACCTGAGTACTGAGGGATCTGAAACAAGATTCAAGTTGGAGCCTCTCGCTGGACGAGAGCGCCTTCTCGTTCTCTTCCCCGATGTCCTCCTCCTCGGACCAGTACTCCTGCATTTCCTTCAGCTCGGGCATCTTCAACTGCGTTCTAATAATATATCCTGAAAAGAAGAAATTATCAGTATTGAATGTGTAGCCAAAGCTGTAACGCTATATCGGGCAATACCTGGCAACAAATTTAAAAGGAGGAACTCGCTTACAAACGCGCTCGAGTGAAAAATTTAGCGTGCAAGGCCAGCGGACGGCGACGGTGAACTGTTATTAGAACGGATCGTTATTCCTTTTCAAAAGCCGCAGTCACAGAAACATGTTGCTCTTGTCTTAATAAGTTAAAACAACGGATAAGTTCTTTATAAAGTGTTGCGGCAATTTTTTTTTCACGAGCAGTGTTCTGATGATAGTGAAAATTATGACTAATTTTGAAAAATGTATTTCAGTATGAATAAATTTTTTTCTACGCCGTACTAATATAAGACACATACCTTAGAAAGAATAATAGAAGTTACATGTCATATATAAATGTGTGCTCATACACAAACACATACATATTTAAGGCTTGCATACGAAGTAGAAATCTCAAAATATCATGATTCGCCTGTTTGGTCTTATGCCAGGCCAGTTTCTATCTCTTACTATTGTTAGTACAATTAGTACCGCCTGTAGTTTATATCGCAGTGACAGCGCAGAAATAAATCTGAGAGGATGCTTCATTGGAATGATATTGCGGCGCCTAAAAGCGGAACTCGGACTAGCTTAAGACAACATAAAATACCAAATGATACTCCTCCTAGTGGGGCCAGAAAAAAATACCTTGAACTAAATTTCAACATAACATAATAGCCGGCAGTTATAATATGGTTTTACTGTAGGAAATAACCGCTCAGAATTCGATTTGAAAAGAACAAAACACATTCCCCCATTCGGATCTCGTGTTTCGTACAACCAACTGTTCCAATACCGATAATAACAAAAACAATGAATGGTTACACTGGCCTAAATACCTCCTTACGGAATGGTAGAGGTAAAAATCACCGAGCGTGCAATTGTCACCGCCATCAGTTCTGCAGTTTTCCGACGACTGGGTATACGAGGCGCGACACACAACCTAAATTTTACCTTTTCTTGTTCAAGTAATTCCTTCTATATTTAATTTTCATCTTAAACAGAAACCGAATATTTAAAATTACACGTAGGACTCATTACTTTAAGTTAATTACAACAAACAACTCATTGTATAAAATGAAACAGAGGACTTTTTCATATTCAAATTTGCATAGAGATATACAGAAAACTTCGCCTTGAAAGCTCTCGATCCTAACTCGTCATTACTAGCACGACCTCGTTGCTCATTTTTCACACTTAAAACCTGCGATCCGGAACATGTGTTGTTTAAAATTTAAAAAATTCCGAACACACTTTAAGAATTAAGGACACACTTTAATTTTAAGGACCAAAGCGTACATCTAAAACTCAAGACCCTCAATTACAGAGAAATGTTTGTCATTTATGTTTTAAAGTTATATCTATGAAATCTACGATTATAATACGAAATAAGATTTTACAAATACCTTGTTAAATAATTGGTGGAAGCCTTCGGGAGCACCCGCCTTTTAAATACGGGAGTATATGCGTGCGCCGCACTCGGGTTTAGTTTATTGGAGCGTCGCTGATTTTTTTCTCATTTCACGAGCAAACACAAGTTTTAGATATGGGGCATTTGATAGTGGCGATGTGGGGTAGGGCGCCCTTGTCGTGGGACTACCGACCATAATAATAGTGTTGACGACATACAGATAACGAGTCATCAACCAGACACTCGTCTATGACATCATCCATACCCTTCCCCTTCCCACCATAACCATTTAGTGTATTTGCCAGTTGCGGGCTTGCC
The DNA here is from genome assembly GCA_019843655.1 of Lethocerus indicus. Lineage (NCBI taxonomy): Eukaryota > Metazoa > Arthropoda > Insecta > Hemiptera > Belostomatidae > Lethocerus > Lethocerus indicus. The sequence goes on from JACDQD010000008.1 coordinate 14,655,676, forward strand.
GTGGCACTCGTGAGCTTCGTGACGTACGAAAACTTCACGCGGCACGTTTAATTTTCAGTATAATTGACATTGAGCCAAACCCGAATCCAACATTACTGACATCTCAAACTTACTACATAAATGAACTAATACAAAATCATTGCCAGGTATAGTTCTGGACAGTAACCCGAAAATGACGACAGAAAACTATAGGGGTATGAGGCATTTGTGAAGAGATATTCCACAATACGTGTACGATTTCCACGCTTCATTGACTCGTGTTTTGTAAAACGTTAGACAGGTTTCGGCTTTCAAAACCTCGACAAATCTGCTTTGTATCCGGCCTAGCATAGAACCGAACAATCTGGAAGATATGATATTACAAGAGTATGACTGACCATGTATCGCGAAAGATAAATGTTGTAGGAAAATAAATTATAGACCGTGGCACGGAAACATACTCCGTTCGCCTGAATTATCGGCGTAATGAACCGCGTAAACAGAAACGGTATGACGGTTTAGAAAGTAAAACTGAACGGGAGGAAGAATGCCTTCCAGCGCAGAAGTGGTCTCGTTAAACGGGATTCTGAAAAAAAAGGTGGAGAAAAAAGCAAATAGCGAGCAGTGAGGGAACCCTGTTTAATCGTCAAATTAGAACCATTAACCTCCCATCAAAATGCCCCCATTGTGTCCCCGCCGCACTGTTGGGGACTCGTTTCAGCCTACCCGAAACAGAAGGCGACGGACGCCTGCATCGTTCAAAGCCAGGATAAGTTATTAGGTGAAAATTTTACGATTCATACCAGAACAGCGGATAGTGAGAGCAACCGGATGAAAAAATGACACGATGCCCTAATTAAGCGTATCTTTCTACATTTTCGTTTTTGGAATTCGATACTGGCGTTTCGTATACCAGCAGATGACAGTCGGAACAAACCTGTCTTCTACTTTCTCTGCCCCCGCGTATCCTTTGTCCCTTCCGAAAGACGGGGCTAAAATAGAAAGCGCATTTTTCATACATAAAAATTACATTAAACTCTCTCCCTCTCTTTCTCCCTCTCTCTCTCTCCCTCCCTGTTGTTACTCTATCCCTCCTTCTTGGCCCTGTAGTTTCTGTCTCTCTTTCTCCACGGCTGCTGTGTCAAGCCGAATGTGCTCCGAGTTGTAAGGTCAACCACCACCACCACCACCACCAATGGTACCGCGCATACGGGCGCCCGCGCGCCCACCATCACTCCTCTCTCGCGCATTCTTGTTCACCTCCAACAACGTCCTATCCTCAAAACAACTTCCTGCACGGATATCTTGTTATATCCACTTCCTCTTTTTGGCCCCATCGGCGTTCGACCACCCTTACTTTCGACTGTCCTTATTCAATTAAAATAGTCCCGCAAATATCCGTATATCGAACACTACCTCGGGCCATGAATATTTGCATCGTCTACAACTTTTCTTTCTCCAGCGATGCGTTGTCTGAAATACATATTTCCGGGGAACCATCACGGTTTTTACAATAGGCTCTAAGAATCGATAGTGGTTAGGCTGAGGCCGTAAAAAAATCGAACGGGAAAGGAACACGAAACCATAACTATTATAAATTTATTTCAAACCCTATTTTAAACCATTACAGTATCTTCAGTCACGCTAAACTTACGACATTCTTAACGACCCGTCGAGCAGACGCTGTCACGATACCGCCGCGTAGAGACTGTGCAGAGGTCAACCTACGCTTCGTAAAATCTACGAACGGCAATCGTAAAAATTAGATCAAAATCGTGATAGCATTGTAAACATAAATAAATCACAGTAGCTGTTTTTGTAACGCGTGTATCGTTACTTTTTTTCACAAAGCTAGGCTGTTTCTTTTTCATGTGAAACGTAAATACGCAACAACAACAAAGACAAGACCTTTGAGTAGAAGGATAAGGAGAGTGAGCTTTGAAGAGTCTGCTAATTAACAATTGCCAACCATTGTTAATTGTAAAAGTTCTCTCACATACGGGGAAAAAGACGGTGAGTGCCGCGGCAGCGGTTCACATTGTTAGGCGACGTGAGGCCCCATTGTTCGGGGGGAAATTTCGCGCAACACCCTCCAGGGGGCACCCGATTGAACCGCTGAAAATCCCGGGGTAGCGATTTGCCATCGTCGATATTAGGTCGGCGTAAAGGCGATTAGAAAAAAATAACGCTACAACCAGAGAGACATCGCCTTCTGTCCTAATCGTCGTCACGTCAACTTAAAATAACGCACTTCGACCCGGAGGGCACCTTAGATCCGAAGACGATCTCCGCTTATCCTCAAAGAAGACTCCTCTGTTCGAATAAGAGGAAAATTTTTTGGATAAACACCGGTTTTTATTCTCAAAAAAAGAGTATCGTCAGAAAGTATAATCGTCGTTTTAATCGATACAGGTAAAAAATTGTTATGAAAAGTAGTTGCAATCTATCCTGATGGGGAATGGTGCAGGCCGCCTCCTCGGCCCACGTCGCGCGGCAGGACGCCTCGACTCTTCTACATTCCATTCCCCTTACGAGAATACTCGAGGCGTACTCATACTACGCGGTCGGAATTCGCGCGACCCGTCCACACGGCCGAAAGAAAAATTAAATCGCGGCAAAACACTAGAATATTTGTCTTACCTGGCGTTCAGTAGATAGTCATAGCACAGGACTGCTGGTCGGGTCGTGGAAAGCACTTAAAATCCGCGGATGGGCCGTCTGCGGTGATGCGACGAGGTCCGGAAAATAAACAGGGAAAGAGCGAAACAAAACAGAGGGCTGTATCGGGAGGGGGGAGCGAGCGAAAGAGAGAAGGAGCAATGTGCGCCGTTGACAAGAGTGAGTAAGCGACTGAGTCGGTGAAGTGAATTCAGGTAGGGGGGAACTCTCTCTGTGGAGGAGTTGGGCCACTCCACTGGTTCTCTCCCCTCTAACCCTCTACCTGCACGCCTAACCTCTCCTCCTCGGGCTAGACCAACTCCTCGGCTCTTCACTCCCAGCCTATGTTTTCTCATCCCGTTGTATCCGTTTAGCCACAACTGTAATCGCGTCCACCAGTGTATTTCAGCCTAGAATTGACCACTGTTGAGACGCCCTACGCTTTGAAATTAATAATAACGGACGTATTAGATGTATTAAAACGAATAATTAAAGATTTATTTAACTTAAAAAAACGGTAGGAAATCGCGTGGCTCGTCGATTGATTATGATCGGCCGTATGGATATACGGATGGACACGGGATAGTCGGACGAAAGGAAAATGAAATATCAAAACTATTTTATCACACCTCATACCTAAATTCGGCGATGAGTTTTGTAATATTTGGCCGAGACTTAATTTTTCCCGTTAAACTCTAAGTAGACGGAAGGATGTAGTGACGAGGCGAGCGACCGCAGAAGAGATTCATTGCTGTTGCGGTTAACTTACGCGTATCCGTTCCAACAATTCCACCAAACGACGTTTATCGCATTTTTTAAATAGGCCGAGGCACCGGGATAGGCTTAATAATATTAGAAAGGGGGAAGGGAAATGCGAATGTTTGGAATATAACCGCTCATTCTATTATATCCCCCAGAGATGCTGCTTCTTCAACCATCCTGTCATAGTTAGTACTGAACAAGTAAGCGAGGGCAGAAAAGCGCGCAAGCGATGATTCAAGAATTCCATTTATTTACAATCGAAGAAGATATCACTACGAAAAATTGTTTCTAATATATTTTACTAAAAAATACGACGCTAAAAAAACAACCGAACAATCCTTCTATATTGTCGGGTCGAACGGTTCATTTCCGATGCAACGAGGTAACATACCGAATCTCGACTTTTGATCTGCGGAAGGGTACTCGGTTGCCAAATAGGTTACCTACTCAGCCGTTTTCCTAACAATTCCGGGTTACCAGAGACAAGCGAAATTGTAGGCCGGTCTCGGCCGCATGTAAATCTGTAGCGACCTTACACAAAACACATACTGTAGTTTAGATATCCGTAAGATAGAGGCCGAAGCAGCATCACGGTCACCGAGTCCCGCGTTGACCGCCGACACCTAAAGGCCGGATCAGCAACACTGCTGACGGATCCGAGGTCGAAATTAAATCTCAGTGGCCGAAATTCCCCCATACGAAGTTGCCATAATTCAAAATTATGATCCAAATTATAAGAAATGAGGTACCGTACCTAACTGATTCGAAAATAGATCTTACGAAATTAGGTAATTAAATTCAGGCTGGTTTCGGCTTTGAGAATCGCCATTCCGTGGATAATATTGCGAGGTATTCTTGGGCGAAATGCTTTCTGACGAATCATTCTGTCAGCACTATCAGTGCACCGTCACACGTGTCATCGCCAGTCGACAGGAGTGGCTCATTACGCTACTGACATAATCGGACTAGCTCGAGGCCAAATAGGCGAGTGGAGACAATTACTTAAATTTGGCCGACGTGTTCTGTTAACCGAGTACACGTTTGCTCGGTCATATATCCGCTCGAATTTTCCTGTCTCATAGAACCTGATCGTCTATCCAGCAGCCATCAACCCGTTACGATTTCCTAACTGCCTAGCGACTCTCCGGGCATTTTTCACAAGAAATTCCATCATTCAGATGTTAACACGAATACTTCGGAATATTTAGTATAGTCAATTATTTTATATTCCCCTTTCCCACTGGAGGTTTAAACACCTCAGCTTAGGAATCTTACTGCCTACATCTGACGACAAAGGAAAATTTAGAAAATAGTAATGTAGATTGCAGCTAATAGCTGCCTCGGATTCTCCAGGTCGGAATTCCACCTAATACTCTAACAGGCATGCGGCGACGATCCGTCCCGACTACCTGTGCTCCTTCCATATTTTTTTCGACGGGCTTTGGGCTACATCGGTCTCTCCAGGTAACAGGTCGGGCGTGTTTACTTTCCAAAACCTCATTGTCGGGCCCACTGAACTTGTCCTCGACTATTCCATTTGCCAATTCGCGGCCGTCTTACTACCGATGTCCCCTTGCCAAATGGGCTGCCCGCGACGCTCGCCCGTCCCCGTAACGATTTGAGGTTAAGCTGCAAGTCGAATTGTTTCCTGCCTCGGCGGCCTAGAGAGCCCACAGACGCCCCGTGCATCTCAATAATACGGGGGATGCCACGAAAAGATAGCGAACCTCCTACTCGAACGCCTCCTGCCGAACAGTTCCCAAATCCTACATTCTTATACCTTTATATACTATGAAATATTAAACCCAACTTCTACAGAGTACGAATAAATCGATAGCATTTTTACCGGTCACTAATTACAATTAGTGATAATTATTTCACAGTGGGAAGCCGAAACAAGAGAGTTTAGACAGAAAATAATTTTTTTTTCGAGAGTAATTCTATTTCTTCTAGTAAATGTATCGATGTTCGATGAGATCCTGCGATTTACTGCCGACATGCGTAGTGACGGAATCCTACTGATCGTTCTAGAAGCATCTTAAATGGCACCTTAGACGATTACGACATTGGCCCCTCTATGAATCATACCGGCCATTACTTCGACCAGGACCCGTAGCGATGACTTCACGTGTTTGGAAGAACAAAGAAGGAAAAAATCACAATATTTAAGCGATAATATGAGGCATAAAATTAGAACGCCGCGCTGTTGAATAATCGGACTCAATTTCGGATTACGGATGACCGGAGACCCGGCGAATGTTCCCACGGCTAATAACCATTTTCATTGTTCGAACCGCTTTCTCACGTACAGTTGAAATTAATTGTGGGAAACGCTCTACCTCCAATCGGGCCACAATCACAAAACGCGAATTGACAACAATAAATCGAGCCCAAATTATAACCGAATTGTTGAATTATATCCGACGACAGAAGGACTACCTGTCCAAACCTCAGGGTATTTGAGTACGCGTCTATAGTTAATATTTGCGCCGTATTTTTTAAACACTGAGCTTTATGATTGGACAACACAAGTGATTGATAGGAAAAATGGGGGAATTGGAAAATGAAGCATGACGTTGACCAGAATGAACATGGAAATAATGGAAGGTTGCGTTTTCGTCTAATGAAACGAAGTGGTCATTAAAAATATTTATGTATTTCAGAACCGGAAGCTAGCTTCCCAATATGGACGGACAATATACAACATATACAGATGGTGCGTGAAATGAATTATGAAAAATGAAGGAATAATTTCAATCGATGAAAATGAATTCCCTTACGGACAGTAAACACGGTTGTTTAGCGTTCAAATAAAATTAGCATGAAACTGGAACACTGTGAACATAATCAAATGTAACTATCAACCAAATTATAACTGGATAACAACTATAAATATCTATTTGACTACTAACTTACAAATCTTCATTTGACGACGAATTACTGAAAGATTTATTTGCATTTTTCAATTTTTTTCTGTACAAATGAAGTCTCTTTCAGAAAGTCAATATCTAACACAATTTGCAACACATTTAAACTTTCAACTCAATATATAAACAAAAATAGCAACTACTACAACAATAAAACGCTAACAATGAAAACGTTACTTGTCGAATAATAATTCATTACCGTCATAGGAATGCATTTATTTAGTCATTCTAAAACGCGAAACAACATTAATTTCAGTAGAAACGATTTACTTTCCAATACCCATTGTCATGGCTAAAGTTTGACCAGATAAATTAGGAACAGGTGACTAAGACAATGTATTGTTGTTCCAAAAAATTATGAATTTATAATAATAAAGTATGCGCCCTAACTGTTACATACTGCGAGCCGACCGTGGTCGTTCCTAAATGTTCACAAAAAGGTTACATTTCGCAGTTCCTAAATAACATTTACTAATAGATAAAATTCAACTGCAGTTGTCTCCCTGAAAATATTATATTCCCTGAAATGGCAGTGATTAGTCAGGTTCGTTTGTTAGTCAGGTGATCTCCCGTAGACGTTAGTTATAGTCTCATCAGAAATAATCAGAATAGTATGAAATGATTCCGATTGGACGAGTCAATCCGAAAACTTTATTGAAACCTATTTCAAATTCGCACAAAAAACGAGGAATTCTACAGATGCTTCGATTTATGCTTCGAGCATAACGTAAACAATACAAAAATTATAGACCAAACCTTTTTGTTTCAAGTCTACCTCAAAGGATGAGAGACTGTGCTACTTGGCATAAAATATCGACAAATATGTAACAGAAATTTGTTCATCGCATCTTCCGTTTTTAGTATATAAATAATTAAAAAAGAATACAGAAAGGTTCTTTGAATAAACGAAAAAAGAATCGTTACTGTCGGGAAAAAGATCGCGACAAAAAGAAGGTCACTAGACGAAATGGAATTACTCATAGAGAAAATAAAGATGGCATGAGCCAAAGATGGAAATGACGATTTTAACTTCGTTGATATCACCACAAGATGGACAAAACCGCTGAAACGTTAAAACCTCGTATGACCGATGCCATACATTTCACATTATTTACTTTTGTCTTAATTTTGAAATATTAGTTAAATTAATTAATAGCTTAATAGGTTACGAACTAATAAATAATTGACGATATTCGACACGAAGTCTGATGGTATCGCCGACCTTATTTCCGACTATTGGAAATCTTCCGAGTAAATTTTGAAATAATTCGAGGACGTTATCGGCGTGGCCTTATCTCCACTCGAACGATCAGTCAGCACTTATCCGCGTTATGAGGAAGCCGCCTCGAAGATTTCGGGGTAGAGCCGATGACTCGGAGTCAAGTGTCCATACGTCTGGTATCAACATCGTCGCCACTGGGAAATTCTGCCGGCCGAAATTATAATCACTCCCCTTATATAACATGATATGAGACCGGTTATGAATCTTCACCAAGCGACGCACTCGGACGTTATCTTACCGATATTTCGTCGTCGAGCTTGCGATCGTTCGCACGGCGGCGCAGGTAGGTACTACCGAAGATGGCCAGAGACCGAAACCGGACCGAATTAGCATTCTGCAGCTCAGATTTTAAGGGAGGTGAATAGCAGAATTGAAGAAGAATCTTCATAAAATCTCGTATAAGTGGATCTCTTCTGTTTCACTTAACGTTGTAATTTCATACAGTAATTTACGCCAGGGCTATCCCAGGTAGTGATAGTTAACATTTCAAAGACATATGCTTTTATCAACGCCAAGATAGCAACCGCACATTGCGCACAAGCGGGAATTACAATCGCTTAATGCCCGGAAACTGACTCACGTCTACATTGATTAACTCTCCCCCCCCCCCAAAAAAAAACGACGAACAACTAAGTGTAAAAGACAAAATAACTTTAAATTTCGATAAATATTTCGTCAAGCGGACACTTGCGAAAATGATTAACTCGTTTAAGACAACGTTTCACTAGTTTATAAAGAAGCGAAGATCAGCAATTCATCCCCGATCTTTCAGATAGCTCATGCACCTGCCGCGTTGGCGCGATTTAAAAAATCTGATTGATCACATTCCACCGACTGGAAGTCCCCTTTTTCGTGTTTTTCGCAACTCGTAAACTGTTTTCAAAAATGTGAAATAAGATAACCTACGAACGTTCTGCTAACGGTTAAACAACCGTTACGAAGACGAAGCCATTATCAAAACGTTTTTCCGCTTTAGTTTTCGAATTTTCCCGCTTTATTAATCTATTACAGTAATCTGTTACTGTAATCCGCGATTTAGGCTAAATACCTCAACCCTCGTAGTTCGGGCGATTTTTACGAAGGATATTTCTTAATATCGAATGACCCCGTTGGGAAATATTTCGCGCAAATTACCGATTCCCGGATTTCACAAAGTCATCAGTCAGTCTAGTTTCATTGCACCTGTTGCAACTTAATGAGCTTTCGTTACACTTCTTTTCACATTCGGCGTGTGAATTATCGTTTTTTAACTTTTTAAACTTGGACGGAAAACGACGTTTCTCATATTCGTAGCGTCATTCGGCTGTTGACAACAATGAAAAGAATTCAAGCGTAGCAAAAAATTAATGAGCAGGTTTTACCTATTGACGTCACGCGTTGCTGAAGTAAACAACGATTGTTCCCATGCTCCAGGAGTCACACTTGTTTTTTTAGTATTGTTTCAGCAAAGACAACAATTTAGAGCCAATATCTAACACCCAAACGTGGCCGGCTATTACTGAACTTATTAAAACCGGATTTACTTAATTTGATGAACTATGTTATTTGCTACATAGATAACATTAAGGCAATTTATTAATAAAAAAATCTATTCACTCTACCTATTTACTAGTGTCATATTCTATTGGTTATTGTGCCCCAAAGGGAAGCCTAATTTGGATCTATATTACGGTTATTTTTTCACGTTTTTCCAGAAAAGATATTAGTGAAACGTTGTCCAGAAATTACATTTTTTCTACTACTGCCATCAGTTACTATATATTGCTGAGTTATTATGCGGCCTCGGTTGATTTTGTATTATAAATGTGACGAGTCTTCAATCCCCCCGCGTTTAATATAAACAATTTTTAATCGGTAGTGAAAATTTCGGATTGGGGAAAGCCGAAAACGCTTCATTTGCCTGCCTCTTATACTAATGGGTAGTTTGGAATTTCCCTTCAACTACTCCTTATCCCAGTTGCGGGTTGTCCACACACATAATGAGAACAGATAAAGAAGGGATAAGCATAAGTTGAAGGGAAATTCCAAAGTTTCGGCGGCGGGCCGAATGTAATTGTAAAATTCGACAGACATTAAAACAAATTGACAAATCTCACTGTATAAACTTTGGTATACTTAATGGGCAATTTTTGAAGTTATAAGCGAAAGAAAATGGGCAGGGATTGGAATTTGAGTCTGTTCCCGAGAGATATTTGGGTCAAACGAAGGATACGTTTGGGCGTGTGCCGTCTGGTGGAAATGCCGCCTCTTTCTTCGCCACTGTAACGACAGATATTTGCATTATCCCAACTAAAACAGTTACTTTTCTATTGCAGCTAAAATAATATTGAACGACCGGTATCTATCAAAAAATCCTTCCTTTACGATATACCATAAAGAATGTACTAAACTACAGAAGTGTACCTGAGACTCTAACGTTTCTCGAAAGTGTTATATATTTTCTGCATAAACTACTTTACCAAACAATATCGGACATAAAATACTGATCCTACAAATCATTAGTCAGACCAATCGAAATCGGGAGTCAGTCGCTATTATCAATTTCACTACGTTATTCCCGCGGGTAGAGGAATGTTAAATATTTGTTTTGTGTACGGTACTATATTGCGATTGGGCAATCTACATCAGAGAGGGTACGTACCTACCCTCGCGGGCCCCTCTCTAAAGAGCTGTGTTAAGGTCGTGCTCAAACTCGGGATCCGCCCAAGAGAACGACAAGATAGTGACAATTAGATTAGTCACATTCCACCGACTACAACGCTTTTTTAGTGGTGTGCAATATTTGCTTTTTCTGAATACCATCACTCGTGCAATTTTGTTCTCTTTACCCGCTTGTTAGGTTCCATGATAGACATTCTCGATATTGTATTTAGCATCGCTTCAGTATTTACTCATTTCAGCATTATATACGTTATCAGTGCTGCGACTGCACTTTTACTATCTTGGTGTACACCTTTACAAATTTTTATCTCTTTATTGTCATAGGGTGTTTCGTCAGTTTTTTCAAGTGTTCTTGACACTGGACCATAAATTAATATAAAAACAACCGATACTGAAAACAACAGAACAGGAGTTCAATAACGATACCCGGTATAGTTATCGGCTAATCTGTGTTTATAGGCTACACAACAAATTTTATCAGGCACCCGGGCAACATAATATGGAAGAGGTAATAAGGTTAATAAGTGGGTGAAAGTATAATGACGGGATCGTCATCGTCCTTCTGAGACACTGCTATTGACGATGGCGATGAGCTTACACTCTGCTAGCATTAACGGGATGCAAAAGTGATGATATTCAGAAAATATATAAATCTCGAAAGAAATTATTGAAAAAGTTTTAAAATTGAAAACATTTGAGAAAGCGCGGGAATACTCGGAGGAGCCATATCGAGTCGGAATACGGAGGAATCTTCAAGTGTTATCAGTGTGCGGACTCGTCTATAACTAGATATATGAGATATATGAACTTAGAATCCAATGAATTATTTCCTGCCGCTAGCCTAGGCCCTAGAGAAAATGTGTGACGTCTGGTAATTAGTTGGGGCCCAGTATCGGCTACGTGATCGGTCTCTTGTTATAAATGCTGTTAATGTCCGAATCGATGTCGTCCGCTATTAGCAGGGGGTCGAGGTAGGGTTGGGTTGTCGGCCGGGGAAGCGGGGGCTCCTCCGGCTCCAGCTGGTACCTTGTAGGGCTCCTCTCGGGCACGCTGTTCGTGTAACGCCTGCTCACCGAGCTGTACTCCCTGTGGGCGTTCCACACCTTGCTAAGCCGCGACAATATCTCGTAGTCCTCGCACGAGCTCGGTACGCACATTATGTTGCAGATGCTGCTCCTCAGACGTGACAACTGGAACAGCAGAAAAATTATTGAACGGACGGGAGGAAATCGGATAAATTTATATTATAATGTAATAATATTGAACTGGCAATCTAACACCAGTTAACGACCCGCAGAGTAGATTAACACTCGAGAAGAAACAAAAAAATATATTTATCTTTTAATCGATTCCGGAAAACCAATGCGTTTACGACACATCTTTCAAACCACTTCAATAATCTTTATTTCATGATAACAGCATTTATAAATACAGTAAACATTAATAAACTTGCTTTACTGACCTCGTACACCGACAACATATATTTCAATTCTGTAGTTAATTTCAATTCTTGTTCTTGTTATTGGAACTGAATATTCTTGTATTCGTACGTAATGAATAACACAAATAAATTCGAAGGTAGTTGTAAAAAATATTGAATATAGACATAAGCAATATTTTTAATAACGTGACATTTTTAATGACACAAATAATCGCGGTTATTCGATTATTTACGCGGGGTTCTTGCGATATTGGGCCCGCACTAAGCCACCCATCCAGTGCAGGGGCACGCCCACAATTGCTTAACTCTGATGATGTCATATTGCCATTGTTCGCGTTTCTCTTACTAAACCGAGTACAACAAGACGAACGTAAAATGCGAGGGAAGGAAGTAAATATTTTGAAACATATTCTCTTCCGCTATTGCCAGATTATAATGACTTAACCTGATAAACAATCGAATTCCAGTTCTCCGTGTGCGGTAGCGCGGTAAAAATATTTGCTGGAAAAACTCGGAAAAGCAAATGAGGTTTTTCGTTTTCGCTGTTGTCGGGAGTAACTGAAGAAAGATTCAAAGTCCAACAACTAACTAAACAAACCTTTATCACAAACAAACGAATCTATCAGACTATTACTATTTCTCTATTGTATTTATTTATACAATATTTATTAGTATAAGGTATTTATTTTATAGTTGAATATGCAATCTAGATCCTGACATACCGAGTTCTTAACCCTGTTGGCAGCATTCAATTGTTCCCTGGTGGTGGCCAACTCGTTCCTCAAGCTACTGGCCAGCTCTTCTCCCATAGCCCTCGCCTCGTCAGCACTCTCCCCCGTTACCCGAACCTAAAAATCCAGGTATTAATTCCCAGCCCTTTTTTCAATTCCAATTCCATTATCGAGGCTATAAAACGTGATACTGTTAAAACGATTTTCCGAGAAAATTAATTTTACCTGGTCCTTAAGCATCGATAATTTTTGAGTGGCCCTCGTGCGCAGATTTTCAGATTCCAACAACCTCTTCTGAAGTTCCTCGATTTTTCGACCTCTTTCAATTGACGACAACTGCAATCAGAAGCAACATTTCTTAATATTTACCTATATTTCTAACATAAAATAGGTACTCGGAGGCTCTATAATACCGGTCAATAACATTCGCACGATGTTCTCTGTCGCATTATTGTGAATATTTTTAAAGCAATATTGGAACTGCGAATTTTGATATTACATACCGGCTCTATGATAGGTGTACGCCTTAATAAGGCTCTCGTAGCTATACTTGGGTCATAAAAAAATAAAAATATAATAAACTAACAAGAAACGCCGATGTATATTGTGTTCAACCCGTATTCCGGTTCCGGTTAAGGTTTAAATTTAAGCTTAGTTCTTCCGGATTAGCGGAGGTGTTTCGAATTTTCATGACCGCCGGTTAATTGGCCACTTTCACCCGGCTCAGACCGAGGGCAAATATCAACTTTCTAAGCGGCTTAACAAATGATACTGATCGGGCTGCACGGACAGCCGATCTTTGATGTGGCTCAGTCGGCTCCGGCCACGAACACGCCTACGACGATGCGCCTGAAACTATCCGATTTCAATGGCCCAATAGGAATAATTGTGGTCAATATTGCTTTCAATATTTCATCTTATTGTTTTGTGGCCGAAATGGCACCGAAACAAGGACAAAAGAAGTACACACGGTATATAAAAGAAATACTTCGTTTTCTTCATTACTCCGTTTCGCTCTTCAGTCCCCACTGATTTCTTCCAATCACCGGGACCGGTTTCGGCTTCTCGCCATCGTCAGCAAATTGGTTAGGCACCCACGCTGGTCGGGCGCCTTTATATTATTCCCGCCGCTCCATTAATATTCACGTTTACGGAATTCATTCTTAGCGTTCATCTTCAGATCGATCGAAACCGGTTTCAGTATCGGGACCAGCGAGATATTCCTGGCCCTCGCAGAATCGAAACAATAATACTGCATTTCCTATACGACATTTAATTCACGTCGTTCTACCAATTACAATGCCTTACCTCTCGTCAGTATTAGCGTTTAAAGTAATATGGTGACATTTAGTACGCCTAAAAGAGTAGCGGAAATATTGACAGGGTATGGCAATTTGGTAGGTTTGTGTTTATAAATGCATAATTCAGCCAGTTTTGACAGCAGTTTAACATTATATTATATTATTTAGGTAATTTAATTGGACCTTGTAATCGCTAGCCTCTGTCAGTTGTAGCTTGAGATCCCTCGAGAGCGCCCTGGCTTCGTTCAGCTGGGCTTGCAAACGGTCGATCTGCTTCAGTTGCTTTTTAACCCTATTAACATAGAATGTTTCCTTGCTTTTTTCTTAACTAATTAAATAAAGCCGTTAAATACGCATATTTAAATAGATAAATTAAACACGTTTTAAAGCAAAACGAATAACGGAATTATTCGACTATTTTATGAATCTAACAACAGGTCCCTAATAACGTATGACTATTTACTGTTCGATTATATACGCATCATCCTCATATTAGCAGTAAATTCGTGAGAAAAAATCCCAGGTAAATTTAAATTTAAATTATTTCACTTAATTAACTGATTCACTTAATATTGTTACCAGTATAGTTATTAAAAACTGGCGTAATTTGAAACAGAAACCAGAACGGTTGTGTCAACTACCCATAACATATCCCTTATTGGTGTAGCTAAATACTTATTAATTGAGAACAACCGTCGTGGGGAATAAGGAGAAGGAGACCGGTATGGAGCAGCTCCATACCTGAGGTTAGCCTCGTCCTTTTCGGCCTGGAGCAATGTTTTTGTCCTGGCGCTGTCTTCCTGAAGGGTCAACTTCCTCCTGAGCAGATCGATGTGGAGGTCCCTCCTCTGGAGCTGGTCCCTCATGTTCCGGACGCGGCGCTGCAATTGATTTACAACCGCCGACTGGAACAGTACCGGAAGAGGTATAAGGAGGGGGTTTTAAAGGGGACGAAACCAAAGGGTTTCTTCAACATTGAAAATAAGACTTTCAGAAATTCATTTTCAAAACTGCGACTGGACACCGTGGTGGATGCCTTCAATGGTGAACAATAGTAGTTCTTTCGATCTTCTCCCTCCGCTTGCTGGTAAGGCTGGTTGGTTTTGCAGAAAGAGTAATTATCAATCTTTCTAGGGCAATATTTATAATATTGTATCGATCGCACATTTATTGACTCATGTCTGAGAAGTGTCGAATAATTGCAAAATGTAGAATATCCTCACCAGATAACTGTCAGTTAATAATCGTTATCTGCCCGCGTACAGGTAAACGCCACTATATCATTCTGATAAGTTCATTATTTTGCCGTTGCAATTTACGAAAGTTGTCAATACTCATAACACATTTTCATCCTTTAATCAATAATGTGCAAATACGCGGACAAGGCACATTCAATATTGATTTTCGTTTAATTCTGCATACTATTGAAGTGATTGTACCTCAAAAGAGCTTAAGATGTGATAGGTCGACAAATAATTATTGGTTTTAAATTTAAAAAGATATTCTAATCCCACCCGATAGTAAGTCCAATGCTATTATACTAACACTGGGCTACAAAACTAGTTAGCACTTTCCGCTTAGATCGAGTGCTTCCAAACACTTAACACATGGAAAATTCAACTTACAAGAAAAACAATGAGCTAACGTTCATATGACTTTGCGGCCGGACTATTTTGCAGGTGATCACCAACAAACGAAGAAACTATGTTACTAAGTCATTAAATCGCTATATCAATAAATGTTTTTAATTATTGTCGACATAAGTAAAAATTCAAATCGGGATAAAATTAGCTTATTTCACCGAAATTTGGTCTAATGCTTTACAAGTTTCGGATTCCCGCCACCTTCAGTGAGTTAGTGAGGTAGTTAGGAATATTGTTTTTCCCATGGGACTTGGGCGGTTACAGTGACCGCGGCAATGCGGACAGGACGAAATCAGCGAGTGTAGACGGAAGATAGCAAGAATGAGGGTTTAACAAAACCCTCGCGGACTGACAAACATGTATTTTAAATTAAATTAAAACACTTAGATTCGGTGTTCAAAACCGATCTATTGGCACAGTGAACTAAACTGGAATAAGATACAAGGAAACGTAGTCACTAGCATGTCCATCAGAGCGCTTTCTGAATACTAGATGACTGTTGAATACATTACGATTCATCGGTACAAGTGAAGTCGAAATTATGCAAGAGAGGAGCTTAGGCGCGTGGTCGAAATTGTTTTCATTCAATGTCCGAGCCCATACATGAGCCTCTCTCGCCCGTAAGCATGACTCACTGTCATTGGATCGCTCAGTTGGAATACGCTGTTTTAATATTAATCAATCGAAACAAAATTGTCCGATGAATCACTCGGTCGTCAGAACTCTTCACGTCACTCTTAATCAGAACAAACGTTAATTGGACCTTTTTATGGTCCTTGTAGGCGGGTTAGAGATTGTTAATCGTGTGAATCTCGCACCCCTGGCTGGTTGAATGGCAATAAAAATGTTTATTAAATCCTGAAAACATAATACAGCATAAATTTGATAGCCTGCATTTCCTACAATACATCTTAAGTAATAAATAATAGGAGTCAAAATCCGAAAAAATTAAGAAAAAATGAATAAGAAAGCTAAGATTGTGATAGAATTATGTTCATAAGGTAATGTGCTTCGTGCTTTTATTTTTAAGGTTAAGTATTTTATGTTGTTTATGAATATTCTGAATCTAAACATTTGTTAAGCGAGTTCATGCCTATTTGTAAATACAATTATGTGACGGTCGTCTATTTAGATCTATTTTAATAACTTCTATTCCGCACTATATCTACAGAAGATTATTATTTTTAGGTATATGCTTTGCGTTATAATTTGATTCGCGGGTACAATTCCGTACCGGAGATGCGCAAATAAATAACAAGTAGGGTGAATCACCGACTCGTATCATTTTAACGTTATTACATCAAGATACTACGGTGTTAACTACATACTTCTACGCTACATGGCAGAACGCCTAAACTCGCCATCAGTTCAGTTTAGGGCCCGTACAGTACTCAGATAAAATGTTTACGCCTACTGACTAATTACAGCTACGAGTTTTGAAAATAGTTTTTTTTTGTTTTCGTGCTTGTTGTTTCCTTACTTCTCTGAGCGGCGGAAGCGTGATGTCGTATAAAGACCTCTCGCGCCTCAACCTCGGATACGAACCGTACAACAACAGCTGTGTCGGCCCACGTCCGTCAGAACAGAAACAAATAACAAAATGAACTCGCACGCTAAACACACAAAGACACAGTCATATACATAATTGAAAGTCACGTTCGGCAAGGCCGATTAATCATCTCCGTCGACCTGTTGCGTCCATCGAGACGCTACTAGATGAATATTTACATCTCGGTGTTCCACGAGTCATTGAAAGTGCGGACTCGCTGATGTTAACTAACGGTTACATTCGGAGATCATTCAGAACATACAAACTCTTATTGCTAGTAAGTGCATTGTTGTGCATTAAGCTCAACATACGAATTGTACATTTCGTTATCTTTTAGCGGGACTAAATAAATCTTAAGCGATCCAGATATATATACAAAGGTAGAAAACCATTACATTATCGGAAACACCGTAGATTTCGCGTGTTTCTGTCTCCTCTTGGTGGTTCCGTCGCCTTCAAGATGGAGAGCAGACGAAACCGGTCTAACGAAAGACCAAACCAGCGAGAGGAGGCAGAAAGGTACGAAATCTACGGTATTCCAACCCCTCGCAGACCATAAAACAGGTATTTTAAACTTATCTGAAACAATAATGAAATTGTTAGAAAATTATAATGGGGTCGTAAAACTAGATAGTTATCTCTATACGTCCACCGTGGCCCTAATCAGTTTAACCCTTGTTTGCAGTTTAATTTATATTGCAAACGTCTAGGCTATATTTAGTCTATTAAGATTGCGTTCAATGTAAAATGATTTACGTTTCATGCGACTCAAGATTCATCAACCGAGTTTCGACTCACGAAATAGACAAATAACGTTTCGCGAAGGTTAATATCGTTGTTTGCCATTCGTTTTATACGTGGATTTTAATAAAATTTTCGATTCAATATGCACCTTGTCGATGAGTTTGTCGCTCTCAAGCCTGGCCAATTGTTGGGCCCTCAGCAGGATGGATTCGGTGTGGAGGTCGACACCAACCTCGCGGGAAATATCTTCCATGTTCAAAGCCCGGGCTAGCCTCTCCAGGAAAGTCACAAACTGGAATTAAGATACAGTAAAAATTTTGCATTCTGTCGGGGATACGGTAGTGTTTAGAACGTCTAATGTAAATAAATAGCGTAGAATGCAGAAATAAATAAAATACGAGCCGAGTAGCGGAGCACAGATCTGGCGCAAGTGGCGGAACCAGTCAGGGGCACTGCCCTAGACCTCGGCCGGTGAAAGGACTCCAATTGCTTCGATTTAAATATTTTCTAAACGGAACCGCTCGCTTTAATACAGAATTAAACGCCGCCCACTTCTACAAGTAAAATCCATTTAAGATCGGCGCTTGAGCCTATGGATCTTTTCAATTAGCAGAATTCGTGAAATTATTTATCATCGCGCATCGGCATCGGGAGTTTTTTATCCGGCCACTGCCACTGTACTGGAATTTCGACTCGATTCTGATCTTTCTTGAAAATAACGATCAATGTACTGCAATATATATATATATATATATATATATATATATATATATATATATATATGTCGAGAGGCATCGTTGCCGATGTCCCAGTAGGTCGATATGCGCGTATATCGAAAGAAAGTATATAAATGAGCTCACTATGGCTTTGTCTCTGCGAAGTCCTTCCTTGGTGACGATGCAAGAATTAAGTTCCGTTTCCGCCTTGTGAAGTTTGCTCTCGAGATGTAGTTTGTCGTCCTGGAGCTGTTTGATGGCGGAGTCGTCTACATGGCGCCGGTCGTTGAGCCTGGCCACTTGCTCCCTGAGAGCCGCCACCTTCTCACCGAGCGAATCCACTTGCTGACCTCGCCAACCCGAGCCAAAACAAAAATTAAACATATTCCGCCACCGACAACTCAACTAGTGACAATCCTAATAGAGATTGTTTTGTCTAAGAAACCGACCATTGCTTTGTGACCGGTCTCATTGATGATGTCCCTCAGCCGTTCCTTAATGGCGGGCTCGTTGCTCTCGACGAACCTGGCCGGCGGCGGTGAGCTCAGCATGATCGCCAGCGATTCCAACAAGTGCCTGAGCTCGGTCTCCACCCGCAGGCACCTCTCTTCCTTCTGTTTAACTTCCTCTGAAATCGTCACATCAACATAATCACTACAAAATATGACTGTCAACGTCTGTATACCAGAGATACAGTTATCCGTGAAATGACTACGACGACTACTGATTCGCGAAATTAAAATAATTACTAAATTAAGCGATTCCAATAAAAATAATGCAATGTTGAAACGACCTGTAAGGGAAGCGACGTTGGACGCTTGGAGTGCAGCATCTTCCGTCGTCATGTTTAAGCTCCTGTTCGCGTGAGCCAGTTGATCCCTGAGGTCTGACAACTCTCTTTCGAATATGCGCTGTTGAACCTCAAGATTATCCTTCTCCTGCCAAAAACAACAAAGACGACAGAACAAAGTAATGGGATATTATTTGTATTGAAATGTTGAATCCTCTCTCCTTCGTAACAGTCTTTTTCATCTCCCTTTTATTTTTCATCAGTTTAAAACTTACATCAGAAGATTAAATTCAATAAGTAACGTACTGAAGAGTTCATCACATGTCCCGTAATTCGGTAGTCAGATAATGCTGAAAAACCTGTGCAATTCATTTTATAATGATATTTCAGTATTCGGCATCGATATATTACACAAATGTAGTAGGAACACGGATAATTTCACGATTTACCTATCATTCAACATGGTGCCCCACTTGTCCATCCCTTTACTAGTGGTTTGTGCCACTAGCCAAGAATTTCTTTTCTTAGCGATAGCTATATATAGATATATGAAAAAAAAATAATTTTTTCTACAGAGATAAAGAGGTTTGCTACAGGATGTGCTCAGGCCCGCATAATCAACGCAGGAAACCATTGAAAAGTGAGGCAGGGAGATACGGGGGGGCCTTATGGCACGCCCTCATCTTGCTTCATTTTGTTCAGCCCCTCCGAGGAGTAATTGCGTGGAATCAAGCTTCACGACAAATGAGAAGTTGAAACAAATGTCCGAAAACCCTCGAGACAACGAATTCATTGCAATATTTTGAGTCCACTGTTAAATTTAATTAAAATAAATTTTCAGTGAAATTTTTTCAATCATTAATATGTCGAACTAAAGTTCAACGAACTGCTGCACGTGCACCGCGACGCTAGCGCCCCCCTGAGGGTTGGGCGGGGATGCATTCAACTAAAGTTTGTTTGGTGCACGTTCACCACGACGCTAGCGCCCCCCTGAGTGTGGCGCGGAGATGCACTCAACTAAAGTTCGTTTGGTGCACGTTCACCACGACGCTAGCGCCCCCCTGAGTGTGGCGCGGAGATGCACTCAACTAAAGTTCGTTTGGTGCACGTTCACCACGACGCTAGCGCCCCCCTGAGTGTGGCGCGGAGATGCACTCAACTAAAGTTCGTTTGGTGCACGTTCACCACGACGCTAGCGCCCCCCTGAGTGTGGCGCGGAGATGCACTCAACTAAAGTTCGTTTGGTGCACGTTCACCACGACGCTAGCGCCCCCCTGAGTGTGGCGCGGAGATGCACTCAACTAAAGTTCGTTTGGTGCACGTTCATGGCGTACTTTCGCCCGATTAATGCTACTAAATAACCTCCCCGATAACCTTTTGACCGATAATCCAACAAACAAATCAAACCGATTAACAAAATCCTTCCCAACACAAAGAAGACAAACAACATCCCGAAAAACACAATGACAAGACACGTATACGGTGCAGTGCACAAAAATCTACGCTATCCTCAATATTTTCTCAGAACTATAATTGGAGCGCTCTAAACGCTTCCAGGAGCGTTCACCTTTGATCTAAATCCGGGGTGGAAAAGATCAGCTATTCATCTCATTCTTCTTCCATATTCATTTCTCTACTTAAAAAGCAGAAGTCACTCTTCTTCATTCTGTTGCATTTTTGTATTTCTGAGGAAGAGCTTCAGTCCGGTTCAAACAAATCACCGGCAACTACATTCTACCCAGTAAAGCGGGTAAACTCTTAGAATACGCAGTGTTAACAGAATATCTGTCTCATTACATAATGAACGACCGCAGTAGTTTCTTGCCGCGACGGCTTAAATTAATAATAAAGAAAAATAAGTCGTCCCTGTTTACCGAGTGATGAGACTTGGAGAGCAAGGAATATTACCCTATAGGGTGTATTAATCAAACGAGAATGACCTGTTTAAGCCGGTCTATTTCAGAGATGTAGGATGCGACCTGGCGTTGTAGCGTCTCCTTGTCGGCGGTGGCCCTGCTCAGCGCCACCCTGCAGCTGTTCAACTCCGTCTCCACACTCGAGAGCGACGAGACCGCCTCCTCGTACCTGCCCCGCAGGCGTCCGGCCTCCTGCACCACCCCAAAACAGAAACAATCTCAATACAACTCTTCTTCTCCAACCGCTTCTGCCGAACCTGACCACAGTTAACAAAATTAATTCACACAGTCAATAAATATATTCGCGGTCCTTTTCTTGAGAGGCAGCCACCTTGCGAAAATCGACCGCCATCATTTCAAACTGAAAATCTTCGATAAGTCCAACAGTCCGATTGCGGCGTAGGTTACTGGGTAAGCTGAAAAGACCCGCACTAATGTTTTCTGTAACGTGTCAAGTGTTTGATAAGTAGGCCAAGGATCGGTGGGTTTCGTCATGACAACGATTTAAGGAGCAAATAAAACGCGTCTATTTAATCGACGGTGGGGATTGTATATTTGTGATAAATTTAATTCGAGAGCTATCCAGATAAAAAATACATACATTATATCAATTTATAGATACATAGTCTTTGTTTACCAAGTTATCAGTGTAATCCGATTACGATTATTTTTATATTTAGACTTGACATGTTATCGTAAACAATGTAATCAGTGGATTTAGTTGCTTGTTTTGTTGCTTGTATTGTCGTTTTATTATTATTGGAAATTAAAAGTACGAAAATGACTACCGTTTAGTTTGTATGTTACACTATCACCTAAACGTTAGGTATCTAAAAACAATTTCGGCTATCTTGTAATGCAAAGCCAAATACGGATGCTAGGAATAGACCGAGTAAGGTAGAAGAAGCGTAATAACCGCGGACCCTCTCGGTAAAAATAACGATCGTATCATATTTTACGACGTATCGTGGACACACGAAACGAGAAAAAATGTCAATTTAAAGAAACAATTCCTTAAATAGACGTCGGAGCGCGTGTGCGAGAAAGTGAACGACTTTCCCGGTGGTTCGCCCTTGGCCAAGTGTCAACGTCTTCGGGTGAGCAGGATTACCGTTAGCGTTGAGCGAGGGCGGGCGGGTTACCTCACGTGAGCCGGCGGTCCCGTGCCCCAGCACGTGCCCCAAACACGGACACAACACAACTTCTCCAATACCGAGTCGGCCTTCTCACGAGCGCACTTACCTCCCTCGCCGATTTTATTTTCGTTAAATGAGTCCGACTGTCGAGGAAAAATTCCACAACCGCAGAGCCGTACAACATTCACGAGGCCAGTTTGTAAGTTTCAAGCCAAGGTCCGAGAACTCTACCGAGAGTACGCGGGTCTTGGTTTCAATACACGAAGATCATAGGCTTCGAGCGAACATATGGATTATTATCCTTCCATAATTTTTGTTTCCTTCGCTAGATACATTGAAAGACACATAATCAAAAGTTAAAGGAGAGATATTCTGCCGGGGTTGAAATTTACAACGCGAAAACATTTCTTTTATTCCGACTTGATTCGCAAGCCCTCGCTGCCCGATTACTCAACAACTTGAAGTGTGTCCACTTGAAATACTTCCCGTGTAACAGTCATATAGACCTGTCACAATTTCACTGGTGTCGCACTTTCACAACAATGCCACTGATATAACACGGGCGAATGCCCCTTTCCCCCTTACAGCCGGTTCTCCAGTCCTCCTCACTTTATCGCAGTATTTTCCCGTCATTCGCACTATTACTATTATGGAGTCGGTCGGTTGTGTAATGACCGGCCTCACCATTTGTCGTTTGTCCCTCTCGTCAGGTGTATTCTCGGCTAAAATATGGCAATAGATCGATTTACGTTTAAACCCTAACGTTTGACGTGGTGTCCACAACAGTTGGTCGAATTATCAAAGATATGACGTTTTTGGTCCAATTGTTGACCGGTTTCGGCTTTATGCCGATTGCCAAACGGGCAATGGACCAAAAACGCTAGTTGTGACACCTTCGATAATTTGATTGTCTTTTTGTCTTTGTAAATTGACCACAACTTTCGGTGCTGGAGAAACGCGCTTCTCTCTTTTTGCCAAGAGGCAGAACGTACCTGCATTACGTGGTCGGGATTTCGGGGCTCTGGATTTTTCGATACATTACAATAATTACAAATTCTTCGCTCAAAGTATCAATACTTTGAAGAAATAAAAAAATGCCGTAATAACGGGGACCTAGTCAACAATGGTACCGAGTCAACATTGCCGAAAAGACATTTTCTTCAAAAGGCGGTTGCAAATAGATTTTTGCAGTTTCTCAACACGGTCGCAAGATATCGAAATAAACGTTTTCGGATTCGTAAATCAGTCACAATTCTGCATCTTATGGCGTAAAGACGTCTGAATCTTTCTTTCCGGACAGTAAGATACTCGATTTCGTCACGGTCAAACAAACACCGCTGTTTTAATTAATTAAATATTATTATATTAACTGTCCTGTGTCCTGCGGCCTTAGGTTCGAACGTAGAGAGAAATGTAGAGAGGTTTGACATTAATGACAAGTTAGACAAATGTAGTCCAACGAAAACACGAACTCTCCGGTCGTAACAAAAAATCTCAGGTCCGTTTAGCTTTCTCGAAGCCTCGACTTGTTTTTCTTTTCTAAAATTAAAAAAAAAACAAGTAATTTGACTGGGGTATTACTTGTACGAGCTGGGATCCTTTGCCCAGCGTGGACGTTTCGGTGGTCTCCTTCGCCAGGACGGTCTCGAGCCTGAGCACGAAGTCGGCCAGCGACTTCTGAGCCTGAACCCTGTTCTGTTCCTCGTTGTTCAGCTCCAGTTCCAGCCTCTCGACCTGAAACATTGCCACTAGTTAGCGGCACCTTAATTAAACACCCGTCGACCCCGACCGAAAACCACCGTTTAACTGATGCCCACTGACACACTCCCTTATCGCGGAATCGTTTCCACCGAGAGAGAGAGATCGGAAGGAGATCTGGGCAGGGGCAAAGGCTGAAAATGAACCGGCGTCATTGCTATGCTGTGGTCCCGTTTTACTTTATTCGTAAGGGAAGAGGATTATGGACACAATTTGCCGACTCTACCGGCTAGAGATGGTTTTTAATACATTTCGTTCTTTTTTCCTTTCACCCACGGCCGCCCTTCAAATCCTGTCCACCTCTGCCCGCGGTCACTCCCAGAAGGAGAGCACCATAAATTCGCACAGATGCGGTCGCAAATATTTATTAAAATAATTAATTTACTATGGTTAAAACAATTTTTCTAATTGAGTGCTCAGCAAGCAGGATATATTGTACAAAAAAAATTGAACGTAACGAACCGAAGAGCGCATTGAGAAATATTGCGTTGTACAAAAAAATCGCTAAATATGAAATAATTCGCGATAAACTGCTATTTCTTCCTTCAATCGATATAATTTGTTTCGAGAGCTCCGAAAACCGGCGTAAGCCGATTGACACACTCCCTTATCTTTGAATCGTTTCTAGGGGAAAACTAAACAGGACAGAACTGAAGTAAAAAACATGGGTAACAATAAACTGTTTTTATTTCGACAGTTATTGAAAATAACGGACGACAATGGTCCGATAATCCAATTTTACTTCAGTACATTTTAATCGCAGTAATAAAATTGGATATCACCGCTCTTGTGACAGCAATCATATCTTCGCATAACAGAACACAAGTTATCTAATTTCGATATAAAAGAAAAGATGATTTACCAATGGAGGATAAGTGTAATGTTTATTTGCAGGCGAACTCCATTCTATTAACAGATGCAGGTTGTATTTGTTGGGTGTGTATCTTGAATGTTAATATTGTAATATACATTTCAGATACTATGTAATGTATTTTACGGGCTTCCGAACAAGTAAATTAAATTAAGATAATTATAAGTAATTTTCCTTCTTGTCTGCCTTTTGCTCAGTAATGGGAGACAAAAACAAAAATTCACCCAGACAAGCCTATCACACCGAGGTATCAGTAATTATAATAAAATAAGGAATTCCAATTGAAATGACGTGGTCGACATGCTCGAATTATGTATAATATATAGGATTAATGCGCATCCCGGATGCAATCTAACAGGTCGATTGGAAATTCCAAGAAATTATTTTAAAGAAAACAAAACGTTATAATTTCTAAAACTGGAAATTGATTGAGCTCAATTAAAATTGGAAGAATACTAACAAAATAATGTATGTTAGTTTTAAAAGCTAATAGAATCCGAATAATAAGTCTTATTTATTCAGGAATTCAGAAAATAAATTAATTTAACTGTCTTTAGTGCTTTGGAAGAGGAAAATGTAACCTAAGCGGATTTAATGATAAATTACCATAAAAGAACGATAAAAGGGGTTCAAAAATGCAGACCTTTCTTCCAAGGTCGGCCGCTCTCTCTTCTGAATATTTTTTCTCCCGTTGAATCGTATTCAGCGCCATTTCGGTTCTCGTATGGCTCCCGCAGAGAGTCCTCTCCCTTTCTTCCAATTCCTGTACAAGAAAAAACAAATAAGCCGACATATATTAGAAAAACAAAAATGAAAATCGCATTGTTGAATAAAAAATAATCTCAAACGAATAATGAAGATTAATAAATTAAGGCTAAAGGAAGTTAGTGAAACAAATTACTTTGTCCTACAGTAACAAAGGTTTTATCAGCTCACCGTCCTCGGGAACATTGGCTAATTTATATTCGACAACGACAACCGCAACTTAAGTAGACAGGATGCTTCATCGACAGTACCTCTTAAATACCTTAATATAGTAGGAAACCGATCATGCATGTGGCTTCCAGGTGGAAATAAGTAATGATAATTTAAAATCCTCGTTGAAATTCTTCAAAGTATTTTTGGGACAAATTAAATAATTGCCTTTCGGTCTAAAGGTATACCAAAAATGGCTCATTCTGTCTTCTTGATCAACTCCGTTAATTTCTCCACTCAAATTACATTGTCATACACTACGTTATTATAACTGCATACGGTTATAAATTTTATGCGCGGAAAATTTAACATTAAACATTAACCTGAATTCTCTTCCTGAGCGAGGCGATGACGACATTCTGTCTGGCCGCTTGCTCCTTCAGTTGTTCGGTTTCGGCTTCCAACTGTATCGCTTTTTCGTCTTTGATCCTCAGTTGGGTTTTACATTCCTGCAGCTAGACATACAGAACAATACAAATTAATAGTGAACTACTGTCAATTAGTTCCTGTCTAGGACGGAGCTAAATTTTAAAAGGAGCCGGACCAGAAACAATTATTATTTATAATATAAAAATACTGCATGCATTTATAGAAAAATGTAGATATTTGTAAATGTGTAAGGAATATAGTGTATGTTACCTGCATTAGGAGGCTGTCCCTCTTGTACTGCAGAGCGGCCAATTCGCTTCTCAGTGTCGTCGTCATATCTCCGCCGAGTTCCTTCGTCCCAAACGAAAAACTAAGATAACTATAAGTCTTCCAATATTTTTTGCACAACTTAGTAACTATACTAAAGCCAGTGTCTCAGATTACTGACTCTGTGGAATCTCAAACCGTTTAATACCATACAAATATCTCGATACTACCCGAAATATCACGAACTTCTTTTTTTTTAACAGGAATTGAGTAGATCCGCGACAAAACACATAGAGGAAATGTAATTCAAACATTACATGTTTGAATGGATGTCGTTCGTACAACGTTGAATGAACGCAATCTACCTTCCCAGCCCGCGTCACTTTAGCCTCATTTCTAGTCTTGGCAACTATTTTCATTGAACAGCAGTATACATCGGAGATATAATAATAGCTATATAGTATTAATTATATAATTTTATTTTTACTTCAAGAGTTTGTATTTATTGTTGTTGTATTTTACAAGTGTCAGAATTAAAGATCATCTCGTGATAAACTACACGGGATGGGTTATACGAGGCTTTATCCCTAAATTGACCTGTAAATTCGACAATTCGATCTTAAGCACATCCCAACAGGGAAAGAAAGACGTCGAGACCGCGATCCGAAATAAACATTCCCACCTCAAAATTTGTAAGCCTTTCGAGGATGCTTAATAGGCGGCCTTACTCTAATAGTAAAGAAAAATTACTAGCGGCGGTAATCACACAAAATCGGTAGAAATCACACGATTCACCATGACCTCAATATATAAACAGCGGACCAAGTTCTACAATCCCAGTTGCTAAAGTTTCATTCCCGCCTCATCCTAATTCACTCTGTTATCCACCCCCACCCCCACCCCCCCTACATCCACCTAAACTCTGTAGCCTAGAGATCTCCTTGGTCTGTAGCCCGGATACACGTACAGTGTGCTATCACTGCTTGGCTTCTTTAACGTTTCAAATAAGTGACATAAAACAATTTCCGCGATTCTACCTATAACCACAAAGGTCGATAGTACAATAAATAAAAAGAAAAAAGAATCGGTCGGAAAACGAAACCGGACTAACTTAGGCGAGAGACCTCGCAAATGTCTTAATCTAGTAACGTACCTAATAATAGGTACCAATTAAATAACTCGATTAGGCCCCGTAGCCAACTGTAGATGGTTAAAACGGTTCGTCTTCGTGACGGGTCGGTCGACAAAGACGATGGAGACTTACGGAAACGGTTACCCGGACGGAATGAGCGAGCCATCGTAAGCTCGGTGGAGTCTGTACCGTCTGGTGCTAGACACAGTACGACAGAGACGGAAGGAGAGAGAATCGATCAGGACGAAACTCGTGACGGGGGCGGGCGGCCCCGAGTCCGAATCGAGCCTAACCCAGCGTTTAGTGGGTCACCGACGGGGACTGTCGTGTACCTCGAGGTTTTGCTGGCCGCAGAGGACGTCGAATATGGCGAGGTCCTGGTCGGCCTCTTGCTGGTGGGGGCTGGTCATGTCGTCTCTACCTCTGGTCGAACGCCGGCACCACTGCCCATAACCGCTCGGCTTACAGTCCACCGCCGCATCGCTCCCAACGACCGTATCGATCACGGGGGGGGACCACCGTGTTGTCGTCTCCACGGACTGACCTGTACACCCGTTACAGTCTATATGTGCCCTGAGATTTCCTTTTGAACGCCAAGTTCGTTTAAACGTGAATTAAAAAAAAAGTTGGTCAGGGTTGGACAATAAAAAAAATAATGCAAGGTAATAATATAGTACCAATACGCTTAAGCGAGAGGAGGCAGAAAACCGCATCTCGCAAATATCTTATTCTAGTAACCTGCCTACACCGCGACGACGCGTGGGGGACAATGGCCAGCAGCTACGCGATAAGCTCGCATTAATTTTTTTGGTTCGCTACAATTGTAAAACCTAGCGGTATTTGGAATAACCCTGAAATTTAGTCTGTCTGGGAGATCCGGGGATTTAAAAAATTCGATTCGCGTGGTGGTCCTCGTGCCGGTGTTGTGTTTTGGAGTCGGTCACTGGGCGGGTTGGTTACTACAGAGGCAAACCCCACCAAGTGGGGGGCAGTCAGTTTCCTGCCTCACAGAGCACGCAATTACATAATTATTAATTGCCAGTCAATACGCAATACTGTTTCTAATCAAATTGATCCCGTTTAAAAAAACACTGGCTAGTCCAGAAAAATACACTAACTTACTGCTTTGCGACATAACGAAGCTTATAGTAATTCTATAATTTATCTCTGAAATTTGAAATGATATAAAGTCGAATAATTAGTACATTCCAATTTCGGCAGTAATGGGTATACATTTTGATGTAAATATGTATGATGTATATAATTAGTTTGAACGCAATTACGTAAATAGATAAACACAAAACTAAAACAAAAATAAATAATGCAAAATAAAGTATACTTTTTCATCTTGCAAAATTTGTTGTGTGAATAAATAGTTCTGTCAGTAGGATAGAATTCCCTAATGACTTCCTCACCTCCAGAAGACCCTCTTGCAAATTTCAGTTGAGGGTTATCAAACAGAAATTATTGGAAGAGTGGTCTTCCAGTAATATAATGCCATATATAAATGTTAACATGTCTTGAACTTCCACTGAACTTTAAATTTGTCAATCAAATGTCAATTGGTGAAATAATAAGTGAAATACAAAAATCAATTAGTACATTAACTGTTTACACAACCTCCTAATGAAACTAGTAGATTAAGAAATTATATCACTTTAAAATATTAATTATAAATTAATTATCTATAATTAATTATAAATTAATTATCTATAATTAATTATCTATAATTAATTATCTATAATTAATTATTAGCAAACATTTAAAATAATTTAATAATTTAATTTTTAGTCTAATCTTATACTTCAAACAAATAGGTCAAAAATAGAGACTTGCTCAGTTTAAAAATGGAACACAAGCTGACAACTTTCTCATTGCAGTCTGAAATCAAAAACTAATCTAAACTAAAATATTGCTCATTGTAGATTAGTGCTTTGCATTTAAACAGTAATGCGAAATAAATGTTTTGCAACTGAAAATAAAAACCATGATACAATTAAAACACAAATTACAATGCATGCAAATTAACATGATTCAAATTTTAATACTCAGTTAATCAGGCAAAAATAATCTTAAATTAAAAAATAAATACACTTCAATTAATAATATGCTGTAAAATTTGCAACAA
Source organism: Lethocerus indicus (assembly GCA_019843655.1). Classification (NCBI taxonomy): domain Eukaryota; kingdom Metazoa; phylum Arthropoda; class Insecta; order Hemiptera; family Belostomatidae; genus Lethocerus; species Lethocerus indicus. The sequence goes on from JACDQD010000008.1 coordinate 14,685,412, forward strand.
AAGATTAAGTAAGCATTTTATAGTAGTTCATTCTATTTTTATGTCACAAGTTAAACATATATTGTCTCCTCTTGTGTCCTCTACACCATTAAAAAAATGGCCAGCAGAACAGCTATTGCCAGATTAAATACAGCTCTAAGGATACCAATCAACCAAAAATGTTGCTTACCCATTGTAAGTACATTAAATTAATATTGTAAAGTAGAATTTTTTATTTATATTAAAATCATTTTTTGATCATTGAATAAGTTCTTCTTTTTGGTATACCACAGGTGCAAATTTAAGAATTGAATTTTATTAAGTTCTTGATCCTAAGTTGAAAAGTGCTAAGAGTATAAGGAAATTAAATTCAATTACCAAGAATTACCAACAGAAGCTTTTCTAAAGTCAGTGTTACCATTTGATTTCATTTACTGGTTTTAGTGTTTAACAAATGTAATATATATAAAAATATATTTTCCCAATCATAATAATGTGATTTGAAAAAGCAAAATTATACTCACAAATGACCTTGAATCAAAGAAATTATGTTGGGCAAGTGATCCAACTAAATTTTCTCTTTATGTGAAGGCTGCAAGAAAATAAGAGTATGCTAACATGTACAGAGCAAATCTACCACCCTATAATAGTTAAATTAAATTTCATATAAAAATCTAAGTTTAAAATTTAGTTTTATCAGAATTATATTTACTTTCTCTAAATGCCAATAAATGAGAAGATAATTGCGGACAAGTTCAAATAAACTGTTACTAACAAAAGCAGTTAACCACAACATTAATTGACTAAATAATAATTCTATTCAATAACTTATTAAATACGACAGCTGTAGTGATTTAATAAATTGAAATATAAATAAAAATATATATTTATATAATTATTAGTTAAAAATATTAGTTTTATTTAATTTCATGAGTTAAAATTATTTATTAAAATTTTAAATAATATTGAAATGTAACAACATAATATATTCCATTTTTAGGGCTGCCATTCACTAGTCCTTACAAGAGCAATGGCATCTACCCAAATGCCACCTGTAGCAGAATCTGTGAAAAATAAACAAGATTTGTTCCAGGTAAGTATTTTTCCTTACTAAACATATGTTGTAAATTTAATTGATTATAAGTAAAATATGACTATGTAATTATTTCAGAGTGGAGAAGCAATGCCAGTCTATATCAAAGGAGGAATAATGGACAATATCTTATACAGATTCACAATGGGATGCTGTCTTGTCTCAGTTGGATGGATACTTAAACTAATTTTTGAACTGGCTGTTCCACAAAAAAAGCATTGACTATGAACGAGACATTTCATAGTATTCCAGATTGCTTGGAAGATCTGAGAAAACTGCTGTTAGATAATAAAGATATTATTTTATATAGTACCACTTCAAATTAAAATTAGTTTATATTAATAAGTTTATATATTTTAATACATCACAGCCCAAATCTATTCCATCTTATTATATTTATTGTTTCATTATATAAATTTAATAGGTCTGTTAAAAGATTCATTTTTACAAAATAAAATATACGATTAATTTTTCCTAAAACTCTAATTAATCATATGTGAAAAAAATCAACAGAGCAAAATATAAATGGATATTCGGTTAAACAAAATGAACAGTTAAACAATAAACAAATTATTAAAAATATTTTATTGAAAGAAAAACGTCTTACGTACAAATACATGTGTATATATGCAGTTTATGTACACGTGTATGTCAAAGTATAGCAGAAGTCGGTATTAGTGTTAGCGAAATCGGTAATGCCATTCATCAAATACCAAGACCATTATAATTTAATTGGGCATTATTTCTCAGATAAATAACAGATTATAACAGACCTATATACATATTTGTATGAAATATATGTAAAATAATAACAGCCAATGGGCCAATTACATAGTCCAGATAACATCTTCCAACAAGGCAATTATACAATCTGCAGGAATGTTACATTATTTACACTTCATTTAATTACCAACATTATGCCATAAATATCAAAAAGAACATGAAGAAAAATATAAGAACAGCAAAAATTTTGATCATAAGCCATCGATTTGATGTTACAGATTGAAAGTATTTCACTATTTCACTGTGAGCAGCTTCAACATTTAATTCTGTGTCTTGAATATTTGCATCTATTCTGTAAAAAAAATAATACACCAATTTACTAATAAAACCATACAGAAATAATTAAAACAATTTTTACTGCAGTCTAATGAATATATGGAGTTAGTTAGCTCAGCACATTTAATAAGTTGAAATTCATAATTGAGGATATTAATTGTACAAGGGAATTTCCTAATAACAGAAACACATAAGAACTAGAATTTGATTCTCTGTTACAGGAATCATAATTTCCTCAATTACAAAAGTCAATTCAGTCTTAATAAAAACAGTACTTAGGTCATGATGGGTAAAATATTTGATAGTTTGAAGTCACTATCTATAATGTTCCAAATTTATTATCTACCTACCTATCAACCATTTCTTCTTGTTCCTTTACCATATGTGCAAGTTGTTGGAATATGCCACCTAATTCAACAATTGTTGACTCTATATTCTGCATTGTTTCTGCCCTACTGGTGAGATAACTATCCTAATAGGATAACAAAGCAAAAGCAAAGATGTAAGAAATTAATTAAAAAATAAACATTTATAAATATACTAGTGAGATTACTGAATAGAATACTAAATAGTGTCTAAAAACAATACATGTTTTCATTTATATCCGATTGATTGCTTAAAATAATAACGTCTTACACCTGATATACAACATATGCTGCAATAGTAACCAGGATATGACAGCATTTAAGTCACCTCTTTGATAAAATAAGTCTTGAAAAAAACCCTACATTCTAAACAAAGATGCCAATTGTTGGGGTCTAGTGTAGTCTGCATATAATTAATAAAATAATGAAAAAATCTTATAAGATTGGGATTCATAATGCCAGTCAAGTTACTGAAAAGTTTACCTTATTGCAATCAAGGTAAAGAGGAGGTTTACTATTCAAGTATTTATTGTTTTCAAAATTATTGAATTTTCCAAATTCTAATGATAATTTTATATATTATATAATTTTGGAAATAAAATTATACTCACAGTTTCATCATACATAACTAGCTGTTGCTGCATTTTCTGTGGGTTTGACTGTCTGTTTTCAACATCAATCACTATGTTGTCCTGGGAAAAAAGGACAGATCCTTGAGAGCGCATATGGCCACCTGAGCCCATCAGATCAGACTGAGGCAGAGATGTAGACACTGAGTCTTGAGAAAAGTGTTCACGCCTTCGATTAGCTTCCTTCACATTCTATGAAAAAAATTAAATAAATAATTTTACCAATTATGTATTTTCACTCTATTATATTCTGATTACTATGTACATGTACACAAACACACACAAACATATATAATAGGATTAAAATAGTAGTAAACATTCCAAAAATAGTTATATGAAAAATTAATTTGATAACTAGAAAAGTTATAGGCTAATTTTCAATGGAAATCAAGTAAACAAGATTAAGAGCTATAATTAAATAAATAATGAGAAACGGTAAAAATAGACATGCATTTTAATATGTAATTAAAATTTAATAGTATAACTAACCGTAGCAACCACTTTAAATATTTTTTCTTTTTTATTTTCATCAGGAAATCAATATTTAAAAAATGATACTGACCAGGAAAATGGCTTCAATATATATTGAAGGATCTGCTTGAATTTTTTGCTATAATTTGTAGCATTAATAATAAACTGACCTCTTTCCTAAGTTCCAGAACATCATTAAATTGAGATGACATTGTTGCTAACTTAGATTGCAAAGCAACAACAACATTGGATGAGTGGGACCCCAAATGTCTATTAACATGTTCATTTTGTCCTAATCTTAATTGTTTGAGAGTGGCTATTTCTCCATTCAAGCTGCACAAATCTTCTTTTATTATATACGTCAGCTCTTGTATCTCTGTTGGCTGATCATTAAAAAGGGGTTTTCGTCTTGCCACTGCAAATAATATATAATAAAGTGTATACAATAATAAATACATGAGAAAGCTCACCCACTCATTTTAAAATCACATTTGCAATGAAAGGAAATGCGGTGAAATACACAGATAATAAGATTAGGTCCAGGAAAATGAAGCACTTAGAGTAAGAATGTGAAATTAAACTTGTCTGGTATAACTGATGATTATCCCCACAAAATTAAGGTTGTGAGTTTGAATGGCACTGATATACAACTTTGATATCAGTTACATTTTGGAATATAAATGTAATGGACATCACACTCAGTAGATTTCCATTAGCAAGATTGGTTTATTCGAGATGTATACAACAATGACGATCGAAGACAAATTATGTACATAATATATAACCAATGTAGAATTTCATCAGGATAAAATACTGCCAAATAATGTAATACTTCATACGGTCAAATATCACAAAACTTACACAAAGTTAGTTTTTCCAGCTTTGTCCATGCACTGCCAATGTCCCTACTGATAGCCCTGGCCATAGACATGAACTTGCCATGATCTTGAATGGTCTTTGCCCTGGATTGATCAAGCCCAGGAGACACTCTCACCAGATGTCTGCCCTGGAGAGAACGCACCGCTGTCGCAAACTCTGTCGTTCTGTCTCTCGACATTCTAGGACTCTGGGTAACAGTTTTCACTGGATTTCCACTAGAGGACCATGAGCGACCATTTTCCTGCACCAAATGTGATGTAACAGAACTACTCAAACTTGGACCTTTATCAATAAGAATCAGAGGCTGCTGTTCCGACTCTGATCCTATTCTTCTTCTGCGGGTGGTCATCGGAATGACTGGCTGTTAAGCATAATTAAATTAATACCCATCTGCAACTAACCTACAAAACATAGAAGAAGGTAAATTAATATTATTCACAGTGGTAACACAGTAATGCATAAAACACGCGGTCTAAATCTAGTCAACAACCGCGAGCAACAACCTAATGAAGAAAATTAATAGAACAATTATACGAGATTAGGAAAACATCCGGAAGCTTACCGAGATTTTAAAACGCACTGCTCTTTCTAATGACCAGTAAAGCACCTCGTTAACAAATTACTGCACATATTACGCCTTCGTTATTCTATACAAATAAAGGATTCTAAAACAGAAATAAACTGAAATACAGAAAGAGCACGTATCCACGTATCAGATCAGCTGTCATGAACCAACGCACAGACACACATCCCCTCCCCATTATTTTCAACTATGCACTCTTGGTATATGCAAGAGTTTATTATTGCTACTTACCGTCATTTAAAACAAATAAATTACGTAAATTTCACCGAGGCATATAATTTAGATGTAACATACATCTTGTTATAAAAAAATGTTATAAAAAGTATTCGGAAAATGTTCAGATACTAATCCAGAAGACGGGGAAATAAATTTTACCTTAAACCAAAAGTACGATTTCAGAATTTATATTCGTAATGAATAATAATTAAACATAAGTAAAGAGAAAAACTGTTAAATAAATAAAATTGTTAAATTGTATACTTTGTTAGGTTTTTCTGAAGAAAATAATTTTAAACATTGTCTAAAACATATTTAAGACAAATATCCCGCCCCAATATAATGGCGCCTACAACCCGAAACAGAATATAATAATTAACATTGGGATAGGCTTTTTTAAAATACCAATGTTTCTTTTTTTAAGTTAAATTTTCGAACATTCCATTACCTCAGGGTCTTTTTCTTTTAGGTTTAACCACATTCTTGTTTACCATTGAGGATTTTATCTTCTTTTCATGATTGAAATTCCATAACATCATCCATACATAAATCTTGCACAAAGTATAAAAAATGCAACAGTAATTAACTAACGGTTAATTAACGGTTGTCTTAACTTGACCTTTAAGCCATCAACTGTAAATTACACTTAGCTCAAGTTTACTAAAAATTAAACAGAAAAGCTTGTGTGTAGGAATTGTGTAATATATTACACACTAAACTAAAAAAAAGTCCACCATTGAACATTTTATTTGTGAAAATTGATAAATAAATCTTGATAACACAATTGATAATATGATGAAATATGAATCATTTTAGCATTTTATAATGTAAGGCATCAATTTAATTAAATCACACCAGAAGAACGTATTGTTTGGGATTCTGAAGACTTCTCTCGAACTTTGGATTCTATGATAATATGCTCAGCCACTGCAATATTAATATCCATATCATAAATCTCTTTCTTGATATCTTTTATTGCTTTCTTGATATGAATAAGTGGTGCTGCAATGGAGAAAAAATGTTAATACTTACAGCATGTAACATTAACATTAAAGTCAATTTTAATATATGATTGTTATATTAGTATCAAACAATGAAAAAATGTGTTACTCCAATTCAGAACTTATTAAATTAAAATATAACATATTGTTTTTTAAATTTAAAAATATTTAAAAAAAATTAATTTTTTTTAAATGTAATGATCCGTCATGTACTTCATACGTCACGTATGTCATACAAACTTTGGGTTTGCATAACAAAGTTAAACATTAATAATTTGCAAATTTTTTAGCATTTTCCTTCTACCTGGCTAAAATAGGTTGGGTCACATAGTCTTGAAATATATTGTCAATTTGAACAATATTATATTACACAGTGCTTTCTCCTTCCTAATAAACATGTAAATGGATGGACAACTGAATTTTTTTGAGGTAAGCAATGTCAATAATGTCACAATAACGTGTAAGTAATCTGATAAGAGACACAAGTATTTTTACAAGATGTGCCAACAATTTTTCTAAATTTTTTGCTTTCTTGCCCAATAAAAAACTCTTAACCAAAACTACTTAAAGGAAGAATATTATTTATATAGGTAATTCATGTTAGAAACCTACATCCATCAGACATAGTTGCTCCTCTCTCCTCCATTTCTTGTTTAACTGATTCCAAATTATCAGAAATGCTATTTAAAATTTGTTGCCTCTCTATAACACCTCCATTAACTTCCTTATATTGTTCATTTACCACTGCTAACTCATCCTTAAAAAACAACATGGCTTGCAGTAAATAAATGGACAGAACATTTACTCTGTGGAATGTAGATATTTATACGGATGTGTATGCATGCATTAAGTCATTACCAGAATAATGTTAAGTAAAAACTAAGAGAAAGTTACCATTAAATATTTGGCCAAAGAGTTAAATAGGAAACATTTTTAAAAAGTACCAACAGCTGGATCTATAAAAAAATATACACCATTAAAATATGGTACAATTAATACCCTTAAACTTCTGTACAGCTCCAATAGATTTTCAAGTTGACTATTGATTAATTTTTCTCGTTTTGTAATTTTTTGCATTGTTCCATCAATTTCAGTTCCGAGTTTATTCAAATGGGAAGACACAGACTGAATGATGTCTTCAAGGCCAGCTTGGTGATGCTTCATACTATCCAAATGGGATCTCCAATCACCATAATCTATACAAGAGGTAATTATTTTATATTTTTATATCAGTAATAAAACATACCAAAAACTGACCAGCTCAGCTAAGTAAATAGTGGCTTAGTGTTCAACGTCTAATGTATATAGGGTATACAGATTGTAAAAACTATAATATCTTAAACTATTATAATTTTATTTAAAAATATATGACTCTAAATATTTGTAAAGCACTATTTTTTAAACTACTGACATATAAGAACTGAAAAATTAATTATTTACTTGATTTTATAGAAACTTTGAGCATGGGCAGCACCCTTTCCAGTTCTAAATTCCATTCTTCCAATGTTGTATTAGATTCTAATATTTCATCAGGCTTTGCATTTTCCATATATGACTGAAAAAATATTCAACTGATACTCCATATGACCATTTAATTTGCATTTAATTCTGAGTAGATGTATGTATATATACATAAGTAAAACAACATCGATATAAAACACCATACTGTAGCTGCATATAAGTCATCTATGTGTAATATATTGTCCTCATCCAAATCACTTTCTTCAGCTGCCATTTCCTCTTCTACCCTGTCCAACATCAATTCAATGTCATCATCTATTACTTCGTACATATCTTCATTTTCAACTGGAGCCACTGCCCTATACAAAATACAAAAAGTTAGCATAATCATTAACTAATAAAAACTATTTAATTGGAACAAAGACAACAGATGAAATGCCTACTTTTTATAAGTAATGTTAAACTTCTCCATTGCTTTGTCCACAAGATTGTTAAGGGTCTGTATTATATACTTCCCAGATCCTTTCTTCAATTTACTAGGTGAGAAATCAACAGCAATCCCCTCAAATCAAAATTATGTGCCTTATGCATTTTAAGCATATAATAATATAAATGTCTAATATAAATGAAAAATTACACTTTACCAAAAGACACTATGGTTAAATGTAAAGAAAAGACTAAGTTTCTGAAAGCTTTGATAATAAAGAAAGGTAATTACATACTTCCTTCCATTATACCATGAATTACACTGCTTATTATTTCTGACAATGAAAATACATAAGTACAAATTAAAATGTGTAATTTTTTATAAAAGAAAAGTCATCGATTCAATATTTCTAACTAAGTAATGCACAAAATAGTTTGTTAAAAGTGATTAATAACAAAAAATTACAAGACTACGTAGAGCATCCAGTATACTAGCAATTGTTGAGTTCGGGTCATCATACTCTTGAGGCTGTTCAAAAGGTATGCCTATTTTTTGTATTAGCCATGCTGACAATGCAGTAAACATGAAGAACTGCTCTCCAGAATTTGAGTTAACGGCGAAGTAATGCCTAAAAATTTTCTCAAGGTAATGAATTAGTAATTTTACAAGTATTACAAATAAAAAATATATATAACTTTAAATTATACCTACTAAGAGGGCGCATCTTCAACGTCTTAATGAATTCTTCGTCGTAGTCCAACATTTTTAATTTTTCAAGTAATTCTTCCATAAGTATGAAAGGTAAAAACCCAGGTTGTTCCTCGTCAGCAGACATGGCTGGCATACGATTAGGAGTGACAGCCATAAAGCAAATATCACACTAACGAAATCACGTCTTATGTTTCAACGTAAACGTATGTTTCAAGAAGCTATAAAACAAGCAGCAAGGAAACAAGTGCTTTGTTTTCAATGCGGTTGCCATGACTATAAGATATTTGTTTTGTTTGTAACGTTCTCGTTAAATGTAACATTACGATCGTTTACACATGGTTCGATGCATGCATATATATATATATATATATATATAGTGTGTGTGATGGTTAAAAATGTTTAGATTGCAAAATTATTCCAACTTCAAGCGCGTAAATGTTACATCAATATTCCCATTATTTTCACGGAATATCGCATTTATTAACAAGAAGATTGATAGGGATTTATAATTTCGTACTGTACACAGGAAAATTTTCAATATTGGGCCACTTTATCTGGAGTTTATATTACGAAGCTCAAAATACTTCAATCCGTAATGCGTACAGCGAGCACAATCAATTATACAAGTAACCTTATTTTCCATTGTCTGACCTAATTCTTTGTTGCGTGAAACATGGGAATATTTTTCTACATATTTATTTCCTTGGAACACCTTTCAGCAGTCTGAACAGTGTTCAAGGCCGTCACCAAGTGCCGCTTCGTGATACAGAGAACACAGTATTGTAACATGATAATTACAAGTCACATGCCATATAAGTTATACTAACTTATTTTCTTATCAAATTTATAACTGTAACAGTACCTTAAGGGCAGGCATGCCCATTTGTATAAAAGTGTACAACGAGAATGGGAGAGGGGTGGAGGGTGAGTTATATCCTAATAAAATGAAACTAGAATCATGAAAAAAGATACAATTAACTGACAATATTTATTTAATTTAATTGGTTTACAGATTTTAATTTAGAACAGAATAATTGAATCTTAGAATCCCACTTTTCCAAGTTTAGTATCAGTTTTTGGATCAGCTGTGATATTTTGAACTGCTACAATGCACTCGTTAATGTTGGTCTGTAAATCTCGTAGATCGTGTATGTATAAGAGTCTCAAAATTTTTGCTGCTTGATTCAACACATAATCTCCTAAATCGAACCCTAAGTCTGCTTCCATAAATGGAAATGTTGTTGCCTAAAACAAAAATGTTATCATTTTCAGCTACAAAATATTATAACTTTGTACATTTTGTAGGTGGCAAATAAGCAATTGTTCAAATGAGTAAATCATTTTACTTTATTCATTTTTTTATTGTAGTGTTACTTTATATATGAATTAAACATTAAAAATAAAATAAGGTAATTTCAAACTACTCTTATTCTGCTTCACTGCTCATTTACCTTACTATTATGAATGATACCATTTTGTTCAACAGCTTGGGTTACAACGGTACTTATCGCCTGCAATGTCAGTAAATGATTAGGATGAGGTGTCACTTTGAGCAACTCTGCTAAATTTTTAATGCCCTTCTTGAATTCTTCACAGTCAACTAAAGCAAGAGAAACATAGATATTTATTATTAGTTATTTATAATGTACTACACAAGAACATCTAAAAGTGTATTTAAAATACTTTATATTGTATTGTTAGAATTGATGAATTTAAATATCTCATATTAATTCTAAAATATACTATTTATCTAATATCCACCAATACTGAATTCTAATGAGTCTTCTGTACTTATTTGAGTTCCAGTCATGATCAATTCACACTTGCCACTGAAATAAAATTCATCTTGCAATTGTAAGAGTAAACTCCCACACAGAGGGATTGACTTGTGTTCGAAACTTGGGAATCAAACAGGAGTTTTTTGTCAACAAGAATACAGTCCTCAAAATATTCAAACATTTTTTTGGTACTTGTGTCCTAAATGGTAAGACCAAAATATGGCCCTGAAGGTTGTATTATTTAATGGGTTTGATTTTGAGAACCAATATTCTATTCATAATATATTTCCATAACTGCTATTCAAGCAATTTGCACACCATAAGTTGGTGCAAAAATTAAATTTACTAGTTCTTGGTTTTTTTTGTACAATTCAAAGATTTATTTTTAGGTTAGGTTAGGTTATAAGTAACTCTTAGATTATAAGCATGTAATAACTATATAAGTAACTCATAATATTCTGAGCTATACAGTTCACAAACCTTAACAATACTGAAGGTAGAAATATTTCTTGGCAGTAAGAATCAAATTTGCAGTGTAAGCGATCTCAATGGTTAGAAACATACATCTCTACCAACTGTTTCAACATAGGAATTTTCCTAATTTAATGCAATTTAAAATAATAACACTTAATACTCACAATCAAGATTGTCAAGAGGATTTGATGATATAACACGAGGAGCATCCTTTTTTGAATTTTTTATGTTTTCAGACAATCTCTCTTGATACTTATCAACTGAAAAGAAAAACAAAATTAAAAAAACTGGTAACACAAACAACAAAACCGATATGTAAAATGGTAGCTATGAAATATGTCATTGTTACAATATATATCTGAATGACAATTTCAGGGCTTTTATATGATACAATTATGATATTATTTTGTAGGAGAGATTACAAAACTTAAATATCACTTAACTTTATCACATAATTTGTGATAAATGGAATAATTTGATTGTTAATTTAATTATTATTTGTAATAATCAAATATTTATAAACACATTTTATTTCTTGCAATCAGTTAATAACTGTGTAGCAATTTTTTTGACCAACCTTGTATTGCTAATGGTAATATAAGGTAAATAGCAACCTAAACATAAATTTCATTTGAAAATATCTGGATAGATATTAGTGCAGTAATTATATTTCAGCAGATGATAATAAGATTACACATTAACACATACCACTATTATTAATCTGTAATAATAATCTACTAAAAAAAGCCAAAACTAGTCTGGTCAAGTCTATGTACGCAAATATAAATTCAAATTTCTGATTTTATTATATTTCCTCAATATAAAATTAAGTATGAGAAATATTATCAACAACTCCCTGCCAATTAGTAACGTAATACTTCCAATGACTCATTTGTAAAAACCATACTTGTACTGTTTATAAAATACACAATACTGCTTACTATTATCTTGATAAGTTAGTCGTACTGCATAACCAATAAGCCATTCCAAGCATTCAGATCTATTTGATGTTTGTATTGTCACGTTAACATCATCACAATATTTGTTGAAAGCTTCGGGCCATTGTGGTGATTCTATGGCTCTTAATCCGGCTCTGTCTTCTATCTTGTAATGTCGTATTTGCTGATCCTCTAGCCACAAGACAAGAGTCCGAAACTGCTTCTCGTCTGTAAAAAGTATTAAATGAGCGAAAGTTTCTGTGACCAGAACTTTAATTATCATTAACTTCTTGTAGGATCGTGTAATACTATGGGAATAACCTCAGTTAACAGAGGTTGACCCCCTGAATTTTTGCTGTGTTTGAAAACCAACTGAGTTAGTTCCACTCAAAGGGTTTTGCCCTTTCCTTCTGAGGCTCTCTTGGGTGTTGTCTGCTTCCAAAACATTGGAATGCATTATTAAGATCTATGTTATTAAATGTTAGGGCTTATGACCATACATCTTTATGGGTGCAAGTATTATAGTGAATATACATTCCTCTAACCCAACCAGAGTATGGCATTAATAGTGACATTCAATATCTAAGCAGTTTGTGTAAATATCTTAAAGATACATTGCAATTCTTTAACATATGATCCACAGTTTCATTTATTTCATATATTTAGGTGCTCAACTGTAAAACTAAAAAATACCATACATTCTATAAATATAATATAAAAATAACTTGCTAACAATTTTTTATTGTAAATAAATATAAATGTATATCATTCTGTAATGTCAACAAATTTACATACTGTTCAATTCAAAGAGAAATAAGGATGATTAGTTTAAACAAAAAGTTAGACCTAGATTGTAAATGTAGAGGAGTAAAAGTTCTTGTTTATACTGGTTACTCTAAATATAATAATTGAATTATATTCTACACAATAGAAAGTTTCACCTGGATAATCAATCTAAATCACCTCACCTTACACATGGCTGAAGTTACATAAGACCATATGAATTGGAATCAAGTATTTTTCCATTAAGTATGTTAATAAATATAAGTACAATAAATTAATCAATAAATAAGACCTAAATTGGGCAGACATATTAAAACTTAAGTATGGGATTAAAGCCGGTACAGATGACTACATTCTTACGAAAATAAAATCAGAGTTCAACATACTGGTAATATCAAAATTCTTGTAGGAATGATAATTTAACGCTTCCAACTTCCTGGCGAACATCTTCACGATACGAAAAATAGTTTAACAACCATCAGAATAATAATCAACTAACATCTGAAACTATAATACAGACTCAAACTAGCTTCGTTTGAACGACATGAACGGAAACATCTGTTCAATATAGGTGAATATCTGTTCACTAAATTTAAACACTATTAAAAATAAATTTATTTAACTATAACCTATTTTCTACGATTATAAATAATAACAAAAGAAATTTAATATATTATACTTTGTTTTATATATATAAACGTATATATTCAACATTTTGCGTTTCGAAAAATAACTTCACAACAAAAAATTCAATGTAGGCGTGTGAAATTTGTTTACAAAATAACGTCTAACTAAAATACTGTTTCACTACCGCATTTCAAGAAAATGTCGCTTCAGTCTCTTAATTGGATATTTTATTATATTAGAATTAACAATACGCTTGATAGAAAATAAAAAATACTCAAGAAGCATGGTACATGTAGGAGAAGAAAAAATGATAATTCTTTCAAAAGTAATTTGTTAACGAATTTACAAGAAAGAAAAAGAGGAACAAACCAACGAACAATAAGAAAACCAACTAGACTTTTCAAATCCCTGTAATTTGTCGTGTTTAAGGGGGAAAAAGTGTTGGATGTACTTAAAAAACCCAAATTTGTTCTCTTCTCTCACAGACAACTGGAATTATTAGGAAATCCAAATAGGGTAGAGTTCATTTTGATACCTCCAGCATAGGAGAACTCTCCTCCCATTAGTGGAGTAGGGGGATAACTTCACCTCTATAAAGGTTAACCTGTTCCTTCAAAAATGATATGGTAGTAATTGCAATGAACATCAATAATAATGGTATAGTTAATGTTATAGTAAATGTTAATGTATGGTCAGCCCACTACAAAAGGTCTCTTAACATAGGTATCAAGTTACTATCTAGCTGCCTCCACATAATAAAGTACATAATAGAAATAATCATAATATGGGTTTCTGATAAGAGTTTAAAAAAAGTAGAAAATACACTGTTCAATTTGAAGTCAACTCAAGAATGGCTCTGAAAATTTATTCCACCCAGTAAATGGATCATGATCCATAAGCTGTCATTATTATTATTTGTATTTCAAAATAAAATATTGATGTATTGTATAACAGAAATGTTGATTACCATGATGCCAATATTGCTTCTATTAGTCTTATTTCCGTTTCTGAAAACATTTTTGAATTTCAGTTTTATGACTGGCGTTACTTAACATAGGATGTCTGCATTAATGTCTGTTTTGGATAGAGAAAAATATAAGAAATTATTGGTGATGATATTTGAACTATCAATTTAAACAGTGAAATTATTAAACACAATTTAATAACAAATTATTATTAACTGAAATTCGATTTGAAACAGCAAAATTTGATCTATGTATATTTCCACAAAAGTAGAAGTAATCTTTCCATTAAATAAAGAAAAATCACTGTTTCAGTTATTCCAGCTTTTACGAGGCACAATTTTCCAGTAATTTTGGACTCCCCCCTTCAATTACAGTCATTTTCCTTGGACTTACTTTCCAAAATAACCAGAGATTGGGATCTGGAATAGCTTAGTGGTTAAACCATAGCAACAGGGCTAACCTGAGCATTCCAGGGACAATTGCAGTAGTCGATGGAATTTTACTTCAAACAGAATTTGTAATTCTGGCTAATTAACTGAGAGGAACTTCAAAACTCCTGTGAACTCAAAATAGAACTTTTTTCCTTGATTCCAAAAAAGACATTAGGAAATTTAAATTGATAAGGAAAGATTCTTTGAAGAAAAAAGACCTGGTATCCCACAGAATACATCCAATAAATAATGAAAATAGGAAGGTTTATCCAAATAATGGATTATAAAATATAAACAGGTAATACAAATTTAATAGAAAACAATAAAATGAATATTTATGAAATACATTTGCAAAGGTAAAAGATCACAGTCATGTAACTTATAAGGACACACGTGTACAATCTACAAGATTCAGAAAAATATTTACCCATTTTCAAGGATGGCATTCACTTGCCACAACTGAATTCGGTCCTAAGTTAGTAGGATTGGACATAGCAATCCATACAACATTAATATATGTACATAAAGCACAAGAAGAGGGATCTTTTTAAGAAACTTTTTAAGAAAAGGCATTATTCAAATCTAGAGCAAAAGAGGATATATAATTTTAAATTCACTTCTTATTGAATGAGAATGATTTTAATTTAGAAGAAGTGTTTAGCTTTTTAGAAGGTTGAGTATCTTGGTCATTATCTGCTGTAGTCTTCCTTTTCTTGTTATCAGTTTCTTCATTTGGGGTATTCTCAATAATGTCATTCTATAACAAATATTAATAACTAATAATGAAAATGTCACAATCATTACCAATGCTTGTAATAATAATGTATAATGTAAAACCTGTGAATCATTCTGGGGTTGCTTTGCAAGACACTGTTGTTTATACTTTTTCATTCCTGCTATTGCTAACTCTTCTTCTCTCAACAAAGGAAATTCATCTTGTAATTTTAACCGATTTTTAGAAAACCAATCCATAAAATTCATCTTTTTAGCAGGAATATCATTCTGAAATATATCAATGTATTAATATATATGCCATATCATATGCACAAATATAATCATTTAACTATATATATATTAATTAGTTACCTTAGCTGAATTATTACTTGTGTCTGATTCCAGGGAAATATTTTTCTTAAATGGATTATCAGGACGTCTTTGAATACGAATAGGCTTTGGACTGATAGCTTTCTTTTTTTGTAATTTTAATATTAAATTTTCTTTAACTGAAATCAGGATATTAGTATAATTTTGAGAACAAGATGCAATGACAGTTATAAAGAATCTGTTTATTGAGTGATAAATAAAAGTAGAACATTAATTTGTTCATTAATCAGTACATTACCAACATCAATATTTAAATAATATAGATACTACCTGGATGAGAATCCTCAAAAAGATCTTGAGAATAGACATTTTTTGGTTTTTCAGGGCTTGGTTCTGGTTCTGGACTCAGTTGTTCTCTTTCAATTTGAAATCTGAACAGATAACGGCAATGTATTAAACCAATCACCCATGACATAGTGTAATAACCTTTAGATTAAAATATTTATTTTAACTGATGTTTTCTTCCTAATGATATATTGAATTATAGGTTTTATTCAAACATTTCACAAAATAAATAACTGGTTTCCTCCCAATTTAACCTACAGCTAAACACAGATTTTTTATGTCAGTAAGAATCAGACCTGCCATCTCAATTGTTTTATAGCTAAAGCTCAGCCACTACATCAAGGCCCCCCTTTTTCAAACAGTAATTACAATTTGTTTTCTAAATATTTTATAATTCGTGGATCAATTTAACAGGCAGGAAACATAGAAAAACTGATTTGATTGGCTAGAAGAATTTAAGTAACATAGATATGACAATACGAGTACTGTAAAATATTAAATTACCTGGGCTGCGACATTCTTGTGACTATCTCTGAAATACGTTCAGCTAATTGGTGCCTACCAAGTTTTGCGGCATATTTGCTAGCCAACTTCACTACTTCCACAGAGTGCATACCTTCACATAGAGATATGGCTCGCCCCTCTAAACCGCTTCGACAAGCTAGCTAAAAAATAAATTCCATTTTTTCCAAGTTTTCCAGTGGCAAACAGCCACTACATTCAACTGAGGATATTAAGTTTTACAAGCTGTTTTACATCATGTGTTCAAATGGGTAATTGAATGAAAATTACCTATTATTTGGTCCTGCGATAGACCAAATTGCCACTCATTTATTTACTAATTTCAATAACCTTAACTTATTTTATCCTCTGAATATAACATGTTGCTTCTAGTTAGCCCAAAGATTCTCTAATATGTCAAAGAAATTTCAAACACAGTTTTTCTCTAATCTCTCATGACAGTTTCATTATTTGTTACCATTGAAAGGATAATAATGTGCACTTTAGCAATGCTCCTTTGCTTGAATCTATATTACTATGTAAATTAATATGGAATTGTATCTCCATTTTAGAATGAAAGGTATAATTTATATCTTAAAAAATCAAAAATCATGGTAGATTTCTATAATGTATTTACAATAAATAATTTAAGGTATATTTTCTGGTGCACACTTGTATTTTTTTGCCATCACATGCCTATTTAGTCTTGTATTAATTATTTAACATTAAAATTAAATAATTAAAATCGTCATAAATATAATATTTTAAACAGTATAACATTTTAATATTTACTTACAGCGAATAATTTCATGACAGTAACTGAAATACATTTTTCTATTGCTGTTTTTCCTTGTTCAAAGTCTTCACTCTCTAACTGTTCAATCTTGGGCAACGTAATTACATTTCTCAACATTTCCTCTTCTAGTTTTCCTTTCTCAGAGTCAAGTTCACACAATGGTATCTGTAATGAAAATAAGAGTTTTAAAAAAGTATTGTTATATTAAAATAAATTGTAATTATCTACATACATGACTGTCATAATTAAAGGTTTCACGTAACAGTAATACGTCCTTACCTGCCATTTTAATTCAGTAATAATGGGTTTTGGTAACACAGGTGGATAATATGCCCCTTTGCATAAAATACACTTTATATTTTGATTTATTTCACTTACTCCAACAACAAAGTAATGATCAAACTTTGACTTGCACTGAAAATAAAATATCTGATTACCATCATCATATACACACATATATATACATACACACACACATTTTTGCCTCTTCCTGATTTGCATTCTGCTTATAACTTAAATTTAACATTCACTGAAATAACAATGATTTCTTTTGATTAACAGACATGATCATCAAGTATACATATAGGCCTCCACATCTTGCCATATATTATCCGTAGAATTCCATCTGAGTCTAAGGTACAGAATGAACATTCATCAGTGAAGCCTATCCATCTTAATGTTGTCCTAGGTGAAACAGGAAGGGGTTGTTGTAAAATACAGGAGATCAATTTTGTGTGCAGATTAACTTTTAATGTACTGAAGGAAAAAAACTGATCGCCATTACAGCCTGAAATTAAATACATAAATATAAATAAATAAATAAATAAATAAGTAAAGAATTAATTTTTGTGCATTTTTAAAACCTTTTTAGGGCTATTTCATACTGGATTTCACCAAATTATGGCGCTATTTTTAAAAACAATAAAACAAAATGGTTATATACCTACAGCTGTGTGAAAAACAATTCCTATATTGTTTTTGTGGCCAGTTAGAGATACTAATATCCCAGGAATCGAATACAAGTCTCTCTGTGTACCATCAATGCTAAATAACCTTAATATATTTCTATCAGTAGCAACAGCAACCCAAGTATCTCCAGCTGCTACTGCCACGGCTTCTTCATTACCCAAACTGTAATCCCACTCCCTCTGCCCATCCCATGCTTTCAGAAGTATACAGACTATTTTGCTGCAACATTATTTTATTATAGCATTTTGGTTTCTTTTGCATAAAAAAAATATGACCCATTATTGGATTACACTAAGAAACTAACCTTTCAGACTCTGAAGTTCTTGGACAGGCAAGAATAAGTGCTTTTGAACTTAATGATGCCATAGAATGTCCAAGAATGTTCGTTATTCTTAACCCATGATGAACTGCTATGTCATGGAACTCAATGTCAATTTCATTCATGTCATCACTATTGAACTGTCTTACAATACCTATACCATTCCAAACCTGAAAAACATTATAACACATGTAAAGTATTTTTTTGAGGCTTCGTGAGGATATAGAATGTCATCACTGATATGATTTCCTGTGACTTGCCTATTTGATCATAAGCTAGGCTGGTTTCAGTTTTCTCCAACCTCACTATCATTCCATATCATAACTAGCATGCTATTGTCAATGACAAGAAACATCTACCTTAAGACCAAATAGACAGAAAAATGCACAACTGATTTGACCACAAGAATTACATTAAGAGCAACAACAGCAGTTGCAATGACAATTGTACAAGATTTTAATATTAATAAAAAATTCTAAATAATATTATTTTATTACTGCAAATTTTTACTTTCCAATAAAAATACATCATTATTTTATATTATGTATATTCTCACTGTACTGTGAAATGTATGAATTACCATAAATCTTTGTAACAAATGCACAGGGGTAGAACTTGGTTGAAATGGTTGTTGTAATTCAGATACTGGCAAATGTGTATTTCCTTTCATGTAACTATCAGCAATACTGTCCTTCTCATCATTTTCATCTTCGTGCATACAAAATAAAAATATATTTTTATGAATTTATTTCTATATACTTAAATATTATTTTTAAAAAAATAATTAAAAAATGAAGAACATTTACACTTGAAAAATAATTGAATTTATTCTGACATTTCAAAACGTATTTAACCTTCCAAACAATAAATAAAAAATAAATTATTGCATAGAAATTGTTAATAGCTTAGAAGAAAATGATTACACAACATACTTTCAACTGAGTTCAGTTTTCTTGTTATATCACCCTCATTTAACTGACTGAAACCTGTTTCTGCCTTTATTTTTTCAATTGAAATAACATTTTCATCATCATCGTCATCATCATCAAATTGAGGAACCCCCAATGGAACTTCTGACGGATCTTCATGTAAAGTCAACTAAATAATTAAATAATATTATTTGTAAGAGTTGATACAATTTGTTATATGATAAAATATCTTTCTTGAATTACCTCATTTTGTACACATATTTCCATATCACCCAACTGGCCAGATGCATTACAATAAGCTAAGATGGAAGAGTCTGATTTCCAAGCAATGGCTGTTATAGAATGTTCATTGGAGTCTACTGTTTTCTTAACAATTTTTCCTGAAGTAATATTCCAAACAAATATACTGCCTTTAATTGTCCCACCAGCCAAAAACTTACCACATGGAGAAAATTTGGATACACTAAATACCTAAATTAAATGCCAACAACATTATTAATGAATTAACATTAATTAATGAAACAAAATATTAATAGATTTTAAATCATACTACTATTATAAAACCACATATTTACTTCATCTTCCGTTATGCATAATGTCTTAAATTCATCCCATGAACTGCGTTCGTATAATTTTATCTGAGATTTATTTGGAACTGCTAGTAAGTTGCCACTGCTATTAAAATGTAATCTGCACAATGCAGGAGCTGTTTCAAAAGAATTACTTTTTTCAACACAGTCCCACTTTTTAACAACAGCCGAACTGGATAACGACCACACCTGAACTGTTCCATCACAACTAGATGAAGCCTAGCGGAAAAAAAAATTACAAACTCATTTTACACTTCTGAATTTTACATCAGTCTTAGCTAAAAAAAAAAGAGCAATATCCTGGAGTTTATGAGCTCTGCTCATGATCAATTCAAGTTAGAAATTGAAAGACATGAATGTGTTGACTCAGGTTCAAATCTCAATGAGCACATGAAAAATTATCTTTCATTTTTCAGGTCCTCATTGGGATTTGAACTTCAGTCAACACATTCATGCCTTGCCGCTCTAGCCAATAGGACGTGAATTATATATTATACTCTTTTTAATCATATAAGGGTCCTTTTTCTTATAATGAGCTACTTATACTAATATTGACAATTGTTGATATGTAGTTTATTGACAGGCAAATCTTAGCTATTTATGAAAAAAAATCAATTCAATATTTAATCTAATAATTATTTACCTGAATGGAGAAAAAGTTATTGAGATACGTGATACATTTGAGAATGAATGAATAACAGTAAAAAGAAATATAAAAATCAATTACTGATTCAAAGATAAATATCATTATATGCATATAAAATAATACTTACAACAAATTCCAATTTAGGATCACATGAAACACTCAATACTGGTGCTTTGTGACCAATTAGCCTTTGACATTCAAGAGTATCAATATCAACCACATGAATTTCCATGTCACTGAAAATTTTACATTAAAAATTATCACTGAATATATATAGATTGGTGCAAACATGTTTTTATGATTAAAAATAAATCTACTTTGATCCAGCTGCAAGCTTCTTCCCGTTAGGAGTTATATCAATCTGAGTAACATTAGCAGTGAACCGGGTTATTATTCCATCAGTTTCGAGCTCTGGAAATGTATATGCTTGAACGTTATTTGAATTTGTTCCAACAAAGACATTATTCCCCTGTTGAAAAGAGAGGTTTAAGTAATTATTATTAATATAAAAAAATGGGAATTCAAACATTAAAAACAAAAACAAACCAGAATATATGGGGGAGAGAAGCTTATATACAAGATAAGGTAAAATACACAACTTTCAGTAATATAAAAAATCTTCACGAAATAAAGTTACTCCATAAGCTTTTTTACCATAAAATTTAGGTAAAAATTAATAACCTTTTGTGCCACGGCCCAAGCAGTTTCTCCAACACATACATCCCTTTGGTCTGCATCGTTAACTCCTTCCCAAATTCTGACATCACCTTCACTCCCACAAGTAATGATGTACCTGTATAAATTTTCATGTAAATGCACGAACGAATTTTAAAGACAGCTTAGCTGTTTCTACCATAACTTTGCTTACTTTGAATCGTCGGTATAACACAAGTCAGTGTGCCCTTCGCTGTGCGCGTATCTAAAAGACATTTTGTCGCAACTATAAAAATAAAACAACTATAACAATAACACAAACCTGGTAGAGATCTTAAGTATTTGGCGCAAAAACTAATCAATCAGTGCAGCCAACTGATGAATGTGAATTTAAACAGTACATACTCGGTTTTTAAAAAATATGTCTTAAAATATATCACATATTTTAATAATGTACGAATTAATAAAAAAATGTTAGGTTTAATTATTTCTGATCACTTTTCTTTGTACTTTGATTTTAAAATTCCTAATAATAATGCCATTTTTCAAACCAAAGTGTAGAGGAATTTGGATTGTTGAAGTCAATAATACCATAAGTCGTGTTGCACCTTATTGCGCTATACGAATGAAGGGGGTCAAAAAAACTAAAAGACAAATATATCTGGTTTCTTAATTTATACTTCATTCGACAATTTTTTGTTAATTTAAAAATCTGTAATTAGTTACTGTAGACTGCAGTCAGCTTTCACCCTATTGTTTAAGTTATGCACATTGGTGTCGGTCTTACATTTTAAAGAAAAATATAACAATTTACTCACTTTCTACTTCTGCAATAAAAATGATAGATATGAATATCTAAATACAGAGGTGTAATAATATTTATTCTGCATAAATGTCCCATTTTTATTTTACATTTAGTTTAAGATTTAAAACAACTTATTTGTAAGTACACTGAACATAACTTTTCTTTGAGACTGAGTCCAGTTGAAATTTTCTTAATAGCAGGAATAATTATAATAAAGGAATTCCAAGAGTTACTAAGGTTCCTACGAAATAAAATTTCTAACATCCTCAGTTTTATTTATAAATACAGGATTCCATAATATTCATATAATAGATTTCTATTGAAAGTAGTATATCAGCTACACAGTTAATAAACATATGTATATTTCATTATTATATTCCCCAAATTCAATATTAAATTTAAACATAGTCAGACATAATGAGTAAATATTTATAACAAGATCTGCTCCACTTTTTTCGGTAAATAAAATGTTATGAAACATTTTCAGAGAACTAAGCTATACAGATACCACTAAAAACAAATAATGAACAGAAACTAGTCTCAATCTTATTTGTGCTTGATCACTTCTTAATATTTGATTTTAAAATATATTTTTTCTTCGTTATGAGTATGTATATATATATATATATATATATATATATATATATACACACATATATATGTATACACAAATGTGTATGTATGAATTCATTGTTCTATTACACTCTGTCATTGTTCGGACTAGATTAAAATCGTAGAGCATAAATAGTAATAAAAAAAACACCATTTAATTATATTCATTGTATACACAGACAGATTATTTCAAATTAAAATCTTTTTCATAATAAACAGAAGAAACAATGGTCAAAATTAAGATAGCAAAAATAAAAATAAAACAACTTACTGTTACAATCGAGTATATTTTGAAGTCCCCGAATTTTTATATAAGCACATTTAACATTTATTTTACTTAGACATGAGCAACATTAAGGTTTAAGTCAAGGCTCAAATGCCATTACTGAATTGAATCTCGGTAACACCTGATTATTTATATTGTAATAACAAAATGGAAATAAGTTAATGAAGGGTCATTTTTCCATTCCAAATACTACATGAAATTAAACTCTTTCTATAACAAATATAACTCAAAAAATAAAAGTAGTCATCATATAATTCAGCTTCTAATTTAGAGACAATTTCTTAATAATCTTAAGCAGAAAATTATGTTCCAATTTTATTTATTTCCAAATTTATTCAATTAACTGAATGTTATTTCTTAACACCTTTAGACTTTTAACATGTTTCTAATGTATACATCTTAACATACTGTACATTAAAATTAACTTATGCTTGCTATACACTGACCAGTGGGCCAAAAGGAATACATATGTTCTCTCAAGAACTGAAAAGTATATATATGTATGTATGTATATATATATGTATATATGAATGTTTCCTTATGTACATCAATCTAGGAACTCAGGCCCACAGTTAAATGTTACGAGAGGTACAGAATGTCTCAAAATGTATAAATCATTAATACAAATAAATAAAATACATAAGCCACAGTTCCCACTTTATAAAGCATAAAATATTTCACAAATTAAAGATTTCTAAATGTATTAACTATTTCAAATTTTGAAATGTCTAAAAATGTCTCAACATCATATCTAATATCCCTTGTACATTTCTAATACATAAATACAAAATTGTTAATATCACAACTAAAACCAAATTTCAATAAAACAAATCACACAATGTTTTTGTAGGCTAATGTTGAGGTATGTACAAATACTGCTATTGCTGTTTGTTGTACCAAAAAGTAATATAATCTGTCATTATTATTAATATTTTGATGTTCAAACTTTCCACAAATACATATAAATATATATATATATAAATATATATACATACGCCAATTTAAATACTTGTTAATCATAATTAGAAAAATATTTTTGAACTTTTTTTTTATAACACTGACTTCAGAGAAATTTAATGTAATTAAAATAAATGCATACTAAAGCAAAACTGCACGAATGCAAAAAGTACATTTGTTTCCAATGCCAATATATGTAATTACATTAATATTCATAACACTAAGACTTTAGTCTAATAACGTCAATATTGAGAGCAAATCTAATTATGACTCTTATGAAATTTTTTTGACATTTTCATAAACTGTATAACAGCATCATAAACTGTATTTACATTAATTTCCAATTTCTTGACAATAGTCTTTCTTTCGTGTAATGATACCTGAAAAAATTTAAAAAGACCATTACATAAACTCACAAAAGCAAATGAACCATAAATTATTTGTATGAAATTGTTAATAATGACTATTGTAAATAATAAATTGCTGAATAGTTCAAACTTAAATGAATAAAACAGTTAAACCCAATTCTGTAATTAATAACACACTCACATTAAACAGCATTTATTTTGTAAAAATTGACGAGTGGTGTATTATTTAAAAAAGTTTGAAAGGAAAAATTGTCTGTAAGAACTCCTAGTTAGTTTAATTAAGATTCCATTTTCCAGGGGGATGGGGGAATGAATATCTTATATTGCATAAAATTAATTTTATTGTAAATTACACATCATTAGATTAAAAAGAAATACCTGCAATGCTACACAACTGAGCAGATTGCAGGACTACTTCATTTGATATGAGAAAACATAACCAAAAAGAACAAGTAACTTCAAATGAAGGTATAAAACATATAGGGCAAAATTTAGTTCAACTAGTGCATAACCTGTAATTTCTTTATTTCACTACTTGATATCCTCAATTCAATGACAACCAAGTTTACCTTATTAAACTACTTCTTAAATTAGAATGATTTTTCATATATTTATCCTGAATTTCCAACACAAGTTTTTATTTCACATATTTAGATTTATCAACTTTTTATTTTAAAATGGATAAAGCAAAAATAAGATAAACATTAAAAAACAATCTCTTGTAAAAACAAGCACTTGAAACTGAAATCAAGTGCATATTCAAATTAAAGGGTAAGTGCTGTTATATTAGAAATAATAAATATCAATACAATGGCACTAAAATACTAACATCTAAATATGTAAAACACATAGATTATATAAACAAAACAAATAATTGTAGTTATCTTGTACCTTTAATCAAACTCTATGTCCATATTAAAATCTGGCCTAGAAGAGGAGCTTGAACTATTGCTATTACTTGTAGTTCCTGAAGATGATGTAGATGATGTCCTCGAATTTGCAGACTCATTTCCAACCCTATTGAAGAAATGAATTAACTTTATGAATGTTACAGAACACTTATCAACTGAATAGTAAACACTTAAAGGTAGTGACATTTATTCTAGTTTAAATGCCAATATTTCCAGTTTATATTGGTACGATATTCATGGGTAAAAATTGTATACCGAAAAAGAGCAGCCAAGCCATTTCCCACAACATTGCTTGAATTATCTTGATTTTCAGCATTTCCATCATCTGACAATGTTTTACGACAAATCGGACATGTCCCATGCTAAAATAATAAATAATATTATGTATATTAGGCTACATTAAACGCATATATCAATTTCAAAAATAATCAATAAGAATCAATAATTTAATATAAATCATTTGCAAATAAAACCAATATTATATGATAAAATAATGAATCCATTAGTTATTTAATTATAAATCAATGAATATGTAACTATATGTTAAGATGAAATAATCTAATATAAGAACAATTATCATGTTAAGATAAGACATTAAGAAACATCTTACCAATTCTAGCCATGGTATAATACAATTTTCATGGTATACATGTTCACAGGGTAATTTCCTTACGGGTTCTTCAACCTTAAAGTCTTCCCAACATACAGAACATTGTAAGTTTGTATCTAAACAAAAGAAGTGCCTAATTATTATCAAGTTATTGTAATGTTACACTCTACTATACTCTTGTGCAAAACAGTCACAAAAAATAAAAATGATATCACAAACAATGCTCACCAACTTGCTCTTTTGTAATGATAACTACAGGTATTTCATTTATTTTGTCTTTAGCTAGTGGCGGTGGTCCTGTTGTATCGATCTGGTTTAGCAGCTGTGTAACTATAGCATCTAGGCCCTCTCTGCCCCATGCATAATCTCCAGGGTTTCCCAACAGGAGTCTGAAAAGTATTTTTCATTCCATAACAAAAATATGTAAAGAAATATTACTGTGCCTGTAATTGACTCTTATAAACTTAGCATTAAAAAAAAAGCGTATTTCCTAATGTCACCAATGTGTCACTGTACAAATTTGTACAATCAGCAAATCCAAAATTCCTTGATTTCAGAAAATGTTATCCCTGTGTGTGCTGAAATCCCAATGTGAAACAAACATACTCTTGTGTATGCATACAAATATATATTTAGATACACACAATGAAAATTAAGTTGATTACTAACCTTGACCCTTTTCCTTTAATGTCAACTTAATAACTGAACAGCAGTACTATTTGGTCAAGTTCAATGCATCAAATATCATTATATTAAATATATCACTTAGATTATGAATAATAATCATCATAATAATCAAATGGTCATAATAATGATCATTATAATCTTAATGATAATGATAATAATCTTTATTTTATATTACAACAAGACATG
Source organism: Lethocerus indicus (assembly GCA_019843655.1). NCBI lineage: Eukaryota > Metazoa > Arthropoda > Insecta > Hemiptera > Belostomatidae > Lethocerus > Lethocerus indicus. Next base: position 14,712,497 of record JACDQD010000008.1, read on the forward strand.
TAACTGTCTATACTACAATACGTCATTTCTTATTCTTATTAACAATCTGTATCTTAATATATCTTATTATTCAAAACTGAATTATAATTATAGGATAATAATTTACAGTTTACACTCACACAGGGGCAGCTCCTCTTGCTGTTCCAACACCAATTGTACCGGCGCCTCCCCATCCTACTCCAGTCAGATTGACAATAAATTCCTGGATAATATTTTCTATAGGGGTTATTTGTCTTGATCGACCTGCTCTGAAATTTCAAATTATGTCATTCCCCCAATTGGTGGACTATTAATAAACGGATTAATGTATTTAATAATAATAATTAAATTATAATATCTAATATGAATGAGAAGCAGCAGAACTCAATTATGTCCTTAAAGTGTCCTCCAAAAATAAATCTGTACTATAATTCATATGTTACCTGCCACTTCTACGTCCGCGGCCCGCTCTTCTATCATCAGGTGCAGATAACCCCATCAACATTTCATTCAGCATCTTTAATATTGAACAATATCAGAGAATAACATTATCATTGATAATATTCGTAAGGCAAAATATAAATTAAGGTCTTCACTTACCTCAAAGGGCTGGACTACCTCCACATCATTGTCGCTATCTTCATTCTGGTCAGGCTGCGATTCTAAAGCTTCGATGAACCCACTTTGACAATTTGGGCATGTGTAATCCTGCATTTGAAAGAAATGGCATAATAACAGCATCCCACAGATAGACAATATGAAAAAAATTCACGACTTATAGAAGATATTTCACACATTTATTATATTAAATTCTTTAATTTTATAGTGTACTGTTTTATTTTATTTTAAATATACTTTAAGGCTTAATGAAAATGAATTATATTATATAGTGTTATATGACATTTCTAAAGAATTTTGTAAACATGAATGCTGATACAATCCATTTATTAGATCAGAAGGAAAAATAAAACACGAAAGGGGACATAGACTGAACAGTATAACAGGATCTAAATTTTAAAAAATAAACACCAAACAAATATTTACTTTGTCACCCTCACCAAAGATGTCAGACATTATTTCAACAAAGATATACCAAATACCACTACATGTATACGGACAACTTGGTTAACAAGATTGATACATGATACAGAAGAAAAATCAATAATAAAAACTTGAAAAAATATAGTGCAAATATAAGGGAACAAAGAGATAATTTATAAGTTATTATCTAAGTAAAAAATTGCAAAACTTCGACCAAATAAAAATAATCTGGTTATTAAGATCATTATATTTTAATATAACATGTTGTTATACTATATTTAATATGTTACCTTGTGTCAAGATAGGCACGAGACTATGATACATTTATAAATCATACCGTAGAAGAAATTATGACATGGATGCATTAAAAGTATACATTTTTAGGTGTATTTAGGTATTCAACATAAATAGTTGAAACCGGCCTTTCTGATTAGAATTCAAAATGTTAAAACGTCTATTAATAGATGCCAATATATTTTGCCAATGCAGAGATGCAATGAGAATTGTGTTAATATGATTTGTTGCACCATTATGTCATTAACAAATTTAAGTTAAATGTTCTTCCTTGCAGAGCTTTGATATTTCAGGAGTCAAAGTTAACAGTTCGGCTAGTTCTAACAAATGTGGTTACGAAAGTAACATACAATTCCTACAGGAAACATCTGACAATAAATATGTTAGCAGGATCTCAGGAACTTACTAGGGTTAGCAAACAATTAATACATTCGAATATAAAAGATTATAAAAACGTTGGAACACAAAAAACAAATTAATTTTCACTTTAGAAATACAAAATTGCCCATATGTTTGAAGTAAATAAAACCGTACGCTACAAGCACGGAAAGAAAAATAAAACATTCATAATGATGAAAGGGTATAGTACACGGTGGTCGGACAGGAGAGACTGACACACAAAAGACGTTGCATTGAACGACATAGTATATATTAGTAAATGCGTATGTACTTACAGGTAATACGCCCGTTATTTCTTGGCTGCATTTGTGACAAAAAAATCTATTTACTGGTAAATTTTCGACAGCAGCTTCGTCGGCCATGTTCGTATGATTTCACTACCTGCCTGTAATTTTACTGCCTTCTTGATCGTCGCCTTCTACACCAAAACATAAGATTATATTTTGGAATGCAAGGCAATCAATTTGAATAATAATGAATAATTTTTTCATATTTCACGAATAACAGTGTTTAATTTGAAATGCATGCGAAGTACTGCTGGAGTAATAGGACGGCTATTTGCGTTCAAATATTACTTGTGCTACGATTCCTGCTCGCGGTTCAAATTTGTCAGTTGTACATTGTTTGGACCGTGTACGCCTTGTCGCCGTTCTGCTCTTATTTGGCTTCTGTTTATTTTAAGAGTTGAATTGATTTCCGTCGAATACAAATAATGTACGGGCTTCTGATCAGAGTTGTGCTCTTATGTTCATTTGGGTTGGCGTTTTCGCTTGAAAGGAAGGTTTGAACGAATCTTGATTTCTTTGCCAAATAATTCATGTATTGTTTATTTCTCTCGACCCATTGTGAGTTTCTGTTGATTCTATTATGTTGGTGGTGTTTTGTTCTATTAATTGCTGAATATCATCCGATGCACCATTTATTCCCTGTTTAAAATAAGTATTTAAAGGAATCTTTCTAATAACGTTATTAACTAGTTGTGTTTTTCATTGAGAATACATTCTGATCATACAACAAACTGTTATAAAATCATATTTATTGCAATATATTTAAAACGTCATCTGTTACATGAGGAATAAGAAATGTTATGATTGTTCTGAAGCATTGCTGTATTTATTTGTAGATGTTTTGATGTGATATTTTTATAATTTTTGCACTCATCATATAAAACTTGATCTGTTAATAACTTTAGAGTTGTGTTCTTATATTATTTGTAGTATCATTAGGCTCTATTGAAATATACGTATTGGTTATGATGTACTGATAATTGTGTTATCTATGCCTAGAGTGGAGTATGTAGCATCAACATATTACTGTATTTATCATCATATTTGAAAATATTTTTTTTTGTAAAGCTAACGCTCGTAGTTGCTGTACTCTTTTATTATTTTAATGTTGAATACTCACTTTTAATAATAGTGAACTGTTAATTGATATGTTTATCTTAAATCAAGTTAGTTGTAAATTCCCTTAATTATCATCTTCAAAATGGCAAAAGTATTGAATTATAAATCCAAATTAGGAAGTGTAACTGTTTAAAAAGATTTTTTAACTCTATTCACCTGGATAAGTTAATATGCCTTTGGCAAGGGAAATAATCCATACTTTAAGTGTAAATGGACACTAGAGAAACATAATCTTCCACTCTTCTAATTTAATATTAAAATCTGGTTGTAAGTGTCCTATAGTCAACCATCTGACCATTTTCATTCAAAAACCCCTAGAGGATATTTTCAAACCATTTGTTTATTTTATTAAATAGTTATAATAGTTACCAGATTAGCTTAATGGAAAAATGAATTTGTTTGTTAAATAAGGCTAGTTTTTAATGAGCAATTCATCAAAAAGTAAATTGGAGCTATGACAGGAAACAAGTTGGAAAGAGAATTTCTTTGGTCTAAAGTTTTAATAAATCTCTAAAGATATAACAAATGTGTTTAATAACACATTAGGTTAGATAACGCATAATAATTCAACTTTTCGATATATTAAATACAGAGGAAAAAACTCAAATGAGAAGATAGGTAGACACTAACTTTTGTACACAGCCTGCTGTCTACTTTTATTTATTAATTTTATTATTTTTAATAATAAAATTCTATTGCTCATTACAAAAAAAATTATATTTATTTTAACTGTTAAAAAATATCAGTTTGGATTATGATGTTAATTTTTTTTCCCAGTTAACAGTGACACTAAACCCAGGCTGTTACTTGGACTGTAAGAAGATGTCTGGTTTTGTTATACACATCAGGGCGGATGGCCCCAGTGACACGCTACACTATTTGTGGGATTTCACGAGGAAACCAACTGCTCTCATTGCCCTCACTCCTCCCATTTCATCCCTTGATATCAACTGGAGAGATTTCCTCAGTGATGCCTCTTACAGTTCAATCGAGTTCTTGCCGCCCCCATCATACATGTTTTCTTTCATTATTGATGAGGTACAAATATACAACCAAATATTTTTATTTTTCTTACAGATGGGCCATTCATTGTCTGCGCACAGAAATAACATATCTTATGATATTGGCATTAAGTAATAGGATGAAAATATTGGTTTGTTTGGGTTTTATATATTTAAAAATTACTGTTCAGTGTTGATCAGCTTTTCATTTTAAACCACCTCTCTCATTTGATATGGCTCATTGACTTTCATTGCAGGAATTCATTGAACCTTTGCACTATATTGTACTGTTGTCCAAGATTGTGGCCATACTGTGAAATTTAATTTTAGCATTATAAATTTATGTGTTCAATATTTCACAGATAAGATATGACTTATTTTGGAAACTAATAAAGTTTTGAAGTATAATTGAAATTGATATATTATTCTCAGATAAATGGCTTTAAAATGTATAATAGTTTTATTTTACTGATTAAATAAATCAAAGCTGCATGATTTTATGTGATTTTTTCTTGGTTTTAAGGGTTTGTAATTTAAATTTCAGATTATTGAATTTAATGACGTCAATGACACCGGAAAGTTGAATGAGAAGATCACTGACAGTGGATACCTGAATATAGTAGAAATGAATGATTTAGAATGGGGCCTTGTATCCTTAAATAATGACTCTGATACAGCTTCCATCATAGCCGCAGCTACCTCTCCTGACCATAAAGGAGAAATTAGAATTATGGTATTTAGAGAAATTTGAATATGTTACCATAATATGAAACTGTTTGTTTCTAAGTGATATATGATTTATAAAAAATATAAATTATAATTATACAATAATATTTAGTTATTACTACTGCTAGAGGAAAGAAAAACTGTTGTTTTAATTCAATTTGGTAAAGGTAGTGATTATAGAAAAAAGTGCTTCTAGTTAGTTGATAGCTTTTATTTAAAAATTGTTGATGAAATCATTAGTATATTTTAATGTGTTTGCATATAGTGATTTATATTTTTTTAGTTGGTTCCTGTATAGTTTTCTGTATCTTCAAAATTTGAATTTCAGCTGAGTGCTTATGGAACAAGTGATCATAGTGAAATTTTACCTCATCTGCTGCACACCTCAAACTCCTTCCAAGTAGATGTAATTCTTGACAATTTTCCTGTTTCTCATCCCACTTCAAGATATGCAGTTAAGATGGTCACAATCAGCAGCGAAAGTGCTAATGTGCCTGCGACATTCCACGTGTATAAAACTATCAATGACGAACACTCTCCAGGCATCTTCACAGTAAGTGTTCTTGAAGCTGTTAATGAATTCTTCCATTTGATACTTTACCACCTATTTAACTGTTTTCATTATGTAACCAGTTTCAATTCCCTCAGTAATCTCTGTATCATTGTGAAATATAACAGAAAAGAAATTAATATATGTAAGAATTATATACTGTTTATAACAAAAAGGACAAAAAGATTTGTGATTTCAAAAATTATTTAGTATAATATCTGAATTACTGTGATTTGTTGACAGCTGTCGTATAACAAGCAGAAAGGCTGTGTTGCTTGGTGTCCTGAACACTGTTTTTAACTTGCTTTCTTTCAATCGTCAAGAAATTATCCGTGTAGTGTCAATGATGTTGAAATATTGACTTTTTTAAATTGTTATAGGTAAATGAGGTGCTAACAAGTAAAAATGGAGGAGGCTATCTGCAATGGAAAACTGTGGTATATACATCACCTAATCATACTATGAAAGATTCTACACTCACTCACCATAACCAGATTTACCCAGAAAACTATCATAAAGCTGAAGACACAGCGGTTTTTGCTTTGTTTGGCCCAACTCTACAGGATATGGCAGTTCATTCCTTCAACATTTCTATGGGTACTCATGGTGATGGATTCTACAATAAAACTAATTACACTTCATGGTAAAATACCTTGTTCCTTTTTTTTATTATGTAATCATATTGTATGAATTTAAACTTACGAATATTATTACTCTTTATGTAGAATTCCTTATTATTGTAGAAACAAAAGCTTGAGCTTAATGCAAGAGGTTTTAATACCTAGTGAAAAGAAGATGTGCTAGGTTAACTGATTTTCTTAATTTTTTTAAAGGACTTTGCTGGCTGGAGTTGGAAAACCAGTGGAAGAGCAATTTTCAACTCTTATACTTGCAGTCTTACTTCTTGGACTTGGCCTTCCAGCTATTCTCATTATTATTGGCATCTGTTGTATTGTTGTACGCCGATTTTCAAATAATGCAAATGATATATTTCTTAGTCAGTAGTCTTATTTTAACATTACTAGTTTTAATATAAATTTCCCCCGTTAAAAAAAATTAAATTGTTGATATTAGTTTTTATTTTCACCTATAACAAAAAACAGTTTGTTAAAGTATAATTCATCTTTCATTTGCTGCATTGAGTTCATTTTTTGTTAGTATATTTTTAAAACTACATGTGGCTCATTGAGAAAAAAGACTTAAATGAATACCCTGACGTAAATTTACATATATCTTGATTTTTTTTAGCTTTATTTTGGGTAATGTTTTACATGTATACCTTTTAATTTTACAAATACACTCATATGTGATGATTTGTAAATATTATGTTGAGAAACAAAGCGATCTCCTTAGGCAAGCTATAGTTAAAGAAGGTTTAGTTAGGTATTAAAGATAATTATACTTCTAAATAATAATACAGTTAATACAGGATCATTTATGAAGTTGACAAAGAAACATTGTACAAGTTTTTGTGTATTTTAACAATTTATATTGTTTAGACACGAAATGTATACTTTTTGAAGATTTGAAAACAGTTGATGGTCACTATTTTATACCAAAACTGTGTAGGCAAAAGCAGATCTGGTTGTTAAAAATAATTTTAGAGGAATAAGAATAGTGGTAATATAAGCAACAGTTCATAGATTTATTGAAATATTAGTGTCATCAATGAGCATTTGTGATGTATTTTTATATATAAAATAGTAATTAATTAAAATTTCAGTACCATTTATTTTTAGTTTCTTATTTGATTTTTTTCATAATTAACTCTGCACGAAATATTATTTGTTTATATTTTACATCCTGGCTAAAAACACTATTTTTTTTACGCACTTTATACTTTATATATATATATTTTGAAATCACTCCAGCTGCACTTTGTTTAATTACATTTGATAATGATAGATTGAAAAATGTATTGCACTTTTTATTTCACCTTTTGTTAGCAATATTATAGGAACTAATTAATTTTTTAAGTAGTAGTATGATTATTATCATAAACACGACAACGTAAGAATGACCATTGTCAAACATATTCTATTTTTCTTAACCACAAAGAACTTTATTTTTGTAACTAGTAGAACATTTAATATATAAAATATGTAATGAAATATTTGATATTTTAAATTTACTGTGTTTTATTGTCTTGGTTCACACACTGCTACCCCTCAATATTTTTCGCAACATAGATTTATTATTATTAGAATATAGATTTATTATTTATTTTGCTGGTAGAATTTATATGGTCAATTATTTATAGGCTGAGATAAAAATGATAGGGAGTCCTCTTGTACTGCAAGCATTTTTTAATTGACATAATGGTTAACTCTATAGTATTCTGAGTAATACAAATTACATTCTTCTGCATTAACTTTGTTTCTGATTATAGAATATCCCAAAGGGAATGGGGGACTCCATGGTCTTTTGACTTATTCAATTTTACATAGCATGAAATGTTTCTTAGGTAGAGCTAAATATTGTTTGTCATATATGTAAACAGATTACTAAAAATGTGTGGCAGATTACACACTTCCTAATTAAGGAATATTTTGAGTACATTATTAATTTTTAACAGAAAGCTGGTTTACATTAAAAACAACAAAAATTTTAAAAGTAAACTATTATCTGTAGTTTTATCAATAAATCTATATATTTGTATCAGTGGTAGTGTAGTTGCTTTTAGTCACATGTTACCTTCAATTAAACACATGATACTTTAGCAGATGTAGAATTCAGTTTCATATATTATGAACCGCCATTATAATGTGTTCCCCTCTAATATGCTAACTCTTATGCCACTGTAGAATGTTCTACCTTTAAGAAAACAGGAAAGGTAAGAAAGGACGATGTTTCAGCCTGCATTTTAGGGAACCCCTGAGTGAGTTAATGTTATTAGCATAATAAGAAACTTGGCATTACTTTAAACTAACATAGGAAATAACACCAATACCATGGAGTCAAACAGTAGGACACTATATTGCAAGACTATTTGTGTGTTATATTCATGCTTTCCTTAATTTTTTAAGATGTCATTTTCAATGGTATGATTAAATTTAGTAGAAACTTAAGAAAAAGTAAAGATCTAGAGAATTTGCAGAATGTGGTATATTCACCTGGTATGTAATCAGCCAAAAATATAAGTTTGTGTAAGGCTTCGAATACTACATAACTTATTCTCGTTTTTAAACTGAACTTTGTTGCGTTCGTTAGTTGTGGTAACTTTTGGGAGAACATCTAAAGATGAATTTATTGTCTATTATAACCAACCTATGATTGTTTTACAAATTAGTAAACTAATGGACAAACATTATTGACAATTGTAATGAAAATGAGCACATTGAGATTATTACTTAAAAAGTAAATTTTTGCAAGAAACTTGTTTAATATAAATTTTATTTTACCGTAGATTTCATGTTCTTCTGTCTCATGTCGTCTGTCCTCTTTGCTAGCAAAAGACCAAACCAGCGAGAAGAGACAGAAGAACACGTAATCTACGGTATTGCAACCGCTCACACACAACAAAACGAGTATTCTAAAATATTTATTTAATAATTGTTATTAATCATTAAAAATTAATAAAGTTAATAACAGTTAGTTAATAAAGTTATTAATCATTGAAAATTAATATTTATATTTAAGGAAAAATAAAATGTTACCATTAGTGTACAAGCACTAAAGACTTGAACATAACAATCACAACATTCCGAGGCAACAGGTAAATAAGGAAATAAAGAATAGGCTATTACACTTTTTTACCAAACCTTTTAAATTTTATTTAATTGGCAAATAATATATTGCAAAGGAAAAACAAACATAATTACAAGGCATATATGCGAAGCGCTCAAGGAGCTGGCAGGGAAGTCAAACTCGCTCCAAGGCGCTCGATAAACACAAATTGCATCGTTGCTTGCAAGTTCATTAAAAACCAAGTGTTGATTTCAGCTGAGTTGAAGACTAACCCGATGGAAACTTTAAGCTATACTCCCTTTACTTAAATTTATCCTTCCTCTATTAACGTTCACTTCTAAAATGTAATAATTTAAATTCTGAGTTAATCTTTAAGTCTTTTTTCTATATATGCGAGTGTATATATAAATATACGCGTGTATGTAAATGTATATACATTTATATATACTTATATATACACACACAGACATACGTGTCGGATTTATGGCGTTAAATTCCGAAAAAAGCGAATCGACGAATGTTTCCTCAACTCCGGTCTCGTACGAAAACGTGTCCAATTTTCACAAATAACGTAATAATAAACACTCGTAGCGCCCAAGATAAAAAGATGTGTAAAAGAAGCTTTAGTAAATCGTTAGTCGAATTCGGCCACGTCGCTCCCATCTCCGTGCAAACCAACGCGTCGCAACAAAATCCGGCGACAATCGATAAAGAGCACATTTTCAAATACGGGGAAGGACATATATGTTTCTTTTCGCAATTAGAAATATAACGATCGGACTAGTAAATTTTCGTCTTTCAAGCACCGAACATCCGTCGAAGCGTTTAACAATTTAATAAAATTCGAATTTCAGTAAAAAGATTATCCGAAAGAACAATATATAACCCGTAAGAAAACCGATAAGCGTTTATCGACTATTTCAAATCGGACATTTTAACGAGGACAAACAGTCCCGATACAAAAGCCCGCAGGGCGGGTCAGACCGCGTCGGACGAAAACACCGGTCGGAGGGTCCGTACACACTGGGTGTCTCAACACAAGTACACAAGTCCCGACGGGGTCGTGCTGCTGTGAGCTCATAGGAGAGATGGAGTAGAGACAGAAAGAGAATGAGAGAGAGAGAGAGAGAGAGAGAGATAGATAGACAGATAGATGGATAGAGTGTGTCAGAGAAGAAATATAAGAAAGAAGAGAAGAGAACGGGGTGTAATGACTGGTTGGTCAAGTTATAGTAGTAGTAGTCGAGTCTAAGGTGGTGTAGTCTGTGGGGAGTGGTGAGTGAGCGAGAGCGAGAGCGAGAGGGAGGAGGATGGGGGACGTGGCCTAGCTCAGACATCGGCGAGCCTTGAGGTGGTCGAGGGTGACCTCGAATGGATGACTACTTTGTGCCCGTTTTTGGTGACGAACCCGTCGCTCTCGACGAGTACGGCGGTCTCCCTGGCGTCGGGGGAGCCCGGGCTGTCGGCTCCTCCGCCCTGCCTCTGCTGCTTGTGCTTCCTCCACGCGTTCTGGATCAGCCTCGCGCAGTACTCCTCCCTCTGCCTCCACAAGGTCGACGAAACCGGCTCGTACCCTATCTCGTCCGGCCTACCGGGAGCCACTTCGCCCAATTCGGCAGTTTCTTCGATCGGGTTTCCTTTTCGCGCGAAGAAATCTTTCGTGAGCGCGTCTAGAATGTCGACGCAGAACATTGTGTCACCTTTGCAGATAGGAATGTCCATTGACACTATTTTGTACTTGTTAGGTTTGTGTATCTGCAGTGGAGGTTCCAGTACGTCTAGAAAATCCGACAGTTGGTCGTATCTGATGTACTGCGTCCCGTCGGGATCGAACTGCTGCCAGATCTCGTAGTACATGTCGTAGTCGTCGTCCGTCAGTCCCTCTTGCACATCTTCGGTGGCCTGGCTGTAATTCTCCAAAATGACAGCGATGTACATATTGATAACTATGAGGAAACTGATGACCAGGTAGGACAGCAAGAACGCTATACCGATCGTAGACGAGCCGCAGTCTCCCGGTGAACCCATCTCGGGGTTCGGTTGTTTGCAGCCCTCTTCATTTATAATACCGTCCAGCACCGAGTCCCATCCTGCCGACGTTGACATCTGGACAAACCAAAATTATATTCAAATTTTTGATCTAATCCGTAAAAAAGAAACTTTTAATAGCTCGAGCGAATAATTATAACAATTCGCTAATGATATATATTTTTATATATTAATAAATTAATCTAGAAAAATTTACGCTATCGCGTTTGTTACTGACCTGAAACAGGAGTATCATGGACTGGCCGAAAGTTTTGAAATTATATACATCGTCGAGGCCACTTTTGTCTTTGACGTGCATGAAGAATGACATGCCGAAAATGGCAAATATGAACATAACTAAAAACAGTAGGAGGCAAATGTTGAAAAGTGCCGGTAACGACATAGCAAGCGCAAAAAGAAGCGTCCTTATTCCTTTGGCGCCTTTTACCAATCGCAAAACACGACCGACTTTGGCCACTCTTACCACCCTAAGTAGTGTAGGCGATACGAAATATTTTTCAATAATATCACTCAAAACCAGACCTGGAAAATGTTAACAGAATTAAAACTCAACGACCAAAAAGTACAACTGTTGGTTTTAATACCTGAATTATTTAAATCTTTTAACAATTAATAAAGCCATTACGATTTTCTAATGTTGGCATAAATCCAAAAAGTATTTGATAAAGTAAAAAAACACACCTAAAAGTGAAAGAATTACGACCACAAAATCAAAGAGGTTCCAGGGCTCTTTGAAATAGTGGTACCGTAGTGCAAAAATCTTCATTAGGCATTCACTACTGAAGATTACAATGAAAATGACATTAAGAGTATCCAGGATGAAAGTATAGGTCTCTGTTTGCTGATAATGATCCATTGTCATAGTTAACATATTAAACCCAATGAACAACATGATAATCATGTCAAATTTCTTGTCCGTTACAATTTCAAAAACTATCCCTTGTGGTCTCCACTGGAAAACAAATAATGAGAGTTAATGAAGGTAATAACCTTGATGATTTCAGTTTAAGGTAATGTACTTTATACTATGAATATTTGTTTATGATCCGGATGGATGCTAATAAAGGCCTTGGAGATCAGTTTGGTGTTTTTAAACTAAAATTTGCAAATTGAACAAAACATGTGAAAAACTTCTATTTCAATTAGCTGTCAATAAGTTGATTTCCCCTTGAGATTAATGTAGGTAATACAATATTAAACATAACATGGTTGCATGGTAGTAATTGCTTATGGAAACAGAAAAAGTTGCATATTTCTTATCTAGGTTAATAGCTTTGTTAATGTGTACTTGGTTCACATCATTATAACAAATATTATAACTATAATATTATATTATGTAACTTACTCTTGGTCTTGGAATTGCTTTAAGTGGCTTTTTGGAACCCATCTTCTTCATTGCATTGTAATATTTCTTTTGGTCTTCAGTCATAAACATTTCTAAGGACCCTCCTGCGTATAATAACAAATATTATGATTTATTATATTCAAATCATAAATGTTAAGGTTTGTTACAATTAAAGTGAATGAAAAAATAGTTTAAATCTATACTTCTGTTGAATTCAACAATAAAATTGATAATTTTAGTTCTCAGGTATTGAAAACTTATTTAATGAGAATTTGGTATGCCTCAATACTTATCTTTTTCTTTTGTTCATTGAAGTTATCAATAATAACACCAATGAACAGATTCAAAGTGAAAAATGATCCAAAGATGATGAAGAACACAAAGTACAGATACATGTAAATATTTGTTTCACGAATTGGTTGTTTCCCGACCTAAAAACAGATTAATATTGATGAGTAGTGTTACTCTGTTTCTCAATATTGAATTAGTTTTAATAAAAAATGTACAGGACATGAAATTTAAATTACCTCTCTTGAATCAATGGCATCATTCATTATCTGAATCCATCCTTTGAAAGTAGCCACTTGGAAAAGGCACAGGTAAGCTTTTCCAACATGGTCAAAATTCATTGGTGAATTTTCCCACGTGTGATTTTCTGCTTCACATACATTACGATCTGGGATAATTTCATGGTTCATGACAGTACCATTCGTATCTACACACTGCAAAGAAATAACTTATATTATGAAATGAGCTTGGCTGCTAAAGGTAAAGGTCAATTATAATAATTCTTGGACAAAATAAATTATACAAATTATTCCTTTATTTATGTAATAATTAAATTATAGTTACCTTATGATATTTCCCAGCAAACAGTTGTACACCCATAATAGCAAAAATGAGCCAAAAAATGAGGCACACCAATAACACGTTAAAGATGCTGGGAATTGCTTGAACCAGAGCATTCACTACAACCTGTGTTCATACAAAGCTATTATTATTAAGGTAATATTATCTATAAAATAATGAATTCAGTGCAGTACGTGAAATAAAATGAGACCTTTTATTAATTTTAGTTAATGGATTGATTGTGTTTGCTAGTAGTGAGCTGAACTATGCTATAGTTCATATATTTGCCTCAGGTTAATTCATTATTAAATATATTAAATAGAAATATTTCATAATTAAAATATACATTTTATAATTATAAACAGCCAACAAAAATCAAACAGTAAGTACAAGTGCAAACATGCAAAAAGCATGTGTTAAGCAATTAGCTCAAAACAAATAAGATAGCTTAGAACACCAATGAAATAATTATTGTAAATGCACGACATAGAAAGCTTAATATATTGCAGAATTATTTATTTATTATTTTCACATATTTATGCGATTAAAATAATAATGAATGTTATTTATAATTGATACAATGTTTATTTGCATGTTTAGTAATTTTGGTGTATATCTTAATGATTACATGCCATAAACATTTCCATGGAAGTTATCATATGGACTTTTAAATATTTAAATGTAAAATGCACACAATAAACAGTAATTATGCAGTATTTCTAGCCATGGGCAAATAACATTAGTAACAAAAATAATAAAGTTTGCTATTAACAAGTTTAATTCAATACTATTACATTTCAAACAATAATTTTATATGCTTCAATAAGAAATACTTTAATGCATGTACCAGAATATAACATTATAATATTAATGTAGTTTCATTATTTTATTTAAGAGAGCAAAGTAAAATATACTACTACATTATATAATAGCAAGTGGCTAATAAACATTTTTATGAACTCATTGTATTTTTAAAATGGCAAATCATTTGGCTAGTCAAATACAGTAACTTGTAAGGATTATAATAAACAGTTAAATGGGATCAACTACAGGGATTTAGTTGAGGGGGGTAATCACATACCCTCATGCCTTGCATCCGGGACATTGCCCTAAGTGGACGCAAAGCGCGCAAAGTTCGCATTGTTTTGAATGCCTGAATCCCGCCCGCCCCAACTAGCGATGCCACGAAGTTTATTAGCGACACCTGGTGGCCAGAAAATACATACACAGTTCACACAATACAACATACAAACACACATAATAGCACACATATAAAAACCACAAAATAGGGCACTCGCTATGTAATTTTGGGCTCCTGCCAGAAAGACAAATATGAGGCAAAAAAGAAATAATTTCTGTCCGATATGTTGTTATTATATTCTATACACATCCATTATATGTTAATTGGGGTAAGTTGTTAACTAGCTAATGTTAGTCATTCAATGTAATGTGTGTCAATGCAATGTGTGTTATAAATAATAATATGTAAAAAAAAGGTTGTGTATAAGACAGTATACTATTGCAATCAATGTCATTAAACATGTTTACAGTTTTATTCATTTGATATTACACTAAGTGAATATTAAATTAATTTTTAATGTATGGAAACACTGAAATATTGAGTGAAATTGTATATCTTGAGAAGTTAACTGTCGAAGAAGCCCTGAAACCACGAATAACATAAATTTTATTTATTATAGGCCAACAACAACACAAGACAAGGGTTAGGTTTTGCTCTTGTTCTGCTCTTGGATTGTTAACGGTCGGTAATACAGCTCACACTTTACAATGCCAAAATACAATTGTGTCAGTTGTAAAGCGGAATTGCACGAACATAGAGTACAAAAGAGAGAGAGGGAGGGAGAGAGAGAGAGAGAGAGAGAGAGAGAGAGAGAGAGAGAGAGAGAGAGTAGAGATAGAGAGGGAGAGAGAGAGAGAGAGACATTTAAAGCATTGGCTTTGCCTGATTGAACCGAGAAGCACACATTAATGTGTACTTACACGCATGCCTTCCCAACGCGAAACAGCGCGCAAAGGTCTTAGGGCACGTAAAGTGCGCATTGAACGAAATGCGGGAATGTCTGCCGCTCCCGCCCATATTGCAACCAGGTTAATCAGCGACAGCTAGAATAAACCTTACTACTTTCCTCAAATGCAAAGTGATTATTAATTTCATTAATAAAATAAATATGTTAGATTATAAATATTTGCCTCACTAAAGGGAAAATTGCAGAAATTACACCAAAAGATAAAAGAGTGTAACAAATAATGTAAAATGTTTAAACAAGGAAAACATGATGCTTACTTACTCTAACCCCTTATTTTTATATCTGCTGTTGGAAAATAAATCAAATTGTACATCTTGATATAAGTATGACTGACGCATTAATATATTGTGATGTATTTATATTTTATAAAATAAATAGTAGATTGTTGAACAATAAATTAAATAACTGCGATAAATAATCTGAGATAATGTTTCAACAACTCTTACCATAACAATGATAAAGTCGAGCCAACACCACGCATTGGTGAAATATTTCCTAAATCCAAGAGCCAGCCATTTGATTAACATCTCGAGGAAAAAAATTACTGTAAATATTCTGTCCATGTAATATAAGATGTCCTGTAAAATTGGTCTTGATGCTAAATGAACATCTTCTAAAGCCTGGAATGAAAGAGTTATGTGGAGTGAGTGTATTACTTATAAGTTAAAGTAATAAATCGGAAATAGATGAAAATTTCAATTTACAAGAGCGAGACTACTGAGCAAAATCATGGTGATGACAGCTGTTTCAAAATATTTGTTCTCAATGAGCTGGAATGTTTTGAGCCTCAGGTTTGCCCAACCCTGCCAAAACGGAGTATCATCATCACCGGCCAAAAAGGGAAACCTCTTATAACAATTGTCTGGGCAACAATCTGCAGGATAATCTGATAACAACACATCTTCAGTCCCGCCTTCAATTACAATATCTTCCTCTTCTATTCCTGTTAAACAACAAATCCCAGTAAGGAAATTAATTTTTTTTTAAATTAATTTGAAGCGTTCGTTAAATTTACAATAAAGTGCATATAGGCAAGGCACAATAATAATGAAGTATAAAAAAAGGTTATAATAGTTTTATCAAAATAATATAAAAATGTACTTCCAATAAAATGATGATTAAATTGAGCCTATAAAATAATACAATAACTTGTTCAACCTGTGCTTTGGATCAGTTTCATTCATTTCACTTTATAATTGAGCAATTATTAGTAACATTAACTTTTTTTCCAAATAACTGAAAGAATAATTATAGTACTATCATTAATACCAGGTTCTTGTTCCAGATCTTCTTTGCTTAAATCTTTCTTTTCCTCTTGATCTAGACTTTCCATACTCCCTTTATGACTTTCATCTTTACAAGGCCTATGTTTGTGGCTTCCATACGACTTGTTGCTAAAAATAAATGGAATGATAAAATGCTAATACTTTCTACGAGTCACAATACTTATAAGAAAGGTTTGCTTATATTCATTTATATAACATAATTAATGTAGCACTTTGGAAAAATAATGAAGGAAGAATTACCATACAGTATATTAGTATGACAAAGAGTTTGTAAAAACTAAAATGCATACACTTTAGTATGTACCACACAAATGTAGTTTAAATAAATATTGCTTGAAGGTTCAGTTAACAGGTTTGTATGATAAAGCTAATATTCATATTTACTTTTTTGACTTAGGAAAAAATACATAATAATTATAGATACATAATGTATAATTATAAATACAATAATAATAAACAAGTATACAAATCTGAAATCACAAAGATTTACTAAATATGAGTTTTACTAAAAAAAACGACAAAGCAAAAAATAAAAAAAGTGGTTGATAACAATTTCTTATATCTGAATCAAGATATTGAAAAGTAAAATTCGTAATACAGGATCATTTTGGCATTAGATAATGTCTATTATTTGTTTAACTCAAACAAAACATTGAAAAATGTTTTAATGCAAAAAAGTAGACCCTTATATAAGAACAGTGATGCAATATTTAGGGCTGCTAATGAGAACTATTTGATTTTGTTTGTTCCTATAAGCCTTTTGATATTTTCTTACAATATTTTCTTGATATTACTTATTTTTAACCACACATATTAACCAATCAAATAAAAAGAATGAGTATGTTCATTATTATTCAAAATTCTATAATTTGCATTTCTCAATGGAATTTATGTAGTTCCATTTATAAACAAAGAAGAAACATTAATTTCAAGCTCACCTTATTGAATCTTCATCAAAGCGATTTCTGATATAACCGGTGTCTAATCTGTTGTCCTGGTGGTTGCCAATTGAGTTCCCTATATGATTCTTCATTTTGTTCATTTTACTTTTAAGATCTCCTAAAAAATATACATAATATATCAAGCTTGGTAGATCACATCAATATATCACCTTTTCAGGAACAGAATTGAACAAAAAAATGCAAGTACACAATGAAATAAATCTTCACTAACCTGGAATTGTGAATTCCATTCCATCTCCTATTGCTACTTCCAGTTGATCTTTCTTATCTCTATATACTATTCCATCAGCTCTAATCTCATCTGTTCCTAGGTCATCTGTGTCTCGGTCTCGGCCAACTGTTCAAAATAAAATTTAGTACATTTCAGTTAACATTAATTGCATTATTGAATAATGAGAAACTGTGCTGGGCTGTCTTCCAACCAGCTATTACTAACACTAAAACTATAGTGTTTACTAATCACTAATCTCAGGCTTATAAATTGTGAGACAAATTAACTAAACAAATCTATTAAAATCATGCATATTTCACATAAGCTAAATTGCCGGTGTTTATTTCATGTATATATATTAGTAACTTGAAAAATATTTCAGTTATAATTTGATACATATTTGCTTCTTGAGAAATTTTACGTAAAGCACTTGGTTATTTGATATGAAATATGAGATTCTATTGTAATGCATATTTTAATTTAATCTATAAAATCGGTGTATTTAATACAACTGGAATTATAAGTCGTTTACCCAATAATTAAGAGATAAATTAAATTAATTTATGAATTATAAATAATCTGATTTTGCTTTAGTAACTTGAAAATACAACATTGAACATATAAAACTTGGAAACAATATAAAATGTATAATATTTTAAAACTCTTAAAATATTGTTTTTATTGCAGGAAATTAAAAATAATCTTGTACAAAAACTAAATAAATTTATATAACACATACACTGTTTAGCCTATTCTGTAAGGCTGTACAATTCGACAAAACAATGGTTATGCATGTAATTGATTGCAACATAAAATACTAGAACTATTGATGGCCTTGTTGAGATATGAACCTTGTTTCCAGCTGGTTGCCGGCCGCTCACCTGGTGTCTGATCAGAGATCTGATTGGTTAATTTGGCTCTGAGGGCCTTTGCACCCATCATCATGTTACGCTTGATCCACGCAGTAAATCGACCAATTCTGTCAAACGCTTCAGCTATCTTATTGGTTTCATTATCAGCTGTTGGTGCGGAAAGGCTTGACGAACCAAAATTACTGAGCAACAGCGCCAAGAATAAATTCAATACCTATAATTATGTACAAATGATGTCAATGAAATTACTTTCTTGAAAGTAATATACTAAGAATTTGAAATACAATAAAAATTAATCATTACATTATCATTAATCATTAATAAGGTTTTGGTAATAACAAGAATGATTTGTATAACAGTTTAAAATTAAATAAGTAAATCAGCAAACTGAATTTTATATTGCAGTTGTTCATAGGCAGCAATCTCAAAAATACAAGTTTCACAATGGTTTTAATAAATTAACATCAGGATGTTCAGTTATGGATACAGAACTGCATCAAAAGTTTGTTAACATAATTTGTGTTTTATAAAGATATCACAGAATGGTTATTTTATAGCAAACAATGATTGATTGAGAAATATCCATCTCAGAAGGTAAGACAAGCTCCTAGTTGCACAATGTATCTACTTATTTTATTTTTGTTTTTGATCATTCAACATAAATTTTCTCATATTATTTCACTTTAATATGCTCTGCATTTAAATCACTAATATTTATTTAACATTTAAACAACTATAAAACAAATTTAATTTAAATATATTTTTATGAAGTACACATAAAATTACTGGAAAACAAAACTTAATGAATAAAAATGTCTATATTTATATGACAGAAAGGACTGCACCATATAATATAATGTAAATAAAATGTTTATATTTACAGTCTTAGAGGCCGAAAAGAAAACGTTAATGATTTTGACGTATAATTTATTTCTTGCCGAAAATGACTTTTATTTTATAGATTATCTATTTTATATTTAAAATAAAGTTGTTTGAAATACTTACAACCAAGTTACCGATCACTACAGTAGCAAGGAAGAATGGTATGCAAGAGACATCACCTACATGCATACAATCCCACATTGATTCAATCCACTCTCCGCATAGTACTCTGAATACTATCATGAATGAATGCATAAAATCAGTGAAATTCCAACGTGGTAAATCACTGTTGGGAAATCGGTCTACATTATCTGAAAAGCAAACAGAAAAAAATAATTAAATTATATATGTGTATATATCACATATAACTAATAATTTAACATTTATACTAAGTGCATTCTCTTATTAAATATTCACAATTTAATGAAAATGAAATGATCTCAATATATGTCATATTTATTTAATTTATAACTATTATGTAGACCTCTCCTGAATTGAAGGGGACACTACTATTATTACTACTACTAATACTATTTAATTCACAAACCTATGTAATTCTTTCCAAATAGTTGCATTCCCATTACGGCAAATATAAAAATGATAATGCAGAGTACAAAGGTTAGGTTGCCCAAAGCTCCTACAGTCCTTCCCATGATAGATATTAGCAGGTTCAACGTAGGCCATGATTTAGCCAGTTTGAACACCCTCAACTGGAATGCAAAAATTTACATATAAAGTACAACAGCAAAACCTTTTTTCAGTATAAATAGTTTGCAGTTCTTCACTATCTTCTTTCTTGGTCAGTCCATTAGGATAGAAAAAGATTAATTTAAATTTAACCTTATAATATTGTTAAATATTCTTAGTAACATTGGTCTAAATTCTTCTGTCAAATAATATGTCCAAGGCATAATTATGCATAATTATTTAACTAATGCTATAAAATATGCTTCTTCAATTACACATGAGAAGACATTAAGTTAACAATATAAATTTAAATTTGTTGTAAAGTTTTATCCTCTAAATATTATTTTTGAAACAAATGGAAATAGTATTATAAATAAGACTCACCAATCTGAACGATCGCAAAACTGAAAGACCTTGTACACCTTCAAGACTCAATTCCAACAATGAAAGTGCAACAATGATGAAATCAAAAATATTCCAGCCTTCTTGAAAATAATATTTTGGACTCATTGCTATCAGTTTTAAAGCTGCTTCAATTCCAAATGTTGCACTGAAGAACTGCAATAACAGAGAAATAGATCATTCAAAGCATTAAAACAATAAGAATATGACAAGAAAAAATATTACAATGTTTATTGCATTTATAATATGCAATAGAAAACTGTTCATTATGTATGTCAGAAGTTACCTTAACCTAACTTAGTCACAGTCTGTTGATGTAAATGAATCTAAATCACTCCAGTGACCTAAAGTGTGGACTCCCCCATCCCACTGAGCCACCACATTTGCACATTAAAAAATTGTAGTATTATAATATTGTGAAATTATACTACACAAAAAAAAATTAAGTACATTCACTTACATAATTACCACTTTTGAGAGCACGTTCCATATCTTTATCCATGTCATAGTGATCAAGAGCCATAAACAGTGTGTTTACAACAATACACAAAGTGATGAAGAGCTCAACAAAAGGGTCGAATACAAGGAGGGCAACATACTCTTGAAATTTGAGCCAGAGTCCACAACAGTTCCAAACACAAAAAATATCTATTCCTTGGAGGCAGTAGGCCAGCAACTTTTCCTTGAGCGTTGGACCATCTTCATCTTCTTCTGTCGGGAAATAGTAGACCGAAACTGTACCATCGGTACATTGTACAATTAGTATTGTATCACTCATACGTACATAGACAAAGTATTATTTTCAGCTTACTCTTATAATGTATTATATATTTATGTGCTATGATGTCTCGTCATTAGAGAGTTCATTTACCATTAGTGCAACTCTGTGCAAAGTGTTTTGCCAACCCATTTTTATATAGTAAAAAATTATACTTGTGTTAAACAATTTTTAATTCAAAAAGGAACAGCAAATTGTGCTGGTGCTAATTATCCTATTTAATAATTAAACTATTATTAAATGGTAATCTCAGATTACACAGTAACTTTGAAAATATAAAAATTAAGCTGAACTTATGTCTACTGAAGAATTTGTGATCTAACCAAAAACTGAACCAAATGATTATAATCTAAAAGCTTATATTACGCTTATAATTAATTGAGGCAAAATGGTCAGTTCTGGTTTCTGACTTTGTTGTTGTCCATTTTGTTTAAAAAATCTACTTTGATAACTAATAAAATGTCTTAAGAGTCAACTGTGCATACTAATATTACCCATGACACAAAAGTTAAATTATGTATTTAATTAGCCTAATATTAAAATAAAGAAAGCTTTAATATCAACTGTTTTGTGAAATATACCTCACATCTCAATTATTAAAATGAATATATATATAATTGCTAATTTCTCATATCTCATTTTTAATGAATAAACAGCTCTACTTGTTTCATTACCACTGAATGGAATTACTGAAATTATCAGTCAGTGATTATTAACATTAAATGCCTTTGTGTCTGGGTATGAAATATACGACTGCTAGGTTGTGAAATATATTATAATATATAGTTTTACCATATACTTTTATGAAAAGCGTTATTCATGATTATTCTTAATTATAGTATTTTCAACTATGTCAAGTTAATTGTGTGACAAAATATTTGTATATTACAATGAATAATATGATATTACTAAGCAAGTGTCAATAAATGTTTAAGAATTATTTTAATCTACATTTATTAATGGAAAGCATTAATTAATCAAACATAACAGGAAACCTGAAAATTGTATCCACTTTGTAATAAAACCCTGTTGAAATTTCAGGGTAGGCTGCATTTACTTCTAACAACAGTGGCAACAACACTACAAGTGGGTCTTGTGAATATTCATGATATCATTTGGTGAAATATAGAACTTTTTAAAATCTGTTTTGTTTCATTGACTGTATTGAAAAATCAGAGAGAAAAATAAATGTCTTACTCTTAAAAGATGGAACTGCATTGAATAATATATTGTGAGTAATCTAAAATATGTTAATTTATAGAATAATGGTTTTTAACATTATAACAGAACATAATAACAGAACTATTCACTAATACACAGGTCTATATTTCTCCACCACATGCTTCTAGTTTTATAAATTCCCTTGCCAAAAGTAAACTGAATTATTTAATGAACAAAAAATACAATGTTTCATATGGTTATCAATAATGAAAAAAATTGAGAATTTACAATGGAAAGTATATACATGACCATGGCACAGTGAATCTAAAGTTTCTACATAAATATATGTATATATTACATGCCAGCTACAACTAAAACTAAATACAAATAATATTACATACTCATTAGTTAAATAATGTGTTCACACTAAATAGTGCTGTTTCAGTGCTATTAGACTTTTTATACTGGAAAATAATTCTTAATATTTTACAATATTAATAGCGGTATTTTTATTGTTTACTAACTACTGGCTAAAAGAATATAATTCATTAAGGGATGATCCGGAGATAGGCGTAAACAACCTACTACAACAATGAAACTAAACTCATGTGCATTTCATGTGACCACCAGAGGGAAGATACATAGATTAAATTAATACACAATGGATTACATTAAACATAAAAGGAATTACTATCTCAAAATATAGGGAAATAAATAAAGATTAAGTGATTACAAAGTTTTATGAAGGAGGAGTAAAAGTTGCCAAAAAAACATTTAGATGAAAAGTTAACATTATGTAGTTCTAAAAGAAAATATTTGGAAAAATTATTAATGCCCTATTTTCTATTTTTATTTGCCACACAATAAATAAATTTATTATCTTTACCATTGTGCATGGGTCCTATATTTCAGTAAGGCTTTGGAAGTATATTTGTTTTGTTTCAAAGTGTATATATATATATATATATATATATATATATATATATAAGTGGTTACATTGAATATTAGAACAGCTAGCAGGAAGATATACAACTTAAGACATTCACAGTTTTTCAGAATGGAGATTAAGAAAGAGAAGTGTGCTGGGAGAAATGTTCTCAGAAAAGTGACGGCTGGTATATTAAAGTGTTGATATCACTACACTAAATCAGTGCTAATATAAGTAACACAAAGAAGCAGATAATAAACGTGTATAACTATTCTTATTTAAACTATAATTATTTTTTATATAATTAAAAAATTTCACTTGGAGCATTGTAATTGACATTGGATTGCTATAATTTATTTGTAGATTTATTATATGTCAAGTTAATCATAATTTTCAAATACATTTCTTGTAGTTTTTGTGTCTATTTTGATTTATATAATGAAATATATTACTGTTTTTTTTATATATAAAGAAAAGATTTGTTTGCAGCATATTGATTTCAAATTTAGGCAGTAAATACAATTTTATTCCAAGGAAGGTTGTGATTTATGTTACTTCATTTATTAAAATAAAAAGAAAACAAAATACTGATGGTTACATGCAAAACAAGTCATGCACTGAGCAAGCTGAATAATATTTTGTCAACCATTCATACTTCCTGTCATACCAAATGATCTTCATAAAACACAAGGGAGTATTAGAATGTTTTTAGGAATTATAATTGCACATGTATTTCTCTCATTATGGCTAATTATAGAGATAATTACCTGATTGGAAACCTCAGCTCCACAAATATCATAAGGAACAATAAACAAATGTTACGTGAAATTGATTATTTTGAAGAATAAAATGGAAATATAAACAAGAACTTATACAAATTTCATTTAATATAATCTCAAATTAAATTATTGTTCATCTCAATAAAGTAATAAATTTGCATTAACATAGATTTTAAAAATTGCACTTGGTTGACTTACTGGGACTGAGACCACTGAGTTACTTGAACATGCGTAGAAATACTATATAACAACACATAGACAAACATTAAACATATTTACATCACTATATCACACATAACTAAGTATTGTAATTCACGCCACTGAAACATATATATTAACATATTCAAATAACAGAGATGTATGTAAAATTTTAGGTCTGATTTTAGTTATAAACCATTCAGTTTATTTTTATAAATTAAATGAAAGATCTTATAAATGAAATAGAAAAATTAATCAGTATTTGCATTAGAATTAATTTATATACAAGGTTTATAGACAAGCTCATGTTATTTGAATAAATTCTACTGTATCACGTATACATTACTATGACATCTTGAAATATTACCTAACATCCATTTATAATTAGTATGAACTTGTTACACTGTATCACTTAAATGAAGAGGGAACACAGATATTTATAACTGAAGCATATTTTACAACATGCACATGTGAGAGAAATAAACATAATTGTTTATTAAAATTAAGAAGGGTAATGACACATAGGATTGTAAAGAATAATTAATAATGCCAATGTCTAAGAGTGAAAATTCAGAAATAGACATCAGTTTTTGTTCTAAATTATTCAACTACAATAGTATGTACATTTTAATATTTATAGAGATATTGGATTTATTTACAGATAACTTCAAACTTTGGCGTAGAAATTTGTATTTAATTCTTTAGGCAGAGGAGAAATATAGATAATAATAACATAGATTAAGAAATGCAATAAAAAAACATACCTCCATGATCACTACCTCTGCTGTGCCTGCCTGCTGCTTGTTCTATTATATCATTTAGTACCATGACATCTGAAACAGTATATTCATATTATCAAAACACAGTCAGTCCATTATAACATTTTTATTTATTATCATAATTATTTTTTCTTTTCAAAATATAGTTTTACAATTTTAAAAATCACATATAAACGAATCTAGCTATAAATATATTTTATTTTGATGTATTCTGGAAGATATGAAGAAAAAAAAAATAAATAATACTTTATATTTATGAAATTAATTTTTGAATTAATTATTTAAGAAATTGTTTTATTTTTTATTTGTGTTAATACAACAAAAATAAAAGTAATAATTTACTTTTACTATATTTTATAAAATATCATAAATAAAATAAATCTGAGATCTATTATCATTAAAATGACTAATGCAACTCAAATAATATTTAAATTTTATAAAGAAGTAATGGGCTTATAAATACCTTTCATATCAACAACTGGTTGAGGTGGAGCAGGTTCAGTAAATGGATTGTCTTGGTGTTTACTTTTTGAAGAACCATCTTCGATATCAGAAGTATCCTTAAAAAGAAATACCAAATAAATTACATTTTCTGTCAATGAGGTGAATTTATGTTACTATCTAATATTAGGTGGGACAGAAACAAACCAGTAGCTGGTGAGGCACTGGTAAAAATTTACTGAAAATCAACTGGAAGTGTGTACATTTCTTTATACAATCATAGTAAAAAGATTAATTATTACTACACTGTTATTATTAAACTAGATTAAACTGACAGGCACAAAATAAATTAAAGCCCTAATTGTGCCCCTAAAAATAAGTAATGAAAAAATAAAAAGTATACTTAAATGATTTAGTATTTAAAAATTTGATTTCAGTAGTTAATACATGCCTAATATTTAACACTATTTTATAAAATCTGACATGAACATATTCCAATGTTTTGTAAGTGAATGGTAGGTAACCTTATTTCATTGCTATAATTAAAATAGATTTGTGGATTTGCTTACAAAGTCCCTTAAAAAGTGTTTGTCATGGAACGGTTGCTGTGTTACTGTTGATGTACTATTTCGAGATGACCTCGATCTGAGCTTGCTCTCCTTCGTTGGTCCTCTGGCGCCTGTTATTCCTGATAGAAGATCTGCGTGAGATGTATAGCTAATCCTAGATGCATGAGATGTGTAAGAAGAGTGCCTTGATCCTAAATTTGTATTATACAATGGCACTACCATAGCACCATTCTCTTCACTCATTGGAGTAACCGCATTTGAATCATCCGCATAAGGTAAATGCTCCTGAGAACAATTCATTCACTTAAACACACCATATCATTGGTACAAATAGAAATAGACCAGTAGAGGCTGATAAATGTTATTTTTCATCAAATCAATTAGATACAGTTAAAATAAAATGTTCAGTTTTTTTTTAAGCTATCGGCTTACCTCTTATGTTTTTCATTGTTATTGTAAAGAAATATTTATAGAAAATAAGATCCAGAAAAAATTAGGAGTGATTTTATTACAAATTAGCCATAATAATTAACACAATAAGTACCAAATTGCTGCATATATAATCCTGTATCTTATGCCGAAGTTACAGAACCAGATTCCCAATTGTGTTTAAATTGTACAACATAAATAAAACAATTTTAAATTGCCCTAGTTAGGATTAAAAATAAGGTTAGAGGGAAAAACAAGTTCCACAAAATAAATGTTTGTCAGTTATTCAAAATGATGTCAATAGGGAATGAATTATAAAAAAATTAAATTAAAATGGAGGCTTTTTGCTACTTAAATAATATTTTTAATATAGCAGCAGAATTTTGTATTTCAAAATAAAATATAATAATAACAAAATATAATATAAATAAAATAAGGGTTTCATCCTGTTCAGTTATAATAAATTATGTTATATGCAATAAAACCTTTAACCAGCTTGTGGATAGAACTGTGCATGCATTACAAACTGAGTGTTGCAATAATTCTATGCAGCTACTTACTTGAATAAATCATATAATGCAGTTATGGCACAAATTACTTAATTGTACAATGCAATATACATCTAATATATAATAATATATGATGCCTTAGTATAATACCTGGTCTAAAATTCCTGTTATGCCTATTTTTACTTTCTCCATATGTAATGAAGTAAATCCATGAAAATCATGTTTCTGCTTTCATTAGGGCATGTATTTTCACTGCTTTTTTGAAACTGAGTTGTCAAAACTGTTATTTTGTAGTAGTTTCATTATATATATATATATATATATATATATATATATATATATATATATATATATATATATATGTTGCATTTTATGCATAAATAATAATATCTCCACAGAAACTTTATGATTATTAATAACTAGAATAAAATTATTCCTTCAAAAGCAGAGTTCCTATTTTTTTCATTTAATTTATAGTTTATGTTTTAGTTTTAGTTTTTATTACAAGAGTAATGGAAATCAGCTTTAAACTACTTACTGAAACAGAACATGATACAGATTAAGCTGCTGAAAATCAGTTCTTGAATGTGTGAAAGCAATAAGGATAAGCAACATTATAGTACAAGCAAATTGAAATATAGAAACAAATATTTTGTGTAAACAAATTTTAATGTTATGTTAAAAATGTATATTATATACACTGACTTATTTACACCCCTGACTTTATATGAAGAAGTGGTGTTCAAAAATGTTAATGAAAACAAGCTGATGTGATGTAAATTCGAAGATACATGCACAAACCTGTGCTTAAAGGTGCGGGTGCAAATAAACATCTCTCTCATAGAGAGTGCAATTTTAATATTTTATTGTCAAACACCCATTGATTTTTTTTAAATAGTTGCCTAATAATATAAAACTGTGTTAATTAACTGACCATAATTATTAAATTTGTTTACAGTTGTTTCTAGATATTTTTAAATAAGCCTAGGAAACATAAATCATTTTGTGTTAACCAGCAATATTCAATCGTCATATAGAATTTGTATTTGTATGAGCATTCAACATTTTATATACTTGTAATTTAGCCATTTTTGTTCTGATTATTTGACCCTACTTTATGACATTATTTTTTGCAAGATATAAACTTTATTGGATACAAAACAAATGTCTT
The DNA here is from genome assembly GCA_019843655.1 of Lethocerus indicus. NCBI lineage: Eukaryota > Metazoa > Arthropoda > Insecta > Hemiptera > Belostomatidae > Lethocerus > Lethocerus indicus. The sequence continues at coordinate 14,740,915 of JACDQD010000008.1, forward strand.
CATTTTTTTAAACTTCTGAATGGCAGTACTAGTTTGCACATGTATCCACCTAAATTTAATCTTTGATGTTTTCACTTGATATACAGCCACTTAATAATTGTAGGCAAAACCCTCTGATACATATGGGAGAAAGTAAAAATTATTGAGTAACATAATTTTTCAAAGCATGACAAAGTATGATGGTTACAATTGCAAAATTGGAGTGTTAGGATTAGACTATAACAATAGTTAGAAGTAATGATAAACATTTTATCAAACAAAAATAATAACCTGATCATTGTGTTTAGGTACATGTTGGCGGATGCACCTAGTGAAGACTTCATAAAAATAAAACAGGGATATAAAACTGTTATATGAAATGATATTCTGGGGCAATTATATGGATACCTCAAGAGGTTTAGGAACCAGATAATTCAATATCAATTAATCATAATTTATATGGTTAATAACATTATGATATAAATTAGTAAAGACATTATTATTAGAAATGGAAATTATAAATTTCTTAGAGCATTAAGTTCTTCCTTAACCAAATTCTGAAAAAATTTCACTACTGTATCAACTGACATAACCCTTTTGTAAGGACTAAAGTATGACACATTACTGATTAATTAAAATAACTGAACGCTACTTTTTGAGAATGTCAGTTCGATAATACCTGTGCATCTAAGTATGTCGAAAGTACAAGTGGCTTTCTGTCCCCTCCCGGTGTTGCAAACCTTGATCTACCATTACGTATGGTAAACTGATGTGAACCTCTTGAACCCCGTCTCAAATTAAACGGTGAACCTGGTAGACTAAGGCTTGCCTGAAACAATTTTCTTATATTGATTGCTACAAACAATATTATTTAGCATCAAAAATCAATTGGCACCAACTCACAATAAAATTCATAATCCCACATTTAAAAATTTAAATAATTATATTTATATGATGTACACTATGTAATTGAATGTTTAATAAAACTTCAAAAATCTTACAAAGATATAGTAGAGTAAAAAGTAAATATAAGAATAGGTATGGATGACTCAAAGTTATTAAATTTGATTAAATTGTTCAGCACCATTTGTTTAAATTAAATTAGCATTATTAAATATTATAATATAGAATACTAGTATTATGATTTATAAAGCTATATTTAGATTACATACATTGAAGACTAAATGAATTGGACATTTTTCAATATGACTAATCCAATTTAATGTTTCCTGCATTAAATAATTTTAATATTTCTAAACATTTGTTTAGTTCGAAATTTGTGTTTTCTGGAATTAATTACATTAATCCCCTTAGTGTTGCACTTTTAAATTAAAAACACATCAAAATGTATATTGGGTATTTAATTTTTTCATTGTTTTCCTATTCCTATTCATTAGCCACTTTACTAAAAGTGATGATGATACCATCGAGGAATTATAAAAATGGATCTAATAGAGATGTCCAAATAGGACATTTCATTTTAATAAGTGAAATATAAATGTGTCAAGTGGAGAGGTATACTTGAATGAGTAAACTAATTCTGTAATTTAATTTAAGGCATTAATAGCTAAACTATTTGATTACATATATCACTATAAGAGTAGATATATAATCAAATATTACTAACAGGATTGATTAAATACATACATAGGTGCAAACAAAACACTGACACATTAGCAATATATACACAGTATATATAACAGTAAAAGCATATTAATGATGCAGACGTAGAATTGAAGAAGAAGCAAACAATTTCATGACACTTTCAAAATTTCAGGATTAAATTGAATCTCAAACATCAAGGATTACAGCATTTTGGATTTTATTCAGACAGAAGGAATGAACTTAATTCAGTAATAAGTTTATAACAGTTTTAATGTTAAACAACTTTTAATTAATATTAGAGAAAAATTAAACAAAGCGAGTGAATGATATATCATAATTCGTAATTATTTTAAGTTTTATGATTTACATTCCTAATGTACTAGGACCGGTAATAATTGTTTTAATAAAACAGCTAACTAATTTTATTCCACTTTAAGTTTACCTCTTAACACAACTCCTGGATTAAAATTTGGTGTTATAAGTTTTCATCAGAATAGAATCAAACCTACCAAGTAATTTATGAGCAAAATGTAAAAATATGGTTTGGGAGCAACTTACATTTAGAGTTAGAATAGTAGAAGATTAAACCTGAACCCCCCCCCCAACATCAATTTATTTTTATATAAAAATGATAACCATTACTTTAATATACTTTCTTCTACCTAAAAGTTGTTTGTTTTGTTCTACCTAAAAAAATATTGTTTTGATTATAATATTTTGTCTTTTTTTTATCAAGCAACATCCTTATTAATAATAAGAAATGGAAATGTTTCCAAATTTTCTGTGTATTGTTCCAATGTATTTCATTGATTGAAAAAACCAATTAACCTGAAGATCTAAGTTGGGGCTCCCTACAATCTTCCCTAATAGTGGTATCTAGCAAATTTTCATATCTTACATTTAAATCTCAAAAGGCAAAAGTTAAACATAAATATATGATATTGTAATATAATATTGAAGGAAATCAATTTGTTTACATTAAAATGTAAATTTAAAAAATATGTATTTATTGTTGTTTTGTTATATGCTTCAGTGTATATTAGTGTATGATTCCAGTTTCTTTTCCAATATTATAATGTATTAATAATGGATTTATGTGATGATTAGCAACACAACACACATGCAAATAACAGTTGATTATAGAACGTGCAGTCTGAAGTTTTAAAATAGGTATTTATATCATTAGAGCAGCTGAAATGAGTAAAGATATTGGTCGAAAGGTCCAAATAAAATTGTCACAAAGAGCTTGCAGAGTAATGATGAGCAAGGACAAGAGAGGAGCATATTGATTGCATGACACCACTGAATTTGAAGTAGAAGCCACACACCACCTACCTCAGTCTGATTGTCCTGGCAAGCAAAAGGAAACTGGCTTTTAATTCCTGTTTTTCTCATAGGCAGCTAACCCAACAAAACAAAAATACTGCCTAAGAAATGGTACTTCTGTCGGGTTAACTTATATTTATACATGTACTACCTGACATGATGCCTGTTGTCACATTTCTCAATCACAGCACACATACACGCGTGTACATACTTGTACACAGTATTCTCTCTTAAGTCAATAATTAATACAATAATGATTAAGTTTTTCATTTGAATTCAGATTTTTGATACTAACCCCATTACTGTAGTGCTCTTCAAAACAAATGTGGAACTTGTTTTTCAGTGTATTTTACATACTGAGTCAAAAGATCCAAACATCAATTAAGAAATTGGGTTGTTCATATGTTACTGTTGCATATACTATGTAGCTATTAATGTATTATGAGTACAACATGATTAAATTAAACCGATGGCTTGTTAATAGTTAATTAACCCAAGATTAACACATTAAAAAAAATATTATTCTAATAACATTTATTAGTGATGGTAAAAATATCTTGTCATATAATATACCTATACCTAATTGTAGATTACCAGTGAAGTGAAAATGAGAATTAAATTTGAAATGAAGTTGAAAACATGTGGTGTAGCTGTATAGTTGAGTCCTATATCTGAAAAGCTATACTCAAGTTATAGTTAATTTTAAATTAATAAATTGAGCAATAGTTCATTAAAATAATGAAATAATTAAAACTAACTTAAAATCACTAAAGAAAAAGAGTCAAAAGGAAGGAAAAATTAATTCATTCAATATTAAAAATTATATGAAATGTTATAATCTTCCATATTATCTGAAAAAAATCTCAATGTGTAAAAATGTGCATATTTGAGCATAGTAACATGAGTGTTGGTAGCAAACTTGCAGAACTACAGAACACTTACCGCACTCACTTTACGCGTTTTACTCCCAGTAGTTGTTGACCTTCCTTGGCTGAGTGAGTCAGAACGAATGCTCATCTTTTCACGATTATTATCATCCATATTGCCCTTTTCTTGACCAATAAATAATTCATAGCTGTGTGCAGAAAAATCTGATGGAGATTTAGCAACACTACCCTCAACTGCATTTTGTTCCATAAGTTGTTGCTGTTGTTGTTGTGCTTTCATTGCAGCATGCGCTGCTCTTTTACTTTCTTTCGCTTGTGCAGCTTCTTCAGCTTCCTAACAAATATTATTCAATTTTTAAACGAAATCTACACCAACAAAAATATATTTTTCAGAAACTTGTGAGTCAAATGAACAAGCATCATTAATATCAAGTATAAGACTAATATAATTAAGGGGTCTATGAACTATTACTTACTCTAAGGGCTTCTTCTTCTGCAGCTTCTTCTTCCTCAGCTTTTTTCTGCAATTCATCGTAGGACATAGCGACAATGGCTAAAATCAAGTTGACCAAGTAGAAAGACCCAAGAAAGATGATTACTATGAAGAACAACATGTGCCACGGTCCAGCCGAGCGTAATACCTAATTGCAAAAGACAATTAAACAAGTTAAATATTTATCTGTATACAAAAGCATTTGATTTTGTTATTAGTTTATATTAAGGGATGGTTTTTATTTTTCTATATCAAATGTGAAATAAACTTATTAAGCTAAGTTCATTTCTTGTAATTGAAAAATTAATTTTCTGTATCCATTTTATCACATTTGATTTATAATACCATTTTGGTTTTTCTCTTTACTAAACAGGACTAAGAAATATTATCTTATTTATCTTATTTTATGGTTTAATTATAGCACAGTGTGGTTAATAGGTTATTACTAAAAATAAAGTATTGTCACTAACCAGTTGATAAAGGTTTTCCCAGTAATCTTGTGTCATGAGTCTAAAAGCAGAGAGTAGAGCCCACCCAAAAGTATCAAAACTTGTATATCCATAATTAGGGTTCTTGCCAAATCCTTGAAGGCACGTATATCCTGGTTCACACTGACTGTGAAAAAATTAAATTATGCTATTTTACCAACCACAAATGCTAAATGATTAATGCATAACCATAATAATAATAATAATTTATAACAATAAAAAAATTATTAATAGGATCAATATATTTTTGTGCTGAACATTTTATCAACTAACACTAGCAGAAAACACACACAATATGATTACATACAAACACGCACTCACACATATATACAATATATTAGCCTATTTTATGACCCTGTATAAAAGAATTATATTAAAGAGACAAACATAATAAACTAAATTAATATTTTGATATGTTTACAGAATTCAACTTACCCAGCCCCTGAAGAATTCCCACAAAGAGGCCAGTTTCCTTCCTCACCTTGCCAGTTAGCTAAAATTCAAACATTTGTTACAATTTTAGAAGTACAACTTGAGGAAGCTAATAGCAATTGAGTTCATTCAGGTATATATATTTTATATATCATCATAAAATCTTATTTGATTTTATGCAAGTTCACATGTTAAAATTCATCTTACAATCATTACTATTCCACTTGACCCAGTTTTGATGTGTAAGATTTCCGGCAGAACCATCTTCAGGAAAATTTTTAATACATTTTTGTGTGAGAACACCCATATAAATTTGAAGCCCCATCAGAGCAAAGACTGATAGAGAAAACATTGTGAGAATTATCACATCCCGAAGATTCTTCACAGACTCTATTACAGCTCCAACAATAGTTTTAAGGCCTGTAATAATTTGTCAGAATTAGAATTTCTGAAGAATGGAAGTTTCTGAATTTATTGAGTAATATAAAGAAATATTTATTTCCTGTAATTAAATAATGATATGAAGAGCAGAGGAAAGGTTCCTCACCTGGCACAATAGCAACAGTTTTCAGAGCTCGCAAAACCCTAAATGTCCTTAAGGCTGCCAAGTTTCCGAGATCTATTCCCATTGTGACATAGCTGTGAAAATGTGCATTTTCAATACAAATAAATCAAAAAGCTTATATTCACTTATTAATAAATTTGAAAACTTTATAATATTAAGTAATATTATCAATTATTTACTAAACGAATTAAAACTGTTTACATTAAAATATAAGTATGAATGTCTTGTAATCTATAATTAATTTGATATACATTTCAAATAACAAAGTAGCTAAAAGACTTTAAAATATCAGTTCTATATTTGACCTAATTTTATTGCAACAACTAATAACAAAATTATAAGCATACACATACAACAGATAACATTACTATCTAATTGAGTATTTTTATAGTAATATACGTATATAAATATATATAATTTTATATACAAATTTGTGATATATACCTATATATACAAATATACGTATACATGAAAAACAATTTAAATAAGTTTGTCTAAGATTACTACAAGAAAAACTGCTTTTTAATATGGTATTACCCCTAGATAAAATCTAACAGTTTGGTGTACCATAATTCTAAACTAGAACTAAGCTACAGGACTCATCAATAAAATGGATTAATATGACCAATGAGTAATGGCATGGATATGGACTGGGTTACCCGAAACACTAAATTTATTATTAAAGTTACATAAATAACTACAGCTAAGCATTTCACATATATATAAAAAATAAATATTACGCATTATATAATATGTATATTTTATATATACATAGACTAGCTCTAAAAATAACTACCTTTAGACGTCATAGCAAAATCTAATGACACATTAAACATGTAATTGAACACTTTTTTAAACAAGACTTACTGATATTTCTTCATTGTGTGAACATCTAGCAACAAAAACTAAAATATTGTCATTTGAGTTAAATTAAAATGTAATTAATAAAAAAAATGAAAATACTTACAAAATTATTATTAAAAAATTTATAAAATTTGATAATCAAAGGGGCAGTATTGTTTAATATTAATATTATCTCTAGGTACATAAATCTTTTGATTTTAAAAATACATATGTGATTTGCTGATTTACAGTTTTAAAGTACATAGCCCATATAGGTCAAAAGATATGAACGAGTATATATGTGTGTATTTGGTTATTCAAGACAACAGTATAATATATAACATATAAACATATAAATGGTAAGTAAGTAATCAGTTCAAGTTAGTACATACCACAGAAGATATTGATAATGTGATAATAAGTAATTAATGGATTTCACCAAGAATATTATATATATGAAATGATGGGAGAAGAATTCATAGTTTAGTACAATGGAATATTGAAATGTGAATATTAACAGGATTCCTAAAAAGCACTAATAAAAGAAAAAAAAAAAAAAACATAATTGGTCATCAGATTATGCTTATAGATTAAAATGAACCTAATATATTTAGCAGAAATACTCCTACTGAACTTAAATGTATTCTGTACCCATAGTCAATCTAGGGATATGACGAACGGAATTGTATTTCAATTACAGACAGGTCTCAGAAACATTGTTTGAATGGGATAAATATTTGAAAATATTGCTTTGAAATTACTTTAACAACTTAGCTGAGCAAGAAATATCCACCATGCTATACAATGAATAGTATTCATTTAACAGGCAAAATAATTACATTTAAAACACAAATTTTTAAACATAAACGGGTTTCTCCATGAATTTAGTAAACATTAAAAATAGAGTGTTTGCAATTCATGACAGGAAATATATCCTAATGCTTTCAGTCTTCGTCAAGGGGCCTAATAATAGTAACAGAAAAAATGTCTATGAATGTAAAGAGTTTAATAGCTAGTATTAGTTAAATGTTATGGAATGGTGAGGTTGAGGATGTTTCAGACTATACTAGGGGTGACTACACTACTCACGCCAATGCTATTACTACGAAGTCCAGCCAATTCCATGCGTCTCTAAGGTATGTGAACGGCTGTAGTATGAATCCACGGGCCATCACCTTGACTGCTGATTCGAATGTGTAGATGCCAGTGAAGATCACTCTAAACATTATTAATACAATCTTATACTGCAATTCTGAATGCAACAGATTATTATTAAGGGATTTCTGCTATTAATTTTCGTTTAAATGGCCATATAATTTCAATTATTGTGGTTATCAAGAATCCAAATTATGAAATATGCCATTTTATTATTAATATTACCATAAATAAAGAATGTTTTAAAATTAAACAAAAAGAATATATAATATATATGGTTGAAATATAAATGTTAAAAATGGAAGATCTTGCTAATCACAATTATTTATAATTCTGTGTGTGGTTTTGGTATAAATTATCAATATTGACTAGTTATTGTGCTTTCCCAAATGAAGTGTAATGAACTGTCATACTCAGTAACAAACAGTGTATCACTGAAAACACTATTACTAGTACCTTTATTGTACTAATTTCTAAATACAGATATTATTAGAAAGCTGCGACTAGTCAAACACATGAGTAGTGACTGACCATCCCTCGAATGCTAGTTATTGTATATGTGCATGTATATATACAGTATCCTTGCTCCTGTTTTTGAGTTTGCATTCATAACTTGACGTGAGGTACCTTCCAAATATTCTTTAATATTACATTAACATTTAATTTAATTTTATTATAAATATATATATATGTATATAATTTAACCTATATACAATTCTTTATATCATTTCAATATGATAAAATATAATAAATTGTATAAAAAATACCATTATACGGTATAATATAAATATTATTATAAAATGGCAATAAAAATATTAATTAGTTGAAATTATTTGTTGTGTACATACTCGGTTGATTCTATAGTTGGACTGCTGGGCATGATCATGAGAATACAATTAAACAAGATGGTGCATATGATGAAAAGAGAAAACAGTGGGTGTACCAAGATATAAATTGCCACGCGCCGAATAGGGTTGAAAGGGTCTAAAATCCAAAGGGCCTTGGTTGCCGAAAATCGGAAGATGTCTTTTCCTTTACTTACAACAACAAATGTCTGAAAAAAGAAGAGAAAATTCAGTTTTATAAAATGGCTAAAATCCAAATCTGGCTCAAACATGTTTAAATAATTGACTCCTTCTCCAGCTCAAGTTGTTTTAAGGTATGTTTGTGTTTTCCATTGTTTTATTAAGCCTGTTTTCATGACATTCTTTATACTATAAGCTCATTAAAAAGATTTCAAAGGAATATATTCTAAAAAACCTTAAAGATGCAATATATTAAATGCATAAGTCAAATATTGACTTACATAAGATTTAGATTTAAAGGATTTAGATTTAAATGTAATTATTGATAATGAAAATGGTATTGTAGTTACAGGCAATGTACAATATTTTCTTAAATGTAGTTACTGTCAGTAATTAGAAAGGTATTTAATTAAATAAAAAACAGAATATATTATAAGATATTTACATATTGAAAAAATATCAGCTATATAAAACCAGGGATGGGATTAGCATTCATACCAATAATATTACTAGATACAAGTCAAAAGCAAAGTACAGTAAGTACCATACTAACAAAACTATAATAATCATCTTTTAGCATTTGCTGAGAAAAATAAAGATTTAATACATATTTTAACGTCAAATTATATTTTGGATAAGTAGTAATACCTCTACAAATGGTATGCAGAAAACTATAGAAAGAATAGAATACATATATTTCCTAATACTGTCTGCAATAATATTTACCTTCAATGTAGTCAATAGTTAACATTCAGCTTATCTAATTAGAATATTATATAAAAAACCAATGAATTTACACTTCATTTTGAGCTGTGACATTGCTCTGGTTTTCTATTCTTTTTGAATCTTGTTCTTCAGTGGACCTGTTTTAGGATAAAAGGAGTTGAGTAACTGTAAAAGGAATGGGCTAAATGATATCTACAACTATTCCTACCATTGTTTTCCTATAATGAAGTAATATGACTGTTAATAAATGAAAATTCTATATTCTAAGAAAAAATTGGTATATCAGTGTCCTGTAATGTTCATAAGGTTTCATTTCTGGTTTAAAAATAAACTCAAACAGAAGCTGAATAAATATGCCACAGTTAATTTTATAAATTTGCTTAGATAAATCATATTAACAATTTTTACAGAGCCAGTTAAATTGATCTTATATCATTTTACAGCAATTAATACATAAACAAATAATTATAAACTTGTAATTTAAAATAATAAATGGGCTATAAAACTATTACCTAATGGTTGAATTATTTTGTTGGATATTAGAGTATTATAGCAATTAACTATAATATAAATAATCAGTATCTCTATTAAGATGCAGTAATAAAAATATACTTTGCAAAAATATCTGAATTTGTTTATTAAAAAACTTTAGATAATGCAAAAATATGCTTCCATAATTTTGTAATGTGCTTTTCTTAAGATTAATAGAGTAAGAATGAAATAAGTGTTGAAGGAAAATTAGAATAGTATAGAAAATAAATGTTGAATAAATTATAATGGGATAAAGAAAAGTGTTTACCCTTTGGTTGTGGTAGAATGGGTCAATATCTTCAAGCGGAATTGAAGAGAGCTCAGGAGGGAATAGTCCCTGTAGCCTGACAGGTATTGGTACGCCCTGTTCCAATGTTGCATCAGGCTGTGGACCTTCATCTTCGTCCTCGTCCTCATACCGAACCTATTGACATAAACAATATTAGCAATACTGAACTGAAAATAAAGTGCAGAAATCACATTCTGCAATGAAAAGTTTGAATAAACCAAACTCGTTTGACAGTTAATTATTGTTGTTTCGAACTATTATGAAACAATTTTTGTTTCTATGAGAACATGCCAAGCATTCTAGTTTAATTCATTTGTATACACTAGAAGCTCATAAGAACCACTGCAATATATAAACTAACCAATCCTATTGCCAAAATTAGTATATCTAAAATCTATTTACTATCTTTTTTCTCTTTTCTTTACTGATATGAGAAAAAAATTTTAATATAACTTGACATGCAGAAATGTTGAGCTTAATTTCTGAGGGAAAAATTGTTATATCAATGTTGATTGTCACATTGACTATTTCTCTATCATTCTAATAGCCTTTTCATTGATTTAAAATAGATCTGCCTTCTCAAAAGAAACTAATTTCTAAATTCTTCTACATCTATTTTCTAGACACCATGAAGAAATCTAAAAAACATTTGTCTATAAATAAAACCAAAAATTTAACTGAATAATAAAAGTCAGCTGAAAAATTTAAAGAATATTTTTATTTAAACCGAACCAGTTTTGTCACAATCATAACAGAAGCGTGAAGCATTCAAAGCTCAAACACATGCATGTAAAATATATTCGCGCTAGGTGATAAAAGAAATGATATAGGTGTTAGGCCACAATCTAAACAATGGTAACTATTATTTGGGGTCTAATAGTGTGAAATTTATGACTCACGATTTTAATATTACTTTAATAGATATTAATTATATTATTTCAATTTTATGGCTCATTTTTGCACAACATTGAAACTCATTATTAATTATATTTTCTCAGTAGCCACAACAAATATGCTATACTTTTACTGTTTTAGGCACGCATAAAAATGATCTAATTATCAACATACAATTAAGAAAAAAATACAAGTCATATTGGTATGAGTTAAGGCAAAGCATATAAATAATGATTATATTTACAGAATCATCAAATAAAAATCTACTCAGATGCAGAGTACAAGCTTACATTTTTCAAATTCTATAACTTATTTAAATTTATTTATAACCGGCTCATAAACCTGAAAGATATTTAAAATAAAAGGGAGTATTATATTTATTTATTTATTGTTTATTTATAGTTCATAGTATATTATAATGTTAATATGACAATGATATTAATAATGCTACAATTTATTAAGAGGATTTATTAACTGGTACTAATAAACACAAATAATTTTTGCCCTAGCAATAAATGTTGACATAGTTAAAAGTTGTAGTTTAATATTATATCAGAAAGACAATTATTTAGAGAACCTGGAAAAAACAAATGTTTCTTTGAATGTGTACATATATTTCAAGTCCTTAATGTGCACTGTGGATGTGTTAAGTATATGTTAGCTGTGCAAACTTGTAATTGTACTAATTTACTAAGAATTGCAAATTACACTTAAAGTTTTAGACACTGTCTCAATGGAAATTAATTAAGTAGATCGTCTCATAATTAAAACACGTGGTTCAACAATATACTGCACTCATAGCTAAGCGTCCGAAATGATATTTTGCCGCTGTTAGTGAAACTTTTCATGAACTAGTAGCGCTTACATATCTTCCATCGGAAGAGTACCGGAGAGTTCCCGATGCTATACTAATCATGCGCCACAAATCACTCAGGGCACTTTGTTATTATTAATATACAAACAAAATGGCTCGTGTATTTTGTCATTTAAGAGTATTACGTCAAGCGTAGATGGATGCATAACTATGAAAATGAGTTTGTGTAAATAACTATTTGTAGGGATCTAACATTCCAAAATAGCTTACTTCTTTTTTCTTTTTCTTCCGTCCAAAACCCTGAAAAGTCCAATGTGTGAGATAGATAAAGACAGATAGACGATAGAAGAAAAGATAAGGTTGGGTGTAAACAAATAATTGTAATACTTAAGGGTAACGAGGAGGTGGGGAGGACGAAGGTACAGCAGAAATTGATACAGATAACAGATACAGATAGATGGAACTAAAATAGACATAAACACACGCGCGCGCGCACCCACCCACACACACGCACACTGCACAGGATGGCGGCGGCCGAGCAGACAAGCGACTCACCCACACACATTACATCTAAATTTATGTAAACAATTAACTAATTCTACAACATTATATCCCTCACCACCATTTACAATTATCCAAATATCCTAGTCACATCGATTACTCACTACACTACTGAGCTAAGTTATCATTAATTTGTTATTACAACGTTTAAACTAATATTATCGACCTATTATCTGAAATGCTTTTTAACGAGTTACATAAAAACCAAAAAACTGTACGCTTTATAACTATACTATTGCCTAATTTATGAATATATAATTTGAATTCGCTAATCTAACATATCCATTAACTGAATCGAGCGAACACCGACAGTCAATCGGTAACTGATTTTCCGTTATCGTTATATGGGACAAGAGCAATTTCAATGCGGCTACTCAATCTTCGTCATTATGTAGCCGGAAATCAGTGTATAAGCATTCCAAACGGGGAATCGATTCAGAAGAAACGAATTAAATTTACAGATGATACTTTCAAGCCAGACAATGAATAGTTCATTAGGCGGCGCGTCATTTCAGCGAGTGACATAATTATTAAATTCATTCCGGATTGTTTCGGCAGGGTTTAGAGTTCGTGACAGTTCAAAATTTACTTTCAGCAATTTGTAAACATCAAACGTAATGTTTTTTTATTCATTCGAGTGGATAAAGAATTTAATAGAGCATTTGTTCAACCGGTTACTTTCCGTGGCAGCGGCCGGTAATAGATTACAACGTACCTCTCCCTCAGCTCTTTTCTTCTCAAGTTCCTTCTGTTTGGCATGCTCTTCAGCTATTCGAGCCTCGATTACTTGTAACGACTCCCTGGTAAAGGGACGGAAAATGCTATTTTCTTCCTCGGATAAGGAGTCCGATATAACTGACATTGTTGTCTACGGGGGCTAACAACCAAGGCCGGGTCTACTGCCCGACCGCAGCCCACCTCCGCACAACATCTTGTCACCACTACCCAAGCTACCACTCCCCCGCTCCGCTCCACCTGACAAAACATCAATACAAAAATTAAATAAACCTATCAAGTAGATTACCGTTTCAAATAACCTTCTATAGAAATCACTCGAACGAGAATTGACTGCATTTTATATCCCTTAATACTGATTATTTAAAAGAATAAATGAAAAACTCTCCATGTCGGTTCGTGATGTTTCTGTTTCCTCTCGCTGGTTTGGTCTTTTGCTAGACCGGTTTCGGCTGCTCGCCATCTTCAGTAGCGGTGTTAGTCACTGTTAGCACTTCGGTTGTTTTTTGGGTATCCTCACTGCACTGTCACTTTCACATGTACTGACAGTACATGTTATTGAAGATGGCGAGCAGCCGAAACCGGTCTAGCAAAAGACCAAACCAGCGAGAGGAGACAGAAACATCACGAATCTACAGTATTCCAACCCCTCGCAGACCACAAAACAGGTATATTAAACTAAAAACTCTCCATGTTTAACTTTAAATTGGAATATTTAAAGGATTTTCAAAAATAGTTCCCACGCAACTAAGAAATTAGGCTTATAGTTACACCCTAAAATATTTAATTTTATGGGATAATTTTGCAATTAGTTAATGGTAATTTTCGCAAACACATTAAAAAAGTCATTGCGCCGAAACATTTCGATGTTATTTTAAATTCATTTACTTAATTGTTCTTTTGTCACATGTCTCTTTGTATTTCCTCCTCGCTATGGGAGTGAACGCGACTGGCAATAGGACCCACGAAAAAATGTTCATTATTAGAACGGCGCAGCAGGGTTTCTACTTCATGACTTCGTTGTTGCGTTACATGAAATTTTTACTGGAACATTACTCCGTCTATAATATGCAGGAGTTTGGTTATTGAGATACAGAGCAATAGATCACTCACAGGATGTTCGGTCGATGACGACCTAACCTGTAGCTATCGTCATCTCCTCGGCTCCGTCCTGAAACAGTGTAAGGGCGCTCATTACAAAACAATGAATAATGCAGAATACTAATGGGAACATATATAATATAGGAAACACTTTTATATCGGCGTAACAACTATCCTACAGCTCTGTGAAACCAGTAGTGTAGGACAACATATTTAATACGGTGGGCTTAAGTTGGAATTCCTCGATTTTACAGTTAATTTAAATGATTTTAATTGGTACAATTTTTGGCCTCCTCTCGCTTGTTTGGTCAACTGGTCAGCTAGATCAGTATCCTCTCCTCACAATCGATAGTATCAATCTGGTAGTAAAATATTTTAACGAAAATAATTTACCTATTATATACGAATTTTATAAATAATTGTGGAATTGTTTTTCTTTTTTAAATATTTGACTTATTAAACATTACGTTGTACAGCTAATCAGATCAAAATATTGAAGTACGTTAATAGGAAATGGTATATTAAAATATTTTTTGGACGGGTCTCAAAAACGATTGATTAGAATATATCACCACTCCTGGGATTTTCTGACTCTAGTTGCCTATTTGGTTAAACCTCGGTAAATTTCTGTTACTTACAAGGTATGCCCAAAAAGGAAAATAATGTTTCTTCCTTTAATAACAATCATCCTCATCCATTATCTTGGAGACGAAATTTACAGGAATGTGTACGGACGTGTGACCCGTGTAGTAAAACGCTTTTATTGTCGGTATTTCTGTATTTTCATCATTTTATTGAGATAAAATTTGATACAAAACCTGTACACTTTAATCTATTGGAAAACTGTTGCATTATATAAATATTTTTGACTATCTATGGGAATGCTTTAGGATTTGCGACATGGATACCTTTGATAATTTGGTTTTGCGTCTATAGGAAGTTCACAGTTCAGAATTCAATATGGGAAAACAAAAGAGAAAATCGTAGCCAGTTACACATTGTACATTCACTGTAGGTGTATAAGCATTATATGTATATACATATACATACAGATATATATATATATATATATATATATATATATATATATATATAATTCTTTTGTGAGGTTAATATGTGTATTTCGTGTGTGTGTGTGTGTGATGTAGTTGAGAAATGACGTCATCACCGCAATGCGGCTCCCTTCCACCCGCCTCCTTCCACAACATCGATCCCCACCACGGTTCCTGAACAGAACCGTTTACTTGCACCTACATAGACAAGTAACCAAATGTTATTGCACATAGGCCAATGTCTCCGTGTTCTAATGCAGACAGGTTTTATGCAGGACGGTGCGGGAAAATCGAGCAAATAAAACATGAGTTCCCATTGCCGAGAGCGACCACTACAAAACTGTAATACATTTATGGTAGTATTTACGAGTTTCCCAACTTATCAGTTTGAAAATATGTTTTGAGACCATCAGACTTTTTCACATTTGTTTTATCATTTGAATGCACACACATTCATGAACGCCTGTCCAAACATAAGGCTAATTTTGAGAGCGAGTACATTCAGAAGAAGCAGTTAAAAAAAATAGCTTTTTATCAATTAGTTTTCCACGATATTACAAATCTTGTCCGGCCAAAAAACACATGCCTAAAGTTAGTTTACTTATTTCGTTATTTTTTTAATGCTAGAAGTGAGGAAGAGCAAAAACAAGAGGGGCATGAAAGTGTATTAACCCACTACCCAGCTCTAAAACACCACAACCTAACAAAATCATTTATTACAGCCAAAAATAATTAATAAAAACCTCCACTGAAAAAGTAAAACTATGGTATTAAGGTGCTCCGCTGGCTTGTGTACATTCGCTGATATGTTATAGTTTCTGATATTTTAAATAAACATTTCATAGAATCAGATTTTTAGTGTAATCTGTAATATATTTTTTTCGGGTAAATTCACGCATTATTAGTCAGCGGATAATTCTTAATACTCATGTTGAATTTTAGGGGGTGCTCCCAGCGTTTGTGTGGTGGTATTAAGATCGTCGGCTTAACAGTCACTATTCTCGGCACATTCGGTTTTTTAATTTCTTTTTTGGTTACCGCTTGCAGACTTTTTGCATACAAAACGAAAACCGAAAAGGGGTAATCCAGCAAATAATTTTCACTCGAGATAATTTAGTAAGCGAAACGTAAACTACTGATAGTCTAAGAATGCGGGTATCTTTTAAAATATCAAATATATCTAAACAGTTGTTCGGAACGGTATAAAGGGGGTGGCTAAGCTACTGCAGGCGGCAGGCTGTCTGTTGTTGGCATTGTTGCCGCTAGACAACAATAGAAACTTATTGGATTGTTGTCTGCCCGAGGGGCTGCGCTAATTAACAACAGAAAAGACAACATTTCTCCGGCCCCTGGGGCCTGTTTCCAATTCCTGTTGTTCTTTCTAGTTTTTCTTTTTTCCTCCTTCCTCGTGGCTATTCTTTTTTGTCTTTTAATTTGTTGTTGTGGGCCACCCCCGCCCCGCCCCAGCCCCTATTGTTGTTGTAGGCTCTCCTTCAACAGTCCCACCTTAAGAATATAAAACGGCGAAAATTGAAAATAAGTAAGGAGGAGAATATTTGACGTGGCCGGTTAAAAGAGGAAACACGAGGGATTATATTTGTTGGAGTTAAAATATAATATTTTATTCTTTCGTTGGAGGACTAAGGAGCCTATTAAAACACGAACGATACCTCTCGTTGGAGAGAATGTGCAATCCTAAATTTATTTTTTAATAACATACAGAAATATCTCCACAAGTATCCAACTCATTGAACCTTGTAGTGAAAAGGAATTAAAAAGCTAACTTCTAACTTATAGCATTCGATGGCTCAATAAAGAAAATGTACTACTCAAACAAAAAATAAAAAGGTGTAATAAACAACTTACTTCATTCGATGAGTTATAAAATTGAAAGAAAAGTGTACATATCAGTTTATACTTGCGTAATAAGGATCACTATATTACTAGCGGAATGTTACTAACGAGTTTACACTTAAGGGCAGAAGATTGGGGAATCCATGTAATGTGAAGTTATGTTTCCCTACTACTCTAATGACAAAATGTTAGTGACTATTGTGAAAAGAGTAATTTATTAATGAACAAATTACTCCATTATATTTAAAGACTAACTCTGATAGATGCCTGTATCAGTCTTCCACAAATATTAAAACGGGATTAAGGGCTGATTACGAGGTATAAATTAATTCCCACTGAATTTCCGAATTCGATACAGTTCTTGGGCCCTTTTATCTTAGGCTTGTACGCTATTAAAATAAAAAATGTTTGACCGAATACAATTTTCATGATGATTGAATGAACACGTTTGATATGTGATAGATCTGATGACGGAACATGTTTCCAACTCGTTTTCACGTATTATATATTGGTCCATTATTGTTATTCATTAACATTATGCAGGACATGGAGGTTTGCACCTTACAGCCTGTTTTTGTACTGAATTTTTATCTACTACCATTAACGATTAGGCGTAAACAGAAACCCACGAAATCTACGGTAAACAGAAATCCTTGTACTTATATAACACGTAAGGTAAGAAGAATAGCAGTCCCTCGCATTAATATAGCAATGTTTATGCAATATAGTCTTGCCGCGAGATTTCTATTGTACCAAAGATTCTAAAGTAGGTAATTCGGATTACCTACTTTAATTACTGACGTATACAGCCAATATCTAACTTGTGCACTGATACCGGTAATGCAATACGGTACGAAGTAGTTCGAATCCGTAGTACGAATCCGTTTCTCGATTTCTTTCAAACAATAAAAACATGGAAAGTTGCATGCCAATACACTTCGGTAAGGTTCGGAATATTTCGTTCCATTTCGGAATATCGCTTATTTTTTTAGTTACTATTTTTTTCATTTCTACGATTTCTTAAAAATAGTGATTTTTTAATACGTCTATTAATCATTGGTGTTCTTACCATTATTAATTACCATTAATTATTGGTGTACTAATAATGTCATAACAAATAGAATAGGAAAATACATATGATTTAGAATAATCTTTCTGAAATGAAACATTAACTTTTCTTAGCAATACATTTGTTGCGATTCATATTCATATTATATGGTATAATACTATTTGTTGTCAACAGGTTAATCTAGTTACATAGTAATAACTTATCAAAGATTAACTGTGTAATTAGCAAACGAGCAGGGAGCTACAGGGGCTATTACATTAAAATTCTAGTGTTACTAGGTAACCTATCCAAGACATAACTGATTTCCTCTAAATGCTAATTAAAATGCCAAGAAGCCGAACCCACGGCAATACTTGCATTAATTGAAGTTACTCTGATTGTACTGTCCCACTTTAGGAATAACATAAGGATGTTATTACTAAGTGTGACTTCAATAGATCGAAGCAAATAGCAGTCAGAATTATTATGGGTATTATAGCATGATTTATTTATTTACGATAATATTAAATCGTTTGCTGGATATTTGTTTACTGTTCGTAGGAGCTTAATTTGGAAAAGAGGATACTATAGTTTACGTACGCTATACTTTAAAGAGTGGAACCACTTTTACACAAAAGATCCCAAGGGGATCCATTTTTGTAGGTTGCGATGGACCCGCTATCGGAACTAGATCCGTAGGCGGATCTCCTTCCGTTTCAGCCGGGTCACGTGGGAGACTAAATCGGCCTTTGAAGACTCGGTCGATGGATGTCCGGGGTTGGGGGTTCGTCGGTGAGGAAAATAGAGCGAGAAAGAGACAGAGAGAAAGAGAGGGGGAGAGAGAGAGTGAGAGAGAGAGAGAAAGAGAGAGAGAGGGGGAGGGAGAGAGGGAGGAGGTACTGTCCCAATATTTGATGGAATATCGCAGTTGGGTTGCCAAGGCGACGGTAGGGCCACCGCCAGTGACGTCATTCAGGACTCGCAGCCCCCGCCTCTTATGTACGATTCATTATGCCCGAATATCCACGACCTCTCTCTGTATCTCTCCTGCCCCACTTGTCATTCTACTCCAACTTCTAATTACTTTCTACAGTCTGGCCGTACAACAAAAGAACATATTTATTTGTACTATTCTTTTAATATACAAATATACGACCATGAATGGCCGACAATTCTATAGGGCTTAGGCCCGTCAGTAAAACAGGTGTTTCGATTAAAAAACGTAATCAGATAGAGTGGGTGGTGTCAACATTTCGAACATACTGTCAATTACTTGCAGATGTCATTAGCATTTCCTACGTAACGAGATTCTAATATGTATAAAACAATCAAAACCTCTTAGATAATCATATAATTTAGAGCGTTTGTACTTCATTCAATTTTACGGCCCAATTCGCCTATTAGCTTTTAAGCTAGACCGGCTTTGTCTAATATTCTTCAGAATCAAACTTCAGGTTTTGGGTTTTAAAACGTATCAAAAGGTGTATGTAGTCAACATAATTTGTAAACAAATGGTTCTGTATCTAAATAAGTAACTCCCTAATTCTCTAATTGGTTTGGAGAAGTCTAGTACGAGAGAATGCCGAAAAATCGTTTGATACTGATGACAGTGGGAAGCCAATTAGCTGCATATATGTATATATATAATACTCAACAAGGAGGACCAAATAAGCCAGTAATCGGACAATTGATATTATGTTTGTGTAGTTCTTCATTTAAGAGCTTTATACGTACGAGCCCGAGGAGCGCCTTAATTTTATTGATACTAGGCCCGCAACGCAAATGTGCCTGCACGGTTATGTATAAGGGTAGCGCCGTTAGAATTCATCGCATTTATTTCACAGTACGTAATAATTATATATTTTGGTAAATGTGTAGATATCAATTAAGTTTTAATCCTACAATTCGGTCCTTTCCATAAAATGAGGTAGGCCTTGGCAAAGACAAGACGTAACTGGAAAGAGTGTCGAATGTATGTTCGAATGTGTGTAATCTGTTTTAAAGGGCCAACACTATAAGAGTAGACGAATGTTCTCGGTCCGATTCTTTAAGCGCAGGAACGTTTCCATTAATTCCCAATATGAACTAGAATACTGAAGAATCGTTATATGAACTCGAATACTGGATAAATCAAATATTGAAATTCATATTTTGATAGCAAACGATTACACGTAACAGGATAATACAAAAACCCCAATCATGTACGGACAAGCTTCTCAAACAATAAATTAAATAGGATTCAAAAGGTAAGTTGGTGATTTTATTACTGAACCGATAGCTGCCGGGGCTATACACGAACTGAATAATGAAACAGGACCAGATAGGCGGAAAGAATGACTGTATTAACTTTAATTAAGAGGCATAAATAAAACTGGAAATTACATCACGATGGAGGAATATAAGAGTTATTGCATTACATTTGGAAGATTGAAAACAGGGGGAATAATTTTGTTGAAAACCACGTGAAAAATGAGTTAGAATTGAGTATAAAATGTTTCAGAACAATTAGTTAATATCATTTAATCCAATTACATGTAATTATGTACGATTACATACGGCAGTTTAATTTAATAAGAGGAGTTGAGAATAAGTTATTGTATACCCGTGGAAACTAGGCCAAAAGGACAAAGTGACAGGTTTTACGGACTGAAGGTTTTCTGTTGGAAAAATGTTTACTACATCATTTAATTAATGACCGTACTTGCACTTGTTCGTTTTTAGATTATTTTTGACCATAATTAAATTAGCGTTTTATAATATCAATCGAACACAAGTAATACACGAATAATTGTTATGCAAAACGTATTTCCTTATAACGTGGCCTCATGCATAAAACAGGGACTCATGAATACAAGCTAATGTTAAAATTCTCTCTACCTTCACCAAATACTAAAGTGGTTCAGTCCATTTTTTTATCTGGGCGGAAAATAAATCTACAAAAAAATTAAGAACTAGTAGTTTCCCAACCGTTTGGACTATTCTATATTCATTGCTTCACGACTGTAGCCAATATTATGGAACCTATGACTGACAGTTATTGTCACATTATTCCTATTCGGCTCTGGTATCGTTCCTTTATCCATTCCATTTTGTTTTGAAACTCAGGCTTTCTCATATGGCCGGACATGGAATCATTTCCTCTCAACAATTCTCCCAAAACTTTAGAGCGCCCTTTTCGGCGACGGTAACACAGGTGTGTATTGTTGTTGCCGGCTTAGCACTTGCGAGGGCTGCAGTGTAGTGCAATATGTCGGCCACTAATTGTTCTCTATGTGCAGTATTTAATTTTAGTTGGGTCGCAGGCTCCAAACACACTGGGGATTCGCAACGTTTCCAACGTTAGTTCCCAGCTATAAAATTATGTTACTGGTACCGATTTGCATGCCTAATGTCCACATCCGACCGTAATCAGTCAAATCAGTGAAGTCGACGTTCAGAATTACCATCTAAAAAATCGGCTTAAAAATATATTTGTATTGATACCGGTGTCATTGTCTGCGTATTTTCAGTTATTCATTCGGTTATAATTAATAGTAAACGATGAATAAATTCAGAACACCAGTTTTGTGGTCCGCGAGGATTTTCGAAATATTGTAGTTTTCTCAATAGTTGTCTCCTTTCACTGGTTTGGTCTTTTGTTAGACTGGTTTCGACGGAATATCGAGGAGACTGCGAAGAATAAACAGGTGCGATTAGTGCCAAAAAATGAATTAAAAGAATTTAATTTATTAAAACCTGTACGGCGGCCTAATTACAGTTAATACGTAAAATGGAAACAGCCCGCCGCCCCACCAAACGCCACAAGCATGGCGTGGGTCGGTCACCGCTATCCGCGTGTATTATCGCGTCACGCGAAGATCCCAGGCCCGAGATATATGCGCCGGCACGCACTTCAATAATACAACAATCGATAATAAATAGGACACACCGGAGCGCCGACTCCAGGGCTTTTGTTCCCAAGGCTCGCATAAAAGGCCGCCGATTTTTAATTTTCTCTCTCCCTCCCTCTCACTCTCTCTCGCTCTCTCTCAAACTACGACAACATTATTGGGAGCTCCGTTTTGCCGCATAATAGCGGGCGGAGGGGCGGGGCCCCAGTCTGAAATATCGCGATTTCCTTTCGTTTACAGCCGCACGCTGTATTTGCCGCGAAACGGGCGCCATAATTGCCCGGTCAAATTTAAACTTCGATTTTCCGCGAAAGGAAAAAGGTTAGCCCTGCTCTACGTTTTCATTATTCCGTATATAACCTGCTCATTCTGTAACAACCTCGGTAATAACTAATTATTTTATACACTAGTTATACTAAAAGAGGTCTCGGATCCTAAGATTTTTAATACAAACTGAAAGTCATTGGCGACAGTTTGGCCTGGAATTCGAGGGGCAGTAAATCCATAGTTTGTGGAATATTTAATGGCACAAGTGAAATTTGCAACTAATAGAACGCTACACGTAAGATAAGTGTATCTCCTTAATTTATTGATACTAGGCCCGCACCACAGCTGAGTAGTCAGTCATGTCTATCGGTCGCGCCGTTAGAATTCATTGATAGCGATATTCGGAATGTTTTATATTTTCAACCAAATAATAACATTTCGTTAGCTCATTGGCATAATGCAAAAATAGGAAACAGTAACAAAATTCGCAGTTTATTGTATTGTTTGATGTTAAAGTATTGAATTAATTTAACACTGATGGCTACTCAGATATGTCCTTAATCGGGAAACGGGGATGTATTTTAAATCAGAAAACTGGAAGCGCCTGTAATTTTCTGGGAATTCAGTTGAAAATGCTACTACCTTTACACTCAAATTAGTTTAATATAGCTAATATATTTCGCAAACTCAAAATTTGTAATTATAGCGCCTTTAAAAGTGATATTCCGTATTCACTACAATACCCTACCAATAAATAGTAGGAACGATATCACAATGATAATAAGAATCTAATATAATAGCTGAACAACGAAATAAGGACGGACGAATATTTTGTGGTACTTCTCCGACTGCCAATATTCATAAAAATGAATTATTGTTTTCAAACTCTCAAAATGATCATTTAAATACACTTATTTCAATAATTTATTTAAAGGCTGTTCGAGTTTTATGACCACCGCTGTTCATTTGTACTGGTTGAGCCATACGTCAATACAGCATTTTCAGTCTAATGCAAGTCAAGTACAGTTCGTGCAAATCACCCGTTGCAACAGACCTATGTGTACGTTTCACGACACACAATCACACCATCTAGAGGATCGATGAACTAATGGGAGAACTTTAGTTAGGTTAGGTTTAGTACAAAATTAGCTGTTCTAGTGTTAGTTGTGAATGCTGAAAGTTCAAGGGGAATAATGCTCGTGTGGTCACAGAACCTGAGCAGGGCTGACCGCGGTTTCCCTCTCGAATATCAGAAATCAATTAGAATTAGTTAGAAAGTAACTTACTATATCCAGTATACTGATTACCCTTGTTGTACAGACGCATACGTGAAAATAAAAATTTTCAGGGAAAAACCGATGTAAACGCGATGTGGTCTAGCTAAAAATCGAACACAGAATACCCAGAAAACTACAGTAACACAAGCCCTCGCAGGCCTACCTAGCCCTTCCTAGGTGGAATAGGATTTATCATCGGTTACTATTACCTATGACCGAACAAATGAACTATTTCAGCATAAGAGACAATAATGCAAGTATCAATACAAATATAAATTTAGTTTAGTATATATGTAAATATAAAGTGCATAAATATAAATATAAGCCATTTTTTTTTAATAGTAATTCTGAGCGATCGGCATGACTGAACATGATACAGAAATGAAGTTTGTCATCTGTATTTCAGCCCGTTTTTATTTAATGTATTACGGTTAGATATGACGAGTAAACTATGGTTTCCTCTAGACACCTCCTGACGCCTGCATCAAAACCGTTTGGCCGCGACGCAAAATTACACCTTAAAAATAAAATTGCCCTCCGAAATCCACTGAAAATTGTCCGGCAATTTCGCTAAGAGATCGCTGGTAAAATTGTCGATCGTCCAGATTCAGGGGGCAACAGGAGAGAGAGAGCGAGAGAGAGAGAGAGGAGGAGAAAGGAAAGTGGAAAGGTTAGAAGGGGGAATGGAGAAAGGGGATTGTAAGAGGGAGGAAGTGAGAGTGCGAGCGAGGTCAGAGCGGCACGCCATGTACTGGCGCCGCCCCCGTTATTGTGGCGCGCGTGGCCCCACTCTTATTGTCCATGGAAATTTAGGCTGCCAAGGTAAAACGTGATAAAAATTCGCACGCTCCGTTGACTAACCGCCATTCGATTTTTCCCTTGAGCAGGACGGAATTGGAATTCTCACCGTTAGCGCTCGAAACGGCGCTCCAACGGAGCTTGGAATATCCTTCGCAAACAGTACGGTTGTTTGAAGCGGACGTGCAACAGAAATTACAAGGGCAATATTAACATTCTCACCTCCTATATACACGTGGTAATCATCAGACCGAAATTACCGAGCCGAGTACAACGGATGATAGCCACAAACGCCAATCGATTCTATACGGATGAAATCCGTATAGGATCCAACAGAATATTGTATAAAAATTATCGTTACAATTTTTTAAACATATTAGTAATGTCCAAAAAAAATGTCCAACAGATCGATAATATACCGTTTCAACAGTTCAGAAGATAACTTACTTATTCATGAGTACAATGAATCAGTAACTTAACAAGCAGGGTAATCTTTATATCCCCTTATGAAAATATGGTATTATTTTCTTCTTACTTTTATTCAGTTTTCGTTAACCGAAAGTTTACCGAAAATACTTTGGAAATGTTGTTCCTAAGGTGGGTCCGAATCGGAGTATAGAAATGACGCCTGGCAATTTTGCTGACGATCAGTCCATGATTAATTTTAGAATGTGCACATATTAGAATAGGACTACTCCATTCTACTTCCGCTAAAGGAGTGTTCATTTTTTCAAGAAATCAATGTCAATATATTAAACTTGTTTAATGAACGGTTACTATAAAAAATTGGGCGCTTCACTCACATACAAGTTTAAGTGTATAACAGCAAGGTCTATTTAATCAAGAATGAAAACATGCTTACTAAAGGTTGAAATTAAATAAAGTAATTGTTTTTTTTTTGCGCAATCGATTTGTCGACTGAATAATATTGAATATAAAAAGCTTCTACTTAAATTTAGTTTTTATAACCAGTAACGCTTGCGTATTTAGAGTTATATAACCCTAAAATGATTTTTTTAACCTTTTTAATTTATCGATTCGATATTTAAGGGCGAGTTAATAAAATACTATTATGTTTTCAGTGAGTGGTTTTTCTACGGCGAAGGAGAGTTTACGTGACTGTCGCCATTGGAGTGCCGGCACGCCATCTACAAAATATGGATTTTAAACTCAGAACAACGAATTTGCACCGCACAACTAGCGTTCCAAAAATTTAAGGAATTTTAAAGCCAGAGATTGTTCTCAACTTTTTCCAATCCCTTTATTCGATCCCCACTAGAAGAAAAACGCAACTTTCACCAAACAATTCAAGGGACTAGGAAATGTCCTAACTTAAAATGATAGCAGTAAAACTGTTTGTCCTGTTTCGCTTACAGGCTGAGTACATAAATAATTTCAAACTTCTAAAAACGAAATGTAGAACTGAAGAAATATAAATCCTTCATTTACAATCTACGACGTTTATAAAAATAGCAGACTCAAAAGACCCATCGATTAAAAAGATAAAAATTTACTAGAAAGAATGCCAGTATAAAAACATTCCTAAAGAAATTAAATGCTACCTTATTTCTTTAAAATATGACAGAATTAGCGGAGTAAAACCACGTAATCCTGCAGGATTAATGTGGGAGGGAAATATTTTCAAAATTAAGTACCTGTATGTATAGAATTATCTGAGCTAATTTCAACGAGCAAACTAACCCGGTTTTTATAGTAAAATTTGTTCATAGGAACGAAACAAGTAAAAACTAAAATACAAATAAAGTAACATTCATAAATGTTTATTTAATTTCTTATAGTGTCATTTATACCTGTGGTCATATATAGTTGAACAGATCTAACCATATTCGTATTCAAACTCCTTCATTGAACCTAAAGTTAAATTTCCGCCCCCGTTCAACAGATTAATCAATTCCAAAGGTAAAGTCGAGGTAAATTTTTGCTTGAATCACGTCAACAGTCCCTTTTTATGTACCTAATTCCTTAATCGGCAATCCGCCCGTTTTTAGCGAGAGAACTACTCACAGTTTCAACGCTTTACGTTCTATCTTGATGAGATTTATAGAGATAAACAAGGGATAATAGAAAAAAAACATTAAAAGTAGGGCGCCCCCAATCTTTATATTCAATGCATTTTCGTCAGGCTATTCTCTACCTGAAACAGAGTAGACTTATATTTTTCATTCTGTTTATTGAGGCAATATTTTATTTAAATTTTAAATAGAACATAAAATATAATTCGAATTTGAATAATTTTATTTGTGGCCGTTAATTATTTTGTGAATGTTAAATATCTGCAATAAATTCGAACGGGGCTACGATACTACGTACAGATTACATGGTTGCGTTTCGGGCCTAGTATCAATACAGGTCAGGGGCGCCCTCTCAATTCTACTTACTACCCACCATTTTACGTTTTACCCTTGAATTTTCACAGACAATCGGTTAAATTAGGAAATACTGATATAATTAAATGAAATAGGAATAAACTGTTGTCGTTTTAACGATGAAATACGATTACGTACATAACAAAAAGTATTCTGACGGCTTGGGCGATGTCATCCGCGGCTTCTTTGTTTGTCAGCTATCATTTCCCCCATGTTCATTTTTATTAACTTTCATACATTATTATCACATATTGTAATATTTGATAGTCACGAGAGGATCATCGTCAATACGTCAATAAACATATTATATTTCCCAACACGGCGAGCCAATTTTAATCTGATTAACTAAGTTAGTTCATAATTAAATTTACCAGTTACTATTTTCTATTCGTTAAATTTTAGCTTTGCCAAACCGACCGCTCGGTTCACAGGCACAAATTTCCTTAAATTGCCTTAAAAATCCTTTTCTTCAATAGTTATAACAATCAGATGTTGCAATAAATAGACCTATATTATTTTCTAAATGGTTCCGCAAGCATTACGTCTGACTATAAAACTCGTTAGTTGAAAATAAAGAATACACAATAAATTAATAACAGCGATTAATAACAATGAAAATAATATTTCTGAAATCAACTCTGACGTATGTTTGTATCTAGCTGATTCATGGAACATTCCAACAGCTGATAGATTTAGACGTTTTGTGATAATACTATAATTTTATGACAGAATGCTTTAAAAATCACAAAATATGAAAAATTGTTAAAATTAGTTAAATATGTTGTACATACCTGTATGTTGAAATTAAACACGTACTATCTAAACACCTGAAACAAAAGGAAAAAACAAATTAATTGTTAACGATAACAAAGAGGTATACGAAATCATAAGAAGCATACAATAACTCAATTACACGCGGGTACCAATGCAAGACATATTTAATTACTACTACTTATTTATATCAAACAGATGAGGCCATATTATGAGAAATTATATCATGATATATTGAATGTTTGTCAGTAGGGACGGTAATGGTGTTTGTTTTTTTTTTTAGTTTATCACAAATACTAGGCAACTGATATCTATGAACTCATATCTATTACTTATGCATCATGTAGTCTGCGAAATTATCATGGTTTACAAATTCCTATATATTTTCCTATATTTTATTTTATAGGAGAATACGTACACATAGGAAATCTAGAGCGCGTCCTAGATAGCAACCTTAACCAATACAATGCTAGATAGCATTAACCTATAAATAGGTTACTGTATTTGAATAACTGCTATAAGGTATTTTAGTCATTATACGAAATCCGTTTATATTTGCTAATACCTTGGCTTGGATATATATATATATATATATATATATATATATATATATATATACATACATAAATACAGGCAAAAGGAGGGAAGCGACTGCTGACCGAGTGAGTTGGTCATGACTACCCTGAGAGAGTAGGCCAATCGATAGCTGAATGCAAAAGAGAGGAGAGATATTTTTGATTTTACTTTTTGAATCATTTCATTCTGTTTGGTGGGTCCTAAGCCTGCGGATATAGCTACTCATAATTTTTATGCGCACCAAAACCATACAGCTAAAGAACACGAATTACCAGTGCGGGCACCACCTTCTGGGCAAAACCCTTTTCTGGGACAATAGACCAAAGGTGTTGTGTACTATTCATGCCATAGTAATTGTCGGGGCTGATGTTTAGGGTTATATTTTAGCTCTGGAAAATTCACACCTGCGGTATCTCCTTCGCGGTGATAGAGGAGAGATTTTTTATAGTGTTCTCCGTTGGTGTGTAATCGTTCTACATGTCGGGTGCTAATAATCTGAGCCTACACGGGGTCGCCCGACCCGTATGCCGGCCCTCCGAGGACAGTGAAAAATGAGGGACGTAGGGGAAGAAGTTAATAAAAGGTGGGGTAAGCATTGAGTGTAGGAGTGTAGACAAGATAGGGAGAGAGCGTGAGAAAGAGGGTATGTGGGGAGGGAGGGAGAGGGGAGGGAGAGGAGAGGAGAGGGAGAGGGAGAGGAGAGGAGAGGGAGAGGGAGAGGGAGAGGAGAGGAGAGGAGAGGAGAGGAGGAGGGAGAGGGAGAGGGAGAGGGAGAGGGAGAGGAGAGGGAGAGGGAGAGGGAGAGGGAGAGGGAGAGGAGAGGGAGAGGGAGAGAGAGAGAGAGTGAGTGAGAGGGTGGTCGCAACTGCGGCACTGCCCCCACTCGGGTCGATACCATCAGTGTGACCAACCTTGCCTCCTGTGCTCACCCTTCACCCCTCGCCCTTCGACTCTTTCTCTTCATACCACCGTGCTAATAAGTTGCCAATTAATTAAAATTGAAACTTCAGAGGGCAGCCTCCGTCCCTGCAGAGTACTCCGTCGACCCCTTTTCATCCCGCTGTAGATTTTTTCAGTAATATAGTCAAATTGTGCATTGCGGCAATGCAGTTAGGTTTGTTTGTTGAATTTAAAAATACCAACGTTATAAAGAAAGCTTGATGGATTAAATCGCTGTCAATCATATCTTTATTGATTGAGAAATAAGAAATATATGTTGAAATATAACAAAGAATTTTATGATAAATATTAAGCATAGTAATGATTTTAATTTATGTATTTCTTGTGAGCACTTCTCAGCATTGACTGTAATTATAAACTAAGTACTAGCACTAGTGGTAATGCTCTAATTAAATTGGGTGAATTTGGCCGTCCCATTCCGGGTGTTAGATATTGGGGCCGATATCTCACCAGATACCGATAATTATTGCTTAACCTAACTGTGGCAGGGAGTCAGGCAGGGCTCTTCAACACGTGAGCCCTAATCCAACACAATACCTTGAATACAAATTCCTGTTTATATTTTCTATTTAGAATTCCAAAAGAGACATCCTTTAATTTTAAAGTTGTTTTAGATACAAAACAAATGACAACATTATTGCTTTATGCATAGTATAAAACAAATTTAATGTAGCTTGTTAAGTAGAAACAAATAAGCTTTAAACGCAGTCATAATGCCAGAATATCAGGAATCACTCTGATGTACCAACCGGATTACTATAAAATATTCATCTACTACTCATCTTACATTAGTATTAATCTTGATCACAGCGATCTACAGAACAGATAATTGATATACGCTGGACTCGCGCTAATTCGATTAAGTATTTCTGGGTATTCATCTTATTTTATTCGATTCGTGCAAACTTTTAATTGCTTGTGCTAAGATAATATCATCAATCAGATCTTGATCAAGGCACTTAACCTATATTAAATTTATCAACATTCAAACTCAAACTAACATGTCAAGGAAAACGATATTTCTGTTAACAAAAAAAATGTGTCGTAAAAATCAATGAACTGAATAAGCAATCAATGAATCATTAATCGGTTTGAAACAATTTTGGAGGGTTTCGCATGTCCACTACCAAGCTTGCGTCTAAGTGTATTGCTGTTTATTCAATTAGGCAGAGTGAAACTGCCGAACCGTTGTGACCGATCAAGTGGAAAGATAACGGAAAATAAACAAGAGATACAATTACGAATGGAGGACGGCCATGAATGAGAGTGCAAAGAGGGCGAAATAATAGAGGAGAGCCGGCCTCACATGACACGTATAAAGACCTTGGATGGTCAATGAGGTGGACTTCCGCGTCCATTAATAATGATGGCTAAGAAGGGCAAACCCAAACAGTACAGACGTGTTTCTATATTGTGACAAAGAGGTGGACTTGACGCCAGACTAATGGGATAAAATTTGAATTTAAGATATCTGTTTAAGCGATCCTCAGGTGTTTGTTATGTCATCGCTCTTTCGATCTTCTGTCCCTACTCGCTGATTTGATTCTACGCTAGACCGGTTTCGGGTTCTTAAAGTAACGCAAAACTAGGCTTCTAGATCAAAAGACTGACGATCACGTTTGACAGAATATTCAATAACCAATGTATGAACTGGAATTTTTTTCCATATTTCCCTTTACATACACTATTTCCCTTTGTACAATAAAAATTATTATTGATACAACTAGGTCTAGCACATTCTATAATCAGGAATTAGTTCGGATTCTCGTCAAGTCGTAAACTACATGAAAACTATGATAAATCCGAAAATTGCGGTGGCGACTGTAGTAGAATAAACCGGTCTAACCCAAGATCTATCAACGGAGAGGAAGTTGGAAATAGCATGGACGTTATTTAATAATAACATTTTGATAAACGGACTGGATCAGTTTTATCATAATTGGAAACTAATCACTATTCAAAAGTACTAAGTAACATCAATCATAAGGTTGTATCTTTGGTATGATTATAATTTTAAATAACATGCCTCATATCGAGATAATATGCCATACTAGCAGCGGGGCGGAGGGTAAATTTAAATGATATTGAAGTATTACTCATCATATATTCAAAAGTAGATACACTAACAATGGTGACAATAGTATAAGTAACAATAACTTATTCTCATTTCGGATTTACAAACCTCATTTAGTGGCTGTAGCAATATGACTCTAATAACTAAAATGGGTGAATAACTAAAAAATATATATTAAAAATTGTGAAATATCTATCAAGAATCGATTGAAGTTCTTAAAGAAATTATCGCTTAATTGTTTAATCCAAAAGTTTTGGTAAAAAAACTGACATTTAACTCAACGTTTGCGAGAGATTTAAGAAGTGTTAAGGCAAAATGTAACTTTTCCACGCGAAGTGTATTACCCCCTATCCTGGAGGAGGGAAAATGTAAAATTGAGGTCG
Source organism: Lethocerus indicus (assembly GCA_019843655.1). NCBI lineage: Eukaryota > Metazoa > Arthropoda > Insecta > Hemiptera > Belostomatidae > Lethocerus > Lethocerus indicus. The sequence continues at coordinate 14,772,701 of JACDQD010000008.1, forward strand.
GGCGGTTGGTAGGAGGGGTGAGGGTCAGAAGCAAGGTCGCAGATGGTGCAGGGAGAATCAGCCAAAAGGGTCAACATGGCGACTGTCCACACCCAAATCTACCCTGAACTGCAGACATGACATCCGATCAATTCGAGTATATTGCGAGAAAAACGAGAGAAAAGGAAAATCTAGACTGAAGCTATAATTCGGTTCTGGTGATCTGTCTCCGCTCGCCGGTATGGTATTTTTCCTAGACATGTTTCAGCTTCTAGTTACCTTCTAACTAACTGTAGCGTTCCGCCAGCAGGTCCTTGAGTGAATAATATTGGCCCAAGTAAATATTGAATATTGGCCGACGCCACTGTGGCCATAGGACTCCTTTGTACGGGACTACCCTGTTATTAGCAACCCTCTGTTCATTTATTTTGTACCGGAGCTCGCATGTCGTTTAAACGGACCAGACCGGTTTCGATTTTTCGTTATAGTTTCGTTATGCGCAATACATGACCCAACTGCAGCCGTCCCAAATATCTAAGATGAATGTTCTTTTTTAAACTTTTTGAATAAGATGGGTCCTAAACGTAAAAGAAATAAATTTACGCTTTAATTCTTCTAGAAGAGAATGGGGTACACAATAATTAGAAGTAATATTTATCAGGAATAAGAATTTTCCTCAGAACATACTAGACCTTTAGACCAAACTGTTCTTCACGATCCAAATATATTCCACTGAAAAATCGGAATAGGATAGCATATATGGATGCTACAGTTTTCTAAACGTAGCGTGCTGTTAGTAAGTGCTTAACAGTAGGTTTAAATTTAGCATTAAAATGATATTCATCCAACAGATCCTCCGGTGCTTTAAACCACCGGCTTTCAAAATAAATCTTGAAACCTCAAAAACGCCTAATAAGAATCAAATCCATGTAATTTTATCTGTAATACAATTGTTCGAGTCATCGGCTTAAAATTTTCGTCACACGATAAACTGCGTTGACAACCCACACAAAGTTGATAAGGAGCATTGGCTAAAAGACACTTGTACGTCTAGTTTGATTAGGGGTTGTTTATAAACCGATCGTCTCTACTTAGTCTGCTACTTTACTTAGCAGTGACCGCCAGAAAAAGTAGTAGAAAGTGTTACCTCTGAAAAATAGCTTCGACCCGAATAGTAAATTAATCAGAGGCCTGCACATAAAACAGCAGATTACGGCAAAACCGTGTAGAATCGAGATAAGCTAAATAAGAAGAAAAGGGGCACCTTAGTGTCTGGTGGAAGGAATTTGAATATCAGTACCGTGAAGCTGAAAATTTGATGAGAGCTAAAACTTAACCATCGAAACCATGTAGATATACCACAAGTCGCCAAAAACTATAAATATGGACCTTATTATAACCTTTTAATGGAACTCCGTGCGGTGGAAATGAATACACTTCTGATCAATACTGCTTAAGTAAAGATGCTGTAGGAATTATTATAAGATAAATTTTATATATTTCTCTGTACTAGAATTTATAGTTGCTTTACATTCTTTACCTTTTATCTAGCCTTAATTGCTACGAAATGTAATTCCTGTTTAATATCAACGAACATTTAAGGACGCGATAGAGAAGCAAGCACGCCATCTTTTAATTTTATGGTTTTCACAAAACGTATAAAAAGTTACAGAAAAATTACAATTGCGCTTAAGTCGTTAATTAATTTAACAGGACAAGTAAAATTCATGATACAGTGATTTGCTTCTAGTCTCGAAGCTTATTCCAGAGACTACAATAGCTACAGACGAAGTTAATACCCGTCGTGGGATTAAATTCCAACGATACGCGTTTAGTGTACGCATTCCTCGGCTGAGATTACAACCAAGCGTGGGTAACACAAGAGGGCTACATTCAGGACGGTTCACCACCGCCATTCTAATAATAGGTATATTCGAGTGACATACGAAATACCAGATTAAGGGGGATGAATTACTGCGTGAATAGTGCCATTCGGGTATTCGTACGATAGTCATTAAACTTCACTTAGTATTAATAAAAAGTACCGTACTGGAAAAGCAGCACAAACTAAACATTTTTTTCATTTTTAACTGTTTGATTGCTAAAAATGTAAAATAAAATCGGCGAAACTGATGTTCAAGTAGATCTAGTAACAGATAGAGCACAACGGAGGAGAACCCAACTGGATTTCCTCCCTTTTTTATTTATTTTCCTGGTATGTTTAAATCACATGGACTTTTCAGCCGTGTGTAAGGAACGTTTGGGATGTCAGGAGTAAGTAGGGTTTGGACCATAGGACAAGTTTTACTTGATTAAAGAACTAAGCAAACAGAATTGGCTAGCTCTAAGTGATTGCGGTATTCTATTAACTATTATTAATTCTCACTACTACTATTACACGGATGATATTCCCCTTAACATTTTGAAAATTAATTTAGAAAAATGAAATTACATGATGGATATTATTCCATTTCTATCCACAATACCAGTAGTAGTTTCATTAAGCCTAATTTGACCAAAAGCCAGAATTAAAAAAATACATTAAAAAAATTAATATCATTGTAACGTTTATAACAATTTACATTAGAATTAGTAACAGAAAGTAGCGCATACAATACCGCGAACTCAAGAAAACTATTTAACAAAAAACATGACAAATATAATGGGGCGATTATACTGGCCTGAATATAGGTTATTCATAGAAGAGAGAACGTTTCTCTCCATAAAATCGATCCTTCGTCAAATAGGAATACTAACTAGGTTTTTGTACAATAGAAACTATTTACGTAAACTTTATTATCTTCTTCTTTCTTATATTTCTTCTATTTATTCCGTCGTGTATTATATTTCCGTAAGAAATTTGGAAAATAATCTGCATAATGCATTAAAGTAGTTAGCCATCGCGCTCTAATAATATACTTGAAATAAAGATGTTATAACTATAGTGGCAATAAGAGTGTAATTTAGAATGAAACTATCGTCCTGATATATCGGTTGGGGGGATATCGGAAAACGATATTTTTTATTTAAAGGCTAGAACTATTAAAATATTTAGTTTAATATCTCTTATAAATACTAAATAGTTCATTCCATTTCAACTTCATATTTGATTTTTCTCATCCTTTTACCCGATTATACTGGCGGCAATGAATTATGAAAGCGTGACAAAGTTGAATTTGATATTTTGACTTGATGCGGCTCATCGGTCACATTTTAAAATAATTGGGGGGGCTCCACCCTTCGTAGCGCTAAGCGGAAGAGGGCAGGCTCCAGTTTTCCGGGAAGAGGTACACATCGAATTTTATATCATCGATGTATCACCTGGGCTTGCCCACACAAAAACGCCAGGTGTCACGTGACCGCCTATAGGCGTGTCGACACTTTTAGGAAGGCTCGCGTACCCCATGTCGCATGCCTTTATTCAATTTGGTTCGCATTGTAGCCTATGTAATAATTACATTAAGGAGATAGGTGAATAGGCATTTAATCAAGGGGGGAGGGGGGATGTAGGGGGGAATATAGATATTTTTCGAGTATACCATTATTCTTCATAGATGTGTTTTCTCCCAATGTAACAAACTTCTTATTTGCAATATATATTAAAATTACAGACATTATTTTTCATTATGTTATTATCAATATGAACATACTATAAGTCCTGAATAATTCTAATTTAAAGGGGGACCCCATTTTCATTTTTTATAAATTTGTGCCCCATATTTGGAATTATTAGGGGAAGTCGAGTTCCTGCAACTGGCACGGAGCGCTTATTTCATTGACAATTTTTATAATCAGTATTCTTAGATGATGTAATAGAAAATATACATATTTTCACAAATTCTTATGGATTTTACTAAGTACTAGTTTCGCGTTCTACAGCAAGGATCTGAGATCATGCGTCGCTCAAATTATTTTGATATTTCATTGTACTACCAACCTTTAAGGTTGTCAGTACAATTGCGGAAAGTCTGTTCTTTTTTATATGGCTTGTTTTTTCTCTCGATAAAAAGCCAACCAATGATGGCACTTTGGATGAGTATCCGGACTACAAAAGGTTGCGCGAGGCTTTTTAGGGATTTCTTATTTCTCCCGTTTTTTTTGGATTCGGACCATCGTACTACAGTCGTCATCGATTAGTACCACCCTAATGTGAACCGTGAAGTTAACGACACCCCGACACCCACGCCTGACCTCTCTTTAACTAATTTAAAGGTACTTCGAACCTTTATCGAGTGAGTTTAAGAGACCCTCCCTGGCATTTAATTTCAAATTTGCAAACAGTTAAAGAATTTCGACTACTCCCATCACAATGCTTCTAGCACCTTGAGACTGGCGACCATGATACTGTTCAGTGCTAAATTCTGCAGGCGCAAATTTGAATTTGACTACGTTATTTTAACACAAATATTAGGTGGTTTGAGAACCACCAAGGATTGAAATACTATAATTCTTGAAATTTTTTAATGAGTCACTTTGCCAAACTATGTCGGTTACAGGTGGGGTGTCCTATCTGCGCCGTCAATCCACCGCTATTATCCAATGTCGCTTGCACTTCAGTTGTAAGTAGTAAATTTAGTTACTGGTAATTATTTCATATAGTGTTTTTTGTAGTTATTATTTTTTTCCGCTTAGCCGTTCAACCAACACAACATCCCCGTATGGATATAGTATTATTTTATCTCTAACCCCTGTATTTAGGAACTAGTGACCAAAGACTAGTGACAGTTATATTTTTTATAATTCGGGGTTGCTAATAAAACGGTAGTCCCGTACAGAGGACTCCTCGGACGCGTCGGCCAATATTCTCACGGCCCGTTTATTTGGGCCAATAATAATCTTGAATGGTGATGAGGCGGGGACGCCAATTTATCGGCGGCGGCTCGATATAGCGGCCGGACCGGACATAGAGAGACGGAGAGGAGAGGAGGGAGAGAGAGAGAGAGAGGGATAGAGGAGAGAGAGAGAGAGAGAGGAGAGGAGAGGGAGGGAGAGGAGGGAGAGAGAGAGAGAGAGAGAGAGAGGAGGGAGAGAGGAGAGAGAGAGAGAGGGCAGGGGATATAAAGAGGGATAGGGGTAGGTTGAGTGGCGCCAGCCAGCCGGGCCGCATCGATCCTCCCCGGGGCCACTACCCCCACGCACCCTCAAGACTACATCACACCCGCTCTATCTATTCACATCTCTCTCTTCCTTCCTTCCTTGCCCCCTACAGTTGCTAGACCCCCCGCTCATACACCCGAAAATATTTTCCGAATTAAAGGATACGGTAAAATAACATACCAATAAAAAAAGTATTACGGATTATAAAAAATTAAGGGTCAACGGGATGAAGGAAACGAAGGAAGGTTATCGCGCTGGTAACAACCCCCTCCCTATTCCGCAAACACCACCCCATCTAAAATTACAATTAAAGAAATTTTCCAATTTTTATGGAAAGCTTAATATCTCTACTGTTTCTACGACGTTTGCAAAAAAATACCCGTAAAGAAATATTTTGAAAAACAGACAAATCAAAGAATGAGAGTAAAATAGGACAATTTTCCCTACAACTTCAGGATGCGGGAGGCCACCCCTATCTGGGAAAGGCTATTTTATTCCTATTACTTCCCCTTTACTTCAACATGTTAGTTGGAAATCAGCAGAGCTCAATTAAACCCGGAACCAGACATCAGATTTCTCTTCCTACAAATACCATAACTCAAAAAATAAATTCTTTTAACATAGTGGTTAAAAACGCTAATATATTATATTGTTCGACATTTATCCAACGATAAGAGTGATGATGACGTGATAATTAACACTCATTGATTATAAGGAATACTTAAAAAATACAAAAAAACGAGTAACAACACTGGAGGGACTAAATTTATACTTAGAGCTTTCCTACTATCAATACATAAATTAACACTTAGACAGAGGAGCCAGATGAACCGGTTCAACATCTTCCAATCCAGATTCCACACTCTAACGAAAGACTAATAATACTTCTATACCAGAAAAAAGCTATGAAAAAAAGCTACGATGATGACACCGGTGTGACTTGACTTGAGCTCCCTGACCGATTGCCTAATGATTACACAAACACAGAACCGTAAGATACCCTGTGGGTCCCGTGGTTACCATAGTAAGAGAGAAGTGACAGCGTCACTAACAACAGCGTCACTTTAAAAAAAATGGGGGAAGAAATGTAATGTCGCACTCATATAATTCTAAGAAAAGAATTAACGGTATGCGATAATTAGTAATTAACAGTGATAATTATATTGAAGAGACCTATTACCATAAAACAAAAAATATATAATATTTTTTTATTACTGTAACCTAGGAAAAATGTGTATGAGTCAAATTCAAATAAAAAGCCCATATTTGAATTGACTGTACCCGTAAATAGGCGTTATGGAACCAATTATACAAATTTCACAGTATCTAAAACAGTATCATATATAGAGGCATAAGTTACCTCGTTTATTTCAAGTAAATAAATGGGTTTCCACACGATCATTCATTTGCTGTACTATTACGGTTATGGCCTTTTTATCACGTTCAACGTATTAAGCTAAAAACTTCAAGTCAATATATTATTACAAGTGTCTGAGATTTTAAACAACTCAATCGGACATAATCTAAACGTATTGCTATCTTTGTAGAGAGTTTTTCATTCAACTCAGAGCCACTAATTTCAAATTCACAAACTGATTTACAACTCTCATTACTACAATAATAACAAATGTCTTTTGTCTTCATCACTTTATGGAATTTTATCACTAGGCGTAAATCCGTTTACTTAAATAAGTAGCGTGACTGAAAAATATTTCTGTCGGATTGCATAAAGTTCTCTTGTTGTGGCGGTATTTCGGAGAGAAAAAATTATTTCTAAAGTATAAAAATCCGCCCAACAATGAGGGGTTATTAAATAACGTCGCTGATGCGACAGAGGAGGGGAGACTAGACAGTTTTGAACAGCACTTTAGCCTGAGGGCGAGCCAGTTTTGCAGGCGATCGAAATTCTCCACCACCACAGTCCCCTAGAGCAGACCGAGGGCCTTTCATTGTGCCAGATCTTACCCCCCCCCCCACCATCCCCCGCAACACCACTCCAACCCCCACACGGTACTAGACTGACCTAAATAATTCATTTCACAACCACCGCTGCGCTCAATCTCTGCGGTTTTTAAAACCCCGCGGTTGTAAACAAGACCGATATCTTCATTCAGAATTACTGACTCAATGCGGAACATAAGAAGCAAATTGGGCAATGGGATTATCGAAAATTATAAATTTAATTATATACGACGGAAATTCGCTCAGAGAACATTGTGCTTCGAGTATCTCTAGTCTAATTCGCTTTGTTTAAACATTTTAATAATGACTGTTATTGTAATAAATGTTGTTTTCTTGTTCTGTATCTTAATCATAAAATTCATCAATTAATTCAGAAAAAAGAATACTGTAAAATCACGAAAAAGTTATAGATCCACGTATTTCTCAATTTTTTTGGATACACACACATAGTGGTAACATATCCCTCCGAAAATATTTCATTTTTCCCCAAAAATCGACAGGGAAAGTACACTGCAGTTGATACTAACAGGATACTCTCGATACGGGTGAGTATCTTGTCACCAATGCTTGATATCACTGTGTGATATCCATCTGGACATGGCTACATTAATGTTCGACATACTTTAAAAGTCCAGCTATAATGTTCAGCAAAAATAAGAACTTTTTCTAGTCTTCTAGTCGCTACGCACATTTTCTTTAATTGGAAATTTGAAATGAAAAGGATGAAAGATTGCTCATGTTTTTTCGACAAACACAAAAATTTTACCACAGATTATGAGGGGCAATAGGATTAATAAAGGAGTAATAGAAGATACAAGTCGTGGATTCACGGCTTCTACGCTGCCGATTCTCTTTTCCATCTACTGGGAATTAATATTCTTCCTCTCAAGGCAACCCAAAACGAATATGGGGCTCGACCATGTTGACAAAGTTTAGAACACGAAGGATGCGGGTCATGAAAGGTTTAAACGGTGGCCGGGGTGGAGGAGGCATATTTGAGAAGAGAGGGACCCTTTAATCAGAGCCCATCAGTCTCCCGTCTAGGCCCCCCGTCCACTGGCTTGATTTCAATGTTAACAAACCGGATTGTTTCGCGGCCTTCGAACCTAATCAAAGGGCGTGTGCGGACTTGATAAATATACTTCTGGGTAAGGATGAATACAACATGAATGTATTTGAAAACTTGGCTGCCCGAATGCTTCCATTGACAAGTTGGAAAATTGACAGGAGCGTTAGCCATTTTATATCGTAACATAGCAACTGTTTTACAGACAAAACATAGGGTGCTTCGGACATTGAAAAATTAATTTAGATATAATTATATATTTATTTATCTAAATGAAATTTTAAACAGCACCCAAAATGAATAACGGAGTGCCAAAATCCTGATCGCCTTATATGTTATAGTTTATAGAATCACAGCACAGCTGGGAAGAGTGACACAGTTCTGAGTTCACAATCAATAAGAGAGCCGGTGTTATTATAGAAATACTAGGACACGTATTTAACATTTATGGAAAAACTCTGCAATTGTAGAACACAAGAGTTTCCTGTAAATTGGGTTTTACTGAATCATTCGCGTTAAGAATTTAAAGAATTCTGCTATACCTACTAAAACTGTCACATTATTATTGTTAATATTTAACAAAGTTTAAAAAAATTACTTTTTTCATTTCTTAACGGTGAATAAACTCCGGAAATAAAAAATGGGGCTTACCCTTGTACCTCGATGAAACTATCCCTCCTTCGGCGTCGTCTCCTTCTTCAATTGAAAGTTGGCACTTTTGTCACACGGTCGCTATACGGGTCTGTGTACTCGCGGTACGCGAAAGAAATCGACAAACGAATGAAATTTTATTGAAAACTGGACGAACCCAGGAGTGAAGTTGAGAGGGGGACGAAACCCGAAGTGTAACCTTCCGCGGGTGGGGGGCCGGCTGTTATCACGGCAATGCGGGGACGGCCATTGTTGCAGTATCCACTGCCTTCCCGATCCCTTGCCCTCGCTACATTTTCACCACCGACCCATCCTACTTCGAATACACTCTTGTACACATTGGCTAACATGTACTACTTCACGAAACCGTGTGTCGCTGATATTTAAAAACAATAACCCTCCTATTTCTGAGTAGTTTAGAGATTTTAGGTGTACTACGCCAAATGTAAAAGGGTAAGCAATTCTTCTTGTCGAATCACAATTTTACGAGAAATTCTAATGATGAAACCCTCAGTAGGGGTTATTACATTTACAATATTGGTTGGACAAGACTTCCACTTAATTATCATAATGACCTAAACAAAATTCAACTGTATCCACTATACTCGCTTTACTTTAGCTGATTTCCAATATTATAAGACTATTGCCAGAAAAAGCTACCAAAATACCCCTTTTAATAAAACTTGCAATGGAAATAAAAAAAATTAAATCGATATCCTGAAGGAAATAGATTCAGTGAAATAGAATGAAAAACGATTATTATTAACGTCTGTCTTGTATTTCTAGGAATGTAGTAGTACGTTAACTTAATATTATATTAACTAATGTAACTAATATTTTTTTTTTGTAAATGTAATTTATATTTCAGGAATGATTGCGTTTACTATAGTATTTCTCGCATAAAACATTGGTGATAACCTTTTCTTAGTTAAACGGCGAGAGATAGAATTTGAAGGGATTGAAAAATTCGGAGCCAGAACAATCTGAAAGGTTTTCAATGGATCTAAGAGGGGGACGACAGGATGGTACAGAACCCAAGTTCAGCCGTACGACATCCAGGATGATATTCAGTGTTGAAAAAATGACAGTGTACGCATAGGTATTTTGTAGGAACTTTGATCTCTATTTTATGGCGCAATTATGGTTTCCGTTTTATTTTGCGTCGTTTTTAATGCGTCTTATTTTCAATAATTTAAAGGTTTGGATGCTTCAATGACGAGAAACCAGTGTAACTTATTCTTTTTAAAGGCGAGTGACAGAAGTAAGTAGCAAATGACTATTAATTTATACTACGGATAGTCAAGGGCCCGAAAAATGAAAATAATCCAAATAATTGATTAAATTTTCATAATTTCACAATAGACTCAGGAGGCCTGATTATAACACTGGCACTGGAACTACTAAACGAAATAGTTTCAGAAAAATAAGTTAGGCTTGGACAGAATCAACATACGAATATGCAGGACTATGTACACTGTATATATAATTAAAAATATCGCTGATAAGAAATAATTTCCGGGAAGTAAATAATTGACAGGAAATTCCCGATTTCCTTCCGCCGAGAGCAACACTAGCGGGAAACCTCAAACGTCCGGACCGACCTAGGCCACAACCATATTATATCCTTCGTCACATAAATTGGTCCGAAGAACGTCCTTATACGTTTCCGCGACCTTATCTAACTTCCGGTTAGATTTCGTAGGACCTAAGGGAGCTCAAGTGTAAAAGGGAATAAATTGGAACATTAAAAAATCGGGTGTTCGTCAGAATCAGGAAGAACGCGGGCGTGTATGGTTGGAACACCCGCTACCCGAGTTTATCCCCTGAGTATTAGACGATATTACTAAATTAGATACCAGTATTTATTCGCTGTTATCCAGCCGTGTCGGACGGCCAGGGGCCTAGTCCCAGGCGAGATTCCATCTGTGGGCGTGGCCCATTACACCAGTAATTCTTCCAAATTTGCAACCACTACAAGGAAAACCGTGTTCAAACCGAAATTAGCCATAGATTATCCGTTCATTTATCATACCATTAAAACCATATACACGTATATCTTTAAAATACCCGTTATCAGTGCCCAGATTCTTGAGAAAATATAACACTAGAAAATACTAGAGAAAATATAACTATATTTAGCAACAACACAATCTATTATGAAAAATTGATTACTTGCGTAAATCACAGCCGGGATCAAATTTTCTGCAGTGCATATGTTTCGACAAAACATCTCCTGTTCCAAGATATGAAATGTATTTATGTACATTGAAGGATTCAATTTTTTTGTTATGTACTAAACATCACTCGAAACGAGTGATTCTGTTCAGTCTGTGCATAATATTTACTGTTCTGTTATTATTGCTTAATCCATTAATATTAATATTGCATTTTTATTTATATCTAATTTCATTACCAACCGGTTAACATTCAAGTTTTTTTAAGATAATGTAAAAGATTTCAGGACAGGTTATTATTCAACACAATTGTTCAAAAAATGGGATTTACCATTAAACAATTACTGTAGGTTCGTGATGTTTCTGTCTCCTCTCGCTGGTTTGGTCTTTTGCTAGACCGGTTTCGGCTGCTCGCCATCTTCAGTAACATGTACTTTCAGTACATGTGAAAGTGACAGTGCAGTGAGGATGCCCAAAAAACATCCGAAGTGCTAACAGTGACTAACACCGCTACTGAAGATGGCGAGCAGGCGAAACCGGTCTAGCAAAAGACCAAACCAGCGAGGGGAGACAGAAACATCACGAACCTACAGTATTCCAACCCCTCGCAGACCACAAAACAGGTATATCAAATTAAACAATTATTTATAGTTGATAAACAATTATTGAGAGTATCGTAGAAATCAGATACGTCATTTTTATTTCCATAATTACTGTTTCCCACGTGCAACTAACGGAGCCATTTCTGGCAGGGTAGCACAATAAAAAATTCGGATAGCCAAAGAGAGTTTCCCATGAATATTCAGCCAATTCGAAACTTTGTTCCTAAAGCGCATGTGCCAACTTCGGAATTGCAACGACGTCAATCCTATAGTTTCTTGTTTTATTCTTTAGGTCAGGCCAAGAAAACGTTCTTGGGCCATAAATAATTAAAGATGAAATCGTTATTATTTCAAATGATAATGAGCATGTTCCAGACAGGTTTTTCCACTAGAAAATGAAATTTCAGTCTATTTAATTTCATTATACCAATCACACAATTACGCGTTATTAATCATTATAACTATACTATTACGCGGAAATGTTTAAAAAATCGCATTTTTGACAGTTGTAATCAATAAGTTATACATTTTTTAACATATTACATTTATGTTCGCCTAATATTTTATAATGTAAATGATAAAAATAAAAAAGATGAATATATAAATATTAGCTGTTTAATATTAAATATATTTTCGGTATCATACATTAATGGTTGAAACGGTACTGGAATGATCTTAATAAACGAGAGTTTTAAATATACTTTTAGTATATAACTTTAATCTACTATCACATTCCTATGAAGACATCGTAATCATTACAATTACTATGGTTTAATTTGATAAATATGTCTTCCATTTGTTGTCGTATGTGTAGGAATACTTGTTCTGAACGTTCTAAATAAGAGGAGGGTGAAGGAATATGAAAAGAAATATAATCGGATGGAATGGCACTAGAGAGATGTTGAAAGAGCAAATATAGATGGGGAGGGGGAAAGCAAGAAGACATCAATGAATTCATACAAATAAAACCTAAGTCTATAGAAGAATGAAAACAAGAAAACAACGATAATAAAAACAATAATACGATGGGAAGAAACAATGGAAGGCCGAGTTCGAAATTAGTTTCGAGACGGGAAAGATATAAAACCGAGTACTTGCCAAGTCAGATAAGGGGAAACTTTCAAACCACGAGATAATACACTGTGGATTATTCGATTTTTTAACATAACGGTTTGTCTGGAAATTCTGTTCATTTGTTAGGCTTGTATGTACGGTTTGCGATTATTTTATTAAGTTTATACTTGTATCGTGGAATCGGAAAAGCGACTAACTAGTCCCTAGCACCGGTAACAATATAGCTTCATCTGTGAACACCCCTTCTGGATTTAGCGTTGCAATAAATATTCTATATGTACGATGTGGTAGTAATGACAATGACGTTTATCATATTGTTGAGGTTTATCTTGGCAAGTCAATTGGTATGGCAGTCCGATTTCTTTTCAACAGGATGATTTTGGACCAGAGTTTTAACTCTATACAACTATTTTCGTCAAATCAATTTAGAGTTACCCTTTGATCCTTTATGTTTCGGTGCGCAGACAGATTTCCAGGAAACTTACCATTAGTGTCCGCCGTTCTGAGAATAATTCCAAAGTTAATAAGATATATACTAGTGATAGTAATAAGATTTATTCAAACGAGAGTGAAAAAACACAGCTTTCAGCTGTATGCATCGTGCACCATTCAAGCGAATAGAAAGCCAAGTACTCCATTCGTATAAGATATATTTGAGCTACATTAAAGTTACTGTTGGCCGAATAAAGAAAAAGCCTGAGCCTCGAAAAAGGTTTATGAGAATGGAAGCCCAGTGTTGGAATTAGAACGGCAGGGGAAGGTGTCCAAAGCAAAATATATCGATTGTTTCCAAGCTAGCCACGATTTAGTACTCGAATTAATGTCTTGTCCTATTCATCTTATAATGGGATTTTTTTTAATTGAATTTCAGGCTTCTACATTCTGCAATAATCAATATATATATATATATATATATATATATATATATATATATACATATATATTAATCTCCGACGGCCCCCATTCATTTCTCCAAATTCAAGGAGAACCCTTCTTATTTTCCCCCGCAATGTTTATTATTATTAGAAAAAAAACTAATTGTCGTTTTGGATCAATAGACCTAAAATGAATGACTATTTGCGTAGTAGTTGGGTACTTTTTTAGATCAATAAATTATTTATTTTATTTAGAATTAGTATGAAGTTAAACTTATTAAGTTATGAAAATAACCTTTATATAATATAAATTAAATTATGCTCGTTCGAATCTCGGTTTGAGAAAAGTATTATAATCCTATTAGATTCGGATATATTAAATAGAGTATTTTCTGAAAAAATAAAACTTTTTAAATGTATGTTAAGAAATATATTTTTAAAATCAGGTGCTATGGAAGGAAATATCAACAAAATTATAACCAAAGATTCGCCACTCTTTAATTCTCAAGAATTTATCACGTTAATTACCCACTTAATAATCAACAAAGTTCGATTTTTATTTCAACCATTGAAATTAAATTATTTTTAGGTTTTTTGTATATTTATGATATAATTTCATAAGCGAAAACGGAAGGTATTTGTATGCAGGTGTAAAGCTTGAGCCTTTAAGCCGATGGCCACATCCGAATTTAATGCAAATTACTGAAATAAATGCCAACCTACTCGCCGGCAGAACAAACAAATATAACACAGGAACAAAGCTCACTGTAGTTTTGTACGTGACAGAATTATCACCAAATATTACGAAGAATTTAATATAAGAATAAATTTAGGGCAAGCGATCCATACAGTAAGCCATAAGGAAAAAAGCGACAAAGGTGTTATATATAAAAAAGAATGAAAAAAGCTGCCCTTTCTAGTTAACGAGTTTAATTTTACTTATATGTATATATAGAAAGTGGGTTTGTTGGTAAAGGTGTGTGTTTGTGTGTATGTAGAATTGTATGAGTGATCCACGCCGGCGAAATGCGATGTGCAATAACAAGCGCTCAACACTCGCGATGCGAATTAATAAAGAAAAAGAGAAAACAAATCGAAGCCTGGATTTTTAAAAATTTTTCCTTACTATTCTGACTGTTGCGAAGAGATTAGAATTACATTAAAATTGAAAGAGAGAAAGGCTCGGACTGACGACGAAAGAAAGAGGGTGCGAAGAAGAGAGGGAGAAGGAGACTACGGGGTTGATGATGACGGCAACGATGGGGAGAGAGATGGAGGGGACATGCGCACTTCACACAACCCTCTATTTATCCCTCTCCCTCTCTCCCTCTCTTCGTAGCTCTATCGCCGACTCTCCCTCCCTCTCTCTCCTCCCTCTCCTAAGCGCCCTCCGGGGCAACTCCTCCCTCTCTTTCTCCCTCTCTCACATTGTCCACCTCGTCGTCCCCGTGACCTCCTTAATTCTATCGATCCTCTCCAAACAAAATTCACCCCGACAACAAGTTCACCGTTCGAAAATCCGTATCCGCGGTATAGGACGGATACGGTCGGGTGTCGGTCTGCCGATGGTATAGCGGGCGGGTACCGTGCGGCCAAGCTTTAGGCGGTCGGTGGAAATAACCCGGTCGAGTACTTACCGTTAACAGTCGAAAGACGTATAGCGGAGGGGCGTGCGTTGGACGGGCTAGGGGCGGCGGTCGGGACAGCGGGGGCGCCGCACCTCCACTGCCTCTGGCGCGGTATCCTGCCGGGCGGGGGGAAGGGGGCGGCCACTACGGTATCAACAACGGAAAGTCGGCCGCGGAGCACTGGTCGGGTCGCGACACGCGAGGCCGGCCTCCTCGAACGTCCCACCGAGAAAAAAAGGTCGGTCGACGACCGACGGTAAAAAGAAAAAATTCTCCGGACTAAAAACTAAAGCACCCTTGTCGGGTGGCGGGGAGTCGCTCGGCAGAAAGGGTGACCGGCCCTGCGATCTTACTACTACTGTGTCGGGCTCTCTCTCTCTCTCGCGGGTCGGGGGCGGCCCCTCCTCTCGCCCTCTCTTTCGGCGCCCACTGCGCCACCCGCTGCGCCGTCCGGCCCCCACCCCCACCCCCACCCCCGCCACCGCCCCCAACTACCACAGAACCCCGCTCCCGCGGTCGATACCGCCGATCTTGGACCTACGCGACACGATCCCTCCCCTTCGATACTATATATAAACTATTGAAAAATTACCTTCCCTCTCCCCCGTTGTCATTCTATCCTCCCGCCATTATATCTCGGCACTTTCTGTAATTAAGCGTTCCATAAGTCGAAACCTTTGTTGACCACCGTATACATTCCACCCACAATTCAAAAATGATTGCTAACGAACCGCCGGTGGAGGTGGTCCTCGAAACTTTCCCCCATTGGCGGCTAGGACACCAGGAGTAAAGAAGGGCGAGATTACTGATGAAACGGGAAGAAGTAATCGGCAAGAAAATAATTAAGGCGAGAATGTCCAGGGTATATTTAAAGGAAAGATAGAATAGATATATGATAGGATATAGATATAGGATAGATATAGCAATTATTTTTTACATCTTTCGACTGTTTACATAAGCGGATAGTTTGCATAAACTACAATATTTATACTTACATGAGTTATATTTATGCCTGTTAATAATAAAAATAGTTAAATGAATCTATTGTATAAATAGTGTTCTTTTGTTCTAGATCATATAGAAATCTATTGCTTAATTTCCCCCAATAAACGCATATTCTAAAATAATATATATATTAGGCAGTTATTCAGGCAAACTTTAATACTGAGCGACAAATGTATTGCCTGAAATTCAATTTACTTCTTAACTACGGTCAAGAATTTACACGTATATAGACATCCTAATTCATTATGTAGTCAACTAATTTGTAAATACACTATGTTTATATTGTAAGGAGCATTCCTACTCTCTATATTTACTAATAAATAAATTAAAGCAAGGGAAGGCACTGGATTTACTAATACAATTATTCAGTTCATACCATTTCTGTTTTAAATAAATAAAAAAATAATAGAAATAATTCTTCTCTTTCAGGTAGAAAAATCGTCAATGTGAACGCACATTGTATTTCTCGATTAATATTAATGATTATCGGTTCTCTTTTTTTTCTATAGTGCATAATTCGCTTAGTTGCATGTACTTATGTGGAGTAATCCGGGCTAGAAGCGATAGGAATGAAAATGGCGATTTTACTCCTAATAATTTCGAAATACGAAAGACTAAATGTAGCCTAGTTTGACACAGGGTCGCTTTCGTGAGTGTATGTATAAAGAGGGGTGGCGGCACAATTTGAAATGGGAGGACTTTTAAACGCATGCGAGCCATACCCCGCCGGCGCCAGCAGCGAAATGTGTTTCGATTTATACCCGTCGTTGGCTAGATCCGCAGTTGGATGGCGGAAAATATATTCAAATACTCTCTTCTTTTCGCATTACATCGAAAACAAATATGTAACAATTAAATCAAAAAACGAAACTATCTAAACGATTGTTAGCCTTCAAAAACATGCTTCATTAAAAACGAATATAGCCTACAATAACTTTTCTGTATTAACAAAATTACTTACTGCAGACCGTTTGTTCTTATTATTTATTGGAACATGTTCTATGCGCTATTGAAAAAATAGTCTATCTGTTTTTGAGATATGTACAGGTCACACAGAAAGAGGTCAGTGACCGTAAATGAAGGGACTTACGGTTGAACTGGATATCTTATCAAGCAGAAAAATCGAAGGAGTTTAACCAAAATTAAATCTTTCGCCTATTTCTTTAACTGTCCTAATTGATAAGTTAAGAGAATTATTGAAATTTGCAATTAACGGAAACATACTGTGAGATTAAATTATCAGGAACTTCTTGTTCCGGGACTATTACAATCTGACCGACGTTGGGTATACCACATTTTCAGGCTGAAGTCGAAAAAAAGTTGAAAAGAGAGAAAATACATGTTCCCCGACAGATTTCTCTGTAATTCTTATTGTGAGCAAGCATATTTAATAGAACGGCTCTTCGATTCTAAGATACTCTGGATGATTACAATTATTTTTCAAGATGATAGCTCGAATGATTTATAGCTGGATCTGCTTGTTGTGCAATGCTATCAAGCGGTTTGACTTGGTGTGATTTGTCAGTTTCGGGAAAGAGTAGTTTTAATCATCACAAAAGTGATAACATTTGGCCTATTTTAAGTATTTAATGGTTCTCGACATTAACCTGACAAAAAGAATAAGCCACAACCCTTTTGGTTGTCCAAAGACAGTGCTTGAGACAAATAAATTAAGCTGCCCAGATTAGCCTTCCAGTTGATGTTCTCTACGAATTCCTAAGTATAAATACATGATTGTAACAATCATGAAACAGCCGTGAAATTTGTGATTACAAATAAAACATTGATTTTGATCAAATTCTTGATAAAAATATATTGATATATTGAGTATAGTGTAAGATATACACCGTGTGAGGTCTCAAAAACCCTCCCCCCACCGCAGCAGCGTTAAGGTTTTCCCGAAACCAACGATAAGATTGAGCACACGATTGTAAAAAACAGTCGCCAGGCAGTAAAAAAGCAAAACTCACACTGATGCCAACCAAAAAATAACCAGCGATGTTGGCCTGTGTTTGAGCGTATGCCGGTAAAGCGCATGAAGTTGTAAAAATACCAAACTACCAGTCGCAATAAGGCTTCAAATACGAAATAAGCAAGCGCCTCTAACCATCTCCTTAAGTTTCCCTCCTCGGAGCCCTACTAATAAACCATACCTCAATATTCGTTCGGACCGCTATCTGATTCTTTGGCTTCGGTGTGTCGCCCGTAGCATAACAAATACTAAGACACCCGGGTGTTGTCGGAACCGGAGGGGCGAAGGTTCTGGGATGGCCCGATACCGAAACTGAAACTGAGACCCGGCTACTGAAACTGAAACCGAGGCCGGCTAGTCGTGGTCAGGTCGGTTGGAGAGAGGGTGCTCTGCTACGGTCCCCCGTGCCAAAAACTGGAGCGTTCGATCCAGTCCAAATTGTGCTCCGCCGAAGGGGGCCAACAACTCCTGCGGCGAATGAACTCCCTTGGCGCAAGTGCCCTCCCCTTTCACGTCCCGGACCGGCAGAAAAAAAAGAGGAGAAAAGAAATTGCCCCGATGTACACGCGCATCCGTGTACGCACGCACGTTCCAATACGCGGTACAACGTAATACTCCAAAGTTCCTCCATTATAACCTAGTTACCGATTGAACGGACGATTTTTTCCGAGAAAAAAAGATTGGTATGTTATCGTAGGTTTTGTTTTTTGCCACCTGTTTTGGGATCAGCGATAATTAAGATTATCATTCGCGTTTCTGCAGAACAGCGCAGTGACAGTGATAATCGGCAACAGACATGCGTAGAGACGTCTCACTAGTTTACTAGATGCCGAAACCAGTTTTATTGTTTAACCCCAAATTTATGACCATTTACATGCCATAAATTGACTCACATGGATCAAGTCCTATCACAACTGATTTCTGAAGAATGGCGCGAGGCATTTATTATACGAAACTAATAACTTTTAATGATTCATCCGACGCTTTGACTGCACTCGGGAAAGTGCAAGTAAAACCATCTGCGTTTCTACAATGACGCTTGGTTGCGCTGTCAACCATTATTAAAAACTGAATACATTAATTATAGCTTTAGAATCATAATACAAATTATTTCAGTAATCTGTTGCGCCTAGTCTGAGCACCCTACCTATGGTTTCGAATCTGTGTTATGAGCTCATTAATACGTAATAGGTTTAGGAGCTGACGCACTAAGCAAATAGAACATAGGGCTCTTAGCAGAGCCAGTTCTCTAGATTTAATCAAAAAAGAGTTAAAAGCCTCCTCAGACTAAATACAACGCTGACCCCTTTTGAAATACAATCGATATAAGACTTCTCTTTTGGATTCCTTAGCCAAGGAATTCGAATAGACGTGACGTCTAACGTAAGGTCTTTTTAATATTTACAGTTGCGCCCGGATATATTTGAATGAAATTCAAAGTAGTAGTAAACAACTAATCTTTAAATTCAGAAGCTATCTGAAAGAATTTTGAAGAGAATTCTTCCTACCATGGGAACGCAACGGCCGGGATATTAATAAGAAGAAATTACACTGTTGTAGATGAACAAGGCGGAATCAAACACAGTTGGTTTTTTATTTAGAAGATCAGATAGAATATCAGTCCAGCTTGTGACTATTTTTAAAATAGACTCGGACAAAAAAGTAAAAATTAGATAAAAGGATGAGACACACAAAAGTGCTCTTTTTTTTAAGTTTGTCATACGCATTTCTGTCCTTTTACTTCGTGAGGCATGCCTTGCACATCGTATATCAAACTAAAGGAACAAGTTCTGCCATAAAAATTCCAGTTAATTCATAGCCTGTCGAATTCGGATCCAAATCAGTGAGTAGAGAGACATGATCACAAGAATGATGACGTTCGAATAAAGTTGCAAACATAATATTTTTAGAAGAATATTATTAGTGTTCTAGTGTTGTGGGTACTGCCCAAATTTTCTAAATATAATTTTTAATTCTAATTAATAAATAATAATTAATAAATCTATATTTTAATATATTTTTGTAGTAATACTACTTAAATTACAGCTCAAAAATATCTTCAAATTCCAAGTACAAATAGTCCCATGACCTACTTTACCGGACCTACTTTTGCCCCTACAATATCGAAAACGGGTCGAGCTTTTTCAAAGGGGGGGAGGGTTGCGCTGAGAGGGCGACCGCCTCGACTGGGTCCCGTACCTACATCATTTATTTATCTTTGTGTGAGTTTGAGTGCGGTTTTTTTTATGTATATTCGGGCAAGGGAACTCCTCCCTCGCTGAATAGTGAGGGAAGGGCTAGCTGGGAGGGGAACGGAGAAGATGATATTTGTGAAAGCTCCAATGTTTATGGGCTCGTAAAACCGAACGCGTAACAGACGCACTAGCGTAAAGGTGGTACGGGCCTCCCCCCGTGTTTACCGAGGCTTAGTACAGCTCCTCCCAAGCATTACGCTCACACAAAACAAAATTTCACTTTACCTTTAGTGGGGAGCCGAATATTCATTCAATGAAGGCCGGTAGTTTCGTGACTCGGCTGTTCATTCTTAGGGGAAATAAAGGCGCTCTCTAAATACGGTTTAAGTACGAGACAGAAGTTTATTAGCGGTGGACAAAAATTAAAATAATTCGGCATACGGAGACACAAGGTCGTAAGAATGCGAAATGCATTCTGCAAGAAAGTATAGGCAAGGAGACATACCAATGTGCACTGCATATTAGTTTTTAAAATATTTAAAAGAAATGTTTAATTTGAGGGCTACGCCAAACCTAAATCCTGATCACAGATTGTCGTTTAGAAGACAGTATTTTTTCAAACTACTCAGGCAACTCATGTTGCACAATTGTGATCGGTATATACAGTGTATATGTGGCGTGATGTCGAAACCGGTCTACGTGAAGACAAAACTACGTGGTGAGTAACAACATTTCTTACCAGATGCAGCATTTGAAACCGCAATGAACCATCCTACTGTTACACCGTTGTCATTCAGAAATCGCTGAAATACTTAAATATGTTTGTATTACAGGGGTAATGCTACCAACGATTACGGAAAATCGATCTACCTTATATGCGGAAATAACTCATATTAAATACGCCGTCTAGCTATAATATTAAATACTGAGATATTTCAAAACTAACAAGAATATCATAAACAATTGTATGAGTTATTTTTTAATATTAAATTTAGATTACATACAGCAGTAAAAATGTTACCACTTCTAACTTTCAAAGGATATTTACGTAGGCAAATTATTGAAAGTTATGAACTGAGTGATTTTAATTTAAAAATAGTAAATAATTGTATACCACTGTAGTCCGTACACATTTCAACCATTCGACTGATTCTGTCGTCTTTCGTTCTACTTTGTCTTGTAACATTAAACGATGCGGCGAATTTACTTATATCCTTATCGGGTATGTAGTACCGGGAAAGAAATGATTGAATTTCACGCTACGTTCGGGAGAAAACTACCGTGGAAACGTAATTCCCCTGGTAAGAATGAAAAACTTGTGCCAGAGGCGAAGGCAGCTAGCGGGCTGGTTGGCCATCGATTGTATTGCGTATTGTTGGCTATGAGGGACCTTCCTAAAAGTCCCAAGTTTCTTCCTTTTTTTTATTACTCTTTCACCCGGCCATTTCCAAAACACAGTTAATAATAAGGATAATACTATTCATAATTTGAATAAGGACCTTCTAACTTACCGCGTTAAACATATGCGAAACACAACTTTCAATTTTCTGGCGAGATTAATTAAAGCGATAACATCCTCTCATAACTCCATCACGGTGACGAGCGGGCCAAGAAATATGTAAAATTGTAAACTAAATTCAAGGGTGTCAATGCGCAGACTGGTTCCTTGGCTAAAAGTGTGGACCAATCCATTACTAAAGCAAGTCGACCGGGGGTACTAGAAATTCCTGTGCATACCCTCACGCACAATCTGGCAAACATCAAATCCAGTCGTTGGATGCCGACCGATCCTTCAACACGCACCAAGCTGCCCCAGACTGCCCCAACAATTGGTTTTTCAGCAATTCACACGCAATTTGTTTTTCATTTATTCTGTAATTAATTACTTACAATGAATTTCTATCGATCCTACCTACCAGAAAGGGACACATCACTGGGAAAATGTCAAGAACGGCACACTGTTAAAATCTCTGATTTGATTCCCTGTGACTCGGAGTAAGGTGATTGGAGTATACCTTAATAATCGGCATGCGTTCTTAATGCAATTCAGTTTACACTTCTCTCTAGGGCCATTAGCGTCTTTATTTTTTCATTTACAAATCTGCAAAATGGTTCGTGAGAGCTCTTACACTATTCTTTTTTTATTTCAGTGCTTCAAAGATGCTTGAAAGACAATTGCTACTGATAACAAGACGAAGACAGAGTAACAATACTTTCAAGAACAAGAGGGGCAGACAATCGCATTTTCCAAATAAAATGAAAGACGAAATATCTTAAGCCAAATCTCCGCATGGTATTTTGAGCAAAATACCACGAGGCAATACTTAAGGTAATAGCAGAACGCATATCTCAGATTTACATTTAATCATATTTACACTTACTGTTAAATCGTTTTGCTCAGTTAGCGGTGTGTTCGAATAAATAAACACGAAGGAAAAATGTGTTAAAATGCTGGATGGGTCCGAGCAATGGAAAGAATGAATGGTGTCATAACTCGGGTTGTTTTTTTGTTTCTTAGAGCTGGCCCCCGCCTTCCCCAAACCCCCCACATATCGATTGGGTCCAAGTTGTCATGCGATTTTCCCGACTGGCGGCAGACTCTAAACCCAGCGGCCCTAGATTACACACTTTACAAGAGTGTAACAATCCCCCGGACTCTGAGGTCAACACCCTCCGACAATCCCTCCACACACCAAGTCCCCTTCCAGTATGAGAGCGAGCCTCTCACTGGATTAAAAAAAAATTCTCTACAAGCTAAAAATTAAAACGGATCTGTAGAACATCCAAAAGCTGCCGGTCAATTTTTTAAACTTCAATTTCCAAATTCCTACAGGAATAATTTCGATTTTTAATTCCTGTTTTCATTAGAACATTGGACACAACTTATTTTGAGGGATCGGTGATTTTCATTATTTGTGATTTTCCGAGGTATACACGGGTGCTAGGGGATGTCACCCAATTGATTAAGGTTCGACGATATTATCATTTATTTCTTATTTCGTTTAGTTCGTCTTTAGTTTTAGCTTAGTTTAGAAGGTTGCTTTAGTACTAGAGATCGATTTCCTCTTCCTCTCGCTTTTTTGGACCTCCCAACCAACGGCAATAGCAATCCTTTAGTAATGGCGTGACTTACGCACATAACCCGCCTATTAAATACTGATGTGTCAGCGCTGGTAGAATTACTGTTTATTTCTTATATCAATTACAAAAAAAATGTTTATAAAGGAGCTCATAATTACCCTTAAAATTTTACTAACGAAAAAAACAGTACTATTTTTTAAAGTAATTTTCTACAAAAAAGTAAACGTTAAAGAAATTAAATATGAATTTACTCATATCTTAAAATATACCAATTAAAGAGATTTACATGCAGTCGCATGTTAATGGTTCAGTTTGCAGCAATGTATTACGGGTATTTTCGACATCATGAAATGGAAGTATTTTGGTGGGTAAATACATATATATTACAGTCATTATCTTCCACGTGATAGACTGTCACCGCTCGCGTGATTGGACTGAAAGTATAAAGATTCAACTTTTCTTCGACTAGCGTTCGAACATTAGCCGGAATTTATTCCATCCGCCTATCATAATTTTAGTTGAAAACAGCAATAAAACTATACGAAATGGGGTTTATGAATTTTATTTCAGTTTATGACTTGGCGCAGCACTCATATCCACACAAGGTGCGTCCAATTGTTGAGGTAACATCAGCATGAATTAATTTTTCGTCAGGGTCTTTATTCCTTCCGGCCGCAAGGGATTATTGATATCAACGGTCTAGGCCCACACTAATCACGCAGGTAGAAATAGTTCTATGTAAAATTAAAACTCAGCCACAACAGAGTTTCATGGCCCTTATTATTTTCTGTTTGATCCACTGTTAGACCTCTCGCCATTATAACCTCACACGTGTGATATGACAGTAAAATATGAACTTAAATTTTAAGTATCGTACATAAGCAGTAAACAAATAATAAGGAAATATTTAATCGGTATGGCAATGAAAAAAATTCGTATTGTATTATTAGCGAGAATCCGACCCGCATGATTTTGTCCCTCGTTTTATCTGGGCTAATCGTGATTTCTCGCTATCATTATTTGGTTAGGTTGTCATACCCGTGTAATAAATAAGGGCACGACTGGAAAAGCCTGCTAGGACAGTACCTATTTCAAATTTTAGTTTAATTTTTGTTTATGTTTCGTGAACATCATTCATCGGGGGTTTATACGGACGAACGTGTAATCTAACGTAGTACGGCGCGGGCAAACTGGATGGAACTAATTGATCCAAATTAATGCTGTGATCTGGTTTAAAGATGAAGGTCCGAAGTTGTAAATCGCCAGGCAGCTTTGAAAGCGAAACTTTCACAAATGTTGCCCAGAAGAAAGAATAAATGAATTGACTGGAGTTATAATCCGGACCAGGTTTAAGTTGCAGACCAATCTCGGATAAAAAGGCAGCACACAAGTTCGTATTTTTTCAGGACGCTTTTCGATAAATAAGCGCGGAGGAAAGTTGGCACGAACTTTAGACGCGCGTGAGAACGAGGTCCAAGAACGCACGGAAAAAAGGATAAAACGATTAAATTTAACGAACGCAAATTAATTCGAGGAACGCGAGCCGATGCCGCATAAAAATTTTCAGCGGCCGTCGATACGCACGGTAGACTTTTAAAACTGTGTTACCTTCGCTTGAAAATCGAAGCCGAGTTGGGCAAAACACGAGCCGTCCCGCTCCCGGCGCCAGACCGAGACCATCGATCGCTCTAGGAAATCGTCTTCGATTCCATTTTTCGGCGGTTTTCCTTACTGGTAGAGCGACCGCCGATTGATCGTGAGTCCCGCCGCTCGAAAGACACACAGAGGACATGACGCAATAATCAGACCATCCAAATGGCGAAAGCTTTTAATCTATCAGCGCTCAAGGGACCAGAAAAACATATCACGATTTCAACTTAAAATCAGAAACGATTGAAGCAAAAATATACTGTAGTTATATTCCCTTAAGTCATTAATTTTATGATTTTCATTGTAAATACAGATTTACTAGCGGTTTTATTCGTGGACAAAATCCACTTCCTTATTACTTTTGCGGTATGATTGGCTGAAAAGAGTGCATACATTCAGAATTTCCATCTTTTATGTGATAGTTTAGTTATAAAGCCATTACACTGTTCACCGTAGTCTACACCGTAGTGAACGATCATGGTGATATGAATCCAATAATCTTTAAATATTTTAAAATTGGCATAAATTTTAAAGTCGGTCTTCTACAATAATACCGTCAAGCGACATAGAATGTCAATAAGCATTAAAAACTGCCAATTCAAACAAACTGTTTGGATAAAATTGGACATTCGAAATAATGTCGAATACAATATATCCATCCGAACTAATGAGAATTGATCATGGAAATTGATAAAGCATAACCCTGACAACGTCAAGTGAGTAGCCGCTCAAACATTTGTTGCATAAAAAACAGTTCTCCCGAATTATTTCAATGAAATTTTTCAATACAAATGTGTAGAAAATCCAAGAATATCATGTTTTTATAAATATGTGCATAAAACAATAAGTTTCAATAATTGAAATGCCTCGACTGTTTCTGCATTTCAACAGTTATGAAAAACAGCTATGAAGTTTTAAATTTGAAATATTCTGAACTGGGTGAGAATGACCTCGCAGAAATCAATACCGCGAAAAGACCAACACAATTTCAATAGACATGCGAAGTTTCATTCCAATAAATTATGTAGTGCCTACAGCAGTTAGACATATAATCAGTCTAGAATAGATTGTATTTAAAAAAGCTTACAGCGCGCTCCCGAAAAGCGTTTCATCATATGGAAATAATTAATTTATTGAACCTTGTATCAGTATTTCCTTGCTTTTTTAACCTGAAACCAATTTTATTTAATCCGTAAATAAATATGAGCAACTACAAATTGCTTTCTGTTTAGTTTATTAACCTCTTCATGATATCGAACAATTAACTATTTCCTGTGGATCTTTAACGTCCTCCTAAAAACCGCCAGGACAAGTAATTCTGCTATAATGGATGATAATCACTAAAGTGTTTAAACAAGTACATTTGGTAGTAACATTTTTTTGTATATATAGACCAGACAATTTTTCTTATTTCGTGATACGATACACACCGTGTTTTTGCATGAACTAGAACTCTTTTCATGAAATTAGATTAAAATTAGATTTTAACACATTAAGACATACTTGGTAATAAAATATAATGATATTCCATGAATATATATGAATATCCATGCCATGTTAGGAAGCTTACATATAAAGCCATATTAATTCATGTCTTTTTTCCCAGAACTACAATTTCAACCGATCTATCAACCTCGATCATTTTCGTCGTTTTGGCGCACAATTCATTTTTTCTTAGAAAAACATAATATCCGAGGTACCCACTTACAGTTGCATTGATAATATGGACAATGCGGCACAATAAGCGTTTAATACGACTAATGTATTGACGTATAAACAAGTTTATTTTTAACACGGAACTATCACAGATGTCCGGACTGCCTGGTCAAGTCAGCTTAGGCGCTATCAGCATAAAAGGGTACAAGTCGAACAAAAATGTTAACAAACAAAAAACGGCCGAATAATCGATCGATCTGATGGAACTATGAGTCTATCGCACGCACTACACACCGATCCTCCAGCAGAGTAATGAAAGGATAAGGTAGACAATTGAAAAATTCGAGGTTTGCGATTTAATGAATTGATGCGTTGAGTCGAACTTACTCCTTTAATATGTAATAAGAGTAAATGTTTAATCTGTTAGTGAGGAAGATCAATTAAGTAAAGCAAACGAATGTGTATGTTACGTAACGCGAACACCGACGAGGACAAATATCTACTGCCATTCCTTCAAAGAAAAATGGCTCCTGTGTGGATGGATATACATTTTTAAATCGGGCAGGAACATCGAATGAAACCCGTAGAGTGTAATGCTAGATGCTAGTTTCATTGCGTTCCTGTTAACATCAATACCAGGGCTTGTTCTTTGGCTAGTGTTCACTTCATTGTTGTTTGTAGTGAGATCATTGATTTCACGTGGTGTCGTCACATGACAAAAAGTGAATATATTTTCATAAGTAATTTTAAGCAATACAATCAATTGATAACTGCCACAATAATCGCCTAAATGTTTATACCGTAAAAAAACGATCGATTTATTCGTAGAAACATAGTTTTCCCAAAGGAAGCTTCGAGATGGCGTGACTTAACGTCATTCTTGCGATCTTCGGCCTTCCCACGCTAATTTGGTTTGACGGTTACAGGTAGGGCCTCCTTTATGCACTGTTTCTGTGCAGTACTGCTCTGACATTAACAGTTACCGAAATGCAACAGCAGATGGCGATAAGACGAAACCGGTCTAAAGAGAGGAGACAGAAGACCTCAATAATGACGGTATTCCGAGGACACTCGCGGCCCACCTAACAGGTACCTGGAAGCAACGATTGAAGATATCCCAGAAGTTTGACATGGAATAGTGGACATTAAGACTTTCCTAAAAAAGGACCCAAATATTGTCTAAAGTTCACCCTACTATGTAGTAAGAGTATTAGCGCTTACAGATTAATAAATGGTAAGTAACTACTGATGAAGGTAGCCCTCGACAACCGGTTTCACTGAATCAAATAATGGTGGGATTTAACTGTAATTGTATCGGTAGGCATTCTCACTCTATCGGTGAGCAGAAAATGGGCCATCTGGCCTTTTGCCTGGGAGTGTTTTCCAACAAACAATCGATAAACCGTTAGAGCCTGAGTATTTAACGCATTGTTGAATGCGCAATGTCGCACAGCCTAGGTTAGTGACCCCTGGAGTTATCTCTGCCTATTATTGCCCCCTTCGCCAAAAAATCATTGATTTTACCTAAATTTTTTTCTACGCATTTTTTATGCATAGAATGTATATGTATATAGAAATGTATATCCGTAGAAAACAAAATTAGGTAAAATCAATGATTTTTTGGCGTAGGGGGCAATAATAGGCAGAAATGGTTATAGACATGCCCATTACGGTGAACTAAAAATTAAACTAAAGTGGCAAAGAAATAAAACTTCCACTATTATATCTCAACATTCTACGTATCTTTAATGCATGAAGGAATGTAAAATATACGATAACGATAAAAATTAACGCATTAAAAACGAAGTAACTAGTTACTAAATGAATGCAACTTTTAAATATAACTTCATCCAAATAAATTCACACACACAGAAATGTATATTAGTGACGGATTACGTAAATTCGGCTTTTTTTAATATAAGAGCATACGTTGAAATTGTAAGTGTGATATTGTGATAAAAAAATTTGTTCTTTGTTTAATGAGTAACGCACAATGGCGTGATCCACAATACGGTGTGGGTATCGCCAATACATAAGGCTATAAAAAAAAATGTATTAGCAAAACGGGGCCGCTAACGTTATAAGAATATAAAGATCATACAGGGATATGAACTTCTTGGAAAAATTAAATTCCAGATCCATGAAGGGTTTATTGTTAATCCCATAAGCACGCCCACATGCCTGACGAATTCAGTGTAAAATATCTAGGAGTAATATTAAATAAGCTCCTTCTCATTATAGAATATCTTAATCGACGGCCACACATTTGCACAGAAGAAATAAACAGATATTACTTTAAGTTATAATCTAAAACAGTAAATCTTACTATATAATCTGATGGAAAAATATTCTCATTTAAATCGATAGGTTATCTTGAAATTATCATTAGATTAAGAAATATAATATTTCTTACCACTGATTTTAGTACTAAAGTACTAAATGAAACCGTTAGATAAACCCCTGTCTTCCTTTCGTGTAAGATATTCGTTGAAAACTCTAGTCCTGGATTAGGGAAATAAAAAACTTAACTTCTACGATACCACGAAATTCGGTGACTGAAGATGGATTCAGTCCTCTCAATATAACAATGATTCTCCGCCTTATAACATTTATACCAAATTACGATTTTCCTAGCGGCGAGAATCACAAACGACTTGAAAAATAAAAATACACGCAAAAAAATACTTTACATTTGTTCCAAATGTACTCTGCAAAATTAATATCCTGACAAAAATCTACCATTATAGAAACCCCCATAATTCATGTTTGCATTTTTCGGACAGAATATTGGACTTTCTAAAAAATGCTACATATCACAGAAAAATTAGAAATGTTTCGATACATACCATAAAGTTTTCAAGATGTACTTTCAAGATTATTTCGTAATTAACAATTATTCAAAGGAACCGTCGAAATGCAAGCTCTCTTTCCGACCTCTTAGTTGATACTGATAGGTTATGATGGCAAAATTCGCGGGAAAGTTGTACACCTACAGTATTACTAAATTAACTACTAATAAGTATTGTTTTGGACAAATCATTTAATTATTTTTTCGAATAAAAAATAAGTTGTGTAAATAGTAAACAGATTTATTCTTATATAAACAAATAGTATTTATAATGTGCAATCAAATACTATTTGCCATATAAATTAGAAAACAAATTATGCATTGTGGTGGAAGTACAGATATTTATAAGTGATTTAGCAACAAAATTATAATGTGAACTAATTTATTCATTGATGAACATAATTTGAAGGATAGATGTCAACTACAGCCATCATTATATATTTTACAAGTTAAATTCTATCAAAATTGACATAAAGTTTACATATTATAATAAGTATGCCAGAAGAAGACTTCCACAACCTTCCTCCCAGTCATAGTTATAAATTATTGTAATTTTAAATTAACAAATTCTCCTAACATATACAAATAATAATAATAAAGAATAAGATTTAGTTTCATAAGTTCAATTTATTTATAAATATTCAACATAAAAATATTTATTATATAAATGTGTACAAAAATGCACATATTTTAAAAAATACAAAAATAATTAAAAATACATGAAATATATACACAACACTTTTGTATCCATTAGTAGTAAATAATCCCGTGTCTGTGACATGAACATCTGTTCAAGAATTAGTAGAATGAAGTAACAATTTATAAGGCAGATCTGTTGTTGGTTTGTTTAAAATAAATACAATGTATCTTACTTAAAAATTAATTAAATAATAATATGTAAACATAAGTATTCACAATGTATATGCTAAACAGGCTGCATGATGATTGTATACTTAGGTTCTATTGCTCTAACTGCTTTAAGAAAGAGATCAGATAAAGAAATCTATACAAATAATAGATTTTATAATGGTTAGATGAAAAATGTATTTGCAGCCTATTTCCCTTACATTTTATCAATTAAGGAGTATGAATATTAATACAATTATAATAGCAAACCCAATTATAAGAGCTTTGTACTAATTTGTAACATTTTTTTACTTTTATACAGAAATGCATTGAACAAGTTAATAACAATAAATATAATACAGATAAAATAAACAATATTATTAGAGAACAGAATATTTCGGTAAAGGAATGAAAGTTCTTTTACTTGGTGGTAGCACTCTATCTGAAGGCAACACTTTTGGAATTGCAAGGCCACTACTAAAACAAAAATCCAAAACAACTGTGAACAGTGAATGATATACCATAAGTTTTATCTAAGGGGTAAAAATAGTAACATAAAAATACCTTGATCCAGATGTAGATTTTCCTCTAACTGCTTTTTTAGCCCTAAAAAAGGTTTATATTAATTAAATTGTTGTGAATGTAATCTATTTTTCCAATTAGATAGAATCACGGAAGGGCTAAAATGTAGCTAATTTTAGCCCTACAATTAAAGTAAATAAGTATACATACTTTGGTGATTTTGAACCAGAAGCACTTCTTTTCCTGAAAAACATTCATTTGAATGAGAGTAATGAAAAACTAAACCTCTCCATGTAAAATATGAATATATGTAACAGAAATACCTATTCCTTGATGTAGATACCCGACTACGTTTGGCTGATCCTCTTCCCCGAAATGTACGTTTTCTTTTTCCTCTGAAACTGCCACCCCTTGAACCACTCCCAGAAGATCCAAAATAAGGTGAGTCCTCCGACCTAGCAGTCAACCATTCAGAATCTAATACATTTGCATTGTCATTTTCTTGCTTTTCTTCTGGAGTATTTTTTTCAGCCAAAAGAACTGTTAACAAATAAATTAACAAGGAAAATTAAAATAACTACTAATCACATAAATCATTTTACAAAAATATTTTATTATATATATATATATATATATATATATATATATATATATATATATATATATATATATATATATATATATATATATATATATATATATATATATATTATTAAATTTCATTAACATATAGTCACACTATTTTTATTTTTACAACAATTATCAATAAAATATTATGAAAATTTAAAATACATTTTATTAAGTCTATACTTTTACAGTTTTATATTTAACAGACTAAACATAAGAACAATGTATGAAACAAAGTAGTCAGTTTAAACTAGCTTCAATAAAAACAGCTCAAAATGTACTTAAATAATAATTTTCATATTTATTTTATTATTTTGCTTAAGACTGATATAATTTTTTAATTAAAAAAATTATTAGAGTACCACATTTGGCTGCAGCAAATCCCTGAATAATATCCAAGAGATCTTTGCCATATTTCTCAAAATTAGCTTTTGTAACACCAACAACTTTAAGCATGTCTTCTTCACACTCTGGCATCAAACGAGACATAGATCGTAATGCCTAAAAATCAACAAATATTAAAATGTACAATACATTATTCTATAATCAATATTGAAATATATAACTAAGAAATTACAAGTATTTATTTATTAATGTATGAAAGGAAGTCAGAACCTCAGTATTCATAACAGAATTGGAGTTCACATGAAGTTCCAAAGCAATATCCTTGATTTTCTTCAGAAGGGCATTGTAACACTGATCCTGGAGGTCTTTAAGTTCTGAATCTGTTTCATCAACATTTCCAGCAACATTCGATGATGCAACATCATTTTTATTTTTATGTTTCATAGCCATTACAACCTGTAACAAATAATAAAATAATACAGAATATTCAAGCTGAAATTTTTTAAATAGACATTCTTAGGAATCCTGCGAAAATTATACTTGTCAGTTTTCTAGAAAACCAACAAATGTATAGGGATATGTATAAAGTTATTATAAGCACAATGTAAGAATAATGAGAAATATGAAAACAATTTAAAATTAAACATCACTGAAGAAAATATAAATAAATAGATAACTAAATTTAATGAATAAAATCACAGTTCTAATTATACTACTATTCTGTTCACCTTACAACTGCCACTAAGCAAAAGTGGCCCACGGCGTCCTATTTTAATGTAAGTGTTCACAATACCATCTTTAGTTGCCACATGTACTTCTTCAAGGAAGCATTCTATGCTTAGCTTGTGCAGCAATCTGTCAGCATCTGACCTCTTCCAAGTCTTTCCCATTCCATACAAATGAAGTTTATCATGACCTAATTATAATGATAAATTTGCTAGATAAATCTAATTCTAAGAATGCCACATATCACGTAGATCTATATGACAAATAATATTTTAGACAATATGAAAAATTCTAGATTTATAATACTAAATAAAAATAATAGTAAAAACGTTTTTGAAAATATTACATTTAAGATGGTATTCAAAGAACACCCAAAATGAAAATTATTTGTCATAAAGATTTTTATTATCTGTGTGTGTTGACCTCATTCATTAATAATTTTTCAAATTATTGAATTTCATCACAAAGGTTCTTCATTATACAACAATTATTAAACAATACAACAAACTATTATTATACAATAGACCATTGAGTATTATACCAATGAGAGAGTTTCTCAAGATTAGATGACTTTTCTTAAAATAAAGAAATACATAACACTAACCTGCAGTAAGTACTTTTTTCACAGTGCTGCCTTTAAATATGTCAACTATGTGTGTAGATGTAAAATTATTGCCCCAGGAAACATTTCTTTTATCACCACATATATCTCGAATAGCCTTCACAATCTCTTTTGACACTTCTGTTACATCTTCATCTATGAAATCTTCCTATAATTACAACAAATAAATAACGTAAAAAATAAATAATTTTAAAAATGTTTTTATTAAAAAACAAATTCCTCAATCAAAGAGTAGATGGAATATTTGTGTCCAGTGACTGACAATACATTTATAAAGGCAAATATAACACAACACTACACAAAGGAAGAGATAATAGGAAACGGAAGGAGGAAAGGGAGGAGGGTAAGGGGAATGCTTACTTGAGACAAACAATTATCACAGGTTGTACTAGGTCGTAATTTGCAATTGTCTCTGGAAAACTTTTCTCCAAAATAATTCAGCTGCATTGCTCTACGGCACTCTGTTTTATTTTCACAATATGCTACCATTTTCCACAAATTATCTATATGTGTTTGTTTTGATGCAGCAGTTCCCTCCTTATCCACTAAGAAAAAAGAAAAAATGCATGTAAAATCTCACCTTGATGACAAATATATTTGACTTATATAAGACTACTGACTTACTGTCAATCAGTTTTCTGATTCTGTGCATATCACCATAGTTGTAATAAAGTATACAGTGAGATTTTTCTCCATCTCTGCCTGCCCTTCCAGCTTCCTGATAATATCCCTCAACAGATTTTGGCAATGAGAAATGAATCACATACCGCACATCAGGTTTGTCTATCCCCATTCCAAAGGCTATAGTGGCACATACAACCTTAAATCAAGGGCAAAAATAAGACACACTAATGATTACTTTGTTTACATGGAGAGCATAACCACTAATCGTATTATCTAATTCAATTTATTATACCAATTTATATAGTAAATCATACTTTTATTCTGTCACTAATCCATTTTCTTTGAACATCTGACCTTACACTGTCTTGTAAACCAGCATGATAGGCTTCTGCTTTTATATCATTTAACTTTAGCTGAGAGGCCACTGAATCACAATCATTTCTTGAAAGACAATAAATAATTCCTGACTGATTTGAAAACCTATAAATATTATTGTTAATAATATAAAACAATGTGATGAAAAAAGATAAAATCGCCATTATTAAAATGGACTGAAATTTATGTCTCAGTAAACTTAAAATCATTCAATTACAAACAAAAATCCAATAAAATTAATTGATCTAATGAAAAAGGTATAATTTACAATATTATGTTCAACTTTAAAATTTATGGAATAATATAATACCTCGTTTTAATCAAGGCAATGATTTCAACTAATGAGGATTTTCCAGTTTTTGGCAATACTTCATACTTGAGGTTTGGACGATTAAAGCTAGATAAAAACCTGAAAAATATTTCATACATAAATCTCAATTTCTAATACAAATCACAATTAATTACAGAAATCTGACATAAGACAGTTACCATTTAGGACTGTGAAGACCGAGTTGATGTAAAATATCCTTTCTCACTCTTGGTGTTGCAGTTGCAGTCAATGCCATTATAGGAACATTAGGATAATTTGTTCTTAATAGATTGAGTTTTTTATAATCTGGCCTTTAAATATGAAAAAAATTATTACAATGACAGATACATAATTACTAAGATACCAGTTTTAGTTATTGAAAGTCTACATATGAAAGTTTGAAGAAATATCCAAATACAAATTTAGGAATTATTATATTCACAATAATTAAAAGATATACCTGAAATCATGACCCCACTGGGAGACACAGTGTGCCTCATCTATAACAAATCTGGATAATAGCTTTTTTTGATGCAAGTTATGGAACACACTGTTTAATCGATCACTGCTGGAGATTTTTTCAGGTGTGACAAATATAAGTTTTAGCTCTGAAAAAAAGAAAATAATTAAAAAACTTAATATATTTTCTCTTAAATTGCCAAATTTGGTTTATGGTGTTCTCACAATAAATATACAGGTAATACTGAACATTCAAACATATCATAATTCACATTCATAATAAATAGAAAATACATAAAGTTTGTTCATAAATATGTACCAAACTTGACATACAGTTTAAAATAGTCACACGGCTTGACATGACAAGGTATAAAAATTTACTATTTAATAACATTATTAAAGTCAGCACAAAAGTTTTATCCTAAGTATTATATCATTAAGAATGTTAAATTGCAACCTAACTCACCCAGATCATTCCTTACACAACTCAGTTGATAATAAACATTATTAGCAGCACTCTGAGATACATCACTAGTCAAACAGGCAACAGGAATCTGATATAACAGTATTAATTATAATTAATTGTTTATTGTACAATATGCTGACATGATATATCAAATAAAATTAATTAGATATATCAAATATGTTTTTGTGACTATCCCAGAGGAATTACATTTTTAAAATAAAGTTCTGGAAGCATAAAGTTTTTGTAGACAAATTATTATTATTATTGCTTTGCCCACACATGTATACTGAAATTGTACTTTCTAATAACTAAAATTACTAAAACCTATATATATATATATATATATATATATATATATATATATATAATTTTAAAAAATGTTATTAAACAACAGAGTACAGAGTATACAAAAAAATACAAATACATGCTTCAGTTTTAATATAATGAATCAAATGTAAATGAGTAACATAATATAATTTATCTATAAGCTTATTTACCCTAGATCAGGACTCTAATACTTCATACTGATATGAAATACATTGATGGTGCAGAAAAATGTTTGTATGTAATACCATCACAATCAAGTGTGTTTCTGCTTAATTTTGTATCTTGTTTTTGATCCATGTTCAATATAAGTTAGATAATTGCAGTTAATTTTTGTTCTGCTATAGTAGAACAATTAAAGATGTATTCATTATATTTTGTTGAAAATAATTAAAATTGATACTATTAATTTCATTTTAAAACCTACAACTGAAAATTATTGGATTTCAATATGAATTCTAAGATAGGAAGCCATACTTCTTGAATAACTTGTATTCAAAGTCATTCCCATGAATGACAAGAGATAATACATACCCATCAAATTCTGAACCATTCTAGATGATCACTTAACAAACACTTTTACCAAAAAAAAGTCATATCTTACATCCAAAGATTTAAGTTTTTCTGTTTGATCCAGAATAAGTGATTTCAGTGGTGAAATAACAACAGTGAGTCCTTTGGTTAAAACAGCAGGTAACTGGTAGCAGAGAGATTTTCCTCCACCAGTAGGCATCAGGATAAAACAGTCATGTCCCAACAATGCTGCATTAATAGCTTCCATCTGATTTGGTCTGAACTTGTGTAAACCAAATTTCTGCCTAAATACCTGAAAAAGTCAGATATGAATAACTGAAAAGTAAAATTGTTATATAAATTACCTCTTTTCCTAAATGCTAAAATTTGTCCAATAAGGGAACATTTTTTAATTTTATTTTCTGTTAATTAAACTGCGCAAAAAGGTATATTTAAAAACTGTAAAGCATGCTTAACTGAATGGATGAATGTCTCCGTAGTTATTCAGCCTACCCTATTTAAAAATAAATTATTTACCCTTGACATTTCTTCAGAATGGGGATAATTACAAGATGTAAACTCGGATGCACTATCAGTATTGACACATTTATTCTCTGGGTTCGATATTGCTTGAAATGATGAATCTTTATCTACACCTAAAGATGCATAAAATAACTTCCATAAATAAGTGCAAGTTTAATTATACCTTATCATGTAAATAGTGTATTTATGTAATTATATAGACAAATTGTTAAAATAATGCATAAATTATTAAACTTACTACGACTAGGTTGATTATTTAATTCATTTGGTCCAGATGTATTAAATAGAGAAGAGTAATTTGGTAGTTTCATATCTTCTTTAAAAGGAATTGATAGTTTTGTATTCACTTTTTGTGTACTACTCATAAATTGAAAAGTACTATTTGAGTTGTTAGAAACAGAAGGTGTGGATGAGCTTAATTCATTCTTTCCATTTTTAGGCAATGTTGTATTGCTGGGAGGTGAATTTGCATTTTTCAGTAATAATGACGGTCTTTTTACTTTGAAGAGGCCACCGGGTGATGCACCTGTTACAAAATCCGTTTCCTCTGGGCTTTCATCAGTTCTGTTTGCATTAGACATTAATTTATTTACGTTCTTTTCTTCATTAAGGAAGTTGAAAGCTTCTGACCCGAATCTAGAACTTTTCACCTGATTCTGCAGAGAATCTGAGAAGTCAAATGATTTTCTTTCATTATTAAATGAAATATCTAAGGAATCATTATCATCTTTGTTTTGCTGCAATTTACCAAAGTAATCATTCACAGTATTTTTCTCAGAGATTCTATTATCCCTAGATGACTGTTTATTTTTTTCTTTAAGAGTATCATATTTCTTTATAAATGCATGTGTCTGTTTAATTTTGGCCTTAATACGCTGCCTGCATATTTTAAGTTTATTAAGAAGTCCAAAATCTCCCTTTAATGCTGGAATTAATTCAGCAACAAAGCTTGGCAAAGACACAAGAATGTTGTAAGCCTTTTCTAAGATTTTATACTCATATTCTTCAAAAGAACATAATGCAATTTCCAATTCCTGTTCTTCCATCTGTAAACATTTTACACATACATTTTGCATACAACTAAAGAATATTTAAGATACTACAAGATATTACAATTAAAACACATACATACAGTGGATGATAATTTCATTGATACTACTGGGTGTGAATTCATACTAACGAGCCAACTGGCAAAACACCCTACAACATACAGAAAATAGGTGTTAGCAATTATGAACAAAAATAATTCATCAAATTATCCGCAATATTGACTTTCTTGTCACTGACCTAATTCATCATCAGTATTATGACTAACACTTTCATTGCTCTGGCTATCTGCAAATTCATTATCATTCATAAATGAATTTGTTGTATCAATTTTTGCTACTTCTTTCACTTTATCCCTTTTTTGATCAGGACTTTTTGATTCTATATTACGCAAATTAAGTTTGCGCACTGCAACCATTTTTTTCTTTTTAACTCTGCAGTTTATAGGACTTAAGGTATCACTGCTTGGACTAGAATGAGCTGATCTAGTTTTCCTTGAAGAACAAGTTATATCTTCAATACTACCAATAACAGAGTTTTCAGAACTGGAATCATCAATACACACTATTCGTTCATAGCGGCGGTTTTTTGTTTGTGATTTTGGACTAGATTTTTTTTCCTTTAATAAATTACATTTTTTGTCTGGTGCGCATTTAACTTCAGATGCAATATTCTGAATATCATCATTTTGCGGGTCATATACCAGAGGTTCATTTTGCGATTTAGACAGAGTATAATCTAAATCAATAACAGATACATCTTCCTTAATCTGAAAACATTAAAAACACAATTATAATAATCATTATGATAATGTCAATACGATTATGGAAACGGAATGGAAAAATATAAAAATGAACTCCAGATGTCAAAGAAGCAGTTTACCTCACCTCTTGAGTAATTCCACTGACTTCTTGAGAACTAGGAATTATATCATCAAAATCTTCTTCAAAAGTATCTTGAATAAAAAATTAATTATAGGATTAACAAACTATAATATATATTATTAGATTATGTATGCATGTTTTATTTTATGTAATATACTGGAAGAAAGAACAAGCAGTTAAAACACAACTTCAAAATTCAAATAAAAATTAACCTGAAGTTCATGCAGGAACAAATCCATAACCTTTTTCTGAATAGGAAAATATCCCTAGCCTTACAAAAATAATAAATTGGGTATTATTTATAACTTTTTAATGTTTTACTAGATTCATAATGTCACAATTATATTTAAATCTACTATTGTTATTTGGAAGAAATTAATTATTAAGATATTATTAATTACCATCATTACATAAATTGATAACTGCACTTATTTCAGATGTTTTCGAATCAGATATTTTCTGTGTTGAAGTTGGAATATCACCTTGCTGCTTTACAGGTACTGAAAACAATTTGAAAATATCAAATAAGAAATAACATGAGGAATAATCCAACAACAATATCTTTATAAAATAATACTCACTTTGTTCTAAGGTTAATGGCAAATCTTCTTTTAGGCTGGGATCATGTTCTTTAGGTAAATTGGGGCCCACTTCGTTACTCTGTTCACTGGGCCCATTTTTTGACTCATTTCTAACAAATAAGCAATTATTTACTTTTTAACAAAAATTCAATTCACACATAAATCATTATATTTTTTGTACAATTAAATAGGAAACTTAAAGTGAATTTAAAAGTATAAACATGAGGCTGCTAAAAAAATTGTTTCTCAATCAATATACTAATGAATAGTTCAATAATGAAATCACTGCCAACTTATAGGAATCTGCCTCTAACACAATGGGAAAGAAATGTATTATTAATGATTATCATACCTAAATGACAGTACTTTATGCCCTGTTATAATTTGTTAAACAAGTAAAACAACAAAGGTGAGAGCACACTTCACAATAATGACATGCAAAGAAGCAATTTTTCCAATGTTAAGAATCTTTTAAGTAAAACTAATTTTTAATTTATATTTATATTTCAACTGTGAAAGGAAGTTCCATTTTTTTAATCATTTAACTAAGCCTTTTACAATTTTGACATTGTAATCATGAAATGAACTACGGAAATCCTTACACTTGAACTTTTGAAGTATTCCTTTTGCTACAGAATAACGAAAACTTCCCTTTAGTTTTAGGCTTGAACGCACCCAGGGATGGACGACTACTGTTATCCATAATACGAATATAGCACTGAAAAAGAAATCGTCTGGATTTGAAAACAAACCATCCGAGGTAAACATGTATAACCTCTTACAGTTGGACAAATTCAATCCCTCTTTCAGTTGTGACAACTAGAAATAATCACTAGGTAAAGACTATATTTGGGTTATATAGAAGTATTAAATTAATTTAATAGCTGATCTTTAAAACCTAATTTAATTAGTCTGATTTAATTATATTACATGTTGCAAAACCAAGAAAGAAGTATAATAAATACTAACATGAAAAATATTTGAAGCTCCTTACAAATGTTGTATTTAACTGAAATGGAAGTACTTTTATTACCTTCTTAAAATTATCTTTATTGTAAAACTGTGATGTCCACCCACTTTAATAAGTTTCCTTTTTTTTACATATAAAAAAACCGCGTTTGGTGTTAGGCGATTTGTAAGGATAATGTATGTACGTATTTCTTGCGATTCAATCTCGTTTGGAAATTTGGAATAATATCAAGAAATATTTAAGCAGAGCTTTTCGATTTGATAAATTTAGGTCTGTAACATTAGTAAATGTTTGAAACTATTACATACAGTTGGAATACTTAAAATTCTGTTCTTCAGTCGCAAATGAATAGGACATGTCATTTGTCGCCTAATTTGTTGCTTTAATATTGTTTTTCTTGATGACTGTGTGTTGTGTAACTCATGTTATTCTACGGCTCTTCCACCCAAAATCAATTAACAGTAATAGCATTTTAAAATTAGACTGTTAAAATTCCAGTAATAGAATAACTCGAAAAGTCTTTAACATGCCTACAAAATATGGGAT
The DNA here is from genome assembly GCA_019843655.1 of Lethocerus indicus. Lineage (NCBI taxonomy): Eukaryota > Metazoa > Arthropoda > Insecta > Hemiptera > Belostomatidae > Lethocerus > Lethocerus indicus. The sequence goes on from JACDQD010000008.1 coordinate 14,813,546, forward strand.
CACTTCGTTGACTGTTAATAGAAATACAAAATGATTTCATTAAATTTGAATTAACTCTAAACGCTCCAAATATCAATGAAAAAAAGATAAGTTATCAAAGATATAACTGTCTGTTATCACCACCGTTTTAGTCCATTCGTATAACGCCATTGTCAAAACCGAAATACACGGGTTAGTTGGGAATGCATTAAGCTTTGTCTAACAAATTATGATCGGTCAGTCCGAATCACAAAAACCGTACAAGGAAATCAACGCTGTTTGTGGGGCGTGGGGAGAGTTGACATTCAAGGTTTTAACGACCTTACTAGCGGACTAGGACTTTGTCCTTCCAAAACTTTTGCAGAGTAAGATTTCTGGTTACATCTTTAAGCAGGAAATTTACAGTTGTTACATTTCGAATGTATTTGTTGAACTCGAGAACCAAACAATTAAGTAACAATTTGTAAAATAGTTGAAGTTCTCCTTTTGTTATTATTTTCTAGTGCCGCTTAATCAGTATACACATAGTCTTAAAGTTTCTGTAACAATTTACAAGCAGAAATAATGACTGCCCGTTTATGCCCTCCTCAATATTTTTGTATTGGCGTAGAGAGATTACATTGGATAATATATATAAAAATTATTTACATTCACATTTTTTGTATAAAGTTATCCTCGAAAGTTCATTGCCAAACTGTATACCTGTTTATTATGGAGCAGTTATCCCAGACTGCTGCAGAGTCGTTAGTACATCCACGATTTAATACTGAGAGTAATGAGTCCAATCATTTAATTTTGAAGGTGAATTATATAAAAGTATGAAAAAGTGCTGGGAATACAAACCACTAACCTGTCATTTTATAAGTGGTCTCGAACGTGACATGGAGGTATTTTATCGCTAATTGTCACCAAGTTTTTATTTATCATAAAAAACCACGAGCGTAGCCTTGGCGTTGGCTCATGAATGTCATTCTCCGACCACCTTTCAAATCCACTATCCCGGGCCAGATGATTTTTAACGGTTACGGGTCAAGGTGTATTAGTTCTATCTGCTGGAAGAGAAAACATTTGTATAAATTAAGAGTATTTAATGACCTCTTGCACAAAATTCCTTACAAATTTACAGTTATAATTCAACCATGCCATTGTGTTTAAAAAAGTTTTTGTTTTTATAATAACAGTACTATAGATGAGAGATGTATAATGTATCATTATGTAGGCGTAATACCTTAATATAAATACAATTTTATATTAAAAATATAATGAATAAATGAAAACAATACTGTTCGTATTATGAGGATAATAAAATGAAAAGTAAAGAGTAAAAACCACATCCACGAGGTTATATATTGACATAGGCAAAAACAGGCACCTTATCAAATAATGACAAAAAGAAACACAAGACTAAACAAAAAGCAGGAGACGATTATCACACGAGAAACATCACATAGTGATGAGGAGAAACGACTGAAAAACTAATTTTGTATAATTTGAATTTTCTATTTATTTGGGACTAAAGAACTTGTATTTGAATTACTAAAATTCCAAATCAAAAATCAACGAACGGACGATGGCACTCGTCAAGCAGTATTTGTTAAATAAATCGATATGAAAATAAAGAACTGCGATGAGTGGCAAAATGTTTTTCTTTCAATTAATGATGCAATGAATAATGTCCCTTAGTGCCAGTCATTCTCGTCCGAGTTTCAATAAAATGTTGTTACTGTCAAGCCTCTAGTCATTGTCATTTTATCCCTCTTGGTCGACAGAAGCACAAATTTATCGTAAAAACCTTATTCAATATGTTACCCTTGTCATTAGAAATCTATTTACGGTATACTAACAATATTCCTAATATTGTTATATAACAACGAAGTAATAATATTAAATAGATTTAAAATGATTGGCCTGTTTCAAAAACTTTCTGTCTGATAGCTTTCCAGACTGTTAGATCTGGAGATCATGGATTTCCATTTTAACCTTTACGCTCGAATTGACTTAGTGAAAATAATCACGCTCTACTTTGTGAACTTTCGGTTTATAAGTGGTTCCCGAAATTATTACTTGACTGGTTATTATAAGACCTGTTTGCTATATTTTTCCCTCGGTCATATATATTTGTTATGTACAAGATTGTGAGAAAAAATCACAATTCAATTCAATGAATGAAGATTCTGCATAAAGAAATGTTTGTTTTTTGTGAAAGAATTTTTATGAATTTCTTCGAATAATGGCAGTTGAATAAGCGCGAATATAAATGCTGTGAATTCCACGGTTTATAAATATACTGGAAATTAGATACATATATATATATAAGCCAGAGCAAGTTAAAGTATTGTAATTTTCTTTGAATGGAAGAAGTGTGAAGTAAGAAAATAAATATTTGTTAGGTTAGGACCGTGACACCCAGGCTTAAAACAAACACTTGCATCATCGGCGACGATTACGACTCTTAGCCACAGAACTTATCTGCGTTCAAACCAAATAAAAAGGCGTTAAGCTCTGCTAACTACCCAACTTTTTTGCTGGAGATTAAACTCATAAATAAAACAAAATAAAACTTACTTTAATATTATCATAAGTATACTTCTATTTTCTTATCATCATCGTGCTATGATGGAGCTCGATTTCACTTGATTTCTGCCGTGGGACTTCCTTCAATAGACAATGAATATTGCCGAAAGAATGAGCAACATCTTTTGTTGTGATCTTTTCCATGGCAAAGTAGGTCGCTTTGCACTAGCTCCGTTCGTCTAGCATTTACATACTTGTCAGAAGAGAAAAGGGATCATCCCTCGAGTGATTTCCTCTCACTATCCTATTCATTCTACTATCATTCCAATTTTCGTTCAGCCCTGCCACACGCATTGTTTATTTAAAAAAATATATAACATCCATAACAAATACTTTATCGATGGTTTTTTGATAAAAAATATTTGTCCATAATTTGTATATGTGATAAAAGATATATGTGAAAAAATAAGAATTAACTTTTTTATTTAACTAAAAAAAGTATATTGAGTCACGTTCAATTTCATATTTTTATTTCTTGTTCATATGTTTAGATGAATTCACTTAAACACTTATTTTCCACTTTCCCGTCGAAAACTATACTACACATCTTTTGGTAGAAAGTTCTTTATTTATCATTGCATGAATATTTTTTACCGCCCTTCTCATGTATAAATGAACATACAGTGAACAATATTACTGGTGATGGTGAGATGCCCAGACTTCTGTTTTCGGACACTGGAGGGTTGTCACTTGTGGATGATATTTCGAACTCCTACGTGGAGTTTTATACTGCGTTTTTGATCTCCTGTAAATCGAAATTGCCTACAGCGCCGGGACGAAGGAAAACAATTTTGTATTTGTCCGACGTGCTTAAAAATGCCCGTAGGCCGCGGGACAACTGTTGAAACGAAGGGCCGGTTATCTTTTTCGCCTTGTTATGGAGCGTTAATCAGTTATCAGAGGCAGGTACGAAGGTCGAGGCTGTAATAAAAATGAAGTGTAACTGTCGGCTGAGATGGGGGCGTAGGGGGAGCCCAATGGCCAGTACGCCCGCCGGCAGGTTAAACCAGTCGAGTGTCAGCACCATTCTGAGCTGCGCCTTGTCCGTTCTACCAAGGGTAGTTTATCCATCAACAGTTTCGGCCTTTTCTGTTCGCGTCTTTGAAATCACGTTGGCTGTCGGATAAAGGGGTTAAAATGCAGAGTTACGCAGAAGTAAGTAGCCATCGAACTGGGGCGTATACCCCTCATTAAGTGTGCGAATATTTTTATAGTGAATACTCTAAACCTGAACCTAATCCTTAATTGCTTAAAATTTGATATTTTTAGTTGAAACAGCTTGTCAAATTTCGAAAAATTTAGCAACTAGAGCAATTTAAAGAACATTGAGTTTTATAAAATCAGTTGACATGTAAGAACGATTAATTAATCAGAGTTCATTTAGGCTCCAGAAATTTTTTTGTAAAGTGAACAATCAATTTTTTAAAATTACGATTCAGTTTATATAATAACAAGTTATTCAATAACATAAAAACTGAGTACTCTGAAAAAACTATCATCATTGATCACTTACCTGGCTTGACATATTTTATTTATTCAAGTAAGTACATTTCTTTTTTTAGAAATAACCCGTTAGTGGATATTTTACTTTCAAACTAACTAAAATTGTGTTATGCATAATAGAAACTTGATTGATATGTTTATCTGTGCTTATCTGAATATGACCAGGTCTTTCCTTTTGTTTATCTGATTATAAGTGGCCAAATGAATAGTCATAACCTCTACTTCTTTTACATGCGTAAAACATGCTGATTATTTCATTTGATAGGCGTAGTTGTCAGTACAATTAGGCAGAAATCATGTAATCAGTTGTCCTGTAATCACTCAACCATAACAGTCATTAATCCATGTTGACCTTGAAACATTCATTTTAGGAAAGATTTATGGGTAGTTATTTACTAGTATTTTAGTTTTTTTAGAAAGGAAAAAAGGGAAGAGCTGTATATTCTAGGGGCATAAAGATTTATTACTAGTCATTTTGTTATTTGAATATTCTTGAACAAATTAGAAAATCATGGCTTTGTAAAATGTTTTTCTCTTGGTGTGAGATTACTTAAGTGTTGAGAAAATGCCCCTTAATACTGTATTATCTCAGTAAGATTAGAATAATATTTTTAAGCCAAAAGAACTTGAATGAGAAATATGATGTAATAATGTTCTGACAGATGGCAATTGCCACTGAAATATTATTATTCATTTTAACTTGCTATTTTGATTTGCCCCATACAAGTGGAGAATGGCTACAGAGATCATTATACGCATCAAATATATAAATACACATATAAATATTGTTTCCTGTATAATAAAAGTAAAATGAAGAAAATATGCCACAAATACTTTTTAATTATCTTACAGTAACAAAAGATTGATAGAACTAATAAAAGAAAGGATTCTGAAGAGATGTAGGGTCTTTAAACTTTGGTTTGCCCCTGAATTAAATTACAACAAATTTTTGATATATTATACTTTGGAAGCAGTTCATAACAAAAGTATGACCTCTGGCCTGTGCTGATTTGAATTCTCATTTAAATACATAAATATCCACAATGCAGTTCTAGACACAAAAACATACACACACATGTACACATACATTTGTGTATATATATATATATATATATATATATATATATATACGTATGGAATCAAAGAGTACAAAAACCTTGAAAGGAAGGTTGAATTTATGTGATAATTTTTTTCTGTCTATGAATCTTATCTCATAGTTTGACTCTTGAACTGTGAAGTTCATCAATGTATAATCAAATGATTACTATTCCATGCAGCCTTCATTTATAGAAATGTTATTTTGTAAATCATGATTGTTCATTAATATACAATCATTTGTAATGGCTTCAAAATATAAAATAATATATAATATATAAAATAATAAAGATGAAAATGTTGTTATATTATAAGCATTTTCAAAATTACAAGTTGAATATTTGAAGTTAGTAACAGACTCTGTTATAACCACTGATAGTTGCATGCGAAAAACAAGCAGTGTGACACTTAGATTAGTACGTTACGAGTAGTAAATTGGCAGATATTGCAAATTGCATGGATAAGTTAATTGTTAGTGCTGCATAAAGAAAACTATTTATTTTGCCCATTTATTTGGCTTGATGGTTGACATTTTTTGCATAAGCAAAAAAATTTAGACTCTATTTTTACGTATTCTATCATTGGAGGAAGATTAATTTAACTTTAATTTTGTTTCAAGAAGTGATAACTATTGCTGACCCCCATATAAACCTTTAAAATAATTATTTTTGTCATTATCATGTCCTATCACATTGTTAATTTATGTATTTAATTAACATAATTAATACTGTGATAAACCCATTTCTAAGAGCTGATAAGCTGAAAGGTTTCAATGATTTACTCAATCATACTACAAGATTTTTACCACAGTATTTGACATATCAAAATATTAAGTAGGATTGGACTATCCTGCTGAATGATTTCTCTCCTGACCAAATTTCTTCTGAAATTTATTAAAATTCATGGGGAAACATGAAAATGTATAGATGGTTGCATTTCAATATGGAAAATTTATTTCTTCTGCAAATTCTGGGTATATGGTATATTTACATTAAAAAAATGAAAAATCAAAATCAGAATATGATTTCTCGCAATGAAAATATGTTATAAAGATTTAGTACACATTTTAGAGTGTTTAATAAAAATGAAATTGTTGGAAACATATTTGTTATGAGAGTTGTGTTATTAATAATTATATATTAATTATGTTGTGTTTAATGTTCAGTTAGTGACAAAGCAGAGGTACTTATTTGAAAATGGACGTACTAAACCATATGAATTCAGGAAGAAACAGCTTGAACAACTGCTCAAAATGTGTAAAGAAAATGGGCCTTCTCTAGCTTCTGCTTTGGCAACTGATTTGAGAAAGGTAATTATTTTTCTTAGTTATATTGTAGTGATAAAAGATTTATCCACTTACTTATAACTATTAATATAATTATTTTAGTAACAAGTATATGTAGTTTGTCACTGTGTAAGTGTTATAAGCATGAATGCTTAGTTTAGTGCAATTTTACATCCCAGTTAGCCTTTGTTTTTATGTTCTGTTTCTAGAATTTAATTTTAGATACTTTAATTTTGTATGACGATTTAAGCAGTTTATTAATAATATAATATATTTCATGAATAAGTATTAAATTAAGAGTTGGTCTCTCTAAGATTTACCTTTAAATTGTCTCATAATTTTAATTATTTTTTCAGAGCAAAATGGAATCATACATCACAGAAATAAACCTTGTTGTTGCTGAAATTGAGAATTTTCTTGATAACCTTAAGCAGTGGATGGAACCAGAAAAGGTGTTTTATACATTAGATAATTAATTCTGAATTCATATCCTGCATGGTGGATGCAGGTAACCTGCTTTTGGTGTTTCAGCCCAAGAAAAATTTTGTGACACTTCTGGACAAACTAAGGATATATAATGATCCTAGGGGTGTCGTTTTAATAATAGGTGCCTGGAATTACCCTATTCAGTTGTCATTAATGCCATTTATTGGTGCTGTAGCTGCTGGAAATTGTGTTATCCTTAAGCCTTCTGAGGTTGCAGAGTCTTCAGCAAAAGTACTTGCTGAATTAATACCCCGGTATTTGGATCAGGTAGATAACTGACAGTGTTCATATAAAAGTGAAATAATTTAAAATATGTTGTTTTTATTTCTTAATATATAATCAGTGATAAGTTATTATCCACACGCTTAAGTTTGAAAAATATTTAATTCTTTTAGACATTTTTATTGTCATAATATTTATTATTATGTTAATTAGTCATCTATCCCATGAAATTGAGTTACTTGAATTCTCTATTACGTTCATAGTTTATTCCTCATATTAATTTAATTATGCTGCATTTTGTTTAAGGAGTGTTACTCTGTAGTTCTTGGGGGAGTGAAAGAAACAACAGAGTTACTGAAAGAAAGATTTGATTACATTTTATATACAGGCTCAGCTAATGTTGGCAAAATTGTTAGAGCTGCTGCCAACGAACATTTGACTCCAGTGACATTAGAATTAGGTGGAAAAAGGTATAAAATTATATAAAAATATAAGGCTACTTATGAAGGTTTGATTTTTACTCATTTATCAACAAATGTTATTTATTACCTAATGTTTATTCACAAAATATTTATGAACTCTAATGCATTTTTAGGGTAATTCATTTTGCTAATTTTTTTCTAGTCCAGTTTATATTGACAACTCAGTTAATATGTCTACAGCAGCACATCGTATAATCTGGGGTAAGTGTATAAACTCAGGTCAGACATGTATTGCTCCTGACTATATTTTGTGCTCACATGAAGTTCAACAAAAATTCATAGAAGAGGCTAAGAAAGTTCTCATTGAATTTTATGGCTACAATACAGCTGAATCTCCAGACTTATGTCGTATCATAAATGATAAAAATTTTCAGTGAGTGGTTGCATATTTTATCCTTGTATCATTAAGACAAGTTTTATTATAAATTAACATATTTATTTGTTTTAATATATTTCAATCTCAAACACCATTGATCACTATCAATTATCACTGATTGTTGGAATGATGTTAATTTAAAGAATCTGAAATGTATACTTTTTCTCCATTACTTTTTTCATGATTTGTTTTGTAGGAGATTGACAAATCTTCTTAAAGGAGCTGATGTAGCTGTCGGAGGAAAAAGTATTCCTTCTGATAGGTTTATCGAACCAACAATACTTGTTAATGTAAAATCTTCAGATCCAGTGATGCAGGAAGAAATATTTGGGCCTATTCTACCAATTATTAATGTTGAAAGTGCTCATGAAGCAATTAATTTCATCAATAGTCGGTTTGTTCTAGTTATATTATTGAGCTTTAAAAATATTTTATAATTTTAATTGGGGATATTAAAATTGTCTTTATCAATAAACAGGATACGATGGTTAACATGTATTATTCAATACTTCGTACTAGGACTTGAGGTTAATAGGCTTGGAGTTGTTCCCATCTCATTCTTTAATTTGTTCTGTAGGCTCAGATAATTCTCTCATTAATTATAAAATTTTTCAGCGAACGTCCATTGTCATTCTACATTTTTACAAATGACAAGACTGTGCAGGATTTGCTGTTAAGTAATACGATCTCCGGTTCAGTGTGCATTAATGACACTTTGTTGCAATACTGTGGTGAGTCTTACAAGTTACTTGTAATGATCTGTGACCTGTATGGTGCCCGAGGTTACCTCACCACTGTTCTAGCATCATGATGACTTGTTTTGCACTTTTCTGCAGTAATTTTTCATAACTTGCTTGGTGTAATCGTAATAATTGGGCATTCTTATGTATATAGCATTTGAACTGTCTTAGCATTGTTGTCTACTTTCAAAATAGTAGCTTGTCTATTGTGGCAAGATCTAGTACATTAGAGAATGTGGTAATGTAAATGGTCAAAAACACAACACTGGGGTGTATCCTTGTGTGTGGCTAGAGTTCTGCTTTACATATGACTGTGGAAATCATCTACCTCTATTTTCATGAGTACAACAAATAATAATGTGGTCACATGAAGCTGTGGGTCTTTAATAACCCCTGTCTTTTATATAAAAGTTTAGATTCATTGTAACATTTCATTATCTGTCATAATAACTGCTTGTAGGTTAATGTCACTTTCATTTCAAAAGTATACTTATAATGATTCATTTCACAGTGGTGTTCAGTGTCAGATATTCCTTATTTATAGGGATAATTATATATTAGAAGAATAGTTTAATAACTCTGACATTATAATTGTTCAGTGATGACTGTTCAGTGTTATATGCAGTTATTACATACATTTGATTTTTTAATGATATTTTTATAATCAATACAGTGTATGCATCAAACTAATTATTGACCAGTCTAATATTAATATTCATGGATCTAGTGGTTCGTGGTGATCTATATATTTCATTGTTGTGTGCTGATATCTAAGTGATGCCTTATTTGATGTCCTCAATCAATATATCAGAAGTAATGTTAAGTGTGAATTCATATATGGGATACTCAAATAAACTCACCTTGGTGTTATTATTTGCCGTCATATAAATGTTTCAATTGTCTCGTAAACAATTAGCCATTTTATTAAAGTATAACACATGTTTCATTTATGGTTCCAAAGAATTGATCTTCAGATGGTAAGTTTTACAATTATTTATGGTGGTTGTCTGAAATTATTCTACATTAGAAAGGTTGTAATTATGTTTTATATTTGGTGTTGGTATCCTATCAAGTCATAGTAGTATTCTGAATTTAGCACCTTCTGTTTATTCTGTTATTTAAGTTAATTCTTGAAAACAGACAGCCTTGAATTCATATAGTTTCCTTTCTTTATGGTACAGTAGTTGATATCTACTTCGGTTGGGACTCTTTAGCATGTCCTCTTAAGGTCAGGAATGTTGCAACATAGTCTTTCCCAAATGGCACAAAACCATATCTTTAACATATTTTTAATCTCTTGAGAGGTAAAATTAATATTTTAACGTTCTAGTATGTTTCATTTTGTAGATTACCACAATAAATTTAGTATATAAATATAATTGACTTTTGCAATTGAAGGAAAATTGGTAAACATGATTCACACCCAGGTCAAACACCACTTTAACCACTAAGCTATGTTGGACCCTAATTGCCAGTGACATCAGAATTTTCCTTCAATTGCTATTTTTTCTGGAAGCACCTCTCATTATATAAGGACATCTCGGTATTTGCATTAAGAGTAGCAGCCTTATTCCTGCACTTTAGGTGGGGAACAGTTTATTATATAACAAACAACTCAAATGAATTATAATAAGTATATGGCAGTGTATGATAGCTCATTTAATCAGTTAAAATTTGCAATAGAAAGAAAATTTGGTCTGCGTCCAGTATTCTTCTCATTGAAAGTAGTTATAAGGCTGCTGCTCTCAGTACAACTGCTGAGATTCCTATTTTAAAAAAACAGCATTTATAAGTATAGACAATATTACTTAATTAATTTCATAACTAAAGTAGATGTTTATTTTTGTTCTTCAATCACTAATAATATTGTTATGTCAGGAAATTGATTTATTTATTAATATCAGTTTTGTGTTATTGTGTCATTTTTATATATACACATACACATGTATGTATGTATGTATGTATATATATATCTTGAGAATGTAGCATGTACTAATTAAGCTTGCTTTGCTTGTACTCTGTAGTGGCCACCCATTAGCATTGTACATATTCTCCAACAAAGAGACTGTTATTAATGCATTTACTTCATTAACTTCAAGTGGGGGTGTATGTGTCAATGACATTCTTTTACATGCCGCAGGTACATCAAACATTATATATTATTATTAGTGAATACAGTTTATGCATTATACAGTTTTTAATAATTATCCAATATTTTTTATTTGACAAGAAAGGGAGCAATTTAATTTAGTAACTAAACCAAACTTATGCATGAAGATCTGTTTATTTTCCTTGGAAATTGATGTAGAGATTAGGGATTAAAAGATTCAGAAATAAAAGCCTTGTACTTATTTATGTCTATTTGTTTCTAATTTTAAAATGTACATCACAGTTAGGTTTATTAACTTATGTTTTTTAAAATCCTTTTAGTTGATACATTGCCCTTTGGTGGTGTTGGGCAGAGTGGCATTGGAGCTTACCATGGGAAATATTCTTTTGACACTTTTACTCATAAAAAGAGTTGTCTCATCAAAAATCTAGGATCAATTGGTGAAAATCTTGCCAGGTACTGTTCCATATGTCTAGTTTTCTACAGTGTCAACAGAATTAAAATTCTAATGATGAAAGTTATGTTTTATTATTTGAATTAATTCTGGTGCAAAATATTTTTTTAGCTCCAGATATCCTCCCTATTCTGATAAGAAAATGAATTTTATGGCAATGTTGACAAGAAAGAGAAGTGGTATTAGCTTGGCTTATTTGTCACATATTATCCTTTTTGGTTTGGGCCTAATGGCTGGTATAGCTGTCAACAAATTTTATAAGGTTCGTCTACCTATTATGGCCAAGAAACAGTAATTATTTATTATTATAAAAAGCATTATGTATATAAAACACATTATTATGGTATGTATTTTGTTGCCTTAAAATGTATTGGTAATGGTAATTTTCATTTGTTGAAAATTTGTTATATTTTCACTTATTATAGCTGATACACACAATAAGTGCATTAATATAGATATTAGTTCAGTTATACTATTCTCAATTGATGACTTTATATTATAAAAGTTTTAATTATTTTGCATTTCGTAATTGAAGTATTTTGTGGTTAAAAATGCAGTTTGTAGTTAACATTATTTTTGTTATTCGTGTTTATCAAGTTAAATGTTGAAATATGTTATTGTACATTTAATTGTAAAAAAACTGCTGCTTGAAAAAGATATTTTCTTAAAATAAATTCAGTGATAACTAGTATTAAACATATTTAATTCAAATGTAATGAACTGTTAATTAGAAATTAAAAATAAAGTATTTCACAGGTATAGTGACTTTTTTTTAAATAAAAGTGTGCACATGTTGTGCATTCATTGACTTACAATACGTAAAGCCAGCTTTTATGTTTTCAGAATTTTCTATATATTAGACAATTCATTTGTTTCTAAAGCCTATTAAATTAATTTCAAATGATTTTTAAAAATTTAATAATATCCACGAATTTCTATACAAATATTTTATTATTTCCAGGATGGGGGAATTGTAGAAGATTCATAATTATAAATTCTTAACTCACTTTCCAGTTACCAACTTCCAAGTGATCACTATTAAGTGTAGAATTAATACTTAGTTATTTATGTAAATTCATGTTGACCGAATTTTAAATCATATCGGCACCCATGTTTAATTATAAGTTGAAACAATGTTTCATAAAAATTTCAGGTATTTTTTGATTATCTTGTTTACTTGAAAAAAATGTTACTGGTTAAGTGTTTTCCTTTTAATTATGTCATCTGTTTTTACTAACAGAAAAACTGCATAGATTTTTATTATAACAAATGTTTTATATTAAGGAAATAAAATGGATGATTGCAGCTTAATATGCAATGTTTTCCTAATAAATTTTACATTTATTAAAATATAATTGTGATAATTAAATATAACAAACACTTGCCAAGAAAATAACAGACAGTCTGTTAGTCAGAGTTTATGAAAATAATTTAGTACAGAATGCTAATATATACTTATATTTAATATAGTTTTAATGTTATCAAGGCATGAAGGAATTTCTGAACAAGCATAAAAATGTATTTTTATACTATTTCTTTTTATAAAAAAATATGCTCTCTTGAAAGTACATTCTGTTTATTAAAATGTAACTGAAATATCCTTTATTTATAAAAATGGCTTAACATTTCAAAGACTGAAGAATAAAGGTAGTAAGATATCTCTAAATTCAAATAGATAGGTTAATAGAAGGTCAAATTATTCCCAAAAATTAATAGGTTGTATAATTTATAATGTGTCAAACTTATGAATAAAAAACCAAAGCATCAACTAATTCATATTTTGTTTATGTATTAACTACAATGTTTTTAATTGACTTCCAGTGAAACAACATATAATTGAGATTTTTTTGTATGGCACTTTTGTTGATCATGGGTTATGTAGTACTAACATTTGTTTCATTGCAAGCACATTTTATGTTTAATGAGAATATTAAGAAAGTATCAAATGGAAAGGTTAAGGAAGGAAATATATATTTTAATATCACAAACACTGTTTTTTAACTTTTTAATTCCTTTTGAAAGCTTTTGTAGCTGTGGATCATTTTGTGTACAGTTATTTAAGGTCTCATTTAGGTTGAATGTAAAGTGCATGTTATTATTTTATGTTATCTATGAACTCCCAGTTTGTAATTAAACACTTCTAGGAATAGAATAAACAGAGTATAATGTCATTCTTTTTATCAGTATATAAAAGAAAAAACCTAATAACAAATTTACATTTCTTATATAACAGGATATAATTTTTAAATGTCTTCCTTCAGTAGTTTCATAAAAGTCCTTGTCTCTTAAGATCTTGATAAGTTTTTCGGTTTACAACATTTCCTAAAGAATCTTCAAATTCTTCCTCTTGCTCTGGCTGCCACCTCTCTTCATGCTTTTGATTTTTCAATTTTTCCCAAACTAATAAAAAGAAAACAGAAATTATAAATATATTTTGTTTAAGATAAAGTAACAAAACAAACAAACATAAAATTAAGAAAAGATTTTGATACACAACTGGTATTCTAAAATTTATCAAAAAATTCTACTAACGTGCTAAAGCATCTTCAATTTGAGTCACATTTGCAAAATGTGCTGTGTTTGGTATACCCAAACACCTCATCCCATGGGCATGCCTCCATTCCTAAAAAAAAATTATAGCTGAGTTGAGGTAAAAAAAACAAATGAATAAATATTAAATTGGCCTTATACTTACTGCAAAATGTCTCTGGAAAGCTTTTGGGCCTTTGTAAATGAAATTTCCGCATATTTCACAGTTGTAACTAATGTTAAGCCCATGAAGTTTGTACAACCAATATGGTATAGGCTAAAACAGTTATGATGAGTGATTACTAAACATGTTATTTCAAGACTAATTTCATAGTAATTATTAGAAGTTATTTTTATTACTTTTCCATCCCAGCCAAGGGGAAGATTCTTTGGGTTATAAGGTACTCCATCATCATCATCTTCACCCTCACTAGCAGAAGATGAGGCCTCAGCATCGGATTCTCCCCTCTCTTCACCTGTACGAGCTTGTTTTCTTTGTACATTTTCTTTTGTGGCAATCCTCTGTTCATTGACTAATTCAGCAAACCTGGGGCCAATCAAAATTATCATTATTAGAACAGCAAGAAAATTATAGTAATTTGTATTTTCAAATTGTTGAATCAGGTAGGACATAGTGACATTTTTAAACTATAATTTCTTCCAATAAAACATCAACATACAAATTATTTATATTGCCATTCATTTATAAATATATTTGAAAACATGAATGTGCGAAGTTTAAAATAAAAAATTTCTTTCAAAGTGTAACTCAATTTAAAAATGCTTATTCTTCTTTCACCTGAAAATCTGAGCTTCCAAAAAGGCAAGGTCATGTTGACGTTCCAGGTCACGATTCCTGGCAGACTTTCCAGGCTTGGACTTAGCTAGTAAATTTGGATCTAAAGATTTTTTTCCCTTTGTACTGAACAGTCGCTGGGCTCTTTCCTCCAGTGTTCTGTAAAGAACTCAGGTCATAATTTTATATCTTGTGTAAGCGCTCCCTGAGTTATAAATATAATAAAAATTATTAAATATTATCTTTACCCTCCACATTTCAATCCAAGGGCCATCAAAGCAGACTTCAATCTATCGAGACCAAGAGATGCCAATTCTTCAGGTGAAGAGAAGGCAGACAAATCTAAATGTGCACCCACATTAGTCAACACACTGCCTGTTTCTTTCTGTTCAAAAATAACAATTAAAAGTTTATCATAAAGAATGCTAATAAACAGTTACAACTAGTAATTTGTCTTTATTACACATGGTTATTTTAATAAAGTGGTACATATGGGATTTTGTTATTCAACACCATCAATACACAAATATTTCAAAACCTATATCTTTTAATATAGAAAACTCACTGGCCATCCTGGAAATGTACCACTTTCCCACTGAGAATTAAATTCCTTCTGAACGTTGGCAATTTCCTGCTCAAGGTCCAACAAAGGTTTTATTCTCAGTATATAATTAGATAAGTAATCTAAGAGCACACCAAGATAGTGGCGGTAATCCGAAGTCTTTCTGTCTTTAGGTATCTCATAGAGACGATCAAATGTTGTCAGATATGTAATATAATCCACTTTCTGAAAACATAAAAAGCGAAATTTTATTTTATTGACTATTAACAATATAACAATAACAAAATTTGAAATCAATTTAATATAACCGTTGCAGCCAACACTGGAAATTAGATCTTATATGAAATAATGTTCTTTGCTTTGTTTTTATGCAGTTCACATGAAGTGAAATTATTATTTCCATTTGATAATAATTGATAACTGATCAAAGTTTACAATTTCATTTGTAAAAATATATTATATATGAAGATATATTTATTATTTAACAGATAATAAAACTAATGAACCTGTCTATTGTACACCAAGGTTCAAGAACTTTAACTTGGTCATTCTAATTCACAATTTAAATAGCATTAACTCACTTCAATTCCCTTCAGGTTTATATATTTTTCATAGCACTCGTGCAAATCAAGATATTTACCATAGCCCTCTTCATCAGAAAAATCAACAAGATCTGAAACAATTTTACATTATTATTTCTAAATAACTCATATATTATGGTAAACATGGTTCATAGTTGTTATTTTGGTGATTTGAAATGATTAATTTAAATATAAGGTTATGGACAAAAGTGAAGATGCCAATATACATTTTCACAAACACATTACCCCAATATATACTGATTTGTTAATCAGCAAAACAACAAACTAATATTAAAATGAGTTATTACTTGCAGATTCCTCTGTGGGATTTTCCCTCATTTTTGCCAATTCTTCAAATTCAACTGACATAGGCACACAGATCTGAAATATAAACAAAGTCTAATCAAGGTACTGACCATAAAATAAGCAGATTTATAATTAGCATTGATAAACATAGTCCAAGTTGTGAGATTAATCAACACTCGATATGGTTAGAAATATAAATCTCTAGTGTTTGTCCTTGATATTGCAAATATTTCCCCATGTCCGGAATAACATATTTTTTTAACTTACCTCATTTGGGACTTTCCTATAAAATTCTTTGATACTCTTCAGTCTGGAATAAAATTCTGAAAATTCATTGGGCCCTGATAGAGATGCCACTTCTTCTTTTCGAAGACCATCTTTGTCTTCATAGAGTTCCTTCAAGTTGGTGGTACTTTCCATGTATTGCTACAAATTAGTAGTATAAATAAATATGCGGTAAAATATAAGTAAATTCTGAGAAAAAATAAGCAAAGGCCAAATAATATTCAACTTACATCCAGAAGCATTTTAAGTCGGTGGTCAGAATTGATAGTATCACGATACTGAAACAGAAATTTCATATCATTTCGTTTAGTACCGTCTGTGTAGTGCGTTTGGTGCGTTAAATTCACAAATTGTATTAAATTAAAAGGGGAAAATGAGTCTTACGCTGGACTTCTTGTGAAGCATTTCTTTAACCATTGCATCCATTAACCTCTCTCTTTCTTCGTGATATCTTCTCTGTTGCTCCAATATAGTCTCCATCGTGGAATGTCTAATTAATTTAGTTAGATAATTAACCTGACACACTAAGCACAAACAATCTTTAGTTAAAACATAAACAACACTTATAAGCCAACAAGCTAGCCAACCGTTACATATAAAAATTTGAATAAATGTAATTTTATATATATATATATATATATATATATATATATCAATTAACGGAAATTATTTATATATTACTCAACATTCTAAGCTTTATAAGATATTTATGTAAAAAGACTTAAATTTAATAGACTATATTTTTTCATAATTTCCTTGTCAGTTGCATGTTTGAAACCTTCCTTGGTTGTATAGTTTACTGTTTTCATTCGTTGTCATTACTTGTTTACTTGCGAGTAATTGTTGCGAGAAATAATTACTGTAGTGTTGCCTACAGTATTATATTAATACGAAGGTGATTAACAAATTGAAATCGTGAAAATTGATTATGATTTATGTTGTAGTCCATTTGTGATTTTATATTCAATGTTTCATTGGTTTTCTTAATTTGATATTATCTATAATGGGAATTGATCGTTTAGTTTTTAAATGGATGTATTATTTGTTTTGAAATAATTCTTGTGAGTAAGTAATTTGTACTTAAACTATTTAATAACGCTTAACTCAATTGCACAATATTGGGCCCCACTTTTATACATATTACTGCATTGCAGATAAACAGCTCACTGAAAAATGGATGTTGGGTTAAACAGTTAAAGTATAATGTCAGTGCTGAGATTTTATCTTTCCTCACTTCCTTTGTAAGATAGTGAAAAGTAATTTTTTTGTAATTTATTTTTTTGAGTTGAGAACACTTAAAAAGTATATATTTGTGTATATATGTCAATACTCTTCTATTTCAGTAGGTTGAGGCACTTCAAACTGGGAGGGATGTCAGCAAAGGTTGTAAGGGATGTGTCCAACTTTCCAAAAACACTGGAGGGTTTTGGTTATAATTTCAACAGTGAGGGTAAGTTGAAGAAGTTAGATCCAAACACTGGACTACCTGGAGACCAAGGATTTGATTTCAATGTTTCATCTGATCCAAGTTATAACCAGAAACATTATGAAGCTCTCGGTGAGGTGTGTTTTAGTCCATTCAAACATATTAATATTTTTAAAAGATTACAATGGAGTTATACTGAATCTGGTCCATCAATGAACCAAAAATGGAATTAAATATTTGATAATATTTGTTTGTTATTCATTTCATTTAGTCACACAAATAAAGAAAGATTATAATATTATATTAATTATTAATATAATTTTAAGCATTTTATCTTTTTTGGTAGTGCTTTCTTTTTTATAGCTGAATTTTTCATTACTTAGATGTTATGGTATTCAGAATTGATGAACATTTTTAATGTTATGGTATTTTACTTACCATTATTTCAGGTAGTGACTGAAAAAGTTTACAAGCTACTGGAAGAAGAAGGACTCAAGCGATTACCAGTCCCTCCACATTTGAAAAATGGTTCTTTTATATTTTGTACAGATGATGCTCATAATTGTTACAAGTTGTTGCTGCTTATCCATGGTTCTGGTGTTGTCAGAGCTGGCCAGTGGGCTAGGAGGTAATGGCATTTATCTCATAATATTTTTAAATTATTAATATGGGACAATTTTAATTCACTAGTGCCCAGAATACAATTGCATGGACAAAGATGTGTTAATAACTCAATAACATCCATAAGAGTTTCTAAACTGAATTTGAATAGAAACAAATATTCTTGAATAATTAAGTTATTCTATTCGATTAACTAATTTTTCTATTTTCAGTTTGATTATTAATGATAACTTAAATTCTGGAACACAGTTGCCATACATTAGGAAAGCAAGAGAACTTGGATATGGAGTAATAATATTTAATACAAATGACAATTATACCATCATAGATGGAAAAAGGGGTGATATAGAGGTATTAGAATTTTTAATATTTTAATTATTTGTTTAACTGATCTCTAAACTAAAGTAAATGAAATTTTATATGTTACAGGAAAGTAGTTCACCACAGGAACATGCCAATACAGTCTGGTACCATTATGTCCTCCCTTCTAAAGCACAAAAAATTGCAATAGTTGCTCATAGTTATGGTGGTATTGTAACAATGAGTTTGGTAAATTTAAATACTTCAATTATTTAATCATTTGATTCAGTTGAATTTGATAATCATGCTCATTCTTTGTTATAAATATTTTAGGTTTAAATTTCCTTAATACAACACACATTATATAATTCACCTAATATATAATTTTAGTGTTATGTTCAGTATGCATTATGATTTGTAATTTTTAATGAAAATTATAACAATTTCCAAACTTATAAGGATAATTTACTAATTTCTTAGATACTGCTTAATTTAACATTTCCCTGGTGAAATTTTTTAATTTTCTAGTTGTCTGTTTTTGTTTACAGGCTTCTCATTTTGAAGAAGAATTTTTGAAAAAGGTTTTTGCCATAGCACTTACTGATTCAATTCATGGAAAAATACCGAGGGCAGTATCCTCTGTGTTGGCAGATCATCTTTCGAAGGTGCATTATTAGTTTTGGATTAAGCACATTCATCTTTACTTTTCTGTATTAGCTGCTGTGCTTTTAATTTAAGGTCCAATGGGAACAGAAATTTCAATAATACATATAACAGGGTTGAATGCACCTATACTGTTTTAAATGGTTTCTAGTGTCACTCGATCTTTTCTGGAGGTATTAGCCCTTTTACAGGTGATTTCCTTTGAAGAAATCCCTGCCAAGAGGAAATTCTTAGGAGGCTTCACTCCTTCAATCTCAGTTGAAGTGTGGCTTCACGCTGAAACCTTGTAGGGCATCCCAACAAGATACTGGATTAGTCGTCTTCATATACCACATTCAATAGAATTCACTGTAGTGTACTCTCAGTCCTGAATATCCATGATTAAATATCCATATTTAATATTTTATATTTCTAATAAGGATAAATGTAAGTTTAGTATGTTGATACATACAATAAATATCCATTTAATAATTTTTCATGTTGTGTGGTTTTTATTGGTTGTTTGTGGTTGAATTTTATAAAATTTATTAATTGTTTTCCATTAATTAAATCGAACTATTTTAAATAATTGTTTTATATTAATGATATTTTCATATATAAATCATATTTATATTGTTTAAAATGTATGCAAACAGAAATTAGAAAATTATACTACAAAGCTAAGTAAAAAAAAGTTGAAAATGGTAGACGATGATTACCTTATTCATTTCAAGTTATCAAGTGTCAATAATTTTAAAGTTTCTGAAATACAGTATAAACTTTTTGTATCTTTTGTATGTTTATTTGAAATTAATGTTAATAATTGTCTGGGATCAATCTGTGGTATGTTGAAATATTATACACTCAGGAAAAAAATTTGACCATGTTTCTGACTGACCCATATTACAAAATTTATAACTGTTTTTAATATTAAATTTGTATATTTTGTTATTTTAAATTAATATTATGTACAACTTGAATCATTTATATGTTTCTATGTTTTCATCTACATTTATAATTATGGACAACCTTATGGTAATTCCACAAAAGATGTTTGATTTTCTTATGCCAATGATTGGTTTTAACATTGGTGCCAACACATTCAAACATCATTCTTGAATAGGACGAAATCTCAGTTTGTGCCATTGTGATAGCCATGATAGCAGATTGCTTTTCCACTCAAGTGAAGATGATCCCATTATATTACACTGTGAGGCATCCCTCCTCAGGGCCCTGTCCCCCCACCCCTGCCCTTCCTGCTCCGCTAATGTAGGCAGAGTTCTCTCCTATACTTCAAGTGCCATCCCCCTTTCCACTCTCCCTTTTCCCCTTTTCCATCTTCTCAAATACTGTCTCCATTCAACTTCTTGAATGGTTAATGTACCCAGTGTTAAAGTTTCTCTTTCACATTTTTTAACGTTATTGCATTTTCTTAATATCCTGTAGCATATTTGCTTCAAGTAAATAAACTACTAAGCATTTATGTTAGGGAAAATGGGGAATGAATAAATTTAAAGAAACGTTTTGTTGTTAACTAGATAGAATTGTGTAAGTTTTATATTTTTATTTAAATTGTTCTGAATTTTAGTAAATCATTTCCCAGGTTGGAAGAAATTGGGTATCTTGCGGTGACTTGTTGGATAAACCATTACCAGAACAACCGGGAGAAATTCAGTGTGTTTCTGCAGGTATTGTAATTTTAAAATTTCTGTTACCCTTTAATATAAACAAAGCATCCAGAACATTCAGACCAGCAGGTTTTTTTGTTCTTAATTTTTCCTAAATACTGTTTTTAGCTATTACAATACCAGGTTTAATAACTTGTTTGTTAATTTATGTCAGTACACTTTATTATTATTTAGTCATTGTTTATTATGTGTTGTTGTTAATTCAGGGACCAGCAAACATGAATTGACTTCTTGGTCGAGTTTTGAATCCGTCTTCAGTTTTATAGAGGAACGTCTGCATACAAATTCAGCAGCTAGGAAAGATGAATTATGACAAGGCAGATATTCTTGTTGCATTAATTACATAATGTCAAAGGACAATTTGTTGTTTCATGTCTAAACATTACCATACTTTGAGGGCATTTTAGATATTATGTGTTTATATAAAAATTATAATTTTCACTGTGTAAAGGTTATTGAAATAATACAGGTTACTGTTATTTTTAAAAATATATTTTCATTTATAGAGTTTAATAATTGTAGACATTTAGAACTAATAATTACCAAGAAAATCTTTAATTCTTAATAAGGATTGATAGTATGGAAGAGTAATAACAGTTAAATAAAATAATGAAGAAAAAATGCATATAATTAGTGTAATAAAATATTTGACTTCTACATGCATTTAGTAATTCACTCATCAATTGATTGGCTCATTTGTTGTTATAATCAAAAGTAATTCCTGGGAAATGAGTCTGGCTAAGCTGCTTCTTCTAATGATGTACTAGTATGCAGAATAGATTTGTGTTTGCACTGAATACTGTAACCGTTATATTTGATGCCTTATATTGAAAACCCCCTGTTTTTAATATTTGTGCCATTTATTTTAGGATTTTATTTTATAAATGTTTTTAGTACCTGAAAATGGTTTTGAGAAATTTAATGGTACCTTAAGGCACAAATCAGAATTAATATTTTTGTGATTTATGCTACAGATTCTGTCCATTTGATGGTACTATTTTAGGTATTGTTAGACAATTTTATATTGTATTGTCATTTGTATTAAACTGTATCTTAAATTATAGATACACTACATATTTAAGTGTGTAATTCCTTTCTCTTGACCTGATCATTCCCTGAAACTCATTCAAAAAGAAATTTTTCTTTTCACCACTGGTGGCTCAGTGGTGTAGTTCCTATTCACCTGGCTGCTGAAGCCAAAGGTCTGGCGGGGTGATTGATTCTACCCACAATAGTACAGTGTGTAACCTGGCTCTTTTATGCTAATCGGAGTGCTAAAATTAATAACAGAATGCATAATTAATAGCAGAAATAAAACTAGCTCTATAATACAACAAATTTTAATTTTAATGTTAATAACCAAATTTATGATATAGTAATATTAACTAAGGACAGGTAAAGGTATTGCAATATTTTAGGAAAGATAAATTATTATTTGGCTCATACTTTTTATATTTCCTGTTATTGAAATTATAAAAATAATATTTGAAAGTAAATATTTATAAATGCTAGTTCTAAATTTAATGCATGATTATACAAACGAGTGTTTTGTCTAACGGAGTCACAAAAAATAACCATGTGTTTAAATTAATCAGTTAACATATGCTTGTATGCAATCTTTATGCTTTAAACAAATATGTAGAAATGAAAATGCAATTGAAAGTACCTAGGTCAGTGAATTGATTTTCTAAGATTATATATGCAATGGTTATATCCTTATAAGGAAATTTTAAACTTTTTATTTGTAGTGGCCACACTTAGTGGCATCCTGATCTAGTAGTTAGGATCGATAATGGTTCGAAATGGATTATCGGATTTTAAAAGAAAAGTGAAATTCGTAATTAAAGGTGCGTTTGTTACAATTTGTATTTCGGAATTATTGATCAAAACAGTGCGGGTAGTGGTGAATAGTGATTCATGCGAGTTAATATATTTGGTGAGAAGAATGACTCAGGTTTTGCCGTAGGCGCATCTTGCTCAAGAGGTTAAATGAAAAAATGGAGTAGAGGTAAGTGTGGAATCCATTTTCTTCATTTTACTTTTGGGCTTTGTCTGTCACGAAGTGTTTTTAGAATGTATTAAAACTCAACGATTAAAAACTTACTCAATTGCAGAGATATTTACAGACAAAGTTATATAATGAAAGCGTTTATTTGATTAGAATAGTAGAAATATATTCTGAATATCAAATTCATACTCCGTTCATACATCGTTCTTCATTCCTCCGGAAGATTCTGTTCGGTATTGGTATGGTGATCAGAATTTTATATCCAGAGATTTTTTTAAGAGACCTAAGGAAACGATAATCGCCGGTAGCAAGGTCTGCGCAATAGTTTTTACTGGGTAGCCGAATATACGTACGTCTGATACGGTCTTGCATTACGCGTTGGATGACGACATCTTTTCGGGCAACATTTCTGGTTTTTATGTACTTTTATCTGTTCTACAGGTTAAGTCTAGTTATGATTCTTGTTGTATGGTTCCTAGGAACTATATTCATGCTACCTCTTACACAATACAACTCGGGCTTTTGCAGGGGACCACCGCAATATTATAGAATTATTGAAACGGTTGGAACGGCTGCACAAGACTGGCCATGATTATTGAAATTTATTTCGAACAAGCGTATTTTAAATAATACAGAAAACGATGGGCAGCATAATAATGGTTCTATTTATACAGACAAAAGTTTAGGGATCAAGCAGGGGTGGTGGGGCTAGGAGAGCTCATCCTCGATGGACGATTCCGATAAACCGAGGGAAGCGAGGAACCGAGAGATAAACGGGAGTGAGGACAACAATAAGCCGAGGCGCGCACACACGAGCACCACCTACAGACACTCACATACTTACATACACACACACACACACACACACCCGCGGACCTGCCACTATGTCCGCCGTTGTTGTGTTCCCGGGTAAAGTTGTTTAACGTAAAAATAGTATGAGGTCGTGACTGGTCCGCCCGATCCCGCCAACCCAAACCATTGTCTTAGAAACCGGTGCTCGAAACCTCCGCTACGGAATTTCTAGACCGGCTTCACCCTGTAAACTGTTCAGTTTCACATTTCGGGGTTAAAGCGCGACTTAACTAGTTTTTCCCGCGATAAGACTTGGGCCTGAGTGATTCAAAGCTTTATTTAAAGTTTTCAATTACCACGGTGACTCTGAGGCTAGAAGCGTCGGTTCTGAACCGCGCTGGTTAGGTTCCCGCCGCAGACGTAAGAAATACGTCTCCTACGTATCCTAGTTGTCTAGATTTTTTTCTTGTTGATCGCCATGAATTTCCAGTCGCGTAGATATGATCTAGATATGTATCTTAGAACAACAACCGGCATAGAATTATTAATTATTATTATTGCTAATTATTATTGGGATTATTCGGGCCTTTTATTATTATGCTGTTTCTGTTTCCCTTTTTCCCTACTCAAGGTTCAGTCTTTCCTCGCAATTCTCGGAATCGAGGTTCGTGTTCAAAATCAATGGTTACACCGGATGCCCCCGAAAGTGGTTACTCACCTACACAGGTACCTACATTTTGAAAAACATCATCCAAATGCTCTTTATTATGTTTGACTAGTATTAATAATAGATAAATTACGATCTAGTATTTCATTTTATACTAAGATACCTGGCCTGCAGGCCATTCCTGTTTGGAATACCGTTCTTCTTGGGTCCCATTCACTGATTTGGCCTAATTCCAGACAGGTCTCATCTCCTCGCCAACTTCAGTAGTGTTCCATCAATAGATATGTCCATGGTCGTTGGAGCATCCTATCTGCACTATCACTGCATTGGGTCGAGAGGTGTTTTTGATCATTCAAGTACTACTTAACAAATTAAAGATTAGACCTAGATTTATCCAACTTAATGATTATAGAAGGACGAAGAGCTGCGAAAAAGTCGCGATTAGTCTTGATTGGGCCATAAATCTCAATGCGAAGCAAAGAAGAAAAATTGGATCGTAATTTTCCCCAATTTCAGCTGTGGAGCGATGATCATTGTGCCTTTTTCTTAGTGAAATAAAACCGATTAATGAATTTATTTTTCTAAGTACCCCTTGTTCGCTTCATCAGTTTAATTTTTTGGCATGGGCCGATCGCGGGTTTTGTTTTTCAAGAAGCCTTACGGCAATCTCCAAGGCTAGGAATATATTATTTAAATAAGACAACTCACGGGGCGCGTGCATGAGATTGTTCGATGCGATTATAGGCTCAGAAGTTTGGGGATTAAAACGTGGCGCGATAATCGAAAAAGTGCAACTTCTCGGTTTATCACGGGATCTCTTTGTCTGACCATGAACACGCCCAATTACGTGGCGCGATGCGAGCGAGCGAGCCACCCCTCTCCGATGGTCAATTTTTAAGCGTTGTCCATGTTTTGTGCGAGAAATTTATCAATACTTCGCTTGGAGGCTTCCCTTATAATTGGAAACAAGGTTGGTTGAAATTGAAACAATTGTCTTGATAATTCAATTTCCTATTATTTAAAAATTTGTATTAATAGGCCCTTTCTGAATTGTTGTCTGGAATCTGCGTGTTATGAGGCTGCTTTAGTTTTGTTAATTTTATGTATATATTATTACTTTTTGTTATCGAATAAACTAATTAAATGTACTGATAGTAGTACACTTCGTAAGTTGTGTACGAAGCATTGATAAAATACGAAATTTCGGATATAGCAACGTACACATTGCATTATCACGAAGAATGTATGTCAGCGGTCCAACTGGACAGTTGCCCTGATTGTAGGAAGTAAATGTCAGGCTCAGAAATCCAACCCGACATTTTATAAATAGCTGTGTATTCAAAACTATTACTCATTGTACGTATGTTATGTTCTTTCTGTTTGGAGAGGTGTTAAATCGTTCTATTCTTTTCTTCTGTAAGAAGAACTTAAAACGTGTCGCATTATTATTGCAATATCTTGCGATAATACTCGCAGATGGATCAATCAGCATGCTTGTAGGATAATTAGGATGTATTTCCATCTTAATGCTCTTATATTGTAAAAAAGTGCCATTGTAAATGGCATCCATTGTAAATAATGGATTCAAATATCTTATTTCATAAGAAACTTCCAATTAGCTCAAAGAAACGAAGCGTAAAAAAAATAAAAATACCATTTTTAAAAACCATTGCGTATATTTTCATTAACGGGGGAGAGTGTACTGTACATAGGTAATAAGTTCGTGTTACATTCAGCTCGTTGACAATGTCTTATTTCTAAATACATGAATTCGGTGGTTTTGTAAATAAATTTCTTTTCCTCTCCTATCTAATCGTTAATATGTATATATACATATATATGTATACATATATAATGAGTATATATAAATAGACACAATACACTAATATAATATACAGTGAGCAAACAACTGCACAATAACACAATACAATCGAGTGCACAGTTCGTTTCAATAAATAAAAAATAAATCTCTCTTTTTCCCATTTTTATATTTTTTCTTTTTAATTTGAAGAGGTATTCACTATTCTATCGAACCTCAATATTTGACTACAAAGAAATATCTATCGCTAATTTATTCTGCGGAGATTTCGCTTTCCAAAAAATAAATATTGTCATCTCCACTTCAAATAAGAAACGTATGTGCGATTTCTGTGGAGGGGTGAGTAGTTATGGATTTAAACAAAACAATGTAATCAAGGTTATTATTGTGCAACAGAATTAATAAATAATTGGTTCGTCAGTCTTCGCGAAAAGAAACTCTGATTCATAAACGTCCGCATTTATTGCGGTAATTACGTGAATGAAGTGACGTTTACTGTTGTGATCACTGGCACCGATATCAGAGCCTTGAAAATTTAAATCAACATTTACACATAATAAATGCTATTATTTGTCGGTTATAAAAAAGAAACAAATTAGACTCACATGTTTCAGATCGGGCAAAAACGTTTGGTAACTAGGACAACGTCCAATATAACTGTACATAAAAGGTTAACATAATCGTTTACAATCAAAGGGCGAATCTTACAGACATATAAACAGACAAATAAACAATAAACAAATCTTGTCGTGCCCTTTAACGCAAGGATAAACACTTGTAACATAATATACAACTATTACGTACCCTTCTGTATTGTTTAGGAAGTGCGCTTTCAGAGCTTCACTTCTATTTACACAGAAACGGAAATCGTAGCCTGTATTTTTTCTATAAAGAAATTTCAATTCAGTATTGGCACACTATTGCAAATGAGTTTTTCCAAAATTTGATTAATAGAAAATACGGAGACTACAATTTCGAGTTTTATTTTTTCTCTTGTTTCAACGAATCGAAAAATCACACTACACATTAATTACACTATCTACAGTTGTATATTTACATTACACGACACCTATATTTTTACCCAGAATTAGGCCTATGAAAATTTATAAATAACATTTTTTTATATTTTATATTACCTAGACAAATATTGCCGTTAACTTAAAAACTATGGCATATCACCGGGGGGTAACAATAACACGCCTTATATACACACCTGTATGCAACAACTACCGATAAAAATATTCGTTGTTTTTTAAAATTTATCTTTGTTTTTATATTCGAGAAACCAACTATTTTCATCTAGACCCGAAAATAAAATGACCCGTTTTTCTACACTGTGAAATCGGCGGCCATGACAAACAGTACAAACTACTAAGTACGGCGGACCTTCGTCCAGTTTAAGTACGCACTCCAACCGATTGACAATTTTATGTATTTTAAAAGGAATCCCAAAAAATCAAACACAGTAACGGGAAGAATTTTGGACTGCAGTCACTAAGCGCGTTAAAGGTTTTCCAAAACGAGGGTGGGGTTTATTTTTTCGAATTCACAACGTGCGTACAAATGTGCCTACGTACGCGGAGATCAGTTATTGCACGTAAATGGAAAATAGGTTTCTGGCACATTTTTCGTTTACATCTCCAACACATTTTCGCAGTATGAAGCAATTAGACTTTTGAATAGACTCGTTTTATATGCGCTGGTAACTAATTAACAGAAAGTCTGTGTCAATCTATTGTCTATATTTTACTCAGTAAATTTAAGAAAAATATGATTCCTGGAAGTGTGAAGTAATTCATTGTTTCATGACAGATTTCATAGTCGTGGCAATTTGGGATCATACTGAACTGATTCTGTCTCGTACAGCATTACGTGTCCATTGCCTTTGGGGGCGAAATGATGTTTTATTCGGCAGGAGTAACAAATTTAAGTTTTTACAACTACTCTTTTTGTCAACCTGTTTCTTAGACGGTTATGCGAACATGTGAAGTGATTCAAACGATTCTAATGTTATTCTATCACAATCCTCGATTTTATTAATTTAGCCTACTGCCGACTGCGGTTCGCTTCGGGTTCCGGGTCGCTTCAACCGGCGGTTTTCGCGTCTCTGGTAACTTATTATTAAAAACTATATGTACACGCACTAATTGTACTAGCAGGCTGAGTGACAGGCGGCACACAATGCGCCCTCGGCTCTCTCGATAAATTCGTAGTGTAAAAAAAAGAGAATCGTCCATCAGGTCCAATAACAATTGGCATTTATGTAGACTTCATGAGCGGGAGGGTTTGGGCTAGACAGAAGCCAGTTGCCTCCAGACCTGGTGTCACATCGGGTTTATGTACGGCCAGCTGAAACTGCTACCGCTCAACAGCATGTCCCTGATCAGGGTCTCGATCGGCGTTTTACCGACAAGCCTCACGAAGAACAACTGTTCTATCACCTGAGAGCTCACCGTCCTCAGCGAGGGGAGCCTCAGCAGGAGTTTGCCGAACCTCGTCGGCTGGTTGGGGTACTGCGTCCTGCAATATTCCTCCAGGGCGCACTGCGATTTCTCCTGAAGCGATTCTATGTGCGCCACGTCCGACAGCCCGCACGCATCTGAAATATAAAAAGAAATTTTAAAAAAAGTTTAGGCAAAGTTGACTAGCGTTAGAAAGAGAACTAGAATGTATTCTAATTTCATTCTTGATGTACAACACTTCAAGGAAGCTATAGAACACCACATAATAAGAGCACGTTTTAATAGTTTTTAACTCCATTATCTTATTCTAAGCTTTGTTGAAGCTTATCTTATTAAGAATCACAAACATATAGTTACATTTGAAAATTATGAATATCAGGTCAGCGATTGGGTGGAAATATTATATCGTAATTTTTTATATTAAGAAAGACTTTTATTAAATTCTTAATTTGCGACAGTACTGGATTTGACTTCAGGCTACATATATAGGGGATAAATTATAGGTCGCGACGAGTAAACCTAATATCTTCAGCCAAGTTGATACTTTCAAGGAATGCTAGTCAGTTGGTCGTCACGCGTATAAGCGATACTTGGATAAATATTCCATGTTACTCCTTTTTTATTCGTGGAATTGTAGCATCTCAGACCGAAACCTGCAATTAAGGCGAGGTTCAGGTTGCCGAAACGGAGAACGATGCCTTAAGCCGGAGAAGGGGGAATTTCGAATTAAAATAATTGACTACACAATTGTATTGCTAATGAGTTTGAAGTGTCGAGGAAACTGACTTTGTTTAAAACTTTACAAAGGTAAAGTCATTTGGCGCGGAAAGGGAGGATCGGCCGGCGGGAAAGGGGTCGGAGATTTAACAAGTTTAACTTTGTATTTCCATTTGCGCCGGGACTTTAAAAAGACATTTAGATAAGTTTCGGAGTCGCACTGAAAGATGCGGGCGGTAGTGGGAGGGGAGGGAGGCGTAACGAATGGGGCGCCGACGTGTTTTAATTATTATCGTTCGAAATTATAAAACGAAAAACGAGAGAGGGAGAGAGAGACGGAGCCGTGGCTATCAATTTGTAAGGACAAAACGGTTTCAATCAAATAACAAGTCGGTGTTATCGATTAATCGGAAACCTGTAATTAAATAATGGCCGGATCGTTCTCGAAGGCATGCGAGTGGGGCGCTCCGCCCGGCACATAACCCTGTGTCGCTTTCTTGTTCGATACTTCGTAACTTTGATTATACAAGTTAATGTCAAACTCCCCTCATCGTTCGAAGTCAGTTTGTAGAATTTAATTAATAACTCATTGGGTTTAGTTATCCATTGGGATTAATGTTATTCAATTATGTAAATTATACCTCCATTTTTTTATCAGACGGTATTTTTTATCGTACGGGATATCTACATTGTAGAGAATTAATAAAAAATATTGATAATTAAGCTACCGGCGTATATTCAAAGAACGAGATATTGATTCACTCTCTTACTGCATATATTACAATAGAGACTCGTGTAACCATTTACGAAGGATACAAAGATAATATATTCATTTTAGTAATACTCATATCGGTTTCCCTATATCAAATTCAAATTAGTTGTTTCAATATACATTCGGATGAAATGAGTAAGATAAAGAACGATTTATAAAACGCTTATTCAGTCTACTCCCTCTTTATTAAGTACGCACCAGTAAACGTTATATATCTGCCGCAATACATTTATGCAACGCCCAAAGTAAAAACGTCCGGTGCGAAAATTCGTTTCGGATTTTTGTTGGCTGGAAGAATGCGCTGAAGAAAACTCGTGGAAACCGCCGGAATTATATTGTAGCGGCTCCGGTGTCCAAAATTGAGGGGTATAAAGGGGGAGGTTGGGGCGTTTATGTATTATGCTCTTAACTAGAGGAGCGTGACGTGCGTGATTGACAGGTCGGCGCAAGAAGTGCCCCCTTGCGGCGCCATACTCATGCCACGTTTTCATCATTTTTCACGGTAAACCGAAGGAAAAAAGGTTTACATTATATTATTACAACAAGGGGAGGTTTTTTCCCTGTAGTCGCCGCAAATACTGCTTGGATTGTGTACCAACAAATTTTAGTTTATATAGTCCGTTTGGATAGTTTATATAGCAATGTTGATAGATCCGCCTGTTTTCTCATTTTATAAAGTTACAATTATGACATTTATGGGACACAAATAGTTAATTGATGTAATAGTAGATTCTATTTGTCATTCAACGGTAAACCACTCGTACCAAGATTCAGTCAAATGTAATCTTTTACAGTAATTCTATATATTTGAGTAATGATACTTAATGAATGGCAAAGAATTTATCGTTTACGGATGAAATATTCGAATTTGAAACGTAGCGACCGCCGGAGACGGTCAAGAATAACGCAATAACTGTTAACAATACGCAGGAAACAATGGGCACCCGACGGAGTCTCCGGCAGTCCCGACTTAAAGCGCTGAGGGATAATAAGGAAATATTAACGTATTAGTGGGGCAGTTACTCTGTTAGCCGGTCATTATAAGAGACCACCTTGCTAGCCTACTAGTTATTGCGCTTCCTATTGTAAATCTGTTCTTAATTGACAAGTGCCCGAGACAAACAGCTGTGACTGCGGTGATCGCTGCCACAATAGACTCGACTGCATTATTTGTATGACATAACATTAGAGCGCGGAGGGTCCCCTTAAGTATAATTATATATTAGCATTTTGTTTGCGTATATCGATTAACAATTATTTTTATTTAACCGAAATAATTTTAGATATTATTTTTAAGGTTGTTCGTTTCAATTCAATTGTTTGGTCCCTTATGATTTTCAGCGGTGTCTGTAGGAATCCGTCAGTATTACAGTGTGGTTCGCGTATCGGCTATCGAGAAATCATCCTTTGATCGTAACAATAGCGGTGTACCTGCAGTACCGAAATCTTTTATCTCGCGAAAGGGTTAATAACTCGCCGTTGAAAATCAGAAAATGAACGTGGAAACCCGACTCCGTTATTCGGTCGGGCCTGGCTGGGTGCGATACACAAAATGGCGGCTCGCCGATATTTTCTCACGGCCGAGGCGATTGTCGAAAAATATGGCGTACACAACACTCCCCGGTTGCCCACCCCGCGAGTAAATCAATATAATTGGGCCGCTTGTCGGCGTCGCCAATCTGTAATAGGCCGCGACGGAGAGGAACCGAACGCGATGAAGAAAAAGGGAGGCGGAGAGGAATAAGAAGAACGGAGAAAGAAAGAGTCTGCGGGCCATCCCGAGCAATCGCGGCGGCCCCCACAATGGAACACAATAACCGGCCCTAGGTGTACCCGGCCCGGGTCTCCGCCCCCGCCTCCCTAATTCATCGCACCGTAAATAATCGTACGGGGTCCCGCCGACGCTTTACGCCGATTTTCATTCCGCCATATCTGCATCCAACGGACTAGAACGGAATTTTGAGTGCGTCGCCGCTCCCGCCGCCACGGCGACTGTTGTACATGACCGTCCCTGTAAGCCTCAATCTCAGGTTGGAGAACAGATTTCCGGATTAGTCGGGATAAAATAGTCAACAAAATAAAATATTACCATATGATTCCTGAATCATTATGCTTGTCTCGAACAAATTGTAGTCTAGAATAATTTCTCTGCGCTCGACATCTCAAACTTTCAGAATAGGATTAGGACGTAATATTTGAAAACAAACTTGGTAACCACATTTCATATTTCCTGCCGGCGGTTCGGGGACTCTGATCCCGGAGATAGACAATACCTTGGGAGTGCGGGTCGTTTTTATTGGCTTCTTGATCTATGAGTGTGGTTTTCGACTAACAGATTGTTACAATGTCTATCTACAGGTTTTGCGATCGTGTACAAGTCATCGGTCTGTAGACTTGGGACCAGTAGTTCATTGGATATTAAGAAATATGAACTAAATTCAACAAGAAAATAGTAATATAGTGGTTTCGACTAGCGTATTTTATATAAAATCAGGATTCAATCTTAAGGCGTATTTATTGAAAAGAATAAATAAACTGTAGCCAGGACAATATTACGAAAACGTTTCGAATATAATTGTGGTAAAAACATATTTTGAGAGTTAAAAATATCCTCCAAATGTCTCCTAACATTTTCAAATTACATATTTATGTGTGATGTGGGTAGATTAGAATTTATTAAACACAAATTAAACATGCATACGATTATTCCGCATTTTTATTTTCAAATCGCCGGAGTGAAAGTTGCGGATTTATGTTGATGAGTTACATTTGATAAATCGATCTTGGGTGATTGATCGTTAGTGGCAATTAACTTTTCGAGTAAGGATGGATGGCCTATAATCGGCTAATTCGACTTTGTTTACAATTAAGCACTAACGAACGATTGTTCCGCCAGTAACTATTCCGGTTCCAGGCCTGTATATGGTGGGCGCAGGCTTCGGTCATCCTCGGGGCGGATTAGCACTTGCTAAATGTCAGTGCTCGGCCGACCCGCAGGTGTGCCGCACTCCGACGCTAATCGCATTTCAATCGCGGCCCTTAGTTCAAGCCTTTGCCGCAACATGTCCGACACGTCTTCATTATATTCCTGACGTTATAAATATATTGCTCGCTATGTTTATGCTGGTAAAACACTGTGCCATGACTAACAACGTTATTTATTACTTGGAACACGTCAGGATTATAATAAGTAAGTTCGTTTTGATTTTTACCTTCAAGTCCGTAGGAAAACCAGTTTAGTAAAGCATATTACTTTGTAATCGTATGTAATATTGAAGAAGGGCCACAGAAAAATAACTGCTTAGGTCTTAATTCCAATGAATTCATGTCCTATCGTATTTCGCCCATCGAAAAAATAATGAAAAATTACGCACCGCATCTAACTATTACGATTTAATTAGTCGGAATAAATAGCATTCAGAAATTGTTTACTGACCCTTTTGAGATTCAGATTGTTTACTGAATTATGCTAGCCGATGTGTAGGTTAAAAACAGAAAAAATGCTATATAGCAGCGTGAAGTCCAATACCGGACCGGGTTCAACCACAATAGGAGAAAGACGCGAGTGCGACAACTCGTCCCGCTCCCCTACGCGCCAAGTTTTTGTGACGCATACCTTTATCGGACGGATGGAAGAGATCGGTGTAATTGCTTTATTAACTACTAAAGAGGTATTAATACCTGTACAATGCCGAGACGTGTTGTTCCCGGCCGCCCGAGGAAATTTATAATTGACTTTCTATCCATGCGTGACACCGCAGCGGCGGACTAAATTGGAGTCGTACAAATTACAGCCCGTTGGAAATTAATATGCTATTTCCGAGGCTCGGCGGAGGCTCGTCGAAGATTTACCGGGTCTACTCCACGCGAGCCTCCTTGTCGTCGGAGAAAAAGCATCATTTACAATAACACGCAGAGAATGTAGATGAAAAACATAAAATATTTTTTGACTGACGAAATTAATCGGTTTTAAGCAACTTATGAAAAATTAATTCTAGTCAGTAAAGAACAATTTTGTTTGCTATTTTCAAATCTAATCCGCTTACAATTACTGTTTACATACATTATACTATGTTGTATAAATAAAAGAAGCTAGCGTTTCCATTCAGGTCGGATGGGAACTCCAAGTAGGGGTGGTTGCAGCGTTTTTTACGCCGCAGGGGACTTCCTCCCCTGACCGTGGTGAAGATGCGGTCTGGTCTTGCTTTCTCCCCACAGCCAGTACTAATTGTATTAAAGCGGCAAATAGGGGTGCGTTACGACCTAGTCCAGCCCAATATCCGGGCAACAAACAGTATCTCTTACTCCCCAATACCATGCCGTATAGGTTTCGTCGACGGTTCTGCTATTCTCATAAACAATGCTAAGCGATAAACAGCATTATTTATGTGAGAGATTTATAAGAAGAATTTTCTGTGAAATAAGAATAAGAGTGTCACTCGAGATCAAACCACCATTTGGAATTTAATTGCCTCTACTATATATTTTGAATGATGAGGGTCTCCGTCATTGGTAGCGCGCCTATATTTACAAAACGGTGATGCCACTTCCGCCCTCAGGTCGTAGTGTCATTCTCTTGTTTTTATGGACATATATTAACGCCGACCTATCGCTAGACGGGAGTTCTGTTCTTTTTCACATAAATTAACAGCCCCCCGAGGGACCATCGGCCTACGGTTCTATTGTATTTTTATTAGACACGTCATTCACATTTTGAGCGTTTCTCGTCTACCACCCTAATTGAGATTGACTCCAGGAAATATTAAATACCGGAGACAAGGAAACTAATGGACCTGACAAAAAAAAACAGAGGGCACGGTGCCCGAAGTAGGAAATTCGTCCGAATCGTTAGGAAGTATAGCTCCCCGACGCTCTAACGGCGAATTAGAAACGGGAGAGGTAATTAAACAATTAAAAGCAGTGCGTCGTACATTCTGAAAAGGGGGTGACTAAGAGCAGGCCATCCGGGGAGTCGTGCCGCCTGGGCAACCGTTAGCGGCGGCTATGTCGCTTTTAGAATTGTAGGCGTGTTAGGAACAATCGCCAGAATAAGACTGGAAGGGCTATCACTGAACATAAAATTAGGATCTAGAACAAAAAACGAATGCTCCTTACACTTAGTGAAAAGTACTTAGAACTTCGTAGCAGTATGTTCAATTTTAAAACAAATAACGTTATATATTCAACAAAAATACACTAAGTATTGCGAACAACTGAAGAATGACAAATCATTGCCAGACGTATAATTTTACGAAGCAGGCTGATCGTGTAGAGCGAGCATAGTGTAGAAGGTAACAACAACGTAACCCTAACGAGATTCTTCAGTGGTGCTATGCTCTTGTCATGATACCGAAAAAATTGATTATATGTATCCTAAGAATTTATAATAAAGATTTTTTTCTCTTTCTCTCTCTCTCTCTATTTTGCCGACTTCAATTTCGCAGAGTAATTTCTGATTTGCCTCGCGAAAGAAAATAACCGATAGGAGAAAAGCAGGCGGTCTCGGGGCTCTTGACTAGAACTGGCCGATCCGCTCGCACTGCAAAAAGTGACAACTAGCTCGGGCACTTGTTGATAACTGTTTCTCTGCAGAAACCGCCGCTTTAATCTTTGCCGCCGCAAGAATAAAACATTTTGATCGACGACAACGTACAAGGATTTTTACATTGTCCCGGCTTAGCAAGTCGGGAGCCTTACGGGGAAACATTTACACTGGACTTACACCGTCGGGTTTTTTCATTAGTTCCTAAAATGACGTTTTGGTGAAATATAAGTGACAGATACCTAATATCGTTCTGGATATTAATCCCTTCGAGGCGTTATCAGTATTATTAAAACTTACGACGTGGTTTCCAGGTTTTACTAATAATTTTGTAACTTTATTGTACTCATACCATTAATTTCAGATTAAGTATTTAAATATTGCTCTGATATTACTAAAACTGTATTCGAGCCGAGATGTGCAGCCACCGGTGGCCGAGAGAGGTTTGAGAGGTAAACAGGAACACAGCCAGGGGTTTTAACAGAAGAATGTGGAGGAGGGACGTTTCGATCGGATTACTCGCCAGAGCGCGCTCTTTCGTGAAGGGCATATTTTTCTCCGACTACTTAAACTATAAAAATTCCGTTTCGCCGGGGCTCCCCCGCCTCCTGTTCCGCCGTATTTTGTAAGGAATAATTCGTTTTGGTCGAAGCCTCATTTGGTGGGCGCGCGAAGAATGTGGCTACACGTGACGCCCTTCGCTTCCTAAGATTTTTAAACCGAGGCCGAGCCAGTCAGTCGCTCTTACATACCGATACGTTTCAGAACGCTCGACCCCCTAGAAAAACTGCGACCCGTGTCTTATGGCCGACGTGTTCTTTTCTAGCGTACAGAACAAAGGATGCATTGAATGTCAAAAAACGTTAAATTTACTTTATCGTACTCATTGAACGTTTTCTTCGCAGTAAAATATATCCAAAAAATTATTAAAAAATGTGAATTTTTACATTCTTACCAGAACACCTCTGCTCAGAAAAAATTAGCGAAAGCGAATGGTAAGGATAGTTTAATTGGTTGTACCCTCATAGAAGGAGGTTATTACTCTATTTTAATGAAAATCTATTTAAATTAAAATATTTCCGTAGCTATATTTTCATTAATCAGTTCAGGTAATTTTAAACTTTAAACCGCAAATTTGTGGTTTCATACTGTGGCAATCAACAAGATGTCTGGACCGTGGTTTATTAATTTATTTAAAATATATATTATACCAAAACCTAGTTTTGGCCAATGGGTCTTAACAAAGAAATATGTATGATAAAATGTTATTTTGTCATTGTAAATAAGAATTGGCAGCGATAACATTTGAGATTTTTTGCTGCATCCATTAATAACAAAAAAATTGTTTCACATGTTCCTTTCCACCTTTCATTCGTGTTATGGTCCTGGTTAGATCGCTCTGTCGTGCCTATTTGAAGACGCAAGAGTTTCTGCCTCCAAGTCAAAGGTGCAAACAGGAATTAGTATAGGTATCGGGGGACGGTGGATTCTGACAATAAATCTGAGAGATAACACAGACTGGGAGGAGCCGTGGGTAGAACCGACAAGGAGGGGTGGACCCTTTACCAGCGTACAATCCAACCCTGTCTTCGGACCGTGTCAAACGATACCACCCCACATTTTACTCCACCCGCATCGGTTTGCAAATCTCTACACCCCTCTATTCAAGATTAGCTGAATTGCATCTCGTACCATTTGTGCCCTTCCGTAGCAAATCAATTATAACGTCCTAATAACGGTCCGACAATATATGTAACTATGTCGTCAATTTAGGCAGAACAAACAGTACGTGTTTCAGTTTAGTGTCAGACTGATTGGTACCTTGGGGTACGTGGGCGGGATTTTTTTTCATCCCACCTGCGGTCCCCACGTGCGGCTGTCAGGTTGGAGAACCGGAGACTTAATTTTAATAATAATATAAGTTAATTATCAATGCCGGTCAGTGGTGAACTAATTAGAAGGTTGGGAACTGAAAATTAATGATAACTACAGGTATCGGTAACACGAGTAATTGAGCGATATTTGTCTCTGTTGCCTTTCGCCCGCGTTACGGGTGAACCGGTTCCGTTTGGCCCATCCTTTAGTTTGGACTAATTAAGTAGACAATTAAAACGAGGAGTTAATTTGTGGAACGGGAATTAGAGAGCCTCGACGGCGGAGGGAAGAGGGGAGCGGGTAGAGGGGCGAGGGTCTCGTGTTCTTCTCCTTCCCTATTTCGAAATGTCGTCCCCTCTTAATAAACACGCGCCAGGAAACACACACATAACCGTACGCGAACAATAATAGCCGCAAGAAACTATACTACAATAAGTATTACTGTCCCGTCTGCCTCTTTCTCTCTCTTATTCCATACGTCTCATCCTTTTCTGGAATTCCAGCCATTATTTCCAGTTACCCCTTTTATAGTGTTTGGCACGTTAGACTGTACGGCAAACTGCTGTTGTTAATTATGCGCGGAAAATAAAATTTGCAAGAGCCGATAATTAATGAAAAATGACTACTACCTTTACAATTTGATATGGTAGGACTCGTGTCTCTAAATTCAATATAAACAGTAATCAACTGCGTTCGAATTCAACCCTTTGTGGGTATTCCACAATTAATTTATTAGGTGGAATAAGTAAGAAGGGATCATGAGCAATAAAGTTATACGCTGACTGGGGGTAAATCGGAAAATCAACATAATTTTAAAGCTCCGTTCAATTTAGTGTGGCTTCGCAAACTGCCGTTTACTGTCCGTTAAAGATAATGTCCTCGGATCGTTAGTGAACGGCCGGCGCTGTCGCCGCTTCTGTAGGCCCTAGAGCTACGGCGCTATAGACTACTGAAAGCGCCGTTAAATCTTATTAGCAGGTAACACAGACTATAGGGATAAGACGAAGACCTTTGTCGGTGCTTGTCGGGCCGTGTATAACTCCCCTTTCACCCCGGATATTAACGCCTTGTCGAGGAGCTTAAGTAAACAGACGGTTACTTTTTTCTGCTTTCAGAGAGGCTCCACAATACGGCGGCTATTTTCTTAACAATATTTGGTTTACACCCTATCCCGACCCCAACGAAGGGCGGCCGGGCGTCCCCGACTCACTGATGGAACTTCGCTGTACATGCAAATTTTAATAACGTCACACGTTTATTAAGTCTAATCATTTTTTAAAAGAGTCCCCCCCCCACCGTAGATGAGACAGCTTAAATCTAAGTGGCCGGATTATCGAAAATGTAAACGAGGGTGATGAAAAATAAACAGGGGCCTCGAGTGAAAGTTTAA
Organism: Lethocerus indicus; assembly: GCA_019843655.1. Lineage (NCBI taxonomy): Eukaryota > Metazoa > Arthropoda > Insecta > Hemiptera > Belostomatidae > Lethocerus > Lethocerus indicus. The sequence continues at coordinate 14,852,632 of JACDQD010000008.1, forward strand.
CATAAAATGAGTAAAGAAAAGGGACGCGGTTTATTGCCCTCCCGCCTACTGGATGTCGTATACATTCAAATTTTCCGCGGGAAATAATTATTTTACCCGAATGCATATTATATTCGAGCGTGTCAACCGTGCATAGGTTACATTTTAACAGCTGACAAATAAAATATGAATCCCCGTTCTCTACAAAATTCATGCTTAATTCATAACCCAAGATTATCCATTTTATAGTTGTTTTAATGTATACGAACCCACCCGCAAATGGAACATCAGAAATGAGTGGTGAAAAGCAGCGCTCGTATCGAACCTACTTTTCCCCCAAGCATGATGCGAAGACTTTCAAAAAATGGAAGAGGGTGGGGGGTGGAGTTTGGACATCTGCGTGTTTGTACTGTTTCCATGTAAGCTTTCACTCGGCCAACATATTGCTGTTGGGTGTGCGAGTGCGTGTGTGTGTGTGTGTTGTATGGTATGCTGGAGTCTAACCATCCAGACACGCCTGTTCGCGGGTCATCTTTCCCTCTCCCTCCTTCGTTCTCGCTCTCTCTAGCATCTCTCCCTCCCGCCGGAACTCGCCTAATTCCCTGTACGCTATCATACTCCGTGTTCTCACTTCTCGGAAGGAATAAAGCCGTATGTAAAGGAATCCGGGTGAAATACTGTATTCTGGCATTCGGTAAATCGAATATTCTATTATACACGAGAAGTAATACGCAACGGATCTGCCACATTGTCGAGGTATACATATTTTTAGGAGTATTTTTTCGTCAAAATTTATATCTGGAATGCGTTTAAGTTTGAGATATTTAAAATTTGGAATATTTAGGTTATTAAATCTAGTTTAACGTCCTGACTGCAGAGTTTGCTAAACGCGGTTTTTGGAATGACGCATTCATTAAATATACGGTAAATATTTTATGTTTAATTTTCCGAGTGTTACCGCGCAAAATACTGTAAGTGTAAAGAAGCCAGCCGAATAAAATGTTGTTGGGGGTGGGGGTTGTCCCTTAAAAGTGCAATAATCCTCCTCGGCGCCGGAGAGGCGGCCGTCTTTTCTGGTCGACATTCTGCGGTGGAGTACACCGGTGGGGAGATTTCGCAAAAAGGTCAGGGGTCGAATCAAAGGAGAGGTTATTATAGCGAGCCACACGCACAACTACACCGCCGCTCGGGCCAGTTCCCACCGGCCCGCCCCCTCCCGGCAACCACCTCCAGTCACTCCTTAAAAATGTAATTTTCCGACACCATATCTTTCAACCCCGTGCAGTTTAATTATCGATATTTCTTTGGGGGGTAAACGACTATGGCTGTTATATACAATTTAAAAAAATACCAAATGCATAGACGTCTACAGTGGATTTTAGTATGCTTCACAACTGTTTCACAAAAAAAAGGGAAATTTATTCATTTTCATTTAATAGGTCCTAGCATTAAAGAACTATGTACTAAATCCCGATGTAGGTCAAGCGATGAAATATTTTCCTGAATGCCTGCATTACTTGCTGAAATATCTGATGTATACTTTTTAGATTGGCTTCTAAGGAAGAATTTTTAATATTATTATTTCGGTAGGAAATAATTTCATTTACTTATTCGGTGATTTACATAGTGCATAGCCTTCGGTGGTACAACAGGTACATTTTTCCATCCAACGGTCGGTCCAGAAGGAAGAAAGGCTGAGAAGTCGGAAGATTAAGGGGGGGACAGTGTTAGTGGCGGAGCGGAGAGGGCAGAGTGTACGGGATCATCCCGGCAGCGGGCGCGGGGGCCTAATTAGCGGGGTGCGGGATGGATGTTTTAGTTTTGCTAGTAGTATTAACCTGGCGGGGTCGCTGGTGGGTCGGTGACCTTTGTACGGCCCAGGGGCCTTAAGCCAATCAAGGTCAGGATGAAGAGAGAGATAGAGTGTGAGCGGGTGGGGGGAGGGACGTAGCTTACCTAGGCACTACCGGCTAGCCGGCGGGAGGAAGTAGACCGTATGAGTACCGGCCATTAGTGGAAGACTCAGACGAAAATAGGTTTTTCATTAAGTTCAGAATCTTTTTCAATACATATTACCATTTGGAAAGAAACTTCCTCACAGTTGATAAGAATCATTTGGATCCAGAACTGACTATAACCATATGAAAATTGAGAAATATATAATTGTGTATGTCCATGTGATTGACAGTACATCGAATTCTTGTTATAATTTTGCATAGGATATAGTTGTAGATGGAATAATCTCAGGTCATAAACAATTGTGTTGTTATTATAGATTGGCACTGGGTAATTAGATTCTTGAACACTATTGGTTCGGAAGAAAAAAGTTAGTCTATTAAACGAAAAAACGAAATAAATCGAGCTCTTCTCCGGATCCTCTCATGACAAAAGACAATGAATCAGTTGGGTTACTCATCGTCGTGTTCTCATATCCTGTTTGATAACAAATTATAAATAAAATAGTTGATTTCAATAGTTAATTGCGCTCAGAACGACGTATGAAACAAGATGAAGAGATTACTATTATCGAAATTATGTTAGCAATAGAGTTGGCCCTAAATTTATTTATAGCGCCAAAATACAGCTCACGTGTGGATAAAAATGGCAGGTAAATTGTCAGGTAACAAACACAACCACTCAAAAGGAAGAGAAAATAACCAAAACCATTCCGGAAACGATTACTCGTGAACGGTCGGGGTGAAGGTCGCCGTAGCATGTTAATGGGGGATGGAGATTGACATTTAAGATTTAACCCCCGGCATTGTTTGCACCCCGCCTCAGGGGTGAAATGTCACACGCGCGGACGGGCGGACCTGGTGAACGGGCGCACGCACGCACGTGCCGCTGCTTTGCCTGCACCCGGACAAATGTCAAGTACTGAACTATCGATTCACGAAGTATGTCTTCCTTCGGAATTTCTTCAACGAGGATAAAAAGCCTCTGTTTTTATGAGTTTACCTGGGTCTACCTACTTAACGGCCACTTATGCCCAAGACAATTATGAGGTTTTACAATGAGGTTTCATAAAGTGTAGATTTATCTAAAGTGGATTATCAATAAGTAGATATTTTTAGATATTATATTTTTAGTAGATTTACTACACTACATTTCCGCACACATATTGGTTTTCTGGAAAATACCTATAAAACAAATATCCTCTGAAATGCAGGAAAACAGTAAAAAATGATCCTTCTTTGATAAAAACATCGCTATAATTGAGCACAAGCGTATTTACGGTTTTAAGATTTTTGAAACCCAGAACTTGCGTCCACCTGTTAGCAAGTATAATTGGCATCGCTTTAATTAAATAGGGAACCAGGGAGAGTAAGCGGAATTGTGAAACCTCTCTAGTGCGAAGACTGAAATTTCTATCTCACGTCCATCTGCGAATTCCGCCGGGGAGAAAATCTTTGGGTGGAAACTCTGTGTTTACTGCTCTTCTGACCTTCATCACAGGGGCGAATACGACAGACGCTCACAATATCCGAACTATAAAAGAGCCGAGGACTTAACGACCCGTGTCCGAACATTTTTCCCATGTTGTCTCTTAAAAAAACTTTTTTGAATACCCGATCGCACTCGAACAGGCGTCGTTCGTTATCTCAGCCCTAAACTGAACGGACCTCCCGAGCAAAACTCACCGTTACACCCGGCCTGTTTACCGCCCGTATCGGGTCATGCGTTATGTATATTATTGGATAATAAAACGGGGATCTTCGCATAACAGACGCTTGCGCATAAAGAGTGCACATTGAGACGTAATTGGAATGCTCCTGCATATCAAACATCACATTCTTCGATCATATATAACCCTTGACATTATAAATCAATCGGTTTTATGACGTTACCCGATCGTGAATAGTATGACCTCTAAACATCCCCTGCACCTTTTTAATGTCAATTTTAATGAATAAAAGATTTGAAATTGAATGCGAATATAGGTCCTTAACAAAATGATTGCTTTACTAATACTCGTCTTTGTGGGGCATAAATAAGCTTAGCCTTTTCTAAAGAAACTGTATTATGTGAATATGTACAAGTATATGGATTTTCCCGCGCTATAGCACAAATTAAAGGTTCCGTGATTCTAAGTATGCTATTCATCTCTCTCCTTCCGAACATCCAGCGGCCTCTACCGATTCATAAACCTCGCTCTTTAGATACGTTAAAAGAGGGTCGGCTGGTAGGTAGTTGGACACAATACGGTTCGGATTAGATAGAAGCGACTGTTGGGTGTTAAGTGGCGTGTCTCATACAACACTGCGAGCGGGGCCGCATTTAAGAGCGCACACTCGGCGGGGCGTGTCGTGTGTATGTTTTGCCCGAAAAAGGGAATGGGCCCGCCCGCCGGTTATTTATTAAGCCGCTCGGTCGAACAGGCCATAAATAATTCCTCTTCTGTATGTTGTGCCTCTTCCCCCGTCCTTCTCCTCCTCCTCCTCCTCGTCCTCGTCCTGTTGTGAACTCCGCATTTAACACCATTCAAAATGTTTACACGGGCAAAAGGTGTACGCACCGGTGCTCGCCAAGTGGGAGACAGACAGAGAGAGAGAGTGAGAGAGAGAGAGAGAGAGAGAGAGAGAGAGAGAGAGAGAGAGAGTGAGAGAGAGAGAGAGAGAGAGAGAGAGAGAGAGAGAGAGAGAGAGAGAGAGAGAGAGAGAGAGAGACGGAGGGGGGAGTTTCCCCTTAACCCCCCGATGACTGTCCGTGTGTCACACAATACAAATTACTGCTATTTGTGGAACACTGTATGTATGGAGGGGGACCTGAGGGAGAAACGGGCGGAAGATGAAGAGAGACGGAGAGACTAGAGTCAATGAGAAATAAAGTACAGAAATACAATATTTTTTCAACTCGTAACAAAATAAATAACACATTCGATTTTGTGCTTATTCATATTCTTAAGATTTTATGGCAATAAAAATAAATTGTCAGTGATTATTTGTCTGTAGTTTAATGAATCATACTTGATGATCTATACTTTTCTGGTATTATTATCTATTTATTAAAATTAAACTATCGATTTTATACTATCGGATTATTTATACGGATCGGAAGTGTAGTTTATATGCGATCAACATTCCTGACATGTACTCATTGCACCCGATTACCCATTGTAATAAGGGTATAGGTCGTACATAAGATGGGCGGCTCTATTGGAACAGCGAGCTTTCGCCGGGACTAATTATTAAAGCGGCAAACTGCGCTGGCGGACGAATTGAATATCAGGGTTGCCCTGTGCGTCCGTCCCCCTCCACTGACCGGTCAAATAACGGAGTCAATTACACTGTTTAATCTGGTCATTAAATGAAGGACGTTAATCATCTGACTTTTAAACGGCGGCCAATGGGAATCGAGTTGCCATGGGGACGCGTCGTTCGACACATGCACACACGCCGAAATGGTGGCCGTCGATAGGTCGTACTCACACACAATCGGTGTCACGCGTACATGTACTCACATATGGAGGCGCACACTGGGACTGTTGATTAGAGGTCACGTGGGCTATCTATTCGCCTTCCCTTCTTTTATCTATCTTTTCTTAATGGTGCTGTATTTTACTAATTAAGAGCTCCACAAGAAATCCGTCGTATTCCATTCACTCTCCCCTGTTAATATTTCCTATTAACATTAATATCGACGAGCGGTTCAAGATGGGTCTAGACTATTCCAGGGCTCTCTCCCGATATTCTGAAACTTCGTGGGTTTCTGACAAATGAGCGAGAAGCGATTGCGACACTTTGACAGGAAGAAGACACGTGGCCGAGGTCGGACCCTCGGAAATATCTAAGGAATTCACATTATTCTCGGGCCGGAGCAATACGCAAACAGTCGAAAGGTGTACAAAAACCCGTAACTAATTCTAATGGAATGTAAACTGGTCGTTTTTAAAGCGGGCACGGATGGACACGAGATCAAGGCTGGTTACTCGGTCGGACACGCTCTGAGCGACGCTCGAAATTCCGGTGCCGGGAGCCGTTTCGAATCGGAGCACAATTAGACTATTCGAAGCGTTTAACATATTGTGAAGGAGGAATTTTATGTCGAATTAAATAGACAATGAATTCGCATTATTTGTTACAATTCAAATCAGTATAATGGCTCATATCGTGATCAATTCAAGTTAGGAACTGAGCAGTTTTAAATATTTTTAATAAAAATTGCAAGTTCTATAATATTACAAAATATGACCAGGTACTTCGAGCTGGAATTTACTTTGGTCACCTGAATGTCTAACTTCTTATTGTTCAATAATTAACCGGGTTCGCGTATTCATGATACACCGTTTTTAGTCCGGACATTTGAGAAGTTACCGACCTTAGTGACAAGTATTTTTTAGAATATAAAACCTTTTATAACCAGCAAAGCGAACATCGACAATATGGATTTCCGGTGCTAGGAAGACGGGAAATCGGCCGTCATTTCACCGGTTTCTACGACGTTTGATTGGGGTCCGAAATATTGGGGACCGAGCAATAACAGGTAGGGGGGGGGAGTTGGGGCGTTGCGGCGAGAAAATTGAAACAATTTTCTTGGACTCAGACAAACGTGACGGCATAAATTACATAGATAGCTGCCCCGGGGCGGAAGGACCGGGGGGAGGAAGACTCCCGCTAACTGTACATTACGGTGGTGACCGCTCTTCGTGACCGCTCTTCGCCCACTTTAAATACGGCTCTCCCTTCCCATTATTTCTAATATCTAACGGCCCACTAGCGTGGACCGTCTCGCTGACCCCTCCCCACCATTTTGAATCGAATTAATTTCATCATTATGATTACAATTAATGTCCGTAACGCGCTTTTTGCTAGCGGCCGCTCGGCCGTCAATTAGCAAGTGCGGCGGCCTCAGTAATGAATGTCGGCCGAACACGTGGAGTACCTGCCCACCTCTCGCTTTCCGAATAACCGACGAGAAACGGTATCACCGAGACTGACATTATATTCTATAATTTGTATAAGTAGGTAGTACGAAATAAACGTTACGCTTCTCGACATTGTCGGTAGCTTTCCGTTAGTCAAACAGTGAGTTACTTACGCCGTTGTAAAATCAACAACCGACATGTCTAGGTGTCTCACTACTGACTATTCGGCGAGAAATCGAAACCGATCTAGCTTAGAAGCAGCGTTCCAAATCCTCAAGAAATCGCGCTCCAACCGCGTTATTTTAAAACGCCCACTCATATAGAAAAAGGAGTGTAAATAAAGGAGGCGGGAGGTTCGGTGTAATTAATAGGGAGCCACTTTAAAAGGGATTGTGGCCGCCTGTGTGGTACATCATCCGTCCCGGTATCGGTTGAGAGCACGAAAGTGGCACTCAACTTTATAGCGCCAGGAGGGGGGACCCCCTTAGCCTTTGGCAAGCTCACTCCCCCCCCCCCGGAGTTAACCCCGTTGAATTTTTACTCGGCCGAATTATTATTTTTAGACCTTCAAATCACAATTATGCTCATCAACCGAAACCGCCGTCTTATACTATCATTTGGGGCCGAATTATGATGAAATTGTGGTTTCATGCGGGAATTTATTGTCGGACGTCGAATTAAAAACATTGTCTTTACATTAATACATTAATATAACATAAATACATAAATATATATTTTTACAGCATGCATGTAGCGCAAATATCAATCGAATAAATTATATAATTAAATTTTTTGTAATAAATAACAAGAACTCTTGGCCACCCTATCACTATTACAACATATAATCTGAACAATTTATTCTCTGAGCAATTTATTAATTACCCTTCCCGGACCCAATGTACCTGCGGACTAATTTCTTTCTCTTGCCAAAATTTTGCAACGGTCTTTTTAAGTTACAGAGTCATTAACTCGAAATAAATTCGTACGAAATAAAACGTTCAGTTTCACAGCAGAAAACCTGGACTTCAGAAATCTTCCGAAAGACCAATTTGGTGGGCAACGGTGTTGCAACAATTTGTCCGAGGCGAATTTTACGCTTGATAAAATTTCCATAATGGTTGCATATTTATACGGTGTTGAACCCGGCGTAGCTCTATCTCTTTCCCTATCATTCTCATTCTCTTTCAAACTCACCCACCGCTCTCTCGCTCGCTATGTCTCTCTTTTCGCCGATAAATAATATTATGGGGTCCCGCCGAGCGCTCTCGGGCCGGCGTATCGTTTTGAATCTTAAAACGCCTTTATGAATACGAGTTGGCTTAATTTTGTGACTAAACCGTTGGCTCAGGCCTGTGGGAGAGCGAGGGAGGGGTTTTTTTTCAATTTTTCAATCGTCCCTTTCACGGGCCGGCATTAGCCAACGGATATTGGCGGTTTCTCAACATAAATAGGTGCAGCTACATGTCAAGCCTATGCCAGAGCAGATATTAGACAAAGGAAATTTTAACTCTGATCTGAAGCTATTCGACTTACGAAATCGTAGGGTTAATTTCGTCCGTGTACTTTGAAAAGCACAAAGACTAACAGTTGAGATTCTTAATTATCTTTATAATGAGGATATCATTTCCTTAATAACCATGGCACTAATTTGTTATTTTGTTTATTCTCAACAAGATGTTAAGACAAATGTTGTTTGTTTATTCTTTTTCATTATTTATAACGAATACCAAATGGTACTGAAAGGGTTAATACTAAAAATTATGAAATTTATATATGGAGTGAAGAAACTATATCACGTTATTTATTAAAACGTATTGTAATTTAAAAATTAAGAGACGAATTAGTGTTACAGCAAAGTTAAATATGAATAATAATAATAGTATGTTGACATGATATTCCGAAAAGTTGGACAGAGATTTGTTGACAAAAGTGAAAAGACATATGCATAATGAAGTTATAATAACTGAAGTTAGAAATCGGTTACCTATTTATTTTGCTAGACGGCTTCCGTCTGTACTACTACTCTGTCGGCGGAAGATAGGAGGAGCCTGTTTCTGAGCGATCAGGAGTTGAAGTAGCAGGAGTTGCGAAAGGTCGGCACGGGGTTCAGCCAGAGGCCAAAGGAGGTTAATAACTAACTCTTAAGCTCTGTTGGGGTCACAGGCCAATAGTCGTGACTTTACTCGAGATCTTGGTCTTGGTCTATTTGAAAGCTTCTCAGTTCCTCTATTCGAGAGGGGAGTGACCCACGGCGGAGATTCACTGTTCGGATTCAATACATTTTACTCTATGTAATTTCGAAATGTTTAGGAACTTTTGCAAAAATGGGTTCGAGCGCTAACAATTGTGTTAACTAATTTTTAACCTTTTGCGTTCACAATAACATAAAATGAAAACGAAGAAATGAAAGACCGGTAACATAACTCAGGTTTATACAAGTACAGGAAAGTTCTGATACAGAATTTTTGAAATGTGAGCTGATATTTTTCATGGATTTCTAATGCTTATCGATGTCAAATGATAATCTTAAATGGAAAACGAACTCAAAGAAGAGGAAACGTCTTTCTATGGACATTTTCGAGTATTGAAGTTATATATTGGACTGTAGAGAAATACTAGTTGTTCAGATTCCCTTTCAGTCTGGTTTATGGAATGAAATAACTTATTGTTGGGGAGGGGGGAAGGTGGCATTCTTTGTGGGAACGCTTCAATCCAATTTCACGCTCAACGAGCGTCAATTTCGACCCCACCCCCCTTCGCGGTGCCGGCAGCCTTGTCCTGACACAGAAATCTGCGCGTTGCTTCCCGATTAAATTATGTAATTGGATGACTTTCATTTAAGCGGAGGTTCTTGAATACATAAGGGCATTCAGGCTAATTGAAAATATGTAGCGGATTTGCGTTCACCTTTCCCTTTTTTCTGATTTTTCTGTTCGCTCTCGCTTGTTTAGTACTAGAAAAGATCTCTTTCAGTGGGGAGTCTGTATCGTCCTTCGCGAGGATTTCTGACACTAGTAGCTTCTTAACTAGTGGCTACTGCCATTATAATATTACATTTCCAGAACATCGCAAGTGACGACATAGTTCTAAAACTGTATTACTGTTAATACGTAGTTACGGGTCCGATAAATATAGTATGTTTTCGTAAACAAAGCACTCCTGATAACTATATGAAAAGCCCCAGAAAGAATGACAGCTATGGCAATCCGTAGTCCGGCAACTTCTCAAAACAAAACACCGGGGGAACAACATCGTATTCACCGAGTATAAAACATCCAGACGTTCGACCCACTTGATAGAAGAGCGTGAGCGGGACTTACAGAGAGGCTATAATTAATAAAATTAGTTAATACAATAAGTGGGTGGTTGTTGGTGGGTGGAGGAAAAGGAGGGATGGGGCCCGGCTTTCTAGAGTTGTGAACGTGACGCTGTAGTGTAGTGAGCCACGCAGAGTTATGCATGCTAATAAGTGTTTGAGGGGGTAGGGGGGGCCTCGTAATAATAATATACCACACCGAGTACCTCCCCCCATCACCCCCTACCACGCTGCAAGCTGCCTGCATTCCTCAAGTGTGGGCGGCCTCAATACCTCCCTACCTCTTACTCTTTCTCTCCTTCTTTCTTTCATTCTCTCTCTTTCTCTCTCTCTCCCTCTCACTCGCATATATAGGACCTCTGTCGCCCTCTCTCCGTCTCTCTGTCTCTTTTCTTTCTCTCTCCCTCTCACTCACTTTCTGGTCCCACTGGGGCAAGGTCTACTTGTTCTGTGTCTATTTCCCTCTCGCTCCTTCTCACTCTCTCGAGTCTTTATTCCTCTCGACTCGCTCCTCTCAGTTTCTGTTTTCTCATCTCTACAATTCCGCCTTCCTGAATACTTCCCATCTGAAGAATTTATATTTAGACGTCGCTTATATCGCGAGTTAAAAATTAACAGTCCCAACCGGTCCGAAACACTGGTTACTCCACACTTATATAAGTACCAGACGGACAAGATTAAGTATGTTATTATTTACACTTTATATTTCCGACCAAGTTCCACTCGCGTATCTGATATTCGGTACATCGAAATAAACTCTGCGAGGGGGTGAGTTAACAAGAGAGGGCTAATTTAGTTCACAATTGACCTCGAAATTCGGTAGCGCCAAAGTCATATCAGGCCGGACGGGGGAAGAGACAAAAGGGCGAGCGTTGTCGACAAAGAAGAGGGCGTCGGGGAGGAGAGCACAAAAGGAGGTAAATACGAGGTAAATTAGATATAAAAGGGTTAAAGGGGGTGTCGTTTGGTGGCGCGGGGCCGGGGTGTCGCGGCCCCCGGGGGTTATCTCGGGCCGGGGGTTGGGGGCGAGAGGCCGACACTAGTTTTATCGGTGTTGTGGTTGGTGGGGGCGGGGGCTTATCTCTCACTTCACTTGGATGCATATTACGCTCGCCACCGGAGACGGAGAGCGGGCGGGGTAGGGATAAAATAATCGGGGGGAATCGCACAATGGGGTCGGCCCGCGCCGAGTGGGCAGGGGCCCGCTGCCGATAAGGCAGCCGCCCCCGGTCCTTAGCGCTGATACCGACCTAACCCTCGGCTTCCTTCCGTCACCTCAGATATAACTACCCACCAGTTTCCAGGTCTGATCTCCACTTTTTGTTTTTTAAATAGCCCGCTACAGCTGTCAGCCACCCCTGCCAGCCGGTAATATGGCCAAATTAAAAGTGGAAAAACTAATATCTTATAAAAATTTGTTATTCCTAAATAAATACACCTATACTACTCTTAGAAACCCATATAAAATTAATGGGTGAATAATACTTCGACGTCCGTCCTAGGTCAGATAATTATAGTACTGAATTATTACAGGTCCTCGTAGTGGCCTAAATGTTTATTCTATTGGCAAATCGATAGTTAGTGGATCTCAAATAACGCCAGAACACGTATTAAAACAACAAGCAGATACCGGTGACTATATTATCCAAGTAAGTTTGTTTGTAACATTTGTTTTGAACTATCGATGACTTTAATGTTTAGTTCTTACAAGCTATTCCTAAACTAGCTGTAGGTCATGCATTAGTCGAATTGAAAAATTAAATAATCTGATAAATGTTATACGGAAGACCATAGTTGTGTAAATTCGGTTAATTTAATTCTTCCATCTTCAGCAGAATGAAAAAAAACCTGAACGTGTCAAAGAAAAAACTTTATACACCTGAATACTTTGGACCCTGATTCCTGAGTACATAATTGGTCAGTGTTGAGAAAAGGAAGGTTGAAGTTGTCAATGAATTAAAACGTCGGGCTCTGGAAAATTAATTAATCCCCACTTACACTTTATCCTCAGTAACACTTCCTTTCATCGAGAGTTTGTTTTTAAAACCTCCCCTTTCGTTATAATATCCTGCCGAGAGTTTTGGTGGATGAGTTGTGTGTCCATTTTGAGGATCGGATAGGGTGGGATGGGGAATGGGGATTGTCGCTTAACGAAGCACCAACTCCAGGGGTTTCGGTCATCTCCTCATACTCTAGTCTGTTTGCTCATCCCTCCCTCTTCAACAATAAACATTGAACCCAATTAACGTGGGCATTATCTTATAAACAAACAATCGGACCAAACTTAGGACGGAATATATATGAACCACCCCATTCTAGAATGTTTGAGTGGGTGCATATATATATATATATATATATATATATATATATATATATATATGCACATGGGGTGACAATAATTCCGAGAATTGTTGAAACATTACTGTTCAAGTTGGTGCAATAAATTATGTGAGGGGCCCACAGTCTGTTTGGGACACTCTGGCAACCGTCCAGTCCTGAATCGAACAAACCTTTTTTTCCCCCCCACCTTAAAGTGTCCGCTAATAGAACCCAAGTTCGACTTCCGGTAATCGATTTAGTTTCGTCGTTTCGACCAAATGCTTGTCTTTGCTTAGCGGTTTTAATTATTACTCAGACTGACAAGAGGTTCCCCGGCCCAGACATATCCAAAAAGTAGGAAACATTTTAAAAAATTATTAAAATTAGGATATTTATAAAAGGGAAGTCGAATTTTATAGTCAATTTTAAAACCCACTTAATCTTTAATAATTAAGCTATAAGATATATAATTTATAGTTTTATTTCTTTATATTTTATTCGCATATATTTATACCGTATTAGATAATTCAAGTAATTTATATGGAACATATAAAGGTGACTTACAATGAGTATGTAGACGTAACTTCCCTGCTGTCAAGAGTAGCAGTACTACTGTTGTGTATTATGTGCGAACAACAAAAAAGAATCTGCCGATTGCGGGAGCTGAAGAGGTGTGAAATGCAGTACCCCGGGGCAAGTTGACTGTGGACGGATTATTGTCTTTGGGCGAGTCGGACACAGACCGAGTCGTGGGGGAGGTCCCCCACACGAGGGCCGGAAAAAAACCACCCCTCCGTTTAATAAGAGGCAGCGATGCACAAAACCGCATAACGCTCGCTATGTCTCTTTCGCCTCCTCCTCCCCCTCTCTCTCTCTCTCACTCCCTCACTATATATGGAATAATGCGTGAGTCAGCGGGCGCAATCTGTGCAAATGCGGTCCCCTCGGTCCGGGCCCGGGTCACCGTCACAATCAACACAGCCCCATCCTCCCGCGCCCCATACTCCGTCCCTCGGACTTCCAGCCTATAAAATACCGCTTCGAGAAACTATTTCATTTTACAATCCGCTGTTTTGATAACCGAAATAGCAAAATAAAACAGTCAAAATGTGATTTTTTTTCAATAAGCCAACTTTGTTTTATGTAAGCAATGTTGCAGGCGATCGCGCTATTTAAAAAATATATAATTAAGTGCATCGGACTCTTCTCCAGAGCTTTGTGTCTTTTGTCAAATAATTTAGCGAATTACCTAGGAATAATAATGCAAGCCTTTTTTATCATCATTACTAATGCTGAGAGCGTTAGGAAGATTTTATTTAAAAAATTGACTTCCCTCTTCTGCTTTTGTCGTCAACAGAGTCCTTGAACCTGGGTATAGTAGCCGACATTACTGACTCCGGCTAGACGACCGGCTGTCTACATTCCGGGCCGCCTTGTCCCTCTTTGCCCCGCCGAGTTGATGACCCTCGTAAAACGATTATTAGCGCTATCGTTTAAAATAAAACACGTGACATATTCTGTTTATTGCTCAACGGCGTAGAGTAGCCGACCCTTCTATCTTTTGCCCCGTTCGGAGCGCAATTTATTTAATGCGTCCACTTTTTTAATTGACAACCAGTCGGACGGACGGACGGACGATAAAACTTGTGCGGCCTTACCCAATGTAAAGTTACTCTCGGAAATGAGACTCGCCGTAAACTTGGGCTTTATTGAAAGACATCGCGTCCATTTAACGATACATAATTTGTATCGATTTATGCCCCGCCTAACAAATCGAATGGATATGAATGGTCAACATCAACATGCTTATGAGGTTCACTATGAACATAATAGGACTGAAATTGTCTTTCAGCTGAAGCATGTCTGTAAACGTTCGGAATTTGACATGGCTTTTGGTGATTAGGTTTCTCTGCCTATAGGACATATTATGTTTCGTACAATTTAAAATTTAACTGTAATTTTAAGACGTTATGTCGGTGAGGAATGGAAATGGAAATTTATTTTCATTCCACTTTATCTTCCGGGAATCGCATATGATAAAGTGATCTATATAAAGTTGTACAGTTTCAAAACATTAATGGGATTACATTGGGAATACAAAACGAATGATTATACTCAGAATTCTTGATATCACCAACGCGAATATCTTAATTCACTTAGAAAATCCTACTCATAGGCGTTCAAGAAAGCTGTTGGTTGTAAAAACATTAAGTCTGTTATTTCTTTATATGCAGTAAATATATATATGAGAACAAAATTAATTGCCTACCATAATGTTAACAAAGACTAGTGGAGTAGGAGTGTGCGTGAGGAGGGGCACTAATTAGAATGGGTTATCGGCACATAGAAGATATGGCCTGTTCCCCGTTTAATGCCCTCTTTTGAAGGAATAAAAAATCAATACGTCAGTGTGACAAGAGAGGGAAGCCCCCCGAGATAATGAGGGGTTGACCGGGCGGGGGAGGGGGGAGGGCTCTGTCTATAGCATTCAATTTTTTACGGTCCGAACGGCCACAAAGCTGGCCGCAACCCCCTCGAGCCCACCCCCGACCGTAAATTGAAAGTTCGCCGTGCGGTATTAGTTTTCCCCCTCCCGTTGAATATATTGTTTCTGTAAACTGAACGGATTTGTGTCGTTACAGCATGACTGCAATCATTTGTTCGGCTAAGTCTTAGTCGGCGCACTCGGACCTACAAGACCCCATTGCTTAGGAAATCTCTTTCCTCCCCGTAATCCCTCAATTTAGATTTGTTTCACTTGAACTATCTGTATCTCTCTCAGCTTAAATAAATTAATCTCTAGTTCGGTAATATATCATCTAATTGTTTATTAAAAGGAGAAGGTTATCAGATCATGGTTTCGGCTGTAATTAATATCAAACTCGAATGAAGGTTTACCCGGATGAAATATAAAAAAAAATCCTCAACTCCTCGACTCCTTACAACAAATAACTAACGGGGAGAGGTGGAATTGGGATTTCAGCAGGCGGGCCGATTCGTCGCGGCCGTTTTTGCCCAGGGACGCGCGGAACTTTTCGGTCGAAAAATGGTCGACGTCGGCGCCCATTTTCGTTTCGCTCGTTGCGATTTGTGTTTTTCTTTTCCCGTAACGATCGATAAAAGATCGATCGCCGGAGCGGAAAACGGGAGCGATTATATTTTTTGAAAAATCACGACGGCAACGTTTTTCCCGGTCTCATTCCACTGTAACGGATCCGCCGTTCTGCTCGTCGGGGACAGCTTTTTATGTCCTGTTCTCTACGCCATTTTCGGCTCGAAACGATAGAAAATGTCATTCTGTAAAAATGGACTCTTACTTCTACTACCACATATCTGAATTTTCTTTTCACGTTCTCCTGCAGTATCACGATTGGCGTTACACTCTATCACTTTTTCGAGTTTATATTTTATTAAATGTTTGTCTCAAAACTTACGTCATTTCGATTTTAGCCTAGTAAAACTGTAGTTGCAAGGATATTCCATCGGCAACAGGCGCACGTTGTTATAACTCTTCTGTGGTACAAACGAATTAAAGTGTACCGAAAACTAAACGCAAGATAACAACAATAAAAATTCTCACCGTTAACGATGGTTCGATTAGACCATATACCACTTCGTTGCGATGCTAACCCGCGGTTGAGCAGAGTAAGCATTATTAAAATAATGCGGGACGTTTAATAAGGGCGTTGTGCTTAATTTCTTATAATGCATTGCTACCCTCCCTTAAAATTGATTATTTCTATCGTAGAAAATACCGTTAAGAATGAACTAAAGTATAATTAGCCATAGGCATGGGAAACGAGTCGCGGTGTGGGCGTACCGTTTCGCCTGTGTTGTATCGGAGTGGTTATTCGGCCAGTATTCCACTGGCTAGCCTATCATTCGGCTTTCACCTTTCTCACAGCACGAATAGCTCACTGGATAAATAATGGTTCTTTCCCCGCAAGAGATTAAATTGACTTTCATTCCAATAACAAATACATATAAGGAGTTATAATTATATAGCTATTAAACAACTCCGAAACCCTCACTACAGCCAGTGCTATTTGCAATTCACGTGCGATCATGTGGTTTATCGAATATTGTGATCACGAAAAATTAATCTATTTAGAAACTTGTGTCGGAATGAAGGAATTTATTTTTTTATTGCTAGGAATTATGTGAACATTAAATATAATTGAAATAACTATATTTGCCAAAATGAACATTTTTGTAACTCTTCATGAAGTATAATCACACTCGTCAAGTACCACAGATTTATTATAAGTGTCAACATTGTGCAACTTCAAAATTTAGGTTTTAAATTTGAACAGAACCGTTGCGTACCATATTATTTTTACCTACTGACCGGAAACACCACCTACGTTTGATCAATGTAACGGATCACGGAATATTTGAAAGCAAAAAGTGTTGGGGTCAGTACGTTTTGAAAACAATTTTTTTGTGATTCGTACTGTTTCGATTCATTATTTTAAATTTATGTTCTTGTTCTACTTGAAAGTGAATTCCACATCTGATTTTACAATTCGCCTTGGGCGTCAGAAAAAAGAACTCTACTCTCTACTCAATATATCCTAATAAAGAGATGGCAAAGGCTAGTAAGTTATCAGTCATCATCCTACGATTATTCAGCGGAATGTGGAACTTTCTTCAGTGTTTATCGTAAATAGGAAACCTGGGTTTTAGTGAGAGAAGGAGAGAGAGTTAACCCGAAAGTTTTGACGGACCATCACTGCACCACTTTCCCACTGAATTTCACAGAATTTATCTAAACGCTACGATATATTAATGTAATGAAATGTCTTGTTGATGTGGTGAAATTACCTCCTCTCAAACGGACGAGGTATTTGTCGTTTCCAATTTAACTATCTATAAATTATAAATTCTACTTAAATTAATGGATCTCATCTATAGTCGGCTACCAGAAAGGGCATTTCATTAATAATTTATTAGTAACAAAGACCACGGGGAATGGTGTGTGTTGTACGAGTACCAAAAAAGTAGATGGGTCGTTTAAGTTAAACCATCTGTATATATTTCTACTGGCCCCGATATATCATTCATGAGTTGTTTTCCGACATTTGTTATTGTTGTTGTATTAAATGTAGTTGTATTTATTAATAAACATACGTTAAATTAGCATCGGCAAGTTGGTAAGCGAATTTTTACCTTATAAGAAGTACAAAGGAGTGCATATTAGGAAAGTCGCAAGCTTCTACATCTGGTCACTGTGTTGTTTTTAATTATATTTAATATTGTAGACACGTATATTCTTCAAGAAATATAAAAGGATTGTGAGAGGAACTGAAATAGTCGTAGAACCTTCCATAGAATTCAGTTGGATAGTTCAATCCTTGAGAATTACTTCTCCCAGTCAAAATATACACGTATACATACTGAGAGTAGCCAAACGGTTTTATAGTACCATATTGTAGCATGATTTGTACCTCGAAACAAAAAAATCAAATCCAAATCGAGGGAATCCTTATGATAAACGGGTTACTACTGACAATTCTAAACTGAAAATTTCGAGAATTGGAGCCTCGTTTAGTATACTGGATATTCACAGTTAATAGGTACAGACGTGGCAGTCACCCAGTTGGGTACTGGACAACAATAAACAGAGCATAGGCTAGACGGATATGTCGCAATCTCATTTTAAGTGTCGAGGGGATAATGACTATGAAGACAGTTAGCATTGTGTACACGTGTCGGGTGCGAGAGTCGGCGTGCGGGCCGGCCAGGCGCCGTCCTTCGGCGGAATTGGTCCCGTGATCATCTCCTTTCCTCCGCAACTATTGAAATTTCCCCATGAGGTCGGGCCAGTGCGAGAGCCAGGCGACAGACATATCGGCGCGAATGAACCTCAGCCCCCCCACCCACTCATATTCCAGTCTAGACGCCCCCGATCCCTAGCGCCGGTCACGCTCCTCGAAGCGCCCAATTTGAAAACGGCTTTAACTCGGTCGCCGCCGGGGAAAAAAAACCCGCCGGTGTGAAAACTACCGGCCGTAATAGGTGAGACGGCGCCGCGACGGCGAGCCAAACCACTTTTTCCGAAATACCCGTATGATGATACCCCCTCCTCACTCCTCGTGGCGTCTGGCGCTCGCGGACAAAGGACAGTAACTCCCGATTATTTGTCCTTATCGGTTAGAAGCAGTCGAACACGTGTAGAAGCACCGAGAGTGTAGAAGTGTAGTGTTTTACATTGGAAACACGGAAGGGCCACTCTTATAATATTTCTGAACCTTTTATCGACGTTTGCAATCGGGAATAATAAGAAAATAAAATACTTAAATACGAAAGTAGTGGTATCGTTAATGGCCTATTAAAATTCGCCTAGCGGCTTCATGTTCGGGGAACGTCAAACCGAAGCAATAATAAGTTGTAGGGTACAAATTAGGTCTCGAAAAACATCGTGTCGGACTTAATGGCGCCGTATTAATTAGAATAATAATAAAAAAGAAAAAAAATCGTCTTTAAAATATAGGCGGACGGGGGCCGTCAATATTTACTGTCGCGGTTTGAATAATGCGGCGGAGGAGAAACAGCTGTTTGAAGAGGCTAGTGAGAGCCGTTGAAGTGTGACCGGTGGCTGGGCCCCGGGCTCAGTATATTATACGTAAATAAAACACAATGGGGCGTGTGAGTGAGTGAGCAGCGACAAGATTTGTGGGCCCGAGGAGACGCCCCCCTTGGCCGCCAGCCACAACGTCTTCACACCCCTCCGCCAACCGAGCTATGTAATTGTCGGACGTCCACTGGCAGTGCCAGAACCACCAGAGACAGGAAACACGGGGAACCCTCGCAGTACGAACGGGGATATTAAACCCCCAGACATACTGAAGTTTCCTTCATTGAATTGGTTCCTTCAAGTTAATATGGCTTGCAATATCGATAACGATTTTACATAAATGATTTTATTTTGTTTCATCCTTGATTCTTTGGTGGTATATTTCCCGCGGGCAGTATCGGCTTCTTAGCGATGGCTATCAGTCATATCGTAGTCACAGGCTGTGCACAACTTCCACTTATTTACTTGTATTTTAGGGTGTTCATTAAACTTTGTGCAATGTTGTAGCTGTGTGCCATTGTATCATGTTAACAATCGTTTGGTTATGGGGTTTAATAGCATAACCTAGACAGGCTGTATCAGATGTAATAATCTCTCAATGTTCTAATTACTCTAATAATTTTCTTATCTTATGCTAAATGATAAGTAATGAAGTAATAATAGTGCGGGGAAAATATTTAAATGTTTTGTAAGGATCCGATTTCTCTTAACGATGCAGTCGGCATTTGGTGACTAGCCCGTTCAAAAATCTCAGCCGATAGAAATTTCGACAGCGACTCGAATTTAAATTCCCTCGGGCCGTATAAGCGATCGCCGGCCGGGGCCGGTCTGGAACAAACGAGTTTCTCCCGTGTAGAAGAGTTACTAATAAATACGATATAATTAGGTGGGAGGGGGGTAAAAGTGAACGGGACATTAATTGAAGGCTGGCGAACCCATTAGAGGGGAGGTTGCGCAAATGCAGAAATTCAGATGTGGGCGTGTAGCCCCCCTGGAACGGCTTCCAGGGTTGGTTCGGAACATCGGGACGAGGAGAGCTCAATAAGACTGAGTATTTACGAGCAGGCAAAAAACCGTCCGCCGGTTTTACAGCCCTTCCCCTCTCATCTACGGTCAAACTATTTACAACACGTATACTACGCGCGAGTTTTACAGCAGGCCGAATGCTGATTTGTACAGCGAAGCTCGTTTTCACTTTTTTCGAATCGTCGAAGTATAGTTACGAAGGAAAGAGACTGTTCAATGTGCGTACATTTGACACTCTAAACTATTTGCATACATATTAGAATCAAGAGTAAATAATTTAGAAATCTAAGGAATCGAACTGAAACCAGAGATCGCAGATAGTATATCCCAAAAATAGTAATACTCTTAATATTTTAAATTACGACTGATTTCTACATGTCCACTGTAGTAAATGTAGTTATGTTGTTATTTTATGTTATGACCTTCTATCGCTGGATTTTAAGTGTCGCTGAAGCCTTACTTTCCGTTCAAGAATGAATCGGCTGTGGGGGGTCGATATTCAGATTAGAGAATTGAAATTATTATTTAAACGGCATAAATGAAACTCATGAAATAAAGACGTCTGAGGGACTAGAGATAAAAGTGAAAATTCGTCGTTAATCGTATAAATTTAACATTTATTTAATTTACTTTAGTCAAATAAATTTTGGCAAAGTGCCAATGGGTATAATCTGGGACTGAACACGTGAGTGCATACAGTCCTTCACAGGAATAATTTTCCGAGTGGTATTTAAAAACTAAATACGCCACTAAAATATTTCTATTTATAACAAACGCGTTTGATTTTTACATCATTGCGTTATTATTACTCATTGTTACGGTTACGCTGGTGAAACAGAAGAGAAAGAGAGTGAGAGAACGGGGAAGTGTACGTCGAAATTGGCGGCGGATCAGGACGAAGCTCCACCGCGAAGAGAAAGCTAACAGTCAATCTTAAACTCATGTCCGCTTGTAAACACACTTAATCACAAGAACCGCGCACTCCGTTATAACAGAGGCATACCTTTTTGGAAGAGTAATACCGCGACGTCCAAGTAAGCCACGGCTCGGTGAAATCGTGGGAAGACAATTTCGATTCTGTCCCGCCTCGGGGCCAGGTCGGCATATTTATGTGTCCCTACCGTATGACCTATTTCGCGGATTTACCCATTAAGATTCCTAGTAATAGTAGCAAAATTTCTAATTTATAGTCATTAAGGCAGCAATGGCGTGGTAACAAAGTGCCGTTAGCGATTCACATGTGTTTCTTGGATTCAGTGAGCGTTCTACAAACAATTTAACAAACGGAAGTAAACGAAGAACTGAGACAGGCGTAATTAATGGCGATATATATAGCTTCGGGAACAATCTAATAATTTTAACTCTGACATTTTATTTTTAATGATGGGTAATGGAGAAACTTGGTAGAAGTCCAAGAGAGTTGACCTAAGGAAGGTAAAATGGTCAACGCAAGGGGCTAAATAGGTTTCTTGTTTAATGAGTCTACATGTGCAGGAGGTTAGATGAATAGAGGGGCTATTTTCTGTTTACACTTGGATGAAACAATAAAAAAACGAAAAAATAAATACTAACAAAAGAGTGGGGCATAAATAACAGAAGGAAAGCGAGAGTAAGACAATTCGGCCCTGTAAATCACGGATGAAGTAGTGGAGGGGTACATCTCGCTCGGAAATAGGCTAAAGCGCGACAACTTGTCTTCCGTCCGCAATCCACAAATATATCGTGTTTTTTTTCCTTCGAGTTAAAAAAAGGAGCCTACTAGACGGTCACCGGGGAAAACTCGGCGCATCAACAATGAATTAAAAGAGGAGCCTTGTTAACAGTATAAACTGTTTTAGTTTACACTTTGTGAGAGGACCACCGATCAGACTGATTTATGGAGCCGGCGTCAGTACCCGGGGGGAAATCACCTAACCGGTGTCAACTCCTCTTTATTTGTGTGCCTCGCCGGTGCCAACATTTTTCTGGGCCGGCCCTCTACAACAGATAGGATCCCCGCCAATTTTTTTCACCGTAATATTTATAAGCGGCGGATCTGATTGAGACTCGACCCGGGGTTCGTCACTAAGGTGAATACAATTCTAGTTACTGGCGCAAGCACGAGCTGACCAAAGACTATAATTTAATAATATCTTCATAAAAAAATAATAATCGCGATATGGATATTTCTGTACTCGTCCAGGTCGATATTAGTTCATATAAGTTTTAAATAAGTAATCTCGCGTCTGCTAGATGCCCGGTCTAAATAAAAAAAAGATAGCAAACTGTAAGAAAAGTTTGTATCAAAAATAATATGGTAGAGGAAGTGGCTTCACTTGGCTGTATATATATATATATATATATATATATATATATATATATATATATATATATCGTCTTCCACTCAAAAGAGAGACCCAAAAACAGAAACAAAACGAGCCGCCAACGTGTCGGGATATAATTTGACCATAATTAAACCGAATGACCATCTGCGGTCCGACATTCACTGCTGAATCATTTGCCAGTGTCGAGAGACAGTAATAAAAGCAAATTTTCGAAACCACTATTCGAACACAATGGGCTTTGACGTTTCTCTACAGCGACACCGGTAAGGCTTTAGGAAGAGGGGGGAGTTAGTTTTAGCATTGACCCAGATATTTGTCGGGGGGAAGGGAGGGCGGCTCACGTGTGTAGGGCGGGGGAGTCGAGATCTTTCGATATAAAATACGAGCGTTACAGATATGGTGGGAGGGGGGCCCCCGGGCGAATTGAGAGATAGAATATGAGTGTGGAGTTGCTCAACGGGGGGGGCCCTGCCGACTGACGTCACCGGCACAGAAGCGCGTGACCCCTGTGTTTCGATTCGACATAAAATCCTTAACCTAGCCCCCCCCTCAACGAGCTTAAATATTGGGGGCTCCCGTTGCGGGGGTGGGGCCGCCGAGTTGCGCCACCGGCCCCCCCCGAGGCGCTGCACCCCGGCTGACCCCCGGCGTCTCCGCTACCACTCACTACCATTCCTACTCTCGTGATATATTCTCTCCCGGGTGTTACGACACGGTGTTCCTTTCAAAGGGCAACAGTTACTCGGTAGTTTGTATCTATCGAACCGTTCGATTACAGACCGTTTTTGATACAGCCCATTCTGGTCCCATTAGACATGCCGGTATATATTGCAAAAATATTTTTAACGAAAGCTGAATATTAAAAAATGGAATTTCTCTTCCTTTTTGAAAAAATATTTCTAACGAATTTACGAATTTCTAATGGATTATGAAAAATGTCTACAACATGACCCGTAATGGTAATTTCATCATTCACGCTGCTGACAAACAACCTTTTCCCGACTTAACAGAGAAGATATTTCTAAATACCCTTTTTATTTAGTTGTTCAAAATTATCATTTCATGGCTTGATAAAGATACTGGCCAAAGAGCGGTACACTTGATATAATATTAATGTTCATATTAACATCGGACGTACTGATTATGGACATGTCTACTATTGTACGGCCCCTTGCATCGTATAACGGAACGTGATTGTTATTATTATTAAGGTGCGGACAGTTGACGGGGTGGAGGGTTAAATACGATAGGAATCTTAATTAAAATCACAATGGGAGCGTTTATCGGGTCTCGAGTGTGAAGCTGTCCGGTGGTGGTCGCGTCCGTAGATAGAGTGAGGCCGACCGCTCATTGTGACTGCTGTCGCTTTATGACGTGGATCGTGGTGGACCGTGGTCAACCCCGATGACATCTCACACGCGTCCGTTATGACGGAAGATTACAATTTTATTCGCTCCAAAATGTTTAATATTATAAATAAAAAAGGAACGAATTTAGGGTATCTGTTAACAGCGCGGATCTTCAATAATCTGTTTTCGTCCACTATCATCTAGCCTGATACAGAATTTAAAGGATGCAATAAACCACAAACGAAAAATATGTGTAAGTCCCGGCCAGATCATGCTAAATTGTTAGAAGATATTCGGATGACCTTACATCATAATGATCAAATATTGAAAAATTATATTCGGAAAGTATTACAAAGACCATACAAAATCCTGAAATAAGCAATCGAAAAAGTACTGTAAGGAGGACACTAACCTGTAGTAAAGAGGACGATTGCTTTGAGACAGCTGTACTCAGCCGAGTCGACGTGGAGGGCTTTGAGTTTTTCCACTTGCTCCTGGAATATCCTGATGTGGTCCATGAAGGCGACGACTCGGTCGGCGGCCATGGGGGAAGCGTGAAGACCCGCGGCCGCCAGCAGCGGAGCCACGTGCAGGGGCATCGAACATTGCGAGGCGTTCAGCACGAACAGCTCGCTCCACACCAACCTCAGGAGGGCCACTTGGTCCGTCACCTTCAGAACACAAGTACCGAAATATAGAATCGTGTGTACAAGTAACAGATAGAGAGCGATTGGGAATCACTAGGTAATGTCGGGGAATGATTTTTTCTTATAAAATATCATAATAATCTTAGCCATTACGATTCAAGCTGAAATTATGGTGTTAGGCCGATGCAAATGCCTGGTAACGAATTCACGATTTGGATATGAAGCTGTACAGTGAATACAAATAAAATATCCGATCACAATTAAAACTGAAATACACAAATTGATATACGCTCGACGACGTAGGGTATCAAGTATAATCATTATTCTATAAAGATCGGATATCCCGTAACGAGTTAAATTGGCCTCTTTTAACCATCTGCCGACGGCGCGGTTTCGTTTCGACTCACTTCCTCATTGACATTTCGGTGGTGTCAAATGGTGGGCGATTAAGTGATCGATATCCATCAATGCGAAGGACTGATCAGCATGGAGAACGAGGAGGGGCTGGGTGGAGGAGCGGAGAGAGACAAAGAGTCAAGTGAACTCGTCGCCAGTGTAATAATCCCCTTGTGGTCTACCCCAGACACAACCAATTTCTATTGTAATTGATCTCCCAGCCTACAAAACTGAAAGATTGTGGCCCTCTCGAGGCCCCCCGGCTCTCGGCTCTCGAACCCCGGCTTGCCACACGCCCACTCGACTCCACTACTAGGAGGTTCGACGATTCGGGGGAATGAATTGTACGACTCATTTCCTTCTCAAAGTAGAAATGTGTTTTTTACAATCACAAATGTCTGAATATCGTCAACGCCGTAAAATGCCCACTGCGTTTTCATTCAAAGTTCATTTGATAATATACAACTGCCTTTAGTACGTCTTTTTCGCTATCGAATAATTAATTCTTAATTTGAAATTATCGTCTTGTCCAAAGGACATGGGACAAATACTATGTGACATTCCTAAAAGCAGCGTATAATAACCTATGAAAACCTCACGCCAAATTAAAGAAAAATTAAATGTAAGGAGCGATGAAACGATGTATTAATTTGTAAACCGAGAAAGGAGTACAATTGTTTTGACGAACAGATTGAATTGGAGACTTTGAGAGAATTTTTCACTGGGGCGATATTTGATGTTTTTATTTCGTTACACGGGAAAGGGGTATATTGTCATTTTTATTTAACTGATTGCCTTAAAATGTATACCTGGAGGTCTGGGAAGAAGGGTATGTTCCTGGCCCACTCGACAGCAGAGAAGAGTAGCCTGGCGGCGAGCTCGCAGATATTGTCGATGCCCATTATGTTGTTTGGCTGCATGCACTGGCCGCCGTACCTCGATGTCGGGTATGGTTCGGCCCTGAGGAGCAGCGAGATGTACGATGAAAGGTAGGAGTGGCCGTTGAAGCCCGCTGCGGCTGCGGCAGCTGCTGCGGCTGCCGCTGCTGCAGTCATCGCTCCTCCTTCACCGTTGGCAAGGGCGAACTGCCCTGGGATCCCTGGCGGCTGGGTCGGAGGAACCCGCCCTCTCTGCACCGCTGCAAAATATTCGACATTATAATTTTCTATATTACCTCCTAATAATTTAAAAATATTCTATACATTTTTCGGGAGTTGGTTGAGCTTCAATCAATAAAAATATGCTATGAAGATTACGATGGGAATTGTAGTAATATCAGCCAGATATATTATAACAGGTAGATACAGGAAAAAAATCGTAGGCGATTTCAATACTTAAGACATTGAAATCGGTTCAAACGAAAAGAAAAGTTGAATACCCCACTACTATCCGGTAGATACCGTAACTGGGTACAGGTATTGGAGTGTAATTGAATTTCTGATGTTTCTTTAATAAGCCAGATATACGAGCGGCGGCATTGCAGAAGAAGCGAACCAACCAGCTTCATTATTCTCTACACTATTTGCGGTTAGGTACAGTCAATAATGCCGCTCAATGATTTCTTCCCTCGGCAATAATTACATCACAGACCGATCGTGTTGCTGAACCGCATCTGGTACGAATTGCATATTCATTGTGTGAGGAGGAATCAGAAATCTTTATAATATTAGTGACAAGGGATAAATGGGTTTGTGGATTTTCATAACATTAATATAGGGTAGAAACCGGAAAAACGCACATATAGCTTTTGGTTGATATATAATAATTTCGAAAGTAACTCTTAACGAAATTAATTGTTGTTACAACTTTCTTATATTCATGAATACTACAGTCCCGTGTACCGTGTCATTAAATCTTTGTTTCTAAAATAAAATGATGCTCTCAAATACAGTGTTACGAGGTATCCATATATAGTGAGAGTAGGTCCGTCAATTCCGAAGTTCCAGACGAGTAGGTTCCCGGCATTGCTAAATAGTTTAAGCATCGTCCTGTTGCCAGACCTAATTTCAAATTTTCAACTGATTAAAGGATAGGAGCTCGTAAACTCCGGTACGCTAATTAGAATTAAGAAATTGGTTCCACTAGAACTTATTTGTAAGTAATTGCCGATGCAGTAATTGATATCCGGAGAGGATTCAAGCGACGACATTTTCCGTACCGAGGAGATAAAGCTGAATGAATGGCAATGGATTTTATTATGATCAACCCGGCACTTGAAAAACTCAATTTAACGAGGAACACACAGTACCGGGGAATGAATGCCAGGTCGTAGGCAAAGGTCAGCCGCCGGGTGCTCGGGAAATTGGCAGGAGACGGGAATACGCAATCTGCGACGAGATTCTATTTCTATTTTATGAAAACGGCGGGTTTATGATTTGAACTTTTACCAGAAATTGCAAGCAATGAAAACGACAATTTTGACCCTTGACTCCTGGATGACAGATCACTGCCAAGGCCCACAGGGAGATGAGTCAGCTCCGCTCGTAATGTAGCGATAAATCTTTTCGACAGAGCGGTTTCGATTTTCTCCGAAGGTTAGTTATAGGCCTAGAGCGGTCGGTATTCATGTAGGGCCGACCTTGCCGGGAGCCGTGTATTTGTTGCCGAAGACAGCGCCGAACTGGGTCGTGACTAAGAGGCGTCGGTGGTGAAGCTGCGAGCGCCTACAATGAGAGAAGGATAACGGTCCTCCGGGCGATACTCAGGGTCAAACCGCTAGGATTAGCCATAGAAACGCAAACCTCCAGCCGGTTCCACATTCAACCCGTAACAACCAACACTAAATCCTAGCAATCGGCCTCTGAGATCGAATTTTTTTTCGTTCCTCTGTCCTAAAAGTATATTGCATAGTATGCCTGTAGTATTGTAAAAAATTACATAATACCATTTATAACTCTTCCCATACCTTTACACTTTTACTCTTAATGTAATTAACGTTTTTATATTTTTCTTTTCAGTCCTCCATAGATTAAATCGGGAAATATCGATGATAAGATCTGACTCAAATTAAATTTGTACGGAGGTCGTTTTAATAATTCTTGTCGTCTAAAACTTTTCCTATATAAGTGGGTACGTTGTAGAAGGTGTTTTCCTTATTGGCCACATTCTTGAGACGGGATCATCGCATTATGCGTCTCGGATTAGCTTGTTTTATGTGCCAGTTCGACTGCTTTCTCTTCTCCGACAAGAGAAAGGAATACGCGATCTCGCGTGCACACCCACCTGGTCGACTCGGATGAAAGGACTGCGCGTGGAAATGTCCCGCAGAGTGGACCATCTCGCCTAGATTCCAGGGTATATCTGCGTCCAGCAATAGGAAGCAAAGATCGAAAGAACTATGATAGAACTCTAATAATTATTTCGGACCGGATTTCTAACGTTCCGATGAACGTCTTCCTCGTACGTGATGTGGATCCCCCCCAGCACATCGACGTCTGGGAATGCGTTCTGTCGGTCGTCCTATATATCAGCTCTAATTCCAAAATATCACAGTCGGAACGTTTTCGGTCATTATCGTACAATTTAAGAGAACGGACTGAATTTTAACAGGCGTTACCAGGAATCAAGCTGGATCCCGAAGTTGGGCTCACACCAGATTTGAATGGATAATAAGGCCGCAGTACTGAATATTAAACATTTAACATACATACATATACAATTTTTTGTATATATATACATATATAAATTACGCATACAACATTAAATTGTCAACATCCATGAACCTGTGTTAAATGTTTCGAATGAAATTCAGTAATTAATTATCCAGTTTTAATTAAGCAAAACAGGTGAAATTCTTTGTCTATGTTCACGAATATATCAGATTCCGAATATGCCAAATATTTTTCGGGCAATTAAAGAAGTGCATAAAAAAAGGATTTATAGGAGGCAAAGCGTGGGTGCAATCCAGAGACCTCTACGGTGGGATAGAACAGGATGTGATGTAAATGCGTCTTTTAAAGTTGGTGCACAATCATTTCAATAATTAAAATACCACTAATCTAACATACCTAGCAATTAAATAACTTAAATTAAATTAAATATGTTAACCAAAGAGAGGTGATAATTCCTTTTCTTTCAGGAATTAACATAAATTCATATTGCAGAACATAACAAATAGAACCAAAAACCAAACTAATTCCCATAAACGGAGATACTAAACATAATTTTCGGCCTGAAAATAGAGTGACAAAGTCGTGGGGATTGCATTCCGTAAAGGAGATTGTTGTGTGGCCAGTGTTAAAGGTGGAGGTGCTATTAGCATTGTGGTGGGGCGGATAATGAAGCACTATTGTAAAGGTCAAACATAAGTTAAACACCTTTATAGTCGTCGTCGCCATCTCATCAATGCGCGACAATGCATCAATCATCAATCCTCCCCGGTGATGGAGAGAGGATCATCCCATCAATCATTGCGACCGGCCGGAGAACCCCCCACTGAGCCGGATACCCCAACTCCTAATTATGTAACAACAATTTTTAATACCAACCGTAAAATATGCGTGTTTTTAGTTGTATTTAAAGTTTGATTTAGTATTTTTAATGCTGCAAAAATTTGTCCAGCTAGAATTTGGCGAATCGAAAGTGAGCTTGTGAACCTTTATCAGTTCAGACTAAACTGAAGGTAAACATGGCTCTAGGTGATTTGAGATTCCAAATGGTGTGTGACATGAATACTTGGTTAGAGGAGCATTACTAACATTCAGTGCATTTTGGAGGAATTCTAACCGGCCGTTCTACTCCATTTCTTTTTGGAAACGAGAGGGAATGAAACGATTTTTTTTCGATATAGAAAAGGTCTTCTCCGAAATGACAAACAAAACTAAAAATGGAAGGTAGTTAAATCGTTGCGCCGAATGCCTTAACGTTCATATTGCCCCGGTCAAACCGGTTTTAAGTGGGGTGTATACATTTTGAGCACCAGGACTGACAAGAGGAACATTTCCTTCAATCAGCTTTTAAATTCTGGTTAGCTGCCGTAAAAATTTTCTCGACACGTAAGTTTCTCTTTTACAGCGTACAAGAAATTGTGGAAACAAATAGAAATTATTTTTGGTAGAATCTTATTAATGTTTAGGATTCAGTCTATTGTTTAGTTTAAGTCATTCATATTATCACAGATGCTTTTTTATTTCTCCACTCGTCTGTTTGGTCT
This sequence comes from Lethocerus indicus, assembly GCA_019843655.1. Classification (NCBI taxonomy): domain Eukaryota; kingdom Metazoa; phylum Arthropoda; class Insecta; order Hemiptera; family Belostomatidae; genus Lethocerus; species Lethocerus indicus. The sequence continues at coordinate 14,882,582 of JACDQD010000008.1, forward strand.
TAAACTGTCCCAGCCCCATTTCGACATTTCGGATATAGTAAGGTAGGAATGCCGGTGTCGGTGAACCATCCTATTAGCACTGTTACAATTCAGTAACAATTGTATCAATATCGCTGTAAGATCTGAGTCTCATGTATTATTAATTTACTAATACTCGGTACATGATAAGAAGTTACTATTGATGTGTCCTCAAGAAACTAAGTAGATGGTTTGGCATTTACAAGGGTAGACTGGAAATAATGTTGGGAAGAATGCGCACTTATAAAATAATCCGATTTCTTAGTAAGGTGGCATTGGACAGTAGTGTGAGTGAGTGTGTATATAAGCGTATCTTGGCTGTGTGTGCGTGTGTGTGTGAGTGGCGAAGGTCATAGGGGCAATACCGACGGCCCAACGTGGACCCCAAGGTTAGATACCACAGGCATTACAGTAATACAGGCCGCAACCTGGTTCTACTTATTGATTAGATCTATATCTAATTTTATATTAATTATAACTTTTATACAATTTATTTCCACACCTGTTAGTCGTGATTATTTTTATGGTTCTGCAAATTATATAGCATTGAGAGATTTAAAAAATTCTTTTCGATCTGTTCCCGTTGTCTTTAATTTTCCCGACTGTACAACAAGAACCTATATCCCAAGATAATAGAAGTCCTATCCACCTTATTTGAGTATTGAATAATCATTCATAAGATATGGATTGCCGAGACTTTTAAATCATCTTTTAGTCTAGGCGGAAGATTATTCTTCTCAATTCAGATGAATCACACGCGGAGATTACTACTGTTCATTTCGTAACTGGCCAAAGGTGATCAGGAAAGAAACGCTAGGAATTATAATAACGATTTCGCATAAATTCTATACGATCTGGTGAAGCCCTTTCTGTTGGACGAAAGTTCGACAGACTTTTTATGCCCCAGTGTTTGGATTCGCCGGATATGGGCTGTCGGCCATCGATACAGCGGTTTTGCTCAATGCTGCTTTATGCACGGTCCACCGAATTAAATTGATTCGTGACGCGGGAGGTGCCAGTGTTCGCCTCGCGATTGTCCGGGGCCTTATTGGTCGTCCCTGCAGAATCGAAGATTTGCTCAAAAAAATGGATCCCCCCACTTATAAGGCTTTGCCTATACTTGGGCCGCAATCGTCCTTAAATCTTAGAATAAATAAATTCTTTCATTTGAGTCGACGCGGTCGACAAGAATTTGCGCTTATCGACATAGTTCTTGGAATTCTTCTCCGCTGTCTTCTTTCTGAATGCGGCCTCTACATAGAGGCCTGATGATCTTAAAACGAAGAATGTTAATTGCGCGACTCGGACTCGTGTCCAGTCTTAAATTCGGTCAAGTTCCTTCCAGAATCTCATTACGCGTACGAACTATTTCTTGCCTTTAAGGTTCGAGACTCTATTTGCATTCCGTTGTGAGATAGACTTGTATAGTCCAATTGAACGATAGTAAACCACACGAATTTCATAATATTTTCAAAATGAAATGTTTTCTTTTCTAATTATCTATCATGAATACAAATAGGAGCAGATTAAACTATGAAATTTATATGTACACAATAAACTTATACACTTAACCTTGAGAACTTATTTTTATTAATAAAACCGTTACATTACTTATAGTTTCTATAAGAGAATAGAGTATGAAACCACTTGTTTGTTTTTATTCCATTCCTGGAATTACAATAAATTGGAATTTCCTGTTAATTCCAGAAATGGATAGTCGTGCAATAAAGCATTTCAACAGGTATAATTTGATGAACATGAATTATCTAGAGGAAAAAGGTTAACCCTTGGAAACCCCGTGGAAAGGCGAGTAGGGCCCGCATCCTGGAGTCTAAAGGGAACGAACAGGGCGCACCGTAAAAATGTGGCGATAAATCAGAGCAATTAGAAAAAAAAACAAGTCTCGGTCCATTATACTTGCTAAATTATACTCGGCGTATAGGGAAGCGTGTAATTAGAGTGCGGTGCCGGCCACGAGGAGTGCGTGTGCTTTCTAGTCTGTTAAACAGGCTAACTAAAAGGGCGAGGGGGGGACCGTGAGGAGGACCTACAGTTAATGTCGTCATTATTATACTTTTAACCGAGGCCCGTAATAGCACCGTGCTTTATTATACAAATAATTAAATATATTCCGCCGGCGAGGCGAGCGCCAATTAAAGAGAACGGTACCGGGGCCCCGGCCCCCGAGGTAATCTCGATTTTACGGGCGGCGACACAGCAATTGGGGGAACCCGAGGAGGAGGGACGGGTTAATGAGTACGCGTCAAAGGTCGACGAAGAATTATGCGTACAATTAAACCGGGTAGTACGCCTCGTTGACAGTTCAAGTCTACCCTGCTTTATGCCCGACTTAACAGCGCTGCAAGTAAAATATTCAATAATAAACATAAAGGTACAAAGTATTTAGAAACACTGTCTTGACCTACAGAGGTAACGCTGGCGAGAACAAATGTCAAATATTATGGTTAACTCAATAAGTAATAGTAAAACAAAATGTGGAAGCGATATCGGATGTATGAAGATAGATACTTTCCGAAGTTCGGTATTTTTGAAATGAGTGAAAATTACCGAAAAGTTTTTGTATTTATCATTGGCTCATCTTTAATTCAGCGATGCAATATAAAATCTAATCATAAAAGTGCTCAGCAAATAGTGACCCACTCGCGCCGGGGGTCAGAGACCGTGGGGATAAACCATTTAAGACTGGGGAAGAGAGAAGGAAGGGCGGTTAATTGCGGCATTCAGAAGAAGGCGTCTAATTGATTGGAGAAAATGGATTACACGGGTCGTGAACACATTTGAGGCAACCCCGAAGCGGGAAGCGAAAAGCGTTGCCCCCACCCTTGGCTATCTCAATCTCGACGGAGCCTTTTCTGTTCCCACGGCTATGATCATAAGATATAAGAGATTAGTGCGCGAGATGGAATTCAGTCCCCATATTGCCAGCAGTCTTGTTTCTGCCCCGACTGTTATCTTTATTGCACTCTACCTCGGCTCCGCATCTCTCCGCGATTTTAGGCCATATCTGCTACACCCGAAGGAACGGGCTGCGCTAGTATAACCTAACCTTCTATTGATTAGAGGTGAACTACGGAACGTAAATACGGTTTTCGAGAATGCCTCATATTTGTCCGGTGCCCTTTGTTGTTTAATAGCGCTGACATTACCATATAATAACCCGGTGGGAAGCTTTTAACGGTAGACTGTTGAATAGTTGAAAATGTAAATGAACCAATTCCGTCATCCAGCATTACAGTGACTCATCTATATTTCGAATTGGTTAGGTCCTTAAAAAAGGCTCGATATTAATCAAATTTAGCTATTATTTAAACCATGTCTACTTTTATGAAAGTATATTCACACGCATCTACTTCATGAAGTAGTTTAAACTGTTATGAATAATCCATGATCGTCAAAGATTCAATTCTGATTTTCAAAACATTGTGCCTAAACCACCCGAAGCATTTATTTCAACGTGGATTCCTTATTGGATAAGGTAAAACTTCGATAATCGGCCAGGAGTGCGTACTGAAGACTGTGATTTATAACGGTGGGCCGTTCGTAAAACTTGAAATGATAAATGAGGTGAGGTCTTGTAAAAGTGATGGGGACCTTTAAACCATGACAGATGACCGGGAGGCAGGCCCAGGGATTCTCCGACCTCTGCCTCGGGTATTTATTATCGGTGGGAGCCCTCCTTTGGGCATGTAATATGTGCAGTCACCCTAAAAAAAGCATCGCTAACTTGAAGTTTAAGTGATTTGTGTTTTCAAGAAGTCTGACTTTAACGCTAAAGCGTAGGCAGATGTTGTGCAGAGTTCGGCTTTTCTTTTTCGAAAGTCCGTTGCCGAATTTTCATTTAGAAAATTTCCCGAAAGAGTGTGGGAAAAAATGCTATCCCGCGCCAGCATATTATGTATTATAATGAACAGGAATCGAGGGGCGAAACAAAATTATAATAACTTGTTCAAGGTTTCGGCATTAAGTAAGGTAAGTCCGGTTGTGGTGGGGCCCCGGTCGGGAAACGGGCCGCAGCGGCTTGGGGTCAGAGGTCGACTGCAAGCATACTGACACAAACACTCTCACACACGCGCACAGGCTCCGAAAGGGAATTGGGAACGAAATTCTAAAAAGAACCGGTATCCGACTATCGGTCAAACAGGTACCACTCGAAAGCCATCGGACCGGCTTCCCCCGTGGGAATATCAGGCACTATACTGATCCTCTGCTGTTCTTGGGACAATTTTATCCTTACGACAGCTGCGGTACAACGGACGGAGGGTGAACAAACACTTATATTAAATAGAAACTTTTAAATCTTGTGTTTGCAGCAATATTGAGAGTAACGCACGACAAAATTAAAATACTAGCGCGAAATATAATCGTAATATTATGGCAGAAATAAGTGAATATAAATCTAAAATGTTGCACGGTACATTCCATTATTACCAGTAATAATAAGATTGACTGGATCGTATAAATGCGACTTCGTTTAGATTCTACTTGCAGACGGGGTAAACGCTGACAGGTCCTATTCGAACCGCTATTAAAGACGTATAAGTCTCGACTTGACCCGAAGTAATCCTTTACAAGACCGTCAGTCATCCAGTATGGTCACCGTCACTCAGACGACTTGTGAGGGAAGAGCCGCTTTATAATAAATAAAGTTGCCTTCTTGGTCCGGACAACTTGCGATCTAAGGAAATGCTATCCCGATTTGTTTTATTATATTAAACATATAATTTATACCTTTGAAATTAATACATTATGTTTTAGTTGTTTTTATTAAGGGCAGGAGTCGATTTATGTGCTTCGCGTTACTCAATATTACCGATAAATAATTAATTTGATATATAATAAACATTCGTTCAACTGAAGTCGACATTAGATGAAATATAATTCTAAGAGCATTACTAGAATATATGGTTATTTATAGATATGCGTCAAAAGATGTGGCCGAATATTAAAGAAGAAAATTCCCTTAAATTTAAGGTTTTTGTTTTGTTTATCCTAATGAAATTGGACATTTGAATGAAATTTCTATTTCCTACACTGTCAGCCCTGTCATTGCTAGTACATTATACTTAATTGGTGAGTGACATACCTAAATATCTTAATACTGATTGGAATGCTACTACCTAGGGCGAGAAGCCGAAATATAAATAAAAATTAAGACCTCATAGGAGTTAGACTAGAAAATCACTGGGTAATATCACCACTTTTGGCCGTAATTTAATAAAGTAAGGTTCGACGCCATTTTGCTAAAATACAAATCAATCATAATTTAATTCCAAAAATTGAGGACTGTGAGTAAGTGAGTCGTCGTGCGGTCGCTGCGAATAGAATAGGGTCTTGGTGATCACGGAATCTTGTGCGTCACATTTAACCTTACGTGCCGACGCTGGAAGTGAGAGATTGTTCACTCGTAGGCCTGCCAGGGCCACCAAGTCGCAGGACACCTCAAATATGTGCGGCAGAATTTCAATGCACCCAACAATTTTTTTTTTCATAATAACGTGACTATCGTATAATCAATAGACAATTCTTTGACAGAAATAATATCACATTTTACATTTCCTATGCTCTGTCAGGAAGAAGACAGTGAAGCGTCAGCGTTTTAATCCGGATATTGGTAAATGTCGAGATTGGATACATTAAAATAAACATCGAATCAGTGTTATTGAGGAGTTTATATTAAACAATTTAAGCAGTATTGAAAAACTGTCTTATCTAAGCTACGAAGTAAATTATTAACTGCGATGCTTACGATTCGAATGTTTAACGAATAAATAACAATAGAAATAGAATAAAATATTTCGTGAAACTCGCTGCAGACCCCTGTGAGGTGGGCGTGTAGTCGCCCAATTGTTACCGACATTCCTCGGTGCCCTTTACGGCCCTGCTACTCGGCATAGTTGAACTGTCCGCTGCCCCCTCCCGATAATATTCCAACAAATATTCGAACGGCGTTATTTAGGGTCAGAGGTATGCTGTATAAATAGCACGTTAAACTTAGTAGCGCGTTATACGAAGTCCAGTTTAAGTCATTGGGTCCTCGTGGTGGGAATAAGAGGTAAACATATTTTACCTAATTAGCTATATTTGTCAGCCTAACATTTGTCCTTAAATTGCATTATAACAGCATTAAGAGATCCATGACATTAACTCTGCAAAGACCATTTATAGTTGAACTGTGCGCAGGAATTTTTTTCCTTCTAACCTAAAACTTATTTGTTGGTTAACTTGACAACCTTTTGACCTTTATCCAGATGACTGGAGCGTGCCCGTGGGCGGAATGTATAATGGGACAATGAGAAGCGTCATTTAAACCGTTAGTGACTGAACTCGGGTCGGAAATCTTTTTAAATGTTGCTCTGAGTTCATTATACGTTTCGCAAGTTTACGAACCGACTCGTTCCTGTTTTATAGCGATTACTCTCGAGGCATTACATGTTTTAAAAAATGTTCATTTGTCATCCCAACAGCCGTAACTCTCTAAATATTTCACAATAAACGACGGCGTGATCTGAAGTGCCAGTTCGGCGAGATCTAAAGTGCTTGTTCAATAACCGAATTAAAAGTTTAGTTCTCCGAGGGTTGGATTGAATCCGCTGCTTGGTTGATGAACTCCTCTTCTCTCAGCGCTTCCTTTAAGATTCAGGATATAATTTGATTTTTCATAATTGGTGTTAGAGCTCTCTCGGTGGCTTATAATTGCATCGTTATCTTCACCCCCGTATCTTAGAAATCTTAACAAATTATAGCTATCTCGATAATCTACGACTTATAGAAAACTCCGCTATTGTTCTAAACCCCGCCCGTACTGGCAATTGAATTGTTCCGTAACCGAATCACGACGAGATTGCTTTAGTAAGTTGAGTTTCCTTCCTGTGGTTTAATAGGACCGATTATGTACGAAAGTGATAAAACTATTAAAATCTGTTTCCTCTTTCAGACTATCGTAACTATATCGTTTCGGTATGAATGTACATTTGTCAACCCTACAGTGAGAAAATGAAATACTAGAATTTTAAAGGGGATAGAATCAAAATTCATTTATTGTTTGACCGCTCATAGATATAACCTAAAAGAACTTCATACTGAACCTTTATACACCGCCAACATTTCGAAATTAAGCTACTGAGGACTCAATATTTCCTTAAGACTAGGATGGTTTCATAAAACATTCGCGTAGATGAAATCAAGTTCTTCAAAGCTTCGGTGATGACGAATATCACTCTTTTCAGGGCCTATTAAGACAGTAGTCAGACAATGGGTCCAGACATGCTTTCCAAACTAGTGCTTAATCGATTTCAAAGGTGTTAGTAATTTTATCGCCGAGTTTTCATGGTTAATTATATTTATTAAATGATGCCGACCTTCTCTCCTCATGCCCATTTTGAGGCACTTTTTGAGCCTGCAGTGTTGACACTGGTTCCTGTGGTGCTGGTCGATTGGACAGTTCCTATTCCCCCGGCACGAATAGGTCAGGTTCCTCCTCACGCTCCTCTTGAAGAAACTCTTACAGCCTGAAAATTATCAGAAAATAGACAATTATGACACACGCTTCAGAGATAAATGGAAAGGGAGTTTGAAATGGCAAGACAGCAACAGAGCGGCCGCACCAGCACTAACTTTCCGGATGGGTTTAATTTAATACGGACTCTTTTCTACAACGCAGTTTCCGAAATTACAATCTGAAACTACAGACAAAGACAGTAAGTGAGGAAGTAAAGGCAAAACCGCAGTCTATAAGAATGGTGTTCATCTGCTCATTGGCGACCAAGGGGATCACACAAGAGGAAACACTCTGGCGCCGGAACCTGCCAATTGGTAAATCGAATTTGTAGACCAAAACCTAGACCATATTAAATAAATATCTATATAAATTCTATTGCGAGAAAGGGCGTTTCATGGATAGATGATTTTTCAATTACAGGTGGCATAAATGAATGCGTCGAGTTCCTTTAAATACGAGATGTATTAACAATACTAATTTTATGAAATCCATCTGCGATTAGAAATTAGAAATGCCCTTGTGGAGCCGGCTGAATATACGTTCCAACCTAAATGACTAAAGCGGTACCAGTTCAACTTGTCTGTTACACATTAATTTGGTCCCATTAAGCAATCAACGGTATAGCATTACCGGGAGGCGTAAGACAAACTCCCTGCTCCGGGAGTCCGCTGTTCGTGTATATAATTTTCTTATGAATTGTAATATCTACTCGGCACCGCCGCGTCACCAATGTTCTAACAAGGTTATCCTATTTCGGCGTCCCTCCTTTCACCCCGTCTTTCGTCCCACCTCACTATAATTACGGGTTGAGATGAAATTGTCGTTATACCATTAAATGGAAGATTGCACAATTGCGAAAATGCCTCTTTATAACGATTGTTTAAAGTTTTAACTTTTGCGTAATCAATAATTCACGATGCAGAGGATGGACGTAACAGACATAACCCATACAATTCACTCATTGCACTAGAAGCGACATAAAACTTGTATTATGACCGTTCCTTCGCTCCGTTCTTTTTTTATTCGTTCGGCTATTTGACATGATTGAAAGTTTCGCTCTCATGCTGCCTGGCGCCTGGATCTTTCAAATTAACAGCCGAACTAATTTATTTCCTCTATATTCTGGGCTCATTCTTGCCGTTCGTTCCGCCTTTCGAATCTTCGTTGGGGATACTTTTCCTCGTTTCCGAGCAAGGAACTCCATCAATGTGTGTTTTCTTTCTCGCAGAGGGGATTCACTTGTTCAGAAGTAGTGGTTTCCTCGGAAAACAACTTTCTGCGAATACCCTGAGCTCCGTTTATAAGACATACGGTGATATTAATAAATATGTTTTCTCCTATAGAAGAGAGATCGTGAGGAAAGGACAAAATTAAGATATCAATTTTTGTCTCAAAAATGTTTTTAACCCAATTTTCTTTAAGACTTATTCCTTAGTTATTTAAACCTAGTTTTTCAAAATGCGTCTTGCGTTCTTTTTGTAAATAAAATTTATCATCCCTCGGCAGATTCAATTATTTGTACGGTTAGAAAACCTATTTCCTTACGGCAGAGGTGAACAGTGGCGTAATTTCACGAGGCTCGACTCGTTCTAGGGTTTAGAACGAACGGTATTTACAACATGGCCTAGTTGCTTTGAAAAGATATAGCGGCGCAATTTTATGCGTAAGAGGCCAAAAATAATTAGGGTGGGCAGTGGGCGACCTCGGGCGGGCGGGGGCGGCGCCGGCGGTGTCCCTAAATCAAACAGCGGGGGCGGGGGGCTCCGATTTCTTCATAACGCCATTAACAACACAGTCAGATGGAACGCTCAGATAACGCCAACCCGGCCGCGGTCTTTCGTAACCTCCCGCCACCGAACAATATCGCACACGCCAAGGACCCCAACGGAGAGTCGAGGAAAAAGCAATTCTTCCTCAAACATTTTATTGGCGCCGAGGAATTCCATTCGAGCGGCAATCATCCGCCTCTTTATGACACGGCGTGACGAGAGTCCTTCGACGCCTGCCGGACAGAGAAATGAACGTATACTGCCAGCGAGCCATTTGTCCTTCCGATGAAGAACGACCGGCAACAGAAATCAGTTACAAGGATTTCGCAGTGTGTACCTTATAACGAGAAACCTTTTTTAATTACGTTATAACTTATCTCCATCCTATGAGCCTCTCAATATGGATTTAAATCAATTATGGTGTCAGTTATAAATGCCCGAAATGGGTTCGATCTCCCCAACATTTGTCAACGCCAATTCGTTTCTCGCTCGGCCTATATAACATGAAACCGGCTTTATCTCCCTCTCCGGCTCCGATTTTTGACTTAATTCGATCGGAATTTCAATTAAGGCCCGCCAAATAATTAAGACAAAGTCGTTAATACGGCGTAGACCGGCGGGGATCCGCCGCCGTGGGGGCGTGAGCGGTCTCGTGCGTGTAAATTCGAGCCCCCGATAAATCAAACATCGGGGGCGTATTTCTTCATAATGTTATTAACAAAGGGGCCGACTCCGTTACACAAGAGGAGCCGCCGCCGCCGCCGCCGCCGCTGCCGCCAACACCGAACAATATGAACCGAACCGAGCGCTCCCCGACATCACGCTTTCTATTTAACTCGTGATCCGATCCCTATCTTATATTCGCTACTAACCCACTTCGTTTATTGGCCGCTTTTGAAGAATTAGTTTCAGGAAATTGTCGGCCACCCCCGCGCCACTGCCGGTGATCGTGAACCCGGCACAAATTAAGAAATAACAATCGAGATGAGAGGGAGCCCTCGCTAAGAGAGGGGGAGAAGAGTGCAATACCCGCCGATGAACCCGCCCGTTTATTTACCGTTTACCTAATACCGTTTCTGAGTGAATGTGGTACCCCCGACAATTAAGCTTTCTCCTATAGCGTTATTATGTGTGGAATCAAGTCAGTATTCTTACTTATCTACCAGTATACATCAGCAATAGCTAATGTATAATATATACAATGTTGGTACCTTTTCACTATGTATCACTATTATTTTAAAATTGAATCGGCATAAAAATTAATGGATGTATCGGCGCAATATTTAATAATTTTTAATCAACCATTACCTTTTATTGTTTCAAGTTTAAATAAAATCCATTAATTACTAATGCCCGAAGGAATATAAATGGCATGTTCTCTCAAAAGAGAAATGCAGATTAAACTATATGGATTAAGTTGATTACACAAGGTGATCTAAACTGAGAATAAATAAGAACAGTCAAAGCCGATGTAAGTGAAGAAAAAGTTTGGCGGAAAATTAGATCTGTTGACCCTAGATAGAGAGTAAGATATAAGAGTATGTTGTTTGACCTTAAAGGCGATTATATCGTAATTAGGGGGACAACCTTTACTTGGAACCTCTCACAATTCGACCGCCCAGTCAGGGTCATCGGCTGCTCTCATGATTGACACGGGGGTAATATATATTTATAAGATACGATCCAGTGAAATCTAATGGATAAATCGAAGAGCATCCTTTGACATTTATATGTACAGCACCTCCAAAAAAGTAATTTTTTTAAAGTAAAATTTCACTTACATGTAAAAAAAATCATTGACAATATATTCCAGGTAAAATAAAAACCCAATAACAATATTGAAATGTCTATTCATCGTGTGTCACTGAAATTAATTATACTATGAACATTCTCTAATTTTAATTCTATCAAATAAATAATAAATCAACTATACCAATAATATACAATACTGTATATAATTGGAGGTAAAATCGGAGAGTAAATATGTAGGAGAAACTTGTTCTTGAAGAAAACGCGATTAGAACGAGCAGGTTTGATTTGATTCGATCGCCCAAATCTTATTTGCGCACTTTTCTTAAATTACCCCTTTGGTTTTCCTATAATGCGAGTTGTCCTCAGCGCGTTGTTTTAAGCACGATTTTTGCATCCTACAATGAATTAAAACAAAGCGATCGGGTTCCCATCGATTCTATCTTCACGCGGGAGGCTGCGCGCGAAACAAAGCCTACAGAGTAATTATGGTAAGGCCGGGGCCGTGTTATGTGTGTGCACTATGGTGGTGAACCCGGTCCACCCGGACCCATTGTTCTCCGGCTCTTGTCCCTTTGTTGGAGTCACGACCCGAGAGCTCGGCAACACTCGGCCCAGCAAAAAGGAACGAGAGGAAGAGGAGAATAAGAGGAAAAGAAAATAAACGGGAAAAAAGAAGGGAGAAAATAGAAATTCTAACTAGAGGACAACCCCCTACGCGACTACCGGCCGATGGCGGCCTCGGATAGCGCCGGGTGTTCCCCGGCACGTATACCTCCTCGGTGAATATGAAATTTGCGGCGTAGAAAGCGCAGGGTGGCCCGCGGCTTTTTACCACAGTCGTTAATTGAAACTCGATACCTGTTCACCATCAGCGGGAATAGTACAATGAAAACAGTAAAGAGATAATAACAGTTAAATCCAATGTTAATAAATTTATTTCATTTTAACTTATGCGGTTTCACTCACTACGACACTCCATTTTTTGAGTCATTTAGATTACAAGTAATGCAATGCCAGTACTTTTTAAACACTTAAATAAATATTTAACATTAATTTTTGTATTCAGATATCATCATGGTGTAGTAATAAGACGGCGGTTTTGTTTCAGTTTTCGTTCGCGGTGAGACGGATGGTCACATATGACCCCTGGATTCACAGCGCTGACCCGGGTGTAATTCATTGCCGCCTGGAACTACTTCATTCTGCAGCGATGAGTTATAACGGTAAGCTTGAACAATACGTCTTTTCGGGGTAGAAAACTATCGAGGTAATTTCGCATCAGTGAATTTTAAATTGGTCACGCCGACGAAGTCCCCCCCATGGCCCTCTGTTCTTATCGTTTTAATTATCTTGTTTTCGATTAGGCAGTATATTCAGAATAAGTCAATTAAAGTCGAGAATTCAATTTTAGGCGAATCATTAGATAAATATCAACTTATGTTTGTTGTCAGTCACAAGCAGAAATTCCACAGAAATGTGATTAATTGTATTGTACGCAAGTTTTGATACAGTCTTTAATTTCCGACCGGCGGACTACTGCCGAGTAATTATTCGCTGAGAGTTACGAGCTCAACTCAACACATAAAATAATATATCCATGTATGGAGTCTAATGGCCTCGATTAGACACTTCGGTTATGCGCAATATAACCTTTAACAATCGAGCTGAGTTCGAGACCTTCGGGCGTGTGGTGGACCGCAGGGTCCACTCTTCCCGGGCAACTTTATGTTCGGAACTGTCGTCAGATTAATAACGACGTACTTTAATTACAGTTATTAGCAAATGACAGAACGATTAATGTACATTTAAAAAAACAGTCCGAGGATATTATAAATTCAGAACTGGTTCAACTCCTCGGTTCAAACTTTGTCATTTTTATCCTGAACGAGGATAAAATTGTTATCTAGAAAAGGAATATTTTCCGAAACTTAATTTTAATTTTAACTTGTTGTATTTACGACGAGATAACCCCCAAAATAAATGTAAAAATATAAAATAAGAAATATAAAAAACATTTTTAAAAATGTTTTAAAAATGCGAGCCTTCAGGTTGTTGCATTTATTATTTAGGAACTGTTTCTTACACGAACGATACGGAATTTGTTCATCAACTCCCTTTCTAGACAACTTCTAGAACTTCTAGAACAAAAAATTATCCTCTTCAGCATCCCTAATAAACCGGTGAAATCCTTCCTACGTTAGGTGGACACAGACAAATTTTAATTTTTGCACTATAGTATTTCAAAATCAAGGAACAACGCGATTTGTAGAACAAATTAATCCACCTCTGTTTCATGTAGGGTAGTTCTTTTTATTTTGGCTCTAGATTTTTCCTTTTAATGTACACAACAAGATTTCGTTGAATGATTTCGACGCGAGCGGTATTCTACATGTTGCCGACACACAACGCAACGAACACCCACACACACACAAAGTATGGAAAGTATCGGTGTGCCCTTGTCCCAACAACGGTCAAGGTCCTTAACGGAGACTCCAGTTAGTAACAAAACGTCGCGATAACATCGGATCAGATCTGAGTGTCCGAGCGGCCCGGCTTTATATATAGGTCAGAACGATTCTGCGCTGCTGTTTAAGCCGACCGGCGGGTCGGTTGTAGGAGGACACGCCTGATCTTTTTTTTGTTCTGGATCAGAAACTCAACTGTGCATTTATAAATATCCGAGAGATTAGGATCGTGGCGTTTGGACGGGTGTTAACCGCCGGCCAGTTGGTTAAATTGAACACTGCCTCTATCCGACCAGGATCACAAAGGGTAACGGTCGTGACCCACTCGGTGTCAACGAAAGGGCGGCATTAAGGCCTCTGCGGGGTCTGAAGGTCTGCCAAAATATCTGGCGTTATATCAAAAGAAGCGGACTACTTAATTAAGGGTTTTATTTTTGAACGTCCGCTTTCAAGCCAGGAAAATTATATCATTTAGAACCAGTTCGCAAATGTTCTCGAAATGGAAGCGGGAGTAGTTTCCTGGATGACTACATGAAACGGGGCACGTTTCTTTAAGGGCAAAAGACACAATTCAAGAAAAAACAATGCGAAAGTATGTATTCGAGTCACCATAATGCTTTAGAAAAATCATTCTTTTGTGTCTTGTTCACGTGCTCTAGCTATAAGAAAGCACTGTTTGTTATTTTTGTGTCAATGTTAATCAGTTCCTAGTATAGAAATAATGTCTATTTTTCCTAAAACGCTATTCGCGAGAGTGAGTTTACAATTTTTATTATACTCAAATCGGAAAGTACTGAAATAATATTTAGGTTATGTTGTACTCTAGGCAAATTTATCTTCGAGCGTTGCTTTCTATGTGACTGACTCAGTCACTCGAATATTTCCATGCAGAAAAGGACCGACCGGGGGGGGGGCTTTTCCGGTGAAGGTTAAAGTAGTGGGACACGTCAGGTCCGGGTTGGACAGCCGGAGTATAGAGTGTTGTTTGACCCGGAGAGTTGAATTAGTAAAATGCCAGTGCTGGAATACAACACATGCAACGCCGGGGAGAGGGCGTCGGCGTGATTGGCAAAAACACGGGCCCCGGGACCGATGACAATATAAATGTGTCACTCGTTATACCGCCCTATCGGTGTCAATCTTCCCTCTATTTCACGGCCAACAGAGTGGCGATACTCCTCCCCTCGTCATGTACGTTTTCGTCGGTATGTAAAGTGGACGCATGTCCCCGGCGGGCAGGTGGCCCGGTCACGTGTTCCCGAGGATTGTTCTTCCCATATTCCTCTTCACCCTTTTCCTACCTCAATAAAACTATGGCCCTTTTAGGGGGTCAATTGTAACTTTCGTTTATTAAATTCGTGGAATTTAATGAATAGAAAAAAAACAACAAAACATTGTTCACGACATCTTAGCAACATAAAAAATGAATAAATATTTGATTAATATTGATGCATGAATTAATATGCATTAGTTGCTTCAATACGGCGTTCCAATTATTTAACTGGATGTTGCTAATTACAATTGAACAGTGAAATGAAAAGTGAAAACTTTGTTTTCGGCCAGTATGAATAGACTTCTATAAAATTGACATATTGTCTAAGCAAGTGATTTGTAGAAAAGACTTCGTTCTCCACACGCACAACATTAGCCATAACAATTGCGGAATGCCAAAATTCAATTCCTAATCTATTTCTCAATGCATCTGGAAATATTTATAATTTTTCAGTCCTCGATTACATATGACAAATGAGTGGGCGTCAGTAATGGACTTATGGTATAGAGAAGGCAATAGGTTGAAGGTGGGGGTGAAGACCGACAAATGCAGAGGGGTTGGTCAAACGTAGTTTAAAAAGCCCGAACAATGGAGGCGGGTTGTGTGTGTTTGGCCCGGCTTTTAAATCCAGTTATGAGACGTGACCCTCCCTCGGTCGCCCGTCCGTTCAATATTTTCGTGACCGACTTTCCCTTTCTATTTTTCCCTCCTCGTTCACCTTTTGCCGATAATTTTCGATTCGCGTTCCCGACGGTTTAATAATTGGCGAGAACAATTTGTGTTATCACCGCCCCCCAGTTACGTAAACAATCGTGAGCCGATAAATTTGAAGATCGGAGTTCGTTGAACGCCACCGGATTCAACGAGCGTCGGTTGGAAATAACGTTTCGATTTTTACCTTCCCCAAGCGGGATCGGAGCCTACGGGCTGTAGGACAGAACGTCATCACGGGTCACTGTGGCATTCTATTTGTAAATATTAAAATATTTCTTATCCGTCAGCTATATTACAAAAAAAATTGGAAATTATTTAATTTCGGTTTAATTTATATTTTGTCTAATTTCAATTCATCTTCTTTTCCAACTTCGAAACAAAACGACCGACATAGAATATTTTTAGTAAAAATCAAACATGCTCTTATAAGACCGATAATTCTTCCACCCGAGCAAATTTACCTACGAAGCGGCCCACACGTTCCACAAGTTATTCGGTACTATAAAATATGAAGTGCAAATAGGTAAACATCATAAATGAAAATTATTACAATATAACAAAACAATGGCTCCTAGAGAGTAAAAACAGTAACAACAGCACACAGAAAAATAATTTCGTAATATTGTTTAAGTATACATTATTTGTTAATAGAATCATTAGGAAAATTTTAATTATTTTGATTTCGTCAAGGATTGTAATACCAATGAGCGTAATGTACTTTTCTGAGAACAGAAGACGTCCAAAGTTGCCCGGACATTAGGTAAAAGTCCTCGTAATGCCTACCTAATAGTTGCTATATATATATTTAAGGCTGAGGTGTTCTCCTCCTTTCCTAGGTGGACTGCTACTATAAATCTCAATTGGCCCTGTAGGCCGGGGCACCATTACTTTGTTAGCTACTGGCCCCCTCAAATAAATCTATACGGCGCTGATATACGCCGGTAAATCAATCGGTACTCTAACCCAGGGGAGAGCTCCTTCTACATCCGATATTTATTAATCCCACGCCTTCAAGGGTCTGGACCGACAGTACTGCTTCCAGAGGCTCGCAGAGCGCTCGGGGCTACGGGATTTATCTTCCTTTCGATATCATAGACCAAACCATAAACGTAATAAAATACGCTAATTTTTTGAGCCGTAACTTTTTTCTGAATTTTATAGTGAATTATTATATGATGCGTCAGTTAAACAATTCAGTTAGCGACATAAATCTGAAAACTCGCGTTTCAGATACAATTTAACGTAAAGATGATTAACGCTACCTTGATAGATTCGTTTGTTTGCTTAATTGCGACTGAACGTACATCAGTACAGATGTCTTACAAGGAAAAGTAGACGTTACCCGCAATTCAGAGGAAAATAAATCTAAACAATGTATTAGTAAACATCTTAATGGACTTGGTTTTAAACGAAGTCAGAGGTCTTTATGTACTAAAATATATGGACGCGCATTTGTCGAAGGCATTAATTTAAGACGAGGTATGCAGCCGCTCTACAGGGGCGGCGAGCGACCTGCGTCCGTGCAATTCTTTTTGGACCGCGTCCTATTTAAAGATTCACCTTCGATCGCTATTTTAAAACCTTTTTTCATGTGTTCGTCCCTATTTACAAATGAAAAGGGTGTTATTGGTGTCGATAATTGTTGAGTTTACTGAAAAGTACTTTTTACTAGCTGTTTATTGCTAGTCGCAAGTTGAAATTCATTTCGAGTAGAACTAGATAATTATTATTATATTATCGACTCTGGCATTCTAGATGATGGCCTCTTGAATATCCATTGCGCTGAATACAAAGAATGTTGGACAGGTACGATACAATATGTTAAGTTGCCAATTTCAATGTGTTGACGACGTGTTTAACAGACATAAAGTCAACAAGAAATTGATCGAATCGTTTTTGAAACGTGTTTTGTTATACGCTCAGATTAGCTCATTAAAGACTTTGAATTTCTAATTACGCCTATGCTTAATTAATAGGATTCCGCAATAATAAATTCAATAACAGACAGAGAAAACAAAACCGTTTTACATTTGCATTCATTGAATTGCCATGAATGTCGTTTCAAAGCGGCCAGTTGTCGTGTACAAGTATCGAGTGCGAATTAAAATATTTAAAGTAAGAATGATTATATCGAATTACACGTTGTGTGTACAGCGTTTGCAGTTTGCGATGACTGCCAAATACAAAAATAACATTGTCAATATCGAAACTAGGTGTGGAAATAGTAACCCATGTGACTAACACTAGATACTCTCCAAAGCTGCGTCATTTAGAATTCGAATGAACACTCTGTTATAATATAATGGGGATGTTGAGGGTATTCTTAATGACAGGACCTGGACATAACGGTATTGAACCCAGAGCCTTGCACAGGGACGAGAGAAGAGGAGTCAGTAAATTGATGATATTTCGAAATGTCCTGGTCCGCCCTTCGAATACTTTAAGATATTTATATATACAGTTTTTATGATTGCACCAAAACCTACTGTATAGCCTCTGGCATATTCTGCGAGCTGAAAATGTCCTTTTTTTGAGAATTTTTTTAAACATTCTGATGAAGTGTTTACCGTGTTGCATCTTTATTTTTCTAATAATTTCAAAGCGTTGAAAGCTGGCCTGGAAATACTCGATTCTCCCACTTACTCACGGTCCTAATAGCAGTCGTTCCTTATGGCCTCAAGTTGTCCTTAGAACAGTGATTATCAGAACAACTTGTTTGCCTACTCTATAGCACATTGCTGTAATACTAATGCCCCCTTCCCTTAGCGATTTTGAATTCCGAATGCCCTATTCGAAGAATGCAATTGTAATACCCCTTGGAGTAATCGGCCGACGAAGCAAGTTACGGCGTTTGGAATGCTGTTTACATTACACCGACATTTTAGAATACTCCAATTGATATTTGCCACTCCTTGTACCTTCCTGCGCATTCATTGAAACGATACCTGAATGGCCTTATTTTCTTCCGTTAGGGATCATTTTAATTATGATATTAATGCAGGTGGCAGTTTATAAATAAAATCATCCAAGTTGCATTTTTTAAATGTTAATATTGAGCGTTGCTATGTATATATATTTATATATAATTCTCTTGTTTACAATTGCGTTTTTACTTTGTGTCTACAATTTTTGTTCTCATGTCAGTCTTTTCACAACCACGCACTCTCATGTTGATCGAAATAATAGTGTAATTAGTTCAGAAGAGAGGTTTGGAAGAAAGACGTTTGTTTATTACGTGGCGTTATTCGGCGGTAATGTAGGTGGCTCGGTAATAGCAGACGTTAATTTTTAGTAGCCGTGTCCTATTTAAATAAGTTGGCGCCAGTAAGGAATGCCCACTGTCATATTATTTTAGTCTATTGATGTCTTTATATATATATATATATATATATATATATATATATATATATATATATATGATAATTAAATATTTTCGCAACACAGAAGTGAATGTCGCATTTCTAATGATTCCACTGACCATAGTTTTGTTTTACTCGACAAACCATAAATAACAATATTTGAATTTCTAAATTAAATGAGTGGTAATAAATAAAATAAATAATGGAAATATGTCTGCTTATACATATTACAACATTAATACAAATGCGCATATTCTGTATAATAGAATATGTATTATTTCAGCTCATTTCTGTGTTAACCGTTGCATTGGGAATGCTTTACGTATTACATGAAATATTTGCAATGGTTGCCGTGATGGAGAAAAAAGTATTTTCCATTATTTTCAAGTACTTAAGA
The DNA here is from genome assembly GCA_019843655.1 of Lethocerus indicus. NCBI lineage: Eukaryota > Metazoa > Arthropoda > Insecta > Hemiptera > Belostomatidae > Lethocerus > Lethocerus indicus. The sequence goes on from JACDQD010000008.1 coordinate 14,901,848, forward strand.
CTTGAGACTCCTTAAGTGTCAATGTGACAAGTGTGTGGATGTGAAATTATGTTTCCGATCTCGGTTTTCGAAAATGTCTGCTATATTCCTATTTCTGTTATAACAACCAAATTCCATTTGCAATGTTTGAACGGTTAATGTCTCTTATAAGTTGAGCTATAATGCTGAGATATAAATTGTTCTTATTATGGTAAACAATTTCGCGAATATATTTCCTAGAATTTTTTTTGAATAGATAATATAAATTCGATCTCTAATGTATGGACATAATTACCATGTGATTGTCAATCGAAGGACACCCCTGAGAACTTTTATTGATTATAATGATTACTGTAATTACCGTAATATTGGTGTTGGATTTTTTGGTGTTAGTGAGATAATGATATGACAGTGATAAATGTCCGTAGACATTGAGTTTAGAATATATTAATACTTGTTTAAAGTACCTGTTATCCATATTTAATTAGTATTGTTAACTCTGATCCATGAAAGGCGTAGAAATGAGTGCCGAAGGATGATTGATAGAAATAGAAACTACAGGATTTAAGCGGGGAGCATTGCGATGCATTTTTAATAAAGGAAAAGTGGGTTAACACCCCATAAAAGAAGAATTAACATATTCATATTATTGGCAAAAAGGTCAGTATTTTCCTTCCTAAATTTAAAAAAAGAATTCAGTTCATTTAGTTTCTAGATTACAATATCTTTATTTTTCACGTATTTATTGGTACATTAAATGATTACTTTTTATGATAGAACGTTTTGTGGTTTCTCGTGATTGTTGGGAACTTCGAAGCGTCGAACGCATCAAAATCTCGAACCGTACAAGTATAGAAAATTTATTATTATTGAAGCCTCGATTATGAAAATAAAATCAGTCATAAATATTGTAATTTAAGACACTCGTAGTTAACATTTTAATATTAATGAAGTCGCCGCCCCCGGTCTATGCATTTCACACATTATTTAATGTTCAGACGCTATTGTTACGCTGTTCTTATTATTATCATTATCATCCGGCCATTGTCGTTCACCCAACGCGACGATGAGCACTTTTCACTGACCTTTGATCTTAATTTTAAGAAACGTTCGTCTTAATATTGATATACAAGCTCAAATAATTAAAAGAGCCTTATATCGCCAATGGGCATCAGAGATTTGTACAATGTACTTATTGCACTATGCTGATTTGTAATTAAAAATGCGCTTTTACTGTAAGGCAAGTGAATGCGTAGGCGAAGTAAATGATCAGTTTAGCAAAAGCATTATCATTCAATACGAGTAATAGAAATGAATCTTCCTAGAAAATTATTTTAACGGTATGTTGTAATTAAAAATGCGTAGCTTCCAAAAAATAGGAAATAGGGATTTTAGATTCGTAATTTGATTTTAGAAAATCTGACCCGTACATTGGTGTCTGCAACACCGTTCAACAGTCAACATTTTTCTAACAGTTCCAACTGGTATATATTTTTATTTCCAAATATATATTCCATATACTCCAAATTTCTGTTTTCATTCTTGAAATATAAAGTTTAGAATTTATAATCGTTTTCAATTATTTATTTGCTCTCTCTTAAAATACTTATAATCACTATACTAGAAATACTTAATTATAGGACGTCGAGAAGCCAGTACCTGTAATCAGAAAGGAATTATTATCATTATTTTGTAGTACTGAAGTATGATTAAGACTAAATAGCACGGCGGACGATTACAGGAGCGTTAATATCGAACGTTCTAAAATCTGTAATTTTAGCACTTCCTTATGCTTATTTGCGATTCAAGTGAAAACATATCTGAAAATATATATCTAGTAGGAATTGCTCGCCAAATTTTGTGAATGATCCGAATTCATTATATTAATTTTAAGTTATATGGATGGAGTTTTATGCTAGGGTTAGTGAAATGACTAACTATTAACGGGGTTCCCATTGAAATTCGGCTAACTAGTCAGGCACGCCAATCTCCTAACCTAAGGATGTTCGTACCTTGTTTAAGCGCTGTTCGAGTGAATGGCGGATGGAATATCCTAAAATTGTCGAGGTCTCGGCCGAGGTGCGCGTCCTGTTCGAGACTGGTGGGTTATGGGTGGCCGGCGCTCGCTACGCTCTTCCCAGGACCTCCGGTCACCCCCCGAACATTTGCATCCGTATTCAACGCTCGATATTACCGTGCACACGTGAAACGCTAAAATGCCCGTTTCAACCAACCCCGGGTCAATAAAAATCTCGTCCGGCTTGCGTCCGATTCTTGCAACGACAGAAAACTGATGTTATGTCCCCGCACGCCTTTTAAGTCATAAACTGTACCGGTTTCGCCATTCCACCATTGCTAGTAGCATTCCGTCAGTTCTGTCGTGAAGTACTTATGCACTTAGAACTCTTAGCAATATACAAGCGGCATTGTTGACACCCAAGCAAAAGAATTAACGTACTATGAATGAAAGTTCCAGTAAGCATTATATTTCCGTAACCATTTCTCCAGAGGGATATATTTGAGATATTGCAATTCATTAACAATTTTAATGATACTCGGAAAACAGTTAATGCATGTGATATGAAAGTAGTTATTTCAATTAGTTCATTTTGATGAATATTAATATATAATGTAAACATTTGGGACAAATCTATTTCATGATTAAATCGAAGCTCTACAAATAAATATGATCGTAACAACTATTTTATATTAACGAACAGAGTGGAATTCGAGTTTCAGTTCTTAGAACGTCGAGAACTGATAATATCCGGGGATAAATATTAATGAAACTACATATTGTCATATTCTATAAACTTATTATTCTAAGAAGTACGAAATATTATTAATTCATTAATATATTGAATATTCAATACTTGATTTATAGACATTATGGCCTTAAGCAGGAATGAACAATTTATAGAGGAATTATAGCGATCCATACATTGTTTGATCAGATGTGTTTCAAGTTATTAAAAATAAATTATTTAGGTTATTCAACTTAATAATATATAATTACTCACCGGGTTTTTCTTTTTTGTTAAGTCTCGTTTGCAGTCAAAGCTTGTATTGAAGATTATAGAAATCTGTTATTTGGGAACAGTCGTGATAAGGGTTCGACATTTCAGGAAGATCGATTCCCCCGTACTATTATACAGCCCAGTTCCGGTGTACGGGCATAAGAACGGATCTACTCCGGCGGTTCGGCCTAACCTGTTGCTGTGTCGGACGGCGGGGCGGGTGTTAAAACGTCCGTGAAAAAACAGTCATTAACCAAAGTGACTGGGACAATAATGCGGCGTGTCAGTAGATTAGGGCCCCCCTCCCGCCTCTCCTATAAAAAGGTATGTGGCTTATTAAGCGGGCTTTTTTACGAGGCACCGCTCACCGCCCCCCTCACCGCCCAAACTCCTCGGGGCCCCCCCCATACAAAAAACCCGTAAGGGCGTGTGCGTGCCCTAGCGCGTGCCCAATGCGCCCTGTCCCAATGCCGAGATACTCATACAACCTGATTCTGTTAACATAGGAACCTGTATGATGTGGGACCTAGGCCGAAATCTATAGAGACAAATATGGGGTTGAGATGCCTTATTTTTGGATAAAGGCGCCTGGTTAAATAAAGAGAATATTGCTCCAGTTGAAACAAAATTAATTCCAATCAATATTAGTACCGAGGAACGTTTTTCGCAATAATACTATTTGTACATTTTCTAATTCCTTTTATTCATAATTTTATTAGCGTTTATACTGTTGATACATAATAAGTAATAAAAAGTTGTTTAAATTTTATGACAAATTCAAAACACGCAATTAAAAGATGCTGTACCATTCCGCGAAGACGTTCAATTCATATTTCATTTGATTCGGTTCACTATACGGTCATCATGAAGGATAAATGCAAATGGTGTCTTTATTGATAAACTTCATTATAGTTATAGATATTTACTCCTTTCATTGTTGTCACTCATTCTATCAAGCCTCTGAGTTTCACTTTACCACCGTTTTCTCGAAAATTTGAAACCGTATTTTCACTAAACTCGAGAAGGCGCGGTCCAAACGGAAAACGAGTGGACTTACAATAGGGAAGAATACTATTTTGAATCGGGCCCGGGAGTGTTTCTTTCTCTCGGCGAAACTCCACGGCTCGACGGTCGGGAAAGAATTCGTGAAGGCGCAATGATTCGGGGGTACTTCGCGGGTTGCGTAAGGCAGGCGAGAATCGTAGAAGGAGACGGGCGGAAATTACAGAGCGGGGTGCAATACTGGACGAGACTCGCCGACGCCCCAAACCGGTTTTAGGGACACCGCGTGTACCTCCGCCTAGACACCCGCACACTCACCCCGCACCAGGTATAACAAAGGCTCCCACAGATAAAGGATTAGCTGTTATACTTATATCCCTCAAGAACATTTTAGATGACGAAGAGGGATATCTTTTACGATTCTTTAATGTAAAAAAAGTTGGAAATTTTCTGCGATATCCGTAGATTTAAAGTGAAGACCAAAAAAATATTGTGCAAATACTTAATTATAATACGCGATAATAAATCGTGTAGGATACATCCTTTCCTGGTAAAAAATATTTAAACATGGCTCTACTTCCGCTATAGATTTTCCGCTGTTTAAATGATACCGATATTTATGAGATTTTAACTTATCCCAAGAAAAGCTGATAATAAACGACCGGAAAATTTAACGTTTACACGCGGCTGAAAATCCATGTTCGTAGTATACGTGAAAAATCAAAATGTATGCCACTTTCACGGATAATATGTCACAAAAATTATGATAATTTTCAGCTGCATTTCCTACGTTCGAGTCGCATATTGTGGGTGTCGGACATTCGAAGAGGTCGTTCAAAGTGGAGCAGGATACGTTGCGTATATTACCCACTTCGCTACCTACTTATTAGAGTCGATGTCATATGATTTCCTATAACGCCCACGAGATGATGCCGTTTCCATCGTAATTACGAATAGTTTAGAGATCATTAAGTTGTCAAAGGCAACGCATCCGCGTTTTAATTATAACTAAAGATTCATTTTTTGCTTTATTAATATGTTCGAGTGGTATGTCATTGCGGTCCTTAAGCCGCAATTCAATCCAATGAATAGACTAATGGTATTAGACTGAAGAAATTACGAACACTAAGAGCAACGAAGGATTGAAAAAGAAAGAGAAATAAAAAGAACAACGAAGCGTAATGAAGTGGAGTGTACCTTCACAGGTGAATTGTCCGTAATGTTTGCCGCTGGACTTGTCCCCGCAGACGACGCATTCGATGTTCTGGTTCTTGTCGGGTTGGGATCCACCGCTCTGTCCGCTGCTGTTGGTGCCGGGAGTGTCGCGGAGTCCGGGGGCACTGACACCCGGCGGGAGGGCCTCTTCGACGAGGAGTCCGGCGGAGGCTGCGGCGGCTGCGGCTGCGGCGGCGGCCGAGTCCGACCTCCAGGGCTGGGCGGCGACCAGGCCCCCGGTCATAGTGCGCGGGAACCCCAGCTCCAGGCCCCCGCCCTCGTGGGCCCCCCCGCCACCCCCGCCTCCGTGGTAGCCGCCCCCGCCACCGCCCCCGGGGCACAGCACCGCCAGCGCGTTGTGAGGCACAATAATGTTGTCCAGCGACGATGGGGGCGGCACTAGCACCGCCACCCTTCCGTTTATGGAATTACTAACGGGCTCTCGCCCCGTTTACTCCTCCTTCCTCGAGTCCACTCCTTACTAAAAGCACAACCTGTCCCACTTCGTTATTACCATAACTATGGAGATTCAGAATACCGAAATCACGGTGGGTTCACTGGGAGCGAAGTTTCTGCTGCGATCACCGTCTCGGACCGAAGACGTCTCTGAGATTAGAAAGGTTCACAGTAGGCGGTCGACGAGTCGGGTGCATTTCACGAAAACGTGACAAATCTTCGGCTCTTGGAAAGCCGGTAAACGCGGAAAGGAGACCGAAGGGGGCGTGGGGCGATCACCGGCGGGGGGATGGTGGGGATGTCGTGCGGGTGTGGCGCTTCGCGACACTACCGCGCCGTACCGATAAGTGATAATAGTAATAATATTAATAATTATTATCGCTATTACATAGGGAGACTGATAATGGCACAGGCACACACTGACACTGACACTTGGGGCGCGCGCGCGCACTCGCTATCGATAGTAGTAGTAGATGTAGTAGGAATAGTAGCGACGACACAACAAAGAAGCGGTTTGACCCTCGGAGGCCGAGTGTCGACCATCAACTGACTATACTGGTCTATAGTATGTGTGCGTGTCAAGGGGCGGGGTGGGGGGCGGCTGAACCCTGACCTCCCCTCCACCCTGCCCCTGGCCCCCCACCTCTGCCCCCGTCGTCATGGCGACGGGCTGTCGACCTCCTCCCATTGGCTCCCGACCCCGGCCACCTTTGCTCTATTGGCGGGGTCTAAAGTTCGCCTTCCCCCCCTCCAGCCTGTACATCACTAGCCCCCACCCCACTTCACTATCTAATTCAGCACCGGTATAACGCGCTATCACTCTCTTCCTCTCTTTCTCTCACTCACTCCCTCTCTATCTCCTCTCTCTCTCTCTCTCTCGCTCTCTCTCTCTCTCTCTCCAACCCCTCCTCCACCCAGTCATTCTACCTCGCTCTCACTCTCTCTTACTCCCTCTCACTCTTTGGTCCCTTCAAGATATTTCGCTCTTTCTCCTCCCTCCTTACTCTCGCTCTGACTCTGACTTCTACGCTTGTCTTCTAAATTACCGTTATTCCTGGGTTAATTACCATTACACAACTAATAGTTCACTCTGGCCGCCGTGGAACGTACCATTAATAAAATATAAAACTGCTTTTTGCGAAATTGTTTATGTAACTAATTACATATCCTTGATTTTTAAAAATCCGGGTTCAACTATTTAAATGCATTTATGTGCTTCCTATAATCCACCCGGAATAAGTATTGTTTCGGAAATAAATCTTATTATTTAACTTTAGATTTAGATTATTCAAAACTTTGATAAAAAAATAATACAATTTGGAAATTAAATTATGTTTTTTATGAGCCTAGTCGCATAATTTTGCATAAGAAGTAGTGGAAAAGGAATTGGCTCTAGGGTTTCCCTCAGAGATGATCAAGAGGTAGATCTATACCTCCAATTTATGTAATTGGATCAAAACAACATATCGGTTATTAATTAGTCTTATAGTCTCTTCCGTCAGAAACATTGCCAAAGATGTTTGAATTAGATAGGAGGAAGGACTGAGATTACTACAGCCCTAAAAAGGCCCTAAAAGACCTACAGTATGGTAGTCCACCGTATTTTTTCATCAGTATATGTTTCATATATTACTTCTCTGTCTACTAGAAGATACGTAAAACAGTTTTTTTGAAAACTGATGTTCGAAAACGTATCAGATACTCAAGAAGATTTTTTTGTGTACTCACACTAACACTCATACTCTTACTTTTATTTTCCCTTTTATGTTTCACTTTGGAACCGCCCGAGAAAACAGGGTTTTTAATATGTTTCGCTGTTCCTGAAGCGATAGTCCGTCCGTATTTCCTCTAGGATCTTTATGCCGTTGATCTGATATATGTATATATAATTATTTTTACATAATTGCAACATACTGTCATGCATAAATCAATATTTGCAAATGCCCCGTACCTATACACAGGTGGCAAACCCGCACAACACAACAATTAGTTCTTATAATTAACTATTACTGATTATTTGAATTACATGACAGACGTCTTATCTGCACAGATATATCAATGTAAGTCCTGTCCATAAATTCGAATTCTGTATAACTAAACGTTGTACTATGAAAGAAGACCTATACAATACTTCAAGGTAGGGAAGTTACCGTCCCTCATTGAGTAAAGGATTAGATATCACTTACGACTCGAAATGGATGTTGTCCTAAGGGAAGGGCATACGTTACACTTGGATGGCATCCTTAATTCATAGAGTTGTCTTCATTTATAAAATTCTTCGGATATCACATTATCGATAAATAAGGATATCTTCAAGTCCTTTCTAGTTGATTAATTGATAGCAATTAAATGAAATGGGATTGTTTCTCATGTATAGTCCCTTCCAGGCAGTGTATCATTGATTCATGGGAACAGTTGAGATTAGGGATCGACCGGAATATTTAATAAAGTATTATTAATAAGAAACGATATGTATTAAAATAGAAAACAGAGGTCATTAATGCGTACAGTATAGATTTAATTGTTATATGGTCTGTGAATATTTCAGTTCATATGTCTATGATGCGTACGTATATACGTAAATCACCAATAAGCGAATTGAGTGACGTTTAAGAACGAATCAGAACATATAATTCTTTTGCTGAGTGAAACCGACCTACCTTTAAAGTTTCCAACAGGGCTTCTTTGAAGATAGACGTTCATATATGCACTAGTCCGAATTCAATGGCGGAATATCCGTATAAAACACCTATAATACTGTGTATATAATACCTCCAAAGTAACAAACGCAGCTAGGCAGAACATAATGAAAGATTTATTTTTTAAATTCTGAATTAGCTTACGGAATTAGAATTAGATTCAGATTTATTTCTGGGCCGCTCAGATTTATGCTTATCTATCGGGCGATTTGAGCTGCAGATGTCACAAGGATTGTGGGAGCCTTTATTTTGAAACCGAATAGAGTTTTAAGGTAAATATGAGCTAGAATCATAAAGCGAATAGGATATCATTGAATAAGATGGGATATCCCACGGTTCCATTACAGTAATTATAAACGGGGCGGAAGCGTTCCAGAATTTTATTAAATTGGAATTTCGTCCGGGCGGAGGGACGAACGTCTTCGGTCCTTCTGTTTCTTTCTTTATCTCGCTCTCTCCCATATTTTCCTTCTCCAGGCGTCTTTGTTCCGGCGGTATGGCCGACGATGGTGTGGCAAAGGGGGCGGGGGTGACGACGCCTTGATTAAAAAGGCATTTGCCCGCGGGAGTCTGGGCCAAAAGTACGGATGATTGCTCGGGACAGATCTCTCGGGCTCTCCGCCTTTTCCCTTTGTTTATCCCGGGCAGGGCCCTTCCCTACTACTTACCGAGCCGGTGGCCCTCTATACCTCCCCGGCCCCGGCCCCGGTCACAATGGAGACCGCTCGCTTTCTCGCTCCCACTCGGTGTCCTCTCCCGCGTCTCGCTCTCCCCGCTAAATATAGTACTCGATGGGGCGCCCACCACTCCCGGCGTGTCGCCACCTTACCCTCCATTAGGAAGCAATCCTCGGTAATGCACTACCCCCTCCCCCACCCCCGCCTCTTGTTCCCCGCTACTCCGATACCTCTCCGCTCCTGTACTCACTATATTCTTTATTCTTCGGCCTCTCCGGTTCAACGACTCTCCCCTCTGATAGTAGAAGAGATATTAGATAAAACCCTTTGGTGCGTATTGGGCCCGCATGAAATAATTACTTAAAGGGAGGGGGTACTTTTCTGCAGGAGGAATCACTCCAACGAACAGAATATGCGGTTAATGGATTATTAGCTTAAGCTTTTTTGGAGGAGTTTGGAATATCGTGACTGTTGCCTATTCGGCCCCAAGCTAGACTGATTTTAGATAATCGACGTAACTTATGAGGCGCTTACGTCAGTGCTGCTCCTGCGTTGTTTTTAATTTAAGGATGTCTTTTTGGCGTCCGCGAGAATTTAGAATTTCCAGAATTTTGTGGGACAATTCAGAATACTCTTTTCATCATGATGTTTTTAGACGCACACATTATCTTCATTACGTTTGTTGTTCCTTGGCACTTCACTGGATAAATATGATTTTAAAAAATGGCACGAAGGGCTATTCCGTAACGAGTGAGCGGGAAATGTTTATTTGTATGTCATTTTGCGGTTTCCCTTTGAATAGCGTATAATGGATATTTTACTGAAAGATATTTGGATGGTTCATCTTCATTCTTTTTCTTCTTTTAAATAATTTTGTTGCGAGTGAATGAATATCCCTCTGCGCCGATGGCAGCTTAGCCTCGCATTAGGAGGGAGCGCTGTTCCTGGTAATGCACTCCCCTGTCATTGTCCCGACAGCCCTCCTCTGCTGCTATACATCTCTTTATTGTTCCTCGCTCCAGTTCAACCTGAGTGTGTTCGCCTTAAATTTACAGAGTGGTAAATCGCGCGAAACCGCTTTTAATGCTCGTACCTCCCTTCTTCTTGAGATTAATAATTTAGAAAATGCTCCCCCGGGTTCTCCATCGCCGGACATTTATATGATACATTTCAAATGGATTCTACCGTTAGGTCCAGTCCCGCGATTGCATTAATATACATCCGAGTCTAGGCTTAAATTAAATTCCATGTATTTAAAAACAGCTTCAAATTGATTACAGTTGGAACATCCATTAAGAATAATTTGGCTCAGAATAGCCGGATGGAGTTGAAATATTTTTTATTAGAAATTCTGTTATCATATCGTATTCCCTGATATTAAAGAAGATAATTAGCCCATTATATCGAATGGATCATTAAAACTACTGATATCTGGGCTGGATGTGTCGAAATATATTTTCAACATTTATTTAGGATATTTCTTGTTACACGATTGCTTAGCACTTCTAGTAATTTCGTCCATATTTTCGTTTAAAATGTAGCGAAAGTACCAGAATTTAATGCAACATACTCACCCTTACGTATTGTAATTAATTATGTACGAATTGTAATTAATTAAGCTTTTATGAATAGCTGATATTAGGCAGGAAATAACAGTTACTCGTTAAGGCTTCTTCCATATATATCTGTGCCGTTGTATCTGTCTCCGCCTCATTTTTACAAACTGCGTTCCAGAATTAGTCTGTTTTGTCGCAATTAGTCTTAATCTAATCGAATCTAGGTCGCACGATCTATTCGATAAGTGTGTTCCCATTGATATCGTAACTTGTTTTCGAGTTCAACACTGCCAGTGTTATGAACAGGCGATCGGAACAATAATGGGAACCAGTGGCGCTAATTATAATGTTTGCTCTCAAGGGCTCTTGTAACTATTTTCAATAATGATATTTCGACAGGTACTGGAAAAACCTGGTATTATAGTTTTTTTAATATACATCATAATAATTTGACACTGACTTTAATTTTTACTCCGATTTTTTACTTTGATTTATAACAGCTTAGCTAAATTTTTTCCATTGGCCTCCTGTGATGAGAAAGTTTATTCAGACATCGTATATATTATAATCATATGTATTAGATCAAATAGGCTGTAATCATATTGTGGACTCCTTTTTAATTTTTTGGAGATTAGTTTGTAGGGAATTATCATCTCAGAAGATGATTCCTCCAAAGAGAAATTACAAATTGTATAGTTTACGTAACCGTTATTAGTTCATGGAACCTAACCGGAAGTTGGTTTTCTAGCCTCGGCTACATTGGACAGAACATATCGGAGATCCGTCTGGAAACAACTGGAAGGGTTGTTCACTAGATGTTGTTCTCCTTCTTTATAGGGATTTATCTTAAAACGGCGAAACGCGATAAAGAGATACTGGCGGTTATCTCGGGTCACTCCAATATGAATCCTTCTTTTTTGCCCCTTATCAAGGGGCCGTCCATGTTTTAAAACTTCGGCGGTTGTTACATCAGCCAAGATAACCGGTCCTGTTGGTACATACCACCAGTTGGGAACATCACTACTGTAATTAATTATTAGGCTCTATTTAATCCGTAGTTGTTATCGTGGGTATCACGTGTTGGGTGCTGTTTATGCAAAATTTTAATTACGTCCAGACTTATCCGTTCGGAGTTTCGTAATAATAATTTGCACAATGGCAATGGTCTATTGAAAACGTTTTGAGAAATTATTTTGTTTCTAATTTAAATTTTCAGTAATAACATGGCCGAATGGTTGTTTAGTTGTTGTACAGTACGATTTGGAACTCTCTCACTCATGAAAGTATAACCCGTAGGGGACACTGGAAGTGGTATCTCCTATTAGCTGCACCCTACATACAGAACAATTACACACCGACATCCCTCACAACAATATACAGTCCACGGGTGTCGTCCCTGAAACTGGTTTCCATCCTTTTAAACGTACGGTCATGTGGTGTTGAGAGGGCAGGATTTGATGAACGGCGAAACAGAAAGAATTGTAAAGAAAAGTCCAGGATGTAAGAATTCCGTCCAAAGCTTCTTGGTGCGCACTGACTACGATATAACGGAGACCATATTCGATAGTTCGTGATGAAAGTCTTCATTAATGTCTTTATAATACTTATTATAATTATAAAATATAAACCAATTGTTTAATACTCCATATATATATATATATATATATATATATATATATATATATATATATATATATAAGGGGTGATTATGCGACTATTAGTACGCATAAAGAATATCCCATATTAATGACTATTGCGAAATTGTATAAATTATCCGGTATTTAAAGTTATTAACGATGCTAATATGATTAGTTGGGTAACATTTCTCAAAATGCCTGGAATAGATGAAGTGTCAGGGTTAATGAGGAGCCGTCTGGGTAATGATGGCCTTACGGTATCTGTGTATTGGAACTACCAGTACCATGGATTTTAATAAAGCTGGGCCTAACCGGATCCGTCTGGTATGGGCCGTGCTCTTAATTACGTGCTCTTAACGTCCCAGAGTCGCCACTTCCAAATAAATTTGACCCTTAGCACGTGCGACCCGAGACCGCTATTGTCTGGCGGCGATGTAGTACTACAGGGATTTCGTCTTGGGTCGAGTGAATGGGTCCCGTTCACCCATAAGGTGTCGATACACTGCAGCTAACTGATATGGATACTAGCGTTGGGTGATTAATATGATTTTCCGCGGATATAATAATGCGTTATAACCGTATAACGAAACCGTTTCTCTAACTTAACAAGAAAGTTGTTTATAGTAATCTGCATTATTGTTGTCTCGTTCTTTGTAGTTCTGTGTAGGTTCTTTGTTTTAACTATTGTAGAAATAAACAATAAAATTACGTACTCTCAGAGACAAGATGTTATGTCCAAGTTGTTCTTACTTAACAACGAACTGCAACTTTATCAAGCAGAAAGGGAGGCCTGTGTGTCCTTAATTCGTTTGAGCCAGATTTTTAGCCGCTCTGTTCTGGATTGAAACCCAACCGAACGGCATGCACCACTTTATTTTTAACACTGTTATCGATAAGATCCCAAAAGAAAGGGGAAGGGTGCCATTATTTTTTTAAAAAATAAAGGGAGGCTTGAGTCTTGTTCGGGCGCGTAATCGTCTTGGCCCAGCTTCATCCCCTCCGCCCCTCGCCTCAAGTTTAGTTTTAATTTATGAAGATGAAGATGAGTTGAATGCTTTATCTTGTGCATGCGTGCGTGTGTGCATGTCTGTGTGTGCGTGTGTGTGTGGTGACGTCACGCCTCAGCCTTCTTAATTAAAGAAGTAACTGGAGAACTGCACCCTAACGAGCCTCTCCTATCTGCCTCGCACAATTTATTAACATCACTCTATCGCTCCATCCTTCTCTCTCTCTCTCTCTCTCTCTCTCTCTCTCTCTCTCTCTCTCTCTCTCTCTCTCTCTCTCTCCCCCTCTCTCTCTCTCTCTCTCTCTCTCTCTCTCTCTCTCTCTCTCTCTCTCTCTCTCTCTCTCTCTCTCTCTCTCTCTCTCTCTCTCTCTGGCTCTTTCTAGCACCCACCGTTTTTGTATTGGGCACACACTCTTTTTTTCTTATTCGGTCCTGTCAATTGTCACCGCACGCCGCCGTTGCCGTTGTTATGCTTCTCGTTTCTTAAAAATCGAGCCTTTCCCTGACTTTCAAAATCCGTCCTTTCAAAATCGCCTCAGGTACTTTTTTCCTTGGCTCCAGTCGGTTCCACGCTTCAACATTGCCATTAGTTGAACTGGCGATAATATCAACGGATATCCGAATAAGCTGTCACTTCTTCGTTGTTAATATTCATTCGGTCCATTAAACATGAAATGTAATCATTCTTGATTGAAATATGTTTTAAATTCCAATAGTAATGGAAATAATTTTTAATATTCCAGGGTTCTGGATTTCACCTCTCATTCGAATTAAAGCCAGGATCTTCCTCTCCACGTTTTCTGTATATCAGGTATGTGTTCTTTACATTACTTTTAGTTTTAGTTGGTTTTAAAAAAATCTTTATATACAATGAAATTTAAATAATACGAATAGTCTCATTTATCATTCCTGAGGGAAAATTAAATTAATAATTTTATGCATTTATTCGATCCATAAATACACGAATAATTTTACATCGCATAATTTTACAGTTTACATACTTTCCACGCCACTTTTGAGGTATGAAGGGGACTCGTTAGCAGGATCTTTATAGAGGTCGCTTTCCCCTATAGACAGACAACGTTTCTTTTCCCTTTTATTTGTCGGATTTTGCTGACATTTTCGACATTTCCCTGGCTGGACTTCTGCATATTAAATTAAAAATCGGCACTAATAATAGGGTTCGGTTCGTCCATGATTTTATATCGATTCCTTAATATAGACAAAAAACCAGCTTTCGCCACCCCATAAGGAGGTTAGTAATATACCGTGACATAATTGTGATTTCACCTTACAACCTCCATCGGGTGAAATCACTGTACCCGACTTTGACCTTCATCGCCTAATATGTTTTTTATATTATGCAGTAAATAGGCGCAATAAATGTTTCACTACAGATAGAACTTGACATTACATACTCATCAGAATATGACAGAACGTTATTACTTCTATAAAGCTAACGACTACTTTTGGCGGTGCTGTCAAACTTGAGGGTAAGCAAGAACTTTCTGGACTGCTAGGTTCCCACTGTAAATTCAGTTTCGATCGTCCTGCTACTTAAATGCGCGTTATAATAAAGGGAGGAAACGCGATGTAAGGATGGGGTCCCCCGTCTCCTTAGAATTTTTCTCTCACCCCGCGCGGGTCCCCACGAGGTGCCGGCAGGTAGCGAATGTTGTGCCGTCCCAGGGATCGCCCTTGGGGGTTACACTTGACCGTTGGGTCCCCCTCTCGGCTGACCGTAATACGGAGGACTGCACTCCGAGGGTACCCAGTGTACATTGGCGGCGGTCGCTCCTTTTGTGTACATACACATCACACGCTGCCCTCCCTCCTTCTTTACTTATCAGTTTCACCCTTCTCATTGCTCGTCCCCCACCCCTGTCGCACCGCGCTCCGCTTCCTAGCGACCGCCGCTCAGTTTCACAATGCTCGTTAAATCCGCTTTGCTCGTCCGATTATAAGAGACCCGAAAAAAAAATTGCCGCACAAAAAATTATTATTAGATTGGAGGTTGGTTCGAATGGGGATCTTTTACGGGCCAATTCCGGTTTGGTGCCCCTTACCCGACTACTGGCCGTCCCATCTGTAGGATAATTATTAGGACATAGTCTGTAACGATAACTGGAAATTTTTTGATACTTGAAATACTGTTATCTTAATGCATTAACGATGACGGGATTTATGACTTAAAATATTCTACGTTTTTCAGCCAGTTTACTATCTACATAATTACCATTGATGGGATTGTTAATTACCAGTAGGTATCTTTCTGATAATTAATGATCTATGAACTACGGACATCGTGTTTAATTAAATATAATGCCTGAACTACACATGTGAACGATGGAAAAATGACAATTATGGTTTAGCCGTTGAGTAAATTTTATCGAAAAAAGGAATTATAGAAAAAATGATTAGCGCGACACCGGTATCTAACCCTTCCTTATGAGACTCACTTAGGGGAGGGAATTAATTAATTGGGCGAGAATAAGAGTCGAGTGGGTCCGTTTTTTTCCGGGTGGGTCATTAACAAGATAATTAGCCGTACAATGGTTTTGGGTCGGGCCGCGTGGCCGACGCGCCGCCAGCTTTGTTTTCATTTCACCCCTTCTTATAAACGGAACAGCACGCGGCCAAAAAACAATGCTCTCGCCTACCTGTGTGCCGCCGCACACCCGCCTTTTGTTTGTCTTCCCCGGTATTAATTATGACTCGCCCGGCTCAGAGGGAGAACTTGACCTTAGATTAGTTCGGCCGCCCCTTTTGGATGTCACTTTTTTTCACTATTCATTTCCCGGGACAATTAACCGGATGATTAAACTCGACGTATTGCAAAGTTTTACGGGTAGACAAACGCGTCCAGTTTATAATTAACTCCAGGTAAATGGTACACTTGGGTAACTTCAGAACATTCGACTGAGTTCAATTAGCTCATAATTTCAAATCAGTACACGCAGATTCCTTAATCTAACCGTCAGAACCCTAGAATGTTCTTTAATTAAAGCATTTATTAAGATAGTTTTAATCTTAATTATGAACAATTAAATTTCATAACAAATTATGGAAAAAATAGAAACAAAATTTTAGTACCGGTTTACGAAGGGCGGACCTTGTCTATACAGAGCATATGTAACAACGGGTTACGGCAGTTACAACGTCTTTCGAAGCGGATACGGTTTTTTTCACAAGTGGTTTGAGGGGCGACCAACGTCTCGGTGTCGATTTTACGCTCCGGGTGGGGGTTCGGGGCCCGTCTTCCTCTCTCTCTCTCTGTTTATGCGCCGGGACATAAAACTGACCGTTATTCGCGGGCCCGACAGAGCGAGGGGTCACACACACACGGGCACACACAACATGTTTGTTTTACATATTCTTGGCTTACGGTACCCGGGCGCTTCCCATAGTCCGGGAGACTAGCCCGTAGGGGACGGAGTGGTCAGCCCGCGGACCCGGCCCGTATGGTAATATATTACATATACGCATATTGAAATAGTAGGGTTGGGGTGTCCGGTATGGGGAGACCTAAGTGAGCCCTTTTGTAGGGAAACTGGGCGGGCGACTCCGAGGGCCCCTTTCCCATAGGGGACGGAACCGGTCCCCATCTCCGAGGTAATTAATAGTGGACCCTCCTTCCTTCTTAGCTCTCTCACTTCTTCGCTTGATCTACAACCCGAATATGCAAATCGGTTCTATCTCTGTTAACCCTCCTCGAATTTGGCCGTTAGCGTTTCACGCTTTTGAATCGCCTATTTGTAATACTGCCCTTGGACTGAACACTAGACCTACATGTTGTTTATTAGAATTTAATAACAAATTAAAGAATGTATGCTTTAGAACCAGGCTAGAAAATTTATAACTGGAAATAGTAAAGCAAATAATACAGTATCTAATTAAAATTAGCCCTTTTTTGAATCGATATCTTATTAATAGGATTCATTTTTTAACAACTTCTGATAATATTAGTACAATATGTACAATAATGTACATATTGAACATTAATTGGTTAATAATGAAAAATTCATTCATGTTACATCCTAACGGACTAGTTTTCGAATGTTAAAAGAACTGACTGCAGTTTGTACGATGATATTCATGATCCAACTGGATTTGCAGCAAATCAACCTAGACGGTATAAACACTCATATATACACTTAACCTGAGATAGATTACGTATCACAGTATACGAGCAGAGATATAGAATGGAAAGAGAGAAATAACAAATTTTAAATGAAGACCTAAGCTGCTAAAGGACTTGTGTTCCACGATGTTTTTATATCGCTTATAAAAGACAAATATTTGTAACTACATGTCTTTTGAAAGTAAGATCATTGCGAGATCGGCCAGACAGGGAAGCCCGAATTAACTGGAGATTAAAATTCAGGTCCAGGAAAAACTTGAGAAATGAACAGCTGAAAATACAGAGACGGGCTCATTGCGTAACGAGCCATGATTGTCAGAAGTTTATTGGCGAAAGTTGGATGATAGCAGTTGTAAATTTGAGAGGACTGACCGGAAACCTGGAAACCGGTATCCAAGGCGCCTAACCGTGTACTCCCTAGTAGTGTCTCCCTATTATTCTAATATTTTTCTTGACTATTTATGGTTGTGAAAGACAGACAGCCTAGCGTTCTAGCGGTTAAAGAAACTAAACAAAAAGTGATGTCCCCCAAGTAATAAGTCGTCCACTACTAGTCTTACACTACCAAACCTTACTTAATACAAAATTAATTCGATCTGCATTATTTTTTCACTAACTATATTATAGATTTATAATAGTAATTTGTAAATTATTATAAATTATTATATGCATTGCCATGCCCCGTTTTCGTAGTCCAGGTCAAATATCAAATGTTAGCTATACTAATTATTAATTATTAAATAATTAAAAAATAAAATAATTGCATTTTAAGGTTTAAATTTTAATCTTAATTTGAGTACTTGACGGAAATATTTATTATTTACGGAAGGAATATATTATTTTTATATTCACATTCTTATATTGGTCATGATAATATAATATCAATAAGGTATTAAGGTGAAATTAAAAACAGAATCCATTTCTATGGCACAAACGGTTTAAATGTAATACAATCTTATCGCAGTTTCAACACCACGAGTAAATAGAACGTGGGAAAATCCCATTCTGCAGTTTTTTGAAATTTCTTGAATGTATAACAATCCTACGCACAGCATTTCAATACTGTGACAGGCTTCTGTGTGAAGAATTTACTGTGTAGTATAGCCAAGGTACTGTGGCATGAGTAGGAATTTAACGATAAAAGTAGTGAAACCGGAGAGCTCAAATTTAATATTCCATATAAGGGGTAGGGCGACCGGGGGACAGGTTGCCCTTTGCCCCAGACAACCCTTTGTCAGGACGGAGACCAGACCTTCATCTCATTATTATAGCTGTTGTGACGGTTGAACAGGTGAGAGAAAGAGGAGAGAGAGAGAGAGAGAGAGAGAGAGAGAGAGCGAGAGAGAGAGCGAGGGAAAGAGACGGAATGATAGAGAGTTGAGTGGCCGAACATTTATAGAATGTGTCCGCTTTCAAACAGCCCAATATAATATTGAGGGACGGTCGCTCCCACGACCTCTGACCCACTAAGTGGGTCGCTCGCAGCGGAGAAAACTATCCGGTCCTCATTAGTCCCACCGATAACATTTATGTGGAACCCTCGTTTTCCTGTTTTAAAATTTCGCCGTTACATTCAGAAAAGATATATACAATTCATTACCGAGACAACTTCAGTGAAAGTTGCGTAGGCATCGAAATTGAGAAAATTAATTTTTTTCTCGTATTAGGGTTGTGAGTCCAAAAATGCAACCTAGTCTTTAATTGCTAGTGTTTAATGTCACTCAGGTAATTGACTTTAATTTGTTTAGCAAAACATTATTTATGGTAATTAACTAATTTATTTATTTATCTATTGTGCAGTGGCTGCGTTATCGCGATAAAATGTAATCCGATAGCAGCATTTTATACCACGAGCCGGCTTCCTGTTTTGTAATAATGGATTCGCTAAACGTTTCTCAACAATGTTCCAAAGTTCAATACGCAGGCAATTGAGCAATGAACGATTAGAAATTGCGTTTATAAAGCAAATTAAAATCATTTTAATTATTAAATATTTGTCAAAGATCTCACATGATTTTATTTGGCCAATGATTGAAAAGGGAATATGTTCCAATTACAAATATATTTTCGGTGTAGTCATCATAAAAATGCCTAATTTCACATTGCACATATCAACCTTATATTTTAGGTATTTTGATTCCTTCTGGAAATGAAAATAATGTTCATATAGCAGCATTGAGTACCTAGATATAAATCACTCTGTGTGACATAGAAATAAATACTATGTTTTTAACAGATAAAATCATTATGAACCGCAACATCCATCTAGGAAGCAGGTTCGAACAAAATAATGGTAATAACCGTAGATTCATTTCGCCATCTATCACAAAACTTGTGACCATTTTTCATTTCATTCAGGATGGTAAACCTCAGTTAATTATTATTGATCCATTTATTCGATTTAATATTGATTTCACACTGCTGTGTAAACATTATTATGAGGATACACTCGTTAGTCGTAGACAAACAAATTCAGATCGAGTTAAGCAATAAAAAAATTTGTTTGCATTCAGTATCTTCATTATCTCAACCGGGAACTCTGATTCTAAATTAATAGGAGCCATTACGTAATGCAGAATATGATATAGCAAGATGAATGACGATTTTTATACTTTATATCCTTCGGTCAAAAACCGGATTCAAAATAATCATTATTTGGACCTGGATTTTCTAACAATGGGGAAAACGTATGTACGTTCAAATGCTTGTTTCCACTGGGTTGGCCTCAATAAAACTATTATGCGGTATCCCTTATTAGTTCGCTTTAAACTAGAGTTGTTGAAACATTATTGAAATACTTTATATTCTAATTGGCTCTTCTAATGTCGCCCCGAATCCGTCCCACAGGTTCAAGTACCAAACCGGGTTTTAGTGTTATCCTGCCCATAGTGCGCGGGGTCACTGATACGGCCGGTCGAGCAGTCCACTGGCATCCGGAAGTGAAGATACAGGTTTCTAACCTGACTCGCACACAAGTCGAGATTCGGTATTATAATAGGGACGTCTGTAGTCCAACCAGTTTGCCGAGTCTGCAGAGGAAACTTCACAAGAACTGATCAATGTTTCTCCCATGTGCTAGCAGTTATCAATTTAGAAACGTATCATATTGCATTACTGAGAGTAGTTATTTTCCTTAATGATATTAGTTAATAGTACATTTTTAGTTTATCTAATAATTTTAATATTTATGGTATATTACCCTCCGGCTACCTGATTACTTTCCCGAGCCATCAGTTATTTTTCTTTACGACGATTGCGAAAATCGAAAACCGGTCTATCTGGAAATAAAACAAGCGACCAGTGAGACAAGCGAACAAGCGTTTTATTTCAACAGTTTTAAAGGAAATTATTTACTTTACCCGCTACTAAGCTTATATATCTGATTTGATAAGTTCTTCCGAGATTTGTATACTCTTCATTCAAGTGCTCACTTATTCTTCCTTCCGTATAAAAGTGTTATTATCATCGAAAGCCTACTTGTTCTCACATTCAATGCGACCTCTCGCTCGGGCATTCTAAGCAGTGCGGCAGGGTGCCGGGAAGCGGCAAGCGGCAGTTGCCAATTGAACTCCCCTTAAATAGATTGGGCCGCCGTCTATTTCGGGCTTCAAATATTATCGCTATGTCGGGCCCCCAACCGTGACCGATTGTTCAATACTCCACCGACTGGATTTCTAACTTAATGCCGCCGCCCCAAGAGACCAGTCGAGAACTCTGAACTCAGAACAAGAAGCTCTTGCTTCCAGTCTAGACGCGGTCTAGAATTACGATAACGTTATCGGCACATTTGTTTATATTGTAATTTCCACTTTAGGGCTGTATGATACGGGTGGATGTGTGAAACGGCAGAATCGATATTTAAAAATTAATGATGCTTAATGAGTTACACGATCTTGTCTCGCTGCTAACATACTGTATAGAGTCATGCTCGCTTAAGACCGACCAACAACGTGGGATAAATGGTGGCCCGATTTTGACTTCTCGCCGTCATAAGTAGAACACTGTGAAATAAATGCGGTTGCTTCTCTCCTGGTTAGAGGCTGGTTATCATACCTATTTTTGTGCCATTAGGGTCGCAAGTACGAATTTGTAAAATAAAGAAAAAACCTATCTAACCACTGCTAGTCCAAACTAAGAATTGTGGAAATAATACATTTCCTATTAGTATTTTTAGAATAACCACTTCGAAGGTAACGCAATTCCGACTCGTCAGAACCCATTACCGACAGGATTTTTGTTAGACTGCCAACAAATTCCGAACATAATGTACTGGAAATATTATTTCATAAAGGGGACACCCCCTCTTGTACCTTTTCCTTTTATTATTGTCATATTATTATATACGCATATTTTTTTATGTGAGAGCCGGCCGGTTTAATGGGGCGGTGGGCCATTAGGTAAATATATTTACTCCCGGTCGGTTCTTAGTTTAAATGCCTGATAGAGACATGCAGACTGTTGTTTACAACTGGCATCCGGTTAAATTATTATTTCCAGCTGCATTTGCATAATTGTGCGGCCACTCTGAAATATGATTTCGACGTTCGAATCCGACCTAACGGCAGATGATTTTCTGCTTTGCATGAAGTTCTTAATAGAGAATATTAGTACGTGAATTGAACTAGACCATGGTCTGCATATTTTCATCTTCTGGATAACTAATACATATTTCTTCATTTATTTAGATCGTTATAGCCGTAGATTCTATTTTGAACTACAGTTATGCTTAATTAAAATGCATGAATCTATTAGAGGAACAATACGAAAATAAATAGGATGAAATAAAATCAATGAAATATATTTTAGCAATAAATTTAATGAATTATTGTCCGTGCCTTATTGTTCGAACGTATATGCCGTATATTGATTGTATGTCTTGCTCACTTACAAGGATTTTTTATTTAAACGTAATTTAACCAGATTATTTATGGTAAAAGAGTAACGGGTATGTTCTTTAATAAAAAAACAATTTTTTAAATCTGCTCGTGATCTGGTTAGATTTTAAACGGATTATTAAAACCCTGTAGCAATATGAATGTATATTATTAATTTGCATTGTGTTGTCTTACCTTGTTCGCGTCAAAGCTATTAATATACCTGCTATTAATATCT
Organism: Lethocerus indicus; assembly: GCA_019843655.1. NCBI lineage: Eukaryota > Metazoa > Arthropoda > Insecta > Hemiptera > Belostomatidae > Lethocerus > Lethocerus indicus. The sequence goes on from JACDQD010000008.1 coordinate 14,924,345, forward strand.
CAGTTATATGTTTTTTTATGTGAACTGCTTTTATAAATTATCACGGAGCCAGTTTGTGCAACGTTTATGGGTAGAAATAATCTTAATTATCTCATACGCAATCTCTTTCTTCTGCCATTGAGAGACATGCGGCTTATCTTGAATTATTGAATGGAGTTTTCTCATAATGTTGCAAGTCAGGTCGGTTGAGTCTGTGAGTTATGCATTCGGCATAGCGAAGCTCGTGCGAATAGTGCGATGGCATTTAAAACAAATGAAGAACCCGAACAGTTTAGTGGGAGCTCTGTACAGGACTTTCACCGGGGAAACAAATTTAGCGTCGGGGAGCTCGCCCGCCCTATTAGACACGGCCAATAGGTTTTACGATTGATGCTGTACCGTTTCTAATAACCAACAGCTAAAAACGCTATTCACTTATATGAAAAGGTCATCTTTGTCGTACAAAATCATCCAAAAAATATCTTGTCGCATGTCAGCACTGAGTGTTATGATTGTAGGAATGTCCTCACATACTTACAATTGAATAATTAAAATGAATTAAATACTCATTCAGTACTCATTTTAGTAAAACTATTGTCGAGAGGTTCCAGTTCACCTGATACTTCATCCTAAAACCTGCCGGATTATTGTCACCATAGAAGCTTTCGAACGAATGAAGTAATTAAGTTATCGTTCTATTAATTCATAGGAATTGGGTTGAGAATACTTTATCTTGTCCTTATATTAGTCCTTGCATCGGATATATTTATATGTCCTTATATTAGAAATTCGTTTAGCATGGGACTTAATTAGCGAGTGGAGAAAAAAAAGTCCGAGAGTGATGAAGTTTAATTTATCTTCTGCGTTGAAATAAAATGGAGACGGAAAGGAGGGGGTTTCTTCGTCGCGACCCTAATTACTTTTGAACAAAAACTTAGACATCTTTTTAGAACTTAAATTTATAAGAAGGTAAAGTATTATATTACTCGAATATTAGAACTCTAATATCATTCTTTATAAGAACCCCCATTCCCTACTGTAGATTATCGGTTCGGGTCGTGACCGCAAGCGGGTGTTCAATAATTTCAATATATTTCAGTTCGCCTCCCTCACGGGGGTGTAACCGCCACCAATTCAACGCGTCAATTTAAATAACAATAAAACGGCCGGCGATGAAGATTGACGAGCGAGAACTGGCCCGGGATAATTGTGAGCGGGCGCACGCTTATATATATCCATCGGTGCGACATGCAAATGCGGGGCGGAGGGGGCCCACAGCGGTCGTCTAAATAGTAATATTATATCGGTAATTGTGTTGTTGCGGTGGCCCGCAGAACGGGAACAGTAGAAGTAGAGTGGTGGGCTCCCACCAGATGTGTGACACTTAGCGGCCCATTGATCCCCGTACCCGGCCGCCGCCCCCACCCCCACCCCTTCTAATGACCCCATGAAATATGTATGAACTCTGTGACATTCATCATACGCTAATAGAAGTGATTACCGTCTCTGGAGCACTGTCTCTGAATCACGGTGCCTGCTGTCTCATCGAGCCCACTTATATATTCGAGCCCGCATCGAATTAAAATTGTCTCTATTGGTCACAAATCGTCGTCCACCAATAACGGTCGACCGGCGGTCCGTCGTTTAATTTTTTAAATTACCAAACGACGTCGTTCCCGTTTACGTTATCGTTTAAATAGTCATAATTTATGTTTCGCTATCTAATTTAACTAACTGAATTAGATAAGATGAGAACGGATTCGAAAATATTATAACCTGATTTAATTCTGTACCCATCTTCAAAATTTTAAAATTAACCCCCTTCTAACATAATGTTTATTCTTCTTTCGCAATCAGTGTTCACCAAATTTCACCAAATTCACCGGGTAAAAGCCAGATGTACTGTACACCTACAAAATAACATTCGCTACTAGGGCTGGCGAAAAACCTTGAATGTTATTTTCAACTTATCTATATAATTTTGCCCCTTCGATTGTTCGGTTGCTATATCGATCTTACGTCGTCAATATGGAAAAACATAATTACACTCATTATTCCACTTCGTCCACACATGGAGCTCATGACTTCATTAGTTCAAATGTACTAGGTATGATTTAATTTTCGGCTGGTATAAAAATGAAAATATTCCCGCGAGCTACTGGTTTGTCGACCCGCGCTACCACCATTCTTCTAGTAGGGTACTCAGGCTTGTCGGTTGCCGGTGGTGCATTCTTACTACTTAATACTATCACTACACCTACAGTATCTTTGCAATCACTCCAATTTTACTATCAATGTGAAAATTTACATTTTATTTACATTATAATCATTAAGTATCATTTACTATTGGTGGTGCTGACAGATGTATTACTCTGTCCATAGACAGGAATACTTTAAATTAGCTCAACGCTTCGGTCGACGTGATATTCGTGATGATCGTCGCGCGTTTTATAGCATCGGATGTAATCCGACAACAGCGACGGTTCGGTCTCCGGTCGTATGGAAATGTATAAAGATAATTAGGTGAGAGGGTATCGCCGGGAGGGTGGGATTGGTTGGGGGAGAGGGTTGTTTGGCGGTGACGACTATTGCCCGTGGGGGGCGAAATCGGGGCTAATTGGGTTTGAGGTTATAACGCGGCGGCGTGAGCGATGTCGGCGCGGGGGGAGAGAGACCACGCCAAATGGAACACTAACTGAATTAGGAGACCGCTAAGATTGGCTCTATAACTCCCTCCCGATGAATATTCGATAGTCATCACGAATGGGCGAGCCGAATAATCATAATAACGGCGATTAGAACTTTGCGGCGGTCCGCACAGCCGGTGACGAATTGCCCGCCGGCCAATACTCTCCTCTGACTCATGCCCTCCTCTGGTCCCCGCTACCCGAACCAGATATAAAGATTCACCGGGCCGTTTGCCCTTTGAGCCGGCAGTGATACCCACCACATACCGATGATTGTTCAAGTTTAAAGATCTTCAAATTAAGTAAAATAAAATGAAATTTCACCTCGTGAGTATATACCCCGATATTTTGGTGAATGATAGATCCATATTAGATCTGTGAAACTCCGGTGAGGTAACTTTTATTGTTCACAATTTCAAATTATTCCAACATTATAATTGGTATAATACAAGAAAGAAGTAATTACGATTATGACTTCAGAAATTAAGATATAATGACCACAATTATTAAATTTGGAATTGGAAAAATCCTTTGTAGGAATAATACAAATTTTAAATTGTGTCGAGTAGATTAATATCCGGGCCATTTTTCGAAGTCGGTTTCCCTTTTGAAGTCGGGCTCAAAGAAAACGCTATACCCCTTAAACTAACATCTCCGTAGCGGTGAATTACAGTTAATATATGCCGTTGCTCGCACATTAATATCCTTCTTCTTGAAGCTATAAGATAATGGCCACGTTGCCACACGAGCAAGGATAAAACCAGGAAATGATGTTTGGCAGAGATTAAATGAATGCTCAGGGAAAGAAACATGTCTTACGAAATATAATCGGGTTTTAAGCAGTATCAGTAAACATTATCACAAGGTTTAAAAGAATAGATACTGTATCTATTTTAAAATATCTAATCATTTCAGAATTAATCAAAGTATTTTGTAAGTAAAATGGCGAGCAGACTTATTGCACATCTAATTATAAATTGTGATCTAGAGCTGTGAAATATTGTTTATGCTTCAGTAAATAATCTCTGGAAATGTAAAAATATGAATGATTTAAAACAATTAATTTAAAAATGCCAGTTTTTTCTATCACATATCAATAGATAGTACTATTATTATATTTCATAATTGTTTATGGAACTGGTACTACACGAAAATTCCTACTAATCGTCTGTAACGGGACCAGATTATACATTTTCAGTATTAGAAGAATTGGTATTCCCTTCGATTAATCAAACTGTTTGTTATTCAGAAAATAGAATTGTTTACGATTTCGTTGTTTGAGTCTGGAAGCGCAGGCGTCTGAATGATAACCTTGGAGACGCCTTTCCAATAAATCGGCGCGTAGACTGTAATTCATGTTTACTCGAATCCAACGTAATTTAGCTTTTTTCGGCGGGTCGTAATTAGGTCTGGTCTTGGTAAATCAGGGGCGCTATCAGCAAGATAGGTGGATTCCAATATTGGCTCAGCAACCAAATTAATTGCATTAGTAAACAATCCTGAATAAGTATGTTAATCCGCCATATGAAAAATGTTTTTGGGAAATATATAGTTCATGATATTTTTCTAACATGAATAGAATATTGTTTGGCCGCGAACACACCCCATTTGGTATTGTTATGGAGTTTAATCAAGCTGATATATTATTCGGATTCTTCCCAACCATTCGTTCGCAATCCGGGAGGTTTGGCAGTCTTCCATTTACAGTAAAATTATAAAAAAGACAATATTAGAGTTGTTTGTCCGAGTGATTCTTGGAATCGCGTAGGCAACGCTGATAGGGAGTCCCTTATCGGAGATTGTTGCTTCAATTTACCGTGCAAAAAATAATTCTGACAGTAATTATTGTGTTAGCAGATAAATAAATATCCCCATGGAATTATTAGCGTCCTTTAGATTATCGTAATTATAAATAAGTAATGATAACGAGGGATATTCATCGTTGTTAATTAAACTCAATAATTCTGCAATAGTTCTGTTATCCGTTAAAAATGGTTTTCAAAAAATTATTATACGAATCAGATGGATAAATAAGATTGAGTATTACAATTTAATTACAGTAATTCTGAAATGGCGTTGAACCGGTTTAAACGGTTGACGTACGGTTCGGTAAAACGAACCCGGCTTCATGCCAATCGCGCTATTAAGTATTGAAGTTCGTTTCAGTCCGTTTCAGAGGTTTCAACAGTCCAAATTTGCGATTTAAATCTATTCTGTATGAAAATTCCAAGCAAGAGAAAAGGAATATCAGTGAATATGAAAAACGGCATACATGCCAAAATATAAATATATTTTATTCAGTTTGGAATTGGTCCAGATGATAAGAGCAAAAGTAATAAGCTTCTGAAATTTGTAGCCCCATTCATAACAGCATTTTGAGGATAATGCCGTGGCTTGGAATAATGCATAACCCATTTTTGCTGTTACCGAGTTACAACAATGTAATAATTTAACGAGATTCTTCCTTTTAACAGTCTTACTTTATCTTGCTACACATTCAACGTATGCAGAATGCATTTAATTAATGCTTTTATTTGATTAAGCTTTTCCTACATTTGTGTCAGTCCTCAAACATGTGTGTCTGTAGGCGTATACCAGGCTTTATCCGCCTCAAACTTGGATAAAGCTGCTCGATAATGTGATGTCACGCCGGTGAGTGCGTGCACGTGTGTGCGGTGAGCGGGCCCGCGTGCTGTACGCCCCCGGGATTATCGAATTACCGCGGGCGGATTGTTGGGGAATTAACCGCGAGGTGGACCTTGCTCGTATGATGGATGAGCCGGGGCCCCGGCTCATAGACCCCCTCAGTTTATCCAAAGGGATGGGTCCAGGATTACAGGCCGGATTAGAGTACTCTGGCCTCCCCTAATAAGGTTACAGGTCGCCTGGGTCCTATGTCTGAGCGTAACACGCTTCGCATCCTCCTTCCCACTGATACGGTAAAATGGAATATTAAAACTACCCTTATTTATTTCCCTACTCGGTTGCACAATTGGCACGTACTCTAAAGTAATTGAACGTACAAATTACTCTACAAAACAAATAATCGAACCCAAACCGGTCATAACTGGGAGAGAATTTAAAATTCAAATTTCTAGACAGATAAAAAAATATTAGAACGCCAGATTAGAATTCCAGAGGACGAAACATAGAGACCTGTCTGCAAACTTGAATGTGAAATTGTAACGAGTATCTCTTAAAAACCAGACCATCATGAAAAGATTATCAATTTTTTTGTTTATAACGTTTTATAAAACCACTAAATTCCAGTTTCTGTTAGCACATATACACTGATTTACAAAAGTAATAATACGTCACATGTTACGTTTAAATCGGTCAAGGTTTGCACTCGTTTATGATTTTCATTTCGAAGCTATTCGGTTTTAGTGTCTTGTCATGATGAATGTAATCAGAGAAGCTGGACGCAACCTCCAGTTTTATAGTTGTTACGTAGGATATAGTTCAAATTATTTAATTATATTAAAATAAATATTAATTTTAGAATTTTATAATATTTAAAATTATAAGCTCACCAAATCAATTTTAACACCTTTATTCCTTTTTGGAGACTAGTGCCGAGTAATTTTTCTTTTAGCACTTCATGTCTTACACAGCTCAACCCGCAGTCCTATACTAAACATTTTGAATTTGTATTCACTGTCAGCAATTTCAAAGTTGATCCTAATAGAACTGGGAGTCACGTTTTTTCATGTTTTTTTGGATTTGCGTTTTATTTAGCTTTTCCGCTTACTCATATATAAGTTATGTAAGTGCGCAAACATGAGATGTCCTATATACGCTGCAGCAATAAAAACGTTGGTCATATTGATGAATAAATTGACATCTGCTAATAAAGTTAGAAACGGGATGAGTAGATTAGTTGTAGGCTTCTTGCTTTATCAAGTTAATAGGCGTAAGCACGGTTTTGCAATGTCAAAGAATGAATGGAACATAAGCTGGGTAAAATATGGGTGGAAATAAGTGTTTCCTTTACCCGCAGCTTGATCCCAATTTGGCCCGAGTCACACCGGCTCTACGACTCCCCTTAGGCCTTGCCGCTTATTATATTAAACCATAAGTGACTTTCTTGTAAGTGCAACCGTGAGGACACAGATGGAGGTCGGGCGTCTGTGTGTGTGGGTGTGCGAGCCTCTGGGCTGAGGAGAACGAGTGAGAGAGAGGGAGAGAGGGGGAGAGAGAACCTACTTAGCGATAATCTAATCTAGGAAGAGAGCTGTGGCCATGTGCTTCCTTCTCCTCCGGCGAGCAATTATCCGCCCTAATGCCGTCCCGGGCAGACGGCCGGTTTTTGCTCGCCACCGCGCGGCGCGCTCTTTGATCTACGAGCGTGGCTTACCCGCGTGAGCGATAGCGTTTATCTAATTACCCGCCTCCTTAATGACGGTCACTCCTCTGGGAGGGCCGCCCGAAACACCTTTTTGATTGAGTGGCCCTCATCTTTTTTACTACTTTGCTCCCTTAGCCGCCTCCGCATTCTCTTTCTGCCCTATAACGCATATATACAGCATACTTCATTAGCATTGATAAAACGGAGAAGATGCATGTCTGACAGTAACAAAGATACGGATATTTTAGGACAGGGTTCCAAATATCGACTCTACTGTGATTTCCCTCTGGCCTAGTATTAGTAATATTCTGGGGTACATACTGAATGATGAAGCATCCTTTCAGCACTACCACTGCACTGCTGCTTGGTATTTTCCTTTAAATAACTTTCTATAGAGAAATCGAAAAATCATATTAACATCGCCGTAATAGTCATATTTTATTTTAAGGTAGGGGAATAGGGAAATAACTTCGGTTAATGTAATCCTAATTATCTGCTGTGGCAATGTAAACGTCATATATATACATATATTATATATATATATATATATATATATATATATATATATATATATATATATAGACGAAAATATTCAAAATTATGGTCAGTTTCTTATTCGGTGATATAATCGACTGAATTTCGAGTGGATTTTAATTTTTTTTAACAAACCCAATTATAAGGACATATATCAGGGTTATGTACTATAAGGGCCTGCGAGCAGGGAAGGGGACGGCGGGGTGGCAAAACCCGCACGGTTAAATTTACTAGCGATAAACAACAATTTGTATCTGAAACGTCGATTTATGCCCTGTAAGCGCTTTAAGTGGCCCCGTGTTATCAGGCGGGAGAACCACCGCCTTATATAGTAAGACCGGTGGTAGAGTAACTCGCTAATTTATGTTTCTTATATAATTTGAAGTGTTGGAGGAGGAGGAGGGTTTAATTTTTTTTTTAAGAGAGAGGCATCGAGCCGTGCCTCCTACTTTGCATATTAAACACTTGCGGATTGGAGCTCGCAACACTAGTCCGGGCTCTATTTAGAGACAGCCCAGCGAAACTATGAGTTACTAGACAAAGAGCGCGATCTACTGGTAGGATGTCGAGCCCTCTAACCCTTTCGGTCGAGTGAATTCACACCTGTACCACTGCTGCAGTACGTCATAAGAATGAAGAAGTAACATATAAATGACCAATAAATCACATTTAAGTTTTATACGTTGACCTGAAAAATCGTGTGTTTATAAGGACATATTCAAAAAATTTGAAATTTAATTTAATTTGTTAATAGGTGAACAATAATACATTTTCATATACAATGGGCGCGTATATAAATATCTAATTAACAAACACATTTATAATTTGGCCTAGCTAACAGCACATTACGAAGGACAATAATGTTTTCAATAAGTAGCGTAACTGATTATGTAGTTAAATTTATCTGGATTTCATGACTGGCATACGAACGAATATTGAGTTACGTTGAGTTATGTTGAGCTAGCTCTTATTTCTGAACGATATTGCACACGAAATGGTTTAAACTATTAGTGAAAAAATAACGGAAATCAAGATTTAGCTTCTCAGAACCGCATACTCTTTTACAAAAACTCATTTTTCTAAAGCCTGTTTATATATATAACCCTCCCTCGTAAAAAAGGAAGGACTGACTAAGACAGATACGAACCGGAAAATGGCAAATCTTCCAATTTACTTAGTCCATGACATTGCCACCGGTTTGGGGATAATGCCTTAAAAAATGAGACTTCTACTCAGTGTAATGCATTGACATTGCATCAGGCTTTGTTCCCGAAAAGAGTTTTGGTATTACACTGGCTATTTGCTAACGAAAACTGGAATAACGACAACCTAAAATAACGAAATATATGGCCACCTATTTAGAAATATGTCCCCTTTGTCTGATGGAATGAGCCCAACTAATATTGTAATTTTTGTCCATTCATCCTCTCCTGTCCAGATTAAAATTAGAGTACTCGAATTTAGGAATTATTATCCGTACGTACAGGTACTTTAAGCGCATGGATATAAAAAATATTTACATATCAATCAATCACCCCTCCGTAAAGTATTTAAGAATTATTATTGGAAAATATTTAATTTTTTCAAAATATGGAAGTGATACATTATTGTAATGGTACAAAATGGTATACAAAAAAGACCTTGCACGCTATAAATAAGCAATACATTTTAACAATCATAATAAATAATAGTTTACTGTCGGACCATCAATTTTAAAGTCGTATTTCACTAAAGATATCAAGTGGAAAATAAGAGCTCTGACCCTGTTTATTAAGCCAGCCACTATATCTATGGCGCCGTCCTTTTAACGATCAACGAAGCTGATCGAAGGTTCTATCTTAACTGTTCTTATGTACCCATTGAATGTGTACAGTTTTAAGATATGAGAAGGGCGTCGAAACGTAGCGTGCACGTGCCTGGAACAAGGGCCCGAAACAATCGTTGATGAGTCGAGGGGTTCTAATGAGTTTACCGAAGCACCCGAGTCCGGACCTTTCACCCGTTAATACCTACTTGAAATGCTAAAATTAAACATTAGGACCCGTTCTCCTCGCCTCCCCCTTTAATAATTACCGCTTTAGATATTATTACAGGTATAATTGAACTTACGTTTATACACGCCTTTTGTTGGATCTGGACTATCGCGGACATCAAAAAAAGACTTTCGACGCGGAACGAAAATTAATTGCCCCATTACATCGCGCAATTAAAGAACAGAGCGAAGTTTCGTTCGTGGAGTATAGACTTTGGAAACAATTTCATACTGAAGTGAATGATTTTATTAAATTAACGATTATAACAGTTGCCTTTAAATTCCAATTATTCTAATCAGATGCGACAAATCTAGGAAATTCACGATATATTGGGTCGCTTTCGGATATTACTCTGTAAATGAATATGGTCTTAAGGATTTGTACAGACACTATTTTCCCGATCGACTTTCATTATTAATCAACCGTTATCGTTCAAGTATTGAAGTTCAATTGTGGAATGTTATTTTGTCGCTTGATTCTCTTGATGAAGAATATATTATTTAAATAAATAATAATATATTACATAAAGCGTGTTATTTATTATATTAATTTGTGTATTTCATGAAGTAGGAAAATAACGAATTTTAGATTCAAATGATTAAAGTTTAATTAAGAGCGATTTTTTTCAAATTTGATTAAGGTAAAGTGAATCTGTGGGGTAATTTTTACTTTTCATTCGTAGTTTCATTGTCAAAGGCCGTTCTTGGTGGCACCGCATCGGGTCGATCCGAGCCTTTTTTTTCGTCTGGCTCTAAATCCTCGGCCACCAACCGATTGTAGAATGGTCCCCGTCCCGGGGCATTAGGACTTTATCAAAAAGGCATCGATCTGCCGGCCCAGTACACAAGGCAATAGGGGTGGAGGGGATTCTACAGTTTCTAATTTTGCGCCCCCCCCCCAACCTCTCTATTCGTCGGTTCTATACTGTAGAGTACAAAGTAAAAGAGAGAGAGAATGCGGGAGATTGATGCAGTCAGAGTGACAGGCGGGGCCCCGCTTAATTTACCATAATTAGCGCGGCTCCCGTTACTCCTCCGGCGAGCGCCGGAGAGAGGCAAGAGGGAGAGGTTTTTTTGTCGTTATCGAAGCGGCGATAGAGGGTAACCAGAACAAAAGAGAGCGGTGATTCTCATTATCCCAGGGGGCTCGGTACTCTCCCTCTCTCTCCTTCCACCCCTCCCCACTCTCTCGCTCTTCCTCTCGTGCGGGGAAGTTTTAATTCCCGATGACCGCACAATGAGGGCCGACCCTCCGGTGTCAATCTCGTGGCGGAGGCGGCAAATTGGTCGCTGGGGTTGTTTGCTATCGGGTTTCTCGTCCGGGGCTCTTGGCTCACCTCGTTCCTCTCCGCACATCTGTCTCTGTATCCTTCGCCCGCAAAACCACTCGGGAAATATATTATCCGGACAGTGGGGGAGGACACTTTTTTGTCCCGCTCTTGATATAATTATAACACTCCGACTGACAACAGTGTGGTAGCCCTCTATGAGTTTTAGCATCTTGGACCCAAATTAACATTAGATATAGAGATAAAAACCGAATTCTATAGCGTTTTGGTGGAATGTGCCGTAAATGTGCATAAGAATTACTATTGCTATTTTTCTGTATTTTTGTGTCAGAAGCTGTTATTTTTTAAACTGTAAGAATTGCAAAGGAAGAAGGTCCCCGCGGGAATCCGATTCTGGGGAATCGGTTATGATGTTCTTGATTTATTAACGAGAACTAATTAACTCTAACGATAAAATTAATAATAGTAATTATTTTATTATCGCTTTGCAGACTACACAATCTATATGCATTACGCCCTAATAGTAGTTTGAACACGTGCAAATTAACATTTTATTATCAAATTTTGCAATAATATTATTGGTGTGGCCTACTAATTTTATGTCATCATGAATGCTTCTGGGTTATACTGCATTCGTTGCTTATTCGGGTTCATCTTAAATTATATTTGACTACAAACAGATGTATCTGTTAGTCGGGATTGTTCTATTCCAGAAACAATGGAGTTAAACTGTATTAAAAGTTGGGTGGGATATTAATCTTAAGAAAATGTCGGCTATCCCCAAAGTAGCTCTCTCCCTGCGGGCAGGATATCGGCGTCGTATAATAAGGCGGGAACCCTCTGGAAGTTTGTCCCGGAGCCAACTAACTTTTTGTTGTTTGCCCTAAACTTGTTGTCGCTAATTGTTAAATAATCGCCCGGCTCGTCTCGAGCGCCATCTGCGCTCCTCCGCCCTCATTATCCGCTCCTTCGTCCCGCCTCTGTTCCGGCCTCTCACTTTAATCTATTATCCTCTTCTCCCTCCACGGCCCAACCGATATCAGTTATGCCGCAGCTTTTAGAAGACGATGGGTTATCGCCTTAACGACGAGTGACGTACGAAAAGTGTACGGCAATCGATTTATTCGCTTAGATATGTCTCTTATGCGTGTTATTTGTTCTCATTCCTCAAGTATCTTGATTCTCTCAATTGCCGATGACTTATTTTCTCTTATTGTACCTGTTGTTAAGTATTAATAGCAGGATTCGGCCCTTTACTACAGGGGCCTTAGCTGATATTTGATAATAATAACAGTGCGAAACTAGATAAATCTAGAAATATTTATTAAAGAGTCTTCTGCAAGGTAACAGACTCATTAAATTCGATTATATCTATTTTGCCTACAATAGTAATTACAGTAAAATGTGGTGTTTATGTCCAATACAGTTTCTCAGGAAATTACGAAGGAAAATAAAGAAAATGTATGTTAGTTCCTGGATTAGACAGGTGTCAAATTTTGCCAAGTTGTTTCACCGTACCAGCTAATAAAATTATAATTAACGGTGCCGATTGTCAAAGGAAGACCTGTCACCACATTTACAGTGCTGAACCAATGACTAAGGTACCATAATTGCTTTTTGTTCTTAACTGCTATTATGTTCTTCTAGGGGGCAGGACGTGAACGTCATGCATTTTTAATGCCATATTAATTGATTATTGCTTCGTAGGAAGAGATTGCGAGGAAGATTTCGAGCAGACCCCGGTACTCGATTTGTTTTCTGTTGTCCGGGAAAGGGGGTTAGGGCGCGTAGGGGCTTTAATCGTTTTACCGGCAGAAATAATCGACCGCAGTAAATCTAAAGTAAAGGACAACCGAGTAATGAGCCCGCATTACATGGGGGCCAGCCCCAACCGCCTGGTATGGGCAAAAATAATGTTTTTTAACTGTATATATATATATATATAACTTCTGGAAATTGTGGGTTCGTTCTTTTTTCCTTCTTTCCAGATCGTGGAAGGAGCGACAAATGGGGTCGGTCGACGCTTTGATTACTCGAAATAATGAACGCGGGAAATCGTCCGGAACGGGCGAATAAACATTAGAGGGAGGGGAAGATATACACGGGTCCGTGGGGTTTTGGAAGGAAAGGAGAGAGGGAAGGAGACAGAGAGCTGGAGGGCGAGATAGAACAGAAGGGCGAGGGCGACAAGGAGGGAGAGATAGGGATGAAAAAAAGGAAGGCAAGGTTGAAGTGGAGGGTTGTTAGCTTAATCTACATGAAACGCGACCGCTGGCTGGCTCGCCGGGTGCACAGATGTTGTTCGCTCGTCATCACCGCAACGACGACGCCACAACGATGATGATGACGGGGAAGGGCCGAGACATTTAACCAAATGATACGGAACATAATGGGCCCAGTCCCACCTTATACTTCGTACAAAGAGTGCCATTCCCTGAAGGGAAACTGCGCGGAATAAAGAAAAATGGATTGAAATCGGTTTCAGCGTACCGACTCATAAGTTGCCATTAAATGAAGAAAGTAGGGATATGAATTACGTGCAAAATGTCAGGTCCTAACTTAATACAGTGTTAGATGTGATGTGTATTTGCTTAGGATCACATATACAGCCTATATTGGACCTACGTTTGTTGATCTCGGACAGTTATCGCCAAATTAAAGTAAACAAACGGTCCCTCTGATGTTAAAATACTTTTATTGAGTAATGCCTTAATTAAATTTTAAGTTTAATAAAAGCCAATGAATACATTGGCCATCATTTTTTTAAATAGATATTTGTCGTTCGGTCTTTTACAGTGTACGATATCCACGTGATAATCTATTCCACCGACGTTCTATTATACCATTTGGCTAACACACGGGTTGGGACGAAACATGCGGTGATAGATAGGGAGGGTTAAATTAAACAAATGGTGTTTGGTGACTGGGCGCGGACATCTGGGCGAGGAGTACGCGTCAATGTTAAAGGGTTAAATGCGGCCGTTAACTAAGGGAGACGGTTCTGTGTATGTGTTTAGGGCCCGCATCATACAAGTCACACAGTTACCCGGTTAAAATATGTAACAGTAATTTGTACAGCAAGCGGACTCCTAATGCGTTACGCATGGCATCGGGTTCATTAGCGGGACCCACCCCCTCGCTGACCACTCGCCCACAATTATCCTCATTTTGGAACACCAAATCCCTTTACTCACTCTTTTTACGCTAAATACCGGACGTTGTTTAAAATAACCTCGAGCGTTATTTATCATTTCTCTTTCGTTTGTGAATATTAAAATAGCGATATTTGTGCGCATTTACGAAAATAAATATTACCGGAACGTTTTCATTTAATATGGGTAAACCAATCAGGATAGTTGCAACACTTCTAGGAAAATCACCACCCGTTACAGTATTAAAACATTTTCCAATTAGTAAAAAAATGTCAGATTTATTGTGTCGTGTTGCCCACAACTAGCGAGAATGTACGTATTTATTTACTGTAAACTATTCTATAATTGTAAGGTATTAATAATTTTCAAATATTTTAATACGATGATGTAGAAAACGCATCTCGGAATGTATACGACGGAGATTCACTCTGATACTATCGTTTTTACAATTCGACTCCAGACTTGGATTTTAATATTTCAGCTGACAATGACATTCATTCCCCGGTCTTCGTCTCTTGGGTCTATTCTGAGGGAAACTTCTTCCCGGAAGCTGGTTCGGGCATAATTTAATGCGTTTTCCACTACATCGGAAACCTTCCCGCTCGTACCCGGTTTTTGTTTATTTTGATGGCTCCCGGGTTATCCGGAGATCTGGCTCTTGCCGGGAGGGGAGAGGGCGGCTCTTGGGGAGACCAGTGTGTTCCCCGTCTTCCTTGAAAGGCCATTGTCTAGTGCGATACCCCTTTGTTGTTCCACAGCCTAAAAACACTCGTCCTTTTGTTTTTTTTTCTCGAGGCTCGGCCACAATCAAAGTGGCGCATCAGCGGATTCTCAATCGCCTGGGCCAAAGTTGAAGGGTTGTAGGGCTTCCAAGAGACACTCTCGGAAGTGCCGTCTAGCGCGAAGTAGTGTAATCTCTTTGGATGATGGTGGAAGACAAATTCTTTATTCTTACGCAAACAGAAAAGGGAATTTCTTAATACAATATTTTGTAACATCATAGTTTTTTCGATATCCTGTCTCGTTTCGCTAGTCCTTTTCCTTTTCTGTCTTTATTTTATGTTTGGGAATGTTATGATTTTTTTAGATCGGTAGAGATTTCATGTAGCAACTTGTCTCTTTTGAATTATTGGGTGGTCCTTGGTGCAATATTCATGTATATATCTCGGAAACGAGGAAAAGTGTCCCTAAAGAAGATTCGCGGTGAGAAACCAACGGCAAGAATGAACCCACGATGAAGAAGAGCACATTAGTTACGCGTTATTATTGTTTCCATAACCTTAATTTATGCTACTGATATTATGTACCGATAGAAGGTATTCTCCAACACCGTGTGAGATTTTGGGTGTGATGAAAGCGTTGTCTCTTGGTTAATTTTGTCAGACGGGAGGTCCAAATTAGAGCCGCCGAGCGTTAGACTAACTGTTCATCCGCGACTGGACAGGTGCCACAGTCATACGGCGTGGGAGGTCCACTCATCATTTGTTACTGTCTACAGGTAGGATGGGAGAAAAAAATTAAAGCGAGTATAAAAACAGGAAAATGTAAAATGCCGGGAGATCTCTCTGGTAAGTGAGAAGGCCGACGTGAGGGTGCGCTGTCAATCTTCAGGTTTGACTAATGGAGCTTTACCCTTTACGATCCTCCCGGTCGCCCTTTATAACGCTTTTTTCTTCGGCGTGGGTCCGAGGGTCTACGCCGTCCGTTAATTGCCGGCAATAAAACCTCTTTCAGTCCACGTCTTCGATTGAGCGCGAACGTCGCTGGTTCCATTGTTCGGCACCGAGCTGTCGCTGATTTACGAGCCGTCCCAGTTAACGCACCCTCGACGCAGCAGCATTAGGCGCGCCTATTAAAAATACCACGAGTCAAGATTGGTGTTTTGTGCATCGAGTATGCGTTCCTGTATGTATATATAAGTATATATTAATTAAGCCCACGTTTTATCTTAGGCAGTTTTGCACCTTCATATTAAGGAAGCCTTGTCTATTTTTCACATTTCAAAATTTACGAGAAACCTTCATACAAAAGTGGTACTTATTACCACATCTATTCTATTATTCTATGCCTCAATTAATATGAGTCTAAAAGAAGGTGTTATACAGTTATAAGATTAGGAATTAACAAATAAATTGTGACCATATAAAAAAACCGACGGGTTAAATATCGTCTCACAACCGCTAGACTCATATTTAAAGTTCCTTATACCATCAGAAAATAATGTTATGTGCAGTATTTATATATTTCTATAAATAAAGCGGCTCGAATTCTCTTTGTTTTATTGACAATATTGGCTCTCTATCCTCGCTCAACGAATAGTCCTCAAAAGGAGGTGGTCATTCCAGGATTGAAGCGTTCGGACAATATGAGCCGGGGAGAACAATAGAATGCCATTGTCAGAGAGCTCTAGACCGAATGCTGCCGACCAACTGTCCGTAAAAGAAAGGATCATTGGGAATGATTAATTTTTGCGCACACCAGGGCCAAAGTTTCGCGAATTGCTAATCCCCCTGCCGGGCCGGGTACATATCTTTCTCCCCGGGTGGTCGAAATTAAAGGGGCTCATTGTGGGGTTAAGAAAGTCGGGGCGGACTTGCTCTTTGTGACCGGGCCGAGAAACGGTGGGAGGGCGTGGGCCCCTTGCAATTGAAATGTTGGGACAATAGTGTCAAGAGGAGGAGGAGTAGGAGTGCCGGGCAGGGGCCGGACAAGGAACAATGCTGAGGGACAGTCCCGCAGACCGTTAACTACACCACGAGCTGACCAATACACCGACCCTACAATCAGACCTGCCGACTACTCCAGGCCCGTAGGGAAGTGCGACTGGCATTATCGGAACAAGCTGCAGTTAGATATGAATTATGGAAATGAAATTGTTGGAAACATAATCCCGACCCACGGTCATGAACGGGCGTAGTTTGAAGTTATATGAAAAGGCTGACGACCACTCATGTAGCGCCTGATTAACTGCAAATATAAGGCCGTTACTCCCATAAAATAATAGAGTGGTCCGGGATAGGAATAGAAGAGATCAACTGGAGCAGCTTCCGAATTTTCCGGTGGTGCGGTCGTTTTATTCAACTTTAAACTAAATGAGCATAAGGGGGCCTGAGCCTAAAATGAAATAACGCGACTGTTTATTGAAAATTAACGTCCGAACTAATTTATTTCCCCGAGTCTTCACATCTCTCTTACAATTTTCTCCAAATATTTCCATTGACAGGTCCTCTGTAGCAGGTGGTTCAATTTCCGCCGTTGTGTCGCCTAACTCCAATAGTACTCTTATCGGCACTGCGCTGTAATGTAAATCAATCGTAACGCATAATTTTTACCCGAAAAATGCTTCGAATACCTGGGGTTGGACAAATTATTTGGCGGTGATAAAATCTGGTAGGGTGTCTGACGGGTTTGCGGTCGGAGGAAGGTATAAATTGAACCGACTGTGGTTGGATAAATAGGGCGTAACACGGGTGGGAGTAGGCCGAGGGTGGGAAGAGGGCGATGACGCCCCTTCGGTTTTGTATAGGGGCGCGCTGAGGAGACCGCAGGGGGTGGCCTGTCCCCATTGTCTTCCCGCCGAGGACACATTGGCCGCCTAATCGACCGGCTAATAAACCGATTCCTTTATTCTCGCACCGTTAATTCACTAATTATCGCTCCTCTCACCCAAACCACGCGGAAATTGGCCGCTTATTGTTTTTCGAAAGGGGATATCAGTTGCAGAATATTAATTGATTATGGCGTCTACCGATTTCGTAGGCACTTATTGCCCTGGAACCAAATAATCTGTTTCAGAATTCAGTAGATTAGATCTGTTCATTTTTTATCGTAGCCAATTCCATTATAGTTTCAGCGCCGAAGCTAAACGACTGGATTTATCCAATCGAGTTTCAGTCAAAATCGATATATTATCTCCACAAAATGAATATTCCAAGATATGAATCTTCAATTTTTATGTATGAAGGTTTAATAATTATGCTACCCGTAACAATTAATTCTCTGAGAATACTGTCGCAATTCCATAGGCAGAAACAGGTCAAAGTAAAGAATTGAGAAACAGAAAGCCACGCGGATGATAATCTTCCTATCATTGATAACGTTTTATAATTGGTAGTATTGCACTTTAAAATTTACATCCATATTTTTGGCCTATATTATGTTTTTTCTACTGAATAATACCTAGATTGTTAAATATCTACTTATTATTATGACGGGTACGGTTTAGATGTTTAAGATTTGATGAACAAAATTTGGTTTTATTTTCGTATACAGACAGTTTTAATGAACTGTTTAACCGATTAAAGGAACCATTCCGATTCAATATCTTCCTACTCGTAAGGAGGTTCACCCGAATTCAACCTGTTATTCCACTATCAATGGTCGAACTGATTGGTTTGGGTATAATCGAGATCAGAACGTAAAATTCGGGCTGTTTCTTCTGTCGGGAATACCCCAGAGACAAGGTACGAGAGGGCCGCGTTAAACACCGACTCTCTTTGAAGTCTATTACCGCCATTATTTCCGGCCGGTTGTGTTGTCGAGTATTATTCAAAACACAACTATACACAACTCGGGGAGTCGGTCCATTGAAGTCGAAAAACTGAAAGGGGAAAAATATCAAAGGGTAGGAAGAGTTCGGTTGCGGCTCGGGGTATTGAGAAGGCCCGGGCAACAACCCCCTACCCCACTCTTTACTCTGATTGCTAGCCTCCATCTCTCCCCTTCTCATCACTCTGCCCCTCTTTTATTATCCCACAAATGTTCACTACCGTGTTTTGTCTCCCGGTGGCGCTGTACACCTCCGCCGACCACATATCCCCCCTGCCCTAGAGTTCGATACAGGGCTTTATTTCGGATAGCGAAGAAAACGATAGTTGAATGTTGGGGTGAAGTAGAATATTAATCAACTTACTCGTCATGAAACACTTTCAAAATGAGAATACATATTAAATTGAATAGATGCAGTCTGCGTAATCTCAATTTTGCAATTAAATATAATTCAATTCAAGGCACAATTCAAATCAACTGGAGCCCTCCCGACTCCCCCCACGGTGTTCACGGATGTTCGGTTGTTCGGATCTTTGACTTAGACCGGTAGCTGCATTTCGTCTATGCTAATTAGTACAACTACGTGTTGCCAAACATAAGCATTTGGTAAAAACTGAAGACGCGGGCATCGATCGTGGCAGCTCGTAAAGTGCCAGAATTTATGTCCAGTGTCCATATTCTGTCGGAACGTTGTGCAACAGAAGGCGGAAACCGATGTATTATTTAAACTCGTTTTCATAATTTAGAAATTTATCAGGAAACAACCGAAACGTCATCGCGCATAAATAAATGCCCTGGGGGGCACCTCAACCACCTGGTGGATACTTCTCTGTTAATTGCCTTGTGCTTCCGCAATTTCGGTGAACTACCTGCAGGTGAATACAGGCGTCTTTTCTTCTTTGAAGCGGTGCCAAGTCGATGAACGCAATAATGCTTACTATATTAACATTTCAAAGTAGAAGCTCGGCAAGGTATCCGAATATGAATATTATATACGTTCCTTCGTCATTGGATACACGACCAACGTTTGTAACTTATTTGACCGAGATTGAATTTTGGCAGTATTCCTGCCTTCCCTATCGGTGTCTAATTTCCCACTGCAGACTCAATTCTGATAGATCTTCATGATATTATAAAATTTATTATTTTATTCCGGAGAAAGTGGTTGCTGTTGAAACAGAGACATAAGAGGCTTCTTATTATGAGAAATGTCAAGGCTTCCTTAGCGGTAAGGAATGGACATATTACGATCCCAAATTTTAAGAAATATTAGAAACTTACCTACATTCATATTCGTACTAGAAATTCCTATTAATTTTCACGTAAGTAGGTTCGCTACCTATTCTATTATGCGATGACACCTATAGCTGGCGATGGCACCTGCGTAATCTCCTAAATAATGTCTCAATTAAACAGAAAATGGTGTGCACTTGGAAACAGGCCAGTAACTTGGCAATTCAAAGAAATTTATAACTACTCTCTCGCTTTAATCCACTCATGTTATATCTATAAATCCCCATCACTTCAACTGCTTTCCATTAGTTAATATTCACCGCAAAGCTTTTAGAAAGCTTTTTAGAATATATATTCTTATTTTCTTCATTACTATAAGTTGAATCCTCTGTTTGACCATTAATTCAACACTAGCCCTATCAGCCCTTACACCGGACACACACTACATTTCTAGCCCTATGTTCCCAGGTTTTGGGCTTAAGTTATCTCCGAATAAGCGAAATATGGAGTCGTATCAAAATAGTAGTTAAAATTCACATTTCACGAAAATAAAATCAACAAAAGGAATTTTCACATTGCCTAGAAACGCTATAGAACAATTCTGTCAATATACTGATCTACAGAAATTATCAGATTAGTTCCTACGGACCGCAGAGCATGGGCAGATGTCCGAAGCGGCACTGGTTGGGGCTAAAATAACTGAACCAATTGTGTAGAATGAGAACCAACTGTACCAATTTAGACGAAGAAAGGCATTAGAATTAGTATCGCTGTTATGGGAGACGGCAACCCCCTCGGTCGACGGGCGCATAATGAGCACGATAATTGTGATGGCCGTTTAACGGTAATTAACGAGGAGATGAAATGACGAAATAAAAAAAGAAACTCGACATCGGTCGTAGAGAGGCACGCACAGAGGAGTGAGGAAGAACAAGCGTTTAATTGAGCGGCCGACAGTTGACAGTGTCTCTCTTCTCTTTATTGTTGTTCCCAATATACCGTTATTCGCTCTTCATAGAAGCGGGCAGCCGCTGAGAAAGTGCGGGGAGCCAGCCGCAACTGGGGCTGACATCATCCTCGTGCCGCTCACATAAAGTCGCACGTATACAGGCTGCTAATTTCGGAACCAGTACCATTTCCCAATATAAAAAGTTACCAGAAGAAAGTTATTCGCCTAGCGATGATTTTTCAGAAAGTGCTTCGTCCAATTGAATAACGGCTACTTTCAAATGCCGATAGAGCCTCGAAACAGGTGAGTTAAGTTAAAATGCGACGAAACAACAAATGACGTCTGTGCGTAATAAGTACACCGCTATTCAGTGATTATGTGCAACGTACTTCCCTATAGAAGACAATGCTCGACACTGCAATATGCTGCCTTAACTAAGTGACGTGTTAATGCCCTCCATGAACTTTCATCTCTGTGACAGTAATCTGCAATGTTTCCAGTACGACCGGTTCCGTATCGCGTTAATCTGTTCACGATTTACTACAGAAAATCGTACCGAGAAACCCTCAATTTATTGCATGTACATTAAATATTTGAATTTTTCTAGCAATTTAAAAAAAAAGTTGTTGTTTTCACGAACATACGAAATTTACACCTTGGATTAAAATATTTAACCTGCATTTCAACAACTGATTTGATAATTTTTTTTATTTGAGTTACAAACTTAACCATTATAAGGATGTTAAATATTATATTCAAGAATACTCCGTCGTTACAGAAGTTATCATGAATTAGTCGTAGCGATCTTATTCTCCTTTAGTCCAGAAACTATAATTTTCTCCTATAACATTTCCTAAGGCACTTACTCTACTTATGCTGGACTTCGTTGAGCCCCGCTAATTATGGGGGAGAAACGCTCGAATAAGATAAATCGAATGGGTTAAAAATACATCACGCATTAACAGGTGGGTCGTACGGGTATTGCGAACAGTAAAGGGCACGCGAGATTCGCCTTGGACACAAGTAATATCATCGCCTGACTTTAAACTCTCGGTGACCTATCACGCCCAGGAGATGGCAAACACTTCCAGGAAAGGTGTTACTATCTGCTGGATGTCGGACCTTCGATTGATACAACATTGAAAATCCCAGTCAATATACAAATCAGTACACGGTGTACTCATTTGTGAGCTATGTTACAGAAAAAGGACATCTTTCGACACATGTTTCTGAAGAGATTTATTTGGCATAAAATTATTCTCTGATTTCTAACGACAGAATTAGCATCAAATTGACATTAACAGAACTGATATTGTGCCATTGATAAACTATAAGTTATTCGTATGTTAATCACATTAGTAAACATTTTATTTATTCATAACTACAATTAACAGCATTAAACACATAAATATGCGCAAATTCTAGCATTTTTAATTTATTTCTTCATAATCTCATAATGATTGTTATATAGAATCTCAATATTTCACTGGTTTCTAGTACTATGGGGTATATTAGCTAATGATTGTCTCACCAATAAAACCAATAGTCTGGCAGTGCTATAATATTTTATAAGTTCAACCCATTTTTTTATGAAAATATTAGGCCTAAGGAAAACAAATAATAAAAAGAATTTCTAATTCATATAATTACAGCGCTACCAGGTGCACTACTGTAATTTTAACACCACGAAATACCCATCGTTTACTCGTGGTGAATGATATGTTTTTGGTCTATACATCCCGCCAAACGGTCTCGAATTCTGTCCCAGATGCTATTGAGATTATACGCGGACATCGTGCCAGGTGTTGGTGGGCGTCTCTTTATCTTCGAGGAACCCGTAGGGTCACCCCATTAAATGACCCCATGAACACTCACATGCGGACTCGCGCCTACAAAAAAGCGGCCATTATCTTCAGAGCGTGGTCCAACTTAACTGTTAATTTGTACAATTTATTAAAGGCCTCATTAGAAAGAAAAAAAACACGGGAGGAGGAACCCGGCGGGAAATTTTTTAATTGCGAGCGTTAAACGCCAGTAACCATTTTCTGTCTACTCTGGAATTTTTTTAATCTCCACTTCTCGCCTTTCGCGCATATATGACGTCGTATTACTAATTTTCATTCCCATTTGCTTTATTATTTCTTTTAATAAATTTTCCTATGTTTACTTATATATAGAATTCTTTGACTTTTTTATCTGTGATTTTGTACTTGTTATCCCCTTGTTATATGACTCTTTATTTACTACACTGTTGTGACACGCAACTTGCTCTTTCTCGTGTCGTTTCTCTCTGCTTGTGCGTTACACATGCACATGATAGGCGGCATGAAGGGCGATTAATTTGTTACGGATTTTAACATTATCTACAACTCGCCTCAGAAAGTCAGAGAATGAAAAAGATAAATTTTAAGAAATATACGTTGTTATCATTACTTCTATTTCAGTATTCTCTAATCGTAAAACTATCATATTATCGGTACATTTCGATAAAGAACGTGAGCTACGCTGAGAGCTGTACCAGAGTGGGGAAG
Source organism: Lethocerus indicus (assembly GCA_019843655.1). Taxonomy (NCBI): domain Eukaryota; kingdom Metazoa; phylum Arthropoda; class Insecta; order Hemiptera; family Belostomatidae; genus Lethocerus; species Lethocerus indicus. Next base: position 14,947,627 of record JACDQD010000008.1, read on the forward strand.
TTAACGGAGCAAAAGTCTCTGACGCGTTTATATAATGGAAACAGTGTCGTAAAGAAAACAGGAGGAAGGCTCATAAATTAGGCGAGCCAAGCAAACATCCTTTTTCACTAAATTAAATTGCCCTTTGTGGGAAAATCTCAGTTATCTTCGCTGCGTGCGGGAGAGAGCGAAGAAGTGTCCTACCGCTCCTCCTCGATTTTCAAGACTACTCAGATGGCACAGACAATGGAGGGGGGGGCCCCGTTATAAATTATACCAAACGGCTGGAGCTATCTCCGTACCGTTTCGTACCGGTAATTAGCCCGATGAGAAACGAAAGGGTATGAACATATGAAATTCCTATACCGGTGAATTAATCTCTGTGATCCCCCTTCTCTGTTTGTCAGGCCGATCCTCCATCGCCTTTGTTAGGAGTATTGTTTGTAGTGACACGTGTCGGCCGCTGTTCGAATTACGTACATTTTTTCTTCCTAAAGAACCGTTCATCATTTCGATGTTCGCAGCTGATTCAAGGACTAATAATCGCCGGTCAGTTATTTAACCAATTAGGGGCCATGGTCGAGTTAACAAGCCCCGAACTTGCGTGCCGGATCTTGCGGACATAATTCGTTTGACCGATGTTATGCAGTAAGGTGCAGAAGAACAATGAACTTTCACTCATTAATGAATATTTATTGTTCTTAAAATAGGAATAAGAACCAGGAAATTATTATTGTTATGTACTTCAAGAACAATTTATATTGTTATTATACCTAACACTGATCTTAGATTAATGTATACCTCTAGTATTTAAACGACTTATGTTTATATACTGTAGTTTGGGGAGTATATAAGAGCAGTAGTGTTGTGGTATAGTATACCTAACATCAGCCGAACTTATATATAAAACTAGTTGACAAATAAATGTTATAACAGAATGAAAACTCTGAAAAAATAAACTAATAAAAAGAGTGAGAAACAAAAGTAAGAACGAAGAAACAGTACGACGAATTATATACAATAAAAATTAGGCAATACAAATTTTATTGGTCTCAAGGAGACATTCAGGGAGGGTTGAAATGACCCTTGACTGTTTGTAAGCATCCTTAAGAAGGCGGTGTAAAAGGGGGAGACTTCGGAATTTTCAGAAGGGTGATATTATTCAATTTATTAGCGGTTGATAGCTAGGGTTGGGGAACGGAGGCCGGAGGCGTAGAGCGGTCGCCGAAACGTTCATTGAGTCCGTCGAGATTTTTAATTCGGCCAATTTGCATGGTGATTGGGCCGCTCTCCTCGCCACGGGCCCGACCTGAAAATGTAAATTATGCGGCTCCCTCCCCATTATGCGCCCCAATTATATCCCGGTATCCGTTCGCAAACCAATACAGCCCATAAAGCACGCGTGCCCCTCTCTGCTCATAGGCATTTCTCAACCTAGTCAGTATTAAGTAATTGCTTTTGTTATAGCGAAAACATTTGGATTTCGTCGTATTGATAATCATTTAAAATTTAAATATAACATACTTTTACAATAGGTACAGGAGTTTAATTTTAAAACATATCTTGAAAATTAACTTCTATATCTGGACAACGTTCATAATTACGTTTGATTGTACAGTTCGGAGTACGGATGATACTCACATATGTGACCACTATTCAGGGAGCGAGCATCTTATCTGAAACGCGTCGAGGTGAATTACGGATCTGAAAATATTTATTCGCTCCACATTCTCCGCCTTTAATACGTTTTACGTAAAGGTTCTGGGGAATCGGGGATCGACTAAAACACGTTTGAAGCGGGTGACGAGCGGTCCCGAGTGGGCCCCGCTATGCCCGATTATGCAGAACGCGTTCGCAGAATAATTCATAAATTAGAATTACGTTCCCGTTGAACTGCAAAGTCATAACGGTTTATCGTGTGGGCCCAAGAGAAACTGAGAGATTACCGTTACACTCTGCAGTACAAAGCCGGCCGCAAATAACTCTAGACCTAAACATTATTAACTAAACTGTGCCATATTTAAATATAAACATTTGTGAGTAGACTCGGTTATTAGATTTTCTCCCTTCGGCACAATTAAAGCAACATTTTATTGTTATACTCGTATCAGGTAAAACTCTATTTCGGATTCTGTCCGAGACTATATTTGGTCGTGGCGAAATGTTTTTCTCTACGCATGACGACTTACAATTGCCAGAAAGTGACGTTATCAATTGCTGCAAGTTTACTAGCTCAGGTCTTGGAATAGGTGGGATTCCGGTAAAATTTCGAGTCAGAGGAAACAAGGGGTTTCGGTTCCCCACGAGGGGCAAATCCAATAAATCCTGCCGGCGGTGGGACTAACAGAGGAGCGCGCGCCCGCACGCACAAAACCACGCTAGGCTCGGCTTACCCTCCCGGAGTAAAATTTTCGGGTCCCGGGGAAATCAAACTAGCCGTGACGGCGACTGACCACGAATTCAAATGAATATCGATAAGTTATTCAAGGGGAGCGCGAGAAAGGGAGAGTTTAGCGGCGTTGGGTGTGTGAAAGAAGGGGCCCAAGTGACCGTAAGGGGCCGGCGGGCATATGTCCCAGGGGTGAGGTCATGAGGGCCCTATGCTAATCAGAGCCTCTATCTCGCCCCATGTCACCCTTAGGCCCGCAGTCCGGTAGCACCGCAAAACGCTTCAATACCCCATTTCCCGAAGCACTTAACTAAAAATTCGGTCTCTAAATTGCAATTTAGGTAAACTACGATAAGCTCCCCCTCTCTGCCTTCTGATGCCGTTACAAATCCTTACAGAATTCACGAAAATCCTTTAATCCAATTGTTCGATTGGCAGAATCTCACCGGCAGTTGGTTCGTGGCCCTGAAAATTCTGAAAACTTAGAGATACCTTTTTTTCATTTATTGGCAAAAAACTGATAGATTCTATCATGTAATAACCATGCACGTGAAGTCGAACTTTTTTGTCATTTCAAATAATCGTTTGCGATGTTTTCACATTATAATAAAAATTCTTGTTTTCCAAGAAGAAGCATCCAACCGAAATCCGTTGTCCCATTAAAAGTAAGCGTATAAATGTCTATTACAATAAGAAATCCAGCCACCCTGCTATGGCGAGAGGGGTCATTATTCTAAGGTAGTGGTGAGGCTTAGATTGAGAGAAGAGGTGGCGGGCGTTAGGGGTGTGCAAATATTTTAAAGCTCTGCACTTAGCCAAGTATTAAGTCAAATAGCGGCGCTAATTGGTTTGTCTGTCAGAGTCTGTTTGAGTTGTGTGCTCGTCGCCTCGTCTCAAGGCACATCTCCCTCCGGGCTGTAGTAAACAAGGCTTAACCGATCCTAACAGGAAGCTTCCTCGCTTCGATGTGTTCCTTGCGCGGATTCAAAGTCTTCCTCTTACCTCAACTATATAACTCCCTTATTAATCCCTCGAAACTTCGAATATTATAATATCCGTAAATATAATTAATAGTATTAACTATTAGCCGAAAATTAGCCTCTAGTCTGTAGGTATTGTCTCTAAATGCAAGACTGACTGTGGTGTTATTGAAATTAATTTAATTTATCGTTGACCTATTTGGTAAAACGCGGGCGGGTTCCATTTAAGTAAATGGAACGAAATGCTTGGTATTTTTTTATTTCACTTTTATCAGCACCTGCGTTCAAAATCTCGATGAATTATATATACATCACGGAGCGTTTCGCAAAAATAAATTAAACACAATGATCGATTATCGCATTAGCGAGTCGCGAACTGTGAAAAACCCGGGGTGGCCTGGGGTTTCAAGCGAGGCAGAGCTATATGGCGCGATTCAATTAACTGTTATAAAAATGTGAGCGGGCGTCAAAGGGGCATAAATCACCGGAGCGGGGCTCACGCCCTCGCACTTGGCACCTCGCACGCCAACCTCTATAGCCCATAGTCATTATTATTATTATTATTAGGCTCACTAAGCCCTTGCTCTTCTCCGTACTGTCCGTCACGAAATCCAGTACCCTCTTGCTCGTGGGGATAGGCGGCCAATTAGCGAATATAACCCTCCATGTATGATATAATACTAAATCTAGGCGGACAATATTTTGTACACCTTAACTTCGGGGGAAAGTCACAGAATAAAACAACCTCTCGTGAATTTCAGATACTTATTTAAACCACTACAGATTATATTTGGTCAGGAAATAAGCAGTTTGTAAAAAAAATGTTCCTTACTTATAGCCTTGACATTTAATGTGTCTCTTAGCCGCAGTAAGAATTCACGAGTTTTCGTTACATAAAGTGGTCTATTGTTTTAATCAAATTGACAAATATTACTTTCATTGCGAATTGACAAAAATTGTACCTTTATTTGTTACCAATACGTGAGATAATTCCTCATTAATGGGTTGCTATATTTTTGAGTTTTACCACGATACCACGCAATTTACTTCCTAGGCCTTAAATTCAAGAAGGTAAAAACATGTGGCCTCTTGTGGGAAGTATTACTAAATGGGGAAACGCTTTAATTTGGGCCGGTGAAATAGTTGACGATTAAGACGGTCCCAAAGAAAAATGCGACGGTGGGCCCGAACCAAAATTATGAGGGTCACTGTTTCCCTAGACAGTGGCCCCTCATAGTTTCGCTCCCCTCGAGGCGGAAACATTAAACAAGGTTTTTTTGTGACCGCTATACTCCCCCTATTCTGTTTCACTCCCCCTTCCTCTCTCTTTCTAGCCTCTACGTTCTTAAATTTGAAGGAAAAGTCATAAAATAAGTTTCAGCCTAGGGGAATGGTTGACCTCGCTCTAGAACTGAAAATAGGCACCCGAGATATGGCTCGAACCATTCCTGACTCTTTTACTGGTAACATAAGTCCTTCAATCTACATTCCTGAATATAATTCGTTAATTGCTCCTCAATATACAGCCAAACGATTACCTTGGCAAGGTATATCGTAATGTTGAATTTCCCCCTTTGCATCGGTTCGTTTATTTCAGTACAAACTGTAAAATAAATCTACGTACATGTACTGCAATAAATCTCTGTTGACATTTAACTATCTTAAATGACAGTCGAATTCATCACGTCTGTTCTTCACTTTATAAATTTACCTGGAATATTTATTTATTATTTCAAAAACATTTCTTACTCCGTTCGCAATCAATTGAAATTTAGACAATCACTATCACAGTTCATCTTTCAAAAGTAACTTGACTCGAAAATTGACTCAAGGAATTTAGGGACTTTTTTCCTAAAAAGGAATTTATTGGCTTAGAGAAAATATTTACACGTATGCATACGGGTGTTATACTTTCGGGGGGGTCGAAGTGGGGTGAAATAATAAAAGAGGGGATTTTTGGAGCATCGGTGGGAAAGCCGGCTGAGGTAAACAAGCCGGATGCAACAGAAATATGGAATATTTGGGAATTGAATAGATGAGCGGGGAGCCGGCCACCCCAAAAGTCAATAGGTTGAGCCAAGGACACCTAGCCCTCGGACCCCAGTCCCCGACCCCTGTCCCTTTCCAATCATCCCTATCGCTATCGCGCTCTTTACGCTATATGCATACGGGGCGAAAAATACGTTGGGCCGTTTACGTCCAAAGGGACCTGCGCTTCCGGGCGAGCGTGCGTCCGTACAACGGATTATTGCACGCATTCGAATCTCGGCTGCTCGCGAAACATTATCCATAAATTATTATTCCCTAGATGCCAGTACAGTTGCTTCAATCCGCATATTATTTTAACCATTTAACCATTTTAAACATTGTTGCCTGTTGTCATTTTTTAGAAAGATATTTTACAAACAGAAGTGTTATGACCTGCGTAACTAATGGCACAATCAATATCCAAGAACTAGAAACGCATTGTTTCAAATATCTTGCAGTACAAATTCATATCAGATTAGAACTGTTTTTTTTTCAGTTTTTAATTGGCAATAACCTGGAGAACTGTTCTACGGGGAACCGTACAAGGGTGCTAGATGTGGCATGTTGCTTAATAGCCTGTAACATTTGATAGCTCAAATTAATTAAAGAGAATGTTGTTAACGAGAATCATTATGGACCAATTCTATTTTTTGTATAAAATAGATATGAATTATATTATTTATATAAGACAAATTGTAAGTCGATCCAGGATTGTTATATCGTTACCATTAATGACCGAGAGAGAGAACAGGTTGGAGAATCTACTGGTCAAATGTGGAATATTAATTCTCCTTATATATAATACGAGCCTTCCGCATTACCGGAAACAGCGGTTCGTTAAATTCAAGCGGTTCCAACGGTCAATTCGGCCGATGAGGGTAAGGGCGGGATAGACCCTTCCGATTCTACCGGTCATCAAATATCGATTGTGCTCAATCCTGAGCTGATCTCGTAGCCGGGTCCGTAAATAGTTTTATTCCGGGCGGATTGAGGGGCATAAAGGCAGGTTAGGGGTCCCACACAAAGGCTTCGGTGACGGACACTGAGTCCCACACTGTCGAAGAAAAGGCACCGCATTAGCATAGCCCTCTCCGACTGTCCACCGCTCTCAGACACGTCTCTATTGTCCACGACTGCATTTCGGAGGGCAACTTCCTCTTATTTCCCGGATTTCGACCCGACGACAGACTAAATACGAAATTTCCCCTTGGAATTGGACTAATCCTTGATTAGAGAAACCGGAGGGGGAGGGGACCGACCCCCTATTTCGGGGGGAACCGGGGAAAAGTATTTACATTTCTTCTAACTGTATTTTGCCAAAATAAAGTTGTTTCATTTCCCTCCCATCTCATATAAGGTCAAACTGGGGATTCCAAAAAAAAATGGAAAAAATGTACCTTGGAGGAATATGTGTGTTATAGGTACCCCACAGAGGATGTCATATTAAATTAATTATTTATTAAGCCTAGTTAAATCTATATAATTTGAAATATTCATAAAATACTGTATTTGTATTTCACCGCTGTCCGTAAGCAACTCTGAAGGTTACATAACAGCCTTGTATATGTTTCAATTTACATTTCACACCTATGTTGACCTATCTCTATTGTTGCAGTAGTTGCCACAGGGTGAGGATTTCCTATTGTTGAAACCCAAACTGATGACAGTTTTAGTAGCGTTTTCTACCTGTTCAATAGAGTGACAAATCCAGGATTAAACGAAAAAACTAAGATAATAGGGACACTTCCGATACCAGTAGAGGGATCGAACACTGTTAAATATTGACATTCTTACCAATAAGCATTTAACAAAAAAAATCGAGAGTACTGCAAGTAGAACATTCGCTATTGGGCTAATTTAAAGTTGGGGAATATATAATTCTCCTATGGGGAGAAGAGGGAAGATGAGTTTTCCATACTTTTGTCAGTTTAAGAACCAGATGCGAACCGCTCTTTCTATTGAAATATATGTTAATTTCCGTAAAGGTATAAATTAGCTCCGATGCTCTCAGCTGTTTGGATTCCACCCACATCTTTTCCATATCTCTGAGTGAGTTCGTCTCAAAAGAATATTCCCAAAAATAATAATACGTCATTAGCATATTTTGCGGACTGGGCCCGGCGGGGTTTTACATTTGGAAATTTATTTCCGTACTTGAAAAGGTTAAATGATGCATCGGCCGTTTCTACCTGGCCGAACTTAGGCTATTTATTATCGATTCCAAACGACCAGTTTGGTGGGTACCTGAATATTCTTAATGTTTGCACAACGCGAACGCATCCGTGCAGGGATAGGGTGCCCTGCTCGGAAACTAGGAAAAGTGTCTAACTACACTCATTTAGAGTTTTCTTGGTTTAAAAATAGAGTGGATCAATCGAATTTTCTAATTCTTCTGGGGAATTTGTAAAAAATTTAAATCCCCCTAGGCCACTAACAGGGTCCGGCCGGGTCTGCTCATGCAATATTTATCGACCTAACGAGGGTGGGACAGTTAGTTAGTTACCGTGAGTCTCCCTCTTGTTTGATGAATACATTTCAAGCAAAGGTCGGTGGGACGTGGCTGACCCGGGCAAAGACCAGCCGACCATAGCCCAGTTTAACGTTCCTATTAACGCCCCACACACGCTCACACCTCCACATCGGATTTTCTACCCTATATAGCACTTTATATACAGGGAGACATGAGCTTGAGACATAAGGAATGATAAAAGTATTCGTTAATAATTAATCCCCAAAGCGCAGAACTGACCATAAGCTGTCGTTATAATAATATATTATTATTTAATCTATTAGTACATAAATGCTATAAATACTAGGGGAAAATAGTTTAATATCACACACGATAGGTGTGACTTTTTTTGCTGTATACTGATGGAATATAACAAGTAGAATTTTAAATGTTTCTCTTATTCTATTTCTGAGTGCTTATGTGGTTTCTGACCGTAACTAGTTTCCTAAAGTTTTTTTCTAACATGGCACACAAGAATGTTAGAAATTATTGAGAAAACATTTGTTCAACCAACCCTAACAGGAAAAAATTGCGAGACATAAAACTAATATACCGCGGTATGTACTTGGGCATATTCAATCAAATCCAGGATGAAGTTCTCATCGATAATTCATTGTATCAATTACCCAGTTGGGGAAAGGCTTAATCTTGCGTCTAACGCAAGCGGACGTACAAAGTTCTTTCGACGCTGATGACAATTAATCTTGTCGCCCTGTTTGCCGTCCCTTAATGCAAGGTAACGCCGATAACGGGGAAATGCTGTAATGAGAGTCGAGGGACTATGACAAATGAACGTAGACTCTGATGACAAGTTAGTCTGAGTTATCCGATTGATACTTGTTGACTAACGGCGCTAAAATATACATAGATTTCTAACAGTATTATATTTCCTGACAAGTTGGTTCAGAGATTTTGTTAAATAACATTATTATAAATACATTTTAAATTATAATACAATTTAAATTGTGCTTATGAGACTGGTGAAAAAACGTGTTAGAGAAGTAATGATAATAAGAATATAGGCTACACTTACCAACATTTATTTTGAAGAAATATTTTTTTAGATAACCGACATTAATTTTCTACAACAAACGTATCGGTCGGGTTAGTCCGTGAATGAATCAATTTAGAATTTTCTCATTTTCCATATCTCAAATCTTAGTACACTATATGAACATAATGTATTCCTTCTTATCTGTAATATCTGTAATCTTTTAAGATGCTCAAATATGTTTGTATTTTATATTATAATAGAATTGAACTATGGATTATAATGAGTCGAGAGTTATAAAGCATAGATGTGAACATTAATAATTCATTAAACAAAGTGCAGGACTTCTCTAACGGTATCAATTATTTCAAATGGAAATGGAACAGTTAAATAATCCAATCTCTTATTTTTTGCTCTGATTTCATTATGCAATATATCAGATTGTTTAACTGATAAAACGGTTACCGATATTCAGAAATAGGAAATATTACCCTCAGAAATACGTTTATATTTTCACATCAATTCCAAGTAGTGAGGTCGGTCGTCAAACACGATTGCCATCTGCGTGGGTATCGGTTAAAACGGTCCAGCTCCCAAGGAAGGCAAACAGTTTGACAATCAAACAATCAAACTAATGCAAAGCTTTATGTTTAATTAGAGTCGGCCTGCGGATCGCGGTGTGGGGCGAGTCGTGAGGGCGGTTGCGGCTAATTACTAGCCGGCTCTGGGGAGAGAAGCCCCTAACCCCCAACCGTAACACAAGTTATCTTCATAAACCCCCCAGCCACTGTCGCACACCTCGTGTCGACGCTCTTATCCAATTAGCGCTATCAAATAATCCAGGCCCCAGAGCACACCCTGGTCCCGACCGCTATCATCCCTTGTTAACTTTACATTCTTCCGTACGTGGGCCTAGAAAACGTTAGTCGTATTTTGTTTCCTTGCCACGTAAACATGCAGTCGTATCTATCCATTTTATAAATTAGTTGTTTCTTGTACGTATGAGAGTTCATAATTAAATTTAGTTTGGAATGTTTTATAAATGTTATAAATAGAGAGAGAACGTTCCCTTTCAGAGGAATAATTTTATTTTTCATTCCAGGAGTTCGAGAGCAATGCTGATCCGTCGAATCAAGGAAGGATCCGCCCCAATGAAGGAATGGTAAGTTGCATTATTATTTTAACAATAGTTTAGGAATCATTGAAAATCATTATTTTCTAAGGTGTATCTAGCTAATAAAGCTTCCATGGTTCGTGATTGTTTGTACTATTGATTATGTTTAGCAGCAGTGATGCTCACTCATCATAAAAGCTTAGCATGCTGTTTAATAATACTCAGATAATGTAGTCATGGAAGGAAATAAATGTCTACAACTTCAATACAGAATTAACTTAACTATAGGGGGTGATGCACTCCTCTCTGTAATAATGACAGTCATTAGAAAAATTACTCGGTCCAATTTTTTTTGTAGCCACTAAAGGGGTGCCCATCGAACGTTGAATTGAGGAGAGTTACACACCCAAAAAAAAATACAAGTGCACAATTCATAAACCGTAATTAGTGACGGCCGGTCTTTTTACGGCGGCAATTAAGCGGCCGAACGAGAAAGGAATAATTTTTCGGTCATTAACATTTAAAAAGGGAGATTGGGATCTTGCCATCCTTTTGGCGGCGGACGATCGAGGCGCTCGGAGTTTATGAGTTGAACCGGAGATGCTTATCGTGTTTATCAGTAGTCCGGGCTCCCATTATGAACCGCGCCGCATCCTCGTTAGCCCCGACTCCCGGCCAGTTTACACGCCCTCTGTAAATATCATCTATTTAGAAGGGATAAGGGTAGTTTTATAATAAACATTCGACGGTAATTAACATAAATTGCGCTAAACAAAATACGATGGTTTACTGTAATTCTGATGGCACGAGGAAGAAATGGGCAATAATTTGCCCATTAAGTTCTGAATTGGCGGCAAAAAAATTCTGATCGAAATTTGAGCTCATGGAAGTTCATAATGCATTAAAGAATAGTTATTCCTTGGATAATCGGCCAACCTTTCGAAAAAACTAAAAAAAGTAAAACCTTTCGTGTAGATTTGTTTATACTTATTTATAAAGAATTATGGACAGCAGGACGGGTAGTAAGGGATGCGATACTAATTTCTTATGCATCTATATTAGGCTAACAATGGAAATAATTTAGTTTCCCACTATTGCTTGTTCCTAGTAATGATCTCAATTCCGCGCGAGTGATGAACTACCAAAAGTGTCCGGTAATCCGAACGAAATCCATAAACTAATAAACTGAAGCGCCGACCAATGAGAGCATTATACGGAGCACTGAATTTAGTGCTCTCCAATTTAGAATAATTAGAGAGGTTTCGAAATCTGGTGACTTATGACAAACCGCAGTAGGATATGGTAATGGCAGGTGTTCGTGGGGGTTCGGTTTCCCACGATATGAGCCCGCCCGAGGGTTTCCTCCTCTTCCTAGGCTTGGGTAGAGAGCTCGGCCGTCACACTCTGTCTAGTCCAGCTGCAAGCCCCAACACAGTTCCACAATCCTATCTCCGGCCTCCAATCTTCCGGTTCCTGGTTTCAATATAAATAAGATTGCGATATTAGGCATTAGGTGACACTAATGGAAGCTATAGAAATTGACTTATTTTTCCAGAGGAAAAATTACAAATAGATGAGGCTCACCTTTTTATAATCAATTACCGTCGTGTACATGAATTAATATAATATAACCACGTAATTAATGTGCTGTTATAACGATAAAAATATATTCCTACCGTCGAAATAAGACTACATAATTCATAGAGCACGTATTGCGGTGTCATCGCATTTACATATTTATACTAATAACTGAATTCAATTTGACGCTATTAGTAAATTAGTATCCAGATACATGGGTATAGTAATCATTGAATTATGTATGTACTAATATATACATTTCAAATTAGTTAATAATTTAAATATTTTTAATGTTATAAAAGGCAACAGTTGATTTGGCATAGAATGGCTTTCAAATATAGGAGTTTAACATGTATAAAAAGTCTGATCCCTTCACAATATGTTGATAAAACACTACCGGTACGAAAAATATCGATGGCTCAGGATTGAAAATATTGAATTGCCGTTCATAAGGTAATTGCTCACCTGACGACAGCCACTATTGTTTCTATTGTGTCGCCATTCGGTTGTAACGCTGGGTATAAAACTGCGTTTGCATTGAATCGTCGCCCGTCGGGTTGACAAAGATGCCGGGGGGCCTCGGCTTAATCGGGCCCTCTCATTCGGCTCATTTCCATTATCAATATGTATGAGACCGAGAGCAAGACCCGCGGTGTAAAAACTGCGCTCACCATATTTAAACACAGGATGCAATATTTAAATACACCGTATTAATAATAGGTACCAGAGCGAATCGCGATCACAATAGGTTTTGAGTCCCTCCCCGGCATTATGCACTGAATGGCAATACCGGGGAATGTAGCCGGCAACATTAAAAGGACCATTATTATAGTTAACATTCTGGTCTTGTCCGCGCTACGTATATTTTAAAGTGGATAAAATACGTGCAGTAAATTAAATCGGTATCATTCGTATTTTTTAAATTGTATTTACGAGTTAACCTTTCAGCAGGATAATCCTGGGAATAAAAGCATATTTTATAAATATAACTTTGACAGGTGACAACTCCTGCCAAAATTTCTCTCCTTTATAGTCCTACTTCTCGTAGTACCCATAACTGAACCTCTCGCTACCGCCAGGTGCTTCATTCGATGATTCATCTAAAAGATATCTTATTTTGAGATAAAGCGTTAATGGAGTCAGCGACAGCGGTGGTGGGGAAGGCCCTGGTAAATTATGGTAATGTTCTTGTACGCGGAAAAGACCAAATCTCGAACTCCGAGAACTAATATAAGATAGTAACAGTTATTGTGATGATAAGCGTCCCCGTTTGGTCACGTAAGAGGTTTCATAAACGAACGACTGAATCTAATCGTTAAACAAGCGGCAGCGAGCCGGTTAAATGCATCGAAAAGGTATGACCGGAGTCGTAAATCAGGCCGCGCCGTAGGTGAACGAAAATTAAACGGGAGACAAATTATTAAAATGAAGCCGGTTCGGATTGTTCGCATGAAGCCAGGTCGGACGGTGATTTACTGACCCTCGGCCAACACTTAATTTACTCAGGCCCAACCTATGCGCGACCAAACCCCCCAAAGTTAAAAATAAAATCTTTTACCGTTATTTCGACCGTCTTAAGACTGGGTGGCATGGTTTCGTGAATTGTTATATCCAAATTTCAAATAAAAAGGAAGGTTGTTTTTTATTTTAAAATTAAACATAATACATTCCAAATCGGGTCAGAGAGGAGAGATTGAAAAAATATCAATGGATATTTTTTTATCAGGGCCAGGGTCTGCAGATATTTATGCCTTCTAATAATTTATAAGAAGGCACATACATTTTATGTGATTTGCATATGTCAATAGTTCTAAAGTTGGTTCGGGAGTTTCAAATGACACATGTTCAGCATCGACTTTATAATAAATTTACTTGCTTTCCTCTAAAGAATGTGAATGTGGTATCTAAATGACTGACGCTAATTGCGGTAGAACATTATGGCGCCACAGTTCTGGCTTGAAATTTAATTATTTTCCAGTTAATAAAAAAAATTATTATTTTTTATTTTATGTTGCGCTCAATTATAGCCAGCGTAAAATTTACGCTAGCCAGGTATTTACCTCACAACAAAGTTTCAAGTTGTTATTTTTAAATCGGAAAGAAATATCTTATCTAATGACCGGGTGGAGTGAAAAGGGGGTCGGGGAGAGCTTAAAAACTGGTTTATACGGACAATTATCCGCGGCCTTTCGTCGATTCGTTCGATTCCTAGACCGGTTTCGTCTTCGCTTCTCCGTCTGCGGTAGGGTCACTGGGTCGTGTTCAGTCGGCCGGAGGCGAGAATTTTAATACGCACCTCCGAAATTGCCTCAGTGAATTATGGGAGGGTCTTTATCTTCTAGCCTATTTTGCACAATCGTCTTGTGCCACCGGTGCAATTCATTTCTCGATGCTGTTTATTGATAGAATAATAAGCGGATTTCATAATTTATAACTTCACGTTTATAGCAACGATTCTGAATTCTGAAACGTATGTGAAGAGACAGTAAGGACTATATTTGAAGCTTAAGATACATCACAAACGCGAACATTGATAACGATATCGTGGTGAATTAGTAAAAAGCTTCCATAAAATCACGACGATTTGCAATATATTTTAGTATTTAAATCATCTGTCCAAAGTACGTAGTTTTTCTGAAAAATAAAAGTTTGCTAATGATAAATCGACAAACGCGTGCGATAATCATCTCCGAAATGTCGACGAACTCGACACGACTACTTCATTAAAGATAAGAGAAATATTACCACCGCGAAACACGACATGCACTTACGCGCCGCGATTTTTGTATAGATACAAACAGGCATCGAATACGCGATGCGTGATGCGACAACGAGATTCAAATTAAAATTACCCGTAACGACACGTACAAACAGGAACCGGTATTTTTTTTTTCCACCTTCCATTAATAATAAGGCCCCGTTGGGTTTTTCGTTTTTTAACTAACTATAAAAAATAAGCCTCGTTATATTTGGACCGAGATAAAGCCGTGAAGATGCCCTATCTTATATTTAATGGAGATAATTAAGATAAATTAAAACGAAAACAGACTCCGCCGTCTGTCGTCTCACTCTTGTGCTCTTGTTGACTTAAAGCTACTAACTCAACACTATACATTCACATCACCATTGGCCAAACAAAATTTTTAATTATTAAAATAATTTGCAATTTATGACTTATTAGATATTAATTATAAAATACTAGATATAATCAGGTATGAATTATGGTAACATCTGTAATAATTAATAGTAATTAATAATAATTAATAGTAATGCATAGTATAGATTCCGTTACTAGTTTTGTCCGTTGTATAAAAAGAATTGACTTTTTTTAGAAAGATGTTCGAGGGAATATTAATGTTCCTTAGTGTTCTAAGAAAGACCTGATGGAACCATTGATTTAGGGGTGGAACTATTTGGCTTTGTTTTGTACAGCAAGAAATAACATTATAATAGACCAGCTAATTAAAAAGATTAAATAATTTCTGTATCGAACTTTTTCCTATTTATCCATATTTTATTGGTAAGGAACTAACGTAATGCGATCTAAAAAACTCAACCAGTCTGGAATCCGGAAAGTTGTCTCGAGTTCTGGCCCTGAGGGGCAGCATCGAGTTAGCTAGTCTACCAGGCTCTCTTTCAACCCATTTACTTCATTATATCATACCGGTTTCGTTTTCATCAACCCCATTCTTACTCCCCTCCTCTCTTACCCTCTCTTTCTCTCCTTTTCTCTCTTCCTCTCGTAGACTTCATAACTCAGCATTGTTCTCCCCTCCTTCTTCAGCACCCACTCCTCCCCAGGCCAACTTTTAGGGAACATAATTTTCTTTTGAAGGCAGTCATAATTAGCGAGAGCGGCGGCGCTAATTTAGAAGCGCCAGATATCTCTGGGGGTTGAAGGGGTGGAGGGGGTTTAACATTTTCCCTTTTTTATTTATTACTATTTGTATCTTTGAGAGTAGGAAGCGCCGCCGAGGGGGGTGGGGCGCCAGATAAAAAAGTCTTAATTTAAAAAGGGAAGATTCTTTTCCTTTTATTTTTCGTTGTCGGCTTTCGCGTTATTGTGGCGTGCCGGGTTCGCAATTAGCGAAGTTTGCGGCTCGAAAAACAATAAACCGGCCGACCCCAGCGGCGTCCCTCTTAAGGCGGACGAGTCCCCTCCCAGACATTTCGATATCCCTTTTATAGCCTGAGGTCAATTAATTGTTTATCCCTTTATGGCACATTGCATATATATATGCCACATACCGTCCGCAGATGTATTTAGTACCTGCCTTATAGAAATTTAATTGTTAATTCCTACTCAAGTTTTGATGTACAAAGTGTTACGAAATCTATACTATGATCAACGTTGCCCAAAGGGAGAAGAATCAATAAGATGAAGCATCTGGAATCATTTGGCACTAAACTTGCTAATAAATATTCTGTTTCGACTTATCGTTTAGTTACGATTATTACTTAACTGTTTCATTATTATGCCTTTAATAAAACAACATCATTTCATTGATAAAGAAAAGTTAGGTTGGCTCTTAATGATTAATTGGTTTGAGAGTCATTAACTTGAAAGTTCGATGCGTCATATCTTATATATACTTGCAAATGGGTATTATGTTCGAATTCTAAGACCGGACGTCTACAAAAGAATGCATTCCTCAATCTAGGTACAATTTCAGAACAAGACATTCATAAGCGAGATTCGGGGTCTCGTATGACGTATTTGATTAATTTGCGAGCGGCGTCGCGTCCGGGGAGAGGCCCTATAAAACGAAATTGGCCCCAACAACGATATTCAACTATACGACCGATTATGTTCGAGAATGGGGGCCGCCGTCTTTGTAATAATTGATTCGCGAGACGGGCTACGGACCGGAGTGTCTCCGAGGCCGCTTCGGCGCTCGACAGGGGCAATTCTCTCGCTGCCGGAGGGCGGAAGCCCCCGGTCTGAGACGCCGCGACGAGAGCACCACCAATTAATCACGCTCGGGAAGACGCGCAAAATACCTCGGGCCCACGCACAATCTAATATAATTAATTGGTAAACTCCGGTCGACAATAAGGAGCCGAACGAGTCCCCCGTTCCTTACTCAGTTCCCGCCCATTAATTACGAGCGACGACTGCCAACCGCCCGCTCGGGGAAGCTCCACTCCACGGTGACAACGGGAGAAGTGCAGTTCAATCCGTAATTCGGATCGTCTCTTCTATGAAATTTAGCGAGTTTCCGTCAAACACCCACACGCCATTTAGTTTCACCCACAACTAAACTGAACACCCGACTTAACCCTAACCTGAATGTATCAACTGTGTATTACGTATGATATGTACATATCAGGTGAAGTTTTGTTATTAAATATTTCAGAATAATGTTGCCAGGATTTGTATATTGAAGTAAAATTGCGTCTTTAGAGTGACATCACTGGGTATTTTAATACTTAGTTTAGATTAGCTAAACGAATAACTAATCAAAAACTCACACTACTGAGGGCCTATAAAGCACTAGAATCGATGCTAATGTCAACTCACATAGGCCCCAACCAACTTTCCACATCTACGGAGAATATCAGTGGCGGTCGTCACTCGCCCCTTTTCTAGACTAAATCCCGTATACATATTCTGATGCGTAAAACGGCGGGAAGTAGTTCCAAGGGGGAAAGACGAGGTGGGATTTTCCGCGGCAATAGTTTTAGCATAAAACAGGGCGGCGAGGGGGCGACATAATACCGGCCGGAGCTGGTCCGTCTGTCGGCTCATAATCCTCATGTAAATGCCCCCACAGGGCCAGCTCTCTCGCCCTAACCCCCCTCCCCTCCTCTCAGGAATAAGAAGAAGATTTATAGCGTGGGTCGCAGGAGTCGGCCGTATTTGCAAAGCTAAACGGAGGAGTGGTGCGACTCGACGTCTCGAGCGGTCTTCTCTCTCCCCACCCTAACAGACTTCTCCACCTGATAGATGACCCTACACGGCCATCCCGGAGACATATATCATGCAACGAGCACCAGCGCCGAAAAGATCGTTCCGGCCTTTTATTGCACCCCCGATCGCTTCCCTTCAGTTCGAGCCGAAACTTTGCCCCGGTAATTACAAGGATCTTAAGATATATCGCGCATTAACGCATCGCGTCGTTGACAATAAATCGCCCTCAATAACGTGTATCAAAATACTCCACTTAACCGTTAAGGCTTTAGCCAATCTGCATATGACTCATTCTACGGTTCATCAACATTTGAAGTAGAAAACGTCTATAATTAAGTTAATCCATTTTTTCACGCCGATCCGTTCGTTGGCTAATATACGTCCGCGCTTTTGTTCCATTATACCTTGACAACACTTCGAATGAATACTGAGGAATTGAATGACCACAGAATGCTCCAATGCTCCACAAACACACACACACACGCACAATAAAATCACCCTCAATTAATTCCGTAGTTTTCCCTAATATTATGCTGAGTTTAAATTAATAGGGCCAATGAAGTTATAATTTATTTACATACCACTAATTTATAAACCGCGGATAATAGATTCATTATGTTACCTGTAGCATTATGAGGACGTAATCGTATTTTATTTTTTGAACTGGTAAGATCGTAACTGTAAAATAAATTTATGTCCGAGCACTAAGTGGAGCTTAAAGTCTCGATACATCTGTCCCCGATAGCAGAGTAAAACCTGAAGTTGTCGGATGAATTATTTATAAAAACAATTTCACTGTCGCCTCGCAAGTATGTGTAATTAGTTATTTGCTCGAATCGTACGCCGCTTTGAACTTAAAAAAATGCGACCTCTAAATAATTGCATTTTCTTTGTCGTCATAAAGTTGAATTACCGAAGCAAATTTATACTTCAGACGCGTACAATCATTGCTTATTAGCTTCTGGATGAAAGAAGGAAAAAACTACCTACGCCCTTCAGACCAGGAAGCAGACACACTTATGTGATTAAAAATAAAATATCTCTTTGTAGGATAAGATTTAATGAAGTGCAGTAATCGCATTTAACCCCCTTTATCTCATTATCTGAAATCACAAATTTAAAAGAGCGCTTTTTTATGTTCTTTGAGCCTTTATAATTAGAACCGAACTCCATGTTATTATCTGATGGAAATATATTTATTTGTTTTGTAATTTTATTTTATATTTACTCACTTCCTTATGGAAAGAAGTTAGGTATTAATCGGAAATATATCATTTGTCTCTATGAGCATTAAAAATAATTATCATAACGCTGTTTATTAAATACTACAATCTTGCGTACCCTCACCCTAATTAATGAATTAAATAAATATTTTTAGAGGGAAACAAGGAAAAATCGTAAACGAAATGTTCCTTAGAACCAAAGTAACATACGTTTACTTAAATCAGAACAGCAATTAAAATGTAGGAACTGATGACAAGACAAAATTTAATATTAATATTATCATATCGAATGATATATTCCTGCGGGCTATCGACATATAAGAATGAGCCGCCCGGTCTCTTACTGGGGAGATTATTATTATTGTTATTATATCTGTCCCGCATGGCGATGTCTGTTCAATTGCATATCAAATCTATAATGAGTGGAGCGATGCTGGTCCCCTCTGCATGTTAAGAGGGGGGCAGACGGGTTCCACTGGTCTTAAACATGGGTTGGCGCCGTCCCCTGATTGGTAACCATTAGTCTCAATTGAGAGCGAAGACCGTTTCGATTGGGAACCTCCATGGCGTCCGACACTCAACTCGCCACGGTCGTCAATTAGAGAAACAACGGTGGATGACATCTTCATGTTGTGTCCAACGTCCCGACCCGACCCCTGACACTCAATCTGGTCACGACCGCCTGTTCCCAAATTGTTATCGATACACTGAGGATACTCAAGACTTGGCACAGGTTAAAGTGAAGTTGGGTGAAGACATTTGTTATTTAAAGTACCGTGATTGGTGATAGATATTCTGAATGATGCGAGAATGTTTTCCGCCATGGAATTCGTCCAATGTACACCACGATATAAAGGACAGAAGAGCAACGGGAATCAATGAAAATACAGAGTTTTGAGCGTGAAAATAAAAAAAGTACTAATCAACTGAAAAAAGAATTAGATATTTCAAATGAACCCACATTTCCAAATTTAGGGAATAATCTGGGGGACAATTCATTATCATAATTTTACATTGTAGCTATTTTTAACGTACACACCGAATACTTGTTCACCGGTCACGGTCACCATTTGAAATGTCAACGATTCTGTTGACAAATTACACTTCCCACTCCGATAAATAATGACTATTATTGAAATACGTCATGTGCCACCGCTTTGCTCGGAGGGGGGGTTTAAAGAGAAAGCTTAAAGCATAGTTATTATTTCCATGCTATTAGATCGCCCCCAACATATAATTAACACATCCTCATCGGCCACAAATTGCTTTATAGGCCGTAAATAGGCGATGGGGGTTGTGTGCAGGGGGGGATTGATGAGAGTGTTATGACTGTGCGGGGGAGTCGCATTAGCGCAAATGGTTTACGAGGGGGCCGATACATCACCGATGTGCTGACTGTGGTCGCTCCTGTGCGACACACACCTCCCCCCCCCCATCCCCAGCGCTATCGGCGGCGTTATCACCCGCGAGCCGACTGTACCAATATGACGGCGTGACCTATACGCGGCATGGAACGAGGATTGAAGAACGGCCCCTCCGAGCGGGATAATTAGCAGTATTGGTTTGCAAATGGGCTACCGGTAATGCTCTCCCCCATCAGTCCGATTAACGTCCCCGTTATTTGCGATGGCTCTTCCATCTTTCATCTCGAAGCAACTAAGCGCATATCTGGTATGCTGATGTACGTTTATTACGCATTAAGATCGTGGGCAGTTACAATGAAGATATCGTATTTCACAAAGAATAATGTGTATTAAAAAATTATATAAATATAGGAGGATACAAGCCGGACTTGATTTGAAAAAGCAATTTATATGATATTTACATACATTTATAATAAATAAATATAATATCCCCGATATAATGAAATCCCCCACATCGTTCTGACTTAAACTAATAAGTGATAATTACTACTGTTGTGACACATAATTACTTAAACTTAAGTAATTGTGGTATATGGTAACGGAGATATACATCAATGATACTGTTCGTATAACTACTAATTCCCGGAATTTCGATCTATTATTTTATATGGTTTCACTTAATACTAACAATGAAATTACTGGTACACTATTATCGTTAGCCTTGCGGTTTTCTGCCGGGAAATAAGAAGTCTCGGACTACATTAATCTAGGGGAGCGGACCGTCGGAGGAGAGGCCTCGTTCTTTAATTAACTTCGGGACAAGGTCTCAAGGAATGAAACCGACTGGTGGTGATTAGTCCCAACAGCCTTTATGCCGCTGAAGAAATTGAAGAAAACGGAACGATGGCCGGCGTTGGGAAAATGTCTCGTTCTTACTTCTTTGGCTCCGAAAGGAATTTTGAAACTGTTATATAACTGGGGCAAGAGAAAATCTGAATACGAACACGATGCGAGAATCAGATTTAGACGAATTCAAAACTGGCCATGTAATTGAGAAATGTGGTAATAAATAAATAACTAGTATTAATTGATGACGAAAAAAATGTTAATCGCAGCCTGAGTAATGTAAAAAAAAGTATAAAAAGGAACGATTAACATGAATAAGAATAATTAAAGTGTGTCCGTTTGGATTAAACGAGTCCGTGGAAAGGCTATTTCACCCCGTAGCAGTTCAATTTGAAGTAAAATATGGAATGTAATAATAAATTCGTTTCTAATCCAAATTAATTTGTTAAGGGTCCATTGGTTGAAGTTCCTCATCTTAGGGAGGATACGTTTTTGCTTTTGTAAAAATAAAGATCAGTCTACGCGAGACCGAACGCTCGGTCATCATTAATAATCCCTTATTAAGTTTGAATATAAATAGCGGGATTTATCTTTTCCTTAGGCCGACGCGAAGCCGCGCCAGCACTCGAATTATTATGCGACTCCTTAAATGGGCAACTCTTTTAAATAAACCCCGATAATTTATGCAACCATAGATTTTTTAAACAGCGCTAGATGATCACTCCTGCCGACGTTATATTATGTTATTAGAACTATTCGAAGAATTTTTACTACTTAGATATTTGTAGTTACACATTCTTCTTTTAATAATATAATACCTGACTATTCCTATCATTATATGGATACAAGAATACAGCACGTCAAGAATGCAATCGCGGGTATTTTAATTAAACGCCAAAGTTAATTTTAAAATATATAGAACACATTGTAACAGGTCTTGCGAGCTCATTTTTGACAAAAAAACCGTCACTATGCAATGCCTGAAAGTGATCGGCAATAACCACGTTAGAAGCCGTATCTTCAAAGGGAAATTTGTAATTTGTCAGAATTCATGCCAAAACTCAATTCAAGTCAAAACGAATTTCGAAAGATGGCGTTTTGAATATTTTTGGGACATAAGCACTCCTGACCACTGGGTGGAACATCCCCGCTGCTATGAGATGCCAGATCTGCTGAATCCTATACTAATAAATTGAAACCGAGGGTAACATTTTCTTTAATTCTAACTAAGTAAGACACTAGCTTAAATACAGTTGAAAAATACTGCACCAGTTTTGAAAATGTGTCTATAAAATTGAAGGCATTTTGTTTGTCCAACCTTCTTCATACAATCGCACAATATGGAATTATTATGGAGTAAACATAAATTTAGTATAAACCTAAAATTGGATGATAGATTGGACAGGTGGAACCATAGCGCTGTCGTTTTTATTTTTATTTTTTCGGCTACCACCCGTTCCTTACTATACTCATCCTAAACAGGTGCCCGTGCTTACTGCAAATCTGCGTGTATTACCGAGACTCTAATACGACTTTATATTTAAATAATTAACTGAAGAATGTTTGCACAACGTCGGATCGTCTTCTGGTATAAATTATGAGAAAGGAGCCACGAAGTTCCCCGTAATGACCTAAGTATTATATACACACACACAAAAGAAAGTAATGCCAAACTAGATACTGGGACTCCCGTGTAAGAGCGAGTTAACGCGAGATACTATATCATGAGACGCCAGCAACAGGCCCCGTGACATGCCCCGGCGATGATCGTAAATTAATATTAAATATTTCTCTTTTGAATTGTAAATATATTTATGCCTCGCAATAACAAAAAAAAACCCTCCTCCATGCCGGTAAACAGTCCAATAGTCGCTCTAGTCTTTTTCGCAATATATATTAAGCTCAAGTCGCGACATGAATACTATCCCTATAACGCAGGATAAATATGATATTACAAGAAAATTTAGCGCGGTTATTTTTTTATTTGTAGACCAGTCTCATCCATTACCGCCGTCTTACCGGACTGCAATTTCATTGTATGTTTGTATTTCATAATTTGTTTGCGGCGTAATCTATCTTTATACCTAATACTTAATCTATCTAGTATATTAAGACTTCTATTGCTTACTTCTACTTGAACTAAACAGTTTCGGATTTTCTTCTAGGCAGGAAGGTAATTAAACTTGTAAGGTTACTACTGGATTATCCCTTAAAAAGTAGGAATTTATAAATACATTATTATTATTTATAATTATAATTTACGTTTAACATTTTGAAAATCTTTTTGAAAGTATTTGTAAATTTTGTAAAATTTACGCGTGTATTTATTAACCGGATGGAATGATTTTAGTTTAAATGTCGAGAATTTCCAGAAAAAAATCCTACTTCCCACCCACTGAAACATCCCACTTCTCAAGTACTATATTTTCCGCGGTCCAACGGAACCCAGCCAAGTGTTGCGAGCGATTCAAAGAGTCAACACAACTACTTACTCTCTTCTCGTCACTCCACCAGGGGAGACAACGATATTCTTAAACCCCTACCGAAAACCTCGTGGCCGCTAGGAAAGAAGGGGGCCCCCGCGCAGACAAAATATTGACTCTGAAAATTTCCAACCCCCCCTCCACTCAGGAAAAGACGGCTTACATCTAAACCTTAGCATAATTAGTTTGCGATGGGGAGCCGGCCGGGGACGGAGGGAGGGAATGAGAAAGGGAGGGAGGGGTACCGCAGAGATAAGAAACAAGTTTCGGGTTTAACCCCCTCTCTCCCGTTCCAATAAGAAACGGGGGCCGCCCCAGAGGTTTTATCTCCTGAAAACAGGCCAAATTAATATGCTAATTATTGAAGAGGAGCCCCGCCTCTACACAGCATCAGTCATACAGATATCGCTTTCCGACACGGCTACCCGTCATACAGATAATGCTCTTTATGGTCAAAACGCCCTGTACATTTTATATACGGAAGTATAAGATTACAGCGTCTTATAGCCATCCGGGGAACAACACTGACAAGAAGTTAATAACGGTTTCATGAATTTCCGAGATGTAGACAAGTTGTAGTTAATGAAAGACTTAGTCCTAAATATTATTTATGAAAAACCCTTGCTTGTTTTGCAACTACACAAAAATATTTATTAGTCAACTAAGTTACATTAAAAATATTATACAGGCGAGTGATATAAACAGCTTTTTATAGTTGTATAAAATAACTAACTCTACTGCTTATAAAATAATGAAAGCAATTCAAAAATAATACAATAATACTTCGACTTAGATGTGACTACCCTGTATGTATAACTTACCTGAATAGAATTTATTTGACATATAAACAGTGATATCTAAATGCCGTAAATTTTAATAATTTTTGTAGGACTTGAAATTTCATGCTCCGAGAATGAAAGCTGACCAAAGTCAGGAATTTAAACCAAGCTCTAACGCGTTTGGTGACCATTATATTGGCATGTGCACAATCGAGCGGTCAGGAAGAAAAATCAAAAGTACTTAACGCCTCCAATCTCGCCTTATAATTGGCGCCATCAATCACTGTTAATAACTCGATGCGCTGCGTATTATGGGGGAGCAGAAATCGTATCACTAGACAAATGACTTGTGAAATTTTTATTGAGCGTCACTCTTCTACGAAGGGAGTCATTATTACAGGAATGGAAGTGGAGAGCCTGCGTCTTTTATTCAGGAACCGTCTGGTCTACATGCTATAGACTAACAGATAATATTATACAGACATGAAAAATATCTGGCAGGAAAAGCGACAATAGCGTAAATTAGGAAATATACTAGAATATAATTTTTCATCAAATATTAGAATTCGTCTGTGTTTCTTCCCTCGTAGAAGAGGTTCGGTACATGTTGTTTATAATACGTATGGATTTACTATTTTATTTAATAAACATCTCGTACATGTATGCATAGTCGGGAAAATATCCATCGGGAATTTACGGACAGAGAAACAGACAGGGTGAAAAGAGAGCGGTAATTCAAAAGGTAAATCGAATACATTCGACAGTTTTTGGTTCAGGTTTTATATAACACTGTATACAATCTAAATTAATTTGAACGTACAGCGAGAGGAAAAAGACTATGTGATTTATTTAATCATTCTCGACAGACCCCTTACATTAGTCATTCATACAGTGTTGACGGTTTATGTTTCTACATACAAAGTGAGGTACATCACTGTAGGCGATGAAACTGAAGCCTTCAATGATTCCGACATAATTAATATTACGCTATTAAAATGGTTTAAACAATGAAAATGAATTTAAGAGCACAAATGCATATACAATTGCATATACAAAAAAGAATTTGAATTGAAAATTGTCACAATGAAAATAAATTTGAAACTAGATTTCTATCTGGTAATATTTATAAATATTAGTTTATATATAAATTGTAATATTAATTATATATATTTTTTAATTGTTATAGAGACCTCGAGGGTGCCCTGAACTACCAAACGGGAGCAGTACAAGGTAAATAATTCATGCTATTCTGTAATGTGCATGTTATATATAAAATATTACCAGCACTATTTATTGCACTAATATATATTCTCTTACTTCAAAAATTACTAAAAGCATTAGTTTAAATTCTACTGATTGCATTGTAATCGCATTACAAAAAAAGGTCATAACTTGTCATATGCAGTACAAAGTATACGAAAGCCATAATGCAGACAATGTATTCATTCCGTCCCAGTTTTCGTGCGCCAACAACATTCCAACGAACGCCATATACCTCGATCAGCCAATAAATAACGAGACGCAAGATTTGTATTTGTTATGAATGGCCGTCCGGCCTTGGCATTTGCCCAGGAGAGAAAATGCCGGGTAGGCCAACGGTGTCGCCTGACTTTTTCTTTTTTCCCCTCTCAAATAAGACTGTTTAATTTAACCGACGTTTTAATGGCGGTATTATCGCCAGAACGGTCCTCCCTTAAGGTCGTCGCCGTGGTCGTCGAAAGAAATCGTTATGTCAATGCAGCGATTTAGCTTTCGGCCGGTCGCCAATTAGCAGTGAAGACAATAAACGCGGCGGTTGTCTTCAAATGAGTCAGGACATGAGGCAACAGACCCGATGATAGCATTAGGCGGAGTCTCGACACGAGCTATGTCATCCGCGCAAATAACGGATAGGCTTCACGAAATCGTTCGCGCCCCATGAAATGAAGCAATCATTTTCTCAATAGTTTCGCAATTTTTAGGCCTTAGACAAATAAGTAATAATATACTTAACTTTGTATTGTCAGATGTAATGATGAGTGTTCCGAAAAAAAAATAGTAAATGGCATACCATTAAATCGAACCAGCTCAGTACCAAATAGGCGGGTAGAGCCAAAAATATATATGCATATGAGATTCGAGATACTATTTCCCACACTATACTTTCTTTCATACTTTGTCTTTATCTTTATCGTAAAACAGAGACTAGTCCGGTGTCAGAGTTTTGCCATCATCAGTAGCGCATATAAAGACAGCGCATTTAAAGTTACCATATAGATTTCACTCGCGATATGTAATTTTAACAATTACTATATATATTGCATTCCGTGACTTTATTTGGCTCACAGACCCTGAATGTCAATTCAAAATACCTGAAACTTAGAGACAGACGTAATGCAGGTCATAACGTTCAGTTGTGCGAGCATGAAAGTTAAAATTGTCCTGCCAAATGAATTTTGCAATGATACCGGTGCCACACGTTTCTTGATTATAAATTAATTAAGACATCGGGATCGAAAATGCAACATATGTCCCTAGTATGTGAGACACCTTGTCCTCACATGTGCCAAATTGTGTTAACTGAACTCCAGTGTATCTTACATCACTTAGATTCTCATTATATTGATTTTAAAGTGTAGCACATTTTTGCAATATTTATCGCAATATAACACTGAATGATAAGTACTAAAAACATCCCAAGGTGATTTTTTTCACGTAATTGTGTCTAGGTAAACAACATTTCTGGCCTTCGATCGGTCGGGATTATATAAAAGAGTTAGTCGAAGTATTAAGTTTGATCTATATGCGTTCGGCGGTAGATCCGTTCTTAGATCCTGCAGGTGAGGCAATAAAAACTTGCACCAAATCGAGATCCTAAGGAAAAACTCTGTCTCCATATATTTTCATTGCTTCAGGTTACCGCTGCAACTAGCCGATCCGGTTCACTTCGTGCGACCGTGTCCACTGTTCAAGTAAGCTACGATCTGCGGTCTTCATAAATCTGTCGTATAATCACGAGCGCATTTTGAATTTTATACCAACCAGGTGTAGATCTAAAGCTTCCTGTATTGATATTATAGGAAAAGTTGTTCAGTACTATGAAAATATTTCTTTTCCAATTTTAAATGCAAATCAACGATAACGCGTCGATGTTTGCCAAACTCGCTTATACAATTATAAGTATTTCTTCCGCCATCTTCAATCAGAACATAATTCCACTCCGTATGATTTATTTTGTCCAGTTGTAAATTCATAATCTCTTCGTATATATTAAAAATTAATTTACGCTATTAGTATGGGTGTTTGGGAGAGAAATGTCATACCCGAAAACCAATTTCGGTTTCGCACCATAGCCCACAGATAAAACATTTATGGGGACAGAATCTTAGAACAGAGGCGGCCCCTCGGAAATGAGATTCAGAGAATTGAGCTGTAGAGGCTCCAAAAGAGCAGGATAGTGTACAAGAGGGCTGAATAGAATTTGGTGAGTTGCGGAAGCGTAGGGGGGTCCACCTGTCGGTTGAGGCGAGGCGCGCTCCTGTGTACCCAAGCTCCCTGTTTGTTTACACATGTCGGCAAACAGCTCCGTGGGAAAGTGGTCCACCTCTGTCACTCTTTCTTTCCTAATCAGCAGCGGGGACTTAATCTCGGACGGACGGATGCGGTGAAACCATCTTACGTCTCCTGTTCGAAATACCTCACAGGACGTCTGTGTTGCTCAGTGGGGACTTGTGCCATTAAGTCTGGGATACGTTTGAAAACTTTTAATTTCAATTAGTTACCTAGAATTACAGTTTAATAAGACTAAAAATTTATGGACTGGGTTATGTCAAAAATATCGTTAAAGTTAAAATAAGTTAAAACTGTTACGTCCTTCCGCGATATTTAGGTATATCACCCACCCTTTAGTCTTCAGTAACGGCGTGATGCTCTCTAACACATAGTAATTCATTAGCCACTATTGACGGTAGTTATATTAGGTATAGAAAATTAGGTATAGTCTAAAACCGAATAAAATCAAGGAGAGTAGGTTCAAAATGCTGTATTATATTTCGTTAGGAAATAGGTATAAAGATACCTGAAAAGTCAGGTTGATGCACTCACAAAATTATATTTGTTTCGATGTAGACTACTTAAAGGATTAATTCAGTATATTTGAACTTAAATATAATACTAAACATTTATTTATTAATTACTTATCATTAATTACTAATATCCCATTATTATTTACTGTGTAAATTATCTTTATTATTAAGTTCTGCAATATTCGAACAATGTGGGGTATGTTTTGGAAAACCGTTTTCAATATTCCACTGCCTTTAAGGGACTATTTGAAATTATGAATTTTTGCTATTAAAATTTTATCAGTACAATTTATAACCGTCATTATGACTAGATCGCGCATAGACAACGGCTGAAAAGTCGGTTATTGAGTTCGAAAAATAGCAATAACTCCGGCTTTTAACGGGCGATAATAAAACGATTGAATTATTACTGTTCTTCCCAAGTTATCGACGGTTATGGTTAAATGGGTCATCCGTAATGTCCTGCTAAACTGCCGTATTGTCTACGTCGAATGTCTCTTGCGTTTCTCCGCAGATATAGGACTTAGTTTATGAACGACTGATTACTAATACAGTAAATAAGACGAAAATAAATCGGCATCGCTCTTCTTCTAAAATGTACATGATTATTTTAATAAATACAGACTTTTATTGATTGTCCTATAGATGGTATTAATGAGTGTTATTTAAGATTAAAACTTTCCATTATAGCCTACTTTCTAGTTATAGTTTGTCTTACCACGGTCATTTTAAAAATAGCACGTGTGGTTGAGCAGAGGTCAAAAATTTGAATAGATAGTGTGAGCACAAAAACTCGTGTTCCTGTTGGGCCTGTGCGCCTGCTCAGCGGCAATATCCTAAATTTTTTATTGTCACACGTTCAGCGGTCCTGGTGCGCTCGCGTCCACGGACACGGCACACTGGCACACGGACGCTTGGACAACTTATAATATATGAGTGGACCAAGAAAGCGGGCCCAGCTTTCTGGTGTACCCGTGCGGCGATATGGACGGGCGGGGGGAGCGGTAGATGCCTTATGCCGCAGCAGCTGTAAAACATCGGGACCACATAGGCCTGCGACGCGGGCGCTTATGCAAGCCATTTTCGAATGTCCGGTTATCTGTTGTACTTTTGCTTTGCACGCTAACTGACTTCCTACATTTAAGTAAGATCAGCAAAGCTCACAAACACTTAGTCTAACAACGCGGTGGTCCACAATTATTATACTAAAGAAGATTAATTTCTTCTCAAATTATTTTTATTAGCCCGAATTTTCGAACGAACAATTCTGAAAAATCCCATTTCAACATAAGAAAATCCATGAATACTTTATGAGTAAAATTGCAATGTTGATTAATGGTGGGCCAAATTTATAAAGTTAATATTTGGATGAGAAGTGTATGAAAATATAAAGATACGTAGTGAAATATCTCCGAAACCATAAGGTCTCTCCGATTTCGGGGCTTCATCGGATCCTTCTGTGTTCGTGGGCGTGGTGGCCATCCATTACACGGTCATCGGTCAAAAACCAACACGGACATAGCCGGTCAGGTGAGAATAGCCGACAATAGTAGAGGGGAGCACAGTCTTTTGTAGCATTTATACGCTCCTGTTGCTTGCATGGAAGGCGGGCGGTGTCACATTAGCACGGCCGGGGCTTTTCATCGGCCGCTGCCATCTGTCGGGAGCCGCAAACCCCGGCCGTCGAGCCCCCGCACTTCTTTATTCCCTCCTCTCGGCCCGGCTATAAAACTATCGCACAATACACGTGATACACGTTTAACAGAGTTGTTCTACCGCCCGGCCTTCTATTAAAGGGGCCACTGTTCGCGCTCGAACCGTAACCGATCGCGGGCTCCTTTGGCCGGAACCGACCCGAGAACTGAACCGTAACGGACAGAACATTTAGACTTTAATATTCGAACTGGCCGGGTCTTCCGCCTTTTAAAAGCCTCGTGTCCACTTTATACTCAAAATGAGATCTAATTGTAGAATATCCGACCGGAAAATTCCTCTGTAATTTTATCGTGTAATAAACGGACGAAAATAAATTTGAGCCACATACTATTTCGTGTATTTCTGATTTTAAGTGCTAAATAAAGAACAATCCATTTTAAATTTTAAAATGGTTATTCAACTCCCTCAAAAACGGGTGCAGCAGTGCACTCGTTAGATTTGAGTTTAACGATAGCGCATTTAAGAATAGTGTTAGGCAAGAAAACCACGCACCGCGTGGTGCTTACCAAGAGTGTAAAATAAGATGAGAGAGAGGGCTCGTAGTACTCGGCCGTGCGTACCGCGTTGTTGGGGGAAGGACGCACGCACAGTTCGAGGGAATAACACACCCTCGGAGGAGGATAAGCTCGATTAAGTGGCGATACGCCGCGCAGTATTTCTGGGCGGGCGGAATTCAATATTTGAAACTCCCCGCGAGCGGCGTGGGGGCCGAACAAGTGCATTTTGTTGTAGGGCCGGTTGTGAGGCGGGGCACGTCGCGAGCGCCGCTAATGTGCCGGCCCGGGGACACGTGACAGCAGACAATCGTGCTCGCACTCCACCCGCGCGAAATTTCTCCGCCCCCGCACACAGTGCATATATATAAGGGGTTATCTGACGTCTTTATACGGGGGATCCAATATTGGTCGGGCCGACGCTGAATATTGAGACCGCCGACGAACGCTGCGTCCCGGGGAACGTGCTAGCCCAACCTCTACCCTATATATCCGAGTCCATGTATCTCAGAGATATTGATTAATACTGTTCGTAGTATGTTCCGCCCTGAACGTACTTCATCGGTATTATCGCGAGAAAATAAAATAGCTTTTGTTTATTGCGAACAAAAAATTGTATAAAAGAAAAAACTGATAGTCGGAACCGTCAAAGAGACTACAAGATAAATTGTGAGGTGAGTGAGTGCAACAGAGTATTATATCTGTTCGCGCCGGCAAATTGGTGGCCGGTCTCGTCTAAATTCATTATAGATTGTTGGTTGGGATATTTTATTGGCAGTGGTGCTCCTAAATCCTTTACCGAGAAATATTGACCGCCGCCTTGAATAATTCATCGCGGCGATAGGCACGACACTCGCGTTGACTGACTTGAATCCAATCTTAGAGGTATCAGGGCCCCCGTTTTGAACTTGGCTCCAATTCAATTTGGATCAACAACTGTTTCTGGAAAAAAAAATCGCATATTTATAAATTATGTAATTAGATATTCCGGTGAGTCGTCCAGAAGGGGGCAAAGTGCAACCGCGCAACTATTTCGCTTTCGGTTCCAACCGCCGGGGAGTTATACTTGTGGGAAGAAACCCGCTCGTTGGCATTTACATATTCTAATACACAATTCCACCCTGTGTTGAAGAAAATTCGAAAGTGCATTATTTAACAATCATTTATTAATTGTTCCTTCTATCTTTTATTTATGTAGACAGTATTCTTATAAAGATATTTTCATATGAAGATTGTATACAATATTAATATATTACTTAGCTCTTTAGCATTAAAAAATCGCGCTTTAGCGAAGCAGTTGTTTATGAGCAGACGTAAGCAGGCCGGTTCCTATCCGGTAACGAGTGTGAGACAGCTAAATATATTGTAACGTTGTGAATAAGTTTTGTCATTTAAGTTATATTTTTATTTTGTTGAATATTTCGGCGGTAACAGTTCTAATTTGGCTTATTCGTCAACCGACTTGCTGACTACGCTGACAGGGGATGATTTCCAAAGGACACCCAACTTCTTTAATATACGCGCGTACTTAGTAGAAAATATAGGAGCTTTGTAAGGCGTGTTTTTATATTTTTACTGATGCGTAAGAAGTTTAATTAATGAATTCCCTTTCAGTTCATCTCTTCGTCCGATGCTTGAACGAGTTTTCAAATTCCCAAGTTGTTGGAACGAGACATTTTCTGGACTTCGGTTGTCCTCCCGTTTTTCTTCAATTTCTTCAGCGGCATAAAGGCTGTCGGGACTAATCATCGGTCGGTTTCATTTCTTGAGACCTTGTCCCGAAATTAATTAAAGAACGAGGCCTCTTCTCCCCGGCCGGTCCGTCCCCCTAGATTAATATAGCCGGGAGTCCAGTTGGCCTTCTTATTTCGCGACGCTATTCTGCTTATTAAAACTAATTGCCGCCGGAGCCGTTACCCCCTCCGTCGCCCCGATGGGTTGAACGGAAAAAAAAATTCGCGTTACATCTGAAATGTTTCATTCCACCGGTGTTTGAAATACGCGCTTCGTAGCGATGTCGAACAGGTGTTCCGAGTCTTGTTCGGCTGGAAGGCGGGCGTGACCCATGGGCGGAGACCCCGGCTACAAATTTGTAGGTAATTTAGGGCAGCTCCGTAGGCGGGTCTGAGTTAGACGTTAACATGGGAGGGCGGCATCAAAGGAAAACAGACACAACGAGGCAGAAATGTCGTCGGCACGTTGAACGCCCGTTATAACAGAACGTTGCCGTATATCATGGTCCTCTTGCATTCACTTTCGATCCGTTACGCCGAAACCCCCTGTCTTATTGTCCAATAGAGCTCCTGCCCTTATATACAAGGAAGAATTCGGGCTGATGTCCTGAAAAATGAGATGTTTAACAATAACATTCGACTTTGATTCATAAAAATTAAATTAAAAACTAAATTAAATATTTTAAAATTCTTCTAGGTTATTTTAATTTGCCAGTAGTTTAAATGCTTATAAATGCCTCTTTCATAATATCTCGAGCTATCTATTTACTCTCTCATCGTGAGAGTTTAATACTAAGTTTTGTACGGTCAAAACAAGGTTTAATGCAGTTGTTCTACTTCTTCCTCTACTCCGATGCACATTGCTACAAAATCGGGAACATCCTCAAATAAGGTCCTGCGCGCCTCCGTGTACCGCTAGAAGAGGGTGATTTGTAACGTTTTTTGTAGATAGATCAGACAATTTTTTTGCATTTTTCATATTAGGGTAACTAATAAGGTTTGAGATAGGACATATGGCAGTCAGTTCTTTTTTGCTCGAATTGGCCCCAAGACTTACTTCTGACTGGGGCTGAAGCTTCCCGATTCTAACTGCATAAAAATAGCGGACACTGATCGTTCGGAGAATTTATTTTAGTTCATAATATGCGTAATTTGAGATTTACCAACAATACCCATTCGCTACACTTTAAGCTGCCAAAACAATCAATAACAAAATACTGATATATAATAATTAATTATATCATCGTTGTAACTGTAAACTACATTTGAGATTGTTAATAACGTTGCTACGAATAAATTATTAATTTTAACACTTCCCCATAGAATGAAGTCACAAATTTTTATTTTTATGTTTGTTAAAGTCATTTCGCTATTTATTTTCTACAATAGCTAAAAGATCCGACTGTTTGAAGTTGGGCAATTTCAAACTCTCGTGCAAGTTGGGCGAAACAGGCGTGCGTAAACCTTAAAGGTCATCCCATCCAGCTCTCCGTGTACGTTCGTTCGTCTGTGACAACTTGAAATGTGAACACCCTTGCAGGTGTGATACCACCCCGGCCTGAATTAATGAATCCTTAATAAAGCTACATATCGTCGCTCGTCGGGAACACGAGAAGAGGGCCTAGGCTATATTTCACTTTCAAATTGTTACCTACGCGTTTAATTTGGGATACCAGTTAATGTGTCTAACGGAGCTGGTATTTTAAAATAAAACCATGTTCAGAATGTGCCTGCGTCATCATTATTATTTGATGCAAAGTTGAAGAGGCTCTTTTCTTATTATTAGAAATATTTCTTATTTCTAATTATTATTGAATACATTTTCCAAATCATTTGTACTTAAATTGCAATGAATGAATTATCATGTTTATATTTCGTAGCTTATTTATTGTCAAACAAAGTTTATTGTGATGTTTTTTTAGATTATTTGTATTAATGTCTTTCGCGTTATTCAAAACACATTCGCGTCTATTTCATCGTTACACTAATAAGCACATTCACATAAATTCATATTGAGTGTTATATATTTTTGTATAAGAATCGAATACGCCTTTTATTTGAGTTAGATTATAAGGCTGAAAATTTCAAGGTTTGTTTTGTAAAATAGCTTCGTGAATCCGGTTCCGGGTTATTTAATAAGACACCAAACGATGTACTATTTGCATGCGTGAAATGAACGGTCCGCTCCGCTATGCTAATGCGGATAGGCCCGCGTGCGCAGTTTTATATTTTATATACCTCTTCGCTAAATGGAGACACCAAATTGAATATTAATACGGCGTGAAGAAGAAGAGATCACAGGAACGTTATTCTAATACGTTTTTATAATTTAGTGAGCGGCCACCGCACCGAGTATAAATTGTGCGTAGCTGCCTCAACAAATATCGTTATCTAAGAACAAGGACGACTTTAAGAATAATAGACATGTTTCAGTCTGTATTAAAATTGCGGAACAAAAATGATGAGATATTGGTTAACAGTGGATAATTTAATCGCGCATCCAATATAAGAACCAAATAAAATAAAATAACTAGAAAAAAAATTAACGTTACATTAATCTATGGTCTATGATGATGTGAAATATTTGCTTTCAACAATTTAACAGTGATACATATATTATTTCCACATACGTGTTCCAGATATATCGAAATCAGGAGAATTTTTGATTTTAACAATGCGCTTATTAAAAATAATTCCCCGCCCATTATTAGCATTATTAATTGCGCTTATTTTTAGTATTTATAACGGGCAGTAATTTTTAATACACTAGTTAGTTGTAAACGTGAGAACTAACGTACGTCAGCTGCGGACGATGCATCCTGCCAGGCACGGCGTATCTCACGAAATGAACCTCACAAAATGATTTATTGAATATTGCTGACTATTTCGAGACTTATTACCACTTCTGACGACGATTTTTATTTGCAGAGTAACGGTATCCTAATTATCGAAACTAAACAAATCCAGCGTAGTAGGGACATTTTCGAGAAACACTTCTCCTTTTTACGAATATACGATTCAGATCACACGAATATACGAATACGAAAATTCAGATTGTCCCCGACTATCGGACACGGGAGAGTCCCGCGGGTTTGGAGTAATGGGCTAAAACATCTGAGAATGTGAAAGGAGCCGTAGGGTTCTGAGAAGGGAAGAAAAACACTGCGAGTGCCGGGGCCGTGGAGCGTCGGAGGAGCGGGGCCGTCGGGCATTAATACGTTGAATGATTTATGTTTAACAGGCGTGTCGGTGTCGCTAGTTTAACAGTATATTTTTCAATGTGCGGCCGCCGGACCTGACCTGGACCGACCCGCACGAGAAAACTCTTCAGAAAAACCCTCAACCCCCTGCCTTTTTTTGGAGACCG
Source organism: Lethocerus indicus (assembly GCA_019843655.1). Lineage (NCBI taxonomy): Eukaryota > Metazoa > Arthropoda > Insecta > Hemiptera > Belostomatidae > Lethocerus > Lethocerus indicus. Next base: position 14,983,175 of record JACDQD010000008.1, read on the forward strand.
ACCAACCTCTGCCCTCCTTCCAATATTGAACTTCCAATACGTCTGCTTGAAATCATTATCCCACCGCTTGAGACGATTTTCGATGCAATCTGGTTTGCCTGTTTTGGCGGCTCGTATTCGCGGAATACGATCGATAACCTAACTTCCTAGATATCACTGGTAAGCATGTCTCCTGCTGGAACACTCTAGACACCACTAGAGTAATGAGTAGTAATACATTTTTTGAATCGATTGTTTTATTAATGAATGATACATTTTTAACCATATAAATGAATTTCCGGTTCTCAGCCCTTAGCACGTTTACGTTTACTCAATAAGATCAAGAAAACCTTGCTTTCAGTTCTGCTGTAACTATCAGACTCTAGGTGTTGTCATAGCACTGGAATATATTTGGTTGTGTACACTGATATAAGGAAATTATAGTTTACATACTCTTAATATAAGAACGACGATGCCGATTGTTGAATGTTCGATTCCATTTTCACACCGTGGTTAGGTAAAGGGAAATTATAATCCAAAGAAGGAAACATCCTAAACGTTTAAATGACTGAATAACTTATTTCTACCCAGCATGAAGGGAATCTCATAAAAAATATGTAAAATAAATAAGACAATAATTCCCCATACAAGACAAGTCCTGTTGATTCTTCCTCCTAAGTGTTGCGACCATAATAGAATCCCGAATCCTCCGAAATACAAATGTGAGTGTGTGTTCTAAAAATGTGAAGTCGCGCGGAATACGACCAGACTAATTGTCTGTTCGCCCTATGCGTCTGAACGTCGCACGTGTTCAGCCGGCATCCCGAGTCTGGTCCCCGGCTCCGTTATTGATAGTGGAGCGACGTCGACCTCGCCGAGGTCAAACGCGTCTCCTAACGATGAACACTGGAAGGCGGGGACACTGCCAGACAAAACAATCCTGCATCTCGAGGGAATCCGTCCCCACAGATATACGAAAATAGTTTAGGTAAAACTTTATTTATATATGCTTGCCCCCTCGGAAGAACAACCCTCTAGGTATTAGTTGCTACATAAAACTCTTATGGTCTACTACATTTTTCATTTAAACCTGTTATTATTATCATGGTTATATACATCGCGATTGACTTACAATGATCAGATTATTTTAATGAGTTGAAATACTTAAATATTTAATTTACTAATAGAACATACTTCATTACTTTCTATCCATGCAGCAGTGTTACAATATAAATTTTGAAATCGGATTGTATATGGGGTGACGAAAGAGAACAGTTATGCATTTTGTTTGAGCGCTATTGCTCTCATTCCTCTTTATCAAGACAAGATCTTAAGAAAGTTCGAACCTGCTTTGTTTCTTCTATATTTGCTTCTTATTTAGGCGGGTTACCTAATGCACGTATGCACTTTTTAGGCCAGGATCTCTAGGCCAGTGTAAAGTGCGGGTTTGTTAGCTAGGGCCAATTTCGATTCCCGTTTTAGTAATGGCCTCAGTAGTCATTATTTCCGGTTCGAGTCGATTATTTTGTGTCGGGATTCCACATAAGTCGTCTGTCTAGATGGATCCCGCCACATATGCATGCACTCATAACATAAGTGGGAGGGAAAGGCGAGGGTGAGCAATTATTAAGTGGGGGAGCGTCTCCTTAAGGAAGTGTGAGAGGCGCTCCCCCGGCAGTCCCACGGCGGGGAGCGTCTTCTCATTCGGCATGCAAAAAGTCGTAACGGACGCGGAAGGCGGGGGTTGGGGGTCGCGTCTTCCTCGCACGCTTTTCCCTATATCTGGGAACGGCATGTGTGTGAGCGCTTACATTCTGTCCCGTATAACTCCCACGGTATCATCTGGCCTCCAATTCCTCTGAGTCCCGTCGCCTATCGTAGCTGATCTCGTGACCCGGATCTTCTCACCTCGAGGGAGTGTCGCAGACTTCCTTCCACGCTGTTTCACGTGCGCACCCATTAACGGCGCATTCGGCTTGTAGGAACACTCAATTTATTAGTTTGGAATCCCTCGGAAACAGTTTATATTCCTTCCGTACTTTTTGTATATTTTACATACAACTCAGGATCACTGTTAAACGTTTCTATTTTTCGCTAGCGAGTATGACTTAGAGGTACTTTTTTAAATTTCAGATTTTACTTTTTATTATATTTCCCATCAGTAGGAAAATAAATCCTTTATGAAGTAACTGAAAATATTAAAGTTCCCGGCTTGACAGTTCTGGAATGACAGGAATATTAAATAGTATTAATCATCCAAAATAATGAAGGATTGAATGCGGCCTTTGCCTGTCTTAAAAATTGTAAGTCCCGTGGAATCGTTTTCTTTGAATACTGTGTAATTCAGGGCTCACAATTCACGTGAGCGGAATTCCGATGACGGTTACCGATCGCGTTCACTTTATCCTTTTGGCTTTAGGAAACAATAAGACACCACCTTAAAGATAACATGTTCATCATATTAGATTCATATATCTTAGAAATCATATAAAACTGGTATGGCTTAAAGGCATTTAAAAAAATGTATTTTATTAAATTTTGTCGAATAGCTACGGGGAACGGTCCTAGTAAAGCATCTCAGTAGTGCCGTAATACTGCGTCGTCGTATGGCTCGATATTCCTGGGCATAGGCAATTATGTGCGGGTGCAATTTCAGAAAGTGTATTAGGTCATTATCAAGGGGGCGGAGGCAATATTTGAGGGCGGCCCGTAGGAAATGCGGAAGGAAGGAAGGAAGGCGGAAGGCGGACGGTTCAACAGGTGTCCTTTATAAAGCTCGGCTCGGGTGATGCGCCCCGGTGATGGCGCACTCTCTAGAGAGAGAGAGATATCCGCGTGGGAAGATATCTCCAGACTTCCGCTTCCTCTGGAGTCCACCCTTCTGGCGGGGCTCGATATTCACACGAGCGACAGGCAAAAACTCAGCCTCTCCCCCCTCATGGAGATCGGGGTTCTCTCCCTTTCACCCCTTGTCGCCCTGTTCCAATTATTAAAGGTACCTAAGGATGTGCACAACAGAGTCCTGAAACACATGTAACGAAATAAATGTCGTATATTATTATACTGCATATGTAAATCATATTGACATATATAATCTTTTTTCACTTATAGTGAAAATAATCGTGAATACATGAGACGCATTTATAGAATGCTTATAATAATTGCAGCAATGTCATCGTCCGATTTTCTCCTCCTACTCGCTTTAGTTTGCACCGATTGCATCTTCTCGTCATCCTCAGTAGAAGTCCCTCCACAAATTCATAGTCGATACTACTGTCACTTTCGCACGTAGTAACAACATACGCAGGGTCCTCACTAATTTACCGATGGAGTACCGCAAAATAATTAGCTACCGATCTAGCGCACCACTTTAATAGGCTGACATTTATCTCAATGTAATAATTTATACTAATACTTATTGATTACGCGCGTAGAGAAATATAACTAAAGCCAAAGAGCAGAATCATAGTTGGCCAGGAAACGTTTCTACTCTCGGAAACACCTTCGTCACCTAACAATGACCCTGTCACTGTAGGTTTTTTCATTAAGAAAAAAATTAGATTTATCCCTCCTTCGAAACGCCGCTATTATTTTTAGAAAAGTGGAACTGTTCTGGACCATTAGCTGGCTGGAGGATAGTCGCTAAAAAGGGGACGTGTTTCTCTTTAGTGTTTTTACAGCTCGCGGCCTCTCGCTGTTCCAAATGGGCTCGGGTTCAAAGAACAGACTTGTGCTTCCGTACCGCGTTTTGTCGGCAAGAGAGGCGGAAGGGCGGCAAACCGCTTTCAACGCCCCGCTTACTTTTCGACAAACGGAAGCTGATATTTATTTTTACACACGCCGGTCCCACTGCTTGAAATAATTATCGATGCCACCTGGGTTGCCGCTGCCCGCAGCCTACGATTCTCAGAAAACTACCAACCGCTAACTTCCTAGACACCACCGGCGTAGTACAGAGAAAGCGATACTTAGTTATCAAAAGACAGACAGTAATACAGAAGTCATTATTTACAAAATAATAATTGATAAATCTTCAATTATGCAAATAACGAAAAAATGCAACCGATAGGATCGAACTACTAATTAAAATACATCTTTTACTATAGTATTTATTTATTTTTAACCCATAGTCAATGTGATAAAATAATATAATCTCTGGACTTCTTATGTCAGATATTAAATTTAATGACGGAAATAAAACCCCTGGACTCAGTATTCGCAAACTCAAATTAAACTAAGGTTTAATTTTAATGTAATGAATCCAATGAAAATTGGCTTCTTCCTACCATCATCAGGGCTCCTTGGGCAAGACCGCAACCGGTTTTTCTCCATCATCAGTAACTGTCAGTCGGTTTCGGTTTGCATGCAGCGAAGCGACTCTTCCTCTACTATTATGTTAGTACTATTTATGACGCTAAAATTACAACATAAAATATTTTTAATTTAAGTAATTTGGTTTTAAGCTAGTAGTGAAACCACTTTTGATATAGTAGTCATCATTTTTATTTAAATACGGTGCAGATTCCACATCTAAGGTAGCCTTAAATACTCCCCACTATTACTATCGCTGTTCTTAATCGCTAATCGAAATAACAGATATTTAGAACCTGATCTGAATTTGAATAAATTACGTCATTTACATTTCACCATGGCGATTATTAAACGTTTCAAACGTATTGTTAATCTAACACTGCTCGTGTATTAGATATATACTAGGAATGTAATTATTAATTAAAACTGATTCATTATTTTAAATGATTTGCTCACAGAGTGAAATTATGGAATGACAACATATTATCACATATTAACACATGTATATTTGCCCTATATACTAACAGATATACGTAGAAATTTAAAGAGCTAAAGATATTTGTAGAACTGCATATGTTAGTGGTTAGGGAAGTCTCGATTGCGGAGTTCAATTACAAATTGAAGGTTAGCACATGTAGTCTGAAATGTGCACGGTGTTGTCCCTAACGCTATAAAACATATGGTCTAAATTCACTGTGACTGTAGCCCCGACTGCGGTGTACGGCCGAGATAGGGCTGTCACTCATGGAAGTACGTTCGATGGGAGCCGGATCGCCGGTAATTGAGAATCTCGTACCTTGGCCCCACTTCATTTCCTCCCGCGTGGCGCCCATTGTGTCCCAACCGACGCCACCATTGTTCAACCGCTGGATGGGCCCCAGACCAGCGGCCTGCGCGGACCCCAATACCCGTCTTCAGAGTGTGAACCCGGTTATTTTTTTGCACCGTCGTACGAATGTACGTACGTACAATTAATGAAGGCAAAATATTACGAGACAGACGCGAAACAGACTACTTTGGAGCGAAAAAAGATCACAGTAATATTAGAAAATTAATACAGGGTTTATGTCATAGTAAATGAGTACATAGTATAAACAAAATACACAATATACGAGTATTCTATAAACTGATATACCTATCTTGTATATACCAAGTTGAACTAATTGAATGCTGCGACCTCTCAATAATATTGAATTCGTACCAAAAGTCTAAGAAACATTAAACTGCACGTTACTATTTTTGTGATAACGATACACTTTTAATACCCGATGGAGAGTACATTATTTCCATAGAAACAAAAGCTATGTTAAATAAAATTAATAATCACCAAGGCGAAGAAGGATTGGGCGTTTACTTTTAACGCTTGTCAAAAATGTTAATTACATTAACATTTTTTTCACAAAGTCCTGAACTTTGAGAGAGTTATATATATTTATAAACACTACAACACTAAAATTCTCACAAATTCAGAACGGACGTCCCAGATACGTTCCCTCCTCTGGTTGACCGCTACTACTGAACAATTTTGATGTGTCAGAATATGCATTTTACCGGACCTCTTTTAAATCACGACATATATATCCCCCGTCCGTCTTTTGAGCGACGAATCCAGGAAGGGGAAACTAGAGCGGCTCAGATTAACAATAACTAGGAGGTTCGAGGAGAAAGCCGGCGCCGAGTAGGAGTGCGATAAATAACAGACCGAGAGTAAATAGTGAGAAGAGAGTCTCGCTCATTCGGAGTGAGGATGAGCGTGAGAGTGAGAGGGAGAGGGAGCGAGAGAGCTAGAGGAAGACAGAAAATGTGGGCGGAGCTTTGGGGCGTGGTTGATGCTCGCAAGTTGAGCGGTGTTAGTGCACACTTTACACCGGGGTACTATTGAGAACCGCGAGGAGGGGCTGGCCCGGCCCTTATAAATAAAGATTTCCTCAGCCAGGACCTCCTTGATCCTTCTTACAGATTGTGTCAATCCCCCACCTTCCAAGTCTCGCGTTCTCTCTCTCTCCTTCTCCCTCTCACCTTCTGTCCTTCTCACATTCTCTCTATCTGTCTATCGCCCTCTTTATCGCTCCCGCAAGTGCCGCCATATTGCGAGATCCACCCCCGTACAACCTCCCTATAATCTGTCAGCTTTCTATTAATCTCGTCAGCCTCCACTCCCCCTCTCAACCAATCTTTTTGTTTTTTTCTACACTTTACAGATTTTAAACACTGAATCAACTAGTAACAAGGTCTGAAGGTATAATTTCCCCAAAATATAGGCTCCTTCGCAATGAGAGCAGTTTATTAATATACTACACTAAAATATTTTTACTGCCATTATATAATATATTTTATAGTGGCGATATATCACTGTGTGATTTCCTGCTTCATCACGAGATAGTGTAGTTTTCAGTGTAAAAAAATGGTTGCTGCTAATAAAGTGGATTAAGTTCCTTTATGGACAAGCCAGATAAAATCGGCAGATAAAATGTACATTGTCCGGTTTTCATTGAATCGATCGGCACAGGTGTCTTATATCATTCTTATAATAACCGTTATCGGTCTCAAATTACCCCGCGCATTATAAATTATAATTGAGATTCGAATAATCGATAAGCGTTCATGAAATCGAAGTCCATTATCTTAGGGAGTCGTTTAACATCGGTTCAATCTCGAGGGCGGAAAAGTAATGGACGTTTCTTCGTCCCCGGCGGTACCCGTATTGTCTCCGCTATTGAAAGCGAGGTGGAGAATGAAAAAGAGGGAGGCCTAGAGGGAGAGAGAGCGAGTAAGGAGCGAGGAGAAGCCCACTCCGGGGGGGCCACTCCGTATAAATTAGCAGGCGCCTGTTCCGCCCTCGGTGTTGATTTAAAACCTTGTCTTTCATTCTTGTTTTTTCTTTTTTTCCGCCCCGGTTCTCCTCCTCGTCCCTCTCTTCGACTCCTTCTCGCCTTTTCCTTTTTGCTCCGTTCACCCCCCGCCCACTGCTTCCGGCCACTGTTTGACTTGCTAAACTCCTCCCGGCGCGCGACAATCGATACCGGCCGACACTCGAGAGGGCGAGTACTCGAAAAAATGACCCGGCCCGCGGTATCACTCCTTCCGGCGGTTACTTACGACCCGATCAGTTTGGAGAAGTATATTGTAGTTCTATTGGTTCTATGATTCAATCAATACTTATGTACAGATATCTTCATATGTATAACAAATATTGTTTAGAGAAAATTATGTTTTTTTTCTTTTAATCTAGTCTTTATTATATTTATTGCTGGTCTCGGGAACACAAATAATTATTGGGTTTGTTTCGTATTATCGAATAAAGCATTATTTTTATATTTAAAAGTTCAATCAAATGTCTTCATGAATACCTATTGGGTTTACGTTAATGGTAAAACTATTTACCAGGGTGAAACTGTTCTTTCTACAGGGTGTAAAATGCGCCTCCCTCTAGAGCGTAAAACTGGGGCTACTAATTGAATGAGATTCCTGTTCGGGCGCCCTCGTCCCGCCTTTCCTGTATTTTATTGGATTATACAGAAGGCGAGCCGCGACAAGTAGAAGGAGAGGAGAGCGTTGTGTGCGGGTGCGTGCGTTGCGGCCGGCCTCCTCTCAACAGCCTGTGTGATTTATACGGGGTTTTATCGGTGTGAGTGCGCGGGTGCCTGCGTGTGAGCCCTTGTCTTATAAATTGAATGTGTTTTATGGGCCGGACCGGGCTCGCGTGTGGCCGTAGGTGTGGGCGAGTGTGTGTGTATAAATCTTGTTATTTGTCCCGGCGGTGCGGTTGGGGGGGGAGCGGCCCCTTTTCGGGGTGATTTTTTAACAGTTGCTCTCTTATTCTGTCGCCCGGGGCCGGGCCCCAGTGTTAAAAACAATCTATTTACCGGGGGCCCAGCCTCTCTCTCTCCCTCACTCGGTCGAACGACCGCTTCCTGAATAAAACACTACCGGCCGCCCCACTCGAGCACCGCACTTCACCGGGATTGCAGGCCCCTCGTGCGTTTCATAGTTTCACTTGCGGCACCCGCGCGGCGAAGAACACTGACGAAGGAAATGTAGATAAAGGAACGGAGAGTCCGCTGAGCGAATCCAAGGAAATGGAGATTTGCAGAGATGGAAGATGCCATATTCCACGGTTGAATTATGAGTCCGTATGATATAATGTGGTTGCGGACACTATATAAGCACTAGTATCACTACTCATGGATAGGAATAGCACTTATTCGTGTTAACGGGCTAGGGTAAATAGAGGATCGGGTTGGAGAAAGACACTTTTAAGGCACTTTTAAGAATAATACTGAGATTACTTTCTATTGTAGGCTACACGGAATTCTAGAAAAATTCTATCTACCTTATATATCGCACACTCATTCACCACATCTTGTGTCACCTTGCTGAGGTGTAGAAGTTCGGATCAAGTTTTCTTCAAGAAATAAAAATATACCACATGTCCACTCTTTACATTCTTTTATCTATTCTTAATTTATTCTGTCCTATTTGAAGCTTATTACTTAGCAGTCTCCCCCCTCTTCAATTTGTCACCGTGCAGGTTAAAAACCCTTTTATTACAATGCATCGTGTGAATTCTCGCTTTGGGGGGATTTTTGGGGGGATTTAAGCAAGGACTCTCAGAAGCGGATAGGTGGACGATATTACACTTTTCGTGGGCGTTTCGAGATTGGACGGGTGATATAAATCACGGACGGACTGTCTTGACAACTGGGTCTCCGAGAATGTCCGCAGAGCCGGAGGGAGTGGAGAGAGGGCGCGTGGAATTTTTATGCGTGGCGGCCGAAGGAAGGGAGATGGAGCGACGATAGGGGGCAGCGGTCGTCCCCACCGGCAATCGCATTCCGCCTCCATTTGTTCCGGGCTCCCGCTGCCAGGAAGCCGAAGAGGGGGCCCTTCGACTTTAAACTCGAATTTCCAGGCCCTGATGGATGGACCGAGGGTCTCCTCGCGACGCTCACGACCCTTCCGCCGACCGCCCACCCTCCGGTTTATCCTTTTTTCCTTGGTTTCGTCTCATTGAATCCCGAATGCCCCGGACAATTACAAAGTCCAAATTGTATTTATAAGCCCCCCTGTACATACATCACTCCGGCTATAAAACGGGGAGACCCTTCTTTTTATTCGCTTCCGGGTTTCCGACCCACGAGTGGACTTTTTCTGAAATCTTTGATAAAAATGGCGGGTGTTTTCGTTCCGGTTGTCCTTTCGATTAATTTACACCCATGATGGAAATGTTATTCGGCGACTATTCTTTGCGTGATTTCAAAGCTTAGCTGAAAAAAGGTACCATTTGTATGCACAAAATCGTCCGTAATTAATTTTTCTCGATGTATTCATAGTGAGTACCTGAGTAGGCTGTGATATATATAGATTATTTAATAATAACATCATTGTATGTTGAAAAAATTAATAAATGTTCTTTATTAGCTGAAATATTTAACACTTCTCAGTGTGATACGTTTCTGGGAAAATATTCCTAGTCACAGGACTGTGCCGATGTCCAGTATAGAAAATGTCCCATAATCGTTACATACCATTTTAACTTTTTCACTCGGGTCCGATATTATGATTTTAGGTTACTCAAACAAGTTTATTTTATATATGTACAAAAATATGGTGCGTTTTATTGAGGTTTTGAAGAATGAAATTTCAGAAGCTATTTTATTGGCGAATGACTCCCACCGAACCCACCGAGAGAGTATCGAAGACAGAGTAATAGCTGAACCAAAATAAAATTATTAATGCATTTTATGTTAAAGTTGTGTCCATTTGCCCGAAATTGACGGATAACCCTGACTTTCTTTAATATTATAAACCCGCTATAATCAATAAAAACCTCCACTAATGATCACACCTAGACTAATAGAGGTAGGCAGGAAGGTGCCGGCAGTTGTCTTCACTCGTCCGCAACACTCAGTCAGTCCAACTGGAAACAACCAGGTGCAGCTCAAAATCATTTATAACGAATTCGTCGGCGCTGTTATAATTGTATGAAGCAATTAGATATACAACGCCTACAATACTTCCACAGGGAATATGAGTTCAGTCCCTAGTCGATGAATTGACGATTTATTGGGTAGAGAGTGGATAGTATTAAAAACGCTGTGTCAACAAACTTCTTGGAAAAATATATTTTCCTTCGTCAAATCTACGAAGTAGATCTACGATACAGGAGTTTAAATTTTACAAGGGCAGACCGGTCATTAGTACGTTTAATGCGTCCAGGACGAATGTATTATTCAAACTGATGTTTTTGGAGACCTAACTATTAACATTTCTTGATACTGATCTCCTGATTAGCTTTTCCTGTATCGTCATTCCTAATTGCCATTCCAATTTGATCTCATTGACCAATGAATATGTACTATTCGTTGTCGTATCATATTAAATTGCTTCGTTGCCCACCAATAAAACGTGAAAGGCGACTTAACATTTTAGTTTACATTATTGAGTCTTAATCTTTTGCGCAATACGACGCCAAAGGAATCACGACGAATTATTGTTAATGCGATTTTAGTAAACAGCAACTATAAATTGTAACTACATAATTGCACGGACTACCATGGTAACAAAGTATGTAATGAATATGTTTCAGCATATTTGGGGCAGTGGTTGCGCTTATTCTGTAACCACACGCGTTACACCGCGTTAACTCACGGATGTCCGTTCGAAATATCCTTGGGGGCCTGAGTTCTGGCATAATCATAACTAATATTTTGAGGGTTACTGAGTACTGTAGGCGGCCAGTGATGGCATTGAATATAAACAACGCCCACACCTTTATACAATGATGAAGCTTCCGGACGGAGGAGAGTAAGAGACAGGTGGAGGAATATGAATTGAGGAATGAAAGCGACCTAAGCGGAATATCAATGGGGGCAACTTCGGGGATTGATGTCCGTCGGAAATTTTCGTGTAATTCAATATTGGTCACCTGTCCAATATTGTTGTGTTGTTGTCTCGAAGAATGTTCAATCGGTAAAGTAATTTCAAATATTTAGCGGCAAAATCAGAATTTCTTCCATCGTTCGGTCAATTTTCGTCGTCTTGAGTAACATAGCTATTAGTAATACGGATGAGCTACTGAAGTATTCCGGCTGACAATAAAACTTACTATAAGCTAGAATTAATTTGTTACTCTAACAGATAAATACGTTCATCTTTTTATTTTTATTTATGTATGGAGAGCAGCAGTTCAGGACGCAGGATGCGAAAAAGCGACCGTTGCTGGTTCGATATCATAATTACTGCCATCATTTAGGTTAAGGAATATAGAGTTAGCGCGGTACTTGGTGTTACATAGGACGTATAATGAATTATATTCACTTAAAAAATATTTGGATCACCAGTCTCTCTCTCCCTTAACCATTGTAAGAGTCACATCAATAGTGTTGTTTTAATGCAGGTCTTATCAGCAGCCAACACATGTAAGTACCTCACTGCATTGCTAGTGAATTAATGTGAACCCGTAACACTTAAAGAATAGGAGACAACGACAGATCGCACTTGTGATGAAAACACACTTCTCGTTACGAAGAAAGGTTGCTGAACATTTTTACTGGGAACAAAAGAAAGTGGCTCACCGATTTGACGAGTTAATCCGTGCAGTTGTGTTATGTTGTGTGGTTTATCAGAGTGAGTAATGTATATAGATTTGGAACAACAATAATACTTCCTCGAATAATTTACGAGGGGTCCCATGTGCTCCGCTCAGCCTCTCTACCCCTATCTCACTCCCTCTCTCTCTCTCTCTCTCGCTCTCCTGTCTCCCCTCTATGTCCCTCTCGCTCTCCGAAGCCCAGAGTTTTGTCAACCTGGTCCCGTGTGAGTATGACATAGTGCCGCTATAATCCCCTCCCGCGCTAAGCAACGCCTCTAATTACCGGGGATCTGCAAAAATCCCTCACAGGTGTACAATTTCTCTCGGGCGTGCACACGATAAAATAAACGAACCTGCATTGATCCACAGAATATTTAAGAAATTGATTTGAGGTCTTGAAAATATATTACAGCCACCAAGTAAAATATATCGGGGAACGACTAATCAAATCGATAAGTGGCAGTGTGAATTTCGTTACATTATAATTTCGTGTATATTATAATGAAAATGTTTGGGGAATTCGTAAATATCAATCAGGGTGATAATATTCTGAAGGATCGAGTGTACAGTCCCCGTGCGTTCTGAAAGTACAGACACTAAGTTTTTTCTAAACACTTTAAGCCTATAAAATGCGGAAAAGTCGTTATGATCATAATGAAGTTTTAGTCGAAAGTATCATTTTTTAATTGTTGAATGTATTTTCAGTTGATAGTCTACCATCATTCGTTAGTTGTCGATTTCCATTCTTTGAAAAGATAATAAAACAATTACCAGATATTTTTAATGGGCCAAGCCAATAATTCGATTTTGCGGTCATCTGGAACAAGGGTGCAGTGTGTCGCGGCTATAAATCATACGGGCCAATCCCAAGGGTCCGGTCCCCACCAACCGCGTGTGTCTGTCCGCACATGTGTACACCAACGATTTGAATCCGACTGGCGGTTAAAAATACGCTCCTACCGATGATGTATCGCTAATTACACGGGGAGACCTGTGCCCCATCGGCCTTGATGAAGAGGAATAAGTCACCGGGGAGATGGGAGCTCCGAGGGGAGAATTGAGCCCGCTCGGGCTAACAAATGAGTAATTATCTAAAACCTCAATCCGGGACCCTCGGTCTGGGCCTGGTACTCACCCCCGTCATTGGCTTTTTAATCAATTTACCGACCGCGCAACCCACCGACTACCCTATCGACTTCGTCCGATTTTTCGACCCTCCTGTCGCTCACTGAATGCGTTCAAATTTGCACCGACAGAATGAATTATATTCCGTATTTCCTATTTCATAATAGAATAATAAATACACAAGAAACATTTCAATTGACTGCCAAACGACATGTAACTAAACGAATAATAGTTCGAAAAAGCTACGTAACAAAAAATAAATTTCATTGCTCTTTGAATTTTCATCCCACTCATGAATTTCGATGTTAATCCGTTACAATTATATATAGACACAGTCGCCCGGGATGTATTCCCGATTTTGCTAATTTCTCGTGGTAGCGTTAACTCATATTGAGAACAAAAGTTTTCCTTAAATTGGCCCCGGGGCATTGTAGGACGGCGCCTGTTGTTTACAGTCGAGAGGATGGGCCAAACTAAACATTAAATATTGTCGGGGCTAACTCCTGGAGTCCAAATGAAATGAAGCGGAATTAAATTTCGGGACAGGCCAGTAGATAGGAGGAGGTGGAGGGGACCGAACTTTCCCCGGGACAGGAATTCGTCGTCCCCGCGGCGGTGGAACAACTTAATTTGGAGTTCTGTAAAGGGTTGGTCGGGGCTCCTGCGGTGCGGCGGCATTCATTGAATTCATTCAATTAATTTCACGTCGGTTGTCAGATATGGAACAAACTCTGGGCCGGAAAGACATCCTACTCCTCCATCTCCTCCTCCTTCTCCTCCGCCCTTTAATGGGGACCAAGCCGACGCCAGGAATTATGTAAAACTTCCGGCGGGCAATAAAAGCGCAACAAACGACCGCCCTTTTATACGAAAACTGGGCTCCTTCATTTCTTCATTGTTGGTCTCCTCCAACCCTTTAAGGGTGCGGAGGGGATGTTTCTAATTGAGTTAACAGCCGGGGTGTCTCCGCATCTCGGTTACTCCCTTTAATTCCTTCTACCCTCGACAATCCAATATGACTAATTAAAAATTCGCTCTCGGTTCCCTTGGTCTGGCAGCGATAAGTAATCAGCGATCCTATTGTAGGTATAGCATTTGAACGTTTTGATTCCGATAAAAGGATTATCCTTTATTTGAACAAATAAATTAATCCCTTCTTCGTATTTTCTCCGCGATGACTGCAAAGAGGAATTGCCGAAAGGACGGCGAATGGTAAAATTTCCTTTGCTTTAGAATTTTCTCTAAATTCCTTCTAATATTACGCGGTCAGTCTAATTTTCACGGGCTCGTTGCAGGACATTACTCGTGAGCGTTTACAACTTTGAATTGTATAAGTAACAATTTACAAAATACCTACAAGTTCAAATAAATTTGTTATATGGGTACAGTGGGTATAGTGACGGCAATGCGTTATAACCAGTTTCATATTAATCACAGTTCTCTACTGAGCTGCACTGAATTAACATTGAAACCATACACAGAAAAAGCAATATGGGACACAGAAACATTAAAACAAATTTCCAAAGACATAAAAGCAATTCTTAGGGGAGTTTTCAATCGCGGGCTATATGTGGTGGAAGTGATTCGAGGGGCGTCGTAGGATGTATTTTTAAAAAGTCATAAATAATGTTTGCCCCATATCGGCGGTAACGCTCATCCCCCGAACCGCAAGGACAGCAGCCACCGGCCAACTATTCGTCTTTATTCCCCCATAAATACGCCATTAAACTACGGGGGCCCGATCCAGTATCTACCCTCGGGTCATATTTATAGTTGACAATAATAAAGGTCGTTTTGTTTTGCTTCCACCTCGGCGTCGTGGTTCTGTTCCGACTGGAGAATTATAAAAACGCCATAACGTAAAGCCACTAAAAGACACTGTTGTTTTTATTAAGGTAACGGCCAATCTCCTTAAGTAGACTCGTAAGACTTCTTTCTCCTATTTTATAGCAATTGTTGATGCGCATTAAACTTCCAAGCAAACTCAAAAATAACATTACCGTTTGATTGTCTGTTAATGGAGCAACAATTCTCCGTCAGTACTGTCGATTTTATTGGAGAATACAACATTAACTAATAATACTTTTAACATTATTCCTATAATTTATTCCTGGATGACAATGATACGTAATGGAAGGGTTTAAGACAATAAACAATTCAGTACCAACGCGAAAGGTTTTACTTACGTGTGTGCGAGAGACCGGCAGGATTTTTTTACTTATTAATATGCCCAAACCGAAAGCCGTGAAAGCAGTTCACGGCTGGAAAATAGGGTGGTAGCGAAGTTATCGCTTTACGATTGAGCTCGAGGAGCAGGTTACAATGGAGGGATGTGAGGGAAAAAAAGATATAATAAAGAGGGGTGGAGGGCGCGGGTGAATGGGGCCAGGTAAAGGACGGGGAAGGGGTAAACGGCTCATGCGAGTACGGGGGCGGGGGACCGCGCCGTATTTGACACATTGTTTATAAGGGTAGTCGGGGAAGGCTAATACAATATAAGTTGGAAGGCGGAGCCCTTGCCTCCCCTAATTCCCCCAAGCATACTAAAACCCCGCCGCCCCCGCCCTACTCTAGCGCGGATGTTCGTTATTGCCCTCGGCCGCAAAACCAACCCTTTCCTCCTTTTTCGAGCTCACACTTTATTAATTTTTATTGCCTTCCACCCTTCCGCACTCCGCGGACAAATTTTAATTTCTACACCGTACCACATCCCCCATCAACCACGGTAATATTTATTCCCTCCCCCGTTCTTTCCGCGATATTAATTCTTCGGAAAGTCTCTTCTCATTTCCTCCTCCTTTCACGAAGTAGTAGGGGAATTTCTACTTTGACGCGCGCAATATTGATAATAGTCTCTGTCTTAATATATCCAATAGTGTACTATTATAGTTAGTGTTCTGCACCCCAGGATTTGAGACGGCGATCCGGATTTTCATTTAAACTAGCCCGGTTTTGTTATTCTGAATATAATGCTCTTTATAACAATGTATGTAGCTAACTGAATTATAATTATCTTTGTTATGACTTTTCATAGGATGCCAGTAGTACTCAGTAATAACTGAGGCCAATAGGCAGGGGTACGTTGCCTCTAATGTTTACGCATGTCGCGCTGTTTATCCCACTTTGTGTCAGCATTAAAACTATAATCTTTCCTATTTCATTACTATCATTTCTATTTCACGTTTTATAAGCTACGTGGGGAATGAATTAAGAGCAGAATTGCGCCTTTAGTGGGATTAGATGCGCGGTCGAAAATTAAACGACAATAAACAATAAAAGTTCTCTTTCGACGATGGTTTGAATAGCCAATCAAACGGCGGGTCTTCGGCGGACTGCGGTTTGTGCTCGCGTTGAAAAGAAACGGAGGACAAATCTGGGCCGCTAAGAGGATGAAGGTGTAAGGGGTGCGAGGGTGGAACGTGAATGTTATCGGGGGCCACTGGCTCCGGGCCCCAGCCACCGCAAACCGTTCCAGACTTATAGGATTTATTGGAAACATTTCTAAGGAGCACGACCGGAGGGAGGAGGAGGTGGTTCCCCTCTCTTTCCTATTCCTTTAAATGTATTTTATCTGAGGCCCCGTGTCGCGCATCACGGACCACCGATTCCCTCTTAAATATCGGTTTCTCGCCTGCGCTTCTCTCTCCCCACCAAGATTGCCGCAACTCACCCCCGGCCTGTTTCTCAGTTACACTTGATATTTTTTCCCCCGCGAGAAATTTAAGCTCAACAATTTCGATACGTTCGACTGAGCGCTGACGTCTTATCGCGATACCGTTTCCGTTAATATCCGCGTGAGGGTTTCTCCTTGATTCTGTCGAGAACATAAGGCGAGAATACCGGCTGGTAGGTACACTGCATGTACTCCAGTGTTTTATCCGATAGCAATCAATTTGTGCAGTTTCAAAAGGCATTAAAGAGTATGGGCTGAGATTTTTTCAAATGTTCAATATTGGTACACTATTAGAGTATGTAACAACGATGATTCATGTGTATATAAATAAAAATCTGTTGCCTCAAGAATTACCATTTTCGATTTCATCTGAGTTGCTTCACTAATAGATTCTGGATACTCAGTTGACTTAAACTATTTTCAGAAATATAATTATTCACTTTTCAGTTAACCTAGATTTTTCCTTTGGAACCCGGCAGGATATTTTCGAAGCTGTTGAGAGTCCTGATCGTCCGCGATTAATTCGCGATTCGAACGCGATTTTCGACTAACTCAGTGCTACAAAGTATTTCCCAGATTGAAACTAATAAAAAGAATATATTCCTCTGATTCTCCCTGCATAATTATGGTAAGGTATTCCGGTTGATTTTTGCCCCGAGCTCAATAATCCAATAGAAAGCGTTTATATCCCTCTCAAGTGTATTCTTGAAAATTTGACATTATAGTCTACGGCAGAGTTTATTTTTCCTATTCAGTTTAATTTTTTGAAATGACGGACACATTTTTTATTATTTCAGAAGGGCCGATGTGTCGGGGGTGGAATAACACTGATAACGTTTGTGGGGGCCCCTGCCAAAACCGCCCCCACCCCACCCCCAATCGCGGTCTCTCGGCCACTTTTTCATTGCCGATTCGCCCCGCTCCGTATTATCCAATATATTGTTTATACCGCGGTCACTCCGGCTTGTATTGACTTCCAAGTGGATTTATTGTCCCGAAAAAACTACGGCGTATTTATTTTGTTCAGCCGATCCGGCGCTTACGAGGCCGCGGGGCTCCGTCCTGCAAAAATATCGGATATCGAACCGAAATCGTGTTAGCCGCAAATGAACTGTGCGGTCCCGGCCATGGGTTCATTTAATTTGACAACGATGAGTTTTGTTTCCCATCGCTCACTTTCACTGCTACCTCCCATTTCGTTCGATCGGCTCAACAACCTCCGAAATTTTATTTATTAATTTTTTTTTCAACAAGTAGAGGATTGAATATAGCAAGTATGGCAAGTGTCAGACCCAGAATTCTTGCTGAATTTCTGTTTCCGTATACGGCCTAATGCAGAAACAACAATATTATTTCATGTAAAAAATGAATAATTTGTTACTGTGCAAGTGTTTATAATCTTTTACATTAATATACATCGTATCATTGGAATAAATTCTCTTAATTATGTATGGATGGTAATTTTTGTGGGACAACCATTCTCCAGATGGTAATCTAAGTAAAACCGATTTTTAGCAGGGAGCTAGGTTGCTTTCGAATTCCAAGTTTTATAGGCTATTTTTAGTTCAGAAGTATTTCAGTTCGAACAGATTTCTGAGACCCCCTTCCCCAGGGGTTTTCGGCAATTAAAACTGAGCGAGTCCTCCCAGGAAATGTGGGGTGAAACTGTGGGAGAATTTCAGGGCAGGTGGGAGGCGGGCAGTGATTTCCGGATTGTTCTTGATTTGTCGACCGCTGTCGCGATAGAAGTGTAATAACTGTGAACACGAGCAGGTGGGTCCGTGTTGCGTGACCGGCACTCTATTCAAACCGTAACCCATATACAGGATTGCAGTTGTTTCCGCGTGCTCCGGAAGTTATTTCCGGGCACAAAGTGCGAATGATAATAAAAATAGAGACGGCCGCGTCCCCTTATGGTCGAAATGCAATTGTTACTTCGCCTAGCATCGATAAAAAGAACAGTTTTTACGTTCAAACTCCTGTTGTCGCATAAATAATTTTTTTATTCGTTATGTACAGGACTTTACCATCTGTTACCATTTGAATTTAATAATGTCTTTACTATATTTTAAATAACTACCAGTCCAAACTCTGTTGGTGTTCGGTCCATTGCTTTAAGCATATACATAGGAGTACACTGAGAAAAACTCCGTAGTGCGTGCGTAAATGAAGCAACAAACCTACGTAACAAATTCGCGGACGTGACACACTCTCACTTGACACACGCACAAACCTGAGATAGCTTTATCAAGACACTTGGCGTCATACCACTCAATCCATAATGAGACTGGAATAAATTTCTGTACAATCTAAATTCGTAACTATATCCCATCTGGATGATCTAACACTTTCTTCCGGTCTTCTAAAAGAATAATCCGAGGAAAATGTAGTAAAGGGAGAGAGGTCGAGCGAGGGAAGGGGGCGGAATGATAGAGAGGCCAGGAGAATGAGTTAGAGCGAGAATTAAGGGGACCAGATAGAGGAGCGTATTGGAGCTTGCCCGGGAGGGAGAAAGAGAGATTGAGACGGGAAATGAGAGAGAGAGAGAGGGAGAGGGAGGGAAAGGGCGGTTATCTATGTTAGGTTGTGGTAGTCGAGGATCGACCCAAAAGACCTCTCCCCGGGTCCCTTTACAACCCTTTCAAGATGGCCGCGCCTCCTTGACCCGGCATCTTAGATCATTACCAGTTCCAGCTCCCATTACTCTGACAGAGTACACTGCACCAAGTCCATCCTCGGCGCACCCTTCTTTGAAAATAACTTTCCTCACATCCGTTTCAGAAGTGTTACAATATTTTTGTCTGACCAAAACATTCTGTAAGCCTTAAAATTGTCGCTCGTAACTTATCAACAATTACCTCACATATATCGTTTCCAAAACCGTTGTTAACAATTCCATTTAATGATATTCTATTTATTGAACTATATGTAGCAGGATCTCTCTAATTCAATAATACTTTAACAACGTTGAGTTTCTAGACACGAAGAATAATTGTTCATGTCGAACACCAGTATCGTTGCGGAGAAACACTATTTAATTTAAATAAAATCGTTAACATTTATATAGTATTATACATTTAGGAAAAATGGTGGAGAGCTCATTTGTGACAGTTCCAAGTTCAAAGCCCGCGCGTGGAGTTACAAGTTTCGGGTTCGATTCATGGCGGTGAAATGGTTATACTTTTTAATCAATTGCAAATATAATTATGTATCTTTATATTATTTATGTAAATATTCAAACAACTTTCAATTGCATTCTACCCGTATAGTAAACATGCTGTCATTAATACATTTTTGGAATTTCATTGCTACGTTTGCCAATATTAGCAATGAACATTACAGCTTTTCATTATCATCGGTACGTTATCAACTCGGTGAGTTACACACATAAATGAACAGTCATGTCAGCATTAACTTTTAAAACCTGATTGTAATAATAATAATACTAATAATAACCTGTATTAATAATACAATTGAAGGGGCCTAAGTTTTAATTTGAGGCAAGGCTTATGTAGAGACTCGCATTCTCAGTTTTTCACTAAGATTTAATTTATGATAAAATCTCCCGTGCCACAAACCTCTCTTGGTGGAGGAAGACATGCAACCCTCCTATATTCTTATAGGAGACTCGAGGGTAGTAAAAGTAGTTCTCCCTCGAGACGTAAACATCCCCCTCCCTATACTGGCGGCATTTTAAAATAACCGCCAGGGGTGTTAAAACAGGGATACGGTCACTGCCATTGGGGGAGGGAGCGGATTTCTTCAAAATTATGTCATAAAAGTTCCGCGGCCGTTTGTCCGTCCGCATCGCTCATGCAATGCATAAATTTTAACGGCACTGGCCGGAGGCGGAGACGCGGGGACTGGCGCATAAATAGATTCAAACCGACACCCCCACCGACCTCGAGCCTTAAGCCCACCCTCGGCTTTCATTGCAGTTTTATGCCCGAGCATCCTCTTCCCAACCGGGCTTACTTCGGCCACCGGCCCCAGTATTAGCCGCCGAACCGGGTGTCTCTTCTCCCCTTCCCCCATCTGCCAGCCGCTTTATCCGCCCTCCTAAAGTAAGAGCCCAACAAAAATCTCGACGCAAGTATTCCCCATTTATATTCGTAATTAAATTTGCATTTGAAATATTTAAATGCATAATACGGCTAAAAAATACAGGACGGAGAGCTCTTTTTATACATTCAACGCGTATACTAAAATGGAATATTGGCGATCCGGAAAATGTCCGGTGTTCACTAGTATTCGAGAAAAATATGCAGTCGAGCATAAAGTATGTAATACGTTCATATGCAAGTTTGTATGGTGGACACTAACCGGAACGAAGTATTTTTATACAAAGGATAAAATTCATTGTTGTCACGGAAATAATCATAATGCAACTAAATATTACCATTTCATGCTGCGTTCCTCAAAACAATAATACTCCTAACTACAATAATTTTGTTTTA
Organism: Lethocerus indicus; assembly: GCA_019843655.1. Lineage (NCBI taxonomy): Eukaryota > Metazoa > Arthropoda > Insecta > Hemiptera > Belostomatidae > Lethocerus > Lethocerus indicus. The sequence goes on from JACDQD010000008.1 coordinate 15,004,314, forward strand.
TTTCACTTTAAACGGCCCTTTAATACTTTTACAGTTCCATGACAGAAGTCAAATTTTATATCAATTTGTTCACCTGTCCACTGCGTCGAATGCGAAATAATTCAGGTCTGAGTCTAAGCCGGTAATGAGGAGCAATAAGTAAGGATTGAATTGCGAAAGAGCGGTAGGCAGGAACCGATAGCTAAATGGCACGGATCAAGAGGGCAGCCGGAGTGAGTCCGATAGCCGTTTGCAATCTATAAAGGCTAGATGTCTGGCCCGTAAATAGCATAAATACCAGGTGCAGATATATCCAGAGACCCGGGGCTTGACATTTAGCCCCGCCAGCTATTCGCAGTGGCCGTCGACTTTTACCTCAGCGCGCTGCTCCATTCAGTACATCTTATACTAACAGGCCTGTTTGATAATTGCACGTTATTCTATCAGGTATTTGCGCTTAATGTAAATATTTGTTTATACTGCACCACCAAATAATAGTAAACATAAACTGATATTTTGTAAAAAGAATTATTAAAATACTACCAAAGTTCGGACTATTGTATTAATTGAGATGATCTCTAAAATATTCATTCTTAGAAAAAATAATTCCATAAATCGAAGCGTATTCCTGATATATATTAAATTGATAATAATATTTGAAGTTCAACATGCCCAATTTGAACAATTATAAAAAAGAACAATCTCCGATAACAGTACTGTCGTCAGGAAGCTGAGATGGGAGCAAAGAAGAGTATGGTGTTCAATCAGAAGCCCATTATAAATATGACCTTGGTCTATTTTGAGACGATTAGTGCATTCATTATCGTCCATTTAAGAGTGGCGACCGCCAGATAGCAGACCTCAACAATTTGCAGAAACCAACAATTTGATGCTGGCCGTTTAACGTTTTTGGCATTTTGATTCAAAAAAATAGAAAGCCTTACAAGGTTATGTGACAGTTCCGGCAGTGAAATTCAGTATCTGGTTTTGGAGATCATTTTACTTTAAATTGTAATCCTCCATATATTTAGCTAATTCCTGGGTTCTTTCAGAGCTTAATCTAATCGCGCCCAAATGCATGTTAGATTTGCCGCATATTCTTGCTTGCGATCCGGGAGTCCTAGGATTTGAACTGTTATCGATTCCCGTAATTTTTCTTCATATATTCCAGTGTTTACAATACCTCTAACATTTTCAAATTATTTATTACCATTATTTATACCAATAAGTCGTTCTGGTACGAATATGCACTTTTCTGACATTTGAGTAATCCCACGAAATCCAGATTAGAAAAGTTAGGGGGACTGAGTGGGAGGTCTCCAGACATTAGGAGGAATTGGGACGATTAGGTGGCCAATAAACGGGGCGAGGGCTATCGATGCGGTCCCATTCTCGAGGCGACAGGTTAATAAGGCCCGGGAGTGAAGAGCAACGAGGGGGCCCGGACCTTATCCCGATGATATAGAGCCCTGGACGGGCCTCGGCAATCAGTTGCCCGCACGGACCCTACGGAATTTCATTAATACCACCAGGGAGAGCTTCTCGGTGTCAACCGCTAGGCAAAGGGCGACCCCCTATCCACAATTCTCAACCGCATAGCGCAAATAAGGTTTATTTTCCTCATAATTGATTTATATTAATTCCAATTATACAATCCGTCAATTGATCCATTATCCTGCTCTCTTTTCCTGCGAGCGCGTTCGTTTGTACATTTTTATTTGATTCTTTCTTCTGGTGGCATGTGTGAGAGTTCTGCTCTCAAGACTGCCTGGCGGCTGGTTCATTAACCTTTCGTTCCGAACTGAATCTTTCACTTCCTCGCAAAGCACCTTTTACCGGGAGGCGCTCGGGACGCCCGGCGACGGCAGAGGGAAACCCCCATTTACCCGTCCGGAGACAAGGGATCGCAGGGAAAAAACCCTTTCCGCGCAAGTTTGTTCGTACACCAAATATATTTAAATTATGGTTAAAAATATTTATCGTACGGTGTGGCACATTGATTGTTAAGTCTTGAAAACAATGTAAGATTAATTCATTTTTGTTAGTGATTTTATATCGTGACATCATTTTAAAAGCGGGGTTAATACGCTATTCAGAAACATTTGTTAACTGGGACGACGAGGATGGAGTGACTTTCAGCAGCTTGGCGATGGTAATTCTCCGGAGAGATGAATATCAATAACGGCCGAGAGTATGGCATAAAATTAACGGAGGAGGGCCGCCCGCGAGTATTATTTATTCATATATTCTGTAGGGGTTGTTATTCACGCTCCAATAGTCGGCCTGATACACTCGGCGAGAGCGCTCGCCGCTGATGCCTCCAATTAGAATATGGATCACTCAACTTTGCTTCCCATTAGTACCTTATGTGTTTTACCAACCCACGAGATATCCATCTCTCGACACAGCTCCGGCTCCCTCCCCGCACGTCTACATTTAACAAGCACATCGTCCCCCGAAGCGGAACGTTTAGCGTCTAATTATTGTACATTATGTACATATTAGAGCTCGGATTTAATGATTTTGTGACAATGTGTGACTTGAACAGTTAATTACGAACCAAAGACGTCACTTTCAATCGCTATTAAACGCACCGTTTCCTAGTGTTTCCGGAAACAAATTACAATTTTTAACACTTCCAAAAAGTGTACATAATCTTCTATTCAGACATTATACAATCAATTAGATTTAAATGATCAAATTTCTTTCTCTAATTATCCTACAGTAATATTTCATTTAAGATCTCGGAGCCATCTTATATTATATACAATTCGAGCTTCAAGGACATCAAGCCACTCAAGGAACTTCCTTTTACGATCCAAGCCCCCCTTTTTAAGCGACCTCGTTGTGCACCTCGGGACCAGAAATTCCAGTCGGTCAGGATTCTTGAGAAAATTTGTATCCAGGAGAAAATAATTACTATAACTGAAAAGCGATAGACTCCTTTCGTTTATTATTGGACATTAATTTAAAATTCAAAAGTTTTCTTTTTGACGATTACATAATTATTACGCTATTGTATGATTTAAAAAGAATATGAGGTTTAAAAGAGCATCTAATCGAAGGATTTTAATAAGGGTCTTAATAGAGGAATATGTGTATGTCCCGCCTGGGGAATAAAATTAATGTCAATTAACCTTAAATATTGCTTTAATAACAGTTTCAATTATGATTATGTAAACATGACAGGGGATTCAGCGTCTGAAACTTGTTCACTCGCTTCTTTCGTGACACGGACCTTTGTAAACTTTCGCCACCACCACAGTGGATGTCATAATTTGCTGGTGAAACTTAAAATATATCAGTGAGCCAGCTATCTGTACATGGCATAAACTTACGATAGTAAAGTGTTTTATTATCGTAAATATAATTTTCTCAAAGGCAAGATCATTGCTCTTCTAGTGTTCTGAGACTCCCACAATGATTCAACACTCACCTTCAACAATACAAGCGTGTAGATGAGCGTGAAGAAGTGCGTCAGTGCGAGTGTTACGTGCGCGCTTGTGTCTGTGTGTGTGTGTGCGTGTTACATCTGTATGAAATCGATATGTTTGGGGTCCGTACTACTAGTGAGTGTGGCCCTTGCCAGTAGCAGTAATTAGGGGGTTACTCTCTCCCTCCCCCCTTCGGTCTCACTCTGTCTCTCTTTTAGCCCCATTCAGGGCCCTCTCTCCCTCTCTCTCTCTCTCTGCCTCTCCCTCCCACGAGCCGAGGGGGGGATCCTTTGACTGACGACTGGTAATCAAAGCCCGTGCGGTCGACGCACGACACCGCATATCGCGTATCCTCTTTCACATCCATAATTAAACACATTTACATCTCTGCGCCCGCCGGTGCCCTTTATGAGGGCCGGCTCTATCAGCGGCTTTCTTCAAAAGCGGCCTCCCCCCCCACCTCTTTGTCGACGACCTAACGAACCGTGCATGGATTGATTTCTGGCCCCCGGCACGTTCTCATCAATGAGAAACATTAATACCGATCCATAAACTATCGAAAAAAGCGTTTTAATTACGTCGGTTTGAAAGAGAAGTCGATGCATGTATTGCAAAGATCCAAATATCGTAGAATAGTCCTCATCCTACCTAGGTCGAATTCTATAAGGTTTTATACTGCCCGTCGGGAAATTTTCGCATTTTAAAGTATCCGTATAGATACAGTCCTGGGGGATTTACTCCTAGAGACTAATCACTTTCAATATACCAGTGTCACTGCTACGAAAGGATCAGAAAATCATACGAGCCGTATCAGTGAATGCTATCATTAATTTTACGTCAGTTTATTAGATAGGCAAACCATGAGTAAAGATAAATAAGTTTTTAGGTTATTAAATGGTAAAGCAGAGGATAAAATATGAGAAAACAGGCGGTTGAAATAATTCCTCCGCTATTTGGACAATGGACTCGGTAACTTCGCCCGTCATCTAATCTGTATTTGCATTATGTATTAAGAACGAGGGCCTGATATTTGCGTACAGAGTAAAGTTTTATTACATCGTCGATCTGGCCTCAGTGCTTATGTTAAATTAAGAGAAAGGGAGAACGGTATACCGGCCGGACAAGAGAGGGACAGGGAGTGAGTTATAGAGGAAGTATTAGAGGGTTTGAGGGAGGGGAGCTTAGCTGAGCAGGTCCACTTTAAAGGGGGGAAGGTCCGATATTAAAAATCGTAATTTGGGCCACAAATCCGGCGGACCCTTTTGTTTGCAGCCCCACCCCCCCAGGCCACGGACCACCTACTGCCCCGGCTCCCTCTTTCATCATATTACATTTACATGTTTAGCTTTTTATTATCATTTTACAAGGGGAAATGGGGCCGGGCATTCTTTGGCTTAGCGTCCGCTTTCCTCCTTATTAGGTCTTCCCTTTCATCGACCGCAAAATGGGAATTTGGTAACCGGAATAAAAGCGTCCTCCTCCTGGAAAACGGTAATGATCGGAGGGTTATACGAAATATTTTTTTTTCCGATTACCTTAACGGGATATAATAAAAGCAACCCAATGGTAAGCTTTTATAGATCAAACACGTTAGCTACATTTGCTTGACACTCGTAAAATCTAAAGAAATATAATATAAATATATAACAATAACGAATATCACAATATCTTAAAAAGAGTCCTATGATATCAGAGAATAAGGTATGAGTTCGGCACAATTCAGTTTTCTTCGAGTCTACCTTTAGACAAATACAGAAAATTGATGTTGCAGGAAAAATAACGCGTCGAATAGCGGAAGGTTGTAGAACGAATTCAAAGTTGGAAATAGGCGATATAAATTGAAACCGCGAACGATATTCCGTGGGACGCCAATGGTTAATTGAAGTATATTGGGGCTCGGTTTGCCAGACGAGCGGCAGGAAAATGCCGGCCCCGGGGCGAGCCGCTTCCGGGCGTTTACAACTTTTAATACCCTCATCGCCACGTATCGTCAATTCCCTTTTTTCGGAGCCCAAGCGTAAAATGACTCGCTTTGTGTCAGGCCTACGCCCGCTGCAAAATGGATTACAGGTCAGACCAAAGTGCGCCCGGCTACCCCCTTGTACAAAACACAGGCCGTCATTTCGGTCGGTCGGTTATTATTTTATCCATATTCGAATCGGGGGCAGTATTGAGAGATGAACTTTCAGAAAAAAGTAATAATTCCCGTAAATGCCTGTATTACTTCGAATTTATATTTATTTATCTTTGTCCTAAGACTTGGACGTCTGTACATAGCTCAAACGGTTTGACCGACTCGGGTTCGGGTTTTGTTTGGCCTGTGTGGTTTTTTCGCAAATGACCGAAACATTCTACAGGAACTGTGCATTTACCGATTTTGAATATATGGACATGTAATTTGAAACATACTTTGATCAGTGACTCGTAAAAGCGTGCTCGTAGGCAATTATGAACCTTCAATCTTCGATATCATCTGTTTTGTCACCATAAGCCCATCTATCGGACGTGTGTTTCCTTGAGGAAAAAGCGCATTCGGCGCAATAGCCTTGAGAACGGATCAACAACTGATAATAACGTTTTAATAACATTGCGAGTGTGTAATATTTTGTACATGTATTTTGTATATGTAGACAAACATCGTTACGAAGTCGTCGGGTAAATAGGAGTCAGATTTGGATTGATTGATAACAATAGCACAAACAGTACGAAATATAAACTTTGTATGAGGATAAACTAATAATAATTGAAAATATATGAACGCAGATAATTATGTAGGAATTATGCTTGCGGATATGTCTATACGTGATAAAACACTAACATTCAATATATATGAAAGCAAATAAACGATGCCCATAATATATGATTTATATTAGATCTAACAATTATATACCAGGAACTCTTATATATACTGGGTATACTTATGAAATGAAATCCGTTGATCTGTCTTTTATTCATACTGGAATCCAAATTGCAATAATTCCCTCTATTAAGTGTGCTCTGGAAATATTAATAACCTCTCTTTTGTTTGCATACCACATATGAAGCTGCTAAATAAACATATATATATATATATATATATATATATATATATATCAGATGGGAAAATAGGGTGGCTGGGCAGGGGGGGTTGTCCCAGAGGGAGATGACTTATAATTAAGGTATTTACAGAATTACGAGTGAAGTGGTGAGTGAGAGTGTCGGGTGGTGGTTAGAGAGGTAGTGGGAGGGGAAAGTAAAGTGCAGAGCAATTATAAGATGAAAGAAAAATGATGCGGAGGAGGATGAGGATGAGAAGGGGGTGAGAGAGAAGGGGAGGGAGGGGGGAATGGAGACCGTTGGTAAAAGTAGAGAGGCAAGAGCGAGAGTGGAAGGGTTGTTGGGTCTGCCAATCTGTGTAATGAGCTGGCTAATTGTTTGAGTGGTCGTGTGTACACGCCTCTCGTATCTAACCGGCTGTCACCCTCATCAACATCATCGTCGTCAAATATTCCCTACAAGTTGTTGGGTATGGGTCCATACCGGATAAAAATTCAATCGCGCAAGATCGATGATCTTGGATGACCAATACAGTAACATCTAAAAAAGAATGTAGGTGTCCGATAAACCGTAGTAATTTTAACTTTCATGAAAACTTCAATCATCGAATGTTCAAACGTTAAAGTAAAATTAAAATAATAAAGATTATTTTGGCCGAAAAATATTTCATATTTTCTGACACTCGGAAATCATTATCATGTCATTATTATGATGTTAATCTATACTAGGATTTGCTTATTACATCTTATGAACCAATGGGCACAGCATATTTAAGTGAACCAGCTTTACTTTGCCATTTACGATTCAACGTAGAAACATGGAGGTAACAGAAAGTTATATAGTCGTAATTGTACGACATCGAAATTTCTTTGTCTAGACAAGAATTATATCTGCCACCATAGTTGGATTACTGATCTATTCCAGATGTGCCTCCTCAAACGTGACGCTGATACACAATAGGTTCTCGACTCTGAAGGCGGCATTCTATTTAAAGTGCAGAACAAGAAACAGCGGCAGGCGTCATTTATGGGGGCAGAAAATCACTTGTCACTTGTTTTTCAGTTTTATTTGCTATCGATCTGTCGTTTTGTTTTTACTTTATTTGGCCCAGTTCATGTGCCAACACAGCAGCGCGAGTGACACACAAATACAGAGGCCGCGAGATCATTATCTGCCTTTATATATAGCGACTCTTACCGGCGGGTTGCCCTCACTCAACATACATTAACATATCATTTGGAACGGATCCACGGGGAATAAATTCAGTACATTCCCAATGCCTCCGACATTTGTCTAATTACTTGCAGTGCATCTAGGGCTCCCATTATTCAAGCTACTTTGAAGACAACGACGGCTTTACGCAACCTGTTAAAGGAACCGAAGAATTGATTTATTCTGAAAATAATTAATAACTGACAGATATATTTCACTATGCTAATGTAGTAATCACTAGGTATTTATCTGCTGCAATATCAGGAATTTGTGACTTCAGATGTTATTGTGAAAACAAGTAAACAGAAGCATGAATGTTATTAGATCCTATCTATCTGTGCGGCGATAGACTCTTAGTGGACGTTCACGTGGTCTTGAGGGCGCGTGAAAATAATTATTTAAATTAGCTGAAAAAAATAATTTCATCGAATTGCCTTTGGGAAAAAGGATAAGAAAGAATACTTCTCATCTCTTAATTACACCGACTGAGGTGTCCAATTATTGATACCGCGAATCCTCTTCACGGCGTATTTTTCAATTTATGATAGCGACAGCAATCAATTACCAGAGCACAAAAGCAAACGGGAACGGTAAATTGGAAATAGTTCAGATAAACTTATACTTACTGAGATTAAAATTTTTGTATATTATACAACATATTTCTGTTCGAACATTTCACAACCCTCCGTCTCATACCGTGATTATATGTGCAATGCTGTGACGTTGGTGGGCGTACTTTGATACGGATTCAAGTATATTCCTCGTTCTGTGAGTAGGACCCGGTCAGAAGCTTTATGAACGTCGATTTTTAAAAACCAAGACACGAATAAAAACTTTAATTGCTACTGGGAAACGGGCTGGTTTCTATTCCCATAGAAGAACCTGGAATGAACAATGAAGGTTGGTTATATTACTAGTGTGGCCCTGTGTATTTCTTTATTTACCGGACATTCGGAGTGTTTAAAACATGAAGCGCAGTGATGGGATCTCCTCCCGGAGCATAATAGTTGGCACGAGTGTCAGTCCTTTCAGACCGCCTGCCTGTCGCATTCCTCAGCCGGCTACCCCATCAGGCATTCAGTTCGCCACCGGCAAAAAGCCCAGCGCGCGAAAATTATTTCCCCCGTCGAAAACCAGATCTGCTTTCCGAATATGGAATTCACCTTCACCTCCCCAGGCATTTATCCTCCCATTAAATAGAGATCGATGAAGTAATAATGTAAGCACCAGCAGAGTTATAAGTGAAGAATGCAGAAATTGAAACATTTTAATGTTGTTTCTTCAAGATATTGATATAATTAAATAATAACAGTGTAATTTAGTATCGTGACTAAGTCATACCATTTAAAAATGTATTCTCGTAATATAATATTTTATGGGCCGGTCTGTTCAGTGAAAATTTATCGTAAACAGTAATATTTAAATTTCATATAAGAGAATGTTAATATTATAATTACCAGATTCTTTCACTCATCACATTTTGTAAATTTTTATTCTTTGAATTTTTTAATGTATCCAAGCAAACAAATGACTTCTCCAACTTCTTTTCGTTGAACTCGGTACGTTATCTGACCTTATCTAAAAGTCCCGAGAATACTATTATCAGTTTTCCTATTAGACCTTTCTTGGCCGGTGGTGGCGTAAAAAAAAATTATCTCCCGGTCACGAAAATTTGTTACTATTTCGACAATTTATTACTCTTTTTTTCCTGCTCGGGAGGAGGTTTACGGCTTTAGTTATGGTGGAAAAACAGAGTGGAAGCGACTTATCATCCTTCTGGGCGTCCCCGGGACTACCGTCGGCTCTGACTACTGAGTCGCATCAATCTTACCCCCAGAAGGCGAGTAGACCCGGGGCCAAACAACAGGTAATCAGACTTCTAAATTACCACTACTGGTCCACAAATGTAACTAAGTGAACTCTGATTTTATATAACTGAACGGATTTCAATTCCTTTTTCATCATTCACAAGTCGCAGATGTGGTTATTGACTATAGTAAACAAGCAACGATGGAAACTGAAACTACGAATGAACAATTTCATTAGATAAGAAACTTATAATCGAGTTCCGAAATCCGACGGACACAAATAACATAATCGAAGATATTTGAGGAATTGGATCAAGATTTCTCGAACCTTTTTTTGTAAATAAAAATTTCTTAAAATGCTGGATTCGCAAATATTTTTCTTAAGATTTTCTGTACGATACATTTCTCGCACGAGTATAAAAATCGTATATTGAACGATTTGGATTCCATTATACAGTAAATCGTACTAGGTATAAACTTGCCAATTGTGTTATATATGGAAAGGACAAATAAATTGTACTCGCTTAAATACTTAAAATTGTTCCTCATTTAGGCGATAAACAATTTTGCGGGCTAAAGTTTATAGACGTCCCGAACAAGGCCTTATTCCGGGGTCGCCTACGCGGTTCAAGTTAAAAATGAAATGTGAGCCGGAGTTTGTAAAGGTCGTCCAGCCCAGGGCCCCGCACGCCCCGACTTACAGTTTCTATCGCGCACCCCTTAAGTTATTAACGTTTCCGAGGAATTAAATTCAGGGGGAATGTAGTGGGCCGGTGGTTGGGGGGCGGGCGGGGGTGATAGCCGTCATAAATTAGAGCCGGTAGGAGGTGGTAATAATGGCGGGGTCAGAGGGGTCAGGCGGGGTCAGGGTGGGTGCGCCTGCGCCGGGCCAACCCCTCGACCCGCTCATTGGGCCGCATCACACACACAACCACCCACCCCCGCCGATATTTAGACCCACCTGCCCCGCCCCTCGCCCACATCAACCCCCTCCTCTTTTACTCTCTCACTCTTTCACCTTCACTCTCCCCCTTTCTCTCTGTCCCTCCTAATATCTTTCATTGGACCTTCCGACCCGGCCCGGCCCCACCCGAGCACCCACCCCCCCCAACCTATTTATTACTGACGGTCGACCCGCTTCAACTTGCGCACACACAACCACCCTCAGAATTTTAACTCAAATCTACCATGCGTGGTGCGTGTCTATGAATACCACCGATGGTACGGAATCGAACAAATACAAATACCCACGTATTTCTAAAAACATTTCTTATATTAATATCGATATTTAGCTTACTGAATGAAATGCGGCGTATCACATGACTATATTATGTAAAAAAATTCCAAACAAAAATAATATAATAACCAAATTACGCACATAACGTGATTTTTCTATACATAGCTAATAGTAAGAATTCAAGCCCCATTCGTAGAATATTATTTTTATAATTCAAGTATCCCGAAAAAATCGCCTATAAGATAATCAGCTGTAATGGAAAACGTAACTATCATTAGCGCGGAAGGTTCGAATTAACATCGTTTACGAGTTTCTAATGAGTTTACGGGATCCTACTGGAAGTTAGTGATAATGATACCTTTTATTTGATAGAGATTGCCCCGAACGATTGACAGCAGAAGACAGTTAAACCGACGGGACGGCCGGATCCACGAATAGGATGGTTTATAGACGGGGCGAGGGATAAGGTGGAAGGTGGGCTATAAGCTAGAGGGAGAGAGACGGAGGGAGATAGAGAGAGAGAGAGGAGGGGAGTGAGAGAGCGAGGGGCAGGGGAGTCCGGTAAAAAGGTTTGGGGGCGAGGAGCAAGCAGGCAGTCTGATCGATACCCGCCCCCGCCCTAGACCGGGGCCCCTGGCACGGCCTCCTTGCCAATCTTCACTGAGAGCCAACCCGCCCCAGGCCTCGCTAAGTGCCCCCTCTACACCTGTGTTCACCCCCTACACCCAATGTTTATATCAATATATTAGTCACCTTTCTATTTCAACCATATCAGTCACCCGGGTTTTTGCAGTAAATTATGCTTTTTTTATTTATTGTAACATCAACAAATAAACCTATTGCAGTTATAGGTGCAATTGCGAAATTTTTTTATGTCTATTTATTTTCCCGATAAAGTAGCCACCCAATGATGGCACTTTTCGACGTGTGTCTGGGCTGGGAGGACATCTCGTGAACAGTTTTTTTTCCAAAAGTCAGACCAATTTTCAACTCTCTTTGTGGCTTATAAATTACAGCATACCTAATGAAATACCAAGAAATATTTCATTTCAGTTTTTCTCCTAGCTGTTAGCTGACCTTTTATGTCCTCGGTTTATCACGGTGTACTTTAGTCGTGGCATAAATTCATGAATGAAAGAGCAATGAAAGCAGCGGTAATATATTCACACGCAGTCTGAAAAGCTATGCGTTCTAAGCTAATCTTATTCTTGTCGGAATTTTAATGTTAAAAATTATCATACCGATTTTTCGTATATTTTTCTCGCTCTTCTGGCCGGCAACTGCAAAAGTGTACAAATATTCGATTTTCGTTATCGATAATTTTCGTTAATTGCACTAAATCCAATAATCGGACTAGTCGCGTGGACCATTTTTAGATGCGTTGTCATATTGATAATTTTCCCTCGAGAAAACATTAAATGCTTCACATTTAGGACAAGACAAAAAACGGTATTATTTCATTAGTATTCTGAATATTGACTTTTTAAAAACTAAGTATTCACTTTAAATAACCAGCGGATAACAATACGGAATTGGATGTACGGAAGTTGACGTACTGTATACACAAACAAGGAGGAAATGGAACAGGCGAAAGGGGGGAACTCTTGAAGCACTAAATTAAAATTAAATCGCATAAAGAGATTAAAAAACAATAATCATTTAAAGATCCTAATTTTCCTCACCAAACAACTGTAATTATTCAACATATATGGTGATATGACTTTTGTATTTTATAAGTCATCAAACTTTTTGAATTTGTTTTATCATTTACCAGAGCCTATATCTTATTTGCCATTGAGTTAATATGCACACCATTATCTCTGCTACTATCAATACTAGTACTAATACCGGTAATATGAGAAACCTGATACTCGGACGAGACTTGGTGAACGGAGGGAGGTGGTTCAGATAGACCGAAGGCACCACTAGGGATTGTGGTAGACCGGTTGGATGGCGAGTGGATGAGTTTGGGAAATGGGCGGGGGGCGGGTAGGTGATTAAAATGTGGGAGCCCCTTCAGTTGTGTGTGCCTGTTTGCCATCAGTCACGGGAGCCGGGGGACAGCAAAATCAGAAACAGGAGTTCAGTGGGGGAAGGATGTTTGTCTTGTTTAATTAAAGAGATCCAGAGAGTAAAGTGACTGACTGCGGAGAGCGGCGGGAGCACCGGCACGGTATTCACTCAATTAATCGGGGGAGTAAAATATCAGTTTCGGGGTTGAAAAACTTTTTTGATTACTCGAAGACCGCCCCCCCTTTTCTCTTTATAGGAGATGGTTCATTAGGATCCGGCGATAGCTCAATTATTGACGGGGTACGTTCCGATCAAATAACGCCAATCCTTTTGTCTTCTGCCGAGTACTTACCTGTAAATCGATTATGAAAAGCAGTACTGAAGGAAGACAATCAAATATGACCGACAAGATCGCAATAACTGGTCAGAGAACTTTCATTTTAAGTTATTTCGAAATATTCGTCTCCTACATTTTTTAAGTTAAGGAATAAGGTTACTTTGAAAATTAGTAAAAAATTCGAAACACTTTTTAACGATATATCTTCGGGTGAGTTATAGGACCACTTCACGTTGCTTGTCTATGAAAAAATGCTGGGCGATTGATCACTTTAACCCCTCCCTTGGTTTATACGGTGAAATATTCTTCTCTCGAATTGTACTGAGTGTACTTTCTTAATAACTGTTTCTCTCGACAAACAAGCCACCCAAGTTGGCACTTTTGATGTGTATCCGGGCTACAGATGATCTCTAGGACCAGAGGAGTTTAAGCCGTCGTGGCGTCACGGGTAGCAGAAGAGAGGGTTTCAAAGAGTGAGTTGGGACTAGGCGTGAGACGGGAATGAAACCTTAGGAACCGGGATTTTATAAATTCGTCAATTTTGAGGTCCTGTTGAATGGGGTGCTTTGAAACATACCGGGGAGCATTAAGTTCGAAGTAATTTTGATTGGATGTAATCAAGGGGTGGGCGAAAAATTGGGGAGGACGAGCAGTGGACATTTGAAGTTATAAAGCCGGGGTAAAAGATAGTTGGTTTTGCTGTCGGGGAAAAGAAAGGAGAGGGAGGAAAGAGAAGGTGGAGAGATAAGGGATAAGTGGAGGAGGCTGTGGCCGGTTCCAAATGTCTTAAACAGGAGGGATATTGAGCGTGTGTACCGGCAGCGGTCGGGGGTAGTTCTCCTGGCCATTTATAAAGGGCTCCCCCAACCCTTCTCGGCAACATTTGCATCCTAATTCCTTGTCGGCAGGCGGCGACCCTCCTCCCTCCCAATCTCAACATCTGATATTGCTCCTGATTTATAGCGAGCCCCGGAGCCCCACTCCGACTTATTGCCGGCGTTACAACCGCCGCTCCTACCCCCGTATTGAATATGTCGCCTCCTACTCCCTCTACCTGCAGGTAAACAATTCTCGTATTTCGTTCGATTTTCTGTCTAACGGGTCTAAGTGTCTAACTAAATAATGTCATTATTACGACGCGTCCGGATGGACATTGGCCATTGATATTTTACATTTAAAAAGTCAAGATAGTATTACATTAGAGCTTAGATGTTTTCATCAAGAAATTAATTCAGAATACATAAGTAAGTATTAAGGGAAAAATATTGTAATAACTATGATATTTTAATGAGGACTCAATATTGGAAATTGCCTCATTCAATGACATCGCTCTGGACAGTGGGAATCAAAATGCTATAAGCCGTACAAATAGGCTCGGCTATTCGGGGTCCTCGTTCAGGGCCGCACATGCTAATTCTTAGTCACCCACCCCTCACACCCTTCAACCCCAACAATATCGCCTGATATTAGTCGGCCCTGATTTATAGCAACAGCGTTGTCACCGATAACACTGTTCATCCCAACCGGGATCCGACGGGGCCTTACACTCTCAGTCGGTCCAAATTTATGTCTTGTCCCTTGTAATTCTACTTAAAATTCGCCCAGACTCAATAATCACTGTAGATTCGCCGAAAAAACTACTGTTGTACTAAATGTTCTACTAGAACAATACAAATGTTCTATCCTTATCTCAGACAACAAATTTTGCAATTTCAAAATATTATTCAACCATTTAACTACTTTTTTTTATTCAGTGGATCGTTGTATGTAACGCTTATATGTTTTATGTTAATATTTAAATATATTATCTCGAAACTCTTCGTTAAGATAAATATTTCGAGAATGGTTTCACGATGTGATTAAAAACTGAATGACTGATTGTTGAAAATCACTGAACATATTTAAATGTTTAATATTCCCACACTTATTTACATCGATATTGGATATATTTTGAGCGTATTTCATTAATTGTCGATCTTAAGTATATTTTATTTTAACCGCTTACTATATACTAAGTATCGCAGAACATTTAGAGCGGATTAATATCGAAAGAAAATACTTGGAATAACAGCGGGGTTGTTGTCCCGCTAATGATATGTGCAGAGCGTCGCGGCCGTATATCGGGCTCAGAATACGGAAACAATTAAAAGGGTGACAGAAGGGGGCCGTGCGGCCCTAGCCCCCGGCGGAACCGCACCGTAATTTACGGAAGGAAAAGCAATAAATGTACAAAGCTAATTTAGAATATCAATTAAGGATAATGGGCGTTATGCAAATGTCGTGTGGGAGGAGGTGGCGGCGGTGATATTTGGCGGTGGGAAGGAGCAGATGGGCTCTTTATCGGCGGTTGGGTTCGGCCCCTGTAGTAGGCCCGACCAAGATTCGTAAGGCGCCACTGATAAGGTTAAGCCCTTTGCTACGGAGCGTTCAAAAAACCATGAACATGCAAATTGCATCGGGGGCGCCTTCCTCGCCCGGAGTTAGTAGAGTGGGGGGTCCCGCCTCGCCAATTCATTCTGCCGACAAGCCCATTTCCTGTCTCGCTTTCTCCTTTTCCCTCTCCCCTCGTCACCGTCATTCCCTCTCTCTCTCCTTTATATCCCATTCTCGTCTGATAGCATTTAACGCGCGCGGTGCGCCCTCCCCGGCCACCCCTTATAGACCGCGTATCTTATTTGATATCTGTTTTACGGCCTGCCGAGTGTGTTAACATTTCCCTTTCTCGCTTTCGGTATTTAAGCCCTTAAATGGCAGTTCGGTAACACCTCGGTTTTGTGGGGTGGAGAACGAAATGGCAATGCTCCACACCCATCCCAGCGGGTTATAATTCAGGTGCGAGCAATCTACGAGGTAATGTATTTTTTGCAGGTGTTTTTTTCACGGATTCTGTCATGAGTCACAGGAATACAGGAATCGAATTATGTACTTTGCGAAACAGCTTCGGCGAAGGGGGCAAAGCATATACGTTAACTCCTCTGAGGGGTACAGATTATACAGGAAACAACATTTATCTGTCTTTGTATTATGCAAAATAACAACTATCGTGGTGGAGAAAGAAACTTTACGAAGTGACTATCTATCTACCTATTAAGTAATTATTAAGTATTTAGCTTAATTGTTGATAACGTAATTATAAATTTTAGAACTACTTAAAATATTATATTGAACTTTAGCTCATGCCGTGCTTAAGCACGTCTGCATTGTTGATTGGGCGTATGTTATATTCCACTCACCATCTGATTCGTCACAACCGGCTACAGATTTTTCAACTCCTTATACGTAGCAAGGATGTTTTTCTTACGACTTTGTACATAATTACTGTGGGGGTCGCAAATATTATTGCGTTAATTTCACTATCCTACAGTACAGACCTTAGGATGGATAAAGTTTCATTCATAAAGTATGACTTTGCAAAAGGAAATCCGAGTTCTCTTTACTTAAGTGCATCGAGCCACAACCACAACAGCGACGAATGTATAGGGAAAGGGCCGTTTTATAGGGTGGGCGTATTTTGGAGCTACTGCTGTTTTATGGGGTGGAGGACTGGAGTTTTGGCGGGGGCCCGCACGTCATCGTTGATAAATTATCGTTTTGATAGAGCTAGACGGAGGAGAGGTCACCCTCCTGACAGAAAGAAACACTGACGCGATAAGGGATCGTCGGGAGGGAGCTAAAAAACTGGCCTCGGTAGACCATAGACTCGGGCGGGCGCGCACGCACGCACAAAAAAAGCACGCACGAGCACACTACCGACATGAGATAAAAAGCGCGATATATTTAAGACGCCGACAATTGCTATCAGATAGCAGTGTTTATGGAGACCGGGGCTCCAGAGTTATTACTCCGTCTCCGGGACTCTATCCTATATAAGTTTCTTTCCGTCGCAACTATGTTGGACAATCGGACCAGAAATGGACATTTATGCACTTATATCTTGTTGTGACGATCAAAACCAGTTCTGATTTGAGTTGGAATCTGTATCGGGCGAGCGTTATTTCTGGAATTCGGAAAAAGCTGAAAATTACAGACGGTCGGGTTTGCAGAATAAGTAGATTTACGTCCCTTGTTTGAGTCAACTCTTAGCTACTTTAATCTCAAAATGTATCGCTTCACAAATAATGATCTGACAAATAGTTTTCATAATTACGGTTCCCCGACGTCACATGTGTCAGGCTTGTAAGAGACAATTTGATAATTATGTAATTATTTTCTGCCACAAAACTTTGTTAAAATCGGCAGAAGTCGACTATAGACTGGAGAGAGGCAATGTATAAAAGTATTTTATTGAAAAAACTCGAAGTTATTTCGTAATAAATATACACGCTATGTCGATTGAGTCTTCCGTACCCATAATGCGGTATAAAAATATTTTGCATATCCATATAGCGTCGTGCTTTCGCTTAAACGAATAATTATTTTAAATTTGTCGATAATTTTATATAGTCCGTTCCATTATTCTCCCTTTTCTTTTCGGTCCCATCAATTTATGGTACCAATATTAAACTCGATCGAGTCAGGCGGGGCGCGGAAAGAAAGACAGATCGGTAGCAGTTAAGGGAGGAAGGGAGATAGGACGAGCCGTGTATTCTCGCCGGGAGGATCCTGACGCGTGGCCGTCGCCACAGCGCGCCAACCGCATCAGATATAATTTCCCCTAAGGAGCGATAAAGTTTCGGGGGAGATAAAAAAAAGAGACGAGGAGAAGTAGAAGAAAAGAGAGGTTGAAAGGAGGGTGAAAAAGCACTCAATTGAGCGAGTCCCGGGGGAGTGGGGCGGAGAGTGATGCCGCAGACGCACCCCCGCACCCGCCCAAACACGCACCCACACGGACCACCGCTAATTCAATACGGGACCGCAGCCACCGCCGAAACTTGAAGCCCACCCCAACCATATATCCTATTCTCGCCCCATACTGGCACCCCACGCCTGTAGTTCTGCCCCACTATCAAATCCCTTAATCGTTCACCCTCTCACCTGCTTATTACCAGACGCTACCATTTGCGGGCCCTGTCTCGCGCCAATCCGAAAACGTATCCTACACCGTTGGGATGCGCTCTTAGTCAATTCAACTCACTAATTGTTTGAAACACTTCACCGCCGGGAATCGAACCTGCCCCACATCGCCGAGCTGCTTTTATCGCGTTCACAGGTTCAATTATTGGAAAAAGGAATGAACCACAAGGACGGTCAAACATTCTCAGTTAAAATTAATGTTGTTTTGTTCAAAATGTTAATTAAAATCTGGCAAGCGCCTCAGAAACAAGGAAACCGGGAAATTATCTAAGACAACCTAAAATATTGCGGGGCATGTCCTCTCTTTTTTTTTTAATTTTCCAATAGATTTAGTAACAGTCGGTCATAATGGAATGTATACACCCCAAATAAGGGAGAGACGGTTTCTGACATATTGATTGAGAGGTCGGCGGAGGACGGACCCGCTCCCTTCCCGGACTCGGTCTTTTCGATATTAAAACCTTGCTTTACAATATACAAGATCCCCTCCTCCGTGTATCCATCATAGGGAGGAGGAACCACCCTTGCACCCCGTATCTTATGATGGATGCCCGTTGCTATTCCCTTAGGTGTGATCCCGGCTCCTCTGTCCCGCACTCTGTGCAGTACTTCCCTCCTGGTTGTCCTCTCCCCTACCTAATAGACATCATCAGTTTACAACCAGGCGAAAATTTATTTATCTTTCCCCATTGTCGAAAGGATAAGTGCCAATAATACTGGCGAGCGGTTATGATATTGAAAATTACTTTACTACCGGTGGTAACTCTATCGAATTGTTCTCTAGTATAACACAGCATCGTGGGTGATCTTAATATCCTCGGCAGATTTTAAGTGGTTACCAGATATCCACTTTCTTTTTACGATTTGTAACAATTTAATATCCCATCTATATATTAATTTCTATTAAATAGCTATAATATGTTGTACTCTTATTAAAGAAAGATTATAAATATGAAGATAAAATCATTACGTCACCGGCTCTTTCGTCACAGAAGGTATTAGTTAGACTGTCACAGGTCGGTGGTTCGAAGCCCGAAAAAAATATATTCACTGGGTAGCTAACAATACGTCGGTTTTTTGTTGTTTTTTTTTATTTTGTCAGGTCTCTTTGTTGAACATTCTATTATGGGACCGTATGCTCATTTCAGGTGTGCGACCCGCGGAGATGTCAAGGTTCAAGGGTCACTCTCCCACCTGCCCGTTTTCAAAGGGACTATACGAGTGCGACACATGAGCCGCCGCCGCCGCCGGGTAAATGGCGTCGTACATTTCCCGCTTATATCCTCTCCATATTTCTGTGTTTTCAAGCGGTATTGGCGCTAAAGGCGTATTTCTCGGTGGTCCGCAAATATTTAATAGTCACCTGGTTCGGCGACGCGCCTACTTGTAGTCTTAGGATACAAGTACTGATTTCTGGTACCCGTTGATAACGAACATGTCGATTTGCGATGAAGCACCCTATCAGCACTATCACTGCATTCTTACAATATCTCAGAAAGTGTAAACCCCTTACTATACTACTGGTGGAATAACAATCGCGATAAAACCTAGCAGAGACAGTAGGCTAGGCATTATTAATTTTTACTTTTATTACTACACATTTCTTTAGTTGTTTATACTAAACAACATCCATAAACTAATAATTTTTCGTTCATTCAATTTCGTTTCTAATAGTAAGAAATTACCGAATTGGACCTCGTTATATTTTCTTCAATTGGATTATTAGTTTGACTTTATATATATATATATATATATATATATATATATATATATATATATATATGTAAGTATGTAAGTGTATATGTCAGTATACGTAACGACAATGGAAGTCCATTGTGTGTCCACCTGCGTGTAATATTTCATTAATTATCAATTTCTCCTTTTATGTAGTTATCAATGGTTATCACAACCCATTTCGCTTTCGTTGTATAAAAAAGGAATATTAAAAAACAATGCCTGCTTTATCTACTTATCCGAAAATAACGATCGGACGCCGGCCCAAAACAATGAACTGTTGTCGGTGAGCCGTGGTGACCCCTTGATCTCTCTAGAATCTATTGTATGGTAGTCGCATATGGCCACTGTCAGCATGTAGCACCCTGTTCAATATTACGTCACCGAACTGACCATGTATTGAAAGAGTGGAAATGTTTAAAACAAAGCATTATCTCATTGAACGTTGTTAACTTGCAGGCTTGCAATTAGGAGACGGCGCCGCACATGGAGTAAAACATTTTTTTATTACTCGTATTTTTAAACTTATTCTAAAATTTCATATCGAGACTCCCGAAACATCCCTCTTGAGTTCCGCTAAATCTGACAATCGCAACCGCCCATCTTTACATTTTAGTTTGTGGTGACATTTATACAGCTCATATCGTCATTGTCACGCGATCACACCGCAGAATGCTTTGCATGGACCTTTCTTCCGGAAAATGAATTTATCTGGCTTCTGAAAGTAGATTGAAAAGTGCAATCTCCAATTCCCCTCGGTGTGTTCCGCTGTTTGCTTTCAACGCCGCCCGCTAGGTTTTCAGCCTACACGGTCATTCAGTTTCAGACCTTTTAATCTGCACATCTGTTTCGGGTCTTTTATCTTCTTATTTTTTAATCTTCCCATCAAGCCCCTTGCCAATCCTTCCTCGGTACACCGGGAAGACGAAAATAATTTCTCCGACACTTCAAAATCATATTTATAGCCAGTAAGGAAAATTAATTTCATTCTAATAATGATACGCGAGCATTAAATGTAAATGTTATTCACACGATTACATATATAAGATAATGAAATTGTTTCACTGTGGAAATAAGTAAGTGCGTTCAGGTTGAAGGATTTAGATTAACTGGACAAAGTCCGATAAAAGAAAGGCGCCGAGGGCACGTAATCTGATTTCGGACACCCCCTCGGAAAGACCCGTTTCGGCAGCTCAACACCGAGGGACTTTTCTCTCCGCCTTATGAAAATTTCAAACCGATTTTTCCATTCGTTAAACACTCGTTACTCCTCCCATAATGTATACCCCCTTCCAAAGCTTAGCGGCAAAGGGACTCGCGGGAGGGCCGTGGAACTGAGGGTAAGAAACAGGGTGGGTCGGGGGCCGAGGAAATAAAAGTATCATCGCCAACCGTGAGACAGAGATGTCACTCTTCATATTCTATTCAAAACGTGTAAATTTAAAAAAAGGGAATAAGAATAAGGGAAGTAGAAGACTTGAAGGGGGGGCGGTATACCGGAAAAGAAATCTGATCAAATCTGAGCCTGGGGGAGGATTCAAGCCCCACCCTCTAACTCACCCTGTCTTCTCTTAACGCATTTTTCAACTGTCATTTTACATTCCTCCACTGTCCTTTTTTTGTCTTTCTATTTTGCCCTCTACTCGCCTCCGTTAAAATATAATACCGATGACACGGCCCAAGTGAAATATTTTGACACGTCCCTAGGCGGTAACTAAGATTGTTGCCTACTTCAATTGGATGCTGTTAGTTCTGATTCAGTTGAATATTTCAAATAAAGAATTATTGACGAATATTAAATGTTATTCTTAATTTTGAATGTAGTTGTTTTAATAATATACTGGCTCCTTCTCACCTGGCCACTATGTGATCGGGATTTTGGGACAGCTTCGTGTGGATCCCCACACGATTCCGTAGGCACCGACTCCGTACCTAAGTTGTGTTCCCTACGTTGGCGTCTTGTGAGATACCACTAGAGTGGTTTAAATCTTTAATTAAATGAGTTTTGAGTAATGTATGGGACGAAACGGTAACAAATAATGTAATGATATATGTGCTACAGTTCGAATAATACTTCACTCCCGTATGACTGTAAAATAACCGGACTCAGATGAGGCATGTTGCATTCGGTGGTAGTGGCGACATATGTCTCACCCTCATATTGCGGTGGACCATTGGATCCCCGGGGACTTCTCCCTAACGGATATATTTTCAAAATCGTCCGGTATAAGTAAAGATAGCCGTGAGCTCCCCCCCCCCCCACATGACCCTCCATGATCTGGATGGGCAATAACCTCAGATCGACATTTTTGGCTGTTCCCCAGAGGTTTCAGAGGCTTGGTGGGGTAGCTGTTCGTGTAGTCCTCAACCTTTTGGTGTCTAGGGTTTGTGCTCATCTCTTGCAACTGTATTTCCATTATTTTATTAGTTTTTAATATTGTTATACCCTAGTTTTCTCGATCTGTCGATCTGTCTCCTCTCGCTTATACCTTCAGGCATTACAAGTGAAGTGACTGTGTAAACAGGACGCCCCACAAGCATATCATGCGCCACAGTTCCTCACGACTATAGCAACACACACACACGGTACCTAGCACTCACTGGCTTCAAAAGAATACAATCTACTCAGTAATCCTCATTTCCTTCCTAGTGCCTAGATAATTAAACAAATTTAATTCGTTATTTGTTATTATTATTAACAGGATAATTATTCATCAGTTAATATTCAACTTATAATCCGGACTTAATGTTATGATGCTTGATAAGAGCATTAGTAACTTGTTTGTTTCAAGAGTTGTGCTTAGTTATTATTAACTTGTGCTACTTAATTTTCTTTCCTAATGTGGAAGTTGCTTATATCAAATATTAATTTAATAATCCCACCTGTTTCATTTACTGAGGGTTATTTCCTACATGAATACTAGAATCATTGGAATTATATCGGCGTTTTAGTGCAACGACAAGCGTGCGACATCTCTGCTACACAGCAGAAACAGTGATGATGAAAAGGCCAAACTTGCCTATCATCAAATCAAACAAGTGAAACACTCATCAAACGGATTATCAATTGTGAAGCCGTCTAAAACACTTTCACAGTTCTTTAATAGTTTAAATCCTCTCAATACTTTCCTTCTTATTATTTGTAAGACAAAATCATTAACTGCTTATATAATAATTTAATAATAATACACTCTATAATAGTTAAATTATAATTATTTCTGTAATGGAAGGATCAGCTTAATTCACCTATTAAGATAATCAAACCGGTTTGTAAGTGAATCTAATTCAATTCGAAGATCCAAAAGTATAGTAATAACTATATCGTAATTGCAAAGCGTTTTGTCTTTATCATCTCAAAACACGGCTGTACAAAACGCCATAACGTAATTGCGGTGCAATATCGTCTTGCGGGAAATTGATTTGCCTAATGGAAACAAAACAACTGGCGCTAAATTGCTTTAAAAGCCGCCATTATAAGAGATTGTCCTAATCGGTCCCAATATCGCGGCTTAATACAATCCTCGAACCCAGCTCTACCTGCTGACCCGTAGCGCGAATATCCACGATATGATAAGGCCGCGAATTTTAATGGATAACATTTTTTTTAAATCATCGTTTACAAACAATTAACTATTTTATATTGAACTATCATTTGAGGAGGAACTATCATGAAGGAGATTGAAATCTCACAAAATGGATAAAATGCAAGACTAAGGTAGTATACTGAGGTAGGTAGGTTGACTCGATCCCTCCGCTCCTACCGACGAAACGGTTCAGCTTTCCGGTAAATAAACTCAATAATAATGCTACGATAGTTAAATAGAAAATTGCTTGTTGTTCGCCATAACCGATTTCCTGGCGCCTTTTTTAATACATCGCCCGGCTAAATCCTAATACGTTTTCAGTCGAGTAATATCGAATCGACCACCCTCCATCGCCCGGGTCGCACAATAGCGGCGGCCGAAATTAAAGCCCGCGAAAGTTATTACTTAATTGGGAAGCGGTGAGAGGGCGATGGAGCCCGTCTCCATTGTCGAGTGGCCGGGAAGATTAAACTGGGCGACAATGCGGTAGCTAGGAGGTAAGCGGATGTAGCCGGGCGGGCAGGTTGTCAATGAAGGCGGCAAACCGTGTAAAGCGCGGCCGTGCGAGAGCCCCACTCCGCTTAGAGAGGGATACACGCGACATCTGTTTGTATCCCGACCGGGGAATTAATTTAATGGCCGACAATGGAGGCGTGGGAGCGTCCCCCCGCAGCCGGCGCTGCTACACTTGTCCGGGATTTTTGCCGCTTCCTGTACCCTAGCGCCCACCCCGCCCCCATCAACCACAATTTAACACCGCCCTCCGGGATTAGCCACCTCTGGCTCCGCCTCACGCACCGCTGGCTACAGACGGCTACCGTTTTTCTCTGCCCCTCTTAATCTCGGCGATCTGCAGACCCGCCGCTAGGTATATTTTATTAATTCAACTGTCAGTATGTTGAGGTCATGGTGAGTCATGTGATTTGAAACATACAGCAACATACCGGGGAGCATTACGGATGTTTCGGAGGATTTTTGATTAGTAGCAATTTTTTAGATTATACTTAGTGAGTGTATGGAGAATAGGGGACCGACCGACTGACCGGGACTTTAGGATCTCCTATCAGTTAACCATGATACTGAATAAACAAAAATATACAGTGGTCTACCATTGCATTATATGCTTTTCAGATTCTAACGTTTTTATGCCCACGATGGCGGAATGCAATAAATAGTCCAGCGTTACAGGGATAGTGGTCTTCATATTTCATGGCTCACAGTATAGAAACCTTCCTTTACAGTATATTTATACCAACAGAATTTGAAATAAAAGTTTGCTATTAGTAAAATATCAGAGTTAGAGAGATATAGAGAGAAAGTTACATTAATCTGAAATTAACTCATGATTGAAGCAAGAGGGGGTGTTGTGGCGGGGCCGTGAGTGCCTGCCATTTCCCCCTTCCGTAATGCTCTCCGGGTGTTGCCCCTTCATAAAACTAATCCGGTATAACTCTCTTGAGTTTCCATCCTAAATAATCCCCCAGTCGGTGGAGCTTCTTTTGGCCAAGATTTGCTCAATTGGTTCCATTGTGTTAGCGCCCCCCCACATTTCGGTGCCGCTCAGGCCAGTTTTAATTCCTCCTGTCACGCACCATCCGACCTATTCAAATCCCCCTGTTCTTTTTCAGACACACATCGAATCTTCTTAATCACGTGTTCTTTGTTTAGAACACAAAGAATGATTTGACTCATTTTCAAATTGCTATACAACGTGCACATTAAAGAAACGAAAAGTAAAAGCGAGTAGTGAAGGAAATGCCAAGTGTCGTTGTTGTTTCAATAGAATGAACAACGCAGATCTTGTGTTTACCTTGCGATTGGGCAGATTAATACGAAAATTGCCTTAAAATGATTTGCCCGACTTTATTCGCGCGTCGAGGCATT
Source organism: Lethocerus indicus (assembly GCA_019843655.1). NCBI lineage: Eukaryota > Metazoa > Arthropoda > Insecta > Hemiptera > Belostomatidae > Lethocerus > Lethocerus indicus. Next base: position 15,029,585 of record JACDQD010000008.1, read on the forward strand.
TTCGAGTGCCAGGCATTTCACTTGTCTGAGAGGGCAAGAGCGTGTGTGTGTGTTTTAGGTGTCGGCAGGATAATGGAAGTCATGCGAGGTGAGTGCCAACCATAAAACGATTTGAGAGTGCGCGCAGAAGGAGGCAGAATATGAGAATAGTTAGAGAGAAAAAAGAAATAAAAAGAGGAGTAAAAGGAAAGGGAGAGAATGAGTTAGACTCTGCGCTACTTAGATCGCATTCAAGTCACGTAGACTGAAAAAGAGATATAGTAAGAGAAACAGGGAGGGAAAGAATAGGAGCTCGACTAGCCCAGGGATTGATTTCGACTGAATGGTTGGGAACTTTGAAGTAATATTATACTATTCTATATATATATATATATATATATATATATATATATATATATATATATATTTGCCACATCATGGAATAATAGGTTGTAAATGATAGGATACGAATGAAACATTCAAGCTGAATTTTGGTGATTAAAAATAGACATTCCATTGGTCAGTTCCCATAACAGCTGTGAGAAATCGTGGGTAACCGTTTATGAAATTCGGCAATAGTTTTTCCCAACAGAGGGGTTCGAACGGTCTTTTCGAAATTATACCTCTTGGAGAAGTGCGGAAGATAAATGGATATATAATAACAACGGTCACCAAACCGATTTGTCGAGCTTTGAAGCGCGGACCATTTGCGCCGGTCAAGAGATGAAATTACGCTTTAGACAAATATTTAAACTGAACCCGAAGATCCCTTTTCCGGATTGAATCCGGCAACTGGCCTTTTGTCGACGTAGCGGGGTGATCGACCATTCCCTCTATTATAAATGGAGTTTTAACAACGCACGCTCTTTCCCATCTTCCTGGTAACCGTTAGGATTCCAGATAATGTTCTTTTTTAATTCCTGATAAATGTTACTCAAAATATAGCGCAAAGCATAATTATTAGAGGATATAGCATTTAAATAAGGTTTACATTTTTGGTAAAAACTTTGCTAATTTCAAATGAACAGTAGAAACGGTTAGTGGGCAATGATTGTCGCGTCTGCCGAGAATGCGTTGTCGTCTGATCGGAAATTCTTCCAAAGGTTTGCGTCTTTACAAAAAGCCGTACTAATCAAAACTTATACTGCATAATCCAAGGATTGGTCTCAAAAATTTGTTGCGCATTGATTAAAATCCCCTTTTCAAAGCCGCTCAGATCAAGGGGTTCCCGTACTTAATATCGGCAATATGTTTTTACCCCGGCTCTGTCCAGTTGCCAGTAAGATATAGAAGCTTCGGAAGAGCCGGACTCGCGATCTTTCGCCTGTTGGATGGCCGTACTCAACGCGTAGCTCGGAAGTCCAGCGACCGTTGTCGGTCTGCCGCATTTAATCCGGTGGCGGTTGCGAGGTCAGTCCGACGGGAACAGTTCCGGTTAAATATTTATCGGTTAAATGTTGACGGAGGGGGGGGTGTGTGGGGCGCCATTAATCAGTGTCCCGGTGTGGGGCAGCCGCCGTCCGCTCCACGGATTGGGGGCTAACAAATGATGTTCGACATGAATACTAAAGGCCGCCCGATTCTGTCCTCCGATTTTACCATCAATAAAAGTTTCGCCCGGCCGGGGCCAAAGATTAATGGTCGGCCAGCTACAACCTGGTCCCCGCCGGCCTCCTCACAGAAAAAGAGGGTGTTTTACGCGAGAATTTCACGCTTCGACTGTTTTCCCGACCGAACTCCAGATTATTTAGGCCCCGTGTAATTTGGAAAAAGGAAGGATTTGCCAGCGCTAAACACGCTTGGTAGCTTCTTCGACGCAGAGGATGGCCTAAAATAAGACAGAAATCTCTCATTACTCCTATAATTATTTATGAATAAATGATTTTTTCCGATTCTGTAAAACCGGGACTGCAGTTCTGGAGGAAGCACCTTCACAGGGTTCAAAATATTTCATATCGTTAACGTTTTACAGTACAGTTCAGTATTCGTGCGTTTGTTAATACGTTCCTTTGCATTAACATTCTGCTTTATATAAATTTGCATTTATATAGCGCAATGAGGTGAAATGTCTCGTTATGAGCTTAAAATTCTATCTATATATGTTCTATATATATTTTTTACTTAATCCTAATTCAAGATCAAATGTGAAAATAGGGTACCGAATAGTCAGATCGGTTATAAGCCCGTCTATAAGCCTAAATGTGTGAAAGAGATTTGTTGAAACGGGATCGGGTAGTGAACCCTATGACCTCTATGGCCACTTGTTCTTGTGACGATGACCGATGCGAAGACAGCGGTTAGGGCCAGTTAGCGGTTGAGCCGTGTACCGAGCGGGAGCAATGTTGGTGCGCCATGTTAATAATTCCCTCCGTTGTATAAATTGTTACCGAGTGATTCATCTTCTGGTTAATTGGTTAATTACTCGCTCACTCATACGCATGTGTTCCTTGTAATTACGGCCAATATATCAGTGAGCGGCAAACTACGTCATGCCTCAGACTCTACCAATCTACCTTAATTACTACCAATTTGTTATTGCAAATACGATTTTAGTTTTCCCATCGGTCCGTAGTGTGGGTGAGATAGTTGAAGTTTAAACGAAAAATGAGATAGCTGACCGTTTGTATCCGCATTGCAGTCTCCGCAGTAATAATTATTAGATATTATTAAAGCCTTTACAATGTAACCATTACAAACATAACATTTGTGAGTGAAAGAAAATTGCTTCTACTATTGAAATAACAATAATGTAATTCAAAAACGAGTTATTTATTGCGTACCAACATTCATAAGTTCAAGAACATATGTTTGCCTACACTAACCAAATATTAATTGATAATTTACACACTATCTTGATACCGAACTAATTCAGTACTCTCTATCGTTGGCTCATTCTTGTCAGGTTGCTATCTCCCCAACTAACGTTTAAAAACAACAGTGATATAACGTACAAGGTAATTTTCCCGATATCCAGGCAGGAGTCAATAATGGTTAAAAACAGTACTTGTATTATGAATGGGGCGCCACGGAAGAGATGCCACCAGATGGCTGTATATGGGCGGAAGTGAAAATAGGAGTGCTGAAAGAGGAGTTGCCGGAAGCAATGTGATTAGTGTGTTGCCACACCATATCATCTCATAAAAACTGTACTGGGAGAGTCCATTAAAGGGGAGGGTCAGGAATTCACTAATATATATATATATATATATATATATATATATATATATATATATATATATGGTGGTGTGTTTGAGTGTATTAAAAATATATGTCAAACAGAAGGAATTTATTTCACCTATTCACGTATTAAGTACCTATTATGGTATTGTTGAGTTGATATTAGGTAGTTTAAAATAGTCGGTTCAGTAATTGAGATAGTAGGCCAGGAACTATGATATAAAAAAGATACTTTTGGATGGTTAATACGATAATAATTTAACCTTCTAACATTGGAAATTACAATAAATTATTCGCTTGTTGCAGCAGAATATTAAATCTCCAAATCGTAATCTGGTTATTTCTAGTTTATTTGTGTTATATTGTTGTTTATTATGTTGTTATATGTTGTTTATTGTGTTTATCTATTGTTTATTATGCTCCATAAAATAGGTCATAAATAAATAAAATATGCCCATTAGATTATGTATAACCATAGAGTATATTTATGTAGAACATGAGTATTAGCACACCGTAATGATTTTAGTTCAGTCTAATTTCAGAAAGAGCGGGGCATTACGCCGGTCATAATATTCCAACCAGTCTCGGTCCCCTCTATAACACTTTCAAATTACATTCGATAAACATTACGCACCCGTAACACTATGTTAACCGTATCGTGGTAGGAATTAAAGGATAACAAGATGAATCATGTAAACACGTTTAATAACAATGTTCAGTAATTACTGATTAAATCACCCGAACAGTGAGTAAAACTTAAATTATCGTTTTAAAGCGTATATAAATGCATTTTTGGCCCCTCTTATACAATAGTATATTCCGTCCATAGTAGTTCCAATTTGAGATACACTTGTCCCATAAACGAAAGCTGAAAAATCGAAAATTTTGTTTTTTCAAACATTTGCAGTGGGGCGCTAGCATTGCGGTACTCGTACACCCAATGAACTTTAGTTGAGTACATCCCCGCCCCACCCTCAGTGGGGCGCTAGCTTGCGGTAATCGTCCAACCAACGAACTTTAGTTAAGTACATTCCCGCCCCACCCTCAGTGGGGCGCTAGCTTGCGGTGCTCCTCCAACCAACGAACTTTAGTTAAGTACATCCCCGCGCCACCCTCAGTGGGGCGCTAGCTTGCGGTACTCGTCCAACCAACGAACTTTAGTTAAGTACATCCCGCGCCACCCTCAATGGGGCGCTAGCGTCGCGGTGCTCGTCCAACCAACGAACTTTAGTTAAGTACATCCCCGCGCCACCCTCATGGGGCGCTAGCGTCGCGGTGTACTCGTCCAACCAACGAACTTTAGTTAAGTACATCCCCGCGCCACCCTCAATGGGGCGCTAGCGTCGCGGTGCTCGTCCAACCAACGAACTTTAGTTAAGTACATTCCCGCGCCACCCTCAATGGGGCGCTAGCGTCGCGGTGCTCGTCCAACCAACGAACTTTAGTTAAGTACATCCCCGCGCCACCCTCAATGGGGCGCTAGCGTCGCGGTGCTCGTCCAACCAACGAACTTTAGTTAGTACATCCCGCGCCACCCTCAATTGGGGCGCTAGCGTCGCGGTGCTCGTCCAACCAACGAACTTTAGTTTAAGTCCCCACCACCCCCACTTTAGTTGATGATGAATTTCATAATAAACAATGTCATAATTCAAGAACAAACAAAGCAACATAAACGAAAAATAAATTCCTAAGTGATGCTATATTCACCCCGCTAATACTACTAAATAACCTCACCCCCCCTATTTTGACCGATAATCCGACAAAGACTTAAGCCGATTAACAAAATCCCTCCCACCCCAAAGAAGACAAATAACGTCTCGAAAAACACAATAACAAGATGCATATATATATATATATATATATATATATATATATATATATATATATACACGACAGACAACCACCACAGTACAAGTGACAGTGCAGTGAGGATGCCCAAAAAATATCCAAAGTGCCAAAGTGACTATCACCGCTACTGAATATGGGCGAGCAGCCGAAAAGACCAAACGAGCGAGAGGAGACAGAAACACACGAAATCTATGGTTCTTTAAACTTTAATTCTGAGCTAATTTATTCCTCTTCCTCAATGGTTCACTATTGCCGTTAGCTTCTTCCCGCGATTCTGATTTGGGGGCAACTTTTCTCGTTTCCGAGTAAAGCGCACCCCCACAGTAACAGTACAAACAGGAAAGAAATAATTTTTATTTTCAGTAAATACAAATACTACATCGATAAAACGATATACAAATGATGATTCGTACATCCATTCCGGCCTACGGGCCTTTCTACATATGTATATATATTGTAATACATTAAAAAAAATTTACAAATTTACAATAAAAACCCGAGAACTTAAGTGATGCAAACAGACACTCACTTCATTCACTCGCGCAGCACAAACAGGATGCTAATGGTCTAAATGACCGAGTAGGCAGACGATGTTTTATAGTTCAGACGGCCAGAGAAGAGTGGATATTTCCGGAATTTCAAAGTAATAAATAATGTTTGGAATATGGAGAAATTCTCGTCAGAAAGTACAGCTTTGAAGAATGTATATTGCGATAGGACGTCCGCGTCAGGTCGGGACGCCAGATTGAGAAGAGATTCAGAAATATACATCTCGACTGGTCCAGAGTCACCAACCACTCCCACCCCCATCTCAAAATCGCATGGATGATTCCAAACGTGGCTCCCGACTGTGCAATATACGGGACACGTGCCCAGATAGCGCTGTCCTCGCTGGTTATACACACCTCAATGAACTCATACGCACATCTCATGACACATCCACCTATGACTTTTTGCAACTCAATAATAGGCTCGCGCTCACACTCATGGCAACGGGCACACACCACAAGTACGCCATATTTTATTGAGTCCTCAGTAAACGTTCGATATATTTCTAAATGTTCGACATGATTCGATATTTTTTAATAATTTTTTTATTTATCGTACAATCAACCTTTATCGTTATAAGTACAATTGTGAAATTTTATTGTCGCTTGCTTCTCATGATAAAGAAGCCACCCAGTGATGGCTGCAGTAGATCTCTAGGCCAGTGGTATTTTTGGAGGACGGTTCGAAGGACTTTTGGTCAGAATCTCTGGATGCGAGCGATATTGGATCACTTGGTCCAGATCGTTTTCCATATAGCTTTTTTCAAATTGCGAGTTTGTTAACTAAGGTCAATTTTGATGTCCGTTTTAGTAGTCCTAATTTCCGGTTCAAGTCGATTCTTTTGAGTCTTTTATGGGGATTACAAACACGGACTACCCATAAGATATCTATAAATAAAATATCAAAGTTATATTACCATGGATCTGTTTATACAATAAAAATAATCATTCCAAGTTACTGACAACATGTTCTGTTAATATATCGGAACTTGGAGCCTGTTACTGACAAGTATGGTGCCGCGGACGAACTTATTAAGGGGCAACCGGGCAGATACTCTCTACCCCGCTACCCCCTCGTTCATTGACTTGAATAATTAACAAATGCTTTTCGCCGCTTTCCACCATTATCGTCACGATGATGGAGGCTATGGTGGGGGGGGGGGCATGTGCGGCTCACAGTTCTGTGCTCCACCATAATAACACCGCCGGCTACATGAATAAATTATATTTTAATTGACGCCGAACCGACCGCCCATTTAGGGGCGAAAGGGGAGCGAGAGTGGCGGCCTCCTTGCCCTCTCTCTACCGGCTACCCGACAGTTTATCCTAATCAAATATTCCCTGTCTCTTAAACCCTCCAAACCACCACATACCCCACCTCCCACTTAGACAAACACCAGCCGATCAGGAGACACCCATCTTTGTTGCTCAGAAGAATCTAGCCATTAACCGGGTGCGCTCATAACAATTTTTAACAATAATTGTTTCCCTAGTTTCTGTTATAGATGGGTCCGCGAGTGTACTGAACGTTAGCCATCACATTGGACCAATTCTCTTTCGGGTTTCCACCATATTAGTATTTACTTACTGCTACTGGGGCTACTGAAGCATCTTGTCGTTTACATGTGCAGTTTCAAATCTTTAATAACTATATTGCTGTCCGTAATTTTAATTCTGTGGACCTTTTCAAACGAAAGACTCACGGTGCAGTGAAGTAAAACGTAACAAGGAATGAATGCGTCGAAAGCTGTCGGAATAAGAAAAACCAAACAAATCTAGAATATGTTGGTTCTGTTAGTAGTATAGTTGAGTTGGTCCGGTAGTAAAATTATTAATAATATGGTATTGATGGAACGAACCTGAAGACGTCTACGTAAATACCTTAAAAGATATTTCCAGTAAACTAACTGATTTTACGATTTTGAATTACTATTTTTTATTTACACAAATCGCATTTCTCAAGCCTTCGATCGTAAGGTATGTTGGCCTTATGGTATACTAGTCAAAGGTATTCGTTTCAGTAGCACTTCCTGATCTCTCACAACCCCACATCTTGATCACTTGACTCCTACTTTTCTTCTTTTTTGTAACAGATCAATTTGTCAAAGATAAAGACAATATCCTCATGGTTTTAATGCGTTGGCTCCGAATTTATAGCTTAGGGTTATAAGTTACACATGAATGGGGGGGAGGGGGGTGGTTCAGCGATATTTCGGTGGAACGTTATATTGTCCGGGTCTGATTTATGGACAAGAAAAATGTTAAAAAACCTCCCCCTTCCTTCTAAAGTTGCGTTAACCGCATTTTATTATGAGAGAGGTTGGCGAGAGTGGCCTCTCTCTCTCTCTCTCTCTCTCTCTCTCTCTCTCTCTCTCTCTCTCCGTCCTCTCTCGGAATAGCGTCGGCGGGTAATGGCCCGCGGAGCGAGGGGTGGAACAGAAATAAAGGAAAATAAAAAAGGTTTCAAACATCCAAAACGGGATAAATTTTACTCAAGGTGGTTCCCGACTCCATTGTGCAAGAGGGAATGGTTACACTTCACAATATGATCACAAATTAAACTGTTTTGTAATTCCCGCTATTTGTGAAATTTATTTCATTATGAATGTTCAATTGTTTTATTCAGTTTCAAGTGTAAGGAGTTTAAAAAACACAATATGCTGTCATGCTAACGAGGTTCTGAACATTATCGTAAAATTTTTATTGGAAATAAGTATTGATTAAAATAAAATTGCACAAACAAATAATAATATATGAATATTATATTTTTTCATATTTAAAGATTTGGATTAATGAATTTACAACTAGTGGCTCTTAAATTGCCAAATATAGAATATATGAACTTAAAATTAGTACTTAGGATTAAATAGTTTCATTGTTCATTTAATGATGGTACATGTAGCACAAAAATGACAGATGAAACTTGCATAACTCTTAGCTTAATAATAATTAGGTCACCTTTAACTTATAAGTGAATAAATTAATTATAAATATTATTTACTGACATATCTGTTAATGATAACTTTTTATATGATTAATTACTATAACAATAGAGTACATTTCACTCCATTTTCTACTTCATATAACAAAGACAAAGCAATACAATTCTTTGTAAACATAATTTAATGTAAAGTAATTAAACTGTAATTCCATTTAAATAAATCACAATAGATAATATTACATGCAATAGACATAAATATCCAATTTAGAGATAACAAATTAAAGATGATAATAATGAAATGACAATGATGTTAGTATAAACTTTTTGTACTGTAGTCATTATTAAAAAAAGCAAAAGTTGTAAAAAGTGAGAACTATAGCATATAAAAGTGCAATTAATCACATTAACACTTACCCGAAATAAATAAACAGAAAATTAATAATCATCCCTGAATACCTTTATGCACTGTGTACATATAAGGTAAAAAACAAAAAAACTGTTTTTATAGTGGAAGCCAACTTGGAAGCAGGGGTAGTTTAAATATATATCTTGACCATAAGTTACTCGAAATCAAAATGTTTACAAATTTACAATTTGTTATTTTGAGTTACATAATGAGATTTTCCTGTTAAAATTTGTACTTAACTCATCTACATATATTAAACATGTAACTAATACATGCTTAAAAATGACAAAATATACAGAGAAATTTGTACATCAATTTGAACACCTGTTTAATTTGCTTAAGGGTACCAAATTAAAATAAAATTTGATATACTTTTACCAATCTCGTATGCATTAAAAATTACAAAATGCTTAAATGATATGAGGTGAAACAGATCACATGCTTTTAATAGAAGTAGATTGTTGTTAAAGGCTATGAGTAATAAGTGAGGACAGAAGTTTGATTTCCTCTGAGAACCAGGCAAGGTGGCATGTTCTTAGTTATGAACTCCAACCATGCCATGTATAATGGAGCAGACACTGTTCCTTTCCGAGGCATCGGTAATGTCCTGACAGCAAAATATTTTTAATGCAGATAAATTAATGGCATAATTCGACAGTGCATTCTATGCTGTAATATCATTTAAAATATTTAATGAAATATAGTAGTCAAATAAAATAGTCTCTCCCATAATGCAAAGTCCCGATTATTAATTTTTTTCTTATAGTAATAAGTTTAATAATAAAAATGAACTTGGTGAATAATGCATTTTCAAAAGACACAAAGAGACATCAAATAGAAACAAGAACACATAGACTAGTGAGGGGGCTGGCCTTCATCCCTCATTTAGATGTTAAAATTTAATTGTTGTTAATATATTACTTTTCGGTTATTTTGTTTATTTCAGTACAATAAGGTTATTACTGATAACAAACTTTATATTCATTAAACCAAAAAGAAAGAATAAATTTGTCTTCAATTTTAAATTTTAAATTCCATTATCCAAAAATCAATTGTTTCATGCAAAACAATTTTTGAAGCACATTGCCTTCTTTAAGAAAGGCATTACTACATTAAAATTAAAAATAAATAATAATTCCTATAATTTAGGAAATAATGTTCAATTTTATATTAGAAAACTCATAATAGCATATGTAATTTTAATTTACATATATATATATATATATATATATATATATATATATATATTATGTTGAATTCCAGTTAAACTCACATAACAATAAATGTTGATTGTTTGGAATGTTCCATTAGGAGTTCACGTAGTCTGAGATGCCGGTTTGTCTTCTCAGCTAGCACCTCCAGTTCAGAATCAGTTATGTAGTTTCCTGAACATAACAGAAGACTCATTTTTGTTTCTATCTTTTAATATATTAACAAAAATTTACCTTTACCAATATCTGTTTCATTTTATTACCTATGATTGTGGATAGTTAATAGTTAAATGATTGTTATAGTTAAAAACAATAATGTTAATAGTTAAAGAATATCACCATTGTTTTTCTGAGATCCTTCCTTAAATTTCTTTGTTATCACTTCAAATTCTTTGACAGTTTCAGGCCTTGCTTTTCGAGTAATGTCTGGTATTATTGTTAAACCACTATAGTCAATTCTAAACTTGGACAACAGAGCAGCCAAACTGGAAATAATGGAAATCATAATTAGCCAGGATCAAGTCCCGGGTGAAAATATTATGGAAATAATATTTAAAATATATATGCAATATATGGAAATATATTTTATGAGATAGATTAAGCTTAATTATAAAACCTACTTTCTGTGAGCCCTGTCCAATTCATTTCTTCTGTTTGCAAGCGAGAATATTCTGAGCTTGCAATCTGCAAACTGTGACTTAGTGCTCAATATATGTGGTATCAACAAAGTTAATCCTGTAATCCACATGAATTCATTTGTTAAAAATTATTTTCTAAATAATTTACAATTATAAAGATATCAATTAATATATATGAAAAATATATATACTACAAATATATAAAATGTCTCCTCAAGTCTGCTGACTATTTTTATTATTATAATGATAGTTCAATAACGATTAAGAGTATTGTCTCAAATTACATGGATACTAAGTGTACTCTATATTTTTTCACATAAAAAAATTATAAGCATATTAAATTAGATTTTTGATATACTTCCAGAGTGTTAATAAAAGTATGCAAATAATTTTAAAAAATATCCAGCTAATTAAAACATTGGATTTAATATGTTAAATATCCATTATGCAATATGGATAATTAAAAATAACGTTTCTACAAAACAATAACATGGATTATATACTGCTATTGGATCTCACCTCCATCATCATAGAGCCACCATACATCAATGAAACCTTTAGCCTGTTTACGCCTGAAGTAGGTAATAGCATGCAAATGGTGAGTAGATAGAGGAGCACCTTGCAACCCAACAAACATCACTTCATCTTTTAACTTATTGTTGTTTGCTGTTGTATTTGTATTCTCTTCTTCCTCCTCTTCAAGTCTGTCCATTACCTCATCAGTTTGATTGCGGCTGGAAGAGTCCAACAGTGGTGATCCTGGTGGACTACTGCATTCACTTCCATCTGCAAAAAGTCAGATTTAAATGACAACAAATTGGTTTTTAAATGCATTAATTAAACCAATATTTCCTATACTACAAACACAAAATTATTGGAAACATATTTTTTGAATAGAATAGGGTCATGGAGAACTTTTGAAAAAAAGAAAATTTTCTATAAATGGATAAAAATACAACCTTGTATGGGTTCATTCATTTTCTGTTTTTCCTCATCATCTTCTTTTTTGAGGACTGCCATTATGACAGCATCTTTGTCCTCAATAATTGATGAATAATCAAGTCCTTCCTCCATTCTTAATATACCAACAGCCAGATAATTGTCCAGAGCAATGCTATGTCAAACAAATGTTTTGCTTATAGTGCTACAGTGATATTTCAGTTGTTAATCACTATTTAAACAATGCAAACAGAGACAAACAAAATCAAACAGAGAACACAGACTGTATTAAATTGAAATAGTTATCCAGTTCTTCTTTGGAGCATGTTTGCCAATCATTCTTAAATCCCATTAGCATCATATTGGGTCTAAGTTTTCCAAGGCCTGTCATTCTGATGAGGGCATGTGCAGCAGCATAGTAGCCTCCTCCACTCCCACTCCTTTCTTCTGACAATGCATAGAAAGCTTTCACTTTGTGTTGATCAAACCATTTGTACGCCTTGTACACCAGAGCATCATGCATACGCCGAGTATGTATCTCCTACAAAATGAAGATTGATATTAATTTTAATTCTAATGTAATTTATTAATAATGCAATGAATAGCAATTAAAAACTGTTGTGTGTATGAATGTATGCCAACAATTTTAGTTAAAATGTTATTAACATTCCACAACAACTATGGAATTGAATATTATATTGGAGTTTTTCATTTTTATGTAGATGATCTAAATTTATTAAAACTGGTACCTATTGTTGAATAATAAAAAATGGACAGCATATTATTCATATAATATACTATTTGCTTTATTAGGAATGTTTTAATTAGGTAAAAGTGATAATTTAAGAACAAATAGAAACATAATTGTACATTCATTTATAGCCATTAATTTCCCAGTAAATAAAGTCAAATTACCTTAATAATTTGGCCACATATCAGCAGAGATTTACCCTTGGTTATAAGATTAGAAAAGTCAATAAGTGCTGGTCTGTATCCTGGCATGCCTGACATAACTAAGATTTGTGGACGGTAGTTCTTAACATGGTCAGCAACCCGGTTCAGTTCCAGTGTTGATCGCAAAGCAGAATTGTATGATTGTGCTTGTGTTGATGAACCCCAATTCACATCTGTACGAATTAGAACAAATGCGGTGAGGAAAAATTATTTTAAGAAAATACTTTAAAATGATGGCATTCATTGGATTTTTATCTCAATAGTTGCTACATCTCATTGATCATAGTAATGTGTATAATCACCTGGTTTCCTGTAAGAAACGTAAAGATAAAGTGCAATAACTACGAAGAATGTGACCAGTGCAGTCCACCAAGAAATGAGGAACATAACAGCAATGCACAAGAGTGTTCCTACTAAACTCACCCATGCATTGTAATACTGTATACACAACAAACATTAATAATTAAATAAAAAATAAATTAATTCACGAAGTACATGTACAAATACTTTTAAAATAATGCTGAAAAATCAAGTAAAGTAAATGAAACCTAAAAACAGATTAACCACCTGAATATATCATAGGCAAAGAATATTTCACCTAAATACTATATAAATAATTTTTTCCTAATGTTCAAGTTCCTAAGTAAATGATTATAAATATACCTTGAATGCTGGTCTCCACCCAGGGCATTTGGATATTGATACATGGAAAACTGAGAAATTTATGAGTGCATATGCTGCCAAGAAGAAATTCGATAGTAATGGAGCTATATAGTTCAAATGGGCTGAAACATAAATACATAAAAACATTATTTGAAACTATAAGTTCATAAAAGAAAATTCCCAGAAATAATAATAATACAAGTAATATATTTATATTAAATCTCCTACAGTATTATTGCAATCTGTGAGGTTCCATTTCCATATAATATATTTGTAATTATATTCTTTACTAATCATAAAATAGTAACATTAATTCTTAACATAAATTATAGGAATGTTCATAGTACCTATAAGGATACAGCCAAATGCTATGCCAAATACAAGGAGATATCCACGAATAGGATCATTGTTAGCACCGTATCCTTTTGAGAAGAAACCAATGAATGGATATAGTCTATCTTTTGCCAAAGCCTAGAAAGAAATAAAATTAAATACTGCATAAAAATAATAAGAATAAATCATTCAAACACTTATACCTGAAGAACTCTGGGAGCTCCTACTAAGCTGGCAATAGCAGAGGACAGAGTTGCTGCAAAACACCCGCCATAAATTAAGGGGCCCCACAATGAAACCAGCTCCATAGCCTGAAATAGAATTAAAGAACTATTTAAAATTTAACTGTGTTTTATTTTTAATATTAATGATTTATCATTTATATTTTATATTACAATGGACTTATTTAAGTACATTATTTTTTGTAATAAATGAAAAAAATGTCTTATATTAGAACCTGGTTATTATTCTGAAGTCCATATTTACAAGTGCCATTGCACTCTCTCAGCCTAGTCCACTTCTCTTGCATACTGATATTGGCTGCCATTTCTTCAATAACTGAAACATTTCCTGAAGAATCCCTCAGAACACAACCTCCCACCATAAATGCATGAGCCAAATAAGAAATAAATGTTGTAAGGATTGCCAATAGTGTTCCACGTGGAATTGCACTGCTTGGGTCCTGGAACATCATTTGGGTGTGTGTCTATCATGTAATCCATTATTACAGTACATCCTGCATGTTTGTTTACATGAAGGCTAACTACACGCAAATAAATATATAAGAAAATGGCAATGAAAAACAGAAAATATGCCCATGGAATAAGTTCAAGGGCTAATTTTTCTTCTTACATAATACCTTCAAGTCACCTGACAGATTAGCCCCAGCAACGATCCCTGTTACTGCCGGAAAAAAGACAGCAAATACTGAAAAGAAATCATGGTCTACACCTTCATAAAACCTGTAGTCAGGCACCAAATTTGCTTTGAATACATCATCTGAAAACAGTAAATGAACTGTTGAAGTAACAACTACACTAAAAATTAGTGTACAGAATAGTTGCTTCTAATAATAATTTACTAAGCAGGTATAGGATTTATATGAATAAGCACAAACTGAATTCCAATCATCAGTTCATAATTCACTACTAAAATTTCTGATGTTAAGAGAATACAGGCTTAACTGTAAATACTTCCAAATTTTAAAAATGGTTCAAATAAATGCCAAATACATAAAATTATTTTAACAAACAGTTAAACATCCTGTTACATCATCCCTTTATTCTCTCAAATTAAATTTGATATTTTCATACTAACTATTATACTAAATTATCTCAAATTTTAGTGTCAAATCACTAATAAAAGATTTATGTCAGAAAAATTGAAGAAAAAATTACTCCTGTTGTGAAATACTCAACATAATTTCTTTATTTTATCACACAAATATAATTTTAGCCTTATATTATCAAACCAAATGAAATATTTTATGCATTTTGTATAAAACACAAAGATCAGTATGTGGAGATTTCTGTTGATATTTTTAAGAAAGCAAAATAGAAAACAATTAGGGCAGCTTTAGTAATTTCTAAAGCAAGAAAGTTTTAAACATTGCTTAAAAATAAGTGGAGTTAATTAGTACAAAATAAAAAGGGCCATTATTATGGGGGTTATTCACATTAGATGAAATCAAAAGAAGCAAGAAATAAAACTGGAGAGAACTTGGAAGACCTGTATAGAACTTTGGTTATGAATTTATTTGTTATTTATATATGGAGAGGCTAATACTTACAGTTGTACCCAACAAAACCCTTGGCTTCTTCAATCTTAGTTTTAGGCCCAATAACACTGCCCAGAATAAAATCAATCTGAGATGCAATCAACACAATAAGTAAACACATTTGTGTCTGAAACATAAAAAAAAAATTGATAAATACGATATATTGTAATAGACTTAGCAATGGTTTACTTTAAATAATACATGAAACAACAATAAAATAAGACTTTGTAAATAATTTTAAGGTTTTGTAAATATTATCTTTTTCTTCTTTATACACGAAAAAATGTTTTCCTAAGACAAAAAGCGTGAAGGTATTAATGCATATTTATATAAACGCCTATCAGTTTTGAGTCATGACAATTCTATTGGTTCTAAATTTATTAATTAAACTTCGTTTAAACATTTTTGTTGGTGTGATAATTTAACTGAAAACATAAACAGTCTGTAGACAATTGGGAATATTCACCCTTGTAACCCAGTCCATGCCAACGAAGGCTAATACTACGATGCCAATGAGGGTGACAATACCAACTAGTCTTATATCGTTTGTGCTGTTGTCAATGATGGTGACACCGAATGTCCGAAGCAGGTCTTGGAGCGATTCACAAAACCCAACAATATACATTGAGACAGCGACAGAATTGGCCAGTGTGAACATGAGACCGATCGCACCACCAAACTCTGGCCCCAGAGACCGAGAGATCATATAATAAATACCACCTGGAATTAAGTAATGGATGATCATGATTAATAATTTATTAGAAAATTATAATATTTCATGTTCATCTAATATTTATCTAAATATTAAGACTATAATACATTAATTTCAATTTTTTCCCACTGGTCCTACAGCTGAGGTCCAAAAATTAGCAATATATGAATTTTTTAAGCTAAAATGTAATATATAAAAAAATTTGTATATAATACAGTATTGAAATGATACCTCCTTCAATTAACCCGTTAGTACTAACAGCAGACATTGATAATGTTGTTGCAAGGGTAACTATGTTTGCCAAGCATATTATAGCAATTCCTTCACCTGAAATTACAAAAGGAAAAACTTATACTCACATAATATGGTACAAATAATATATGTAAAAAACTGATTTTCGCATGTCTGGCTAAAAAATATAGTAATACATTTATTAACCAAAAGACATGAAAACAAAATCAGAAGACTACATTAAAAAACTGATTTTCACAAAAAATGACTGTCAGTATCACATTAAAACTATCTTTTTTTATTTTACTATGATTTTCATTATGATAACATTTAAATTTCATTTATGCTTAAATCATAACCACTTTTCTTTCTGTCTTCACAAGAAAAATATTTAAATTATACTTACCAATACCAGCCTGACCCACAACCCAGGATAAACGGAGGAATAGCATAACACCCCATATGTTGAGAATACATCGCATCTAAAAATTGTGATGAATAATTAAAAATGTGCATATATAAAAAATGTATTCAATAACATTGGTAAGTCTATTTTACACAAAATTACTCAAATTCTTTAAACAATTGGTTGTTATAATTATTTGAAATAGAAACATCAAAGAACTACAATATTCACAAATTATGAAGCATCTGATTCTGCCTGTGTGTTTAATATTTCAGGCATTTCTATTAGTTTCTTAGCTTATATATCAGGAAATAAGTTTCTTACATAAACACCCTCCAGCCATCCAAACTTGATAACTTTCCCTTTTCTGTGCTGCAGAATACTTTTTCTTGCACCTCCCCGGCCATTTTTGTCTGTTGATTTGGCCTATGGAAAGTAAACGGTCTAGAAATTTATGTAAGCTAAAGAAAATATTTTAAACATTTCCAGAGCACTTACCAACGTGCATATACTTGTCATTTATATTCGATAACAAATATAAAAGAAAGTTTTGTAAAACATAAGTAAAATAACGAAATTTAACAATTTAAATCAATTAAATCTCATGAATGTACTGCAATTGAATGAAGATTAAGATAAAGTTTTAGTATTAAATATATGAATAATTAAAGGTTTAAATACGAAATGATTTCCATTGTGTTACTTTAAACCAGAACTGTATATAATAATTATCATCAATTTTTGCTCAAAACTAATCTAAACGAAAAATTAACGATTGTATGCTACATTTTAGTTGGTGTAAAATATCTAGATGTAAACATACAATAAGAAGAAACTGGAAAACCGATTAATTTTTCACTTTCATTAAATACAGATCCTACAGCCTATAAATTTCACTAAGCAATTATAATCTAATAATGCTTAATGGCGTCTTAAGGCATAACCACTAATGCCAACATCTCCTCCCCCCGATTAGGTTAATGTTTAGAATAATATTATATGGAAGAACTCAATATTTCGCTAAATGTTACATAATAATAGTAATGAAGTGGTACGTTACAATTCATTAGCAAATCACAATTGAGTAAGTGTTGTTATTCTGTTGCTTACGTTGCTATCAATGTGAGAGTCTGTTTTGGAAAATGTATAAAAAACGTAGGGTTATAGTTATGATTGTGGCTGCGTGCATTGGCACATATTCAGACTCGTTAGACACGTCTTCTTTCGGTCAGGTACGAAAAATATGGCGTCATTTGTTGTAGTGAGGATATCCGCCATCGGAGAAGCAAAAATCAGACCAAAACTGCCGTTAGATAATAGACGGATAATTTGCATACTTTGATCATCAACTATTTTAGACGCTTAAACGGGCAAATGAGTGCTTTCCGGTCGGTGTTCACCCCCGCTTCAATATCAATGATCAAACCGACATCTTCCCATCAGTTCTTCTTACTGACCCAGTTCGTAAATCGAGACTATCGGTCAAGGGACTGTCTTGTATGTAAATCAACTTTATATACAGAGATAAAAACGAAAACTCGAAACAATTGATAAATTATATCAATTGATAAGTTAATCTTTCCGCAAACTCGAATTTATAACGGTACTTTACGAGTAACGGACATTTCTAAAGCTAGTATTGAATTGCTAAAGACTATTTTAATAAAGATAATATAAAAACAATATTACTTCTTAACCAAAATGGTTTACTTTTGAACTTAATTTTGAGTCCGTTAATGTCTATTTAGCAAAAAGAAAAAAGTTTATTAGTACATATTGCTGGTACTGACTTCATTACGGGTTAAAATAATCTCCTATTCATAAGTTCCAACAATACGAAATTAGTATTATTTTTTAAACTAATAACACTGTATAATAACGTCGATATTCTAAAATTAAACTAAATAAATAAACAGAAATTGTTTATATGTTTAGGGATATTTACTGTGTGACAGTGCAATAGTGGCGATGCAAACAGGATAACCCAAGCATCCAACGTGCCCCAAAGTGACTAACGCTGCTACTGAAGATTGCGAGCATCCGAAACCGGTCTAGCAAAGGACCAAACCAGCGACAGGAGATAGAACACGAAATCTACGGTATTCCAACCCCTCGCAGACAACAAAACAGGTATTTCAAACGAATATATAATTCATAAGAGTAGTTCACAACTATTAATTAAATTAACTATGAATTATTTTATTTTATACGCATTACGCGATTTAGAATTTAGAATTGATAGAACGCGTTTTTATGTCTCGTTTATTTTGTAAATTGCGTATTAATAATTCTTTAAAAAAACACTAATTACTATCACCTAATTTTAACAAGAAGAACGTATTAGAACAATTTGGCGCCCTCAGTGTACCGCATAACGTACGAATGAAAAACGGCTTTTAATTCGGTTGCGTGAATTCATTATTAGCAGTAATACAGGATGTCACGAAAATTCCCGTCCGGCCGACGTTAATCGGCCCAAATGTTTTTGTCGAGTTTCGCTAGTTACAAAAGACCCCCCGGGGGTATCTACAGCCCCCGAAGAGCGCCGGGGTAAGTTACACGCGTTACGCGAGCACATTACAACACGCTCACTGGAAAATTGTTAGCAGAAGGTTATTAAGGTTAATCGCTTGAGGAGATGTATTGTTTATGCGGGGAAGCCGACCCATGATTGCCGGCTTCCTCGACAATTTGCATCAACTACACCGCTTACTTCACGCCGCTCAGGAAGAGAGAACTACTTCATTGAAGAAACCATTACTCCAGTCGGTGGGCCTGCTTTTGAAATAGTCCATTAAACATTTTATCCAAATTTTAGGATTTTACGTGGAAATCACTGAAAAACCTTTGGCGAATTCTGTGAAAAAATTGTCTAATAACTAGAGTAAAAAACGAACTTCTTAATATCCATAGTCAAGATTACACAATCCAGAAGAAAGCAGGGAATAAACAAATTGACTTCTGTGCCAAAACCCTGATATCCACAATTATATATTATAAAACATATGGCACAGTAATAAAGAAAGTATAAATATTCTTTGTGAATGTGTAGACAACAATGTGGTTTACCCTAATTCTTACTACCATAGAAGGCATTTAAAACTAGCTTCTATTGAAGATATGAATATATATTTTTAAGTTCCTACCTTCAGTGAAATTTGGCAGTTGAGAGCCAATATTAGGATATTTCTCTTTGTGTGACTATTTTAGGGCTTCAGAATGTGTTAATGTGACAAAAACTGTACAGTGATAAAAATAATATTTTACTCTAAAGTATGTTACCTAGATAAGCAATGTAGGAAAGATTATAGGAGTTAACCTCAGGAAAGCCTCCATCATGCAGTAGGATTTTATTCTATTCCAAATGTTAAAAATTATTTACTTAAAAAATTTGAATTACTATTTTTAAATAAACCTCAAAATAAAAAATGCAACTCAGCTGCTCACATATTAATATATTAGAGAATTAACAAATAATTGCCATTTTTTAAATTTTGTGTAATAGGCCCAAAAACATTTTACTCTGCTGGCATAATTTTCTTGTTTAGAAACTCTTAACAAGCTACTACAAGGCTTTGCTAATGAACAACACATGTCCTACACCCACACCCAATTTAAATCAACTGTCTCTCGCAGCTTAAAAATACTGCTTCTAAAGTTTACAAATGTATATTCATATTAAAAGTTCATTGCCATTAGAATTCCCTATAACTAGTTACAGTAATAAAGAACTTGTTAATTTCCTAAATGATATCGCTATTAAAATATTAATGATTAATTGTTGAAACTGAATTTAAAACTATAAAAGTAATAGAAACTGTTTACAACTTACTTTGTCAACAAACCTGGCCTCATGGAGTTCTTCAAGAGTAGGCCGACAAGCATGGCTGGCAGATATTTCCCTGTAATTTTCAGACCTGGGAAGTACTTCTCTGGTCAACTGTCCAAGACTTTTGGAATACCTCGAATCGTAGGAACTGTCCGGAAAATTGTCGCCCAGGCAGGTGGGCGTGAGCCTGTTCACGTCCTTGTTTACGGGCGCCAGCTCACTGATGGACACGCGTTCCACTTTGAACCTGCTCATTTTCTTATGGTCAGACAAAAGACTGGAGATTTCGTGCTCTTCGCTGGCAGGCGTTTCAATTGTGCCCAACTCCATATCATCCGATCCGACAACTGTCCAATGATTAAGTGGCCGCTCTCCGTCCAGATCACAATATTTGAGGCTGCGTGTCTCTCGCCGACAGCTAACTGCATTAGTGGCACTGACAGTTCACTCCTGTGTAGGGTTAGTACTACACGCGCACACTGAAATAGGCTCTCTGTTCCTCACTCACTCACTCAATCTCTCTCTCTCTCCCTCTCACTACATGCCTGCACTAATAACCACATTTAAGCCAAGGCTCAGTCAAATTACAATTAATGTAGGCACAAAAATTGGTCGGCATAAAACCCAGCAAATATGATTATTAGTTTTTATTAAACAAAATACATATAAAGCAGCTTCTTTACTTTCTTCTTGTTTCAACGGTATTAAATTAAAATTGTAAAATATAATTCCAAATATACTATATACAAATGTGCTTAAATGACAACTATAATTTGTAGGCCTTTTAATGAAATTAACCATCTTAAATACATTTATATATTTAATGTATACAATGTCATAAGAAAAGGACAGTGCTTTAATGTGGGTTATGGTGTAATAGAATATTTATCAGTCCATTTACAATTTTCGACTAGAATACAAAGATAAGACTACAAAATTTTACAAGTAACATATTTTACAATTAATATATTAACATATTGTACAGAATAACAAAATGTTCATAATTTATTACATACAAATTTATTTAAAATAAATAGGATAAACAAAATTACCATAGCTTTATCAAATTAGAACACTTTCACGATAAATTATTTAATGTACATAATAGGATAAAAATGCTTAAATACATATTTACATAATCGCAATTAATTAAAGGAGGTGCATTGTAACAAAGTGACTAACTAGGCTAGTACAAATATTAAAATTATTCTTCACTAATTCATTTGTTACATCATTGCATGACAAAACAAAATAATGTAAATTTTTTTACACCCGATTAGAAATATAAAGGGGAATGAATATAAGGAAGATATTTAAGCAATAAATATGCTTTACAGTAGAGTTTAAATTTCACTGGTGTGTGTATATATGCTTTGTAAGTTTGTTAACCCCAATGATTAGTTTAATAAATAACTGGGATATCTCTTATATTGAACTTTCTCACTGCAGAAGCGTTTGCAGTATATTCTGTGAAATAACAGCATAAGATAAAATAACAACATTTATGATTCAGTGTTTGAGTCTAGAATAGGTGAATAAAAAAGTTAAACTTTTAACTCAACTTTCAAGAATTATGTTATAAAATTTAATTCTCTTAATCATATTTTGAAAAAAAATCATATATATGTTATAAAAAGTTGGCAAGTAATTTATATTTATCAGATGAATATTGTACTAATATAATATATCTCTTGCTGTAGTGCTCTCAACAAATATATAAAAAACACCTCCATAAACATTTCCATATTGTATATTCAAGAGACATAATTGCATAAAGTGCAACAAATGTCTTTCTCAAAGACAGTTAATTGCACTAAAAATTATTCTATGTACCAATTACAAATTCTTAGACTCCTAAATTAGGAGTATTCTAGATTAATATTCTGGAGATGGCACACAATGACAAAAAAGCAAATTCATAGACAAGTCACCTTATTGTACAGAACACTATCATTCTTATCCCTTGTCCAGGCACTGGTTGTTCAATTAACTATTTGCTTTTTAAAACTCACTTTTCAAAAGTTAGCTTTTATACTTGTGAGGTCTGATGCTATCATCTGGAGTCGTATAAGCCACTTCTTCCATAAATGACTGAGAATTATGTATTGTTGTACCTCCCAATACTATTCTCACACCTAGCGATGTATTTGTATTGAGAAGATGTGCACATAAAGATTCTTCATACGTAACACCACCAATTATAAATACTATTATATCCTGCACTCTGAAATAAAATACAAATTAATTTGTGTTCCCTTCCAATCCTCTATTATTTAATACTAATTAATTTAATTTTTGTTTAAAGAATTGATCACACTGATTGTATCAAATAAACTTGAAATATAATTTTACCTCCTATTATTAGGAGAATTCCCTAGGAATGGATATACACTTTCTGATAATCTGCATCTTATAAGTTCTTTCAATGTTTCTTTAAGAACTGGAATGTGCTGTGTATAAACATTTTCAACACCCTTTAACCCCTGAAATGAGAAAAAAACTAATAGAATTCAAAATTAAGGACACATGAACAATTTATGACATAACCAGTATCTCACATTATGCAATATGGTCATCATGGACCAATGAAATATTTATAATAATAAAAGACCGTTAAAAGTGCATTTACAGTAAAAGAAACAATATTTAAATATAAAGAAAACAATTTTTCAACATGCTTTTAGGAGGTTAGTGAGTGATATACTGACTGAAATTTTCATGAGTCATCTACATGACCATACACACAGACACACATAACAAATCTGAAATACTTACTTTAAAAAAGCGTTTTGTAATTTTTACCACAGACTGTTGAGTCCCTAGATTATCCGAAAAATGTTTGAGTGGGAGTTGATAATGTAGTATTTTAAAAACCAGCTGCAAGAAAACAAAGTAGAAATGTATTAAAAGATTTGTTAAGAACAGCACACTGAAAATAATACTAAAACTTTAATTATTATTTTAAATAATATTTATTCTAATTGATCATGATACATTATATTTTAAGCACCTTATACATTTTTTCCGGAACACCTCTCTTTTTCAGTGCTTCAATTAGACCTTGAATTTCAGAGTTTGGGTGTTTATTATACTTCAGAGCATAGAGCATTACCAACTTCACTGCTTCTTCATTTCTAATATTTGTGTCTCCACTAATCAATGACTTTAAATGCTGAAATTATTAACATAAAGTTAATACACAATATAATGTAATAAAACTTCAGTGTAATCACCAATAAAATGTAAAATTCTGTTTTTATCAACAGACATTATTAGTAGCACTAGCTAAATGGTTAACTAACTTGCAAATGCTGAGAGTGCTGATCCTGACATGCCAACTCCTGTTCGAGCTCTGATATGTCTAACAAGCTTCTCTTATTAACCAAAGACGACAATTCGCTAACAATAGCAACATGTTTTGTAACTGTTCCAGACATTTTCTAGAACATAAGAAAATAACAATATTCTTAAAAAAGCAACAATATTATTAGCACATGTATATAGTATACTGTTAGCATATATGTATACACGTATATGAATGTATAAATAATATATATAATACCTTGAATTGTGGATAATTTTCAACAAATGATTTTATGTCAGCGATACTTTCAACTTTTTGCTGGCTTTTTGCCTTCTTCTGAAATTCTACAATAAGTTCTTTCATCGTTTGACCAATTTCTCCATAATTAATGAATAAATTCTAAAAATTAGTAAAATATCATGCAGACTACATACAAATGATTAAAATAATAGATGTAATGAAATAAATTTTCTTTCAAGAATAATTAACTCATTCAATTGATAATAAGTTAAAATTAATTGTAATCATTAGGAAAAATATAAATAGAATGATTCTGCATATCACTTACATCAGCATAAAATTCATCATGTTCTGATGATAAAACCACCTCTTTCAGTTCCTTGGAAATGCCAGGGACATGACTCAAATTTACACGGTTATTTGTTATAGTAAGAAGTTCATGTACCATAGCTTGATAAGTCCACTGTAAATACCAAAGAAATGAAAGTCAGTTGATATCCAGTTTAACTCCACAATGCACATTTCTTTTGTAAAATGACAACAGGTCATTGGTGGGTCTCCTACCCACATTTACATAAAAAGCAGGCAGTAATAATCAGTTTTGTACACTGAATACAGGTTGGATTTGGAAAGAATTAATTCTAGAAAAAAATTTACTTTAAATATTTCATTGTTTATATGAGTTTAAACCAAAATTGAAGACTGTACAATGATACAAAAGGTGCAATAAAAGTCCAGTAACTCGAGGTCCACAAGTACAAGGCCAAATATCCAATTCAGAATCTCCCTAAGCAAACTATATGACCTTAACAAACATTTCAAGAGGCAAATCACCTGATTAAGGCCCAACTGAACCCCTGTGGGATTAATTTGGTAGAATAATAAGGAGACTAATATAAAAAAGAATAACTGAAGAATGGAGTAACTTCTGATGGAGTATGATATACAAATGTGACATTTATAATTAATGTTACTCCTTTATATTAATAACATTTATACTAAATATATTTTAATGGAATAAGAAATACCTGGCAAAGAAGTGGCGTAATTGGATCTTCCCTTCGATCCAATATTAATAAAACAGGTGGAATTTCTGGTTGTCTATAATCAAATAAACTCTCTTCTTTGGACAAAACATCCTAATAAATAAAATTTGTAATGGTAGTATAACTTTAATTGTGTGTTTAGTATAACACATACAAACAGGTATGGAAATCAACTTATTACGAATACAATTTGTATGAAATAACACATGGAACAATAAACGTTAATTTAAAAAGCAATCAATATGCAATAAATATTCAGTAGGCCTTGAAACTCATTGAGTCATTTCAATGAAGTTCAAAAAGAATCAGTTGAAAAAATAATACTGTAACATAATTTTACCCTAATCTTTTCAGCCAACCTCTCAGCAACTTGTGATTTGGCTTGATACCTAATAAAAGGGCATTTCTTCAATGATAACAGAACTGCAATCACGCCTTGAACACTTCTCTGTAGATAAATTGGATTCCATAAATTAACTGAAAAATAAAACAAAAACAAATAAAAACAAAAGCTTTAATTACCAATAAAGTTAATCATTTAAAACAGATGTTATTAATTACCTTGTGATACTGCAGTAATATTAAGGGAAAATAAATGTGGGCTAACGGCTAAGTAATCTCCATAAAATTCTTGCACTTCCCTGACAACTTCCAGCTCATCGGATTCCGCTAATGTTTTAATATCAGCTTTAGATATTATGTTACTAAAATCTGAAAATGAAATCATGATTGTATACTGCATACTATACAGAGAGAAACTTTCATTTTGCTGAAACGGTAATCAGAAAACTTGGTAATTTTTAAAAATTTTGTTGGAAGCTCTACAAGTTTATGAATATAAAACAACCCTGGTACTTACATATATAATACATTCCGTATCTAGGATTTCTGAGTTCCTTTGATAACAATGCTACATTATCCTTTGTAGGTCTGACAAATACAATACATTTCAAATGTTTCATGGGCTCTGAAACACCTCCAGAATCAATTCTTTCAAACAGATAAACCTCCTTCTGAAGAATTTCAGACTGACTGTATACCATGCTAACCACACTTGTCTGAAATGATATAATAATTGAATGTCACAAATAATTATAGCAATATAATAAAGATTATTTGGATGCAATATGTTTTGAAAAATAGACACTCTATGGTGTATCTGTTCACTTAAAGCGAACTTAAAAAGTTGGCGGCTAATTTTCTGCCTATTTAAACACATTCGCAATATATCAGTCGGAAATAACATGGATGAAAACTCACAGTTTGTTTATCCATCAACAACACTTTCATACCCGGGCCACTTTCTTCCGTCATTTTAGTAATATATAGCTTAACCGCTAGTATGACATTCATCTTGAGTTCGTATTTTAACCTGACAAGAAGATATAATACAATTAAACAAAATCCACACGTAAAATACTACGTAACGTAAAGTCCTGGTCCAACTCAACCACTAAGGAGGTTCCACCAGTGTAACCAATATCTCGTAAATGTCAATCTGACTGCAAACATAATTTAATAACTGCAGTTAAATTTTAATTTCTACCATTGGAGAAAAAGAATGATTTTAATTAATGGTTTTAGCAGATTTTACAGCAAATCTTAATCCTCATCCGTTTAATTTTTTCCTGCTAAAACGGTTGTTGTTCACGCCCACCACTTAAAACTACGGGTTGTACTACATGGTTTTTCAATTAGTTTTCAGCCCTAGAAGAATCGCTCCAGCAAAACACTGTCCACGACTATCCGAATTTTGTTCACAGAATACTTACAAATTTGGGTTTGTCGAGATATTTTAAAGCAACCAATATGGATTGCTTGTTAGAGCCAGTCTGTTCATAGACCTTCATTAAATCATCGATTAAATGCAGTCCCACGCAAATTATTACAGTGCATGTGTTGTAAAATAATTACGATTTTCTCTTTGACCAATAGTTGACTCACCCTACATAATTAGATTGGGCAAATGGTGCATTTGTAGAAATAGTTATATGTTAATATTTTCAACATGGGTGGAGCTTATTTGATACCTCCAGCCTAGAAGGGGACTGGTAGGTGTTGTTAAAGACGAATCACCGGTGAAAAGAACTTGACCCCCACTTAATGGTGTGGAGAGCATGACCACATAACATCAACTGGTGTGGAGTCATCACATCAACTGCTGGAACAAACCAAGTAAACATATCCCTTTGGCATTTTGAATTAGAGGAGAATGAAATAAAAAGATAATATAAACAAACCAGGAATACAAATATTTATTTTTTGACAATTATAAATATCATTAAAAATAAAACCAAACCATTCTTACATGTGATCAATGTAATTTTACAATGGTGCGAGCAGTTCATTAAGGCATACTGATTCCAAATTTTACATTTTATAACTGTTTGGAAAAAACCGGTACAAAATGAACACAGACAGTATTATATTATTTAGACAGTTTTCTTTCAGTAAAACCATATAATTGTGCCACATTTTCATTTTAATTCATTAAACATTTTTTCATTTAATTTTTTTTCTTACCTGAATACATATATCAGGAAGTAATCTCACAATTGCAGATCACTATAACATTTATCTAAAACCATTCTTACAAACATTTACATATTTTTATTTGTACTGAAACATGTTCAATAGGGTAGTATAGGATTTAATTACTTCTCAAAATTAGTGTAGTTCATACACTCAAATTAGTTCACAATTTTATAAAAGCAATAATTAATAATAATATTAATGAATATAATTTCATTTGTTCTGACAACACAATTTATACACATACAAGCATTTTTAAACAAGTTACAAGAATCCTACAGGCAGGCAATCCACAAAAAGTATTTAACAAGTAATAACAATTATTTATAATGCAGAGTAAATAAAAACATTCATGTAAACAACTGCATAATATCGAATAATCGAACGACATCATCGAACTTACAGTAAAAATATCAAAGTAAGATATTTGTTCAAATTATTAAATATATGCAAAACAGGATACCCCACCACCTTCCCAGGTCCTGCAGTCAATAATACGGCCTCCTTGGATTATTCTGAAAAAAGGATAGGTATTTTTAAAATGGTATTAAAAACTAGGCTATAAGGTTAAATCAGTTTATGAAAAACAATTTTTTTTACCACTGTGGAATGAATCAAATATAGGTTTTTCACAATAATTAAACTACTTAAACAAATTAGAAATTTTGAATCAGTAAAATTCACATAAACAGACTTTGATTGGCAATACCATGTCAAGTAATGTGTTGAAATCACTTATTTATAACCCTGAAGAAAAACTAATAGTAAGATAAATTAATAACCGACAAGACAATGCATAAAAGTTATGAACGTTCAATATTAGCCCAAAGAACTCTACAAGGAAATACTGGAAATGTCTAGTCTAGAGGAACAGTAAAATATATCAATCCATATGCATACTAACCAATGGATTTGGCCTAAATCTGTATGCAAGCATCATTCGTTTTCTGTAAGCATCGTATTCGTCATCACTACCAGCAACATCATCGGGTCGAACAACACCCAATCCTTGATTTGTGTCCCTTGTTTTAGCTCTTAAACAGATAAATTTAGTTCATAAATATTAACAAAATAATAATGTATTGAAATCAGATTTTCATAAATGGCTTGTGGGAAAAAAATCATTTTATTTAATATGCCACTGATGCACATTTTTATGATTTATTACATTAATATTTCTGTATAAATGATTTTTAATTATCACCAAAAATTTAGAAGTAAAATGTATAAAAAACAAAATATTAAAATCATATAAGTAATATTTTTATTATGAAAATAAATATAGAAAAAATATAGACATCTTACTTATTTACAGGATCAACAATTCCAGATCCATCGGAACCCAAACCTTGTCCTTCAGACCAACCCAATTTTTGTAACATCTGGAAACCTTTGTTATCTTCCTTTAGCTTAAATTCTTTGTAGTCTGACAAATCTGGTTGTTGTCCACCCTTTAAAGCATTGTACTAAAAAGAAAAAACATTAAAATATATTAGCGAACAAGTTTTGGAGAACACTATATGAAAATTTTCTAATAATTCATATAAAGAGTAGGAAAATTAGTAAATTTGTCTCTTATTTCTAAGAAAAACCAAATAACCAGAATAATCTAAAAATAATATTTTAGTGTTAAGGTCTGCAATAGTTAACAAATAATTTGACTTTAGAGTATACAATTTATTGTTCTCTACAATTTTTAATAATAAAAATCCTACAAAACATTTTTTTCACATTTCTTCATTTCTTCTTGAGTATATACTGCTTTGGCTTACTTTTTCTAAAAATTTCTTCAGTTCTTCTGGTGGAAGAAAATCACCAATATGATGTTTGCCTTTGGCCGCTTCAGTAAGCGACTCTGCCCATTCCCTTGTTGCCAACATCTCTTTTTCCCTTGCTTTATGTTCCCAAGTTCCACCATCCACTTCTTCATCACTGTCGTATTCATATTTATGTTTCCCCCGAGCAGTAAGACGTTCAACTTCAGCTTTTTTACGCATCATATCTTGATACAGCAAATGAATCTAATTCAAACAATGTAAATCATGCCATGATTATAAAATTAAATCCTATATTTCCAGTGAAAAAAATGATCAAATGTATCGCATTCAGATGAGGTTTCAGAATATTAATAGTCTACCTAACACAGAAAAATACATCCGCAATAAATTATAATTGATTTGTATAACCTTGTAATTATCTTCTGCTTTCTTCCAATCTTCTTCAGATAAGTTGGTAGTTCTATATGAATTCATTGTATACTGTAACAGACCCGGGTCAGAGCGAGTCACTTTACTTATCATATGTCCAGACATTCCTAAGAAATAAAAATTTTATTTCAAACTAAAGTCATCAAATTTGTTGTTAAATTTAGTTAAAATTATTAAAACAATACACTTCTAACCTGTAACACTAATAGTAGGGGTAGTGCTCAGGGTAACAGGTGAAACAAGTTTTACTGGAGGAACTGGAACTGAAGGTAATCCAGATGAATCTCCCCATCGACTTTTCCGTTTTGCGACACGTTCTGCAACGCGCATAATATTTTATGAACACAAATTGCAAATAATCTTAACTAAGAATTTAAATTTTTTAACTATAGTATCAGGTGTAGATATAAGCATTTATTAAGTGTACAGGCTCACCCAATAATCAAGGGTTGCAATTAGGTGCTACAAGTTTATTATAAAATACCTGCTCTCATTTTTTCAGTTTCATGCTCCAATTTTATATCAAAATCGTAATCTTCTTCTTTCTTAATGGAGAGGGGACATTCTTCAGTGTCATGCTGATCAAATTCTTCTTTCACCCTAAAAAATATTTTTGTTGAAAGTGTAAACAAAAATTGAAGCACTGTCTTTGAAAACATTAATATCAGATAAAGTGCCTTATTATTAATTTAAAAAATCATTAACTAGTCAATCAATTTGAAATAACTAATAGGTAATAGAAATAAATATGAAGAAATATGAACTTACAATTGATTATTTTCGTCATCCAATTCAGCAGGCTCTTTTTTTATACTGGATGCATCATCTGGAGACTCTGGATGGCCCTGGTTTATGTCTGCAGGAACTAGTAAACTCGAGTCAACCATCTATTCCATATTTATCAAATTTCTACATTATGGGTCCAGTTTGCTCGGTTACAAAATGGGAAAATTCGGGATATAAGGCCATTTTCGTGGTTTCACTCAGAACTGAGTGTAATTCTCAAAAGAAATACGAGTTGGAACATTTATGCATGTTGTACATTGTAATAATGCACAGAAAAAGAAACATAAGGAAATATAACCCCCGCCAATTTGAATAAAGAATAATCAAACACAAATGGATTCAAACTGTTTCATTCCACAAAAAATTTTTTTGCCTAGTTTTAATAGTAATACTTTTCAGGTTGATAGTGACTAAATCCAGCCTCATGGATAGGATAATTACTATTTATCATCACTACCTAAATTCCCAGTCTATTTTGGCTAGTGAAGAGATCTTAAACAGAACCCATTAACACCTAATTTGAAATTTTCAAAAATGATATTTATCTCAAAAACTGACAAATAAATCTGTCAAAAATTTTATTATCATAAATATCACAACAAAAAACATTCTTAAACTATAATTCCCATTTTCAAAAGGAATACCATTCTGAGGATAATTAATAGTTTTTAAAACATTAGAAAATAGAAAACATTACAGTGACAGAATTTGATGCCGGTTACAAAAATGAATAAAAGGAATAAAAATTGGCGGCTACTAGCCGAATTACCTTGTGTGGCTAAAGGTTGGGATCGCACAGACGCAGACTCCGAGTCATGAGAGGAGTGTGGAGGATGCGGCGGCGGCGGCGGCAGAGGGAGCATCTCCTGGTGGAGCCCCAAAGGGGGAGGAGGCGTGCACACGTCCACACCGTTCATAAAAGAAGAGCCGGATGTCGAGTATGATGCGGGAGGGGAGGGGAGGGAAGGGAGGTGGCGGGGAGGCGGAGGGGGCTGGTGGAGGGCAGGTTGGGGGCGGAGGACGAGGGATGTCGTGCGGGGCGAGCGGGCTCGGTGGAGGAATCGTCTGAGGGACCAGAGGCGATGGAGGTGGGATGCTGTGCGGAGGCAGAGGGTTGGGCGGGGGTATAGACTGGGGCAGCAGAGGCGAAGGCGGAGGTATCGAGTAAGGGGCGACGGGTGACGGTGAACGAATCAACGAAGTACTTATAGCATTTCCAAACTGTGATAGCTGCTCTTCCTCGGTTTGATAATACGAACTGTTATAAGTTGCCTGTTGTGAAGAGTTCTGACCGTCTAATGAATTAGATTTTGACGGTGATCCAGAATGTTCCCTCCTATCCGACCATCTGTCCCTATGCCTTTCTTCACGTCGCCTTTCTCGTCTTTCGTTGCTGTTCTCCCTGTTCCTTCTTCTGTCTCCACCTAGGAAAAAATAACTCCTAAGAAAAAAGTTAAAGAAACCCTTAATCTAACTCAACGTGGATCTTGGAACTGTAGTAGGAAAATAAACATAACCAGCTAATTACTAACAATCTACTATAATAAGACCCATAAATAACGACTCTTTGCCGAAGCTGTCAGATATGTTAAAGTTGTTATTGTATGATAATGTTCCTAGGAAGTTTCATGCATTTTTTCAAAATAAGCTGACTGACCTTGAAATAAATCAGTATCATCTACAGTACATATCTCCAAGTCTCAGATAGTGAATATTAAAATAAAACTACTACATCGATTAATTTTAATCTTTATATAATCCAAGGCAAACGGAAGACCTAATTATTCTATGGTCTCTGTTTTCACATTAAACGACAAAATTATTTACCGATTAAGAACACTGACCGAGTACCGTAAAATAAAGGACAACTGTACAAATAACATCAAACTCTAGTGATATTAGAAAATTCTGTTCTTGAATATAAATAAGTACTATAAACCAAAACAGTTTCTGTATAACAAAACTCAGTTCAATGAAGTATTGA
Organism: Lethocerus indicus; assembly: GCA_019843655.1. NCBI lineage: Eukaryota > Metazoa > Arthropoda > Insecta > Hemiptera > Belostomatidae > Lethocerus > Lethocerus indicus. Next base: position 15,062,276 of record JACDQD010000008.1, read on the forward strand.
CATAAAATGGAGTGCTTACACAACAAACAAGAACCCAAACATAGGTCATTGTATACATAATAATTAAGCACCGAATTGTTAAGAACAAATCTAAATTCTGAAGGTCCTTACTTCGGTCACGTGATCTTTCCCTCTTATGGTCTTCTCTTCCACTTGAATTCTTCCTTCCTGAACTATCCTTTGAACTTTTATCATTCATTTGGTTTCCTTTTGCAACTAATTAAAAAAAGTCATTAAATTTTGGTTTTTAACTACATATTTAATAATACACTATCATATGTTTCTCATAATAATCCTCTCACCTTCAATACCAGAAAGTTTACGAAACTGATCCAGAAATGTTCCATCATTTGTAAAAATATTACCATGGCTGTGAGATTGATCACTGTCGTTACTCTTACTCTGGCTTTTAGAAAAATTACTAAAAAAGAAACATTAAAGTCATTTCATTTCACAGACATTTGGTTTAAATTTACAGCTTCATTAGATAACTAGTTATAAATTAGCCAAAACAACGGGATATACGTAAAACATAAACCTTACGAATTATCACAGAAAACATGAGTTATATAGCCCTACCTTTTCCACCTCGAAGACGGTAGGCCCAATGATTTTTTTCCCGGTTTCGGCTCGCTGGATTGTATTTTTTTCAATTTTTCTTCGGCTTCTTTCCTCTTTTGATCTTCCAACTTTTCTTGAATCTGACGTTTCTTCTCTTCTATCAGTTGCTGCTGTTTAGTCATCTGTTTGAACCTGTCATTTCTGTTGGTCTTCGTAAACAGAAGTTCGATACCTTTGTTATTTTTAAAAGACATACTGCTAAACCGATCGGAATCACTTGTAAACTATAACAAAACAAACAACGAAAGATCTCCACCAAACATTTTTAATAAAAGGTGTACGCCTGAAATAGCTTTTCTGCCAGTACAGCACTGTCGCCAACCCGCTCAATTAAAATTTACCTTACGGCGAAAAGCTATGTAACTCCATAATTTTTTGTTTCATTATAAAACTTGAAAGAAAAATTGAATCGTCTGTATCTAAATACGTTACGATTAATCTAGTCACAATTAAAGCGGAGGAAAACATTTTCTACGTATGTATATTCATAACATAATACACCATTAGTAAATTAATCAAAGAATGCACGATTGTTTACACCAATGAAATTGCAGACAATATGAAATTTCAATTATGTTAAAATTAATATGCATTATTTACTTTCATAAACTTTTTCTATGATTATTCTGGTAACCTTATTTTATTGTATTACTATTTATACCTTATTCTTGGTAATAATCAATCTTCCTACAAATATGGACAGTAGATAGGAATGTTTCAAATGGTAGGAAAGACGTGTAGGAAACTACATAAAAATAAGTTTAATGCAATTACAATTAGAAATTACGATATATGCACCAATCCAATGATGTAAATCCAATTGAATCTTGAAAAAAAACAATTTGACTCAGAAAATTCTGTAGATAATACTTATGCTAGCTAACAAGCTATCATAAGAAAACTGAACAATAATGAATTTCTGCAAATGGAAATCAGCCCACACTGTATAAAAATTATTTGTTACAAGAAAATTGTTGTTGCAAAGAATACTCAGCCATTTTAAACAATAAATTATAGTAGATATACAAAGCTGTTGTTTGACACTCAAGCTCTTTGAAGCTTGATGTTCTGATTCTATAAACCACAAAAACTCTTTTTGGCTGTCCAATAGTTTTCGGTGCAACGTGTAACACATTCCAAGTAATTATCTATCACTATCTATCCAATAATTCCTTGTATCTTTAGTTTTCTTCTAGACCAAACCAGCGAGGGGAGACAGAACCACACAAATCAACAGAGGAAATTATCATTTTCTTGGAAATCATTGTCCTCTGCTCCTGTTGATGATAGACAAGCTCTGGAAACTAGGCACTTTAGCACTGTGAGTACAACCATTTCCAACTAAACTATTTAGTTGAGTTGAACAATCATGATTAAGGGTAAATTGTGGACCAATAAAAAATTGCAGTGTGTGCTATCCTTACTTATACTGCATGTTAAAGGAACATAAAATAATTTATTTAGAAAACCTATGTATTGCTTTATATTACATAACTTATCAGAAAACACTTCAAACATCAGGGTAATAAGTTTTAGCAAACTTTGCTCTCCAGCCAGACCAGTGCTTTCTTTTACTTCTCAACTTTCTTGGGATGTATGGAGGCATATGTTCATAGTATTTCCTGTCTTCAATAGGGTTAGCATCTAATTCAAAAGGTCTCATATGAGCTTCCATTGGCCTTGTTTCAAATTTTATTTTGTAAATTCTTTCCCAATCATATATTTCATAAGGAAGACGGTGTCTCGGCCTATAACATAGATCATAGGCTGTAATTTATCAATCCTAAAAAGTAAATAATCTGAAAGGATAGATAGAACTGGATTACTTACCGATTACTATACATATGCCTAAATTGATTATGTAACCAAGTCCTGCGCTCTTCATCCTCAATATTGCATATATACCTTTCAGTAGGATTTAGATATGGTTTCATAGAGACACCAACTCTTTCTTGTGGAATATTAAGATAGAGTGATATAAGAGTACAGAGAACATTTTCATCCCAGCCTATCAAAATATTTGAAAAGGTTAATACGCACATTTTAAGGGACAACAGACAACTTATAAACAGTTAACTCTATAATAGTTAAAAGATATATTAAAAAGTTAAGAACTGTTCAAATATCCAAGAATCCAATTCATTTGCATTTGTCCGGTTCATATTTTGTGTTTAAGAATATTTTTTGCTATAAAAATAAACAAGTTAAACAGACTTATCACCTTCAGAGCAAATAAATTTCAAACAACCCATTACCAATTATAAAGGTACATTTATTATAAGAATATATTACCAATTATTTCTGTTCCTTCTATATGACTGTAGAGAGGGGTGGTAGGTAAAGTTAAGCACAGATTAATTCTCGGATTAGTATGAATGTTGTCAGAATGCATCAACATTGTATTCAACTGATACAAGAAAAATGAATAATACTGTCCATCTGTTACAACTGACTGTGTTACCATCGGATATGTAAGATCATGGAACGTTGTGAAACCTGAAAGATTGAAGGAATGTAAAATGACAGATCATAAATAATGAAAGTTCAATAAATCAAACAAGTGTCATTAACAAACTATAATTGTGAATTTGAAGCATTATTTAAAAGAATTTTAGTGAAATAATAATAATAATACATCAAAATAAAAATTCAGTAAATTATTCTGATTAGTACCCTGATAACAAGCGAGGGAATGAAGCCAAGAATATGATGCTAGAATAGCTTGAGCATTGATTGTCATTTCACATTCATCTGGGCCAAAGTGGGGAGGCCTGTCCAATAAATGTCCTCTACCGTGATAGGATAGAAGACTGTACTCATGTACATCCCCTGGCCAAAAACCTGTTGCAAAAAATAACAGTAAAGGTTTTTACACAGATATTCCATTCAAAACAACATTTTGATATTTCACTTACACATAATTTAATGCTAACATAATTTGAAGGTATCTGCTCAACTAATTATGTTTTCAATTAAAATGGGAAATAGAAATGAATAACAATAATGTAAGACAAAAATTATAGTAACTATTATAGTAAATGAAGGACAAACCTGGTATATTAGTACCATGTCTCCTTTCAAACTGCAATCCATAAGCCAGAGCTGGATCATGATTTTCAATGGGTATTTTCAATTCACTTTCTGGATTAGTTTCTTGCAATGATTCTGTATTTAATACATTCAGAGGCAATGTGCTCCGCATCTGAAGAATAGGTTTGCCAAAGTACTGAATCCAGTGATCAACACATTCATTCTTCTCATCTTCAGACAACTTTTTGTCTTCATCTCGTTTGTTATAAAGTTCTTCAGAGGGATGAAATCCACCAACAGACCAGAATGCTTCTACTCGAGGTTTGTAGTCAGCCTTGGCAAATAAATATTTATGTTATGCACCTATCTTATTTTTATAATTATAATTATGTCATTAATCTTTAAATTGCATTAAAAAAGTATAACAATACAAATAAGTAAAAATATGGGAACAATAAAATAATAATATAAAATACTAATTAAATTTTACTATTCTGCCCTTTTGATTTTTTGAAGCCATAATCTGTAGAATATTCGTTCCAAACTCATAGTCTTCACATAGCAGGCTTGTCACTGGTGAATTTCTTAATTTGATCACATAGAAATTAAATAATTTAGATATAGTTTTGGTTAAATTGTTGGGGGAACATACAGCCTAAATATGTACTCACAATTGATTCAAATAGGTGAGGATAAGAGGAAGACAGATTCGATATTATAATATTATTGATTCGCTCAATCACAAAACTACTTTTCAGATTTTTCAATTCACTATCAGACATCTTTTGATCTATGGCGTTAGTTTCATGTTTGTGTCTGTAATTATAAATTACAAAGATTACAAAAATATACTAGATAAATTAGGTTAATGAAAGGTAAATGATATTAGTTATTTTTGTTATCATTACTTATATAGTACAATTAGGACATTAGTAATTTAAACAAATTGTAAATTCCTGTTTTCAAAGTGATACAGTACCTTCTTCCTTTTATTTCAAAAACAATAGCTTCTTTCAACTGAGAACGGATTTTACCCAGTATTTCTTGGCACTCCTCACTATTTACTAACTGAGCATTGTGAAATGCTGCTCTATCAGTATTGACTAGTCTAGTTTTTGTTATGTGCTGAACAAATGGTAGGAAATTGTATGGGTATTGCCCTTCATTCAGTATCAGACTGTTCCATCCATAATACCTTGGCAAGTTAACAGCAAATAGCTTTTCCTCTACAGTATTTAACGCTTTGTACTTATCATACAACTTCTGCCTGTCCCTTTTAGCGACGGCCTCTTTAGTCAGACTATGGATGGGAGGGTACTGAGGAGTCTGCGTATATTCACTACTGGAACTGACATTTTTGAAGTAGATTCGAAAAATATTATTGGTTTTATTTATTTTCTTCGCCGCATTCACCGATAGCGCACAGTACATTATTTTGGCCATCAAAAGTCCAGACCAAGAGAATTTAAACTAATCTCATAAAACAGACTAAACAATTGATACCACAAACAGCGGTGTACAGAATAACCTACAGAATTGAAAACTTCCACTATAAGCAATGTGATATAAATGACCACTCTGTATAAATGGAGGAATTTTAATGTACTGACTACAGAAGGAAGATTCGTACAAGGAAATATAAATTAATAGAAGTTTTGAAAGAATAGGTATCAAAGAGACATTAAAATGACTCTAGGGTCTGCAAGAGTGACACGTTGTTACGTTACTATTAATGTTTATCTCTATTATCCATTTTTATTTACAGAATGTGCAGACATTTTTATGGTAACATGATATCAATTGGGAACTTTCAGCGAGCCACGCTGAAAACATTTGTTATGTTTTAAGATTAAAATGTTACCACGCGCGTTATCCTTGTTGACAAGGGTTCGAATTATAAACGCGTAGTAATCAAAAATTTCGATCGGAAAGGTTGGTTGACATGAACAGTTTTGAAACCTTCCCGAGTTATCATGTTGTAGAATAGGGTCAGGTTATTTCGCAGGTTATACCTTTAAAAAAATGATCATCCGGAATCTCTCCTGTCTTAAATTAAATCGCGGACTCGGACTTTCGAAGATCCGAGTAATCGGTGCGACTCACTTTTCTTCTGCCAGTTTGAACAATTCGGAGAGTAAAGTTCAGCCCTTCATTCCAGTATACAGGTTATGTTGAAGATTATTTACAGTTATTAAATATATTTTCACACTATTCTTATCATCTCGTGCAACCTCTATTTACGGCCTTCACCGAAGTGTTCTACAGTATAAAAGATTCATGCAAAGTAGTTTAAATACCTTCCAACTCTCTGGTAGTGATCAGTTTGTATACATCATAATGCCAAGACTTGAAAGTTTCACTGCTTTTGTGAGTTAAGATAATAATTAAAAAACCTCTGGATTATAATAAAGGCAAAAAATATTTTAATATACTATACCATTCCTTTGATCAAATAAAAATGATTAATTAAATGTAGTTTTCACAGTTTGTCAATTCTTTACTTTTTCCAGGTTTTCTTTTATAACTGTAGGTGGATTATTGAACAAGGTAAAGAGCTTACAACTGTGTGCTATAGGAGGATCATTTCCTCTGTCATTAATGTTTTATTTAAATGGTATGTGTGGCGAGGCAATACCATTGGTCTTTGGTACTGTAGGTATGTAACATTATACTGATTTCCTAATGAAGTTTTCTTCAAATCCATTCCATATTTGTGGAAAACATTTCATTAATATTATAATTAATTTTATTAATAATTTATGCTGCATACAGTCATTATTGTTTTCCTTGTGTATATAATGCATAAAATTCTTATTTGCTCTCTCTGTGTTTGTGTGAATATTAATAAGATTCAATGTAACAGTATTACAAAAATCTTAAATTTCTTTATTTATTTCTGTTTGGTGTAATTAGGTGAATGTGGCCTGTCATGAGCTTATGACAACCAGGCAAATTTATTCTAGCAAACTACACTAATCCTTTAATACTGAAAAAATAAAATATAATATTTTGGAGCCTAAAAATTGAAAATACATATCTGTTGCTCTTGGGTATTATTAACCTTATTAAACTAATTACAGTTGGAAGAATATTGAGGTAAGGCTATATTTCATACAAAAATTGTATTTACAGGTTTTGCATCTACGGTTGCCTTGTTTGGTGTTGGCCAGCTATTTACTCAAATGATAGGGTATGTTTATACAACGCACGATTTGAAAGAAGTGAAATTGTCTTATCTTGATTTCTGGGGAAGAAGGAAAGATGTTGTTCTCAGTATTGATGAAATTAAACCTTTAACAAGTTCAAAAAATCATCTGACTGACTACTTTTACTGTAAAGTGTACACATTTTCATCAGAGGAAGAAAGAAAATTAAGCATTCGTTTCGGTGAAATACTTCATACTGAAGCTTTCAATACTATTTTCAAATATGATGTAGACAAACATTTATAAATAATTTATGTTAGTGAAAAATAAAATTATTTCGTATATTTATGTCAATATTCTAACGTTTGGATTCTGCTATTGAATCAGGTCCTACATAGGAGGATTTAATTCACATTGTAGGTATTATGAATAAATACATAAAAAAAAGCCTGTTAACCTTTGCTTAATATGTTTATTTAACAATTACAACATTGTCAAACGAGAAATAAAGAATGCCTTAAGTCAACTTTGAAACGGTTTATGAAAAGCAGGGCAGTTACAGTATGAAACTATCCATATATATATATAACATGCCAAAGTATACTGCTTGGTCATACAAAAAGATTAATTATTACATTCAGTTCTTTAAACATATGAATATAAATATAAATTAATTAAGTGTATTCTGTGAACTCTTCCATATGTATCCTTCTGTTATGTCTGGCATGCAATGTATTTGTTCTGTCTCCAGATTCAGCAGCCTGCTCTTGCAATAGTTTTGTATGGAGTCTTTTGATGAGGCGTAATCTTTCTAACCAGTTAGATGCATAAGGTCCACCTGTAGTTTGGGAACGCGAGAATATTAATGCAGCCAACTGAAACAAAAAAAATGAGTCAGTTCATATTTTTTTTACTGCATTTATCTTCCAGGCAATTGTGCCCGATGCCGAAATGCACGGCAGTTCATATTTAACATCTCACCTCTTAAGGTACATAAATCCACAGAGATCAGAAAAATTCTGAACATCTAGAACATTTTATTAACAGTTATTCCAAAGTTTCTGTGGCCTATCATTTAACCTATTATTAGATTCTAAAAGTTATTATACATTATGATGATACGGTCTGAAACTGTAATTTAAATCAACAACTCAAGTAACTCACATTTACGTGAACTGCCAGCTGTCTAGCAAGAATCGCTACACTTTGGTCTGAAACAATCTTATATTCGGTGTGATTAATATGATGTACAAGTTCTTCTCTCGCTTTTACAATTACTTGATTGCACCCATGTTCCAAAGGCTCAATGACCACAACTCCATAGTTAAACTGACCCTGCAGAAATAGAATTGATAATTTTTTTTTCAAGTCTTAGTATATATTTCTTATACTCATCTATCATATAAAAGTTAAGCCTTAATTTGGAAATTTAAAACATCAAAAAAATATAATATCATCAATTTATTATGCACTGGAAAAGATAAATTATCAAACCAGAGGATAAATTATACAGAATATAATGTATAATGTAATTTGTTTCTCAGGCTTTATCTCTAATTAATTCACATTAAAAAATTTTAACCTTTAACTAACCTTGAGTGTCTGAAAATTGTATTCTTCACCACTGTCATTATAAACAATAGCAACAAAATTATTGCCAATATGCATCTTCTTTAATGTCCCTTGTGGATCATTTTCATTATTTGGCATTAATGTTGCAACATGAAATATCACCTGAAAAAAGAAATTTATATACAAAAAAAAAGAAATATCAACCGTTAATGATAACAAAAAGGCATATTGTATTGAAATAGCACATTTAGTACGTGAAGAACAATGTGATTTACCTGCAACACATCGTCTTGCCATATATAAGCAAACTTTCCATCTGTTCCATTGGTATCTAAACCTCCGAGGAAAACATGTTGCCTATCGGCTTCAGCTAAATTTATTAATGTACCCAACCTCTGAAAACACAAACCACAATTGTAACAATTATGGATCTACTGACACCAATATAATACAAACCTAAAGAAAGATTCAAATAACATCTATTAATTGGAAAGCAAAGATTCTGTATATTATCAAATATACATAAGAAAGTAAGAATGCATACAGGAAAAAAAATTGACAATAACTGATTTTTCTGACAAGAACTGGTTCAGTGATAATTATTAAATTTGGCTGTCCATAATTTAAATGAATAAGGTATAGGTACTTACTTGAAGAAATTCAGCATAACGAGGCGAACCATATTGATTTCGTAAAATCTCAGACTCTGAATTCACTTGTCCTGGCCCTACATACAACACTCCAATCTGAAAGCATGGATTAAATTCAATATTTAACTTTCCATAACACCCTTTAACTAAAGATGATATACTTTTTTTTATAAAACTTATCTGAGCACGATGGTAAATGATTACTTTTAGCTTTAGTTGTTTCAGATTTGTATCATAGATAACATAGATGTACAAGGTAATGAGTATGAGAATATTACTCAAGTCAAGGATGAGATTATTTACCTTGTGAACTTCATAAGGAGGAGTCCAGTCTAATGTCTTCAAAGCGGTTTGAGAATTAGGAACGAGAAGAGGTTTCTCTGAGGAGGTTCCAAAATGAGCTGAATGGTAAAGCTGCAGAAATACAAATCTGAAACCAAGCACATAACATAAATTTCAACATTACATGAATGAAATACTGAAATATGTGTAGATGTTTTAATCTGTTTTGGCTATTGAAAAGAGGAACTAATAAACTAATTTTTTTTAAATTAACATTATTAATGGGGGGGGCATTAAACATTTTTCTTATTAAACAAATTATTATTAAATTTATATAATGACATTCAGAATCACAAACTTTATATTTGTAAGATGGGTTAAAAATGATGAGACAATAGAAAATACGGGAAAATTAATTTTTCGTACACTGCTTATATAGCGGAATTGGCACCTGTGTTCATTATGTGTTTAAATTAAATATTAATATAAATATTATTCTCACGATGGGTTGACTCCAGATCTGTGCTGGGGTTCTTTTGCTCTAGGACTGCGTGGCTTCAGATCCCACTCTTTGGGCCCTAATGGCTTTCTAACTGGGCTCATTACCGATATGGTATGAACTCGTTCACGCTTAAATGCCAGAGGTGGCAGAGATGAAGGATCAACTGCACGGGTCTCACCTTCTTTCTAAGCAAACAAAGAATTAAGATTATTCAAAAAGATAAAATAAAGTGGAAGAATGTGATTAAATTTTTAAAAAATAAATAAAATTCCATCATAAAAACTGGGAGACTGTAATTAACCACGGTTGGTAACTGTATTTATGTTATTAATTTGATTATAAGAATTTACCTGGATGTTAAATTTTAAAAAGTTAGCACTTAATTAATTATTGGAATCAGATTATTATGAGGATAAATACATATTTTCTATTAATTATATACATCAAAATGCAAATATTTATTAACTTACTTTTAACATTCTGGGAGAAGAAGGTACAGGTGGTTTAGTTTCAACTGACTCTAATGCAGACGATATAACTGCTTCACAAGTTGGAGGAGTTGTACCCATTTCTTCAGGGATTGCTTCACAATTTACCCTGAATTATAAAAAGGAACATCTTGGGTATATTGGCATTAACCGGCACTTAATTTGTGATAATTCAAATTCTGATTGTGGAAACCTTCGCTCAATCATTGAAAACTGATTGCTCCTCAAAATAAATCAATCACATATACTTTAAATAATTGAAAAAGTTTCTTAGAACTGGAATAAGAGCCTCTGAAAGCTGGCTGAAGAATCAAACACATCTATGAGTATTTTAGTATTACTTGTAGTACTAATTTTTAAACTTTTATGACAAACCTTTTATTTTAAGTACATTGAGAAAGTAAATAATCTTGCAAGAAATGTATCATGTGAATTATAGATAATATACCTCAGGTCTTTGGTATAATTCTGTTTCTTTTTCCCATCATTCTGATCAGTATCATTATCAGTATTATTGGCAAGTGAATTATTCATGAGAGGATTCTTCCAACTAGCACTCATTTCTGGACTTGAATTTGATCTCCGAACAGGGTTTCGACTCCGACCAGTGCCCTCTTCTGAAAATACAATACTTTTTGTATTCTTTTTATTTTAATGCCAAATGAAACCATAAGGCATTAAAAAAATAATGTTGGCTAGATTTAACTTGGATACCTCCAAGGTAACAATGGCTTAGCCTAACCAGGGAAGGATAGGGGCCCCCACCCATGCCTTTTACCAGCCAGCTCCACAGCTGGAAGTCAGCTGTTGTTTATTTAATCTCCAGAATGTACTGTGGCAACAGGAACCCCTATAAACTCCTGGAGGTATTAAAATTAACCATAACCCACCAAAAATTTAATGCAGAACAGAATTCTGAAGTAATCATTTTGTATAAGTATTAGCCTAACTGTTAATTTGTATAACTATTATTTATATATGAACACTAATGTTTTATTATTATATGAATATTTAACTTACCTAAATCATCAAAATCTGGATGAATGTTACGTTTAACTGGTGAACCAGGGATGCTTACTGGATCTGAACACATACGTTCATTGTTGCCTTGATCCTTAGTGTAAATAATAATTCACATTATTACTTACAAATAAGTTTAAAAAAATCATTAGTTTAATTTTCTGAATTTAAAATTTATGGTAGTGCTATTTATTCATGGAGTTAATTTCACTTATGGTTAAATCTAGAGATGCAGAATTTGAAGACATGTTATTAAATAAATTTTAACGAATTAACATTTCTGTAGAAAGCAATACACTTTAACAAGAGAAATAAAGATATCCTTGAATACCTGATCATCTGAACTAGATTTAGATGAGTTAGTCGAAGCTAAAAATAAAGATGAAATGTCTGCTTGTGTATGATCCTGGAGATTTGAACTAAGATGTTCATTCTGCAGCCTCATTATCCACGACATTGCACCTTACAAATTAATTCCAGAGTTAACTTCTAGAATTTTACTTTTATTAATCAATAATAATAAATTTAAAACTGTGGCTGAAACATACCAGTAGGCCTTCTGATGAAAATTTCTGCCCAACCCTGACACCAGCATCCACACATCTGCCTTTCAGATTTTTCTATAGCTTTTTGAAACAATAAGTAAACTACTAAATTTAACAGTTCATAAATATAACACAAATATAGAGGCATGGCTATTGTGTGGGAGAAAATGTGCAATCTACTAGATTTAGAATGTCCTCTTGTCCTCCAGTTATTTTTTAAATTGATTGTTTATAATATACATTTTTTAATGGATCAAGGATTTTTTATTTCTTATTTTGTTTATTTAAAATAATGTATGCAAAGTGAGGCATCTATTTATTAATAATAATAATTATTATTACCATGTATATGTTCTAACTTTGATGGGTCAGTGTCATGTGTCACAGGTTTTTCATCATCTGGAGTACTAGCAGCAGTAGAATTGTTAGATGCCATCTGACCAGTCTATAAACATAAAAAATACAGATATAATTTATTCATTATTATAAAATACATTAGACAACTAATTTTTACCTCATTATTTTTATTTCCAAAGTTTTTGTTTCTTTTTTCATCTCCAGGTTCAGCTATAGGACTAGGCATAAGATCAGGAACTGCAAAAGGATATTTCAAGAATAAATCTTAGAACTGTTTCAAAATAATAGGGAATTACCATCATCTGAGTTTTTAATTCAAAAACTAAAATGTGAAAATGATTATCCAAGACTGGAAACCGGTAGAAATAATAAAATGGAAAATTAGGTATTATATATGAAAGTTTCCCTTAGACAGACACATATTTAAAAACATTAAATCAAAATACCTGGATTCATTCTGCAAACTTGGTAACATCTATCACACAGCCCGTGCTTAAGTGCTTTCAGGCTACAACCACTTGTTGTAATAGTGATTAACTTGTTCCCAAGCAGCCAAGTCATACTTTGGCCACCACTCAAAAGCAGTTCAGCTGAACTATGCCTAAGCAATCATAGAATTAACCTTAGCCAAACATATTATGCATACTAGGTTCTGAATTGAAATATTGATTCTTCCTTTAATAAAATAATTTAAATACTGAGTAAATTATCATTATAAACTTATTTGTATGCTTTATCTATTTAGAAATAAACATACAGGTTATAACCAGTTTCAAACATAATCTGCCCTAATACAATTAGGGTAATTAGATTTGATAATAAAAATAAAAAAACCGCACCTTTTAGGTTGAGGAGAACACGAGGAAAATGCATACATGGCCATAAGATCTATACAAGTTTCTGTAAGTTCTCGGTGAAATTCCATTAACTTTTCATCAATGGGTGATTTGAGGCGATCCAATTTTGTAGATATTGGTCGTTCTCTTTTCCGACTTCCCTAATAATAAATTAAGCAAAATTTTAAAATTAAAATGCCAACTTGCAATAAAAGTTATTTCTGCAAATAATGCAAAACCAATAACAAATATACACACACACACAAACTATTTTATATACCTGTTCTGTTAAACTAGAACTCCTCTTTCTGTTTGATGAATCTTCATTCACTATTTCATTCATCTTTTCTGCTATGATTTGACATTCTTCAAATGGCATTATGTTTCCCTTTAAACCCTGTAATTCCAAATGGATTATAGCATTGACATTTATTAAGTCATTTTATTTTTTATCATTTTTTTTAGGCAATGATATAAAAATTATTTAAAAATAAAAAACCATATACACTTACAGCTGTAATAAAATTGACAAAGGCCTTTCTAAATGGAAGCCTGCATTTGAGAAACCAGGCAGCAATAACATGATGAGCTAATGACACAGTGAAATGACTGTAAACTGTAAAGGGGTTTGTATATGGTAGAGAAATTGCAAACACTGACATGTATTGATCACTCACAAAATTAGCAAAGAGTTTTGGCAATTGTGTCAATGCTGCAAAAAAAGAGTTCAACAAATTTAATGTTCAATTTTAGTTTTGTCTAGATCAATATATAAAATAATTCCAATTCAAAATCTGAGCATGCAACTGATCCTATAATATTTCAAACAATTTAATTCTTAATATTCAATTCTAATATTTTTACATTGAAATTTTTTGCAATATCATGGAATAAAAACAAGCTTTAATTTTAATATAAGAATAATTAATTAAATACTGTCAACAATTTAACACTTACTAGAAAGGAATTCTAGGATTGGAGTAGCTATATGAACTGTTGCAGAAATTTTTGATAAATTCAAAAGAACTTCTGGCAATAATTTTACCATAGCATCCCTCATTTCCAGAACACAAATGGTTAAGGCCAATACACACTGACGTGCTGATCTGGATGTTAATCCTGTGTCAAACAAATAACTGTATCATTAAAGTTGTTAAGATGCTTGTGAGGTTCAAGAAAATTATAAATTAATCCCTCCAGGCAATTAATGTTATTATACAATTAATTTACAATCAATTAATTCTATAAATACATCAATGGATTAAAAAGCTAAATATCATTCAGACTGTGTAGTAATATTTAAACTTTATTTTTAAAGCTCTCTTTCCTAATATATATATGAATAAATGACTTACCAAATTCCAAGCATTTAATTAATCTCTGCTGTAGTTTTGGCTCAAGATAAGCATGGTAAGACACAAGAGATGCCAGAACAGGAAATACATAATTGTGTAGCTCTGATCTTGTAAATTTAGGTGGAGTATTTTGAAGAACGTCAGGTAAACAGAGTGACTTATCACACACCTTTTTTGATAAATAATTTTAAAAAATTAGAATATAAAATATCCAAACATTCTTTATATTTTATATAGCCATACCAGGCTATATTTACTTAGCCATACTAAGTAAATTAATTATTAATAATAATGAATATTTATTTCCAATATTTCAGTACAATTAGTTTTAATTTCTACCTAACTTTATGATACAGAATATTATCTGACTGGATTGTCAAATAACATGGGTGGGTCTCAATATTATTAACTGTAAGCAAAAATAAAATTGCTGCAATCATGATGAATAGTGAAAAATATATACATACCATTGCACAGAGGGCTGTTGCAATAATGTCTACTTCTGAACCATTTTTTGACACCAATAATGCCCTGTTCTTTAATAAGTTAGGTAGCTCTTGTAAAACAAGCAGCATAACCTTCCAATCTAGACAAACGTAAGCAAAAATGACTTTACAACACTACAAAACAGTTCATTTGTTCAGTGTCACAATGTTTCATTTCTTACCTAATTCATGTTTCACAGCCCTTATAATGGCCCTTATTGCCAGATGCATTGGAAGGACATCAGTTTCAACTTGTGACATATCTTGTGGTAAATCGTGAGCTAGTAGGTACATGCTATATCTTGTTGTTGATCCAGACAAACCTATACGGTAGTGTGCATCCGCCCTCAATCGCAATAGACATTCCAACATCTGATATATTAGCAAATCAATAAGTTCAAAAAAATGGAAATCAATCAGATAGTGAAACATACTATCAATTAATTTGTTCTAAGTCTATTAGAAAGAGTAGTGTATAATTTTAAAATTGAAAACTAATAACAATAATATAATGATGTTATCAGTAAGTACATTATAATTTTTTGTTAACAATTCATTCTTATTTGATTAGATTACCAACATAAAAAGAGCCAAATTGAATAAAATTATTTTATAAAGAAAATTAAAGTTTTATAATAGATTGTTTTTTAATATACTACCGGTTATTTACCATAAATCTTATAGAAGTGACCTGGCTAAGGTGCTCAGGCTTGTTATAATGGGCTTCAAGGTGCTGTGTGATAAGTTTGAAAGCTCGTACTGCTGGAGTAGGAGGTGATCGAAAAAGTCCATTAGTCAGTGCTAGAACAAGACCATGGGCAGTCATTTTAATATCCGCTGCATCCTCTTCACTTTTAGCAATTTCATTCAGTTCAAATGCACGGTTCAGCAGCTATAATAAATGAGAAGGAGAGAGATGTAATTTTAAATTGTTGAGAATCATATTGTACCTAACATGAACATGAATGAGTGAGTGTATGTATGTTGTGTGTGTGAATCTCTGTTAAACTGAAATGAGACTAAAAACAAAATAAAATTGAATACCTTTTCAAGGATATCCATTACATCTAATGCATATTTGGCTTCACAGTTGAGGCATAAATCAACCAATAACTGAGCAGCAGCTGAACGAACAGCTATGTCCCCTTCTTGTGCAATATCACCAAGATATTTCAAAACAATCTGAACCAGCTCTCTTTCATATAGCGCTCTGTAAAGCCATGCATCTATTAACTCAAATATTATTAGGAAACATTACATTCTAATTATTATTACTAAAATGATCGAATCATATAGGTTTTGCACACACTAAGCTATCAGCGAGAAAATCATACCTATTATTTTGTATGACACTAGCCAAAATTGCCAACACTTTGATTCTAATATTTGGTCGAATTTCCTGTTTGAAATATTTAATAATGAGTGCCTCCAATTTCTCCAACCACAAAAGTCTTGTCGGTACAATTGATGAAGCAAGATAACTGACCAGTCTTAGCACAGATGTTTCCTGAATTATAAATATATGTTATCAGGGAATTAAAAAAAATAATAAGTTTTCAAATTCTCTTATACAATTATATTAATGCCAACCACTATATAAATATTACATCCATTGTGATAAAACTGAATTGACAGTGAAAAGAGCGTATGATTAAATGATGAAGAAAAATTAATAATCAGGTAATGTAAAAATTTATTTCACTCACAGGTCGAACTAGAGAACAAGACTCAATTATTTCAAAAACAGTTTGAACACTACCATTGAATTGTCCAAGCTCAATCAGTTGTTCAATCAGAGTCAATGTCTCATGGAGTTGAATGCTAACGTGATTAAGAGATTGTGTTGGTACACTTTCATCTAAAAAGAATAATTTTGGTTTCAATAATTATTTAATTAGAAAAAATATAAATAACTCAAGATGTTCTATACTATTCTGTATTACAGTTCGGAAAACAATATAAAATTAAAAATAAGAACAAGTAATTCTATTTGTGAAGTCTGCTAGAATGAACTAGAAATACTTAACAGGAAAATGAAACAACAATTGCTTAAAATTTATAAATGTGAACTAGTCCTACCTAAATGTTTGATAATTGTCTGAATAATAACCAAAACAATATTCCAGGCAGGGTCAAGTAATTCTATTCCGTGTTTATTTACAAGTCTCAAAATGCTCAGCATCACTTCATACATTACAAGGGAATGTTTACATCTCAATGCCTGAAAAAAGTGAATAGTTAAAGTGAAAAATAATTCGAATTAATGCCTTAGTAACTGCACAAGCACAACTTCTACCATATTGAAAGAAGGTAGGACTGATGTCGGGGTACATCTGAGTGATGGAACCCGTTTGTTTCCCCAAAGTGCCATGTTTATATAAAATACAGCACCTCTCAAAAGGCCCTCATCATTTAATGAAGTCTCACACTGAAGCAACGTACACATGGTATATAATGAAGAATGACCCAGATGCGTCCCCAAAAGATTTCTCATAATCTGAAAAGAAAAAGGAAGAAATAATTCATACATTAACAACATGCCCACACTAAATATACTTTTCACGTATAAAAAAATGTCAGAAATAATAGCTACAACTTTTACTTAATCTATGTTCTAACAAACAAATTATTATTCAAGAGGTTATTATATTTATGCTTAATTCTTTGCTTAGATTTCGCCAAATATATATCTTTTTTGAGCAAATATATGTTTTCATTTTATAGGTGCTAAAAATTATACTAACCTTCCAACTAGTCGGGCAATACAGCTCAAAATTAACTGTACGGCATAAAGTAGCAATGAATGGTGAAAGAGATTTTGGAGGTAAACTTGTATAGCACACGACAGTATCAAGGACCTGAAGGCATGTAAGTACAACTTCTTCATTGCAGTTTTGACAACAAAGAACACAGGTACTCCTGACAATTACAACAAAAGTAAAAATTTCGAATAATGCAGTATTAAAGAAAATATGCATTTCATGACTAATAGATCTTACAATGTAAAAGAATCAATCAAAATTACAAGAAACTGACAATAATCAATTGTCTGTCAATAATTGTTCTGAATAAAACCTACAGTTCAGTAAATATACTAAATTAATTCCTTACTGTACATAACCAGCAACAATTTCTTCATCAATATATGCAGCATTATACTTTATAACATTTATTAATATCTGAAGAAAATCTTGTTCACGGGCTGCATCTATAATTGTTGGCATCCATTCTAAAAGAAAGGGACCAACTTCTTCTTCCAAATACAAAATATCACGTCCATTGTCAGTTAAACTTTGCAGCAATTCTAGCCTAAACAAAGTCTGTTTTCAATGTATGTGGAAATTAATTTCAAAATTAGAGCAAATAATAATGTAAATAACAAACCTTGGCCCAATATCTTCTTCAATTTCATGACTCTTGATTAATTTGAAAAACTGGGCTCTCATCATACCTAAACGTTCATACTGGCCCTGAATCAGCGCACGGAAGAATGAGAAAACTACGTGGCGATTTTCCTTTGCGATTCCAGGGTTGAGGAGATCCTCCAGGAGACTCCAAAGTTTCACTACTGCTTTCTTAAGACATAAAATTAACATCAGTGTAAATAAATCAGCTAACAGCTAGAAACTTGCAAATTTTCTGGCACTTACATCATCAAGCTTATTGTTCAGAACTGCCTCAATTATTTCTTTCACCGTTCTAATTCTTTGAGCTGTAGGCGTCTCAGAACGTAGGTCCTTTTCCAGATCATTTGACAGAACGAAATCATCTCGCGGTCTCAAATGTCCTAATGGCAAGAGAAATTGACAAGATAGAGGCTTTTTCTAAAAACCCGACTGAAACCAGTAGACGAAAAGAAAAATCGCTTACCCGGTACACCTTTGTTAATTCTAAAAAACTGTTTTATTTTCTCCATGGTTTTGCTTTCCTTGTCTTTCGCGCTCATTTCTATTCTGCATTCAACCGAGCGAACAATGTCAAAACAGTTCTGAGTGGGTACTGAACCTGAGCGTTCTATAACACGACTTGATTCATGCGCGGAGAACTTAAATATAGAGTTCATTTTTCAAACTGAAGTCGAATCTTAAATCATTACTGACCAATCGAGAAGAAACAATATAAATCCTAGTATTAACGTAATTTTTTTTTGTTCAACATTAGAAAATTCTTTCCGAAATATTCTATTCGTACCGCAGACACAATAATATAGAAAACGTAAAAAGATATTCATCAACATTATTGAAATGAACCAAAAATGATAAAATAAAAACATACAAAAAATGGATATCATTAAGAACTGGATGGAAGCGACGATTTTCTCTCGCACTTCTCAATTCGTAATAATAATATTATTACATTGAAACATCATATATAATGTTGCATTTTACTCTTTTTTCTTTGTAATTAGACAAATAGATATTTGGTGAATTATTATGTTGCTTTGCAGGTAACATAACAATGCCTTGCCATGAGAAATTAAAAATCAATTTTCTAGCTGATTTGTATTATTAGCAAATCATTTACTTCAGATTTTAGGAGAACATTAATTTTTATGTTTTTATTCAATTACTTAGCAGCATTATTATTTACAAGTATAAAAAAATAACGCCGTACCGTATGCAAGGGAAATTATACACTTTCTCCAAATCGAGTTCGTTTAAACTGACACATAAAGCGTTTAATTAAAGGCGACAAATACTCTCCTTTATATTTCTTTAAATACAACGAATTCGTTATTCGGACTAATCTGAGAAGTTGTATATCAATTAGTCGAGTTTTTTGAAAGTTAAAACATCCATATTCATTTTAAACAAACGTCAGACTCTTACAGCCAGTAGTTGGTTTAGTTCAAACCTGAATTATAAATTACTTCAAATCTCGTCTTTAACCTGCTTAAATAAACCCTTTTGCCACCAGTCATTCAATGGTAACTTCAATTCTCCTAGTTCCTTAAAATACTAAAGTTCAAACTATCTTTCATTCTTTATTCGAATTTCACATAAGATTTAGTTTTTTACTTTAATCCTTTCTGTCCTTTTGTGTATCAACGATTACATCATTTATTTGAAAACCTTTATGGAGCAGAACTTTTTAATAATATAAATTCAAATCAGACTATTAAGAAGAGAGAAAATCAATGTTAAGAAGCTATATGTCATTCTCATTTTATATTAAAATGAGAAATAATAAATATAAATAAATATTCAAATTTTCTGCAAGTGTGTAACAGCACAAGCATAATTGCGTTATAGAAGACAGAGACAAGAAATAATTTTCTGTTTCTTGAGTAATGCCCACTTCTATTTATTTTGAAGTTTTATACCATGACATGAAAGGGTTAGTTTTGTGCAAAAAAAAATGGTGGAGATAAATAAAAAGGACATGTAGGGTTCAAATGAATTGTTCATTAAAATACAAATATATTATTATCAAGTACATTTAAACATTTCAAATGCTGTACCATATCATTACTAAAACTATCTGAACCGCTAATTAATACCAATGAATTTTTCAACTTTTCTTTGTCCATTTCAATACTTATCGATTCCAGTCCAATCCTTCCCTTCTTGAAAATTTCACAGTGCCTTTTCAACCGAGTTTCATACTCACCAGTTATATAATAGACAAATTTAAAATTCCAATATGATCCTAAATGGCACAGTTCATCTCTCAAAATTATATCATTGATATATTTAATGCCCATAACTAGCTTGATTATTGTGAAATCCTCATCATTCGAAACTATATGTCTTATTATAGAGAAAAGAGGTGCAAAGCCGGTTCCCATACAAAGCATCAAAATATTTTGAAAATCATTAGGGCTATATTTAAAATCACCGTAGGGACCTCGCCAATATGTTAAATCACCAATATTCAATGAATTAATATATTTCGACATTATTCCACTGGGGTACAATTTTATTACTACTTCAAAACAACAATTCTCCTGGTGTCTGGAGTCTGAAATTATTGAGTAGGCACGTGTCACTTGTTTGTTGAAAACTGAGTTATCTGTAACAGTAGAGACTGTGTTTAATTCTTCATTGAAGTAGCACCGTACAATGAAATGTTGACCTATGTCATAAGGCAACATTCCAAGGATTTCAGACGGGCTCCCTTCAATATAGGGTCTAAACTTAAGCAACCTAATAGACTCAGCAACTTTCATAATGCTTACAAGTGAAAAAGGCCTGAACTGGGTTTTGGAAAGTAGATCAGTTCTTTCATTTTCTGAACGTTTACTGTACACTTTCTGCAACCATTTCTCCAAATCACTTCTGTAAACATCAAATACACAATTTTTACATCCGCTGTGGCAACAATCCTCTTCCTTGGGCTCTTCTGGTTTCGCAAAATATTGGCTCATCCTTCATACCCTAATCCATGCTGTAGAGAACAGTCAAAATCAAATAATGGAAAAGTGAAGCAGAGTATGGTTTTAGAGCTATATTTTTTAGGATGTCGTTTACAAAACGAGGTAGCAACAAGTGATAACGGCGCCACTTTTATCACTGTTACTATGTTGTTTGAGTAACGTTCCTTGGAAACCCACAACGTAGGAATGGGTCAATCATAAAAACAATCAGACAAACCTTTCATCAAACTTAAAACTGCCATAACCTACAGCAATACACTGTGGAAGAAAATAATGCAACAATATCAACAAAATAACTGCCAACTTAGAAACAAATACGCAACATCTGCAATAATTCATATTTTGTGGTAAGAACATTAAGCCTGTTAATACCCTAGAACACGCTTTAAATTTTGCATACTATACTATTACTGTACTTATATGCAAGTACTTAACATACACATTTCAAAACATCATTATATATATATATATATATATATATATATATATATATATATATATATATATTCAAGTCTTTTAAGGCTTGAAAGGTATAAATGAAACAGAAAAATACATTTTTACAAACTTATAGGACCTAAAGTATGTGTAAATATATTGATTGTGAATTAAAACATATTTTCCTTCTTAATTAATACATTTCAAGGCTCAAAAGATTCATTTATTCTCAGATTTATGAAAAATTGGCAAATAGATAGATATTTCTAAAATTAAACTTTTTGGGTTGGGTACTATTTAGTAGTATATAATTTAATATTTAGTAGAATGCTATTTAGTAGCGCCCCCTGGGGGTGGTGCGGCAATGTACTTAACTAAAGTTCGTTGGGTACATGAACACCGTGACACTAGCGCCCACTGAGGGTGGTGCGGCAATGTACTTAACTAAAGTTCGTTGAGTGCCCTTGTACCGATAAATTAGCGCCCCCTGAGGGTGGTGCGGCAATGTACTTAACTAAAGTTCGTTGGGTGCTCTTGTACCGATAAATTAGCGCCCCCTGAGGGTGGTGCGGCAATGTACTTAACTAAAGTTCGTTGGGTGTTCTTGTACCGATAAATTAGCGCCCCCTGAGGGTGGTGCGGCAATGTACTTAACTAAAGTTCGTTGGGTGCTCTTGTACCGATAAATTAGCGCCCCCTGAGGGTGGTGCGGCAATGTACTTAACTAAAGTTCGTTGGGTACACGAGCACCGCGACACTAGCGCACCACTGAGGGTGGCGCGGGGTTGCACTCAACTAAAGTTCGTTGCTGCCATCTAGTGGCGATTTTTGGAACTACCAACGACCGCATCGACATTTTCCGTGCAGTGCTGCCATCTGGTGGCGATTTTTGGAACTATCAACGGCCGCATCGACATTTTCCGTGCAGTG
Organism: Lethocerus indicus; assembly: GCA_019843655.1. NCBI lineage: Eukaryota > Metazoa > Arthropoda > Insecta > Hemiptera > Belostomatidae > Lethocerus > Lethocerus indicus. The sequence continues at coordinate 15,084,906 of JACDQD010000008.1, forward strand.
CTACAATCTGGCGGAATTTCCCCCAACTAAAACAATCTAACTTAATTTTTATTTTTATTAATGTTATTTAAATTCCTCACTAATTTTAACCAGGGTTCTGAAATTTGACAGCTCTTTATTATTCGTTAGCTGAGATATCCATCCTTGATAGGTAATTGATTACTTTGCTTTTTTATAAAAATGATTTTTTAAAGTAATCAATTATAAATTAATATACTCACGCAACTCAACTAAGATGTTCAGTGGGTTCTTCAAGGCCTTAACTTTCCATAAATTCACAAAATTGTGGAATTAAGTTATAACTTACACTTAAAATAAAATAATTAACTAACTTATAATAAAATTACCTTTTGTAAATGTTTGTTGCTGTACAGATATCTCTGGAAAATAATTGCCTGTTAGGATAATTCATTTTTTAAACATTCTTCAGTTTGCTCATTCCCATGTTTTTATATAAAAAGACAGGCATACATATGTGAACTCTGAAATAAGTGCTGTTCAAGTTAACTTACAATTACCAACAATAGGGTAGAATTTAAAAAAAAGAATTCAAAATTTAGCTTTGACTTTATCTTAATTAACTCCTGGCTACAGGGGTATAACAATCTGACTATTGATCAATGGGAAATTCATCTATTGATCTGACACAATAATAATGTAACATTCAAAATTTATATTTAAAATTTAAATTTTATAGCATATCTTCTACATTGAAAAGTACAAGTAGGAAATTAAATAAAAAACAAAGAAATATATATCATAAAATGATATGAGAGGAAATAAGATATCACAAATGCATTTAAAATGTCATACTTTAGTAGATACTATGTACGACAATTTAAATCATTGAGAACAAATTAAAAAAACTATACATTATCAAATAACATTTTATTGTGGGAGGGTAATTTAAAATAAAAAATTATTACAGTATTTTATTTGTTAATAATTTTTAGATATATCTGATCACTATAACTTAATTACAAAGCTAATATTGACAGTTACACCATTTTAACAACTGCTAGAAAACTGTTACTGGCAAACCTAATTTAATCCTGCAGATTCTATTTACCAGCTATTTTCAAGGTTCAAAGTTAATTTTAAGTCTGGTCTCTACAGTAATACCTATGCTCATTAATTTATGCTAATGCTGATTAGCACAGTGAAAATTAATTGTAGTTAGTTTTATACTTTCCAAAATTTTAAAATAATTGTTATATAAATAATACATTTAAAATTATACGATGTGACTGATCCTGAGGAAATTTATGAATCTGCTACACGCTGCAAGAATTAAAAGAGCTCATAATACATTTTCACAGAAATAGATTTAATTCTTAATAAATATTCTGACACAGTACTGAATAAATAATTTTACTGCACTGAAGACACTGCATTGAAGATTAATTTGTGATGAATACAATAAGAAATAAAATAAATGGTCCAAATATAATTAGACATGAACATGCAACACAACACAAATTAAAAATTAGTGCATTAAAAACCAAGATTCAGCTTATTCATTATTTTATGATGAAATTTAATTTGTTTTACATACATATAGATCAGATCATCGAAGAGATGTTTCAGTATTTAATTGAAATGTAAAATGGTATGACAAAATTCAGATTCATATAAATTATTATACATACATATATACACACAGAAATTAACTAATTAATTACAACAGACAATTTATTATTGATTTCATTTTTAGTCTTTTGCTGACAATAACATAACTGTCACAAGAAAGAGGTAAAACAAAATTGTAAAAAATAAGAATGTAAAATCTGCAATACCCCTCATTGCGTCTAAACCTAAACTGTTGTGTTTCATTCCAAACTTTATTCAACTGCTTTCAAGCTATAGTTTCTTATCCTTATTAAGTAAAAAAATTGAACAATTTATTATAGTTATAATAAAAATACATATTTCAATGAGTCTTTCCAGCAGAACATTTTTTAATAAAGAAAGAAGAAACACAACAGAAGACTGACATTTGGTAATTTTCCATGACCGGAAAATAGAAACTCAATAAAAAATTGAGGAGGTATTGCATTTTATTCCCTCCTATAATATGTGAGCAATTGAATCAATAAATACACAAAACTATGTAATTTCAGCAAATATTTGTAAAAATTTAAACAACTGAAAATAATAAAAACAATAAAATTAGTTTAAGATATGAAAAGAAATTACATTAGTGATTGATAATGAATGATAGTTAAACAAAACTGAAATTTAAAACATTATGTATTGTCTTCCTTATTATTTTGTTAACACATGAATTAACAAATATTAAGTATAATCGTTGATCCCTTAAATCTAAACCATGGACTTCAACGTACTCATACACAAATTGTCTTTTACAACAACTTTTTGGCAAATTCATAATCCTCAAGCTATCATGTTGCATACAATATTTCAAGTGAGTCAACCTGGAGCTGGAATTAATATTTTCTTTTTAAAATGTATGAAATACACAATTATTAAAAATGTAGTTTCATATTTGTATTTCACAAACATAGACATTGTCATGAGAGTTATCCAGTATGTTATTTATACAACCAAATCCTTCTCTTAATTATAATCTTGAAGCCTTAAAACTAAAACTGTTGGTCACAATAAATATACTTTAACTGTTTAATTTGATATTTCAATTAAGTTAAGTGGTTGAATATATTACCCATTAAATTGCATCAAATGCTGAATTAACGACTGATAAATGTATCTATGAATCTGAAGCACCTAAATGGGTCATTTATTTAGAAAAGGTGGACTAATGAAAGAAGTTCATACACAAGACTTTGTGCTACTTTTTAGATGATACAGAGGAGAAATGAAGTTTGTCATAGACAAAAGTGAAGCAACTGTGGTATGATGACAAGGTATGATTTAATTTTATTAATGAAACAGCCATTTGCTTTATGTCATGCTTTATGGTAATTAGGTTATTTTTTGTATTTATGAAAATACTTTCTGATTAAATTTCCTAAAAGCAGTAACTATTAAAAAATATGAGGAACTCTTGAGGTATATATTTTTGCCTGGTGTGAGATGTTAAAATAATATTTTAGCAAATTAGGCACAATATAGGAAGCATTAGAGGTGTAAGCTGGAAGACCCTCACAAGCAAAATGCCATTTCTTCAATGTGCAATAAACTAAATTTATTTCTATTTTGGTGTTTGTAGTTTTGATAACATTTTTTATTTAAAAATATTCGGGGAAGGACAAGCTTCAGCATTATTAATTTCTACAGGTTGGGTAATACACAAATATAATCATTACTTACACTAGGTTTCGAAGGGCCAATTCCTTGAATATTTTTCTTCAAGTAAATTAAAACACGGTACAGAAATGCAAAGAAGCCTTCTATACTTTCAGTCTCATCACTGTTGAAGCCCTTTGAAATCTAACAAATCAAAATTCCATAAGCATCAGATCGACTCACATTTTTTTGGAAGCTTAGACTTTGGCACTCGATAATCTATTCTAACAATTACAGCAAAATATACTTCCATACAATACTTATAACTAATAAATTACAAAGGGCACAACATATTACAATATATTTAAAAAATGACAGAAACTTATTATATTACACCACCATTTTATATATATATATATATATATATATATATATATATATATATATATATACATATTTATAATATTTTAATTGCAAGAGTTATTACAACTTTGGATAGTAAACACAAAAAAGTAATACTCTACTCTATCATACAAGTGGGCAGGATTTCAGTTCAAGAATCACGGTTCCACTGGTACATCACCAGCTCCCCAACTCGACCTAAATCACAGAACTTTCATCAGGAATAAGAACTATTTTTCATCAAAAATTAATAAATGATTAAAACAGAAATAACTTATTTTAATTAAAAAAAAACAAATGAACAAGTAATTACACGAGAGATGTACCAAATAATTGGATCATGAATTTTCTCGATTGATGAGTCGTAGTTTCTGTTGGGCTTCACCGATAGCACCGTTAATACAACCTCTGAAGGCGTCCCTCTGCGACTGATCAACAACACTCGCCTGGTCAGCGTATAACCTCGAGTGCAACTGCAACACTTTTTCCGTCGCCCTCTTCAACTCTTCTGTCGTTGATAAAATTAAGTGTTCTGACACTGGCACACAAAATGAAAATACACGGTTAAAATTTCAACGGAATATAAATTACAAAGTATTATATATAAGGAGGGATTGTTAACACGAGACATGACAAAACTCAATCATCAAGCACGCATATATATATATATATTTATTGTACCTCAATTTAGCACTTTGAAAATTATATTAAAGTAAATAGATAATTGAAGTGAAACTTACAGGGAGCTCTGTTAATATCGATACTGTCGGTATCCTTCACTGGAATTTCAAATGGGCTCGGATCAAGAGAAGGCCTGATCAAAGCGCTTGTACTTCTCTGCACTTTGTTTCCCACTTTATTCAACTCTCTCTCTGAACCACTGCGCCCTATTCTTCGACCACTGCTGTAAATTTATTGCTCTCAAACATTTTATTCAAAACAGACAGTTAAGTGTGACAATGAGAAAATCAGTCAAGTGCTTACAGAATATGAATATTTATTATTATTCGTGTTTATATCAACAATAACAATAACCTAACACTTTTGGATAATATTACATTGAGTCCAAATAAATATCTGATTAAATGCCTATGAATAAATTCAAACGCATACCCCTAATAACTAAAACCACAGAGTACAAAACCACAAATAATAAATTGCTATATTTGAAAGAAAATTTCTATCAAAGAATAAAACTATGCCACTAAATAATTCCAATCTGGCTGATCTCTTATAATTAATCCATTATATATATATATATATATATATATATATATATATATATATATATATATAAAATCTACAGGGTTAATTAAAATATTAAATTTATAGTAAGCTTTATTGTACTGTACCTGGGTCGATCAATGCTTGCACTTTTAGGCCGAGGTGGTGGTGCGGGTTTAGAATTTAGGCTTGGTCCTTGATTTTCCTCCGAACTAGAATCTTCCGTATTCGCACCTTGGTTCAAAGACACTATAAAATGACATTTGTAATTTGAAATCGATGTATGTAATATTTTCAGAAATAGAACACTTTTCAAAAAGTCTGATTACTCTTTTATCAAACGATATAACTAACTTGTTGAAAATGCCGTGCTCAGGCCTCTTCGTCTCATAGGTGCACTCGATTTTGAAATGTTGCTTGCCATTTTATTTTGCGAAGAAATTGTAGGTCTCATTATTCTTGATGATACCAGGCTCCTTTGATTGGTGGTTACTTGGCTAACTTCGCTTTCAGAATCACTCTGCAATGATATATAAAAGTTAAAATATACTTATAACATACTGTTTCATAATTGAAAAAATATTTCACGAAAATGTTGTTCTCCCAATGATTTATAACCTAAATTCAATTTGTGTAACTCAATAGGTTTGGTTGAATATTTCTATGAATTTAAACGTTCATTTAAATATTGCTCAAGAACAAAAACAACACAAACTAATTCATAATTAACAGTGGAAATTATAAATTAAAATAAGAATGCAATAAGAGAGGAAAATTATATACTCTGTTATATGGTAGAACTAAACTTCAGATATGATATCTAATAGCAACTTGCATTAGAGGGAGTGTTGAGGTGAGGGTGTATGGGAGTGGTACAATTTAATCAAACTCAAATCCCTTCACCTATTCATTAATGGATGGGATATTTCTAATGGTAGAAATGAGTTTAGCTAATTATTAATTTCCCCCCAATGCATAAAATGTTCTGAAAGAATAATGCACTATTTTAAACAGAACATTAATTGTTTATAATTATGAAAATGTGAATTAGTTAACACCGAAAATATATACACTTAATACAAATTTATTTTACCTTTTAACAATTAAGAAATCAACACTATTCAAGTTTCTATCAATAGATTAAAATCATTAAACAAATTTAACATGAATTACCTGGTTCAATACTCCAACAGAACTACTTCTTGTTATCTGTGAATTTTTTGTGTTGCCATGCCTTGCAATAGGATGGGTTTTACTATTTGAATTACTTATCTTTCCTGAAACTGAAACCCAAATGATTAATCCTTTTAGTTTTGTAATAAAATAGTTCATGGGTAAGCATAATTTACATTTAAGGAATTTTACTCATAGAAAAAGAAGAGAAAATTTAGTTTTAATAATGTGTTAAATCAAGTGACTCATTGATTTTGTTTACTTATGGACCAATGTCCCATTTTTAGAAATTATAAAATTTCAAATAGGAATAATTTATAATCGCATGCTTGTAATAATGAAAGTAATAAAAATTTAATTAATTTTATAATTTAAATTTATGTATATTACAGTTACTTTCATAAATTCTGACAATGCACAGTTTAATTTTTCAACTTTGCAACTTCCTAACAGAATGCTATTATAATTTCAAAGGAAGCACTACACTATGAGGATATTCAACATTACTAAAAAAAATAACTGCAATAAACAAGAAAATAAACTTGTGTACAATTTAATAAAAATAAAAGCAATAAATAAATTAATAGTCAAACAAAACTGAATTACACACATCACAAATTTCATGCATAACTCTAATAATTGTGAAATATTTACCATGTCTGAAGTCATGTGCCAGTATTGACAGTTTAAAGTTGAAAGATACAAAAATAGGCATAACAAATGAAGAAGGAAGACAGTACAAAACTAACTTTACAAATTAATAAAGAAGTTGCTTCCTTATTTATAAAATTTTATAAAATATTTATAAACATAAGATGTGAGCGTTGAATATGATGAGTTTGAATAATATGACCATTGGATATTGGACTCACCTTGAATGGAATTCCTCTGTTTTGCAGAAACAGGGCTAGTTAGATCACTCAGGGAGCATGCCCTTCTAATCCCGCCGCTTAGCTCCTCCTCAACTATATCAAACACACATCATGCACATTCATATCAAGCACAAAAATATATTCTGTTTAATCACATTACATATCATGCAAATAAAATATGAAACAAGAATTCAAATAATAAATACAAAGAGTAAATTAAATAAACAACTACGTAATTTAATCAAACAACTAAAATATTATGGACTAGAAAATCTAAATAATGTAATTATATGCTTATTAATAATAAAAATTGAAAAGCACTAAAGGAAAATAAAAGGACACTGAACAAAATATACATATATATGTCTGTAACACCATTATACAAATTATATCAATGAGTATATTTAAACAAAAATCTGTGTAACAAATAAAAATAAACTGCCAAAACAAATGCAATTACATTAACAATATAATCCAGGATCATGCAGTATTTCATTGTGGTTTAAAACAAAAGTGAAATGTAAATCATTTCTGGTGAAAAATACATCGAGAATTAGTTGGAGAATACCTGCAGGACACTTATCGGGTAGCAGCTGGCCATTGCCTATTCGTCTGGCAAGTTGATACCCTATACCTGGCTTCCATCTCCTTTTGGGTGAATTTGCACACGAAGAAGAAGTCCCCGGAGTAGAACTTCCAGATTCACAAGAAAAGTCATCACGAGCAGACATTCGTTCAAAATTTCGTGACAACAACTTAACACGACCACTGCACTGTTGTTCACTAGGAATTGAATTAAGGCCGGGATCTTTAACTGGAGCTTCCCATATTTCTTTCTTGATCATGGGCACTTTACTAACTACTTCAGGAACAGAATTACTCCTATCAGTCGGCAAGGCCTGCATGACCTTTTTTGTTGTTCTAGTTCTAACGGCCGGTTTAGGCTTTGGAGGTTTATGAGCGACTATAGGATGACCTCCTGTATGTACATTTGCCTTTTTCTCTTCCCTGTTTTGATATTTCTTCATTAAAGCATCAGGAACATTCGGCTTTTCGGGGCCTTCTCCAATTGCAATGAAGAACGATTCATTTTTCAATTTTATTTTTGCAGATTCTGTTATTTCACAAGTCCACTCCTTCTGCATCAAAGCGAAAGGTGTTTCAGGGCGGCTTTTTGAGCCCTGTGTTATGTTGTGGCCAGTTCCAGTTGTGTCCTGCAAGCTTCTTGTTCTTGCTACAACTTGTTTTTGAGGAACTTCAGTCGGTAGATCTTCAGGAAGTTCTTTCAAATCATCCGCATCTGTTAATATACTCTCAGTACTTCTGAAAACTTCCTTGTTACTGAACAAGAACTGATATTCGCTCTCGTCTGTAAGTATGCTCTCTGTACTTCTGCATGTTTCTTTCCCTCTTAAAAAGAAACTGGCGCTACTGTGTCTTTCCCAACCATCATGAGAGTCATCAGCCAAAATATTTTCTTCGCTGTGAAATTTTGTTTTCTCTATATTTGTGGATCCCTTAAAACCAAAAGCACTGGATGCCCTCTCCAGTATTTGGTACTCACTGATACATCTACGAGGTTTAGTAACAAAATCACTGGATTCTTCAAGAGAATCTGAACTATATTCACTGATATCTGATTTATCAGCTAGCGAATCTGGTAAGTTTGAGCTTCGGCAAATTTCATTCAGATCATCACACGATTTTGACTCTTTACTGGTGTTCACTGTACTTTCATTGATATTGACATAAAAACTACATGAATAGCGCTTTATTCTAGCTTCACGGGTGGCATAGGTCATACTTACTTCAGCATCAGTAAAAGACTTTGTAGGAGAATAGTTATCACACACTGGAGATACATTCAGAGAAGAGTTCATAGATTTACAACCAGATTTATATGGGTTTGTTGAAAGCTGTGACAAGTTTAGACTAACTGGCCGTTGGTTAGTAGTGTTAGTAGGTTTAGGTTTTCGTGTGAATGTGCTGCTATCAATTTCATTACCTTGGGTGACAGCATGATGCCTAGGCATTGGTTTGGGCCGAGAATCTGTATAACCACCTCTAGGGCTCAAATCTTGTATACTCTGGCTACTTTTTAAGTTAGATCGATAGCCCACCTGTAACATACATTTTTAACACCTGATTGAGAAACATGATAGCTTGACATTATTGTTTAAAATAAATTCTGATGCATTCACTCTTCTTGCTAAACAAAATTAAACATTAGTATGACTGCTAAAAACTGGAAATAAATGAAAATTTAGATAAATGTGTCTTAATGTTAAATAAATATGTCCATTAATCATACCATACATTAGAGGTGTCATTTAATATATGGATAATTTATTGTGACACAATTACATACAATTAAGCTTGATCACAGAGTATTTATAGCTCATTAATATTTATAAAACCTAACAACTTTAAATATCAATCCATAAACTTTTATTGAGTTCCAATCACAAATGTAGTTTTAATAAAGTAAATGATAAATAATAATAAAAAAGGACTCAAGAAATATTCTGTTCCACCAACACTTTGCAACTTCCGCCTAGTTTCTTCTATTCTTCTTTGCAGCTCTTCTCTCTTCCTTAAAGCTTCTACATCATGTTTTGAATGCTTTGTTGCTTCTATAACAGTAGCATTTCGGATTGTACCAACTTGGGAAAATTGGTGCTGTGAAGATAAGCTCCTTTTACCTGAAATATTTAGGAGTTAATTGTATCTGATAAAAATATTTTCTGTAAACCTTTATAAATACTTATAAACAAATACATCAACTTTCATTATCAAGTTTATTTCTGGGTTTTTAATTTAGAAAAACACAAAAGATAACACAAAAACACAAGATTTTCTAATTGAAAGCAAGAAAAGGTTGCCTGGCTTTTAACCCAAAATCAATAAGAAATATAATAATATTTTATGCTGTCTAGAACAATTACCTTTCTTGTTCGTTGCAGGTGTTTCCTCAGTTCCACTGAGGGATTCAAATGTATTTTTTAAAAATTTTTCTCTGTGGGCAAAGACATCAAGTGTGTCTGAGCTGAAAGAAAATTAAAGAGTATAAACATTTCTCAAAATTTAATTAACAATTACTGCTCTGATATAAACACTTCAAAAACTTACTGAATTATCAACAAATGAGAAACTTAATAAATTACAAATATGTTTACATATTTATAATATAGATACATTTATTATACTACAAATAAAAAGATTTTCCACCTTGGACATAACATAATATTATGTTCAGATGTAGGTGTTGTTGCTAGCTCATCTTCATCACTTTGACTACCAGACATGGAGCGGCTAGCACTTGACATTTCACTTGCAACCATTAGTAAATCTGGGCGTTTAGATGGCTTCCTCATAGATTTTCTTAGTTCGCCAACATCCATATTTGTAATGGGGAATTCCCTTCAAAAAATAAATATAAGACAAAATAATTAATATTTCACTGAAATCTATCACCCTCCTACAATATTTTTTCCCCTGATAATTATCACCTCAGAGGTGAAATTATAATGTTCTTACATCATGCTTAAGTTCACTACACTAGTTACTCTGATATTACCTATTTGGTTCTTCATGTTGTGGAATGTATAGTGGTCTACGTGTATCACTAGATTCACCTTCTGAATAGTCTTCTACATCTCCATCGTGCTCTGTACTTTCAATGTCCTAATAAACATTGCAATAAATTTTATATAATATATGTAAAAAAGTTAACAAGATGTAATCATTATAAAAGTTCATAACCTACCTCATACTTGAAACTGCCAAGAGAACTATCATCAGTATGGTGTTTATTTGCATGATGCTCTTGCATATCACCTCCTCTCGATAAAGTCACTTTACCACCCATCAACTGAACAATTTAAACATGTGTACATGTGTAATTTTTATACAATAATGGATTAATTAGCATACAATTTAATAATTCAAAACCCATTTATTTTTTTTTCAGTATAGTTGATAGGGATTTTTTTTTGTGTAAAAATAGGAGATTTATATTTTTTCACAGAATAAAAAAATAGGAAGGTGTGAACAATTCATAGTATTACTGTTGATATACAAACCAAATTAAATAATTAATAGAAAAAACCCATGAAAAATATTTAAGATGCCTATCTATATTGGCTTAAAAGATATGTCGTGTGAACTGTAGTGATCTCCCACTCTAATCTCATAATTTTTACCAAATTGTCTACCACATCAATACATATCAATCCCCGATAATAATATTCCTCAATATCAAAACATATTCCATATATGTCCTCCTGTATATTCTACACCCGAAACTGGTACATCTCTTACTTAATTATTTAATTTTCAAAAATTTTGATTTTTTTACTTATACTATAACTTATAAACTAATGTCCATGGCATGCAGGCAGATTCATGAACTGCCAACCTCTGGGTCCCAAGGCACACACTCTATGCCCTGAGCCACTAAGGCTCTAATTCATAATTATAAAGGTATATGAAGAAATGGAAATAAGTTATATTGTGTTTTTGCCACTTGTGTACAAGAAAAGAACTCACTGGTTTATTATTATCAGGTTCAAAAATTTCTTGCAAGCTCTCAGGACACGTGAGGAAGTCTATACTTGTATCCCGATTAGTCTTATGTTGCAACACGAAATTCCAACAAAATGGCAGGACAAAAATAAACATAAAACAGACAAGAGTTAAACCATGAAGCAAAATAAAAAAAACACTAAAACAATATAACAAAACACAGTCAAATGCCCAACACAGACATGGTACACATAAATAAAAATCTGATTTTAAGGTTAAAGTCTGGTTTAAATACAAAAACATTAAAAATTATAGAAACAATTTTATAAACAGTAAAAATCATTATTAATAAACATTACCTTTGAGCTACTTTTATTTTCCCTTCTATTTGTAGAAAGGAGTGATCTCCCTGTTTCAGCTCCACTGTCCACAGAGCTATCTTCTTTACTGCCATCAGAATCGAGTCTTTTATCTAAAAGAACAAAAAGACTAATTGTTATGACTGATTAAAAGAATTTTAATTCAAGAAATAAGATGTGTTGTTATAATGAGTAAAAAAATATTTCTTCTAATTATTATCAAGGATTTTTTTCAATATTTATTATTACCTCTTGCTGGAGGAAATGGGATTATACTGTCTCTGTCATACACAGATTTGATTGTTATCCCTGTCTGATCTATTCGTTGTGCCCAACGTCCTTTTGGTCCAGAAACCATTGTGCCTCCACTTCCAATATCCGCACCATCAAGGTTTTCTTTGGCCCATATAGGTAACTGACAAAAACTAAACCTAAAGGCATTTAAAAAGTTCAGAGAATTAAATATATACGAATACACATTAGATTTAGTATCCCCCTTCTTTACCTGTAATCTGATTGACTGTTAGCATTTGAATCCATCATGTCCATTGGTTGTGGTCCAAAATCTTCATTGTCATTAAGAGCACCATTGGTGAGTTTGATAGGTTTCCTAAAAAAACACAGAGCTATATAACACACAAAAAAAAATCCACAATACAAGACAAAAAGCCTGTGTATGCACTTGCACAGGGATTGTTACAATTCAAATGAACAGAGTTTCTCTACATTTAATCACTTGAAGTCAAATTATGAGCAACAACTGAATCAATAGTACTTTACATACTTGTTTCTAGCAGCTTGTTGTGACAGTCTTGCCTGCATAGTGACAACCATATCATGTGGGACTGTCCATATAAAAACACATCCATCGCCAGAGGCAGACACTAGATGCGTGCAGTTATTAGTGAACTTTAACCCAGTAACCAGTTCAGAGTGACCAGCCATTGTAGCCATGCATTCCCCACTATAATAATCATATATGCACAAAGTTTTATCTGTGCACGATGTTGCCACAAATATTCCACTGGCATCCAGGGCAACCTAAAATGACATAACTAACCATATAACAAACAATTTTTAAAGACATTCAAGATGATAAATATTTAATTATTGGAAGCATTATTATGTATAACAGGGCTCTTATATGAATTCCTAACCTTAATAAGTGATCCTTCTTCACTGACTGATCCTTTGAAGGTTTTACTGTGCTTTCCACTTGACACATTATACACTCTTATATTTCTATCCTGACAAGCTGTAAGGACATGTTTCTGGGAGCAATCTACTTCCATATCATAAAGAGTTGTTTTTCCAGCTGCATTATAAACTCGCACAAATGGACCTCCACTACCCTGATTCTAGAATTATTAAAAATAATGGAATTATTATTAGGATATTTTATAACCTGAAATATAAATATACAAAAATATATATTAACTACTTGATAAATATAATATTATTATTGTAAATACCGGGGTATACTGTCTAAATATTATTGATTTATCAGCTCCACAAGAGACCATTTGTAAATTATTTTGAATATTCAGGAATCTAACAGCTGTTATTGAAGAAGAGTGATCATCCAATGTTTGAACAACATTATAGTCCTGTAAAGAAAACTTTATTTAATTTAAAAACTAATTCAACATCTACAAATCAAGTCATAATTTAAACAAAATTGTGGGAAAATACAATTTAGGTTATGCTTCAGTGAAGTATATATAGTAAATAAAGAATGCATGGACTATTACTAAACTTAGAACTTTTTTACACAAACAAGAAATATAGGAAGGCATCCTGGGTTTTTATCTAATAGTCAAAAGAGAGTAGTTAATATCTTCAGGAAATAAATTCATACAAACCCCATTAACATCAAAGACATGAACAAGTCTATCCCTAGATGCTGAAGCTAAGAGTTTTTGTTCATTTAAATTCTGATGGCTGTATTCTAGGCAAAGAACTTCAGCATCATGAGCCTCAATCAAGCAGAGTTCTTGCAGTGAGGCAACATCATGAACTCTGAAACAATTGACATTTTTTATTCATAAATTTTAATTACTACTGACACATACATTTCATGTAGTATACATATATTATGGTATTAATCATATATTACAAAATATATTTGGTGTACAACATTGCTTCCGCCGTTTTTCCCTACATTCGAGGCTTTATTGTAAATAACTGGTTATACATTTACGATTGAAAATATTGTCCATCGCTGGCCACTAATTTCTCCCATCTTTCGGGTAGCGTTCGAATCTCGTATCGAAAAAATCAATCCAATTATTGACTTCTTCATATGAGCATATGTGCTGGTTAGCCGGGCCGTGTGCCACTTATCGAAATGCGTGATAATCCGAGGGAGCAATGTTTGGAGAATACGGCGGGTGGGGTAGTACTTCTCATTTCAGTTATTTCAAGTACATTTTAACCGGTTGTCCAGCGTGAAGCCGAACGTTGTCAATTTGCAAAATCACTTTTGTCGTGTCTCTCTTCGTATTGCGGCCGTTTTTCCTTCAATGCCCGACCCGGACGCGTTAATTGCTTTCGAGACAGAGCGCTTGCGATTGTTTCAATCGGTTTTATCAGCTCATAATTCCGCCATTAAATTATGCCGAGCTGTTCCACCAAATTCAGAGCACGACCTTGGAGCTGTGAATATTCGGTTTGGCCGTCGATATGAATGTTTCGATACGTTCTTTCGCTAATAGTAGTCAAATAAGTATTTGAGAGGATTAGATGAGCCTAAGCCGCAGATTTCTTCATATTGAAGCAGAAAATCAAAAACTCCCGCAAATGACGAGATTTTGGCTCGCCATTTTCAATCGAGAATAACTTTACGAAGTGGACGTAAATCGACTAATGTTTCGATGGGGTTATGTTGACAAATGCCCAAGCTTATTTTAATAAAGTCTAGACCTGTTTATTTAAACTACCATTTACCGCTAAAACCGTCTATTGTAAAATGGCGGAAGCAAAATGGTGGTTTACAGTGGCATTATAATTAATCTTTCATAGCAATTACGATTAACACAAAAATTGGTAGCAATATTTTATTAACTGGAGAAATGTGTATTAAATAAGTTATGTATAATAAGTTGAGAGCTGAAATTTTGAAAGATTCAATATATAGAACTAAAAAAAGTACAAGTACCTAATATTTCCAGTTCTGTCTCCACTCGCGAGGTGCTTGCCATCTGGGCTCACTCTGATGGATCTAACACCATTTTTACCATCATAGGCCGCCGAATTATCCATTCTTTCAGAACCAGTTAAGCCAACATCTTTCAAAAAAGTCAATTCTGGGTCGACATAAATTATTTTGAGCAATTCCTGGAAAAAGTAACATTCAAACAATTAAAAACAATATCACAATGCAAATAAACAAATTATTTTCTGAGATAATTCTCGGTTCTGTTTTACCTTGCTATAAATATTTCGTTGGTAGGCAGATCCCGGTTGTGTTTTATTTTGTCCATCAATATTCCATACCCTGATGGTGTCATCACTAGAACAAGTCGCAAATGATCCTGGGGGTAAATGCGGATGACTACCTTCAGGAAACATTTCAACTCCCCAAATACAAGCAGAATGATACAGGTACGAATGTGACTTTCCAACCTGTAATTTTAAGTAGAAGATAATGTATAAATAAACTGTATAAGCTGTATAACCCACAATGGAATTAGTTTATCCATAGCACAGTTTAAAATTGCAGCATATGTAGAAAAGAGTAAGTGAGCAAGTATGTCTTCTTACTGAATGGTATTTTAGAAATATTTAAATTAACGAAAGGTGCTAAATTCCCAATCCTTTCCCAAATTCCTCTCATCTTTCATAGAAAAATTCATGATAATTATAATATTGTGTTGAATGAAAATAACACCGTCATTTATTAAACTTGTAAAAATGTTCAGTATATATGGTACAGGGGTATCTGAAGAAGAAATCATTAATTACCCTTTTGATGTCCCTGACATCCCATATATATAAACTATGATCGTTATAAACACAAGTCAGCTTGTTGTGTCTCTCATCATAAGTAACAGCAATAGCATCAGGGTACTTAGCGTTTGATGGATGACTTGCCATATGACTGAAACATTTCAATCTATTGTTATACAAATGAAAATGGAAAAACATACTTTATATTAATAATAATGCTATTATCAGAGAGGTAAATAAATACTACACATAATATAAATTATATGATAAATAAATAACTGTAGACTATAATTGAGTAAATCACAACTTTTTCTTGTTGATTTGTGTCCATATAATATACAGATGAAACTTTCATTTATAAAGACCTATTTAACACAGAAGTTCATAAGCTTAAATTTTGATATTGAAAGATAGTGCTCATGAATATTACTGGAGAAAAATACCTGATGTCTAAACCTTGGGACACATCTACTCCTAGATAATGAGTCCTTGGTAATGTGGTAATGAACTGAAGAGTTCGAGGATCAAAACACCTGACAATCCCATCAGCACAGCCTATAAATATGCGGTATTCCCCTAGAGCCATACAGTTTGCACTGGAAGTCTGTAAATCAAAGTAATAATTTTTTGAATACATTAATTATATCAGTGATCAAATGATAACTCATCAGCATAAAATATGTCTCAGAAAAGTTGCAAAAATGAAAACAAGAGCTAAGGCTATCGGAACACTGAAACAACATTTAAGGTATTTGTTTGGAACTGACAAGATAACAGTTTGGAAAAATTATCTGCTAATGATATTTGGTAAAATTTTGAAGAAATGAATTAAAATTTGTACTCACTCTAAGTTCAACCCACTTATCTAACAGCCTTCTATTATTGAATTCACACAAAAGGCCAGATCTGGTTATGGCGTATGTCGAATCTCCCATTTCTCCACGTCCACAAGCAACATCAACAAAATCATTGTTACGCTGTTCACCCAAAATTGCTGACCTGCCCATCAAAGGAACAGGCTCTTTATACTGTAAAGGACAATACTACAAGTTACAAATTGAAATCAGTTAATATGAAACATGAGCTATTATGTGATAACATCTGTAGAAAGGTTAATCATGATTTTCTAACAAATCAAACAAACCTAGAATTATTAAGAAACAATATTATATTATGTTATGAGATAGTTATTAACACATACATACTCATAAAACTCAATTATTAATAATAATAACAATAGTAAGCAATGCACAAATATAGTATGCATTACAAAATATACAAGAAATATGAATAATTAATAACTAAATATGTTACTTTTAAATTAACAACTATATTTTTAATGATATACACTTATACACATATAATACTACGACAATATAGTAGGAATTTAATTTTATGATTATCATAATGTAAGAATACAAAAAATATGTCTCAAACAATACAGATTTTAAGTCATACCTTCGCTCCTCTTGAGTATTCCAGGTACCAAAATTTAACATGTCGATTGCCCACAGTGACAAAATAAGTTCCATTTTCAGCAAAAGAAATTGCCTTGACTTTGGTTGAAACCTTATTTGAAGCCACCTTGACACCGGATCTCCAGTCCCACACATTTACGATCATGTCATGTTGGGAACCAACAGAAACTACGTATTTCTGACTTGGTGAAAACGCCTAAAAGGAGACAACGGTTTGGTTTGGGTCAGTAGTTAATTGCATACATGGTGAATATTATTCTTGGTTCAAGATATTTAGGGTGTATTTGACTTTTGCGATGCTGTGAGGATTCATCACTTGTGATTCTTAGCCTTCTCTCTCCTTTTTGGTCCTTTGCAGGATACTCATTCATACATACATACTCTGTTTCATCGGTATGCCTGCATGACTACCAGAATACTGCACTAATAAAGACAACCCTAAATCTGTTTGGCAAAAGACCAAACTCAATATATATTTTCAGAAAAAATGTTTACCGATATTTACGATTAAATTCGATATTATTAAATGAGATTTGAACAGAACCCAATATTTATCGATGAAAGCCTTTCTAAATGGCGATAAGGAAAAGCCGGGGGAGAGTTGCTGGTGTCAAGAAAGTGGGACAGTAATGGTCTCCGATTTCCGACCATTAGATCAGAGTCTCTCCTAATACAGTCTTCATGTATCATACCGTTTATTATTTTGCCCGAAAACAAACTAAACCGTGCTGCACAACATATGAACGAGGTCTTGTTTATAAATTACGAAATGATGCATACGTATTATGGGATAACTTCAAATTGTCAAAGCGAAATTTCATGCATGGGGTATAATATAATAATATCAACAAAAAACCAAATCAGGATATGACATTATATCATTTTTACATTTACACAATCTATGTCATATTTTTGGAGCGTCTTCAATGAATCATTTATTAAATTATACCAGGGCGCATACCGGTGTGAACATAATTGTGCCCAAAGCAATAAGAAATGAAACGTTTACACACGATTCAGACATCGGATGGAATAAGAAGATTGGATTATACATGTTACTAAACGTGAAATCATAGACTTTAAACATTTAAATCAATTTTTAAACGATAGTTACTTACGAGACAGTTGATGTAGTGTTTGTGACCGGGGAGTTCGGCGACGATGGTGCCCTCCTGGAGATCCCAAAGCCTGAGGGAGGGACTGTGTCCACACTCCCCCGTCGCCAGGTACCTGCCGTCCCCGGTGAAACCGACGCATGTTATCGTTTTTCTCGTGCTGTTCAGAATGTGCGACTGGCGCCCCTTCACTGGGTCCAATAGCACTACGGTGCATCTGAAAAAATAAATCAGGTAATATGCAACAGATTGTAACATCGGTAGTAGATTAGACTACTTCTAGTAATTGTATTGTATAATCTAATTGTGAGCTTGCACTGCGACGTTAGCGCACCCCTGAGGGTTGTGCGGAAATGTTCTTAACTAAAGATCGAAGGACGCTCCTGCATCGAGGCGTTACCGCCCCCCCTGTGTGTGGTGCGGCGGTATACTTAACTAAGGTTCGAGAGGTACACTTCGATCGCGACGCTAGCGCCCCCCTGAGTTTGGTACGGCAGTGTACTAAACTAATGTTCGATGGGTACAATCCCAGTGCGACGCTAACGGCCCCTGGCGAGTTTTATAAATAATGCTTGGACAGCATGATTTGGCAATAAAGGGAAATCTATCTCTCTGGCCACATAGAGAATAACTGATTTAAAAAATTTAAAACCTGACACTGCAAAGGCATAAAGTTTTAGTGAAAGAAACAATTACATAAACTGCAATAAATAACCACTTCCGGGTCCATGAGAATATTAATAAAAAGGTGACGTACTCTCAGAAAAGAAAGTCTAACAATAAATCAAATTAAAAAATGACAAAAGAAAAATTTAAACCAACATCTAAAAGAGTTATAGATTATTGGGCGGACGCCAACTGTAATCCCTGACCTATGGCCGACCTCGACCAATTAGTAAATTGTAGCTGAGGTAAGGCCAAACAAAGACTGAGGAATCCCGTTCATTATCTGCTTGCTAGACAGCCAGGAGGGAGGAGAATTACAACCACTACTGGAACAAGAAACTCACCATCGGCACTAGTTAATAGGACCCGTTGGAGAGCCCAACCAGGAAACGATAGCGACAGAACATCGGGAACAACGGACTTCCATTTGTCACGAAAGCAATCTTCTTAGAAGTTACACTTTTAGACGCCCTTCCATCAAGTACAAATTATAAATTTCTACGGTTTCACACAGGTATAACTTTTAAACTGAGCGCAGTAAATAGTCAGCAATATCTCCCAGTCCGTTGTTCCAAACCTACAAAGTTGCTCCGCTAGTTTTTTAAATTCATACAACAAACGTAACACGGAAATTCTATTTAACAGCATTATTTGTGACTCATGAATATCATACAGAAGTCTACAATTTCATAAGCCCATAACACTGTATAAGGTCAATCACTTAATTAAATGTACATAAGGAATAAGCGGGTCGATTATGGGATGTGTGCAGGAAGGGGGCCGGCTTACTAATGTGATTGAAGTCGATTCTATGCACTCACAATGTACTCATATTTTTCATTTATTTAAGTGGCAATCTGAAATATTTTGTACGCAGTGTATTAATTTTATTTGGAATATATTAACGTAGTTATTCGCCACAATGATCGAATTTAAAACATACTAAGCCTTAAGTAAAACGGAAGTAAAGAGGAATTATACGGATTAATTATAAAAGTAATCCATCAGATGAGCAATCCATCCATGTAAGTAAAACTGTATATTCCAAGAAAAATGTAAATCGGGTCTTTCATTACCGTAATGGTATCCGCATAGACTGTAATAATGTAATGTATATCACTAAGATTCTAAGCTAAGGCCTATTTCCGGAAGAATAGTCCTCATCAAAAATACCAACATAAGTAGAAATGTAGGTCATAAATAATAAAAAACAATTATATCATAACATTTAAAGTTAAAATTAATGTTCATTAAAGTTATAACTTACATTGTAACGTCTGTACACGTGAAAAGGAAAGAGGAATTCATATTTTTAGATTTTAAATTTTTGGAACACAGGTTTAATATACCTTCACCAGTAATTGGGTTATGCGTAAATCAAATATAAGCCTGAGAAAAGTGACGCCAACCTTCCCATGCAATACGAGTTTGATGAAAAGAGGCGGCGTATTTTCGCACAGTTAAAATTAAACGACCGATGAGAAAACGATTAAATGTAACCATGTAAACAAGGTATAGGACAGTTATTTCACAATTATATGGAATACTTATTAATGGCAGTAAAGGCAACATCCGCCCAGAAAGAAGGACCTAAAAAGACGTTGCCTCTAGAGGACGGTTTTTTCTGATAGCCAAATTTGTAATGAAAGCAACAGCGAGGAGAGTGCTGAACTTTAGTTCAAATTCAATCCTATTAAACTGAGGCTTCTTCAGTCTTCATAGGGGCGTTGACGGGAAGAAGTACCGTTACTGAATTTAAAGCAAGGAAATGCTTCTAACGTCAGTTAATAAAAAATTAAAGTAAATCGAGTCCGATAGAACTCATTTAGTTTCAATTGCAGGGCAAGTACTTAGGTTAAGAAAAGTACTTACAGTATAAAAAGAAACGCCAAGTATTAGCCTTCCAATGAATTTTTAGGATGAATCAGCTTCCCTTCACTCTTCAATGTACCGACGGTTTTCAAATATAACCAACAAAGGATAAGAGCGATTTTACAGGATGGTGAAAAGAGGAAGGGCAAATTAAAGAGGAAGAGAAGATTATATCTTTCCCTAAGAACCGTACTTACTACTTATCTCTCAAAGACACCGGGGCCCAGCCACCGTATACATCATTATCCTTATTATACTGGTGGCCTTAGCAGTTAAAATTCAGCGATAGTTAAATTTTAACTAATGACCAGTCTATACTCGCAAAAAATTTGTTATCTAAGTCTTTAATAAGATTCTATAATAAAGGCACCCTGTATCATAAAACTCCCACTTCCTATTTTTAAATTCGGGTGAAAGTATCGATTTCTTTTCCTTATCGAGCTTTTCCTTATCTATATTTTAGAAACCGTAATTGACAATATTATATTAATTTCCTGTTCTGTTATATACAGTACTTCCGTTTTGATTATTTATAGCCGAACTATAGTTACTACTCTTCTTAAACAACCACGTACTTAAAAGTAACTTTTACAACATTGTTACGATCTCCCCTGAGGAATAAGACCTAGAACATTAACTTGGTATAAACATTAGCTTTAACACTTTCTAACTTTACTTTTAACATACTTTCGCGAATTTTGAATAATACGCAGGATGCTTACCGCTTTAGCTGTATTTTTGGCCGCTGCCAATGAAGTAGACAGCGGATTGTGCAAATATATGCGATAAAATCTTACAAAAAAGGGGATGAAATAAATGAGCTCAAAAAGAGTTATAATGAAATATTCCGCGCCAAGAAAAATGAGTCAACAGTAAGAGGTACTCGAAAGAGTTTTGATAAGGCTTTTAAGAAAGGACCAGAAGAAGTTCCGTCGGGATATTATGGAAATGGCCTAGGATGTGTGAAAGGGTTGGGAGTAAGACCTGTGTCGGGAGCCCTGAATAAAGACAGGAAGATCCCCACAGGCGCGTCCCCCCTTCAAGTCATCCCGAGTCAATGACATCAAAAGCCTGTCGGAAACAAAGACACTCAACTATGACTCTACGCCACTACTGCCAGACCGATCCAACGAGATTTACAGGAACAAAATCTCCACGTATTGTGGACATGATCTGAAATGCTGTCATATTGCAATCAGTTTTTTCAACGTTCTTTTAACTTTTTTTATTGCGCAATCAACAATCATGTTATAGGCGCAATTGATTTGTGTATCGTCCTGACATGGTTGGCACGATGACGAAATCACCCACTGGTGACACTTCCTGGCTCATTATTCTGGACAGAGAAGATCTTAGGGCCAGTGGCGTTTAAGACTGAAGAAAAGAGATTCGACGAGAGGATTGGGATTTGCGGAATGACGGGAATGAAATATGTGAAACCGAGATTTTATGACTTGGTCGACTGTAGGTATGTTGAAGTCGCGGTGAAGTGTAACTGGAAACATGCCGGGGAGCATTGAGGGTGGTTCGAAGGACTTTCGATTGTAAACTCTGGATGCGACCAGTGTTGGATGTCTTGGTGGATTCCACGGGTTTAAATAGCTTTGCAATATTGTCACTTTGTTGGTTATAGTAAGTTTTGAAGTCCGTTATTCATATTATTAAAAAAACGGGCAAGGTTGTGTAGTATCAATTTTAAGACCAATGTCGTTGAAACCAGAACTTCCATTGTTCAGTAGTTCCAGTTTATTACCTTGCCGGGGGGCTTTGAAAACCCGTGGTCAGCCCGAGTACTTTTAAAACCCGGGACCCCTTTGAATATGGTGGGCTAAGACAAAATAAAAGGAATCAATAAGGCGGCCTTGGGTGCACACGGGCACACTCCATTAATTAACCGGCCAAGGACGAGGGGATATAGCCGAAAGGGAGCCAGGAAGAAAGCTTCAGGGTTTACTAACGGAGGGGGGAATTGTTGTGATTAATGCGGCTTAAATGTTAACCCAAAGACCAATTTCCTTCCTTTAAACAAAGCCCGCCAGTTGAAGTGCCGGGGTCCTACGGGGATTTAAGTTGGGAAGAGTCAGAAGGGCTAACTTCTCCATTTGCCCGACGCGTAGTAAAGTCGTTGTCGGTGGCAATAAAACCGCAGCCGGGGGACTCGTGAAAAGATGTCAACCACGAAATTTCATAATCTCAAATCTTGCTGTAAACATTTAGATCCACCATTCAGACGGAGAGTAAGGAGAACACTGGTAAACAGCAAGAAGTAGAAACCTGTAATCCTTCCATGAGGAAAAGCCTCGATGTTACTCTCTATGAATTTATATGTCTAAAATGTCGTTTCTTTCACTAGTTTGTGTAATGTTTCATTTCCACAATTCGGTACTACTTGGGCTGAGACCCGAAGTAGTGGAAAAATGAAAAGCGTGGTTTTTCTAAAACGGATATTCATCGAGGCAGGCAATGGCAATGAGTCTCTGTTAGATAACCAAATTAAGCCCAAAAACCAGTTTTTGAAAAAATCAAATACGCTATTATTGGCCCATGTTATGTATTCACATACGACAAAAAAAACAATACGATAAAAATATGCGATATTTTCCGATTACCCGCCAGAGAAGCGAGACCTTCGGGAACCGATTCGGCTCCGACCTCGACATTCAGATCAAGGGAAACGCGTTTAATAAGGGTAATAACATTTTTAATAACTGTGAATTGTTAATGATGCATTAATTGGCTTACAGTGCCCGCAGTGCAGTTTGAAGCAGTATGTTTGCATAATCATTCAAGGTCGATTTTTGTATTTCAACGGAATGGCGCTCAAGATGTACTACAATTGATAAAATCCTGCAACCTGATACGGGGTTCCATTCGACGTTTCTATTCGTTACTCTGTTACACATATCTAATTAATACGTCTTTACCAAGTTTAAAAACAAAAGTTGAGAATACGTTGGAGAACTACTCGCAAAATCAATTCGAACCAAACTCACAGGAATGATTATACGAAGGACTGTTTTTTCTAATATATGGTCCGCCATATTATTCAGTACTGTATTCTCATTTCAAATTCACGCGTAATGGTTGGTTTAAAAGTCTAGATTTTTGCCACTTACAAGTCGCAAATAAATAACAGCGCCCAACCTTTTCCTGCATCTTGAATTTTGCCAACTTCAGTATTGGGGCCCAGTGTTTTAACAAAACGATTTACCCGGTCGACATTCTGCCCGAGATTGGGGTGGGGGACTTGAATAATGCATTAAAAAACCTTCAATCCACTCGACAGACCGACCCCGCCGTGACAGAATATGAAAATAACATTCCCCACCCACAACACCATAGCAACCTGAAGGCCGCTGTTTCTCTCGATATCAGTGCACAGCCAGTCCAGGGTTAGACCCCCGCGTGAGGTCGAAATTTCAGTTAACAGTACCCAGGTTTGAACCGCGTTCTTCGATGAAAACGAGTGATTAACTGTTAATTTAGATACAAAGTAATGAATATTAGGACGCGGGAGATCAAGAAATGCAAAATTAAGACAAGCACTCCATATTAATTTAACGGTCTGAGTGAAATATGAATTATTTTCTGGCAATACGCCTTATTATGTAAGCCGGAGCCTGCGGCTCGGGCCAACCCTTCTCACAATTACAGTCCCGCCCTTATTCCGCGGCATTCAAAAAATGACGTGATCCGAATTCGTAATGGGTTTAATCATCGGGGTCTCCCTTTTAGCACCCCCCGGGCTTTTGTTCGCTTTTCAATCGCTGCTGTCCAATGCCTTATTACCGGAAAGAAGATTTTGAGGGGAACTTTAAAACCTCCCCCGTGAGATTATTATATTTTACGAATCATCCTAGATGCGCGATATTGCGCGCTAGGTAGGACAGAAAGCAAGCGAGGCGTTGTTTCAATTCGACCTAAATTAAAAGTCATAAGTTTCAGATAATTAAACTTTTTAATGTGTATATTCGGATCGTATTAAAAATAGATGGAGGTCGATTCGCATCGCGTGTCGGCCTTTAGCGCGAAGTATTCTTTTTCTCTTTTTCTTGCCCGCGGCACACCTGCGTGATTTATGACTTCAAACTTAATTGGAAAGCGATTTGCTCTCAGAAATGATACGGCGCAGTGAGCTCTACAAACGGCCGGGTTTATTTGTTTCGTCGAATCGGACGACTTTCAAATTACGAGCGTACGTCCTGTCTTAGTCGATATTTTGCGACGTTAAAGGCATCTACAACACCAAATAACCGATTTACCGATCGCATATCGACTAGACAGTTGGCTTATATTTTCAAATTTTGACGAGGCAGTTCCTACTCTGAATTACAAATTTCATCAAGCGGCCAAATCCTTAGTACTTGAGTGCACGGACAGTTAAAATGAATCGAGGGACTTCGCCGCTCCATTACATTTTAAAACGCAGCCTACTTAAATTTTACGATACTCTCGGGGATTTTACAACCCCATTGTAACCTGGGACCGAATATAGGTGGCCAAAAATTGTAAATTTAATTTTGTTAATTGTGAAACTTTCCGCATTCAGCCGCGGTGCTGCTCACCAACTGCACAGAAATTAATTAGCCCCCAATTTTAATTTTAACCCCTCCGCCTAATTTATTTTTTTACAAAGAAAAGAAGTTAATTTCTGCAAACGAGCGACCCACTTTTAATGAAAATATTCTACCCAAACAACTCGCCAAACCTTGGAAGGCGGCCGGTGGGTACGACCTGGGATAAGCAGTCAATCTCTTTTTTCGGAGACCACAAGGTTTATAGCACCTTTCACCGCTATATCGCCGCTGTGTCCCTTTTTACAGTTCTAAAACGCGCTTTTACAAATAAATTTTACTATTGGTAGCGCGATAAAAAATTTCAAATAACCGTAATAAACAACCAACAAAAAACGTCAGATTGAAAGTGAACACAAATGAATTCATTTAGAAGAAACGCGTAAAAAATAAAGGAATCACGTTTAATAAAATTCACTGGAATACTAGTGATCTTATTGTGTCCTGTCGATAGCTGGCTTCCCAATTTAAAATTTCTCCATTTTTATTTCTTTCTTTTCATTGTTTTCCAATACTGTAATGTATTTGCGCTCGACTCTAGACACCTTCCCAATTGCCCTTTTGACAAAGCGCAATGTACAGCCAATAATGATCCTACATACGATGCAGAAATGAATGATGTTCCCGGAATAAGGTATAAGAAGCGTACGATAAACTGTTGCGAGCAAAATGAAGAAAGAAGCGGACGGTAGCTGGACGTTTCCAACAGAGAGGATAACGGTATAATCTGATACCGGGGGGGAGTCGGCGTTTCGGTGCGCCGAACCTGAATGACCCTGAGTCCCAGATTGAATTCTAATCTGGACAGGGAGGATACTCGCGGATGTAACAGACCGGTCACGCACTTCCTCTCACCGCCAAGAGACACCCCGTCCTCCAACACAAATAAGCCTCCTGGACGCCCGGTGCACATCCCACTCACTCCCGCTTCTCTCGTCAATCTTAAGACTTCACCAACATTTATGTTCTCCGCAAGTAATTTGTTCTTATTTTCGTATCGATTCATGTTTTAATATTTCTGAAAGTATATTATAATTGGACAAAACTGTTGATTCCCAAGCCGATCGACATTTAATTACTCGAACTCGCGTAAAATGTTTATGTGTATACGCCCTGAATGAATGAAACTCCTGAAGCACTTAAAGCGTCTAATGTCGTGCGGATCTTTCGATGCTTTTAGGGAATCGATATAATTCTCCATATATCTCTCAGACGCGGCTGGGACATGAACAGAGGACGCGCAGCCCGGTAAAGAAGGGGGAAGGAGTAATGAGAAATGTGATTTACAGAAGGACTTTTCACATAAAGAGTATTCGGATTTAGCGACAGGCAAAGATATGGTCTAATAACTCTAAACATTGCGTAATGTGTGTAATGTGGCCTTCTTGGGAAGGACGCATATTCCTAAAGAATTTTTAAATCAAAAGTTAAAGGAGGAAATACTCTTCAAAATCATACTCCGCGTATCTCTCTGGTTCAGTGCTAAATTAGAAACCATATACGCGGAAATAATTTAATTATTATACCCCCTGTTTATTATAATAATGAAATTATAATATGCGCCGCGATCAATCTCTAAGGCCCTTTACCCCAAACACAATAACAACGAGGTCAACCAAGAATATGTACGCGCATGTCACAGTATATTTTCATTTGGGGTATGCTAAATTTTCTGGCTAACGATCCTCTTTATAAGCGATAAAAAAGTTCCAAATACTATTTCACAACACCCTTAGAAAATGAAAGCTTAGCCCGTTGAAAGCGGACCGAGTGAGGTGATCATATGTCGGAACGTTAGCGTATCTGTCACCGCCTGACACAATACGGCCACGCGATTTATATTACATCTGTCAAATAACTTCAGTTTTCCCACAACGAAGGTATTATGATAAAAATTGCAATGCAATTTTTGACAGTTGTGCATAAAAGTTAACTTCGACAGAAATTTACCAAAACTAGTTTGCGGTAAATATAACCGCGGGATGGTCGGAATACAAAATTAAGTCCTATTTCTCGATCCGATATTTTCATTGCCGAACTGTTCATAATTATTAACGTGTTTCTGTTAACTGTTTTCTTAATTAATCACACATCAGTTGCCCTAAGCTTTACAGAAGCGTGTCAAAGATAACGTTCGTTGTCACATAGTATGCTCAACACCAGATGAAATTTCAACATAGGTCGTGAACTCTAGTAAGGCGAAGAGTAATTTTCTGGATTATTTCCCGAGAAATATTATGCACATATTTGCAAAGAATGTCGGCCTCCCCCATTGTTCGGGAAGGTAGCAATTCTCACGGTCAAAAGGTGCCACAACCTCGGCAGTCATCTCCATATAATGAAAGCGGGTACATGGCAGGGGGCGGGGGGCCCTCCCCGGCCGCCTTTAATCTCGAGCCGAAGGAGAAGAGGACAAAACAATTCAGAACATAATGAGAATGAACTCATCCACCTTCGGAGGATGTCTCGTTTACCTCGTCCATTGTGCTCTACGACGGGGGAGAATCGCAACAGCGCCCAGTTTCGTCCCGGTCAAATGAACAAAGCGAGGCCGGTTTCTATGATCGGTTTCATAAATGAGACGTCTCGACGGAACCGAAAACAACTCATACAGCGGGTATAGCGGGACCGGTAACGGAGCCGGTGTCTCTCTATATTGTACCGGCGACGGGAATTGGGGCTCTTCAACAGCGGTCTTCTTTCCTCTCGTCAACGTACAAAAGGTGACCGAATTCCGACGATTCGGAAAGAGGGGAGAGGACGTCGAAATGACGCCGATTTAGACGGGGTACCGTATTGATCTTTGGATACGGGAAATTGAGCATTCGAGGCAGTTAACCTCTACATCGGCTCGTCAAATCAAAAAATATTTCCAACGATTTATTCTTAAAATAAACTCCAAAATCAAATGTTTTTTAACGCATGAAAATTAGTATATATATTTTAATGTATGAAAGAAACATACTATTCTACAACAGAGACGGTACGACCAATATTACTATTAGAATTCCTCGCTAGCTTTCAGTTCCCGAAGAATTTGTAGTAGAGAAAACTATTTTTAGATTTTTTATTCTACTATAAAACCGTAGATTAGATTAGAATATATATGTAGATTAATATTAAGAGTGTAATAAATTAATTACACGTTGCGTTATATCACATAACATAAAAATCTTCCTACCCGAATTCGTACCAGTATAATAACTGAAACATCGTAAGATAAAAGTCTACCGCCAAGGATGTCATGTTCTTTTATTGTCATTCCGTTACACCCTGTTAAAATAATTTCCAGATAATTCCACCGAGAAAACTGCTGTAATGACCGACAGTCCAAACAAACTATTTAAATAAAAAGACGGACGGAACTCTGCAAATTATAATAATTGGATAAAGCTTTCATTTCGCTCCGCTACTGCGTATCGGACTAGCGACAAGGTCATTTTTCAGCCCGTTTCTGGTCTCGCTTGATACGGCATTGTATTAGGAGCGAGTAGTTTCCCGGCCTCTCTAGAAAATAAGAAAATCAACCCTCCGTCTCGAGACTCCTCCGCCGCCCCAATGGTTTCCACTCCCTTATCGTATGGTCATCCGTCATGGGCCGTTGAAATACACAGCGCCGGGTCGGTCCCCCAGAAGAAACGAGTCTGGCTCCGAGCCAGACTGCCGCCTCTATAAGCTGATTCCCCTCCACACCCTCCGGTAACTCCTACATCCGACTTAAATGTAGCCCGCACGACTTATCCGGTGCAATCCCTAAGGTGCCACACCTATTTTAGTTAGACCCACGCCACTCTACCCGTAACAGTGGATCAAAACACCGCCGACGCGCTTTCTATACGATTTCCTCAAAAATAATACTAATAGTATAACAGCTTCGTACATAAAATGCTCTGCAAGAACCTTTAAGTCAGACGTCTACACCGACATGATATATACGAACATCGATAGTGCAATCGTCCGGTAGTAACAGACAGTAACGATGAAGGGACGTTTCCTCGATACTCATCTTGAAAAATCAAAGTTGTGAAGATTCACAGTGATGTGACAAAATCTAAATCAGCTGAAATTTGTAATTAAAACAAATGTTGTTTAAGTACATTTCCACCACGGGCCTTTCTACATTTATATACATGAATATTAAAAACGTACCATACCCCATTCCTAAAGCTACATCCTTGAAATTTATATCTGATTTATATTTAACACTTCAAGTGCGGCGATGAACTGACTGCGCACTTATATTCATTGGACAACAGATTTTTTTTCCTGCATTCTACTGCTGCGCATCGACAAGCGAGGTCACTTCCAGTCTTATGCGGGCTTTCACTGGATGCGGAAAATAAGGGCAGCAAATTACGCCTTGTTGATCATAAAGTGTGGTTATTACAGTATCGGTAAATCTCAAAGATTGACGATGCGAAACAGTATTGCCACAAGAAAATACTATACTACCAGCCTCCCTATACCAGTTATTCATATTCCTTTATTACTAATATCAGAAATGTTAACTGTTAATTTATGTATAAATGAAAAATGAGTGATGTTTAGCATGAAGTTTTGAAATAGGTGAGTATACAAATAGGATTTTATCATTATGGGTAGAAAAGCCTCATTTACGTGACAAGTGTTATCTCCGAATTATCTTTTCCTTAGTTAAACGAGTAGTGCAATAAACCAATCTAGGTCGACACGAAAACAACCTTCATAAAAGAAAAACAAGAACGACACATGGTTGGAAATATGAAATCTAATATCTGTTAGATGGTCTGCGTGGGTTTGGGATATGTGGAAACAGACATACCAAACCACGAATAACACAGTATGTACATATATATATATATATATATATATATATATATATATATATATATATATTGAGTGTGTAGTGACAGTATATAGGATGCCACCAACATGCCTAAGTATATCATCAATCTAATGACTGAAAACTATTGAAAATCGCGGGCAACCGAAACTTGGCTATCAAGCGAGTGGAGATAGGAGATCATAAGAATCATGATATTTTTGGTTATGTTTCAGGTGGCCCTCCCGTAATGCGGTGTTAAATTTCGGAATGAAAGCAGTAAGATAATCGAGGAGAAACTAAAGAACGCAGATTCGCTGTTTAAGGAAAACAGATTAGGCTCCCGGTGATTCACCCGTGGGGCCCATCTACACTCAACGGTGTGCTACTTATTATTCCCTACAACATTCATTTTAATCATATTATTCCGATGCTAACTTATTTTTCGTCCTCTTGGGAGGCCGCATTGAAGATAATCGTTCATAAACAATTCTAAGACTCGAAAATAGAGTATCAATAAATAATTAGCATCCAATTCGATAATTATGGTCATACACAAGTATTAACTTCCTTATTTCCTTACAAAAATATTTGAGCAGTACACATCTATAAAAATAATGAAATATTTAAACCGAAACCATATTTTTTAATTGCGGGACAACAACAGGAGAGGAGACGTTCGATGTATTCAGGGATAGTATAACTGCAAAACACAAGGGGTTCGGTGTATTGAGGGATAGTAGAACTTGAACTGCATCCAGTTCAAGTTATACCTTCCTTGCATATATACTTTAATATTTAATTATTGTGTAATATTTCTAATTCTGTTTGCCCTAATAACCCAGTCCTTATTGTAATTTAACATTCTTTTTTACTTACTATATTAATTAAAAATGAAACATTAACTTAAATTTTAATCGAAGATAACAAGTTGGTAGTCCATAAGAGATTGGAATACTTTCATACCACTCGCTAATTTGGTCTAATACTAGACCGGTTTCGACTTGACCATCATCGGTAGCTCTCTGTCAGTAAATTAGTGATACACGTGTTGGCTACTGATGAAGCGACCTGGCTAACGCTAAACCAAATCAGCGAGTGGAGACTGCGAAAATGATAACAATACGACCGCAAGACAGGAGAATCCTCCCCCGCCGGAGGGTGCCTCACACTACTGGAGATTATATGAGGCAGTCATCAGCTGGGACGCGAGTAAGGGTGATCAGGGAAGATGCGATGGGGAAGAGACGTGAGGCTAAAATGGAGAAGGAGGAAGTGAGGGGAGGGGGACAAAGACTGAGTTGTCTTTGACAATGGCGAGGGGCGAATCCCGAGGAAGGGGCCCATTAACTGCACACGGCCGGCTGAACCGGCGGCCAACATTTAGAGCCTCGCGGAACCCTTTCCAGCGCTTTAAGAGAGGATGACGGTACAAAGCAACATTTCATTTACTAAGGAAAGTAACACGCTTTGAAAGCGAGAGAAAATATCTTCATAAACGACGGCAATAAAAGATTCGGAAAGGGAATTGCGCTGTTGGAATTATTAATACGCAATCATTAGGCGAGTTTTCCTAGTTTTCCCTTTTAGTACAATTTACGGCATTATAAAGTAATGGATGCAATTACACTTCTAAAATGTTACGTGATACTCCTTTTTGGAATAAGATATGTAACTAAAGAACAATAGCCATTAATTCTAATTATTTCTATACATTCTAGGTTTAGTGGCTTGAATGAAAACAGAGAAACATTTTAATTTCATTACAGGGCAATAAAAATGCCAAAATCAGAGGTGTGATTAGTTTTCCAGTGAGTAATAGAGTAATGAGTAATAGAATACATAAACTAAAATTATTTAGTAGTAGTCTCATCATATTCAAAGCGAAATAATGAAAGAGTATAATTTCTCTTTGCCACTTCTAATCTACTGCAAATTCCTTCTCAACACCGTGTGTGGTAACAACAACTATTCATTGTAACTCGTCACTGCCATCCTTCGCACAAATCAAACTCGTACTTTACGGTGAAAATCCACTTGGCGGGTTTGCGATATCCCAGTCCGTTATTTGGGAGGCTGGGAAAAGGCCGAGGGATCGGCTGAGTGAACTTGTCGGATTATGACGGCGATACGCAATACCACTGGGAACCCAACTCATCGGTCAAATAGCCCCGATGTACGACCGCCCCCTACCCTCGCTGCATATTTGAAACGCTCCCACAGGTGGGAAAAAAGCCTCCCGACGCCGCAACCCTTAAACCCCCGTCGACGGTGAAACGAGTTTCCTCTCCCGTGAAAATAATGTCGTAAAATATAAAATTCCCGTCGTACAATCGTATTTCGTATACTACGTCAGTCGGCTCATTAACTATCAATACGCTATTATTCAAATAACATACTAAAGTGCCTCCATGTACTACTAACGGAGATTATAGTGTACAATTCATATTCTACGGGCTGTTCGCTGTTTAGATAAACCATTTCTAATGTATGTTCCCTGTACTGTACGTGCTGTGTTGGACCGCGTCCGAAAGGGCAGCTAACACTTATAAGATCACACCTAACAACCCAGTAGAGTACACAAATGAAATAATAAAATTAACGACCACAAAACCTAGGCAAAAACTACTTTCACTTCAACAAAAAATACTATACGGCTAAGAACTGGGCAACCCCACATCTACCACCCTATCCGAACGGACGACAGGAACAGACGAAATCTACGGTATTCCAACCCCTCGAAGACCACAAAACAGGTATTCTAAACTTATATTGTTATGAGTTGAGTTGAGCAACTGTTGAGCAACAGATGGCCCCCGCCGCGGGAAACTCCCACTGTGTGAGATCTTATCACTCGTGTTAACTGCTAATGCTTTTCTGTTCGCGCTTATCGCGCGCTTCCTAATTATGACTGAAACCGCGACGTCAATGAGAATTGCAGGAATTTGTTTTGGGCCGTCACACTCACCCTTAAGTACAATAAAATACATGTTATAAACATAATTGGTCCCAATTGGACAAGAAATTCAACAAAAACTTCTATGTATTTATAAATACCCGTAAATATATAAGCAAATACCAAGCTGTATTTGCGTGTATACGTTGAAATATTTATAATTATGAGCCTCTGGGTCGAATAATGCGTACAAACAGGAAAACTGAAACTGTTAAATCATATTTTAACGTCACATCATGCATCTATCACGATCGAGGCTCATCCATATAATGTTAGTTGCTAACATACTCTGATCACGACCAGTGACCCGTTAGTCCGATTAAAAAATATGCGCTTTACACACTTTACAAAGAACAAGTAGTCAGAAATTATAAACTAAAACTACTTTTCTAATACTTTCTTGCCGAATTAATGGAGGCGGGATGATCGATACAACAATAGGTGATAGATGTTAATATTTGTTAATAACAGGCGATGAGAGAGAGGCGGTGCAGAAAAATCGCATCTGAACGGTTTCTTGCGAAGCGCAACAGAATTATGAACAATTAACAATTTTTGCACATAAATGACGCAATTACGGACAGAAATTGGTGCCAAAGAGAAAAAAACCGTTTATCCATTCTCACGTTTAAGTTCCAATTTAAGCTAAAAGTATAATTGAAATCAGCCACTCCGTTAATTTTACATACCGTACATTTAGTTACATTACTATACACACCCCAATGACATCATGGAAGGTACATTGTTGTCTATTCAAAACAAAGATTAAATTAACCTGTCGTCGATAAATTAATAATAAATAAATAAAAACTATTATAACTAATTCCATTGCATTATTATTATGTTAGTTTGGACAATCCAAGTGAACATGAAACACAAAGCATATTCTTTATATTTCAAAGATATACAAATCGATGTAGGTGAATATCGATATCCATTCGTGCCAATTTTTGGAACAGGTTCCTCGCTTTTATGCTTTCTGTCGCTTGACTATACCAAACATTCATCAGAAGTCGGTCGAGTTGGATACTACAATTCCTAATTTATGCGTAGAAAAACACCTGGGGCTAACCGAAAGCGAGGAACAGGCGCAAAAAGTCCGTGATTTAAGCGAGGTCCCAGGGATCGTGGGAGATCTAGAGGTGGGCAGAATTCCAGGATAAGGAGAAAGTAAAACGGAGTCTGTCTGGAGCGGTAATACCGCCTCTATTACCACAATCCACCGCCAATATCCAGGGCAAACTATTCGAAAAGGTCCCCGACATAACTAGGGACCTTATCTTTAACGGCCGCACCTCAACGAGTTTCGCAGACTTAAAAGGGGTCCGGATTACGATAATGTCTTCTACCGGACGGACCGAAATGATTCAGTTTCATTTATTAGTAAAACTGCCCACCATTCGTTTGCCCAGCGGGGGTCCCGATTATTTGGATTTATAAGGGACAATTACTGAACGAACTTTGAGAGAAAAATTTGGTTAAGGTTTAACCCACACATTGAAAATATGAGAACACAACTGTTGAACTGTGTAATAAAAAAAAACAGTCCACACTGCTTACATTTTGGTAGGAACATTGATAGGAACCTCAGAACCATATTTCTCAATGGAATTGGGCCTTCGACGTTTTAAAGGCCAACATGTAACAATAAGAACGATTCAGACACACTTTCTAATTAACTGGCAACTTTCAATTATGTATTTTCAATAACTAATCGATGCCAGATGTTAATTCAGAGGAGGAGAAATCGCAAATGCGTATCGAATGTTATAGATATGTTATACCGCGTCTTTCTTTGGCGGTCCCGTTTCGCATCATTGCAGTGACTTCATTGGACTAGAAACCCGGAGAAACCGGTGTCCGTAACTTTCGCCGCATACGCCGTATGGAGAAAGTATGGCAATTCGATTAAAAAACCCGCCCAAGGACGAATCGCAATAAATTCAGGCTGTATAATATTTCTCCGAATTAAACGCGCAATAAACAGAAAAAATCTTGATTATATAATATGGGAAAAGATTTACACTGATTTATACCCATCACAATAAATTTTAATTAAGAGCACGGGCTTTGCTGATCTATCTGAATAACAGTGAATACCCCACTTGTAGTTGTTTACCATTGTGATAACGTATCACCGGGTTCTAGCCTTGCATAATTTAGCAGGCGGTTTCAACAATATATTTTTCTTTTAATTTTATGTAAGGACTACAATTTTTTAATTATATTATCCTATCGTTACTAGGTAGTGAGGAAATCATGTGGAGCTCGGGATTTTCAGTGAGGTGAAGTGAGGAGAGCTGTTGAATCAAAGGATTGAAGCGATAGGATATTTTGGAATGGAAGGATTTATTATATCGGGAAGCTGCTGTTTCGTGAACGAACGCGACTTTCAAATCGGAATAGATTTTGCTGTTTATTCTACAAGATATTTAAACTATTAAAAGAGAGTTGTCTAGAATTAAATTATTATTCAAATTGTTATCTGGCATTTGTTATATTTAAGTTATATAATACTGTTGCCTGTGTTCGAGAATGATCGGAGTACTTGCTGCAGAACGACTACATGGACGGTTGCCAATTAATAATCTTCTACTTACGACACATGCTTGTACAATAAATCCGTAAGAAATTCGAACATAAAAGTATTACAAAATTAAACTAATTTACATTCCGAACTGTCGATCGCTGGGATGTACTGTTAAAGTGCGAGAGCGAAAGGAGCACCATTCGTCATATGAGAGAGGATAACAAATTTCGATGGACTCAAATCCAAAAAACCGTAGTCTTTCACTCCCTGTATGTTATTGGCTTTACTGATATTATACAATGCGCGATAAAAGATTTATCCCACGATAATATTTTGAGGGTATACGTAATACAGTTCACCGCAGGTCAGATTTTATAACTTGGAGCCGGCAGATGAGCGGCGGAAAGCGTAAAACAGCGGTCCGATCATTGAGGCGGAGAAATCGGGCGGCGTACGCCACAATTACAGTAAGGTGGCGGTTCGAGGGCCTAAAAGAGAAAGAGAGGAGAGCAAGAGGGCCGTAAAGAAAGGTGAAACCAAGAGGTGTGCAGACGGCCTCGGTTTATGCCCAGTTTATGCAACCCGCATCCTACCAGCCATGCATCAACCATATTTCTAGCGAGTCTATGCCCTCAACTAGAATCGTGTTCGAAGAAGACCACACCCATAAAACGGACTAGCATGGCGCGGGTTGTACACGTTCCATACAAAATTACGGTGAAAAAGCAGTCAGTACACCCTGTAAAACCAATTAAAAAAATATTTTGTATCACGGTCTCCAACATTGTGAGTTTGTAAAATATACTTCAGGTAGATTCGAACGGATTTTTAGATTCAGCCTGTCCACATGGCGTTGCGTCAACGTTTGATGGATATCAAATATGACTACTTTACAGATTAAATAGCTGGTATCAATGGCTATGCATTACATTTTACCGTTTAGCAGTGTATTTTCCGTTGCAGGTATTACCACGGTTTTGCATTGCAAATTATTTCATTAGGTATGCCGCGGCAATAGCGCAATAATGATTAAAATTCGAGTCAGAATTAAATATACTAGAAACATTGTCATACACAGTACACGGCGTATCTCCAAAAACAAAGCCCTGATCCAACAAGCGGGGCGATTTACAGCGACAAAGCTTTACCCGCAAAGCATTTGTTTACACATACCACACCTACCCTACACAGATAACAGAACAAGCACACCTGTAGCGGCTATGTTATCTGGTCCAGAAGGTACTTATCATTCGGTTTAGATAACACTAAGAACTATAGTTTTTACGGTGTTCTATCTCCTCTCGCTCGGTTGGTTGTTACACCTATTGCTTGTGGCGCATCTTGACTGCACTTTTCCTGACACAGTACACAAGTAATGAGCCAGTAAAAGTGCAGACAGACAACCAATATGCTCGAGTGGCTCACCAAACCAGCCTATCTGATCTAGCTTTTCGCGATAAATTTACAATGAACAAGCCACAAAGCCTTATTTCCAAACATAATGACGTTATCAGGAAAACTTTAATAGAATACGTTAGGTGTGTATTTCGCCTTTGGTGAAACTGGGCCAACGGCGGCAACTATCGACTATCCGACGGGACGTTACAATAAAACTGGGTTGGAAATATCATCAATCACTGGCGAGTGTGTACCAGCTCCTGCCTGGTATAACGACCTCGGCCGAGCAAATACAGGCTGCCGTGTTCAACTCTCTCCTCTCTCTCTCTCTCTCTCTCTCTCTCTCTGCCTCGAGCGGAGCCCACATGGGTTATTCACAAGACCGAGATAGCCGCCCTCTAATAAAGTCAGCCCCTCAGAAATGTCCGTACAATCGAACTGTTGCGAAAGAGCAACTAGGCGGACACGGATTAAAGAGTTCAGAGGCCGCCTATTGTCCATCAGGTATAACAGGTAGTTACAATTCATTATTGGGGTCAAATACATATTTCGCCCCATGGCGCAAGTTCGCCACTATAAGAATTGTAATTTTGAATAAACTAGATACACTTCTGACAAGAAAAATATCTTGACTCTTCCAAAGCCAAAGTGATGAAACAGAATATGGGTACAGTTTTTGTTTGGTTCATTCTCACGTCCGGTTGGCATGAGTGAAAGTTTTGTACAGTCAATAATGCTATTCTGAGAGACGAGCACACTACCTACAGTGTTGGTCATTGTCCTTGTTAACTAATCGAGGCTAGCCGCCTACTGATGTTCCAGCTACTTGAACTGACCAAACCAACACATAAAGCGGTCTCAATACCCAGCCTACTTCAGCAGTTTCGTTGGAAAATAACAATTCGTTTTTTTACAACAGCAAAAATATAATCCTGGGGATAGAAAACCAGACATAAACTAGGTAATGTATATTGCATACAATTTGTACGCAACATTCCATTTAATTTGACAAACGACACATTCTCATACAAATGAATGACTCAACTGAATAGATTCAATTCAGTTCCTCGTGTTTGTCAGAAAACATATATTGACTTAAATTTCATAGTTCGAATGGGACGCCTAGCTAACAGGTCAATGGTCGAAAAATAAGAAATACGATATTTAGAACAAACAACAATTAAATACATAACTCCTAAGTTGTATCACTGTTGAAGCCGCATAAACCTGTTATGGTATATCGCCTTATGACGCAACCTCTTAAGTAAAACACGCTATAGTTATATAAGATTTAAAGTATTTATTCCGAATCCCATAATTATAAAGTAATGGTAATAGAATTAATTCTTCTCATCCTTTCGATATATTTTTAATAGGTTTTTAATAGTCGCAGGCTTCAAAATGATTTCTTTATAGTCGTTCCCGCTATCATAATAATAAATGACCCGACTTCCCCTAATAGGTCCTTAGAAGGATTCGAAAACTCCAAAGAATGCAACTGTTGAGGTCGTTTACACATTTATCCATGTCATTAATGATTATGACACAAGCACAGCGATTAAACAAAATTGTCAGTTGTTACATATGAAAAACCATGTAACTAGTGTTACTTCACTTCTGTTGTGATTTAATGATGATTAGAGACGTCATCACTCGTGCCCACTTACCATAAACTAATACATATAAACCTAACTGCAATATCTAAAGTATGTGAATTATGTACTAGGCGTAAAAAACACGAAATTTATTTAACTTCAATAATAACTATTTATTGGTTCCTATCGGGATGGCTGCAAATTGATACTGAACCTAACATTTAGGGCCGAAATTCGTTGTGCTTCGCCGATTCGTTTCGGAGATGAACCGCCCACGGAACTGCGTGGGCAATCGCGCAGAGAGAAAATGCTCCCGATATTTTCACAAACAAAAAAAAGAGGAACGAGCGGCAGACAGAGGTGAAAATCTCGAATTTCCGATTTGTTTTGCTGCGATGTCAGTTCACGTCAGAACGCTGTAATCCGAGGTGAAAACAAGTCGAAATATAAGAGCGATAAGATTTTCAGGCAAGGACGGACGACTCGGTTTAATACCAAGACACGGACTGGAGAGGAAAAAAATTAGAGAGATATTTTCTAAAACAAGAAATGCTAGATAAAACCGTTACAGGAGAATGTCGTGAAGGAAGTGAAAAAAAAACTGATTTTAAAAAGAATGTTTGCATGCCTTTAGTACGTAGCAACAAAAAAATAATTTGTTATACTTTTAAGTAAAGCATGTATGTTTGTGCATATATATATATATATATATATATATATATATATATATATATACACAAACGTTTATTCCACATAATTCATACTTCATGCAGTTCGATCTAAGCCTTCCAACATAACCTTCCAAAAAACCCATTATATGGAGTTTATATAAGCGATAGGTGAAATCGCATCGATGGATGAATAACGAAACAAAGTGCATGAATACCCGTACGAGTCATTATGAGTATTACAAAGGGATGATGAACGCGAACCAACGATGCATCGGGTTGTTCAGGGAGAAAAAAACAGTCGGTTCTACAAGGCATGAAAGTCCGACAGGTATCCAGATCGCGCCAGATTCCTTTCCCTGCAGTTCAGGAGATATTTATCTCTGGCATTATCCAACCTGCGTCATTATCCAGGCTTGTTATGCAGACAGGAAGTCTTTCCGTAATTATAATAGAATAGATTTCCCGTCCTGAGGGAGGGGGTGTGGAGCATTTTCAATAGTCCGGCGAACAGTTGACCCGGATGTGACGCGGGGTATCTACATATCTCACAGGGCGGACACCGCTGTCCGATCCCTCGATCCCGTTTAAAGGAGTCCTTTCTGGCCTTGGCATTTACACGTTTCTTACGAAAGTCGGAGCGGAACAATAAGAAACCGCGCAGACAAGAAGGAAAAAACTACATTATTTTCCTATTTGCGAAACGCCGCTTACTCGAAAAGGCAGACGCCTTAAGTTATTGAGTTGACGTTAAATCCTTGACGGTGTGACCCTAGCGTATCCCGCGCGGTTCCCATAAACGATAAGGTAATAATTGGCACTTACTTTTTTATGGATACATTTACCTTTATTCGTACTGACTTCATTTGCAACACTCACTTATATAGCCATTGATTCGTGACTTAAAACATAGCGGCGTAATTAAAACATTGTCACCGCATCTTAAAATAGATGGATTTTTTTACGATTTAAACATATTATTTCCTGTACAACTTTTGCTTCCAAATATTCTCATGCCTATGAATTACTAAGAGCTATCTCGACTCTGTTGAACTAATTCTACTGACGCAATTCAATTGAACAGTTTATTGTCCATATTGGAGAGCATTAAATAACGCCTTTAGTCTCGAGAATGTGCTGATAAAATGTATTTTTGTATCCATATCTGACACTTGTAAGTAAAAAATTCCTCTTCATAAACATACAAATGTTGACAGTGAAATTTATCAAAATAAATAACTCATTCAAAATGTGTATTAAATTCGATTGAATCGCTCATCATCATCGCTATAACATAAGGAACTTCGGCCCTACAGTTGCCATAAAATTATACTAGAATGCTTAAAGGATTTATGTAATCTCGAATTTATTTCTGCGCGAAAAGCAGTAACTTTAAAGACCCCAGAGTAAAGTTTCAAGAAGAAGGAATATTCAATGCTTCAAGTTGGGTAAGCGCCAGTATCGAGAAATATAATCGGTTCCGCATAAAAACTTTTATATTTGCCCGGGTTCATAAAAAACGCGAAGGTCGAAACAAATAAAAATGAAAATCAAACAGCGGCGAATGAATAATAACGATGATACATCCAGTTTATAGGCTTTCCTAGAACGGGCGCGTCCCTATTTAGGGAGGTTTATAAAATAAAAAAGTTTGTTAAATTTCGCTAGTCACCCCCTTAAAATAGAATGAAACAAAACGGTCCGCGGACAAGGCAAGTTTCGGTCGTGGAACTTGGTAGTATTGAAGAGTTTAAATGGGTATTCGATCAAGGGAGCGGTAGGATTTACGAGACAATAGCTGGAAAACGAACTGAAATAAAAGGTGACATCAGCCGCAAATAATCTAAACCTACCTAAGCGGCAACAAGACAGCGCGGTATTCTACGTCACTCTGGCCATTGAAAACCACACTGGGTTTAAATCTTAGGTTTACCGCGCTACGTTTGGAAACATTTCATAAGAAAATAATGCAAAATTACATAATTGATGATTCGACATTACTATACAATAGTTGTTGCAAATAATGATCGCATCTTAAAAATATCGCTGTAGGTAACATAACCTACAGATCGCTTTAACCCTGGGCAACCTTTGTTCAAGTAGTTGACTAGATCCATCTCTGTACAGGCAGTAATGCTTCAACGTTTCTCACACATTTTTATATATGAGGGGTGCTCAGCCAACACTGAGAATAACAAGAGAATTCGGCGTAAATACAGATTTTAAGGAATTAAATCGCTTTCTAAGAGGCATTTACTAATTTGGAAATATTTCGCGTGAGCAAAATATAGCCTCACGGATTCCTTAGAATGCCTACAGGTACAGGTTTATACAACCTGCGATCCTGTCGCACACGCAATCAAAAAGAACACGACGGTCGGAAATTTTCTCAAGACACTTCGATTGTGAAAGTGGATTGGATGGGGGGCCCCCACGATAGTTGAGCGGCGACGCTACTCGAAAGATGATTATCTGTTCGGACCCGGTGAATGAAGAGTGAAAGGGGCCCGAACAAACGCTGCGGGGTTATATCCCAAGTGCGGACATAATTCTTCAATGGTCCGCTCCTAACTCTTCCTCGGAGGAGCCTGGAAGCAATAATTCAAAAATGCAAATCGGAGCCGAAGTTCTCCCCCGAAAACTCCCTTGACGACTCTGGCAATAAAGACGCCACCGGGTAAAAGTTCTGTTGTGAAATAAATGGGCGGTCGTTATTTTAAAAGTCCGAAGTCCGATGGGAAAAACTAAACGCGCTTTCGTCGCGACGATTCCGCCATTATACGTCCCGTCGAGGAAACAGTCCTTTCGAGTCGGGCGACTGAATAAAAACGAATACGGCAAAGTAGGTGTACCCAGCTAGTGTAAATATATAAATTTACTGTTAATTTATGTCGCTCTCGTTTTATTGCCGTTCTACGGTGGGGCAGGGATAGGATGCTTTACTCGGAAACTAGGAAAACTGTCCCTAACTGAACTTAGTTCAGAATTTATAGTTAAATAACCAGTCGCCAGGCAATACCGAGAGCAGAATTTTAACAAGTGCCACCCAGAAAAGACAATGAACTAAAAAAAGTCATCTACGGTTGTTTATAACAAAAATACTATCTTAATTTATTATCCCAATACTACCGACGGATCAACAATGTAGAGAAGACCAATTAAGTAATGGCGTTATTCAATTTAAACTTTACCCAAGGCGGGTTATTAAACAAGAGGTCTTAAATTTATCCCCCCAGTGTTAGATGTCAAGGGGTCGACGCTCAGTTAAATAATTCATTAAGACAAGTCCGAGGAATAAAGACGTTTATTTTACACCGGGAGGAGTCGTATAAATGGTAAATAAAAGTCGAAGTATATATTCGTTCAGAGAAAGCATATATAAACCGGCTAAGAGACATGGCGTCATACAGTTGGCAAAACCGTAAAGCAAAACAGTGCCACACCTGCATATTAACCGGCCGCATTATGAATATCGAACCGGAACCGGTTATGAAAGAAACGTCGGCAATAAATCCACTGATCGGCCTTAATTACGGATAATTGACAGTTTGAATGTTTAAATAGGCAGTCTCCCGCCTGGCATGTAGGAGGGGGGGCGGACCGCGTCGTCACACGATGCTGTTTTCCAAGGGCAATGCGCAGTCGGACCCAACTGAGCGTTGGAGGATGGTCGAACGAATTGCTGAATTCCTTGCCATCTCCCATAATGCGGGAAATATTAAGTAACCATATAACCTGAGAAGGTTCCAGACATAGATAGAAAGAGAAATGTCAAGTTTGTCATCTCATTTATAATTAGTTACTCCATGAATACCTGGAATATCTTTTATAAAACAGAAAACGCCGTATATATTTTGACAATTTAGACAATTTCGCACAGAACTATGTTGATAGTTTTCGAATACAGAATCATTATTATGTTCTTATATGTTTCTATTCAGTACTTCATTTAGTTATTTAAACATGGTGTTTCCATTTCAGGTAATCAATTTTTCTACATAACCCAAATTTGTCATCCATTTCATTCTGTTTGGTTTGTCCTAGACTTTCGTCTCACATCCCGTCTTCAAGAAAAATAGTTGATAAAGTGAATAATACGGCAGGATCAACGACTCAATTGACTTTCATTAACCGTTCGTTATCGGACCGGATGAATACTGCGCACGATTGACTGGCATGTTGTAGACAGGATAGGGAAGTGGTCATATAGGAGGTACAGTCCGCAGTTCCTGTTTAGAGGGGCGTGCACAGACGCTTCTAACGTTTCTCGCGACGAAAATAGATGTCACCTATTTGGTCTTGTGTTGTAAGGAAGAAAGAAAAAATTAATACGCACACTGATTATAAACTTTAAATATCAGAATTAGTTAACCCAGAGTAAGAACATTTCTTACAACACGTTTCATCAGGTTATAACAAACGTCTTTGCTTTTATCTTAATTTCTGTTCTTAAGTTCAGTAATTAAGTTCTTAAATGTATATGAATTTATATATGCTGTCGTGCCTGAACACTGAGAAAACTGGGAGAATTTTCTGTTCAAATTCCGGGCAGTAAATATTCTTTCTTCGCAAACCGATTTTTCACGATATCTTCCGAATAACGGATTCATATTACTCGAACTAAAGGCCCAGCGGAGCGAAAACCGATTCGGGGCAATAAACGCCGCCGGTTGGGCAACGAGGCCTGACCCGAAACTTAGAAATTCAGAGGCCCCCGCTCTGGAGTCGCGCCCCGAATCCAAATCGACGGCATATCGGCGGAGGCCGACCCCTACCCGGCCCTCCCTATCTCAAAATATCTGGCCCACTCTACCACTAATGAAACCTTGAGGTCACCGGCCAATTCGTTTATGGTTGGCCAACCTGTTTCGGTGATGAGGCTGACGAAGTAATCTTTAAGCAATCTCTAAGACGCGGATAATTTTAAAAACTTTCGAATAAAACAAAAACAGAACGACTGCAATAGTAATAGCGGTGTCAGATTCTAGGAACGGATCCTGCGCACTAAATATTCAGGTAAAATATTTTATTTTATTACATTTCCCTTAATTCTGTTTATTTTAGTTTTTTACACTAGGAACACAGAAATGTATAACTGTGTCATGCTGAACTGTAATTTTATTCCTTAAAAAAATATATAAATTGAAGAAAAACAATATCCACAGTAAACGTGCAGAGAGAGTGCAGACACGATGACCCACAGGCAACCGATATAGTAATGAAGATGGCGAGCAGCTGGAACCGGTCTAGCAAAGGAGCAAATCAGCGAGACTAGTCTCGGAAGATCGAATGAAATATGGTAAAAAAAGGAAGTATAAATTTTAAAAGGGAAAAATAGAAACAATTAATGGTACCAAAAGTATTTATTATCCTATTTGAGTATAATTGACAAGGAATGAGCAGATTTCCAGGAACAGAAGTTTTAGTTTTTTGTTAATTTATATATCAACAGTTTTCTTTTATGGAATAAACCTAAGAAGATGTATGACGACGATATTATACCGGTTAAAGATGTCGAACTAGACTAAAGGAACTAGGCGAG
The DNA here is from genome assembly GCA_019843655.1 of Lethocerus indicus. Taxonomy (NCBI): domain Eukaryota; kingdom Metazoa; phylum Arthropoda; class Insecta; order Hemiptera; family Belostomatidae; genus Lethocerus; species Lethocerus indicus. Next base: position 15,129,810 of record JACDQD010000008.1, read on the forward strand.
CAAATGTAGCTGCGTGGGTTGAAAAACATTCCCTCGCAATTTTCAAATAGTAAGTCCAACTGTTGAGTGTTTGAGATTCTGGGAAGAATTACATTTCTAGGGATAATATATAAGTTGCACAAAGTTTACAGCAGCACATGAATTCTGAACTCGCCACCTTAAACGGGGCCCGAATTACTTACAGTTAGCGTGAAGAGAAATGAAGCAATTACTTCGAGAGTTATCCCTTTCTTGAAAGTTAAATTAAAACAATCCCGGGGCAAAACCCACGTTCCGGAAAATGAGGACCTCGCAAATTTGTTACCAACCTATGCGGGAGTGTATGCGATATGCGATTTCGAAAAAGGGTTTCGCGGCAGGCAAAAAGCTGTGACGGCAAATAGAACAGGGAACGAAAACTCCCGGGATATATACTCCGGTTCAAACACGGGCCCTGTAAAAAAAATATCTTTACAGAGCATCTCTCTCACTATCACAATCTATAGTTTTCAGAGTGCTTGTATCATTGAACAGAGTTCCAGCACAGGTCTGTTGCTGTATACATTTTCGGTAGTTCTGTGTCAATACGATGCTCACTCTATGCCTTTTCTGTGCGCAATGTCCGCTTAAAAAAAAATAAATTCAAATAGGAACGATGGTTTGGTGGCTGGGTGCAGGAAGGAAATCTCCGATCAATCAAGCGGCGATCGTAATAAGAAAAAAAGGGAAATATTTATATTTTTATTTTATACATTTCCTCCGTCGAACTCAAGAACGGAAGTTGTACTGTCATGACGAATTGTGGGAGCCGGCCGCCTCCCCGAATCCCACTTGGAAAGTTAAAACAAACGTCCCTAACTTTCACCAACGAACAATCATACGGTTTATTATGCTAATAAGTATGTAAAATATAAATAAAAGCAGTTTCATGAGCGTTTGTCAGCGGTTCTCACAGCGAAGCAATCAAAACCGAGAGAGAAACTTGAGAAAAATAATCATCGAAACTGAAATTATTTTCTGTCACGACTTTTTCCTCGATCAAAAATTTCAATAAACGTCTGCTAGATGCTTTCAGTGCGATGAATGCAATAATTTTAACGCTGAGCAAAAACGAGCTAGTTATTAGCAACCTATCCCAATAATTTACTAACAGATGTTAGACTAAAAGATGTTCACTGAAATGTACCGCTGTTGACTACTTACGAATAGTACATTTTTGAAAATGTTTTAACCCTTGTTCATAAGGTGTTAATATTACTGGACACGAGTCTGAATATGCGGTTGAAAATTGAAGAGACGATAAAAATGAATAAAGAATCCCCGCATTTATAGATAACGGTTGTGGTGGTTATTTAAAATCTTTTATAACTTAATGAATTCCGATCTTTTCAACGCCAACGCTATATCAAGGTTCCCTGGTCGTTAACGCCCCCATAAAGGTTTACCCTTTTATTTCTCTAGGGAAAAACATGTTTCCTATATCGGTTCCCTCGTAAAAGTGGGTGGGTGCAAGATGGAAAGGAAGGAGGCATGCAGCGGACAAGGTCAATAGTATTCTCTCGTGACCGGAACCAACCTGAACTATCTTGTTAATCTGCCTCTGCCAGGCGCAGCTTATAAACGGCACTGCCAGACAGCTAGATTCCAGACGGTTAGAGCAACCTCAATCGGAAGGTTCTTCTAACCGAACGTAATCTGGAAATGAAACGTTAAGAAAAAAACAGACAGCATATTATGTAACCGGAACCTTGAAGCGTCTTTTTTTAAATTTCGATTCCTTTAAGGTGCCCTTCAACTTCAGACAAAATGCTGGCATTTGCGCAGGCCGACTGCATAACGCTATTTATATGCATGCATGCCATTACACGGGCTTGAAGTTTAATTAACGAAGGATTTAAAACCTTCTTCAGTAAGTAGTACCAATATTTCAGACAGGTTTACAAAAAAAGGGAATTGTCAAAGCCTGAACTGGCAATGTGCAGGCAAATGGTGAATTGTCGATAAAGAAACAATAAACGTTGGATCCAATTCGACGGGCTAACTAAAACAAATGGTCCGAATTTCGTAGATATACGCACAAGAGCTGTCATCCCCCTAGTAATACATTACTCCCTGGATAGGACCAGTGGTTTGATCGGGACCTCTTATCGGTCCAGTCCCCAGTGAAAACACTGAACGTAATTTAGTTTATCAATTGGCAAGTTTAATATGCATAAGCGTACAGAAGTTTCATACATATCTGTCAACAATGATAACAAATAAACTTTAATAAGAACATTATTTATTTGTGGAATTAACATTCTGAAATTTCAGAGATAAAAATAAGTCTCTATTCCCTTGCGTTAGGCTGAATATTAAAACAAATAAGGTGACGTAGGGAGGAACTTTCTGATATATATATATATATATATATATATATATATATATAAATGTATAAATAAATAAAAAATCTGATCTTGACAAAATAAAACTTGGTGGGTGGAGCCCTCTATCAGGTATAACCCCCCGGGAGTATGTCATATATTTATTAGATTACGTGGCATATTCTAAATTATTAATATATCTTTGGTCTGTGCCAATCGATTTTTTTTTCACGGTAGACTATCCAAATAAATTCCCTGAACAAATTGGCGGATCGACGTCCCAGCATAAAATCTCATTCCCGCGTAATCTATGTTCGCAATAAATGGAGGCCGGAACCCCTTATCATTCCCGTCCCTAGGGGAGCTGTGGATGAAATGTAATTCATTGGTATCCATTGGGGGATAATAAAAACAATTCACAGGAGGGTTCATCCTGTTTTAAACCGCTGATTTATACGACGTATATGGTAAACATTTTCACGAGTAGACAATCAAAATGATATGGTCATATTTATATTTTCGATCGAGTTGTAAAATTAAACAATACAAACAGAAAAAGATAAATATATCTGGTAAAGCAATAACTATTTTTTTAATGACTACGCACTGAAGAGCCAGCAGGAATTGCAGATTATAAAATGGTTCTTATTGTACGTTGATGAAAAAACTACTTAGTGAACATTTGACGATTTTCGATCAATTTGATTACTACCGGAACGAAAGTAACAGGTTTACAACATTTTAATCCCTTTATAAAGTGGGGTCATCAAAGCTGGAACGTTTGAACCCCTTACGAGAGCGCTCCCTGGTGTACCAAGAACGAAATGCGATTGGTCGAAGCGGCCGTGTTTGCTCGGCCGTTTATTCGACGGGACACCCTCGAATATTCCATCCTTCATATTTGAATTCGGAGCGTTGCCTCACATCACAAATCGGGTGAAATAACACCTCCCAATATTAATCGCGAGGCGTTTCGAGGGTGGAAGGGGTGGTACCCAGGTCGAAATATTTTCAGGCTTAGAGGGGTCCGAAAAACCAATTCCAGACCATATTTGTCCGTGCTCTCGAATAAATTCGAACCAATTGGCAGCAGGAGCCTTCCCCGAATAAACGCTGCTAGTTTTTATGCGGGACCGTAAATTCTTAAAGGGGCATCAGTAAGGGGCTAACTCTCGTTTGGAATACCGAGGCCGTATAAAACGGGAAACACGAGTTGGTCGTGACTGAATTTTTAATAATTCCGTGCCTTCGAGCGTATATATTTTGTTTTCAGGCAAATAAACCTTTACATTAGTAATGGTCGGGTATCGAGCTTTATGCCTAGATTAATTGTTTCCTCATCATTATGTTGATTTGAGGTAAATGCCACATGGGTATGTTGTTACATTAAAGGGGTTAAATTTATAATAGTAGTGCGTATCACGATCCTCGTTGTCTGATAAGTAACAGCAGCAATTAGTTAATAAAGAATAGATTGATAGATTGATGGAACTTGATGAATATTGATCAAGGAATTGAAAGTATGAAAGACGATATAGAATAAAGCGACTCGGAAAGATAAGGAAACAAGTGGAGAAGGTATAAAAAGAGGATTGATGAATATGAAGTGGCGAGGAAGAAAAGCGAGGCAGGAAAACTGTGGCGAACAATAAGCTTTGTCATGTTGTAAAAGTGAAGTATAATCAAGAGCTACCGCATTGTTCAAACTCGAGAGGTCAGTGCAGTTTATATAGAAAGTGTGCAATATTTACAGTTATAGCCAAAAACAATTGTAACGATGTAAAAAGAAAATTGTAATTTTACGTATAATATGGACAGTTACACAGTATTATTAGACAATAATAACTCAGTTACAATAATTAAAATTAATTATTTCGAGCACGGAGCTACTGACATTATATGAATGTGTTAGCGAAACCAGTTCCGTTAAACAATTTCTGATAAAGGTTTGTACGTTTATTAGTCGAAAAATAAATTCGAATACATTGTAAAGTAGAATGTATAACTTATATCTGATTTAATTAAAAATGATAACTCTAGCGAGGCCATCAGATTGGGTTCGTAAGATCCCTAATTTGTTTTGCTTAATGAATCTTTTATTAATTACACATAACTAGAAGAGATAAGCCACATAATGTAAACTATAAACATTTTTTTATATTTTTAGTTCTCAATGGAGTACTAATTGAGGGAGATTGCTTCAGCACATAAATTTATTTCTAACAGCATCAACTATTATATACAACGATTATCAAATTAATTTTTATTTCACTTACATACCACGATATTAATTACAAACGTAGGATTTTTTGTAATTTGTTTTTTAAACGACGCCTACTTTGTTGATTCCAAAACCCGAAGAGATTAATGCTGTAATTAATTATTACTTCTTCACAAGTCATCATGACAAGATGTCACGTTTGACAGAGGTTCGCCATTTCTCTCTTCCCCACGTTCGCAAAGATAATTATTCCAGTCCGTATACTCCGCGTTCCTTACCTTCCAAAAGAAATCCATCATTCCCTCGTTTGTATTCGACAATTCCACACGAAACCGACAATGTTTTTCAAGGAAAACATTAAAGACGAAATAATTCTCTCAGAGTAACTGATTTATAAAAGACAAACATATTGTGTAATCCAGTAGTACGGATATGAATATTATATTACTTCGTCTTGCAGTGTCGCGGTGGTATTGATCCAAAAGGGGCCCTTTTGCAGAATTTATTTTACACTTTTCGACATTGTTCGCGCCGCATTGTTCTTTCAGAACAATGAGTACAACTCGCGCTCATTCATTTGTTCAGGTAAGTGTATCAGAGGTCTGAGCATACATAGAAATGTAAATTATTGTACACTTATTACTGTATTACTGAAATTTATGCCGACCATTTTACAGAACGGCTACAGGTTTTTATCATTCATCCAGTTTTATTAAATCCGGTATTAAGTTGAATAAACCGACATCCATGAATTGTGATGAAACTAACACATAGTCGGATTATAACCGAGAGGTAACGTTTCACTCCTCGTTCGTCGTAAATTGGAACCATTTTACGCTTTAAAATATTGTGTTGTAACTTTCTACCCATTCAGTGTAGAATTTGCTACCTGAACGGTCCTTACCGTAAAACACTTAAAATGAAAACGCGACATCCGTTGACGGGAAGTTCGGCTTCAAGATGGGAAAATCATAAATTACTCCAGTTGCAAAGTCTCCGCGGCCAAATAAGGTCGCGTTTAATTAATGCCGACGCGTTTAAGAATGCGGTCCGCCAAAAGTGCGACCTCGGGACCTAAGGAGAGTTCAACAATGGGCGATGTAAGATATATTTACTAGCTCGACAATAATGTAGTAGGCTCATCGCGAAGAGGCAGTCGGGCGGAAAGACAAGGCCACTAGAGGTCGATCTACGCAAAAATTCAACCGTGAAAAAAATCAGGACGTTCAGAAACTCAGTAAAAAAACCTTTTGTCCTTATAGTTACGTAGATGTATAAAGTATGAGATTTTCAACATATTATGAAAGAACGGCCATTAAGAATAACACGAACGAGGGAAAAAACAGTGCCCACTCCAGACTTCCATTGGGCTAGAAAAACAGTCTACGAATGAAAACAAAACGCTACTAAGTTATCTACCTTAAAATAGTACATATAGTATTGTCAGCATGAGCTGAATAAAGAATAAAGAACGAAATTTACATTAGATATAGAACAAGTCGAAGCGTAGAAGGGTAACCAACATTCAAAGAACACATCTTCAATATAGCCTCCAAATTCATCAACAATGTATTAACTAAATTAGAATCAGCACCTCTAAAACAAATCAACGGGGACATAAATTTCGGCATAAGTGCCTGATAATACTGACAGGACGCAGGAATCACACAAAATACATACAAATCCATGGAGACAACAATTAATTATGATGCCCCCCATCATGAATTTGCTACATCCATTGTCTGCTTAATGAATATATACTGTAACAACCGAGACACCCCAGTCAAGAGTAATAGGAGGGCGGACGGTTGAAAAAGGGATGAGTTTGAAATTGAGCGGGTTAAGAAAGGGCTGAGTGAAACTTCTTGAAACGAAATCGTAGGACTTTGGAGACTACATTTTCTTAACCAGACAGGCAAAACTTTACCCGAACTTTCTTCTTTTCTTTTACTCGAACAACGCGAAATACTAAATCTCACGCTTACATACATTCTAGTCTTTCTGTTCTCGAAGGGTTTTATTCAGCCGGTGCTGTAAAGTCTTTAATAAGAATGTCTCCGATTTAAACGTTGCCGTAATTAGCCGTGCTGTAACCAGCGCCTGCATTTTTCAATAATTCGATCGATTGCCTAACAGTCAATGAACCGTTTACATCCAGCCGTACTTCGCATTCGTTTGTTGTTTTTTTCAAATGAGAAAGTTGTTTAGTATGACGTGTACAGAAGCCTTGCTTGATAAAAGGCTTTGAGCTAAATAAATACGTCGCGACTGACCAAGAACTGCAGTGATCGAACAATTAAACAATATACATGTTCAAAGAGACGAACGACGGATTGGACGTTAGCATTATAAGAAGGAATATCCCCAACTTTTATTAATGAGAACGTCTGCTAAGTTTATAGCAGAACACACTAAAGAATTATATTTCTGTGCTATCCCAAGAATTTATAACTTCGTATTTTCTCGGTACGCAGTAAATATAATACGCGACGAGTATGAAAAATTAGTAGCGGGGTTACCGAATGCTACATGTAACCAATAAATGTATATTTCCCAGTAGATAAATTCTATAGTATCGGCAATTATAAAATATAATAAAAGTAGGAATATAACTATTAAGTTCACATATTAAACTTCGTGAATAGAGACATAGCCACAGAGAGTCGATAGCCAATTTTGAGCAACTTTGGCTCGTGTTTAGTGTGGGCATGTGAAAGCTGGCTGTGGCCTAGGCCGAGAATGCTGTCACAAGAATATAAATCAGTCTACCTTGTATGAAACAGAGTCCAGGTACAACGAGTTCTAATTCTACCAGAATTCATAAAATATCGAGCATCGGAGTCCGGCCCAGAAAACCCTGCCGCTGGTAGTTTCGACATTTGTCGACCGAACACGGTCATTATAATTGAAGAGTAAACGAAATAGTAGGAAAACCTTGACGGCGCTTTTGCATTAACTGGGTTCTCTTGAGCGGCTTCTTCCAACTTTCCTTGTGTCCTATTTGGGGCTTCGCCTATTTTTAAGACGTGCTCTAACAAAAGCGCCCGAGAAAAGTTCTCCAACTTGCCAAAAGTACCAGATTTTCATTTGCAATTATAATCGACGGACTGTTTATGCCTCTCTAGTGAACTGGCAAACAACGATTATAACCGGCTAAAATGTGATCGTCGTTTATAACTAAGAACTAAGCGTTGAACGGGCACATCTGTCGATAAAAACCATATATCATTAGTCTATACCCCAATTAAAGTCAGACGTCAAACCGATAAAAGTGAAAGTGATCTATATAATAATATTAACCGATTTGAGAAACCTGAATTACTCACGCGTACTGACCTCCTTAGATGTTTAGTTACTACTGTCAGTTGACGGCATGCCAACTGTATTTATCGTGAATAAAGATATAGGATATCAACTATCGTAATTAAAATTGTAAATTATATTACTTGGCAAGCCATTCAGAAGGAAATACAGTTAACAGTTTGAAATAGAACCGGATCTATATTCGTATTAACACATCACATTCCGATTCATGGTTATCGCACCTGAGTGGGGGATATATTAAGAAAATTAAGTTTTAAATAGACGTGTAAAAAGGATTGAGGATGTTCGTCAATCAGGTGAATCAGCGTGAAGTTATATCTGCCAAAAAATTAGATTCAGAGATTTATCGCCGAGTACTTGAAAATTTCTCAGGGGATTGCAGTTTAGCGAAGGGTGGTATAATAATGTAACCCTGCATCAATTTCCCACCGTCATATTAGGGGGAGCTCTGGGGGGTAAAATCCGATCAGAGGGTGACCCAATTTCGGGGAAAATGAGTTAAATTGCATAAAATGGCAATAAGTCTGGGAGTTTATATCGATCCATTAGGAGGCGCTCTGACTTTCAGGTCAGAACCTGTAAGAGGAGGACTTCTGAATGGCCAGAATTACAGCCATATATTTATGTCCCTTCATTTGCCGGAAATTAAAATTTACGAGCATTAATTTGAGTCGTTTAAATGTTGCGCACACCGGGGGGTCCATAATTTCATTATGTGGTAAACAGCTTCGGTCGTTAGAAATTACCCATTCGAAACGGAAATTTGAGTGAATATTTTAATGGAAGGGCGAATAGCGTTAAATGTGCATCGAGGCGAAGCCGAAAACGAATCCTAAACTCCGGTGCTGACTGAATTCCGACTCGTCATATCCGAAGAACAATAATCGGGCGGATAATAGACTCGGCCTCTGGACCGTGTCATTAAAGTCACTTAAGCTCTGATTTACATAAACAGTTTAATGCCGGCGTTAGATCACCGCCAACCGGGTTCATAAGCGATACCTCGCAACCGTTCCCCGAATTCATGAAATATTCCAAAGAATGAATATTGAATAAGAATAAAAAAAAACGATCTCCAAATCCTAAATAAGACACGGCATTTTAAGTTAATTTTACCTCTAATCTGAAGAATATGAATTATTGGCTTTGAGCTTATTATGTTGGGGGGCATAAAAGATCTCATTGCGCCCTAAAATATAAGTCACGATGAAAAAAAAATCGAATATTAATAGATATATATGAAAGCACAATGGGCATTGACAAGATCGCAATATGGCAATTTTGTTGTTTGGCAACGGGCGAGATAACAAAATGATAAGCTCCGACATAAAAACGAGTCGACAACTGGCGTCGTAATCACGTCAGTTAAGTAAGTTTAACGGTTTCCAAATTTCCTTTGGCCCTGAAAGATAAAAGATGCCACAACACGATGCAATGCGCCAAAACGTTATCTTAATCCAAATGAAGATCCATTCCGAATTAAGCGAGATTAAAAATAAAAATACTTTGTCTTTCAGCAGAATCGTGGATGCCACGAAATACGATACTGCAATTGCAAGTAATCACCTTAAATATATTCAGACAAATTCTGCATACGAACGTTCCCTGGCGCAGCCATATTCTTTACAGCGTATCACCCTACTTTTATATCAAACATAACCAAAGTATTCTGAAAGTATTTCCATACACAATACAGAAAAAAGTGTTTACCGAAGCACGTAGTCTATTCTTTCTCCTGTTTTTTCACTCCACCACAAAAACCCAACTCGTACCCGCTTTACCGATAAACTCCGGTTCTTTATCCCGAAATACGGAAATGGACCAACAAGGAATTCCCATAGAAATAGTGTACCGAATTCGAGAACATTTGGCTGAAGGCAACTACACCTGGAAACGGCGGGGGGTGAGCAGCATAAATGGCCGAAACGAATCCGTAGGGAACGAACTTGAACGGGTTGAACTAGTTGAAGCACGGTTGAAAAAACTTTCCATAAAACAGAAAATTCTGTATTCATTCGTAAAAATGAGATTAATTCCAAACCGAAACAATTATGTACTAACATTATGTTATGAACAGTTATGTAGCCTAAAAACGTTTTAGGCTTCAGTTTTTTATTATCCAGTAAGAACGTACATAAGTATAAGTATGAGTTTAGGTCATGAGTATGATATTAATTCAGAAAATGTAAAATCGTTATTTTTGTAAACACGATTACTTGTAACCACGATTTTTTCTTCGTAGTTTAGTTATTATTTCGTTCGTGTAAATTTAATTCTTTAAGTCTTCAGCAATTATTACGCTGTTTTGAATTACAATATATAAGAAAATCAACTAATGTGCATTCAAGGGACTGTGTATTCAATTGTACGCCTTTGTAACTCTCGGTTCATTTGTATAGAGTTTGGGCTTGGAACAATTATGTAAGTAATAATAATAACAGTGTTCAAATTGTTATTCAATACACGTTATCCTGAAATGTGATCTATTACATGTGGGCCATTTGTAGGTGAAGCCAAAAATGACCTTCGGATAATACACCTGTTGGTTGGCCAATCAACCACCCACCGCGGGTCGGACAGGAAATCCTATGCAAAACAGTCGAACCGATATCAAGAATTATTTCCCAGTTCTTAACCTCAAACTAATGTTGGATTTAACCCAGAATCCCCATACTAGCCGTTGTGAAGGGGGAATAGATTCGTTTCTTTTTAATTTTTTTCGGGGGGACTTCCGATTATTGAATAATTTTATAATTTAGTAAAAATATATTAAGTTGAATAATGAAAATAAAAAATTATGGCCTTATTTCAGTATCCAACTGATTATGCAAGTGGAGCTCGTTAATTCCAACATAATGATTAAATTTTAACTTGATAAAATGATCACAGAACCAACCGCGATGACATTGCTATCACTGTTAGTAAACGGTTTATACTGTGTGTGATATTTTACGCACCATTTAAGATGTAAGAAGCAAATGAAATATCGATTTCGTTTCCGAGTCATTAATTAATTTCTCGCTAACGAAGGCCTCCAACGCGATTTCGACTTTCCCTTGTGGTCAAATGGGGACTGCGATCTACATGTTACGGTTACAGTTCAAGGTATTTCTGGGAATCCGCGTGGGCTGCAAATATTTTCTCCTCTGTATTCCTCCTTGTCTGATCTCTTGCCCTTTGCTAAGGTTACTAATAACGCAATTCTTCACTGTATTAGTAACGGTATGCTATTGACAGGCACTATGAAACCGGTTTAGTCTAGATGCGAAAGACAGCATAAAGACAAAACCTTTGAAGCTACAGAAATGTAATAAAAGGGGGCCCGGTTGCAATCCTCCAGCTTACGGTGCTCGTACATTACTTGGGCGAAGGGGCTACGACTTCCCACTGGCATTCCTTCGCACAATGTGGGACGAAGGTACGTACCCATTAAATAGGCTTTCAACAAAAATCTATACGCGGTCACCACATGAATTCTAGGAATGTATTTCCTTTAAAATAAACGCACGGAATTTCTTCTAAGAATGAATTGGAATCCACATGTGCGGTAAAAAGAAATTAATTACAACTATTTTCGTACACAGAAAGATATTAATCGTATATTATTTCGCATCTCAACCTTGAACTTAATAAGAAACGGTATTACTTAACTTAGCTGAATTGGACATGAATTAGTACTGTTAAACCTCCCCCCCCCCATCAATGATAGACAATTACAAGCCTGTTACAATGATAATAAATAAAATAACTCACCCTGCTGGGTAAGCGACGAGCTCGGAGTTAGGATCACTATCTAGGCCGGAGTTGCTGGAAACGGTCAATCCCAGAACGCGCTCCAACTTCACCTAGACAAAAAAAAATGTTCAATTATTTACAAATTATGAAACAAAATACATTCAATCCTTTCCAGTAGCGAGGCAAATACGGTTGAGGATAAGTTATGTGATTTTGACCTGAACGACCGCCAGTCTATGACATAACACGACACAACATTAAATTAATGAAAAACAGTGGAAAACGCATTATGCAATGTATAGGTGTGTCGGAATTATAAATTGGAAAGATGAATGAGATCAGTTCCTTTTTAAGGCTTACTTCGGTGTAAATGCAATGAAATGCAAGTTTCGAGTATGAGTTGCATCCAAGTTAAAATTAATTGGATGCAGATAGATGTGGAATTGAAAATCCCCATGAAACACACACATTGACACCCACAGAACAGAATAGAGTGTATATAATGTGTCGAACTATTGAGATTAATCAGACTGTTGTGATTAACAGGATTACTAGGGCGGCAATGTTCTTTAGTGTTAAATGTGCAGGATTTTCAAACGGAAGCCTCACTAAATAGTACAAGGTTATTATAATCGCCAGAAGGTATACGAGATGCGACAGATGTCGCAACGCCCGTAAATGGGCCCCAATTTCCCAATCGGAGCCCCAGTGGGAATTGGAATCCTTCGAATTGGTATTGCGCCAGGTTGGTGGCGGCCGGGTTAATCGGAATTATGGAAATGGCGAGCGGATGGAGGGGTGAGTACGAGGAACCAGAGACTAAGTGTCACCGCCAGTGGTCTATTGTTCCCGGTCACCGAGCAGACGCCCACGGACCGTTAAGTCCCCGATTCTGGGACAATGCCCAGCACCGCCTCCTAGAAGCTACAAGTTGATTTCACGCCGTTCACAATAAGAATGAAATTAACGCGAGCCGGGCGACAAACGAAACTCACATTAGCAGCCAATAATAAAACCAAACGACTTAACCATTATTCGCAGAGGTCCAGCTGGGACAGATTTAAGCTGTCGGTAACATTTCCTTAAAGTACTTAAGCGTACAACAATTAATCCCCAAAGGACCCTGAAAATTGTAACGGCGGCAACCGAAGAGCCCGAAGGACCCAAAAAAGCGAGTGTTGATAAATTTAAAGGAATGAAATAAAGTGTTGCGATTCTGAACTGTGTAAACAAAATAGCGATGACCTAACGCTTGATTAAAAATCAATTTTCGAGCGCGCATCTTAGATCTTAGGCAATGCCCAACCGACTGTTGTAAGTGTTAAATAAATGGATTTAAAAATCAATTCTTACTGCAATTCTTAAAAGAAAATAGGAATAGAATAGTAGAGGAAATAGATAACAGTAGATCCAACGCCTTTACAATCGCTGCTTCTGCTGAAGGTTTGTTTAAAAACCTAAGCCTCTGAATATTCATCAGTTGTTTACCATGAACATAAAAGAGGAGAACGAACAAAACGAAATAAAATTTATAGGTACACATCATCGAATTGAGATGAACGTTTATGGAATCATACAAGAATTTACTAAAAGAGAGTTTTACATAGACAATTCCAATGTGATTCCAGAAGAATTCAGAGAATATTCCACTCATATTCCTCTCGAAAAAACCTTTGTAAATGACCGATATTAATAACACCTAGAATGATGTGAATCACGGTAGTTTATGAGAGCAGTCAATTTTAAGATTTGAATTCAGTAAAGCCTTCTTATCATACCTAATCGCCTGATTAGGTAAACTGCAGAATCTACCAGAGAAACAAGAACGCCTTCATTTATACTAATTATAAGTTACTTTTGTAAAGGCAGGATAAATTACTGACAGAGTTCCAAAAGAGTTAAAACGCAAATTAAACCCAGTATTGTGTTGGGACGCCTACGAAGCAAAAACAGACGCCCACCTAAAAGACTAGGAAAGTTTCAGTGCTCATGGGGGCGTAAAAAGTTATACAAAATCTGTTGCCACGTTTAGAGCCGGGCATATTTTGTTTTAAGTTAAAGAACTTCCATATCTTGCGCTAATGGCTCCCTGAGGGCCTACGTTAGCGAATTCGCCCCTCCATTAAATTTTAAGTGGGGTTATCCTCTTTCTCCTCGAAGGCTTCTAGATCGATAATCTAATGCAATAGACCGCTCAAAACAATGACAGACACTAATATATAAATATAGCTTAACCAGTAAGCTTCACTAAGCTTTTATTTTCCTGCAATACCTCTTTCGACGGTCACTGGAATAGCCATAAATGATCATCCGGACGATAAAATAAATGCCGCTACACGATAATGTTCCGTTTTAAAATTCAGCGCTGTATACTGCAAACGTAATATTCACAGGTAAACGTGACCTTACAACGATACGGGAGCGGTTTAATTTACACGCCGAATGAACAAAACCAGAGCAATATATCATACGACATGGTCCGGAAAATCTACGAAGCTTATAAATCGCATTCCCCAGATTTAATTTCGGATTCAATCCCCGCGAGATTCAGTATAATTTATGCCCGGATTGTTTCCGACTTTGGGGGAGAGCTGGAGAGCTCTCCAAGACCGCGCAGCTAAACCTACATGCCCCGATATTATACATAATCAAAACCCACTAGCCCGACGACTAGTCCTGATTCCTGCGTTGAACCGATTAATTACGTAATTGCAGTTTTGATTGATACGCACGTTTCGATTTGGGTCGCGTTGGTGTGTTTTTCCTGTTAAGGGGCCGCCGACACCCGGGAATTAAAAAAAAAAGAGGAGGCGGAACCGAAGCACCATTGTTCGACCCACAGCCATTGAAGAAGTGACGATTTTAATTGATACTTTTTTCATAGCGTTCTTGCAACACATTGCAGTATGGAAGAGCATAATCGGAGAGCGCTTTGCCTGGAGCCCTTGTATTTTAAGCAATACATATAAAACACAGCAGAAAGGTTAAAGGGGGTTACTTTATTACAACACCGAGTCGAATAAACCGCGAGCTTGTCCCAACTGGGGAACAGTAATATCTTCTTAAAAATGGCCGACAACCAAATTACACTCTAGCCCACGAGGTGAGAAAAGGTCACAGTAATGAAACGTTCGAAATTTGAACTGAGGCAAGCAAACGTGATGATATGCTGTACGGGAGACCTGGCTAGGCTGAAGTCATTCCTAACTTTAGTATTTAGTTATTCTCAGTACTCGGGTCGGCGCATTACTATGCCATTGGAAAATGTATAAACTTAGTGGATTAAATCATCCACTGAAAATGAGCTTTGCTACTGCGCGGATCAAAATGAAAATAGAAAATTTATATAATATATTATGCAATTTCTACATCAATAACTAAACCAATCTACAGTGAGATTAAATTACAAGACAATGCGAATGTTTGTTTGCATCCTTTGAATATTACATCCAAATAAAAAGAATCTAGACAAAATTATCATTTTAAAAATCCCTAAACCAATTAGGAAATCAAAGACAGTACGTGAACTAACGTTTGCATAACCAGGAGCTGATTCTTTACTACTGTCCTTCCGCATCTAAAAATTTATTTTTATTAAAACCAATTAAATTGTGGTTATACCCTACTGTAATTTAATTCTACACTGTTTTTAGTTAATCGAGAGGAAATAACTAAGCATTTATCACGGCAATACTCGGTTAGATTGCAACTCGTGGCGTATATAGAATTATACTTGCAGTAACGATGGCTCAGCACCACCTAAAGTTATGCCAATTTGAATCCTCCATAGTTTGAGAGGGGGGGTCTACGATTATGTAACTCAGAGTTCTAAATCCTCATGGTTATTCACAAATATTTCATTAAACGCATGCGTAATACGTGTACTGTAAGTGCGTTTACTTTGTAGAGTGCTTCTTTTGAGGATTACTGTCATTATATCGGCAAATTAAGCAAATTTAAATTTGACGCAGAAATGGTAGCACCGATAATAATAAAACCCTTACTTTAAACAGCTTTAGAATGAAAAAAAAGGAACGGATATTCGCCGAACAAAAAAAATTGACCAATCATAATTTCAATTTCGACTGAATGTCCGATTGATATACGAGTCCACCTACGGAACAATTGAACGCTATAAATAACAGGTCATAAAGAATGTCCGACTGGAAATGGGATCTGATCCCAATTGGTCGGATTCGCGAATGTATACTCAGTCGAAAGATTAAACCCGACACAAGGCAACTCGGCTGTCAGTTACACAGACCCCGTTTCCCCGGCGATAAATTTGAGGCAGGTAATTGGAAAACGATCCGGTAGATTCTACGATATGCTGGAAGCCCCGTCAAAAAAAAATCAAACAAAGGAAGTTGGTTGAATAAGATAAATGCTCAACCCTAAAGGTTGAACCCTAGAAAAAAGACCCTCTCTAGAAAGATCAAAATGACGAAAATCTAGACAAAATACAGTCCGACGAAGAATCGAATGCTACGTTTTTTTTACAGAAAGGTTTCGTAATCCATATTAATGATGGACACTGTTGTTACAGGTCTCTCGCCAAAATTTACGAACCACTCGGTTCTATGATCATGCGCATGACAAGTGTACAGGCGATATATCTGTGTTACCATGACATTTGGTGCTCTGCAGGCGTGGGCGCAACTACACATAAGGACATACCGCCGCAAATATACAGCCAGATATAATGTCACATCCTTCCTAATACTAAGCGTCCGATACAGCCATTTAACATACAGAATGCGGAATAACGATTTACTTGTACGACACAGATCAAATCGATACATGCACCGCTCTTCATGTTATAACAACAGAATGTCAATATTGTATTGGATTGCACTTAAATTAATTGCAAAATAAATATGTAGGTTTTGTAACAAGAGGACCCTTTTGATCTTTCGAGTTGAATTTTTAATGGATATGAGTAATTTCCAGCGCGTTTCTGTTTCCTTCTGATTGTACAGCCTATTGTAAGAGTATCTCATTTTCTTGCCGTAGAAAGGAGTACTCGCTTTGTTTGTATCTCAGGGGTCATGCACCCTTTTGTTCTCATATTTGTATTAATTGGGCAGTCTCAATTATTGGAGACGCCTCATTGCTATCTCATATTTACAACAAATCTCGTCACATCTCTTGTACATTTATAACTATATACACTTATATATTTTAATTAAAGTGAATTTAGCGCAATCTGCATCTCTGGGCAGCAGAGTGCAATAATAAAGATAATCGAAATATAATCGGTAATCACTGCAATGTTAGTGCCGCTGGTAGTGAAATTATGAATTAATAGAAGTTAATAAAATTCATTCATACAACCGATATACGCATAACTGATGTAGGAGTGGGCTCTTAGAAAACCGTAATACGCTCTAATAATACTTGCATATTCGTAACCCTCACGGTCTCTGCCACGTACCAATAAAAATGTCGCTCTCCAATTTACTGACGTCTTTATAATACTAATCGCAAAGACCGAAGTAAAATCAGGTTAGCTATAGGAGGCTGTAGTACAGGTTCGGGAATTTAAAAAGTCAGATGGAGGAGAGTGGCCCACCGTCAAACGTAAGGAGGCCTCGGAACCCGTTTCTACCCGGGGCCGCTATAGGTCACACAGCTGATCGACAACTTTCTACCGCCGAAGGGGGACCGTCACTTATGAAACAGCCGAGAGACCTGGCGGCTCAGCGGCAGATATTGCGCAAAACGGCGTCCACGCAGTTCAACCAGAGAAAGAAGTACGATTCCGCGATCTTCCAATTCTAAGTAGAGAAATGTTCCTCCGATAGGGAAAATCCAATTACCAGTATCCACGTCCGCCTGAGCCGGTAACCTACCGGTTCGTGCCCGGGGCGACCTCATTCGCAGCATGAGCGTGCTGTTCCTGGGAACAGGGTACGGATCGCTGAATGGATCGATGATGCATGTTGTCCGCACATTTGCTGTTAGTGTAATTTGTTACTCTAACCACACTAAGAGATAATGCTTCATCATAGCCGAAATACCTATCTATACTGCCGACAGCTTGAGCGGAATACCGCAGTACCGATATTGCACCGGAAACCTTTTTTTCATTTAAGGGCTACTTGCCATGTATCCCTTCTGCTAAGTAAAACTTTTCATAGCTAGCTTAAAACAGGGACATATTACAGAATATAATGAAGGGAATGAAGAACCCTGAGTTCTATATGATAAGGATTAAGGAGAGAACCACTTTGCTGCAATTAGTTAGTACATGACAAACGTATATTACCAACTCCCTACGAGGATACAAGGGAATTGCCGAAAAGAACATAATATTATCGCTGCCTCCTCTCTTTGGAAAATTGGATTTTTTTGGATTTTCAAAACTCTTACGCAACGGTATTTTTTAATTAAAACTTGCACCGTACACCAACGTATTTCAAAATAAAAAAATTATACAGAATAGAAGCCTACTAGTATAGCGTCCATTTTTCTAGAGTAATGAAAAAAAATTACGACTATTTCAAACCGGAGTAATAAAAACATTTATTGATCGGTAAAGTTTTTCTGCCGACAACAGTGGCCGACGGCAACACTCTGGAAATTCCTTTGCACGCCCGGGCGCACTTTACACCCGCGCAGAAGACGTCCCACTTTCGAGCTTCTTCTCCAACTCTCAATGTGAAGTTTTTTTGCGCAACCAGCCGGCATAATGAATCCTCACCCCGGTGTGGGCTTTAATCGGACCGCAGCTCACGCCTAGGCAAAAAACGATACTGGCCTAGATCTTCAAATAGGAACCGCTATCTGTCCCTAAGATGTTAAGATAATAATGAATAGGGGCGATGAGAACATTCTGAACGACCGGAAAACAGTTAGTTTTCTTTACATTACATTATTGCGCTACAAGAGGAAATCAATCGAATTAAAAAACAGAATTCTCTGTAAAGCACAGATCTGCAAAACAGCTATAAACACGATCCGACTCAAATTCCTGTAGACTCTATCCAGTGCAGACAGAAAAAACAAAAACAGGAAAAAATTGTTGTTAATGTTACGTTGCATAATTCCTATTGTACTATGCGACGATCTCCTAGTCCTTAATCCGCTGGGAAAATCCAGCTAACGCTATTGGAAAGCTAGAAAGATAAGGATTGCTGATCACATATCGATTTAGTTTACGAGGATGAAATCAATAATGTTCACGGCGGTAGGTAGGAGGAGGAGAGAATAAGTTGTCGACAGGCAAGAGGGTCAAGCAAGATGTTCAGGTGGTCAAGCAGATGTCAGGAGACACACAGCAGTAGGTGGTCGGAGGGAGGAGAGGTATGAAATCGAGGGAGGGGTAGCAGATTGTCGACAGGCAAGAAGACGGGAGGCGAGAAAGCCGTCAGCAAGGCAGCCGTAATCCCAGAAGCAAGGATGTGAGGCAGAGTCAGGGGTTCGGAGGGACAGGGCACAGGCGGGTAGGAAGTAGTCCTGAGATGAGAGAAGCACGGCAGCGGGTAGGTTGTCGGCAAACAAAAGCCAAACCCAGCGTGAGCAACAAGCCGTAGGTCAGCAAGCGGGTAGGAATGAGTATCGACAAGCAAAAAATCAGTCACAGCCGAAGTCAGAAATGTGGAGTATGTGGAGGGTGCCCAAAAAGGGTTCGAGGAAGGGTGCAGCAAGCAAAAAGGTGGTCAGAAGGGATGGATGTAACGAGCGGGTAGGTCAAGCAGCGAATGCAGGAGAACGCAGCGGTAGGAGGGAGTGATGCAAATTATCGACAGGCAAGAGGAAAGGGTCCAGAATGTCTGGGGTAGGGAGAACGGCAATTTAGGGTAGGGTGGTCAGGAAGAGGATGTCGACGAGGCAGGGGGTCCAGGCAGAGGAGATGTTCGGCACTATGTCCAGGCGAGCACTTAGGGTAGGTGGTCGGAGAGATAAGGAGTTGTCGACGAAAGGCAAATAACAGCCGGCCAGAGAGTCCGTATTCAGCGCAAAAATCCGGATCATGTCGGAGAGGAGGATGGATGTCGACAGTCGACAAGGCAGTGCAAGAGGCAGGAATTCAGGGCGGGTAGGTGGTCGAGGGAGGATGAGTTGTCGCAAGAGAGCAAGCAGGTGGGCCAAGGCGAAGTCTGTACCAGGCGCCAAAACACAGAGTAGTAAGCGAAGTAGCAAGTGTCCAAAAAAAAAAGAAGGTAGGCAGAGAAGAATGGATGCATTGTCGACGGCAAGAAGAAAGTCAGAGCACGGCAACAGGTCAGTCAGAGTGAATTCTCCACAGGCAAGTATCGGCAATGTTCAGGGAGAGCAACAGCAGTACAGTTGTCGATCATGGCAGAAAGGCAATGGGTCAAGCCGTGGTAGCACGGCGGCAGATCCAAAGTGCCTCCCAGCAAAGTCTCGCTAGTAATCAGAAAGAGGATGTGGAGGTGTCGACAAGGAGTCAGGCAGGTGTGTTCACGTCTAGTGGTCGGAAGGAGGGATGAGTTGTCGACAGGCAAGTCCAGCCTAAGGAAATCAAGCAAATAGCCGGGGGGTACGGCAGCAGAGCCCGTGATGGAGTGAGTGTCTCGATCGGGCAAGCGGAGAGCCAAGGCAAAGGTTCGAAAACACAGCCTCCAGAAGAAGAATGCAGTCAAACGGTCACGCCAAAACGCCGATGCCGTGCAGAAAGAATGGCAGAGCCAAGCCAAGAAAAGCGGTAGGTTCATGAGAGGATGTGGTTGCCTCGACAGGCAGCGCACCATTCAGGAGGATGGTTAGTCGGAGGGAGGATGTAGGTTGCCATCAGCTGGCGAGGGTCAGGCAGATAAGTTGTCCAGCACCAAGGGTCGCCCAGCAGTTCAGTTGCCGCAAGTAGTCAGAGGTCAGCGCCGTGAGAATGCACGGTACAAGAGAAGGAGGATGATAGCTATCGACAGCAATGTGCGAGGATGAGGTGTGCAAGTGATCAGTCGGAGGTAGGTAGTCGAGAGGAGGATGGAAAGGTATGAGGCAAGGGAGAAGCCAGCACGGCGGAGATTCAAGGGCGGGTTATGGCGGGGTGGTCGAGTTGTTCGAGGCAGGAAGACAGAGGACCACAAGGTGGTGAAGGGCAGATGTCAGCAAACTGGGCCAGTACATATGGCGGTCAGCAAACCGCCCAAAAACAACAGGCATCGACAAGCAGAAAAGATGGTTCAGAGGTAGGTGGTCGGGGAGGAGTCCCGGCAAAAAAAAAAGTTCGCAAAATGACGGGTCAGAAGGCTCAAAAAGCGAAACGCGTGGAGTGGTCGGCAAGGGTAGTTGTGTCGACGCAAGAGGTCAAGAGTCAGAGGAAGAGGAGCACAGGTAGGTAGTCAGAGGGAGGATGAGTTGTCGAGGCAAGCAAGGCAAGAGGCTGCAGTTCCAGAGAGCACACAAGCCGGGCCGGAATAGTCGCAATCAGGGAAAGGATATGCATCAAAGTACCGTGTCCACAAACAAAAAAAGCTCAACAAGACAGACAAGTGGAGTGGTCGGAGGGAGGATGTGAGTTGTCGACAGGCAAAAAAGAGCGAGATAATCAGGAAAAACCACCAAAGTGGGGTGGTATCCAGAAAGTTGTCCAAAGTCAACATTAAAACGAATGTCAGAGCACAGCAAATAGGTGGTAAAAAAGGCAAAGGAGCAGGACGCCATGCCACCCATAGAATACCGGAGGCAAAAATGAATGAAGGCCAGGAGGAGAGAGTAGTCGACAAGGGGGCAAAAGGCGCTCTCAAGGAGGCACAGGTAGGGTGGGTGGAGGAGGATGTAGGTTGTCGACAGGCAAGGGAGGCCGAGCGAGGCGGGGGAAGAACGTCTGGGTGGTCGACGAGGAGGGAGTCAGGCAGAGTCGGAGGGAGAGCACGGCGGGTAGTACGGCGCAATTCAGGACAAGTCAAGCCGTACGGTACAGAAGGAGGCATAAGTCTGGTCAAGAGGGAAAATCCAACACGGTAGTCGTCGAAGGGAGAATAAGTCAGCCGGCGGCTGTCAAAATATCAACAAAAAATCACACGCAATGGAAACTTAGCAAGTCAGCGTCCAAAGGATGTGAGTTCGTCAGAGGGTCAGGCAGGCAGGTAGGTAGTCGACGGGCAAGAGTGAGTCCAAACAGATACGGAAGGCAAGGTCGGAGGGTGATGTGAGTTCTGCGAACGTGGTCGGAGAGCACGGCAGGCTGTAGATCATGCCGGTTGTCGACAGGAAAAGGGTTCCGGCCCCAAATACCGCAAAGCAAAAAACCAGGGATCAAAAGAAAAACCACCAGCATCCAACAAAAAAGTTCAAGGCAAAATGTTATTCAAGGAGGGGGAATGGATGGCTGTCGACGGGCAAGAAGTCAGCGGAATGTTCCGGGCAGGCAGGAGGTGGTCGAGAGGGAGGATGGAGTTGTCGACGACGGGCAAGGGAGCAGAGCAGATGTTCAGTGAGGAACGTGCGGCAGGTAGTAGTCGT
The DNA here is from genome assembly GCA_019843655.1 of Lethocerus indicus. Lineage (NCBI taxonomy): Eukaryota > Metazoa > Arthropoda > Insecta > Hemiptera > Belostomatidae > Lethocerus > Lethocerus indicus. Next base: position 15,151,863 of record JACDQD010000008.1, read on the forward strand.
CGTTAGAGAGGATGTAGAGTTCGTCGTGGGCAAGTCACGACGAATTCAGAGAGAATAAGGGCAAACGGCGGGCCAGAATGCCAAATTCAAGCAAGCCAAAGCATGGAGTTGTCGAGCAGAAACACAAAAATTCAAACCGTACGCAAGGGGTAAATCTGGGGTCAGTTGTCAAACACGGGCGGAATGTCGGGGAGGCAGAGGTCAAAAGACTTAGCACGCAAGGGAGGTGTGTTTCGACGGGCGGCAGAGGTTCGGGAACTGGGGAGTGTACCAGGCAGGTAGGTGTCAGGAGGGAGGATGAGTGAGGTTGACGGCAAGGAGCGCAAAATGTCAGGGAGCGGCAGCAGGTGGTGGTCAGGAGATGTGAGTCGTCCCGAGAAGAAGGGCAAACCAGGAGGCGCAGGGATATTCCAGGAAGAGGCAGGTGCGAGGCAGAGGTAAGCCCAGCAAAAAGTCGGAATGCAGGAGCCAAATTAGTTCCGGAGCAAGCGTAAGCAGGTGTCAGCAGCAAGCAAACCACTGGGTCGGGTAAATCAGGTATGGTGTCGACAATGTCAAGGGAGGTGAGAGCGAGGCGTGGTCAGGAGCAAGCCGGTAGGGAGGATATGAGCTGTCGACGGGAGGGAGTCAGGCATGCAGGTGGTAGTCAGAGAGGGAGGATCATGAGTTGTCGGCGGGGAGGGAGGGCAGAGTATGTTCAGGGGGTCGACGGCAAGCCGAATACCCAAAGGATACCAATGTGTGAGCTGCTCCGACACAGGGAGGAGCAGCAAGCAAGGAGGTAGGTATCAAAAATGTACCAAGTGCTCAACAAACAAAAAGGCCAAACAAAGAGTCAGCCAGCAGCAGGTAGGTGATCGGAGGAGGATGTAAGTTGTCGAGGCAAGAAGGTCCAGGAAGAATGCAGGAGAGCACGAGCAGGTAGGTGGTCGGAGGGAGGGATGAGCTGGTCGAGGGGTAGGCCGACAGAAAGAGGTGGGGAGGAGGCCGGCGAAGGTCCAGAGCAGTTCCGAGGAGAAACACAGCACAGAAAGTAAAAGTCAGAAGGAAGGAAGCCAGAAATTATGACAACGAGCCGTAGAGGGCCAGAGCCTCCAACGCAAAAAAATACCAACATTCAAAACACCAGCCGCGGGAGTCGGAGGGAGGATGTAAGTCGACAGGCAAGAAGGGTCAGACAGAATATCTCAAGGAGAACACAGTAATACAGGTAGGTAGTCAGGAGGGGAGGCCAGAGTTGTCAGGCAAGTCCAGAGCAGATTCCAGGAGAACAGTCAAATGATATGTCTTAAGAGCCAGGCATCAAATACCGTCAGCAAAAAAAGCCGCTCACAAGCCATGGCATCGAAAAATCACCGTGTAACAAGCAAAAAAGCCGCTGGCAAAAGTGCAAGCACAGGGATTAGTCAGTGGGCGGAGTTGTCGACGGAGGGAGTGAGTCAGTCGAGGGAGAAGTTCAGGCAGAGCAACAGCAGGTAGGTGGTCAGAGGGAGGATGTAGTTGTCGATCGCAAGGGGAGAAGGAAGTTCGGGCAGAGCACGGCGGGTAGGGCAGGTAGGTAGTCAGAGGAGGATGTGAGTTGTCGGACAGAGCAAGTAAACCCAGGAAAGTCAAACAAACAGCGGTAAGGGTAAAATCCAGACGGGCAGATAAGCAAGTATCCCGGCAGGCAAGTAAACCACTTGAAATTCCAGGCAAACACAAGCCGTAATCAGAAAGGGAATGGCAAGTTGCTCAGCAAGGGGAGGTAAACAGCCCAAAAGTTCAAACCCGGCTTGCAAGCCGTAATCAGAAGAATACCGGCTGTATCGACAGGCAAGAAGGGGAGTTCAGCGCACTGGGCGCACAGGTGGTCGGAGGAGGATGGAGTCGAGGTGAGTCTGGGAAGGTCTGGTGCACGGCGGGTAGTGGTCGGAGGGAGGCTGTCGACAGGCAGGTATGTAGTGGGGGAGGCACGGATGATGAGGCACGGGCAAGGGAGTGGTGCGAAGGTCCGCGGGCACGGCGGGTACGGTCAGGAAAGAATGCCAAGTTATCCCAGACGGGCACGGCGGGTAGGTGGTCAGAGGGAGGATGTGTGGTCGACGGCAAGGGAGTGAGTCGGCGAATGTCGGGGAGGCACCGCGGGTAGTGGTCGGGAGGAGGATGAGTTGTCGACGGGCAAGGGAGAGTGCCAGGCATCAAAATACCGTATCCCAACAAACAAAAATCAAACAGCAGATGGTTCAGGAGAGCCAGCAGGTAGAGACCCGGAGGGAGGATGTGAGTTGTCGACAGGCAAGGAGAGTGCCAAGCAGAAAGGTTCGGAGGGGATGTGAGCTGTCGATAAGCAAGAGGGGTAGCCAGCAGAGAAGTTCGGCAGGCACAGCAGGTAGTAGTCAGAAAGGGAGGATGCCAGGAGTTATGGGAAAGTAAACCAGCAAAATCTGCAAACAAGCACAGCAAGCCGTCGCCGGCTCCAGCAAACAAAAGCCGCCAAAAATTCAACCAAACCCCACATATGCAAAAGTAAATCCTGGCGGGCAACGGCCAGTAGCAACGGAGGGGATACGAGTCGATCGCCGATGAGTGAGCCGGCTGTCTGGGAGAGCAACGGCGGTAGGTGGTCAGAGTGATGAGCTGGTGCCAAGCGGAGTGAGCTCATACCTCTGGCGGCACGGCGGGGGGAGATTTCAAGGAGAGTGCCGGCGGGTACGGCGGCAGGTTCATGGGTTGTCGACGGAAGCACAGGTCAAGAATGTCTGGGGAGTGAGTCGAGGGAGGATGGAGCTGTCAAGAGATGTTCCAGGCGAATGTTCTGAGTGGGGTAGGTGGTCTGAGGGAGGATGGAGTTGTCGACGGGCAAGGGCCCAAGGAAGGTTGTAGGCGAGTTGTCGACAGAAGCAGGCAGAAGTCAGGAGAAATGCCTGGACGCAGGTAATAAATCAGAAATGGATACCAGAGCGAAGGTTCAGGCAGCATGGCGGGTAGGTGGTCGAGGGAGTGATGAGTTGTCTGGCAAGTGAGAGTGCAAGGCACGCCATCAGAGGAGAATGGAGCTGTCGACGGCAAGGGAGAGTGCCAAGTCTGGACCCGGCACGGCGGGTGCCCACCAACCACCCCACCACCGCGCCGCAGACAACCTCGGCCTGCCCGTCGACAGCTCACAGGGGGGGTCATGGTCGGTGGGGAGGCAATGCTCAAGACTCCCTTGCCCGTCGATTTAACAACTCATCCTCCCTCTGACCACCCACCGCCATGGTGCCCTTGTTCGGGCTCACTCCCTTGAGGCCCGACGACAAGGGAGGATGATCCTCCTCCGACCAACCTACCCGCCGTGCCAAGGACCTTCGCCAGCTCACTGGCAGGCCTTCGGGGCCCGTCGATTGGCAAGGCGAGCGTGCCGCCGAAGGACCACCTGGCGCCCGCAACGGCGTCGGAGCCGCCAGACATGGACGAGCTCGATTTGGCGATCGGCGTTACCGACAGTGCTCGATCGGCGGCGATGAGCCGTCCCTCCGCGGCACGGCGGTAGGTGGTCGGAGGGAGGATGGAGTTGTCGACGGCAGTGGGGCCGTGCCCGCGAACGTCTTCAGAGGCACGGCCCGGCTCACTCCCTTGCCGTCGACAACTCACATCCTCCCTCCGACCACCTACCCGCAATGGGACCTTCGCCGGCTGCCCGTCGACAACTCATCCTCCCTCCGACCACCTAGCCTCCCCAGACATTCGTCCAGGTCGACAACTCCATCCTCGGGGAGTGCACGCGGTAGGTGTGCCCCCGAAGAGGCTCACTCCCTCGTCGAGCTGCTCATCCTCCTCGGACGGCAAGCCGTGCCGTCGCTGAATGTTCGGGGCGCGCGGTAGGTGGTCTTGCCCGTCGACAACTCACACTCCAGACCACCACCCGCCGTGCACCACGGGCAGGGGTGGTCTGAGGGAGATGAAGAACGCTCCCTGTAGGCCCGTCGACAATTCGACTGGCAATTCTGGCTCCCTCCAGACCATGGGTAGGTGGTCTGAGGGAGGACGTGACCGTCGACGTGCCCCCCCAAGGAGTGATTGGCTGTCTGGCACCATGGGTAGTCGACAACTCACATCCTCCCTCCTGGAGGGGGATGACCACCTACCCGCCGTCGACGGAAAGAGGGGTCCAGGCGAATGTCTGGGGAGTGAACCCCGGGCTCTCCTCTTGCCGTCGACGGTCAAGAGGGGGTCTAGGCGAATCAGAGGCAATTTATGGGTAGGTCTGAGGGAGGATGTGATCCTCCCTCCAAGGGAGGAGCCGCCTGAAGGGCACTATGGAGGGTGGTCCGGAGGGACCTTCGGACTCAATCCAGGCGAAGCCCGTCTGACAACTCCATCCTCGACGGGCGCGATGAGCCGACCACGGCTACCGCCGTGTCGCCGCCCAGGACGTGACTGAGTTGCTCCCTCCACCCGCGTCTGGGGAGGCACAGCTCACATCCTCCTCCGACCACCGGAGGGGAGGATGTGGCGAGGCACCTTCTGGCGGCACGCCTGGGACCCTCTTGCCCGTTTGACGCTCCTCATCCCTCCCCGAGCCGTGCCCTTGACCTTCAGTCGCTGTGCCCGTCGCAACTCACATCCTCCCTCCGTTCACCACCTACCGCCGAATGTTCTGTGCCCCCCAGACAGCGGCCAGCTCACTCGCCCGCGTCGACATCCATCCTCCCTCCGACGAGTTGTCGACCGTCAAGGGAGGACCCGCAGTTCTGCGGGCCCGGCGGGTGGGTGGTCGGAGGGCCGCCAGACCTTCGCCGATGAGCCGGCTCTGCATTGCCCGATCGTGGCAGGCGGCTCGACCGGCTGAACCTCGACGCGGCGAGCCAGCTTGGCCGGCGCACCTTCGCCGGCTACTCCCCCCGCCCGTCCGGTGACACACTTCGGCGGTGGTCCTCCCTCGACGGACCTAGCCGGCGAGCCTCCCAGACATGGTCGCTGGACCTCTGATCGGCACCACCTCAAAAACGATCAAGAGGAACCTTGAACACATCCTCCCTGACTTTTCACCTAAAACCCGCCTCCGCCGTATAAGACAGCCCCAACCGGCTCACGCCCCGTTGTTTCGACAACTCCATGCCTGTTGTGTTTCCGACCACCCTGCCCGCCGTGGAGCCGCCGGCTCTCCCCTTGCGTCGACAATTCGTCTCCCTCCGAACCTGCCGTAGTCCGCCGCCCAGACCATTCTGCCGATCACGACCTACTCGTGTTGCTAGATCGACAACCTACATCTCCTCTGACTAATTTGCACTGCGCCGTGCCCCACAGACCTTTCGCCGGAACCCTCTCTTGCCGTCGACAGCTCCATCCTCCCTCCGACTACCTACCCGTTGTGTCTGGCAGACCTTTCGCCTGGTCTCCTCCCTTGTCGACAACGACGTATTCCTCCCTCCGATGACATGGCCGTTCTTTGAATTTTTTGGTTTTTTTGTTTGCCCCCCAGACCTTCGCCGGCTCCTGGGCGGGACTCATCCTTCCGACCACCTACCCGCCATTGCCTCCCAGACAGCCCATTTCCTCCTCTGGATCGACAGCTCATCTGGATCCCTCCGACCACCTACCCGCCGTGCCTACTGGACAACCCCTCTTGCTGTGCAACTGACTATCGGGGGTCCTTTCCTGCACGTCGACAGCTCACATCCTCCCTCGACCACCTACCGCCGTGCCTCGCCCGAACGCGCGGACTCATCGCTCTTGCGTCGACCTGTCCTCCTGATGCTGGCTGCGCCTACGCTGCTGCTCCCGGTCACGTCCATCCTCCGACCCCTGCTTCGCCCGGATTTTTTTGCTGGCACCTCCCTTGCCCGTCGACAACTCCATCCTTCCTCCCTCCGACCGACTTCTACCCTGCTGGTGTCCAACCTACATCCAGAACATTGTGACCCCCTTTGCCCGGAGACTCCAACTCCATCCCCCTCCGACCACCCGTGTGTTTGCCTGGAACATTCCCGTCGACCATCCTCCCTCCGACCACCTACCTGCCGTGCCCGCCCAGACAATGATTCTCCTCTTGCCACCCGTCGACTACCTGGCTACCCTGCTGGGGTTTTCCTTGCCTCCCTAACATCTGTCTCTGAACCTTCTGTTTGTCCTGTGACGACTTACATCCTCCCTCCTGACCTACCTAGCAGCTCCCCCCAAGACATTTCCCTTGTGTTTTCTGGCCCGTCGACTGACTTCATCCTCCGACCACCTACCCGCCGTGTTCCGAATATTTGCACTCGGGCTGCCTGCCGACAATTCGCCTGGCATCCTCCCCTGGCTTGCACTGCCGAAGACAGCTCCTTCCCGCCGTGCCTCCCTCAGAACTACCTGCTGTGCTCTGTGCGTGGACCTTCGCCGGACCTCCCTTGAATCGACGACTCACATCCTCCTCCGACCACCTACCATGGTGCCCAGACACATGGCTCACTCTTGCCCGTCGACAACTCACATCCCTCCTGACCACCTTTACCCTGGACTTTATTCCTGGACTTTCCCAACTTGCTTGAAATCACAAACCATCGCATCCTCCGGACTACCCCTGCCGTGCATTCTGCTCGCCGACCCCTGACCCCCTTCCAGCGTGAACATCTACCTGCCTGACTCCCGGAATTTTTTTTTTTTTGGACCCCTTGCCCGTGAGCGTATTTTTTCCTTCCGACCACCACCTACTCGCCGGCTGCTCTACGTCGGCTCACATTTCCGTTACCCGCCGTGCTGACACTCCAGACAGATCCCCGTATTTTTCTTTGCCTCGTGACAACTCCATCCTCTTGACCACTCTACATCTTTCGCCGGTTTGTCACTACATTTGCCCCTCTTGCTGATTACCCGCCGGGGTTTCTCCTCAGACCCCTTGCAAAACCATGCCGCCGACAACTCACACTCCATCCTCCCCTCCTCTTTGCCTACCCCACCTACCCGTGCCCCCCAGACATCCTCCCCGCTCACTGACCTCTTGTCGTCTCCGACCACTCTAATATTTTTACCCATAGTCCCCCGCCCGAGACATCCACTCTCCTGAATCCTCTTTCGACAACCTTGCCTTGCTGTTCCTTCTGACTTACACCACCTACTGCGCGTGCCTGAACCTTCTGTTTGCCTGGACTATTGCTTCCGGCTTGCTTTTTGACAACTTCCTCCCGTGATTCCGACCATTCCTTCTCACTACCCTGGGGTTGCCTCCCCTGAACATTCGCCTGGACCTTCTTGCCCGTCGACAGCTCACACCTCCTCCTCCTTCTGACTACCGCCGTGCCTGAACAGATTCTTGGACTCCTTCGTCGACATCCTTTCTCCTGACGAACCGCTCCTCCTGACCACCTACCGTGCCTTGACACGCTCGGACTTACATCCATCCGCGGCTGTTGTGTTTTTAGTTTGTTTGGCTTGTGCTGGATTATTTAGCACTTGGCTTGTGTTCCATTTTCTTCTGCTTTTTTCCGACCACCTGCCGCATCTCTTCTGTGCCTCGGCCCTGACTGCTTGCGCTCTCGCCGACAGCCGCATCCTCCTCTGACCACCTACCTGCCTGCCCCAGACTCTCGCTGAACTGAACCTTTGCTCTCCCTTGCCGTCGACAACTCATCCTCCTCCGCATGGTGCCCCCCTGAACATTCTGCATTGACTCTTGCCTGACTGACAACTCCACATCCCTCCGACCACCTACCCGCGTTGCCTCCGGCACTCGCCGGGGCCCCTCTTGTGATTCCATTCCCTCCGACCACCCTACCGTGCCTCTGAACATTCGCCGATGATGGACCCCCTCTGCTGCCGTCGACACGGTTCATCCTTGATTTTTTGCTTGTGATGACCGGCATTTTGCTTGCCTGGGTGTTTGCCCCAGCGGTATTCTTTCTGCCGGGACATCCTCTTGCCCGTCGACAGCTCCCCTCCCTGAATCGCCTGCCTCCCTGCCCTCTTGCCTGCCCGTCGACAGCTCTACATCCTCCTCCGACCACCTACCCGCCTGCCTTGGACCCCCTGCCCTGATAACCTACCTCTTGCCTGTCGACCACTCTACATCCTCATGTTTTTTTTTGATTCGCGGCTGGCCCCCTGCTGGATGATGGCGGTTGTGTTTTTGCTCGTCGACAGCTGTTCATCCTGGGCGGGCCCCTCCGACCATTTTCCTACCCTGCCGTGGCCATCCGAACTGCCGGACTCTTCCCTGTCGACAACTTCAACACTTACCTGCCTCCTCTCTGCTGGACCTACCCGCGCTGCTCTCCCTGAACCTGACATGTCTTGGACCCCCTCGCCCGTCGACCTATCTCCCTCCGACTACATACCCGCCGTGCCCGGATTTTTTTTGCTGATTGCCTGGATTTCTTGACCTTCCTTGCCGTACTTTCATCCTCCCCCTCCGACTCACCTTGCCTCCCCTGAATATTCCACCTGGACTCTCTTGCCGGGACAATTTGGCATCTCTCCGACCACCTACTACGCCTGCTCTCCCTGGAATACCTACCCTCTTGCCTCCTTCTCTTCGACAACTCATCCTCCCTATACTGCTGTTGTGCTTCCCTTGAATATTGCTGGACATGCATGGCTGTGTTTTTGCCCGTCGATTTTTTTTGCAGCTCATTCCCTGGCGGCACCTGGACCCGCCTGTTGCCTCCTGCTTGCCTAGCCGCCGTCGACACCCTCCGACCACCTCTTGCTGACTATTTCTGCTATTCGCCTGGACCCTCTTGCCTGGCTTCCTTGCTGCCGTTGCCTGTCCCCGAATCGCCTGGACCCCCCTTGGGCCCCGTCTGGACAACGGCCTCCGTCCCTTGCGAGCCACCTACCGACCCGTGCTTGCCCAGAATTCGCCTGATGCCGTCGACATCATCATCCTCCTCCGACCACCTCTGCCGTGCTCCTCATTCTGCCGGACTCCTCTGCCAACGACGACATCACTCCCTCCCTCCGACTACCTGCCGTGCTCCCCGAACCTTCGCCTGGACTCCCTCCCTTGCCGTCGACGACTCCATCCTCCTCCGACCACCTACGGCTGCCTGCATCTGCATTGGACCACGTCCTCCCTGGAGTGGAACCTGATGGTAAGCGTTCTTTCTGCTTGGAGTACTTGGCATTTTCCCCAGTTCCTTCGCTGCTGGATCCCTTGCCCTTCTCGATTACGGGCATTGCCGACTCCTTTGGACCACCTACCCTCTTGCCGATCGACACCTACTCCTTCCCCAGATTCGGCCTGCTACTCCTGCCTTCTCCCTCTTGCCCGTCGACTACATCCCACTACACCTACCCCAGTTTCCCCGAACATTCGCCGCTTGATTCTGCTGCCCGTCGACACTCTGGATGGCATGGCTCCGACTTTTTTGCCTAACCTGTCGCCATTTGGTATTGGATTTGCTCGCCGCTGGCTCCTCCTCCGACCGTGGCTACCCGCCGATGGCCCTACATTCACCGGCCGTGCTCTGCTGCTCGCTCGACAGCTCCCTGTGCTCCTTCCGACCGACCTACCCGCCGTGCCCATTTTCTCGATTTGACAACTCACATCCTCTGGAATGCCTCCCCGCTCTGGACCCTCTTGCTTGTCAACACATCCTCCCTCCGACCACCTACCTGCCATGCCGTGCGTGCTCTGGAACATTCTGCTGCACCTCTCTTGCCCTTCGACGACGATACTTATATCCTCCTTCCCCAACGCCACTCCCTACCCCCTCTTGGCGTGCTTCTCCTCCCTCCGAACATCCCCGACATGCTGCTTTGGATTTTTTGCGTTTCCCATTTTCGGGATACCCACCGTGCTCCCCGAACATTCCCTTTCTTGCCCGTCGACAGCTCCATCCGTTACCCTATGCCTCCCCGTTTGCTTGCGGGTTGCCTGGGATAATTCTCCATCAGCGGGATAATTCATCCCTCGTTTACGACCACCTATTCGCTGAACATTCGCTTCCCTGTTTCGTCGACAACGACACAACTCCTCTCTCTCTGACACGCTCAGACCCCCTCTTGCCCTCGACAACTCCATCTCTTCCCTCGACGACCACCTACCTGCCTCCCTACGCCAGGACCCCTTTGCCCGTGGACAACCATCCTCCTTTCCTGACTGGATTTCACGGCCTACCCTTGTGCTTTTTGTGCCGCCGGCTGGACCCCTGACTCCTGCCGTGGTCGACAACTCACATCTGGCCATCGTGATTTTTGCTTGCCTGATTCGGACTGGACCTCTTGTTTGCCGACAATTTGCATTCCACTGCCAGCCTACGTGACTCACATTCCGCCTGGTTGTTACCCCTTTCTTGATCCTGATGATGGTATGGCTTCCGGGTTGTGATTGCCGTGTTCCTTTCTTGATGGATTTTTTCTTCCCTGAACGACCCCCTTCCCTTGCCCATTTCGACAACTACTTGCTCGTGCGAACCACCTGCGTGCCTGGACCACCTACTGTCCGCTTGGACCCTGTCGACACCCACCATCCATCCTCCCTACCTACTGCCTGCCTCCCTAACCTCCGACCCCTCTTGCCCTGTCGACGACTCACATCCTCCCTCCGACCACCTACCCGCCGTGCCTCCCCGAACATTCGCCTGGACCCCCTCTTGCAATTATCTATGCAAATCGACTCCTTTCTGTTTCCAATTGTAGGGTAATCGGAACGTAAATTTCTGCATACCCCCAAGTAAACGCGATTCAACGGGGAAAACGGGCGTTCAACTATTTCTGTCGTGAATATCCATTCCCGAGCCTAGAAGAAAACGACAGCCGGTGAAATACCGATCGCGGTAAATTATAGATGAGCCGTTGAAGGTGGTGAATGAGCAACAAACGGGTCGAAATATAGCGGGTCCAAATGAATAGAGGGTTGTGCGCTATCGCCCACCGCCCGACCACCAACCAATATCGAAAGTGCCGAGCCCGGTAAAACTCTTGTTCTTCTCCTCTCCTTTCTAATTGGACAGCACATTCGTCTTTGAAACCCTGCCAATCCGCCGCCTTTCCGAACAACCTTGGACCAATTTCTTTTTTTCCTCCAATTTTATTTTTATTTCCACATCGGTTTATCGACAAAAACCTGAGTTTTAACGAATAACTGGTTTCGATTGCATAATAATAATTAAAAACGTTTCCACGTATTAACCCCTTTCCTTGATTGTTTCCTATTCGTCAAATAGATACATGCAATTGTACATTATATTTTAAGTACTCATTCCATTTCTATATTTAAGAAATGTTGGCTTACTCTCATCTCAGGGGTCAACATATAATTAAAAACTATGTACAATATAATATATAATACAAGTCGCTAATATAAGTATGTTGCATACTGCTGTCAATGTGATATTGCAGGAATCAATTACGATTTCCCTCTAATTATGTAAATAATTAAAACTTTACTGTCACCAATATAGTTAAGGCAGAGGGTATTGCATAGTAATTGCAATTGAAATTTTACCAAATTTACTACATGATTAAAGGGGCAACTTAAATATATTACTTCACAATCTCCCCGGAGGTTATTGAACATCTTGGGGAATTCGTACTTCTGCCAACCCCATATTTTGAGGGCCGAGAACAGAACAGGTGGCAGGAAATAGTCGGGAGTCCAAGCGGATGAGTCACTGGGAGAACAGAAAAAGAAGGTCCGATTTGCTACTGGCGAACTAAAGGTCCCTTTTTTATAGGATTAATTATTTTTATAGATTGAGAAAGGAAAAAAGAAAAGATATTATCCGAATCCAACAATTGCGGGTGAGGAATAATCAGGGTGACAAATTTTTCAGCAATGGCTTTCGATAAGAAGTTTTGTCAAACGATTATTAAATTCGTCAAACCAAAGATATAACATAATCGACGGATTCGAGGAGTGTCATTGTTACCGTTTGGTAAAAGTTAATATGAACAAAGGTGATCGTAGTGAGGCTTTCTTCATTCGTAGCATGTCAGTGCACAGTATCAACAGTCTGTTATCAATAAGTTGGAGCGGTATTGTTCAACGATTTATTATCCTTACGGACAGCGGATGTCAGAATCGGTAACCAGCATTTGTTAAACACTGACAATTTCAAAATTTTGGATTTATAGTGGTCCGCTGGCAGTAGTATATATTCAATAAATGTGGACGTTAAATTCATCTATTCGGGCCCACGTCGTATTATGAACCTTTTCAATACGGTCATTATCGGTTCATCAGTTCACTGAGGAAGGCGTCTCCTGGGTGAAAGAACTCATCTCGAGCTCCACGAAAACAATAGCGAGACGCCGGAAACCAGATAAAAGCCGTTTCAAGTAGCTAATTACCGCACTTTAATTTCATCCATTGTTCACCTCGCGCGTTCGGCCTTCGTTTGTGTCAGTATTTCTCACCGGGTTAGAAATAAAGGACTTATGAAATGGTCCTTCATCTGAAAGCCGGCAGAAATATAATAATATTGGGAGAGACAGTTTAGTGGCTCCCCATTAGACAGAACTGCTTAAATGACTAGCAATATATTTTATCTTATCCCCTGGTTGAGGCAAGGAAGCGAATGAGGAGGCAATTCATTTACATTCTGTCAGCGTCCACGGCTTGAGGCAAAGTAAACAAAGCTCTCATTAAATATAATCCAAACGATCCCTTAATAAAGAGGAGTTAAGAGAAGAATTAGGGAAACAAATTGCTTTGGATGGATGACAAGAATTTCCACAATGAAGGGACAAAATGTTTTCCACCCGGAATCTGATTATCGTCATAACGGAATAAATAGATTTTATTATTTATAACAAATTACCATATATAGCATCCAGTGTAATATATTATCAGAAATGGTGCATTTCAAGTAATGCCATATGTTCCTTCTTAATCTAACCAGGGCGCTGCGTTCTTCCGCCAACTGGCATCGCATCAGTTATTTACAACGCCTGAGACGCTAATAAATATAGTATCGCTAGGGACAATACATTTATGACTCATTATTTAGCTACATCAGACTGAAAAAATTCACACGAATCGGTTATATAAGGGGATTTTGCGACACATAATCAATTGGAATAGAGCAATGAATATATTTTTTTTAGCACGTCCGAAGTGCTGGTCTCTTAATACCGACGCGAGTAACCAGATAGGCTTTAAAATACCGTAGCGTGCCCGGCCGCCGGTATAGAATGGCACGTAACCCTATAAGCAGTGAGTACACGCCCACAAGGCTAACACAGACAATAAGAGACCCGCCAAAGGCCACCGATCTCTTTCCCTTCCAACATCATCACGTATGCTAATTATTTGGCATTCTTTCTGGCATTCATAAAATGCAGCCGCCAACCATAAGCAAATCGATTTGTAGCGTTCAAACTGTCAAATATGGTTACTTCCTCTTGACACTGGCGGGAGATCTGCTTGTATCAGTTTCGACTTAGACCTACGTCAAAAGGTGAAACAGTCGTAACATTACACTCATAAATAACGTTTAGCCCCTTTGATCAATTTTAGGAATAAATATGTTTCCAAAATTTTGCGCAAACAAATACATGCGACACATTACCTAGCTGGTGATGCAACTATTTTATTTTTAAATCATCGCGTAAATTCATTAGAAACTCAAAAAACATCCATGTATTTTCTATTTTAGGGAATGGGAAAATGCAATAAAAAATCCTCCTTTGAAATAATTGCAGCAGACAATAATAATATTAACAAGTAATAAGTGCAAGTGTGTTCTATAAACAGGATATATATTATGGGAACCTTACCGAAGTTACGACGAAGTAAATTAATGACGCCAACTCGTACATACTTATTTTATATAAAATAAAAAGTATAGACTGGGGGCGGTGGAGAACAGGTACGTCCGAAAAAATACTTGTCCAAGGTCCAACCTCTTGGCATCAGGAATTTGAAGAGTAGGATTTATGGTCTTCCGTCTGTGAAGTTAATTAAGCGACAGACAAGAAAAACACTCAACTCGTCGCGTTTGTTTGTCTTTGGGCTAACTTAGTGGAACGGTAGGTGGAACACCAAGGTCCCCTTTTCTTTCTCCCTCTCGGCCTCTTCGCGATCTCTATTTGGAGACCAGACACACACGCGCACGCACACACACGAACACGCACACGCAAGCACGAGGTGCCGGGGGATACAACGTGGCCGAGTGGCTCTTTCACACCCTAAGTGCGTCCACGTACTCAATATAATTCGGAACAATTCCGACAGAATCGCAAAATAACCAGGCGTGCTAAAACATTTATTTCAGACAAATTCATTAATTAATTGGAGATCGAATCGTCGACCGTTTACGTTTAACAAACACAAATAATAAGACACGAATTATTTACGATTTTTTACGAAATATTTATTTCGTGTTCACCGTGGGCTCATTCTTGACGTTGGTGTGTTCGTTAGAAATATTTTTAATTTCTTTCTAGAAACATTTTCTTAAAGTCTACAGAAAGAGTACTTTCAGATAACGTGTTTCTTTTCGATTTCATGAATGATGATTCAGGTAGCCGATTCAGTGCGTGTTGCGACAGAATCCACTCCAGTTTTAATATTGCAAAGCTGTTGTGGAGTGGCCACAGCGTAGGTTGAAATCTATGCGTCCTCGGGAAGAGAATTAGTTCTCCGTATCGTAATCGCATTCTTTCAGTGGGCGGAGATCTTTCACAATTAAATAACGCGTTATATGGACTGGACAATAATAAACAAGTATCATTCACGATAATCCCGATATAGGAAATTAGTCGGCAAAGAAAATACAATAATGACAAATTAATACCGCAGCTGAAACAAGTCAAAACTCAGTAAAAATACTATTGTGTTACATATTTCCCCACAGTTAGATAGCATTCGGTTAGCACTTTTCTATAAATCTATTTCTACCAGTTAATTACCCTATAATTAATATGAATAAATGATAACGTTCACATTCGTCGGTAGAAAGTGTACAAGAAACCAACAACGTGAACGACCCATTTTCGTACAGGTCAGTATAACAAATAAACGACCAGGGTAAATAATGGGGCAGAACGCAATTAGAACTCGGTTTCGAACGAGACCGGCGCGGTTTCAAAAAACCTCATAGAGGCCACGGTCCGTAGGTCTAAATTAGAAAACTGACAGTTTCGATTGGGCAATATTGCGGTCCCTCCCAACATGCCGGAGAAACTACTAATTGTCAACACCAGTGAACGCCTGTCATGTCACGGTGCCACAAAGTCCCACCGTTGTTAAGACAACGCACAGAAACGTGCCCAGCCTACTGCAGAGACAACTGTATCGTCAATAATAAATTTGTACTCATGTAAGGTGAAAACGGCACATGCGATTTGATTCAATCCCCACTTGCTCGTATGCTTCCCGTTTTGGACGATTCGTTCCGGCTTATCGGGAATGTAATTTGATGCGAAGAACGGCATACGTAAATATTTACAATCGGTAATGGGGCTCGTTTACAATAGTGTTTGTCACGCTGTTTGAGAAACCGCCAGATAAAACTAAGTACGGTGGCTGAGCAACAAACATTTTAGCATTTCATAAAATCTGCCATACCTTGTGTAATACCTTGAAGTTTTCTTGAGGTCTCTATACAGTCTACTTCCTTCATGACGTTCGTTATTTGCATATTATTTAAAGTGTAACAACTATTTAAAAAAGGCGTTTTTACATACAGTTTGGTTATTACATGCTTAAAACATAAATTGTGCACCTAGAAATGAAATACTATTGTAAACTTATAGCCAGCCTATGAATCCTCACTAGTTCTCCTAAAGACCAAACTCTAGATTCTTCTAGGCCGTGAAAGAGGTACTTTTTTTATCATTTATTGTATAGTCACAACTACAATTTTTTAAGATTGTATCTAGAGACACTGCTCTAGCTTTACACTCACTCACTGAACTCTAGAAGGAGAAGCCACCCAATGATGGTACTCCCGCTCCTGCCCTTACTCAGGTCGTAAGGAAATCGCGTGGCCATCTCCGCTTTAGGCGACGCACTGGAATTTCGGGAAGGTGAAGCGAGGAAAGTTGTCGAATTAAGGGATTGGAATGAAGGGATAATTTGGAATGGAAGGATTTATACCGGGAAGCTGCTAATCTCGAACGGACGGGACTGTTAGGTCATTGTGGATTATTCTGTTAGAGACATATGGTGGGGCGTTGGTAATTTTTCGAAGGATTATGGATTGCAAGGATTGGAGTCTATAAGAGTCAGACGGCTTGGTGGATCCCCACAGTTCGATTCCGTAGGCCCAGATAGGTTTCAGTACGCAGTTGTAAATTAATAATTTGTTTGAGAGTGACAGTTTAGATCTTTAGTCGAGGAGTCTTAGTAGTAATTTGTAGCGTCGTTTCGTTTCTGTACGTTTCAGTCTTGTATGCGGGTTCCACGTGAATCTTCTGTCTAAGAGTAGTTCCAGGAAAGAGGTACTGATGAAAATATTAGTTTGTTTAAAATAAGATATACACACGACTGAATCTGGAGGTAACAGGAAAGGTATGACCGAGCACGAGTCCAGGGCACTTACACAACACTCCCAGTTTGCGGCGGCAGCCTAGCCCACTGCTCCGAAACCTGTTTTAAAAGACCGACACCCAATACGTTTTTTTTTACACTCAAATTTAAATTCCAGCGTCCGACTATGACCGACCCGGCCGCGGTTGAAATGCGGTTAGAGCGGACGATGTGTATTGGAGCCCGGTAACAGCGTACGTCGCCCGGGGCCCCGAAATACGTGTCCAACATAATGTTCAAGGTACCCATTGCGGCTGGGACTTCTAAACCAGATATTATGGTTTCGTGTTAGACGGATATAATGGTTTCGGTTTCGGTCAATCTTCGTAAAATCTTAAAAAAAGATATTTTCAGATTAAGGATTCCACGATGGACATGTACAACAATATTTCTAGGACATCAGAGAAAAGATATACGTGAAAATTGTTTACGCGCTTCAACTCTTTTCTCTTGTTACACAACTTATGCAACACGGAATATATGCACTGCAGGAAAAGCCCCGAGACCATACCATTAGGATACCGCAGGACCTTATACGGCAATTAGAGACTAATGGACCATAAACTAAATAATGCAAATTGCCTTAACACAATTAAAAGTATGATTTTTGTAATCTGCGGTTAAGATAAGAGATTGATGAGTAACATTATGTTATCACAAATAACAGCCTCACTATGCAACTTATTAAGAACTAGCAACTATTGAAACTTAAAACATTTGACCGGCATTATAAATCAATACCATTTTGGAATAAGTTTAATTAGATTAAATTTAGAACCCATTGCATCATCATTCCATTTATAGCTCACCGCTATTAAATTTTCATTTGAATTGCTCAGTAAAATATGACGTGGAGAATTTATAAGGCAAAAGGAAATAAAAACACGGACCATCGGAAAAGGAGAACTATGCAGGCAGTAAATAACCTCAAGGAGAGAAGTCGACTAATAAGAGAAGCGGCGAGGATTTATTGGCGGAAACTGATACTCAGCTGCGCCTTCCTCTACTGGTATAAGCTACTCGGATTCCAAAAACACTGATATTTCGGATTGAATAACCCCCGTGCCATTTTTCCTTTGTTCTCTCTAATGACACGTTATTCCAGATCACCTGTAACTTACTGGAATTTTAAAAGAAAGCCGGATATATGACGATCATATATTGTGACCAATTAAAATTATCCCAAGTACAAATATAAACGAGATAAGTAGGATTATTGTTTAAAGAGATTGGACGTATGTTTTGTACACAAATTTGAAACTGCATTTCCCGTCGTAAATTTTTCTATTGAATAATAGTTGAAAACACGTCACCAACTGCTATTACAGACTCTTACGATTTTTTTCCTGTTTTGGCTCTCAGAATAAATGGTAATCCGTTAGTGGTGCATACAGAAGTACGTACATAGGCCGGCAGTGGATGAAGCATCCTGTCAGATATGTAACTACACCGAATGCTTCCGCGCTCTGGAGATTAATCCGCTAATATTAAATTCTAATTATCATTGAATTGCAAATTTGAATTGCTTACTGACGGATGTCAACTAGTAATAAAGCCATTTGCTGCGCTCCAATTCGAATAATCGTTCCTGAAGAAATGCGCCCGGGTAAAAACCAGATGTGCCAAAATTCCCATATATAATGGTGATTGATGAGTGTGTATACATATGCGTATTCCATTGCCGTACGTAACTATCTGCCAACTGGGGTTTTTGATAACGATCAGACTCTTCTTTCCAACCCGGTCGGAGAAAGAAACTGGCGCTCCCATTCGTCCCAAATGTCGACCCCCTTTGTTGAAAGTCCAATGCGGAGACCGTACCCGAAGATTTATTGCCCCGAGGACGACTATCGGAGGAAGAATAGAAGATACGGAGGCAGAAAGCGGGCTAAGTGGGACACGGGTTCAAAGAGAGTACACCTCACGCCGGTGAACGGTGAGCCGTCCAGTGCCGGTTAAATGGAGCCTCCTATTTACAGAGGGACTCCTCGTTGCTGTTTCCACGTCCCGGTCATTAATTGGACTTTCCCTTTAAAACCGCGCGTTCCCAATAGCCGGAGCAAATGGGCGACCGTTCAATAAAACCGCCCCGGACGCCCGTAAATCAATCAATACCATCTGCTCGTTTCACCGGCATTAACATTCCCGTCCGACGAATATACATTAGTTCGAAACATTTTTATATCTCTTAAATTGTTTCAGACGGCATTCTGCAATGTTCATTTGTCACGACGGCTTTATATACCATACAGTTTGACTTTTTCATAGTTTATAAAAAAAACTAGGTCATACTAAAATACAATCGCTTTACATTTTAAAGTGTGGGTGTTGGATATTGAAATACTACTGAGGCAGTTAGGCGTACTTTGTTTAAGACACCAACGTTAAAATACACAGCGAAGATTCAGAATGTCACTGCTAAAATAAAATGAAGTGCTGACAGGACGCTCCCTCTGCAGCCAACATGGCCCACTACACAATATAAAAAGTATAAAATCAAAGAAAAACGTATTTGTTTTCCACCACAGCAGTGACATTTTAAACTGCCGATGAAAACTCACTGTGTATTAGAACTTTCGATCACTGAAGAACTAATCATCAAAACTAATACAATTTTAATTCGACCTGAATATGGTGTCACTGTAAATTGACGCAGTGATAAATTGCTATTGCCAAACGGAGAATCTACTGGCAAGAGAGCAAAGCAGCATTAGAATATTTCATTTTCAAGAAAATACGCAATCTCCATTATTGAAATACCCTGTTCAAATAAGCTGAAATATGGAAATACGTGCACATTTCGAAATATTCGGCCAAGACCCCGCAATCAAGATAGGGAGTCATTCATGATGATTATGTAGCTGCGAGCCATTTTTTTTTTTTAAGAGTAGCCAGGAGTAGGCGGGCGGTTGCTCAATCGGCCAAAGGTCAGCTATCCTCCAGTCCGGATCCTTTCTCCGGGCCGACATCGAAACTCGTACAAAATAAGCTGAGTCAACCGCGACTAAATATTTATACATTTCCGAGCTCAAAGTTATATATACCATTTTTCCAGCGCCAAGAGAGTTTCCGGGCTAAATTCTGATTATTTATTTATAAGATGAAGGAGCGAGGAGATTCACAGACTGGACGGTTGATGAAATGTATGACACGTTCGGCTGTGAAAATAACCGAAGAGCAATAACTTCGACGATGCCGCCTTCGCCGCCATGATTTCATTTTTACACAGAAACACTTCATTTAAAATACTGAATTGTTAATTCCCTGAATTGTCATTTAAAGAGGTCGTAAATGTACACGCCCTTTTACCCACATATTATATACACACGAAACAAATACTAACGTAAATATTTTCTACTGGGACATAACAAAGCATTAAGTGACATTACAAAACACGCAGGGCAAGATTAGCCCAGTTAAACGAGAAATTTTACTTTATCAATTACATTTGTGTAATTCGGTGAAAACACCGAATTTACAATTACATTTTCATTCATTCCTTCTACCTACCATAGTTAAGGTACGAAAACAATATAATTAAATATAAATTTAAAATGTATTCTACAAACACGTACACCCACACATACAATGTAGAGTAAATTTAGTATGTTCTAAAAGTGCGTCGAAGCTGAATGACGAGGAACAATAAGCGCGTTGAAAAAAGGGGGGTATTATCGCACTTGGCGTTGGCGCAACATTCGCAGCTGCACCCCGCAGTTGTACGTAATGGTTTCACAGAATGGCTCTTTTTATGGTCACAGCATTCTCCCTTATTTCCACCAGGTAGGAATTCGAGGTAGGATGATTTTCTAGAAACTAGAACCCCATCCCACCCTCTCTCACCTAAATAATACATTAAAGGGTTTTACTGACAAAGTAGAATATTAAGATGTTAGACGTGGATGCAGGCCGTAAAAGCAAAAAGCCAACATTACCGCCATCATATACACTATGACAGAATACAGAAAGTAGAAAAGCACGAAAATTAAAACGAGGAGGGCCGTCGCCAACAGGCAGTGTGATATGAAGGCTTGACGGGAATTATTGCCCATTTGAGTAAAAGCCGAGGGGGTCGGGAAAATAGTTTGCCTTTTAAAGCTAACCGCAATCACCTCAAACCAACCATTTAAACGTTACTCAAAGCGTCACATAATAATTACGAATGTGAGCTTTCGGTCGGCCTAATGGGGTCAAGTACCAACGAGAGTCAGAAAACAAAGGAGCTAGCTACCCACAGATGGCAAGGTGAAATTCTATTAATTACGAATACAAGGTAAACTGACCAGAAAAAGGAAACGGATGAAACTACCATAAGAGCTAAACCGGGGCCATGCCATAAATGACTGACATGCATTAATGAAGGGTACATCCTGATTATTAAAAATTACCTTCTCATTACGCTAATGGTTTTACTAGATTCGAAAAAAGTACAGGGAAATCATAATACGTACGATAACAATACAATATTTTGTATTAAATTTGATTAAATTTAAATTAATTTTCGACAGTATACACCCGTTGACCAAGAGAATAATTCTTAATAAGAAATAATAAGATAATGAAAGCAATGTCAGATATAAATAAGATTTGCTTCATCGAATTGAGGATATGCGATGTATTATGATCAATAATTGATTTCGCAATAAAATCCCATTAAGCTCCTATTTTGAAAGAGGCCCTGATATGACGTAATTGATTTGCCAGCGTGGACGATTACGAGGTGTAGTTTTTCACCCTTCAGACACTGCTACCGAAAATGACAAAACCGCAAACGGGGAACAGGAAAGCCTCGGGATTTCGGTTGGTACAAGCCATTTCCCTGTAGGGTTCAGGGCAGGGAACCGAACCCGATTTAGGAATTCAGGAAGCAGAGAGAGCGAGTTCACCTTGCGGGACGGTGGTGGCCCGGTACAAGGAAGATTGAGAGCCAGCCTCCTTCCCTCCCTCACTCTCACGCTCTCTCTCTCCCCATCTCACAGGTGTCGCACACTCTTCCTTCCTACACGCCCGCCGCAAACATGACAATCCGACTTTGGGTTCGAGACGGCAAGGGCGACACCTTCATAAATGTCTGCCCAAAACAGAATACAGACAGCGCCGGAGGGACCGTTATAAACGGCGTCCGACATCGTACTACGAATTAGGAAATCGCATGAAATTACAGTTACAGTTTAAAAAAAGTCCTGCAAAATGAACTGAATGAATACACGATTAGCGAAAGTATCTTTCTAACTAAATAACGTCGAATATGAGGACACAAGCAAAAATGCAATCAGTGTATTAGTAGTAAAATACCAGAATATATTACATTCGTATCTTTATTCGGCGCCCACGATATACTATACTCCATCTCCATAATATCCGTGTAAATTTATTTTCATTAAGGCGAGCTTTTAATATGTTGAGCAAATACGACTGCCAAGAACGTGGCACGATCGCAAACAAGGACACTGCCGGCTGGAATCGAAATACGAAACTAAAATAGATGGTTCGGCTGTCTTAACCACTCTACACACAAATATTGGAGTCAAATAATGGATGAGAATATACGCCCGTATTGCTATAAAAATGCAGTATCGTGCCAAATTTCAAGAAGTAATTCATCACCGACTAGCCAATATCTTAAGGATGATAGGTAGCGATAACAAAAGATAAGATAAAAAATGAATTATTATGATTTTGATGTAGTTTCATCTTCTATTGCGATGACGTACTTCTGATTTGTCTCGAAGGGATTATCACAACGGTGATAATATTATTGATATTATTAGTTATGATATTTTCTTTTAGGAATTATTAATCTGATATTTAATTTGCTTATACTACAATATTATTACGTGTATTTTATTTCAATTAAATAAAACTATTCAATCATTTGAAAAAATATGGAAATACAGACTGCAGGTGTTGCATCCGAATGTGTGTGTGTGTGAATGTGTACGGATTACTGGGCAATAAAAATAAAATTTGAACACAGTTGAAATAGGCGACATACCGCGCATAAAAGGTCCAAAGCGTCAGATTATATTTACGGGAACATTGAGACCAAACGCGCCAAACGCGGAACTGTAAAGAAACTCCCGAAACGGTCAACGGGTGTTTTAGTTAAAATAATAAGGTCGGGCACAGAAAGTGGAATAAAGCCAACAGGTGGCGGGCACTACGTCATAAAACATGGCCACCGCCCCAACGGCCAGCTGCTGGCGGCCTATCTGCGAGTTTTCGATAAAAACTTGAAACCGTACCTAGTCGGACCACCGTCAAACTGGGACCATCATTGAACTGTTCATTTAACAATATAATGAAGGAACACTTCGATTAAACGAGACACAAACTTCTCAATTTGGAGTTTATGCCTTACACTAACAGTTGTTGAACACATCTAGCAAGTGATAGCAACAACTGATAACACACTGAAATAGAGACATCACCGTAACAATTTCTGATGAATCCGCTATTGATATTCTACTATTAATTTATGTAGGTCAGGCCTACTCGAATTGCACTAGGGCAAAATAAACGAATTAACTAAACGCTACTGGAACCGTTATAGTCTGCGCTAAAAATAGTCGATAAAAACTAAATAAAATGCAAATGAAATAACCCACTCGCTTATTGTACGCTGGTTCCTCCTGGCGTAATAAACTGAGAATCCATTGTTACCTTCCATTCATGCAACGAATTCACAGAGTGAAAAACATACACATCAACTCAACTCACTCGGCTGAAAATAGGTGTCAACTGAAATCAGGAGAACAGCCAATATCGAAGATATCAAAAAAGCACTCATCCGTTATTTACTATCTGAAGCAAACAAATAGAATGTTGAAATTAACTTTCGAGTGCCTGGCATGGGTGTGTAACGGGTATCTGTACTGAATATCAACAACCAAGTGCGCTCGTTCGGTATTTGCTCGAGATACATATATATATACTGAATATATTTAGTAAAGCACGATGTAACAAACGCAGTTTCTAGATTTAGTACGATTTTATGTTTTTTCTAGATTAAGCAGAACGTGAACATGTATAAAAGGTACTCACTCTACTGTGGTAAATAATGAATTGCAACTTCTAGCCTAACCATTATTATTGGATATTTCACGGTGCGATGCGGTTCGAATCCATTAAACTTATTTTCTGCTTAATGTCTGCGATCAAGCCCAATATAACAGAGACATGGTATATTATTGGGTAAGAGTGGATTAAAGTGTGCTCAAGGGACTGGCATTACAGGAACAGTCTGGATTATCGTAGCTACAATGTCGGTAAAGTGGATTTCGTAGTTATTATCGGTCCCAAGTACAGAACTCGGGATAAGTGTACACTTTTCTGTCGTGGTCAGTGTCGCGATTCTCTCTCCTGGCCGAAATCCGAGCGGAAAGGCTTACTGCGGTTAGTTCCACGGACGATACTAATCCACTGAAAGCCCGGTATTACGGTAGAATCTAATAAGAAGGGCCGCGGTAACGACCCTCCGAAGAGAGGGGTCCGCCCCGAGATGTCCAGGGGGGGGCCAATTCAGTTACCGGGTCCGGGCTTTAATTGAACCGGCGTAATGGACACGGAGACGGACGCACGTCTGGCTTTGTCGCCGACCGTGACCAATCTCTCGCTTCAAGTTCATTGTCGAGGGACAATATAAAAGGGTAGGGAAAAAATTGGCCCCTCCATTTCTGAATAGACCCCCCCTCGCCACCAATCCCGAGTGTAGCGACCTCGCCGCGACGAATCGACCGAGAGACGCCTTCTTCTGGCATATCTTCATTGTTGTTATTAAACGGCGACGCGAACCCACGCACCGGGACAAGCTACCTTACGATACACCTAACAGTTGTCAGGAAATGGATTGTAAAATAATGCTGTAAAGAGGTTTTCCAAAAAAAATAACATCAATTTATTTTAATTCTACCACCGGTTTAGCTTAAATCGAATCAACATCTGATCACAGTCCTGAATTTGAGCTATCCCGATGTCGAATTCAGGATTGCTATTCATTACAATGCTAGTACGGCGAAATGAAGTTCTTTGATCTGATTTGGCGCAAAGATCTATTAATAAACCCCGAGGTTTAAGAGGATTTCCACCCACATAGGCGTGTGACTTTCTGTTTTTATGCCTGCTTGTAAAATCATGCGCTGCATTATGGTGATAGACCCCTGGGTCTTTGGGTTGCACTCCGCTTAAATCATAGTTGTTGAAACACCGACTACTGACTTTCAGCTGGTTTTAGTTCATTCTGAGATATGATAATAATAATGAAAAGTACTGTAATGAATGCTACGATAAAAATAAAACCGCGGTATACTCAATGCAAAAACAAGTTGGGTGTAACCTTAATTAATTAAAATTTGTCTGCAAAGTCAGGTTATGAAAATACATGTCTATAATGGATAAAAAGAGAATAAAATTGAGAGGAAAGAAGTCAATTGTATTCTTAAATATTAACTTTTTATTACGCTGCGGAATAGAAATGTAGTTGCACACAATTAGGAAGAATTTATATGAGTCGATTATAAATGTCTCCCTTTGGTGTGACCTTAAATTTCTGCGATACTAGCACCGGATAATACTTTAATCAGTGAAGTTAGGCCAATTAGTCCGTTCAGTTGTATCCTCGTGGCAATATTTTTAATTAAATGACCAGTATACCGAATGTATTAATGGCCAACCAACTGTGGACCTCGTAGCAATTCAATGGACCAGTAATTCCATTTCTCGGTGGTTGCGTGCAAATTATTAATGGCAGTGGACTATATACAACTAACGCCAACTGATAAGCCAAGACATATATTTTAGAAAACGAAGCGCAAAGAAAGTTTATTAGGACTTTAAAACGGGAGGAATAAGGGCTCCTTAGATACTAACCCGCATTACAACTCTGTCCTTAGGGCTAGGTATCTGCACAGCCGTATATCATTAATACTCATATCTACAATATATGGTTTGAACTACTATTAGTAGTAGTAGTATATATATATATATATATATATATATATATATATATATAAATTCCTCTTAAATAAACAACTGATTCTAAAATTCTAAAGTTTTACAATTACATAACTCAATTTTTTCAATATTAACAGTGAAATTCGGCAGGAAGATTATAAATAGAATGAAAATTACCACAAAATATAAAACAATAAACTGAACTGTTTGAGTTGTGCGAGCTGAATACGAAATAAATACGAAACTGACTCCACACGTTGTCAAACAGACCACGTCTGCTCCACGAGTATGGACGTTAGAAAGAAGAGGGGTACGGTATCGGTCGCATGACGATAACTTGGAAAGGCACAGTTAGTTAGCGGCAAGGAGGAGTCAGAAGTGGACAAGGCCGACTGGTACGCGTACCGTTATACAGAAGAGGTGTACAACACTCAAATAACGCTGCTCTAAAACATCTAATCCTGTCGCTAGACCGTTCTTCATATCCCATGAAGAGCTTGTTCAGGTTATACACTACAGGATAATTACAGCAAAACGAAAATGCTGAAGGTTATCAGCCGCGGTAATCGCAGTAAACATATTTGTAATGTGCTAATATTGGTAAATGGTTTCAGCAGAATAACCAGGAACGATTCCTAATTATTCCAATACTAACTGAGAGAATTATAAAATACAATTAATTGTAAAGTAGTATTTTCAGAGTTGAGCTGAACATATTGTATTTTAAACCCAAATAAGAACATGCAGGACTGAGTGGACCGATTAAACTTAGTTTAATTTTCCAATATCCAAGTGAACCGGCGATAAATCGGCCTACCGATTTATGACCGTTTGTGAACCGTAGTGTGACGTCTGGTCGAACAAAGAGGGTGAGATGATTGAGAGAAAGGGGAAAAGAGAGATGGGAAGAGGACATGAGGAAAAGGGAATGGGAGGGGAAAAGAGGAAGGAAACTCTTTTCTGGGCCCCCACTTTAAAAGCAGCCAGGCTAAATTGTGATTCGGTGTACCACCGGTCGGCAATTAGGACTAGTTGTACCAACTACTATTTACGTCTACATACCCACTAGGCGGTCAATACGCGGACCGAAGTCACCACTAAACGATGAAAGCCGCAAACAGGACCCAAACTAATAACCTTACTTCCCGAATGGCTCTCTATTATTAGTAATGACTATGGTAAAAAGCCGTACAGGGTCTTGAACCAAACAAACGAGGGATACCTGAAAGTCAAATTCGTAATAATCCGAATAGTCAGTGAGCCCTATTAACAATTTGAGAATTGACAAGTATAAGACTTATTAATGATACTACTGAGGAAAATTAAAGCTCTTATTTATTTTGCCAACAAATATTTATCAGGCCATTCGTTATTATTAAATCTCAAGGTGATGATCTAAAACGATTTTAATAATATTTACTAATATTCCACGACCTCTAACTGGTCCTTTTAAGAAATTAAAGAAATTTAGCAGGAAAACGATGTATCAAAGACTAGAACAGCTCAAGTGTCCAGTCAACAAGGCATACTACATAGCGCAAGGATGAATTAGTACAATTCGCATTTCAGTCATGTTTTCTAAATATTGCAAGTGACGTACAGCCGTGTTCTTCTTGCGCAAGTAATGACCATAAAACTCTCAAATAATAATCCCTTATAAAAACAATTCCACAATATCACTAGGTTATTGGTGAAAGCAATGGAGAGAACCTGTATTTGGCACACAAGGAAAGTATTGACTCATCGGAAGAATTCCCACAAAGCTAGGTTCCCAAACCTCTTAATAAGAGGAACAATGAAAAGAAATGAGGATAGAGAGAAGGCCGAAAATTTCATATTTAACACTTACTTCCGGAAGTAGTGTTGCGTTGTTTAGGATGTTTATTCCGCAAGAAATTTATTTAAACATCTGTTTTGTCTCCTATAATTGAAAGTGGTGTTTTTCATTCATCATTTGTCTTAAGAAGGATTAGAAAATGTATTTCTTCATATGTACAAACATTCTGTCTTTTCACAGTTACAAATGCTACCTTAGATATGAAATGTAGCTGGTTCCACGTAAAGTAACCTCGCTCAAACTCAGTACAGCGCAAGACTGATATTGAGCAACAATTTGAATATTCGGAATCAATATTTGAATTCATGTATCAATCGTGATATAATTCACTTCCACCTATGACACCGAAAGGGATTTTTCAGTTATGTACGTTCTCAGTGGTTCTATTAGAACCGCTTATTTTATTATGTTAGATGCATTAATTCTGGCAGCAGGATACATTAAACATCAAAGAAAACTCCTCCACTGTCGACCCAACCACTTACTCCAATGTCTCAAACACTAGACAAATGTAGTTACCTTCCGAGAGCAAGCGTAACCAATACTGGATACCATGGAACTCATTAGTATATTACTCCTAATTTATAGGGTTAACAGAATAGTAACGCGTACACAGTTATTGACTTTTAAATTAGCGTATCCCATAAATTTTAAGTCGAGAAAAAAGTTAGAAAACAATTATGAAAATCAGATGATATTTTATAATTACATCCATCACTTAAAGTGCATCGACATACTTTAAACTATCGGATACACACACAATTAGAAGGAAACATCAGAAGGAAATAAACTACCAGGACAGCTGCCCTGCTATGTTTATTTCTACAAGGTACAAGGTTCCTAGCGTAATAAGAATAAAGTACAATACGTATGGCTTTCTAACATATTAACCAAGTTATGAGTTCCGATTATATGCGTAGTCGTATAGCTCCTTCCGGTTATGTAATATGGAGCGCAACAAGTATGTGCGCATTTCGAAATAAATACTTTGTATGCAACCTGAATGAGCTGAATAGAAATTAACATCCTGCCTTATAATAGAATGAACCGATAATTCTGTAAGGTACGGTTTACATCAAGTCTTTGACAGATAATGTAATTTCGTAATCTCATGCAGGACTCCAATGAAACATTTACAAAAAGTCCATTACTAGATTTGATACATTCAACGTCGGACAGTCTGAAATCATCCTTTCCTCGGGAATCTAAAATACAAATTTCGTTAGGATTTTTATGACTACCGAGCTCGCTTCAACTGTATTTACTCGGGTTAGCCAAAAGCTTCGAAATACCAAGAAAAGGACCAGGATTATAATTGGAAATACGACTGCGATATGTGGTATTAAATATTATTGTTTGAAAAGCAATTCCCCCCTCTTATCTTATTAAGGCAAACTTCCCCTGCTTATAAATGGGCTCGATTGGCCGGGGCTAACTCGGTCAATTTCCCTCATAAAACTTGGCGAACCCCAATAAAACGGATTACTGCCGAGCAACCCCTTACGTTGGTCTCCTAACGGAGAAAAATCGCTTCCAGCCAACCCAGTCGACCTCGCTAAATCGATTAAATATCCCCCCGTACAGATTTGTCACCCTCTTCGATATTCACTGCAAAAAAGGGGCGTGAAAATTAAATTTTCATTTAAATGCGAGGGCAAATTTTCAGTGCTAGTGATGAATTTAAATCATAATCTAACTACGTTGTAATACGTGGGGCAAAGTAGGAATCTACTCGAATGATTTACTGAGGACATAAGAAATTAAAAGGGCCAATTAAAGTTATGTTTGTAGTTCGCATTTTTACCAAACATAGTTAACTATTTTGTGTTTGCCAATATATAAACGAGTTAGTTTGTTTAACTTCTTTGAAGTTCAAATGCTTTTAGCTACAGACAAATTGTTTCTCAATTGATTCAATGTCCTAATCACAAATGAAAACACCGTAAAAACTAATCCGACTAAAATTAAATATGAAATCGGCACAGAAAATATTTCTCTTCGCTTCCACTTTCGGCATCACGGACACATTTGTTTGCCTTCTGGGAAGAAAAAACAACAGCAATAGCGTGAAATTGCCTGGAGTCCAAACAGTAATGTTATTTAGTCGGGAATTTCAATTGGGAGAGAACGAATTACGGAAGGAAAATACAGTAACCCGTGACCTAAATACGTTAACACGCAGAAGTCCTACACTAAATTTACAGTTTACAGGGAACGGAGAATTAAGAATATTTGGATAGGATTAGTACGCATCACTGTACGCTCAACTGGCGTGGTATATATATAAATATATATATGTAACACTATATACATGAACGTATAACGTGAATGATATAAGCTTTGTACAACCGCAGTAGCTCCATTTAAACACGTGTGCACAAGGTGTGATAATTTACGCACACACGCACATCTAGTTGAATATTTGTATAAGCATTATTATTATGGTAGCACAACTGGGAAAGGCTCAACAGCGTTGATTAATTGGAAAAAAGCCGCAGGCAATCAACCAAACAAATTATGAACCAACCAGCAATTTCATGTAAAATCCGAAGGCAGAATATAACAAATAAACAACTACTATAATCATGGCTAACAAAGAAACTCATTATAAGAACGGTGTGAGTATTATTAATATAACCAAACAGAATAAGATCTAATAGATTGATAGATAAATAATTTGCTTCCAAAATATTGGTCTCGTAACTCAGAGCGTATAAAGAAAATGAAGCAACAAACAAAATTTATTCCTACCACATATTTCCATCTTATAAATTAAATGAAGATCCTCCGAATAAATGGGCAGTTTAAATTTGCGGAAGCCCCCAAGTCAATTAGACGGAAGCGAATCGTCGGAGGGAAAACAAGGCCTCCCATTAGTCCAAACCGATTCCGACCGCTCGTTAAGGGACTCGAATATTTCTGCTGACCCTACTCGTTTGTTTTATTTTTTTTTAAACTAGGTTAATTACTCACTAAACGCGATTTCCCTAAACGAGGTCGTGGGATAGCGAAATAACCCTTCGAGTTGAACACGGGGAAAATTGAGAAGATTAAGGAAATAATCGAGTAGCAACTTCCTCAACCGCTCCTAACCAAGTTCCTCAACCTCGTTCCTTGTTGCCATTTTCACTTCCAACAGCTAGATTGTAAAATAACTGCGGGATGAAAATAACCGCTCGCGCTGAGCATAAATTAGGCGCGTTCGTATATTCGTATCATTTGCATATACTTGAAGTCACTGTGGTATGAACTACCACAGTAACCCGATTAATGAACGCACAATAACAATAACGCGGAAAGCTAACCTTACTTTTACTTCCAGTTAAAGATCGGTTAAGCATACAGTCGCCCTGTAACTTATATAAAACAATGGCCTACAATTAAATAATCATTCGTATGCTCAAATGACGTCCACAGTAACCGTGTAGTGACACTAAAGGAATTTTTTATTTTACATTCACCATGTTAACGGAAAGCTGGTGTTGAATATAGAACTGATAATTTTTCTAAACCTTTGCATTACTTCCCGACAATATTCCATTTTCCAATATTACTTTGAATGTTTATATATATATATATATATATATATATATATATATATATATATAAACAATGATATAATAAGTAAATACTGCTTAGATAAATCTGTTTACAGAAAGAAGGAAGTACGATACACTATGACACAGAAGATATATTTCGCGTTTTAAGAAATATTCGACGACGAGTTCCAGTAACAAGTTTCGAATTTGCATGGCGACCTCGGGCGAAGAAAGATGGACGACGGAACGAATGATGATTATTGTTCCGCGAGAAAAAAAAGTGAGCGTATCCCGTAGAGGGCAGTAGGAGAAGGTAGAAAGCTTGAAGGAGAAGAGTACCATCCCCTTTACGTGTTTTAAATATTCGCATATGTAATTGGCCGGTTTCTTCTACCCGTAACGCTCGATTGCACTCCCCTACTTGTATAATGAACACCACCGCCAGATAACGAACGAACGTACTGCGTGGTCTGAGCGCATATATGCCACATGTCAATATTATTTATTTCTCTGCACTTTCCACTTCATTTTTGTTCCACAAACCTCCAGCCCAGTATGTAAATTGAAGTGAACATTCTTTCCAACTGCATAGTACCAATTAATTATACCATCTGCAAATGAGCATATATTTGTTCATTATCTTTCGAAGAATTCTCAAACAAAAATTTAGAGTAAATTACGACTACAGTTGAATAATGAAAAGAAGTCGGTTGGGTAGCGAAACTGTTATTGAGGTCGAAATAGAGGTACACGACTGAAAGATAGAAATATCTCACAAGTATGAACAATTTAAAGATTATCGCGCAAAACCCTATATCAGATAATACGCTTGAGAGAAATTATTATATCTGCCATCGCAGATATTTCTAACAGACAAATAATATTATTCAGTAAAAATAAAATAGGCAGTATAAAAGCGACTGTGATACGTTTTTGACAAACTAGGAGAATGAAAAATGTGGAACGTTTCAGAATTTTGCATGTCACCCTTGAGCAGGAGCAATTTTCTCTTTCTCTTCATTTAGCGTTTGTCGTGGGTATGTACTGAAAAAAATAAATAGAAATTCTACGCGGGATCTTCACGAACTTTTGCAACGAACAAAAAATAAGTTCGTCATTAATGCCAAGGAAGAAAACCTGATCATACGGCGATGCTCATTCTCATAATCCGGCTTGTTTCCTGCATTAGCGTTGGCGAATTAACGCAGCGTGTAATATTACCAGCAGCTCTATTGGACTGTGAAATATTTCACAAAATCACACTTTACTCGAGAGGTTTACATTTCTTTTCTTGAGGCCCCAGGATACGGTACCCCTCATCATGTGTTCCCATCACCGCAGTATTCCCACGGATGAAGGTCGTACTGACCAGAATATGGATCAAAATGTGTAAAGAACAATCTACGGATTTCTGTCAGAACTGCTGAAATAATTATAATAGCAATTTTCATCTCAGCTAATATATTGACATGTAGAATCTTAAAACTCGTTAAAGCCAGACACAATACATTTAACTTAATAAATGCAGTATTCGACACAACAAATACCGTAATCATGAAGTTTCACCATGAATATCATATAAATTTGTAAACATTGATAAATAATAAACAAATGAATTGTGTCCTAGAAAGCATCTTTCGTATTAATAATGAGATCATATTGACCATTCTAACGAGATTAGAACATTCCTACTCACTTAAAAATAATCTATGGCCACCCATGTAACCACTGTGAACAGCATTGGTGCTAAAAAACAACGCCGAAGCAGTATTTCCCATCAACTTGGAAAACAGTGAGAACTCGGAGGCTTAATAATGGATACATCATTCCGACGGGACGGATAAACGAGAATTAGCCAAGTTAACGCGGTAGGACATAAGAAAAATGCGACCCGCCCTCCCTAAACTGCTCCGGGTACCGAGCCCAGTAACAATCCCAATTATTAACGTTGCTAGGGATTAATGATCTAATTTGTATTCATGGTCGTGTGTATATATATTGTACCCCGTCTAGAGCCGCTGTCACAACGGATTGGCCGTGAGATTTGGACCACACCAGTAGTATTCCTGACATTTACATTAAACCAACCTTCCGTTTTGCATAATGTATTTCTATTACAAATTATATTGTGATTAATGAAAGAAATCCCGTTAAATGAAAAATATTATCAGTTCTACTTAGTAGCTAATCAATTCTTTTAATTAAGCTTTCAAATTTTCAGAGTAAAATTATTTATAGGTTAGTTATAAATCTATAAGACCTCATATTTATAGGTGAACTGCGTGAAACTAAAGGCTCCCAATTATACAGTAAATACTGTGTTTCCCCACATCCCCCAAAGTATCGCAGAGCACAATCTGAGAAAAATGGAAGAACGGGGTTACTTCTGGTTGACCTATTTCTTCGACCAAAAAAACCTAATCCTCTGTTCGATTATGCTTTCCTCTCAGGCAGAAGTATTGGAATATTATTAGAACGGTCCGAAGACCCAATGATTTCTGAAACTTCCTTATCTCGCTTCATCCATTTCAGTATTTCGTATGCAGTACAAAATACTTCTTTTATCAAACTTGTTGAAAATAAGAAAGATGTTTAATACATTAGCGAGTTGTGGATAATAACCTCAATAATCCGGAATTAATTATTAAACGACATATAATAACGTAAATTTACCTGGTAGGCAGGTACATTCTCCTTGTCCCTTGTAGGTCTTGGTGCTACCCCCATGGCATCGTGCAGTAACTGCTACCAATAATCCAGAACTGGGTGGAGTTCAACCTGTCTGCAGGTAAAGAAAAAACAGGATACACGATGATTCGGCAATGGACACGGGGGAGGGGACTATTAACGCCCTGTGGTAACGCTGTAATTCGACTACGGATTGGACGATAACTTATATATATATATATATATATATATATATATATATATATATTTGTTGCCCAGAAGAAAGGCCGGACAGGTGGATAAAGCCGGATCGAGTGTCCGTTGAATAATGAAATAAGAGTGAACAATACCGCGATGAGCTCACACGAATGCTATAGAAGGTTGGGCATCGATCCCGAAACTAAACAAATATCGCGTTACGCCGGGAACAATTAATTTAATTGAAATAAAATGGGAGAGAATGGCTCTTCGCCCCTTCACTATCGGCGGAGGTCGAATAATGAATATTATATTAACTGTTCAGTATAGGAAAGGTATTTTTCTACCTATATAACTGGGTCGGCGAGTAGGATGCAACGCCTCCTCGGAGGGTCTGCAAAAATCATTCGCCCAACGAACCGGTTAACAACAAACAGTCCAGTCGTTCGCTTTCACACACACACATATATTCTCTATATTTATATATTCTCCTACCTAAAATATAAGTCCGAATAAGAATAAATTAATTTTTTAAACATCAGCTTGTACAACATCAAACATACTTACAAATGGTGAATTTCCTACCTATAACGGAACAACCCCTACTGCTTCAAGGCACTTATATGCAGAAATATAATAGGGTCTATGCTAATGCACTTCATTATTAATAACCTAAATTTAGACTGCCCTCCTGAAAACGTCTTCGCAAAACTTTCAGCGCTGTTTTACTTCACGGAAACAAACGTCCCCGTTTCGCTCCGCAAACCGACGTATTTCCCGTTAATGATATTTCCCGAAAAGGTGCGCTGTCTTATACAATTGTCCAGCGGTGGAACCGTAGTCCTGAAATATTATTCAGGAGAGAAATGTCACGGGAAAAAAAATAATTGGAGAGCCCGTTAGGCGTACTCAATTTGGCGCGTCCTTCCGCAAGGACGTTCGAGTGACAAATATCGAGTTAAATTGGCCGAGCGGTACTCACTTGGGGCTTGGGAATTTCTCACAGAGCGAAATTGGCGTTGAATTAAATGGACGGAAACGGCGCAGAACGGGAGACAAGTCGAGCTAACTGTACAAGCCCCGGGGACTGCACCGTTTGCCTGTACAACGTCCGATTACTTACTGTCCGCTTTATTGCGGCCATCAGAGAAGGGACAAGTTGGAGAACTGAGCCGTTCCCTGGACACGAGTCTAATATTTTTCACCTGAAATCCTTTCACTGCACCAACAAAATGAAATGTCTGATTGTTGCCAAATTTAATTGGCAACGATGTCTGAGTTTTCCTATACACGTAGCAGAATACAGTTTACAGAAGTTCATACAGGATGTGATGCTTCCCGATTCATTCCTGAAATAACGCCCCGAATATCCTTAATATCTTTATAACCAGAGAATGTCAGCCTGGGCGTTCGACCATTCGATGAACAACACTAAGATTGAATTACATAAACCAGGGAATTATACCGCGCGAGTTACTCTATATTCGAGGCGACATAATTACTTTGACATTCGATCGGATTACTACAGGAACAGTGGATGGTGCAGAATAAGTAATGAGCAATGAACGAAACCACGGGAAAGATTACCCTGTCAAACTTCCGCCAAGAAGAGGCATATCACAGTAGTCACTGCCGGGAAGTTTATAATTCGGAGGAAAACTAATTAACCGAAAGCCGGCGTTCGTGACGGAAAGGGAGAGAAAATTGATAAGCATCCTCGCCTTGTGTCAGTTCGCACGTCCAGTTAGGATACCGGGCACGTCTCTGACCCCTGACCCGACACTCGGTGGAGAAAGTGGGAAGAGTCGGGCTCGTTTAAACCGGGAGCACATTGGGATTTTCGGCCGAGCTTAGGCCGAGAAGGAGCATTTATGCAGTAGAACAAAGAAGTAGGATACGCTCGAGGATTAGTCCTCGACCGGATAATTAAATAAAAAAGGATTAAACAGACTAAAGGAGAATAAGAGAACAGTTGGCGTGGTATTATCTAATTAAAACGATGTGGTCACGAAGAGACTTACTTCTAGTTCTAGATGGGAGGATTTTTAAAGTAACGTATAATTTACTTTTGATGTTCGGCCTTTCACTTTCGTACTGCCCCATTTGAAAACAGAATAAATGCGAATCTTAGTATCTAGTCTAACGATTTTAATCGAGGACATGCTTGCACAATTTTCATTTACGCAAAAGACAAATTATGGTGTTAAAGAGCGCGTGGCAATCCTGATTTTTCGAATAATGAATTCCGATTATTCACAAAAATGGACGCTCTAAAGACTGCCGTTACGGTAATACGACATTTCATGTAACAACAAAAGGGATGTGATTATTGTTGCAAGCAAAGTAATGACATATCAAACGTTATTATACAACAGAAAGGATGCACCAAGAGTAACAGCAGGACTAGTGGCCCAAACGGCGGCCCCGAGAGTTTCACCCATTATCCCATTAACATGTTAAGAGTTTGTAACTCTTCCCCGGATGCTAATTAGAGCCGACTTGGTGCCTACCGAGATAGCGTACCGGAAGTGGCCGAACCATTGTACTCGATGAAAGTAACCGGAAGAATGATTTACCCAGAATAAAAAATAACAAGAGTATTTCCGAAATCTTAAATGAAGGACACGCGCGTAAGTCGTAGTAGCTAATTTCGCTATATAAGCTATGTAAACAAATTGGATAATTTAAATTTCGACGAATCGAAGTATCAGAAAGCAATTTCTCTTCTCATATCTTTCGTAACTCAGACACCAAGGGGCTGTAGATTCTCGATTCCTGTTCGCAGCAAAATGACACTTGGTTATGCAATAGAATATGGAATGATACGGTTATCTTAGTAGTCGGTAGCGTGGGACCCACAGTCCTGCACCCCTAAATCGCTTTCTGAGCGTTACGTTACACCCTCAAGTCTAGCAGAGTGTAGAACACTCCTACCCAAGGACCAATCATAATAATCAAATTCAACAAACACTAAATTCAAGTAAATTTACAATCGTACTGAATTTTCAGTCTACCATTCATTTCTGACCGGGCAAGTTCACTATGTAAACTGTCAATCTTGCGAAGAACTTCCAAAGTGACGTTGAGAGAACATAATTTCAGTACAAAGATCCAAAAGTTACTCTAAGAAGTCCAAACGGCAATAGGTTAAAGTAACCATCAGAAATCATTTACTCTGCGCATTTTAAGTCTATTCCTTTCTAGAGCCGACCGAAAGCGAAAGAAGAATGCGGCACGACTATTTAAAATAATAGTAGAGTCGGTAACCGCTGTTTGAAAAAAATAAAAAACCACGACGGACACCTCGGCGATTTTTGCGGGCGTTCTCCTCCGCAGGAGACCGCAGGGATCAACGATCTCCCCTCGGCTTCGCAACTGTTGTAATAGCAATGACAGTGTTCTTCGGCCAATAGCAGGACGGGTACAATATGTGCAGTGGGCGACCGCCCAGAGATCGGCAGGAGAAACCGAAGAAGAGAGATATCCGTATCGGCGAGTCATCGGGAAGGGGCAGGCTGGCAATAAGAGAAGTGCACCATCGACACCGCCGGGGTAACGTGACTGGGACGGCAGTCATGCAGGTGCACTGTAACTAATTTGCACCGCTCCCGGTGGTTATTTTTTTTCCGTGTGCTACCGCGCAACATCAAAGGGGACTGAGTCGTCACTTTCGCAATGGCGAATTAGTAGTGTAAAGATAATAAGCGGCGAGAGAGAAAAATGTCAACACCTTCTTCCGCAAATAAAACTCGTACATCTGAGAAAATTAAAATTTTCTTTTGCACACTGCAATACTTTTTCCTAGAAACGTACTACCTACATGCTGATATTTCATCGAGGGCCGACATACGTTAATACGTCAGTTACTCTTAATCTTAGTAGCGTTGGAAAGAAAACGAAACTGATCCAACTTTGGGTCAAACAATTCATCGGAATATTCACGAGATATAGTCACCTAAATTAGGCCACTTTCTGTTACAAAAGAAAAAAAAAGAAATAGAATACCATATTACAGAAGGCTCGATTGGACTGGTTTCTCTACCGCCTCCGCCACCACTAGCATGGACCTAAGAAATTAGTTGTCATCAATAGCCACAGTGGGTAAAGCGAGCAGTCCGACCGACCTTGGCACGCGACTCACTTGTAATAATTTACAAGGAAGACCGCAAAACCAAAACGCGATCGATACACTACTTTAATTAATAAATCTCCCAACTGCCGTTAATTTGCGGCGTCAGCTGGATTCTGCAACATTATGCTTATTAATTAGATACATCCGATATAATTTACGGACCGCGGGACCATCCGGACAAAAGTGGTAAACCTGTGTAAATTTGGAACAATACGCACTTCCATAAAATCTCAATGAATTTTCGCTCAGACGAAAGAGGGAAAGTAATAAAGAAATAATAAAAATTGTGCAATAGAAAGTGTCATAAGAATTTGAACAACTCGTATATACCCGCACGAGTAGCTCTCCAGTCGTTGAGCTTCTCCACTTTTGCAATCATTCTCAAACGTACACCAGAGAATATTGTAATCTAAACGGTAAGTGATAGACAAAGTCTATCTGAAAAACTTGGACTACTCCCAAAAATGACATAATGCTAGTATTGGACTGTTGCTTTACTGCTCTGTTTAGACAAATGTGCAGAAATCACGAGTTAATTTCGAATTTTCGAATTGATCCGAGATTATCCACCACTCGTCTGGACAGGGAAATCGGCTGGTCCAAGGGATATTTCTATCAATAACAACAATGTTTGGAACGTATCGGAGGAAGTTAAAGGGTACCATCAATGAAAACGTTGCCACGATCCGATGAGAGAGGGAGGCGCAGGAGGAACAGTACCGAGTAATGGGGGCCGGTCGGTCCGACTTTCACTCCATTCACAGTCGGGTCGACCGGGGGCTTTGTTTTAAAACCGGAGATAACATCTGAGATGCCGGGCGCTCTCTTCATTGAGCACTTTCGTGAAAGGGGGGACGGAGTAGCCGCCTTTATTGCGCCATTTTGTGCCGGCGCTAAAAGGGGAAAGGTTGGAAGGCGCGGAAGAGGTATTGCGAAAACCCCCGGCAGGATGGAGCTTCTGAGCGTCGACCACCTGTATCCGTCATCCGATCGGATATACCAAGAACCAATTTCACTGGTCTCTCGTCCATCATCGAAAAGAAGAATACCGATAAAAAATGCGTTACCACATAGGCGTCGATAATTGTTTCCCCCCTCCCGAAGGACTTACAGTTGACACAACCGAGCGACTACATACTTGCGGGACGGTATATGTATCCGCGCCGTCACTGGGTCACCGGCTGTACTCTAGAGGTAAATCCGGCACTTGCTCCAGGGAG
Organism: Lethocerus indicus; assembly: GCA_019843655.1. Taxonomy (NCBI): domain Eukaryota; kingdom Metazoa; phylum Arthropoda; class Insecta; order Hemiptera; family Belostomatidae; genus Lethocerus; species Lethocerus indicus. Next base: position 15,190,825 of record JACDQD010000008.1, read on the forward strand.
GAAGGACGGAACTCTACTGAAGTCAGTGGAGGAGGAGAAACTTTCGGAGGCTCCGCTCCCACCGGGTGGGGACCACCGTATCCAGCTCACTCCTCCAGATGGAGCCACTTCACGGTACATCCACGCCTCCCCAGTTATACAATAGGTCTCAAGGCTTTCTACCTTTTAAAATCAAAACTAAATTCAAATAATTGTCCATTCTTTATTACTAATTAAAGAACTCATTAGAAAATTAACCATATTTCGTATTTATAAAAACTATTGGTGCGTTCTATACTCCGAAATGAGATATGGTGGCGAGGCAAATGTAATTTTGAATTATTGAACACCATCTTTATTTAGGTCTATAAGGATTTTCATAATTTCCTCAGATGAAAAATAAAATAAGTTCCTCTTAAGATCATCAAAGTTACGTGAGAAAGTTATCTAAAACCGTTACAAAACAAGTTTTCCAATTGCAGATACATTGTTTTCTTTATTTTATGACTCTGCCTCCAATATTTGCTAATACATAAGAAAAATAAATACTAAAATTTACTTAACAGCTGTAATTATAATGCTAACACGATATAATATTTGCTACAGTGCATTAACGTCACAGATCGGTCAGGTTGACACTTATCACCTAGTGTATCCCAAAAGTGCTAAAACTTATTAGCAGTCAATGGAGTATCATAGACCTTACAAACGGCTGTTCCTAAATTCCTCTCATTATTGCACGTTGCATTGTTATTTTAAGATGAATTTTATTCAAGATAATAAAAGACTACTACAATTTGCTAAAAACATTGGTATTAGAATTTTTTATCACAAAAAACTAATGGGCTATATTATTTTTAATAATTGCAACACGATTACGAAAATTAACATACAAGTGCAATAATTTTAAGCGTGTGAATTATCGCAATTTTCTTCAAATAATATACAGACTGAATTTTCTTTTCTTTTTCTCTGACCTTTTCAATTAAATATGCCATAGGAGTCTCTGTGAAGTCGTAAAGGACCAATTTTGAGACATTTTTAAACGGAAAATAATTGCGAATAAACAGGAGTCCGCTTAAATTTAAGAGTGTTCACAGGAGGACTGGAAGGAAACAGTCACGCCAATGAGACCATGACCCTGCCGTGCCAGCGTCCATTACGCTAACGATAGGTAAATAAAGGCTATTAATGGTGCTTTCTTAATGCGTTCAGACAAACAATTAACTACAGGATCCTCACCCAAAGATAATTTAGCCTTCAAACTGGCCCTCACTTTTAACTTGACCGAAGAATTACTTCCGAATAAAATGGGATAAGGTATCTAAATCAGAATATTTAATTTACGCCAACTAAATAAAGGACGAATTTATGGCTTATATAATTGACCGCCGGTAATAAATCATTTCCTTACAAATTACTAATTACTCGTTACTTAATGACTGTAACAAGTCTGTGCTGTCTTGTCTACCGTGCAACATAAAGTCACTACACATCAGTAACATAATTACGAGAAACATCATAATAGATTTTTAAAGACAAAGAGGGAATTTTTTTCCTTTTTTCCAATACGGTTTATATGCGATTATTTGCATATACAGTTTATATACGAATTAAATGCGATAGTAATACAAACAAATAGGTACAGGTTATGTCAATAAAATTAATCATTTTCATGGTCACCCTTGAAAATAGGGACAAGCACGTGATTAAACAATGTGGCAATATTAATACAATTATTATATTACTCTATTTTCAAGGGTGACCATGAACATGATTAATTTTATTGACATAACCTGTACCTATTTGTTTTCCCACTCGGGTTATCATTAATCACACATGTGACGAATAACGGAACAAACGGTGTCTACTAGTTCTAACCATAGTACATTGTTGGTCTAACCTAATAAGTTCTGATTAACCAATCTTTCAGAACCCATTCATTTTAATTTGTTAACCCAATGTCTAAATTTTTTGTCCTACAACTGTTATTATCACTGTGCAATTAAATTCAAGCGGTAGAATCAAGATATCAAGAGGGAGGGATTCTTTGCCCTCTAGTCTTCAAATAAATGGAAGGCGAATGTGTAATGTGGTTTCAAAACTCCATAACATAATATATACAAAACTGGATTTATAACAATTTTATAACCCATACATTTTTACTTCATAGAACGATTACTTGTAGTAAATGTATATTTTCCGTACATGGGTAACATAACAGTTAATGCAGTACACCTTAATACAGAGACACCTTTTCTTACAAGTATTCGTTCTTTTGTATCATTAGCGTCTAAGATTTAACGCGTTCAACGAAATTCCGTAAATTGCGGAGGGAATAGCATTATTTTTAATCCGTAGAAAAATTCCTTTCTAAGTTTTAGAAGGGCGAAGATTTGACTTCAGGAAACCCGGTTGCCAGGAGTGCGACACGCTGTACGCAGTCACGCAGCCAAGGTTAGCAGACCGTATCTGGTCCCGTTGCTAGGCAACAGCACATATTACAGCCAGCCGCCGGTCGGAATTTTATGATTTGACGATCGCGGAAGAATAATTTCGACACGCTAAGACACTGTTAATGAAGGAAGGACAATAATTTTTGGGTTACGAAACCAGTTTCCTTGGCCTTGGTTAGCTCCATTGAAAACGAGTACTTGGTTTGAAGTCTTCGGTCAAAATGTATTTGAGGTCCAACTATGGAACTGTCAAAGAGACTCGGTCCTACCTAACGGGGCCTCTGTCTATTTACGTACCGAGGAAAGTCCACGTTCCATCTGGACAAACAGATGTTTCACCTCTGGACTTCCTGTGTAGTGCTGAATTACATACGACTCTTCGTGCGGTGTTAAAATTGGACATACATCAATTGGACAGAGTCCAGAATAGTATGATCGATTAACAAACTCTGTTGAGACATACCGGTGAGACAGTCTCACTCTCGATACGACTATATAAATTCCACACGCGCAATTTGAGTCAAAATAAATTTCGAATGCATGAATATAAACAGAAAAAGCAAAGAAATAGTTTTCGGGCATTCTTTGCAACACTGAAAAGATCTTATTTCAGTAAAGGAAGAGAATACAACAAAAAATTCGTCCCGATATATTAATAACATCTGCTGGAAAGAATACTAAATCCCATAATGTACCATAAAACATGATTCTGGCAGTGGCCCTGAAGCCCCCGCTCGAGCAGACAAGCCTGGCTAAACCTACCTACGTCGCTTTGTTTCCAACACGGATTTACAAACTCAGTTGTTTCTAATAACAATACCTTCTTCCATGTAGTTCAATGCTCTAGACCTGATAATTTTTAACAGTAGAGGTAACAAATATTCTTTAAACTGAACTATTACCAAAAACTCGTTAAATTGTTAATTTGTTAAACCAAAATTTTCAATTATTTAACATAGCCAGAGTTCACTGATGATATCGTCCCTTTTGCGGTATCAATTTGTTTCCGGCAACATCAGTACCGTAGGCCCCGCAGGCCTTAGAGATCTGCATTTTGTTTTATCTCGCTCAAAGAGGAGTCGATAAGGTGGGGTAGAAGGTGAGGTTCACCCCAGCTCATTACCCTTATTGATCAGGGCCGTAGGATATCACGCTTCGAAGGCTACAATCCAACGGCGTAATATGGACCTTGTATGAAGGGATTTGTATAATAAAAAAGGGTGTCCCAAATACCCTTCTGAAAATCCGTTTAACGCCACCCTCATTGGACATTACATGTCCAATAATTTTGTTGCCATCATGTTTTTTCGTGATCTCAACTGTTTCCTCGCTAATCATCTTGTATTTTAAATAGAAACAGTCATCACTTTGAAAAACTGCCATTCTTTATAAATATATCGTCACTTGTACTTAGGACAGCAGTTTTGCTTGTGCATTGTTTCAGAAAATAATTCTTCTGAAAAGATCGAATATTTAACTGATATTAATTTCAAATCCTAACTTGAATTATATAATTGCACATCTGAATTCGAAACGAGAGCAGTTTTGCATTAAATGAGAGTGTGCATGGCAAACGCCGTGTGCCCAGTGTAACGATGGTCTCTTGGTTTAAATTTCCATAATTCTTCTGCATTAACTAAAAATCTGAATCGTGCATCTCAAATTCCAAATACAGATTTATGCTTCTGTAAAAATATTAATTGTTTTGCGCTTTAATGTTCAATCCTAACGGAAAGTAATTGTAGCGACATTAATAACCGAACGGTTGTAAAGACACGACCGGGCAATATAATTGGCCCACGGAGACGACATAGTGTAGAAAAACAGGGCAATTTTTAAATTGCGAGGTCAATCCTGGAATACTGCAACGTCTCGGTAAATGATGGCTCGTAAATTCCGTGGAAAATGTATAAACGGTGACTTCCTCGACTGGAGAAACGCTGCGGCGTCGACCCCAATCGAGCCAACCGTTTACTCCAATCCGCGTCAACAATTAATATTAGCTGGCAAATCGTATGGGATCGCAAGAATACACTAGGCTTTACGGGTAGGTTCTGTCGAATAAACAGTTTCATGTTAATACATAATTACCTTAATGACTAATTATAAAACCTTTAATATAAGTAAGTAAAACATATTAAAATGAATAAACAATTAAAAATAAAAACAATCAAATAAAAAGTACGGCCATTGAGATCTAATTGCTCTGAAAATGTATTCAATTTTTCTTGTGATATTTGGGCGGTAATACAACAATAAAATGTACTTTATAGTCGACTCCACAGACAATGTTATTCTTCCCCGTTCGTGTGACAATAACGGATTTTCAGCCAAGCTGAAATCTGTTAAGGGATATAATGCTGAAAACAGGAAGTTTGTATAATCAATCTTCCCTAAACGCTTCATCGTTTTCTGCAATGTCATTATTGTGTATGCCCTAAATCTCTGAAGCGCTAATAGCGTCTTATATATCGCAAAAAGTGACAGTTCTATTTAGGCGTTCCCTAATTATCAAATGTAGCCTATGAAACGGACTATTTAATTCAAAAATTGAATAGACCCGTTCAATTTGGGGTGTCTATCATTGCGCTGTGGTAGAAGTTTTATTTTATATTATGAAAAGACTTGAACCGGAGGAAAAAAGCCTAGAAGAAGTGCCGATAGGCGTCAGGTGCAGGAATCGCCTCTGGGGTATTGGCCTACTGGCATTATACCAGAAGTACGGAGGCAGTTCGAGCCTGGAATTCCCCTTACGGGAATTTATTAGGGAAACGTTCCTACCCGGAAAGGTATTAGGGGTGATTTAAAAGGGGGAGGCCACCAAACATATACCTGTAGGTATACATATACATAAAGATGTATATGTATATACATATATATATATATATATATATATATATATATATATAATGTTGATCGTATATTGTAAAAAATCAATAACCATGAAACGAATTAATCAATAAACGAATTCGTCATGAGTATCGACTTACTAGATACTGAATCTATTAAGAATAATATTGTAGCTCTATCCCTAGATAGGTGGATTACTAGGAAGCAACAAGAATTACAAACAGTATTAGGCTTAAGATGTCACAATTATTATGACAGAAGCAAAAAGTGCATAAGTTTAACTATCATGTTACATTAAAGCCATAAACCTATCCAAGAAAGTAGTTTAACTGAACTTACTTCCTTAATTTAAGAGCAGAGTTACCATTGCAGTTAGCTTCCATCCTTTTTCAGCTTTTAAAGGACACGAACTACTGAATATCGCATACATTCCGAATTTAATTAAGGGCAACCAATTTCTGATTCATATTTTTAATTAAGGGAAGCGTATACTTGTGAACCACGCAATGAACCGATGAATTAGTTATATCATGGAGCTGTATAAGGTTTTGCTTATTTATTTTCTTCTTTAAGTTTTTTACATTTTTAATCGTAGCTCATAGTGTCTGACAGACCAGACAAATCCTGCCCGCTAGGAAACTTTTCTATCAATTGAAATTTATCAGTACAGAAGTGTGAAAAATCTTAATTAAATACCGGACACTAGATGATTCACGTTACGTTGTTATTTAGACTAAAACATTATAAGCATACGCGGGGATACAAATGGTTGCGTAGGGGGACGCAGAGGTAATTTAACGGCCAACATTCGTGCGGCTAAACAAAAAAATGACCCGGGCCTTTTATATCTGTACCTGGAAGTACAAAAGGGACCCGCCCAAGCCGGCGAGAGGGAAAAAAATCGGCAGTTTACAGGTCACCGACTCGCAAATTACTTTGGTATTTTTCAAAAATAAAGAAAAAAATCCCACCTAAACACCTAGCGCTGGAATTGCATAAAACTAGCCGCGAGCGGGAATTGCTCGCCGTTTAAAATATTACCACCGTAATATATTGCTTAATTGAATTTAAAGTGCGGTAAATAAAAGGAGAAACACTTTTGAACCGTCTTTTTATTAAAAACGAGGCCCGGCTAGAACTTGGAGCGGGACATTTTTTGCAAAGCGGGATCAGAAAGGAAGTTTTCTTTTGCACCCTCCAGGAAAGTTCAGGAATTAATCTCCGAGACAGAAAGGCGTTAAGAGTAATTACTACGTTAAAAAATATCTCGACATTCTTTTGGGGAACCTTACAGCGGCACTTATAAAAAGTTCGATCCCGCGATTCCTTTGATTAAAGGTAGGTCCTTACGGATTTCAATATTCAAAGCTCTTATGGACGATTATCTGCCATTTATGAACCTAAATTTAAAGGAAAGATTAGTCAATTTACTCAAAATAAGAACGTAAATACTCCGCAAAAAATTGATTAAAAATTGAAGCAAGAAATTAATAAATTCCGCATTAAACCGATAACTGCTTATCGATTTTCATTACAAAGCTAAAATATAATTTCTATACGAAAAAATCAATAAACAGTGGATTTGAGACACTTTGGGTATTTCTAGCTTCGGAATGAACAACGGTAAACCCTAAATAAAAATAGACTCCCGGCAAGTAGGCACAGGTAAAAGCCGCTTATCACTAAAGTGAGAGAGACGGGGACAATGGATGAGGGCAGTAATTAAACAGGCGCGCAAGTGGAGGCCGGGAGAGGCATATCAACACCAGCTGTCGACTGATATACAACTGCATAAAAACAGAGCCAACATTAACAGACCGCCGTTTTATACAGGGCTGAAATACCGTGCAATCGTTAGCCGTTTCAATTATCCTAGAAATGTGGCAATTAACGCGGAAAATTGGTTGGATCGCAATGGCACACTCGACGCTTAGAGCAGTACGTTCTTGTCTACGAAGTACGAATAACAGAGTTCTAAAAATAGATAGCTGTGTCCGAAAGGTTCACACTGTTGGTAATTTGTGTCCTCGCCTACAGACCAGACAATAGAACAGCAACGCGTTAAAATGCGCATTTCAACATGAAATATCTATAATTTCAATACATATCTGTGTAAAATTGTTGCCTTTTTATTTATCCATTTACATATAAGGTATTGGAGGATACTGAGAAATTCGCTTTATATAATCTTAGGGAAAACTACCACAGTCAAGGTTATCGGTAAAAAAATTATTGATCAAAAGCCTTACTGAGTGGTAGAATTTGAGTCCTCTTGGGATCATGCTGCTGGTAATAGAAGCGACTTACCTGGAACAAAAAAAATGGAACATGTTAACGAGCTTAGTACTCATAGGCACCTAGTTGAATTATTACAATCGTTTAACATTAACATAACGCACACTCTACGGTCTCCAGAAGGCATAAAATGTAAAAACAATATTCAACCCTGAAAAGGATTATGTGGGCATTCGCACAGGAGTGCAACTATGTACACGGCCCTTTATGAAAGCAGTCCATATTTACAGACAGTGAGGTTCGTACCCCGTTTAAAAAGACAAATGAAAATAAAATTAAACGTAATGAATACACATTAATGATAATTATTTGCAAGCCAGGTTTAGAGAGGCATAAAAAACCAAGGGGGTTAAACATACCCTTCTCCACAATTGGGAGATTTAGGTCATCACTGAATAAGGCGCCGCCATTAAGTAATTATTTCCAACGATATGGACTAATTTTACTTCAAATTAACATAAAAAAATGAGTTTAAACACATTTTCCTAAAACAGGTATGCCAGCTGTTTTTTTCCATCAATTTTTTACCATAACCCGTTCAGAGTAATTCTTGCCCATTTTCAACTTAGATATTCAACATCCGTTCGTAAGGTACGAAAAGCGGTGTTTTCTGAAAATAGAATCGAGGCCGAATATAAAAGCGGAGGGAATACACAGCAAATATCGTGAGTTTGTTCAGTAGGATTTAAGTAAAATATAAGGGCCCGTCTCCCACTTCTCGGGCCGGCTCTGTAAACGAGGTATTTTCTGGATCTGGCGCCTACCGGCAGTCGCCCGGGCACATATACATTATCCCGGTGTGGGGAGGGGTAGATACCGCAGCGTCCCGAGCACGCCCTTTTCTCTCCCTTTCCCTTTCCCTCTTTCCCACTCCCCCCCTCTCACTCTCTCTTTCTCCCTACACATAAATACAGGCGACACATACGTTCTGAAAACGCCTGTCTTTTTCCACCTCTTAAGTGGAGGAAACGATATTTCACCTGGCGAACGGTTTATTGTTAACAACTTAGACTTAAACGATGAGCTTTCGAATCTCTTCCGGGCGGTTCGGAACGGCTCGCGTTCAACACATTCGTTGGATGTGTTTAGCGCGGTTTTGGGACCGCGTCATACATAAGGGTTTGAGCGCAGGGACATTGAGATTAAGTACCGCATCCGCTACTGTTTCAATACGACAAACGGTGATCTATAACCAGCACAGCTGTTTTTATTTCCACGAAATATGTATTCAATTCAATCACTATGTGGCCGTGCGTAAACGGTAAAAAGTATGGAATGATAACTTCGATCCTCCAATGCCGACCAAGAAATTGCCGACCAAAAATCAACAACCAGGTGGAAAGCCGATCCTTAAAGTTTTTTGGGATTCCCCAGTATCGTCGAGTTAGCAACTGAAGAGATGAAGCCTAAACTTCAGATTAAACTCAGAGGACTGCTATGACAAACTCATAAATACGGTCTTTTCTAAAGGTTAAAATAAATCCTTCGGCCAGAGTGCGGATAATTTTGTACTCACTCTCGTACAATGAAGACAGCAGAATGGGATTGCTGGCCGATTAACGCCGATTCAACAGTGCGGACAGCGCAATTAGGATGACAAAAAAGGGCCATTTAAGATATTTATTTATATTTCGTAACACGGCCATTAAATAAACGAGGAAATATTAATACCAAATAACGGTTCCGTCCGTTAATAATGTCCCGTTCCGCGCCGCGCGCCCAAAGGCCGTTACGTATCCGTATCTTCACGCCAGTTATTATAAATATTTATTACATCCCACAAATTAAACACCAAACTCTACTGCTAAATGATTCCTACGAAGTTATAACAAGTTTCCGGTACTACCGTATTTGTAGGAAACATTTTTAAAAAATTAATTTCTACTAGCAAATTGTGAATTGTAAATTTATTTGCAACCTGACCGAAGGAATGATTCAGGAACAAACGTCGGAATAAAATGTAAAGGCCGAAACAATCAAGGAAGTAAGTGAAGCGCCTTGATCCAAATAAGGGCTAATCGAGCCGACCGTCCACGAAAGGAGAATTACAGAGTGCGGGCTAAACAGGAAGACATACTTTTATATCTGTCAATTCAGTGCGAAATATTCTAAGACTTTATGGCAGCAAGAAAAGTTGCCTACGGGGAAGAAGACGCAGAAGAACACGACGGGATATTGGGCCGTATATTTGGTCCCAAGAGGAGGGGCCAAACCGTGTACCTTTATAAAAATTACACACGGAGCTTTGGCGGTCGCAATCCGTAAAAAGTGTATATCGCGCCCTCTTTGATTTACAACTGGCTGCCCGACCAGTATATTTCTTTTTATCTTATCGCGGGCCCCCTTATTCTCGACGACCCTTTCATAATTTAACGCCAAACAATTACCGCGAATCCGTGACAAACTCGACAATAAATAACGAAAGAGAGAGGGAAAGAGATAGCGAATGAAATACATCATACCCGAAGATACGGGCGTCAAACGTGACGGGATAACGTCAATGTCTAGAACACTCGGCGGCCAGGGGGGGCACGGCTGGCGGACGAAAATCCAGTTTGGGGATACCCGCCAAGTGCAAATCCGAAATTGTTACTTAATTCTTTATGTGTAATGAGGATTTGGTATGTTTGGAATCGGCGGGGCTTTACGGGACCTTATTGGCCAGCTGTAGTAAACACGTTTATAAACTGCGCAGAACTTGAGTTAAGGCTACGGTGGACTCACACGATCATGGCGCTAATCTCAAACCACCCACACCTACGTTTTCAGTAACCGATGGAAACCACCCTTATGGTAGGGTTCACCTTTTTATTTGAGAACTACAAGATTTAACACCAGTATTGGGATTATATTCTGTGTTCTACCTTACCACCTATCATTAATAATACTTCAAAAACTTCGTAACTGCACAATAAAGTCACAATAATTTCAAAGTGTCACTTAACACGTACAAAAAACAGCTCCTAATATCAGTGGTCTATTACTTAACCAGATTCATTTCTTTGCAATAAAATACATTTAAACTCATGCCGAATGAGTCAATTAATCCTGATATAACATAAAGGAAAAATATTTTATCTGTAATTCTGACACGCTGTCATAATTTACACTTATTACCATGAACTAACGGCTTTTGCTGAAGGGATTTTCGCCTGAAGGATTTGGGGGTCTTTGGGGTCGGATTAATTAATAATTAAATGAGCAAAAGAATAATAAACATAATGAAAAGCGGATTCCGCAAAAGAAGAGGCATGAAGAAGATAACAAGATAGAGGACACGAATGAGAGTCTTCATGAAACCTTCAAAGGCGGATACTACCCGCCTGCAGAACAGAAAATAAAAATTAGACAATTGAGAGAGCTTCCACGTGTCGCGGCCATGACAGGGTACATTGCTCTGAGAAGAGTACATGATACCATGGCGAGTACTCGCACATAAGTTAAGTACTAATATTTTTAGACATTGAAATAAAAACACCGGAGGAGATTTTAAGATTATAGAAGTTAGACAGACACATGTTATAAAATTGTTATAATTTAAGAAAAACTACGTTGAACTACTTTGCATCTCAGATGGGTTCTAGACTGTAGGGTTACCTCCAGAGCGAGGTCAGACCTCCGGCGACCTGGATGTAGTCTAAAGTGAAACAATGGAACGTTTACAATGGCGTTATTACAACATCGTTGTTAACCGTTGTATAACCGGTCCCAAAGAGAGATTGTTTCATATCCAAACAGACGCATTGAAACAGAATAATGTTATAAAACCACCGGTCTAGCACGTGAAGAAGGAATATTTCGAGTTTATAAAGAATATTCTTATCCGTGTATATAAGAATGGAGCAAGTGTAAAACATCACCTAAAGATCAAGCAGACAAAAGACATTCAAATGGCATGGCCCAACCAAGCCCCTGCCAGAATTCGAACCCGAAACTTGATTGAGTGCATGTGTAACTAACGGGATAAATGCATAGTATTATAATCGAATTTTTCCTTTATACACCGTTAGCAAGTGATACTCCGATAATTGATCAATTTCATGAATCCTTTAATCAGATGTGTTTTGTTCCAGTGCTAACAAGTATTCGTAGGCTAAACGGATCTCTCCTAGTCTCAAGACGCGAACGATAACTGCCTATCTTATCTGGTATTCCCTTAATTTTCGGCGGCAATAAGACGCTCATGGTGCGTGGTACAGTGCCTCGAGAATTCCTTCATTTACACCAGAAGCGTATAAAGGGGCTATGACCTTAAGTCTGTATTACAAGAAATAGAATTTAATTTGAAGGTAGCAAGATAGACAGGTTTAATTTACTAAATTAAAATTTTTTTTGATTAGTGATTGCTGTGTTACATAACACACTGTTGACTTTGCTTAGCATGCATATATAAACGAAATGGAAAAATATTAACATTTAGTTCTTTTACATATGTTTCATTCTATCTCCATTAGTATTGGTATAAGATAGCAATAAAAAATTATATTCTATTTCACTATTCGCTATGCATATTTGTCAAAAGTGAAGGCTTTAATGAAAATGAGATTTAATATCGTATCAGAAACAAAAATTTACAAACAAAATAGATTTTATGAAAATGAGAACTGTATTACTAAGGGGCCCATCCCCTATGGGCCCAATATGAATGAGAACCGGTGGCCTAGTTAAGGTAGGTGCTCATTGAAATGGTTATATAATAGTTAACACACTCTTAACAGGGGCCAAGTCCTTCATTTAATCTGTAATTACACAGCTCGGTTCCCTTTATATTCAAATCTTCATAATGACGCATTATCACAGCGATACAATGTGTTAATTATTCAAATCTTATTTCTCCTTGTCTTTTGTCATTAAGAAGAGAATTCTTTCTCCGGCCTTTTCAAAATGGTTACATTTTTTGATAAGCGATAAGCAACTTAATAAGACAAGCGAAGGATAAACGATTTAATACTTTAAAAAAATTTTTTTCCGTTATTTCGAAAATATTTAATTACTACTATAGCAATATGGCGTCGGCAGACCTTTGCAGTCTCCAAAGTTATATTGCAATGGGGAGTTGAAAAAGTTCTAGGTGTTTGGACAGTCATCATCGGGCGAAAAATGAGATCCAGAAGAAATAAATGGCCGGCAGACAAGTTTGGGGAAAGGTCATTCCGTACACGTAACGGGAGTCTATTAACCAGCCCAGTTTGGGACTCCGAACAATCTAACTTGTACAAGGGACACTTTCCGCTCTTCAGACAAAGAGCAAACATGTACACGTGTAAACATGAACATTGCAATAACGCCGTTTACGATTAGGAGTCGGGACGCGCTTGAGCGGAACGAAACTGAATTTGTGCCACATTCCTTCCACCATCTGGATGCCTCGAGGCAAATTATACTTGGTAAAATAACGCGGTAAAATTACAATGAATGCCTGTATAAATGTCAATGACCTCGGCCGAGTATAAAACCCGTGTTGTAAAACAAGAGCCTAGATTAGGTGTCTGGTGTTCTGGCCAACACCTCAGAAAAACGGCGAATAAACCGATAGCATCAGATGGATTGCTTTTCAATTTGTATTAGATCTTTAAATTAATTATTAATGCATTGTGGTTTAAATTAAACCATATTCAATTTTAAACGAACTTACATAAGAGTGACAAAACAAACACATGTAGTTGAGGAGGAAGTAGGGAGATTGGAATCTACGCCGTAGATACCCGCTTAGGTTTCAGACCGGCAGCATTGTTAGACATGGCTGACGTTTCGGCCTAAGAGACCACCCGGTATTGAATTCAAATTATACAGTTAAATGATACAAGCGGCATTCTTTCATTTATATGTTCATCGCGTTATTAATTTTAGATCCTCTAGAGGGAGAACATTTTATTGCAGTTAAGAGAGAATATATACATCAACGTGTATCAATCTGACACATAACAATTTAGAATAATCACTGAGAATTTTATCATCTATATCCGTTATATTTGTACGCACTTATTCTAATTATTCGAATAATGGATGATTTATTTTAAAAATTCACAAATGCGGAAAGTAGATATAAAATATTTAATATTAGTTACCGGGTAAATGATGGCGAAGTATAAAAAGAAATAGGGTCAACAACTTATTGACAAACAAGCTTAGAGAGGAAAATTGTTTAAGAAGATAAATAAAGTTCTGCTGTTATAAACTGACTGTAACAAGTTTCAGCTAATTTAAGAAATTTCGCATAAATCAATTAATACTCAATAAAGGCCGGAATATGAAAAAATAAATTATATACTTTAGATTTAAAATTAATCACTAGAAATGGAAGTAAAGCATGGCGGACGGATAGATTAACGTACACACAATGCATTCCCAAGCGCTGTTTAACGAATAATAACCAAAGTTCTCAATTAGATTCATAACTGATTTACAATCATGAATAGTAATAACTCGATTCAACATTATATTCCAGACGCTGCTAACGTCATCTCTCCATGGCCATCCGCAAAGGGATGACGTCAAAATTGAGGACGTACCTTAATCGTTAGCGATGAGAACGCTGTTTACGTTATAATATCGCATGGGTGCGATCAAAGGGGTTAGAAATGCTCCCGTATCCTAGCGGAAAATCCTGAATCAAGTTAAGATTAAAAATACCTCAAAGGAAAAGCCAAATGAAAGCTCCGAATGTGAATTATACGGGCCGCAACCGACGCCGGTATTAAAAATACCGAGTTCCGTCGGAATATTACTTGCTTAATCAAATACTAAACGCGGGGTTACATGCCGCAAATATAAACGTTCATTCCGGTACAATATCTCATAATTACATGGCACGAATTAATTTTATATCTAAACCCAAAGAAATATGAAACCGTTCCGTGTAATCAAAATAGGAGAGGAATGCAATTAGATTATTACCGTGAATCGTTTCTCTTGATTGAATTAAACAGTTGATATAATTTTTCGGTATAACAGTAAAAATAAAAGATTATACTTAAAAAATTAAATGTACACACAAATTTGTTTAGCTGCATTTATATAGTGCAATGAGGTGGGACACAGATTTACAAATTTAAACGGTAGGTTTCTATGGCAACACCAATTAACTTTAGGTATACACATAACGAAATAGAACTTCTAGCAGGGTCAAATAACGCGCTGGCAACTATTCAGAGGTATAATTACGCGCACAATGAGGCCATATATATATATATATATATATATAGAATCCTCGGAACGCCCATGTAAATTAGTACAACTATTCAGCCCAGTTAGAAAACAATTTAGCCGTTCCAAGACAATTAGAAATAAACGAGAGGTCAGACAGTCATCCAAGACTCGTCTCCGCAACAAGGCAGAAATAAAGTAGCCGTAGAAATTACAATAACAATGCGTCGGCAGGAAAAAATGTTGACAAATAAATACTCAATATGCGTTACAACTACAAATTCGATCTGCTTATTTCTTGAAAATTCTATTCTAACGAATTATAATTGGAGGCTATTGTATTATGAGTCTTCTGCTACAGAAGGTTATCTCAAAGGAACATAGCATCGTACGCATATTTAAAAGTATTAATTATTCCAACCCTAGCAATGGCGGACGTGATGAAACGTATAAGATTCGAGAACCATGAGGCGGAGCTGGGCAATTTGCATATCAACAGCAGCTGAACAATATAACTTTTCTGGTGGTTATGAAGGTTATAGAAATTGATAGACAATGCTTTACTTTACCCTGAATACGAAATATCTCAGATTTATGCATTACAACAAATGTGAAGATTTCTAATTGTAGGTAATTAAAAATAAAAAAATTAAGCCACAAACCGGATTCCATCGCGTCAACTCCGACCGTCCTTTAGCATTCTCGGAATCGGTTAATACAACGAAGCCACGCGGACAGGCTCTCCGCTTGAGCTGCAGAATCTTAACTACTCACCGGGGCTAAATTTTCATCCGGTCATCATTAATCAAGTAATTAGCCGATGATTAAC
The DNA here is from genome assembly GCA_019843655.1 of Lethocerus indicus. Lineage (NCBI taxonomy): Eukaryota > Metazoa > Arthropoda > Insecta > Hemiptera > Belostomatidae > Lethocerus > Lethocerus indicus. The sequence goes on from JACDQD010000008.1 coordinate 15,206,380, forward strand.
GAAGGGAGGCCGTCCCGGTAGCAAATAGACTAGCGTACGGTAAAAAACACCAGCGAGAAACGGATCTTGCGAATGGTGTTTCATATCGTAAGGACATTATTAATGTTCTGGGTAGACAAAAAGTAATGCCTCTTAAAATTTTTTTTTGTTCAGTTTAAATTGTAATCGACGCTGACCATGACATTTAACCTTAGAGCAACCACGGTATGGACCCGAGTTTTTTCGCTTTTAAATATCATGGATATAACGGGGTATTTCATCTTGCCCGATGTTTAACATTGGCACTTCCTTTTCTCTAAGTTAATAAATTAAATTTATTCTTATTTTGTTTATAGTACTACTAAAACGATGTTAGGTTTATAACATATGTCGTGTTCTGTCATGGTATTTGACATACTGGCCATTGAATGATTTTTAACAAATCGTATCCAAAACATTGGATACTTGTCCCCTGTTAAATTGGTTAACATTAAGCCACTACTAACGTTGGCTTAATATGAAATTTGCAAAATCAAACCCTCAACTAAGGAATAATCGCTGGTTACCTCCATTCATTATGAGACGTACAATTATCCCAATTATCATGACAAAGCTGCCGCGGATCAAATGTCGGGTCAGGTCATAAGTCAAATGATGATAAGTAATCAACGGACCGAGCTAATTGCAGAATGGATGAACTAGAAAAAATCCCTTCTTTATCATCGATTAATTAAAGGAGTATGATTACAAAGACCACATAAAGAAATGAAAACTTAACTGAATCTCTTATTTTCAATTATAAATATGGATGGAAATTAAGGTTTTAACGACAATCAAATTCATTAATGGATATTGTAGATAATTTCATCACCAGCACCTTAATATGCATGTGAAAATAACGTAGACTAAATTTGCCCAAGTTAAAGACTCAAGAATCTCGAATAACACCCATCAGGGAATCATTATCTATTAATAAAGTAAGAATTTATCTAAAGTAAATCTGTACTACCTTCAGTCTAGACAGAAAGTAAAATATATACATGAGGTGATCAGGCCAGCTAAGTAGATGTATAGGGGCCCTAACCACTAATTAATATCACAAGAACTAAGCAGGGCTTATAGTACTCAAGCGTTAAGTACTACTAATTATTATTATAACCAGTACATTTATCTAGAACAACGATAATTCACTACTGTGGTTTATAGATAAATGATTAGACTGCGGTTTAATAAATTATAAAGCACGAAGCGTTTAAGGTGTTCGAAACAGCAGCATTAGAATATATTTAATACTTATATTATTCAGTCGCAATTTTAATTTCTGGACACAATTCACTGGTCGTGATCCGACATAAACGACCGGATAAAATACAAAACAAAAGGGAGGATTTAGAATTTAGGTTTTTAGTGGGTAAACCAAATAATTTATAGAGCCCGAAACATCTCTCTCTAAGTCTATTTCAATAATCGGAAAAACGTGATTTTATTTTGTAGTAAGCCACAGGACGCTAAAGTGCACAACTCGTGTTCAATTTTCCGATTCTACAGTATTTTAATGACTCCCGTTTTTATAACAAGAAAAAGTTCACAAATACTCACTGTAACCGGCCCGGGCCCACACACACATTTTGCGACACAAAGGCCGACCCTCGGCTTAGACCGAAGCTCACTACTTCAGATCTGGACTTAATTGGAAAACTTGCCTCCGGTCCGCAACAATGAGACTCATATATTACTCCATTCGCGCAGTATACACAAACACTAGGGACCGAAGTTTCGAGAGTAAACAGAGCCCGAAATTATGGCGCGAGGAGGGACGAATGCAATATGAAGTTGGCAACTCTTCTTTTTTCGGAGATAATTCGAGAACCATCATTCATGATGGCTCCAAACCGAACTTTAAACCACTCTCGCATTCGAGACGTCTTAACCGGATAAACCGAACAATGATTATAACTATTATCAATGCCGCATTCCACTAAAAACTAAATGTACAGATAAACAAATATATCTGAAAATAATACGAATTTTATCAAGAATTCTCATTAATCCATACACACTCGTGAGAGATCAAATGACTACACAATGCGTGTTTAACGTATTAAATGGAATAGTTAATTATTGGATCGCAATCGACGCAACCTGTCGGCCGTGAAGTTGTAATAATAACAGGTTTAAGTGCGAATGCGCAGACAATAAGAAGGACTCTGCGACCCAAATACTTAAATACATATCCTTAAGCTACTTTTTCTTCAGTGTTACGAACAGTGAGTCATACTGATCTCAATATGAGCGTGATCGGTAATACGCTGATTAAAATAAAAATTTGAAAACAATGAAGTATAACGACGAGCGATGTGACGAGGCTGAGTGCTTTGAAATATGTTCACCACAATATTTCCAATGTTATATGCTCGTGGACCAACAAGCAGGTATCTTAAATTAATTTGTAGGTCCTGTTATACGCGGTATACGAGACTCAATATTACAGTGAATCCTTTAATTTTAATATACAGCGAGAGACTGAAAATCAAACGAACAGCTGGTTGTGATTTATTCAAGAAAACACAACTGTTCATAAACCACATTCAATTGCAACTAATCTTGCACTATGTAATTTTCAACGTGTACAATTTATTCTACTAATAATCCCCCTTTACTTACTTCGTATTTTACTGCATAAATTAATTTTTGTAACCATTAAACAATATGGGACCTGGTGACATATCAAGGAATTAAATCTGCGGCCTTCTAAGCTAAAACCGAAGGACTAGGAAGAACCCGCGAAACACTGTGTAGATATAAACGGAGATAAATGGACCTACGGTCAGAACAAAATGGACTCACGAACGACGAGAGTTATCGCAATATTTCCTAATATTTTTCTTGCGGCATTTGAGTCTAGTTAATGGTCGAGTCTGCTATAAGAGCTAGTATAAGTATTATAGAGAGGACGTTATAAGGCGTGTGTTGCGTTAAGTTACGGCCCCAGAGCGGGGGAATAAAGAATCGGCCGGTGGTTCTTGGGTCGGGCGACTGGGGGCGGCCCGATAATATTGTCGAGGGTCAGGGGGGGCCCCGCAATGCGGAAACGGGTGGCTGGTCTCTCCCACCCCCCCCCCCTCACCACCGCCTAAATCAATGAGAACACCAATCAAGGACAGACTATCTCCAATCATCCCTCGTCGATTTCTCAGCTATTGACGACCGTCCGCAAGCCGACAGCGGGGGTTATTAAACCCTCCGGCCGCGAAGGGTTGAAAGGCTGTCAACCTCACAGCCCCCTTTCCCCCTTTCTCTTCCGGCGCCAATTCCGATTTTAAATTTAAATCGATCAGGGTAAGACCTATCAACCCTATCCGTACCTATCTTACGCTCAAGACGTAGCAATAACTGTCTTGAAATGAATTTCCATTGCGCTACTAAGTAGTGATACATTTACGCGTGTCGACCACCGATAAAGAACTCTGTCTGCACTATCACTGCACTCCCCGCATTATACCTGATATTATTTACCAAATATACTCGCACTTTAAGACTACCGTTGAATACTGATTCAACAAAAATTGAGTCACGTTCAATTGGCGAAGGGTAGCAAAAATTATCAGTTTGTTCTACTATCGTCCCTACCAACTTTAACTCAAACGAACTGAAAAAGTTCTATTTCTACGTTCGGACCGTTGTGAATAAAATAAAGAAATCCTGGAGTTTGACACGTGCCTCATACATTGACCGAAGGAAACTCCAAGGATAGGTCATTAACACTGGTATATAGTACACTCCACTCCTCCTTATCTCATGCTTCTTTTTTTAAATGCTGCCCGAATTATTCATTTAGATTCTTTTATTCCAATTTCCATAAATAATTATTTTGCAGATATAGTTCCTTTCTCTGCTAATGAGTCTAATAAATATATTTGCATGATCACTCAAGTTTTTCAATGAAAACTGAAAAATATTACCACCAAAGTAATAAATATAAAGGTAAAAGTAGGCCAAAAATGGTAATATTCCTTGTAAATTCACTCAACTTGGTTTATGAATACTACAATAGGCTAGTTTAACATACCTGTTTAATACATATTTAATAACTATTTACAAAAATATTATTATCGGCGATAGATAAATTATGTTCACAAAATCATATACTACCCTCTCTGCAAATTACTAACCTTTCAAGATTTGGAGGATACCCAGAAAAGAAATATGCGTATTTCAATACTGTCAATAAGTAACTATGAACCGCAATTCGAAACTCTGCCCTTTTAAATGTAAAATAGTGTAGTCTTGATTAGATGTAAAAATGATATTAAACACGATATTAAAAATGAAGTTAAAAAAATCGGTTTTCTAAATGTTCGTTCAAATAAAAATTTGGATGGTACAAAGTGGATGAACAGCCTTGACCGCGACCTCTATGTTTAATTGGCCGCGGCTGTATTGAGGAGAACATTACTGAAGGTGATATTACTTGACCATAAATATAAGAGTTAAACACTGGAAGTATAAGGGAATAGGAAAGGATAAGAAAAAAATGGTTTTGCTCATTTGACTATCTAATGGCAGGAACTGGAATTTTCCGCTTTACTACTGCCTTCAGAGAATCCCGCAGATAAGATTGCGTAAGAAGAACTTACCGCAAGATTGCACCACTCTATTAAATCCTATTTACATTCGAGTTTAGTTCCGAAATGAAAGAGATGAATAAAAGAACAGGAACGTGTATTATTCTGTAAGGAGGGATCGCAAATATGATTATCTTCTCGTTCGCATTCTGACTAAACGCAATGAACGTGTGTGTGTCTCTCTAGGAGAATGAATAGGGGATTGAAACTAAATATTCCCTTTGACTCTATCAAAATTTCGTTTTGTCGACCAACCTAAGTTTCCGAAGGACCGGAATAGCGATTCTGACAAGTCAAAGGCATCCCGTTTTAATCTTTAATACGAGGTAATTCTATTCGAGAATTTCATTCAAGCGAATTTTTATCAAAGAAGGCGACACGAAAGTTGGACTGCCCGGAAGCGGAAAAGAAAAATTACTCTCCACTGCGCAAATCTTCCACCGCGTTAAATATTTACAATATTAGACTACACTGACACACCACTCTGCCCGAGTCATGCAGTATATATTAGTTCGAAAAACATCCACGTTTTAAAGTCGTAAATAATTTTCTTATTTTGTCTATTCATCTAGCACGTGGAGCTGTTTGAATGTTTGGTGGATTTAATCTGGCGTTTTATTCACATTTGTGATGGACAATTAAAATACAAATAGAACTGACGATCCTAAGAGGTGACTTCATACTTCTCATGGAATTATCTTAATCCGCGCAACAGTGAACTTATATAGTACACCCTTATATAGTAGGATGGCAAGTCGCTCATCATCATTGGACTTTATTATTAGAAATTCTTAGGCAGGTCGGAAACCTAAGGACTCCGACCTGTCATTTATAATTAAACACCCAATTGGGAACCACCCTTGCTCGATACCGAGTTCCCTCCGTGAGTAACTAATGCTTTTATTCAGTAATGAATGATGAACGTAGATCCCTCCACGCTGAAAAATGCATCTTTTGTTTTTTGAAATTACAATATTCTATATTTCGGTAAATAAATTATCGCATAATTTATTTTATTATTTTTAATTACAATGATTACTTCTGAGTCTAATAACTAAAATGTCTAAACGCATGTATCAGATAAATTGACAAAAACCAATTTGAACAGCAGAAAATAGAATTCTCTTTACCCAGCTACAAAACTAATTACAACCAATTTCATTAACTGATTCAATGGTAGTTACATCGCGGTTCGCTTAGGTTGCCCGTAATTAATCGTTCTGTTCAATCCAGCTTTAATCACTTAAGGGCAATTACTCATGAACGGACTTCCAACGCGGCGCCTCGGTGGAACCAAGAGAGCCACCAGAAACAATTTCGTGCCTCGTCTGTTTTAAATGTAATACGAGTAGGATAAGCAGACCGGGGGGGGGAGAGCAGACGTCCACAAGAGTGAAAGAGCGACTTAGAGCCCAGATGCACTGGCCAACACCTGGACGCCCGCCAAACCATCTTAAGAATTCCATATAATAAAACACCCTCCGGTAAGTCTCCACACCGGACGGCGTTGAAATACCAAACAGTTCTGGGCATCGTGTTCTACTCCGGGATTATTATTTAAATTGAGTACCTGGAACAATACCTTTAAAGATCAACAAAGGACAATAAACTTGGGTTTATTTACCGTTGAAACATTTTTAAAGGCATCATAATATATAAAAATTATACTAATTCAAAACCTATAATACTAGGCCAATTCGTAAATATTTTTTCACACGGGTCAGAGAAGAAATATTTGGTAAACTATTAAACAGTATTCATCTTAATTTCGATATCAGTCTAATTATATTATCTCTGAAATTTATTCGGAATATTCGTCGTTCGTAACTCAGCGTGATTAGTACTTTCCGTCTCAACGACCCATTTAAATCACTTTCCACACTGGATTCCGACCACGTTCTCTCTCCGCAAAAGACCGTAGTGTATTTCCAGGCAGCCGTTTTCAATTCTTTCTAATCATCCGAGAAGAGGTTCTTATATCATATATCGTAGATAGTGCTAGTCATACGATAACAATTAACATAATTACAGCTTAACAATTACTTGCGTAACGTGCTCTGGAATTCAGGTTTCGACGGCAAGTTTTGAAAACCGCTCAAATGTAACGGTTAGAATGTCCGTACAAGCGCTCGAGTTTCCAGCGTTACCGAATATCTCCGCGTTTACGATCATTTCATAATACCCCTCGGTTGAAACGTTCCCACAATCGAACTGCTTTCCACAAACAAACTCGACAGACGCAGAGTCTGAGAAATTCGGAATTCGGTAAGTGGTTTTGAGAAAGGAATGATTCAATTATTAAAAATAAGAATAACTTTATATTATTCTAAATCCTAGTAAACAACGACGTTCGATTCATTATGAAACCACTGAGCACAATTGTGAGCAATTGAATGACCAAGGAAAAAATCTCAGATAATTAACCTAATAATTTAATCTTGAAATTAGATAAGGGGATGTGAATAAAAATGTATAAGTAACCATTGTATACTCAGAGTCCAGGGTAGAGGGATTAAACTTTGCTACCCAGTAGAAAATGAAATTCTAAGCAAAAATGTCCTATTATGTTAATGCTATATTATACATAATAATTATGCTATATTATGTTAATTTTGAAGGTATAATTGTTGTTGTGTAACTGGGTTTTATAAAATTTCTAATATTACTCGCAAGATTGATCCCTAAGAATCTAATGTTAGTTGGCATTCAAAACTGGGAAAATGGTCTTTTATCTAGGCTGAAATGCGAGCTCCATCTAATAGTGGTAGTGGAAGTGAAAGTTGAATAGAAAGACAAACAGGTCTGAGAGCATCTTCGGGAACTCATCATGAGAGAGTTTGAACACGCTCCCACTGATCAATACCACCAATATATGATTCTCAAGAAAAATAAGAACTAATCAAAAATAACAAAATATCGTGAACACTACAAGAGGAATTTATGAAACGCAAAAATCCAATTTTAATAACTATTATTATATGTAATTCAAAACCATTATAGTCAACATTGCTTTCTTACCTCTCTATTATAAGCATTAACATTACTCTCAGGAGCAACATAAAGGAAAAACAATTTCCAGAGATCTACTGAAGTTTTTTTAGCTCTCACGAGTATGACTTAACATTTCGGATGACTGCACCCATCTACCCGTAATACGAGTAATGAGATGAACAGGCAAATAAAAACTGAATACATCGCTCTCGACCGGAACTTATTCACAGAAAGATATTCGATCTGGATCATGACCTGTATTAAAACTGTGACAATCTATCACGTTTCAGGATTGCGTGGCTCATCACTCTCTCTGCAGATTAACTGACGTATACCGATCTAAAAATACGATTAAACGCATGTCAGCAAAATTAAATTTTACAAGTGATATTCGGTTTAAAAGACTAATACTTTTTTCGGAATTCACGTGGATATTTGTATTCGTATTATTTCCTGTACCGTGCTAGTATAGCCTGGATGATCTTCGGAGAAGGGATAAGGAATATTTAAAACATTTTTTATAACAAACATAAAATTTAATACACAACACTATGACATTTGATCTTTTTTGGATAGATGAGTTCCCACTAACTATGACTAACTAATGATGATAGCTGTAACTGGTCTAGACCCAGACCAAGTGAGCGCGAATCACTTGCCCTATTAATCGCTCGGACGCGATTCAAATTAAATTACACACTAGATAGCTTCTTAGTGGATTTCAAATAACTCCGGAACACTTTAAAGAAGTAAAGTTATTAATAATAAAATACTTATCTCATCAGAAATAATGATCAATTCATAATTTAAAAGAAAGTCATGCGATTCCTTTCGCTAGAGACGGGGTTACTCAATCCGCTGGACCCGAAATGTTGGGAAAAGTTAATTGAAATAATTGATGAAGACAGGATGTTAAATCGTGATTATTGCTATTAATTGGTATCGTAAGATACGTTATTCATATTTTGGAAATCCTTACCCGAAAGACATTTATCGAGTTAGTATATTGGAAACAACTCTAAATGTCATCCAGACCATGAAAACAAAAGAGACATTATTTATTTATGTAAAGAATCAATTTTATATCTCGCAATTATTATTCCCTGTAGTGCAAGATAGTGTTTTTCGGAGACATTTCCGAAGAAAATAGACTTGATGACATTATTGGACGTGATGGGGGATCTTTTGCACGGTAGGGAGAACCCCGAGATAATTAATCCTAACCTCGCCCAACGGTACATTTATGTCGCGCGAATCACTCGAGTGTTAAATGAGCCGAGAAGAGAGAGAAGGCCCGGTGAGAGAGGGAGGGAGGGAGGGAGGAAGAGAGGGAGGGGGGGGTCACTGAGCCAACGACTTCTATTTCTGTGTCGGGTCGGGCTCACTACCAGACGGTGGGACACACTGCTTCCAGCATCACCCAAGGACATTCATTATAGAACCAAAACCCGACGTTCCGTCACGTACTTTCGTCGGCTGTACAAGGCTGGGCCCTTACCAACGCACCCTCTCACCCTCCATTTCTCCTCAACAACGAAACTAAAATAAAATATGTCGGAAATCTGGTCATGACGAGGTGCCCTTATAATACATTAATGGCTTTTGATTGTATTTAGTAGATGATAAGGTACGATAGCTAGGCATTTCGGTTGTATATACTATAAAACATTTACCAGATTATTGTTTCAGTTGAGCGTGCACGCAGGAGGTAAGTATAAAATATTTAAAGTTTACATCAAACATAGAAATCATGCGAACCAGCATCTCGGTTGCCGATAGGGCATCCTGATTAAACTTAACCCACATACAAGTTTTGTTACTGAAATAGTTTCTTCCACCGTTGAAAAGAACTCCAACATGGAGGGGTCAGGGATCGCCGAATATAAATATCGAAAAGCCACGTTCCACGCTTACGGGTCGCGTTCCGGTCCAATTCGACCCAGCTGTCGCCCCCGAATTATTCAGAAGTCGAGAGGCGCCGGTCGAGAAAAACAGACCGCGGAAATGGAGCCTTGACTTGATTCAGAATCGTCGACAAAACAATGGCCACCTGTATTCATTTTAATCATTCGACTCCGCCGCCACAAAGGAGAAGTCTTCGCTTTGTCCCAGGATATTACTTCCTTGGCACAGCTGAATTTTCGGGCGAGCCGCTGAAACCCGCATACCTCTACAAGTTCTGACAAATCACAACCATTGGAAAACATTCCCTACCGTTACCGAAGCCGGAATTAATTTCGGATGCGACTATAAATAATTCCCGAGTGTATTTAAAAGGGAATTAATTGTTTTTAAATGTCGGTTCGAGAGATTACAGCAGGGAGATACTGTGCTGGCACCGGGATTACATTTATTAAAGCCCCGCCAGGCACAAAAGCCCGGGGCGCAGCTAACCCCATTCACTCCATGCATGAAAACCACCCATTTGCGTGACAGCAGAAAGGCTCTTTCCTTAATTAGTATAATTGGTTAGCGTTTAATTATCTATCACCAGGTTATCGGAACAGTGTTTATTTGAGAATAATCATTCTCAACCCACAACCATATCTAACTCTTCCGCCAAGTTAACAGGCTTTGCATTATAAGCAAACGAAGGCTGATTCTTACAAAAAATTATTATTTTTGCGATAGTACGTGCTTTATTAAATAAAATAATGGAAACAAACAAATCCAACGTATTTTATAAATTTCTGTGTGTATAAAAATAAAAGTATACGTAGAGTGATATTTTAAGTTAAATTTAAGTTACAAATTAATGTCTGGTATAAAGAGGCTAAGGAAAGTGTTAACCTTTACAGGAGGCGGGCGCTGACTCCTCTCCGTCGCGTTCCGCTCAGGCGGCGTCCAATTCTATTTCAGATGAACCGGAAATCTTTTCATTCCAATTGGCATTTGGTTTTAAAGGGGGCATGAATTAAAACTGTTAATGGGAGTGAGGCATCTCGGGCTGTGCCGGGAGAATGGAAATACCGCAATCGTAAATTATTATGACTTACGACCGCTATTAATCGAGAGGAACATTTGACGGAGAAAGAGAACCGCTGGCAGAGTGCCACTCCCGGATCCGATGCGCCTTCTTATATAAAACACTACATCTACAACACAAGATTAAACAGGGTCAAGAAAAAGTGGAACCAGGCCCTGTACAATGATCAACCCCAAGACGAAGGCCCGCAAGACAAACTATATTTATAACATCTGTAAGATATCATTTGTATTATTTCATTCAAGCTCAGATGTATTATACATCATATTATTATGTATTAAATCATATTGGTGCTGGCGTTTTCCAACGATGTAATATTAATCTTCACCGATGTCATACCAGAATCCATAACCGGGAACACCACCATAATAACTATTTTATTCAATGTTTTTACAGTTACTTCTGAGCGATATTTCAGTCGACTACTAGTCTTCGAACGATAAAGATGAATATTCAGTCAATCCGAATAAAACGAAAGTTGACTCCAAGCTGAAATGTCAGTGGCGTGATAGTTCAAGCGAAATATTCAACGTGGAACCGGTCGGAGGTAAACTTGGTTTCATAGAAATCTGACAGGTAGTCCAGATACAATTTACAGTGCCGTGTAACGAACGAATAACAACCGGGACGTTTTATATTTATGAACACAAATATAATAAATCATTCATAAATCCTTAATAAGCGGTTAAGCTATTAAATACAGCCGAATACTCGCTAAGGAGGATAAACATGCAGATAATTGAACTATCAGAAAGGCTCGTTATATAAGATGCGAAAAGCACTCTTGATTAAATGGTAGATTAATACCTATCACAAAATTCCCCTGAATGTCATAAAACGTTTATGTTCGATCTTGTATTTTTTTTGGTTATAACCCTGTTTTGATAAGAAGAGCTCACAAAAAAGCATTTAATTTCAGGCTTTTGGATCTTTTCTGACCAGTAACCAGTAATAGTTGTTAACATTGTTAATTTTATTTATTTTTTACTCGTACTATTTATTCGCTCTAGCCTCGGCACAAAGCTAGTGCTAGAACCGTATAATTAACAATTGTCAATACCATATAATTGGTATAATATTATCATTCTGTAGTAGTCCAATGATTACGGAATTCATTCCGCGGTTTGTTTTATGCAGGCGTATCGAAGATACGGGTCAACCTTTCAGGTAGATTGGTCCGGTTTAGTCCGACCGCATATTTCATCAGTTGAGGTGCCAGGGCCAACGTGTGTACCTGACGTGAGTCGTGAAAACGGCCAATATTTTCTGGGTAATGCCTGAAATTTTTAAGGGACCTCGAACTCACCAAATAATGTTTCAAGCGCCATTGTCCGACGCCGAAATTCCTGAACGGTGAGCGCGGCCCAAATATTTTTACTCAAAATTCGACGCTTTTAATGCGGCCCGCGGTTTTCAATATTTCGTGCCACGAAAACCATTCGTTTAACCATTTTTAAACGTATTTCGACATACATTTTGATGAAGCCGCCTGCCGGACGATTTTAGATACAGGCACTCGACGAACAATGCCAAGTGAAAGTGAATGCAAACAATTAAAAATAGGGCGCGTTCGGATCAATTAGGCCATGGACAAACACACGTCGATAATAATAATCGTACGACATACCCTACTTTTCGCACAGTATCAAACTACCTTCATAACTGTGATTTAATGTCTGTACAGGACATCTCGAGTTCGGTAATATCTGTTTCGTTAATTTACGTACCCAGGCCTGGTTAGGTTAGGCTAGGCTATATAAAATATTACAGTTATTATTTAAATATATTTTAATTCCCGGTCTTCAGTTACTTTCCCACTTCCCTTACGGTAGGGGTTCGGGTTGTGGGGATTCATTAGGAATATGGATATCAAAAGTAGTGGTGGAACCCCTGGGTGCGTTAAGTGTGTGGTTTTACCTTTACACGCTATTCGTTATTATTTTCACGTGAAATTTCTCGCCCCGGCCGGACGAAATAAAAGCAGAGAGTACGGTCGAAAACCGAACAAAGCGAAGGAAAACGCCGCTAAGTAACGAGTCATGTCGGTTGTTGGACGGGGTCGGTCTATTAAGGCAAGTATAAATTCCACAAGAGCTACACGACTATTACATTTGTCCGGGGCCTCCCTCCCGCCCACCCACTCTCGCGTACTCCATTGTCCCTCCCTACAGAACAACCTCTCGGCATCCCCACATACCGGTCAAGTGCAAAACAGGTACATTGTGGACGGTGGATAACGCAAAAAACTGACTGAAAGCTTTTCCAGTCGCAAAAAAAATCTGGGCACACGCTCGAACCTCCAGCGGCAACTCCTGAACAGCAACGAAATTAACGGGGAAATAATGTAATTACATACTCTGTTTAAGAAAGACCCGCCGCAGATTGGCTCTATTTTCGCGGAGCCAGATTCAACAGCGTTTGTGTTATGAGTGGAGAATAATAATTTTTTCATACCCAACTATACGGTTACTACGAGCTGTTTTTTAACCACTGTTCATAGTTGGGTGATTATTATTTATTTCTTCTTAAGATTTGTAGATGCCCTGCCTTTAAATTGCGGTGTTCGTGTCTTAAACTATCGCATTTGGTTACCACCCGGTGTACAATAAGGCGTATAATTAAAACTATAGTTCTGGAAACAAATTATGCAAAACTAAAACTAATGTACGTAAGGATGTGTTTTTAAACGACATCCTCAAGCACGGTCAACATCAAAACCACAATGTCCCTTTTCCGTACATCACATTTGTCAGACATTTCCCGTAAATCTAAATTGGAATTAAAAAATAAAATATTTCGGCGTATAAAACGTATGCAAAAAAGGGGCTATCTTAATAAAAAATATATAAAGTTAGTAATAAATAAGATAATAAGATAAGATAATAAATTTAAGATATTACGTGAAATATATTTTTCTACAAAGCCGCCGAAAGTTAATAGCCAATTCAAATACTACTCGTACTAACATTATATTTTGTTTTCATTTATTTCAAGAGCGTACTGGAAAATTTCAGACTGCACAGACAGAAATAAAGTGACGGCCTCCAGACAGCAGTAGAATTCGTCGCGTGATTCATTCAAACTAGATGACTCACGGGGAAAATTAACAGGGCTCTTCTTACGTCGAATTTACAGGTCAACGACTGAATTTGAAGATATACGGACATACTTTATGTAACATTTAAGTTGGGCTAAATCCGATCAAACGTAAGGGATATTAAAGAAAACAAGATATTATTTTTACAAGGTTCGCGAATTGATCGGGGTTACATAATGATAGGAAAAGCCTGTTAAAAAATACACTTATGAAATACCATCGTGACAGAAGCGCTACAACGTTCTCCTGAAAGGACTATATCGACTTCGAATATCCTATGGGCACATTTCAAAACGTAATAACATATATATATATATATATATATATATATATATATATATATTGTTCATATTCAGTGCACTAGACATTGGCGCTATCTGGTGGATAACATGTTAAAGAACTACACACACCGATTCAACCGCACCGCGAAATTATTGTAGTTTACGTTCAGCGGTGTGCAAATTAGTAAAGTGAAGATAAAAATTAAAGAAAGGCTGTAAGGGTAGAATATACAACGGTTGCTGGGTCAAATCATCACCTCTGAAAGATAAGTAAATCAAAAGTGAAAATTACGAAACCAAGTATAACCTTGAAGCAAATATTAGTACACGATAAGGACACTCGAACGCATCCGAAATTCGAGCGTTTTCAGACAAAATGCTACCTAAAAGGTCAATAACAACAGAAAACAGTTTTTACTAAGGATAAATGTCACTACAAACTGCGATTGGATAACTTAATTACGAAATCACAACTATATTAATACACTGCGAATAACTAAATGGAACGTGAAATCGAACAAACAGTAATATATGATAGTTAAAAAAGACTAATACGGCCTACTTAAATTAAATTACAATTACATTCATACTGCCAAAGGGAATGTTATATAATAGAATCTCTTTAGGACTGAACTCTCTGTTGAACAAATATAAGCGTTGCTATTATTAATATTAATTTATAACTGGTTTTACTTTCATAGGAACACCGAGTAAGCCTGAATATAAATGGAAAAAACAGGTTTAACCTCGTCCTTTAGCAATTTCAGATAAGATTCAAAATGAAAGCAACCCGACCAAAGTAGGCCAAGCAAGAAAACGGTAGTCGGGGAATTACAAATGTCGAGGGTGTGTGCCCGATATCTTTTTGGGTCGATAGATATTCATCTGCCAGGGGCATTAGAACAAATTCAGACCCGCAGGAGGAAAATGGCCAAATTTAAAGACAAATACCTATTGGAACGAAAAACCGGATAATTGATTGCCCTTAATAGTATGGCATCGTATATTCGGATAGAGTAAGGGAGGAGATCATTCAAGGCCACGTTAAACACACTCCTTATCTCAACGACCTTGTGCCAAGGCAGCAAGGTATTCTGCCTACCTAAGCGACGCGTCATTCGTGTCAAAAAGTCGCATAATTGGGTGGTTCCTTTTATCTTGACAATCACGTGAAAAAACACACAACAATTGTACTCAAAACCAGTAAGATGTACAAAAATAAAAGGTTAAAAAAGCGACGCACATAGTTGACCTTTCGTGCATGCAAAATAGCATCAGGCGATAATGCGCAGGGAATGCGTGGGCATCGACGTCCTGTATCAGGCATCTATATGATTAGATAGGCTTTTGAGTTATGAAAATAAAAATCGAGACTTTTAACAAACTATTGCAAAATAAATCACTGGTGTGATGAGAAATTTATAATTCCCATCAGTTTTTAAAATCAAAGCGTAACAAAATATTAGGAAAAAAGAAAAGCACAGTACATCTGTACACCCACAAAATAAAGTAAAATGTAAATTATGGTACACTCAATCCTTTTTACTCCCTAGTGAAACAGTGAGAGGGGCCGATCTTTGGGACTATGCCAAGTTTTAGATATCAACTATGACAATTCAAAGAATGTACCTATATAACGTCACATTAGCATAATAGTAAGAGGATTTACTAAGGGAACAAAACATTTGAGTTAATACGTATTATTGCAATGAGAGAAGGGACAACATGAGAGGAGTCCCTTCCAACACCAGTACCACAGAATTTATTGCCAAATAGAAATATATTTTTGGAATTGGGTTTGAACAGGCAGAGCCGTGAGTATCCCGCTTGGGGGCAATAATTTTCACGGGCCCCATGGAGTGGGGCGGAGGAAAAACGGTCAGAATTCGCGCCAGAACCTTCGGCGTCAGAAGAAAGGAATTCGCGAGGATGGGAAGCAGGGACGAGGACGAGGAGGAGGACGGAGCGTTTAAAAGGTGAACTGGGTCGACGGGGCTGAGGAATTCCGGGAAGTTCGGAAATACCGACAGGCGCTCCCGCAGCCGCCGACATCCATCTTCCTCATCCTCCTTTCCTTAATGGCCTAAACCGATTGGCTGTCCGAACCTCCGACCACCAGAAACCTCTGTGCCTTGGCCCAAGGAAACGACAAAATAAACGGCAATTACCATTTCCAAGAAGGCACTGTGATTCTGTATTTTGAATAATCCAATTCCAAGCTCCGTAAAATGTAAATTTAAAAAATATTATTTCCTTAATTTGCTCTCAGATAATCAAATTTTTTTTTTCCTATATAATGAAACTTTCTAACCTGTTGCCCTTTCATTGCTGTTACCTTTTTATTCATTTTAGAGCCTGTGGTTACAAATAAGCAATAGTTTTTATTACATCAGTATCTCGCCTGTATAAACTGGGGGTATACAGTAATAAAGATGTTTTCAAAATTACTTTCATAATATCCAGCAACGTTTCATTATAAAAAAGCAAAAGCATGAAAAATATAGACGTTTAATATTCTTTTCGGGACCCGACCAAGAAATTTATATACTACGGGCGCATTTTCTTATCGTTTAAACAAATGGCGATAGCAGCAATCAATATTTAATGACAAATAAAAGCTCTCACGATGTATCGGTTTGTTGTCCGACCATCTTCAGAAGATAGCGTAATATGTGAATTGTGTGTGTTAACTAAAGCAAGGTATAGCTGATTCAACTAACGACAACCTCTATGCATCCCTCCGCTATCATATGTCTATTATTGGTTTATTGTTGGTTTTACAATCCCTTAATGTTTACCAAACTTAATTGGCTAACAAAATGATTACAGTTTGCTGATACTATGACGCACAAAGATCGAAACTATGGAAATAATTTTTTTTAATGGAAATAATGGACTCAAACGTAAAGAACTTGGATATTCTGCGTAAATTTATGTAATTTAGTTTAAAATAGAAAATCAAATATAATTTAAATTTCGCATCACACTTACGGATCACATTTTTGTCGATAGATAAGAAGTGCATGTAAGAGAATCACATAAAATTATAATAATCGGAAAAATAATACAATACCAATTAAATTCGTATAAAAATGTTATCAGTAGGTGATTAAAGGGATTGTCAGTAGCCTGCTATCAATTACCTAGTAATCATGCTAACTCAATGATGAATTCGGTCGCGATCATTCTTGCGATCGGGTGCCTCCAAAAAGTTGATTTTGTTCTATTCTAAACCGCGGTTTCGGTTTCTCGTCATCTTGCGTAATATTCGGGCGGTCAATTCGTGAGGAATTCAGAAAGCTGAAGTTCCCAACAACGATGATATACCAAATCATCGGTGGGCATCTTAAAATTTAAACTGAACCAAGCCTGAGAAACGGAATGCAACCGCCGTTCAATATGTCCCACGCGAAGCTGTACATGACACACATCCATATTCCATTCGAGTCACGTACAAAAAGCCACCATTCTCGACATCTTGAACTTGAACTACGATACAGAGTTCCTCTGACTACTAAACCTTTGTACATAATTTTTCTTAGAAAATATACTTGGATTTCTTTACAAAACACCCATCTTAAGTCAATTCAAATGTGGAATTTTGTTTATTGAAACCTAACCTAAACGGCCACAGGAAATCCTATTTATAACACCTATATATTATACATTATCTTGTCAATTTCATATTGATCTCTAATATATCCGGCCAACAGTTTTAGTGTGCAACTATAACAGTGCAATTTCATTCGATAATAAAAATTTAACTTGCCTTGTCAGAGGTAGACTTAAAGACTCTGGTTCTGGGCAGAGTTTAAAGATAATCATCTTAAGGGAATCTGGTAAATGCCAACTTACCTGCAACAAAACATAAAATATATTAGTAAACTTTACTTTATGATTATAATATTTATAATCACAATATCACAAGTGTCATAATAGTTACAACAGACTACAATGTAAACTGAATAAGCCTGCGTCTAAGGGACAAGACTTTGTTCTGCATGGCTGCGCATGGGGTTCAGAAAATAATTCAGTACTTTCAGTTGTGACATAATTTAATACAGTAGTAAGCAATTGCAGTCAGAAATATTAACAGTGTTAAGTACAAAATACAGCGAAGTGGTTACACTTTTGCTTCCTGAACATAAATAATACTGTAATTAGTTTTTAATTACGCGCTCCATAACGAAAAGTTACCTTCCTATTTTGGGTCAGAGGCAAAACAAGCAACGAAGTCCAATAAACGGAAAACTATTGATAAACGTTCAAAATCATTATACCGTTTAAGTTGTACCCTGTTCAGGCATACCACTATGTTCCGGCTGTTAAATTCCAGTTATGCCAATAAAACGTACAACGCCATCCAGAAGCGAGGAGGGGGATTTTTTTATTACTGTGCAAATACACACAAAATGTCAGTTTCGTTTCTTCGCCGAGTCGCGCAGTCAGCAGTCTTATCTCATATTTTAGGCACTCAAGAATACTGTGTTACAAAATCCGGCCTAAACAAACCTAATTCGTCAGCTTTATAGTTTGGCTACAAAAAGAAAATGAAACATTCTACTTTCTATTATGCTGAGTCGAAACATATGAAAAAGCGTTTTAAGTATGTACCTCGGATGGAAATCAGAAAATAAATCTCGCAAGTAACTTATTTGCGGACGGATAACGATCATCTGTTCCACTGTATCTTGCGGTCGCGAGATCCCAAAAAATTGGAGGTCAACTTAATATTATAACTCCTATATATAACTCTGGATGCGGCGAATAAAATCACCCAGCCGAATAAACACCGTCGTCATAATGAAACAATAAATGTGGCCGTGAAATATCGTTCCGGAGTTACAATAACCGAAGGGAGAGAATGACGTCAACGTTGGACCCAGACTGCCTAAGGACAAAGGGAAAGGCCGACAAAGGTGAAGAACAATACGAAGAGGAATGAGAGATAGGGAGAGAGAGAGAGAGAGAGAGAATGACGTACCAGTCGCTATATCCGCCCGAGCTAAGCCTATAGCGCCTATAAGGAAGACGGAGCCGAGTTAAGCGCACAAATCCAAGGCTGGCTTCCTGTTTGAAGATCGTTGAGAAGTGCCGGCTACCGTCCGTCAGTCATTAACATAAACACAGCTTATTTACAGTTTCGCCTATTTGTACAGCCAGCTTCAATACATACACAGACTCCACTTCACAGCGGGGAGGATTTCGATGTGCACTCAATAAGTGCAGATAATATCAATAAAACGGATCTTTCACGCCGTGTTAACAAACATTCATAAATTGCACTTTCGATAGTCTAATATACTAAAAGTTTTCTGCCGCCAAACTAGTAACACTTTCAACTTCACATCAAATGAAATGAGGTTAGCAACCCCGGCGATGAATAACTTATATGAAAATCGAAATCTGTTAATGATGTAAGAAAGAAGTATTAAATATCGTCTTTGGTATCGTCTGAAATCAATGGTGTAAACAAACGAATAAAAATCCGTTTTCAATTCAATAAGTGCATCTTAATGGATTCTTGAAACGATTCTGTAAAAGGGGATTTAAGTGAGTCTGGACTCTTTCAACGTAATCAATCACTAGAATCGGCGTATACGTACTAACTGATAGAATCCAGATGCCCCACTAATGCAATCAACAGTGCATTATTTCAATGCTAGAACGAATAAAGGATTTCAAATGTTAAAAGGCTAACCTTACAATTTAACTAGTTTCATCGCTCGTGTCATTTTCTACTCGAATCAGTCTGCTACTTGAAGTGATGAAAATACGGTAATTTTTTTTATTCTTCTCTAATTTTGCCGATCCACCGATACCTTAAAGGGAGGTTTTGGGCCATTTTATAGCTGGGCTATGCCCATTTCATTTAAATTAGCTTTACGAACCTCACGGACAAAATCCCTATATCAAATACACAGAAATTACACGACAAAAAATGAAACGATGATGGATTTTAAGCAGCCTGAAATTTTAGCCAGGGGAACAGTTTCGCATTCTAAATCGAACAGCAATTAGCGACGGACAGCCAGTTATTAAACTGCGCCCAATGACCGTGACCGAAAATCGGAATTACATTTTCGACGCCTCCGAGAGAGGGGGTGGGGTATTAATTTCACATTTAACACGGCCAGTCCCCTGTGAGGGCCGATTTGTAGCCGGATTTGGGAAATGTAAAAAATGATCATTCGTCAAAACGAAAATTTTTTCGGAAATGTTTAATTAACACAATGCCCGTTTCATTTTAATCCTAAAACTGAGACTAACTGTCCAAACGGTGTAAAAACAAACTGGAATTGTATCGTGAAAACATGAGTCCGAATTTCACGATATTCGTGAGAAACTATTTTCCCACAACCAACGGCCGGGGGCCCTCGTCGTGCCGTTTGGCATTCATTAAATAACCAAAATCAGATCAGACATCAGATTATTGCCAATTAAGGAATGTTTGCGTGTTTATTAATGTCTTTCCTTTTGTTCTGCCCGATCAACAAACTCAACTGATTTCTCCGGACTGTAATCGACATTCGGGATGTGGGACAGCATTCACAACCAGTAGTCATCTATAATAGCATGAGCAACAGTTACTCCGTACTTAAAACATAACGAACATATTTAAAATTATCATTCGGATATGACGAAATTAAGAAGTCTTCATTAGATTGCAGGATTGAAAGAAATATTATTGTTATTAATTCATTACTAATAATTAATATTTATGGAAATATAAACAGAACTCCATTCTTGGAGGAAGCTCTATTCTGGACTCTCATGTTGTCATCTCTGGCCTACCGCGCGCCATTACCATCGAGTTTAATACATAAATATCGAATACCAATTGAGTGGATATCATTTGCATGACCGGTCGTCAAACCGTGGACTGAAACGATCAGATAATTGTGAGCTGGGCCACAGACCCGGCTCTGTTTTCAGGGAGTTCAATTACAGATTCCATTTGGGCACGTCCCATTCTGCGACCAACACTGTATTGTACAGTTCTGGCTTCCATTCTGGCCGTCCGGGAATTACCGATTGAAAGAAGTCGAATGGAACGGCTAACAACCCACAAAACTTAGGAATTGTGAATGACGGATTGAGTTCCCTTCAAAATTA
Organism: Lethocerus indicus; assembly: GCA_019843655.1. Classification (NCBI taxonomy): domain Eukaryota; kingdom Metazoa; phylum Arthropoda; class Insecta; order Hemiptera; family Belostomatidae; genus Lethocerus; species Lethocerus indicus. The sequence continues at coordinate 15,227,455 of JACDQD010000008.1, forward strand.
ATAACACAAATCTAAAGACAAAAGTCGAAAAACACTATAGCCTGTAGCGTTCTTAAAGATTTAAAGTATTCATTCATAAGACGAATAGAACTCGGGATATTATATCGCATAATTTTTAAGCTATTCTTATTATATCATTACCGTGTCAATAAAAATAAACTCAAAAATGAAAATTTAGAGGAATGGCGCTGAAGAATGCCGTTTTATACCCCCTCCCATTCCGGTTTATTGTTTGAATAGCGTTTTTACTCCTGAAACCGTTTTGAGGGATACATTAGTTTATAATGTCAGTCAGTACTGAGGTCCTGTCGTATATATTAATATATTGATTCAATAATTATATATGAACTGAGATACATGTATTTATCCTTAGCCTCTCAAAGTCGTTCGCAAAACACGGGTCAAAATTTTTACACTGACGTTAGAGTACTAATGAACTGAAAAAAGTGAATAAATTACAGGCTACTTACGTAACACGCGTACTATAGCCCGTGCTAGGAGCCCTTACAGAGCGAGTTCTTTAGAGAAACGTGGAGCTGCATTATAAAATGCGCGGTTGTTTTCGAGATACACAACATTAAGTAAGACAATTAATATTTCCTATTTATAAATTTATAGGTACATGTAATTAAACAATAAATAAATAAACAGTTGCTGACGTCTGACGGATGAATTGGGTAAGAACAAATTTCGAAATTTGTACAATTAGGAATAAAGATAAAATAGAAAAATTTTACTACCAGAAAAACGCATAAGCGTTACTGACTGTAATTGCATACTACAGGACGTTGGCTCTAAAGTGTATTCATGCTTTATAAAACAACGCTGTTATAACATAGTTTATACAAAAGAAATGTATTTAATAAATTAGTAAAGATGGGAATATCTCAAACATTTCCGTCTCGAGCACTAGTTTGCAAGGTTTCCGTAACAGAAAAAAGAACGCACAATTTAGGTTACCACGGGCTAGCGCGTTAACGGCACCTCCACTATTACATTGCCCCGCAATTAATTTCAAATTAATCATGTTTTTTCTCATCCTCAACAAAAAAACCATTTCTTTTCGAGAATCGAGCAACGTGCGATTTGCCTAGTAACATTCATATAAATCAAACCATTAAGATAATGTTTTTATCACATCCTCTAATTTTTAGATTCATTACAACAGACAAAGGGAATACATTAGAGCGTAGAACTGGAAGACTACAATTCAAACTTAATTACCTGTACAGGGTACAATAATTGTTTCTGAGTATATAATTAAAAAATAAATTTCTATACAATTTAAAATAGATCATGTACATATAACTAAATTTATATTTAAGAATGCCCGTTACCTAGTTCTAAAATAAAGGTTGGGTCGATATTGCAAAAAATCGTGCAATGTTAATTTGTTTGTTTGTTACCGAACCATTTATCAGTTGGTCAATAAACCCACGGCTCCCACAATTGTGCCAGTGAAGCTTTTAAACATTCAAATGGCTGACACAAACCAACCCGATAGCTCCAACTGCAATACGGCCGAACCCTACTCTGTCCACCGTTATAAGAGCCTTCTTGTTAAATTAACATACTAAAAAAAACCTAGGTATCTTAACGGGTATCTTGTAATACTAATTAGAATCCTTGAACAATTGAGAACATTTCCCGAACCACACGTTTCGGGAATTTAAAAATAAATAAAGTTAAAAAGTTTTGTTATGTAAAGGGTTACGGCGATTCCCTGGATGATGTATATTAAAAATTAAATGTATTGACCGTTATGAACAATTGGAGGGACGTACCACTTTTCCATTACTGCCTGTCCCCTTAACTGTATATAATATGTTGTAACTAAATAATATTATATCAGTAATATTGTGACAACGAAAAATAAAAATAATTGGGAATATTTGTCCCACAGGGCATTCATGAAAATACATATAATTTAGACTATTATTTATGTCATTGAACTTCACATTAAAGTGTTCATTTGAAACCTGTATTAGTGGTCGGGTAAGCGGCAACTACTCAACTGTCATCTGAATGAATAACCCCTGAGCCAATCCGACCCCATCAATCGCTTCAGCTGTAAGGGTATCAACAATCGCCATTCAGAGGATTCAAAGGCGATTGGGCTTTTGAGGATTAAGGGTAACAAATGATGGGGGCTCCGCCAAAACAATGGGCAAGCCGTCTGCCTGAAACGCGCTGACTCATTTAACCAAAACTGAAGAGTGGATATCCAATATGATTATATTCATATCTTTCAATTCCCAAACTACTAGCAATTATAGCAGTGATTCGCCATACCTTATGAAATGAATTCGGGCTAAATGAATTAAAAGAAACACATCGATCTGTGTGATATGTGAAAACATTAGCTGCTAAAGAAGATAACGCATATATATCTCCAGCCATTCCCGGTTGAAGTCAATTTAATTTAATCCTATCCATCCGTTACAGACTTAAAATTCCAATCTAAGACACAATTCTACAAAAATTCAGCTAATTTTTAGGTATTACATATCCGACATTATGTGTTCCGGATTACTCCAAATTTCCTAGTGAGTGGAACTGTTAGCATAGGGAGAGTAATGATAGTACCTAACCAGGGGAGAATTAACATCCGAATTCCATCGGGGCGTGTAGTGGGCTAACAACAACTACTATACAACTTTATTCTTAAAGTAACCACAAGTATGGCTTTACCCGCGAGCTGGGAAACCTACAGGGCTCGAGCATGCTAAGGGGGCTGAATGTAATTTTGAGAATTCATCCCGGGCCAAAAATTGTTTCTGCGGCTTTCATGAAAGTTTCAAGTTGCCGGCAAGTCCCCCTCCGGTCCCCTCCTGAATCTCCCAAGGGGGCATCCACCCCCGCAGTTTGGGAACCCCTTCTCCGGGCGGCAATATTTCGTGGGGGAAAGCCACAAGACGGAACGTCGGTGAACCCCTTGTATCCTACGACTCGCGATACTTGCCCAACAGACTTTCACCTTTTGTGTGTTTTTTACGGCTTTAATCGTGAGAACCGCTTATTTTTATGGAGTCCGGATATAAAGGTTTCCGTCCGCTTTCGATGAAACGTACCACCCACCTGCCGCTCCCATTAAAGGCCTATCGCCAACTGAAAATTATACCACAGCTAAAACTGAAAATGAAAATTCGCAGGAATAATACAAGTTTAAAGAAAAGTAAATATTAAAACACCTTTATATAGGCTTGAAAATGCTAAAAAGGCTCATAACCGCGTTTTATTTAAAAATGAAAACACAGACGAATAACATTTTACAAAATCGATTTTGGCCTGTTTTATCCTTTTCTGGCGTTTGTATATGTTTTTTGAGCCGTTATAAACGCATTGTTAGGCGTTTATAAATGCATTGTTAGGCGTTTATAAACGCATTTTATGGCTTTTATAGCGGTTCCTAGCGTTTATAACCCTGTTTTCGGCGTTTTGAATGTTCGTTGGGCGCTAGCGTCGCGGTGCACGTGCACCCAACGAACTTTGGTTGAGTGCATCCCCACGCCACCCTCTGGGGGGCGCTAGCATCGCGGTGAACGTGCACCCAACGAATGTTAGATAAAAACGATAATTTAAGCGTATATGAACACGATTTTTGGCCTCTTTATCGTTTTCTGGCGTTTATAACCTTGTTTTTCGGCGTTTTTAGCGTTTTCAATGGTTTATAAACGATTTTATTCGACTGCGTCGGCTGCGCTATGGCGAGCAGCCGAAACCGCTCTAGCAAAAGGCCAAACTCAGCGAGAGGAAACAGAAACACACGAAATCTATGGATACATAGTTACAAGAGTCGTTTCCAGTTCCTTACCTCTTGGAAAAACAATGCAAACAACTGCAAACTGAATACAAAGAAGTGTAATCAAACATATTAAAGCCCCCGCAATTCCTTTTTCAGACCACGCCCGCTATTGAAAAAGAAGACGAACCCAAGTAATAACAACTGTAATGGTAACTACCCAGTGTCTGAGACAACTGGAGCACGACAGATCCCACCCAGTCGCAACGGGGAAAACAACATTGACAGCAGACCGAAGAGTGATATATATTGGATGAAACGGATATCGAAAGATGATGGATTCCGCGCAACGTGAAACAATACGGCCACGTGTACCGGCATGAGAGCTCGCCGACCGTGAAACCCATTCTCGACCGTTCACCCAATAATCATTTAGGCGCCGTGCACACGTGTATGCTCTTTCTTCGAACGTTCGCAACAATATAATTAACTATCGTTTATAAAGTTACTGATAGTGACAGTTGCCTATTGAACTTCTTGAGTGAATGTCCGCGTGGCCGATACAAGTATGGAATACACTTGGAAGTTCCACTGTTCAACTTGAATTTAGTCCCCGCGGAATTTAACGCTACATTTGTTATTGATTTTGTTCTAATTATGTGTTACGAAGGTGCAATGGCAAGTTGAGACACGTTGGGGAAAAATCTGAATCTCACGCTCCCAGCCGAGCACCTGAGGCACACCTGACATGCAATCGAACCTTTTTTAGAAAAAGAATAAAAAAAAGTTTCAGAAAACGCAAATATATTTCAATCAACAAGACCAATTAACAATTGCTATCGTTATGAATATAACTTATATAGATAAATTATCGCTTATAACTGAAATCCTAAATGGATACTGCATATATACTATACATTATTAGCTTATAACATTAGAAGTCAACAGCAAAATAGAAAGTAATATCAAATTGCAAACATATCTATTAATCGTGCCACTATAATAACTCATTGATTACCGTGTGTGTACAGAGAACACGACATTTATATACCCAGCGGGAGTCTTAGAGTAGCGAGCACACGCATATGTGGGACCCGCTCAGCCACACGATAGACTATTAAAAGCACGGTGAAGTGCATCATTATTACTCCCTTCAATCGGTTATTAATGAATTCAAGACCTTCCCAGCCAAATTGGACATTACACTGCTCACACGGCCCCATAAATTGTCATGAAAATGGTATTTTATAATGAGGCGAATAAAAATACTCCTGAATAACTGTAAACGTACCTTCGTATTTATGCATTACATTTAGTCTTAATTTCTACAAACAAAAACAAGGTATTAGATAAAAAAAATAAGTAACACGCCATTGAGCACAATAAATGAAAATTGCATAAAGGTGTGTGAAACAACATACCTAGCGTTTTTTATTTATATTTTTTGTACTGCTATTTATTTCAAAAGATTGATTATGAACATATTCCTCTATTTATTAAATAAACACCGTAGTTAACCATCTTAATTTCAACAAGACTTAAACACGGTAAAGAAGTCAGCACCTGTAGATCGGCAAAAGACACTTCTTTTATCATGATGAAGGTTACTGATGAGAGAAACTTCGTATCAACCGGAATTATCAGGGTCCTAAATTCGAGCTGCTAGAGTGAAAAATCCGCACTGGCCCCATGCCAGTCCAACTTTTAATCAACAACAAAACAGAAAGTCGTCCAGGAGTTTTCTTAAGCCGCGATAATTGAACTTACAGGGTCAAGCGAATAAGAAAAACATTTTATTCGCGAAATAAAAGTATATTATAAAGAGTATTAACTGGTATGGAACTCGGTCATACCAGAATTGGCACCAAACAACGATTAGAATTAAAATAATTACCCGAAAAAAAAATTTGAAATAAAAATAAATTTTGACTAACAAAAAAGGAGACATTATCCCCAGTCTGGAACTCCTTAAACCACATCTGTGCAAACCTGCGGTTGCCATTTTAATACCTACACCACCTTGTACGAATTATGAATCATAATTAAGAAGAGAAGGTCAAAACTTAATTATACAGTATCAGAGCTAAAACGAAAGTTCCGAAAAGCCTTGTTACCGTTTCAATAGTCATTACCAATGTCTAAAGGAAAGAGAAACCGAGGCACTGCTTTACCTTATCAATCCGTCATGTCTCCATCATTAATCTCAGTTATAGTGTTGACAGGTTTCATCTTAAGATAATTACCTGGAGCAGAATAATAAATATACGATATTTTCAATGTAGCTACGCCATAAAACCGACGATTCTTCTGTTTACTAATCTAAAAATCTATTTCGTTTCAACTGAGGATACAAAGCATAGACCATAAGTATGGTACATGCCTCCGAACAAATTTCATTAAAAATAAATAGACATTCTATTCTTCAAACGAGAAGAACAAGCATTGAGCCAACGGATTCTTGCTGATGGAGTGAAAATGAAACAGTTTTCACCTCACGTTATTCCCCACTGGGAAACACAATTTATAAGGGAATGCATTGTCACTCGATCACCACGAAAACGAGTTATATCCAGGATACTTTACCATTTGAAATTATATAAATAACTGTATTATTTCGTTTTATATTTTAATGAAGGTATGTATGAATGTATATATACATAATCTTTTATTACGATTATTATATTCTAACTGAAACTTTCGTATGTCATTCCCCCATTGCTTTATAAGTCATTGAAGGTATAAACTAGGACCTAATGCGCCTGAATGTCTTTAACCCCCTGAGTTTACAGATTTACAGTTTTATTACGATTCATAACTAAAAATAGCATAACATTAAAATGAGAATTTCCCTTATAAAAGTTTTTGAACCGAAAAAAGAAAGGGCGGCAAGCATACGGCCAAGTGAAAGATAATGTGAGTGCAATAAACGCGGTCACGGTCGTACTTAACTCGCGTATGACGCCGCTCGGCAGATATTACGCATAAAGTTTAACGGTCATATTCCCACGTTTCGGTTTGGTACTGACTTATTATACTTGTCACAAATTATTCCGTTACGAATTCGATTTTTTCAGTCTCGATTCTCTTAGAGACAGTAAGATTCGATTCTCAATCAAACAGCGTTAACTGAAATGAGGATAATTTGGACGTCATCAGACCAGTGTATGTTCGATGTATCTGTATACTCGAATTAATCTAAAGACAATTACATTGACCGGTTAGTAGCGATAAAAAGGAATAGTATTTTCACCATGCAGTGAAAAGTGTTTCCACTCGGCCCATTGATTAATAAATCGGTGTCAATAGTTTTTCTGAATTAAATTTTCTTCCCGCGGTAATCGTGACTCTAACATTTTTGCTACTCAAGAAGCCGGTTTTTACAACATGCATCCTATTAGCCATATTTGTTCTCGATATTTTACTATAACCATAATGGGAATTCGAACTGAAGATGTATACCGGCTATCCGAGCAATCGTGACGTGGGGAATTATCCTAGTAGAATCGCTCACGCTATCGTTGCAAGATCGGGTAGGATATATAATTAAATATTGAATTATTTATAATAAATATGTTGCCCCATTATTCCTTTTTATAACAAGTCAGTGGTTCTCTGGATTAATCATGGTAAATTTCATAAATCAATTCCTCCATGTTTGATCGATAAATGGAACCAGTTTTGATTTCATGGAGATCTGCATATAATTCCAAGGTAAGTAAGTAAAACTCTTTCGAGGGATAGGTAATCTACGTAAAATATTCCTGCCGTGCTTTTGATTGTTTTATTCTTTTTTCCAGCAGCGCTAAAATTTTCAATCCGATAACATTTGCTTTGCATATCTCGGTGGCAAAGTGCTTATATTTAGCTTCGATCAATGTGCAATTTTATAAAACTGCAAGGCACCGGACGGCCATTAATAAACATTTACCCTTGAGGGGCGAAAGGGGTCGAACCCGAACCATTACTGGACAGCTCTCGAACGAGGAAGTGGGTGGGGAGTGTCTTATGCAACTGGGTCAATTGCATTCAGCGTTCCAATACTATTCGAAAAGGAAACAAATCCCTAAGAGGGCGAACAGTGTTCAAATGTATTTCCCAGGAAATCAACAAAACTTCGGCCTTCGCGATTCATATGGGTCTGGCAATATTTCGGCACCTCAAGTTTTCCTTTCGGCAGGGTAATAAAGCTTTCGTGGTTTTAAACATTTATTGCGAACTCAATTTACCATACACGTAAAGCCAATGGGAAATTTTATAGACGGAAAATCAATAGAGTACAAAAGAATTTTTTTGTTTTGTCCATCCATAAAAAAGGATGTCAACGCTTGTTTTGTCCATCACAACCTCTTCAACCTCTCTTTTTAATTTCATATAAACATCCAATTTTCGGAAAGTGAATTGACTCCAATATACAATAAAACCGAAAGGAACAAGGCATCGAGGAAGATATCGAACACGGGGTGAGCTCGAAATCTCAGCATGAAGCCCCACCCCCTCCAAGGCCTTTCAAATTACCCGTCTTGCAGAGATCATCTCTTTACAAAGTCTGACAAAAGAATTAAAGGAAAAATGTTTTGAGGAGAAGCATTATTCAGATGGAAAGTCGTCAGTTGAAAGCACTCTTTTAGATGTTACAAAATGTTCCCCTTTATATATAACACTGGGCAATTAATTGTAACATCGACTGTACAAAGAGACGGTGTAATTAAAATGACCCAGAAGAGACTAAATTGATTACTGAAATAAATAGAGAATGTTTACACGAATCTATTTTTTTCCAACAGAACATTTATTTCAACAACTGGTGATATTTTTCTGTTTTAAAACTTGTCTGTTATAAAAAATATCCTTTTTTGAGATATTTTTCAAATGGGATTCGTGGTTGACTCAGAACAGAATGTGAAGTGATTGCATTGGTTCAGACAAAAGAAACGACTACATGAATAATCTCTGCCGTAGGAACTGGCTGATAAGACGCCGGAAGAAAGTGTAGAAGAATTGTTCGCATGGACGACACAATCGAGACAGATTAAACAGACACGCTTCGCGCGTTTCGGCTCGTCACTGTGTCCTCGCGCTCATCGAAAGTGATATTTCAGTCCAAATGGGCGAGAATGAATAATATGATGGCGTATTTCACAAGACATACCCCACTTCAAATTCATCGGTCATCTCGTTTGATTGATTCTCAGTCCCGTTTTGCTCTTCTTCAATCCCCGCGCTTCTTACCGCAGACAGCAGTACGGTAATATACTGAGTGTAGTAATTAATGATGGCGGGACCTTTCATCAGTAGCCAATATGCGTATTTACAATTAACCGAATGCCGACTGATGACGTCGGAAAACCAAATTCGGTCTAGCGGAAGGTTCAAAAATAGGATGGGCAAGACAGAATCGTAGACCTCCCCATAAATTTGTTATTATATAGCAGTCAGAAACAGATCTATATTGCCAAAAATGGTTATAAGGTAGAAATAAATGACTGCACTGCATATCAGCATTGCATTAATTATTTAAAAATTAGAACCAACAATTAATTCATTAACTGTAAAAAACAACAGACTATATCATCATTCTTGCAATCTTTTTGCCATTTCCAGTAGGAATCCGTCAATAAATTAGTGACCTACGTCGGTTACTGATGGAAAAAAGCCACTCACTGCACTTTTGTTGCACATCAACAGAAGTCAATCGTTAACAACTTCCTAATTTCTACACATGCAGTCGGGTTTTCTTGCTGACAGTGCCCTGACAGCTAACAGGATGATTCACCGAAAGCCACGATGTCCCACTTTATATTTTAAAAATGGCAAGAAGCCGAAACCTTTACAGCACACGACCAAATCAGCGACTGAAGAAAGATCAAAAGAATGAAAATAGTCAATCCTTTATATTCATGGTCATTTGTATGAATAGGCGTGTATTTTATGTGGCTAGGAACATTAAACAAGGTATTAGTTTTTGCAAGGACAAAAAACTTTATCTCACTTTTAGGTTTGAGAAAACGTAAGTATAACTATATAGATTTCTTTAAAACTTCATATTTCCACGATGCTTTCTGTCTGACGTCGACCAGAAAATCGCGACATACACAGGTCTCGGAAAATGCGAACCGAATTCTTAGTTCGACGATCATTCTTGAAATTCATTAAAAATTGGTAAATTTTCCCAAAAATCTAAGCTGCAAATCAATATCCTAAAGAGACGGTTAAGGTAATCCCCACGTCCGTAATAGATACCTTCTAAACTGTCTAACATTCGGACATACATTTACAATCAATGTCACGTATATATTCAATTCAGGCTGTTTACGGTTTAAAAAAATATATTTCTTCGTGTGAGAATGGCGTGACGTCCAAATCAAAACGAAATTTAAATATAATAACATACGATACTTGCAATTAGAATTCTTATGTGGTTGTCAATAAACCGACCTTGGCCTACAGTGAATTCATACGATTATGAGACAAAGCCTTCTTGGAATATTGCAAGAATTCTAAAATACAGAAAACTGAATAATTAAACGAAACCTGTTCATTGATTTAAAACAATCCTAGCATGAATTTTAAATTTACTACCTAGCAGTTTATTAAATTGATTTAAATCTTGCACTTAATTACATTACCGCAAATTAATTGTGTCGAGTTAACATTTTAAATATAATACACTTAAAAGAAGAAAGGCATCATATCATACGAGTGGCGTTATCAAGCCCAGATTTTCAAGGTAGGCCATCGAACAAATTTTCAACTCGTGTTTCTTATATTTACAGAATTTAATAATTCAATAATATTTCAATTCCATAATTTTATTGGAAACGTTACACATACTTTCATATGAGGGGTTCAGCAGCGAAAATATATCGAGAACGCGTCCACATACCGGTTAAAACTAATTACTATTTATTGTAAAATAAATATTAAATTAAAAAAGTTAAATAGTATTAATAATATTAATAGTATTAATAGTATTTAGTATTAATTGTAAACAAATTTTAAATTAAATTAGTCGATTTGATTGTAAATATCGACTGTGTCAAAATGGTATTCCATACATATTTATATACGTAATCCGTTCGTAATTTAACTTGGGTTAAACTATAGGTACAATCAGACTACCGATATGGCGTTTATGGATCGAATATGCCAATTTTTGTATATATACCGGCAACATCCAGATGATAAACAACGAAAGTTTATTTTAAATGCGTACACGTACACCTATTGATAATTGTCCGAAAAGACAGTCAAACACTCTTCTTAAATAATTGACATTACGCAAGGTTACACAATGTAAGCCAGTTGAAAAATCCGAGAATCGGTCGGTTCAAGAATGTTGATATTTGACGAAGTCAGGACGTTGGGAAGTTCGCAAACAAAATACTTTCGTGCTTAATTAATGCCTCCCTTCATAAGACTTTAAGATGATACTTTCGATTTCATTCAAATATTAAATTCTCCCGATATATTCGGCTAACGTTTACATTATAAAACTTGGGATTCCTGAAATTAGCAGTTATATGCAGTTTTAACTGTAGAGTAACAAAAAGTTTACCAGATTTCTCTAGTTAAAATCATAGTTATCAGGTTAATTGTGATTTTCTGTTTTATTAAATGACTGCAATACTTACTTCCCACAGGAAATCTACTGTATAAATTCAGTGTGGTATGTTTTGGAAACACTGATAATGAGATCTATCATGAGTTATCTTATAAATGTGATTATTTGTAAGATACAAATCTGCCTTAGACAATAAAATATGGCAATAAGAATGTAACTTTATGCATATTACATTAAAAATACACAGGTCCATTTTCAAAGTATCACCATCCAATGTGAAATCAATCAAGATATTTGATATTTAAAAGAGAAAATCATTTAAATAAATTGTATTCAAATCCAAAAACATTCCTATTCTTAAATAGCTCCAAGAAAATAATTGAATTAAAATGTTTGTTTAAAATGTCCTTTGCATATTTTTTAAAACCACACCAACAATGACTGACTTTCAGAAATTCAGACATAATATAAAATTTTTCCAGTTCTCAATTATCTCAAGCAATAACATATTTTTTAGTATAACATAGAAACAGTTCATCTGAAAACTATTTGAAGCCACTAGAATGTTGGTATAAAACAGTATTTTCTAGAATTAAGTTACTGGAGCTAAACTATTAAAAGTAGATATAATGTACCCTTACCCTTTCATTTATCGGTGTCTCATCCTTTCCCCTCTTCAAAGACGGTGCAGTGATGACTTTTCGGCTGTGGCCATTATGAGCATGTCCAGTATTTTCCATTATTATTTCACAACTCGAAAACACACAACACTTTTTAAGACTAATCACATTTTATACATAAAGACCGAAACGAGAAATTAATTTACTAAATTACAGAAAAAAAACGCACTTATTAAATTCTCTAACAAAGTTTAAATGCGACAGTTATTTTATCACGACGAGATACCGAAGTGTGGTACTATTCTTTACAGCAGTGATCTTCAATGTACCCGAATTGTAAGACCTGAAAAATAAATTTAAATAGGTTTATTAAATAAGGCATAAATTAAGAGCCTGTACAGGCAGAGTACAAGAGACTGCAATGACTAACATACATTTTTAAATCTAAAGAATTACACTGAGCTGACAGTATACAATCCAAATATACTCCTACTTTTCAATAATGTGATATTGGGTATTTCAAATTCCAAGTCACTGATATTTCAACAGTTGCAATATAATAGTCTATACATGATGATCACACTGTTAAAAATTAAAGGCAATTATAGTACCGCATTTTAATAAATTTTAAGTGAAATTTGAACAATTTGGGCTCATTTAACTTTAATGCAGACCAAGGCTTGTAGAAACTATTGAATTATTCCTGTATCAGTATTATTATTGATGCATGTTATTATTATGTATACATTCAAAAACTGCCTTATTTATAAACAATAGTACTTTTTACATAAAATACTGCCAATTAAATACATCCATTTAAACATGCTCTATACTTATTAATACTAACATATATTAAGCACACACGGGGACAAGCAATAATCTGATATTCATTTCTGCATTTGCCTTTTAAAATAAATTAACATTTTCAATAATATTATTGCAACAAATTTGCCGGTAAGAAATATTCATTCTCATATAAAAGAGGTTAACCTTTGTAGAGTGAAGAATAAAGCATTAATACCTGCTCTGTGGTTTAACAATTAAAGGCAAAACAAATGCCATAAACCCATTGAAGCTATGTGATCGAATGATTAATACTAATACATTCTTCATAAAGCATAACATTTGTAAGACCCCCTGCCATAAATGTTGAATGAAAATACCGCAGGTTTATCTATATTAGAAGCATTATTCATCAAATTAAAAACTCTAGTCTTCAAATATCAGTTCATTAACTGAACTATTGTTCTAACAGAATTATCACTTATAACAAACGAACGTATTCCTATCATTTGTCTTCACGTTGTAGGATTCAAACCACTACGACACTGTCCAGAAATTATTTTAACTCATAAGGGTTGTAAACAAAATATCAAGCGTCAGAAACAATGGTGAGGTGATACAAAAAATTAATTAGAGAATAAGCTAAAACAATGAAAATAAGTTGGACCGCAGATTTGATTTACAGAAACGTACACGCTCGCCAATTATATTGCTTTCTTACTGACAGGTACAACTAGATAACGAAAAGGCACAAAGGAATTGTTGGCTGTTAACGAACTTGTCGGTCACATACTGGCCGCCGGTGGCCGAAAACATAAACGACCGTGGTCGCACTGAAAAGCGAGAACTCACCGCATATTCGTCGGGCTCGGTCGAAAAAATCGAAACGGCAAAATAGGCCGAAATTCAACCGACGATAAGTAACCTGGGGGGGCCGTCGGAAACTGTGACACAGACGAGAGACGACCAACAACTGAAAGTACAATGCCTGTTGTATCAAGTTTAAGGTCTGCGACGGTTTAATATACTCGGTGCCGGCTATGGCCGACAGAAAGCGCCCATGTCAACGACACACGAATGTTAACTAATTAACTTAAATGATGTACATAAAATCACGTAACTCGCATAATGTTAACCGGACATTAATACTTTATTAACATGCTAAAGTGTATTCCTGAAAGCACACAAATCATTTCGCATTATTTCTGTTTTTCTTCCTTTCAGTACTACAAGTGGCCAATAACTAATATCAAATATTATATATAGTTACAAAAACAAAAAATTTTACTGTACTATAATAAAGTAAATACTTAAGAATTAAAAAAAGAAACAGTTTTCTTATCTTTTTATGTTTCCAAAGATTAATATGGCCTTTGCCAAAAAATTAAGAATTGTTTCTGGTATCAACTTGCATTAAAAAATCATTTCTTTTTCTTTTAATAAATTAACTCATTATATATTGCACAACATAGTTCAAATTCAACACAACGCTGATTGTTACCATAAACAATTCTGAATTATCAGAATTGTAATTAAATTAATTTTTACTATTGAAGTAAAAATGGTATTTAATTTTATTTTTAAGTTAATTTTTTGCATATAATTTAGAAAAGGAATGATAACATTTTGAAGATAAAATGTATGTGCCAAACAAGTTTAGGAAAATCAAAATTAATTATTTCATGTTTTAAATTCATTAATATTACAATTAATGATTACTTTTCAGGGTATCATAAAACTACTGTTCTAGATTATGTATGTATATACCTCAGAACCCAAGTCTTAAGAGCTTCATCAAACTTTCATATAAAATGATCGTAGGCTTATAACAAATACTTAGTACTGCTCCACCATCTGGTTATGCAATGCATTTTTAATTTGATCACAAATGAGGATGGAATATTTTTTAATTATTTATTATTATTAAATTTTATTATATTATCTGGATATCTTCAAGCTAACAAAAAATTAAAAGAAGTGGTAAATTACATTTATGTTCTTTTTAATAATAATACTCTCAATTACTTTAATTTTGTCAAATATTTAACAAGGAGACATTTTGATTTATTTTATGACTTATGAACTAAGACTTTTGTATAGTAGGTAAGGAGGGGCCTTAATTGATGTAGCCAAAGGCTAACAAGAAAACACAAAACAAGAACTCATTCTAAACACTATGAAAACTTTGGTGTCCTAAATTGTTCAAAGTTTCTAGTAATCTTCACCATTAACTAAGAATGGAAGAAGATTCTTCTTCTTCTTAACTTTGTGGAGAAGAATGTGTATTTTGTATTAATTTTATTGTCTTCAGAAGAAGACAATTTTTTAATCTGTTAAATATGGCGATTAAAGATGATTATGGATGATTAAAGATTATGATGAGAATGAAATAAATTCAACCCAAAAACCAACTTACTTATGGAACTAGAAATGTGTAAAAAGAGTTTCATATTTGCTTTTATTAATTGGGACTGTCTTGCGACTATGTATGAGAGCATTTTCCTAACATATAACGTTATGTATCTAAGAAATGTATATATACCGTTCGAAAATGGCTGAATAGAGGACAACGCCGGAGAATATAAAGATATAATTTAAACGCGAGACGCATTGTCAGATCTGCTATCGCTTTCTTAGTGCATGGGGAAAACTATAGCGAGGTGTCGGTTTCACGAGTCCCTCCTAGTATCGATATATTTCAGTTTCATAGTGGGGGAGATTAACTCTTATCTATTTATAGTGGTGTTGTTTCGACCACTTTTTTGAAAATAATTTGGAAGAAGAAGAAGAAGAAGAAGAAAACTATATATTTAATAAAATCAATAAACGTCACATTGTTGAATTTAAAATTAAATAAAAAATTTGACCCGCGCGGATTTAAGAGTCGAACTGATTCGATATGTTAGTTGGTGTCGATTCGATATATCATTTATGGGGAAAAGACAGAGTTCACTGCAGTGTCCCGTCAAGTAAACTTTACCTTTTTTGCGTACTTTTTTGTTTTCAGTTCTTGCTTTCAGCCGAAAATGTCGAAACCATTAAGTTGTCCGAGATGTCACTTTAGATTGATGCCCGGGAGGAAAACCTGCCCCAAATGCGATTATGCAATAGTACCTCCTATCACTAGTAGTTCTTCCAGTTCCCCCGGTATTACGTTGGATTCTTCGAAAACGGCCAATAGAGAGGTTTGTGAATCCTTGAAAAGTATGTATTCAAAAAGGTCATAACCAGCTAGCGGTCATAACCAGTTTCCCTGTCGGGAGTTTATTGGTCATCATATTATACATATAAAGGAAAATAAAATGAATACAGTAAACTAATTGGATAAATAATCACATAAGAGCTGCAAAACAATATTGTGTACATACATATATATGTGTGTATATATATATATATATATATATATAAACTAGTATAAGTATACTTGTGAACATTACAGGAAGTAATTAGTAACTATTATAGCACTAATGAGGTAATTTTGTGGACATCACAGAGGATCGCATGTGGTACATTGTAAATACCCCATAGATTAGAATACATGAAATAATCAAACAATGCATTGACATTTTTTCAACTACTGTAATCTCAGCTTTGGGATTGAACTTGAAGTTACCCAATTAGGATATAACAAGAGACAGTTGTCAAAAATAATATGAAATTAAAGTTTTGCTACCCTTCATCATTAATTCACAATTAAAACTGAGATGCCTAGAGATATGTATAGGTACACATATCAAGTAGTAATATGGATGCTGTAATATAATACTTAATAGTTTGCATTTAAGAGGTGATTGTTTTAACTTTGTTAGATTATCTCATTATTCGATCAGAGTAGAGTACATAGCATTTTATTTGTGCTATGCAAAAAAGATACAACAGATTAGAGTATATAGATACACTAATACACTATTGAGTATATTTTCTTTGTTACAGGCCATGTTAGCATCAAGAGAGGCTTTACAGAAAAAATACAATATTGATAAGGAAATATATGCTAAAAACAAGAGAGAAGTAATTAAAATAACTTTTTTGGAGTTAATTATCAGTAAAATTATTTGAGTTTTAATTGTTTCAGTGCTATCATAATAATTTGTATATACTTAGAAACCTCAAAGAAATTAAAGTTATCAATTTTTAAATTATTGCATCAATTTATTAAGGACTATTCTTAATTGTGTATGTAAGCAAAAATTAGTTTTACTAATCAGAAAACAATACTATTGATGTATTGCTTAATATTCAGTAATATTTATTCCAAAGACTATTATTCATTACAGTATTGATTATTAGCATTATTATATGATTTATGAATATTCTAAAAAATATTTATGCATGCCCATACAAATCTACATGTTGTTAGGGTTATATTACAGATTTACCCCCCTAACAACAAAAGTAATCAAAGCATTTTCAAATCAGTGGTCAGAGTACTTTTAAAAAAACTAAATTACAGATAGATTACATCATTTTTATCAGCTTATTATCTTTAATTGCAGAAAGATCGTCAAAAATACATTGAAAAACTCATAAGGTCTGAAGGAATAAGTGGACTAGGTAATACAATGCAGGATTTAGTATTATCTGCAGATCAAAAGGAATCTGATCTTAAGAAAGTGAGTATGAAACAAAAATGGAATTTAAAACATGATATAAAATTTGTGTCTTGACTGGAAGATAATTTCCAGTCGTGTAAATTATTTTTAATTTTATTATTATTTTAAGCATTGGTACGTATTATAAAAACCATATAGGAATTGACCATAATAATAATTAAGCACTACTTTGTATTACTTATTAGGTAGTTTATATAGATGTAATATGAGCAGTAAAAAAGAATAGACCCTATTATTTTAGTTTTATTATATTCATACATTCTTTTGGTTTATTCACATAGCACAATGAGTGTCAAAGGTTGTTATGTGTTATATTGATGACACCTAAATAAGAAAGAAAGATGAAGTGTATATAGCTTTGTATAGTTACTATATAAAGCTTTGTTGAATATTTATTTGATTAGTAACATCTCCCATTCCATGTAATGGTGTATAATTAGCCAAGAGTATAAAATATCCTCTTATTTATAGAAAATATATTTTCCCTTTAGAAAAAGATTTTAAAAATAAATTGATTGCTATTAGTATATTTGTTAATTCATCTAAAAGAAGGAACAAATTAGTTTTAAGTTCATAATATTAATAATAATAATGATTAGCTCGCCGCAATAATAAATGCTCCACAGGCACCGTATGAGTCACAGGCCGCCATACTCAATACAGGATGTTTACAATAGACCACAGTAACAGTGCCTTCCTTGAGGAACCTACAATAGGTTGATAGGAGCAAAGGGGGGCTGCAGTAGACCCAAGCTCAATGTTGAACAGGGACTGATTAATGGAAAGCACTGTCATATTCTAATGCACTAAAAAAATTATTTGTGTTTTGTTTATTAAGAGTTATTACCGTTTTTCTTTGTTTCAAGCATTACTGGGAGTTGCAGGAAATGATCTCTTTGGATGAGTATATTTTCATTTTTACAGGTCAGAGAAAATCAGCAGAAGCAGTACAATATTGAAAAGAAAATGAATGCTGAAAAAAAGACAGAAGTAATTAACATATTTTTTATGTTTATTCTGTTTACTGTATTTAGTGTATATAATACTTTTAGGCTGAAAAACCAACTTGGTGGCTATGTATATATTTTTATTTTCTTTGTTGCTTATATACACCACACAACGCAATTGGGTGGCTATAATAAAAACAATAATAGTACTTTGTAGTAGACATTTTGTTGACAATACTGTAGCTATTGATTTGCCAGTCTCTTTTAAATTAATTAATCAATGGGTTTCATTTACAATATATCATTTGGTTTTGTTCATTATAAAGACAACACAACATACAATGTTTATCTAAAACTGAATTTTAAGTGTCTGATTTTTGTTTTACATGACAGAATAAAAAAATGAATATGTTCTTCCAGATTTCAGTAGAGACCGTCAATGAATCTACTGAAGGCACAACATGTGCAAGTTCAGATTGTTATAAATGTGGTGGTAGTAGGACATATGAAAAAGGTAAACACACATTAATATAACAGTATTTGCATTGATCTAATATAATTTACTTAATTAAGATTAAAACTCCAATACTAGGATTAAGTGTTCCTTAACTTTTATTAAATTAACCTCTGAAAACTACTTTACATATTTAAAGCTAAAATTTTTTTCTACCACATTTCTTTGTGAAATATGTACATGTGAATCGAAATTTTCTTTGTCTAGGAAAAGGTGAACATCCTCTGCTGGCCCGCCTGGCAAGTATGCCCAAAAATAATGTTGAGTAATACCCAATGCTTTCTTACATTATATGTATGTATATGTAATTCATTGTAGTATTCGTATGTAATATTACAAATTTTTAATTTTTAATTATAAATTTGAAAGTTTCACAATATGGTTTGAAAATATTTTTCACTCATTAACATGAGTAAAATTATGTGGAGAGATAAAATCCGTACACATAATAAAGTTAAAAAAAAATTACATATATAATAACAAAGATAAATGTATATAATAAGTTAATGTGTTAATTTTGTATGACATTGTACTGGCTTAAATGTTTGTTATTACAATTTTTATATACCAACATATCAAGAATTTAATATATCATTGCTGTTCAAAAACTTAATTAATTTTAGAAGGTTACAATTATACTTTCAATTATATTTGATTAAGTGAAAGAATATGGCATATAGAAGGGTGGTAACTTTAATAACACTAAGAACTATTTTATGGGAAATATATCTTGCACAAAAAAGAAAATGTAAATTTATTAGGTGTGTGATACTGAATGATAAGCAGATCAACTTTATAAAGAATTTCTATTCTCAAAAATTATTTTACAAAACATAAATATTCATATAATTGAATCTCATAAGGCTACATTTCTTTCTTCATAGTAAAAAGTGGTTCAATTGCTCTTAAGAAGCCTTTGTCAAATTCCTCATTTGAAAATCTATCCACTGAAGACCTGAAATTTAATTCTGAATTAGGTGATTTCAACAGAATATAAGAAATACAAGATCAGGGAATAGTTATAAAAAATTACAGTGTATAATAGGTATTATCAAACTAATGGTAAGTAAAATATTCAATTCAATTTCCAACAATGAATGTTTGTTATATTAAAGAAACAATAATATATATATATATATATATATATATATATATATATATATATATATATATATGTGTGTGTGTGTATATATATATATATATAGTGAGTAGAGGCTGAGGGGATAACATTTATGGTTACCACCTTAGACCCCATCCATCCCTTGTTGGGTAGAAGGGCAGGCCCATTCAGCCCAGGTTAAGGTCAGACTCTTCTCCAGCTTCTCGTGGTAAGATCAGACTTTGTTACTGAATTATATTTGTTTTCTTTAAAATAGCGTAATCTATTTCTCACAGAAAATACTATATATAAAATATTTATACATGTAACATTGTATAACCAAACTCCAAATACCTGGCTGCTTCGCGGATTTTATTTCGAGTTTGGTGTTGCATCTTTATGATGGCAGCTATTGCGTTTGCGTACTCGCATTCATCAACAGCAAGGAAACCATTTCTACTACCTTCTGCCTCTTCAATAATATCAGCTTTAGGTCCACCAGAACGATGGGCTACCATAATCTGACCAGCTGCCATACATTCTACAACCCCTGAAATTTAATATAAACATAATATTATATGTAATATAAATCTAAAAAAAAACTATTAAAATGAAATTTTATATCAAGTAATGCAGACTTTATAGTTCACTGCAAAGAGAATTAATAATTTACAGTCTTATTTTTTATCAACAATTTAATTGAATATTCATGTTGTAGAGAGTTAAACCTATGCCAAAATGCTCGTTCCACATTGCATGAAGTCCTATAACACTTGAGGCAAGTTCATTTTTCAGCTCTTCATAAGGTATATTTATTTTGAATTCAACATTATTTTCAAGAGATAGATGTTTACACAAGTCCATCATATCTTTTACTCTTATGTCATCTTCAGTACCTCGACAGGAACCAACAAAAACAAGTTTAATCTGAAAATTGTACAGATTATGCTCGAGATCATATGAATTTTTGGAGGGAAAAATTTATTCGGAATCAATCTTATTAAAATCTTGTTTTTTTTATCTATTATATATTTTTTATCTATCACAACAGATTTTAAAATAATACTCACTCTGTCCCATATCTGTTCACTCACAATCTGTCTCAGCTCATACATTGCTTTCAGCTGTAAAGGATGATCTTTTTCTGGTCTAAACTGACCGACTGATACAATTTTGATGATGCCTCCATCACCTAAAATGAGATCAACTTTAAAATAAGGAAAATACATTGATATCTGATTACAGTGATTTTTTTAATTTTTACTACTATCTAGAAATTGTTAACAGATATGAAAACATATGACAGTGAAAATTAAATATTAACCTATATCATTGGCCATTGGCAGAGCTTTTAATGATGATGTGTCACATGGTGGATAGACCCTGTGGGTTGATAATGGGCACTGCCACAATGTATTAATATGTTCTTCAGTCCAACTAGAGTTCACCATTATTGTATCTGAGTAACGACCACAAAGACCATACAGCTAAACAATTTGTACAGGCAGTTAAAGAAAACGAAACAAACCATTAATTAATCAATTTTAGTTTACTCACAACAGAAGGGAAATGAAAAGCACCCTTTTAATACATTTAATATTTTCAGATATTACAATGTAATTATACTGAAAAGAAATTTATAATTCGTACCCATGCAAATATTTTGTAATAGAAAATTTTCATCGATGACAATATAGGATTCCTTGCAACTATTCCTTTATTGTTGTAAGATACAACTCGAGCTGAAACTCTTTTCAACATTTCTCTTGTAATTGTTGGGTAGTGAACATAGCAGGCAGTGGCACAACCACCAAAATATGAAAACAGTGGTAATGTGAAAGCAAAGCCTGTCGAATCTATATAAACATCTACAAATGTAATAATTTAATTAACAAAAGATATTACCCTCAAGCCTTGCAAACTATACGGGAGTTTAAAATTATTTTACAAATATGGATATTTGCCTTCAAATGTAACAAATCCGCAATAAGAAATTACCTGGAAGGAAAGCAATAAGAGCTTCTAGTCCAACTACAACTGATCCTAAAGACTGCATCAGAAGAGTAAAATAAGGGTACCTTTTTGGCTCTAACCATCCTCTTTTATGAAGGTAAACAAATTCTACTTCGCCTTCTAACTTGATATTAAATCTCTGTTGTGCTTTTTTTATTATATCAGCCGGAGAAGCATTAATATCACCAGTATAGACAACCACCTTTGAGCCTGGATACCTACAACACCAAACATAATTTGCTGTTAAATTTTCCATACTTATTTTCATCTAATGATTAAAATTATAGAATTACAGTAGGTAAATATTAGAGAACTTTGAAAGAACTTATTATAATTATTTCCTGCATCATATTTTTATAATACTGACTTAGTATTCTCATAAGGAAAATTTTATTGTATGGTAGATTGTACACTGAGTAGTAGAAAGAACAAGTTAGTTTATATGTCGTCAGATTTTCACTACTCAAGTGTTTTTCATCAGACATCAGTAATTAGATTTATATTAATATGTAATTCATAAAAGTGCTATAGTGCTCCATTACATGCAAATCCTTAAATTAAAATCATTGTTGATTTATCCAATAATGCCTCACTGATTCTAGCATTATTATTAAGTTGAATGTTTTGGAGCTTCTAACCACACGACACAATGTGGAAAATATTATTAAAATTAAGATTTTTCCACACTCTCAGACACTCACACAAATACCTTAAACTAATATAAAGGTTCACACAGTTTACCTGTTCTGTATAGCTCTTACGGCACACCACAGAACTCTTTCGCCTCCTCCTCCAGCATTACAGTAAGGGTGGAAAAAGGCTACACTCAGACCGTCACCAAGGTCTTTACAGGTTTTTCTCTTTTCCCTGAAGTACTAAAATTCATGAACTGTCATTTAAAGGCGAAATACACAAAAATATGTTAATATCTATTTCCTGGTTAGTCCAAGTACAATAGGAGAGAACCCGAAAAGCAGCTGGTGAGGTGCTGACCATTCAAGTTTTTCCGGTTTTAGAACGTTCACCTATACCTGTCCCAGTGGAAGGTAACGTTCTCTAATTCACTTGGAAACAGATGAAGGAACTAGAAACGGTTCCAAAGAAAGTTCCAGGCTGGAAGAAAACTCAGCCTTCCACTGACTTCATACACCAAAATATGATTAAATAAATTTTAATTAATATTATTTGTGGACTTAGATTAAGAGATAAGACTAAATTTACTACCTTTCGAGCGTATATAACCAGCGTTAAGACGGAAATTAAAATAACGACCGACGCGGCACCGAAAGCGTACAGGGCCGTCAAAAACATTCCGCGAGCGGAATAATACGACGAGACGTTCTCAATAATGAAATCGACTTCGTCCATGAGGTCAGCGGACATCTAGCAGGAAGGATGATGAAACCTGATGTCAACCACTGAAATCATCTTTCAAGCTGCCACCCAAAAAAATAAGCTAGCTGATAAAACTCGATTCCACTTGTCAATGACCGGCTAACACGAGACATTCGGACAGCTGATTCGTTGACGCTACGACAGTAACCTACCTTTCACACTTTATGAAACTATCCTGGCGCCAATTTTAAATTTTCATTGCTTTTTAAATCCGTTAACTGGAGTCTTAGCATCAATCTGCTCAAATAGTACATCTTTTGAATAAGGGCATCTATTTTAGGCAAACTCTGCCAATCCTCGGGCATCTCACTACCATTTATCCTAAAAGTACAATTGGTCCAAAAAAAAGCATCATAAGTGGTCAAGAATTAAATCTTCTGACACAGGCAGGGGGGTTTCTTTTGACTAATAGACTGCAGGTGTCCAAAAAAAAGTGTGTGTATGTATATGGATAGAGAAATTTGCAACAAAATATTCTATAAATTTGTATAGAAAATAATATATGTATGTATGTATCCTTTCTATGCGTAGAAAGTCATAAGTTTTTTTTCCAATATGATTTCAATCAAAGGGAAACAATTAAGTAATAAGCAATGTTAAAACTTATAAATGGCCTTTAAATTGAATCGATTTTTTGTAGGTACATAGTTTCCTTTTGTTAAAAAAAATATACTTGAATTTTATGGGTTAATTAGCTTATAAATTAAACATAAGAATTGCCAACATTTGTAAAAACTACTTTGCAAAAAACTTATTACACAAAAATTATTAATCATATTTATGTCATAAACCTTATTTGTAACATTTTTTTACCTGTCCCCCGTTTTATACTTGTACTAAACTTAAATGGATATGTTAACTGCATTGGGTTAAACTTTGGTTTGTTTATTCACAGAAAAAAATTGATTGGACTATGGATAACAATAATAAGAATGTTCAATTCATGTATTTAAAATCTTTCAGGATTATTATAAACACTAAGAAACGAACATGTCTTACATAATTAAATACTGTATATTATACTAAAATAATAAATACAAAAGAACATTTTAAGTGTATTATAAATACTTTCCCACAATATTTTCAATTTAAACATTTAATTAGAACCTTATGAAATGTACAAATGTAAAAAATATTTTTGTCACAAAAGGTACCAATTTTGTGCTTAGTGCCAACAAAATTGAGCAAATTACATTGACACACTTGGTTATAAATCACCAAACAGTATTTATGTACATAATTCAATACAAAATAATGGTTTGAATTGAAACTTAACATTTTTATATTTAATTCGGAAAAGTGATATTTGGCCTAATGGGTCCCAGATTTTAAACTATATTTTACATGAATTTTCAAAATTTGTAAATAAATATATTTCAAGAAATATAACTTAGTACAGATTTTCAATATTCTTTACTGATATAAACATATTTGTTAAATCACATTTATTATATTTATTACAACTTCCTTACTGAATTATACACCAATTTAATTTTAGAGGAAATGTATAATGCTAGTTTAATTATCACAACATATTACTTTTTCAACAGTAATCATAACTATGCACTGTAATTTTAACAAGATTTACACACTATGACAATTTAATTTGAGGCAAGAGTTCAATTTGCCTTTTGAAATGTTACTTCAACAGGAAATAATTGCCGTATCATTTTCCTGAATTTTAAATTTCAAGAGTAAAAGTTTAAATTTTTTTTCTTTTCATTGTTCTAATTTTCATGTCTGTTTTCAATATTATCAGTGAACGGATAATTTTTACAATAGTAAACTTTGTACAGAGGGATTGTCTAGTAAATGTCCTTTTTACAATTTTATAATACAAATGGTTGTTATTTAAAAATATTATGTACAATAAAGGTTAAATGTTAGCCAGTAATCTCTGTGATTATTTTAGAAATTTTCTTCTCCTTTAGTTCTCATTTTTGATGTACGACAAAGGTGCAATAAATTTAATTCAATTTTAGGCTGATCCAATAATCTCACTGAAATAAAATTAAGCAATGATTATAAGATATTACAAAACAAAAATTATAATACAATAAAATACAAGTTAGTGAAATAAAGTACCTAGACAATTCTCGTGTTATTAATCCTGTTCTTGATCTGCTTCTGTGTAATTGTGCTCTTCTCTCAGCTGAAATTTAATATATATTTCAATTTATAGTTAACAACTTTTAAGTCATGAAGTAACAGTTATTGTTTATGCTTATACATGAATCTCACATGATCCAGCAATCATTCATTGATTTCATATATTAAATACATTTTTTAATTCAAATTCACAATTTTTCTTCTGAATTTTCAGCTTATTTAGATGTCTGTAAATGATTCACTACTGTTTTATTAATTAATTTCAAGATATATTGGATGCCATTGCAAACATACTGTAATGTTAAGATTGGTTGTTTTCAAATTCTGTTGGGAACGTATGCTTTAGCTAACTGGGAATTAATGCTTTCTATTAATCTACCCCAAGTATGAGATATTTTATGAAATGATAAAAGAGATAACAAAACGAATACCTCCGGCAGCACGAGGGCCAGCCCTTTTCCTTCTCTGATCTCTGCTGAAAGCTGAGCCTGTCTGGAGGGCTTCAAGTAAACTGTCCATGACGCCCTCCTGAGTCTTACCGGCAGTCATATCAACCAGCGCTTTCCTTCTAGCCGCTCTTTCGGCTCTTTCTGCTTCCGCTTTTTCTCTCGCTTCTTTTGCTCTCTGTGCCTTTTCCTCAGCCTCACGCTCCAGTATGTTGTCCTTGTACGCTTGCTAGAAATATAAATTAAAAGGATCATTCATAAAGTCAGACCAATTGACATTACACGAAGTAGAAATAAATTATTTAACAGCACGTTTAAGAAACAAAACATTACCATTAATTAAATTGGCTTTTCAGTCTACTCCGGATGAATTCATACACCTAATAGTTTTTTCTGATAATAACAGTACTGTTCAAGTAAAATAAGAATAAAATATAGAATATTGTTATATATTTAAGGATTTCAACTAATTTTGAATACTTCGAAACTTTGCCAGAAGGCTCAAAGGAAGTATTTTATTAGTAATTATAACTTATATTTCTAAAAATTATGTGTGTACATAATGATACTTACGTGGAATGAATCCTTGAAACTTTTTAAGTCTGTGAAGAATTCTTCCAGAACATATTTTTTTATGTCAAATGCATAATATTCTCCGAGTTCAGTGTACAGTGTTTCCATTTTTTTGAACATATTTTTAAGAACGGCCACCTGTTGCCTAGCTTCAGTTGCAAATGTCTGTCAATGTATTAAAGAAAGAACATTCATATAAAATTGTATAATATTCTAATTTAGGAATGACCACAACAAACATGGGAATACTAACAAAATATCCATGAACTGAAGGAATCTAAAAAGAAAATGTATACCTGCTCTTTCCATTCCAAATAACAGTAAAGGTAATCATGCATATTAAATTCTGTAAGGCTAGGGTAATTGTTAGTTCTCCAGTTTAATCAAGTCTTTTAATGAAATATGAAGACCAACAAGTTACAAATGATGAAAAGTGAAAAGGATACACCCATAACTTCTATAAATTTATCTTCATCATTTTGAGGTGTTTTATTATTGCCCAGATCGGTTTCCAAATTCTTGACATTTGCTTCCATTGTGTCTAAAGCTTTCTTCAGTGAATCTCGTGATACTCTAGCAGCACGGTCAATGTGTGACAACTCATCAGCGAATGTAAGAAGTTCAGGAAATTTTTTCTCAATTGTGTCAACTAAGAAGTGCATTAGTGTAGTTTTATTTTGCAAATCTTTTGTAGAGGACAACTGCAATACAATAATTCAATATTTGGTTAGAGAAATTAATAATGGATTAGATAACAAAACTGAACAAAATGAAAGAATACTAACCTTTGGAAGGAAACTTATTTCAAATGCAAAGGCCTGTCCATTCTTTGAGCCACTGTTCATGTAATTTCCTACTAATAAAATTAGCTCAAGTATTTTAGCAAATTTTTTGCTCTGTTTCACCTCTTCACAAGCAGCTGTTGCAGCAACTATGTCCTTAAATTTAATAATTATAAATTACACAATAAAATGTCTAAACATTAAACATAATGCCTCCAGATAATATAACATCTACTTATTACACTTGAAGTAACAGTGTTAATATTTTCATTAATAACAACATGATTCAACTGTGTGTACTGAGGTTTATATTGGAATATTATTATCAGTTGTAACACATCATACACACACACACACACACACACACACACATTTACAATTTTTATTGATTGTAACACTGGTAAGAAAACAGTAACTTACAGGTTTAATATCTTGAACCATCTCAGGTTGGCGTAATTTAAACCTCATGGATTTCAATCTTGGAAGTAACCTCTTAATTTCTGAAATCTGTTCATACAATATTAATGCAACTTTATAATTATGGCAGTTAACTGTCATATAAGGAAAGAAATTTATTTTTTCTTAATAAGTATTAATGAATTAAGCAATACATTTAATTTTTTAAATAGAAGTATGTTTATTAAATAAATTATATATTAAATTTACATACAGTGTAAGCAAACTGTTCAGCTTCCGTTAACTCCTTATAGTCAACTTTTAGTTCAGATAACCTTTTCAGTTGATCAGCCCTTGGCAAGTACATAATCAAGTTCTCCAAAACATTATCACTCAAAACTGATATATCACAATGGAATATGCAACGCTTGATGTCTTCATATGACAAATGCTTTAATGAACCTCCAAGTAGAATGGAAAGATTCTGAGCAGCTTTACCATCCAGCACTTGCAACTCTTTAACCTTTTTCATTGTTCCCGGCCTATAGAATATTAAAATATGATTTATCTATATTACAAATTAACTGAGGAATGTACAATAAAATACAATCTCTTCTTCTCCCTACGTCTCATTACTAATGATGGTCCTGACAGTATATTAATATTTCTTTAGTTTTTGTCATATGTAAAAATTAACAAATCAAAATTGTTATAATAGACAATGTCAGAAAAAATACAATATGTTAAAATAATTATATCGCCATTAAACATACTGTTGAATCAATCCTTGAAAAATTAGCTCATTGTGGAATGTATAAGAAACTAGGGGACTTACTTATCAACGAAGTCATCACCTTTCTTTATACTCGGCTTAGATGAAAATTTGGATGCCAAACCAGTAAGGATTTCAGGGATTGCAAATTTTTCTTCCTGAGTTTTGACCCAAAATGAATTTTCTGAAAGTTTATTAGGTGTAATCTGAAACATTGAAGTAGTAAAATTAAATTTGTGGTTTAAATGGTTACCGAGATATACAATTTTGACAATTTATACTAACAACAAATAACAAAACAATTTAGGTAGTTGTTTAAAGTATATGTTTGAAGGTCTGCAATATCATCTTTTTTATGATGTTCTGTCTCCAATCATCTTTTGGTCTTAAGCTTGGTAACTAGAATTCTGACAGTAAGTAATTATGCATGTCACTGCCAATCAAAATCTATTCAGCACAGTCCATGACAGAGAACCAAACACAACCACAGTAACAGTGGAGCATCTTCTTCGTAAGATGGTGGAGACAGAAAATTTCTAGAACAGCGAAATTTAGGTTCTATTCTAAGATTGAACTCTACAGTTTTCACAATGCTATTAGTGATATTTCTTTCAATTGTTCTACTAATTAACATGTTATTATAATGCAATGGTAAAGTTTCATGGCTTTGCCTAGGAGCATGGGCTCAAATTTATTATAATTAATTTATAAAATCGGGGATAATTCATTTATAAAAACCCAAAATAATTAATAATTTATTTGTTCACTTAATTAAGGCTTTCATTATTATAAATTTTATAATATGAAGACAAATTTGGTAACTCACTGTAGTCCAGTTTGCACGTTTAATACCGTCCACTTTCCAAGCTTTTTTGGGCTTGAGCCCGTGAGGTAGTAACTCAACGATGGGTGGTGGAGGAGCACCCATCATGGGAGGCGGCGGTGGACCCATGCCAGGGGGTGGTGGAGGTGGGGGTGGCCCACCGCCCATCATTGGTGGTGGAGGGGGCGGGGGCGGACCTCCAAAGCCTCCCATCATGGGCGGCGGAGGTGGCGGTGGCGGTGGACCTCCCGTTCCTCCAGGCCCTGAAACCAATTAAGTTGTTTTAATGTACTAATTTTATTTTTGAAAGACAGATAAGTAAAATTGCCAATGGGAGCTAAACACATTTATGTCATGGAGGTAATCAATGTGTTGACAATACCAATCTCTGCTTGGCTCTCATAATTGAGAAAATATGAAGAGCAGTGTTAGGCTGTCAGTTCACAACAAAGAAATATGAGTTGTGAATTACCCATTACCTCATGTCATTTTATAAAAATATATCAGCAAGCATTAGCAGGGTGTTTTACCTATTTTTATTTTGTTATTTATGCTGTACATATAATATTAAATTGTGATTGTGTGTGAGTAATTCGTGTCTGGTTTTTAGAATATCTTCTTCTTATTTTTGTTTTGAGTGACTGTAGTAATCAGGAGAGGCCCATTAGAATTGCTATAATACTTTTTTCAATTCCACAGATTCTATCTTAAGATAGATTTTTCTTTTTTATCTTCTTTCTACTCTGAGAAAGACTGTGTCAGGGTGCCAAGTATAGTGCACTGGTCAAGGGAATACCAAATGGGGTTTTAGTAGTTAACAGTGATTTTCAGTATGCTTAAAATCCTCTGTTTAGCATAACTGCTAGCTATGTACATTGTTACATACGAATAAAATTACCTTGATGCCCAACAGGTGGTGGTGGAGGAGGTGGAGGAGGAGGAGATGGACCTCCTAAACTTGAATGTTGCAGGTTTTGTGGTTGACTTGCCTGAAAATTACAATAATTTTAATATGACTGGCAAATTCTTTTAGTAATATAAATGAATATAAAATTTAAAAAGTTGATGTACTAACTTTCATTTCTGAAATTATTTTTTGAGACTGGACCAATTCTGCTTCTACTTCCTGACGTTTGGCTAATGCTTCTTCTAGTTTTTGCATTAATTCCTCAACCTTCCTCTCTTCTTCCTGTTTTGACTTTTCTGTAGAATATAAAAAATAATTTTGTACATCTCAGTTTTTACATATAATTCAATTGTTGTCACTTATTTTAAAACATTTAAGATTTTTAATATATTCTTTCTTACCAACTGAATTATCAATTGCCAGTTGGACATCTATGTTAAAACGACGACTTAGTCTAAAATCAGGATCACAACCATTCCGATGTAGTACTATTTGTGCTATACACTCTTCAATAAGTCTGTAGTATGCAGCTCTGTAAAATCATTAAATATTACTTGTAAGAATAAGAACAAAATTATATGATTATGTCTAATGACATTCAAACTTTAAAATGTCAGTGATATTTTAACAATATACACAGATTGCTTACTTTATTGTGTAATCATCACGAATAAACATAAGATGTTGAAGTATTGACAAGAAATATGGTTCAGATGGAGTGTCCATAACACCATTTTTTAAAATCTCAAAGCAGTCATTGACATCATCCAGATCTAGCCTGACATTATCAAATTTTTGAATGAACTCATCAAAATCAGCTTCTTTGTGTTCATTAAAAATTTTTATTTGCACTGCTAAGTCTTCACTTGCATCACTATCTAACACCTATTAAAAAATCCATTAGAACAGTTTGTTATCACCCAATAAATAACTATTTACAATAATTTTAAATTCAGTTCAAATACATATTAGTATTAACCATAATTACACAAACTAAAACCAATTAAAAATATACTCACATCAATAACATCAACCAACCCTACTCTCATTAATTCATTTCGTAGGTGCATTCTGAATTCTAAATCATCCGGTGTTGCGACTATGGCATTGATAAATTGAAAACAAGCTACCTGTAATTTTTGATATATTAATAGTCACAAAAAAAATTTCCACTAAAATCCCACTCTACAATACTATATTCTCAAACAAATAGCCCATTAAATTTATATGCTGATAAATACTTTCGTTAAGTTTATGCTTACTCTCAAAGCTTCATTTCCTTTAATGGTTAATCCTTGAATGATTGGTTGAAATCTTTCTATTCCTTTATCTTCTCCTGTCAATGTTAGAGCCTCAAGTATTTTCTCATGGCCAGAAACATTTAGGGATGGGTCAAAAGGTATTAAGGACGTTGCTGCTAAAACTTTAACAGTTTCTAGCATAACTTGTGGTTTTGTCGGGTCAGCAGACCTTGACAACAATCGAAGGGCATTATGTTGAGAAAAAATGTCTTTGAGTCCAGCAGAGTTGTTCATGATGGCCCTTAAACACTTTATACACTCACATTGTATGCGATCATATCGAGTATCACTGGAATAAAAAAAAATGGTTTGCTATGAAAAGTTTTTTAAATTAAAGGAACTACAATGTTAGCATAGATTTAAGGAGAGTGAACAAATGCCATTTTCTCAACACTATTATTTCTTAAATATGTAATAATTATTACATGATAATGAATTACAGTAATTTAGGAGAATTATATTAAAAGACAAAAGGAGTTTATAATAGTCTGATTTAAATTAATGTAATCAAACGGGACTTACTCTCTGTCTCTAGAACATTCTCTTAGTGTGGCCAGAATAGTTTTTATTCCTTCTGTACCAAACTCCTGAACCCAACTTACAGTATTGTTTGTAAGAGCTATTCGTAATGATTCCAAACATGAGTAAATTTTATTGACACTCAGATCTGGTGATTTGAGATAACTAATATAATCTCCAGGTTTATCAAATTTATTTCTGTGATCCTGGAAATAATTATGTATCAAAATAATTTCCTGGCACACAATTTTTGTAAATGTAAAATATTATTTATTAAGCACAAAATAAAAATGCAAAAATAAATTTAGGATAAATTATACTAGTTAAATATACTCACGTTTACCAAACCCTTGTAATGCATGATCAAAACTTTCTTTTTATCTTTGATGGATAACAATCGAAGTGGCTCCTTCTTCTCTTCATTAAGGTTCATGTCATTCTGAAAAATAAATTATTTCATCATTATATTATAGTTCAGTGACATGTTCAATTCACTTAATGTATAAAATATACTGAAATATACACTAAAAATTATAATATATACTATGTATTTGGTATATAAGTACCAAGGGCATGTTACATCAACTTTTACACTTATTCAACATTTTTTATCATTAGGATAACCTGACTAAATATTTTAGTTTGATACATTACAAATGAACTCAGTAATGTGTTACAGTGCAACTGCCAAGAAAATTAAAAATGAAACTTATGAAAATATTCTATGAACATCAGAAGGAACAATTTGCCTTGCACAATTACAATTTGCTAATGAAATAGTCAGCATAAGACAACAGCAAGGTTGCATTAGTTGAAAGTAATCATAACTAGAACTGTGTTCAGTATCCTAAAAATAGTGGGTAAGGTATATTATTTTTCATACATGAATGAATATAAATTTAACTTAAATCATGGTGTCTGTTAAAAGTAAGATTCAACTATGAAGAAAAATTTGATTTGCAATTAATCTATTTATCATTTTAAAAACTAGTTTCTAGTTCTAGTAGTTCTCATTTTAATCAGATTTTATGTGAGTTACATTATAAATTTAATATGCAAATACAACATTGTATAAAAATATTAAAATTTGTACTAATAATAAACTATAATGTTAATGTTCAGATCATTTTTAAAAGTCATCATGAAATGACATAGGTTAAGGATGACAAGAGTTATTTTGAACATTAGTTGTGTGGGCGTGAGTCTGTTGGCTTAAAAATAAACACCAGATAATATATGTAAATTAACAAGCCAGAAGCTCTTCTACCTTATCAAAAATCACCACACACAAATACATTCGATGAATGCATAAATTTTTTTCACCTTAAAGTTTATTAAATTCTTATTATTCAACATGACAATCTGAAATATAATGTTAATCAAATGAAAAATGTGAAATAATATGAATTATCATGTTAAAATGAACAAGGAGCAATCTTCACATCATTCGTGTGATTTTTCTTTGTCCCCACAATTGCTTAGATGGTACACGGACACGATTCTTTGCCAGTATTGAAATACTCAGTCAATATTACAGTGAAGTCAAACTTATGGCGGGACAGTTGACAATAAAATATTCCATAACTGCTAACAACTTGTTTTATCTACACAACTGTTATATACATTTTAATTCTTCAACATAATTAATATATAAAAACCAAGTATGAATCATTTGATAATTAAATGAAAGCAGTTAACATAAAACCAAAACTACTAAAAGAAAATGTAATTGGACAAAAGGTGATAACACTCTGAACCTTCTCCTTCATTCAAGCCTTTATATAAGTTCTAATATGTAGAATAGAAAAAAAAATATAATTTATCACAAGAATGTGTAGTACAATCATTAATATTAAACTAACCATCATAAAAATACTAATATTTATGTTAAAGACCAAATCGATTGGGTGGGTCACCTCTGGGTATAGGACACAAGTTGATGTTTCAAGCCTTTTTAATAATACTAAAAGAGAGAAAATGTAATGGGATAAAAGGTGATAACACTCTGAACCTTCTTTTTCCTTTAGGCCTTTAATATAATTTCTAATATTTACAGTAGAAAAAAATAACAATATATCACAAGAATGTTTAGTGCAATCAATATTAAACTTACGGTCGTAAAAATAGTATTAAGTATGGTATGAATAGTATTAATGTTTACCAATTGGGGGTAACCTCTGGGTATAGGACACAAATTGATTTTCCAATCTTTTTTTCTTGAAAAAAGTGAATTAGATACAGTGAAAAATATTGATATTTAAATGTACACTTGCCAGGAGCTCTTCTAGTTTGTCATTTGTTGCTTCATCGCCGAGATGTTCTATGAACTCGACATGGCCCTCCAAAACATTAAAGTCACTCTCGGAGTTGGGCCTAGGCATTGTCGAGCTGCTTCCTCTCGCCCCTCCCACTCCCTTTCTTGAAGGCCTTCCAAACCATGTGTCCAGCTGCAAAAAGTAAACAGTATACATGAAAACAAAATAAGCCACTCAGTTAATTTCTAAATATATTATTTCAATTGTTGTTATAATAAAAGTATAGGTGCTCAAATGTTAACAAATTATATATATATATATATATATATACTAGTTGTAAAATACAATAAAAGAAACAATGCTCAACAATTAAGAAAATAAATTTCATCAAAGTGAACATAATTTGTTTGATAATAAAATTAGTACTGACAATTGTTAATTAATAGGTAGTTAACTGATTAACAACAAGTAATATTTTTTTATCTCTGGACTATATAAATACAAATATAAAATATAAACACAAACAGAAAAGTCAAAGTTCAGAAG
This sequence comes from Lethocerus indicus, assembly GCA_019843655.1. NCBI lineage: Eukaryota > Metazoa > Arthropoda > Insecta > Hemiptera > Belostomatidae > Lethocerus > Lethocerus indicus. Next base: position 15,262,171 of record JACDQD010000008.1, read on the forward strand.
GTTTCTTTGACATGTTAAAAGGTATTCAAGGTATTCAATGACAAATCTGGAACAATTCCATTTAAAGAACACAGCCTTGTGCCATTTGTATCCACTTTGAATGAAAATACAAAATCAAATAATATTCTTCTTCAGTAGTTAAAAATACATCACAAAAATATTAGTAATATAATAAAATAAATGATAAATAATGTTTGATGCTGACAACAAGATTACTTTAAAGTTAAAATTGCAGAATGGAAATAAAAAATGGTAAGTGGTTGTAAAATACAATAAAAATCAAAGCGAAATTAATGAAATAAATGTCATCAAAGTGAAAATAATTTGTTTGATAATAAAATGAGATTGATAATTGTTATTAATAGGTAGTTAACTGATTAAGAACACTATGGATACTATTGGCAAATAATAACACACCTATCCATAATGCAATTAAAATTAGTTCAAACTGGGTGAAAAATATTGGAAGTCAAACAGATTAGCAAGCAATTTTCAAATTAAAATATAAAAAAGAAATGTTTTTTGTTAATGTCAATTATTTTAAGTTCTGATACCGTGAACATTGTGAAAATGCTGTCAACTGAACTGAAGAATCATTCTCGAACCGCTAAAAGATGACGAGAAAACATAGTTCATACGTTTTTTTCACTTGACTACAGGATCAACCTAAAGTTTAGCCAAGTCCAGTTAGGAACATAGAGGGGGGGGTGTAGGAATGATGACATCGTTATTGCATCACTGCTCAATGCCGGAATTACATCAGGCTTATGTTTATTCTTTGATTTTTCACTTATCACTCATTTTCAGCAATCACTTTACAAACTTTCTAAACACAATATGATCAATATTATACAAATTGTGTTGAAAACAAATTGTACAATTATTCAAAACATATAAACTTAACTGTTATGTTTGTTCTACTGTTTTACACTGGAAGATTACAATAAGGAAAATGAATGATAGTGAATCACTAAATGTAATGAGGAATAAAATAGTCTCTCATTTATTAATTAATTGTGTTTGTATGGTTTTACTCTGGTTTTGGGGAGAACAACTATGCAGAAAATTCAAAACTATTTTTAACAGTTGTTTTTTAATAAATGCAAAAAATATGATTTTATTATTGTTAAAATGTTCTTGAATATTTCGGTCACTTATTAATAATAAGTGACTAACTCTTTGGCAACTGTACTGCAACACGTCATTTCAAATTTTAGAAAAGAAAATTATTTGTGGAAATCATGCCTATTTCACAAAGCATAAAATCTTTTTACTATATTCAGTTCCCACAACTTCATATAACAAAATTAAAAAATAGTTGTTAATAGTTGTAATAGGGCAAGAATGTACAATATTAAAATAATTAATAATAGAAGATTTTTTTAGCACCATTAACATCATTATTTATTAAAAATAAATTAAAATTGTTTTAAATATCATTAAGAAACAATGATTAAAAATAAGAATAAAAAACTTGCTAATTTCATACAAGGAGAATATTTTAGAACTTATTTTGTCACAATCTTATCTTTTATATAGCAAGAGTGATAACTCACATTGTGTGCAGATATGAAAGTTAAAATAACTATATCAGGTTTTCAATATTTACAGAAATAACTATAATCCTTTAATAACACCATAAGCGAAGTTCTGAAAGATTATTAACCAATAATAATCTCAATGTTTTATAAATTCAAAATCATCAGTTTCATACAAAATTAATGTTATTTTTGCCATATTAAGCAGACCTATTCTTGTTTAGAGTTAACCAATTTAAAATATTACTGATTTTACATTTATATAATTTTTAACACAAAAGAAGTATGCAATGATAGGACAAATGATATTATTCCTTTTTGATGTTAACATAATAAAAAAGGAAACATACAAAAAGTTATTCCTTTAAACTAAATTAAAGGACTTTTTCTGAGAAATAAAGTTAAATATAACTTACAAAACTGGATGATCTTTTTTCATGGCGAGACATCATTCTGAAATCATCAGCGGTAGCAACATATAACCTGCACAAGAAGACAAATCTCATGAACAAATAAAAATGCAAACTGCATTATTAAATATATTCTCCTTCCTCAGTTTGACACCTCAACTATACACAGATTAGGATAAAAAACACAATGAACAATCTTTGATCAGGTGAATCACTTTTCATTAGATAGACACCTGTTATAATAGGGACCTGTTGAATTATTTTAAGTGTAAAATTACAGTAAACAAGGAGTCAGAGAACATTTTGTCGATGATACTCAATTTTCGAACACAACTATTAGTCGGAAGCCCACTATAGCGAGGACGACTTAATTTTCAAGAACTGCACATAACTGTTAATAGAAACTAGGTTATGGCACGTAACGAACATTAAGCGTAAGAAACGAGTTACATAATTGACCAGTACCTTGGAAGATCTCTAGGCCACTATTGTCAAAAACAATCACTACATTAATTCGAACAAAAAAACAGAAACAAAATAAACGCTATAACGGTCTGAGAAAACATCAAAACGTCAACTGAAGTCGTTCATGTTTTAAGTGCAACACCCATCCCACTTGGCCACTCCACAGTTTTCCACTTGAAACACATTTAATACCCAGAGTGCGACTTACCGGCATTTATTAAAGATATTTAATTATTTAGAGATACGCGCATAGATAAAATCGTTGGGAAAAACATTTTATTTAATTTTTCCAGAAAAAAAACTAAAGCAATACAAAGTATCGATATATCCTGAAACGATAGAAGTCTATCGATTACTTGCCGATTTACTAACTATCGAATATTTACCGACGAAATGGTCGGAGGGTTGTCTTTTCAAGAATTGACTGAAGGTCAATTCAGATCAGAGTGGACACTCTCTCCGTGTGTTACGTATTTTAATTTATCTCCTGAAATAAATAACAGAAACTAAGGGTAAGTTCTTTTTCAGTTGTATAAGACAAATATTTACTAATTAGCCGCGTCCATTCTGTTTTCCATCTATTATTTTCGTATTTTATGTGAGAGGGATGCGGCAATGCTTTACGATTTATATACATTTACAGACGTAAATATATATGTAATATATATATATATATGTAAATAAATGTATATGAAAATTTAGGCTCATCATTGAATCTACTGTATCGGCGAGTTACAGTCTATCCAATTGATTTGGAATTAAATTACGTTTTTAGCCGCTCCAGTTGTTAACTCAGTTACCGGCTCCCAGAAAATATTAATATTATATTAAGTTTTCTGAAAATTGTAATTACTGTGTTGTAAGGAAATTACTGTAGTACTTTTGATTTTTGTTACTAGTTAAAAGTTGGAAGGAACTTGAGTATAAAAATAGGACAGCAATTTAGCCCTTGTTTGATCCCATAAGTAGTACATTCAGTGAATTCTTTAATATTTGTAATACTTTCAAATAGAATATTGGAAGGCTGTACACTTATACAGATATGTCTACACAGTCTATGATAGTTATTTTATTAAAAAACAATAATCTGTTTAAAGGCTGTTTAGAAGTTGTTATTCAGTACTGCTTGGAACTTAAACCAATACAAAAGCCAAATGTCTAAAGGCTTATTCTCATCCTTTGGTAATTTGTACATGTATATGAATAATACATTAAAATCATATATAATTTTAATGTATTAAAATATTTTTAACTTTTAGTAATTAGTTTTTTAATTTTGGTAAACAGTTTTCTTTGAAAAATGAACCGCATATTGTATTTTTAATTTCAGTTATAATACTCATCTGCAATGTCTCGAGAAAGAGCGAGCAGGAGGTTCTATAGGGTAGACAGTGATTTATCGATTCTTATGGACAGAGGGATGTCTGCTTCTCAGCAAAACAGATGGATATTTGAAGTAGCCTGGGAAGTTGCTAATAAAGGTAACAGTCCTTATCCAATTCTATCATTGGCCAAATGCTTTCTGTTTTATGAAGTTTTATATTTGCATAATCGTATTACCAATATTTCCCAAGAAACATTATTTACTTTTATAGATATTTTTGACATTTTTTAATTAAATTCCCACTTTCCATTTTTTTAATTGGCACTGGGAATAGACTAGTATTGGCTGGGTTATTAACTAAATAAAAATTTATAGAATTTGATTTTGGTTTAATCAAATCTTCCATCTATTATCCATTCATTGTTTGGGCCTTGACCCTAAAGGGGCTAAAAAGTTAGGTGACTGATTGCTATCTGATTAGCTATTAAAAAAAAATTGATTTGGAATGATCTATAACTTAATATTTGTATTGTATTTTATTATTAATACATTGCCTATTCTGATTATATAATTATTATAAAGTATAAACTAAAACAATTAATTGTGGCTGTCTTTTATAGAATAATTCAGTGTTTAAGTTATATGTGTGTATATATTATATATTATATATTATATATATATATATATATATATATATATATATATATATGTGTGTGTAATTAATTCTAATATTATTTATTTTTATACATATAAAATTGATTGATTAATTAATTATTAATTATTTTATAATGCCATAAAAGATTTTATTTATGCATTTGGTTTTTTGAAAGCGGCCAATTTCTTGTAGAATTCTAAGGACACATATTTGGAAACTCCTTTGGCCAGGACTTTGGACCTTGAGCAAACTGGTTCGCATTGTTGAAGTTGTTAACATTGACTTGGAGACCATGTAAATTTGCAATTTTAAATACATTATATTCTAAATAACATTATTTACATTTTACAAGAATAATTGGTTATGTATAAAAGTGAGAACATTTTAATTGGTGCATCATTTAATGCACAGTCTGAGACAAAAGTTGCAGATTAGATGTTTTACTTGTTCTTTTTATAGATTTGTTTCTTTGTTCATGGTATTTTGTTTAAATGATTGTTAATGATAATCATCCTTATCCTTAACCGTTTTATCATTAATCATTTTGTTTAAATGGTTAATAATATCATTTAATTAATTTAATTTAACAATAAATTGGGAAATTGGTAAATGAAATGTTACCAATGGTTAGTTTTTGATGAGGGAATTGTAAAGCTTTGGGCTTGGGTAGTAAAAGTTATTTCAGGGGTTAATTCATTACTCCTTTAATATCCTAAAAATAACAACAGTCACATATTTTATAACTCCTCTCAGAGTGGCAGGTGTAAGATAACAATATTTATTGAAAAAAGTTTAAGACTATTTGTTTTCAGGTTACGAAATATATATACCCTTATATATGCAGCTATATGTCTTTTTATAAGTAATAGTATATTTTATTACTTTCATGTTTTTTAACCTACCTATACGTTATGAAACAAATATTTCATTTGTTACAGATTTAACTGTGTAACTGAATAAATTATTTCATAATCATTATTTTATATATATATATATATATATATATATATATATATATATATATAAATGAATCTCATAGTTAATTTTGTTATGTAGACTTGAAAGACTTTTAAAAGAAATTTAAAATTTCTTTTATTTCTTTATCAACTATGCTTCTCTATTTTGAAGTATGGACTTGGGCCTGTTTTGTATAAAGAAATTTACATTTAAGTTAAGGAATTATATTTGTCAATCTTCTTTGGTTAATTTATTGTTAATTAAACTCTAAATTATTTTGAACATTGGAACCTTGATGTCTCAGTGGCTAGAAGCTTATTCTTCCAACTGTTGGAACCTCTAGCCCTGGGTGGGTCTTCAATTCTCAGTTACCTCTTAGGCTACGTTAGATTAAGATTAACTTATGGGTTAAAAAGTGTTGTTGTTAATTGTTAACTTGTGTTAAAAATCTTTATATAAAGATTGTATGGAAGATAACAAAGACTACATAAAATTAAATTGGTTCAACTTTTGGGCTATTCCAGTTGGAGGTATATACACAGTTATTCGATCAAAGGCGTATATTTCAACAGAAGAACTTGGGGATCAGTATTGCTTGCTCGGCCCTTATAAGGAACAGTGTGCAAGAACTGAAGTTGAAGAGTCTGATTTTGATGCTGGTACACCGTTGCATTTAGCAGTTTCAAGAATGAGAGATTACGGATTCCAGGTAAATTAAAAAACTATTTTCATAATATAGTAAATAATAATAATATAACAAATTAACATTAACTAATTAAATGCTTAGTTAATTTAATAATATAACAAATTTTTGTTTAGGAACATCAGTGGATTAGGTGGTAGAGCATGCTTCTTGGGCCCCAAGCTATGGATGTTAGTTTATAAGTTAGCATATGTGGGAATTAGACTGTTATATTCTCTGGTTGTGGTCACTTAACTTAACCAAACAAATCAAAAGTGCATATAAGGCCACATTGGCCTAATTGCACTATATAAGTGGTAGAAAAAAATGTTTGTTTAACATTTTAATGTCTGCATTAATAAGAGTACTGGTGGAGGGATTAATAAAAATAATAACAATAAGGTCTAGCAAATGCTACAAATATATGAAAAGCATTTATTAAATAAGCGTCCCATTATTTTAGGTCCATACTGGCACTTGGCTAGTTGACGGTAATCCTCAAGTAATACTTTTTGATATTGGTTCTGCAGCTTGGAAAATGGATGAATATAAGCAAGAACTTTGGCGTTCAACAAACGTGGGTGTTCCTCACCTTGATGTTGAATCCAATGATGCAATTATTTTGGGCTATCAGGTTGCCCAGTTTCTTGAAGAGGTAAGTTTATAGTTTTGAGTACAAACAAAATCAACCATGCATTTTCAGTGTATTAAGAAAACTGTAAACATGGCACAATTGCACAGAAAATAAATCCATGGAAAAAACATATACTTTAAATATATGTGTTGCCTAATGCAAACATCGTTCTTCTTTATTCTATTGCAAGAAATTTGCTGAGTGGTAAAGTATATTAAAAATAAATGGGGCCCTTGGTGGCTCAGTGTATTCAGTGGCCTGTAGAGCTAGAAGTTAGTGGTTCAAACATACCCTAGTGAATGATGATAAGCCTGATATTTGCCATGGATATTAACTTGTAATCTAGTCCATAAGTAGGGACAGTGATTGTAAGTCACCCCTGTGATCACATAAAGCACATATCGGCGAAAGCACAATTATGCTATATAAGTACTACGAAAAAAAAATAGTTTATGAAAAATTGGTTTTTTTATAGTTTCTGAAGGCATGTGAAGAAATGATGTTCACTTTACCCAAAGTTGTGACTCATTTTCATGAGTGGCAAGCAGGTGTTGGACTCATAGCTTGCATGACTAAACAGATAAATGTGGCCACAGTGTTTACAACACATGCTACACTTCTGGGCAGGTACCTGTGTGCCGGGAAGACAGATTTTTACAACAATTTGAGCACGGTAATTATTACGAACAGTAATTATCAGTCCACTGAATCTATCTAGAAGTAAATATTGGAAAAGAACAATGAAAAAAGTAACTAAGTAGGCTTTATATCTTGTATGATGTTGTTTGAAATAGTTAATTATCCAGAAACACATTTTAATGTACAATAGTAACAGTTTAATTTTATAGAATGGTGTCATTATTAATTTGCTCTGAAGTAATAATTATGAATTAAGATTAATTCAGTGTCAGTTCAAATGCAGCCATCTCCATTAAATTTGAATGTTTAATCTATAGTTCAATGTGGATGAAGAAGCAGGCAAGAGGCAGATCTATCATCGCTACTGCTTGGAAAGAGCTGCATCACATTTGGCACATGTGTTCACGACAGTGTCAGAGATTACGGGTTTGGAAGCTGAACACCTACTGAAACGTAAACCAGATATTATCACCCCGAATGGTTTGAATGTTGTAAAATTTTCAGCCCTTCATGAATTCCAAAACCTACATGCACTCGCCAAAGACAAAATTCATGAATTTGTTCGAGGTCACTTTTATGGGTGAATATTAGTCATTTGTATATGACTGTGTCATGATAAGCTAACCAACATTATTTTTAGTATCTATTGTTGTATGTGTTTAGAAAATGGTCAATCCATATTAGTATCTGATAAATGCTATTTTTATTAGATTGTGTTTGGTAGAATGTATTAGGCTCGTGATATGGAGTGGTTTATATTCATATATGAATTATGGATTAAATTCACAATTCGTATATGGAATTTTTAGACAAGGTTTTTATATTGGATTCGCTCTGTTTTGGATTTCAGTTCCCTCTTGCTTTGTTCAAAGTTTCATGTACCAACCAAGATTTATGTATTATTCACTGTCTGTTAAATTTACAATTCAGAAGGTATTTAACAATGGGGGTGTACCCTATTTATTACTAGTCTTAGGGATATATTTCTGCATAATGCATATTGATGGGTATACCATTATTTAGAAATAAACTGTTCAGTTTTTATGAAAATTTATGAAATCCTTTTGAACTAAGCGTAGTTTTTTATGTAAAAAAGCTTTGATGTAACTACAGATATCTCATCTATTTTGTGAGAGTAATGAAGGACAATTGAAAACTTCAATGTTATATATGTAGGTCACAAGTGATAGGGAATTCGTTCTAGAAATTAGATGTTTTAGACCTTGAAGGTGCACAAATTAATCATTCTGATTTGTTGTGGTTTCTTTTACTAATAATCAAAAAGGAAAATGAAGTACTATTTTCAAAACTAGATTTCTATCTTATAACAAGTGCATAAGTGCAGTTGATGGGATCCATTCTGCAATATTAAGATCAACAAATATGTGCCATAATATTAAACTATTTGCTTTCTTATTTTACTAGACTAATAGGATTAGATTAATTCCAATTTTATGTGACATTGTTTTAAGGGTACACACAGTCTATTAATTTCTTGTCAAAATTATTAACCAATCAACAAAAACTTTGAAAGATTTACTATTTTGACATTGTGGTTGATTAACTGAAACTTAGGCTATATTCAAGTTGTAACATATTTTATATGCATTGCATTTAATGATTTTATTGCTGTCCCTATTGCTTTTGAGGTTTTAATATGTATTTGTCTATTTTTCAGGCATTATGACTTCGATCTAGACAAGACACTGTATTTTTTTACTGCTGGCCGTTATGAATTTAGCAATAAAGGTGCTGACATTTTTATAGAAGCTTTGGCAAGGTTGAATCATTCTTTGAAGGTGAGGTATGCTCCACTGATAGTTATTTACAACAGAAATTATTTTTTAATTGTATTTCAATAAAATAATGTGTTAAGACTAATATTTTTAATATTGTTCATAGAATAATACAGTGCAAGAAAGTTATTATTATCACTTATCTCCAATTTTGTGTGTAATAGTTGAACTACATTTTTTAGATAGATATAGATTACTATATTCATTTTCACAGTATAAATTTAATTTTTTAAATAAATAGACCTAATTAAACTAAAATTGAATAACATTGTATTTTAATTATAATTATTCACAGCTATGAAGTTAAAGGACAATACTAAACACCGTTTTCATAAAAATTAATTTGTTGACATATTCATTCAGTTCATTGAAAAAATTAGGATATACCTCCTAGTTGTTGTAGGATGTACCTACAAAAGTTCTTTACTTTGTCTTTTTCAGACTTCCCATCCTGAAACCACGGTTGTTGCATTCTTAATCTTCCCAGCTAAAACAAATAATTTTAATGTTGAAAGTTTAAGAGGCAGTGCAGTGACTAAAAGTTTAAGGGATACCTTGAATGAAATTCAGACGAAAATGGGCAAAAGGATGTATGAAATCTGTCTCAGGTACCAGAGTTTTCTAACTTAATTGTATAGGTATTTCATATTTCCTAGAAAGTCACAGTTTTTCTTTTGTACTTAAATGCTTGTTGTTATAAGTGATAATAACTTGTTTGTATTAATATTAATAATATCCGAGAAGACATTTTTACTTAGTTCTTCCTGTCTATTTATGTCCAGTGGGAGGTTGCCAGATGAAAGTGAACTGTTGTCAAAAGAGGACAAAGTGAAGATAAAAAGATGTTTGTATTCACTTCAAAGAAATGGGTTACCTCCGGTAACGACCCATAATGTGAATGATGATTGGAATGATCCTGTGTTATGTGCAATAAGAAGATGCCAATTGTTCAATACAATACATGATAGAGTTAAGGTATCCTATACGTTATTTTTGAAATATATAAATGTCACTACTGTTCGTGTATATACATATATATGATTTAAATATCATATTTACATATAATTTTAAAGATATTTAAAAGAGAGATGAATAACTGTTATAATATTTCTGAAATTACAATCAAACTTGTGTATTCCTATTTATTGTTTTGTAAATACAATTACATGTGAGTATAACATTAGGTATCTTGTGATTGATACATATGTTTTACAACTCTCAAAGTGTCTGATAACATCCAACTGCTCAAGAATGTTTGTTTTTTTAATGTTTCTTGTTTTATGTACTTATGTTTTATTCTGGATGTTAATTTATATTTCAAAACCTTATATAAATATCTTCTTCAATATTATTCTGAAGTGTTGTTAATTTTTTCAGGTGGTGTTCCATCCGGAATTCTTAAGTTCAACAAATCCTCTTTTTGGTTTGGATTATGAAGAATTTGTTAGAGGGTGTCACCTTGGTGTATTCCCTAGTTATTACGAACCTTGGGGATATACACCAGCTGAATGCACATTAATGGGTATACCGTCTATTACAACAAATCTTTCTGGTAAGTTAACAATAACATTTTTCTGTGAAATTCTATAAACTCAGTAGCATTTTATTTTTATGTATAACTAAAAATATTTCATTTCTTTACTTGGCCTAGTTTGCCAGTAAGGTTTGTATGGGAATCTAGAGACTTTTATATTTAGAAATAATCCTTTTTTAAACTAATTCATTATTTCAAATATTTATTTGCACACATTTTTATATTCATCATTTCATCCAGCACTTTTTTTGTCTATAAATCATGCGCAGAAATAGTTAACACTTTGTTTTAACATCTCTTCTTCCTCTACCTTAGTCACTGTCACCATCACTTGTAGTTTCCTTACAATTTAACAAATTTGTTTTAATTTTCATGCTTTCCCAGGTTCAGTCATGTAAGTTTTTTGTTTGAAAATGTTTTGTTCATTTATTAAATACTTTTTTTTTATTGAATGCTGAAGATATTAAACTGTAAAATAAAGTAGGTTTCAAAGTTTATTTATGAGGCTTTAGATTTTTTGAGGAAAGATATATCCAAAATTTCAAATTGATTATTGTTTTATTAATCCATTCAACAGTAGTAAGCATCTATAGTAAATTAAAAAATGTTTCAAACATACAATTAACAAGGAGGGGGCTATTTAACTTTTACAATTAAAGTATGCAGATAATTATTGGAGTTTAGAGACTATTGTAAATACTCATTGCTTATTTCATTTCAAATAATTAAAACTGCTACTAATGTAACATTAACTTGTGCTTCATTAGATATGAAGTGTTGTGTTGTGTTTAACTGCCCTACACTTTATTGTAGAATATGATTATTCTATTTACAAAGTTTTTTGGTTAAGGCCTAGTGTTCAACCTGGTTAGTAATAGTATCATTACTTGAAATTGTATTTGTGAACATATTATACAAATTTAATACATGTTATTAAATGTTTGTTTAAATGTGTTATTATATTTTATACATTTTATTTATTGTAACATTATTGAAGTGAAACTTCTTTTATTTTGTTTAGGTTTTGGTTGTTTTATGCAGAAACATATAGCTGATCCAATGTCATATGGAATCTACATAATAGATCGAAGGTTCATCTCACTTGAAGATTCTGTCCAGCAGTTGTCGCAATATATGTATGAATTCTGCAGATTAAATAGAAGGCAGAGGATCATTCAAAGAAATAGGACTGAAAGACTCAGTGATCTTCTTGATTGGAGAAGTCTTGGAACAGTAAGTTTGAAGGAAGAGAAGTTACCTACAAGAAAAATAGATATAAAAAAAAGAATTACTCTATAAACAGTATTATTGATAAAATAAGGTTTTAAGAGATTTAAAATCAAATTTTTGTTCCTTGTTGAAAGGTTAACTATGTGGGAAGAAGAAAATACCTACATCCCAATTTGATCTATTACGTTAAAATAATTGTATTAAAATGTTGCAATCTTATTCCCATGTGGGATTGGGGCAGTAATCAAGTAAAATTGTTTGTTATTCTCAGAGGAATGAACTGACAAATTAAATTCCAAAAAAAAACTTGAGCTTAAATTAATGAAATCAAACAGTACTTACTCTTAGTCTCTAGAACAATTTAAAAGTGTGCTCAGAATAGTTTTGCTTCCTTCATTAAGAATTCCCGAACTGTATTGTTTATAAGAGCTATGATTAATGATTTCTTAATGCTTTATTCTATTTAGGCTGGGTTAAGTTAAGAGATTGATAAGGCCATGATTGAAAATCATGCCTAAATGTTTAAATACTGTCTGGAAAAAAATATTAATAGCTGGCATGTTTATTCCCCTGTTGTATATTTTTTAATTTAACTAAACTGATGATGTTTTTAAATCGCGTGTTCTGTTATTGTTATTGGGGGTTATGTCTTCGGATTTTGTTAATCCGTTTTCTAAGTGTGAGTCAGATTGTCGGAAGGGGTTGGTGTGGTGGTTGGGCGGGTGTGATCCTTTAATATGATTATAGGGGCTAATGTGACGTCACTCTGGGAATTAATTTTCTCGTTTATAATTTTGTTTTTCTTATGTTTGAAAATTTCCAGGTTTTCTATAATATCCAATTCTTTTCCTTTCTTGCCTGGGTGTAATAACTTAAATGATCTTTTGATGTTCATTGTTTCGTGTCCGGAGTTTGTGATGTGGTTGGCGAAAAAAAAACATTTCATTCCCAGAGTGACGTCATATTTGCCCCTATAATCCTATTAAAGGATCACACACGCCCAACCACCACACCATCCCCTTCCGACAGTCTGATTCAGTCTTCGGACTGATTCTGACTTAGAAAACGGATTAACAAAATCGGAAGACAAACATAACCCCCAATAACAATAACAGAACACATATATATAAACGACTGACATACTGACAAACACCACAGTACATGTGAAAGTGACAGTGCAGTGAGGATGCCCAAAAAACATCCAAAGTGCTAACAGTGACTAACACCGCTACTGAAGATGGCGAGCAGCCGAAACCGGTCTAGCAAAAGACCAAACCAGCGAGAGGAGATAGAAATATCACGAACCTACAGTATTGAAACATTATATTTTTCAGTATTACCGGCAGGCTCGTCAGCAAGCTCTACAGGCTGTTTATCCTGATATTCCGTCACTTGAAGAAGAGGACAGAAACAGAGGTTTCAATTACCCAAGGCCTTATTCTGAGCCTCCATCACCTTCAGCCAGCAGGCATACTACACCAGTCAGTTCGCGCCATGCTAGCGATGATGAGGATGAAATAGATGAAGAAAAAGAGGTATGTTGTTTCTGAATAAATAATTTCTAATCTGTAATCCATTTAATTTAAATTCACTGGTTAAATTATGTGTGCACTTTCTTAATACTAATGAAAAAAGAGCAGCAAACAGTTTAATTAAATTTCTTCATGTTTTGTAAATTCTGATGTTTATAGCATGTTATATATTAGAAATTCATTAATTTCTAACTTGGTTAGGTATTTATAGATCTTTATGAACTGTTGATACCATTTGGCATTAATTTTCACTGAGTTTAAATCAGTGTTTGACAACTTGTTTTGTTCCTTGAGCTTTAAGTCAAATATGAAATTATTGAATAAAGGTTTGAATCCAGGTGGTGAACAGAACTTACTTTCCATTGCAAATTTAAACTCTATAAACCTAAAACTTCCTATGTATGAAAATATGTCAAATAAGAACCACTGGTTAAAATCATTAATTGTCGAAAATAAATGTCCATTATGCATATAAATTGCACGTTCTTTATATATTCTGTGTTTAAGCATGCTACTTAAAGATTTACACATTGCTAATCCAAAATTTCATTTTTATGAGGGTAGTATTGTTTTTTTATTATGCATCCCACAGACCATTTTTTAAAATATGCATATATAGCTATTACTGTATTTGTAGTTTAATTTTTAGTAAAAAAGAAAACTACCACTATAATGAAAATTAAAATATGAAAAATTTGGTTAACAATCAAACTTTGGTTAAAATGGTTTTACTTGTAACTGTTTTAAAATGTATTGTCAATAACCCCTAAAGAAATTTATATTTTCCTTTGTTTCAGCTTGCAGAATTGGCAGCCAGAAATTGATGAATGCATTTGATGTATGTAGTAATAGATAGATTTGATGTGGTTGTTGAAGGTTATCTGTTTAACGGTAACAAGAAAATCTTGCGTGTCATTTTAAACAACAAAAATAGTGTGGTATTTTTCTTTATAAGCTTTATGTACCCAGTACATCAAGCTTTGTATTATAGGGGTATTTAGATAAAAGCCTAAAAGACACTTAGAACATTTGGTTTTACAAGCTCCAATTGAAATTCTTTCTGACTAGCGGGCCATGATGAAATAAAAAAATGTCATAAAGACAATACGCTTACCCAAAATTTTTCATTGAATATGTACTGTTGTTGTTGTGTTGAAAAACTCAAAAACTGTATGCCCTACAATTCTTCCTTAGGTTAAACTATAATTTTTTTATCAAGTTTATAACCCGTGCAATTGTGTACAAATTGTATTTTTTTAATGTTATGTAGATTTTTTAATTTGTTTTTAATATCTAATTATAAAGAAAGGACAGTTCTATTGCAATATTATAATATAACTATACAGTATAGTGCCTGGGATGTGTGCTTGTAACTGGACTTTCTGGTGCCGACAGTGCGTATATTGATTGTTAAGGCTCATTTATATATTACAGTGCCTTAACCTGCTGTTATTACAGTAACAAAAGACTAGTCAATTTATTGTGCTATTTTATGTGTTCTTTATGCATTGATTAGTTTGCATTTCATTTTTTATATATTATTTAAAAATTCTTTTTTTATTTGAGGTGCATTGTGTCAGTAAATAAATGTTTAGATCACTGCAACGAAGAAAACAAGGATATCAATGTTAAATGTCGTGTGTTCAAAAAAATGTTCATTGTTAAAGTATAGTAGGTTGTATTTAATGTTGGTGTTTTCAGGTAGATGAAAACTATAAAGCAAATATTTAAATTGAGCCTTAATTTAATTAAATTATGATACAATTACTAACTGCCTGTTTCCAGTTTAATAATATAATTTATCAGTTTTGTTGCTCCAATTGTTGGTGCTACAAGGGTGGCTCAGAGTTAATTGTTTTACTGATTGGTTATTTTTTTAATGACTTTTAAAACTTCAGTTGTTTGTTGAAAATTGCGTATACAAATATATATTTCTGTATAGAAACTTCTTTGATGTTTTGTTGTCATCCTTTTCTTCATGCTCTGTATGCTATAGAGTAGACCTTCAGTACCTCTTCTGCTTCTTTCTCACTTGTAATTTTACTTTAAGCTATAATTTTGAAACTAATAAGTTTTTATTTCATATTTATTCATGTTGAAATGTTCTGCAATCAAAAGGAAATTTAAAAGTATTTTTTACATTAATATTTAATGAATTTCATCATTAATTATTTCTATGTCTAAATTTTGAAATCTTAAATCTATCCAACCCTCTCTATGCCTCCCTCCAATATCCTGTAAGCATGAAGATACATTAGTTAAAGACAAGCAGTGTCAGCAGTGTTCAGATTCTTTTCATATAAATTGCACTGTAGGTTTGCTTTTTTTTAAAATTAAAAATTGCATGATTTAATAATATTTTTGAATAGTCATTAAATTTTTATGCTTTCCTTTAGAGTATCTCCAATATTTTTTCTATCGGTGGTTTTGCTTATGCTGACTTATCCACCTAAGTTGGAAAGGAACTCAGAAAATTGAATGTCCCATCAAATTATTGAAAGATAACAACAATTCAATAATTAACCCCAATACTAATTGCCCTAACACTTGTAATTTTTATATTTATAATTTGAAACTTATAAGCATTTCCATAATCACAATATCAGCATGTATTTTAAACTAGTCTGTTACGCTCTTATAAAAATAAGAACCCTAATAATTATAAAAATATGAATATTGAAGAAATATATACCTAGAAGTATCATACAAAAAAATTCTTAATCACACTGAATTTTCAAAATTAGAAAAATTAGCTACAAAAATTGCAACCCCCCGAACTTTATTTAGTTGAGTACATTTCCGCACCACCCTCAGTGGAGCGCTAGCATCTCGGGAGCAATATGGCGCCCACCATAAAACAGAGTTCATTTCTACTCCAACCTCAGTGGAGACCTAACGTCTCCGAGCAATTGCACCCATCGAACATCAGCGATGTAAAGCATTGCAGTAGTAAGAACGAAATTTAATCAGTGCACTATGTTTCACGAAAATTAAATGATTTTCATCCTTAATTATCCGAATATCCGATTTTTTAAATATTTGATCCAATCCTCACTCTATCCCCTTTGTCCCTTTCTCCCTCCCGCCGTGAATCTGTATTTAACAGGACATTGGGATACATTAGTTGCAGCTCATAATAGGGCAGTCAATAATGGGGTTTACTCCACAACCTTAAGAAGATTCAGATATGCAAGTGCAGGTTTCTAAATTTACAGTAAGGGTCAGTTTGGGATATGAGGTGGTTCATAGAGATAAGATGTGTAGGTTATTTTCATATTAATTGCACAATATACTCACTTATTGTTATTCATAATTGCATGTTGCCTACAAAAAAGTACATTGTGTGGTTTAATAATTTCACACAACATTCAATTTTCACTTTTTCCTTTAGGGAATTTCCCATATTTTTCAAATAGTAGTTTTGCTATGCTGACTTACGCACTGATTATTAATTTGAAAAGGAACCCAAACTGGAAATCTACAGCAAAATTTTCTGTGTTGAATGTTTAAAACTTTATATCTGTTTGTTTTAATAAATTCTTATATTTTTATAACACTGTCCAAAGATTGTTTTGTGCTGACTAAATACAAACACAGTTAATTGGATATTGAATCAATTGGTATGGGATTTGGATAATGAAACACAATTAATGTGAAACATTTTTATTAGTAGCCATGATTTACATTTCTACAAAATTTACAAAATTCTTTTTAAATCATAGTTTTGATTTTCTCAGTGTACATCGCTTAGAGGTGGTTAATTTATTAAATACATTGACAATTTCTGCTATTTCAGATCATTAGAACTGGTTGAAGAACTCATCTTCAAAGAGTTAGACTAAGTTTCTTTCACTTCCATTCAAAATACAGTAATAAATGCTTCTCCTTAAAGTACAAATGAACAATTTTTTAGATTTAAATTTATCACATTGCAATTGATATTAAAATAAATATTGCAGTACCTTAGGATGTAATTTTTATTGGTTACCCATGGTCTCTTGAAGAAAGCAGTAATTTCTTGTAAATAATTCAATTTTGCTACATAAAGATATAAAAAACCTATGAATCTTCAAAGGATCACAGCAATTTTTAATACTGGTTCAGTGAACAGAAAAATATATTTGACTGTAAAATTTATTTGTGAGTTGTAGTTTTTGTTTTACATGTGATTTGAGCAGCGCATTTTATGTAAAATTTAATAGATATTCTTCGGGTATAATGTTTATCACAGTGGATGGAAATTCATGTTTAAGAGGAGAATTTTAAAAATTCAATTTAAGGCACATAAGTACAGCTTTCATTAATGAACAATATCATTATTATTGTTATTGTCATTAACAATTTTTATATATTTTAATTTTAAACAGATTGTAAAACAAGGTTTGGGTATTTTAAATGCCATTTGCATTAACAGACACTTAATCTTAAAAGAAATCTAATTACATATTGGTAATCAAGCTTATGTCTACAATAATAATTAAAGGAATGATAACATATTATTAATAATAATCCTTAAATTAACCTTAAAAGAGAGTACATAAGACTGATCATAAAATTACTTCAGCAGAATTAGAAAAGGAATGAGAAAGATGCATTCTGCATTCTTGGTGATGATTATGAATAGCACCAGATTTGTACTGTAGGCATTTATCGCATTTTTAGTTCATTTTAATTTTGACAAGAAATTAGAGATTAATAATAATAATAATAACTGTCTGCAGCTAGACAGGTAGACTATTTCTAAGTAAGCCTGACAATTGCACCATTTATACTTAAAACAAAATTAAGCCCTCTTCTGTTTTAACAAACAGATGGCTTTTTCATATACTAAACTGACCTTTAATATCCCTCCCTTATTACTACACACAAGTGTTTATATACAAAATACAATATACACAATTTTATTGTCTGTACAATTAATAAATATATTTATACTTAATACCCAATAAATCCCGCTTGAACGTAGCTTAGAAACAACTGGCCGTTAAAAACTGGCAAATTTAAAATTTTTTCATATACTATAATAAAAACATTAAAAAGACGAAAAAGTAACAATACAGGAATGTTTTAGACTCACAGAAAAAAAGAATGTCCTAACAAATTTCTGAAATATAAAAACAATTCAATAATTAACACCAATAATACATTGCCCTAACAATTCTATTTTTTACATTTGTAATTTGAAAAAACGCGCGCACCCTCGCTATTTGTATTTGTCTGCGCACTTATAAGTATTTCCGTATATCACAATATCAGCATTTTTTCGAGATGTATTTTTTTAAAAAAATTATTGTCCCTTACACTCTTTTTATATTTAGCTTCTTCTGTCGCTAATTATAAAAATAAGAATGTTAGAAAAATATATTCTTAGAACTATCGTATAAAACAATCCTTTTTCCGGTCGAATTTTCCCCAGCTACAAAAACTACGGCCTCTATTGTTAAAGGAAATCCCATTCAATAGTGTTCCAATGAAGGAACACTCAGGGCAAAAACCTGCCTGCAATACTACAGGGAATGTGGTCTTTTTTAATTCTGAAGGCCGATAGGGCCAATTATTTTCTATTTCCCTGATTCAAAGTTAAAAATTTCCCTCCGATCATAATTTTACCGCTAATATGAAATTCGATCCGTTGTTTATTCAAAGTCAATCAGTTCTGCTCCTTCTTTGGGGATAATATACTAATTTCCCGCGGTTTGTACACAAATTGGGCACTCACCGGCGTCTAAGAAACGGCGACGGGAAATTACCTTTCCCGATTGGAAATTATCATTTTCCACTTTTAGTTGGACTCTGTAGTTGGATAAGAATCGGGTAGTATGGGGGATTTTTTGTATGCGTCGCAATTACTTTGTTGCCGGTGAGGGCAGAGACAATTGGATACGACTCTGGTGACAGATTTATGCTGGATAACTGTTCAGTGTGTAAACTAACTGTTGGTGTTGTTGTTGTTGAGCAGTCAGTGGCGCTTCATGTGGAGGGAGAGGTGGTCCGACCTGGAGAAGGACCTCTGGCAGAGATGACACTTGAACGGCTTCTGACCGGTGTGCTTTCTGTAGTGACGTGTCAGCTCGTCAGATCTTGCAAACTTCCATGTGCAGCCCTCCCACGTGCACTGGTAAGGCTTCTCACCTGTTTCAATAAAACAGAAATTAGTTTATATCAATCGCATCCATTGACCAGGAGGCTCTTACTTTTTCAGGATTGTCGTTTGTTATTTTAATTTTCGACACCTGTTAGTGGGTTGGGACCCACGAGTTACAAGATAAAAACCCGAGGACTTCAGCTGCACTTACTTCGATCACTCACTCACACACTTCGCACTGGAGTAACCGGCGGGGCGACGCCAAGGGATTGGGGTGGCTTAGGAGTTTCGTTGTTATTCCGCTTATTATGTAGGTCAATTTGGGCGCTTGGGCTAAGTCTTATACTTGGTCCTTGGTGGAGGCATTTGTTTTGAGTAATTTGTATTTGTTTCAGACGTGTATTGTTTGCGTTTTGCCAAACGGGACACGCGTAAAATAGGGAGGGCATGATGATTACTTTGTAAATGATCAGTTTCGACCTCGCGTTGAGTATCTTGGACTTGAGAAGACTGCACAGTCTTCCGAGTTTACTTTTAGCCTGCTGGTTTACAGCCTGTATATATATGTATCGAGCAGAGCAGTTTTATATCTAGGTGTGCAGAAATGTACTTTAATTAAGTTCGATGGGGAGTTGAGATCCGCGGAGTATCAACATTGTAATCAAATGAGGGCTATTATGGAGTGGAAGGAAAGTGGTATAATCGCCTTATTTAGTTTTAGTTATCCTCTTTTACATAGTGATTAATTATAATAACATGAAACATATTATTTCGAATATATAGTATATAAATGTAAGGTATTTGTATGTAAAATTGTTATTTTAAATATACTATATATTTATATATTTTTTTCCCTTATTATTTTTATATATATATATATATATATATATATATATATATATATATATATATATATATATATATATGTGTGTACTTTATATTGTGTCCCCATCGAACTTTAGTTAAGAACATTCCCGCACCACCCCAGGGGAGCGCTTGTACTCAGTGCGTTTGCATCAAACGAACTTTAGTTAAGTACATTCCCGCACCACCCACAGGGGAGCGCTAGTGCTCGGTGCGTTTGCACCAAACGAACTTTAGTTAAGTACATTCCCGCACCACCCTCAGAGGAGCGCTAGTGCTCGGTGCGTTTGCACCAAACGAACTTTAGTTATACATTCCCGCACCACCCTCAGGGAGCGCTAGTGCTCGGTGCGTTTGCACCAAACGAACTTTAGTTAAGTACATTCCCGCACCACCCTCAGGGAGCGCTAGTGCTCGGTGCGTTTGCACCAAACGAACTTTAGTTAAGTACATTCCCGCACCACCCTAGGGAGCGTTAGTGCTCGGTGCGTTTGCACCAAACGAACTTTAGTTAAGTACATTCCCGCACCACCCTCAGGGGAGCGCTAGTGCTCGGTGCGTTTGCACCAAACGAACTTTAGTTAAGTACATTCCCGCACCACCCTCAGGGGGGAGCGTTATGCTCGGTGCGTTTGCACCAAACGAACTTTAGTTAAGTACATTCCCGCACCACCCTCAGGGGAGCGCTAGTGCTCGGTGCGTTTGCACCAAACGAACTTTAGTTAAGTACATTCCCGCACCACCCTCAGGGGAGCGCTAGTGCTCGGTGCGTTTGCACCAAACGAACTTTAGTTAAGTACATTCCCGCACCACCCTCAGAGGAGCGCTAGTGCTCGGTGCGTTTGCACCAAACGAACTTTAGTTAAGTACATTCCCGCACCACCCTCGTGGAGCGCTAGCGTCGCTGTGAGTTTGCTTCCAATGAACTTTAGTTAAGTACATTTCCGCACCACCCTCGAGGGAGCGCTAAAGTCGCGGTGCGTTTGCTTCCAACGAGAACAGAGAATCTGTTCGTTCATCGAATATCGTTATTTGGATGTTCTAAATAATTTTTCAGGCTTTATTGTTGATGTCATGTAGTAACCTTAAACTGACCAACTTTACAGTTGTGCTGGTTGCCTTTCAAGAAGCTCCATGAGAAGAAACCGAACGAGCCCTACGACGAGGTCTAATATTTTGGAGCCCGCTTCATATTTACCGACCAACAATGTCAATGGCTGTGAAATATCCTCAACGATCTGCACCCCTTGCTTGGCCAGAAGACATCAACTTCTAAAATAACTCCATATTGGACTTTAACCGCAGTAATGGCCACATAAAAGAAGTTGTAGTCTTGAAACGTATAATAATAATATAATGATAAGTTTACCTGAGAGCTTCACTCACACAAATTACAGTCTCTTTCTGTACACGAGTTTCTTTACGTACAAATAAAAGCAGAGTGCGGACAACTTACTTTGTCCAGATGATATATTCAATTTGACTGTTTATCCCATTCACTTAATAATGGGCGCTTCAAAATTGCGGCATGCAAGCTGGTGTACCACAATACTATAGCCCAGTTTCGGATAAAGTATTTCTTTTCAATATTAATGTTTGCATTTGGTTAGCCTAGTCAAATAGTTAATAGTTCGGAGCACAGCTCGATCTTCAATGATATAACCGTCCACAAATGTACGTATCTTTGAAATAAATAAAGTCCGTTCCTAAATATTATAAAATGCCCGCATTAATTACAACCAACTGCCATCCTAAAGACTTATTTACATAATGGAATTGTAAAGTGGAAAATGATTTATTGTTATTTGTATTACGATATATATGTGTATTGGATCAATAAATAAATTATAACTAACGATTTTCATTTCTAACCACTCTTTCAGTCATTTCAGAATCAAGCTTTATGGGCCTATTTATATTAATGTCCTCGGCGGTGATATTTGTTTCTTTTCTCGTATGTTGGGTACGATTCGCGGAGTAAATGGTATTACTTGGTAAGTTGCACTCCTTACTTCAAAACGTCGATATTGCGAATTGTGTTAATGATCCGATATAAGTCATTTCATAAGCCATTAGTTGAAATAAAGTGGTGTCAGATTAGGCGACCGCGAAGGTCATTCTATCGGTCCATTTGTCCCTATCCACCTTTCACCGTAACTCTCAGTCAAACAATTTTTTATGGTCCTACTGTTACGAGCGGGACACCCATCCTATAAAATGTAATGTTAAGAGGTTTGGATGTACCAATAAAATGGCCTACAAGGTTTCATGATCTCACATCACTTGACTGAATTATGAAATAATATAGCAATTCGAAATGTCGATGGGATGAAGCAAGGAGTACAGTCTTTAGCCCCGAAAGTCTCCATAAAAAATTATTAAGCCCGCAATGCTTAATTTTAATGTTGCAATAAGTCCAGGACTCTTAATTTATTGCTAAATTTTAATTCCGTTCAAAACACACCTTATGTAAAACTTTAGAAGATGTTATCTAAACTCGTTCAAAAGTTAAAGGGGTATATATGGCTAATTAAAGGCACCTGTTTAGTGATTTTCGAATGCGTGAGTTTCGAATGCAATCGTTCTTACGATCTTACGATTTAAAAAATCGAATGTAAAAGAAATACTTAACCTGGATACAACAAGAAACCCTGTTTCGTACTAGATCTTATTACCAAAACTACATATTCTACTCAAAACGGGTGATCTTAGGCTTTATACTTTCAGTTTTGAACTTTAGACATTCTATTTTCTTCATTTCCACTCAAAACGGCTAGCCAGAAATTATAATTAGATATATGAGTGATATAATAATTAAGTGGCATTTAAACTCCATACTGAAATATTTACAATTGATGGACTACAAATTGTAAAGCGAAATTCAATTTGAGGCAATATCATGAGTACAACAATCTATCGAAGAGTGTGTTATGCGCTCACATAACAAATAGCCAATGTCGGGTGTAAACTGCGGAAACTCAGCCGGCCAATTGAGACCGCGAGTGTAGTTGCGCAGAGATGGTGCGGAAATGGACTTAACTAAAGTTCGAAGGGTACAGCTGGACAGCGATTTTAACGCACCCACGAGGTTGGTGCGGAAATGTACTTAACTAGAGTTCGAAGGGTACAGCTGGACCGGGACGCTAGCGCTCCCACGAGGTTGGTGCGGAAATGTACTTAACTAAAGTTCGAAGGGTACAGTTGGACCGGGACGCTAGCGCTCCCACGAGGTTGGTGCGGAAATGTACTTAACTAAAGTTCGAGGGATGCAGCTGGACCGGGACGGTAGCACTCCCCTGAGGGTGGTGCGGAAATGTACTGAACTAAAATTCGATGGGTACACTTGTGTGTGAACGCTAGCGTGTTCTTTCAGTTTTGAACTTTGACCTTCCGGTTTTCTTAATTTCCACACAAAAGGGGCGAGCTTAGGCTTTATACATTTAGTTTTGGACTTTAAACCTTCTGTTTTCTTTATTTCCACTCAAAACGGTTAGCCGGAATTTATAATTAGATGTATGAATGCTACAATAATTAACTGGAATTTACAGACGGACTGAACACCTTTACAATTGATGGACTACAAATTTGCAGTGAAGTGAAATTCAGTTAGAGGCAACAATACCGATGAGTACTAACTACCTATCTGGAAGTGTGTTAGGCGGTCTCATAACAAATAGCTTCTGTCGTGTGTAAATTGCGGAAACTCAGCCGGCCAATTGAGCCTGGCGATTTTCAATGCCGTTTTAATTAACTCGAATATTTAAACAATCCACCGGCTGGTAACTGAACGACAATTTGAATATTCATTACGGCGGGGCCGCTAGTCGCCTTCGCATAAATTCTATTGGCCTAATACCGGCTTAACTGCCGGCCACTTATTACACCGATGGGGCCCAAGATCGCGCGTTAATTATTATAAACGGGCCGTTTGATTGGGCGGGACGCGTGGTGCGCGAATTACGCTAATAAGTTTTATTTAATAAGTGGGAGACCGTGAGAGGGTGACGGCGGAACATTGCCAGACGTTATTAAAAAGGAGGTGTAACAATCGTCAGGATTGCAGAATGACGACCATAGAACCCTCAAGAATTAGAACCGATTGTAGAAATTAAACGGGATGATTTGGTCTATACCTAGACCGGTTTTACGACTATCCTAAGTAATTATGCTAAATAAATAAGTGGGAAAACGAAGAATTGCCGATGCCTTTCTCCATATCTCTGAAGATGACATATACTTCAGCAATACAATCAATATTAATTAATGCCTTAAATTGTATTATATTACAGTCTACTGTAACACTGAAACTTCACATTTACTCTATAATATGAGTATTTAATAAGTTATTAAACTGATGAGGTACTTATGGTGATGGGGGCTGTAATATGAGCGATGTTCATAATTGTTTATCGGGACGAATATAAAAAGTAGCGATAAAGATTGCAGAATTTACTCCAAAAATTTAAACGACGGTTTTTTATTTTTTAACTGATATTTCATTCAATAACGAATTTACAATTTCATAGAAAAACAATAACAATATACTCTAGTGAGTGCGACAAATTTGAAAATATGCACAGTGACTGACTTTGTACCAAATATGTAAGTGATGATATTCTAAACCTTTCATTTTTCGTATTGATTCAAGTTAATGGGTTTATCGATTGAATATATTGAGTAATCTGAATTGAAAATGTAATTAAATGTAACGAGCGCTATAAACATAACAACAAACAGTGAAAAGTAACTGAAGTACGGTAACGGGAATCGTGAAAACGTCCAGGAATAAACCCTATTTATTTTTTCCCCCCCTAACCGACAATTATAGATAGGAAAAGATGGTAATGTCCTGGGTATTATTGATGTTATTATTGTTGTATTATGGATGGGCTGGCCTTGGTATGGGTCGGGCCCTCTCTCTCCCCGGCTCCCTTCGGTGTACCAATATTAATCAGGAGACATTCTCCTCGTATCCCTCTCCACCCCCGAGAGAATGCCTTATTTGGTACCTCCATTTCAAGGCTAACGCTCTTAATGGTAGGTACAATATTAATGTATCTCGAGCGGGCGAGGAGCGGTCGCTGGGGGGGACCTTTCAAGCTTTTACGCAGATCGATGTGCTTCCAATTAACCCTATTCCCTCTCCAGTTCGACTTAACTCGATTATCAACATTCGTGTCTCGATTTTTTTTCTTGAATAATGAGTTCACCTTACTTTCGGATTATGAAGTTATTAATCAACCCGTACAGATGTTATAGGTTGGATCGGTTTCGATGTAAAAACCCCCGGCACTCCACCGAAAGACCACAAAAGTCGTTAGGTAAATTAACTTCTCTCCTACTTTCATATTGGCATTCGCAGTGGTTGCGGCCGTGGCACCACCCCCAACTCATTATTAACGAAACTTCTAATTATTAATACATATTCTGTATGCTAGGTTTCAGAATTACGTATATCGACATGGTAGTACGCCATTTTGACCCTATTACCGGATACCATTAGGAGGAGCCCTACCTTCTGCTACTGATGACAGTCAAAATCCAACACCGGTCAAGTCCCGAAAGACTTGAGACGGAAATTCGTACCTATAAGCGGACCATATAAAGCATATTTTAACCAAGAAAGTTCTATGAGTTATTCGAACCGAACATTTTCCAAATTTACACTTCGAACGAGAAGCAGCCGTTAAGGAACAAAGTACCGAACTGAACTCTAAAGAGTTGAGATCGTAAATTTGAATTGATTACGCGAGCCCATAATTAGTTAATAGTTATTAATTAGAAACGAGTAATTAGACTTAGTAGCTAGCGATAACCTAGGCCCGGTCTGATACAGTGTTTCGGCCCAATTGCAGATAGTCATCAGTAACAATTCTAAGACTGGTAAATGAAAAATTAAATTAGTATGGCTTTATAGCCTCTTTATAGATGTACGAAATTAATAAAATATTTTAATGGAAATAATTTTCAATACAGAGCCAACATAAAATGAAAGTAGAAGCCGTTCGGTGTATTGAGAGATAGTATAACTTGAAAACGGAAGGCGTTCGGTGTGTGCCGGGACAGTATACCTTGAACGCAAGGCGTACATTGCATTCAGGGGTAGTGTAAGGAATTATAGTCAGAAAATAGAAGGCGAAACGGATATTTCTCTAGCCGATATCTAGAAAAAGAAATTAGATGTATTTCGGGTATAACATGAAAATAGAAATCGTGCATTAATAGATGTCAAAGGAAATTTCATTCCGTAGTGTTTCACTTAGTTTCTGTCTCATGTCACTGGTTTGGTCTTTTGCTAAACCGGTTTCGGCTACTAAGTATGGGCGTTTCGGTGAACGACATGTATTCCAAAAGAAATTTCATTCCTCGGCTAGAATTTCCTAACCAAATCCAATTCAATAGCCGAATACGATGAGGGAATTTAAAGAGCGGACGCGGGCGAATAATTATAAGAGGAAAGCGCCGAGCGGGTGAAAAATGTGAAATAATGTGCCGGCAGTTGGCCTGCTGGAGGTCGGGTGACGGGCATAAACCTGGTGTGAGTGGTTTCATCGACTTTACGCTCGACCCCCATATGTCAGCGGCAGCTCTCATTGTTGACCCGGCAAATTGCGGAGGTCAATTGGGTTCTCGGGCCCGGGACGGAACTCACTCCAGCCGCCTCCTGAATTAAGTCGACACCGGCCCACCGACCACATCTTAATCACTTTCGCTTTCCTCCATTTCCCTCCACCAATAATCTTTTCCTCGCCTTCAATTATCCAATCAACTATTAGTTGCCAGTCCAATTATGCTGCAACGAGTGCGCTATTTTATTCTTTCTGTATGTCGTTTGTACAGACCGAATACGACAACTTCGAGGGTTGTTGGAAGGCGTATCATTCTTCCAATTATTGAGAATACAAATCGGATAAATTGTAACAGTAAGAAACTCTACATAGGGAGGCAAAGGCCCTATTATTAAAGTTGATATAATTGCGACTTACATAATTCAACCTACATACGATATTGGTATAATAAAGAAACGACCTAGACAAAAAAATGGAGTGTTTTCGCCTAGATGACATAGGAAAACGGCTACTCGTTGCCTGGATATTTAAATTATTCAAGTGTCGAAAATGAGAAGTAAAGCGGTCGGGCCGCCGGTAATTAATTATGTTGGCAGCGCTCCTCGACCGACCCACAGCTCCAAAAAAAGAAGAAGAAGAAGCGGAGGTAACAACATGTTAATTTAAGGTGGCTCATTCCGGCTTTCAATCTCTATTAATACCGGGTGAGTTATGTTGTCCGGCCGGGGTCCCCTCCCCCTATTAATATCAACCGGTAACCGCAACGCGGCTGTCCCTCTCCCTCTCCCTCTCTCTCTCTGTTTGTAATTACTCTCGAATTAAGATTCGACTCGGGTAACAGGATCCGGGCGTACGGTGGCCACAACCGATACCGCGCCCTCCGCCAACAGGGCTCGGCACAAGCGATAATTGCGATGCAGTCGTCCGGACAGGTTACTCAACAATCCATCAACAGCGGCGTTTTTTTCCCTTTCCCCCCCCCCCGGCTATTATTAGCGTTATTACTATTGGCGCTAGTTTATAAACCGAGCGCGTCAATTAAAGCCGGCCCTGTGTCCTGCGGACTTATTAATCCGGCGCGTTTTAATTTCTTCCCTAACGGTTTCTTTATGTATTGTGTCGGGAATTTTTAATCGGGACGCCGGGCGGCGGACAAATTGGGCGGATGCTCGGTTTCCGGCGGCCAGATAACAATAAAAACCCGGTGGCGTCACTCGGCCGAACGCTCAGACGTCGGAGGATTTCCGCTTTCGAGGAATATTCGACGAGTGGAATTGACAGCCCGTGCAAAGGAGATTAGAAATAGGATTGATTTATTCTGTTGCGGTGAATCAGCCGGAGCAAGTTATAAAATAAAACCGAACGCGATCTATACGCCCTGGCTGGACAAAAAACTGGTAAAAACTAATAATTGGAAAAAAAATTGGCGAGCGGCCGAAACCGGTCTAGCAAAAGGCCAAACCAGCGAGAGGAGACAGAAGAACACGAAATAATCAGTATGACAACAGGATAATCGGAGGTAGGAGTCACTAGAATTTAAATCGATCAATCTATCTATTATTTATTCTCGTCTGTTATACATATAACATTATTATGTAGAAAAATATAATATATATTTCCTGATAATTACATATATATTAAGTTATTTAACGACCTGTTGGAGACCCGCGACTGCTGATGATTACCATCATCGTAGGACAGTGAATTAGTAGAGCGCCTACGCAGTTGTCTGTACCCAGTCGGCGCCTCACTAATTTACTCGCCCAATATTCCGGACGACGGCCGAAACCGGTCTAGCGCAGAATCAAATCGTGGAAGATCGCGGAATGGCGATATTTAAAATAATAAAGATGTAAATCTGTGCTGTTCCATCCGCGCCGGACATTCCCAATCCGATACGAATTTAATGGAGAAAAAGTTTCGGTCGTTAGGACATTTGTTCTTGGGACGGTTGGGCAGAATGATGGTGTCCGGGCCCGTAATGAGGCGGCCCATTAGGAGCCGGCCCTAATCAATGTTTAACCGATCGGAGGGGCAGAAAAAGTGGACGGGAATCTCTTTTTAAATCGGCCCAATTTACAAGTTTCGGACAGCCGGTAACGCCCGGGCCCCTCCGAAAATGGCGTGATACCGGATTCCGGCGACCCTCCGCTACGTATATATATATATATATATCGCCTCAATCTGGGGGCTCGATAGGCCGGCATCCGATTATTTAAAGAGCCGGCCTTTATTATGCCGTCGTCCTTCCGACAAGAGGGAGAGGAGAAGGACGGCCGAACGGAGAGGGAGAGAGAGAGAGAGAGAGAGAGAGAGAGGGAAAGGGAAGTCTCTCGCAGAGCCCTGAGCGGCCGGCGTGGGCCGGTACAAAAGCCGATGGGCGGGGACAATTTTAAATTTAAATAGCGACAGAGAATAGACCCGGTGGAAAAATAGGCACGAAATCCGAAATGGGCGTATTATCCTCAGTAATTAGAGAGCGCCTCCATACCGGCGCGACAACCATCTGCGAGGGTAATTGAGCCCGGTTATCCGCCACTTGAAATAAAATTAAATATGCCAAGGGCGAACGTTTTAAATTAAAATATTCCTTGTGTTTTTATATTTATTAACCAGCACTCGAACATAATTTAACATTATTAATATGAAAATACATCTTCTAAGAAAACGTGATACATAATGAAAGATACATTTATTTATTGCTTTGGTCCTGTTAACGTCATTGTCACGGAAAGCGTCACTAAGTAGTTTAAACCCCGTCTTTCGTTTCAGCGCTATCCGGGATAATTAATTAATCGCTTAGGGAATAGCGATTGTAAGTCTGTTTTCCACTTCTTCTCAACAGCAAAACATCATGCGGAGACTTCAATTTTGTATATCACCACCAGAGGGGAAAATACCGAGTAACGCGGTTAAAAATTCCAAACGATTAGAAATGCAAGTTGGCCGGGTTAGTTCCGGAAACGTGCACGCTGTTTACCGTACAAGGGACGCGTATTACAGGATATAACGGGGGCATTAGAGGGTGATGTATGTGGGCCGGAGCACTTTCTACGGACGGTCCACAACTCGTGGGACACACCCGCGGCCTGCAGCCGTATCTAGGAGCCTCCATTAGTTTTCTAGTTACTCAGCACAACCACCAATAATTCACCTCCAATAAAGGTCCTCCGGTAGCGAAAAACGGCATGATCCGGTCTAAGCAGCCCCGAACCTGTTGTAATCTCAGACAATTAAACCCTCTGTTTACATCCCCGCCTCCGTCATACTTTGAATTAACTGCCCTTAGTCCCATAACAGCTGACTGCGCTCTCTATAGCTTCGAAATTTCCCTTCGATTACTCCCAGCCACTAATCTAGTCTCATTACACAGCACACCAGTACTGGTCTGGTGAATCTCCTGGTGGTCGTTCGGTGGAAATTTTATTTCGTAATTCATTCGGCTAACCTGTGCATCGGGAATACAAATATGTACGTTGTTTTGCTGACGTAGTCACATAACAGCTGACACAACGGACCCGTCCCCTCAGCTATCGGACGCCTACAGCTTCGAAATTTCCGTTCAATTACTCCTTGCTGCTAATCCACTCCCATTATATATCCATTCCCACAGCGGACAACAGGGATGTATTGGTCTAGAGAATATAATGAAGTTAACTGACATCAACCCCCTAAAAAAAAGTTTACTCCATGAAGAATGTCGCATAAATATCCGCAACTTCACAATATCTACGCTTTGCATGACCGATAAGGACGAAGCAGGCGGTGCTGAAAGATATAGGGAATGTTTTGGAATATTACACTGTTTCCCATTATCTTTTCACCTTCTTAATAGCAAATTGATGCTGACGAGATGCTTCAGCGTCATGCGGCATGCTCAGTGTTCAATTCAACTGTCGACGCCTGAACTCTTCAATCTTCGAAGGACGCTAACGCAAATGGCTCGAGTGATGATTTCGAAACCACCCTCCCCCCCACCGAACACGTGTCAACGCATCCGCATTATATTCTGCATAATTTATAAATATCCAATGGATAATTAAACGAGTTTTGAAGGCTGCGCTGCACACTCGAAGGAAGGGGCGACTGGGGAATTCGGGTTTGGTTTTTTTCGGGGTTGGGTTCGGTCCCCCCCCCCCAAAAAGAGACCTCCTTGAGACGCCACTTTTCACAAATTACGCCCTTGCGCAATAGGCCTAATTTATTGATATATACTGGATAAATTCGGGACAGAATTTTGTCCACAATTTTGTGGATCGTTTCCTCAATAATTCAATATAATCCATGCCGAGAATTCTGCATTTAACCTTCGGAAAAGGCCCAGAGCCTGTAGAATATAGGCTGATGGCCGACAGAATAAATTTTTGCTTCTTAATGTTCAATCTTTTTCTTTCGTAGCGTCACGCGGAAAGTATATCATGCTGTAGTGATTGGTGCACACTACTAGGAGATAAATGCTCCTGTAAATTAATGTTCGGGGTCGTTTTGTATCTGTCAAAAAGTGGTTCGTCAGAGGTTGACGGAGCTTTTCACAATTCCTTTGTTGATTGGACATTATTCTTCGCGCCTATCTGTTTGTTTATATTATTTGTTCTAATTAGTTTTTCCTGACCGCCGGATATAGGGAAATCGGTGGAATAATAAAGAAGGGGTAAAATCCTAGGGTAAAAGTGAACGGGCCTGGGAATGGAATCGGTCTTAAATCGTGGCCGAGCCCGGAGCGGTTGACACCCGGAGAATTTCAGGCAGTCTGCAGAGAAACCTGTAGAGATAACTGCGGGATACCGTGTTCACTTCGAAACTACAACATTCCGTTCACGCTTACCGCTTCCCTTTTTCGGCCTCCGAATCTCCCTCCTGTTAATTGGAAGTGCGCCTTCTCTCTCTCTCTCCTGGATGCACTTCTCCCCATTCCATATTGGACCGCTCTTTTCCCCTCCGGTAAAATCCAGATCGGTGTATTTAACTTGGATCCTGTCGGATAAACCGCTCTCTTGTATTGAAAGTAATCGGGGGCAATTTGCGAGGGTTAACACAGAGTTTTTGAATGTAAAGTACATGAAAAGAAAGGAAAAACTAGCGATCTACTAGAATGAATACTGAAATACCAAAAGTAACAGTGCCAATCTAAGAAGACGAAACAACAAAATAGAGTGGTTTTCTGGACAATATATAATTCTTGAATTTTCATCGTCATTCTATTTCCACTCCCATATTACAATTCCTTCAAAAAAAAGCTTAAAAAATATACAGTTATCGTACAGGTTGGCAACAGATGCGGTATACATAAAATGATTTTCAAATCGTGACAGGATTTCACACTATTTTGTGTAACTAGGTGAGAAAGTACTCTCTGTCGAAGATATTAATTTCGGTCATTATTCGGTCAAGGTAATAATAATAATGAGAATTGGATAAGGCAATTTTCTGGCGTCGGGAGATGCGAACGAATTGGAGAGATGAATTTTACGACTGTGATATGATAATGGCGATAAACAAATGAAGGTAAGAGGCGAATCTGACGGGAAATATAATTTGAAATATACGTCCCAGTGGTACCCATAAAAAAAATTAGATAACCAATAATAATAACGCGAGAGTCGTGTTTCTTTTCAGTTTTGTTGCATTAGGCAAATTACGACACGCGTTTAGAAGGCCTGGGCATTATACACGGGACACCGTCGATAATCGTGTTATGCGAGTGATAATTTTGAAAATACAGCCATTAACCCTAATGGGGCGGCCTACATTAGAGCGGAGACGAACACAGTCTAGCTTACCTTTCCACACTTTTATTTTTGTCTCTAAATACACGAGGAAGAACCGGATCAATTATGCTAACATTAAACAATGTTCGTTCGCTCGTGATATGATTTTAAAATTCAGCGTAGCGCGGTTCTTGTTTTTGTCTAAATCCTTTTTTATTTTATTTCAGAAGCAATTTAGCTGTTAGTAAAATAACACGGTGCGGAGAGATAATCGACCACTGAATGATTTGACATTTTTATTCCATTTAACGACTCGAAATCACAGGTAGCAATGTAATAAATACTATGTATTGTATTTTCGGATAGTCATAAACCTACACTACGGAGTAATTATTTGTTTAGCAATAACTTTATTGTTTAGGGGGCATTTTTTGTAATTTTGTATATAATTTTTAAAACGATAAAATAAAAAAAAATTATATTTCAAATTGTCGTCTGGAAAAATTATTTTGTCAGTTTAATTCAGTGTAAATATTACAAATGTACATAGACGATATTATTAGAAAGTGCCGGCTAGATTAAGATATCTGTTTAGTGACACTACTCACCGACATGCATACCTATCAGATTAATGTAATGGAAACCGGCTCGCGTTAAGATTTAACAGGCGATAAAATCGCAATAACTGCTTTTTTTAAATTATCACCCGACGATATCATCTAACTTTCATTCAATTAAATCTCGTATTAATTCATCGAGGGGATTTGCAGGAAATGTTTTAAGAAAGTACAAATAATGTTCCAGTGTCGTGACGGTTGTCAATATAACTTTAGAGAGACAACAAGAGCATAAGAGAATCGCCGGACTAGTATAAGTGATCGCTCATTTATTCATTTTTGATCCTTAAATAGTTAATTAAGTGCCACCGGGCTCCCACAGTTGGCGCGCTGTATCCCGCCGCGTTATAAATTATGACGATAAGGGGTCGTCATGAATTATTCAAGGGAGGAGCCCGGGAATGAGAGGAGCTAATTCGGTCTCATTTCAGCCGACCCCTCGCACAGCCTTTCTTTCTCACCGTCTCTCCATCTCCCTCTCGGCGTCTCCTCCCCCTCACCCCCCCCCACCCCCCCCCCGGGTTGTTATTATTGGGCGAAGCGACAAAGGGCAGATCGCTCTCATGAACCGAGCCTACGAAGGAGAGATCACGAAGGAACGGTCGGGACCGATGCGGCGTTGCTCAACACGGGGTGGTGGTGGCGGCTTTGCCCCGGGATGACACCGCCATTGTCCCCCGGCCGCCCGCCTTGCATCATCACACCCGACCCAGCTAGGACGCAACAGAGGTAGTTAGCTCAAGCTTTGTCGCCTTTCCTCGCCGCCCTCACAAACTTACGCTTCGAATGTCGTCACGGTGTCGGAGGTCGGCTAAGTGTAACTTCGATATTTTCCCCACCACCGAGTGTCGCTCCGAGGGCAGGGCTCAGTCGGCCTCTCGCCCCGGCTATTAAACCGGGCGTAATTATTGTTAAAGCATAGGCCTGGTTGTCGATTGCCGACTTATCACCGGCACTTTCTCCTCCTTTGTTAGGGCGGGGTACGACCCGATTAACACTTTCCGTCGGTATTCGATCGGTAGTGGCGGCACTCAGTCCGCCAATAATAGTTTAAATATAATAATAATATTTTGTTAAATATGTTCCTGATGTTCACTGGTATATATGTTCCTGAATAAAAAAAGAACGGTCACAATTATTTATTAGTTTGAGTTCTGTTAGTGACACATTTATATTTGCAGTCACATTTTTGAAACTTGGGCACACCATTTCAAAGCCACGGAAGACTGATTTCTGATCATCATCAATATCTAATTATTCCTGAGATCTACGATCGGGAAATTAAACGATAAATTCGACTCAACAGTAATGCCCATCAGTAAGTTCTTAAATGCTTTTTCAGCTGTATCATTCAAAGAATCGTAACTAACATTTATTAGGGTAGCAGAAGACAATAAGCGGTAATTGAGGCAATCGGTAAATCGGTAATTGGGCGGAAGGGGTAACTCTCGTATCATCTCCAGAACACGGTGTTTCCGTCTTTTTTTTCTGAAAAAGGTTCAGGTTCCAAGGAAGAGAGAACGATTATCGGGGCGAACACGCGCGTTGCAATTTTCGCGATTCGAAACAATCGTCAAAACCGCGATGAGTATAGTTGTTTTCCCATGGGGGAGGTGTAACCCGATCTATGGGAGGTCGGGGGACCACTTTGGGACTTGAAAACAATTTACAGTTATGTGAAACAAGAGACCCGCTCATTTTCTCCGGCCCGTGTCTTCTACAGGGAGCCGTCTCTTCTCTCAGCTCCGAAATGTCAGATATACTCGAGGCTGTCGTTTTTCAGTTAACCGCAAACAGGGACCACGCCCGTTTTCGGCTACATTTACAACTTTTCTGTTGGCACCGTGATGACTGGTTGATCAATCTTGGAAAGTGCACTGTATATATATGTCCTGCTCATTCCGAAACTTCCACCTCTAATCATAGGCTAGCCGCAATCATTGCCTTGGTCTGGAATGCAATCCTGAACAATTTCTACAATGCGGCCACCGTGGACAACTATCGGTGATATTTGTAGACAGTTTAGATAGTTGAATAGTTCAGATTCCGTTTGCATTCTTTTAATTTTTGGACAGGTTCAACCCGAACACGTGTGCAAATTAAATTGTAAATTAATTGTGATTTTTAGGCCGGTCAAACGCAATATTGGATTTGCAAGATAATTCAATATTAACACTTTATACACTTGCCACTACATGTGTCTGAATTCAACTTAAACTGACGCGCGAGAAGGCAGAGCTGATCAATTTTAACTTAACGCGGCGACAGGTACTACAGGTCGGCTCGTAAAACAGCTGGAAAAGGCGTCTCGACGTACACGCTTGTACTGTCTAACAGCTTTGAATCTAAAGGAGCGGCTTATCAAGTCCCGACTTAAAATCGTGTCCTTTTATGAACTTGTTCCTACTTGATAGAGCGCGCTAGAAATGTAAAGCGGAAACGGTGTTCGCACGAAGGAATCCGGCGCTTATAACTAACTGTTTGATGTTAAATGACATCAGAAGGGTTGTCCGAACAATACTTTCCTTTTCTAGCGTCCCCCCTCTCTCTCTCTGTCGGAAACGAAAGATTTTTTGTAGATGTAAAAACATAAGGGGGCGTAGTAGGAAAAAAAGGAGAACGTTTGTGGCGGGCCGCCTCTAACAGATGACTAGAAGGCTCCGCTCGGTCGCTCCTTAACTAACTGGTCTAAAAACTGGCAATGACTGTCAGCCAGTTTTACACCGCTTCTTTCTCCCCTGTTTACGGCCCCAATTATTTATTAGAAAGGCTGAAGAAAAGGGGGTGGGGAAGGGGTATGAGATCTCGACGCAAAAAACGTGTCGCTCAGACGCGCGTGTGCCTATAAATTGAGCGGTATTAATAGCCTTCTTGCAGAAACTGGGTTTAGACACAAAAAGCATAAATTCAAAGCTGCTAACTTCTTTTTTTTACCATAACCCCCCCCCCCCACTACACATGCCTCACACACACACATAAATATGTAAACTATATTCGAACCCGAATGATTAACTGTGAACATAAATACTTGCCGCTTGCTACGGAATTTATTTTAAACCGAGCGAAAAAAAATAATGCCATGAGATTCACCTAAATACCTGTGTGAATAGAGCGGTACATTTGTTTTCATGTTTGTTATGTTGAGGATAGAATTCCGGGTTAGTTCAACGTGTTATTCCGTATATTCGCTAGTCCGGGACTACTACTGAGCGATTCTGATCAACTATGCTGAAACTCCTCCTCAAGAGTATTAATGGACTGATAATTTATGTAGACATCAGCGTTTACAAAGATAGTATTAATTAAAGTGTAGTCAATGTTACTTTGTTGGTAAGAACATAACCATGGCTTGAACACCCGGTTAATAAATTATCTCGACCCGCTTGAAATACTTTGCTAGCTTCTCACTCAAAACCAATTATATCCTAAGTCTTCACTGGAAGTAAATAGCCTGCGATTAAACGGCCCGATGTCTCATGGATCACCTGCTCAGGAAAGAGATACACATTTTCAGATTCCCACTAGAGTGATCGATCGAATAGCTCTTTAATAAATAAGGTTGAAAGACAAATGACCACCGAACGAGAAGGGATGCGAATTGTCCACGCCCAACGGGCATCCTTGAAGATTGAGCCTGGGGTTTGCCCCTGTTTTCTCGGCCGACGCCCGCATAATTTTAACCTCATTCCTGTATGAGAAAAATTCGAGAGCCGATCTCGAAAATTGGGCCGATCCCGAGACAGAGAGACAGACATTTAGTTAAACGACCGACAGAGGTATGACGCGGGGTGAGGGGAGGGGGCGGCGACATTTCTAATTCTGCAATTAGGGGAGGGTGGGGGGTGCCCCTTATCGCGCCCGGTTAGAGATAAAATCTAGCCTCACACGATGACGGACTTTTATTTTATGGGTATCAGTTTTTCTCCGCTTTTTTCCTCTTTTTGGGTACAAGCCGCTACATATTTTTTCCAGTTTATTGGAGCAGTTCGAATTTCATCGGTTGGGCGAAAACTCGAATTTCCGGTTTTATTTAGTTTTTTAAGAATCCGATAATTCATTCGGTTTTTGTGAGCGGCCGAATATTCCGACTTTTACAGGTTAAATTTTTTTCCTTCTCCTCGATCAGCTGAATCATAATTAACAGTTATATTATTTTACCTTGACTGTTAACACGGGGGATCATTTGGTCAGGCTACAAATTACAGTATTGCGAGTAATAAATATATCCCGGGTATTAAGTACTGATCTTGTCTTTATTAAAACATAACGGTATCACTTAGCGGTGTAAGTGCAACGATATCTGAAGTAGAGGCTGAATTGAGTTCGGTATATTTCTCTCTGTAGGTGTTAACCACAGTAGATCGTACTTGATCGTATATTTTTTTGTTAAATCATTATTTAACCTTATGTATTCGGAAATGGAGGGATTAAGAGACGTCTTTAAAAATCGCTATATTTGATAATTATGTAAGAACCAAGTGTTATTATACGCTACAGCTGCAATGAGGGCAATAATGAAATAGTAATGCAATTTCGAATATGGGGCAGCATTCGTTAAATGAATTTGTCAATTTAAAAATTGGATATAGTCTGCATTCTCGTCAACTATGTTGATCGCACGCCATTTTATACAAGCGTTTTTTTTTCAATATTAAATATTCCGATCTTCAGCCTTCGTGTTTTAACAGGAATGTAAAACTTTCCATTTCGTACGATTTTTTGGAACCCTCCCCACGTCTGGGTGTCCTCCAGATGTATTCTCCAAAGGTGAAACATTAACCTTTTCCGAATCTCAGCCCACCTAATTTTCCAAAAATTACGAGCCACTTTTATAAAGTATTAAAGTACCGTTCAAACCTTGTCTTTGTATATGGAATGTTGCCATTCAATTAACAATTCATTAATAGACGTTAATGAACCGACCTCACAAATATGTCTATCACTTTAATCGATTGACCGGTACATAAAATGTAAATCCAAACCGGTTTCATAATTCTACTCCATTTTTCATACGGGGTAAATTATTTTAAGTTGCGTGACGGTAGGTGCAACTGGAGCAGCCTTGCGGGCGGTCCCGGCACTTAGTTATTATATAGCTCAGTGCCAAGTGCGAATGGGCGTCCTTAACATCTCGGGCTAATGCAGAATTGGAGTACTGCCCTCTACAGGACATCCTGGTTTCGGTCACGTTCACATAACTCAATGCGTTGCACAACGAGAGAATTTTATCTCTTTTTATTCTCCCTCGTTGTATCCCACGAGATACGGCTGACGTCTTAGATAGATATTAAAGGCTCAATCGGATAAAATGAGAATTGAACTTTTTTACGATTAATTTAGTCACTATTTTAATTCAACACAGCACAAATACTTCAATCTATTTCGGCTTATCGTTATAGTCAGTGGATTCTGTCAATAGATCAGTTTCGATAAATAAGCAAGTTAGTTGCCGGTGGGGCATCCGGACATCACTCATCTACCGACGAGTCTTTGTGACGATGATGAGAAGCCCAAACCGGTCTAGCGTAAGGACAGCGAGTCCAAAAGAATTTTAATAAAAAAAATAATATAAATTATATTAATATTATAAGCGACTCATGCGTTGAGTGTGAGTTACAAACGACATATATAGGCGACTTAAAATGTAAAAATTTTTTCTTTTTAAAAGATGTAATTAAACATGTTTTTTTACCGCGCCGAAACCAAAGGGCGTGGGACTGACTGCGGTCCGGAATTACCCGGTAAGAATTTCTTATGTATTATATATAACAGTATTCCCTTGAAGGACGAGTCGAATTTCGTCGATTAAGAATCCTGACTTATTTAAGAACGAATTTTTTTGCCAATAAAATGTCCCTCCGCTGATTAGACTCGATATATTCAGAATTTCCAGACGGCTGAATCATCGACTAATGTTCGAAACAACCTTAAATTCTTAAAGGTCGAAGGATTTTGGTTAAAGCGGGGCGCAGAGACAGAGAGGGCTGGCCGTGGTTGGGAATAATCGAACAGTGCGGTGAAAGCTCTCTGGGGATGCTTCATCGACGCATCAGCGATCGTGATGCTTCAGCGTCTTCAAAGATGGTGCGAAACCGAAACCGGTCTGGATTAGGACCGAACAGATGAGAGGGAACAGAAAAAGAAGTGCGATTGATGATACTCGAAGATATTTGTGAAAGTGGGGAAAGTAATTCTCAATCCTTCATTACATTAACCATGAAACTGTACGGTAATATCGGAGAAATTTAAAATTGTAATAATACTGAAAGTAATAATTGTAGCACACTTGCGCTGTATGAATACTAAGAAAAACAAGTGATATTGTAAGATATTTATGTGGAGGATTATCAAGATTTGCAATACTATCACTAATTTAAATATATGGAATATAGTAAGCATTAAAAAATAATGGTTGAGCAGTATAAGAAATAGGCAAACGTAAGCCGCTATGTTCTGAACGGATTGCTAATAACGCAGGCCGATACCGATCTAGCTAACTCCCTAAGGTATTATCATTTAAAAGATATAATTTTGTTTTTCATAACTTCGACGTCTACGGACGGACCTAGGAAAAGTGAGTCCCAGCCCGATACAAACCGGGGAATGTACGGTCTTCGCAAATTAGAAACAGTAAAAACAAAGAACGCCAACAGATATTTATCTGACAATAAGCGCAAAAAATTATTACGGACATTTATCCGTATCCGTGTTCGGGTTGATTTGTGTTGTATGCTGTACAGCTTCTTTTTTTTCAATCAAGCCTCCCATTTATTTGCATGTCTAATGGGATAGCTGCGGCCTCTGCTCTGGCTCCTTCCCTCACGCTCCACCTCTTTCTCTCGCGTATTTTTAATTGGCTCCTCTGAAATCGCCTTCTATTGGCACAATTCAATTAACCAGCGCTTGGTACTTCAAACGTTTTTTTTGCGCCTGAAGCCCTTTTGAAAGTATATGTACAAGAGCAAAACTCTAATTGAAGGAAACATCATATAGAATTTGTATACACCGAGACTTAACGGTAATTTCGTTAAGTTGGAGTTGAGAATGATCGAACTTGGAGAATTGTACGGAGGAGATCTGTCGGAGAGGAAAAAACAAAGAAGAGAAAGCGGAAGGAAGAAGGCTTCCCAGCTTGAAGTCCATTAAGCCCGGCTTCATAAGTTCGGAGAAGGAGATCAGGAAAGTTGAGTTACATGGCGCTTAAAAATATGCAAGACTGGTTTCACCCCGGATCCGTTCCGATTTATGGTCTGGATCGTGGGGTTCCTGAAACCTTTTACAGAGCTTTAATTTCCGCGAAAGTATTTCAGTGCGTGACATCGGGCAGTGCTGAAGGGATTCCTACCCCAATATCGAGTTAATAAACAGCAATAACAAATCTGCCCTAAGCTGAATGCACTATATCTGTCCGCTACCGCACAAGTCGAAATCGTATTTTAAAGCAATTATAAATATATTTCTCAGGGCAATTTAAAGAAGAATTGTTACACTCCCACTATGTTTCCACAAAATTTCCACTAAAAATCATTTAGAACCAATGCATAATTTAATAATTACTGGACGCATTAATTGTCTAACCATTAAATTTTATTTGATTTAAAATATTTTTCAAAGGCAAGAATATATTAGCACCGGCAACGCGGACCCCCCATCTAGCAAATAATGAATTATGTTATAAAATAATCAGATTCAGAACTTTATACAGAATAATTATTGCCGGGAGGGTATTATACGTTCTGAACTGTAGCATGCAGAATTTTAATCGTGCTCCACATTTACCCAAACTGTGTTCTGGTAATTTCAAGTTTTCTACCTTGGTATTTCCCTTAAAACTGGTCCGCGCAAGTCATGCCGCCTCCGTTTATCATCCGCGCGTATTACCGCGGCCCAAGGTAAATGTTGTCAACAGACCGTTAAAACTCGACCGGTAACTCTCAGACGTTAAGAAGTAATACACGAGTTTGGCCGGGTATAAAACCGGCGTTTTATTACCCCGGCGTTAAAAAAAAACGCGAATAAGTTACCCTTATCCTCCCGGCGCCATTATTTTGAAGCCGCGCCTGCAGTGCGTACAGCTAGCCCGAAAAAATTCTCCCGCGAAGAAAATAAATGTCTCCAAATTACAAATAACCGGTCCACGCACGCCTAATTGTGAAGATGCGAGCTGAACTCACTATATGAATAGGACTGTTAATCCCTTGATTTACAACCATAAATCGTCGAGTACCGATAAATATATATAAAACTTAGGAACAAATTAAGATATACGTCAGAAAATCAAGTTAAATTTACAGGAATATTTTGAATCATGTCTGTGCCCATATTTTTTTTATAGACGCATAATTTATTTACTATTATCATTAAGAGGTTTTGACACGAGTCAAAGTACACCTACAATAGAATAGGCGAGGGAACAATTCTAGGGCGTTAATTAAGAAATAAACAAGGATATATCCATTCGTACCGCTGTTTCTGTAGGACTAGAGTATATATATATATATATATATATATATATATATATATATATATATATATATATATATTGCCCAAAGTCTCCAAAGTCCCATACATAATGTCCAGACGGGGAAATCCGTACGGTTTAAACGCATGGAAGTGTGCACTGGTGGGCAGAGAAGGCGGCGGCGAGCTGTTTCAATTTTCGCAACGACCGTTATAATTAGAAGCAATTAACTGGGCGCTGTAAATCTATATTTATGGCCGTAAATTTCTATCCCAGATAGGGCCGCTCTCAAGAGCAAATATGTCTCACTTAAATTATGTTCACTTGAGAACAAAGTAGAAAGCTAGATATTGATGTATTGCAGATATAAGAACAAAATAGGCTATAACTATAAATCCTTCGTAGTAATAAAAACATTTAAATATTTTTTATTTGGTTCAGTGAAACCGGCCTAATGATAACTTAGGGGTTGGAGTTAGTTATTTTCTAATAATGGGACTCGCAAGAGTAAGAGATTATATTTGAAAATGAAATATGTATGAGACTCAGCTGTACCCATTAGTCCTTCAGACATGCATGTTTTCTACACAATAATATGGTGAATATTAATTTATATATTTCTATGTTAATAATATATTAATAGTACTGCCCCCCAGGTTATTCGGGTCTTCCAAGAAACCAAGTATCTCAAAATTCTGATTTATTTTTCCTCCGAACGATTCCAAACAAATAGCATGAAATCAAATTTTAAACAATTATTTATCCACGGCCTACTATAATGCGCGGGAGCATATCTTATCTTTAATATTTTCGCGCAAGATGTTTTAACAAATTTTTAACGATGATGCAGTATTATGTAAATCGATGCCAAGACCATTTATCATAATTGCGCAACACTCAGAAATAACTGTATTCCCGCCTGTTGACCCGTCGACCATTATTAATACCGGCCGACGTCTGACAAATGTTGTCGGTCAGAAGTGTTGTCCGGACGGACAAAGGACTGTTAAGGATTCAATAAAGGAGTCGATGATTCAGCCGCGCTCAGAGTTCGGAAAACGATTTTATTTATCTCTCGCGTTAAAAGAAATGACAAAATGACAAATATTGTCTGGGGACAGAGCTTCAAGAAGGTACCGAAAAATCGTCTCAAAACTTTAATAATTTAGAAGCACCAGAATAATTTAAGCATCTGATCAATTATTATAAAGTATTTATGCTTAAAATAGGTAAATGGTAAAATTCCTAAAAGCTATTTATTATATGCCGTAATTATTTAGCGAATACATATTTTAGGATACACTAAACGGTTTTGCAGGCTTAATAGTAGTATACTTAAGTAGACAGTTTCGCAGTGATAGAATTCAGCGTACGGCCGAAAGGTAAGATTTCGGTAAATATAATTATTTGATTTTCTCTTACCTGTATGAGTTCTTTTGTGGGCCTTGAGATGTGAGCTCTTGGTGTACACTTTGTTGCAGGCCGGTACGTCGCATCTGTGCACCTTTCTCCTTCTGAGGCTGCTGTCTCCGTAATCGGAGCCGCCCCCGCCACCGCTGTACACCCTGAAAAACAGGAAGAAACTATGTAAAAAGGTGTACACCGTACCAGAGACAGCAGACTGTAGGCATAACAGAATGCGCAGAACGCCCTTTTGCCCACTTTAAATTTCAGAGAATTACAATCCAAACTACTTTGATCCCCGGACGACCCGGACGAGCCCGATGGAATACAGTTCAACACTGAATCAACGTAATAAGATATACGATCTGTCCGCGGCGGCCTACGGACCCAACAACTTTCACAACATTCAAACAGGAATTTGTTAGGATGGGCATACATGAGATTCGAGTTCCTTACAAAATTAAATGTACCGTCCAGGAATTGGACCGGCAACGTCAAATAAATTCCAATTATGTAATAGGTTAATCGTTATATAAAAACATCGC
This sequence comes from Lethocerus indicus, assembly GCA_019843655.1. Taxonomy (NCBI): domain Eukaryota; kingdom Metazoa; phylum Arthropoda; class Insecta; order Hemiptera; family Belostomatidae; genus Lethocerus; species Lethocerus indicus. The sequence goes on from JACDQD010000008.1 coordinate 15,305,820, forward strand.
CGTCGGGTGAGTTTCGCCGCAAAATTCATGTCCATTGCAAATCCGTTGCTTTACCCGATTTTAAAGCTCGCCGAATACGTGCCGATCTCGTTCCTATTTTACCTTCGTAATATATTCAGGCGGTTGGAATGGAATCAGAGAGAATGCGACAGGTGAGTGAACGAATAAATAAATTTGACCCATGGCAAGGAAACGTATCACGTACTTCACGTACTTAGCGTGTAGCAACGCTTCTCGGTGAGAAAATAACCTTTGGTGATGAGTCACCCGCGAAATGCTTCGCGTCGACTTTATTTTAACATGGTTCGGAATGGAAAGTAGTATTTTACCATCGGTTTTTCTATTATTCGATCGATGCGATGTGTAAGTTGACGACTGTTTTTATTAAAAGTAGCTATTTCTCATAAACCAAATATTTCCTCCTTCAATACGCTTGCATGCATAATGTAGTACAATTAAGGATAACTGTATATTAACTGAATTTAATTAGTCCTCCGGGAATATTCCGATTCAACATCTATTACTGAGCCCCATATTTGTTCCATATTAAGTACCGTACATGTAAGTACCTGTGACACCTTCGTAACTATTGTAACTGGTACGCGGCCTCGGATACGTGCCTATTATATAATTCGGCGGATAAGATCTGTGAGACGTGGAGGGTAGAGCGAAAGCGTCGTTTAGCGAATTCAAAATCGTCAACTACAAGGTATCGATAAAATCGGCGCGCCCCGATAACTTTAATTATGCATGTGCATAGTAAAGAGGGAGGTGACATCAACGGGGCACCGCCCACTTCCGTATTGTGTTCTTCGGCCCGAGGAGCCTCGAGAACAGCGACCGAAAACTGAGACCGCGGAAAAGATTTTTTACGGAAAAGATTATGTAAGAAGTGCAATGCCTCGTTATGTATTATTTTTATGATATTGTTTTAAGTATTGTGTAAATACATTACTATTTTACTGACAGAATTCTACTAACGTTGACGGGAATCCCACGACACAGGTACGCCTAAAGGGTATGATTATTTCTAAGCGCCTCGGTTGACCATTCGGGTTTAAAATAGTTTTCTAATTTTTTTTTTGGCACACCAGATGTCGAATCGTGTCCTAAAACAATTCAAAAATCGTAAAATTGGGCTGTTTCCGAGACTGTGACGAGACAGGGCGGGCGGTCATCCGGGTAATGGTCGATGAACTCGCACGAGAAAATTCTCAGGCTCTCACGGTAGAAAGCCGACCGCTCCCCCGCCCCCCATTTCCAAATTTATACTGATAATAGCCGATAGCCGAAACGGGTTTTTTGCCACCCGGGATATCGAATTTTTGTTTGATATTCTCCTCTCCAAACCGTAGGATCTGGCTGTGATAATACCCGGGTCTACGACAGACGCCTACGGTCTTTCATTCGGACGGCCCACAAGACTTACGAAAACTGAATTAAAGCGTATGACAAATGATGGGCCCGGAATATCTCGACAACCTACCCATTTTCAGAGGATGTCTACGCAATATATCGTCTACGCTTCCTTATATACACATACATATTTATATTTATAACTACCCAGTACTATTTCTCTTGTTTCATCGAAATATGGATTATTAATAGAGTTGTAACGCGCTCTTTTTCATCTCTTAGTGAGAACGATTCGTGTTCAAAATTAATCCACTGAGACAGTGCATCTGGTCACGGAAAAGGAATAAAAATGAAAGAACACAAATGAGAAGCCCGGGTAATGAAGACCACTTTTAGAATTAAGGAAATACGATAAGATAGCACAGTTTTTCTCGAAAGCGTTTATCTATTAAACCCGTTTAAAATTTGAATGTAATTATAATAGGGACGAGTTATCGAATATTTTCTTCATATAAATATAACTACTCTGGCTGAAATTTTCTATTGAAGAAAAATCCGGTCCGCTACAGGACAGTCGAACGAAATTGAAGTCTACAAATAGAGATCTCTTCATAACTAATATTTTGTTACTTGAATCATTTGCTGGTGATTCATAGAAGGAGGAAAAACTCGAAATGTAAAAAAGTGCTGGATAGTGGTAGAGTTGCAAATTACCCCATTTGTAACAACAATGAAGGGTTAATTGAGCGCAGACAACAGCACTTAGTGAAGCTGATATATGTTCATTTTTCACTGTCGTTTAATATTTATTTATCATCACCAATACTTTCCGCCGCAACGAAATGTCCTATCGTATATGTCATTAACAACGGGGGTTAATAATCGACGAATCATCGGCAACAAGAGCGTGGCCAATGGATGAAAGTGAAAACGAGCTGGAGATAATAAATTCAAATCGATTAAATAATGAGGGCGGCCCAACACCGATCGGATTCCGCATTCAGGTGTCGGGGATAGAAAAGGCGACCGCGGCGGGTGAATAATAAATTAAATTATACTCGGGCAAGTGAAAGAGCGCGCATTAATAACGCACAATGGATATCCGCGTATGCCGATCAAAAGGGTTCGAGGATGGCGGATGTTAATTGAGCCGCAACTCATAATCGTCAGTCGTTCTATCGCCTACTCTAAAACACACAGATCCTCGTTCGCGATAAATATGCGCATTTAAACGAGCCTCGAGGACCGATCGGCGATTGTAAGTCCGCAATCGATATCCGAGATAGAACGGATCCAGCATTAATCAGACGTCCTTCTCAACGGCGAAGCCCCACTCCGGTGCGGCCTTTACTGGAAACTGGAGCTATTCGGCAGGAAACTAACGCCTACTGGACTGCTAACGCCCATAGTCCACTAATTCTCGAGTACAACTGATATAACTGATCCCAGATATTGAAGCCGCAATGCATTTTTCGTTTGGGATTAGTCCGGTTTCACTGTCATCAATAATAGTTGGCTAATCGTATTTGAGACCCAAGCAAATAAATATAAATGAGCCAATTTTTCTTATACGGTGATTATAATAACCATATTTTATGTTTTTGATCAAAAAATAATTTTATCTATGTTCACATAGTTGTAGTCGTCAATTGTATACATCATATATGTATTGCTCGTCTTCAATCATGCATTCCTATTCAAATGAGGAAATTGCGGGTTTTTTTAATGTAGCTCAGAAAAACTTCGAGGCATTAGATTTTGGACATCGCGTATATATATTATCGAATTAGAATGGGTATTAGTGACTGTTATGTATAATTATAGTAATTCGCTTAATGAATTCTTAATGAACTTCAGATTGCTTCTTTATTGCAGTAATTATTGTGTTAAAACGGTTGCCAATAACAATGGAGGGTTAAGAGAACCAGTATGTAATTTATCAATAAATAATGAGAATGGTATTGAGCAGAAGCAACATTTCCAGAGAGCATTTGATAACAGTTGTCCAGAACACGGTGACAATGTTCACATCCACCAGTGATCGTTGACTAGCATTTAAAGTGGGCCTATTCAAGTAGTCCGGCAGCATAACTATTGCTATATTTTACAATTACAGCACTAAAAGCGGCGGCGGACCGCTCGCTAATTGGAGCCATGGATAGGAGAAAGAGCGTTCAAAGATATTTTCATTTTTATTAGCCCCCTGCTTCGATAGACCGGTTTGGTGGTGTTCACAATTGCCGCCCTTCAAATCGAAACAGCCGAGATGGTTTTTGTAATTGAATAAATTTTCGTTTAGAATAAATTCCAAATTTTATTAAAATCCTCAAATTTTAGTCCCGTTTTTTTAATATGCACAAGTAAGAATGCCAACATTTTACTAAAGGATTACTAGTGGAAGTTGAGTGTTTCATTCATTAAGTGTTAATCATTTTTTAAATGCATTGCACTTCTGAAATTGATTATTTAAATTCACCCGACCGTAACAGAAACACTGCGTATTTTATCAATATTCATAAGGGGTTCACATAACAAGTTCAATTCTATTGTACTTGGAAAGTATTGAGTGCAACAATGGCGAGCGGTTAATAATTTCCCAGAACTCGACGCCTGGCCACGCTATTGAGGCCCACGGCACCAGAGGGACTGATTTGAAAATGTAAAGCTGGAAATTAGCAATAACGATTTTCATTTTCCGAAGATTTATAAAATTATCTTACGAAAGATACGTTTCATTTTCATTTTTCGTAATGGACGGGCGCAAAAAGTTCGGGATCATTCCCAAAGATATTGTTACTGTACTCAGGTATAACGAGTAACTATTGATAAAGAAGAAGAAAGAGATTTGAAATAAAGATTGTGTAATCCTTGCTACATTTACCTAATAAGATTTTTCAGTTTTTGTTTCAGTTTTTTTTTCAGTGGGGCTAATCATTTTTTTTCAGCTTCAGTTCTGCGACGGAATTGTCGCTGAAATCTTTCTAATGATTTCGCAACTCCAAATCGAAGGATAAAAGTGCATGGGGCCATTAGAGTGTTGCGCCCCAGCGCCATGAAACAGGACTTGTCTGTTAAACGCTCTCTAAAGCTGTACCGTCGCCTTTTCTGAGGAGGACGACGGCGACGGGTTTTATTATCAACGGTGCGCTCAATTTCCCTGTGCAGATTAAGGTTGGCCAGCATTTCCAATTAGCGCCCGGATTAGTATTCAATAATTTACTGCCCCTTGCTCAAAGAGCTATGCCCGGGACTTCGCTAGAACAACTTTTAACCTTTTCCCTAAAGTTTTATAGTCGGCCTTTCTATAAATCGTCGATCGCCTGTTATTATTTTTCATAAATGTCGCCGCTCCTACGTCTCCCATTTTTTTTCTTTTGCTCGAAACTATTTCGACTTCTCACCTTTCGTTGGGACAGAAGTTGGCAGACGAGTTGGCAAGAGGAGTTGTTATTACCGGAGGATGTAAAACGAAAGCCGTATTTTTTGCCGTCATTATTATTACTTCCCTCGGTAACTACTGGCTGTTGAATTGCGACAAGAGATTATATTGCCGAGTTATATTTCAGTAACGTTTTAATGTCAACACACAGCTTCCGTCTTTGGCATTTAAAAAAAAGTAATCGCTATAGCGTACTATATTTGTAAGAAACAGTAGTAGTTGATCCTCTCTCCCGTCGGAAGATCTTTGTCCATATGCCACTGGACTAACATTACAGTTACGATATATTTATTTAGTCTCTGTCCTTTGACCTAACTATGCCACAGTTTTACTGCAATCTGGAATCGAACCACAAATCTATATTCGCTGTCTCGGCCGGTACTTAACATAGAAATTTATTTGTAATGAGTGTCAGTATATAAGTGGGAGTGTTCAAATTTTATGTTCAACTCTGACCAAAATTCATTCTATATTTTAGTAGTTAATTTCGAGAGTCCCAGTTGGACTTTATTAAGGAATTAACATTTTAACGTAAGTTGCATGCTGTGCACACGAATTAGATATTTCGATGCAATTAAATCATTTTGCGTATCGAAATAATTAATATAATCAATAATTAATAATTATGTCGCCGGTATTACTGTCCACGAGGCATCTGTAATTACGAAAGAGGGAAGCTGACACAACTAACGATTAATATTTCATTTAATAACAGTCAGTCGATAACTTTAATTATGGGATATTCGCTTCAAATGCAGCCTTCGCGAAGGCTTCGACAGCCGAAAAGATTGCAAATCACCGAATTAGCCTGTCACGCCTGTGGACTAACCCTGTATTACCCCGTGACACACATGATCAATCAGATATACACTAATTATAAGAGTTAATATTATGAGCGTGGTCGGACAGTCGTGACAGTGCTAATAGCGGATGCTTCATCTAAAGCCGACGTGTCACTTTGTCAGTCCGAGCAACGAAATTCAGATGAACGCCAAAAAATATATTCCAGACTAATTGTATTATGTTTATATTATAAATCAACTTACGCCGAGCTGTTGTCCTTTAATCTGTGGAGGGATATGAGGGGCGGTGGGGGCTTTCTGAGTCCTTCGAGGCATTCCCCCAGGAGCAGCTCGCCCGGCGGCGAACAAGAGGGAGGAGACGCCGGCGGCACCACAGTCCTGCTAGGTTCTAAAACAAAAATGTAAATTGACTATTATAATTAAATAGTTTCGTTTTGTATTATTCCAATACAGAAGATCATCTATGAAGGAGCTCAAATAGAGTTTCTACCCCGTAATATCTAGTTGGGAATATGCCACTATATTCCCCAGATATCTGACGAACGTTCTTCATTTCTTTCAAATTTTGTTTATTAAAAAAACGGGAAACACGGAAATAGTAATCAAATTTAATAATTTTAGTACAATTACGGCCTCCAACACCCTCGCTTCGCGCGCCAAGCTTGTCCTTCTATTCACTGTTATAATGCTAAAATTCTTTCCTTCGCATTCTCCTTGAATGCATTCTACCTTAGCCGCTTTCAAATGTAAAAAACCCGGGTTTTGCATACCTCGTGTCTCTATTTTAAAAATCTCTCAATATTTTGAAATAAAATTTATATCTCAAATTTAAATTTTGATGGGAGAGAAAATATTTAGTTTAAATTATAGAGCATATTAGTTCTTTAATTGAAAATGATTACATATGGATTAAAGTACAATAACATGCAGACTGGAGTCCATACCTTTAAATCGTGGGCAAGACCGTTAACTTTAATTTAGCGCTGTTATTTATTTTTACTTCCAATTTAAACCGCTATCAAGGGCGGCCGGTTTTTTTATCTTGAATTTCGGAGCCGGTGAATGGGGAGGGAAGAAATGAGGAGAATAGAAACCGAAAAGTCGAAATGTACGGTAAAATAAGAGAGAAGGAGACCCGGATGAGTACTAGGAAGAGGAAAGGATGAGTAGGAGGTGGAGGAGGATGTGGGGTAGGGGGTTTCTAACGGTGACCCGGCGTGTGAAGGGCGGCCTTGCCGGGCGGTCACACGTACGGACGAGCGTCACGCTCAATCTAACCAGGGGGTTAGATCACCTCTAACGACGTTTAGAAGTCTCATCCCTCAGCGATGGAGCGCGAGGGCGGGGAAAATAAAATGTCGGAGCAGACTAAGAATTATATTCGGCCGACCGAAAGGAAACATATTTAGGCATGACTTGTGATGGTGAGAGCCCTCATTTCCAATTTACTGTTCTGTTATTCAACCGCACTATCAAACCGCATCAAAACGATACGATAATTTATAATGATCTTAAAAAATTCCAACTCTATGGTGTTATTATTTATTTTATTTATCGATTATATAGTCTGGCATATGGTAAAGCCCACAGTACTGACGTCATAAACTCCAGTATGATACAGTGTTATATGATTTTATTCCTTTTAGACATAAAAGCGACAGGAATCGTGCAAGATAATTAATCGGTATCCATTTGAATGGTGTGACATGGACGCGAGGAGGTCTCCCAGGGCCACGCCCCTGGGAGTGCATCACCCTCGACGACAGGAATGCCGACTCGTCCCGGATGTTTCCCACAGGAGCTCGGAGACGGGACAACGCCCACCGGCGGCTCCAAAACGCGAGCCGGTCTCGCGATGAGTTGACCCCCAGTGGAGAGCGGCAAACTCCGTCCGCACGCCTTCGGCAAACTCATTTCTCCACGGATATTAGCCTTCACCCGCCGTAGAATAATAGAGAAGCCGGAGAAGCGGATTTTCAATTAATTCGTTTTGTTAAATTTTTATAAATTGAAACATTTATATGTATTTAAGAAAATTTGGCTAAAGGGTCTACCGTTGGATTCCACGTGTTGAATTTGTGACCAATCCCTACAGATCAATAGGAAATCCTGGATTCTCGAGCCGAACCTCGAGTACCGCCAATTTTAATTCCCACGTACGTTACGACAAAATGTGAGCGTAAACACTGCGTGCCACTGTTAGACCTAACGATTTCTTTTCCTCCCGGTATGTTTTCGAGAGTACACTGGGCGGTGGGACGGTTGAAATGAAGACGCTAGGGGCGTGTTGTTACCGGACTAATGCCGGTAATGACCGAATGGAATCCACCCGTAGGGTATTGAGGAATGCCGACGCGGATGTTCCCGCAGGACTACGCCCACCACGACTCGCACGCGCGCTCCCAACCAATTACATTATAAAATATTCCCACCGGACCCTCCGCCCGCCCTTCCCCTCATAAATTTACCGTCCGGCTTATAATTTGCGAGGAATTTTACTACCCGAGGAGGAAGAACGATCCGGCTTCACCTTACGAATAGGGAACGGGATGTAAATAATGTGTGAAGGCGCAAAGGCGGGGGGAAAAATGGGGACGCCTCCGCGCAGTAATGGGCGAAGGATTATTAATACATTCTCGGCTATTTAATACATACAAAGTGACATATGATAGTTGCTTCGATATAACTCAGAACCTGCGCTAAGTCTTTAAATGGTCTTTAAGATTACAAGATACACTCGCTACCTTTACTGAGAAAACGACAAATTATTTTGAAACAAAAAATCTTGTTTTGAAGGGTAACGAATAAATTCTTAACTATGTATCCTTGGCTACATTACTATAAACTTAGTTATATGAAATAACTCGTCAACCTCAGAACGTCTGTTTAAAGTTTTCTAACGATTCCGGGAATATTCCTTAACAAATTCGACAACAAAAACTGTAAGTTAGTTTGCTCTGGGTACTTTAAGTTCCTTGTTGGATTACCATTGCAATATTTTCTCCACTGGCCTAATTTATTTATTTTAAGCTAGACCGGTTTTGGCCTACAATTCCGTTAACAGCACCATTGATAGAATGCAAACGACGATGGCGAAAAGCCGAATCTGAAGATCTTGTAATCTCAAGAAGGAATGAAAACAATACACTCCGCAAGGATGGCCGTTGGCCATCATAACCAGAAATCTCCGTTTTAGCTAGATAAAAAAATTACTTTCCAGAAAGAAGCCATTTTACAGTGAGGCATCGAAAACGACTATAACCCGATTTCCCAATAATTTCATCCGTGCAATGTACCTTGCGGGGCTCGTCAAGGAAGATAATTGTTGTTTATGTACGGTGCCGTAATTGAAACTTGTTTCTCTCCAAATTGACGAGCAATAAAACGGGATCCCTCTCGCCGGCTGTGAGCTCGGTAAATTGAAAAAGAGGTTAAACTGATTTTCGTGAACCCGCAATTAATGCAAAGGAAATGTTTTCACGGGAGAGGAGTCACGGCAGGGTTAATCGGTCCTTTCCATTGGAATTCCACGTTGCCCCATGTTGGGGGTTACTCAATGATAAACTTTTTTTTTATATAAATACACATGTGTATAAGCTGATTACATAACAAATTTGAGGCCACGAACTGGTTTGAAATGTAACAGTCCCTTTTTTCAATTTTTTTTTCATTTCTAAAGCAGATTAATAACAGCCTACAGTTGGGAAATCAATTTGTAAAAAACTGGCGTCGGGTATTTAAATTCGCCGAATCGCTGATAATTTGAAATGTATGTGTATTATTTATTTCCTCTTCATCGTATTCTTTCCATTGGTTCTTTTGTAGACGGACATTCCTCTATAAAAACAGTTTTTTCAGTGAATGAATGGCTGTCTTCCACACACACACACACACACACACACACGTAAGCATGAAAATTGCCTACCGCCTAACAGGATGATACAATGAAAGGTAAGCGGAACATGATCGTGGACGCAATGCGAAGATCTCACGGCATTACGTACCCAAGAGCGGTAGAAGAGAGAGGGCGAGCGGGCTTTGAGCAACTACCTCAGAAAAAAAAGGAATGAGAGATTGCTGCAGTTCGATGGTTTAGTACCTCAGTAGCTGGGAGCTTCGGACCCTGTCCCGGATATCTTATCGGTATTCAGACGTAAGTACTCCTCATTGACGGAACCGCTGTGACTCTATTTATTTAGGACGTTCCTTTCACTCGATATCTCTCAATAAATTTTTCCCGATAGACTAAACCGTCAGATAAACAATAATTTCCGAATATTCATTGCGGTGCTTTAATGCACCGAGGTACCTCATTTCATTAAAAGTACGTAATATATAACAATATATTATATTGGTTTCGAACCAATAATCAGTCAATTTTATTTAAAAAGTTGTCACGATAGGTAAACTGAGATAAAAACAAGACTGTCGAGACTATTATCGCGTTAACTATTACAAGTGTTTGCATGCAACTCTGGATAGTATTGAAAAATAAAACGGAATATTTATACTCGGGTGTTTTAAAATGCAAGTGACGCCGCAAATTATTTTAATGCACACGTTTACAATGGTGTTTCTAGTCAAAGTGAACAAAAAAACTGATAATAAATCGTCGCAATATAATAAATATGATATAATGGATCACCTAACGTGACTCCAACTTCGCGATACAACGTATTAAAGCAAATCTGCGGGCAGCTCAGATTTATGGCGGTCACGTCGCATACAGATAGGAATCTCGAACAGATATAATTATTTGACTACAAGAAATTGAAAATTACAATTTAATTCCTTTCAACTTCGGGCCAAGTAAAAGAAAACATTTTTGACACGTCGTTTAGAAACCAGAAACCCTGGTTCCTCTCGGGCGGCGGATAAAAACGTCCGGCGATGACGCGTAACGAGTCGACGAAACTATTTTAGACATCTTCAGGCCACTTCATTTTATTATTCTTTCTTTTTAAAGGTATACAATAAACATCAAGACGGGTAGGTATATTAGTGGATATAAAACTTGAAGCGTTTGAAGTACGGAAAGCCGACGACATTTTCCCAGGGCTAAAGCGAGGGACTCCTCTCCCTCAGGCGTCCAATTACATGCATTTGGCCCGTTCTACCTTAACTTTATGGACGACGGTGGTTAGAGCAGAGACCGGTAGCAGTTATGCGGGAGCCGTTGGCACCAAATTGTTTTGCGAAAGGTCGCGACAAGCACAGTGGCAACGGCGCCACTGCCACGTCCTTAATGTAGCCTCCTAAATGCCGAATAATAACCGAAACTGCCATCGTTTAAGCCGTCTAGTATCTTGTCATTATTGTCTCTGCATATGTAAACTAATTATCGTTTAATGCAGGGGCAAACTCCCCAATCAAAGATAGAATGTTGTTTGATAAATTTATTGGATACATTTAATGAAGAAAAAAATTGAAAACGTCATAGGTAGGTTTAATATCCTGGCGGTCTATGAAACTCTGCTCTAACACAAACCGCCTGGAATACTGATGGGATGATATTTATTTGTAATATTTGAAACCGGATCAAATAGGCCACTAGTTGATCGGATGACTCTCTGGGATATTTGCGGGGTAATTACTATAAATTTGTCGCAAATATAAATTCACAGCGTCCAGGTGACTGGTTATTGTCGTACGCACACACGAAAAAAAGACAGGGTTTTTCCTTTTACATAACGAACCGGCCCCGGAATCGGAATTCACGGCGCGGCTGCCTCCGATGACAATAATAACCGGGCGGCCGTTGAAGAGGAATGAGCGTTATCTATGTCAGAGCGGCGCTTGCATAGTTGGGCCCGTCCTAAGCGTTTATCGCTCGCATTTCATCCGACCCGTAGCTCGGCCTAGTTGAAAGGAATTCGAAAGAAAACGCCCAGCATAACAACAGCGCTATTAATTACAGTTTTGGACATTTCCCGTTACGACTTTCTAAGTTTTTCAGCGACTCTGCAGTTTCCTGCGGAGGGACCATTCTCGAGAAAACGCAAGCTAATTGACCAGATGCAAATCGGGTCAGAGGGAGACGAATGGCAAAGCGCCTTAAGGATTTAACGAGGTGTAATTGAATATCTACTACCGACTGTAGAGAGTCTATTCAAATTCGCAATTGATCTAAATATTTCAAGCCACATCGAATATCTCTTCTGCATAGGATTGGTTTTGCCACCCCGTACACTCCGTTTACTCTCCTCCAATCAAGTATTACTAATTTACCTGTACTACTATTGTACCTAATTTCTTATCTATTTAAATTAACAGAAATGTGTCTTTCTCTAAAATAAAAAATACTTGATTTTTAATCTCAGCAGTAGTATAAGATCGTTCGGGGGACAAAGACTGGGCGAATCTTACCTAGGGAAAACCGAAACGATCGCGGAATATAAAACAGTCCGACTGGAGATAACTCCAGAGCACCGTCAAGACTATGTAATGGATGCGTCATCTCAGAGCTTTTTCCCGTTTAAAATTCCAGATACGAACCTAAAGTACAAATATTAATTCACGGAAATAAATACATGTAAACAATATCTAATCCTTCATCAGGTAATATTATATTAACATATCTTGCACCTTATAAAGAAATTTATATAATCAAAACAAATTATAATTAACTGTCATAAACAATGCTAGGTTTAAGGCTAGGTAGGCTGTGTCAATGTGCAATATTTAACATATGTAACGTTTTCTTGATGAACGACCCTTACATAACCTATATAAAGCGGCGAACAGCCAATCTAGCCCCGAGAGAGGAGACACAATGAAGGAATCTTTTGCACAACACAAATGTAAATATTAGCCGTTCGCTTGCCCTTCAGTGCACCCCGGGCGTATAATGGCTTCCACTAATATGGTAATAGGAAAAACAAGAGCACACTTAAACCGCTTGTCCTTTCCCGTCGAGAGTGGACGCAACCGGTCGACAATCACATGCTTTTACACCTACGCGATAAGGAGTCAAGTCCTCTCTGGGTACATTTGTTTCTTTCCAACAATTGCATCATCATTAGAATCGTAATGATGCAATTGTAACGTAACGGTTTAACGACATTAACTGATTATTTCGGCCGCCATTTTTCGTAGAAAGTCTAAATAAATCTTAAAGAAAATCTGTGCACTAAAATTGGCAATCATATTACAAATATCTAAATAAATAGTACGAAAAGAACCTGGGGAGAACAAATCCCTGGCCAAGGTTTTACATACGAAACTTCTGTAACGTTGCTGTTAAATAATACGGCATTTTAATCTGTACGCAGCTAACGGGAGGACTCGTTAAGGATAGAAATTATGAGTGATTTCTAGAAGAAATTAATATGCGAATCTTAATTTAATAAAAATATAAGATGAATATAACTTGTTTAAAGAAGGAAATTACCGTTCACCTTAGCACGCTGCGGCCCTAGAGTTTGACGCAAGTTCGTGCCCGAGACCGGAGCGGTGGAATTACGCGCCAATTACCTTCCCTAATATATATATATATATATATATATATATATATATATATATATATATGTATATATGGCTTGGTGTATAACCAATTCGCGTCATGCATCCCGACCGACAGGGCCTACGTGAAAGTCCTTTAAAAAAAAAAGAAGTAAGGGTTAAGAGAGACAAACAAAAAAGAAATAGCCGCCAGCGTTCTCTCTCTACAAGGCGAATCGATACAGCAATCCGATTCTTATCTGATGGTTGGATCGCTCTCATACGAGGAATGCAGTATGTAGCCACGACACGTCTACAACGGTGGAAAAGAGAGACTCAGAGAGAGAGAGAGAGAGAGAGAGAGAGAGAGAGAGAGAGAGAGAGAGAGAGAGTGAGAGGGAAGGAGGGAGAGAGGGAGAGAGAATAACGCCAATAATCGAATCAGTTACTCGAGTCAATTACTGGAACAACTATCGCAGCGAATTTATCTCGTTTATACCGGCGAGACTTTATGCAGGAAAACCGATCATCGAACACCTAGCATGAGTGTGACCGTCTAAATAGTATAGGATAATGTCATCCTAACCGTAATTTAATGAACTCAGTTATTTTAAAAGGATTATAAAATTGACGCTACAGCTATTAAATTCTAAGACGAATATTCAAATTAGAGCTAGTTAAATGTTTAGTTGATTTATGATATTTTATCATTATTAAGTAATCAGCGTCTAACATAATTAAGCTTGAGATCACATAAATTGACGCAAATCCGTGATAAAAACATCGCCCTTGATATCCGGAGGTATTTCGTTGTATGGTCATGATTATTTATGTATGACTATAGAAACCGTTATTCCGGTTCCTGATCTGTTCCACGAAATAAGCCATTTTATGGCATCGTTATAATAAGCCACTATTATGAAAAGCATATCATATTTCAAAATGGTGTACGTATGACAACCGCCTTAAGGACACTCTGAGTCCTCGCAAATCTGATTATTCCGCAAATCCGATGACTTTTTTTTACATAACTTACGTTTTGTACGGGTCAAAAAGTACAAGTACATAACCATGTTTACCGACCGAGTCATAAAAACAATATTTCAAAACATTTTTGTCGTATTAACTTCGGAATATATGTACCACCCTTCCGGCAGGTCGTATTTCTGGGCCGCAAGAATTATACCGGCGGCATCGAATTTCGCGCTGATCCGATAATACCAATACCACAAAATAATCGACATCTGAAATTCTCCCCAGGAGAGGAGGAAACGCCCACGGGAGCTTTAACATTATACTGTACACCATAGCTGTCTCTATACCGTAAACTTTACTGTCGTACTAGCAGTAAAACGGCATTCGCGGAAACTGAAGTAATAAATGCGATAAAGACGTCACAACTCGATGTCATTGGATTGAATCCAAAACTAAATCTACTGAATCACGTGACGGAGAAACCTCTGGAGTAAATTCATTGCTTAAATTAATGTTTAAGAAGGTAAGAAAGTATATATTCACCTAATTTCTTGTCATTCTGCTCGGTAGCTCGAGTTTTGGCAGATGCCACCGTCGGAGAGATCCGTTTCTGTATTGAACCTAAAACAAAAATGTAAAACTTACGAAAAATTCATCACTTAGATAAACATGTAACTTCGCTTCATTTAACGAAGTTTATGATATTTCGTAGTAAAACTTAATCGCGAAATTTTAAAAAGTGCCCCTCTGGACACAGGAAGCCTGCAATGGATGTTAGTTCTTACGTTAGTCATAAGCAGGGATAAGTGATCAGAGAAATAAGCGCTCCCTCCGATATCGGCCACTCGCCCTTTTTAGGTAAAAAAATGCAGAGAAATAAAATTGATAAGCGAGATACTCCTGCGATATTTTGCCCCCCAGGAAGTAAACCCTAAGATATATCTCGCTTTAATATGTTTCAGATTTCATTTCTGATGTTCTGTAACTCGTGGATGGCTTCATTCTTTGGTGCAAGTGATTTAAAATTAGAATAGTAAGGAAATTCAAAGAAACTTGTGCATTAGGTCGGTGTTAATGGAATAGTTAACGTTA
Organism: Lethocerus indicus; assembly: GCA_019843655.1. NCBI lineage: Eukaryota > Metazoa > Arthropoda > Insecta > Hemiptera > Belostomatidae > Lethocerus > Lethocerus indicus. The sequence goes on from JACDQD010000008.1 coordinate 15,320,925, forward strand.
TAGTATATTTGAGTGTTTATAAATTCTCCAAGGGTGTAAAAAGGCTTTAACCTTTATATTGTATTTGTCTGGAGATTCTGCGAGGGTCCTGGAAGCTTGTGCCTCACTAACCTATTGGCGATAGCGAAATGCCAAAACCAGTCTGGCACAGATGATCGCATGCATGATTGATGATAACCCTTTTAAATATATTATGCATGAATACGACGGAGCAATGTTTTCGGAGCCCCGAGCTAAGGGGGGGGGCAACTGATGCAACGAAAGTGGGCACCGCGATATAGACGCGCGTATACCTTTCACCCTCTCATCCAGCCCTACTCCCACACCTACATACAGGCACCCGCTCATCCCGCAATTCCCTTCTCTCCCATTGTGCGCTTTACAATCCCTCCTCCCCTCCTTGTTCTCCAGGTCTTTCTCATTCTCTCTCTCTCTCTCTCTCTCTCTCTCTCTCTCTCTCTCTCTCTCTCTCTCTCTCTCTCTCTCTCTCTCTCTCTCTCTCTCTCTCTCCGACTCTTCGCGGGTCACGGTGTTGACATTAGGAGAGTCATCCTCCGTCCCCCCCAAGCCCCTTCCCCTAACCGTCTCTGCCTAGTGGCCTCCTTCTTCAGACCGCCTCCGCTGGGTTTATACAAATTTAGTAATACTCCTCTTCGCCTCTGTCCTACCCCTTTAAAACTCAACCTCCCCCCGATCCTCGTTTCTTTCTCCTGTTCGATATTTTTAGACCACCCCCTCTCGGATCTCACATTCACCCGTTTATTTAGTTCATTTCCAGGCAACCTTATTATACTGTTATATAGGAGGTGTTATTACCATTCTATTTAATTTTCGATAGAGATTATTAGTAATACTGATGTATTTTGACCGATTGCTGCATTTAAATAAATATATATAAATGTTTGGTGCGCGCATAATCCAAATAGTTGAGTATAATGCTGGATATCACACAAATATTCAAACAATTAATTAATGCAATTTGACATGTTTTAATATTCAATAAAATTTAAAAAGTAACTTGTAATTTAAATGTTTCTCTACTAAATAAATTGCAATAAAACCGAATCTGTGAGCGGAATGTTTTTTTGTTTGGACCAAGAATATAAAAGGAGTTACATTAATTTGAACACGTCGCGTTGACGAATGCCGACGAACGAAGTCCGAGTCGGACGCCGAAATAAAGTAAAACGAGAAGTGGGACCAATTAGATTTTATCGGCCGATAAACAGGACGATTTAACAGCCGGATACGCTATTTTGGATATTTCCCAAAAGTTTTTATCCGTTCTTACCGTTCGCCTTTCGACGGTCACATTTAAATTGGCCCGACTCGTAAAGAACGGCCGACGTCGCGGGCTGAGCGGGAAGACGGGTAAAAAGAGAATAATAAAGAGGGGAGAGGAGGACACCGACGGAGGAGAATTGAAGAAGCTCGGCTTATAAATTAGTGGAAGATTCAAGGAGAGCGGCTCCACGCCTGCTATACACCAACCTCCACGAAGTTGGAACCTTCTACAGTGGCTACACCAGACTGCCTATTGAAATCTTAATCGTCAATGTTATGAAAGTACCTGCACGCATATGCCAAATTAATCTTTGCTAGAGATATTCAAGGATTTGTACCATAATTCTATTACGCCGAATCGAAAGTACATTAATAATATTTTCCACGTGTTATACATAAATGTGTGGAATGTTATACATAGAAACTTACTGACTGAACATTGGATTTTCTTGTAAGGCTCATTGATTGGCGAGTAAATTGAGCCAAAATTGTCTCAACGAATTCCGCGAATGCACAATTAGTGCAAGATTTCAATTATTCACCCCTTGATTAAAAATACTACTACGCGTTTCAACTGGACACAACTCATTCTTAAACGAAACGGTAGACTTTCGTATAGAATTTTAACGGCTTTAGTTGAAAAAATGTACATGGTGTCCCGGAATTTAATGCACCCTCTAGCTTCTCCCAAACCCTCTTTACCGACCGCCAACATAAATAAATACCTTAAATAGCGAGCGTGTACTCTTTTTCTCTATCCAATTAAACAATTTATGCGCCGTTATAAAAAAAATAAAATAAACTGCCCATATCCCTCGAGTTCAGAGGTATTCCGCCGGCGGTGTTCCACGTAACTTCATGATTGCGCATAAACTAAAAATATTTTTATGGATATTTTGTATGATGCTCACTTTTAATTGGCGCATAAAACGTACGAAATGAAGGCTAGATATGTAGGGAGACGGGCGAGTGAGACGGGAGACGATCTAGCTAGAGAGATATTCAGGAAAGTGAACTTTTAGCATTTTATTTGAACATCTTCTTGATTTCAATCCCTTTACATCGCGGATACATAAACAGAGTGGATGACGATCGCAAACCTGATTTTTCCGGGAAGTAAAGCACTGCTGAAACCAGGATATTATTTCCCTAAATAAAGTTGTTATTAATCCGTCGTTTCATAATATTTGAATAGGACCCGGTCGCGATCATATTTGACAAAATACTATTTGGTATCACTTAAATTTTCGAAAGAAGGAAATACAACGCTTCGATTCATCTCACAATTTGCACGATACTGCGAATTTCTTAGCCTATTAAAAACGGTTTACTGTTTCGTAGAAGAAGAAGCGCTGGCGTCTGGTTATTGGGCCGGAGCCCAAGAGTGTTTATTATACAGTCCGGCTGTGCAATATAAGGAAAGAATGGGTGCCATTTGATGCGAAGGTCGGTCCGCGAGGATGCCGCCCGGAGAAGCGACAAGGTGAACTGTTAACATTTATTTCTTGCCCGTCTCATCCTCTCACTCTACCTCTGGTATAAAACTCCCTTTCGTCCCACCCTCCACCTCCTCCCTGTGTATCCACTCCCTCATTTTAATTTCACTCAATCATCCTTTCTAAGGCCCCCACGTCGGCTACCCTTCGCGGTTCGATTTACATTTTCTTCAAATTAGCCTCCTTCCATCGCCATCGTTATGTCCCCCGACTGGATGCGGCTATAAACTGAAGTTATCCGGATGATTGATTCGATGGAAAGGTCGCATAAATCATAGACACTTAAAGTAATATACCGATATGTATTAATCTTCATACTTTTAAACAGGATATCCGGCCTTTTTCGAAATTATTAAAAAAATGGCTTCCCCGAACTACCTTTTTACCGCAGAATGTATAAAACTAAAATTTGATTATTCTAATAAAAATTTGGCTGTTCTGTTTATCTTAATCTAAACAGTTTCAATCACAGATAAATATATATTAGATACATGAAGAAAGGTACAGCTGGTTTCTGAGTCAAAAAGTAAATACATTTTTCTGTTGCCATCATTCTTACGGGTCAAACCGCTTACAATTCAGATTCCCAAATTCACGTGTGCGCAATCTCGAAAATCCGGGAAAAAGACTTTCGCCGCTATAATTTAGAACTTTTTCTTAAATTGATTGTACAGACAAAATGGGACGTAGTCCTATTGTTGGGTGGTCTCTCTCGGGTTAAATTCCAGGCCCACTCGATGAGAGCCGGGCGCAGCTCTCCGGGGGGCCATATGGTCGACAACCGCATCTCCTGCCCATATACAGCCCAACCTCAACTCGGAATTGGTAATTGGAAAAAGTTAAATGCGATAAAAATTAATCGCTTCAATTAATTACTGAAAGGTGTTTAATAGTTATTCTCATCCCGTTTTTGTTGATGACTCCCGTAATCCATTTTATAATATATCAGCAGCGTGGATAGGCACGAGTTATGATTCGTGACGAACGTATAACTCGCATGATTTCATCTTATTCGTCGGCTTTTCTCCCCATCTTCGGCTGAATTTCCTCATCGATACCGTGACGTACGTAAGCATTTGTCCATAAATGGCGACAGATTCGTTCGGCGTTAATAACCGTTCCAATTTGGGACGAGCGGGCGCGATAATAAATAGCCCGGTCGAACAATGGACCTCGGAGGATTCTCCGACGTCCGATTTTCAGACAACCGGCGGGTGACGGGGCAGGGGCGGTTCCACACGAGCGATGAGCAAGGTGAACATTTAACATTTGAAGACGTACACAAAGGGAAATGCCAAACGGAGTGCCGGCCTCGTTTCAATAATATGACATTTATTTAATACTTTGTACACACAGCCATCCCGCAATCCCCGGATTCTCTATAGACAGACACAAACTTTTAAATGGATTACCAAACTGTAACCACATTCATGTTTTACATATGACTGTATTAAATTAAGCTATCTCCTGTGATATAGTCCGTGAGGACTTGGAATTCGATATTCTGTTTCCACTTGCCTATTAGATCCCGAATTCGCCCGAGGTCACCTTCTGGGCATCGTTAATAGCATTCCGTCCGTATAATTTAGGTACATCTGTCGGCTGTCGAATTAATCGCTATTACCAACGAAATGCTACCAACGGGTAGCGAGAAGCCGAAGTCGAGTTAGAATGGGGCCAAATATCGGGGAAAAAAGGTCACGAAATAACAAGAATAATAAAAAATTCTTTATCGAATTTCAGAAAACTATAATTTAAACATAATTCTACTGATGAGGTAGAGAAGACGTACTGTCCAGTTTAGGACCAGACAGACGACTGGAGACAGAATATTACTCGAGCAGAAGAGAATATGATTAATCGAACTTGGGTTAGTTCAATCTTGACCTGTAACAGGTTCCATTTCATAGCAGAGTGTATCGTTACTCACAATGCTGCGCGAATTGATGCTTATTTTATGATTTTATTACTTATTAGGTATGTTAAATGTTGAGTGGACAATTGTTGAGGAATTGTTTAATGTTTACTTATTCGATGGTAACAATGTATGGTAAATGTTAAGAAACGGACAATTGGAATTTCTCTAAAGGGACTATAGTATAGAAGAGGAGATGGGGGAGGAGGAGGAGCACATGATACACGGGATGGGCAGGTCACGTGACGGTCGGGAGCAATGCAAGGTGAACTGTTAACATTTAGAAGCGGGTTCCGTCCCGCTCGTCTCTAGCCCGAGGCGGTACAGGTATACAGCCTTTCTCCGCCCCCACCGCCCTCCCTCCTACACCTGCTTTCCAATCGGACTTTCTCTCGGCCGAATTTATCTCCATCGCCGTATCCTCGATCCAAGATCGGCGGCCTCCATCCGGCGGCCGCCGTTCGACTTGGAGGAGGACACGGATGATGGGGTACTTTGCTCCGAAGCCGGGAAAAGTGAGAAACCGACGTCAGGAATGAGCCAACAGTGAAGAAGAGCAAATTAGTCCAGAATGCCGGGTTAAAGAACCAGTCGTCGGGCTGCGTTGAGAACAAATGCCACCCGGAAAAAAAGAAACGACTGAAGAAAAAGAATGCCCGACTTGAAGCCGGCGAGTGTCTGACTACTGTATTTACAGTGGGTACCGAACTATAAAAACGGAGCAATTAAAAGTAAAACGACGGAAAGGTGTGGAAAGCAAGAACATCAACTGAAGAGCTGTAGTTTACTCTGGGTGGCATTTGTGAAAATTTTGCTCACAACACTGCCCGACGGATGGTGCTAAAACTTTATATTCCGTACTAAGTTCCTCTCGTCGTTATAATCATAATAGTTCTCGTATTAAAATGTTCATATCGTTACTCTCGGAATGTAACAGAGGGAAACGCAGGCGCCGCACGGGTGCAAGTGGTCGGAGTGTTGAAGAAATGCAGGAAAAAAGAAAACCGAAAACAAAAAGACCAAATGGAACAATACTTGGAGGGCAATTAAAGAGCGGTGTCGGGGGAGTTGGGGAGGGGGAGAGGGGGGTCACGCTCCAATCGGAAAAGTGATCACGGCCGAGCAATTTAAAGCAAGCGGCGGGTGGTGGCCGGTTTCGCAACGGGCCGATGGCGGCCGCCGAAGTGAAGGGAGCTCGAGGGGCAGACCGAGAGCACTGAGAAGAAACCCCTCTAGGCGAAGGTTATCACGGGGAGGTGGGGAGGGCCTCCCAACATGTCGCACATCACAATCACGGACGCGAGCTCTTTAAATGCTAACGGTTAACCTTGCCCCAATGCCGGTAGTACCGCCTAACTACACGTGTCTCCAACCACCTGCCTCCGTCTCATCCTATCCTCCCTTCCATATAACATTACGTATACCTTCATTTAATCCTCTCGCATTCAGATCAACAACAACTCGTTATAATTATTTACATCAGCTTAATTTTTTAACTGTTTTATTACGACAAATGTCAAAAATAATCAGCGACATTGATGTCAAAGTAGCACTAGTAACAAATAGAGTATAATGAAGGACAACAGACTATCCCCATTTTTTTAAATTTTATATATTTTAATTTACTATTTTTCTAAATTCTTTTATCTGGTATGTTTAAATCACGTGGAAACTTCCAAGGAACGTTTGGGATTTCGGGATACATTAGAGTTAGTTGTCTGTACTTTTTCTGTAGGCAAGGGAGGGACAGTTAATATGAGCCGGGGCCATGTGTGGGATAGTTGAACCAGTACCGAATAGTTCAGTGGAGACATAAAATAGCAAGGATTGTGATATTTAAAAAAATTTGCTTCCCGTAGTTCGAGTTTCAAAATATATATTCTCCCTACCTAACAGGCCCAACAGCCCATCAATATCTGCACATCTAAATGATCACCTTAAAAGAATATTATAGCCAACTCTCTCCGCCGCTGACCGACGTATACCCTACATTTGTGATAGTGCCCCGGGCAAGAAAGTGGGTAATATTGGGGAATGAACCTCTAATACCTTTCACCGTAAAATCAAACGAATATGTTGTGCTTTGGAAAAAAAAGGAAAACAATAAACTAATAAAGATAAACGATTGTGGAGATAACTGTTTGAAATGGAATTATATAAAAAAAAAATCGTTTATGTAATTTGAGAATATGACAATTTAAGGCAAGGGGGATTTTCCTTTTAATAATTTGAAAATCGTCGAAGGGCTTCTATGTTCCAACTCCTTTTAAAGTTGAAAAACCGTACAAATTTTCAGTGGACTTCGACTTGCCACGAGCCCACTTGATAGAGAGATTCATGCACCATAAAAGGTCGTGAAATACATAATTCTATTTCTTATTCATCGTCTGGATGATGCAATTTATAGGCCCGATATTAAGAATCTAGCTCTATAAATAAATATTATTATTATTACGTGATGACCTAAGGGAGATAAAAATTTGAAATAAATGAGGGAATGTCTCGCGCGTATATTTTTACTTTCTTCCAGTCTAATTTGTAGTTGTTCCGGTGATTAATTTTCATGCGGTTTTATACACGTTCCGGTCATTTCTCACTTTTCAGGAGGGGGGGGGAGGAGTGGGCATCATAAATATTCCCAGCGGTCTGGTTGTCACCATTTTGAATTTTACTAAATTAAAAAAAAACCATCACGTTGTATAATTCAAAGATTAGTGATAACTTCTGTCTTGCATAACCCGGAAAAACAGATCCGCAAGAAAGGAAGAATTCACCACCTTGTGACATTTGAATTTATCGTTTCACTAATGAATCCGCAGCGGAATCGTTTATCAGTCCAATTAACCTAACAAGTCACTAACACAATTATTAAAATGTACGTGAATTATATATATATGTATATATACAGATATAAACAGAGATAACATTAAATTACTGAACAGATAATTACATGATTACATGAAATGACACCGAATTGCTGTTACAAGGTTAAGGGAATTCATATTCTGAAACAAAAAATACTTCCAATATCCTTAATAACTGATGTATATGTAAATAGTTGGAAGGCAGTAAATAGTTGTAAACAACTTAACTGGTGTACACATGAAAAACAACGCCGACTCGATGGGTAAATCCATATAAAAGTACGGGGAAGGTGTAAACCCAGGTGTATTACCAGTGGCAGGACTAAAATGAATTTGAATGAGTTCCCTTTAATTACCACTGTAAATGTATGTTAATCATGTTAATACTGGAGACACGGTGACAAAATATCGGAAATTTAGATTATAACAGCATCTACTGGGAGGGCAGGGTATATTATCGGATTTACTGTGTCCCACCAGCAATGCTACTGAAGGTGGCGAAAGGCCGAAAACTGGTCTAGGGAGTGGGGAAATCAGAAGAGTAATGCTGAGATAAATTTGCTCTATCGGTTTGGTCTATTTGCCGATCTGGAGAGTGGGCTTTGTCCTGCACAAAGCGAGAGGAGGTTGAAAAACTCAGTAATAGAATACCGAGTACGTACGCGACTCGTTTATATCCGCTTTCGGGCGTATCGCACTATACGCGCCACTATTACAAGCTCCAATCGCTTCTGGGCCCAATTTAAATGCCGTTCGGGACGGCCGTGCGCGTTTCGCCGTTTCCGCCCTACCCGCCAATTCCGGAGGCCGCCAATTTAAGAGCGGGCGATAGAGCGATAAAATGTCAGCTGAAATTGGCCAATAATTGATCTCGTCTGGGTGAAAAAGAGCGAAAGAAACCGGAGATATGGAGCAGTGTTCTTTTTTGCGTTTGGGCGTGTACCGGGGAGGGCGTGGTCCCCCGTACGTCTGACGTATCGGCCCCCAGATAAGCGCTGCCCACCACGCTTTAAAAACCTTGTTTAAATCGGTACATCATAATTTATTATGTCCACACTGAATTCACCGGCCCTACTATCATACTAATAAAATAATATCGGTGTGTAGCATTTTTATTTAATTGATTTTTTCTTTATTCAGCAGGCAGAAAAACACTGCAACCATATTTGACTCTGAGGTGACTACAGAAACGGTATTTGACTAAGGTATACATAAAGAAATACCTATTCCCGTGGATCCCAGTATGCTCGCAATATCAACCGAATTTTAGTTGTATAAACCGCATATTACAATATAAATGTAGGTAGAGAGCCGACGTTATTGATTTAACCTGGTATTCAAAATCGAAAACTGTCAATAACAGTAATTAATTTAATGCGTTCTTCAGAATTTTACAATTCTGTGCCACAAAAAACAATGACGTCGCGTTTCGTCAAAATAAAATACGATTATTGAATTTTATCTATTAGCATTTTCATATTAATCCAATCAGGATGGTCAAGATTCAAGATTGATAGATGATTTAGAATTATCACAAGTTCAGTGCATAAGCTTCTCCGCATTTCAGGTAACGCTATAACGGACGCGAAAGGCGAAGGATCACCTTCGGGACCTGATAAAGCGTCCGGAGGGGGCAGGTAACTTAATGGCGGCGTACATTTGATTCATTTTTTCAAAACGAATGGCGTACATTTGATTAAACCCGGGCCCAATTTTTCACCGGAGGGTGAACACATTCACTTATAATGGCCCGACAAATTCCACTCCACGGGGCAAAACTAGCAGCCGGTTTGAAACATGTTGGGAGTAGCCGATGAAAATAAATGCATCAAGATTTAGTAAAATATTTCAACGTCGGCTCAATATTGGGCCACACCCACACATAATTTAACATCTGAGTATGTAGTATTACTAAAAATGTACAGAATTCTATCCGCGCTTTATCGCTTTGTGAATGTTACGTATTGAAACCCATTAAAAATTGGCCAGAGGTATTTAAACGGGAACTACAAATTGTAGAGTTTAAATTTTGTCTTTTATAATACAGAAAATATTTGAGTGTCAAACCTTAATCCATTGCTAAAATATATTGAATGAATAAGACGAAGTGGGCTCACAGTGTTATAGGAGTCAGTTTAAATTAGTGCCGGACAACGTAATCGGGTGTTTCGAACTTAACAAGCCCCAGGCTACATTTCTCAACGCCCTCTTTCAACGACACGCCCAAGTGAGACATTATTGATACACTTTTTCTGTATGAATATTTATCTGTATAGTAATTGAGAAAAATAGTAATATTCATCTGGGCAAGTCTAACGGAAATCTGAAATCGGTTTAACTCGCCGTGAAAAGCAAATCAACGATAATGAAGACTGCCAATATACCAGGCCTGGAACTACATATTTTATCGTTTACCCGGCTTACCAGCATTCCAATGCAAAAACAATTTTAGTACTGATTTATTTCTCAAGTTCTTGTATCCAAAATGAGGCTCACATATCCATGCGCTCCAGTTTCTTGGTATAATTATAAATGATAATTAAAACTTAATGTGGCTAGCAAAATAAAGACTGCCACACTACTATACTATTTACCCTACTCGTAATCCATAAGAGTAAGAAGCCAATAAATCCACCATTGGATTATTGGTCTATCGCCAATATTGTGCCTATTGTAGTAGAAGTTTTGCATTTTGCATATCTTATGGGCCACGTTGAATATTACTTTGATTCCTTTCTGTATATTTTCCTAACACAGACAGACATCTGCAAAATGATTTTCCGATCAATCAATATCTCGGAATGTAATATTTAATAACTGACACTTTTGATTCTATTCCAGGTATCAGGTATATTTACAATGTTACAGGGCTGTAGATCATTTTACAAGTAGAGGTTATGCCGTTCATTAAGACTCGACGTTTACGGGCCGGTTTACATTTTGGCGAGGGCCATAAAGAGAGGCGACTCTCCGAACGCATATCGGAGCTAATTTTTTTTAAGCCCGCCCGTGCACAAGTACGCCCACGCGCCGGCTACTTAACCTGCCACCGGTCGTAATTCACCCGTGTACCGGTACCCGCGTTCCCCGGACATTCAACACCCGGTAATTCCCCGTCATAAAACCACCATCCGGGAGCCCAATAAATATCTGCCGTCTGTACCGCCGTTTACGTATCGCCGAATCTACACTTCAATCTCGCGTCCTCCGAGGAGAGCCCGGACGGTGGGGAGGAGGAGGAGGAGGAGGGTGAAAAAGTCGCGGACGAGATAATTTACCCAGACCGGTATTTAAGACCCGGGCAGATTCGGCCGGCACTATCATTATTCCGTTATTGAACCGATATTACAAGACCGCTCTCCGGTGATCGAGTTACGGGCTTCCGGAGAGGCTAATTATTTATCCGATCGGCAGTTCAAGACCCCGCCGACCACGGCTACCGGCCAAGTGGCCAATCGGCATTTCATGAATTACAGTTTCAATAACTGAGCACAGATTACAGCAAGCCTAAACAAGCTGATCGCGCGTAGTCAAATTAGGAACGTTTGCCGCAGTTCAAGAACCAATTTTTCTCTAAACTAAACTTGTTCTCCGTTGATAAATGAGGCAAATGTCCAATAAACATTGTGAGATAATTATATTATTGGCGAAGGAAATAGCGATCCTAAATCAAATATAAAGTAATTCGACGTTGTTTTTCTATAAACAATTTATAGAAAAATATCATAAAAATCGAGTTAAATACAGTCAGTTTTGTACAGCGATTGAATTCATTTTTCGTATTTTTATACAGGTGTTTGAATTCGATAATTTAATTTGGCATTTCGAAATGAATTTTCAATGGGCACATTCGACGGGACTGAAGCATTTTGAGTGGTCCTTGATGTACACATAATGGAAGAGCTATCCCGCGCCAAGTCAGATTTCGGGTTGGGCTCCTTTTACCGGCGGAGTGATAGAGCCCTTGACCCGGCTAGCGCAACACGCCCAGGGACCACCAAAAAACCCCAAACGGAACTAGAATCCTTAAAATTGGTCCTTCGGACCTTTCCCTCCTCATCGGTCAGTACGCCAATATCATCCTTGGCCTGGCAAATATGAGAACGTCGGATAAATCTTATGAACGCAGCAGCTCTTTCCATAGTTTTCGTAATTTTTTAATTGTATAAGCATATACTCTATCGCTAGTTGTATTTGATTCGGGTTGTAAATTCTGATTACATGTTTGGGTTATTTTTGAAAAAACCGCATTAATAACGAAACAAAAAACGAAGAGATAATTCCTGACGGATTTTAACCATGCATGTTCCTTCCTATATCCAGAACTATGCTATAAAACACAAAATAAGCGTACGGAAATTATTTTGAAACGGAGTGTACCAGCGGATCCGTTAATTCCAGTGATTATCATACCTTGGGGGTTATTTTCAGCTGAAATCACCAATGACACAAGCAAAACCAATAATGGCGGGGCCGTGCGAAAGAATTACCGGACGGTGACGCTGCTAGGCTCTCGAGTTGCATAGACTATGAATCACTGCCCATAAGCAGGGGGAGATCCGTCCGCGGGCCACTACCACCTTGGAAAACGGCCCGAGGTTACTACTTTTCACGATCACGACAATTTTCCGAAAGAAACTGTTGCATTCCTAATGACCTGAGGTACTTCTAACTGTTTTCTTCTCAGACAAACGAATGCATGTAGGACCCACGAATCCATCAACATGAAATAATTAAAATTACTTTTAATATTTATAAACAGAAATATATGCAATAACATATATAACCATTCTGAAGAATAGCCTTAATGTTTTCTTAAAGTGCTATAAAGGGACAGAGAGGGTTAGTGGAATTATCAAAGGAAAAGACTGTCTGTCACCACTCGCGTTGCCATCTAAATCTACTACTTATACTCTAATAAAACGAATGTTTAGATTTATTTGTAGACACACAAGTTTCTGCAAGAAAAGTAGATAAGAAATAAACATCAGTAATTAAGAAATGAAAATCATTACGTTTGTACGACATGTTACCAAAAAGTATGCTCAAAATTAAGGTTATTTTCAGAGAATAAAAAGTTAGCAAGAAATAGGCTACAGACACTGTGTTTCAGTTCTGCGGATTAATTGTGAATTCATCTATTCATTATGTTGTAAACACTTATCTCCTACACTAATCAGAATGTTGTACTGTGCGCTTTTATGAATTGTCTTTAGTACTGATCTAATTCATTCCGTTCTGAATAGTCTATCTATCTAATAAGTGGTGAGAGCCAGGCTGACCAGGTTTTTACCGAAGCGGCTGCTCTCCCGAAAGCTGACGCTGAAAGGAGGCTTACGTTGCTCGGTCGTGATAGTTAGTCGGACCGAAACCCCGCACCCCAGGGCCAATTTGAATCGTGATCGCGTTGAACGGAGCTCATTTTCATCACAATGCGAGACAAGCCATGTCCCCGCTCCAACTACAGTAGTCAGCCTAAATATACTCCCCATTTATTACCGCTTCAACATCTTACAACGCTCCACCTTCCCCCTTTGCTTTCGAGCATTTAGTCTGTGCTCGTTAATCTTTCGATAGTATTACGATCGATTGATGGGACCGTTCTCTCATTGTTAAAATCTGAATACGATACATTCTTCATACACAAAAAATATCAGTAATTTCGATAACTTTGCGAATGATTTTGTTCACAATTTTCCAAATCAAATCTAGCGCATCGTCAAATTTTGATAAAAACAAGTTCCTGTTCTCAGTTCCAACACTTACTGGGCCCGCAGGCACAGAATGACCACAGAAGAACAGCAATTAGTTCTCAAAAGTTATTTTAACGTCGTTCCACCCAAAAGGAAAAGCGGCGGAACGGAATCCAAAGGGAAAAATGTTCAAAATGACCTGTTCCTATTTGAGTGGGCGGCAATTCATTAATATTCATGGAGTAAAATGGGGGGGAGGACCCCAACGTACTCTCCTCGGACGTCGGTAGTTTTGAAAGTCAAATACCAAGAAAACTCGCCCATTAGCGTTATTTTAATTGTGCGCTTCCTCCATGCGGAATACGGCTCCAGCCCACGCTCCCCTATTTTTACGGTGCGTTCAGGCAATACCGTGAGCGAGAAGAGGGGCCGCCGAGAGAAATACGATGTGAATTTAAACAAGACGATTACGATCAGTTTTACAACTAATCCGGAAGAGCGTAATTGGACGGTTAGATCCCATTCTGAGATAAAGTTTATTTAAACGCAAAGAATAAAAAAACAACTAGGTAGTCTCCTTATTACTAATAATAACCGCATTTCCTATTTTCAGAACTGCGTTCTTTATAAAAATCGCGGCCCTTTTTTATGATTTGAAAACAACAATCTACAATTTTGACAAATGACTGACACTGATACAAGACAAGGTTGAAGGCTTATAAATTTATTTATTAGAAATTTTAATAAAAAGAAAAGAATTTGACAAGCAGTATTGTATTTGGCCACCCACCAAGCAACTGATTGCTCGAACGACATGTATGTTTATTTATTTTGAGTACCAATGGAAATAAAAAGCCGCCAGTCTAATTTATAGCCCACTTAAGAAGCTCGAACACTTGAAGTCAATCGCACTTGAGTGTTACACACCAGTCGATATTGTCAGATATTAGAACGCGTTCTCCATGCTTCCACCTCAGTTCGAGTGTAAAAAAATTGTTTAAGGGACGAATAACGAAGTACGAGGCAATTTATATTTAAGGTAAAATTATCGAGTAATACAGTAATTGTGCCTGCCCAAAATTATTATTATTATTTCCGGAACGCTACAATTAATCGCGGCCGAGTAATTTACAACGGGGCTAAAAAAATGGGGTACAATTAGGGCCATAATAGTGGCGTAATAGTAATCATCTCGAACGTATCCGCTCCCGTAGTCACTCATGAAAATACATAACCCCCCCCCCCCACAAGGGGCCGTCCCATTATTAAGTCCCGCATTTGTATGTATGCTATTATAATCGTATGTATTGGCTGGGGAGGGCCCGACAACAGGTCACGCAGCCGCCTCTCTCCATCCTCGCTATTAATAACGGCAATAGCACAAATTATAAATCAGCTCTCGCGGCTGTAATTATAAAAGCGTCTTGACGGATGTTCGGTGTTATATCTCGGTGTTGGGCAGACGCCGGTCTGCAGAGGCGTCGACACAGCGCTGGCGACAAACAAATGAGTCTCATTATCGGCCGGTCGTTCAAAATGCTTTACCGTTCCGCCGCTTATTTTGTACTTCTTTTAAACTCATAACAGTCCAGTTTCCGTATGGCAATTGGAAGATTACGATGTAACTTACGATAGATCTAATATCCTGTTAAAACTGTCGGGGAGTGATCGACGGCGCGATTGTTCAACGGGATTCAAATTAAATCGGTACGCAAATTAATCAATCGCGGGGTAAAGTTTCACGATTATTATGCAAAGTGATCGGATGATTGGTCGTTTAGAATTCACGGGTTGCATATTTCAATAAGCCGTCCAAGGGACACAATTGTACACCTACGGCAGTGTCACAGAAAGAACACAAGTTTGCCACATGCGATGGGAAACACCCTTATGTGGCATCTTTTTGAGCGTCCCTCTTCCCAATTTTCTTCATTCCCTTCTCTCATCTGCACCTGCCCTTATTAATTGTGTACGGCACAAGTATGATCGAGTGAGTCCTGGCATGGATTTCTTACGAGCTGAGGCAGTTAAATTTTGGTCCAATAACTGCCCCGCCCCCCCCTCGAATTAATAACAGCGGTGGAATTGTTTCGTCCGAGCGTGTAAATAAAATAAACCAGCGGCCAAAAAATTTATGCCGGCCAATTAGGCTGCGGCCTAATGGGCTGTGATAAATAGGCGGTGGGACCCCGTGTGCTGTGTCCGGGGCTCCCCCATCGGCGGAACTAATGAACGGACCACGCCGATGAAATATACGCCCCCCCCCCTAACTACCGGTCTTAACCCGGCTATTACCTGTATACCGGCCCATAAGCCAGCAGATATCCTACTGTTGATTTCCGGCCGTATCCCCCCACCTGCTACTACGGCTTCAGCAAACCCCCACGGCTACGAACGCATGAAAAATTAACCTTGACGCTACCTGATTTTGTCCAGACGCTCACAAAATTGGGCCTGGGAAATATCAAACAGAATCCCTTGACCAGATAGAGGGAGAGGGAGACACGAGGTCAGACGAACACGATTGGAACATGAAAGTTAGTGCAATAAAGTAATATTTAAGGTTATTACATGATTTCTACATTTCTATTTACATTAGAGTCCTGCCGAAAGCTATACTAGTATTGTACCGATACATTATTCGGGTTATCAATTGAATGGCTTATTTCTTGTACTGAGTACCATACAATGATTTTATAACTAATCGTTAGGGGGAATGTTGATAAGAGTCTGTATAGATGCAATAAAATTTGCTGAGGAACAAAAAATTAGAATATCAGAAATATTTATCGTCTATTAATATACAAGGCTATTCCAATAACATAATTACGTCGTCGCGATTATAAATTACTGTGGAATATTAATGTATCGATGAATTAACATATGCCTTGGTCCCAGAAGTGCAGGAATAAATACCTCGTCGGAAAATGGTTTTTAATTATCATCTACGTGATCATTTAAGACACCTAGTGATTGTGATCTGAGTGGGGACTGAATACAAGAAATATCCGGCTTCGTGAATATTTTAGCCCCATGGAACAATCGGGTCTCTATTTTAAGCGCATAAAAATACTCTTTGTCGGGAACAGAAATCGAACATTCGTTCCGGTCCCAATTGAAATGATGATATCGCGGACAGTTTTTATGTCTCAAATCAAATAATGCCCATATTCAACGGTCGAAACTCATCGCGAGACGGCCGGTAAATTGCCGACCGATCCGCAAATAAAGGAATCGAAAATTGTTGGGGCAAGTTCGAGAATTGGGCTCGGCTCCGTTCCGATGATAATGAGATCGGCCTTTTCGGTCCCGGCACTTAAATTTGTCTCGGAATTCACACTCAAGGCCGAATTTAGCCATCTACCGATCGCATCTATGTAAAACGATTTAAAATCGCATTAGAAATCAAAACGGGGATGTTTTCTTTTTTTTTATTAATTCCTTTCTGTTTGGCGTGTCCTAGGTTTTTCCTCTAAAGCCGCTCATTAATCCCCGATATCTGAGCGACTCGAGACCACACGCGCGAAGTTATTCGAGAGGAATAAATTATTTCGGCCGTAGTCACAAAATTGTTGCTTCCCAGGATAATTTAAATCAGGGTTTATTGTGCCGTCAAATGGTCTCAGGGACGGTATAATTGAAGGGATGCATTTCTGTGTCGAGGCCTCTCACCATTATGCGTCCTGTTCATAGAACATCTCTTCCAGTTTAGTATTCTCCTGTAATAACCTGCCCACAAGAATGAGAGTCAACGCTATCTATCTATTGAGGAAACATTATTTCTCAAAAATCTATATTATGGTAATTATAATGAAAACGGGTCTAAAATAAAAAGCATAAAACTGAAGGTGGCAAGCAGCTGCCTAAACCGGGACAGAACATCGCCAGAACCGCAAGGTTATCAATTGATACAACTTGCCGCACATTAAAGTTTAGCTGTCGAAAAATAAACGAAACGGATGTGCCTAAACATTAAAACCCCGCGAATATTAACGGCCTTGTTCCAAATCAAGTTTGCTCGGGTGGAGACACTGCCGCTATTAATCTCCTCGCGGATGAGGAATGGGCCCCCCACTCGAATGCTAATTAATCAAATTAAAACCTATTATTATTATGATCGTACGCATGATGTAGGTTTATTTTTTATTATTGTTATCTTTTTGTGTTTTCATGCCGTCATTTTTTTTTCTTTTTAGAGTTTATATATACCTGGCTATCTTCTCTGACACGTTCCTTCTAATAATCACTATTCAACTTTATTGAGTTTATTTCTGCTCACTGTGTAAAAACGCCGTTTGACGATCAACTTAATATGACTTCAAGGCTCAAATAAAGTCTGAACACCCTCGACATACATAAAATATTTTCCATCCCCATCGTATAGGCAGGCGACCAAATCGGTTTGCATTTAATGAACCGTTTCCCGTAACCGGGACAAAACGCCCAAACGCCAATTTTACAGATGCTCAACAATGTGAAATGTGCCTGAATGTGGGGCGGCGTTCGGAGTGTGGTCCACTCGACAACCCAGAATACCAGAAAGGATCTGAGACCTTCTGCATTTCCGATTTACATCGGAATATAGTTTTTCGTTTTGGTCCTACCGACGGTGGAAGACACCTCGCACGGGGAAAAACCTTAATCCACTTGTACGTACCGGGAAAGCCGAACACAAGTGTCTTGGCTTCATCGTGGAGTTTTATGAACCATATAAATGGTACGAGCGGGCATCGGAGTCGAGGGTAATTACTTGAGAGCCACTACTTGAGAAGAGTCAATTTCTCGCCGGAGAATTTAAACGGTGGCGCATGTAGTGATTTAACGTTCGGGCACACGGCTCTAGCCAACTGCATAATGCATACATAACGGCCATTGGATAAGTATCTTATGGAACATTTTGATTGTTGTTGTAAACGCGTCTTATTCGCAACGTTGAGCAATGTCAAATGGAGCAAATGTTTTGAGATCACCGTTATTGGCTTTGATTGTTGCATAAAACAAAATATTATAACGTATCAACGGTTTCATAACCTGTGACTGAAGAATCTTTTTGGTCCATTCACCTCATTTGTGGTAATCTGCATCAATGAAAATTACAAACGTTCATTCAGAAGGTATTCGAGTATAAGTGATAAGCGTAAAGTTCTCGGGTTTTTCTTGGTGTGCCGAGGCAATGTGGCTGTTAGACGAAATAAAATTTCCCTCTTTTTATCGGGTTCGACAGGTGAAACGTTTTTTAAACCGCGTCCTATTCCACTAACTGCGGCTGGACACCTGTTTGTGTGTGGGAGCACAGGGAGCTGCGGGCTCGCTTATCTCGGCGACCAGTCGGTGCTTCGAGCTCGAAACTGGACCGAGTCCCTCGTCTCAACGGTCCGGGATGGGCGCGAGCATTCTCGTGTCTTACACTGCCGGCTTAAGATAGGGCGCGCCGAGAGCCCAGAGATTAACGCGACACAGGAGGCCTGTCTCCAGATAAAGGTACAAAAGCGACTTCCCGTCTGGAAAATGGGCGGCCCTTTTATCGGCCAGAACTGGCTCCAACAAACACAATACGCCGGCAAACTGGGGGTTTCTAAAGCTTCGTTTTTTAAGTATTCTGTGTGCACGTTGAAAAAGCAATCCGGACAATAACCTGATAAATACCAGACCCCCCAACATAGCCGAAAATAATCCTGTGGACTGAAGATAAAACGAACACAAAGAAAACACTTTCACCCCTGTAACAAAGTCTCAAGTAAAAGAATTAAAACCTCATAAATAACCCAGATATGTATAAACCTATAACACTCATTACTCACTTTTCGCCGTGCTTTGGTGGACAAAATATGAAACTTTGACAGATATCATTATTCGGTTGTCTATCCAAACTGTTAAGAGAAAGTGCTGAGTATGCAAGCAATCATACCAGTTGGTCGAAATAGGAAGATTTTATTCAGCATTTTCTTATTCTACCTCAAGCTTGATATTTTTCGACACGCGAAATTCTTAATTTGTATTGATCCCTCGTACAAAGTATAACAACGCGAATTCGAATAACAGTGCGCCTGCGGCGCGAAACGTGCCGGAGTTTCTCGCTGAACAGAATAAAAATTATCTTCGCCAGTACAAAAGACATTGTGAAACCAGAATTATTATGGTTTACGGCAGTTTAAGGAGTGGCGTGAATTGAAATGTTGGTCGTGGATCTATTTTTCTCGTCCCCCCTTTTATAACAGACACCGGGCTGTGGCTGGGACAAGACCCGTTTGACGAATGCGTTGCCGGTGCGTAACGCGCGTTTTTTCGAGCCGCCAATCGTTTCTGTCCGCGATAATCGATACATGGCGCGGATTTGGCGCAAACGGTTGGGGAGTTTTCGAAAAATCGGGATTAAATAAAGTCGTGCAGGGAGCCAGTGTATTGAATTTGTCACGGCCGCGGGAGCGTGGCAATCAATCGTTGCCGCACGTTATCACTCTAAGGCCGCGTTGAATATCACGTGGTACAATGTGGGACGCCACCTTGTTATTAAATAGGCGATTAAGGCCCCTATAATGTGACTTATATAAAGCCGGGCCTGAATATTCCGCGAAACAGGAACTCAGTTACTACAAATCTCAGTTTATACAACTATCAATGATCTTATAAAACTTTGCCCAGTTTCTGCAAATACTTAAATATAAGGAATGAATAATAGATGGACCGCATATACAATTTAACTATATGGAAGTCGGGATGATCCATCGCTCTATTACCGTACTGCAAGTATAACTTATGGTGGTTAAAACGAATATTTACACAAATACCGGCCTACATACTGCCCAACAGGTTACCTGTTCCCCGCCTGCGTAGAGGGATAACAATACATACAAAGGCGAATTCCAAAAAAGGAAAATTCCTAATTTCACGTGATAATAGACGTATGAGGAGTGGAAATTAATTACTGACAGGTTTCGTCAGCGCTAAGACAACAAAGCCGATATTAACATTTTATACAAGAACATTTTTCCTAGCGTTAATCAGATTACATATACGTGTTATAACTTAATGAGATGTTAGACCTGTTATTAAAATATAATTTAAACGATTAATATTAGCTTTATATACGATAAATAACGAACGGTTTATTAAGAGTTAGCGTCGGAGGCCGACACAAATAAATGTCCGAACTACGTGCATTAGGTCACGCGATCGGTCTTAAATTTGGTCGGAGTAAGAAAATAAAAGGGAGCGAAACGGCTGTTAAATTTGACAAATGAGCTCCGGCCGAACTCTCGTTGTCGGGGCGTTAATTGGCCAATAAATAGGACGGGAGGAGAGGGCGAGATAAGCGGACGAGGTGGGCAGAACTCCCCCCTTTACAGTCGTGTCCGTTTCATTTGTCAACTCCGCGAGATAGGAGATCCTTCCTGGCCGGGCGGGGGCCAATTAAGAGGGCGAAGGGGAACAAGGGGATGGGAAAGAAGAACGAATTCCGAATCTCGCCCCAACGCTAATTGGTCGGCCGGCCACAATTAGGCGATTCGGCAACCGAACGGCCGCGACAAAGTGACGAGAACGCTCCGAAAAACGTGTGTTTCTCAGTTTTTCCTTCCCCGTTCTGATTACTGCTCGCCATTAATTATTACGCCTAATTTATGCCGCACAGAATAATTAATACAAATTAAAAAGTGGGCGGGAGAGTGGAAAGAAAGAGATAGAATGGTACAACCAACAATTTTGTATAAAACATACTTCAAAATCAAAAAAAGGCATAAACCTGGCTAGTTTTTATTGAAAGGTTTTGACATACGTACGCACTCTGTAGCTTATTTCAACGAATGGGAATTTCATTACCGTCTATCCTGCTTTATAACTATTTGGTAAACCATAGCGTGTGAAAGAGTTAAAAAAACTATTGTAGAAATATTCGTATAATGAAAGTTTAACTCGGGTGCAAATTGCTATTCAATAAAAAATAAGGATTGGACAATTTTGGAGAAATGCTGGAAGGAGTGGGGGGCCCCGGGTGAGTTACAAACCGACGAGATAGCGGAATCCGGGAGTTATTCGTGCCAGGATATCAACGATTTAGTCTTCCCTTTCCTCGGACGGGACTCCCAGCCAGCCTAATCCCGGCAATAAATCGAGCCTAAGGTATTTGCTAATAGCGCCACAAAATACAGCCGACCGGTTAACGGGAGGCCCCAAGAGAACTCCCACAGTGCTTGCCTTCCAGAGATCAACTTTAATGTGATATCTTTGAAGTTAATAAAACTTGAGTGCGCGCGCGCGTTTCTAAACATAATATATTAAATTCGACGTCGTTTTAATAAGTTTCGAACGTAATTCAATTCATCTACCAAAGTGAAGTAGGCACTGTATAAATTAATCTTGATCGGTTGCCGATTGTGCGTTATTAGATAAAATAAAATATCTTGTTATTTTCGATGACAACCAATGTAATTGTCTCAATTTCCTAAATAAGATCCAATGAATACGAGTAATATATCTCTCAAAATTAATGTATCCCTGTTATGCATTAAAGATATTGTTTAGGCATTGTCCCGTTAATGACGGAAGCAAATTTTCACATTTGATGGGATTACTCCAGAGATAGAGCGTTGATTCCGATGGTTTCCACAGTTCAATATGGGGTTTTAAGGTTATTCTTCAACCTGCGGTATAACGGCAGTTATTTTACAGACACTCACGGCCGTTGTACGAATGGAAGGATTTATATTTTGAGAGATCAAAACAAACGGGCCAATTGCCTGTACGAGTGCCGGGGTCCAGTTTTTATGGCTCAATTAAGGCCTGGCCAGAGTGGACAGGACCCGCGACGCGTATTAATGCCAGCCCCATTAATTTCTTCTCGATATTGTCGACGGATCCAAATGGCTGTTTGCATTAGGCAAGTCGACGTCGTTATTACCGACGGACTAATCCAGTCCGAGTACCAATCAACGTGTATTTGTCCGCTTCTTATGATAACAGAAGATTATAATAGTGCCTTTATAAGGAAGAATCATTATGTAAATACATTAATTCAACCATTCATACTCACGAGTCATTACCGGGGTTTAAACATTTCAACAGCAAGGGACTGTAGGGGCTATAATGCTACGATATCGACAGGCTCGATAAGGAGCGTGATCGTCCCGAAAGAATCGAGATGTTTTAATTGAATCCAATAATTTTTAACGACCCCCTTCCGAAAATCGAAAACGCCCATGAAAGAGCGGTCTGGAAGTTAATCAGAAAGGAAATTAAGGTCGAATTTAGCGGCCGCCTCCCGAACCCCAATCCTGTTATATATTATTATAGGCGGGCAAAGATATTTATCTGGAGCGGGGAAATTAAAAATGAATGAAAACTCGATTAGTTTAATGCATTTTTAATAGTCGGGCCACGCGAACTGCCGCCTCCCCCTCTCCAACCCACGTATCACTGTCACGTTTCGAGCCGGGTTTAGGAGCCGAATCCTATCCCTTTTCCTCGCCCGCAGATAACGTTGGGAGGGGGGTCCTTCGAAGTATTCATCCTAAACATTCACTAAAATCGCAGGACCATTACGGCCCTCGAAGATGACAGACTTCACGAGAACAAATGTGACAGTAAACGCTAAATACGATCTGCACCACTGGCGGTGTAACAGATATGTAACAACCCATCACCTGTGTAAGGTTGAAGAAATCGTTCAGTAACTACACTTAGTTCGGTGTAGATCCCCGGGTAACAAGTTTACGTTTTTTCATGACGTTTATATTCAGGCAAATAAAAGTCTGAACAGTTTTTTATATTTTATGAAAAGTCCGAACAACGTGAACGACGAGGGTAAATTGAATTTCGAGGTTACTTAATCATTATAAAGGTTATCATTTCGAGGTTACCTTCATCGTACATTTTTGTATATGATTACTAGGTAGATATGTTACTACCTCACTTTATCTATTCGCTTATGGTTGGAGATATAATTTAATGTTAATAAAAACGAAGTCATTCCATTCATATAGATGAAAAATAAAGTGAGTAGATTGCAAAATTGCAAAAATTGTAGTATCTGCTTTCTTTTAAATTCCAATAAACTGAAAAAATAATTTCAATAAAAGAAACCGAGTTTGTCCTTCAGTATGGTATTCCGTACTTAATTGCCTTTATATTTGGCCAAAGCATTATGCCAAACTGGAACCGGGGGTGGAAAAAAACGCGAAACTGTTTTACTGAAATAAAATAAATAAAACTGAACGGGCGGCACGTTTTTAAACAAGACGACTGCCATATCCTCCCGGTTTTATGGGACTCATAAATTATGCAAATACAATGGAAGCGTCACGCCCCAATGATTAATGGGGCATGAATAAAATACATTTTTAATCGGGCTCGGGCCCAATAATAAATTGTTTCCTGTTAAATTTCCCTTTCCATTAGAAACCAACAGGTGGCAGTACCGGGCGTCAAACCGCAAACGGCGGCCGGCGGACTACACTTAGCCGGAGAACACGCCCCCGGGGGACATTTCCCATAAAGGTCATAAATATTCAGGATAACGTTTCGTACCCCGGGGCTCGCCTCCATTGTATACAACGATTAACTGCGACATTAAATACAATCGAACATCGAACATTAAAAACATTTACATCGGACTTCAAGAAAGCTGACCTTAGATCATATCGAGCAGAACAAACTAATAATATGCGTGCAGCATTTATCGAAGAAAATACAAGCGTCATAACGTAAGCACAAGAAAAACGAAAAAAGTATTTTTATTTATCTTTGTAACATGTATCCTTATAAGATTGGTAATAAATAATTTCAAAAATATAACAAAAGTAATATATTTTCATGAAACATAATTAATAAACCATACTTAGTTTTCCAAATATTTAATAAAACTATAATCTACAGAGACATTTTCATTTCGATATACTTTCATACTCTCGTTTTCTTTTTATCAATATTTGTCATAAATTTACAAACTTCAAACTTTCGTCATGATCCACTGTACAGCAAAATTGTGAATTTCACTATTGCAGAATGGTAGATCGGATTAATTATTTATTTATTTTGTCAGAGTACAATTAATTTCTAATAAAATGTATGTAATTCGTTAAATTCTGCCAAAATTTCATAGGGCATGTGCGATCTTCGGTACGTCGAAGAATGCGAGTGGCGCGTTTCAGGCTTATGTGGAGAAATGCTGCCGAGGTCCCTGGCATTTCGATATAGCCGCCGATGGTTAATCGTACACGCGGTCCCCAATTAACAATGGCTGGGCTCGCCTTAATAAGGAGTAGTGCCAGCCAGCTCCTCAGTCCTAATCCTAATCGGCGGTCGCCGGTTTCGTTTAGGGGCGGTCGGTGCCCCCCGATTGAAACCCCACTTCACCGCCCTATTAGCCGACTTCAAAAGGCGGCAATTTTCTACTCGTAGACCCGTCCTAAGGTGAGTTACCCGGCCAGGAATAGCGGCTATTTTTTCTATTTAAACTACTGCCTTTTTTTTCTGTCTTCTAAACACGGACGAGACCGCCCATTATTATATCGTTAGCGACGAACGGGAATCGCCGGCTACACGGAAGAAGAACATTCCAGGGTGTGTGTCAATTAAAACCAAAAAATAGGCAGAAGTTCCTAGAGAATTGAGAATTCACGAATTCGAAAGATTGCTTCGATTGTTCGGTACTAGTAACGTAGCACCTTTAGTTCTCAGTGCCACCGATGAACAGTCTAACATCAACAGGAAATATTTGCATTATTCCTGAATAAATATCTTTATTCGATCGCTGTCATCAACGTTCTGTCACAAAAATGTGTACATTCCCTAGACCTACGAAGTAGATTTGTCGGCTATCCACCGTAACAGGCGTGAGACGAAAAATACGGGCAGACATAAATAAATAATTCATGATATCGGAGCGAGATGCGTAAATCACGCGAAGTAGTCATAACAGAACGCCGCTGGTTCCTGTAAATTTTTATTGGAAAGCCGGTTAACTCATAGCCGGGTAAATGGGGTAGGAGGAGGAGGGTTCAAGTACCGTGAAAGCGGTTCCGCGATGCGGCCGTGGAAGCTCACTCAATCAACTACCAGCGCTTTAAAACCTCTGAAACCCGTCTCCAATAAACGAAGTCCGGCCGTAAAGTCCGGGCCCGTAACTCGTGGCGGCGGACGCCGGGCATAAACTGCATCAAATTAATGCCCTTACTCGGCCTAGAAGAGCCCCCCCCCCCATCCCGAAAGGGAAGCCGCCCGCTTGGCGCTTCAGATTTGAATCGCGCGGCAACAAAGTTGGCTAACAACGGCAATCGCCTAAAGTTACGGTCGGGCCCCCGATCAATTTCAAAAGGAGAAGTTTTACGATTGCACTGCCTCAGTATCGGCAATCGACATGAATCGATGTTCGTACAAATTTCATGCCAGACCAAACATAACTCCGACGTCCCTACATGGACTGTAATTTCCTTCTACCGAGTACACAAAAAACATCTACGCTGTAGACACGGTTTAAATTCAGTTCTCATATTTTATTAGTTGTTCAAACATAAATGATTTATTGGTAGATACTAAAAAATGAAATAAACAATGAAATGATTAATCTCAAATTATAGTATAGGTATTTAGTAACTACACAAATGAATTGATTTATCTTACAAACTTACATCTACCTGTCGGTAGAATATTTGAAATACTTCTTCACCTAATTGTTCAAACCTCAATTTTAAAGAATCAGAGAGGAAAAACTTTCACTGATACCAAGCAGGCGACAGAACGAACTGAGCGCAACGGAAAATCAATTGGAGAATCGTCATTTGTAAATTTCCAAACTCGCGAATTTGAAATTTATAAGACTGTTAAGTTGGTGAAAGAGACGGGGGGGGGCAGGGAGGAACGGCCGTTTATCAGCTCCGAGCCGGGCATACTACTACCACCACTACCACTACCAGCCTGCCGATAAATCACACGAAATCCCCGCAGGGGGACCCTTACCTTATTCGGTTTTATTTATTTCCCTATAGCGAATATATATTTATTTTTCGCGGCTACGACGACAACGTGCATATGCATAATACAAGGTGGCGTACACGAGATACCCCGTGTCCGACAACGGCCGGCAAAGTAACGCGGATTAAATTTAAAATGTTTGACAAATTGATATCTTGTTGGCAGTCATCCCTGTACTTTATGCGTGCATAAAAATGTATATATGTACACATATACAATATACAAGGGGACAATATTGATTATTACGTCTCGATTGTTTATCAAAATAGAGCCCTTATATATTAAAGGGCGGAGAACCGTCTCAGTACTTTTTTTACTACACAAAACTACTAGAATTTAACAATATTAAATTCCATTGATCTATATAACTGCGTTGCCGAGTTAAACACACCGAATTCGTCCCTGCCGGCGTTTAGACAAATAACTTCTTGAATGATTATTTCGGCAGATTACTCCGACCTACGCCAAAATCCGGGACGAGCCCCGGCGTGAGCGTGGGCTCCCGGAGCCGAGAGACGGGGGCCGTTTAAAAGTTGGATTAATGAATGGCACACGGTTTCATCATTTCCATATCGTCCTTGGCGTGATTCTAATGGACATGCTCAGGCGGGGTTACGGCGCCCATAGATCATCGCGCTCCCCCCCCCTCGCTAGTTGCAGTTGCGGTCGCGAGCACCGTTATTGGAGTTTAATTCAATCTTCAAGGGTGGACTTCATATGCCGCACTTTAAAAACTCTATCTCTATTGTACGAATTGACTTTGACGTTGCTTCCTCTCTCCAGAAGAACCCTTCACACTATTTTCTTTTTAGTATTATTTTAGTATTACAAAATAAAATTTTCTTTTACGTAATCCAAAAACAATCAACTTTAGAGAAATCGAAAATTTGGCTTCGATTCGAATACAAGATCGGTAATTAAGAAAACTATATAAAAGGTATATGAGATAATGAACTACGAATTGGGCATAGCAGGTAGAATGATGTAAACGTGATTATAAATTCTGAAATTGTTGTCTGCTCTTGCTATAAAAGACAGTTATATTCCTTTTTTTTTATTTTCGACCGAAATTATTTGTGCAGGAGGAGTACAAATGCCGATGTATACTTTAATAAATGGTATATGTAAAGAGGGTTTCGGAATTCTCGACGGACTCGAATATAATGGTTTCCTTGTAAGCTCCAGTATGCAAATTCGGCTATTTAAATACGTATATGGGCATGTACGGCCGTGTAAATGAATTCAGTGGGGGAGGGTCCGAGTGTACGCCCGAAACCCCCGAAACAGGTTCAATGGGAAAGGAGGAAAAAAACCTTTTATTGAATCCTATTCAACGCTATCCGGGGGCGTAAATCTTGGGTTTTTATACGGGCACGACAACTTTTCGACATTTATTCAAGTGCCGAAGGGGCGGGGAGAGAAGGAGCTGAAAAGAGCGGCGAGACATAAATGGAAAGACGGGCAATATCAATTAGCCGCCGGCCCATTGACGAGTTAAAAGCCGATAACGTTTCGAACCGAGTTTCTGGGTGACATACGAAAAAATATCCGTCAAACAACTGATTTAGGGGGCCGAGATCCTGACGCCGATAAAGGCCGTTCGAAATAAGAAAAATATCCTTCTCCAAATAAAGAACGCCATTGAAGAGTATATAATAACGAATTAAGGACGTGTAAGGCTCTCGGGGAGGCCGGGGGCTTTTAAATATCGTTTAAAATTCAGTTCTCGTGCGGCGCCACCGAAGGGTGGGGAAGAGGGAGAGAGAGGAACGAGAGAGGGAGAGGGAGCTCAGTGAGAGGAGCGAGTATCCACATCCTGAAACAGACACGAGCGTCCGCATTCCCTCACCGATATCTGTTAGACTCCTCATTTATATAAACCCACATCGAAATGGCCAGGCAAAGAATCCGAATATTCCTTTCCAGTTACGGCTTTATCTATTCGCGACAACAGACACTTATATAAATCTTGCCGTTCATTCTGCCCAAGAATATACATTACCTATCCATAAAATTTCGTGAAAATATTATTCCATTAAAATTCGATCGCGGGGGCCCAACACCGAATGCATTGCCGACAAGTAGGTAATTTATATTACGAACAATAATAATTTCTCTTAATTAAATAGGGATAATGCCAAAGCCTCCACTGTGGGAAAAAATTAATTAGTAAAGTTTTTAAATGGTTGACTCCAAATGACAACTTTTATTAATAAAGTCTTCTTACGAGTATCAGGAACAGGTATCCTAAACGGACGACGGAACGATGGACCCGAGAAACAAAGACAATATAAGAACACCAGAACTGATGAACTGATGAAAATTCAAATTGGTCCCCGACCCTAAGTATTAATTGGGCCCAACCGTACAACTAATCCGGCATGAAATTGTGCCAGAATCCAGTTATTAATTTCGTACCCCTTTTCCTTTTTCGGAGGTGAAACGCGAATATATTAAGACGGGGAACGAACCGGCGAAACAAAAATATATCAGCCTTGTAATGAGCTTGCGGATAGGTATAATTTCTTGTAGGCATTCCTTCGGCGTGAAATGAGTTCGAACGCGGACGCAGTTAATTGAAACGAACGATGGTTGCCGCCGTTTATTTTATTTTAAAATTGCTTATACTTATAAAAAAAAGTGTACAATAATGTATACGCGAAAAATTTAATATGGTTTAATGTTGTTGTCGCTACTTGCTCCGGGATCTCGGCATACGGATTCATGGGAAAACTGGTTTTTTTTTCGTTTCTCTTTTATACATGTGCAAAAGCGAGGCTGGATAACGATTGAGTGAGGACGATAAATATATAGGAAGGCCCGATAAAATCGATAATTAAGATATAAACGTTTTTCCCCGGTGCGCCACGGTCTATGAGCTAGTTTAAATACTTGAATTTCATATAAAAACCGCGGTGAAAAAAAACTTGCCATTCCGTTTGTAGAGTTCCCGAGCGGTGTAATCGAGTCCACACTCCGTGCCGAGATCATAGCTAATTTACAGCCGTCTCAAAAGACGAGAGAACGAAAAAAGAAATTGGTTCAGGAATCCCGTTCGCCCGGCAATCCGAAATCGATGAAGCCCGCGCCGTTCATTAATTAATCGTTATGAAATATCCGAAATCACGACCCTAAAAAGTGTGATTAAATTTTATGTTTCCTCGTAATTAATTTGAATGTTTAAGCGCTCGAGAGAAAAAACATGATTTACGAAGTACAGTAGAGTTTATAGAGTCTTCTTCACCTGGGACTTACAGGATATCCAACTTTCTTCGTAATTTGCCATGCTGACGCTTATTATGTTTGATCGTAAGAGGTTTTGAAATGTGCTTGGTGAAACAATATTGGTATTATTAGGAATAACTTAATGCTACTTAATTCCCCACATGAATGTTACGATAAGCCGCTGTCAGTAAATATGTTCTAGAAAGAGGCCACATATATTTGCAATATTACCTCCCGTTGCACAAATTCGAGGCCCAGTTTCTCATTTTATTCAAGTGCTAACTTGATTTATGTTACAGAAGCAGTTTCTGAGCCAACGAACAGTTATATATTTTCAGGCCGTATTTATATTTCGATGTTA
Source organism: Lethocerus indicus (assembly GCA_019843655.1). Taxonomy (NCBI): domain Eukaryota; kingdom Metazoa; phylum Arthropoda; class Insecta; order Hemiptera; family Belostomatidae; genus Lethocerus; species Lethocerus indicus. The sequence continues at coordinate 15,350,729 of JACDQD010000008.1, forward strand.
AAGGGAACTCTTTTTTACATTGCGCGGGGAATTAATTTCAACCACAGATCGGCACTTCGATTGTGAAATATAAGGTCTCCAATAAATTTGAAGAGAACATTTAATGCATAGCAAAAAAACTACTGTAAAAATCATTGCAAACTAACTGATAAATTAAACTCTTTAGTTTGCATTAGTGGGGCTGTTGATAGTTTGATTCAAGTTAAAGATCAACAAAGGTCTACACTGAATATGAATTGGATCCATCATTCACCGCGAGGCGGAATCGTCTCGTTTGATCGGTAGGGGCCAATAAAAAGTGGCAATCGATCAATTCCGAATAGAATTCCAAGTCGGCGGGCGTTCGCCGAAGTCAAGTCCGACATTTATCATCCGGCTTCTGAAGTTTCTCTTATTTGGCAAGTCAGACCGTCTATATTGGTATTCAGCCGGACAGAATGGTACGAGTGAAAATTCAAATCGGGACCGCCGCTTTCGGATGGCGAACGGCCGAAATCGGCGAAACTGGGGAATATTGTACCGCGCCAACAACATCCTTCACCTCCCCTTCTCACTTTTTCTCCAAATATCCTATTAAATTAGGATGCAAAGAAAGCAACTTTACCGACAAAAATATGTAAATATTAAAAATAGAATAGATTACCCGGTTTCAGTTAATAAAATATTCTAATAAGCAAAATATACAAAAGAAGTATCTCCTTTTCGGAGCCGAATTCCCTGCCATTAATTGACTACTAAAATAGAAAAACAAAACAATTAAATTAAGTTAACCGGTGGAATTTTTCGAAAGCCTTGAGAAGGCCTGCAACACCCAAGGAAACCGGATACGCGAGGACGGGTCCAATTATAAATTCATAAAGTACCATAAAGGAGAGACGCAGGTTTTTCAAACGTTCGAAGACTGGGATGGCTGAAGCAAGAAAAAGAGTTCGCGGAGACCCATATACATCTGGCGACCGGAGAAGGATACCGAGGCGGATTTGAAGTTGGATAAAATAAAATGAAAATAAGTACCAGGAGAAAAAAATATAAAACGCGTTTTATTTATAATAATAACTATAGGAACAGCCTTATCCTGTTGTAAGCCGACACCATCATCTGGCTAATATCCGAGTTACGCAACGGCTCTCGATACCGGTCTGTCGGGGGATCTCTCCCCTCCATCCACGGTCGGCATAGCCGACAAAAAATAGACTAACATTATTTAATTGCCAGAGTCATTAGGCGGTGACAAACTATATTTATCGACCGATACAGGAAAGGAAAGTATGTTTAGTGCATTACTAACGCTGCGATGAATTATTGCAGTTCGTTGAATTCATTAGTTCCCAGGGCAACCGTTCACTGTCTATAATTCTTAATCTCTGTTATTTTTCAATTGTTTTCATATTACGCCCGTTGGAAGAATTATCATTACAACAATTATGACGAAGTGGGCAACCTTATGCTTCCGGAATTCCATATTCTGCCAGTTGATTTTGTGATTCTGTGGTGGGAATGCAACCGCAAGAAAGATGGCTCCAAAGAGAAAAGTATGGTGTTAATGAATTAACAATTCGGTACATAAAAAAGGCCGAAATTATGATTAGTGTGATTGGTTTTGCAGCGTGTGTCCTGTTAGTAGACTAGATCCTCTTCGAAAGAATGGGTGGAAATTTGGATATAAGTTTCAAAATGGTGGTCCTTTCGGACTCAGCTAACAGATGCTTAGAGTAATTAATTAATTTTTTAAAACTACTTCCTAATTAGCGTTTTAATACGATATTTGTTGTATTACTTGGAGCTCCTCATACCACATCTGATTTTGTCTTACTCCGAACACATACCAGTACTAGCAAGGCCCTCTCGAGATCATCTGACCTCGACGGCGAGTGAATCCGCACAGGGGAAGATTCAAGGCCGATGGAAATAATCAAAATTTCGAAAGCCACACCTTCTCCCGAAATGTACTCATAATTCACGAGGCGGGTCAGCTCAGCACCTGCCGGCAGAGCGTTCCCAGTCCCCTCCCAGAACTTATATATTATGTCGGGGCGATAAAACGAAGGCCGGCGCAGAAAAATGGGCCGTCTAAAAGCGTCGGTCCTCTCCAGCTATGAACACGAGCCGCGAGTCACCCGGAGCCGGATACAAACTGGGGCTCGGGTCCCAGCTCTAAGCCTATAATTAAGCTGTAAACTCGGATTTATAGTCAATTTAAGCCGGCCCGAAAGACTGACGTTGTTTACCTTTAACAGTCTCGTTTCTATATCCGAAGCGGCCGGCTCGTAAAATAAACGAGCCGCCTTCGGATCGATTAAGTTCTGACGAACCGCCTCTCGGGGAATCGAGGATAAGATAAGGTCTAACTTACCCTGTATACGGTTAAGCAAATATACATGTCAACAACTAAACACAAATCACCCTATCGATTTCTAGTCAGCCCAATGCGAGTAAATCATTTTCTCCAAATGACTTAAAACTGGGTTTTATATCCTGTAAGCTGCTATTACAGAGATAACTGTCGGCAATTAATACCTCACTAGTGTTCCTGTCTGAGCGGCAATATGCGAAAAGTAGAAACGAGTCTAGAAAACAAAAAGTAAAACCAAAAAAAAGCCTCGAATTTTTCAAAATGGAAGAGTCGGGGAATGACGAAACGTAATGGTCAGGACGTCAAAACTCCGACGATGCACGCATGAGAGAGGGGCGCCTCGCGTATTACGCAATTGAGCAATTAATTTTGCTCCCAGGTCCAGAGAGCCTGATGAGTTGGATTTCGCAATCGAAAATCCGATGGCCGCCTCGGAGATTTTTTTATGGTCCACTTATCGTCGCCCACAAAAAAAAAATATATATATATATATATATATATACGCGAAAATTATACTCCCGAGTGGTAAATATTTTAACGGCGACTCCATATTTCTTCGAGGGCCTGTTTATAATTTTTCGACGGGCGTTCGGGAAATATGAACCGCGGTGCCGTTTATTATCCTGAGCGTTAAGTGCGACCGGTTCATACGTAAGACGTATAAATACGGACCAATATGTTTATTACTCAATTTTGAGTACTGCTATAAAAGTGAAACTGAAAAAAATTTCCTAGAATAGAAAATAATAACCCCAGCGATATTTTACGGGTGAGTAAAAAAAATTGGGGGTGCCTGTTGATACTAAACCCGCATTACACTCCATACAGTGTACGTGTCCGAATATGCCCTGAATCTTAATGTTGAGAGACTTAAGATCTATATAAATTACTGGGGATATAAATACAAATAAATGGTTTCATATCGTTTTAAATATATATGTGAAATTAAAATTAAAACTAATTAAATTAGCCTAAGTTTGGAGCGCTAAATTAGCGTCTCGAGGGGGCCAGGTGAGTATACTAGAACATCGTAAATCGTGCGATTGTTTATTACGTCCTAAACTATAACGTCTTATCTTATTCCATTAGTAATATGGAATGTCAGAATACCGTACGGGGGACAAAGAATACATGATTTATTATTCAGTATCGAATATCGTATTCTAAATTAGTTTCTTCCACTTGTTAGGTTTAGTGTTATTTTGTGCGCCATAACAGTACAGACAAGATTTCAATCCTGAACCAACTAGCCAACTAAGGCCGCACCCTTCGCAGAAAGGCAGTTGAAATCGGCGAACGTGTGGCGAACGTGCACTGCGACGTTAGCGCACCCCTGAGAGTGGTACGGCAGTGTACTTAACTAAGGTTCAGTAAATGTCGGTCATCGGAACGGCGTAGGGTGGAGGAGGACCCCCTGATCGAGAGGATAAGTTGTGCAGTGTGGAGATTTAAACGCAATGGCGGCCGCTTTAGAAAGGGAAAAGGCTCAAAAGGAGGGATGAGTCCGGTTCCTTATTCGTCGCCAGAACATCCCCACTAGCCTCCGCTAGTCGCGTTCGACTAAATTACACATAACCGAACCCTCCGTTTAAGGGGGGAAACGACGCTAAGACCCCGCGTATATAGAATAACACTCTGTCATGTCTTCCCCTTCACCGCGACCTCGGGAGAACAAACTAAAATTACAGACAAGGACGCGGCCCATTTTTTATGCTTCCACCAATTTGCCAATAAACGTGAAAAACGAATAGATTTTACCGGGTGGCGGTTTTCCATTACATCGTTGAACAGCGGAATCGAAACGAGTAATGTACGGATTACGAATCGAATAATAAAGGACAAGGCCAGGTCTAATATGTTCAACATATTAGAACAGGGTAAAAACCAGAACGGTACTTTAACTGAGGGGATGTTCATTTAATGCATTTAAGCTTAAAGCGTATATATTCATGGCTGAAAGTTACCTAACGTAAGGATGATGAGAGATTAAAACAATTTCGGAGAGTACACTAATGGAAAATGGGGGCCACACCAAAAACGTTCCCACACGACGACCTCGCGAATCTTCCAGTATAAAGCTATAATAAGCAGTTTAAAATACCCGTTTTGTGGCCTGCGAGGGGTTGGAATAGTGTAGATTTCGTGTGTTTCTGCACACGAAATCAACGCTATAATAATCAATACGTCGTTTAAGAAGTGTAAAACTGATTTCGCAGATATCCGATGGGCGGTTTACTACTGTCGTGCATCGGGCGGGCACAAGGTACTCGAACCAACGGGGCGATTTTCGGGCGCTAATTCCGAACGGAAAGCGAAGGCGCCACCTTCCCCTCGGGTTAGTGACGGATATAATCATCAGCATTGTCTTTCCCAGCTGTCCCGCGGATACGGGAACAATAAAGTTCAAAGAAACGTTACCCGGGTGTTACGGGACAAAAGAGTCTCTCTCTCTCTCTCTTTCTATCGGCTTTGGCTTACATGGAGAAAGCGCGTGACCCCCCTCCCTCCCACCCCTCACCTTACAACCCTCCGGACCGGATTTTTAACCATTGTTCCAAACAACAATAGGGGAGAAAACAAAAGTTGGAAAAAGCGTTAAATTTATAATTCAATACTTGGCCCGGGTACCGATGGGTACCTGTCGATAACTTCTTGGGCGTGAAATATCAGAAGTGTTGAGTCATGAATGCATTTAAAATACGGTGGTTAACCCGACGCGCAATCGATTGGAGGCGGGAAAAATGATCATGAAAAACGAATCACAATGTAAAAATACACAGCGGAACATTCAACATACTTCCTCAAACTTCTTGTATATATAAGGTATGTGTTTTTTATTTATGAGATGTCGACAACAGATATGAGAAATGTGGAAATTGTTTACCTAAAAACTAAACTTTTGGCATAAACAATTGAAACATAAGGTTATTTTTGAAGTGACCGGAAGCAAAGCATGCAGTATGCAAATTTTCAAGTGGCAGTTTAGATAGAAAAACTTTTTATCCTATAATAGGTTAATACGCGATAAAGAAAGTTCAGATAAAATACTGTAAGAGTAATTGTATTCCAAGATCTTACGGACTCTAAAACAAATACCTTGATTTACAGATATAAACACATTTCTCAATGTTCTGCACAGAGATTTGTCGAAAATGGCGCCTAAAATTACGTCCTCCGATCGAATCAGAAATTTATACTGACGGCGGTTCGGTATAAGCTTGTGCAATTATTAAGAAGAAATATTACACGGTCACAAATTAAGAGAGGCTGTAAACAAGGAGCTCTCGGCCGGAATCGAACTCCCCATTTAAGGATATATTGCAAAAGATGGAGCCGGTAATCGTTTAATAACCGGCCGCCTGTCGTCTAATAAACGAACATCCAGTGGCGGCAAATTGCAAGCTAGTTGCAAACGTCAATTTATCCCGGCCAATTAAGACCGAGTATTCATTTCCCCCGGGATTGGGTTTGAGGGAACGATCGCGCAGAGAGCCGATATACTCGAACGCTGTCGACCTTATAGTAAGCCGGAGTTTATTTGCCATAAATATTGGCAATTGAGGTAGATTTAACGAAGGATAAGAATTCTATAAGTTGTTTCTAAACATTCGATATTTCTATTAAAATGTTCTGCTAAAATCCGCGTCTTTATAAACCAGAAACACTGTTGAAACATGCCGTCGTTTTATATATAAATTCATTATTAAAAGAAACTGAACAGGAAGACGGTCTCATATCTTTAAGTTATTGCGGTAGAAAACTACCCTCAAAGTCTTGCAGATGACTTCAACAAATGCTCTCTTATTAAAATTGAATAATATCGGGAGTTATCATTTTAAAAATTAAAAATGAAAAACCAATCTTAATGACCAAGCTCGCTAGACCGGTTCGGTTTTCCACGATCAAACCTTGTTATTAGTAAAATCGTAATTTTAATTCTAATTGCACTATAATTTTAATCATTTTATAGTAAATTACAGCCCCTACAAGTTATTAGCCAATTGAATAATAATGTATACGAGAATCAATTAGCCCGGTGAAGGAAATTGGATAATTAATGTCCAGGCTCCTGAAGTTTATCAAATAAATGATTGCATTTTGTATCGTCAGATGAAACACATATATATTAATCGATGACATGTTTCAACACGTTTAAACCCACTTAAGGGTATACACTGCCCTGCTGGTAACAACGGAAAGCATACCCCGATTATGCTGAAGCCATATAATTTTATATATAAACGCACACAACCACACGAGTTGGGGTACACTGCTGTCATCATGCACGTAATACTCATATTCGTATGTTCGTATTTTTATTTAAATTATTTACATGGAGAAAGGTGACTCGCAAAAGTCTCATTCTCTTTAAAATAAAAAATTCTCTTTCATACTATCTCGAGATAAACACGCAAGCACTGGAAACGGGGGCAGACCCAAATATTTATTTGTTCGCATATTTATGTTGTTCCTACGTTCGGCCGCCTTGGTACAAACGAGTTTCGTAATAAAAATCGAGGTTAGCCTTTTATCTGCCCTCCTATAATTAAGGGCCGGACATATGGCCGAACCTGAGACATAAAATGGCGTTGGCCGGGCGATAATCCGGTGAGATATGGCGGGGCAGAGTTCGCAAATTTATTTTCAGACCGAACGGTGTTCAGCGAAAACCAGGAACCTCCGTTCAGAAATGGACCAATGCGTGTTAGTTTAGTCGGGTACAATAAGTTAGCGGACAAATGAAGACGTTCAGCGCCAACGGGGGGCCATCTCTGAACGTTTCAACAAACGCGCTTAATTAAGCCGTGAAAGTGGTTCGGGCACGCAGTCGGAGCTAGTTTAAAGGCAATATATACTTCGAGAGATTTATTCGCTCGTTTGATCCCGTTTTTAGATAACTGGTGAATATGAATGGGGCATTATGGCCCTCCTGTCTCTATTTATTGCCTACTGCACAGTCAGAATTTTATATTGAAATTTACAATTAAATGAAAAATGTGCCGCCGTGAAAACAGCAATGATGCTCTTAACATATGGCTACGACATGGACTACTGGCTCGCAGCCATTCCTATATACAAATACAATTTATGATACCACTTTAATAAACTAATTATACGTGAGTTAACGAAGAAAGTAACGAAGAAAATGTATCTGATTTGTTTGCTTAAAATTAATAATAAATAAAAATTATTTAGGACTTACAGAGATGAGATCGTTAAGATTTAGTTCAGAAGGGCTGATTACGAAGGTGTTTCTGCGCTTACCTGAAAAAACAAACAGAATATTACAATCACATTTGTAATTAGTTCGTTGTCACAAATACATTTGTCGATGTTTTTACAAATTTTTTACTTAATTCGGTACATAGCAATTGTTCATATTGTGTCGGTCGGTTTTCTGGTAATTCTTGGGTGTATGTCGAAGGCAGTGCGGAAACACCCGTTTAGCGTTATTTGATGTTTATTCATCTGCGTTTTGCAAAACTGGGCAAGCGTGAAGTGGTGATGGCCCTGAACCATACAGCGATCTGACTACCATAAAGAACACGGTCCGAACATCTCGTATCGAACAGTGGCGCTGAAAAGGAGTCAGCCGTTGGGTATTGTACAAATGGGCGTAATGCACTGCCTACAGTTTGGAGTGCAGCAGGCGGGTTCATTCAACCGCGGCCCCCTCGGCTTAATAAGATTAATCACCGGCGGTTCCGGCCCTTGCATTCCCGACAGTCCGAGTGCCCGTGCACTGGGCACGGGCCGATTTTTACATGTAACGGCTCAAATTACACCACGAAAGCAGGCTTTCTCAAGGATACACAAGGTATAAGACGCCGGTCAGAACCGGGTCTACTTCTCAGCCTGTGTTTTTAATAAATGCGTAAGAACCATAAATTATACCTCGGTTCTTGGTGCCAGACGTACGACTAAGGGAGCGATTGTGAATAATTCAATTATAAAAGAAGGAATTTGAAATTTATGCGGTCGACCGTCAGATATTATTAATCGCGTTACAATTTTTATATCACGGACCAAAAATTTGATCTGGAATTATATTTCCCCAGTAAAAGTTAATTCCTAACCATTTACAGGACAATTAACGTTCTACTACATCAGGTCTAATCATTCTGCTCTGTTTAAAAGTATAAAACAGTCCCACGGTCTGCCATTTCATTCTGAACTGGCCAGATTTGCTGTATAGTTAGATTTGTTTGTTTCATTCCAAGCAGACAGTATTTAGAGCAAAACACATTCCACACAGAAAAAAGAAAACGAACTAAGAAGAGGACAAATAAAAACTTCATTCCAATCCTAGGAAAATACCCGTGTCATCGGTCATAAATCCCGAGCACTCGGCGTTCCAACTCGTCACATTTAAACAAGACAGTTCAAGCGGCTTGCAAGACTCTCCTGAGGGACAATGACCCTGAGTTGTGCACTGTTTACGCCTCAGTCTCCTTCAGTTACTCATTAAACGATTACCCGTTTTATCTTAAATGCGCGACATATTTCTGTAAGAATCTTGCAAGTGTGACTAAACAGATACTAACCGTTCTATGTAAATAGAATGATTAATTTTTGTATACATTACATTACGTGTCCTATGCTTTCTCAAGACACCGCTAATCAAAACTGCTGACAAATAAATTCATTGTGGGGCCGTCACCTCGTTGATGCCTCAGTACTTGTGAAAGGTGTCTTATACCTAAGAACGGGAGCTTGCTCCAGTGAGGACTATCAAAGCACAGTTTCGGGTGTCCATTAGGAGTAGCAGTGGAGGAGCACTGGCAGCTTACCAAACACCCGCACTATAATTCTGGTCTGCCTGCGGTCGTGGGTGCGGCCCGAGACACGTACCGGGAAGTTGCCAGGCGACACGACAAGGACCCCTAGTCCCGCCGTCCAGCCTCCGTTCTCTCCCTCTTTTATTTTACACTCCGCGTCTCCTCCGGCCCGACATATTTACGACGTTGACACTGTCCGGCCAATAAATAAAAAGTCCACCGAAAAATTTGGGGATTTATAAATTAGAAAAAAAAAACAAACGGGTGTGGCAAATTGGGGGTAGCCGGTACCGCCTACGCCCAGAGCCCGCCGGTTTTATCATCCCAGTTAAGTAGCCGGAGCCTTTCGTATTATTGGAATAATAAGCGACGAGGAGACCACACACCGGACGATTAGTATGCATAAGCGCGTCTTCCCGTCCTCGGGACGACAGGGTCCTTTGAAATATGGATTACGTCCTCGCGTTCTTCCAGTCTTCGGACGCCAAAAAACTGGACCGAAAGGCCGCGGGCAGACGACTCACGGTGCCGTCATCGTCGTCAGTTGGATAGAAGAGATCCTAAAAACTACGACCTGAATTGTGGTTGCAGAATACTCCTATTGCAATCAATAATCCTTCGTAAAATGGTTAACGAACCTGACTTGAAAGCCCATGATCGGAAACTACCCGATATAAATCCTTCCATTCAAAACTATCCCGTGCTTACTGCAATATCAGTAGAGTCACATTTTCTGCAGTACGAGTAAATGTCGGTTTTTTTATACTCCATTACGTTTTTCACCTTCTGAGTTCAACTTTCGAATATATTTGTCAATGCCAATACCCAGTCTTGTGAGTAATTGACCGCAATTTGCCCCGAGAATTGTACTTTCTCTCTTACTCTTTCATGTTGCCCGATTTATGATCTTTTGTTGGAACTCGGCTGGAGCGTTGGTCAGATACATACAATCTACAATTTGTAGTTTATATTCCTTCAATGCCGAAATTTTACCGGGAAACAGCCAGACCAAATATTTCTACCGTTAAATATTAGCATTATTTAATCTTTCGACAAGGGAAAATAATACATCGGATGTTTTCTTTTACACAAGTGTCAGTGTCCATTAGTAAATGCGACTCCGTACTGGATTGATTGCAAAAACCGCAACCGAACTCGGTATGAGGAAAACCTTTGAGGTTATCCAATGTCAACATTACTATAGAACAATGATAATGATTTACGTAACAGTCCCACTGCGAAAGTCGAAATACATAGATAATTCTTGGACATTCTATTTTGTTATTGTTTTATTGTTAGTGAATAAAAGTTCGTAAAAGTTGCAAAAGAATACAACTCAACTATTACTAAAAGAAGCCGCAGGCTTGTCGAATAACTGCTCTCAAATTAAAACGGTTGCTAATCGAAAGAAAGAGTACAGGAATTAAATACAAAAAATCAGAAAAAACCCAATAACTCTGGATAAAAAATTGGAGGGCCGTGACAGTTTTCGGGAAGTAGGTGACTCTCAATTAGGCGATCATTAAACGCATTTTTGTGTTACAAAAACAGAAACAAATATTGGGGCCACCCCTCAATTATTGGAGGCGGCTCCTGGCCTCCTCATAAATCCACTCGCTCTCCAACTTGCCACCAACGAGTTCCTTCAATGCATTAAACCCGGGTGAAAATAGAATCATCACCGGATCGCGTATACATAAAGGGTAGTGCAATGGTATTTTTACGAAATATCAGAGCAATACCATATCGCGCGACATTTGTTTTTCTCTATAAAACTGAATGACGGACTAGTTGTCATGGTAATTAGCTTTGGATCAGGAGTGTTGTGTATTCCATCTGTCAATAGTACCATTTCTATGGAAACAATCCGAAACCCATATACTGGCAAACATAAGTTAAAGACAATTATTAAAAATGGTGAGAAGTTTTCGAAGTGAAAAGTATTTCGATTTATTAATCTGTTCACTGCTTCATGACTGCGAGTCATTCAGGTCCTTAATAAAGCCGTTAAATCAGGTGAAGTTTTCCTTTTCTTTTTTGTGGTGTGAAGTTTTTCAAACGTTTTCAGACACGAAAGCGCAAACCGACCCAAGAACCGCGTAAATCTTCCTAAAACTGTGCATCTGATAATGTACAGAAACAACCCGGTATTATGCGGTTCGATAGATAATTAAGCCGCAGGGGGCGGGAGGCAATTTATTAGTGTCTCCCAAAACACGGGCTGTCGCCGCATTATCGGGCGAGCGAAAAACCGGGAGCCCGTGCGGTGGAGGGCCACCGCCGCCGGAGAGGTCTTAATGTCGGCCCATTTAAACCGGCCATTAGGGGCCAATAAGCTTTTCGGCCCGGGTGGCTAATAGCCGGCCGGCATCGATCAGCAGGGGCCGATAACCGGATATTATGTCTCAATTACTTGGGCCCCAGTTACCGCCGACACATCTCCGCCGTTACCGGGTTTAAGTCGATCGCAAGTTATTCGGCGGGACGCATGTCCGTGGCCGATTTTTTTACGACCCCGTAACGCTTCTTTTACGGTGGCCGGTCGTAAAATAAGCGGCGAAATTTATGCCCGTCCAAAATCGTCCCAAATCACCATCGGTACGATCCATAAAATGAAACGAGGCGTCCCCTCTTCTGCCCAAAAACTAATCCGGAAAACATAATCCCTAGTCAAGTATCCTATTATCTGTCCGATTAGACAGGCCGAAATATAATAATTATCTATATCAAAGATTTGTATACTGTCAACAACTATTCAATTGAGAAATGATTCAAAACTTTTATTTTTCAATAACAACTGTAATAAAGTATTTATCAAGGCCTTCCCATGCAACAGGTCCGATTCAGTCAGTACTCTTCTATCTATGTAGCATAAATCATAAAATTGTTGGAACTACTTACCTTGTGTCTCGACTTACTTCCCAAATGCTTTTAGTTTTATGTCTAACTCTCCAATAATAGCGCGTTAATTGAGAACCGCTTTCTGATAATAACTTGTTTTCAGTACAATCGCTTTTTGGTGCTGCCGCCAATATAGTAATTCTGCAAATGGTCTCATTAGAAACCTCCAAGTTATCTTCTAAATTGTACGTTTACAATTTTAACTGTTACTTCTAACGAGCAATCTGGAGATCCGTTTTTTCCTTCCCGAACTCCTTCCCATCGAGAGTTATATAAGACTCCCACTATACGTTTGCTATATATACTGTTCTTTATATATAAAGTTGCATCTGTTAAACAGTGTCCAATAGATGCACTGTAGCCAATATATTTTACACCAAATTACCTTCTTTGAAGACAAAGTATGAAGATAAAAAACCTGGACACGAAATAAGGAAGACAACGGTGATAATTTTGAACAAAGGCCTATACCTTTCTTTTTAATGGTAAGGGTCAACCCGGAGGAATTTGAAAAGAAGCGAAGCATTCTGACTACGTGGCAGGAAATTCGCCAAGCCGAGCCGCTAAGGAATCTAAATAACTCCATCACGATATAAAAAAAGAAATAAATAAACGTACGGAAATCGTCCGAAATTAACATTATTAGTGTGTTAACAAGGGATCTCACAAACAACCAAGGGTTTCGAATAACCAACAGTCGACCTTTTGTCCCGACAAAAAAAAAGTAATTTGCCATGGGATTCAGGGCCGCCGTTGTGAAATCCAGGAGGAGGCCCTGAAGTCTAAAAAAATATGTTTTTAAAATAACACCAATATCGCACAGAACTGTGCGTTATTTTACAAAGATAATATGCATTAAAAATCAAACTCATTGTTATTGTGCTTCTTTGTTTTCATAAATGAATTCATGCGTCCCGTGGTGACGAAATAATTTGTTATACACAACTATACTAGTTTAATTTTTTCCAACAAGACTATGATATGAGGGAAATGACTAAAGTCAAAAGGCCATTTGGACATCGTGTATGACTTATTAGCCCTGCTAAGGTAACCTCCGTCGTTCGACCGATGGCGCAACTCCTGAAATGGGTCAGACATCGGGAAACGGTTGCGGGGGAGTGATCGGAAAAATCTCCCTTATTACAGCGGTCTTTGACACACGGGGTAAAACTCGTCCCCGGATAAACGACGATAAAGCCAATTAACGTTGGCTTTAAGTTGAACCCCGGGCGGGATAGGGACAACAATGGAGAGCCGGCTGTCACCCACCAACCGCCGAGACGGGGCCCAACAGATAAGTCGTCCTAGTTTTGCAAAATTCGTAACTAATGAACGACCGGGAGCATATGTGGGAAGGGCGGGGGTGAAATAAAAACATGTGTAGACCGTCCAAGGTGTTCGGCGGCCGCATAACTTCAACACAATCAAAGGACATTTCAATGACCAATGCAGAGGCGGTTCACCGACAGGGCTGAACGAATACAAACCCGCAATACAGAGTCAAAGCGAGGGGCCTTCTAACCCGTTAGCGGGTAGGAGCTTAATATTATTGTGTTTTATAAAAGCCCAATTAAAATTAATAACCGTAACAAAAGTGAATAAAAACCATTGTTACACTTATGTAAAATGTTTTAAAATATATTCACTTAGTAATCAATTGTACAGACAATTGTAGCCAGAAATGATTTTAAAAAAATAAACCAGTTTTATTCTACTACCCTAGTTAACCTTTGTCATTACAAAATGGCGAAAATATAAATTCCCATATTATCTGTTCTATTTATGTCGTTACTAGCAGTTTCCCGATACAAATCTTTCCATTCCAAAGTATCCCATCACTCCGATAGCTCTCCTCATGTAACCTTCCTGAAAATCCTAAGCACCGCCTTAAAAGGAAGTGGCCATGTGATGGAGTAAGGCAGTAAGGGATGGAGGAGGCACTAATAATAAAATATAATTTTAAAAATTGTATCCGTGTCTTAAGATAAAAAGACATTTATATCGGTGATTTAACTTCAAGTACATTATTTAAAGTGTATCTATCTCTGACCTAAATTTCCGAGGCCGCCTAAGAAATTCCCCCCGTGTCGCTGTCACCGGTAATGGCCGATCGAGCGATCTCCCCAACCCACACACCCCGCCCCGGCGTTTTCTTCAATCCACCTGCCGGGTACAGAGCAGCGGTACAACAAAATGGGTTCGAACGGCGCGTTCCTAATTGGCGTGAGAATGGGAGAGGGAGGAGGGATTTGCGACACAGCCAGGGGAGCCCTGGAGGTTTTTCATCCCCGGGTCGTGAGCCGGCTGACCACACCGAGTGTGGGAGAATGTGGCACCGCGTTGCAAAACGGCCATACACACCAGCGCTCCCAGAAACATGCATTTAGAGAACGGTATATATGATATACGTCCCGTGGGCCCCCTTTAACCGCTTCAGCCGCCGACCGATTTTCGGATCAGGTTTACAGTGATCAGCACTGTCCGAAACCCCCATAAATTTCCGCCACTGTCCTAATTGGCGAACAATTGAAGTTGTCACCTTAAAAGATGTAACCACCGTGTTTGAAACCAATACGATAGATTGGTACATCAATTGCTAGTTTTTTCTATTCGAAGCTTTATCCTGTTTTCCATAAAACGTTTTACTGTCTTCTTGAAAATCGATCTTAGATGTTATGTCAGTCGGCATAATGCAATAATCAGTTTCACGAAGTAATTTAATCGGTTTCAATAAAATCAGGCTACTGTTTATGATAAGGCGGGACTAATACCGGCAGCGGTTGTAATGGGTTTCGTTTTATTTATGAATCCTTGAGTAATAATACAAGTATCTTGTCCACTCGGTGGCCACAGTCTCAGCCCGGTTGTCAAGCACTGACATCGGTCGGTTAGAATTTATTGATTATTAACAAATCTCTGATTGATTTATGCACTTTTCTATAAGGGAATATTAGCGCACGCACTCAGTAAACCTACATTCGATTCTACACCCTTATATATTAATTTCAACTACATTTATATTAGGGTTTTAATTTTTTAGACAGAGCTCCTTAATGAACGTTTTTTACATGATGCTGCACTTCATTTATGGTCATGAATTTTAAACTAGGACTCTCTAGGGACAATTAGTCCACGACAACTTGTCAAATGTTGAACGGATACGGTGAAACAATTTTTAAAATGGGACATACTGCAGCGGCAAAAGGTTAAATAGTTTTAACTTGTCACATTGAGCGGCATGAAGATTAAAGTAACTCGGTGTTATTAGTGAGAGTTAAGAAGAAAATAAAACGGAAAATACATTTATAAAATTCCTGTTGTCGGCCTCAGAGATACACGGCTGTCGTTTAAATGATTTTCGCTCCCCAAGCATTAAGAACCGTGACGACCGTAGGCGCCTAAAACACAGGTTGCTCAATTCGTAATTAAATTATAGGAAAAATACCAACGCGGGCGCATTTCATATGAATCGCTCGTAAAACAAACAGACCGGGCCGGTATTAAAGCGGAGTCTCGCTTAATGAAAAATAAATGCCGGATTAAAATCACAATTCACGAGGGACGGCCGAGGAGAGGAATGGAGTATAAAATCCGGGGTATTTTCACTCGGTATATTTGAATGACCGGAGAGGGCGATAGTGAAAGTGCGCGACACTATTTTATAGTACCAGTGACAGTCTCTCCCCCTTAATGTGGCCCTGATATCAAGTGGCGCATTAAAATTAACTGACCCCCAGGTAACGTTCCCCCAGTGTTAGTGCTCCACTGGTATAAATTAAATCCTCGGTTTATAAGCTTTGAAAGGCCACTTGCATACTGCATACAACTTCCATCCATTAGTCCAACATCAATTGTACGCACATGGGGCACGTTTAAATACTTCGTTCTGCGCAATTTTTATTTCAATTTTTTTCCGAAGCGGTAAATAAGTTAATTTGGTCGTCTCATAATTTTTTGGCTTGAAATATTTTTCCCAGAGAAAGTGGTTACGATCAATCCTGGTATTCCGGTGTATGCAGGGTTTCATATTTCCTGGAGTTCAATTTGAAATACGATTAATCGAACCACGTGAGGTACAGTGTACTCGAGAATACGTAGCGCACAATATATATCTATGGTGTTTCCGTATGTTTCCGAAATACGGTACATGTAAATGTAGCAGAGGATTGGGCCTACGGGTATGGGGTTCTGTAACCAGCAATTGTATTTCGTCTGGCCCGTACAGAATTATTTTGACGGACGAACGAGATATCTGAAAGTATTTTATAAGCCCGACGAGGTAAGACGAGGTGAATTGATGTTTTACAAATTGTAAAAGAAGCAATCCGCATTCCATATTCCACGGAAGGCTTTGTTTCCCGGAACAGTCATGTTGCCCGTTTTTTCTTTACTTTCTAAACCATGAATTATTCCTGGGCGCCGACCACGGCCGGTGCACCTTCAAGGAAGCCGAACTGAAACTACATTTTCTTTTTTTATGATATAGAATATTATAGACCTCGTTTACAGGACTAATGGCCGGATTAAATTTAGGTTCCTGCAAAATATTTCTGATAAAAATTTGTAATTCAAAACTATTATAAATGGGCGTTTGTTTCGTAAATGAAAATAACGCGAAAAGTCTGAGGAAGGAGAAATTGTATTTTATCGGTCCCTCAGAAGAAATATTTCCCAAATGACGACAACCAGTTGAAGCAAAGTTATGGAAAAATTCAAAACTGTATCGTCGGAAATAAAATAAGGAATGGCCAACTGAACGGAATGGTAATGAAGTCGCGGTGAATTTCACTCGGGTAAGAAAAAAAGGTACTTGAAAGAGATGAAGGGACCAGTCAGTCGGTGCGGTCATTGGGGGCTCGTCAACGCCTAATAGAAACGACCGATCCGCCGTCAAACGTCCACAACTCTCCTCGACCCGTACCAAACGCCAAATACGTCCACGCGACATACAACCGACTCTAATACTGTAAACTGCCCCCTTTAAAAGGTAAATCCGTAACTCGGATCCGCTTCGGCACCGGAGCACGATCAATTAGTATACTGTCAATACAGCCCAGCCTGGCTTTCTTCATACGGAGCTATCTGTAACATGTATCGACGTGTATTTTCAATTCGCATTGGGGCTCATTTTAATTTCACGTCTCTCGTTTGTACATTTCTTCTTTTCCATGTAAGTCGGGAAACGGCACAAACCGGAGGCGTGTCCAGGCGGGAGAACTGATTAGATCTTTATTATTTTCCCCTGAAAATGTAAGGAATTTATACCGAGTCCGGATCATAATTCAGTCGAGGTGTATTAAATCAATTTCGTCAAAGAAATAAGAATTTTATTTTTCGCTTATAACTTAAACATACTTTTTTTTATTACTGTTCTTCATTGTACCCACATTCTAATTCTTAAGCATTAAAATCCTAAAATTAGTTTTATTTTTGATATAGAACCTATTAAGGTATATAAGGACCCTTAGAAATTCCACTAATAATAATAAAGCAATCATCGATAATATAATATTAAGACTTTATATAAATAAGAGATGAACTGTGACTCGTCTAAATCCTCAAATCTTTATTCCTAATGTCATGATTTTTGTCATCATGATTCTAGACTGTCTTGCTAGATACGGAGTATAGCATAGTTAACTGAGAATAGATTTTTATCCACAACAGGGACGCCTATCCCTGTTCATTAAACGAAATGCTAACTTCTCATAAGTAAACTATAGGTAACAATTATTTATAAAGGGCAATTTTATATAAATTATCGTAATATAATATTAATTGTAGGAATTTAGGCAGATCAGAAAATGGGGAAAAATCCATTAATAAAAAATGTTCAGTATTTAACCCCACTAAGCGCGTTTCTGATAGTCTCCATTATAGCAACAGAGTGATGAAAACAAGTGTTTAAATGCAAAATATACGGGCGGGGCCGGTAATTTAATCCGCACATTATTAGCTAATTAACGCAAACGTGCGTGTTATATTTAAAACCGCAGGTAAAGCGTAACGGAGCCCCATTAATATTAAAAATTAATTGCCCCCGCAGTTAAGAGATCCGTGGTTCGTGAAACCCCGAGCGGCTCCGATATCCGAGAATAAATTGCTGGACGAGGCCGCTCCCGCCTGTCCGTGTACATATAAGGCAGTATATGCAGCCCCGAAAAAAACACTTCAAAATGGAAACTGGTCCCATCATAATATAAAAGACAGCAGAGCTGTAACAATGGCAATTAACGGCCCGAATTACCCGGCCTTGATGCCTTGAATTCTTCTTTGCCCGGCCCCTCCGAAAATATAGACACCTTAAAGTCGAAGCATTCTCAGTGTCCTGCTGGCATTTCTACCTTACCCGAGAATAAGGACAACACAAGTAAAGATTAAGAGACAAAATGAAATTCATAATTGGTCGATTTTAAAATATATAATATATATATATATATATATATATATATATATATATATATATATATTGTCAAATCTGTTGTAACCCAACGAATCGTGTCCGCCCCTAAGCAACCATAAGAGAAGAACAAACTCCGTATCGAAAATGAATGGGGAATTTCTTAAAATGCTTGTTTACCGCTTATCCTGCCCTTGTGTTATACATTAAATATTTATATTTAATTGAATTATTCTTTAAATTTAATTTTTAATGAAGGTTAAACGCCAGAAAACATATTTCAGACAAATATGTAATTTACACATCATCAATATAAGTCCATAATTATGAAAGTGGTCTAAGTCATATATTTCTGGTTTCGAGATATTTAATAAATTGCTTTCGAATAAATTAACAAATATTTTTATATTATGCAACATTTTAATTTAGAATTTTATTAGTCTTGATTAATGGAAGTTTACTATGAATATGAAATTTTGTGTGAATTTCGTATGAAAATGTCGTATTTAAAGTTTGAATTGACTTAGACCACTTTCATAATTATGAGCACATATATCAGTAAGAAAAATATTGAAGAGGGAGTTCTGAGAATGTTATTTTTAATGTTATTGGGTTTGTACAAATCCTTCAGTTGTTTTTCATACAAATATAAACAAACCATTTGAAACAAGATTATCATCCGCAAAGTTTTTTAATGATGTCTTATAAGTCCAAGTTATACAGCTGGGGCGGGTCGTATGTTAACACCGCTACTCGATCCAGAAACCAGTAAATTTTCCGTCTTGTCGAGGTCGAAAATGTTCCCAAACGTATTCACACAGCCGTATTGGAGAACCAATATGCAGATCAAGAATTCGAAAATTACGCTAGCGGGCCGTTAGGCGACATTTTCGAACGGACCGATTCCCGATATAGTACGGGCGGTACGACAGACGTCCCAAGACGGTAATACCCCCACGAAAATAAATTTGAAAACTACAAAAAGAGGACTGTCTTCGGCGCCCATCAGCGCCCCATTCACGGGGGCATAAAACTCAATTGACCCGTTAACACGGAGCCAACAGCGACAGGTCGCCCGAGGACGGCCACTCTCGGCCTATTTTATATTTTGTTCGTTTCCCGTAACGAATAACATCCTCCCCACCGCCGGCCCAATAAAAAAAAACCCCGATCGATTTAACGATAGGTTTTCCGAACCTGAATTTGTCCTGTGCGGAGAATTACGAAAGGGTCGTTGAAATTCAAATTGGGACTGGAGGAAGCGGTGTGGGACGCGGGACGACCACAGGGCCCCGTTAGGCTGACACATCGTGCCAGAAATGGGCTTCAAATACAGATAAACAACCGAATTTGTTTTTTCTGTATTTCCGCCCACCTACGGATTAGTTCGATTCGACTTCTGGCGGTCCAATTCCATTTTTAAAGGGGGTTCGTGGAATTATAAATGAAGCCACTGTCTTTAACTTGATACTTTTTACTTTTATTTTAAACTGATACTTTTGTTTTTTCAGAATGAATATCGCAGGGAGTAGGAAGACAGTATTATCAAAATATATTGCGTACACCGAAAGTATGATCAATAAAGGAAATCAATACCATAATAATGACCAATATTGATAACCAATATATTCAATAATGCATTTTGAACGAGTACGGTGATACAAATGAAGTGCAAAGGTTACTTCGAAGTTTTTCACCAATGAGGTAAACTGCAAATTACCTGGTCGTTTATCACGATTTACTTTTCAACATCTCACACTCTCCCCTCTCACATAACTGGCAATTACGGACCATTACGCGATTGCGATCTGGGATCTGAAGCATCGTACGTTATTAGCAGTTTACCGGAGAAATGAGAGGAACAGCTCAGCACCTAAATTCCCGAAAGTTTAACCGCCTGTAAAATAGGCTGTTGTGCTCTTTTCATTCAGTTCCGCCATTTGTGTAGTCGAATACAGAGAACGTTTATTCCCAGTGAACGCACCGCTTAATTCCATGTAAATGCGGTTTAACTCTATACAAACTGAAACACTGGAAGGGTTTAGTGGATTGCGATCTGTTAAATACAGCTATACTCCCGAGACGGTGCAGGCCGAGCTGCCAACCAAGCTGGCTATATTGTCGATAGCCTTATCTCAGCCTAAGATTGCTTCTCGGTTTCTCGCATTGACTTTGTCTCACTGTGCACCTTATGTATTGGATTAGCTTCGTTAAATCTTATCGCCCCGAAGTAAACATCTCAATTTCAACTGGTCTAGTGCAAATCATGACTAGTATTCCAGTTATCCACAGTTTAGAAACATACAACTAGCATGAAGGGCAAAGCTTCAAGTTACGGCAACATCCTCTATTTATTCATATACTAATTTGAAAATATAATTTATAATTTTTAAACTGATATTATAAAGGTAATTTAGTTTATTTAAATAATTTAAATCAAATAAATTACGTGACGAGTGCCCAATCTGTCACATAGTGTACTGCAATTTGATGTACTTAAGCAGGGTTAACGTGCAAAAACAAATATCTACAGGGATAACCTGTGACGTATATTTGTTCGCTCAATTCATAACGAGACAGAGTCTCGGGATGAGAAAGTACTCGGACTAATATTGAACGTCTGCCATCAGCGGTACAGAACTAAATTATAATAATGAGTCGGCACTCGGACAGCTCGGGCGACTACTTTCGGACAAAAGGCGATGTGGGCACTCACCGGTGCGGGCAATAGAGAAGAAACAGAGGAGAAAGGCGGAGCGAAAAATATAAAAGGGGCTTTGAAGAAGAGCTAAGAGTACCGGAAACCGTTAGCGGGTTGGCAATTATTGAGGAGGAGCCACGGAGCCACCCACATCCGGGTCCCAGCGCAGAACCTTGAGTCCCTCTCATCATCCTTCTCTTCTCTCGGGGCTCTTTCTCCCTCCCACCTCATCTACTGCCCATCAAACATCTATCTCTCTTTACTCTCTCTCGCTTACTCTTAGAATCCTTGACTGGCACCGGCAGGTGCGGTACCTACCGGGCCGTGTCGAATTTTCATTGTGGATTCGAAACGAAGGAAAGCTTCAATAAACTCGGCAGGGATCGATAACAAAGAACAAACAGCCATAAGGTATTTGCTGGCAATCATTGAGCACGAGTGATAGCAGAGGACTGTAGAGCATCGAACACGTAGATTAATAAGTAGGTAGTAGGTGGCTAAGGTGGTGTTTGGGTAAAATTAGGTTAAGAGAAAGAGCAAGCCTAGGTTTAGATTGCGGATAATGTACCTGTACACGATTACACGTTATAAATACCACGGGAAAAAAGTATTGCGCCACTTATGACGAACAACCATATGCACACTAAATGTCGATGAATTTTACTGCTTTAGGGGAGTTCCGTAAGACCTAGAATAACACGTTAAGTGTAGCTTGTGTGTTAATTGACCCTAGTTCCATTTTGACTTGCTCACTGTGCAAGAAGCAGTAAAAAGTTCAGCATTATGAGACAACAGATTATCAGTACAGTAGTTTATAAAGTAAATTTTTTCAAATAAGACCGAGATTTTACAATGATTCTACTAATAATAAAATAATCCAAGTGGAGTGGGTAATTTAAATCTACAGAGTAAATATTCAAATTTAAGAAGGAGGAATGCCAATGGGTCTCTACTCCGTTATTCTGAATTTGTTACTCGTGCTACTTGAACATCAATGTCGCTCATTGTATTTTTACAGGTGTAGCAATAAGATATGTTTAAAAAAAAGGTAGAGGCGGTGCCCAACGCCCCCAAACTTATTACAAGACGAGCGGTAGTACAATTGGTGAACTAAGAGCGGCATACTTCTGCAACGGAACAGACGGTTAAAGCCAGTTTAAGCGGAGACGAGCACTAGGATGACTAGAACGAAACACGGGTAGGGAGGTGATGGGTTGAGGGGGGTGAAGAAGCGTGGGACCCGGCCGCTTTACATCTATCCAGCCTCGTCTTCTTCTCACTTCAACCTCTCTCTTTTCCTCCCTCCCTCCCTCTCTCTCTCTCTCTCTCTCTCTCTCTCTCTCTCTCTCTCTCTCTCTCTCTCTCTCTCTCTCTCTCTCTCTCTCTCTCTCTCTCTCTCTCTCTCTCTCTCTCTCTCGCACGCTCTCGCTCCTTTAACAAATGACTGACTCCTCTTCAGTAAACCGGTCTTCCACTATTCTGAAGATGTCCTGTTAGGTAAGCGGCGGCCGGGGAGGATCTTCCTGCCCCTCCTTTACCCGCGTCCCGCTCCCTCCGTTTATCTCTCTCTCATTCTCTCTCGTTCCCGCATGACCTTCCCGCCTCTGTTATTGTGTCCTCTTCCTCCTCCTCCTCTTCCTCCTCCTCCTCCTCCTGCACCTCATCCTCTCCGCTTATATTCGTGTCCTATTAAAAGGTGAAGGTCAGAAGCGGTGGCGGACGCGGGCTGATGCGCCACATTCAACCAGACTTTTTTTTCCATCGCCCGGTGCCATCCTTCTTACAACTGGCAACATAATAGCCTTCGAACCTTCCTCTGTCTCCTTTTAAATATGTGTAATTACGAGTACAAGTTTCCACTGCACGTGACAGAATTATTTTCCGATGATTTTCCGACGTTATGGGCAATTACGAAACCAGACAAGCGGGACGAACCCTCACGATTACAGTGGTTATAATATTCACGTGTCTCGCAAACCTTCACTATAACTATATCAATCGAATATAATGTAAACGGCATCTATTATTTTTACTAATAATCTGCTTACTCTTGAATTAGTGTGAACTAGGTTTGTCTGTCTTCCAAATAAAATAGCTGTATTTTCAATGGTAACAGCACGGTCACCTGAATTTAGCAAAACCGTAATGGAACAAGGGTCCTTGCAGCTTGATTAGTTTTTGGGACTGGGAGTGAATGGCTTGCTGAGAAAACACGATAACTTTTACTTTACCAGTTTTTAAGATAGTCAACCTAATATATTAACAAGAGGGGCAAGGTTAAATTTAACCATTAAATTTTCTTTAGCCCGAATGGAGTTTAATAATCAACCGAAGAGAGAACACGGGGCGGCACTAATCCTGCACATTTCGATGCCCTTGGGTATTCAAGTAGCGACCCCTGCTGTTCGCATGGTGAACTCATTTCCGTGGATGACAATGGTTGAGAGTGGGACTTATCTTAGAAAATTCTACGGTGGTAAAAATGGCAACAGTTTCCGCCCATCTATAATCAATATTGTGAGCTAGCCTTAAAGTATAATAGATTCTAAACACTAGATCTAATAATGTGTAATTCGTTAACCCTGCCAACAGTTTCCATGGTGAAGGTGCGATGTCTTCGACTTTAGTATTAGTATTCATACGATAATCGGGATAGAACACAAATCGTGAAGATATCGCGGTATTTAGTATACCCTGTGCATAAGAGATACATAATGTCTGATGTTCTGTGCTTCAAAATCATCAAAACTAATGGACGGTCTTGTCCATTGGTCGTTAGCCATACCAAAGTTTCTACCAATCTCTAATATATTTTGGGAGTTGACGTTCAGGCCGAGGCGTAGGTAGGCGGAGATTTACATTGTGCCTCGGCATTCAGAGAAACGTTTCCCGATATCGCATAGTACTAGGATGGAAAGACGAGAAAAAAACTTTAATTATTGTGATTATTCCCCCGTGTTTCTGGGAACCGCGCTAAGCGAAGGCCGCGACAGTACCGCGTATTGGCTGATAACTCGTCTGAGGTCAACTCCCGCCTACTCGTCATCCAAGTCGACAAGGACGGGTAGACGTACAATAAATAAAGGGTAACCGTCCCGGGTGATATCTCTTCGGAAAACTCTTCGGGCGCTGTTATTACGGAACGATTTAACGAGTATTTATGCCGATTCGGTTTCAACGAGAGTCAACAGAACAAAGGGAGGGGGGGTGGGCAGAGTGAAGAGTGGAGGCGTAGCCGTGAGATCAGCGGGTACCGCCGAGCCCACTAATATAGCCCCATGACTAATACCATAAATCCACCGTACCTGTTCCACTCCCCCCAGTCGTGGGGCCCGATTTCCGAGACCGAATTTCGGACGTCGGATTTACGATTCTCCGGCTTCACTAATTACCGGTAACGAATTACGGGTACGATAATCTCCAACCGTCCGTGATTCGGCCCAACCGGGGGTTTCTCGAGTACCGAAAGACCTTCCGATTGGCCTGATTATAATCTGAATTACGTCTTATATTATGATGTAAATACCGATGCCTACCCAATACCAATATCCACACAGGTATTCAGTGTATTTCTTGTGGACCAAGTAGAATTTCGTTATGGGGTTAATTTTAGAAACTCAATTTTCATAGGTGCCAGAGGAGTAGAGTGGGCTCAATTCTTATTCCTGAGGCGTTTAATCGAAATTTTAACATTATAGTCAAATGGAAACAGTTTTTTAAAAATAAATACCGATAATGGAAGACTAGGAAAGAAATTAAAAAGACGAACGGACAAGTAGTAAATGGACATATATTTTAAGGTGATATTTCATATTTAATGAATCTATGGAGTCACGAAAGCAAATAAGCAAGAATTTCGTTATTAAAATTAGTGAAGAAATTAAAATTAAATTAGAAGATATTTAATTAATGAAGTTAATTGCAAGAAATTAGTATAGAAGTTATGAATTCGAATTATTATTATTTATTCTTTGTATTCTAAAATCCAAAGTACATTTCTATATACAACAAAATGTATATTAAATCATTGTTTGCCATTACAATAACGGATCTCCCCAAGATCGGCCTATCTCCTATCGGCGTTGATTTATTCCGTGATAAGATCTACGTTAAACAGAGCTTATTGAAAATTGAAGCAAATGGTCTACAGATGCCTGTTGCGTGCGAGAGACGGAGCAATGTATAAACCTTGCGATTGGGGGGTGAAGAAATGAGAAAATGAGGGGGTATGAATTGCCGACAATGAATTGCGAGACTTTTTTAATCCACTTGTCGGAGAGCGCCGATTTTGAGTTTTTTACTCTCGCTTTTATCGCGTGATTCCAATTAAGCCGGGGCTCGGGTTTGAGGCCCCAGTGAGCCAGCCACTCCATTAGACAAGCCGGGTCAAGTGTCGACGCGACCAACACAAGGGAACAAACACTCCCTATCTCTTACCATTATCTTAGAACCTGTTCAAATATGATCCTTTGGTATCTATTTCCCAAATATCAGCTTGGAGCTTCTGCACGTTCCAACGCCTTTTTATAAATCCACGTTTTGCACTTGTAACAGTTTGAACACGAAATAAAACTAGAGATGCCGCTCCAATACCTTGAATACGTTAAATTTATCCTTTTTCCAACGAATTATACCAGTCATATGTAGAGAAAATGTCTGTCGATAGATTCATAACCATGTTTTCACAAACGTGTGTAAGTTTCTGTTTGTTAGTCGGACTTATTTTCGCCCTGTCTACGGTTGAATTATCAAGTGCTTCCCACTGGTCTCGATTTACGACCCTCATGCTATCGACCGCACGAATAACCAGGAAATAAATAGTATTCCTATATTTATTTAAACTGCCACAATAACTATCAGTCCGCGTTGATGGCGTATATAGAAAAACGAGATAGCACTTGAAAACGGCTCAAATGCATATATAAAATAAATACTTTTCCTCCAGTCCCCGTTTTACGAACCATTTAAACCCCCGGGCTGTGCAATAGAACCGCTGAGGGTCGCGGCTAATATACCGCCGGACCGGTTCCCGCCGAACCCAGTTCTCCGAGACGGGTTTAACAGATTTCTGAACGCGAATGAAATAAAAGTAAAATGAAATAAAGACAAAAAAGAGAAACTGGGCAAGTGCCGAAGAGTTCCGGTTCGAACTGTCCCTCGAAATGTCCCGGTCCTCCCTCAAAAGCAAAACCGACGGCGGCGTCCTTCACAGGCCGCGCTACCGCCTCAATTTGCAACTTATTACGATAGCGCGCCCGCCACGAAAGAATTGAAAAAAGAAAATGAGGAGCAAAAATAAAAAAAAGAATAAACTGCCGCAGTTACCGGAGGCACCCACAAACTTCATTATAATACCGATAATCGATTCAATTTACATGGCAAACAACACGGTCATCATTCAATTAGGAATTTTACACTTTCAAATAAAGACCCGGCGACGAGGAGTAGGACAATGAGGTTTTTAAATCGGCACAGAGATATTCATCAGCCCATTATTTAAGCGGATAATTTTAACCGGTCAGAAAAAAATGATTCGCCGAACAATGTATTTACGATTTTTCTTTATTGCTTTCCCCATTGATGGCGACAAGTCGCAGAGGAGCTAAAGGACACGTACAAATCATAGTAGTGGTCTGATTGTGGTGTAAAATTTCCGTTACTCACCCATCCGTTAACATTTACCCTGTACAGTTTACGCATAATGTATACGCCTTGACCGAGAAATTAAACAATGCTCAAGAATAATTCAACTTGTACCAACTTATCTCCGTTCACGTCTTAAACATATACTGTTGTACTTTCAACTAAATCATTTTAGTCGCTGATATGCGCGACAACTAAATCTAAATATAACATTAGAGGCGGGAAAGCGATAGGCGTACGTGAAAATAAACAGTAAACCGCAAAACCCACAATCAACATCCTGTTTCAGTTCTAATTTTATCAGTTGTAGTACCCAAAGTAATAAATAAGTTATGAATAAAATAACATATTTCGTTAAAATTGTGTCTATTATTTGTATTTTTTAGCCGGTAAAAAACGAAAAACTGTCCAATCCGATCTAGAGAATTGGACTCATTCCTGTTTGCCTCAGGCTTATCGCATATCCTAGATCTTCAAATCCTGTCTTCTTAAGACTTTTTTAAATAAATATGCATTAATATAATAACAAATAAATGTTCTTTCCTTTCATATAATTATACGTATGTCTCTTGGCAGGTTTCGTAGCAGGACGGGCCTTTCTCTCGTAGTTTACTTCTCCAGGAGGGGATGAAAAAACCCCAATTGGGTCCAGCGATTGAGAAGTTCTCTTGCATCTTGTTGATATGAAACCCCACATCCCGATAAATGAAAGGAGAATGAAATCGTCGATTGGGAATAAATCCCCGAGCAAATCATCGGGCGATTTCCCGAGAGATTTTCTCTTACTGTTTTCGATCGATGTGAGAGACTAAGCAGGCCGGTAAAAGGGCCGAGGAGTGTTACAAAATGAGGAAGCGGTCGTCCGACTTTTGTCTGTTGGAGGCGATGGGAAAGCGATTAACGGCTGTCGGGTCCGAGATGGAAGCGCCGGGCGGCACAAAGCGGGGGCTCCACCTCCTCAAGCGTACCGCCGGAATTAACCTGTCGGTGGGAGAGCTCGAGAGGATTTAAGAGAACAATTATTCAAGAGCAGAATTACCGACAGGAGAGACAGTAGGCCCTGGAGAGGCCCCATCGATGTACGACTTAAGTCGGTGCCGGTGTCCCTCCGCCCTACAGATAACAGACCCATTCTACCGTTTAATTACCCCAATTACATCGTTCCGATTCAGTCGGGATGTCTACCATTAAAGGGTATTTTGTTCCACTCGGGGCCGTTAGAAATGTCCCGTAACAGTCTATCAGAAAACAAACGACATTGTTCAAACTTAATCCCTATAATAATCAGACCGTGTATTCTATCCTCCAAGATTTTCTGGAAAAGATAAATAATAAATATGTACTGTGAATTTCAACGTTATTTTAGAACTATGGTTAGTTCGGGAAAAAAATGTTGTCCTAGTTCATCCTTGAACGACTGGATATTTCCAAATAAAATATGTCAATTTCGGAAACTGTGAAGGGGCTAAAAGTTGAAACGAAACTGAATACAGTACGCTGAAAATATATCAGAAGAAAGCGAAAGAACCAATTGCTTCAAAATCGAAATTATGATAGTGGATTATAACATTATATAAAGACTATAATTTGATAATAAATATAGCAATTTTATTACTCTGTTCTTCTTACTGGAACAATAGAAAAGGATTAAAAAATTAAATCCAAATTATTTATTTAATGAGTTTGTAACTTAATACAGTTTGCACGTATCTTCAATATAATGTGTTTTCTCTCAATTCTCTCCCGGAGTAGAGCTATTTATAATGTGACTGACGCACTGCTCATCCGCCTATATGACGTACAACTTCGTGGAACCCGGCTCAGCAAAAGTTGTTCGGTTTGAGAAAATTGGTTAAGAAAATTCTGGACAGGTTTCATCCCCCGCATTATGCCTATTATTGAAATCAATCGTTCACCGGTCGCCGGTGACGTCACCCGGCCGATCATTATGTAAAACAGATTAACGAAACAAAGAAAAAAGGGGAATAAAAAAAAAGCCGCAATTATTCCCGCACCGACACGTTCTTCCGCGCGTAAGAATCCGGCGTGAGTCACTCGGTCGCAATCGGGACTCAGATAATGTCTAAGCTTATAAGAACTTTCAAGGCAAAAAAATACAGAAGTATTTCTGTATTGTGGGAAAGGAATTGACGGAAATTATAATAATTCATTTCGTTCGTTCCTTTTTCCTTTTTTTTCAATTATTGGAAAGGTTAAACCGGACTAAACTGAAAACGCTATTTTTAATGTAGGGGAATATATTTATAAAAAATCCTATATTACAAGTTAATTAAAACGGCGGTGTAAAGTATGCGGCACCGAAGAAGAAAAGGCCCCCCTTCTACCAGTACTACACTACTACAGGTATTAGTAAGAGTGTGACTATATACATAAATAAATATATTTATTTATTCATATTTTTTCAGTGAGTATAATGGCAAACATATTTTGAACAGTAGAAAGAAAAGCAAAGTAACGATAATGTACTGTTTTATAAGGTGCTGGTCTTTTGAGATTCATAAACTGATATGCGGTAAACATTCTTCCATTATTCTCATTTTCTCAAAAAAAAAATTATTACAATATTCACGGTACTGCCGTAATAATGAGTAAAATTAACCGTATTTACTCAATTATATACTAAATTGTAAATCAAAATATATTGTAATAAGTTATAAATATAATTGCTGTATAAGTGTCGTAAAGGACTCACCCAAGTTGTCTTGAACTTAAGTCAGTCACAGAAACTTCTACATGGTGCCTACCTGCAATCAGAAGAAAAAACATAATCAAAATGTGAATTCAACGTAAAATATGTCATAACATTGAAATTACAATTATTAATGATATGGACACAATGTGTTCAGAAACCTGATTTAGAAAATGTTTTGTTGCTCCACTGGCCTATTGATAATTTACCGACTCCTAGGTCTGTATACTTTTATATACAGAAATATTGAGACTTATATTGGGAACTAAGTAAAACGCGGAGGGCTTAATTCGTGAGAGCTTCTGAAGATAACGAGAACCCGACAGTTCTACGATAACAGTTGAAATCGCGATTCAGCAAATAGTAAATAAAATCATTCGAGTTGGTGCTATTGCCAAAGCCTTGTCGTGTCGACAGAGACACTAAATCGCAAGTGATGATATGCAATATGCTATGCGCATTCTCAGAGATAAAGTATAATAGAACACTCATGGTCTGTTATTCAACTAGAAAAAGGACTCGCTGCCTGTACGGACGGAGAATGTGAAAAAATGTTTCCCGTCGATTCTAATATAATACCATGTTTTTAATTAGAAGCGAAGGTCGAATTATACATTATACATTAGTATATTGCATTCCTTGCTCCCATCTCTTGCATCATATTCCTATACCATGGGCCCCCCGGGGTGGCCGCCCGCTGATCCCGCCTCGCTTTTTACACAGCTTAACCGCGCTCACCAATAAATAACAACGGCAATTAAACAATACAATCTCGTTTGTCTCTTTCCACGACCCCGAGCCAGTTCGCAATTATCATTTGCGTCACATTAAAACAATCAGCCGCGCCATTTTATAATTAAACTGCAATATAATTCCCGATTAAATGGCGCATTATCCCGGCTACGAACTATGACCTTTGTAAAATATATAATACAACTTATTCTATCGCATACAAATTACTTGTTGAAATGAAGTTTTATGCCGTGGGATAATTTTATTTATAACCCACTACGAATGAGTCAGTAAGTAATACAATACAACTTTTACCGCTACCGACGCATTCTGATACACGTCTGTATAAAAAACGATTATTGTAGTTGTCATTATAATAAGTAGCGGCGGCCATACATCTGCACATTTATTGGTAAATAAATGGTAGGAACTACCTATGTCAATTCTAATATTCAAATTATGAAGAATTTTAGTCAAATTCAAAGTGCGGATCAACGATCGGCGCAAGTATAATTTAATAGAGTCCATTAATTGTATACCTTTCTATTTTATAGTGGCCGTAATTATTACCCTGGAATCTGGACAGAAGTAGGTTAAACAAATCGTTTAAGGTGTTCAAACAATATAACTGAGTTAAATCGTCAAGTTACAGATTGCGGGCGTATCATGAAAAACGGGAAATATTCCCGGATGTTATTTCGCCGGCTATTTAGAATTTTGTTTCGGCGGACAGAAAATGAGCACGCCATAAAAGACCGCACTGGCCGCTCAATTAGGTTACATTCAGCGGAAAGAGTTCCTATTGCGGAAGCCGAATCATTTTTTTTATTTAATACATATTTTTCCTCGGGGATAAAAAAACGGCCGGTGAGAGCGAGCGATGCACATTCTAATCGGCGGGCCCCATAAGGAAGCGTCGGGGGAGGCGGCTTGGCCCCCTGACATTTAGAGTGTCCCGCAACGCAGCCGGGCCCGGCCCTCGGTGTCTTCTTTCTGCGGGACAGCAATAAAACCCGGTGCCGAGCAATAAAAACGGGCGAAGCCGCCCCGGCCAATAAGGAAATAGGGAAGGCGACCGGACCCCGGCCGTTAAGGGCTCTATAACCGACGGTGAAAGTACTCAATTCGGACCGTTCAGCCCGTTTTACTTGGCCCAACGCCGGCTCTAAGAAAGTCATCATTCGCGATAATAATAGCGCAATCAGCGCCGACGGCATAAACCCGACTATAGGTGGGCCCGCAGACTGCCGCGATAAAACTTTGCGGTATAATTTTTCGTACTTGAATAAAATGATTTCTGCTCTGACGGTAAATAGAAATTGAGACTAAAAAAATGTTCCAGGCGCGCAATCACTTGTCCAATTTATTTTCTCCACATCTTCAGTCGCTCCCTTTGTGGGGATTTCTGTACATTTATATCTTTAAATAAATGGAAAGGAGAATTTTTCATTTGAGTCACAATTAAGTAGCAACACCAGGTATATACACTCCAGTGTACATGAAAACAAAATAAGTTTTTTAAAACTCTAGTTTTTAAGCCTTTTAAGCCTCAAGTCTGTGACAATGCTCGTAGTATCTTTTTGTGTATGTGTATATGAGAGCGAATGAACTAGACAGTGAGATAACTATGTGATTATATCCTGGGATAATCGCACGTGAAGTGTTATACACAATAGAATATCGCGGTTATACAAAGAAATAAAAAGTATTATAAACTCATACACGTTTAGAAACTTGTGTACACAATTCCAAGAGCAGACACCATAAATCAGTCGGGTTTCGATTCGACTCGCGGGGCAGAGATCAGTAACCCGATATTAAAAGCAGTTATTAAGCGCGGACAGCACACACAATACAACATGCAGGAAGTTTAGAGTTGACGATTATATATTTCCTCTTATTTCCCTTCAGGTTATCAAGATCCCCCGGTTATATCAGCGGGGATTCGGGAAGAAGCCGGTCGTTCCCAGGTAGTTAGCTGGCTGGCGGTTTTCTAACGTAGCAGCCCAGGGGCCGGATGCGGGGCAACCACGAGAAAACAAACCTACGCCACACTTTTATAGATATCCGGCCGGTTAATTGACCCGGAAGGAAGTTTGCCGGAGACCGTTCGACAAGTAAGCCGGTATGATTTATGGCCCCGATGATACCCCCGGGGGTGGGGGCGGCTTGGTTTCGACATGACCTATCGCCCTCGGCAAAATGTAGAAATTCGAATTTATCAGTTAGCCATTGATATTTCTAGTTTTTTTTTATCCTGAAACAATTGGATTTGACCAAGTGTTGGATAATGATGTCTGAAAAATCTGCATTCGGAAGTTGTAAATGCAACTTTTACTGCTATAGTGGAGATGTGGTATCAGCACACATCAATGGAAATACGATTCGGTCAGTTTTCGCGATTAGGTTTGGTAATCACTGACCCGTGTTATTGGTTTCTTTGTGCAATCAGCGGAGAAGCCATCTGTTAAGCCGCGGCCGTTTTCCCTTATCTCGTGCATGGTGGAGCTATCTCGTCGTTCCTTGGGCTGAATAATAGCGAAGGGAATTGATAATAACACTGCCTCACTAAATTCCTCACATTTCTTATGCAGTCAATGCGGCACGTAGGGAAATCTACCCGAAGGCAGTAAACTCTTCACGGGCGACTTCGGTTTGCTATTGCGCAATCACACCGAATTGAGAAACCCGCCTAATTAATGCATGCGGCTTCGTAATTAATTCGCCGTAATTACAATGGCCGGATAAATAACTGTCATTACTTTTCGGTAAGAGCGCTGGCAAAGTCGGTTTCACAAAGGGTAGAGTCTTTCTATCTGGGCGGCGGCCCTCCTGCATATTAACACTCCTCCAGTTGGACAAGTTCCATACGACATAATTTCATATTCAAATAGCGAAAAAGCTTCCTCAGTTACGATAGGGCGGCCGCCATCGCGCCAGTTTTTATTATCCCCGTAATTTATTGCATCTCGATTGAGATAATCGTTTGATTTAGCAAGAGAAAGAGACGACGGCGACCGGTGGCTCAATGCCCTTATAAAGGAGACATCATTGGCTCCGGGATTTTTCAACCGCCTTGAACATTTTTTATACTTTCTCTATTTCTCTACGCTACTAAATTTATTCAAGAAAAAAGAGGTTAAATGAAATGTCACACCGTTCGAATAGTCCAGGAGTGGCGCTCCCGACTGACGACTTTGAGGCGTCCCGACTGAAATCTACAGGCATTCGAGCCGTTCACTTGTCGGACAAGAGTTTCGCGTACGACGAAGAAGAAATTCGCGCTTTAATAGGGAAACGACCTGCGCGTATCTACATAATCACGGTGAAATTTCAGAGCCTACGGTGTGGGCGCCCGTGAAGACAATACTACGGAAGATATTGATATTCAGAGGCCGAGGGGAGTGATATAATGATATTCAGAGGGGAAATTGAAGCGTAGGTAAAGAATAATTAACGGCCATAAACAGGAATCTATCGTTAAAATCGCGCTTGCAGTGACGAGGTGCAGACGGTTCTCCCCGAGCCGGTTATTAAACCTCATTATTCTATTCATATTTGCGTCCGAGCGCCAACAGCAATTGTAAACGTCATACTATAACTAGAATTTTCAAGCACGCTCCAGGATTTCACATAAGCAAATTTAATAGATTTTTATGCAGTAATACATTTTAATCAACATGAAGTTAATATCAGCCCGGTAACAAAGAAATGACAATTAATTAAAAGTATTTGCTTTGACGTCAACGAGTTTCTGAAGGCTGTCCTATGTTCAAATAGGTCGGTGGAAACAGAATAGCAGAGATTCTATGACGATTGTTTCTACGCCCATGAGAAACTAGAACCATCACGAAGGAGCTCATAAATTTTAGTATATATAGAATTTCCATTCTGTACACTAAGTTTGGAAAGATCAATCGCAAAAATCGCTTGGATAAATTAGAGAGGGCTGTTAGAGGAGGTAATGAGAGGAAGGGTAACAAGGCCTATGATCAACTGGAAATGCACATCGGCGTTCACACCTGTAATATGCGAACGGTAACAGACAATACCGATTGTATTGAGGATGCTGACCTAATAAGAAACGAACCTTTGTGCCAGTCATAGACAGAAAACAATGTCTTCATTGTTGCGACACTAGGAAATACCAAGGTCGGTCTTCACTCTTCGTCTATTTCGAGACGTCTATTCATCGGTAAATATTGTCTGCCCCCTTAGCGGCCATCGTTTTCCGCCTGTAGAGCTATCCCGACCGGGACGCGGGAAGATGACAATGGATATGGAAATTCCACGTTCGTCATGAAACTTCTAAGGTAAAGTGAAAACCGAAAAGAAAATCATTATTACCCCCCCCTCAAAGACCGCCAATTTCGAGCCGCTTGGCCAATAGGGCAGATCCATGAGCGCATGGGCTTTTGCGACGGCGTATGCAAAATAATTTATGAATAAGTAAGAGATAAGGGAGCGTGACACAAGAGTAAGGCGTATGTTACGGATACGGGCGGGTTGCCCCAGTTACATTTCATAATAACGCCGAGCTTACAATATGGGTACAATTCACGTACTGGGCAACGGTCAACAATGGCCGCCACTGACACCACAATGCTAACCAATATAGACTTTAGTTATGCATAAATAACGCGTTTAATTCTCCTTAATGCATAACTTAAATCAATAGCTATAGATATCTAAGAACAGCATCCAAGAATATTACTTAAAATAAATCGATATCCTAATATTTGCAGCCCTCGATAATTAACCGACGTATTTGTGACCAATATAAAATATCTTTTAGCTTTGAGTAAAAGATATTATTTTTTATCCCTTATCTTTATTTTCACGTGAGTATTAATGTTAAATTAGAAATCGGATAGAAGAACCGAGCGGCCCAAAACGGAAAAGGATTTAAGGACTATAAAATTAATTTTCAGTAGGTTAGAGAGAGAGAGAGGAATGTGCATAGAGAGAGAGAGAGAGAGAGAGAGAGAGAGAGAGAGAGAGAGAGAGAGAGAGAGAGAGAGAGAGAGAGAGAGAGAGAGAGAGAGAGAGAGAGAGAGACGGGAGAAGGGCGTGGATAGGAGCTATGTCATCTTCAGGGTGTGGTCACACCACACACACACACATACACTTGTCGCGAGCCTTGCGTCACGAGCCCGGGTTGCGTCATGTCCGACGGGCGTAGGCAGAGTCGCCTAACATCAAAGGGCCCCCGCGCACGCATACATACTCAACACCAACACACACACACATCCACATGAGGAGTCCCTCTTGCCGTCTCCTCCTCCTCCTGCTCCTCAGGCCATCCGAGGACCTTTTATTTCAACAAACACTTAGCGCCGGCCAAAGGGGCGCTCTCTCCGCCCGTTAACGTTGACTGTGACCATAAATAGTCCAATTAAAGAACTCTTTCTATTGTAGGCAAAACATATAGTAGCCTATGAAATAACACTGAGAGTGCTCATCTATACAATTGCCAGTAAAATTGATTCAATAAATAAGTCATATTTATGTTGCAATTTTGATTAATTATAAGAACGTCACCGACTGAGTTAAGTTTATTGTCGTCTGTTTATGTAGCTCTTTTTTCTGAGATACCGCGTTGCATCTGGCTCATTACACCATACTTGGTAAGGGTGAGTTAGACAAGTACTCGGATACTTGGATACCTCGATTTCTGATCATAAGCCGCGAGATTATGCCGACCGATTCTTATTCATGCAGAATACATTCTTTCCTCATCTATCGACCGCCTTGTCGGCCTCGCACTGCCACCAGATTGGAGTGTTTCTGTCGAGAGGACTGCAATATATGATACAAGCCCAATCACAAATCCATCCACATTGCAAAATAGAAAACTGATGCAACCTACTGCGCGTACAGTTGATAATAAGTAAGTTTCTCAACCGATGGATAGTGAGAATCAATTTGAACCTAGGTTGGTAAACTTCCCAACTAAGGTCTCAACATTTAATTTCGGGACACCCTGTATAATGGCTCCGGGAGAAAGACGTAATTGATAGGGGGGCCCGCATAAGTTAGTGTCTAAAGTGAGGCGGCGATAACGCCGACCCTGGCTCGAACCGAAGGTGGAAGTTTCGTTCATTTACTAATTCGAAATAGGACAATTGAGTTCTACTAGGTACTACACTATCGTAATTTACTTTTATAATAATTATTGGTCCAAATATAAATTCAAATTTCATTATAGGCGTATTCTCTCTACCATATGACCGACATTATTTCATTTTAAAACAAAAAACTAACATGTCCTTTTTTAAAAATAAGGATAGGCGCCGGCGAGCCGCCCACTCTCACTTCATCCAATTCCCCTCTACTGGGAGCTAATTAATGGCCCCGCTCATTTTGGCTCCGACTTTCAAACTCAACTATCCTCAATAACTAAACTCAATAACAATATATTTAAGTAATCCTCCCCAAAATCGGACGCTAATTCCTTCACTTATTTATTTCATGAAGGACAATTCGGTGTTGTCCCTACAATTGTAATCGCAACGATAAGATGTTATTTCATAATTAAGCAAATAAAAACTTACAATCGGGCGGCAACCGCTATATAAATGCCCGCCGTATCCTCCCAATTATCATTCTGGGAATAAATTACCTACGCCCCTCTCTTGGCCGGTTTTCAAATTGCGGTCCGGCCCGACCGTCATAATAATCAATTTTATGGTAGCTTTCATGATTTCGCAGAATGAATCGGCATGAATTCCTTCCTTCCTGGAGTATTAATTTTACGCCGCGTTCAATAAAGAGAACAACATGGTGGACATTTAGCGTATTTCTTATATATTCATGTACGGGAATGCGAAAATTCCCGCGCGTCATTTTTTATTTCCCGAACGAAAAGTTTCTTGTCGCAAATACAGTTATTTGCGTTTGTAAAGATTATCTAAAAATTAACCTTTTTTTTATCTAGCTATTAAGTAATGCATTGTGTCGGTTATGCTAATTTTCGGGAAAATCGGGATTGTTTCTCTTGGTGGATCCCTAAATGAATTTTTATAATTCTCCTAAAATATACAGTTTTTTGGCGGACAGTTTGAAAAAATGCGCTATAATAATAATAAATATTTTAAAAACACTTGTTCGGACCACTGCTGTCTTCTATATATTGAAAGTATCGAGCCGTATTTTCAATTTCTATTACTAATGGCATATTTCCCTTCATTTTGATGACAAATACTTGGTAACAGGGAGGTGAAAATATCGCCGGCATAATCATCCGCAATGGAGCGTGGAGTTTACAATTCCTAGAATTGTCCAGGGGGCAAATACACCGTCGGAGCGCGGCG
Source organism: Lethocerus indicus (assembly GCA_019843655.1). Lineage (NCBI taxonomy): Eukaryota > Metazoa > Arthropoda > Insecta > Hemiptera > Belostomatidae > Lethocerus > Lethocerus indicus. Next base: position 15,388,261 of record JACDQD010000008.1, read on the forward strand.
GAAGGGACAAAGCACTGGAGCGGCACAGAAGGCGGGGGGGGGGAGGAGGGAGGAGGGAAGGAGGCAATTAAAAGTGGCGAGAGGAAACAGAAATTAAGCGGAATTAGAGGAGCGGAATGATGGGCCGGGCCGAGGACAGAGCTCCGACCTTAGGCCGGCTCTAATTGATACCAGGACGGGGGCGGGGAGACCCAGGTGATAATTGGGCTACCCGGGACACATCAGTCGACAAATAATTCGGGGAACGGACGATCGGAAATTGGCCCAACATGAAGAAAGCGCCCCTTTCCTGAATGCCAAAAAGTATTTATTAATCCAATTTTTAATAGCCTACTTTTCGAGCACACCGGGTGTAGGAGGGAGATTTGGTGGCAGAAAGCAGAAACCGTTCAAGGTGATAACTTATTAATTAAATTATACGGGGGAGATAATTGAAATTCCGAATTAAAACGCCTCTATGCCACCTTTTTTCAGCACGCGGATGAGGTTCATCCTAAAGCCAAAATCCGCACGTCCGCCCTTCAATTTTTAAACCGATCCGTGATCCGGCAAAAGCCGAATTTTATTATGATTTGAAATACTATGTTCAATCACAATAAATCGCTTGCACATCATCACTATAATCGGAAAACCGAAATACATCGGCACAGAAATAAATGCAAAGCCTATAAACTAGGTCATTAAACTCCCATTTGTACGTATTTCACATATTAAGGTTCTTCTACTCGTATAGGCCGTTGGCGTTCTTCCGCCACAACGTTCCTTCAAAAGGTTCTTGTTCAAGATAGTCCCGGGAGGGGAAACGTTCCAACGGCTCCGACCTTGAATTGCACAGATTGTTATTCCGAATTCTGATGAGAGATAGACACTGGTAATCCAGGGGGGCGGGGGGGGGATAAACGTTTGCTCGAGCGCCTCCATCCACATCGATGTGTCCTGCACTACAGTATATTTACCAAACGGGCTGGGAGCTGTGAGACATTTACATCCTTGACGTTTATGTACTCATGTATTTATCAAATGCACGCTTGTAGTTTTTAACAGTTTACTTAAAAGTAAGAGAGCTGAGAATGGTGATGTGAGAGGCGGTAGCCGCCGTGTTGGTTTTTCGACGCCCACGACGATCGGGGTCGAAAAATTAGCGGCTCGAACCCTGGCCGGCAATCTCAATACCAAATTCGAATATCGTCGGTGGTTCCGAGTGGTTTTCGACTTTTAAGGCGACGCGTCGTCTGACCCCTTTCCAGTGGAAATAAATGCCCGACGTTCGTAAAATACTGGACGTGTTACTGTTGAAAGAATCGGCGAAAAACGGTTCAATCCTGTCTAACTCGGCGCGATGAAAATAATTTAAGATGAGAAATTTACCTTAATCCATTAAGCTTTCATGACTAACTTTCGCATTGTAATAATCGTTTATCTAGTTCTCTGAAGATATGCATTTGACTACCCATAATATAAGCGGACCGAATATAGCCATTCCTTCGTCCTTCGTTGAACAGTACCTGCTGTTAGTCATTCGCATGCTTACCGGCAGTATAACTCGTGCTATTCAATTAAGTGTGCTACGAAATTGATGTAGCGCTAATAAATGCATTCAGCATTCAGAAAAGGGATAGAAAAATTTTCCAGGCAAATCCTACTATTTTCTGAATTTATTATATTCGCCAATCAAATAAATTTAATGGCGGAATCTCCTGACATATATAACGCGCCTTGGGGTGGAATTATGTTACCAAAATATTCTAATATCCTTAAAGCCATATTGTTATTACTCTTATCGCAATGCCCAGTACGAAGGGTGTACCACCAATGAAAAATGTCTGATAACGAACGTCATAATCATAATTATACTCTGACTTGATTATTATTCATTCCCCTTTGTCTGCTGGGCGCTCTCAACGACTGTAACTACCTCCCGGCACTGTAATTAGTTCCAGTCAGGTGGTTGGGCTCAATGTTCACTCCCCTCGCCGCTCAACAACAACAACAACAACAACAGTACACACACACACACAGTCACTTCCTTAAAGCTTCGAAAATGGACATCACTTCCTACCAGGCACCGACATTATTCCCAGGCGATTTCATGATGGCGAGAGGAGACCGCTGTTTCCACAATATAAAATCACAAACGCGTGTTGCCGTAAGAGTAATGAAAATGTATAGGTACTGCGGCCAAACGGAATAATATTTTAAAAACTCCAACGGACAAACATTAAAAATATATATGATCAAGAGGGGTGTCAAATTTTCGAGCAGTTGATTCTTTGGAAAAAATCGAATACCACGTCACATGAAAACATAACACGTATATTAAAGAACTGAAAAACAGTTGATAAGGAGGGTCGATACTTTTCACACATTTCTTCCCATTGCAAAATATGAAACACCTAGCATTTCGTCCTGTCAATGTACAGTTTTTTTTAACAAATTTTTCCCTGCACTAGGGACAACACCTCTGCGCAGCTGGACGTCCAGATTAAATTAAATTTAAATTAAACATAAATGCCTGACTGACATACAAGATGACATATTCTATATCGATGAGTATATCATCGAACGCTGCAAGTCAGGGACGATTTGAAGCTGCCGCGAGAGAAGAACATGACTGATGTTCTCTCCCTTCCGATACATCGTCCCCGGTCATTTGATCGATTTCATAAAAAAAGAAACGGAGCGCGACAGACGGGACGTGCGATGTCAGATACGTGTTAAGATAACTTGAGAGTCCGTGAAAACATCGTTTCGAGGCCGCGACATCGTTTCTTCTCGGAAGAAAATTACAAGCGGCAGAAGAAGCGGCCGGCCAGGATCGTCCCGGCTTATCTCCAGAATCCAATCTACTTCTGTAAACGTCCTCGCCTACCCCGCTTATCGGAATGTACCCGCAGCCGCTCAACAGCCAGCTCACTATTTTATTTTAATCGATCCCTTCATCGGACTTGAGGGGTAGTCTTCTTCATTTCATTTTTGATGTCATCATCCGTCGCGTGGACGTCGCCAGTTGAAGAATAGTACAAGACTTACGGGACAGAATAGTGACAAATGAGGGAATGTTCAAATATATCTGCATATTCCCTTATTTAACCTAGATTAATTCCGTCATATATATATATATATATATATATATATATATATATATATATATATATATATATAATAAACGATTTACATAAACCCTAAATAAGACTATGCAATGAATCGTTACCATCGAACGAACAGTACGTAGTAAATAGACAATCGCGACAGCAAATTTATGATTTAGTTTCAAGACATGATAGAATATTTACGTTACGAGAACGTAAATATTAAATTATAATATTAAAAAGCTATAATATTTGTCCGATTATCATGAAATACGAGGGGAACGGTAGTAAGTCGACGGTTTCTAATATAAAAATAAACATTTTAAGCCAAATGTATTTCCGATCGGTACGAAATTATTCAAGCGAGCCATTCTGAAAGTTTCAATAACAAAAGCCAGACAAAACGCAGGCACCAGGTTCGGGTGTCAACTCTAAATAATGTATGCATTGGGAACAACAACTTTATTAAGGTTAGCTAAAGTCAATTAAGCCGTCTTCGGCTTTTCAAACGGACAGGCACAATAGTAAACTGTGTACGGCCGACTGGAACGGCCCGAGTACAAAAGAAATATTTGCATGGAGATAACACGTTTGAAAAGTTTAAAGAATGCTTGGCCAGATTTCAAACGCGCTGATATATATTATTGGAGTGTATAACAGGTATTTGCAGTCAGCCCTCTGTGCAATCCGAAAGCCCGTGTACGTGACATCACAGACACTGATATCGATTTGACGTCTGATTGCACAATCGCCAGTTTATGTTATTTGTATGCTAATGTTTTTGTAAGCTCGGCAAAAATAGATATACGACTGTGACTAATACGGTCTTTTGCAGAACAGATTTGACGCCCGGATGCGCCATAAAAGCCAGTTACGAAACGCCTAATTGGAGACGTTTTAACGCCCGGCGATGCCTCCCCCCAAGATTAACGAACGAGCGTGCGAGTGCGCGCGCCCGTACACAACAATTGAGTTGTAAAAGTTTCGAAACGGCAATCAACCGCTCTAATGGCAATAGGGTACGAGATTTCCTGTCGAAACCGAGAAGCAGTAATACTTGGAATTCTACTAAAGAGTAAGTTTTATGTTTCCTGTCATGTTTCAAAATGTCCAAAAACCTCGGTAGATTGAAGAGTACGCTATAAATATGTACACATTAATCTAAGAAGATAGTTTTAATATTTATATTACACCTCCCACATCTTTCATGTGCAATGAATTTGTTTCAGTAAGTATTTGTAACTGGAGGAGTCCAAGAGGCTACCTACAGTCACTGACTAATTATCGTACGGTAATTAGACAATGACTTTTAATTTCAGTGCAGTTACCCGCTTCAACCGCAGCCGACCTGGTCTAAGTGGCTCGCCATATTACTGATGACGCCGAGATACCGAAACCGGTCTAGCTCAGTAGAAAATGGTCGAGGCGGAATTGCAGGAGTGATAATGGCGTGATGTACGTTTAAGAAATCTCAAAATGTTGTTCACGCACAAGAATAACGCGAACGGCTGATCGCTGGCATCACCGTTGCTGATAGTCGTGACAATTCAGCAGTGACAGAAATAGGAAGACAGGAATTTCGGTTAATTAGAGCTTTGTTTTAGTTCTTGGTGGCTTATGTGAATGTACAGCTTTCAATACTGCCTGGCGACTTGTTCGCTAACATTAACTTCTAAACTAATTGATTACTCTGCATGGTTTATTCTTGCCGTTGGTTCCTCTCCGCGAATTTTTGTCTACGATACTTTTCATCGTTTGCGAGCAAAACCAGTACCACCGCGTGGGGGCGTTCTCGTTGCAGTGGATCTAGAGGTAGCGGATCTGTGGGAAAATGAAGCCTTCCTGAGAATTGTCTGAGAGTTAATGCCCTGCTGCCGTCATAAGTATTCCCCTGATTTAATATCTGAAGTATCTTTCATTAATATTTTTGCCTACGGTACTAGGGATGAGCCTAAACTGGTTTAGCCTTGTGTACTGGTTGGGACCAGTTCCAACTCATATTTTATGTTTATAAATTATTTTTTCAGTTAACTGACCTGAATAAGTAATAAATTTATGTTATGTAGCCGTGCCCCTTCAAATAGATTTAATAATAAGTCATTTTCATATAAACAGGTTATAAATATTACCTAGAACCGTGTAATTGACGAGATGAAAGGTTTCTCGTTCCTCACGGAGAGGATCGGTCAATAAGATCCTTATCAGTGCCCCGATTCAAATCGTAGCGGGGAAATTACGGGCAGGCAAATTCCATTCTTCGTTTTTCTCCGGTCTCTCGCTTTTAATTGAATTTCCATTCGATGGCGGAAAGCTAAAACCCACCTTTCACAAGGAACTGCTACATACTACATGACTAGTCGACCATTCGACCATGAGTTATTTTTTAATGTTCCTGTATTGTTTGCGATGCTAGTTTCATTTTAAATATCAATTTTAATACATCTAATCTTAATAATTTGCAAGCAATATCTATATATTTCCTTTCTTCCAAATCTAGCTTATAGTTGAATTTCGAACATATTGAAAGACCAAAAACAAGTGTTCTGTTAGGCGCAATAATTAATAGCCGACCAAGGGGCTCTATTGAACGAACACTCTCTTAATTATTGTGTCCGTTTTATATTCCTGACATCGTGTCTTATTACAGAAAACACCAAATAGATATTTTCTTCTATAGTTAGTTTATGGTTTTTGATGTGTTGGGCTTATTAAGCTAGTCGAGTGGAAGTCGAAATCCGTAAATATCCGGCGGTATGACGATGGCGAGAAGCCGCAACCCATCTAGTTTATCGGGTACAGAGACTATATCGGGCGAGTGATCACACGAAATTGTAATAAGGCAGTGCTACCGATTCATGTTGGAGCGATGTAAAAATTACAGTCGGCCAACTTGCCTTTTTTCGCCCGACTCTCCCTTTTAATTGAATTTCTGTCCGCCTCCGAGGGCCGGAGCATCAAAAGAGTCCGATTCTGGAGGAGGGGCGGAGAGCGGGAGAGACCCGGGGGAGATGTAGCACGTCCCATGTAAATTGTCGGGGCCCCGGTTGGGAAACACGGCCGACTATTGAAGGAAGAGAGCGAGAAGGAGGAGGCCGGGCCGGAGAGAGACGGGGAACGGAGCGCGTGCACCGGTACGAGAGAGACGGAGGTAGCACGAGGAGGGAGGGGTAGGCGGTAAATTAGCGAGAGGATGAGCCTAGGTGGAGGAGGAGGAGGAGGAGGAGGAGGAGGAGGAGGCGGTGGAGGAGGAGGAGGAGGAGGGGAAGGAGGCACTCTCCGATAGAAGGTCAGCCCAGGCGCGGAGCTCACCCAGACTGGAACACACCGACGAACATATACACACTCACACTGGGAAAGGCGTACGTCATGTCACGCCCAAACTACTAGCCGGACTGAGAACATCGTCCCCGGGTGACTATTACCGGGGAAGGAGCACCTTGGTTTCCCTCGACTCGTTTGATCCGCGGGATGATGAGCCCGACCCTAGGCCGGTTCAAAATAGAAACTTCTTTTTCCGTCTGACCTTCAACATAAAACGGGACGCTCGTTTAGGAGTGTGCCTTGTGTCGCCGGGTCCACCCTCACTATCTCCTCGGCTATAATCCCCCAGCAAACTCCGACAACATATTCCAAAACTGGACATTTTCTGTACTTATACCCGGATATATACTTTATGTTCAAAAATTATTTTTACCAAGGAAGGCTACTCTACTAAACATTGTGGCAAGTTCGTGTTAATGACGAAACCAACTCGTTATGGACAATTTAATAGTTTGTATTAGAACGTCAATAAAAGCGTCATAAATGTAGAACATTAACGAAGTGCCATCAAATTTTATACCGTTATTGAATTCAATCTTATTAACATATCTTATTCCGTGTTATGGAACTATTTCACTTGTGATATGAAAATAATGGCTTTTTGAGCCAATGAAACGTCAGTTATAATACAGAGCTATATTTTCGGTGGAGGTATAAACTCTGACATTCTCAACTTATCGTTGTCCTGTCGACCTGATTTCAAATTACCCGCGACCCTAGTCAGTTGTGACAAATTATAAATATACCGAGTCTAAATATCTCAGGTATTTTCTGTACAAAACAATTGGACATTATTTCAGTATTTCTCCTCCGCGGTTGTTTTTGACGGCGCCCTAAAAATAATGGGACCACGGGGAAAGGAAATATTCAGCCGCATCCGGTTATTCGTAGGAATCGAGGAGAAGTCGAGGAAAATGACGCACGACTTGAAATAAACAAGTTAAAGCCAATGCTGCGCTCAGATCTCTGGATTAAACTTCACCTGGCCTAACATCACACTTTCGATGCATATATATATATATATATAGCATTAAAAGTATATTTTAAAATCTAAATTACATTATCTCCTGTATTGTAGTCAGTTCTCGTCCTATTTGCATTTCTCGAAACATTCTCCTTGTTTGCACTCAGATTATCCTAGCTTGACTGCCTCATGTTTGCTTCTGGGCAAAGAAAGTGCACAAAGAACACCAGTGTCTCAACTTGAAAAATTGAACTCATAAACTTATGGCACGTCACTAAAAACTGATTTATACTGTCCATTCTTTTGTGCGCCACCCTACAATACGTCATTTATAATATTATCAATCTGCCGCGTGTGTTCGAATGCAAGGTTCAAAAAAACAAGATGTGCCAACTGAATGAATTATTCAGTCAGGCCATAGAGGTCGGGAAAACCCGCGACGGTTTCTAGACCGGAATGTAAAAATAACCCCAGGATTAAACTTTAAACAAATTTCCAGGCATAAACGTTCAATATAATTTATACATTAAGACAACACAGTAACACGTCGTATAAGATTAAATTATTACATTTTATGAACTTCACCAAAATACTAGAAAATATAAATATTTTCCGAGAAATTTGTTGGTTAGTTGCCATTGTCAGTACCAACTGCCATAACTCGTCGCTGATTCAGATTATTCTGCTTGAGTATCGGTTCCGGCTTGATTCTGTTTTGAAACGATTTACGGCACACCAAACATGCTGTAAATAACGCTCCGTAAATAAGTCAACTCTAAATAAAACGAGCGACTATAAATATAAACTTCCGATAAATCACAAGGGGGCCGTGTTCAGGCATCGGCTGTGACAACTGAGTTTGATTTCACCGCCGGCCTAATCCCAGGACAAATAGCCGAGACGAGGGCGTCACGTTGTATGATACGAATGGAGTTTTGTGTGTATTTTTTATTGGATTAAATTACATTCAGTTCAGCCTCGTTTACTTTTCTCGAAACATATTTCTAACCGGCTGGTGTGTTTGCGCATCTCTGTACGAAAACGATAGCTGTATTACAACCGTTCGCGTTTGAACGGCGGCTCTGGCCTACTGGAATGGGCGACCTCGGCTATATTTGGCCACGTGATTAGATTAATAATTTCACCTAGCTCGCATATTGCGTCACTCCCTCGGTTCCCGAAATGAAAGGGGGCCATCCGCCCCGTCGCTTTTCAGACAGCAGGAATGCACGGCCGATAAAATGCGGGTAGAAATACCTTCGCGGGCATATTTACCAGCGGGGAAAAGTCTCGGGTCCCAGAACAGATAAGAAAATTGGTCGGAATCCGGGAACGGCGTAAAAAAATATTTATACTGTAAAATATTCTTTAGTTTTACGCAACTACAACGTCGGAGCCCAACGGAATATCTGCTAGAAGATAGCGGAACGATAAGCTACAATGTGAAAAGATCGCATTTCAAGCTGCACAGATTATCACACTTTTTGAAAAGACGAGCAAAATATTTATATATTGAAATATATCGACGTGAGATCGTCATTTTTACCATTGTGTTGGTTGAAATTGTACGCCTAAAAATACTGGGCCAAATGTATCACCCAAAATAACTAGACAATAATCGATGTTCTTTACGCCTACGTGTAGACTTTAAGTAGAGAAATTGAATAATAATGAAATACTATTGGAAATATAATTTCTCGGGATCGAAATATTTCTCACTACGAGACCTTTTAATTAGAACTATTGGTGAAGTGTAGGCTATAATAAACAAGCGATGAAGAATCAGAGACCTCTATGCGCACTATTGAACACAGGTAGTCGAGGTACATTTACCATTCTCTTTCGCCTCATACAAAAGTGATCCGAAATGACAGTATCACGTCGAAAAGTGCATGTTATACGGTTTGTGAGCAGGACCTGCGCCAAAATGGCGAAATGGGCATGCGTTAGAAAATACGCTTGATTCAGTGCCTCTCCCTCGCGTCCGTGTGCGAGTGTGCGGGTAACTGGGACAAGGACTCGACAATCACAACGGGACTCCACGGTTGTTGGGCCGAAGATGAGCGGGGTCCCGACCCCGAGATCTCTCTCTCCCTCCCCCTACCTTCCCTCCATCTCTCTCCTTCACTCCCTCTCCATCTCTACCGGCACACAGAGTAAATACTACTTTCACTACGACCCATTACCGGTATTCTACCTTCTTTCCCTCAGGGCGAATTTGGAATTTCTTCACCGAGAAAATGCGTAAAGCCAACGAATTTATTATTCATTTTTTATACTATATCTCGCCTTTTATATATCATATATGTTTTTTGCATATAAGTATTAGGCGATTTCCGGGGCCCTAAAGTGATCCAGACAACAGACAGGAGATAAACCAAATTACTTTATTTTTTCCGCTATCTAATAAGTGGCCCCTATCTAAAAATCAAAATTGTATGCGTACCTTTATAAACTAAAGGTTATGCATGCTAGTTTCAGGCGAGGTACTTTTACTGGCTCTGGCACATAACTCAGGTTAGTTAAATATTGTACTGAATTATTAAAGGTCGTATCTTAATTCAATCTCATTACAATTTTTACACATAATTACTAACAATAGTAATAATAAGCAATCGCGAATTTGTACAAGAATACAGGCACAAGTATACCATTACGAAACAAAATAACGAAAAGGTAAGTGTATTAATAATTATAAATAAATAAGTAATCCAATTTTGTTAATTAAACGGACCAAGTTAAAAATATAATAAAGGACCTAGTTTAATTGTCGCTGTAAAGAAATATTGCAAAACTCAGATAAAATTACAGCCGGTTCGGTAACTCCTTTCGATCCCATGATTAAGTGTAAAATCTGTAATTCGAGTCCATACCCTTGACCGGTCCTTTATTAACTTTTTCTTTGTTAGTCAACTCTTGAGCTTATATATAATTATGAGATCACTTATCCCTTATTGATTTCTGTTGAATTAATCATCAATCAAAATTATACGAACAATAAGTTTTGTTTAAGATAAAATTATAAATACACACAGTTACAATCTATATAACAGTAATGTTTAGATATATTATTTAATAATCTATTTGTTCTGTGCGGGATGCGAGCTAAGGAAAAACGTCTGCGAGATTTATCAAATTAATGGTGTTAATGTTATACCCATTAATCTAGTGAAACGTTTACAGGAACCGAAACTCAATATCTTTCCATAAACCATTATATTTTCCCTCGCGTGTGAGATAAAAACATCTAGAATATCTACCGGTATTTCAAAATATTAGGATATTATATGCGATATGCGTAGACAACCCAATATGCGTACAAAGTATATTTAAATTGTTTTATTATTATTGAAATATAATTTCAGCACATGGTACAGAGGTGTGATGGAGTTTGGAACTAGTAACCGATAACTCCAGCTCCCGTTAACTGCACCCTGCGTATACGAGGATATATGAGGCACGTCCGGTACCGGCGGTCCGTGATAATCCGTAGCCCAAGTCGGCCGGAACAGGAGGTCTACTGGAGGTCTAGGCATTGACAGTCGGACAGGTGGTCCGGGACAATGGGCAGGAAGCCGCAGCGATCCCCACCCCCATAGACAGCTTCCGCCTCCATTCAAAACCGACCGAATATCACTCACTAAATTATGAGGCCAGGCTAAAGCCGAAATAGTATCACTGTCAATATACAGTACAATTCTTATATTCACGCTAAATTAAAAACTCCATAACATTAGGTTTAGCCAAACGGATGCATAATTTTTTTACTAATTTTGTTATTTATATCTGTATAAAAATTACTTTATAAGATAGAATGAAAGCTGAATTTACTTGATTGATTTAAAGAAAAAAAATTGAAATCTTCTAGAATGCTCTAGAATGAGCAGCTGGTACATAAACTCTACATCCAGTTAATAGTAATTTTTAACTATTAAACTATTAAGCAAGGGAAATATACATGATTATTGAGAACAGAATAAATGTCATAAATCCGCTTTTGACCAAGTTGAAATCACGAATGGAGTTCGTACAGGGGCGAACGGGGGCGGGGCCGGAGCGGAGCATCGTCGCTTGTGCTTCCAGATTATCGCGAAGGGACAGAAGAACAACAACAACTGTTTGACTACGGCTCCCCGTATCTTATCGTGGCCGTTTGAGGCTAACGAATAGACAATTGTTGAAGCGTTGTGCTCCGCATATAACCCGAACGCATATAACACGCCTCCCATCCAACTTTTAGTCCCAACGCCTCGCGCCTACGGTAACCGCGGAGTAAACTGGGACACGCAGAACTGCTAGAGATAAGAGGATTGTGAAAAATATTCCACCTTTCATAGCAAAATAAAATCCTGTCCACCTCCAATTGTCAATGCAATTAATCGCTAAAAAAAACTTAGCGGACCGAACTGAAGGTAAGACCGGTTTGCCTATATGATCGGCAACGGAATAGAGACGTACAAAATACCCGCAGGATTATTTCAAAAACAATCATTGCCCTAATGCCTTCAATTGATTGAGACCAGAGATAACATTCCACATCTTTTATCCTGGAATTTCTAATGCGATCCCCGGATTCCGGGGCAGGTATCGGGATTATAAGATATAATCATTTCGCTAAATTCTCAGAATATAAAATATTTCAGCCTCTTGTTAAGGGTTTGATGATTCGAATTACTGGATTAGATTAGATGGTGGAAATAATATTTTTAAATTTTTATATTTACACTGACAGCATAATACCATCTCCAAATTACTGAATACCTATATTAACCAAAAATGTCAGAATAACTTATTATTTTAAAAATAATTATGCCAATCTACAGAAGACGTTCCACAACAGATCAGATCTCCAAAAAAATACGTCAGTTAGTCTACTTCCTATTTTATTTCTTAAATGTCCGCCTCCTGATTAAATATTGGCCAGTGGAATCGACAACACGCATTAGTATACCGAATCTCAGTGATATCGTCAGCTTCCGCTATTCTCCAAAGATTAATTCCCTGCTTGATTGCGCCTAATCGGAATATAGTAATCATAGTATAGTAACCATCATAGTTATTACTTTATAAAAACTTTTGTCTTAATGAAAAGTAGGATCATTTGGGGGTTATAAGCTGTGCCTGTAAGATATAGAATTATGACGACAACAGGTGCTACTATGTAGCTGTTACTAATACACCTTATACACCTAGCGATATCACTCATCCTTGTAATAGACATGAGATCGACTGTTAATATCGACTGTTATGATAGAATCGTTAATACCATACAATTGAATCTTCCAGTGATTCTATCCGCTGAGTCAATCAACCGAACACTAATAATTATATACATTTGATTTGTTATCTAACTGTTAGAAGAGTTAATAGGCCGCAAAACTTGACTGATAGCCAGTATAGGCAAAAAATTAATTGGCGATTGATGTCCTATTTATGTAACGTATGAATGAATATTTTTCTGTCCTAAATTTTTTTTATTGAAATAGAATATTGGGCAAACCACACTACTAAGTCAATGCTAATTTTTGAATTTTTTAAAATGATACCCAGTCGAGTATTATTATTATTATTGTTATTATTATAATTTTATAATTCCGTCTAGTAGTTTTACATGAATCCTTGAATTTTTGAATATAATAATCAGCATATTTTTCTGTACCTAACGATTTATTGGCCGATTCCATAAATTTTCGAAAATTCTACTTTCTGTCTGCGTAGATAAGAGCCCCTTGCTTGCCGAATTCGTTTTTGAAATATGAAGAAATAGGAAGAAAAATATAAGTAGAACACGAAATCAGGAACAATGACGATAGTGGTCATAGTTGTGACACAGATATCAGTTTGAGGTCGAGAACATTAGCCACAATGCTCGACCGATGGAAGGCTGAGTTTTGTGGCCACTTTCAGTCAACCTTCAATCAGGCAGAAGAACAACACAACTCTAAATATCCACTGCCCAAAGGCTGTTGTCTAATCAAAAAATAAATTGTTTGCAAAAACATCAGTTCCTAAATTTATCCCGGTATAAAAATAATGCGCCGATACAGAAAAATACGTAAAAGTTCTAATTTTCTTTGTTGTTATTGAGGCCTCCGGTATACCACTGGAGATCATAAGGTCTAGAAAGTTTAAGTTCGAGTGACCGACTTTGTGGCTTGAAACTAACTTGATGTGAGTAATACAATGCCGCCGAGTTTCTATATCGAGAGCCATTTACCTTGCTGAGCTCCAAGTGTAATTAAGCCGACAAATTTGGTTTGCTATGTTCTCTCTCTCTCTCTGTATATATATATATATATATATATATATATATATATATATATATATATATATGTGTGTGTGTGTGTGTGTGTGTGTGTGTGTGTGTCTGTGTGTACGTATGTGCGTTTGGAATAAGTAATTAGTAATGAACCAGTACTATGGGTGATCGAAATATTTGTTGAATGAATCTATCTAAAAATAATCCACTCCGAGTATGAGACAAACTCAATAATCATATAAGTTACAAAATCAATTTCCTCGGATTATAGGATGAGATATTCGGTCGGGAAAAAAAGGAAATCGTCGGTTTGTCGCAATGTCAGGCTGACTTGTGTAATCTAAAACAAGTACAAAATAAACACGGTTCTTATAGAAGATAGAGGGAGCTACTGTAATTACAATCCGGGCATGTTTTCTCCTTTTTCCCTGCGAATGATTTGCAAATTTCAGATGACAGTGGTCCTGTCATGGCTATGCAACCTGTTGATATTTATCAGTATTATATATTGGCTCGGCATACTGATGGGTCTTCTATTTTGTAGGTGTTCTATTTTGTCGTGAATTTTATTTTCTACCGTCATACTTCTTCATATGATTAAATCATCAGGTATCCGCAATACCGGGAATTGTGTGAGCGGTAGCCGGTAGAGTCAACATCTTGAATGAGGGGGTCCGCGGATAACTAGCGTGGAGGAGATTGGGGTCAAGGGGAGCTCGGGGGCCAGCCCCCAGTGGCCCACCCGACGTTCGACCTTTGTTGTCCCAACTTTTTAACAATTCTGAGGACGCTCTCTCGGGCATCCATTGGGGGCGAATAGTATTAAAAAGCAAGGGCACACTTAGCCGCCCAACTAATTCTAATGCTATACTTAGGGCCGAAATGGATCACATAAAAACTCTTTAACTGGTCCCTAATGCAGAATAAGTAATGATGGAATACTACCGATGATGGTGATAGGTGGATGACACATAACCTAATAGTCAGGTGGGGACCGAATATTGCAAGAATTACGTTATTCCAAACCGTTTTTGGCCATCAAAGGGTTACACTGAATAGAAATATTTCGCTATTATTTCTGTAGATATTTATCGGGGAATATGCCAGAAATATGAGGAATCTCCAACAATACCAACTGGAAATCGAATTCAAATTTATTTATGAAGACTGGATGTCTAGGAATCGACGGAGTGAACGAACCTGACATTATCTAGCGGTCTATCGAAGAGCACTAGTAGGCGGGTTCGAGTGGCAGTCTGTCGCAACATGTTAACAGTGAGGGCGGAAGAGGGGGGCGCAGAACAGGATATAATACAAGTAACAGTTGTTGGTTAATGCAATGGCCGGTACTGACGGAGCTGGAGCATCTGGGAGCGTCCTCCGGAGTCACGACCCGGGCCGGGAGAGCGGGGCCTCTCGGTATTAAACATTCATAAGGGTCGGAACTGTTTGTCACGTCGGGCTCGCCGCCTGTAGAAATATTAAGCCGCCTCCTCTAAAGCCGCTACGATAATTGTTCGCCTCCAAGAGCGGTCCGCGCGCAACAGTCGACACCTGTCCGTCCCGACGACTTAATGAAGCATGCGACCCTTTTCATAACTCAATGCTGCTGGGGCCATTTCAGCTACCCCGAAGGCTATATAATGTCAGACTCAGTGCTCCTTCATTTTTCAAAAGGCTATCTCCAATTTTATTTAATGCCGCGGACTATCATATAAGTACAACGATTCCCCCCAATATATTTATTCCATACGAGGATTAATACAATTAAAGTGTTGTCACGGGAGAGACGATATGAAGAACCTGACAAATTATCATTAAGAAGAATTCACGTGTGCGCCTGGATTTGTAATAATTAAACCACTAATTTTCCTGCTTAAATCAGTGAATAGTACTAAATATCCCTACCGTAATCGGAGTTATAGTGAGCGGATACATCCGTAATTCGGTTTTTTAAATTTTTGAAGCAATACATGAATTAAATTGGATACCGGTGAAATAACGAAGAGACAATATGAATTTTTAATAGCGTTAAAAGTGTGTAGAGATAAAAATCAATAGGACGACAGCAACCACTAGTTACAAGATTATCGTGTTACAAACTGTATAGCAATCACTTAAACCTGATTTAGGCAAAAACTCTAGTAACTAAACGGTTACCTTTTACCTCCGTAGCTCAAGATGTGGGACATTGGCTTAAAAACAATTCATTTAACAATTGAATACCAATTTTGTACAGTTTTCTTTTCAATCTAGCGTACACGCCATGGCTCATCTCAATACCGTCATCTTGTGCTGGGTTTACGCGAAGGAAGCACAGCACATAAGCCAAGAGCCACGAATCTGCCGCGCCGTAACGGTATTCCTGGAGCACCTCGAATTGATGATAACAGTAGAAAGGTAGGCGGGCAGGATGCGAACCGGGCCTGGGAATACATAGGAAATGGACGGGAGTTGGGCTTTAGAAAGGCCTCCCTCCGGTGGCATACGCTTAGAAGAGAGCGAGATGATGATGCACCGGCTATATGTCTGAGTGAGCCATTAGACACATACACAATATAGGAAATAGAGCATTGCATACGTGTGTATGTGTGTATACAAGATCTCCCGGTTTTCCCGACATTTTGAAAGAGCGCGTGTGAATCCATCAGCGCGTAGCGTTCTTCAGTCAAAGGCGTTTCTAATCTCGTTAGCTAGCTTCCGACGGTATCTAGGCCAACGGTAATAGACCCAATATCCCGTGAGAAATATCGAAGTTATGAAGGGGTTTTTTTAATTTCCCTATTCGTGGCAAAACTACCCAATTGACCCGTACTAATAATAATAATAAGTAAAAAGATTACACAAATAACCTGTGGTCGGAAATAACATTTGGCCACGATTTTCCAATCATCTCTAAACGACCAGACGTTTAAGATTTAAACTGTATAAATCGCTTATATCAATCCTTTGGTGGAAGATAATAAAGTGTAGTACCATTTTTGAAACTCTATTTCAAACTAATTTTTAAATATGTCATAAACAAATACATTGGATAAGTCGCAACCTCCACAGTAATGAGTGGATCACCGCAGATCATCTCATTTCCATTTATACAGTCAGCAAATATCGGAAGCAATATTTTTATACCGACTCACTATTTTCCTCTTTTTATTATGGTGGAAAATTCCAAATGAATTCTTAGGCTGTTGATAAAAGGTTCTGTGCACTAAATAAAATATTAAACTAACATCTTCGGACGGTCTCTAAAAAACACCCGGGCAAGGAATGCCAGCGTCGGGCACTCGTAAAGTGAAAAAATGCTATTAACGCGGCTAAAGTAATTGGAGAGGCAGTTAAAAAATTATGGCGGACATTAAACAGCCGCATTGTTCTACGGCTCACAAATAAATGTTTCGGGACTTGCACAAGCCGAAAGACGCAAGAATATTCTGAAAATGCTAGACTCGGGTTGGCCGGAGAAATAATGAAAGGCCTCAAAAGGGGGATAGAATCGGGAGTGGAGGAAGATACAAGGGTCGTGATGTTCCCACGACCGATGCAATCTAGTTGGCCGGGACTGTGTCAGTAGAGCCGTCACTCGCCTCGACTAGATCCAATGTCTATGTATACACGTATTCTATTATTCATTAAAACATTACAAAATCTATTTAACCCTCGTAGTTCGATATAGATAATGTCTCGGGAAATTCTACATATAAATTATTATAAACAGTCACGTGAACAATAACAGTACGAACATTGCAAATTAGAGGACGGAACAAGACAATATAAACGAAACAAATAAATGCTAACAAATATGATTGTGGAAGATGTAAAAATAATGCCGGTATGAGTTAAATTAACTTTTTATTTCCTTTTTTCAAGCTAGACAAGTAAATTGGAATAGAGTATTTAGTGTTTGGTACTCCTTAATCAGCATTTGGATAATGAAAAATGTCCATGAACTGAGAAATGTCAATTACATTTACGTCTGGTATGCCTGTGGGAAAATATAAATTATACGCTTCGTATACGACCAGGTTTCCACTGATTCGCGTTTCCTCGCGTAATTTAATTCTATATAAAAATTATGAAATTTATAAATGCCCGCCTCACCGAGAAAAATTCTTGCCCCGGCTCCCAGTCCACGCAGACCCCGGGGTTAATCACCGCTGTCATTACTTCCATAACTATCATTACTTCAAGATATAACTTCCCCCTCTGCCCCTAAATAAACTCTCGCCACACGTCCACGACGTTATTACGCTATCGTTAGTCTTTATTAACCGCGGGGGCTCTTCCAATTCCCCCGCCCAACCGGCGGTAGTTCCATTATCCCCGCCGCCGGCGTTACCAACAATTTATATATTACATAGACAGCTCTGAGGGAGTTGGTCCGAGGTGGGCAAACATCGGTGGCTAATGCCAGCCCTGATATCGGCAATTTGGCGCCGCTCTATTGAGACAGAGAACCGGTCGGCCGCCCGCGAAGGGCAGTTTTACTGCTGGCAAAGCGCGTTCGTGCGGTGAATAATTCAAAATATCCCGATATAATTTCCCTCCTCCCCTCTCGGCCGCTAACTTCTCAACGCCGGGATAATTCATCGTATTATAACCGGCGGAGGACAACCTGTCCGCTCGAGAAATACCGGACCCGCCTCCATCGACGGCGCAGTCCCGCCACTTAATATTCCCACTGCACAACTTAGCAGCACCTTTCATAAATGAAAAAGCGGACTTGAAATGGCCCCAGTTGTCGTATTAATTCTCTAATGCGACCGAAGATTTCATGGCCCTGAAAATCCCCAGAAATAATGATCTGAAAAGGGATCAGTCCAAACTATTCATTACATGAAAAGGCCTCGACGTGCATAATTAATCGACAAATCAATCAAATGTTCGGCTTCGAAACTAAATAAAGGACGTTATATAACCACCTGTGCGATTTTACCACAATTTTACACGCTTACACTGCAACATCCCTCGGAAGATCTTGTGAAACTCAGAGGACAGGATTTGACAAGCAGTCATAGTTCATAGATGATTAGTGTGGGAAATAGAAAATGTGATTATGCCGGATTTCCGAGATAAGTTAGACTTGTAATTCGATTGAGGTATGGGCAGTCACTGGTTTACAATGGATTGTTAAAGTTATGGCCGGGTGCATTGAAAGTGTCCACGGCGGTAAACCTAAACCTTGTTGACTAACCGAGTAACGGGTCCCGCCGCCCCGTCGTGATCATCCTCTTACTCCTCCGACGGGCTAACGGGTCATCACACTTTAAATGGCTCCGAGTTGTACTCACGGGTAGCGAGCGAGTACGCCCCGCAACACTCGAGCTCATAATTCGAATCCGTAGTCCGGGCCGGATTTCACTTTGTCATCGCCACTGTGTCTATACGTGTGTGATAAAGTGATTATCAGATAAAATATCGGGATTGTTTCGCTCTAGATTATTTTCACCAAGCTTCCAGCGTCAGTTCCTTGATAAAAACATGATATAATAAAAGACTAAGCATTTCTTAGTTATTAAATAAAACTAATCATTACATTATGTTCGTTAGTTCTATAAAAGCTTCATCTATGTATATCATTGACAGGGACAAGGTAATGGCGGACCTGTGAATTCAGCGAGGAACTAGTTTCATGCCCGGAGGACAAGCGTAGGTAGATCAATCGAACTAATGTTCCAGTCCCAGAAAGGAAATCTGATATGGGCTCGGATAATTGTATTAACTGCTGGGTTTATACACCCTCTTTATGAAGTGTCTTATTTACCGTGTTTCCACTCAGTAATCTCCGGTCGGTATTTTTATTTTTTTTTTACAGATAACATTGTTACGTTATACGCGATTAGAGACGAGTGACCGCTCTTTCGGTAACTGTTTTGGTGGACTGAAATGCACGAGGGAACTGCTTCGAACGTATACTTGGCAAATCGTTCGTGAATCTATTTTCACAACTGGATTTATGCTTCTTTGCCTTGATATTGTGATTTAAAAGGCAAATCAAAGCACAAAGTAAGTTCGCCTAATCGTTTTCGTCAGTAATTATCAAGAATTTTGTTTTAACAATCTATGTAATAGCTTGTTCCACATAACAGAGGTAAGAACATATTTAATACGCGGAGAAAATTAACAATAACAAAAACAAGTCTAAAAAAACAGTCAATAAATAGCAAGGAGTACGAATACCGGCATGTACGGAGGCCAAATAAAAAGCCAGCAAGATTTTATCGATGCATAATATTTATTTATTGAATCAATAGCTTGACATTTGTGTTAGGAATTCCGTAATTGCTGTTGGACGTCTTACAGTCGAATAACTCGGATATAAATGATCAGTTGGACAAACTGGTAAATTCTTCTGGTCAGATACAGAGCGGCATTTAACTAGGCGCCTGCATCGGACACGGTTAATGTGGCCGAATCGATTATGAAAGGAGACGTTGCGAAAAGCGTTACCCCAACACCCTCTGCTGGTTCGGTCCTTGCCAATTAAAACCAATAATAAAGGAACAATGGACCCGAACAATGAATAATTAATAATAAGAAATTAAACGCAACAAAGTGTCCCTAATAATAACCGGGAGCCTTGTCCGACGACGCCAGGGACTCATTCGCCGTGAGCCACAACGCATTCGCTGATCATAGTGCCCGTTGTAAAGGAAACGCGGTTAACACTCTAGCCCTGCGTTATTTGTTATTAATTTAAATAATCAAGGTTTCGAAAGTAATTCTCCGGAGTGAATCTATCGTGAGAGCCTTAATATCAGATGGATTGCCACTCTGTGTTTAGAGATAAATTTATACTTCAAACTGAACCCTCGTATAAAATTATTTTTCATAATTCTTACAATTTTATATCTGCTTTCGCTTATTCAGCCCCGGTTATGTATTGTTCCAGGCATCTTGTTATATTCTAATTTTGTTTGTACCGACTAATCTGGAATAGCATTAATTAGGGCAATAAAAGTTTATTATTTCAATAATACTTGCAAAAAGTTTTGAACCGTCACTACAGTACAATTGTATTAGTTTCTACAGATAATATTGCGACGGATAAATAAAAAAATAAAATGTATAGGACTAACAATTTATGTGCACTGTTGACTTAATGACACAGTGGTGAGGTCGGCCCAAATACCAGAGTGTCCCAGAAGGCGAAGGGGGGACGCGCCGCGGCTCACCAAGAAAAGTGAGAGTGACGAGTTCTCCGAAGGAGAAGAGTTGACGGGGAGGACTTTTAAAACCATAATTACAAATATGCAGTCAGAAAGAGGACGTCTGGGAGCTGACATGTTCTGTCAACGCTATTCCCTCTCATCAATTACGCTCAGCCGGCTCGACTTTTCCCCGCCTCCCATATATATCTATCCGCAAATAAAAAAGCTCCCGTCTCCCATCCGCGTAATTCAATGCGCCTCGAGAATTAAGTCCGGAGCAGGAAAAAAAGAGAAGGAACCTTTTAAAACGGTGGCCGATTCATTAGCGAGATGAGACCAGGGGATAAACATCGGACGGCGGGCTTCGTTAGGACAGGTGTCGGGGAGGCGACAAAGGAAAAAAAAACGCTGTGAAATTCGCCGTACAGAGGTCGCATATTTAACGGTGTCGTACTCGCAAGGAACGTGTCGTCCAAGACACATTTACATGTCGGCGGCTCCTAATAAAAAATATTCTAAAACAAATTAGCCCGTATTCGGCCCCCCCGATTTATTCGTCCGACCTTCGGACACGGAAATACGCGAGCGACTTGAACCGAGCGATCGAACCTGCGCCTCTGACGACCTCATAATCTCTGAAACGGGGGACGGATTTCATATTTCCTGACACTAACAAGCGAGAGTAGAGGATCCACAACCGGTCCTTGCTCTTCGAGCCTGCACGGACAATGGCGTCGTAAATTAATAGCTCGACATTACACTGTAGATGGTTACAAGTGTAAGCTTCTGCGTGATTTTCTTTTACAGAGTACATAACACCGGAATCGGTTCTGTTTATTGCACAGTCAATGTCAAGAGTTTCCCAGACACCTATCAACCCATTTCACAGGGACTTATATCGAAGGTTACTGTTAGTTAATAATTCGCAACTGTAAATCTACCATTAAATTCCCGCAAAATTGTTCACCAAATTGTCGTTATTTTTCAATTAAACCTAACATATTTTACTATTATAGGATGTTCAATTAATCTTTAATTTTTCCTGCAGCCTGATAAATCCGGATAAATTTTTACTTTATTATGACAATAGCCGCGACTCGGTAGGTGGTGGCTGTTGTTTTATGGCGCCCTTGAAGTACTATTTAATACAAATTCATCAATTAGTAGCTTACATTTTACAGCAGAAAGAGATTTGTTCTTGTAAGGTATTTAGAATAAGTTGCCCGGATACATGCGATCTGAAGTATCCAATGCGAAATGGGAAATTGAACACCGGTAGATTTGAATATTACAAGTCGATAATCTGCCGCTAATGAATGTTTCTTCGCAACTCTCGACACAGGCTTATAGATGCTATTTGCATTTTGAAACGGCTTAGCGCTTTTAAGGATATTTCTAAACACACTGGGAGGGAAACCGCCAGGAATAACAAATGAACACCGTTCGACTTTTCCTCGGCCCCAGGAGAGCTTTTATCGCGAGCTTTTGTAATTTCAAACAGATACCGCACCGTGCGATTTTATCTCTTGGATCGGTTCGTGAGAGGGATGAGACCGAAGGCCGTTCAACGGTAATGAGAGCCCTAACCGGCAGTGAGAGGGAGGAGCGAGAGACCAACAACCACTTAGCCTTATTTATGCCGCCGGCCTGATAGTCACGTCAATATTTCACACTACAATATCGATAATATTCGAATTAAACTGTTATTTGAAACTATCATGTCTCAATTTTACAAGGATTTCACAACCTAAAGACAGGCAATCGTAAAGGTACGAAATTACCCTTGGGACAGATCTTTAAACGACAAAGAGCGGCTTGTGAAACTTAAGTGTCCTATGGAACGGGTACTACTGAAAGTCTTTAGTATAAGACATTGCTTCTGTTTATTAATTTTTTAATGTAAAAAAAATGTTAAATTGAGGTTCGCAAGGCTATGGAACATCAAAGTTTCCCCTTGTGGTAAACCGGTTTCGGATTTCCCCCATCGCCAGTGACATAAATACGTGTATCGGCGGATTAATTGCCCTTTTAGAACTGTCACTGCACTTAAAAACAGCACCGATCGTCTTGTGGCATTCGAACCTATTATTTCGACTGTTAAATTCAAGGTGCGGTCCGCGAATTTACGAAAGAAGTTTACGAAATCATAGGTAAGCCTCAGAAAATGGTTTTCACTTCAATCATGATCCGTCGTTATAATTGACTGGCCCGTGACCCCGCCCAAACAAAGCGACACCGGGGGAGGGCCAGATCGAAAATTCCAATCGTCAGACCGCACCCCCGCGTTAATTGCAAAAAGATTATATACAAGCGTAGGAGGAGATCGATTATAAGGTTTAAATCCATCAATAATAATACGGGACCGTATAGAACAACGGCGCATTACCATTAGCAGATCGACCTTACCTATTGTCGTTAATCTATATAACAGTTGGGGCTCGTTGCATACATACGTGTAACGGCCAATTAATCGCGGAGAACCGGCAATAGTATAAGTATAAGGCCAGGCCTTATACGAGGTTATTTATCTGTAACGCTCGGCCGTCCGGCAATTATAACGTAAGTTACTGGATCAGGGAAGGCCCGCGCTCTGGCCGGCCGACCAACAATGGCCGAGTGAACGGCTCGACCTCAGGGAAGATTGCAGCCGCGATTTACACAGTCAACAGCCGCAGTGGGCGCTTACCTCTTCCAGATCGGCCGTTGGAGATGTCGTCTGCCGCGGTGTCGGGATCAAACGCGGAATTATTTCAGCAATATCTCATTGTAGTTAGTCGTTAATAACTGGACTGTCGAAGGAAACGGGGAACAGTGAAAGGGGCCACGAAAAAGAAGCAGTAATTGGACCGACAATGGGAGAACAATGACTGTGTGATATAAAAAGCAATATTGAGTCGGGAAACACCGTAAGGGTTTGGTAAGGGTTATAAAACAGTAGTGGAGTAATGTTGTAATTGAGTTGTAACAGAACTCACGTCTGCATGCACTTTGTACCCAGTATATTAGGAAATATAACATGGATTCTTTTAATACACCCAATCCAAACATAAAACACTGATAACAATTATTACATATATTGAACTCGAGAATGCAATGAATCGTCTATTCATTTAGACGGTTGATGATTTATTACGGCCGTTAAAATGGCGTAGTTCATTTCAAGAACTCTTCAATTCGGCGCCCCTGCCGAATACCAAAAGAAGGATTCCAGTTATTCCGAAATAATGGGCCACTCAATTACTAAATTGAAGTGCTATTTTCTCTAAACGCGGATTATAAAACCTCCACTTTAGTATTAATTCCAGGGTCTTGAATGTTACACTCGAGGGATGCATTACTGCTATTTCATAAATGAAGGGCGTCACAACTGTAAAACTGTAAATTTCTTTTTTTTCGACCCGTCTGGCCCAATTATCCACACTTCACAATTGCCTATGATCACAGTTTTTGAGCCACATTAAAAATCTTTCGTCTTTAGAAGTGCGCTAATGAGCGGCAAGGCGAAAGGACACACCGAACACTAGAATTGAGTACAAAAAAATCCTCCCTCTCTGGTTTCACTCAGATCCGTTTAGGTTTCTCACCATTGTCAGTATATGATCTACAATACCTTATATTACCATGGCGCAAGGTTTCGGACGCAAATTCTATTTGGCTTACGTCTAAACAGGAGGAAATTGTACAAGCGAAATGATTTCCAAATACAGAGTAATTTGCAGCCCATTATGCCCGACGACTAAATGTTCTGGACATCTCGGAGGACCGTGGCCTACGTAAGGAGGTTTACACAGTACCGAAATCTGAGGCCGATTCGAAACGGATCGGTTGCCTTTCGGATTTGGGACTTTGCGAAAGAGCCGAGAGCGGTCGGTTTGCGTCAGTGGGGCGCTGAGTGGAGGGCGTGGTCCCAAGCCAAGTAAGAGACACACTAAGTGAGAGAGAGAGAGAGAGAGAGAGAGAGAGAGAGAGAGAGAGAGAGAGAGAGAGAGAGAGAGAGAGAGAGAGAGAGAGAGAGAGAGAGAGAGAGCGAGAGACGGGCACAAATGAGACAGACAGAGACGGCAGGATGGAGCTGGGCAGAAGCAAGGGGGGGGACTTCGTCATGTGAGGCCCCCTTCGGAAACTGGGCCGTCGGAGAGAGGCACACAACACGGCTCAAACACCAACTAATATTACACCTATATCTAGTTTAAGTCCATTTGTGAACTAGCAAGTTAATATGTATTGACCCATATTAATGCTGTGTCTGAAACTTCGTTTCGTTGAAACCGCCCCATTTCAACAGAGTGGCTTTTAAGCAATTTCAATTAAATTTCAATTGATCAGAACAATAAATTATATTCTATAATCTGTTCTCCGATGCACTAAAGTTTTATTATTAAGTTAAGTTAAAGTCTTTAATCAGTAATAACAATACCAGATCACGATAAATTTCGTTTTTTGCATATTATGTATCTCTTATGGATATCCTATATCTATTTTCATAAATTCCAGAAGCGTATTTTTATTGAATAACACCCTTCAAAAGGGTTTCAACTGTGACGTTTTTTCCACGTTGATTTTCCATTACGCGAATGACATTGGCAAATCTGTGAAGTAACGGGAACTGATTTTATAGCGTTGACAAAAAGTATAGTAAATTAAATAAAACAAAACCGTAAAAACAATCGTAAAATAAATCGAATACCGTTTAGCTGGGTAACAACAATGCACGATTTAGATCACTTCGTCAGTTGCAAGCGTTATTAATCGGGGAATATAGACAGTAAATAAAACACAAATGGACAGCCGTTTGATCGGGACAGTTACGACGATGGAAAAATGAAACTAATCGGCCATCACTGGAGCTGTATCAATTACAGCGGCGGCGGTTGTTTCCCGTCGGTTCGATTTGGAGGGTCTGGGAATGGGCTAGCGGGTGAACGAGAGCGAGAGACGATGGGGCTATTAAGACGTGTGCGAGAGGTGAGGGGCCCCCACATTTTATAAGGCCGGGCTATTCGGTTCAATTAGGAACAGAGCCCGCAGTGTCAAACTCGGCATGCATTATGCATAAGATAGTAACCTACATCTGGACGGGCCCCTCCGCACCGCCAGCCATAAACTCTCCGACCGTCGCCAAAGTCTCCTTCTTTCTGGAACGATTTTTCTCTTTGGCGCGAAAATCTGCCCCCCAAAACGCAAATCCCTGGGCGTGCCCACGCGGGCCGAGCACACGGTCGGAAAATTACCTCGGCAACGCCGGGAAAAGTTTCGCAACGCCTAACATTCCTTTGGGTTTGTAGGTACTGTGAATACGGCCGTGCTAACAACTTTTGGCGTAGTCGAATTATATTGTTCGAACGGTCGGACGGTCGTAGTTCAGTCGGAATTCTGGATTATGCAGCAGGGAAATCTGTACTTCAACAGTCGTCCTCCCTAGACGAGGGCGTAGCCCGGTAGGAATGATAGGGGCGTGCACCATCAGACTCAGTTATTAGTTCTACTGGATAAATCACTAAACAGGATACGCCAGGGTGGCCGCCACGGGGAATCTGGGATGGTTAAATTTGATTTTTGGCGTCCTTGGGGAACATTCGGTTCCCAAATGGGCGAGGCGACATTGAGATATTATCGGCACAGGACCCAGAAACTCGAGAAAAATAGAACGAAGGGCGGCCGTTAACAGTCGGAGATGGAAATCGAAAAACCTCTGGGTCAAGGTTTACGAGGGGAACACCCCAATAACAGATCTAGATGATTAGTCCAATCTTAAATTGGACTGCGGTCTCGGTCGCGGTAGAAGGGGCTTTTGTCCGACAGGACCAGGTGTTTGTGTTATTCAGTGATTAAACCCTTTATCGAAACCTTTCTTAACATGCAACTGCATAAAACAACACCAGATAACACAATTACAGAGTTTAAAATGTTTGCGATAGTCTTATACCTTCTGTGGGGATTCTTCACATGCCTGGACCCCACTATTTCTAGTTCCATTCGGCTTTTCACTCCCGCAAATAGACCGCAGCTGAAAACGAATTTCACGAGAGTTCCAGACCGCACAACGGTCTAGACGAGCTCGGGGCCAGTGGCGTAGGGCGGGACGGTGGGGGTCCGGCTATATTGAACGATTGCCAAATTTCCGTACCGCCGGCGGTAAGTTTCACAATTGAGTTTACGGCGTCCTCCAAGCGCGCCCGGACATGAGGACGGGCCCACAATTTAAGATTCGACTGGGCACCCAATGCGAAATTTCAAGGACCGCCGTTAATAGGCGGGCTGTAAAGAATTTTCAGCAATTAATCGGACGCGAGAAAATAGGACTGTACGTCATTAAAAAGAAAGCGATTGTAACTTATATGATTTTATTTTTCCCCCCTAAAAAGCCCTCCCGGACGAACTGTACACAAGAGAGCGTCTTTTAACCTCGGCCGTTAAATATACGACTGTTTTCGCCGAATATTTGTATTTTGAAATGAATGAGTATTTTTAGAAATTCGGATTTATGCGCCATCCCGGGCGGCGAACACTTTTCCCTCTGGCCGGCTCCGGCGATTTATTCGAGGCTATTTACTTACAAATAACGCCCACTGAGCTTCGCCCCGTTGAAATATGTCCGACGCAGATATTCGAATTGACGATATATGATGTGACAAAAAATTATTCCTTAATTTTCAATACGGTCCACCGTCTTGAATTTTAAAATCTGTTCTGTTTATTTGTGGCTATGTAGCTTTCATATGATATTTACGACCCACTTTTTAAATTTGAATATCGTAATACTAATTGCCAGTATTACTTTAAAACGTTATTGGGAACGACCGAAGTCTCCAGACCCGCCCTGCCAATTAAAATTGGCGCTTTGTTAAGAAACTAGAAAAAGTATTACCAACCGACGGCATGATGAACCCAAGATGAAGAGGAATTAAGACATTGAGGGCAAAACTTTCATACAAGTTAATAAGTACGTTTAAAAGCTACTTGAAAGCTATTGCGAATAAAATATAAATAGGACCCACTGTTTAGGCCACCACTCCTTTATGTAATAAACGCGTATGTTCAAAACTTATTGAAATCGGCCCGCCCAACAGTACAAATATGGCATGTTGTGGTTGCACAATTAATTCGGGACAGCCTGTTCGCTTAATTTCAAACGGTATAAATTAAGTCTGACATCATTTGCCTTATCATTTTTAAAGTGGGGAGGGACAGAATATTCTACAAAATTCCACTTGCGGATTGGCTCACGAAACCAATTTTGAATATAATGGGTCGGCCGATTGTGATGAAGTCATTCAAAGCGCCCACCAGCGTTTACGAAACGTTCGGAACTCCTAAGTTATGAGACGGATTGAGTACAGAGTATGGTTTCATGTACTTCACATATTTATCCCATAGACTATACCGGCTGCACCAACACGATTACATATAACATTACAAGACATAATAAGTGTGTGTGTGTGTGTGTGTGTGTGTGTGTGTGTGTGTGTATATATATATATATATATATATATATATATATATATATATATATGTATATATACATATACATTAAACGAATTAGGTACGAATTGGCAACGATTGAGACATCTTTCATATGATATAGCAAAAGCAAGGCTGCCGAGAATAATGGAAAAACAACTTCTAGATATAGTTGCAGTATGAGATAATGGTAATACCCATACAATACTCCAATAATCACATATAATGCTGCAATACGTGGTCCACTTATTATTTAGACATGTCCAGTTGGTGTAGATATTTTTGCTGTCAGAGGCTGACGGAAAGAACAACCTAAGGCAAACTTCTGATGTCAGTCATCCCAGATCCGGCCTGATTCGGTGTCGAAATGTCCGTGCGTTGGGGGGTTTTTACGAGCCGATCGTTTACCCAAAAAGCTTTTTTTTTATCAAGCGAAATCGGACCAGAAACCGAAACTGCGCAATATATTCCAAAGGGCGTATAACACGAACTGGGGAAAGGGACTTGACGAAATACAAGCTTCGCTATATCCTAAATCTGGGAATTAATTTACTAGAGCGTTCCGTTTAATACAGTTCCAAATGGGCCTTTTTTCTCAATATAAACCGGTTAAACGGGGGGCAGGGAGGAGGGGTTTACGAACTTTAACAGGACCACCCGCTTCCTAACGAAGCCTAAACTTCACTTATCTACCTTTATCACTTCTCCGCGTTTATAGCATACACCATAATGGGCCCTCTCGAATCATTTAACTTTATTGAATAACCTGGCTTCGGGTTATATTAAGTATTCTTCTGAGCTTCACATACACTAATTATCACCAGCATTGCTATATCCCATACTGAATTTCTCCCACTGCTCAGTCCGAGAAAGTAAAAAAATGATCAAAACCCAAAATGAAATACCGGTCATTAGGCTCAGCCCTGTGCAACCTCAATCGTAATTCAGTTTCGCCTGAGCGATAAAAACAAAAAAATTCGCACACACACACAATCCCAAAGAGGCCGTATAAATTGCAGTTAGAGTGTACGTGTTGGTGGTCAATGGCGGCCCAAGGCCCGGACCAATGTTTATTGAGGAACCGGGCGACCGTGCCGGCGTCTCGTGCCCCATTAATCATTCCAATTAGGACATTAGCGGAGATAATCTCAAATAGAGCGTTCCGCAGGGGTAGGACGGACGGCGTATTAAATTTAAAACGGAAAACCTTAAATAACAAGAACGCCGTTTGGGACCGGTCCCGATAATTCTGGAGTAACTGTAACGGAGTAACTGCAAGGCCGATATTCGGCCGGCGTAAGGGGGGGAGGGCGAGTCTTGAGCGAAAAATAAAGATAACTCGGCCAAGTTTACAACCCAATTTTCCAACGGAGTTGAACAGCAAGAGATTAGAAAACGTACCACCCAATGTTTAAGAGGAAAATTAGCGCCGGTACATTTTTCATTTCGGCATGTTCTCTGGTTTACAGCGTTACTTGAAAATATTTCGAGGCGATATAAATTCAAGGGCACAAGGCATTAATCCGTACATGCATTAGCGAATCTGCAGACACGTCGTTATCGACGTACTAATTTACACACGTGCAAGTGCGAGGATAGGCGCGGTTCAGCCAGAGTATATGGGCCCGTAAACAGGGTGGGCCCGCTAGCCGGGATATTTGATAATTTTTTTTAAAAGTGAAACATGCCTCTTTTGCCAAAAGGCACGACTTGGGAATGCAAAATAATTCCGAATACAAGCTGTCTCCTGCATGCCAGACAGAATGGAATTACAAATATGGAAGCAACTAGGCCTTGGGTGTTCGTGCACATTGGCGCCCTATCCTATTGTACCGACAAAGTGGTAAAGTTTCAGCTTAAATAATTAAAGGTGAATTATTGTAAGACATCCAAATTCCGGTGGTATTTTAAGTTTTATGTCATCTCATCTGCCAGTCAACTGATAGTTTAATTGTTATTTCCATTAGAGGATTCTAACGAACCCATTTTTGTACGCTGGCGACTACTTGCGGTCGGACTGGCATCTACACACTCGCATTTTCATGGCGAGAGACGCGTGGGGCGGACACGCGCTAGACCGCAGCCCCCAGCGGCCGATAGACCACATGATACGTGAGACCAATTAGTGCACCTTTTCGAAACCCACCCCCCTAGTATCGGTTTTCCGCTCTGTTTCTCCGCCCGATTCCACAGAAACGGTATCGAATTTTAATACAGCAGTTGGCGTGTTACGAGCAGGGGAATGGCCCCAAATTCCACCGTATCCGCTCGACATCTGACGAACATTAAAGCGCAACTACTCCGGGATCAATGAGCAATGTAGGAACTTGGAACGCAGTTGATCTTGATGGAAAAATAAAAGTGATAAATGATTACTATTAACACTTACCTGGTAGTGATGTCGGATGGTGATGATGGTGATGGTGGTGATGGTTGTTGTGGTGGTGGTGAGGGTGGTGTCTCGCGTACTTGGCCACGTGGAGGAGTCCAGGCGGTGAACTGGCCTCTCTCTTGGTGTCACTTCTGTTATTGTTGTTGTTGTTATTATTGTTGTTGTTGTTGTTGTTGTTATTATTGTTGTTGTTATTGTTATTGACGATACTCGTGCTAGACGTTCGCGTCGCACTCGTCGTCTTTACGCTCAGGTCCACTGGCTCCAACTGCACAGGAGGGCCGGATGCCTAAAACAAATAATGTTCATATAATATTTTAACATCCGATTCTATTAATGCTGCAATGGAATTCTTTACAAGTTAAAATAGTGAAAGTGAACCGGAACATTATATTTTTCAGTAAGATAAATTCAAATATATGATGTTATCATTGAAAATATTCTTCAATTTGGGGCTGAAAAAAGATCAGCATGTATTAGTAAAATATGTGGAACTGAACAGTGGACATATTTTGTCGGTGAGGATCACACAGCAGTTGTCAGAACGCGGCGACATTTTTCCAACATGATTTGTCCAATCCGAAACGCGGAAACGGCATTTTTTCAGCCATCTCCGCCCCGTTTGATTTATAGCCGACTAATGCTTCAACAGAATAAAATACAACGGCGCTCGCCGAGTGTAATGGGATCGGAATCGGACCGGGGCGTGTGCATTTCTTCCAGTCTGTCATAAAAACGCGCACTTATCGCGATTTTTCTTCGAACCGAGCCCGCTCCGAGGGGAACTAATAAACGTCGGCCGGGGGAAGATTATCGGCATAGCGAGGCCGTCACTGGGCGTAGCCCCGGAGCAGCGGATATGGCAATCGTTACTGACAATTTTCTAAACCGGAATCAGATGTATACTGCCGTTTTGATGTATTTCCTATTGGGAGTTTTATTTTTTTTCATCGCTCTTCGATTAAAGGAGATTTTTAATAGGCATTTTTGATTTATAAGTCACTCGCGATAATTTCAACCTACAAGGATGGAATTGTACTCGACCTCACGTTCCTATCTCCTCGGATAGGAAGAGCCGATCGATAGAGAAATCCAATCCACCCGACGACATTCGTCCGGTTATTTAATTTTAAATTATAAAAGGCACAAGAATGACTTTTATCGTCGCATAATCCACGTGACGAGGTCGCTGTGTCCAATAAAAATAACTGACTGACCATGTAAGTCATCCATCCGGATGTTTCATTTACAAACACAAGGGCGGGCATTATACAGTGCATATTTCAAATTTTATTTTCTTCAACATCCCCATGATTCGTTACCGAGAACAGTGCTGTGGGTTGTCAAACATAAGAACGTCCAATTTGTATGTAATTATTCTCATAGTTACATTAATAATAATATAGCTGAAAATAAATAGGAAAAGGGAAATTTTACTGTCAGTCAGAGAAACTAACCCTAGTAAAATCTTTCGTGTCGATTCGAATCCAACGTGCGGAGGGAAAGGGTCCGGATTCGTGAGAATCTGTGAATAACGCGAAAATCGTGTATAACGTAAAAGAAAAAAAAATCGTAGGGGGATTTAATGTAAAAATCGTTTCGCCCCGAATTTATGGATTGGCACTTGGAGGGGCGCGGGGGGTGGATTGGGGATCGGGGAAGCGTGACGCGAGACTCGGCGGCCCCTACCGCCTGATAAATAGACTTCTTCTATTTTAAAGGTCCCGGGAGATGACGCAACCCGCAGGAAAGAAGATTGATGGTCCAGCCAGTGGGAATCGCCCCATTCAGTTTATGCGATCAATGGAGAAGGAGGGCACAGGAAAAAAATACTGAAGACTTTCAGTCTAACTGACACAATCGGATCCAAACGTGAAATCTCGCTTCGTTCAAATCATTATATACGTCGTCAAATCCGGTATATCTTTTAGCATGTACTTGACATACGACTTTATATATTTCCCTTTACAAGTTATCTTTGTAGCGTAAATAAATCCCGTCATAAATATTCTATTTCCTACGGTTGTAACGGACCGTACATCATAGCCGCTACTTCACTATAATACTGTGTCAATCAGTCTGTAACCGGTTTAAGCCCACATAGAAAGAATATCCTTATATTCCCTAATCGAAATGAAACGGTTTTGTCGTTTTGCACTAACGTATTATATGAAATTAAAGACTGAAAATGTTATATTAAATTGAACAATTTGCACAAAACATTTGACGTAATAAATATATCGATAGTCCAAGCTGATCGACTCTCCCTTCCCGAGTAACTTTACCGCGCGGTATATATTAATGTATACTGTATCCCATATGTTAAATTTCATCTAGGGAAGTTATAAATTGTGATGCCTCCCTCTTTAAATAAAATCAGGGAGCCAGCGCTCAGAATATGCATATTACTGGCTGGAAGATTTATTTAATTTAAGTTATCATCATCACATATTGTATGTTCCATAAATATGGCTGAAACAAAGATGGATTTGTGTTTAAATCGGTGTCCCGAGGTCGGGTTTCATAAGTCAAGGAGCTGGAAGCCCAAGACATGTCGGTGGCGACTGTAAATTTTGCATTTATTTTAATGAACCGGTGGTCGATTTTACATTCCACACGGGCGTCGCCCCGTATAAATTACCATTGGAAAAAAATGAGAATTAGTTTTATTTCCATAAGTAATTTTTAAAAGTTTGCAATTTCGAACGGCGTCCCGTTAAAACGCGTTCTCTTCACTTTTACTGACAATTTCTTCCATGTTGCATAACATCGATTACGAGATTTTCCAAGCGGCCGAATGAAAAAAATAAATGGCTCACGAATGGAAGTCTTCCAATTACATCTTTCAAATATATGTTTTAATTCAGGACCGAAATTTCAATAAAATAATGGTTTTTACAAAATAAGTGTGTTTATATAGAAAGATAGTACGCGTTAGAAATTATAAATAAAATTAAAAATTCACTTTTAAAGAATCTATATATCAATCTATACATTTCCAGATAAAAGTTTTAGTTACATAATATGACATCATCGTCTTTTTATCCTCCCTTGTCGGGTTCAATGCTAGATTTAGGCAGGGTTTACGTATTATATAGCTTATGTTTCGAACAGAACGAAACAAATCTCTGTTACTAAATTACATGATAAACAACTGATACGACGGATAAAATATTTTCAATGAAGAACCACGTACGGTTATTTCCCCCCAATTCGAAGAGTACCTGTAATTTCCCACAGGCCCAACCGTATGGATAATCACGAAGAACCGAACGAGGAAATGACCCGTATTAAGGGATGTCAGAGGGCGGAGGCGTTACTTGAGATTCTTTTCTCTAGCCGGCCATCGCCTTCTTCTTAAATCATTTTGACTGATTGCGCTAACAACCGTTCCGACAATGGGATTCGGACTCGGCCGACAAAAGGGGGCTGCCGGGATAATGCGCGTGGGCGAGAAAGAGAGGGAGAATACCAGAAGCCTCCCTTCGGAAGAAGGGGAGAGAGGGAGGGACAGTATCCGCTCTGACCGCTGCCGACATAATCAAGGATCGCCCCGGGCCCGGCCGAAACATGACTAAGCCGAAAAATCAAGTTACAAAATACGGGAAGCCACTCGAGTAAGAAAAAAGAGAAAACATCCCTATAATGATTACTGCTACAGAGGTGCAGGTGATGGATTTTGAGAGCAGATTATTATCGCACTCTCAATATGCGTTTTGTAGTGAATAACCGTCCGCGTATCCTCAAACCTTTTCTTCATCAATTTTATCTTATATACTTAACGAGCCCCGAAAAATTGGAGGGTGCTTCCAAAATCAGCGGATACCTGCAAAAGGGCGGTTTAAACGGGTCAACCCTGGTTCGAATCTCAATGGCGTACCGAATTTTCATTCGATCAACTTGCTTAACCGGCAAGTGTAAAAATCATGCAATAATTTCTGGTAAAGTTCAGGTTCTGACCTGTATTAGGTAGATCTGGATGGACTGAGAGGAATAGAGTTTTCAAAATTGGAAATAGATTATTTATCCATGGTTGAATTATGTTTTTACACCAAATAAAATGAAAATTTGGTCTCCCGTGTTATTCCAACGGTCGAAGCGGTTACTTAAATGAAACTACTGTAAAAGACCGACAATCGAGTAATATGTAATATCGATAAAACGGAGCTGTACACCTTTAATTCAACCTGTCCCGTGTTCTTGAAATCGTTACAACGCTGAAGTGAAGTTATTACTTGCGTACAAAACCGACGGCTGAAAGTAACAGGTACTTTCACGCTACAGTTCGCGGACACGCCTAAAAATAGCCTCACAAGTGAGAGGAAATTGGAGTTTAAACATGATAACGTCTGAGACCCAATCCGCAAATCTGTCGGGTCGTTACAGGCCCGCAGTGTAACGGTTGAGTCGTTTTGCCAAGTAGCATCACGAGCGTTTAATTATGGGTTTATTCTATAAAACGGTACATGGCATACGGTTTAAAAACATTTGTTTCGTTCCATTTATTTTTAGTACCAACTATAATGATTTAAATGTATACGACCGAACTCAATGAACACTTGGGAGTATTATTCTTACGATAGAGAGCCCCCATAAACAGAAAATTTGCAGTTTTCATTAGTACGCCTTGAAAGCGTAATATCCAGGAGGTTAACGGCCGGGAAACTTGATATTTAAAGGATGTTAAATGGTGAACAAAAGCTCAGGATCGTTGTAGATATTATAATTAGATAGAAAAGAACGGAGCGATAATAAAGAAGACGTGGAACGACCGGACCTTCCAGAATTTGTCTAGCCTCACCCTAAAATATACCGACGTCCCCGTCGTTATTAAACCGACGAAACCCGGCCAAGGTGGATAAAATTCAACGAGGATAGAGGAACCATTAAAGGTCAAATTAAGAATATGAGGTCAATAAGTTTTGAAGACGGACGGACTCCTCCCAAAGAGAATCGTGTAGGGGGGGGGGGGGGTTGGAGAAAGAAGAACGTGAAATGTCAAGATGAACCGAAATTCCACACAGAACTCCACACAGCTCGGGGCAGTTGGGCAACCTACGCAATGTCGGAAATTCTGGCCGCCCCCCGTCTCCAATTTCCTATTCGAAACCGCCAATAATTGCAACAATTTCCCCCCCGCATATAACTCCCTCGGTAATGATCTTATAACCGACACGAGGACCTTCATTAATCTGAAATAAAAATCTTGATGAAATCAAAAGGTCGAATATTTATCGCGAGATTTACTCCGGGAAATGTTAATGGACTGCCGATTGCCAACTGCGGCTGACGACCCCGCAGGTTAATTTTAGAACTATAATTTTAGAGTCCTGACAATTAATACAGAGGATAAACTTTAACGATATATAAGGGGTTCCATAAGTTGGCATATTTCAGTGCACCGTAATTCCTGCAAATCATCGATATAATAATATTCAAGGCACCCCTGGAGGTGCTTATTTGGTTGGTCGAAATGTTTAGTTGCCGGCTATTTTCTTGTATTGGGAGCCTAATAACGTAATAAGCGATTGGGCGTTGCATAACGCTGAACACCTTCATCTTATATTTTCGTGCCTTAAATGGTCAAGATTGATTGAAATTGCTTAATTTAACATCGCGGTAAAAATAAGACAGTTGACTGATTCTGCGCGTAAATTTTGCGTAGCTATAAATATTTTCGATCACAAGTCACTGTGTACTTAACTCCCAGGAAGGAATAAACTTCGTAAAGAAAACCAGGATTTTTGACTAATTGCAGAACAGAGCTGTAATGTTTAGCAGTTTGTAAAAAAAAGGGACACGTATAACACGTCCCGGTGGCGCGTCCGACAGATTCGATGGAGGCATTTCTCAGGGGGCAACATTCCAATTTTTCAATTTTCAACAGAAACGAAACTTGTGAATTGTGGCAATCCGTCTAGACACAATGTTAAGAGCGTTTGTCGCAATTAGGAATTGCGTAGTGCGTGCACACTCAATAATGTGCCAATAAGCGCGATCGCAACAGTTTAAGAATGCTGGAAACGAGACTCGACGTCGTTAGCCAGGCGTCCAGCAAGCAGAGTTTGATGAAACAGTTTCAACTCTCGTTGCGAGCGAGGAATGTAGAAAAGCTCCTCCCTACGGTGCGTATTTATTGCTTAATTGTAAAGCAATCAAGAAGGACTAAATCGAAGATTAAAAAACAACAACATACTTCGCTCTGAACAAATAGAGAAATGACATCTGGATGCCAATTGTTAAGTGTAGAATGTAGAATTGAATTTACATGGAAATGTAATAAGCGAAATGAAATCCTTCCTAATTAATGGATTAATTTGGAATTATGATCCAATCATTATGGATCATGATGAATGTATAAACGCATCCCTCTTGCAGGAGTTCAGTTTTTGACTACTAGAGACAGATCACACGTGTGTTAGAAATAATTCTCCCTGTAAAACCAGGCATAATATTTTATAGTTAATTTAGTTCCTAATTATTTTATAGTAATACGGATTTTGCAATGAGATTTAAATTACACTGGTATGTCTCCATTGGAAAAGCTTCTTCTTTTGCCATATCAGTGATTACTAATGGTACGCGCTGAGTCAGGCAAAATTCTGCTCACGAGTCAGATCCCGGATCACACGAAAATAGGCACAGCCTGCAGAGAGGGAGTTGTGCAACGGCCTATTCTCATTTCAGTCAGAGGGGCTGACAAATGTGGAGGGGGCGCCGCCGCAGCCTGTAGCGGCGGCACTATTTCCAATAAATAAACTGCGGGAGGATAAAAAAAAAATTCGGGCTCCGATACTTATCTGCGAGGCTTTTAAGCCGGAGGAATTCGAAGAGGAGGGGGGCCCGGGCCGCCCCATTTTAAAATGACGGACTGGAACCCGGGCCCGGACGTGTAACGGTCCAGAGGCCGGTATGTACCCCAATAAATATCGGTCGGCTCGGCCGTAATTGCATTTCATTTGTCCTCACCGTAATCTGGCCTTCTTTTCCCGCCGGTATAAATCCACCGATTGCCCGAACAACGTCTTGGACACTTCCTACCCGGAGAGCTTACCCCATTTCTGACTCATGAAGGCTAATTGCGCCCATAATTATGAAAGTGGTCTAAGTCAATTCAAACTTTAAATACAACATTTTCATATGAAATTCACACAAAATTTCATATTCATAGTAAAGTTCCATTAATCAAGACTAATAAAATTCTAAATTAAAATGTTGCATAATATAAAAATATTTGTTAATTTATTCGAAAGCAATTCATTAAATATCTCGAAACCAGAAATATATGACTTAGACCACTTTCATAATTATGGGCACAACTGCAACGAGATTTGATCTCGAAATTTGATAAATTGATAATTGACGCTTAGAGAGACAGTCTCGCTATTGACTAGTTTACCTGTGATGTTTATCGGTGACAATGCAGGTAGGAAAAAACTTATCTGTGTTGCTGTCGCCTTATGTATGTACAAAATAGGCCACTTTGTCCGCGTTAATGCTACCACTATAGTATTTTAGAACTTAAACTATTGCTTTCTAACTTATTGCAAGTGCAACAATACGCCCTAGACTACTATACTATCTTAATTAACCCATTTTTCCCTGCTGATAATTGCAGTATACCGAATTATTGATGTCAGGGCCAAACACAAAAGTAGAATTAGTAGAAACAATTGGATTAAGTGAAAATTATTTATTTTGTTCATGAGTCGTTTGATTGTCTTCTTGCGGTGACCTTGCTGAACATTGAATCTGACGCGATGCAATAACGGCAACCGATATGCATAGTGTCTCACTAATTGACTAATGGAATGCTACTATTGCTAGTATAGCGTAGGGCCAGAATATATACGGAATATCACAAGAATGATAATGATTTTCTAATAATGATCCCAATTATATCGCAGGAACAAAGCCACACCCTCTGCGACCGGGCAATACACATACCCAGCTATTAATATTCAGAGCGAAAACTTTTTGGATAACGCCATAATCGCGAATATGTAGACGATAAAATAATGACATGCTCTTCGTAAATTACACGGAAAGGTGATATATCTCCCTCCGATCGCCCAGATTTTAATTTAGGGTGACAAAAAAAATGACCGGGCCCAAGGGCGGATGGCGGAATGAACGGTGTGACGCGGGCACTTCTGCTACAACCCGAAAAGAGGAGAGTGCCAAACAATGAGCGGGAGCATTCACGAGGAGATGAATAATGCATTTTTAAGAACGACTGCCAATGATGAACTAATCAACGGGTCGGATCTGAAACCTGCCACAGTAAACCGGCATTGCTACATTCATCAGAACTATAGCGAGTCAATAAATTTAAATACAAGTACGAAAGTGTAGGAATTTATGATGCGGAACCATTTCACTGAAATGGCGACCTGTCATCTCTATTCTTGCGACAGTCGACCAAGTAACAACTTCCATAAAACGAGGTAGCTTTTATTAAACCCTGAAAAAAATCAGTATCATTATATTCCGAACCCTAATAGTTTGCCTACTTTAAACTGTGGCGAGGAAGTAAATTTTGCAATTAAACAACAAAATAATTTTGGCGCGCAGAATTGGACCAGGGAACAGAAGGTGTTGGGTCCGACACGTGCCAAAGGCAACGTGGCACAGTAGCGACGCGATGTCGCGGTGCCACAGCTTATTGGCCTCAGTCTCGAATAAACAGCCGGCTACTTAACCGGATAATTGAATTTTATTGTGGTCTCCCCCGACTGTCCTCGGCCCCTGGGACAGCCTCAACCTCTTCTCACTCCCTCCCCTCCCCCCTCACGTCAACATCATTAACGCCCGCATACCTGCATATCCACTATAGCGGTACTCCTAACGCTATACGGCTGAATAGAAAATTATATTTTTAAAAAAGTGTTAAGTTTTTTATGGATTTGAAACACGCAAGGATATCGCGGTTAAAATTATGGTAGATTTGTTTAGGAAATGTATAAAAAGGCTAGTCGGTTGGGGGGGGAACCGAGAGCGCTAAAGCCAACTGAAAGACAGGTTAAGCTCGAGCTCGAGTCTTGTTATAATCTGATTTAACCAAACGGTTCGGCTTCTCGCCATCTCCAGTATCGTTCGGTCAGCGAATGTCGGACCGGTTACAGGCAGGATGGCGACGGCACAAGCCTACCGAGCATAATAAATGAGAGAGTGAAGACATGATATCACAATTAATGAAAATCCAGACCATCGCAAACTGGTACATTGCAGAGCAATAAGCACTGGTTTCAGTTATCCGTTGGCTTTCCGCCAGAGTTCGGAACATCATCCGTTGTGAGATATTCTCTCACTTATTCCCACTTATTGGCTTGAACCCACTGTCGGAGGAATTTAATTATTAATATATTATTACTAATATGAGGAGGATGAAATATTTTTCCCCATTTTCTTAGGATAAAATAGGCGGAAACATGAAATAGAAAAATGTATTCCCTATCGGAAATAAATCAGAGTGCTTAGTTTGTAATGTTCACTCCTTGAACATTACATCCCAGAGGGGCTTGGTTTTCTGAAATTATGATCCAGCTCATTGGTCGCAGGCTAGATGTATTTAAACATAAAATATGTCAAGATTTCAAGAATATTTATTAGTCTTCGTTTAATATTTGTTTTATTTTCATTACTAACATAACTTTAAAACCGCACGAAGGCAGTAGATAATATATTTAAACATTACTTCCTTATACTGGGCTTGCACGCTACGAGTCAAAGCTCAGCAAAATTTTTTAGATACTAGTGCTATAAGAAAAAGGCAATGATGATTAATAATATTTTAAACTGACTATTATTATTGTAAGTGCAGAAATAAATTCAGGGTACCACAAGTTACGGTCTACACATAAACTTGATTCACTATCGAACCAAGGAAGACTTTCAGTTTCAAAATTAAAATATTTAATATTGAAAGAACCCATTTTCAAATGATAAACGTCCATGGGCCAGGGGCCAGTCAGGCTTAACGACGCCAGGGGCCCGCCCCTGCCCCAATATCTATGGGTCTCCGTCACGAATAAATATGTGACTACTTAGCCGATAAGTGCGTTACATTCGTCCTGATTATAATTCCCTACTGTCCTTGCCGTACACCACCCAGTCACCTTTCCTCTTTCCACTCAACTTACTTACAGCCAGACCGATACAGCGCAAAGCCAAAACCGCGAACAAATTTGAATGGGCGTGGCTCACGAATTCACTTTTGACTCATCCCGGCATTTTAATGTGAAGATGACGCCCGTGTCGTAATCTCTTATCGAACAAAAGTTGAAATAAAGACTTGTTCAAATAAGTGTGGATAATCCTCACTCGTATTGAGCACGTTTTACAATAAAAATGATTTTGTGTTCCAATTATTCATTGAAATAATTCATTTAATAATAAATGTCTCTACAAGGCGACGACATAGATAATTTTCACCTCATCAGATTGTTTCTACAAATTCTACTTCCAAAGCCCATATAATTCGGCATACAGCCATTATCAGTAGGGGAAAAATGGTTAAGATAGTATACAGGTTTAGTGCGTATATATTAGAAAGCAATACTCATTAAGTTGTCAAATATTATAGCGGGAGCATTAACGCTTACAAAATGGCAAAACCTTATTTTATCCACTATCCATCCGGAATGGATAAGTTTATTAATTTTGACCACTAAAACAGATGAAACGCCTATGATGAGACCGGAAACGTCTTACCTGCACAAAGATTGAGACAGCATAAAAACTTAGTGAAACCGCCGTTCAAGTCCATTAATCATCCAACGGTTATTAAAAGTACATCAGGACTTTTCGAACGACGTCACCGTTCAACGGTTTCTCCCCCGTCGCCTTTTATTTGCACCGGAGAAAAATCTCGCCTGGAATAAACGGCCGTGACTGATTGAAATTATTTCATTACTATACGAATAATGGGCCCCAACATTAAGCCGTAAACAATTACCTTTCTCTCTTTACTGTACGACCGCCCATTAGCCTTTGCAAAAAGAAGAGCTGGAAATGTAATGCGCATTCTGTACTTCTAGAAGTTAAAAACTATCTCACGAAAAAACTTTCATTACGCGCCCGTATGTGAAACCCCACATATTTACCAAATGATATTATCATTGATTAATTATGTGTGTAACACAAGAGTTCTAGCACAAGAGCAGATCAGCAATTGGAAACTTAAGATAGTATTCGAAAGCTCGTTGCAGATATCTTCAACGTTTAACATTTTATTTTCAGGCTTCTGTGTGTAACTGAAAAGATTAAGCCTCAAGTAAAATTTTCAAAAATAAGCTTTTCCAGACGTTGGGATCATTAAAAATGTTAATTTATCACTCTTGGCAAAACGGCCGGTGACTCCTAATATAGGCACACGGTTTGGACAATAATGTTTTTCTTCTACTACCGAGTATTAGAATTCGAGCTGATGGTTTCATTATCGACCGCAGTGACAAACGTTAAAAGCCCGACGATAAGGCTTATCGCTCCGCTTTCAAAATTAGTCCAAGTCATCGGCGAAGCGAAAACTACAAGGAGCACAAAGAAGCACAACGGACGTCGAACCGAAGCGAAGAAAAATAAAAATATAAATAGTTTTAAACGTATCAGTGAATAACGGCTGACTCGAGTCGGGCTCAAGTTGGGTTAGCGACAGGAGTAAGTAAGCGTTATCACCTACCGTGGAAGGAGTTTTTAAAGCGGCGGAACGATGAGTCAGCCCGGCGGGGTCACGAGGACGCCTAACGAGGAAACGGCCGCTAATTGTTCGACCAAACTGACTGCGGAGAAAACTTGATTTTTAACATTTTCACCTTAAACGCGGCGGGGGTCAGTACAACGTTAATACAATTCACAATACCTTTACCGACTTGAAAATTAAAGCAAAAACCGATCGGAAATATGAGTGAAATTCAACATCTAGATCGGTGGCGTTAACGCATTTTATTTAAAAAATTGGTAATCTATTGAAGATAGTAAAACGGCTGAAATTTCTAACCAATAACGAGCCGCGAATGGACAATGAGCCATTTAAAATTTCAATCGAGCATTTCCTTCCATTCAAAACTTTCCTACCAAGGGTCAATGGACTCTGGCCGCAGTCTTAACCAAATAAAATACCGATATGGAACATCATGTACACAAAGCGCTTTCTTAACTAACAAGGAAGAAAGAAAATGTTTAAAGAGC
This sequence comes from Lethocerus indicus, assembly GCA_019843655.1. Taxonomy (NCBI): domain Eukaryota; kingdom Metazoa; phylum Arthropoda; class Insecta; order Hemiptera; family Belostomatidae; genus Lethocerus; species Lethocerus indicus. The sequence goes on from JACDQD010000008.1 coordinate 15,431,084, forward strand.
TATGAGAATACCCGATTCTACCCTAAGCGTTGATAGTTTTGTAGATTGGTTAAATGTTTAAACTTTAAAATAAAATGGAAATTAATTTTTGCCTATTTCATATACAGTTTTAGATAAAAATTAGCAAGAGGCTTAATACAATTAAACGAATAAAAATAACGACATTAAAACATATGAGGCATTAAGAAGTAAGGCGGCCAAGATTTAAAATAGCAATTTCAATCGATATGATTGTTTTCAGTCAACTGAACAATCAATAAATAAAAATTCAGATATCAATTCATGACATCTCAATGCCGGCAGTATTGTTACGACCGATCGTTTGTTAATAATTCTGTCTGGTTTTTATATTTCATAATTTGTTGTTCGCAATTTATGCCACTGGTAGTTGTTTTATCATTTTTGAGGTGTCCATAATATTTGTGCGGGTTCTTAAAAATCATCGACAGCTTCGGATTAAAGGGGACCGTGTCCGAATAATATGGGCCTGCCGATAGGGGCCGGCAGGAGCTATTGATTGTTAACGAGGTAGTGAACGAATTTTAGCGCAGGTGTGCCGGGGCTTCTGGGGACGTCCCACGCGCGCAGCCTCTTTGATCTGATAAAAGACCGGATGAACAGAAATCTTTGACGGTGGCAGCAAGAGGCATTCGAGATATTTATGACAACTAATCTCTCAGTGCAATTGGTAATGTTTAAATTTAATTTTAAAGGATGAAAAACATGCAGTATAAAGTGCAGTGGGTATGGATGTACAACAGAGTCATCGTTTGAAAGTACTAACTTTCCACGAAATTCAGGACAGAATTCTAATCTGCTAATAATTACCGTGTAATTATGAATTATACCATAATTTGATCTTATTTCCTTATTTAAAAACTCAATGCATTACAAAATCGGCAGTTTAAAATAACAATCATCAAACAACCTTGATGGATACTAATACTTTAGCCGAGGCGCAATTTTCGCTAGGCATCGTTCGGCAAATTTTTCCGCCTCGGCTATTTAAATTAAAATAACAAATCCGAGTGAAACCAGTTCCGCGAGTAATGAGATTTAATTTAACGAGAGTTTAGCGCTTATAAGGACTCCAATTGCTACATAATGAGAGCGGCGGACACGTAAGGGACCCGGCCGGCCGCCAGGCTCGGAAGCACCGGCAAGGATTTTATCGTAATTGCGCGCTTACTGTTTCGAAACACGAAACGATGGCAGTCTGTCCACCCCGCCCCCGCCGCCCCCCGCGCTAGCCCCCTTATGAGATAACGCCCCCATGTAATGGAAAAGCGGTTCGAGTCCCTGTCCCTTTTTCGGCTTTATTTCACGACAATTTATCACGAAGCTGTGGTGCCGCTGAGATTCCGATCGTAGCGAGAAAGCAACAGGTTCATATACGATTTGTTGACTAATATTCAACCTTTTCACAAAAGGCTCCGCGAATACAAATCAATATACAAAATACAAATTTAAGGCCAGAAACGTCAGTTCACAATACACCTCGATTGTCAACCGTCTAAAAAAATTCTCTCTATTATACATATACTATAACGCAAGGAGGTAGTAGGCAGAGAGTAGGAAATATTCCGAATGCCTAGATATCATTTCAGAATAAAAATATGATATTCGCAATGTTAAAATAAGTTGAAATAAAGCCTGAAATAGAAATATTTTAGAAACAATTTAAGTTAGAAGACATTACTCTTAATATTTCAGACTGAATAAAATCCTTGAAGTTTTCAATATCACTGCGTCGAATAATGTTAACAAGAAGGTTAGGCCGTATAATGCAAAGCTAGTTCTAAGAAAGTCCGGAATAAGGATACTGACAAATTGAAAGATTCATAATTTGTCGGCTCCGTATGCATTTAACAATGACGGTATAATGATCCTTAATGACACCGTTTTGCGGTGAAATGACTCACACGCTTGTCGCTATAAGAATTATGCGGTTATGTTATATTCGATCGCTTTGAATGTCCTCTACGCGAGGCTTGTGCTGAGTTCGCCGTCGGTTAAATTACACATTTGGATTCGATTGATATAACTGACGGCGGCTAGTCGCTGAAACCTGTTTTGGAGAGTGAAAACAAAGAAAGTGCGCCACTGATACTATTCTGATGCCCGTTGTAAGCTTGACGCAAAAAAAACCTGCCATGTATGTATAATATAACAACTATAGGGTATAAGGCTACACATTTTAGGGCAAGTATTTTTCGGCCGTTCCTTATCCTTGATTGTCGTATATGGCAATGGGGTAAATAAAGACTATTATGAAATAAAATCTCTGATATACGAAAGCTCGATTCGTAAGCGTCGACAATTATTCCGTACGCATTACGAACGTCGTTGTTTCGAGTCGCTGACAGGTTCAATACAAGCCGAATCGTGTTTGCCAGATCTGATAACTACCCTATAGGAGGACAACCTTCCAGTCATATTTTAACTGAACATTTTATGACCTAGCGGAGCGGATAAGATTTTATTAAATGTATACTCCGCTCGATCCAACGAGTCTGAAATCGATCAGATGGACAGAATGTGAGTGCGGTTGAATGTTACAGACGTATTTGAACCACAGAAAATACAGACGCTCGTGTATCAGTTTTTTTTATGTAGGGTGAATTTGGGTTATCGTGAATATTTTAGACATTAAAAATTATTTTAAACTGCAAACTGGGTTCAGAAACTCGTTCCGCCCGAGATATCCAGTCGGCCTGCTAGCACGGCCCTACAGCGCCCTGAGCAAACTGACGAGGAAAATTGAACGTTGCACAACTGACTTCACAACTGACGCCAATTCACATGATTTATCGACCGCGTGAGTCTTCATTTTCCGATTTAAACCGAAGCCTAATAGGAGTTGGATGGGTCGCAGAAAGAAACAAAGACCGTTTACAACGCTCCTTGGATGAGAGCTATTTTTTCCTTCTCCCTCATCAATTGTCGATACTATGTTATTGCGTTTTCTTGTGTACACATTTCGAGTTACCTTGTTTTAGGTAGAAGAGAAGAACATCCATCAACAAATCAACAGCAATAAAACCAAATTCAATTCACAAGATTGGAAGTGAATGTTAAGCTAAAAGTACTCAACTGGTATTTAGGATAATGATTTCGGAGCTGAAAAGTGTAGTACAATGTGCGATGACGCAGCACTATTTAAGAAATAAATTCCAAGGAAAAAACGAATAAATTATTGATTTGGATACCGGATGAACAAATCCAAAAGGGAGCAAAAACAGCGAGAAGAATGATTCGTGAAATTCAGAACGGGCGTGGAAACGAGTAATAATAAGGGAGGAATGACGTATAAATCAAACGAACGCCGTTTTAATTAAGGCAATCCAAAAAGGAGAACCGGGCGAATTAATTCCTATTCTGTCGTCCCCTGCCGTAATCAGAGAGGGACCACCAGCTGCCCCCCTCCCCCCCCCACCATCTCTCTGACCCAACAACACCCCGAGACACGCGGAACTCCGACCAAGCAAAAACTTGATATTTATTCAAGTTTTATTGCCTCCTTCTTTATTTTATTTTATGCTTTTTTGTACCGAGTACGACCTCGATTATTCAACTGAATTATCCGTTTAAATGGCCTGCCTCAATGTCAAACGTGAAGAGCCTCGAAAAGGCTCGTAATGATGCCCCATATCAATTGGCGCTTTATGTTTTACGTTTAGTTCGAATCACATACGTTAATCAATTTTTATGTCCAATCCGAGATCTACCGATATACAAATGGATTTTTTGCCATTGTGCAACAGATTTGCTGTGTCCGACTTGTTTTTTCGTACGACACTATCCAATAACCGGATTATCATCACTGTCATTTACGGAAGTATTTCCACAGACCACCAAACAACTGTGCCGTAGCTGAAGAATATTTACATTTGTCGGTTCAGAGCGCAAGCTATGCCAAGAGAGCGGAGAAACGGCCTCGTAACTCTCGAACGTTTGAATATCATAAGGGAACGATCGTAGTTGATAGGTGAATCACAGGACAGCGGTCATGGATTTTATTATTTATTTTATTGTCCGCCGTATTCCCCTCTCCCCCCTCCCACCTTTATCCTCGGGCTCCCGAGGCGGATCCAGGAACTGGACTGGGAGACACGCAAGTGAGTGGACGACCGGGCCTCAAGTAACGGACACTTCTCTTTCTCCTGTCGCCATCAACAACAAGGGGAAAAAAGAAACTGACGTCCTTGGCAAACAATATTTATAACTCGGCGGGACGAAAGCATAAATATAAGAAGGTACGGATGAAAAAAAAACGAATTAAGAGAAGAAAAGAACGAAGGTATAATTTAATTGTGAAGAATAATTAAAACGATATTAATCGACCGTTTCGTATTTCATTCCCGTCGTCTATTTATAAGCAAATAGCGGTTAAGTTGATACTTTCGATTAGTGTTTGACTCGATCAAACCACCAGACGTCGACTTAATGTGACTCGAACTAGCGAGCAAATATTTTAACAGCCGCGTTTCTCCCGTACCCAACCATTCATCTCGAAACGGGACTAATCCATTCGGGAAAAATGCTCACCTGAGAACGATATTTGGATGTTAGCAATGTACACGTGTCCCCTTTCGGTGCCATCCCAAAAAGGCCATAACGCCATATTAATGCCGACCACCGGTTAGATTCAAGATTAGACTCGGCGTCAATTCAAATTCAAGCATATACAGTAATCTGGACATATCTGACTTAACGTTTATATTAATTTGAAAAATAATGGCCAAAGTCGTAAATTATTTAGAGTAACTCAACAACCTCTATGTCATGAATATTAAACCGCTACTATCTTATTTTGGCAGCCGCTCGGCTCTCTACCGATATCTGAACGAGTGTCGTACCGGGTTATTTTTACCCCTGCCTCTGTCGTACTTCGAGTCTCAGACCTTAATTTCAATCGACCTGGCGGCCGGTCGATTGAAATTAAGTTTAAGAGCAAAACTTTCACTAACGCAAACCAGAGAGAATGAACTTAAAAAAAACTTTCAGTTCGGTTTTATACGGGTATATGCTTCTCTTATGGCAAATACTTGTTCCTGAAAACCTGCAAAAAATTGTATTAAGTCCAATTCTGTGCGTTTTTCCAATTGGTTCGATTATCCGGATGATATTCTCTTGTTTTGTACAAGTGGGTCATTTTTCAATTTTTTTTTCACAAAAATCAAAAGTACCTCCGTAGCGTATTTATTTATATTTTTAATTCTCCACGTCTACCGTATATTTTTTCACGGAAAGATAATTATGCTTCTTACCGCGTTGTGTACTCGCTGTCCGGACACAATTACGGCGCTCCCGGAGGGGTTTTAATGTCCCGTCGTGCAACCGTCATTATTGACTCGGAACCCGTTTCTTCGATTTGGTTGCCGTGTGAGAGAGCACATATCGCTGGTACCGCAGGGCGGTAGAGCTCGGTACCGGGTACGGTATCAAATAGTTGCGACTCCCCGATGATACTGCTCTTCCTCCCGTTTCGCAATGCTCAAGCTGGCTAGATGATTGCGCTACGCCCCTCACTTTGCTTTTCCCACACCGTTCGCTGTCCGATCCCGGAATCGCGCGTATTAACGTTGCCGATGTGCAACCGTAAAAAGCGGTAAGTAAATTACCCGCGAGGCTCTGTGCGTTACCTAAAGAGCGAAAACGCACGCGGAAACGTGAAGAAATTAGAAAACGGACCGCCCTGAACCGGTTGCACCATTCGCCCATTAATTAGTCTCTCTAGACTTCACGCTAGACTTTTATATTATAATGCTGGTGACGCCGTCGAGGGGCAGGAAACCGAAACCTAGCATTGTAGATAGGATGTTTCAACGCCGGCAAAAGGAAAATTATCAATATTTAACACATTAAATTGTGTGTCTCTTATTATTGTTATTATACTACGATTCTAAATCAATAAAGAGCATGGAACGGGATATTCTGTATAAAATTATTCCGTTCGATCATCGAGAGAACAGAACTTGGCTTCGCACTTAATCATTCCAAAGTGGCCACTGAAGGCCATTAAAATTAAGTGGAAGAACGAGCAAGCATCCAGACTTCGCACAGATAATTATTCTAATTAGAATTTCACAAGGCCTGCAATTTGTATTATTGCAGTGACATACGCGCGAAAAAATGAATTATATAAATGAAAAAGAAACATAAAAATTGTCCACAAGCGCCGTAAAGTAGGCCTGGATTCTACTGAGTCCAGGTCATAAAATGGGGTATAATGATAAGAACTAATTACGTAATTCCAAGGGCGTTTGATGTCCAGACAGAATTATGAGCGGTTTTTAGTGCTATATCCTAACGCTTAAGGACCAAACCCTAAAATTATGTAAATGACGCACGAACCAGGAACGGAATGAATTAAAAAATTAGCACTTGAATTTTTATAAGCTCAAGCGTGTAAAACAGTCCTCTGAGCATTCCTTACTAAATAATTCTTAATGGGTATTGCACAAACTGAAGCCGAAAAAAGGACAATATTTCAAAGAATTATACGCGAGTTCTCCCGTTTATAGTCAAATCCTTGGACTGTATGTTCTGCGGGTTCTTCAAATTATCGCATTTAAATGCACGAAACCAACAACGGTTTGCAATTACATTCCTAAATAGCCCGAACATCTCAAAGTGGCCACTTCATGCCGTTGAACTAAAGTGGCCTCTCAACGAGGCCGTTCGCGAGGAGCCATGAGTATAAAATAAGTACCTATAATTTGTATAAATCCCACCCCCCTGATGTTCAGAGAATATAATGTTTAACTAAGCATTAATCAAACATATTATTAAAAAATAAAATAAAAAACCTGTATAAGTCTTGTAGTAATGCAATTAATGTAATAATGCAATCACTGTTTTAACGATTACTATCACTGGTTTAATATCAGTCTGGTGTTGTCCAAAATCTTTTGGACGTGAAAGATATATAATTAACCGAAACAATATTATGGTTTATTGCCACATAAAGCTGCCTCCCCGTAAAAAAACACTACTCCGTAGACATAGGATGCATAGTTCCCGTCTTTGCCCTATTTAGTTGATGAAGTTGTATATGTTGTATATGATGACAATATTGATGTTATGAAAATTGGCAAAAATTTTGATCCGACCCGTACACTCCCTCGTTTGAGGGCAGAAGCACTGCTTACTACTGGCATGCACTCTTAAATTTCCTGTTCACAAAATGGTTGGAGGGGTAAGGAGGTCAGGTGGAATATACAAGGTGAGCCAATTTAATTCACGCAGTGTCGCCGACGTCTACGCGGGCAAAATGCCTGTCTGGACACGATTCAAGTGGTATATGCATACCTGTTCGAAGGTAACAGAGTTGGTACTTTTTTAATTCCGAGAATATTAATAACGAACTTCAGTTCTCGCCCCACATTGTGTACTTAAGTTTCGAATAAAAAAAAAACCTTTTCTTAAATAATTTCGGCTTCTCGCGATTATCAAACTGGATCCGGCAAGAGCGCCGAGTTGGTACAGCAGTAGCATCACAGAGATGAAACGAAAGATTTTTGTGAGCTCCCGCTCTCGGCGGTTGGCTTTTTCTCGTCGGGAGGTCGGCCCGCTTTGAAAGGGAGGGAGCTTCTTTTTACTGCCCACGACGGCCGTAAAACGCTTTTTCAGTGTGTATTAAGGGTGGGCATTATTAATTCATTAATTGAGGGTAATTTAACTCCCCCTTCCCCCTCACTTCGGCCACGTCGGACGGATACCAAATGTTAGCCCCGACGAGAGCGATGAACTCCCTTTATAAAAGTGTAATTGCCCCTCGGTGAACGAGCGGTTAATTGAATTCGTGAAATATTTTTTTCGAGAAAATGCGCTCCTGTTTCAACTTTGTTCTTCTTTTTTTGTTAAATTCCTTCGTTCGTTAAGCCTTTTCCCATCTTAAAAAAAACATCTAAGTGCGTCTATCTAAATTCCAAATTACAGCTATTTTAAACCACTAATCGAAATTTCAAATACAGTCGACATGAATTGCTCACACCCAGCTTGAATAATCAATGCACGATTCATAAAAATATATAAATTATTTGATAACTATTTTCGTACTTGTAAATTGAACTTAAAAGTATAAAACTTGACATTAGGTACTACATTTTTATCATAAATATTAGCCACCCAGACCCTGGAATCATATTCACTAATACAGACGGCACAGAAGTTTTGAAAGTCAAAACACGCCAAGAAACGATGTAAATTCTCAACATCCGCTAAAGCAACTATCATCGGAGATAACGAAAAGAGCCTATAATCAACTTGAATAAATACAAGTCGATGAAAATGTTCTACGAGGCTCGGACTAAGGTGTTGCCCAGTCATTCTTAGTTGTCTCCGTAAAAATATTATATGAATGTGAATGAATGACATAATCGAGTTTTATCACATCTGGATTATTTCCGGTTGGTCCCACTCTGGACCAGTTTTGGGTTCTCGCCATTTTCCGCGGAAATTCCGCCCACAATCACGGGCGGTCGCCCGAAACGCCTATGGACGGGCATACGAGCTCGACGAGTGATTTAGTCTACTTCTGGCTGCCCGTTATCGAATAGTCGATCGGTTCAAAGCTACCAGTGCCGGGCGGTCCCCCGTGTTATCGGCCCCTCCAATCTGCCTCGTAAAATAAAGGCACCATTCATTGAATTTCCAAGTAAAAAATAAAGCGACCCGCCTGGCAATAACCGGCGACTTGTATTGTTAGAAAAAAATTACCAATAAAATCCCGAGTGGGACAGATTTTTAATATCGGTAGGCGACTGTCATCGCGGGGGAGTTATTGGACCAGGAAGGCGGCAGAGTTGAGACCTTGGCCCGAGGAGCGTCATGAGCGCCCTTCCCGGTAATCAGAGGAAGTCATGGGTGGGGCTCGAAGCTAATTTACTCTCGCAGAAGAACAATAACAGGGCACTGAAGTCTGGACAAGCCGGCGGATAACAACATACAGAATCTTAGAAACATGACGGAGACGTAAAATAATCATACCTCAGTTGTTTTCATTACTGCCGCTGCAATAAGGATAAAACAATTTTACGTACAGATTTTTCTGAAGACAATATCACGAAGGTTATAAAGATAGTTTTGGAAATTTGGAAGGTGTACTTGGGCCTATCTAACTGTATGGCTCTGTTAACAAACCCTTTGAATATTAACGATAATATGCCCTTCTGTTTCCACTAAACCGGTTAAAACCTGCTGCAATCGTTACACAGAACGGTCTTACACGGTCGATATTCTTTAGTATATTATCACGGGCGATAACATTCGAGAACCTTAATGCCCTCAGACAAGGAAGAAAGCAACGGCTCATTAGACACAGATTCAATGTAGTGACGTTGTGCACCGAAGAAGTCCGCGTATATAATAAAACACGAAGCGAAAGTCCCTTTGAACGTCCGAGGAAGTGCGGGCACGATTGGAGAATGAACGTAATTCGAGAAGAGTTGCAGTTGGGGGGCACTATACTTTATTTTACGGCCCATCCTTCCGCGTCTTGACGAGTGGAAAGCAATTGGCAGAGGTTTCGATAACAATTGGTTCTGTTGCAGTTCGCTCCTCCGGCTCTCCACGAGAGCCATAGTTAAATAACGTGGCAAAGGGGAAGAAACTCACTTCGTTTGCGATTTTATACCAACTACGCTCGGTCCTCAACGACACGAGCGAGAAGCAAATGATAATTTTACGGAATCACAGATTCACAAGCGGTAAATAAGAAAAAAATAATACAAAAAGAAATGCAAGATATTAAAGTCACTAACTGTGCTCTGAACATGAGGAGGGAATGGTACAACAAAATAAATTCTTACAAAATGAAATAAAATCTATATCTAATCTACGGTTGAAGGGGCACCGACTTTATACATCAACTAAGACATGTCTTCGTTGGTCAATTAAATGCTGTATCATTAAATATTACTACAATAAAATATCCTACATAACATGATAATATGACCGAGTTATTCGCCTGAATACGTAGGATGAAAAATATGCATTTTGTTCCTACTTCATTATAGAAGACTATAAATGATTTTATATGCCAAGGGTACCGGTATCTTCATTTGAGCCGCGCTATTCATTCATATATCATAACATTGTAACAATCATAAAATATAACGTTTATTCCAGGTTGTTTCAACTTTTTTTTCAGACTTTTTATTAGAGAGTATTGTATACAATATGAAATGTTTTTACATAAATATACGATTTTCTGCATTTCCAGCTAGCCGAAGTTTCGAATAAATTAAGTTATTGCCAATACGGGATTTTCGAAACATCCTTCACGGTATCTCGTGCTCTGAATAAATAACGCGATCGGATTTAACATAAGAAATTAGAGCACACTCAAAAGCCAAATCCCGGAATAAAAGGTTGTGTCAATCTCCGGCGGCCGGACTGGAAATAAATCCTGCAATTTATATGAATGCAGTTATTATCCTCGGATCCCTTTTTTAAAATCCGGTTAAGAGTCCTTGAAAATATAATTACAAGCGACGACTACTACGGACGGCGGCGACGAAGAGGGCAAAGAGACCCGGAGGCTGTTTTGCAATTTGATGAAGCGATTTCAGAAAAGCCTCCAACGTGGACACAAGGCATAATTTAGCGCGTAACGCATAATTCTTGTTTCGGGCGGGCATTGTTCGGCCGATATCATGATTTAGACCCGAGTGCCGTACATAATGGCATGCACGTTCCCACATTTCATGTATATTTATCAGGTAATGTTGTAATTGTTGTGTTGGCTACAGTTAAACTTATTTATAAGACGATAGATAGAGCGAGATAAGGCCAAGAATGATTATGTACTCAATTCAATACTGTAATGTAACAGGACAAATGAGAGCCGGATAATTGTACATTTCAGGTTGATTAATAAAGAAACCTGTATCACGCGCGCTTCAACTTCATTTTGAAAGTACATTACCAACACAGCGGGCTAAAATAGTAAACTAGACGCGGCAGCTCAACTCCATAGTTATAAAGTTAGCTACAAGGGTCGTATTTCAACTGTTTTAGCCTTTCCCCGGCTTTCAACAAACCACGCATCGGTTTTGCAACGCAGATATACTCTGCTTTCGTAATTCCCTGGGGATCCAATTAGGTATTATGCCCATTAATTAATGAGGGTAACATTTTGTGTATTTTTATTATGTGAGTGAAAATGGTTAAACCACGCCCAACACATTAAGGTAGGCGCGAATCAGTTTTGCTGTTCAGGTGGTTCCCCTTCGCAAGAAATTGTTTCGTGTTTATTACTTATAGTTTTTTCGTTTGTTTCACTAACTATATACGGATTTTCTCGGCTATCTCAATTTGCTAGCGGTTTTGCAGAAACATTAGTTATCCTATCGTTTCAGTATCTTTCCGTGTGATTTACGGTGAATATCGCTACGCTGTTAGGTCTCGTACTCCTCGAGCTTTCAATTGCATTACGAGCACTATAAAGAATGAAGGCTACCGGACGTGCATGTTCGAAGCGCCCATTGGCGGGGCGGTGAAAAACCAGCTTACTCCCCGCACAGAGGATGAGATAAGAGGTAAGTTAAACGCAGGGTGTTCGGGGCAGTTTATCACGAGAGTGACGTCAGTCTCGAGATCACGACGCCGGCCCACACGACGACAGGACGGGGACCATTATACTGTGAAAAGTCGGCCTGGAAAAACAGGAGCCAGTCTCCAAACACGATTTTGAATCCTGGGAATACATCCAATAAGGGAGGAAATATATCAGAACGAATTTAACTGAAAAACAACCCCCTTCCCCGTCCTATTATCTGACAAGACCTATACATATCTCAGACTGAAATATGAAAATTTATTACTCTTTAAAGTAAGAACAAATGGTCTAGAATAGCATAAGAACACTGTTTGATTGTGAAAAAGCACAAAACCAGTACAATACATTGCAATAAAGTGTACATCATTGCCACCATTAATCATATTTTCAGGGAAGATTGTAATTATTTTGTTTTACAGAATATACAATGATAAATATGTCGTCTGAAATACGATTTTTTTTCCCTTTTAATTCCACTAAGCCTACAGGATCCATTTATTAACACCTAGTGCACTATGTAATTATATAAAACATAAATAAAAATAAAAACAAATGTGCGTCCCACGACCTGAAAGTCAGAGTGCGAATTACAGATTATTTGTCCAATTATAATATATTTTTGAATGTTCGCGGTTTTATAAAATGAATAACAATTTAATGAGAACCCCTAAAAAAGAAGAATTGACTTATTTCGGTAAATAAAAGTGTAAGAATCAAAATAAAATCCAAATATAAATATTAATATATGGATTCCTGTTGTAAATATTTCAATTTACTTGAAAGCATTTGCTTTTCAACCGCGGCGTAAAAACGCCAGTTTAAGCAAATATTTTACAATATGTGGGTTACGATAACACCCACCCCCGCCCCGCCAGCTCGATTTTATAGCGTTTTTATGACGGAACTCGCGCATCTTTTTTTTATTACTTCACCGCTTCGATTCATTTGGTGAGTAAAAAAGGTGGGATCGTAAAACTGGCGCCCGCGGGCCAATTTCAGAGAGCCCAACCTTGATGGGCTCCCGGCTCAGACTAATTACAATATTAACACATCAAAATGCGACGTCAATTTTCTCCGCTTCCAGACTCCTCGAGGGAAAAATAAAAAGCGCCCGATTTTCATTTTCTAACCGGCAAGAAATCTATCATCTTTCGTCTTCCTTAACACGTTGATTTGAGACGTTGGTTCTGTTCAAGCCAAAACTAACATACAACGATTAAGCGAATTGTGGGTCATATAAGATAAAGTTATTGTTTCTAGTAAGAAACTGAACAGGATGTATAAAATGGATTTTGTCGTAAAGAGCAACCGGGGTGCTTCATCGGTGACCAACATGCGAAGGTTCCAGAATTCAGGCGAACAGCCAGACCTGGTGTTGAATATAAAATGTATTTTATCTTTTTCCTAATTTCCCCATTTTTCGTTTTATACGATTCTATCTATCAGAAAGGAAGACTAATAAATATTTGGTGGCTATATATATGAATTTGCCAAAGCAGAATCAAGCGAGCGACGAGACAGTTCACTATAAGTACTCGTTGTAGGAGCCTAGTGACCCGGGCGAAGGTCGCCAACGAGCGTCCGGGTGAGGACCGCTTAAGGTGAGGAGCTCTTAAATTCGACATTAAACGCCGAGCGACTCGAGCTAGCGTCCCGGCATCATTTTGAACCTGCCTCTCAAGGTTGGCTTTCAAACTGGGCGCTTACATCAGTGCCGCTTCTCTCAACAGAAAAAAATCCCCTACCGCGTCGTCCCCAGTTACAGAAGGTGACAATAGAACTTTTTTCAGTATTCCACTCGGCACTTAAATCTCCATCGGACTTATTGTTGGGGACTTATCGATTGGGAATCGCAAAACCGAACTAACTAGACTGATTTATCGTAGAATTAACTTACAATTTACCAACAAATAGATGGATATCTACTTCAAATTTCAATTGACTAAAATGTAACGCGTCAACCTATGTTAATTAACTAATAATTTTTTATACATAATAATTGTACATATTAGGGCTCGCAGGACTTTAATTACATCATATTCATTTTCTGCTTTCAACCATCTATTGCTATCCAAGAGTACAATAATAAAAAATCAATTATTTTGTTATTCCACATTGCTCATGCTTAAGGTTAATATTTAATTAATATAACATAATATAGGTTTAATATAGGTTAATATTTAACTTATATTAAACGAGTTAATTTTCTGTATCACAAAAATTATTTGAATTGAAGAGTATGTGGATTCCAGTAGTTCGAGAGCCTCGAATGTCAAATATTGAAACTTTAATAATTTTCCTACTGGGAGTCAAAAAGTTCGTGCAGTAGTTAATCCACAGAAAGACCAGCTTAAACTACCTGCTCCAACAGCCGGTAGCAATTTCAACTCTCCCTGAATAATTCCCAGAGCAAATTGCCTGCCATGCCGCTACGATAATCGGATTCAATAAAGCCACTGGGATAATCTAACTATAAATCTTTTTGCGCTTCTTTCAATCTCAACGTTGCACACAAAAAAATAAAAATAAAATAAGAAAAAATTAAAAACAATGTCAACACCGGAACAAAAACAAAAACCGGGCGCGCCCGGTGCTCAATATATAACGAGCGTGCCAGTTTTCTGATCGAACAACAAACGGTAAAGAAAACCTTGTTCTATAAAAATGATCCCAAGGTCCACTCATTGTCCACTCTTTACACGGCGAGTGCGATTCTTTTAAGACTTTTTTCCTCCTCCCTTTTCAATCTTCGAAACTGCCGTCCTCAGTAAACATTAGCGGACCTTTTTCGATTTTCAGTTGGGACGGTTTTTCAACCCGGAATTTCGAATTGCGGGTTCGCCAAGACAATTCGAAGCATTCGGTCCGATATTATTAAACTCGCCCGGGTGGGGGATAATTATGGGCGATTGGCGCCACTTTAATAGTCCCCATTTGGCTCCTTTTAAAACACACCCCCCGCAAGTATTACATTCGCGTTATTCGCCTGATCCTGGTGTTGCCAGATGCATACAGATCGTTGTTTTTTCATTTTCTTCAGCAGAGAAAGGTTCCCGGTTTTTAAATGCTTCCTTTTTCAACCCTATTTGAAACACCATAACATAACTTTCCGATAAAACAATTTCATCCAAGTAAACATTCTCGCATGATCTTGAATGCGTAAAATCAATCATTCCTTTCATATTTGATTAATTCCTAAGCTATTAGCTTACCAGTTATAGCCAATCCATAAGTTGGCGATCGGTTTTAACACGTTGTTTTTTTAAAACATTATTTACATGGGCAACACAATGTAAGGAGTGGTTTAGTTTTATTTTCCCAATTAAGAGCAATTTATCGTTTAGATAGTAATAACAAGTTGGACTACAATAATCAATCGGTGACTATTACTTTGAATTTGACGCTAAAAATTATGCAGGAATAAACCGTTATACTTCAATGCCGGTGTAGTAAAATGGGAGAATGTTTTTAAAATGAAATCATTACTGAAATAAATCACGAAAGATTGACATAAGGTAAATTAATGCAGTTTCTTATACTCTGAAGTAATTACTGCTTAAATTAACCCAGCGGTAGCGATACAATTTGATGCCTGGAAGGAAAATTTATGCCGGGTCTCAACGAAATTGTGGTTTTTAATTATTTGGCAAAGGAATCAAAATACCTTATTAGGATTGAAAAGATAAAGGAACTCATACAATTATCTTAAAGCACGTGTGTCGGCTTGCGTCTCAGAATAGACCGGTTGTTGCCTTACCCATAATATATAGTATCAATACGGATATGCCAAAGTTTACGTCATTTTGGCGCTGAAACTTTCATTCTGACGATGAAAATAAATAAGTTCCTACAACACACATAGGTAACCACTAATTAAAACGGTGAATACTGAGAAAAATATTTATCAAAGCATCTGGTCCAACAAAATGAAGGCCTCTTAAGAAGACATCGACCGGAAAAGGAAGCGACCGGTTCCGGTTTAAGAACCGATATCTCTCGGGGTTTAAAACGGCCGAAGGCGCTTTCACACAGCCGGGGATTAATAAATAAGTGAATTGGGGGAGAAAGGGAAAATAAATTGAAGCAAAATCGAGAACTAAACGCTCATGAATATTTGATTCGGAATTCGGGCGTCCGAATTCAACCATAAAACGTTAAGACATCGGCCGGGAAGGAACAACGGTGTACAGCCGTGTATGCGACCGTCATATACATGCCCAGTTTATTGGTTTAAATATTCCCGAGATCCTAATCCTGTTCTTTCTTCGCGGCCAGTCGAGCGCATTATGAATTCAGCGAGCGACCCGGTAAAATGGTTCTGGCACGCGGCACGCAGTAGTCGGCAAAAAATGAACATTTTTAGAAATAGATCGGAATTCAGAATAGGGTTAGGATAAAATAATTTCATCATGCTTTATATATGTGTATGTGTACATACATAGAGAGTTACAAAAAGTTATATTTAACGTACCTCTCGTGCGTGGTGCATGTCCGAGTCATCTGACATTTCGGTTCCGCCGCCGCCCCATCTCTTCCCCACGGCACAAGGATCATCCTGAAAAAATTAATTCAATCGTATACTATACATTTTATATTAACACTATTCGATATATATTAATTATACTACCCAGCTATAAGTTTTTGTATGGATGTGCAAGTGGTTATTATTGCTATTCATCTCAAGCATTTCAAGTTAAAATACATTTAAAATAATAAGAGGAAAAATTCGGCACACCCAATCTTGGAGAAACACTGCATTTCAGCCTGTACTGGTTGATTCCGCATATAACAAACAAAATTTACTTGACCCCATTAGAAATGATTTACATGACTGAAAATTTCCTAGTAGTTCCTACTCGCACTTTGGAACAAAACCGAAGTCCCACGCCCTTACGTTCGTCTGTACATCAACACTCGCGAATAGTCACAATTTAAAATATTCGTAAAAACGACGCCATTCATTCGACATTATTTTTTAACCAAGCCATTCCACAGACTCCATTTTGTGGGTGTCAAACTTTATTTATAATAAAATTACATGTAAATGTATAATAATAAATATATGAATTGAATCCAGTTTAAAACGGGCCTCATTATACAAATTATTTTCATGGTTAAACATTTTCGCAGAGGAAATGATGAAAATCGGTGTAAATTTTTTGAACGCAAGCCAAATGTGAGAATACCGCACATTACAAAAAATTCCTTTCATTATCTACCTACGAACACCGGTTGTTGTTTACGGCCACTGCAACTTTATTACGAACCGATAATGAACAATTATTTAACAATTTATGTGGACATACTTACTCAGAACATTATCATTATATACAGATTTATGTGTAAATCTATTCTTTCAATATTCATGCATATGAAATAATAAAAAAAGGAAGGTGCTTGGGTTGGCAACAGGTAAAAACCATAAATCAAGGGGAGGACCGGTGGTTGTCGGGACCACACCAGCTCTCTAGTTTCTCGGCGAAAGACCCCGGGTCCTTATCCGTTCCAACTTGATTAACAACGAGAACGGATTAATTTATAGTTAATTTCAGGTTATTTATTCGTATTAACACACGCGGACAGAGCCGTGTGGGTAGTTTAGTTGGCCATCTCAATTACTTATTAATGAGCGACACGGGAGATAAGACGGGTGCTGGCGAAAATTTAGGAGACTTGGGCTACAATTAAACGTCCGTACGCCCGTCGGGAGCCGTTTGTACAAGATTTAGGCAAATATGAAGAAGAACCGCCAGGAAAATACGAAGAACTTGCGGCCGTATGGGAAGAACTAGTGCCCGCCAATTGCACTGTATAAGCAACGGGAAAAAATATAGTATGAGACTCGGAATCAATTCGAATGAGAGTACCGCTTATTCGAATTCCAGTTTTTACAGGGGCCTTTCCCCTTTTTCAGAAAAAGCGCGGACTAAGTTTTATTTTTCATCCCGAGAGTTGTAGGCCATTTACGGGCGCAAGGAGGTAAACCAGAATTCGCCGCTGCCCGACTTAAATGAATAATCAATAAGTTAGTTCAGTGTCAAGAGAGCTTACGTTTACATATTTTATCTGGCAGTACAAATGAACCCGAGGCCCGAAATATAAAGGTGGATTTATTCCGAACACTAAATTCAGACCGTTTAGGCAAATTCACAAACGCCAAGTCATTAGCGGTGGGCCGGCGTGTAAGCCGGTCCAATGCTTTGCCATGCAAATATATACACTTATACAAATATAAGTGAAGTGGCTAAACAGACACGATACTCGGTGATATATGTGTGTATGTGTACACATACACCGATTGCCGATCAGTAATCGGCATCCGGAAGTACGCCTCAATATTTTCTACTACTACCGAATGCTACTGACGATTTAAAAATGGCAAAACGCACCTAGTCCCCGAGTTAGGTGAGTTCACATACTCCATTATTTGAAAATTCAGAATTTGGAGATCACGAAAATGCAACAGTCAATGAAACAAATTTCGCATTACGGCAGTTTTCATTCCTCCTCCACCTTTCACGATTGAAGGCCTATTTACACGCTATTAGTGGGCAAATGTAAAAGAATATTATCAAAACGACCCCCTCCTAATGAACGGACCCGTTTAATGTATATAATGGAATGGTAATGGCCATAATTTGTTCTGTAATCAATCATTAATTCCTCGCTCGACATTCGATTTAATTAAGGCTCTATCTACGTAACCGACAGCTAATTTTGTCCTGAGTCGTTTTCCCTCTTCATCGGCCGTATAATTGCCGCGAGGGATTTAGGAAGCGGCCGAATGTCGGTCTGATGTTACGGGTGCCAGCGACGGCAATGATGATACCCTGATAAGACGGGGCGGCGGGGGGTCCTCGAGACAATGAACCGGGGCAGAGAGATAGATAAGCGGCGGGGCTGAACCCGGCTTCTAATTGAGCCCTGGCACTGGCACCATATCAATTGATCGGAGCCCAATCATTATTCAAATTGATTTGGCAAGCCGAGTGCCCGTGTTGGCAAGGTGATTCGAGCCCAAGATTGGCGCGCTACCATTAGCCGTCGGCCCAGTCGGACCCCTGGTGAAGTAACTATGTCCCCAGACCGAATTATGATAGTGTCCATCACGTAAAATTACTCCAGTAAATTTCATTTCTATTCAGAAGCCGATCTGTTTTACGAACTGGAATTCCACCGACTTATTTTAACATTAAAATGCAAGAAATAAGCTAGAAAAAAAACAGCAAATTATACAGTGTAAACTTGTTCAGAGATAAAATACTAAATTTATCTATTAAAACTGCAACAATCCTAGTACAACAGCAATAAAACTAGTTATCACAAAAGTCAGTTTTAATTTAGCAATAAAACTTGTTATATAAAATAAAAAATGTCCAATGTAACGACATGTACCGGTTAGAAATACTATTCAAATAAAATGTGCCAACAATAAAACCAAAACACAATGACACTATAACTACACAAAACATCTGTTCAACTGAGGTGGTACACAGTTTTACTACGGACAGTAACGTTCATCAAATTTGTTTACATTACAAACATCTTGATTCGCCGTTTGGAAACTTTCGTCAAAACGACGTATTTCCCTTGGGTGGAGTTACATTTGTCAAGACAACAGGCAAATTTGCATAACTGTTTATAAATTGGGTAACACGTTATCTTATTTTGTTTAGAGCCACGGGCGGAGTTCTGGTTATAACCTGTGTGTCTTTTAATCAAACTTACGTTTAGCATATGTTCTGACATACGTTTGCAAAGATTCTGTATTAGTTCACTTAATTGCGCACTATCCTTAAGGTCCATATGTATTATACTGTTTTTAAGCCTCGTAAATGTATTTTGTAACTAAGCTTAAGCTTACACACTAGTGACTCGGTTATTATTCAGTGCTCGAAACTCTCAATTATGCGGTTACATAAAAAAATAACCAGAACGGTGGTTGAGAACGAAATGATTTTGTTGCTGTGAAAATCAATTTAGAAAGAACATATAAATAATATACAGGATTAGCCAAGATCCAATTTCTAAATTCGTTCAGCGAATTACAAATTGTAATTGGTATTTTCTCTCCTTGCCTACAATTAGCAAAGACCGCTTAACAATTAAATAAACAATTACGCAATTATTTTACTTCTCCAATTAACTTATTCTCCGCCCTCTGACAAGAGTTTACGACCGAAAAATGTTAAAATAAAAATACAGGGTGGTTAATATTTATGGCAAGACAAAAACAAACATGGGGAAGGGAATGCAGAAAATAGGCCGAGCGTGTAATAGAGCCATATTTCAATTTCCGGACTGACCATTTGTGCAGGCAAATGGTGTTTTCGCGTTATAGTTCTGCAACGATAATCGCCATAGATACTACTGAAGACTGGAACACGAAATTAACCCACTGGTTTGTAAATTTATACGAGCTATTAAAGTAGTTTATGGGAGCAACAATACGTTTGGCGTAAAGATTTTATGCTCCAATTTTTTTATATACATAATATATTATGTGATTTTAATATACATAATAATTTATAATTCACGAACCAATACAAAATTACCTATTCTGAATGGCACAAAAATGTCTAAACTTTCTCTTTCAGAAGATTTATTTTGGCCTCTCGCCATCGCAGACGGGTGCCAACAGATTAACAGCGGTAATTAGTTCAAGAGGCTTATGGGTACATCTCCACGAGAGTTAGGGACATCACAAGACGTGTGATTCCGTTCCTCCCCGTCCTTGTTTGGTCCTATGTTAGACCGGTTTCAGCCGAACTCGCCGTCGTTGCACGAACAAGGGTTACTCAAGCAAACAAATTAGGAGTGTTGTCATCACTGTACGACGGCCGGCAGCCGAAACCGGTCTACTGCGTGTCCAAACAAGAGAGAGGAAACATCAGACGAGTGATGATAACAGTTATGTCTATTTTAAAAACCAATATTATTAATGATGCTGATAATTAAGTATGGTTTTATTCTTATCTTAAACATTTTTAGACAGCAGATGAATTTTATTTTGTAAATAAATTATCGAAACGTTATGTGTCCTACAAGAATTGGGAATGTTTATGTAATGCGGAATCTTCCTTAAGTTCAATATTGTGAGGGGCAAATCCTAATATAAATTAGGAAATTATTCCTGAAACAAGAATCGTAAGCTCTATAAATAGCGGAGTATTTGTGTGTTTGTGGAGGCGTTCTTGAAATATTCCGTCGGCGCTCAAATAAATCAGGAATTTAAAATTCAAAGGAGAGTTGCGGATTATGAAAAATGCTTAAACATAAAGCCGAGCGAAGAAATACGACACCGACTCCCGGAAACAGCCGTAGGGGGGAGGGAGGGGGAAAGCTCGTCTTTGACGCCGGTCAAAAAAGTCCAACGGGGGCGACAAGCCGCGCCAACAATTTATGTCGAAAGATAAAAAACCAATTTATTTTTATTTTAATGCTCAGTCGCAGAGTGAGAGCCGGCCGCCGGAGTGAGAGGACGGCCGCCGTTGCGAAACAAGCTTGAAACTCCCGATTATTTACGGTTATATACTCGCCCGTACATATACATATGTATGTACAATGGCAGGATTGAACGTGAAACGCGAGGGGGTGACGCCTGTTTCGAGTTCTGAGACCGCGATCATATTTTGCCCGGGCCACTCATAGAATAAACACTAAATTGTTGTGATTCTTTATACGGGTTTCGAGTTGTTCACCAAATTACATAATTGTTAACACAACACATGGTTACGAACATATGTACTTCTACCAGAATGGGGACTGAAACTAAAGATAGGCTACTGACAGATTATCTTCGTGATTTGACTTACCTAGACTATAAATGTTTAAAACATAGTAAAGAAGTGTACTGTATGCAAAACTGATATAATTCGTGGCAGTTTTTATTTTTCGATATGACAGAGGAGCTATTTCTTTATTCATCAGAAAATAACGTGCCCGGACACGTAAAGCATGGTTAGAATCATTCCTTTATCGGGACCGTGTACAGGTAATTTCGAAATGTTATACGTGCCAAGAATATGTTCATGACAATTTTCTCACAAGGGCTTATGTGTCACCGCTGTGACAGAATACCTCTCTTCATAAACCGACCAGCGCAAGAACCTAACTGTCTGTACCACTGTAAAACTACGACATGAGATGGACCAAAACACAGATGGTGCGAAACGAAATATATAAATATATCGCGAAAATAATCATTAGCCATTATGACATTACAAGCTCTACCATTACAACACATATATTGAACTATATAAATGCCATATCTGAATGGAACCTCTTTGAAGTCCCCGAAGTACAACCACGGACTGGAACATGTACCGTCAGTTTAAAGGGGAACCTGAACCTATTTAATAGGTACATAGCGAGGGGTAAACACTGTGCTCACTAAAAGGAATAAGGCAGGCAGGTGGAGGGACGCTTAGGTGGGATGACCAATGTTTGCCGAGGGAGGAGGCACAGGTTGAGCAGGGGGTTGCGCAACCGAGGCGGCCCACACGATATGACGCCACACACACTATCTAATATAATGTCTACTCGCCATCATGTGTGTGTGAGTGTGTGTAGTCGGGAGACACACACACTCGTACACTGGTACACGGGGCCGGTGAAGAGTCAACTTTCACCTTAGCATCCTCCGTGGGAACTGGGACCATCACCATTACCATCACCATCACGACCGACATGCCCCGCGCACCTCTCTCCTTTTATCTTCTCCCCTTACATTCTCTTTTATCCGTCCTCCCTTTCTCCCGTTTATCAGAGAAGAACAGGCATATCCAGAATTAGGGACGACGGCATACTAGTGGCGGACTTGTCGCCCAGAAGTGAATGCTATTTAAAATGCCTCCGACCCCCATCTTACGGTTGGAATGGAACAAAATTCCAGCTAAGCCTGAGAGTTGCAGATAATCACTTCACAAATATTCGAAGCTTATAATAGGTAGTTGTGAAAAAAAGATAGGTAATCATTTTAACCGAGTCACAGTAGAGGTTAACTTATAACAAAATCACAATAGATTCCAATAGATCATACAGGTGGAGCAATTCAAACTTATGAAATCGCAATTATGACTGTTTTCCAGTATAACTCGTATTCAGTATTCTAGCAATGAGAACAAAACAAATGGCTACACATAGGCCGTTCACAATCGACAATTGGAGGACTTAAAGTCACCGCTTACTCAATAGAACGCGTAAACTGCTCTCGGTGGATGTCTAAATTGAGTGCCGGGACCGCGTAGGTGACGGTGGGAAACGCTGGCCGGTTAAAAGGGGGGTCGCGAATAAGACCGGGAGAGGTCTTACGATAATCTATTAGTATGCGGGGCCCCCGTGGGAGTTAGTGCCGCCGCTGATGCAACCGACACGACGCTAACACACTCCCCGAAGGAGCATCACTCTTTCTCCCTCCCTCCCTCCCTCTCCCTCTCCCTCTCCCCCAGTCTCTCTCCTCTCGCCCTAACTTAAGCCTCTCTGATGCAACAGGAGGGCGTTTCCCCTACAAGATACCAACACGAACGGGTGGAGCATCGCTCTCTTCAGGGTAGGCATTCAAAAATTTAATGTAAAATCTTTACTAGACCAAAGTATATAATTAAAGCAATAAACCAAATATTTTCATAACTGACAATAAAGATAATATATAACGCGATCCTTCGCAAATGACAATTAGTTGATTTTAGACTATTACACTAAGAGATATTCATTATTTTACTCAGACGGACCTGTAAGGTTAATGATCCTATTGACGATGGCGACAAACCGGTATAGCAAAGGGCATTTTTAGAGTGATGGTACTGTCTGGTACACTTATTATTTTGAAAATATAACGTCCCAAAAGGTGAAATGCCATTATAATCACGGCCGTTTATCACTTCGCCTACCTATCTTTATTCTCGATCATGATTTATAGCCTCGAGAATAACAATGTTGCAAGCGGAGCCGTAACAAAAGTCCGATCATTCTGCTAACAGTGTATTAATTTCTACGCTTTAGCATTACCGTTTATGTCAAACTCCACTGGTCACTTTTCTTTTTATTGATCAAGAAGAAGATTTCTTCCCGAGGAAGAACGTTTCTAGTGTTTTATGATTTTTTAAGTTTTATGATTGCATAGTAGGACCCATTAGCATCATCGTGTTTCTGTTATACTTGTATTACAAATTATTCTACTGGGACACTCTAAATATTACATATACATAATAATAAAATAATTTTTTCATATTTTATTGGTCCCTAGGCACGGATATAGAAGGTCGCTGCGAAGGACTCAAGTGACTGGTAGCTCTGATGCAACTAGACGGAGGAGCATCATTTTCCACTCCCTTCCCGACAATTTAAATATTTAAAAACAAAATCCACCGCAAACTGTCCTCGCTTCCTAATCCACTGGTAAATAAAAAATCCTCCCACTGAATGCGTAGTAAAGCTTGTCGCTGGCGGACAGTAATATTTTATGACTTCGATATTCTCGTTCCTTGGATCCTTAACGAAATTATTAATCAGGCCTGGATCCCCGCCTTAATAAGTGGGGGCGGTCCTCGACCGAATAATCCTCAATCCAACCCGGATATTGTGTTCAAAAACAGTTAGTTCCACCTGAGTCAATATGGATAGATCTAAGAACCGGACGCAGAGAATACGTAGGTAGTTTGCCCTTTACTATTACAAAATAAAGTACATGATTGCTAGCCGTGATGTAACTGGGCGTTTCCCCTTTGAGAGGTGGAGGGTACAGGAGCATCACCCCCTCCTCCCTTCTGTCCCGGGTGCTCGTCTCCGTCTCCTCCAGTCCGGTTCCCACGGGGGGGTCCGCCTCCTCCCGGCTAAATGTCAGCCCCCGGCCGTCTCATCCCGGGGCTCGCTCTTTCGCGGCTTCCCACCCTTGAGGAGCCCGCGCCATATTTCTTCTTCTCCACGGTCTGACCTTCCCCGCCTTTAACGAATTTCGTCACCCCGTTTCGCAGCTCCGAGGGAGGCCGCATAGACAATGATCCGAGAAACACAGCGTTTCTGCTCGTTTGAGAATTATTAAAGCGGGCGGCGGATTAATGCCTCGACGATATGTCTTCTGTCCGGGGAAAAATATTTCACGTAATTTTCAATAAATTCATCACACACTATCTCCTGCCTCCGCTCGCCGATTTGGTCTAGCGCTAGACCGGTTGCTGCTTCTTGACAATAAATCATTAAGTATTCACGCAGTGTACGAAGGAACATTTCAGTATTACTGGGGTAGATCAAACGGATTTAACGGATGAATTACTCGATAGAATGCTGTACCCCATTACACAAAAATATTATAAGGTTATCCTATACACACATCGGATAATGCCAATTATTCTTGAATCTTTTGAATACACACTTTAATTGGTCGATTCTTCCAACACAAGGGCTGCTTTATAATAGGGTAAGAAATCATTGTAAAATCATTCACGGTTCACAAAGTCATTAGCGTCGAATGGGCATCGCACCATTTGAGTCACGTTTCATAACGTTTTAATGAGTCCAATAAAAAATTAACCGTAATAAATTCCAAAGGGTAACGGCTGACAATTATATTCTCGAAGGGAAGCCATAAAAAAAGAACAAACAGAAAAAGAAACAGAAAGCTCGGAGAGCGTCCATCCTTTCTAAAAGTGGGTGTACGTTGCATCAACCCACCAGGTTTGAGAGAGCCCCACCTCATCCTATTAAAACCATCGTCCTTAATCAATAAGTTAAATTTCGTGTTTCACTTTCGTCCCCTTCCATCTGAGCCGGCCGGCCACCTGTCCGTTCGCGCCCGATCCCACGGCTGGCTACGCGTTGTGAAATTATGCCCCTGCACGATGGGGGGGGGGCGCTGGTACACACAAAAACACATTATAATTTTAATCGTACCTTGGACATTATGACGCAACTGTTACGTTCTACAGACTACGTACATTAAATATGTAATGTTTTAAATACCAATTTTGTTTAATCGAGACCAATAAACAATTGTCTACAAGTAATTACAAAAAATACGCGGTTTAGACGTTATTACAGAGACCGATGCTTCCCTCTCAGATAATCAAAATAATTATTTAGGGTGGATTAGACGGCTCTACGAGATATTTCGGTATAAACAGCCCGCAGAATGATTCTTTTTCGTTTTCTGTTTGTTTCGCCCGGGCAATAAAGGTGCCGACTCATTACAATGTTTATACCATTTGGTCGGTAGCGCTTTCATCCGTTTAATGCCTTTATTTTAAAACAAATTATTTATGATATTCCAGAAACGGATTAATTATTTTTATTACAAACGAACTAATACATTTCTCTAACATTTTCCGAGAAAACGAAAGAACAAATTCCGAATGATCTGTGTAGAGTTACGTGCCCATAGTTAGGTTAAGGAATATATATAAAATATACAGGACCGTGTTGAATAGTAACTGGTGCTACTTAAAAATTATAATAAATAATCGTCTATATACGAGAAGCGTGTTAAATTCCTAAATAGGTCAATAACCACGGCGCTATACACTTGAGAGAGCGGCTCATTTCGAATTGGTGCCGAGCGCATTACTGTTACGATTATGATCCATTGTAACATGTTCCACTATTGGGCAACGGGGCTGGTAATGGAGACGAGGCGCGATGTGTAATATTTCCCATGGTTATTATCAATAAAATGGGTCGCGCGGCACAGGAGCAGCGGCCACTTTTATTGGACACTTCCGCTTATCGCGCTCCATCTCCCATGCACGCACGCATTCGCCCCTCTCATAGTCACTCTCTCTCTCTCTCTCTCTCTCTCTCTCTCCCAGGCTATCTCTGTTTCTCTCCCCGCTTGCATTGCCTCACTCAAGGACGCTAATTAGCATGTGTGCACAATAAAAATATCATAAAGCTACACAAGACTCCCCACTCCCCCCGCCCCCACAGCGGGCCACATTTGTCGAAGAGCCGGTTCCCACTCCCCTGCGGTGGCTGGCGCTTCACTCTGTCGAAACGAAAGTGAAACACACAGGAGAAAGTCGATGGCGGAACGTGGAATCTATTATTATAAGAATCTACAGGGGAGTGTGTAAAAATAAACGCCGGATAAGACAAACTCGGTAAACAATTTCAACTCCGAACAACGGTTTACAAAGTTCAAACGGGAAAAACAGTTCAACAAATAATACACACCACAAATAATTCTCTATCTATACAACAATAAAAATGAAATGCATCTAATGGTTATGTAATGTAACAAAATAAATTAAATATTACATAATATTTAGTCTACTTAAGGAAGCCATTTAGTGCTGATTACTGAAATAGGGATGTAACGTAAATAATCAACGTGAAGACATCATTTTTCTGCCGGTAGGAAAAATATTCAGGCAAATGAGCACCATTTTACGGATTGAGCAAATAATGCCGCGTGAACGCTCGACTGCCGGCCCGTGTGTAGCAACGCCCCATGCTGTTTTTTTTTATTTTCAACAATGTTAAGATAACAGCAATCAAAGACCTTTCACGGTCGCTCAGGTTTCCGACTGTATAACAATCGAATGGGATTGGTACAAGAATGTGAAAATCGCAGAGTATAAATCGACCCAAAAAGAATATAAAACGTTTTATGCAAAAGTAGAACAGTAATACTGAAACGCAGGAATTGTCGTTTACGACTCCATTTAATGAAGCCTGAACTACACGACTGTCTTACATTCTTAATTATGACATATGTAACCGACCGACAAGAAAGGGAAAATATGTCCCGGCCAATCATTTTAAGAATGTCTGAGCCGTTGGAGGATTGAACTTTGCCGGTCCGTCTTTCGGCTCCGTTCCCAGTGCACAATGACTTCGGCGTGTAATGAGATACTTCAATCGGTTCGAAATTTCATTCGGGAAAATATATCGAATCGAATATTAGAACCTCCGCCCTCCGCCGTGTATTAGGGGGGCCGAATTGGTTTCCGAGCCGGGATATAGTTGTGCCGCGATTGGCTTTGGAATTACTACTAGTATGGGAGAGAAGATGATGCTCATCTTCTTTAGCGGGAGCATTGGGGCCACACCCAGTCGACCAGGGCGCTGTTGCCAGCTCTTTTCAACGCTACATCGAATACAATTCAGTATCATCCTCTCTATACACGGCCAAGGTTCCCCCATCCCATCTCCTTCACCAAGAGATTCTTAATCCCACTTTCCTCCCTTCTATTAATCGTACGGGCTTATTAATCGGTTAACATTAAAAACGGGAAATACAGGAATTTATGACGTTTCTAAACTCTATGTATCAAAGTTGTATACTTTGAGTTCAATGTGTGGTGCAAGCGTCCCCTGTCGGCCATGTCAGTGTCGTTTAATGGACCACTAGTGAGAACTAATTCGTAGTCTCGGCATCATTAGTAGTTACACTAAAGTAATAATGTTACGGTTTCGGACTATTATCAGTAAAACCTTACATTCCCTCTAAATTTTATAATAATTAATATTAACGGTTCTAACTATGAATCGAATTAACACATCAAATCCAACAAATGAATACTTTCATCACCACCGCGACGATCTGTCTAACCAGAAACCAGTGCTGAGGAATTTAGTAATATTAGTTTAACAGAGCCACTAGATATAAAATAAACGGATGTGGCAACGAATTCAGAGATAGGACCTACCCAGCAGTAAAATTTTGGCTTATTTTTACACTGCGCGTTAAAATACTCCGATATGAATTCCCAGTTCATATTGACTCATTCAAAATGAAATTAATAAAGATCAGATATGGGAAGTGTTTATTAGAGGATACTGTAGAAATTACTATGAAGACAGTTGCATTAGATAGACTCCCGGTGGGCAGGGCCTGCGATTGGCCTCCCGCTCCAATCGACAGTTAGCCAATCTATTACTATATAGGCCGAGTAAGTCCTTCACGCACGACACAAGCGCAAGCCTCACGAACACGGACACCCCAACGGATTCTCTCTCTCTCTCTCTCTCTCTCTCTCTCTCTCTCTCTCTCTCTCTCTCTCTCTCTCTCTCTCTCTCTCTCTCTCTCTCTCTCTCTCTCTCTCTCTCTCTCTCTCTCTCTCTCTCGCTCACTATCTGGTTTTCTGTCCTTGCGCTGTATGCCGCGGCTACACATCCCCTCCCTCCATCATTCCCTCCTCCCTCCCTTCCACAACCAACACGTCCCATCTTCACCACGCCGCATAAATCTACGTACAACACAACCCTGTCACGGGTTCCACGGACTATCCCCAAGTCCCAACGCCGACGACTTTACCTGCAGTACCCTCTACCTTCCAAAACCTTATCTAAAACTTAATGTCATCCTTCCGTCAAACGATTTTTGCTTACTACACGTCATCCTAAACGTTACTTTTTCATATGGCCGAGCGAGGTTACACATATTGCTTATTTACATTAAATGCGCCCAGTAACGTATTGATTCTGTAAAATATTAACGCTTCGTCATATTAGGGGAAGTAAAATGGGTATTATCAGGGGCCGTATCGGTTGTAATATTGCGAACGGATATAGATCGCGATAAAGATATAGGACCGGCCGGCGGACTTGGGAAACAAGCGGTTGGGCGGCTACCGTCGTAAAGCCGCCGTATTTATAGACATTGCTCCAATAACCATATCGAAATCGCATATCTTTAAATATATATGCGTCCACCTTCAACCCGTTAGTTAAAGGCCGAACACGTTCGGTACAAAACCAAAGACATATTTCATTCTGAGTTCAGTATATATATATATATATATATATATATATATATATATATATATATATAACTTTCATTACTACTATTTACAATAATTATAACACCCAATAATGTTTCTCATGCATTTATACTACAAATTTGGAGTATGTCAGCTATGTAGGGTAAGATACCCTACATCAGCGCGCTATGAATAGTGGGATTGACGTACCTAAAATCCTGTTATACTTGTATAAATAATCATAAGTAGGCTCAACGGACAAATTTAAATCAGCAGGTAATCCATATCAGGAAGTATGCCCTGTCAACCGACTGCAGTGAAAACTGGTAATTACCAATCGGCCGCTGCCGTACTCGACAGTGATTAGAATCAAATTACAGTCAAATTTTCATTAATTAATTGCAGAGTAAATTTATTCGAGCGGCGTGCGTCGAATTCCCGAAATGAACATGCGAGTCCCGCCGAACGCGCCCATAAACCGTCCTTGGCCGACCATTGTCTCAAGGCTCCTCGGGCGCAATAAAAAAAATGAAGAAACAGAACGAGCATAAATAACGGCCGGGAATAAATAAAACGTTAGATAATAGGGCGCGTCCCATATTTGGCGGTCGTTGAGTCGGCCGTATCCCGTAATTTCTTTTGGCCGCTCACCAAAAAGCCCGGGCGTCGTCCAAGACGCGGATGACAAGGCGAGTGAACCGCGTTTACGAAATGGAGCCGCCGAGGGTAGAAAGTGATGCTATCAGCCCGATAAACCGGTGAAAGGACCCCTTTTGGCCGGCCGGCGAAACCGCCCGGCCATTCCGGCGAGTGCCCGGCATACCGGGGGCCTACATAATAGTACGCCCAGCATAATATTACCCGCCCATAATAATACCCGTGTAACAGTTGCCGGTTCTGTATAATGTAAGGGGACCTTTATAGCTCGACGAGCCGGCCCGCGTACCGTATAAGGCCGAGTTTTATGGGGACGAAAATTATTAATATTTTATTTAAAACATCTGCGCGAGATATTCATTAACTTATATGCTTATACTTTAATTCGATTATTATAAATAACCATGTTAAACTGTATAGTGAGATAAATTTATTTGGCAGACATTTCATAGTTCGAAACTCCCCTAGGAATGTCTGAATGAACGTCATCTTTGACCATGGCTGAGTATTTAACAAAGATGCCTAAGGGACGCTAGACCTCAATAGACAACAATTATATCCAGAAACATAATGGCCTATATTATTTTCATGGGTTACTAAATGATACGCGTAAACCTATGCAAAACTCAAAATTCACCACCAATAATGTCGATGCAATCCTTTTAAGAGTAAACGTCGAATTCCAACAAAATCCCTTATTAAGCTCAGTTTCTTTTCATAAAAGAGGTGTTTGGGCCATTTACGGGGATAAGGAGGTAAACCGGAATTCCCCCGTGTGTCCGATTTTACTGAATAATCAACCGAGATTCTTTACTGTTACGAGGACATCCGCCCGTACCGTTTTATTTTGCGTTTTTTTCTTAATTGAAATATTTTGTTTCTGAGTTTACATCACCACGGAGTTCTATTGAAATTGAGAAATGTAAGAGAATGAAGCTATATGAGATGAGCAAGACCAGTTAAAATATTCCATGACACTATTAGAATAAGAATATATAACTCTCTATCGTCACTAAACTGAAGATTATTGTTATAACAAACATACTTCAAAATTAAGATACGCAATATGCCACTAATTAGTTAGGAATTTCGTGCAGGCTATTTAGTTTTATTTACTTTCTAAGTTTCTAGGTTCTATGAAGTTAATTGATAAAAATTCGTCCCAAACACTAAATAAAATTGAACTAAGAAGATAATAAGGGCATTCCATATTGTCTCCGCGTCTACCCGATTGGATAACGACGAGGAAGGAGGCCGGCTCTATAGGGGGGGTAGAACTCCTCCAGATGACATAAGACGAGGAACATCATCTGAATCCACAAGACGGGGGAGTGGGGCGTTACCGCTCACCCGTCTCGGGATGCTGGCCCCCGCTAACAGAGCGCGGCCTCTGAGTGAGCCTTTCACGAGTGAGAGTACAGGTCTTACATTATACGGGGAATAGGATTCTAGGAGGATTCTCATGTTCCGGGGTCACGACGGAAGCCCCCGGCCCCCTCTCGGATGACCCAACCTCGCGGGGGGTTAACTTCTAAAAGTCATCTCACAAGTTGGCTTCAATTCAATATCGTTATTGTAACTACTGGCACACACCGTCAACTAGATCTGGAGTTACCTACTTAGTCTGATGGAAAGAATTTCGCGTTAAACGTTTACGCTAATTTCCGCGAGCGGTAATGAGCAACAGCAGTATGCACGATACTGTTTCATTTCTGTGGAAAACTGTAATTGCTGAATATTCCACTCCATCCACTGGGCCGTGAATGACTTTTTTTGGCATTTTGTCTGTGCTTATTTATGTAGGAATACTAAGCTATAGTGTTATTGTTACACTTTAATCATAATGAAAACACACCATCAATCTCTTAAATTTGAGAAATATTTATTCACGAATTAAAATCTGGAAGACTTCAATGTTGGACACCAGTATGAATTAACGATTCATTATAACGACGAAATGCATCGTCCAATAGTTTCTAAAACTTTGACTGATGTAATACGCCAAATCGAGAAGGTCCGACGGTATGGGGAAGCCGCCGAATGCAGGGAGATGAAGATGGCACCCGGGGGTGACGTAAGCCCGCAGACTTTCCCCTTCAACAATACCAGTATTGCCAGTCGGGTGAAATTCCTGCCAACCAGTAGGCCTCGGCCCGGCTGTACGCTCTCTAAGAATCGCCCGGGAACCGCCTTTGTTAGCCCGGACTTAACAGTTTTTCCGAGAACTTGAGCAGCTCGGTAACATAACAGCGACCCTAAGCTTTGTTCATCCCCGCCAGAAAAAACTAGCCATCATTGGTAGGCCGTGTTTCGTCAAATTGATTGGATTCCAGTGAAACTGAAACTTCGGTCTTATAAATTATTATTTCAGGAGATTAGAAAAAAGTGTGAAAACGAACAAAAACATTAAACATTTTGATGTCAATAAAGAAACATCTGAGATCCTAGCAAGATGTATTTAATTTGAAAATACTGAAATTATAATTTTCAAAATAATCCGGTACACAGTTTTTGGAGTGCAGCATGCCATGTAGTCTATCTGCCGCCTCTTTTAAGTTGTTTGCGCCCTCGTAAAATTCAAATAACTAAATAACGCGTCGCAATACTTCTTTGGGGATTTTTATTTGTGGAGATAATAATAACGGCGGAGCCGGTGAACCGGTTCCCAGATTGAAATCAATCAAGTTGACGTCGGCCCGAGGCGGCTCCCGTCCATACTTTGGGCCATACGCCTCGCCCAGCCTAGGCTCAGAAGCATTCATATTATTCACGGCGGTAGGGCCGATAAAAATTCGAGCGAAAAATGTACGCTGAATCATACATTATAATGGCCAGATAAATTAAATTAAAATTATACATTATAAGCTACACAGAAAGAGAACATTAATCATGACCACGCGCCGCCCTCAGAGCTGTAAGATATTTTATCTACATTACAAAGCGCGGGCATAAACTGCATTTAAATTGGAACTCATTGAAATTCAAATAAATCAATTCAACAAGTAATTTAATGTAAGTTTTGTCTAGACCGGTTTCGGCTTCTTCGTCAATGACGCCCCGTCAGAGTGACGCCTTTCCTTCAACCCACATAAATATGAAACATTGATACGTTCATCGGTAACAAGTGAAATGAAGAATTAATGACAGTTCGTCAGTAAATTTGTCTGAATTTGCAGGTAAGATGAAGTCGCAGAAAATAATTCATTATAGCGGTTTAAAATTTGGATCAGTAAAATCAATTTTCAGGGATTACTAAAAACTACCTGAAATAATTCCTGAGATTAAACAACTTCGTCCTAAGAATTAGATCCGCCCGTGCCATTCGCGAGCAGTTATACAATTTCGATTTGAATGTTTGTTGTTATTTACTGACATTGAGTTGAGCCTTGGGGCTATTATTGGTCATTTTGAATAGTCGAGGGCGGCGATTTAACACAAACGTCGTTCTAATAGGACGCCGAAGAGTCCTGTATGCACATGGAGGATTGTTAAATGCTCGAAAGAAGTATTTCCGCAAGGCCTATACTGTCGGCGACGGCCGGAACCAATGAAGTATAACAAAGGCTGTCAAGTTGTAACCTCAGAATCGTCGACCCGCGGCCCGCGGTTTGTTTTCAACCGCAAGATATCCCGGATGCGAGTTCAGTCGTCACACTGTGACATCGCTCCGGCGGACGCTTCCTACGTGGGAATCAGATCCCTGTAAAAAAAATTATAGCATAATTCCACGGTGTAACAACAGTGCAACGGTTCCTGGAACGCCTTCGATTCCTATATATAACATATTGTCTGGAAGTTTGGATACAACCCATCGCAGACCACAAAACTGGTACTCCAAATTAAAAATTAAAGGCTTCTGAGAAACGGACGAAACAACGAACTAGGTTAGAGAGACCGCGAGCAGCTATGGAGCGCCAATTATCCTCGACCCATTGCAATTCTACTATACTAGATCACTGAAAATGGAGTGAAAACCAGACAAGATTGATTATTACCGACTTTAAAGCCAAATGTATTTTCACATTCCACAATACAAAATTAAACTATGATAAGTGCTTTGAATCCGATTGGATCCCTGTGGTTTATTTAAGCCGTAGGAGGTGGAAATTTGTATCATCAGTAGATCGATAAAGTAATTCAGCTAGATTTATAACTAAATCTGTTATAGATTTCCAGAAGAATACACGATTCGGAACAATGGGCGATAACGAACGAGCTTTGACAGATCGTGAACATGTTTCGCTCCCGCCCGGATCGAATTCCTCCAGCTCCATTCCTCCTAATTGGCGTTGGGGAATTCTTTTTTGTCGCCAAGAAAAAATGGGCCGAGATATACTGGGGCCGAAAAAAGGACATTCTGGAAGTATTTATTCATTTATTCAATCAAACGGTCTCCAGAGTCCTGTCGCTTCCGAGACAGTTTCTCACACTTCGGGTGTAGGATTTCCCCTTATTCTTTAAATTCGACGCACACCAGTCGACTGGTTTGCCCACCGGCCAGCCTTGTAAGGCAGTATCGGTAATCATCTTATTACAACGAATAACGGTTATGGTCAAAATTTGGAATGCGACCAAAAATCCGGTTGTCCCGATGTATTCGCATGTAAATTCGAAAACATTGCTCGTTAAGTGGACAAATAAATTACACATCCGTAAATTTACTCCACATTGCCGAAATGCCGAGCTGACCTTCAAATAAGAAATGAGGCGTCCGACAGGGTGACTAAGCAATTTCAGTAGGCTCAGTATTTTTCACTATTATTTAATATTTAAAATAATTAATTATGCACGACTAAAACCAGCTAACTCACCTGCCTTTTTATGCAAGATGATGTCCCTTAATGCTATTTGTAATGCTACACAGATACTCGAATTCTGAAAAAATCACTATAAAACGAAGCAACCACAATTCTTGTCGCTGTTTTAAGGAACCTGGGATATGAGTCTTCATGCAAATCAAATTTGAATTATGCCTTTCAGAGATTTATTAAATTTACGTAACAGTAAGGTAAACCTGAGCTGAGATAATAAAACGAGCAATTAAAAGCTTATACACGAAACGAGTCCTTCGAATTAACAATGAAAATGTTTTAGGATATAATTGAGACGAGTTGAGACATTATCCTCTGATTGTTACTGAGTCAGAAATATTATTTTATGAGCTTAATTAAAATGCTGATTTTGTAAAAGTACTGAAGTGCTTTATCCAGTTTCAAATAAAATACAGGCTCAACAATGCCAGATTTTCGCTTAGGCACCAAAATTATACACTCATTTCGAGAGTTAAACCCAATATCAGAGCCACTGTCTGGACCAAAAAAAAACACTGTTATTGCGTTGAAATACGATCCCCCAACAGTTATTGTTCAAAACAAAATTCTGAATACTTTAATACAAACAGAAATATAACCCTTACGAATTAGAACGTTAAATGGCCTGATGATGCAAGGGTGGGCCGCCAAAATTGGAGAGACACAATTCCCGGAAGGGCGCCGGAACCTCCCACGGTCCGCCAAGGCCCCCGATCTTCGCCGGGGTCCTTGGTCGAAGCCTCGGCAATTTCAGAACTCTAGTCGCGAAATCCTTTTTAAAACTACCCGTGACTTCATGCCGCTGTTGCCCACCGGCTGGAAATTTGGCAATCGGAGACACTACACTGCCGATAGATCACGAAGCGTCCGGGAATTTCGGACCGGTTTATAGAGGGCCCTCGAGGAAAACATGCAACACCTCGGGCCCGGGGCCTGTCTCTTTGTTTCAAACCTTTAAAACGATACTGTACCGGGCAAATCGAAATTCTTCGGCATGGTTAATGAGTATAACTCAGCTTTCACTTTTCCTATCATATACACGGGGCTTGGAATAATAACCATTTGACGAATTATTCGATAGTAGGTATCGATAAGAAGGTATATCGGTACAGTTCGGAAAAAATCTCTAAGGTTGCGGACCTCATAAGGCATCCTGATCGCACAGAATTAAATGAACTTTACAGAAGGTTGTTTTCAATTAAAATAATAAGTGCTGTATTGTTTACTGAGCTAGACCGATGCGGCTTCAAGCCGTCCCCACTAACTATATTAGCGAGGCGCTGTCTGCACTGTTTGTTAATAGTTTATCTGATATTTTAATATGTAGACCACGGATGCCATCAAATTGCAAATGTTTCGGTTGAGCCTCACTACAAATATAATTAGAAATGCCCGTTTAAGTTTTCCACAAACACAGTCCAACGGTTCCAAGACGCGAATTAAAAAAAGAAAACCACGATTATCTCAGAATTTACAAGATACAGACAGCGCCACACCACGGCGAACATTCGACAAGATACATTTACATTACATCTGGATATACACTTTCGCGGCAGCATTTCGTGTTTTTCAATTACATCCTTCAAACGCTGTAAGAACAAGAGAACGTCGGCCGGTATTATAAAGGTAACACGATAACGTGATAATAAATATCAAGATCGCTCCGGGGTATTGGAACCGGCTACCGGCCTCCTCCTACTGGCTGTTCATACTCCTCTAACTCATACTCCCCAACTCGCCAGAGGAGTTACCATTTGCGAAACTTCTATCAATCTATAATTATTTACTAGACAAATGAATCACGTAAAAATGTAATAACCTAGTTTATTCATAATTATTAAAATCACATTAAAAAAAAATAACGGTTGCAGAAAAGGATGGTAAACGCAAGCATGGAGCTATCCAGATAACATTTAACGAGCGAAAATAATTGGGAGGTTGAACACTAGAATGACCGGAATTCACTACAATAATAATACATGTCATAGATAAATAAAATATTGGAATTTCACAGTATTATCTGATAATGATATATTATTATATCTTGAAAGATTATATTCCACAGTCCAGACTTTTTCTCAATTAGCGATTTTCAATTAAGATAATGCTAAGTGCCTAACCTATACAAGTATATACATATAATTACCCTGGGTTTTACTCTTTCATGTGTTTAAAAATTATTAAATGATCAAAGGATCAAAAATCAAAAGATCTGAATCTATTTGCTAAAAGAAATATTGAGGATAAAATAAACGTATGAAAAATCGGAAAGTAGAAAGACTGGCAACGTTTGTGTTTCCGGAGGCGATAAAACTAGTAAACTAGTAACTGGAGATCCGTCGGTCGTACATCACCATAAAATAAATGGGAAAGCTGTAAAACGCTTCCCCCTTGCCGAAATCCAACGCTATATGAAAGCATCGGAATACAATATAGGAAGCTAGGTATATTTATAAAACAAGCGAACTGGTTCCAGAGAAGGGAAGTTTCCCGCGAGGAGTCAATCCGCTGCTCTCGGGATGACCAGTTTTGACAACTTGAGAGATTCCAGTTTTATTGGACGGATGAAGAAGGAAAAAAAAGAAGCCCAAGCATCTTCCCGCTCTGCAGTGCGCCTCTTCCCTTCCTTATAGATTTCCTAGATTTATAGTCCAGGTTTAGTGCGTTTTATAAAAGCGGATTCTGGACGATAAATAATAAAACTCCGTGGTCGTCGTCCCGCATAACGGTACTGCAACTACCCCGGTGCAATCGACATCCCCCACCCCCCGTCAACCACGCTGGGCTTTAATTTTTTCCTCTTGCCGGCGATGGTAAATGACATCCGAACACATTTAAATGTACGCGGACAAATGAATAACCCTTTTTATAACCCAAAAGATTATTTGTTAGATATAATCAAAAGTTATAGCCACCACACTACTCCAAGCTACTGAAGAACAGCCAAAACCGGTCTAACAAAAGAACAAACCCGGGAGCGGAGACGGAAGATCGAAAGAACTGTGGTAATCCAAACGCCCAAGCCATGGGCGAATAAATAATTAAATAATGAATGAAAATAAACAACGGGTTCCAAAATAATTAATAGCCATTTACAATAACTTAGTAATTGACATAATTAATTAACACATTAAAGAGTAACAGTATCACAGAAACAAAATCACGTGAGTTCATAATTAAACTTAATTGATGAATATATGTCACTAAACACCTTGGCCTGCATGCGTATAATGAGAAGAGGTTACGGATAAGGAGTAAATTGGCCAACTGATTCAGAAAAATTATAACAATATAATTTCATCACCTTTTTCGGTAAGAAAATTGGCAAATTGTAGGGAGAATACGTGCATCAGGTAAAAACAGATATGGTAAAGATAATAGCCGGTAAAAACAAATAATGGAGGAACCGATCGTAATTGAGGCGCATGACCGCCGGCAGGTTTCAGAAGAAGCAGGTGGGTGTCGAGACCCACGAGAAACATCTAAAAATTCACAAGTGATGATTCACGAGTACCATCCGATGATTGGCTAATTGCGGACACCTGTTCGATTAACAGCCGCTCCACCAGCAATTACCTGGACTCAAGTGCTTAAAGAGCAACTCCTCCCCGGAGTTATCCATTGATGTTTTTTGTCCGCCTTAGCAAAACCAGAAGCGCAAGTTTTCATTAGGAGATATAATTGATCACCGGACAGGGTATATCAGCGCGCCGGCTCCCATGTCCTCAGTTTAATAACTGCTATTTATTCACGACGACATGAATAGCGAACAATTTAGTATTCGAACTGTCCCGTTCCTCAGGGTTCGAGCCAACCGTAGTATCTCACCGCTGCTGATCACTTTCCTCGATGTTCATGATGTATCTGCCAGTTTTGATGCCTTATAAATCAGAAGAAAGCAGTCATTTTAACTAGTGCATGCTCGGTGGTTGGCGCTTCCATCTGTCAACATATCCGACGAGATCAACCGTATATGGTTAACGTTCAGAAAAGGAACTCGAAGCCGTAATGCCATTGGGAATCGAGTTTTTATTAAATGATACTTAAGATTTTGAATGAGACAGCCAAGATTCCTTTTTTTGAAACCATAATTATAATAACTGCCGTAAGGATTTGATCACGGATACCTTATCTGTAACGATTGAGGAAACCGTCTGACATTCATTAAAATATATCTTTCATTAAATCAAAACTCGTTTAGTAAACATTTGTTTTCAGATTCAACACACAGTGAAATTCGAATTAAACCCCAGAGGTTTATTAGAGCTTTCCGAGTTTAAGCTGTTAATTAACAGATGTTAACGAGTTTCGTTCAGATGCTACAAAATATTAAGACTAAAACACACACACATTTATTTATTTTAAGATGACAAAACGAACTTGATAATTGTTAGCCCGTGATTGTGACTTATTTAAGGATGATAAATACTGCAATCTTATAACAAAAATGTGGATTTTAAATATCATTTGCGTATCTCTATCTAAGCACGCGTTTGTATGTTGAGTTCAAAAAGCACCTCTTCTCTCGCTTTTATTAGGTATTTCTTCAGGTCTTGGTTCATTTATTTCTATTTAGGAATCCGTTCAACAGTAGATAAGAAAAACGTACGTAAATACGAAAATTCTACTGACTTAATGAT
Source organism: Lethocerus indicus (assembly GCA_019843655.1). Lineage (NCBI taxonomy): Eukaryota > Metazoa > Arthropoda > Insecta > Hemiptera > Belostomatidae > Lethocerus > Lethocerus indicus. The sequence goes on from JACDQD010000008.1 coordinate 15,470,454, forward strand.
GCGGGACCACCAAATTGTATTACGGAATTGCCGTGTATTATTCAACTCGAGTTTGATGATACCCAGATATCAGTTTCATTGTGGAAACATAGAATTGTGTAGATAATGGATAGAAAGGCCCTTCCTTTTATTAATAATTCAGTTATATTTTCAGGAAACGTTCGTCTCATTAAACGCTGTAAGACGATCCGCATTCCGTCAGTTTTGTCTTAACCGGCCCGATGTTTCTCAACGGACCGAAAAGGAAGCGAAAGGCAAAAAAACAAGTGCAGGGATCTGGCGGACCACAAATCCTGTGAGGAGTCATCACGCATTGCGGCGCTAATCCTGTAATTCATCATTTTCTGAAATTGTCGATGAATTAAAGCGAAAATCAACTGGCGAAACTAAACGCAACGCCTAACGTTCGTGACGCCCGCCAATTAATTCAGCCTCCAACAATTACACCACCAGTCCTGTTCAGGCAAAGGCGATCAGATAGGGCGGTGGTGGTCTTTAGTGCATCCAAAAACCGGCTACTCATTTTTTACGGCCTGCCTAAAGTTTTTTTTATTAAACGGGAATGCAAAAAAGTAAGTTTAAATATAACACACAATTCAAAATCGCACGAGCAGATTGTCTATAACGTACAGGCGTGAAACCGTCAAAACCACAATTGAAATTGGTTTATATTAATGAAATAAAAAAATGTACTTTTAAGCGTGAAGATATTCACAATGAAACATGTCATTAGCGGGCAAAAATTAAAGAAGGGAAAATTGAAACAGCAAATCGCGCGGCTGCAATATCATTGATTTCTGTCAATTTTTTATTGCAGTCTTCGCCAATTATATCGCTCGTATATAATTACCAGTCGGAACGGTGGCAAATGCCCGCAACAACGGTGGGAACAAACGGTTGAAGAGAAATTTCAAAAATAAAGGACAGTTGAAAGTGAAAGCCAATGGTTTATGATTAGCCTCAAGATAAGAAAGAAAAGACGCCATATAATAAGTCCTGTTTCCAAGAAAACAAATTGCCCCATTTGCCGTCATTAAACTGGAAATGCAATCTTATACAATAAACCGCGAATTATTGTTTCTGATTTCTACCTGCTGGATCCTAATAACGGTCAGTACGCTTGGCGAAGCGTATATTGAATTTCGTATATATAGGCCGCTGTAATATTTAAACATTTCTTGCATTCGCTCTATTTTCTTTTATGTTTACCCTTTCACTGGCCGACTTAAATAATATCTTCCGGAGTTCTCAGCTCCATCACTTTTGTTGCGGTTTACAACAATGAAATTATTATCATGAAATTGCGAACTTAGAAGAATAATTACTTAGAGGTAAATAGCGACTCTGAAAAACAAGGTTCGGCGATGTACCGAACAGAAGGAACATAATGTGATCTACATTTCCCAGTATTCGCGCGTATGATTTGAGAAAAGCCTACGATACTTTTCTCTCTCTACCATTTTTACTAATTCGAAGCGAAATGAAACATCTACACTAAATCACAGCAACGAAACTCAAACCCTAAGAGAACAGAATGCGGAAGGGTATATAGGCATTAGTATGATGACTTGCGCTAAAAGAAAAGGCCGACCAATTTAAATGGGTCATAAACGACCTCCTCATTTACGTTTTTTTTTTATTATCTCAGTTAACACGGAATTAATAACTCTTCGGCTTCAACAATTCGTGCCCGTAATCAAGGACGCTTTGAGCAAGGCACGTGGAGCGGCCCGAGTTTACAATACTCATTATCGACCCATGATATGAGACGTCGTCAATTAAGATTTATAGCTCAATAAAACGGTCAAAATTTAGTAAATATACATATACTGGAAAATACGTGTAATGGAACAAGAAGAACTATATTAAAATCAATCGTGGAATAAACAATGGCATATGATTTCTTTACCTGAACCTATTCTACACGTTGGTAATTTTTTAAATTGTAAAATTAGCCCGACCGAATTCATATCGGCTGATAACCCATCAATTTCTTATATAATTAAATCCGGGTTTTACCGTATCCTGCATCGTAATATTGGAAAGGGAGATATATACGAACAATTACGCAATAATGATATAATGAGGTTATTATCGAATATGAAAAATAATGTGATGACTTTAAATCAATCTACGCACTGAATATCCTGGATTTTTTCAGCATAGTTAGAATGTAACATTTTTTCCAAGGACGTACAGTGGGCGTGTACAGGGAAAAAAGCTTGTGGCCCCACTTGACTCAGTTAAGTATTTCGGAACTATTAGAAACAATTGAGCCCGCCCCAGCAAATAAGTACTCGATTAGACTCTTCAGACCGAACGATGACGTAGGAACAATTCATTTATTTATTGACAATATTAAGGCTGCTGCCAGAGGGACTGACCAAATACTGGTAGTAGACTTAGCGCGTTCTAAGACGAGAAGGGATATTTTGTGAAAACACCGCCAGACTTTGGATTTATTTCCTAATTTTATTATATCAAATTAAATGAAAAAGAAACTAAATAAGTAAGACGGTTTGGTTTTTGGTAAGAGGTAGTTCTCGGCAATACTTTGTAGAAAATTATCACCCGCCTTTGGAACCAGAGATTAGGCGCCGAATGATTGCCAAATCGGTATCGGCTAATTGCCAAACGGCCGAACAGCTGGGCCCAAACCTCCGAATAATAATAAACTGCGGACTTAGCCACGAAGAAAATTTGCGGTTGCAGCAAAAAAATAAATATAGCGCTGTTAAAAGCGAACGAGAGGGAGAGAGAAAGAGAGAGAGAGAGAGAGAGAGAGAGAGAGAGAGAGAGAGAGAGAGAGAGAGAGAGAGAGAGAGAGAGAGAGAGAGAGAGAGAGAGAGAGAGAGAGTGAGAGAGAGAGAAACGCCGCCAGATATAGATAGCATGATAAGAGGCGGCCTCCACCGACTGTGTATACAGTGGGCGTGTTCCGGCCACCCAACTGCCAGTTTGCCTTTCGGTTTTCACGATTGGCTCCGACTTTTCTGGCCTTAGGTTCAGCCGAATTTCCGGTAACATCATTTTTCAATTCCGTTTCCACTGAAAATGAGTAAACCGATGAAAATGGTTTGAAATGTTTTGGAAAATCGACGCAGTCCGCCGAGAATCTAGAGCAGTCCATTTTCAAACGGAGAAATTTCGCGACGCACCTACGATTCTCTCACAGTACAAAACTATGCCGCAATAGCTTTTAAAAGTCATTAATTAAATCATTTTCGAAAGAAGCCCAAAGATAATAGGTGTAAATACCGAAATTAAAACGCCCATGAATTAAACCATGCAAAAAACATGTTCTAAAAAAAGCACCGATATCTCATTAAATTCAAAATTAAAATGAAAAATAAATAATAAAATAAAAAGATTTGTTAAGCGTTATAATAAATCGCTTGTTTTAGTTCCGATGATCATAATTGATATGTGTAACCGAAGCTTAACCGTAAATTCAAAATCATTGTAATCCAAATAAGGATTTGTAAGTAGTATTTATACAGAACATTTTTAAAACTCGGAATAAGAAGAATTTTAGGCGATATATTTTGCTGTTGTAAGAAAAAAAATTAATAAACTACAGATATCGAATATTCAGGTCAAGATATTTAAGACGTCTGGACTACATTAACCTGAAAAAATGTCACCATTTACGGAACGAACGGATAATCGCCCTCTAACGAGAAAATACAGACCCAGTTTCGAAATCTTTCGAACTGCATGTCTGCAACAATCTCATTATGCAATGGAAATAATCCAGGAGTTGGGAAGAGTAAAAATTTGAAATATACACCTCGTCGAAATATTTCTGACTCTAAATTATAAACATAAACTAAGTCGGGGCAGTAGTTATCGGTGGTATACATTCCTTTGATTCTACCGTTCTTTCTGTTTTTTTTTAAATTTTCAACTCCGTATTAACGAGAACGGCAGAAGGAGATGATATCTGAGCAGGATTGAACCGGCGGCGCAATAAATGAGCGGCTTAATGGGAAGGGGAAATAACACCTGCAAGAATTTTCATGAACCCCAGATTTCACCTCCGCCAACCGAAGATAAGCCGTCACTTGAACGCCAACTAATTATCTGTTCGACATCTGATTCGGAACAATGGAAAAATGGCCCGCTTATATCTGATATCAATCCGATGCAACTGAAGGAGCAATGCATTTTGAACGAGCCGCCGCTATTATTTCAAGGCTCAAGATGATAATATTTAGATTATAAATTAATATATATATAAAATTATTATATATATTTCAAATTGAAAGTGAATTCATCATAACGCTGCATGGAAATAGTATACTATTTCATTTGATATTTAATATGCATAAACTATGACAAAAATTAAAAGCCGACTTTGTATCGAGTAGGAACATTTAAATTGTGACTAACGGAATTTGTTTTCAATGTATCCGATGCTCGAAAAATGTACAGAAACGAGTTTGAAATATTTTAATTCCAGCTGGACAAATTCTTGCCCATAATATGTGCACGGTGTACCTTGCTAAATGCGCCATTATAGTGCGACCGGCATCGCATTATCTGCGGGCGCATAATAAAAAAAAACTAAGAAACTGAACACCTTCTGAATATAAATACGCACAAACACTAATACTATTCATACAAGTGCTCTGGGCTACCGGAATGCAAATAGACTACGAATTATATTCAAAAGCAAGCCAGTTCTAGTCCATGAAAGTAACATTACGCCGAGCCTTCCTCGGTTCCAGTAGAAACAGCTGCCAGACGCGGAAACAGCAGAATTGAATTAACTCCGCCTTCGGGTCGAGTAAGGGAGGCATCGACCATAAGGCATTAAGGTGTCAATTCAGCAAAAGTTCGACTAAAACGTTACTTTGAACTACTGAAGTAGGTAAAATATGACGGGCTTTATGACGCGCCTAACAAGATTTGCCGCTGAACGCGTTGCTTCATTCATTATCGTGTAACAATTATATCAATAAATTCCCCAATTCATCAAACTTTCCCACCGGTCTCCATCAAAGCACTTTATAAAAATAAGACCGCAGACATAAAAAGCATAATTTTAAGGTTTTATAATGTTATGGAATTAAGGTCACCAATAATTACCGTCGATAATAGTCCACCCGCCGTTATTATGTCAAAATAGAGTCAAAACATGTTTCCTAATTGTAGTCCTATACAAGTAAAATTGGAGACTAACATCTATTTTTTGTCTTACTTTCGATATTTACGATCACAACATTCACTCGGATCTTGCGTATCTGATCTATTTTTCCTAACTCCCATGCTTATACTCGGCCGCCTGTTCAAATAGTATGGCGAATTTGTGTTCGAAAAATATTCGTTAAATTCATTCTGTTCACAAACAAATCGCAGCGCATTCCGAGATATATATTGCACTTTATTTTGCACGTAACAACAAATACTTTTTTTTGTAACAGTTTTTTTTTTTTAGTTATAGTTCGTATATTTATTACTTGAAATGATTGTTCTCAAGAGCTATTAGCAAATATCCAGTTAACGAATGATCACTTTAATTTTTGCAACGACGAACGAAAAGGGATACGGACTTGTGCGGCGAGTTTATCGAGGCGAGGGGCGGGGGCCTGTGCTGGCAGGCATCCGACCGAAAATCCTGTTTCCTATTCTAAAACAAGACCCCCGGCACAGTCATTATCAGATGGGAAACATATAATTCACACGGGAGGCCTTTTTTTGGACTCCCAGTGCGATTGTCGCTTGTTTCGCTCGACAGCCGTACGCATGACCTCCCTCCCTTGCACGGTCCAAGTCCTGTTCAAATTCTATGTCACATCTGAAGGAAACCTTTAAGTTATGAGAGGGCTAGAAACCACGTATTTTCTCCAACTGCTTCGAACTTATACACAAGTGTAGATTATTCCGCGCTTGAGGAATCAACTTCAGATTGTAGTTCAGACGATATCCCTGTCTATGGACTGTGTATGACAAAGTAGATAAGTGGGAAACAAAAATTAACAAACCATATGGCTCGTTGTCCAGTGCGATAGACTATGCGAAAATGGTATTAGGATCGACGGTGTAACGTGATGTGCGTTAAATGGGAATTACAGTCAGAAGCCAAGGCGGTTAGGTTAATGTCGCGTAATACAATAACTCCTTTGATCCTTTGCATATTAATTGCTCGGAGGGCTGCCGCAACCGAGTCTACAGTCCGTGTGCGCAACCGCGTAGTTGCATACTCTCGATGGAATATGTAATATTTAATTGGCATAAATAAGGTGAAAAACATGCATATATTGTAATATATTACACCACTATTGTACCATTATTAGTGCGCAATATTCCCGGAGTGTTCTCGATCATTTATTATCGCCTATGTTCTCGCCTTTTATACCCTTTTCAGGTATGCGTTTCGTGCGCTGGCATTGGAAATGTGTTTTTTTTCATGCAGAAAGGTCTAAATAAAATTCATCCAGAAACATTTCAGCACTCTTGTCATCCGTGATAATCATGGAGGGTGCTACGTAATAGCACGGTTTTAGGGAAAGATGGAGAATCTAGAAGGCCATGCCTGACTATTTGATCGTATCAGGCACCGTAAATACCTGTTCAAACTTGGCATAATACATTTAAATACCATTCAGTTGTGAAAAAACTATGTCACAGAGTGATTGCCAATCTTCGTTTTATAATCCTATCAATCCCTGACAGAAAAATAGGGCTTAATCTCCCTTAATATCTAGGATTATTTTTTAAACTATTTACCATTAAATTAATTGCTTAATTTGTAAGAGAAAGAAACGCTCAGGTGAATAATTAAAGTATATTATTTTAAATTTATCGCTCGAATCTCTCTTCCTAGCCCTGGCACCGATACGGACCAACTTTTTATAGAACACAGTTCATTTTACAATTTCTGCCTTCTGGCTTGGAAATAACGAAACCAGATTTATTCAAATTGCATGGAAATGCCCCTGTATGATAATGCGGCCATCGTTCTCAGTATTACAAACCTAAACTGGCGATAATAAAAATATGCTAGGCCCCCAATTCTGGAACTTCTCTAAAACCAATTGTCCAGAAATCTCAACCTGAGCCATTCTATTATACATCATGGTCAGAGTATATAATTACAAAAGTGGAAGCTATTATCGAGGTTAATGCGATCTGTTCTCCCGAGTTTGCAGCTTCATTATATTCATTATGTTTGGACTAAATTAAAGACGGTACTAATTATACACATTTTTCGAATTTCGCTGTATATAAGGTTGATTGAGAACGTGATGAGAGCTCATGGCTACTGATGCCTATTTCAGGTTTCAGGTCGCAGTCCAATTTTATTAACCGGCAAACCGAATATTACCGTTCTACGCTATGATCACTGAGAATTATCATTTACGCTCAATAATTTGGCTGATGAGATTTTCATTTGAAGTCCCATTCAAGTTCTTACATATTACTTTCCTTTTTAATATCATAACATATTATTCATGAGAACAGTCTGGAGGCTCCCAGGTCGCTCAATACCGAACTTTATCTATAAGGATTTATTATAGAGATAATGGGCCACCGTAAAGGGCATATTTTCGTATATTTTTCCACGCAGTGGAGAATTTTTACGTACGAAGAAAAATTTATTTCTGTCGATTTTCAGGGAATCTTCACTGGGCCGTACAACCTCCACGTTTAATTAACGATCGAATTTCCCGAGTTGTAATTGTTTTTTCAGCTTTCGACGATAAATTTACTCGAAGCCATTCCATTCTCTCTTCAGATCCGGCGATTAACCGCCCTCGACTTCCGGCCCAGGTTTTCCATCGCACCCCGAATGCAATCAGACCGTGGCCAACTCCCGCCGGATCTCTATGCGTTCCGAAACTCGGTTATTAGATTCCGAAAAAAATACAATTTATAATTACTCTATGTACTTGGCGTATTCTCTTTTTTCTTTTAATTTCCTCCCCCTCCAGCGTTTTCTCCTTTTAATATTTATTTTTATTTCGTTCGGCGACTTATCTCGGCGAGATAGAGAGATATTTACGGTTCGTTTAAGGCCTCTAACGAGCAGAAGTCCTGCCGGAAGAGGCGGGCCGCGAGAACCACACAGGTACGGGAACTTTTTCAATACCTTCAAGTTTGAAATGGTAAGGAATATTTCTCTTTTATCTTAAACACAGCACAGCTAAACACAAATGACTTGATCACTCCTTATCAATTGGCATTTTTGCATGACTCGCTAATCAGTGGCTGACTCAGATATTGGCCGAACTGTAAGAAAAGTTCTATCCAATCAATTTATCCAATTCAGGACTTGGAATAAATTGTTTCATTCACTGTGTTCATTGACCCAAGAGCCAAAACAAAAAGATTACCTAAGAATATTGTACCGTAAAACATTTGGAGAACAAAAGATAAACGTCAAACGAACAGAAAAGAAATGAGAATGCAAAATGTTTATACGATTGGCAGAAAAAACGCATGTAAATTATCACAAATTTCATGAAAAAAATTATGTTTGAAAATAAAAATAAAACCTAAAATGACCAAATGACTCTAAACATCCGCCTATCTCTTTAATACGGTCCTAACATTCCATCATTCACTGAACAATTACCGATGATCCAAAGCATGCAACTAATGTTCCTATTGTCCGCGATTTAACCTCTCGTATTTCAGTTCAAGGTTTCATTCTTCTATATTCCCATAAAACTGAACTGCATTAGTCGGTTACTTTCAAAAGGTTATTTATTAAACTTTTTTTCATTACTTTATTTCATTTATTAATTATTTATTTCACTTATTAATACTCCTTCATAAGTACGGTGTATCACTACTACTGAGTAACTACCTCTCTCCAATGCCACCGAGACTTTGATACTCGCTGTAGTCATACAGTCGTACTTAGATTTTTTAATACAGAAAAAATAACAATGACAAATAATTAAAATTATGCAAATATTAGAAGACGGTATCAAGAAGTCGGGCCCCGCTTTTTATCGCTGTGCTAAACCAATGAATTTGGGACATGTGAAAATTGTCCGGCAATTAGTAGCGGAAGTAATGGCGTATTATTTATCTAGTATGTACTGATCTCATCTTCATCCCAAAGATTATTAACTCTAGATATATGCGATTCCTCGTTCGGTAACACGAAAATTAAATTCGCGCATTGAAAATCACTATTACTTTTCTCGCCTTGAGAGGGAGCGGACGGGTCGGTGTGAAACGACAAAAAAAGGATGAGAAAAGTGGAAAAGACGCTGAAGTGTGAGAACATGTACAATTTGCAAAACACGAGGCGGGCGGATAGGAGACCCAACCCGGGCCCACCTGCTCAGCGCGGTTCAATTTATATCGAGATGGTGCTACCCAACCATCCCACCCAACCGGAATTCTTGAGACGCAGCATTTTTTATTTCATAAACACACACTTTCCGGAACATTTTGGTTACGCTTTTCCAGACAGATCCTGACAAAAGCTTGGGACACAGCCCGTCCCCGAAATATTGGCATAAGAACAGACGCTTCACACCCGTTTCATTACTATTTACGGCTCTGATTTTCCCAATCCTATCGTTTAGAAGGCTCAAATTTTCGACAATATTCAAGTGTATGACGTGAGGCTATTCCTATCCTCTTATAAGCGAGGTGCTTATGCACCGTCGCCAGCCGATGAAGCGTCACCGGCTTCGCTTAACGCAAAATACAACTACTAAAATACTAAATTCGATAGTGAATACCGTTCGTTTTTAATTTAAAAAGCACAACATTAGTCACAAATCCTTGTGTGTATACTCGCGATTGTATGGTTTGCCGCCAGATTATAATCAAGTTTATAATTGTTTACTTACACGAACTGCGTATACATTTGAACTCTCTTACAGAGATAGGATCTTCACTGACATTACTACGTAAATTCGCTGGAATCATTAAGAAAAACTATCTGTTAATCGTTCAATTCACTAGGAAAGTTCGAAGAACGCCAGGAATAATGTCGGGAATTGCCCAATAGGAGATCTAGACAGGGGTGATAGACAAGGTTAGGTTTCCCATACCTTCAAACAATAATTGTACTCTGCTTAATTGCTTTAATTACCTCAAATTAACTAGATATCCGTATTAAACTCTCACTGAATACTGCCAATGGTAATTTGAAATTCCGAATTTAATTGGAAATATTAACAGTTTCTCCCGAGATTCTCTCGAACGTGACCGCCAAATTGGCGAAGGATATGAAATTACAATTTTTACTTTAACTTTAAACTAATTTACGTGCAGAATAAGTGAAAACTTTGTCAATATACTCCAATTCTTATCAAAACACGCTTTATCCCTAGATTCATTTATGATTCCAAAGCTTATATAGTCAAAAGGCCCAAAAATCGTATTACAACTCTCCTGGCTGTAGAGATTTCAACGAGGTAGACATTATAAAGTATTCAATTTTTTACATAACTTACGTTCTACTTACGAAACTAAAATAACCCTACAACATAGCCCTAACGCGAATGAATCATTAACGGAATGTTTGTACATCGCGTCAGGTTACATTATACCGCAATAAACATAGTGTAAAACAATCACGATCGCAGTATGGAATAATACACGGGGGCAATTACCAGCTCTAATAATTGACAACTATGAATAACGAAGAAAACAAATTAGGGAGTGGTGCCCCCCCTCCCACCGACCCGGTCAGGTTCTCAGGTTCTGTAACCTGTTGGACAGGCTTATTGTAATTCGTCCTGCGTAATCTTCCTCAATTTTTTTGCACTGGTAAACGCACGTTTTTTCTTTTCGTTTCGGTTGCGATATTTCCGGTTCGCGTCCAATTGAGCAATCGGTTGGTTATTTGTAGAACCCGTTCGCAATTTCCACAGCAACAATATACACAAACACATTGTAAAAAATGTATTTAAAATATATGTAAAGTGCAATATATAAATAGGTAGTATGAAATGGAATGGACATAAAAGATTCCTGGACCACTGTCGAGAAGTATTTAAGGGAGCGCTGACAGGAAGAGAGGTACAGGGCCAGAGACTTGGAATTTTCATTCCAGGGGCTTGTTCTCCTAATGGCTTTTCTACTTGTGGAGCGTTGTTGAGTGTTATATGTATGTCTTTCTCTGTGTGTAGGGCGGAGTTATGTGTACTGGATAGATACACCAGTGCACCTCTGAGGGATGGGGCTGAACGAAATAACTATGTTACTTGATTGAGGAACGTTTTTAAAGGTTGCGATGTGGAAGAAAACCAAGTTGTATTAAGCATAGTAAGGATGAAATTTGTAAGATATTGCTAAATACCAAATTTATAATCCAACTAGAATAATCGCCCATAGAAAAAGTAAATCAGATCAATTTAAGTTTATCTGCATTGATTTAATACAACCATTAGGGAATATGAGCTGAGGTGTCCAATTTTAAATCCAGACTCTGCGATTGATTTACTCCTTTATCACTTCTTCATATAGCGGCGTGCAAGCTAAAAATCTCTTTTTTGTATCATAGCCTTGGTATAATTAATCAGAATTTCGGCCTGCATTCAGGGAAAGGACTGACTGGAATTTTAATCCGTTCAAACGGTTGTTTACAGGTTCATTACCGCCGAACGGACGCGGGCCCGCATAAATACCCGGGGGTGGTCTGATGTTTTGATTCCCAGTGTAAAAAAAATTACACATAAAAGGACCGATAAATATTCAAAAGAAGTTACCTAACGCAGTCGGTACCGCTTCCGAGAAGATTGGAAACAGGTTTCCGATCGTTTAATGGAATACATAAAGCTCAACTTATCACGCCGACTACCATGGGAGGGTTTTACAGCCCGCTGAAATAGAATTGCCCTCGATTTACCTGACAAAAAGGAGAACGTTCCTTGAGCTTGCTGAGTTTAAATTTCAGAGAGAAATACAATCTACTTAGTGATAGTGAGTCAATGATTGATACATGGAAAAGAATAAGTAAAAGGAGGTTAAAAAGCATATTGATTTTACTTCAAATAATTTGTACGGAAAGGTTAACTAAGTGCAGGGCCTTTATTTGTAACGCAGGAATAATTCCAATAATACTTTCCTTATCTTCTATTACGTTTTTCCAGGGTCTAAACACCGACTGCCAAACGTAATATATTATATATCCCAACAACGGACGGCCCTACTGAAATGTCCAATAAATATTCAACAGACATTTCTCAAAACCCATACATTTTTATCAACGTATTTTTGCCATGTTTTATTTCCATAATGGATTAATAAATCTGTTGTTTTTTTGCTGGCAGAGTACCTGGTTTCATATCGTATGGAATTAATTAATTACGGGTCGAACATTGCCATCGCGCATTTCTCGCCGAGAACGTAAAAGCATACATGGCAAAGAACTACTCAAATGAGAGAAGAGATAGGGATTAGGAGGTAAAAATTAGGAGGGATAAATAGGATGCAGCGAACTTGAAAGAATCTAGCCTAAGACCAATTCGCCGAGAGATGACATGAGCACGAAAGAATGACGATATTATTATTACTTAATTCGTATCTTTTTCCTTCGTATTCTTTTAATTCGTATTTAATTTTCCTAATATAAATTATAATAACAATAGGGAGAAACCCACGCCCTTGACAGGTGTCGATGTTGTGTCCTCCCGATTTCTAGTCCGACTACTCGGCCTCGAACTTAATCTAATCACGCCTTTTCCCCTCGACCTACTCTCACTGCACTTGAGACATTTGTCCTGCGCTTTACTGTGGGAAGCAGTTCTTCAAGCTAAGTAACTACTGCATTGAAACCAATCGAAAATTCCAGACAATACAGAAAATAATGCTACGTAATTAAAAATCTGTCGCAATCTTTGTTTATAACTGAAAATAAAAATTAACTGTACACTAAATTTCAACTAGTTTTACAGTCAAATTACTGTTTCACTTAATTTTTCATAATATAATGTACTGTCGTGCTAGCTGGTTAGAGGGACCATTGGTGCGTTGACATGATCTAAAAATGGTGGGAAAACAGTGTTTTAGATCCACACAAGGAGATGCAATATCTCTCATCGATACGTGTCTTATCGGTACCGATGCCAATAGTGGACAGACAATGAATTCACATCTCTAAGTGTCATAGGCTAGTTGCTAATAGAAAGATCCAATAGCGAAGACTTTATGAAAGTTCCAACACGAATGTAATTTTTGCAAAATTAGTTGCATATCAAGTTTTTTTCATAGCCAACAAGAATACAAATATATGATCAATACTAAATGATATAAATATAATAAAATCAAATGGAAAATATTTTACGAAATATAAGGAAAAAAGTCAAGAATATACAGAATCTTTGCCACAGCTATTTGCAAGATGAGTACGCCAGGCAGTACTGAGAGGTCTGAGGGGGTCAAGCTTTCGACTCAATAAATAATGTACACGAACTTCACAATTGTGTTTCGAAATTCGCAGTATAATTTGGACAATACCGGCAATTCGGAGTCTAACAGCGACCGGGGCACATCGAAAGGTTAATTCGTTAAAAAATAATTATTCTTTCGTTTGGTGGAGATGAAAGAGGCGGAAAGGCCGGCATTATCGGCCCGAAGCGCCGACCAGTGTTTTATTTTTCCGGGCCGTTAACTCGAGGAGAGACTTAGCTCTCGGTTCGGCCCCGTGAGCATAGGCAAGGCCGTCCCCAGTTATTGTTATTTTTATTTTATTGTTGTTGTTGCAGCAACGAGCGGTAGGCTTCCTGCTTTTTGATCGAGCGCGGGAGTCGGTCACGCATGAATTATCGCCTTCACGCTCCGGCCCCAGCCCATCTGTCATCCGCCCCTTGACCCACCCACATTATTGCGATTACCAAATCACAGAAATTAAAAACTGAAAAAAAATATATATATATATATATATATATATATATATATATGGTTTTACTAATAAAAGTATAATTTGTTCGCCCATTTCATTTCGTGCGAAAAAGAAAAAAGAAATACGTAGATTATACCTTAGAACTAAATACAGAGACTAAATGATGATGAATACGTTATTCACTTCGTGAAAACTACTGTAGCAATCGTCAGGATGTCCTGAAATTCGTTTTTCCCTGAACCTTTCCGATATTTTTTTAATTCTAATCAGGTTCAACGTGAAACCGAAAACCTTTGATAAGAGCACTAAGAACGGTGAGGCAAATATATAAACTAAGGAATGATTGAAATATATCCGATGAGAGCCGGAGATTCACGCGGTAGATTCGAACTTGTTTTTATAAACTCAGTTTTATATTTTCCAAGAAGGGCTTCGACCTCCCCAACAGAATTTAATGCCTGTTCGTAGGCGTATTGGGGTAAGAAAAAACCGAGGCACCTAGGACGAATCTAATCTGATCTAGATCGGCCAGCGCAATATAAACCGGTCGAAAAAATATAAATATTCTGTACGATCCGAGCATTTAACCAGGCACTGTAAAAGGTTATCGCACCTAAAGATTTATCAAATATCATCGGGTGGTCGCGTCCCAGTTCGGCTTCCCGGTCTCGGCTCTTAAGCCGGGAATATATTCTATCGGGGGAAATCGGCTTGGAGGACTGACACTCATAAAGTCGGACAGAGATGGAAATAGAGAGATAGGTAAATAGATAGAAGGAAAAGGGCACAGAGATGGCATCAGTTGAACAATCATCGCCTCTGCAGTTACCAGAGGAAAGGGTCTATACATGAGAAACTAGTCATTGGGTTGTAAAAAATTAGGAGTAAAAATAAATCTTGATGCCGACGGAAGATCAACGGATTTAACGTACAACGTGGAGCGAAGTTCGGGGAAATATCCTTCGCTGTTTTAAGGTAGTACAATATTATTATCAATATTTATTACAAACAAGAATCGATAAGGTGAAAACATAGATATCGAGAATACCTCCAATTAGGAAACTAAAATTACTCCCAGCAAAGTAATTGCACACTTGCGCCTGCTGGAAATGAAGTCCGCAAGGCGAACGAGCTTAATTAATCAAGAATAGGTTCTTCTTCATTGTTACTATATTCACTTAAAATTTTCTACTTTCATTCCACGTGCGGTCCTTCTCGTTAGTCAGGCGAATGGATGTGTGGTCCTGTGTGAAAAACTGTGGCCGGTGTAAAAACTCTCGAATAATTACGCCAATTAATATCTAATAACGAGGAAAATATATAGAATACGCTCGGTTATATAGCCACCGAATTATTAAAACCGAATATATCATCGAATCAGTCAGCCGATATCCGAAACTACCTCTATGCTATTACTGACGACAATTACGAGAAGTCGAAACCGATCTAGTTTAGAACCAAAAATACAATGTACGTTGCGAAACCTCACGTTGATATATACTATATATATATATATATATATATATATATATATATATATATATATATATATGTATATTATGGGAATAAAAATTCTTTTCGGACCTTATGTTACTTGAAGTCTCCTGCCGTCTAAGGATTCAATTTTCTTGAGCGCATAATATTTCAGTCAGTGAAAAAAAATAAGGAAAGAAAATAAGGTTGGATTCGTGTAAAGCGCGGACTGAAACGGTGTAGAAGTCTAGCAGGAGGACGGGTCAAGCTTATGCACTTTATCCAACTCTTCCCATTAAACCTGGTTCCCCTTCCCACCAGCGTCATTCTGCCGGGCAGCCTCTCCCAGCGCCTCTCCGCGTTTATTGGCTCAATAATAAAACAGGCTCGTAAATAAGGGATGAGCCGGACAACCGGGATATAGCCTGGAACCTGGCGGCTCACTCATAAATTCTTGCCTAAGATCTGACGCTAAGTAATATTATAGCGGATCCAGCCGGGGGAATGCGCGGCCCCTTCCGGTTATGGAGCGGCCCGGTGAAAAACAACTCCCAGCTCGAGATTTCGAACATTAAACTGGAAAACATAGCGTATCGAAACTGGAACCGAGTCCCTTAACTGGGCCACTGGGCAGTATTAACTCAGGAAACTTAGGGCGCGGATATATGTTCGGTCATACTAGGCAGTATATTCGACTCTCTCCGAAGTTTATTACAAGCGAGGGATACCGCCATAGATTCAGACGTAAATTACTGCGAAGTGCTTACAACGGATTCTCTAGCATTCTAGCACTGTACATCATAAATGCCGTTAAAGTGTACATGTATATGGGGTATTGGCCATCTGACAGTTGTGTGTGACAGTAAGTACATCATCATTACAATCGCAATTAAAGTTAATTACATTTCATGAGTCACATTTTGTGGTTATACAATATTGTGGTAATTCTTAAGAAATTTACAATTACAATTAAAAAAAATAACATTTTTATTCGCACATTGCCAATGAACTCGGATCATTCATTCCTGACGTCTTTCAATTTGGATCTATTTGGATTAAATATTGTAACCATATTGGTTTCGCCCATTCGCCGTCATCCGCGGCATCAATTAAACTTTCCCCATAGAGGCGCTCATTCTTTCCAGAATATGTAAATTCGGATTAACGTGCAGAGTTGTAAATGAATCCTACTAGAGGGTTCCCAGAACAGAGGTCGCTGCGGTGACATGATTTTTTTATGTCGCACATACTGGCGTCGGTTTTTGCTATTAGCCACCAACCGCCAACGGTCGAGCTTTCCCGATTCTCACGGCAGTTTTGCCTATCGGAGAAGACCGGATGTAAACGGAACTTCAGACTCTTGAGGTTATTTCAGTTCTACGCGTTGTACCACAATATTCCTTTATCCTTACCGTATCAATTTTTTTTTATAAAAAATAATGTGCTCATTCTTTCGGGAGATGTAAATTCGAATATAAATTGGGCCTAATATAGTGGAGTTGACTTTAGCGTCGTCCAAGAACAAGGGGAGGCCCCCAATGCGAGGACAGATGCTCTGGCTAATGGGACTGGCCGGCCCTTACTCGGGGGTCGTTAATCATCTTTTAATTCCACTTATAATTTACTGGGCCCCCCTCGGTTTAAAATCCGGCTTTTTTCCCCTGGACCGAGGGGCGGTTCCCCCGTGCACCAATTAAAGCGGCGGGCCGATCAAAGGCCTGACCGCCGCGACAGCACCCGGCGCACCACAAACTACTTCCTCTACTCCTCCTAGAACGGCCTCCTCCCTATTGATTTACAGGCGTCATTAGGCTAAAAACCATTAGGCGGACGACAATTTATTACATTTGTCGCAAAAGAAAAACACTTAGAACTAACTTATTACTAGGCGGTGTGGGGAGGGGGGGTCTCAAAGGGCGGGGGTAATTTCTCCATAAATCGGCCCGTAATGACCTTATTGGGCTCCAAATAATAATGAACAACGAAGGGGCTCCCACTCATAACATTACACGGTTGACAGATAAATACTTCACTGGATCATATTTTAATACTTACTTTACCGATTATTTATAACACCTAGAATTAAACTAAACACGCGTGACAAATATATTTTAGCTCTCAAATTCAAATACAATGCCCTGTCCAGGAAATATATTCGCGCATAAGTTCGCAAAATTCAACAGCCGGCACTTTTATTAGATTAAATAATACTCTTGACTCTGATCAACAGATTCTATTATAATGAGCTGCGACAAATTAAATGTCTTAAGATGGATGATTATCAAACTTTATCCGACCGCATCCCAGCCGAGCACAAAAACAAGGATAGGCAGTACCTGATCTTTTCGAACCGCTACCGCAATAAATTTTTGTTTAATTAATTAATGTCGGAATATTTTCAAAGTCAAATTAACTTCAAATAAGGCCATTGTTCGGTGGTAAGGATATTAAACGTGCGCAGGGCACAAAGGAAGAGACTAGAAGGCACTATTCTGTTAAACGCGTAACATAAATTGTGAGGCGGCTCCCGGGTCTCAATTACCCTTGAATAATTACCCTTACCGCTCACTCTCCATCTCTTTTTCTCCCCGTCCCCGGCTTCGCCGCCGCTTGAGCAATGAATAATGGTATGTAATTTAATTACGATCAAAACCACCGATCGAATGATCGGGATGAAATTCAATGAGCCGGAGGCGGTGGGCTATTATTATCCGGTAATTTACAACCGGCGCTAAACGACGCCGCCTGAATCGCGACTCGAACCCGTCTGAATCTAGGTTCTATTTATTTATTAAATGTCCGACGTGAATAAATAAAGAGGCGTGAGGCAGGTTTATATGTGCCTTGTTCCGGCGGCTACCGAACAACATGAACCACTGGGGAACAAACGACTGGCTCATAATAACATGAACTATTTTGTAAAGCTGTAATTAAATGAATATCTGGCTAAGTTACAAAACGTGAACCGGGCCAATTAAACGTGCCTGAAAAGCCTGAAAGGCGGGCGGCACGATAAAAAGAGTATCACTTAATTTTGCCCGTTAAAGAAATATCCACTCTGTTGTTTCAATACTAGTTCATCGCTTAGATATATAGCACATTGGTTCCGATAATGAAATAAATGTTGGATTCAAAATTCTAGAGTACCATGTCTAAAAAGAAAGCTACACATTCCAAGTCCCATTGTTAAAACTATTTCCGTTTACAAAATAGGCCAATCGAGAATTGACGAGAGGTTATAACAGTCGTAGGGTATTTTCCTCATGGTGCTTCGCAAGTTTCGACTCGGTCCATCGGTTTTTCTGAATCAACCGTTCCTTCTACTCAACAATGGACCCGCATTGTCGGCGTCGGTTCTCAGTTTATTTGTTCAAGGTGAAGTACCTCTCCATCCGCGGGATGGATTTTTAGTGCTCCCTGAAGACTAGTATTTTTGCAACTGGTTACCACGGCTGACGAATAAGTTTATTTAATTTACATACGACGCAATATCAGGTTGGTTGGTTGCAATAATGCAGCATTAACATGTTCGGACTAAGTGGGTACTAAGTGCCGGAGGAAGAGTTCTGTGCCAGATGAATACGAGTTACTAACAGTTGACCTCGATTTTTACTATCTGGGATGGACACTTGTAAGTATTATCATCTTACACACGTAGATATCACACAATGGCAAAAGCTCAAATGGATAAGAGAAAAACATCGAGTCTGATATATTTCAAACCTTACATTCCCCACACAGGTTTAGGATATTACAAAAAAAAATCAAAGTTGTCAAAACCTATTTCGCCATTACAGTTCTCGTGCGTATCATTCGAGCTACTCGACACATGTTGGGACTGTCGAATGATGAATAACAACCGATCGGTGAACTGAAGATATTACAAAATCTCAGTAATATCTATCGCGGCGAGAGACAAAAAAGGGAAACAAATGCCAAGATAAACGGTGGTTCGAAAATGAAAGGGGGAAGCCGCTCTAATGGCGGGCGGGGAGCCTGTCGTAATACGGGCAATAATACCGGCCGGATAATATATTTTAAATGTCCGCCTATTTATTTAATTCGGGAGCACTCGGGGGCCATTAGGGCCGACAGGTAGAGTGGCCCGGCGGGCTTGTACCAAGTGTACACCGGGGTACTTCACCGGTACTGAAACTTTTACGGTTACAGCGATAAAATTGCACGCTTCTGAAGAATGTGAGTGTATATAAAGCAATACATCTTATATTATAAGATACAACTGAAGTACCTTAACTTAATTACGTAATATTCTTAAACAACGGTCCATATACTTTTCAAACGGTCGCAGATCCGAAGTAATAACACAAATTTATATTCAATATTTTTACCTTAGCATCGGATGTTGCTTTATAGTTGTGGTGATAACACCCACAAATAAGAAAACATTCGGTAAATATATATCCGTGAATTCTCAAATAATTATTGCAGCTTAATTAGTTTTGTAGGCTGTTTGAGCATAAACCACCTAATTGTTATTATCAGTTATAGATAAGGGGGAATAAAACGACAAAAAAAAGACTGCTCAAGTAATTGACCGACAATTAAAATGTTTGAGTAGGGTGGCAGGTGCGGTGGATTCACCTTCACGACCATCCCACCAGTATGTAGGCATGCCACGTTTTTTAATGCTGTCCACTTTTTCGATGAAATAAAGAACTCAAAAATAAAATGACCGTGTCCTAATACACTATTAAGTATAAGCTATAACGGCAGGTGCTTCACAAATGCCCTTTACAAATTTGTGTCAGAAAATACCCTTTACTGCCGACCACCAAACTTGACTTGTTAAATAAACCAAAAATTGTTCTTTTTATAGTGAATTTTCAGACTACTAATATTGGACTTATTATAATTCTAAGAGGAATAATCGGATTTCGCTCCTCTATAACAAATAATAGGTCCCAGCCCAGATAGCCCAAATTCATGCAGGTATTACATATATGTGGGTGTGTACTCACCATGAAGAAAACCATGAACGTAGGGTCGTAAGAGGCTTAGTTAGGCCTCTATCTGTCGGTGAGGGAGTTGCGGCGGGTTGGAGCGGACCTGAGGGCGGGACGCGCACTTCACTTTTCTCGTTTAATTCACGAATCGGGATTTCGATAAACGAACGCACACGAGACGCGCCAGTGTACAATACAGGATCGCTTCCGACCACCCTGAAACAACAATAAAAATTAATTTAAATTACACAATAGGTATAATGTCGATAACATCCTTAGAAAGAATAAATAATAAGTTATCAGCTTTATCGCGCGAATTTACTGCAATGTGGTCTCGTTCCTTCTGCGAGGCTATAATTTTATTTCCGCGACGAGTATATTACTCCCTAAGGTTTTCGTTAAGGGTTTACCTTATAGGTTTCGTTAAAGAGAACGTTATTTTCGGGCAATGCAATGTCTCTACAAAGATCATCCAGTTATATGCCTACACAGGAATGTAATTTCATAGATAAAACCACACAATGACGGAAAATGTGGGTCATATGAAAACACGATGGACTAGGTTAACAAGATCGAAACATGATGACCTGGTTTTTGTAATTCAGTAGGACAACTATTTAAATTAACTTTATTTATTGCCCCGCAATCCAAACGGAGTCAGGTCATTCTACCAATCCGAGAGTACTCGCAGACCTTAACTGCATTAGTTTTTGTAGAAGAAATAAACGAACTTTCAAAATTGATTAAATTCTATCGCCCAATAGATTTGTTATCAATGCGAGGACACACTACACGGTTTATCGGCGGCCTTTCGGAGCTTGCCGGCACTATCAGATGTTGATAACAGTATCAGGATAGAAATTATGTAATGCGGTGTGTACGGTTAATCGATTTAACATTTTTAATAGGCCTCTTATGAAATAGCCGACTGGAAGGATAGGCCCAATTCTGGCCTCGTGGCGCACAACCAAACATTTATAAACAAAAATAAAATGTAAATTGTACGATAAGGGATATTAGTTTTTTCCCTTTAATTAATTCAATGGAAAGAGATTTATATCGCTCCATTCATTAAAAAACCTTCTCTTCGTTAAGACCCGGGACGGGAACTTTATATTTAGATCCGCATTGAGCAACGGGTCATTAAATACAAAAAAATGCAAGAACGAGCCAAACGAAATTAATAGTAGAAAGGCTCATCCGCTCCGCAGAGTGGCATTTAAGGCGATCATCATCGTTAACCTCGGAGATGGCACAAGCGACTGCGGAAGACATCAGAGAAAATTTGGAGGAGCACAGAAAGGACTCAGAGGAAATAACGGGTAAAATATACACCACTTTATACGGAAGAAATAGGAACAATGCAAACAAATAGTTAATGAGTGAAATTGTTAAGTTAAACATTTATCCTTTTATCGTTAATTTTTTATTAATTATTTATTAATATAATTAATAAAT
Organism: Lethocerus indicus; assembly: GCA_019843655.1. Classification (NCBI taxonomy): domain Eukaryota; kingdom Metazoa; phylum Arthropoda; class Insecta; order Hemiptera; family Belostomatidae; genus Lethocerus; species Lethocerus indicus. The sequence goes on from JACDQD010000008.1 coordinate 15,492,168, forward strand.
AATTAATATTATTATTAATAATGTATTTAATAATATAATATAATTAATAATATAATATAATAAAATAATTATTTATTATTTATCGTTAATTTTATCCTTATCGTTAATGAATATAAATGTATTTATTGGTGAATTAACACTGAATAATTTCTTGCAGGTAAAATATTATCTTTATTTACTACGAATTTATTTTTTTAAATAAATGCAGCGTTATGACTGATTAATGGGGTATTTATTATAATAATTGGGAAGAGGATGGGGTGGGGACAGAAGAAGAAAGTGTACGGCGAGATTCCCTTTCACTTGGAAAGCACGCGCCGCCAACAGAAACTCTACAGACGTCGTTAGCGAAATGTTATGCCATCGCCGCACTGTTGTTTCTGGACAGTTAGTCAATCGGTGAAAGAAGAGGGAACCGTCGAATATATCCGAGAATGGAATTGCAACACTGTAAAAGACGAATTACAATTACAAACCTTTGGGCTAAGCCCTGATATTAAGTAGGCTGTGTAGGTTAAGTAAAACTGAAATTGCTTATGACTGTTAAATTATTAAGAACGTTGATATTATCCTGCTTCAGTTTGTTACCGAATGTAGTGATTTTCATCTGTTCTCGTTATCAATACAAATTAGCATTTGGAGGAATGAGTATTCACTGAATTAAAAAAAAAGAACTAAATAGTTAAAAAAACCTATAGCATGGCATAAACACGCGTAATGCACTAGTATGCGATTGCACTTTAAAACGCTATATAAGAAGTCGATTCAGCAAAATGTGTATTTTCATATTTTAATTGTCAATAACTACCCAGCGCTGAGTTTAATTTTACCTAATGTCCCACACGGGACATATATCAAGGTTGGCCGGCTCGCAAGGACAGCGTTAATGTTCGTCGTTTAGCATACAGAAACAGAGACTGTTAGAATTGAATAGTTAACAACCAATATAACATCGCCAGAGGCACCCACATCTGTCACTCCGCCCATTATAAAGCCCCATTTAATACGAGCTACCGCTTCATAAAACAAACGAAAACGAATACGATCCCATTTATAATCAGTTTTGGCTAATAGCTCGGTGGCCGAACGACATATTGGAATTTGAATGTTGAATTTTTAACGCCGTTTTTATTCATGAAAGAATCCGACAAATGCATATATGATAGGGGCAATCATGGCAATTGCCTACTTGAAAGATAAACATTTTTTGAATTAACAACAAAATATACGATTTGGAAATATATATAATCCTGTGTATAAGCCTGGAAACAGGAATTCCATTTCCATACTCAATACTCATTTACTGTATTAGTTTACGTCGTAATGAAGGTTTCTTTTCACGCATAGATGTAATACTCAAATGGTTAAATATTTGGTTTACTTTTAATGAGTATAATGAAAAATGTCATTGAACTTTTAAAATTGGAAACCATTGTCTCCTAGGAAATCGGCTTTCAGAGGTATTGAAAAATAGTTTGGCTGCCGAATTAAGCAATTTATACCTAGCGCTGCAAACCTTAAACAACATATATATGGCTCAATAAATCGGGTGATGGCCTAGATAGCATCTAAGATAATTCAAATCCGCTACTGTCCCTCTCAAACTACTCATTTCCAAGCGAAACAGCATCAAACGCATTTGATTGCATCCAAATGACAAATTACAGTCAGAAGTCAAAAATTTTGTTTATTCGAGATAAGTTAAATGGCCTCTGAAATTTGTCACCATTAAAGGAAGGCCACTTGTAGAAGATGAGGGCCCCGGGTGGGTCGTCAAAGGAGCAGACTAAAGGGCTCGATCCCATAACTCTTGACCACGACCGCTAAACCAAGAGCAACTGTCAAAATAAATCCACCGACGGTCGAGATCCCCGGCTTTGATACCGGGCTCCGGTTTATATATTTTTTTTTGGTTGAAGCAATTTAGAAATTTATTAACGCTGAATGTAATGACGCAATAAAAGTGAAAAAAAAATCGAGGAGTGTTGTCGTCCAAGGACCCACAATTTGGGTTGACGCCGAAGGCGCGGTTTCAGATGCTTAAAGGCGAACGCCCGAAAAAAAAAATTATACCGCACGAAAATATGATCTACGGCTCCTTTTCTTTCATATCCCATCTCGTAAATTTGGTATAATTAAAGCGAACTCGAAAATCTAGACACCTGTTTATAATAAATGCATGCGAAAAATATACAGGAATCAATGGTCTTGTTCTCAAGTCTTCTTGTTTCCAGGAAAACAGCGAAATTACGTTATATTTATTCGGCTGAAATGAAAACCAGAATCCACATAAGATTAAAACTGTTACCTAGAAAAACAATGTTACTAATTTTCATGCAATAAAAAATATTGTATTTGTAAACTATTGTGAAATGGAATACTCTTGCAGACCTAAACTAAGAAACAATTAACAATGGCACAACACTATGTTCAGCCCACCTGTTCGGCTTGCACTAAAGGAAACGGAGCACCTGTGGCTGAACTACTCACAAGAGAATAAAAGCATGAGACGTAAACTGCTTAACCGGCGATCACACTGAAGGACAGGGTATATATATCTAACGTTTATATACTACATAAATTTCACTTATCCCATTAGCTTATCGTTTTTTTAAGGGATACCATTTTTATGGGTATAAGATATATTACTTTCAAATTGGATGACAACTGGTAAAACTGTACTTTCCCCAACAAGCACTGAGAATAAACATAAACTGCAATTAATGTTTCAGAACCTGATACTTCATCCACCTATGTTCCACCCCGCACTATCTGGAAACAAACGTTTGAATATCAACACCTGGAAAAGGGGCAAAGTGCCATAACTCTGAATGAATCTGTTAATAATTTATCGGCGGCATTTAAGTGCATTTGTCACAATAATACATCGTGTACTGAATTTCACTTATTTAACTGATGTTCTTTAAAACGTGAGCCAAAACTATACGACGCTCTCAAAGTTTTGACTGTATAACAGACACGCACACGAATGCACCGTTAAACAGTTTAACGGCTTAATGGTTTTTTTGGAATGGAATATTGAACAAAATGCAATGGTACATCGAGGCACGGTGTCCGACTTTTGAAGTGTTAATCCATCCCGAAAAAGCTTCCGCGATTCTAATTCAAGCCAAGGCGCGCCTTAAATAATTTATGTATTACAACCTTGTAGGCGTTTTTTTTCTTTCTTTATTTTTTTTAAAGTAACATACGACCGTACTTTTCTTTCTGGCTCCCAAAGGACAATGAGACCTAGTGATAAATCAACCCAATTAGCGGGGCCCGGAGTTGTACCGCTGTGTCGTTACGTCCATTTTTAAAAGTGACAATACTCTCTGGCCGTATTGATGCGTCCTCTCTCCCTCTCTCTCTCTCTCTCTCTCTCTCTCTCTCTCTCTCTCTCTCTCTCTCTCTCTCTCTCTCCCTCTGCAGCATGTATAATGAGAGGAGGCGGGGAGGGAGACCAAACTGGGCGGTGGCCCAATTTGGAAACAGCGAGCTGCAGTATCCGACCGGCCGTAAACTCCGCTGTTCCGTCGACTCAGCTCCCTGCTCCGGTTGAAATTTCTTCGATGAAGAGCAACGAAACGGAATTAAATTACGCTTTAAATTCGCTGCAGGCCGCAACACGGAATCTAGTTCTTCAGAACGTACTATCGTTCGAATTAATCGGTCGAGCATCACCGCCCCCTTTGTGCTTTGCCGACTTTGGCGAATTCGTTAATTTAAGACCCCAATAATGATGAATATTATAATAAGAGTCGGAGGGTTGTAAAGACTACTATATTGGGTGCAGACGGGATGAACCATCGGTAACCGACAAGTGTAACCTTCACCAAATGAAATGAATCTATGAAATTATAATAAAAATGCTTTTCCCTCCTCTCGCCAATTCTGTCCGACCAAGTGCAGATTTTTTACTATACCGTCTGTACTATAACCTACATAGCCAAATCGGCAACTGAAGGGGCATCCTGTTGGCACTGGAGCTTTAAAAACATTTTCCCGACGTAACCTCACCTATTTCTGACGATCGAACGGGAAAAAATATATATACGAAAATTTAAATAATATATGTGTATAGCCAAATACTGTATCTGCGTTTGTAGTTATCGCGAAGATATTTTGAAGGGTAATAATTAGAAGGCGCGTGGATGTTACACAGGGGTGACGATGTCCGTGAAATAATTATACCGGTCAAACTTTCAGTAATAGCCCGACGGTCATTATTACACTGTGTCCGCAGAAGTGGCCCATAAAAATTAGCGAGCGGATGGGAAAAGGCCGTCTGAGAAATGGATGGTCTAAACGACTTAATCTGTACCCGGTACTGGGACACCCGGCCCGGTGGAGTAAACGGCGGCATCAATCACAGCCGGGGGCTACTCGCCGTAAATTGTTGTTATTACCTTCTGAAACTGGAATTTTAATTACCGAAATTGTCCCGCGACTTATCTTATTTAAATGGGCTATCGCCGCCGCTTTAATGTCCGGCCCTAAGATAGAAGAACCGACTACCGGGCAGCAGTTAAGAAGACCGGGTACTCATCACTATATTTCTGCCTTTGGCGTAGACCAACTGGCTAATAATTATCGATTACTGAAGACTGGAAGCCGTTCGAGCCAATAGCAATTAAAAACGGTCGTTAGCTCCCTCCTCTTCGGCTCCGTCTGGCCCGCCTTCAATCTCTGTTGCTACAGCTTGTTCAATTAGAGCCGATGGTCAAGAGCCGCGCTCAACACGCTTCCAATACATCATACTCCGACACTCTCCTATCGTCCTAATGACCGGTGCCGGACTTTGTTTAATGTCGCTGGACCAAAAGATGAAAATTAGGCAGAAAGGATCCGGCCAGGACTGGAAATAATAGTGACATCCACTGGATAGGTTTCGGCTTCCCGGCGAACTTTCTGATTAAGTGCTCAAAAGGATATGTTCAAAGGAAGGTTTTTTAAAACCTGAACCTACTAAAATGTGCTGAGTTGTTCAATGCTGCGACATTGTTTAAATAGATACCATGTTTAGTCAGTTCGAAAGTCTGTTTTTTCTCATTGAGTCAATATAAATATATATGCGATTCTAATCACTAATGTAGGTTTGTTAATTTGTTCTATAAAATATATTTTAATTGAAATTTGTAACAGAATTGAGTTTGTTGGGATCGAACCCGGGACCTGATTGGGTAAAAGATTTAAATAACACTAGTTACCTATATATACAAAATACCTCTATATAAGATATACGTATATGAATTCTGAAATGGAAATGCATCAGAATGAATTAAGATATCTACGAGGTTCAAGTGAGCCCAGTTGATTACTCAGCAATAAAAGGACGGCTCCCAAAATAAAGGAGGCGAGTTAATTATTTAAAGATGCGATCCTTATCCTGTACGGGGATAACAAGCTTCTGAACAGATCCGCGATTCCAACACTGTCAATAACTTCTGGGTAATAACAATAACTATAATCGGACACGGCAAGACAATTAGTCCCTCCTCGAACTGCCGAGCACTGAGCCCCCCAAGTGCTCGTAAAACCGCCCATAAAAATATATTCCCCGTGTCCCCTAAATTTGCCAGCCGAAATTAATCGAGAATTAGGCTGAGACCACACACTGTATTAATACACCACCCTGACTTATTATGTACTTCCCAGAAATATATGTATTTAACTATTTTCCATAATTTAAACTCTACTACTGACATCAGTTAGTACCCCAAGTAGTACTTTCATCAATACTCGAGCAATAGTTTGATACTTCTCGTTACAAATATTCGTTACTTAACGAGAGTTACTGTAAAAAGTGAAACCGGGAGATTTGACACTGGAACCCTTCATTCGGTTGGAGTGCCCAGAGGTTTATAATTTATTCGAATTTAAAGTAATTTAAATACAGACAGTCCAAGTTGCTAACCTCTGTTGACTAATTGAACGGCGTCCACGAGGATGAAAAGACAATGAAAAATGATGACGATGCCCGCACATTGTTAGAAATACGGATCATTTGATCGGCTGAAATAAATCAGGCTGCGTCGAATTTACTATGAACTTATTTAAATAATTATTCAAAATGCAGACCTCGGGGGAGCGCCACACCCACCAGACAATGCTCAGTTCACTTTGATTCCGGCAAACGAGAATCGATTATAAAATAATTATAAATGAATGAGCTCTCTGGATAGCAATTTATAATTATGATTGCCAAATGGAAAATTTCAGACCTGGAGAAGGAAAGTAATAGTTGGGCCACACAATGGGACCTGAATTCTAACATTTAGAAATACAGGTTTGGCTTAAATATGTGGAATTGAAATAATTAATCGATTAACTATTCCCCAAGTTTCTATAGCAAATCTTCGAGTTACTTGAATTATTTATACAGAGGCAGGATTACCATTATACCCCTGTATTTGTCCCACTGCTCTTTGACTTGAAATTAATTTAAACGTAAGTTTAATATTAAGTTCGAATTTAAATGGAAACTACTTATAACCGTGTTTAAATCAGAGGGCGAGCTTAAAGTAAATACACGCCCTTCATAGTCTCCACTGCCACTGAGTAGGGCAATTGTTGGAGCAATTAAGACCGGTCCTAAAATCAATTAAGACCGACTAGGGGAAACAATTAGCGGAAACTGTGGTCGCCCTAATAACGAGACTCAACCAATGATGCATCTTTTTATGACGGAACCATTACTTTTTCCAAGCTCTCAAGTTTTAAGGTTTCTTTAACTACAAGAAGCAAGTACGAAGATAGTTATAGCAACAGCACATTGTTCACAGTAAAGGACCAGATACTGGTGATTAAGTTAAACATTGATTTTAATTAATTCCAAGAGAGAAATATTTGGGGTTAAGGGGTAAACGAAGACCTACAAAAAAAGATGGAACCTATGTATGCTCGACTTATTTAAATATGGATTAAAAGGCCAGAAGATAATACAGAGCTAAAAAGTGAATGTAATGCAAAACTGCTTCCGGATACGTGTAATACTACCCTAACATTAGAAGGCCGATTAGAACGCCCTAACGATATGTACGATGTATCATAACGATCAAACGAATGAACGACGCACCAATCCATTGATGTTGAGACGAACCCACTTCGCCTGCAAAATACTGATATACACTGTGCATACACACTGTAAAAACGTATTCCGCGTTTGATAAGAACCTCGCCGGGAATTTCAACCAGGGATTTCTCTCAATCCGAGAGAAAATAATCGCGATTATCGCTTAGGATCTGCCGAGAGTCTGAGCCAAATCTGATTGGAGTAGAGGTTCTCTTTGCTGATATAAAGTTTTTGTATGACTACACATTGGGCATCGCGCAACCGGATGCGATTGTATTTTACTGCAGAGAAAAGTAGTATAGCAGGAAACGGACGCGTATTTTTTCTATCACAAACTAGATACGTATTTAATGTTTATATATTCATACGACCGTTCATATAAATAGACTGATGAATTGTGAATGAAACGGGGTTAGACGTTGATAAATGACAACCACGGAGAGATAGGAGAAGTCGGGTAACAGAGTCGGGGGTCGAGCATTAGAGATCTTGTTCAAGATACATCATCAATATCATGTATCTAATCTTGAGAGTGAATCTCGAGCAGGGGAGTCCCGGGGCCTCGACTACTACTGCTAGTTCTACTACTACTACTACCACTACTAGGGAGGCTAACAACAACTGACACTCGATCATACAATCTGACTGCCGGGCGGCCGGCGGTTTATCGTGATGTGAGGAATCGAACCCGACTAAGATGACCACTCTTCGATACGCCGTCGACGAGTTCATTCCCAGTACCGGTTCGGATTTCCAGATCCGCGCTGGATTAGAATAGAGTCATCACACTTGAGCCGAAGACATTTCCCCGTTTAATGGCAAATCTTAAAAAATATCACTATAGACAATGTCAGGAGGAGTCAGCCTCGGTTGTTCACCTGTACTTTTGGCACGATTGAAATTGTAGGAATAGAAATTCTGGCGTTGGTACCAAATTGAAGAGACAGAAGAATCCGCGATAGTTTATTGCCTTTTATTATGTTTAGGATGTGATCGCATATTTGCCAATTAGGACAGCAGGTTAACAATTTAATCAAAGCTTAATTGATCGAAACTGAAGGAAAATTCGATCTGTCACACTGGAATTAAATTCCCGGTCCAAAGAGATTACACAGCGTCACTCTAACCATTGAGCCATGTCGGACCTCCATCACCAGCACTTCGGAATATCCTTTTAACTGTCCATTATACCTTATCCCTACTATCTTTCATCGTCACTAATCTTAAGAACAAATTACCCAACTGAAATCTAACGAGACGGCGAGAAGCCGAAACCGATATAGGTTTGAACGAAACTGAATAGACTGAATCGACATTAATTTGACAATAGAACAGTTCCATCTCACCCGATTATTAACTCAGACTAGTACACGCGATGATATAATTTGAAAAGTTTTTGGATATTTTTAAAATTATAATTTAAAGCAGTACCATTATCGAATTTACAATCCACACTCGAACAATAAAATTCCAATTTATTATACAATTGAGACAAAATATAATGCTATACACTTGCGACAGACGGAGTCTCTGTCCAGTCCGACTGTAACATTCGCGGGAGGCTCATTTCTTCAGGCGGGTGGACAACCGAGCCAACGCAGTCATGCAAATGAGTCCACAATCGGAAGACTGCGATGTCCGAGATGTTTATTCGAAACTACTTTTAGGGTACCCGACAGTCTTACGACCCGACAACCCACGCGTCTCGCCAGGAGGATACGCGGACAGTCGTAGGGAGACCGGGACTAATTGTGATGGTCCAGAAGGGAGAACAGGGGGGCCAGGTCGCTTGTCCTTGTTCTGTTCCTCGACAATTTAGCCTCTCGTTATGTCTATAACCGCGGCGTGGAAAGCACCCGAAATATTACCGAAACTAGTCACTTTCGCAGGAAACTGATCCGTCAGCGAATAAACCCGAGAGATCTAAAGCGTATTGACTCAAATCCAAGCAGCAGTATGTTATAACCCAATTATCTAAAAACTCACGGGCGTTATGCGGGCGAAGGAAAGAGAAGTTAGACAAGGGAGGTTTATCTGAATAGGTCGGTGGGAAAGCGAGATAGCGAGGGGGTTTCAGGTATAAGGGCGGTGTGCCGTGAGGTTAGTGTGGGAACCGATAGCCCACGACTGATAACCGGAGAAACACCGGTGTGCCCTTCTCACCCCCTTATAACCCCTACAAAAGGTATCGCTCAAGTGGCTCCATTCCCGAATGTACAATTTCTGGGGTAAAATATACTATGCAGGTCGTGCGCTTCCTAATCTTGTTTGCTCTCAGGCAAAGCTCGTTTCGAGTTCAAAAGCACTATTTGTGCTTTCGGATTAGTCATTTGCCTCCATACGGCCCATACTTGAACTTATATTCGGGCCTGATTGTCTCACTGTTATTTACGCGCTTGTAAAGCAACCACTTGAACCTTCCTATTGGGGGGATTCTAATTTAAAATCAACGCCGCATATCTTTGAAAATAACAGTGGAACTTTTACTTGCAGATAAAAACCGCGGTTAAAAAGGCGACGCCCGGTGTCGAGTCGACAACCCGTTCCAAGACTCAAAACCAGTTCTTGCCAAATCGGTCTGAAAATTCTTCACCGACGCGCTCATTACCGCAGAATGGGACAATATGGAGAAAGCCTATCTCATTCAGATTTCGAACGGACAGATCCGAAGAGTAATTTCACCCCGATACCACACATATGTACAACCGAAAATAACCTATTTAATAATAAACTGGCAAACATTGGTAATCTTTCATTAGTTTTGGATAAGGGAAAATTGGAAAATGATTTAATTTTGGAGGTAAACACGCACGCGTAAACAATGTCACATAATCAGTAACAGCAAAATTTTATAGACAGTGAGATGCGACTAGGTCATATATAAGCCGGATATAGCAGCAGCCAAACCTTAGTTATACGCAATAATTGCTGGTAGGTCAAGACCAAGGGTTTCCACGTATAATAATGACTACAATTGTTTCTTTCGCAAAGAAAACCATCGCCGTATACATTATATTAATTGCATGCCAAGTGGTTGAAAAGGCTAATATAACGCGGCTCGAATACTCCGGCGTTAGTCAGTGCCTAACAATTAAAATAAATAAGTTTTCCTTACAATCCCGACACGTCTATAATAGAATCAATCATTTAATAAGGGCACGAGTGGACCCGAAACAAGACATTCGTGCACGCCTGGCAGTCGCCCAAACAGAACGCAATCCCGTGGCAAACGGGAGAATGACTGGAAATAATACGATCTACAACCCAGAAAACGGAGAATACCAGAGAACGCTCACCAAAACTCATTACTATTGCTACTACATCTATATTCCGTCGATTGTTAATCTATTCTAGTAAAATATAAAATCTGATTTTTTCTACTACATATATACAAAGTAGCACTCCGAAAATCCAAAGAATAATACGAAGAAGGTTTAAAAAAAGTTAAAGTAATGAGCTGAAGGAATTTTTATAAGCTCAGTATGTAATATATTACTAACACGTAAAAAAAGTACTGAATATACTGGTTATTAAATAATTAGCCTAATGGCGAAAGACTATTTCTTTAAACGATTTTCTCCCTACGGTGGGGGGACATATTGGGAAAATTCAAAAGTGCAGTTAAACTTCACGAACTTCGATCCCCCGACCACGGTCTTCCTTCCGTGTACTTGAGGTACACGGAAATTGAGGTACGCAATGCAGAACCGGAGGGGCGATCAGTCGGTTCAAACTGGCTTCAACGACACTTTCATTTAAATATTATTGATGTTTCATAGACGTCCGTTTCAAATACTCAATCGCGACCCCTATTGCATTACGCTCTACAACCTTAGCTGACATTGCAAGAATTTCGTTGCACAAACTCGGTCCAGCCGACTCGTTCAAGGCATTTAATTATAGCGCATAATTTGGTCAGAGGGGGACATATTTATAATAACAGACCACACGTAAGTCGTTAAGGTTGAGGGGCAAAAAGTGCGCAAGGTATTTATGTTTACACTCAAGAACGAAATTACGATGCAATTTTTTCATGCCAAATGTGTTCATGATTGAAAAGGTATTACAATTAATATATGACAATTTTTCCGAGATCCGAATCCTTCTCAGTGCCACCTAGGGAAAATAATTCGTATGTTTGTACGAATTCTTACAAGTGTTGTACAAACTACTAAATAAATCCGTACGAAGGCCCTACTTTATCATTATCATTAATTAAATTAAATACATCGTTATTAATAAAACATTATCTGTCCTGAGGCGGAATCCTGACCTAGATTGTTCAAATACGAGGGCTTGTCTTTGATTTCTAACACATATCAGCTCATTTTCCTACCTTATATCATATACAAACGTTTATATTTGACAAGAACTTTCAAACTCACTGTTCCAATAAACATCGAATGCCACCAATTATTTGCACGAGGTATACCTACTATCTTACTGTGAAACATTATTTCAGAAATGTCAAGTTAAACGGAAACCCCTAATCTAGCAGCCTGGATTTACGCAACACATTACATATAACACATCTATTTTAATTCGCCCGGTATCCCGAGCTAGAACTAGAAAATGGTATATCTATATCTGTTTACATTGACGCATTATCAAGGAACAATCGTTTTAAATTTGTAATCGAATAATGATTATAAAATAATTCTCGTTAGGTTCTCGTCAGGAACTCACTCCATACTTGTCCGTGGAAAGTTGGACGATAGGTGAGGTCAACGATAGGGGGGGGATATGAGGAAGGCAGACGGAGGGCGGAAACACGGTTCCCTGATCACACCTGCACCAGTGCCCCACTACACACCATCTTTATTTAGAGATAAAAATTAGGAACACAATATTTGGCGTTCGTATATCCCGCGACATTTTACACTTTTAAATATTTACAGTCAACAAATCAAAATCGCCTAATAATTTATTACAGGAGTAGCGCCGGAAACATGTTATTCGGTTAAATTAAAATCAATAATTTAAAATTGTGAGAAAGACAACATGTTGTCCATAATTGGTATATAGTAGATGATTCGATCGTGCTAGTTTTCAATCAATTATAACAAGGAATATACATTCCTGCCTAAATGGGACAGTCTGAAATGATCCTTCCAGTACAAAAATTAGAGATCTTCTCAACAAATTCTCATCTCTTAATAAAAGTATGAGCGCCACACATTCATGAAAATAAGCATAAATAAATGAATTTTACATTTCAGTTGTGAAAGGTTTGCAAATAGGCTGCCAACGTAATGAATACTTTCGATTTCCGGTACTTAGTTAGGGCCCCAGATCGGATGTTTGTAAACTGAAACAACTCTTGCTCGTGTAAAAATGGCATGATATTTCATGATGTCCAGACAAATTATACATTTCCCCACCGTACTCACAGGACGAACGATATATTATCAAGGCGTCATATTTATGTAGGATATAAATTGAGGATTAATGGGAAAAAATGAGGCCAATACAAAAAGAAGAAGACCGGCACCCGCAGTCATTGACAGGCGTGGTGACAGATCTTGGCGGAAGGCAAAAAATGGGCCGCGGGTGATGATAGGGGCTTGTGGCGGAGGACGGGGCCCAGGCTGCCCGCCACAACCAAAACCGGTTTACCGATATATCTCAACCCGGAAGAAAGAAGACACTGGCTCCCACCACCGCCCTCTACCTTATTAAACTATCTTCCCAACTTGGGACGAATCAATTAATCCCCCAGAGTCGCGGATATTTTCAGTTATTTAAAGACACTTTATTTACTACCGACAACACCTTACTTGTAATAGTTTGTCAGATTATAATTTACAATCAGAGCGAGCCATCAAAAGGCGCGAAAACTCAATTAATAATAAAAGCCGGTTGAAATTGCAATTTAAGGAAAATTCGTACCAACACAAGAGGATCGAGCCCTGCGCCCATCGCGTCCACGCCTGGTAACTCAAAGCAGTGAGCTGACACAATTTAATTTAAAAATATCTTTATTTCGTTAAATACGTATAGTATATACACGTAAACTAGACATAGATACGACAAAACTCATATGCCGACTCGTAGAACTTTTCATGTATAGAGATATATCATGTATATGGGTGCTTCATCGAAATTGAGAAAATGGGGAAAAATTAAAAATTTATCGACACGAGGAAAGAAATTTCCATCCAGACACAGGAATGTAACTTTCCTAAAACATGATTCTCCAAGTTCGCTGTATACTTTGACTTGACTCATATTTCACTTCAAGTTTAAACGCCAGTACTTGAACGTAGGAAAACCCGCTGGTTGTACTTCGGGAGTGGCTTTAAATATATTTTACGACAGTCAGTTAAAATCTGGTCTGTTTTGGCCCTCAAATGTTCCTTACCAACAAGAACATTATAAAGTAGTAACAATGTTAGAGCCGCCTAATTCGCATATACTAATTTAGATTGATTGCAAAACATTAGAGCGGAACTTTTATGGCATTAATATTTTAAGTTGGGCGAAAAAATTACGAGATCACGAAGAATGCCGCCAATTAAATAGGCGTGTTTACTAATGACAGTAAACATTATCGACCTCATGAACTGTTGAAACAAGATACGGTGTGTGCACGAGTAAACATTACCGGAACGTACCGGTAGCTAGTCCGGTAGTTTGATAAATAATCAAATACGATTGGCGGGATAACCTTCGTAGAACGGTCTATTGATTCGATACCTAACCATTTGGCAGGTCCCAGCGCGAATAAAAAAGTGTCAGTTTTATCGAACATAATCCAAAGAAGTGGGGTCAACTATAGTACTCGGAGCGGGACAAAAGCGTTGACAGAAAAATGAGGGCAGGGGCAGTATTGAGCCCGGTCCGGTGGCAAGTACCGTTTCAGCTGCCGGCAGCCTAGCCCCTGCCCAATCGACTGACTAATTCTACACAGACACCCAATACACAGGTCAATGATGTACCCAGCGGCCGGCGAGAGGCCGACGATAATACATAATTCAGAAAACGTAATGAGAATACGTTTTTGAGAGAGCCGTTTAACAATTGAAAATTATTAAACTCTACGAACCGTTGTTGTCAATGGCCACACTAACTCAACACAACTTCGCTAATCGGAAAACATTCGATTCAAAATGACATTTAGGGAGTGACAAGAAAACTTGGAAAACCTAATGCTAGCCCTTCAAGTTAAGGGACTGATATGCGCGATGCACTTCAGTTTAAAATAATGCTTTAGCAGAATGGTCCGGCATATTACCGACCTCCGGAGACTTTCCGTAGTCTAAGTACACGGGCTAGACACGCCTAATCGCGCTTCGTAGCACTTTCGTTCCTGGGGTATTTACAGGGCTTCAGGAGGCCGAACCAAGTCTGCAGTGTGACAGTACGCCTGATAAAATCGAGAAAGCGTAACCGGTATAGTTCCAGGACTAGGACGACGCTTCGAAGCTAGCCGGCTTAAGGAGGGTTGGAAGTTGCCTCAATCGTACATTCCCGAAACACTCCCAATCGCGACAAGGGTCCGAAATAGCTCGTGTTTACCTTTCTGGAGGGCATCCGCATACAGCCCGGGTCCGTCCTTGCCTCTCTCCCTCTCTCTCTCTCTCTCTCTCTCTCTTCAAGGCGTATATCACTTTCGTGCTTACAACAAAAACAACAATTACCGGGTTATCACATAATAAATTTTTATGTACGCACAGAGGGCACGCGAGTGTGATAGTAGGGGGAGTGTAGAGCGGCGGAGTGCGTGGCTGGCTCTGGGGCTGGCCCACTACTGAGGCGGCCACCACCACGCCGCGACGGGGACAGCCAGCCAAACCGCGCCCTCCCACACACACACACACACAACAGCGCCCACCACACCGCCAGAGAGATACAACAACACTCGACGACCAATAACCCCGCCTATCAATAACTGTTTACAGGAATTAATTACAATTTTGAGGCGCCCGACTATTAGCAGGTAGTGGTGGCCAGCCAGAATTTCGCCCGAGCGTCACGGCGACAAAAGCTACCTATTAATAACTAAGTGCCCCAACCACCTACCGACGGGACTCTACTGAAGATGGCCAGACACTGAACTGGAGAGGAGTACGTGGAGCCAAGTACATTAGATTTTAAAGAAAAAAAAACAAAAAAAAAGACCGAATCTTTTATTATAATCTCCAACTGAGCCTATACACGATTTCGGGGATAAAATAATGTATGCCTGCTGTAGTATGATGTTAAATACATAAGTGATCCTCTTAACATGAACAAATATCCTACTTGTACGTGATAACCTGTAATATATCGAAACTACAGCATTGGAGGGCGTGAATAAGTTACTAACGATGATTGGCGTACACTGTTGAAACCAATAACATTTGCGTTCTGTAATCATTGGCGATACCCAATTAAAAGGCTACTTCAACTGGCCTAGTTTTGATTGATTTTCCATTATTATACTTCAATGACCTAAGTAAATTGATACAATTTTGTGTTGTAAATTTCTTCCGCTTCAGTTCAAAAAATGGATCCATTTTTTGTTATCTATAATATCAAGATTTATTCAAATGTATTCAAGAACCCTAATTTGCATTGAATACAAAAACGTTTTCTCGCTATTCAATTTCGATTTATCGTGCGCAATCGATAGAAAACACCGATTCCCCAGATTAATTTTTGGCTTAATACATTTTCTCGTAAGTATTTATTTATCGATATAAATATACAGAAAATTAACAAGAACATAACAAACATTGAAATAGATAATAATGGTGGGAACAGAACGTGTTCTAATGGTCTTTGTTGGGACTAACGAACGTCACCTGATTATCGGTCTTTTCTTAACGACCCGCTCAAAGAAAGGTTCGATGAACCTGGTAACCTGGTCGATTTTACGCCATATTTGAAATTA
The DNA here is from genome assembly GCA_019843655.1 of Lethocerus indicus. Classification (NCBI taxonomy): domain Eukaryota; kingdom Metazoa; phylum Arthropoda; class Insecta; order Hemiptera; family Belostomatidae; genus Lethocerus; species Lethocerus indicus. Next base: position 15,508,118 of record JACDQD010000008.1, read on the forward strand.
TTTCCGGTGCAAATTTTAAATACTTCTCCTCTCTAAAATGTTATTATTAAGAACTCCCGTCTGTTCACAAAACCTCCCTGACGTTTTCGAGATCAACGGTAATAGTTTTTTATATATCATCTATCATCTAGGTATAAATTTCAACTAAATTAACTTTCCTGTTCAATGAGAAAGCACCTAACGTTCGTTAGCAGAAAGTCACCAGCATTGCTAAGTCCCGTCCTATAATTAAAGGTCCGTCCGTTATTTGTTGTGAATGAAATAATAGCTCGCCTAATCCAACCTTCTTGTAATGTAGAATGTACTGGAAACCTGAAATCGTGATGGAAAATAACTTGATTTCAGGCTCGCTATGATAAGAGACGAAACATTCCTCGACAACTGTCTCTGTTGGGATAGGCTACAACTATGGCTCCAAGACACATTAAAAGAGAACAAATCAGCCAAGAAGTAGGAATAATGGTATTCCAAACCGTCCCCCCCCCCCAATAGTTACCTAAAATGTAACAGATTAAAAACTCAAATATATTATGTCGAATTTATTACATTTATAATAGGACAATATAAAAACCCACGTGACGCATAACAGATGAAACAAAATTGCGCCCAAAAAAAAGTCATTAAAAAAAGACGTGTCGTTCACATAACACGTTCGGGGACCTAAAATCACTTTTAAATACTGGACATATTACATTTGAATCCGTAAGTGTAAATATTAATGACCCAAATTTAAAGTCGAAATTAGAGCGAATGGTCTACCTCGATAAAAAGGGAATGGAGGCGACGTCTCAAGGGTGGACTCAAATATTCTAGCAGTGTTGGGGCGTCTCATTCAGAGACCTCACTCAGCTGCCGACGGCGCTCTCCAGTTTTGTGTTTTATAACTTCCAATATTATTTCGCGGCTAAAATTACCTTTTATAACGTATGGTTTAGAAAACCGAGCGTGATAACGTTACGTGGAAACGGTGCAGCACGTATTAGCTATTCAGGAAGGAGTAATTATAGTTGGGGATTTTGTCGTAAAATAATTGAACTGTTTTATGATTAATATACCATTCTAAAACAATAGTTGTTCGTCTCTTAAAGCAAAGTTTATTGTTGTAATTCTATAAATATGTTGTATGTTTCACTCGACATCTTATTTGGTTAAATCCCGACAAAGTTGAATTTCAACGGATGGTGAATGAAACTGCGGCAGTTTAAAGAACGTTGTTTCAACAATGTCAAAATCTGTAACGACGTCTAGATAAAAAAAAGAAAGAAAATAGAAGACCAGTGTTAGGAGAAGGTTTGTCCCTAACTCAAAGCGGTCACTACTTCGTTCACGAGATGGGTCCAGTGTGACTCCAAATCATTGAGTTGAAACGGAATATTGACTTATTCTTGGAGGCGCGTTCTGAACCTTTCCCGACAGTTATCTTAAAATAGACCCACAATATATATCTTGTTATAGGAATACAAATTGTAGTAAATTCTACGAAAGATGATGTTCCAAGCGAATAATTGACTCCACCCGCGCCCCAACACGAAATAAATATATAGTTTAATATAACAAATATTCTATAGACATATTAAATTGTACAGGGATAGAAGTATACAGATTTCCCGGGCCTACCACATATACAGCTAAAGGTATTTATTGTTTCTGTTCTATCCCTTATCCTTTCACAAATCAATAGCTCTTTATGGTCCGAATTAAGTACAAGTTATACAAATAAACTCCAACATTATTGCCAAAGTATTTCCAATACGTTATTAGCAGAATCGAGTACTCCATAGAAGGCAGAACCAGACGAGTAAATATGCAGTGACAGGAGAATTATCTTACTTGACTACTATACTATACTTACTTGACTTGAGTTTCGCTGAACATGACGAAAAGCAACAAATTCTCATTAAAATCCCCAGAAAGATTCGGCGTCCCAATACCAAACGATAAGACATTATTGTTAAAAATCGATACATTTCTCGAATATGGTTGAATGAAATCTTTATCCAATGAACGAATTTCGATTTAAACGACACATTATTGCAAGATTGTAAAAATGCTTTGAGAAAAGAAATATTCCTTGTTATATGCAAAATGAATTCGGAATTTGAAAAAGTCAATAAAATCTGACATTTCCTTGAACCCAATAAAACTTAAATAAATGCGTTTGGATAAGTATGAATATTGTATTTCATTAACTATTTTCAAATGTTGAAATATTATTAATATACCATATTAGAAAAACCAATTTTATTCTTAAAATGCCATAAAAACATTCATATATCCTCCACTTTAGATTTTAGGTGAATAAATGTTTACCTTGAATAAAATTAAAGTTCTACTTTTTTGTTATCGTCTACACCGTATGCATAATAAAAAAAATGCGTCTTCCATGTGGCAAGAAAATTTCCCGATTGCGGGAAAATTTTACACTGAAAATTGCGATACTGCACATTTTGAGATGTGATTATTCTTAGTGCAATAACCTCGAATGTGTCCGTTCGACGCACTGTTAGAACGCAAACATTTTAGGGTTTCCAGAACCTACTCCATAACCGATCGATATGTAGAAAATATTGAACCTCTTCCAAGAAATCTATGTTAGGGAGGCCTTTCCAAAACAATTCTGTGAATCCGGACGATGCTGGACGAATGTTTTTTCTTATTAAAACATATTTGGGGAAAAAACAAAAGATGCAATCAGTACACATATTCAACAAGTTAAGAGTTGTATGAATCGAGAGTTTAACACGATTTGTTGATGAATGGTGAGAAAATAGTTGAAAACTGTTTAAAAGTCATTCCGAATCCAGTTTTCGTACATTTCTCTCTTTAAATACGAAATAAATAAAACAAATTCTTAGCACAATATATAAGTAGGTCCTGTCCTCATATACGAACCGCTTATATTCCGACCAAGCTAGTTTTTCTAAGTTGATCTGATAATATACTATCCATATTTGATTTGGTATTGGTCGATACATCATGAACAAATAACAAAATATAATCAGCTCTGACGAGCTGTAGTTTTATTTTAATACGATTACCTTAACTTTGTAGGAACAGCGAATAAGGGTGAAGCGTGAAGGATTCCTGTTGGCGGATTTGAGAATACATTGAATTCCATCGAAATACACGTATATTGAATACCGTATTGGTTTTCCGCGGCAAGAAACATTTAAAATACGGCACAGACAAAACCTAAATTGAAATAATAGCGAAGCTTCAAAAAGGCGATTACTAGTTCTGCAATTTGTTCTTTAAAATGGCGGCGACTAAATCTCATTCGACCAATCAAGTGCAGAGAGCGACACAAGCCAAGATGAAAACCACTAAATGGCAATGCCAATTAGATTACATTGACAAATACATTTTAGTTTAATTTAATATTAATAACTCAGAAATTATTGCTACAGCACCAGAAACAGGCTATTAAATTTCAATTTTAAATGTATAAATTAGAATAATTATAAAAAATAGTGTTAGTATAATTTGCAGAAAATATAAAACTTTGTGAAACCATTCAGTTTTGATAGAACCCCTAAGTAATTATAATTCAGCCCATGAAATGTATTTTTTAATTATTATTGCCCTTATTTTGGAGTTTTAGATATGATGAGCAACAGTAATGTAATGTCCTATTTATGTTTAAAATATTCTCCACTTGGTATTTTAAATAAAAAATATAATGAAGTTATAAATTATGAAAAATAGTTCAAGTATATACAAAATTTAGACTATTCTAATCTTTTTAGTACTGTTTTAGCATTATAAACTTAAGTGATATTACATAGTGATGTATGATATTATTTCGAGTTCAATTATTAGTGAAAACCAATATTATTATTATTACTTGTATGTGATTTACTTATATACATCTCATTACATATATAATATATAATTTCTTAACTCAACATGGCACTTAACAATTGTAATACTTCTATGGTATAACCTTAAAAAGTTAAACTTGGAATAGCTAGGGACACCAATATTTTGCTTGACAACTCCTGACAGACAAATGATCTTTACTAGCATACTTACAGAAGTTATACACAAAACACTGCAAATACACTGTAAAACATCTTCTGAATCATTTCCACTTATCAACAAAACAAATACAGATAAGTTCCAGAGGGAAGTGTACATTTAAGAATCACATATATATTTTGAACTACTAATGAAATGAATAAAAACATATAAAAATTGAATAAAATAACAATAAAAAGGTATATCTGCAATATATGTTGTTAAACTAAAATTAAGGTATATATACAAATAAAATCAAAACACTGTACAAAATGATCATTCTCATAAATTATCTTAATCACTATTATCATAATCATTAAACAGTCACTTTTCAGTGAATTATATTATAGAAATATTAAAAATAATTCTTTAATTCAGCTTATAATATCAAGTACAAATATATATTTTTTTTTTCATTATTGTGATTATGAAACATATATTTACCTACGTAATTTTATTTAAAAAAATAAAAAAAATTAAGAAAGCTTTAGCAAACAATGTTCTTTTTCTAAGAACAACAAATATCTAAACATTACAAACAGAAGAGAAGTATACACAGTTCATATATAATATTATTACACTAATCAACACATTGTGAATTAGTAAGCAATATACAATTAGCCCTTGACTTTCATCCTGCAGTTTAACCAAAATCAATGCCTAAGAGGGAAATGTTACATAATAGCACTCAATGTGGACAAATTCCATTGTAATCAAATTTAAACAGCTCAATTCTATTTTTTTTCTATTTAAAACATTTATTTCACAACACATAATTAAAATTTGTATAAGCCTATCACATTGTTTGAATGTCAAGAGCAAAATATATACAAAAATCTAACCTGACATCAATCAAAACATTAAACCACAAAACATAATGCTAATTTTTTTCTAAAAATACATTCATTTAAATTAAATTTATTTTAATATTCTTATTGAGCAAACATGGTTCACATTTTTGGGTAAATTTATTTACGTTGAATTATCCTCCTGATTTCCTGCAATATAAAGTATTCAAACATTAGTTTTCAGAAATTATTTCAAATATTACAGAAGATTAAATAACAGAATACTAAATAAAAAAAACCACCAATATAAGAGAACAATAAAGTTGGTTTACATTTACAGAATTCATTATCATTATGACTGATAGGTCCTCAATATTTCAATTTGCTTTATGCAAAATGATGTCACAGGTTTAATGGAAAGGAATTTAAACATAATAATATCTTATCAAAAACTTACATCCTTTCTGTTCGGATCCACCAGGCACAATGCAACCCTTCCAGTCCTGTTGCGATAGTTATGTGCAGCACCAAAATTCATCAGAAGACTTATCACCTGAAAGCAACAATATCTTGCTACAATAATTATTTATTTTTTTAAAATGCTTTTTTTAAATAGTCTTTTTCTGCTTTACATAGGTTCTGTAAATTATATTGCTTTGTTATATATTTCATATATAGAGGGTACATAGAGTCTCAAGAGCTAGAGGCATTTTTGAATAATGACATCATTTATTAGTGATCACAGTTCACTTCTTGCTACACATAACAAACCTGTACCCTGTTAGTATTAGGACTGATCATACAAAATGGACTTATAATATTATTATAATAAGTACCCAGGAATCATAAATACCCAGGAATAATTAGATATAGACAAGAAAGAAAAAAAAAGGAGTATACTTTTCCAAAGTTTGAGCTCCAATTAACCTCAATTCAGCATAAGAAAGGTTGAAAAACTTTTGTTGCTTAAAGTGCAAATGTATTCTGAAATGGGATTATTCTATTCCACAGAAACATTAAAGAATTTTTGTTTTTGAACAACTCATAATTATTCAGCTCCAATAAAATATTTAAAATGATAAATAATATCTATATATAACAAACCTGTTTTTGTCTAAACAATGGTATTCTATTATTTGAGGCAGCAAAATGCAATGCTGTATTGTTTTCTTTATCTCGCATATTTATAATATCTTTTTCCCAATTATTTTGGAGCAAAACCTTAACCATCAAGGGATCTCCATTATCACGCACTGAGATCATGAGAGGTGTCAAACCATTATTGTCCTGCAAGAATTTAAATTAATTTGTAATGCAATTAACAGTTCTTATTTTAACATAACCTGTTTTGTGGTTTGCGAGGTTGGAATACCGTAGATTTTGTGTGTTTCTGTCTCCTCTCGCTGGTTTGGTCTTTTCCTAGACCGGTTTCGGCTGCTCGCCATCTTCGGTAGTGTTGTTCAGTAGTCACTTTTGGCACTTTGGATGTTTTTTGGGCATCCTCACTGCACTGTCACTTGTGCTGTGGTGGTTGTCAGTTTGTCGTGTGTGTATATATACGTGTCTCCTTATTGTTTTTTGGGGGCGTGTGGTTTATCTCCTTTGTATAGAGGGGGGGAGATTTTGTTAATGGGGTGGTGGTGGTTGGGCGGTGAGGTGCTTTGCAGGATTATTGGGGAAAATATGGCGTCGCTTTGGGAATTTATTTTTTCATTTATAATCTAGTTTTGTTTGTGTTTGAAGATCTCCATACTCTCTATTATATCAATCTCTTAGCCTTTCGTGCCTGCGTGTAATAATTTCAGGGATTATTATTAGGTATTATTTTTAGGGATTAAAATTATTACACGCAGGCACGAAAGGCAAAGAGATGGATATAATAGAGATCTTCAAACACAAACAAAACCGGATTATAAATGAAAAAATAAATACCCAAAGCGACGCCATATTTTCCCCGATAATCCTACTAAAGCACCTCACCGCCCGCCACCCTTTTACTTAAGCCCATTAACAAAAATCCCACCCACCCCTCAACACAATGAAGACAAACCACACGTCCCAAAACACAATAACGAGACACGTATATATACACACACGACAAACAGACAATCACCACAGACATGTTACAGTGACAGTGTAGTGAGGATGCCCAAAAAACATCCAAAGTGCCAAAAGTGACTAACAACGCTACTGAAGATGGCGAGCAGCCAACACCGGTCTAGCAAAAGACCAAACCAGTGAGAGGAGACAGTAACACACGAAATCGACACACGAGTTCTTATGTTCGTCTTAGGTTCTTAAGCTAGTTTTTCTAGTTTTTAGTAGTGTACATACTCATGTAGTGTATAAATGAGACTATATTATTACATTGTGTTTTTGTGCGAGAATTGATGGCTTATATGTAGTGAGGAAAGTGAAACCAAACAGATTTTTATGAATAATAGGCTAGATTAATACAGGTAGGGAGCATGTTAGTAACAGTGCAGACAGGGTGCTCCATTGGCCACTAACCTGTGTAGGTGTTTCACTAATTTATTGATGGAATTAATAAAACTACTGAGCATGGAAATAAGCCAAAACTGGTCCGGTGTATGTAGGATCAAATCACCGGGTGGAGGCAGAAGACTGTAAAAATGATTATATTCCAAATACTACCAGGCCCCCAACAAATATCTGGAACTTAATCCAGTTCTTAGCTAGATCACAATCTGCCTAGCAATTACCTGCGCTTTGATGTTGGCCTTGTGAACAAGCAATTTAACAATGGCAATACTGTTGGATGCCATTTGAACAGCAACATGAAGTGGTGTTTCCCCCATTTTATTGGTCCTATTTACATTGAAACATGTTCCACCATTAGGCCCCAATGCATTTAACAATTCAGCCAGAACATTGGCATGGCTATCCCCACACTGGCACAAAACATGGAGCAGTGAATTTTGATCATCATAAACCTACAACAAAAAAGTCAGAACATCTAATTCAGGCTACATGATTTTGAGAAAATGTGAAAAGAACTTTAATATTTTTAATTGGATTATTATTAACATTAACAACATTTTTATTAATATATTACTATACTATAGTAATTGCATATTCATAATTGCGTATATAGAATTCTGAATTCCATAGCAGTATTTATAAATAAATTTACCATTTTTTCTCTTTTCAATTGTTAAACTGATTTTTGTTTGTCACTATTGTTATACACTATAATAATATAATGATACATCTATGAGATCAGAAGAAAGTAGTAAATGAGGGTGATTTTATCCAGTTCTAAAATATGAAAGTGACCACTAACTAAATACAATAACCATTAAAAATAGTTTCCTACGCAAATAATATTTATGTGATGCATATCAATTTCGGATTTTGTTACCTCATCCGGGTCAGCACCAAGCTCAACTAACACATCAGTTATGTAACGTGCCAATAATGGCTGCTCGGCGCACTCTACGGCTGCAATGTACAGAACACTTTGATTTTTAAGGCATCGTTTTCTTAAAAAGTCAACACCATTGTCTTTTTTTACGCGCTCAATACGAACATACATTTCTTCCATATATCTTGAAGGAAATAGGGGCTGCCGCAAAGCTTTCATTAGTGACCTGTCATAAAATTCTTAATTAATGTCTATCAAAAATGTGTCATTCCTTAAACCATCAAATTATTATTCTATCGATTAAAAATTCATATTTTATTACGTTACTCACGTTTTTCCAGAATCATCTATTGCATAAAATTCTTCTTTTTCAAAGGATACATGTATCCATATTTTTTTTACAGCACTATTGGCAAAAAGTGCCACATTCATTCTCGTTATTCCGGACTCCTTCATGGTGTCCTCCGTGACAGCCACCCCTCCAGGTTTAATTTGAGGATGGGTTATGCCGAGGCGGTTAGAGTTTGTTGAGGGTGAGATAATATGAACAGGGGTACGGGAGGTGACTGAAGAGGGGACAACGTGAATGGGAGCAGAGTCAGCAATGGAGTGAACAGGGACAGGCAACAACGGGGTCGGCGGCGTGATGGTGTTGGTGGGAGCGGCATCAGACCTGCAGGGAGCAATGTTGCGAATGGAATTGGCGACTGTAATGGAGGGTGGAGCAATAGTGAGAGCGGTAGCAGACGCCGTGATCGGAGGAGCAATAGGGGTGGTGGGAGCAACGATACTATTTTTCTTGCAGGTAATATTGCGACTGGGAGATTGGACCGTGATGGAGGGAGCGGTATTGCATACGGAATTGTGGCCTATGATAGTTGGGGCCGTGGGCGGAGGAGCGATAGTGCAGGTGGGAGCAGGGATAGCATTCGAGTAGGTGATGTTGTGAATTGAAGATTGGACAGTCATGGAGGGAGTACGATTCAGAGCAGGGGCCGTTTTGGGAGGAGCGATGGTATATGTCGGAGCACTAGCTGCAGTCGGAGGAGGTGCTCCGATAGTCTGGGTAGTTGGTCCCATGAGGACGCAAGTGGGAATATTAAACACTGGTGGGTTATAGTTAGAAACTTGGCTTTTAGGCTGCTCCACTTTCGGTTGCCTGATGGATCTTATCAGATTAAGATCAGGGGGGGCTATTTTCATTGTTACAGGAGCCATTGCAGTGTCCTGATTATTATAATTCGGTGATCTTACTGTGTCTGACTGACAAGTCATTCCCGCGTCCTTCGAAGAATCAATTTTGGAAAAAGCCCCATCCTCAGGGTTGGAACTGAGGGAATCATAGCCCAGTGAACTGTACGGGCTGGTGTAAGCAGCGCAATCGGGTACAGCGTGGTCGGGGCGCGGGGATATGGAAATTTGAGTGTCGGACTCGAAGGAATGTCGGAGATTGGAGTTGGATGGCATCGTAAAGACAGGAGATAATGACTGCAAACGGTCTGTATCCAAAGTGATGCTCTCCGGAGAAGACAATGTCCCATAGGTAGAATCGATGGAATGGACAGGATCCGAAAAGTAGTAAAACTCAGAAGGTACCCGGTTTTCTGTCTGTATAGGTTCCTCAGTCAGAATATTTTCCTGTTCTGGCACTAACACCAATTTTTCATAATTTAAAATATCCAAACATTTGTTTATGGGTTCAGAGTGAGTGTTATACACTTTTTTTACTTCTGGATCATTACCAGGGTCGGAATCCGTACCACTATCATTTTCATTGATAGTTCCCATATAAGACTCCTTTGAAATATCTTCCACTGTTTGTGGAATCTGAAATTATATAAGACATGTACCATAAATTAAACATGTCAACAACAGACTTAAACAGAAAAAATGAATGAATAATGTATATTCATCTCTCGGATCTTATATGTTAAAACTACTTCCTTACCTGAATCTGGGTGTTTTGAATATCAAAATATAATTGATTGTGACCAATATGGCCATCCAGAGTCCCAGATGTTCCATTATACACGAGTTCTCCTCCAGAATTGTGATTCATCTGTCTAACCTTTACCTTTAGAAAGAACAGCGTTTCAATGTTTTTTGATAAAAAGTGTACAGTATAAATAAATAAATATATATATATATATATATATATATACAAATACAATTATTAGTAGTTTAATCTTACACTGTAAGGGGTTGTTCTACTCGTGTGTTTATTATCCTTTGCCTTGTCAGGACTTTTGGCAACCAACAGTGGATCATCGTCACTTTCATCTGTCGAGTAAATTAAAAAAAATTGTTTTAATAATTTCAAAAACATAATTATTCCTGCAAATAACCTATGAACACTGAACAAACATAATCTTAATAATAGTAAATTCATTATTCATCAGTAGTTGTACTGGTAAATATACGCTGCTACTGAATTATTAAATTCTCTAAATCTAAAGCAAATAGAACTTACCTTCTGAAGATGAAAAACTCTCAACAGTCAAATTAGAAAAGGCCTTTTCCAAACCATTAGAATCAATGTTATAAATTTTACATACTTCATTAATTCCATTTTGCTTTCCATGTTCGATTATGTTTCTAAAATTATAAAATATTACATTAATTACTTTTAAACTGAAGCATAACTCCTTTAAGCAAAGGTATTATATACTAAAATACATTTAATGCAATTTCCTGTCATAAATGATAAATTGGAAAAAAATCTGGATCAGACTCCACAATTTATGTCAATAAAATTTAGACAGGAATATGATGAGGATATTCTTTAAACTGCTGGATATTTGTGTTTACCAAAACGGGTAAATCTAAACCAGCACATAAGTCACACAAACCTTGAATTGCCTTGTTTAGCTGTACTCTTGGAGCAATGAGTCTTGACACAATATGTTCCGTCGCTTCCGTTAGTTATTTTCGCATCTCCTGTTTTAACGCCGGCAGTCCCTGCCATATCCTTCTTGTTGTCGACGATATGCATCCTGGCGTATGTTTTATCAGTCTGAAAATAGAGAAATGCATTACTAATGAAAGAAGCAATTATTTTTCAAATAATAGGTCACTAATTCCGAAACATTAATTACGTTAATTAAGTCTATAAAAGATAATGTAATAATATTCATTTATCTTCAATCTCATTAAATTTTTGGTTTTGCCAGTCAGTGACATCGCTGAGTCATTTCGTACAAATAATCATTAATATATAAACACTACATAATGTTTACACATCATTATACAGGTAAATCTTTATCGAGAATCTATTTCAACTAATCAACATATACGGTCTGCCAGAGAGGTCAGCTCAACCATTGAGGAAAAATCTAAGATAAACCTCACTACAATTTACCTGGAGTTTCCGATTACAAGTTGGAGTTCCCGGCGAGAGGATTAACAACAGTTGCTTATTCATGAAATTGAAATTATTCTATGAATTCAATTCTTTCATTTACTAATAGCGCAGCGTAGGTGCCTCAGTAACCGAAACCTGCCTGTAGGGACTAATGAACGAGCAGAGGAAGGAGGTCGCAAGAATGATGATATTCTATACCCTCGCCGACCCCCGGACAGGTATTTAAACATGCATAAGGCCAACAATATATACAATCGATAAAAGAATAACTTATTAAATATATTGATTGAGTACGAAGGTTTGCATAAAATTCCGGAGAGGTACATATGACAAGCTCTACTCTCAGCACTTTTGCCAGGTGTCGTTCAAAACTTAAACATATTCCGTTCTGAAATAAACCGTAGAGAATTTATTCAGTTCCCGTTCTGGACTGGTTATCATAGAATGAGAAGTTGGTACGGGATAACGCGTTTTCTTTCCTGTGACCCGCATCCAATCACTATCAAGGCGTCGGCACTCCCACCTTACGTCACTACATCGACCCCGCCCGCTCATTCTCCGCTTTTTGGGCCAAAAAACAATATATAAATCGACCATATTTTCGGCAATCTTTCTCTGGATGACTCGAGATTCGTCACCATTCCGTAGCACGGCCTGTAGCGGCTCCTGTGCGAACGCATTATCATCCTAGTCGAGTGGGTGCGGCCCCCACCCAACTGGGCTTCCCGATCGAAAGACGTCTGTGTAAATTGAATTTCAATTGGAGAAAATGTGGAAAAGGCACGAACAAATGTGCAGTTAAATAATTACGGTGATATTGTTAAAGCAATCTGCCGGTCAGAATTTAACATTCCAGGTTTGCCTAACCCAACGCCGACTGAAACGTGGGAGTTATTCCATAAACTGGGCCTAGTACCAATAAGAATTATTGGACTCGACATAAAATATATATTTGGCTTACTTTTATAGTTCATTCAAAATTAAATATATTCGATATATTCGGATTATATTCAATTTTCCGTAGGATAACACGGTTTTTGCGAGACTTGAGGAGTCATTTTTAAAAGTGGAAACTTAGATATGAAAAATTATTTTTACAGTATACAACGACAAGATGGACAGTACACCAGGAAGAATATTTGGTCCATTTAAAAACCGCATTGTTTTTACATACAAAGATCACAGTTGTGGATGTCGCTCCGCCATAGGCCACAGGGATTTTCAGAACTTTCTATTACCCAAGACAGTATTGAAACTGAAACTAAATAAACCATCCGCCTCCCCCGGTAAACCAGACGTCTTGCGCTGAGAACTTCCAACTGCCGAACAATATCTGGGCTAAGCGTGTATAAAACAGACTATTAATATAGTCGAGTATTCGGTATTCAAGAAGTGCTTCTCTTAGTTTTTACCGACCGATTCGACGAACGCGTTCCGAATTTAAAAACCACGCTGTCCACACACCTTACGCATGTTGATAAGTAGAGGTCAAAACCCAATTATAAAATAAAAATAAGTCCAAGCAGGGATTATCTTCTGTGGTTATTAACAGACCTATATGGCCAACAACTCCATCTTACTTTGTTAAAACCACCACTTTCAAGAGGGAACAATAACGCTATCATAATGTGCTTAGGTAGGGGATGATTGAGTTAGTTTCTTCTTTCGTTCTCTGTTAGTTTCTAGTTATATAACGAGATTACTAATATATATTTAACTTATATTCTATTCCTTCGCCTTAAAATCTATGTCTTCAGCAAGGCTAAGTCATTCATGAAACTTACGTAGTGAAGCATACTACACGTAACACAAAACTGGCGCTCAAGATTTTTATTACATTTTTTTAATCTGAGAAAAAAATGATCGCCAATGATTGAACGTATCAGTGTAGGGGTACTTCCTTTTTGCCTTCTTTCAATACTGTTTATTCATAACATTAAACTGTGTCGTATACAAAACAAATACATTTTTCTTTTGAGATCGCGATAACCGCTAAAGAGTGAGTTAAAACAAGAAAAAACCCTGAGCAAGCCGGAAGTTATAGTGCCGTGTGGACTAACAATGAGCGGCATCCAGTTTTAATTCCTACCTCGTCGATTTCTGACCTATTTATAGGTGCATAGCTCATTCTATATTCATATCTGAGGCGGCATGTTGAATTGATAAGATACAGTTATTATATAAAGAAATATTATTTTGTTGTCAGATAAGCCGTTCGCTGTTTTCGAGTACACTTATGGTCGGAATCTACAGTGCCGAGCCACTTCAAACTAGCGTACAATCCAACGTCGGAGGGTCCACGTGAAGGTACCACGGGCCGGGAGGTCCTACCACCCTCTAGCATCTCTTAACATTTGAGCTTTTACGAATTAATGATCTTAATTCTTTTAAAAGTATAGAGGATATTCGTAAAGATGTATACATAGCTAGGATAAGACAAAATACTGGCTTTATTTGAGGTTATTGAAATTTTATGGCTAAGTAGGGATATGTAGGAAAAATCTGATTAAACGGTAGAAGGAAAAAGAAGATTTTATTTGCACACACACACACAACGTGCACAGCAAGAAACTTGAGAGTATATCCAGCAAAATTCCACACTTCAGTTTCTCCTTGAAGAATTAAATTGCGCCCGGTGTGATTAACGTCTATAAATTATTCATAAACTTATCTTTCGCTTTCCGATTGTGTGACTCATTGTTGTTTTAAGTTTTGTTTTTTTTAAGTTTTTAGTCACTATCAAATGAGTCAGAGGTATATTTTCGAACGCACAGTATCACATAACTAAAATACTGTGGAGTATTTTTTTAAGTCTCCCCTAGCTGATGTTATATTCAGTGTTAAGTATGCGTTTAAAGGGGTTCAAATTTGGGGGGGGTCGTTTTTGTATATAATGCTTTGGAGCTATTAGCTCAAACGATCGCCCAGACATCTTACCATAATTAAGCCACCGTATTTCAATGCTTGGGTAGTAACAGAAAAAGGAAAAGTAAACGACCCCATCGCGATATCCCCGCTCCGAAGTCTCCTCGGTATTCCAATGCAAGAAGGTGGTACCATTCTTCACGGGGTGGCTGTTCTCTAAAGAGGGTTGTGGGGACGCTTCCCTTTGAGGCCCGTGCGGTGCGCGGCGTTGGTTGCCCCAGAAGTCGTTCAAATGACAGCATTCGAGAAGCCGCCGGTTCAGTAAATGAGCGAACGTTGAGGGGGGGATTGAGGAAAACTAAGGCCGGTCCGGTCTCTCCCTTTCCGAGAACCACGGCCGATTGAGCAACACACCGCTGGACGACGACGGGTGAACCCGGTTGCGGCCAGTCTTTAATCTTCAAACACGGTGAGTCCTCGATACATTACTGACGTAATGCAACTGAGCATGGCGAGCCATCGAAACCGGTCTGAACTAAGGACAGGACCGACAGGTGAGTCAAGACTGAAAACGGAAGTCGTGGCTAACCTTTGTCGCCTGCTTATTTTTTATTTGTCCCAATAATAATGTCCCAATGGGTGGAAATAATCTGATTATTTATTAATCTTTTTATTTTATCAACAATAATAAGTTCTGAAATGTCATTTAAGTATTGTCAAACGTTCTATACGGACTTAGATAAATATCTAGCCTTACGCGCAAACAAATAAAAGATTAAATGCAAATTTGGAATTTGCAGCAGCCTTATTATTCGCGCTGTAATACTATTTTAAATAGAAAATAAATTAATAAACGTTTAAATTTCAGAAATAAAAACAGGACGCCCTAGCGCTTTCCATTTCAAAAAGTGAAAATGAAAAGCAATGAACGCTATTCAAGCTCAGGACGGCTCAAGGAAGGTTTGGCACAACTTCAACTGTGAGTTGGCGGTACGTATTTGGCAGAGACAATATATTCATTCTCCGACCGTCGGCCGGTTCTCAGACTTGTACCGGTGATCCGCCGCCTTTTCGGTTCCAAGAAACGCCGAATGAAATCCCGTTTCATGTATGCCGAGGAAGGTCTACAAAACTGCCGCCGCGATCCCCTTTAAGGAGAGACCCGCAGTCGCGTGTCAGAGTTTCCCGTCGTAATTTACGAACAGGGTTAATTAAATATGACGAGGCAATATCAAATACTATTTGAGCCGTTCTACGGTTTCGGACGCAGCGGTTTTAATCAACACAGAAAAAAATTCAAGACAATATATACAAATAACCTACGAATAATTATTAGTACTTATTATAAATAATTAGGAACAGTTACATATAAAATGATTTCATCCTTACTCTAAGTATATATACAATAATAATAATTAACTAAATCTAACCAAAAATGTTTACTCCACTTGAATACAGAGATATCTAGCTATATATATATATATATATATATATATATATATATATATATATATATATATATATAAATTTAAAAGCGAAGTTCTGTGTTTTGTTGTAAATAATGCAACTGCCAATCATTTAGTCAGATGAACAATACGGGAGAGAAACAATCAAAACTAGTGAATAAGATGCCTGTTATACTAACGACATGTATTGTAAAAGGGGAACGTTATATTGAAATATTATATTACGATAAATGTTCGTTATATAATAGAGCATGCCAAATAACTGAATACATCTTGAAGCTGAAAATTCAATAATGTAGAATTCAAAACAATTCTTTTGGTATTTTTTAATCGGTTTACTCTGGAGAGAGAAACCGATGGTTAGTTTCCCTTAGAAGATCTTCAACTCTACTAAGCTTCTCTTTATATTTCCCAAGTGGCAGTTAAGTACCATTCTCATACGGTGGTATTTTATTCACACATAATACTCGTTTGTCTTTTTTGATATGAAAATCAATTTTACGCAAGTAAAAATGTAAAATTAATTACGACTGAAGGAAGTACATAAGAACAAAGAAATCGGTCCACTTTCTCGTTAATTCGAAATTTCAACATGAATTAAGTGGAGTTTCATTAAATTCAGACTCACTGACAGATTTCAATACTCATAAGAGATTATTTCACAACTGGTGGTTATACAGGGTGAGTCGAAAGGCGAGCTTTGCAGGTATCGTTCGAAATGTGTGCAGATGGGTGCAGTAACAGTGCCATCACTATGCATTATTACCTCGTTGCGTTGTTATCGGAATGCCAGTGGCAAAGGGAAGAATACCAACAGCGCCCAAACTAAGCTGTATAATACTGCCATTAAAAAAATTAGTATAAATAATCGTTTTTGGACCATTAATATAAAAGCCGCAGTTTTAAAGCTATATGATTTGAGGCCAAAATAGGCTGGATTCCGAGAGGGGATGAAGGGTACGCGGTAGCCCATACAACTTGTCAAATCGCCAGCTTCTTTAAATTCTAGTTTAATCTTTAGGCGAAACAGTATTTTGGCAAGAGCCTACTCTTACCGAGAATAGTAGGAGCAGGAGTCTAAAAATGACTGAGAAAAGGCAATCAAAAATATCTTGTTCGAACTGTATCTCCCCGTTTCTCTTTTCTGCATTCGGCACCACACCAGGAAACGGCAATCCAAATATAGGAGTACAATCTTTCGAAGTTAAATAACGCAGCCTTTTCACACAACAAATTTCCTTTAACATCAAATATTTTATTCAATATTTATATGCCGCAATTTGGCTGTCGCCTAACACCAAATTTAATCAATAAAAATGTAATAAAACCGAAAATATAAATGAATGTTAAATATGAAGTTCCTATCGATTGAACAAAAATAGAGTTGAAAATGAATCATTTTTCGGTGCCGACGATTTTAACAACATTCTATGTACATATTATTCTCAGTCTCATGCTTGTGTACCACTATAGTGATACTTGGGGAATACTCCGATGTAGTTACCAAATTCTATGTTTATTTCAAGACACTCTCAGATCCCTAAGCGAGAGAGAGAGTGTTCACCTTACAGAAATAAACTCGAACTCAAGGCCGTCAATCCTAAAACAAATTTCTCAGCGCATTTCAAGTGTATTCGCTCCGGCAGATAAGCTCCTATTGTCCGCGGACGAAGTTTCCAGTCAGGTTACTGGTTTGGGCAGTAACAATAGCAAAAAGTTATTAGAACAAAAGGTGATTTGGTATTACGAAACGACTTAGTTTCTAGACAGTGTGGTTACAACCACCTTAAACGCACCAATTTATTTACACAATTAAGACAATACAATTTCCTCGCGGATTTCTTTTCTTTTATTTCTTGTAAGGAAATTTTATTGGCTTGTAAGGAAGTTCAGAAAGTCAGAAGAACTCGTAAGAAATTTAATATTTATAAATGTATAGAATTATGCCAAGAATTATAAGAATAAGGTTAATTATGCCTTCTCCTCATCCTCATCCGCCCATATTCCTGAAATATGTTTTTCAGTTTTTCTTTGGCTGAATCACAGTTATCAGAGGATACTTACGTTTCACAATTGTAAAGGCGTATATCTACCACCTGTTAACGGCGGAGAAACGCCCCCATTGTTTTAGTCCCAGAAACGGTCGGAATTTCCGGTTCGCGGAGCGGCGCGGTTCTTACATAACATGTCAAATAGGGCACATGTTAAAACAGTAAAAACACACGTTTCGAGGTAGGACGACAAATCTTGTTTAATTACTTAAAGGAATTAAGCAATAAATGTGGAACAGATTCAGAAGTACCCGATGCAACTTCTGCCATTTAAACAGCAGATGAGAAATTAGTTGCTGTGAGCCTTTCCAGAAGAGTTTGTGGGTTGCAATATTAATTATAACGCTTTTCTTATTAATTTAATTCTAAGATTTTCTGTGCTTTAAAACTGTCTGGATAGAAAATATAATAATAATAAACAATATAGTGCTACACGATGCTTCATCAGGAGCCGTCATACAATACCAACTTAATGCCAGCTAAGATGGCGAACAACCGAACCGGTTTGCCTTACCAAGCCCTTGGCCCAGTTACTGTTAGGAAGCAAACAAAATATTGTGAATTATATGTGTATATATATATATATATACATATACAGATATGTATATATATATATATATATATATATATATATATATATATATATATAGAGAGAGAGAGAGAGAGAGAGAGAGAGAGAGAGAGAGAGAGAGTGAGTGAGTGAGTGAACCACCTTGCTATCCATCCGAGGTTGTAACTGAGTTTCAAGTGTTCCGATTATTTCGCTCGCCAGTATTCGTAGAACGAGAGAGAGATATCAATTTTGAAAGATATCAAAATTTATAATTACATTGCACTCCCTGCTAATACTATATAATCATAGTATATATACTATGTATATATATACATGTACATATATATGAGGTATATCTAAATTAAAATTGGTCTGAAACAAGCACGTTCCTGATTTTATAGTAAACATCCCAATATTGCGTTTTTTGGAATTGTATTTGTTCTAACCTGGTGGTGTTTATACCACCAACTACACTCAGTGAAGTTCATATATCAGTAGCAGTACAAACTGAAAGAGTATCTCTCCAGAACGTTATGTAGGAAATGTCTTATAAACACGGGCCCAATTTGAATGATATAAGACTTCGCAGATTATAATGTCGGACCTCAGAAATGAGGACACAAATGACAAACGTATGAACGGGCCCTCGTGTTTAAAGTGCTGAAGGAAACATTTGCTAAAAATGCATAAACAGGCTGGCTTAAATCCAACCGGAATGGTCGCGGCTCCTGGTAGTCTGAATTTCAGTAAGATTCGAAAGAGTGCTTTTGGAAACTCGCTAATATAATATAAGGTGTTGTGAAAAGATTAAGCGTTGAACCGGCGAATTATCGGTGGTCCCATTCTCGGAAAGGCTTTGTAGGTTATGGAGTCGAAACCGATCCATCATAAGACCAGATAAGCGGGACGAAAAATGAAGTTAAACGTGCGATAACGAATTACGTATGAGTTGAACTGCATTTGTTCGAAATTTATTAGTGGATGTAAATGTGCCAGGCGGAACAATCATGATTGCCAAAAATACATCAGGCTCCCACCTTTTTTTAAACTACCGTACCAGTGCGACAATAACCATTTCTGATTCCACTGTCATTAATATTATCGGTTCTCGTTGTTTGCACATTTGAACGAGGCAGACAGATAACGCTTACAGTCTGATACGCCTGGGAAAGCGAGGAAAAATAAAATATTTAAATATGCAAAGGCTAAATATAAAACCAATCACGATACCCACGGAGGAATCTTGATGACATATGTAATCGCTAAGCAATTTATTATTAGCATAACACTTAATCTTTGTACTCGACTCCCAATAACTAGTGCGTTGAACGTACAGAGTAATTTATTTTATCACTGACATCATCGCTTAGGTTTGTATTTAGGAACATATCGCACAACGTCAACACCACCACCTCCCCCCCACTTTTTCAAACCCTCCAATTATTTTATCAGGCAAAATAAAGGCTTGAAACGTCTTAAAACATCTCGTATCGTGCACTGCGCTACGTTAATGCAACAGAAAGAATAAAATACATGTGCAGCGGATCAATGCTAAATTAATTTAGGGTTTTAATTGTTATCATTATACCAATTTTCGAGAACTAAATAATACAAGGATTTAATGAGGCTCTAAATAGCTAATGTTAAGACAAAAAAATCCCTCCTCAAACTACACAATTATTCATCCTTTACTTTTTTGGTTGTTCGTACCAATAGGAAGAATGAAACGTGAAAAAATTAGGTCAACACAATGCACAAAAACACATCAACCATTTAATATAGAAAATAAAAGTTTCGTGGATGACTTTATCCCTCTTAAATCTTGTTAAATTAGAATCCATAACAGTTATGCAACTTGCAACAGCATTTAATTTACAGTTACTTCTATTATTACTTTTTATGTGTACGTTTTTTACGAGGTACGATTTTTGGGGTCATTAAGCTCGGTCGTATGCCGGTTATACTGGTTATATGCACCAGTCGAAGCAAGGATTATATGGAAATTCAGTAGTTCCGGCCTTTTATTAATATCCCCTGTACACTGTTCATCAATCCAGTGTGTAGTAACATTGCTTCCTACTCTTGTACTCCGGTTCTATTCAATGCACTTGTCTGGTCTGTACTTGCTGTGCAAGAGCGTCTGGCAACGCAGTGCGAAAATGGGACGTAATAAATGAGATTGGACACCATCTGTGCCCTCGACTGATGATGTTATACTGCGCGCTGGGGAATCCCCCACCAGGCAGGCAGGCCCCACTGATTGAGAAGGTCAAATATATTTCAGTAGGTCTGCTTAGCGTTCGCAATTCAAACTTAGACGCACTAAATTAAATATATAGGCCGTACACAGTATAAAGTCATAGAGTTTATACTGGTTGTTTTTGAAAAACCGTTACAGAGAAGTAATAGATCACCAGCTCCTTAGAAGAACCAACGAGGTGGACATGTTTAAGGCATCTTGAAGATTTATGGCATCTCTTAATAACGATAATGTGTTAACATAAGGATGGCTGTTTGTATATTATTATAACAAAAAAATAAGCGTTGATATAATATATAAAATTTATGAAATGATTTATATTTAGGTATGTTTAGGGGCTACCATCCGCTCTCAAAAGCCGGTGGACTTTGGCCGTCGGAAACCGAGTGCATTCCAAAATATAAACTGAGAAAGATAAATCCGCAACGATAAGGGAACGAGTTTATTGTAAAAAATCGACGACACCAACGATAATTCCAACAGTTGATTAAACGCGACCGGTTATAAAAAATGAAGAGTTCAACATCAGATTTTTGCCGGGTTATAGTCCGTCAATACGGTTGGCAGCGATGAAGGGGATCGCAGATTTCATACTAGGTATCACATACCATGCATTAGCAAAATTGTTACTGCATTGTATCACACCTTGTCCTTAAATAAATCATACCTTCATATTTTCTATTGTTTGAAACATTAAAATAAATTCGTCAGATTCAGTCCAAGAAACCTATATAACTTAAAAACAATAAAATTGGTACATTAAAGTTATAAATAATTCATAATAAATAATAATAATAATATAAATAATTATAAACCGTAATCTAAGCTTGTTATGCGAGTTAAGGTAAGTGACCGTTACCAGAGAGCGGGGCGATCTGTACCCTTGTTATTCTATCTTATATCAAGGCATGTACGCATATCTAAGCGGAACGGGACGATTTGAACCTCTGATCGCACGACTTCAAAGCTCTACCCCTGAGTTACCAAAGCGAAAAAAGGTCAATTTAATATGCATGCGTATGTATATGTATATCATCATCATCACAAGCTCTACAATCCATTACTCAATTGGCTAGTGGCGATTGGTTTCTTCAAGACTCATCTACCAGTTTTCTCTGTTCTGCCTTATATATATATATATATATATATATATATATATATATATATATATATATATATATATATATATATACACACACACACGCACGCACGCACACACGCACCCACACACACACACACACACACACACACACACACACACACACACACACATTTGTTTGTTGTATATGATTTCTGCAACACTCTTATATCGAAATTCAAACAAATAATGGCGAAGTGACCGTGATTGATCTATTTCACTATCAACTGTACTATATGATCTATGTCAATGTGATGTTTAACTAATTCGCTACGTATTTGAAACGACAGAAAATATGCTGATACCGATCTAAGCATTTCTAGGATACTTGACATGTTTCTTCATTACACGTTCAGAAGTCATCGACGAGAAACGATGCAGACGTTGCTCTCCTGCAGAACGTCTTGCGATACCCCCCAAACGAGACAACAGTTAATACATACGGTGGGAAACATCAAAAACCAAAAAATATGAAATTAAGTACAGTAAGTTCTTGCCCTCTAAATAGTAACAAATAGTAGTTTCAAATAAATCAGCCATCTCTTCTTAACGCGACCCACTATAGCATCCATCATGTTATTTACTAAAATATATTAAACGTTTATCGCACAGAACATTTTCTTGTTCCAAACCTAACGAATTCAATCACTATTATCACTCCAGAAGTTGAATATGCAGTTCATTACGAATTGGCAAACATTAAACTGTGGGGCCTAGTTGGACTTTTTTTTCTCTTTATTTGTTTGACAGGTGCAAATTATGGCTTCCCCGTTATGCGCCGCAGTCGGATGTTTGGCTACGCAATAAAGTTTGCATAGAAAAAAGTTATCTATCAAAGATACCTGGAAGGAAGATCTGAATATTTAATGACGCCTAGCCATATCCGGCATGTTTAGCTAGCTAACATTGACAAAACGAGGATATTCTAAAAACAAAAAAAACTTGTAAAAAACGGCGCTACAGAAAACTCCCATTTATAAAATTACGTCCTACTGTCGACCTATCACAGCTAGTTCGTGTCAGAACTAAATCTATATAATTAATTACTGCCATAATCCCCTATTATACTACTTGGAATTATTGAACTGAAGAAATTAGTGATTATAAATAATTATAAAAATAGAGCGATAGAGCGCGCAATAGAGTGAAAGAAATATTTCAAAAAGATGAGAGATAAATATATCTGTTATATAAGTGAATTTGTTTTTTAATTTACAGTCCTAACCCCGTTTAAACAGAGCTGTCCTTTTAAACGAAAGCGCAATCATAATGAGAGGTTATAAATGGTTCGTTTCTTAGACTCGCAGTAAATCTTCTTCTTGGCATCAGTAGGTGTTTTGTTCTGAAAACGTATGGTAACTGGTTCTTTAATGTTTGAACTAATTTATTTCGTCTTCATCGTGGGTTCATTGTTGCCGTTGGCTTCTGCTGACACAGCATTGTGTCCACTGTAGTTATATTCCAAAAAGAAATTATGGATGAGGTCTTCGGACCGAAATAATTAACGAGAGGGGGGTAGGTGGCGGGCGCGGACTGAAAGAAATAACTCTGGTACCGGGAAATAAGGTAAGGGGCATGTTTTTTTTCTAAAAAAGTTTATACAAAGGAAGATGTAAAAAATTTACATTATTTTATTATCTGTTAAAAAATAATAAGAAGGCATATAAATGTGTTTTTTTTTTGCTACTGGCTTATTTTTCCTCGAGCAATTTATGGCTGCTATGGTTCAATTATAATACGAATACAGTTTACAGTTCTCATAGCTATACACAATTTTAAGAATTCGCTGAGCCGTTACATACGCAGCACGAAAATCAAACACAGTTGCGACGCATAAACACAAACGACTGCAGTGTCATATTTTCATATAGACGCGCGACAACCTCACGCTTATAGAGTACTTACGCAGACTTGATAAATACGCAATGCGCAGTTTGCTAAAAACTAAATATCATTTATCTGTCCGCCCGTTGGGGCTATTCATCATTGTCAGTAGCATTTCCGTTCGTAACATAGTGAACTTGGTAAGTTTATACGTTCGTAATAAATTTATATTAATAGTGCACGGTATAGCACCGTCGCGTACCAACAATCAGACCGACTGGCTGAAGTCACGTGTAGCGCGCAATTTTATACTTTGTAGAAAAAAGATACGCGGCAAGTCTCAATATCGATACAGAAAGGCAAACGGGCCCTGGCAAAATATAACACGCAGCGTTTCTGCGAAATGAGGAGAGGGGAAAGAATATCTTACATAACAAATCGATGAAAATAATATATCCGACTGCCAGATTCAGCGGTTCCACTCCTCGTGGCGGACAGCCGTCACTATCACCCCTCCCCCTCACCAACCTCCCCAAGGAGCCCAAAATTCGCTCGCCAATACAATTGGCCGAAATTCGTTTCGATAAATCGACGATAAACGCCGCGAGTCCGAAGGCCAAGCGTCGTCCGCCATAAAAAAATTAAATCGATATCGCTATCAGAGATAGACAAACGACAAGCGATACGTGGGCCGATCTACGGTATAGCGTCAAAAATGAACAGCGAGTTCTTACCTCAGATTGAAGTTGGCCGAGGTTTCTTCTCCAATTGACGCTATCCGAGAAAAAAGAGAGCTACATTTGGCGGACACCAAAGGCGGCGTTCACTCTTGCTAGAAGCACACAAGAAAGCTTGGCTTATCGTTTCAACAGCTCGAGGAATAGCTCGGAAGTGTACCCTACGACTAACCGTCAGCGAATGGTAGTCCGCTTAACTTCGGCCAGACCAGAAGTCACACCGGCACAGTGCTGCCAACGGGCAACTGATAAATGTCTCCCTCCCCCCCCCCAAAACGAAGCGCCATCTGGCGGCAGGCCTCCGATATTACCTCCTTATAACCGGTTCTTGTGCAAATTTTCATTCGTAAATATTCGGCACGAAATGATAGGAAAGAACGGTATAGAAGACTAATATAGATTACATAAAATAAAATTGATACTTAGGTCTCTCCCAGCCCCCAAGCGAATCAGATACTTTTATGGGTGTAATTAATTCAATTATGTGATGAAAAGTATGCAGGTAGGTGAGTTGTGAAGTTAATTTTAAAATTATTATTTAATGTATTCGCTAATACGGGGTTAAATTAGCTTCGGAGAGGTCTGTGAGGGAATAGAAACAAGTCACCGTCCAGTATTTTGCTTCTACCGTTTTATATACCTTGCTCTACTTTGTGGAATTCCGGTACATACTGCCAGTACTGTTCGGTTAATATCGGAGTTTGTTAACGAACGTACGAAATCCCAACATAAACTCGACCCATTGATTAGTTCTTCAAATCAAAGGGCAGGAATTAAGAGCAGAACCGATAGAAATGTCACAGGCCACATATATGTACACTGGTTGGGAACACTTTAAAACAAGAGTCACCGAAATTTATTGTCATGAAGTGTATAATGGTGGAGTATCGCTTCATGTCTGTTTAAATCTGTTCGAAAATGTTAAAAATATAAGAGTATTAATAACAATTTAGGCGCCATTAATACGTGTATTTTTATATTTGAAAATACATTAAATGAAATGTTAAAAAACCAAGAAAGAACATACAAATTGCATATTAAAAACAGAATATCTGCACTGCACTTTCAGTCGAGTGGTGCAACTCAATAATGTGGTTTTAAATAAATAGTACAAATATATAATTATTCGTAATGGGATCAAATGAACTTAATCGACTTGTCACATTTTCATTTTTCTCAGGTCACTGACTCGTATGAAAACCTTCGAAACTTCGAATAAATTAATATATAAATTCAGTGTCGTGTAATAATTGCTATCCAAAGAAAAATAAATATATGTTCATAACTATTACCAACCTGGCGAACTGTCCAACATACTAAACTTCCTTATTACTGAATAGGTAGAAAAGTAAAGTGACATTCGGAAAAAAAATAACTCTGTTTAAATCGCATTTAACTCGCCAGTATTCGCTTTAATTAGATAATTTTACATATAATACGGTAATGATAGAAGGAAATTTTAATTATTTAATATAATTTATTATACGCCTCGTCCTTTTCTCATTCATTTATAATTTTAAAAAAAGTTTATTTTAAATAATGATGAGATGTGTAAAATCCCGAAAGGGGTGCGTTCTGGTAGTTATAACCATTTCTGAAGTATAAACCAAATAATTTACCACAGTTGTACAAACCACACCCTGAGGAATGAACCACAAACAGTTTATTTATGAAACTGACTCGATTACTGAATTTAGTAAACATTTGCTGTACAAATAAACTGATAATGTTTCTTCCCTCACACCGAGGACGCCTCTTTCTTTCCGGGGGTTCTTTAAGAAAGAAATGCGTTCCGGCGGGATTATCATTTGTTTTGTGTTAAATGTACGACCAAGAGCAACACACGTAACCCCCTGCCAAGTGTATACACTTCACCGTTCCGGCCTTCGGCGCTTCGGTTTTACATTTCAAATTCATTATCCGCCCAGTTTATATACAACTATTCTTATTTTTAGTACATCAAGCTCGTAAACATTTTAATAATACTGCGACGGGATAAACAAGATTTGCGTCATTTGCTCGAGCCCCGACTCCCGGATAAACCGGTTCCAGTGCGTTTGCAATTGTCAGTTAACCGGGACCCGACAATCACGCTTCTCAGAATAACGGCGGGTATATAAATAATT
The DNA here is from genome assembly GCA_019843655.1 of Lethocerus indicus. Taxonomy (NCBI): domain Eukaryota; kingdom Metazoa; phylum Arthropoda; class Insecta; order Hemiptera; family Belostomatidae; genus Lethocerus; species Lethocerus indicus. The sequence continues at coordinate 15,534,689 of JACDQD010000008.1, forward strand.
ACAACACTAAACTAGAAACTGTCGGTACCCACGTCTGAAATACCTACAATGGCCACAGGTGTAGGTGTCATGTTAGGCGATTTAGCAATAAACAGTCCTCAAGTACTGAAACTGAAGACAATGTCTTCTACAATCAAATTCTCAAATTAATACAGCACTACTGTTGACAAAAATTGAATACTAATAATGAAAACTACTTCCAGGTATATTTCTTCATTGAATTTCTGGCATAAGATCAAATCAACGAGTATAAGAAGGGAATATAAGAATGATATTTAAAACCCTCGTCGGTCTTCAGAATAAACTCATTTTCAAAAAACCTACAGTGTCACGTTGTCACGTTGCCATTTAACAATAATTCCTTGCGTTCCTCCCGTTTCCGAGAGAGAGAGAGAGAGAGAGAGAGAGAGAGAGAGAGAGAGAGAGAGAGAGAGAGAGAGGGAGAGAGAGGGAGAGAGAGAGTTTGAGCAGACAACAGGCTGACTGGGGACCCCTCCATTGGCAATATACGATTTCGTCAGGAAATTAAAAAATAAAATTACAGAGATTATACTAAGCGCAGTAGATAAACAAAAAATCCATCTCACAAATTAACTCCAGCATTTTTCGATTTAATTAATCTCCCAATGCGATCTTTGAATGATGAATAACGCTTCGTGGAAGACAGTATATTGTACACTCGATCTGTACACTCCAATTAGAAAAGAGGCTTAAGTACTCAGAGAGATACAATAGGATAAATCACTAATTGGGCCAAACGAGGTGCATCCCAAGTCGTATTGAAATTAATCTGGCTGCAAATTAAACGATCTGGTTGTATTATTACCGAGGTCCGAGGTCCATAAGAAACGATCCAATAACAGTGGGATACATTAACATTATTATCTCGTAATTTCATCAGCAAATATCATATATTAAAAATGTTGAGTCAAATTACTATAATACATTTTGATATGGACGAATACTCGTCAATAACATCAAATCCGTTCACCAACATCAGTATAACAGTTTGTATTCTCATTGCCGACCTGCTTAATTACAGTTATATACTGTATATATGACAAGCCGACAATTATGAGAGAATATATTTCGGTATTTTAAGATTTCCGGTTTCAAATAAGACACCCAATATAAGGTCCAATTATGTTTTCTTCATCATCCAAAACCCATCGCACTAGCAGATACCGTGATGCCCCTACATCTCCATTGCCAACTATTTCCAGGAATATCAAATTATTTGTTTTCAAAGAATGCGGACCAAGAAAGTTCAACTGTTAATTGAGGAAGTGTCCCGAAATAAACGACGACCGGAATGCACTAAACTGATAAATGTAATTCCGTTCTTATGATATTGTACTTTAAAGTTGGAGGAAATCAACTAAAAAATCTTAACCAAAAATGTTTCTGCCGGCAAGGGCAAGTTCGGAATATCATGAACCCCGTCTGTAAAGTTTCGTTACTGTAACTTTGATTTTTCAGACAGCCACTTTAATAATTTAGTTTATTAAACAATAAATTAATTTCTTTCCGAGATTTATTATAAGATAATTTCACAGTCCAAACACATGCGCCAGCAATAATTCCTTTCAATGACTAACCGTACCCAGGGTATCAGATTTATAATTTTTATGACAATTTAGAATTAAATAAATAATATTAAGTAGAAATCAAGAATAATTATTTGTTGATGTGCGTGTGCCCATATATGTACATTATATAATAAAAATATATTCTTCAATAAACTAGGCCCAATTTAATGCAATTCTAGATTGAAGAAAGCCAGGAGAATGACTGATTCCAAGGCCGGGAGAGAAATTATATGAACCAGTGAAATAGCATTTCTGCGTATCAACGTAAAGCGATGTAGTTTATTTCCAGTGTTTATTGTTTTGTTCAATGTTTATTACGAGTTAATGAAATAATATTTGGTAATATACAGTTTATATAGTTTCTAAAATACTGTCATAAAATTCGACAGAAATCGACAAGAATTGTAACAGCCGAATTCTATTAAATAAGGGATAATCGAAAATCATTCTAGGGCAATTCCATAAACCCGAGGTGAAACCACTAATTATTGAAAAGGTATTATTTCCACGACTATTACAGCAATTGGTGGTTCTGATCATGAATATGAATTCTTTCATACTCTGTCAGAAATGAGAGGACTCAATATAAAGCCAGGCACACAGGTTGTTATTAAAATCTATTACCAGGGTTTGATTGTCTTGAGAAGGCCAACAACTATGTTAAAGTCACTAACAATGTTCGTAATTTGTTGCTTTAATAAATTAAAGCTCTAGTCATTTACAGTTTTATTAGTTTTATTTTCGGTCTACTAAAGTGTACTACAAAACAAATGGTTTAGATTACTGTTTGTAATATTTAAATGGAATTTCAAAAAGCTATAAGGCGTTGGTACACTGTAGTTCCAATTTCTGTCTCACAGGTTTTCCTTCGCAATTGCGATTATTCAACGGGTTAGAGAATACCGAGAATAAAAAATGGTTCGCCGAACTTATGAAGTGCGGAATACGTGGAACTGCTTTGGAGGAAAATTGCGGTCGCAAGGTCACTCCTGAACTCACTGACTGAGGTCACGAAAGGACTCCAGCGGCAATCGTACCGCGTGGACTGCACCAAACAGTTGTCATGAATTAATTATTCCCTCTTTTTAGGGATTATAAACTGAAAGAAACACTCACTCACATACCCTTAAAATACCCTTAAAACACGGTATTTTGCTAGGTTTTTTGGTGGCGGATATTCGCAAAGACAATCTGAAAACAGCCTATTCAAGCTGGCATTGAATGCTGCAATCAAACATGGTATTTGTCCATCGAGAAATACATTGATTATTATTATTATTATAACACATTCCGATTCGGACATGTCAATATACACTCAGAAATAAACTGAGGAAATGTAGTTCAGTAATTAATTAATTATACACACACATATATACAAACATATATCATATTGTGTGATTGAACAAGAAAAAAAAAGTTAAAAGACCGGTTTTCAAAGTTGGTAGCGAGTCAAACAATTTACATCGCCTGATATGGTTAAATTATCCGTGGCTACATAAAAAAGAATAGCCGTTCGCTTAATGAGAAAGAAAGGTTTTGTATGTCAATAAAATCAATAAGACAACGGTCGAGATTTATATAATTCGTTCCGATGATTTTACATAATTTCTCTTCCCATATTGCTAATTGATTTAATTAAAAAACCACATACAATTACAACAATATGCTATATACAGTTTATAATTAATAAGCTAATATTACAAAAAATATAAGTAAAAAACAGATCACAACTCATTAAAGCGTCGAGAGCAGACTATTACATGAAATATAAGCTATTCTGAGTTGAAAATCAAACATGCCCACGCACAATGTGAGTTAATTATTTTAATCAATGTACGACGCTCATTTTAAAAATTCGCATTAAATCGACATACACTTTGACTGCTAAAGATAAAACATTTTCTCAATTCATTTCTTCAATTAAAATAGACGATTCAATCCCAAAGAAAGCGGATATACGAGTCGAATAAATAAAAATCACTAAAGGAATTCTGGTCATAAATTATAATATAACGCACTCCTTCTATTAAAGTACTAGAAATATATCTGATACAGAGAATGGCAAGTATTCAATACGCGGATTCCGAAATGTCTAAAAGACTTTCAGCAGGCTGAGAAGTTTCGAATCTCATTACTCATGGGTACTCATGGTCTCACCACTTCATGGTAATTATTCTTTACATTAGAAATAAAATTCGTAGATAATCTGAAAACCCCCGCCACAACCTAATTACCGGACGCTTCATCGGTAGCCAACATGATCAAGTGGTTTCAAGTATTTTTGGTTCAAGTATGGTTTTGGTGCTTTTGGGTGAAAGTTTTTCTCTCATACTGCTTGATATCTCATGTTAATGCTAATATTCTTTCGCCATCGTGGGCTCATACCCGGCGGGTCAGACACGGGGATCTTCCTCGTTTCCGAGTTGAACAAATGGCCTTGTCCCTCCACGTGGTGAGTTTCGCGCTGTCTACTCACCTTAGGAGGAAGACATCTCGGAGAAGGAAACCTTAGTTCACTTACTCACAGAAGAACTCAGTTCCCACCCACTAAATGATTAAGCGGTGAAAAATGCTGCCGTAGGAGCGACCTGTCGTGAAATTCGATACAATTTCACTTCTTCAATATAATACATTTCTTGATTCAAGAAAAAAACGGTTTTGTTTGTTTTGCGTATATTTCTGTATTGCGACGACCCTCACTGTTGTAATCAAGAAAATGAGATTCGCTTGTCGTCGAGGCGGTTAGCGTGCCTTATCTGGCATAAAGCCGCGCTATCAAAGCCTTATCGAGGACAGAACGCGGCAGCAATCCGACTGGGAGGAAACGCTGAACCAATTTTTTGCATAAACATTTAGCTTTCGCAGGATAATATGATCCTTTTACTTGGTGTTTGTTCCCCAGTTCTCAGTAAACTAAATACATAATAGCACGTTGCGGGAGGGAATCGATGATGGAAGTGGGTATTTCGGGTGCACATATTATCGAAATGTTTTCAGCGGATTAACCCCACATATTCCCTGAACAACAAAAGACAAAGGGGATAGAACAAATGCAAAGCTGATTATATAATAGCCATCGGAATGTCAAAACGATCAACTCCACGCTCAGATTTCTAAATGTCCTGAACTTGAAAACAGTTAGTGTAAGAATTATGTGGTAGATAATGCAGACCTGATATTTTAATTAATCATGAACTCCACTTTCGTCCGTCACCGTAATTGAAAGGGGTTGTAGTATCATTATCGATGTATTAATTAAAACGGACGCGCTATTTATCCTTTCGTTCGATTTGCCCCGCACGAAACACACGTTACACTTAAACATCCAGCTAGTTTGTACACCGAACATGGAAGGAATAATTAATTTAATTAAAATTCAAAAAACCCTTAAAATAAGGCAGTACCAATATTCACAATAGTGTATTGGTCGCGGGTGAAAACGAGTTGATCCTTGTTGACAGATAATGAATGATCTGTCGATCTACCTGTTGATTAATAATAGCTGCCGTTATTAGTGCACAGAGAGAATATAATGTGTGATCAACGCTGAACGCTGATGCTTACAATTCATAAGACCCTGATCTTATCTACTCGTCATACATAAAGTTAGCATAAAATAGCAGCGTAGATAAAAAAGAAGTTACTACATGATTTTATGTGAATATATATATATATATATATATATATATATATATATATATATATATATATATATATATACATCAGAGAAAAAAATATCTAGGACCGGAATACAGAAAATCGCACTTTTACTTTTGGCTATCTGGTAATTATTTTTATACTTAATGTGTTTACTATAACTGAGTATATAGTGTCATAAATACGAAAATCATCATCATGAATCCACATCTTTCTTACGAATTACAATTTTTCTACTATACTATATTAAATAGAACCTAATACAGTGTCGAAGGTAGTAAAAATTACATTCGCATTTGATGCCGGCACGTTCGGCCAAACGGGGACACCCCCATACGGCCAATCTTATCGAGAATTTAATCTATTTTTTCATTTCAAAATGAATATCCAACCTGTAACGTAATGGGCAACTTTTCCATTAATTTAGGTTATTCTTTAAATTATATTTTACTGTTTTTTTAAAACTTCATTTTTTACATAAGAAAATATCAAAGAAGATTATTTACATTAAAAAATGGGAAAAATCATATTGTTCTCTTAAATCGCTGTAATTTATAACAGGGCTTGGGGAAATTAAAAAAATTAAGTGCAAAATTTAACGTTCCTATTTCTTTTAGTTCTTCATTTATACAACCTTATACAGTTATTAGCCACGGTTTGAAATATCATATTTGGTATTAAGTTGAGGTACTGGAGTTAAAAATCTGATCTGGTTCAATATTAGCAAATGAACTGGTAGGCGGAGGGCAAACTTGAGGAAACATTCTTATCGAAACATTCCAGTTACGGTAACTTTTGAAATCCGTGAAAAGAGTCAACTATGTGAGAAAGTATACTTATAATTTGTAGAAAAATTGCTTCTCAGTACCGTGTTTTCCGATATCCAAGAGTCATGGATGTCAGTTATAGGTTTCCCAGCACTGTGGAAAGTAATTACCCGCCCCCCTAATTAAACTAATATTATTAGCTCGTTAAATTTTGAACTATAAAAATATTGATGGAGACGTAAAAAGAGTCGTAAAAAAAATAAGTAACGCAGTGTGGCAATGAAGTCACGCGATTGGTGGTGCGCAAAGGAAATACACGAATGGTTTGATCGCAAGATCACTCAATCACATTCTCTTGAAGATGCATGAAAACTTTGGCCCAAGTAACATGATCCTATTCGAAGGTACCTAAGTGCAGCAACTAGGAGTAAAGTTGCCGTACAGACCTGCAAACGATACACTGAATACATTCCACACCGGTGTGCCGATGTTCAACGAAACTCTTTCACATTTCGATTTTGACCTTCACCGAAATATAATCATGAGGTTCCCTATATCTGCACGATTTCTGGTTCTACACCCACCAATGTCTACCATCGTTCTCGTACTGCCGAAGGATGTACAAGTGTAGTAATTATCGAGGCAATTCAGATCGTCATTACGATTGTAGATTGCACTTTTCTTTGTTATAAGTAAAATTCCATGTTTTAATTGCCTCGGTACTTTAATAGCAGACCGCCTCAATAATCCAGTTGCTACTAAATTGGCGGTTGCATTGTACGGCAATTCGAGTTAATTAAAAAATGAAATAATCTTACCTTATTCTTACAATATTAATTGGCCGGACCGACTATTCTTCTAATCGTTCAAATTGCCTTATATCTGCTCCATTGCCCGTTCCACATTGAAACTCCGCCAGTGCGATCTTTCGTTTTCAGATCACCTCTGGAACACAAATAATCAATTCTATAATTAATTTATTTTGAAAAATGAAACCTTAATTAACGAAATTATGGGCGCGTACGCCAAAGGCGAATCGGTAGGGTGGTCCAGATAAACCGGTTTAAATCCGATCATAAAAATAACGTTTTCCGTTCTTTTTAATTGACAGAGCGATTTAATTTAAAGGAAGCAAAGTTAATCATTTCTTATGCACTAAAACTTGCACACTCAAATGACTTTGTTAATGCAAAGACAAAACGAATTAGATTACAACCGGTTTGGACGTTTCAAGGATATTTATACAAGAAATGGTGATTTTACCAACATTTGCAGGCTTATTTCCTACACTTTAGCGGGTTAGTATTGAATAGTGGGTAAATTAATAAATGTCGAGGCTTTTCGAATGTCACTACACGGTAATCTAATAGCATATCTGCAGTAAGTGTTAATATTTGCAATATGTATCGAAACCCCTGGCCTTCGCATATTAATGATTACTGTTTTCATACACCGCTTTGATACGCGTTGCGTTTAGATGCACAATCAGCGGAATAAATTATAATTCCTATCGAATGATATTTATTTCATTGACCAGAAAAATATTGTAATTGGATGTTTTCGTGAAAATATTTTAATGAGATGCCCGGTTCAGGGGCTTCTTGAGCGACATCCAGGATATCTGCAGCCGCTTTTTCAGGGGAATCGAATTTTCGTGTAGAAGATATTATTCTCCGTACACTTTTTTGGACAATCAGTATACACTGTTCACCCCTCTTTGGTAATTTTCGAAATATTCGGGCTTATTAAAATAGCATCGCTGTTAGGTTCAAAACAAGTATTTGAGGTTAAAATATTGCAAATTTGTAATATATATTTGCAAATATCTATTATTGTATTAGATCGCAATTTAGGAGTACCAATGTCGTAACACCTTACACACATAAAAGTTTTAAATTACAAGAATTTTCTGTACGCACGTTTTATTTGCACTGAATTAAATCACGATAGTTTCATATTGGTCCGTCACACAAAAATTGGTATTATTGGTATCACACAAAAATTGATAACGCAATTCAAAATCAGTCATATCTACGTTACAATGCTGAACTTTCTGGCGTCATAAAGGTTAACGTTTACAATAATGTCTATATTATATTTCACTTATCCGTTACATAGTTCTCAACCTCATACGAAATCTAAATTAATACTTGTATTTTACGTAAAAATAGGTACACAAATTGGGTTTCCAAAATGTATTTCTATGAACTCTATTAAAAATACTCTTTACCACATTCCGTCCTCACTCGGATGTCTCTAGAACAGCCGCTAGACTGGATTCCGACTTGACAAGGTCTTTAGCAATTTACGGTGCATTAACAGTGGACGGCTATGGTAACCCAAAATCATTACTATCCGTAAATGACTGAATCTTCTTTACGTTCCGATGACAGTTGTTTATGAAGGCCATAATAAGATCCCTTCGGCAAAAAAATGCAAAAGGTATGAGAAGAAAAAGGCCAAAACTGGAATAAAATACCGAAATCGCCCCCCCTCGCTCTACAGTCTGTTGTAGACTGTGCTACGGCCGAACCTTATAATTGGGCGCAATTCCAGAGGCAAACGATATCGGAGGCAGAACAGGAGAAAGGAACCAATACTATTTAGACCAATAGTACATGTTAGTGTTTTATATTTCATATAACAACTGCAATATATATAGCACACACAAGAAATATTGCAAAATTTTATACAAAATATAACATAAAAGTATCCCTGCGGTAATCCCAAATCTCTTGGTAATTATATCCTCCGTGGAACATTATGATATTGTAATTTGGCGATACATAATGGGTATTACTATACCCATTACAATATCCATTTGGATGTTGCTATTATTTCCAATTGTAGGCAACGTGACGAATTCGAGCTTTTTTGCTTTTGTAATTACGGGTAACAGAACTGTGACTCTATCCAGGGCTCAATGAAATTGGAAAATTGTTATAGTCCCCGGCACTCTGGAAATATTTCGAGCATCCTGCAGGCACGCATTACCTACGGTTCGGTTACCTGATTCATGCTGTATCATCCATTAGGAGGAAGAGAAGAGATTTGATGATTATACCCGCTTCTTTTTATTTTTTTTATTTAGCGGTTACTTTAAGATTGACAGGGCAGTGAGTGGGGAGGATTGGGGCAGGGAGGAGTGTGGTAGGGACTACACCCACCCCGCAGAGCAGATAACAGCATAATAAGAGGCAGTGATAACAGCCGCAACGATAAATATGGCAACTCCGTTTTCCTCGTTGGCGGATGACCAACACAGCTATCTCGACCCACCGCTCTATCTCACTCCAGTCAACAGAGCTCTTTGCCTATTGTATATAAATTGGTGTGAAGAGGAACCGAAGTACAATTATAATTTTTATAGTAGGTACGATTGTTTACCTACAACAAATAACACCCCGCCTTTTTATTATGGAATTACTGTACACAACTTACGGCTACTCTTCTGCTGCGAGAATATCTACAGAAAATTAATATTAACGTATAACCCTCGTTTATGTAACAATTATCACGTTCGCACAGATATTTAAATCAACACAATTTACTTAAGGACAGGAAATATCACAGGCAGTAGCAGTACATAGATACCATAATGATGAAGCGGCCTGGTAGAACTGATCAAGTCATCATTTTTAGCCGTGTCGGTAGGCAGTACCAATTACTAAAATAAAACCCCTTTCCCATATGTGAAAATATATGCACATCTCATTATTAATTTATTTCCATACTTTTAACATATTGTTATTTCTTTATGCTTATTTATGGACTACTCATTAGATGATGCAAAACGGCTCATGTATTAAAACAAAATTATGGCTATTGTTTAAGGATGAATTTGACTCTTTAGACTCTAAAGTTTGCCGACCCGGTTGTTCTAGAGTATTGGCATAATTTGATGAAATATTCAAACACAACAGATGCAAACCCATTAATATACATCTCGCCAATCAGGGATCAACGCAGCTAGAATTAAATATATTTCTGTATATATTGTAAGCAAATTGAAAGAAACAGCTATTGGGTGATTCTATTCGCGTGCTGTTTGCTGGCCTTGTGGGGTTGCCATAACACCCACGTTTACGACAGGGCACCTTAATGCACGCAAACGTCAGACACCAGTTCACAGTCCAGCGTTCATAAATTGGAGAAACGTCAAGATTTTCTTACGGGTTTTTCCTCGTCAGGTGCTTATCTCGGCCACCTTCGGGGACAAGCGCAAAGTTTCCAGTAAAATCGCAATTAAATATGCATCACCGGTGTTTAAAAAGAGCGGAAGTTGCGTTCCCTCTACGACCAGGGATGAAATATTCATGAGACCGGCTGCCCAAGCAACAACGTCGATATTAAAATACGTAAACAACCCGCCCGGATTCACATTCGGATTTATCAGTCGGCACAAGCCTGCAGATCTAGGCGATTTAACTAATCTTGGTTCCTCATTGATTACATGAATTCATAAGACATAGTCATTTACGTCATAAATAGCTCATAGTGCAAGAAATAGCACTTGTTGATATCACCAACAACAACAATTAGCTTGGATTGTTAGTACAACAATCTTACTACAACGAGTACCGCGCCAATTTATTTCAATGTCATCAATGATTTAAGATGTGCATTTCAAAGGACAACGTTGGTGATATGCGTCCTAAATTTTAATTTCCGTTGACGAAACCGGCAGTAAGTTAAAATGAACAATATTTATAAATAAAAAGTTGCCGACAATTCAGGAAGCAAGGGTTAAAAATTGAGTGAAATATACCTTAAATGTACATTAACAAATTCGTGATATCAGACCGAAACCTCCACGGCTGAATGCTGTCCAAATGCGTTCCGCGGAAGCCAAAAAGGAATGCTATGGAGTGTACAGAGGGGCCTGTAACCTCTTGTCGGAAGATTCATCTTTGCCATCGGGGGTTCCGCGCACGCCTCGAGCGCGCTTATAATTCAAAGTGTGAAGTAAACATTGCACTGTGAATGCATCGTAAACTAAACCGAAGTAAAAGAAAAGCATTTATTACGCTAACGTTTATCAGTCGACAGAAAAATAACAATACAATTAATGAGCATAAAAACGAATCGGCCTTGCCGATTCGTCCCTCCTAACCTCCGATAGCATTGGTAATATATACCGGTTTGTTACTGGTACCATAAATTTAATACGGTAGGAAAAACAGTATATTTCTTAATCTTATGAGCCACAATTGTGAAAAATATTCCGGGCGATATATTATACGGCCTTATGTCTACTGACTTGAGAAAGACTACGTTCATTGGATAACGAGGTTATCAAACGGGTTATCCCAAATTCCTTGTAAATTTGTTTATGTCTGTGTCTACACTAAGTATAAAGATTAGTTCGATTCTTTTTATTCGACCGCACAGTAATTAATTCACCAGTGTAATAGCACGATAGCAAAACGCTTTCTCCCACCTTTTAGTCGGAAGAAAAGTGGTGGGGCAGGGGGCTATGCTAGGACTCGAGGCAAAGTATCCCTGACGAAAATTCGTAGTCAGAAACCAGCAGCAAGAATGAGCCAGATGAAATAAATTAGTTCAAACCTTACTTTAAATATAAAAAAAACATCCTATTATGATAATAAACTTTCCTCATGCGCTTCAGTTTAAATGGACAGGTATTGTTCTATTTAGATGGTGTTAAAACTGAAAAATTAAAATGAAATACAAATAAACTCAGATATATTTATCTACCACTTTATTGAAGTGCCTATGTGTAAGTCAATTCAAAGTCATACTTGGGTTGGGAATAAATGGAAATTTCTCAAACTTCCTGCTACATTTCTTATTTTATTTTATTTTTTATTCTATAGCTTAGTTGATGACCTTCCAAATAGAACTGTACACAGAGAAAGAAAACAAAACCTAAAATAAGAAATAATCAATTCATAGAAAAGTTACCGTCGGAACTGGAATGGTTACGGAAACAACGCAAAACGCCATTGAACAATCCAATTAAACAGAAGTATTCAAAGATTTAAATAAAAATAGACACCAGAAAATTATAGACTTAATAATTTGACTGGGGAGCAGAGTTACCAGATGTTAAAATGACGCAAAGTAATTTTAAACCTAATGACAAATCGTACTCAACAAACGATTTACGTAATTTGTTAAAATCGCGAAATCATTTCTGCAGTATAAAACCCTTTTAATTGCAACTAACCTCAAGACTGCTTGAATATTTAAAAAAACGGTACATTATAGCTTCCAAAAAATATTAATTTTTTCATGTTATTAACTTACAAGGTAACGTATAAATAGATGCCAAGTTACTATCATTCCTTACTGCGCCTCAAAAGAGATCACTCCAAAATAAATACTAAATTATTATTAATAAATACTCCACGATGTTCTCATTTTAAGTTGTGGGAGTTGAATGTCATAATATACTGGGAATTCAAATAGTAAGGGTAAAATTTGTTTAATGAAACATCCAATTTTTTCGTTAACTGATAACTCGAAAACGTCCCCTATTCTGGGGTCCCTGTCGGTTTATTGACGGCTAAATAAAAAAGACAGCAGTGGTGACTTTGGCTGCTTGAATGATAAGTACGATAAGTGCCACTTTTGGCCGGGACGGAACACCGAGTAGTTGCAATCCATCAGACGAGCTGTGCTCATGGCAACCGGCGGTGAATCATTCAGATAAATGGTATGCCCTCTGCGCTGACCACTTGAGTCAGCTTCCACACGTACGCCAGACAAACAAGCTTTTCTTTACCCGTTCTTTCTTCAGGAGGTCACGAGTCAAATTTTCGCCCCCAACATCGGCGCCTGGCCAACGGCACAGCCAAACGAAAAATTCAGTTAATAATTCCCAATAACTGATACGAACGATGAGAATATTAGATTGCAAATATTGAAAAAATGAACTCCACCCGTTCGACGAGCTTTTCCTAATTGTATAGATCGGCAACTACAGGGAAAACAATCGCCTTTTACTAAAGGTTCGGGTAGCATTTACTAAAATCGCTTGCTCTTCATCGTTAATCTGGTAGGCAGGACAACTCAAGAAGGAGCCGGCAAGACCGTGTCCACTTTTCCTATAGCGTAGCCTTCTTCCGCACTTTATTATTCTAAAGCGCTAATTGCATACTAATTTAAAATACGAGAGGGAGCCACGACCTCCGACAGTGCAGCCAACCTGTCGCCATGATTCCCCCCGCCGCCTTTCAAAAACGACCGGCAATACTCATTCGCCCCAAAGACCCTACTTCTAGATGTTTAAGAAAGAAAAATAATAGAACGCTAAAAAAGAACGTGGATGCGATCAATTAAGGTAAAGAAGGAAAAATGTAAACAGTACTTAAGGTTATTATTATATTAGTAGATTAACAAGCGTTTTTCCACTCCTACAACTCCAAACTACAGCGCTCCAATTTCCTAGAGGATGTTCGTGTGATGCCGTTCCTTTAGGTAGTGTCGATTGCTGTTCGCCTAATCTGGACCCAAACTCCGTGAAAATAATTATCTATTTTCCACGATTCATAAAACCCTGACAGGCGTAACCAAAATACCGTCCAAACAAATCCATCAGAATGGTTGTAGATCCACCTTAATTTTCCAAAACACCGGTAGGGTTCAGAGCAGAACCGGTACAGTTATGTATTTTCTAGCAAAACACTGCAAAATTTGGAAAAAACAGCCAGAGCTATGGAACACATGTAACACTTAACATATTTAATCAAGGAAAGGAACCTACCCGTTACACCGACAGATTGACCTCAACGGAACATAATTTGAGGAAAATAGTAGCTCAAATTGAAGATTTTCGCTTTAAACAGTGGGTTGCTCACATCCTATTTTGCGAATAAAACAATCTCACGCGCGTACGAAAAGATGTTGAATATAGCACGTCAGCTAATCCCTATATTTTAAAGAAAAAACTAGATGAACGTCGACTGTTTCAAAAAACCAAACTATTTACCATCAACGGTCTATCGGAACGCAAGGGGACGAGAACACTTTTATAAACAGGATCAGCTTAAAACAGGCACTTTATACGTCTCCTTCCGAGCAGGAAGAGATGAGAAAGCAGACAGATTGCGCTGACGAAGAATCAGGTTCGAGTGACCTGATCACCAGCTTCGGAGAATACGATGCGTCACGTGACCCATACGTCGGTTGGGCCACACCCATAAAGAATTATTCCAAGATACAGAAAATTTACCCAACAGAATAACGGTAATATTAAGTACAATTATTAAGCATAATTATGAGGCAATTTAATTTTAACAAAACCGTGTTTGCGAAAACAATTAAAGATTTTCCGTTAAATCATCCTGAATCATTCTCGGAATTGTTTTGCCCTAATTTGGGTAGATACCGTACCTATCCAACCATATCGGTTATAGTTGAAGCACACTATAAGCACTACGTGTTCGCTGTTACTCTGCGAGGAGGGTTCATCATAGTAGGAGTATAGGCCGTGGTAGCATCGTAGTGAAGTCACACTGGTCCGTTTCGGTTACAGATGGAGAAACAACACAGGTCTCATGAATACAATCCAACTTATTTAACATGTATTTAGCATGAATTTATTTGAAGGGAAATTTATTTGAATTTGAATTTATTTGAACAAAACGCATTTGAATATTAAGTGCTGTAGACCTTTCACAACCATCAAGGCCAAACAGGTCAGGGGATCAGAAATTCGCATGTAGAGACTATCGCTCTAGTACTACATATACGTATTCTATTACACAATGATACAATTTATACAAACTTCTGAAAACCTACTTGTGGGTCGTTTCATTGGTATGGAGTTAATTCACTTATGGAATATCTAAATGCTGTTCGAATGCGAACGATCAATTATTTTAATTGTTCTTCAAGATACTATATACGATTTCAAAAATAAAAAGAATTATAATACACAACAAATACTAGTACATTTAGTAATCTATAAATTATTATTTCGACATTTTGAATTTTGTTCTGTATTCTTACAGCTAATTTTTTGTTTGTTTTCGTGATTGTTTTTCGCAATACTCGCTATTTTTCCCTATGCTTTCATTATTATGCCATTTTTTTAAAGTATTTATCGCTTTTTTTTTCTTTATTTGGGCCCTTTAAATGGCTATGAAAAACAGAGTTTCGATTTAAATTTTTGCAGTTTTGTTACCTTATCAGTGCCCAGAGTATACGCTTTCTCAATTTTGATAGCTACTTAATATTACAGAATATCGAATGGCGGCGGCCCTTCATCCAATCATGGCTACTAAACAATATGCTGGCGGTATTTTCACAAAGGGACATTCAACATCGAATCCAATTATAACCCGAAACCTAATTGATTAAATTTATGGAAGGACGCGGCTACGCGCGGATGTATATATACAAAACGAACAATAATCGGAGTCCCAGATAATGGTAGGGAGCAATAGAGCAAACGAACAAAAGGCATGGTCATGGTCACTCTCTGGACTTAGTCCAAGTCCGGTACGTTATTCACTGAATCATAATTAATGGCTGGTATCGGCCATTGTTTTCCCATTTACTTTTCGGTTCAAACGCTGAAAAACAAGTTACAACTTACTTCCGAAAATTGAATTACGTCAGAACAGCCCATTCGACTTATCAACACCTTTCATAAAATTATGCTTTCAAACTATCACTAAATTTCCCCATCCTGTTATGAGTGACACTTCATTCCACTTTGGTAGGCATTTAAAATTGTTAGTGCTTAAGAGAAAACTCAATTTTCTCGAATCTATCGTGAAAATCACGCTGTTTAAATATATGTGCACAAAAAGAATAGAATAGACTCCGGTACCAGTAGTTTAATATAAAACATCTCAAGAGGCAGTTGGCCAAAAAATATCGACCACTTGGCGATTTCAGAAACTTTTGATGGGGGACCGGATGAAGTATTTCCGCTGCATTAAATAAAATGTATTGTCGGCCTATGCAAATTTCAGACCGCTTTCACGGCAGGGAATGTCCAGAGCGGCCTTGAGTTTTATTTATATATAAAACAGTATATAATCGTCATGTTTGACGGTCGACCGCACTCCATCCCTAATGACCATTAAGCGGCCGGCTCCTAATTGTTATTCAGAAATGTGTCAGATTAAATAAAAAAATATAAGTGGTCGTTAAGCACGAACAAATAGGCAACGGGCCATAAAAAAGTGTGCTAAATATTGCCCGTAGGCGATGGTGGGTGAAGGTGAATGGCTCCAAGAGTGCTCACGTCACCTTCACGCAGTACGTCGTCAACCCTGTGTCCCACTATCATTGACGAGATACCTACCCCAATCCAGCACTAAGTCCGAGTGCTCAAAACTTGGGCTCAAAACTAGGGCTTCATTTAGACAAACGATTAACATGGAATCCCTAGACCCGGCTCAAAACAATCAACTCAAACAGAAACTCAATGCTCCCCAGCTATGTTTCCAATCATACTCTTCACCACGACTTCCTACACATAACTGTAGTCGACTAATTCAAAAAATTTCCCTTTCAAAAATTTAATTCCCGCTCTTTTCTCTCTTACCCATCCACTCTCCCAAGACGTCTCAAACGCCACTGGCCCAGAGATCTTCCCTGTCTAGTCTCTGTCAAGTCAAATATCAACCCCTAATATGGCGTTGCTATGGAATAACGTCCTAACATATTTTAAACTTTCCAAAATCGAAATATTATTGTTTAATTAAATAAACATGATAATTTACGAACTTTCAATCAGTTTTCTGTATTACACAAGCACGGTTCCTTAACACACATAAAGTTTCTTTTATATTTTCAAAGTGGTAACATCTCATTGTAACATATTATGATGTTTACAGGCAAAACAGTCCGGATGAAGTCACGCCACTTGGATGGGAACATATATGGGCGTGTCTCAGTTAATAACGGAAATGCTTTTAATTGAGCGAGAAATTTTACTTCCTTGTGGGCCACCTCGAACTAACTGTTCGTGACTCAGCCACCTCGACGGTCCCCCGTAGTGAATTTCAATTGGCAACCTGGCCTCTGACATTACACCGACACTTGTTGAAATATTCGGTGGGATAAATACACAATCGAAGTGTGCGTCATAGAAAGGCACGCTGATGATTTGTAGCTCGGTTGCAACATTATTTTCAAAATAAATTAATTAAAAAAAGGAATACTTTAAAAAGCTTACGATCTCATCGATCAAGTTTTACTTTGATATCCTCACTTTGCTCCTCAATATATCCTCACTTTTGCGCTCAACAAAATGTGCAGACTGATCATTTTGCCTTAAAATAACAAAAAATTCTAAGACCGGTGTGGAGATATACCAATTTGTCTTTCTTAAGAACAAATCAGGTGTTTCATGTCTGCATGACGCTACAGCGTAAAGTACCATCATTGATATTCATATTAATATTAATGCATTCTACGTCATATATATATATATATATATATACATAGGTACATTGACCAAGGCAATGTATGTATTGCCACAGTATGTATTGCAAAGAAAACGCATACTGCCGAAAAACGCCAATTAGTTACGCTTCGTTGACTGCTCATCATTTTTGCACTCCATTTTAAATCAAAACCAACTCCAGTAGACCAAATCCAGCAGATAAAAGGAACCATGCTATTCCAAACGCTTGGAGGCCACACAAACAGGTATTCCAAATTATCTTGAGCAAGTAGTATCGACAAATTTAAGTATTACATTCAATAACAATTACGAGCTCAAAATTTCAGCGGTAGGGATAGGTCATAGCAACGAAGTCCACCGATTGTGTCAGTACTTCGAGTCATCGCTCACAAATCAATTACTGGAAACCTTAAAAATATCCGACTAAATGTGGCATAATAATAATAATAACAATAGAATAGAGACTTACAATCGGCAGAGCGGGTGGGGGGGGGGAATAACAGCGCATTTCTTATTAAAAACCTGAGCCTCACCAGTGTTCGCGACAACAGCCATTGCAAGTTATATCGGAACTGAACCATCGTTAGCCAAAGCCAATAGGGAGAATATTGATTTGATTGAAAGAGACAATCAGACCTAATGGATAACAACCCTTGACCGGTATCTGAGAAAATTAATAGCTATGTATGTGGCGTTCCAACAAAAAAAAATGTAGCGTGTAAAAAACGTGTTCAGTACGCCTAGACTCCTGATTTATTAATTCCGGGTGGGTTGGACAGATCCGAGAAAAATGCCGATAATTTCAAACATGATAATAACACCTAGTAACGAATACAAATTTGAACTGAATTGACTAAACGAGAACTTGAATTCGGTGTACTGTAGCGGTGTACTTATTTTATTCAATGGCATAAAATAATATGAACAAAAAAGCGAATAGCAACTCAGTGACCCGGTCAATCGCTGACAGTTGGCACTGTTTTGAAAAGTTGTCAAAAAGCCTGACGGTCGCTTAAGGCGTTTTTCCCCGTTCCGCTTTCTTGACTAAACAAATATACATCAACTCCGCTCGACAATGTCCGGTATGATATACAAATCAGAACCGCTTTGTTAAATTGAATACCCCTAAGATATTGATATGACGTGACAGATTTTATGCGTATTTTATGCACGGATGAAAAAGGCGCACCGACAACGCGAACAATAAATTAAGGAAAACCATTTTCCCGGAACACTCAACCCGACCGGCAATTTAATTAAATTCCGCTATGCTGCATCCGTTGATGTAACCATACGTATTCATATGTTAAATACAAAATTAATACTACTAATACAAAATTGTCTATAGTATAAATCGTTTACCCACGACAAGACCTGCAATGATTGTAAGATTCTGGACTAATCAAGTAGCGTACAGTTAGCAATATATAGAGGTATTGCCCATGCCAACTGCCGACGAATCGCATTTTGTATTGAAATGAAATTTCTCTAGTTTAGGTACAAATTGGCGACGCCCCCGCCCCGCCCCCTCTAACAGTTTTACTTTATTATTTCGTTTATACCAGCGACTTCAGCGGCCTGTTTCTTCATAGGACGATTTGCCAGGTGCTTAGGAAATAAGCACACACAAAAAACACTCAGAAATGAGATCACTGTTCGGGGAATTGCGAGAGGTCGATGAACACTTTCCACATTCTGCTCACAATGTCCGCTCCCGCATTCCTCCCCTCTCCCTTATTCTCACGTAGTTCGGACTTAATCCGCGTTTTTTCTCTCGCGGTCGCGTCCGCGACCACCGCTTCAATTAAATGTGGGGGAAGTACGGATAATTTCGAAACTAGAACTCGATAGTCATAACCAACTGTATTAGTTGGTTACCGAACATTCATGTTTTATACCCCGCCATTTATGGGTATTAATATTCACGTACCATATTAACACCCATCCTGGTATTGGATATCCTAGCAATCATACATACATAGGCGATCATCACATTCCTAGCAAACTCCCCGTAAATAAGAATCTTATAGCCGCTGACCTGCCCTCCCAATCTGACACTAGGCAGCTACAAATCGTGTTTTATTCTATCGTGCCATAACAAAATAATTTACATTAATAAAATTTATAACATTTTTTACTGTGGGTATGCGGTGGTCACATTTTGTTTCTTAACGTAAATATATTACAAACGGTACTTGCAATTACTATACTCACAATGTGTTCCGTAAACTAATTCAGGCGACATGGAATACAGTAAATGGCCATATCGGTTTGGTGTATTTAGAATCGATTCTTTAAATATATCTATTTTTAAAGATAATGATAATAATAATAACACGTACCTTGAGTATCGCATGAATTAAACCGTAACAAAAACTGGACAAGAACGAAGGTATTTATGTAGAAAAAATGACGACTGTTAATGCAGTAAACTGCATGCTTCCACCGAATATATTCATAGAACATTAGTAGTGTTATTATCTTACTCTTTTGATGGGGTATTTTTTACTGCGATAATCCGAAGACCTAGTATCGTCTCGGAAAGTACGCAAGAAATCGGAGAAAGCTTGCGGGAAGTCCCAGCCACCCGCCGCCACTACCCACAAGACTTACTATGTGTATCGATAAAAAAATAACCTCAAGACCGGCCGGATGTCAAGACAGCTCATGAGCAATTATCATTTCATTATATTGTTTTTCATGGAAATGCCTTTCATATGAATTTATACCGCACAAATTTTATTTGCCCACTATTTACAAAATATTTTGAGTTTGCCTTCGTTAACACAAACCCGTTTTTATATCCGTAACATATGCGGTATTAGGAGTTCAAATCTTGAGCATCTGTACTCAGATTTTATATTATTCAGTTGGCAAACATCAACTACGATAGTTACAATTTATATCTTTCTTATATTACTCCCGAAAGGTGAAAACAGTAATGTTTGAAAAAAAATTCAGATAATCAATACCTCACCACAAATATCATTATAAAGAAGGGGGACTTGAATATCTGTTACTTTCACAGTCTACAGCAGTGAAACTAATGAATTCGAGGAACCGATACAGTAAAGCTCTAACCAGTTCAAATGTGGGGGTCTTCAAGCAGTGAAAGGCTCATGTTTGTAACTTCGATCTTTATTATTAAGTTCTTCGAAAAATGGGTGACAGGTTAAATCTTAAAAATATGTTACTTGTGAATAGCTTCACTAATCTGTAACTGTAGGCGCATAAATTTCAGTCATACTGGTAAAAATGTACGTACAGAAAAAGTATACCTGGGATAAAACATTTTGCAATCACATGCCCGCGGTTTCAGGAATGTGCTGTCCGATATCATAAAGGGCCACTGTATTTAACAGTGAGAATCTACACGTGGTCCTAACTGATTTTTCGCGAACGAAACACTCCAGATAAGAAACTAAACAACTGTGCGATTAATAATTATCATGTAAACAAGCATTTCATAACCAGAAACCTGTTTTACACCTAATAATTGTTGAAAATATAGTAATACTGCCATCACCTGTCATACTAACACCTATAATGTGAGTTTCCTGGGGTTTACGCAGACCCCCTAGATTAGTTAAGATACTTTCTTTCTATCTAATTAAAACACTTGTACTTTAAAGAAACAACTTACTAAGGATATTCAATTAATCAAATAAAATATATTAAATAAAATATCCGAAACACTGAATGGATATAATAGAAGGACCAAAACTTCCATTATACTGGGTGCTTCATCATTGTCCAATACGCTTGAACATGGCAGATACACGCCCACAGAAGAAAGCCTAGGATACGACAAACGGAAAAGCTAAAAAATCCACTACACCGGGTGCGGCTTTTCGCCATTGTTTGTACTCAATACTTTTTCAATATTTTTTTCCCCGATGGTTCCGATTTTCCTTGCAATTCTTTAGAGTTTCGAGTAGTTACATACTACTGGTTTAATTGGTTAATTATTATACTGACGTAAGCAAGCTGATGGATGGGATCCGGCTCAAGACCGGTTTGGTTGCGCGCGTTTCAAATTCGTACAAGTGATGAGAGTCCACTTGTCTGTGGAGAAAATGTGGGCTCTGCGTCATGACTTCGCCACGCCTAGTAACAGAGGGAAGAGAGACACAGTGATAGAGAATACTATAAAGGTAGGATCAGAGGAGAAGAATAGCTTCAGGCCAACAGAAACACACGGCTGGTGGACAATTACCAACCGCTATTTTTTCCTTCTCTCATTCCAATAAGCGAATTTATGATTTTATTATCAATAATTTTGCTGGCTAGTTGAAATAAATTAATAATTATTTTTATAATTTAAAAATAGAGGACGAATTAATTGTGTGATTGGAATCACACATGTGATTGGAATTGGTATACGAACGCCATTGGCTCCTCAGTTACTATCGTCACTGAGCGTTGTATCAAGCGCATTTTCAGTTGTGAGTCCAAGACACGCGTGTTGTGGGAGGAAAGAAGTGGTCCTTTAGCGACACTTCCTGAGAAGATAAAGAGAATTGACGCGGACGTAGGGGCGCTACGGAAGGAAAAGTCTCGAAAAGTGTCGGATTTTAAGAAACTCAAGCTCAAAAGAGGGATGACCTTATCGCACAAGGAAAACACTTATTTAATTACAAGCAAGGTATTTAGGCCGGAGTGGATTTTATGAGTTCAAACCCTCCAAAGAATACAAACAGTTAATTATTAAGAATTCATTAGCAACCATATTATTATAGTAATTATTACACAGGGACACCTAAGTGTTCCAGTTTGATAATTATTGTATCTCTTATTATTTCAGTTTTACATTTTTTCGAAAACATTAAATTTATAAATGTCCCCTATTTTATTTTTCTTCTTTCGGAATTGTTTATATAATCCCATCATCTGGAGTTTATAATAGATGCAATTCTGTCCAGGCCATCAGTCCATAGAGACTTTCGATTATACTCTTGTTGACGTTATATATTTGTTCACGTTAAATCATAGATCCTGTATCAAAGAAGGAAGGAGAGTTTCAATAAAAATGAAATCAGCAACAGGCATGTAAATCTGTTTACAGGAGTCGTTACTTTTCCACATTCTATACGAAAGTATTGGTCCGGTGTCAAGGTGATCTCGTCATCGAATTAATGCTGTTACAGGCTTTTAGTTATTATTAATTTCTAAGAATGCTATTAGATACAGTCACGCACTATTATGTGCAAGCTCAAAGGACAAAAAGACAGGAGAAAAGGTACATATTGATAATTGAAAATAGATTCTAAGAATGGATTCAAGTGCGCAGAAAGGTAAATTCTTCTGAATTCCGGTAATAACGGAGTGATCTGAGAGAAGCAGAGAGAGGCAGAGGCATGTTGGATACCGTTAGGGCATCTTTTCTGAATTTTCACTGACGGTAACAGTAACTAAACATAATAGTCTTTATCACATATTCAAAGCATAATATTGTTAATAAACAAAATGAAATTTATTAACGTTGGATGAAATCATGATTTAGATTACTCAATTCAGATAGTTGTGAAATGTATTCCTTAAAGGCTATGTAATTTGTTATAAATGAGCTATGTTTTACACCTTTATCAGAAAATATGTCTCTGCTCCAGCACTCTCAGAGCGTATAAAGACTGTTAAACCTTTTATCACATTGGTAATCTTATTTGGTCAACCTTGGATTTTTTCGTTTAGTTTTACGGATACAATCATTCATAATTACCAGTAAGTGCAACTGTTATGTAAGACATAATGTAGGATTAATCATGTTCCTTAAAATTCACATAGATGATGATCTTTGAACTTTGTAAAGGTTAAGAAGGATTTAAGTGATGTTGACGAAAGGGGAGAAATACAACTGGAAATAAGACGGGTTGGAAAGGGATGAGAAGAGAGTGAAACTTTAGGAACAGGGGAATTTACATTTTGGTATCGAAGAGTCCTGACTGTTCAATTTGACTAGAAGCATGGCGAGGGACATTTAGAGTCGGTGGTAAGAGTCGGTTCGGCCAGTCATCCCGATCCAAAGTACCAACAGTTCTCATTTCAAAGTCACTTTATAAATAATTGAAATCCATTTATCTTTGTTAAAATAAAACCAATTTTAAGTGAATCAAACAACAAAACCGTTTCCGAAATCCATGCAAACTGAGGCAATGAAACGCATGACCAACGGACTATTGATCGTGTATATCAGTTAAAATGCAGAATAATTTGTGCAAATCCAACCCTATGGATCAAAAAACAAAACGAGTACGCACGACTGAGATTCAAAGGGGTTTTAATAAAGACTGTGTGAATAGAGCCTGTCCTGGACAATGGGTTATTCCAGCGAATGCAGCCCCTTGTTTAATGAACTGTCCTTCATACGGGCTATATTAACTCTATTTCAAACCCGAATTAGAGAATAGGCTACAGTAAGCCACGACCTTTGTCAACTGTGTGCCCTTTGTTTAAATTTAAAAACTGAGTTGTGCACAACACGCAATTAAAATTTAGAATTTTTATCAACTGAGCTCCATGCTTCGTAAAAGCTTGTTCGTTATTATTATTATTATTTTTATTATATCACTTGGTCATTATTAAGAAAATAGTAACACCGAAGACGTTATTTTATGCAGATATTGGGATAAAAATTTGAGCTGCAAAATGGAGAGTAGTAGTCACTTCAACGGCCGTGCGTCATATCTTTCAGCACTCAAGGGCACAGGGACCCGCGAAACCGGTCACTAAAATAATGTAAAGACAGGTAAATCGTGCCTACCTGGATTACCTGCACAATGCCACAGGCCTATAAATAGGTTTGTTGCGTAACTCATTGAATTACTGAATGTAGACTGCGGCTGTTATTATTAACAAAATTGTAATAAATTCAAAGAGCTTTAAAATACTCGATCGCGAATGAATTAACGAATTTATAAATTACTCGTGATTTGCAAAGTCCGAAAAGTACCCATCAGAAAACAGTAGTAGACATCTTGATACTTTACTTTAGTACAGTTTTACAGGATTCGCAGTCTATGTGTATTTTTGTGTCTACGATTTAAGTTAGGGTAGTGTCCTAGGGCCACTACTCTATACGATATATGTCTCCGATATACCCACACATCCCTCTTCAGTCCTCGCCACATTCGCTGACGACACTTGTATATTCACATCCGACAAAAATCCCTCAACTATAACTAGCAAACTTCAAGAGCACCTTTCCAACATCCAGTCCTAGTGCAAACTGTGGAGGGTGAAGGTGAATAGCTAGCTCTAAGTCTACTCACGTCACCTTCACACTACGGCGACAGCCTTGCCCTCCTGTTCTTTCAACAATGCTCCTGTGGAGCAATGGAGCCAAACCGGGGCCTGGAGACATTGCGAGGACGACTACCGGAAGACGAGGGGAGCCCGAGAGCGGGTCTCGAGACAGCGAGAGGACGACTACAGAAGACGTGGAGCCGAAATACCGAGAGCGGGTCTCGAGACAGCGAGAGGACGACTACAGGAAGACGAGTGGAGCCCGAAACCGGGGCCTGGAGACATTGCGAGGACGACTACCGGAAGACGAGGGGAGCCCGAGAGCGGGTCTCGAGACAGCGAGAGGACGACTACAGGAAGACGAGTGGAGCCCGAAACCGGGGCCTGGAGACACCGCGCGGACGACTACCGGACGAGAGGAGTAAGCGTACATGTATTTTCATTGTATGCAGTTTGAATTGTTGTGTATGTTTGTAATAAATCGGTGAAAGCCCGAGTGCGATTATTGCATCTCCCTGCCGCCCCTTTCGGGAGAATCCCTCCACCCGCCCCCTACGGACTTACACAGCAACATAGTAATTAAAGTAGCAACAGTTTTTTAGAAGGACGGTTTTATTTTCGAAAGATGTCAGAGAACAATTCGTCCGTGTTTGACCTACAGCGAGATTTAGATTATTTTGTTTTGAGGAAAATTGTACCTTAACGAAGCTCAACTGACTACAAAAATCCACGCAAGAACTGTGACTCACCTTAGATATTTTAGTGAAAAAACCCTAACCACTGACTAACGCACAAGTACAGAACAGCAACTAATCGACATAATGCAAACTGGTTTGGGATAATAAACCAGTTTACTTAACCAAAAGTTGGGAATATCTCCGACCCCAACGGACTTCTCTGCGTTAAAGATCTTCTCAGGGAGGATTTCATGGTTATAGGGGAGATTTTTTTTCTATAGCATGTTTGAGCTCTGATACGAAAATATGTAGGTTAATTTTCAGATGTGATTTCCTTGGCTGGCGTACACTGAGCGCAGCGAGAAATTAATTGGTCTGAAAAACGAGTCAGGATTTGCACCACATTCTAATTAACGGGGAAGGATCCCTCTTCCCAAGTGGTATAATTCCAGGGCTAATTAGAGCCGAGCCATTTGATTACTTAAATCGCATTATAAATATAATTATTGCACGAATATAATAAACTTACTTTGTATCATCGAGCACATTACCAGAGTGCTTAATCTATAATAGTGCTGGCCGCTGACTTATTTTTTGTTAAGAACTGAACGAAAAAAGTTAAATGTCATAAAATATGTCTCCATTACACCAAAAGTTGAAACATGTATGATGCTTTGCCAGACTGAAACTTTATCGCTTTGACAATTATAAATATTATTTGCCTTCTGCTTTTACAACAAATAATATCAAAAAACTTCATTGGACTGAATTGCTGAAGAATTCAAAATTCGTTCTAATGAATACGATATGTTGGGTCAACAGGTACAACAAAACACCCTTAAGGGGCTCGTTACCGGTAATGAGTAGAAATTATTTGGACATGAAATGTATCTACAGAAAACTAAACCTGAATTATTAAAATATTAAATTTTGGAATGTCGATGAGTAATTCTACCCAATACCCATCCTATATCGTATAAAAAATAACATTATATAAGAAGATAACGCGAGGGCACTAACTTACAATGCTATTGACAAAGTAATATACGATATTCTAATAAGTAATTAGATATTCAGCCAATTAAATAATACATAAACTAATGCAACACACGGGCAATGTCTATCAATAAAATAATATCTAGGTAACCGCAATTTACAGGAACACATTGCCACGGTATATATATGTAAAATTTAAACACATTTTTATTTTTTTGTAGTAAACTGTCATCTTACTTTATTCCAAAGTGTGCCAACTATCTACGAGAGATGATATTTTTAACATATACTACATTTGAACACGTTATATATTTTACTACATTTCTAAACAGCTTAGCTTCTTTAAACACTACGAAAATGGCACTAAATAAAAAACTTTTTTATAGGTTAAATGCCAATTACTCCTGTGGTTCAGGCCTTTGGGAGGATGTTCCCGAGTAGTTTATTATTATCAAGCAGATTTGTGCTGTAATCTCACAAACGATATATTCGATTAATCTTGGCGATATGAAAGAATATTTAACCTGAGTTATGCAACCTACAATTTTTACATAATGCCTCATTATGGTTAAGACAAATTTGTTATGCAACGTGCATGCGTTATGTAAATAGTGAAGTATGTCCCCAATATTTTGAGCGCATTAAAAAGAACACAAGGACCTAAATGATGTTGATATATTTTAAATTTGGAGACAAGGGCCATTGACTACGTTCCCATGTTGGAGAGTTTCTGACCACCCTAATACCGATGTGCGTCACAATCGGCCTCTCCAAAAATTGAAGTGGATAATGCTGTTTTTATTTTCAAAAGCCGTCTAAGTAATTAATTGCGACCATAAGCACTAATTGGAACTGGTAGAAAACTAGTACAAATTTGAATACATTCCTTGTAAGAAATATTCAACTCATTTATTTTAACCAACTGTCTTGGAGGATACGATGACCAATTTGAGCATTTTGTTATCTTTAATACCACTCTCTCAGTAATATTGAGTTGCTTATGCATGAAGCATCCTGTTAGTACTTTCACTGTTAAGTTACTACAGTGCTGGTTAGTTAATAAGTTAGTTAGTAGGTAATTGGACAGTAACAGTTCCACATGATTAAGCATTCACCACAGGAATAAGTAACTTACTGTTTCCCTGAGGAAATGATACTTACAATGGCAAAACAAGGGTAGGGCCAAATTGGTCAGTTAAAAGAGAATATCATAAGAGAGATGATAAGTATGAGTATTATACTCCTCTATCCCTGACCCATTTAATTTACTTAAGACAATTTTGGCAAAAACACTGGTTAGATTTTATTAATTTTCACACAACATAAAATAATTGGGGGCAAAGAAAATAAGAACTACAGAAAAATACATAGCTAAATAATTAATAAAAACATGAAAAAAATCGATTTTTACCCAATTTTTAATTGGATTTTTTTTATACGAGAAAAGTGTGGTCAACATATGGGTTAAATGTAACAGAAGAATAAAAAAGCTAATCAGTTTTATTCTTAGTTTTTGTATCAATACCAAGGCTGCACTCAAATTATCTTGGAAAAAAATAATGTGATATAGAGTGACACTTTTTTTTAATTTGAACCAAAGAAATAAAGCCACATTTTCTACTGAACCAAGATAATCACATAAAGAAGTAATCCACACCTCAATCTGGAGTATTTATATCCATGTACATATCCATGTCATATCAGTAGATGTACCTCCATATCTAGTGGAGGTACCTCACCCAACACAGCTTCCATGTCACAAAAAGTTGTCAGTGAGAAAAGCAAAATAATCCTAAAGTGACTCACTCTCCAATTCTTAGCCATATTAATCACCATAGTGAAAAATGCACAAATGGCCAATAAACACTAATTTCCTTATGGTGTTTCCTTTATGTCAAAGACTCCATGTAACAGGTTTATGTTAATGATTAACTTGAAATTCTCTATTCTCATTTCATAAACGATGTTGCTCTGTTAAATAGTAATGCCACCTGTGTTACTGTGATACTATAATTCCCAGGCTTCCAAACTAACAACCATCAAAAACAGATGGGTGGGAACAATTTAGTTTTAGATATTATTTTTTAAAACAAAACTACATATGATAGAAATGGTTAGATTATATGTTCATGTGAAGACATCACTATAGATGCTAGATTAAAGGATTTTTTAAGCTTTTTTGTAGAGAGTAATGAGGCTATTGTGCCCTGTTATAAAATTTGTACACAGATTTGATTTTGAATTTAATTTATTATAATGCTAGAAACATTCAAATAATACTATATAATAGTTGTTGTCTTCTCTTTAAAACCTCTACAAAAACAATTTAAAATGTTTTACTTTAATAAATATATTCAGATATTTATTACCATTAAAACATTTACATCATGCAGATTTTCTGTATTGAGAAACTAATTTTACTTAATAAAAACCTGCCTGGAGTGTGTTACAACTAAACAAGAATACCTAAATTAAATAATGTATTATATTAATAACAATTTGTAAAATGTAAAATGATTATTTTTATCACAAGAATGTGTTGATTTACAAAATTAAGTGTGATTAATAAATGAATACCACATTTCACAATGTTAAAAATAATAACGTTCTTATATGTTTCAATGACAAACTCAGTTAAAGGAATAACACATTAGAATATTTAAAATAAAGCCTTTTTCATGCCAACATTAAAACTGCTATTATGTAATATAATTATAATTAATGATTAATATTAATTGAAGCAATTAATACTACAATATGCAGGTGTTTACCTGAACAATGTACTTCAGGGGAGAGATGTAATTCAATGTCACCTGTTGATTATTTGTCTGATAAGAAAGACAAAGGCCTTTTCAGTACACAATGCTTTATGCAGTTCATATCCGATAATAACATTATATTTCACGCAACGTAGAAAGACTGACTGTTGTTCTATGACATTAATTTCAAAGGCATACAATTTTGTTTGAAAGTACGATCTTATAAATTCCGAACCTGCACGGCAATTACCTCATACTTTGATAAAGTGATAATACCAACATAGCAAACTATCAGGAAATTTCCCTTTTATAAGTATTTAATATATATGTTAGAAATACTTTGAACATTCAAAATGTTCAAATGTTCATAAATATTTTTGAAATGATTCAAACTATTACTCGTACATGTTTGAAAATTTTTTTCAACTTTTCCTTTGCATGCATCCAATATTTTATCTAAGCATAATATAATCTTAAGTGCTTGTAAAAAAAATGCCACTACAATCATAACTGCTTAAATGGGGGTTAGCCAATGTTATACATGTCCTTCCAGGTTAAACATTAGATGACTTTATTTGCATGTCACATATGTTAATTGTATATCATCACCAACACATTTTAGGAGTTCTGATTACTTTCTTTTAGTAAAATATCATTCAATTTGGTTCTTTTCCAAAGATTAAGTATATTATCACAGATAGGTCTGTGAAATTTACGATGTCCTCTCTGCTATTTGGTGGTAAACATTTGTCACATCCAATATGATATGGAATCTTATAATTATAGTCTAGAAATATAGTATAGTCTTAGAAATATAGTATAGAAATATATTCTGTAAGGAACCAACAGTGGATCAGCCCCAGTGGTCAGTGCCTGTACAGGACCTTGATATCCATATCTACAAAACAATAACAGGAGAAGGTAAATGCCAAGCTCCTGAATTACCCATGAAGATTTACATAGTAATGTGATTCTTATTAAATTCTGTCGATTCCAATCAAACTACAGATTTAGAAGAACCAATAAAATTTCTTTTTGTTTTGGTAACACTATATGGTGAAATTGCCCTTACACTCATTTCAATTAAAATTATTTGATCAAATATATATCACATAAAAATCTAAACTGAGTACTTCCTCGTCTACAACTCTACAACACAAAGTTTTACTGCACCAATCATAGGCTAGGAAATTCAAATATAAAACATCCGATAAAAAATAAAAAAAAGAATTGAATCAATTCCATTTATTTATGAATATAGTGTCATAAAATATACATTAAAACTAAATGTGAATTTTTCTTTAGGTAAATACATTTATAGTCTATGTAATGCTTATATTAGAGTATATAAATATATACTATATATAAATTTACAATTTGCTTTGTAAAAAATGCAAAATATAAAATCTAACCTTTAATACATCTTTTGCAAGCATATCATCGTATCCTGATTAATGCAGATTACAACAATATATGTAAATATGTTATAAATAATGCGCTACTACATTTATAAAATAGTGCATTTGCGAAATGAAATGATGCCCTTCTGATATTTTGAGCAAAGAGATTTTAAATTACAAAAAACATCATAATATGTCAAGGAAGCATTGCTATATAATCTGAATTAAATATGGTATGTAACGGGGAGTTGAGGTTTCTCTTATGTTTTGCCTTCAGTTCAGCTTCAACAACCAGAGCATTTAACTCATTAGCACTGTAGCCCAACAATTGTTTTAAATCACAAACAAACTTGTAAACAAATCTTTTTCCATGGACCTGTAATTCAGAGTTCAATAGACTTACTTATTAAATAAAAATCTAGGAAATAAAATTAACAGTGTGGTCTGTGTGTTTGTACCAGTATAACTTCCTGTTTATATATATATATATATATATATATATATATATATATATATATATAGTATCAAAAACCCATATCACCGTATCATAAATATTTAATTAAATATAGTTATTTTAACAATATAAATTTTTTGCTATTGTTTAATGAACAATGGCAAGCTGAATGCATTAATAAATTTAAACAAAATTACCTTAGCGATCATATCACCATCATAGTAATATCTAAGTGCCCTGCTGAGTTTTTCATAGTTCATTGTGGGTTTATTTTTTCTTATACCCCATAATTGAGCAACTAGTTCCGGGTTTATAAGTTTGAACTCTCCTTCAGTTTCTAACCATTGGATAGCATCACGATGATTTTTATCAGTCAGAAGTTCCAATAAGAACTGCCAAAGTTGAATCTGACCATTGTTGTTTCCTGTACACACCATACCACACTTTAATAAATCTGCAGATAAATAAGAAACATGTTTAATAGCAATAATAGTATCTGAAATAAATAATTACATTTATATACAAATAAAATCTTACCAACTCTGGATACAGAGGTAGTAGGTGATGTACAGGTATCAGAGTCAACGTAGAATACTTTAGGCTGTTTACCCATTCTAATAACTTTGTCTTCAATGCGTGTTTTAAATACCTCCTCGTCTTCACATTCTTCTTTACATGAATCTTCCTCATCAACAGGTTCAGGTTCCTCTTCTATTTCCTGTTTAACTACTGGTGCTTTTGGTTTAATCGCTAAAGTAAATAAAAATGAATTAAAGAATATAAGAATATATATATTTCAAACTATTTTGAGTCATTTAGTTTTTTGCATAACTTCATATAAAAATTAATTGAATTTACAATACTACAATAATAAATTGATATTATATTTGTAAACTTACTCATAATTAATCATATAAGTATACTTTTATTTATAGGTACCAGTGCATGAAATTATATTTTTTAATTTAAACTCACCTACAATTTTACATTTTCTAAGTAGTTCAATATGTGTCCAAAATGAATTTCCAGGATCATTAGGAACTTTGGTATGGAAGACATTTAAGGACATGTTACAGAGTTGAGCACCAGTCATCATCCAGTCTGATAGCTTAATTCCAGACAAGTTGAACTGGCGTACAGCCCACAACAACCAGTGTCTTACATGAGGGATTTCCCACTCCATTGGATCTAACAACATTTGAATTGAAACAATAACTACAGTTCTTCCTGTTTATAAGAACAACATAAGACAGGTAAAGTGGATTTTATGGACTATTGGAATGGTTAAGTTCAAAAAGTTAATGCAATTGTCCCTATAGCATAAAATAAACAAAAAAGACTTCATAAGCCTTCAGTTTTCTCTTTCTCTACAGTTTGAACTATAAGCTATTTCATTCAATTATAAATATAATGGATGTATACATGAGTATGTCCCAATGTTTGTTTCTTCACATAAACTATAGAATTAAATATATAATAATAAGATAAATCATTGATAACATGAATGAGCATTTTATATAAGTGGTCCTCAGAAAGAGTGCTAATTGGGGACTATACCAGTATTGACCTTAATAAAACAAGAAAAGGTTGATTATTACTTAATTTCAACAAACCATCATTATAGAGAAGATATATTGTTTTGATAACATTATCAGTTATAGTGCAAAATGGTTCGCATATGAAAAATACCATTTGCCAGAATACCGTCTTATGTTTCTAAAGTTTTGAAGTTACATTTCCATCAGAACATTTACATATATGGCCCAGTGAAAATAGGTGTCCATTTTCCTAAATATAGTCCTATATATTTTTCATATCTTGGAAAAATAATTTAAGTAACATTTGTTGTGAATAAAACAGTAAATCTTCTTATTTTTTTACTTTCAAGGTATTATAGCCTAATAATTATGGTAACTAATATATATATATATATATATATATATATATATATATATATGTATATCCTACAGTTAATTTGCATGGTTAGATATACCGTGGTTGTAAATATAAGCAAGATGTTAAATACTATGCAAGGCATTTTTTATTGCATTTTTGTAGTGCAATTGAGATATTTTTATGCCTTGTTAAGGGTGTTCATACAGTCTATGTTCATTGTAATACAAAAGAAAGAAATGAAAATAATACCATCAGGGATATTTAGTTTTATTTGGTCCTTTTTGAAGTTTGCATCAACAACCCATCGAACTACTCGATCCTGTTCTTGACTAACTTGTTCGTTACTATCTCTACCATCATCTTCATCTCCATCTAAAAAGGTGAGTAATTATTAAAAATTAATAATATTAATTCAACAATATTAATATCTTCAAAATTAAAACTGAGCAATATTAATCAATATACATTTTACTGTAATTTATATTATAATGATATATATTTGGGCTATTAGGTACTAATATATACTGTAATACCTCCAAATATATTATTATATAATCTAGAAATTAGAATAAGCTTTTATTTATACTTGCTGTTGTCAGTAATTGATATTATAAAGTCAGTAATCATATACATTTCAAAATTGGCTACAAGGTTTAGAAAATGTTTATTATATTTGAAATTTTAATTGAAATTAAGTTGGCAAGATGGCCAGGTAATTCATAACTTCAACTCCCAAGCTGTTAATAAAATTACCAAAAATTGTATTATTATGCCGATATGAATGCATCACCTGCACTAATATATGAGAAAATAAAATGATAAGATGCACCCATTAAACATTTATTTCATATCATGATTCCAACAATCTGTCATCTCCACACTTATTTGGTCCTGTGCTACACTGATGGTTGCCCAGTGGTAATCGTGAAGTACCTCACTAAACTACTGTTTAAATGCTACTGAGAAGAAGAGTGGATACAAAAAATTTTTTTAGGAATCAAAACTCTTGCACTACTGAACAGGTTATCTTAATTTTTTTTACCTTCTTTATATAACGCATAGACTTATCTTAATTTATTTTTTATTATAACATAGCAACAAACTTACTCGCATTTCCAATTTCAACATATTCTTCAGCAGGTTTTAATACATCAACAATATTAATTTTCTTTAAACCATTATTGTCTACCCTCAGTTGTACATTGATCTGAACCAAACCTTCACCCTGTACGCACTGATCAACCAAGTTTTTATGACTCTCAAGCTGAAACATACAAAAATTTTAGGAATCACAATAGGAAACTAATATACATATGAATAACAAACTTTTTCTAAAATTAAATTTGATAATATTTAGAAACATAAAAACTCTGATTAGTTTCTCTGGGAAGACTAAAATTATTATAAATTGGTATTCAAATGAAATCTAACACAATAATGTTTGGAAAGGAAAGGGTATTGTTTCAGCATCAAATAAAATTAATGCAAAACACCTGTCCAAGACAGCAAATTAAACATGATTTATTTTGATTAAGTTGTCAAATTCCCTCATCATCATGCTAAAAGTCAACATACTGTTTGGGTATCTTGTAAACAAAATCCATAATCACTGAGTGAAGTATTCAGCCTCTGTTCGAGTAAGAATTTTAATGTAGACAAAGGTTCCCTTATATCCATATGTAGCATAACAATTCCATGCTCATCTTCGCTGTAACACAAAAATAACAATCACAATATCATACAACTAAGAAATTAATGCAAGAATTGTCACATCAGTAATTTCATATACTTTGAACTCATTACATAATGCATTATTAAAGAAATGACAGAATAAGTTTAAAAAAGTGTTCACAAGAGTATATAGGTATTCAGTATTATGGAAACATCTCTTAAAGAATAATAATTATATAAATACCAGCAATTTCTCTCTAATATAAATATACTTACCTGGTTTGAACTATACAAGATGGCAATATGTGCTCTGAGTCATCCTCTTGATCATTATGCATGAATTCATTTGTTAAATCTGCATCTTCATTTACATCCCCTTAAAATATATAATTTGCCTGTGTAAATTATCATTAAAATTTTCAAAACTTTCTATATCAGAGAAATCACAATTGCTAGAGGAAATTATATTTTATTCCCCCTGAGTGTAACAAACCATCACTTAACTGATAAAACAGTACTTGGTATTATATTGCCATTAATAAAGCCATAGACAACAACTATTTGTTTAGTGATTTGAAACAATGTAAAATTAACATTATTATAATAAAATAAATAAAAATGTTAAATTATAAAGCCAGTACCAGAGCAATGACACATATTCAAGCTGGATAAATTTATCATTAGACAAAAGTACCTAAAAGATATTTAATTTTTACAAAAATAAATTATTAAAAGAGCTCCAAGTACTAAATATTCTAATAGATATTAAACATTTGAGAAAAAATGAATAAATGCAATACCCTCCTCGGCTGAAATATCTTCTTCTTCCAATTTAATCCTCTTTGGGAGAAATCCATTAATGACATTGCTATTATGATTTTCACTGTCTTCTAATGGATTGCTACATGTTATAAATCTGGAAGCACACTTGATATTATACGTGTCATTATAAAAAAACAATGCATTCATCATTCACATCATAATTGATTTTTCATATTATCATAAAATAATGGCAACAACAATATTGAATAAATCATACAATAATATGATATTCAATAAAAATGAGTTTTGTAAGGATAAACATAATATCTAAACAATATAATTAAGTATGAGTTATTCACTTGCAATTTTTAAATTCTGTCAGCTAGATAGGATACACAATTATCACACTAAATTATGAATTGTTCCAGATTAAAGAAAACAAAAAAAATAAGTGGAAAACTTGCTGTACACTTGTGATTATATGTGTATACATTACTGATATATATATATATATATATATATATATATATATATATATATATATATATATTCATTTAATGTATACTCATATAATCACAAGTGTACAGCAAGTTTTCCACTTATTTTTTTTGACATATGAACACATTTTCAACAGGTAGATTATTCATTCTTTAATCTGGAACAATTCATAATTTAGTGTGATAATTGCGTATCCGATCTATATTATCTATAGTTATCTAGTATTCAGTGTAGTATATATATATATATATATATATATATATATATATATAAACACAACATATAACACCGTATTTAGTATATATATACTACACTGAATACTAGTTAACATAATCAAGATACTTTAAACAACAATGCACACATTAAAAGTATAATTTTAATGTGTTGACACAGTTTAATGTTTCACTAGAGTGTAATTAAATAATAAACAGATAACATTGTCATGATTAAAAAAAGTTGCTTTTATTTTAAAATGTATTTAAAATTCTCTTACAATTAAAAACTATACAATTGACATTAGTTAAACATGCATAAATAACATGTTTATTTGGCAAATGTAGGTTGATCCATATACCTTTTGTTTAAATTCATATTGCCTTGATCACATAAAAAATGTTCCCCTTCATCAGAATTGAAGATTAGAATTTTGTCTCGTATTTCCATTGACGCCTAAAAATAAAACACAGAATTTATATGACTCCGATCACTTCTTAGGACCGACAGTACGGGCAAACAGTAATGATAGCCTACATCGTAATAACCTTCACTGTCAGACCAAATACCGTCCGCCGATGAATAAATCATGCACGCGGAGTAGATGGACACCCCACAATCAGAATTTAATACAATCAAACTATAAAAATAGTATCAAACAAGAAATGACAAGCTAGAGTTTATAACCTAGCCAGGAGGGTTTCAACAGAAGCTTATTCCGAATGTAGACATTACACGTGTATCAAGTAAGCGGTCGCTTATATGTAACTTATATAACAAATACTAAATTCTATTCTTCCACTTTCAAAATTCTAATTAACTCAGCAAAGAAAAGCAACTTAGCATTGATTATTCCATTAAATTAAGGTGTACAATTCTACAAACAATTATAGCGGGAATGAAAATTTGGGCTAGTCCATTAATAGTCCAGAAGCAACTTACACCCCTCAGAAAGTAATAGACTCGTCCAGTACAAACTCATATTTGCGATTTCGGGATTCTTTTTTAGTTTCAATTCATTCCTTTTTGAGTATGGATTCAACTTTGCAAACTCATTTTTAATGGGTATTTAGGTATATTTATACATTGGTGCAAACATAACATACATGATCAAATTAACTTTAATAATTCATAAACCATTTATTTTCTTGAGGGTAGTATATTTCAGTGGTGGGTCAATTCCATCTGTCTTGAAAAGAACAAACTTTGTGCAGGTACTAACGATTTTTTAAGTGTAAATTGCCCCCCTCTAGGAAAATAGATCCATCTTTACTATTGTTTTCAATGGAATAGAGAAACAAATTATGTATAGATTATACTTGCCTTTTATCTTTACTACTAATAATTACAACTATACTTTATAGTTATAATATATTACTATTAATTTATACCTTTACAGCTGTTATATGAATAACGATAAAAATAAAATTTACACATTTAAATTAAGCACATTACTTGATATTCACAGACAAACACAAACTGACAAGCCTTTGTGCTTGTGATACAAAGTATAGTCATATATAGTAAAACATTTGAATAGATTCACAAAGTTTGTTGTTTTCTTCTTTTATATAGTGGAAGGGAATGAGTAATAGATTTTTTTTACTGAATATTGACCCATGGTGGGAGTTTAGTTGCTTGTAAAAGCATCAAAGGACTACTATGGTAGTATGATTACTATAGTAATCCAAATGTTACCTTACCAAGTATTTGAGTAATATACAATAACCATTCTTTGTACAGATATAGTTAAAGGGAGTACAAAGAGACTCCGCAAGACACCAAGTGGAGATGAAAACAAAGAAGGTGAATACCTAGTTCATCATATGTAAGGGATTTACAATGGAACGTTGATTGAAGATGCAGTAAGCAGAGACATAAGGTAAAACCACAAGACAATCTTAGCCAATATAATTATCAGCAATAAATTACATAATCATTTAGCAGCGAGCAACTGAACTATCTGAATAGATTTCTTGTGAACCTACCATCATTTAAATATTATAAATTAAAATTACAGCTTTGTCACATTAATAAAAACTACTGAAATGTTTTATTATATAAATAATAATTCGAAAAAAAAATTCAGAAGTTTAACAATATCTTTATTCATGTATATTAAATTTAAAATTGACACTGGCTGGCTAACTTGAATCTTGTAAACAATGATTAATGGTCATAATCTTTTCAAAATAAGTTGGGACATTAATGTTTATTAAGATTATTTTATTTAAAATTCACTATTTCAGACATTTAAATGTTATTATTTCTAAGCATTATAATCATAGCTGGTTAAAAATGTGAGCAAAAACATACTGAATATTATAAGAAAAACAAATTCCTATTCATCACACGGTGTCCTTTTTGATTCACTTGCTCATGAATGAATGCCTATTTCATATTATTGGGGGAATAAATTACAGGAAAACAAAGCTACATTTTTTTATTTCACAATACATTAAATGTAAAGCATAAATACATGAATACTGATGAACGCATTAAGCCAATGTTGCAACTACAAATGCATCTTACCTACATACATGTTACAAAAATAATATGAACATATAAAAATAGGTTAAATCCTTACTAAAAAATATGTTACTCGTTGTCTCATAATGCATTTCGCTCATAGTAATGTCTTAACAGCTCCAACATAAATACTTCGAACCACTAACAGAATAATTTGAAATATTGAGAAATCATTTCAAATATGTCTTACACAAGGACAATTGGATGAAAATATTCTTAATATATTTTTAACAACTACAATCTTTAAACATTTTATTACATTAACTGATTATTGTTAATGTTACAACAGCACTTACCAGTTAAAACAGCAACACAAAAGTTCCTATTAAAAGCTACTGGTAAGTAATATGGCAAAACAGCAATAATGATAACTGCTTCACCTTTTGGGAATGAATGAAAAA
This sequence comes from Lethocerus indicus, assembly GCA_019843655.1. Classification (NCBI taxonomy): domain Eukaryota; kingdom Metazoa; phylum Arthropoda; class Insecta; order Hemiptera; family Belostomatidae; genus Lethocerus; species Lethocerus indicus. The sequence continues at coordinate 15,573,589 of JACDQD010000008.1, forward strand.
CAATTACAAAAGTGAAAAAATACCACCTAACAGAGGTAATACCCAATATGACTGCAATAAAGTAAAGCCAGTACAGGCAGAAAATATTAACCACACTGTTGCAAGAAATACGGCTTGTACAATGAGATTTAAGACCCACAGCCTGAAACAGAAATTAGATAGACAATCAATAAAATTAAAAACAAACTGAAGCAATGCAAAATTTGAACAATTAAATTACATAGGCTATACATTTATGCAATATACATATGTGTGTGTGCATGGATACTAGATTTTGACATGCTCAAGGAAAAATTCTTTCTTGCAAATAATTGAGAGGAAAGGGTGAAAGTACCGGATTATCACATTTCATTTTTCATTGCCCACAATTTAGTAAATGTTGTCAAGTGTCATTTCAGGCTGGGAATAATTTAAAATGTTGCTGAAAGATGCAACATAAAATATGTTGAATCTATTCGCAGAATGTTTTTTTAATACAGACAAATTTGCTATTGACAGCACTTTTACCCTTGCTTATTTTCACTCTTCAATATTTTATTTACTGCTGATAATCAAGATTCTAAAACAATTATTGCTACTAAAAAAGGTTATTATCACTAGCATAATGATTTATGATTAATGCTACTTACAAACTATCTTTCCTTTTTCCAGCCCCCACAGTAGACATTTTTTCATTATTCAGGTATTCTCTGACCCCTTTAATTAAATTCTCAAAATAAGGTTTCCAGTCCAAAGAAGAAATGTCAAGTCCAAACAATAACTTCTCACCATCACTCAGGGAATTGTGTAAAACCATTGTCTGTTTATTATCATACATCCATTCAGTAAATATGAATGGCTCCAAACGATTCAATGATTTATTGATATTTCTGTGAAGCTTTCTTAAACTGAAATTAGAAACAGAAATAGATTTCAACAGGGTGAGAACATAAGTGAGCTAAGTACATTGTTTACTACAGTATTTATGATAAGACAATTGTGAAACCATAAACTCCATGTATCATGTCAACAATTGTCTAATTATGAAACTAAAACTTACATAGGACGTCCTCCGCAAATGTACATAAATGTGTCCAGTATGTAGGCAGGTAAAATGTGGAATATAAAGGCAGAAACCTTAAACCAAAAAATGGATGGAATGAATTTGATATAGGGATACCAAACTGCACCCCGGAGTGGGTACCTATGGAGAACTGTATCCATTTCTGAATGAACATGACTCCACTTGAATGGGTTGCTAGTACTTGATGTTAAATGAAATACAGGTGTCTCAGATAAACTGCAAACAAAATATTTTGTTAGAAAGCATTAAAAAGAAAAACAGTTGTTAGCAAATAACAACAGCATTATTTAACAGTATTAGCTAATAACATCAAACCTAAATGAATAATGCTTTTAAAACAACTGCACAACTTATTATTACACATAATATTTTTCTGGCACTACGTTATTTGGGTTATTTAAATATTGCCGTGTACCTTTTAGTAGCAGCGTGCCAAGCCCCAGCAATCATACCATTCACAACAATATCTACCGGTATATAGTCACAAATAACATTTGTATCCATTGGTAACCTACGAACCACTCCTTTAGTGGCACCCATCATAAATCCCTGAGGCCCATTCTTTGAAATTGTCCAACCCTCCACAGGTTCTTTCCATGCTGCTACAACTGAAATTTAATGACAATTATAAATTACACTCCTTGAAACATAAATATAACTAAGTATCTATCCCCAATTTAAACTGTAAGCAGTGTATGACACTATTCAATCATGGAATAATTCTACAAAAATATTTTATAACATCTACTTTTACGGTAAAATAAATAATACAGGAGATCCATATTCAATCAAATAATACTACCAGAAATAAAATTTCTTTTTATAATGATAGAAATATAATTTATTAGAATAAGTAAAAGTGCAATATTTTAGACCTTTAGGCTTTATTCCTTTTATTAAATGGGTGCCTGTAACACCTTTTATTGAGAATTACTCCTAATACATTTTGTATTTAAGAAAAAGAGAAAATTTTTATCTTCATTTAATTATGATTTTGAACACTATATATACATTAATGTAAACATGAGTTACATATTGTTTTTCTTCTATACTCACTCATGCCTGGTCGAACTATACATGATGGGAAGGAAGAAAATGAATTGGCCACTTCATGTTCAGCAAGAGCCTTAGTGAATGTGTAGCCATTCAAATGGGTGCCCAGTATCCTATAAGAAGCAAAAATAGATTACCATTTAAAAGTCTCCTAAAATCAATTGAATTATTACCAAGAAGGAACATTAAAAATATAATATCAAATTGATGTACAAGGTTTTGGAAGTTTTCTTTTCACAATTACTTACGTCGGTGTTATACTTTCAATAGCTTCATCAGACATGGTAACTGCAATTTGTATCACTTTATCAATATTTTCTGGAGCTGGATATATAATTTCTTCTGCACTCTTACGGTTTGAATTGACATAAGCACTTGACACATGAAGCAATGCCTGTATAACAGGAAACAGACATTTTAAAATGTTACCAGATATAAGAATGACATATCAACTAGAAAATAAGGGGAACTTAAAATACTAAAATTAATTAATATTAATACTAAAATTAATATCCTGACCCAGGTTTAAATCCTTGACACTAACCCAATAAACAATTGAAAATCTTCAATTGCAAATTTAAGCACATATCACTCCAGTTCCCTCATTAGAATTAAATAATAATTGTTACAAAAAATAATTTTGGGTACCAATGTTTAATAATACACAATTTTAATAATAAAAATAATCTAACAGTAATATATAGTAAATATAAAGTAATCTAACATTGAGATGCTTCATTTCTTTGCAGAGCTGAACAATTCTTCTGGTTCCCAACAAATTAATAACAACATTTGATTTTAGTGTTGCTTCAAAGTCCAACGTGGCCGCACTGTGAAAGACAATATTCACTTCATTGATGAGTGTCTGCCGATCTGCTTCACTCAGTCCCAAATTTTCTTCTCCTATGTCACCTGCTACTGCCACAAGTTTGTTGAAGATGTCATTCCCCCTTTCGCTAATTACACGCTCGAATACCTAGACAAACATCATGAAATATCAATGCTTTACATGGCAAAGTAAGTATGCCCAGGTATGTATATAAATTCAAACATATATCCAATGACTGTATAATATAAATTATATATATATATATATATATATATATATATATATATATTTTTTTTTTCTTTCAAATATTTCGGTTCCTTCAAAATATTCATATTAATGTATAATTCTTGAAGTGAGCATTTTTTAGATGTTTTTCTGAATATATATTCAAAATAATATTCTCCAAAAATTACTCAATACCAAATTAATTCAGCCTTATTTAATTTTTTTTAAATTATGCGGGGGAGGTCTGAAAGAAAAGTTTCTGCTTTATGGAGCATATCAGTGGGTGGTCAATTAACTTTGCTTTATGGCCCATTTCACCAACTAATTTGATAGTGTGTTTCGGTTCACACAACTGTTCAAAAAATGCTATCATTCTGAATACAATTGTATAGATGAAATTCTTTAATTCACACAAAACAAAAGTGATGTTAGACTGAATGAAAATGAAATTATCTATACAATTAGAACACAAGGTATCACCAAATCAGTATTCAAAATGTAGCTAGCATTAATTTCATACTGCCTGCCCCACATAAGGGACAGCTGAGACTTCACAAGCATAAATATGAGTTTAATATAAAATATATAATTTTACTCCCCATTTGAGAGATCTTTGTTTTATTTAATCAATAATTATTAATTGAAAATTTATACTTTGAAAAGAACAGTACATTTTTAGGAATTATTACAGAAGAAAAAATGTTATTCAATACACATAAACTTACACGATTTTTTATAAATTCTTCCAGCCTTGTTTTCACATCTTTCCCATACTTCTGTCTTACAAGAAGATAAATATTTCCAATATCAGGAACAGTCCTCAGTAACTTTTCAACCAGAGCAAAGCCCACAAATCCAGTTGCCCCAGTTAGGAAAATATTTTTCCCTTTGTAGAAATCAATTATATTTGACTCGGCCATGGCTACAAACATATGTAAATTATGAGACAAATTAATGTATGGATGCTTAAAGGGTATATGATAATACTAGTTTGAGCATTTACACTGTTTTCAGTATAAACAAAACTTGAATAACACTAATGTTATTGTAAAATGTAAAACCTGATAACTGCAAGCTCCCTCGAAGAACACTGAGAAATTCTTAAAAGCAAAAGGAACTAATGACTATCCCCCCACCAATATAACCATTATCCCCACCACGTATTGTCTCAAACAGACAATAAGAAACTTTCATAAATAATATTGTGTTATTGTAACTATCAATTATTATTATATGATAATGCATATGCATAATTAATATGAGTAAATATACAGTTATTATTATTGGAGATGGCACATTAAATAACAACTTAAAATAAATTGACAAGGTATGCATCTTTTTGTACTGTACTGTATTCTTGAATGAAATTGATTTATCCAAATATTGCATATTCATAAATACATAAATATAGTAATGTCTTATTTTCTATACTAAAAACCTCAACTGATAATTACTGAAAGAAATATTTAGTACTTCAATAACATGAAGTGTGGGAAATAGACATTGTTTCTTTATTCGAGACACAAAAAGCAATACCTATATGAAATATACCAGCTAAACTTTCAGCATTGATAGCATTTAAATCTCGGGCTTATAATTTGAAAAAAAACATCAGTTGATGGCTTTAAAGTTCAGTAACGTTTTTCTCAGTTAAACATTTCGGAAACATCCATTAAATCATTTGTTTTTCAACTTAATTCCCTGTGAAATGTACTTGGTTTTCATTCATTTTCTATATTAACACGAGAGTACAAGAAAGTATCTATCAAACCACTGCCGGCATTTTTAGCAAATAATCAATTACCGCCTATGCGATAATGTACAAAGTAAATTCACAAGATAAACAGTAGATCATACCAGTCACCGGTTGACGAGGTCGAGACGATTGTGTTTGAAATAAAGAACAGGTAATATCACAGGGAAAAGGGCGATGGGGAATGTTTTTTAAGCCGTGTTGTAGGTTATCCGACGAGAATACGGAAGATAATAAACACAAGTCTATAGTACATGAGCCAGCAGGTGACTAGGGGATAAGTTCAAGGCCTCTACGATAGTTGAAATCCAGTCCTCTCTAGTATACTCGTCAACAATATAAATTCATGTCAGTAGTGTTAATTTCAAGTGATTGTTTCTGACCACTTCTCTTTCGTTAATCCCAGAATTAAAACTGTTAATATTTACATACGATATTTTCTCAGCAATTCAATGAAGAAAACGCAAGGTAAACAGGCTTCAGGATGTGCACTCTTCAAACAGGGGAGAGGTGACGCTTTTCTAAATTCATAAGTAGAAACTTTTTGTATCAGGAGGGAAATATGGAGGTCAGTATTTAATAAATTATAATACTAGTAACCATTGAATTCAAATGATTTGTTAGGTAATGTTCAAATTCTTTTTGTATTCCGTATGTGAATACAAATTAAATAATTGGGCAACATCTGATATCCTGTAGACGGGAAGAAACAGAATTTTCGAAGGTCATAACATTTTGAGTTATGGCCTTGATCGCGTGATGGCCCGTTCCTTCTCAACACCCGTTTCAACATACATATGTATTAAGGTCCTAATCTGGTCTATACCCTGAGTAATTGTTTGCTTTGTGAGCAGCGTCAACAGAAACTAGTTCCAGTACCGGTCGCGCCTTTCCAGGAGATGAAAGGTAGGGGAATAAGAAAAAGTTCTAGGAACTCTCACAGCCAGCCGAAATTCGATCAAGAAAAACGAAGAATACCTCGAATAGACTTCATCCAGCCAACCTCAAAACTTCACAACAGACGAAACTGACGTGGACGAAGCGGCAGTAAAATCCACTGGTAATGAACTTATCGCTAAAATTATTAAATCAAGACTACATCCAATAGTAGTTCGCAGCTACATACAGACTACTCCGTCACCATAAATAATCTTAAAAGGGAAATCACCTGAAATACTGAAATTAAATGCCGCAATAATAGGATGATATTTCTTACAAAATATTTCAGTAAGAGAAACTTTAAAAAAATTCTCTACCGCAGATATACAATACTGTACGCACATACTCACCAAAACAGGACAGTAAAAAACCTACCTCCCAACGTAGGCATAACAGAAAGAGAAAATTAACTAGTCAAAAAAGAAATAAGAAGAACTGTACAGAAAATTACACGACTACTCCAAAAATCTATTGTCAATTTACATGGTAAAATTTCAACTTGAGACTGGTATTAAGAACATCGTAGAAATAAAGCACATCTGTTACAGAAAAGCTGTACATAAATGTGTAAATTAAACGTGCCAACTACTGAGGTACTCACTGCGCGAGTTTTCGCAATTGTGTCGTATACAAGAAACGAGTGGAGATACGTCGGAAGAGTAAGATTCCGCCAGTGGACCAGGAGCAGACTACATCTGGCTAGAGATCTGTCGAGGAGCAATTCCCCCTCCTGAAGGTAACTATCACATCCACTACTACTACTACACGTTCACCAAAAGTCGACTGGAGGCCTCGACAGCCTACATCATCTAACGGTGATAACAACCTCTAACTGTTAAAGAATTAACAAACCTTATTAATTCTTAGTTGTTCTTAGTGATCTCTTATTTATTGGCGAATCCCTTGATAATTTTAGTTGTTCAACTAGGGAGGCAGCATTAATGGGTTATTTAACATAAAGACACACGGGAATGATTTGATCACTTTCTACACTGTTGATAAAAGGATTAATTTTCAAACTCCTCAAATATTTATTACCAACATGGTTAATCTTGGCCATAAACTATTACTTAACCAATAGAAAGTTTCAAGTAATTTTAAATAGACATTCATCCTTGAGATTCTGGCCCTGTTCGAAAAGAGGAAGTCGCACTGAAACTTCTTTCAATAAGCCGATTGAGAAATCTGGATCAACGAGCGAAAGTCATAAGCAGGCCAAACAGATTGACTAAACAAAATTCAGTAATTACACATAGAGTAACATACAGAATGACATCTTAAATTAGTTTGCTTCAGCAAGAGCTTTGTTCCGAAGGTCAAGTCATTAATAGTTAAACCATTAGTTTTTATTTATAATTAGGTTTTGCACACGTGATATCGGATCCGCGTGTAGACTTGTCTGTTGCGGCAAGTAATTAACAAGCAGTGTCGTTGGACGTGTTCCAAGTTTTGAACGAGAAATAGGAAATTAGTTATTTTGATTTAATTAATCAAAACGTGTTTTATCAGTCACGCAAAAATAATGAAATGCTGTTTATAATATCATTGGGAATACAGCAAGGTGAAAATCAACAAAAGCAACCCTCTTCCCATCAATGTCATGGTCGTCATTTTTTCTTCGAAAGTATCCCTTTCTATTGTGGGTTGTTGCTAATGAAAGTAAATTGGGAACCTTAAAATGTAATCTGTTCACCAGAGTTGGAAAAATTTCACTTTAGACATAGTAAATATTCACTGCCTACATGTTCCAGCGGACAACACGGGGTGTACAGCTGCTAGAATTACTGCTCCTTTTTTTTAATTTGTACAGAATAAACACTGTGTATTGTTCTTCTCGTCAATGGACGAAGTAATATACATGCCGTCAAGGAGGTCTATCTATGCACGATTGCAGTGTGAGTACTCAACGTGCATCTTCAACGCCGCTCGACTCGATTTTAATATTCTTTTTATAGACAGGCCCGCGTTTAGCCTACCCCACGCATAGCCGAGTGGTCTCTACTTAAGGCGGGCCCCCACTGAAAGGTGGAAAAGGACGAAAAAAACCCGTACCACACCTTGAGACAGAGTCCTCATGGGAGAGTTCAGGTTTCATAATTATAGACCAAATGAAAAGAAAGGCTTGGTATGCAACAGGAAAGGTAATATTCAGTAGGATAGGCCAGACCCCGTCGAACCCCGAACACAGAATTGAATACTGGGAATTAAGTGAAGGCGGTAAACTGTCCCGGTCATAAGTTATAGCACTTGAGTTTGGTGATGTGGTCTAATAAATACCAATTTCGGTAATAGATATACCAGCGACACTCTTGAGGGTGGCATTGACGAAGCATCGCAATTATCCTGCCTTATATAGTCTTTCTTTAGTGTGACAAGGGGTAAACCCTTAAATCGGTGTTCGAATTGCCGGAATATCAATGGACAGAAGAGGACACGACGGCGTTTGTAAAGCGAAGCAGTAGCCGGGATTATGTAGGCAAAGCAAGGGCGAACGTGTCGTTAAAGAGGGGAATGCTGTTCGGTAAAAAATGTAATACTTCGTCATTGAAATCCACGACCGAGCGCTGACCACCAATCTAGCGGGAACTAAATTTGTCCTCGAGGACGGCACATTTGATGACCGTTTGATCACATCGCCGCTGGAGTCATCAGCTTTTTCGGCCGTACTGGTTATCTCCACAAGCATGACCTCGCGGACTCTGTGAGGATTAAAGCCTACTGTTACTGTACCTGTTATGTGCTCGTACGGCAATTCGTTCAAGTCAACCTCTGGTGCAAATTGTTCTTGGAACCTGTTAATAAAAGTAAAAGGTCCAAAGGTAAAAGATCAAGTAGGGTCTATTGACGTCTCTCAACTGTGCCGTTGTCCGCAGTCGGTGGTTCGCCTGTTAGCGAGTTTCAACATCATGTTACTTGTTTCAAGAGTCCCATTATGTTATCTTTGCAACAGAGCTATTACTGGTACACTGTCTACAAGATAATTAATAGTGCATTGAATTTTCAGCAAAGAGAAGCCTAAACGGTGGCATGATAAGAATAATACGAAAGTATGCAACTGGAAGATTGTCTTTAACTTCCTTGACTTTTACATCAGTGTATTCTGCGAATAATTGCCCTCTTCTGTAATATTAATTTTAAGTTCATTATCTGGTTCTTTTTTTGGCGTCTTATTTTTTCTGATTTCAGGCTTGAAGCTGGAATATCATTCTGAACTGAAGCGGCGCAGGAATTTCTACAACTCCGATTCAAAGCGTGGCGTGATGAAGCCAGCAAAGTATGAAAAAAATTAATGCAGGTATTTTACATTTTAGTATCCGCTTTAATGTCGGCAATTGAACTGTACATACATTTTGCACAATATTGTGCTATCTATGGGTGCAGAAATCTCTCGACTCTGCCCTGTACACGTGTACAAATTAAGACTATTATTGGACCGTATTTAACATTCCGTTGAGTAATACTTAAGTGAAATCGAGGTTAATAAAAATCCTCCCCGACCGGTTACGTAAAATTCTGCGATTGTTCGGGCCAATATATCTCGGATTCAGCTTCCGGCAATTCGACCCGACTTGAGATTCGAAAATGTTCACTGGAGGAAGCGTTATTTTGAATCTTTCCGGTCTAAAAATAACAGCCACTCCAGCCTAACGACCGGATGCGCCCAGCCAAACTAGGGCGGTTTTAACTATTCGACCCCGGAATTGAGAAAAGAAGAGCGAAATATAGTTTTCCATAGCGATGTCATTAAGTTAATCTATACAACATTTTAACTTTATTATTTATTTAAATTCTTAATAATTATTTTGTTTTGTTTGTAATATTTGCCCTAGTTTGTATCTTTTTGAATGTGGAGTCCAACTTGGCCTATTTTATGTAAAGATGTACATATTTGTAGGAATCTTATAGTCCTGTTCTCACAGGGGTATAAAAAATCCGTAGATTTCGTTCTGCTTTAGATCATCAGTGAGTTTGTGGTAGTTGCAACATCTACTGCTTGTGGTTAAAGTATATCCCCTCCAACTTGTTTTTGTCATTTTTTGACAGGTTTGAGCTCGCATGCTTATTCGACCTTTATAACAAGCCTCTTCTGTATATCTCACGATAGATATGAGTTGTGCGAGTAACCTTTATATGATCGCTTTGGATTAATTCGTCGGAAAAAAACAACTAATTTATAATAAGGTCACTTCTGATCTGAAACCGAATACTTTTAGAGGGATCCTTGATTTTTTCGTTCCTGTCTCACCTTGTAAGGTTATTTATGGTTTTCACCCGCTCTGTATAACCTTGCAGCGGCCGCAGATGAAATACACGCACGCCATTATCACTGCGATGTTGTTCCGGAGTGATATTATGCCCACAGTCGCAGTCACCAATCGGTAGAATTATGTGTTATACTAGAAAGGTAACCAACACACCTCATAGCTACGCACGAGGCTTCATGCCTACCATACTTGAGAAGGGTCCTATCTGAAACAGACATTTTTTTTAAACCAGTCTTCTTTAGACGTGCGTGTCTCGATGAGACCGTGAGAAATGAGGAAGGAATAACAAAAATCCAAACACTTATAACGATCGCATTACTAATCAGTGACCGATTCTATTTCGCTGTGAACAAAATTCTTCCGGTCTTCGTTTCTAGCATGGAATAGAAACATAGATTGGAATAGAGAATACTATAGACAATAGAGTAGGGAATACAGTAGAAAGCAGTGTAGAATTGAATGCTGTAATAATTCGAGTAATGTATGAACTTGAAATATCCAAAACTGTATTGTTTCAATGGCGCACCAGGTATATAGCGAATACAATTTAAAAAGTTGGTGTAAGAAATTCTGTAAACTACAACGTTATGGAACAACGGAAAAAACTTGTGTTGTTAAGTAATGTTAGAACAATTGAATAGACTTTCTCTACAGTTCTAAAACACGAAATGAATGCAAATGTATTATCTCCAAATTCCTCGAGACATTTCAGCTGTTGTTTTGGGTAACGATACCAGGTTTGGCGATGATAGTGGGGGCATTGTTGCTAAATCCCAGGCGAAAGTCAGTTCAAATTCTTAGACGCGATTAAAATTCCTATCTTCCCTTTCCCTTTCTGTTTTGCCTTATATTTCTGAAATGCGCTTGGTTAATGTTCTAAATTCTATGAACAACTAAGTATATTAAGTCAAAATGAATCTACTACTAAAAATGTACTTCTGTCTACAAGATAGTAGACTTATAGTATCTACTCTGGAGGTGAAAATTTATGAGGTATTTGAAAGTTGGAATTATCACCGACTTTCTTTCTTGTCTTGTCCCGCGGTTCGTTGGGGTTTCCCTGTTCGGCAGTAGCATTCTGTAAATACGGCGGACTTCAATTGGCCGCTACGTATATTCCGGTTTCGTGAGCCGTTAGAACAATTTTGGTTTCAGTTCTTGGAAAAAGTCCGCGATCCGTATCGCCCTCTCTTTCGGGCACAACGGAATGCCTGCACCCAAAACAACTTTACACTTTTATTCAATTTTTTTAAAAGTGATATTCCTTTATTACTGACTTTCATTAACGCCACACGTTTACTTGCCCACAGTGACACGTGCGCAGGTACGGGAAAAAAACTTCTTCCAGATAAATGTCCCCTAATGGCCCCCCTCCGGTACAGGCTATTTCGTCATTGTTGTTGGCTATGAACACTTGCGGTCAACTAATTTTCAAAGGTTTTTTGTTTGATCTGTAACGTACAAAACAGGATACATTGATATCTTTCGGGCGTCTGTCATTTTAGACGCGATAAACATTGATATATATACATATATTGATATATATAAGGGGACTGGTTATATGAGTAAGGAGCACAAGGTCGATTTAAAAGAAACATTTTTCTCGTATCAGCTTCACTATTTGACGCATTTTCTATTTAATACAGACTTCATTAAACTTTGTATTAATTTTTAGATTTATTTTTATAATATTTATGTCATTGTAATTTTAAAATTCTGTAATTCGTTTAAATGTAAGTCGACTGGGGCTACAGAAGGTTGTAAGAGTGACGATATTCGAAACCCCCTCTTAAACGGTATCTTAAATTTACAATCACGTTTATTAATACGCTTAAGTTACTTTAAATGCGTACAATATTAGTTTGAATAATTGGTGAAATTACGATAGATACACTTGCCGAGAGCCTAACTTACACTTACTGTATGTTCACTTGCGGGGTTGCTGCACTTTCGCGCGAAATTGGGTTTCTCCAAGCATGGGTTTCCCTTTGTACTTGCACTTGCGGTGACGGCGAACAGAGTCACTAACACTATAAACACCGCGCAAATAGTAAAAAATACACTGTGTCACGCTCAATCGCATTACACGCCAGGCTTATACACGCCTGCAGGTTATGCGTAGTAGTAGATGGCATAATATAATGACAGAGGCCCGGCAGAGAAAAATTGTTTACTTTTACGGCCTTGTAAATGTTGGATGATAACAGAAGAAAAAACATTCCTGCTGTCCTTGATTACTAAAATTGTTCAAAGGTAAGAAATGACGTGAGCCATTGGTCGTTTTAATAAGTCTCTGTATTTATCCCCCATATTTCCAATCAACTTTCTTTAAGACATTAACAAACGTAATTTACTTCATTATTTCAAGTTTGTACAATAGTTATTGTGACTTAAATTATTGTATTCAATATATTGTATTCGCCATGTTGTGCCAGTGTCTGCGGTGACGAGATAATTAATCGACGGGCGTTCCTTACTGACGGACTTCTACTTCCAACTTCGTGAAGCCCCAATTTAAGCTGTCTAAGTCGCAAAGCACTAATTCAGTTCAATCAACATTGAACCGGTTCTCCTTTCAGTGTCTTCAGTAGTGAAGCCGTCGATGAAGCGTACGGTAAGCACTGTTCTTTGCGGCGAAAAACCGAAACCGATCTAGCTTAGGACAAAATGTGTTTGTGGAGACGGAAAATTGATAATATCTCAAACACTCATGGACCTTCAAAAAAAATCTCCAACAGTAGTTATTATTTAGATTAAAAACTTTTTTTTATAATAATATATTTTCATGTCCCTTTTACATTATTATTACACTGTCTGTAGCAGTGGCCGGGCACGTAAATTTAACTATTTATTGTATGCATTTATACTGAGACCATACTTTCTGTTCTGAAAACAAAGACAAGAAATCCTTCAGGAGGTTTGCTCGTTTTGGATAACTGGAAAATCCGGTCCAATAAAGGTGGATGAGCGTAATCCACTTTTAAAGATTCCGACGAGTACCTCACAACAAATCCTTAGGATAATGTAAAACTAACAGGAACGAGTTTTGCGATTTCACATTTTACAAGTGATGCTAACAAAAACTCGCGGATTTCCAGTCTCCCAAAGTCATGATATTTCAAAAACAAGATAATAAAACAGATAGAGCCCTATTACACCATGTTCATTAGAAGGGGGGGTTGGAGAAATCATCGACAGACTCATTATGGAAAACTGCAATTATTTATCGCTGTAAAAAGCTCAAGCACTAAAAACATAAATTGGCTTGGGCTATGCCAGACGATTGCGATTATTTCTTCTGCAAAAGTAGGGATAATGGAATTTTACAGGTTGTCATGTTATTATATTGTAATCAGTCAAGAATTTCTCAAGGACTGAGACTGGTAATTTACTAGGGTGTTTAGTATGAATCAATTGGTATACCTGTAATCTATAATCTAGGGAAATTATGGTAGTATTTTTCTGTATGCGGAGCATCTGAGTCATATTTTAAAAAAATATTTACTCTTAATTTACCCAATAATCGAAAAACTCTGATACAAACAGTACAAAAGTACACACTTAACTTTGGCACTCGGTTGGAAATCATTTTTACCTGATAATTTACCTACCGTTTCAGTTTCTAAAAATTCTTCGTGTGTTGTTGAACAGGTGAAGATTGACAACGCCTAATTGTTTTACATATTAAAGAGAGGAACCGAGAATAGAAGATCTGAATCAGGTTTATTGATTTTTGGAAGAATCCAAATCAAAGATCAAGGCAAACGTTTTCTTCAAGAACCTCACTATTTTTAGCAACAGGTAATTGGTATTTAAAGTATTATTCCTGCAAGTCTCACATTTCTGTTTAATGTTGGGTCCTATTTTTGCCATTCCCTTCACTTACGGAGATGACTTCTTAAACTCCCCAACAGTTAATCTCTCAGTTAACTGACTTATTTATACTTTATTTTTATTGGGTTTAGAACTGGGACAAGGGAAATGTTTTTTTGGAATGAATTATACATTGTTTTAAATTGTTTGTTCATAGTACTATGCATTTCTTTGGAAGATTCTTTTTAACTTTTCCAGCTGTTTAGTGGTCTGGAACAGTTCTTATGATCTTCCCTCACTGGTTTGGTCTTCTGTTATCAGTAGCTGATATCACCACATATTCTCTAGGTATTTTCACCCGTTTCAACGTGTAGAAATCATTTTTAAAAATGGCCATTTTAGCGGCCGACTTGTAGAGAAAATTGGGAGAAAATCCGAAAGCACCCTGGAGGAGGGTCTTCACTTCTAGCTAGGAGGAGCCTAAAGTAATGTGAAGTGCATACAATAAGTAAACATGAAATTGTAAATATCCTGTTTAGAGCACACTAAGTACTAATGGTGGTATACTATTTCCCAATTCTTGATTTGAAATATTGTACCAAGTGTCATGCAAAGTACAGTGACCCAAAGTTTGGTGCTAATTGATTGCTTGAGTGAGTGGAGCCATATTTTTGCTTAGCTTTGCATTTTTTCCCAATTATCCAAACAAAAACTGTTTATATAAACTAAAGCAGCTAAAGGTGAAGGTATCTCTTGTACATATTCTGTAGAAATTTAAAGAAATCCAAATTTTTATAAACTAATATTTAGAGTTGTCCCATGTGGATCCAGAGCTTCAAATTGGAAATTTCAAGCTCAAATAATTTCAGAAAAAATATTCAGAATTTAATATTTTTGGTTCATTAAAATTATGACAGCATACATTTTACAGGTATACTCAAATCCAAATTAATATATTCACATATATAAACAGGTTAGTTCTATTTTTAAAATCATCTTATTATCATTTTTAGTTTAGAACTATAAATGTTAAGTCATTTCAAATATATTTCAATATTTTACAATTAGATTTTATTATTGTTAATTCAAATTTTCACTAAATTTTTAATCCTAAAGCTTAGAGATTTTTAACTCTTATGTATTGCATTTCATTTATAGCGCTGGAGTAATATTCAGACTGTCATGGTGAGAATTTGCAGTCATGCAAAAACTAGTTCATTATTGAAGTATCACTCACAGTTTCAGTGTCACATTTTTAATTTTTACTTTCTTTATTCTACTGCAGTGAACAACATTGTCCTATATATTTGGAACCTGTCATACAAACAATGCTCTAGTTTAAATTAAGAAATAATAAGAAAATAGAGGTTCTTTGGTAGTCATTCAGTCAACACACTGATATTTTGTTTCTATTGTTTATACATTGGTTTGGTACTCCTTTTTATAATCAGTAGAATATTGGCACTGTAAAATTCATAATTTGGTTTTCTATTTTCATGTTGCACCTAACCCCAATAACAGTTGATATATTCAGAATAATAGTTTAAATTATACAGTTGAGTTAGTTTTAAAATTGTCATTAAAAATTCTTCTAGAACCTTCTAGAACAATTCTAGTTTCCATTCCACGCATTCAATATTCAGGTAGTTGTATGAATAGCTTCTGGAAATTTTACATTGAATTTGAACAACTGTAGCAAGTAACACATATATCAAAAATTAATATAAAAATAAAAAATATTGAAATATAGTGAGAGTAACAAAATAATTTTATACTTTCTGAAGTAAAGGAATCTTTAAATTAGATAGGCTTAATAAATATGGTTGTGATATTATTTTTCGTGACTATATGTTGCATATTTTATGAAACTATGTACTAATCATATGCTAAATTTCCACACTCAGCAGAATCACACGAGAAATTCTGCATTTTCAACACCCTATCGAGGTTGCCAACTCAGCACCAAGAAGACATCATAAAATGAGCGACAACAATTTATGTAAACTTCAGCAAATGAAAGGATTCATTCTGTGCGGTTTACCATATCTGGACATTACATCTGGATATAACTGTTATTTATACAAATTGCTGATTTATTATTATTTTGTGAATAATGTGTTAGTTTGAAAAAAAAATCTTTTGAACAATGTAAACACACAGGTGTAGTATTATGATTTTATGTTTAATAAAAATATTTTATAAGATTTTTGTATTGTTATTTATATAGTACAATTGCCAACTGTGCTGGCTCTAGCACACACACACTTCTTCCAGAAGTTCGAAAAACTGCCACAAGAGAGCAGCACCTACCGGACCAATAAATGCTGCCATCTAGTGGTGATTATTGGAACTCTGTTAACCGTTATTAAAGAAAATCTCTGGACAGTGCTGCAATATGGTGGTCACCATTTGTGCTTAAAATAGCACCTTTATTTCTTATGCCTATACAGTTTAAACAGTTTTTTGTATAATTTAATTCAGAATTCTCTATATATTAATAAATTTAATTATGAAATCAATATATATCTTCAATAATATATTTTAGACCAATAGAATAAACCAAGATTTTTTAGTTGTTATTTATATCGATATTGCAAAATTACCTTTTATTATATTATATTATTTAATTATAATTATAATTAATAATTATTATAAAAATTATTATTAAAAATTTAGTTATTATTGTAATGTTTTTTGAACTGTTGTGATATATACCATTATTTTTATTTTCATTTGTGCTAATTATTATTTGTAATTTTACTTAACATATATGATCATAAAAACTAAAGTTATATGACATTTTGGGAAATATATGGAATTGATACATCTTGTATGAAACTATCAACAATTTATTGAACTATTTACATCATTGTTCTATAATGTAATGCAAACGGCATTATGTCACAATGTTATAAAATTTACAATTTCCCAGTTTACAAAGTTTTCTGTATCTTAATTTTTCTAAAACTGAATTTTGTAATATCTTTTGCAAAGGTACAGCAATGATTTTATTTATTTATAATATAATATATCCTAATTAATGTTTTAAAAATAAATTCATTTGTTAACAATCTATATGTACAAACGCCTTCATAATTTCAATTTATTATCTCAATGGACGGAATATTTTATTTATATAAGAATCCAAAGGATTCAATATGCTTAGATATCTCAGTAAAATAAGGCGATGGTAAATGTACCGACATTACCTAAGTCCGATGTGCCTCTCCATTTTTATAATATAAACTACCTAAGGTATATAATTTTACCAACATTGATACAATAATCAAAAATTAGTTGAGCAACACACAAATACCTAATGCAGAATTTGACAGATCTGGTAAAAGCAATATACAATTGCGTAATTATGTTGATAATGGATGAGTTAAGATATAAATACAAATTATCCAAAGAAAATCATTCACTAATAAAACTAAATGAGGGTGGAATGTTTCTTGTCACAATTTCTAAGACATCTCATGTTTCAGACTGATGAATCAGTAGTCGTCAGAACTATTTATTTATACATTATGATAAGTCTTTTTTGTACTGCAATGTTCTTCGATATGAATATCGCTCTCGTGCGTATCCAATCTCATCCTTTGTAAAATAGAATAGTACATACGTTTATTCTATTCTTTTAAAACAATAAATTCATATTCGCCAATGAATACATGTAATTGAACACGATTTTTAAATACGGGAATTTAAAACACACAAAGAAAAAAAACAGAAAAATTGTTCGTACGATACACAAATACTGCATAAGGCTCACAACAAGGGGCCTATGTCGTTGACGCGTCTTATGTGTTGGCTTCGTTCACGAAAGCCGGGTTTGTTTTCGCCTCTGACACCTTGTGGCCGTTCATCTGGCCGTTGGCCTGTTTTGTTTTCTTGTCGTCATTGGCCGCGTAGTGCGCAGTGCCCTCGAGGCTAAGCGTCTCCTGCCTCCCCGAATTCCTCACCAGACAGAACACGGACAGCACCAGCAGTACAACGCCGAAAATGAACAGAACGTAGAGCAGGGCCGTCTTCAGGATTGGAGGAACAGTCGACGCCAAGTTCATCAGGTTCAGCACTTCCTCAGGCAGTCCATTAACACCCTGTTAATTAAAAATATATAATGCACTAACGTATTTTCATTTTTAAAAAATGCCTGTGTCGCTTCTCTTCTGCGGAAATAGTTTTAGAGTTATTTTCTTCTTTATTTATACAGCACAATTGTGCCTATTCCGTTATGCACGTAGTTTTATAGTTTGAGGCCCTGCATGGCTTAAGAGGAAATGGCCACTTGATTTCCTCACTACCTAGCAGTAGTGGTGGCAGGACCGGGAATACAATCAATGGGTGGATTCCCAATCAAAAGGAAATTGACGTTATCAAATTGTACTCTCACTAAATATAATTTTAAAATATTGTCCTCGTGACTTAAAATAAACAAAAAGAGTTTTAGGTATTTTCAAGGTATAGACAATAGTCTATGTCCTATTTTTGGTTTATCCTATTATTGGATTTATTATTATCCTATGTATTGCCATATTCTCCTTGCCATTGTTAGAAACTTACCATCAATAGTAAATGTATTTTTTTATTGATTCCATTCAGTTTAGGCTTATGCCTATGGTCAGTTATTTATTATAATTTCTATGCATTCCCAGGCCAGACATCTAAACAAGTAAGGATTTTAAGATTTATTTATTTACACATTCTGTAAACCGTAGGGCTATTAAAAAAAAAACAATTTGAAATTCTAATGAAGAAGTATTTTAACCATTGAGGCTAAAATTCTAAGTTCATGTCTACAACTAGGCTATATGCAGGCCAACCAAGCAAGAGAATATGGAATATATAAAACAATAATTATTCTGGAACATTGAGAACTTTGCTACAACAATTTTAAATTGTTCTATAACTAATAACTAATTTTTTTATTTGTAATGAAATATGCCAACCGAACACAGTTCTACTTACATCTTCAAACCACATTATTGGAAACACGATGTCTGGGAAAGTCTGCACCTGTTTAATATCAACCACTTGGCTGACTGCTAAATTTATCTGCACTCTTGCCTGCGCTCTTAGTGTAGTACCAGTTGTCTGTAATACAACAGTGATTTCTTTAGAACACACATGTTAATAATAATGAAGTTTCAAGTAGCTGTTACCGGGGTAAACAGTCTAACTATTAAAGCAAATTATGTACAGTGAATAAAATAAATTATTAATTAATGTCACAGAACATATAACAGTAACCAAGTAAATTGGATCATCAGACTTTAAATTGTAACATGATCAGGTCAAAGTAAAACAAGATTAAATTTCACAAACAAATGTCTATTGGAATATCTAATGAAGGTATTTATTATACAAATTCAACTTATCAAAATGGAACAATAATAATTATATTGAATATATTAAATTATATCAATTATTAATGTTCATTATTTAATTCATTAATCATTGGTAATTATTATATATGAGCAATCATTTTATTTCTGTCTTTATCATATTTTTTTATTTTCCTGCTTATAACATATCAACATTTACAGTGTGCTTAACACTGAAATATTGCTATAGTAATAAGTTGCTAATAACTGTAATAGTTTTATAGTATTTCTTAATTCAAAAATTCTGGTTGTGCTCTGAGAATCAACAATACCACAGTCACAATGTATTTTAATAACAGACCATCTGCTAATATTTTCAATGACTGTATACTGTAAATATGTAAATGTTTTTGCCTCTTTTTTTTGCATTTGTTTGTTCTGTTATTGCTAGCAAGGAATCCCTTATTACAATAAGGATTTGTTTTAAATATATTCGGCAAAAAAATAATGGCAACTTACAGGTTGAATATCAAGCCAGAAACTGTGCTTTTCAGGGTCTGGTTCTGAAATACCTTCTACGGCTTCACGAAGTTTTGGATCACCCAGGTAAAAGTGTGGGAATGACAGCATCACAGGTGAATCTGAACAAAAGAATTTTATGTTTTTATGTTGGCTCAGCATAAGTTTTGTATTTTATCAAATCAGTATTTTGTTTTGATCATGTATGTAAACAAAACAGTATTTAATGTTCGCTTTCACTAAAACAACAGAACATGATCTGCGTAATAATACTGTGAAAGAGGACAATATTTTATTTGGTTAAAAATTCCGCATAAAGGAAGAAAAAACAAAAAGTGTTTACTCTCAATGTGGTGAAATTAGACCCTTCTATATAAGGCACAAGGTCTTATTAGGTGTAATTGAAAGACACCATTTTCAAGACATTTGTCTTAGTCAATCAAACATTTGTAATAAATAAGGTGACCGGAATAGAAAGCGAAATTGGCCAGTAAATCAACATGTCTCATGTTGTCCACCAGTATATTCAACAAAGTATTATAATTTCAATGGCGAACATATTAAAAAAATATGTTTAGAAATCTGTACAAGTTTTGTCTGTGATAGATCGAATAAAAACTACTTAAAGGCGGGTATAATTTTTCTTACAGTTCAATATGCTATTCTGCTATTTCTTGTAAATTTTAGTATTGTTAAAATTACAAAATTATTGTTTTCGGATGTATTTTATTTTATTATAGGATATCTATTTACTATTTTATTGAATGCTACTTACCGTACTGGCAGAGGGAGACGTTCATAAGGCCGTGGGGTGCACAGGGGGGTCCCGAGGGGCAGAAACATTCGTTTTCAGGGTTCTTTTCAACTTCGGCGAACACGTTCTCGGGAGGCGAAAATCTGTAGGCCATCACATCGCCAGGCACGGTCAGTTCTTCTTTAAACCTGTAAATTAATTTAATTTTATATAAAATAACAAGAAAAAAGTACTAAAACAACCATTCACAGTTTCGAACTTTAGAAAATCATAACAAAATGCTTTATATTGGATTAAAAATATTGCACCATTTGACATTAGTTCACTGCTCAGAATTGTCTATCCAATGTTTAAGTATCCTTAAAAATGAAAAGTCCGACTTTCACTTAAATTTAATCCACTACCTAATGTATGTTATTAAATGAAAGTTTAATTTGATTAAACCCAAAAACGATCTACTATAGGAAAATATTGACGAGAATACCGCATGGGGCGAAGATATTTACAGTCCAGCTAGATAGAAGTATTGGTTTCACTCTCACCCGTTTCCGAATTTCTTCGTTCACTTGCGATTCCTCGTAAAAGCGAGATGTCAAAAAACTCCTTGAACTTTGAAGTGTTCGTATCAATCTGTCCGCAATT
This sequence comes from Lethocerus indicus, assembly GCA_019843655.1. Lineage (NCBI taxonomy): Eukaryota > Metazoa > Arthropoda > Insecta > Hemiptera > Belostomatidae > Lethocerus > Lethocerus indicus. Next base: position 15,594,771 of record JACDQD010000008.1, read on the forward strand.
GATTTAATGACGGGGCTCCCAGGGTTGAGTTCTGAACGTTGTTCAGAACTGTTCAAAATGTTTACCAGATAACGATTTTTTTCCCAGCCGAATTTGACGGCAAAACGCTGGGAATTTTGTCCGTGACACTGAAAAGTCTGTGGAGGAACGGAAGCGGGCAAATTATTGTTTTCAGCGATGCCGGAACTACTTGTAAATATTACTGGCGCAATTGAGACACGGGTTTGCGACAGTAATCATCATTTCCGGTTTTACCTGAGCGTGGATGGGTACCGATCATTGGGGTACGGTCAAAAATGCTTTCCATAACAAACGCGATGACTATAAATTTTCCTTGAACATCCCGGGGCAAAAACCCTTCTAATGCCACATCACGCGATCCTACCGCGAAACCAGTTCAAGTTCTGGCCGCGAAAACCTTCGCTCATTTATCGATAACGATTTAATTGCGGCACCGATTACTCACTTGAGTGGCAGAAGTCGGCAGAGGTCTTTGTCGAAAACGTAGAGCGTGGTGTTGGGTGTGATGTGCGGGGGAAATATCGAGCCGTCGCTTCCCATCAGCCTGTTGCACTTCTCGGTGGTCCAGTGCTGGAGGTGGGACTTGCCGTTGAACTTGTCGATGTAACCATAACGGGCCATATCACCGGCCCCGGTGAACATCGTCACTATGTCTTTAGCTGTGCCGTTTTTCTGGAAACAAAAAACAAAATAAAACTTTGTTTCCAGGCGAAAAAGAAAAAGAAGAAATAAAATACTGTAGGTTCGTGATGTTTCTGTCTCCTCTCGCTGGTTTGGTCTAGCAAAAGACCAAGCCAGCGAGAGGAGACAGAAACATCACGAACCTACAGTATTCCAACCCCTCGCAGACCACAAAACAGGTATATCAAAGAAGAAATAAAACTTTGAAACACGAATGACCCCAATAGAGAAAAAAACATTCTACATACTTAAGAAGGGGCTCGTAAAAACAAACATTAGACAGGAACTCGAGATTTCTAACTCTGGCATGGTTTCGAATCGGGAGACTAGAGTGTCTAGTGTAGGCATTTGAAAAATACTAGCACAGCTATAAAACATTAGTCTCACGAAAGTTCTCGAAACGGAGCAAACAAATATTACTTTATTTTGTTCAGTGCGACCCTTTATATACGAAAGGTTGCCCCCACCACTGGCGTAGAGTTTAACAGATCAATTCTGTTAATATGTTTAGGTCGATAAACGACTTTCGCTGCGAAATAGATATATAATAGAATTAGATCACCGATCCTATAGTAAGTGCAGAGTTGAATTTATTAAAGTGCGGTGTGGGTCACTTTAATATTGTAAATTAAACAAAATTACCTCGCGTTGCAAATTCCAAAGCAAGCCTTTATATATGTCACTCATATATAAACAAATAATGATTGTAAATATTTAATTTGTAGTACTGGTAGGGGGTGGGGGTGGGGGGCATTAACTCCACACGTTCCACGCTGTGCTTTTTCACGCGAGGAACACATAAAAACTGCACTCCGTTATATGCAAATGCGGGCGGTTTCTTCGTACGTAACTGTTCTGGCGATGAAGAAAATTACGGAATTGGGCTGATTCAAAATAAAGTCCAAGGCGAAAATTTCGTCTCAAGTACACAACAAACTGGTAACAGTCCCGATAACAAAGTGACAGACATATGGATCTTGCGCCGGCTCGTTATTAACTCACGATTGTTATGTCTGGACTTAGACGACCCAATGTAAAAATATTAGTATTTCGAGATAAACGCTCAAACATTTATTTTAATATACCTTTTTTACCTCCATGTACCGGAGATTCCGGACGTGCATAACATGTCTAGAGCATCTATATAGAAAATATCTCCTTTCCAAAAACAGGAATCGACAATAGAGACTCAAGGAATAGATACAATAAATTGCAACAATAATTTATGATCTTAAACCTGTTTTCACCTGTTTAAACATGTTTTTCACCTTATTTCTAAACCAATGTGTTATTTATGAATATTAAATCTATTTCTATGGGGTCGTATCGACTACCGACATAAATACGCGCGACGTAACAATATAACAGACGGGATTCTGACGGGTAAATTGGAGTTTACGAGCTCCTTTCGTGAAAAATTCCGGATCGCTACCGGGATTCGAACCCGGGCCGACGCATCCAATTGGTTTCGTACATTTCAGTTTTTTCACGCCACTTAACCAATTTCTCAGCTTTCTAAATTCGATAATGCTACTGAGGCCAATTTTTTGTTGCATCTTTTCTCTTAAGGGCGATCACGGTTCGATTCTGTTAATTCTGGCCGGAACTAAATGCCCTATGCGGCGGGCGGCCATTTCTTTGAAAGCAAAAATTCCATTACGTTCAGTTTCATAATCCGGCAACTTCTGGAGAGTGAATTCGGAAATTATACAACCGGATGTGTCCCAGTATAACTTGATATGTTCTCTGGTTTTTCTGTAATTTGAAACTGAAATGTGAGCGTCGACCTAGTTGTATGTCAATTCAGTACCATTAGGCAAACCCTGGGTTTATTTGAATTGTAGTTTATTAAACTAAAATTAATAATAAAATTTTAATTCATTTACTTATTAAATATTTAATAATTAATAATATACTTATTGAATAAAAAAACGGAATTTTGCATTTCAAACTAAACAATAATGCTAATTTCATTAATCATAAGACCGGTAGGCTATTTTATTTCCAAGTTCCTGAAGCGGATCCTGTAGGCCCAAATATTTTATCGTTATTAGTTTGAACTGATAGATTGATTTTTTTTGTAATATAAACCGGTACATACCCCGTACATGAGTCCGAACTCTTCGTAGGGTAGTTTCTGCTCTTTGGGGACGACATCTTTGGCAAGCTTCAGGAGCGGGTCTTCGTATCCCCAGAGCAGCTGTTCGACTGACACTTCGACGAACGGCTTGATCTTCAGGATGTCCAGGATGGAGGCCATGGCCAGCCTCAGGAACCGGGCCGCGTGTTTACTCTGCGAGGTGGCGCTCTGAACAGAAAATAAAGCTGGCAATGATTTACACAAGTTTTTATTTTAGTATACGGCCTCCCAAAATAATATTTTGGCCCGAACTTAAATAAACTTGCGATAACCTTACCAGCATGGGAACGTTGGGTACGACGACCATGTCGGTTTCATCTCCGACCGACTGTTCCGGGTCGAACCTGAAGATTTTCTGTTGTTGAAACGTGACTGTCCCGTTTTCGTTGAATTTCAGGTTCACCTTTTCCCAACGCTCTCTGCAAAAGAATCACACAATGGGTGAATGGGCCAGCTTCAATGTACAATACTGTATTATACCGGATGAATGGCTGGAGATAATTTTGAGAAAATTTAAAGTGAAATCGGCCGCTTAAATCTACAAAGCCATCATTTTCCAAACGTAGTTTTGGGTTAGAGAGATTTTCTGTTTCCACTCGTGAGTTGGTGTTCATCGCTGAGGTTCATTTCTAAACTTTCTATTAGATATATCTGTTATAAGCTTACGAAAGAGATGTTTCTTATATTTGACGTAAATATGCTCCATTATCTGCAGATTAAAATAGAAGTTTTTGATGACGTATCTTTTGACATAGCAAATCTATTGAAAAACAGGACGTAAATGATTGGTCTATTTGGCAAAAATTAATTTAATAAGACGACGGAAGAAGTTAGAATAGTAGGCATTATTTTCCAATCGTGAGAAAGCTAGGCATTACGGTCGCAGATATGAGACTCCGGAAAACAACACTCGAAGTCGAATTATTGAAAACAGACAGGAAGTTAGATGCCGACGGTAGATATTTAGATATCTCAAGGAATCCAAAACGTACATCCATTAATCTTATTGGCACGAAGGTTAACGCGCATTTCCAGGTTGTAGATGGCCGTGCGAACTCCGATGTCGGCCGGGTTAATATTCGGGTCTTTCTTGGGTGCTTTAGAAATTTAAAATAAAATTAAAATAAAATTTCTCTTAAAACTTTGTCGACCAGCTATCGCTTGGCATCAAGTGTTCGTGGCGTTTAAGGTTTTGATTTGTGTCATTTGGGCCATTAATTCCTTATAAATAAGAGCAGGCATTTGACCCTTAAAGAAGTAAATACACGAAAACAAAAAAACAACTGAAAATGGAAGAAAAACGAAAGAATACTCAGGACACAGAACGTATATTTATAAATTGTGAGTATATCCTACTGAAAATTAGATCATTGTCACGGTCTTGTAAAGCAAAATGGCCACTGATACCATATCAGGAGGACCCAGTCCTTCTGGTGTGACTACACCACGGCGGATACTGGCTGTAGAAAAATATTTTACACCACTCTTTCATTTTCCACAGTGTTTACAATGGCTTTTCTCCAGTCACGTATGCACTTGTGACGTACAGTCAGAAATTCATAATAACCCTATCGGACCCTCAATAAAATATTTTATCATTTTAGCGAAATATTATATTTGCGATAGGAAACATGTTCGTAATGAAAATACCGTCGAGAAGTATCAGTCTGCGCGGAGACGATGAATTGACGCAGGGCGGAGAGTGGGAAAAACGAGCGAGCGGAAATAATCTCATATTCGAGATTGGGCTCAGTCGCACGGAATCGGAGCCGTTTTAAACGGTAAAAGAAAAATACGTACGACGAATCGATTATTCGGGATAGTTGTGAGAGAGTGGAGGAGCCGATTTGTGGCGTTGTGCAACAGAGACACGTTGGGAAATGGCCGGTGTGCAGAGCCACTTGCGTAACTCCAGAGGACAGTCTGTTCTGCAGAGACACCAGTTCTTCTATATTAGTATTCCTACTTTGTATTAGTATGCCCACCGTATTGCCTTGCCAAATATAAGGCCGGTCCATCAATTCATATACATAAATACACGATTGCACTTCCATAAACATTGTTCGGGGTCTATGGACAACGCCTCGAACGACCTTATCAACAGAGTTCTTCTTCAATAACTCCGTGTGATCAATTTCTGTTATCAACCTAATTATGTTCTGACATAAAGATACATTAAGTGTACGATTTCCTGATATTCGTATAAAGTCTGTAGTGGCAATCGAATAAACTTAATAAAATATACCTATCTACTGAAATATCGTAAGAAGAGAGTCTTTTGTTTCTTAACATTCCCAGGAATTGTATAGCCAATTCTGGAAATGACTGCGACACGCTATTGACGGGAAATATATTCTGCGACACCGCTGAAAATCTTAATTCGCTGAATCCAACTTGCCCTGCGCTAATTTCAACGAAGTAATAAGCCTCGAATAACTTTAATCTAGGTGAAATTTTAACGACGGCCGTTTTACGAATTGAAAGTTTCCGATCGCGGGGCAAAGGGGTCGACGGCCTCAAAAAAACTGTTTGGCAACCCGAGGAGGCGTTCTTGAGATGGTTTACCCAACACCGACCTAGTTAACAGTCACAGTTTTCCGACTAATAAAGACTTCGAAATTTATGAATCATAAAGTGAAGAATTTCATGCGGACAGAGAAAATGATCCTGCCGCGAATTTTTATTTCTTCTTCGCTTAAAAGAAAAATAAATAACCTTAATTGTTTCTATTATCGACTGGTTGTAGAGCTCCAAGTTCCAACCCCATGGATCGGTTCTGTTCCTTCTATCTCGTGCCATCCCGGTTCCGTTCTCAGAGGCCCTAGCCTATATCAGCTAGTGAACACAGAAGGGTTCAAGGATGACGGCCATTATTACGAAGTTCCGGACAGAATACTAAAGATGTACAGACGTAGGAGATGGCGCGGGATGAATAACAAGCGGAAAATTAATGGACCGGTACGAGGGAGTGACGCAAAACGGAAAAGCGGTTTAATGGATGAAATATGTTCCGAATTAAAAAAAAGAGCAACTACACGCCGTCATGCAAACAAGACGAAGAGGGAACCTATTGTGACAGCGGGTTTATCTGTTTTCCTGTACATTTCAACCGCTAATTGCCAGGCGATTAAACTTTCCGTCCCATCATCATCGTTCGGCGTCAAATATCGGCCAGATATTCAGAGGGCTCGGGGGAAACTCGCTCATAATTCGCTTCTCGATAATACCATTTTTTCTTTAAACATTCCACAGAATCGAGAGATCCTGTAATTTTAAGATAGGCGACTAATTGTGACGTCATGCTCATTGCGCTCGCATGATATATTTCACACAGTTCTCAGGACAGTCTGGCCAACTGGAGAGAATGCAATCCTAACTTACTGAACCATGTCATGTGAACCCTGGGAATTTCAATACACCGTCATTGAATGTACAATGCAAAAAGTTCATACGGACATTTCATACTTGACAGCAACTCGAATTGATCAACCAATCGATTACTATCATCGAAACAATCAATTATTCGTTAATTACTTAGATCTAACCATTTTTATCGTTTTACATTCATGTAGCTTCAAACGTGTGAGTGAATCAGTAATAACAGAAATTATTTGTAACAGTTATATTATAGTCTTGAAAAATAAATATAAAAGAGGACACAGACACGTCCCACCCCACTTACTGTAGACAAAGTGTTTCGTTTTTAAGGACGGCGGTAAAAATTACGTTCCTGATTACGATATTAGACTTCGGGCACAGAAATCACTAAGTTGATATAGTTAAGTTTAAAAATAAATGAGACCGAAATGGTACCTGTGAAATTTCTGACTACTGCTTTCAGTCAACATACGTACAGTGCGAAGTACTTAACTAGGCCGAACGAGCTTTCACCGTCCATCGACCTCACGGCTAACCTCAATCCTCAAGCGAGATTTTCATATATTTTCAGTTTCGCGTATTTTTCGGTCGGCCGATATAGATACACGCATTTACGGCGAGGGTCCTCTGCTGTACGAGGTTGGGCGACAACGCCGTCCAGTTCGAGGTAACCGGGTTCTTGGTAATTTATGACTGGCAATAAGTAAGAAAGTATGACAGTTGTAAGTGCGTGTGAGGAAGGCCACTCACACACTCACAAACACACACACACACACACACACACACTCGCAAACAGAGCGCGGCCGACGTGACGTCATTCGGTCAGCCCCCTGCTCTGTTTTAAGATATTAACGGTCGTATCCTGCCGCTTAAGATGCCTTCGAAAAGTTATTTTTTCCCCGCATCTGTATTCTGCGAACCCAATGACGATAGTCTGTATCGTACGTGTTTTCCGAACAAATGAACAAAATTTCATTTTTAATTGAAATTACTCAAATAAAAAGAGTTCCGAACCGTCTCTGGGTTCAATATAATAAGGCTGATGGCACTGTGTGCGGCGTTAGGTAAATATCAATGTTTCATTAGTAGTAGATTGGAACACGGGATTGCAACCAGAGAAAATCAAGGGAAAGTCCATTGTGCTTAATTTGGCTTTGGGGAACACGCCAATGCTCTCGTCGGACAGAAATAAAGACAATTGCACAATCGTACGCACTTTCCTCCGGGCGAGTGCGTGGCGGGACGAGTGTGTGTTACGCCGTATAATAACAGCTCTACCATCGAGGCAAGAATTATGTGTTAACTCTCGTTTCCCAGCATTGTCGGCGTTATATAAGAACGCCCGGATGACATTCGGCCGAGGGAGCCTCTAGCCGCGGCGGCGGGAGGCGGGGGAGGAAAAAAATTTGTGAAAAAATCCCACGCCAATTTAGATTCGTCTGTTGGGCAACCGGAGCGGCGATTGTAAGTGGGCGCGCATCTCGCAACCATTTGCCAGGTGAGATACCGGAGTCTCTGAAGACGACCGCCAGGATGAGTGTGGGAGGATCTCGTGGAAGGATCTCGTGCTGTGGGAACAGAAGCCCCGGGGGTGTTGCCGTATAGTTTTGTCGCCATTTCGCGCTCCTCTCACGCTTAGGTTGTGCGGAGGTTTATTAGCGATATGATTCATACACGTTGCACGAGTCTAGTGGGAGAAGAAGAGACTTTAACGCTGCCGACACATTTAACAGTATCACCAGTATTCAACCCGACAAGTGAAGGGACCAATATATCAGGTATACTACAATCAATAAACAAAATGATATAAAGTGTAATAATAAAATACTTTACCCTGAAACATGAAGGTGAGAAATTAACGACGCCGATCTGACGCTTTGTCTCGCTCACTGTCAGGCCGACTTACCGATTGCCATTCACGTGTGAATTAGATCACGGAAATACTAATTAACCTTTATATCTACAAGATTGACAGATCCATAGCATTGAAATCCTTGACATTTCGAGAGTAATTTCAATTCACCTGTTGAGCGACAGGCCGTTGCGGAACATAGAAGGTTCATATGGGATGAACCTTGCTATAAGTAACATAACACGTAAGGCAGGCGACATAGGAATGGTTTACACTGAATGAAATCTACACCCAAAATTCTGTTTTCTAATTGCTTAGACCGATCCAATTAAAATGTTCTATATATAAATTTTTTTGGGTTATGTTTCGTGACCTCAATCAATTGGTACAATTTTCGATGTGCTTAAACATAATGTAAATTCCTGAATTATTGTTATTATTATGTGTTGTAACAAATATTCATCCCAAAAAATTGTATGCAAGCGATAAAAAGTGACACATTAGTCCACCCTATTAAATTAGAGAATTTAAAATACCCCTTAATGTTTGAGTACTGTTATACTAAAGTAGTCTTTATATTTTAAACAGCACGAACGTACAAGTTTGTTCTCTCGTCTATTTATTAGTTCGATATTTACTGACGACGCAATGAAATAAAAGGAACGGGAAAATAAAATACTCCTCCCGGAAATTGTTACGTTCGATGGGAATTCTGATATAAGCGTAGTCGCGGAAGGAAGCCGATTGAAAAGCGACACCGTAAACCGGCAAACCCGGTTACATTACAATATCTCCCCGTTCACGTTTATTGAATAAGAAAACCCGTTTAAGGAACGGGAAACACAGCCAACTGGGCATCCCTTTCATTTGTTCCTGTTACAATAAAGACTGAGTGATCAACCTGATGATACATGGCCCGCTTGCAGAAAGTTCAATCGCAGAATGTCACCACTCGCCTATCTACTTAGTCATAATCGACCTCGGATGTTTGTCTACCTACCTCACTACATTATTAAAGGTGAGCTTAATAGTCGATTTGCCTAACATATTTCCTTCTTCCGTATTCGTTTTTCGCACAAACAAATGCGATATGCGCGAGGTGTTCTCTATATTTTGTGCTTTAAACCAGTTTCTTGCATGAATTTTAGCAGTTTTGTTATCGGTTCTTTATATATTTAATGCTATTGTTACTGTCATAGTCCCTGCCATAATTCCTATCATAGTTACTATGGTAGTTACGGTGATATTTATTAACAGGTAGTCATAGTTACTGTCACTCCAATGATATAAAGTTAAAGAAATAAAAGTTAAAAGTTAGAAGGACGACCAACTCTCGGTTAAATATATCTAACCATGTTTATATTACAGTAACGGAGCAGTGACAATGACAACAGGAACGAGGGATGCTGAATACATTATTGAAGGACTTCTGGGGACAAAAGCGAAGCTGTTTCCTACGAAGGAAGAATTTAATTCGTACGAATGCTACTACCGATGTTCATCGTGCAACATTGAGCTGTCCGAATACCTCAAACATTTTCACAACCGGCGTTAATAGGCGCGATAATTACATCTCTGAATTTTCCACTGGAGGACCGTGGCGGCACTTGCTATTCGCTGAGGAGGAAGGCGACTCGGCTCGATGGTTATGGTGGTAACTGGAAAGTGATTGCGTCACGGGAATGGGCAAAGGGACTGTAACGAGGGCAGGGGGAGAGGGGGACGGGTGAAGGCGAAAGTTTTATTGTAAAAACCCCAGCTGTTGTCTGTCGTCTTCTGTGTGTGCTCTCATATTTGGCGACGACATCGGGGAACTGACCCAGAAAGACAATGAAGGTATACGCTCATTCCCAACGGCAGTTGCATTTAAATCGAGTGGTCCCCCCGCCAAAAAAGGCTTAATATTTACCCTATTTCCGTGTTTCGGTCATACGGGAAACGGACGTTTATAGTTGTTGTGACAAACACTATGACTCATGTATTTACAATAAGACTATAGAATAACACGTTGAATTAATTCGTGTATTTGACATTTGTTGACATGACATTACTATAAATACATTGTATTGATATTTACTTAATCGATCATGACCTTTTTGAATTAAAGAGGTAAGACATTTAAACTTATAAACGTTAAATCTAGCTCTTGATGAATATAAGTAATCTTTACCAGTTTTACTACATACCGACATTACTTCGGGAGAATATAAAAATTTGGACTCCCCGTAATTTCTACCATCTTGTGGATGAAAATGAAAAAATGAAGTCCGGGCCGGGAACTATTATATGTGTATAATACAATTGGCGCAGGCAGCTCTGTAAATTCCAGAACAATCGGATCATTATGTGCTTGTGACGCATTGTGGGCCGCCTATCCTGTCACGCTTTTTAAACGGAGCCAGGCGACAACAGCCAGGAATTTACTGAAGATAACAATTAAAACCCAGTGGAAAAAGTAACAGGAATGAAACGGCGATGTCGCCCCGAGGGAAAGGAGAAGAAGGAAGGACCACCGCCCGCTCTGCGAAGAAGCCGGGCCTCGCGAAGCCAACGGGCGTTGAAACGTTAATGGAACCCGAAAATCTCCCATTTTTGCCAGTGATCCTCCATTTGCGAAGGTTTTCCATCTGCAATGTTTCGACGCGGTAGACAACGCGAACCTCCCCACGTCGACGGCCGCGGTAGGGTGCTTTGCTCAGAAAATCGAGGAAAGTATCCCTCCCTATACAGAATATTCGCGGGGAGAAACCAAAGGCATGAATGAGACCTCGTCAAGCAGAAAACAATTAGGTCAGACATTAATTTTAAAGAACATGTCGCAGTTTGAGAGCAAAACTTTCACTGGTGCCAATAGGACGAGACGATGTACTAAACAGTATCTTTCCGCTCGAGTCTCTGTTATTTTCGCAGAGAATAAGCAATAAATTTAATATTCCCATATTTTATCAATTCTGCAAGTTAGTTTAGGCAGAATAAGGTTTATTTGATGAGATTAATTATTATTTGTAACTTCACCAAATGTACACGCGAGGTATGTCCGAATTTTTAGTTAATACAAAAATGATTGATCTGTATTAGAAAACAGTTTAACATTTATAAAGGCAGGTTTATAACCTTACCTTAGAAATTTGAAATAAAACTCACGTTTCTAATTCAAGTTTTGAATTGATTTTATTTAATGAACTACCGCTCTAAACGCCCCAACAATCACGTTGTCGTCACGTTGTAGGGCAGCTTTCCCGGCCGGAGAGTGTCGCGTTTGGAGCTATAACGGCGCAGAACTAGATCGGGCCACCGCGTGACTCTTAGCCAGCATGGAGGAGGCCGACAAAGTGCGAGCGGAAAAACTCAAATTTACATCGATAATAAGTATAAGGGGACTCGAAAGAAAGAGCCGGAGAGGCAAGAGGAGGAGGAGGAGGTGGAAGGCCGGCCCCGAGGAGGAGGAGGCGACCCCCGGTCAGTGAACCGCTCAAGCGCAAGTACAATTTTCAACATTACCCACACAGCTCCTTTCCCGATCGCTGTTCTTCATCCCGTCCGAGTTTCCGCCGTTACGGGTAGCTTTTTTATTCTTGTACACCGCAAAAGCCGATAGGCACGACCGAAAAATAACGTCGTGAAGTACCAAAAAAAACATGAAACCTCAACGATATCATTGGCCCTTAGTAGCGGTTCCCCCTAAATTTCACCATACAAATAAAATTCCGTATCGCATCTTGTCCCTCAGAACAACTGAAACCAATCTAGCCAAGAACCAAACAATGCATGAGTGATAATATTCTCTCCCTTTAGCAGGCGGTCGAACAGAACAGCGAAATGTTTCACGAACGCATTGGTGGAATATTTTACCGGCCTAAAATTTGTCGACGAAATCGATTCCATAAGGAGCTGATGGAATTGATCCTTTGCTGTTCGGTGGAGGACGTTTCCGATTTCTTTCTTAGCGCCCTATCGCATTACTGCGATTTCACTGCTGCCAAGAAAGGTAGTTTTACTCGATGTCGACGAACTGTTCAGACAATTCGCACGTAGGTGGTTTTTTTTCCCAGCCATCCACTATCTCCGAACAAGAGGATTAATGTTTTCCCACTGCGAGGCTTCTCCCACTGTCAGTAGACAACGCGAAGGCCGGCCTCCACGCGGCGAGACAGGGAAACGCCGCTTTGTTCGGAAACGGTGAAAAGTTTCCCCAACGAAGATTCGCGGGGAGAAACCAACGTCAAGAATGAGCCCACGTTGAAGAAGATCAACACAGTTAAAGAACGAGTCAGTCGCCAGGCAGTATTGAGAGCACAACTTTCACAAATGCCACCCAGAAAGGAGAATAAACTAAAAAAAAAGTCGAACCGTTTTCAAGATAATGGACCGATTATTAGAGTTCCATTGATACTGATTTGAAGTCCGTTTCAGAGGTTTCGCGACGAGTGCGGTAGTTTCCAGTGACACGAAAACTCTGCAATTCTACGAAGATACAGTCATAGAACACTGGATATTCGTAAATACCGGCGACGGGAAACAAACTCTTATCGGCAAGAGTCCGAGATAAGACCATTGTAATGCGATATTCCACTAACCAACCGGTTTCCGAGAAGTCCCGCCAGAAAATAATCTTAGCGGAAATGATACAGACGCCGAGTTTTCAGTTACCGTTTTAGTTTCGATTCAGATAGTCGCCTCGGAGATATTTACTGTACATGAATGGCGCAAAGCAAAGAATGTTGGCTCATATTTGGTGCTACTACACTTGAAAAATAGGCTACCCGACTGATCATACTATCGTTGTTATTTTTACTCGCGGGAACGATTTGCAGCTTACGATCTGCCTTTCTGCGCTCATTTTCGCAAATGTTTTTATTTTTCGTATAAGTGGATCCACGCGATTCTTAATTAGATGAATCATCTTCTCATAGAATAAGTAGTTTGGATTCGTGTGTATCGGTCGTTACAATAATGGTAAACGTTTTGGTATTTTTTACCGTATTTTGAGTTCTTGATTATAGGCATTCCCCCGAAGGTTGCTTCTTCGACAGCCCACATTTGAGGAACTTCATTTTATAACCAACGGATTGCTCCTGACGATAGTGAGGAATGAAGACTTTATGGTATGAAGGCTTTATGTAGACTTTATAGACTAAAATTTATTTTAGGAACGATTATGGGGTGGAAAGTAGCACAAGTGAAATCAAGGCTGTTCAGCGTCGTCCGCTTTTCTTATACTGCGATTATGAGCATTTACTTTTGTCGGATACGATAGGGTAAACGAGTGGTGGAAATTCGATCGAGTGATAGTAAAATGGGAAATTCGCCGGAAATGAACAAAGGAAACGGGCTGAACTTGTAGTGGGCCTTGTGAGGAAGGTTGGATGGTGGGGGAGCGTTGGGGACGCGCTAAGGAGGCCGGGCTCGGCAAAGTTTCGATATTGATATTGAAACTAGATACATGCGGCGGCTGATACTTAAAACTGCCCTGCAGAGAGACGAGAGGCCGGCTGCAGGTCGCCCCGGTCCCCCTCTCTGTAGGTCAGACCGGTTCCGACCAGTTTTCAACTTTTGCAGAACGGCTTTGAGATTCTCAACCCGAGTTTATTACGCCTCTGACGTCATTCCGAACCTTCGTTTTAGCTCGGGTATGAAAAATAGGGGTGAGACGAGTCTCTGGACGGCTGAAAAAAGATGAGCCGAATGCTTCGGTCACGAAATGACCCGGGTCCCAGTGGCCAAGGCCAAAGTATGCGTACGCATGCTGGTCGGAATCTTCTCGCCAAAGGCTTTATTGCGACTGAGCTGTTTGCAGGAGTTAATATTTTCGCCAGGAGTAAACGGCCTTGTAATTTTCATTTTCCACATATTTATCAGATAGGAATGAAAACTCCTGGGATGAATGGAAAAAAGAAATAAAATACACCACACTAACCGAGGCCGAAATATTTCGACGTAGTCGTTCATATTGCAATCCTTATTCTTAGAAACACTTTTGTATTTCCTACAAATTTTTTATACTCACACAAACATTTCACAAAGAATTTAATCAATACTTCCGTTTGAAAACCTGCATTGTTCCTGCAGTATTTTATAGATGATTTATTTGTTTCTCAGCTTATCCAGTGACCGCAGGTAGCCCATTCGATGGTGAAATGTGGGAAATGGGCGAGGGTAGTACTCGCAATAGTAAACGTGTTTCGTACAAGGACGACCAGACGAGTGAGTTATTAGTAGCATGTGAAAGTATATTATTGGTGTCCTGAGCAAGTAGAACAAGTAGGCCTAAGCATGCCACGTTTTCACACTTGGCACAAATCGGAGAGGAAGACCGAGGGTGGGACTTGAAATAAATTTTAATAATAAAGTCTGAACGCTGTATACAATTTCAGTCGCCTAACCGCTGATAAATGTAAATATACAGATTCTTAATTGTCCCGATGTTTTCAAATCGACGTGGCTTTAGTGGCGATAATGGATCTCAAAATGCATTCGTCTTGTGAAATCTGCTAAAAGAGACCGGTTTTACAGGGAGACCAACTTAGAACCGAACCGACAATGCATAAAATATAAATATATGTTTTGCATTCGCTTCGTCATCAGCGTAATTCGTATTTAAAAAAGAAAACCTCATTGAGATCATGATTTGTAGCTGCAGGCAAGGCCACTGCAGTCAGCGGTAAACGTCTAAAAAAACTGATGTTGCCGCTTAATGTAATTCAACGAATAAAACAAGCAAGTGGCAATTTTGTCTTTGTAAACGCCGTTTCATCATTATTTCGAATTTGATTATCCAACGCCAAATTGGCCGCAATCCCATGACGTATAATGATTGCCATTCGATAAATTTCTTTTAAGTACCTAATTTGAGTCTTGAAAAACATTAGGCTCTGCAGTTCCTTATAAAAAATGGTGGTGGAAAAAAATTAAGTGCAAATTAGAAATATTAACCTTTTAACTGAGGACTAAGCGATAGCAAAACTATTTTTTAAATTGAAAATGTAGCTTATAATTTCTGGTTCGTATACATATTTCTGGAGCTATTTTAACAACTTTAATCAAGCCCGAACTAGCCGCGGCCCTTCGCGTCCGCGGTCTCGCGTCGTCTCCAGGCGCGCGGCCGGTCTTCAATTTTAAAAACCGGTTTATCTTTAAATTGCCCGTCCGTTCAGAGCCCAATGGAGGGGAGGCTCGATCTCGTCGCCAGTTAACGGACTTGCGATAGCTGTCCCGGACCGGGCAGAATCCGTCCCGCTATCTTGATCACGGGCCCGACACCTAATTTCTGATTCGAGCACGAGGCGAAATTCAAACCGAAACGAGACGAAACGGTCCCGACTATTGTCGAAATTCGAGGCCCGACGGGTTTAGAACGGCTGCCACTCCCCGAGAAGGAGCCTCAGTTCCAACAGCCTTATTGGGCAAGCCGGCGAGAAATTAATTTCTAATTTTATAGGTTCAATAAGTGTATACTGGCCACTATTTTATAACTCGGAGAAGGCCGCTCGGAATTTAGGGACCATTAAACATGTCTAACGTTCTTAATTCCAGACCCCAAAACTAGGTGATACAACAAATGACACTGTCATATAGCCCTAACTCTATTTTATTTAACTACAGTCAAGATATAGTTTACAATACACATATGTGGGTCAATACATTGATGCTAGCCCACGGCCATCGCCACTCGCCACTGCCGGAGGATTTTATTATGGCATGGTGACTGAGCCACCACAACTAGTCACGTAACTCTATATTCATAAGCCTAACCGGAGTAAGAGCATGAACGGAACCGGCGCTCACTATAATTCTTACGAATGAACTGATTTTCCGCTTCAAATTACTATTACATAATGCATTTTGCTGTTACGCAATGAGATGTATTAGTACCGATATGAAGGTGCAGATACGATAGCATCGATCAGAAGACTATAGGCATCGCGGAAAATTGAAATCTGCCTAACTCCAGATTTTAAAAAGATTGCAATACTTCCGTACAATATCATGTAGATAACTGTGTCTCGTCAGTTCAGGTACGTACAAATAAATCTACGGTTTTCACAAACTGTTATGGTTTCATAAATGCAGCCGTGGAATCCGTTTACCTCGGAGAAACTACTTGTTAGCTATTAATCGTTTGTCGTAGTGGGCGCAATAATATTTTCTGCCTCAAGTAGCCACACTGACGGGCCTTGGGACCGGCAAAAAACCAACAAGGGTACGACACGGGTTAGTCACTTTGTTTAACGTGAAGGAGAACAATAGGCGGAGCCCGTCGCCGGCCAGTAGCCGGTTAACCGTGCAGGAATTTTATTGCGCCCCGTGAATATTTTATAGATTTAATGACGTCATGTTTCCGTTCTCGACGCGGCCGTCACATACATACATTCATGGTTGTGCCCGAGACTCGAGGCGGGGTGTAATCGGGATTAGTGACGCAACTCGGGAGTGGGATATTTCTCGAAGAAAAAAACCCGATGGGCGACGAGTCATGATTTTATTTGTGGAAATAAACCGGCAGTTAGCGCTAATTTGGAAGCAGGTTTTCTTAGAGATTGTTAGATCGTCAGCGTCGATTATCAGAATTTAAATTGACCTCGGATTAAAGAAAATGAGTTTACAAGGTCACCAGTAAGGGTTAGCTGTACCAAAACAAACAGTTATGAAAATATTGCCACAGAAAGAAAATCTGTTTAATTATATTAACATGGGATACTAGGGGGTTGATTTTTTAAAAATCGAGCTCTGCAGATTGTTCTGGAATTAAGTGAGATCCACTGTACTAAGCGTTGAATATAGGTCCTTCCTCACGTTTGTATAAAACATATGATACATACAGTGTGGCTATGTCATGATTTTAGCGTATAGGGGCGTCCGAAAAACTTTGACAAATAGTCCTGCTCGTTTTTGCCTCGTTCAGGAGGAAACTCGCAAAGAAAGACCATCGAAACGTCCACAATAAAAAATAATCAACTGTGAATTCCATATGACTGTCGTACAATGCTTTTTTCAGCAAATAAGTGTGAGGAAACGTCACCTCACCGAAGGTGAACAAGAGAAAGAGAAAGGGCATTTCTGCAATAAGCGGCATTAATAAGACTAAGAAACGTCCAGTTATTAATTTTCATTAAAGCCTATATTGGTTATGTAAACATACAAAATAAAATGTTTCTTTAAACGAATTAAATGTTAAAACGAACCGTGATATTATATGTACGTGATGTGTGAAAGCTTTTCTCTCAATACTGCCCGGTGATTCTTGTACCTTCCGAACTAATTTATTCCCCTTCGTTCTCGGCTCATTATTACCGCAGGACAAAAATTGCTCGGATATTAAGGTGAAATTCGCCGCCCGGGACAGTTTGGCGTCTCCGCAAAGAACGAATCCGGAACTAATGGTTCACGGAGATCAGGAAATTGAGGCCTGCTAACAATCGTACACGGAAAAGCTTTGCGCAACGCCCGCGGTTCACCGATTTGCGACCGATTTATTTCGCCCGAATCCAGGAAGAGTCCTGCGGGCATATTCGTTTGCACAGCGCGTCTCATTCTCACCCGGACAGGCAAATAAATCCAATCTGCATTCAATATTCTTCACTGAGAAGTTTCGCACGGTTTTTTGTCAGTTTGTTATTCAGACCATATGAGTACAAAACAAAGTATTCCAGGATATTAAGCAAAAATATATTTACAGGACTAATTGGAAGGAAATATTTTCATTAAAATATGCGTTTCACAACAGGTCCTTCTCGGACGGTTGATGATCTCATTTGCATTGACGCAGTTCGTATAACTTTCTTCCTTATTTTCAGTTATGTAAATAATTCGATAGTAATAAGTAAAATATCATTAAGAGCGTGAGTGGGAACGAAATATTTTATCACTGAAGAAATTGATCCTGGACTGGTCAATAATGCAGAATGCAGTGCACGTCTCGATCACAGGTGGCTGGTATGAATATTCACTCAGACAGGTTATGTTCTCAACTTTTTTCCGTTTGTTATTTCATCCAAGTAATTAAATAAAGGGTCGACAGGAATATTAAGAAAACTATACTTTGGAAACATAATAGAACCCGTACATTTTATCGATAGAATATATAGAACACCGAAGAAATCCGTACTAAACGGTGTCACAACCTCGTGTGGATTATTTTACCAGGAGACTACTATTAATTTCACTACTCTACTTCGTTCGGTGTTTCAATTCGTTTTTTATACTCTCGTTTCTATATATTCTCAGGTGAATTTATGGATCTATCCAACTGGTTTACACGTTTCAGGTCCACCGCGATGCAAGAAATATTCCATTGCCAAGTGAACGGTACTTTAGTATCTTTGTTTGCTATAAACATTTCGTCATGTAAAAAAAGCAAATCTAGATTGAAAAACCAACGTGACCAGAACGGTATGCTCCGAAGCCGCAATTATCACAATTTGAAATTAATAATTCATATCGCAAAGAATGGGCAGTCCTAATAGTTCCCGCTTTACTATACTAAATGATATCTATATATACTAAAATAATAGAGAATAATTAGAGACTTACACATAGACGTAGGGCCCGAGTTCGTCGAGTATAGGTTTGTCGCCGTGATTGAGAAACTCATCGGCGTTGGTAACGTTGTACACGTAAATCCTCATGACTGGCTCCACTGGCGGCTTCCTCCACATGTTGAATACTTGACCGCCTTCTTTTAACATTATTTGCTGTAAAAAAAAGTTATTATTAAAAATTATGAAAGGACAAGTATGGTTCTTATACAATCACCTCCTATTAGTTCTAATAAACTGCCATTTGGTTGGTATTGAATATTTGCTTATTCAAAATCAAACCATTTTTGTATGAAACGCGTCAACCTGTAAAAGGGAAACATGTCGCTTTGAATTTGGTTTCATAGAAAAATGGCAGAGTTTAAAACTATTGGTTATTATGATATACACTTCTTTGTGTCTCAAAGTTAACACAAATAAATAATTACTGTTATTAAGGTTTAGGTTACTGGTGAAAGTATTACCTCATTAATACTACATCATCAGCGGTTACTTACCAATGCTACTTTCCGAGTAAACGACAATTGAACTTAATAACTAAGAAGACCGTCAGGAGCAGCGGTATCGTTAGAAATATATCGTGATATTGTTACAGCGAATCACAATAGACTTTTTTTTAAGCTCCACGCTTAGTTCATTGTTAGTTTGACCTCTAAACAATGGCCACTCATTGTCACTAGCCAAATGATGGGACCCACTGTCTAAAAAACATTATTCAGTCGACAACCTCCCTGACTCACCTCTTACCGGTCATTAACATTTACCTCCACATACCTTGTAAATTTGACATTTGTATTAGTGTATTTTTTGTATTTGGTTTCCTATTCACTCAGAATGTCTCTATTTACATATCTCTAAAATGGCAAAAATGTTATTCGCCGATGTACTGTCCTTGAACAGTTTGCAGAATGTTGTGAATAAATAAATTCATTCTTTTGGACAAGTATACGCAGTAGCGAAGTGATTTTACATATATTGTAAAAGGATTTTCTTAAAATAAATATTTACAATATTTTTCCATAATCATACAGAAATCATTTAATTGTCTTCGAAGTGTTAAAATTAATTTAAGATTAGGATTAAAAAATAATTTTTTCAAACCCTACTAAACTCTTCAATTTGGGAATTAATGCTTCATAGAATGGAAGCTGTTTTCCTATATGCAACTTGATTTTTCATACAGTTACTTAATCATAACGCCAGCCACCTTCATAATTTCATATTGCACAACTAGGTCGCCAACAGTCAGATGTAAAACACAGGTTTGATGAATCACCGACATCGACCGCTCTGTACGTTCATGATTATTAATGACCGTCATTATTGACTAACGTATGGTAATTAAGTGGAATTCTCTGGCCGCGAGTCACGATCAATTCGCGCGCTAAGGGACGCATCTGCCCACTGGAAGAGATTCCAGTCAAATTCGTAGACCGCGACCGAACTCTGATATTCACTTCCTGGATTAGGCCTCCGATGAAATCTGCTCGCCTTGAGATCGGGCACAAGCCTTGTAACTTTTTTTCTCTCTTCTATAACTAAGTCACGACGGGGAACCGGAATAATGAGTCACGGCGTTTCCTGTCCGACTCGTTAAAAGTTTCGTCACACATTCCTCAAAATTGAACTCCCGCCGAGCCGTGGAGCAACTGCCGCGCACTGGGCGATTACTACGACAAATCGGTTCCCCCATTGCGCGCTATTCCCAACCGAGAGCGACACGATATTTCTCTACCGAGACTGATATATATTACTGGAGGATGTTTCAGGATAACACTGCTAACTATTATTAAATTATTTTAGAAAACAGTTTATTTTTAGTAATCTAATTAATCGGTACGAGTGCACCCAACGAACTTTAGGTAAGTACATTTCCGAACCACACTCAGGGGGGCGCTAGTTAATCGGTGCAAGTGCACCCAATGAACTTTAATTAAGTACATTTAGATATAGATTAACTAGCGCCCCCCTGATAGTGGTGCGGACAAGTACTTAACTAAAGTTCGTTCGGGCGATAAACTAGCGCCCCCTGAGGGTGGTGTGGAAATGTACTTAATTAAAGTACATTGAGTGCACTTGCACCGATTAACTAGATTACTAAAAATTATTTTTTTCAATAAATTTTGGATCAACAGGAAAACTTTCATGATCGTAAATACTACTACGAGAAGCTAAGGAGGGTATCCATATATAACATCTTAACTTCCGTTACCGTGGCAACACAAATACATCATTCCGTTCCGGAAGGTTGTTTTACCGATTCGTCCACGGTCCATTTCCGCCGTCCATTATATCATTACATTTATTATCGTTCAACACAATTGATTAGCGCCTCCTCTCACTCAATCCATCCCCTATATTTTTCTTCCTACAGTTGTGCAATTCAGAAAGTATTTCCCGTTCCGTTTAATTAATTACCGGTTTAATGATCCCGACAGCATACCCGGATATGGCGAACAGGTGTACGGGCGTCCTATTAGGTCAAATAAACCCCTTCCCCCCCGCTACCACCGATAATCTTGATTCATCTAATTCCCAGAAAGAGATCCGAGACTCAATAGACTTACCAGCCTTGAAAATTGTTACGGTGAGCGGAGACGATGGCACGCGGTAGTGGCGCGTGATCCACATTATTTATTTTTTCCGTTCCGATTTCAAATAAAAAAGAAGGACGACCATAGACTGAAGTGTACGATGAAAATATACAATTCCTAAACTCGGTAATATATTGTAATTGAATAACAAGTCAAATTTCCACAAATTATACATTCATCGTCTTGAGAGTACTGAGGTTTGTACTGTTACTCTTAGTAACAGTGCAGGCTGGATTCGTGTCTCAGTGATCTACTGATGGGATGCTACTGGGAATTGCAAGCAACCGGTTTTGGTAAGGCCGAATCGTTGGGGAGACAGGAGAACATCTCAAGAATACGGTTATTACATTCAAGTTGAGGCAATCGGTCATTTTTTCGCATTCCAATCAGTATTTCTTATCTGACATCGACCTCGGAAATGGTGGTCGAAATACTCTGGTGGTGGCTCACTTATACTCTACGTATTATATAACGCACAATAATGAATGTAAAGGATGATTCTTTAGATAATAATCTTATTATCTAGAATCTTATTATTAAGAATAATCTTATCCGTGAAGGGTTTTGTCTACTTTTTGCTTTTCCACATTGTTGGGCATTAAGTTGGCTATATTATAATACCGAATTCCTGAGTGTAATGACTAATTCTTTACAGTAATTCTTTCCTAATTCAGTCGCCAAGGATAATGACCGGTCGGAAGGTGAGAGACACTCCCAGGGTACGGGAGTGGACATGTTGGGCTAAGTGGCCGATGGTGTAGAATGCGAAGTGAAGTGCCCTCCCCGTACGGTAGAAGGTGGCAGCCAGTAGCGCGTTGTCCTTTTCAAAAGAGTACGACCCTCAAACGGCCCGGTCGTCCTCGCCGCTCCAAGGCCACAAAAAACAACCATAACCAACCCAACGAGTCAACACCAACTATATTGCTGAACGCAATCCAAAACTAGTTAACTTAGGCCAACCGATATAAATAATAACTTTAAAATAATTAATATGATAGGAACATTGACAGAATATCAAATTAGTCATCAAAAAAACCAAACGATGAGGTATAAGTTTCCAATTAACGTTCATTTATTAAAGTATGCATACTTTTTATCAGTATTATCCCGTTTATAAAATAACACTTGTGGTGGTTTAGGCCCCACCATTCAATTCCCAGGTATTCCCCGTGCATTTAAAAGGTCATCTAAGGCAAATTTCTAAATTGCCTAATAGTTAACGGAGATTAACTTTCACATCCTTTGATTTGTATCCACCATGTTATAAAATCCCCAACTCACCTAAAAGCCTGC
Source organism: Lethocerus indicus (assembly GCA_019843655.1). NCBI lineage: Eukaryota > Metazoa > Arthropoda > Insecta > Hemiptera > Belostomatidae > Lethocerus > Lethocerus indicus. Next base: position 15,617,265 of record JACDQD010000008.1, read on the forward strand.
ACCTTTTTGTGTCACAAGTCAGATTTTGTCTTTACGTCTCTATTAAAGGTAAGCGAATCGAGTCTCTAGTCAGTCAGTAATTCTAATAAAACTTTCCCATATGATAATACGTTAATCATAGATCAGTACACCTGATGGTAATGATTTGCATATGGGTCGCGCGCATCAAAAAATCGCTTCCTTTCCCGACGTTTTAACTTGCGAAATTCCAATTAGCGGCGCAAAAGATTACAGTGTGAAAAGTTCCTTATGAAATGTGGAAGGTTCATTAGAGTTGGGGGGACGGGTGGGGGGAATCCCGTCACAATCATTAACTCCGGATAGGTTGCCAGTGATGAAACAACGTTCTATTCGCCGAAAGTACAGCCGGAACCCTCGTTAAACGCCGTTCGTTTCTCTACAAAATTACATTATACATTCATTTGTCTTCGTGCTATATATATATATATATATATATATATATATATATATATATATGTTTTTACGTCTCGTTCGGCAGATTGTCTATTTCCGTGTGTATTGTCATTCCAATTTAAGCGTCAGAAATCACACCAGGTCTGTTGTAATTTGTAATGAACTATTTCCTGGCTCAACATTGGTAGCCGAACTAAAATACAATAAATCCACTATAACAAAAACCACACGAAGAAAGTTATTTACGCCTTCAATCCCAATCTTATATTCTAATTGTAAAACTCTATTTATGCCCGCTACAGTAGCTAAGGCCAAAATCAGCGGCGCAGTAGAATAAATCTGTGACCTTCATTAAACTAATCTTCAATTACTTAGTACACCTTCAATTTATAGCAGTTATTCCAGACGTAAATTCAGTTAGGCTAGACTACCTCAAAATATTATAGTGAACTGTATTTATCAGCGATGTTTTGACAATAATTACTTTATATTTGTAATATCCTTCGATTTATATAACAAGAATTTTCCTAGATCCTCACGTTGCCAATACAAATACAGGAAATCGACGCTGAACAGATGTTAGTCGTTCCAAAGTCCACAGTAATCTCTCTTTAGTTTGGCCAAATTCTAAACTGGTTTCTATCGGTAATACATTGAGGTATTTGGGCAGTTCCGATACCGATTTCTGTTGCTATCACTATACTTTTACTTCAGTTGTTTCTTTAACCGCTTTTTATTTTCGGTGAAAGTGCCGCGGGACCTATTGCTACTGCGAGTTCGCGGCTGTCACCTCAATTTCCTTTTCCTGAGGCGTGTAGTATATCAGGCGTTAAGTATGGTACTATGTACGTTATTTTCATGCCTGGCTTATCATCATAATCCAGACAGAATGCCCCGCCGGGAAACCACAATATTCTACTGAGAGTGGCGAGAAACCAGCGAGCGGATATAGAACATCGCAAGGTATATTATAAAGCAAGGTGCAACAGACAATAGTACGATTGACATTAACGTCCCTCCCCGGGCTCCTCAATAATTCTTCTCTGCGCTCAATGACAAAACTCGAGATTTGCTCTAAATGTAAATTTCCTCTCGAGGATCCATTTATCCCTCTCTTTGAATATTAAATCATCCGTCGACTCCTTGAGGTCAACCCAAGGTGGATGGCTGGAATGCACGGGGAGAACAGAGGATATTCCCGAGGGTATTCCAAAACGAAGAGTCGAACTGCAAATATTTTGTTCAGTTTAACATGAGAGTGGTTTTATTTCGTTAGTTGTTCGGTTGGCTCACTCGCAAAAAGAGTTTCTCCTGCAGTATTCAAAACTACAATTCCGGCCCCAGCTTTCACTCTCATTCGACTGGCTTCCCCCACTCGAGAACCCTCGGGTCGAGAGTTTTGTCTAAATTTTTAAGAACATAATTTAAGAGCATAAAACGGTCCTTCCTTCCTTTAGGCGTACGTCTGTTCCGCCACTCAATGCCGGTTATTGCTCACTTCCTGGTCGGTCTACTTCTGACGAATTTCAAATGGGGAAACGGGAAAGCGGTAGCTGGGTTTTTTCGTCATTTTTTTTACGGATTCGCTTTAATCCAATTGGAAGGAAGCGGATACGGTTCAAAAATTGCACTTATTTTACAGTTCAAATTATACTATGGTAATCTGTAAGAACTCCGGAACTTGCACTGCTTTTTCTCTCTAAGGTATATTTGGGAACGTACAATTTCTTTTACTGCACAGTTTTTTCAAAACGCAGTTTTTTAATGTTACTATTATTTAGTTAAATAATTACACAGTTTAATAATACGCATAATCTAATACCTAATCCTGATAAACCCTACCTTAATCCTTCTGTAAAGTATTACAGAATAAAGCTGACATCGCATCAGAAAGGAAACTGGTTTTCTTGGTCATTCAAATTTTAAATTTTATATATAATATTTGAAAGAACGTGAAATGAATTGAACGTTAAATATGTAATTCCGATTTCTGCAGTTGGAAGTTTTGTATAATAATATTATTGATGATATTCGTTAAATTATTATTCCACCATGTTCCATTAATCTTCATAGTTATCCAAACGGCGAAATACATTACAACATTACTTTCAAGCGCTATTCAGATTACTGCGAGTAGAAAGTTCGGGTTATTTCAGGCGTAATTACAGACATAACCGTTACAGGATTTTTCTCGCTTATTTCTAAAGTGCATTACATTTCTCGGCGGTGATTTATGCTTCATAGATTTTATTGTACACTACTGGCCCTCAGGATCTCAAGAGCTGTCCGAAACAGAAGAATTCCAAGCTCTCTTCATCTTTACTTTCTCCGAGCGCTCAACAGAGAAAGTGTTCCCTTGTCACGGGCCGGCACTCACGCACACGAGCGCAAGCGACACACACGAACGAGCGCACACACCTTGCCCTCGAGCACAAAGCCAGCCTGGATTGACACAGATCCAGTGGGTCATTTTGGGGAGATTATTTTAAATTGTCTCTAACTTTCCCCTCATTCGTAATGTGGCAACAGAGTGAAAATGTTGCTAGCGGAAAAACGTATTCGAAAGACCTGACATAGGTCAATCGAGGTAAAAACATGTTACAAACATGAGCTGTATGCATCAAGTTTTAGTGAAGAATGCAAATGTATGGGCCTTAATTTTGTTAAGAAACAGATGAAGAAAGTTATAATATGAAATTAATATCTTTTTGTACTGAAATTGTCTGAAGAAAAACTGAATATCTACCTCCCTTAATTTATCTCAATGTATTATATTTTTGTTTTCGTTGCTTGTAAAGATCAATTATGGTGCGCAGTGCCTCTTATGGCCGTAGGGTTAGTGACCGCTAGCTGAGAGCATGGTGGTATATCTAACTCTCTGACTTATTCTAACGTCCACGGGCACGGCCAGCTCTTTTACTGTTTGAAATTTAACAAATTATTAATGCTTAAAAGTACCATCGCATCCACCTTATCATAAAATCTCTGAAGCCGAATGCGCGTAAAAATTTATTGAAAACTCGAAAAAACTGAAATATATTCAATAATCTGCATTGAAGGACTCACGTGATGTTCTACTGCTAAATGAACCCGGTTAGACCCGGTTCGAAACTAATAGACTTGGTCATATGCTGCCAGTCATCTTCGCGAAAACACCCACAGTAAATCGAACGTAGGTTTATTTTTTTGCTAAATCGCAATAGTTTTTTTTTTATGAAAGCCCCTCTACACGGTACATAAATTATTTAAACCGGTTTTGGCTTGCAAGTCATGAAAACGCAGAGTTTCTGAGTTTTAGTGTTACTGAGCGTGCAGAATGTTGGCTGAGTTTCAGGCTTCAGAACGAAATACGATCAAATTTTCTAATTCGAAATCATGCCCTTATTGTAAATACCAAGCATACCAAGCAACTTGGTTAAAACTAAATAGGTTTATTTTTTCAATGAATATCAAGTCAAAAATCCCGCTGATTCGCATTTAAAACAGACTGTATTAGACTTATGGCAGAAATCAACTAATTTATTCGGTTGTACCTAATGAACAAATCTTGAAACTATACTACTGAAGTTGATGAAGCCTGGTTTCGTGATGAAGTATTATATTTCGGTGAAAAGTGGTATTTAGAGGTGAGGATGACAAACGTTTCCTTAATATGGCCGTGACATAATAATGACATTGACTTTATGACTCCTGTGGTGTTAAAAATGTACCTAAGACCATCGTTAGCTCGGACAGATAAATGGCCATATATTTAGGAAAGATACCAGCGTATTGGTTCGGTAAATAGACGAGGTCGTTGAGCATAAGCCTAGGTAGTAGCCATACATTCATGTTATTGTCAAACATGAATTTTACCCCGACATAAAGCACCGTCCATGTTTTATCGTTGTGTTTCGACGTTATTAAATGTTCGCGCTTTCTTTTTCCAGGAAACGCACAAGTGCTATTAAACAAAAGTAGTTGGGCCATTAGAATTCGCGGCACACTCGTTGCCTCGGGGGTCGTTTCCTGTACGGATGCGAAAAGAGATTCTTCGAACCGACCCCCGAGCGGTTTCCCCGCGCACGCATCTATGTCACCGCCCTCCTTTCATCGCCACTTATCTGTCTGCCATTTTCTTCTCCAGTTCCACTTCTACCGCGGAATTCTTTATCTGAACTTATCACGCGACCTAAGTTTTATATCTCTCTGGAACCGCCGCCCAAACCCGACCGACCGGTACAATAGCCCAAGCATTATGTGCACCCTGCATACACAACAATACTACTCAAACCACTAATATATTTAATTACAAATATTTTTATATATATTTTAATGCAGATATACAGAAAGAAGGTTCGGGATAAGGAACATCCAAGTGTAATTCGAAGTGATTCGTCTCCGACGTAGATTCTTTGGGGCCATATTGCCCTCGACATAACTGCCACCTAGGGGATGAGCACTAATGATGCACGTGACATGGTCCAGACCCCATTATAGGAATAGGAAAAAACCTGCAGAGGGGTTATGAAAAACTCTCCTCGACCGCCTCAATCCGATGCCAACAAGACCCAAAAGGTTATTTAATTTATAAAAATAATTCAACGATTATTAAATGGCAAAAATTTACTCTTCTAAAGTCTTCTAAGTGCAAACAAATTATGGTTCATGTGGCGCACATTCCATACCTGGTGACTGTACAGCGATAAAGTATCGACTCTACTTTCAGATAAACAAAAAACGTGCTAGTCTGGAAATTTTACACATAATCAAATTTGGAACATTCGCCAGTGTAGGATACTGATCTATCGAACTATTTGGCGTCCTGCTGGTTTCAACTGATCGCAATCGTCAGTAGCCCAATTATGGTTCACTCCGAACGTTCAAACCGTTAATACAGGAAACGTTAACAAATTTAAAAAACGTTAAAATTTCTCATTTCCGTTTGTCTCACGCAGGGCTAAACTACATCTGATTCACTGGGATTAAATCATCTAGTAATTATTGCGATTAAAAACTTCCTAGTCTGATCATCTATAATTTTCGAAAACGTTCATTTCCAATGGCAATTACTTTTGCAAATTATTTTCATATTCATTAATTATTAATATTATATACAGTTAATTCAAAATCATGTCTTTGCACTCATATTAGTTCTGGATTAGTTCAAACAACCAAATTCAATACTGAAAATTCTTAAATAAATTTAATAATCATTAAAATTCCAACTAAAATAGTATAATCCCTTAGAAAAATATATTTTAATTAACTAGTTTACATAACCTATTTTCAGAAACTCGTGAATCCGTTTTCAAGAAAATTAGCTAACACCCCCTTCACAAATATTGGACACTGCCTGGTCTTCCGCTTTCCCAATTTCGAAACCTCTTTGTTGTCCGAAAGAACCACAGACCTTGTTCAAAATGAACCCCTCATCGTTATAAATAATCAATTAACGTTACGAATTGAATTGCAGATGAAGAGTTAACGATTATATATACTCGCCGATGGTTACACTCGGGCGGGTTTCCCTGCTTGACGCCACGTTCAATTTGCGTCATGCCATCCGCTCCTCCCTAATAAAACCCACGGACACACACACACACACACACACACACACACACACACACACACACACACACACACACACACACAGAAGACTAAACAAGTTTGGTGGAAGATAAATTTAAATTTTATAATTCACGTTAAATGTCATCACTGTGATCCTGTCTTGCCTTAATTACGCACCTGCTCTACAGTACAAATCGTTCCACTCTATAAAATTCTTTTAACAAAAAACAGCATTGTCATTACGCTGTAAGTCAATTACTGGATGATTAGAGCCCTCAAACGGAGGCACGCTGACAAACAACATGAAACGTAAACAATTTAATTTTCAATTAAAGAAATAAACAACCCTAAATGTTGAAATATCAATCAGACAAATTGCAGATAAGTTGCAATTATTACACAGTTCTTCTTCCTGATCGAGTGCCAGGCCACCATTATTCCTTAAGTTTATCATTTTTTTTAAACAGCCTGACAAGCATCACTTCTTTACTAAATAAATGCAGCTGACGATGGGGAGAAGCCGGGTTTACTTAGGACCAAACAAGGCTGAAGGGGACAGCAAAGGAAACAGTGAAGGGTAATCCTAGACCCCACGGGTCCTCTCACAAATTCATTAAAATATCTAACGAAAGATTAAGAATCCGATGTCTGCACCGAGCAAGGTCAGTGGCGGCAGCAGAGACCCTGCGGCCGGCAAGAATTCCATGCAAATTGACAGTTGTTATTATTCGGCATTCGGCATTTTATGTTTTAATGGTTCCGATTTCCCTTCGAAATCTATAAATTACGATCGCTCGAGTAGTGGGGCCGGCAAAATATATTGCCAGTCTCCTCCGAAGGTCAGGACTGAAATATTTCCACAGAACTACTTTTTTACGACCGAAATTATTACTTAGGTTTTATGGTTAAAGGCGACAACCCCGTCTCGGGGATGTCGGGGAACGGAAAGACCGAGAGTATTCGGTTGACAAGGCCGGCAGCTCAACCGAGGATTTGGGAGTAATCAATAAAGCTGCTCGGAAAGGAAACCGACTTCCGTCCAAGAGTCGGCACATACAAATATAGCGAGTTAAGTGTTAAGGAACAAAGTATGCGGCAGACGCGAAGGCCAGTCGGGCATTCTTCGACTATTCAAGACACCTAATATTCGTTACGAATCGCGGCGGGTTTCGTACTGCTACTTTATGACACTTCCCCGTTCTAGTAAAGCTACGGGGTCGTACGACAGTTCGACCTCCAGTTCACTTTAGCTTTACTCCTGTCGGCGTAACCTTCTAAGTGTGTCACCACTCCTGCGATTTCTCCCCCTCAGAGCTTTACCGATAAAGGATCGTGTCGGCTCTATCGGTATACTGTTACACTCGCTCAAGCGTGCCGACTGTCGACCGTGCCATATCTATCGTCACAGTGTTACTTCCAGTGAACAGTAACAATGGATCATAAAACGCTTCCTGCCTTACACGAGTACAGATATGTTTTCTTTCCCAGCCGACCTAAGGTGTGGACACGGTGATCGCATTCAAATAAGAATTTAGGGGCGTTGGGTATTAATAAAAAGTGAGATACCCCACGAATCCCTTCGAGATCCGCCGAGGTCCATTCACTGAGAAAACTGCAATAGGACGCAGGAGTAGGTGACGCATGGGCGGACTATATAACATAGCCAACCATGCTGAACGGAGTAGAGAATGCCTTTGTTCGCTTTGTGATGCTAATTACCTGTTGCTTCCTCGCCGTTTTAAGATATGAATAAGCTAAGCGGGTAAGAACCGGCGACCTCGAATTCGCCACACATCTATGGGCGACAATCGTTCAGATTAAACACCGAAGAATAACCCCGATGGCAGTAATACATTACAACAAATTCTAGAAGTGATTTTAATCGAATAATGGAAGAAATCGATTCCTGAAACACTAGGCTATTGCTACGCCAATTTAGTATAATTTTATACTGCAGCCGATTATCAGACCGTGAGACAATTACCACGAATTAAAGAATATCAATGAATTTATAAAACTCAAACTTTTCCAAACTGAATCTAACCGCGAGTGTAAAGCCAACTCGTGGCAATCGAGAGTTTGCACCGAGCTATGGAGCGTATCTGAAAGTTGTCAGATAAGGGTCCAGTCCGTGATTCGTGGACCCAAAACTAACAGTCCAGTGTAATTGATAAGATTGTAAAGTGAGTGGTGTGCCGGTCGGGTTTTACAGTCGACCGAACGTTTCACGGGGCGGGCAGCGGTCTAATAGCGGGGCCAAGGGAATGAAGAAACCCCCAGACACTGTAACGGTTGAGCGGCATTAGCCCGCCGCAATCGATATCCGCCAGGAAGGAACATCTCAAAGAGAAAGTCGGATAGTTCAATCGCGTTGTAAACTTAAATCGAAACATGAAAATTGTACGCATTTCGCGACACGAACTACGTTCGGCGGACAGCCTATTTGTTTTTATTGTATCGTTAATAACACCCCTTCGGAAAATAAATAGCCGTATATAACCTAGAAAATACTTTAAAGTGGTACTTACGCTGTCAATGACTAGATTGACCCATGTTGTAAAAAATAATGTGACCAATATTCCTCCGATTAGAAGAATGACCGAAACTATTATCACAATCCCTGCAACAAAACAAATTAAATTAGAATCAAACATTGCGTAAACGAAGGAAAGGCACATTGCCTCAAACCTGAAACAACATGAACGGAGAAATAACAATTTGTTGATGTAGGGTAATGAAATTATTTAAATGCGTACTGTACTTCTGATATTTAAATATATTTAAGGCCATTGCGGAATTGACTTGAATTCAAAAGTAAGAATGTTGCTCGGCAATAATCTGGGATCCTAGTGCAATTCACGTGTTTACTGAAGGCCGTGGTTCGACAGGCAACGCTTGTTCCCAAGTGCCGCGGGAAAATGAACGCCCTGAGAATGAAAAAAGAACTACGAAACGCCAACGGAGCCACAATGGCAAATTGAGGAACCGCCGCAGATATAATAAGACGGTCTGAGGCAACTGCAAAGATATGCCGGGACTGTGGCTTGGAGAAACAAATTTTCATTCAAACCGCGTCTGTTTTATCCGCCAATGTCTGTACACGTTAGTTAGTTTTGTCTTTGTACCTTGTACCAACGTTTCGCCACTTCAAAGGCGAAGTACTCATGAACTCGGTTCAATTTCGACTGATATTGAATGAACAGAAGTAAACTATTTTCTTGGAGAGACGATAATTTAGGAGATATCTTAGGGAGAAAGAGAGTGAAATTTACATTGTATATGTTATCAAATAACGCGAATCTATAAATTATTTTTTCCATTGATTTTCTATTAACCCCATTTTCAATTAACTAGTTTCATATTTAGTCATTGATGTCTCTTTTTCATTGTTGTCGAGCGTTCTTTGATCTCATAATTATTTTTCGACAACCTTATGAGTAAATGTCGAGGGAAATTTCTTCTGTGATCCATGTTAGACAGGTTTTATTTTTAGTAATGCTGCTTCCGCGTTAACATACATTTTTTTAATGTAATTGGTATCGATGTGAAAACAATTGTTACGCTTCGATAAAAGCACTTTCTTGTTCATCTCCCCTCTTTGACAAACGCCCTATTTTGTACCAGAAACTTTCGATACTTGTTGGTACTGTAAGAGGGAGCAGTACTGCTCGAACAGATAGCATAAAAGAAGAATGGAGGGTAGCGGAGGCTCGTTGTCCTCATTAAGAAAAATCTGTTTCCGAGGGGCCATTTTTAACGGGTCAAAAGCAAGGGCCCGTTGACAAGGGCAGGCGTTCGGAGAAGGACGTTGAGCCCAGTCAGCGGACAGGTTGTCAGAGGATTTCTTTAAGGTGAGTGAAGATGCGGTTCTCCTTGGCGGAGGCCGGACCGCCCTTGGCCTTAGAGAGTCGGGTTTGACACTAACTAAGGTAAGGCCCCAAGCGCACGGAATCGGATTCAATTCGACCGCTCCGCTTACAAGCCAAATATACATATTATATATAGGCCGTCTCTAAGACTTCCGCGGCGGCCAACCTCGAGGTGTCAACGACAGTTCCGCTAAGTCGCAGCCCGACGCGGTCATGCGTCATTAAAATGACACTTTGAGACCGACGGCAAATATTAAGCCACCGATAAAAGAACGAATGCCAGACATAAAATTGTAGTGAAATAGAAGACTTCTGACTGATCACTTACACTAGCACTAATGAGAGTCAGCATATTCACTGAAACAACTGGAAGCAGCGAATAAACCTGTGACGTTTTGTCACGATCCTGATAGGAATCGTCGTCGGATTACCAAGCAGGGCCGTGGAAAGTGCTTCAACTCTTTGACTTATCGAAGTTGGATCAGAATTTTCTGGGAGAGATCTTTTTTCCTCCTGACCCCAATTTACTAACCTTCGCATGACTCGGTAGTTCACTTTGGCGCATCTCCAAGAACGCCGTCGGAATAAATAAACAGAGCCATCTCGCAGAACACTCCGCGGGAAGTTTTGGGCACGCGCAAGAGTCGGATTAATTTCGCCCCCTTATTCGGTTTGATGGTCAACACTTGACCACAAAAAGCGGTCGGTACAATGAACTTTTTATGGAATTCATGTAATGTTCCATCAAAAGGACTAGGCCAGGTGCATACCCAAGCCAATTTGAAAAAAACGCTAAATTTTAAAAGTTATGCGAAGAGAGGATTAATATGTAATTTTTATTTGCTAATCGAGGAATGAAAACAATTGCATCCTGGATATCCGCAAGATTGATGGACATTTCTGTACCACTTATAAGCCTAGTCAGATTTACACGACCTCTTTTATTAAGACAGGATACGATCGACACGCACGATTATAATACTTCAGATTCTCAAGTCGATACCGGCGGTAATGGTCCATTGTTGTCTTTATCAGGTTCAGAACAATCGAAAAAGCCGAAAATAAGTTTCTTCTTTTTTTGAATTTTATTTTGTAATTCAAATAGCGCGTGCGATTTACGATTAGCGACACGTTCAACGGCCATCGTCGCTAGCGACTACTTCATCAATTGAAAGGTTGTTGAGAGCTATCACTATTCCCCCCAGCCAAGAATAAGCATGCGGAATATATTTTCCCAACTGTACAAGATTAATGGACCGCAGATGATTTTTCTTTCCCGTGCGGTTCACAAACAAATAGGATAAACCGGTACGGTAAGAGAACCCACAAGCTTAAACCGAGAGGGGAATAAGCATGATCTGCAGATACCATCACAAAGGAGAATTAAACAAGATAAAGATAGAACATTTTGAATTGCCATGTGGTATTATTACCAGAATAAAACCCACAAAAAAGGCGGGTATTTTTGCTGTCCTTTTGAAAAATAGTCGAGCTATTAGACCCGAGGTATAATTAAAAATAGTTCAACCCTGAATTATCTGCGACAATCGGAAAGATTCTATAATAGTTAATTATTAAAAAGGTCGATCATTTCAAAAATAAATAACTGTCATTAATACCAAAAACCAACATTTGAAATGGTCCAGTGTTCTGAACGCGAATACCTAACATAGATCTTATTGAAGAAATCGGAACCAAAAAATAATAGAGCTCTCTGCGTAGGAAATGGCCCCCAATCAAAGGCACTTAAGAAATTAAAGACAGGAAACTGATGCTAGTGTAATTTATAAAACTAATTTTTAAAAAACTGGGTTACGGCTTCTAGATTAATTTCATATTTGCCACCGGAGAGTGGACGTCCAATACAAGGTGAAGCAATTAATTGCGTACCCAGAAGTTCACAAGAGTTTGTAAGTTTGAAGGAGACATATGTCTTACCCAGTTTTTCCTTATCCTCAAGTATTATAAAATAAAGAAATTAATAGAAGCACATAAAATCCAGTAGAACAGTCATATCAAATAGTAAATATTTTTATCAATGTGGGTCATTTTTCAGTGTCCATTACTTCTGGTCTAGATTATTTTTACTAGAACTTAAAGAGTGCTTGTTACTAACTGTAACAAGAAATATACCACAATCCACGAAACTATGTAACCCTTTTACCTTTTTTTATGGACGAATGTAACAGATACCAGTAAAATGTTTTCTGTCAGAAAAAAATTGTTCGATATAACATTCTCAACAAAACGTCCAGCCTTGCGCTATAGGATCGAAGAAAACGTTAATTTTATACCGCCGAAATTGGAGAAATGCGAGGATAAATGTATTTCAAAGCATTCAAAAATCGGTAAATAATTTTAAATCATTATCTGGGCCTTTTGGACATTCCGACAGAATTACCCAATGCTCATTACGTCAGTGACAATGTCGTAAGCTGCTTTCATATTATCGTTCAACTCCGTTTGTGGAAGCAAATATATATTGTTCTAACCAAGAGGTTGAAATGGCCCTAAAATATGTGACCTGATGGGATTCGGACAGAACTTTTGGAGTATTATATTCAGAAAATTATGTTGATTAGTATTATGTATTAATATTTATCATGTAATGCAAAAAAATAATGATATACTCACTTCTATAATTACGTTGTATTTCATAAATAAAAAAGATTGTGGGAAGTTGGAACTTGAAAAAAGATATTGAAATTGTGTAAGAATTACCCCCATATACGTTAATTACGAAACCAATGTAAAAGTACCGTGATCCTTGAATCAATTTCAGTTTACCTAAGCCAACGCTGGTTAATTTCTAAAGCAAAGTTAGAAGAAAGAAACACTCGCGTGTGTAAAAACAGCACCGTAGTTTACCATAAAATTCATCCGGTTAAAAAAATTGCCGTTCGAACGATCTTGAATATATTTTTTACTCTGGATTTTAAACACACCAGTTCACCTCGTTATATATACGAGGCGGGGAGACCGTCCGCCAGTGGCAAGTACCGGCTGGCTAAAAAATAAACCCCCTACTGGCCCGAACTACCGTCGATCTGCAATTATCCGGTGTTTAAGAGCGGGAACGTGTTCGTCTAGGAGTTCTAGAGAAATATTATCGGGAGGAGGCCGCGAGAGGCCACCGGAGGGACCAACTGGGACAGAGTACCGCTAACGGCTACTACCCCACTCTGTCTTCACCGCTAAGAACAAGGCGCCAATTTGCTCAATACCTATATCATGCGGAGCGCACAATACTTATTTTTTGGACGTCTTATGTCTCTGTAAAAAATGGCCCGGTATAGAACCGGTAGGCGGCAGTGTCCAGAAATAAGCAGTGTCATACACTATTCATACAAGAACGGTACCCGATTCGGTTTTCTTCATGCATTCCTAAAACGTCCAAAGCACAGTCGGTTCGGTCACGTCATCATAAATGTACCATATATTTTGAATTCTTAAGCAATGGTTTACAGGTTTACAGTTATTGTTCCTTGTACAATAGATTCCGACTAATTAGACTGACGATACATAGTTCCTCTTGCCTTGAAGGCAAGGTTGGGACTATACTAATTTTTATATAAAAACAAACGATTTTATCTACCTATAATATATATGAAGAGACATAAGAAAGCCACACCCTTTCTAGAATGCCGGTCACTAGATAAGAAAATTACTAAAGAGAATCATAAAAGTATTTTTAAAAGTGCTGTTTCATCGTGATAAAATGCCCTTCTTTTATGTTCTGGATGTCTTTAGCTTTCTACAGCGATGACGTCCTCGGCACTCCCGATTGGGAGGAACATAAATATCGAGGAATGTTTTCTTCGATAGCTGCCCGGTGGTGAGGCGAGAGTTGTTGATAAGATTATTACTTTTCAACCGACGAAGAACAAACAAAGCAATTATAAATTCGTTCGAAACAGCAAGACAAATGATGTTACCGTAGTCTTGATTACTTTGATTACATAGTTCAGTCATTACAGATTCAGGTAAAATTTCCATACTCGGATCCATGTTATAAAACCCAACCAAATCTGCAAATGAAACCTTGATAACGTTTCATAAGAGTAATAGTCGTGATTAATAAGCGTGACATTAAGTCAGTTTACATTAATTATTAAGTAACGTAACATAAATTAAGCGATGTTCATGACCACAAGAATCGTGGTATTCCAAACCCTGGCAGACCATCAAACAGCCATTTAAAACTTAATAATAAGGCCCTTATTATTTAATTATTTAAAACTTAATAATCTTTCGGTACATAAATTTTATCCCCACTTCCCTCATATTTTTCAATCACTTTTATAGTATTTGAGCACTAAAATAAGCGAGCAGAGCAAGGGCATTTCTTTTTTGTCCGCGACACAAAAGGCGTACTGAAAGCTTTTAAGAAATCCGAACACCGGCGTTATTGTTGGTGGAGGACCGTGTCAAAGCGTGACGCTTCAAAATAAGTTAATTGACAAATAGGGACGCTCAGAAATAGAAAACAAAGACCGGAGTTCGGGTTGGAGGTGGAATTTAAAACGCGGCCCAACCCGTAAGGAGATGTTATAAGAGCTAGTCAAGGAAGGTAGGGTGTAACGGTCTCAGATGTTTATATATATATATATATATATATATATATATATATATATATATATCACATGCGAGCGGGCGTGTGAGAGAGTGAAAGTTTCGACTCGGACACCGGACCGACACAGTTATGCAGAGTGGGAGATAGAGACTTCAACGGTGGATTGTGTGTACAACAGTTACAGTTAGCTCTCGTTTCAGTAGAGACCAGCGCTTGGGTCAGTCGTATATTTTACAACGAATTACCTGGTCGCCGGTTCTGAATCGTCAGAATCATTACCAATTCGATGGTAAACCCAGTTTGGATATAGGCAGTAGCGGAGCAGGTTAGATACGATCAAGGCCTAAAGGTACCATAAATGTCAACGATGTCCGTCGAGGTCATTAAATACAGCTGACACTAAGATCAATGTTTTGACCCAGTTGTGTCACAAGAAGGTGCAAAGAAAGAGCTCGATGTCAATATCTACTGTATATAAGAGCTGAGACCAAAAGAAATGTTTAATAAATCAAATACAAATCCTAAATCATATCTGAAATTCGTGCCTTAGGCGTCCTACGTAAAATAGTCGCCTCCCTGCGGGATGCTGCAACGCTTACAAACCTGAGCTGTTTATGCGCCGGCACGTAGAAATAATAAGATACGACAGAACGTATATTAGCGTATGACTTATTTCCAAAGGCGCGTAAAACATGAGAGGTTGTTGCCCCCTCACGAAGAACACAAAAATAAGAATGATCTACTGCAACGAGATTACAATCGAAGAAAGAACATAAAGATCCCGCCGATTATCAAACTTTTCTGTTGTTAAAAACTTTGGACGTCAAAATGTTCATATATAATATTCCGAAAGGACATTCCCCTGCTACAGCTAACAGGGCTAAAACAGCATAGTATCCATCGCGAATACCGCAATATTGATCAAGAATGAATATAATGCTCATAGATGGTTATACGGATCGGATTCTTCTTTACACTGCTCTTTACTCCATTGATATCGTATGTTTCCAACGGAGTTATGTCACGCTTCATAGGTACACGCTCCGGCCCGTCGCCCAGACACCGGTGAGATGATACGTTGGCTCCATTATAATGTACAAAGCCGTTTACATAACGGTGCCGTTTCAAAGGGAGGCGATCGCTTCGGCGGCCAGCTTTCACCCGACTCTCAGCCCGCCTTTTATACCCGCCTTATTCCCGTACCACCCCGATCTCAATAACGCGTGAAATATTTCCCCCCGGCCGGGTCTTCCTCGTCCTGGCTCCCATTATAGATTAACAACGGGGCGAAGGACCTTCAGTAATCCAATTTTCTGCAGAGAGGCCGGCCGCCCGGAAGGACCGTGCCCAGGCTGTTAAAGGCTTAAGACCCGGCCGAGATATCTTATTTTTCTATTTGGCCGGTCGCACGTTCGATTCGCCGTGCCTCCGCGCCGCATTCAGTCGCTCGCCCTCTCCCAGCCCATATGAATGTAGGCCGCACAACTCTCACTTTAACCTCCGTAGAATGATTGAAAGACTGGCCGAAGAAAGCGCGTATAAAATAAATACAACATATATTTAGAACACTTATAAATAATCTAAAATAATTAAGACAAGTAGCGTATGCTTTAAACAGAATGGGGTGTAATCTATTCCCGAAGAGCAATACATTTCTTGTATAATAGAGTCATCTTTAAACATTCTGTCATCTTTATTATAATCTTTTTATTTAAACTTAGAAATTAATTTTTGGGATAACACCGAAATTCCACTCCCTAGACTGTCCAATAAAAAAAATATGGTAATTAGCATATCAAAGGACACCCAGCGTTTTATTTAAGAAGGTTACATGATTTATAAAACAAATGATCCTTAACAAATGATTTGTATGTATCTGTGTGTGGATGAAGCCTATTGTCATGAAATAGGAGTAAGACTCGAAATAGGTACAAGGCTGTTGAATATATTATTTCCATCGTATGGCGTAGTTTCACTTGACACTGGACAAACACCAATTACGTATCAAAAAATGAATCGAGAAATGAATTTATTAACGTCGAGTTTAGTAATCGTCGGGAAACTCATTCATATAGAAAAAAATAATATAATTTAATAAAAATAAATTAATTACTTACACCACTTCCTAAGGAAGCTGCTGGTCAGTTTGTCGCACACTTTTCGCTTGTTCTGCATTTTCTACTTGGTATCGCACTAACTACTAAAGTTCAAAAAGTTCTTTGCGAAAGTTCAGCGAGTCCTGTCGGGGCGGGTTAGGACGAGAGAGGAGGATCCGTCAGGGAAGACAGAACAGTCCACGGAGACAGAAGGGTCGATAAGGTTAGTCTCATGCGCCTCAACTCCGAGACTAACTCCAGGGGTTGGCTCCTTCGGCGCGAGTCTGACAACACAATACCAGCAATATAGCCACCACCAGTCACTCACCGACTGATACCCGGCTACTCTGAAAGGAGTGGGGCTTCTCGACCAGCTAGGAGGGGGAGGCCTTACCTCCGTATATCCTTAATTTCGTCCAATATATAATATTATGTAACCGATTATCGTGTTGGAATACAAAGCAAAAACTGTCCCATTAACATTTAATGTCTTCCTTATGAGGTAATAAAACACTGATGAAGACGCAACCGATTATATCAAATCGCGTGTCAACGCCTAGTTTCCAATAGTGTAAAACCTTAACGCTGCTTGAACTGCATGTTGACCGTGTTAATTAACTGAGCCCGCGATTTATAAATGTTGAATTCATGCATGATAAAGCGGTTCTTGTAATGTGGCCCAATGAAAAAGACCACTTCCTACTGGCCCTTCTGTATATTGCGTTGGTCAAAATAAATCTGTAACTTTCATGTTCCGACAATTAATAGCGAAAATAATGCTCGTTGACACTAAACGCTCATATGGAGGCAACTGTGATACGCTCAGAGTGTTATCCGAAATATATAGGGTCGTTTTAAATCGCCAATCGCTTAGGAAATTCGTAAACAGGAATTTTCCACCGGTGTGTCTGAACCCTCCTAATAATCGACTATTTTGACCATATGGCCGAAAAATGGTAACGGGCGTATTTCTTCTAAAACATGTCTAACGGGTTTTACTCCATCTTCCGGAGAATTCCAGTCAGACTAAGTTTCAAGATAATTTAATGCGTTCCCCGTGGCTGGAAAAGGTTATTCAGAAGATAATGTGATATCTACCCGCTGTTGGTATGCCATTATCGTAAGCCACAAAGCGGCCAGTTTTGTGACGTCCGCCCTCCCCAAATGGTCCCAACAATTTGGTACAGGTTTGGAGGAATGAAAGGAACAAAATTACTGTACAAAACACCGATCCTTGTATTTACCCCAGGAAGTAAAACAGAAATCCTTTTTTCTAAATTCATGAGCCCCTTACCCGGCCTGTGTTTGGAGGAAACTTTCAAGGGTCTTCGCCTGCCGTCCAAGACAAAAAAGCAGGTAACTAGAAAAAAGAGCCTTTTTATACGCCTCAGTTTTTTCCGAAGAATGTAAGAAATTAAAGCCGTATTAAAATTATAATGGACGATCGCAGGTTTCGGACTAAAAACTGCAATTATCGGTAAAGAGGACGACGTCTGACGCCGTTCAATTTAAAAGGATCGACAAAACCAATCGTTTCAGAGACGACTAGGTGAAAGCGAACAATAGAGAAATCGGTAAAAGAAACGCTAACCCGGCCTCCTTCGTCCATCCAACGACACCCCACTGACAGTTGACTCGTCTGTCACTACCTAATTGCCCTATTTTCTAGAAATTCGGTAAAGGCTGTCAATTAACCGAACGGACGACTTGACAAATATGAGGCGCACGTAAGGCAATCGTCTCTCTGTTGATTTTGTTGACCGTCCAGGGTACACAAACGTCCCGGTCTCGAGGAGTTATATAAGAGTCGCGATAGACGTCCTAGCCAAGGTCGAACCCGGCAGCGTTTTCCCGGCGAAAAGCCCGGGGGCCCACCCCGAGAGGCGGCCCAGTTTCACTCCGCCTCCACGCCCCTTCGACCAGCATTATACACACCGGAAGGCCATCAGATAAACCCAATATTATTGCGCAAGTCGTTTTATAGTCGAGTGGCGAGGTTTAGTTTTCCCCGAACCGCTTCGTAATTTACGCCCCATTTTGATTTACCACATCCGAACATAAACATTTATAAAATATACTATATTAACATTTCGCCCCGATTTCCTTTTTCTACCAACTGTTTGGCAAATAGCATATCCGAAGGCTCGAATAATTTTTAAGAGATAACCGTGCGCAACCTGTAGTGCCAGTATCTTCCTCAGGATCACGTTTGAGTGCACTCTGAAACCGAGGTCGTAACTAGTAAATTGATCCATCCCAAAAAGAAATTAGAATTTGGCGCCGTTCAAAAATACGGGAGGACGCCTACACGGTAACACCCGAGAGGACTTTCACGCAGTTTCCAGATTTGACAGACGGAGCAGGAAAGTCTGCCGCCTTTTCCAGATGGGATAGAGCGGCGTCACCCCGGTTCTAACGGGCTACCCGTTTCGAGCCTATCGGGAGAGCAAAGGCCCTCGCAGTTTAGGCATTAGAAAGCGCGGCCAAACCACACCTCCGCCAGTAACGCCGCTCGCAACTCTCACCCAGTCGACTACGGCATATTTCAAAAACCTCCCAGAAATTGGACCGATCTTTTAAAAACTCTCATAAACGTCGGTCGGAGAATCCCCCGCTGGTTCGGAAAGCCCCGAAGTTTCGGGCTAGTGTTGGGGAACGGGTCTTGTTAAAGTACAATAAATACGACAAAATAATTACACTGTACGATAGGATATACACAGAGGCACAGAGAGAAACACTGAGACACTGACTGTAATGTCTGAGAGGGGTCTGCCAGCACTCACGGCGAGGAGTTGAAGAGTGGACTGAGGAGAGCCCCGCGGGACTGTCGGGGCCGGTCCCTCCCCGCAACAACCCCACCACTCAGATACCACCGACCACATGCTTCTCTCTACACTTCATAGCCCCACCTTACAGTCGTACGGCGAAAAAAGTCTTATTACCGATTAAAAATTGCTGAACAGAGAACTGCTATCGGGTCTATCCAATATTAGATTTATCTATACTACCAATCACACAGATCGTCTAAATGTTACCACGTCGTAACGTTTCCTGGGAAAGACGATTGGAAATCGTCAATCAATATTTTATTGATTTCATACTGTTTGGCCTTCCTAAGCTTTCGGCTTATATGTCTGCTCCTTGGGAAAGGCTCTCAGGAACGATGGCCCAGAAATCTGTTAAGACAGGATGTACTATCGTGGGTAGGTGCCTTACTATAATACAACAATAGTACTTATAGTAGTTATAATAGTACAATATCCGTCAATTCAGGAATATGGTTCTAACGAAAATTTATAGGGCCACTTTCGATGAAACATTAGAATATAGACCAAATAGACCGGGCGGAGTTCTACTCACTAATCACTTTCATCCCGCCCCAATTTATTTGTACGAAAGTATACTAAAATTATTTATTTTATAAACCAAATTATGTGAGCTCGTATTACAACCGGAAATGAAAGAAATAAAATAATTATCGCTGAAAGTGAGAAAGGCAAGGCATTCTGATCTCCGGTGACACGGCAGCTAATACTGCCAGCGACAATAAACGCTTTCCCCTCGAGGCCGAGCACGAGTTTTTACGTCACGTTTCTTACATCGTAGTTTCATCTATCATTGTTGTGTGTACACTTTGTATCTCGAGAATATGATTTCTTGGACAGCATAATTGCCGGTAAATTGCAACTTGGCGGTGGTCAGAAACTGCAGTCGAAATGACGTCCAAAATGATCAATGTTGAAAAAGAGCTATTAATTTGTAATCACGCGAATCTAAAATACCGTCAAATTGAATGGTAGTTAATTAAGTATTATTATTGCCACTAACGTACTAATAACAACCGCAGATTTATTACGTATAATAAAAATCGTGAATGGAAATTCTCGAACCTTGAAACACTTAATATATGTATTGGATTTCGGAATTTTCAAAATTTGTTATCTTTTTTATTTAAATCAAATAGCAACATTCAATTAAATAATAAGTAGAGTTACATGTAAGCAGTTTTTATAGAGATATTGAGGATAAATTTAAATGATATAAAGGTTCTTTTTTCAGGTTTATTTCTCTGATAATATATGAATCCTGTTATCAAATTCATGCAACTTCATGTTCATAATAATATTTTGTTCTTGAAAAATGGAGCTTTTGTTCATTTCATTATAATAAAATTTGCATTAGCTATAACGCTGGTAGCTTCAATTATAGTTGGGCTCTGTTAGAGGCCGAAATCACAGTAGGCGGCAGGTAGAAGGGGAGTTACGACGTCGTTACAACACCCTTATTGTGTCAGAACATTCGCCTACTTAACCATTTTTGTCGGGGTGCCAATCCACCACAGGGTAACGACCCCCCAGCTCAGATTCTGAATGAGCTAATCGCCAGTGTAGTAATTGCGCCTGAATTTATAATTATATTTTAAAAACTGATCAGTTGAATATCCGTTATAAGTCACCATAAAAAATATTGGTCAGAACACATTTTTCAAGCCATACTTTAAATTCTAGTTATATATTAAACGCCGTGATTAGTATTGAAATATTAAGTGGAACATTTTAACTTTCTAGCTTGATTTTACACGTATTTCAAATTTCTGCATCGCTATTACAGGCTAAACGAAAGATTATTTAAGAAGAAACAGTGAACGAATTACAAATTCAACTAGGTTAGATAAGAAGCTGTCGCAAGACGGATAATAATGGAAGCATGAATCAGCGGTTCATATTCTAAGGAATTATTATCTCGCGTTAAATCTGCCCTTGTCCCGTTACTAAACTAACCGGAACTCGATAGCAGTATAGTAAATTTTTGAGAATTTCATTGACTAAGTATACGAAATGAACAGATGTAACTTGTAACCGTATTATGTACCAATGCGGAACTCGTGTGGTTTCCCAGACCGACCTTGAGTAGTGGACGAATCCACGCGTTTTATCACTCCAGCGGTCTGCAGTCCATTTTCTTGGATGGTATTTGGGTCAAGGGAAAAAAAGGAAAAAATCCTTCGTCGTGACATTAAGTCTCACTTTATAATTAACGGAATAGTACTGACGATAGGGAGAAGATAAAATCTTACGAGTAATAATTAACCATAATATTCAATTATGGATAACCGAGAATCGATGATCCAGATCTAACCTCATGCTTCCATTTAACCGCCTGACGGAGCTTCTCCGGGAGTAACCTCAAATTAGAGTGACACCTAGGCATTTCGGATGCCGATCAGGCAACAATAACAACCGCGGGAAAGATGCCTCGTACTAAACCAACATGTCTAACGGCTAACTTATAGAATGCTACTGCAGCCGGCGACAAAATGAAACTGTCTAGCCTAAAAATGAATCGGCGAGTCTAGAAGATAGCAAGAAAGGTGAAAACAACCAAACTTTAATTAAAGACTTTTTGAAGCGATAAATCTTAAACATAAAAAACTGGTGTTTATATTATACGCGTAGATTACACGAAATAAAATGGTTGCGTGTATTGTATTTTCTGTGTTGATAATTGAAAATATTGGAAGAGAGCATAACGTACGTCCGGATAATATTTTTAATGTCCTACAGTAGGGAGCAATATATCACCCCGGATAATCTCGAGTAAATGAAGTTATTACGCCCTTCTGTTAATCCACATTCACATTTTGACGGCAATGAGCATGCCGAATTTTATGAGTACTAATTAGGCCGGCACGGAAGTCAAGCACTTCCTGAATCTTGTTAACACCCAATTGTTGCCTCGGTTTAAAATATTGTAATTATTATTCCACGAACAGATTATTTTCAGAGATAAAATAATTGCTATCCATTAAATTAATTTGTCGCCGATGGTTGGGACGTAATGGCGGTTTTTAATATTCATCGTTTCTCCTTCTTGGAATGAGTCTGGGAGATCGAACAGTCTGAAATTGTGTGTCCTCCGCCGATCAAACACGCTATCCTCCGGCGTTCAATTTATGTCAAAAGTAATTTTTTTTTGGCGACAATAAGTCCTTCCCCCCCAGCGCTTTGAATCATTAGCCCGAAGTCCGCTGTCAGAGGAATATGCACTGTGCGGCCTTCGCCCGAAGCCGATTTCATTGACGCAAGAGGCTTCATTTATATAGCTTTTAAAAAATTGGGGCCATATTTCAATCGGCCACCAATTACAGTCATATCCGAACGAAATGCACCTTCAATTTAGCGAACTTTCTTACATTCACATCCAAACAAGTTGCTTTAAACCAACATTTAATTAATTATAAAAACCTAACCTAAACTAAGTAATTGTACTTCTGCTCTCAGATCGTAATAGAATATTATACGATAATTTTGGGTGCTATCTAAGGATTCGAAATAACATAGTGCACGGCCTCTCCAAATAAAATAGTGAGCCTCTTATGTGTGTCGATGAAGCATCCTGTCAGCACTAACGCTGCATCGACTCGATTTGTTTTATTCACCTGTGTGACGCAGGACGGTCGTACCAATTGTTAAAGGTCTTAAAACATTTTCTAACGGTGGATGGGCCAAGGCTGATAAGAAAGATATTGAGAAATATTGTTGAAAATAAACGAAATCCTTTTATTATTGAAAAAGTCGCTTAATGATCATCAATTAATGGGAAACTCTCTGAAACAATATCCTGCAACTCCTTACGTAAACTTACGGTTCAGGAAAAAACATCACATAGAAAGCGCTAATCGCCAAAGAAATATCTTCAGGAACAATTTCTCAAGATCACTCATGATGATTATAGTTACACAGCATTGTTGACTAAAATATCAGTAATTTAACGAAAAACTATTTTTAATTTATTATTTTAATAAATAAATTTGTATTGTAATGTAAATATTATTTCAAAAATGATGTTACTCCTAAATACCATTATAGAGTTCTTTTTTCTAATTTTAGAACTCCCGATGCATTATTAAATGTGCCGAGACATTATTCCAAACTGTTAAAAAAACAGGCAATAACAGTGATCTAAGTTTCGAAATATTTTAATACGAAATGCGTCCGTCCAAGTATTTACCAACAGAATATCGAGCGATACCGACAGTTATAACTGCAATGTAAAGCAGTGTTATTATATACAAGTTATGTTCAACTCCATGCAAATAATGCGTCAAAAAGCGGCACGATTTACTGAATATGTCTACTTGGCTAAAGGCACCTTCGCCTAACCGTGGGCAGCCGGCGATCATCAGAGCACGCCCCGGCCAGTCATCCAATTATTCCCTTTGTTTGTTCACTTTTTGTTTCCTCAATGGCTCGGCTAGGCTAATCAGAAGGGCCCCGAAGAACCATTGTCATTACAATTATCTTTATAATAAAGACAATGAGATTATTATACCATATACAATGGAAACAGATTGTCCGATTTTAAAATCTGGCAGTGACGCTCATATCTGTCCTGTCGTGAACTTACAGCAGCCTCCCTACGAAATAAATATTGATGGACATTTCTAAAGGAATAGTGTAAATGTACCTTATTTATTGAAGCTCAAATAGTTTTCAAAACACGAAAAAACTTCATAAACTGAACTGAAGAGTGTACAGTTTTTCCAGTGCAAGTTTCAGTGTAAAACTCTCGTTAAGACAAAACAACATAAAATCGATTGATAAAAAAAGCCGCGGCGGAATACATGAGAGGAAGAGTCGGTTTGAAGGAGCGTAGTACACGGACAAGGATGTTTCACCTCGGAGACAACTGCCTTGTATTGCTTTATTGTGTCTCCGATTAGCGAATTTAAAGTAGGATTGCTTTGTTATTGAAAATCCTAATTCGTTTTGACAATCAAGAGAGCGAAGGAGGGACACCGACCATGACACAGATCAATCGTGGTGGGCCTTGTGTTCCTGAACTACCGCCGTCTCGAAAACAACCTTAAGTTCTCCTCCTAGCCAAACCGGGAACCTTGCGCAACGTAACACTTTTATTTTTAGTTCCACTTTGATCAGGTTAGGAAATAATTAATTCAATGACAATTAAAACGAAGCTCTTTCAACTGGCAGTGGAATCCTCCGACCTCTAGGCGAATACGGAAGTTTTGAAGAACATTTTCCCACAACAGAGTCCCCATATATTGTGCTATTAATTTAGGATATCTGTTAGGCGGTGCGAGACTTTGAAATACGATCCTACCATATCTTTACGATATAGACCGGTGTCAGAGTCTAGACATGCCCAGTAGCATACGTTCCCGCATGCCCAGCACCCTCAGTAATTTACAAACGGAAACTACTGAAGGCGTGATAAGCCGTAACGGGTCTAACATAAGACTAAATCATCGAGTGGGAGCAGAAAATCGCAAGTTCTGAAATGAATAACAGAATAATTTATTAAATCCGGAATGTGGAAGTGAATAAAAGTTCGGCAACTTTCACTCATAATTTTTTGGCTTACATGGGATTCTGTAGACACGGAAAATCTGTCTGAAAGCTCTGTTGTAGCCTTGACTCGGATAAGCCGGGATTCCCCGATCGATTAGCTGCGAAACCCGCTCTGTTAATTGATTCCCAGTTTACGTCTATTTGTTTCAAGAGCTCGAAGACAACATGGCGGCGTAAACCACAACGCGAATGCAGACCAGAAGCCCAGAACAGGACGGAAGAGAAGATTATCTAACCGAATTTTCGCGGAGATATTGCCCACGATATAATTATTATGGGAGCGCCAGCGCACCGTCTCGTCTCGATGCTTCCCATTATAAAAACATTCGGCAGCGTTGGGAAAAATTAACTTTTTAATTATGGTCCTGGAATACGGAAGTAATGATTTCTTTTAAGCAACATAAAAAATATTAAGAGCTTAATATGATTCCCAGTATAACTAGTCAGCGGTGCAATATATATATGGTGAGGTATTCAAGGATTCGGAATATTAACCTCCTTTGCAAGATCAGTTCCGGCTTCTACCGAAATTCAGTAATATTCAGGAACATAATTCTAGGAAATAAATCTAGGAACATATTCTAGGAATAAACTTATTTTCTTAGGATGTTTCTGTAATTACCTTACACCTTAAGTAAGGCATAGTTTATTGCTATAAGGCCATTCTTTTTAACGTTTTACATTTAATAGCTTATTTCCTCTTATGTTTAATGAAGTTTAATAGCGGCAACTTCCGCATAAGAATAATTCGAGTAAGCGTATTTATGGGACTCCGACAAGGTTTGGACATCACCACTCGAGTTGCTATACGAGAGACAGTGTTTTGAACTCAATCTCTAATAGATAACAATAATAACAAGTAGTCACTGTGTGATTTTATTAAAAACTCTTACCACTTAGATTATCTTGTATGAAATAGACTTTACCCCTGCTGTCTCTCTCCCTCTCTAATGTAACATATTCCCCTAAATCACTCCGAAACAGTACGTTAATGCATTAATTCAATCATCGTATCATCGATGGGTATCAGTAAACTTTTAGCCTGCAAGCAGCTATTTGACCATGTGCCCATCCGACCTTGCCGTCCCTCGATTTGGGCCCTGTTATTTATGTCGAGTGCGTGTCAAGAAAGCCAAAAACAAAAACGCAGGCTGAATCCAGAGATCGGTTTTGGTGCACCGAAACAATAATCGTTACTCAACAGCTTGGATTTCATTTCTAGGCGGAGGTCAGTTACCCACTGTGTGGTAATACGAACAGCCTCTGTGTGTGTGTGTGTGTGTGTGTGTGTGTGTGTGAATATGCGCGTAAAATATGTAATATACACCACAATTGCCTTACTGTATTTGATAATTAACGCACCACATCGACGATTGATATCAATCAAATTAATTAACATGAATGCCATGCTAAAGAATGGAAAGAAAATAACACAGATTAGAATTCAGAATAGATTTTGATACAAAATCTACTTAAATTAACAACCTGTCACGTTCAAATAATGAAGCTTTTTTGGCCATCCTATCATATCATCTACATTTACATTATGTAAACCTTTACATTATCTACCTTTTTTATATGTAAATGTCTCTCCACTAATGCAAATATTGATGGCGAATTTCGACAATGAAAAATTTGCTTATATATGCGTTCAATATTCCTATCAAGTCCGGCCAATAAGGAAAGTATAGTTCAAACAGGTTTTATAAGGGCGTTGCTCACAATAAATGGACGTTTCTAGTGCAAGAAAGAACATTCGGTAGTTCAAAAGCCGTCGTCGGAGGAAACAGGAAACGCATGTTTGCGTCGATAGTTATTCCAAACACTTCATAACGCTTTCGAAGTGAAGATGAATGTTACATTCGCTCAATTTAATAATTACCCAACAATGAGAGAAACGCGTTGATGGTCGGACCACCGGCGGTGAGTAAGTAGGAACAATAGTAAAGTTTGGAAGGGCTACTGGGGGGGAGGGACCGACTCCCTCCCAGGCTAACACGTTGCGACACACCCCGTCTGTTTGTACAGAAAAATAATTTGGGTTGCAGAGTGTGTATTTGTCAACAATGGTTGTTGCAACGCTTCGCCTCGGTTGCGCAACATGTTCGGATGACGTGCTGTAAAACACGCCGAGAGACCAGGCCCTAAGTTCGCGACCATCACTAGAGTAAGCGGGCCTTCCTCAGAAGATAAAATATTTACTAATTGACATAGTTGTTTCCAGGAGGTTTTTTCTACGATTTCTATAACGAATTAAAACATTATATAATCTACATAATATTTGTCAAATGGCGTTTGTCTGTGTGTGTTCGCTATGCATTTCCAAACGGCTGAACCGATGCCCACCAAACTCTCAGCGTGCATGCATTTCATGTCCGGTCAGGTCAAGAAGCATCTTTCCAGGTCACAGGTCAGGTCAAAGGGCATAATAAATAAAAATATTTGCCATTTCGGGTAAAATCGCCGCCAGATGGCTGCACTGCACGGAATATGTTTGGGCGCTGCTAGATAGATCGAACAATTACTTCCAGAGGCTTTATAAGGGAATTGAGTTTAGATTCAGTTGGTGTGTGATCATTGTTAATATTGTTGTATTAATATATCAGCTGTCAATAAAAGTAATTATTTTTAAAAACTAGAGAAAAACCAGCGTAACTTATATATCTTATATATACCATACCTTTACTCCACAATACGAGGTTAAAGTTCACCTAAAAACATTTTTTCCTGTTTATCCATTTGCCACTACCATCGCAAAGGAATCTCCTTTATCGTATATCCTGTCGAACAAAGTCATGCCTCAAAAGAAAAGACTTCGTCTTAGCACAACAAAAACGTCACAGGCATCAAGAGTGGCTCTTGCGAGAGCTAATGAGACTGCACAACATCAGGCCAGCCAGGACACAGGCAAATAGACAACGAACATCAAGTGCACGAGCTAATGAGACTGCACAACATCAGGGCAGGACGAAAGGCAAGATCAAAAGGGGCTGCAACTGACGAACAAACTCAGGCGAGGAGACAAGAACAAGCACGCCGATCAGCTGCTGCAACAGCTACGGAAGATAGTCACCAGACCGGAAGAAGTTCGTCCGGACTTCCGGAAATATCTGGAATAATCCGGCTTCATTTGTCTGCCCGCATTAATGTAAATAAACATGCGTTAAGACTGTAATCTGAGACTGAAATAAGTTTGCCCCCCCGCCCCAGTTGCTATAATATTTGAGAAAGGTAACGGCTCTGCCCGAAGTGCCAACTCGTCCGGTTATAAATTGTTCACTTTCCAGGATAAATCATTTTTATTTTTTTATTTTTGATGTCCTCTGGCGCTATCCTCAACAACTTGGATTTTGAAATCGAATTGTTGGTACAAATGAAAACACTATTGGTTAGCATGTCGTCGTTGAATCTATCATATATCCAATATTACTCACTATGACTCAGTTGCATTAAAGGTTGCCAACAAAGCAACTTTACTCCACCTACACTCGGGCCATCCGACAGATGTATCATATCCAGAAAGCCTGTCCACATTTATTACTACTGTTACTAAAGTGGAGTCGCTCGCGAAATGCATACCCGTACGAGTTTCCTTAGCAATAAAACAATTGTCTCATTCTCCCGTAATATTTTATTTGCGCGATTACAAAATCCACACGCATTCTTCGCCAGTGGGCATGGCACTCTTATTATATAAGGACGAAGGAAGGATGTTATAAGAAGGGGAGCGCATAACAACAACTGAGACGAATTTTCGAAATTCACTGTCCACGTTATGAAACATGTACTTTATATAATGTTAGATACTTGGCAACATAATGCGCATGTACTGCATAAAGCGATTTAATATGTAGTACTGTAACAAACAAACGCAAAATATTGAAAATCATATGCCCTGACCAAATAAACAAGGAAAAAATTAATCACCTTGCTATGCCATATATCAACCTGAAGGTTTTAAAAACTACAACACAGTAGAATGATAAACTAAATAAGAAATACATTGTTTACCAAAAATTAAATTTGTAAAAGGTTTCAGAGTTAATAAAAAATTCTTATAAGCTCTACAAGCAAGTTTGCACAAATCCCTATGCACTTAGATATTATAGTATAATTTAATTTGTCAATTTCAGGTTCTCATGAAAGCTAATTCAGAACAATACTTAAATACAATACTTTTTTAATTTTCAAATATTCTATTGTAGATATTGATTGCCTTCACTTTGTGTTCTATTATTCTCATTGAAGTTGAATTAATTTAATGCAATTATTATGTCATATAGCATCACACCTTATGTATAAATTCATTAATTGCTGAATGAGGGGTAAGAAAGATGAGATTGTACATTATATAAAATCATAAGGACACATAAAATCATTTTCTGAGGAAATCCAAAACAAAATTTCTAACTTAGGTAATGCAAGCAATGAATAAAAAAATGTGCATAAGACTTATTTATGTCTGACATTTTTATTATAGTTTTCCTAACTAATATTTAGTTGTACTTCTTAAAATTAATATTTTTGTTAAAAATGTTTTCTATTTATTTCTTATAATTTATTCATTTTCGGCAGAAGTAAAAAAAGGGAACAGAATAGAAACTAAGAATTATTTTTTATTCAAGGTTCTTAATCTGTATTTAAATAAACATCTAAATGTTTAGAACCTGGATAAATCAATTTAAATGTATGCACTAGGGAAAATTCACTAAATTAAAATGATCAAAAAAAAAATTCTGAATACCTGGATTCTAATTAGAAGTGAATAAGAAAATTTAATTCCCAAAGCATATTGATAACAAGATAAATATAATAATAAAGAATTTTATAATTCTTATTAATTCTGTATTATTATTCTAGCAGTATTTTAGATTAATAGAAAAGTAATGAAAATGGTAAAATATATTTTTAATTACAATTCTTTATAGAATCTCTTTTAGCTGGTATAATAAGGTATATATGAACGCCACCTAGTGGTCAACTGAGGAACTATTTGGACATATTTAATTTTTAAATATTCTTATTTTTATTCTTCTTAACTCAAAAACAATTCTAAATATGCTTGTATTATGTAAAACTAAAATTTATTTACAGTAATGAATATTTTGTACATTTAAGTGAAGTGAAATAAAATACTTTTTGTGAAAAATAAATATCTCACAATAAATCTCTAAAGTTTTAATTTTCTTTAGTTTCATTATAATAAATACTCAATATTAAAATATATATTTTGTTATGAAAAATCTGAAGAATCATACAATCAGATATTACTAAAGAAGTCAAAATTGTAAAAAATAAACATGAATTATCATATTTGCAAACCAATATGTCATTTGCAATAAACATACTAAAAATAATATTTTTAAAAATGTTATGGAAAAATTTGGAGTATTTTATTCAAGATAATATGTCAATTTCAAATGTAAAATTAAAAATACATGTTATATTAAATATATATTTAAAACTATGTGTTATAAAATTAACTTTTTTAATCTTTGAAAATGATGTTCTTATAGCCTCATCTTCATTTCTGAATTCAAAGGCACAAATATCTATCTATATAACTCTACATATGTATGTTGAACTATATATTTAGAATGGAAATATAACTAAAAAAGCACTAATGAATAATAATCATCCACTATTTTTAATAAAACAACCAATCTATTTTTTTACAAAGCAGTAATACAGCCAGACTCACTACCTGAGATACACTTTCAGAACAAATTTAAATTAGTCAATATTATCCAGTGTTATAAAACCAACTTATATTATGAAATGTGAACAACAAAGCTATTTTTTCTTACATGACTTCAAATTCAAATTAATTGTTTTATAATTCCTAAATTATCAAACCTATATATCCTCTTTGAATGGGTATCAATAAAAGTATTTTAATGTGAAACTATATGTGAGAACTTTATCTGAACCCTATGATTTTCAAGAATAAAAACAATAGATGTTTTTACAAACATAAGGAATTATGATATCATGCACTATTAACTACCAGAGGATAGAAACAATAATAAAAGCAGTCAAAATATCAACTGTTATGATGTTTTGGTTTCCTGATAAGTAGTGGTATTTTGTTCAGAAACAGCGTCATTTCCTGATTTATATTCCACATGGGTAAACACAAGGCTAATAGGTGGCCCAAACAAAACATATTATGCAAATGTAGAACTGACTGTAATGTGGGTCATTGATTCTTAGGGATAATTTGTCCACAAATTTTAATTTAGCACATTTTTAGTGTGGGACTGTAATCTTGACGAATGGAAATAAAATTCCTGTTTGTTACATGATATCAAAGGCATAAATGAGCTCTTAATGAAGGCATTTATCGACAGATTTCTAAAACTTGGCCTGTTTAAGCAGTCTCTTTCTATTCCTACTTTCAAGTCAATTTTCGCGCCAACCCAGCGTGGGCAGTTTATCTTTGGTAATCGGTCTGAGTGCTTATCAAGAAGAATTCAATTGTCTAATGAAAATTCATTACTGAAACTGATAGAGCAAATTTCCAAAAGCAGATATTGAAAATGCATCCTCTACAACACCAACATATGATATCCAGCATTGTCAGTTCATACAGCATGAGAAAATAAAAACCATGCATTAGAGAAACCGGATAACAATGCGGTTTTCATAAATCAGGTGCTAACAAGTTAGTACGTAACGCCCAGATCAGATACTGATGGTTCCGCTTTTCGCGTGATTCCTGTTCAGTATTTACCGGAGCATTCTCTCGTTAAGGCGGGAAGTCTATCCTATGTTCCCATCCTATGAGGATCTGTTTTCGAAACTCCAATTTTCAGAGCAGAATGGGTATATAGGCCGTCGCAGTCCGACTGTCGGTGTCCGGCCAAACGAATCCTGTTGTGACAACCTTTTTATTGTCACCGGTTATGACACTCCGATCCCAATTGATCTGAGTGGTAGAGCCGAATGGTATTCAAAACCCCTTAAATATCCCCCGGGCTTACTCACGATGAAAATTTTTATTTTAATCAATAAAAAAAATATTGATTGTAAAAATGGTGCGACGGGAGTTTAAGCATAAACACTTCTGCGATTTTTAGTTGTGACAGCGCTTTTGAATCTAAGCGTAAGCTGAAGCCAACACAAACTTGAGTACTTTGAGCCACCGGGCTCCCATTAACTCTGTTTATAACGACCAAAGACATTAAGATTAGGTCTCCACTCGCTGGTTCGGTCCTATGCATATCAGTTTCAGCTGCTTATTATGAACAGAAAAATATTAAATACATTTTCAAAAATTTAGGTTTAAACTACGCAGAATGCCCTCCATGTTTATTATCTTCTGGCAAAAAAAAACAAAAAGCAACAAGCGAATCAAAACTGTTCGAGGTTATGAACGACGAGAGAAACTGAGATTACGCTGTGGTAACAGAAGATTACGGTCATTTATTCGAGAAATAAAAAAATGAAATTGTTCGCAATACAGAAAATTACTATGGCAACAGTTTAGACGGAGATTACAAAATATAAAAAACATTATTACTGGAAATCTAATACTGGAAAGGGAGAATAAAGAACATTGGCACACTTTCCCATCAAGTATCAAAAGAAAGGATTTCTTCTTCTCTTGATAGACTTGGGAAAGATAGAAAAAAGGTCTGTGTTTGATGCTTTAGTGAAGAGAAAGGCGATACGAAGTTGATAATTTGGAATAGAATGGCAACATAAATGACCGAACTAACATAAATAACTAACTAATATTTAGTTCATAATTATAAACACAGTGACAAAGCAAAAGTGTAGGTCAATTTACAATGGTTAAAGATTAATAACATAGTGTATATACTAAAAAAAATATACAAAGAATCACAATTGAATGTTTATAACCAATTTTTCTGCATTTTAAGTAAGCTTGTTTTCCTTAGTGAAGAATAAAGAAAATTAATGGTCGAAAGCGGCCGTAGAAGATAAATGATGTATTTAAAGTAGAAAACACAACTGGGACCCCATTTTGAAACTGATTTCAGATTTCCTAATGATTCTAGAACTAATTAGGGCCGAATTAGAAAGAGCTTTTCCGCTCGAAGGTCGGAGTAAATGAGCCGGGAAGGCGGTTCTCGGTTAAAACGAGTGAGTCGGCGACGGTGATTGACCTAACGCAACGTATGTTCCTAGCTAGGCTCTGGATAACTATTACTCATATCATCTGCTCACTGTCATATTGCTGAATATGACTACAGAAGTAATCACGCGTTTTTCGATGAGGATACACTGTTATAAGTGGTTACAGCCGGTGTTAGAAGCCTGATTCATACAACTAGAAAACTATCTGCACTTAAATTATAAAGTGCTATGAAATAGTGACTAAATTACGTCAATTATGGGAAAATCCACCGGATTTCTGATTATTATAAAATCAGCGCTGATCACGAATCAGACAACTAGATATTTCAATTAAAAACATTAAATTTAAACGAATAGAACAGTGATGAAAGCGACGACAGAAATGTTGAAATTTTGTTACTCGGAGTATCATACATCGGAGTGAGTATTGAAATATACTCATAGGATTACAGCAAAGTGAAAAAGCGGCAAAATAATGAGATATAGGTCGTGAGTTTTTTTACTAACATTAATTCAGTCGACATGGACTGAATTGATAGTTTATCTTTGTAACTGGCGGGCAAATCATAAATTGGCCCATTAATTATTTAAAACCATATATCAAGATTGTACTCGGCTATAACTCTAGCAGTGCAACAGTATAACAGCGTGTATAGTACCGGTTTTGAAGACACTAAGGCTAGCATTAAGAGTTTTGTCTCTCAAATGGCAAATTTCATCTTGTTTCCTATTGAGGAATTCGTTTCCTGAGGTGACCCGAATATAGTAATATAGCTTAAAACGGTAATGCTTATTTTTCGCGTCTATGATTGCCAGGGATATTTCTGTGGTATATCCCTCTGACAACATAATCGCTATAACTAGCATATTTATGTCCTGTAAATACTATCGTTGCAGGAAGATGTATGTATTCTGAATCTGTAACAGCATAAAGGTATTCATCATCCTAGGAACCTTAACATTCTCTGAATGCTTTGCTCATTGCTCCATGCTTAATGCTCTGAATGTATTGAGATAAGAACTGCGTTAAAACTAAGAACAACTGCAGACCATAGGACGTGACGCACAAATCGCCGTACTAATCAACACATTTCGTACATCAGTGTGACCCCACGTTCACTTAACGGAAGCGGTGCAAGTTGAACGTGGTTCCAGTCAACGACCGGACAAAGGAAAAAAATTCAATGGGCATCGGAATCAAATTACCCTTGCCGGCAGAAGTCTCCGAATGTTCAAATGTGAAATTGAAATGACCGTATCCATTCTGTGCTGTCGCGGGAGCCTACGGGGGCTAATGATTATGGTGAATTGGGGCATATCAGAAGACGCATGGCCAAGCTACTCCTGGGGAAATCTGGAGATAGAATCGCGAGTAAAGCCTCTGAATCATTGGGTATAATTTTTGGACAAGCTCCGTTCAGTTTAGGAAGCTTCCCAGCCACAATAAGGAAGAAGATGGCATTTCGAATTATAATTCAGGATTCGTAAAATTATAAAATTCGCGTGTTTCTAGAAAGTAGATTCGGCGTGGCATCTCCCAACCGCCTAATGGTTTCTGTTGCCTTCCACGAAAGGCTACTTTGTGAAAATGAGTGCTTTCTTGTTAATTTTTCTTTTAATATATAGTAGACTTATAAACCGATACTCTTCACGTTAAATCAGAAAATAAATCGTGTTTGTAGGATTAAACCTGGTGATGTAATTAAACAAATAAATAAATAAATCAAAGGCCCCGCCTTGTGACTCAAGCGGTAGGGCCGGCTATAAGGATGTTAACTCGGTGTTATCGCGGAGCAGGCCCCCCGCCCCTCGCCCAGGGCCACTATCCAAATATTATTAATAGAGTATCACTGATTGGCTTCCGGTGAGATCCGGGTTTGACCCCCTGCTGTTCCGCGATTGTTCCTATTTTGGAATTGCCCTCTCGGGTGTCGTCTGCTTCCGACGTTTCCACTACCACAAAAAAAATTTTCGAACTCTACCCGAACAAAATTCATGAGCTTCTTGTGCGAGAAGCAGTATTTCCGATGAACGTTAAAAAAATTGGGATAGAGACGAGATTATGAGCGCACGTTTATGGTATTATCGAATTTATCGTCCGCGACGTTGGTTAACGGTCGGTGAATACAGGAACACTTAAACGGTGGGAATTTGGGACAAGCGAAACAGGTGGGGAGGATCTGGGACATGTTTAGCGACTGTTCACAATCAAAAGTTTGTATTGGCCAAATGTATTTGCCATACAAATGCCATACCCATTTGGAGGACGTCCGTTATTAGTTTTATTCCGCGTATTTCATGTTAACCTTAATAATTTTTTTTAGGACATTTCCAAACCCAAAGCACACGTATCCCGCAACCATGTGTTTATTGTAGTATTTATTAGTTTTCTTTCTCTAAGATATTTCTTTAGAATTGCAACTTAGTTCACAAGAGTCATGGTATCACAAAACTCAGAACAACAGGCCGATCAAAGAGGAAACTAATGCCGCAGGTAATTGCCACAAGTGAATGAGATTCAATCACTGCACATTGTTGCACTAATCCAAGTATAAGAGAACCGTTTGGACTTCAAGGATATTAGCCAGCCCGATTGTGGCGATTCGGCCGAATAATCATTTTTTATACGAAAGTTTATGAGGGCTAGAGGCCAATCGGGTTTGTTGTTCTATTTCGTAAAGCTAAAGGTGGAAATGACGCCGGCAGGGACAACAAGCGCCCAACTGGACGGGTTTCACAATAGGACAACAAAACATCCCCCGGAAACAACCGGCCAAATAACAACATTATTATTGTTAACAATGGCTTTTCTCCGCCAGAAAGAGAGAATTGGGCCCGGCCAACTCCCAGAATTGTTTTTCCGATCGTATACACTCGCCGGCCGTTTCTTTCTCACACTCTCGCTATTTAGTAGCAGCATCGCTGTCCCCGTCTCTCCCACTCTTATCCGGTGGCCCTTATCTGAGCCACTTCGGATTTCTGTTTTCAGTCAGCCAATTGGCTCTGTACAATGTACAGAGACCGTCTTAGAATGAAAGAGACCACTCTGGTGTCATTTTACACCGATTCATCATAAATGGACTGTAAACAACCAACTCATCTTACAGCGGCGTACATCCTGTTGTGTCGGTATGAACTTGCCTATCAAATATTGGCAATTAAATATGGCACACACAGTCATAGTAAACAAAGAAAATGCGACCGACGCGTCAATACTAAATTAATTTATTTTGAGTTCGGAAACTGTTTCCTTTATTATCACTTCTATTATAACTTATTTTTCGGCTCTTATTACAACCTAATGTTAGTTTTCTTTTATATAATAAACATTTTATATTGGGCAATTCGTATATTACTTTGAATCTATTCATCTAACTGCTTTGGCACTCCGTTAATGAATCATCCCCCTGCACACTGTTGCTCAACTTGCACTGTTGCTGTAATATTGTACTGAGGGCTATACTTTTACGTCCACTATAGTTTTCCTGAGCACCGTATCAATTTAAAGAACATTATTTGAATATGTATTTAACATTCGCGTTATTTCGTTGGCTTACATTTTCGTTATATTGCAAATGCTTCCTATTTATTGTACTGTGATAATTAGTTAAGTGATATAAAATACGAGTGTATACATTGAAACTGTGTATATTAGACCGATCAGTAATTCCGATTAAGGATGGGGTTAGATAATGTTGTTGGGGTGATGGCGGCCCGGATAGCCGCTTGACCGCGAACGCGCCTTCCCCGACCCAACTGCGAAACGCCAACGTCATCAGAGAAGGAAGACCCCGAACCAAAGTGTGTACAAGCCGGCCTTTGTTAAACAGAGCGAAACAGAAAACTACGGTTCCGGCAGTAACAGACAACGATCGAGAAGATGCTACCCGCCGACCGATCTCGAGAATATCAATTCTATTTGTAGCTTGTTGTCTGTACAAAAAGAGCGCAAACAACACTAAACGGGTGAACGGAAAATAAAGCAGAAGTATACGCCTATATAATAAGACGGTCCGACAGGTGTTTCACCTGTCCGCAACAGGAGGTTTCCGAGAACACTCCGCATGGACAATGTGCAGGACGACGTTGAAGGACCACCGTTGTAGAATCAGTTCCTTACGAGAGTCATCAGGCAGTCCCAAGGAGCACGAATGCCGACCAAAGATCTTTTTTTCCTGGTATTCATAACTCGAAATCCTAAACTATATTTTGCGGGTACTAAACTTAGTCTCGATAATATACAATTACACAAGCTAATTGTAAGAGTTTTGTACCGAGAGGGGGATTTGTACGACTGAATGTAAGAACAAAGGCGGCTGTTACGAAAATAAAATGACCTTGTTTACTTTGTTTCACTGTCCATTAGTCCGTTTTCTCATTTTGTGTTCCATGAATGCATGTTAAACTGTGTTCTTTATGCGCGGGATTCTAGTATCGTTTTTAATCCCCTTCTGGGAGAAGTCGATGCAAGGAAGCCTGACAATGGCTTGAGATAGATTTAAAGTTCGACTTTTCTTTTTTCTCTTCTAAGAGAGATAAAATGAACCAAAGATGAATTTAAGGAATCTAAAACATAATTTTTCCGATGAATCACGGAATTTTCCGACTTTTCAATGTGAACGAAAATGGTAAATTGTTGTGCGGAAAACAAGATCCGGTTAAATTATCAACCGTTTGTTATGAAATATTATCGAAAATTGGAATGACAATAGGTACTGAAAGAATATCCAATATTCCAGCCGTGTTATGAAACACGGTTTCTACTATACAATTCAAGTTTTTCCAAGAGTGTACCAAAAATTGGCTACCTCAGGCGGATCAAAGAAGAAATAAAACTAACTCTACTGTAAGCGGCAATGCACGCAAAAATAATCAATACTTGCTCATAAAAATCTACTTACTGAAACTTGTTTCAAGGCCAAAAGAAGAAGATAAGAATTATTTGTACATAAAATATATGAACGGATTAATCCTACCTCATACACATCTTATACATTAAATACATTCGTTAAAATCGTTTGTTTAAAAAGGAAAACATCTGTCGTTTACTAATCGTACATAAAACAGCAAATCACATCAAACGATTTTTTATAAGTCTATTAACATAACCTAAATGCTCCTTATTGGAAAATCAACACCAATATGGCGTTCATACCAATGTAAAATACACCGAAAGGAAATCGAACAATCAAAACGCAAGTATAAGTAGGTTGGAAATCTAATTTAAATGTCAATCCATTTCTCAATTTATGTTCAATTCTAATTCTTTTGGTAATAGAACTTCTGATTTGCTTCGACCTGGAGACCTCGTCATTCTTAGAAGTCGCTTCTCTAAACATTCTCGCAATATAAAGCGGGGCTAAATATCGATAAATTACCGTAATCAACGAACTAATAGCAATCCGGCAATACAGTGTTCGGAACAAGTAGCTTATTTCTCTAAAATTTTCATAATAGCGTTCCGGGAATCTAGAACGTACCTGGGATATACACAGTCATAAATTAAAACCTTATACGTAAACAGAAGAAGTCGATCTTACCTTATACGGCTAACAGTGATTCGTGGCTCAACAAACAAGCTATAGATAAGCCCGCACTTAGATATTTATTCCAAAAGATATAATCCGAACACGCGTAAACTTTAATTGTGAAATTACCAGCAACATGGCGCTCATTTCACTGCGAGGGTGACCAACCCCCGTACCCTTTTTCGAAATTCCCAACGGCGCTAGTCAAGGGAATCATATAAAAGGTTAATACAGTTTATTGCTAAAATAACAATACACAGTACATTGGATAGTAATATAAATTAGGGCTCCAAAAAATGCCGTCCTTGTAAAATGTGATGCTATTACAACAAGGGCTGTGTGAACAACACTTCAGTCGGTCACTCAGTCAGTCGAACAGTTATTTGGAACAAACAGCCTGCCGTCATCGTTTTTCATTTACAAACGTAAGCGTATTCCTTCTTCACTCGTAAGAATTCTATTCATGCTTTAAAATCAGTTCTCCGGTAACTATACATTCATCCAACTTGTTCTTCACCTATAAGCCGCCCGGGGACTTTTAATGAAACATTAAAAATATTATCGGTGACCGTATATTTACAAAAATACAATCCTTCGAATATTGATTCAGAGCAATGTTTGCTTTGTGTGTTTCTTTTCAATGACACTGGTCCCATTACTATCTGTTTTTTAATTCACATTGGCACACAAGTCAGAGTAAGATAACTTTTTAAGCAGCAGAGACCTATATTACATTCCAAACTGTATTGTTCGAATCTAATTTCTAAAACGGTTATTTTGATATAACCACCATAGTAACAGAATTTAAGAAATGACCGATTGCGATATTTTGTCGCCGCCGAGGACATTGTTGCCAGCTACAGCGCTTGCTGCGGGCTCTTGTAAATATTTACAGTACTATTCGTGTAATATTTACACGATCCACTGTACACATTCAGCTATTGGCGAACTTTCACGTACTCCGATTTCAATAGACAATAATGATATGGGGTAAACGTGGGCTCCGGTGGATGGGTGTAATGTGGACGGGCGCCGCTCGGTCTGGGACAGTGGCCCCTTTGGCAACAGCCCCATCCAACGGTCACTAGGTTTTACAAGTAATCTGCAGATAAACACCACCTGAATTCGCGAGTCATACTCCTTCTCGGTTCGAAATTGTCCTCGCAAGAAGGTC
Organism: Lethocerus indicus; assembly: GCA_019843655.1. Taxonomy (NCBI): domain Eukaryota; kingdom Metazoa; phylum Arthropoda; class Insecta; order Hemiptera; family Belostomatidae; genus Lethocerus; species Lethocerus indicus. Next base: position 15,656,944 of record JACDQD010000008.1, read on the forward strand.
TGTGCCTAGAGCATAACACGCGGTGTTGGACGCTCCTATTCGTAAGAATTAAAATGAACAATGAACTTTCTGGTCTGGCCGTGAGTATTTTAAAATAGACCCTACTCTTTTGCAGGATCCAATACCTGTTACCATAAATTGGACAGTGTCCGACTTATAACTAGAATATTAAGAACTTAACACAAATACCACAAGCCATTAATTTAAGCTCACAATTTTTCTTTCCATTAAGCAAAAGAAGGTTTAATCTTTCGCTTCGATTGCAGCAGTCACAAAATAACATAAATATGACTGAAAATCAAAAAGAAATAAAAACATAAAAACACGCATGCATGAAAAATGAGACAGTTACAAATAGAGTTGAAATACACAGCATTTAGTTCGTAAAAATTCAACTAGATTATTATACTCAAAATATAAATAAAACCGCTTAATTACAAATGAAATTCAATATAAGGAAGCATCCAGAAATAGAAATATCCAGCAGTAGATAGTATGAATCTACGAATTATTACGGAAAATAATTTGGGCTAAAATTCAAATTCCAACTACAGAATCTTTTGAGTTATTTCGCTGCCCATGTATAAATTGTTTCAAAAACCAGGCGTTTTGTAACTCGAAAAGAAGTTCAAAAGGTCGCCCGGTAATTAAAAGAAGTTAAATATTAAGAAGTGAAAAATACTCACAGTTAAAGCAAGAAGGCTTTCTAGGTTTGAAATCTAGTGCGCCCCTGGAGGGCCTCAGTTTGAGCTCCATGACGGCCAGTATTAAAAGAGAGTGTGATACGAATGCACTTTTTTGTTTTTCAAAGGCACTGGGAACACGAACGGTGGTAATGGTCCGCGAGGGGGGACTTCCGAGCAACTGCTGCCCGACTGGAGCTATGCGAGGCACAGTCACCGCCCCCACCACCCGCTACGGGGGGGTATATATCGCTCTCTTTCTCTTTCCAAAACTAGAACGAAAGAGAGAGAGAGAGAGCGAGAGAGAAGAAGAAGGGTGAGAGAAAAACGGAGAGAGAGATTGTGAAAGCCTTTCTTCGTTTCGGCGGAACTTTTTTTCTCTTCGCGCCTCCTGCGTCCATGCTACTGCTTTTATTATCATTGTACTGGAGCAGTATACACAATTTTACCACAGAGCATTATCGTGTTATAATTTGTAGGATCTTTAACTGACACAGCATTGAAAGGGAGTATCCATATTTTTTGAGTGCCAGGCCAGTAAATGAGATTAAATGAGAATATTGTTAAGATCACTGCTAATTATGATTGAGGATCAACAGGGGGAAGGTTTATAAATTGCTGGCATAACAAATAGTTTACATTTTTATTGTGACAGTATAATGCTTATACTGGTAATACAAACTATGTATTTAATTTATCGAGTATATAATTAACATTCCACACTAAGGCTGTAATGCACTTTATAGGCTCACAATTAACTCGGCAAATATTAACATTTCAATTATACATTTTGCTATATTATATGTATCATATATATATATACTGTTCTAAACTATCTGCTTTATCAATCATTGAACTAACTACACACATACAGACATTATAAATAGCTACAAAACATTATTATTATTATTATTATTATTATTTACTCAGGAACTTGCAAATTTCAGTTTTGATACACACACCTAATTAGTAAAAACATAAATAAAAAATGAAAAAAATTGAAGGCTAACATAAATTTAGAACTACATGTTAAATAAACAAACAGAAATACAACTTTGAAATACCTTAATATAAATACATGAAATTCTAATTGGAAAGGAAACAAAATTAGACTTATAAATTACTGTTTAACTAATTATTAATACAATAATTAATGTTTTTCAGAGTCAAAAATATTTTAATTATAATACAATATTGAGTTTGGCATTTCAGAATAACTAAAGAGCAACTCATTGTGATAAACAACGTACCATAAGTTGAACAAAATGTACTCTGTCATATTTTAGTAAAGCTCATTTAGGCATTTATTTATTTGTTATCTGAACACATAATTTGGTGTGATTTTAAACAAAATCCCCCTATTGAATACATTGTTTGTTTTGAATAATTACTGAAGATCCTGCTATATGTGCAGTTTCTTTTCTTACTCTATTTTATTAACCTAATTCTGTTAATAAATTGTCTCGTCAGTAGGCCACTATATGAAGAATGGATATAGTAATAGTAATAACAATAATTATTACTATTACAAATGTTATTAATACAAAATCAAATGAAACAGATGTGTGTGGCTCAAAATAAATCAAGCAACAACATATGAATTCTAATTTAAACAGTAATATTAAATCATATAAAATAAAAGACAACTCGAAATATAGCATACCACATTGGTATTATTAAACATCTTGAAACATCTGTTGTTAATGACACATTAATTTGTGAAAAATTCATAATTGACTTAAAAATTTCTTATCAATAAATACATGGGTTTAAGAAAATATTCAGATTAAGGCATTGGGCTTTCAGTTTTAAGTTTAGATGAAAAACTTGTTTCACACATATCAAATATGTACAATTAATTGCCTCTATGAAACTGATAGTCTAAAACCATTATCTTACAAACTTTGTATATAAAACAGCCTATAATACTATTTGTCCAGTAAATTGCCTAAGCTTGGACTTAATATTTAATCATACTGCAATAATAATTTAAGAACTTTGTCTATAAAAATTGTACATGTACAAAAAAATAAGTAATTTTTGTTAATTTCTCACACTGTTCCTAAGTAGTCTTTCATAAAATTAATCATAACTTATTGTTTATTCTGAGTGCTAATATCTGTACACCTGCACTATCATTAGTGCACTGTTTTAGTGTATCTACTCTAACTAAATAATAAACACACTAAATGTCAATTGTTATTAATTACTATTATGATTATTAACAAATTTTAAATACATCTTTCCCTATATCTAATTATCCTTGTAATTATAAATATAATATATTAATAAATCAATTTAAACAACAGACTTGTTACAATAACATGAAAACAATTCATGTACAATAAAGAGAGTAAATTTATCATTAAAAATTTAATATACTCAAAGCAACTGAATTTATTAAAAAACAATGTAATTCCATTACAGAGAAGAATGATTTCATATAACTAGGTGATTATATTAAAAAAATTTACACCAACAAAATGTTACCTGAATTAATGTTTAAATAATTAATACACATAGGATAGTGTGTAAAACAACACATAGTAGTAATGCAACTTACCGATTATTAATAAATAGGTAATATTTTAGGAACAACTTTCAAGGTTCGGTGGGTTTTTTAACTTTCTGTTATTAGTATAAATGTTGAATGTTTGGTAATTTCATAAAAGAGTTTAAATAAAAACAAAGAAGCTGCAATTAAAATAAAAAACATAAATATCATGATGATTAACACTAAAATAACAACTAGAAATGAATCAAAATTGGAAGATTTATTTGAACTGTGATGGTTCCATGCCTCATAAACTTGTGAAGAAGATAATGTAACATATACCAAAGAAATTATATGTATTAATAATATAGTAAATGAATTACTGTTTTAAAAAATCTTATACATCACTAAAATATAAAAGAAATTTTTCAACTTTTATTCAACATTTAATATACTAATATCCCCCACAAATAAAATTACCATAATCATAGTACAAATTTTTGTTTTAATTTTTACTATAAATTTTATGTATGTATATAAATATATGTACATATATAAAATTTATATTTATTTATGTATGTATATAAGTACATACATTAACATTCATACAAAAGCATATTACACAAGAAAGGTGGTCAGTTAAATTTACTAATTCTTCAAAGCTATCCTTTCCAAACTACCTGATTAATAGTTTGTACTTTAGAATTAGGTTAGGCCTTATATTTGCCACAGTTTTATATTATAGATATTGGGGAGCCAGCCGGGAGATTCAACAATTTAAAATATAAAACAGATCAATTGACAGTTTAAACAATCATAGCATTTTAGAACAATATCCAAACAATGAATTAAAATGTAATCTCAAATCACCTTCCTGTATTCAATACAATTTCAATTTCTTTTCAATCCTTATATTGACAGGATCGATATAAGGGCATCAAATTTGACTTTTACAAGCAATAATTTCAACCAGTTCTCCTAAACTTGGTTACAGATGTACACAAAAATTGAAATCATTATTAAACTTATATAAAGAGTAATATAGGGAAAACCTACACTCATTAATAAAGAAACAAAAAGGCTTGCAAATGCATGTGTAACATACTAACATGCAAGTGAAAGAATAAATGCACAATATTTTTTCACACATATTTCATGTCATCAGGTTCAAGTCCTATTCAAGCAATGTTCTTAGAGTGCTAAGAACCGGTATAAATAGCAACAGAACTCTCTCATTTTGGGAATACTGGAATAAGTAATAATTATAAAGGTCAAAAAATATCATATCCCTAGTTCATATAAAAAGGATTTGGGACCTGCATTTGAGAAGAGTGTAATGTGGTAGCGGCATGAGGAGGTGTGTTATTCATAATGGGCTGTGGTTGATGTTGCTGGTGCTGTTGGTGATGTTGCTGCTGTTGTTGTTGTTCTGGCGGAGCCTGTGAAATTCGTCTTCCTCTCCTTCTGCTTGGCAACATTCCTTTTCTTGCCATGTAAAAACGTATCGTAGACATCGGTATATTAAAAACCTGAGAAGCTTTCTGGAAAGTCATTCCTTTGCATATGGAATCCGCTGCGCTCAGTAACTCAGCATCCGACCTACGTATTCTCTGTATCTTGTTTGGGGATTCATTGCTTGGAGAAGGAGTGTTGTAGCTATTGCTCTCTGTGAGGATAACATTTGGGTAGCCGTTATTGAAGTTCCAGTGCCCCGTATCTGCAAAGATCATTCATCATAAACAATGCAAATTCTAATTTTAAATGTGGTAGAGCGCTGCATCGCTATAAGCGAGCCAACATACGTGCCTATAGGCACAGAGGACACTTGTAAAAACAGTTCAACTGCAAAAACATTGGTAACACAAAATAGTTTAAGATACAAAACAAAATTAGTTAAAATGCATAATATTATGAGTGGGGGAAAGGGATCATATTCCTTCAGCGACTATAATGCATCACCACAAGCTTGCTCACCTACTCATAAAAAAAGTCTATTAGACAAAAGATATAGATACTATACTATTCATTACTGTGGGTTATATCTGTAGTTTTGAATTAGTAAGTTTTCTACACATACCTCACACATCCCCTAGAATATCAATCCTCAAATGAGCGAAAGTTGCAATCCAATGCGAAGAGCATGCAAACTTCACATCCACAAACATATATATTTATACTGTTATTGGCTAGAAGGAAACCATGCAAAGGTAAATTGGTAAATAAATAATGACATCTATTAGATTTGGTGTATTATATAATAAAATATGAATGTATAAATACAATAACAATTTAAAATAAACTGTTTTTTTCTTTTACGACACATATTGTTGGGCTTAGCTAATTGTACTCGGAGCTTAACCATCCAGATACTCTTTTAATTATAGTAATAAAATAGACTCTGTATTCAACGCCTAATGCAATAGCATTGTATTAAAAATAAATAGCCAATAATATGACAATAATGTTCTTATAAAGAAAATAAAAACAGTTTGTAGATAATGCAAACTATTTGCATTACTTTGAAAATTGTAATATATGTATGAATTACCAAACAGACATCAAAAATATATGTACTAAGTATATTCACAATCATTATACTAGATGAATTATGAATCAGAATAACAGATTTCCCCACAAGTTGATTTGTTGTTGTTGTTGTTGAATTATAATCAATAAATTGTGAAGAATGCACACATAACAAATGGTATGTTGCATAGTAAAAACAACAGTAATAAGATATACTGTAATAACACGTAAATATTTCAATGTCATTTCATAAATTAAGGTAACGATGATTTTTGTTTCTCTTTGCTACATCTACTTTTCCTCCAAGCAGGAAGTAATCCACTTTTTTTCATATAGTCATGCAATGTACTGCGCGGAATACTGTAAGCAGCTGATACTGCCAACAAAGTCTGTCCGCTGAGCAAGTCTTGTGCAGCTGAATGGTAAACACTTATGTGTCTCCTTTTTCCAGTTTTGAATGCCTTTCTTGAACAATGAGCTCCATAAAAGTCCTTGTCAAATTTCACGTCTAAAGGATCTTCAAAACTTTCATCGATGGTGTAATCAGTGTGAAATTTAGGATCTATTAGACTGCTATTTGCATTATCTGGCAGATCTTCATAATTGAACATGTTCTCTGACTCTTCTTGTTTGACTTCTGTAGGATCAGTGATATTGGCACCATTATCGCTACTGCCACTTCCACACCCTAAAGCCGATGACCCATATGCAGTCTTGCAGTAAACTAGGGCGGATGATGCTGAAATAAAAAAAATTAATTCTAATAATTCTAGTGGTAGGTTTGCAAGTGAATAATACGCTGTAAACAAAAAAACTAATTTAAAGGAAAACTGCGATAGTACGTGATTTATACAACATGCCAAGTGATTTTGCAACAAATTACCCCACCAAAAACGAGAAGTATGTGTCTTTAAAAATCCATGCTAGGGTTACACAATGTGTCGTAAAAACAACTTGTATAAATATGATTCCCTACTAATTACCATCATTTTGTAGTTTTAGTAATATTCCATGGGTAAGGATAGTTTTTCAGGCTATTCAAATAAAATATACAGTCTTGATGATTGCTTTTATGTACAAAATTAAAATCTATTTACATATTCCACAAAATTTCTTTATTTACGCCTAACTGATATAATTTTGGACTTGGGACTTTAAAATGAAACTAAAAATCTTGTCAAAGAAAAAAGATGACATGACTGAACTTATAAAAACTATTAATAAATAAACACTGTCATTAACTTATTCCATTACAGTTTTAACACCAGTAAGTTGCAAGGATAAGAAATTCATTAATTAAAATGTTGTTATATTCAGTACTGTGTTTACATAAAAATTTAAGTAATTAACTTAAATACTGCAATGTTTATATCATGAAAATCTGAAATCACTACCTCATAGTACCAGTAGAGCATATTTCACTGGTAAATTACACAGACTAAATAAAAAGCAATAGGTCTCAATGAGAAAATATTTAAATTCTAAAGTCTCTATATAAATAGAAAGTTGTAATTAAGAATAAATAATTACTCGTGGCAATTATAATTCTTTAAAAAAAATTAATACTGGCCTCATCTGACATATATATATATATATATATATATATATATATATATATATATATATATATATATATATGTATGAGAGGTACATCCCCTCCAATAACAATGGTAATTCCAGAAGTCTATGAACCAGCATTTAATGTTATTGCATGTTAGCTAACATGTTTATTCTTGAAACATGCAATGGAGAAACAGATACTAATTTGGTGCATAAATCATTACATCATATGTTAAGTAATTACTCAAAACTAAGAGTAAAATGAAATAGAAAAAACAGCAGAAAAAGAACATTTCAGGATTCTAGATAAAATTAATGAAATAACCATGAAAATACTTTAATCTAATTTTGATATTTTATATATTCAATCTGGTTCGCCTTTAACAACAAACACAACATATAAACTGTGAAGGAAATGATGAGCCATGGACTAGCTATATATAGCTAGTACCTTTTAATCTTAAAAAAGCAAATCATATTTTTTTATGAGTGTGTGTCTGGAATAAGAGCATGATAAACTATATGACCAGTTCCAATTTAAATGTAAGTTGCAAACTAAATTACATGACAATTTGTAGTACAATAATTTATGAGAACATTATTCAAAGGAACCAATACTGATTAATAACAAAATATTGTAAGAAATAAGATCCAACATATATATAATAAAGCAAGAAATAAATCCTTTATGTACCACACAAAGACACAATGTTCCAATTTCAATATTACAAATAACAATACGGAAATATAACCAACTAAAAATTACATGTTTATAACTTGCTTTATTATTTAAGCTCTCTCATTCAATCCTGACAATGAACATACAACTACAAGGTAACATCCAGCTGATTATGGAAAAAACTAAAAAATAATATCTCAGTCATGAAGTTTAAATGAAAATAAGGTAAAGTATTTGATTAAAAATACAAATACATAATAAATCAAAAACATCCACACCTAATCACACATTTATAACACTAAGCACAACCTCCCTATTTAGAGAATGAAAATCCAACAACAACAACAACCGTCAATCATAACCATCAAATATCCTCGTAACTACATAAAAATGCAATTTATGTAGTTATGTAATTGAAGAATATCTTTCACCCGGTAATGGAATATATAATTTTATATATTTTGATGATGATATTATTAATAACATAATATAATACACTTGATATTATGGCTGTAAAAACAAAGAAATCCCGAGTTATATGGCTGCAACGATCACAAGTCCATGTAGGTTAGAAATATTCCTTGGTAAGCACTTTGTAAAGAATTTAAAAAAATAAATAAACACCCATAGTATAAAAATAAAAAAAAGTAGTGGAAAAACTAAAACTTACAAGACTCAGGTTCAGAATATGTCAAAGAACAACAATCTCTCAATTAATGAACAATTTAATTTGTAAATTTCCTAATGAGTAATGAACATTAAAATTCAAATTGAATTTAGTCATCATTATGAAAATAATATCAATACCATTTTCTGTTCTTAAAATAATACATCTCAGTATTTCATGAAAGTACAAGATGGTTGGAAACTTATAAATTATTTTTCTTAATATACCTAAAAATAAGAATGATGATCAAATAGCAACATAATGAAGCTTTGATAGAATAATCCACAATATAATTACACGCATTTTCAATATTGCACAGTTATAAGTAACCAAATATTACTCAATTTCCGAAAGCACATTGAAAACAAATCTTGTATCCCTTATTTAAATCCAAGGAATACGTTTCTAAGCAACATCAAGATCTAAATCAGCAATTATTATTCATGGCAACATTCTAATGCTAGCAGTATATATTTGGACATCAAATAAAGCATATAAAATTGTGCTGCAAACAACATTTCTACTTGTTAAGATTCTTAGCTATAAATAAATTAAATTAATTCAGTAACTGATACCACAATTAAACAGTTCTTTTGATTTTACCAGTCATGTTTCATCATATTAAAAATTAAATAGTATAAATATAAAAAAATTACATATAATCAGTAAAATTTGAGACCACACGCATATACAACTATCAGTCTGATAATGAGTAGAAATTATCCATTTTATTTTCAGTGATGTAAATCAATAATCAAAATAAATTCTTATATAAAAAATAAAATCAGTCATCATCATATAAAAATATAACCTTCTATTTATTATGCATCACCTGATAATATGGACCTTTGTTTACAGTACTAGAATAACAGCTAAATATTATGTGTGTGTTACTATAGCAACATCTGAAGTTTGGAAAATATGCATTTTGGATTGTAAATAATAATTTTAAGTTTTAAATATTTAAGCACAGCTGAGAAAATGCTGTTCACTTAACACATGTGCTGTACACCACACAACAAATTATCTGGACATTCTCACTTCACCGTGATGTAACAATAGTTAACATTTTACTGAAATAAAACTAACAGATATTCACCTCTAATCTGAGTATTTTTGTCCAAATGTTCACCATCAGTCAATTCATGGCACCGAAACTTTTACAGTTGAACTAATATTTGCCAAAATAATATTTAAATCTTATCATAGATAACATTTGCACCTAAACCATAATTACACACTTTTGCCAAAGTCAACACTTCAACACAAAAAAATATAGATATATAGTTGTAATCCTGTGTAGAAATCATCAGAAAAATGTTGACCTCCTAGCCAAATATAGTACTTATAGCCAAACATAAAAATCCCACAGCAATAGTTGATTACTATCCAGACATTTATTTTTATAAATAAATTAATATATATTTATATTTCATATTTTAATGGCTTTATCCATGTAAAAATAACAATGAACCTCAAACAATTCTTCACTTTTTCAGAATAAATATTAAATATTCAAGAATTAATCCCAGATAACTGAAGTGTCCTAATCAAGATTAACTAGACTAGTGGTACATTATTATAAATATTCAATCCAAACTAATCATGTTCCTTATTTTTATTAATCACATAACTAATGATGTTAGCTGATTAAAATTTAAAACATCACAATGAACTTAATAACAACTATATAATTTATGAGAAAAATTAACTATTTAAAAGCTGCCTATCTAAGCAAGTTCTCTAAGTAAATAAAAGCTTTGTGCAATACCTGGTCCAAATCATAATAATTATAACTTATTAATTAGTTGATAACAATTTAATTTCAGTGAAGTATTCATTTTGGTTATAGTCCAGACAACTTTGAGTTAGTGAAAGTCTATCCAAATTAGCATAGAAACAATAATGCAACAACTGCCTCAAGTACTAACTGAATACTAAATATATCTTAATATCACTTGTAATCTTACACTGATAAAATGACTAGTAATAAAATAAATAGGAATGAGGCATTAATATAATACAATAAGAATATATCTCTTCTATAAAATATTGTGAGTATGCATGACTTTCCTGAGGTAGTTGGATATACAGCCTATTTCATGTATGAACTAATAGATATTTTTTATGCCTTATTAAAATAACAAGTTACCTCTCTCTCTCTCTAAACTCTACTATGTTCCTCTACATATTCTGATAAACTGCACAATGGTAAATATTGAATAATTTACACTTTGCTTACCCTAATGATTTAAGTCATAATTTATATACGCATATAAAATCTTAAAAGCATCACAAGTACTTATCCACTTTAAAAGAGTAAATTACATTTTTTAAACTGTCTGCCAATACTTAAAATAGAATCAAGCATTTTATTACAGTCTAAACCCAATTTAAAATGGCTTCAATTAAAAATGAATGTAATTAATTATACAAATATACCACACTGACAAAACTCACAACATGGCCATATATTTTTTCTTCTTCATTCATAATATTTTGTAGAATGATGTAATATTACTAATGATATTAATTTTTGGCAAAATAAGCCATTACTTTTGCTCTGTATCTCAGAGTTGTCATTGGTATGCCGTGGTACCTGGCACATGCTCTAATTGAGGAAAATTTGCCTGCCTTTAAATCTCTAATGGCTTGCTCTAACGTTTCTTGAGAATATTGTTTATAAGGCTGTTGTGCTGACAAGAAATGCGCATACTGCTGAAGCGCTTGAATGTTTCCAGTTTCACCTACAAATAAATCTGAATCAGAAGTTCTCTAATACTAATAGTGATATTTTGTAAGAATAATAATAATACATCAATTGATTTATACAACAATAAATACAACAAGAGTAAAAAGAAATCAATGAAGTATTGAAGCTCACCTGAATTGAGATCTTGCACATTGTGTGCAGGGATGTACGTGTGTGACTACACTATATAAATAATATATATAAGTGCATCAACACTGCTATATGTATCCACTTCACTGGTTGTGACCACTTCTTGCTTTGATATTTTTGGTCCAGAGTTTGAAATAAGCTCTTTATCCAAAAGCGTACAATCTACATTGTTCTCACGGTTTAATGATGGCGAGGGTTTACTAAAATTAATACTGCCTAGATACGATACAATTAATCGCGACTAAAAAAAAATGTTCACTTTCTCTGTTTGTTATAAGCCAATGTCTGATCTATACATCAGGTAAAAGAAATTATAGTCATAATAATAAAATAATGGTTTAGATAACAATGAATTGCTACTTAAATAATATATAAATTATACCATCTGCATCAATTATGAAAGCATATTTGATATACAACTGTATCTAAAAATATTCTCCAACTTTCCAAGTTTTGCATGGGCATAAAAAAATGATACCTCATAACATTCGCGCACTTCTTTATAATAAGAACTATGAAACTAAAAATAAATTAATCTTATATGTATATTTTAGAATTTATTCTGTTAATAAAAGTAAGTTATGTACTGTACCCCTCACCAACCAATCACCATCAAACCATTCCAACTTTCATACACCACTAAATAATACAAACCGTAATAACATGCTAGTGCAGACTAAGGCTTTTATTTATGATTTTCTCATCATAACCTTATGAATATCTGTGTATACAAAGACATATATATATTTATGTATATAAATACATATATGCCCCAATGGATATATACACAAACACATGAAATTAACATTTAGAAACAAAATGAAAAAGTTGTATCTCTACTATTTAAAAATTGTATAAAACAATTTGCTATAAAATGAAAATATATAAACAAAAAAGATCACTTATGAAATAATAATAAATGTTATGTAATTTGTTTAATAATCCTAGGATCAAGCTAAAATAATAACTTACACTATTTCTCAAGCTGGTTACTGGTAGATGCCTGCAATTGACTTTCTTGAAGAAACTAAATATGTAAACAACTATTCAAAACTAATGACATTCCAAAAAGCGAGCAAGAAACAGCAACCATTGCAATATTTAAGTAATTAATTGATTAATATAGAGACAAACAGACATTCACAATTAATCATAGAAAGTAATAACACTCAAAACTACAATACACATCAATAAAACGATAAAAAATACTAAAGAAATTTAAAAAGGGACATATAAAAAAGGTAATTATTTTATTCTGAAAGGTTTTTAATATATTAAATCTAATTTTTTGAGTGTTATACAGAAATTCTTGCACCATCATATCCCAAATTCAACATTTAAAAAAGTTCATATCCTCAAAACCTAATTAGTAACATAAAATAACAACTCCATAAGAAATAAAATAATCCAGGTAACAAATTGTGTAATATTGTGACTTATTACGAAATTAAGTATGATATTAATATGTTTATTCACCATATAAATATATATATATATATATATATATATATATATATATATATATATAAAACATACCTAATCAACTTTTCTAAATTTTATATGGTTACAATACAAACATACAGTATTTATCTGTTTCAAGTATTATTTTTCATATACTATATTTCAATTTTTTTACATTTAGTCCCCAAAAAAGTGTACCTAATTTAGCCAAATCAAATTAAAACAAATTAATATACAAAGCTACTACATTAAAGAAAGCAATGACAATGAAAAATAATAAACTGAACTGAATTTGGCGGGATGATGGTTGCAATCAAACAACAGTTTTGAAGTTTAAACAATAGAATAAAACATCATGACATCATAAGAACGAGGTATGCAGGTTCTTACCTGGGCTGTTGTCAAGTGGAGGTTGTCCAGATGGTCCTGGTAAGGAGTAAGCTGATCCGGTTTCATCAATTTGCAGAGAGTTATCGTCCTAACAAAACAAAACAAACACAATCAAATAATTGATACTCAAGCCATTGCATTTAACAAAATTACATGATTAAATCAAATGACCTAGACATAAATTCCTTTGGTGTCACTATAACAATATTAACAATTTGATGAACTAATAATTCTTTTGGTATTTTGAAAACATATTTTCTGTAATAGAAACAATAGATAAATCTATTTATATATTTTTTACAATGTAATGATATGACAATGCCTAAATAATTAATGATAATTTCAAGCTAAGACGTCAGTTTCTTACAATGACTTGTCCTAACAAATAATTAATCACTTTCATTTCTATAATACTCGGAGGATAGCTCTGATATTGCTACACCTACACCTACACACACACACACACAGTATATATATATATATATATATATATATATATATATATAGTATATATAGCTTTATACAAGGAAAGCAGAATCAATAAATAAATAAAATGATCTCATGTCATTACAAACATAATGAATTACTTGGTGTTATGAGAGACAGAGTGCTGGAGGTTACAATGAGGTTAAATGTGGCAAAAGGTGTTGCATTAGACAATGGTTATAGTTTATACCTTTAATTAGGTGTAGTAATTAAAATATTACTCTCTAGAGGAAAGATCTATAATATTATCGCTACTACTAGAGAATGGCTAATGGTATTACACAGAATAGAAAATTAAATGCAGTAATATTAGACAATTTCAGTTTGTATTTAATAGTAAAGTTAGATTCTGTAAAATATATTGAAAAATGACCATGAAATTTAAACTACTTATAACTTTCATGAACAACCAAATGGTAAATAAAGAATATTGCAGTGTTCAAAAACAAATAAGCTTAGTAATTGTATTTAATGATGAATATGATTTGAGATATCTAAAACAAAGAAGTAAAAAATAAGATGCGCATTCTATTATAACTATAAACAATCTAGGCTCTATTATAAATTCTACACTATAATTAAATCTATAATCTTAACGGGAATAGTTTTACTAACTATTACAGTAGGTTACTTTATTCATCTTGTAAAATCATAACATGAAAGTATGTAAACTGAAACATATACTTTTAGGTTATTCAAATATAACCTCCACTTGTGTGAAGAAAATAAATCAGAAACAAAAGGATATGTGCAAATGTTACCAATACTGAAATATATTCATTTTAATATATTTCATTCTTTATTGATCTTTCATAACGAATGAGTGCTATGACTCACTCAACATGCTCTTTGACTATAAAATGTAACATGCAGTAACATCGTAACAGGAAATACAACTCAATCACATCTAAATATGTATTGACCATTATTTGGATACTGATACATGTTAAGGTTCATTATGCACGAACTATGCAGTATTTAAAAGCAAAAGAGCATACATATTATAAACAATTTAAAATAACTATCCTTTATGCAACGCTGATTACAAACATTTTTTAAAGGTGAGATTTTAATGCAACTGAAATGGTATGTTGTAATGATACTTCATTAATAATAACTAGAATGTTCAGTTATATTTTCATTGTGAATATCTTTTTAGAACTAAATAAACATTAAAAGTTCATCATTTAATGCAAGAACAACTCTATAAATGGAAAATAATTATGTAAATTTTTAATTTTTATTACATCTGAAATCAAAACAGCTGCTCCCATTGAAAATAGTCATTCATCACTATCTACAATTTATGACCTTATAGATCAACAAACACAACTTAAGAATATAACTATGATTAATAAAACAAAGTATAAACAATTTAGTAAAATTAGCACAAATAATATGGATAAATTAAATTAATCATAATTCATATAATTTTAAATGCAAGAATATGAATGCAGCTTCACAGATGTACTTTGTGCATATATTAAGACAAAAACCTAATTTTGATTCAAGGGAAGCTCAAATCAGGAACAAAAAACTCTAACTTTTAGGTTATTTCAGCATAATAAATCACTCGTAATAATAAATAAGTTAAATACATTAGCAAAGTTAAGTTGCTATGTGGCTTATCTCAAAAAATCAATCCAGGAAAAACCGTGGCACAAGATAAAGGATACAATGAAATAACTAACTGTTAAAATGATTTCAACACTATCCAAAAATCTATGTGTACATAGTTATAAATAAAAAACACAACCTAATTTTCTCTATGATGTAGAGAAATGAAATATTTCATTTGCATTTCACTTTAACATGATTTTATCATTTCATTGCAAATGCATATTTACACAAGTATGTTTCTGGTCTCAAATGTGCCATCACTGTTAATAACTGATATTATTTAAATTGAAGTCACATTTAAACAATTCATAAAAATTACTTAATGGAAATAATATATAGTCCATGGGCAGATTAAAATCTAATATTCACATATGTTCCATAAGGCAAAGCAATAAGCAAAATTAGGCAAATCGTAGACTAACCTGGTAAAAATCATCGTCCAAATCCTCAAACAGTCCATTATCTGCTACATTCATTTCCTGTTTAACCTAAAAGGTACAAAATGAATTATAAACTTTAACATAATTAAAAATAAATATGTTACTTTGCAGGATATTATAACATATATAAGGAGGTATGATAACTTACATTTGTATTAGGTGTCGAGATTGTCGGTGCAGTGTTGGTTTTGTTAACATCTTGGTTGTTGGGAGACTTTGTAACAAGGGTACTAGGAGTAGTTGTTCCGGGTTCAATTTTCATGCTGGTACTGCTAGTATTGCTACTGGCACTCTCGTCTTTGGATTCGTCTCCCTTCCTTTTCTTCTGTGTAGGAACATTATCGTTGGCCATAACGGTGTCACGAGGTAACGTCAATTTATCAGCTAGGCTGTTGTCATGCTGCTGTCCACACAAACCTCTAACTTCGAGAGCTTCGGCCGCTTTCAATAGAGTACCCAATTCTTCTTGGGTGACGTTCACTTCGCCCTTATACATAAAGTCGACCAACGCTTGTACTTCCCAATACTTCATGTCCTTCATGAATATAATGGGATGGGGACACGGGTTTTGAACTAGGAGTTTTTCGAAATATGCACTACACGCACTCAATACCAACTTGTGACATTTCACCATACGTGATTCACAGGCTAGTGTCACGTCCACGAAATGTTCGCTAGTCAATAACTTCGGAAACGCCGATTGTAAGTTGAGTTGGTAGCTGTTCCATCTCACACAAAACTGTTGGGTATCTTTGGCGACTGCCATCTTGAAGATATATTATTCCGATTGATATCTTGAAGAACGCTGCAAAAAACCGATACATCAAAATCTGAACGCTATCGTAATTTAATAACTCGTTTGTAAGGGCGGTAGTGAAACTCGGTTAACTAAAACGCAATATAAAAACCATATTTCCTCCCGATCGCCAGATTATTATCGAAATTGGCTACACGTGTCGTATCAAATCACTTTTAAAAACCTACAAACGCAATTAATACACGGGAGTTAGATGTACTCAAATAAATTATTAGTCGTCGATAAGTTAAGATGGCGACATCTTCGGTGTGCCGTAACAAATTTCTGGAAATTGTCAACCGAGCGTAACGATAGAGCAAGAAAACAGTACTTACGAGTACAAAAAGTAGCGAGCGGGGCGGGCAGACGATTTCTGGGCAAGGTTTACGATTTGGGTATCATAACCCTCAAACACTAAACAACAAATAAATAATACACGATTCGTCTAAGAAACACACCCCAAGCAAGGCACCGCAGCGTCAAAACTAGGGGAAGCTTTTCACGACGTCTAACTGACGTGCGATACCAACGACATCTACCATACCCACTAAGCTCGTTTTTCTCATATTTAAATAAAATTTATTAGTCCCTTATTTTTCGATATTATAAACTTAGTAAAAATACTCAACAATATGATTATCTTAAAGGGCTTCGATCATCTGAGCGTTGAAAAATATTTATTTTTTGTATCGAAAAATTCCCTCCCCCTTAAGATCATACTCTCCCCCTCCTACCAACACTCCGATCCTAATACAAAATTACATATGAACATTGATTTTTTCCGATATTTAAGCATTGATACGTATGTTCGGATCGACGTCTTATTCGAAATAATCATGTAATATCTTATTGTAATTACCAATTCTTAATGATTTACAGTTCATCAGTATACGTTCTATTGTTTAATAATGGTTACTATTATTTAAATACGGGATTTTTCAGCTAGTTGTAACCTTTCATGGCCGTCTATTTTAGGTTTCTTAATTTTTCCCAAATTCTTTTTAATCAGCAAACATACAAATAAACACGTATTATAATAACTGTCAATTACAAAACTTACATATTTTGAGGAAAGTGTTTTTGTGTTGTATAGTTTGAAGTACTTACACCAACCATTTTAAATGTATCAAGTTTAGTTAAAAAAATATTTCTGAAATGAATAATTTTAAATTTCTTACTATAAAGTAATTTTATTTTATACTATCATAAAACCACTGTATGTTAAAACTTTATATCAAGTTTTGAAATAAATGATAATATAAATAAAATGTGTTCAGTTTGTTCAGCATTCTTTAATACACACAACATAAGTACGCATCTATACACTTTTATTAAGTATATGGTCGGATGGGTTATAGTTCAAAATGGAAGATTAAAAATAGAAATAAATAATCAAAATTGCATAAAATATATTTGAATTAAACACATCATACCATCAATGTAAGGAGTAAACATTTGAGATGACAATGAATAGTTTATTGAGTTATATCACACTATATATTTTTAAAACCTTCTTTCAAATAACTAAAAATTATATCAGTATTTTTAACAGAACTCAATTGAATTTCTAAGTACACATAGTAATTTACTAAATTACTTAATTAAGGGACTTAATTAAGTCCCTTCTGAATTTAAGTGAAGGGTTTAATGTTGTATTAATAAGAAATTAAACTAATTAACACATTGCATCGATCCCCTGCAGTATCCACAAATTAAGTTAAATTAAATGATATGTATGAGTTAAATAGAATTATTTTACTTAAAGGAAGAGCTAATAGAAATTCCATGTATTAAATACATGTAAGAATACATGTAAGAAATACATTAGGCATCAAAATAGAGTAAATAAATGCAAAACAAAAAGAAAATACACTGGTTTCATAAAGAAGTTCATTGTGATTTTTGTTCAATAAAGAATAATGTGTGTAAAAGACTAACGGTAATACTTTCTTAAAATTTGGCATTTAAGCTTACAAATCACTTAGCCTTAACATACATGGCTATACTCACTGGCTTATTCAATAAAGATATAAAATAAAGTAAATATAACAACATTATTATTATAACTTAAGACATTTTTAATTATTATAACTTAAGGTATTTTTTGGAAGTGGAATTTTATTAAAATAATTAGCTACAGTAGAAAAATAAAATAATCTGTGGCAGCAATATTGAGTATTGCAATGTTGTATACAATCATAGTTATTATTGTCCACATAAAGAACTTCCAATTGTGGTGTCTACAGTTTTTGTGAAGAGAGACAGCCTAAAAAAAGGAAACACAATGTAATTATAAATTCATTTCAATGAGCTTGAAGTTATTGTTGTTGATAATAATGGATACTACCTGTTACATGAAATTTATGCAGCGTCAAGTCAGACCCAACACTTTCATTCACTATTGCATTTAATATTTTTGAGAAATCAACATGCCTTACCACCTAAATTGAAATATAAATATATAAACAACAAATAATAGATTTGTATATTTGTTGTTGTAATATAACAATATTCAAAGGAAAAAGTAAGTACAAAATAAGAGATGTGATGAAATATATAAATTCAAAATAATGAAACTATTAAAAATTAAATATTTATAAAATGAACTATTAATATCATTAATACTCCAAATTTATAAATAAGAAATTACCATTTGAACCTGAGATTCCGTTACGAAATGGATAATCCACAATAACATCAATTTCATCTCCTTCTTCAGGACAAAGTAACTGTCCTTCAGCTTCAAGTTTGCTTCTGGAGAAAAACCTAAGAAAGATATTATCAATAAGTAGATCAGGACACAGGATTATAAACATCTAATAATTACAATTAATATAATAATTGTTGTCTTTTCTTATATAGCACAAGTGTTTTTTGTTTTGTATATTTATGCCCATTATTTTATCCTTAAGTATCTCAGTGTTGGTAATGTGAAAAGATGGCGAGCAAATGAATAAGTGAGTTTCTATGAATTCTATAAGTGAAGTAGAACTTGAGACACTCTGTACCACATTGTGAACTTCTATACAAGGATTCCCATCTAAACAAAAACTTTTCTACTCTAATACAGGATTAAATACAATTACAGAAATTAGAAGAATTAAATTTGTTGCTATACTCCATTAAAGAGTAATGCTGGCTATTATTTATTGCAAGCCCTAGATTTCATTATAGTTCAGCATTATGAAACATAATCATAAATGTAGCTGTTTTAAAGCATATCTAATTTGCCCTGACAGCAACATCATTTCTAAATGAGGAATGATAAAATGATGCAAGCCACAAGCCTTAATAACTAACAGCCACAATATAACAGTAATTACAGCAAAAAACTAATTTTATTAAAAATAGTTTACCTACAATATCAGTGTTTACACAAGTCTAATAGTTAACATAGAGATAATTTGACCAACAATTTTAAAGAGCACATCTACTACCAGTGCTAGCAGATGAAATAGTAATGGACCATAGTTTAATTGTTACTGTGGTATAAAATTAATATTGGAACTCTTACCCAAAAAAGTTATAACTGGTATTTATATTTTAATTAATTTAAGGTACCTGTTAGGTAACACAAGATTGGTAATATTACCAATTATTTCATAAAATTACATATATATATATATATATATATATATATATATATATATATATATATATATATAACATTGGTCACATTACAACATTTAATGTATAATAAGATAAATAGTGTACTAAAATGTATATAGGGAATAAGCAATTTATCGAGACATTTATATTAAAAATGTTATTATTTTAACAGGAATAAACCAATGCCACCAACCTTAGTTTTCAAAATGGGCTGTCTTTATTGTAATATACTTAATAATGTTACGATTAAGTTCACCAATGGTAAAACAAATGTACACACATACCCAAGTATGAATGTGCACATGCACACACTAAAAAGATAATGTATTTTTAGTTTTGTAATGATGAGTTTTTTAAATCAAAAAATTATAATTAGTCATAAAATACAGAAATAGGCTGAAATTTGTTCAGCTATGGAAAAACAGGAAGTATGAAACATACGACAAATGTTAGGTAAAAATAGTCTAAATCCCCATATAAAAGAAATAAAAAATGTTAAAATGATCTAAATGTAAATCTAAAATTGTTATATAAGCTATGACTGAAAACAACAGATGAGATTAAAACACAAAAATAAAAAAAAATCAGTTTGTTCTTCAAATCTCTAAATTCATTCAACAAACAACTTAAAAATATTTACTTACAAAAATAATTTCTGTTAAAATAGTTACCCGCTTTTATCCCATCCTCATAAGTGTTGTGTTTTAAGTATACTAAAATGCAATAAATATTATAGTGGGCATTTGAACATAAACAATACAATTAATTCAACCAAAAATTAAAACATTTAACATTCATAAAACAACAGAAATTAAATAAAAAATAATCAATGATACTATGATGCAGGAATTGCAATAAAACTTGAAATATACCTGCTAATGTTGCTGCTCCTTGAAGAACCCAGATTTGGTCTATGAATATCATCTACCCCTCTGTGAACAGATATTGTGTCTAATTCTTGTTCAGCTGCATCTCGAGCTATCATTGCATCCTTGTACTCTGGCGTTGTCAACGTTTCTCTGGTCGGTTTACGATACCTGACAAACAGAAAACAATATGAATTTGTACACAAATTAAAATTAGTACAATAAACAATTGTAATGGCAGTACAAAACAAACATGATACTTCATCGGCTGCCAACATCACTATATTACCAACAGAACACAACCAAAGTGATTAGTAGACGGAATAGGGGATATTTTTTAACAGTGTGAGTAATAATATATTTACAGGTCTGTTTCTTAAATGATTAAATAACTGGGCAGAGAAAGAAGTAATTTTATAAAAAATATTTTATAGTAGACATATAATAGAAGTTGACTAAAAGAAGCATGAAACTTGAAACAGGACGAACCTGCTACAATTTTTGTACGGTACGCACCACAAGGAGGATGATAACAGAGATCCCAGGAGGATGCAAACTGAGTGGTAGACCATAGCTCAGCTGGACCAAGGATGTGGAGGGATGATCTCCAAAGCATAGGAGAGTACCATGGCGGAGGTTGAAGGGAAGATATGGAGATGTGGAAAAGAATTGTGGAGGAGGCCACGCGGGGCTGTAGTGTCAATTTAACAATAATAGTAATAATAATTATTGTTAAATTAAATATCATATATTTAAACCATTTTAATTTTAATGCTGAACGACATTCAGCATTCGTTAGACCTGGCGAACAGGGCGGATCTTGTAACGCTGGTCTAAAAAAACGTTCTACTGGCGAGGGACATGCGGGTGTATTGTCATGTCGGATGAGAAAACATGAGACGCCTGATCACTGTTAAAGCCCTGTCTAAAATCGCAGGGAGATAACAATGAATTATTTCAGCAATAAAAAAGTAACAGGAAATCAGTACAATTTGTGTAGTGTCTCAGTGTACCTATTTTCAGAAGGAACCGAAGAAGGAATTTCCTTCTTTCACCGTACGGTCATAGTTTCGCTTTATGCCGAAGTTCTATAGCCTTCGAAACAGAATATTTTCGGCAAAATCAGAACGATTTTACTCTCATTCTCTCGTAGTTTCTTGTGACGGCGTCTGCAAATGCCCTTTCTGACCATGAACTATCGTGGCGCTCGCAAAGTATTGGTGTAATCAACACGCTCCCTAGAAAACCCTTATCCGCTTCTATTAACGTACCCACTTTGTGTAATTACAAATTATTATGAGGATGACTATATGAGACTAACTGGAAGAGACATTTAAAGATTTTTTTTAAGAAGGTGTCTCGTCGTCTAAACTCGGAGATAACATTTAATGAGCACGCCGTAACATTTCGGGCTTCTATTCATTTTTCGTCTTGATATTTATCAAGACAACGGACATCTGTTCTACAGTTATATGGACAGTTTTCAAACGAGCAGCTAATTATATTAAGGAATGTTAAAAAGAGAAAGTGTCGATGATGGTGGTCGGTTAGACAGCGTATTTGATTTAAAAAAGCATTAATTGCCAGAAACTCCCTCCCTCTGCAACTGTAAAAAATGTCAATTTGATTATCACATCATTTAAGGAGTATAATGTTAGACAATAGGGATGGACAGGACATTCCTACATTCCCTTGAACAGAAAAGTAAAAATTCTAAATTTCCTATTAAAAAGCCTATTCCAACAGCGGTCTTGGCAATTTTTTATTCATTGTCTCAAGGTCGGAATTTGCTTTATCCACATTGCGCAGTTACATTTATAGAGAAGAACTACGCAATAAAACAAGTGACATGGGCATCCAATGTTTTAAGATAGTTTATTTATGGTGTCTATTATGGTTTAGTGTGTTAACGCCTATTATTACTTTGTATTTGTAATTTTTGGCATTTATGCCCTGTCCAAATCATCTAGATCGAGCGGCCGCATGTCCTTTCTTTCCGTAGTGAAGGTTTGAAACTTATTGAATTTCTGAGCTCATACTCGGCGAAGGTTTTCAGTCAAGGGCGCCTCAATATTTATACTGACTGAAAAGCTACCAGAAAAATGGCGTGCCTATTGGCGCTAACCACTCTGACGGGACAGACCCAACACAACTTCTTCTAATAGCAGTGATTGAGCACAGGGGGAGGTTCATAATTATAATACAGAACACGCGTTTCTGGAAAAGTAATGGTTTGGTGCACAGTCTCCGGAAGATTACTCTCTGCGGACATAGTCAACAGCGGCGAAAGACTGACCTTTACAACAATTGTCGACAGAAGCATTCCTAATCATATAATTGCAATCGCTTCTGGGGGCCGGAGATCTATCTGGGATTGCCATGACGAAGCCTCCAGTTTCAACGAACAGCAAAACCTACAGTAACCAGAACTGCGACGCTTCTTTGCATAAATAATCCTGGCAACGATAGTCTGAATTGATGCCATGAGACCCCTCCGTTTTAAATGCGGAGCGGCAAAAAGCTGTCTGGCTTCCTGCTTTCTTTTAATAAGCTCCTTCATGTCTTCGGTATTCGGTCAATCCGAATCTTTTGCGCGCGTTTCTCGAGAAATACTCCCGATGACGAGCCACTCCTACGCCTATTAATTCCGAAGGGTGAAGATCCTTTCGGAAGGAATCAGAAATCAGAGGGAAAACGCACAACTCGAGGAATAAGAATAATATGTTAATCATATTAACAATAATATTATATACTAGGAAAAACCAAAACCTAATAACGCGGAGGTAATAAACCGAAAATTAAATCTATTCCAAGAGACTTAGCACGTAACGCAGAGTGTCGTGCTTTCGATTACCACCGCGGGATCAATTTTCCTCCGACCGCTAATTAGAATTGCTTGTCACATCAGAACCCGAACTGACCTCAACCCACGAGAGACGATATTCTCAGTAGTCAATATTGAGAAGCCGAGTTGGAACGGGCCAATTGAATGAGCGGTTGCTACAACCAGGAAAACAAGATAGTATTAGTAACAGTAGTGGAGGGGAAATCGGCGGCGGCATCAAGGCTTTTCAAGGCTACACACTAGCCGGGCGGAGGGGACTATTTTAAACAGTCAACACCAGTCCTCGAGAGGCGTATTGCTTCGCTCATTGAAATGGTAACTTAAACTGCGTCAAAGGAGTTACCGTCCCACCTTCCAGGTACACTTTTGTACTCCTACGCACTGGGAATGTTTCCTGTTGTTCCTTCCTCATAGACGCCTATCTATCTACGGTAAAATTAGTGGGAAGTTGCATCATTAAATACGGGTTAATTGGATCTTTTATATAGATACATCTTATCATTTTTCCACGAACGGAATATGTATTTTGTTGAATTTTGGAGCGATTTAAAATTACTATTCCACGAATAGGATAAATACTACACGTGTATTTACGTTTTTCGGGAATAAAATACGTTTAGAAATACACTGAACGAATTCTGTCAAATCTGATCATGATGGCTGATCTCTGACTCAGGGATAATAAAGATCCTTCGAATAGGGACGTAGAATTCGAGTTGAACTTTATTTCTAACCAAAAGATAATTTAAATTGCTAATCGTTTAAATTGCTAAATACAAATTTGAATTACTGGATTACCCAATCTGTGGTGAACCCCCCTACGATTACTCATTTTCATGGTAGTCCTTTCTCATTAAGGATGGGTACTTCGTCACTCATAGCGAATGGCGACTTCATATGTAATGTAGTTGTAAAGGAACAAATTACTGTAGTTAGGATTTAATCTACGGACCAATTATAAAATTGGTACATTGAGTTTTTACGCGAGCCATGTTCGCATCTCCCGATATTCATTTTATTAATAATTTCAATTGATCATGCAAGGGTCTATACCCCTTGCACCTATATGGTAAAGCCATTAAAATAATTAAATTAATTTACTTTACCGAACAATATTTAAAGCAAAAATTATGAAACGCACAACAAGATGGCATATAAAAGCTGCAAAGAATTTCTCTGCAGCAAATTAATCCACTCACACAAACACGCACGCATTTGTAATTTTTTATTTGAAAAAATGTATAAACAAATTCAAATGACCGATTAAAGATTCATGATAAACTCAAGTAAAATAAGTAAACAGGAGTGCACAAATACAAGGGGTAACTGGCATTGTGAATAATGTAGGCCACGCTCTGGGGACCTATCCATACACTTTCCAACTTTCGCAACTTTCATCATCATTTGGACTAATATTCCTTCCGTCCGCCCATGCATCATCATATATTAAAATCACCTCACAATATTTTACGAAATAAAAAATGAAGAAGCAGTAGTGACGATAATAATGTGCTGTGGAAATATTTTTTAAATAAATAAACTTAATGTCGATAAAAACCACACTGGCAACAAGATGTTCGGAAGCTGACTTTTCAAATTTTATTATACTGTTAGATACAACACTTTGTATGAAACAATTTTTTTCTTATTTATTTATTGCATAATCAACCTTTATCAATATGCGTACAATTATGGAATGTTATTTTGTCGTTTGTTTCTCTTGATACACTTTCAACGTGCATCATGAAACAATAAGGCTTATAAAGGAAAAATGTTTAGCTTTATCCTGCAAGTTTTCGTTCAAATAAAACGTTGCTTATATTAATGGGCAAATATATGTGAATCATAAATGTTTACCCGAAACACGGTCTGAACTATCTTAATAATGATCGTATTTACCATCATTATTAGCAGAAGAAATATTAGAATGCTACTGTAATAAAATTCAACGCAAAATAACGTAAGTAAGAGGGTTTAATAAGCTCACGAAGTTCATTTGAAATAGGTAAAGGAGAATGTAAGGTAAAACGGAATGAAATTTCTTCTTATATGTGTGTATCAATTTCAGTATGTTATAGAGCGGTTTGTTCCCAAGATTTCCATTTCTTTTAATACAGAATTATTTAAACTGTAGAATAATACAAGTTTGTACGCTTTGTCTTATTAGCACGGAATTAGCATCAATTTACCGTAAAGGTCGTAGAGATGTTTGCTTGCTAAGTAATTCGAGATAGATACATATTTAGCAAAATTAACTATTTTTTGTGCTCATATATCTAGCGAAAATCTAGATATATTTAATAAATTTTTCATTTTATACCAGGTTATATCAATAACAATATAATAATAATTTATAACTGGGATAATGGATGAACATAAACTATTTCCGTAAATTCGCTGATGTCAAACCCGTAATTCCCAACGAAGGAACATGATATAATCTGATTCGGGGTTTCTTCTTTTAGACATTCTTGATAAGCCCCCCACCCCTAACGTAATGGGAACATTACACATTACACGAATGTACGTCATCCTAGATTTTTAAGGTGGCCGTGGACAAGGAAGCGGAATGAACATGTTCAAAAAACGACAACGAAGTTGATGGGAATATATACATAAATTAAACACTGTGGCCTATCCACACTAATTCATTAATCCTAACTATACGTTCAGGATAATTTTAATTTCCCATGGAATCTGTTTTTTAATGGTAGTAAAGGTGCTTTATGTCATGATATTTTAAGGGGAAGTTTATACTTTTACAAGTCTGTTTTAAAATACAGAGTATTTCATTATAATCCGCGAATTTTTCTGTATCCTCTATCAGACCCACCGTTTATTTGTAGCGTTGTGGTACTACGGCATCCGACGGAAGGCTCCATCGGCAGCCGACATACCTATGTTACTGCGCTCATACTGTCAATACCACTCGGAATGCGCATGCGGGGAAGAGGAAGAATGGGATCATGTGTTGCGGGACTGCCCGATCTATGATGGAGTCGGAAGGTACCTCATGTTAGCAGTAGGCTTTGACCAAGTTGCTCTTACAACACTTTTCAGCTCTCAGAAAATTCGCAGATAGGGTTTTACCCGGCGATACACTATCTCCTGATAAGCGGATTAAGGTCCACCCTGGTCGAGGTTTCCCCCAACGTCAGTAAACAATGAGAACCTCTCCGCCACTGGGCAGGGAAAGGGATAGTGCGCTTTGCTTGAACACGACGAAAAGTATCCCGAACGAAGATTCACGGGAAGATGACAACAACGACAAGAATGCGCCCACGACGACGAGGAATAAACTTTAAAGAACCAGTCGCCAAGCAATACCGAAAGGAAAACTTTCACACATACCACCAAGATGAGTGAACGAACTAAAAAAATTAATACTGCGTACCTACGTATTACCTTGTCATTACGGTAATAACTAACGTAACGCTAATGGTTATGACTCAAGCCGAAACAGGTCCAGCGTAGGACAGAAAAAGTGTAAAAAATGAAAGAAATTATATTCTGTACCATGTTAGACCTCCCAGTCTAAACGTCTTAAAATGTACATCGTGTGTATCCTTGCTAATCATAAAAAATTAATCGCTTTACTTATTTAGAACTCTCTTATCTAATCTATTCTAAACATCTGTTGTAAAACGATTAAGGTAAAATATTATACTAAATTTCAGGCAATATATGCGCTAATAATTTTTGTTAAGAGATTAAGTATGCAGTCCCTTTCCAGAAATTGATCTTTTTCATGATCTCTATTTTTTTCGGTAATTTTATATTTTTCATTGTAATTATTAACTAGTCGAAAGTTAAACCTATATCTACAAATGATGACTTCCATTACAAGCTAACCTATGTAGATTAGGCCCACATCAAAAAAATTAAGAACAAGTTGGAAGGAAGGCATTACAACTTTCTCCAACACGAAATGAGAACAGCGGTGTGGGGCTGAGAGGCCTTTAGGAGGGGAGCGAAAGAAATCCCGAGTCTGTCATCAACCCATTCATTAACTGCACCCCGACATGTGGTATGACGTTGAGCGGTCTATGGAACTCTATGGACGATTTCCAACTCCTACACACGGCTTAGGGCCCAAGTAATTCGAAGAAACCACATCCCGTCAGTCCGATAGTGTCCATGCGTCATGACAAAAACCCCACTAATTCTTGATCCATTTAACAGAGCCCAAACGCGAATCAAAGGTAAGCGACCCCAAAATGGGGAAAAAACTGCTCGGGTGTCTATTATCTAAGGTCTATTATACCTTTAACGGCATATATTAAGCTGCCAAATTTACATTACTACGGCCGATATTCAACCAGTGAACAAAAGTATCGGTAAACAGTTCACCTACGTACCTTGTTTTTTATCGCGGCAGAAGGTGTCCCGTTCCTTTTGTTGAGGCGTGCCGGTGCACAAAACTAAATAGTTTAAAAAGAATAACATATCAGAGCAAAATATTTTAAAATTATTATTACGTATTTCGTAAATTTCAATATTTTTGTCACGTCAAGACCATTTTTTTCTTTTGCCAATTTAATATTTTAAAAATAATTATTATTGTAATATCAATAACTAGGGTCACAATACAATATCATAATTCTGCAGCAATGTATTGTTGAAATAAAATTTTGTATTTTGTGACAAACTAAACCGATCACCATGCCATAAACATTTTGGTCAACGGACCCAGTAAATACGCTGAAAAATCACGAATTATTCTCATTTAAAATCTTAATGGAAATCGTTGCCGGACACATTCATCGTGCCATAGACCAGGAGGAAACGTATCGTATTGCAATCACCGTCATGAAAGTGACAAATTACATGTCATTAGGGTATTTCTGGAAGCGGTTGGAATTCAACAGTAGTTGCCGCCAGAATTTTTCTTCTGACTAATTATTTTTGCTATTTTTATACACTTGAGTGTAAAGTAGCGAATGTAACGCAGTAGACTGGACGCGAAATCAACCATTAAAATACTACATATTTAATACATTGGGTTAAATTAATATATATTTATTTATCTTCTCGAACAAGAATTTTCATTCAAATCGCGTCAATGATAGCAAATCCTAACGTGATATTCATTTTTTATGTCATAATGACGGTGTTTAATGTACAAACTTTTAAACAATTTTGGTTGAAAATTAAAATGCATAATATATATACCTGTTACATAAGATTACTATTTGCGACACGGGCTGAGTCATATTTCTGAAATACGTAAGTCTAAGTAGTCTAGTGCCATACCGGGTTTTCCTGATGGGATTTTAACCCCCCGCCATCTCCCACCCCTCAATTTGAGCTTAACCTCGACTTTGTTGCAACATTAAAGAGATCTATAATTTAAAGATTCCTAACTCCCCTGAAATCAGACAAATAAATATTGTCGCATTTAAAATTATTTACTTTACATAAATCTAATAAATGGTGGTATTCACAAATAAAACAAGTGTAGGATTTCAAGTAAGCAGAGGAGGAAAATAAGTGGGAGAGGTCACCGAATGAACGGAGGGGGAACAAAGTGGTGGTGTGTGTGTGTGAGCGTGCCTACTTAAACTGTCAGTCGGCTGTTCCTTGCCATTACGAGGGTTGTACTCTGGCCGGTCAGTTAACATTCCGATACGAAATAGTTTCAACTTCAACAATGAATTACCGCTCAGTATCTTTATTTCTACTCAGTGTTGTGGTCCAAGTGTACTCTCAACGACAGATCGGCAGGTTTCCAGGTTTCAAGGGGAGCAGAAACTCAAACAGAGGGCCCGAAGACCTCACGCAGTACTCGCAGAGGGAGCTGAGATGTTTCAACGAGCTACGAGTTTTTTTCGACAACAAGTGCTACGATCTTTTAACTAAAGGACCGTGCAATGACGGCGAGTGGCTAGTGCTGGACGAAGAATCTGCGCCCGCCATAAAGCCGAAATGCAACAAAAGGCCCTGCGGGAACGATCACGCGCTCTGGGCTCAGGATGGCCGATGTCACGATGTCAGAAATCAGACTCTCTGCTCGAAACAGGGAACGACTCTATCAAACGACTACTACGGAATGGGTAGCTGCGAATGCACGAAAGGTACTTTGAAAGGTATGCACACCAATGGGGCTTGTTACGTTCTTTACTCCAGGGGACCGTGCAACGCTGGATTTATTTTTGCCGACAACAGCAAGGGAGTGCCGCAGTGCCAAAGAGATCCTTGTGCAAAACTTAATATCAGAAATAATGGCTCGACTTTTGTTTACTGGCCGGCGACCAGGCAGTGTTACCCTCTCGAATCGAATGGACCGTGCGAAAATGACAAAGTCTTGAGGGTTGCACCTAAAAAAAGGACGGTCGAATGCTACGACGATTTTGAGAACCAGAAATTGGTCGACGTCCCAGCTGAATGCGATGGCGTGGATCACAATGACAACTGTGTAAACGACATAGAGATTGAACCCCAGGGAGAGAAATACTTGACTGACCTAATACTATCAGGAAAGAAGAGAAAAAGGGACGCTTAATTTATTAAATTGGAGTAATTAATACTTCATTGTTACTTGCAACATTTTCGAATGCATTGTTTACATTTATTATTTATTTTCATGTAATTACCAATTTTCACCCATTGTATTTTGTAATCTTTATTTATTGATTTTTATAAATAAATAATTTTTGTAATTAATATTTTGTTCTACTTCGCATCTATTTTATTTAGGATATTAAACATTTTCCTTCATCCTCAATCCCATTGAACTATTTATTGAATTCACAGCACCGCCAATGAAAGACAAATATATTATCTTCCATAGTTAAAAAAGGAACTCAATTAATTTGTATTGGATTTCCATTAATTGAAATATTTTTATCATGCTCATGCAATTACTTCTAATTATTAAAGCTGTCAAAATATCATGAAAATTCAAAAGTAATCAAAGGTTAAGGAAATATTTTACTTACAACTTGAGAAGGAGTGAAGATCCTACAACTGATACAGAACTAAGTGCCATTGCTGCAGACGACATCCATGGCTAAAAAAAATTATACTAACTCTAACTTAAACATAAAATTATACTGTCACCTATATATAATGAAAAATACCAGCCATTTTTATATAATTAATTTTTATAACAACACTGGAAAAATTAAATTATATGAATTGTAAGACACGTAATTGAGTCATATGAATTAAACTTATTTAAAATAATTTTTATATTAATTCCGTACCACTAGTGTGAGTCCAAAATGGCTAAATGCACCAGCAGCTAAGGGAATTCCTATGAGGTTATAAACACTGGCAAACAGAAAATTCAACCTAATTCTCTTGACTGTTTTGCGAGACAAGTCTAAGCAACCAATTACATCCAGCAAGTCATTCTAAACAACACAAACATAATTAATGTAATCAAAAATAGTTTTCAGCTGTTATAATAGGTTCAGAACAGAAATATATAAGACAAACCCTCATAAGTACAACATCCGCTGCTTCCACCGCAACATCAGTGCCTGATGCAATGGCAATACCAACATCAGACTGGGCCAAAGCTGGCGAATCATTCACTCCATCACCAACCATTGCTACTCTCATACCCTTCTCTTGAAGCATTTGGATTTTTGCAACTTTATGGGAGGGCAAAACTTCAGCAAACACCCTACTAATTCCTACCTGTGAAATATTTAGAACTAATACAACAACAATTACAATTAACAATTAAACATTTTTTTAGTACAATATTCTTTTTTTAGTTAAAATAATATATTGGCCACTAAGCACATTTAAACCTAAGCTAAACCCAATGTCAAAAAAACACTCATGGTACAGATAGTAATGAGTATTGAGTTTCACACCCTCTGGCCTCAACAGTTTAATGTTTGGAATGCACTGAGCCACTGTGTCCCCATTAACACTGTTTATAATGACAAAAGACATTAAGACTTAATTTAGGGTATTTATTTAGAGGTCTGGGAGGGTTTTGACTGCATCACTCTTCTTATCTCAACCACCTTTATTTGGTCATAACCTAGACTGGTTTCAGCTTTACACCGCTGTCAGTAGCATTCTGTCAGTCATGATATTTAAGCGCTTATTTCATGATGATAAAACATCCTGTTAGCACAGTATCGTTATGTAAGAAAGTTATTATATTATACATTTTGCAGTGCATGAATATATGGAATATAATTTTTAGCAAATTCAAAGGAAACATCAAAAGCAGCCAACATGCTGTGTGAAGTACTCCATTATATCAGTAGAAAGCTACTGATGGAGAAAAATAATAACTACCCAGTTTAGTTTAAGATCACGTTAGGTAAGTGGAGATAGATCTCAAGAGTGAAGACATTAATATTTTGTAGACCATTGTTTATACAGAGAGGGGCTGCCTGTTATATTCTTATGATTGGTTAGTATAAGTGACCATCATGGCATATGCAGATTCAAACTCTATGTTTGTCTCAAGACACTCCCCATGCCTGAGATTCCAATTTTTGTAGTTTATCTCATCACTAAAACTAGAGAGTGATGTGATTTTTTTAGTTGATAACCATATTATTTGAAGAAAAATGGTGGTTCCAAAAACATACACAAGGAAAATTTTAATACTAAATGGTGAAAATTGGGTTAAATTAAAGGTCTAGCAGTAACAAATTAAAAATGAAGTTTACAAAAGTAATTTCAAACCTGTCGGGCAATTGCAACAGCTGTCTTTCTGTTATCACCTGTCAAAAGAATAACTTCCAGTCCCCTCCTTTTTAAAGTGTAAACAGCCAAGTGAGCTTCAGGTTTTACAGTATCTGACACACTCCACATTGATACCAATATACCTACATTGTATATAATGCTTATTATTGAAACAAATTTATCTTAGTACTGATTTTAAGATAACTGAAGCTAACCACATCTCATACATTGTAAACTCAACTTAAGTTATCTCAGTGCTGCTATTACTGGAATACAAAACTGTCAGAAGAATATATTCTGGAGCTGTTAAATGAATACTACAAATAATAATGGCCTATGGTTCTTACTAATCAATGTTAATGGTGTTACAAAAATTATAAAATTGACTAAATCATAAAAATTAATAATAAAAAAAATAAATTATAAAAATTATATCCCTTCTGAACTGGGAACAATTTATGCTCAAAATCATGGATTACAAATCTATAGAATATATTGTATAAATTTAGCTTTCACCTAAACAGTGCACACACGATCAAACATTCATTTTTTATTAACAGAGTGGATTATGATAACCACATCAGGTGTTGTAAAAGTATTTTTAAAATAATTTTGTTTTTTTTTGGAAACCATGTCAGGGAAAATGTTATCCGGAATCAGCATGATACAATAATATAACTTACCATTCACAGCACATAAAACAGCTGTACGGCCAAGATCTTCTTCAGATGACATCATGTAATCAATTGTTGATGGCACATCTATCATATTTCTTTCCATCCATTCCCTATTTCCAATTGCAACCTATAATTATAAGTAATTAAATTAAGTTTAAGAAATGCACTGTGTTTATCAGTCTTGCAAAAATACTGTAATATATTTCTTGTGTATTTTCAGAAGCTAAAGAATTTTTCATAAAAATTAAATATTTAACTCGCAATTTGTTTGATATGACTTCTTCATAATGACAAGTGTATGTAGTCTAAAACATCGATTAGCACATTTATTCAAAATAAATATTTTTTTTATATGATTTTATCTCATAATACTTTGGCTAATTTGATTTCCTTTTCTAATATATTTTAATTAAAAATAATCTGCCAAAACTTCACCTCATAAACTGTAGGTTCATTAAATTCATTCTGGTCAAAACTTAATAATTTTTCAAGCTGAAGTGATTTTGAAGCCCTTGATTGCTCAGTCATGCTGACTGGTTCTATCACAACATCATTTAAAAGAAGATCAGAAGAAGATGGCCTAAAACATAATATACATAAAAATATGCATATGGAAACAAATGATTACTTAATCCTTGTATAATGAGTAAATTATACTGTAGGTTCGTGATGTTTCTGTCTCCTCTCGCTGGTTAGGTCTTTTGCTAGACCGGTTTCGGCTGCTCGCCATCTTCAGTAGCGGTGTTAGTCACTGTTAGCACTTTGGATGTTTTTTGGGCATCCTCACTGCACTGTCACTTTCACATGTACTGTCCGTACAAGTGACAGTGCAATGAGGATGCCCAAAAAACATCCAAAGTGCTAACAGTGACTAACACCGCTACTGAAGATGGCGAGCAGCCGAAACCGGTCTAGCAAAAGACCTAACCAGCGAGAGGAGACAGAAACATCACGAACCTACAGTATTCCAACCCCTCGCAGACCACAAAACAGGTATATCAAATGAGTAAATTATAGTTTTAAATTACTTTTCTATCTTCAAAATTAGAAAGCATAAAATACTACATAAAATATATTTTAACTAACAAGTTTCTGTAATTGATGAATTTTTCACTTTTATGTGCAGAACTGATCATAGACTCAATGTGTGAAACACTACATTTTAATCCACAGCCTGGAACAGCTTGAAAGTTCTCACATTTTCCATTTATTTCACCAACAGTATTTTTTATAAAACCAACAATAGCTGTAAATATAATATAAACATATTAGGCATTAAAAGATATCATTTGAAGTGTGATAACATTTATTTGGATCAAAAGTAAAAAATATTAAATGAATTCAACCTGATGCTATTGGATGCTCGCTACTAGATTCAGCAGTGCCAATTACAGCCAGCATTTTTTCAATGGAACATTCCATCTCACTAACAAATAGACATATTTTCGATACCATTGGTGTGCCATGAGTTACAGTGCCAGTCTTATCAAGCACAACACATTTCACCTGAAAATGTTTTTATAAAATTCAAACAACTTAGTTCACTTAACAGTTTATTTTGATGCATGCTTAGCAATTATAACACTTATTTTATTAAAAAACAACAATGAAAATATAAATCAAATTACAATGTCTCAGAGCTGGTACATGACATTATTTGATTTATTCTTATACTTCTATAAATGTGCTTATTATTAGAAATATTAGTGTACCACAATAATAGTTTGTTGATTTCTACATGCTAACAAACATATTCATAATATAAATTGTAAAACTACCTTATGTGCATTTTCAAGTGCTTCTGCACCTTTAATTAAAATTCCATTTAAAGCTCCCACACCAGTGCCAACCATTACGGCAGTTGGTGTGGCAAGCCCTAAAGCACAAGGGCATGCAATTGCAAGAACACTTAATGCACAACGGAAGCCAAATTGTAGAATAATCTCAGTATCTGTTAGGCCATGCTTTTCACTATCCTGTTTAGAAAAGAAAACTATTGTAAATATAGTAATAAAATATTTGTTTAGAATTAATTGACATTTTTTGTATTTATACATATTATTATGAGACCCTATATCTCATCAAACTCATTTACAAAATTAATTTGCAAGAAAAATATCATGAAAATTTTCATAACTTCATGTTTGTAGTATAACACATGTAGTATACAGATGCTACTGAAAAATATATCAGAAATTTGATGACAAGCTCTTATTTTAATTATTACTCATTAAAATTATTTTGAAAATAGACAAATTTCATAGTAATTAAATTTTTCCAATCACCTAATTCATAAGTACAGAATAATCTTGGCATCCATTAATAAACTAAGACAGTAATAATATTCCTATAAAATTCATCATTGATCGTTGTTGTGCCTCCTTATATTATAAACATTCCAATATTGTTATGAAAACCATAGGTTCAAAATGCAATTCGTGCTCTCTAAATCCCTACAGATACATATGCACACGCAAGTGTACATTTGTTTACTCATCATTTATGGTATTAGGTATTACAATAAATACCTTAACTGGAAGGTAGCCAATATCTATACTGCCCAAAATTGCCCAAACAATTATAGTCAGACTAGATATAGCAATCACGAATGGAACAAAATAGCCAGCAATTCGGTCAGCTAACTGTTGTATTGGAGCTTTACTTGTCTGTGCCTCTTCAACAAGTTTAACTATTTGAGCAAGTGTAGTTGCCTCTCCAGTATGAGTCACAACCATTATTATTAAACCATTTTGGTTTATTGAACCTCCAATCAAAACACTTCCTGCAGTAAAAAAATACCAATTTTTAGAAACATACATATAATAGAACCATTTTAATTAAGAATACCCGATGTTGATCAGACAGGATTATAATAATATGGAACCTGTGTCTTCACTCACTGGTTTGGTAATTTGCTATATTCAGCCTTTTGCCTATGTAGGCAACCAACATGTGTAATTGGAGTCTTGGAGGAGGAAGATCACAAGAACCATGAAAATCATTTTAAAATACATTTAAAGTAATTGACACAAAATTATACTTTGCATAAGTCACAATAATGTCACCTTTCTTTTTTGGTACTGGCATGGATTCACCAGTAATTAGAGATTCATCACACATCGACTGGCCAAAAATTACTTTCCCATCAACAGGAACTTTGGCACCTGGTACAACCTAATGAATAAGTTCATAATACTACAATTATAATATATTTTACATAATTATTCAATATGTCATGCTTATAATCAATTCTTCATTATACTGGTACAATATATTCAACATTGTCATATGAAGTAATCACCTACAGGAACAAATTTCCCTACATGTTCTAGTGACATCCTTCTTATATACTTAAATATACTTAAATTAAAATTTGTTGGAAGCTGATACTTTCGTACAAATTACTGGTTGGGCCAGATGTTACTAATCAAATGTTTTACACTGTCCGTTGTACCTTGTCAAATATTTATTGCTAGTCTTTTAAATTAGTCTTTGGACAATTGTTTAATGTAATCTAATGGAGGATGGGGTGCAAGTCAAAGAATAGTTTTATTGATGAACTCAGTTTATCATTAGCCACATTTAGATTACATGAATCCTAGTGGGCAGTTTATTACATATGTTAACAGGTTTTACATATGTTAACCTGCAAAGTCAACAGACCAAACCCAAATTTAAGTATGCTCATTGTAAATAAAGCAATAAATAAAATATTAATTAAAAAAGATATCATTATTTTTTTTATTTAAGTCTAACTTAGTTTAAATTTATCTGTACCTTTAAAATATCTCCTCGCTGGACTAAATCTACTGATATTATTTTTTCAGAATGTATTTCTAAGTTAGATCCAATTTTAACCAATACAGCTTCTGTTGCTTTCAAAGACAATAATTTTGAAAGTGCCTCTGATGTTTTACCCTAAACAAATTAAGGCAAATTAATTACATGAGAACCATATATAAATGAAAGACATACAGCGTCAATGTGTCGTATAGCTAAAACAAATAAATGTTTGAAATAAATTAGCACAAAAAAACTTACTACATACCTTAGCAACACTTTCTAGCCATCTTCCAAGAGAAATAAAAACAAACAACATGGGAGGAGTATCAAAAAATGTTTGTGGACTAGTGTGATGCTGAAGAGCCATTGCAACAATTAGAACAATGAGCGAATATACATAGGATATTGTTGTTGCCATAGAGACTAAGACATCCATATTTGTCGATCGATGGCGTAAGGCTTTTAATGCTCCAACATGTAAATGCCAGCCACCAAATATCTGAAAATAAAGTGTAATTTTGTAAATGTTATATTTTTATTTACATAAAACATATGGATTAAAATTCCCAGAATTAGGCCTGACTGTCAGTAACAATTTATAAACAAAGACTGAAATAAAACATACAGATCTCCTTGCAATTTATATTACAATTTATACTATTTATACAATTATTTATATAATTTATACAATTTATATTACAGAAAAAGCAATTGAAAATTACAAAAAGTAATGAATATTAATTATCTGGGAGATATTCACTTTTAATTTATTTAAAAAAATATTGTACACAATTGTACAGAAGTCTAAATGTATAAGGAGTCTGACTAAATTAAAAATTACTCAATCGAACTAAGATTATAATTAATTTTTAAGTATTTGTCAGGTATACCTGAACTGGTGTTGAAAGAATAAACATTATGAGGTTCTCCAATGATAATCCAGGCATAACATAAATCATATTATCATGAGACATATCACCCACAGTCATTGCCAACATGAAATACAACATTGCCACCATGCAAGGACCACCAAATATCAGTGATATAATAAAAGATCTTCTCCATCTTTGAATGTCTTCTCTGTAAATAATTAATTAAAGTAAACAAAAATACATAACTAATAATAATAATACTTATTATTATTTGGTATTAGTGGTATTCAATTTATTACCTGTGGTCAAGATATCCTCTAGCTTCTTTCTCCCTTGAGGTCAGTATGGAAGCTGTGAAACCCAGCTTTTCAATAGCTTCAACAATATCTCTTGGACCTGTTTCAGTGGGATCAAATAAAAATTTGCCACGCTGCGTAGTAAGGGCAACCCGTGCTGAAGTAACTCCTTGAACTTTACTTACATTTGATTCTATTTTATTGACACAGGATGCACAGGACATGCCACCTATCTGTTGAATACAAACATTTCATCATATAACAAATATTAAACAAGTTCATTTTTTAATTTTAATAAAATCCTATAAATTGCAAACCTTAATTTCAACACTGCCTTCACCAGCACCCCCTTCATCAATCACAGAACATGGAAAACCCAATTCAGTTATTGACTCGGCTATCTCTTGGGGAGAAATTAAATTTGAGCTATATCTCACTTCGGCTTTAGCAGCTAATAAGCCCACAAGAATATTATTAACACCTACAACAGCAATTGACAATTATAAACATAAACATATATACATAAACCACACACACTCATTGTGGTGCAAAAAAATTGACATTTATAGCAAAGTTTATAAACACATGCCTGGTAATTTGTAACAATGTTTTTCTATGGCAGCAACACAAGATGCACAGGTCATTCCTTTAATATGTAAGAAACATTTTTCAAAGCCACCCTCATCATTTCTTTCTTCATCATGATATTCTTTGTTCTTAATGCCGCTGGCTATTTTACTTCCTACAATATTTAGGTAAATAACATAATAAAAACACGTGGTTTGAATCTAAAAATGAATAAGTATATATAATGTGTAAACCAAAATTTCTTTATTTCAATCCCAAATTTGTAATTAGTAGTAAGTACCATTTCATTTCCATATTAGTAATATAGAAATTTATAAGTGATTGAACCTGGGTTAAATAAAATAATTACAAACATAAATGCAACTTACCATATTTCTTTTTCTGACCTTCACCAATTACTAAAGCTTCAAACCCCATATCAGAGATCATTTCAGCAATTGTATCAGGTTTTGTTTCATTCATTAAGTATGCAACTGTTGCTTCCTTTCTTTCTAAATTTACAGTAATTGTATGAATTCCACGTTTTTTTGATATTGTACCTAAAATTCAATTGTTGAACATTATATGGTGCAATCAATGAAAGCAATAATATTTCATTAAGGTACTAAATAAATATTAAGAACATAATTTAACACTAGTTATCATGACTTCATTTAAGCCATTGATATTAATGAAAAGGTTTGATATCATTGAAAGCAATTAAAGGAGCATTAAAAACATATTCAAATTTAAGTACGTACATATACAAACACAGAAATAATTTACCCTGAATATTGTTAACACATGAAACACAGGTCATTCCATCTACTGATATTTTACATGTCCCCAAATCATTATTTATTAATGGTAAAGAGGCTTCAAATCCCATATCCTCAATACTACTGCATATTTCATGTGGATTAATCTGTGATGGTTTGTAAACAATGTACCCACTCTTTTTTTCCAGTGAAACCTGTACATAGAAATTACACAGATGTTATCAAATAACCCATTTTTGGTTATTATATATTTGGTTTTGTGTGTGTGTGTGTTAATTATGAATATGCTGAATACAAACCTCAATTTTAACAACTCCAGGTTTTGACGAAATCATTCCCTCTATATTCTTCACACAAGATTGACATGTCATGCCATTAATGTTTACAGTAATATCAGCTTCGTCTGTTTCATAATTAGCCTCAAATCCCATATCCTCTATGGCCTCTTTTATAGTTTTAGGTGATGTCCTAACAGCATTATAAGTAATGTCTGCTGACTTGTTCTCTAAACTGACCTAATGAATTACAGAAATGTAAAAAAATAAATAACACCTTGTTTTAAATATTATTTAGCAAAACTTTTATGTCATCATAATGAATAAATAACAGATCCACATTTAATTTGTAACTCCTT
This sequence comes from Lethocerus indicus, assembly GCA_019843655.1. Lineage (NCBI taxonomy): Eukaryota > Metazoa > Arthropoda > Insecta > Hemiptera > Belostomatidae > Lethocerus > Lethocerus indicus. The sequence continues at coordinate 15,697,234 of JACDQD010000008.1, forward strand.
CTATTAATTTCGTGTATAACTTTGCAGAAATTATTCTGAATTGTAATTATTGTATTCAAATTATTTACATCGTTCAGTCTGTGTGAAATGATAAGTGCCTTTGAGATTCATAAAGAGAGCTAAGCTTGTGTTATTATATAGAATAGAGAAATAGCACCATAGTTTTCAAATGACCTAAAATTTTTTACAGTCCTGCTTTTAAGATAACAGTTCAGATAAAATGTTATGTAAATATAATTTCTCTTTACAAAACATCATATCATCTTGGCATCTTTTTATCTTGCCAAATGAAATAACTAAAAAGACAGAGGTTTCAAAATCATATATCACAATTGATAATGAAAAGATTAAGTTAGTACATTCAATAGCTATGCAATAAAACTAAAAGATAATCATCAACAACATCACAGTCACAAAATGCATAAATAACACACAACAATAATGTTGATAACTAGAAATAAATAAAAGTAGTATGAAGATGCAACCTGAAATTACAAACTTTTTTCAAATAAGGCTTAAATTTGATAACAATTATTATGGATGGGAAATCAACCTCTAAGCTGCTGATGAAGTTCATCATTTTGGTTAGTCTAGCAAAATATATATATATATATATATATATATATATATATATATATATATAAGTATAAAAATAAAGCAATAATTAACAACTTAAATAAACCCAATTAAATGTAAATTACCTTGATAGATAGAATACCATCTGTTTGGCCTATTGTGTCTTGAATATTCTTAACACATGACTGACATGTCATTCCTTCAATACCCAAAGTAATTAACTTCACATCACCACTCTCATCCTCTCCATCACTGCAACTTTTGAAACAATGAGTAGAGATTAATAAATAAAATTTAAATAATATAAATCAATTCATAACAATTATGCAATTATATAAACCCTATTGTCCAGATAATATGACAATTAGATATTAAGAGAAGTAAATTCAAAACACAGGTGGAACTACACATACCATCATATAAATATATTAAAATATGATAATTGTTTTTTAGCAAAATCTTGAAAAGCAAAATAATGGATGGGCCCAACTCATAAGAATTTAGAAAGTGTCTTAGACAAGTACATTATGGGGAAATACCCCCATGTGATGACTGGCACTCAGTTCAATGATTTTTTTTTCAATTAATTTCATACACCAACTAAATGCAGATTTATCAAACCGTAGAAATTGATCTAAATTATATTAACTTACAATGTTGAATCTGAATAGCCTAAATTAATAGGTATAGACCCAGAGTACCCAGCAACTGCATTGGGATATATATCATCTGTAGAAGACTCACACAAAAGAGGAACTCTGTCACTCATTATTGCTCACTTTGTATACTATTTGAGAATTCAGAAATATGGAAATCAAATTATTCAATAAGTAAAGCTATCATTCTCAAAACAAAAGTGGTTTATCTCTGAGTAGATTTATCTGCACACAATTCACAATACTTAATCAGTCACTTATATAGTAAATTGCAACACATATATTGTATGAAATGTATAAACAACATTAATTTCAGAACACCTTTTAGTAAATGTTAGCTCCCATCAACTCAAATGAATAGCTAGAAAGATTATCAAACTTGATTTGATAATCACACTTTGTAACCATTAATAAACAAAATACTGATAACAACGTGATTAATGTTCAAAATGTCTGAAGGAGTCAACTTTTAATGATTCTCAATAACACTATTATAAATGGTTTCATACAATTTTTTTAAATTAAGAAATATTTGTAACATAGAGAAACCTTAAACTAATAATACAGTAAGAACTATATACTTCAGTTTTTAAACATTTAAATATTGTTAATCTGAAAAGTGAAATATTTTTAGCATTTCTGTATTGATTTAATGGAAAATATTATATAATTTAAAATATAATTCATATAAATAAATATTAGTCTCAATACTCAGTAACTAATTTTTGTAAATACAAATAATTCAATACACAATAATAAATCCAAATGAAAATATTTTACAAAATTCAATAAATTCATATTATTAGTTGGCTGCTAATAACCATTTTATTTTCACAACAAGGTAAAAATTGACATTTTAATAAACTCATACTGGACAATGCAAAGAAGAACAAACTATATTCAAGTAACATAAAGTTACTCCTATATAAATTAATTATATTCCATTTTTAATTCCCAATTTCCCAAACTCCTGCATACTCCCTAACGTTATATTAATATACAATTATATTCTAAATCCTGACAAAAATAATGCTGATAGTGCTATAATACCTTGTAGACACCAAAAGTGTTTCCCTTTAAAAATGAACAAAAACAGTTAATTGCATTATCTCAACGTTCAGTCTGCTATTATTTTCTTGGATGATAATGACAGCAATATTTAATACTAGCTGATGTCAGCAATATCTAAATAATGTTCTCTACCATATAATTTAAATTTATATATATATATATATATATATATATATATATATATATATATATATATATATATATAATCTAGCATAATGGAAGAACAGTGATAACTCAATAAAACTAATAACAGGTAATATATGGTTTCTTTATCTAACAATATACAGTCCCTGCATTACATTTTTAATTTTTTAATAGATAAACATAAAAAGATAGAGTCCTATAAAAAAATATTGGGCATATGGTTGTCCCTAACAAATATTGTGCTAACTTTGGTGGTTTTAATATCTGTTTTATTAAATTTAGATACTTAAAATGGTAAATTTGTGTTAACATGACCAACAGATGGACTGATGTAAATTGACTTCCACATACTTTTTGAACCCCCAAAAAAATTCAAAACTTTGTTTACAATAAGTTCCAATACTCCATATAATTGGTTCATTTAATGAACAATTTTCATAAAATGTCCCATTTCTTCATTATATCTGCTTAATGATAATAATATAATAAGAAGGTTGACATGTTATGCCTAATTAAAGAACCTATTTATCACAAAAAATATTCCTAATTATTTACAGAAATAAAGACTGAAAACTTGTGGTTTAAACATTTAAAGTGATTTCTTTTCAAATATTTTCAACTTTTAACAGGAATAAATACAACAAAACATTATTTTATTTTAATTACCTCATAATAGAAAATTCATCAAGATTATTCTTCAAGATCTTTACATTTCCAATCACCCACATTCCAATCTTTACATTTCCAAAACGTTTTAACCAAATAAAATATATTAACGATTTATTTAAAAATTTAATTGTTTGCAATGCTAAAAAATAAATTTTAAAATTATTAATGTAAATACGTTTTTAACAAATTTAAATATGTTCCACACTAAAAAAGAATAATGAAATTCAACAGTGCTTGCCCCCTGCACAAATTTAATGTTTAAAATATGACTTAATATTTGTGTTATTTAAATGTTTAAAAAAATAAATAAATAAAGTTAATTTTAGAATTCAAAAAGGAATTCAGCTTTTAAAAAATTTAAATATGCTCCTGGGTCCAGCAGCCCATTTTTTTACAAACAAAATAATGAAATTCTATAGTATTTTCCTTCTGTACAATTTCCTTATAATTTAATAATGCTCCTTAATCCCAACATTCGTTACAATAAAAAATATCAATGATAATTATAATCACAAAATGTTTTGTGTTAGACAATAATCTATTTTCTCTAATAATTACAATTAAGATAATCTAAACCATTACCATACATTACAATGCTAAATCAGCAAATATTATAGTAAACAGCAAATATTAGGAAATAATATTTAAGAATTACCTTGTCTTAAGAGGTGTCCATTTGAATTTCATTTTTATTTATGTTATTTCAAAAATACAATTAAAACTAACACTGTTATGATATTTCAATACTAGATTTAACTATCTACATCCATTTAATGTTTAAAACTAAAGTATAACTACTGCTCAGAATTACAGTTTAGAACTGAACTTTAATAAAAGAATTTATGAAACAGGAGGAAACTACAAAAGTAATGTTATGGGTGGGAGGCTAGGCACAAAACACCATGCCAGCAGCCCAGTCCAGTTTGATACTGGATGAAAGGACCTTACTGTGTCCACAAAACCAAAAGTAGTGGGGAGTACTGGAAAAGCAATTACAGAATGCAAAGTTAAACTAACTTCATGTTCAGAGATAACACCAGTTTTAAAAAAGGTACTTCTGCTGAAATATTATACACTAGAACTATTTCTTTATGCCAATAACTGTCATCCTTTAGTGATACTGTCCTCTAGTATACCAAATAAAAATAAATAAAGTAATTTTTAAAAAATCAGGAACTCTTAAAAAAGGAACAACAAAAATAGAAAGCTTTATACTGTCTATATTTTACACACTTTCACTTCAATCTTGAATCAAGGTCGATGAATTAGAGCAAAAGTTTACTTTCACAAAGTTTCCTTCCTATTTGGTAATTTCTAATTTTTCTTGAAATTTGTTATAAAAACTAATGTAACCTCAATATGGCTAGAACAGATAGCTAGAACTCTTTAATACACTTTTAGAAAAAATCGAAGTATAACAATTGAATTAATCAGATAATCTTAAATGACAACACTTTTTCTTCCTTTTAAGACATCAAAAATTAAACAGGTCACTGAACCTCACTGTACACATATTTGTATAAATCATTTCTCAAATAAAACTTGCAGAATATAAATCTTATATGCCTACGCAATAACAAATCTTCAGAAGTGAAGAAAAGGTTATGTAATAAAACTTAAAAGCATAAAGCAACATTTGGACATATCTTTACTATCATATTATTAAAATACTTATTTAACTAGCTATAAGTAACAATTTTAATAATATTTGAAACAACAAAAACAGATCAGAAAAATATTAACAATGATTAGAACATTATTTCAAATTAGAATTCCTTTTTTCAATACACTATATGCTGAGTTTTTCCTAATAATCATTATGTTTATTTTTTTAAACATTGGTTTACACATGTTAGTTAAATGTTTCATCTCATGACAATTAAAATGTTTATGCATGAATAGAGAGCCATTAACAATATGCTTTCAACTGTAAGGTATGGTAAAATGTATTTCAAGCACTGAAATGTATTTTAGGCCCACCCAAGTGCGTAACTATAATAAAAACTATAAGAACTGAAATTCCTATCTAACTTTACTTAATTCAGATAGCTTATTGTACCAGAATTTAAAAAATATTCAGCCCAAGGTCCTAAAATCTAATAGCAGAAATCTGTAACTCACTGTCTTGTTTCACTGAGTTCTGTTTCATCCATGTTGTTTGCACCAGATGCTAAGTTTCTTGAATTGATAAAGTTGTCCTTTGCGTTACTAATTTTATTCGAAACAGACTTGTCGGTGGTGTTGGCTAGTGACATTCTTATCACAAGATCAAACGATCAATCTTATGCTCATCTTGTGCACAAAACAAATCGCTTTTCAGATTTTGTAAATCTATCCCTAAATTCTGATCAAGGCGAAGCCCGAGGAATTGTTCCGATTTGTTGCAGACGCAATTATCACAGTACATTTTAAAATTTCATAACTTCTAACAGTGGCACGGTCAAAGTAAGAGAATAATAGAAGTATCACGGGGAAACACTGCAGTTTAATTCTGAAACCTACTCGGCCCCGATGGGACTCAAACACCTGTTAGTCTGAAACCTCGCTATTAAAGAAATGTCATTACGTTATCTGTAAACAGAAATGTATTACGTCAAACGTTTCAAACAGCGACCGACCACAGACACTTTCGACGAGAGTTCAAAATTTGAAATATACACCGAATGTCACTAAGCAGAGCTACATCACTCAAATTTAACATCAAATCAAAATAGGCATCAGGCTGGCCATAGCACTAAAGATATAGTTCCAGCTCCGTACTTAAAAACAGTGATATATCCCCCTTAAGGAGAACAAGTCCTTCAGATAACGCAAATTAGCCTCGCACGAAATTTTGAAATCATTAACTTGGGAATGTATTTATTATTTTTACCGTCTATAGTTTTATAACAGTACACCAACGTCGCCAAATTCGAAAACTACTAAAGACATAATCTTGGAGTAGGCCCTAAAAGAATGATTCGATTACCGATAAGAAACTTTTGAACAAGAGTAAAACCTTAACTTTACTTTTCAAATGGGTCGTGCCCAGAATTAAGAGGGTATTTATTAGTACTCTCGAGCACTGAGAGGTAAGCAACACGTGCCATTTCATTATCAGTTTACTTCACCAACGTGAGAAACTCTTGATAAAGAAATTCCTTTGTCATTTTCCGAACAAATTCCCAAAACGTGTCGATAATGCATTTGTTGGTTTTTTTTTAATTTTTCATGTTCATAAAACCGAAAATCATGAAAACTATTAATTTTCTTCAGGAGGAATCGTTTTCGGAATGAAACTTATACAAGTTTAACTCTATACTCAACTATACCTCGTAAACATAATGTTTCTTCTTAATTGTTCCAATCATCATGCACAAATATTTAATAACACCTAATAAAAGACATCAGAAATAAAATATATGAATTACGCAAACAATTGCCCAGATTTCAGTAATACGTAACTCGTGTGATTATGTGCACTTGTTTTGGGGGAGTTATTTAATATTTTCCTATTTTATTAATGGCTTCATAATTAATACTATCGTGAATTTTATGGAACAATGAATGGCATTCAGTATGAATTCAAAGAAGGTAGATTATAAAAAGCCAAGTATACATGAATCTGCGAATTTCGTATTTTACATTTCGTAAGAGTCATGATTGATGATAATCTGAGCCTGAGGACGATAAATGCTGTTATTGATTATTTATACTCTTACCTTAGTGTTACAATTGAGTTCACATAGTGTAACGATAACAGAGTTATTAATGGCAAACTGACTGTGAAATTCGATTGCCACAACTTGGGGAAGACACCAGCTCCTCCTTATCGTTGCGGCGAAGAATTTCCGTTTTCTAGAGAAGATAAAACATCTCTCTACGTAAAAAAAATTTACATTCTTGATATGGAATTCTAGGCGGCGTAAAATATCGTAAGCATCTCAACAATTGTGCTAGAAGGAAAACAATTAAAACAGATTAATACTTTTTCAAAAAATTGAAGTATCATTTCTTATCATAATTGGGTAATTTTGATAAATATGTTGCAGGGTTATGATCTCTTACAATCTTATAATCCCTTAATTCGTTTCTGTTATCCATTTGAGCGTGTATATTTTTTTATTTTGAATGAATACTGACAATCAAAATTTCAATTACGAAACGATTCCGACCTCACAATTTTCCCGATTATTATACCGCCATTGTAAATACGTTAAAACGCAAGTCCAAAATACTAGTGCATATAAATGTAGATGTAGAAATGTATAAAGAGTAGCTGATCGCTATTTAGTAGTAGATAAATTAAACTAGCTTTTAGGGGTTCAATCGCATTATTTAGTATGGGCTTTGGTGTCACAAAATAAATAACATTAAGAAAATTACAAACTAAATTACCATTAGGATTTTACAATAAAAAATACTATTGTCCAATAAAATTATCAAATGGACACAGCAGACAAAATATTAGTTTCCAAATTGTCACACTGTAAATAATACGTAAATATTTCAGTTTTGTTTTTGGTAGGTCTTGTTTGTTATTAACATGAAAGGTGAAAGCAACATCATAACAATCCTACAAAGGAAAACTGTTTAACCGTAAATGTAGCACATTAAAAATACACAAGAGAATATTTTAAATATCAGGACGTTTACTTATTGTATCATTCACCAATCGTTTTATTGTAGTTTTGTACCGTTCTAATTCGGGTTAGATGTTTCACCTTGATGTCCAAGGACAATGTTGAGCACACCGCAGTGGTGCTATACTTGACAATAGATTCGATAATCGAAAAAAGGCAAATAAAGTGCTACGTCTAATAATTTACAAGCTCTCGCTTTAAATACTATTAATAAAATGCGTTATTACATTTTTCGCAAACGCACAACGTACTCCCCTCTTTAAGATTGAATATTGTGTCCAAAAATAACTACAAATTTTCGAAAATGTTTACTAAAACCTGAGAGGGAGAAGTTAAGGTATTTGTGTAGCATGATCCAAGCGGTTCGAATGTAATTTTTCTCGTGATTTTCCGTCTATTACTTAACTAAACCGGTTTAAGATTCTCGGTATCAGAACGCGTCAGAATGCCTAACTTCGCCACTATAGAACCGATGGAATACCACTGACAAAGGACTGTTTTCTACTAGTACAATGATTTAAAGTCCGAAAATAAAACCATACCTTATCGAACACACGACAAAATGTCAGTGTAAAAGTCATAAAACCATAATTAAAAATATATGAAGTTATGTGGAGTATAATTATGGTGCATATCTGCACAAAACGATGAAACAGCAATTAGAAAACAACTATCACTAATTTCCGGTGAAATCGGGTAATAATGTGGCGAGATCTTCGGGCAGCAAGGTTCATTACTGAGCAACATTCATATTAGAAAAAACAGAATCCTTTCAAAGGAGAATAACTACAAGGATTATAAGGGAGGTAATAATACTATCAGTGTATCCTGTTTTTTTACCTACTTCGAGTATGTAATCGATCATAAGCGGTTCAATGTATGTTCCTGACAGAATGCTGATGAATATTGGATGAGGACAAAGACCTTAAACCGGTTTAACGTAGAAATGTGCAAATGAAAACAGAAATTCCTATTTATCGTTTTAAAATGTATTAATTTTACCGTCCATGAGGTAGGCTTCTACGAACTTTTGAAAATATATGTGGAGTACCGTAATACTTCTGGAATCATTAAACACAAAATATATTCCAAATTTAATTTAAATAAAATTCTGAACTCACGAAATCCGATGATATTTTACTTTTCATATTGTGCACGCCATCTTAATTGTGCGCTTCGGTTGGAATGGCGCATCAGGAATTCCAACTATGAAAATAAAAACCTATATCTAACTAAATGAGTTTTATAAAAATAAAAGATTCATTTGACCGTTTAAATTAATTAATACGGGGGGCGGAGGTACTATTTTTAATATTTTTTTAATCTGCATTTATATAGCGTTTATATAGCTTCTCATAAATCTGCAGTGTGAATTAGACACAGGGGCGAATGATATGTACACAGACGGACCAATTAAAGCATTCCGCATTTCAATTCATGCAAATTAATACTGAAATTACATTATCGATTACGCAACATGGGCTTTAAAAAAGAGAATGGTTACAGTGTCAAGATGTATTTTTATTTTCATATTCTATGGCCTATTTTCGGTTTAATGTCTATTTAAACCAAGAAATAACGTCATCTGAATTAAAGCTTGAGTGGTCTGCATCTCGGGAGTTATTATAATGATTGTTTTTATTTTTCAGTTGTATTTCAGAAATTCCTAAAATTTCTATGCGTCTTCAGTTACATACAAAGCCTTCAGTACATAACTTCCCCTTTATTTCCAATGTAGCTTTCATACATACTTTTCGTATTTTATTGTTTATAAAAATAAAAAGATAAATTTTGGACTTTACAAGAATATCAATGTACACAATTGTGAATTCTATACGTACTAATTAAGTCACTATCTCAGAAAAGAATAATAAAATTGAAGCCTCAGGAAAATAATTTTATTAGCAAAAATGTTCAATCTTCAAATTCAATTAAGATTATCACATAAAGGTATTCGAGGCGGTAAGGAAATTGTAAAAAAATATTACTAGAAACTAACATTCCTATGATTGGAAATTAGATTTATATGATAATTTGAAATAATGCAATATAGAAATTCGGATATTTTAAGCAGGTGCAATGGTCCAAAATAAATAATTTTGTAGATAACAATTTGTTTGCCAATTATTCGATTCAACAAAACTAACGAGGGTATAATAAATAAAGAAAACATATATGTAAAACCATAAATCAATTTATTATGGGTAGAAAATGTGGCAGTAATCTTCTTTAGTTATTTTTTGTTTGTTCTATACACATGGCACATTAATAAAAAAAAATATATTTCACCAAATGCTTAATTTATTGAAACCTCTATCAATATAATTATATTACAACTAAATAAGTCATTATTTAAAAAGTGGATATAAGTAATTTCATTCCATTTCACTTATAATAAAAAAGACAAAACTACAGAACTTATAAATACACACCTTTGGAAATTAACATTGTTAAAGAATGTGCATGTGTTACATGTGGACTGACAAAAAATGTTTAGATTATGTTTCATGCATTCCGTATACAAAATATATGTGCAGAATACATAGGTAACATATTCATGCTTCATGAATGATTTTTCATGTAAGGACAATAGCCTCTCACATTCTTATCCAATAGACAGAATATTTACAGTTATCATTTGAAAAACACAAAAACTTACTTCAAATACTTATATACAACAGGCGGCATAGTTATTTACAAGTTTGGAATCTAATGAACTTCAAACACTGCAAAATAAACTGACTAAATACAATTATGTTACTTGTAACATAAGAAAATATAATCCCTCTCACTCACTCACTCTCTCACTCTCTCTCTCACTCTCTCTCTCTCTCTCTCTCTCTCTCTCTCTCTCTCTCTCTCTCTCTCTCTCTCTCTCTCTCTCTCTCTCTCTCTCTCTCTCTCTCTCTCTCTCTCACTCACACACACACACACACGCACATATGCAATAAGTGAGTTGTGTTGTGTGTACCAGAGTTCAAAATATGTAAAGAAATTGTGCTTAAACAGGATATTTTAATATATCCATATGATGAAAATAAAAGAAATCTAGGTAGTACATAATGTTATTACAGAGGAATATTTTATTGTATTTCATATATATATATATATATATATATATATATATATATATATATACATACACATGAAATGTCTACTATTTGATTCAATATTATAAAATTTGTATACACACAGATACAGTCTATAAGTTTGCATAGATACACAGTTATACAAATGCAGTCATTTGATGTTCATTTTCACTTATGTACTTCTTGCAGTCATAAATATCACCTGATATGATAATAACATCCACGATCCTGCTGAAACAGAGTAAACATTTTGCTTATAAAATAGATTCAGAAATACTTAACTAATTTTAAACTATCAGAACTAACTGCAATGCACAAGACAACTCCAATTATAATACCTTATCACTATAATTATTAGTGTAAGTATTATTAGATAATTGTGATTTTTCCTTGGTGTTTTAGGAGGTACAGCATATGTATATTCAGAATGATCTGAACTGAAACTATCTCTGAACTTGAATAAGCCTAAAAATCCATAGTAGAACAGTTTACATGCCCAGTTATAATGGTTCCAAATCTATACCTCCACTTACTGATTTTATGAAATGATAAGAAATATTAAATTAATAATTTAAGAAAATCATATTTAGAGCTGATAATTATGATTTACAATAATAATTACTTTTTTTGAAGAGAGTGCAGAATGACAGAAGAGAGTAGCGGCTATCGTCTCCATGACCTGTCTTCTTCATCTTCTTCCTCCTCATCCTGAAGTAAAGCATCGGGAGATAAGAGGCTAACAATCTAAAAACAAGAGATACAATTGAGTTATTAAGAAGAATACAACAGATTTTTGAAATGTTATTGTATAATTCAAAGAAGCATTGAGAATACTGCACACTGTCAGAATTATTATAGAATAAAAATATTTCTCCAATAATATATTTCGAAAAGCAAGAAAATATAACTGCACAAGAGTTAATTTAATTTAATTTAGTGTTAATTTAATTCAAGCTGTCAACTTACTTCTTCTTCCTCATCCTCAGCTTCTTCAAGTTGATCTTCAACTCCCTCCTCCTCCACAACCATTAGAGCACGATGGTTTTTTGTTGCTACACCACTCCTAAATTTTTATACAAATAAAATTGGTAATAATAACAAAGGTAGAAATGTCAAAATAATAAATACACTAGCTAAATTCTGGGTGTAAGAAAAGATAACTGATGCATTTTACTGACATATTTCCTTCCACTTTAAATTACCCATTTATAATTTCATTTTTTAACCTCTGTAACTCAGGTAATTTTAATAGATATAAATAAATAATATTCTGAATATTATAAATCACCCCAATTAGAAAATTAACAATTTGTAAGCTGAGTGCCATTGATGTATTATAAAAACACTTTCTTAATGATTTATTACAAAAAATAAGTTTTAAATATAAATGAGCTTGACACATTTATCAAACATAACACAAAAAACTGCATTTTGATAAATATTAGTTTATATAACAAAAATGTATCCTCATAACTTTGTTATTAGCTGCATTTATATAGCACAATGAGTTATAAGGACTGTTATCTGTCATTACCCTCTGAATTAAATAATATATAATTTTCCTATAATTAATATTCTTAAATTAGACTACGAATTATATATATATATATATATATATATATATATATATATATATATATATATACATACATACATACATACATACATACATACATACATATATACACACACACACACACAATTATAGTCACCTTATATTAAGGTTATGTGTAGCCCATGTAACTGACAAAAGTCTATCCTGGAAGTTACGTCCTTTGTTGATTGCCACTTCTGCTTCTTTTCGAGATTTGAAATTTAAAACTAGTGAAGGTGTAGCATCATCAGACACATAATCCACAATTTCACCATATTGCTATAAACAAATGAAATATTACTAAAAATCTATTATTAAAAAATACATTCTGTTATTTTATTGTGAAACCAATTCATTTAACAATTCACTCAACACATCCTTGTATTAAATTTGTTGCCACAAACATCATTGAAATAAATAAAATTAATTTATCTTAATAATTTTATTTGTTTTTATATAATAGCTAACTGACTTACTGCAAAGTGGGCTAACACATCAGCTTTGTCATCTTGTTCATAACCAGAAACAAGGAGTTTGGTCGGCCTATGGTCTACAACATTGTGATCATATGATCCACTATAAATGAATCTGCTGCCCCCTCTCCCTCGACCCCTATGAAAAAATACAGTTATAATATACACTCAATGATGCAGTAACAATCAATTTTAAATGAATGCAATTATCTATTAAAACATTAATCTTTACTTCACTTACTAAATGTAAATAATACTATTAAGAAATAAGTCAAGTTGATCAATGTATGAATAATTAATTAAAAAATGATTAATTAATTATAAAACCACAAAAACTTTCAACCAATAGAAATACTACAACATATCCCCTTTGTAAAATGAATCTGAATGAAATTCTGACAGTTATAAAATAGAATCAATGATTTTTAAAATAAAATCTCAAGTATATGATTTCAGTTTCCGTATTTACAAGATGCTACAACCTATAGAGAGCAAATTACAAAGAAATTATTATATGTATGATAAAAAGGTGAACAGATACTTATTTACATATGTATGTATCTACTTTAAATAAAACTCAAACACTGTACAATAGCACTGTACATAAGCATTACAAAAACATTTAAATTTTATGCCATATGCTTATTAGATTTTTTTAGTTTCTTGTTTTAAAATTATTATAGTAATTTCATATATATTCCTCATTTTATTGTTACCTTGCTCTGAATGTTCCTCTACCCCTTGTGTATGGTGTTCCTCGAGCTACAGGCGATAGTCCTAAACTGAAGGCTTTCATTTTGAGGTCTGCAACTTTCTTCTTGAGTTCTATGGTGTCTTTACCCTCCTGCTGCCTATTGTGAAGGTCTAATTCCGCATCTAACAATTCTCTCTGTGTCTGCAAAAATACCTTTACCTTATTTTCAAAGATGTTCATGTTCTGAACGCTTTAAATGTCATCTAAATTATTACCAATGATTTGTGTGAACTGGATGTACATCTAGGTATCTAACCAAACATTATAGTGTATTATTTCTTAAATGTTACACATTTTTCAGTCAGAATTTGTCAATATTTTTTAATTTAAATTCCAAGATATGTGCTATAATAGTGTTGAAAAATCATTTCAAAAGTATTGCAGAATCTTTTCAAGAATCAACATATTCAAAAGAAAGTTTCTCTACTCATGAAACTATATTTCTTTCCAAGAACTAAAACTTTAATTGACTCATCACCTTGTATCACTTAAAATTACAGTGACTGCATTTCAAGATTAATATACTTTGTGCTATGTTAGCATGCTATCTTATACTGATAAAAAAAATAAAAAAAACCTTCATGATTTACCTCCAAACTTACCTCTTCTCTTGTTTTCTTGACTAGCTCAAGATGTTCCTTGGTAAGCATACCTTTATTTTTTGTCAACGTAGCTTTCACAGCAGTCTCTACATCCTTTCTTAAATTTTCAATTGAGTCCTAAAAAATAAATAATTAAATTTATTTACATTTTAAACGTGTATATTTGAGTTCAACACAGTCATCAAAATTGTTACACTAACACTATCAGTTGAACAAAACTGACTTATAGTATGTAAACATAAAAAATTACATATATAATAATGTGCATGCACACCCACACACACTTTAAGAATTACTGCTTTGCCTTTTGGTGATTGGTTGATTGAAAAAAATTAAATGTAAATAAAGTTGAAAAATACTTGACCTTACCTGTAGAGTTTTAATAGTTTCCATGATGGCTACTTTCTGATCAGGTGTGATATTTCCTGATTCTAACCTACTAATAAGTAGCTTCTGATGATTTAACTGTTTTTCTAAAAGCTCCTGTTTCCTTTTCCTGAGATCTGCATTCAACTTCAGTCCCTGCTGTTTTCAAAAATAATAATTAAATAATACATGCACACATACAAATGTCAAACTTTACAGGTAAAACAGTAAGTGGTTTTATATATTAGAAAATAAGAATATCACAAATAAATATTTGTAATGTTTCACTTCTATTACAAATGTCTTGTGAATTATAATACCTTTCGTGCTTCTTCTTGTTTTTTCTTTTTTTCTTTTATTAATTCCTCTTCTTCTCTCTTTTTCAAAACTTCTGCAACTGCCTGTGCTTTCTTTTCAGGGAGTGTTTCTTTCTTCATTGCTGATGGTATATACAATGTCTTGGAAAGGTTGTTATTAGCCAATGTTACCTGGAATAAAGTTTAATATTAGTCAAATGATTTAACCTTATTTTCTACACCAAAACTTTGTGAGTGTAATTGTAAACCTGATGATAGTTGTAAACAGAACTTGTTCATAGTGAGAATAATAAATATGAAAATGTAAAAGAGATTAGACTAAGTATATATTAACAGAAACAGAATTAAAAGTCAACATGCAAAATATTTCGACCAAGATCATCTAATGTACACAGGAAGGTATGAGGTAGATGTGGAACACCAAACACCTAAGGACAACTAATGGATAAGAAAGAAAACAAAGGATGGAAACAGGTGCTCATGAAAAGTAGACTAATAGCGCACTACTTTAAGGCTTTATTAGTACTTTATATTCCAACCTTTTCTTCTTGTTGTACAATGGCTGAAGGTTGCAAGTTGTTGAGCACTTTGGTAGGAGGGGCACCAAGCCTCTCTAGTACAGAGGGCCGTGAGGGTGGTGGCATATTTTCCTGTTTATTCTGTACATAACATTCTAAATGTAACATATGTTCTAGAACACTTACTTTCTATATAATAATTAAACAATATAAGGCCTTATTATTAGAGAATATGCTTTTAATATTGATTTTTTAAAATTTGAATACCTCATTATTAGTGTTGCCATTGTTGTTCGCACTGTTGTTATTACTGGTGTTGCTGTTATTATTATTGTTTGGATTGTACCAATAAACTCTTATAAAACGATTATTAAGGACTGCTTCAGTACTTTTATATGCTATATTAGCTTCTGTATGAGTTGAGAAAGTAATCAATGCAGATTCTGGATCACCTTCAAATCCAACCTAAAATTTAAAGTAAAAAACAAATTAACTTCATCTAATAAAATCAATAAAGGAAAATATTAGCAATATAATATTTTTAAATATCTGGTATTGAATGGGGTTCAGTCAAAAATGTGGAAGAAGATAAGGCTAATAAATTTTTATCGATATCAATTGACCAGTACATATTAATGTTGCAGCATTAGATACAGACAAATGTGACAAATATTCAATATACACCATAATAAGATTGGTACTGACAAATCCTTCTGTCTTTATCAGAAAGATTCAGTACTTACTTTCCTTTACCTATATAAAACAAACAATATAGGGGACAATGTATATGAATTATGTACCACTATTTAATAATTATATTTAACAATAATTTGCTCCTTAGGTTTGTCTCCCTTTTCTACCCATAATCTCCCTATTGTCCTTTATCACTATAACTGTAATTGATTATATGACCATTTCAAATTAGAGAAAGTGTACCTGAATGTTGAGGATCTTTCCAAATTTTGAGAAATGATTATTTAAATGAGTTATGTTGTTAACTCCTTGTGGAACCTTTTTCAATTGTAATGATGAATTTCCTGTAGTAATGGGTGGCAATGGAGCTCTTGTTAATGGCCGATTTGCTCCTAATCTATTGAAGTCAAAACCTCCAGGGCGTTTTAGACCTCCATCTATATTCGACGGTCTCCCCTAAAATCAATTTCAATTTCCCATTTATAATTACACATAGTTTGAACATATTATGTTTGTAAACAACAGAATAGTTCTTTTAACATAATGTTTAAAAAATAATACTAATACAAAATAAAAAGTAGTAGACAAACTTTAAGTTTATTTTGTTGGACTAATTAGTATGTATAAGGTACCAAAATGTATCAGTTTTGTGAAGCAATTTTATATTTTCATGTGAACTAAAAAAAATTCAAATGTTTCAATTAGATAAGATTTAACAAAATAAATAAATAAATGGTGAGTGTTTACTTCAACTTGATCGGAAATCAAAACACGATACTGTTGTCAACTGAATTATTCTAATATAAAATCATACATTACAAAAGAACTGATACTATAGCTCACCATGTAATTACAAGAACTTACATCGTTTACTTCCATATTTGAATTTATATGTGGACGAGGATTCCGATACTGAGGTCCCCCACCAGTTACAACATTTATTAGTTCCCTCTGATGTGGTCCAAAGTTTCCTCTTCCCATTACTCCTCGCACCATACCTCCTCTAACCACTGTTTACAATATTCAAATAAATATAGACTGGTGCATTTTAAATATACATTTTACGCTTAGAAAATACTAAATAAATTTTGAATGAAAGAAATGAAACTTCTAATCCAGACTTCAAATAAGACTTTGGGTGTAGAGTACTTCTGAGGAATAGAAGTCAGTATATGTGCAGGGAACGCCATTATCTGTTGCCTCAGTGAATAATACTTTTAAGGCAAAGTAACAATAATGAAACCCAGTATGAATTGTTTTCACACAATTCTCACGTGGTAAATTATGAACCTTATGGGAAGGTTAGAGTGTTTACCATTCCCTTCAACTTTAATTCAACGAAATGGAGAATTTCCACAACCTAAAATGAAAAATGTTGACTAACTAACAGAGAAAATTTGGTAGAATAGAATGTATGTCTTCCATAAGCAAATGTTTTACATCCATATTAATACATGAATGTAAAGTATTACCACCAAACACCAGATATAAGAGCCAAAAACGTCCCAGAAGAAAATGAAAATCATTAGCAACCACAGACATTTTTTTCCTGGGCAAACTAATCAATGCCCCAACTGGGATCCGACAGATATTCAACAGAAATGTTTAGAAGAAAATATGTAGTGACTATATTAGCAGTCAATGTCATAATGCAACTTACTGGGCCCTCCTCTGAACTGAGGTCTTCCCCACATTCTTGGTTCCATGCTTGGGGCATCTGGGTTGTACTCAGCTACAAAGGAGGAAAAATGGAAAAACTTATGAGGCTTAAAATTTATATTTTATCACACTCCGTTCAACTGTTGATTCAAACAATGGATCGATGATTTGGCATACTGTATTAATATTGAAAAAAAAGCTTAGTCAGTATTTTTGAACAAAAGTTCAACACAATGAAAAGTTTCAACTGGATGTTATTAAAAAATCATTATTATCATTAAAAAAATATAATTTTGTTATATATCATTATAATTTAAACTTTAAAATGTCTGAAGCTGCAACCTTGTCTATTAATTAGTAGGTTAAAGAAGGAGTATGTAACTTAGAAATTAATTTCATTACATTATTGAACACTATCTTCAAAATAGATAGAACAATGCAAACCAGAAAATTTAAACAAATTTTTATATTGAGGAACCTCATAAATCCTGAAATATCACAGAAAAATGTAATCTTGAATGAACTTTATTAAAATTGATATAAATAAGTGCATGAATGTTAAAATTTAGATACTTTTAGTATTTACAGAACTAAATTGAAGCATAAACTATTTTAACAGTTTTAAAGGAACTGTTCAATTTATTATTTAGCAATTCTACTTGCTATGTAAATACTATTTAATTTCTTGTGAGAACAACCCATACTTACACCAAATGTACACTTAAGTAATAATGCAGAAATGAATATATTGAAACTTACATAAATTAGTTGTTATTGGTGGTGGTGGAGGCCGTATGGGTGGTGCTTGCATATGCATTGGATCAACATTAGGATGCCCAGGATGATTTGGGGGGGCGATAGGACAAGACGAATTCGTTGGAGCAGCATTTGATCCATTGTACATTACTCCGACGTCTTCCAGTATAACAGGATCGGTACCATGATCATAAGGGCACATGTCGCCCCTCATACAGAACCCTTTTTCTGCATATGTCAAACAAATTCAATTTTAAAATTGAATAATATCTTCGTCCTCAATAACAACAAATTAGCATTTCTCCAATTTAAAAAAAGGATTAAAGAAAAATACTAAAAAATCTCTTGTAAACAAACCGTTCTGATTGATGCCACAACAATAAATATCACATATTTAAAGAATATGATTCCATTCACAGATCAATTATGAAATGTTTTTTGATAATTACCATCAAAGTCTCGGCATCTCCTAGCAGCATAACTCTGAATATCAGGGGCAACGGCAACTACACTTTGAATATTTTGTGAAACTGATCCTAATCTGAGATCAGTGTCACCATGAGCTGTATCACGTCCTCCAGGTTGTGCTACACTCAAATCTTTCCTCTCAATATTGTCTGTAAGGCATGAATACATATATATATATATATATATATATATATATATATATATATATTTCTTGTATAACATAGTTATACATATATAAATATTGTGGAATCAAAAGTATAGAAAAAGAAAACTAGAAAATGAATTATTGGTATGCAAATTTCAGAAGATTATAACAAAACTGTGAATTAATTTACATATGAACAACTAAATTTAATTCATTTAAAAGATCTATTTTTTAAAATAATTAAAATATTGATATAAATCATGAAAGAGAACAACCAACATATAATTCGTCACTATTAATCATTAGTGGAAAATCTTACAGGAGTATAACCACAGATCTAACTTTAGTATAAGAAAAGGTGTATAATTCTAAGTACATAAATATTAGATAAAACTAATACAGAACCTAGTGGACTCCTAGAGCGTGTTCGTGATCTTGAGCGTGTTCGTGAGCGTGATCGGGGTGATCTAGGCGGTGATCTATTTCTGTACCTTCCTCTTTTATTAGAAGGTGTCCTTGATCGTGAATGTCTTCTTACCGGCGATTTTGAGTAGGAACGCCTACAACATTGAAACAGTTGTGCCAAAAACAATTGAATCTGAAAACTTAATAATATAAAAGAAAAGAAAATAATAACCACGGCAACAAAAATACTTGTTTTCTAATATGTGAACTGGAGTTATACAGGCTCAACTTGTACTACCAAATCTATTTTGTTTTTAACTTTTCCGTATAAAGTGCAATCCAGTTGCTATGACCTGTTAAATGACTGTTATTAGGGTCAGTGATTAGAGAGCACAGCTATCTAGAACCCTGACTTAGTCTAACATCCATGGGGGCACGCCCAGATTTGAGCTGACTACTAGCTTCACAGGCTCATTCTCTGCTGCTTGAGCCAGTCCAGTCCCTAACTCTATTTTTAATATCCAAAAATAATGAAACACCAGAATGACATCAATACTTCAAATTATCTAAACAATTATACACAATTATATATAAAACAAACTGGATTATTAATTTTGTATCCAAAATTGATTACCTCCTTTCATATCGTCTGACAGGTGGGCTTTTATTTCTCCATGCTCTTGCCCTGTCTCTATCCCTTGATCGCGATCTTCTCCTGTCATATGACCTTGATCTCGATCTTCGCCTTTCAGGAGAGGCAGATGATCCTCTTCTTCTTCCTCTTCGACTTCTCTCTTCCTTCTCCTAATTTCAATAATCGGTTTTACAGTTTTCTATTGCCTTTCTTATTTACTACTCAATAATAACAAAGCCAACATAAGAACAAGTTCATTCCACCAGTTTTCAAAGAATATGTTTTCCAGGAAAATAGAATTAGAACAATAGTGAAAATAACAAATTTAAATTTTTCTTTTCCAAATTATATTCATGGTTTCAGAGCAAAGACATACATGTAATTAAAAACAGCAAATTTAGCATAAGATATGAAAAAATAAAAAAAGTTTGAGAAAAAAGAGACTGCACATAAATGCATACATACATTATATATATATATATATATATATATATATATATATATATATATATATATATGAATTTGTAATTTTTAGAATCAATGTTTAAGTCCATTAAATCAGTTTATTGAGCTATATTAAACATTTTAATATATTAAAATCTAATTTAAGCTACTTTTTTTATTGACACCAAAAATATAATTGCAGCAAAAAAGAAAGGAAAGAAAAACTGCTCACAATGAATTATTAATAACCAGAAGACTGTCAAAATGTTCTCCCACTGAGTTACCTCCCCAAAACATTAGGGACTAATTTCACTGAGATATGAAGATTATTTTGAATTTTAAAACAATACAACATTTTGTGTGTTATGGATTCCTCTTTGTACTAGTTTTTTTCCTAAGCTATCAATTAAATTATATTTTGTCTGCTTTCAGAAACTGATAACTTTTTTAACTATAAATTTCCCACTGTCATTCACATTTCCTCATTTTAATTGTTCAGGTATTTGTATAAATTTAAAAATAACATCAACAACTAGGTTTGCAATTGCAATCAGACCATCAGTCACTCAAAAAAGTTATTATTGATTAATAATAAACCAAAATAGAAATTAACTAATGCTACTTTAATAATATGGCACTAACTGGCTCCTTAGATATTTTCCTGTCCAGATCATCAACAGGGGCTGGCAAAGTTTCACGAAGATCAACATCTGGGACTGCATTTTTGACTGGAGCAGTAGGGGGGTTGGGTGCAGGAACAGTGACAGTAGACGTGGTCCCTGGTGATGTCCCTGTTCCAAGGTTCCCTTCAGTCCCCATGTCGTATACTTGGGTTTCCAGAGTGCGGAAAAGTAGATCAACAAAACTGTCAGTTTCTGCAACAAAATGAAACGTGTTCACGACAAATTTTTCATAAAGAAAAATAACAACAGAACTATTCAATAAAACTGAAATTACATGTAATCAATTTAAGGTTGCAAGTTCTTACTTTGTAGCCAAATGATTTAATTATAAAGAGTTATCACCTTTATAAATACAATTTCATTATTCTTATGTTTTTATTACCCACCAAAAATTCACTCTTATGAAAAATAAACTACACAGTATGCAATTCTTAATCAGAAAAAAGGAAAGAAAAGATAAGTTGAATTGCTTCAGTCATTTTCTACAGACCTGAAGAATCCTAAATTTCTGCAATCCACATAATAACCAATCAATTCTTGTAAAGAATAATCACATTAATGTGAGATATACATTATTAACTGTTAGCCTGTCAGAATTCTTCATGTGTGTTAGTTATCATTACATGATACTGTTTCAAGATTCACCTATTTAATCAAATTATTAAACTTTACTGTAATGCACAGATAAACAATTCCAAGTTACCTTTCTGTAAAAATACTTCCAGCTGATCAATCATACTCAATTTTAAGTCTTCGACTGGTTTGTCTTTCTTTACTAAAGCATAGACATATTTGGCCAATGCAGCTGGATCTGCATCACACCTGAAAAATTAATTCCATAAACTGATAACTATAGCACAGATCTAGTTACTTGTTCAATATTCTTTGAATCTATCAGCCCTAAAGTTTTATATAGAGCAATAAACTAATAAGGGGAATTTGAGCTGTTAGAAAATATTTATAGCTTTGAATTTGTATTAACTAATAAAAAAATGTTAATATATATAACTAATAAAAAAATTGGATTTTTATCATATTATCTATTATTTTCTTATTCTATTCTTATCTATCTGGTCACTTTCATATACTTTAAATTTAGAATACTGGTTCTAAATGGTAAATAATTAATAACTACAATATAGATAAAGTGTACCTCATCATTTTGACTTTAAAGAGAACCTTATTTAAACCTGCTATAGGCTTTTCAAATGTCTCATTATTTTACAGTTAGTGGAAAGTTATAAAATTACTTACTAAGCAAGAACAACTAAACTCACTAGAAACATATAACATAATCATAAAACATTTAATATTATATCAGCATTTATAACTTTAACATATGGTTTAAAGCAAAAAATAAATGCATTAATGCGTTAATGAGAAACAAGGAATAATTAATTTAAAAAAGACATTCTTGAATAAAAATAAAATACATTAAAAAAATATATTTGCTATCAGTCGATTTGTAAATTAATATCTGATATGCCAGGTTAAATCTATTCTTTGCATATAACTACAAATAGAAAAAAGGATATTCAGTGTGCGTTGAATTTCTTGCCCCTTGATTGGACTACTTTTTGAGCATTACACAAATAGAAAATTACATGAATTTTTACTTGTTTTATTTTATGCTATTTTGAAGTTGTCAACAAAGTGAGCACTGTTCCTTGGAACAGAACCATTAGGGAAACATGCTCAATATAAATTACTTGAAAAATTACAACTTAAAAATCGTGCCTAAACTATATAAAACTGATACAACCATCACAAAATTATTAGTTAATTAAATATTTTGTGTAATATTTGCCATCAGCAGCTGTTGAAAAATGCTCAGATGGCCTACTTACAATGGTTCTAATCTCGCCGTTAGCCAAGTTTTAAAACTTTCAGGATCTTCTATAATCATCGTTCTTCCTTAAAACTAGAAACAACTAGTAATAATACAAACTTTAGAGTCCCCGTACTTCACAATAGATAGGACGAAAATGTACACATTAATACCAAAAGTGTATGGCCCACAACCAGTGCCATCTGTAACTTGTTTGGCCTTAGTGAGAAACTCAATCCAGGTGCAGAATCGACTCCATCGAACGCTATTTCTGATTATTCCGCACTGTTAGTTAAAATTTGTTAAATTTTATTATACTGTAAATTTAATGTATCTTTAAATAAAATAAATCAAAGGCTTGTAACAAACTTGAGGATATATAATGATAATGGAGAAATATATTTTTAATTTATATCATAGTCAGAAGACACCATTTGAGACGCATGAACACTATTATCAATTTCAGTTTTGGATTAATCAAGCCAATTAATCATTCCAATAAAAGTATAATTAAAAACAACGCATATGGAAATACTTGTTTATTTTCTTAAACGGATTTCGTTACAACAATAATTTTAAACAACATATGTGACGAGAGCAATTTTTAATGGAAAAGCACAGTAATTAGTAACGATTATTATCCTAGATTCTTTTTTATCTTTTTATTGTTGCTAGTGTTTCTAGTCCTAACTACATAAAACCAACTTTCCATAATTCAATCATTTGGATAATTGTGTTTCTCTGAATGTAAATAACATTTTGAGGACTTAGAAAATAAATGCCCTTGGTATATGTATGTTATAATATACAGAACCGCTCAATTTGAAAAGGACTAAATGCATTTTAACTTAATATAATTAATTTAATGGATTCTCAAAATTCCCGACAATTTATTACTTTAATGTAACGGATATTCCAATATCCAATTGTATAATTTCCAATTCAAGTATTAATCTTTATGTAGTATAAAAATTGTTTTGTTTTATTGCAAATTTTTATTAATTGGAACGACAAATGTTCATTGTACCCCTAATCATTGATACATTGTAGGTGTTATATGTCGGAGAGAGCGAACAGATACAAATTTGAAACGATTTTTTTTATTTTCCTATTTTACAGTAATAAGAAAAATATATCATTCTGATAATTCAAATTAAACTTACATGTTAAATATTATAATTTTGGTATATCAGTTTTATTTTATTTATCCTTAACATATCAATTAAAACATTTTATAAACGTTAAATTTTATGAAAATATGAAGTAAATTTAATGAAAATACGTTAATGAGATATTAACAAATAGAATATTAGGACAAAAATATCAAAAAGCGGATTTGTTTAAAACATCTTATTATGTAGGGTTTTAACGAATTCGGTTGTTGGTACTTCATGGCATGTCGGCTCTAACCTGTAAGATTTTGGGACTAAGTGTCTGGCTGTTCCCTAACAAAATGTTAAATTGCTTTGTACATTTTCCTTAATTGTCTTTCATTTCGTTTCCTACAAGATGGCAGATTCATTTTTTGGATTTGACACGAATTTAGAGGTTGGTAACTTTCTATTTCTTAACTGACTAAAGATGTAAATCGTGTATGACAGCTGTGGAGGTTAGACAGTAATTTGTATTTTACCAATTATTTTGTTATGCATTTGATATGTGATTTTAAAAAATTGATACTTCGTAAATGCCTCCAGCTTTTCTGTTGTTAAAAAAATGTGTTATGAAATTACTTAACAGTCCATGTATGAAGGTCTAATTTCCATTTGTTGTTACTAGGGTGATACATTAGATGAAGGTTTAGTGTCTGATGAAGAAGATGAGGATTATGATGCCTTGAATGATGAAACTTTTGGAGAAGATGTCTTGAGTAAGATTTTGATCCTTTACATTAATATTTGGTACTAATTTCTTAGTTTATTCTCTTAATAATGAGAATAGTCAGTGTTATAGAATTATTTTTATATTGAAATTTTCTTTCTGAACTCAGATGTGATTTGGAATAGTATAAACAAATATGTTGAGATGTTTAAATTGTTTGTAATCTAGCTGGTGACTGGGAAGAGGATCATGAAAAATTAGCTGAATTGACAGAGCTATCCCGGCATGGAGTCAAACCAGAGGTTTGTTTTTTTAGTTAAATAAATATATTTGTATGTAAATCTGCAATACTATTGTTATTTCTTAATAATATTGTTATTCCTGAATTCTGTGTGAAGCTAATGTGTATACCTTCCAGTCATTACAATAAAATAATGGTAAACTAGCTTAACAGCTCACAACTGATTGTGTACATGAGCCTGATGCAATATAAGCAAACTAAAATAAATACTGCATTCATTGCAGATATTTTTTATAAATTTTGTATGAAGCCACTGCTATTAATAATTGACTATAATTTTTACTGGGTTTCAGTCCAAAGGAATCTAAGCATAATTAAACTGAATTCTTCTTTTACTTGTGTTTGTATATTGCATAACAAAAATGTATAGTTTTTGGTATAAGTTATATACTATTAGGCAATAAGATTTAAGAATGAATATATCATATATAATATTAAATAATAATAATAAATAAATAAATAAATAATGCAGCAATAATATTTTCCATTTGATTCTCTAGTAATATCAAGTTCTGTATTAAACATATTTGTGTAATTGATTGATATGCTTGTTCAATTCTTCAGAATGGCGATCTGAGTTCACAAGTTGCTGAATTCGTTTTGGATGATGAACCTGTAAGTCATTAAATGTAGT
This sequence comes from Lethocerus indicus, assembly GCA_019843655.1. Taxonomy (NCBI): domain Eukaryota; kingdom Metazoa; phylum Arthropoda; class Insecta; order Hemiptera; family Belostomatidae; genus Lethocerus; species Lethocerus indicus. The sequence continues at coordinate 15,723,156 of JACDQD010000008.1, forward strand.
TTATATATTTATTTATATATTTTGTAACATGTTAATTCCTCAGATAGTTTGTGTCATCTGAAATTATAGAAAATTTAAGCAGGTTTCTGAAAACATAAGTTTTGTGTATTATGATCCTTTGAGAATGGAATTTTTGTTGCTATTGAACATTAGTTAAAACATCAAAGCAAGTATAAAATAAAAATAAATGTATTAAGTATTTTAATTAAATTCTGTGTATTATGAATATCTGACAACTGATATACATATTGCATTATCTATATACTGTATTTATAAATGTAACTATGTGATTTACTAATGTTATTGCTATCAATATTGCACTATCATCCTAAACTGATATTAAAAATGTAAAGAGAATAATCATACTCTCACATAGTAATGTCCATTTATGTAAAGCTATTTTAATTTTCAAATCCCTCTACAATATTGCATATTTACAACGTAAATAGATGTTTACAAATATTAAGAATTATATTTAGTGAATGTTATAACTGACCTCCACATTTTTAAATTGCACAATGTTTAAATGTTTTGCAGAGAAATGTTATAATAATATATAATATAGAAATATTATAATAATAATCATATAATCTAATAACTAAATTTAGAATAATAATAATCTAAATAAACATTTACATTTAATGTTTTAAAAATTATATTTATTAACTAAGCAATATTATTTTTAATTTATTAATTAAAAATAATTATTTTCCAGATTTTAAAGCCCAATGAGAATGTAGACAATTTAAAACCTAAACCCAGGCCTCCTCCTGGGTTTTGGGTCAACAATAATGGCCAACCAGACATGGTTCCAGCATTGCTTTCTTTAATAAAGGTATAATTTTTCCTATAGTATGGATAATTGATAAATAATGAACCATATATTATTTACTATTGAAATTTATTGTGTATATTTGTTAATGCAAAACCTTTTTTGTTATAATGTTATAATAAAATTTATATGAATTAATTTTATAATAAAATTTTGTTCATATGAGACAATAAGATGATATTTTATTTTTTGAATATAAAAACCAATAAATAATGCCTTTTATACAAACATAATAAATATTTATAGAATAATTAATTCTTTCTTTTACTGTTATTCCAGTATAAGTTGTTTTTAATTTTTGTCCAGTGATTTATTTTATACTCTTTCGTATGTATCTATATAATTTATTTAAGTATGTTAAATGTTGAGATAATTCACTAATGGCAATACATTTTTTCAGAATGCTTGTACAGTTGAAGAAATTGAAAGAAATTTGTTTAAACCTCCTGCTAACAGTTTACGACTGGAAGATTTGGAACGAAAACTTATATCAGTTAGTATCTCTCTTAGTAGTTTCTAAGTTTTTTTAAGTATCTGCAGGTACTTATGTTGAGAATAAAAAAAAGTTCATTTGTGCTTGCTGCTGTAATTCAAACTCAGGATCTTCAGGTTATAGTGCAATGATGCTTTTAACCTCTAAACTATGCCAGACCCTAATGTCCAGTGATTTTGGAACTCCTAAAAAAATATTGCAGACTGTGAAATAGGCTATTCTTCTTCTAGTTAATTTTTGTTGAGGTTATTTCCTTTTAGAAAATCTATTATTCAGCTTATTTATTGTAAGGGCAATAACACGAAACATTTTTTAGCTTTCATTACTTTGATTTTTCTGTGCTATTCTAACATTGTATAATATTATTTCTTTTAGCAGAAACAAAATCCCCCTGGTTTGAATCTCAGAAGTGGTCTCTGCTATTCGAATATTGCAGTTCAGCCTCCACGTCAGCCTGTTATTGGTGGTGGATCAATACAAAAATTACCACCATTTCATCAGATTTTAGTTCGCCCACCTCCACATCATCTAGTTATGTGTATGTAAATGTTATTAAAATATAGGTTATCACAAGATAATTATCACTTAGAGAAAATAGTTTAATAGATTATGTATTTCTAAGATAATTTATAATGACTAGTTATTTTAAGGTAAATTATATGCTTTTAAACATAATTTTATGCTTAAAATCTACTTAAGACACACACATTACAATCTAATTAAGAAAAATAGATAAGAATTTTTAGTATTCTTCAAGTGCTTATATGTATGTTCGTAATTAATAAATATAGTCTCTTCTTGGCCCTGGAATAAAGGACCTTTCATGAGTGGATTTTCAAAATTAATTCTTTATTCAAATTATTTGAATAATTATATTCTTGTATGTATTTTTAGTATTCTTTGATCAATGGAATCAAATAAAAAGATGAATAAAATTTGTGTGATAAAATCCATCCATATTTGGGCAGTACAATAATAATTTATACAGAAAATTAGTCATAATGTTAAAGATTAAAACACATATTGTTATAGAACTTTGATATTATTAGCAGTCATTTAAGGCCAGAAATGAGTGCTCTGACTACCTAAATCCAGGCCCCATAGCCACTAACCACCTGTGTATTCCTTAAAGTCCTTTAATCTAAATGCAGTCCAACCTTTGGATATGAGTTTGAATTGAACTGCCAACATGCTATACCCAATACAATATACTAACCTCTCAGAAATCTTGGCACCTTTTATTATATGTTTTAATTATAGAAAGAGTAGTTGATCCTGTAGCTGTAACTGTAACATTTTATGTTATAAAATAACAACTAGTTGTGGAAGAAAATTTAATATTTGTTAACATTCGCAATGTTTTATTTTTTTATCACTGTGTATTAAATAATTATGTTTGAAGCACCTAATATATTGGGCGTACGCGGTGGGGCAGTTCCGACCACAACATCAACTTCGACACCAGGGTTGCACCAGCAGCAGCAGCAGCAGCAGCCACCTCCACAACAGCTCTATTTGAGGCTACCCCATACCACACAACCCATGGTCGGTGGTTGTCCTGGCAGGGGGCCCAATTTCCCATTTCCAAGACCACCTCCTGAAGATGAATATGCAGGACTCATGACCAACCGTGAAAAGCATTGGCTGGCATCTATACAGCTAATGCAGCTTACAACTAACACCCCTTTTCAGGATGATTATTATTATATTGTAAGATTTTTCTTATATTTTTTCTCTATTTATATTCAGGTTCACACTTATAATTAACTGTTACGTGCACCCTTTCCTTGTTTTTATTTACCTCACAATGTTTGGAGTTACACATGGTGTGAAGATTTGAAAAAATTGTTATTTTTGAATAATTACTTTTTCAATTTTTGGTTTTGTATTATATTGGAATATGTGATTTAACAAAATAAATTTTTGAAAAATGATTACTTACTGTAAAATCAGCTGGCCGACTCAATTAGTCCCAGTTAATTTGAACTTTTGCTACTCTAAACTGTTAATTAAGGGTAATGTTTTTATATTTGGTGGTGATTTCTTCTATATAACAACTGGTTATTGTTTACTTCCATACTCTATTTTACTTTGTTATAAATACATACATACATTTATTTTCATTCAAGTGCAGTACATGAATTGATGCAGTTTGACTGTTCACTAAGTAGTGTTATCTAGAAAATATGTTTCTAACTTATATGTTAATTTTAGAATCTAATTTTTCATAATAACATTAGAATAACATAATGATCCCATTTCCTAGTAAATTAAGAAAATTTTTACTAAGTTGAAGTTAATAAACAAAAAGTGAAGTTGTTACTCTTTATTTAGCAGAATTGACATTATTTTCAGATGTATCAGCAACGCCAGTCAGGCCATCATGGTCGCAAGATGGGCTGTCCCCAACTTATGAAGTCTCTTAGAGATTCACAATTGTTGATCAAACCTACTTATACACCTTTACAGTTTGAAAACTCTCTTGGTAAACTTCAGGTACCACTTCACATTGAAAACATATTTTGAACTGACTTAGCATGATAGAATGTTATTGTTCGTTAATATTAATTGGCCTATGAAAATAATGGTAGAGGTCTTTTTTCCACAAAATATGGTTGTGTTATTCTATTTGTATCTTAGTTTTATAATTACTAGAAATATTGATTTTGTTCTTATGTTAATGTTGATTTATTTATTTAAAGTTAAAATAACCATATTAAATTTCATTTCTAGGTCGGCAGTGTAACAGCTCCTAGAAAAATCATAGACACTGACATTGTAGAAAGTGTGGAATGTACAGCATCTGCTACTTCTTCCAAAAAAGTGAAACAAATACTGTTAGAAATTGAACGAGTAATGCCCTTCATTTTTCTGTTTTTAATAAGAAAATTAATTTTTATACAAATGTTTATAATTTTAATAATTTAATTTAATTGAATTAAAAAGAATTATTAATTTCACTAATTTAATTTTATTATTTTACTTTATTTTTTGTGTAGATGTTTTCTGATGTCTTATTGGCAGAAGAAGCTTTATCTCCTTTAGTGAATCATACAGATGATATTAACCCTAATCAGTTGTTTTCAAAGACTGTTAACATACTCCTTAAGGATGAAAAATTAAAGACTGTTTTAAATATACGGAAAGGGAAAGTATGTTTTGTCATATTTTTCATGTTATTTATTTTTATATTTAATATGTAACAATTATAATTTATATTTTATGAATATATACACTGACAGATGATTATATCAGATATGTTTCACCAAAACATGACAGTCATTGTATTAATTACTAATTGTTGTAATGAACTAAATTGTGTATCGGCAGACACTAGTACTACGTGTACTTTCTCACCTGGAGGTGTCAGGACCTTTAGCGCATAAAGTGATTACGATATTACCATCTGTAGCTAAAAGGGATTCAGAACAAGTAATGTTGAGTGCCCTGCCAGCCATCAGGCATTACCTAGCTTCAGCATCGATTGAGATGTTAGTCCAATTGTCTAAATCTCTTGAACCTGAATTGCTTTTCCTCCTATCAAACAAGGTTTGCACTACTTTTGTAATGTTTTATTTATGATTGATATCTCTTTTTATTGGACAAGAACATTTCTTCTGAATTTTAAAAAATTCTTGTTTTGTATTTTTTTTTTCAGTTTGGGATCTCTGTGATAACAAATATGATGGAACGAGCAGAAATTCATATGTCACAGTCGAACAGTGAATCACCTGATTGGGTCTCATTTGTCAGTAAGGTATTGTCTTCTGTAAGCCATGTTGAACAGATTGAAAGACCCGTTGTCGGTATACAAGGACCGACTCTTGCAAGACATCTATCAAGGTGTACATCGTCAAATAATCAGCACATCGCCATTTTACAAAAGGCCCTTTCCACTATGAACACAACAGTTGACAAATTATGAGCAAGTTTGCTTTTGTCGCTTTCTACTAATTAATTTGCATATATGTGTATACACAGATCCATCCAAGTTTGTGTGTGCATGTGTGTGTGGAAATAATAGTATATAGTATAAATAAACATGTAAAATTGCATTAACTCAAGATGCATGTATTATAAATTGTTGGCCATTATTAATTTAATAATTCCCAAATATAAGCTAATTTAAGTGGAAATGTTATTCCTATATTTGATATGTATGAATTTTATATGTATATAAAATGCATACATGTACGTGTATACATATGTATGTAGAAATTACCACATAGAAAAAGTTATGTTTCATATATTTCAGAATTGAGTTGTAAAATTATAATTCATAGAAATTAAGAGAACATAATTCGGATAAGCAGATTATATTACTGAAGAATAATTTTAATTTTTATGAAAAAATTGTTTTAATTTTGCATTTGTAAATATTTGAATTATGTTCTTCGTGTTGTATTTTTTAAGAATGCTGTTTTTCTGAACATTTAATTTACCCATGGTGTTTGTTTATTCCAACAAGCAATATGACTCAAGTTAATATGTTTACATTTTTATTAATACAAATTTAATTTTAAATGTATTATTTTTAATGATTAAATCAGTGTGTTTATTCCGGAGCAAAGTTAATTCTTTTATTGGAGAAAAGATGTGGAAGACATTTTTGTGTTTATTAATCATGATTTTATTTATTGTTCAATTTTTTATTTGATATATCATAGTGCTTAAATTCTTGTATGTTTGATTTACTAAAGATAAATTACAAATTTTGAAACCATTATATTGGAATAATTAAAACTGTATATAATGTGCCTATAAAACTAAACTTTCAGACTTATTTGTATAAGTACATGTATACAACATTATGTTTGTTATCATTTTTATTATTAATATGCCATGAAACTTTATTTATTTAACAGTTGGTATGTTTTTGTTAAAATTTTTCAAATAAAAATGTATTCACTGATGTTTCTGTAAATATAACATTGGCATCAGAAGGTTTTCTAATTATTTTGATTCTACATAAATAAAGGTATATTAAACCTCCATTTTATGAGTTTTCAGTTATTTAAATAAACCTGCAGTGGGATACTTTTATGCCATAAATAGATTAAGGCAGTAATCTTTAATGGAAAGCAGATTATTACTTCATAATTATTATAAAATTACTTATCTCAGGGAATTAAAGATTTACAGGGATAGGTACAGGGATGTGAGATGGTTTTACCTAAAAGCATATTTTATATATGGTTAATTAGGAAACACTTAAGGTTTAAAAATACCAAATAATTATTTATTGAATTATGAGGTTACTGCTTAAATTATGAAATTGTTTCAAATGAGATTGCTTTAATGACTCTGTAAGCCTTCAAAAACAAATAAAGTCTAATGAATTACACTACTATCAGTCGGATAATACATTTGACGTAAGAAAATAGTTGGGTCTTGTCAATATTGCAGGAGTATATTTATGATATTTAAAGGTAAGTGTTTCGTTTTCCTTTAACAGAAGCAAATTCAAAGTCTCATGGTCCTAAAGAGTTTTTATTTAGCGGTTGATAATATGACAGATATTTCACTTTCTAGTTGTTATCGTCTGTAAGGGTGAAACGTTAAGGTACTGTTAGAAGGAAGCAGCTGAGAGGGCTTTGTGTGCTAGTGTGTGTATGTCAGGCGCTAGGACGCACGCGTACTCGGTTCTTCATGTTAGCCATTTTTAGTTTTGGCTTAACTCAAATAAACAAACTTCGCCTTCTGATTCCGTTTGAAGTTTATCCCGCTCTCTGTCTGATTCTCTGCCGGACATCGTCGAAAAGCTTTGCCGGCTCTCTGCCCTGGCGCTCGGTCCTTCCTCACCTTTTTACTTTTGCAAGGCACTTATTGATTTTTTAAATCGCGTTCACATTAGTTTACTGAGTTTATATTGTGGAAAAGACGTACGGCGATCATGAATAGTTCGTCGGTAGAAGATAAGGAAGATATTGTGAAAGAGTCACTGTTTAAATTTTTGAGACAGCACATTCCTAGTGCTCAGTTCAGGTAGGTCTCACTCGTCCAGTTAGCCCGGTCTAATATTTTACCGCGTTGCTAACTTCTAAATCCTCTCCAAATTTTCTTTATTAATTCATGGAGGGAATTAAAAAAAATATTGCTTATTTTGAAGAACCCGTTGTTTTCTTCAGTTTTATGTAAAAGTTTAAGCCCAACTCCAGTGTTTATTTCTTACTGAGATGATATATACTAGTATAAAACAATATTATGGCTCCCTGGTGTACTTTTATGTAGAATTCTGCAATTTTGATTATGATTAAATACTGAGCATTTGTCAGTTCAGAGCGTTGATTGATATTAAATTAAATGTCATTTATAACCATAGTTCATAATGGAGTTTTAGCTAATGAAAATTTGTAATTTTTGTTCAGTTCGATAGATGAGATTGTGCTGAGTTATGTAGTAAGCATCCTGGAAGAGCTCGGTGGTGAAACGAGTGGAGATGTACAGGATGCATTTGATGCTGAAGGATTCTGTGAGATGATGGCTGCTTATTTTCCAGAGTTTTCAGGAATAAGTTTGCCTAAAGTTTGTCAATGGATGTTTGAACTAGAAGCTACTCTCAGACAGTTGCAAGATAATAGTGAGATCTCAAAAAATTAAATAAATATTATTTAATTAATGCAGTATTATTTATTTTAATTATTAATAAATATCATATAGAGCGTATATTTTTGTCTATTGTGAAGATATTTTGAAATGTTATTGGTTAATATGTTACATAAGTTCTGTATGAAATAAATCATTTTAAATATTATATTTAATCATTACACTGTGAAAACTGTCTTAATTATTGTTAATACATTTAAATAATAATTTTTGTTTACTAATTGTAATCTAATTTTGAAAATATTAATTTGTGTCTTAACTGTTTATCCTAATAATCTCTTATCTAATACAAACATTAATTTCAAGAGTGAACCAATAAATTTATTACAAAGTTAGGAGTACTTAGTTGAAAGAAAAGCTTTTACTGAGGGGCTAATAATTTATTTTGTATTCTGAAGTACTAAAATTATCTGTACTTGATGTTCAACATTTTAAAATGCCTTCATAGGTGATTCATATATTGAACGAGATCTTTCTGAACTCCTTATGCCATTGAATCTGACTGGAAGTCATAACACTTCATCAGACTGTGGTATTGGAATTGGTATTGGTAACAGTGAATTCAGTGGAAAGTCAAATAGGAAGCACCAATTATCAGAGGCGAGTGATGGGAGCGTTAGTTCAGACAGCAGTACTGAATATTATGCACATGAAGTAAGTGTATTTATTCAACAGACATGAGTTTTTATTTAGTGTTTTAAACCAAATTGAATTCATTAAAAATTCGAATTGTTTCTGTTTTTAATTTAAGATTATATTACATCAAACAATAAGAATTCCAGAATGTCACACCACACATTTGTAAACTATAAGAAACTTTTATAGAACAAAAAAATGATTACATTTAACATGAATGACATCATGACTTATTCAATCGTGAATTAGACAGTTATTTCATCCTTTAAGTTTTTATATTATCTTCATTTTTTGGTTTCATAGGTAAATTAATCTCATAGATAAAGTGATCTCATTGGTACGTGTAAATGTAGTCAACATTCTTGCAAACCCATGGTGCAAGAGGAATAAAGTTCCATCATTAAGCTTTGTGAACTTTAATAAGTGTTTTAGTTCAATAGCCAGCAGTAATTAATCAAGTAGTACAGTACTTTAATATTTCTTTTTTTATAATATTATATACTAATTTTTTATCTATTTTTTGTTATCTATAAAATATAACACTTTCAAAGAATAATTTGCGAACTCCCTGTGTATTCAAAATAGTGACACACCATCACAATGTTCCAATACAATACTACTATTTGTTTGTACAAAAACTTATGTTTACTCAAAGGAAATTGGCGATTATGAGCACATGCAAGTATTACAAGAAATGTTTCCGGGACTTTCTTCAATGGAAGTGAGGCATTGTTTGACTATAGCTGGTGGTGATGTTGCCACTGCTGCTCAATTAGTACTTCATAGGCAAGAAACTGGACAGACACTTAATCATCCGACAATATTACAGGTTTTTATACTGGTTTTTAGTATTGTTATGTGGGAAGTTTCAAAATTTTCTTTCTTAATGTTTATCATTTTTCTTGATTGAAATTTATATTCTTGTATTTTTTATATTGGGATTAAGTTTTTAAGAACTGAATTATTTAGATGTTGCAATAAGCATGCTGTTATTGGTCCATTAAAAAAAACATCTTGGAATGAGATAACAAAAGTAGGTTAATAGTATTATAGTGTTAATTATTATTTAAATAAATTATGTAAATGTTTCAACTTGTCCAGACTGCATTTTGAATCTGTGAGAACATTGAAAAGCTTTTTGAGCTCATACACAACAAGCTTGTTGATGTTCATTATAAGGCAAGTTTCATTGAATCAAAGAATGAAATTGTTTAAATTAAAATTGTTTCAATTATAATTTTTCTGTTGTAGGCTGGTAGTCAACATAAGTCAGTAATTGATGATCAAGAATTGAAATCACGTATAATTGCAAGATACAGTTTTGTTGACAAAGATGAAGACCGCAGGGAACATAGACCAGTAGCTCCCAAGTCTGTAAGTATTCACACCTGAGCTCCTTAACAAATTCTAAAGTTTACTTATTACAAATGTATGAAAATTTGCTTAGGAACCGAAGAAGCTTGTACGCTACAGAGATAACAAAATTGTTAGCATTAAAGGAGAAAGGTTTACTGAAATAAAGAAGGAAGATGAAGAAGATCCAAAGAAGGCTAACAGTATGGGAATTAAATTATCCCGGCAGAACAGATCACATTGACTGTGAGGATGATGATGGTATTGTTGTTAATGTTAATACTGATTTAAAAGAAGGAAGAAAGGAGGTGGAGGAAGTAATATGTTGGCCACCGCTTCATTGATCAGTATTTATTAATATATCCTGATGATTATTGTGAATTTTAGCAATCACACTGCTATAACTCATCATGACTTCCTTAATATTGAAACAAATTTGTAAAATAACATACTATGTGTCACATTTATTTTTTACTAATTGTTGACATTATGTTGTATCCCTTAATGCAACATTATGTATTATTTAGTTTTTCCTATTATTGCCTATTATTAGTTTCTTAATTTATCCATTTTAATAATTTGACTGATAAATAACCATTAATTAGCTTTAATTTTTTTAATACTTGTGACAAAATTGAGACTAGACAGTATTTGCCAATTGTGGTAAACTTTGGCATTTGGCCTGCTTTTCAATTGTGAAACTTAATTTATTACATAATTTAGTTATTTATGTATGAACACTCATCTTAATAACAAAAGAGATGTTACTGATCCTCATTTCCATTCTACTCAACATTTAATGAGTTCACTATTAGTCTTTCAATAATTCTGGATAATTTTTAGAATTACTTATGTAAATTTTCAGATTCATATTATAAGCATTTTTTACTATTTATTTTATTTATTTCATGGTAATTTGAATTTATTTGAGTGTTATTGGGTGCTTGAGATTTGTGGAAAGAAAGATAGAGTTTAACCAGTGGATGGAAACTGTCCATATCGATTCTTTTATTAATTTTGTTTATTAGTTTTGTAATTTTGAATTTATTTAAGTTCCGTATTGCTTATGATTATGTGCAGTTTATAGTTTTATCACTGTTATATATAAATGTTCACTTCTAATTGCAAAATAGTCTACATGATTTAATTGTGAAAACAATTTTCATGAATAGTATTATTTTTTCATTTATTTGAAGTAGCTCAAAGTTTGTTTTTTTTTGCTACTATTTATTTTCCCTCCTGCTATTTAAATCCCTAAATGATTTTAATTAATTATTAATTTCTTGTATGAAGAAGAAAAAACCCTTGTGGAATATTTTTAAATTTAAAAAATCTTTCTTAAAAAAAGAAATAGTGCTTCATAAATCATCGCTTAAAGTTCTACTTGCTCAATATTAGAATTTGAAAGTTAGTAACTAATTCTATGCAGGAAAAATCCATTTGATTTTGTATTTGTAAACCATTTATTCATCAGAGTTGGTACCAGAAGCTTCATGTTCTTAACAAAACATCATAAAGAGTAAATTTGAAATTCGCTTTCCCCCTTTTACTAACATGCACAAAATGTGAATAAACCTTAAATAAGAATCTCTAAATCAAAACCTGTTTACGTAGAATGGGATTATATCACATACTAAGGAGTACTAAAGAGATTGGTATTAATTTTTGTTTGTTACCATGTTGCTAAAATTTTATTTGAAGTAAACATTTGAAATCCTTTATAAATCTTTGTGTAAATATTCATACATTTTTATCAGTATGATTTGTGATATGTGCGATGAGAAATTATTAATGATATTTATTATATCAAATGAATTTAGCATAAATATGTGCGATTGTATAGATGTGTTATAATACAGTCAATGCTGTTGAATTAGAAATGTCTTTTATGTTTAGTGACACTTGCAAATTAGTATTAGCATAAATTAAGTGTGCATTAAGACCCTTTCTAGCATAAAATATTTATTAAATTGATTTTAATGTACATTTTTGTACATTAATTCAAATTTGTGTGTTTCTGAAATGTTGGATTGACAGATTTAGAAGACACACCCTTGAATCTGTGTTATTAATGCATGAATATGCATTTTTCCCTTGCAAAACTTATTAAGAGTTTGTGAACAGTGTGTTACAATAATTTGTATGGTGGTAAGCCGTAATTTTCATTATGACTTGCAGAGCAAATGTACAATTTTTATTTATTTATTTTTTTTTATTGTATTATCCCATAATGAATGGATAAATGTTAATTTTTGTATCATTGATGAAATATATATTCCTATATACTACTTTATTTATCTTTAATTGCATGAAAGTTGTTTATTAATTTGGTTTAATTTGTAGTCCCTTAAAATATTTTTATACTTGCAAGTTTTCGCTAATAAATTAATTTTGGATATTAAAAATAATATTAACATGTACTAATATAATATATTTATCATACTACTAATCATTATCATATTACTAAGTATTATTTTGTTTGTGAGGAATGTATAATTTCTCGTTTGAAAAATTTAAGAACTAATGATTATAGAATATTAAATTTGCATTCCCTCATTTTTCCTTGATGGCAACTATAAAATTCATTAAATGAATCTGTAATGATTTGCTTTGATAAATTTTGCATCATCTGTTTACATATGACTAAATTTTTTAAATATGTCTTTAAAATATTGATTTGAAATAATTATCTTATTTTATGAATTTTGAAATTTATAATGCATAACCTGTACTTCAATGTAGTCTAACAGTGTTCATTGAACAAATCTATGATGTGTTTAACCATTGTGGAGTTAGGTAAGTTTAATAGATTAGAGGACAATATATTAGAGTACAGGGTATTGGTACAAAAGGATAGTACCTGGTCATATTTAGTAGATAAAGTAATATTTTTTTTAACCATTCCAAAGGGTTGGGGGAAACCACTAATATTTTTTCTAAATTATTCTAGAAATTTTAAATATTATTAAATATTTTAACCAAAAATGCAATCAGATTGAGTAATTCTGGAATTACAATTATATATATATATATATATATATATATATATATATATATATGTGTGTGTGTGTGTGTGTTTTTCACAGGATATCTCGACGCTTATGTATCAATGCAAAAGCATATTATAAAACTATTCTAAATGCAATCAAATGTTATATACATTATCGATTATAGTGAAAATATCTCTAAAATACATTAACTAAAACGCTTTTTATGCAGTATATACAGTGAAGTTTGGTGTATGTTGGCTACACTGTGTATCATGTGTCCGGAAACAGGAAAATTGGCGCCTGATCCGCCATGCTGTTTTGGTTCTCGACTGTTATGTTCGGGTTGTGAAATATATTTATTTTGTTCAATTTAATTGCTAATTTCGTACATTTTAAGTTTTAATATGGAAGTGTCGGTGAGTGATGAAGAAGTGGATTTTATTAGAAGAGCTCCTGTTCGAGTATACATTAATTCTGATGAGGAAGATTCCAGACCAGTTACACCTCCGATGGATCAGAACATGAAACTTAATAAGTCGCTAGGATTGGTGTTGTCCCCTCAGAGCCCTCCGTACAGGCGAATTAGGTCGATGAAGTTGATAGATTCGCCAAGATCTTTTCTGAAAACTAGGTTGGATTTACCTTTTACCTCGACGCCTGCTCCATCACCATATCCAAACACTCATAAAAGGGTTTCAAGAACTGCTTCATTACGCTTTCAAAATAATAGTCGCTTACTTGGGGAGAGTGAGTCGAAGGACAAACATAATATTTCTTCTGGTATAATTCAAGCTGCTTATGTTAATCCATTTAGCCCTGTAGTTGGGCCTTCAGATTCCAAAACAAAGAATCGCATGAAAAGGTAAGATATTTTTGAATAATTTATTTACTTTATGAATGTGGGAGGTGTAATAAAATTTTCCAGATTTGAATCGATCTTTGGAGTTGACATGTATTAACACGCAGTGACATTGAATGACATGTAGTTTACTTGTGCACATTAATTATCTAGGCACTAGTTTTAACATTTTTAAATTGATTTATGTGTAAATTATGAAATTTACTAGTTTCTAAATTGTTAGCATTGTTTTAGAACATCACCGAAGAGCTTTATATTTGATTCAGATGATAATAATGATTCAGATATTAATGATGAACTTACACAATCTCCAGTCGATATTAAGAAGCCTAAACTATCTGATTTCAACATTCCTCGATATGAGGAGGTAAGTCAAACATAATTATGATAATATTAATCATTAATTTAAGTTTATTTATTTTGCAATTCTATAATTGTTTTTTCTGCTGTTTTTATAAATGTAATGGTTATATTCATAATAACCAATATTAATGAATTATTTATTTAAATTTATAATTATGAATGATTAATTAATACTATTAAGAATGTAATAATAAATTTATATAGAATATTCATCTCATTAATCTGGTACCAACCAGATTCAAAGTCATGGCAATCAGGATTCAATACATCAGAATGTCATATTTTAAAAAACTACTTTTTTTTAGGAATTTGTTGAATTGGAAGTGATAGGTACTGGTGTACATGGCTGTGTCTTTAAGTGTTTAAATAGACTTAATGGTGTAGAATATGCAGTCAAGAGAGGGCTCAAACCGATTAATAATGAGTAAGTGTTTTAATACTTTAATCTGAAAATTATCATGATGCAAATTCCAGTTTTTGTTCTTAATACAATATATTCTGTTTCTAGGAGGATAGCGCACAATGAAATCTATGCCCATGGTGTGTTGGAACATCCGAATATCGTACGCAATTATTCAAGTTGGACAGAAAATGATTATGTATTTATGCAAAATGAGTATTGCAATGGGGGCAGCCTTGAAGAGGCTATAAAAGTGGGTCCAATGGAGGAGAAACAACTGCGTAAAGTATTAGAGCACATTGCCCAAGGATTGAGGTCAGTTATTTGTAAAAAGAAAATTAATTTGTAAACTATGCAAAGTAATAAGATCTGATGAGTCTTAGCATTTATAAGATAAGGGTTATGAGTATTATATTAAAGTATTTTTGTTACATTCAAGGCTATGTTTTGATTTTTCAGTGAATTGTGAACAGATTTCATGGATATTTAATAAACAATGTTAACTTAAAAGGAATATTATGGAAATTATATTTGTGCATGTATATAAAAAGCATATTTTGAATCTTTTTATTAACTAGTAATCTGCATTTGTATTTGTTGAAGATAGATTCTAATAAGAATCGTTGTATTCTTTTAGCAGTTGGAGTTATATTCTCCCTTCATATGAACTCTAGGTTTCTAGTTTCAGAGGCCTTGTTTATAGCCTAGGTGCATTTAATTGATTTTAATGCACCTAGTCTGCCATAGCTTGTTAATACCTAAATTAAAAAACATTGCGTTAGCTTGATGGTAAATAACATTAAAATCTGATTTTATGTTACAGATTTATCCATTCCAAACACCTTGCTCACATGGATATTAAACCTGGAAATATTTTAATAAGCAGAGGAGCTCGTGTTTTCTACAGGCATAATTATGATTGTCTCGCAGATGAGTACTGTGATGATGATGATTCCAATGAAGAGACTATTTATAAAATTGGTATGATGTAAACATTCATTCTTAATATGACTAAATAATGTTTTCCTCTTTTTTATCTTAATGTGCATACTTGAGGAAAAGTTTAATGTGTATAACAATTTGACCAATTTTGTGATTGTTGTTAATTATTGTTTAATTTAAATAGTGCCAGTATCCAAAATATGTATTATAATTGTTTAAATAGGGAGAATCAGAATAGGGTTATTATACAGATCATCTCTTCTCTATGTATTTAATTTTAAAAACTTTCAGTATTCTTTTTTTTATGCCTAGTTAAACCATTTTGTGTATTTTTTTGAAATAATTTGTTCACACACTCAGAATGTTAATATTATAGTCTTGGTATAGCACATAAACATTTACAATTAAAATATTTTAGTTAGTTTCACAGTTGCTGAATGATCATTTGATGTTATACTTTTATAATGTCAATATTTAATTGGCACACCTAGGAGGCTTAAAATATACATAAAAGATAAATTGAAAGGCTGAATTAAAAATGTATTTTTTGTGTTAACCAACTGAAATAAATGAACTAGGTACCTGATGTTTAGGATAATCTGAATTGCAATCTGCAATTTCCTTTCTATGTTGACTGCATCTGACTCTGTGGGTACATTGTATGCGCAAAATGAAAAAAGAGACCAGGGTCTGACATAAAAAAATTAATATTTTTAAAATGTTAATTATAAAAATAGTTCATTTTATTTTCTTTGTATATCTGTACAATGTTGACATGCTTCTATTGAATAGAATACGTGAAAATGTCTGTAATTTGCTTAGATTCCCTGTGGAATCTTTAAACTGTGTCTTTCATTATAATTTCAACTTATGGAACAAAGGTATATTTTTGTACCTTGTTTTGCTAAAAGATGAGTGCTGTATAGTTGGTGAATACATCTTAGAAAAGAACTCTGTGTCAATGCTATTTCTAAAATCCTTCAATTACACATTTTCTATTGTCACTATGAATCTGGCATTACATCTAAAGCCTGTACACTCGAAGTGCAATCCTATGAGAAAAAAAATTAATATAATAAAACTGGGTAGTTTTTAGTGGTATTTATTATATTGAAGCATTCCAAGGATTTAATTTATATGTATTTTGTAATAAAATGCTCAATTATGAAAATAATTTTTATATATGCAATAATTTTTTCAGCTGATTTGGGTCATGTAACAAGGCTTGATGATGTTGTGGACGTTGAAGAAGGAGACTGCCGTTATTTACCAAGAGAAATATTAAATGATGATTATTCAAATCTTACTAAGGTTGATATCTTTGCTCTTGGTAAGTTTTCAGTGTAACTGCCATTTTGTATTCCTATAAACTTCATAGATTTCATATTAAACAATATGTAATTTAAACATTCAGTTCTTTGTATTTAATTTTTGTTTCTAAGTTTATAATGCTTTATGAGAAGAAACGAATATTAAGTTATGTGATAATTTTAGGTTTAACACTCTATGAAGCTGCAGGTGGTGGACCTTTACCCAAAAACGGTGATGATTGGCACTGTATAAGGGATGGGAAATTAAAAAGTTTTCCTCATCTCAGCAATGATTTTAATAACCAATTGAAGGTATAATATCAATTTTATTTTTGTACGGCATATTTTATTCTCCTGATCTTAAACTTATCTCTGTTATCATAGTAACTATCTGATTAAATTTTTTGTTGAAATAAACATTTTTTCACTAATAAAACTATTTCTAGTACTTTATAGTGGGACTGTTGGATTTAAAAAAACTTTCTATTGTTATATATGGTATCATAAATTGATTTGTTGGTGTAATTATAGAGAATGACTCATCCAAACCCTGAAATGAGGCCGTCTGCAAGTGATCTGTTATCTCACAGTTCATTTTCTCCTATTTACAAAACAGTGAAAGACAAGCATGAGCTTAAAGCAGCAAAACAGAAGATTCAAT
The DNA here is from genome assembly GCA_019843655.1 of Lethocerus indicus. Taxonomy (NCBI): domain Eukaryota; kingdom Metazoa; phylum Arthropoda; class Insecta; order Hemiptera; family Belostomatidae; genus Lethocerus; species Lethocerus indicus. The sequence goes on from JACDQD010000008.1 coordinate 15,740,601, forward strand.
TACTTGAACAGCAGTTGCAGGTAAATTATATATACATATGGCTTAACTATATTTTTATTCTCTCAGACATTTTGAAAATATGTCAAAATTTGTTTATGGTTACTTATATTTATTTTAATTTGTTTTTTTATCATTCCTGATTCTTAAAATTTATTGTTTTCAAAGTTATAAGTGTGCAGTATATTCATTATAATTGGTGAAATTAATAAATGAATAATGTACATTTATAATTTTTTCTTAATTTTGTGTACTATTGTTCTAGGATGTTCTGAAATGCGTGAAAGTTTTGAGACAGTCCCAAACAGAAAATAAACGTCAAATAGGTACTAACTACAACAATAATAACAATAATAGTAATGCCAGTAATAATAATAATAATAATAAAAAAGGTGAACGTCTTGTTGGTAAAAAGTCGAAGAGATCACAAAGCACGACAATGTTTTAGATATGGTTGGAAAAATAATACTGAAATCGACTGCACATTTAGTATCCTAATTGGATAATATTCCTTATTGTTTTTACATAAATCCATCTTTTTAAATTGATTATCTCATGGTTGTTCCTTTTTGTTTAGGTAGACATAATTACGTCCTAAGAAGCAAATCAATTTTTAAAAAGAATCTTGATATTCGTAATAAAAGGAATTTACATTTCTAATTGTTTTAGGATTATTTATGCATATTCTAAAATATTGATAAATGGGGAATAGCCGCAGTGAATATATAATCGGAGAATGTATTATTATATTATTATTCTTATTACTGTTATTAATTTGTATTATCTCACTGTTGTATTTACTATACAATGACATCATAATTTTATTATTACAAATATTTATCAGGCAGTGAATGATTTATTTAGTATTAAGTACTTGAGCTGGAACTATTCTGTTGTGATATACATTTGAAATACTGAAAATAAATAGTTAATTAGGTGTACAGTTAATAAATAATATTTAACTGAATTAGTTACATTTTATTTAATATTGATTCCAATTTAAGTGATAGCAGTCGTAAAATGTCTTCACTCCCTCCTTAATTAACAGCTTCATAATGTATTATTTACATTATGATTATTAATATTAATTGAGATAGTATTAATACTATTAATGGATAATATTACTTATCCATTAATCACTGTAGATGGAGGTAATCTGTTAGTTAAGGAAGGCTTGTGAAGACATGATGAATAAAAGGAATCATATTTCTGTATATTTTTTATAATGGTAAAATATTTATTCTTCAGTTCTGCAGGATAGTTGCAATTCAACTATTTTGAACATGATTTCTTTTGCTGAGTTCAAACTGACTCCTTTGTTATATTGAAATTATGATGCCATTTCTATCATTCTGTAATCTCACTGGAAGAAGGTAGTACGATTTTTTTTATTTTTTATGTTAAATGAATAAAAACTGGTTTGCTATTAAGTTTTAGATATATTAACTAAATACGTTTTCCATGGACTTGACACATGGTATTGTGCAGTAAACTTAAATTTTATCAAATTATGTTATTGAAATTGGAAGTTACTTTGAGAATCTGATGTAATGCACGCCATATAGTGATATGTAGTAAATGGTATTTTATAAATATATTTTTCTTGAATTCTGTTTTTTATTTTAAAAAAATAACCATTTGACAGATAATAATGGTAGGAGGAGGGAGTGAGAACGAGAAAGAGGGTGATGGAGAGACAGATTTATATGTATATGCCGAATTGGTCTCATTTGATTAAGTATTGTTCTCTTTTCTTTTTTTATATTGTTTTAACGCTCAGGTCTGAAACTTAAGTTTTTCCTTCAAAATGAAGAGCAGCAATTAATTTATGGATGACTTATTCTTCAAATTTTGTAATATATTTAATATAAAAGAAAGTAACATTTCATGTAACTACATATTTTTTTTATTTGTTAAATTTCATTTATTTTAATTCTTGTTAGTCACAAATATTCTAGTTCTAATTTTTGTAAGTCTTTCTTTTATGTTTAGATGTAAAGTATTTGTTACACTCGTATTGTAAATATTAGATGCCACATAATATAGTTCCTCTAATGAAATTTAGACTTAGATGTAAATTGTAATATGAATATATATTTTTTCACTAAAGTTTCAATTATTCGCTTTTGTAATTCACAGTATAGAATAAAAATCTGGTTTACCATATTTGTTTTCTTCCTGAAAATGAGCGGCCATGCAGATTATTTTAAAATGTTACTTAGAGCAATTTCATTTTAACTGAATTATTTTTAATTTTTTTCTTAAGAAGTTTTGTAGAATTTTTTGTCCTTGTTATGTGAAAATGTTTGAATTACTGATAATTTATTATATCTCAAATTTTGTTTCCCATTTGGAAATTGTCCCATTCTCAAATGTTTGTAATATTTTATCAAATAAACATATTTTTACTATTACCAGGTTATATATGCTTCAAAGTTTTATTGCCATAGCCCTTAAATCAATTTTTCTATTTTGAGATGCGTACTTTATTTGTTGAGGATATGTGGGATGTAAAAGTAGGTCACGTACACAAAAGGTGAAGTGAGGTAAGTAAAATATATATAATCAATATCCAAATTATAGCTATCATTGTTATGATATTGATTCCTTCTAGTTTTGAAGCTACCTTCTTCATTCCTGTTGAAACTGAATATTTTGTAGTGTGAAAGTTCTGGATATGGAATTCTAAAATAAAATATCAATGAGGGTTTAATTCAAAGTATACATTTTTTTTAATTTTAAAGAGCACATTTTTTATTGTGTGCATAACTGCACCTCTAAATATAGGGGAAAATGTTACATTAACTATAACAGTTATTGGTTACTTTTCAAAAAGGAATCATTAGTTTCATGGCTACTTATACAATAAATTAAAGTTATTTTAACTTATTTTTTAAAATTAAATATTATTTATAAGTTAAAAAAAAATAATAAAAAGATAAATGGGAGTGAACCAAAAATAAATTGAAATTGGATGTTTGAATTTCGTTTACGAGAAATTTTTTACCTAATTCAGAAACAATTTTTTCATAAATTGGAAAACTCATATTCCACATACTGAAGAGTGGGTTGTTTTGGTCAACTCAGTATTTTAAATTCCCGCCAAATGGAACAACAATATATATCTATATATACACAATTAACTTTTACTAATTTAAAAAGTGTAGTAACGTCGCCGATAATGATAATATTTTAATGCTGTTTATTAGCGGAGTATGTTTATTTAGAATTAATTCAGAAACGAATTGTTTAATGAAATAACTGTAAACATCGGGGATACGAAAATGGCTGTGGCTTGGGGGTAGGTTCTAAGTGCGGAAAATTTGCAAGTGCCTTCCAAGCTCGGTCTGTAAATAAACCGGTGTTCGCAGTAAAACAGTAGTTTCGTTTACGATGCCCCTCGCTGATCACATCTGTTTTTGAGAACTTAAATGAGGTTTTGCGTGTTGCTTTGACGATTTTATCGCCGGATCGTCGTCCACTGACTTCGACCGGTTTTTAGCCGGACGTCATCCCGAAAATAGGGTAAGTACGACTTGACCCTACGGGTTGATTGTGTTCCTTTAAATTATTAGCATAGTGCAGTTTATGAGTGAACGGACGGTCCCGGTTATAACCTTACATGTTATAAAATGTTAAGGTTGACCAATTGGAAGCGTGCATCATCTGGTGATTCTTTTGAGCCAATCGCCTTATCCGTTCCCCCACTACTGCCAACTTTACCGCCTTGTTTGATTCTGTCAACTTCGCTTATTGTACTGACGCTTCTCTATGTTTATACCCCTCTTATAACACCCTGTTTTTGTTGTCGGTTTCTTAATGCTATCGCCTGTGTTTTCGTAGTGTAATAGATAAAAAGAAGTTAATTTTAAACCACCCCTTGATGTAGTTTTCCTGGGATAGCGGTACTGTTTTTTTATTCGCTGCTCTGTTTTGCACCAAAAATCATTCAGGTAAATCGTTTCGGCTTTATATTCTATTGATTTAAGCCTAAATTAACCTGCTTAACGACTAAATGGTACGAATATAAATAACTAACCTTGTTTCTCATTATATTATAACCCAGTGATTTGGGAACGTTCTTAGGAGAATGCTCCAAATAACTGATTATAACTCACCCTATAAACAAATCCATAGCCTAATGTTGTATTTGTTTATTAAGGAATTGCTAATCTCGATAATTCATTGTTTGGCTGTGGGGTAATACAGTGGTACACCGTTGTATTTGCCTACGACCACCGTATGGTTTCATCCGTGACGACCATCTGATCATCCGAAAAAAACGAGTCAGTTTCTGCTCCACCCTTCCACCTGTTCTGGCGGCTCGCCGCCGTCAGTAGCGTTTGGTGGGAGTACATAGGGTCGGTCGCATTCCATCGAAAACTTTCACCGCAAACTGTTACTGGTGACGACCGCAATATTAACTACTGAGGCCCGGTAAAGCCAGTTGGGTCGTCACGGATGAATTCATATGGCAGTTTGCAGGTATCTAGAGAGGAGGGTGTACGGTCTTGTAATTAGAGCGTAGGTAGAGGGAGCTTTTTCTTTCAGCAAAAAATTCTCCGTCTTCGAAAGCGAGTGACCCCGAAATAAAATATCAACGTTGTAATAAAGATTTTGCGAATAATTGACGTGTGTGGTTTCAAAATAACATTAAAAACAAATCGAACGAAAAATAATTTATTTAGTCTACTGGGGCCGAAAGTACTGTTGGTTCAACTCCCGCCATTATGTTTGTGCCGCCTTTGGATTAATAGGGTAGGCCGTTAGATTAAGGTTAAAAGTGCTCAAAAGCTGAAATATAACAGTTGTACTGTCACACCTTTGAAAAAATAAAATATTTCTCGATGGCGGGATGTCCCGGGACATGTTTGTTTTATTCAGATAGAATCAAAGAGTTGATGTTGCACAACACCTATCTTGTGGCGTGATCGGGTAAATGTGCCAGGGCGTCGGGAACCGGGGGCCCATTGATCGTTGGGTCGGCTCCCGAAACGGAGACCAGTCCACAGCCGTGTCGGCAATTATCTATTATATTAGGGTACTTACTGGGCCTTGTGTAGAGCTCCTAGCATTAAGACCGCTCAGAAATAGACATCCGGTTGTTCAATAATCTCCGTCGTTTGACGATTCGCCCGCCTCGCCCCCTTTTAATTTTTACACGTGTACAATCCAACGACCGGTCTTTTTAGGCGCTCTGTTTTCTACCGGAGGCGATGCTTTACACGTATTCGCACTCGGGTTTAAAATAATTCGAATACCCCCAGACCTCTATCAGGTTACGAACTGAGCCGAAAATTGGAATATTTAAAGTCCGCATCAATTAGTATTTTCTCCACTCGACTGTAGTAATAAAGAGCTGTTTAAGCCTCTCGGTTAAGCCAGCACTGATATTACTTTTTCTAATTTTTTTCTAATACTTACGGAATGATACGGCGACAACGTCGTTGTAGTGACAGGGCAGACAGAATGCTTCTTCGGCAGACGTCACGCGTAAGTACATTATTGTATTACTAACCGGTTGAGGGTTTTCAAATATCACCTTTGCGCTCTTCTGTGTCCACCCCATATGTTTGGCCCTAAGCTACACCGACTTTCGGCACTGCGCTATTAACAGCATTCCCTGAGTTTAGTAGTAAATGGTTTGATGCCTAATCCAGTCGGTGCCGTCTATGCAATACTGGTATGTGTGATGGATTCAGTGTTTGTTTAAGGCGTTCTCCGAAGGTCCGTGAGTATTATCACTAGTATGATTTCCTGTGTCGCCTCGCTTGTTAGAGGCGAGGCAGTTGTAGATAGTTATTTATGTAGTTGAATGTATTTATGGAGAGAACACAGGCAGTACAGTGACAAGGCTTGCGCCGGCGTGTTTGTACCTGAGCTTATTGTACTAACGGAATGCTAACGACGACGGGGAGAGCGTCGAAACCGGTCTATTTTAGGACCAAATAGGCCAGTTGAGGATAGGAAATCGCGCGAGTGGTCAGGAGAATTTACAATGAGCCGCCCTCGCGTCGATTCCAAGTTTTAAATTTAGTTTGAATAATACTTTCGGGAGTATGACCCATCCATAAAAAATTCCGCTCTTGGTGGGAAATTTTTAACGTAAATTCAAACAGTCTTCGAACCATTTTCGAACGTTTTGAGTTGGATTGACATTTCTTAACGTAAATGAACGAATGGAATAAAATGCAAGTACATAGCAAATGTCGCGACTACTGATATACGGCAGACTCGTAGACTTCATCATAAATATCACGAAGTTACCATATTACGATTAATTCAAACATTTAATCGTATTATTATTTTATTTCATATCAGTGATAATATATTTTCTGCGGCTATTTGAAAATTGTACTTCATTTCGTCGTCAAATTCATTTCCATACATTCGATGAGTTAGATTCACGCTCTTGGCCATGACCATGGCCTCTATTGCATTAATTTATATTTTGTTCCTTTTAAGCAATATTTTGAGTAATGTACTGAACCGCACACAAGGAGTTCATACTAGTCGAACCTAATAAAGCCTAATTAGGCCCACAGGCCTTCTGTGTGTCATACTTTCGTTACTTAGATCAAAAAGTCCTTTTTATTCTTAAAATGTGCAGGTTCTTAAAAGTCCTCCTTTACCCCCCTTAATCAATACATTCCTTGCCAAAACACCCTGTACCACACTGTCTGTCAATATAATTCGTAAAGTAAACCTTTCTCCAACTTTACGCGACAAATTGTATCATTTATATTATATATTAGCGAAAGCCCTGGCGATATTATACTGCCATTCAATTAGGAAACGCGACCTTTGTTCGACATTGAAATAAATAAGAAACACTTTAGCGAGTAGAGTATAATGCGCCACCGAGTATTATTGTACTAATTGTTGTGGAAGAATAGTTTCTGATTTCGTTAACACCCCGGGAACTTGTTAATGACTGCTCGGTTATGCAAGTTATATATATGTTTGTCTAAACCAGATGTGTTGTCTTTCAACCGATGTGCAGCGGCACACTTAATTAAATAATTTTCGAAAGTACATATTACAATTTAAACCCACTTAATTTGATTATAAATTCTACCTCGCGATAAAGATATTCTGATATTCAGATATCTCATGAAGTTTTATTTTAAATTGAAAATAAAAAAATTGTAAGCTATTTATTATTAACCTTACCACAACTGGATATTTATTTTTGTGTGTTAATAAATACGCCGTGGATGTTTTAATATGTGGAAAAACACAGTTCTAAACCTGCATTGTTTGGAGCAGTAGACCGGTCTTGATTGGATAGGAATAGAATCGAAACAGCCAAAACCCCGACAATGTCTTAACGTTCTCTTAATTTCTATATGAATTGAAGGCAGCTTCATATCCTGCGATCGATCACTCGGCTAGGGGCAGCAACCACGTGACGATTGGAGTTGATGACGGATGCGATCACTCGGTTGCACGTGAATTATGATATGCGGAATACCTTTGATGCACGTAAGGTCGTGCGTCTGATTATAAACGCGTTTTAAACTTCAAGGTCTCCGAACTTCGGCTCTAGGGCCTGGCTAACGGCATTAGTGCAGTTTAAACCTCACCTTCCCTCTAAATCCTTCCCTTCGGCTGGCCCTACTAATGAGATCAATGTGGTAAGCGTCCATTTATGGCATTAGCGAATAAGCAATTCAATACTGCAGTTATTCAGGAAATTAATTACACGTAATGTCTCTATTCCATCGAGAACTGCATCGTCATTTTTTATATAAGCGCTTCCTGACGCTATTACTGTGTGTTCTATTTTGTCGATGGCAGGAACCATCGCTCTGTGTTCTCCAGAGAGGACACATTAATTCAACTGAACCGCGTTGTTAAATATTCAAAACCCTTAGACCCGGGAAGACCCGACCGATATCAAATACCTACATGAAACACTAGTCAAACGGTGTCGCAACTACAAGAAACAAATAATAGACTGTGTCATATCCAACAAGACATGATGCCATTTTGCATCCACAAATTGCGTTGGACCATCTGCGGCCTCTGTAATAGTCCGCTTGCCGAACTCCGAATACCAACATATAAAAACAAACCCGAAGTGCATAGAATGCTTAATACAATTTCTTGATTCTCCGGTGGGAAAACACAACACGAAATACGTGTAAAATAAAGATGGGAAAAGTCTCGGCCTAATTAGTTTGCGGATGTCCTCAATATCTTTTTTGTCTTTGTTGGCGGGCGTCACTCAGCGCGATGATGAAGCCGCGGGGGGGACAGGTACAGGCCCACCTTGTCAAGGCCGGCATTGGTTCTGCGCACTCCTTCTTCACGCCAAATCTGACCCTTCAGCTAATCTTATTTAATAGCCACCAACATCGGGGGCTATCCATTTCACCGCCCGCTTGGCCAATCTTCGCCATTTCCATTCATTTTATTTTTCAAACCCGCACTTATCGGCACTATTCTGCTCGTGGTCATCACGCGTTTGTATGTAGCCATCACGTGGTTCCTCATATTCTTCTCTCTCTCTCTCTCTCTCTCTCTCTCTCTCTAACACTCTTTTCTCTCTCACACACACTGCATTCATACGCATACTACTTCCCTCCCCTTCGTCACAACCCCCTACCCCGCTATTTCTCTTATCACCGGTGTCAGTCCTCTAGTCTACCATTCGATAGGGTTGTACCCGCTTCTCTTTAATGTCTTAATTCTCCGTCACATGTTCAAGTGTGGATTTCCTCGTAGTAATTGTCGTAGCCTTTCTGATCCTGTCCTCGATTAAACTCTACAGATATTACTCAGGTGAGTTCAATAATTTGATTGACTTATCAGCCTCCCTCATCGACTAGACGTTATATATGTTTTATATTACCGATGTGTGGTATTATAACATTTTCGTGATATTTCGGTATTCATATTTCTCCGACGTTATTGAAAACCTGAACTGAAAACACTGTTCATTTCATTCTGCGGGGTACGAATTCTTAGTTTGTAGGAAATTGGTTGAGTTAATGAAACTATTGAGAACTGAAAATGCATCGAAATCATTCTTCCAATTTCTTGTTAAATGATATCAGTACATTCGTTTAATGTATTACTTACATACATATATTATGTATTTTATCAATTATTTTTTATATTATTGATTTATGTAAACGATTAAATTATTCATTGAGTATATTATATTAAAATGTATTAATTCGTTTAGTTTACTCATATTCATTACTTGCATTACCACAATGCATATATATTTAGTTATAAATTGGTTCCTTTGTTTCTTTGCGGAGCCTAATAACCCCCAATTCCGATTCAATGTCGTTCAGTGGTGTAGAAAGAGAGAAGAATGCCGGAAAAAATGTAAGCATGTCGAAATCGGTCCTAATGTTTCTCAGGTTTTCTTGCTGTAGAAGAATTGGATCAAATCAGAATCTATTAATCAGATTAGAAACTAAGCGAGGGCAGATTGAAAAATGGTAGTTATTATTAATAATTAAAAACACGACCTTGTAAATGGCCGTCAGAATTGCTCGTCGGTTTGTGGAAGATTTCGCTCAATAATGAGAATCTTCATGTTTTTGATTCAGTCCGATATCGAATTACCGTCCAAGTTCGCACATTTATATTTCTTTGTTTAGGGAGCGCTTATATTTGCATTAATGATGGTGTGTATTATATATGTTCCATTTTTTTACTTGAAAAACCAGGCAGTACAATCTGAACCTCATTTCTGGCGCTACATTTGTGTTTTTAAACTTTACAAAAATTTACATCAAGATGCGTCTTCTGTTCATGAACGAAAATACACACACACACACACACACACTTGTACTACGCTAACACACGCACTCACGTTATGAACCATTGAGTAGGTTAACTGGCTGAGCTTAAAGGTTGTGGAAGACAAAGCGAGTCAAGTATGACTGTCAAATATCAAATCGTACACCCGCGTTTGGAACTAACGCGTCATGCCACCGACTTCTTATATTCCTGTTTGAAAAATCATGTCTGCTCTAAATCGTTAGTTTAATCTTTCTACTCGAAAACCAAAAAATGTTTCCTTTTCCTAACTTAATACTTAATCTAACAGGCACTGATGAAGCCTTATTCCATGCACAGGTTGTTTAAATTGTGTCACATACTAAGTTCTTTGTGCTTACTTCGTTAGTGCATCCGTTTTGTGCAAATTTAAAAACGTTATTTACGAACGGCGAGATTTTATCACGAACTATTTTTATTGTTTATTTTTTCTGTTGCAGATCTAAATGATTACACATTAAACGTTTACTTTGGTAAAATTACAATGTAAAAATATGCAATAATGTCTTGTTATCTTCGTGTAATATTAAACGGGATAAATAGCCGGGCTTTAAATTCGGGAAGCGTGTCAATTATGATCGTGAAACATCATATCATGCGCCTGTAATTCATCAAACTAATGCGTCATGTGACTGGCTAGTTTATCACAGTTCAGAGCTGTTTAATATCTCAGGGGTTTTTAATCAGAGGGGGGGGGTTAATATCAGAGGGGCTTTAAAATCTTCTGTAACTTTAGCGTTTTTGTCAAATCCAATTTTGTTCTACTTTAGCACGGAATGGCATTTTCTCTTCTGACCACAGTTGCCCCCCCTCTTCCTTTTTGACCTTGTATTTCTTTATGTATATTCGATTAACGTTGCCCGCACGCCTAAGGCGTTTGCGTAAGAGAGGGAGGAGACATATAGCTGACCACTCGAGGGACTCTAATGCTGGTTTTTAATCAGACTACCGTCGAATTTCGCCCGTCTGTTTTCAAATTCTCTCTTCCACCATTAGCATTCCAAGTATGCGGGTATCAAAAGATTTGAAAGGTTGAAATCGGTAGCCGGGCTATAAACGTAACCGTATCAGGCTCCGTAATAAAAGAACATTTGTTGTTAGTTGTTCCATTACTCTTAGTTATATTGTAACGGAATGGACGCTGCTGAAATGTATATTGTTTCGACCGGTTTCGGATTCTCGCCTTTCCGCCTCGATGCCCCCCACGCATCCCACGCACGGCCCATGTTACAATCGTGAAGTAATTTCAGTGAGGCAGAAGCTAAAACACGTCTTCAAAATGGCAAATCCTATTGAAGATGGCGAGGCCTACAACCAGACAAGTCAGAATAATTACATACAATTCGAAGAACCTTAGAGGTTTCTTATTCATTGACCATATAACAGAATACGATATGTATAATATAAAGAAGATGACTAACTGTTTGGGGAGAAAAAGAGACTGAAACATTTCTTTACAGACTCGAGATTGTATCCTAAAATATTAACAAATACTACAATTTCATGTTTTTAAAATTTGATGTATTGGGTTTGGTTTTTGAAAATCGTGATTACTTATTGTTTTTTGAATATTTAACCTTATAATTAATGCCCATGCATTATCAACTAAACTTCTGGCCGTTTGACAATAAAAATCGGTTAATACGCTGCTGCTTCGTTGGCTATTGTTCAACAGCGAAGATGGCCGGCCTAGCGACGTGACTCTGCAGTGTCAGACCACTCGTCTCGTACGATAATTTAAAAATAAACCATTCGCTTGTGTATACCGCCGCAACTTTAAAACGCTTGAATTATATACGGCCGAACAGCCGCGCCATCTCTCGCCTATTCCCATTCCGCGAGCCGTGCTCAGTCCATCTATCGGCTGCTGTATAAAAGTTTGAGTTTTAAATCCGCGAATCCTACCAGTGGTGCTAATTGGTGAAGAAAAAAAGGGCCCTGGGTTATATAAGCGAGCGTGGAATATGGTGTGACGGGCTGTGAGGTTGCCAACAAAGTAAGATAAGCTATCGAATGGTGCAATAAATATATCTCAATAATGGTCTCACGTCAGGATCATAAGTTATCGCCATTTCCATTTTTCGCGCCGTTTTTCACTTTCGAACAAAAAAAAACACTTTGCAGATAGCGATTAAAACACCGTCAAGTTATTTACTGACGTTTGACCTAGTTAACGTGAAGAGCCTTGCTCTGCATTTGACTTATTTCAATTCAAAGTCAAAGTTTCAAAGGCGATAATTTTTGAAAGAATTCTCAACATCTTAAACCGGCTTAACCGGCTTGGTTTCAGTGTATGATCCATTAATCCCGTGATTTTCCTACTGAAGATGGCGAAAAACCGTGCCAGATGTCAAACTAATTCTTTCGAATTGACACATTCCCTAAGTCGATTTTGTTCCAGATTTTAAATCGGCTGTACGTAATTCATATTTTTTTATTAATCAGGTGTAGTGTTATTTCCATTTACTATTGAATTAGTGAAATATCCACAATTACTAGCGCTCTGAAAGTCATGAAATCCTTTGAATATCATAGATCTTGACTATTGTTCAGTTACCCGCGGTTCTTAGCATGAGTTACATTACAAATTTGACAGAACATGAAAGCGCTTCAGGGTACATAGAATTGTAGCGATTGGCAGTTAACTGAAAACAGTCTAGACTTAATTTTTCATTACCTATAAAGTCAACACAGCCTTATCAGCCAGGGGTGGGCATACTGATCGCAACGTGCTAAAGATTATCAATATTTTGAGGGATTTGCTTTAAAATGTTATTTTAAATATGCCATTTCTTAAAATGTAAATCTAATAAAAAAACAGAATTGATATCGTTGCTGTATACGTCGGTGGTGGTTTTTTTTCTTTGTATGACTCTAATATTATTTATCTCGCCGTTCCAGGTACGATGGAGACGACATCTGTTAACTTCATAGTTGGGGGCGGCGATAGCGACGACATCGATAACATAGATGAATGCCAGGTGGCCGAACAGGATGAGACCCAGGATATATTTCCGATGGACCCCTACTCGTCCCCGATATCAAGCGCCCATTCTTCCTACAACAACATGTTCGCTCACGCCGAACGCCGCAAGCGACTCAGGTTGGTTCCAGAACAATGATCCTGTAACAACTCAGTTATTTCTTTTTTTCGGGATCGAACTGTTGGCAGGACGGTGTTTTATCTTGTTACGGAATCAGCCTTACAATTTATATTCGTGCATCGCTTTGTGCAACGCTTGTTACTATTTGTAATTTTTAGTGTACCAAAAAAAAAGTTTTGATTTTCGAGAATTTTATTTCGCTATTAATAATAATTATTGCGTTGTAATGAAAATCGCTATCTCATCCTAGAAAATAACGAATAACGTGAGATTACAAATTCTATTCTGGCTCTCGTCTATCGCACTGCCCCGGTTTGATTCAGGAATACAGTAAATCGCCTTTCATTAAATCTGACTTAATAACAAATTTAGTAATATATATCAACATTAAAAATGGAAGCTTGCATTTTTTCCGAGATTTCATACTATAAGCAAAAATGTAAAGATATTATATGCGGAACTATTTTCTATGTCTTCCTGGATATTGTTGGCCACCACGAAATTGATCTCCCTGTTGTAATCATACTGGATAATGGTCGTTGACATCCAATAGTGGCCAATCGTATAATCGAAATATGTGTACGTGCGCCTTATTATAATAGGAACTCCCTTTAACGGGGTCGAAGCGATTTATATTAAGCCTTTGTTGCCCAACAAGATATGTCTTGAGCAATCCTCTTCGCTCGTGTTACTTGAACCCGTATGTTAGAGTTGAAATCCTCACGTTTCCCCACAGCAGTGATAAATAGTTGCTCGAAAGCAATGCGATATTCTTCTGGTCAATTATTTCGAAGAGTAAACCTTTTTATATATACAGTCCGTGATTTGAAATATATATTCGGGGTCTCCGATGTACCGTGAAGAAGAGTGAGGTTTAATACTGGGGCCCTTGTTGCGGGGTACCTGCGGTACTAGTGGGCCCCCTTTTGTCACCGATTTCGGCGTGAAAGGGTTCAACGACCCGCACGTAGCGTCCTCTCCGTCTCGAATTTCTGTTCCATAGTCTCACAGGATATTAGAAATAAAACTGGATTTATAAGGCGATGCTCATTCCTTACTACTTGTTCCTCAGACCGATGCATTATAAATAACACTGTATAGATGCGCCAATCCGAAAAAAAGTTTTTTAAAGTGGCGAAAATATGGGTGGGACGAAGTGGGGTAAATTTTTTACTTTTTACATGTACACAAAATAGATCATTGCATAATGTTTTTTATTAATGTACTTCCTAATATAATAATTGTTAATTCCTTTTTACAAAATAATTAAAACTCATCGGAGTAATTACGGATTTCTAGAGGGAAATATTTGTAGGGAGGTGGAGTCAAAGAATTGTATTTTTTGAATTAGAGTATTTCAGTTTGATTTAGTGTATACCTTATTCTTTAATTTTGGCCGCTTGTTGTCAAAGAAATTGATTCAACCTTGAAAGAAAAACTCATGGAAATTACTATTGCTGGCAATTAAGAAAACCTTAATGGTTACTGTTTTCTGTAATGACAGTGTAAGTTCCTTCAGTCAACAGAGTCGAACACGTTCCAAGGATTTTTTTTACATTAATTACGCTGTAGTGGAGAGGGGAAATCGCAGCTAAGATGATATTCAAATATTTATCTTTCTTCTGCTGTACAGGCCGCGCTTATATATGTTTCCTTGCGTGACGTTAAATGCCGACTTTTTAATTGTCCGTAATGAATACAATAGGCCTACGATTTTGGCCCATCTCTCACGACCTTACTTCATTACCAATTGTAATCGTTACGCTAATACTTAACGCAATCGAGCCTGGTCCCTACCGGGTTTCAACTTTCGTGCTCCTAGCCGAGGAGAATTTCAATCAAGAGGAAAGCACGGATATCCAGTCATACAGTTTCTGTCAAAATTGCAAATTTGAACTCGATCTCGTATTTCCAGGTCTCTTGGCGGTCTTTATTCCCAAATAAAAATTCAATTAATTGATGAATATGGGGACATTTTTCGATTTAGTTTCCTCTATTGGAAATTTGAAGAACGAAAACAACTTGAATTCTTTGATTCTTTTTCTTATCAGTATGTCTCAAATAAAGAGTTAAGGGTTAATTCTCAAAGACGGTGCCATAGAAAAGATTGGTAGAAACAATTCTATTATATAGTTTTTTAAACTCTTTTGAAAATAAAAATGAATTAGGTAAATATTATAGAATCGTTTTTAAGAGGATCAATTACAACGAGGAAACTACGTACTGACCTTATGTTGAGGATATCTTTTTATTTTTTCCCACAATTGTTGTTGCTGTGGGATTCATATAATGGCATTGTTGTTCATTGTATCTTATTGCACGAATAAAAGTGTACACAATGCTTATAAAATATTATTTTAATTCGTCTTACAAAATTAAATATATGAAAACCACACTTAAAAAACTGAAAATTAAATCGGCGTACAAAATCAAATGTAGATGAAGCTCGATAAGCTATTTGAAGATTATTATTATTTAAATAAATTAAATAGAATTACATAAATTATTGATTTTCGAATAGTGGATCTTTAACGTAAGGAGGTTAACAGTTAATTAGTGGGGTTTGCATTATATCACGGTTGGTAATGTCTTTGTAATCTTTCCTGGAGGACCCCCCTCCCAATATTGGAACGTGGCCTATTGTGTAACGGAACGGGTTTTTTTTTATTTTGAATTTACCTTCCTCAAATTTAAAACTCGCTTCGTCCCGACGGCTCGTGCGCGCGCGTGCGTGTGCGTGCTGCCCGTCCACTTTCACTCAACAATTTCACCGTGTGACGATGTTCACTGTTTTTGTCCTGCGATGTCACTTAACTTCCTGTTAACAAACGCTGGATACATTAGGGAAGGTTTAGAACTGTTTTTTAACTGAGTTTTAGTTAAATACGATTTTATGCGTTTAAAAATGTCCCAGGGGGAGAAGAGCGTGCAGGAATTGTGCCTTCTAGATAAGTCGTAGATTAACGTAACAACTCGATGTGTATCGGTACGAGACGGCCTCTAATTGTATACTAAAGGAAATCCGTTGCCAATGGAAACCGTCGAGTCGTATTGTGTTTACAGCCGTTTCTCAGATACAACCGGTGCGCGAAATATCGCAGGCGCAGTATGGTTCTGTCAGGCACTGTTGCGCAGCGGACCCGTCTAATATAACGCGATTCAACAGCAAACATTGTAAATTAACGGCGAACACGGACGTCGCTAATTAACGTTTGACGTGAAATTTTTCCAGCAAACTAGAACTCTCTCTCTTTTTTTTACCTTCATCTCTTACTTTTGTATTCGCCTCTTTTCTCTAAACAATTATTAAACTGTGGCCTTTCGCAATGTGGAAACAATAATATTTTTGTGGTATGGAATTGTGGATCCCTCCCCAATGACGATGGGGATGAGAACAATTACAACGGCTCCATATTATGAATCATAAGGTGTGTTACATTCGTGTCTTAATGTCCATTCTAAATTTCCGCCTTACATAACCCTTTGGTTCTTACTCTCCAATAGTATTGGCCACGAACCGGTATCTTTACCGTCTGATTAGATTTTTATTGCGTTTCCCGAGGGAATCCTATTTCGGATTTGCACACCTGTTTCTGGCTTGTCTTTACTGGGAGCCTTCATAACTATTATGATAAGAATTGTTAAGAGAGACCGAACAAACTTAGTATTGTTAACTTTAAAGCCACTAATGTACTTTAAGCGGTAGGTTTTTTCTTTCGTAATATTACTTATATTAAGAAACATTCATCTTGTCCTGTCCATTGTCTTGACGCTTCTGTCTCTCTTACGTAAGTCGAGTGTTCATATATTCATCTTGTATTAATCCGGCGGTGTTTTTGTCCCATTAGGAGGTTTTCGCTACCCCGGTCGTTGTTCGTAACCCTGAGTGGTCCCCTCCATCTATCAAATGTTCCTTTTCCGACGCTGTATATCGCAATACGCGTTTTGCCGTCTCCCTCCCCGCGGCCCGTTCCTTTCCCTCTGGCCACCGCCTGCCTAGTCCATTCTCCGTTCCTGCCTCCTATTTCCGACTCTCGTTCTCGCTCTCGTGAGCTACCGTTCCCCTTCCCTCCTTCGGACTCTCGCCAGTTCCCCACTCGGCTTTCGTTTCCATTAACGAATTAGAACCTTTTCAATTTGAGTACTCGCAGTGGAACCTCGTCTCCCGTCCCCGTCGAACGAGAATAGCCGTACCGTTAAGTGAAACTAAGTTGAGCGCGCCCGACTGTCGTCAGTCCGCCTTCCGTTATCGCTTGTGCTTATTAGAGTCCATTAGAGTATCGTGTAAAACTGTTCTGTGCGGGGCTCTCTGGAAGACTGGCGCTCCACCGAAGTGGAGCACTACCGACGTGCCGACTTAGCAGTTGAGTGGGCGGGTGCACTCTGCGGTTGTTGACTCGGCTTTGGAGTGAGCTCGTGGGGGGCCGGCTAATTAGATCGGGAGCGACGTGCTAGCCGGTGTGTTGCTCAACTAGTGGCCCAAGTCCGAGGAGTCCGAGGTCTGCACCGACTTAGTGGCCTAGTGAATTAGTGGCCGGTGGGGAGCCGTCCCACCACCGGATTGGCTCCGCTCCCGCATATCCGCTAAGTCAGTCCGCCTCTCGGGCCTCTGGTCCTACAGTCAGTGACAATTGCGTCGTTGGTGGTGTGGTGTAAGTCGCTCGTCGGTTCCAAGAAGATGATCCAGCGGAGGAACTCGAAGAGATTCGTGTTGAGCGAGATACCTTCGCCGGGCGGGGACGATAGCTCGACACCGCCCCCCGGCGGCGGCGCCGAGTCTCCACCGCCCGGAGGTGGCGAAGAACTTACGCCTCGTGTAGCTCCGCCGCCATCCTCTTATCAGGATGAGCCTCTTCGGTACAGATACAACTCTCTTCGTTCCCCTTCCGGTATCACGTAAGTTTCTCGGTGAAAACGGTTTCGCTCAGTACACAGTTAATGTTGCTTCCTGATATTATCCATGTTTTATTTATTAGTAGTATTGTCCTCAAAATTTCTGCATCTACTTTTCGTACAATTTCCGCAATATACTTACGCCTAATTTTTTATTGTGCGTATATCTTTCGGGTTATTAGTCACATCTTATCTCAATTACGGTAGCGGGGCTTTGTGAGATGATCGATTCGTTCGGAGTCGTAATCTCTTTATCTTTTTAATGTTCATTTCTTATCCGCAATAATCATTCTGTATTGGGAATCTATTTGAGTCGCTAACTCGCGACGGCTAGGAATATCATCACTCTCGCGAGTGTCTGTCTCCATTCGTCTATTTACTTTATGTTTTTGGCTGTTCACCATCGTCATCGTCGTGAGTTAATATAGTGATGTAATTAACCGGTGTCGGCCAGCACTATCACTATATTACTTTATATAATTACGGAAAATCGCGAGAGTGATAATGTTCTATAGCTCCGTCTGCGTTTTCACAAATGCGGGACCTAACGGTCCTTATTTTCTAACTGTACGCATTCTTTACTCCCTATTCACCATCCTCCTCTTAGTATCCCTCGCCTTCAGTTTGTTAATGTCTGGTAACACGGGAAAAAAAGACGAAAAACGTTCGAGGAATTATAGTATCGTCTTAAAATGCCGCCTGGTATTACTTACGCTGGAGGTTAGGCAGAATGACAGGGGAATAGACACAATAATAATGAAAGGGGCAATTGAAAGAAGGAGGAGGAAGTACAATAGAAATAGAACTAGAACCCAGTCTTGTTCAATATCGCTAACAGGGAATGTATGCTTGTCTGAGGTAGGTTGAACGCATTTTGTAACCTTTTATTTATATTCACCTTTTAAAGATTATACACAAGCTAGACCGTATTAGTAGTAAATGATATTTTTTAAATAGCAATAAAAAAAATGTATTTGTTACTTCAGAGCGATTGACCTTTTTGTACCGAAACGCGTGCGTTATTAAATTGTCATTGACCATGGAAGAAGACCCATTATACGTATAATTATAGGAAGAGGAAGCGGCGGAGGTCTGACTATTAAACCATATACATTTCCGGTTTTTCTTTCGTCTGGTATTGTTATTTTATAACTACTGTTACCAGTTGAGAACCGAACAGAATTGGTCATCAATCGATATATCGATTTATTCCGATTGCTTCCCTCCGGTAAGCCCCCCAACTACTTAAGTTATTAAAATCTCGTTTTTAATTCAGCCGAGTCTAACTTTTTGTATAAATGATATATAGGTTAACTCAAGTATAGATTCTTTGTACCTTTGTACTTGTGTGAATATAAACTAAATAGTTTATAACTTGACTTTCTTTCATTGTACTAACACTGAGGTCTGTTCTACTGTTGTTTTGCCAATTTCAATAGATAGAGCTAGTCGTAGTCGACTTAGTAACATACAATACCTTTCTCGTGTTATTTCATGATTTTTCTAATTTATATTTCGTGGTTGTAACCTTAACGTTGGACTGAAATTCATTTTTTTTACTTACAAAAAATATAATCACGCTACCGTTTATTGACATGGTCAATTTGAACCAATTGATTTCCTGAAGTCTGTCTCCTCGCAGGATTGCATTTATAAATGTTAATTCAGAATATCATTACGTTACTTCCTTTAGATTTTGAAGTGCTCTCCAGTGAAATTTACTATAAAAATTGTCCCATAAGCGATCATTTTTCTTTTTTAGCCATCCATATTTTGCGTTTCCTTAATTTCCCACTTTTAAAGTTTAAATTTTGCAATTTATTTTGGGTGCCGGTTATTTAATTTCACGAAATAGTTTATTGCGAAGGCCTTCGGTTTTCCTCCATCGTTCTGTCGAAAAAAGGTGTGACCCGAATGCATCACCATTTCAATATTACCTAAAATCTCAACTCGAGATAACTTCCTCGTTTTTTTTTTGTTTAACAACCGACGAATTCTTTAAGGTAACTGAACACCGCAAATTAAAAGATCAGGTCGTAGAGGCTGTGTTATCAATATAAATGATCGAGAAATAATCACGGGAAAATAGAACAAAATAACAAATAATTCGATTAAATAAAAATGTTTTTTCGATGATTTACCTAGGTTCGGTGTAGTCGGTTGCGTGTAAGCGAAACATCACGTGATGTTCTACAAAGGGGGAGTTCCGACCGATAACAACGGTTGAAACCTCCGTCAGGTTAGACCCTTGTTGAGGCCGCATTGGCCCCTTGTTTTTTGACTGATAAATTGCATTAACGATCTGTCATCGAATGTCGTCTATTGTTTGAAATATGTCAGGCTTTGTCAAATTGTCCAGACCCAGCATGTCCCAGGGGACTGTCATTCAGCAGCGTCAGTTGGAAAACAATTTCGCGGTAGCCACACCCGAGGAGTTCGTTAAGAGATTCAAAGGAACCAAAGTTATAAACAAGGTAATTATTCTTGTATATTATTTTTTTCGTGCTCATTTGTTTTTTCAATTTCAAACCTCAACGTTTTCTATTTGTGATTTAATGGAATTGAATCTGGGCCTTTGATTCCTTTGTGTTGTTTATTAATTGGCATCAGGAATGTTGTTAAAGCCACTCTATGTTATTCAGTAAATATAGAAATAGAGTTTAATTCAATGATAGATAGCTTAGGATATAAGACAGTTAGTAATAAACAAAATAGGTACTTCATTAATTCTTCTTTAATTAGGTACATTTTGGGTTTGATTACATAAAGTTTATCCATTTATTCCTACATATCTATTGTATGTATCAATTTACATATATTTAAATTACCTTTAAATTTGATTATTATGACTATTGCATTTTTTCAGGTGTTAATAGCGAATAATGGCATAGCTGCAGTGAAATGCATGAGATCTATACGAAGATGGTCATACGAAATGTTCAAAAACGAAAGGGCCATCAGGTTTGTTGTGATGGTCACACCAGAAGATCTGAAAGGTATTGTAATAATTTTCTATTCATTGAAGTTTATAGGTTTTAATTGGTATCTGTATTTTTAGTCTCTGAATAATAATATTTCAGCCAATGCTGAATACATCAAGATGGCAGACCACTATGTTCCAGTTCCGGGAGGTACCAACAACAATAACTATGCTAATGTTGAGCTAATTGTTGACTTGGCTGTTAGGACACAAGTTCAGGTGAAATTATTTGCAGTCTTAACTCTGTTTGATATTTATATGTGTTCTTACATAGATAGAGTGCACTCTACATTATCCATGGCATTTAAAAATTATAATACTTTGATTATTATGAGAAAATATTTTTTTAATAAATGAAAAAATGTTATGATACAACATTTATGATTTCCATTAACATATGTATAAATCCCATATAAAAAAAGGTTACCATTTCTAACTAAATGATGCAATGTTCTGTTTTTACCTGTCATTCACTGATTGAATTTTGTAAATTAATATTTTAGTAGTAGTCAATTTTATTTTGTTGTATGTCTTATTTAACAAAAGGCTGTCTGGGCTGGTTGGGGTCATGCATCAGAAAATCCAAAACTACCTGAATTATTACACAAAAATAATATCACATTCATTGGCCCCCCTGAAAAAGCCATGTGGGCCCTTGGAGACAAGATTGCTTCAAGTATAGTAGCTCAAACTGCAGAAATACCAACTCTTCCATGGTCTGGTACAGGTTAGTTTCCCTTAATAATTATCGGTTTCCCGTATTAACAGTTTGATTTTTCTACATACACATATTTTTTTATTGGGGAGATATATTTCTTGCCAAATTATTTATTATTAAAATTAAATTATTTGTATAGGTTTAACAGCACAGTATTCTGGGAGAAGGATAAAAATAAGTTCAGAATTGTATAAGAAGGGCTGTGTGACAACTGCTGAAGAAGGACTGGCATCTGCACAGCGAATTGGATTTCCAGTTATGATAAAAGCCAGTGAAGGAGGTGGAGGAAAAGGAATACGTAAAGTTGAAGCAGCTGAAGAATTCCCTAATTTATTTAGACAAGTAATCTTTTTTCTTTATTTTTTGTAATGATTGAAATAGTAGAAATAAAAGCCTTTCATGTGGGGTCATTGACCAGACCTTGAGTGGATTAAAACAATTGTACTTAATTAAGTACAACTGCTAATTTATATTTCTTTCCCCCAAATTATTAAATGCACATTTTTCATTAATATTATTTGATTTAGTGGTGAAAAAAGACCACTTGAACATAGATAGAGTCAAAATTTCACTCTGTAAAGTTATAAAAGATTAATAATATTATAATTAAAATGTTTGTAGGTACAAGCTGAAGTACCTGGGTCTCCAATATTCGTAATGAAACTAGCAAGGAGTGCTCGTCATCTTGAAGTTCAGTTGTTGGCAGATCAGTATGGAAATGCTATATCACTTTTTGGAAGAGATTGTTCCATACAGAGACGACACCAGAAAATTATTGAAGAGGCCCCAGCTGTTGTGGCTAGGCCTGAAGTTTTTGAAGATATGGAGAAAGTATATATAGATTTATCATTTACTTATTAATGTCTTATTAAATATGACAGGTGTCCTACTAAAATTATCTTGTTTTGGATCTTCTACCTCTTTTTTATAACATTGTATGCATAAAACCAAAAATGTACTGCTTAGAGTTTAATGACAACTGTTGACATTGCTTACTTTGCACTGCCAAAGTACCTAGATCCAGAAAATTTGAGGATTTTGCCAATATATGTGTAGAGTCTTTGGTTTGGTGCATTCAGAATATCTTAAGCATAGAATATTTAAATATCAATAAATTCTTTCCACAATAAAATATTATAATTATATAATACAGTAGCTATTTTTCTGTTCTATTTCTTTATTTGGATTTTATGCGTTAATATTGAGTCCATGACATATTTATAATGTGAATTGTTAATGCAGGCTGCAGTCAGATTGGCTAAAATGGTTGGATACGTGAGTGCAGGAACTGTTGAATATTTGTATGACACTGAGGGTTTCTATTACTTCCTGGAACTGAATCCAAGGCTCCAGGTTGAACATCCTTGCACTGAAATGGTTTCAGATGTTAATTTACCAGCTGCTCAGCTTCAGGTAAAGTGATCTGTGAGGTATTACAATTGTCATTTGGTATTGTTTTAAAAATAATTATAGTGGGTTTTTTAAAAACAGGTTTCTATTTAATATAGGATGAAGAGTCCAATAAAGTATTATTGATGTTTTAGGTTGCTATGGGGTTACCTTTGCATAATATAAAAGATGTTCGAGTGCTGTATGGTGAATCTCCTTGGGGTGACTCTGTGATAGATTTTGATCAACCTCGACATAAACCTCAACCCTGGGGGCATGTTATAGCCGCTAGAATTACAAGTGAAAATCCAGATGAAGGTAATTTGTGATAAATACTGCTATGACTGGTTTTGAAAATATTAGTGTCAATCTATTATTTTTTGCCTAATCTTAATCATAGTTAGTTGTATTATTTTTTGATAGGCTTTAAACCAAGTTCTGGAACAGTACAAGAATTAAACTTTAGGTCTTCAAAGAATGTTTGGGGTTACTTTAGTGTAGCTGCATCTGGAGGTTTGCATGAATTTGCAGATTCACAATTTGGTCACTGTTTTTCCTGGGGAGAGAATAGAGAGCAAGCTAGAGAGTAAGTTTAATTTTTTATATATCTGAAGTGCTTTTATATAAACAGTTTTGTTTGTGCCCTTTGTGATATGATAAGAGGAATATGTTTATTTTGTAGAAATTTGGTCATTGCTCTGAAGGAATTGTCTATACGAGGGGACTTCAGAACAACTGTTGAATATCTTATTACACTATTAGAAACAGAAAGTTTCCAGGTTAGAATATTGTAATATTTTACGAGAAAGTTTATTACATTTTTAATATAATATTGTTTGACTTGTTCTTATTTTGCAGCTGTATTTTCAGAAAACTCAAACATAGAATTTATTAATTTAAAACTAAATTGATTGGGATTAATACAAAGTAATTTTTGATAGTCTCTAATTAAATGATAATTTAATGTAATTATGTTTTCAGATAAATGCAATTGACACTGCCTGGTTGGATATTTTAATTGCTGAAAGAGTGCAGTCTGAAAAACCTGACATTCTCTTGGGTGTAATTTGTGGATCTCTTCATATAGTGGATCGTAAAATCTTAGATTCCTTTCAAAATTTTCAAAGTGCATTGGAGAGGTATAAACATTTGATGGTCATTAAGTGGCTATAATAAAGACCTACATTTTATTATAATAAACTATTTTTTTTGCAGAGGTCAAATTTTAGGAAGCAATACTCTTGATCTTCAGGTCAATGTTGAATTAATACATGAAGGATATAAATACAAAGTTCAAGCTACTAAATCTGGTGCTAATTCATATTTCCTTGTGATGAATGGCTCATTCAAAGAAATAGAAGTTCACAGGCTCTCTGATGGAGGTATTGTATTTATATTTATTGATTAGAAAACAAAATGAAGCTAACAGAGTATACAAATTATGAGAAAAGTGAAACAGATAATGAAAGAAATCTCAAAACTCAAAATATATTGGTAATCATTAATTATTTTCTTTTATAGGTATATTACTATCACTTGATGGATCCAGTTTCACAACATACATGAGGGAAGAAGTAGATCGGTATCGTATAGTCATTGGGAACCAAACATGTATTTTTGAGAAGGAAAATGACCCTTCATTACTCAGATCACCTTCTGCTGGCAAACTTCTAAGTCATCTTGTTGAAGATGGTGGACATGTAGCCAAGGGCCAAGCTTATGCTGAAATTGAGGTTCGTTCATAATACTGGATAGAGCATAATACGTGAGTTAAAGAGATAATTGTCATTATCTATAACAATGCCATATTTTTAATTTGCATTGTTTTAATTTTAATTTGCAACATTGGAAGGTAGGACTTACCTACCTTGACACCTTGAAATTGACACCTCACGATTTTCTGTCTTATGACTATTGTAATAAAAGATATGAAACTGGTAACCAATTTGATTTTAAATATCAAGATTAATTAAAACTAAATATATGTAGATGGCCATCCATACAACTAAATAACAAGGAACAATAGTCAATCAGGAGACCTGGTTCATGAACTAATCAATTTAACTAAACACTGTTTATAGGAGTATTTTTGTTTAGTGATATGTTATTTTGTTTAATTTTAACAGGTAATGAAAATGGTGATGACTCTGACTGCTGCAGAAGCAGGCACTGTATTTTATGCAAAGAGGGCTGGAGCTGTGCTTGACGCAGGCACAATTATTGGTCATCTGGAGCTTGATGATCCTTCACTTGTTACCAAAGCACAAGACTATAAAGGTCAATTCCCTGAGTTGGATGTTTCTACACCTACTGTAGGAGATAAACTTAATCACAAGCACAACCATTACAGACAAATGTTGGATAATATATTAGCAGGTATTTATAAATGAATGTGAACCACTGTTTTTTTTTAATGAATTTTGTAATTATTAGATTATGATACTTTTAGTCTACCTTCTGTTTCATTCAGTTAATTTGTTGAATTAGAACTTACATTCTGAATATCTGGAGTTGAGGACACTTATAATTTGATTTTTTTCTTCCTTTTTATAGGGTATTGCCTTCCTGAACCTTATCATTTGATGAGACTTCGAGAAGTAATAGAAAAGTTCATGACCTGCCTGCGTGATCCCAGCTTACCATTGCTTGAACTTCAAGAGGTTATTGCATCCATTTCTGGCCGTATACCATTAACAGTTGAGAAGAAGATTCGTAAATTAATGACTCTGTATGAAAGAAACATTACATCGGTCCTTGCGCAATTCCCTAGCCAGCAAATTGCTGGTGTCATAGATAGGTATGTTGAAGGAATAAATCTAGACACGTTTATTGTTTTTATGTTCAGATTGGTATTGAATTAAGTAAAGAAAAATACCTGATATTTAATCTTAGAAGGCCTAGAATCACGATGAACTAATTCAATGTTTCCTTCAGTCATGCAGCCACTCTTTTGAAAAGGGCAGATCGTGATAATTTCTTCTTAACAACACAAGCTATAGTCCAGCTTGTACAGAGATATAGAAATGGTATTAGGGGTAGAATGAAATCAGCTGTACATGAGTTGCTTCGTCAGTATTTTGATGTGGAAAGTCAATTCCAACAAGGTGAGTGCATTTTTAAAAATTGATGTTGTTTAAAAAATGTGTTATATGTAATCAAAAATTACAAATGTAATCTTGAAATTTTTTATTTTGAACTTTTGATTTAATATAGATTTTTTTAATTATATATTTCTATTACAGTTTTGTAAATTATATTATTTTGTAAGTTTAAATGTTTACTGCTGTTCCTTATTTTTATTCTATTATATAACATTCTAGGTCACTATGATAAATGTGTTACATCAATTAAAGAGAAGCATAAAGATGATATGGCAGCTGTCACTGGAATAATATTCTCTCATAATCAAGTAATTCTTAATTTTAAAATAATATATTTAATCAATATTATTTATTTAGAAGATATCGGGTAGACTGTATAAATGGAGTTTAATAACTGATCTTTACTCAAAGATTAAAATGTTGCAAAAATGTTTTACTTGCGCTTTTTCTGTTCTGTAGTATTTTTTCTTTTTTTACATAGAGTATAATATAGATCAATGTAAATATATATTAACATAAACAAATATTAACATGTAACTTTAGTTATTAGTTCCATTCCAAGTGTATTAGGTCCTCATAAAGCTTGTATGTAAATTATTGGTTGTCAATAATTTGTTGTTCCTGTTGATAATTATTTGTTTTTGTGTACTTAGGTTGCTAAGAAAAATATGCTTGTGACAATGCTTATTGATCACTTATGGTCTAATGAACCAGGATTAACTGATGAATTAGCAACAACATTAAATGAACTGACTTCCCTTAATAGGAGTGAACATTCTAGAGTAGCTCTCAGGGCAAGACAGGTAAAAAAGAATTAGAGATTGGAAATAAAAATGTGAAATATCATTGTAGTTTTTATGGTATAATTTTATGAATGAATTTTGGCATTAGGTCTTAATTGCTGCTCATCAACCTGCTTATGAACTCAGGCACAATCAAATGGAATCCATATTTCTTTCTGCTGTTGACATGTATGGACATGATTTCCATCCTGAAAACCTTCAGAAGTTAATTCAATCGGAAACTTCAATTTTTGATATTTTACACGACTTCTTTTATCATACAAACAGAGCAGTTTGCAATGCCGCTTTGGAGGTTAGTATGACATATGAATTTATATATTTTACCAATTAATTTATAATTTTAATACTTTGTTTAATAGCTAATTAATTTTCATGAGCTACAAAATTATTTTTAGGTATACGTAAGAAGAGTGTACATCTCATATGATCTGACATGTCTGCAACACCTGGAATTGAGTGGTGAAATACCGCTAGTTCATTTCCAGTTTTTACTTCCCAATGCACATCCAAATAGGTATGAATTAGACTAATATGAAAATAGGACATTTCATCTTTTTTTTGTTTTTCTTCTTTATTTTGAAGTTTGTTTTCGACAGTAGTTAATATTATGGTTTCTTGATAAACTATAATGTAATGGTCTAGGCAAAAATTTTGTGATGTGTGCACTTCATCTGGTGGTGTACTTCACAGCCCACAACGCACTGGCTGTATGGCTGCTTTTGAATCGTTTCAAAAGTTTGAGTCATACTTTGATGAGATTTTGGATTTACTCGAAGATTTCACAAGTCCAGCTGTTGTTTCCCCAAAAATAATTGAAGCAGTAGAAAACAGTTCTGAATCAAGAATGAGTACATCAATTAATGTTTCCTTATCCTTGGGAGATTCTATGCGTCCAATTGGTGTAGAGGATGAAATTCAGGTATGTCTGTCATAATTTCATTGAAAAATAGAAATTGTATTCATATATTGTATTCACCGGATTGTAGAATTGTTTATTACCTGGAATTTATATTTATATTTTTATATAAATTTTTATATATTTTTATATATTTATATATTTTTATATAAATGTGTTGTAATATATGTGAAACACCTGCAATGTTTTTAACAAAGCTAACACTGGATAACAGAGGTGAGTAGTAGTAGTATTTAGTATTGTTAAATATTATCCAAACGTTA
This sequence comes from Lethocerus indicus, assembly GCA_019843655.1. Lineage (NCBI taxonomy): Eukaryota > Metazoa > Arthropoda > Insecta > Hemiptera > Belostomatidae > Lethocerus > Lethocerus indicus. Next base: position 15,768,566 of record JACDQD010000008.1, read on the forward strand.
ATAAATGATTTCTCTTAGGTTGAGCCCATCCACATATTATGTATAGCCATTAAAGACTATGGGGATCTGGAAGATGAAAAGCTCAGTAAATTGTTTGGAGAATTTTGTGCCAGTCATAGGGATGAACTGAAATCAAAATCCATCAGAAGAGTTACTTTCCTTGCACTCAATAAGTGAGCACTTTAATATTTTTTACTGGAACTCATATTAAGAATTAATATTTTATTAAAGTATTATAAACTTAATTTTTATTTTTTAAAAATTGTTATAGTTATTTTTAAATTTTAATTGCATTAAATCTTCTATATGTGCATGATTTGTGGTATTTATTTATTTATTATTTCAGGCGGCAGTTCCCAAAAATCTTCACCTACAGGAATTGTGATAACTTTGCTGAAGATAGAATTTATAGGCATCTAGAACCAGGTATGGCTTTCCAGTTAGAATTGAACAGAATGAAAACGTACGATTTGGAAGCACTTCCTACATCAAACAGGAAGATGTACCTCTACTTGGGCAAAGCAAAAGTAAGTCAACTGGTTGAAATATTAAAAATTAGATATAAAAATTTTTAAAATTAATATTTAATACTCGAAAGAGAACTGAAAATAGTATGCTCTGCATCTGTAATTTAATGTCCACTGTTTTGATTTCAGGTTGCTAAAGGTCAATCTGTAACTGATTACCGTTTCTTTATTCGGTCTATAATTCGTCACTCAGATTTGATAACTAAGGAAGCTTCTTTTGAGTATTTACAAAATGAAGGGGAAAGAGTCTTGTTGGAGGCGATGGATGAATTGGAGGTGGCATTTTCTCATCAGCTGGCACGAAGGACAGATTGCAATCACATATTCCTTAATTTTGTTCCTACTGTTATAATGGATCCTGCGAAGGTATATACATATTAATAATGATATATGTTGTAGTAATATTGTAATATTATATATTTAAGATGAAATTAATTTTTATTGTTAAAACAGATAGAAGAGAGTGTCACCAATATGGTACTTCGATATGGGCCAAGGCTCTGGAAACTTAGGGTGTTACAGGCTGAACTTAGAATGACAATAAGACCTTCTCCTTCAGCAAGCACATCGAATATAAGACTATGTCTTGCCAATGACAGTGGCTATTATCTTGATATATCAACTTATAAGGAAGTTGTTGACCCTAAAACTGGAGTTGTAAGTGAATTTAATAATATTTTTTATCTTATGATGAATGAAAATATTTTCAAGTGAACAGATTACTTTAAATGATTTTTCTTTTTTGTCCACTGGAATAGATTAAGTTTGAGGCTTATGGACCTAAACAGGGGCCAATGCACGGGCTTCCTGTCTCAACTCCCTATGTAACCAAAGACTACTTGCAACAAAAGCGCTTTCAAGCTCAAAGCAGTGGAACTACTTATGTCTATGATTTTCCTGATATTTTCAAACAGACTTGCGAGCGACAGTGGAAAGAATTTTGTCAAGAAAGGTTAAATGGTTAGAATCAATTTTGTAACACTGTATAATTCATTGGTCCATTTTGTTTTAGGATTTGATTATTTATTTTATGTATATTTTTTGGCTTTATTCTTTTTAGATGATTTGACTATACCTAGTCAGGTTATGAACTGTGTTGAACTGGTTCTTGAAGGGGAGAACCTAATAGAAATGAAAAGATTACCTGGAGAAAATACTGTATGTAGTATTCAGTTATTTTCATTTTTCATTTGTACTTACAGTTCAATCTTGTTTGGTTGTGTTATTAATTTGCTTATATATTTGTTATTAGGTTGGTATGGTGGCATGGAGAATTACACTTAATACACCGGAGTATCCAGATGGTCGTGACATAATTGTGATAGCAAACGATATTACATATCAGATTGGATCATTTGGGCCGAAAGAAGATTTGATATTTCTGAAGGCATCTCAACTGGCACGTAAATTACAAATCCCACGTGTCTACATTGCTGTTAATAGTGGTGCTAGAATAGGTCTGGCTGAGGAGGTTAAACAGTTATTCAAGGTTGCATGGGAAGACCCAAATTCCCCTGATAAGGTGAATTTTTTTAGTATCATTTGAACATTACCTCATGGTATGAAATGGCATAAATGATCTTCATATGGTTATATTTTAATTTCAGGGTTTCAAATACCTATATTTAACAACTGAGGATTTCACTAAAGTTTCATCAATGAATTCTGTACATGCTATACTTATTGAAGATGAAGGTGAACCTAGATATAAAATAACAGATATAATTGGTAAGTTTAAAATTGTATAACTTATGTATCACTGGTTAACTTGGGGAAATACTTCCTGAGCTTACTATTTATTAATTTAAATAAAAATAGGTGCTGAAGATGGTCTTGGTGTTGAAAATCTTCGATATGCTGGAATGATTGCTGGTGAAACATCTCAGGCATATAAGGAAATTGTTACAATTTCAATGGTCTCTTGCAGAGCAATTGGCATTGGTTCATATCTAGTTCGATTAGGCCAAAGAATAATACAAATTGAAAACTCGCATATAATTTTAACAGGTTACAGTGCCCTTAACAAGGTATTATAAATCAAATAGTAATTAGAATTAGCCTTGTCTAGTAATGATTAGCTCCATATTGCTATTAGATAGCTTTGATATTTGGCTTATGACCTAGTGATAATTTTTGCATTGGCTTTTATATTAGTGCTTCTTACTAAATTTTTGATTTAAAATAACATTTCAGATTATGAATGATAGAGAATCAATCATTATTGTCCAATTGTTATAACATAGGAATATTTTTCATTAAATTAAAAATATTATACACGATGGCAAGAAACATCATCTGTGTAATTTAAAATTCTTTTCAGTTCTATGAACTCAAGTGATTACTTTAAATTGCCAGTATTAAAATGTTAAATTCTTTTATCAAATACAGAGACAAATATAAAAATTGCTTTTAAATAATAATTTTAATAATTTTTAGCTCTTAGGAAGAGAAGTATATGCATCAAATAACCAATTAGGAGGTGTACAGATAATGTATAATAATGGTATATCACACAAAACTGAACCAAGAGATTTGGATGGTGTTTATGCAATATTAAAATGGCTTTCATACATACCTAAGGTAAAAAAAAGTTCTAAAAATTTATATGTACTCTGAAGTTAATTTTGCTATTTTAATGTTCAGAATGTTTTAGTTTGATAATTATAGGTCAACAATTCAATAATAATTTAAGCTTTAAACTGTAATAGGATTTAAACTCTGTTAGAATAATTTCTGCTAACCTGTGTCCCTTTATTGTCCCATAGCTTAATTTCTGTTTCTTTATAACATTTGTGTTACTTATTCAGGACAAGAGTTCTCCTCTGCCCATGTTGAAATCGGCGGATCCTGTGGAAAGGGAAATTAGATACTATCCAACTAAAACTCCTTATGATCCGAGGTGGATGCTGGAAGGCCGCTATAATCCTAGTATGATTGATGGCCATATTAAAGAGGTTTAAACTATTATTATTCACCGATTATAGTTCATTCAAAACAGCTTATTTGAAAATTAGGTAATCCTGATGAATGGGAGAGTGGTTTCTTTGATCGTGGCAGTTGGGATGAAATCATGCAGCCTTGGGCCCAGACAGTGGTTGCAGGAAGGGCCAGGCTAGGAGGAATACCTGTCGGTGTTATTGCTGTGGAAACAAGGACAGTTGAGCTCAGGCTACCTGCAGATCCAGCTAATCCTGATTCTGAGGCCAAGGTAATTGTTTTTATTACAGTATATTTGCTATAATTTGTTGTAACACTTGCCATTTCCATAGACTTTAGATCGTTGCTCCTTTTCTTATTAAATATAAAAATAAGAATAAAAATTATTTTCTTTGATACTGATATTAGAAATCCTGAATTTAGACAATCTCCCAAGCGGGTCAAGTATGGTTTCCTGATTCTGCCTATAAAACAGCTCAAGCTATTCAAGATTTTAGTCATGAGGACTTACCACTCATAATTTTTGCCAACTGGAGAGGGTTTTCTGGCGGAATGAAAGGTAAATGTTCTGTATTTATTCAAAGCACTCTCTCTGCATTCTATTTACACATGTGTATTTATTTATGTAAATTAATTCATTGAAATTTTCTTAGATATGTATGAACAAATCATGAAGTTTGGAGCTTATATTGTGGATGGGCTTAGAGACTATGATAACCCGATATTAATCTATATTCCACCCAATGGAGAGCTTCGAGGTGGAGCTTGGGCTGTTGTCGATCCTACTATTAATCCACGCCACATGGAGATGTATGCTGATCCTGAATCTAGGTAATTATTATTTCAGACTTTTCATTCTATTTATATAATTTCTTGTGAACCTATTTACATATATTTATTTATGTTTTTAATTATTTTCTGTATTCATAGTTTTTATTTGGCAGTATCTACAAGTTTATAAAACCTAATAATAATGAGCATTTGCATCATTATTGATTGAATTACGATCATTATGATTTGAATCTTTCATTAGGACCTTTTGTGTTTGAATTCTTGTACTTGCAAATTGATGAGCCCCTTGATAATTTTTTGCCACTTCTGTGCCTTATATTTTTTAAAAATTTATATTTCTGAATTATTCTAAGTAGAATATTAGCAGTTTCTAATCAGTTCTTTTTTTTCATTCTCAAATTAAGTGATTATATTTTTGCAGGGGTGGTGTTTTGGAGCCAGAAGGTATAGTCGAAATAAAATACAGGATGAAGGATCTTGTTAAAACAATGGCCAGATTAGATTCTGTGATTGCTGAATTGAAATTGAAATTATCTGATAGCACTATAACAGCAGAAGAAAAACAAGAATTAGATGAGAAAGTAGCTGCCAGGGAAAAATTCTTGACACCGATGTATCATCAAGTGGCTGTGCATTTTGCTGATCTTCATGACACACCCGAGAGGATGCAAGAGAAGGGAGTGATTAATGTAAAAAATTATAGCTTTGACACTGTATAACTGATTTTACTTTTATGATATTTTTATGATTCTTAACCTTGTTTTATTTGGTGATAGGACATTGTCCCGTGGAGGAAGTCACGGTGTATACTTCATTGGAGACTGAAACGGTTGCTTCTGCAGAATCGAGTAAAGAGGCGTATGATTAAAATGCAACCAAATCTCGGTGATGGACAAGCTCAGGCCATGCTACGGAGGTGGTTCGTTGAGGAAAAAGGAACTACTGAGGTAAGTGTCCATATTTTGGATTTTAATCAATGATCAATGATTGCCTGTACAATGAACTAATTATAATTGCTATGAAAATTGACAGTATATTATACACATTTCAAAAATTTGACTGAAAACTACTTTTTACTTTTAGGCCTATTTGTGGGATGACAATGAAGCAGTAGTGGCATGGCTGGAAAATCAACTCACCACTGGAGAAACAGGAGAATCAATTATTATTAAAAATATGAAGAGTGTTCAGCGTGATGCTATTATACATCAGATTAAATGTGCACTAGAGGTTTGTAAAAATATCATTTATTCATCATTTTGTTCATTATAGCATTCCTGCATAAGTTATGTAAAGCCAACTGGATAGTCAAAGTTACATTATTTAACTTGGTTTGAACAAATGTTTTGACAAAGTGAATTTAACTGGTAGTTGCAATAGAGCTAATGTCAAAATAATTCCTTTTTTTCACAGGAAAGTCCTGATGTAGCTACTGATGCCCTTGTAGAGCTCTTTGAGACACTGACACCACAAAAGAGATCTGAAGCCCTCAGGACACTTTCACACTTGGAAGCTTTTTGTCTTTCACAGCCTGTACCTGTTGCTGAAAAACAAACTTCAATATCAGAATCATGATTTTTTGTTTCCTTTACTTTTTAGCTGGGAAAGAATTCTAGTTTGTTTTCAGTTTATTAGTTGGTAAAAAGTTTTAACTCTCAAAAGTTTAAATCCTCAAAGATTATTTATTATTTGTTAGAATCATTCCATCATTGACATACATTTAAATGTGATAATAATGTAATAAGAATTAAATGCATCATATACTGTAATAAAATATATGTATGTGTGAATGTGCTCATGTGTGTATACATATACTGTATCTGTAAACACAGATGTGCACACACGCACACACACACACACACACAGTGATTGGTATTACAATCTGTTAGTTAATAAAGGTGAACATTTTAAAATAATTTTTTTATTACCCCATAGAATAATTACCACAAACAAAAATTATTTATGAGGCATGTTCTTTCATGTACTTTGTTTTTTAATTGGGGAAATGCCAAAGGACTAAAAATGATGTGTCCATTTGTTTCATTTTATGTTTGCTACTATTATATTATGAATTGAAGATAGGTACAACCATCATAATTTGAGGATACCAGTCAAATTCAGGAAAAACAAAGTGAACTTGTAAAAGGCGATTTTTCTAGAAATTGTTCAACCATAACTGGATTTCTGTATGGTATGAATAGTTGGTGAAAATCAATTAGGTTGGTTGATCTCAATTACATGCATTAAAGACATGGATGGTGTCCAAGTACAGAGCACCAACACTAAACAGAATTCATCAATACCCACCAATGTGTAAATAATTATTAGTTATTTACATGTTTGATTTTTCTTTATAAATAAATTCACTGTTACATGAGATATAACTAGAACACATATTTATAAATAATTGTATCTTTTAGTGCTAATTTTCATCGTTTAATTAGTTATTGTTTGTTACTAAAAAACTGTCATGCGAGAGAGAACTGCCTTCAAAATAATTTAGAAATTCATTTTTTTGAGTTGGTGGGTTGTAAGTGTAAAATTTATTTTTGTATGCATTTTTGTGTCTATAAATATTTATTCTATATTATTTGTGTAGAATTGTTAAAAGTCTTGTTATATAATTTTATAAAAATAGAAAAATAAAAGGAATTTTTTTAACTATAGTTCTGCTTATTTTTAGCATTCCTTTATAGATCTGAAGATTAGTACCCCTGTTTTATGTGTATTCATATATATGCATATGTACCATGGTAGCAATCGCCCCATACACCATCTATACATACATTACAGGTTCACTGGATACCCATAGCACATCCTTCATAATCTGTACAATGTGACTAAAGCATTACAGATTATGTTAGATTTCACAATTACTGCAGAATATTGTCTTCATTTGGTAAGATTGCAATGGCCCCAGTGTGCAATTTAATGGGGCAACAAAATTTACTCCCAAAAAGCCATGAAATATCTGTGTGTGGAACCAACCTTGTAAAACCAGATGTCTGCATCAGCCCCAGAATCAGATTTGTTAAGGTTCGTTCCATTTTCTGGATAAATCCCACTTTTTAACTTTAGCATGCCTATCCTCGTAAACAGCCAGCCAGTGTTTTCCAATTCCTAATGTAATTCTCTTCAAGTTTTGCCAAAACTTTCTATGTTGAAATACATACACATACAGGAGCCCAATCTTAGTATCGTGTTGATTGCTACGAACAACTTGCTACTGTAACTTTACGTACAGTAAGTAACAAATAATACGAGCAGTTACAATTGAGAAACTGCCTATGAATCACATTACGGTATCGAATGTCCGACAGTGTACCTCATTGGTTCTCTTAAGTAGAAAGTGGCACTGAGCTGTAATGCCGGTATCCAGAGCACAGTGCCCTACGACACGGTTTTTCCCGTTAATGGGAACGTCCGGTGGCTAAATGTAGGTCTGTAAGTGTATTTTAGGGGTCGATACCGTGGGGGATGGTATGTGAAAGTGCGCCTCGTCGAAGGGTGTTTAAATTGCCATTCTCCTTCCGACCGTGTCTTCGGAGCGCCTCCCGGCAATAGTCCACGGTCCGATCTATGTCGATTTCGATTTCTATACAAATTCTGTTTATCAACTAGGAACAAGACCGTATTTGAGGAAGGGAGGATGTCTGAATGTAAGCCTATCGCAGAGACGTTCGCGGGGACAGTAGTCCTGGTGACTGGAGCGACAGGATTCGTCGGAGCGGTCCTAGTTGAGAAGATCCTGAGGAGCTGCCCACAGGTTGAACGCCTCTATCTTTTGATAAGGAATAAAAATGGATCAAATGATGTCCAACAAAGACTGGATGCTATATTCTCTCTCCCTGTAAGTCTCTACATTGTTACCATTTTTAAAATGTGGACTAATGCATAAATATGTTTTATACAATTCAGATTTTTGTAACATTCATGTTGTAACATCACAAAAATTGATACGCTGGAGAAAAAGTTGTCGAAGAAAGACATTCATCGTTTCAAATGTTTTCAGCTGTTCGCCAAACTTGACGAGGATTTACTTAGGAAGAAAGTCGTGGCCGTCGAAGGGAACATGAACCGCAGAGACCTGGGCTTGCGACACGACGATGCGAAGTCTCTCATCGAGCGATGCAATTTTATTTTCCACTCGGCCGCCAGCACTAAGTTCAACTCAGGCCTGAAGGAGGCGATAGTCACCAACCTGGTCGGAACTGACAACATACTTCAGCTGGCGAAACGCATGATTGCCCTACAGGTTACTACTATGGACAGTCACCGAACTGTATCTATCTGACTACCTATCTAATTAGTACAGAACTCAAGGTTAAGGAGCCGGTCGCCAAGTATTTTTGAGTGCAAAACTTTCACTCATGCTCAGAACTGGAAAACTTAACAACTATCTTTCTATCCATCTAGTCGGATTGTATTTAGTGTTCATCCGTACATTCAAATACAGAACTGCTCTGTGATTTCAGGCGTTCGTATACGTTTCGACGGCGTTTTGCAACTGTACCGCCGGCGACGTCGTCGCTGAAAAGGTCTACCCGAACTGTTGGGAGCCCAACCAGATAGTCGAAATACTGAAAAACTACTCGCCCGAAGACATACAGAAGAATATCAAACAGTAAGTTGTTGTCAGCGCGATTATTCGATCGTTTCCCAGCTAAAATTGTACCCTGTTAACGTTGGTTATTCGCGGCAGGATCATCGGCAGCCACCCGAACACCTACACTTTCAGTAAACTGCTGGCCGAGAACTTGCTACAAAGCGATAGGGAGCACGTACCCGTCTGTATTGTCAGGCCATCCATCGGTAAGTTCCCTAAGAAACTTTCATTGTACCCAGTACTAAGTACTACAGTTTCAGGTCAAAGAAGCCAGTGTGAAAAGAAAACGGAATGTGTGACGATACTCCAAACCCTCGTATACCCCCGAAATACCGTGAACTAATTTTTGTTATTTTTTAATTGGAATTATCAACCGCTATCGGAATTATTAATTTTGTTTTGGTTAATTACGGAAAATAATATTTCGGCTCGCGGGCCTCGTTAAGACCTTTTATATTCTTCGTCATTTAAGTTATTTGCAATTATATAATAGTTTTTAATTAACGGAAAAATACTGCCGTTTAAAACCCGACGCCAATTTATACCAGTCCAATATACTCACGCTGTAATTAGTAACACGAATTTCCAATTCTAGATATTATTTTCAAGGTATCTCTGCCAACGGGTTTTCCCTCAGGGGTTTGCATTCTGTTAAACTTTGGACCCCCTTCCCCCCGACAACTTCAAATAGGCTTCAATATCGTATTGTAGATAAGGAGAGTTTGTTGCCTAGAATTAGATAAGATCTGTTGTCCAATCTGTTGCTCCTAAATAATAATCCGCATTTTCTGTTTAATTTGGCGAAGGGACCACCGTGTTTAAATACCCGATCTCGTAACGGGTAAACATGTAACCGGTTCGGTTACTCGCCAGTAACAATGCTTCGAGTCCTGAATACGACTGCTTGTTGTCGCAGTCAGTAAGCGTAACGCTCCGACGTCGCATCGGGATATCACCGTTATTTTTAGGACGAGTTCGAAATATTAAAAACCAACATTTTCGTCTCGTAAAAATCATTAATTTTGCATAAAAATCTGATATTAAAAAAAAGAATATTACCGCTTACAATACCCCACCGGGGTTAGGGCTACTTGAAATGTTTTCATTGTTATGGTTCTTGGACTATGTGCGTCACGAATTAATGTGCGGCGAAACGAAAAAGTAGGAGGAGGTGTGAAAAAGTTAATTTAAACTTTTGCCACAAACGGAAAAATCCGCTGGAAACGGCTTTTCACGTGTGAAGGCCTCGGGGCTAAAACGGAAATGTATTGAATGGGCTTCGTACATGTTACGCGGCGGCCTCATTCATATACATATATTAAAAAAAATGGTGTGCAATGTTGTGCTATGCTGTGTGTGTGTTTCAGTGGGCGGTACAGCGGAATGTCCCGTGGCGGGGTGGGCGGACAACGACAGGAACGGTATGCTGGCCTTCTTGGCCGGGGCTGGCCGAGGTGTCTTCAGGAGCCTGCCGGCCGCAGGACACCTCACTGCCGACATCGTCCCAGCGGATATGCTCGCCTCGATTCTCGTTGCCGCCGCCTCCGCCACAGCGAACACAAGGTCAGTAACATTTATTTTATACTCTACCCTATTTGTCTTCCCGCTAAATGTGTCCACGTGGAACGTCTTCGGGACCAAGAGTCTCGGCGGTTCGATGTTCTCGGACTATTCGCAAGGGTTTTCTCCAGGGTATATTACCCCTGCGAGGTATATTATCCATCCGCCTATACGAGATTCGAGAGAGGTAGCTGACGGCGTGACTGGGCCAAGGATTCAGTTCTTATTGAGAGGTTGACGAGCCAGTCGCAGCAGCCAGTATTGAGAGCAACACTCGCAAATGCCGACCGGAATGGAGAATCAAATGAAAAAAATACCCCTGCGATGTCCTCCGCCGGTTTCCGATCGGGGAAGCTTGTAAAAAGAAATGGCAAGAACGATTCCCAGTAACCAGTCGCTAGGGCGACCTACCAGTTCACAACCGGGCATATCTCCTAGCTGTACAACCACCAGGATGACACGAAAGGGATAGCCCAATGCTCATCTCCCCGGCTTCCCGGGATTGAGTCGATCGCAAAAGCCTTCCAATCCTGTACTCACAAAATTGGTCGTCTCATTGCATATTTCTGCGAAATGGAACCGCATCCAACCAACTGGAGCCGACATTATTTTTTGCTTATCGTCATTTGGTTTCGCCCGAACCGGAGTTCGATAGTTATTGGACCGAAAGGATTCGTGGCGGCAGCGGTTACGATTCATTAAATTCTGTGATTGTCAATCTTCACAGACTCCTCCCCTTTGGGCATTATCCGACGGTTCCTGGAGAGTACGCAAGTTCCGTTGGGTAACTTCCGGAATCGGGCCGAGATCCGATGGACCGCGACTCCTGTATAATGCGGTCTGACCCCACTTCCGAGTTCTCCCACAGGAAGTGTATTGTAACGTCGGTTTTGGAGAGAGTCTTAACAGCGTCAATATGAAAGCTCAGTTCTATCTGTAAGGAATCGACGTCTTCGGCAGTTGTTTAATTAAAATTAAATTTATTGAAATTACGATTAAATTTATTATACAAAGCTTAAAATTGAATACACTGAAACTAACTAATAACATTACTAGTTTATGTTGCCCGACAGAAGTAAAATTTTATCCCACGATGTTATCTCAAGTTATATAGGCGTTAGCTACCTAGTATGCTACCTACACTAAGTACCGGTTAATTTTCAATGGATATTCTGTTGCGTTTAAGGAAATTCCAAGTTTACCACTTCACGTCGGGGGAGAAAAATGCGATAAAATGGTCGGACTACTGCCGGTTATCAATCGAGAAGATGAGAGAGTTCCCTTGCTCCGAGCTGGCGTTATACCCCAGGGCCAAGTGCAGGCCCAACTTACTGAGGAATAAAATATTTTATATACTGGCCCACTACATACCGGCCATCTTCCTCGATTTGTTACTTCGGTTAAGATTCAAGAAACCAGTGTAAGTACCGCATTGTGTCAGTTCTTGTTACATCATACAAGCGCGCCAATTACGTTATTTTAGTATAAATAATCTACATAAATCAAAATGAAGACAAAAACAACATATTTTTGTTATTAAGTTGTTTTCATTCTTTACAATAATGTTCAAAATATAATCATTTAAAGTTTTTCACTTTAGCTGGGGTTTAAATAAAAGGAAAAATAAAGTACCTTAATTATCACGTTATCCACAAAACTGTAGCACAACTAAAATACAATAAAATTATAAAAAAGTCTAATACTACACGTTATAAAACTTATGTAAATATAACTGTATAATAAAATACAACAATACCTCAAAGAAAAAAAGTGTCTCATAGATTACAAATATAATGAATAAAAATGTGTAAATGATTACATATTTAAATAAAACAAAACGATGTATTTTCACGGTAGGTAATAACTGTTTTTTGCAGGGTATTCGCTATCCAGTCAAAATACACAAAAGGGATGCTGCACAGCGGTTATTTCACTCAGAGGGAATGGCATTTCAGCACGAAGAACACGCAGGCCCTCATCAGGAAGTTGCTTCCTGAAGACAGGAAGGAGTTTCGGTTCGATATAGCGGAATTGGACTGGAAAAAATATACAGAAGACTGTGTACTGGGAATAAGAAGATTCTATCATAAACAGTCGCCCGATTCGTTGGAAGATGCCAGGAGAGAACTCAGAACGTAATTATAATATTTTAGGATATTTTCGAATTTCTCGCCACCAGTAATGAGTACACTAAACTCAAGTATACCCATTAAATTTGAATTTGGTAATTGGGCCTGTACAAGTGCTTTCCATCTAAACTGGAGTTATAATTGAGCTGCTTTCAATGCTAATAACGATTTGGGACAAGGAGTAAATGGAGGGAAAAGTTCAATCAATTTTCCTTCAGATTGGACTGATCAAAAGAACGAACTCCAGTTAACTGATTAGATAAATATTCAACTTCACTCAGGATACTTTCTAGAAGCCAATGGCCACGTTATGATTTCCCTTCCTTAAGTCAATCAGTCTACATTAAAACGATAGGTCAAAAATGTTTTATTCAGAAACGTTCGTCTATTTCCAGGAAATGGTTCATCGAAAAAGTATTCTGGATTTCTATGTTCCTGTTGACCTGGCTTGGTTTGGCCGGCACTTTGGGATCCGGCGTTTTGGCATTATTCTTCACCGGCCTCCTCGCTCTCTTCTGTATTTGGTTTTAGTTTGACCGAATTTTACCGTCGTTTGCATAAAATGTGCCATTTGTAGTACATATAGCGTTTTTGAATAATGACTCTTATTGTTGGACCTGTTTTTTATTTTTGGCTTCGCAATAAATTTTTTTTTTGGTAGATACCCGTCCCTTTTTTCTCAAATCAAGGTTTACCGTAAACTATAAGTGCGCAATGTTAATATATTTGAAAAGCGTAAGTATACCATATTTCGAAACTTTCTAATCAAATTTTATAGAATCGTTTCCTGTAAGTGTATAGGGAAAGGATGATAGAGAAACGTGTTATGTATTAGAATTAAAGAAGCGGAACTGGCCTGCAGGGAACGTAGTTTCCTTCACATTAAATTACTCAGAACAGATTTCGAAATAATGTCAGGCTTAGTGTAGTCGCTACCGGCCATCGCCATTGCCGGAGTTGGAAGTAGCATTTCATTTCCGAGAACTCGCTAAAGTAGGCGTTTGTGAAACTGTATAATGTTCCTTGTATTTCTCATGTAGTATATTTCAACACATCCTGTAAGAGAACAGGTTTGGATGATCGTTGGTTTCACAGAAGTAAACAAGTTCCAGTATTTAAATACCTTAGTTTAGAATAACTGTTTTGTGGTATTTAGTAGTATTAGCGGGGCGAATATAGCATCACTATGGGAATTTTTTTTCGTTTACTATGTTGCTTTGTTTGTTCTTGAATTATGAAATTGTTTGTTATGAAATTAACGTTTTTAACTGAGGTTTGTTGGTGCTCGACGCTGGCGCCCCCCTGAGGGTGGCGCGGGGATGCACTCAACTAAAGTTCGTTGGGTGCACTTGCATCGATAAACTAGAGGGTGGCCCACACCAACACAAATTAGCAGGCTTGAAATACCTCACAAACCGATTAAAAAAATACCCCCTCTCCAAAGAAAAATACCACCAATGGGTACATAGAGATGCTATGGAAATAATCTTCAAGAGTTAGGAGTAATATTTTATAATCATATTTTTAAGCTGCCTGCGAGTCGAACGATGAGCGCGTATATGTATTCTTGAGTTGAACATAAATCAATTTAAATTCTGCACACCCTTAAATTCGGATCACGCTTCGATAATGGCAAGTCCAAACAAAACAATGGTTTAAGGCGGCGCCCACTGTAAATGATCACGTGGCGTAACCTATACACGTTTAATTCATATACATACATAACCCTTCCGTCCATTCCGTAAAGTACATCGCGCTCTTACGAAATGGGTGAAATCACACTTTCACTTCCTGACGCACACGGCCAGCCGACGTCGCCGACGTTGTCTAATACAGGCCGAGACCGGTCAAGTCAATAATATGACTATCGGTAATTTTTATGTGTCATACTCAGATGGGGTACAGAACTCCAAGCTATTAAGCATAAATACAATTTCTGTATTTCGTGTATTTGCAAACCGCTTGTAAACTGACTAAAAAGAAATACTCGTTTGAAGTTGTACAGTTGACACGCATTGGTTACGGCGATCGGCGTATCTAACGTGGATAATGCGGAACAGGGGTCGGGAAAATGGGCGGGGGTTCAAGGTAGGTGCTCGTGACCGTTTTAAATGGTGAAAAAACCGGCCAGTAACAATGAAGACAGACTGTCCAACCGTCAACAGACATTAATATATTTTGAGGATTCTACTGAAGATGGCGACAAGCCGAAACCGGGGTAAGATCAAAATCGAATGAAACAGTGTATAGTGAAAGGGGATAAACAAATGACATCGTATATTTTTCGTATAGATTTTTATTTAAGCCAAATTTCTCATTTCCATTCGTCAGATTCTTAAAACGAAACAAAATATTATTCTTTCGGTAATTATAAAGTAGTTATATGATTCTCAACAATTGAACTATGTTGTCCAATACACATTATATTAGTCTGATTAAAATTAAGACATTAAATATAGGTGGAGTACTTTTCACCTCGTATACTTGTTGAAGGACCGGTCGTGAGTGCCCTAGAGCAGTCTAGAGAGGAGAGTGGTCCTGTGGTCGTAAGTTAATTTTCTCAATAATAAAGGGAATAATTATTGAAATACATAGAAATCAATGTCGGACAACTGGTTGTAAATAATGTTTAATCCAGTGGCGCATTACCGAATTCTATTCGGTGAAAGAAATAATCGAAAAAACATTATAAATGTATGCTATATTTTAACGACTTTTTCCTTATCGGATTTATGATTTCGAGAAATAAAGTGCTTTAAATATTTACAGTTTATTGATTGGTTCTTAAAAATCATTTTGATTGATGATTTTGATATCTCCGAACCGTATTTTTTTCGAAAAATATTTTTCGGGTTAAAATTTAAAGCCGACTTCGGTGTTGCGCCTTGACCAATTTTGGAAATTTCCGGTATTTTGATTTAATTACAGTTGAAAAGGTGTTGGGGGTTCAGTATCCGGTCGTGTACAGTTTGAGAATCCTGTTCCACTCCTTGGGGAAGTTCCTCTGGACGTGGGACAGGACGGTCTGAATCTGCCTAATGTCCTGCTGGCTGCATTTGCTCGCCGGGCAGGATCCCCTCAGCACCAGCGGCGCGTAGCCTGTCATCACAATTACATTACATATCTCGTTACATAAGGTACATAATTAGCCGTATCCGTCGGTATATAGTGAAGTTATCGACACACTGAAGAATGTTAATTGGACATTTAGGCACCAAAATACAGTTCGTCAATATAGCGGTATTTAAATAAAGTATTCGGATACCGCTTCTAGCCGCGTTATAAGTATTTTAAAGCTCATTAACACTTTAGATTTGGGAAGTATGAGGTTGGAAAATAGATACCTAGGCGAGCTGATAGGTAACTTAAACGACCCTTAAAAGCCGTCTTAAAGTTGACGTCCGCCTGTGTGCTCAGCACGATAAACGCTTCTGCCTTATCAACTCCAGCTAGAGAAAACGTGTGGTACTTCACAGCTGTTTAATGACCGGACTAACTTTCAGGTTTACGCTGTTAACTATTTGGGATATCAATAGAACGTTCACTTTAAAAGAAAACATTATGCTGACATCACGAGTAAAGAAAGGGTAAGTCCAGATACCGTCTAGTTAGATGGATTGTGCTCTAATGTCTTAGATATTGAGGCCTAAATTTATAATTTTTATATATACGAAAAATGACCAAACGGAAACTCGTTCCGTGGTATTAATCTGGATATTTTAAGTTGACGTATGTTACTCATCAGTAATAACCTATTTGGGCGTCCCGTGTTTATCCCACCGTCATGGTAACGCTGGTGGACGCTGAGCGACTTCAGAAGCAAGAATATACCGAGTCTTTCTTTGCTTTTAGCTTCAGCGCAACAGACTTCTGGCAAAATACCAACCCTGAACTCAGTTTAGCGGAAAAAAGTTGAGAGCCAATGTTTTAAAACAACAAGGAGTCGGTAATCCGTCGATCGCAAGCTGCAGATAGATCGCGGGGATATTTTTATCTTAATTGAAACCACGTCCTACATTTTAAAGTGTTTTCTTCTTTAAATGAATCCAATAAGCTAGATCTTTGGGTCGGGGATTAAATGACCAATAGGACCAGAGGCGCGGTGTAAATGATGGATGTGGATTCGTGCTTTGGTTTACTCACTTTTAAGCCTGTTGCCGACCTGGTCGCAATTGGCCTCGCCAAGTATACACTTGAGCTGTCTGGCGAGGTATCGCTTATCCTTGAGAGCCATGTCCAGTATGTCGTAAGGGTTGGGGCCGGCGGCCCTCGGCTCGGACTTTGTCTCGGCCCCATCCGCCACCGACACCGCCATCGCACACACTAACATCGCGGCCAACCAACACCTGCCCTGTTTAGCGTAACAAATAATATATCTTCATTTACACATAACAGGAAAAATATTTATATCCATCCAAAGCGTCATATACGCGACCTTCTGCGAGAGAGACCTGTCTGAAAATCGAGGGTACTGAAAGCATGAAGTTCGAAGCAACATTATATAAAATTCAAGCGAAGTAAATAAGGAATCAGGAATCAGGAATGTGCAGGAAATAACTTCTATGAAATTAATTAATCGGCCATCAGCTGATCAAAGAGAAAGAAAACATTTCACCCCAGTATCCTGATTTGCCCGTTATTTATATACAGCCGTTTTAGAATACAGCCCCTGTAACAATAAATATAAAGATAGACCACAACTTATTTGGAAAGTTATCTGGATATTTTTATTTACCGAGCTGTTAAATACTACAGAATTGGGACTAAAGTCCGTCCGCACATATCAACCAGTTGTCAATCAAACGTCCGTGCTCTATCGGGACCAAGACTTCAGCAACGCCCTTGGCCTTTACCGATTTACACTAAACACTGGGGTATAACAGATGACTTTGCACGTATAAGTGCAGTTGAGAAAACCGGCATGACTGAAAAAAAAGGAATGGAATAATGGTTCTACAATGGTTGCCTGCGGGGAATCTGTTGGGTTTTCTAAGTATTTTCAAATATTTAGGGTTAAAAAAGTAGTCTACAATCAAGTATAAACTACTCGATAAGAAAACAAATAAGATCTGAACAAATGAAATCCCAGGGTACACCAATTGAGTGCTATACTTGCGTATGAATATTCTCGGCATCGTCGTACACGTTACAGTCTCCCAGGCGACATTCGCAATTTATCCATGATGGCGAGAAGCCGAAACCAGAGATTGGTATCAGATGAACGCAAGAGTGATAGCAACTAATTTTATTAATCGATACTGCTGCTAGTTAGAGTTTTTAACTGTTTTTCCCCCATCGATAATTCTGAGCAACTTTCACTCTTTCCAAAAGGACCGACCGACGCGGTTTACCCGCGTCAATTCAACTTAGGTTCGAACATTGACGCCTCCCCGACGATAAGTGAAACTGATTCTGAGAAATAAGCGCGTTAAAGAGATAGGGCTTTTGGCCGTTTCTTCGGTTACAGTTGGCCAAGGACAGTGGGCCGACTTTCTAGTCCCATTTCTTGCATTGTGATGTAATTACAGGAATCGCTCCGTGGGACACGAGCATGGGCAAACACAATGCTTTAATTTGTTCCGGTATAAAGACTTTGTTGAATAAAATTATGGAGGGGAGGTCAATTGTAGGGACACTTGTTCATTGCTTTTATGAGATTAATAGTTCCAACAGTAGGCATTGGGAATGATACAGCATGTTATAAAATAAAAACTTTTTTGCATGCCAATATTATAAAATGGTATCAGTTTATGGTTAGAAAAATGTAAACTAACAGGATGCCATTAATATCAATAATAATAAATTGGATAAATACAATTTTTCATGGAAAAACTAGAAAATGAGGTCAGTTTTAAATGAGATAGAAAATAAATATTTATACAGCATAATTATCAGAAAAGCTTAAATTATATGATGAATAATGTATAATAAGCAAATAAGAATAAAACTTGCAATATGTAAAATGTTTTGTTATTCCTGCCCAATTTCCAAAGTTAACTGCTAAGATGTTATTTTCCAATCAGATATCTTTAAATTGTAATTAATGCATACATAGTATCATCCACTTACCTTTAATGATAAATTTGAATTCATCTTTTGATCCTCTGACAGGATTTGCACTAAACGATGTAAATCGGTGTTTACCAGTCAATGAAACAGGAAATCAGCAGAGTGCTCTCTACCATAATCAGTAACTGGCCCTCTGTCTGTTGGTACTGAACTTTTAAGCAGACTCTCACTATCAGCAACAGCAACCCCACCATCCTCCTTTCCCCCACATCAGCCCTCTCCATCATACCTACTTTCCTCTCCCCACTCATCCATCTCCCTAACTAATTTTTACAATGAAATGAAATAAATAAACTACTGACAATTTTAAATAAAACAAAAATTCAACTGAAGACCATAATATCTCAAATAAATAAAATATTTCAAATTAAACAAAAAAATATTAATAAAATCAAAAGGATATTTTAAAATCATGGTAATAAAAGCAGCTTGATGCAAAATGCAACAAACAAAATATAGAACATCTTTTAAAAAATATATTTCCTTATTTAAATTCATGCTAATGGAAAATTTGTTTTTGGCCATTTTAAAAATGAAACAACCTTGCAATATGAATTAATACATTGGTCTAATTATTAATAACTTAGATAACTACATAAGTACAGTTCAACAAGGGTAAATGTATCAAATTTTAAATACCGATAAATATGTCACACATGTACTTTTGAAGTCATAATAAAAATAAATATATAACAAAACTTTTTGACAATCACATGAAAATATATCTTCTAAATTATAACACAAAGTGTCAAAGACACGATAAGCGTATAAAGAAATTATAATGACAATATTTATAATTCTAACAAGTATGTATGAAACAATTAAAATCACTCTGATGATTACAAATTGAAACAAATATACTGCTCAGTCTGCAATAAAGAAATGCGTTTTGCTTTAGGAGGAGTTAATCGGTGATATTGAGACGACATTTCAACTGACTTGGTGCCTGACATGAAAGTTGACAACATATTCTGAATTGGTTCTTTGGACACTGATGGCAAAAGGATCTGTTGGGTGAAATGTGAAAGCAACAAGTCTTCTAGCTGCGGGTGGAGCACTACGGCCCATCACACCTGCATATATGCGAAATTTCAGAAGCCCAGAATTGCGAGCATAAAACCTAAAATAATTAAAAAAGTATAAGAAACATTTCAAAATATATTAATACAAAACTAACATTCAAAGCATTAAAATTATTAATGAATAGAAATTATATTAATAAGTAATTCAACTAAGGTTAAATTAATTGTTGTGATACATCTTACATGAACACTAAAAATGGTGTTATCTATTTGTTAAATAACTAAAAAAGAATTATTAAAGTTCATATTAGATTATGTGAATTTCTAAGTCACAGATATTTAGGTATTATTACTCATTTTATTCTGAAGCTAACATTTACTGATAATAATAATAATAATAGGATAAAAATGTTCAATTAATTTAAAAAAAAGATTAATATTAAAATAATCATTCTCACTTTAAAAAACTAACAATGAAATAAACAAATATTTTATAGAAGTACCTATCATACACAAGAACAACTATAATAATGAAAAGATATAACATAGAATATAATTTGTCTTAAATTAATTTGCTAAGTTAATAAGTACTGTTTCTTTTGTATTCATTGTTAAAATACCTAATGGGATGTTCTCCACATGCTTTGGGACGCTCCATGGCCGAGACCCACTTGTCATCGTAGCTGAAAAGTGATAAATCAAGATAGGGACTACCGCTATATGACTGAGAACTAATTGGCAACTGTGCCAGCATTCTCTTTGTTGCCTCCGTATAACCTCCAAACCTTGCACTAATTATTGTCTGTTTGAACCTCTGCTGTGACAGTCTAATTAAAAAAAAAATTATATATGAAAATATGTAAGTATTTCTTAAAAATAAAACAATGCAAATCAACATATCAATTCAATGAAATTTAATTAATGCAATAATTAATGATATCAAATATAATTACACCTGAAATAAATCTTTGTAAGTTGATATACATAAAGACTATTGGAATCATTCTTTAAAATTTATACCTGGCATAAATATTGTTCGATGGTGAACACATGAACTGTGATCCAGCCTGCAGTCTTGCATTTCGAAAATGATCACAAAAATTTTCAAATAAGTACAGTAAATCTTCTGAAGTGTTTTCGTACACTGCAATGACCTATAATTAATACAAAGTGTAATTCTATTATGTATAAAAAATAGATTCATAAGCAAAATAATTCCAATTGAATTTATTAATTTAATGTGGGATTTAAAATGAAGGTACCTTCAAGATTATTAATAACATTTTTTCAATTGATTTACCTCTGCTGATACCATATTGTAGACCATGAAGAACGAAGCCTGTGAATTGGGCTCTGTTGCTTTTAACGTGACTACATCTTCTGAAGCATATTTGATCAAAAGATGGGATTCATCAAGCAATTGCATCTTCCACATTCGAAGGCTCCTAAACTAAAGTAAATTCTACATTATTGGTACTGTATTTTATACATGAATAAAACAATGTAATTCAAAATGCTTTCATTAAAACAAATCATATTCTTATTTAAAAGAATAAACTTTTTAATAATTATAGAGTGGCACCTGATCAAAATACTGGCAAAACTTCCTGACTGACCAAGGATTCTGTGTTACATCTGAGATGAGTTTGGCTCGTTTGTACAAAAATACCAAAAGTTTGTGTTTTAAAGCATTAATACAATTCTCTCTGTAGGGCCTATAGAAGTTGTTGGGCGCATTAGACATAAATGTATATACAGTAGACAATATGAACTGGTCATCATCATGACAATATCGTCCTATTGTTCTTATATTTATAAATACGCCGTCGACTATGTGAAACACATGTATGGTTTGATGCTGAACAGAGAGAACAGCCAATGTCTCTTTATAAAGATATAGACCCTGATTGTGGGAAAGAAATATTTTATCCACTTTAAATTGCCTGGTATCACACAGCCTCCCATTGTGCAAATCAACAATATGTAATGAATAGTCCTCCAATGGCAATCTTGGATTGGGCGTGACGGCTTCATTGTTGGTGTATATTTCATAGAAATGTGGCCTGAGATCTTCAGGAATATAAGCAGCAGATCCTACTATGATATACCGGTTATCATCTGTAAAAAGACTACATTCTCTGTTCAACTGTTCGCCACTCGGTGCCACATTCACAACCCATTTCAACTTGAAGAATCTTTCAAAAACTTTATTTCTTATCATATAAGACTCGGCATCATTCTTGTGGCCTACGTATTCTCCCTTGCATTTGTGAATTAAATCAGCTACCGCACAACACCCTCGATACAGGTATACTTCCAGTGAAGTCTGGTCAGCAGAAAAAGCGACGAAATACTGACCATTAGGACTGAACTTCCTCAGGAAACACGGCGGTTTTTCGACATTGACAATCGTAAAATTTGGAAATATATTCTGATGAAAAGACCTGGCCACATAGAAATGGGTTCCCGGTTTGACAGCACCAAAAGTTTCCCGTTTAATCAACTTGTCGACGATATTCTGAGAAGCTATTTTCCTCGGTTTAATTACTTCATTTATTTCCATTCTTCGAAGAATATCATAATGATTTGTTTATTAGCATTTGATGATAGTCGACATCGTCCGGTTGAAGCCTCGATTGGCCTAATTTGAACCAAATCTTGAGTATATAACAAAAGCAAATGATATCACAGCGCACAAATTATAACAAACCATGTAAACCTACAACTGAAGTAACGAAACCTGACCACAATAACAACAGTCGAGGAAACATACTGACACAGTAAGTTCTACATGTGTCAAACTGAGAAAACACTTATGTCTCTAACTCTAATATTAATGTAAATTAATATGCGAACTACGTGAGAAATTAACAGATGTTTAGTTTCATTAATGAATTTTAAATATTATGAAATAAGATCAATTTTACTGTAGTTGAAACACAATTGTAACAATATATTACTTTTAATACTACGATAAATATTTTCATTTACTTCAAATCTGTAACATAAGTGAAGATGAAAAAATGATAAAAGCTGCTAATTATTGTTACATTCTCTCTGGAGTTAATATTTATTATAAGTCATTCTATATTTATAATATTTTATTACTGTCATATTGTTTCTTGGATTATTTTGTTTGATTTGATTTTGAAATTAAGAAGAGCACTATTATTTTTTTTTAATGAACAGTATAAAGTTTTTTTAAAGTACTGGTACTTTAACTACTTTTGGTTGGCAACAATTCAGTTTCGAACGGAGCACTGCGCGTTCGGTTCTGTGTGCCGCTTAAATTTATATTCTTGTTTTAATTTTCTTTTGCCTTTGAATGCCTATTCCGTAGAAATCATAATGAATTTAAGTATATTAAGATAAATACATTTCAGTATAAGCCAATCATTCACTTGTTGCTTCAGGATATAATCTTGTAAATGAATAGGGCTACTTGTTATAATGGTAAGAATATTGTACTAATTAGTTATAATTATAACTTTGAATTTAATATTATATACTTGTTGCCTTTTAATATAAATGGAAGAGTAAGAATGTATTCCATTTGAATGAAATACACTATTATTTGGATTATATATAATAACAACTGTAAGACAGTTGATTCTAGTATTAATGACCTTGAATATGATATATTAATTTTATGTAGGTATATGTATATTGTATCTATGTATATTGTTTGGTCATTTTAAGATATAACAAAGGTACATAAATGGACAGTATTTATTCATATATATATATATATATATATATATATATATATATATATATATATATATATATATATATATGAGAAAATAAATAAGATTTATATTCTTTCCTGTAAATTTTGAGATGGTGTAATCTAGTGAAAGGAGTTTCTTTTTACTAAATCATTTTATATGATTGTTCTACATGCATTCTTAGTCAGGGGATGTTAAATAATTAATTAATATTTTTAAAGTTCCTCCAGTTGCTGAAGAATTTATTTTCTGATACATTTCTGTAGCACTTGTAACCTTATAGTACATTAAAAAAAACTTTCAGAAAAAGGTGTTATGCTGTTTATCTTGATTAAAAAAGTTCATTTCATGTCTATTTGCAATAATGTAAATTTATTTAAAAAATTGTACCAATTGACTATTTTCATGTTACAATAATGATTACAGATTCAGTATAATATCAAGATCAATTCGAGTGGCATCAAGATTCATATTGATTTACTAATTTTAATTTGAAAGTTTAGCTCTTTTAACTGAATTGTACACTTTTCAGGATGTAATTAGTCATATGTTTATGACATAGTCATTGAAGAATGGTTCTTAAAACATATTATGCTGTCTTAATTAAAAATGGTACTAAAATGCAAACCAATATTATTGAATTTATATCTACATGTTGATAATTTTCTAAATATTGGAAAAATGTTTGCAACCATTTTTCAGTTGTTCCATTGATGTTATGTTGGTTTTCAAGTTTAAAATTTATCTTAAAATTACATATTACTTAGTGTGCTTGGTGAGTAACATAAATTAAATACGTAAAATGCAATATGTACAATGTTTTTCTCTTTATTATGCATGTAAAATTCTATGTATATCAGTTTTCAACATTCTGTAGGAATATATGTTTAGTAAATAGTAAGTAATGCATAAGTCTTAATCACATTAACAGAATTTTAACATTTCTCTCTGTTTAGGTGTTGCACAACCTGAAGTATGGTCTACATGGTGATTGCTTCCCAATGGTAAGTAAATCTTATATTAAGAAAGAATGTATTTATTAAATAATAACTATTGTGATAATCAAAACTTTGTTCAAATCATTTTTGTTTTGTTCACACTACAAAACTTAGCTGGACCAAAGTATAATTTATAGATTCATTATTAATGTATTGTTTTCCTAATGGAAATTATCCATTCAGGAATATTTTTGGAGTAATGTTATACTGTATTACCATCATTTTTGTCCTCTCCTAGGGTGGGTGCTAGAATTATAATTCCTCTTGGTCTTGAAAATAGGTTTCCAATTTTTTCGATCCATATTTTAAACTGTTCATAGTAAACTGAAACAGTTTGAGACGGTAAAATAATATATTTCTTTTGGATTTTCATTTCAATATAATCCATATGCTTGCTCTCTGAACAAATATAATATTCACTGTAGGTAGGTAAATTTTGGCTAAGTAATGTGGCTGAGAATTTTTTATAATCTATATCTGAATTACATCTGAAATGACTATTAAAACATTTTCATATGTTTGAATACTACTCTGATGATTTTTAATTATGAAACTTTGTAGTGGTTGGAAACAGCAGGGTGTAATTAAAGTTCAGGTTGTGAATTCAATGATACTTATTAAATGATTAGCTTTACTTGAACATGTTATTAAACACCATTTTTAACCCACTAATTATTGTCCACTGGACTGATTAGTTTGGGAACAGTAATTAATAGTGTATATATTAATATAAAATAATATAAAATTAATATAAAAGTTTTAAACGAAGAATTAATTTTAATTGCAACTAGAGTTTGAACCTGTTGGTATGTTAACACTGTGCCACTGTAACCAAGCAGTTGTGCAAATTTACAATATTTTATTTCCTTTAAATGTTAATCTTATAAATAAAGTTGAAAGTATGTATGTTTGTCCAGGGTAAACACCTATACTAAGTGTCTCATTGTTATAAAATTCGAGATGTAGTTGGCTTTGTAGTGGACATGGGAATATGATGTATAGCATGGTCTGATTCGAGCTAAGGATGGACTGTACATGATTAAATATTGTTTTTACCGAACTGTCTTAAAGTATTTTCTTCCATACTGTCTATTTAACTGTATTTAAACTATAAAACTGTATTTAAATAAATGTATTTGTATTTATAAATAACCACTAGATATTGAAATGTCCTGGTCTCCGGGTCGATATTTTAGGCGTTGCGACTGTCGGAGAAGTTGACGTCTGTATTGTGGAAGTACAGCCCGCGGGAATTGCAAAGGGGTGGGGGGGATATGTGTGCTAGGTGTGTCTTGAATAATATATGACCAATTAACTGGGCCTTATACCGTCCGAAGGGCGATAGGTTTGTGACGTCCGCCTAATTGTGTTAGAGGGGTCCCAAAGCCCAGGCCTACGAGGACCCCTCTCCGGCCGGACTTGGGGGCACCGTCGAATCGAGAAACGGGATGATATTGACGATGTTGACGGGGTTCAAGTTGCGCCATAACAGAACATACTTGAATCTCGAAGGCAAAATACAAATTCATTACATCAGAACTGTTGAAATCGGTTGACCTGACCGTTCTGAAATTTTCATGTATCTTCTGAAGGGATTCTAATAGGTTTAATTTGTTAACTGTAAAACACTGGAATAACTTACCTCATACTCTCGTGGACCCAATTTCGTCAGAACGTGGGCAAATGAAATAACACTCACGTTTCAATGATAGGTAGACATAATATAATTATATGCAGGTTGACGAATGAGATGTTAGAACGTTAGTTATCGTTTCAGACACTGTAGTTGGTTGGTTTAATTCGCTATCGTGTTTAGCGCGTACTGTTGCGGAATATGGGATTTTTATATCGGTTACAGAAGTTACAGGTGAATACAAAACGATAATGACAAAGAATTAAAATCCGTTTATCAGTAGGTTGTAAGCAACTATACATTAAATTGGATTTCGTCTATAATCATATAATTCTTTACAAAATTACGCCAAAAATGCCATTTGACTGGAAATGTTTCAATGTTGTATTTCCGGATAAAGTTGAAGATCTAAACTATTGGGTTCAAATTTTTTGCGTTTGTATTGGATAAGTAGCTATTTACGAGGAATGTTGAAGGACACGGTTTTTTATTTGTTTGCATTCATCCTAATAGTGTCGCGTAATCGAGACTGTTCTTTGTAGGAAGGAAACGATATTATTATTTCAAAAAACTTGAAAATTTGTGGGTTGATTGAATAATAAAAGAACGCAGTAAACGAAGTTACAATGTGTTTGGTTGGAGATAGTCGGGGGTCAGGTTCATGTGGCGATAAAGCAGGCAGGATGATTGGCGGACATAGTATGCGCCCAGGGGTAAGGGGGCTAAGAAACAATTCAGATACCTAACTCCTTTGTAACGTGTCGTCGCAAACTGCGGCGAGAGTCCCTTGTTTAACATAATTAAGATAAGGCAATATATCAAGCGGTTAATTAGATGTGTACCACTATCTCAGGGGGAAATTGCGTTAAAACGCGGCCCCTTCCGTCCCCACTCGACTCAGCTCACTCCCTGGGATTGAGCCACAAAACACTTGTCGACCAAATTTCATTTTCGGAGGCGAGGTTAGTTTTGCAATTCGGTTGTTCACGAGGGATTTTTCACTCAAATTATATTTTTTAAAAATTCTAATTTAAATAAAAGAGTAACCTCTGCAATACTAACAGGTATAAAACGATGTATTCAGAATTGAATTTGGAAGTATTATATAATTATTATATTACACAGGCACTCGCACAATATATCACAAGAACTTAAAATCACTTAAAATTCGTTATCATAATCCTATGTCCATACTTCTGTGTAGTTTGATTTTCCTGTACTCCTAAATATTTAGGTTTATCCAATTAAAGGAATACGGTGTGGCTCATATTATTTATAGGCCTATGTCGAGAATCCGTAACTGGTCTACCGTAGAAGAGTTAGCAAATTGCACAACTAGTTCGTGTCTTAGGCCCCAGAGGCATATACCTGATAAAATGAATAGTGTAAACTGGTCTCTAGAGATTTTTAAATACATACATCTTTTAGATTCATAATGAGTAAGTCATCGCGATCACATAATAATAGTGGCATAATTTTTCCTGAGGTTCTTAGGACTCGATTTTTGGAACGATATCGTTGCTTAATTATACTCGTAATTAAGGACAAAATATTGGAAAGTTTCAAGATGCCGTATCGTAAAACACTAAATTTGCTGATATACAGATTTCTGAACCCTTTCTATTTCAATAAACTTGCAATGAAGAACGGGATCTGAGTATCATACTAAGTAAGTGAGTCTGGCTGGGCGCTCTTCCCTAAGGTTAGTTCAGGCGTAGTTTACACAGTATAGGCATACCTGCAGTTTCCTAGGAGTTCACAAAGGGCGACGAGGTGGAAACCAAAGGTGGGGTCGGGGGAAGGGAGAGTATATTTTAATAAATCTTCTTCCGGCAAAGTTTCCTCAAGGGAAGAAGAAAAAAGAACTCTTTCGCGGAGGACGCCAACATATTGGATAGGGGGCGCTTCGAGTATAGAAGACCTCGCCGCCGGGGATATTAACCATCACGTGCGGGGTTATTAAATGTTTGCGGTTTCCTTCTTCTCCTCCTCATCCTCGAGGGAAAAAAAGAATGGAGGTAAAGTTGTAACTTTTATATTCCTCAAATTTGGAACCTCAAGGGGGTGAGTGGAAGTGGGGTAGGGAAGGGACAAATATTGTGACAAGGGCGGCTCAGGGCACCCAATAACCCGGTGCCGTTGTCAAAACTGTTGGGGGCTTTTCAAGTCTTTTTAAGAGTCGCGGGACCTTTAGAAATTCTGCAAAGTGGCAGGAGAGGGAGGAGCAAAAAATAAAGGAGACGGAGCGATCGATCGGAAACTTAGTTCATTTCGAAATAGGGAGAGAGGTACGGTATTCGCGGTTTCCCGCCTAAGGGACTCCTCCGGCCGGGCGTTCGCCACCGACCTGCCCCATTTTCATGCGTCGACTTCCAACTTTTTAAAAAAGATTATTTTCTACCGGTTTAAAATTTTGTACCTAAATTCAGATCGTTCGTTCTGATATATAAGTGATAAAACAAGACATATTTACTGACAAATTAATTGAAAATAATTTGAATCCAGCTTAGGAGTATTAGAGAGTTATATGATTTTTCCGAACTCGTCAGTAGATAGTAATTTCTATGCCGGTGAACAGTTTTATCGGAGCCAACCCGTTGCTAATTCTGATCGGTGATGAATGTTCATAAAATCTCGGTTGTAGTGCTTTTATCTTGGATTATTCAGATGTAATTCTTGTTTTGGATTCGTCTAATTCAGTTTGGTGATTTTGATAACAAATTCTGATAAAAAAAAAACCAATACGAGAATTGGGGAATCATAGAGTAAGTCGCGTTCAGGTAGAGGGGAATCGCTGCGGATTTGAAACGGGACGAGAGGATGATTGGGAAATCGAAGGAACGGTAGGAAGAGGGAGGCGAGGAGAAAGAAAAACACAATAAACGTCTACGAAGCCAACAGGGGGGTTAACAAAGCTCTGTCTCCAGATTGTGTTAACCTCGACTCTTGTCTTTTTGGATGGGCTCCCCTCTCCACCCTCCTTCACCCCCGCGGCTCACAATCAGAGCCGTTGGCCCCGCGACGTGTCAACAGGGCCCCCGCCTCCCATGTTGAACAAGGTCACAAAACCCTCATCTCAATTTGATGGCTTGTATTTGGTAGTATTTCCTGCCCATATTTTTTTATTTTTACCACTCAAATTTACCAGTGGAGCGTGCTGTGGTAGAGTTCTGCGCGAACGATCCGATTTGGCGGCTGATACATTGAATTTTTATGTCTTCAAATATATTTTAATGCGCTGTACGAATACAGTATTGTGGGCCCGCGACGGTTTGTAATATCAACTTATACGCCTATTTGGTTCTAGACTAAGCTTAAGCTTAGACTTAAATGAATGCTACTAACTGCGTACAGGCGACAACCCGGTTTATCATGAGGTCAGATTTGTGGTAGGGGACAGTATTGCTTTTATAACCTTAACTTTTGAACTTATTTAGTCCTCTTCATGTCGGGCTTATTCTTACCGGTTGTTTCTTCCTGAAAATCTTCTTTAGGGGTACTCATCCTCGCTTCCTAGCAGAGCACCCTATTTCTGTCCCGCCACGTCGAGGCGTTCGCGTTGTCTACTGACGGTGGGAGAAACCCTGCAGAGGGAAAACTTTAATCCATTCGTCCGGAGATTATGGATCACCGGGGAAAAACAAATCCTACAAATTAGTGGATGACTTTTACCTTGTCAACTTTAACTGTAAACTTAAATGTGGTGTTGATACTAAGCCCGCACGACACTACTCTGTTTCAGGTGTGCATATCGCGTAAGGGCAATATGACAAACTATCTTATTTATTGGGCATATTTCTTTATATCATTGAAGATTATGCAGTGTTTCCCATCGACATAAGATTAGTGTTTTAGTGGCATTATGGGTACCACATGTATAGGAAATTATTTTGACATCCAGTTCGTCCTGTTTTGATGCCCAGTTTTGACGGAAATGTCCCAAATTCGTTGAAATGTCTTTATTATTAATTACTATTTTTAACTGTTTGTAACTAGGTTGAATTGTAGTCAGTATTAAAACTGGCACACTTGGAATATACTAAAATGATCGACTTATTACTGCACAGCCTGATAGCTAAATTGGAATGACATTGATTCTAAAGGAGTTAATTAATTTCTTTGATTGACCGAGTTGTCTCAGTCTCTAACTAATTTGAGAAAAGTGTAGGCCACATACAGTGGGTGGAAACAAATCAGTAATATGCGGACAATAATTCGGGACGGTAAGAACGCCTACTGTACTCTGTGGGTTTTAATACCCCCTTTTGAGAAGGAGCGGGCAGTTTAATTTAAGCCACTTGGCTAAGCTCTATCGGAATTCAAGGGGGTTCTTATTAGAACAGTTTAAGAAGGCTGCCTGCAATAAGGTTACGGTCCAGGTCAAATGCTGGATTTCTTTTGAACCGGCCTCTAAGAAATTATTTCGGGCGTACAATTAATAAAAAGGAAAAGAAAGCAGAGGCAGAGCGTAGGAGAAAGAGAGAGAGAGTACCGCAGAAAACCGAGAGAAAAAGGTCAACCTCCGAAAGCTTCACCGCTTTCTTTGTTCTGGGAGGTCAACAGTTTTAATTTAATTAAATACGAAGGACGTTAGAATTAATAAATAACATTTGGAGGGCGTTTCCCCCACTCCACACCGGAAATAGCTGGATTTTATTTTCGCGTGATGGATTAGGTAAATATCAGATAGCCAGCGGCTCAAATCAGAGTTGACTTTAATTGTTGGTCATTTGAATTTCGTTAATACTTGCGATACTCATCGAAATTATTTAAATGTCCAAGAAGACGTATAAGAACCTCGATTATTTTACCGGTTCTTGATTATTTAGATTGGGAGGTTATATTTTGTAGGCACCCATTATTGGTGCCCGCTCCTTTATTTCCCGGTCCTTCCATGCACTGCCGTTTCTACCTTATATACCCAGGACTAATATCATTACTAAGTAAATTCTTGATAAATCTAAATTGACGTAAAATTTCCAGAATTAATGTCACAAATGTGTGTGTTACCTATCACGCAGAAATTTAAGCGTCCCATTCTTGTATAGCGCGAGGTCTGGAACAATTATTTTAAATGATTTCATAACGAATATACACCCAATGATGTCATTTTAAATAATGATTGCGTGTCATTTAATGAGAGATTGAGAGAGAGGGATGTCATGTGCGTATGTATGTATATAGATGTAGCATAAAGATGAGAAAGATGGCATGTGGCCTCGGGCGTCTGGGGAGTAAGCTCTGAAATTACTGTCTGGGCATGCACCAAGGCTTACCAGAGACTGGGCCCCATTTTAAATGGTAATTTTTGGGCCCGTCGATGGTTCCCGCTCTGAGTGTAGAATTACATGGAGAGTCATGTCTTATTGCATTCAGGAGGATTAGGGGAGGGGGGGGGGTTGCCTGCCCACTTTGTGCTAATATCTCCCACCGAAATAAAGCTCCCCCTATTGGAGCGCTGTTCGCTGACTCACTCCCCGGCCCTATCGTGTTCTCCTTCCATTACCATCCCATTTTTTCCTTTCTCCTCCTTATTTGCTATTTCTTATTCCAGAACCCCCGTTTCACGATTCTAGGATAGACATTTCTGGCAAGCGAAAGGTGATTGATAAGTGGGTGCTAAAAATATTTTTATTTCCACTCGTGTTCAAACAGCACATACATTTTGCAAATTTCCTTTTAATAATTAGGCCCCAGTGAGTGTACCTGGAGTCTTATTGAAACTGTCGAAACGCGAGTGATGGCCATAGTAGCATTGGTGATGATTTTTACCCATTAATATCTGCGCTAGATGAGTGGGAATAGGCTTTATTTATTTCGGAAATTTTATTCCCAGAAGCCGGAATCGAAAAATTCATATCTCCGCCAGAATATTCGTCCTAAATACTGGGATGTCTTATGTGTCACGCAAAGGCTATAATTTTTGCCGAATGACATCATTCAAGAAGCAATAACTTAGGGGCAGCCGAAACGGGTTTCGGGAACGTGGCCCGATTCTTAACATATTGCATACGCTCTGGACTTCGAGGCATATTTTACGATATGCAGTTTTGTTATATATATTAACAAACTGAACAAACTTTTGTTTAGTAAAAATTAGAATTATTAGTGTTTAAATGTATTACTTTGAGCCGTGACTGACTGTAAGTAATTATTACTTACATTCTCGAAGGATTGGTAGTACTTAATGGAATTGTTTGGAATAATTTAGAAAGCACAGCATTTTTTTCGACCTGAGATTAGTTTCAAGAAACTGATGATTGCATTTATCTTTTCAGCCTCTTACTTAACTTAACTAAAAAATTCAGTTACTTAAATCTCTTAATTAGTTTTTCAAGATCAGTGTTGCTTTTCCCAGTCACTGTCGCTGCGATTGTTTAGTATACAATCTATCATACATCTGTTGATGCATATGTTGCTGCTAGAGTTGATATTTAAGACGGCTGTTGATTATGATCGGCTAAATGTAGCCTACAGCGGTTTCTGTCAATGGGGAAAACTCAAATCTTGTCCCGCTACATGCCACAAAAGGGCCACCCGGATGTGGAGAACTCCCCCCTCCGCATTTCAAATCGGAATCAATTATTTCTTTATCCAATTTGGACCGGCCGCCCGGATGAAATCGAGACCGAATGCATTGCGGGTGGTAAAGGGAGTGCAGGGGGGGGGCGCTGGCCCATAATTTCCAGCAGATGACATTGGTTATATTGGCTTTTGTGGACTCCCCCTCCGACTCCTCCCCTCTTCCCCCATTCCTCTCTCCCAGCCGATTTTATAGTTGTTGTCGGCCGTTTCCTCTTCCCCCGCCGCCAGACACGTTTATGTCGGTCGACCTATTTCTGCTGAGAGTAAAGTTTCGGAGCGGGAGAATATAAAAAGGGATGGAAATAAACGGAATCTCGAACGGTGAGGGAGGGGGCTGAACGTTGTCTGCCTCGGTCGGGGAACCTCCTATATTAAAATCCTGGCTTTCGCCGGTGTTTCTCGGATTTAGATTTAAAGCGTTAAGTATTTGTTTAGATGGGTGGGATCGCCCTTCTTATTCCCCGACTCCTCTATTTTAACAATATCTCGGCATTTAAATTACCTTAAAATCGCTAAGATGAGTACTTTCTGACGTAACGATTTTAAATATTAAGATCCAGTCAGTCTATGATTCCGATGTCATGCTATATTACTGTTTTAACGATACCCTTATTCTTGATGAGTATATGTATTTCAATGAAATTCCTCTTGGTATTAACAGGCATATGTTACGGTTAGTATGATCCACGCGGTTGTAGCCATCCTGCAGAAAGTACGGCTGAGGAAGAACGCAAATCGTTTCGGAGCCTGTGTCGTCTCGTATTTTCCCAAAGCCGAGTTTATAATCCTCGGGGACAGCATTAGGTGGGAGTGTGGGGAAATTTCGAATTTCCCGTTTCCTCGTGGGGGCGCGGGTCGGATATAACCCTGGATAACTTCACGGGGGGGGGGGCGACTCTTCGGTCCCCGCCCACCACCTTTTTACTATAAATCCCGGAGTCCCCCTCCCGCCCTTGTGGTTCCTCCTCCCTGCCTCCGGTAACAAATCAATTTTTGATGTTCCCCCCTTCAGCGCCGACCTCGCGTATCGACTGTCTGGCTGAGGCGGAGGGGCAGCCCGTGGGAAATTAGGGGTGTGTATTCCACGGGAATAAAACATGTCGGCCGCAGTGTCCGCGTCGCCCGACTCTCCTCGTCTCCCCCCGTTTTATCGGCTCTAAAGTATATCGCGAAGGGGTTCGCCTGCGGGGGGCAAAATATTCGATTCTCTGCCCTAGCTCTTCCTTTAATTATACTGTAGACGAACAGACGGGTGGAATAGCCGAACAATGGATTGCTACATAACAATTTGGTAACATAGGTCCAAATTAGCGAGTGGAAACAGACAGTAGGATTTAACCTCCTATTTAGTGAAAATGGAATAATTATTAAAACTGGTCTAGAAATACGGCTTTTATTACTACTACCTTACTCATCTAAACTAAAAAATTGTATTAAGCTGTGATTTCCTAGTTCATCAATGTTTTATTAGAGGCGTGTGACATATTCAGCTTGAGTAGGCCCATGATGCACCTTGTAAAGGTGATATGGCGTGTGTTTTAACACGTTTGATTACAGTATTATAAAATGAAAACTCTATGTATAAAATTAGAAGTGTATGTATAAATAAATAAATAAATATATATATATATATATATATATATATATATATATATATAGGTGTATGTGTATAAAAATGTTGTATGTATATATTACATGAACAAATTATAACATCCACTTATTAGCCGAGACGCCTGGTAATAAATACGTTTAATTTAATTTTTTTTTAATTTTCTATAATTTCGCTAATTTAATTTTTTCGTCCTCGTATTTACGGAGAGTAAAATAATTCAATTCAAGGTAATTCAATTGTTGCGGAACCTTATTTAATTTGGAAAATGAGATCCAATTACTAGAATGAGTATTGCAAAAAACAGAATTCTCAGGTTAATTAAAATAATTGTTAATTCTCTTAATTTGCGGTACTTGCAGCCCTGGTCTATGTACCCTATGCGTTGTCTTAACATCGGAATTACAATCGTCGAGCTGTTGGGTCGGGGTAGGGATAATTTGTAGGATCCTGGTAACAGTTTCCCGGCTGACCAGAAAAGACGGTCTTCCCCTACCCCTCCCGGCCGTCTATATTCTCCGTTGTTCCTACAGGACAAATGTTACCTTCTCTCTATCCTTTTTCCCTTCTTGGTCTATCCCCGGTCTTCCTCCCCCG
Source organism: Lethocerus indicus (assembly GCA_019843655.1). Classification (NCBI taxonomy): domain Eukaryota; kingdom Metazoa; phylum Arthropoda; class Insecta; order Hemiptera; family Belostomatidae; genus Lethocerus; species Lethocerus indicus. Next base: position 15,803,358 of record JACDQD010000008.1, read on the forward strand.
CCCATCGTCCTCCGGGCAAATCCTCTTCCCTGGCACATAATCTTCTTACCGGGATCCCATTTTCTTGGCCGAAACCTCCGCGAGGGGGGTCCGCCTCCGGGCCCGTCCCGCGGCCGGTCTATTATTTTAACCGGGGGGAGCTTGCCTCCTATTATTGTGTCCTCCCCGCTCTTAGAAAAGGGGCTTTATCAACGACCGCTAATACCGGGCCTGCTTCACAAACGGACCGATGTACTTATTTATTTTTTTCGTTCTCATCTTTCTTCCCCCACCTCCCTCACCCTTTAATTATTTAACGGCATTGTTCTCCATCCCGCTTTCGTTCACTAGCGGAGTGGGGGAGTTACCCCGGAGTCTTTACGTCCGGCCGGCTAAATTGTTAATAGCATAAGGAGTTAAGACTGCAGAGATATTCTTATTGGGACCGATTCTAACTGCCTTATGGTCTTATTGAACCTCTGTTTTTATTATTTTTTACTCAAGTTTTATCATACTGATTGGTATTATGCCAGTATTTTTTATACATACTTATAACAACATTTGAAATATATTTATAACTGTACATAAGAATGGGGAAGCTATTTGAATGACTGTTTTATAATATTTCACGTGTTATACGGCTTTTTTTTCTGTGGGTAATAACAGAATAGTGATTAAAATAAGTGAATAAAAATGGTTGAGAAATTTAAAAAAGAATGCAGCAACTTCTTGATGCATTATTACAAACTGTTATTTAGGAATTGGAAAATGAGTCGACTGTCAACAAATTCATATTTGAAAGATAATTTGCAGTTGCATAATAATAATAATGGTAAAGTTTTTGCTCAGGTTCGTGCGACTCCGGTTTTCGTTTCGTGATATTATACTTCATGCTAGGAACCCCAGAATTTTGGGGGCAACTGTTGGAAAAATTCAGCGTGTCATCTCGCAAAACGCTATATTCTATTTGTGCTGTGGGCTCTTCCCGGCCCTAGGAATTCCGAAAAGGCGAGCCGGCCCCATGTGAGGGTGTGGCGTTGACCAATGAATAAGTAACATGTAAGTCACCTGGAGTGGGAACAACTTGGTCCGATTGAATAATGCAGTAGGTCAGTGAAAGGGAGCCCACGATAAATAAACAATACTTTGAACCGAAACATCAGATTGGTTATGGCCTGATTTATTACATTTTTCCCGTGCCTAGTCTTTCGTACTCCGTAATAGCGGACAATGTCAAAGATATAAGTTAATGGAAACTGTAAATACTGTTGGAGCACTGATTTTATTATGTGAGCACTTTTAATTGTAAATTATATGCATTTACTGTGTTCGCCATTAGTTCTCTTATCTTTTTTAGATACAGTACACTGAATAATTAGCGATTGCCTATTGTATTTATAATATTTGTACGTATCAATAATTTCATGAACAATGATGTACATGAACGTATGATGTACATATGTACGTGAACAATTTCAACAAAATGTTCCATAGTACCAGATATTTCCATCCGTGAAAGAGATTTTGACTATTTTTGGTAATAATATCGCGGATAGGTTTTAAAAAAAATTAAATTACAGTGATTTTGAACCATTTCTGCAATAGAATATAAGAAAAAAATAATATAAAAATAGTTAAGAAAGAGAAGAAAGTTATAATGCGAATTATACGGTGAGATGTTAGGACCGAGCGGCATTTGTGGGAATCAAATACTCAATTGCTACTATGTGGTCGATTCGTTTTCACGGGTGCATCCGGTGAATAGGCTGTGAAATTGAGCTTTCCCCCCGTGGCACATATCGCCTTCCCTCCGCTCTCATAAATGTAAACTCTTTTCATTTTATTGAATAAAAGTCATTGCCTTTTCAATTATCTGGGTTGCCAGTGTTCGCAGCGGCCCCCATGAATTCGAAATTAATACGCGTTCAGCGGGTGCATTTTCAATGAGCACGCATCGCACGAATCTATTTCCCCCTGTTTGTTTTGATGAAAATGTAGTGGACCATTCGTTACGATGACTGATGGAAATATTCCTATGGAAATACCAATTGGAATATGAAATATAAATGGTCAGTTTAGTTAAATCTAACGTGAATACCTGAAATCCACTTCAAAGCTGTTAATAAATAGCTGAAAGAATCATATCAGGACAGGAATGTAAACATAAACAAACTTATAACTTCCTGTAATTCGACAATTACTTATCAAAAGTGATCTTGTGAATTACAGATTATGCCGCTTACGTATTCTAATAAGTAAACGAAAGAATTAAAACTTCTTGGCATTTGACAACTTTTGATACTTCGTTAATATCAAAAGAACTTTTGGTCTTAGCTTTGCGATCCCCAATACGCTCCCGAAGTCTCGACATTTTATTTCGGGACACCTGGCATAAATAATGCACGTTACATACCAAACTGCAAATTCAACAATATTGTGACGTATATTTTGTAACTGGTTACAAAATGTCCATAAGCAACAGAACGTATAAAACAAATTCGCGAACACGATCGTTAAATTAAAATTTGGTTGTATCGTATAGTCAGTTTTATATTTTATACCATAACCAGGAGGTGGTACTTTATTTCCGGAAAATGGTAATAGATTGGTAGATATTACAATATTTATACGTTATGTTGAAACGGGGCGACCATAAAATTAACACATAGGAAATTAGTAGAACTGATAGTCGTGTAACTTTTGCTCTCCGAAAGGTAAAGGCTCAGAAGAATTTTGATAATTGTCATATAGAACGTGTTATTATTAATTTAATTTTCATTTGGTGGTTTAAGTTCCTGGTTTTTTGCATAAACAAAATGTTATGGTTGTGTTAAGAAATTCATGTGCAATATGTCGTCAGTTGATCGCTGGTTCGAGAAGTGTTCCGAAATTGAGCGTCACTTCTTTTTCTAATTACTGTACCTCGCAGGGATTCAGCACGTGTGTGATTGGAGCGTGGCCGCAGTTCTCATTGGCTGCGGCCAGGATAAGACATACAACGTCCCTCGGAAGTATTAAGTGGTGCGGCGCGAATAAACATCGAAATAAACTCAATCGATTTAAAAATCCACTACTTCTATACGTGCCGCTATCATATAACTGTCGCTCAATCGTTACATATCTAGCGGATTTATGATAACGGTACAGAATAGTAGTACACCGGACATGAAAGAAGTACAAAGGCGACTTTACTTTGGGCGGGGAAGACGCGGCGCACTGGGAAAGATAGGTGGTGGAGCCGGGATTAGGGGCGGGGTGGGGTGGGCCCCTCAGTATAAATGTTAGTGTTTAAGTTTACTTCGCGTCGCCCAACAACCGGTTATAACTCAACCGGCGGGATGTCTGGCTGGGCCCCCCTCGTACCACCCCCCCCCCCGCACGGTTATGGCGGCGAGGGGTAGGAGGCGGAGGCGGGGAGAAGAAGACGCGTTCCAATTGCCGGCGATATATGGCGGTAAGCCCGCTATCTGGGCGAACCAGGCGGCCCGACTGCCGCCCCCACGCCACTTATCAAAACCCCTCCCCCGGCCCCTAGCCCCCGCCGCCCCCGCGCTACTACTCATCGGACACTTGTCACTCAGTCCTAACTGGCCCCGCACACAGACCACTGCCTTAACCGCATTTCCTCGTCTACCTGAGGCCCGACGAACGAAACAGTATGTTCGTATTGGAGAAATAGTTCGTTGGCGAAATCGATCATTACAGGTGAACGGTCCACCTAATGTCCGTGTCACATAGACGGGAGAATACATTCAAATGAAACGACGAATAAACTACTAGAAAGGTCTTTTGTAAGGCCGGTTTCTGCTACCCCCTATCTCCAGTAGTAGCTCTTTTGTCAGGGGGTGTCACTCGTGCATATTGGTTGTCTGCCGGCGCGGTCACTTCACGTTTCCTCTGAAACTCCACAGTAGGTCATCTTATAGGGATAACCTAACTAAATGAAACATCTCTGTGTATGCGCATAATCTGCGTCTCTTTCTAACATACATACCTAATATACACACTTGTCCGGCTTAATGTGATACCCATATTACTATGGGAAATGTGTGGGGATGGGTGCCCCCCTGAATATCCTTTGCAGTATGTGTCGATAATTAGATCTGTCCAATCGGTGGGAATGGCGTTGTTTACATTCGCCGAGCGTACTATACCTAGCTAAAAATCTCAGTTGAATAAGTAATTCAGAATAAGAAAGAAATGAAAATCCCACTTTGCATCGGAATTAAGTCTTTTCTTTATTGAAAAATGTTTTTCGGAGTAGCGTTTTCGTTTTACTTTATTCGTCTGTAAAGATCAAAGGAATTGCCGGGATTTTCTGTGCCGAAATCAAATTTCGCCCTGGCGACAGATTCGGGTAATAATAAACTGTCTCTGGGAATTTGATCGCGGGCCGCCCGCCCACTCTGTCTTGAATCCCGGGAGGATTATGCGACTTTCGACGCGAGACCGGCAAAATTGATTTGCGGAATGAGAAGCAATCCTTACTTTCCGAATCATTTTTTTTATATTTCTTTATATAATACGGTGACGCCGGTATATCTAGTCGTAAAGTTATTTATAACCGGGGCCGTGTTAGGGTAGTAGCGTGGCGTGTTGGATTCGGCCGTCTGTGTGTGCGTTCTCTTGGCGATGTGCGGCGGGGTATAAGAGCATTCTGCCGGGGCGCGATATCCCCCGGAATTCAATAAAGAGTTTTATTGATGGAAATATAGTCCTCGGGTATCGCGGTTTATCCCAAATGAAGGGCCCGAGTTGGAATTCTCTCTCACCGGTTTCAAAAACGGGAATCAGCGATTCCCGGATTTACCTAAAGCTCAAATCCTTTATGAGCTCCACAAAAATTGGATGGATTCGAAAGTTTTCATTCCCCGTTTAATACTGATAAATTTTCGATCGCTTTTAAATTGACGTTAAATATAGTATTTTGCACCTGAAATATTTTGAATACTTATTTACTTCTTCATTATATATTGGGTTAAATCTGTTTCATTTGTATTTGCGCTGCGTATTATATATACCTTATCCACGATTCTTTCATATTTCTTTCACATTTATTTTTATGTCAAAATCAACGTAACATTTTTAATCGTTTTTTTAAACGTTTGTCTTAATTCTCTTGTCTTTATAATTGTTTGCTAAGTTATTATTAACTGGAATTCGGTTAGTAATTTGTAAAGTGATTTGCTATATATCCATTTTTTTGTTAATATTTTGAAAGCACTAAAGACTACAGGACATAGTGCACCATCGCGCCACTCCCCGTTTAGGAAAATATTAACAGACATAATAGTAATGATTATATAAATAAAATAATGGTTCAGGAGACGATGAAACGCGTGTTATCGGAATCTATAATTCTTTCAGAAGTATGTACTTAAATACCGTAATTATCCTAAAATATATATGGTGACTCGACTGTGTGTTTAATAAAGAACTTATCTGTGTACCTACGATTCAGAAATAATTATCTCATTTAAAATGGTGATTGAGAGATCCCATGGGGTTCAGCTCATAAACACTTGGACCGTAATATATGTTACTCAGTAATCCTTTCGTTAGTCGTTTGTGCTATAAATAAACCAATTCGGTTCAAAATACTGGGCGGTCTTCGTCGGATATCTCCACCCGAAGCGTTTTCCGGTCCCGGCTTTTGACCCGGCTCAAATCGTATTTCCGATTGCTTTATGCGAGGCCAGAGGCGGACGAGGTATGAAGAAGAAGAAGGAGAAAAAGAAGGGGGGAAGAGGCTATACGTTATGGATATGGATGTTGGGGCGCGCGATGCGAAATAAATAGTTGGGCTAGAGACAGGGCGGAGGTCTCGTATTGGAGTCCTGATGCCACTATTTGATGACATCTCTCCCTACCCGCCTCACCCCCCACCCCCTGCCAGGGGGCTGATATATACGTCGGCCAACAAAACTGCTTGGCCATCTGGCGCCCATCCGATATCTCCCCAGAAACCGACCGACCCAAAGCGCCACGACCCCGAGTTATTACTATTTCGCCTGTCTAACTTATTATGGCCCAACTTAAACCGAACTCGTATTCCTCCTTAGCTTGAAATTTAATAGAGGGCTCCTACCCCCGCGACCTGCCCCACTCATTATTGTTTGGCTCCCGGATGAGCCGAGTTTTGGAAACGAGAGGGCTTGTGCGTTTCAATACTCTGCGACGACACGATTCCTCGTCACGAAGCAGTAGGCAGTTTGATAGGAAACTTTCCTGGCACCCAATTATTGTTTCACCTCCATATTATTTCAGATTCAATCTCATCACAATTTACGACATTGTCTGAGATCAAGTTCGAAGACCGACAACATTCGAAGTAAAGCAATAAATTTCGGGGAAACATCAGCTATTCTATTGCAATAAATAAAATTCATTATCTATAAAGTAAAATTTAAAATATTGTGGAATCAAGTGGACTGAAACAGTTTTCGAAAATAAAATAGTAAGATTTTCGTTCCATTTTACATTAAAAAAATGTTCAAATGTTTTGCGTAGGTTCTGTTACTGTTCAATGACCACATAAGTGCATCTAATATTACTCTCAGTAGGTAAAATTTATTTATTTAAAGAGAAAAAGGAAGAACTTCAGTAACAGTTTGAATCCGATTTTGTCGTCAAACCATTCAACATTTCCTGTCAACCTGATAACTACCTGATAAGATTGAACTGCTGGAATAGAATTAGCGGAGGTGGAAAGTGCTAATTTATTTCGGGCTAATTTCAGTTATTGGAGTTCCTGAAAGTGATGGTAGAAGGGAAAGGGGGAATGCTTTCGGTTTAATTAATTCTCACAATGTTTTTAGAGCTAAAGTTAAATTTAATTTAAGTGGGTACATTTCAATTCACTTCTCGATTAAATCATTGAGTACAATTTAATTGAGACGCGAAATGGTTTAAAAATATCGGAAAATTAGGGAAAGGGGCCGGCCAAATGCGAGTTTTAAGACCCGGAACTATCCCGTTATTGTTAAGTCATCCGACTCGTCACGTTAAGCAGGGCTAGCCCTCTAAATATGTCAATGTGTTGAAGGATGATGTAATGACGCGAATAATAATTATTTTTTAAATCGGCAATACAATAGCAAACTCCCCTCACGATGATTTGCTCTGAGCTAGGCTTCTCGGCATCGTACTTACGGTAGGAATCAGCATGTTGGTGGTGCAATTTATACGATTATGTATGATTTCAAAATATATTTTACAAATAGTAAAGTAATGTACGTCATTTATCAGTAATGCGGGACATATTTGAACGAATATTTACAATGTTTTAATGGAATTTCTGTAATTAAATTATACGCGTCATATTCCCAAGGAGTCTTCTCATGAGGAGTAATAAAATAAGCGCGGTTACGAGACACAATTCATGGTTTAATTAGTTATTTTTAGATGAAGCACGTTCTATTGAGCTCGTGCTTGTATAGAGGGGAGGGAATCGGAGAAGAACGCGTCTGTTTTCTAGTAATATCCACCGGAGCAGGAAATAATAAACACGGTTTTATTTAATCCCAAATGAGTGTGAATGAGGGGATTTGCGAACGGGCTGGAGTGGGATTTCAATCGGTTACCGCTCGGATCTTCGGCAAACATTCGTCCGTGCGGTTTTACCTTGCCCCATTTGAAAATGTTTTCGGATAGTCCTCCACTCGGCCGCGCATCAAAATATCGGATTTCCAGGTTTAAAATCGGGAGAGATGAATACTTTTTTTTAAACTCCCCAACTTGGTTCAAAAATCTATGACACTTGATTTGCTCGCCCCACATGCCCAATCCTCTGGAGGATATCGACGGTTTTATCCGCTCTCATAACTTTCCCGGATCGATTCATTAATGGTACCCTCTAACAGCCACATGAGAGCTATATTTCAAATCCATGCTCTCCATTTTTCATACCACTCTGTTTTGAAGTAATCGCATACAAATTAAGTTCATACATTGTTTGTTATTTCTTTCCCCAATTCATATGTTTGGAAAGATTTGGCTCATATTCACACTTGATTTCCTTAATTTTGTTAATTCGAATATGGCTTCTCACAGAACCAGAAAATTGTGTAATTTGTTTTACGGCATCGCTGTGACCACAAGCAGGAATCGAACCTTCAACCTAGTGTCCGATTGCGTTAAAATTTCTTATCCCACAGTTGGACTTTTATTTTGAGTTGATGTTATGAGTCTGGTACGTACATACGGCGCTAGAATTCTGCAAATCAGGGCGACTGGCGTGTAATGCGTGTTTAGTATCGGGAAGCGCCGGAGAGGATGGGAAGCTCCCTCCTCCAAGACATCGTTACGATAGTGTATTATACACATAGATCAAATTCCATTAAAAGGAAAATTTTTGTTGTAAGGTAAATAGTGCACACCAATATTCTCAAAGGAAAAAAATTCAACATATTTCCGTATGTAAAGACCTTTTTATGAAACTACTTCATTAAAACGAAATTTGTATAGCCAATGTTCAATGGAAAATTAACTAGACCATAAAAACATGTCTAGAATACCTGTTTTGTGACCTCCTGTGATTTGCGTGGAATACCATAGATTTGGTATGTTTCTCTCCGGTATCGGCTGCTCGCCATCTTCAGTAGCGGTGCCACTTTGGCACTTTTTTGGCAAATGTTTTGGGGCATCCTCACGGCACTGTATATATATATATATATATATATATATATATATATATATATAAATGTCTCGTTATTGTGTCTTTCATCATATTGGTGACCTGTAATAAATGAAAGAAAATGTGCGTTATTTAGGACGCTGTTTTATTTATTTATTGGGACTCGTCCGAAAACCGATAACCAGATTGGAAGAATATAATGTCCATTTCCTCGGTAGTCCGTTGTTGTTGAACCCCGAAGAGGAGACCGCAGCCGTAGCATTGTCGGGCGGCCAACAATGGGGAGCAGGCCGTAGCCAGCCCCGTGTCGTGAGGCACAATGTTCAGTGAGGCCCCATAATTGTAACCTAGATCTCACCACTAACCCTCCCCCCCAGCCCCCTCTTCCTCTGAAGAATGGATCGTCATTAGGTTGGTCCGGCAAATAGCTTCAAGATTCCCTATTGGTAGCTCCTCCTACCTTAATAAAAAAAGGAGGGAAGAAGTAAGAAAAATTGAGTTGACCTTATTCGGATCAGTCCTCTTTTGGTATCCTTGCTCTGAAAACATATTTTTTGGCAATCACGTAGTGCACATTGTTCAGCCTTCTCAATACATCCCCGGATGTTTATAGTAAATAAATAAATAAATATACGATCTTACGACGAACAAATATAATTTTAAAAGAAGACGCCAGGAAAACAAACTGAGGGACGGAGGGATTTTTCACGACAAACCTTTATTGAGTTCCTCCTTTTATAACCTTAGGCTATTCTTTATTCGTATCATAAACAAGATAGTGTCCAGCTTAAAATTCTGTTTCGGGGTCTGCTCGGGATTTAATATTATAATTCGTGCAATCTTGTGTCTCACTATAAATTGTCGAACTATAAATACTCTTTTGATTAAGATTTTAAACCGGTACGACGTTCCGGAAAGTTCCTGTTTACTTCCACTCTTGGCTACATCCCTCCAGAGGAAATTGGACTACACTACAATTATTCCGTAATATTATAACTAAAAATGCTTGAATTTCATTCTTGTATCATTGTTCCTCTGGAGGTCATACGTACGTCGCCCTTTCAGTATTCTCTCAATAATAAATTAAAACATTAAACCAAATCCCTTTCTAACGTCAATGTTTACCCGGTAAATAAATTAATAAGTATATTTTAAATTATCTCCAATATAGTAATGGGTTTTGCGCATTTAATAGTCTATAATTCTCCATACGGGTCTGTACGCAGTCCGGAACAAACACAGGTTTGCAAAGAGCGAAGGTTGTTTACTTTGATTATTTCTAAACCCTATACATTTGTACATTTTACAAATATTGTTCCAAGCGTTCCCCTTTGTCTGTCGTTCCTTACACAGAAAGGCAGTGTCGTTTCCATTCATCGAATGTGTAATCCTCTGGCGACGTACGCCCACAGAGGGGGCGTCTATTTCTGTGAGACGAACGTGGAAAACCGAAAGTAAACAGGGGCCGGGTTGTGGCTAAAGAAGAAAATTACGGGGGAGGGGGTGAGCGGCGGTCCGAACAGACGGCTCTGACATTTTCTCAGGTGATTGGAAAACGGAAGGTGGCTTGAAAAGGATAGGGGAGCGGGGAGCCGGGAAAAGCGGGGGTAGCACAAAGCCCCGCCGGTATTATTGTTTTGTTACTTATTCATAGGTCAATTTCCTTCTGAAAGGCGTGTCGGTTTTCACTCGTCTGGAGTGTAGGCGGTTTGTATGTAAGGTGGTACAAAAATAAAATTAGGAATACGCTTATTCGCAGCATTTTGTTTATTGTTCTCTATTTACACTCCACAGTTAAAGCTATTTTACATTTTTTTATTGTACCACTCCCCTTTTCCTACACTCTGCGCGGGGGATGTATTCACTAAGGAAAACTTCGACGATTCCCCCAACTATCGATTTTTTTTATTGTTGTGTCTTTATTTTCATTAGAAACATTATATACAAACGTTACAAAATCAATTTTTTAAGCGTAACCAGCTGGAATCAATGAAAATTTGCCTTAATTACGATAGGAGCGGCTCTATGAGCGGCACGAAAAAGGAATTCTTAGTATGCGATCTATGCAAAACTAGTCCTTGTGTATCACGCAGGTACATATATAAATATTGCACACATATTTTGTTTCTGGATTCGCTTATTTTTATGATTACATGATAAATAAAAATTCGGACCTATCCACTCGATTGTTTTGGAATTCTAGAGACAACATTAATCATTCTTTCATTATTAGAACTTCCATTCGTAAATTGATTTCGAGAGGTCGTGTCATGTCGCAGAGTTTCAATCATTTTCTCAGAAAACCTCACACACAATTCATTCATACAATAATGGTTATATTTACTCTGGAATTCCTCAACACCGACCGTAGTCCCAGGTTTAATATCAGCATCATACCTATTTACAAATTGGAAAAACAATCTTCAGTACTTGGTGTGTATTTTTTCATTTGTTCTCGCTTTACATTGAAATACATCAGCGGTACACACTTAACTAGTTGCATACATATGTACATCTAAAACATTTCTGTACAGTTAATATACAAAACGACTAAAATTTGGCCGCACTCAAACTCCAATCATCCTCGTCGAATCACCGAATCGAGGTATAAAACCGACAATTTCAGAAAAAATCCTCTAGTGAAGTTCTACATTTTCTTTTTAATAATCTCTAACAAATGGACGAATTAAAAAATGGCCGAGACACACATTCTGATAGAAAATAAAACGGCGATCCTAGTTCGTTATTCTATTTTATTATACACAAATCACGGACTGTAAAGCTTTAATTCCAGAACCTACGGCACATCTTACGTAAAAGGGTTTCCTAAACTGTTTTAGATCTCCAAGAATGTTACCAATTGGACCATTGGGAACGATGCTTTTAATTTTGCCAGATAATTACTATTTATGACCCATTTTAGGAAACCCCATCTACAGAGTTGGTGATTGTGCGCGCGTTTTGATCATTTAAGTGACCGAAATGTTCAAAGCAACCTTATTTCAGGATTCGTTGTCAGGATCCATTAAAACCGGGACCGACCTTATCAAAGCGTTCGGCCGCTTTTCAAACGCCGTCAGCATATACAAATCTAATAAATTACAGATTTAGTATATACTTTTTCGCTCCAACTGTAAATTTCTTATTTGACCAATATACTCTCGGAGCGCAACCTTAACAAAACCACGATTTCTGATAATTTATAAGCAACAACGCTTATATTGTAACTAAATAATCAGCCTGTTCTCAGATGACTAAACATTTCGGCATCTTAACATTTCCTTGGATATTTACGAACCAATAATGGTGACTACAAAGAAAAACAGTAATAACAACATTTCTTAGCACATCAACTTAAATATTACGCAAACATATACAATTAACAGGTAACAAGATGCAACGGGAAACACCAATTCGGTATATAGTGTAATTATACTAACAGGAATTACACATTATTTACGTAAAGTTATATTGGATCAAATGTTTATAAAAGTTCCTGTTAAGAATCCTTTCAGGCGACTATTTAACACATCGAAGCACAAATAGTTTTCGAGTTAATATTACTGTTTTTTTGTTGTGGATATGCAAAGGGGTTTAGTCACAATTAATACAACCGGCTATTTTCGTTATAACGGCTCCGTTCGTTATCATTAGAGTTATCAAACACGGTTAATTACGGCCGTTTACACCTCTGCTGTACGTGGGGAAGATTCCCGCTGAAATTTAGTGGGAACTGCACGACACGGTGATTTATGTTACCGACTGAGCTCAACCCGTGTCTCCACCCACGAATGGACCTAGACAAGTGTCTGGGAACCCGGTGACTGTTTTGAAATGGGGAGAAAAATGGGTACTGTTCGACCGTCATCCGATCTAATTTTAACCACTTTACGTATCAGTACCATGACCATTTCCGGAAGCTATAAAATGAACCTTCCGTATCAGAACGAGGGAATTTCCCTAATATAGCAACAAGTACAGTTGTGGCAATCCGATTTACGTACTTATAGTTTTTTAAAACAATTCTATTACCGTAGATATTGAACTCGGTTGCACGTTATATCTCGGTCCTTCCATTTTCGGAATAAATAACACTGAGATCGGTCGCGAATCTTATTTAATGGATTTAAACTACCGACGCATTGCAATGACATTTATATAAATAATAATAAAATTAAATATAAAGGAATAAGATTATTAGCTTCACTATTACAGTTTCCGTCTATACCAGATGTATTATCGTGATAATGTTATTTCACCATTTGTTTTATAAAAAGTTGGTTTATATATCGCACACATTAAGTCTCACGGCCATTACCTGCTTGAAAAATCATGTAAATAAACGTGTACCAAAAGATCGAACATTTAGGTAGAGATTGCACACATACGGAGTCACCGGCAAACGCCAGTGACTTCGGTTGGATGAACGGTTGGTGGTCGGTCGCGGTAGGGTAAGCACCGGTTGGGATGAGCCGGTCGGTTCGACGGTCCGAAGGCTGCTGTGTCGGGAGCGTTTTGGCGCTGGAAATCACAGCCAGAATGTCTGGTGGAGCCGGTGGCTCGGTGACTCACCGGCAGACCGTGTTCTCGTTGTCGGTGGCGCAGACGCCGTCCGAGGGGGCCAGGAACAGCTTCCCGTTCTGGCATGAGCACAGCTGGTAGACGGTCGTCGCAACCGTCGGCTCCACGTGCGGCGGCGGAGGATTCGCCTTCGGCTGGCCGGCCTTCAGCCCGGGCATCACCACTCGGGCCGCTTCCAGTCTTATCTGCCGAAAGGTTTTTAACGGTCAGGTTAGATCTTCAGTATACAGTGCGCCCTCGGGCCGCCAACCGAACTCGCTATCGAATGGCGAGTTCTTATTCCGAGCGGTTCTTAACCCGAGGGCCTATTTCCCATTGAGTTGGGTCGGCAATCGATTAATATGTTGTGTGTGAAAACACACTTCCAAATTAGGTCTCAACGCCCCTGGCCCCTGGTGGCTTCTTTATCGGGGAAAACAAAAGGCAGTGTTAATGAGTCGCTACAGGTCGATTCCGGTACGAGTTTTTTTCAACTCTTAAAAAGAGTGCTAGAGTATTTAGGGTATATATTAAATTGTTTGATATCACGCAGTACTGACGGGAATATGTAGGTTTTAGAGTCAATGAATAAATCAGAAAATGAGCTATGAGTTTGAAATACTCATAATTTAAATACGGAGTAGCATATATACAGCTCAATGAAATATTTGAAATAAATACAGTGGATGAAAATAAAAATGATCATTCCGTTACTTCATTTGTGATTTTCGGATACTCGACCGGGGTGAGTTCCGTCTTATAGACCGGAAGGATAACCTAAATGCCAGGTTGTTCGGTCGCCAGTATTCCCTAGATGAGTTTATATCTCCTTATATAGGTTGAATTATTTTAATTAGCAGTGAATATGTAATTTGAAACTTTTCTTCCCAAATATTTTAGTTAGGGGGTGTAAGGGGCTTTATCCCAGTTAGGAGGAGGAAGGGTGAAGTTAATACGTGCTGACTTTAGGAAAGTTCGGTTTCCAACTACAAATTTGTTTCCATTTTATAGCAAAGCCCAGCGGACACAACAGGCGGTGATTTTCACCAAAGAATATGTTAAGAATTAATTGGAGGGAATCTCAAATTTAACTGATTTTCGGATAAATGTCCTTCATTATTTAAAATAAAAATCCTCGCAGCACTTATTTAGATCCGGTTGGACCTGTTGAACCACCGTAGGGCAAGACATTCACAAATAGGGTGGCCTCTATTTGCTCAGCGAGAGCCCTTTGCGAGCTCTTTAATTTAATATCAAGATAATTGTTATTAGTTGCCGTTGCCACTTGTTAACTCGCTTCTAAATAAATTAGGTCAGCTACTGGACCCATTTTGAAACGGTGGATGCAATAAATTTCCCAACACGCACACCCTGCTCAGGAAATTGAATATAAGGATTTATGAGTCTACAATATTATTTATATTTAGTGTTACTTGGAGGTGCATTACTTCTTTTTTGCCGTATCAGGGCAGATGAAGAAAACCACACTTTGGAGTATTTTGGTGACATGTAAATCAGGGCTTAGTGTAAACATAAATTTCCTACCAGGACGGTAACCTATATAGCTTCTTGTTTCAAAATCAAGAGCCAAAGAAGTACATATACATACGTGATAATACCAGAATGTAATCTTTATATATTGCTGTTAAATGCATTGTATAAACATTGGCATCATTAATACCAATTTGTACCGTTTTGTTTTTGATAATTTATGCTATTTGGCTAATATATCGAAATACAGTTTTTTATGTAGTCAGTCCAAAATGGCACCGAATTGATATTCAGGTTGAGACATTAGAAACTGGGGATATCCGTGCATAAGGGGCCTGGGAAAGAGAATGAGACACACGCTTCGCCGAATTTCAGATCGGTACAATTACAATTATACTGTGAGCCGTAGGGGGTGGAGGGTTAGATAGAGCGAGAAGGGGACAGTTGGGGGCGGTAATGCGATTTTGCCGCTTGTCAAAATATTTGGGCTGCACCAATAGGCGGGTTGGCGGGCGCACGGAGGGTCTGTAATTGTGGTTTATCGATAGCGGTAAAACTAACAGTTGGCCGGCCCCGAAACCCCGCGGCTTTACTTGTAACACAACGATGTGCAGCCGAACTCTCGAATAATCCCCGTCGGATTGGAGGCGGCAACGGCGAAAATTGAATTGGCACAAAAAATTGTCCGTTCTACACGAACTTAGAAAGGAAATTTGAGATTTGCAATTTTCAACGCATCCGAGGCCTAATTTGTCAGTTCCTTGGGTTATAGTTCAATAATTCTGTAGAGTGCAATGAAATTAAAGCTCAACTAATGTAATTTAATAAAACAATTAAATATATATAATATTTACTGTATTTGTGTGAGGGAATCAAAACAAAAACACTTGCCGAAGTTAACGTTGGGAATAAATATTGTGATTCAATCAATTTGCTTTGGTGTTATAAAAAGGGGTTTCTTATTCGAATTCCAATTAAGTCGCTGACAAATAAGTAATTTTTGACTGATTATAAACTTGAGTTAGCAGTAAGGATTGAATCCAAGTTTTACTTAGGAACAAGTATTTGAAATTGTCCTGCTCGAGTAAAGTTATTACAGGTATTATCAAAGGAGTTACAACTGTTTAAACACAATAATAGGCTTAATACTATGCCATTTACTTACGGCTCCGTCTAATGACTGTAATTTAAGGTCTGACAAACAGGTGGCGGTAATGTCTCCCGCTCTGGATTCGATGGCCACTCCTGCCGGAGCCCTTACGTGGAGTGACCTGGTCGGGGATTCCAGACTGAAATAATAAAACAACAATTTTATTTCATCAGCAAAAGAAGGATTAATATTGTTCCCGCGAGACAACAAAGTTTCCATTTCTGAGTTATCTAACTGTGTGCTCTATTATTTGATTGTAATTGTACATTTTACTTACAAAAGACATTATATAATTAAAGTAATATCTGCTATCATCAGGCGATATTTTATCGACTATGAATTTGTGCGGAGCCCGAAGGAATATTCGGACGTTTTAGGTTCGGAAATGATAAATAATGAGATCCTTGTTAAGCAATAGGGTTTGATCATTTCCTAGGATCCTTTTAGCAGTTGATTCCTAAATTGCCGCTTGCCCACATAAATTCGGGAGCTGCAGACGGAGTTTGACGACTGAATGTTTCATGAGCGAACGAAAGCGCTTAAACGATTAAAGGGAAAAGTAAATGGCTCGGCGAATTGTTGATAATTGAAAAAGGAATAAATGCGTGGAGCCCCCGCAATCGAAACCTAATGCCGTCCACTTTGTAAATTATTCTGGTACCTAGGAAAACATTTGTCATTTCAATTTTGAAATCAAAGTACGGGTTGATTAAAATAGAGGGTAGCCATTGTCTATGTTTTTGACAGAGAGAACTTTTTGAATTTATTACGTTACTGATAACACAGTGATAGTTTTAATGTATTAAATTCATTTTTACATTTTTAACGTTATATTGCCAGCTTTATTTTCTGTCCTTTTAGCATTTGGTTAATAATTTGGATTATGTTATATACAATATATTTTGGAAATCTAATTATCTTATTGGGATGTGAATTTTTGTTTTCTTATGTTAATTTGTCGGCTTTCATGCTATGAAACAACATAGCACCGGATTCTCAACGGTAATCGCACTATTCGCATTGTCACTTGTTTGTCGCATACGTAATTGACCTTGGGGTCCAAAGCGCGATAATCTAACCTTTCAGCTTCGTATATTTATTTCATGAAGCAGTTTTCCCCAGTGTTTAAGCATATAAACTGTGCCCTGTCCACTAATATATATTTTATTCATAGGCGTTCACTAACCACGACTGGTCACACTGTTGACACACGAATAAAGCCTGGCCCCCGGTGTTTGGCTTTACAGGGCGGACCCACATTAACGTTTCTCTTTCCGAACTATTTAGAGGACAAGAGTAGAGATGGGACCCAAATGAGAAAGTGAAAGGGGGAATAGCGGGGAGGGGACCGGACCGGCCATTTCGGCTGCAGCCAAACTAAACACAGCGGCGTACCAAAGGGCGATTCTGTGCGGAGATACACTTATTTTTATCTGGCCATCGGATCCTGGTTTATTTTGAAATTAGCAATTCCAGACATGGGGTTTCAGTTTTGTAGTTCCCTTCAACTACTGTTTTCAACTCCCCAATTGTAAATTCCCCTTCAGGAAAATGTTTAATTTTGGTTTGAAAGTACGTTATATGTACAGTTTTCAACGAGAGTTCGGAATATCATCAATTGCGCGCTTCACTAGCTCTATACGTCTATTTGGACTTAAACTAAAGGATATCTTGAAAGGACAATTATTAGACGGAAAAATTATTATGTTATACAGGCATAAGAAGTTTTTTTGCCTCAGACAAATTCTAGCAGAACCGAGGTTCTCTGAAGATAACATTGAAAGGGGCCACCGTCGGCGGCTAAGGTTAAATGGGTTTCCACGGTTGACCCCGATGGAGTTCCCCCCTTGCAAAAAGTGAGAGCGAATTATAAATTATCGGTGGCGGACCGCCCACGACCCGGGCTCTGTGCGGGGCCTTTTTTCCCGCTTCGAATCCACGCCTCCTCTATTCAGGGGAACCGTACAGCGGTTGTACCCCCAGGCTATTGATTTGGAATCGAACACAGCGGCATGAAATACTGCCCACTTCCTGCTTTGCCCCAATTTAACGCGAAAATTTACATTAATAATTATTTAAACGAATAATTAAGGAATTCAATGAAATGAAAGGAATACAATGAAAGAGAAATACTATTGTGAATACATTCTACAACTGCTCGTGTTATAAAGTACTAATTCGGAATCCACCCCCGTCATACTACCTACTTTGTGGCCAAAATACGCCAACATTTGAGTATAATATACATTTATACGAATAATTAGAAAATTATAAAATAATATGATGAAAGAGAAAAGCCATTGCGATGAGCGCTTGCATAAATCTCACAAATTGTAAGGTATACAATGTTTCCAGTGAAATGGATATTAATAACATAGTTTGCGTTGCAGTATTATACATAATTAGTTTTGTGACTTGTGTGCGAAGTGAGAATAATCAAATACGGAAAATATATCCTAAAATTATTCTGTATTATGCCTAAATTATTGAATTTGATTATTAGATCTCTCCACGTCATCTTCTTTGGTATTGTCAGTCTTGTAAAACATGTTTACAGTAAACCCAATCGCTTTCCTTAGGACCAAGTTAAGATCATTTGATTCCGCTGTAGAGTTCACCGTTTTCTAATTTTTAGTTTTTTATTGTTTCCTAAGTTTTAACGAACTGACATGGCTGAGTACATTAAACTCGATCGCCGTCTAGTGAAGACTAGGTTAGATAAGTATGAAATAACAGTTTTTTAATTTAGCTTTCGTGCACTATCTATTGAGAAAAAAGCGTTGACGTAAATGCGTAAAATCTTGCTGTACCTAAATTACAAATGTAATATTCCTTGGGCCTTTCGATTTTGTGTTTTAGCATTTGAGCAATCCGCCATACAAGGGCAATGAATTGCCATCGCTGTAGTCATGATATTACTTATGTACGTGTCATCGCTGGTATATGGGGACGGGGAAAGAGGGTGCTTGCGCGAAAGTTTAGTGCCACCCTTTTCGACGCCAAGAACGGGGACAAATATCGAACAAAATAAAACCCCCCGCCGGATTGGAGTCAACTGGAGCCGGTTTTCGCTCCTGTCCGACTCTGCAGTAGGGGAAATGTCCCGACCTTGGCAGACAGGCTCCTCAGAGTTTGTCCGCTCTCTCCTTAATTCGAACTTCGGTTGGCCTAGAGTTTATACGGGCGATATTTCAAGCGGGTAGAAGACGAGGAGTAGTAGTACTATAGGGGGCGGTAGGGTAGGTTTTGGAAGGGGCGGGGATTCTAAAAGACATTACCGTGCGGGGGCGGGGGCGCGGGCCGCCTCTGCCAGATGTCTAAATCGATTCATCGTGCCCGCTCAGTGCGCGCCGCCCTTGATATCATTCCCTTTGTCCCGGAAAGACAAATTGCAGGCGAAGCAAGCTGTTGCAGCCTCCCCACCGCTCCCATCGCCGCTGGTTCAACATCACGGAAGATTATCGTCCTTCATTCTCTTCCTTTTAAACCCCCTTCTTTCAACCATCCTACCGATATTTATTAGCGTCCCTTAATTTCTGTTAGATTTATTATTATAGAAAAAATAAATTTTCCGTTTAACCTTTTGTAGAAGTTTAATTACATTTTAATTAACCAGAATTACTGTTTTCTGTGTTGGCCCTGTCCTGTGTATTGTTAATATAAAATTATCGCTGAATATTTCTGACATATATTTTAACCAGTAAAAACCCTTTAGAAATTCTAGCCATTTAAGATTCATATTAGAATCTATACAGAGTCACTTGCAGAAAAATCGTTGTAATTAGACCCTTTCTTATTCGCAAAAATAATTGTCAATATGTACTATGGACAACGTAGTGAAAATCCGCTTCTTTGTTGCGGCTGGGACATTTCCAACAATATTACCAGTACGTAGGTGCCTATGGGAGACGAGCCATAATCCTCGGTTAAATAATTATCCTTGCAATTATCTGTTTCCGCTCGCCTATTCTGTCTTATGCTAGATCTGGTTCGGCTGTTCGCCGTCATCAATACTATAACGTCAGGGAAACTGTAGTGCATTCGGATGCTGATAAACTGCACTGTTACTGTGATTCATTTTTAAGTGTCTTAAATTAAACTATTATATGCAAAAAATAGTTTTAATTTAAAATAGAAATAAGTTTTGCTTGTATCCAGAAACGTAGTGCTGTAGCATTGAAATTTAACCAATTTAGTTTAACAATTAAAGCAAATAATTGTTTACCAATTTTTTGGACCGACGATTTCGATAACATGTTTTGAACTTCTATCAACTGTTTACAGTTGATTAAAGGTTATCCCTTTTGGAAATAAACCGCCTTATTTACCAAACTTGTAATCTATAAAAAAATAAGGGAAAAGGAAAATAAAAATGAGGTTGAACTCTCCCCTCTGGTTTTGTTGAGTCGGTCCTGAAGTCTGTATAACAGAACAAAAAAAAAATCGGCATCGAAAGGGCTTGGGCGGGACGAGGTCGGGGGTCGCATGTTAAAAAGCGTAACAGGAAAACTTTGCTGTCCCGGCGTTGGTGGGGGTTGATATAGTGATTTCCATCACTGCTGATTATTAGTAAAGTTGCAAAGAGTAAAGTTTATACAGGTTGGGGCGGGGGCCGGGGCCACTTTCTACTCGTGACACTCGGGCTTTTTGCTCGGGAATACTCCCGAGGATCACTCAACCGGGAAATTCTTCTACGCTCAGGCATATTTACAGGGAAGGTGAAATTATACGTCTCTGGTAGTATTTTCCTTGTGCATACCAGATTAATAGTTAATCAAATCCTAATTTCAATTGTACGTTTAATAGTAAAAAGTTATTAGTACCATTCTAGCGTTCTTGTGTTGAAAAAAATAGTTACATTGTGATATGGAATTTGCAAATTTTCCTTCTCAGGAGAATTAGTTCGTTCATCAAGAAAAAACAATTTCCTTCTTATCTATTATTCGAAGATTTGCATTCCAAAAATACCTCTTTATGAGTAAAACCGCAATCTAGGAACTAAAAGCATCATACTGGTTTATACTGTGCATTCTGTAATAATTAACTTGTTTAATTGTACCTTAAATCAGATCCCGGAGCGGCGCGCACTAACGATGTTTGTATACTGCCGTCGAATACAACACCTCCTGGTCCTGTACCAATAACATATTCAATTTGGCTCCAGTCGTAAATTACCAATAATAATAATTACATTTGTAAATTGATAAAGGTGTTTTGTCATAACCTCTCTTAGTCTACAATTAGCACACATTTTCGATGATAAATAAATGTCATAGTGTTTCAGTATTTCAGAAATATACTTTTGCCCATTTGATATCAAAAGTTTAATTATATTGCTATTGAATGAACCATCGTTATGAAACCATCGTTAGAAAATAAAAATAATGTACAAATTATAAGAATTACACTTACCGGATACCCTGAGCATGTCTGCTCCGACAACTACTTCGTTCTTGTCCGCTGAGAACAGAGTCCTCCCTTGAAGATCGCTGACTTTGAACCTTGACGTCGTGCAGTCCAACCTCCCGTTTCCTGAGAAGAATAAACTAGAATGAGTTTCTATATTTAACCTCAATTTTTTTTCTTATCTTTCGATCTGGATCTAGATCTTTCGATGTAAAAACAATTACATTTGTTTGTTGCTAATGATATATTTAATTTAAAAATACCAATATAATGATTAACTGGAAATATCTGAAATGGAAACATCACTAGTCTGTTGCAGAGGTATATATATATCATGGCATAAAATATTGTTGATATGTATATGTCCGTGATTTAATGGTTTCTGTATAATTTCCGCAGCTCTGAGCATTTCCGTGCAGTATTTTCCCTTTCCCTTCAGAAGTTCATATGCGGGAGGTCCATTTTCCGCTCTCGAAATGGTTTTTCCCAGGTTGCTATTTTTGCGTCAGATCTTAAACTATTATCGGAACTTGGTAAAAATTGCAGAATTATTTGGAAATGGTTCGTTGCTCAACGGGGTATTAAAAATCATGAGTTTTAATGATAATAATGCGGGATTTTTAGATCAAAGTGTCAAAGCTCAAAAATTATTTTCGAAAGAAATCCTATGCGATAACTGAGTCTTAACAATACGGCGTTACGGCGTTCGAATTTCCCAGAGGAACGCTGCTCCAACTCTAAAATCTTATCCCGTTTCCGAGACCCTAATTGATTTACGCAGAATTTCCCTTCTTCACAAAGGGCTCTTCCAATCGTACTCGAATTCAGATTCAGGAGGATATTATAAAGCGACGTTCAAACGATAAAATCTCGGCCAGCAGAATACAGAAGCGTTGCCCGTTTATTGAAATGGAAAACGGCTTTGTTCCACTTAATACATTTGCGAGGAGAGGAGTCCTCCCTTGTAACGGACACTATCAGGCACCGGACATCTCTCTGCGATCCCGCGTATGCTACTTCTGAACACTAAAGATTAGAACAATGGAAAATTAGGTTAAATGCAATTTAATTTAGGTTTGTAAAACCGAAGTATAGTTATATTATAACAGTAAATGAAGTTCCACCTTCTCGAAGAAGGCGTTTAATTAGACCGTGCTTAGGAGTACTCATCAACAGATGAAACGATATTGAAGCTGGCGAGAAGCCAAAACCGGTCCGGTATGGTTGTCTTTCAAGGTAACTCTCAAACAGAGAATATACTTGAGCGAATATCAAATGAATTAGCGCTTCATGAATGTTATTAAGTAAGGGAAAGTTCAGTATAAGGCAATGCTTAGCTGTGTTCAGTTTCTTTGCGAGGGAACTAATCTTCTAATTGAAGTAGTCAAACCTTTCTCCCTTCAGTTCCACTAGAGAATAAAGAGTTCGTTTTCAGGGAGATTATCAAAAAGTAATGATTCAGAAATTGAATACTTTATCGCTTTTTCACCCTTTAATTCATTAATCTCACACGGAACAAAATATAAAAACATGAGATGTGCACAGAATCTCATGGAGTCCCGCATTTTTCTTCCGATTGCGGGAAATTATCTCAAATTGAAAAAAATAAAATTTCCAGAGCGTATAATTTTTGCGTATCGGACAATTCAAAGTTCATCAGCTGTGCTAATTGGATGGAGGTGAATTGGTTTTACTGGGGCCGCGCTGGTAGTGTAATTGGCGGTGTGCGAAGCGTCGCGTGACCAGGAAGCGCTCCTTTAATAAAAAAGAGACGTCAATGAGAAACCGCCCTTGGTTTATTTTTAATATAACGCTTTTTTATCACTCCATTAAAGGTCCGGTTATATTTGGCCGTCGGGTATCGTGCCGACCGGCATCCGGGTGTCGAAAAAAAGCAGGTGCCCTTTCTTCTGAAACTTCATTGAACATTTCTTGAAACAAAGCCTCACCTTCCAATTATAATTAAATGGGACCTAGCTCCGACAAGATCACTCTCATAATCTATAACTTATCTTATTTGAAATATATTAAACGAAATCGGCGAGAGGAAACAGAAGATCGCTAGAATTATGGCATTCTAAATGCGTCCCACGCGTGCCACCAAACAGATATTTTAAATCAATTTAGTTACCAGTTTTTCTGGCGCGCAAACAACTTGTTTAGTACCATTCGAAATCTGAGCGTTTTTTGACACGCTTCCCGCACGCGTTCAGCATTTCCTTCGGCAAAATATTAAAATTACTTGAATATGTCTATTCAATTAAAATTTATTTCAAATTTAGAGGAAACACTGGGATTTCTATTTTCGCTACAACAATCCTTATAGTCTTTGCTGACAGTCATAATAATGGTTTCTTTCACGGTTCCGCCTTTATGAATTCATGATTTATTTTTTCCCCGTTGTTATATTGAGGCCAACGGAAAATCGTCATCTCTTTGATAGATTTTTGTACTGAGAAATGGCTTTTCAATATGTATACCCTTTTTTAAAGTCTGCTGTTAGAACTGGATTTAGAAGCTTTCCCTTGGAAATCCCTATGGCGCAATTTACACGTTATATTTACCTCTTATGGAGGATTTCAATTTGTCTAGAAATGCGACAGATATAGAAAAGCAAAGCCGCAATTCGCAAAGCCGCTCATATCACAGGCCGGATATCTAAACGATTTTCTGCCCCATTCACGCAATTTTTAGCACAGTGAAAGCGAATTAACCAGGGTCTCTCCATTGCAGGTAGTAATTCCACGGCATTTCGTATCACGCAACTTGAAATGTTCCTACTGTAACTAATCCCCTTCGGTGTAAATTTCACTGCTAGTATTTCAATTGCCCTAATTCTCTGGTCTGGTGAATAATACGATTTTTACTTATTTTTACTTATATATTTTATATACCGATGTAAGAACAGTTCAATTAATGGAATTTATAGCGGAATCGATGAAATCGTGTTTTCACTTGAACCTATTACAACCGAGAAAGCGGCACAATTTATGTCCCTGCATTTGAACTCAACAGATGAATCGGAAAAGCGGGGACATTACGGGAATAGCCTCGGGTCGTCAGGGGTACTGTGCCGGGCTTTTTCTACGTCCCCTTTTCATCCGGAATTCGGCTAGACTGCGGGAGAAAAGGTAAATACTCAAAACAAAAACAGGAAAAAAACGCGAAAGAAAGGAAGGAAGAAAAAATAAAAATGAAAAGGGAGTCGCAGTCCCTTTACGAGTCACCGGTATAGGAGGAGGGAGGGGGGAACGACCCGCGTGGCCGAAATGAACGGAGGAGAGGGCCGGACGGGCCGAGATAAAAGAAAACATCTAATACGTGATAAAAGGGAGCCGAGGGTTCGTAGTCGGCCCAGGGGAGGATTGTCCCTCGGAAAATAATTAACCGGGGACAAAGACTCGGCGGGGAAACAAAAGCGGCGATATGGAAGATCCGGGGAGGTAGACAAAAGGCTCATAAAAGGAGCCAGCGACAGAAACTAGGCAACAGTCGGCCGCCGGAGTGATAACTGTTGGACAAATCCCGGGGCCCACTAATATTAGCCCAGTTTACCTCCGAGCGGTACTCGGTCGATAGCAGAAAATATTAAAAAGAAAAAGAAACAGCAATAAGAAACCAACCCCAGAAACGATTCAGTTCAACCGGAATTAGGAGGTGATGTTCAATTAAATTATATTAACATGTCATATAATCTAATTAAGAATCAAATATTTGTAAATTATATAACTTAACTATTGAGTGCTGCGATAAATAATACCATGGCCTATATGTCATGATTAAAAACATTTTGACCATTTTGATCATTTTCTGGTGTTAATAGAGTGAGCTTATAGTGTCGAGGAATAACATTCTCTCAAAGAGAAAATAGAGTTTCATGACAGTTACGCGTTTCGCATAGATTCAAAGATTTCGCGGGTGAAACATTGTATAACATAATTTCTCCAAATTTCGATTGACAGGAAAAGGTATCTTTTCCATGCTGTTGCACGTGTCTTTGAGACCCTCTGATCTCCCCCGATAAAAGTTTTTCTCCTCAAGGGCCAAGATAACCAATATAAGTCGGCCATTTTGATGGATGATCCGCAGGGTCGGCATTCATTCTCGTGTTTTCTCCGTAGCCAGTCCGATGTTTAATCTGCCAAAAATGACTGATATATTGCCGGATAGAGGCGGCCTTCCCGTAGATCGTATTGAACACGGGGGAACGCCCCGGCCGGGGGCCTGATGATGACATGATCCGGGACGTCGGAAGGATGATATTAAATTTGAAATACCTGGTCTGCGAGCGTTTGAATACCCCGGTGTGAAGGTAAAAGTGATGTGACAGTGCAGACAGGATAGCCCTCAATCGACCAATAAATATATCAGATTGCCGCAAAACGTAAATCTTACTTTAATATGCGTCGGGGTTATATTTATGAGATTAAATGATTATTATTATTGTGATGAGTATTATTTAAAAATGGACAAATATATATCTATTTACGGAGAAAAATATCTAAATTTAATTTTATAAACTGCGGAGATCCTATTTCTCAAAAAATGCTGTCCACATTAGGTTTGTTAGTTACACTTCTTGGTATGCTTGAATTTGGTTACTTGTGAATGTATTTTGTCTAATTTGGCTATAATAATATTACGCGCATTCTAAGCTGCTATCTAAAAAAATTATGATCATACCTTTGGGTACGTGAAATTGAAATTTTACCAGCAGAAAAATCCGTGCTTCAATCCACAGGTGAGGACGGAGGGACAATTCTTTTTATTTTTATTTTGTACTCCGGGCGAGGACAATTTTCAAACTCAGGGAAAGCCAATTGGGGAATATCACATTATTCAATATTTCTATTGATATGGGGGGGGATGGGGGTAAAGGACTCGGGGTAGCGTTGTGGGGCAATTAGACGGTCCGGTACACTCAGGTGAGCTAACCGGTTTAGCCGCCACCGCCGCAGTAGCCGGCGCCGCCCCGCCCCCCATTTTTATCCCCCCGGAAATTGCGTTAGCCGCTAATAGATGGCACCGGTGTCACTCTGATAAATTACCGCCCCCGCACCCACCGTGCCACCCCTCCCATGGCGGCCCCTCCGATAATTTACAAGTCCCGGCCATCCCCTCCAACGGTCTCTCTCTCTGGGACGCAAATTGAAACTTGATTTTTGCCGGGTGCCACTGCTCCCCCTCCGCCCCGCCGCAACCCCGGCGCCCCCACCCGCTCTATAATTGGAAATTCATTTTTTACGCTCTCCCCCCTGGCCAACTATCCTCGAATTATCTGCCCGGCGGCTCAATTTCAATATACCGTTAACTAACCGATCCGCCACTTTTCTCACTATTGATATATTTTGATTTTTTTTTGGCGTAGGACTAGCTCTTTATTTTGAGCTTCGTGGGTATTATATTAATTCAATATTTATTAATTAGTCTGTACCAGGTAAGGAACTAAACGCCTTTCTTAAATAGAAAATTAATCTACGAATAAGTAGAAACATCGATGAAAAAGTTGTTAAGTAACCTGCGTCAGATCGTGCTCATTAATTACATCATTAAGTCCAATATTCGATTAATTTTATGTTGAAAGATTTTCATTGTGCGCTAATTGACTGTATGTATGTCGCGGGAAATTTGCGTATTTTAAGCCATAATGTTGAAATATGCACGAGTTGACCGATAACAGATATGATGTAACTCATGAATAGATAAAGTATATTATTCAGGTTTGCCACCGTATTTTACGAGAATCCCGGCCGAAATTGTCTTCGCGGTTGCGGAAAATGAAGAACCGTCCGACCGTTTTGCGGTCGTTAGCTCGGGGAGGAAACGACCCTCTTCAAGCCGACATTAGGAGTCCCGACCGCCCACTTTATGTACACAGCCCTTCTTTCCTCACGCTCGTTTTTTTCCTGTCGATCCCACCGCCGGATACTTAAACTCCGAGCTTCATTTCCTCGCCGAATAGTTATTTCGGCTTCTTTGTGGCTCAGGAACGTGTGGAGCGCGGGAACTATTGTGAAAGAATTGACCCGCCAAAAAATTATATTTTTCTGAGATTCTACAGTCGTTCAGTGTTGCCTTAATTGTATTTAGAAAGTAAATTGTCCCCGTTAATAAACCTAATAATTCACCTTTTAAACACTAAAATCATTCTAATATTTAATGTGTCCAGTGTTCAGGGTTGTGAAATCCGAACGAATACACATTAATTTCCTACCGAAGAGTTGTCTGTTCATTGCGTTTCTGACAATATTTTCAAGATGAGGGATGCGCGATTATTTTATGATAGAAATTGTATAATTAAACCGTTATAAATCGTGAGCAATTTGTATAATTTTATATAGTACTACCAACATGTTCTTTCTTTCATTAGTTGGGTAATGATTACATTTTTAAATTACGAGCTGAGTGTTCGTAAGTGGATTTCCATTGGGGTTCAAAGGTAGGTCGGGCCACGTCTCAATGAATCGCGCTTCCATCTGAGCATCATCTGTTTGTTTTCTCTTGTGCCCCCCTCAGGAGGGGGTGCGGTCTGCGGTGTTTGCTGATAGAGTTAACACGCGGGGGGCTGGTGTGAAGGGTAAGAGCAACAGGTGACTCTGCCCCTCTGCTCACCCTGCTGGCTGGCTCTGGCCCCCTCACACACAAACACAGTCGGGGCCCCTCTATCGCCCCCGCCGCCTTACGCCTCAATACAGACCGGCCCCTCAATTAAACAGAGAGCCTCCGGCCGCCCCATCTCTGCCTCTCACACCGGGCCTATTCCATTTCAACGTGCTTCTCGATAAACTTGCCCCTTCGTCCCGCGTTCACAAGTTTTATCAGCTTATTTACTTATCAAAAAAAGTTCGTAATTTTCATTATAATGACTATGCATTTGAATTTAATAGATCTCAATATCAAATCAGTTGTGATTCTGTGTGTAAGAGGGCGTTTGGGGGAATTTTATTTCCGGTAATTCAGTGTTGAATCGGTAAACTGTTGGTGTTGATTTAATAGGCCATTAGGCATGATACGCATTGTTGTTTCAAATAAAAATAGCGTCGATATCATTAATATATACCGTGAAGTATATGATAAATAATATTATATATAGTAAAGTATAATGAAAATAATAATATATTTTGAATTTGTGAAACTCATTAAATGAGTGCGATGAAATTGAGCAAAATTTACTACCATCAAAAGTGCTCATTTAACGCTTATAAAATGTGATAAACATTAGACACATTATCGTGATTGTAATTTATGTGGAACGAATCGGAATGAATGAATCTAAATTCACGCGATATTTAACCCCCGAGTCCGAACTACGACATTTTATGAATGTTGTATTAATGCGGCGCGCGATGCACACATGCAAGAAAGGAGTGTTGTGCGTGCTTAGTATCAACACGCCGTTCAGATAAGGTTTGCAGTAACAGTTTTCCGCCCCGGCGATACACTATCTCCGGACAAGTGGATTAAGGTTTTTCCCCCTGCTAGGTTTCCCCCACTGTCAGTAGACAAGTCGAACGCTTCCCGAGCATTAAAATTCAGGGAGGCAATAACAAGACAAAAACGAATGAGTGACAATTCAAGTCTGGTCGCGGAAACCTTCGCTCATCGATGTATACTTGTAAGACAAGCGCTATTAATTAAATCAGTGTAATTTTTAAGGCTGCGTTTGATATCAGTATTTGAGCTATGGATCGGTCCATGTCTTGAGCTATTGTTCGGGGCGTCGCTCAGAAATTGAGCCACGGTCGACCGACATTCTGGTGTAATCTGAAGGCAGGAAGCCGGACATGTTAATATTTATGGACAGCGGAGCCCCTCATTATTTTCGAAGGGCAATGCCCTCACGAACTGCCATCCGTCACGAACCCGGTTCTTCGGTATACCCACATAGACTCTTCCTCTTGACCACTCTCGTCCCATATATCGTATCATTAGTTTCTATCGAATTATGAACAATTCTTGGGTCGATTATTCGACGAACGTGAGGTTATTGTTTTATCCTCTTCTCTTTCAACTATGTCTTTTCAGGTTGAACTGTATTCGTTTACTCATTTACTGTTATTCATAGTTTGCGATCAGGTTGTCTCCACAGGATTTAGTATGACTGAATTTATGGAGCTGTATTTATATTAGGGAGTTCAACAATTGTAGATGGTTCTTAGTTGCCTTAGTAATACTTTTTACTGAATCAAAGAACAATATAAACAAATAGATTTCATTAAAATACGTCAGTATAACTAAAATAGTTAATTTTTCTAAAGTTCACCTTCCTGTATTCAATAAATATGTTTTTTTGAACTTGTCAAGCTAAAAAAAATTGAAACAATTTAAGTATACCCTGTTAAATATTGGGGAGTTTAAAAATAATCATGATGTTTTAATTTCGCTCAAAATGAGGGATTATATAATATATTATTATATCTGAGCAGACTGAAATGGGGCAGATACCGAGTGTATTTCGTCGCTTATTTTCGAGGGATTGTTACAAAAATAATAATAAGAATGGTTGAAACCATAATTTGAAAGCTTTGCTTAGCATTCTATTCATGCCCAGATCTTATTAAATAAATCCAATTTCCACAGCCTATTATTTTTATTATTTCCTTATGACATATTAACTCTACTCCTTAAATTTGTAGAATACCATCAAGTGAACTAACCATAAATCAAATAAATATGGAGGTTTATTAAGGTGACCAATACGGTAGGTGTTAAATTTCTTTGCATTTAACTGTTCGTTGTTTAACTGTTTTATGGATGGATGTTCGGGTATTTTATTTTCTAATGTCCGCCAACACTTTTCCAAGTCAAGGGTATTCGGCTTATTATTCGATGAAAGGATGTAAGCGCGGCTGAAATCCCGGCTTTTTATCTTCGAGACGGTTTTGTGGCTGCCTCCGAGCTATTTACTATCCAGAGGCCACTAAAGCCCCCTGAAACAGTAATAGTCCGCCCCTGGCGGCCGTCTGAGTAAAACGCCTTAAGGGCCAGGAATTTAGGGGCGAGAAGTCTTGTTTTGACCTTCCAAGAAATAAGCTTTACAGTTAGACAACGGGAAAATGTCAAGGTGACATATTAGAAATTAATATTAACTGGAATTATTTTTCATATCTATTCCTTACATGTTATGTATTTTTTTGAAATATTTTTGCATTTACATGTAGCGCGTACTTTTGTATTCTTACAAAAAATGTTCTTCACCATCCGAAATATTGATTGTGGTTAGAAACTACCTCATATATTACGTTGGTTACCTCATATACGCATGTGGTTGCAATATAGACAATTTTTCTTTCTTCTTGAATATAACAATTTATTATTGTTTTATTAATAAATATCGGAATCATTATTTTCCTTCATATATTTATGTGTATGTTTATTATTATCACTATTTGAAATAATGTTTTATTTATTTCTAAACCGATTTCGTTAGGGAAAATATTGTTGAATATCTTGAATATTTTATATTGTGAAATGGGTTGAGTATTCTTCGTCGAATTTAATTTAGCATTTGAATGGTATCATATGAATCAAATTTTGAGGTATCGGAATTCATTAATTCCACATTACTTCCATTAATGTTAGGTAACACTTTACCTAGTCGATAATTCCATGGTTTCTGTTTTAGGCCTCAACGCTGCGAATGTGTGTTATATGCGTGCATGATTTCATATATGTTGGACGTATTAGTAAATTAAATGGCAGATGATGTGTATTACTTTGTTCATTATACGCTCGGTCGTCATTTAATAATGTCGCAGACTGAACCGATGCGAAATTGCGGCTAATGTCACGATTTGAAACAATAGGGCGATTATTCTGAAATGTATGCGAATGTGGGCGGGCGAGGCAGGTGCAGAATCGATGGTAATGTACATATAAGGCGTAATAACTTCAGATATCTCTTATTTCGAACCTATTACAACCGTGGTTTTTGCGTAATACAATAGCAGTTAAATACTCGGTATTTCCATATCCACGTCTTATTTTTTCATGTACTCATTTGTTTCAAAGTGTCTGCTTGCATTCAGCTGATCAGTACTCCAACACATCAGTACGCTAATAATTCGACTCGATAGCATGCACTATATATATACTTACTATAGTATCACTATATATAGTAATACACTATACCTATTAACAACAAATCTCTGG
Source organism: Lethocerus indicus (assembly GCA_019843655.1). Classification (NCBI taxonomy): domain Eukaryota; kingdom Metazoa; phylum Arthropoda; class Insecta; order Hemiptera; family Belostomatidae; genus Lethocerus; species Lethocerus indicus. The sequence continues at coordinate 15,834,731 of JACDQD010000008.1, forward strand.
TGTTTATTATAACACCATTATTATAAAAATATACAAAGATCGCCGTTTATTCTGGAATTAATGATTAAGTACACTGCTATCAGTACACTTCGTAAAAGATCTGAAGCCAAGATTTAATAAAATACTGTTGCTCCTCGCAACTACACTCTTTTACTGACTTTTGACTGCTATCGAAATAAGGTCAGTGCAGCAACCGTAAAATCGGGATGAATCTCAAGCAAACAAATCTGGAGCGGGATCAACGGCACTTTGAAACTATTTAATCAAGCTAAAATCAAATTAATCGACTTTCATAATTAGTAGAACAACAACAACGTAACGACGGCCTCAAGTTAAGAGTTCTCATTCTGACCGGTATCACTTATTTATCTGCTACAGAATTTTGTTTTTTGTTTCTCGGTGTCGAAGGGACCTTAGTCTTCCATGGATTATAAAAAAATATTCAATAAAAAAAAATTTGGGGGATTTTTTGGGTCCTACATTCTCTCACGGATAGAACTTTGTGTAAGCTTGTATAACTGGATCAGAGAATATTACACATTTTGAAAAGCGTGCAGTTATTGAGGCGGTCTTATAATTAGTTGGTATTTACCGAGGGCTATGGTGTTTGTCGGATGGTGGTCGGCGTTGGGGGCCGACGTTGTCGAGAGGGTGATGTTGTGCGAGGACCTGATGGCCAGGTGGTGGCCCTCCCTGGACCTGATGCTGCTGGCAACCAGGCTTCCCAGTATGTACGATTCCCCGTTCACTTGGATACCGTTCGAGACGACTCTCAGGTTTCCCATTCCGTCCTGAAATATATTATTATATATAAATGCGTTCCTGTTACTTCATCTAAAATATGAGAAATGTAAATCTATTCATGGCGAATTAGTTCAGCTTCGTGCGAATTTTTAAATGCAGTTTTAATGTGGAGGCCATTTTATAAATGACAATCATTTTCATAATTCACCAGAATTACCGTGGCGTCTTTTCATAAGTGACAAATTCATCGCCTATCCTATAGAAATTTAAAAATGATTTTTCTTCCCACCGGGAGTGACCTGCTCATTAATTTGTTAAATTTAATCACTCCGGAACGCGGAGAACAGGTTCTTTTTACTCTGGTGGAAGGCCAAGGAAAAGTTTGTGCTCGGTTCCGCGGCTCGCATAATAAATCAACTGCTTGAACTTATTCGGCTTGTTAGTATTTAGTGGAAGAGATCTCTCTTTTCTTTCCACCCCTCTCCTCGAGCTTTATTTTGGACTTTTTTCTCTCACTGAAGAAGTTTCAATTTTGTCTCTTCGTCGGCTCTCAAACAAAACGCGCGCAATTACTGAAGTTTTAAAACGCCGCCAATGTACTTTTACTTGTCTGTTCATTTGCGGCGAGTTGCGTTAAATTTAATTGTTGGTGGGCTACATTAAAAATATTTTTGTTTAAGTTTAAGCAGGTTCGGAATATATAACCGACATGGTTAACTTGGTTAGACAAAAAGGAGGCATAAAGTCACGCATGATTATTGGAATGCTTCAAAATTATAATCAACGCAACCATTGTTTGTATTTAGTACCAGTTGTACCACCAATCACTGTTAAATCTTGCGGGAAATTTAGGTTTAGACCATAAAATCTAGATACGTGGGAAACTTATTGCTCACTCAATGGCGGAGGGGGGAAGCTTTATGGCTCGCTCCTGTTCACTTCTAATTAAACTATTACTCAGGTTACTAGTTTTATATGTGCAACAAATTGCAGCAAATTACTCGGTTTATTCCGTTCTGACATCGATGTCAGAATTAATTACGCAAGATAATTGTCTGAATTTCTTAATAACTTGTTATAAATAATACATAATGTAATTAATAATTGAATAATTATATGTCCACCAGCAATACAAACATCTTGGTTATTGCATCTGGTTAAAATTCTACACATATTTTGTTGATTACATTACATTTTATTACTGGATTGAAAGTCAATTCCATAAGTTTAGATGGTACATTATTCAGGTTAGGGAGCAATAAAATGTTAAACTATATATTGGAATATTTCATTGTGGTCACCATCCAGCCGATCCAGTCACCATTGAGGATTTGTGTAATTGCGCATGTTTGCACAATATTTTCTAAAATAAAACACAGAACAGCGGACTAACGAAACATTTTTATTTTGTTTGCGGATCTGTTTCGTTTTAACTCAGTTTTGCCAACCGTCCGAGGTTAAGCTGACCAAAAGTTAATTGCCAGGGGAGGAGGGCACACTACCTGGTTAAATAGCAAGCCCGCCAGCCTGACCTTCCGCCCCAAACTCGCTGAACCGTTAAATTAAGATATAAATTCACGCTTTCGCTCTTCTCTTTATTGAATTTTATGGCTTTTGTAGGTGTATTTTTCATCCCTTTTCGTGCGAAATAACCGATGATTTTATCCCACTCTTTTCTTTATTGTATAATACCAAATTACTGTACTTGGCGAAACACATAAAGTAGAGGCTTTGGAAAAGTTAGTTACTAAGTAATTCATGATGCGGTTTATTGTAGAGCCGTCGTATTCATAATAGAAATATGTAGTACTGATTGAAGCGTAAACCTGTCTATCAGTGATTAATAGCTAAACGATTCATAAAACCGTTAATAAACTCTAGATAAATGTAATCTTTTCAGCACAATTTCGATTGTTTTCATCTTTAATAATAAAACGGAACAAAACAGAAACTAAATTCTGATAATCTAGAATTAATTAATTCGAATAAGAGCGACAACCCTTTTGTATTGTTTCATTTCAACGTCAAATACATTCCGCCCAATATTCTCTGGGATAAGTATTTTCGGACTAGATTTTTAAAGTAGTAGGAATTTTAAATGGAAAATCGCGTGGCGCCGTTTTCTTTTTTTGAACCGACACTTTTAAATGTAATTTCAGCTGTTGTACAATAACTGGGAAATGACCTTTATTTGAACTGGACTGTTTTGAATTGAAATGTGTTAATTCATAAAATGACCCCCCTTGTTCCAAAGGTCTGTAATTTTCAGTTAGCGCAAACTAATTTGATTATAAAGTTGATGATCTTGGTCACTGTTTTTCAACAACCGGTAATTCAAATTCGATATCTATAGCACAACTTCATTTTCCCAGAGACTTTCCCATTCGCCAGTGCATAGATTTTAACAAGGAGCATGCAAGGGAATATACTATTAGCCTTCCATGTGATATACATTTGGTTAGAGATTATGTGAATACATAAAGGCATAAAAGTAAGCGTATTTTTTAAAGGAATAATGTATTATTTATGGAGTAAAACGAACTAGTGCTGAAGGTTTTACTGAAACTTTATCGAACGGTGTATTCATATATATTTTGTATTGACCATACACCGAAGCTGTCCCACCGGCGAATCAAAATTGAATTTGTACCCGTTTCTCTTGGACGTTCCACGGGGTTTGTATCGATTGGTTGCATCTCGGAATTGTTGGGGCCAATATAAGAACATCCCCGTCAGAGAGAACATTGAGGAAGAGACGTTTTGATGTTGACCTTAAGTTTTAAGGCGTTCTCCTGTTTAAAAGTAGCGTGAAAATCAGTGATTACTCGATTGTTTCACTGTTTCGGATTAAATTAGGGGTAATTTAAGTAGGAGAGCCATCATTTTGTACATCTTGTTATTTTGGGGCCAATTAGATATTGTTTAATGGTTGAAAGAGGTGGAAATTAGGACGATAAGACTGAAATGAACCAAGCGGCCATGAAGTAGGGTTAGTTCAGGGTTATATTATTATATTGTTACCTCGGCCACGATTGTACCTGAGAACGAGTTTCTGGCTTCCCATCTACAGTATTGGGGATACTAATATCGAGAAGCCGATTGGGTATGTAACGTGAGGCTTGTTATGATCAGCTTTGCATATTCGAGGAGTTCCCTGGGGAAACCGGAGAGAATCTTGCCGCCCGCTTCGTGTCGCGACCCCCATTCCTAATTACCCTGAAGCAAGCAGGGACTTGCTGCAGAATACTCTAAACAGTTTCAGAGACTGTGTACAATACCTCGATCTAAACCGATTAAACGAGCGAAGAAACAACTGTCTTATAATTCGAATATGGTCCAGTAGATTTTGATTCTTATGCGAATTGAATTTTTAACCCGATATGTGTAATATATTCTAGTCCAATAAGAGGTATGTTTGAATGGCAGCCGGAAGTATCTCACGATGGTTGTTGGAAAGCCAAAACCTATCTAGCTTAAGAACAAAATCAAGGGTCATAAAACGTAGAAAGAGTGATGCGTAGGTAATAACTATAGTTCAGTAGTACACTCGATTGTACGATAAAAAATTCTCTGACGGGGTCATAATTTAGAATTAGATTACAATTAATTTCCTATCTCTTTCCTGTAAACACAATAACTTTGACTCCTAGCATTCATCAACCAGTTATTCAGTATTTAACACCTCAAGGGTTTTCCTTTGTAAGGGCCAAACCACACCGCATCCGAACCGATTGGTATTCCGGCCGGGACTTCGGGTGAGGATGTTGGTGGTTTCTTGGGGGCGGAGAGAACAATTGAAAGAAAAAGGTGGGGGGTGGGTCGGTTGAGGGGTGGGGGGAAGGGGGGAGGGTTCGAACAGGCGCCCAATAATGGGCCCCGGGGGTAATTTAACTTTTCATATGCGAAACAGAATAGAAGACGGGAGGAGCGGGCGGAAAAAAGTACCGTACATCAAAAAAGAAGTTGCGCCAAACTTGGGGATACGTAACCCGAGCGGCACAGAGTTTCCTGGGGAAAGAAATATTTCGGAAGGTTATATAGTCCAACTTTCGTGCCTCCACGGTCTTCTGACTTTCTTCATAATCGAACTGGGCTAATTTAATCAAATCCGATTTGAAACAAGTCCTTCAATTTTCTGCTAAAACGTTGGATCAGATTTTATACCCGGACGAGTGAAGAATTTATGTGACGTATTATAAATGGGTAAGAGAGTAAATACAGGCCTTACAGGTTATATAAATATGACCTTATAAATATTAATAGATAGTTTTAGATGTTAATAGTTTTTCACAACATCGAAATGTTTAAATTGCCCTGATAAACTGCGGAGGATTTATCCGATATTTCTACATTTGTGTGTCCATATTGTTACCAATACATTGCCTATATAGTACAATAGGGAAAATTTATCTGCGGTGATGGTATAAAACTGTAAAATTTGTAAAGTTTTTGAAACTATTTAAAGAAAACTAACGGGTGTAAATACGAAAGTTCAACAACGACGACTGCAACTGTATTTTATTGCAAACAAGAATCAAAGAAATTCTAGCAACCTTTTATGACTTGTCGGTTAATAACGATTATAAATATGGTAATCAATTATTATTCAATTAATGCTTTTCATCATTATTAGTTACATTCATTACTTAATACACTGGTGTATTTTAAACAGTTTTATGTCCGAAACGATTAATCAAAGTGTCGGTCGAAATTCCATGTACTAAAAAAATTCTTATAGAAAAACTAAATTCAAATAAAGCATCATTTCAAATGGAAATGAGCCTCATTAATGTTTATTTTTTGACCTAATCTAATTAAAAAACGGCAAATTGATTATACCTAAAAAAGGAAAGAACTGGTGGCTCAGAGCAACTTTTGGTTTGTCGGAAAGTAAATTAAATAATCGAATACAAAACAACTAATGTAAATGAGTATAATATTGTGAATTATTATCATAAATTTATGAGTTTCTTACAAAATCTCATATACTGTAGGTCAGTGTGAACGGTTTTGTTTTATTTTTTGTTGTTTTTTAAAATATAAATATAAAAAACCTCTTTGGGAAGGCAATAGCATTAAATAAGGTGTTTAGTTTGGTAGGATTCAGTGTTGAAACAAATCGGACTTGTTTAGCGGACGTGTTAATTACCGGGGGGCTATGAAGCTGTTAGCGGGTAGCGGGGGGCATTCCAGGCAGGGCTAATGGTGGGGCCCGTGGAGCGACTCGGGGGGGCCATTAGGGCCGGCCAAACTGTTACTAATTGTGATTAATTCAGAGCGGGCCGCCCCAAAGCCGGAAAACAACCGCCAGACGAGAGATCGTTGGCCGGCTTAAATTGGCCCATCTAAGAAAGTCGGCGGCGTCTACCCCGCAATGTCCAGCCGCATGAAATTCGCTTAATAGGCCTCTCTTATCTACCGATATAACACCCAGCAGCAACTTCATTTAGCCTGTAGGAACGAAATAGATGTTATACTACGTTTTGACGAACTATGAGACCAAGAGCATGGTTATTATTTATCGTGTGCATCTGAACACATTTAAGGTATTTGTTTTGGGACCTGTGGAGCTTTGGAATATCTTGCGATATAGATTTGCTTATTCATTATGAATGGCTAGAGTCCGTTATAACATATTACAATAGTGAAATTTATTATTAAGGAATGTTGTTTAGTTTGTAATTTATTGTAGGGGTGAGATACCTCCACTATTGCAATCTTCTCTTGCTTGTTTCCGTTTTTATTACCCTCCTCATTTCCTCTCAGGAGGTTTCATGGATGATATTCCTGAATAAATTTAAGGATGATGCTAATTTACTAATTTAATTTAATACCGTACGGTGTTTTTAATATAATTGTCGTACCGTTTCTTAATTTACGTGTATTAAAATCTCCTGGCATAAACTTGGTCGTCTGTCCATCTGAGTTTTTTTTCGCTACACAAGGGCTACAAGGGCGGTTCATCACGCCCCATTACTTTTATTGTCGGGCCGGCTTTTAAATCGAAAGCCGGTTTTTACGACTTGAAAGAGACGCGGTGGTGGGGGCTTGCTGTCGCTGGTAAGTGAGACAAAGCGGGGCCTCCCTTATATAAGGGCCGGATAATCCTGGATATAAGAGCGAGATAGAGAGGTGGCCGCCGGCAATTATGATGGATCGGCCCCGCTCACGCCAACCCGAGAAAGAAGACACAGTCTTCCCCGGGATTAGAACGCTGTGAACGCTTGTCGATTTCTTTCTTTTATTCGGCTTCAGCCAATAGAGACGCATTATATGACAAATGAACAGTTACTTCATTTTATGGCGTTCGTTTCGGGTACACGCGCATTTTGATTATCATTCGATTGTTGTTATTAAGAAGAATATAATGTCCTGGCTGCAATGAGGTTTTTGACCTTGTCGGTTGAATAATGACGACAAGAAGCAGAAACCAGACCAACAACTAAACTGATTTAACGCCAAATAGGCGTTGGGAATGAAAATCCCAAATTGATGAATCACTATTTTTTTTAGATGAATACACACTTGTATAAAGTACAATACTCATGTTAGATTATGAATTTCAATCAATTCATTATAACAATTCTATGCCCTGGGCCTTTTTGCTGCACTGTTAATCCAACTACGAACAGTTTTATGTACTATTTGTACTAGTATTTGTATGACTACTTACAGTAGTTAATAACTTTTATTAAGAAATTTATTCATTATTGACAAATGTAAAGTGTGTGTAGTTACAAGTGAACTACCTCGTTCCAAATGATCCTTACGTATTCTAAGTATACGACTTTGAGAGTACCTGAGAATGTACGAAAGAAGCAATAAATGGAGTGACAGGATGAAGTGAAAATTACTCTTGGGTGTTGGGGGGTGCTGATAGGGGGTCCGAGTAGGGTGAGAGCAGCACTTTGATTCGCCTGGGCAGTTAACGGCTCCATATAGCGGCCGGTCACGTGACACCAGTAAATAAAAGTAAAGACGTCCCCAATATAGACAGATTGGGTGACGCTTTTATCAGCGGAACACGCTTGCACTCCACCCTGCCAGACCCATTTAAACTCTCACCTAACGTTTTATACCTGCGTCAATAGTGATTAAATTTTTATCTGCCCTAATTATTACAATCACAATATATTAAAAATAAATATATTACACGAGGTTATGTCCGTGTAACCGTTTAAATAAATTGTTGTTTCTTTCGGTACTTGATCTGTCTGCACGCAGACATAAGAAGGGCCAATTTTCTAAATTGATGCTATTTTTATATCAATTTTTTCTTTGACTTTGCTAATAGAATAGGTCATTACAATCTAGATACAAAATCGGAAAAACTACTAATTAAAAATTCTTCTTACGAAACATTTGAAAGTTCTTCCCTCTAGGTGAGGTATATCCGTGTAGATCAGGGGTGGAGGGAACTGTTTCTTTCGTTGGTGCATTTTTCTTTCTAACCGCTCATGACAGTCTAAAAAGAACATGTTTTGTGTACTACTTGAAAATTAACATATTTTCCCCACTGATTTTAATCATCCATTTACTAACAGTATGATCGGTGCTTTGCGTCGTTTCCAGTTAATAAAGCTCGTCAATTTTGACCCTCCCCCTTTTCAATCAGAACCCGGCAATAGCCGAGAGGATTATATACATTAAATTTAATACTGAGCGCGCCTACCTGTCCGTGTTCTCTCTAAATAACTGTCTCGTTGTGACACTGGGGGTGATTGGGATAGAGGGGACGTGGTCGGGGGCTAATCTAAAATGCTATCCTTTGCCAAGTAAAAGGGCGTCAGCCTGGGTTTTCAGGGGGCGTGATGGTCCGGGGGGGGGGCAGGGGGGAAGTCAATGCTTGAAAATGCTTTGTGGGTTTGAAGTCAGTGACACAAAGGCCCCTGCACACACACCACCACCCCAGCATCAGCACAACCCCATCGTATAACGCCCGGTTGTCACTGGCAATGTATTACCGCCAGACCCCTAGTCAGCCCTCCCCTATCCGAATTAAATTATCAACTATCCCGGTATACTATATACGTATGGATGTATATGTATAGAAATATATTATACATATATAGAGGGAAAGGGGAAAGGGGTAAATGATTGGGTTTTGTGAGGGGTAAATCAGAGCCATCGTCCATTGTCATTGAATCAATCACCCTACCCCTCGGCCTCACTTTTCTCTCGACTCTCCGACCGGCAACAATTACAATTGATATACGTATCGCAGCTCTGGAGCCGAAAACATGTCAAGTCCGTTTTTGAGAAATAAATAAATACTACATAAAATGAAATTGTTTGCTTTGCCACCTTTGTGTACTTCATTTTTCATATTCGAATCATATTTTTTCCTGCCATATTTTATGTTCCTTGGCGTTTCAAACTATTTTCTACGTATTCCATATGTATTTCCACGCGTACATTCTGCGAATATTTTCCACGTGATCGCTTCGACAGTTCCGCATTACTGACTTTTTATGGGAATATTCAACGTTGATAATACGTGATTAAAGTGGAACACAGACTCATGTCATTTTGTGATAAAATACTGAGCACGGTCCTCGACATAACCTGCTCGAATTGTTTGGGTTCAAGTATGCTTTATCGTACAATTTTCAGGTTTCATCATTATAAATTAAATTATTAATTACATTAATTGTGCGTCATTGTCCAAATGCGGGAATAGCATCAAACCACCCAATAATAACTCAAAGGTTCTCATAATCTTTTCTCGATAGCTTCATTATTTTTTTATTAGTTCCTGAAAGCCTTGAAGTTGTCCGCCCGGGGCCGGAAATACCGCCGCTAAAAAGTAGTTACAAAAAATTATTATTGATAGGAGTCTAACAATGAGGTTGGTGGGTTGGGGGGAGGGGTGGATGAGTTAGGTGAAGAGCGGGACTCATTAGCGGTGTAAAAACGGGTTCTCTAACCCCCCCCCCCTCTACCAGCGCCCCGTTCGGCGCCAACGGCGTACGGAGAAGCGAACTTGAGAAAAGTTAGGGGCCGATACAAAGGTGTTGTTAATTATATCCCGAGGGCTGGGACTTTAAGGAAGGGGCGGGGGTGGGGTATTAAGTCTGGCGCGGAGAATTTGCCCGGCCCGAGCGCCGAGTTGTGTACGCCCCGAGGTGTCTTCCTCATCCCCTTCCTATAACCTCCTCATAGCAACCTCCTCCTGGAAATTTTTTATATGTTATAATAACTATCCCCACTATTATAGTATGTAGGCAGTTTTATTCTTACGATAATTTTACCACACACTAATTGGCAGCAGTTAGCCTGTATCTTGTCTGAGAGCACTTTTAAACTTAAAGAATCGTAATTATCCGAAATTAAGAACCGGATGTTCAAATTATTACTGAAGATGCTGCACGATTATATCAAACAGGACCACTTGTGGTCTCGTTGCTAGTAACAAGATGTCTTTTATGTCCCGATCTTAATATTTTGACGTTCGCATTTTAATTTAATCTTACAAGTCAACGTTAATAAAGCGATAAAACGACGTAAAAGAAAATGAAAATCGGCTGTCAAAAAAGCTGACTGCACGACGGTCCTTTCCTACGGTGAGGACCCCTTCCCTTCCCTTTCCTTCCCTCCTGGTGACTGTATAAGCAATATTATATGACCGTTTACATTCGGTGCGTTGACTATAAATCATGGAGGCGGTGAGCGTTGAGCGGGCCGGTTTTATTAAAATATCAGACGAGAGCCCGTTGATATATGCACATTCCTCGGGTGGAGGGGGTTGGCAAGGGGGTTAAACTACCCTGTATATTTCTTACCTGTTAGCCTCCCGAGGAACACTTCCGCCCCCTAATACCCAGGGCTCACTTGCCGGCGACATATTACCCCAGCCTTACTTACCATCCAATTTACCCACGGATCCCCATTTTCCATTCGCTCTTAGATTTTTGACTCTTGGCAGTAGATGGGTTATGGACATTTGTTCAACTCTAATTATGTAATGGGGCCAATTTTTTCCCAGTCCAAAATCCGACTAAACAAAAGGCACGATAACTTCAGTAGCGCTCTTAGGTTATTAAGAAAGTTAAGAAGGTTATTAAGAGAGATGTATTATTCAGGACAATTCAAAGTCTTGAAAATCGTTGCTGTCACTAATTTATTTCTAATAAGACATTTCTGGGGGGCATTCCCAATAGTTCAATACATCTGTATAGCACTATGGAATAAATTGATGATTGTATTACGGGCAATGGGGCATAGGACAAAGCAAACGATAAGAGAGAAACAATTACGTTTTTTCATTTGGTACTTTTGTATTCTTACGCATATCATTTCCACCATTTTGTTCTACAAATTAATCTTCGCCACTTACTTTTATTCAAGTGGTAAAAAAAGATTTCCGTAGATGTTAAACAAACTGCGCATTTATGCTTTAATTAAAATGTAGGTTAAAGTAAACCTTCTGTTTCCTTTGAGCAAATAATTATTCCGTTTTCTATAGTTGGTAGCGGAAACCATTTTTCTAATATATAATTTATTATGGATTCTAAATTTCAATCTTTCTTAGAACACATGGAATTCCTTTTTATTAGGACGAAGCTGTTGACTGTGCAGAGTGTCGTTGTTCAGTCGAAGCTTGTTAAGATGAATCGTTTAATTAATGACGAACGCAAACATTTGTCGAATAATATCAATTAGATTGTAAGGACAATTTCGTCTGTTGTTTTGATGTGGCATCCTCCTCAAGCTTCCTTTGCAAAGTAAGATAATCAGATAAACTTCGAAGCGGAAACGGTGGCTGATGGTTCCTTTTGTAAATTTCCCAGACGAGTTTGGTATCGCATTTCGTCGCTGGCTTCAACTAGTAGGCTTCATGCTTTGATTAAATCGCTTGTACAACATTCGGCATTCCATGAGACATAATATCCTGATTTGTGGCATCATTTATGTTCCTTACTCAGTAGTTTTAAATTACTTTCCTTCACTGACGGTTGATAGAGTTTTTCGTACAGACATTAGACAGCTCTTCTTACTCGTAGGAAATACAAGTCCTTCCGTGCATATATTCGGATTTTTCACGTGTGTATAAATCCAGGAGATGCCCCTCACCCCAGTGAATTATTTAGTGGGGTTCGAATTCTGCCGAGCGTTTAATAAATATTTATTCGACGGTTAGCGGGGCAAAAGGGGATTTAAAAGTAGACATTTATTGCAATATTAATGCCATGTTTGAGGCCTCGTGAAGAAAGTTACACGCAGTTAAAAATTAAAAAGGTCCAATTAATATTTCTTTACTAATGAAGGGCGTTGAAATTTTCATTTCGGTTCTGAAGCCAGACGCGGAGCGCTAACAGGCGATGTCTGCATTAAAACGCCCGGGAACGCGGACACCGGAATGATTTATCGTTTTTTAAATTAAAAAGTTTATTTAAATTAAAAAATTGAAAGCAGACACCTGTTAAGGAATTGTCTTCGTTCAGTCAATCCAAGTAGTTACTTCTGTAATTGCTACCTAGTTGAGTAATCTTTTTAATATTCTGGGGAAATCTAGCTTATTTAAATGTAAATTTTTCCTTGTTTTACTAGAAAATATAACGGCTCGATGTTCTGAGGTGTCCTAAATATTATTGCTCGTACGCGAATTTCTCTGGCATACAAATATTAGTGTTACGTTTTTTTTCATCAATGGACAATTGAATCTATCGTTGTGACATTCAGTATTGGAAATAGGCGGTACAGTGTGCTTCTAAATATAAATGTGGTTCGTGAGATTGACCTCCTTCTTCGGCCTCCATTTATATTCAAGTTTCCGTCCCACGATCCCGATCGCGTCCCAGATATTCGTCCTTGAAATGGACTAGAGCATAAATTTAATTATGCGTTTAAAAATTGAATTTAACATTTTACCAGGAACAGTTGTTCCTTCGGTTGACAGTACGTTATGCAATATAAAACAGAGCTGTGCGTTAAAGAAATTGATATTTCTCCTACACGAAATTATCTCAAATTTTACGCGCCTCACATACGCTACTAAGTAGTCCGATTCATATTATAAACATACTATAGAGAAATATTCAGTTATAATACATTAAATATATCAGTTACATCAAATAATTGCGATTGTAATTCCATCAGTAATGTAGTGAGGTCAAAACATTTGTCGCATGAAACTCCACGGACTTTGTCATACCCATTTACGGGACAGGTAGGTCCTACTTATATTCGTCTAAACTTATAATTGTTCTGGCAAGAGCCCACAGTTTGTTCAGATTAAATCTTTGTATAAACAAATGTTTTCGCAAACATAACTTATGACCATAAATTACGGGGCAGAATCAGATTCAGACTCAAAAATAATGTTTAGAAAAAACACCTCTACGCTAGAAATGTAAACAGTAATCAAAGGAGAAATGGTTATTATGTGTAACGTTTATCTGAATTATTTCGAACTAGGCCTAGCCAACAGATTGCTCAGTAAGTTATGGTGACAATTTAGTCACAGGTTGAAAGGGATTTTACGGAGGATTTTAAAACATAATAAAGAGGTAATTTAGTGTAGGAAAACATAATTTATTTATATAGGACTAGACTCAATGGTCAAATTTTTATTCTGATGGAATACATTTTTCCCTGTTTTCTAATTCCATCAAAATTTGAGATTAATTCACATTTGCCATTTTTGCATTTCCACAAAAAATAGAAGCTAATAAAGTGTAGTAAAAAGAAAAAATGTGCGTCTAACGAATTAGGTAAAACGTGAATAAATTTCACGTGCTATATGAATAATGCTACTGAAGAAAATTTGCTGAAGAAATTTGCATAGCTTCGTGCCTTTAGGCATGCTTGGTCAACTTTAACTACAATCTTAAACGGCGTTTTGATACTACGCACGCACAGCTGTTTATTTGTTTCACGTGTGCATCGCGCCCCGTCTGTATTTTAGTTTCATATAATGTCTTATTTTCTTTTTAAATTATGAGTGTAACTAAATATCGCGTGAATGTCATGTGCCTTTTATTTCAATCCGTTTGACATTATTAAATCCCATTATGTCTGCTAGTCGCATTTTAAAATTCTAAATAGGTACTACTGTTTAACCAACAGCAATATATGACTAAGATTTTAATATCTCCCTTGATTAATTTTCCCTAATTTGATTGCGATATTACTTGCCACAGGAATATGATCTTTACGTTGCAGAACCTGTAACGTCGTTGTTGGCACAAAATTAATACCTTTCAAATGTTATAATTTAAGTATGCAATTTCGGAACTAACAAATATGCAAATATGAAACTTACCGTGTTGAATTCCATAACTTTGAGAACCCACAGGGTGAGGGCTAGGTTGACGAGTACGAGGACTAAGAGTGATAGTATAAGGAGGTAAAGGCATCTCTTCCGCCAGCCGTAGATGCCGATATGAGGTCCGGAACTGGCCTCCTGGTAGCCGCCTCCACCGCGCTCTCGCCAGTCCGTCCCGCCCCCGCTGTCGCCCATGCTGCAACAGTAACTGGCAATTAGCTCTTCTCCCTCTTATTTAGCAACTTATACGACTAATCAGGCATCGTCTGCACACATTTGTGCTCAAGGATCCCTACCAAATGTTTATTCAGAAACGTTTAATTCCACCTGTTACATTTTTATTTTACCATATCGTATTTTACAACTTACGTGAAAGCTGTTGCGGGCAGAAAAAGTGAAACGTGGGGGACATTCGCACCCAGTACAGCTGGTCCCCCCGGATGTGTAATGGCTAAGTCCCACAGGCCGAAGCCTGTTAAAGTCGTTGGCAAAACCTCAATATTGTGGTTATATGTGTAACACTGTAGGTTGTGTTTATGTGCGCTTGCGTACATTTGAGTCTGCGTGTTTCCGTGAAAAACTTATAAAGTATTTAAATAGCATTCTAACGAGGGTGGAAATAAAACTTGGAACTTAAACTCGGAATTTAAATATTGAGAGTTTTGATATGTAAATATTGTCAGGCGTATTTTATATTATATTGTAATTGAAATTCTTTAAGAAGTGATTAAATACCACAGATTGAAGCAAGTTTGGGCATACTTGCCCATCTATTGCCGGCCAAGCTGTAGCAGAGTACAAGACTAATTAATTCCTAACGCGTTCCGTGTACGCTCCAGAACGGGGCATCGAACTCGTCGTGGTCGCCCTTTCCATGGGACGATTTTGTTTTTTAAATTAAAAACAAAAATTTCAGGAGCGGGCCAACCCCCCTTGTGTATTGTCCCGTCGTCACTATGTCGTATATTGAAAAGGGACCTGACCTTTCAGTGTGCTGTCCCCGTATGTATTACGGGTTAATTAAGTTTCTTTCTGTCTCTAATAATTCTTTATATCTTGTAAAAAGCGACATATATAAACGGGAAAATTATTTTCGGATTTCCTTTGCTCCAGAATGTTCCCTACTTGCGTAATTACAATTTCGTGACCTTTAGCTGGTAAGAATAAAAAAGACTTTACGATTTATTCTGGCCCGCGGCCTGGAGTATTAGTTTGTTTGTGAATCTGGAAACATAAAAACGAATTATTTCCACGAGATTAATAATGCAATAATAGGATGCTTAGAGAGACGGGAATGAACCTTTAAAAACCGAAATTTTTTATATTCATCAACTGTTGGAATGTTGAGATTGTGGTGTATTTGAAACATACCAGGGAGCATTAAGGATGGTTCGAAGTAGTTTCTATTGGAATCTCTGGATGTTGGGTGTCTCGGTTGAATCCCATAGTTCAATGCGATATATCCGCAACGTCGCTATTGATTGAGAATATTGATAAAAGTTCTGCAAATGTAATTTATGTTCAGCCATTCGCCCATCCAAATACCAGCATTTGCAATGAAAACCTTATCGTGCGAAAATCTGTCACTGTTGCTTAGACGACTTTTTCAATACATTTAAATCGCGTTACCATTATTGTAAGCTTTAGAGAGTTTATTCTCGAAATTATTCTTTTATATTTGTTCTATCTTTATATTTCACACCGGCGATCAAAGAAAAGAACGCGATTTAATTACAGAGCTGAATTTCTTTCCTGATATTTGATTTTTATTTGAAAATATATAAGAATCGGAAAGCGCTCTCCAGTCTGAAGACCGAGATAATTGCTCCACCACAGATTTGTCTTTTATCCCGAGCATCTCTTATATTTTATACTTTTTTAATATTCAGGCGCAGCTGAGGTTTTATAACATTTACAAATTGCTCGTTCCGGTCGGTTCCCCAAGAAAACGTTATGAGTTCGTTGATGTATTACAATATCGAACCGTGCCACCCTTTGAATGTGTCCTTTATCTTCCGAAGAATGGAGTGCAATATTAAAAGAGCTGTAGAAATAAATATTTTCCGAGAAATGGCATTCACCTCGATTTATGTTTACGTCTAAAACAGGTAGAATAAGATGAATTCGTATCGGAATGTGAATATAAATTATGTGCGAATCTGTGTGTAGATACAATAAAGTAATTGGAGCAGAAACCAAATATTGTCTTATACATCTATATTTTTCAAGAATCATGTAATCAAGACTCAAGAAATATAATTTGTCCTTAATATATATTTTTTATCATACGTTTTTGCTTGAACCGTACGTTCGACAGTTCATACATAGAAAAATATTAATATAGATAAAATATTGAGTTATATTTAATTGAAAACAATTTGTTATATATATGGTGTCCTGCACTTACCTTATCTTGGTTATACTATGGTCGTCATTTGTACAGTATTTATACATTATTAGTACCATGGAGAAATATTGAGTCGAAATAAATTTAATTGGTATTAATCACATTGAAAGGTGTCTTCGCAGTTTTACACCGGGAATTTACAACTGTGCACATTTCTGTGGGGATATCTAAATTATAGTAAGTGTGTCGCAATTTCAATAGTCAAATTCCTGCTGCTCCAATTTTGTTTGTGGGGAGGATCAATCGATTGGCCGGAGGCTACAGGTTGGCCCAACTAACCCACTCTGTGGGGTCTACAGTTTTCACCGCGTGTGTGTGTGTGTGTGTGTGTGTGTGTGTGTGTGTGTTTGTGTGTGTGTGTAGTGGAGGGTGCCGTGATTTCCCCAAAGGCACACAGGGGCAGAGGCCGCTGTCAATTGGGCGCCCCCCGCCGCCCCCGCCCTGCCGCCCCCGCCACTTGTATATCCCCCGTGGCCGCCCACCACCACTCGCCCAAATCGGCGACCGCACATATTTCTTTTACCGCGCCCGGCCTTTCTCTCTCCCTCTCTCCCGTTCTCCCTCCCTCATGTTTTTGAATCTCCGCATTTCTTCTTTTCTCTCCTCTACCGCAGAGAGATTAACGGCAGTAGGATACCAATTTTGAATGGTCGGTTCCGACCCGGCAGGTCGGGGACCGGAACGGGAGCGTCAACTGGAACAGATATCCTTTGAAAAATGCCCTCTGGTCGTAGCGCAGGTTTTGTCAAACGTTCTAGTCGAATGAATTATCTAAATAATAAAGATTTTTGTGTACAGTGGTTATCGCAGTGATGTTGACTTTTTGACAAATTATTGTAGAAGTTTAACTTTAGGAGAAAAAGATAAGAATAAGCATCATTTATATTTTTCCATTCCTTTTCTTTCTAGCTTGGGTGGTTCATAAAAAAGTCACATCATTGCTCCCACTCTGTTCAGTGGATAAGTCATTGCAGAAACCTCCTGCAGATGCATATTTTTAGTGATTCCGTATTTTATCCTGGCTCCGGCTAATGGGGTTAATTTGTGAACAAAAATCCTAACGGCCACGGAATAGGCAAGCAATATCTAGAGGTCCATAAAAATAAAGTACAGATTTTACATACTATATTATATAAGAACGTAGGTTTTTATCTGTCAACCTTTGATTCAACTCAAAACGGATCTTTACTGTTTACAACACTTCTGGGAAATATTGCACCCGATAAATAATCAACGCAAAGTTTGAGCCTTCCATCAGGATGAATTAGTTTATTTTGTGGTAAATTTTCCGTGAAAATATTTTTATTTTCTTCTTTTTATTTAACCCTTGTTCTACTTTAGACATTTGATTATCCGCTTATTAGGTGAATACCCAGGCCCGGTTATATCTTAGCTGTCAGGTGCACGAACTTGTGATAGCGCACAAATAAAATTCATACTATCCATTTCAGCTTCTATCCGGGTTCAGTTCTACCAGATGAGACGGAGCGTATTTCAAAGATACAAATAATAATTTCATCCGTCCAGTGACCTCAAAAATAAATGCCGATATTTGATCGCCTATTGGCCTGGGATTGAGGTTGATCTCGTCATTTGTCAGGCTAATAGAATTTCTATTGTCCGTCCGGCGAGTTTTGGCTGCTGGGATAGATCAGTTATTATTTTTTTGCCAATTTTTAGAACGTGTCGGAGATTTTGAATGAGAAAGATTTTCATAATATCGGGCTTAATCGGCATAAATACCCTTTTGGCTAAAGCAAACAATTCCTTCGGGGAAAACTGAAACCACGCCAAGGCGCTCCCTGCTAATACCTCATTGACGACTTTTCCGAGTTTCACCGCAAGATGATTAATGAGCGGGCTGCGTGACCGATATAATTGGCGGACTATTTCTCGTTAAGGATACGGCAAAAATCATTGGCCAGAAAAAAATTCATACTCGACGCATGTTGACCTCGCTGCAGAACCCTTTTATAGTTCGGGTATTAAACCGCCGATTATATCATATTCTTATAGTTGTTTCACACATGCCACCTTTGAACAGAGAGAACTGACTAAAAAACTGTATTATACTTTTTGAAAGCCTGGCCAGGATGACTTCTGCCTTGTCTTATTACGGGCACCGGTTTAACGTTTCAAATATAGTAAGATTAGACATGTTTATGTCAGAAAAAGGCCAGGGTGACTGCTCTTATTTGTATTTTATATTATATTATTTTATATTCATATGTTTATATTTTGTCGAAGCTTCAGTCAGTTTTTATCATTTAGAACTTCATTCCATTACTTTCCTAACTGTTAATCTGTACATGTTTCTACATAGTATGACGACTAAACGTCTTCGAATATTGCACCATACTAGTCGTTTTAGATCAATGAACGATTCTGGATTTCTGAAAGTTTGATTGCATATGCCACGAAATTTCATAATGCAATGATGCTATATTTAGTCGTAATGTAATGTAGTTAGTTAATGTTTCAATCACTGAATTATTTCGGAATTTTCAACCTCTGGTGGTCAACCATTATTTCATACCATTAGTGAATATATTGGAGAAGGTCGCAGTCACATTTTTGTCCGGTATATTCCTGATTTGTCTCTTCCTTGTTTCATGGAAATAGAGATATGTATTTAAAATAAATGAATAACATTTGTTTATAAATGTAAGTGCCTAATCCAGTCCTGTCTTCAGGTCCCTGTTTGCACTCAGGTTTGGTTAGGAACAAGTCTGACTTTCCCTTCCCGAAAAACAATTTGGCTTTAATGTATAATGAAAATTTTTGATAATAATGGTTGCTTCAATAATAGTCTTATATCGCCTTAGTCAATACAATGACTATTTTTATGACCACTTATCTGACATTCAAAAAACCAAAAATGTCTCCGTGTTATTGTCATTCTCCTTTTTAATCATTTAGAACTCCCAATGAAAATAATTTACCTAAACAAATTTATATGCAATGTTTGATATGAATTGAATGTAAATTGTATCGTTTCAATTTAAACACTGAAGGTATTATTAGCAGTGACGCGGTTAAAATCCAACCCCATATAGAATTACAATTTCCGCGTTCTCATTCCTTTTCGCGGCTTGATATTGGCTTTCATTTAACAATGCTTTTTCTACTGTGGTATTGATTTCATTAACTTGGAACACTATCCACACGAAAGAAATTAATCACCCAATATAGCATCTAAAAGTGTCAGCAAACCAATAACAGGAAAAAATCCCTGAACAGTTTAAATAAGGAAATTCTGATTTGAGCATTTCTTCATAGAAATCCAAATAAGTTTACTCAAAATATCTGCATAATACCATGGTTGATGCTCAAAAAAATTGAACGTTGTATGTGATTTCTTTTATTCTTCAAGGTTATCGTGATAATTTATCCTACCCACTTTTAGGTCACTACTCTTGTTAGTGTCAGGTAAAAGAATTCATGTAACAATCTAGTTAATTGTTGGAATGTTCAGAATAAAAAAAATAAGGAAATAAAAAGAGTCTATCTGGGCCAACTATGCGTATTTTAATCGCTTCAGGAATAAAGCCAAGCTCCTCGGCCGTCGTGGGTTCAGACGGCCTCTCAGACGGTTTGAAAAATTAGGAGAGGGTACTTGCCCCGTTTCGGGTGCAAACAAAAGCGCGTGAATGATAACTGCTATCTCTGATGGTCGGCTCTAGCGGGTTTAATTTATGTCCAAAGAGATGGGTTTCGACAAATATTTGATTCGCCGCAGTATTTCTAAATATTTGTTTATTCAAAACAAATAGCCACGTTTGAACTCGATTAAAGCGGCCAATTTACCTTATTGGTTTTCTCGCGCCGTTCAACGAGGTGGTATCGATCCGCCTGTGGTCAATCGGAACCTGGAACAAAAGAAAAAAATAATCATTTAAGTTTTGTTAGCTGTCGAAACTTTTAAACAGGCGTTTCGGCTTCGACAACGGTTGTATCACGCCGAGTTCAGTTTTTAACTTATTTTCCCCGGGTTAAATATAGACAGCCAACGGACTAATATCGAAAATAGAAGCGTTTCTAAATATAAGAAGAGACTGGAACCGGGAGAGCGGCTGAAAGCGAGGGGAATAAATCAATTTCAGAATTATATACAAACGGAAGCCAGGGCTAATTATATTTCAGAAGGCCAACTGTACACGTTCACAATAGAAGGAAATGTTTGCCCTTACGAATTATTTATTTTTTTAACAGAATCTTCCTTTCAGTCTTGAACAGCTTCTCCTAACAGTGTCAGTTTTGATTGGATCTAACCAGCGCTTTCGAGGCCGTCCTGATCTTGTTCTTCTAACTTTTCGAAATGTGATTTCTTTCTCCAAACCATTAACAGGCATCACATGTCCAAAATAAGTCAGTCTTAATCAGGCGATCTTTCCCTCATATATGGAGTAACTTGGTGCGGCTTAGACCTTCTTTATTTGTAATTTTCGTTGTCCACGGAATATTTTCTAGCTTCATAATTTGAATGGCTCCATCTTTAATTTCAAGTTATAGAAAACTCTAAAAACAATTCATCTCGTCTATAATGTAATTAATATTTTAACTTATGTAACGAAATTGAGGATATGTTCTTGTTATTTTAATCCGATATGTACTCTACTCTAAATGCGTTGAATACCGGAAAATGTTTTTTTCCTGTTACGTGTGATTGCCTTGGCGAAAGGACACAACTAATGGAAGGGAATCCTCTCTGATCCATTTTCGATATCATTGACAATATTCAGTTACAATTTACATTGGAAATTCATTTTTTTTTTGGCCTTGGTACCTCTGTCCACATACTTCTTCGGCTTAACATGCGTAGACACCTGACTCAATTACTTACATAGTGATAGCACCGAAAGTGATTAGAAGCCCCAATCTGACAAGCTTATGAACGAACATGCGAAACCTCCCCATAAATCCATAAACGTCATGAGGTCTTTCTTAATTCCACTTTTTTAATGAATTGTTTACTAAAATAAAACCGTTGTATTCTAGGTTATTTGATCTGTATCTTTTACTTAATCTCGCACCGGGTGTTCTATGAATTCGGCAGAAGTTCTGGGTAACATCGGACACCGAACAACTGTGAAAACATCCCAGCCCCTTTTATTACGCCCAGTTGTACTAATAAATTTTCAGCGTTTATTTTACTCTTCTTTGTCCCGCTGGTAAATTTTCTTAATGGTTGCCTAAAGGTTCGGCTATATGCCTATATTACTCTGCTATATATCTAGCGAACTAAAACCTTGTTGTACCCTCTGTGTCGTCTTCGGATATCATATGCGGAGGTTCACAAACTCTAGAGTTTGCAAGTAAAAAGAAACTATTAATTGAAATTGTGATTCTATAATTGTTCACATTTCTTATATAAATGAGTATAGGGAATATATTGTTCTTATAATCCGAGTGTCATTAGTTATTGTATTAATCAATAAAAATGATCCTCAAAATGATATGGCATTTGGTCTAGGAAATAGATCGTAGTTCTCCAAGACGTGGGAAATACCGTTTTTTGGCAAAATGAACAAACGTTTATGTTTCATTCCTAGTTTTTGCATATAGGTAGGTGGTCATGCCATTAACGTAATTGTTATCTTACTTATTAAGTATTCTAATTTCTTAGTCACTAACTGGTGCTCGGACTTGGTTTGTGTGATATAAAAACTGGTATCGGGGCATGGTCAACACTTACAGTGTGGCTTCGCGACTCCTGTTATTGGTTGGATGAGGTCGAAGAGCGACACTTGGGAACTGGACAGCGTACACAGACGAGTGTTCTCAGTCGAGACCGAGAACTGGAACTGGTTGCCAGACGTGGAGCTGAGCGGTGAGCTGCGGGATAGCCGTCCGTCTATAATTAGACGGGTCCGCTCGGCCGGTGTTTGCGCTCTTTTAATAGACCGGCCTCCAACAACGGGGCCCACAAATATTTACAATATCCCTTGTTGTGTCGCCTGACGTTTTTCGCCAATTCGCCTATTTGCGTTTAGATTCTTCTCTGAATTCGGATTTTTGGCTAGCTTTCCTAGAGAACATTGTGAGAACATTTTGTTTTTTGTTTTTTAAATTGTTAAATTGTGGACGGATCATATTCTAAAAATGTAGTTATCTGAAATAACTCTTGAAGAATTGTCTAAGCCGAACACCCAGCACTCTCTCCACACTGGTACACTAACATTTTTGAAATTACAAAAACCATATTTGTCGCCCAATACAATGGTTTACCTCGTGAGGGTGGATGAACAAAAGTTTTCCTAGTCGTCGAAAACATTAAGACGACTCTAAGACGCTTATAAATATATATATGCTTTTGGCGAGTTATTAATCCTGGGTACTAGAGTTCATTTCGGTTCATATATTTTACTGAGAAATTCCAACTGAAACTGACCACCCAGTTTATTAGAACGTAATAATTTGGCAAAATAAGGAATTTGGAATGTGAAAGAAAACTAAAGACACAAGTATATAACTTGGAAAGTTAAAAAACAGAAATAACAAAGTGACTATTCAGTGCCGTCTTCGAAACACACTGCACCGAGCTTAGACGATTACCCACACGGAAGTTGGAAATGACGCATCATTACTGACTCAGAATCTTGTTGAATCTGAGCCAGGTTTTCCGCCTTGACGTGCGACCAAGGATTTTTCTTTTCTGAAAATTGGCACGAAAAAGTGAAATTCTCGGATTCATAATACGAACAAATCGTTGTAGAAAATTTAACGATCTACAACAAATTTGAGTTACTACGTGCATTTATGTACGTATATAAATGCCAATGCCACCACCTGACATTTATATAATGGCTCAGTAATATTAATTTTACTGCGACAATTCGGTGTAAATGAATTATAATTAATTGACTATATACGTATTAATACTGCGTTTTAGGAATATATTTTTTAAATCTTTACCCGAATGTACATAAAAAATGCGGAGAAAAATATTGCACCACTTCATATCTCCATTATTATTTAAAACATATACAATATATGTTAATTTCAAAAATATGTTATAACACAACGCACAAAATGAAACCGGAACTTGTCGCATTTTTAGTAAAATAAATAATGTTTGATCAACTCCGTTCACGCCTATTCACAATAAATGTAATCGTTACACGTAACAATTCAAATCCCATTACGCAAATCTGCTCTATTAGGTATCAACACGGGCGCACAGTTTCAACTGTAACTCTCCCACGTAATTGTCATTAACCGCCGAAAACGCGGATCGAATTAATGGAAATATTCCTGGCAAATGTTTTCCCGGCCTATTAGTAATACGGTGACGCTCTTGTGCGCCGATGGCGGGCAGCCGTTCGGGAGCCTCTGCACCTGTGCATTAGAGAGAGAGAGAGAGAGAGAGAGAGCTCTCCTCGCACAGTTTAACGTCCGCGACCTCAATAACTTTATAATTGCAGCCGTTTTCCCCAACCAGCCCGGCCCTACGCCGTCCGAATTCGGATAGAGCGGCACGCACCATGCAGGACTGAATTTAATACGATTTCGCGCAGGGAGGAAGATGATACTGAATCCCGATTAGTGCACACTAAGTGCAAAGCGAATTAACCCTTTGCACTCGTATGTCGCCATATAGGTAACAACAGTATGTTTTACCGTTGCGCTCGTACAAGCGACATAATACATTTTACCATAAAGGTAAAATTCAATAATACTATATAATATGCATTTATCTTTTGCTTTTTGTCTGCCGAGGAGATATTTACATGAAACAAAGTAAATAAATATATAAAATGAGTTTCTCGTCTGTGTTTATCTTATCTCCATTGCAGTTTCTAATCGAGCCACTTATTGTGTTCATGTTTCTTATTCCGTAATTTATTTCATAAATATTCCCTAGTAAAGTCAGTATTGCCCGCGCTTCCGATCTATCAACGTCGGCATAGTGTACGTTAATTTCTGCTAAAATTTGGAATATTTTATATATATAAGTCAAAGGGCGATGCCGAATATATAGTTGAGATGCCGAAAAAAGGTTTACGCGGTGCGATTGTGAATGAGATAGACACAGTAGCGATGATGAGTTTTATATGGACTCGTTTCGTAATAGAAAAAGTCACACTAACTTCGAAATAAATATGTATGTCGAAGTAAATATATACGTTGTTATGAAATATGTTACTATAAAAATGTATTTGTTTCGATAGAATGTGAAAAAAAATCTCTGAGTTGATAGATAACTTAGTTAAATATTGCAAAGTGTTAATACTCCGCGTAGTGTTCAGTTGCAAACCGTATATCCCTGTTGTATGTTTTTATTTATTTATTCAATAACAACTGAAATTTTAAAGGGTCGATGGTATTATCTTTTACCACTCATTGGTAAACCGGTTTCGGCATAACACCTTCCTCAGTACCTAAATTTAAGGGTTAATTTGTTTTCCGGGGTATATTTTTATATTTATTTTAGTATAATGTCGCAGTGTTAAAGTGAATAAAAATACTGTAAACTGTACTTGTATGTACAATTTGGAAATTTCCATTCCCGCTATCGGGTTCGAGAGCAACATTGAAAAAGACCCGGTACTTCCGCATTCTCTCTGCGGTAGTTGAAATAGCACTTGCCCCGCGGCGGTAGAAGTTGGTCGGGGTTGAAGCGGTGCAAAGCCCGAGAGATATTTAAGCTCGGCGCCCGACTTGGTTATTTCCGTGCGGCGGACACGTATGAGCTACGTGGGCTTCAGACAAACGAGGACTCGCGTGTCTGAAATGCCCTACAGACCTACTGACAATTTGGTTTATGCCATCCCCTACAGTGGATTCAAACTTCGACCCGTGGAACGCCCTGATATTTGTTCGTTCCTCAATAGAAGACGATTACTTTGATATTATTACCGGCAGCCCAGGGCGATAAAGACACAACTTCTGGAGTTTATGCGATTAATTAGGAATTCTTGGCTCTTATTGATTATAGATTAAATTGATTTTGGTTTCCTTATAACTGTCTGAGGTGCGAATATAATTTACCTCGTTCCTAATAAACAGGATACGGTTTTTGCCAAAAAAGATAATAGTAATATTACACATTGGCTCTCTGACGATGTGCGGTTCAGATGTTTCATTTCCGGACAAATATGAGTTTTATGTTATTCTCATGGTAAAAAGAAGATCGATAAAAGTGAAGGTCGTGAACACCATATAGCATACTTTTTCTGTAACTGTATCGTTGAGTATAAAAATTCGTAAATTAACTCCTATAATCAACTCCAGGTCTCTCAACAAAAAATATTTTTATTCACATATAATTACCATTATCACTAGTTTCTAAAGTTAAATTTTAGAGATTTACTTTTGAATATTGACATCCCAAGTGGAATTTTGTGTCCTAATGTATTTACTACAGGCGAAATGGGACATATTTTTAAGTTACTCTTTCTCTCTCAATGTGATGACGAGTGTGATCATACTTCGGAAATGCAAACACCGGAATGGAAATGTCGGTTGGTTTTTAATGACAAACGAAGTTCTTTGTTCTTTTACCTGAATGGTTTCAGTTTTCTCATTGAGTCTGTAGGGCCGTTTGGAATAATGTAAATGTAAATGAAATACATTGTGTTATGTGGGTATATGTTTGTGTCAAATAAGGGTGGAAACATTTGCTTCACCCGCGGATTAATATTATACCTATTTAAAAACCTATTTTCGAAAAATAATTTTGTTAAGATATACAGAAAACTCCAGTAGGTAATAGACCTCGAAATTCAACTGGAAATGCGGTCATTCGGAATGGGTAAACACACGGTTTCTCTCGGAGGCAGATTTAAAAGTTATTTATGGGGTTACCCAGCCAAACGTGAGCTCTGCACTGCTCACGACTTCCGGGAACGCGATTTTGAAAGTTGAACTACCGGCAAAAGTTCAGCTTTCGAAGTCCCGCTCTTCCGCCACTCATTATTTATGTCTCGTGTTCCTTGTCTCCTCCTTCGCCCACATCGACCCGGGCCCCAGCTCCCCAACTTTAGTCCCGCTCTACTGTTTACAACCACGAGGCCTCCTTACAACAGGCGCCGATTCGCATGCCAATATTTCTGCGATTTAAGAAAAGGTAATTCGATCTTCTGTTCCCAACTGGCTGATTTGATTTATAATCCTTGCAGGCGAGAACCGACTCATAGCGGGAATACCACTTGCCGGCGTATCTTGAGATTATTCTATTATGAATATTACTTATGTAGAAGTATTAATTATGTAAAGCTTTGCATTTTACTTCTCATGTTCCAAAAATGTCCAATACATTCATATTTTTATAACCATGCATCCTCATATTACATGATTGTGTGTTATCATATCAACGATAAATAATACCGTCGTTAAACCTCCTACGAATTTCCCTTTATATCTGTCTAGTCTTATTGGTTTTATTCGAGGTTGCTTAGTGCAATATTGTTAGTAGTATTTAACTGATTGACTATATTATCTGTTAAACATGAGCATAAAATATAACAGCTTGCCGAATGCTTTAGCCCGACGGCAGGGATTTAAAAAAAGACCATTCTAAACGAGCTGGCTAATAAATTGAAACGGTTACAGAACAATTATTCAAATTATAATTTAAATTAAATATTGTGCGTAGGAGGACTGCACGGTATCAATAAATTAGGGCGGTATAAATCAGGGGTTTTTGGGCAGTGTGCCTGGTTGAGGGGTTTAAAAACTGGGGTGAGAGGCCTGCGGATGATGCCGGTCTCGCTAGATGCCGCCACCGGCCTGCACAGATGTCGAACAGTTGCCCACCTGTTGCTTTCAACTTATGTTTCAAGTGGATCCCGCTAAAACGTGACTACGATTTTTTCCGCCCCCTATCCCGGCGGCCTGGATTAAGGGTATAAGAGCCTTGAATAAACGTTTATTTTCGGAGTAGACTCGTTTAATGATTCAGCATTTTTTCAAATAAGAAAAAACGTTATTAATACCCTAAGGACAAACATTGATAATTTCAGTGCGGATTATATTTAAACAATCTTATTTTATTAAATTGATTTTTATAATCTGAATTGTGATCCTTACGATATCATTTCAGATAGAACAATACATCTGAAACTTCATTGAAAGTGCTGTAACAATATTTCTTACAGTAAACAATATATATATATATATATATATATATATATATATATATATAATTAATGCATTAAGTTATTTATACGTGAAAATTATAATTATATACGCGTGATTTTCAGTGAACACTAATTTATTAATGACTACATAATAATAATAGTTTATGACATATTATTAACTATGATTGTATGAGGTAGAGCATTTCAAATCATACTGCTCTTAATGAAATTAACCGGTCCTTTTGTAATGTCCTCTTATTACAATCATTATACTTATACTTGTTTCCTGTCCCTGAAACATTCACGGACCTGGATTTTCGTTTTCAATATCTGTATTTTAATGTATTTATTACATATTCAGTTAGGAGTACGGTGATCGGATTACCGTAAATCGTTATCGGTTTCTCACTAATGTAAAAATCGAAGGCCATTGCGACCCGAATCATTACTAAAGTAGTCCTATTTCGGCAGTGTAACAACCGGGGTCATCATGAAGCTCCTGCAGTGGCAACGCTCAATAGCCTCCGATAAACCGTGGCTATTACTCGGAGCCAAGTGTTTTACATCAATCTCATTGCCCGCACCCTGGTACGGAAATAGCGAAAATAGCGAAAATCATTTCACCGGTTGATTTTTTAACGCCGCTCTAATTTTTGAGGAGGCGTCATTTCATGATGGAATAATCCGGAGCAGTAATTATATTCATTCCTGTAAGTTTAATTGAGAAGTTTGTGCACAGACGAAGTATAAGTAAGAGTTCTTTCGGGACCGGATCCGCTCAGAAAGCATGGCCGATACAACCGGGTAAGTTTGGCCCATTAATATTACACCGGGCGTATTTAAGTTGCATGCTCGCCCTGTAAATTCGAGGCGGAACGTGCTGTCTGCATTATTAATCACTCTCGATTACCGGCTGTCAAACGGAGGACCTTATGGATGGGATGCCCTATTTGAAGTTGGTTATTTCACAACATTTGATTTTTTGACGTGCGGAAAATTCGCATGGATATTGCGGGGTATATTGGAGATCAGGACATGAAGGAACTCGAAGTGCCGATGTT
Organism: Lethocerus indicus; assembly: GCA_019843655.1. Classification (NCBI taxonomy): domain Eukaryota; kingdom Metazoa; phylum Arthropoda; class Insecta; order Hemiptera; family Belostomatidae; genus Lethocerus; species Lethocerus indicus. The sequence continues at coordinate 15,863,291 of JACDQD010000008.1, forward strand.
AGAGGGGGCGGCGTTATTATTCTGTGCAGTTTGGTTGGGGGCGGCGGGGACGGCTGGGGCCGCGGGGAGTTCCGAGACAGCGGCGGCTTCAACTAATGAATCGCCGGTTCACCCGCTCCCAGATGAGACTCCTCTCCCTGCGGTAACCCATTGAGTCTCTCTCCTCCACCTTCTCTTCTATAGATAAGTTTGTGACAGCCATTATGAGAGCATTATTCGTCGTGAATACCTTGTAGAATAATTAATGCCCTATAACGGCGGGGACAGGGCTCCCACCAACGGTGAAAAGACGAATCTAAACAGGGCAGCGCCCACGGTGCGTTCGGCCCTGAATTATTTCTTATCGAATTTTCATTCGACACCGCATCATAATTGGTAACGTGTCCAGCATGTAACTTCCGCATTTCGCCATGTGATTTCAGTTACTTCTTATATGTTTTCATTTCTACGGCAACAATATAGTTAGTTATATTTGTTTATAGAGGAATCATTCTTACCTAACTTTTCTTTATATATACCAGCAGGATGAGTACTGGAACTATGGTTTGTTTATGAAGTTTAAACGTAGAGTTGTATACCGTAGGTATTGTGTGTTTTGTCTCCTCTCGCTGGTTACGAATATTGCTAGACCGGTTACGGCAGCTCGCCATCTTCAGTAGCGGTGTTAGACTTTTGGGAATTTGGATGTTTTTTCACCCCCCTGCACTGTCACTATCAACTGTACCTGTACAAAACAGGTATTTTAAAGTAGACTTGTGTACTTTGCGGAAGCCTTTTAAATTTTTTTCACTTTTTACTCAGCATTTACCATATCAGACATCTTTTCAGAATAGAATACAGTAACGATTATTGGCTATGGCCGTTTTTCGGAACAGCAGAAGCTCGTGGGCGGGAGGTGGAACAAAACGGTCGATAGCTAATTTTTAATTTCCAGCGCCGACAATTTGGCGGGGATCGATTGGTGGGAGCGGCCCAATACATCAGTCCCAATCGTCCGATACATAATTAATTCGGCGGGGGCGAACAAAGGATGGGTGAAGAGCACGCCAACCCTGTTCATCCTGGGCTTCGCCTTCGCACACACCTCCCTATAATTGTCTACCTTTGCCATTATGAGACAATTTAATTAATCACCGCCCCCTAGAAGAAAATCGTCGGGGATATATCGATCTAGTCTATACGGTCTCCCCTGTTTTAAATTCAGTTCACCGTCAAAATATAGATAGACCATAGTTGTGCTCACGTTTGTATTTCGATCTCTCTGAGATTGTTTAGAGAATATTCATTCGATTTCTTCTGTTTACTAATACTTTTACTGTTCTACATGAACGTGACGATTCGATTTTTTCGGATTGTATCTCTGATTCATTTAAGATATCTGTTTGAATATCACTCTTGCGATCTTATATTTTGTACACGTAATTTGACCGTACGGTAGACGGGTTTCAGTTTTTCGTCAATCTACTATTAATTAAATAGTACGCAGCAAATCATTTTTGAGGACGTGGTTTTATTATGTCGTATTATTATTTCTGGTTTATCTACCTCGGGTCATCCGTTTATTAACAAATTAAAAGTAATTTGCTTCCAGACACGTTTGTACACTGGGAATGTTAATAATGTAATTCACTATAGCGGTACGGTGATTGCAAAATAACACTTTTAATCACTTTTAGGGGTTTTAGACGTTTTTGAATTAAAAAATAGCGAACGACTCACTTGAAATTTACTATTACGAAAATGCTTTACTATTCCTTGTTTTTTAAATGTTTAATGGAAGTTTGTAACTAGTGCAGCTACGCTTCTGGGTTTTCCTCGTTAAATATTAGACACCTTTACTGTTTTTAATTGAACTGTAGGGGCTTTCAAAGTCTCGCAATTAATGAAGTACGACCGGGTATGGTGAATGAATATTAACGAGTAAGCATGGCATGATCAAACTACTGGGCCGCTAGTTGGGAACTCATGGGGAGATCTACTCATTTTTAATTCCCCGAGCGTCCGCGTCCGCGACCTCCTTGTCGAATCCTCCCAACAATTAAGCCGGACGTAAACATAGCGCTCTGTGCTTTCCCTACAATTAGATTTACAAAAAGGAAGTTGAGAAAAAAAGGGGAAAAAACGCGCGGAAATAATTAAGACGGCATTTTCTCAAAGTCCCCGCATTGTTTTCGCGGGGGTGGTCGAGACCCTCCGCGCAGCTAAAGGATTTTTCAATGGTTAATGAGCGGTGCCGCGTTTTCTTAGAGGCGGGTGACCGGCCAGGCATGAGCCCGACTCTTTTTAATCATGACTACCGCCTACCGACTAAACGGACCACCCTGGGACACAAGCGGAACTAGCGGAACGAATACGGACGGGAGACTAACGACGTTCAATTGATGAGGTAAAGCTGTTTGTTTTAGATACTGAAGGATCAGAACGAATAGATGAAATAGAGTATGTTTGCTTAAGCAGATATTAAGCGAGGTTATAGACATATCATGTTTTGATCGTCGAGCATACTTGTCTATGGAATCGTTCGAGAGGTTTCCGCAAATCTGCGGTACCGTCTCACCTCGCTCTTTCCATTTGAGACTAGAGTGGTCACTGTTTGGTGATATATGATGTTCCTTCCACCACCGTCGCTACACTACTACTTTATTCTTTTAAACATTTAAATTTGGGCGCATTGCAGAATATTTCCATAGTGTTACTACAGCCCGTTCTACGTTTACTGAGATGATCTATGATCAGTTCATGCATAATTGGTGTTTTTATTACTGATTGGGGTAAAATACCTTGGTGTTCGATGCCATTGGAACGTGTTAGTCCTAACCAGTCGCTAGGAGCAGTTCTACTGCTGTCGATTTAAAATTCACTGCGCATTCGTCTCGAAAAACAAAAACACTGTAGGGTTGAACACTTAAGAGTGGATGTAACGCGACTGCAGTTAAAAAGATCGAAATAAGCGAGCCGGGAGGGAATGGAAAGATAGTAAAGGAAGAAGTCGTAGTAGGCCAAATGGAGAAGCTAGGCACAAAGGAAGTCTCCTCTGGTGCCGCACTTTCAAAGCCCCCCGGGGCTCCGCCCCCGCCCCCGCCCCCACCCCCGCATGCTCCAGTCAACAAACTGACGCCTCCAACCGACCCCGGCTCAAATCGGGGCCAGACTTAAGAGGGCCGTCATTAATTATTTATAAACCGCGGCCTGTGGGGGTTAGTTCCTCGCGAAAAGAGAGCCCGGCGGCGGCGGTGGCTGGGGGCCTCTGGTGGGGAGAAGTTGGGCTGGTAATTTTATGAAATCTTTAACAAACGCAGCGCGGCGGCCCCCGGCTGTAGTATTCATAAGCGTGTAAATAAGTCGCGGGGGCGGCGACGACCACTGTCATTACCGATGATCAAACGTGCCCGCCTTCAGAAGACCGACCCGATTTCGGAACGCCTCAGTCCACGGCTCCCAGTATCGCCGGCCCCTTCAAATATTGAGAGATTCGCGCATTTCCGCACTTTTGAGGTATAACATTCTTTAATAAAGTGGGAACATTTAGATTTACCCGTACAACATATGTGATAGAAAAAATGAACTATGAAATTTGGTTGGAACTATTAATTTCTAATTCTAATTTGACATTGAGCCCTATCTACACATTAAAGTAATACAATGTTTTCTATTAGATATTCGCTGCTACCGTAGAATGCATAATGTCATTTTTCGTATCCTGCTTCAGGATAACGAAACATCAATAGTCAATGTAAGTCTGATATTTGTTTAACTTATTTTGAATATTTCCTGCCCCCAATACCTTAGGTAAATCGGACTAATATTATATTATTTGCAACATATGGAAAAATAATATACATCCCAACGAAGCATTGTCGCTGAAATCTAAAACAAAATACTGCCTGCTAGGAAATCTTGTGCAACATCCATTTTCAGATTTTATTGTTCGTTTTGAGAACACGACTGAAATTGTTCACTTCATCTAAAACGGTGTATATTCCTTAATTTGGATAAATAAGAGGATTAAAATTTAACAGCAGCAGTCGTACGTTTCCATTATTGTTCTTTTCTGACAGGCATTTCTCGTGGGTAGCTTATACACCGGGCCTTATGCTGAAACGAAGTAGGAAAATGCGGAAATTCGTATCAATTCCGTTTTCAGAGCGGTTGACGAGTCCTTTGAGGACGTATATAATGGAATGTTAATCCAGGGCTGAGTAGGATCCTAAGGATATAGGGTGGTTTAAAGTTTGATGAGCGATTGCGGGATTATAACTGTCAGGCCGTTTAATTGTAGGGGAGACTGGGCCGGACCAGGGCCGCGCGGTTGCCTTCAGCGACCCCAAAGCTTATAAAAGGTGACATTTGAATGCATTATAGCTTAGTGTGCTGTAAGTTAAAAATAAACCAATTTATTATTTGTTTCATATGACAGAATTGCAAATGACGACATGAAATACATCTGTGAGATTCACGTCACTCTTGGTAATTTGACGGACCCTTTTTATTAATTCATTCTTTCTTTCATTTTGTAAAACCTACTTCCCTAACATGCGACATTCCCGATATAGACCGCATTGCGACTTAAAGATAATTATCTTTTGTTGTCAAAGGAAACGCTAATTTTTTGACAATGGAATTGTTTCAAGCTGGTTCCTTGGGATAGAAACTATTCAAAAGCTTGTTCCACCAGATGTGACTCATTAAATTATTGAAAACATTATTATAACTCCCCTTTTATCCTACGAAGTGCCTCAATAAGGTTCAATACACATTTGAAACATTCTGATATTGAAAATCATCTCCTAATTTGTTGCAGGTACGAAGTCAACGTGCTCTACCATGGTGCATATCGCCAACTATTGAAGGTAAGAGTTACTTTGTTTACCTTTATCATTGGGACTTATTATTTAATATGAATGCAGTGGACATATATATTTGCGACTCACTGTCGGTTCAGTGTCTCATATGTAATCGTCGCGTTTAAACATTGATGAACAGTACTCCTGAAATTGCCTGGTTTTTAAATTGAGCGTGCGAAGCTCCGAAAATTCGACCCCGGACGAGGGGCTTAGCAAAGATAGTTGGTATCGTGGTTATTGGGTGAAACAACGAAACTGGTGTTTCGTAGAGACACTGCGGATATGATGAAGATACCGCCAAACCTCTAATGTACATTATGCATTTTGTGTACTATTTTAAAAATTCTAATTCGATTTGCAATCGGCTTTACAAACATTTTTCTCCAACTAACACTTGAACAGAATCACTTATCCGTCCCAGTATACTTTCGGCACAGAATTACTTGTTATTGAACAACTTCGGATTTTCATGGCACGCCTTTATGTCTCAATTCCCTCCTATTACAGTTTATATCTTATTCGAAATACTGATGTGGTTCGATTTGTTACTTCTACTACCTCCAACAATAAATCCTGAACACACAATACACTGTCGTATCATTTTGCATCGTATAAACTGCATTAGATTCTAATTCTGACTCTATCGAAACTATCACTGAACTTTCTCTACTTGAGAGATTTTATAGATACAATTTCCCGTATTAGATTATATGCCGACAACTGATCCCGCCGGCTGTCTACTTGGGCCCAGATGCGCTCAACTAACGCACTCGCGACTGAACGCCGAATAAAGTAACGGGAGTTTTACCTGTTTGCGGGATGGCATGGGTGCAGGTCCGGACGTGTCGGGCGGGATGGCGGTCGGCGACGGACTGCCTCTCTCGGGTGGCCGCGTTTTAAAATTCCGCCGGCAAAAAGTCGGGGAGGGGAAAAAACAGAAGGCCGGGGGCGGCAGAGAGAGAGAGAGAGAGAGAGAGAGAGAGAGAGAGAGAGAGAGAGAGAGAGAGAGAGGGAGGGAGAGGTGTGGGTGGAGGAGGGGAGGCGAGGCGCGGGCAGCCGCCGCGTTTGTGGCGACGGACGGAAAAAAAAAATCGGACGCGCCAACTTCTGAACAATGCGACCCCCGGAAACCGTAATTAAGTTTCACTTGTTCCCGTTTTTGGTGACACCGTCAAGGGCCGCCTGTGTGTATCCGTAGAACGCTCCGACCTCCGCGAGGGCTCTTAATATTAGAGGGCCGCAGAATTAATATAAATTTTTTCTTTGGTACTAAGCCCGAACTAACCTTTCACTGGGCAATTGTTTGTTCTTTCGTTTATGCGTATGACTGGAAATATGTTCAATGAACGGCGGAAAATAAAATGGGCGGAATTCACGGGTTAAACTTATTTTAGAAGGTTCAAACAGTTGACCAACAATAATGCCGCCAAGCAGGCATTTACTTTTTTAAAATAATTATTTTATGATTCATAAATTAATTTCTCCAAACGCTTGACATATTTTATGAACCACTCGCCAAGGAGTATTGAGTCACCAGAAGAGAAAAATGAACTAAAATACTGACATTTGATGGAATATACTAGGAATACATCTTCAGTGAAATAAGCACTTTCATAAGAGAATGAAATCTACTGAGGACTGGAACTATACTGCAGTCTCAGACCTAACAAGAGAGTAACTACATCATTATATACGTGCCCACCTATCAGATAATGCGGTGAAATTAATATAACTCCTTTTATATCCTCTTCCGTGTTATGTTAGTCTACATTAGATTGGATTGTCAAAAATCTCAAACCTTCCGACGGGCGATCATCGAGGAGGGATAATTAACGTTCCATATCGGGGCCTCGAGGGTAAGGCCCGCCCACTAATAAGTCTACCCCGAATGCTTCCTGAATTCATCCGAACCAGATAATATTCGACATTTGCTTTCGAATTAATTCCATGTCGTATTTTTGTTTTTCCGTATTCGCTGCTCTTCCCGATGCGTGTACCGTAGACATTCCTGGCGTTCCCCGAACCTGCCCGACGACCCGAAACGGGCACCGGATTGTTTTACATTTGTTTGAAAACTCTCCTGTTCCGCTGTCCGACCATCGATGGAAAAAGGTATGCGGATATTTCCATAAACCGTTCGCCCCGAATAATATTTCCAGCTTTGGGGGAGTTAATATTATTAACGTGGGTATAATAACCTGTTCTGGTCTCCGTATCTACAACGCGAATAAATACTTCATATAAAGTAACAAATTTTACTTTCAATTTTCAGAAATAAAAGGAAAAACCTCATAATGAGGGTATATAATTTAACAATTTACCATTAAGAATTTAGTAATTTAACAACACACCTGAAATAACTTTTAGTAATTTATTTTTATTATTTCATATAAGGCGTATAATATGATGAATTTTAATTACCAGCTCGAATGACGATATCGTTATGCCGAAATCGGTCTATCAATTGACCAAAACGCGAAATTATACTTTTGACATTATTAATTTGTTATAGAATTTGTATCCGCTGCTTCGTATTTTCTTCTTATATTTAAATCTATAAAACATATTCCACATTACGGGGTTTTGACGGTAAACCCAACCGTTGTTCTCAGGTAGAAATTAGTCAAATGAATATTCAACTAGTATGAATTGAGTTCTCCGCGAAATATTTGTTCAGTATCTATTAGTGACACCGACACCATTACTACTTATGCCAAACAAGCGTAATTTGTCAATTTTTATCAACCGTAGTTTGGAATTCATGGTATAATGTTGATACCTTTCGCATTATTTTGATTGTCATTGATACTGTATGGCTGTATTAAATTTAATAAAATAAAATCTAGAATTCGGGTCACGAATTCGATTAAATTGACCGGCGCGTGAGTTCTTTTAGGCTTTAGGTACTACTGCCGGAAAGCGTTGACCGTCGGATTTTGTGAACGGGAATTAACCGGGAACCGGAGAGCATTTTCGATTGCCTACATCGGGGCAAAACACCATCTTTTCCAAACAGTTCCCAACGGCCGGTTCATTTGCGGATGGCTACAAATTACAAAGGGAGGAAACTATGGTGTTTTAGGGGGTGCGGGTGGAGGGTGGACGGGAACAAGAGGGAGCCATGGCCGGGGCCCTGGGCTATCGAACCGACAATACTCGTCGGGGCCCGACGTCGATTGTAGTAGTACTGGAGAAAGAGAGGAAGGGTACTCTACCACTCGGGCTAATGCCCATCGCTCCGGACGTGTTGGCGTCCCGGCTTAAGTGTCCATTGAACTCTTCCGCTTACGGGAACGACGTTGGGAATTGCCTCTTTTGTTTCCGACGATGGGAGGAACATGTTTGTAGGCATAAAGAAGGATTAGATTAAGCCCGATGGTCATTATAACAAATGGTGAGGGCCGTTGCTAACTGGTTGGGTTGCTAACTGGAGAAAGAACACCGCGAATTGCGAAATATTCCTTCCATTTAATCCGTTTGCAGACGCGTATAATTTAAGTTTTACATTAACATTTTTAAATACGCATGAAAATATAAGTTTCATCCTTTAACAGTCATTTTATGCGATAAATGTTGGGAGGGATTAATGCAAGTGGGCTGCGTATAAATTACAGTTTTATTATTCCTCGAAATTCTTACTAATTGAAATGATGAAATCGAATGTATCAATATGAGAAATATTTTGCACACGCTCCAGCTAATAATGCCCACCGGTCCTGGCGCGTTACGCTTGATACATAACGTTTGCGTTCATCATTACAACGGTAACCTAATAGGATGGCTTAGGCGTACCTCACTAACGTGTTAGCAATTTTCATAATATTCGGTTCTTAATATTCATTCTTATTTGAGGTAAACATGATGGTTTACTTATTCGACATCATTAGGGAAAACTGAAACCGCCCCTTATTATGAATTAACACAAGACAACTATCGACTGGATTTCCTCCCGAAAAAAGGGCGTTATTAAATGAGGAATTTAAAAATCGGCATGGGCTAAGTGTGCGAACACCACCCCAAGGGGATGGCCGTCTCGAGTGGCTAGGCGGACTGAAAAAAGAATTGTCGGCGGTGGTGTTAGCCGCCACGACGGTTGGAGATAGCGGAGGGAATAACTCCCGGTGTAATTCGGACCGACTTCGCTCCTTTGTCTTATCCCCGGCTACTTGAACCGGCCCTTCCCATTGTCCCTCGTCACAAAAGTGCCCGATTTTATTGCGCCACTTATAATTTATTGGCTCGTTACTACGATTGCCGTAAGATACAGTTTGGCGTTGTCTCGTAATTTCTTAGACCCGAATCCTCTTTTACTCGGAAATAAGAGAAGGGCAGCAATAAGCTTCGTTCTCGCAGCAGGTCTTTGTCAGACTGCGTTTTTGTAGATAACGCGGATTTTTGTTTTTAGAGAATTACTTATATATCCATTTGAAGGAATTTTTTCAATGTCATTGTAGTGTTACAATATATGTAGTAATTTGCAGGAATCTTTAATTCATTCGTTGAATTAATGTGTGAGTGAAGTGAAAAAAAAACTTGTTAGTTTGGTTACTCCAAAGACTTGTTGAAAATTGTTAAGTGTTAGGCGATAGTCGTAAATAAATGTAAGTTTTAAATAGTTGGCTATGATACCACGATTTCTCGACAGCCAACATGTAAGTCAAAATTGGTCTGCCTTCGAACTAAATAAGGGAAAGGAGATATATATGTATGTATGTGTATATATATATATATATATATATATATATATATATATATATATATATATATAATATTTATAATATATAAAACTACTTTAAACAGTTACTATCATCCAACCGAGTAATTTAAGAAAATATTGTCCCAACTGTATTGTCATGTCAGTGGAACTTGCTCTTATTCATTCGATTCAATTAGGTTTCGCTTTATGACGTGCACGAAAGTTAAATGTTACATTTTTTTTTTCCTTTGAGCTTTCACTCTCTGTTGTTCCTAACACGGTGGAAATATTAATTGAACGTCGAGATTAAGCGGAGGTACTAATAGAATATATAACGAAGTTTTAAATTTTGATAGGATACGAATCACTGCGGGTCTATTGAGCGCCGGTCCCTATAAATATTCCACAGCAGATTCGAGTGCCATGTTTGACCGTGTTAATTGCGACGTCCGTGTACGGGTTTGATTTATTTTGTAAAATATATGCATTATATGTACAGTGTTTGAGACTCTTAATTGTATTTCATTATAGGTCGTATTTTCAATTTGTTCTAATTATTCACCGCTGCTTAAAACGCTGTTTGGCCTACCAGTTACCGGCTAGTTTTGCATTTATTCGCCTACTTTCTTTGCACGAACAGCCGTGTGAATACGAGTTTTATATTAAATTGAACAGTTTATACGCCGATAAATTCGAGTCACACACTCTGCAGACCTTTTTGCGTAATCCGCTGCCCTTATTTATTCAGCATTCCCCATTCGTGTGATTTTACCTCTACTATTTAGTCAGGAATTGCACCTCAGTGATGGAGATGCCGAAAACCGGTATAGCATATAACCAAATAAGCGAGTCGACAATAGATTGTGGATATTCCTAATCAAATTATGTCAATTCCATTTCAAACGATGGGATACTCAAAGCACTAAGTAAAATCGAAATTTAATTGTATTATGTAATGTTACTTTTTATTTATGTTGTGATTTATTATAGTCATATATAGGACAAACAGGAAAGCCTTAGGTTTCTTAAAACCTATCGAGAATAATTAATTTCTGTTGAAAATTGCTTAGTGGTTGATTCAACGCGATGTAAACACATTGAATTTCCTTTCAATTTAAAATTTCAGCTGATTAAACATGAGGAACCCGTAACCTCTAGAAAGTCAGTTGCGTAGTTTGTTCGGTAACTGCTTCAATGGTATATTTCAAGTGGAACTCCAGCATACTCTTCGAAATGTTAATGTCCGCAAGATGTATATTTTTTGTAGTGCTTTTTACGCGGCCTAAATATAGAGCTTCATCCTCTTCCAATAATTATTACAGAGGTATCTGCACCGTGTAAGGCATTAAACTAATGGGGTGACTTGATAGGGATCGCGACGTTAAAACGTACGGTGCATTTAATAGCGCACGGGGGATAGTGAAGGGGCCGTGACAATACCCAGGATTGAATTCCGGAAAAATCGCGGCGTCACGCAAGTTGGATGGGACACTCCCGACGGCCCTTATTTAATGAAGGGCCACCGGAGATAGCGTGACAATTGTGGCGTAGCAATTTGTCACGGCCGCCGATAATAATGCCCACTCGAGCCAGACAACGCTCTCCTTCAGAGCCCCCTTCCCCCTTTTGCTAATTTACTTTCCTGGCCAAGTCGGTATAATCCCCCTCCAACAATTCTCCGCTCGCAGGGAAATTTTTTCTCTCTCCCCCCGCGTCCGTTCGTTCCGTCTGCTAATGAGAGCGCGCGCGGCCCATAATTCCGAAATATCTAACTGCGGTTAACAAAGCGTCCGCTGTAAATATCCGACGGTCCGTAAACACAGTCCATGTTAGATTTACAGCCTGCCAGGTATTGTATTTTTCCTATTATTATCCACCTCTCTCGAATCGTCAATAATTTCCATAGCGACATTAGGCTCAAGAAGCACCTTCTGGATCTACACAACAATCTGTGAACGACCTTTGTAATTCCAAACATTAATTTAATGGGAAAATGAAATTTTTTAAATAATAAACATATTAGTCACTCGGAATTTTTTTTATTTGTGTTTCGTTTAATATTAACACTAGTATCATGATTGTTAGTAGAATTAACAGTAAGTAATACATTTTTGACTGAAATAAATGTTTAAAATTAATTTATGATTATTATAAAAACCGTCCGTATCCAATAAAATATTGCCTCTCTTAGTTACCGCAACAAGGGCTAATATAATTAGGTAAATGAAACGCGGTTATATGTTTTCTGTGTATCTCGACTCTCGAAACTAGATTAATTTAATATTTTGATGTACATGACGTTTTTTATCAAATGGGAGGGAATGCGAGGTTAATTGAATCGTAGAGAATAAAGTTTTTTTATTACCGTCGAGCGTTATTATAAAAAATTGTTTCAGAGATAGTGGAAATTATTCCCATGAGCGAGTAATACTACATGTTTTAAGTCTCCTAAAGGAATCCACGGCGTGACAATTTAATTAATGCCCCGAACTCCGGGAATTTTCTCCGATTATTTCAGGTGTACTTTGCTATTTATTTACGTACAATTCTTGCAGCTGCATTCTGGGAATGAAATTAACACAATATCTGCCGTGAATGAATTTCTGGGATTTTCGAAACAAGAGGATTAAAATGTGATGATTTATCAAAAATTGGAGCGTGAATGCGATCGAATCCCACCCTGGGAGGATAGATTTCATTTGTGGCCTGCGATTACGGAATTGGTTCGTGACTTGAAAAGCAGAAATGCTCCCTGGAGGCCAAAATAAAAAAGTGTATTAAAACATAAAGGAAAATACTTCCTGGAGTCGCATATTCGCAAGATTATATTGTTAAATAAGATGATTATTCAAAAATGTATCAAGTAGCTAGAGGGCTGAATTCCTCCATTATTATTTAGTTTAATTCCCATTCTAAAATGTTCTTTTGTGAAAGTTATCTCGTTTTATGCGAAACGAACGTTTTATGAAAGCGGTAGCGAGAAGCTCCGCTCTTGCACAACCGAACTAGGGAGATGACGCAGATGATATTCCAAGCTGCGGACTTCATTAATTTCATCCTAAGTTTTATTCTTTAATCAAATCCGCAACCATAAGGAAATCCAAATTCAAAAGATATGTGCCAGAGAATGACGTGTATCAAAGGGGATGTATTCCAAAAGATTAATCGAAATTATTCGCCACTGGTAATTAACCTCTCTAGAACAGTCACAACATCCCAGGTATTATGCCTGAAAGGTATTTTTCGAGGACCCTGTTATTTCTAATGAAATCTTCCGCCATAAAATACGAGACTAAATTTCTGGTTTCCATGGCAACCCCCACCTACGACCGATCCGCTCGGAATTTGTAGCTGCAGTAGCCGAGAGGTCCGGGAATGGGAATACCGTCGCCGGCTGTCTCATTACATCACGTGGTACTATGGTCTAGTCCACCCCCCTCCCCCGTCCCTAGCATACCCGGCCCCCAATATACCCTCCCGATTAGTACAAGGGTTAAGGGCCTGCTTCTCCGCACCGCTTTAAGTCCAACCTTGTAAACGCGGATTAAGATCCTGGGCTCCCGGCCGAAGCGAAAGGCGGTTGTAAAGAGCCATCTCTCCTGTACCGTAAAACGCGGACCGTTATGTAACCGTGGCTGACGTCAGGTTACGATGACGGCGGGTCGTTACGCGACCTTGTCGTTACCCTTGCTATTGTCGATGAAACGGTTGAAAGTTTAAAAGTGCCGGAAAAAATTATCCGCGAGATTCCGGAATGGGCCCGATCAGTATCTGGAAGCGGGGCCTACCTAATAACCGGGGACATTGACTACAATGGACTTGTATGAGGTATTAGACCACTGAGGCATCAATACGAAACAAAAAGCGAAAGGACTATGGCAGAGGCCGGCAAAATATTATTCGACCGGATATACCTGGGAATGTTTTCGGCGGGGACTGGTAACTGGATATCGTTAGTTTTGTACACGATGAAATTGAATATATTCGGACAAGTAACATGTGTACAAATTCCGTTAAAATTGAACATCCCATGACTGTCGTTTAATAAGGAACCTTCTTCAATAAGATCGCATGAGTAATTTTTGAACCGAGGCCTTTGCCCTTTGACAGAGACCCCGATTTTTCAACGGATTTACATGCTTTGGAACACAACTTGAATAAAACTATTCAAAACGACTAACCGTCCAGAAACTTCTCTAAAGTCGTATTATATTTCCATCATATTTGTATAGGACGTTGTTGTAGGCTTCTTTCATATCTAATTTTGAATATAATTATGGACATTGCTATAGAATGGATGCCAGAGGCCCTGGAATCCAATTCAGTTTAATTATTCAAACCATAGCTAATGTTCAAATACGATTGCCACAACACGGGAAGGGTCCAGGGTTGAATGTGAAACAAAGTTTAATTTCGAACTCCATATTCCTTAATAAATTTACGTATGTGATAAGCATGAAAAGATGTGGCGACAATTAAAAAACTCGAATAATTTCCCATTACATTACGCCCTGGTTTTACATTACATTAAATTAAGCTATTGATTAAGATGTTGATTCTTAAGATGGGCACACATATGCCACTAAGGAAGCAATTTCTCGATAATAAAAATGTTTACGAAAAGCGAATGTAACGTTGAGCATTGCTTCTTGAGAATTATTAAGAATTCTAAAATGTACCTGGGGGTGCGAATCCCAAAAGAGCTTTTCACGCGCTTAAATATACCGCCCCACCCTCGGAGCTATTAATGGTACCATTAAGTGAGGCTAAAACACTGTGTCGCCTTCGGACAATTTGGGGAGGTCGCGCTCAGCCCACTGGATAAATGAACACCGGTGTGGGGGGCAGGAAATTCAACAATCCCGAGGAGGAAATTAGCGCTTCTCCGTGTGAGCGTACAACTCATTTGTGCCGCTAATTCAATTTAATAAGCTGTAATTCCGTGTACTCGCTTTCTCGCGGGTAAGTGAAATCTCCCCCGCATGTGTACGACCGAGGCCCGTTAAACCGAAATGTTAAGGTGCGATGTGCTCACGCGGAGTCGGATCAGGTGTTTTTAACTGCTTCCCGGTCCTGATCTCTGGTTTTCATTATGTCGCCCCTCGAAATTGTTTCTAGAGATCCAAATGGAAACCCAGCGAACGACACGGTATTTAACATAATTCTTCCAGTTACTGCCTACGATTTTATAGTAAAAATGATATTGAAGACCAAATTCATATAATAAATATAGTCGCTTTGGTGTTGCACAGGAACAAAAGAGCGAAACGAAGAGAACTACATTCGGGTAAATCGTGGAGCCTGTACATGTTTTCTTTCCAGTATGTTGGACCATGGTATATTGTACCACGTTCATGTGGTTGTCCTTGTATCCGGCCCTGAAGTCCAGTTTTACAGTTCTGATATTGAATTAAGCTCACGTGACGACAATTGCGCCCCCGCATTTTATTGCCGGTTTTATTTTTAAACAAGTCTGCTCTCTCTTGTCTCTCTCTCTCTCTCTCTCTCTCTCTCTCTCTCTCTCTCTCTCTCTCTCTCTCTCCCTCGATATAATATTCATATCAACATGAGAAGCGGCTGTCTCTAAATCAACTTTGTTCCGTGACTCGGACGGCGCCCTGGCCCTTGGCGGAATTCCACTTTACGAGGGCGGCCCTTTAATAATACCTGGTCGGTAATTTGTGTTTTAATGGACGCGAATAACTCGGGCTGAAATTTATCCGACAGAATTTATCCCCGTTACAAATTTCCTGGTATGCTGACGAGTGCTGCTATCAAAAATCAGTTCACTAAAACAGATTATACACTGGTTTTATACAACCTATTACGTTATGCATGATTTGTTCGCTTTGTATACAATAATGTAAAGGTAGAGAGGCCTCATTGTGGCAAATTGTGTAGTTTATGATAAACTTTCGGTTTTCTTTTACGCCACATTACTTATGAACTGTTATTTTATGATAATTTAGTACGATAATATTCGTAACAAAAATTAAAAATCGTGTGAAGTAAATAATTTTACTTAAACATATTACAAAGGAAGTCAAAAAATTAATGTACAGTTCTTTTGAAACAGGATAACATGTAGTTTGTTTCTTCCATAATATTTTGTTCTTATTGATTTCGCCTGCTTCCAACTAACTGTTTTTGTAATTTTTCTGCACGAATATATTCATATAATTATTGAAATGAATCACAGTTGTTCAGTTTCAAACATCCAGGGCAGTGGCCGAGTTCAAACATCCAACAGAAGGCCAATATCATCCTGAGGGGAGCGACTAGTCGATCGAAGCCGGAAGTTTTCAGATTGAGAATTAATTGCTCGATAGAACCTATACTTGGAGTGGCCGGTAATGGCCACTCCACTTCTGACCGTGTACCCAATTTCTGTCCAGACTTGAGGACTGCTCACCACTGGGATTTCTAATTTCGTTTAGACCTGCCGATGAGCTCTTGTCGTTTAGAGAGGGATACAGTGTTTTCATACAGTGGTTAGGGTTATTACGATAAATTTATTGATTTTTACAGTTCCTCTGGTCGGGCCATGTGATGGTAAAAGTGGGTATTATGGTGGGTATAAAGGAAATTAAAATAAATTGTACTGTACTTTCGTCACATCCAAAAATAATATTAGAAAATTTATGCAAAATTTATAGTGAATTTCCTAACTTTCGCATGATTATTTGAAACAATCGCCTAAATTAGTCATTAAATAGCCTTCTCAAACGCACAAAAACAAGTAAAATATCTTCTCATCGTATTAAGCTCGGACGACTTGAATGTTTATTCTAGGGACCGTATTGAGATGCAACTGTTATGCTGCAATAATCGTTCGACTGTATGGTTCAAAGCGCATTCCTTTATGTGTTGGTAATTGTAGGCGTTTGTGTGCGGGTATGTGTGTTTACAGGTCTGAGAGTGAGAGAGGGTGAGAATGGGAGTTGTGGAAAGGAGTCGAGGGATGGGTGGGAAAGAGAGACTAAGTGAGAGGCGGGGCTTCTCTGTAACCAGTAACTGGAAACCATAGATAAGGAAAGACTTAGACATTTGCATATGAACGGAGACCGAGCAAGTGTGTGTGATTAGATTATCATAACACTAAACATGTCTGGTGCTCGCGTCAGTTGAATGGAACAATGGGTGGGAGCCAACCAGAACACATATAGACGGTGGGTTCTCTTCCATAACTGCCTTCCATATTCCAACAGTGGTATTTGCAGTCTTCTGTTTTTTGCGTTTGAGGGGGGGTAATTTTTTTCCTGAACAAGTTTATAAGGCATACAGATTAAGTTAAGTTATGCAATTTTAAATGGTGTACGAACATTGGAACATTTACAGTGGTAACCATTCTATGTTGATATTTGCTGCCACAATCGGCTTCAGAACTCACTGTAAATACCTTATCTCCAATTCATCGGAAGCGTATAGAACTTAACAAACTCTTCGACGACACCCGAGAATTTCAATGTTTTAGGTTTCTTCCTTACTTTTCTGGTCTTTCTCCAGTGCATCTCGTTGTGGTCAATCCAATAAAATTCCAGTAGGTTACCGGAGGCCAACGCCATCTCTTTGGCTTTGAACAATAGGTTTGAACCGATGGACTCTTGGGAATTCAGAAAGCAATTATAAGCCAACAGATGTAAAAACCTCGGGATAATCAACGGCATCGATTTCCTCATGTTACTTATTACCTTGGAAAGTAGTCGTATCTCTACGTGAAGCTCATAAGTTAGTTGGTAATACTGGGTTTTTACGGTGTAAAGCATCAGACCCTCGTACATCATCATAATTATCAATGGGAAATGTCTGTAGGGCCCGATGTAGTGGTCGATGAAGAAGGACGGAGCCCATACCTTGGCCTTGTCCCAGTAATCATTTCTGATGCACCACAACCACATTGCCACACCGAAAAACTTATCGGCGTGCCTGTCTCTGAGGACGACGATTCGATCCCTGTACGTTATGAAGAAGGTTGCCACTTCGCCTACCGCAACTAGGTCAATACCCAGATAAAGCTTAATATAAATGCATATCGCGTAGTACCAAACTTTGCAAGACTGATCGCAGTCGGATTCCGCCGCCGATTCCAGTTCCCCCAAACATAGACAAACCTCGTTTACTTTGAGGGATAAAATTTTCACCAGGATGAGCCTGGGAAGTAAATAGAGTCTTGCATCGTACCTAAAAGCGGTAAGGTTCATGGTCAGAGCCGCGTTGCCGATTTTCATAGCATTGCCAATATCACCGCTCATCATTCGGTACATGAAGATCGAAGAATATAAATCCAATATTCCGTTCATTTCTTTGTATTCCAAATTTATAGCTTTCATTGATATAACTTTGAGCGCGAAATATTCCAAAGACTGGAATAAAACTTCGTTAGAATATTCGTAGGACAGTTGGAAAAATGCGCTAATGGACGCGCATAATACATAAAAATTGAGACCACTCGTTAATGCGAGATCTAGGCTCCGGGTAGCGCAATAGCGGAGCATTTTCCAATCGTTTTTATAACGATATAACTTGCTAGCGAAATTGAAACATTCGGAAGAGTACATCTTGACGACGGCTCTCGAGAAGTTGTGCGTTCTATTGTATGCGAGTTTAGGGAGATACAAAAGACCATATTTTAGTTTTATCAATAGAAGGTTTACTATGACTGCCTTAATCCTGTAATTTTCTGAAACGTTAGTTTCGAAATAGCTAAGAGATTTCATAAGGTATTTTTCGGCATCTTCCAGTTGTCCCATATGTATATAACTGAGTCCGTAAAGCGAATAAATAATTCCGTACGTGCAATTTATTTTCCATCGGTCCTCTTCGTAGATGCTGCCGCATATTTTTTCCATATAAGTCAAAGAATCGGACAGAAGCTTCTGGGAGTATGATAAATCGTTTGATGAAATACAGAGAGGGACTAGATTGAGAATGGAGTTTATGGATTTCTCCCAAGCCTCAGCACTAATGCTATGATTTAGACATTCGGTGTAAAGTATGTACAATATGGTCTGACACCTACAATTGGCCATATTAACGTTCGCGAACGACATCAACTGCTGCGTGCTAACGCGCAAATTGCTGAACGTATATTTATCTAACTTCTTATCCGACCTAATGAGGTCGGTTAAGTGTTTAACGTTTAATAATTCGTGCCCGTACTTAACTGAATATTCGTCTAAACCGAATGAATTATCCTCCATATCTAATACCGTTTTTTCGAGTGTAGTATCGGGCAATATATGTTTGAATCTGAGGCGTCGACACCCCTGGCAACGACGCACATTGTTCTCCAAATGAAGCAAGGCTTTGGAATGGTACAATATTTTCTCTTGATTGGTTAGCAAAGTGTACGTAGTTGATTTAAAAGAAGCCGCTCTGAAACAAAAGAAACGACAACTAGCGTATGCAGAAAATCCAATAATTTTTTCAGGCTGGGGCTCACAATAACATCCGATTCCCTGATCTTGAGTCGCGTTCAAAAGTAATCTCCTTGTTGCAAGAGTATCTGAAGCGAGACCTCTGCTGCGGCTGGCGCAGGCTAGAATCCTCAAATCGAAGAGTGTTTCAACTGCCTGCGAGGTTTGTTCCTGGGGTGGTTTATTAAGAACGAACTCGACCATTGCCCTCGAACAGCTTTCACCTATAACCGAACAGCATTTTAAAAATGTTTGTAGGAAAGGGGACAAACGATCAAACATTTGCAAAACAATAGCGTTCATCGACTGCGGTATTTCCTCCATCGGTAAATCGTGTTTGAGGCAAACGGGAAGCAGTTTGTCTTCAGTGGCCGTCTCCTTGTCTTCTACTTTATTTACGAACGCCCTCTGTTGATAAATAAGCCACTGTTTTACTTCCGGTATTATGCTATCAAACTTGGTCCTTTCGATCATATGTCTTGGCGCCATTACCAAATCGTTGGCTCTGATTTCATCGAGAGTTATGTTCTTAATATAGATAAGTCCGGCTTGAATGCAGCTCAGGAGGTAGCTTTCTATCCAGCCTGGATTCCCGCCGCATTCATTTTCGATAAGGGTAATAAAATCGTAGGGAATGGCATTAACTTCTAATATCTGACAGGATATTCCGATATGGAACCATTTATGGATTCCCTTTAATTTAATACCGACAACATACTCCATCGACAAAAAATGTCTCGCTACTGTAGACAGATTCTTGCGAGTGCCAATCGTCAAAACGAGACATATATTCGAATTTTTGCAGAAAAGATCCATCAGTTCCCAGGAATCATTGTCGATAAATTCGGCATTGTCGATGAGAAGGAGGGTCACTTCTTTGAAGCATTTATTAATTATGAATTCGATCATATATCTTCTAACAGTTGACTTTCCTTCGTGCGACAACGAAATGTACTCATCGGTCATTTCGAATGTAACTTGAAATATAGGATTGATAGCGCACAAGTAAGATTTAGGGAAGTGGCCGGTTTTCATTATGCCAAGTAGGATTTCCTGTCTGTCAGGACTCGAAAATTCTTCCGTAAAACCTATAGAAGGTACGCACATACGGAAAGCCACATTGTAAGGTATCCTCTCGCTTTCCGATGACAAGTCGATTCTCACTACGGTTAACAAATTCTGAGATATATAGTTTATTTCCTCCATAAGCCTCGATTTCCCTATTCGATATTCGCCGTAGTACACGAGTGCTTTATCGGATAATTCCCTGTTATTATTACCCAGTGCCTTGGAATAATCGAGTAGTTTAATTATAGTGTTTCTGCACAATGCCATTTCGTCGTCACGACCTAACAAAGGATAGTGTAGCGATTTGAGAGTTCCCATCCCTCTGTACGCCTGTCTAGTCGGACGATACATATATACAGGACCTACGTTAGATATGCCTTTGAGTTCTTTAGGCTCTTGAAGAATGAAGTGGTGGTAGTCAAGTCTCGACTGAAGGAATGTTTCACGGTCACAAATGACTTTGCCCTCGTAGCTGACCATTAGTCTGGCGGCTTTGTTCACGGAGAGTCCCATCACTGTATACTCTTTCCTTATCCGATGCCCGACAACGCCACAGTAAACGATTCCCGTAGTTACGCCGACCGAGGCACTTTTCACATGACCGACCCTGGACAGTAATTTCTGGACGTTGTACGCACATTTCAGAGCCCCCTGCGCCACCATCCCCTGTTTAAAATACCGAAGACCAAAAATATTGAGAAACATGAGATCTTTATCGAATAGGGACACTTTGTTCACGGCACCGTCGGCGTCTTCGACAAATTTCAGGACTAGTATGTAGCACTTGTTCATTACGAAACTCAGTTCGTCCATGGAAATGTTTGCCGGCGTGACCACGTTCACGAACATAACTACGACCTGTCGGAGCTCCGCGAGAGATTCAACGGACTGATTTAAGTCCAGACCCTTCGTTACTTGGGCCATCATATAGAGCTCCAGCACTTTTTCATCGGAATTCTCTGCAGCGTATTTCAGACTTGGTCTCAAAGCGTAGTAGTACTTCTCTTCTTCGTAGGGATTGGAGAAGCTATGTCTCAGAGCGTTTTCAGAATTCATTTTCTCCACGATTATTGACTTCCTGACAGAAACTGCGGGATCTAAGATCTTTATGTGTTCACCGTCCGGGTGAATCTGGCTCCTGTATTTGGCAGTGTTGGTGCACGCCCATACCGATTTGGAGACCAGTATTCCGCCGGAGGGGCACAGGTGCTCGGTTTCCTTCACGGAGAGTACTGCACTTCCGTACACTATGAAATCTTTCTTGTTCTCATCGCCCAGGAGCGCCACCAAACACTGACCACCGGCTATCGCAATTTTAACTTTGAGGACGGTAACTTCGGTCTCGTACCTCCCTCTATACAACTGTATATAGAGGGCGCAGTTGAGTGCCCTCTCTACTGCGACCTGTTCTTCTTCGGCCGTTTCGTATTTCCACATGACCAAGAAGGCGTCGCCTGAAAAGTTTAGGACGTCTCCTTTATGCCTGTAAATAGTTTTTACCATTCCTCCTATATATTTATTCAGGATGGCCGTTATCTTAGAAGGACCACCTTTGTGTATTTTAGTATATCTATCGCAGAGTACCGTGAAACCGGAGATGTCGCCGAGCATTAAGATAGCCTTGTAACTCCTGACTTCTCTTTCCAACGGGCAGTATATAATCTCGTCGGGCACCAATGAAGCCAAAATTGATCTCCGTTTGTTGAACTCGAACTGAACTTCTTTTCTCGGTTCTGTAACTTCGTCCTTAATATTTTCGCGTTTTGTCAGCAAATAGTTTAACATTCTTCTAAGTCGGGGCATAATTCAAAGATTGATTAAAGGGTAAAGCGAACGGTAAAGCGACAAGGGGGTACCGACTTTTGTAACTTTTTAATACAATACCACAATCAGGTGATACGTGTAGAATGTGCGTTTTATTTAACATGTGATTCAAAATCTTGATTAAGTAAATATTTCCGTAGTCAGCTGTCTTTGACCATATGATTTATAACAAATTACGATATTCATTCACTGAAAGTATTCATTTGGTCTCTACTATTTTGAGGCTCCATTTAGTGAACTAAACTTGTTGGAAGAATCGGAAGTTAATAAATATTCTAATATCTCCTTCACCCATGAGATAACAAAGAAGGCAAGAACACGTCGAAAAAAATAAGCTACAAATATAAATTGTCCTTAAATCGCACTTAATTGACTTACAAGGAGTTTAACGGGTACGATTTAAGCACTTACATAAATCTGGGCAGACGAATTTGCATTTAAATTGACCCGTAGGGTGTAACCGCATTTAATGGCCGCGGTAATTGGATGTTTTTTCTGATGGATAATTTAAAAAAAATTTAATATAAAAAAAAGGAAGAAATCCGTTGCCGGTTACAAGACGGCCCGGAAGATAAATGGAAGCGGTTATAACAACGTTTTATCCGGGAGAGATCAATGCTAGCGGGGGGAGGGAATATATTGCCGTAATAACGCGAATTTCCGGAGTGGGGGCGGCGAAAATTCCGAATAATCTTTCTCACTCAACTACATTCTCATTATTGAGGCTATAAAGTATTTTCAAGTCGGACCGCCGCAATATATATCACACCATTCGTAGAACATTTATTCGTTGTAACACTAGCAAAACCTATCTGGATTGTGATCCAGATTAAATTTTATTCGATCACCCCTATTATCACCTACTAGGTGATGATACTATCATCATGGGTAGGCGCGAAATAAATTTTGCATTGGTTTTTACCCCGTTTAGCGATTCGATCGTCGCAAATATCTAAGATTAAACGTATTAATCGTAAGTGGTATCTGCTCCTAATAAACTGAACAAGCCAAACGTTAACAATTTACAGGGGTTTTTAAAAGGACATTTGGCGGCGCGTATCCGCCGGACAGTGACCTACTTAGGCGTTGACCTTAACATAGGCATAATAGGGACAATATGCCCCTGTTGTCGTCCGGAGTGGAAAAAAAGCGTGGTGAGCGTGAAGCGATTCGGGGCGTACATTTTCTGCTTAGCCTTCGCGTTTTGAGTCAACCGCCAGCCGTTCTCAATTAAATGGGGCGTTCGCGATTTTAACAAAAAAAAATTAAAAATCCGTTGTCCCACCCAGGTATTCAATGGGAGTCTGAACCCTGGAACGGGGCCAACAGTTTTTGAAATGCCCGCAACTCTGCCTACTTGTGCAATTGACCCAGTATTTGTTCGTCTGATAATAAATATTTAGTCTAATTTTACTTTAATAGTCTAAATTTCAAAGTAAGCAAAACCTCATGGTTACATGCCCGGATCCTTAGAAAACTGGAAAAATCTCTATCGGGGTGTTTATGAATTTTTCTAGCTTATAAAATAAATCTGTTATTTACACAACACCAGGAAATCCGCGGATGCGGATTTTTCCATCCTCAATATGTCACGGCAGGTGTTTCAGAAAACGGTTGGATGTGCGTTGAAACAAGACGAGTTTCACAACACTCTGGTGTACTGTAACAGCTAGCGATTACTCCCACTGGATATGGTTCTGGAAGTGGTAGCGCCTGGGGCCGGATTTTTAAGTTACCTTAAACTAGAACTACTAAATTGTACATTTTTCTGTTGCATTATGCCACCTTTATGCCGGAAATATTGGCATTGTTTATGAATATCGTTTACGTTTGAATTAACTGCGTGTTGACAAATTTGGAGGCATGGAACAGTAAAGGGTGTTTAACAGGTATTAGTCATAAATATTCATTTTGTAGCTTTCTGAATGATCCCACCTGGAGCCGGTTGAATTTCTACTTGTAGAATAGCTATTTGCCATATATATTACTTGTACAAAATTATATGGATATCAGAGATCTCAAATTTAGTTTTATCTTCCATTGCTTTAGTTTCAATCGGTTCAACATCTACTGTCATTTACGCTATTAGAGCAGTTGAAAGTGTTCACCCCGTTTATATATTAGGGAATATTCCCGGTCCCAATCAAAATTGCATTAACCCTCTGAGCGTTAACTACCGAAACTCGTTATTGATATTGTTGTCGCCGCATGTTCCCCACGCGCCTCTAGAACACAAGCCAGCGTCTGCATTAACAGCTGTGGCCTGAGACTTTTTTGAACGCTTTCAATCGGCAATAATGATTGCAGTGTTGAAATTTAATTTGGAATATTTCAGAAGCGATAATCTGTGCTTGATTTAAGTTAAAGACGGGTAGACATATATATATATATATATATATATATATATATATATATATATATGTGTGTGTGTGTGTGTGTAACATTATGAATATTATTATAACGGCAATTCACAGTTGTACAAATGAGCATTACAACTTCAAAGATTGAAATATATCCATCGAAAGTCATTTCGTAAGGAAGTATCGATGTGGTGATCATTAACCTATTGATAATTGACTATTAGTAGAGTTGAGTAAATAGTTATTATTATTATAAATCAAATTTAAATTAATTAAACATTGCTTTGTAAATTTAGGTTGATAGTGGAATGCTGCTTCTGTTTATTGAGCTCATTAATTGCTGTTAGATATTATTAACCAATGCTTTATTACTGTATTCCGTGAGAATAATTTCTTATTGTATTAATGCCATTCTTTGATGTTTATAGCCCTTTCACGGCCTCTGATCCAACCTAGGTCGGTGTAAATTAAGTGTTGTTTTGCCCTCCGTTGCCATAGTTTGTTTATCCAAATCGGACAATTTCTTTGCAACTGAGTTCTTGGAGATGGTCGTTTAACCTCACCTAACGTTACTAAGGAACGTATGTTCGTACGGACAACCAACGTCGTTCCCGATTCTAACCAACAGGACATTCAATTTTATAATATCCCATGTTGTTCCCGGTATCCTAATATAATAAATCCAAGCTTTTGAGCACCACGCTTAATTTATATTGCGTTTAATTATTTATTTTAATTGTGACAAACACATTGCTATTAATTATTCAGTTCCGAGAGGAAAATAGAGTTTGCTCTAATCCTGTTCCGTTTTATTCCTCGAAAAGTTTATACGAACGAAGTGCGACATAATTAATTTAATGTAATAAAATTAATTTACTATAAGTTAATGTTGTGACCCACTTAACTTCCTGTATCCCTGTTCATTTATATATGGTTTAGAACTATAAAATGGTCATTTATTAATTTAATATAATGAGTTCCTTTTTTGCCATGTAGATGTTTGAATTTTTTTAATACAATTTACAATACAACTAATATTAGATGCAAAATAAGTTGAAATAATACGTGTATTAAATGTACGCATTTCACATTATATTGCTGAATTGTAAGAATATTTCCTTTGATTTATTTTTACATTTGAATTGATTGTATGTATGTTTCATTATTCGATTTTCCAATTTCTGCGCTCTTGTATCTTGTTACGTAATCGCACTGTCATATAGGATTATTAGTGCCGCTGTTTGGTCATAGGGATCGCCTATTCCCCAACTGGGGGCTCAGGGGAAAACCAATGTCACGTTTCCCTAATAATGATTTCCGTAAATTATGTTTCGCTTTAGAAATTCACGGGGTACAGAGACACAACGATTTGTAGAATGCGATTGACAGGTTTAGTTTGTTATTTTGCGCTAATCTGTGTACCGCGAACGCCCCACACGTCCACAGTCCGTGAAACGTTCATGGCCCAGTGAATGCGGCGACGGGTGGGTTTCGGCCGTAACAGAGGAGACTCGTGACGATGTAAATTATCGCTCGCGAGGAAATGGCGCCTGCATATTATATAAGTGAAACACGCCGAGCGGCCGTATTACCTGTCCGCTCCGTAAACACGAAACACCTCCCTGAGTTATAGATTGTGCGCTCTGGGACGACACAATTTCTTCAGCTCTTTTATTTCCCCCCCTTCTTAGGTTTTACCCCGGGTTAAACCCTATCGATCGAGTTCGCCCTTATCGGTTACCACCCCCGTAGGGTGGGGTGGGGTGGGGGTGCTTAATGAGTTACGAATCTAAACGCGGGCAAACAGCTCGGGCGGCGGAAATTTTATGGGCAAACATCATTCCACGGCGTGAAATTATCGGCGGCGGTCAATCGTCTGGGTCAATAGCGAAAGGAAACAGATTACCATACAACCGTCCTGAGAATAATTGAACGATTGACACGGAACATCGTAGCGTATACTGTACAGAACCGTTTCCGTTATTTACCGAACGCGGCACGAAGCTCCGGAAAGAAGACCGCATTAAAGGATACTGAGTAAATTAATTTTTTACTTTCCTCCCCGCTCTGCCAATTACTCTTCTTCCGCGCTCGAAAATGTCCGGTATTTCCATAGCGCCTTACAAGTTTCAAAGTGCAATTTCTGCTTCGGCGCATAATAATTTTCACCCACTGAAGGTGGTTATTATCGCGATCGTAGCGTTTGTCTCCTGCAATAACTCCGGCATAATTTACTTTAAACAAGAGCCTGAAAGTGGTTATATTTAATAATATAAAAAGCAGCAAAAATTCTACCTAATCACGCAAAAGTGAAGTTATACCGCGTGTATATACCGGTGTATCGGTTTTTAGTTTCCTATGCTGGTGCCTATTCCATATTACATATCACACACATTATAGGAATATCCCCAGTAATCAATTAATTTATATTGTTAATTAATCACTCAAAACATAAAATATAAAATTACAAAAAAATATAAAAATAAAATTATTATTTCATTCCTATTGCTAATATCATTAATAGTGTTGAGGTATTTTTCCTATTTGAGTCTAAGCTTTACTATTGTGTACCGCAATTATACCCATTGTAATTAATAAATTAAACGAATTATACAAATACTGAATTATAAGAGTGTGGAATATTTATCAGAGGCCCTTGACCAGGGGCGGAATCTCAGTAACCGAAAACGCCGCAATAGTATGGGTAGACAGAATCATCGGATGTGTGACATACCTTACTATGAGGGAATTCTACTGACAATGGTAGCAATTCTTAACATCATTGGGAAGAGAGAATCGCACGACTGTACCCCCAAACATTAGTACGTTGAATATTCGTAAGTGCACAATTTTCTTTACGCAATCTTAAACTTATTAAATCTGATTTAGGATATTGCACTTCGGATCCCTCGTAAAATTACTTTATTTTTCTCTTGGGGGTAGTGGAAGATGGTGGCGCGAGGCTGGCGCATGTCGTTGGTTCAATTCCCAAATCGCGGCGGTGGCGGTGTTGGGGGTGTCTGGGGTACACGTGTAGAGGGACGTGCCCCCGCCCCAGCCCGGGGAATACACGGCCACCGGCACCGATACTTCATTCCCCCTTTCCCCTGACGCGAGCGCGGAATATTCTATCGGCCGCCCTGCGGGGACGGCCTCTGTATCAACGGCCGCTGTCTCTCCAATGTAAACACCGCTCGGTAAATTCGGCAGACCGAAAACGAGAGGCCGACCCCAATTTACGACTTCACGCCCGCTCATTAACGGAGAGGGGACCCTGTCAGTATGCGAAATGAAAGCCCAAGTTTCGCCAATATCGATTCGCCTCCTGCCCTTCCATTACGTTTTTAATGTTTCTCGTTTTATCATAAATTATATACCTTTCACAGTTATTGTACACGAACAGTGGACATTAGTTCAGTCAAAGTAAGCATAATCGTGCTGACAGAAAACAGCGTACGAACGGTGAAAGAAATTAATCTCCCAAAAGATTCCTGCTTTATGTGGGACTTTAAGAAATTAAATAGGCTGATGGGGGTACACTTTAAGATGGTAGCGATAAGACAAAATATTTTTGTTGACAGCAATTCCTACGGAATTCTACAATGATGATTTATTAATTTCGCGCCAGTTACCTTCCCGTTGTGCTATCTCTATTCGGGCATTAAGGTGAAACAAATCCGGAACAACATTCCTATATTGGAAGTGTGGACCAAGGGAGATTTCGGTAGGCTGAGGACCGGCCTAGCAAAGCCGAGATGAGGGAGCTGGGGGGTCTCGTACCGCGGCAATTACAGAGTACGCCCGCTAAGCCGGACCCCGTTCGCTCACTCGTCGGAGCACATATTAATTTCCAGTTAATCTGCCGGAGGTCAGCGGTCGCACACCCCGCTAAACCCGCTAGAAGGGCTTCGGCCCAGCCCAAAGCTCCAATTTCAGCGCGTACGCCCTGTTTCGCTTCTTGAATTGAAATGCGGTCCGAGGTTTATGGACCTCCCCCAAACGCTGTTTTAAATTAAAATGTTGCCGTAAACGGGCCTTCATATGTCCGCAAAGACGTTTCATCAGGGTGAATACGTTATTCCAAAAATAAAGTTGAAATTAAAGTACATATAGTTCAGGAATGTACATTCGTTTCTTCCTTCGGCTCGCCTTGTAAGACTGTTGGATGCCAGGCGAAAAAATAATATTCCTGCCACATGTTTAGAAATTCCTTTATCAATAAAATTCCGTAGAATCAGAACTGCAAAGAATTCCACATACTTCAAAATAATAGCCTCATTATTACGTATATTATATTACCGCATTTTCCTTGATTCTAGGTTTGGCCGGAATTTGGCCAGGAAAGATCGATGGTTCCGTATAAGGGTCTTAATTATTTAAACGGATTAATTTATGAAAATCTACCCATTCCTTTTTCAAACTCCACAAGTTCAAATGACTCGATAGAAAGGTTTTAAAATAAACAGTGGATTATTCTAGTTCAGGAGCTAGACGCGGGTTGTTCCTCGGGATTAGTGCTTCATAAAAATAGATCTCTTCTTAGATTCTGAGGAATCATACAGTTTACATACATTCATAATGAGTTCATGTACATTTCGGTAGTCATTAGTTTCTACATCCTTTACTGGACTGGTGTGGTTACTGATATATGGAAGGATAACTGAATATCTGATATGTGACTAATACTTTTTAACAGTTAAATACAAATGAGTTGTGTTTAGTGTCGGGTTGGCCCCCATGAACCGGTAGTATACCGATAGTCAGTGTGTCTTACAGACGAGCGGTTGTAGTAATATCGGTCGGGTTAATAGCGGCTTATCGTCGGGTGCCGAACTGGACGGGGCCCCTTATCTGGCGTTGGTGGATCAAAAGGCGGGCGCTTGGGCGGCGGCCACCTGCCGTCGGCCCATTATCATTAGCGCCCAGGGCACAATTAGCTCCGGCCAGTACAGTTAGTCGAGCCGCCCCCCCCCGCCTCTCCCAAACGCCACGCTAAGTGGCAAGTTTATGCCGCCCATAATTGGATTACAATGCTGTGAAAGGCCCCAACCTCCACCCACCCCTGCCCTAACTTGTAGCCCGCGTGACCGTCCCCGTTCTCACTTTCGAATATTGGGAGGACCGCTTTGTGAAGGCGATGAGCGGTCTATTGGACACCGGGTGTTTGTCGAATGAGTTGGACCGAAAAGTCCGAACTGCCTGCCGGGGATATCGTGACTCACCCGCCACTTGCCCTTTCATTACATGATTACATGATCGATGCATTTCAGTAAGGTACGATAATACCGAGATGGGAATGT
This sequence comes from Lethocerus indicus, assembly GCA_019843655.1. Lineage (NCBI taxonomy): Eukaryota > Metazoa > Arthropoda > Insecta > Hemiptera > Belostomatidae > Lethocerus > Lethocerus indicus. Next base: position 15,892,799 of record JACDQD010000008.1, read on the forward strand.
GGATGAGTTTCTTAAATGAATTAATTTTACCGTGTTGAGTCGCTATCATTTCATAATAACGAATTATAATTCATAATTACGAATTATAAATTTTGCTTGTGTCATTTAGGTGTGGCAAACTTAGTATTGGGATATTTGTGAGAATCATAATATTGAAAATATGTGTGAATATTATTATCAGTTTAAAATACCTGTTTTGTGGTCTGCGAGGGCTTGGAATATCGTAGATTTCGTGTGTTTCTGTCCCCTCTCGCTGGTTTGGTCTTTTGCTAGACCGATTTCGGCTGCTCGCCATCTTCATTAGCAGTGTCAGTCACTTTTGGTACTTTGGATGAATTTTGGGCACCCTCACTGCATTGCACAAAATCATCCAAAGTGCCAAATGTGACTAACACCGCTACTCAGCAGCCGAAACCGGTCTAGCAAAAGACCAAACCAGCGAGAGGAGACAGAAACACGAAATCTACGGTATTGTTATGAGGTTTCAAAGATTAGGGATTCTAATTAGAGATTTTAATTAAATACGTCATACATTCATAATTTAAATGTATGAATTTAAATATTAATATCTAATAGAGTTTATAGGGAGTGGTTCCCTTGCTCTCAAAATAACATTTTCTTGAATGTTATCGATTATTTTGATTTCTTAACAGTTTTTTAACTTCTTTTTTGTGTATATTAGAGATTATAATACTAAATAGGATTGGTAAGAGACATCGGTGCTGATAAAATCTGTTTGTGTTTAAATCATTAACATTACAGGACCTAATTAGTAGTACCAGTTATTATTCCAGGAATTCGAATTTAAGAAATATTTTTTGGCGTGCGTTATTAATTAAATGAAATAGTCTCACTTCGACATTGGCAAGTAATTGAGAGGTACGGAAGTTCACTGTAGTGTATGGTGTGGTTTGGGGGACACAAGTGTCGTCTGGCTGATAAAACGGCGGTCCGTACGGCGGGCATTGTCGCGGGCGGGCCGCGCCCCGGCTGACAGCTCGAGTGGCCTCCCCAGATATCATGACGCCCGCCCTCTAATAATTGGCACTGAATTAGCCCTCCGGCTGCCTTCACACCGCCGATAATGTGGCACCTGACTGACACCTACTCGTAAACAACCGGCTCCAGTCCCCTGTTCGGCCCTCGGAAACGTGACAAATAACCCGCGGTCGGAAACTAAATTTTGTCCATTTTGATACTAGCCGCGACAAATAAACACTGGGACATTGTTCATTGGCGGGGGGGAATAGTAAGCTTTATGTTCTTCCATCAATTAGGATATTAATGAAATAACAATTAAAGCGCTTTAAATTAGCAAAAAATAAGTAATTACAACCGAATACTATTTGTTACAGTATCGTACATTGACTTTTGGGAGGGTTTCATATATAATTCGATGTAATTGGGACACGATGAAATCTAAAACTCCCTAATTCTAAATCAATGAAAGGGTAAAAGTGCTCTCAAAGTGTACCCTTTCAAAGAAGGAAGTTGATTTCGGAGTCGTAGAAAAAATTATAGATTCAGTTCCATAAACGGTGCCTATATTTTCGGAATTTTTCACCACTACGAGTGCCAACGATAGGGTAAACTCGGATCAGATTTTTATCTGGAAGAGTGCCAACTGTAGCGGCAACGGCAGCGACCTCTAGCGTTCAGAAAATCCCCGATCTCTATCGCGACTGCACTCTGCCTTTTGATTATCAACAATGGCAGCCTCTGCAATTGAATCTGAAAGCGGGGAGAGAGGGACCATCCATTATTATTAATGCACGGGATAACCGAATATTCGAAAATTTGATTCGATCTTTACGTGAGCCGGTGGTTGGTATAACGTGTCATTTCATCCGGCCATTTGAAAGTTCGGATATTAAGCTTCGGTTACTCAATTGAGCCGAAGTAGACACGAAGAGACTTCAGTAGTACCTAGTATATGCAACTGACTGAAAATCCTTTCAGTGAACCAAAGTTCTTCATTTTTTTTATCATCGTTCCAAAAAAATATATACTAGATGTGTGCTTACAAAATTCTTATCATTTTCTTAAACCTAGACATTGGAGTTATAAAGGGATCGGGGTTACACACGGTCCCGGCGGGCCCATAGCAGTTCATTGCTGAGTTGGTAGTCAGAGTAGAAGAAACATTTTGGAGTTAGTTGTTTCAAAATCCATTAATGTCCGAACAGTTCTCCAGTCGTATGGAATCAATTTTTACCGCGGAAAAGATTTATTTCCTGTGTTTTATAATCGACTTCCGCGGTTATTTTAATATAAATCTCGAGTGGCTAACTGCGAGGCCGCATTTCGGGTAACTGGGTTTAGCATAAACCGCATCAAGGACGGGCGATGGCCGATGAAAGCTTTCCGGCGGCCAGTCGCCCGTACCCCGCTAATGAAATGTCAACCGCCGTATTTGATGGACTATTTGAACCGGTCTTTATAAACGCGCCTGCCGCAAATTTCATATTATGACCTTTCGCGTGATCGCCGTTTTAATACAGTTAACTATCACTTCCTCCCTAATTGTTATATCGACTTGTTACCCTGTTACGGTTCGAAAGGTCATAGTTTAGAACATTTTCGGGTTAGAAAATCAGACACTATTGTCCAGGAAAAGAGAGTACTACTGTTGAATGAACGTTTAAAATTCGACATTATACATGTAGTTGTATAATGATCGATTATTAATCAAGTTCAGGTAAATACTTAAAGAAATAACTACTGAAATAATTATGTTATCAACACTCTTGCAGCCCTATGCCTCTATTAGCCAACATGGTCCTGAGGTAGAACTTTTCTGCTTTTCGGTATCGTCAATAGTCTCAGTTACTAATATATTTTGGGCTTATATGTGTGCGTGTGTGGATACGTGGTAGTGCAACCTAGTTTCTATGTTATATATAGTTTATTCCTTTTCACTGTGGTTTTGGATTTCGAACGTGATGGGAATTGCACCATTGATGATATTTGAAACCTTGGTAGACCCCCAAATAAATGGCTTGAGTCATACTTATTATAACAACAGAAACACCCTTGTATTTTCTATTTCCAGCATTTTATATAGAGCTACCCTCAGTTATCATTCCCGTGTGCGACAGAGCGGTTAACAACAGCGTCAAGTACATTATTATCCATTACGATTAACTCATACAGTTGCTTCGCAGAGGCAATAATAAAATACTCTAAAATACTGTACTGGAAAAAGACGTAGAACATTTTGAAATCCTATTTAAATAGTACAACATGAAGTAATCGTTGTTCCGTTGTTTCATTTCTATGCCACCCTACGCGTTATAATTAGAAGACCGTACTGCGATCTGTGTACACGATCTGTCGGGAGAATGTTTGGGATAAATTGTTTTCACCGTCAGAAAGTTTCGTCCGTTATCGAACTAATTATGAAACGGGGTGGAAATTCCTTTTCACGCGAGACCCCCTTCCTCCTGGGCTGTGGTCGGGACGTTCGCCGCCGTATTTATATTCGGAAGTCCGACTGTGCCCGATTAGAGGGGGCTCTAAGTTTCGGTTGGGTTGGGTAGCGAGCCGGGGCCGGGTGTCGGACACTGATTCGGGCAACAGCGGGCCCGGTTCCCAGCACGCGAGCAGATATCGCTATCTCGCCTTTGCCACTTTACAGTTGTTCGAGCCCGACTCCCTTGGCCCCACCCCGCCATTGTTTTTCCTAACTTTTTTATGGGGGGAGGGACGTGGTCCGATTCGTTTCCGCGACACCTGTTTTCCCTTCCGCCCGACCGGCTTTAATGGCCATCCGTCCGGACTTATCTCCCGCCGGGAATTTGGTGCTGACTGTGGATATGAAGGGAATGCTTGCCACGAAACTGGAAGGGGGAGGGATTTACAGTATTTTTCGCATCGTTCCTCTGTATATTATAAGCATTTTAATTTTAACTACATTGTTACATCAATAGGTGAAACGTTTATCTTTATTTTAAAAATTAATTAAAACTCTATCGTCTTTGTTTGTTTGCCTGTCTGACCATGACGAAATCAAGTATATTCGGAATGAACAAGAAAGACGTCTTTACACTGTGACGGGTTTACGAATCCGCAATTTTCAAATATCCATAATGAGATCTGCGACGGTTCGGATTATCATTATTCTGTTTCTCGTGTAAATATAACACAGCGTGTTTATAAACTAGCGCTACTGTTATCTGTTTCTGAATTCATTTCAGCAATAGAACTTTATGAAATTCGAAAAACCCCAGTTAAAACTTTTTATTAAAGGTCTAGTCATTGTCCGTTTCCGCGACACCTGCTCCCTTCCGGCCGACAGGATTTAATGACCTCCCGTCCGCACTTATCTCTCACTTGGAATTCATACCAGGTATTCCCGGAGGATTGGTACAGGATTGCGGGTTCAGGATATATTTTGGGGGACGCTGCAAAACTGGGAATGAAATTAACATTTTTCTTTACTAAGAATCAGTGAGCGCTCATGAGTTATAAACTCTAGAGAGAATTGAGAATTGTTTTTATTGTCAGCAAAACTGCCGACTTTTATTTATTTTCCCTATGTTAATATTACATTTTATATTACGGCTGTATTAAAAATATAGCATAGTGCAACGCATTCCTTTATTCTATAATGGTTGGGTTATCCTACATTTCTTATGACGATTACGGTGGAACCGCATGCGATTTCCCTACTTTTTATCGTGTCGGGTTCTCATCGACCCACCGCCGAGACAATATCCGGGACCCCCGGAGGAAATGGTCCAGGTGAGGGGGGAGGGGAGAGGATCGTCGGCCAAAGTAATACCTGAAGTTGGACGGGCGTCTGTCATTAGCCGTGCCTGGAGCGCCCCGAGCTGTGTGCGTTCCTTATTATAGGAAATTGCCTACGTGATAGTCAGACTCGAGTGATGTGTCACGCCGAGAACATGTGACCTCCTCTTCCCCTTCCGCACTCCTACTCCGTCCGCAACTTGCGTCCCCAACTTGAATACAGGATACGGGGCCTCCGCCCCCGCCCGGTTCTCATCTCGCTCGAGCGCTCTGGTTTTATAAAACGTGAAGAGCATTCAGTCCGCACGTTCAGCAGTGCTTACGATATTAAGATACGCATATAAAATTGCATCATAATAGTTAAAAGAATTGGGCACTTTGGAATCATTCATGTAGGGGGTTCATTATTGCGGATCAAATAATTGTACATAGAATTTGTAGAAGAAATTTAATTTAACTGTGTTGACGTGGATAAGGGATCAATATCAAATTGTTATGAGTATTAATGTTAATACTCCCATGATCGTTACCCAAGTGTTAATTTCGTCCTCGTATTTTAATCCCTACCTACGCTCGAACAGGTTAATCAATTGCAATAGCTTAAAATACGGCTGATCCGACGTATATTGTTGTATCTCAGTTTCCCTTAGCTAGTAGATACGGCTCGTTCTCGTTTATTAATATATTCTGTCAAAACCGATATATACTACGGATTTAATGACGAGATTATTGCCCCGCACAGAAACACACAGACATGAAAACTACCTGCATTTCAGGCTGGATGTTCTTGTGATGTCGAACACTTACAGAGACACAGAGTACACAGTCACGACACAAGGTGTTTAGAAGTCGAATCCTTGGGAATCTTGGAAGTTGAAAGAAATATTTCGCGAGAATAACAGAACTTCGGTTCGTCCCAGTATGTATAATCTCCGACCTGGGCGCTGGGACTGCGAGCGTTTTACAACCGGTCGACTGCGTAACATGTATTGGTGCGGTGACAGCAGGGGGATGACGAGGGGGGGAGGGGGAGGCTACATGTTTAATCATTAACGCCCTCTACCTTCTCCCAGCCCTACCCTAACCGGTGAATATAAAACTGGGCCAACGATTGGATGTGATTCGCCGAAACGGTTAGGCTTCAATGCTTTGGCTTTCCCCCTCACCGCACAATATATAATACATACACGACTCTATAAATGCCTGGATCGTTCTAGTATGTACATTATATGTCAATATAATTGAAGGTTAGATTATTTCCAAAGATCGAATGAAATCTGTTCCTTCCGTGCGGTATAAATATTTACCGTCTCGGTCCAGTCGGCCTCCGCGTCCTGGGCCCGTTTCCCAAACGGCGTCGGCGCATGCAAACGTCCTGGAAAGGAGTAGTGAAAAATACGAGACAAAAAGGGGGGATGATATTAAAAACTGTTGTATTGAGTCGACGAACGGGCGTCGCGTGATCGTTAACCGATGCCGCCGATTGGGCTGAGATAAGAAAATTGAAACATAATAAGAGGTCTGAGTCCGGGGTCAAGGCTTTGCGGTCCCCCCCCCCACGGATTTGGTGCAGAATCAAAACGAGCTCCAAAGACTGTTTACTCAAAATTAATTTTGTTCCTGATAACAAAGACATTTTGTTTATCAGTATACAATTCACATACTGCAGGTCGTATCGATACGTTTTTCAGGAGGAACACTATATGGTTTCATAACAGTATCCTTCGTGGGTATATTCAAGTATATTTAACTTTTTTAAAATAACGTCTGATAGGTTCAAAAATTAGGCATCATAAAAAAAAATATTATATGATGATATAAAATTGTAATTTAGTATTGTATATAATCAATTTGAAGTTTTAACAAGATAATTTATGTTATACTTTAAAAATTTATAATTTTGCTTATCATTTGTTGCAGATCCTCTGGCAGAAAACTTGAAGAAATGGTGAGTGACATTTTTATATTATCTTAAAGGTGAATCATATATAGCCTATTAATGTCCTATTAATGATATAATTTGCCGTAAGTAGGAACATAAATCACTCCCCGTATACCTGATTTTTTATGTCTTTATAACACTATACTGCGATCACACTATTTTCCGGATATTTGCTGCATATTCAAGCTAAATTTTTGAGGTTATGACTATGAGCACTTGTGGTTAATAATTTATAATTTGAAGTACACTGTCGTTTGTTGCTGCCATACAAAATTCTAAGGTACTTACTGATATCGGGCATAATAGTGCAACTCGTGAAGATGCACCATATCGGGTCAGCGTGGAGGTGGTGAAAGTTTAATAAATAAGGATTGAGCTTTTCTACCATTGGTTCAATTGAAAATTAACTTAAAAATTGGAAATGAAACGGTTGCCCAGACGTTTGGAGTTTTAAACTATAATTCGCGCATTGCTTTTTTCATCAGTCGAATTAGACGGTTCGCTTCAGCTTAAATAGCGTTTTTAAACAATCCTTTCATCAGGTAATGGGGCCCGCTTGCAAGTGTCTGCCGCGTCCACCTCCCACACACAATTAGCCTGGGGATTTTGCCCCCATTTCACCGAGCTATGTTCGGGGCGCATTTTATTATTTTTTTTCGAATTGCTGCAAAGGCGCTACAGGGGCCTGTACGTTAAATAATAATGAAACTATTATGAAAGAGTATTTACATCTTGAATCTCTGTTTTTTTATTTTACTCGTCCATATTTATAACCAATATTTAAATAGTATTTAGGAAATTTCAAGTTCCAGAGGCGGTCACTAGCGGTATTGGACTGTTCTCAGAGACCCTGTAGGAAGGTAGATAGTCTGAACAGCTTAAATTATTCAAGAGATAATAAACGTTCTTATACGCCATATGCATACTTGAAGTTTAAGTTGAAGAAACAGCTGCGTGAGACGAACGATCTCGATAGCTGACCTAACTCATAGGCGGGGTGGTTTGAATGGAATCCGACATCACTTCCAGCGGGGAGCGATGGATAAAACAATAATAAAAATCACAGTTTTTTTTAAATTTTGTGATTGCGCGGTTTTCAAGCGCCCGAAATGGTTATGGATCACGCGACGCCGAGCCGCCGCAGGATAATATCGACATGAATTTTTCAGTACCAGAAATTAGGCTTCATTATGTATAGACAGGAAAATTTTGCCCGTGTAATTACATAGATAATGGAGAGGCCGATATTCGCGGTATCCACAGAATTCTTTCCAGGATATTTTCATATTTCCTAGAAGCGTAGGCAACTTTCGTAAACATCAAACAAATACGTGTTTTCAAGTCAAAAACTCGGTTTTTGAGAAAAACTTGATATTGATTTTTTAAAATAAATACGAGGAGGGTTTTCCCATTTTTTTCGTTTTATCTCTATTGTTTTGATCTTTTGCAAACCGGTTTCGCTTTCTCTCCGTCGTCCGTAGCAGTACGTACACAGGTACATTATGAAGGACGGTATCAGCACAATGTTAGTATATAGAAAATTACTTGATATGACATATTATCTCATACTACCGAGTGAATTATTGAGGGTGTTCTCATAGTACCCAGTGCTTTTGCCATAGGGAGTACATTAATTAACTGATAGATTTAAGTTAAATGTTTACATGGTACGTGAGATACGTATATGATAAATACGAATTGATATAGGGTACACATAATTCTGAATACTGAATTAAAAAACAGGACTGTAAAACAACGTCCGATAAAGTTATACCATTTTATACAGTATAATAAAAGACTCGAAAAGATGAGCATTTGGATACAACAATGCGTTTAATTACGTTACATCGAACGAAGGACTGTGTATAAAGTATAGTTACAAATAATGCATAGTCATGAAAGTTACCAGTTAGGATTTATTTCATTTCTCTCTATGGGGCGCAGCTTTTTCCAATTATAAATGGGGCTGAGAGTTATACGGAATGAATGGACACAAAATTCTCAATAGAATGGAAAACATCTTTTAACTCGTTTGCTCTGGGCAAGTTCTTCATAACATCATTTCGTCATACTAACGAATACTTTATTTCATGTAGACGGAACGATGCCCATGAGGAACATAGTTGATTAATATTTCCAATCGTATTTATACTTGAAGGATATTATTAAGCTGTTTATCGCTTATGAACTGCACAAGAAATAATTAACGGACTCAGGAATTCATCTGTCCCCCAATAGGGAGATAAATGAAAACACCTTCCCTCTATACTGGCCGCCCTGTATATTTCGAACGCTACCCTGACTAAATTATTTCACCTACGAGGGAGGTTTGAATATAAATTAATTAATAGCATTTAATGCTAATTAATAGCATTTAGTTTCCTTTCGCGTTCTATTCAACCCCTGTCGACCTGCACAATGTCGAATATTAGGAAATTCAACAAACCGTCCTACAAATATTTTTTCCAGAAATAATGAAATGGAAGCAGTACTTGTATCTATGTTCCCCGGAGTTCACGTACAAGTCTTCGTAATATTTTCAACAGAATGAGATTACATTGAGCAGTTGTAACACTGACGGAGTACAATTCACGAATAATTATGTGAGTACGATTTTTCCCTGTCTACCTGTACGATACCGCCCTGGGGTACACAGATTTTAATGCGTTATCGATATACCCATAAAATGCGCTGGAAAGTTTCTTCGAGCTCTCGTTATCCTTTCGAACGCCGTCTTAATCGAACCCAAATATTTCTCCACGTTCCGTGGCATTCTTTCCGGTCGGAACGGCGGAAAATTTAAACTGAGCGACCAAGCTCAGAGGGTCCCTCAAACTCTCAAGGAAATTGGTTTCCAAGGGGGCTAAGGCGGCCCCGGCAATATCTGGGCCCGCCGTAATTAAGAAAGCGGTCGTTTGCTCTGGGACCGCCCTCATCCCAGTAATCCGGAGTCCACCTCGTCCCCCTCTAAATTATACCATCTTCGCCCCGATCTGCCCGTTAATAGCCGGCTCCGTTAATTCGATTACCGGTGTCGGCGGCGATTAGAACGGGCCAGGTAGTGCGCACTCCAATCCTTTATCCCGCTTTAACCCGCTCAGGAAATGTCGCCGCACTGTGGTTGTTTAAATGCCGCATTTTTAATTTATAACTATATTAAATTCGTTAATTGCTTCGGACTCAAAGCATAAGCAACACGCACGAAAACATTATAAGACCCACGTATAATGATAACGCAAATATAAATTATAATTGTTAAATATCAATTAGATAAGAATTAACGAAGAACTTGGATCACTGTAATTGCTTGGATCGTCTATTAAAAACAATCACAAGAGAGGGGGGGACTCATGGAATATTTGGGAGCACATTAGAGATGCATATCTTAAGCTCCTCGCGAGCATTATTCAGACAGCGGTTTTAGAGTCGTGATATACGGGTTTATATGGAATTTGTAGAAGCCAGTGTCGAGACCCGGGGAACAAGTGTGTAGGATATCGTTTTTAGTATTAAAGACGAATTTTTTTCTCGTAAAATACAGGCAATTGGAGTGTTTCGAAATTCTTTCGTCCACGCGAGAGTTGGAGGGAAATTAAAACAGAAGCGAAATATAGAACAGTAGCGAAAATAGGATAGGATTTATTTTATTGTCAGTACTGTTTCTCGATAATGGGTTTCACAGTTTACGCGCTTATTTTTGTTGTGTTATATTCACGTTTTTAATTTTGATAATTAGTGAGTTATTTTATGAAAATTCCCGTATTATTCCTGATGTGCTGATCATTTTATGTGCTCAGTTCTCATATTGCTCCTCTGTTTATCTTAGGACCCAATAATTGAGAGCGTAAGAGAATATGCTGACCTCTTGAAAACCTCCCACCGATACAGCATAAGATCAGTATGGTAATTCTAATGCAACTCTGTACTATAAGACAATATACTAAGCTTTGCTATAGTACTCTCTTGTCATGATTACGAAAACCGATGTCTTTATGATCTGCTCGTACAGCGGTACAACGGGTATCACTCGATTGCTCTTTAGGAACGGATTGTTGTCATTGAATTTCATCCCGAATTTTGAGCCCCAATACCCCTCAGAGAGGGTTCGACGCTTGGAGCAGCGCCGTCATGATTAACAACGCCCAGACTCACTCAATAACCCGGGCGCGTTGGCATTTTGTAGAATAACAATTTCCCCGGGGGGACGTTCTTCGATGGGCTCCCAACTCCCGTGGGACTCGCATCGATCCCAAACCGAATCGGGACGTCAATTCTGAATTCAATTTTAGGATAACTTTCGAATCAAAAACAGAGATCTAGGCTGAATCCAAAAATTAAAAACGAGAAAACAGCGGGTTTATCAACGTTTTAGCAAAAATAATGTATTTTAATTTATTGGCCCCTATATTTTATTTCATACACAGTTTGTTTTTAGTAGATTTGCATTCATTTAAACAGCACACATTAATTAACTCAATGTAGTCAATAAAATGACGTAAATTAATATATCGATATATATATATATATATATATATATATATATATATATATATATATATATATATATATATGTTACCGTGAATGACTGAAATTGGAGAATGTCGACTTTCACCGGCGAATGTCAACAGATACGTCGGTGAAAGATGGAATATTTCATTAGATTCTTGTACATTCGGAGCCTCACCGATATATGTCGACAATCACAGATGTGCTCTGGTGGAGGTCCAAAACACGAGTTGTTTTCTATAAAAAGAGCGGCCGCGAATGAGAATCTTCTACTGCAAGCGACAAAAATGTTACGAACCTCAGAAAAACAATTTCCTCCTGCTCAAATTGGTGATACTGTACGAATACAAGTGGTGATGTCGACGGTGGTCGTACAGATAGCCGAAATGTGTTGGGATAGAAGACTCCGACTTCTATAAACTGGCAAATAAAAATGGTACCCTCAAGCAGCTTTACGCACGTAATCAGTTCGTAATTTTTAATGAAAAGTTACTTTCCATAGGTGAGATTTCCTTTCAAGGCTATACACGCTGTGCCATTGCAAAAGGAAGTGTTCCCCAAATAAATGCAGTTTTAAAAGGGAGGGACTATTGCGGAATTCTATATATCATATATAGAATAGACTATGCGGAATGACTATATGTCATAATAAATGTTCGTTTTTTTCTATAATTATTATTTTTTTAGATTGCAAGAAATATTCTGTAATTACCTGTCTAGCATTCTTATTCGTCCCACAACTATTGGCTATGAAGTAGTCTTATAGGTTGGACTTTGGGCCGTTAGTTTGACTCGGGCCTAATCCCCTTTCCCTTGTCCTCCCATAAGGTATTCCTCAGCTGTGGATATCGTAGTACAGAATTTCTACCTGTAGTAGCGGGTTAGGTGGGGCGGCGTGGAACGGGGCCGGAGGTCTAATATGAATTTTATTTGTGCCGACGTGGCACCGAGCACGGGCTATAGCAGGCATACTTGCCCCCCGGGGCACGTGACCGGCCCTATGATTTATCCCGCTCCTTTAATAGAGAGATCCGCTCCGCCCTCCCCTACATAACGGTTCCTACTGTTCGCTCAGAAAACATTCGTGCTTCTGCAGAAGTCAAGTCGTCGTATCTATTGGCTAATCGATTGTCCCGAAGGGCAGAAATTTCATTCCGTTCATTAAATTTCAAATTTTCAGTCAGGTAAAAAATATCTAATTCGACATTTGTTTTCAAGGATTTCATCTTCACCAATAAGTACGAAAATGCTCAGTATTTATATTTGGGCTTGTTTATTTCGATTTATTACTTTTCTACATCTTTAATTTTGCACCGAAATCGCAAACAGTGGATTTATATTGCGCAACGTTGTCCTGATAAGTACTTGGATTCCTCATAGTTTAATCTTTTAAATTAGTGATTTCCGTTTTATATTAATGTATTTGTATGTTTGCAAGTGAGTTTCAATTTATAGTTTTTATGTTCAACGTATTCCGTCAGTCACAGCTCTCGATGAAGCATTTAGTCTGCACAGTGTACCCGTAAAGTTTGGTTTAGTTGCGTAACTGCTCATCTCCGAAATGCCTGGCGTCTGGTACTGACATTTCTTCTTCCTAGAGTTTCGGGTTAGTGACAGCAACATGTCTTAACTGATGTTGGCAATGTTTTCCATGATTATCTTGAAATGAAAAAAAAATCATATTCAATAAGCCAAAGACATTCAGCCTTCTGTAATCCGTAATTTCCATTCGGTGCTTTTGTTAAAACCATACGCTTTATTTATATTAATGTGGTTTGAAAGAATTGTGTTTTGTTCTTTCTTTTTTTATGTCGTATGTAGATATGTACATTAAACAAATCCTACTTTCGAAATATTGGGTTGTTCATGATTTTCCCTGTTGTCATCCCGGTTTTACCCGGCGATTGAAGCCGTCCTGGAACCGGAGGAAGTACGATTTCGCCCGATAGGTCGTACATTCTTAATTAACTTGCCTGAGGAGTTACCGTCTGCGGCGGGCCGTCCTTAATTCCGGGGGTAATCACGGCTCGGATGGGGAGCAGTAGGGAAGTGGCGGCGACAGGTAAGCCCCGAGATTAGCCCCAATAAGGTGGGGGGGGGGGCGCCCCTCCGGCTCACCGCCTTCCCTCACGTCCCCCAATCTAACGGAGACAGAAGTTTTACCGACCTTATGGTGTCCAGGGCCGCTCTCTCTATACTACTTTTAACTTCGCGGCAGGAGGCGGGGTTGGGGCGCAGATACCCGAAACAAAACCGAAGCAGACGGCGCTACCGACCAACAAAAGTAATTCGGCGGGTCCCGTCCACTGGCCGAACGACTCCGAATACTGATAGCCGACCCTAGTCTATACAGAACTTACTCCTGGGTAGAGAATTACTTCTTTAACTATCTATTGCGGCCAAGTAGCTTTGTCGGCTCCGAAATATACCCACAATCTATTTACCCTCGTCCATTTACTATTAAAAACAATTAAAAATATTTGAAAACAAATTTAGGAAACCGTAATAAATAAAATACGGGTAGAAGGTGGATTTGAATTAAAAAACTTTTATGAAGTAGGTTCTGAAATTGGGTGCATGATGCATGCCATTCATTTATAATTAAGAAATAAAAGAGTTCATTAGTATATTCCCACGAACATTTTTTTTAAACTTTAAGGCAGAAAAGGACGTTCATATTTATCAAAATCCATTAATTCTGATCAGATAGAAACTTCATGCTGCGAAAGAAAAAACATAAGACAAAGTTGAAATGTAGTCATGTTTGAATTGTTATCTGCTTTAGTGCTCATGAAATTATATTTCTCATTCAATAGCAAAGCGGTTCCTTTTAAGCTTATACTCGTTACATTTTATTTGCGCGTAGCTGTTTCAAAGTAGTCCTAGAACATTCAGTAAAGACGGATTATGATATATGATATTCTAACGATGGTAACACAGGTTCTAGGTTTCCAGGAAGTAGAAGGCCGATATTTTACGTACGCCCGGCACGTACCTCGAATCATATTGTGTCCGCTATGCAATATTTCCTATCGAGTATAAAAAAAAATTATTGGATCGACTCTGGCCGAGGCAAATCTGGATTCGCCCGGTGGTTTCGGGTGAGCTACTTCGCGAATGAACCGTCCGAAGTGGGGGGAGCCGGCCGTATATATTCTCGCGAAAAAAGCGCCAGCTTATTCGCCGAGGGTCGACAAGCATCGCGTCTACCTTGAATTTTAGCGACGCGTATAAATTAAAAGTGATAATTGCGGCACGGCATTGCGCCCGCGGGGGGGTTCCGAAAAGCCACGGCTCGATCGTTGCGTGAACAATTAAATTCATTTAGGAGCTAAAAAAAGTGTTTGTACAACGTAGAAGGCGGGGGATTAATTCGTTTTTAACGTCCTCCGTCCAGTACTTGGGAGATATTCTGGTAATCGGTGCCTTTTCATCCGAATAAATAACCTTTTTTTACCTCAAGCTTTCCTGTTCAAAAAGTTTATTCAGCAACAGCGGGCATATGAATAAAACAATGTTTCCTTATCGCATATGATAAAATTATGGTTACCTTCTTTTTCATTTAGTTAAGTGTGGCAGAAAAAATTTTCGGCGTTTACGCATAACTCTGTATCACCTGAATGCTATATCTTAACCGCGAAACAAAATTCGTACTCTACATAAATGCTGAGTTCTAATTTTGGTCTTTATACATTGAAGGGTTTTTTGGTCCTACCTATAAATAATTTTTTATCATATCAATTGGTCTGTGCGGACAAGACTTTTTTTGGCTATAAGTACGATTGATTTATACTTTATATTAAATCACTCAGAGCATTACCTCTCATTGGTGACATAAACTTGGAGGAGCATATTGCTTAGAACTAATTTTGATAAGCAAGTTTGAATATTTAATAGGCGAATTTGAACAAAAACCCCCGAAGCTTTTTAAATAATGTTGTTCGCCCAATTCAAAAGTAATGAATATTAACAGTGTTGTCTTAAAAAATTTAAATTCTCTACTCTTAAACGTCACGTACCTTTCAACGGGCATCGCTCGAATCTCAATTGGTCGGGGCGTCACCCCCATAAAATATACCGCCGCTTCCCGAACGCCGCTAACGAGATTATTCTCCGGAGGAACAACTTTATTCTGTCCGGACGCGCAAAAATTCCGTAAAAAAAAACTACGGCGGATTTCCGTCGGAAAAAGCGGAATTGGATTAGAAACAAAGCCGAAACGGATAAATCCAATAGCGCTCCGGCCAAATGGGTTCACGAGTGGGTCAACTCTCCCAGGCCCCCCGTGAAAATAAGCAAGGCTGATTAGTGTTCAGGAGAGGGAGGAGTCGGGTAATCTATTCTAGGGGGCGAGTCGAGGGGTATGGGGGAGTAGTTTAGACTTTAAAGCTGTTGTGTGTTGGTTCCAAGTGCCGGTAACGACGTTACCGGGCCCTCACTCGGTGAGAGGATGTGTAAAAACTGCTAACAGGTGTTCCCCTCACGGCGCCTCTCCCGATTCTCCCTCCCGCTCTTCCCCTTTCTAATCCGGGCTCTCGACGGCGCTGTTACCGGCTTCAGCTCACGTAGCTCATAGCCCTCCCCGGCTCGGGCCGTGGGTCCCAGGGCTCATCCTCTCCCGGCTCCTCTAATTCTTACCCCTTCAAAAACCCCCATCCCCCTCCCCCTCCCCACTCGCTATCGCATTACTCCGCCAGGAGCTAAGCGCTGTTTCATTTGGCGCGGGGATGGGGGAAACATACTTAGAAGCACCCTCCCCCACTCACGACAATACCATTCTTCACGGCGCGAATGAGCGTTATTACTTCTGCTCCGGCGACACAATGTGGGGGCCCCCGCCGAGGACAAATCATTTACCGCCCGTTACGATACGACGTTCCCTTTTTGGCCGTCTCCTTTTCACATTTGAGCCGTGTAATCGCCCGGAATTCATTTGATGTACAAAAGTGTTTTGCAACTTCCAGTTCTGGTCTTATAGAAGTTCTTATGCGTTATTACTTATTTATTACATGTATATTTACGCTAATTAAAACAGCTTAATACGTTTATTAAAAAAGTATATTATTAAATTGGAAAATCTTGTTCGCTTTTATATTATATTGGTACTGAAGGAATATTTAGATACTGTGAACGATTTTACATGTAATATATTAATACAACATGAAGTATACAACTATATGTAAATATATAATCTGTAAGCACAATAAAATAATACACCTCGAGGAACTAAAATAATCGAGTGGAATGATCGGCATATAACTTTGTCATTGTTTGGATACCAGGTGCAGCGCTTTTTGAATCGCACCAATTAATTGAACGCAATGGAATAATTTAAAAAATAATAACAACGAATTTGAAATTTTTTAGATTTATAGTTTTAGTATTGGATTGTAATAATTCAAGTGCTTGGATTCGTGCCTAATGTACTATTCACGAATTCCGCATTATAAATAATATTTAACAAATGTGCTTATGGAAAGCAGAGTTTCCAAAATCGAACATGATTTATTATTAAAACGTGATGTTAAAAATATCATAAGGAAGTGGTATGCCAACCAATGAAAAAAAACAGAAAAATTTGGGACCGGCGCAACAATAAACCGGACAGAGTAAATAATATAAATGAAACGTGAGTAATAACTAGGAGTAGTTTGTCAAGGCAAGGAGGTAAATCCAATTCGGTTTGGTCTCCCTCGCGGGGAAGGGGTCGGATCCAGGAGGGTACAGAAATAAAACACCGCGGCGGGAGCCAGACCTCTTTCAAAATTTAATTCCGGCCTTTTATTGTGTTGGCCCCTGCAATTTCGGCTGGCACTCCGGGTTCGATTCAGTTCTATTGGTAATAGTAAAACTTTGGCAGTGCATCGAGTGCACGTTAGAATAACACTTATATTTGTTCTATTTTTACAACAGTTCATATTAAAATACCAAATGCAAAACGCGGAGACTCCAGGTCTGCGGCCAACTGAGGAGTTTCATTTCAGCACAAGTACAAATAGATATAAGAATTGTTGTATATCACTATGCATATTTGCAACGATACAGTGCGTTTTATTCGTCCTTATTCCCCTTATTCGGCCCTCAAATCGATTACCCGTATACAGGGAAATGATATTACTAAATATTGGAAATCTGAACTCGAGAGGTGGACACGTATGTATTTCATCCTATCTGTTTTGTCGTGCGCTTTAATTCGTCAACTATTCTGGCCCGGCTTATTTTAACAAGCGAGTCAACCAATTATAGCACTGGATGATTATTAATTCCATATGGCCTGTAGGATTACCGCGAGGATCGTTTCAAATTGATTAGGGAAGGAATTAAATAGTTTCTATTAACACACGTTAGTTTTTATTGGTAAGACAATGAGCACGGTGAATTGTATTTACGGGGTTAGGTTGAGAGTGTTTAAAATTTATTATCAAACAAATTGATTATTCAGATTTCTGTTGATAATGTACCAAGCAAAATGTTTAATTCTCGATTTTAATTCGGATCTCGAATTTAATCCAATGAAATTTGTCCATTTTACATTTATTTTTCTGGTTGAGTTCAAATGTCTGAGTTTCTTGCCAAGATGTGTTTTTAATTATTATCATGGTAATTATACGTAGACCGTTCTATGACATGCAGGCCAAAATTGTAGAGGTAATTTCAAGCCTAATCATTCATTACAGATTAATAAAACGTTTGTGTAATACCGGCGTGCATTCATCGTTTAATAATGAAAATGCGGCTCAGAGCTTGAGTTAGGTAAAATTATAAAACTGAAAATCGTTAAAATGACCTGCTCGATATTCATCTACAGTAATCGCTGTACGTTAAAGTAAAGTACATGTTCTTAGTTTAAATATATAAATGTATTTGAATAGTAATGAAAATAATTATTATAATTCGATATTCTCAATTGTGACTCCGCGATCGATTCGGCTACAAAATCGGCGGCGCTCGAGGCCAGTTATTTCACGGCCCGTTTCGGCGTCGAGATAATTGGCCGTTGGGTATAATTGCTTCTGCTGGGAGTCGGCCGAACACAAGGCTTTAAACCGACGATTTAAAAGTCGGCACCGCCGCGGAATCTAATTAGATATCGGGATCCGGTCGCCCCCCTTAAAGTGTACAATTTAGACCAGCCCCGCCCCACCCCGCACAACCACCAAAAAAAGGCATTTGAGACACGCAGGAAGGCGGCCTTGGTGGAGGCCACCAGATAACCGCTCGATAGTTGTTCCCCAACCGGACGTTTAATCCTGTCATTGTTTCTTTTCTTACTGCCTTCATTGTTACTGGCCAGGTGAAAAAGAAAACATCTGTTCGGGCAATATAAATATTATTTATATTCAACCAGTTATTTAGTACAGGATGATTTCGGAACCCATGTTAGAGGAGGGCGAAGAAAATAAATATAAAATGATGTATGTATATATTCGCATAATTTTTATATTTAAGTATTATACATAAATTAATTGTTAAATTACAATTATATGTCTGATTAAACATAAATAACAGTTTGAATAATCCTTTTTTAATTTTAGACCTTTATACCGTGGTGAATTGGCAAAATAGGAGATGCTTACTTTGAGAAATTGTATACTGCTTGTTTAAAGGCCCACCGTTAATTAGTTAAAGCTGTGGGGATATTTGCTGGCAAAACGTAGTCCGATGGCCATCGGCGCTAATGGGTTATTCAATAAGCACCGGGCAGTAATTCACATGAACATTCCTTAATTTAATTCCTAAAAACGTGAACAAAATGTTAAACGTTCATTGGAAGAGAGTCTGGTTATTGAGCCTCCATGGGGAGATTCAAACTCCGGTAATTCTTGTTCGGATTATTCTTTAGAATTAACGGTTAAAAATTGGTTTGAATGTCTGGGCCTCGAGGGATTGATTTAATACAAGCGAGTACATTTCATGTCGCAGTCATATATTTAACATCATTACACCGACCCCATTACACCTGCAAACCTGAAATATTGAAATTGGGCTATACTTGAAGAGCTATATCAAAAAATAACGAGTTATTTCAGTTCAATTATATGGAGGTGGGGAACAGTTAATCTTCCCCAGAGTAATGTGCATTAGAATATCAATTGAAGTATGAATTAAGTCATTAACCATAGCATAAGAAAATTATTTTCTATTATTACAGACATAACTTCGATATTATTACAGACATAACTGCTTATATAATTTTTCCCACCATAACCGCCCTATTCTGTTGTCTTTGTATGAAATATTGATTGATACTTCTTTATTTCATTGTATAACCTACGTGTTGGTCGTAATTGTTATATTTAGTTTTCTATCTAATTGTTTTAGGCCATGGAGTTTAGTTGGTTGTCAGCCTTGTGGATCTCGTGCAAACCGAATTTTTCTCGTGTGCGGTTGTGCCGTCGGATGTCATAATTTGATAAAATTATATTATTGTCATTCAAACATTGCTGAGGTATCTTCTAGATTCATTACAGGTCGGTCATTGCCGCGACACGGGATTGTAATATTCCTCTTTTCCACATGCGCAGATGAGGTCTTCTGTGTTATAGCGAGGTACTGTATAACATGGCGGATTAAATGAGCTAGGTATAACTGATATTGCCAGTGACGGTTACC
Organism: Lethocerus indicus; assembly: GCA_019843655.1. Taxonomy (NCBI): domain Eukaryota; kingdom Metazoa; phylum Arthropoda; class Insecta; order Hemiptera; family Belostomatidae; genus Lethocerus; species Lethocerus indicus. The sequence continues at coordinate 15,912,609 of JACDQD010000008.1, forward strand.
AATTTTTCCGACGTAGGCCGATATAAATAAAAAAACCGTGCCTCGGTTTTTATAATTCGTGACGGGGGTTTTCGTACCAACTGTGGTTACGACACTCCCTTAGCCGAAGAGTCCGCCTCCCGTATCGAGTAGGCGAATTTCGTTCCCAGCCACGATAGGTAGGTAAAATAGCGGGGCAATTTAGCTGGCAATACCTCCCCGCCAATGCATAACCTATTCGGTGCAAATCCTTGGGATTAAACCCTCGGCGTCCCACTTTGGCTCTGGGGTGAATTACCGACTGTGGGCCGCCATGCGAACCTTTTGATGTTTAATATCTCTTAGGCACGGGGGGGCCTTTTCGATACGGAAAAGAAATGTGTCCGGCGCTATGCAAATTTTCGGGACGATTCTCTCGCAGTAAAGACGGGCAAACGCGTCGATATCATTTAGGTAAATAATTGTAATGGGAGCAATATTGTTTCATGAATTGGGTATAAATTCTGTTATAATGGGATTAGTGGGGTAATTGCCGCGGCTCCGCGGGTGAAGGGAGTATTCTCTCTTGCTAACCTAATTTCACCTAAATGGATCTTCTTAACCTCCGAGCATTGATTTTTACATTTTTACATTCTCTGTTTTGAAGTTTACGAAGTCAAACTGAACAAAGTAATCAAGTGCGTGTGGGCAATTTCACTCGCTGGTGTTTAACCTATCCGGATATCCACCAACACTGATGTATACAACTTCGATTGCTGGTTTACGTTGTGTCTGGCTGTTAAAGCCAACATTGAAGCTAGTTCGCACTCCTTGCCTACGTAAACTGGCTATAAGAGTTCCAACACGAATCGTAAAATGTTGTCCTCGGTAAAGGAATTTCCTGTTTATTGTTATTCTTTCCTCTGGAATTCATATAGAATAGTACGAATACATTTTTGTTGTTAATTATTTTTTATTAGGTCTTGTGGTCGTATCTCAAATAACTGCTTTGAATAAGATAACCAATATTAACTTTTTTTGTGCCATGGTGAAACAGTTGTGATGCAATGTCCTCTAAATGTTGTCTGTTTTTTATTCAATTGATGATGAAAAGTAGAAACTAATCTAGTCGCAGATTAAATAATATTTGCCCCGCTGGGGTCACTGCCCTTCGGACTACACAAACCTTATGGCCACCGTCACTGCGAAGAGGTGGTATATATGTCACATTCAATATCCCTTATTGGATTTGACGTATGGCGTGGCCTAAGATAAAGTAGATGGAGGTCACCAAATGGATTCAGACGTGTGATGAGATTTGCGCGGTATTTACTGAACCGTGTTCCGGATCACTTCCAGGACAGTAGAAATCCTTTCGGAGTATGGACCGATCCAAGAACAGCCGATTGAAATTGTCTATTATAATAGCTAGGATACGGTTGCGATTGTTATATCTGACAAAATGAATGAATCGAACGTATCTTTTATGTATACTGTACAAGTAAGTGGGGCATGTCGAAGATTGATACTAACATATTTCAGTTTACTCCAAAAAAAATTGTGAACATAATTTCAGTCATGTTGTGATTTGTTCAACGCCTAGTATATATTTAATAATGTATGATGTATTAGTACATTAATCGATAACTGTTCTTATATTACAACGTAACCATTATTACGGCAGGATCTTAACGTTAGAAATGTGTGGATATTTAAGGAACCCAGGAATTTGGAGAAGCGTTAAAATTAAAAGTTTAAAATGTTTATAGTTTTGTAGAATAGTAGAATTTCATACGTTTTTGTATTTTATCAATCGAATTAGTCGCGTCGCTTGGATTAAGTAGGATTTCCATTGTCCCATCAGGTAATGGCGCCGCGCTGCACATGCCGGCCATGTCCAACCCTTCCAGGCAATTAGTCTGGGATTGGCTAAATGTTTTTGCCCCTCTCTTTCCCTCTCCATCAATCTGGAGCTTTCATCGGTGCTATTTTTAGAATTTAGACCGGTAGATATAGATGTTTTTGATAGGAAAATTATTTCCGAACTAAATGACTTAACCAACTATTGTTATTCAACTAGAATTTTCGTCTTGCCCATTCAAAATTGGCGTGAAACACCATTTCCTTTACACCAGAGTATATTGTCATAAATGAACAAAATTACTATTTAGGACAGGGACCGTAGCCTAAATATTGCATAGCTTAACGGAGATGCAAATTCCTTTTTCAAGTACAGACCAGATATTAAGCGATATTTCTGAAACTACTCAGTAGGCAGCGGCGATCTCGTATCTGCACTTTACTCGTCGAGGAACAAACCACCGAGCTGACTTCTAATGAGTAAACTGTAGTTGATGAGCTTCTCAGTTTTAATGAATTCAAATTTTGCGATAGAAAGAAAAAGAAGAGGAGCTCATTAATTACAGTGCACATATTAGAATTCAATCCGATAGTTCATTCCTTCACAACCGCTTCCCGGCCAAAGTGCAGACACAAAATGTGCACTAATGAGCTTAGGTCCTGGATGAAGAGTAAGTGAAGCGAAATTCCAGAATTGGCAGCGATATGGGTCCGGTGAAGCTTGGCAGGAGCAAAGCGGCGTAAACGCGCTGAGCCCAGAGATCAATTCTCTGGATGATTTGTATTCAATTACAAATTTCAATGGATTTAAAGAGAAGAGCTCGTTGACTTCAGTGTAGGCATTAGAATGTGTTGAAAGTGTTAGTGATATACCCAGCCTCAGCCTGGTATCTACCGCGCGCTCAATTTATTGACCGTGCAATGCCATAAGTATAATGTCGGAAGGTTGCTCGTAAAGGGTTGTGCATTGACGCCGGAGGACAGAAAGGCTTAACAAATGTTTACCGACCTAGCGATCGTACCGACGGATATGTGAAGGAAAAAAGGGGACTTCACACGTGCTCGTCCCTCGAGTGTGTATTGTGCGAGCGGTGTCTCTAACGAATGTGTGCTTGCCATTACGGCCCGCCCTGTTTGTCCATCGAGGAGGAGGAGGAGGATGAGGAGTAGGAGGAGGAGCAAACACCAAGGCCAAAGACGGTAGAGACCCGGTTAATAACCTCCCTTTCCCATATACTGTCCCTTCCAGGAGTCTGTTTATCCGGGATTTTATAAATTCCATATTATTGGCGGGGGGTTATTTATTTTATTCCAAACCAAACTGGGGCCAAAGCTGTTTCGGTGCTTGGATAATTGTAAAAAGATAATTTTCTGAGGACTTTGGGGGTTTTATAGTGACTAGTAAGGCTCATTAACCCACGTCTATGTAAGAAGTAATAAGTGCAGCACTTGTACCTTCTAAGGAAAAAGCCTATTGTTAACATTTTCAGGGTTTTCCAGTTTATTCTCCCGACGCAAAATTGTATTTTCCCTATATTCAGAGACGGGGAACAAAAGGTTTTGGAAAACTGTTGTCCAGCAATTTTAATTTAATTTTTATATAACAACACTGGCAATTTAAATTGATAATTGAAACCTAGGATTTTATTCTGATTTTCTGACAAATATGATTAAGAGTTAATGAGGGATTGAAAGTTAAACTAAAATTATGGGTTTGGTTCTAGTATTATTTGCTGCTTAGTATTAACGCTTTTGCTGCTTAATATCCGCATTCATCGAAGGCAAAGAAACCCAAACCAGTCTGCCTCGCAATTGAAGAAGCGGTGGTTGAACGAGAGCGGCCCTAAAAGCGGTTCAGGGCTCGGTAAACGGCCGGGTCGCGTCGATACTGCCGGGGGAAAATTTAATTCGTACCGGGGAAATCGGAAAAAGGAGGAGTTATTCCGGAGGCCTTCATATCTGGGGCCAAGTGTGGGGCGGAGATAGCGGTGTGTTTTTCATTTTAAAGAAATCAATTTCACGCCCAAGTACCCGATTTGTCCAACCTACCCGTATTTATAAGATCTGCTGCCCTCGTATTTTCATTATACAAACCGCAGAGGGAAAAAAACTCTTACCCTTCTCTTCCAGTATTGAAGTATTTAATTTTTTTCCTCCCTTTCTTCTGTGGGGGACTCCGTTTAATATAAGAGGTGGGGTGGGTGGGAGCAAGAAAATATGTCGACGATGTGCTGCAACGAATATTTCCGCGTGAAGGTAAAATAAATATGTCGACGGTGTTCGCCAACGAATTTTTCCCTGTAAAGGTAAAATAAATATTTCAACCAAATCCCTTTTTATTTAATTTTTGCTTCCTATAAGCAAAATTCCCTCGTAATTAAATTTTGTGGAATTACCGTGTATGTAGGTTTCTGTCGTTCGGCAAGCACTCCAAATGGCATGGTCTGACTCACTGTAATCGCTCTTAATATCTTCCGTACGTTTAATCTGTCCAGTCGTTTATAAAAACAACTTAAGGCTTGTTAAGTTTTTTACTGTTACCATTGAATACGACTGGTCCCACCGGTTATTACCAAATCTATTGTAATTATTATCGTCGGTGTTTTCACTGTTTCTAAAGTCCGGTCAGCCTGCGAAAATCGTCGATACGTGGGCGAATTTAATATTAAAACGAAACAAGGAATCTGAAAATGGCCGTCCATAAATTAAAATTTTTGCTGTTTTAATAAAAGGTCAAATATGAAGCAGCAGTCCAGCTCGTAATTGAAAATCATTTTCCATTAAAAAGTAATAAGCGATTTACGGACGAATGGACTAATTTCAGAAAATAATCAGCTATTTAATTCAATGAAGATTTCGGTTGACAAATACATCTAGAACTGTGCTGTGGGGCTCTCCACGGTATCTTATAAACATTAAATTTCCCAAACGTTCCCCAAGATATTCTCCCCATAGATTCTATACTGTTAGTTGAACGGACGAAGCCAGTGTTACTTGAGTTCCAGTCATTTAGCTGACTAAATCGTGGCCTTTTCTTTCCTATGTTCTTAACATTAATTCCATGTAATATAATAAGCAGTGATCAAGAAAATGTCCTCGATGTAATGTTCAACAAATTTAGAATCATTAAATTTTGACACAGTTTCCATAAATTAAATATCAGGTTGTCGGAAGAAATTCGGTTATTTGAATTAGAGTTTTCGAGTCAATACGATTTTCTGTTCATTTAAAATAATAAATGAGACGAATCTGGTTTCGAATAGTATCACGGTGAAAATTATGTACGAATCCTTATGTGGGTTGAAAATAGGAACTGGAATGATACAGCAATTGAAAGTAAGGCTGGGTTGGGGCACGGATTTTCGCGACTATTCGCCAATAACGGGCGATTAAATCCCCGCCGGCCTCCCGTCGTCGTCACCGGGCAAACACGGTCCGGCAAAAATACACTCGGCCGAGCAAGCGCTTTAACAACTTTAACTCGATAAACAGGACAAGAGTGTTGCGGGACGGCGTCGGCAGCGGCGGCGGCTGTGGTGGCTGCGGCGTGTTGATTTAAAGGGTGTACGGGGCGTCTCGTTAGCGGGAGGCGCTACCACACCCCCACACCCCAGTCAGTATTTGTTTACCAGCCAACCGGGCCGGGCCGACCGTTACCGCTATTTTGTTTAGGAAGCTATAATTACATCTCGCTTTCTCAACAATCGGGCTATAGACACACACCCCGTAATGAGAGCCGCTGAGTTAGCGGCCGGTGCCCGCAGCACCCGCGCGATGATGCTCTTAAAACTACCCTCGCCCTCCCGCCAGTCCCCGCTCATTATTATATTGTTTACCTTGCAATTCCACGCACGGCCGGAATGAGCCCACGGTGAAGAAATTACCTTAATTTAAAAAGAAAACAGTCTCGGGGCTCTTTGTGAGCAAAACATTCACCGATGCCAATCAGGCGAAGGACTTAACTGAAAAAAAAAATCTGTTGAAAAATTACCAATAGATTCCGAAACTAAAATGTTAGTACAGGTGGAGAAAGGGATTTTCTGGGATGCTTATGTATTTACCTCATTTACTTTAGTCGATTGACGATGGCACCAAAATTATTAGCTGTAGGCATTAAAACTAAACCATACATCCATAGTGAAACGGCGTTGATATTAATTCGTGATAATTCAGAAGGTGGCTCAGTAGGTGGAGACGTAGGCTGGTATGAGTTCAGTTCTCATTGGGACTTTGACACTGGCAGAGTCTAAGCGTAGGCAGAAACTTGAAAGTATACAAGTTGTACAACATTTTCCCATCACTCTGTGGAATCTAATAATGCTACACACAGGCGGGTAAATTAAGTCGGTGGAATTTATGCACATGTAGTGTTGTTGATGACAGAACTGACCCGGTGGGTAGTCTGCTGAGGGCGGGCTCACAATAGAAGGTCATTGGGGCGGCGACTACCCACTCTCTAGCCATCTCTCGGGGGTGGGTGGTCGGCATGGAGTAGGAAGCAGGCTCTACTAAAGGCCCGGGTCGAAAATAATGGGATTATAGAATTTTGTTTTCATTAAATTGAGTACCATCCTACTCGCTATGAGCTTCTGAAAATGCATAATGGGGAGTTCCATTGTAAATCACGCAATAATATCCAACCATACTCAGTCATACCATAAAGTTTCACAATATGTTTATTTTAAAATACTACATTTTCAGTTGTAGTAAGTTCCAAATGTCATGGCGAAGTTCGGAATAATACTTGTGAAAGGAGGAATTTGGATACTTTAATTTAATTAGTTGCGGTGTCGTTTATTACAATCGCACTGGGAAAATTATAGAATCTAATAGTCAATAAATTTGTCTGTTTTTAAGGTAGTAGAGGACATTCTTCGATTCAGACACTCTTAACACCTTGCGGATCCTGTTTATGTCATGAGTTATTCAGTAGACAACCGACTTTCTCGTTTCGCCCGGGGACGGATAAAACGGAGTCTCACGCGCCGACATCGGAGTTAAACCATGATTTATTCATGACGAAGAAAGAAAAAAAAGAAGGGGAGTTAAGTCTAAGTTTTACGACGTTATAAGAGGTCATATTAGTCCATAAACCTGTCGTAAAAGGGAAAATATGGAGGCTTTATTGAAAATAAGCGTCGCCGGCTTAGTATCAGTCAGCGCCGTACGTACGGCATAAATGTGACGGGCCTGTCGTTAAATGTGTTTGGCAGGTCTGGTATCACATGATGCCGTATTAGTTGAAAAACATTAGTGTTGAGAGGTTGGACTTTCATACCCACCGGGTTATTATCAGACGACCCCGTATTACTGGGACAACTTGGGCAGGTTGTAGCTGTCTATAGAGAAAGATTTATTTCAATTACATTTTTGCGATTATTTGAAGAATATTCATAAAAGAAATTGTCTTGCGCGTTCCCCACTTTGTTTGGCACTTGCTAACTGTATACTATTAACTATTCCTCCGTAATTATAAAATATTATTAAATTAATTACGATTGATGAACACATTCTCCATTTAAATATTGGAAGTAAGGGAATGGAGGAACGACTGGCCTAGTAGAGGATTATTGTAAGCAGCGAAGAAGGAAGTTCTCAGGAGTTGAAAGTTGAGGGTAGAGGAAGAGTCACGTGACACTGGAGCGGGCGCGTGACCACTGGCCAACGCATACACGCTTGGGGGCGCCTCGACTTCCTGGGATGTTGCGTAACTACGTTGCCCGGCCATTTTTCGGGGGGCGGAACTTTTTTATTCGATCCCTCAAAATAGACGTCGGCCTTGCGGGCCGGGGCCAATTGTCCGACCGGGCTGGGGAATTCCTCGGGAAGGAGAGAAGTGGCCGTCTCCAATAAAAAGTGGCGCGGGGAAATCCCACCCCTTGGCCCGCTTCTTTTTAACCTGGACGACGACAAATCGCCCTCCCGCCGCACGTACAGGTCCCAGTCGACAGGAGTCCCTTCGCCGCTCCGAGATAAGTCCCTCAACACAAATTGGACCACTTATGGACATTCTGAAGTCTCGGTTTGGCGGCACACTTTCTCATCTGGGGTTTCATAAAAAAAAGTATCAGCTGAGTCACTGCATTGTTATTGTTTACGGTAACTAGCTGCAACAAAATGATCTTGCGTTTCACATCCCCTGTTGGCGTATTGTTCCTTCAGTTACAAACATGAATACAAATTGAATTCCTTATTTTACAGGGGTTCCTTTGATATTAAATCCCTTATTTTCCTGTTTACAACGGATTTTGATTATATTAATGTACCGATTTCACTTCCGCTTGATTACAATACGTTCCTAAGACGAATTGTACGAATCAAGAATACTCGAGGAAAACAAAGCTGAAAATATTGAAAAAACTGGAAAAATACTCTGGCGGGGGATTTCGGTCGTATCTCTCCGCCTCTTTCTTTCTTTTTTTAATATCCGTTGTCTTTAAGGGCGGTGCGCCCCTCCCCCTCCCCATCAGGTGGAAGAGAGACGACCGCTCATTAGAGAGAGACGGTGAAGAAAAGGGGGTGGAGGATTCGAAATTTTCCAGGAGGAAGAAGAGGAGAAGGAGGAGGAGGAGTAAAGTCCAAGAATTCCGAGCGAAGCGGCCGGCCCCGTCTAATGACACGCCGCCTCACCCCTCTTGAGAAATGGGCGAATAATAAAATTAGAATTATGCCCTTCGCCCCTCCCTTCGCCCGTTCGTGTAATACGGGACGATAAAACTGGAGCGGGGGTGGGGGAGGAGGTTCAAAGAATGTTCTTCCCGGCTGCGGGGAGTTAAAACTTGGCCTGGATACTTATAGATTTCTCGCCGCGGCGACAATAGAAATTCCTTCGCCGGGCAGGACGTGAAAAGGAGGAATGCGATGATTTTGAGGTGTCCGGAAACTGGGGGCGCGATCATATCGTCCCGCGCACAATTTTCTCCCTCGCAAATCTTCTCCCACCCCGCCATCACTATCGCCCACACCCTCGCGCGCCAAATTGCCCGGTATTTACCGGTATAGCATTTGGGCGTCTCTAGCGGCTGGCCGGAAATCGGAATATCGTCACTAGCGTTCGTGTACACTGAATACTGCCACAATGCTCCGGTTAAATGAATTAGAACAGATAACGTTCGAAGACTATCTCAGAAAGGATATTATATAGCTGTGTAGAGATTACTCCCTAGCTTGTAGTTCCCCTCCCTACAAGCATCGGTTTTCGCAGCGGCTTACATTTAGTCGACGATTGTACAATACTTTTAATTTGATTTTTCATTGTGAAATATTTATGTATCTATTTAAACATACGCACGCAAATTTGTATTGGTACTGGTAAAAATAATGCAAATTCACGTTTTAATTTGCGTTTAAAAATTGAATCAAATGGTTTTATTAATTCAGATTCCATGAAAAAGCGATCCTTATTATTCGAGTTAAGTTAATTAAGCTTTCAGGCTGAGTGGGGAAGGTTGATCATCTGTGTCAAAACAATTGGAATGCCGTTTTGATTTATACGGCAACAGATGCCATACTTTAAAATTACATTTAAATTATTCGGTGTGTGCCAATTCGGCGTATGGAATTCTAGCAATCAGGTTTAATCAGGCTGATAAATCATTTAGCTGTGAACAGGTTTCAGATACACAAATAAACTCTATTCGGACACTTTTTGAGCGGCGGTACCATATCTTCACTGTATTATGAAAGAACACAGATAAATCACAATCTAAAATAGTATTCTAGAGAGCCGCGCTAGAATTAGGATCGAGATCTGCTCGCGACCACATAATTTACAAGCCTGCAAATTTGAAATTAATATTCAATGCTGCGTGTTAGCTTAGTCCAAATACGTTTCTAGTAATATCTACCTTCTTTTAGAAATATGGCGTTAACGGTGGAGTATTTAACTCCGGACGACGTTAAGGCGTTAGGCGGGGGAGACGGTGGTGGGCGCGGGGTTAGTGTGTCCGCAATTAAAGGGAAAAGCCAAGGGTCGGTTTTAAATTCCGGGCCCCACCGGCTAAATTGAATCACGTAATTTGTAAGGAAACAAGAATTAGCGCGATGGGGAGAAGAGTGCCGGCTCCACCCGCTGCGCAATCTTTACTCCTCCCATCTGCCGGCTTCTCTGTTCTCGGCTGCTATCGCTCTCTTTCCCATCAACGGACCGGACTATGGGTGCCATCACAATATCTATTATTTATTTAGTTCCCCGAACTACTCCAAGGAACGGATTTGAGTTTAAAATAACTGTTTTTTTCGGACCGATAATCCGACAAAAACTTAAGCGGATTAACAAAATCCCTCCCAACCCAAAGATGACAAACAACATCCAGAAAAACGCAATAACAAGACACGTGTATAGAATACTCACAACCAGACAAACACCACAGTACAAGTGACAGTGACAGTGCAGTGAGGATGCCCAATAAACATCCCAAGTGCCAAAAGTGACTAACACCGCTACTGAAGATGGCGAGCAACCGAAACCGGTCTAACGAAAGCCCACACCAGCGAGAGGAGACAGAAACACACGAAATCTACGTATTTGAGTTTTTTCTGACGGTTATAAAACTTCTGTTGTATTAATAGCAATCCGCATTCTATTGTCACCCATTTGGAATTATCTATCCCTTTCGTCCATCAGAGCCCTCCAGTGTATCAAATATTTGAGGTCCGGGCCGATAAGTCTTGTCACGCCACGCGCCGATAATAATGATGCATGGAAAGATGGAAATAGACGGCAATAAATCGCCGGGCAATTTGTCGATTCGGAGAGACCCTACACGGTCAGGGAATTAGGCTAATATTTTGATAACAAAAATGGAATCTTCCCCGTGACAGTAATGCTATATCCGGCCTAGTGTAGAGCGTGGCGGCAGATGATTGGAAGGACAATAAATTTTATGTTATAAGAAATATTCTAATACAGTTGATAATATCAATTCATAATATCAAAGAAATAAACGGGAATTTGCTTTTTATCAAGGAAGAAACTTTTTAACGTATATCCATTTTATAGCCCCCCCCTCCTTAATCCAATCGGGGGAGTGTTTGAGACAAGCCGGATCTCTGTGGGTTACGACGGGGGCGGAGGGTTTAGGGTAAACTGGGAGTTATATAAGGTGTACTGAGGGCACGGGTCCTTGTCCCCCGACTTGTGGGGGTGGGAAGGGGAGGAGGCCTCCCTCCCAGTGTCCTGTTAGCAATAACTGCCTGATTTATACAAACTGGGGCTGGGGCAGGAGGCCTCCAACCCCAGAGAGGAGGCGGCGCCCCCCTGGGGGAATATGAACACGGGGCTAACTCAAACTACCCGGGATTTGTCTTCTTGCGAGACCCCCACCGGAGGGGATAAACACCGGTTAAGGGCCGCACTTTAAACCCGCACTGAGGAATTTTACCTGACCATTATTAATATTAGATTGCATTTCTGCTGTCGCCTAGGAATTAAGGCCAAATTAAGTAATACAACGGTGGTCAAGACTTCTTTCCATCCAATAATATTATTTTATAACACTATACCATGCCGAATGAATAGTTTCCAGTATTATAGAAATATGGGTGGGATGTTTATCTTGCATTAACACATGGTAATCTTTGTGCTTTAAGTATGTTTGATTAGGCCAAAATATGTGGTATAGATAGATTTAATTATAAAATATTTACTAAGGAAGTGTGTCATGAAAGTCTAGTATCACACAACGAGCTTAAAGAATTCGATTTTTCGATTAGTTTATCTGAGAAAGGGAACTGACGGTACCAGATTAATTATGATACGTGTTTGGGGTCCGCTATGGTCGGAATACATCTCGGCTTCCGTCAGAAATTAGTGAGATACTTACGTATTCACTAATCAACGTGAGATCATTTAGTATTGTAGGATTTACACTACTAATGGGGGTATTCCATTACCGAAATCTTGATATAATCTGATGTATTCTGTGCCTTATCTCGAAATATTCGGAAATTAGCAGTCTTTGTTGGGTGTCCGGTTGACGCAGGTACCGGGACGGTGGGGCGCAGTCCTAAAAGCAGTGCGGGCCGGCCGTCAGCAAAACCGTTAATTGGGCCCGGCGTGCGGTCTATGTTATTTGTCAGTTGGCCGGTAATATATAGCCCGGGCGGAGGTGAGCCAGAGGCGGCGGATCGCTGCACTCGGCACTCCATCATAGCCCAGTTGTACATCACCAGATCGGACAGCCGGAACAAATGGAATCAGGAAGAGTGTCGCCCCCTCCTGCCCGGCCATCTCCGCACCCTGATGCCGGTTTAACACAAGGATGATTCCATCCTTCGCAATAGAGCCTCGCTCAGACATTCCCGGAAATCCTGGACCTTGCTTTGTGAAATGTTTTTTAATATTATAGTAGTAGTTGTCTTCTTCGGATTCAATCTCTGGCAGCTAATCAGTTATTAATAAATATGATCGTCTTAACCCGAAGTTATGTTCATGTCTTATTTCGTAATGTTCGTTTTCTTTTTCTGTCGTCCGGCATAGACCAAATCTATTGGGATTGTTATCGGTACGTCGCAGTAATCGCGTTTACTTCCGTTTCGATGTCTTATTGGGAATGTCGTCGGCAATAACATTACGTCTGATTTTGGAACATTTTATATTTTCTCTTACGAAGCGAATGATGTTGCTTAGTTTTGATTCTTTTATAGTGTAATAGTTGACTCTACTAATCGGAAAATTGCTAATAATTGTTACTCATAGTGTTAGTCATGGATTCTTGGTCCGTCGTCTACTAGGAGCAATTTTTTGTTATTTTATATAAATGTATTTTATGTAGTTATAGTGTGTATATTAAATTTTTTACCGATTATGGTATTCTTCGCTGATAATTTGAAGTATGAGACATGCGCAAATATATGTATGTACTGTGGAATAAGGCAGGAACGAGATACAGATGAATCCGGTAGCGATGGAAGCATGTGGAAATGTAGCGAAGACCGAAAGTTAATGTCGGCAGGGGACCGTGCGTTGACAAAGGGAATGATGGACCCGTACCGGGAGGAATTTGTATTCGGGAATTCGCCAGATCATCGCTTAAGTATTTCCGACGGGTAATTCATTATTAGCCTATTTTCCTTTTGGAGTTTCAGTCAGGCACCTTTATTCCGTTCGAATTAAAATATGTCCATCATTAACATTTTTCCGTTCAACTTAAAAATTAACCCTTTCGGCCTTTAAAATAAAAATATTCTCCCGTTCAACGCGAAACGAAACTATGGCTTATTTCACTACCTCCGATTTACGCAGTCTTGTTAGTCCAGAAACACTTTAAATATTCTCGACCCTTTAAATAGCTAGACTTTTAACCCGTTCATATCATACTATAAATTACACATAGGCAAAGACTGTATATCGTTAGGAGGGTCGCTGTTAACGTTAATTAATTGGTTTCTGTCGAATGATGATATCTTGTTTATCTTAATAAAATATTTAAATTTTCATACCCGTAAAAAACTTAAATGAACATATTGTTATGAAATAAGAAAAGCTAGTATGATCACAAGCTGTATAAAAGGTTTCAGGATACGAAAATACCTTTCACGGTATTTCCCTTCAAATTTCAAATGCCATTTATCGTTTTTAATAGAAGAACATTAATTTTGCACGTAATATGAGAAAATCAATGTCAAATTAAGAAAAACAGGTAATGTATATTCGTAATTATAAATAAATAAAATAAAAACAATTTTCTTAAAACAGGTTCATAAAGAAAATAGAACCATTTTTATTTCAAGCAGAGTGTACCAAAATTGTCCCGTTTACTCATGAATGCAACATTGATACCCATTGTTCATTCCGTTGTATTCCGTAATTTATGTATCGAGAGTATACGTGTATTTTCAGTTAGACTGTCCAACGCCCCGTTTTAGATACCGGTACACTAAAATATTTAAAAAACCTGAGGAAATACATGGTGTCCACAATGCATAGATAAAGCCTGTAAATAGTAATAACGCCGTCCAGCGACTTCGTAAAATGTTTAATGTTATGTGTTCCTCCAATAAGTCAATTATATTGAAATATATACAGTGAAAACCAATGAGATACTGTTGCGCGACGAACTAGTTTAAGAACTCACCGCTGAGAGTGAAGCTTTACCAGTGCTCTCCTCATTAATTATATGCACACCAGCATAGAATGAAACAGTTTGTGTAATTTCAATAATTATTGTCGCACGAATGATCGTAACAGTCACTGTACGGATGGTTGACCTGTCGGTAATTAAAATTCGCCATCGATTAGACATAATGTGACATGGTTTGATTATTTGAAATCTATTCCCCCTTCTGCTTTTTATTATACTTCGTCTGATCTACATATAACATTATTAGGTGTCTATTTTATTACTTGACGAGCATTTTGAGGATAGAATTCAAAGCAAGGTCTTATACAGTTCATCGTCCCTCAGTGTAAAGGCATATAATTACACAGCAGACCGCACTCCTATTTGCCGGGTGAAATTCTCTTAATAACCCTAATTCTCTTTGCTGGTTCTTAGCTGTTTGTTGTTATTCTCCGGACGGGAGAAGACAAAGGAAGAGAAAGGGCCACTGACGGACCGAAGTGGGTCAAATGGCGTATTAAATTGAACCCGAACCCTCGGAGTTGATTTCGCAGAACAATAAATCATTCTTACCTTATTTAATAATTGCAAATTCTATTTTTAATTGTTTTAAACATACCCAACTTGACGTAACATTTTCCTGTCATCAAAATCTTGTGTCATACCTCAAATTTTGAATATCACTTATCATATAATAGTTTAATGTTAAATGGGTTTTATGTCTAATCGTAGGTTCATCACAGCTCATCATTTCATGAGGTCATTTTTCAAGGCCCACATATTCTATTTCTCTAAATTCTAAACATAATTTCTCTACGAACTAATGCAAGACACGTTTTTTTTAATCCTGTGTGTCTACATTCTATTTTCTTATAATTGTATGCTGTGATAATATATATTTTTGGAAGTGGATCATTGGAGATACAGTTTAACATACCTGTTTTGTTTTGAGTTCTGCAAGTGGTTGAAATACCTTAGATTTCGTGTGTTTCTGTTTCCTCTCGCTGGTTTGGTTTTATGCTAGACCGGTTTCGGCTTCTCGCCATCTTCAGTAGCGGTGTTAGACACTTTTGGCACTTTGGATGTTTTTTGGGCATCCTCACTGGACTGTCGCTGTCACTGTCAAATTTCGCCCGTCGTTGTTTGTCGTTGTAAAACCTCTGGGAGCTTATTAATTTGCTCAAGCCCGCGGAGCGTAAAAACGCAGTTTGCCCAAAAGTTGGAGGAGTTTGGAGAGGCCTAATGTTAGTAAGGCCCAGTAAATTGGAAACTGAGTCGGTCTACCGGCTTAATAAAAGCAATCACTTGAATCTAATTTCGAACCAAAGCCATTTCAAGGTGCGTAAATGACTAACTGTATTGTTTACAATATTTCTAGGATGCGAAAACAACCTTAAAAATAAATTATTTATTTATTTATTTAGGCAATCTATTGCTAGATGCTTCAAGGCGGAATGACTTATTGATGATCAGTAGGCAATAAACAATTTAACAATTAAATGTTTTAAAAACCCCCTTTTCAAACCTCGAATATATTCGAGTTACGGCGCACTTGATATTAACCCGCAACAGTGCATAGCAATGAGGGTTAGGCATTAGCGCCGCGGCTCCTAATTACATTGAAGTATTACTTGAACCGCAACTTTTTGATTCTTGAATGTCTCGCCAGAGAGGCCACAATACCTCAGCACTAAACTGAAGCAAAGTATTTTATTTCTTCATACACAGACTGCTTTCGAATAACCATGCGGACAACAAATTAATAAATTTTATTAATTATATAGGTTTTTCAACAATTCAACACCTCGATAATAATATTTCAGATTGCAACCTGACTCTTTCAAAGCTAAATATATTCATATATATGCTAATATGTATTTAACTAATACATTAAATCAAGTTAATTAAGCCATATACATATACTGGAGAAGTAGATATTTTGTTTTATCCTAAATTCGCGTCATTATTGCGATTTTTTAGTTTTTCTTGTATGTCCACAGGTATTAATTTCTAGATTAATTTGAAAAAGAGAGCTAGAATTATAGCCATAATTGGAACTGAGCTCTTGGAACATTTAACAATGTACCGTAGATTTCGTGTGTTTCTGCGTCCTCTGTGATCAACACCGCTACTGAAAGATGGCGAGAAGCCGAAACCGGTCTAGCAAAAGACCAAACCAGTGAGAGGAGACAGAAACACACGAAATTGGTGTTACTCCTACGGTATTGGAGATAACGTTTTTATTCGCCAAGATTTAATTACAGGTTCTAAAAGGATATATAAGATTCTTTTTCCTCTCCGGTACACTTTCTATCAGTGCAGTAGCGGACCTTGGACAATTATACTGGGGCCGAATTTCTCTTAATATCCCTAATTCTTTCTCTCACTTCCCGGAATAGGAGAAGAAAGGTCGGTAGAGTAAAGTTGGGTGAAATGGCGCAGTAAATTGAAACCAGGTTCTTCGGGGGTGGTTTTATTTTTGCTATGAAAAGAAAGCCTATTTGCTGTTTTTAATAATTTGCATACCGTTTATTTTGTTACGAACATTAGTTACTTAATATACGATGATATCCAGTACTCTAGTTATATCGAATATGATTCGAGTGAATCGGAAATTAGAATGATTTGAAATGAAGAGAAACTTTGTTTCTTCTAATAATGGAGGGTCATTGGCACAGTAAGTAAAAAATTCGGTACTTTTACGCGTGGTTTTACGTCCTTTACGTAATCATTCACGAACGCAAATTGCTTCATAGAATGCCCTAATCCTAATATCTCCCTACAAATTAAGATATTTGTTTCGCCAAGATCGTACCAGCGAAGTGTAATACTTGTGTGTTGATGAGTACCCGTCCCCAGTTTCGGTCATTCTCCAGCCGTATAACGGATTCGATTTTTTCACTCATTAATTTCACCAGTGACACCCTCTGTACTAATTTCGAATTAACTTCTGCCTGTCGAGCGCTTAGTTGTATTTTACCTCCCTCTCGGGACCAAGGGAGAAAAACGGAGCTGGAGAAAGAGAGAGAGAGAGAGAGAGAGAGAGAGAGAGAGAGAGAGAGAGAGAGAGAGAGAGAGAGAGAGGGAGGGAGGGAGGGAGTGAGATGGTGAAGCCGGGTCAAATGGCGCAGTAAATTGAAATCCGGCTCTGCTGGGGCGAAAATTGACGGCTTGGATTGCGAAGATTGCCCCCCTCCCTCCACCAACCGACGCTTCGCGGTTTAATTTTTTACGGTTACGCTACCCCTTTTTTTTACGGTCGGAGCTCGCTCGAAACCCGGCTACCAGGTACTCTCCGCTTTTCGACGAGGGCTTTTCGGTTCGCGTTTAAGACACGATTCCGCCATATCGATTCGGGCGCCCGGTCCCATATCGCGTCCCCAACCTGCAGTCCGAGCCCAATCCGGTAATTTATGCCCGCTTCGAACCGTTTAGAACCACTCTCCTTATTGACCCCTCTCTGAAGAAGAGTTACAAGTTTGTAGACTCAAGTTATTCATTCATTCATCAATGAACACATGGCCCTGGAACTAATCATGGAAAATTGAATACGAAATTTTATCAAGCTATACCTAATTTATATTTTAACCGATTTATGAATGCTGCATATATGTACGTTTGGGTCAACAAGAGAGATCGCACAAAAAAAATTGTTTTACCCCGTACTTCGGCGAATATTATAAATTTATAAACTAATTTTTTCCTACTTACTCTTTTAATTGGTATTATATCTGTATTGCGCTATTTTCTGTGGGGGTTTTGTCTGCGGTGAAACTGGCTTCATTTTTATATTGTGTTACGAGCATTGCTTACGATGGTGCTAGCCGGCATTCGAACACTAGTAGAATTCTCGTTGAAATTGGTTTAACTCTCTCTTGTTTTCGGACGATTTATGAACTTCTTTTGTTGGATAATGTGGGGGGGGGGACATTCCCGTCATACCTCGATATCACACACCAATTAATGCGAAATATTCTATGCTAATAATATCGAAGTTCGAGGTGTAGGTAATAGATTACTTTTCTTTACGGTAATAATTTCCCCTACATAAGGTTATTTAACTTGTTACAGAAATCGGTTCATTCATCAAATTCAGGGTACATCTCTCTCTCCCTCTTTCTGTATATTGCCGGGGTTGGGGGTGGGAACTAGCGCAGGTGCGGCGCCAATTGTTTCGCCGTGTTTTATAACCGACGACTTTTTAAATTCAAGCTTGAAAACGGCCGGTAATTTACGAAGCGGGACTGGTTGGCCAGCGGCCGCCGCCGCCGCCGCCGGCGCCCCTCCTCCCGTGTAATTCATACCCCCGAATTTATAATGGGTGCCGGCCGCCCCTACGGAAAAACCGGGATTTCCCACCGCCCCGAACAAAATATCATTTTTGTTCCCAGAAAAGTTTATTTTATTTAACTCCGATCGCCCGGATCGAAATCCTGAACGGGACTGGGCCCACCAGAATTGTTTTCTGCTTTCAAGAAAATTTCTATTCCTCGAAAGGTAATAATTGACTATTCAGATGTGTTTGTATATTTTACATACCGATGAAATACCTCCTCGTTTAAGCCATTTGGTGTATCTGTCCTTATGGATAGTACTTGGTGCAGTGCATTGTCCGCTAGTCTCAGTTTGGATTTGTGCCTACGAATATTTTCCCGGTGAATATACAAGAAATTCGTTATTTTGAAATACCTATTTAATCGCAGATTTCTTACAATAAACATACCGATTTTTTATATTTTTTCGTGACGTGTGTACCTTCATCTTTGTTCTTTGTAATGGTTCGAATATACTTGTTATATAATAACATAATAATTGTGATATAATTGTTCCACTGCCGTATAAGTTGTAACTCGATTTCCCTATTCCTTTTCTGTTTCTACGACTTTCACTTTCTGGTAAGTTTGACTTTCCCGAATCGCGCTGGGGAATTCAATAACGCTAAGATTTTAACACGAACACCGGTATGTGCGGCCAGTACCCCGGCCATTGAAGGCCCTCGCTGTTGACAAATCCCTGGCTCGTTTACCTATATCGATCCACGTGCATTTCACGAGGTATTCAGAGCACGAATGGGCCGTCCCCAACTGTTCTATGACGTACGTGGCATATACGGGACACACACACACACGTATTCAGTGGATGTGGGACCTCGTATCCTCTCCCTCGCTGTGTGCCACAGCGTTGGTTCCATATCCGAAAAGCTCAATTTGAGATCCAACCCCGGCTTAAACCTCGGTTCTGCCTGACCGTCGGCGTCTGAAACGCAAAATCGGAAAGAATTGTAGGAAAGCCGTGTGTAATTGTAGGGGGGAGACGTGTCCGATTTTATTTTTCAGAAACCCTTCATCGTTTGGCCCCAGATATATTTTGACCTTTTCGCCATATCATCACGTTTTGTTCTTTTATGCACCGCGCGCAATTAATATTTAGACACCAGATTCGTTGAAGTGGCAAAGAGCGAAAAATCGGATTTTTTTCCAACTGCCGGAAAATTCATATATCATGTAACATTCACTTCATTAAATGACGAGCACGCTGTCAAGTGGCTTTAAAATAATATACTTGGCCCGAATACATTTGTTTGGGAGTATGCCAGGGAATTAGTCATTGCGATTTTCAGCCGCACTCGCCTGTTTCATCTCAAGTATGAACAATTTCGACAGTTGCATAAATGCCTCACTATATTGTAGACAATGGCGTTAGAGTGGTTATATAATCATATAATCTACTCCATTTATTGTTAAATAGGATTAGAAATGTTGAGAAAATAATTTTTGCGGATCCGT
This sequence comes from Lethocerus indicus, assembly GCA_019843655.1. Lineage (NCBI taxonomy): Eukaryota > Metazoa > Arthropoda > Insecta > Hemiptera > Belostomatidae > Lethocerus > Lethocerus indicus. The sequence continues at coordinate 15,932,275 of JACDQD010000008.1, forward strand.
TTCTGTTATTTATGTGGAGGCCGGGATATTCTGAACTTATAAGAGGTCAGTATGAAAACTTTGAGCATTACTTGTCGCCTACGTTACGCAATGCGACTCCCGGCGATTGAGTTTAATTGGCGTAATTAAGTTAAGAACATAAATCATTTTCCAAATTTGAACATCGAGGATTTGATCCCAGTTCACGTCAAAAGTCTTTCTGAGGAATAATACTGAGAAGCATAGACTAGAGGTCCGGTAACCGACCTCGTTCCTTAGCCGTTGGAACACGACGGGCGGCTTATTTGCACGCACCAGACAGTTAAGCAATTATCCTGGCCCCCCAACTTCGATAAATTGAATTCAATATTGGCAGATTGATTCGCGCTGAACCGGCAGCCGGTAATTAGGAATAATTAAGCCGGCAAACACGCACCGCTCTGTTGGCCTTATTGATTAAGCACTGATTTGTCCTAAGTTGTGTTGTCTGTCGGCGGCCGGTTAAGCATGAGTGGCCGGTCTACTTACTAATAGCCGGTCGGACCAGGCTCCCCATTAGAACAACCACCATTGGGTCAATAAAACAACGCTGTTATATTAACTGAATTACTCCCAACCTGAATGTTCAACATGTGATTCCAATCACTTATTTCCAGAATTATCGCAATCAATGCAATGGCAGGCTATATATTATTAGAGTTAACGGAATCGCGTTTTATTTATATTCTAAATTAATTTGCTAATTACTCGTACATTCTTATATTGATTTGCGGTTTATACTTATCCCTTTTATCAAAGATGTAAACTGCTGCATCCTGTGAAAGGTCGTTACTTCCAAAGCTCGCTACTCCGGTTACTTGATTACAACATATAACATAATTAAACACAGAAAGGTATACGTCATGTACTTTTCTTCACTCTAATAGTTGTTTGAGAAGCCCTATCCCTTCTTGAACACCTGCAAGTCGTGTGTGGGCGTCCCTCCGCCTACACGTGACGTACACAGTAGGAATAGGACGGTGTTGGTGTTGGACCGCGAGGATAATTTTTTTTTGTGGGAAACGCGAGGTTTTGGCCTGAACCATCCATTGTTGCAGATAATGGAATACCGCCGTCCACAAGGGTTTCCCCCTGTACATAAATAGCGGCCCTTCTGTATTAGTTTGAATGAATTTACATAGGTATATGATGATTTGTATAAGCATACGTGTACGAATGAATTTCCTACAAGAGCGGACCGGAACATGGCACATTAGATTATTAAACAATATATTATATTTGAAGGCTGCTGCTTTAAAATTTGCCAGACATATTAAACTGACAAGTAGAGATGACTTATTTAGACAAAACATCCGGGTCATTGATAAAGATTTTATTACAAATATTTATAGTATATTTATAAATAATACTAGAACGGTACTTTATCCGTGAGAATGGGGAATCTAGCGGAAACATTTGACAAACCCGCTTTTATGACTTCATTTGGAGAAATAAATACAAATGCAAAGACCAATTAATTTTCTGGAATGGCGTTTGGCCTGTGGAAAAATGACAGATTGTACCTAAGCGTGGGTTTTCGGGAGGGTGGAAAGTCAATTAGGAAAGTTGACAGTCCAGAAAAGCCCGGGCCACAACCTTTGTCTTCCAATGTCCGAGCCTAAACCTTTCTCTGGCTTTTTGATTAAATTCTAATTCGCGACGCTCTGAACCGCAACAATTTATTGTTTTCCCGGCAAGTATGAACTAGGCGTTTTGTATTCGTTTTACATTTGACGAAATTAATTCTTCTGTCGTCCGCGTTGTCTTGGGCTCCAAGTTAAAATTGTGTACCCTGATTAAAGTCCGTGAATTCTTTGGACAATTCTCGGTAACTATTTAAACCGTATGTTTCGAAAAACTGTAGAAATGCCATCGGAAACATGTCGTTTTTGTGAATTTATTGACAAAGTCGAATGATTTTTTAGTACCCCGATTTCTAGGGAAAATGGATGGTTCCCTTATTTGCACGTACCGATGTAGGTAAAACCCTTAGTGAATTTAATATCAGCTATTTCGATATGTTTAAATGCGAGAGTAAAATTTTACTGCATATTCTTCCCAAAATGTCTCTCTTCCTTATTTATAATTATTAGTTGAGTTTTTAGAGTTAGGTAGGTCAGCTTAGTTAATTACATACTGGACAAGAACACATAAAACGATCGTGTAAATCCTTCCGAACAAATCCCGGTTGGGTGGCGTCAAGGGCCCACTAAAACATCCAGCAATAAAACGGAACATGGAAAAACGGGATGTATTCGGAGCGATACCCCTATTTTACGGTGCCCGAACTTTATTATATATTGAATTTTAAATGTTTTCCTTGTATTCCACCACCCCTGTTGGTGTTTTTGACCGGCCAAAAGTGAATAACCGACCACCTCTGGATGAAAAATAATCCACGGTGTAATTTCATTAACTGATGATTTGATTGGATCAAGTAAGAAGTGCCAGAATTGAAATATTCAAGCTCAAGAAGATTTGACCTAATTATGAGTTCGCAAAATACGAATTCTGTTGTTACCCGGGAAATGAAAGCAAAGACAGTAAGAGGAATATAAATAATTTTTGAACCAATAAACTTCGGCTCTTTATCCTATTATCTGTTGAAAATTGGGGTATCGTTATTATATTATTTTATTTTCAGTGTTTTACCATTTATTTATTATAAAATCAATAAATAGTATTCACAAATCTATCTTGTATGTTACTGTTTTTATTTTGTGATATAGGGTAATATTTATTTAATGTTTATTATATTTATACATACAGGGCAACTATTAATTACATTATCTGAAACTAAATATTACGTTCAATATCCGACACAGATCTGATACTTCGCCGCGTATATTGCAACCCTAATAAACCGGAGGAATAAGTTTCATTGCATTTATAAAACTGTTTTAGAGTTCCCGGTGTCTTTCCAAGTGTCAGTCCTAGTGGTGCCTTTACGGTTTACCTCCTCCGTGTCCTCCCGCTGCCATTCCCTCTAAGAAGAATAAAACCCGGCGGACGTCCGAGCGTTGCGGGCGGCCTATGCGGCCGGGTGTAAGGAGTTTTTCTACACCGGCGGGGCCCTAAACTCCGTCCGGGACTTTAACCGGTCGGCCATCCAGCCCCCACCCCACCGTCTCGGGCCTTGTTTTGTTATTTATGTCCCCGCCACGAAAGTGTGTTGTGGGTTGGCGCGAGTTAATAAAGTGTGGCATCCTGCTGTGTCGTAACACAAAAACGTACATATCCGGGCGCGGGCTCTGATGGGCTCAAACCGCCGTGTCGCCGTCGCGTGGGAAAAATAATTCAACGGTATTTATTAAATTCCGCGGGCGCAACCGGTTGATCTGGCTGCCGCGGCCATACTCCGATGCCAATATATGAATTCAGACAAAATTCTCTGTTGGCAGGAATCTTTAATCCTCGCTCTACGTGTTTCCCCTGCCCAGATCGTGCCGCGCATTAAACCCAGATATAATTTCTTCGCATGTCTGAATACTCGCGGGAACGATTTTTTGTTCAATTACCCTGTACTACAAACAAATGTTTGTACTGTGAACCATCCTTAATATAACTGGATTCTAGGTATGGAATTTTGCTGCGGGTTGAAATCGATCCGGCAATCACAAAAGGACAGAGGGACAACCGTGTCATTCACCGGGGTAGGGAAGACATTACGCGTGTTCAGTATGTTTATAAAACGATTGTAAATTACGGACATTATCTATTCTTTTTTTAATAAACGTTTGGATGAACACTTTCCCTGCGAAGATGGCTGGCCAATAGTCCCGGTACGGTGTGAATTAAAACCGTATTGTTTGCCCTAGGGTGGATTTTCCCAATCGCCATTTCCATATTTCATATTTGTTTGGCAGGAAAGTGATTAATCGCCGGGACTGGGCTCTAACCGATATGCAGATCGGATCCTCCCTCAACGCGCCAGTGTCAATACCCGTGGCGAGGGGATAATTGCAATTATCACGACTAACTTAATTTTATATTCCGCTATTTGTATTTGTCTGCCAAGTTTTTAAACTTTGAAACGCAGGGTTTGGATATTCGTTCGGCTAAATCTTTCGTGTTTTATATTGAAAAGAAAATTAAATTAAATCCGAACGGAAAGGACTTAGGGTGCGATTTAAGCTAGTAACAGATATTTCTTCCAAGGAAACGTTTCACCAAATTAGATTTTATTTAGTGCAAGAAGAAATCGAATGTCGATAAAGTAGTACTTCACTCGTTTGGTCTACGTATAAAAGGATATCGGAATTACGACCCTTTCAGAAATGAATACAATCACAGATCGGTGTAGTCGAGTTTTATTGCGTTTATTTCGCCAAACGGCATTTCTGGACGATCCAAATTACTAACAGAAATTTCCGCCGGAAACTTCCCTTTTATTAAGGTCTGATACTTTTATAATTTCTCAAAGCCCTTTTTTGTAAGTTTAGGGCCTGTAATAAGGAGTCGAAGTTGAAAGGAGGAGGCTCATTTTTCATTTTTTAGGGCACGAAAAAGCATTTTTTAAAAGGCTGTTTGTTAATAGAAAAAATTGACTGTGTACGATACTCGTGGATTATCATCCATAATCCATCCAACCGACTGCAAATAAAATGCTAGAGCTTCGCGTGTAAAGTGGTCGATGTCAGCTAACTAAAGCGTAGATATTATGCACAAAATTAATTTGAATATTGCTTTATTGCTCTATACGAGTATGTCTCGTTTGTCAATAAAATTTGGCTAGCCCTCTGTATGACGGTATGACTGGAAGGGTGTTCGAGGAGTCCGAATCACGAGGTTTTGCCAACCATGGCACACCATGGTTCTCTTTTAGCCCTGGGACGTACCAAGGCGCCCCCGTGTAGGGGCGGGTCCGCACTTTGATAAAATGTACTTTTCATGTTCTCCCTGATGCTGGAAATTTCGAGCGCACAGGGATGAACACCTTGGCAATTTTTAGTGTTTCGGTCGGAGAATCGGGGGTTTATTTTTATCCCCAGCTGGCAGATATACTCTCCAGTATAAGCATTACAGTTCCGTAAGGATGGAATATCCCTGAGAGATGTTTAACTGTTTGATAGTTTTAAGAATCAATCTGCGTTATAAATATTAGCTGAAATTTTTCGCTTATTTCAAATGTGTATATTTTTCAATTACCCCACTTAGGTTTTGCTTAGCCCTATTGTTAAAATTAATATTAGGAGGAGCGTTATGTACTGAATGTCAGTTTGCCCAAATTTCATGAACCGGCCCAGATCGCTGTTTCCTGAAATTCGGATGAGGCTTCTAAATGAAGGCCTACGGGTAAAAAAACTGATAACAAAACGTTCCCGTCCGTGTAGTTGATTACAGTTACATAATTACCGCTGTGTACGACTCTGTTTACCGGCCGTAATGTTCAAACACTTCTCAACCGTTATATTTGCTCGGATATATCCAATTAATGGCCAGTGTAACACCGCCGAGAGTGTATTTGTTTTAGAAATGTAACTGTGTGTTTTACACCTAAACCCCTCTTCGTTATTGGATTAGCTCTTGGGATTCGCCCGTGGGAAAATTGGTCCCGAGACCTGACCGGCCCCGGTGAATATCTTCATTAGCCAGGTTCGACCAAGAGAAATAAAATATTGGCTACCGGTGATTCACTTATAGAATATTTCTTACGGTGTTATTTAACATAGAGATGAAATGTGAGACATTATACGCTTTTTTAAGCAGTAGATGTCAGAACCCGCTCGGACGATTCGCAGCAACGGTTTTAACCCAGCGATCCACTATCAGGACTAATTGATTATTTTCTCTCTGCCAGGTTTCTTTCACAGTCAATACAAAACGTGAATAAGATTAATAAATAATTAATTAACATACTATTTACTGTCTACTTATCACAGGATAGAAGTACGTAAAATTATGATTTATTTATCGTGGAAATTACTATAAATATTCACCTAAAAGAACTATTCTTATTCGTAATGTCCAAATGAATTTAAGCTACAGTCCACATTTAATTATTGTTGTATAAGTGTTAAGGGGTATTGGAACCCTACAGCGCTCCCTAATAAATGCGAGCATTCGATTTTGTGAGAAATGATATATTTACGGCCGAATAACACTTGTCAGACTATCCAGTTGTTCAATCGCAAACTCCCAAACTGTAGCCCCCTCGTTCCCATTCTCATATTTACAAAACTGGGAAACACAATTAACTGTAATCCGAATAGGTGAATCTGTTTAGGGCACGAGTGGTGGGGGGAAGGGTTTATTCGTTGGAAAAAGAGGATTATTGCGTATATGTTGGATTTACCCCGGAGCTTTGTTATTTCATAAGTGGCATGCAACTTTGACTGTGAAATGTTACCAGGTGGGAGAGTGAGAGAGAGAGAGGGAGAGGGAAGGAGGGGGAGGGAATAATTAACTATCAAAAGGCTCAGTAAACGCGAAAACAAATCAAATACCGCGGCCACAGCTTGCCAGTCCTATTGGCCCTCCTAACAGTTTCCCACGACGGGCGTTTCGGTTCGGTTTTATTAACGGTTCAAAAGAGTTTATTTCCGACCGGATGTCAGAACTGCGAGCGATTCGACTATGGCCCTCCACGAAATTTGTCATGCTCGGCCACAACTCGGCCCCATTTCCAAGCGTTAACGTCGCCCAGATTGACCAGTGTTCATTCAGAGCCGACAACGCCCAATCGTTTGGTAAACACATTTATTTATTTGATTATTATTTCCTGATAATATCATTCCTTGTGATATTGTGTGATCTTACTGAAAGAGTTATTCGCGCTTGTTCGTACGTAACTGATGAAATGGAAACTTCACCACTCGTCTGTTTGGTCTTTTTTGTTTCGCAGTTTTAGGCTTTCTTTATGGACTCAGCTTATGAATCACCTCATCGGTATTTTTGCATTATAATATTTTGCTATCCACTCCTAACAATGAAGAAATAACAACCCAGACAAACAAGAGATTAAAAAAAGGTATGGGTCAAAGGATACCAAACGGACAGGGATATTATAAAGACGTAGTAATTCATAATGAAATAAAAACAGCAAACTAAAACTACCCCTCAGTCTTCTTTCTATTCGTGGAGACCCTGCCCTAAGAGCTCAGCCTCTCATGGCCGAGCTATAACCGTTTTAATGAAGCATATTATATTTTATTTAGGATCGCAGCTACACACTAGCTTTTCAAACCTTCAAGTTAATAAAGAAAAGAGTGGCGTATTTTTATTTTTTGTTGTCGTTTTTTATTTCATTCTTCTTGGGGCATAATTAAGATAATGGCGAAAGAGATAAATGAAGGCTCCTTTGAGATGTACTCAGCTTGACAGTTTGTTATTTTCGGAAAAATATTTACAAATATAATTTATGTCGAAAGAAGAGGTTAGAAAAAAAAATTCAGAGAGCGCTTCACAATACGGGAATACAAATGAGGGGCAGGGGAACTCTTCTCTTTCAGGGCCAGAAAATAAAGAGGGTCCTTACGATAATATTTAAAGCGTGCAGATTGTTCGTTGAAAAACCTCGGGCCCCGCCACCGCCCCCGCCCCGGGCCAGGAGGCGGGCTGTCATCCCTCTTAAAGTTGCGGGACACAATGGGGCGGCGGGGAGCGCTCTAGCGGAAAATATAGGAGCCGCCCCCGCCCCCGCCCCCACCCACTACCGACACCGAGCGAAGGAAGCAACAAGTGGCGGCGGCGGCGGAGGCGGCGTGGGGATGAGTGGGACAGCGACAGAGAGAGAGAGAAAGAGAGAGACAGAGACAGGAACCGGGGCCAGGATTGTAAAGCGGGGATTACACCGGGGCCCACACCCCGCTCTCCCGCCTCTCACTCGGTTTACAATCGGCTCTTGTAAACAGTCCCACCTCCCGATGCAATTACAAAGGTGGAAGCCGAGAAACCGCGCTTCTCAGATCTGAATGTGTACTCCATACCTTTCGTAGTGCCAACATTTCTTCTCCGCCTTCTTAACCCCTGCATAAAAATATCATTTTAAGGTCCATTTTATGCATAAGCATTCTTTCTGAATAGAACAGCTGGAACTGTATAAAAGGAATGAAACAGAGAAAATGAAATTAGAAGTATTAACAGCTGGATATTAATTTTTACGTCGCCATTATTTCTGTAGACCCCATCATGACATGGCTAGTGACAGGTACAGATAATTGAATGACATACATTTTGATCTATTTAAACTACATTAACTTTATATTACGATACTGTTTCGACGTATGGCTACAATGATTAATGAACCATATCACTTTAAACTGTACTGTGATTATATCTCTGCTCAATATAAATCTTATAATACCCGCGTTTAACGACGTTCTTTTCTGTAGATGTCGAAAGCTTAAACTAGTCTACTTGCGAATGGAACAAGTTAGAGCAGCATGGTAACAGTAGCATATTGTTAATTAGGAAAGGTCTAAAAAACAGATTTATATTGGCCAGCACATTCTAATCTTGTTTCGAGATATACTAACGATGGATGGATCATTTCGGAATGAAGTTTCCCGAAATATGTTTTCGATAGCAACATAAGTTGAGTGAAAAAAAATATATATAAACGGCAGTTAAATTTAACTCCATTGATTGATCACAATTTCATTTCCATGTTGGCATTCGACTGTCGCCCGTCTAATAATACTAACATTATGTGGACCCCAGAATACAGGTATTATTATATTATGCGCGTGGAATTTAATTAAAATTGTTATAAGTTTCAAGTTAACAGCGTGAGGCAGGCCGAGCGACGGGTAGTCTGCTCAATGTGGTGCAAAAACATGAAGGCAAAACATGAACTCTGAGTTGAATTTACACCAGTTGGAGTGTTTACATGTATTTAAACTGTTTTTAGTTTTTTGGCGCCGAATGTGAATCCACAGTTCGAAATTTAGTTGGGAGAATCAATACATAATTTAATATAAATGTTTAATCGTAATTCGAAAACGGAATAAGGAACAGTATATAATGTTTTTTTTAATAACCGTTTCTTTTCTTAATACTTTTATTTAAATTATTACTGCGTTTAACGGGTATTGAGCCCGACATTTCTTTATGGGACCGAAGGCTGTGTCGGCAGCGTAGGAGCCTTCTTTAGTGGTAGAGGCAGGAGAGAGACAGGCGGGCGTGTAGGCCCCTCAAGGTAATTGTGGGGGTTGTCGGGGATCGGTAAACCGGAGAGGGGAAAGTCATACAGAGAGAAGAGAGTTTGTTCAGTAAAGTGGTGTTGCCTGACTGGGAGTTAACTAAACGCCGAGGATCTGCCCCGCTTCTTAAACGCTTTCAGCGGCATTTAGACGCTGCTCCGCACAGGTATCTGGCGCGGGGGGGGGCATTTATCTCGCTTCAAACGCACCGCGAGCTCAGACCCCCGGCAAAAATGCTCAATCTCTGCCTCGGTGCCGTTTTCAATTTTCGCTCTCCTCCCGGGTCGATAACCTTATCTCTGCTTACATCAGGCGTCGCAGTGCCTGGAACCTTCCTTAGTGTCTGAATGTGGAAATTCACGAAAGGAAGAGAGATAGATGTTGCGGCCTATTAGTTTGTGCTGAGGGTGAGCTCCCTCACAGCTCTTGGTTCCTGCTGTCGGGGCAGTGTAAACTTGCTGGGAAGAAGCAAGGGATCAACTGCCGTTTGCCAATTCGTCTTTGCGCAGTATCGAACTGCGAGAACTAAACAATTACGCATTTTTGTCCGCAATTTCAGAGCGGAAACCGCAACTTATTTGTGTAATTGTTTTTCTTTTCAAGTGTCGACTGAATAAAATCAGAAATAACGCTGTGACACTGTTCTAAGGGATTGGGTGGGCAATTAGCAAACACCCTCCAAGGTGGTCAGGGCACCGGCGTCAACTTGGCGTGAGCTGTACTTCGTGACGCGGATACATTCCCCCGATCATAAATTCGTTTCGTACCGACTCCAGTACAAGCGGCGAAGGACAAACATTTGAACCGGGACATTAATAACCCCGATTATTATGTAGTGGAGCGATTTATTAAATTAAAAGAGCCAACTTCGCGCCGCGAATGACCGACTACTGAAAAGTGTAGAGATCGGCGGCTGAGACGAAATATTGTATTCTTGAACCGCAAGTATATCCGGGTATCTTGTTACGCGGCAAATAATTATTGTTTCCTTGTAAAATGCAATCAGCGCGCATCTACCGTGCGTTGTATAGTTTCCTATTATGATTAGTATCAGTATTCGAGACTGACTAGAATATTAAAATGGCCCTTTTAGAGGGACGTTTCCGCTTTCCGAGTGGTATAGAATTAAAATTTCCTCGTCGGATGAATTATTCCCGTTTAAACTCAACGGACATTTTAAGAGGGGGCCCGTTTAAACCCCCGAAATAAGAGGGGGCATAAGACGGGAGTGGGTCGTCGGGGTATTCCATGGTAAATCAAATCCTAAGGTCGGCTTTTGTTGAAAGCGGGGAGGAGGAGGTGGAGGCCATTGACGCGGGCGGCACACACGGCCCTTGTTCCCCGGGCTACAAGTCCTCTGCCAACCGCAAGAGAGCGGCTATTTATAGCGGCCCCTGTCACCATTCAACGCCTAATCTATTATTTATACTAAACAACCCGATAAATTTTTTTTATGGCCCAATAGGAGAAAATTTTTACGCTCGGGGCATGAAATTTTTAAGGCTTCCTGCCGGTGAGCCTCCGGCCCTCGCCTCTAATATGGGGAAAAGGCGGCCGTTAAATGAAATAATGAATTGCCTTTTACAGAGTAATAGGTGAATTTATAGTTTTTAAAGAACTAAAATTACGGCGCAATTTGTTTTATCGCTATTTCCTATAATAATCAGGGATTTTTTTGGTATTGATGTAAGGAAAATGTAAGACTGAAGGTATTCGAAACGGTAGATCGGGAATAGAGAATTACAGTTACCTCATATTTGATAACCAGTGTTTGTATTGGTTGTAATTATTAGTTGAAGCATGAAGATAGGAACACATTATGGGATAATAATAAGTAAAATTACCATTCCATAATTTACCATTTATGAACACACGCTTTCTTTTTACATTTTAATAATTATTTATTTTAATTAATATTCATTTCTACTTTACTTAATATCAGATTTGTGATATTCCAAGTTTTTACTTTGACTGATGAATTCTTTCTGTGTTATTAAAGAATTACATTACAAAAAATATAATTATTGAATATTTTTCAAAGTGTAGTGCCGTTTGTTTACAGTTTCGAATGTACATTAAACCTGTTATTACAAATAATATAAAATTAATATAAACGCTTGAGGGCGCTAAAATGAACTTGTGCACTGACGTATTGCCCGACAAATTCATGAATTCGAAAACAGTCAGTCCACTGTTCGTGAGACCGAAACTGCCGATACGAAAAAAGTATCGATTCCATAACAACGCGGTTGGAATACATTACACACAAATGTACACATTCGTGTACATGTATACATACATCTAAAGGTTTTTGAAGACCTCTGACTGATTGTTTAACATCCATCGCGGGACCCTCCTTTATATATCCTGTTTTATTCTGAAGATGATAAATATGTGAATATTATTGAAATGTTTATTTTTCTCGTGTGTAGGTTATAATATAATATCTAGGCTTAAAATGCGAATATTCGTTCCGAATATAGGAGGGGTTGGGGTCGAGACGTTTTAAAAGGTCTAAATCAACGGGCGGATAGGGGGTGATCTAATAAACTGCTTAGAGGGGGAGCTACAAGTCCTCTGCCAAGTGCAAACCCAGGGGGGGGGCCTCTATTTATTGGTGAAACTCCCTCCGTCTCTCTCTTTCTCCCTCTCTCCCTCTCTCTCTCCCTCGGTCTCTCATGGCTCTATAATATTCAAGACGGCGTCTCCTCCGTATCTCTATCTCCCCCCAGGCTTTATTCCATGCCTAGTATTTCGTCGCCCAGTTGTTGGTTCCCATTATGAGTTCCACTGGAATGCCCTCCGTCCATAGATAGAAATAACTATCGTAAATGAATTTTCCACCAATTGTAAGCGGGCCCGGAAATGGGCCCATGAGTTCATCATACTGCGGGCTAAATCGCAAAAGTGTAATTTGGCCACGACTGTTCGGCGGGGAGAATAACTTTCACATGTTTGGTGGTGTAGAAGCTGCAAACATCAATTTCAGAATAATTCTTGCCTGTTGTTTAATACGGCCCACTGAACATGTGATGCCATCGATTTCATTTTAGAGTAATTTGAAACATCAACAATGGTGGAGCCAAAATTTGATATGCGACTTTTTACTGGTATCAGTTTCTCTAGCGGAAAACTCGCAGAGAAAGATTTTGATTTAATTTGGTCCAGTCCTGCAGTAATATTGTCAGCTTTTGTGACACAAATTGTCTCGTATGAATATTTTATTTTTATATCTTATTTGAGGAATTAGTACATTTTATTTATAGTCATGAAACAAACAATATATTCTAAAATAATTTATTTAAAAAAAATAAATATCCCGCATTTTAGTATTTATTATTGTTCTATATGTCAGCATTCCAAATGACTCACTCCACTATTAAACGGACTATTATTCTATTCATTTTTAAATTATTTTGTTAAATCTCACGTTTAATATTTAATTACAATGAAATATCGTTTGAGAAAATAGTTATAATTGGGGTAATTTGAAAATAATTTCTGAATAGTTTTTACATAAATCTATATATAAGAGGGTATATAAAAAATTAATTTTCCGTTTCAAATTCCCAAATTCTGCGAATTTTAATTAAAATGATTCAGCGAAAATGATAAATTGAGACTTTTCAGTTAGAATTGTCGGGATTCAGCCGAGGTTTGGCTTAACCGACTTGTTTCAGTGCCGCCCGGTAACATCTTAGGCAACAATTGGACGCCTACAAACGCGTGGGATCCACCGCCCTCGTTCCCGTTTCCCAGTACTTCTTCCCATCCCTCCCGTTTAAACTTCACCGCAGTAACACCGCTCCCGTTTATGTCTACGACGGCTCCGCTCTATATCTCTTTCGGTCGGCGTATGAGAATTGGTGTGTGCACGGGCGGGTTGGTACCGAGGGCCCGGGTCCGCAATTACAAACGGCCCTGGAGGAAGCCCCTCGGCGGAGCTGAAATAACACTGGCCGGCCCCGGGTTCCCCTTTCATCGCCGCCCTTCCCCCGTCGAAGATAACATCGGGCTTGATTATTAGCACCCTCCATCCGTGAATACAATCCTTAACCATGGAAATTAACATACCACAAGTTTCGATACTGACCTGTTAATTACCCGCAACTAAATGAGGTTTCTTCATTTAACGCTTTTCAAAAACATTGTTCAAATGGAATAAAAAATGTTCAACCTATGTAATTCTGATGAATATTTTTGAATCATATACATCGTTACGATGAAAATGTTTTGTATTTTATTACATTTTTTCCGGAACAATTAAATCACTCAACTAAACTAGGCCAAAATAAATCACTAAAATCGACATATGATATCGATTGCTAATATCTGTTTCTCACTATTAGCAGATATTCGTCAGTATATGCATGTTGTTATGACCATTATGATTTCTCCCGTCCTCTCTCCCTTGCCTGATGAAGATCTGTGCTGTCAATGGCGTGATCAAGGAATCGTGATCAAAGTGAAAATCCAACAATGTTTTCGTTTCTATAAATCATCCCTCTTCAAATACTGTAAACGCTGTAACTAATGATTTTCCCTTTAGGCGCGGCCCGCGAATCGGTCGAGGATTGTTCCTTGTGTAAACAGAACTTTCAGATGTGGGGACAGAAGAGAAAATCCGAATATATTGTGTACTCGGTTTGTCTTCGGGACACCAATTTTTCGACCAATCATCGGGAGGACGTATCTGCACAATAATGTGAGGATACAGTTGGGCCGACAAACAAATATCTCTTGTCCCTTTACCCTCCCGCGCCCGCAGTTTTTTTTACTGCGAACCCGCCCATAATTGAACGCTCCGAAGTCGGGGAGGAAAAAAAAACCGGTGGCGAGGGGGCGGACCGGCGTTTCGTATCGTGTTTCCCGGCCTCCCTCTTAATTAATGAACAATTCAAATTGGTTCCCCGGCCCAATCCTGTTTGCTCGCAAAATTGAAAGCAATATTTCGCATTATTTCAAATCGACCGGTACTTGTATTTTTTGTGCGGTATATTTTTTAATAGTTTACTGCTTGTAACTGGATGAAATCCTGGTGATGAGCTTACGCATAGGGTTCTCTTAATTGTCAAATAATAATTTGACGAGTAATAACTATATAAACATTTTTGATACTATTGTAAACACCCCGTCATACAAATACTTTAAACTCCCTATTAATATTACAATAGAAATAGTTTAACACTAAAAGTTATTAATAAAATCTTCTTTGGCTGTACATATTTATTCGATATCTTGAAAAGTGTCCCGAGTAATTTTTGTTTCTCTGATCTATTTGGACGATAAGAACAGTTCTGCAATTGAAAACACTTCTCCCCGTTCAGGTAAAGGTTTCCATCGTGGCAATAAAGTGCCAGCCTTTTATTGAACCTCGCGCACAGGATTAGGTTCAACCATGTGCAAATTTGCTTTAAAACATCTCCCGTTCCTCCGGCTCTGGGGGATGCTTTTCGCATTTCCAAAAGCAATTATATCCCCCCCGGGTCCGAGGCCCGGGGTTACCGCGTTTAATTTATATGTCTAATTGTGTGGCGATTCTGCCCCCGCCTCCCTAAATGACTCAAAGTGAACACCCCCGGTACACTAATTACGCAAACCGTTGAGCAATTCTTCCCCGAAAGGGCTTAAAGGAATTATTAAATACGGAGTGAAATTGAATAGAATTATCCGTACGCCGAATGGGCGGGGAAAATTTGTCCGATTATGAACTTCACAATATTGGCAGAAATGTCTATACATGCATGAATAAATGCATAGGCAAACTATGACAAGAATTTGATAAAAAAATTAGGAATTAAACAATCTCTTAAAATCTCTGAAATACAAGATTCCTGTTACACAAAATTATGATATTAATTGCCACAAAAATGCCAAAATTACAATTGAATGTTATGCGCGTTTGAATTCTTTTATTTCTTTTATACTGAAATTATAAAACCCCTTAATAAACCTAACGAAAATGAAAACATATTTCCTATTGGAGTACTGTTTTTTTTAGCTCAGCGATTGTTACTTAAAGAATAAGTTAACCCATAAACCTCCAAGTAACAAGGCATGGCCTAAATCAATTCCCCGCGTCCCTCCACCCAGTCTCGGCCTCTCAACGAACACGCGAAAAGCCAACTAACTTTCCGGCAATTTTTCAACACAATACATCAATCTCGAACAGCCACTCACACTGGGGCACGATCCCGGCCGATAGTGTGTACGTATAGGGACTCACAGGCGGGGGGCCGACCCCTCATAATACGCCGCGTTCGGCCTGTGGTTAAGCTCGGGAGCTATTAAAGATGTTTATGCCGGCAGTTAACTTCAGTCAACAACCGGGGCTCTAAATGTTAAAGAGTCGCCCCACTTGGCTCATTTTAATCCGGTCGATTGTGCAGATTGGCTCCGCTCTCATTCGCTTTCATTGGAGGGGTGTATTTTACGAGCGTTTCAGAGAGAATATTATATCTAAATTCCAATGGAACGGTCAGGGTTTCTATTACTAGTAAAATTATTATTTAAAAAATTTTTGAATTAACACCTCACGGTTAAACTGTGGAGATAAATGGTCCGTTTATACATAAATACAACTGGTTTGTTCGCATCTCTATTTTCACTCGTTATTGTTTTTGAACTATCCATCGATAAAAAGATAAGTGTATAAAAAAGATCTTAATTGAGAATCATACATGTAAAATTAATATGAGACGTAAAACGTTGCTGTGTGGGAAGGGACGACAAATCGATATTTGAAGCTGTACCCGCGGCGGCGGGTAGTCGGGGCAGATTTGTAAATTCACCTCTGTCCGTTGACGGCGGGGGGCGTCGGATAAACAAAATTAATCCGCTTCCCGCCGCCAAGTGGTGTACAGACGAGTGTAAACAAGGCGGGCCGCGAGACACGGCCGTACGGGCTTTGTACGGCCAATGGGCCCGGGGCCATTGCCAATCGCGAGCGAGCTCTCCGTTTTGTAGCTAAACCGGAACTTGGGTCGATCGGCTCGATTGATACCTATGTTCAATGACTATGAGAGTAGGCCGTCTACAAGGAAATTGATAACATGTTTCAACTCATTATGGAACATCGTACTTATGTATCGTGAATAAAATTCCATATTAGTTCACTGCCGGAAAAAAAATTATTTATCTTTCGTAAGATTTACTTATTTTTTGTTCTTGTATCGTTGCTCGGGGATATATTTTTGTTTGTTTTTCGACGGTATAAAACCAGCGCCCTTGTGAAGGAACAAATTGGAGCGACGGTCGCGTCGAACGCTGAATAATGTCGGGTGGCTCTGTGACTCGGTTTTTGCATTGGATAGGATATGGAGATGGGCTCCGAATTTGGAAACAGTGGCGGGCTGGGGCGCATAGGGGCTCATTACTGGCCGGCGGGGGCCCCCTCCAAATAATGGACCGCACTGTTCCCTCCCACCCCCGACCATCAAATAAAGACACTTAGGGCGCCCCCGGCGCACAACACCTAGCCCTCATAACACGATTGTCCCCCGATTATTCCTACCGAATTACCCTGCTGATAATCACGGATCGATAAAGATTCGGACAGCATTACCGCGCCGGTCGGATCGTTAAAATTGTTTCGTACCCGATAATTTACCGGTCCAATTTCAAGCTACGATGTCGCTTAAATAAATTAAGAACAGAATTGATATAATTATCGAATTGATGTATCTATTCGTTGTACAAATTATTTAAGTGTTTAAAATTGTTGATTAGCAGCAAGTATAAGCTTTTATATTTTTTAATTAATCTACATGCCGATGTTGCACCTTTCCGGGAAGGTGTATTCCAAGTATACAAACGATCATTGTATATCCTGTTTACCACTATTGCTTACAGCCTATTAGAAAAGAATTGAAATATTTGTGGTACATACATGGTGGTTTCCAGTTGGTGGGAGGGTGGTCGTCCAGTGTCCTTTGTCAACGAGGACGAGGGTCTGTCGACTCGGCAAAGTTCCCGCCAGTTTGATGAACACTCAAAGAATGGATGTCGCCTCTTCCTTCTGAAACAGACCGAAATTACTTTGTTAAATAGTTTAAAATACATTTATTGTAGTCTGCGAGGGGTTGGAAAACCGTAGATTCCGCGTGTTTCTGTCTCCTCTCGCTGGTTCGGTCTTTTGCCAGACCGGTTTCGGCTGCTCGCCATCTTCAGTAGCAGTGTTAGTCACTTATGGCACTTTGGATTTTTTTTGGGCATCCTCACTGCACTGTCACTTGTACTGTGCTTGTCTGTTTGTCGTGTGTATATATACGTGTCTTGTTGCCAACACCCGCTCCTGGAGATGGTGAGCAGCTGAAACCGGTCTAGCAAAGAATCAGGTTGCAATATGAAATATTATTATCGACGTTTTTAATTGTTGATAAACCTTTATAATTAATACAATTTTTTAATTTGTGCCCCCATGGTTATTCGAAAGCAGTCCGTAAATGAGAAAATAAAATATTTTGCTTCAGTTTAATGCTGAGATATTGGCCTCTCTGGCGAGACACTCAAGAATCAAAAAGTTGCGGTGCAAATAATGCTTCAGTGTAATTAGGAGCCGCGGCGCTAATGCCTAACCCTTATTGCTATGCACTGTTGCGGGTTAGTATCAAGTGCGCCGTAACTCGAATATATTCTATGTTTGAAACGGGTGTTTTTAAAACATTTAATTGTCAAATTGTTTATTGCCTACTCATCATCAATGTCATTCCACCTTGAAGCATCTAGCAATAGATTGCCTAAATAAATAAATAAATAATTTATTTTTAAGGTTGTTTTCGCCTCCTAGACACATTGTAAACAACACAGTTGGACATTTACGCACCTTGAAATGGCTTTGGTTCGAAATTGGATTCAAGTGATTGCATTTATTAAGCCGGTAGGCCGACTCAGTTTCCAGTTTTACTGGGCCTTACTAAAATTAGGCCTCGCCGAACTCCTCCAACTTTTGGGCAAACTGCGTTTTTACGCTCCACGGGCTTGAGCAAATTAATAAGCTCTGAGAGTTTTTACAACGACTATCAACGACGGGCGAAAATTGATTGTCGCGAGTTATTGCCAACGATATTGCGAGCAGTCCGATGGAGCTGTAGACCGGTCTCGCCACTTACCGCGTTTAATTGTGTTGGTAATTATGAGAATTATTACGGAATATGTTTTATTAACAATACTCTATAATGGAAGTTTCATGGAGACTTCCTTGAACGAATGAATGCGGTTGATGATAATGGCAGCGCCCCTTATAATTATAAATGGGCAATGAGAAATCGATCTTATATATCGACGGAATTTATTTTTAATCTAATGTTATTGTTTGATATATTTAATTTTAATGATTACAAATATTTTTCAACAATCCAAAATGACCATTTACATATAAATTCAGTCATTAATTCAGTCATGAGTTGGACAACAACCATAGGAAAGAGAGGAAACTTACAGGAGGGGGGAAAACAATTTTCACTTTTCCTAGATTTCAAGGGAGAATTTTTCATATAAGAATAAGAATATTTTTCATAGCACTATCGCGATTAATTGTGCTTCTTCTAGTATGTAATGTGGCGGTACATTGTCTAGATTTAAATGTAGTTTTAATTCCCGTTTGAGCAGTACCCCGTTGTTCTTATCCTTACGTATATGTACAGTATTAGGAAGGATATAGTGGTAAACCTAATTCAGTTGAAATTATCTTAGAATTTTCAATTCAAGAAATGAAACCGTCCCCCAACGCGGGTGTCGATTGCTTTATGCGAACAACGAGCTTAACAACAGGCAGGACAATGTGTAAGGTTGCCCCTGTGTGCAAATCCAGGGCGCACTTTGACGCCTGTGAACGGCGACAGATGACGCGATGCAATTCATCACTCGACACTAAACCTATAATTCCTTGCGATTCAAATTGATTAGACAATTGGAGCGTCATTCACTGAACATAGCTCACCCGGATGAACAATCCACTTTGTTATTGAACAAACGCTCGGGTATTAGAAACTGGAAGCAGGATATTCCTGTAATATCTTCATTGTCCGACACTTATTCCACGTGTTTCATTGCAATAAATCGATATGCGCTAGTAGTCCATTAAATTAATATATTCGGTCATATATGTTTTGGGTTTTTTCTCGTATATGTATTTATATAAAATACATGCATTTCTAGCTACCAAGGTTTTTAATTTTAATAACAGAGGTTCTTAACGTCTGAATCATTACCGCTTAGTATTTTTATAGGGTAATAGATTCAAAATGACTTATTGAAACCGTAATCTTCTAAGTGGAGCTATAATTTATATGATCTAATTCACATGTATTAATTTGCAAGAATATTTTTTTTAATTAACATTTTTCCATTTTTCATTACGCTATTTGTTTGAATATCATTTTTTCATTATTGACTTCCTTGTTCACAAGAATTTTTCGTATATTGACCGGGATAAGCTGATTATTATTTCCGGAGCGTTTGTTTCAGTTGAAAACTTGATTTACTTGGATAAAATACCCGATATTGAATTACTGAATAAATGCTCGGTTAAAGGGCCCGATTGAATTCGAGGAAAAATAGGGGTAAAACACAATAATTTGATGGTGAAAAAACGGACATTGGTGTAGGTGAAGTGAAAATCAAACGACTAAATTTGGAGTTATTTCGGCTAAAATAAACTTGAGAATACGGCTGACATATGCCGATATGCCAAGGGCAGCAGGGCTTTCCCAGTCACGCCATTGTTGCATACCGGTTTCCTGCCCGACTTCCTCCAATATGGTGAGCATTTAATTATAACTCCGTGACAATTGGATTCGGTCGGCTGTGTTTTCCGCAAATTTATAAAAAAAGTCAGGATTAAAATTGTATACCCCGGGGGAATACAGGCACCAGTCCCAATCACGTCGTCCATTGATTTATACTATTTACAGCAGCGGTTCGCGAGAATTTCTCAGAATCGAGATATGAAATGTATTTAGTTTATATTTTACAGAACGCGAGAAATTCAGAATATACGGGGAAAATTTTTGTTTTTCTACAGTAAAAAGGACGTTTATAGTGGTAAGCACTGTGGGAGGATGGTAATGTCTAAATAACATTAATCTGCATAAAATAAGTTTGCCGGTTTGTCCAATAGTGGGGGTTTGTAAGGGGGACAAATTTATACTGTGTTTGCGGCGTCTGGGGGCTGAGGGGACTAATTGCGCTCGGCTGAGAGCTATCAACGCACGGCGGGGGACCTGACTGATATTGCTTACCGGGGGGGAGCCTTTCCTCTAATAGGTTCATTTTACCGGGCGAAATACGGCCCGACTACCGACGGATAATCTCCACGCGGCGATCGTCGCTTTTATCAGGCTCCCTAACCTTCTCCTGTACGACGAACCCACATTTCTACGAGCAAATAGTGAGAGGAGACGCGTAATACACCGCGATTGATGTCCGAAACCTTCACGCACCCCCATAGTTCTCCGCTGAAAATATTTTACACCAGGATAGTCATTGGAGGATTATTTTTAAAATAAATTTGTACGGAATAAAATTCAGGATATAAGCTTGGAATCAAAAGAATACTGTTCCCCCTTCTATTCGAGATAGAGGGTGGTGAGTTTCGGGGGAAATATCTGAAGATCTCTTCAACAACCTTTTCTACGGCCAACTCAAGACCCATCATATAAATTATAAAGTGTTGACCTAGTTTCTTAGAGGAGTCTTTGTACTGTCTTACCGCGGATTTCTCAGTAGTATCTTCCGGTCTGTTCAGGTAAATATCTGTGTTGAAGCATTATTTACCTAATTGGAAATTTTAGGAATCGACATTGTGTGAAATTGTGTGTTGTGAAAGTGTTACCTAGCGAATTATAATCGCGATCGAATTACCAATAACTGAAAATAATGCCATCACCATTTCTTTTATAAATGGTTGCGATTTAATAAGTTTCTCGGGGCGTTCTATTTTTAATTGAAATAGTTCAGTTAAATTGCAGCTAGAGTATGTGTTAGTGGTTAAATAAGTAGGTTATAGAAATATGCGACAGGAAATCATGACTTAGCTGAAAGAGGCTTTGTTCCCGAAATTTTAAACTCCGCCTCTGAAGGAAGAAAGGGAGAAAAAACAACAGTTCATTTTACTTCAATTCAATAATTAATTAGTCAGTATAAACAGAGGGCAGAAGTTTATTTTGCGCCTCTTTTATATCGATTGTCATGGCTAATTAACCAGATGGCCTGGCCCCTCTGCCGGCGGGGACTTTAAGACCCGACGAAGCCGTTCTTTAAATGAGGACTGGGTGGGGGGCGAAGAAAATAAAGAAGGAGAAAGGAATTCTGATATGAAATGAGACAAAAACAGATATAAAAAGAATGAGGAACTGATATTCCGGGCCGGGCTGGCGTTCCTAAGGCTAAGTAAATATTCCTTTCCGCGAAATCCTTTCGCGTGTGGGCAATGAGTTATCAGTGTACATTGTGCATATCTCTGCACATGCACTCATAATTATGCGGGCGAGGCGCCGTCATGTATGCGGAATGTCTCGAGGGTGGCTCTCAGTAAACATTATTTAAATATATTTCAGTTTAGTTTAAGGTAGAAAAATTTATTAATTAAAAGCCTAAACTAATGGGCCTAGTATTTTAATAATATTAGTTTATCTCGTTTCATTTTAATTAACTCAATAATTTTCCACACAATTTCTGGAGCTCTTCAATATTACAATGTTATCGCATCGATTTATATCTCCAAGTGGATAAATTAAGGAGAAAATAGAATATACATAAGTTGGTAAATGTTCTACGAAGGGACAGGAAATAATTTCTCTCGAAATTTTGGGTCGTTAGGCGCATTCGGAATAATTCGGGAGGCCCGGACAATAATTTCACCAACGTGACCGCATTATAAATGCATTGTTGGTGGAAGATCGTCATTTGGTAATACCTTAGGTTGTCGGCGGCGGCGGCGGCGGCACTTAGCTGCTCTCGGCTTAAAACCCAACACGCCTTAACACAGGCCCCCATTGCAACTGAATCCCTAATGAGTTGATACTGCTCCCCTAACTTAGTACCCGCACCGTTAAACGTTCCATTGAACTTTAGTTAGACAAGAAGTATAATTTTATATATTATATATATATAAACAACTGCGCTCTGACTATAATACCTAAGACTATACACATATATTCTGATGCTATCTACTCACTAATGACTGTGTAAGAAAACGGTACCTGCAGTAGCCCGGATGGAATTTTTTCCTGATGTGAGTATGTTTGTTGCATTTCTTAAGTAGTAGATTCAAATTGTTCCCGCATAGATACATTCTCCAAAATCCACTGAAAAACACGAAAATGTCATACAAACCAATTCGAAACCATTGTTTCATCCGATTCCCCTAATCCATGTTATGCCTTAACCAACGTTAAGGGAATATTAATTTGAGTGGGTCCCTGGGGGACGTTCATTAATATGTTCTTAAATCCTAAAAATCCTAAAACGTAGTCTTCTTCACGATGCAAGTTTTTATTAATAAGCGCTTCTTGGTAACAGTAATTGTTATCGGCCAAGAAAGTCGTAGCAGATTCGATGAATTATTTATGTTCTTTCATGTTCTCAGAATGTTTTAAATACCGCTTTTGGCCACTTACTTCGGATGAATGAAACACGAAATACGATCGACGTTCTCCTGTTATTACAAAATTGGTTATTTGAAAATGAACTCTTGAAATGAGCATCTTACAGCTTACATGGAACGGAAATCAAATAATCCTTGGGTAAGGCCGCAATGTGGAAGCAAAAAACTATTCGGGAAAGTCATAACCATATTTCAAAAGTGATTTGAAAGGCTGATATCAATTGTTATGCAAATGCCACCTATGCAACTGGTTTCCTATATGAATATTTAGACTGAACTTGGACCTGATTTTTTTTTCAACGTCGCATTTTGTTCGAGGCGACACGGCGCCGCAAATTGGTCGGCAATGTGAGTTCCTTCGCGAAAAATAGCGCACGCCATTCTCCGGTTCTACGCCGACATTCGCAGGTCGTTAAAATGTCACAGGTGTTATTAAGAACAAAAGTCGTAACATTTCGCGAGTTTGGGAAAACGGTTCAAATTTTAATCTCGGTTCATATTCATCTCACGCCTATATGCATTCCAAACGAAGTTAGATTTTCGAAAACGTGCCAACTAAATAATACGTAAAAGGTTGACAATTTTCCAGCGCTTAGTATTTTTCTTATTGACTCAATACCTTTGCATATGTGAAAGGAATTCTCTCAGTACTACCTGAAGTTATGCAACTGAATTTCCGAGAAGTCATTCGACTTCAGGTAATACTGAAGGATTTCCTGTCACATGTTCCTGTCCTATTGAGTAAATAAATACGTAAATAAATATTCTTTTCCTCTGTCTTTTCTATACACATGAAGGGATCTGTCATCTTATGAAGGGTTCTTAATAAAGCCTTACCGTTCTTCTGTAACAAAACCGGATAACCTAGCCTGATCGTAGAAGTGATGAGGTTGGCAACACCAAAATAATTACCATAAACTAAACACTATATAAAAATTTTATATATTATATCCACTAGTCTATTACTCTATGAAAATAAATCGATATAAATGTATCGTATTATTTATATATTGTACGTAATTCCGTGCAAGAAAGTACATCTACAGACGAGTTTTTATTCTCATCTCTTATATATATATTCCATCTTTCCGGCCCAAATCGAATGAAAAGTCCAATATCACTCGGGCGATATTCATATTTTCGCGTCACAAAAATTCCTAACGTTTATTTCTGGGCCGATGCAGTTCCGTACAAAGGGTTCTGAGCGCTTGTACGATTCGGCCTCTTCTGATTTATCGACCAATAAATAACGGAACGAACGCAATTATTAGCAACAGGTCCGAACTTGGGACCCGAATCTATTACTAAGGGGGTGGGGGACATTACGGTTAAATCTATTTAAATTACTGTCGCCGGTTGAACAGTAATTCTCAATTAATCATAGGGCTTCGACCGCATTCGGAACTAAACGGGAATTAATCCAGCCCGGTTAATAGAGTGGGAACCAAATCGGGCTCATGACTGTCGTCTAGTAGCGTCTTTTAGTTATATTCACCAGGACACATTGTTTGCATATTTTACATGAATTTTAAATATTCAGCATACATTGCAGATAGCTTTCGTCTCCTTGCAGACATTTCCAATTAACCGCGTCTAAAAGAAAGTTATGTAACCACTTATATCAATGTTTAATTGCCTCATATCGTATATGTTCGTGATCTCTGTGCTTCGATAATTATTAAATGTAACACTCGCAAAACATCGTTAATTATGCACCGTGTAACATTATGTATCGTGTTGGGCCGTGATTTTAACGGATTCGGAATTAGACAAATTACAAATGACAGGTTTTTTATTTATACTGAAAGAATTACGTTTCTTAATTTCGGAATTGGTGGCCGTGGTCTTCCATCTGGGGCGCCGGTGTACGCAGTTCACAAAACAGGCAGTAAATAATCATTCGTAATTGTATTAGTCCAGAAAACAAATAATGGGTTCCTATATACGCAGCAATCTGCGGATTTTGTTTTAGGTGTATATTTTAATATAACATGAAATTGGTGATACCATATGGCCCTAGATAACCTCAACAATAGTTATCTTTATTATTACGTTAGGAACCAATAAACATTTACCTTAAATTGATCTACCCCAATAGGTCGCTCGATATCGTTCTTCTAAAATCGTAGTCCTTCGCGTTTTGGTGAATAGATTTGGGTATAAATAATGAGTTGATATTGAAAAAGGAAAAAACTATCCGAAGTCTTCACTTTATCGAGTCGAGTTATTTCTACCGGTGGATTATCTTTTGAGAGTAGGGCGTTTTTTTGGTCATGAATGGCGCGTTAATGAATTAGGCGGAAGCCATTACGGATTGGCGTTGAGTGGGAAGGGGGCATTGAAGCCGATTTTGAATCCCTCCAAGCCTGGGTAAAGGCCGGTAAATCGGAACGGCGACCGGCTGAGACTTTGCCCCGGCCATTACCGAAATGTCCCGGCCCGTGGCTACCTGTTGAGCAAAAGGGAGAGCGCGAGAGGAGGAAATGTGATTAAATCTTGTGTCGGGGGCCAGTTAGTGTAGAGCCGGCTAAAAGGACTCATTAGGAAGAGAGGTTCCGCTAATGAAACCTGGACCGGGACCGGGACCGGGACCGAGACCGGTACGGGGACCGCGGCGATCGCTCTACCTTTGTAACTTAGAAACCGACCCCGATGTAAAGTTTCCGCACGCCGTGTAACCGCTCTGCGACTATAATTGGGGGAAGTTACCCTTTGGACCTCCCCAATAGGCCCGGCTTCCGTTATGCATTTCATATTCTAGTCCGTTTCTCGATACCTGGGGTAGGCCCAGTTCGGAAGCCGATAGGAAGCTTCTTAGATCATAGGAAAAGTACGGGCACACAAAGTAAACATGAACCTTTAAAAGTTTAAGAATAAAGCATTACCGTTCGAGAGACAATGGCTAAAGTTCATCATTAAAAATAAACGAACGAGGTTTTTACCTCGTAATAAACGAACGAGGGACACTTAAGTAATCATTAGGCAATATTATTGAATACATGTATACAATACTCAAATGTGTATTGCGCGTATTTGAGCTACACTTATAATTGCGGTACCCGTCAACGTTAATCCACGTTTGGCTCGTCAGTAGGGCTCACAGCCGCGGATTAACACTCAGCCAGGCGACAATCCCTCGGGCCACTTGGAGGCCACAATTAATTCGACTTATAAAGGGAAACCGCTATGAATACTGACGCGCACCGACCGACCTGGCTTTGCCGGAGGATAATTCACTTTGTAGCAGCCTCCTATAATACTGCCCCCCCTCCACCCTCCATCGCCCGTCACTTAGGCCCACAGCCACCGGCCTCCCGATGACAGTCGGGAGTCGACTCTCACAGGATTAACGGACTCCGTACGTGCCAAAAACAGCGCCAGTTCTCGTTATGATATAGGAACGAGATGCGTCAATAATAAAAATAGGCAAACTCGAAGTAAAAATCTGCCTATAGGAAATTGTCACCCGACGCGTGGTCCCCCCCCCTCAGAGGCACTGGATATTATGAATACTATTTTTCGTGGTATATCCAGGATGATTAAATGTCAGTCCTACACCAAAATATTGTTGTCATACTACATATTGTCCTAATTGTTATAGTACTTTATGTAACACCTTAGCATCCCAAACAACGTATGTGTTATCAACTGTAATTCTATGGGATTAATGTAATGACTAAAACGGAGAATGTCTAAACATTTTGGCTTAAGCTCTGCAGTAGAAATTTTGGAAAACGCGTAAAAATAGTCTGCAGGATTAGAAGAAAAAACAACAAGACGAGAACGAAAATTATTAATATTGTAATTAATGACGGATAACTAGAATAGACTAATCGTGGTCACGATGACGGAAGAAAATGATCTTCATTATAATAAACAGGAAAATATAAAAGGGATAATTAAGTAATTAATGGGCACTTAAAAAGAGGAAATCATTCTCAATATACTGGTTTCATTTAACTACAATTAAAAAGAAATTATTATATAAAATAGTTCTTAGCCTTGGAGCTATTTTACCGATCAAAATATGTAATAGCTGATGGCGGAGCGGTAAAAACAAACTAGTACAAGCAAGGTGGGCGTATATAGGATATCATGAAGGCCAATATTGCGGTTTGTTGGATAAGTTGGGCCGCTTTTAGGAAAACAGTGAAAATGTTCCTCTGGGATATCTCTTACCAATACAGTTTACTCCTTTCTGACGCTAAAAATCATTAAGGGTAGGTGGGGGTGGGGGGGTGTCTAAATCCCCCTCAGGAACCCTACACCGTATCCGGAGTCCGGTCCGTGTTGTTTTAGTAGACGCCGGGCAAATATTTGCAGGCGGGGTGGGGGCGTCGTGTCGATTCCCCGGGCCACGGCCAACTGAAACCCGATTTCCCTTCCGACGGGGGACTAGCGAAGGAAAAACAACCGGGGGGAATACCGTAATTAAAATCTTAATTAAAAAACCTGGCTGGTCTTCGGTGATTCCACCCCTCACCCCCCAACCCTCTCGTAACAACCGGCCTCCGGGCCCATTAACACCGGATTTGGGAGATATTCGGAAAGGAAATCTGTGTGTTTAAGGTAGTAGTAATTTGGGGACTATTTTCAGGGCGGTTTCGATTCATTCAACTTTCCCACTGGGACACCGATCCTCATCCTTGGTAAATATTTTTCGAAGACCGATATAGGATCCTCTTTGTAACGCCTGTGTTGATGAACCGGATAATTAAACGAGCGTAAATTCAATTTTACTCTCCATCTTTCCGAGACTAAATAAATTTATTATTCCTCTTGAAATAGGCTTTTACAATGACCCCGCTTCTATACTCTTGCTTAAATTATAAAATACATTTCCCCATCAGGAAATTTTGTCCATGAATTATTGTCCGGAATTTTATTGTCACGCCAATCGTGGAAAATATTTTATCGATCGCCATTTCCTATCCGGTGTAACGAATCACGTGAAGCTGTCAATAAATAAAAATGGTCTGCCGCTGCCACCCTCCAACGAGAAAGAAATTTAATGGGGCGTTGGACAGTGGAAGCGGAGCAAATATATAATAGTGAAATCTGATTCCGCTACGGTTTTAATTAACTCGAGCATATAGCCAGAGAGTAGGGGCCCCAACGCAATACCCCAGTTGGGGAACTCCATGGGGCTTATATTCAATGAATGGGAAATACTTGTTTATACTATTAGATTCTAAAAGGTGTTTAATTATGAATCCAAAGGTCCCCGCATTAATTCTCGAGTTTTCCCATTTGGATTCAAACCCTTTAAACAACAAAACGCCAGCTCCAATTTAGATCACGGATGAGATTTAATCTGAAAAAAGTACCATGAACGTAAAATATCTCTGATCCATAATTTATTTGAAAATGGATACTCCCAAAATGCATCTATAGCTAATCACTCAGCTAATATCACTTCAGTGGCATTGCACTTTTGTGATTTTCAAAACTTGAAATGAAGGTGATATACTGTTTTAACAGTAAGCATGACAAGAATTATTTCCATTTTATACATTTTAAAGGTTTTCAAAATGTGAAATTTCTGATATCAATACCATGACTATTGCAAAAAAAAATTCAGAGTACTTCTGAAAAATGAGTTTTTTATAATGTGTCATATGAAACAGAATAATCCTCGATTTGAAAACAAGCAATTGACGACATCGTAGTTGACGGTAATCGAACGGTAATTATACCCAAAATAGCTACATATGAAAGGCTACGCTATCTGACTGAATGAATCGTGTAGTTTTGTCGCTGTAAACCGAAATTGATTGGGCTAAACAGTTTCATCAGAATTCGGCGAGTGGGCGTCGATATTTTTAGTGAAGCGATCACAGGAAAGTTAATCAATTTTGCTTTGGCCTTCGAATCGGAGTTCTATTTCACAGCCGGGTGGTAGATCGGTGAATATAATATGTTTTTCAATTTCAATTTTTGTTTTCAATTTGCACCTAACAGCGCATTAGCTATCTACAAGATCTTGTACATAATAAGATTGGTCACTTCTTTTCAGTATTATTGTCACCGATATAATCCCTTTTTTCTGTGAGCCAGCCGAAAACGTTCATCCGAGCCATAAACATTTTCGGGCGGCCTGGAAATATAAGCCCCCCGACCCCCAATGCACCCTCCGGGCCCTCCCACGTAATCTGTTCCGCTCGCGGAATTTAATTAACATTACACCCTCCTAGCCCCTTAAAACCCAGTATTCAAGAGGCCCTGGGCCGGGGTAAAGGGTGGCGCCGAAATCGCAAGGACCCCATTTAATGAGAAGGCCCTTTTCTTTTATACTCTTGGACCTCTCCCCAATCCCTTCTACCACCCCCACCTCTCCGACGCCCGTTAGAAATATTGTATATAAATATCGCGCGCGCTAATGACTTCATAATTGGAAACTCTAAAAAAAAATTTAAGTACCAGAGTTTTAATTATATACATAAACGCTTTAATAATGATACGTTCGCAGTGGCAGTTCACCCTGGCGATTTTACCTCATTACATGCTCGGGGCACCGAGTGCGGTATTAATTTTGGAGCCGGATGAGGAACTGAAATTAATTTGAGCGACCAAACTGGGGGAAACGGGCAAGTACATTTTACTTATGGCGGAGTATCCCCCCCTCCACCCGCTCTACCCTCCCGGCAAATGAATTACTGTATCGTGGCTAATTCTCCTGTAATGCTTATTGGGATGTTAAATTTTCTTGGAAGGCACGTACTCCAAATTTCACAGCCGGAATAGTTCGCATTCACCGAAGACTTCCGTTTCTTCAGTGTAAAATGATGTGGGGTTGGTTGGTGGATCGCCGTTTTATTAACCTTAATGATTAATTTTATTGAAATATGCCCTTCCTAGTTGATGGAAACGTACGTCATAATTTTGGAAATAATAGATGTTAATATAGGTGAATTTTATATTAATCGAATCAGACAGTTAGAGGCTGAATTGTTACCGCCAATTGGGGACGCTTTTACATTTATGAATATCTGAGAGCTTATTTTGCCGCTGATTTGAAACTTTGTTTCCAACGTGTAAAGGTGGGGGTGCCGTCGTGTTGTGGGGGTGCTTGTGTCATCCGACAGTTGTCCGACCGGTACTGAGGAATATTTATGGCTCGTAACTGGCCCCGCTGTTTATCGAGCGCTCTAAAACGTTTCATTGCATTTAATGTCTGATCTCCTAAATCAAATCAGGACGCCTGAAACGAGGAAACCTGACGTACAATGTTTATTGGATAATTATGATGAAGCAAATGACACCCACTTTCGAGCGAGATTTTTTGTGAAACGCGTAACAAGTTTAGCCGACGTTTGATGGATTTGACAGCGTCGGTCGGGGCCGCGGCCGGACGCCGCGATTTAAAACCGGAAGTCAGATTGAATTCTGTTTTGTTAATTCGCACTCCGGAAATTCAATTTTGTCCGGCCGCTGGCAAGCCCAAAGCTCAATCCAATTGTTATTATATCTTCATATTCCGAGGGAATATTTTATTTCACATCCAATTAACATAAATTTAAGCCTTTTCTGTATTCTACGTGTGTGTTGTTTGAACCATGACATTGAGTGGGGCTTATCCGTTGGAATTTGTATGCCAAATTTTATAATCAGTTAAAGAAAATGTATACTACGGACCCCGAAAAAACATTCATCTTCAAATTCGTTTTTGAAACGCTGTTCGTTCGCTTCCCGGAATCGAATTAAGAGAATTGCGATTTTTAATTGATACGAGTGGGTCTCATATAACGATTTAACATAACAAGATTTTTAAGCTAATTATATATTATTGTTTTAAAGGCATTAAACCCACATTTTGGTAAAATTTATTTTATTCAATGTAATATATTGATCATATTCCTAGTACTGTTTTATTTAAATTAGTCGGCCTTGTTTTATAGGCACAAAGCCTATGATGGGAATACTATTACTATGTCTTTTGTAAGATAACATCACTATAAATATTTCGCTGGTTTTTAGTTTAATTTTGCATGAGTGTACGTTTAAAAATATTTCAAGAAATGCCTAAGGCAGAAAACTTAAAAGGACAATAAAAATCCGAGTGGGCGAGAATTAAAGGTGATTAAGACCAACAGAACTTCCTGAAGTAAGAAGAGTTTCTCGCAAAGAAGACTTAATTTATATTTTTTTTAATGAATCTTTCCCTGTAAGGAATAAGATTATTAATAACACTTTCGCGCCTACCCCACGATTATTTCACTTACCGCAGTACCCGTTTTACTGCGATCGTACATATTGTTATGGCCATGTTATTTTCATATTTGACAAAATAAAAATTACCAAAATTGCATGTACAATAGGAGATGCGAGATGGCAGAAGGAATTTGGGTTCCTTGGGTGATTTACTATGAAACTACTGTACTGAGTGTAAGAACAGGAAAGCTTTTGTCGGTCTGTTATATAGCCGGGGGTATAAAAAGCATAGCTGGACGTAACCCGAGCTACGATAAGTGGAAACACTTCGCCTTTATAGAGGTAGTGGGTATCTGTGGAGAAAATTAATAAAATATCCCGGTTGTACAAGCGCTCTTAACAAGTTTAATGCCTTCAGAAAGAACTAGTTCCCACGGAACTACAGCTTTGGATAAACGTCTCTTTCATAGTCTCTAAAATGAATCCTTTCATCCAAACTAATAATGCTTAATTTATACCATCAGATTGTTACATGTTTTTTATAAACTTTATCCATTCAACGTTTTTCTCTAAATATAGATGAAAACAGACACGCACCTTAGACTAGTAAAAACTAAATTACCTTTATAATTTATATTTTAAATTTCAAACTTAAAGTAGAACTGAAAGTTCGTTAAATGTTTCTGCACCAGAAGTTGTTTCTAGGAAATGGGAAATAATCGAAGGCTTCATTATTCTTGCCCTCCTTTCTGAAAATCGGATTATCAATGCCGGAACTCTATGATTTCTCGCTTTCTTATTTTGCACCTTAAATAACTGACAATCAGCTTAATGTTATTATTCTTTACCTTCGGTGAGGGCAATGCCCCTAAGAAGCTCTCTTCCAAAGAATCTAATTTTTCCCAGTTAGGGAAATGAAATTATTTCATTACGGCTGTATTTTAAAATGTGATTCCTATAAGTTAGTCGGTATCAGTTAGTAACATTCCTCTAAGGTACGAACAATCACAGTCACACAAGAAAACATGTACTCTTTGACATTTGCTAGTCGACGCTGTCTAATATTGTGGTTGTCGCCTAATCCGCACAGTATGTGTAGTTTGTTAATGCCTATTACAAAAGAAATATTTACAAAAACAAAACAGATTTTATTTGATGTGGGTTCTTATCCTCCTTATATTAATTCACCCTTCTGATGCTATTAATCGAATTCGAATTATTGAACCGCTCAGACCCAGTCATCTCGGTAAAGGGAAGGGATTTACTGCCGAGAGATATCCGATTATCGCTTCTGATAGTCCGTTAATATACGTTCTCAGGCGTCGGTTTTTGTCTTCTAGGCGGGCGTAATACCGCCAGGAAACGAAGCACAGAGGTTCCCGAACACAGTTAATTTCCGGGTTAATTTTCGATGCGCCAAATATTCCGGCAGAGATAAATAGACGGAGTCGAAATGTGGGGGGGGGGGCGTGCCTTATCATTTTACGATCGATCTTCTGATGCTTGGTATGAATTTTACCGCGCCCAGCGTATCTAGAGCGGCATTTTAAATACAATCTATTTCTGACCGTAGGGCCATGAGTGGACCTAGGTTTCGGGACTGAAGGGTTAAATGTACTTTTTAGTCTAGCCTAAGTCCGTACAAGCAAGGGGAGAAAAAGAACAACTCCAGTCAGGACATGGTTTTTTTTTTAGTTTCAGCTATAAAACAATTATTATAAATACATATTTCCGAATCCTCTCAAACAATTCCGTACACATCCTAAACCATCCACTACTCTTTGTGTACTCTATATAAAACTACTACTAAACATTTACGAAGTATGTCAGTTTTGCATCGCTTTATGGGAAAGAATGTGATACTCCCTACAGCAAATTGGTATTTCATGTTGAAATAATATAGAAATTTAGTTTGCACTTTAACAAGAACGCTAATTGGAATCAATCGGATTGCTGGTTGAAAAATTTGGAGCTTGAATAAGTAATTATGTTGTTCTAACTTCTTTGGTAATGATGCTTTTTAATTAGTCGATGGCAATAACGCGAAACAAGAAAACTCTAACTTTCCTTGAAAGGAAAGCTGCTTCTTTTGAAATCTTTATGACTTTAGAACACATATATTTACTAGAAGGCCGTCACATTTACCTCCATTCGTATTTTTGTGGCTAGATCGGCTTTAGCTTTTTTCCTGGTTAACTGCGAACACTCTCTGTTTGTTTGTTTTTATTACTGTCCATGGAGAATAACGGAAATAAAGAGGAATTTTCATGGTTAAAACGGACCAGAAATGTCTCCATATAGAAATTAAAAATTTATTGTTGACATTTTAAACATCTATCCCTCAGTAGTATTAATAAATACAGTATAAAATATCTAAACCGTCAAGTTCCTTTGATCGCGGTAAATCGTTTTCATGGAGTTTTAGCGTGAAAAACACAAACGCAGTCTATTTCGTATTCCATTCAGTTAATTGATTATATAAATATACCACCCGCTTTTATAATACGGCGTTCATTCTTTATTATTGAATATACATGAAACAATAATTAAATTAAATTATTTCTGGTAATCCGATTGCCACAATATTCGTTTAGATTATATGTGGGCCAGAAATCGAACATTTCGTTCATTATCAGAAGCGATGTTTCTTACTGTTATATATTTATAGCTATATGTTTAGTATTACTGTTGAATAATACATAAAATTCGAATTGAATACATTTCTGAGCTGTATACGAAGCTTCAATAAGGAGGAAATTAAAAATATACATTAATGAAATCATAATAATCAGAATGAAATGATAGATTAACATTGAACTCAAATTTATGATAGCCCGCTAAAAATAAATGTACTAATATTTACGCTCCATCCGTCCATCCAAATATTAATTATACTCACAGAGTACATCAAATATGCGGTAGTCATATTTTAGTTGTAGTAGTCAGGCTAATTATAACGTTTGTGAATGGGTTGAGCTCCAACGTTATGAGCCTCAACTCGGAAATAATACTCAGCGTATATCGAAAAACGGACTGCAGTTTAGAAACGGAGTCACCGTGTCCGATAATAGAAATTCTTGGGAAACTTCCATGTTTGCTTTTAGGCCCGAGTCCGATGATCTGACGTTTAATCTTCCGTGTACGGTGCATATTCTGACATATACGGAAAAGGTGAATGGCAGGACGCGTGCCTTAGGCGAGTACAGCTCTGGTGGGGGGAAATAGGCGAGCTCACTATGAAATAATAGGTAATTCGCCGGCGAGAGGTTGGCAAGAGATTGGGCCATGAGAAATTCTATTCTATAGCCATATAGGCATTAAGAAAGTTATTCTGCAAGTCATGCACTGCCAGACACTAATGTTCTAGCTCTGATTTCAGTTAAAACAATAACAAGGGTCAGGATCCGGGAATATTCTTAAAATTTTCTTTTCCAATTACAGTTTCCTTAGCCCAAGTTAGGGTATGTGTTAGCGGTTTGGGTTCATCAACGGCATTTGACAATTTTGTGGAATAATTTTCGTCAAACCATTTGTGGTCTTTGGGAGGCGGTATAATAGGACAAAGAGATTACTGCACTCGTGGGCAATGTACAGTTAAAGAGATGTTAAAA
Source organism: Lethocerus indicus (assembly GCA_019843655.1). Lineage (NCBI taxonomy): Eukaryota > Metazoa > Arthropoda > Insecta > Hemiptera > Belostomatidae > Lethocerus > Lethocerus indicus. The sequence goes on from JACDQD010000008.1 coordinate 15,966,804, forward strand.
ATCCTAATGTCACATTGATTCTTATGTGTTTGAGGATTACAATGCGGTTTTGTACTATTGTATTGATGATAACGTTTTCGTCATAGCTCTTTCTCTTAATCGGCGCTTGTTTTTTTTTCGTGTATCTAGTTCATATTGCAATAGTGCAATCGTAAAAAATAAGGCGTGCGTATTTTTGACTGTTTTTTGTGCTAAAACTTACTCTATAAAAAATGTTCTGTCTTGCGCAAAAAATTAACAACTTTCATAAACTTAATTAATTAGTGAACCAAAAATATTTGCAATGAATTCATTGATATTACTTATTCGCTTGATAACTCAACTTCTTATTTCTTAACACTTAGATTCAGATATAGGTTTCATTGCTGCATACACTTTTAATTAGTGAAATATGCGATGACTATCTTACTCAATCTGTGTTTTACATATGTCAAATCGTGTCATCGCAATATCAGTTACTCATAACTTGTTAAAATTGCCAAGCAGACTTATCAGTAATTTGTGAATTGTTGCATTATTCGACCGGATTTTTTCGGGGGTAGGAAGTAAAGGCAAAATCAACGAAATAATGTCACGGGCCCGCTAGGAATTTTTCGAAGTAGCCATTTGGATATTGTCCAACACTCCTCCGTTTCAAATGGCGATGCGGCGGCCTCTAATGGCAACCGACAGTCGATTACAGTCGGCGAAATTCAATGGGATTTACAACCTGAAGAAAGAAGATTTCGCACGGTGAAATTCAACATAATATTGTCTGGCCGATGGTGGATAGCGACAACGCAAACAATACTGTTTGAGTCCGAACCGGTTTAAATGCCCCGCGGCGAAATTCTACACCAAATAATTCATTCGGGACTGAGAAAGCTTTCAGTCTCAATTGTGGCGCGACCCGGCACTTACACGTGGTTTGGCGCACGCCAAATGCACCAGGCTCGATAAAGTGATAGGCAGAAATCCGAAGCTAGGAGACATTTTACATGGTTTGACAAACATTCAGTTTTAAAGACCATCCGTCTACATCAGTATTGTTGCTTTGAATTCGTTACTGATAAATTAATGTCGCTAGGTCACCGATTTTCTGTGTACCGATTATCTGCCTGGATCCCTTAAATTCAAACCCTAACTGAATTACAGTATCAGATAGCGTTGTCACTATTGGGCCTCCTGGTGAACTGATTCATCGACAGCCGACGCGGTACCCGAACGGTGGAAATTCGAAAGCTTTCAGTCAACTCACGTTTGTGAGTTGGCAACAGTAGTGTTTAAGGTCTGAAAGAATTTTCCGATGAGAAAATGGAGCGATACATCGAATGTTCCGGAGAGCTACACGAGGAGCCCTTGAGAGGGGCCGTGAGGGCTGATCCGGCACAGAAGTTTTATTTCCTCTACAGTTTTTACAAAGTTATTTCGGCCGTTTATTTCTGCAAATGAAATTCCGGATGAGTCCGCCGTATTTTAAGTACAAAATGCGTATAAAATATCAAAGAACCGAAAACTCATGTTTAACACATCGTCCTCTGACCTGATTATCTTATTCCATTTCCACAATTTAATCGTTCCAACATTTAGAATTCGGCGAACTAAGCTGCCGCCAACTATATTTGTTGGGTTAATTCGACACGAGGAATTCAACTGAAATCGTCAGCCGAACATACACAATGTATTAAGTGAGTACTGCCATTAAAACCGAATGTTCTAGCGTGTTCAGAGTAGTTATTTGTTGAATATTCATAAGCGGAGAAACGGGGTTGGCGGAGTTCAATAATTGGGCAACAATCATTTTGGCCTAATAAATAATCTCTGTTATTTCACCGGGGGAGATCCCGGCCCAGCGGTTTTATTGGTCAAGGAGAGTCTGGATCGTTGAATGCCTTTACGAAGTAATCGTGTGTAGATGACAACAATATTAACAACTGCCTTACGTCAAATGCATTTCCTTACTGGTAGGGCTGAAGTGATTGACTCTACAATATAGATGTCATTAAAATCTATTTATTTATTAAGTCACGAAATTTTTCTTTTTTCTTTGGCTGGGATAGACAAGCATAGTAATGCAATTGGGAAAATATAGGGGCATTAATTCTTAAAAAATCGGCCAATACACTACAGCTACAATGTTCTTCAGCGACTATTTTATACGTTTTATATATATATATATATATATATATATATGAATATGGTTATGTAAATATGGTTATGACTTATCTGAAATTGCTTTCAATGTTTATCTTTTAATACTACATAGTAAACCAAGCAAGTAATGGCTAGAAGTCATTCCAAAGACCAGGGATATCTTAATCGGGTAATTAAACGCCAGTGTCTAGCCGAAGAGTAATTCTGTCGTTGAGAATGAGTTCACGGAGATTCGAAAGCCTGTTTTCAAAGCCTGGAATTTGCGGATTCAATATTAAAAACTGAAACCTACCTCAAGTCATCGTCCCGCGCAGTCGTTCACAAAATTGGTCTTCGTTCTGTGGTTGAGGGATTGTTGTGAAATGGTCTGAACGAAGTTGAAGATATCTGAACTTTATGTAAGAGTGTAATTTTAAAATCATCCCACAGAGACATCAGTGCCCAAGGATGAATAAAAGAAGTTTTATCCCTTTACTTGATTCTGTTTTTTTGTTAATCGTCCCCGATGGAGCGTCCTAATTTTTTTGTTACGAATTTGGATTTTGAAATTGAACGAAAATTGCTAGCGAAGTGAAATATTCCATACGCCCACTAATCTTGTAATTTAATTACGAGCGGCGCCGAGCGAAGGGTGCTTATTCAATCAATTAGGAAATCATTGTCTGTTGAACTTACATTGGCGGGGAGTCGGAAGCCTGTGTTAACAAGACCTCGGGCAACGTCGAGTATTCTTTCGTGTATTACAAGAACGCCGAGGAGCGGACAGCGTAATATAATCGCGGGACAGACAGACAGGGGCGTGCTGTCGTTTCGGAAAGAAATGTCGCCTCGAGGAGGGACGAGTGCGGGCCCGGACGTGTACTGGCTGGCCGGCGACTGGCGAGCGGACACCGCGCCGCCCCCGACCCCACCGCCCCCAACAAGAAGGCGCATGACCCGCCCCCGCTACCGCCTCCTACCACCACGGGCACAACAATTCAAAATCTGTTACGCCGACAGACGGATATCAAACCGCTTTTTCCTCCTACTGAACAACAAAAGTTAACTATCACTATTTCCGACATGATAGCTCACCGCGGATGAAGTTATGTTAAAATGTTGTATGAATTTCATCCTACCACAACAGGCGAAAATTTATTAACAATAATGTATTTACAACAACAATTTTGTTCTCCTTTCTCTAGTTACATCTCAACATTATACATCTAGTAAACACATCGTGCTTTTGATATTTCATTTCTGTTGAGAGAAATATGATCGAAATTTAAAAATTTTTTCTAGGAAAATTTAATACTGAATCCATCAATTCTTTCTGAGGACGTTGTATTAGTATTTCAATTTGTATATAATATCCCGTGTTTTTAATACAATTGCTTTGATGTTTATGTTGTTTTCACATTGCAGTCTATTCGATCTATTATATGTAGTAAAATTCCTGTGGATTTAAGTAAGAGTATAATTTCTCTGTGAATAACGATTATGACACTATTTTCTTCACAGTGAAATATGCGTTGCTACGCATCACTGCAGCAGATGGGATGGAGGCTTCTCAAGTGTACGTTAATTAAGCCCGCACAACTTAATTTTAAATACAATGTATTGAACAAGCAATTTTAATATAACCCAGGTTTAGCCGTTATAAATATCGGTCACCGGAAACTGCATTTTATTTCCGCAATTGCCCCCAATAATCGGTTGCAGATAAATGTCATGGTTTCTTTCATAGTTTTATATTGAAAGCAAAATACACCGGTAATGCTTGAATTGTTTAATTGCTAACATTGGCGTCAATGGGGTCAACCCATTAAACTACTTTTGCCAGTTACGTTTATGTTATTGACCCATGAGTAAAGCGTTTTAGGTAGAATTAATAGCCTTTATTTTATCCCTTGCTTGTGCCCTTCATTTCTTTGAAACATTGGTAATTTTACCACAGACGAAGTTTATTAATTCATGTCTTGTAAACAAAGACTAACGTTTCTACAAAATATTTTTGTTCCATTTACTCAAATATTTTATGTATTTTGTGCGTGTGTGTGTGTGTGTGTGTGTGTGTGTGTGTGTGTGTGTGTGTGTGTAAAACGCTGAAATAATATCGAATATGGGATCCTCCATGTTATCTTGTACATATCTGGGAAACATTCCATCAACTCCATACTCTATAATCTCCATCTAAATGCAAATTTTCTAAATATTAAAATATTAACTAAAATACTGTATTCTTGTATCGGATTTGAAGAGATTTAAGGAATTCCCTTAGTTTGATTCCCGAGTGAACCACAATAGGTAGAAAATAAAAACCCGAGTTGACATAAGGCAAGACGGCGGGGTAGTGTAAAAACTTAGCGTTGTGTGTTTTATCGATCTGACACGTATTAATGGTTCGGGCCTGTTAGCGATAAACCGCATGGGATCTACTCATTATGCTATCTTGTAAGGGCTCACCCATTCACCGTCAGGGTAACAGCCATTACTCGCTGTTGAGCCATTTATACTTATACGAACTGTTATTTTGTTTTCTTCCGGCCGGTATATATTGGCTTGTAAATTATTGCTTTAAGCATATAGCACACCAAAATACCTTTGACCATCTGACCCAAAATTTCACATACAATGCAGACTTGATTCCGCACTTTTAATTAATATAATATTGTATATTAATATATAGTTTTAATTAGTTATTTTTTTTAGTTTATTCTTTCACCGACTGGCTACTGATTTTTAACCTAAAATTCCACTGCCCTACACATTATTTGGAAGCATTCAATCCCACCACGAGTCTTTCTCAGTTATAGGGATCTACTTGTAATCAATTCGTATTGGAAATTGATTGAAATATACGCTACACATTCATAATTATATAATCCTGCACCTAACACGTAACTAAATTTTCATTATTCACTGACGGGCTAATTTACTTTTTTTCAGGGTCGCTTCATCGCCGGTCGATTTCCCTCCCAACTGTTTTTCGGCCCGAACTCTATTAGATGGTTGAAACCTAATAGGATTTCCGACTGGAGGATATTTAGGCTCGGCAGGCAAATACAATTAAATTAGCAATTGGAATTTACAAAAACAAAACCGATTGGAAAGGGTCTTAAAGTTAATGCAGCGTGGACCACAGGCCTAGGACCCCTCGGCCCGGATATATGGAGAATCGGAACCCAATTTGGTCCAAGTACCGAATGGTCTGATCGAGCGTTATAGTTATTTTCCGAATTGTATATTGGCCTAGATTATGGAACTCTATTATTATTAGTGTTAAAACAGAAATTTTCACTGCGAGTAATAAAATAAAATAAAAATGCTGGGTCAATTTAGCCATCACGTCTGACTAAAAAATCCACGCTTCTTCTTATTAGAAGACTATGTTACACGTAGCCAGTGTCCCCTTATCTTATATTCCTTTTATCTAAGACTATTCCCCTCTTCTGCTCATTTTGCGTTTCTCTTTCCTGTCCACCCATTTACATATTACGCCCATTTTTCGACTTTAAATTAAAACTGAATCATACTCAAAGCCCTAAGTGAAATCGCTTCACGAAGTATTACAATATTCCCTCCCATTGTTACGGACGGGGAGGGCTTATAATTCATCGTCTGAGAGTTGTCCGCCATTTCGTGTGTTTTAAGGCTGCGTTGGGAAAGCATTTAAGTTTGGCTTTCCCCGCCAACCCTAAACCTAACCCAGCGCTTAAGGCTAACGACGATCCCGACATACATCACGTTGTAGTGAATTAATATTACTTCAAAACTTTGTTTCGCTATACTTCTCCGGGTCGGGTAGGAGGATTTTAATAAAAATAGATTAATTTACGGCTCTCCGCCGGCCGAGAAATAGCCGGTGGTTTAGATTTGTTTTTTTCGGGAGTTGTAACGTAACGAGTCTTATGGACGAGTTTTTCAGCCCAACTTACCGAAGTATAAAACTCTAAAACGAGGCCAATTACTTAATTCATTAGGTGAAGTATGCTTTAGTGGTCCGCACCCTTGGAATATGTTTCCGAAATAAGACTGTAATAGTATCCTGCTCCTCATTTATCATTCTATTCATCAACAATAAAAAAATCCTACTAATCCTGTTTGTATAATCCTTTAATTGAGGACACTAGGAAATGCAATACCATTGAATGTTGTACCACTCTTGTCCTATTCTAGATTCGCACAATTCGTTTCTAATTATACTTACATACAGTGACAGGTAGCTCGTTCATGAACTGAGTTAGTATTTGGGAATGTTCGACTTGTTTATTTGCAACAACTGTTTATACCCGCGCGTGAACACTGAAATTGGTGTCCGATGTTTGGGGGTGGGTTGGGGGATAATTAGTAGCGACAGTTGGAGCCGCAACGGATGAGCGACTTTGGCCGTGAATTTCGGTTCGGGCTTTAAACTCCGAGAGAGCCGGGAGGTAAACGCGCCCCTGGACAGAAAGGGAGTGTGAGAGAGAGGGAGAGAAGAGGAGAGGGAGGGAGAGAAAGAGTGATAGGGAAAGAAAGAGAGAGAGAGAGAGAGAGAGAGAGAGAGAGAGAGAGAAAGAGAGAGCCATCGGAGTGCTCTTAATGACGCCGCTCGGGTCACAGAAAACGCATACATTATTGTTGTTGCAGCCCGCACAATTAACGCGGCCCAAAGGGAAGGGGGAGGAAGCGGCCACCCGTAGCCGGAGCCCTCCTCCATTCTTCTCCCGGGGGAGAAATCTCATTAAAAAAGAGCAGCCGCGATTAGAAGCAGCCACCCAGCAATTAGAAGACCCGTCTCCTGGCTTTTTCGGCCTTTCGGCTCTCTTTAAAGTCGGTTCCCGACCCTTACCTGCACTCTGTAACACGGCTTTTGATAAAAAAAAATACGGCGCGACTACTTTTAATACGAGTTCGAATCTCCGAAACAATAGATGTTGCAGTATGCATTGCCGATTCTTCCAAATTTGGAAATTGACTACTTTTCAGAGTAATGTGAACTGTAAATAACAATAACGCCTATAAGAATTATATCCGCTTATTATATAAACAAATATAATTACTCGCCTGGGTGTATTAGATTTAAGGATTTGTTGATGTTCATTGCCTCGTGTCCGAGGTGTATAGTGTGGTTGGCAAAGTTGGATTCCATTTTATATTTTATAGCTCTTATGTGTTCTTTGTATCTGTCCTCTATCTTCCGCCCGGTTTGGCCGATGTATATATACTCCGTCCGATTTTGTAGCTGTCGCGGCCAGTATATGTGAATGTGGGCCATTTTTGGGTGGATTCTTCCGGGTTTTTGGGGGTCATCGTGGGTTTCTTGTTTATTTTCATCAGTTTGGTTATTACACTGGCGGGATGTCCGTTATTCCTTGCTATTTGGAGCATTGTTCTGTGTCCCTTATCGTATTTTTCATTGGATAGGGGGTATTTGTCTAACCGGTTTGTGAGGTACTTTAGTGCCGCTAATTTGTGTTGGTGTGGGTGGTTGGATTGTTGGTGGATGATTGTGTCCGTGGTGTTGTGTTTTCTAAAAATGTCGAATGTGAGTTTTTTTCTTTTTTATGGTGATGTCTAAGAAATTAATTTGGTCGTTTTTCTCTTTCGCTATCGTGTACTGTAGTTTTGGGTGGAGGAGGTTGAAGTCATCTAGTATTTCGTCGGGGTTGTGATGTTCTGTGATCAATAGTTCACTATTTGATATAGTGGCTATTGTATTTCTTTTTAAGTGTCTCAATGTGTCTCTAGGTCCTGGAGGAATATTTCGGACAGGATGGCAGATGTGGGATTGCCCATTCCGAGTCCCTTATTACCCTTATAATATTTTACATTAAATTGGAAGTAGTTTTGGCTAAGTTTCACGGTTATAAGCTTTATAACTTCATTTGTGAATTCTATTGTATTGTTCTGTGTTAAGTGTGATTTTAGGAGTTTAATTGTTTCGTTAATTGGTATCAACGTGTATAAGTTTTTTATGTCCAGTGATATTAATTTTGTTTTCCCTGTTGTCCTAGGTGTTTTTATCATGTTTATTAACTCTAATGTGTTTTTTGCTGTATAACTATTATTGAGGGTGACCTTTTCTTTAATTATTTTCGCGTTGTGTTTGGCTATTTCATATGTTGGGGCTGTGGTTTGGTTTAATATTGGTCTAATAGGGACGTCTGTTTTGTGGATTTTCGGCAGTGCGTTCAGATTTGGGGCTGAGGGGTTCCTATTTATGAATTTATGGTTAAATTTTGTATCTATAATATTTGTGCACAGTTTTAGTGTGTTGCGGAGATTGTTTTGGTATTTTTCGGTAGGGTCCTTGGTTAGTTTTACGTATTGTTTTCTTTTATAAATTGGGTGGTATTTTTGTTGTATATCGCGTTTCTCATGATTACAACGGTGTTGCCTTTGTCGGCTTTTTTAATTACGCACTGGTTTTCTTTAATTTTGTGTTGGGTTTTTCGGGCTATCTGGTGTTCTCCTTTACGGTTATTGTTCGTGTAGCGTTTTGTGGTTTTTTCTAATTGGTTAGCGACCGCGTGTCTGGTTTTTTCTTTTAGGGGTTCCGGGAGGTTACTGATAACTAGTTCTGCATCAGTGATGTTACGTTCGACCGTATCCCTAATGCTGTTGGGCTTTAAGTTGTATTTCAGGCCTGTTTCTAGTACCTGTGGCTCTGAGGGGGTAAATTTAATGTTGGTGAGGTTTGGCTAAGGAAAGTTTGTTGTTCTGGGTTGTTCTAAGTTTTTTGTCAGTTACGAAATTTTTTGGTGCAGTGTGGTATACTTTCTCCTAATGGCTCGTTTGGCATTTGGTTTAGTTTCCTCTACAAAGTTTAGTAGTTGTGGTTGTGGTAAGAATTTGGATATTTCTAAGTGTAGTTTGTACAGTGTGGTGTTGATTTTATCATGTTTTATGTGTAGAGACCTAATTTCCGATTTTATCCCTGTTTTATCCATTTGTTTTGCTTTTGGGGCGGTGAGGGAGTTTGTTAAACCAAATGTTCGCGATTGTCTTGTGTAGTTTGTCAGTTTTGAATGTGTATGCGTTTAGGATGTTAGCCTGACTGGCTGTAACTAGTTTAACATACCTGTTTTGTGGTCTGCGAGGGGTTGGAATACCGCAGATTTGTTGTGTTTCTGTCTCGTCTCGCTGGTTTGGTCTTTTGCTAGACTAAAAGTACTTGTCAGTACAAGTGCGAGTGACAGTGCAGTGAGGATGTCCGAAAATCATCCAAAGTGCCAATAGTGACTTTAGGAGTGTCTTTAGTAGTTACCGCTACTGAAGATGGCGAGCAGCCAAAACCGGTCTAGCAAAAGACCAAACCAGCGAGAGGAGACAGAAATACACGAAATCGACAGTAATTACTTAGTCCTTTACTGTACTTACCGTGCCAAGCTTCGCTTTCATATAGTACGAAAGCTCATCATGTATGTTTGTAATTGCTGCTGTTTGCAACCCTTGCAGCTGTACTATCACTTTATATGTTAAACACACACTTTCACATACCCGAGTGTTTATTTATGATACTTGCCGGTCCTAGTTAGCGCAGGAGCGCTCCATTGCCAATATTCTGTTACTCATCTTCCGCGGTGATTGTTGGAAATACCATTGGTGGTTATGTCATAGCACATTCTCTAGGCAATAGTAACGTGCAAGTATAACTTTAGGTTACTTTAGGTAACTAAATGGAACCGAGTATTGAAGATTCCGCGACTAGCGAAATTAATTTATTATATTAATTGAACGATTTACCCATTGTGTATAGAGGATACACACCCCTCGATATGCTCTTATGCTAGTTGGAATAATCAAGAAAATTAGTTCATTCTTGCTGACAGTATCCAACTTACATTAATTGATACATTTGATTCCCGTAGGAACGTGTAGAATGTAAGTGGAATGGTATTTGTTCAACAAAAGGTCAATATTTGAATATTAAGAGTTCGCATATGTAAATATTCATCTAGAAAATTCAAATTATTTAATTTAAATATTTCAATGCCGACCGCGTATAATTTGGTTTGTACGCGGCAGAAGCGTGTCCGTTATGTTAGGCTGACTCGGCTGAAAACGTAAACGGAGGAGGGAGTGAGACAGGCGGCCGGGTAGAAATTGCGTGGGGGAGCGAGACGGGTGATGCAAATCGGTGCAGGTGCAGTCGTGGACCGACCCCCGTGACCGGTGGGAGAGAGAGAGAGAGAAACCTGTATAGCGGCCTGGTGGCGGCCGAGAGATAGAGAGAGAGAGATAGAGGGAGGGAGAAGGCCGAAAGCTTTTTACTAGATTGGCCTCGGTTCTACATAATTGAGGCGTGGGGGTGTCGGGTGCAGCAACGGGTATTCTTGCGCACTTGTCAACCACCGTTCTGTTGAACATTACTCATGGAACGGGTAACCAAACCGGAACAGCCAGCTTCGGTCTGCCTACATGTCAGGACGGAGCCTCCCTCATCGTCAATGTCCAATCGCAGTCGGCAACGGATCTGATAGGGCTCGTATTAAAATTGAAAGTTTACAAAAATGTAATCACTCTTGCGTGTCCGTTGGCGTAGTGCATAAGTTTACTGAAGATGGTAGAGAAACCGAAATCGGTCTAGCACAGCACCAATTCAACGAGTGGAGCATTGGATGGAATATACCAAAAGTACTGATATTCCAAACCATTGACACCTGCTAACAGCTGTATTAAATGCTAAACAACAATGTTAAACGCTTTGGCCAAATATTAGCACCTTCGGGTCGTGTGTATATGGACTCGTTTGTCTATTAGTCAACATAGTCTCTATAACATTGCATAGTACGGTGCTAAGTTTCTGGTTTCTTTATTTTAATTTCGAGAATTCTTTGGTCCCTCATATGTATAAAGTATAGGCATAAAATAGATATTGTTATGAATAATCCCTTCACCTCCGAATGAACATTTTCTCACATTCTTTGCAATCCCATGATATCTGAGCGCCAGACCCCCTCATAAATGATAGGACTTAATCTGGGACCCATAGAATTAAACACCATTGAATTAACTCGAGTTGTGGGAGGGAGGTCTAGAGGCACTTTAGTCATTCAAGAGGAATAATGCCTTTCTGAACCCATTGTAGGGCCGAGTCAAGAGACTCCCATATATTTTCCTCCAACAAACGAATTGCAGTTTAAGTAAATAAATCGCCGATTTATTGTCCTATAACAAATGGGACGTTTTGTTTAAAATCCGCCGCCCCTTTTCCACTGGTCCGGAGCCCAATGATGAATTCCCTTTCCCATTATAGTTCAGTTCGTGGCCAATTCAAGTTCGGGATATTGGACGACATTTGGGAAGTATTTTGGAAATTATTTTCTGTGAATTGCCTCTCAGGTACACGAAAGCGAAATTTGTCCGGTTTATTCTAAGAAAGTTATCAGGATTGCAAAGGTAGAAGTACTAAACACTAAAATAATGGGGTATATAATTTTCCATTTCAGTATTTTATATATAGTGAGATTGGCGGCATGAAATTTGTTAATTATCCTTTTATAGATGAATGATTGCAAAGTGGCACTATAAAAGTATCACTATGGTGATAGTCCACAAGGCCATTTATAGCTAACGGATAGCCATTTCAGAGCTGCAAGTCGCCAGTGTACCTGCCCCTCCCCTCGCTCTCTTACTTCCGCTTTGTTCAAGATGAAAGGGACCGTGGCGGGGATTTGTCGTTGGCTTTGGTCGGCTAAAGATTGGTTTTTGCTTTTGTCAAAGGGCATCGGGGGTCGGTCCAAATGCTAATCTGGACCGGTTATTGCTTCCCCCTCCCGCCGACCGTTCCGCCCTTCCGGCGGCGTCCCCGTTTGTCTTTTAAATGATGTAAAACGTCTGGGAGGAGGGGGAGACACAAAAGAGGATCAAAGGGTCCCGCGTCTGACCCACTTTATTGACGCGAGGAAGAGTCATTTAAGCATTTTTTCTTTTTTCCCCCTCCAGTCTGTATAAAACGTCTATCGCGGTCTTAATTAAAACCGGGATGGGGTCGACCTCCACTTTGTCTGCGAGAATCGGTATCCTTTCCGATATGGACCTTTAGGCCCTATCGGCGTTTTAATTTCCAATCGGTCCTCATCCCCTCGGGCCAGTTCCCATTCGATTTACCTACACCAGTTTCAATCATTAACCGTCTACATTACCTTCTGCATAATTGCGTTTAGACCCTAACCCGCTGTGCTGTCATTTCAGGATGTATGAAAATACGGTTCCAGTTTTTTCATTTTCCACCTTTAATACATAAAAAAACGGTGCCCTGTTTATGTTTTTCCTTCGTTTCCATTACTCCCTTAAGATAAATGTTATCTCATTGTTTATCTCTTGGGTTATTCAAAAAATTGCGCATTAATATAAGTATATACAACTAAATTAAGTATTTGGTACAATTCATTATTTTCCGAGTCACAAATTTTGTAAAAGGAAGTATTTTATCATCTGCCAGTTCATAAAGCCTTGATCATTGTTATCTGGATAGTGAGAAAGGGCTTATTTCTTTTGTAACATTCTCGGTCAAATGAGAAATTGTTGTCCCCCTGTCGAATGGAGATAATACCGCAGGTGGAAAAATACCAACTCGCTATCGAACCTTCTTTCTTTAATGCCTGGCTCGTTGAAAGAAAACCAGATAGAAAGTAGGAGGAACGCAAAACGACGAACGCGTTAGGGAAGTGTGCGGGTACGAGTTGTTGCGCCCCACCGTAGCCAACCCCTCCGATAGTAACACGATAAGCACCCGGCCGGTTTCTTTACTCTTGTGAGTGCGCACAAGGGTCACGTGACCGGCGACAATTAACACGGGGGTCCTTGGCTTTCAGGAAAAACTCATGAGCGAGCCTTGCTTTTTTTTCCTACCTTCTTGTGCTTACCCGAGTTTGCGATATTAAGTTTTTCGCTCTTAAACGAACACGGCCGCTTTTAAAATCCTCGGCGTATAATTTCTGTAATTGTGTGAATCGCATTTAATCAGAATATTCGACTCTTCACGCTTTTGATTCTTGCCAAAAGCAGCTATCAGTTTCGTCCTATCTCTCTTCAAGGAAATTCACAATTTATTCGTAAATCTAGATAGCGTTGGAGAAAGTTCTGCCACGCCACCCATTACTTTATAAGTATAATGATAATGTGTGATTCCTTCAGTTGATATCACTCATGTCTGACATAACTTGTATGAAAAGTGTAATAAGTAAAATATTCAAACCCACTTACACGCGATTATGGAAAAACAGGTTGTAAATGGGTTCCTAATGTCCTTATTATTAGTTTATGATACTTACGGGTGGAGTCGGCGAGGGCTTTAGTTTCACAAACAAACTTGTTGCGGAAGAATACTTTTTAACATAATTAAATAAATACTTTGATAAATATATAATTGTAAATATTCTATATATTAAATATCTCGAACAGGCCGATGTTCGATACTTAATCCCCTCTGAGGTGGTCGGAATGAAATCGCAAACCTTCCACTCTTGTTTCAGGTGTTTCCCGTCTTATTTGGGGCTTAACCTAAAGAGGTTGATTTCAATAAAAAATGAATGGAATATTCCCAAATATCAAAAATGGGGGCGATCGGGAAGCGATTAATTTTCTGCGAAAATGTTGGACATTCCCACAGTACGCAAATCCAACCGAGGTCACGAAATAAAAACATATATTCACGATTTATTTTATTGGAAATGAACGAAATAAATAAGAATCGTAACAAATTAAAAAGAATAATTCATTTTATTGTGTTTTATGATATAGAAAGAGCCCGCATATAATACAATCGGGTATTTTATAGGATTATTCCTTTGCATATAATATTTCATTTACGAATTATCATCCATTAGGGGTGATATGGATGTCGTTGGCAGCGTTTAATAATTGGTCATTATTGTTTCGCAGGACGAATGAAATTCTTTATTCTTTTCCATTGTCATCTCACATTCCGAGGGTCATAATTTTCTCAGTGTAGGATACATAAAGTTATCAAAACTATATTTTATGCGGTACTGGGGATTTTATTGTATTTATGGCGTATTATAGTCGATTGGGAAAAATAAAAATAGATAATTACGATAAGAAATGGTCAGAAAAGGACGGAAAATGTTTATTGTGGTTTCTTTGGCGTTGTTCTCTGAACAATTATCCGGGTTCGTAACTATCCGACTTGGGGGAGCCTGGTTTTAATAACGATCTTATGTTGGATATTCTGATCCCTTTTAAATTCAGAGGGATATCTCCTTCGTCTCTCTCTCTCTCTCTCTCTCTCTCTCTCTCTCTCACACTGTTTCTCTTCCTCTCGTGGCTCGCCCCTCACCCTCCAACCCGCGAAGCGTTCTTAATTAAACCCGAATGACGTCATAAACGATTAATCATCGCTCGAGGGTTGATACGCAATATTCATTTCCACGACCTTCGTTTTCAAACGCTCGTTTGAAATCAGTGGCAATCTTGCCCAGCAGCTGTTGGGCGATCGGGGAGGTGGAATTGTTCCTGTAATTTTTGCAGCAACATTTCATTTAAATCTGAGCTGTGAGTGAGCTGTTCACTTCTGCTTTTGTATGTTTTTATATGTTTTAATATGTCATTATATGTTTTTATGTTTTTATAATTTTCGGTATATAGTTTAGGGGAACCAAAACAGATAGATTAATCGCAGCGGAAATAACTTGTGAATTCGGAACCAAACACGCAACGAAGCGGAGTTCGGATTAATTCTGCTGTAGTATACAGAAAATTACATTCCTCGTGAATCGTACTGGCGTTAACTCTTTCCGCGTCTTCAAGCTAAGTAAGAACTATGAGTCGCAGTTCATCTGAAACTTCTGAGCTCAATTAATAATGCAGATATTCACAAATTCATGTGCCGAACTGCGAATGTGCTGGCGTCGGTTACAAATGGACCGTTTATTGAAAGTAACACCGTTTTCAAGTCAGGAACTCTGCGTAGTGTATCATTACATTGTCGTCGCATAAATGTTTCATTGCTTGTGCCGAGGGCGCGCAATTATATTTAATTGGGCCTTTTTTTTAAATTTGAAAATGAAACGTTGTCGTGACCAACATCAGGGCCCGCAGTTCTTTAACTCTTTGAGCCGGACATAATCACAATAATTAGAGGGGACGCAGTTGTGCAAAAGTGCTATTTTAATTCACAGCTCGTATAAAGCGGCGTGTATTGGGGAAAATCTCTGCCTCGGCGACAATATCCGTTTGAATTTTTAATTTATACTACATGTGTGGTGATTCCGATGTGATGCGATTTTGCTATCAGACAAGTGTGTAGGAAATCATCTATCCTTATTGAGATGATTAAACTTCGAAGGAAGATTGGACAGTTTTACTTTCTTTGTCTTTGTGGTTTGAAATTATTTATTTGTGGGCAGAGTAAAAAATAAATAGAAATTGTAGATGGGTTGTACGGCATTTCCAACTTTTGATCGGTGCGTATAATACAACATTTTCATATTTAGGTATTGGGCGATAAAACATTTTGTGACATTTTCTTAACTGAATTTCCCTTTTTCAGATTCTGGACAGTATTATTCCAACATGGTGTCTTTACAACCCTGGAGTGTCTTCAACAAAACACAATGTTCGGATCCACCACGACTGAAGGTTAGTAACTTGTGCATAGTATTCCTGCATGTTCTACTGGATTCGTAATAATTTTCCTTATGTTGGATAAAAATTCAAAGCACTTATGCGTTTTGACGGACTATAAGGCATCTTGTCAACATTAGACGCCTTTATCGTTACTTCAGGAATGATACTAATTCCAAACCCTGGCAGGATATGGTAACAGATGCCTTACACCTAAATCAGCTAGTGATGATGGTACTCAGAGGAAAAATGTACAAATAGTCTATTTAGATTCGTTTAATATATCTACTATGATATATATATATATATATATATATATATATATATATATATATATATAAAAGGGTGTCTGCGAGGGTTCGCCTCTTGCCATATTCTGTGTAGACATGCTTATGAGCGGCATTTATTTACTAACAAAATGCTGCTAATGATGGTCTAGATTGAGGCGGAATTACTTACCTAGGCAAATGTATCGGACAGAATAGCATTAAATTTTGAACCAATTTAGCTCTGATTTCCGCATTTTCGCCGCATTATGATTTCTGACAACACAGGGGGCATCCCCCTCATCACGGACTCCGCCGAAAGAAATCCCCGGTGGGGCGATCGAGCGGCCTATCTCGCGGCATAAGAATATCCATCCGGTGGTTTTACAGCGTCGACTGCCATATTAGACAATGGGAAGGCGGGTTGGAGAGATAACGCGGCCCAATAAAGAGATCGCGGCCCCGGGGTTATCTGTCGACAGCTCGGGGGTGTCGTAAACCCGGCGGGGGTGAGAATAACAGGGGCACTAATCAGCGCGGTTCCCTTCATTGTCCACCCTATCGTCACATAGGCCCCCCCTGGCGGCCCCCCATTAATGTCCTCAGACCAGACAGACCCCAGTCCGGCGCCTTCTGCCCAGGCATTATACCACCGACAGGATTTTTCTTACCGGCGAAATATATTTTTACCCCAAAGTATGTCCTAGTTTCGTTTGTCTCCAGGAAAAGGCGAGGCGCAGGACTTTTCTAGGAGTCAGAACTCCCGGGAGACCTGTAGTGGCGGACAATTTACATCTGTAGCTTTGTTTTATACTTTTGCCCGCTAAATTAGATGTGTTTGAGTTCCTTTATCAGGGATTCAGATATATTTTACGAAACCATATGAAAGTAATTATTTGTTTATAAGGATATGTTTTTCTTTCTGTGTTTTGTTCTTTCTTTCTTTTTATCTGGGGTGGCGAAAATCGCACGAATTCATTTATTTACTTTAAATTTCTTTGTACTTGAAATCAGTGTTTTTGACTATAATATTCTATTCTTCTATTCTAAACTTCCTAGAGGCACTCGGTGTCTTATAGCGTGGGCATAATATTTCCAATTGAAAAATAAGCAGTCGAACATTAATGAAATTTATGAAATACCTGTCTATAAGTTGAATTCAATCTGAAATCCTGATTGAAACGCAGACTTCTACCACTGTAACATATCGGTCACGCCGTTTCCGCATTTGTTCCTGTCCCATCCGAAACTTCTTACCGCCGTTTAACATTCGACACACGTCACTCTCGTGACCCGTAGGTGTGATCCATGACTAGGCAATAGCGGACTTTGACGTATTGCTCAATTTACGCCCGGTTCTCGAGTTCGAGTCCCCCCCTCCGATAAATCTGACGCGGGGCCAAATCGCAATGATTTCTTATCATAGTGAATAACAATTCTTCAACCGGCCCAGTCGCCGGCCATTCTGACTATTTAACTCTTTTACTATTATTTCTCTTTGAATTCCCCTAGGAATTCAATTACTCTACGTGCCTAATATTCCTCTGTGCGCTATGCACGTATTTCAGGTGTAATGCGTTTTTAATCTTATTACTTACAAGGAAAAACATAAGGCTCCATAAGGAAAAATTTTCCCACCATTTTGCCACAATAATCTCGTCGGAGGGATAAATTAGTTCAGACATTAATTTTGAAGATCCAGTCACCAGGTACTTTGGAAAGCATATCGGACGAAAGTATGAACTGAAAATAAATTCATAAATTCTAACCGTGACACCGAAGAAATGGCGAGCATAAATAGCGAGTATAAAGGCCGCGCGGACACTCCTTATACGGTATAATCTCTGGGGTAAATCGGATTTGGACCTGGGTCCAGCCGGGGCCCTGGTTGGCTAAAATGGCCAATTGGGTGGGCGACGTTTCCACGACACCTGTTGAGCACTGCGTTCCACCTGGGATTTGCCCGTCCGAAATTTTCCACCCAAGTATTTATTGACGACTGTACAAGTTTTTTCAGACTTTCATACCTTGGACTAATTTTTTAATGGACACGAGATTTTGTGTTACTGGGATTAATTACGTACAGATAATTAGTGTTTATCCGTAACTTTCAATTTGCAGAATGACCGGTCAAGTATGTTTTCATGGCTTTGAATGTTCCTTCATATTGTTATGTAGGAATTATATTTAAATCCGTCTGGAGTAAGAGACCGGTTATCGCCAGAGTGACGTTGATGCGCGAGTGGACTAAATCGATTAGGAAGTGCTATCTGAAAGCCTTCATCGAACTCATTTAATGGTCGTTGCCTCCAGGAAAAATATCGCTTCTGGTTTTCTATTTAATTTCAGAACTGTTTTAGCTTATGTATTAAGGCGGTGAAATTAAATCAAATTGCTTTAAAATCCGGTCGCCGGCGGCCACCGGGAGTGAAGTTTCCGATGAGTGAGTGGACTAACTCGATAAGGAAGTGCCATCAAGGGGAACGGGTGTGTTCGCCCCTCGAACGGTGGTAATGGTGGCCCCCCTCTGGGCCGGCTACAATATCCGGCCTCTAGATTGACCCCTGGGTCTATCCGCCATCTCGTCCTCTCCCTCTCCCTCTCCCTCCCTCCCTCCCTCTCTCTCTCCCTCTCGGCTCTAATCGCTCCCGACTGCCAATTACCCCGCGGGGTGTAGGTTAGGTGCTCTCCATCCTCTTTCTACGAACCCCTCGCCCGTCCCCTGAATTAATTGCCATCGAATGACTGATTAAACGAGATAATCCCCACTAACAAACCTGTTACACCCTCTCGGGGGTCCCCGGATTTATGGCCGTAATTCAATACCCGTGCCCTCGACAGTGTCCTTGGCTGCCTTCAGCCCGGTGCTGATTTAAGGATTTGGTTTGTGTTAAATGCAGTAATTGCATTGCTGTTACCTGCAGAAGTTGTAATAGTAAACTGAGAACGTTCTTAGAGACTCTGTATACCGTAGGAAATTGGCCTTCACATGAGTAGTTAGTAGTAGAATTGGACTGTGTGCAGTACAGAAATTTACTTAAATGAAAGCGTATAGTTAAAACTGCCGTGAAACTGCGTGAAAGTAACCGTTCGAGGAGGAAATTAAAAGTTAAGTATTTTTCTCGCGATAATTGTACAATATACATACCGAATTGTTATAACTTACTTCACCTGGACAATGAACTAATATGTTTTCTCCATAATAAAACGTTTCCTTTTTTTAACATCATACACGGGAATCAAATAAAGAACGGTGTCAAAGTCGTCCTCCGAGCCTTTCGGCCGCGTTCTTCCGTTAAATTTGAATTGCTCAGGGTGAACAAGTGCTGGGCCCGTTAACAAGTAGAGTATGCGGTCCAAGGGAACGGGGCCTCTAGTTTAAAACGGGAGGGTCGGCCGTCTCCGGGGGTTTAGCGCCCGTTAGGAGGAAAACCCGGGGGTGGAAACAATACGGGAAGTGTGAGGGGTGGGATGGGGGCCATCTCCGGAGCGGGCTAATCCTCCCCCCACCGGCGCGCCCCTAATAAGATTTGGTCCCGCCCCGTATCGGCCTGGCTGCCGGGCTCTTACATATTGTCGACTGTATTGTCTCTCTCTCCGGGATTACGTCACCATTGAGAATTGTCCCCGGCACCGGGATTACGGGGCCGCCTCCGAATATTAAACGACTGGGGGACGGGAGGGTAGGCGCGGGATTAATCTTAGGCTTTGTGGCAGTGGGGTACTTCTTGAAGGATTTCTTGCCCGGTATGCGACTCGGGGGAAATGCGCCTACCTCGGTACGATTGCTCTGAACGGGTGCTCCGATTGCCCCCGCCCACTTAACTGCTACACCCTCAAGCTCCTCCTCTCACCTCTATATTGAATAGGACCCGCAACCGCCGCCCTTATTATGCGTAATTTAATATGAAACTACTTTCTGGATTTAAGAAAAATTAAATATGGAAAACAATTTTTCTGGGCACCTTCGCAATTTTCTGTCTGGACGATGATTTGGTCCCAGTTAGACCGGCCTAGACTTCTCGACGTCTTTCCGCGATTCCTGAGCTTCCTTTTTGCACTGCCACGTTTAGGACCAAATAGGGGTCAAGGTATAGCTAAGATTATTACAAGCTTACTTCTTTGTGTTTTATGACCTTACATGGCTAATGATTTACCAATAACTTATAGTTTCATTACTAATTATCCTTGGTCGAATCAAACGTCTAAACGTTCGTACTAACCCGTCCCGGGTACTAACATCCGGTCAGTCTACGATATAGTCTGCATTGACAGGTTTAATTTTTTAATATTGAAACTCATAATTTTCCTGATTTAATTAAAATAATTTTTTTATTACAAAATAAAAACGTTCCTTTTAGCCTTTGATCAATCCTGGATCAAACTTACTGTCGGTCGGTGGGTGTTAAAATACTAATTTAAAGACATTTACGTAATTCGTTATTGTACCACTACTAAGAAACAGCTACAGTGGACAAAAATATGATAGAATAGGGAGTATTTATATTCCACGAACTTGAATATTCAAATGCCGAGCAAATAACCTTCCTTGAGTGGGGGGCATAACATAAAAGTACCTCGAGATATTAAAATAACGGTATTTTCAGAATGAACAACGATCAGAAGAGAAAGTTTTATTCCAAGAATAGAGCGTTTTAATTACAGGGAGACAGGCGCTATTACTCACAAGGGTGTGCGACTCCTCCGTAATCAACAAACGGTTACCGTCACTGTAACCGCTCTTGGGGGGCATAAAAATAAAAAAATAACTCGGGACAAGAGTTTAATCAACATACGTAACCCCCTCCTCATATAATGAAACTGCGTGCGGTTACCCAATTTTTCTTTAAGTTTATTATTTTTTAATCAGAACGGACTATCCCGGGCCGCGGAGGGCGTTGCTGTTTTTTAATCCGCCATAATTGAATTTGCCCGAAAACAAAAGGGATCGGCAAAATAGCTGACGGTCTCCCAATTCTCCGACTCGAAAATCAACACTTGACTAATGATAACAAAACAGAAAAAAAGAGGAGCCCACCGTCCCTGCCGATTGCTCTGAACCTAGAGCCCGCGTCCAATCTAGCTTTGTGACAAAATTGCATCCACAGTTGCCATATTCAAGAAGTACCGTTCAGTCATCTAATTAACTGCTATATATATACAGAACAATTACATACCAACATATATCAGTGAACAACGTCACAAGGCTATAGGCCATCTTACTATGTTAGAGTATCGCCCCTGAACAAATGCGATCGGTCTTGTCTGATTTCAACAATTCGTATCAATTCGACGATTCGCGAGTTCCTATAAAGTCAAAATGAACCTTTTTCATTGACAATTCTTGTAAGATCCTTAAGCCATTTTCACCAGGCCACTCCAATTGACGAACGTGTGTATTTATTAACTATTTCTCGGTGGTACTGTTATCTGCCGTGACTAGCGAGCTTCACAAGCAGCGAGATGTCTGGCTCTGTTTAGTGTGAAAAACGGGCGCTGGGGCCATTAGTGGTCGAAGTTAAAAATTGAAAAGGGGCGGCGCCCACTGTCTTAATGTGGCCTTTTCTCAAATTATAATGAACCCGTCGAGTTTCCGCAATCCGTTACGGTAAAGAGTGGTGGTGGTTGTGGCGGGGGGCTGAAAGCAGCCGAGCCCAACCGACTCTGAGCTCTCGGCCCACCGGTTATAACGAGGCGAGCCGGATTTCTTTATTTTTTATTTTCTCCTTTATAAACGACTTTTCTCTTCTCGCTGGCCTTTAACTCAATACGCCCCGCTGACAATTGAGAGGGATTTTCAGGTTTTCTAAACAATTTGTTACATTCAATAGCGGTCGTCAGTCGTTAGCTATTACCAGTGCTTGGCTTCCTCTGCACGAGAATATTTTAGTTTAGCGCTGCCGGTGAAATTTACACATTAACTGATAGATCAACAAAAAACAATTGTTTGCATTGTATCGATAGGATAGGGAAATGACAGTGATATTCAAATTATAGAAAATACAACTAAAATTGAACAAGATGTTATTTAAATTCACGCTCCCTAGGAATACCGCCCCTTAATGCGTTGGCCTTTTGATTATATTTTGGAATGTTCGTGTTGGAAGGGTTTGGTCCGTTTGCTAAACGATTATGTAGTTTGAAATTTATTGATTTCAAACCAGAAGATACTCGCATTTCTACAATATTGTAATTTGACGAATTGCGACATTGACGATGGCTATCTTCTCAACCGCACCAATAATATTGGTCCTGAGTGGGGTAATCTGCAAATATGCCTTGAAATAATTTTCTTTTTCAGGAATTATTATAATACATAAACGTAAACTGGCATTTCTTCGAACACAGAACGGAAGTTCCGCTATTTCAAAACTGGGTGAGGTTTAAATTTGCCCCCCGTGGTTTTAATTGGGCGCGGTTCATCCAATCCGAACTGGGCGAAAAACCAATCGCCCGGTCTAGGAGAATTTCCGGCCGCCTGCTGCCCCATTAAATTCCGACTCCCGGGAAATATCCCGGAAGCAGGCCGGTTGTAAATCTCAATTCGAGAATCGGTAATATTCTATTTCAAGAGTGGGGTTCGGTGTGAGGTCGGGGGCGTCAACAGTATATCTGAGTTAGCGCCCTGTTTCCCAGGTGGACTGAGCACGGGGGTCGTTTGCCCTCCCAGTTAACAAATCATAATATTATTAACAAACAGCGCCGGCAACGAAACTGAGCCGGGGCCCCTCCATGGCTGCTGGCCTCTCCGCAACAGATGCGCTCTTGATTTACGGCCCTACTTTTCTAATTGAGACCTAAATTCGGCTAATTACTATTTAATATCTTCCTCTACTCTCCCTTCTAACTCGATTATCTGTTCTTCTCTCTATTTTTAAATATTATTGAAATTATCGCGTTGAGTTAAAAGTAATTATTACGTTTTCTATTAAATAAGCCTTATCAGAACGGGGTTCATTTACCCAATTTAAGTTTCTACCGTTTCACTATGATTCTATCGGAAACAAAGTTCCTTATACAATTCAAACCACAAATCTGAGCATTATCAGAACTGACACAATTAGAAATAGCGAAAGCTAATTTAATGCATAATTGATTTAGTATTTTTGAGTTTAATATTGCGCCTATAATGTGTATTTCAATATAATCGTCGGTTGCCGATGTAGCATCCTGTCATTGCTGCGAATCCGTTGTTGCTGCGCCGTTCGATTTTCTCAAGTTTCTGTTCACTAACGTTAGATAAGATGCTGTATCGTAAACGGAGATATACACCTTCCTTATTTGGCCATGGTGAGCGTCCGAAATCCGTCTCAAGGGATGATTATATTCCAAACCCTCGCTGAACTTATATTAAATTCATTATGTTATAAATTTAACAGTTTAATCATTTAAGACGGCTGTATTTGAAGAATGGATAAAAAGGTATACTAATCAAGATTACCTAATACCAATTTCATCTTCCTTTCATCTTTATAATAGATTATAGCTGCTCCGATTCTCACCAAATTTACAGCACGTATACTGCTAACCCACACACACGTTTAGGGGCATGTTTCCAGGTCACGGGGTCATAAGTTTTGCCACATTAGCAAAAAGCAGCCCACAGATAATTTACATTAAAGCTTTTTTTGAACTAATATAAAAGCACCCAACAAACGTGCATTAATGTTTCCCTTTCTCAGATATTTTTAGCATGAGCTGATTGCTTTGTCATACATGCAATACCTATCTAATAATATTTATATCATAAGTTAATAATTAAAAGTTTAGCATCACATTAATTAAGAAGAACAGCTGACAGATATCTTACAATAATGTTTCCCTTTCTCAGACATATTTAGGACTATTTTGTCATTCCATTCAAGATTACAAACTATGTATGCATTAAGATACAAGCAATAAATAGAAATTAAAATAGTAAATAAAATAGTAATAAATAGTGATTGCAGAGATAATGATCGTAATAGTGATGCCACCGGTACTTATATCTTACATTTTTGTTTATGCAGAGAAAGGTAGAACTATGAATGTAGCATACTCTCAAGTACTGTAATAAACATATCATTAATTACAATTCTGCTATCTCATTGATGTGAAACCCCCGAGCAAGGACGGGTACTTCTGCTATTAATAAATAAATATTTATTTCGCTTATCCTCTGAGTCTCTATTGACACTTTATGCTAAGGTTAATCGATAATGTTTGCTTTCGCATCGCTCAAATTTCATTTATATATCAAATTGCCAATTTAAAAACATCGCCATCTAACTTGTAGTCGGGTAAACATTATTACTGCAGTTCTCCAAAAACTAGTTTATTTTCCTCTTTTAAACGAAATACGGTGTTATTTATTAACGCGTGAATAAACTGCAGCTTCGAATCGAATAAAAAGGACCGAAATGGGAAATTTTCTTTCAGTCGTTGGGCCAAAACCTGTTTTCATCGCTACAAAGATTGCCTTTTCAAAACTGCTTACTGGCAAGGACTGAACTCTGACTTGTCAATTTATTTTCAAAAGTGTCTCTACATCCTGTTTTATTTATCGCCCGCTGAATAAGTAAAGGACGTTCCGCGATTCGAACTAGTAACGTTCTAAGTAAGACGCTCGCGGGTCCCGGATGTTAATGATTGAACGCAATCAGCCCGCCAAGAAATTATCGTATAATTAAAGTGTCATTTATTATTATTTCCTTACTCTTCTTCGTTCCGCGTGGACAGTTGAAAAAGATCTGAACCAGACTCCCGAGTGAATTAAGTTAATCCCATTAAATGAAATTTTAATTACTCTGAAATTCCCTCCGGTATTCGGGAACAAATAAATTCAATTACCTCTATTTCCTCTCCTTGATTTGCCCGGAAAGAAACTAAAATGCAAATAAAGCGGTTACAGGTCGATGGCTTGCGGGATTTAAGAGGCAAAGTATTACTTGAACGCCAAAACGTGTATATATTTTAGCACTATCATATTGTATTGTAGCTGTCAATCGGTACTCATTCACCTGTTCCATCAACCGAAATAGTCTAATTTTTTCATGAATGATATAAGAAACATAGCATTCGTAAATAACTTGTTATTCGATGTTATACTCATCCATTTGATATTTGTCTCATCTTCAATTGAGCGAACGGAGCGAGTTGAGACTGAAAATTTGGTGATATTCTAAACCTTTGCAGGCCTCAATCTCAATATCCTAAACCTTGAATCCGAGGATACAACTCTGTGTCCGAGTGCAAATCCGGTTTAAACACGAGCATTAAAAATTGTATTTGATAAAAATATCGAGTTTTAATGGCAATTTAAAATATAATGTACCAGTTTCCAATGAAATTAGGAGCAGTCAACCCCAGCGTGGACAGGCAAGCCCCCAACCCCTCTTCGCAAATTACTTGACTGGGAACCAAAGCTATGGCGGCCTCTTTGAATCGCGACCGACTTAAGAAGTCTACAGCCCTATTAATTTGATTACACTTTTCAAAGCATTCTTTTAACCAGTTCGAGAGTTTCCTTTTCCATTTTAATTTTGTTTTTTTTCCCTCTCAATCCCCCCCTCAGGGCTTCCGGCGGTGACACCTTTATTCAATCACGAGGATTGTTGGAAACTTTGAAATGGTTAGGTTAAATGCTGTCTCGGAACGATTCTTAAATTATTACATTATTATTAAAGTCCGTGTTGGTTTTGCGTAAAATAGACATAAACCTGTAAAAAACAAGCGTGTTTTAACGGCGGTGGCGAATAAATAAATGACTTTATTTCTTTGGTCACGATTGTTCGGAATATATCCCATTTTCTAGCTCTCGCCAATATCATTACCATAGTTATAACAAAGTAACAGTACGTCAGTTAGCTTATCTCCTTATCGCTCTCGTGGATTGAGGAACGGGTGTAGAAAATCCTGGTCCGCTTTTATCAATGTTCCCGAATTCCGATATCGCCCGGAACCATCAAAATGATCTTCCGGTGGAGAGGTAGGAAAGTCGGAAGCGTACGGCTCCGTATTACGGCGGTAAAACAAAAGTGTGGGTGGTGGGGGGGGCATCATTCCGCTTCCGCACACTCCGAGGTAACAATTAAACTTAGTTCTCCTTAATAAAATTAATTGGGGAAGAGCGGTTGGTAGGGAGCCCGGTGAGCCGGTTCCCTCCCGGCGGTTTTACTGCCGGCCACGCCAGTTGTCCGTTATGGCGGCCGACGCGACGCGAATCGAGGATCCCGGCCGCGGTTTATTGTGCCCGGATACGGCCCGTATTTTATTTGGGAGGGGGGGAGCGATGAATTTTTTAGCCCCCGCCCGCCCCCCGCCCCCTTACGCGAATTTACGGCTGCACGAGACGCAACGCCCTCCGCTCGTATCTGTTGAAGGCGAATTCGCAATTAAACCCACTCTATATACTCTCTTCCTGTTCACAATCATTAGAATCGGTCTAAAGATCCGAGTGAAATTCGACTTCATCTTGGCTAATTTTAAGTAAATTCTTAAATACTAGAACTGTAAATACTAGTAGCAATGGTAGTACTAACAAATTGAATAATTGCCAATAATTACTAACTTATTATCGTCGCTGTTGTTATTTTCTGTCCCCATTCCCTGATATACTCCAACGCTGGGCCGGTTTCACATTCGACTAGGATCAAGCGAATCAACCTGAATCATATTCCGTTAGTAATATAGTTATAGAGTCGGCCGATAGAATATTCTGTCACCACCACGCTTACAATTTTAGCCAATATTTTTTTTAGCGAGTTTCAGGTAATATTGAGGGAATTCCTACCACATATTTAAGCGTGCAGGCAGAAGCCTTACAAGAGATAACGATAAGAAAATCAAGTCAATAAACTTTGCTAATGTGATGATTAAAAATGTTCTGGATTTACTATTGTAACTCATGCCGCTAATGCTAATATAATTACTGTTTCTACTACTAACACCCGCTCGTGTAATTTAGTACTAATTTTTCCTACCTAAGCATTTACGTAGGAGCTTATTGAAAGGAAAGACCGATAAAATAAAATTAATACATTTGATTAAGCTAGACCTATTGGCTGTTGAGTAGGTTCTAATTCTAGGGAATATTTCAGGGAAATTCGCCTGAAAAAAACATTTGCGATCAGAATCCTGGAGATTTAATGAAGCGATTAGGGTAGACAGAATTACCCCGGTGATGGCTTCATATAAAGGCGAACGGAAAGTGGTTGTGTGTTGGTGGAATATGACAGGAATGGGGGGAAATCTTGAGTTGTGGGCCGGCACAGTGGAGCCAACCGCCCTCGGGGCCGGGAAACAAAGTGTGCGATTATTTCAAGGGGGAGGTATTATTGGAGGCATCAGTCAGACCCCCAGCTAGTGCCGCTTTCTCTCTCCCTCCCTCCCTCTCTCTTTCTCCTCCAACTCTTTATTTCTCCGACTGCCTTCATTCTATATTTTCATCTCACGGTCCTTTGTTTCTTCCGTTTCTTCCACCCATTACCCTTTTCCTGCCCTTCGACGTGTTGAAAACGTTGATTTTAATACTAATATATTTTTAACGTGCCGTTGATTAATGCGACTGGTGAAAGCTAAAAATAATGTTTAAGGTCGTGGAATGAAGAGATGAATCTAAAACTTTATAGTCGCTCAATTCCTATAGGATTCTTATTTTTTCGGGAAATATATACGTATAAAATTTATTACGTTACTTATATGCTATAATTTTTCTTCTTTAGTATAAATAATTTGCATAATAGACAATTCCAAAATTTTACTGGATTTAATTTTCTTCTTAGATGTTTCCATTTACTACTTTATTAGTTTTTGTAGAGAAAAATGTCTATTATTAGAGGATGGGTTAGTGGCTAAAGAAATGAAGATGCACCCTTAAAGAATATGAAATAATTGCGTTCCAAAAATCACGTGTGAGCTTGTCATCTAAATCTGTTGTAACTTGATTTCGCATTTAATTAGAGATAGAACGGCAATCATTAGGGAAGTGTTTAAATCCCATTACCAAAGAATTGTTTCCACGTGTGGTCGGCGTTTGAAGCTGTTTCTTCCCACGTACCACTTACATGCGATAAGACCGCCAAGCAGGCGTGTTAGCCGGGAGGGAAACTGCCAACAGCCAGACAGTGAATTGTATGCAGTTTAATGAAAGGGACTGTAAGCGAGGGTTGTACCGGGGCTAGATGGGGTGGCTGGGAGGAAACACATGGCCACCGCAAACACCATCCCCCCAGTCCCTCAGCCCATCAGTTCTCACCTCTCTACGTCACACCTTACTGTTGGAAATTGACCTCAAATATATTTTAGATTTAGTACTACTAGTAATAGAAATTTTGATTCGTCTCCTCTCTTTTCTCTGGTACTTTCATTTGATCATCGGTAGTTCATCTTGTACGGTCGGCTCATAGGTAGAATCTTGTTTTATTTAAACAAATGTACTTTTAAAAAACTTCTAAGAATTATTATTTTAGATCTCTCTGTTTGGACCTAAGAACGCTTAAATAAAAACTATAATTAATATCTCGGGCATTAATTGATGGATTTTTTCCTCATTATAAAATGGCAATGTAATATGTGGCACACATTAATAGTGAAGGTACACTCTGTTGAATAAATATTCAACACACATGGTATTTTCCGTTAATTCAAGGTTTATGTTATGGTGAGCGTTAATTATTTTTTCTGATGAAAAGAGCGGAGAATCCATAATTTCTAAAGTAACATCGAACATAATCCACAGTGGTGGGTCAGTATTTGGAAAATAGGCGGGCAGAAGAACGGCTGTCGTAACACAAGAGCGGAGGTCATAAAAATATCAAGGGGGGCCCTTGAATAAAAAATATCGGTCCTGAACCGGTCCGGTGTTCAGCACAAGTTACATTAGGTGTCCCACAAAGGAATTGTAAAACCCGGCTTTGTCGTACTTATACGGCTCCGGTAAAAGCCCGATCTCCTCAAGGTTCCTAGTCCCTTCTCTCCTCCTCTCTCTCTCTCTCTCTCTCTTTCTCTCTGTCTCTCTGGAAGCTCATTCATCCCCCTCTCTCTCTCTCTCTTTCTCCCTGTCTTCGCTATCTGCAGCGTTGAGACCGCATTACCCCCTTTGTGCCGTCCCCCTATCTTATCGGGAGTGTCGCCGGCGCGGCTTGGCGGCGATCCTCAAAACAGGTCTCATTGGCCGAGGGAGAGAGCTACTCGGCTAACGCACTTCCGGCTGAATTATTCCCCCCGGTGCTCGCCTCCTTTTGCCGCGATAACGCCGCTAGAAAATGTCGCTCTCCTGTTTTATATCCCTTTCCGATTGTCGCCGAATGAGCATATCCTCCGCCCGGACTGGACCGTCTCAGTAGCATTTTTTTATTTGAGACCGACAATTTCTAGTTACTACAACCTTGGCATATTCAGACGGATAAAACTTATAAATGTTGTGGCGTTTCAACGGTGAGGCAAAAGGTTTTCACGGGAAACTGGAAACATAAGTCAAAATCATGAGCGATGATGGCGTAAACTTACGTTGCGGTAGTGGCGTTACTGGTGGCAAAATTTCTTGTAAGAAAGTATGAAATGGCGTTTCGAAATATATCGTGTTCGACAGAGAAGTGATACATAGAAAAAACGAGGTTATACGCCCGACAATGAAGGAAGAGCGAGGAGGAGGCGACCGGGAGAAAGTATCAATTGGAGTTGTGTAAAGGCGGATGCCCGGTTGATAATTTGGGGGGTTGGTCTGGTGGTGTCGTGTGGTGGTGCGGGGGCGGGGGCAATAGCCCGGCTCATTGGGCACGGGGCGATACCGCACAATGCGCCCCCTCCTCTGACTTTATATTGTGTTGTGTCGGGACCGAATTCGCGCCATTGACTCCGAGGAAAGGTCCCCTCCTCCCCTCCCTCATCCTCGACAAAGGAACGCGGCGCTCCTCCTATTTGTCTATTCAGCGGGGGAATGGGGCCCACTTTCGCCCACCCACCTCACCCTGTTTTTCTATAATCAAAATTGTTTGAGTTTCTTCGACGCCCTACAGACATCTGAAACATCCAACGCAGCTCGACTTTGACCTAAATTGAATCGGAATCGAATGTCGACCTGGAACTCCCGACAGTTATCGCTCGAATGTAATTCCCGTTGTTATCGAGAAGGGTCATTACCATTTAGATTAAAATTATTAATCGTTCCGATTCCTCACTACAAATTTTTGGTCATTTATTATAACGCCTCCTTTACTTATTTTATATTTATAGTTTCGATACTGTAAAAATCGCGAGAAAGAACCGCAACGACCTACTTTATCACGCTTTATTAGAAAGGCTCGCACGCTCCTCGTCCCAAAGACTAATATGAGATGAATGATGTTTCATAAATTGATTTCATTCGTATGAAGAAGGAAAAAATTTAAAATGTAGTAGCTATAGGTGCTCACGTTCGACGGTTCGACAGTTTGCTGAACCCGGGCTTGGATATGTCGGAGAGAATATGCTAGCTAGTCAATGTCTCTTGGGTCTGGATTTTCCGCCACACTGCCCATGGGTTAACATAACGCAGTAATGATTAGAGGACTAACGTGAGATACCAACAGCCGGCAAAAAACGAAGTCCGGTGCTGGACTTGTTCCGCTGAAAGTGGAAAATGACATGGTATAGGTTTTCGTTGAAACAATTATCAAGCTGGGGCTGGAACGCTTTGCGCCGACAGCCGACAAATGGGACAAAAAGCTCGAAGCCGCATTATTCAACTCCTTGAGATGAACAGCGGCCCCGAATACATATTTCAGGTCCAGCCATTAAAGCGCGAGATGCTCCGCCGCAGTCTGGAATGCGCTGGTATATTGGAAGATATTGCCTCCGCGAAGAACCCATTTATACGGCGAGCTCTTGTCACATTATTGTTATGCTCAATTGATTGAGTGCGGCACAGTTTTACAACCTGTGAATATGAGTGGAACAGTATTGCCAATAAAATGTGCATCTTCATAAGCCACATTTTATGTTTTTTTTGCTATATTTGGCGTTGTAAGAATATTATTGTTATAATAAAAAAAAGTATCACTATATGTGAGGGATAATTCGATGGGGTGGTGTGGTGTTTATTGGTGTGTCCCCTGAGTGGTTGTGGTGTGGGACACCTGGGCGTGCTAATGCCGACTGAAGTTGAAGTAAACTTTCGATCCCACGTATGCCCTAAATTGGCAGTTTACAGCTGTGCTGAGCTTCCGGCCTATTGCCGCTCTGAATAAATCCCTCTCCGCTCTGCCCCCGCCGACTAAGCCCCACTTGAAATCCCAAAATTTACCCCCCCTCAAGTCCGTGCCTACCCTTACTCTTGTTCCAAACAGTTTTCCCATGCCCCGGCCAATTGCTACTCGGGACACCTTTAAAAATTGTTTTCCGACCCGCTACTTCAAGAGTATATAATCATCCCCTAGCAGAAAATAACAGCTTTTCTAAAATGTAGAATATAGTCAATTAATTTACACGTCGTTTAGCATTTTTGTTTGGTAGTTTCATATAATTTGGTGGTAAAAACATTTTATATTATCAGAGACCGGAAACTGAATTGCAGTGGCAGAATATTAGAATTATAATATATGTAAGCGTCAGAGTATATATTAAAATAAATCTCAGCGTAGAATGTCTCATACACGAAAAAGGTATTCGGTTAACTTTTAAGGAATTCTTATGAATTTCATTATGCTGACGTTTCAAGACGTCGCAAGTCGCAAATATATGTCACATGACAGCGTTGTAATGAAATATTAAAACGGGAATTTCCCATTTCCGTCACCGCGTAAGCTGGTAATTTTCAGTTGTGTGGTCTTTCTCCGATCGTCTGTCTCCTCTCGCCGGTTTGGTCTTTTGCTTAGCGAAAAAATGTTTAAAATTATCGGACGCGGTGAGGAGGGCCCGCGGAAGAATACAAATGAACAATTCTTGGGGGGCACGAAAGCCAAAATGTGTACAAGCGAGCCAAATGAGAGAAACCCTGGTATTCGATATTCGGCGAGCGTCGCGCGCCCCTCCGCCGCCGCCTCCAAATGCGATTCAGGTACCTCCATCTTCTCCTATTCACGCCTCCCTCTCTAGGATCTCCTACGCCGATACCGTCGTTCTTGAAAGAACGAAAAATGTCACAGTTCTACAAATTATTTGAAGCCGGGGAAATTTATTTCAATCCTAAGATTTATGAATCGTAATTCTGATTACATTTTCCTAATTTAGTTCATGTTTTTAGTTTAGTAGTAGTTGGCAGTTACGTACGGTGTGTGCAAATATTCTGGAAGTTATTTTGACCTGTATAATTTTGTATTATTTAGTAAAAAAAGTATAAATAATATAGTATAAGTACAGAACACTATATAAATACAGTGCAACAATTTAAAGTGATACAAATAAGTTATAAAATCATTTTTGATATTGCTTTTCGGAAAATTCTATTATTTACTTTCTACATACGGTTTACGTGTTATAGTTTGTCCACAACATTATAACCCCAATTGATGTTAAGTGAAATTATGGAGGACAATTAAAGCCGTGGGACGCTAAGTTATATAGATCTATGGACATTTCTGCAAATGATGCGAGGAATGAAATTGAAATAATTATTTAGCCGGAAGTAATTGACGCCAATTTGTGATCCCGGCCTCGTCCCTGAATGAAGCGGCTATACCATATCAGCGAGTACGGTCGGCAAGTACAAACAACAAACAGAAACAGGGAATGTTGGAAAGTGCGAGGAGTGTGTCGGAATCGGGTGTAACGCGAGGCGCTAGGCGCTATGTGCTAGGCGCTAGGGTTGCCGAGCTCTACCATTATGCTAATACCGTTAATACCGCGGCCTTCTCACACACCCCCACCCCCGTCTCCTCCACTTACTATTACAATTGCAAAGCCCCGGTCGGCACGAGACCGCAACCGTTCCCTATTACGGCGCGTTGCCCTCTATTATTCAGTGCCGTTCAATCACTTTCTCAACCGAAAGGGAGGATCCCACCCCCTCCCTCCACATCGGGGGGTTTTAGGTTGTACACAAAACCTGCCTAAACCGTAATAACTAGTCCATTTTAGTATATATAAATTAATATCATTTTCGTTTGGAAGATATTTATATCACATATATTTACATTACATTTACATATTACATATATTTAATTCGATGAATATCCCATTCCGCCCCGGGTGGGATGTCGTCGACGCAGCAGCCGTATCCCGGGGCTGTGAGACAAAACAGATGTGTGTTTATGGCCCCGTGGGTTGTGCTGGAAAAAGGCCGCCGCTCGGAAAATTGACAAAAGGAGGAGGCCGGAAGATCAAACGCGAGACCCGGGAAATAGCCATTTGGTTGCAGCCCCCGGAGCCCACGGTATTGCCCCCGCAATAACATCGTGATTTGTGTCTCCTCCTTGCTCCTTCATGATAGATACCTTGCGCTCATATACCTTTATTCTTTCCCCACAAATATATCCTCTCATCCGGCCCTTTTCCTTATTTCCTCCGGCAATAAATATACAATATTATATCGTATAACAACACGTTTCAGATTGGAAATTGATGTTTGCGTTACAGGAAGATCATAAACTTTATCGTCTGTTGAAATATTAACTAAATTGCTTGATTAGCGAAAGTAATTTATAATTGAAAATTATGTGTTAATGGCTGCAAAGTGTAATCAGATAAAAAGTACAATTTTTAATCAAAATATGCTGCTCATTTGGTACTATGGAGGCCAGTTGGTTATTCACATTTTCGTTATCCAATGTCTGTTGATATAGAAATTCGGATCCATATTCGACACTTTTTTCTATATTTCTGATATACAATGTGAAACATTTTGACGAATTATTACCATTCACGCTTAACATAGTCACACATGTTGTTTAACCAAACGACTTAAACTTTTGCAAGGAGTAAATTGACATTTGTCATTAGGTTAGTTTACAGTTCCGATAAGTCGTAGGCGCGTTATTTTCATGTTTTAAAGGGGGACACTACCTCCTCCACTTGATGATAATGCAATACCCGAGCTATTTCCTTTCCTATACAGAATTCATTACTCGTTCTCGCGATTATGGCTAATAACTAAGGGGCGCGGGAGGTGTGGTGGGGGGGGGAACGCCAACCCTATAGGAGGGGGAGGAGCCTCGAATCCGACGCCGGAAATTGCTACAGTGCTCCGTCTCGCTCGTGCTCGAGCCGCACAGGTATATACCTGTCCCTCTCTAACACTGTCCCTCTCTCGCTCGCTCTCCAACCGCTAAGTAGGCTCGCTCTTTCCATCTCGCTCACTCCCCACCCTTCACTCTTACCCCCTCCCTTCTCTCCTACTTAAGCGAACGTCTTAACGAACGTCGGCAACAATTTGGCCTTGCATTAGTTATGATGGGGGTTGCCAGAGGGTGGGGGAGAGTTTATACGGGTGTATAAACTGGGAAAAGGTGCCTCCTCCATAACAGAGAACTATAACAATAAAAGAACTTTCCATTTTTTCATAGAGAGTTTCAACCACTTTCGATTAATTTATAGTACAACTATAGGTAACATATTTTATCATATAAGGTTATTTAACCAATCAATAGAGATTTATCTCTATTATAAATTGGATTTATCCAATTATATGAAAAGTCCAAGTAATAATATACAACAAGTAAGTACTAGTAAGTAGTAACAATTTTACTACAAATTTCACATAAAAATGTGTATTTATTCGTTCAGTCATTCATTAATAAAGTTCACTTTCTTATTTATATCGTATCAAGGGGGTTAATGATACTCATGTTATACACACTCGTTGTGCGGGCTTAGCATCAGCGCCCGCTTTTTATTAGCCGAAAATATTTGAAATTACGCATTGTGTCGTGCCGGTTTAGTATTAGCGCCGTTACTATTTTATACAATAGATTGAGAATGGCATGGTTGTGTTCTGCAGGACAAGTATACTTATGCGCCCTGTCAATTAATAGGGTTCAGTGGGTTTGGATTAAATGTGAACTATTTTTCTCATTAATCTTTCAGATATTGTTGTTCTTATTGAATGTTGACAAAAATACAGATTTTGATTCTTTTATGGAATTTGTTTTTGATTTTTTTTTATAAATGCATATAAATTCTTATTTTAGTCTTGCGACAATAATATTGAACCATTGTTCTTCTCTTTTATAAAATCCAAATATGATAGATGGATAATACCGTATATACAATATACATCACAGCACATTAAATTATATATATAATGACATTGTTGCACATTTAAACGCAAATGTATTTTATAATTTATATAAAACAAGCGCGCACGTTTTATCAACTTGTTCTCCGTAACAACCCCCTGCCCCGGTCTGAACTTTTAAATTCAGTAATGAAAATATTATCAGTCGGTCTGACGTTGGCTCGTTCTTCCGGTAACAAATAAGAGGGCTGACTGAACTGCAGTATCGTGTTCGGGCGACTGTCAAACTTTTTAATAATATCCGTCAAAGGGGAACAACCGGACCTACCGATAACGCAAACTTTACCCAACAACTCCACTGAACACGGTGCTTTCTGGCGTAAGGAAACGTAACGACG
Organism: Lethocerus indicus; assembly: GCA_019843655.1. Taxonomy (NCBI): domain Eukaryota; kingdom Metazoa; phylum Arthropoda; class Insecta; order Hemiptera; family Belostomatidae; genus Lethocerus; species Lethocerus indicus. Next base: position 16,002,284 of record JACDQD010000008.1, read on the forward strand.
CCAATTGAAAATAATAAATTCTCCAGCTGCTCTCCTGAGTATAAATAGGTCGGAAGGGAGGATTATAGCGAATGCATATTAGTCTCATTAACATAATTGGCACATTTTCGTTTATAACTAACGAAATAGTTAGTATAATTCATCCTGAACTTCAGTTGTCCCTGCTAAGGTTAGAAAACCCTTCCATAGAAGACGAACGATGAACGTGGTCTTTATTTAAATTACTTGCTACAAAATCGAATTATTTTGTTCGTTTGAAAATTCTTTATTTGACAGTAGGTACACAAATCATTATAGACCACCCAATAACGTCAGTAGTAATATTTAAATATTTATTCTCTCGGGATTGTTAGTTTTTCTATTCCCTATCGTTCAAAAGTGTAACCACTGAAATTCGTAACGGGGAGGCGACGATATTCTACTATTTATTCTACCGTTAAATATGTCGAATACGTTTCTCATCGGCTCATACTTTTCCTCATTTTACAGGAAAAAAGGTTTATTCAACTAAAACGGGGGAAATCAAAAAGAGCCGGGGGTGATGGGGAGTTAGGGCGAGGGGGCGCTGCATCAATTACAGGTCCCGGGCCTGCTCTGGGGGCGATTGCAAACGGGTGGCTGCTTTTAAACGGATGCAGTCTGGTGTTGGTACCCGCTCACAGTAATACACCTTTAATGCTCCACCCGCCCTTCATCCTCCGTATTAAAAGAGCGCTCGGAGCCTGCGACTTAAAAGGGCCCTTTTAAGGGCCACCGCCCACCCTCCCTTCCGCTCGCCCTTAGTAATCAAACCGAAATTGTATAAATCCGCGAGAACAAATGGCCGGAAAAATATCGCGTCATCCGGTCGAGTTGGCCGCCTCAAAACTGATTCCTCCTCTCCCGGCCCTGTTTTATTTAAGGGCTTTCCCGGTCGGACCTTTTCAAAAGCCGGAGTGTGGGGGTAAGAAAGGGGCGGTAATCCGCAGTTGGCCGCCCTAAGCGTTCTTCGGGGCTCTAAATTATTCTCCGGCTCGCCTAATGTGATGGCCCCCCTCTAGGCGGCCGTTCCCCGGCTAAACCTCGCTCCTGCCCCCAGCCGTCCCAACTACCAACCCCGAATAAAGGAAAGTATCAACCAACAATGGTTTTAACTCTTGTTGTTAAAACCGACCTCTCTTTTTCCGCTTCTGTTTATCCTCTTGAATCCTTCGGTTTGGACAGAGCGTTCGGTCGATATATATCCGATTGTTGTTGATCTTCAGGGCTGCCTTAAGCTTCGTCACACAATTAATAGCGTTTAAATCGAATTGAATATATGAACGTATTCGAAAGGGAGGCCGTACGTGCCTATTGTTTAAGGAACGCGGAGCGATTTGCGATAGCGTTCCGCGAATGAAATTAAATTGCGCAAACGACTGGTGGCTGCGGTATTTGGTAGAGGGGGGGGGGCTGACAGCACTTCTTGAATACAAATAGGGGTTGAACAGTCGGCCAGTAACTCAACAGAAGAGACATTGGCCCCCAGTGTAATCACAATGTATTATCTTGTTTGGGAGAGTTAGAGAATCAAACTCGGCCGCCGGGACGAGGACGGGGACGGTTAATGCCCCAAGTTGGTTCTCATTTCCTGGGAGGGCGGCGTTTACGAGTCGGGGTCTGCCCAGTCGGTGTCTTCATTACGCCCAGCCCGGACACACATAATAGGCTCCTTATCTGCTCCACAATCCCTCATATACCCTGCCGCCCCGATATTCTAATACCGCCCAACCGCTAATGTTACCGAAGCTGTGATAGATTCGTTTGAGGACTGGCTTCGCATCTGCCCAGCCCCCCGGAAATAGTTCCGACGTCGATGTCTGGAAGCGGTCGGAGGCTTCCCTTTTGAATATCTATTCCAACGATCCAGTTATCATGGTCAATTACAAGGGCTCGTCACGCTCCGGTGAGCAACTAAAGATAAAGTTGTTTCATAAATGTATTTCATCCCTATAAAGAAGAAAAAAGTTTACTACGTTTTAATTTTCAACGAACATAGAAATAAAAATATTTCCGAGAGCTACCGGTAGCTCGCGATCGACGGTTTACCGACCCCCGGTTTATTACAATGCCTGAGGTGATGCTTCATTTAATTGTGTACGCGATATTATAATCTGGGGTAGTACCGCTACATGGTTTTTATAACAAAAATAGTAATTATTTAATATTTAACTTTGCCTGAATCATTTGCCGGATTGCTCGGAGTATCACTCAGCGATTGTTCGAGCTAACATGCATTCTTAAGATAAAAACGCTATCTATGCTCAATCGGTACATATTTACTGTAATAAAGTAATAAAATTCCTCAAGTTAGTTCGATTATTCCGATTTATTCCCAAATTCAAATTAATATTTGTCACAGAATTTTCGAATCGAGGTCGGAATGTGTTTCTATCGATCGACATTTTCCGACGTCGCCCTAATACCGGCTGTTTAAGTCCGGTGAGCGAAGGTCGGGAAGTGCGCGTATACTAAGTGAGCGAAAATCTGTGGCGTCTTCATTACCTCGATGGGAGAAGTACGGTTGGGAGTAGGTGGAAGGTCACGGCATAATCGGCTCCTTATCCCCGACCCAATCCCCTCGTATAACCTCATTCTCGGCACACCCCTCTCGCACGCCCCAATATCCTTATATTCCACTTTACTACTAATTGTATGGAAAGCGTGATAAGTTCTTCTGCCTGCCGGCAAACAATTAAAAAGAAGCCCCACCCCCGAAACTGTTTAAAAATATTAAAATTCCGAGAGCAAACCAGTTTGCAGGTCTAATGGGGCATCCTAAGTGCACTGTCACTACACCGCAGTTTTATATTTTTTCCCCAAACGTTCGCTTCCTTATCATCCGTATTTAACTCCGTTCCGGCTTATTATTGAAAATTAATTTGAAAATTCTAATCGCAGATCAACGCTCGAAGAAACGTCACGTCTCGATTTGGCGCCAGACGCGTGTTTTCAGCGCCCCATTCCGCCGCCGACCAGCCAGACTCAATTAAACGGTGAATTGCCCGCGTACAACTTCCCTTTCCGGCTGGCGATATACGGCCCAAGTTAGTTTTCTCGGTTAGTTCGGACGAAATATTATATTTCCCCGGTTCGGAGCTATCTCAGGCAGAATTAGCATTTATACGGGGGCGGAGACCTGGCTGTTGAATCTCTCTCGAACAGGGCGCTATTACCGGGCACGGCGGTGGGAAGGGAGGGGGTACTGGGGTGGTGGTGGTACTGGGGTACTGGTTGCTCTAAGTAAATAGGAGCGAGGAGTACGAGAAACACCCCGTTTGAAGTGGGGCGGAACTCGACAGGTTGCGTCCTCAAATGAAATGTTAATGGGGAGCTGTGGCACAATTGCCGGTGGCTCTGTCCAGACTTTAACCTTTAACCCACCCCCGGGGTGACGTTTACGGTTTCGGACAGTGCTCCCACACTCCTCCCGCCTCGCATATTTATAGCCGACGCCGCTTTCCCCACCTTTCCGAATAATTGAAATGTTTAATCCTTGATAAACGTGGGACCTTGATGCATTCCGCTTGTAAAACTTTGAGTCGATGAGCCTACGAAAAAATTATAAGAATTGTTTTAACACTACCGGACATTGTATATCCCTGCGAAACATTGAAAAGTTGTCGATCTTGAAGATTACCATCAGCGTGGAAATGATCGACCTTTTTTAGTTGGTGACAGCAAATAAACTTGAAATATAAGTAACACTGTTACGAATAAAATTCTAATATAGCGATAGATGATGGCAGGAAATTGTTATTCCTCGGACGAACTTAATATTACGCCAATAACAGCGTACTGTAAATGCTGAGAAAATGTTTCATCGGCGGCTGTAATTCCTATAACTTCAGTTTAATGCTATCGGAGTACAAACTGACAATAAGTAACGTATCAGTAACAATCGAGCGGGTCGGGAATAGAGATTCAAAATATTAAAATTCGAACCATTGCATCTATTTTTTCCATAATTTTCTACATCTTTGTTGAACTTTCGTTACAAATCTGAACTAAGCGGCTGGCACCTAGTAATTAGATTATTGGGGATTGAAACAGAAGCTGTTATCGGTGGGCTTCCAGAGGCGTCATGGTGGCCCGGAGCAACTGTCTCGAAACAAAACATGGCCGCCAGATTAGAACTCCCGTCAACTAACTTACTATCGGAATCAAACTTACTTCAAATATTTTGAAGAGATAATAACTTCGTTTTGAGCATCGTTTCCAACGAATAAAGAGAATCACATATTTTAAGGGACTCACGCTCGGTAAAGTTTCCCTAGCGGCCAAAACAGAGTCATTTTTTTCAAAGAACTAGTAGGAATAAATCCTGTATTTTTAAGGCGTTATTATTTTTATTTTTATTTTATAACTATTTGAGAAATGTAAAATTAGTTACAACACTACTACAACATTGGTGCTGGAAATTAGATTGGGTTCGTAATTAATTGGAAATTTATTTGGATTTTGCTCGATTTATTTTCTATTTTCTTGACAGATTTGTTCGTTTCTTGGAATAACGGCTTAACCTTCCTTTCTTGGACTTTTCTTTTGCGATAAGTCAGCACAGAGAAACATTTCCGAGCCGAAGTATTTAAGAGGGGAATATAATAAAAATCAAAGAACATTCAAAGAATTCGGACTTTGAATTGTTCGCTGCCGGGACGGGTCCGAAGTTACAATCCGGATATCGGTCGGATATCACCGCAGATAATTCCGATTCTTCTCGAACCTCTTTCGAAATTGGTTTTTGGGAAGAATTAACCGAATTAACAATGGGCTGAGCGACAGGACGGGCCGATGGTGGGAGGGGCTTGTCCGGCTGCCAGCATCTCCCCTTGAAATATCGCATTCAGAATTAAATACCTGAGCCGGCTATAAATTATTCAATGAATTCCCCCCACAGTCCCGGGAGCGGTCGAGAAAGGGGTCCCCCGCTCCTTCAGGAATTGCAGCAGGAGGACGGGATCAGTCATTCAACGGTGGGACGGGGGTGGAGGGGGCGGCGCCGAAATTGCTTTCAAACTCGTTTTAAACTCAAAGTTTCCAACAATTCTCATAATGGCGGTAATTAACATCGCTCGTTATTTAATTTATTGAATTTAATACCGGGATACGACCGACAAAACTTGATTCGGAATTCCGAATGTTAAAAGCCACGGAAGAAACGTTTAGACGCGTGGCGCTAATTTGAAAGTGCCGGGCGGCGATCTTCTATGACTATGATTCCTCTCTTTCTGCGGTTAGACCAGAACAAAAATGGATGCTGACATGACAGGAGAAAGTCGTTTGTAATAGTCTACAATACCCCATTGTGCGATGGAGGAACTGAATCTAGAGAAATTGATGACATTAAGAGTTGCGATAGGAAAGGCCAAATTTCCTTTATTAGAGAACGTATATGTTTGTGTGTATATATATAATAAATAGGGTCATTCCTTTCTTCCTATATATATATATATGAAGTAGAGAAAAATAAAGAGAGGTGGAAGAGAAGTAGAATGTCGCGAAAGGGCAGGGTCCGGAGTAATAATCATTTTCCAGTAACGGTGGGGACGTGTGCTGTTGCCGGGGGAGCGGGCCTGAAGTAGCAACATCAAACTGCAATCATGCTTTAAATCATTGCCGCAGATGTTGCCGAAACAATTGGGCGGGGTGGGGGCGGGGGCGGCGAGGTGAGCTCGACAACTTCCCCTACGTGTCGCCCTCCAACCCACCCCACCTCCGCCCCCAAACCCCGCAGCCTATTCCCCCTTTCTCCTAAGCCGGACCAAACCCGATTTCGCGCTTGGAACTTGAGGGACCGACGTCCTTCGCGTCCACTAAGGAGTGGGGAACGCTATTGGGTCACGGACCACTTTAAAAAAGTCCGTCGTCGTTAAAAGAAAAGAAAGAAAAGGGTGCTAGGAGGAAAGTATAAGTCCATTTAGGCGAGTTTAACCGACTGTAGAAGCATGGTGGAATCTAGAAGAGACATATCTTCTTCCTTTAGCTTTTGTAGTACTTCTTCACTGTATTGCTGATAAATATTATTACCAACATCGTGATTTTTATATTTAAATGTTATAATTTATTCCTCGACAGTGCGGTTTTAGAATGGTTGTCTCCAACTTTCCTGCCTGGTCCAGCCCCAGCAGCACCTCACTCTCGCTTAGCCGAGTCCACGTTCTCTAGTTCGGTTTCCCGCCAAACTTCCTCTAAGAATTTCATATTTTTTTCCGGTTTACATCTTAGTATTCGTCGTTCGCTGTTCGAATGGTGTCGGGCTCACTGAGCCGAACGGGCGAACTGATTCCGCAGGGCGTTAAATTCCCATCCGGTAACAAGAAAGAGGCCTAACGAAGTAGGGGCCCCCTGTCTCGGACCCGTAATGCGGTGGCTTTGTTCGTCACCGTCGGGCGGACTCATTTTCCTCGGAGCCTTAACCCAACATGAATAATATTTTTAAGGCAAGAATTTTCAACGCTTCGGTGGCACCTTCCAAAGGGAAAAATCGGCACGACCTTTCCGGCCACCGTTGCAGGTAAAGTTGGGTACTATTAACTGCCCGAAACGAATTAGCAGTAACGTATTTATTTGTTACGTGTATTATTTATTTATTCGGAAATATGTGCAGATTTTCGTCGTAGTTAATTGGCTAAATTAAAGCTACAATACCGCCCTAGTCACTCATCCATTTTCAACAATTTATTCTATTTAATTACGCTTTTAATGTTCTTCGAAAAATTATATATGAAAAAATTTCGAAAAAATCACATTGTTTTTATATGCAATATTTTGATTCTTAAACTCCAACGGAGCAGACGTTATCGGGAATTATTTAGGGATACAGTCAAATACAGCGGACTTAATCGAACATAGAGAAAACGCGTTGTCTGGTTTCATCAGTGCTGAAGCGGGTGACACTAACTAACCTACAAATCTTGTCAGATATTAGCCCGAGGGGTGACAGGGGTGAGGGGGCTATTTGTTGGGCGGGTGTGACGTCACTTTCTCACCCTCCTCCACCGGTGGGCTTCCTCCGCCGGCGGCCGGCCTCTTCCCCCGGCGCTATCTCTCCCGACTATCGTCATCTCTGCCTCCACCCCCGCCCCCGCCTCTGACTGGCTCTACCTCTATTTAATTAAGCCCGGCTCCCACTCGGGTGACTAATGAGGCCACCTTTTATAACCCCCCGGTGTAATATATGAGGGCGGAGCGCCGTGGCGATACACGTGTAAACTAAACCCACCCATCCCCCTCCCACCGTCGCCAACGCTCAAAAAGCCGGCCACGGTTTTAACGGTCGAATATGATTATGGAAGATATGTTTCCACGGTACACGCGACTGATTTCATACACTCGACAGCCCCCACGGATATATTTTAATGTCGATTAATTACACGCATAATTTATACTTTTTTATCTTACGAGTGTTTTGAAGTTAATTTATATCCACTACCACCTATAACAACGGGCACTCGTTACAATAATACTAGTTACTAGATAATACTAGTTACTAGTAATAATATTACAAAATTCGATTCGTGTTAGAGAGTTTATACAATTTCAAAAATAAATTTTTTTGTCGGAATTTTCTCGGCTGTTACAAGAAATGGCCGCAATTTGGTGAGGAGTTTTTATCCTCTATGCTTTATTAAATTTTAAATGAAACGTGCATCTATTAATGGTTTATTCATCACTATACTCTGTTAGAGGGGGGGAACAGAAGGTCGGTCGAGCTTCAAGTTAGTGGGCCGGGCAAAACAAGCCAGCCGGCCGCGTTTTGTTTTTTATTAGAACAAACACAGCCCGCGCTATCACTAGACGTCCTCGTGGCCTTCAGCCGAGGCAATACCTCAGCTGCATACCTCAAATGTAGATGGAAAATCACAGAGGCTGGGAATGAACTAGACCTTATGAATTTCAATAATAATTGTATTTGTAGCTGTAGCTATAATTACAGTTTGAAATTGTTGGTTGTAATTTTTAAATTTAAAAATGAAGGCACAAAAGCAGCTGTTATTTTTTTGATAGATATCAAAAAATCTCAAATTTTGGCACATTTGAAGGAGAATGACGAGAGAGTATAAAAACAGATTCGTCTAAATATTTAATCGCATTCCTGAGAAAACAACGCCACAAAGTCTAGCAACATTTGTATCGTCTTGACATTGGTAAGCGAAGTGAACCATGAACTAATTACTTATTTAACAAATTACAAGGTACGAACCGAGCGACATTTCGTAAAATTCAAATTCTGCCCGTAGGTCAAAAAGAATTTACATAAGACGTCCCTTTATTGGCTGCGAAACCTCTTCCTCAGTTTCCGCGATCCTCCGTTTCAGACGGTCGTCCAAACTTATGATATAGGACATCCAATATTGCGTAATTGCGTCGATAAATTGTTTGATTATGCAAGAGGTCCCTTTCTAATTAAATAGTATTACAGGCGCTGTTTCGGTCGGGCCCCAATTCTGGGGGCCGGTTCCCGCTCGTCTTCATTTCCCGTAATTACAAGGCTTGTTAAATTGAAGATTCCGGCTTCATTTTTGGCAACGTTGCAGTTTTTAAAGTACAGTTTATATTTCTCAGTATTCTTAAAATCATAGGTTGTCATGTGTTAAGGTGACATATATATATATATATATATATATATATATATATATATATATATAAGGGGTGATGGGGAACGATAAATAAAAACAATCCTCGATCTTATAATCGAACTAGGATGGGAATGGGAGTGAAATATCTCATGGAGAATGTAGGCCAAAATCTACCAATGTAGACATTAATCGGGATATCTGCTCAAAATTAAAAACCGACGTTGATTTAATTAAACGGAATTATACGAAAATTTGGCCAATTACTTAGTGCGACATAAGGTGTATGCTCGCGGAGAAAAGTTTAATTCAATTAGGCGACGTTGGAGGGGCTGCTTACGGAGAGGGTATCTTTTAAGAGGGAGGTTAGAGAGGACGAGGGGACAAGTTTTGTCCGGTATTGCGGCCGGAAATTAGCGTGTCCGAGCGGGCAACAGTTGCGCCGGCTCGGCAATAATAAGGGATTATTGAGGGAAACGAAACCCGTTGGAGGGAGGGGGGGTAGAATCCGGAGGAGCAGTGGGCCAGAATGAGGGGGGGGCGGCACAATTTATGCCCTCAATACGGCCCCCCCATTCCACCCACAACGCGGAAGCGCTCCGATTAAAATGGGCTCCCTGTTAAAATCGTCCTGATTTTCCGCCTCCTACAGCCTGTTCCACTCTCAGTCAAGATCTCCCTGACCGAACGGGGTGAGGCGTTTCTTTTGCCCTGTTAATACAACGCGAAGCCAAACGCGAAATGCAGAAGGATAGAAACGTCGGTTGAGACGGCCCACTGAAGAATGTCATCCTGTATACTCTCCTTTTGATTCTATCAATGAGCCCAATTAATCATTTAAGTTTTGTAGTACCGTAACTCTTACCTTCTTTTGTCTCCACTCGCCGGTTCGGCCCCATCCTGCTTTGGCTTCTCGCCATCTTCAGCAGTCAATGAATTAGTAAAGCAATCGCGCACGGCGATGGCGGCGCAGTGCCAAAGCAGCTGGGGTGGTCCATCGGCCCCGTATGCCTCATTAATATTACCGACATACTGCTCAGCTAATGATTGGGAGAAGCACAAACTTGCCGATCGCAGTTCGATTCTCCGAATTTTTAAATTAACCTGTTAACCGGGGAATTCCCGTTTTAATTACGCAGCATATAACGGGCGCGAGCTCACTAGGACGTGTCAGTACGTCACGCCCGGAGAACGTAATTTCGTATCATTATTTTTTTTTATTTATGCTTAAAATAAATGAAAAGACTATGAAATATATATGTTTTCGTTTATATATATATATATATATATATATATATATATATATATATATATATATCACAAAGGAAAATACAAAATTACAAACAAATACAAAAAAATACCAACAAAAATATGGAAATATCGAATTAAGAAATTATAAATTTTACAAACAGTTTACAAACAATTATAAAGAGTACAACAAATATATATTTCTTATTTAGATACACAATAAAAAATATAAAAAAGTTAATAATTACAGAACAATAAACAAAAGCGCACAAATAAAATAGAAATATTAAGTTTAAAAAATTAAAATATGTGAAAATTTAAAACTCAATTTCCGTGTGATATATTTTAAAACAATTGTTGATACATAGTGCTACCTTACAATCCGTGCTACCGTTCACGTGGGACACATGTATCGATGACTATATCTCTGTTGTACGAAACTATACGTCCCACCCGTTCCAGGGCGCAACATATATTTCAAGGACGTATTCATATGTTCTACCCGTACTGTTTAGGTTTGACGTATTTATACGTCCCGCCCGGTTAACAGGTTAAAACTGTTTTAGACGCCCAAATTAATCCTAATTTTTAACGTTTTTGTTTAGTGGTCGGCGAACTGGATTTTGAATATCATCTCATGAACAATTGTATGTCTACACTCCCTTGTTTGGTCTATAATTAAACAAGTGGACTTTCTTAACTCTCGTGCAGTTACACTGACTTCGCCAAATTCATCCAATAATAAACCCAACGGACCAAATACAACTGTCCTTTAGCTCTTGTATAATCTGAAATTTATTGTTTACATCTCTTGTATAATCTGTTATCGTTGCACCGTTTAACCATTTTGGTCCAGGATGTAGTACCATAATTAGAAGGGACCTATTTCTACCTATCCCCCAAATTATGTGTGCTTAACCGCGATCCATAATTTCGAAGGTACGGCAGTGAAATGTCTGGCTTTCGACATTCTTAATGTTATTAACTTGCAGAGAGAGAGAGAGAGCCGTATCCTTGTCGAATTGGACATGAGTGAATCCCTGGAGGAGGGTTCGAAGGTGACCACTCACAAGTGGGTGGACGATATTGAAAGCATATACAACATAGAGCTTTGTCTTTTGGGTTTTATCCTGGCGTGCTTTCTCGCCTTCTGCGGCTACTGTCTCATTCAGACGTTGTCCGTATCATTCTCTTCTACTCAATATTTAATAAATGTATCGGTGTAAAACAGTGAGAACTGTTAGCTTGAAATGTTAAACGCAAAAAGCGAGATACAGTACTTTACCTACACCAAATCAAAGCTAGGACTAGGCTGGAGCCTCTTGAAATTCCCACACAGATATACTTTCGTCATGTACTATTTTCCAATGGTGTGTGTGTGTGTGTACCAATTTTGTCCTAATTCTCAGTGTGTAGAAGGCAAAAAACATAACTTGTTGGTTAAAAAATATCAGATATATGGAAACAAATTTGTAACCCATTACAAACAAATGAAATAAGTACTAAAAATGTATATTATAACAGGAAATCTATTATAGCAGAGAGATAATATCATAAATATCTCAATGGCCTGTTCATTAACTATACAAAGTAGAGTACCTTAAAGGTATTTATAGTGCACATATGTGTGAATACATACATGTCTTAAATATATATGAAATCCCTAATTTCAAAATAAAAAATATTAATTGTTGCCAAAAGGAATACTTTTAATACGCATAATTAATGAACTGTTTTCAGATAATTTCTGTTCATTATTTCCAGGAAAAATTCAAAAGAGGAAATAAATAACAGTCAAAAATTGTGAGTAACATAATGCTGCTATTTCTAAAAAATTTTAATGAAAAATATTTTAACTGAAAAATGTGTTTTGAATTTTTCAGATCATCAGAAGAATGTTTACTTATTGAAGAAATGCTGACTCAAGCTGGTGAACGCCTGGATATTTTGGAGAACAACACAAAGTTATTATTGAAACATTACCAGAAAAAAACAAAGGTAGGCTAATAATATTTATTAATATATACTTTAGAATGCTGTTAATATAATTCGTAGAGAAATGCAGAATTTTTGTCATTAATATTATTAATATGAAAGTGCCTGTTAAATTTAAAAATGTTTCTGTCATTATTATCATGAATCAAACACTGATTTTTATTTGCAACATTTCTCAGTGGCAAATGGCAATTTCAGAACAAATTAGAAATAATTGAAATACACTCTATGTAATATATTATGTATGTATTAGTTGATGTTCAATTTCAGGAGAAAATAAATACTGACGCTGAATGAATAATCATGTGCAGTGAATATTAGTTGAATTAAATTATATAATTTAATTATTACATAGCATGATATAATTTTATTTAGCTCACTGCTTAAAGACATTTAAATTTACTGAATTTAAGCATAACATACCGGTTTTTGATTGAGGGAACAGGAAAATATTAGATGAAAAAATAAATAAAAATATCGTATAAAGTAATTTGGTATTTTGGTTTTAATAAGCAAAGGATATAAAAGGAAAATAAAAGGGTGTAAATAATGTGAGGTATATATTTGAAAATAAATTTATTGAAAATCATTACATATTAATGCCTTTCTTCATTTGATTCTTATTAAAACACTTTCATCATTGCGCCATCAAAGAATAATAAATTATACTTGAAAGGTATAAATAATTAAATGAATATATGGCCATTATATTTTCAGTACTAATTATATTTAAATTAATATAGATAATTATTTACAATATGTTCAAAAAATAGTCTAATGCCTAAGACAACTAAGAGGTAAATGCAGAAAGATAATAAATTAATTATTAGTAGAAATGAAAGAGTCAGTTATGCTGTCACTGTTGTTACTACTTCCAAGGTATGAGGTAAACAGGATAATATATATTAACTCAGTTGTTTTGCTGCTTAATCCATTAACAATCTTACCTGTCATGCAGCCTCATACATTTAAAGTAATCAATTTGCCTTAGTTTATTTACAAGTCTATATTATTAAATACAAATATGTTGTACAAGAGTCAAACTTCAGTCACTACAACCTTTACTAAACCAGTCTTGCCTAATTGAGGATAACCGAAAGGTTGTAGCAAAGTTTGCAACATTCAATAAATTCCTTTGCAATTCACAGGTAGCAAAGACATTTAATGAATTCCACGTTATTTTTAATCTGATATCCAGGCTAATCAGTCTTTAATACTGATTCCTTTGTTGAATCCTTTACATTATTAAATTTGATTTAATGTCAAAATGTGTCACTGCGATGACTTCTTTGTGACCGATTCAGGAATCTGTGTTGTTTCCAAATCTTGTTGAGTGCCAAGATACTCCACAGTTGCTGTCACTTCATCAACTGGTTCCTGCCAAACAAATATACCTCGTAATTAGATTATATGTTCTAATATGTTGTTTATAGTGCAAATAAATTACAATCTCTTGCAACTATTATTCAATCTGATTTATTTAAAAAAATATTTATTCATAATTAAATCGGGGAGCCTCGAAATGCGGTATAATTACTTTATTCGGTTGAGAGTTTGTTTTGGATTCTCGATTGCTCTTATCTTCTGCAGCCACTGAATTTGCGTCTCCTGAAAAACAAATTTGACTTATTCCATGGACGGGCTTAAAAATGAAAAGAGAACTCTATAGATTGGCGAAGAAATTATCAATGAGATGAAAATAGATATAAATTGTTGAATTAAATACAGAGCCAAATATGTGTGTCTATTGAGAATTATAGTTAATGGATCAATAGCCACTTTGAATTGGATTCGAAAATTAGAGGAGGTACAGTTTATAAAAACTGGAACATACCTTGGTCTGTTGAAATTCCTCTTGCCACTCGCTGCCCGTTCTCGTTTATCAATTGGCCGTTTTTCTCGTTGCCACCTTCAGTATTTCCGGAAGGTGCGGATTCGGGACCGTTCGGCCAAATCGGCAATGGCGTTACAACGTACACCTTTTCTTTCGTCAAAGGCGATATTGAAACTTGAAGTTTTTCCCACGGCTTCGGCGTCTCTTCGGTGGTCGAAGACATTTTCGTGTCGATGAGTGCCCAACTGTTAACCTCGTGGATAATGTCGGTGTCGTTCTCGTTGTGATCGGGCACTTTTTCGTGGGGTAGTTTGATTGTCCTGACCGGGTAGTGTTGGCTCGCCGCCACGTCATAATCTGGATTCGTTCCCGCCAGCTCCTTCTGGATTTCTTTCTGATTTTCCAGGAAAGTGGCGGGCGTCGTCAAATATTCGTCCGGTATTTTTTTCGATTTGAACCTCAAGATGTTCTTGATCGCGTTTAGATCCGCGTCCCGGAACCCTTCGGCGGTCCATTTGTCGATGTTCTTCTGCAAGCGGACGATGTCCACCGAATCCTCCTCGCCGCGGAGGAGGGCGCGCAGATTTTTGGCCAGGATGTGCTGTACGTTTCCGGAATTTTGCCCGTTCTTGTCGGCCCCCTTGTTCGATTCCTCGTTGTACCCCGTCTGGAGGAGCTTGTTCATTAATTCCGGTGGCAGAGAATTCAATATCTGGGCGCCTTCGAAGTTAGACAAGTGGAGGTGTTCGAGATTTTCCGATCCGCTGGCCGACAGGGGGACGTGCTCTTGGGACTGTGGCTCGGCGGGCCCGTAAATGCTTTGCAGTTCGGGCAAGGTGCCCCTGAACGGCGGCACTTTTCTCCCCTGGTTGGAAACCGGAGGGTTTGGCCATCCGATTTCGCTGGCCAGCTGAGGATCTTTCGCTAATTTTTGAACAGTCGTGTATGGCACTATGATCTGATGAATTTGTTTTCCATTATTGCTGGGAGGAGGCTGCAAAGGCGGTTGGGAGGTCGCGAACGGCATCGGGCGGCTCGTAAAAGGCGCGGGAGAAATTGGATGACCGAAGCCGGCCCATTGGTTCTGATCGTAATTTTGCTGCTGGCCACCCTGATTCTGTTGTCTAAAATTGTTATTTCCCACGTTCTGAGTCAAATGGCTCGTATTGTACGGTTGGAACGTTGGAGTCTCTTGAGAATACGGTTCTGTGCTGGTACCTACTACGGTACTCGAGTAACCGGGAGAAATGCCCGAAGTCGAATAATGGATAGTCGACACTGAAGGGGTAATCGAAGTTTCGGTAGATGTGACGATACCTTGAGCCGACGGACCGCCGAACGAGTTCATTACGACATCGCCCGGATGCCGTACGGTACTAGATTCGTGGTTCAGCACCAAAGATTGCTTGTTGATTTTGTGGTTCGTCGGGAAACTGTTAGTAGGGTCGGAAACGGACGGTTGATTAATGGAAGGCGCCTTTTCGTTGTCCTGATTGACTTTAGTCTGTTGAACGACATTATGCTGTAAATTGTGATGAAACATGCCGTACCCCAAATTAAAGTATTTGGGCAAGTCCGGCACATCGACGATAGGCGCGTGAATAATGTGCATCGGATATTCTATGGTGGATACGTACTCCGAGAGAGGAATACTCTTAGTGACTTCCACTGTCGTCGTGCTAGGGCCGTTTTGTGACGTGGTTATACTCGATGCTTCGTGTGCCGAATCGCTTAAAGGTAGTTCCCCAAAGTTGCCGATAGCCGATTTGCCGTCTTGAGATTCCGTGACAGCGGGCTCCGAAGGAAATTCCGGGCATTTCTTGCACCCTTGATTCGCATCGGAAATCGTCAAGATGACATTTTCGGGCATTTTCGGCGGTTCCAGGTGAGATGGTAAATAATCTTTGTTGAACTGGCCGTGGCCGAAAATGGGGGGGATGGGACTTTGGCTGAGTTCCGGGAAGGGGATCGGATTGAAGTGTAGAGATTTGTAAACGTCACCGGGTTTTTCCGGCGGAGGTGTCAGGAATTGTTGATAGCTTACGGAGATGGAAACAGGGTGAGAAGCCTGCTGCTGCTGTTGTTGATGTTGGTGGTGGAACTGTTGTCCCAGATGTTTGGGGCTGTGATAAAGCTGAGGTGGAAGGCCGAAGATTGGTCCGGGTTTAGGAGGACCGAAATTGGCCGGTGGTTTAAGAGGGCCGAAGTTGGCTCCGTGTTTAGATGGGCCGAAGTTGGCTGCCGGTTTAGGTGGACCGTATTCCTGCTTTGGAGGGCCAAAGTTGGATCCGGGTTTAGGCGGACCGTACTCCTGTTTCGGAGGACCGAAGTTGGCACCCGGTTTAGGCGAACCGTATTCCTGCTTAGGAGGGCCGAAAGGCGGTTTGGGAGATCCGTATTCCAATTTAGGAGGTGGGCCGTGACGGAATTTCGGGGGTCCGAAGACGGGTAATTTAGGTGGGCCGTATTGCGGTTTCGGATGGCTGCCGTCTCCATGGGAGCCGAATTGGGGTTTGGGAGGTCCGTATTCGGGCTTTGGTGGCCCTAATTCGAGGTTTGGTGGACCGTACTCTGATTTGGGTGGGCCGTATTCGGGCTTCGGGGGTACGACTTCAGATGTCGGCGGTCCGTATTCCGGTTTAGGAGGTCCGTATTCGGGTTTAGGAGGTCCGAATTGAGGTTTAGGGGGTCCGTATTCAGGTTTAGGTGGGCCGTATTCAGGTTTAGGAGGGCCGTATTCGAGTTTAGGAGGTCCGTATTCCTGTTTAGGAGGTCCGTATTCCGGTTTAGGTGGAGCAGGTTCCTGTTTAGGCGGTCCATACTCGGGCTTCGGCGGACCTAATTCTGAACTGGGAGGTCCGTATTCGGGGTTGGGGGGTCCGAGTTCCTCGTTAGGCGGCCCGTATTCGGTCTTGGGCGGGCCGTATGAGGGTTGGGGAGGCGCCAGGTCGGAATTGGGCGGGCCATATTCAATATCTGGAGGGCCCAAATCGAGTATGGCGGGGCCGTGGTTCGATGGCCCGTATTGCTGATCGGGAGGGTGAGGTCCGTCCAATTTCGGTGGCCGCTCGAACTCGGGAAGGCTTAATTCAGCCTGGAGAGTAGGTCCTTGAATATGTGTCGGTGGCCCGTATTGAGGCTTCGGCGGAACGTAGTCCGGCTTAGGAGGGCCGTATTCAGGCTTGGGAGGGCCGTACTCCGGCTTGGGGGGACCGTATTCAGGCTTGGGGGGGCCGTACTCAGGCTTGGGAGGAGCGTATTCCGGCTTGGATGGCCCGTACTGGGGCTTCGGGGGACCGTACTGGGGTTTCGGAGATTCGAAGTTTAATACGGGAATAGCTCCCAAACTTATAGTCGGCAACTGAATGTTGTAATTTTGTCCGTTGTCGTTATAAACGGCGGATACACTGCCCAGGGCCCTGGCGACTGGCACCCAGGGCACCTTGTTGCAAGGGTTGCATTCCTTACTGTGTCTGCCTTGGTGGGGCTGTTTGCCCGTGTGAGGGTGCGGTTTGGGGCCTGCCTGGGGCCAGAACCAACTGGCCAGCTTCTGAGTGAAGGAGGTGACCGGGTCCGCGTGTTCCGAGATTCCTCTCTGCTCTCTTTGGTTGGCTTCTACTTCGGGAGGCGAGAGGTGAGGCGAAGGCACCGGCTGCAATGTCACGCACACCACTCCCAACGGGATAATTAAAAACACGACCTGCAACCGAAATAACGAGTATAATATGATTACTGCATAACTCTTCAGTTTGAAGATTCTGAATCACTATAAATGTTTTTGTAAGCGCGAATGCAAACCAAACATTTTGTGAAACATTGAACGATATATAGCAGATTTCCTAAAAAAAATGGCGATATTAATTCTAAACGTTTTCTGGATTACTGAAAGAATGTAAGTTCCAGCGAATGACACTGGCGTTCTCAAACAATGACATACGTTTGTTTTATGATCCTTTTTTCCTAATTCCACTTAATTTCTCTTCTCGCTACGTCGCGTTCATAGTTTTTATTAACCGACATTGCGTTAATAGTAAAATTATATGAGGTAATTCGCTCGTTCCGTAACTGCATTCGTAATAAAATTAGTTACGAATCGATATTACAGAAGTTAAATGGGCTTGCACGGCCACTGAGAGTTGGGGCATTGAGTATTGTAAATAAAGCGAAGGGGGTTTAATTTATTCCTGTAATCGATTAAGGAACTCCTGTAGTCCGAAACGGAAACCAGTAATTCACATTAGTTCGGTCTGGATTGGATGCGTGAACCGGTGTTTTGAAACAAAAGAAATTTTATCGCGGAAGGTGTAAAAGCCAGAGTAGGGAACAAGGAGAAGGCATTAGCGGGGTAGAAAGTGGCACGCTGGGTCCCATGACCGGGCCATGTCGTAGATTCCCTACGGGTCTGATCCGTGACCCACGATTTTCGAGAGGTCACGACGTCCAATATCAGAAACACAGGCACGCAACTTGGTCAAGTTCTCCTGCTTTTTGATTTAAATAGAAGTGATATAAGTTATTCTCTAGAAAATCATGCTTTACACACACAAATGACAAGACTTTATACCTACTTCAGTATGGGGAAACGGTAATGTCAACACCAGACCGGATGACCGGACGAAACAAGAGTAATAGACTTTTTCTGTTCTAGATAATGAAAGAAAAAACAAACTTCAAAGCCGTAAAACTTAATAATACAGTAGGGCTCAGCCAAACCATCCAATAACAACCTTTAAAATACTATTTAGTTAAATAATTTTGTCTTCCCAAATGTGAAGTGCAGAAATAGTCAAATAACGTTGTCCGAAGTTAAACAGGGGAATTACTCATTGTAACACTGCTGGCCTACTGACTTATGAACCTCCTGTCCGAACTTTCATTAAGGAGAAATTTCTCTTCATCCGCCTAAATATGTCCTTGGCCGGTATGCCAACAGTATAAATTGTAAACGATACCCTATGCGCATTTAATGAAAATAAAGCTGTTTTACAAAAAAAATAATCAGCGGTAAATGTGTGGGGTGTAGGCCATAGAGCGGGGCAGCTTCCAGTGTGCTAGGATACTGTGGGCCAATTTCCACACAAAAGTTAAATATCATTTTATTATACCATAAAATAGAATGTCCGTGCTTGGTATTTTTTGTTAAACTATACATGGTATTTTGTTAAACTTCTGTTAAAGAAGGAATAATAGTAAATCGTTTAAATATGTTATATCTATTAATATTGATATCTATTAATAGTCGCAATAAATTTCCCTATAACTCCCGGACGACTTCGTATCCCTTCGTATCCCTTTGTTTCGATCCACACCAGGATTCTGGGAAACTTTCATCGCATTGTCCGAGCGTCCCAGTAGGCCTCCAATATTTCGCACGCTTAATAGGCGGCAATGAAGGCGGGATAAAACCCAAAGGCCTAATCTCTCCGATACGCATACTCATGTGTGACGTGTGAACCGAGCCGTTGCACAGAACTTACGAACTCCCCGCTGCGTTTTCCATCTAATTGGCGGGCTTCGTTTTAATCAAAGACAATTGGAACAAAATCGAGGCGAACGGTAATGGCTCTCTTTCCATCGCGACCAATTACTCTTGTCCTCGAATCGGTTAATCTTCCGAAATTGCCATAATTTCTGGTTTAATACAATAGCAAGGTGGATCCCATGCTATAACGTTGCTATAATGTTTTGTCAGATATTGTTTGCGATCGCAGTTGATATACATCCGATTGCATCAATTGTTTTGAACTGGTTTAGGTGATAAGTCAAACACACACGCTCCAGAGACTATGACAACGACTGTTGATTTGTAACAAAATAGGTTGGCCAGCAATGGCATTCGAATTGATATATTGTGATCGGTCCACCTACCGATGTGAGGGGGCTAAACTGTCGCCATATAGGCGAGTAGTCGGCGGCTAGAAAGCAGACTGGCCCCGGGCCTAGAAACAAGTTCTTAAAAGCCGAGCGACGAGTACTGCAAGCACACTATCGGAGCCAAACCGATCTGACGGACTTTCGTTGGGAGGATGGGCGTAAGTTATAAAAAAAAATCGTAAAATGAGTTCGATTTAAATGTCGCCGCCTTTTTATGTACTTTCACCTGTATAGAGAAAGTGCTCTTTTTTAAGGTGATACAAAAAGAATGTTGACGTTCCTTTTTCGGCGCAGAATGAAAATAGTGCCCGGCCGGTTAGAAACACAGGTAATTGTCGGCCTCCGTATAATTACGAGTTAATATAAAAACGTCGATTTAAAATTGCATCTGATCGATTCTAAAGTTGTACAGCATTTATGACTACGAGAGTTACCAAAAGATTTTTCGGCACAGTAACTCTAGTTCTGATGTTTTAATCAGTCTGAAAATAATTACTTAAAAATTTTATAGCATGATGCATATATTCAAACGTTAGGGTAGGATTGCGTCCTTGTTCTTGGACGGATGGTATTCTTAATGATTAAAGTTGAAAAGCCGGCATTCATTATACATCACTTCTATAACTGTAATACAGTGTTTATTGTAGTTTTCACGATGACGTGAATTTCGAGAATTTCAAAAGTGTAGCGATATTTTTTCTCTGTGCACGAGAATATTAAACGTGACGCGATGGTGATGTTCGATGTATGGAATTCAGTTCCTATCGGCGGGACTGGGCCTTCACGGGCGTGCCACTTTCAGGGGAGATCCGGCCAAACGATTCGGCACTAGCTCATCACTTTTACGAAAATTCGACGGCTTTGTAGCACCACAAATGGTGATCGGCCTTTGGCAAAGATTCAGTGGGCCATTGTTAAGTGACCGGCGAAACCAATTTTCTGGTTTCTGCCCATAAGAATTCTATCAGATTAAACTATGGCCAATTTTTCTATCTTGCAATGATTAGTTTGTAAGGCTTCTCGTTCAAACTTTCAACTTTAATTAGCAATACGCCTGTATAATTTAATATTACTGTGTATAATAGTATAATTTTTATTGCAATCGGAAAGTGGTGGAATAAAATTCCTCGGTTCCACTTTTAACTGTTTATGTTGTTTCTGCCTCCTGGAAATATTTTATGTCACCGGTCTCTCTATTATAGGAGATGTCTACCGGAGTTCTTTTTTTTTTGCCATCTCGGACCGGTTTCCCGGCAAGAGTTGGCTTTCTACATTGGGGACTGGAACAGCGGCTCTTTGCAAGCCGCGAGGAATAAATCGGTTCTTAAACATCGTCGAGGTTTGAAGTTTGTTTGATGGCAATATTAACGCGTGATGAATCAGGAAATGGTCGTAATAAATATGCCCGCGTAAATATTGTCACTACCAGTAAAAATATATATACCGTATTAAATACAATTTTGATGCGGAGTAAATTAAAAAAATAACCATACGATCATGTTTTATCGCGTTTATTGGTCGCATACGTAAACATTATTTCTCGGAACTTACCGAACGAACGCATCGGCGACATCTGTATTATTTTAACTGACACATAAAAATAGTTATGTAAATTTAAATTATTTAGCGGAGGTTAATAAATATAAATTAGTAGAAGTGTATTCCTTTCGAATTTGTGCTCGTTACGAATTGCATTCTCATTCAGACACTTTTGTAGAGGAACCTAGTCCCTTAGCTTAAATTATGTTGAATCTAATGTATCCAATAATTGAGGAAACATCTTTCGCGTGTGTTATGGTTTTCCTACTATTTCTTTCGAGCCCCGACCATGACCATATACAACGGGAAACTTGAGAAGCGCCGGCCGAGAAGAATGGTCGGATCGCAATTTAGTGGGGCGCCATTTTAGTAGGCCGCCGTTCAGTAGAAAACGCGTGAATGAATTAAAAGGGAAAAACCTCGGCGGTTTGAATGGCGTGTACAGCCAGCCAGCCAGCCGCTCCCGGTTTGGCCTACTGATCCCTTTCGGACCGCTTCGGTTAAAAGTGAGCGCAGGTCCCGTTCGGCTCGACTATTCCAAGACCGAACGTTTGTCATCGGCTCTGCGCGAGAGTATTATTTCCGGATCAAGTGTCCTATCTCGTGACAGCATGGACATTATTCGCACGTTGCATTCGCAATTCCGGGATTGGCCTGGGTGAAAGGGTCGGAAATTTTGTTGCGGTTTGTCCAGAGCTATTCCAGGTTTAGGTTAGCTCCATAGGACCCCCAAAAAGTAGTTATAAACGAGCAGGGATGACGAACGGATTAGTGTTTAATCCGTTGCCGGCCGCTTCTTACCGAAGGCGGTGTCACCGAGCGGAGAATAACTCGGGACATTAATCTTCAAAAGACACGGTAATTGGGCAAAATTGAACTTTCTAGTTGGGCGACATGCAGGTGAAGCTGGCCATCGCGGTGAAACCTAGCGAACGTGCGCCATCATAAATTCCTCGAGAAATTTCCAATCGCCGTTCGGCCTTCCTCGGGTGTAGAGCCTCGCCGTAAATTAAATATAATACACGGTGTTCCAAAGTGATTCCGTACATTTTCTGCCGCATTAGTAACAGACGTTTGTGACTTGACTTTCAGAAGGTCGCTTCGGCCCTTATAGGTTGTAAGAAGAGATAAACCAATTTCCAATTGACAGTACTGATTACCTAATATAGTACGTACATTTGTAAATGTAATTTTATTCCACAGATCAACTGTACAGATGGACAGATAGAAGTGTATTTTTGATACAGGGGCGTATTAAAAATATGGATATAGATCGTTTAACCATATTTGATTTGTTACATGGATGAGGGAATAGATGGCTAGGAGGATACAGCTTGGGGTTAATACCCAAGTTTATATCCATTTGTACAATGCTGGGTCATATTTGGGAAAATGAAGAATCGAGTGTGTGGGACGAGACCGGCGTCGGGAAAGAATGCTATGTCAACCGGCCATATCTGCGGACTTGTGTGCCACAATCGTACTCCACTTTATCATTATGGGGGCCGAGCCCAAAGAAAGTGTTTTGGCGCGCCATGGAAACGGAAAAAAATAATTACTGCAGCGGGAGGGAGCAGGTGGGCGCGCGTTCGAAAAATACCACGAAACAAAATAGAATTGACGAGCGGTAAGAAAGTAGGGTGGGAGATTCCCCAGTAACCTTGGAAGCGTGCTAACCCTGCTCAAGCCGCGGTTGGCATAATCGCCGTTCTGTTTTTCTTTGAACCCGACGCGACCCAAAGTAAAGTCCTGTATTCAACTTCCGTTTCGCAGTCTGTTACGACTGTAAAATCAAGTTGTAATTAAAAGGAACGGAGTAGACGGCACCGGTGAGACATATCATCCGCGATTTGGCCATTAATTTTGGCTGCAGCAAGTACCATGTTTCCGCTGTTTGGTTTGGCGACAGAATATCCACGTACTGGATTGTAAGTTATCCAAATTACTTGGGATTCTAAACTATTCTAAAATCAATTGCACCAAAATGAAAAACCTTTTGTTTGTGTACGCTTTTTCGATTTGTTTTCTTAACACTAGTCAGATTATTGCCGCACTGTTTTTATGTCTTCACGACACGAATTACATTTATTACTACGGCTTATGCTTCCAATTTTTTTTTTTAATTTCTAGTCGGTTCAGTAGATATACCGGTGACCGTAAACAGGATGCAAATGGTGAAATTTCGAGAGTGAATTATCTCTGGCAAGCACCAATATATTTTTTCGCTTTTATCGGTCCAATTTTTTTTGTCCGCTTCTCACTCTCGCCCACAGGTCCAGTTTCACGGGTCTGGACTTCTGATTACGTTTTTTCCGAGTTTCTGTGATTCCACTGCTGTCAGTTTGAATTTTACGACTTAACTGAACTGTTGGACTAGTCGACTTCCGATGGCGCTATCGATTTT
This sequence comes from Lethocerus indicus, assembly GCA_019843655.1. Classification (NCBI taxonomy): domain Eukaryota; kingdom Metazoa; phylum Arthropoda; class Insecta; order Hemiptera; family Belostomatidae; genus Lethocerus; species Lethocerus indicus. The sequence goes on from JACDQD010000008.1 coordinate 16,025,775, forward strand.
CCGAAACTGTTCACAGTTTGTATCAATGAAAGAGCAGATGTAAATACGGATTTCACGTACCTCCTCCCCTCATTCCTCAGCGCTTGTGACGTCCGTGACGTGAGAATTCATCCCACATTCTAATGCACAGGGCCGTGAAGAAAGAGCAACAAAGCAATCAGAGTTCATCGCAATTCTGAGGTTCAATGTTACTCTCACAATCAATAATTATGTACATAAATGTAGAAAGGTCTGGGATTTTATGTTATGTTGTTGTTGGATCTGTTCGACTGGAAACAAAGAATCGTGTACATGATTGATTATTGGGAATTTGATAGAATGAAACTACTTTAGTTCAATGCTATAGTCCCACTTTCAAACAGCACCATCAGTATGAATAATACTTAAGAGTGCAAAGTAAGATATATGTGTGTAGGTAGATACAGTTTTCATTTATACGATTATAAAAGAGTAAATTCAGGGTAATTGAAACCTGACCCTACTTTCAGTAAATACTTTTCTAGTAGAGTTTATTATTTCCCTTAGTTAATTGACTATCGGAAAGTAATTTTCGGAAAGTTAGAGTTTCGGAAGAGGCTTAGGATTTCGCCTAGAAATCGCGAGCTGCCGGCGGAATAAGCGCTAACAAGAATGAAGCTGGCGATAGGCTTCCCTTTGTTATGGAAGGTGTCCCACTAAAAACAGAAATCATAGCCACAGGCCCAGTTCCCAGGGAGGCGGCTCTCGGCCCATGCTAATGCTTCTCTCACACTCCGGGACCTATCACCTCTCAATCGTCTTCCTTTCTTTTTTCTCACTCGTCCCTTCTTAGACTCTCATTCTCTTTCTCTCCTTTTTTTCTGTCTAAAATTGTCGAATTGAAATCTACCGAGGGACCTCAAATTTGTTCCACTCTCTAAGACGAATGAGATTTTCTATTATATGCGAACTGCACCACTGTATTAACAGAAATCGTCGAGGAATTGTTTTACAGGGGAACAATTAATAAAGCGGTATATACGAGGAATCCATAAAGGGATTATGAGTCACTAGCTGAAGCATCCTGTGTGCACTTTCAGCACACAGGGTTGTGTTGACTATCATCTACAAAAATCTGAGTTTCACAATCGTCAGTAGCACTCCGTCAATAAAGGTAGAAGTGGCAACAGAATGTTTTAGCGGTGGTCGGCTTGCGTAAGTGCTAAGTAATTGATATTCGAAGTCCTCGCGAACTACCAAGCTTAAGTTAATGATTTGTCTATTTTCTTATTGTGCCTATTATTCGGCCTAACGAATATTTTCTGGAACCTTATCTCCCTTCACACCTTCAGACTCCCATTATTGCATCTCTCGTCGGCCGATCAAGCCACCGGATTTATCATTGATGCGCCCATTATGGACGAAAAGCACGTGACAGTCGCGTGAGACGAGGCGACAGCCATTGACGACTGACTGTGGTGAATCAACTCTGACTATTGCTAGTTTCACTTCCAACTGTTCCAATTTCCTTCTTCGCAGACATTTATCCCTATTAATACAAGGAAATTCAAACATTCGAATGACATTAATTTTAATAGTAGTTTTAATTAATAGTATTGTTCGGGAATTTGCCAGGTTTTCGACTGTAATCACTGTCTGTAATCCCTTATTTAATAAAAATAATGTAGTATAATTTTACTATCTGGAATAATATTTCCTACCGGTTACATAAGCTTTATTTGTTCAGATTGGTCTCAATCCCGTTTGTGGAAGATTGGTTGCCGATTGTACCGTGAATTAAAGGATAATGGGATGTGGGGTCTTTGTAGGCCTGAGCTCGACTCAATTATCGTCGACAAGGCCCTGGTTTTGATAATTCCTGAATGAATCCCGCCGCAAATTGCCCCACGATTAAACCGCGGTTCTTCCACTAGACGAGATCCGCGTGAACTTTCACCCGGAGCCAAGATGTACACGGGGGCCCGTCGCTAACAAGTTCCCACAGCGCGGCATGGGATCCACTCCGTTATTTGGGTCGGACGTCATTTTACTTATTATGAGTCCACGAACGGGAATGCTAAAAGAAACGGGACGAATTGCGATTCTGCATTTTGATTATCGTTTGTTTATTTCCTGAAGTGCATTTCAGTACACACATTTCATCCGCCAAAGTCTTAAACCGCGCGGTCGAAATCCCATATTTTATATACTAATTAAAATACCGTAAATTGTAAATATTACCCCAGCTAAAGACTATTATTAAAACCGAGGAAAAAAAACGCTACCGGTTCCTTTTACAACCCGTTATTACTTACTGAGTGGCCATCCGTCTCACCGTTCTAGCTATCTGTCTTATTTATCTGTATTTACTTATATACTATAGCCAATTTATATTTACGACAGTACTGTGGTTATGACATATATGCGTATTCGTCGCATAATAGCTTATTCGTGTAACCTGAATTTTATATTACATTCGTGTTATTGTAATCACACTGTCGTATAAAGTTGTGTAGGTATTTTTATGTTATGCTGAACGTGTTATTCGAATATCTATACCAAAACTTAACAATATGAAAAATGCTGTATATCGGGAATTTTGTTAAAGTAAAAGAAGTCGGACTTGGTGCCCACACGTCTGTTGCTGATAGCATCTGACGGCCGGCGTTTATTTCGCTAGAAAACGTCTCGTCGTAAGCCCAGTGACCCAGTGCCCGCTCTGGAGTGACAATCCCCCGACCACTTTCAGTTGGCTTGATATCATGAAAATGAAATTGGGCGGTCACGTCGCGGCGGGTTTCACCCCCCGCTTGCGTCTGGCGTACGCCTTGCGGGGGCAGCCAACGGCGCACTTTCACCCCGGCCCCTGCCAATTCCAGCCCCCTACTGACGCCGTTATGCAACTGTCGTTGGTTCGGTCCCGACAGTAGATAACAAATAGTGGGGCGCATCCGATGAATTTAAAAACGTCTCCCCCCTCACTTCAGGCCCGTTTTCTATTTAGCTGTAAATATGGGGCGCTCGGTTTCACAATTCTCCGATTTTTAATTCCGAGCGCGGACCCTCCGCCCCCATCCGCTGGGGGAAAACTCGGCTAAGTGCAAAATTTACAGTCTGCCCGAACGGCAACAGCCGTTGCTTACTTTCTCTTCCAAATAGTAATATTTTCAATTAAATAGTCGAAATTTATATTATATTCAGAATTAGCGCTTATAGTTATAAAAATAATGGAGCAGGTAGTTTAAAATCGCACCTTGGTATAACATATTAGCTATAATAGAATGTAAGATGTCCGTGTGCGCTCGGTTGTATTTTAAATCGATAAGAAATATGATATATAATTTAAATAGCTGAATCAATTAATACATTAGCGATATCTGTTTGTAAATACACAAAGTAACAACTATTTACTTCGGGAACTTTTATTTACGGTACTAATATTCGTAATGAATCTGCTACTTTCTTAATTACTGAACCTAGTTACAGTCACTAGGATTCCGACATTAACAGTACATTTCTGCACTCTCCCTTTCTAAACCTGACATTGGACTAGGGGTTCTATAAATCTCTGGACGAAATCCGGTCAAATGATAAGTGAATACACCGGCATTGCCGTTTCTTATGGCGGCCGTCCTTCTAGGTCACCCGGCCTGTTCGATGATACCCGATTGATAATTAAAACCGATGTAGTTTCTAGCCTGTCATTATTTAGGGCGGGGCGAAAAAATACTGGTTTCACTGATTCGCCCCGAAGTAACTGGACAAAAAAAATTAGAAATTGAACGTTCTCTTTCACTGGCAGTTACACGGGTGAAACTCCCGAAAGATATGCGAAGAGCCCGGATTAGGCCTCATGTCGGCTGTTTATTCGGTCAGATTCGACTGTTGTCCGAAGTTTGGGTAATGCTTTGTGCAAGATATGCAAGCAGTTGTACAAGTAGTGTATTACATATTTCATGGTATGTTTACTAGCGCGTGTTCGAATTCTCGCGTATTTATAAAGGCAAACCTCCCCCTTCCCCAGTTGTTCTGCTTATATCGCGTTAATTTTTGTTCGTCCTTTTCGAATAAAATTTCGATTGAGTCGTTTTCTCTGTTTAAAGAATGTAGGTTTATAGAGCGGACTTGAACGGCGGTCAGACTATTACTTGATGAGGTTTCGAAATCCCCGCTCGGCACCCGCGCTACGCACAATGCGTGCGGCATTTTAATCGACGGCTTTACGACAGAAACACGCCCGGAGCCGCGTTTCATATTGAAATATTTCAATACATCATTCATATTCAGACCGTCTAGCGTGGCCTAGAAATGCGTCTTGCTGTGTTTGAAAAGTATATTTCACTTTCACTGTCGACCGCAGAGAATCTAAGGACTTGTTTATATCCCTGTAGAGGATATGTTACGAACACTATGAACATGATAATAGCATGAGCCGATGATTCTACACAAATCCTTCCCTTCAAACATCTATTTACTATATTTCTTAAAGTTTCTGCAGTGATCTAGAGACTATTAGTACTACTCTTACTACCAGTAATATGTATTTTATTGGCGTCGAACTTATACTAAAGAAGGATGATATTCATCTTGCACCAAATTGAAATTTCTCCTGAAATATTTATAATAATTTCGTTTGGACTTAAATCCAGTCCAGTTAACTAAAAAACTATTGCTGTTACTGTTGTACTACCGACCAGCAAAGAGGAACGAAACGATTTGAATGTTTGTGTTGTTTTTCGGATCGACCTTACCGCATTATCTTGCCCGTGGAGGGAGTGGCTTTGGAGAATAATATTTCCTGCTTCGTGTTTATTGGGGCAGTGCCGGGTTTAATGGAGTTGAATGAGGGGCGGCGGGGACTAATCTGAGGACGACGCCCTCCGTCTAGACTCTTTAATTGCGTACCCGGCCGCCTCCAGACTGTTTTTTGTTGCCCTCTAATCTGACCTGGGCATACCTGGCCCCTCTGGGAAAAAGGTAACTGCCCTCGGAAAAAAAGGGTTATATCACCTCAGTTTAGATATTTCAACGGCAGTCCTGTAGAAAGAAGTGCGTTCCGTTTCCTTGAGTCCGGGCCGGAGGGAATATTGGAGTATCCGACATAAATCTTATATACATAAAGCTGGTTTGGAATATATGCCAGAAACATATATAAATTAGGGCTTATGTACAGGTTCCAGAGGCTAAAATTGAATACACTTTTATACCGTAAATAAACCACGTAAAGTTTGGTGGAATGGTCACAGTTATATTGATATTTCTACTTATTGGGATAAGGCATACATTTGTATAATGAAAAAATGGCAACAATTATTTTGACGAACTTCTTGTTTAAATGTCTCGGTTAAATGTGCCCATAATTATGAAAGTTGTCTAAGTCATATATTTCTGGTTTCGAGATATTTAATGAATTGCTTTCGAATAAATTAACAAATATTTTTATATTATGCAACATTTTAATTTAGAATTTTATTAGTCTTGATTAATGGAAGTTTACTATGAATATGAATTTCTTTGTGAATTTCATATGAAAATGTTGTATTTAAAGTTTGAATTGACTTAGACCACTTTCATAATTATGGGCACAAATATATAACGGATTTTCGTTTAATTTATATTCTCATAAAGTTATGACTAGTACAATTTTTTGGAAACCTATTTTGGAGTATGATCGGACATTTTCTTTTGGCAGTGGCCCGATGAAAGCCTATTATTGTCTATTCTAGTATTTGACATTTTTTTAATTTCAAAGGCTTCACGGTGCCAAACGTACAAGGCGTTGCAAGGCTGGGGGGGGGGGTGAGCGTCATTCTAAGAGGGCAACAATACAAAGTGACAATTGCGTGTCGAATCAATGCTGTCATTGTCGTGTGCCTAAGGGGCCGACCCATGTAACGAGGAGCTGTTCGCGATTCAATCTTGTTTTATATTTTAATAGTTTTTTCATATAGTGTAAAATAGCAAGAATATCGCTCAATTGTTTTTAATACTAACAGGGAGCCGCTCTCGGTTTCAATGTTGGTACCCAGTTTTACATTTATCCATTGTACAGTTTCGATATGGCGAAACCTTAAAATTAACTTTATGAAATTTTCTACCCCCTACCTGTTCTATGTTCCTGAAATATAGTTTTACGTTTTCAATGTGTTAAAAATTTACCTTCAAAATAAATAAGTATGTTACACGCGTTTTCCGCATTATTTAGCGCAGAGAAAACAATTTCAAAGCCCAATCGCGACGGCGGGCAAGCATTTATGAATGTCTAGGCGCATAAATTTGACGTTTGAAATAGAACCGTGAGCGTGAACCTTGGAGAGGGGGCTGGGAGAGATAACGACCTATATAAAGACGCGGTGGAAGAGCCGGTGTCCGGCCCCTATAAGTCAATAAGGAATGGTCCGGTTTTTGTCTCCATTTTCAATCGGACTAACTGCCCTTTTCCTGTCGGTAGGCTTAAAACAAAGCTCAAATAAAATACGGCGAGTCGCATTAGCGCCGGCGAAGGAAACGTCGCTTTCTCCGCGCGCCCGGTATAAAGTCAACGCGACGGACGGCCGAATTTATTCCCACGTTCGGGTATGTGCCATTCGGGTGTCTGGGTATTTCCAGACTGACGCTTCAAAATCTAAAAGGCTGATAGGAGTCTTTTCAGCAATATTTGACAATAAAAAGTCCCCAATATATACACTTCAACGGTGTATCGTTTGACGGTGTTAGAAACAACTCAGATTCGACTTCTATGCGACAGGTGGAATAAGAAATTTAAAAAAATGGCTACTCATTTCAGATTTTATTTTATGTTTCAAACAGTTAATTCTGAATTCATTATGTTTGTACGTGCAGGCACTTTTTATTCGGAAAATATTTACCGAGCCGCATGATCTGCATGATGGCTGGTTGCCATGAACCAATAAAATGAACTCGATGCATAAAATTCCAAAGGTATTATTAAACATATATAAAATAAACGGGCGTTTTAATCGACTGCTTCTTTTTTAAATGTAATTATCGATACTTTGGGACGATTGGAAGTTAGTAGGCCAGATATATTTATTCCATAACATCGCTGCTGTTTTGGTTCTCCGAAATACTGCCGATGCATTCGCCGTAACTTTCGCCCGTTTTAATTTGGCGGCGACTCGCATTTATGAACCCCCTCCGCTATATGGGGGAAGTAACGTGACGCGGGAGTAGAGAAAGCAAGTTTGATCCTGTCCCGGTTCTGCCCCGAGGATGACTTGAAGGGCCGAAACGGCGAAGATGGGCGCACTCACCAAATGGATCACCCGGAGAGCCCCGATTTCTCTGCCAGTGATGTGTGATTTTCTGACAGTCCGATGTGTACTTTCTCGAAACTGTTTTAATTTCAGTGACTAAAGTAACAAATGTCAGAACTGGACGCCAAAAGTTCTTCCCTACTTTTAATTCACTTAAATATTCTGAAGGAACATTCTTTCAAGAAATAGATAGCATACCAGTTTATTAGTCTAAATACTAGCAGTAATTAACGCCAACTAGGATCATAATTCTCAATCAAAGTTATCAGAATTTTTTACAATTACTTTTTAACAATAACGGCAATTACGACCGAGAATTGTACTGAATATTTTACAGTTCGAAAAACAGCGATGGCCGCTGATTGGAGCATTGTGGGTTTGAGGGAGGGGGGGGTGAAGAAAAATTAATATAATTAGTAAATTGGAAAATACCCGGAGCTAGATTTTCCTCCGCAAATGGGTCCATTCAGTTAGTGAATGGGCCCCGGGGTAATGTGAGAAAAGGATTTGCGCCAGTGAACTTGGGGCGGCTCTGAATCTGGGTTTTTACCCACACTTGCGATGCATTGATTAATTTGATCCATAACACACCGCCCGCCTTGTTAGCCGCCGAAGTAAATTAAAATCGGAGCCGAACTCGAAGAAGCCTCGTCAACCTTTCCCCAATTCACACTGAATGAAAATATTTACCGACAGGATAGTATTTATTAATTTTATATATTATTATAAAAATTAGCTATAATTAATATAATGTAACCAAGAATATATGCATTGCAGTCGCAAAGATTAGATTGGTTGGTTTGTTTTGTTTTGTGGTTTATGTCCACTGACTTTCAAGGTATCATGGTAGTTAGTAAATTAACTAATTTTACTTCAAATATACGCATCTTTGAAATCTGTACAATCTAACTCATGTTACTGCGATATCGGCCAGGGAAGCTGGCTTGAGGGTGTCTGAAGATCCCCGAATGAGGTTGTGTTCAGTACCGATCCAGTCGGTGGTTGTTGCAGTCGACCAATATGCAAACACAAATATGTCGGAATTTCCCTCATGCTTCACTTTCCCAACAAAGGAAGAACTCAATTATAAACGTGTGATCCGGACCGCGGCACAGATTTTTTCAACAGCCTCAAATCAGATCGTCCTCACTCCCACCCGAGTCTATATACTTTCTCCAAAATTTGACTCCCCTTCCCTGTGCGTTTTTCCTACGTCTTCAGTCAACGCGAAAAATCAAGCAGTTTCTCATATCGGTGTTATCCGCCCATTTGACAATCAATTAATATTAACCTCGACCGATAGATTTACAGAATCGTCGTAGTATGACTGGGAATTATTATTTAATTGTTATTAGTCATATGATATTCATATGTTCGAGGACTATTTTTTAATATTGGCGATGAGTAATGAACCATTTTGCCGAAATGATTTTTGTATTATTTACTTCTCTTAGTTACAATTTCCGGATGGGGGGTAATATGAAGGAATGAATTTGTACATTTGAAGGCAATAATGGGACATAAAGAACGTAATGATGCGTATGCAAAACAAATACGAAATTCATTTAGAATTCCTATAGTAGAGCATTCATTACTCGCATGTATTTTAAATGAGCATTGTAAATTATCACGGCTGATGTGGAAATAAATTATTCCAACTCTTATCGAATGTTAAACTGGTCATTGTGTAATTGGATTATGTAATTCTTAATTATTATTCAGGACGTAAACTTTGGTTAGAATTTGTGACTCTAGTATATTTAAATTTTCTTTCTTACCCGCTTGGGCTTCCGCTGTTATTTAATTAAAATGAAATTATGAGTTCGAAATTGAAATATGACAGAGTGTAATTTTACTGTAAATTATATTTAAGTTTAAGTGATAGTTATCTGGATACAACACAACAATTTGTGAATAATTTGACCTCGGAATTGCCTTATTATATCAGTGGCTCGGCCCAGATCGCGGGGCCAGGGAACCGGGGCCGAAAACGGAGCCGGTTCGATAATTTTCGTTAATGCGAGTGAAATCCTAAACGGATGAAAAAATAAATTAACCGATTTCTAAAAAAACCGGAGGGCCACGCATCGGTTTGCATATAATGCAGCCTGGGACGAGGCATCGGGTCGTTTCCCAGGAGTTGGGAAAATTGAGAGGCATACTGGATGTGGCCGGATGTGAGGCTGACTATTACTATTATGCACTTAATGCCCAATAAGCTCAGCAGAACAGAACTTCGGGAAAAATATATGGGAGGGCCTCCATTGTTGACTCCGAACTGTTCCACAATAGTTATTTATTTTTCCGAGTGGATATTCAAATGTGTCAAACATCATTCAAACGTCAGATAGTATCGAAGAGTTTTCTATCACCTATGCCAAGTTATTCAGTAAATAGTAACTAGTTACTGATACGAGATATGTAATGAATTGTTTATTTATTCAGTCTATAATACGTTGCTACAGAAATAAAGGAATATTTCCACGAATGGGATAAGAGATGGAACAAATGTTTTCCACCCCAACGAGAGACGGCTTTGTAGTTGCTTTGATGGGTAAATGGGAATTTATTTAAAATTTCCTGTTAATACGAATATTAATGAAATTATTTCAACAGCAGTGTACAATCTAATGAAAATTCAATACATCATATATTCAATATACGTTATAGTATGTATTTCTGATGCAGGAGTCCTGTTGAAAATATTAAAACAATTATATTTAACACTTAGTTAGACCGGTTTCGGGTTTTCACCATTCTCTTAGTAAAATCATGACCCAGTGCTGATCATCGGCCGGCAGCATGCTTGGGTGCTTTACTATAATGGAAACGACGATGGCAAAAAACCGAAACCAGTCTAACTCAGGACGAAATAGACAAGAATCGCAGAAGCGATGATTTCCACACCATCGTGGATTCCCGTGAAATATCTTAAATAAGTTCTCATTTTTTTATACACAAATTTTGATCTTCCTGGTAATAAAAGTCAATTTTTATTAAAAGTACAGGGGGAATTAATTATATTTAAAATCCCCATATTTTGTATACATTGCAAAGAACGTGAGAGAAATTTCGAATGTTAAGTGAATTTAATGCATCACTAATTAATTATATCATTCACTCAAATTGAAAAATGAATGTATTTTCTTAAAATCCCTAATAAAAAACTAAAAACTAATTTTTGTTTAGTAATGAAGAATTTATTCGAAAAATTAAATAAAAAATGAAGAAAGAAAAATAAATTATTCTAATTAACACAACTAATTTTAAACCTCTTTATTTAAAACGGGTAATTCTCCGTTATAAGGATATTTTTTTATCGAATATTTAATACTTTGTTTTAACGATTTAGGACTACTCAAAAAAGTAAACATACTCAGTACAATAGGAAACCTAATAACCTCAATAATAACGTTTGTCGGTTACCAATTTATTGTTTTAATTTAAAAAAATTTTGTTATTTTAATGATTAGTTTATATAATTTACTGAAAAAATCCGATTCGATATTAATACCGAAGGGAGTTTATTAAAAAGCGTGGGGAGAAGATGACATTAGTTGCAGTGAGTAAATGATAAGCAACTCCCGCTGCAAGAATTATGTTTATGCAAATAAGGCTACGGAGCGCCATAAGATAATTTAAAATAAATATTATAAATACTCACGCTAGTCCTCATGTCGTTGTTGTGTCCACAGAATAAGGAAAATATAAAGAAAACAGTTCCTAACTGCTAAGATAATAATGTCAGTAAATAATAAATAAAGTCACTCTCTAATTGTAGGATCTATAAGAGCGGGCACATTTTGTTGACTAGACCGCACTGTTGGATACCTCGCGACACTGTTTCATTGCACACTTCCAGCCCGATATTACAAAATTAAATCATCGTACCGTCTAAGCCTAATCGATAGGTTCAAATACGGGGAAATATAATACAGGGGAGTCAGGGGGGTTGTATAAATAAAGTTGGGGGTGGGGGAGGGCGATTGCGTTCGAGGGTTCTACAAGGGGATGCTATCAGTAAGGTGGGAAAGGCAGAACTAAACGGGTTCCCGGCCCGTCTACAGTTTATATATCTAGTGACCCATATCCACCCCCCTACTGACTGTGAAGAGCCACTCTCACCTCTGCCCCCACTACCGCTACCACCCCGCCGCCCAGACTCATCGCCCTTTCGGCTTCCGACAACCAGTTTCGTTCTCTCTCTCGCCCTCGATGCCTATTGCGGGGCTCCCGCCTCTCCACCGCCACTGAAACCCAACGTCCTTGACAATAAAACGGTGTCCGATTTAGATCATTTAAGATAACCGTCCTTTGCTTCGGACCACAAAGTACGACTACCTGCGAACTGCACTGACAGTGACGATGGCAATAAACCGAATAGCACGGATGAAATAACAGGAAAATACTCGAGTGAATAATATATTTTCTCAGCGTTATTATTATGTATTATTTTCTGTTTGTACCTCAATACTTGTTCTGTTGTCTATCCGACGATGACGCGAAGACTGAAATAAGTCCGACATTAAACCGGACGTGATGAGACAGAAACCGCACGAGTAATAATTGTGTATCGTTGCCCGGTCATAAAAAATTGAATTAACCCTCCCCCCACCGACGTTTATATGTTTGTTTTAAATAGTAGCGATATAGTGCTAGTAGCAAGGTAAGGTATAACTCCCTTTTATTTAGTATTTGGTAATTATAGTAACACAGTTTCCGAGAAAATAATTTTCTCTTCAGCCCCGGTTCTTAAGTCCCAGATTGGGTAGTATGTATATTAGCTCAAATTACGCCCTATACCAACACGATGGCCACGTGGTGGAAAAACCACGTCGATGGTTTCATTAATAATTTCAGGGATCCGCCCCGTAGATTGTTTTGGAATCGATACCTTAGAACAGCTTAGAAACACTAAGCGCCAGAAGAGAGAAAAGTAAAAAAATGTTTTCGAAATGTTTCGAGTATATCATCTGAGTAGGTGATTTATTGCAATAGGAACTCGGATTCAGATAAGCGGGTTCGACATTTCTCCGCTACAGCTTTTTCTACAGTATCTCTCTCACGTCGAATATCGACTGCAGGATCTACAAGATCGGTCCCGGCGTAGCAGAAGAAATTGACATAAAACGGAATTCAATTTGTTTTTTGGCCGTTGTAATGCTGCCTTCTCAACGTTACAACGCTTCAACAGTCTTAACGGACTCTTCTGCTGTTGGTATTCTTGCGGGGGTGCTGTTTATTGTTGTATATGTCGCTGTGGGGTGGCCTCCACAGGTGTCCCGTAGGGGCGGTAGAGGGTAGCGTGACGAATATCAGTCGCATTTCGGGCCACTTCCCCTTTCGAATCCGGGCTCCGACTTTGTCTATAATGCGGCCGCGTTTATAGGGCTCCCTTCCCACTCTTCCTTATATCCCAGAGCCGGTTTTTTGTCCGCTTTTGGGCCGTCCCTAGTTGGCGGCAGCCCAAATTAGAGGGATCGAATAAATGAGCGAAGGGAAACAAATTGGCCCCCAGTATCCGGGGATGAAGCTCGTCCAAGGGGGAGTATAAATTGAAAATTTTAAATACATCGGTAAATTTATTACGGGAATCTGCACAGTGATCTGAGAGCAAGTTTGGTAGTACTTGGTCCGTAACTCAATGGAGTATTAATTAACCTACATGAAATAAATTAACCTGTCGGTTGGTCATCAGTGGTGATCCTGTTTGGACCGTATTATCACTTGAGTTTCGATCTTCTAGATCGTCGCCCTGATAGCGAGAGAGCTACTAAAGATGGCGAGCAGCCAAACCTGTCTTTGGGATTCAAAACCGTCGGAGACCAGCAGACAGGTATTCCGAACTGTATCGTCACTCTTTCTACATCCATTTGCTCCCCAGTCATAAGCAAGACAGGTTCCGGTCTTTTTCCCCCCTTCGATGAATCATCTTAGTGTTTTTAACAGTAAAATCCAACAGAGATATGGTACGATCGGGGGAATAATCGTTTGAAAAGGCTCAGCTAAATTGCATTCTTACGGGAAAAGCATATTTTCACTTGGACAGTGGCCGGCCGGCTCTTCGTGTTAAAGTGTCACGTAGTTTAAAGAGGCGAACGCGCGCGGCCCACTGGGGACGGCACCAACACTAGGCGGGATCCCCTTCGAGAACAGCATTTTTCATTTTACTTTCTTCTAAGCCTCAAGTCCCACTAGGTCACCAGTATCCCCGCGATAACTTCACGATTTCGGTATTGGAACATACCTTTTGTCGTCTTTATCGTATAGTTAACGAAAACGGGTCTAGAATTAGGAAAACAATTTTCTCAGCGTATCTAATAACTGATTTTGTAGCTTTCCATTGCATAGAGAGGAAATACACTTCACCACTCTTTTGGACGTGCATCTTACTGACACCATTAAAGGAGAATGATACAAGTGCATCGAGTTCTGTGCATAAGTGAATATGCTTCTACTTTTCGACGCTTGGATTATTTATAATAGTGTAGTATTGTCCGTCTGAAACTCCCCACTTTGTGATACCTATTTGGCGATTTTACTGTTTTCATCTAAATTTTTAATAAATTATAGAAATAAAATTCATAGATCACAAAAATCCCGGCTTAGGTTCCCGTTTGTGTGGGACATTCTCCGGTCAAGAAACTACATATATTTATTAATTTAGGAACCGAAATTATGTAGTATCGCGTCACGCACAAAACGAGTTCTGAAATAGTCTATGATCCATGGGGATATCCAAGGGCCATTACGCCATAAATGGACAAACCGTAAAAAGTAGATAGGGAGTAAAAGTTACTGTTGATGCCTCAACAGCATTAGTAGATAACTTCTCAACCTAATTTAGATATAACTTGAGAGTCAGCGCCTATTCATCGGTCGAGGGAAATATTTCAATATTTACATATAATTTTAATACGCGCTTTCACTTTAGCGAGAGAGCTGACACACACGGTGTACGCGATGCAATTAACAATTGAATTTCGCGGTTCCTGTTCTCACTGCGTCCAAAAATTCATAAAAAGCACGCACAGATATTTAGAAAGACAGGAACCAAACGATGGATGAAGTAGTGTATTATGTAGACAATTTGATGACCAATAAGATGGTTCAAAATATATTAATTTTTAGAAAAGGAAATTAATTATTTCTTCTTCTTTCTATGTGTAGATTGAACGTTTGACCCTGTTATTACGACATCAAACACATTGCTGAGTTTTTTGCATATATCTTTTAACGCGTAAAAATGCTTCGGAAATATTTCGCGTTGAACTAAATCCGCGTCTACTACCGTAGATGACTTACTGTTATATCTTATACTGTTATACTACTTCTCAAAATTATAAGTTCCTCTCCAGCGTAACGTTAGAAAAGGTCAGTTATACCCTGAATACAATACGTTGTACTGCACTCGACAAGGTTTTATTATAAAAACGAGTCTTACATCTTTAGACCGGAAGGATCCTGAGGTCTAGACGTGGTTTGTAATCCACCTATATTCAGTGGGTTGCTCAGGGCCCTAGGTATTCAGGTAGTCATTCCACTATCCTTTAATGTCGTTTTTTCTCCCGACCCGAGGGGCGATCCTCCTCCCTTACCGGGTGGGGGTGAAAAAAATCTAAAAAACCTTCGGTTCATCGTTTTTGGATCTGAAAAAAAACCAAAACAGAATAGTCCGGGACCACCTGAGTCTAAGTCGGGGTAATCCCAGATAGGCGGCCACAAAGAGAATAAAATCCAGTCGGAGGAGGGAAAGGCCCTTCGTCTCCTGCTCAGGTAGTACACGTCCGACCCCCGCCATCCGAATTTATCGAGGTTTCCCATTGGGGGGCCGCACCCTAAAGGGATAATTGATTGTTATCAATTATTAGGGTGACGCTATTAATTTACCTATTTCTAGTAGGGCCGAACAGTTGAAATTCGGGAATGCGAGCCTCCGGTGGAACCGGTTTGAGTCTTGTAGCCAGGTTGTCCAACAACTTTTGCGAAATGGGAAAATGTTTGGCAGGCCAATCTGAATATGATCAGTACCAAATTCTTCCTCTCTTACGTTAAGAAATTGCCACTGCCACCGCATTTATAAATAAAGCTAAATACGTTCTTCTTATCGAATTTGTCTCCATGCATTTAAAGGAATTTTTCCGCTAAATTACAAATCAGTTGTTAGGATCGTGGGAACGGGTTTTTTAAGCTAAAATGAAAAAAATAAACGCTGTTTCAATTCCGATGGCATTGAAAATCATGACCATAAAAATATCGGTCGAGTCTTACTTTTTAGCGCATACATGAGGTGACACCAGCAAAAAATATAGAGGCATTATTCGGGGTACATAATGCTGGATGCGGTCTGGCGTGTAGCTGTCTCCCACCGTATCCAGGTATTAAAATCGGTCGCGAACACTCCCCGTTCACGCTCTCCGCTCTGCGGCCAAAATCACACCTTTTTGTCCAGCAAAAACATGCTTCTTCTTCTTTATAAACATCCGTAATTCGCGTATACTTTCCATACCCTTCTGGTGGCTACTTCGAAATTTAATTAACTATTTGTTGAACTTTTCCACCGCATACCGTTTGTAATATCCGTCAGCGTGGGACTTCCCTAACTATTAATGAAAATAAAAAAAATTAAGGAATTAAAGAATTTAAAGCAAAAAATATCGTATTAAAAAAAGAAAAAAAAGAAAAAATCGTATTAAACAAATTCACGATAATATTCATTTCAATCAGTGTATACGATATACGTACATTTCGACGTTCATGCGCACGTGTAATGAGATTCTCGAATTACTGAAATATGTACAGTGTTAAATTGAGCAGTGTGCAGCCTCCACGGCCAACACACTTGAAATATCGGCAAGCACGGGTAGGATAAAAAAATCCGAATATAATTGCGAAAAGTCGAGTAACTCAACTGCGGCCAGGGAAAGTCATCGGTCAAACGGATTTCAGAACAAATCCCAGTAGGGCAATTAACCCGGTCGGTGGAATTATAATTTGGCCGCTGGTGCTCCCTATGGGGGTCAAATAGAAAGTACTTGGGCAGTGCCAAGAGGACTTGAGCGCCGGGTACAGACAGAGGCCCGCTCACTTTCTACGCGGCTCCCTCTCTCATACTAACAAACACAGCCGGCGTATATGTTATATGCCAGCGGCATCCGATAGGCCGGCTTTTCTAAACGCCCTGCCCCGCGATTAAATTGCCTCCGCTTGGAAGGCTCGCTATAAATTTCTGATTTTGTCAATAGACCCAGGCGACGTGCCGAAACAATGCCAAATGTACTAGCGCGGTGGGGGGGATTGGGAGCGTTAAACGAATTCGAATGAGATTCCAATATGACCGGATTTACATTACTAAAAATTATTTCGCGGCCGAAAAATAAAGCCGATGTTCTTCAGGGCATACCATTAGATATGGAGGTAAAGCGACGAGAGCTCTTCGTGCTAGGAAAAATAAGCCTTGCTGTGTACTTAGTGGGTATATCGATCCCTGCTGTTCATAGTACATCCTAGCTGTTTAGGCCAGCAACTAGGTATACTCTAGATATACTCTCACGAAGTGGCTTCGTAAAAGAATAAAAGGTCGAGTTGACGAATAGATGGATGCTGTGATTGATCAGGAGGCCGTATTTGAGACGATATCTTGGGTGCATTTTCTCGCTGGACAGTGAAGAAGAATGCGAAAAGGACTCGAGAATAATACATTTTAAAGCTTGAATGAACAGTTTTTTCTTATTCCTGAGGCCTCGTTAAAGGGTAAAGTTTCAGCGACAGTCTCGCCAAATTGTGCTAAAGTATTTATTTCCCGAATTAATATATTTTTCAATATAACTGAAATATCCTATCTAGATATGGACGGACACATAATTTTTAAGGTTTTTCAATTTCTGCTTTAACGGTGAATCTGGCCCTCGTGTCACCCTGATCCCATTTCATCTGTCTCGAGATCTCAACCCACTATTCTCACTACCGATTTAAACCGCAGAATCCGGAGATCTCTCTGAGAAGAACCAAAGTCAACTTTTTTCATCAGACATTGACGCTCGTTTCCCTTGTATTCTGTCTCTTGTTCAGGTTCAGACAATTCTTTTGCCCATTGCGAATTTTCTAAACTCGAAAACTGAATCTGTGCCCCATTTAAAATTCGTGTTTTCCAAATTTTTAATACAATTTTCCAAATTCTGATGTGCGAAATATACGCTATAGAATGTAGGTCATACCTTACTGTTGCAACTTAGAATATGGTCATTACAGAAATATTAAATAACGCGCATTGGTTGAGTCTTATACCCGACTCCGATTGCTGCTGAGGAGGTTATCATTTAGTCTGATGTATACAAAGGGGAAATTGAATTTTTTTTAAAGGACGTCTGGAGGCCACAATTGTTTGGAGGGAGTTGGTACTCTATGCTATGTGGGTCGGATTCAAATGACTGCAGTGGCGGGGAGGGGGAGGGGCGGCTCGAAACCGAGAGTGACACCGGAGCTAGCTCGATCACTGCTCCAGAGGGGCTTAGGCGCTAGGGGCTTAATTGACCCGGACTTACCGGGTTTGTTTACTTCCTGCCGTCTCGGTTTTTCATGGATGCAGTTCTCAATATCCCATACGACACACAAATCGGGAAGAATTAACAAAGAAATAACATCTGATCTTCGGATAGTATCTGGACTCGACACTCCCCACTAGGACAATCACTTTAATATACATATTAATATTTTTTAATTTATGATGTCAGTTCCGCGAGGATTTGGAATAGTCAGAACATTAGTATTTAAAGCACTGACGACACTAGAAAACGTACTCAAATGATGTAATGCCGTGTATTTACTTGGACAAGAGTTTGTAGCAGTGTCTCTTAACCGTTTCGAAGGCACGGGAACGTTTACAGATTACAAAACAATATGCAAGAATCGCAAGTCAGCCTGTGCTTCCGGAAATGTTTATAATCAGGCGTCGCAAATGAGAATATTGTTTCCCAAATGGTTTTGAAAATAAACACGTCCTTCCAGGGAGAAAGTCAGACAGGTGGTGGTGGTGGTGGATTGAAGTGTTTCCTATTGCCGTGATTGAGATTAGGAGGGGCGACGAGCGAAGTCCCCATTCCCGGTTTGTCGACTCGACGGGGGACCGGTTTCGAAGGTTTCCGATGACCTGAAGAGTACCTGCTGTCGGTAGCGTCAAACCGGTCCATCGAAAGCGCGTCGCGAGGGACAAAACACCGGGTACCGTTTTTGGTCCCAACCAACGTTCGCGTTGGACATTTTAAAACTTAACCGCAGTATTTGTTTTGATTCATACTCTCTCTCTCTCTGGCTTCTCTCGACCGGACCACTATGGTTGAATTTAGAATACCTGTTTTGTGGTCTGCGAGGGGTTGGAATACCGTAGATTTCCTCTAGCGAGAGGAGACAGAAACACACGACATCTACGGTATTCTTTGGTTGAGATTCCTGGATTTAATACAATTTGTCAACCGGATTTTTAGTAAACGCCTGATGCATAGAAAAAAAAACAACACAAAAAAAAAACAAGAAAATTACATAAATTGCGAACGTTTTACTGCAGATATTATTGGGGGGTTGATACTGACGATGGCAGGAAGCAGAAACGTTGGAGTAGAGATGGAAGAGTGTAGTCGAATGTAGAGCATTTTTAATGCAGAGCATAGAATAACAGTAAGGCTGTTCGCTTTAGGAACCTTCGTGGCGCGTACTTTGAAATTTATCAATGGAAGTTGGAGTGAAAGTCCGCCGATTAAGGTTTAACAAATTCCCAGGGTCGGCCGGGTTCGCATCGCACGCATCGCCCACTTACCGGCAATAGTTTATTACACCCGGGACATATTATATTTCGCAGCATCAACAATATCTACCAACTAAAATTTCCTGCAATGTAACCCGCTGTGACATAGGCGGAGTGGCCGTGGGCATTAGTCTCCAAGTCACCCCTCGTGGATACCCAAGTCCCTGCGTTACGTAAGCCCTAACAAATTCATTACTCCTGTTAAATCCCGTTAAATTTTTTTAAAATATATTAACGCCACATTCGCTTACTTTAACTCTAGATTCAACGCAAAAAAATTGGGAACGCATATAAGCCTGAAATGATTTCTCAAAATTTCATTCGAAGGTGCAGCTAGACCTAACTTTTACCTTTTCCTAACTCCTCAGAATATTCGTTTGGCCGTGCCAAAATGCAATGAAAGCGACACAGTTTTCTCGTCCCAAGTGGAGTACGGCTATTGAGCCCCATCGAGAGCTTCCAGTCGATTCAAGCCGCTGAATACAAAATTTCAACTTCCACTTAAAAAACGGGGAGGCCGATAATAAAATTGTCGTACCTTATTGGGGTGCAACTGCCCGCCCTGGCACTCAGTTTCGGTGTAGATCCTAAGTTGGAAAATACGCTTAAATTAGATCCCCCAGATGTCTATTGGAGATTGGTTGGAATTCAACAAGATTTTGTGTGACCAAAAAAGGAAAATTATTTTCACATATTGTCTCCTTAGTACTGTTAAATGTTTACAGTTTCACAGCTAGTTTCACAAGCATATTTTGCAGGCATTTGCAGATATTTTCGTCCATTGAACTCTGATATAATGGTTGATTTATGTATAACTTTTCGGTGTTGGTAGCGATATTGTATAGTCTGGATTTTATATTCAACTAGTAACTTCGCCCACTCCTGGACCAAGACTGGACCGATTTCGAGTCCTCGAATTCATCAGCGCCATTCAGTTAATAAAATTCATCAGTTAAATATTAAGAAAGGGATAAGTCCAAGTAACAAACAGTAATAGTGCCTACACTACACACTACACATTGCCTACACTTGTTTTTATAACCGCGAATCATGATATGATTTCTGCCTATCTTTCTTTGGAATGATATACAAGGCAAAATATATTGTTGTAAACAAAATTTGGATAGCGCAAAATCCAAATAAAGAATTGGGTTCTGCCTGCGGAAAACAGAAGTTTCCTTGAAACAGCGAATCAAAATCGGGGTCGAATCCGCGAAGTCTTTTTCTTCTTATAGGAAAATCCGATTTCTCTCCTTACTCCGCACATTTTAATTACACACGAATTATATTAATTCCACATGCGGGAGGTATAAAATGTCGGTCCCAATAAAACTAATGGCGCTTATTAAACCTCCTGAATTGTTGGGATCGCGGCTTTACCCCGATAATCGGTGCACTATGCGTTCCTGGTTTTGTTTGGCGGCGGAGGAGGAGGAGGAGTAGGAGGAGGGGAGGAGGAGGGGCATTGAAATCCCCTCCTAATAGGTAGCTCCGTTCTCTCAGATCATCAAAGAAAATGGAACACCTCGATTGGACGAACTTACCTTCCAACTTACTCAGTCTCAGTCTCTCCCGAGCTTTTAGTTCACACCGACTCCATCTCACTTTCCCTACTTCCCTCTAATCCTCCAGTTCCTGTTCTTAATTGACATTTTCTATAATAACAATAACGAGCTATATTATTTTTAATATATGGAACTCTATTTCGAGAATTTTGTTTTATTCGACATTATTTAATTAACCTTATATTCTCTACGTGTATTACTTCCTTCAGTATATACTCGCCGATTGCTCAAAAGTCAATATTAGTATTTTTAATAAGTATTTGAGGGAATATTCTTGGGTGAGGATTTTACAACTGACCAGAGAAACTGGTCTAGTTTAGAACCAAATAACCGTGTATATTATAGAATTACGTGTACTTCTTAAAGTTTGCAATATAAAATAACCTATAAACCAACATTTAATTCTAAATAATTTTGTTGAAAGTTAAGACTTAAAAAACCAGCTCTTCTGATTATTACTTTTGAGTTCTCTACTTTCGCGCAGTTTTTGTAAGTGCCGCAAAAAAGTTCAACGTCTTTTAGCATTCTTCTTTAAACGTTACGGACAAGTCGCAGTGTCTAATGCCAGTATTTTTTTTGGTTTTCTTAAGCAGGACGACAAAAACTTAGTTTATAAAATGGGTACAAACGGTGAAACCTTTGTACGTAACAATTCCGTGTTTGATTTTTCCGTAAAGCGTGGACGAAATGCGTAAATTTTAAAACCGTCGGGCCTAAAACGAAGTTTTACCTGAGCGCCCGTATCAGATAATACCCGTGAAGCTGGTCGGTCCGAAAACCATTAGATAAGATTAGGAGGAAGTAATAAAACACTGGTTTTAGACTAATGTTGACGCAGGCATTATTCAAAGCCCCCCGGGTCCCTACAGGGAGAGCCTTAATGGACGAAGCCCGGAGAATCTAGGATCTAGGAATACCGCCTGTCTGTAGGCATGGGTTTGCGTGGCCACATCGTTCGAATAATAGAATATGAACAAAGAACACGTCTCCCTCATAGAAACCTACACACAGGAAATGTAGGATTAAGTGCAAATGTGACTTTTACTTTGAGAAGAGCAACATTTCCTCCTGTTTTCCTGAACCGATGCCAACTTCCTATTGAATATCAAGTGCTGTACTCGGGACTGCACTTAGACAGATACAGGAATCGAAGGTGCAGAAACGAAACGACGTTACAAATTGCTGCTAAGATTCTTCGACAATTGGTCACAGCTATCGCTAAGATAGTGATTATTAATATCATTACTCCAATCCTTCGGTTGGACAGCTCTCTCCTCGCATCACCTTCCTGAAACAGGAAATTACCTCACTATCTAACAAGCAGGAGCACCATCTATGGGTGTCACTAAATATAACCATAAAAGTTGTAGTTACGATATAAAATATAAATAAAAAAGGATATATGAAACAATATTCATGTTGTACACCTTCTGTTGCAGGTATTGGCGACTTCTAAAGGAGCATTGCAGCCTCTGAATCCGTTCCAGACTCGAGGGGATTGGACAAGGCGGGCCTTGGAAGCTGTAGTAGCTAGATACAGGAAGAAAGGGCTGCATCGATACTAAAACGAATAGGTTAGGTCGACTGACACCCAAGGACTGTAGGCCAATTTCATTGTATTCGCTTCTTGGAAAAGTGTTGGAATGACTGGTACACAAAAATATTTCCAATGCATACATCGCGACGGGCTTAACGTGCGTACGGGTTCAAAAAACTGTACTCTAACGAAGACGTCCCAATTATAAGTTGTAAGCGCCTCTACATCATGTTCGCCCATTGATCATCCGGAAAGGCGGAGCCTGTCGGACCGCTGGGAGTGCGCATGCGCGGAAGAGGAAGAATTGGATCACGCTCTGCGGGACTGCCCAGTCTAGCTAGGATTAAGTCAGAAGAGACAGACTAGTTTCGTCAGTTCGCTCGGAAAGCTCCATTCTCCAAATTGTACTTGAAGCAAGGCGAAGGGATATGAATCATATTATGATATATTATGATCCCTGCCCCTTCCTTTAGTATCTTGTAGTAAACATTTTTTCCCGAAATGAATCGTAAAAACGTATTAAGGTAAAAAAACAAACAAAAACAATAAATCTCCTTCAAGGCCCAAACTACACAAGAGCCCGACGACGTGGAGTACGCCTAAAGAAAGTGGAATAGGGTGAATTTCAGTTTTCGCAACCGTTTCAATATTGAGGCTCCGTCACACGGCTTTCGACACACACTCACACATGGCACTATCTAACCCATACGTGCATGCATACGCTCAGAGGGGGAGAGACATGAAATGGCGTTGATTTAGAATGCGGAGTGGGGCCAGATTTCTTCACGGGGTTTGGCAGGCGGCCGGCTGTTGGGGCCGCTGCCAGCTGCCAGCTGCCAGCACAGCCCAGGGAGAAACTCAACAGTATCCCGCTTTGAAAATGGCTCCCCGCCTTTCCAGTGCACACTTCCATCGGGAAAAAGAGAGGTAAAAATAGACGGAATTTACGTAAGACAGCCAGTGTTGCCTTTTTAAGGTAGGTATTCGTCCAAAGCCCACCACTCAACAAAAGGATTTAAGAATAGGAATGCCCCCCCTTTGTCGTCTCCGAGGGCTCGGAATACTACGGTTTTTTTGATCTGCTGCTCGCCGAAACCTTTCTAGCGAAAGACAAGACCAGCGAGAAGAGACAGAAGAACAGAATACACAAATAGTAAACAAAAAATCGGGGGGAACAAAGTGAGAAGGCCCACGCTGAATTTAAATTGGTATCAGCACTGTAGTTTTCTTTACTATGCAACACTCAGAATTAATACCTGAACCAGTTTTTGTCAATTTAAAAAAAAAGAAAAAAACTTATTCTTAAGATGGTAGGTAACCATCGGTAAAAGCACAGTAATTTTAGTTTAACATGAACTACACTAACAGAATAGACTAATTCCCATTTATAGTTAACAGTGGAAAACTATAATAACTAAATATTCATTATTTTTCTTGAACTGGACATTCATATTACAAGTAACAATGTTCTTAAATTAATTATTAATGCAATTATCAGGTTATCTCTATGTTATGTGTAGATATCAATTTTATATCTATGTTAACATAGACCACCCCTTCCACCGGTGGTCCTATCAGGTATAACTCTAGCCATATAGTAAACATTAAAACAGCACAATCTTACATATGAAGGTGAATGTCTTTATGTTTGTCCAGGGTAAACACTTTAACACAGCCATTAATATTGTTATACTATGAAGTAAAACCTATCCGAAGTTATTATTTATATACCATACCAATCATGTATGAATTATTATATTAATATCAATAATAATTAATTGAAATAAATGCTTCATTTATTATCTGGTGTTTTCCATCATCAGCATTATCATTAGAATAAAACAAATCAATTACAATATTCAAATCATTAATTATTATTCATTAATAAAGTTGTATTTCTATTTTGAGTTTTCTGAACTTTAGTAGGTTTATGAAATTTCATAATATATAAATTTATCATCTTAGTAGCTAATATTAATTGATTTAAAAATTAAATATAGTTTTCATCCTTTTATGTTTAAAAAAATATTCCTGACCGGTACTGACACCTAGCGGAGATTGCTTGAACTGAGACCCCACATACTAATTGGACTTGAAAATAACTATTTATTTAAAAATAAACATGTAAAAAAAAATTCATTGCAACATTCAAATCATTAATTTTTATTCATTAATAAAGTTGTTATTCTATTTCGAGTTTTCTGTTGTTTAGTAGGTTTACAAAATTTCATAATATATAAATTTATCATCTTAGTAGCTAATATTAATTGATTTAAAAATTAAATATTGTTGTCATCCTTTTCTGTGTTTAAAAACAATATTCCCGACCGGTACTGACACCTAGCGGAGATTGCTTGAACTGAGACCCCGTTACTAATTGGATTTGAAAATAAACAATTTATTTAAAAATAAAATTGTAAAAACAAGATATTATAAAATTAAAATCATTAATTATTATTCATTAATAAAGTTGTTATTCTATTTTTAGTTTTCTGTTGTTTAGTAGGTTTATGAAACTTCATAATATGTAAATTTATCATCTTAGTAGCTAATATTAATTGATTTAATAATTAAATATAGTTGTCATCCTTTGCAGTGTTTAAAAAAAAATTCCTGACCGGTACTGACACCTAGCGGAGATTGCTTGAACTGAGACCCCGTTACTCATTGAATTTGAAAATAAATATTTATTTAAAAATAAACATACAAAACAAAACTATTATAACATTCAAATCATTAATTATTATTCTTAAATAAAGTTCTTATTGTATTTTGAGTTTTCTGAAGTTTAATAGGTTTATGAAATTTCATAATATATAAATTTATCATCTTAGTAGCTAATATTAATTGATTTAAAAATTAAATATCTTTGTCGTCCTTATCTGTCTTTAAAAACAATATTCCTGACCAGTACTGACACCTAGCGGGGTTTGCTTGAACTGACACCCCGCCATACTATTTAGATTTGAAAATAATAAATTATTTAAAAATAAACATGTAATTAAATCCATTACAACATTCAAATCATTAATTTTTATTCATTAATAAAGTTGTTATTTTATTTAGAGATTTCTGAACTTTAGTAGGTTTATGAAATTTCATAATATATAAATTTATCATCTTAGTACCTAATATTAATTGATTTAAAAATTAAATATAGTTGTCATCCTTTTCTGTGTTTAAAAACAATATTCCCGACCAGTACTGACACCTAGCGGAGATTGCTTGAACTGAGACCCCGTTACTCATTGGATTTGATAATAACAATTTATTTAAAAATAAACAAATAAAACAAAGCTATTATAACATTAAAATCATTAATTATTATTCAATAATAATGTTCTTGTTCTATTTTGTGTTTTCTGAAGTATAGTAGGTTTATGAAATTTCATAATATATAAATTTATCATCATAGTAGCTAATATTAATTGATTTAAAAATTAAATATAGTTTTCATTCATTTCTGTGTTTAAAAACAATATTCTCGACCGGTACTGACACCTAGCGGAGATTGCTTGAACTGAGACCCCGTTATTCATTGGATTTGATAATAACAATTTATTTAAAAATAAACATATAAAACAATGCTATTATAACATTAAAATCATTAATTATTATTCAATAATAATGTTCTTGTTCTATTTTGTGTTTTCTGAACTTTAGTAGGTATATGATATTTCATAATATATAAATTTATCATCTTAGTAGCTAATATTAATTGATTTAAAAATTAAATATAAATTTCATTCTTTTTCTGTGTTTAAAAAAATATTCCTGACCGGTACTGACACCTAGCGGAGATTGCTTGAACTGAGACCCCGTTACTCTTGGATTTGATAATAACAATTTATTTAAAAATAAACATATAAAACAATGCTATTATAACATTAAAATCATTAATTATTATTCAATAATAATGTTCTTGTTCTATTTTGTGTTTTCTGAAGTTTAGTAGGTTTATGAAATTTCATAATATATAAATTTATCATCTTAGTAGCTAATATTAATTGATTTAAAAATTAAATATAAATTTCATTCTTTTTCTGTGTTTAAAAAAATATTCCTGACCGGTACTGACACCTAGCGGAGATTGCTTGAACTGAGACCCCGTTATTCATTGGATTTGATAATAACAATTTATTTAAAAATAAACATATAAAACAATGCTATTATAACATTAAAATCATTAATTATTATTCAATAATAATGTTCTTGTTCTATTTTGTGTTTTCTGAAGTTTAGTAGGTTTATGAAATTTCATAATATATAAATTTATCATCTTAGTAGCTAATATTAATTGATTTAAAAATTAAATATAAATTTCATTCTTTTTCTGTGTTTAAAAAAATATTCCTGACCGGTACTGACACCTAGCGGAGATTGCTTGAACTGAGACCCCGTTACTCTTGGATTTGATAATAACAATTTATTTAAAAATAAACATAAAACAATGCTATTATAACATTAAAATCATTAATTATTATTCAATAATAATGTTCTTGTTCTATTTTGTGTTTTCTGAACTTTAGTAGGTATATGAAACTTCATAATATGTAAATTTATCATCTTAGTAGCTAATATTAATTGATTTAATAATTAAAGATAGTTGTCATCCTTTGCAGTGTTTAAAAAAAATATTCCTGACCGGTACTGACACCTAGCGGAGATTGCTTGAACTGAGACCCCGTTACTCATATGATTTGAAAATAACAATTTATTTAAAAATAAACATAAAAAAATCTATTATAACATTCAAATCATTAATTATTATTCCTTAATAAAGTTGTTATTCTATTTTGAGTATTCTTAAGCTTTTTAGATTTATGAAATTTCATAATATATAAATTTATCATCTTAGTAGCTAATATTAATTGATTTAAAATTAAATATAAATTTCACTGTGTTTAAAAAATATTCCTGATACTGACACCTAGCGGAGATTGCTTGAACTGAGACCCCGTTACTCTTGGATTTGATAATAACAATTTATTTATAAACATATAAAACAATGCTATTATAACATTAAAATCATTAATTATTATTCAATAATAATGTTCTTGTTCTATTTTGTGTTTTCTGAAGTTTAGTAGGTTTATGAAATTTCATAATATATAAATTTATCATCTTAGTAGCTAATATCCTAATCTTGAACATGAGACCATTCACACTATAAAAAAAAAATCTTTCTCCTTTTCTTCTGTTTATGAAACATAATATATTATTCCTGTTTAAAAAATATTCCTGGTACTGACACCTAGCGGAGATTGCTTGAACTGAGACCCGTTACTCATTGGATTTGATAATAAAAATTTATTTAACAATAAATTATAAGCAATATAAAACTAAAATTGGTTAAAATCTGAATTATTATAATATTTATCATAACTAATATAATTATTGAAAGCAGGTATTGAAATCTTAGTATCCATAATCTCTCTGTCCTGACCGGTACTGAAATATGATGGAGCTATGCTGCTGAACTACTCTGTTGACTCATTTGGATCAAATTACAATCTATTATCTAAAATAATGCTATTAATTAAAACATTTAACATTAATATCAAGGTTGTGTTTTAGTAGGTATTTATGAAATTTCATAATATATAAATTTATCATCTTAGTAGCTAATATTAATTGATTTAAAAATATAAAATATTCTTTTCTGTGTTTAAAAAATATTTCTGACTGGTACTGACACCTAAGATGAACTGAGACCCCGTTACTCATTAGATTTGATAATAACAATTTATTTAAAAATAACACATAAAACAAATGATCATTAAAATTAAGTTTCATCAACAAGTAATTTTGTGTTTTCTTAGTGTTAGTTGTTGTGTAGTATCATCTTGTTTTCTGACCAGTTTAGTAGATTTTGATAACATATTTATTTAAAATAAACATATTTCTCAATACATAATTAATATTACTAAGTGCAATGAGACACCTGATAATGCTCTGAACTGAGATAAAATGAGCTGTTGGTGTTAATGTATCTCACTGGTCCTTTTGTAAAAATTGAGACCCCGTTACCGAAAAAATATTCCTGACCGGTACTGACACCTATTGAACTCAAACATATTTTAGTTCAAATCATAATTTTGTGTTTTCTAACAGTTTAGTCAAAGGTTTATGAATTATAAATAGGTTATATCCATGCTAAATTTATATCTTAGTAGCTATCATCTCATTAACTGATCCTGTTTTTTCTGTAACCTGCCATGGGATTTTGTAATACAATGCTAATAACATAAAAACATTTAATTTTTATAAAGCTTATTTATTAGTATTCTTAGCTTAAGGTATTATACAATATATAAATATACCAATATTGATTTGGGTACTGAATAAAAAAAATCCTACGGTATGAGATAATTTAGCGAGATTGCTTGAACTGAGACCCTGTTACTCAATTTGGATAATAAAATTTATTAAAAATAAACAATTTATTTAAAAATTTACACATATATAAACAAATAAACTATCACATTTAAAGTTGTTATTCTTGTTATTTCAAATTGTGTTTTCTGTAAGGTTTATGTTAATATTGAAATTTAAAATAAAATAAATTCTTAGCTCAGCATATAAATATAATAAAAACAAATCATGACACCCCGTTACTCGGACTATAGCGGAGACTGAGACCCTAGAGCTATTATAACACCTGATATGAATTATAAATACTTAATTAAACATCTAAAACAACAAATAAATAATCAAACAATATTTAACAGTTTAAAATCATTCCCTAATTGTGACCGCTTTTTTCTGCTTGATGGCCATTAATATATGGAGATATTACCGGTTTTTATAATTTTTAATCTTGAACCATGATACTTACCTATGCTTTAATTTAAATATTCATTTTTTATATCTAATTATGAATGTACATCATCAAGAGTATCTATATCGTCTAAAATTTCTGAGCTTTTGTCTTGTTAAATTCCTTAATGCGTTTATCTAATATTCAGCCTATCCTGTGTGTTTTAATACATCCTAATTACTCATTATGAAAAAGATTGCATAAACAAACATATGATGACAATATTCAATATGTCCTGTTCCAGGTCTGCTAAGTCAGTGACATTTGAACCAGGTTGTGTCCATAATGATAGTTGAGTAAGAGCTAGAATAATTCCTGGTTAAACAAAATAGTCTATCCTGATCAAGACATATACTCTTAAACACTAAAACACGTATATAAGACCCCGTTTACAATCTGTTCTGATTTGAAATTTCAGTATACTGCTAAAAATCCCATAAGCTTTAATTATTAGCGGGAATTTATTTCTATTTTAAAAGATTTTGAAGTAGTGATCAATGAGAAGATTTAACAACGTTTAGTAATTATTGATTTCATCCTCGCGGTAACCCTGTTGCTACACCTAATACTTAAGCCCGAACGGTGATTAGGAAGCTTGATTTGATGATTACAATTTTTTTTTTGATTATATTTCAATTCAACAGTTCGATATGTAGTTTTGTAAGTTTTTTAAAGCTCAGAAGCTATCAATTATTCACAATGTGCTAATTTTCTAAATGAATAAATAATTTGTGATCCTTGTCTTATCCAAGACGTAAACTAATGCTAAATAAATTATAAAGACAATTGAAGATCCGCTTTACCAGTATTTTCAAGTAATTTAAATCAAACCAACACAGAAAAGATTTGAAATTAGTATCGATAACTAGCACTTCGGTCTCATGTCTGTAACTAAATGAATTTATCATAAATTGATAAGATACATCAGTTATTATCAATAGTGGTAACATCCGCTAGGTGGTACCATTTAATTTATATATTGAATGGCTTGTTAAACCTGAATTGCGAGTTCATGAATTGTTTTTTTAAGTTCTTATATTGTGTTTGTAATCCTGCTTATATAGTATCAATGGAATCAGCGGAAATCATTGTATTCCGGTACCGGAATATTTGATTTACATATAAAAATGAAATTTATATTTAATAATTTTAAATCAATTAATTATTACTACTAAGATGTCTTGACAATGTTTTCTTATATATTATGAATAACTTCATATTTACTAAATCAGAAAACACAAAATAGAACATAAGAACATTATTATTGTTTATTTTAAATAATTAATTCCAATGAGTAACAGGGTCTCATTTTCCAATGTCAGAATATTTTTTATTGTTATTGATTTAGAACAAGAACAAGAATAATAATTTATGTTTATTTTATAATAATATAACCATGACCGGTACTCAATTCATCTCCGCTGTAGCACCGGAAAACACAAATAGAACAAGAACATTATTATTGAATAATAATTAATGATTTTAATGTTATAATAGCATTGAGTAACAGGGTCTCAGTTTTTAAAGAGTCAGAATAAAAAGAATGAAATATAGCTTTAATTTTATCAATTAATATCTAGAAAGATTAAATTTTATTTAGCTACTCAAACTTAAAATATATAAGAACTTGTATTATATAATAATTAATGATTAATGATAGATGTTTTATTTTAAATATTTATAATTAATCAATAGTAGGGCAATCTCCTCTAGGAATGTCAAGCAACCTAGCTCTACCATTAGCTACATTAGAAACTAGGAGATTTTTGATACTGTTAATTGAGTGACACCTATCAAGCAATTTCTCCGCTAGGAAGTCTCATAAATGCATATTTTTTGAGTAAACACAGGAAAAAGAATGAAATTTATATTTAATTTTAAATCAATTAATATTAGCTACTAAGATGATAAATTTATATATTATGAAATTTCATAAACCTACTAAACTTCAGAAAACACAAAATAGAACAAGAACATTATTATTGAATAATAATTAATGATTTGAATGTTATAATAGTTTGTTTTATTGTTTATTTTAAATAAATTGTTATTATCAAATCCAATGAGTAACGGGTCTCAGTTCAAGCAACTACCAGTCTAGAAAAAGTGTCAGTAAACACAGAAAAAGAATGAAATTTCATAAACCTCTAAAGAGGAAAACACAAAATAGAACAAGAACATTATTATTGAATAATTTAATGATTTGAATGTTATAATAGATAAATTGTTTTTTGAGTACCTACGGGTCTCTAAAGTTCAAGAAAACAATCTCCGCTAGGTGTAGAACAAGAACAGTACCAGTCAGGAATATTTTTTAAAAAGAATGAAATTTATATTTCCAATGAGTAACGGGGTCTCAGTTTTAAATCAATTAATATTAGCTACTAAGATGATAAATTTATATATTATGAAATATCATATACCTACCAAAGCTTCAGAAAACACAAAATAGAACAAGAACATTATTATTGAATAATAATTAATGATTTTAATGTTATAATAGCATTGTTTTATATGTTTATTTTAAATAAATTGTTATTATCAAATCCAATGAGCAACGGGGGTCTCAGTTCAAGCAATCATTAGAACAGAACCGCTAGGTGTCAGTACCGATAAGTCAGGAATATTTTTTTTAAACACAGAAAAAAGAATGAAATTTATATTTAATAAAATTTTAAATCAATTAATATTAGCTACTAAGATGATAAATTTATATATTATGAAATTTCATAAACCTACTAAACTTCAGAAAACACAAAATAGAACAAGAACATTATTATTGAATAATAATTAATGATTTTAATGTTATAATAGGATTTTTGTTTTATTTGTTTATTTTAAATAAATTGTTATTATCAAATCCAATGAGTAACGGGGTCTCAGTTCAATGAGTAACGGTCTCAATTCCATTTTCGAAATTTGAAATATTTTTTAAACACAGGAATGTAAATCAATTAATATTAGCAATTTATATTATGTGTCAGAAAACACAAAATAGAACAAGAACATTATTATTGAATAATAATTAATGATTTTAATGTTATAATAGCATTGTTTTATATGAATAAATTGTTATTAAATTCCAATCAACGGGGTCTCAGTTCAAGCAATCTCCGCTAGGTGTCAGTACCGGTCAGGAATATTTTTTTAAACACAGAAAAAGAATGAAATTTATATTTAATTTTTAAATCAATTAATATTAGCTACTAAGATGATAAATTTATATATTATGAAATTTCATAAACCTACTAAACTTCAGAAAACACAAAATAGAACAAGAACATTATTATTGAATAATAATTAATGATTTGAATGTTATAATAGATTTGTTTTATTTGTTTATTTTTAAATAAATTGTTATTATCAAATCCAATGAGTAACGGGGTCTCAGTTCAAGCAATTTTCGGTCAGAATATTTTTTTTAAACACAGAAAAAGAATGAAATTTATATTTAATTTTTAAATCAATTAATATTAGCTACTAAGATGATAAATTTATATATTATGAAATTTCATAAACCTACTAAACTTCAGAAAACACAAAATAGAACAAGAACATTATTATTGAATAATAATTAATGATTTTAATGTTATAATAGCATTGTTTTATATGTTTATTTTTAAATAAATTGTTATTATCAAATCCAAGAGTAACGGGGTCTCAGTTCAAGCAATCTCCGCTAGGTGTCAGTACCGGTCAGGAATATTTTTTTAAACACAGAAAAAGAATGAAATTTATATTTAATTTTTAAATCAATTAATATTAGCTACTAAGATGATAAATTTATATATTATGAAATTTCATAAACCTACTAAACTTCAGAAAACACAAAATAGAACAAGAACATTATTATTGAATAATAATTAATGATTTTAATGTTATAATAGCATTGTTTTATATGTTTATTTTTAAATAAATTGTTATTATCAAATCCAATGAGTAACGGGGTCTCAGTTCAAGCAATCTCCGCTAGGTGTCAGTACCGGTCAGGAATATTTTTTTAAACACAGAAAAAGAATGAAATTTATATTTAATTTTTAAATCAATTAATATTAGCTACTAAGATGATAAATTTATATATTATGAAATTTCATAAACCTACTAAACTTCAGAAAACACAAAATAGAACAAGAACATTATTATTGAATAATAATTAATGATTTTAATGTTATAATAGCATTGTTTTATATGTTTATTTTTAAATAAATTGTTATTATCAAATCCAATGAGTAACGGGGTCTCAGTTCAAGCAATCTCCGCTAGGTGTCAGTACCGGTCAGGAATATTTTTTTAAACACAGAAAAAGAATGAAATTTATATTTAATTTTTAAATCAATTAATATTAGCTACTAAGATGATAAATTTACATATTATGAAGTTTCATAAACCTACTAAACTTCAGAAAACTCAAAATACAATAAGAACATTATTATTGAATAATAATTAATGATTTGAATGTTATAATAGTTTTGTTTTGTATGTTTATTTTTAAATAAATATTTATTTTCAAATTCAATGAGTAACGGGGTCTCAGTTCAAGCAATCTCCGCTAGGTGTCAGTACCGGTCAGGAATATTTTTTTAAACACAGAAAAAGAATGAAATTTATATTTAATTTTTAAATCAATTAATATTAACTACTAAGATGATAAATTTATATATTATGAAATTTCATAAACCTACTAAAGTTCAGAAAACTCAAAATAAAATAACAACTTTATTAATGAATAAAAATTAATAATTTGAATGTTGTAATGGATTTAATTAAATGTTTATTTTTAAATTATTTGTTATTTTCAAATCTAAATAGTATAGCGGGGTCTCAGTTCAAGCAATCTCCGCTAGGTGTCAGTACCGGTCAGGAATATTGCTTTTAATCACAGAAAAGAATTATTAACTATCAGTGTAAAAGTAAATATTTTGCCATGAAATATATCAGCCATTAACATTGTTATACTATGAAGTAAGACCTATCCAAAGTTATTTTTTATATACCATACCGAACAAGTATTAATTATTAAATAACTAAAAATAATATTTAATAGAATTAAATGCTTCATTTATTATCTAGTGTTTTCCATCATCAGCGTTATCATTAGAATGTAAAACCAATCAATTACAAACTTTAATTTATTTATTATTATTTAATATTAAAGTTGTTATTCTATTTTGAGTTTTGTGAGGTTTCTTAGGTTACTAGACAGTTCCTGCTTCTGGCGGCAACTTTGAAAACTAAAACGGCTATTTATGGATTTAAATATTGAAGCGGCGGCAACATTTAAAATGTCTATGAATATTAAAAGTTTGGTTTGTGTAAATATTTGAATTCATTACTAGCACTTTTATACGAGCAAGTAGAATTAATTGTTGAAGCAAAATATTTTTGTTCATTATATTAATATTGGTATTATATTGGAATATCATAAAACACATCATTATAATTGTATGTTTATTGATAGTATGTATGGATATTGCAAGGCAATCACAAAATCTCAAATAAACTACAAATTATTTACAACTCTACAATTTGACTGAAACTACTTCACACCAAATGCACTTCACACTGTTCTTCATCTTCGTAAATTACCGTTCTATATTTATCAATAATTTTACTGCAATATAAATATTCTCTGATCTAATCTAATACTTGTCAGTATATTTTATCATAGCAACAATTGCTTTACAATATTATGTACATGTATAAAAGTACAAAATAAATATATTTATCTGATACTTTGTTATAAAATAATTATTTATTAACTCACACTATGATCAATTATCAAGCAACCCTCTCACAATGTTTATACAATGTGTTCCCCATTTTATTAAATAAATGATTAATCTTTAAATGATAATGAAATCCCAATTATATATCAGTAAAAAAAAACAAAACAAAAACTGAAGCAATATACAGCAATCTATATATAAATACAATTGGTCTTATAAAAGCACTCGGTGATGGCTAATATGACAATTGTTATGTTTATAAAAATAAAAAAAATTTTGTTAATACTTGATCTCTTCAATGGTCTCAGATTTAATAAATTGTGGGAATCCTATTTCTGCCAGATCTGTGGCATGGTAAGTATGGAGCTTGGTACAACATTCTGAAACAAAACAAAATATTGTTTCAGATAAAGTTTGATAATTCGTTTAATTAATATATTGTATTCCATTAAGGCTGTTAATGATAATTGATGTTGACAGTCAGAAAGGGAAGATACCAGAAAGAAAAATTTACTTTAAACAATTTTGTTCAGTTTCAAAAGTTTTCCATATGAGGATTCAATAGTAAAATGATTCAAATTCATCTAATTAATTTCAAGAAAATAGCCTAAATTCACAGACCTCAATGACTAATAGGGCAAGAAACTATTTCTACATTTCCCCTTCACAATTTTAACTGAGTACTTTGAACCTCTAAAAGCTAGAACATTGACTGTATCTTACTAGTATTGTAAAATACTTCCAGAATATAATATATGTATTATTTGGCGAATAATTTTGTTAATTAAATTCGTCACTCTGACAGTGTTTATAACTGTGAATTCACAAACAAATGGAATATCACAATTGTATGGAAGTATCGAACCTCTGAATTAATAGAATTATGTCATACATTTCCACAATTTATATTTTCATCTATGTCTCCTAAATAGGAAAAGTGTATGTACCTCAGTAATAAATCCTTCCTTTTTTATAAATTTTGAATGGGGTAGAAACTTCAATCAATATTTCTGAAACTGTGGTATCATGTTCAGTTATAGTTTTTCCTGATATGGTATA
Source organism: Lethocerus indicus (assembly GCA_019843655.1). Classification (NCBI taxonomy): domain Eukaryota; kingdom Metazoa; phylum Arthropoda; class Insecta; order Hemiptera; family Belostomatidae; genus Lethocerus; species Lethocerus indicus. Next base: position 16,061,517 of record JACDQD010000008.1, read on the forward strand.
ATTAAAACATGTCACTAACTTCATGAAATAATTGTGTAGTTTTATAGAAAGATTGCCCAGTTTTTGGGTGGCAGAAACTATTTTACTATTGCTAGTAATGGATTACAATAAAATTGGGGGAAAAAGCAATTCCATAAAGTCTTCATATGCGGTATCATTTATTTATTTATCTAAAACAGTATACGAATCAATTTTCGACAGGTTTCATTTCTGAAGGAAATGACAAGAGGATAAAAAAAGTTTAATTAACAAATTTGGTTCCATTAAAGATCAATATAGTTAATATCGCCAATACTAATCATTGATGAAAGTGATTCATAAAAAAATTAAAATACATGAAACTCTAGCTATACAATACTACTAATATATTCAGTTTAAATTGTATAGATCTATGAAATCTTCATCACAAAACCGATTTTAATTTAATTTCCTATCAATGTTTAATACAACAAACCACCATGAACCACCAGTAATGATGCAGCCCATCATTGTAGGCTCAGAAACCTATAATTGAATGAACTACCTCAAATTTGGTTAAATCACTATTTCTACAGGTATATGGAAGGAATAATTACAGATACATTAATATAAATATTTTTGTATTTGTACAATTACCTTAGGAAGATAAATTATGAATGTAAAATCTAAGTATAATGAGAAGAGAAATATATTCAGTATGTTTGTAATAAAAGGTTCTTTAGTAAATGATTTTACACAAATTCACAAACGATACTTAAAATTGTATGTATATGAATGCATTTATAAACAAAAAGAATACACACTCACTCACACATTCACATTATTATTCTATTAATATTATTATTATTAATACTATTACTTCCATAAATTTAACATTGTTATTAACATTTTGAATGATATAAATTACAAGATGAATATATTTATTATAATAATATGGAGGACTTTTGTATTTCATAATCAAATCCAATGATTACAGAAATCCTGAGAGGTGAATTTCATATGAATAAACAGATGTAAAGTGAAAAAAATACTATGTTATATAAAATTTAAATATAACAGGGCCAACATTTTATCAAAATATTTTCAAAGCCCTCTAGGACTTTTAAATTCCTAATTAGTTTGACCTTACCAGACTAGTTCAGCATATACTTCTCACCAGTTCCCTTTATAAATAATATACTCAATAGTACATTTTTACAAATATATTTAAACAATAACATTCAAAGTGTCTTGCAAGTCCTTCACTCTGCATTTATATTTGATAATATTTTAAAATAAAATGCAGTATAAAAATTTAAACATGTATTTATTTATATATTTTTTAATCTAGATACAAATGAATTATTTACAATCATCACCCCTTCACGTATCCATATTCCAACAAAAAGGGTTGCCACACTACTATCATTAGCTGACAATTTGAGCATAGTTACAAAAGCAAGAGAATGTACTTGTCACTTTTCCAACTATGCATCCCAAAATAAACGAATCAAATAACATAAATCTACCTAGAATTTTTAATATTGTTTGCTATCACACCGTATGTATTAATTACTCTGCGTACATTAATACATTTCTATCACCCTAATTCTTAGACCCTTTAAGCAGATATAGTCTGATTTCATAACTTCACACCTAAGCCTGATAAGAACTGAATCGGATATCATATCATGGTGTTCTTATTTTGTCAGTATGAATTTATTATTTTAAATACACTTTGTAGTATTACAAATTTTTCATTTCTATATAAATGTTTCACCAGTTATAAAAAAATATGAAAAAACAATTGAAAAATAATCAATGAGATTGGTACATTTTATCCTCTATTTGTATTGTGATAATCAAAATTAACTTGGAACAAATGCAATATACAGAAAGAGCAATCTTACTGAGAAAGAAAAAATGTACACCCATTTGAAATGTGTATACATTAATAAATGATACATAAAAATACTGCATACTCAATTACAAAAACAATGTCCTATTTCTAAAAATGAGAGATGAAATAATATAGCGGAGTGAACAAGAAATTATTTATGTATATTCCAATTATGCGCCTAGGTCACGCAATATCTTGAACATTACTCATTTCAAAACTATTCCTCATTAGATATATAACATTTCTCAGATATATGAATATTAATATCAAAATAAGGTGAGGTTCGAAATATACAGTTTGTAGGTACTTTTGTAAATTCAGGTGTCTTTCACCAACTGTATGCAACAAGGCCCACCCGTCTTATTGTGGAAAGCAAATCCGCAATAACAATAATTTAAAAATATTGCACTAAGAAAGTATTCAGTCATATTTATACTTATGAAACTGCCCAAAACCCTGCTAATAAAAATTGTCAGGCAAAACAAGAAAGCATGCAACAGAGGTGAGTTCAAATTCATATAGAATTCAACAAATGAATTAACACTAGCAAGTCCAATTTGTAGAAGTTAGTAAATTTGATTGAAACACTAAAGAAGAATAATTAATAATATAAGTAACAGTATTATTGTCCTTCAGTGTTAACAAATTATTATTATAATTATCATTTAGAGTCACTAGTATTAATTCATTTGTACTGATTTTTATGATCGGCAAAGAAGCATATTTGCAAAATTTGAGTTAGTAAATTTAAAATGCCTCTTGTCGTAGAATTTCAGAAGTGCCGGGCTGTAAGGGTGGTTATCTTTTAGATGTAGGTAATGAACTTCTGGCTCATTGGTTGTGTGTCCACAATCTTCACATACATACATCTGAAAACATCAAGAACAAGCATTTATTTATTTGGTAATATAGCATTGGAGCCAAAAATATTAACAGATACATAATGTAGAGAAACAGTAAGAATGGACAAAGTATCGAGTATACTTTGTGAAAATAAAATACATCTTCTAAAGAAATATTTAATGATTACTTAAAAATTGTTTAATTAATAAAAAAATACTTCAAATTTCAATTAGAATTAAAACATTATTTACCTTTGTCCTGCGTTCTTTGTATGCATACTGATGTTGGACTCCATGAACTTTGAGACAGTGTGATTCAAGTGAACACCTCTGAGTGAATGACTTTTCACACAAGTTGCATTTGTACGGGCGTACACCTAGAAAATGGAGATGCAGAGTTTAAAATTCAAGTTTCAGCGTCAGTTTTCATCTTACATCATCAAATATTGTTGAGGTGAGACAACTTTTTGAGTGATCTAAAATGGGGTAATAAACAAACGAAGGTGTATTTATTTACAGGTAGGTGAACATTTTAGCGGGCCTTGCATTACAGCCAACTCGCTAACAACCATGTTTATCATGTGCCGTTAAATAGCTGTATATTTCTGAGGTCATACATTTTGCTTTGCTACAGAAAATAGTAAATAGTCGAACAACGTTTATTTAAGACTAGGTATTTTTATTTGTTCTATTCTTAATTTTAGTGTAAAATGTAGGTTTGTATATACTCCTACCGCTACCATGTTTGTTCATTTTCTCCGCTATTATTTGATCAATCGAAAAACTAGGTTTCCTAATCGAAAAACTAGTTATTTTAAATTTTTAAAAACTTGGTACAATATATATGGCAAATGTTTTAATTAACACAATTTTGGGCATACCTGTATGTGTCCTGGTATGTCTTTTGAGGTCGAAGGTGTCATTGAACCCCTTGCCGCAGAATGTGCACAGGTAGCGCTTAACGTCCGAGTGGCACTTCATGTGCCTGTTGAGCAGGCGCTGTAGGCTGAAGGTTTTCGAGCAGAGGTGGCAGGTGAACTTGCCGTTGGCTCCTAGGGAGGCCGGCTTAGAGTCAGCGTCGGCCTTCTCCGGCTCAGTAGAGTGCCGGGGCACCGGGGTCGTGTCCTGGTTGGCCAGCGGGTTCTTGATCCCGTGCCCTCCGTTCACGAATTCCAGAGCCGTATCTCCGGGAAGCCCCAACTGCAATCAAATTTATTCTTTGATTCGCGAGCTCCTAACAATCCAATTATTAATGTAGCCAACACTGGACAGAGCGGTCGGTTAAATTCAACGTAATGCATCACTCAATTTAACTCGTTTCAGTTAAGCCAGCGGATCGGATTATCCGGTGCTTTGGAAATTCGTTCTGTAAGCTTTTAGAATTAAGATAATAATAAGAAGAAACGTAATTTGGGTGATGCAAGAATATGGCATACCCTGTGCTGAAGCACACCCACTCTGACCTGTAGCGATGGGATGTTAGCAAGGTCAGCAGGTGGCGGTGGAGGCGGCGGGGGCGGCGACAGGGAGCCCGTCCCGTCCAAGCTGCAGCTGGTCGGCGAAGGCAGAGACATCGATGTACTCGAATCCAATTCCAGCGAAGACAGACCGGGAGATAACAGCGACCCCTGGAATAACAAGAATTTCGCTTAGAACCGACCCGGCTCTAAAATATTGCCCCCTCCACGTATACACGAGGAAGGGGTTATTTATTTATAATTCTCGATAAATAATCACCGATGACACTTACACTACTGTTTTCCCATTTGTTCTGTTTGGGCTGTTGTATTTGCAGTTGTTGGGAATGTCTTTCCTGCTCGGCGAGAACGAGGTCTCCTCTTTCCTGTTTGATGCTGTCACAATATCCGGGCGGTAGGCGAGCGCCGGCCGTGGAGAAGGTGGCCTGTTGGTGGGCGCCGGCGGCTACCACGGGCCCTTCCTGAGGATGCTGCATGCCCAGCCTGTGCTCCGGAAAAGGGTTCACCGACGGCTCGACCGGCGGAGGCATGTTTTCTGTGGTCTGCGAAACAAAATCGAACTAAGTAAACAAAATACAACGAAAACGATAGAAAACGCGCTGGTTTTCAAAGACGACTTTAAAATGTAATAATATAGAGAAGATATATGTAATAAGTGTAATATTTAGAATGACTACCTCTCTGAGGATGATATCTGCTGCGTCGGATAAGCTTTCGATAAGGGCCGTGTGATCTGCCGGACTGGAGAATGTAAGGGTGGCAGTGAACTGGAGGGGGTCGACTACGGCCCCCGACATCGGGTCCACCATCAATGCGTCATCGTAGGGTAGAAAACTCTGATCTTTGACATAAGAGGATAGATCGTCTTCTTCTTTTACACATATGCCGTAGGTGGCGCAAACGTTCTGAAGAAGCGAGTACTGCTTGGGAGGGCCGTCCCCTCCGCCCGTATTGGGCGGATAGCCGTTATGGAGGTCTTGTCCCGTGTCGCAATCCATGGCCAGCGACTCGGCCATCAGGCTCTGGTATTGGCTTCCGTACTGCTGAGTGGTGTAACCGTGGAGACCTCCGCCTTTCAGGCTCTCGTAGAAAGGTGGTAAGGAGCCGGTGGGCGGCGAGCTCGGGCCGTAGTTGGGCTTGCCGGGGCCGCCTCCGCCCCCACCGCCTCCTGGACCTCCGCCTCCCAAAGAGCCTCCGGAATTGCCCGAGGACAATCCTCCGCCTCCGCCACCGCCCAGTGTGTAAGAGCTGCCTCCCGAGGAGCCGCCCCCACCTCCGCGAGATCCTCCACCTCCGCCGCCTTGGTTTCCTCCTCCCGAACCTCCACCGCCGCCGCCTCCGCCTCCGCTACTCCGACTGGGGCCGGCCGCCGCCATTAGAATCTGTCCCGCACTCGAGAGCTTCCTTCCCGCGATCAAAATCTGTCCTCTCTTGATCGTCAGGGCGATTCTGTTTCGTTTGATTTCTTCTAACTCTTTTTCCGGATCTTTCTTCGGTACGTGGTAGTCTATGGGAGCCTCCTGTTCGGGCTCCTCGATGACCATGGGCGACTCCGGTTTTTCCTGTTTGCTCGGCAGACTAGGCGTTCGCTGTATGACCGACACCTGTTGGCACTTGGGGTGCGATTTCGGCTCCTCCGGTCTGTCGGTCGGCAGATATTCCTTCTTCTCGGCCGATGTCAGGACATGGTGTCCTCTGCTACTTCCGTAGGGCACATCTCCTCCGAGGATCGAAGATATGAACCTCCTCGGCGGAGTAGTGGCTCTGACGGGCTCGCTCTGCAGTCCCGGGCTGGCCGGAGAGCTTGCACCGCAAATGTCCGGTGAACCGGATCTGAGTTCTAAGCTTTCTTCTTCTTTCTTTAAATTTTGGGCATCTGTAAGCACAATACGGTAAATTAATAGTTTTGATTATCGAAAGGCTATCATTATTCCGTAGCAGTATGTTAGTTCGGAAAGGAAAATAATCCGATCCCTTCTGGGAAATCGAGAAGATTCCTAGAGTGATGAGAGAGTTCTAAAATATTCTGTCTTTACCAAAGTTTTTTCATATTGTAATGCTTTGAAGTTTGCACTAAGTTAATTGTTAAAGGTGATATAAGAAATTACATAAAGGGTAGACAACAATTTGCATTGTATTGTAAAAATTTTTTCAATATAGAAAACAATGTTGTCCAATACAACTATATATCTTTTATTCCTAGATGAGTAAAGTGTTGACGCTCGATACAAGTAGAAGGACTTCAAGATAATCCAAAACCCCATATTTTTTTAATAAATACTTTAGACTCCAATTTCCCTGACTGTAGAACCTTGTTTGAAAAGGAAGTTCGCCTTCATAAATAAGTGTATTCCCAACAACTTAGCAAGTTACCGGAGCGTGGAGGGACCGCCATTAACATAACGAAAATAAATGCGCCCGCTGAACTCTTCGCTAGCTCACTCTTTGAAAACTTCTTCACGAACCAAAATACGAAAATATGTATAGAATAGGATATTAATCAACATATTTGGATATAATTACCAAACCGCTCATCTATATATTAATAAAATGAAAACGACTGAAGCAAAACTTGATATTTGTTGTGTCAAAAATTAGCGTGGCGGATATCGCTTTTGTAATAATCGTATACTGATATTTTAAACATCAATAGAGAGCCCTTTAGAAAGTGTGTTACTTGGTGTATTAGCAGACGAAATTAGTCAACACATTAATTAAAGACGCGATGACGGGGAGCCCCATTATGGCGTAACGCTAATGCAAAGTTCAACAGTCTGACCTCTTACAAAGTGGTTAATCGTGCCGACAGCCACTGCCAGTCCACCACAAGTGTTCCCAATCCCGAAACCAACACTTTACTATCTTAGATGAGAAGATTTTTTCCACAACCAAACGAATGTCCAACCTTTGTTGAACCTAACAAAATAAAACATTCTAATGTTCATTTTATGACCAAAATACATTGGGGTCGATGAGGACTATGAAGATTAATTGTTCCTACCATTATCAACAAATACTAATTTCTTATTAAATTCGAACTTTTAAGAAGAATATTTACCCTTAGTAGACAGCCGTGTTATACACTTACAGGGAATGGCTATAAACGTCGGGAGAAATAATTTGCAATTTTCTGTATAGAGGATATTAGCTATTTAGAGAGGAATTATATTTAGCCCTTTCGGAGAAGAGGGGAGACTAACACGTACTTTCACGCAAAGGTACATTAAGTCCCACTTTCGGACTATATTTAGGAAATTCCCTTTTCCAACTATTTTCGTTGAGCGTTTAGTCAGGAAATAACAGAGCGAGAAATTAATTAGACGATTTACTAGTAAGACTAAAGGGCACTTTATTAACAATTGAATAAAGAAATACACAAACTTTGAATGATCCAATCTACCAGGTGTCTGTCCCTGTCACGCGCTGATTCGCCGTCTAAATTTAAAATTCACCGGTGTATTTGGCAGTCGCAAACGGGCAACTCTACCGGAAACGGGCGTGGGACGGACAGTTTACAGGAAACGATTTCAAGGGCGATCGGCCCCGTTCAGGTAAAAAGAAGTACGAAATTCTAAGAAAGGGCTGGGGTTCAGGTATAACAGGCCCTAGAGACTTCAACCCGATTCTCACGGAAGGGTTTCACAAACAGTCAGTTTTTCCCAAAATGTGGGAAAACTGACAGATGCAAGGGTTGTGTTTCCCAGCATCTTCCCACGCCAACGGGCAGCAAACATCCCGCATACAGCAAGCAATGAGAAACACCCACCTTTTGGATTAATTATAATACAGTTAATAACCGACTGAAATACAAAATATAAAAATAATTTAACTTTCTAAACCAAAATCTAGGTGCTGGATCATATTACAAGAAGAGTTTTAATATTCCTAGAATGAAACAAATGTTTATTAAATTAAAAACCCTTACCGACGTAGGCCATAATATATAGATGGCCGGCTTTTAATATTAATGGCCAAAGCTCAAAATGGCAGAACCACCACGATCTCCTTTATAATGGAAACCTATAATGCGTTCGCTAATGGTCGGGCTCCTCCCGGGTAATTGATAATGCTCGCCAACGACCGACCCGATTTGCATTCGCCGTCTAATTTAATATTCGTATTAAAATGTGGCCGGGTATCCGCACCATTTTAATTGGGCAATTTCCTGTCGCGTTGAATTACATTCTGAAAATACCCTCGCCCGTTACGAGAGCAACGAACACTAACTACAATCGACATCTGAAATTGCCAAATGGCCTGCAATAAGAAAGTTCAAAACGAGATACCGGTACGAAAAATCAAATAAGCTCGGTGCGGGTGAGTGAAATGAGGCGGGATCAGTGGTAGGCGCGGCGCAAGTGAATGGATCCAGCACAAATGGTATCCCCGATAATGGATTTTACTTGTGAGCGTATTTCTCACTCCATCAGTCGCGAAGGTTGAACGGCTCGCGAACGAAGAAAGTATACCCGAGAAACAAAGCCGACCATTGTCAATAGTGACCTCTCCGTGCTGTGCGGCCGAAGGGGCCACAAAAGGTGTTATACAATCACACTGTAGAGCCAGCTCCACAAGAGCCCCAGCTCTTATTTATTAACAGCACCCTACGTACTGAACGATTACACACTAATGTAAACAAATTTCGATATAATCAATATTTGCAGATACAGGCAGCAGGCCGGCAATGGGGAAATGTCCTTAGAAGTCTTTGTCCGGCCGCCTCGTCGGGACTGTCAAGGGTACTCGGCAGTCGTTCGTTAATGTACATAAAGTCTTCGGGGTTAATTGGCTCGTCCGCCCCAGAAGCCACCAATTTGTGGACAATTGCGTCATCGAATATTTTTCTTCGCTCAGACCTGTCTGAGAGAGAGAGAGAGAGAGAGAGAGAGAGAGAGAGAGAGAGCGAGCGAGAGAGGGGAGGCGGAAAGGGACAGGAAACAAGGTCGACAGCCCGAAGGCTCATTGTGCGTGATATTGGCCGGTGCGTGTCACGCCGGCTTAAACCGCTTAATCAAGGCCCTAATCAAGATTCAGTCGCCAAACCTCCCTTCTTAGGACAGGGTTCAAGGCACCCGGCCACCTCTGCTCATCCTGCCCGATACATCCTCACCATCCACAAACCACGCCCCCACAATGGCGCAACGCCCTTCCTGGAAGATAATCACCGATGTTGATAATAACATAACGTCCGGAACTGGGCGTCAAAAAAATACAGAGTGGGAAAGTATTTCAGTTGTCAATTGTTCGACGGTGGAAAAGTATAAACAGAACGAACGGCTCGCGCTAAAAAAAATATCTAACCTTGTAACGACCGTATATGGAAGGAGGCGGACTGCAATTAAACGTCGCTAAACCGATATAAAAGCGTTAACGGTCCGGGCCGGATCCCCGAGGGCGTGGGACGGTCCCAAACGAATTACGGCCATGACTCGCGCCGGAGCGTGGGGAAGAAATTCGTGATTCAAATAAATATGGCGATACCGCCGGCCGGTTTATGAATAATGGATTGTTTGAAATTGAATATCGCGCGCCAGAATAAATCTCCTCGGGAGGAGGGGCCGCAAAAATTCAGCCGCGCGAGCAATCATTCGTCCCTTCGAATTAACCGCACTATAACAGAGATTAGGCCAATTGCGACAATTAAATATAATTAAGAGAATAATAAATTTACGGCGTTAGGTTTTTTAAGCAAAAACGTTGGCACACAATGGTTGTCTTTCCGCTAGTATTACTTACGATGCGCTCCTTCGGGGATGCGGCCTCTTTAGACCAGCCTATTAAAGACGTATGACCACGTATAAATTATCAATAAATTTCCACGTAATAAATATCTGTAGTACACATTCCGACTAAAATGATACGACTAATTGAACGTTAGATGTGGAAACATCTACCCGTTTACCTATTGTTTTTCTTGACTTTTTTATGTACAAAGCCGAAGAATATTTCAAACACTCTACGCATACAAATGCCTCTTTGTAAATTAACACGGTTCATTGATTTTTCCCCTTAACTCGTGTTTGGGCCGGCCTACGGGCCAGACAATCCGGACAAAGGGCACGGAAACGTATTCAAGTCCCGGAAAAGGGTTCGGGCCGCCTAAGAAGAAGAAATAAATTCAAGTCCCGAGGACAGACATTGTGAGAAAGAGAGAGACTTGTAACGGAGCCGAGGTCATTGTTATCCAACAATGGGACGCATTTGTCAAAGTCCTCTCCCACCCCACAATGGGGCCCGGGCCTGTTTGAGCGAGACGACAGTCGGAATCTCTTTTTAAAAGCAAAATTGTTATACAAGTCTGGACGCGCGGCCGACAAATGAATGAGGCACCCCACAATGGGTCGACACCGGAATTCACCCGCTTTTCCGAAAATTAAGAATTCTACAAAGAGTCGTTTTGGAGATTGACCGTTACAGAACAAATACTCAAAAAAACCTCAATAGTCGATTTTTTATGTACGGCGCTTGTCGATAATAAAGCCAACAATTGATCGATGAAATAGAACTCCAGCGATATACTACAACGATTATCCGCCGCGTCGTTACTGTCGCCGAACGCGACAGCAGACGCTGAAGAAGCGTGCGAATGATGAAATTCGTAACCGAGTGTGCTAATATCGACCTAGGCAATTAGTGACAATTTAAAAATAGTTCATCACCCGAAGTGCAAGACATCGCACTTTCATACGCCAACACACATATCCAAAGATCAAATCCCCTTTATATCCTATTGATAAGGTAATTTTGGTACGTTGTTTTCAATCTGCAAACTGCCCTCCGACAAATTTGTTCAAAAACGAAGGCTGGCCTGCCCGATATGGAAGTCGTTCCGAGCGCCAGTCAGACCCGGTCAACCTTGCCTCGAAGCTTGCATTTACTTATGGGGGATGTTTTATAGCGACCTCGCTTTTTATACTTATTATTTCTTAAGCAAGCGACAACTGCCAATAACGGTTCATACTCGAAAAAATATTCTATTTAAATCGTAAGTCCGGATTTCCGAACACTACTTCGTGTTAGCCGTGCTCTGTGAAATGGGCTCGAGTAACCGGTCGGAGGAAGGAATTCAAAGGCAGCGAGATACAGCCCGCTTAAGTTTTCCGCGAGCCAACCGCCGGGGGCAGAAACGGCGCGCCAAAACGCCAACCCCGTGGGCGGACGTGAGCCTCGGCGTAGATTAATGACTCTTTTAAAGAGCCAGCTCCGTGGGATTCGCCTACAAGTGCCAAACAGGGTCCGTCCGTCGAGTGGGAGGAGCGATATTGTCGAAGTTTACGCCTCGAGCAGTTTATCACGTGTCATCGTTTTGCCGAAGCGCAGATTAATAGAATTCGATTATTGTCGTACGAAGTTTCGGGCGGCTTTGGTTCTGAGAGCCCACGGAAGACGGAAGTGGGGACGGGGCCTCAGTCCTCGACCTCGGTCGGGGCTTTCAATGTCGGACGCGAAACCGATGTCGGAAATGGGAGCAGAGCAGTGGCGCGTCTTGGGAAGAGGTCGCCGCTATTTGTTTGTCCGAGACCCGTTAGACCGAGGAAGAAAGTATGCGTTCGGACTCCCACACGTGCGCCCCCTCCACCCAACCCCACCCATAACAGGCCCTCCCCGATGCATCACTCTCACGTAACCGATGCACCACCACCGATCCATTACCCTGTCTCGAACTCATTCAGTCCGCTCTCCTTCGGGGTAATTTATCACGGATGAATTTCGGTTCTAGTAAAATATGCGGGAGAGCGAAACCTTCGGCGCGCACCGTCGCCGTGTTTCCCGGGCTTTGGTGAAACGAGGGGCACCTTCATTTCCGTTATTGCGGTATCCCCGACATTGGAGAGTTCACGGCCGGGACACTTCCTGCCGGCGCCGATTCCGGAACTGTTGCTTTTATCGCCGTATCGGTCCCCGCAGGCAGAACTCGCGGCGTACATTCCGGAAGTGAAATTGTACAATTGAATACGTCAGAAAAGCCTGCATTACTCAACGGCCGAGTCTACAACACGTGCTGCTAAGGTCAACTCTGTTTCGCTCCCTTCCCATTTTCGTAACGCTCCGCGTAAATAGGCGCGCCCCTCGAGTGGCGTTGTGAAAATTCCAGGCCGAACAGTTAAGGATGAGATCAAGTATGAGTCCATCGACAGAGAATGCTGTGCAATGAATAAGAGGAAACAGTTATACTCCACCTACCTATTTATTACCGGTGAATTAACGCCCGACCGAGATAAGTTTTGAGCCGTAAGACTCGGATTTTATGTAAAGCTCGGTCAAGCGGTCACGGGAGAGGCGAGTATTATAAAAACGAAGAGGTTTTCAACGTTTAAATTTATGGAGGTAATTAACGAAGTTTCGTATCAGTTTCTGTTGCATGTAGTTATTCATAATCAGAGTCTGGTACGGCACTGGTGAAAACAAACAATATTTTCTACTAGGGTAGTGAAGATTCTCCGTCGAGGTATCTGAATAGTATAGCGTTATACGTGTGGGGGGTTTAAAAAGAATCGAATTATATCTGTGACGACCTCCCAATTAATTAACAAGCGGCGGTGGCGGACATTAGGAAATGATGGCAAACTAGATTGTTTTTGCGGGGATCGTTCCCACGGGTGGGGCAGCGGGAGCTGGTTTGGGGGCACCCGAGGGGGCAATGTACTCTGGCCCATATGGCGGACGACGACGCCAATAGCCCGGGCCGCTATCCAACAGTGGCCACTGCCAGCCTCCGTCACCGATTTAAAAAGAAGTGGTCTTCTCTGGAATCCGTGAAATTTTTTTTCCTCAACCGAATTTCTAAGCGCCTATTATTATATAGACGCGTTTCGTCTCGTCGGGCGCCTTCCTCCGGTCACTTATATCGGTATTTCTTCCCGCTATCGAACACTCCAAAATAAGCGATACGGGAGTAATTTAAGCATTCTTCTCTCGGCTCTACTGACGTTCCTTATATGTCCTAGACTCGCCCCTACACTACACATTCATGAATTTCAAATAGTCTCTTACCGGGGGAGCCTATTCCAACCCCTCCCGAGAGCGACCTTGACGGGGCGGTCGAGCAGGTAGCTAAGCACCTGCACCGCCGACCTGTCCCTCCTTACTTCCTACCGACAACAATTTTAATCCGTCTAATTATCTTCTTTTAATTAACGTTCGGTTACAATTTTTTTAAGCCTGTAGACAAACTTCCTTTCCGTTATTTCTCGACCGAAGAAGAATACGTTAAGGGGGATGGGGGGGAGGTGAATTAAAGTATATCGTGTTGAATTAATTCGCCGATTCGAGAATGTTCACTAGGAGCGTGTTCGTTAGGAATTGGTTGAAATAACGGAAACGCCATTTCGGTTTAAAAATTCAAAAATATTAAGCAATCGCTAATACTTTAGAAATGCTGTTATTCAGTGTAACGTCGAATTCTAGGAAGGATTCAGCGAGGCGCCTTTGGTTAAGAGCCGTGGGAAGAATCGTGGGAGATTCCATTTGCGCTCGTTACGATCCTCGCTCGATGTGAAAGAGATTTTTTCCATCGTTAGGTCGACGAGTACCATGCTCCAACTTATTAAACTCAGAAGTTCGTTTCTTATAAAAAGTAGTATTCAATGTTCAGGTAATCAGATTTAAACTTAAACCGGAGTCCGAGTTGGAGAGGGAAAGAAGGGAGGAGGCGGCACATATTCGTGTGTCACGTTTGTCCTTGACACCCGGTGCGGTGGAGACTCCTGCCGCTGCATCTCTCTCTCTCTCTCTCTCTCTCTCTCTCTCTCTCTCTCTCTCTCTCTCTCCCTCCCTCCCTCTCACCTTGACTCCCATAATAACTGGAGAGGTAGAAGGGAAAAAAATTACCAGAAAAAAAGTCCAGCGGTAGAGCAGGAGACCGGGAGGTGGAAAAGAACCTCTCCTTTTAACCGGTTCTGGGCTTGGAGCGAGAAGAGTGGGGGGAGCTAATGATGCGCGGTCCGGACCCATCGAAGACCTCTCTTCTTTTGTCCCGATAATTATACTTCCCGTCATGCAACGGGTTGTTGCGTGGTCCTGCCGCAAGCAACACCACTGTCGCTTTTTTTATGCCCGGTCCATGTTCAACAGCCGATACCGGTAACTCCGACCCCGATGAAATACCTCCATCATCCACTAAATATTCGAGTGAAAATTTCGGAATAACATATAACTATACCTGGCGGTGTTTAAGCAAAACAGTAAAAAAATTTCAGTGATTGGCCGTATAGATGCAACTATCCGTCTTACCGACCGTTAAAGTCACCGACGACCACCCAACCTGGCACTTCCCTAATATCTCCCATTCAAATAATTCCGCCCCAAATTTCGTTACGCGTTTTAATCAACGAGAATAGAAGACGCGAACAATGAAAATAATAGATTCTCGTATGTCGGACAATCAGACTAATTACGCCCCGGATTAATTTCATACACCGCATTAGAGAGAACGTCGCGTTCTTGCCGGAGGATAGAAGAGTAGAGAATATCTAGCGATGAAGCCGCAAATGACGACGGACTGAGTATCGTTTACAGCAATTGAGGAAAAGAAAAGGAAATAAAGAACGAGACGCGGTTTTTTAAAACCAATTATGCCTCGCGAGTCAAGGTTATTGCTACGATAAAGGAAATTATACCCGCCACAACGACGGCGGAGCGCTGTCATGTTTAACGTAAAATCGTGTGAACTATAATTAAACTAAATGGAAAACTATAAGAAGACTAATTGGTCATGAATATAGTGAATTCCAGACCGGGCGAATATTCAGATCTTATGCATTCTTAAGGATCTCCCCAACGAGAAATATCTCCGCCGTCATCGTGCCAGGATCATAAACATGAATTTGTATGCAGTACTAACCTAGTGTTACTTCAATATTTTTTCGTTATAAGATAAACGCAGCAAAGGGTCATCAAAGGGATCATGTCAATAAGAAAATTCAGAAAAAACTAATAATAGAATAAAAAGGAACTCTAGAATGAGGAAGCCACATAATAATACATTCCCTAGGGAGACCACGAAATCCCACAAATTCATCATTCAGCATAAAATTATTATTCAAATACAATTTTTCTGACCCTTATTTAACTCTCTGCAATCCTGTATGGGCCAACAATTTCCAAGGTATTCTAAAACCGATGCTGACTCATAAATCTGAAATGACAGGCATTCGCTCGAGGGAAGGGCGTTGTGTCACGAGTTTCTCCGTGCGCGTCTAAACAGCATTTTTCAGCCATTTATAATCTTCCGGGGCCTTAATATAAACCATTTTCGATATCAGAAACGCATTTTTATTAATTCAGATTGAAAACAATTATTTCGCTTAAATTGACCGATCCTCACTATTTACTAAATATGAGCATAGTGAAGTAGGGCAGATAGATGGTCCTATTAATGGTAATATTGAACAAGAGAAAAAATAAAACCCCTGTAACAGGGTTCGGCTAACAGTGAACCACCGTTGATAATTTACAAGTATGAAGTGAAGGGTTGGGGGATTCATGAGCTTGGACCCAAGGCTGGACTCATCACGGGCGATTAAACAAATAATTTTTGCTGGGTAATTTCGAGAATATCACGGGAAGGTTAATTCATTTCCGAGTCGTGCCTCGAGTTTATCGTATAAATAAAAGAACACAAAGGTGCGGCTAGATTGATGTCGGGATATTGTGTAATTCGTCACGCGGCTTAGGGACAAACGGGAGTATCTTCGCGCGGTGGGGTCCGCGAAGGCCGGCCGCTGGCGCAATTTTTCTAGGGCGGGGTCGCGCCAATCAATTCAAGTGCAGCGGGATTGAAATGGAGCGCGCGCGCGCCCGCCCTCTCCGTTCCCACGTAAACAAACAGGAATGCCTCAAGAGCGGTGTAGGATAACCGAACGGGCGCAGAAAGGAGGAGAGAGAGGGTGGGTGCGTGGAGGAGGCGGTGGGGGAAAGGTCACCTTGGGAGAACCGGCAGGACAAGATGGCGGGCCCGATGCTTTGGGTTGCGGTACCCACACCACGCGCCTCGCTCGACTAGCGGTCACACTGCTCTCCTACTCGCACACCGGCGCACGCTCCTCACCGCTAGCATTTAACTGGGAAAAATCTCCCGCCCCTCCCTTACCCAACACTAAACTATAATAAACATGAAGGACATCCCTCACAGCATAATATCGAGTTATGTCGAATGATACGATTGTACAGAAAATAGTTCGAGTACTATTCGTATGAAAAAGCCAGGCCGGCGTTAAAGTCTCTGAGAAATCATGCCACCTTTACGACTATGATCAACGGTCATTTCATGATTTTTTGTATAGCTTCCGGTGCTATCGCTGCAGTGTCGTTTATTCTCAATTAACAGCAGCAATAACAGTGATATCACTATGGTCAGGATCGGTAACATAAAAGGATAGCAATACAAATTCCATCAAATACTGCAGACGATGGCGGTAACCCCGGATCGACCGACAACCTCATCCAATTATAATCAGACTGTGTTAAACCATTCATTTACAAAGAGATGGTATAGTTACGGGTTAAATAATTATCTAATTTCACCCAAACTTTGGATAAAGTGCGATAATACTCGAAATCGAAGTCTAACAGAACTGTTAGCCCGTTTCATTTAAGCCGAAGGGAGGGCACAGAGAATCCTTTTCGACTGCCTTCTAACATTAAATCATCGTCTCGTGACTTGTGTGGGAAATACTGATTAAAACCCGTTCACGTTTGGAGGGCGTCGCGCAAGTGAATTGGCGAATCGTGACAGGTCGGGTCGCGGCCGTAAGTCCTATTCAACTGACGCGAAGAAATATGCGAATTAGATAGTACGGCAAAAGTATCCCGATACAGTTCTTTTTAATTGTATTATCCAGTAATAGAACCTGTCAATCCTAAACTGAAGGCATGCAAATCCGGGACACAAGGAGGAAATAAACGCAAATATATGCCGTTTCAGGTGCGAAACCTTCTGTGTATTGGTGTTGTATTTTTTGGGCGAACAAAAAATTTATTGGGTGCCTAGTCCGCTGAATGACATTGACTGGTTTATTAAGTGGCTGTAGCTGTAGGCCTCCCGTATTAATGTCGTTTACAAAGGAGCCTCGGACCAGGGCCACTCGATGGCGCCGTGCCAAATACTCAACTCGCCCTATTACACCGTTCGGTCATTTAACAATACCGTACAGAAAGGAAAAGCCATCCGTCCCATGATTTCACACTGGCCCGACAAATAACCTCGGTCGGAGAATTTGGATTGTGAGTACTCCAAGAAGATATCTTCAGAATGTATCGGTGATTATTCTTCACCGCACTGGGTGGTTTCGGTATAAATACCTGCCTGATTCCAGAGTAAAAACTTTAGAAACCTTCGCTAGAACCAAGGAAAGCGCGAATGCGAACTGTCGAAAATATGTTTTCGAACTTGGGAGAATGGAATGCCGGCCAATAATTAGCCCGAGGGAGCCAGATATTTGCCGGCGGTTTATGACCCCGAGTTAAAAAAGAAAAATAACCGAACCGGACACAGAAAAATATTCCTGTTTGTCCGCCTTTACTTTAGAATTTTAAACGTTGATAGCAAAATAAAATTAGCATTTACCATTAGTTTGTCGAAATTATGCTTATAAACGAACAAATGTTAAAAAAAATCTAATAGAAAATGTACTACTGTTCCTTCTGTTACATACGGACTATACTTTCATATGATTGGAAACCATAAGTTCAGTAATCGGAAAGGAAAGATAAATGACTAAGGTATAAAGTAAGCACTAAATGTATTGTTGAGAATTATATAACTGTCTAACCGCAACGGGGGGAAGCCGAGTTCACGTGGACAAAGGACACAATGTGAATAGATAATGTTATTGAGGGAATGTGTACTAGGCTTAGAAACTAGATTACAAGGGTAAATATACCAACCTTTGCCTTGGCTCTTATGGGCTCTCGAGAGTTATGCCAAGGTCTAGACTGTGAGCGGATACATTATAGGTTTCTGCCGCGGTAATCGCGAAACCGTAGAAATCCATTCGATCCAGTCGGAGTTTACTGTAGATGTAATTATACACTGGGTATTACAAAGAAATATAGGCTCGTCATCGATAACGCCTCACTACTTCTTAAGATATATGAGATCATTCCCCCTTGCCATTTTACCAGCTGTTATTGTTATGTATACCTGTCCGTCTCGGTAGATTGAGTATCATTTTACTGTCCAAGGCTGAAGACTAAAGTAAAGTTAATAAATCTTACCGACGTTCATGACTTATACACATTAACAGTATTTATCTTCACTACCTAGAAACAGTGGTTAATAAGAAGTAATGCCTAATCCCGGATTTTGAATACAGGGGACCTCTGTTGGTGGAGGTAACACCCTTCTTCCGTTCACATAACAATTAATTAACTTTTATTTTATTGCTATCTTGATATAATTCAGTTTTTTACAACGAAACACTAAATTGTGGAGCAGTTTTAACGATTTAATTCTTAAAAACCGGTATTTTCAGGCGATAAATTATACCAGTCCTCATAAATCCGTATTATTCGCCTCTAATCAATAACTCGGGCCCCTTGTCGGCCCTAATGGGTTTTCGCACGGTCCGATGATACTTCTAAACGTTCGGTGGGAGCATTCCAACGATGGGCCCAAC
Organism: Lethocerus indicus; assembly: GCA_019843655.1. Classification (NCBI taxonomy): domain Eukaryota; kingdom Metazoa; phylum Arthropoda; class Insecta; order Hemiptera; family Belostomatidae; genus Lethocerus; species Lethocerus indicus. The sequence continues at coordinate 16,080,313 of JACDQD010000008.1, forward strand.
TGAACATTAATTAACGCATATTAGTTCAAGTTCCCAGCCGGCAATAATACCCGACAGACTGAGGCTATTCACTTCTCTCAACTTCGAGCCTTCTATTTTAAGCAATTTGTACCACTGTTCAGAAACATTTCAACGCGAATTAGACATTCAGTTTTATTTTTAGCCGGTAACAAATTTGAATTATTTATGGGACTAAAAACGAGAAGCTTCTTTACTGAAATGCTTTTCAAAACTTAGACCAAAGCTCAGAACAACTAATAAATAAATAAAAAATGACCAATAAATTTATAGTCATTAAAAAAGTCCTCCTAGCAAGGCTACTATACAAGTCTAGGCGCAATCACATAAATGCATAGCAATCAGCGATTTCATTAAAATTACGCAATAAAGCCGTCCTAAGGTGAACAACTACCGCTGAACAGATCCCGTAAGAAATCACGTTTCTTCTCGGCGTAGGATATTCAAACGATTTCCGTTCATGGTACAGTTAATTGGTCGATAAAATGTCTTTTTTTCCTCCCCCTTCGAATTTTTATTTCTTTTATTTTTAAAAGAGAACCCGTATTATTGGTTCCTTTAAAGCCTGGGCCCCCGATAATTCGATAGCGGTATGAATGATATGGTAAACCCGTTCTCCGTGGAGGCTCCGGTCCGGTAATAGGCCGTTCTCAGACCGGCAATTAAAGGCGGTCCAGTCTGTGACCAGTGAAACTGGACCCCGGCGTTACGTAATGCCAGTTATAAACAAACTGTACCCGTCGGTGGCCGCTTGCAACGGACATATACGCGGCCATCCTAATTCCAGTTTTCTGGTTTCGCCGACAAGCAAAAACGTCGTGCCGGATGATTAAATATTACAGATACAAATACTACAGATATTATTCATTATATTGATAGTCGTTTCAACTATATTGTATAAAAAGGAGAAGAACTAGCTCCATTTAAATCAGAAAAAATACTTAACCCTGTCATCTACCTAATTAGTACTGCCTTACATTAGGGGTGCCGTCTATTTAACTGATTTTTTCCACGTCTCAATCCTAACCAATCTGGTCTAATAGGTCTCTTTTCTCAATTTTTATTGATTTTTATTAAAAATCCCCTGGAAGCAAGGGCTGTGCACCTGCCGCGAGCACAATTTTCGGGCCGAACACGGAGCGGCCACCTGCCCGTGACTGGACGCAGGTGAAGGCCCGACGAAAAATAAATCCTGGCCGCCTCCGGTCCAGGACCTCTTATTTTGTGTGGATCCCTTTCTTAATCTTAATTAAACATCTCACGGAACTGCTAGCGCAGTATCTGGTGGCGGAGAAAAACGGGAAGACTGAATTGCCAATTAAGGGCTTTGCTCCGCAATCCTCCGGAGCATCTGCCCACATGAGGCTTTCGACAGTCGTGGCCCATGTAAATAGTATGAAAACAACATCTCATGTTCAACAAGAAATATGAAGTTTGATAACTTACGATGTCGGAAGCATTCCCGACGCTTCTATCAGCTTCGATGAGTAGTAAATAAAGTATTCGTTGAAGTAAATATTACTCAATTAGTAGTGTACAATATTGCATCATGAAGGAAAACGTCAGAGGATTTCTCAGGCGGCATGAAAATTTTCAACGTTCCCCGTAAATGCCGACTGACCATTGCCATAAAACGCAGGTGTGGAGACCGATATGGGACGGAACACCTCGGGCCCGGGGCAAAAAAGAACTAGGAACTCCTCGGACTGCAACTCGATCCTGGAATAGCTCCTGCTCCCGAGGAACGGGTAATGGTCATTCTTAATATTTCCTCGTTGCTTGACTTTTCCTGTTAAGGGCTTTAATTACCCCAGCGGTACTTTTCTCGCAACAAAGGTAACAAAAGCGGCTCGGAGGGGAATAAAACGGCGGCGGCGCCCTTCCTCGGATCGATCGGCCAACGTCTTACCAAAACTGGAAGCTGAGGTCATCAACGGGCTAACATCACACACACGGTAGGAACACTCTATAAGGGCATAACGAGGGGACAAAACCATTCCTCCAGAGGCAGTGTCGTTCCCTTCAATTACCGATAATTATTTTTCTGCGGGTTAATCGATATAAGACGAAGAGTATACTCAGGGAGATTCAATGGGGAATTCAAAGAACAATTTTGTACCACTGAGAATATTTATGTGACGTTCCAAGACCCCCAAAGACCTCGACCGGTCCGCCGAAAAAGTAAAAGAACTTAACTGCGACCCTTTGTTCGAACGGCCACGATCGGAGAAACTCAGGCCGGCCAAAGATATCACATATCCCACGGAGAAAAGAGAATGTAAGTTTTTTCGCGATACGAGGTCATTTCCATTAAGCTTTGGTTAAAACAAAAGAATCCATCGACTCGTGGAGGGCGCGACCCACGCAGAGACCTGGCGGCAAGTTCATGGCCAAATCTCAACTATGCAAAAAGTATAAGTATTCCTACCTGACTTCGATTGTTTCATACCGGTTTCGAACAGTACGTATCCCAAGTGAAAGGAATCTGAAAAATCTAGAATCGTACTTTGTACGAGTTAGATATATTTTTAACCACATTAACACCGATGCAGGAAGAAGGTCCGTGATGTTAATGATGCAGCAAAAACGTTCCTATTTGTTGCCGGTTTCAAGTAACAGAAATCGGTCGATGTTGCCTCCACGATGTTTGTTTAAAGAACGAAATTTGTTTGCGCCGTCGAAACGAAAATCACGTACCGGGTTCATGCGCCCCAAGGGCGACCACCTAGTGTTATCGAAAAAGAATCACAGTCGTGTATATTCGTGCACCCATTCGTGTTTTAGAAATGACTTTTCCTGATGGCCATTTCCGCAAGCGACCGTGCTTTCGTAATTTGTGGCTCCTTTTCAGGTTCACTCCTTGTCATGTGATTCGATTAGGTCTTACCACATCTCAACCAGGACCAAATTTACAGATCTATTTGAACATAACCTGCTGTGTTAATTTTAATTTGGCCGCTAGGTTCGTTATGGTCCCTGAATGCGAGTTTAACTGTAACTCTACAGTCGGGAGGGACTCCGACTCGGCGTCCATTGCGAAGAAAAACCGTGAGAGGCTGTTCTCTATTATTCGTCTCTATAGAGGAGGAAGCGTGTAATCCAAGTTCAGAAGAATAGAGGTAAGAAAGAGACGGAGCGACACGGGGGGACGGAGCGATGGAGAGAGAGAGAGGAGGAACAGAGACCTTGGAGAATTGGGCAGAACAAAAATCGTCTGTTAGCCAAGGCCAAGGCGGACAGTCGAGCCTTCGATTACTTTACTGTAGAAGACGGGTACGAACCATACCCTTTGTGGTAGGCCTCATCATCGCCTCGTGAGATCATCCGGCCTATCGAGCAGATATATAAATGGAATTTCGCCTTTATAAAAAGGTTGAAATTTCTTCGACGACCGAGTGATGATCGATGCCACCGAGCCTCTGCAACACCTCCCACCTTAAACTTAAAGGTCAAACGACCGAGCAAAATACTACTGCCCTATAAAAGTGTCGACATTCGGAATTTTCACATTCGTACGCCCCTGGGACAAAGAGAATTTACTAAATTACAAATAGTTTAGTGTCCATAATCACGCATGTACTTTTCCATATTCGGTTAAGGTCAATGTACCCGTTAAGATTAAACTGGCCGATGACGAAATTTCGGCAATGAATTCGTCAATGAGCCGAATGGGCAACACTAAAGTCCGATAAGATGACGGTAGTGAAGCCAAGTTTAGTAGGTTAAGAGAGCGGACGGAATGCAAATATCTATACCGCAACGGAGCGCGAATACTAAACTACTACAAATGATGGTACGCTTTTGGTCGCTTTCGAGAACCCAAAATTCCGTACGAGCCGGAAAATAAAGCTCTCTCTCCCCACCCGATAAAATTACGACACGAAGGGCATTCTGTTGTCTCAGTACGATATTATCTGTAGAGATTCCCCCCTTGCCCACGTCCCTTTTCTTATCGCTCCCATCCCGCGTTAGACTAAACGAACGCCGCCGGCCGATAGGTTTCCATCAAGAAAGGGTAAAAAAAGTAGGAAAAACGTGGAATCGGAAACCGATCAAAATTGCCGTTTAGGAAATCCGGAGCGAGGATTCGTAATGGAACACCTGTTTATCTCTCGGTGTCCGGCCGACCCTGAAAATTCGGGCCGGAACATCTGCCAGGGCCGTCCGTCTACAGTCGCATCAATCCCTGTTCGGCACCCTTCATTAATGCAATTCCGAAAACACGATAATGACGGAATCTTTAATTATCAAAATTGAGTCCGCCGCAAGAATAACACGCCATTGACCAGCTGCTTCTGAGTTCGGTCCCATCATGATACCCCAATTGGGATCCTACAACCCTTATTAATATACTTCATGAAAATAATGAAAGAAATCTTAATTAACATATTCGAAGAAAGGTGCTTAATACCTTGACAAACATAGATGTGCGCAAAGGAAAATGCCCTTTAGTATTGAATTTTTAATCATTAAGAAATAATTGAACTGAAAATGTCAGGTACGCTAGTAGTAATGAAACCGGAGAAGAGTAGATACCAGAGGTAATCCCCGGCGTAGGAATAGAGCCGTTCCTCCCACATACTCTCCCTTCCCCACTACCCCAGTACTGCTCGGCGGTCTTCAGTTAACGGCCCCTTTGAATTGCAGATTCTTTTGTAATCGGCACACAAAATGACAGGAAACTCGTTTTCAGGGCTCCGTACAAGCGACAGGGTAAGAACCCTTTAAAAGGTCGGATTTCTGACCGATCGGTGCACCTTGCGGGGTACAAGACTGCTATTCGGTCGCTCAATCAATCATCCCTATAGTGGGCTGGCATTATACGGGCAATTTTACAGAACGTTATAACCCCCTTTAATATAGCTGAAATCTGTTATATTTCTTCAGCCGAGTATTGTATGGAGTATGATAATAAATACTTCCAACTATACACGTACCTCTGGAATCCTGTAAATTCTAGTTGTGTGTATATGTATATACATAATGTATTATAATTGACATGCATATGACAGTGGGAATATATCATAAAATAACGAAGGATAAAATCTAGGAATGAATCCTGTGCTCTCCTTAACCACTTGTGCCAGAGTCCTAATTATGACTCCACCATTTAAACTAACTGCAACCTGGGATGTAGGAGGACAGTCTCACTCATAGGGATGAATGTGCCCTCGGGTTTAGGGTGGTAGGTATAACGCAACAGACCTAGGTATTTAATTCCCATTGTTGGGATGTTCCCCACCCAACATCACCTGTGTGACATACCTCGGGTACCGTTCGTACCGAAAACATCGGACGCTCCTCGGCCGCCCGCTATTCTACTACCCGTCTCCACCGATTCGGGCACCCCCCCTGCGGGCTAACTGTCCCTTACGTAAAACGGTCCCTCGGCCAGAGTGGTTTCCTATACTGGATCCCTTTATAGCCCGGTTCTCGATATCTTTGGGAATTACCAAATCTGTCGCTTTTAAATATGTTTAGCGATTGCTAGTCTGACATTACGTAGGCAAGATAGTTTGACTTTTGTCCTAGAAGTAACGAATACCGAACACCAAATTAATACCGAAGTGAATACGTCACTATATATCTTTAAATAATTTTTCTGTTCAGAAGGCCCGAGACTCAGCACTTGGAGCTAAATAAAATAATAAACATCCTATATCGTATCAGAATATACCATATAAAATTACTTCAGAGCATATCTTCCTACAGTATAGGACTAATTATTTAAAGGATTACTGAATAGTATATAAAAATATAAGCGAATGAAACGCGGAATGATATGTGTTCTTTCAAACCGTAAACCCCGGATGATTTCCCAAGCGGGGTTTAAGTGGGAGGAACGTTTTTCTCATGACAATTGACACCCGATATGCGTTGGGGTTTTGCCCAACAGGTAGTCTCTCTTTCTCCCGGTCCTATCTCAGGTAGAGTCCCCGGAGGGTTTCACGTGAGAGTCTCCATTTACAAAGGGCCCCGTCCCGCCCAGGACTTACCCCAAACAGGTAAGTTGCCATCGGAGCCGTTGAACCGGCAACCTGTCGCGACCGTCCATACCACCAAATCCCGGATTTGGATTCAGGTAGACGTCGAGATTTCATGCCCAATATAACATTCAATTGACATTGAGCTGCATTCATTTCATTCTCCTAGTCAGATCCCAGAAACCCCAACGTTCGAATAGTTCAGTCAGGATCGAAAAACTAGTTATTTAGAGTTATGTTACCACATAATTTTCCAATAATAATACCGTAATAAACATATTTCTTATTTCTCCCTGTCACTAGAACTTTGTCCTGGCCTCAGAACAAAGCGGGAGCCCCAAACGGCCAGAAATATTTCGCGTTTCCTACTTGGCAGTCCGGGTCGACAAATCGCAAGGACGGACAAAATGCATTTGCATAGCGGGGTCAGTTTTCGTATAATGGACTGACGCCGACGCACACGCTCACGCAAGCGAGCGCGCAGAAACACACGCACACGGGCACCGAAGGAAAAACAGCGGTACGCATACCTGTGACCCACTAATGACGTCACACAGGGGGGGCGCGCACCCACGCGCCCGCTACCGCTACGGATCCACGGCGGTTGTGTTGGAAAAATGATCTCATCGCTCGATATAAATTTTGTTTCTATTTTGAGTTATACGAAGGAAATCAAAAATTCTCACAATGTCTATCGACATTTTTAAATTACATATTTAATGGTAAAATCAGGGATAAAATTGTTATAAAATTAGCTAGTTACGACGATCATTTGTTCCAGTGTCGTTGACCCGTCAACAAAAGGCGGTAGCAAATATCGGGAGGAAAATTGTTCCGCGTTGGGCACCAACGCAGCTGACCGATACCCATCGGCCGGCCGATACCATTATCAACAACGCATGACATCTGACAAGGTTAGCCGGCGCGGACCAGCTACTAATAGCTGATTCCTCAATATTCAAGCCGATTGTTTGTATACACCGCGCCGCCGACCGGTTCCAGTTTGTGAAAGGTCATCAAAATCGGAAACCTTGTTGAATCTGATGGTTTTTTGTTAATTGGATCGTTTACAAAATATTCCGGACCGACGTTGGAAAAGAGTGGCCAGGAAATATGGAATGCTTCTTGTTCAATTTTTTTTATCATAAATAAAACACTACACACTGTGCGTGTGCGTGTATTAACTTTTAATACAACTATCTATAAGTTCTGTACACCTGGACAGTTGCAGATAGAATTTAATCCTATAAAACATATCGGGATTTGTGGCTTCCTCTTTAAAGTTTATCGAAGTTAGGGGTCGACTGTAAAAATTGTTATGTACGTACAGTTTCGCGGTCGTTCGCGGTCCAAGGCTATGACAACTGTCGTGCGCCCATCGCGGGTGATAAAAAAGTAAGTCCGGAGCGCAAAACGCTTATGTAAGGACCCGATCCAGAGTGTAATTGGGGAAAATTACGAAGAGGGCTAAGGGGCCCCCTCTGGCGGCCGGTCACGACTTCGTGTCCGGACCAACAACAACGCCCGCCCCCCTAAGAAAGAGGCTCCTTTGTCCGCAGACGAGCATCCAGACCCCGCCCCCGCATCCGCATCCTTTCATCCCCTCCCACGGCGGGCTTATCCACCACAATCGCAGCACTTCCACTTTAGTCATGAAAATTAAGTCCGAATATCGGAGGCATTTTTTTACAGAGTCAATATACATTATAGTCTATAAACAGAAAATAACTATAAAGTAAGGTCGCAAAGAATAAAAACGCGATAACTTGTTTTCGGCTTGAAATGAAAACAATAAGAAATTGTGAGACAACCGAATTAATTAATAGATTACTAAAGCGCTTTCAAAGTCTTGAGATGTCTCTACTAAAAACCGAAAATCATTTAAATCGAAACAAATAATACGGATTAATACCCTACGACTAAATTAAAATATCAAAGAAAGAAAAGTCAACTAGAGGAGATAGCCTTAATCTCTTCTGATGTTATTTTCACATTAGGACACGTATAGTAGTAGGTAGTGAATGCATAAGAATGCACCAGTACGAACGGTGTTTCCATATACCACAGCTCCACGGCTCGAACCGAGTCCTTATACGATCATAGAATTCGAACAATCCTCAAGGCGATTTAAAATCCAAGGACGCAGCGTTAACCTTATTGGGCACAGAATTTAATTTCTTTTAAGGGCAAGAAAAAAAACCGCGCGGCAGTTCGACCGGGAATATTTCCATCGGCCGCCGCCCGCAATCTGCGGCGCTCGGCCGCATCTGGCAAACGGCCAGTTGCACACGTGTAACCGTTTCGCGTCGACGATTTAAGTGTTAAAAAAAATTCTACAGGGATAAATATTGTGCGCGTAAATTCGAAACAGGTCGCAGGGTATGTCCGGAAACTACGTTTTAGCCTTTTGTATCAAGCACAGAGTGAAGGTGGATTTTATTAAACGTAGAATATTGATGGCTTTCCCCATTCCTCGATGGCCTGAATAACAGCGGTCGCGTGTGACCGGGCGCTTCCTTTCGGCACCGTATCGGTGACTGAAAATCTTAGCCGACCGCCGTTCAACCTTCGAGACCCGAGGTATAATATCACACCGGTGTTGAATTAGTTGCGGAAATGACTCGCGTAAAACGTCCCTCCTATTCAACCGTGCGGAGGCTGCCCACGTCTCCTGCCACTATTGTACTGCTGCCTATCCCAGTGATCGCCCAGTATGCAACCGCATTTAAATAAATCCTTGATACATTTTTTGTAACGAAATACGCCGAACTATAACTATCAATTACCGCCGACAATTCCAAGTTTAAGTTGTCGGAAATTCGTAACTCGTGAATGAAGTCACTGAGGATGCGGAATGAAAACAGGTAGTACTACAACAGTAGTTCAAAGCTAGGGATAGTATTAATCTCTAACATTTCTTATTTTTTGTTTTATTTTGAAAACAACAAAAGGCCATTAAAAACGCGAATAAAAGAAATCTTTAGGCGAACAACGTTTACGCATTATTTATCTCATTATAACATTTCAACATTAGTGATGGCAACATGGGCCGAAAGGTCAGACATGCAGAAGTCCCCTACCAGTCAACTCAGCCATTATAAACTTCGAAACTAATTTAATGGCCTTAAAAGAAAAGGCGAATTTTATATTTATTTGCAAAGCGTCCCTGACACTTTAGATCTAATTTCTTAACCATTTGAGAAAACTGTGAAAATAATACCGCAGAGATTATTAGTAGTCGGGACAGTTATTTCTGGGAATACAGGCAGCTCGGGGCCCTGGGGAAAACCCTGACATCATCCCTTTCCATCGGTAGTGGACAAATGACCCGAAGGGGGGCCGGCCTGCCATATTCTTACCCAGGAGCCATACAATTCTACACCTACAAGAATTGCGAACAAGCCCCCGGGTGCAAAAACGTGCGTTTTGCGGACTCCAGGTGAGTTTTCTACGAAAAACCTTTTTAGGGAAAGGTTTTATTGCTATTACAGTAGTGGACGGTAGTAGTATATTTCTTTTGTAAGTCGGAGGAGCGGGTCAAAAAGAGCTGTACGGTACTATCTCCGTCTCTGTCTGGCCGGTAGTAGGGCCGGGGGCTCTTTCCCTCTCCGTCTGGTCGACCGTCTGGGGCCTCCCCGACAATGGCCTCCTTCCCTTCCCTTCCCTCCTCCTCCTCCTTGACCATATTTGCAAACATTTTATTTCGCCCTTAGCCTCGCTCGGCACTGCACCATAAAAACGTCCGCTCGGGTTTTTATTTGAGCCGGGATCGTAAAACTTAACTGCCCTCACCGCCCGGAGACCTGGGAAAGAGTGCGAAATGCCGTTAACAGCGTTTGTAATCCAAGAGGGGTTCAAATCCTAGCTGATTCCAGGCTCGCGATGACTGTATTCGTCCAATCACTATGAAAGTGTCGTGATGTAATCAAGTCTCTCTCGAACGTAGGATAGCCCCCTGGGGTTATTATATGATGAAATCTTTTTCCCTCTTTTTTAATGATTAGACCTAATACCGAAGAGACGAAGAAAATACTTAATAACGAACATTATAATTAACTGAAAAATGAGGCCCTGTACAATTCAGACGCTAAGGGCTACACCGTGGACTTCTAATTGTGTAATGAAGTAAGTGGAGTTAATATAACTTTTTAAGGAATGTTCAGCGATTGTACATTGTTTCGCTTATTCATTAGCAGAATATTATCACCGGTTTCGGGTATCGCCGCAGAGTACTGACTGAACAGCAACAATGTACTGTTGACAGGACGCCGCATCTGCAGAGGACACACAAATTACTTCAATGTAAACTAACCGAACACACGTGTTGGACCTGGACGGTGACCAAATATGTTGGAGGTGAGCATAATAAAATATATTATTTGTTCATCGGTCAAGCCAGAACGGTAAGTAGGACAGAGGCGAGTCACACGCATATAGCGGCCCCGGGGACGCGCACCATCCCCCATTCGTGACACGTAGCCGGGTCTACGCAGAAGGTCCCGACCATACGTGACGTGCCCACTAGAGCCTTCACGTGTCGTTCGGACGAACTGGCTCGGACCGTGGGTTTAAGAAAAAAGCTCACCCCCTAGAGACAAATTGCCCCCACCTCTCGCCGGACACCGTTCTATCTGGAAACTTTAAATATCAAGGCCTCCGCCGAGAAAGGGTCCGGTTCTGTGCCAGGATGCCAGGAGAAAGCAGACGAAGGTCTCGCTCGTATCACTTAATATATATTTCCGCCAACTCGCTGGGACTCGATCTGTTCACGATCAAGGTCTCAACGACTTTAAGAATGGCGTAATTAACAACCGGTTACGCAACGAACCCGTTTATTGTTCGACCGGCGACACCGCTCCGACATATAGAATATTTAATATATTCTCACCCATTAATTGTACATCCAAATTTTATGTGTTAAATGTGTATAGAAAAACACTCTCATAGTGCACTTTAAATATATTAACGATATTGACGGCTTTTACTTCAGTCGGGGAAAACAGTGAATGAAGGTAACGGATACGGGAGGCAATTTTAAGGTACATTACAGGGGAAGAATCGGACGAATCAGAGGACTCCTTCCCGGTGGAGAATTTCCAGAGCGTCCCTAATGCAAAACAACAGGAAACAAAAATACGAGGCCTCGACAAATTACGTCGGCCCTGACAAATCCTTCCTCGCACCGGCATTATCATACAAATAGCCAAACGGAGCAGAAAGGACACTTTCTCAGCCATCCGATATTAATTACGGCATTGATTACAATTCCCACCCTTCCCTCTCGCCACTACTCTCACATATCATGAAACCGAGATTGATTGACCCCCGGCTCATTTGTTTATACCTAGTGATTATAAATACGAAAAAAGTGTATTAAGCTTATATGAATGATTGACACATATATTACAATAATACGGGCACGTATCTTTGTGTAGTGTTTGGCCAGAAATGTTGTATTCCCAAATTTATTACATAAATCTTGAGCGTAAGACCAGTCGTTATTTGTACAATTTGGTGCCTTGACAATAATGGCGTTCTTCTGAATCAGATTCCGCGGTTTATCCGACCGGGCACTAAATTTCAAGCCCGATATATCCCATTTGAAAAGAAGGCGGGATCGGCTGAGTAAGAGGCGAACGGACGAAGATACGGCGGGGAGCCAGCGTAGTGGAACGCAAGGTGGGTACATAAAATGTGCACAGATGCGGTAACAAGATTGGCGAAGAAGAGTGGAGGGCGAGGAGTAGTTGAAGGGAGGGGACGCAGGTAGCAGGGGGACGCCAGGTAGCCGGCGGTCGTCGACCTCAACTTCCCCCACCAGTACCGCCCCGAAGAACTGGATGAAACTTTTTATGGCCATTTAAAACCCGTGGAAAAACTGTTTAATTAAAATTGTAAACGAGGTATACGATTCCGACGTCTTCAACCAACTTCAAATTGTATAGGAAATCCAGAAGATATTGAATTAATTGTTCGATTATTTATTAAGGATAGATAATATATATATATATATATATATATATATATATATATATATATATATATATCGTCGTATAGGCGCGATTAAGAAATGAAGCTTTTAATGTAACATTTTTTCGTGGCTAAAAATTCTTTTCTCGCATTAAATTCAATTGTGAGTGGAGGAGTTCTTCTGAGAACCGATACCTGCGTCATCGAGTCGATATAATGCGATGCCAGTAGTAAACCAGTGAAGATGCGTACGGCAGAAATGAACTAAAACTTTATTCATGACCTTTATAGAAACGGCGAAGCGAAGTGCAAGCTCCGTGACTGCCTCGGTCACGGACCATAATGCCGTATAATGCCGAGTCGAGGAACAGAGAGAGAGAGAGCGAGAGAGAGAGAGAGAGAGAGAGAGAGAGAGAGAGAGAGAGAGAGAGAGAGAGAGAGAGAGAGAGAGAGAGAGAGAGAGAGAGAGAGAGAGAGAGAGAGAGAGAGAGAGAGAGAGAGAGAGAGAGAGAGAGAGAGAGAGAGAGAGAGAGAGAGAGAGAGAGAGAGAGAGAGAGAGAGAGAGAGAGAGAGAGAGAGAGAGAAAGAAAGAGCGAGATAGAAGCGAGACGGAGTGAGAAGGGGTGGAGGGTCCCTCTCACCTGCGACCTTTCCGAGGGGGTTTCGGCCCGCCAGGAATTCAACCTTCTACGGCAGGAGTTCTAAACAAAAATTTTTGGTTAAAATTATCACACCCGGGAAAACAGTTATCACGCAACAACACGGGCGCTAGGAAAAAAGGAGAACGGAACCCAAACGGCTCGCTTGAACTCGAATTTCGTCGAAAGATTCAACGGGAAGCTAACTGTTATCATTTCTTTGAATACTGTACAATTGTTTGAACGGGAGGCAATGTTTTTATCATTGTGGCGACAGACGAAGCCCGTAATTACACACAGATATCGAGTCGGGCGGTACTGGACGCTGGACCCCCTAAATGCATACGAGTTTTCCACCTCCCACTCCGTTTTATTCCCGTCTATCTTTCCCACTTATCTCCTCCTCTTATGTCTACAGTTCTCTTGCCCGGAGAGCCCCTTACCCAATAAAACCATTAGTATTATTTTACTATTATCTACGATCCAGTAACTATAATCCAGGTGTCATCGGAGCTACCTCAATTTCAAGCTGCACGAAGTTGTTATTTCACTCGCTTTATGAATATTGCCGTCCTTACTCCAAATAAATTATTTTATAAAAACAGATTAGGTAATTTAAATGTTAACATAGTTATAGGAGCGTGCGTACGTTTCATTATGAACCCATTTATATTCGGTATCTTCTTTCAAAGGGGAAGTGGAAAATGAGAGTAATGTACTCGGTAGGACTGTACTTCGGGAGAGCAGTTCCGGCGATGCCGCTCTTTCCTTGTTAAGTTTCATACCCCATTAACTTCGAACAAACACCGAGGGCGTAATAAGAATCTTCGCCTGGCGATAATCTACGGGCTAAGCGTTCGGTCCAACCGCAATTAGCGACTTCGTTAAGATAGGAATCGGACTAGCGTATGCAAATTTTCGTCTTATTCGGTTTTCGATGCGGACAGCGCGTATATCGGAGCAGGCTTTTTGTGAACGGAAGACCGAAATATCGTCACGGTCACGAACTCGAGAGGAATACTTAGTAGGCCGAAACGTTATCGTCACTCAAAATATTTGAAGAAATATTGCTGAAGTGAGCTATTCTAAATCAAGCATTAGAATCACGTAATCGTTATTTTCCTCAATAATCCTAAATAATTATTTTCATTTTATAAGCAATCGAATTCCCCCAAATTGTATCGTATTATTGATGTGTGAGGATTCATAAAGGGTACCACATCCGCTGTTTGTTTCTTGGCATTCGTATTATTCCCGCCGCGATTAGACAACAGAGCGCGCAAGTTTATCAATTTCGCACGTTTAGAAAATTATTATAGAAAAGTCTGCAGCGGCCTTGACTATGACAGCGCTCGCAATTTCCATAAATGAACAAAGGGCGTCGGTGATTGTATTATTTTAAATCTTGATTTTTTTCCGACGTTCGTTTTTCGAAGTCTGAAGACGGAACGGATTGGGGAGTGGGACGGCTGCGCGCTCGTCATTTCAATTGAAGCGAAGCGAGGGTTCCGTCGTTTCCACGACCGCGAAAAGAAACGGATTTTACCGCGCGTTGAGAAACTCCAAGAAGTGGTTTCAGTTAGTTACCTCCGGATAGACGTTGTCTCCGACGCTTCGTGAACTCCGCCACCACTCTGCGAGAAGAACGTTAGAAGCACTAATGAGGGATACTCGCAAGAGGAGAGATCCGAGGGGTCGAACCCCGGGAGTTGAAAGGGACACAAAGGAGTAAGGCACGTGAGCACGAGTTGAAGATTATCCGGAGGTCCTCCGTTCGGTTTTCCCCGCTGAAGACGGGGTGTCGATGGACGCGGAACAATGGGCCGTATCTTCTGAATTATGACAATGGGTCCATGGGACATTCCCCCGTCTCATTAGCCCGACCGAGAGTGACCCGACCCTCACGGCCCGGGGCCCCTCCGGGGGAGGCACCACCGCCTAGAGGAAGGTCCATTGTTAAAAAGCGAGTCTTGAAGGGAAAGTAACTTATTTACCTAAAAGGTGCTATTACCTGTATGGAAAAATCCGGTAACATATTTACATAAATATCTCGCTTTCTATGGACACGACCCCCTCCGTAGATGCGGTTTGAGCATTCTGTTATGAAATCTGGAAGGGAATATAAATATGGAAAGTGGGGCACTAAAATAACCGGTAAAACCTGAGAGCAGTTCTGGGAATAATATTCCCCAGAACTTAGTATAGTTGTTACTATACTAAGTATAGTAACGATTTTATTTGACTCAAGTAATATACTAAGGTATATATAATTTCTAAACGTTTAAGTTTATACTTATTATTTATAAACATATATATTTCCGTTTCCCTGATGCATGCACAGTGAATAAAGGAGTCACGACTTGTTGTAAACATTTAGCACCTCGTGTTCTGCCCGTGATGAGCCTAATGGAAACGATCGCCGGTTTGAATTTCCAGAATAAACACGACCATTGTCCACTCCCGATATCACGTCCTATCGCCTGTAACGAGGTATTAAATACCTGTTGATTCAGCGCAGCGATTTTGAGATCCGATTATTATAAATTATTTTTCGTATTGATCGTTGGAGGAGGAAACGGCGTATGACCGATCGAAGCGTCCCACAATGCGGGGCCTAACGCCCAACGGATCCGACGACGGGACACTGGCAGAGGACCAACGGCTCACGATTACAATCGCTCGAGGGCTCTTGCATAATTCATCGGTGGGCAACCAAACTCCGATGCAAATTAAATAATATGAAGCCGCCTCTAAAGGGTAGCCCATACTTCGATGTTCGATTGCCGACAGCGGTACGGAGGCGGTGGCACTGTTTCCAATTCTGACTGACGCTATTCATATTGTTGAAAAAGCTTCTTTGTACGCCGTGTGCTATTTTGGTACGTATGCAAGAACGGTTAGAACGCGGACTTAATAGCATCTAATACCTGTATGTATATATGTGTCTGTACATATATAAGCACACATTCGAACAGTTTAAATTATTACACAGAAAGTTTTCTACAGGACATCAGATAAGGGATGGAAACTATTCTTTTTTAGGAATTTTTTACGAGCTCAGGATAAAAGTACGAAAGAATTTCAAATTGTCTGACGCCGCTGTAACGGTATAAGGTGCATTACCGAAAAAGCTACGGGAATGATGTGGTAAAATTTGATATTAGAAAAATAGTAAAAATCGCGTAAAAAGAAATGGTTTCCATGGAGTACCGCTACCAGGTCGCCGGACGGCATTTCTCGGCAGGCTCGTACAGGAATTGAGATCAAGAACGAACAGCGAGCGCGTACTTGAAACATAAATGGGAAGTCGGTTCAGCGGTGAATTCATTTCAACCGATATCGCGGATTAATAATGCCAGTCTTGAACTTCTCTTCCGTGAAGTGGACCTTACACTTTCTGATATTTTACCACAGCGTTCTGACAATATTTCAAACACGCCTGTAGCGGTTTGGGGGATCCCCGTTTGGCATTTAGTCCAATAAGCCGTCGCTGAGATATTTAGCCGGTGTCCGATTGCAAATGGTCGGTAGGTGGGCAACTTTTGCGGCTGGAGATATTTGCATCGATTGCAGACAACCGGTATCTTGTGTAACGGCCCTCCGGTTTTTTTCACAGCAGAGGCGGGCAGAGTGGCCGGCGCGCGCCCTTGGCATTTGATTAGGCCCGGGCCACGGCCGAATATGGAAAACGAGAGCAGTCGGCTTTTGTTAATTAGGACTGATGGACACAATTATAGGGGGATAGCAGAGACGCTCTCCTCGGCACTGGGCCCGATAAATTCCTAGCACCGTACAACCGTACACTCGGCCCGAAAAAGTTTCAACTTCATATACCGAAAATAAATTGGACTAAATATCAAAGTTTCAATTCGGTCGACCGCGGCCTTTCCTACCGTTACACGATATAACGGACACTTCCGCGAAAGTGCGCTATAATGTAAGGGTTTATACAAAAGTCGGGACTGAGGTCGGCCTATCTTGAGGGTTACGCAACAGGTGGACCAAAAAGCATGAGGAATTCTCGACCGTCCACTTTTTGGTGATGTGCTCTCAAGAATATACATTTTATCAACTGTTCGCAACAGTGGATCGGGAAATATGGATAAATATCAGTGGTCAGGTAGTATTTGTTTTGGAAGGACCGGTAACGCTTTAATGGGCGCTCTCGGAAATCCTTCGAACCGTTACGATGCGGCAGCGATAAATAGACAGGTGCTGGTAATTATTAGTTGCGATGAGAGGCCTACGAGGACATTCGCCGATGCCTCGATAGTATCGGAAAACAAACGGAAATCTCGGATCTCCGTTCAACTTATATTTTAGGTCGGTACACAGACGGAAAAATATACGAAACCGGATTTACGCGCTGCAAATAGCGTTAGTATTTCGAGGAACGGAGTGATTCACAAGGAAGGAGTACGAGTCACTCGGCGTTCCGGAAATTAGCGGCGCGATAGACAGCATGCAACCGATACATGTAGAATAGTTGTTGTAATAATAAGCCAATCTTACCTTGATTCCTGTTTACGCAGAGCGACAGCGGCTGGGAATCCGGCAAAGGGGAACCGGCAATGCTCAGCTCCTCGCGGCTCTTCTGGGTCTCCAACAGCTTCAGCTGCTGCTGGAGCAGCCGGTTCTTTATCAGAAATATCTTAGGCATATTTCAAACCGGGGAGATTGTCACTGCCGAAATTCGTTTTTCAACGTACAAAAATATATGTATCAAAATAATTTCCCGTTAAAACTGACAAACGGCAAAGCACAGGGTCAAGAGTTCCACACAGCACTCGGAGTCACAGAATAATGCATGTCTGATGTGGTGGAGTAGTGAAAGCACAGGGAGCGAAGGTGCGGTGCAGAGATGGACACTTGACGGTTGACTGTAGCCGACTGGTCCCTTCTCCGGGACCGTTGTTCAAGGACCCCGGCGGGCCCTGGTGGGGATGGGCCAAAGTCACGGACGCCATCTTGCCCCTTCCCTTCCCTTCCAC
Source organism: Lethocerus indicus (assembly GCA_019843655.1). Taxonomy (NCBI): domain Eukaryota; kingdom Metazoa; phylum Arthropoda; class Insecta; order Hemiptera; family Belostomatidae; genus Lethocerus; species Lethocerus indicus. Next base: position 16,097,914 of record JACDQD010000008.1, read on the forward strand.
CCGCCCACCACTCCGCTACAGGTGTTTTAACCATCTCCCTTTCTTTTACCGCTCCCCCTCTTACTTCCTTCCTTCCTACCTACCTTTCTCCGAAGGATATCGGGCCTTTTAATTAAACCCTAGTATGTATCTCAACGCTAGTCCCAATTAAGGTCGTTCGTCCATCCACTCAGTTTTTAAACGGTTACGTCTCATAAAGTCACAAGCCTAAAGTTAGGCATATTGCGAAAATAGTTTATGATAAAATCGATTCGTGATTTAACAATCTCACCCTCTTAAACCGATAAGAAATTTCCATATCATAGGTAAATAACAGTTTATTTAACATAATAACATCCGTAATAACAGATAGATTTAGTTTCTTTTATTGATGTATACGTGTGTGATGCCGCAAATATTTTGCGGTTATCTTTTACTTCCGTACATTCGTTATTAGATTGTGGACTCCTCGCTGACAGAACTTTATTACGGAAAACGTTCACCCATGATTAAACCGGCTGGGCTCAGTTTCCTGTAACCGCCATTTCGTTCTTCCTATTCCTTCACTTCTTTCTACCTTCCTCTGAAGGATATCACGTCCTTTACATGTAAACTGTAAGCGCGCCGGCCTAAGCTCCAATTAGTGGTCAATGTAACTTTCATTTTACAATTAGATTTAATGTACGTTCTGTATAAATTCATGGACGTTTTTTCACATTACACTGCACTACTCGTTTACAGCAGGAACTATAAAACATATTCAGTAGGGAATCCATTATTGCATTAAAAAATACACTAAGTGGTTAAGTTTTGTAATCGAATCCACATACCTTATGACGCCGAGGAATCTACTAAGGTGAAACTCCACAATCTGCATTTCGGATTTCCCATCCCTGCGAACAGATAAGATAGGTCTGTAAATTGTAGCCATTACGAATATTTTATTGTTCAGTCCAAACAATATAATTTAATAAATATATAATGCTGCCAATAGGAGTACAAGTTAGTTGCCTCTGAAGTTAGGTCGGAACTGACTATAAAAAATAGATCAATATAAACGTAAAAAAGCCCCTATCCATAATCGTAAAAAGTAACGGCCACACTATCGACGATAATATTTCCGAGGTTTTTTTCGTGAGAGATGCCTCATTCGAACTGTAAATTATAGATACCCCACACGTACGTATATCATTTTTCGAATCTTACGATGATTACGAGAGGATAATGGGAAGTCTTTCACGATTCGAAGGAAAATCTTTTACTGTTACTAGAAAGAGCCCGTTCATAAGACAGGGACGGCTAGATTGAATCAATTCCAGAATATCCGGGATTGATAACAGAATTGCCTGTTCGAAATTATTTCACTGGTATCGAATTCGGTCACAAAATAATTAATTCCACCGAACGATACTATGTCTGGAAATAATCCCCAGATTCATGGAAGATTTCATGGCGTCCGTATTAAATAAATAAACCCAAATATTTATATTATTTATGTTTAGTTAAATATATTTATTTATTATTTATTTATTGTTGCTTCTTAAATGAAAAAATACACGTCTCTCTAACTATTGATGGAGCCTAATTGATCGACAATTCCTATTATCCGACATATTGATTACGAACTATATGATAGTGTAACGTTCGTAAATATTACCCGACATTTACCAGTCACAGTTTACCGTATAGAAATTGAATAGAAACTCCATTTTCAGGCTACGGAAACTTGAGACTCGGGAAAAACGGGGAGTGCAGTCAGAAAAATGATTCCTGTGTGAAGTCTCCGCGAGCGGGGCCGGAGGTCCATCTATCACGGAGGGGGTCGCCGCCGACCACCTGTTGCCCACAGATTTTTTTCCTATAGGTCACAAGCGAAAAAAAGAAGTAATAACGCTTTGATGATTTGTGACCGCGATTATGCTGTCTCCGCTCATCTCGGTCTGCGACGGCGCTACACCGAGCCATACAGAATACCTCGCGCTTTACCAACTTAACCATAAATAGAGGCTGCTACTGATGACGGCAAGTGGTCGAAACCGGTGCAGCATCGAGCCCAATCATCGAGTTAAGATCGCGAAAGTGATTATATGAAATCGGCTCTGTACTTGGTTATAATACAAATTATAGACCATAAATTGTTTATTGATATAAAGGAGCTCATTTGAAATTGTATATATTAAATATATTGTTTGTCATTAAATTAAATTAATAATTATTATTAATTCCCATTATATCAAGAATCGGAATATCGTGCGGGGACTTCTTTTTAAAATATTCGAGGTGGGGAACAACAGGTCGGAAAAAATTCACCGAGCGACACCGGAGGAACTGATTTGGCCCGACTCGAAAATTGGCAACGAAATGGGTCTCCGGGAGTGATTTAAAGTAGGGGAAAACCCGGGGTAGAATTTTTTTTTTCGGCTGGAGTGGAGGATGTGTCGGGTTGTCACGTGAGAGTGGGCAGGAGGGCGATGCACGCAGTTGACAAGTCTAATAGGAGGGGGAGAGCCCGGGGCGGCTTCTCCAGGTTGAACGAACAGACTCGGGTTCAACATCTCCCGCCGGGAGTACATGCAAGTACCTTACGGAAAAGTCTTCGGAGGTGGGTCTCCGGTTCAAAAATAACCGTAAAACCAAGTAGCGCAACACGTAGTGCAAATTGCGTACAACTGCATGTGCAAATTTCTCCATAAGGAGCAGACAACAATGCCTTAATGCCTTATATGCTGTGCATTACGTGTATTCTTTCTAAATAATAATAAGGTTTTATTATATTTTAGTCGCCAATGCATTATATGTTCGTTTATTCATAAAATGTCACAATGTCGTAGTTGCAGTCAAATATCTTAAGTTAGCTAATTAGATAGTAAACTGCGGGTGGTATTCTTATAGTAATTTAGGTTTAATTTTTACTGACTTAATAAAAACTACCTTCCCAAGTAATTTTTTGGAATACACTTAAATATACGTTTTTTTTCAAGTGAAAGAAAGTTGAGAACTAAATTAGTGGGGGAAAGAGGAAAACGAGAAGTAGAGACGAACGTTAGAGAACCCGGGCAACGACACTGTTTGGCCCGAGGTGTTAACAAGCGGCACAGAGGGAGCTAGAGAAAGAGAGAGGGAGATAGTGCGAACGAGTAGGTGGAAGAGAGACAGAGAAGATGATAGGCGGTCTACCGGGAACGGTGGTTTTCGCCGGTTGGGTAGGTGGGGGGAACAAAAACGAATTGGGGACCGTTAAAAAAGTAAAACCGCGAAGCTGGTCTGAGAGCGTAGAGGGAGAGAGATAGAGAGCGAGACGGAGCGATTGAGACCGGAGAAGAGCACTCTCTCTCTCCCTGCGCCTGCGCCCAAACCCAAACCACTGTCCAAATTCCCACCAGATTCGGACAAAAAATCATCCGGCCCGTTATCAACTGCTATTACGTCATAGGTGAATTATTTCTTCGGCCTCCATTGTTTACCCTCGAGGACGGAAATAGACTGGGCCTTCTGCTGGCGATCATGGCAACGTCGAAACGGTAGATTATCAACTCTTCTGTTTTGTTTGTTTTATTTTGAGTTCCCTCTCCGATATAAAATATGCGGCTTGGCCTGTTTCTGCTTTGGGTTTTTATCAATACTGAATCATTAATACGCTCTCCGTTGTCCCTCGTGGATGATACCAGTAATGCATTGGTGTAAGGGCATAGCGCCCTAGGTCACATTAACGCAGACTTACAATACTAATCAACACCCCTCACAAGTACTGATAATGTACTAAAAGTACAGGGCTACATTCTCGGACAAGAGTTTGGAGCATTCCACGAAGAACGGCCAAAGCCTAACTGAGTGGAATGAATAAAAAGATCATCCGCTTGGCGAGCTAAACCAATTTCCGCTGAAGAAGCGAGTTGCTTACACATGTCCACTATCGATGAAACATCCCACAGTGACTTATGTAATTGATACTGTTATGGAATCCTTCCGACTGATGAGTTGTGATAAATCGAAATATTTAACCACGCTATCAAAAATCAAAACAGCCTAAATATACAGTTACAATCCTTCAGTCTCATCGCATCCATAACTGTCAACTTCAAAAATTAACTCGTATATGGCCATACCATTTATATTACAATAACCTTTTTTGTATTAATTGAGGGAAAAAACTGAAATTGGTACACGGTAAAATTCTATAAGAAGCCAACCTGTCGAGACTAAATCTATATCAAATTTAGAAAATTATAGATTATTTCACAAAATACTGATGTTATGGAATTATGCAATCATATACTATTATTGACTTGGATGTTTATTTTTTGACGGCAGGTTTAAGCCAGAGGCTGGAAGCATTAGCTAAAGTTGTATTATGGAACTCCGGTTCCAATACAGAAAATAATCCTAATAATTTCTATCTTGTAACGTAAGATTACAAGTGAAGAATTTGCATTAAGTTATTTAAAACCACTTCCATTACGGAAGCTTATCCCTTACTGAACTTTTGTTTCGAGTTGATTACTACAAATCTACAAGTAGGTTTAAAGATGCAATATAGGTGAGGCATCTCTTTGCATTTGAATTATAAAGCTCTTTGTAAGACATACCTCATGGCTGATCTAAGATCAAGCAACGGACAAAGAAGCGGATAAATATCGTAATAATCCTCTCAAAAACCGACCATCTGTATCGCAGAAGTCCGACAATGCAATAAACATAAACACCAACATAAAATAAATCCCTTAGTTTATACATAAGAAAGGGATTAAAATTTAGGATTTCCATATTCATTAGTTTGTAGTGATAAAATTAATTCTAAAATTATTGTTCTAAGTAAACGTTATTTTTCCTTAACTAGCCCCTGTACCATGTACCAATTACACTCTTTTCCACTTAAGACTCAGACTCAGCTTACACAAAGCCACTGCGGGATTCAAGGACTCGGCGGACAAAATATTAGCACTTCCGGCAATGTAAATTAAAATACTTCAGGTGGTCCTCTTGTTTAATCAAACAAAAAATAAGTAAAATGTTCCCTCAAACAACCCGCTTTTTTACTTCTTCGGAAGAACAGAATCCAGCATAAGAGTTACTGGAAAGGAACACGTCAGCCACAATGGAAAAAATATTTTTTACTGTGTCTGTTATCGATTCATCTTTTCGAGAGGGTTAAAACGTTTTATCTAAATTGGCATCTATCTATGTATTAATATTATACTGGAAGCGGCCCAGATTTCACAATGTTTAACTGTGCTTTAAATTAAAAAGCCAATAATGTTAAGAAACTTCACTTGTTTCTAGTTTGAATATAGCTATATTTAGGAAGAATAGTAAATTTAACGCAGTTTACGCACGAAGTTCTATTTGGAGTAGGATAGGTTCACACTTGATAGGTTTTTTAACTAAGTAAGGTAATAAACCAAACAGACATATATGTTGAAACACATGTCATGTAGTTGAGTTCAAAAGATTTTGAGATAGCCCACTCAAGCAGACAGAGATCTATAAACAAAGGGAGCCCTGAACTTGCTTATCTATCAAAATCGGAAAACCCTAATGAATACAAAATATGTCACCTGTCGGCATTAAATTAAAGGTGAAGATAAATTACCTTAGTGAAATAGTTTTATGTTACACGATAAATTTATACTCGCAACAACCTCCGTCTGTTTCTAGCTTTGTTACTAACAGATATACAATCTTACTGGTGATTGTTTCGATAAAAACATAAACGGAAATATGAACAGAAAATTGACAACTCGGCTCACGACAGCCAACCTTCCTTCTAAAGCAAAACACAATTTCACGTTTGAATTCAAAATAGACGCCATTAAGAATAATTATAATGAGTTGATTAATTTTAATTGACATCCCGCCCTGTCTAGGTTAGTGGACTGTGGTGTCCTTGGAATGTTTCCGGTCACACCTCCAGGCGTTAATTAGATTTAGTCGGTCATTGTGCGATAATAATTGCCTTTCAACTGACTGAGCATTTTACTTTTTGTATTTAAACTCTCTTACTTTTCGTTCGAAACTCCTTTTCTAAATAAATGTTATATTGATAAACGGGAGTGTAAATATGTTACTGGTAATAAAAAAAAAATTAATACAATCAAACCGAAGTTCTGGGTACATTGGACATTCATCTTTAAAAAACCTACTAACATTTGCATAAAGGACACAAAGAAATTAAAAATTGATGTCAGCAAGCTTATTAGCTATACAGGTCCATAAGATATAATTATTTACGTCATATTAGTCAAGAGACTAGTAATTTATAACAAACTCTAACAAGAAATGTATTACTATTATAGACAAGACATAACATGAAAATTAACTTTTGAATTCCTCCATCTGAATGCAGGAAGCACAACATGCTGTGTTTTAACGGTACTTTTCCTATAATGTACAATCATTTAGTTAAGTCTGAAATACTGTTCTTATTACTTTGTGACTACCTTTGGCTATTTTCCTATTGGCAATGTGGTACCAAATAAGGACACTGACTACAGTGTAAATTATAAGGCACAATTACATATTTCAATAATAGTATTCTATTCTAGAAGTATTCTAGAATATTTGTATCAGAAATGGCGTAATTATTCTATTGTTTACCTGGAGCAACGTTTTCAGATAATTACGAACTTTTATTCCGTGTTTAGGGATCTTTATCCCTACCATGATTACAACTTGCTGCTGCTTGGAGGCACTTAGGGATGGAATAAATCGTACAATAAATGGTAATAGGATTCCCACACGGACATTCCAATCCGAGCGTCCCCATAACAAAGTTTACATAATGTCTGTACTTCCGTTCTTAAAAAACAATACCAGTCTGGGAATGCCTTCGGGGGGCGACACTTGGGGACGTGTCCAGGGTCCAAACGATAGTAGCTGGTTTCCCGTGTACCCGAATGAGTTACACTTAACGCATTTCCTAGATTTGTGGACATTCAAGATATATAAAAGAACAATTTAGTCCATATTTCGAGAACTACGGTGCGATATATTAATGTCGATGTATACTCAATGTAAAACATGTTAAAATATTTTAGTTCGCATAGTTAAGTTCTGGAATAGATTACTTAGGAGTAAGATATTAAATGCATACTTGAATTTTCATGAATTTATGATGCTATTTTCGTCCAGGAAATGGTAGAAGATTCTAGCGCTCTTCATGTTAATACAGATTTCGGAATGATATCAGATATTTATGTTGGTAGAATAATTAAATAAAATATGTACGTATGTCATTATTAACCATATCAAAATCTATAAAGTATTCAAAATGCTAGCTACTGGCAGTAGGTAGCGTCTGGTTTATCACGTAAAACGAACACCCGGCGCGCTGTTACTAAGTTATGCCACTACGCAACTTTGTATCAACAATTGGCGTCGTGGAATAATTTATTTTCCCGAATAACTTACTACGCCGGCGAATGGCGAGCCGTTAGCCGATTCCGGGATGCCGGCACACACAAGATGTTTTCAAACCTGTTCAATAAGGCAGTGGAATTTACCCAATAGATTTCGGTTCCGTGGATCTCATCGTACAATCAAAATATTTATAGGCCCGCACCGTTCCGCCGGAAGAATAGAGGATGGGATCCAACGAAAAACATTCAATAACCCTTTCAAATACAGTCGGTTTATCAGTGCCACACTACCCATTGAATATCGGGAGTTGGGCACAGAATATTCCCCAGTACTGTGATTCTTACTATTCAAATAGTATACCATGAATTTTATTGTACAGTTGTGGCAATAAAACAGTTAAAAAAGACATTTAACATTTTGAACTATTTTTTCATCTCCACAACTCGAACTGCTCGAGGTTGGCGTCGATGAGGCGAATCCATTTATTACACGGGCGATAATATTAGGACAATTTTAAATCATCGTGCAAACACTTACGGACCGTAATTAGAAAAATAAGCGGTAGATGATGAGGGCGGGCGCGAATGGGCATGCAGCAATTTTCAGGTCGCGACCGCTCGAAGAGATTCACGATTCGTCTTAATTGCTCGCGAAGATTGCAATTCCCTCTCTGGGACTGGGCAAATCGACGCCTCGTTTTTTCCCCTTTGTTCCGAACGTCGCTCGTTAATGGAGAGCGGTACCTCTCCAGGGTACAATACCAGTCGGAGTGGAGATCTTAAGACACTACCGCCGTAGAAAACTTGGAGTGGCTCTCGGCCGGGAGCGAACTGCTTACGGGCCGACTGAAGGGCCCGGTTACCGTTAAAACTCGATACGAATAACAGCCGCTAACGCTCCCTGTAATACTCGGGTAATATTCTAATAAGATTTCGGCTGTGGGAAAAAGAACGCGTTTCCAGGATCCAATCGCGCCAGCTCCAATAAATATCGCGCCGCACTTACGGATGAATTCCCTACTTACGGAAAAATGCAACGGTATCCTTCCTTGACTCGTATGCGGCAAACACTTCAGTCGATATTTCAACCCACATAAGAAAACGATTTTAGCGTAGTTTAATGTAATTTGGATATCCAATCGGTGACAGGATACTTCACCGGAACCATAAGCACTTGAGGTTTTTATTTTTCCACTCTCACATGAATCTTCCGTTTGCCGCGGTCGATGTTGAAAGGTTTTCAATTTCCCTTCAAAAACATCCTCATTCATGTGGCATCAGTTTAAACAGTGCCAAAATAAACAGTACCGAAACACTATCGCGAGTTGTCGAACGTCGGTTCGTCCCGGGAGGAGATTGTGGAACAAACAGTTTTATCCAACAAATTTATCTTATCGACTATTGCGCCCGAATCGAATTGGCCGCATTCAAACCAATTTGAATATTATGGATCATTATAGTGATGGTATAGTAAGGGTAAAAATACCCTAATCGTTCAATAGTTGGCACTTGGATTTTTTTTAGTGAAACGACTTTTATTTTTCTTTACGGTGCAAGGTTAACTAATTATCAGCACAATGCATTAGGACAATGAACTCTTTCATACTCCGTGAAATATTTGAATAAAGTTTACAGGATTAACCGGAGGCAAATATATTCCTCATTTTATTATTTTACGTTACCAAGTTAATGTAAAAAATCCAATTCAGCTGGAACTCCATATTCGGGTTTGTTTCATTTTCCATTATTCTTCAGGAATCGACCAGATAATGATCTGGTCCTGTCGTTATCTTCCATCGATAATCGAAACCGGGAGGATATAAAATATCTCCATTAAAATAAAAAAAAAGAATTTCTGCAATATAGCTTCGGTCCGCTAGTGTATAATATATATTTCAATGAGAAATATAATTTAGAAAGTTTGTTTATTTTTTTAAATCGGGCATAAATCTTAATTTCTTCGGTTCTTATTTCAAATATAAATCTGATTTTTTTTAATTACGGAAAGGCTATCCATAAAACTGATAAGTGGACTTAAGTAGAAGAGTAAAGTTAAAATTAATTTTTCCCTCTTCCTCTCGCCAGGCATGGATTGTTTATTTCCGAACCTGTTCCCGGCGCCTTCAAGCGACCTATGTGGAACCGGATTGGAGAAACCTTTTATTGGAAGTCGATTATCCCCCAATCACCCCAACAGTTCAATTCCTAGGGAAGTTTGAACTTTTTGTCAGGATTTTCGAAGATGAAAAACATTATATAATGGAGATATTCATCTTTACCTATTAGGAAGTTCTGAGAAAATTTGATTAATTCAGCACGAGTGTGGAGATCCTGTCACATAAATTTCGAAACCGATTATGGATATATGAGAGTTTTAAGATGCTGAAAAATGAGGAATCTTCTGTTTTAAGATTTATTTGAAAACGAATTAACAGGGAGGATCTCTTAAAATCTAAGTCTAGATGTACCGAGTCCTCTTCACGGATAGATTATTTATCTGAGACAAAAACATATTCATATTTACATTATAATAGTAAGACAATGTGGTGTGTGTGTATATATATGTACGTATATATGTTTATTTAATCCGATGGGGGTAGTCTTTGATCGTCATGACAGATAAATACAACAGGTCCGTGATGTGTGTTAGTCGTGCCTCAGTTGCCCTCTGTGAATCCCGACAAAATTCCTCTCACTCTTAACCTTTAATAAATCAAACATTGTGTAATGGAAACCTGCAATTTTCAATGAAAAAGAAACATTCCTTGTCTGCAATCCGCGGTGTTCACAGATTGCAAAAAATATTACGGTGCAGTCGAAAAACGACCGGTAAATTGCTTTTGGTCCCTCTCGGTTTGGTTCCTCATTCGTGACATTCTTTCAGGGGGCGATTTCATTGACCTAACGTTTGCTGAAGATAATATATATACACGTGTATATATATATATATATATATATATATATATATATATATATAAATTCTGCCATTTAATATCATACTTGCGTAAAATTCAATAGTATTATTAAATTGTTATTATTATAATTTTCTGTTTGGTTATAATGTCAACACGTTTTCATTAATATTTTTATATCAGAATATGAAAATCAATTTATCTAATTTTTATACTTTAGCTTTCCCAATGCATTATGACATTGGAGGCCATAGGTATATGGATGACGATTTAGGTTTAGGGTTATAATTCCAATAAGATTAAATTTCATTGTACAGGATATATTATAAGAATCGACCCGCCGGAAAAAAACAATTAAATGTCATGGACCTCCAATATACTACTCTATGTTCAATTATATGTTTAGAGATGTGGTAGGCGGTAACGGGATCTATATCTATGATTAAGAATTTAATGAGATTTAACCTTTACATACGATTCTTTAGTTAACGCGTATTGAAATCTTAGATGTGGTCCAGTAGATTACTTTCAATCAATATTAACCTTGGTGTAAATATTGAATTTACTAATACAGAAACGGATTCTAACAAAAATAAATATATTTATAATATAAGCTCCATTCAAATTTGAGAAAATAACTATTAGCCATGGGTTAAAACATTAGTGTACACGATTTTTCAGTTCATGAATAATGTAATAAATTTATTTTTCTTAAATAATAATTGGGATAGGGCTAATGACACTAGACTTGTTATTATATGAGTTGAAGGCATCCCACATAAATCAGATTACGTTAAGATTATACATCCATCCGTCTGACACCGGCAGAACGAGTAAGTACTGGGTTATTCTAATTAACTAAATATGTAAATCGAAGGTATTTCGCTTAAAACGTGTAAGACTTAGCGAAGAAGATTGCACCATAACTAATTAATATAGTGCTTCATAAGTTTCCAGGTTCTGGGCTAAACAATCTCTTTCAAGATAATACGAATTTATTTCATCTGTTATATGAACTCCTCGAACAACCACTCGGAAATTAATTTCTTCCATTTTATATATTTCTTGAATACCAAATGCAATGTTAATTCATCAGTTTCCTTATTCGCTCTTCCATTTATCCGTGTCCATGTTATTGGCTAAATAAATAAGGCAATTATATATGATTAAAAAAGAGTAATATTCCATTGGGTCTTTTGGATGGGCGCCAAAGTCCTGGGCGCAGAACTTACCTTTTTATAAATATGGTTATAGACACATATAGAATTTGTTTCGTATTGCATGAATTATGTAATTTATAAAAAATAAATTAACCACAATAATTTACTGACACTTGAGGTGCCTGCATTCACAGGTAGCGGAGGGTACCGTATTATGAGCAGGTCCCTTTGTTATCGTCGTCATTTAAATTTGGATTAACTCACTCCGAGGCCCCCAAGGTGGCAAGTGTGACAAGTGGTTGGGCCAATTCATTTGGACGCGAGTTCCAATCGTAAATTCAAGGTTTCGTCGGACAATGGGAACTAGAGGGGCTTCGCGTACCTGGAGACTTTAATGCCCGGAGGCGACGACCACAATGGGAATCCCAGTGGGGCCGCCCTGGTGGTTGGTGGGATTTTAACGAGAGTATATTGTGTCGCATCGGAGACTCGTGTCCGCACCGTTAGCTTGGCCCACGACAGAAATCGCGCTCCTACTCCTCCTCCTCCTCCTCCTCCTCCTCCGTGGATGCTCTCCCCGAGAGCGGTACGGTTGAGTAATCCCGGGGGGTCCTTAACCTTTCCGCGTCCGTTCCGGGTATCTTCCGAACCCACGGAAGGGGTGGCGTAAACTGCGGCAGCCTCCATTATCGCGCGATGGCTATAAATTTATTTTAAAACAGAACAAAATTCGATTTTGTCCCCTTACAAAAATTTCGCGGCTAAAAAATATACTTTTTGAAAACGACAAGACATTGTTATTTTTGCGCTTAAATAATTGTTAATAATAAAAACAATAATCTTAACAAGCAAAGACCGTCGGATTGTAGCCTATTATCTCATAATTAAAACAATTAATAATTATTATAGACAGGTAGTTCCATGTATATGAGTTGTAACATGTTTATTAGTTACAGTGAAGACAAAGGTCCATTAGCAAGAAACTATGGCAAACCGAACTATAAGAATTTCTCTTTGTGTGGTTTCTTTCGCCAAATTTCGTCTGGAGACGTTAAAAGCATAAACTCTACAATATCTGGGACCAGCAGCTATATAACTGCAACATGAAATGCAGTTGTACACTGTATTACAACTCAAAGAAATATATATTTTGGGGGCACCTAACAATAAGTTAAAAAGTTCGCAATAAATAAATTATATACTGCCACAGTTTTTACCTTCCTTGGACAATTGAATTTTATTTACGTCACCAATAGATAAAACACATTTATTACATACATTTATTGGGGGGTAAATATAAAACGCGGAAATAAAATATTTCCATTTTCAGAAAAACAAATTTAGGCCACCGCGGTCGGCGGGTGATCTCCAGGCCCGCGTTGTACGGGCCGCGTGGGCCGCGATCTAATTACAGCCAATTTCCAATTCCAGCATCCTTCAGAATATCAATGGACTCGCTCGCCGGCCTGGCAATTATTGACTCGGGTTTAATTGCGTCGCCTGCGCCATTTCTGATCAAACTGTTAATTTGCGGAATACATTAGCCGGCGTTGAATAGCTTAGAATAAGGACCGACATATTATAATTTCACACCTTCGGCCGAACACCACGTTTCCTCTTCTGGAACCCGAAGCCTGCCGGTTTCGAAACAACGAGACACTTGACAAATGTTGTCTGGGAATTTTGTTTTAAAGCCACAGTACCAAGGTAGGCAGTACAGCTATTTAGATGCAGAGTTATGTAACACAGTCATGTAAGAATCTATTATTGATAAAAATAATCAAATTAATTTTCTTAAGCCTTACGCTCAAAGTATGAACTGTGAACCGGAAATTGTACCGATAATATATTTTAATTTCTCTTCTCTAAAGGTTGATGATAGCTGAGACTCCAGTCCTTCGGAGTATGAAACATTCAGCTTTACAGGAAACTAATGCTCTTTTACGGAAACAAAACAGACGATTACGGTGGTCGCCGCACGTATGGAGTCTACGATTTAAATGCACACGGCAACCCGGATTCTAGATGCCCGATTCAACGTGTACATAGATGAATTCATCTTCTGGATTAGGTAATTCTCATGGCGACATGCAAAACGAGCTAAAATGACGATGAGCGTAGAAACTCATTTAGTATTTCAGAAATCGCCTCGAAGGTATTTTTTCTTGCATGCGAGGAAAAAATTATAGCCGGACCCAGGCTTATGACACAGGACTCTGTTATTGATTTATTAACGATTTGAGATTTAAACGTTTCTGACTCAGGGTTATTTCAATTTCCGAGATTTTAGTTGTACGTAATTATGATTAAAGTGGACATCAAATTAAATACAAATACAAATTAACAAAAAATAATCTCCAGTACTCCAGGATTACTGTATACGATAGCACTGAGAGATTTTTTGTGGCTCCACAATAAGGAACATAATATGAGTACATCGATATACTCGCATTGCTTGCGTCATGAACCTCTGTCTTGGAGTACACAGCATGTACATATGCTGGTACATATAATGGTAAATGTATTTTACCACACCGACATTGAATGTAAAGGCCAGTGTTCAAAACAGCTGACTCCTGAACCAGTCGCCCTAGAAAAAGCTGCAGAGGAAAAATGCGCACAAGGAAGAGGTCAACAAGTTGCCAGACTTCGCAGTTCCCGGTGAGCCGGCACTTAAAAGCGGATTCGAATAATTTCAAATTCAGTTTTTATTTTATTGTAGGCTGTCTACAATAAGACAGGTGGTATAGATGGAAAATGTACTCTACTTTTTAAATACAGAATGGTACAACGTATACCTACAATAGGGAGTTCTAGTAACTCACTACTAAAAATGAATATTCTAATTGCACGCGGAAAAAGTATTAACATTGATAACATACTCTTGATAAAAATTATTCTTACTTTTCGTTATTTGGATTATTCCTTATACCTTATACCTATACTATATTTACATTAGGTAAAACAAGGCATTACATTAATTTGTCGAACTCATGGTGAATTCAAGACTCAACTTTATTAGATTAAAACATTTTTCGAGGCGCTTCCCCGGTTGGGTTGGGCCGAAATAAAGTCGAATCGAGTTCTCAAGCAAAGTCCCAGGACCTTAAAGTTGTACTTCAAACAATGGAGGAATGTTAAGAGCGAGAGAAGCAAGTCAAGTCTGTTCCGCCGTTGGAGCCTTGGCCTTGAGCCGGACACACTGGTTTGCATTAACCGTGCCAACTACTTTTTCCTGTTCGGCATGGACACTCAAAGTCCAACTGCGTCGGCGCTTTTAGAGCCTTTTCAGTGCCCTTCTGCAGTTGTAAGAGGAGCCGGCCGACTTTCCGCATCGGGAGGGATTCGTTTCAACGCGGACTCGTCAAAAGGATTTCGTAGACAGAAGGAGGAGATGGGTATCTTCAGAGAATGTTGCGAGGAGCGTTCGCATATTTGAATTTGACTCTCCTTGAAACGAAAACGCTGATGAGCGCTCGATGATCCGATAGGGAACGAAGCCAACAAAGGAACACGTGACTGCCAGTCCTGTATTCAAATTGCAACAACAGCGTTCGAGCGCTAGAAAAATATTTGAGTGCGTTCGACCTCCCCGATAAAAGGTCGTCAGAAAGATATTTTAAACAATATATATTGGGTGCAGTTACATGCTAAAATTCTGTTTCTTTCTGTTTCTGTTGAGCTGTACTCTTCGTTCAATAGTATTTAAATTATTCACTCTTCGTTTCAGACACTAATTTTAATAAACGACGAATAATATTTCATTTTTAAAAAAGTTCATACCTTCCTTAGGTTGTTACCTAAGTTATTTCAGGGATTAGTCTTTGTAATTCCAAATTTCACATTTTTTTACCTTTTTCCAAAAGTACCTGAAGTTTTACTGCCACGAAATGGTACATTTACTTTGATTCACGGAGGCGTGACCTGCCGTCGTCGTAATAAATGTGGGTATGCAATTGAACGGACATGATTATTCGCATTTATAAGTTTTTATTTGGCAAACTTATTTCGTTGGTATACACCTTTTTTTAGATAGACAGAGAAATTATCCTATAAGAAGGTATATATATATATATATATATATATATATACACGTACAAGGCTAATGTATGTCAAATTAAAGGAAATCAGATCGTGTGATTTCTGAACACTTATAAAACATGCGGACGATTTTGCTATCGGTGCAGCCCTCCATAAATTACACTACGAGACAATAACTCTGTTGAGGATGACGGCAATTAGAACCGTTTAGAGCACACTCTGGAGAGCAAATATATATATTTTTTTCGTGGTAGTTTTGCGACATTTTATTCTTATTCCTATCTCACGCATTTTGTTTTCCGAGCACCTTACGACAGAGCGGAGCCTCCTGAAGATGGCGAACGATAACCGGAAGGGACCCGGAAGCGGCGGGCGAGCGTTTCGCTGCGGATGTTCAGGGCCAGGTGAGCATGGCTCGGCCACTCAGCCCGAAATGTCAAAGAACTCTTCACATGTCCGCCCTCTCCCACGCCCACTCTTTTCCTTCCTACCACTCAATTCCTGCAGCCTAATCGTAACTACTGAAAGCCAATCTAGGCAACTGTACGGGGGAGTCTCGGTCCGATCGTAAAACAGGCTAAATATCTCCATAAATGGACGGGTGAGTCTATCTTCGAAACATAGATTATATACTAGCATTAACGTATCTACATAAATTGGTAAACGTAAATGTAACAACGGAATACATCAATCTTCAAGGTATTCACATCGGCTGGTTATAAATCCGATTGCAGGATATTAAAGAACGCTTATCTAAGAAGATACATACACGGCTAAGAAGATGTGATTCCAGTTATGAATTAGAAGCAATGTTTCGTCCTAAAAACTGACAATGTTCCCATGGCGACCGATGATAAGGAATGAAGAATTTCTGTTTTTAAGTTAAAACTTTTCGCGAAACAGATAATAAGTTCGTGGAAAATCTGTCAGGGATTGAATAAAAATTGAAAAAGAATGCTCATGACGAACATGAATTCAATCTGAAATTGAATGTGCTTTCGATGCCATCATCGCGAAAATACTCGAGAGTGGAGCCATATAAATATTTCTCGCAGTTCGTAATCCCCGAAACCGAGATCGACGTCAGCCGCGCTACTTTTTCTGATTGTAAGTCTTTCTCGGCCGAATTATAAAGACGAATAAGGAGGATCGATTATAAGAGCGAAGAGTCTAATAATTAATATTTTTTTCGCGGAGCGACGGGCAATTAAAACTGGGGCGGGGACGGGAGCGGTCCGGGGCCGAGGCCGGGAGAGTTCAACGCCTCCGTGTGAGAGGACCGGGGAAGATAACGCGGCGAAACAGAGCGGGCTTGTCGGCGAGTCCCAGCGGCATTTCGCATTGGTCACGGGCCCCTCCGTGAGCCACCAAACATGCGGAAATAACACATTCAATCCGGACCCCGGCAGATACCCGCTCCGGGTAGAACACTGCCTGGCCCATTGTTGTCCCCACCCCGGAGAACATGTCCGGCACTAATCTCCGACCGGAAAATATCAGGAGATACTCAATATTTCGCTCACGCGGTCCAAAAAGTGCCTATCGTCGATACTGACATTTGTCAAAAGTTACCTAGACGTGGGTTTAAGATAATTATAATATTATTACAGTATTATAATTCTATAATTTATATGACTTCAAACATATCCAACAGGCTTCAGGTTGATGCTGTCTACTGTAAAATGTTTAGGAATAGCTTCTACCGGACTAAGCGCCCTAATGCTTTCAAGTGCCGAATGATTCAGCGGACTTGAAGAAAGAAAGGCTCGGCACTGCCGTGCCTCGGAAGTTGTTTACATAACAATTTGTCGTGCAAATAATGTCAAGGACTTGCCGGGGGTTTCTTATTTGCTTCGGTTGTCTCATCGGGCATCCCTGCCCAGTCCCCGCCCTCTTCTATTGTCCTCTCCTCCACATGACTTCGACCATGTATCTCCTGCTCAGCTCGGGGATAGAAAAAGTGAATTCCGTCACTTTTTCCTGGGGTAATTTTAAACAATGGGAATATTCCTCTCGGGTAATGGCGACCGAAGAGCGCGCCTAATGTTCTTTCGGGGTGAGCCCATCTTCAATAGTCTTCAAGAACGCTGAAGATGGTGAAATGTCGAAACTTGTCAATCCAGACATCGAATACTTGCATCGTTAAACCGGAATAAATTCTTATTATTGCAGTTTCCAGCGACACGCGCACCTTCATAAAAGTACGCATTTGCAAACGGTTGTAGTTAGAAATAAATATGCGAGTAAAATTATGGCTACCTGCCGGGAATAATCGATGTTCCTGTTTGGTTAATTAAATGACTTATTGCTGTCAAGCCAATTTTGGCTCGGCTGCAAAGCACTCGCAGACACCTGGAATATAGTTAATGATTTTCGAGCACGTAATTGCAAAATCACCGCCTTTTAGCTACGGTTGCAATTTACGGGCCTCTGGAATTGATTCCGAATCGGCACTACGTTCACATGCATTGACAGGCGCGTCGCTCCAACGGTCGCATAGTTTTCACTCACGCCCCGAACATATTCCATCTGCGTTACTCTATTTTCATTCTCACTCGTAAGAAAATATTATCACGCTCCGCTTAATATTTTTGACATGTTTACCGGCAATGTCCAACCTACTCAGATTACTAAAACGGAGTGTATTAACCTAAGACTTAAGGTGTGGATGAAATGAAACAGGTCGTCCCGGCTGAGGTACCTTAAATAGCTGCACGAGCGTCTTCAGCACGACTCGAGTCGCTGAGGCGACTAGAGATCCGATCTTCACGAACTCGCCATATGTCGTTTTAATTGTTTCAGAGTACGTAACAAAGATAGGTCTAAAGTATTGGGTCGCCGAGTTATTTTGCCCGACAAACAGAATAATGTCCGGCCTAGTAGCGTTTAATACACCGTGAGGATTTATAATTTATTTCCAAAAGTACCATAAATATGACAAACAGGGAAGCCACAAATTGACCCCTATCCTTCCATAAAATCATTTGTTCATTTTATGAACATTATTAAACGTCGAACTCATTTGTACTTTACTACTGCGGTTACATTTTTTATCCTATCTCTAATCTCATTATTCGAACTTAATATACCTTACGTGCCAGGTCCTAGTTCGATCAGAAATAGCCAGGCGCTTACTTAGTTTACCTTCCCAGTCCAATTAAATCCGGCTCACTTGTGATGCCCCAAGGGCTATCATTCTATCCGGGAGACATGTGGCAATTAAAACAATTATGTAGACCACGAAATAACTCGGGCTCGTATTATAAGGATGGTTTTGAACCATGGAGCCGTGAAACTCAGTCTTGCGATCAGAGGCCGACTCCTCCTCTTTTGCTTGGCCACCGCGCTAATGTCTCGATGCGCTAATGTCTCGACGGTATAAAAAACCTCCTAATCAGATTTAAACTGAAAGTCTTGCAACTGTTGGAAATTGCAGTGCCAATTTTGGCGAACCGACTTTTTGCCTACTTTTATTTGACAGTAACATTTCATCTCCCCTGTTGTTATATCACGTTTCGTTATTAGAATTAAGAAATTTAAAGATATAGCGTAGTTAACGTAATTTAAGTTAATTTTTGTGCGTCAATTCCTTCAAAAATCAAAAGAATATGACTAACGCGGTACGACGCCGCGGAGACTTTAACGCTTACGAGTTTAGAGACGTAGTCTTCAGCTTCAACAGAATATTCATATTCATATTCAAGTCATATTCAACAGAATATGCATTAAAATCATGATTTTAAACTGTAAATTTATAAATAACATAAGAAAACTCATTTAAGTAACATTAGCTTGGAGTAAATTACATTTTTCGGTATATCATAAACCCTCTTAAATATTCGAATGGATCAAATATTAAAGTTGGTAACTCAGCAACTTTTATTTAGGCTCCGTCAGCGATCAGAATTATTGTGCTTCCGTTCCATCTCGTGGACGAAAGCTTCATTGCTTGAAGGAACACGAGTTCAGTATTTCAAGCAGTCACGGGTATCCGTCTTGGTCTGCTAAACTTTAAATCACTACGCCGTATCCGATTTAAATTACAATTATAAAGTTGTCTCAATATTGAAACGGTATCAGGGGCCGATGTGGGAGATTTATTCTCGGCATCTTAATAATCTGAATGTCGTATTATAGCACTCGGAATTTTCGGGACTCCACGTAAACACATGAAGTACGGTATGTTATTAATTCGTATCTTATTAAGTCATTTCCAATGAAAGAAATATATAATCTCAATGGATAGTCCCCACAAAAGTATAGGTTAATTTCACGGTGATTACGAAGAATGAGTAAGGGCTTGTTTTCTTCATGCCCATAAATCGGGGGAACCCTCACATTCTCCTACGCGTACCCTCCCTAATACCGATTCACCGCCAGAAATAAACCGGGGTTGGGGCAGTGTTTGTTGGTGGAGGGGAGTTGGAAGCCGTGTAAATCACGGGAGCCGTGTGCAGGGGGGGGCCGTTATAACCGGGCGGCCAGTCAGGCCCGGCGTCGAAAAAGAAGAAGAAGGCGAAGAATAAATAAGTAAAAAGAAAAGGAAGAGAGGACGCGATCTGGACGCTAGCGGAGCACCGGTTTGGAATGCCGGCGGCTTAGTTTCACTGTCAAGGCCACCTAAGCGGCGGCTGTGAGGGAGGAGGGGGCACGTTGCGAAACGCTGTTAGCCCGTCCCGCCCAGCGCAACTATGACATCCTGTGGCGCAACACTCTTCTCCTCCTTCTCTGGCCCCTTCGCCCCGGCCTCTTCCTCTCTCATTCTCGGCTTATAACGGCTCGGGCCACTCCTACGGATAATTGCCTCCGCCTTACACTGGTCCTACGGCGTCCATCTATCGACTGCCCGAGGGGAATCCATGAATAATATAAATAATTCAATCGCGTTTCTTCTCCGATTTAATTTCAATAACACTGCTACCCAGTCGGACTGCTCAGATATGCAAACAACGCAGGGATATAAGGATGCCGATTCGGAGAAATACTACGGGCGAAATTAGAAAATGCGTGTAGATGCTTACGTTATAATGACCGCTATCCGCTGGTAAATTGCCGACTAAATTAATTGCAGCCAATGCTTTTAAAGACGTGGGTACAATTACGCAAAACAATTACAAGCGAAATATCCAGGTATACAAAGCAGGTACGGCCACCCGGGAGGAAAAATACATCTTATCAGAAATTCATTTAGAATAGAAAAAAAGAGGCTTCAAAAATTTACAAGAGAGAATTTTTTTACTTACACCGTCTTATAACATCACTAAATCAACGACGATTAATATATTTTCTCAGTGCAGAAGTAAATTTGATCACTGTGAATCAAGACTACACCATCACTCGGGGACACCCGAGGTGCACTGGTGCATGGTCCCAATAGCCCCACGGCGCCAGGTCAGATTAACTCCACCCACATACAGAGTAATTAGACACCGATCTGTAGATTAGAGAAGGGGTTATATGATACCCTCAAAGTGCCGGAGACGGAGATTAAACTAATTTCCCAGTTGTCCTCTTCAGAAACGTTACGGGGATGTACCTGCCTTCAATACGCGCAGAATGGACGCTGTCAAAGACAAACGGAATGTAAGACGGTAGCCGTAATGGCAATTTACGACTATACGATAACGTCCGTCATTAAATCCCTCTTCCGGATCATTAAGTCGAGCTAGAACAGGAGATGCGACTAGCGGGAGAAGGCAGGTTCCGTTCCGCGGGTATCGGTTTTCCGCGAGGGGTTTAAGTTCATTCCTCTGGTTAGGAAACAGCGCCCTTCACTTCCCCTCTCTCTCTCTCTCTCTCTCTCTCTCTCTCTCAATCCCATTACGCTGCTCATAAATCCCGGACGGCCGTTGCCAGCGGTACTCGGGAGCGGGGAATTATCGGCGCTACAAAAAACGGCGAAAAACCCCCCCGAGAGGAAACCGCACTGTTGAACAGATTGACGATGGGCGAAGGCGACGGGAGCGAGGGGACCCCGGTACCGGTGGACCGACGGCCGACCAGTTACACCAGTTCTTCGCTGAAAAATAAAACCAGAGACCTTTTCTCCCTCTCGGGCTTCTTCCACCGCAGTCCACCGCTCCACACATATATCTATAAAGCGCCAGTAACCTTTTATCGCGGTGTTTTAAAAACGGGCCTCTTGTTTCAGGTAATTCCTCTCCACCAGAGGTGTATGGCTGTCTGGGTCCAACGACCACATACCCGAACCCAGCATAACAAAACAATTACACACCAATATATAGGGTCCGTACTCCGTACTCATCTCAGGGTTACCGTCCCTGAGAAGGTTCTAGCCCAGAATGGGCATTGAAATCCTATCTTCTTTAGATATACGGTCGTTAGATGCATACAAATCAGAGTTGAGCGGCCATAGACCCATGGACACGAAAACCAGAAGGACTGAATAAAAATGAATGACCGACAGGATTATATGGATAGATCCGAATAACTTAGTGTTATATTGTAAGTACTAAGTTATTCTGATATTTCCCAGCGCATTAAAATTCCGTATACAGCCAGCGTATGCTAATAATTCAGATATCCCATGCTGCGGCCTCAATTTCGATAGTTATTCCTTTAATTGAAAAGAATTATTTCCAAATGAACGAGATAAAATTGTGATTCATTAACCGAACAAACAGTCTCCGCCAGATAATTAGTGTCTACAAGATTGCGGCCTAATCGAATTCTATTTTCAGATCATAGATATTGCCATTGATGTTCCGCCCGCTCGGTTTACATCATACGGCGCATTAACGATCAGTTCATCAGCAAAGTCCATTTTAAAGACATCGTAAAATGTATTACGTACAGGTTAAATCGATTCCTAATGATAACTTGTAGCTCTTAATGCGAGTAGGACATATATTCCGAAAAATAAATTTAATTGGGGGACTTATTGTGGGAACAAATTGTCGAGATTAACTAAAAACGGATCTTGAAATCCCTGCTGGCAGGAATTGGTTGGCACCGGACTCGCGGGTGCGGGTTACGAAGGTGCAAGCGTGACCAAACACATTTTATTGTAAAATGAATTTTGCTGCCAAGACATTACTTCTCTTTTCTACTCCCTTGTATACAGAATAATTTACGCGTACTTGTATAAACATACACGTTTGTAGGGACATTCATGTGACCGGTGAGAGTGCGCGAACCATGTTTTTTTATTACATAATAATTCCATTATAAAACCAATGGAAAAACATCCACATAAACTTCGTCAACTTCCTTCGTTTCCGACAGAATTACCCTGGGCAATCCACTAGAACGAGCAGTCGCAAACCCTCGCGGATCTTCTGACTGGTACCGTAGTTGAGAGGAATAGGACTGGGATTTGATGAATGCCCGATCAGTTAACGAAGTAAGGCCACAGTTTTGGGTCAGCGTGGCCGAAGAGGTGGCCGAAAGTGTAAACAGGGAGGTAGAGGATTCTCTCAGGCCGGTGTTTCCGAGAGATGTGGATTAGTAGTGGAAGAGGCCCGCTTTAACGGTCTGGAGGTGTGACTGGAGTGGGGAGGCTTGTTACCTCCAGCACCCGACTTATTAGGCCTCATCAACAACCTGTTCCCAGAGAACTGAAAGAACAACGGACGAACTCCCCAATACACACGAGGGGGGTCATGACTGAGTAATAACATACGGATCGGATTCGTTAATTGGTTATACAGTGCTTTTGCTGAGTTCTGTTTGTCGATGCTGAAATTTAACGACGGTAATAAAACGCGTTAGTGGGGGAAGAGAAGCAGCGTAACGGTGAAAAACCTCGACTATACCTTCATCAGAATTTGAGTCACGATTTGAATTATTGCAACAATTTTTATTGGATTCGTAATCTTTCTGCAAACTAGGACTAAAATAATTGGACGACAAATCTCTCTATATGTTACTAAAACTGGGATATAAATTGTTCTTTGGATGATACGCTTGTTTTCTGCAAGCATTCAAATTCTAGAAACAATCTCATTTATTAGAGACTGATAAATTTTTATCAGCAGAGAGAGGACTAGGTATTACGTTACTTTATGTAATGTAACTCGAGAGGGGAGAAGTCGAGTGGAGTAGAACGCCGTGCAGCGGCGGAATCAGAAAAAAACGTGTGAAACCGGCTACAGAATAGTGACTTTCCATAACTGAAATGCCCTTGAAATAAACAACATTTTTGTTTTATTTCGTTTCCAACCCCAGCCGCAGCCGCATCGGAGCAAGGCGACGCACCTCGGAACGGTTTCGAAAGGTAATCGTTCGGATGTGATCTCGGCCTATAATGTTCAACGCGGGAATCTCAGCAGACGTTGCGGTCTGTATATATATATATATATATATATATATATATATATATATATATATCCTTGCGAACGGACCGCGGCGTCTGGCATTTAGAAACAAAAATGCGGTCCACGCCGCGGACCTACCTACAGGCCTTTTACGCGCACTAGTTCTGTGGGGACACATGTTCAGGGAACATATTTATACGGTATCGAGCCTTTGGTGCCATGAGAATAGCCGATTTAACGCTTTATTTCGCAAGAGTGGGGATCTGGGGATGTCCCCAGCCGAAAATCTGGTACCGAGGGATTCTATTGAATTATTCTAGTTATAAAATATCTTTAATGAGTTTCTGATCTTATAATTTTTCTGTCCTGTAAGTTATAAAAAATGACTAGTTTGTGTAGCGCGCATAGTAGAGAAAGTTAATCGGGAACACCCGCATTATGGTCAATAAAACGAGAAGAAAAAAATTCCATGATGATTCATTTAGTTTCAACTGTCCACCGACCGAGTTAAACAATCTCGAACAGTCACAACGCTGTTTCCCTAGCGTGGAACAAGCGCTAGTGATAGTGATCCATCACTATCATTAATCTACGGTTTGGAACAAGAATGGTTTAAATCGTACGAACTGTATCGTGTCGTTGGGCGAGTTACATTACGAGATACAGGATACAACGAACGTTCGATCGTCCGCGGTAGCGATAATTGTCGAAACGTGTAGCTGAGCCCCCTCGAGGGGGAGGGAAGTTTCGGCCCTCCGAAAAACAAGGCTCTTGGCAGGGAAAAAAATCACCATTCCGGATGATTATTAACACCTACCCGACCAACCGGTAATATACACAGGATATGATTTCGACCAGTTATCTCCGATTGTAGTATTCCCCGGGTTCACGTCCGACAGAAAGAATGTACCGAGCCAAGTTTCGACTATTATCTCCAGTATGTGCGTGCCCCTATGCGCCCGTTCAATCCCCGTATCTCATAACCCATTGAACGTCACGATACAAAGGTTGTCTGTTTGCCTCCTGGCGGAAGTTTGCCTCAGGCAAACTTATTTAATGAGACAATTGACTCATATTTAATAAGATTCTAAATATAGTCGGGACCCATTATTCATCGTTTATTTTAATGTAGATAATGGAATCCGAAAGTACATATATATTTACATTGTTGGTAATAATTGTTTTTCTAGTTAAAATTTCAATTTAAGTACTCTTATGCTCGAATATTTAAAGCTTACACTATGAGTTTTTCGCTTTAATTTCTACATAGGAATTATAGTGAAATAAATATTTGTTTCTTCAACATAGTCGAATTCGAACTAGTAGGGTGTGAAACAATAACAAGGGCGATGAGTTAGTAGTTTTTCGGTATTTGTAAGACGAAATAAAATTTTATAAACACAGTATTGTTTGTTCGAGGTTCGTTGATAAATACTAACAGGTACATCGAAGGACTGACATTCCCGGGTCCCAATATAAATTCCTAATTTCAAGCGTTAAATCGAGAGTTTATTGTACTCTTAAAACGGTTGAATGCTCTGAATCGTTAATTAGGTAGGTGTGCACGGGAGGGATTTCCATTGGCCGGCCTCAGGTTGGGATTCCGACCGAAACCAGTCGATACTGTCACACGTCGTAAAAGCGAAAACAGTATCGGTTGACGGGGCTCGTTTACGGCGGTTAAAATGTTTTAAGGCTAGACTTTTAACTGTTACCCGAGCTATACCTGGGCTTCAAATAGAAACCGTGTATGGAATACGAATTGGTACAGGCGCCTGGGAAACTGAAGGAATTATAGAATTTAATTTTTGTTTGATCGCTGGAGAATTCATTATTTTTTTAAGGTGAACATGTAACAGGGTATTGCTAGACAGGTATTCTTTGTGGACTGGTCTGTAGCGTTAATTTGGTGGATGTTTGGCCAATATTCGAGACCCTTTCGAGTATCGGACCGAAAACAAGTATGACCGTAGCTGACCGTAAAAGCGAAAACCGTGTGACGAGGGCCCGGTCGGGCGCGTCGGTAAAAAGGAAAAGTTTAAGGAGTCGTCGGACTATTAATTAATGGCCGGGCCTTGTCCCCGCGGTGCCGTTAAACGCAGCTCGTTGGGGCGCCCAGGAATGCGATGGGGCGTAGGCCCATGGTACCCCCGCCCCTCCATCACACTGCCCACCAGAGCTATATAAAATCTGTATAGATTCTATGAAACGAAGAGCTTCCTCCGGGCCATCATTCCGAACCTGTTTCCCCTCAGATTTCGAGCCTACTACAGAAGTAGAACCCTACGAGAACTAAGAGGCTTATTCTCCATTATTCATTTTATATTTGTATTAGTTTTTATTAAAACCGCATTGGAATTAATTATCTCACACACATAATGATATATATCAACACTTTATATCTCTTATTTTTAACAGCCGATTTAATGTCGAACGCGGTTAGTATATTGTAAATTTCCCTTTTATGAATGTCCTATACCTAGGACGGGAGAAATAAATTTTCACGGCGAACTTTAAAAATATCATGTATATTTTTTTCACTCGATTACTATAAATAAATAATTATAAGATAATACGGTGGGAAATTTTATGTTTTATCATATTTTTTAATTCATCATCCCAAATAACACAATAATTAAGTACTAGACAATTTCTTTCGAAGGTGCCATCTATGTAAATGGCTCTTATAAAAATTGATGTAGCCCCATTCTCAAAATTAAATAAGGATTATAACGATCACAATATTCTCAACAAACATATTAGCCGGGTTCAATAAACGAGTCGGGAGATGGTTGGAAGATTCTAAACGAGGCACTTACTAATCGTTAGAGCGTAAATCCCACCCTTATTAATGGGTATAAAAAATTATTAACAGCTCGACTAGGACGTTGTAAAGTGGAATATATTCCTCGGAATTATGTCGGTTTTTCTTATGGGGGGGTCCCGTGCGGGGGGAATGAATTATTTATTTTATGGTCTCCACTCTTTTTTTGCCTTTGCATCTTCATCCGTTCGGATTTCTTAGAAGCCAGACTTTCATAGCCTCTATAGTTCTAGAATACTGCGGGCAATGAGTATAACATTTTAACTGGATAAAACTGGGTGCTTCTTTGTGAACTGCTCGCGTGAGCATGTTCACAAATATTTTCGTGTAGGGAGCGAGTTACAGCGTAATCGTTATTTCAAATATAACAGCTTAATCAGTTCGGTATGGTCATAAGTAAACAACAAGTGAATTTTCAGGAAAGAAAAATATCAAACCTACCACATAATTTATATTAATATCTAGGGCTGGTGAGAACATAATTTTGTCGCAGTTTTCAGTAGTATTCGGTTAGTTGTGACTTCGTATAAGTAAATGAAAATTTGTTGTGAGCTGTAGTGCTCTAACTCTACGGTTTTTTAACAATTTCTAACACTCCTATGAGCAACCATAGAACAGCCTATTAATGGGGGGTATTTCGTGGTTGACCGGCACAAGGCAGCTTTAAGCATGCAATGGAGTAGAAAAATCAAGACGGACCGGGGGTAGGAACAGGACGTGGGATTTAAGGAAAGCCATGACATCAGAGGCGAAAGGGACGTTGATGTCATGGCGAGCCTGGACACAACCCGGAGAGCATTGAGGACGCCGCGAAGGACACTCCTGTCGAAAAAGATTGGATCCTATGCATTTTTGATTGGTGGAGTAAACTTGAGGGGGGGGGATTTCGCTATATTTTGCTAGATAGCGCAATCTTGCTACACGGCGATCTGATAAACGGTGGCTGGCATAAACTACCCCAGGCATTTCTTAAACTTGAGCACGTATCGTGTATCGGGGTTCAAATTGATATTCGTTTTTTTTTGTTGGATTCATATCCAACATTAATAGGATTACGGTTTTCAACAACTATCGGTTAAAAAGTATCTGTCACACGAAGAATTTAATTCTTGAACAATCGATTGCGTTAGAATTCTAATGAATGTAGGGAGGATATGTACTACTTTGCACGTGGGAGGGGAAAGTTTAATTTATAAAGTATATAATGAAAAATCTTAATGCCACATTCCTGGTGAACATTGCTTTTAGTGCTGAATGACGTCAATACATTCTGCTGGAAAGAACAGTAGGAAAAATGTTCGAATATCCTCCTTTTCTTGCATACGCATAAGCACTAAATACTCTGGCATGTACCAATAGCCAAATAATTAATAATCTTTTTCAACAATTAATAGTGTTTGTATTAAATAAAATGTAGTCTGAAATCTATAGGTAGCTTGAACATAAAGCTATAAACACTTCTCAACACGATTCTAGAAATTTCTGCCTGACGAACCTGATGAATGCTATAGTTATTAATTTTTTGATCATTATATAGATATAACAACAATGTAACATACGGGAAAAGAACATTGCGACAATACGAATAACTCGAATCAAATTTATGCGAATCGCACAGGACGATAAGTCTTGAACTAACCCGCGGCCCTTAATCTTCAAATAAGAATCGGACATAATAGTACGTCAGCCGAGCGTGAAATGGAGGAAACAATTATCCTGGAAGTACCATTTTGAGCACAAAAATCCGACGGAAAACCTCTTTTATCTAGATTATCTACTCTGTCTTGCATGATTCTCAAGACAGGTATGCGACGACTCAATATTTCGGGGGACAAAGTTACCACCTGTATAATAGTATACATGTAAAACAATTACTTAATATCATTTTTTATTATTGACAGGTGCTCACCAGTAGCTGTAATTTTTTTTAGTTCAGCAGAAATTTTTATTCCTTAGAAGTTTAATGCTGCCTACCGAGATACTCTACAACTGTACATTCATTCCGCAACTTGGGTGATACAATTAAATATATTAAAACTCTTGAGACCACGTTGAGAAACTGAAAGAGCATTTGTAATCCATAATTGAAGGAAATATCTATCTGCCCGGTGTTGTTGGCTCTGTAGCATTGCTGAATCCCCGTTGTGACTGTATTTTTTTTTCAGAATATTATAATATTTCGTAGCGGCCGCTTAGTGGCCAGGTGAGTAGAAGTTAGTTTCTATATTAAAGTTTGAACTCATTCTGCCTGCTCCCCTACGACAACAGTCGAGTGGTAAGTCCCCCGATCGAAGCCCGTCAGACAACCCTTAATGCACAACAAAGTACGAGATGTGGGAAGGGAGCGCAGCGGACACAATTAGGACATATCGCAATTTGGCCGAGGCGCATATCCAAGGCGGCGGGCGAGTGATATTTCGAAGTCACGATTCGAATGGAATCCATGACCGCGTCAATACTTTTCCAGCTGCCCGCCTTCAATGGCTTTTTCTGCAATTTAATTTCGCGCTCGTGTTACACGGGAAGATTTTCGACCGTTTGAAGTGTTGGTACCGTCGGAACGTTGTACGATCGATTCCTTCGGACTTTCAAATTGAGCTCAGGCGACCAGGAGCTGGGGGAAGGAAGGAGAGGTGCCTTTGGTGGCATTCATGAAATCTCAACTCGTTTCTGGCCTCAAATCTCAAGGGTTACAGCTCTCTGAACGGTGCGTTAAAAGCCGAGGGACGTTGCTTCCACCATCGGGTAGACAGAAACATTTTTTCAATTAAATCTTGTAGAGCAGATTTGCATAATCACGAGGAAACCTGAGGAAAAATGGAACTTAGATTTTTTTAGTGCTAATGTACATCTAGTAACAACGCAGATTTGCCCGTTTCCTACTGTCTTCTTACTAGGACGCTCAGTTATTTCCACTATAAATAAAATTTATAAAAATAATAAGGACTAATTAAAGGAATAAAAAAATTATTAAATGAAATTCACGTTATTGGAGTAACTAACAATTAGAACTTTAGATCTTTAAATTAACTAAGGATGGGCATCGGTATTTTGCATTTGGTAATAATAAAGTCACAAAGAAATAAAATCTTATGCAGGAAAATTACCACTGTTAATTACTCATGGCCTGGAATCTCATCATGAGATTTTTTTATAATAGCTTAAGCTTAGGAACGTGGTTCTGCTTCATGTAGGATGGTATTAAAATTTCATTTTTTCATCAAAATGCTTGATGTACACATTTTTAAATAACCCTGGTAGATACATTTATCAGTAATGGATGAAAAAGGTTATTTCCAAAAAATAATGTATAAACAATCACACTATGTATGTAATAAATAAATAAACATGCCTAGACATATTTATGTCTTCTTCACTATTAAACATAATAAACCGATGAGAAACCAACCGAGAAGGATATTTATGAACAGATCAAATATAACATCTCACAAGGTTATGTCGTACTGCAATCTTTATCATTATCAACTCTTATCGGAAATAAAATCTAAAATAATTAGGAACAACAATTCCCTTCTGATTATAACAAAATAGTTACATTTTACTACTGTTTGCCGGAAATAGAATTATTCAACGGACAATTAAGCTGGCAAATGTGTGACTCAAATTACACAATTTCGCTGCACCTTAATTATAACCGCTCGTTTGGGTACCGTTATCCAATAATATACGGGAAGAAAAATAAATAAGGGGAAATAAAAAGGAAATCGTGAAGAAAATTCCTCCTTTTTTTAAGCAACAATTTTTTATCCATTGTCTCTGTCTCGTTCGGACTCTGATTCGGTTTTTGAAAGCGGCGACTCTTCAGCGCTGACTTCACTCCTCGCATCGTCGGTCTCCAGGTTCTCGTCGGTCTTCAGTGAAATAGCGCTTCCTGCAATTGCAGGTTATAAGTTTGTAGATTTTTAATTTTCGACTTTTCGGTCTTACGTAAGACCATGCTACACTATAGACCAATGCTAGAGTCTAAAATTTAGTATGCGTGTGAGGGAGTGAGTGCTGCAAACAACAAAGTTTGTTCAGTAACGGGCTGGCCCATATGTACTTCGGAATAACAGAAATACGACCTTCTAACTAAAATAGAGACCCTTCAGTTTCTTAAAACCTACATTTTCTTAGATTAAAATAATAGACAACAAGGGGACCCGGATATTACCAATGAAACTGTAATCGTCAAGATCTGAATTCGTTTCCCCCGTCTGTGGACACTCTTCCATTTTCCTAAGGACAATCGACAATGATTAATAAGTTATATTTACGTGCAATAAATAAACAAATGAAAATGATAAAGTGATCTCACCCTTTGCGCTTATTACTGAAATAGCGTATCGAAACTGTGGCCAAAATTAGGATGAAGAAGACAATGATAGCAGGGACTAAGATAACGGTTATTGGGACGGACCCCGTTTTGGCGTCCTGATCTGGATCTTCCTGTGTTTGGCATTTTTTCGAAAATAACACTGGGAAAAAGACGGTTACTTATTATGTGCCTACGCCTTAATTTAACCGCACAGTAGTGTGTTCGGTGTAGTTGTAAAACGTTTAACCTTTAAAAAATGTAAATCGTTTAACCATAAAGCGAGCACTTAACCACGGTCTACAGAATAAGGTTCAGTGTATTTTTTTTGTATACGAATTAATAAGGTTTATAAACTATCGTGTTTTTAAAAATAAAATAGGTAAAACCCTAAGTTATATCCATTCAGAACCACTTGGTCAGGATCAAGGTACTCTGCTTGATGATTCACACTGTAGTAGAGATAGCGCCGTATCTGATTCTCCGGGAATGACCGATAGCGATTTCATGTTGAGAGACGTCAATAAAACCAAATGTTAAGAATATCTTGACTTGTTACAAAAAGTAACAGGTGTGGTATCGCCCCCCTACATGTCAATGGCCGTTTACCAGAAGGGTATGATATGGCATTCAAAATGTAATTGTAATGTTTGGAATTTTTGGAAAAACCAAGTTCTCCCCAACCCTTCACGTTAGGACTCGGCGCTGAATTTCATGACGCATCTAATAGTACCACCCCGATTCTCTCTTGACCAGTTCTGTCTCGGTCCCACTAGGGTTGGCCCAAGAAAGGTATTTTTCAGAATACCTGTTTTGTGGTCTGGGACAGGTTGGAATACCCCCCTATCGCAGTACCAATGACAGTGCAGTGAGGATGCCCAAAAAACATCCAAAGTGCCAAAGTGGCTAACACCGCTACTGAAGATGGCGAGCAAGCAGGTGAAACCGATCTAGCAAAAGACCAAACCAGCGAAAGGAGACAAAAACGCACGAAATCGGCGAACAGACATTTTCTTCATGCTGAGAATGGTAAGAACTATGAATGTACGCCGGGTACTTCAGCTAGTGTATACCTAGATATCACCCCGACCAGGGACTTTGATAAACTACAGGGGAGAGGAGTGTTATTTACCTTCGTACTGGTGGGTTTCCTCGAAATGGTCATGCTGCTCGGAGTGAACGGCTTGCAAGAGACCGTTGTACTGGTCCCAGACGCTGGTGCTGAGCTGCTTGTCGCGGTAAAGCTCTAGCATTTCGGGCTCTCGACGCGTCAGAGCTCGGCCCAGAGCCTCCATCGACGCCCGGTCGTCCCGGCGCACCTCCTCGTAGCGGGCCCTCGCCCACGAGACCCACTCAGAGGCTGAATCTCCAACGTCCAGCGGCTTCCTCCGCCTCTTCTTCATCCTCCAAACTCAATGATTCAATGGGCCAATGATTTAGTTCTGAGCGAGAAGTTGACGAGCCAGTCGTGAAGCAGTATTGAGAGGAAATGCCGCCCAGAATGGAGAATCAAATGAAAACTCCTCCAAACTCCGTTTTTTCGTCCCCCAGGAGGAGCAAAGGTTAGTAAAGGTTTTCTATGATAATGTTTTCCATTTATCTCCACCCATTTGGATTAAACTCATTGTTTGTTTTTGACAGCTGACAATTCGACACATGAATTAATTCAGTGAACATGAATTAAAAACCAACGATTCGCTAGTACAGACAGACATGAATTGACCAACATGGATGAATATACTGAAAAAATTGAATAACCAAAGATTCCTCGTTTACACCAATCTCTATTCAGATAGGAGGAGACAGTTTCAGACGAAATTGGGCCTGGTTTTCAGAAAAACGGGCATTTATTACACTTCGGTTTCGATCATTTTTCAAGGTAAAAATCCCTTGCCGCCCAGTGAATACCGATGGAGCCAGGAACACGTTTTGAATTCGATTACGGGTGGACGTGTCGAGCGGCACGAGTCACATTTTCCGCCTCCGTCACAGCGTGGGCTCGCTTTTTCCACTCGGCTTTTTTGTACCGCTTCTTTCTTTTTGGTTAATCCGTTCCTTTCACCCGCCACCTTCTTGAATACTTCGTTGCCCAAAAGAAGTCTTACCGCGAGCCGTGTTATTGAGAATTCTAAAGAAGTAAGTTGAATCTTGCGGGGGTGCCAGATGCTGACAGAGGAAAATATTCAGTCATTCGTTAAAATAATTTTTTGTCATAATTTATTATTAATGAACAGCTCAACCGAAAGACAACTAAAGATTTTAAAATTGCAATTATCTATATTTCTATTACTGGAAAACGTTATGTTGTAGTAAGAAATAATAGTACGAAACTAGTAACTAAAAGTGAGACGAGGAACGCATTTTATAATTAAATGACGTATCCTAATCCTGTTTCATTTTTTTCGTACTAGGATGAAAGCAAAATCTGATAGCTGAAAACTTGCAAACGTATCATTCTAATGTTTTATATAATATTTTCTCGCATTCATAAAGTCGAAGGAAGATAACGAGATGATGACTATCTCAGTATGTGGTGCCCAGAATAAGAAAAATAGTAAAACCCAAACAATCTGCGACTACAGTTCACTTTATGGCCGCATTCGTCAAGGTAGAGACGTTAAAGATGGCGAGAGGATTGGATATCCTCCACAAGTCCCAGAATTTGGAATTGCTGAGCCATAAACTGCGGGATCATCAAACTCGGGAGGAGTAGAAGCCGTGAGAAAGCGTTCTTACATTGCTGAGTCACGGCATAAGAGCACGTTTCCAAGAATATATTATGTTACAGAATACATCTGTATATCCATAGTCTACATAATATTTACAGATGATCTCTAAGAAGATACTTTGTCCGGGATTTCTTTGAAGTTTGGATTAAGCCTATTGGACACAGTCCCCTTTTTCTTTTATGCCTGTGGCACTCTCCACCACGATTTACCAGCCGTCACTCCTGTTCAGGGTTAGACGGTTTTGTTCCACCCGTTTGTGGTCATCTTTTACTCCTCTTGCAAGATAACATTCTTCCTCTCACCACACTTGCGAGTTTTTCCCAACCAGCCCAATGGCTCCGCTACAAGTCTGAATATGTCCCAGTCACCCTAGTCGCCCTTAAAAAAGTCTACTTTCAAGGTACAAAGCGTTCTAAACCCTGCACTCATACGAGAACGGATATTATTAATTTTGATTCCTTTAAACCTTTTTCTGATTTAACCTGTTCAATGATAATATTCTGAGGTAGAATTGGGACTAAAACATAATGAACTGTTTTATTGAAATATATATAAAAAAGTATCATATTTACTAACAGACAGAAGCCTTCGGTTTTCCATAGTCTACTGGGCCAATTACACTTTTATGCTCCTGAAAGAATACTAATAATAATAAAAACGAGATTGGGTTAACATTTATTAAGGGAGGAAGCGAATTAATGCGGTTCTCGGAAGTTATTTAGCACAATACAAAGGTAATGGGGGAAGGGCCGTCGATTCCTTCTAGGAAGCTCGGAAGACTTGAATGAACTTTATTCAGGTCAACGGCACAGCACAATCGGCTTTTCCTGTCGGCAAAAGGGGGAGCGCGCAATATTTGGTAGGTCTCTTTAATGGGTTACTCTTCCTCTTGGGGCGTTGTAAACACGCCGGGAGGGGGGAAGGGGGCCGCTAGCTAACGGTAAGCCTAGTGTTTGCTTTCCCAGTTCGTCCCACAGCCGCCATCAAATCTTCGACAACCTGCACTTGGACCTATCCGCCACTCTCAATTTTTAAAAAAATTTGAATTTTAAATTAAAATGCATTAAATGAGTGTTCGAGTTAAATACAGGGAGGACATGGGGGTCTGAGAGTCCCACTATCCGTATATTAGTAATACAGCGTAGCTACAGAGTAGTGTGCTGGTTCAACACAACCCGATACACGACAGATTGCCGAATATATAAATTAGCAATAAATTGTGATAGTAATAGAAAGATTGTAGCGGCGATCAGAAACCGGTTTAGCTATAATCTGTAATTAAGTCGTTAATAATTACACATTGCTCATCCACTAAATATATTATCCACTATATTGAAGTTAGAATAGGTACAGTCCTCTGCCAGAGGACATTCCCAAGGTTCACAACGGACCATAAGTTATTAGTTATATTATTTAGTTGAGAACGATATTAATTTATGAAATAATATTCGCACTCTGAGCTTTTAAGTTAATTTAAGTTCAGTTACGTTAGATCGAGCTTAATAAGCTTGACATGAATTAAAATTAACAACTTAGTAGAAGAAAATTAATATATGAAGTAACATATGACGCCCTTACATTTTTTGTTACCAAATAACTTGAGTTCTTGCTTTCGCCCACGTTGGATTTAAAAAAAAAACCAATGAAAAATGTCATGGAAATTGTTGTGTGGTGAATCGTTTGGTGTATTTCGCGAATAGAAACGTAAACGGGGTCATACCCCGTCATAGACGGCAGAAACGCGGAAAGAGAAGACAACACCCTAAATAAACCGACAATAGTGACTCTGTGTGAATAGCGGCGGTAATGGGACGGAGACTGAATGCGGCAAGTACGTCCTGAATTTTACATCAGCCCACTTTGAAGACAGTTAACGATTTTGGTTTTATTGTTTCCTTGAACCACTCAGGTAGTCTCGGCTGTTCCAGAGAGAAGAAAAGCGAACGTATCATTTATTAGGCAGCGATGTCGCTATCTTGCAGCTTTGATTGGAAAGGAATTCACTGCATAAATATTGCCAGATGACATAATCTAGATGGCAAAAGAAAATTTCATGACATTACGGACTTATATATTACTAACTCCTCATCATTCCGTTGTACGTTGTGGCAAGTGTATTGCTGCGTTTCTAGTGCGAATTTTTTCTGTCCAAAAATATGAATCTGTGAAAAATATGTGACTACTCAAGGATCATGTAAATGTTGCTTTTTCAAGGAGCCAAAGTTATTCCTGAAACGAAGAACAAGTTTTGACTTTCGTTTGATTTCCGTCTCATCTCGCTTGTTTGGCCGTGGCCAAGACCGGTTTGACGCTGTCGGTTACTTGTAAACAAGGTTCAAATATTTTTTCTCTTTTTATCGCAGGACGGGTTGTTGCTCTTCTTACGGTCGTCCGTTCCACCCTTAAAGGCACCGTTTCTCGAAAAATAAAAATAACTAAACAATTGAAAACCGTCAGAGGGAATCGTCAGTCAAAATACTCTCACACTGCGTGGACAACCGATGCCAGTTTCTTTCGATAATCTCGGTCCGACATCTTCGGGAAATCGACAAGTGAAAAAACCATAGCTCATCTCAAATAACACGGCTTGCCATTCTAATGTTTGCGTTTCCATTTGTCTGTATACTTTTTGCTCTATATTGCGAAATATCGGTACACACTTCTCTGATCCTCCTAACTGGTGTATAAAGGAGGGAACGTTAGAGAAAATATTGGCAATAATAAAAAGGCTTTTTCAAAAGCATTTTCAATACGCAATCGAAGCTTAAAGGACAATATTTTTTCTGGATTTTTATATTTCCAATAACCTACCCATTCATACTATTACTGAATGTTTAACTTTATCGAATTTTCTAATTACCTTCTCTAGTTTTCATTTAGCTGCTTATTTTTCATTTAGATGGCAATAAGGCTGGAATTATCCCATTAAATCTACCCTATACGGCACTGTTCTGAAAGTTATTACGATCGTTACCATTTTTTGGACTATAGAGAGCAGAGTACAACGGATAAACCTGACTTGGCGTCTCAATATGAATGGAGAGTTCGTCGTAGCGAATTTCCGTATAAATTAGTCTCGAACGGCCGACCGGAAGGCAAAACCTAACGACCGGATTGGAGAAAAACTGGTAGCGGCGGTCCGTCTAATGACTGATACCCAACGCTATTTCACAACCGAGACTCGCATTGGAAGCAAACCAGCTGCAATCAATGTTAAGGACATTTGCTCCAATTAAAAGTCGACTGTCGCGTAACGATTTTATAATTACAGCCGTTGGCGATTAAATTTAACCTTACTCAGATTTTACAGTGAAGAGTCCAGTGAAAGCTCAAATGAAATGAGTTCCTTCTCGGTTCTTTGAGACAACGGACCCGAACTAAACATTATTCGCGGTGTACCAAAGAAGGCCAGATCTGACAAACATTATATTACCACGGTTTTACATTGATTAACACAAATGGATTGGTCACAGTTTCATGACCAAGGGACAATTAGAATTACTGGGTTACTTCTGAACACAATTTGTCCCACCTAAACAGTAGTTCGCTGTTTCCTGCCGCGTCCGGGCCTGAGAATTATCGAGCGTGGACGATTTTCTGGGCGAGGCAACGTCCCGAGTCCATTACGGCCCTTCGGCACTTCCTTCGAGTGATTGGGCCGGCAGGAAACAAGACAAGAGTTTCCGAGCTTTTAGAGCTTTTATGCAAACAGGACTGGGCGGTAACCTTCCCAAGGGACCGGCCCCAGCGGTATCCGCCCGAACTGAACACGATTTGACATGAAGTACTCCAAATTACGAAATGAAAGTTTGAAACCATTCATGAGAGTATATGGGGATTAGGTATCCGGAGACATGACTTCAATTTCAGCTACTACTATAAGGTATGTTATTGTACATTATATGTACTACTAACGTTGGCGAGGAGTCGAAACCAAACGAGCCAGATTATTCAGGTCATGGAAATTCATATAGACAGCCAATTTTTCTGGGGTGTATAATTTTAGGTGTTTTCAATAAATTAATATAAACGAATATGCCGTGGAATTGTAACACTATCATAAATAATTTATGACATTAGTATATTTCCTAGCGTTATAACATACTTTTGGAACATAAATTTATTATAAAGACACGAGATACAGTAACTGGCGCTTATTACTGGCACTTAGTGAGTTTAAAATCTAGTTAGACATAAATCAAAAGCAATTTTCCAACGTAACAGATTTATTTACGGTCTCGTTTATTTCTACAAGAGCGTCGGCGCCTCTAGCCGGGACAAAATCCTTCGGCCTCCAAGCATTTAGCTTCACCTGTGAATTGTTGTGCAACGGATTCAACCCGACATAACCGTTCGGCTTATGTAACGTTATTACAGAATAGGCCGCTTCGGCGTTTCAAATAGACGCTTGTCGACTAGCGAACATTAAGAAATGCCCATTTCCAAGGCTGCGTCATTCCTCGGACTCCACGGAGGTATTCTCAAATAAATTGAGTTTCAATAGTGTAAATTAAATTTATATCGAAACATATTCTACTGTTCTCTCATACGGTCCATATGATTGATCCCCGTCACGCGAGACGTATAAGACTGATATATAAGATTAAAGAATTCAGCTATTTAATTTTGTAAGGACGGTATTTCGATCATTTATAGTATAAATTTATAGTTGTGACTTAACAAAAACTAAAAGGACAAAATATTTGGAATGACATTAAATCCAATAACCTCACTTAATCCCCTTCCGATTTAGTCTTCAAATTACGACTGAGTAAATGTTGTAAACATAATTTTCCACCGAAGGTACACTTGATGGAATACTGTCTAGAAAGAGACCAGTGTTTCTGAACGAAGCAAGACAGAAGACTTCAGCGTAAACACCGGAGCGGAATGATGGGGAGCAAAGATAGCGGAACGGAAGCGAGATCAAGGCGGCTTCGGGTTTCAGGAAGTGTCGTGGCTCACTCTCGCCCTGTTCTTTGCTCTGTCGCTACTTGCCTTGTTGTTTTTTTGCGCCCAGTCACCTCGCCTTAAGCAAAGGCCGCTCGAGGCGGCTACAGAGTGTACCCTTCCAGCGGACGTTTCCAGTCAAATCGGAACCTGCCGGAGTACGGGAGGTTCGTTTCAACAGCTCTCACGTAAAAGAACAGTACTTCGTTATCCGGGATATTTAATTAGTCAGAGTTGAAATTGACTACCGTTTCGCTCCGATCATGACTAATGTGAATGCAGACAGGGAATAGTAAGAATTACTATATACTAAAACTTTGAGTCCGAAGTTGCTTAACGTGAACTACGCCCAGGAGATGGAAACAATGGGATGCAGTATTTATAATAGGTTGCGATATTAAGGTTCACCTATTAGCAAACAACCAAGAAAGGTTAATGTATGAAAACGCGGTGAACCGGAGAGAAGTATTTAAATTTTCATCTGTATTCCATTATTTCGTTTCCAGATTTTCCCAGGCACACCGAACACCATTGACTGTACAGTTAGGGCTGAATTTCTCACGTATTCTTTCAGCGCGTCTGAGATGTCTACGGTGAACTTGGGAATGTTCATTGAAGATGAAGAAAAATTTTCTTAAAAAAAAAAAATTCTTGTTGCCATTTATACATTTTGTTTACCGAACATTCAAATCATTTAAATAAATATTTGACAAAAATTCTTTTCATTTTAATTCTTTTAATTAAAACACCAAGAGGAACAAACCTGAAATACAGACATATTTTGACGAGTGCTCATTCTTAGATATAATGAAATTGTATAGCTCTTTCCGTCTAATTGAATTTGGCTTCAGCAGTGAAGTATCCCGTGACTTCACTCGAGATGTATTTAATTTTATAACAAAAAATTCTCATTTGAAAATCTTGTTTATGAAACAACATGGTTTACAATAATAATAGATATCTTCTATAACGATGATTCCGTATCTCGCGTTCGGGACCCAATGGACGACTTCCTAACGAGGCAAAGGGTATTTTCCGAACGAGCAAATCGCCGTCGAGGCTAATGGCCGACCGATAGGATCAATGCGGTTTTAAAAGCGAAAAAAAATGAAAAACAGAAAAGACAA
This sequence comes from Lethocerus indicus, assembly GCA_019843655.1. Lineage (NCBI taxonomy): Eukaryota > Metazoa > Arthropoda > Insecta > Hemiptera > Belostomatidae > Lethocerus > Lethocerus indicus. The sequence goes on from JACDQD010000008.1 coordinate 16,137,582, forward strand.
AATAACAGAAACGCCGCTATGTCAAGCGATCGCCGATATCGATTCCCCCGCGGCCGTATGTGACTATAGTGGTACCTGTATGTAATACAACCGGCGTTATATCGGTCTCGCGGAACACCTGCTCGCCGTCGGTCTGGCACGCCTAAGTGCTACCGGCTAAGGCCTTAGTCCACCTGGCCCGGATTGTTATTTGTCCGCGGAGGATGAAGCCAATCTCCGAACATCTCAACTATCTGATGACAGGGGGCGGCGAGAAAAAAATTCGAATCTTCCTCCAATCTTAATTCAGTAATGTCGGGTTCCTGTCGAATAGGCCGGCTCTCTGGGTTTTGAAATTCAGGTTGCCTTTTACTTACACCCCAAATCTTACAGTCGAGCGAGCAGTATTCAATTCTCACCGAAGAGCGATAGCTTTCGGAACAAATTAAGTTATATTGAATGTTTTAATATATTCCGAGAATAGATTACACCTCGCAGGGTACATATTTCTACGCTATATAATGAAATGTATCAGATTGTGTTAGTAATAAATATAAGATGAGTTCTAATTGATTGTAAATTACTACACCACCAAGTCGAAAAATCACAACACATGAACTATACGTGGGGCTGTACTCCCTCCAAAACGAGCTTTTTTTAAAATTAATTCAATTAAAATTACGCAATCGGCGTTGGAGCGATAATAAAGTGGCTACATCTAGTCTGCGTGTAATTATTTCCTCCCAGGATTACGCTCGGAACGAAAAACTTCAATAAATTTATAAGTTTTCAGTAATCTATTAGTTTCTTTTTCTTTTAGATGCTAAGATAAGCTTTTTGTAACGGTACTTTTAATTTTCTTTACACAATTTCATTTGCATCTTCCAACAAATCATGCTGCGGGAAATTGTGTGGAATAATTAACAGAAAAATGGATTTTTAAGTGATTATGCTTAAATACCCTGGGGAAATAGAAGGTTTTAGAAATGGAACAGGAATATAGTGGTTAGAGGACCTGTCGATAAGACAGGTTGTAGTCGGTAGATTATTCGGAGGTGACGCCAGCGGTCAGTTTTTTTCTAACCCTTCTACAAATTACCATTAGGAAACCAGAGGCCCGGGGACGACATCGATTTCTGTACTGCTTCTCGACAAAATACCGGCCACCCCAATTATATTGTGGGGTTACAATTAGCGACCGCTACTAATTGAAAGGGGGGCAACCACCGCCAATTAGGATCCGAGGCGTAGATATAATTGATCAATTATATTAGAAGGGGAGGGGCGGGAGGGAGGATTACGCGGTGTATCGCGGTGTTGAGATATCACTTATTCTGTAATCGCCCGTGGGGTGGGTAAATGTGGCAAGTTGCCACTGTCATGTTTCGAGCTCGGTTCAATAACAATGAATACAATTCCAAGTTGTTCTCAGTCTCGGTTATATAGAATTATTCAAACTACTAAACCGTAGAGTTGTTACATAAGTTTTATGCCCGTGACGTGAACGAGAACTGGTAATTTTATGAAAATCCCGTGGCAAAAGTCACGAATGACAATTTCCTGAAATCACCCTAACAGACTACCGAGGCATCAGTATACCAGGCATTATTATATTACGAAAGAAGTAACGATTTTATCAGAGGGTAGGGTTATTGTCTTCAGATTCCGTTTTTCCCTACCGACGGAAGACGAGTCGACCCTTCACGAATGTCAACTTTAATTTAATGTCACAAAGCTCTGGCTGTTGTGACACCTGCCCGAATGCCGCACGTGCGAAGAAAGCCGTTGCATGTTTTCCTGCACTTGAATGAACAATCTCCGAGTATTATGTTTGACTATTCTGTTATTCCTGAAAAAAAAATAACTAGGTGGTGCCGAAACCGAAAGGCTTGGAGTTACGAGCATGATGTCTGATTATTTTTATTTTAACAATTCCGTTCAAACATCAGGTATGACAGTAATTTTCTTTAAAAACAGGTATTAAGATATTACAAGGTAACAATGCATTGAAATCGTATTTTTTAACCCTTCCCAAAATGCGTGAATGGGGCTATTGAATGGGAAAGACCAACCCCCCCCATTTTTCTTTCTTGTTATAAATCACCCTCCCTGGTAACTCCAACAGTATAGAAACGCAATATATTCCCCCATCAGGTTTTTTACAAATCTAATGCCATAACTTAGGAGAGTTAAAATATTCTTTTCATTTTACAACAATAAAATTAGCGGCATTCCGGGAAATACCCCCATACACTGTCCGTTTAAAAATAAGTTCACGTAGAGATATTTGTTGGTGAGCAGTATGCTCTCCATTTGGGTAAATTCCTAATCGCCCCAAATGTAATTTTAATGCTACACAATTCATGAATTTCAGCTTTCAATTGGACGTCAGAAACTAGAAATTTCATAGCCGAACATTACATTACATTCCCATGATTTTATTTTTGGCATTCTCTGTTTGGGAAAACCCCGATTTATTAGGATCCCAATGGCTTGTTTCTACTTCGAATAACTTCAATTCAATGTAATACGTACATAATGCTGCCGTAACTTTATTTAAATAAATACCTTACGGGTCCAATCACTATATCCGACTCAAAAGAACCGACATCTGTGGTGATAATGCACCTAGTTCTCTTTTTGATATAATGTGCCAATGCCGTGAAAATGTTTAATACTAGTCGACCGGTTAGAGCGACATATTATTGATTCATCAACTATATGTAAAGATTTATAATGTATTTTTATATACCATTAAAAAAAACACCGACATATTTAGTTAATTTTGAACGTAGTTTTCTCTTTGGTTATTTCGAGCAGATGTCAGGAAAATGTTGAGTTCTAGTTGAGCGCTTAGATCTTATGAGGCGGCGCTTGAAGCGTGGCTCGAACAATTTTAAAGAACCCAGGGAATGGAAGAAGCCGAAAGAAGGAGGGGAAAGGGGAATGACCAGAGAGGTCCAGGGGAGTAGGCCGCGGCCTCCGCTCGAACCGGCCGTTGCCCAAATCCGAACCCCATGTACAGCAAAGGCAGTATACCGGGTGCCCGCTTATTTGAAATTCTTAATAGTTTTAAAAATTTTATTAAACCCGGAGGTCAAACTTTCATACTCTCAATAAACCCTCAACCGCGTTCGTTAGAGATGTATAAACCCGGTGTTCTCCGAGACTAAAAAACATGAACGGAGACAGGCTAATGCCCGTATAACGAGATTGTAACAATTATGGAAAAGGTTCGGTCTATCAACTCGGTTAATTGGCCTTCCGCGTTTATACGTCAACACGGCCCCATAAAACCGGACAACGTCCAGGCGCGTCCTTTTCGAATGTCCTTTTAGAGGCGGCGGGTCTCGATTCAGAGTCGTAAAATCGGGGACCTTCCAGTAAAAATAAAAGGATGAAATGGGTAAATAAAATCATTTTACACAAAAAAACAGACCCGGGAGGACCTTATACGGTCGATGCGTCTAACTGTACTAAAAAACCGCCTTAATAGAGTGCAATAAATACGGAACGTATGAGCAGGATTCGGGCCGGGGAAATGTCAAGGTCCCCGCCTCCATTCAGTGCATTTGAAATTTGATGCGCTTATTCAGCAATCCGCCTGACCAATCTGGAAAACCAGGAAACGCCGAACGAAAGACAGAGGAAGGAAATATGATGTTAGCTTTATTATCATTGCAACCGCATTGGGTCTGATTAGGATTTTCTTTAAAGAGGAAATGAATGAAACAGCGATAATTTCATTGTTTTTCCTGTAGAAGTTTGGAATCCCCAAGAACAATCGGGCCCACCACAATACCGTAATAATGCCAATTTGAAATTATGTAATATTGGCCTTAGGATAAAATAATCCTCCTACCGTTATTTCAAGCTTTTCCCATCTCCAAGTTATCCTCAATACTATCCGCATTGATTCAAATGTTCAATTTCAGTTTCTTTCGCGGCCATCCGAAAAGTAGATCGTTGGGAATGTTTTAAAACACATTTCTTCAGATATACAGTATTTCAGATTTATCTGCACCTAAACAATCTATATTCAACAAGATGCACTGAAGATTAACGATTGAAATGCGAGTAAAATATGTTTTCCTGTTATTAATTTATTAACCGTTGAAACTCCCGTCTGTTGTCCGCGGTGTAGAAACATACCAGATGTGAGCCAACATTATTCACATTGCCTTTTCGCGTGTAGGTGCTATCATTAGTAATTTAAATTAAGATTATCGACAATCCGACCAGTAAATTATGCGGTTGCGTTCCTGTTGCCGTGAGTCGTTTAATCAATTGCGTTTAACAGGTGTTAATAACAGGGACAGTCCTGGTTGGAATATTTATTTAACTGCGTTCTTAGATCTATTTTCGAAGTAAGATAGATAGATATCATTTTAGCAGATAGAATTTGATTTGCGGGAAGATCAAAACAACGATGATATTTCAAAACCCCGTGGATCCTACAACGAGTTAAATTAAAAGGGCAAATTAAATTTTATTGACAATGTAACACTGAGATAGAACTACAGAATAGTATATTAACAATTTAAATGTTAACCTTAAGGATGACAATCTCTATACAATTTCTGAAAAAATGCTTTATGGGAGCGCAATGCTATATTAAGGAAATATTGAAAACAAAAGTTTCCAACGCTTGTAATCTTCTTGTAATAAACGGCTGGCATATGTATTTATTACTGTAGCCCATTAACCAGGAGGCGCCCCCCACAATGTGTCATGTGCTGACCACACGATCGCCATCCCTTCGATACAACCCCACCAAAGCATTTAAACAGGGCGGTAAATAATAGTCCGGTGTACGATGCCATGTGTTCGGATCTCAAGTAGGAATCCCGGCTCGTCTTATTTTAAAGGCGGGCAGGTGGGGCCGGTCGACAAGGCAGATTCGGCGCAACATATGTTGGCCCGCTCAATTAGCCCGGACCGCGGCCAACCCGGTAGCCGCGACCCCCGCAGGTAATATCCAAGTGTAATTTAGTATGCCCCAAAGAACCGCCCGAGTGAGAGGAAGATATCCGGCCAATTCAGAATGGTTGGAACTGCACTCGTGGCTTATCCCAGTCGCAATACACCTTCTGCCAGGGCCGAAAAACGAAAGACGCTTCCTAGATTAGACAGTGTTCCATAGATACCTCCACCAACTTTTTTTGGTGGAAACACCAGTTTTTTATTTCACCATACATCTGAAATGAAGCTAATCCATACGAAATGTTATCATGGTTCGAACTCAATAATTATGTGAGTTCGTCCCATCTTAACTTGATAATCCTGCGCACTAGATCTTGGCACATGACTGAACGAAAATATATTCGTGATTAAAATTCTGATCTAATTCTGGGGATTTTCGAGACATACAGTTTTCAATCCCATGGTTAAATAATTATAACTAAATGCAAAACATTAGGCACACAGGCGAAAGTTGATTCGTACCAAATGATTTCACGTTTTTACTTTCGACATAATTTACCAGACGAACATAATGGACACTAGGTTGTGCGACGAAGAAAGGGAGACTGGGAATAAGGAAGTGGCGAGTGAGAGCATTTAGCATCAATTAAGCGATAATGACTCAAGGATTATTTAGGCGGCGGATTTACGACACTCCGGGTGAAGCAACTATAATTGCGATTTGTATTAACTCGGACACGATATTACTAGACACGTCCAATTACTATGTATATAATAATATATAACAAATAAAGTAATTAAAAAGTTTCTTAAAAGAAATTACTAGAAGTTTCAGATGATACTAACACGAAATCATTATTGCGTGACATACTTTTAATGTTTTATGTAAGTGATTTTTATATTCAGTGAAATTTATTAGCCAACGTTCCTGTAGACTTTCGACGTACTTTTCTTTTACTTTTCAATGAAATGGGTCTACCGTATGGCTTATATACATAACCCGTATAATATTCATTCCCCCGTAATTTGAAAATGCGACCGATGTTCAGAAATATATGTCACTGCCAATGAACACCAAAGTGCGTTCATAAGGTCATAAATCACAATTATAAGAAACGTTTCTGGCCTTACAGGCCGGCTGTAAGGAAGTATAGGAAAGCGAAATGAGAACGGTCTCTCTGTGGTGGGCCCACTATTGAGCACGTGATATCACTCTCCATAAAGCGATGACTCATCCCACTACGCTTCTGTATGGGAATTAAATGAAAGTACTATTAACGCTGTTTGCCCATTTAATCTCGGACCGTGGATTCATTGTTTCGTAAGATGACCAAAGCTATTTATAACACACAATAAGGCACAAAATCGTCTCTGCTTCGTGGGGGAATGGTATCCATTAGGTTACAGGTTTCGTCATTATGAAAATGATTAAAAATATCGATATCAGACCTGATTTCTGGCACGTTTATATTGTCCGCTATTCGCGCTTAATAAACAAGAAGGCCGCGAATATACAGAAGATACAATACACAAGAGCAAAATCCCCCTAAGTGGTAAGGTTAAATTAATAAAAAATTAATAATAGTTCTACCTTTAAGGAAATGCGAAGGTCATATTGAAAGAATAACGACAATGTTGAAGAAAAATTGGTACAATAGTTTTATGATTACATTCAAATACTCAAAACTGATTCGTCTGTAAATGCTGTAAATTGACAGTGTTCATGAAAATAATAACCGTTTTATACAATGCGCTGATAATTTTTATCAAAATATCAGCATACTGAATCTTGAGTTACACTGCCAGATTTGTATCAGGAAAAATGATGCGGGGCGCTTAGTACATACGGTGTTCCAAACGGAATATATTTCAGCCAGTCAGATAAATCTGTAGCGTCCGGAAGATTCAAATCAGTGAGCGGTGTTACGATAATTACATCGAGCCTGTTCAAGAAAAACAACAGCCGTTCTTTTCGGGTAATGGGAATCGGACAATCTGGACTAAACGCCCGTCGGGGAGGTTTACACGGCAGGGACGGTGTTCGATCCCCTCGTAATTCCTTCCTGGGCGCGCTAATTAATTTGAATTTCAACATTGGATGGTAGTGCGAGATAGAGGGAGAGAGAAAACAAACGAATCCGGTTATGAGACGAACGATTCCCGTTTGAGATATGGGGGCCGTCCATTAATTGAAGCCGCCAGTATGGTAGCTCCCCCCCGATTCGCTCAAGGACAGCAGATGTGAACTACAAATTGACAAAAATCTTTGTTTCATTAAACCTACACCATATGTGCATTATTATTTAAAACTTATATAACACCATAAAGTGGTTTTGTTTTTTGGGAAGCGTTCATAGTTTAGAATAACTCTTTCGTGGTCTGCGAGGGGTTGGAATACCGTAGATTAACAAAATCTCACACAGCCCCTTCAACTCAAATAAGACAAACAACATCCCCCAAAACACAATAACAAGACACGACAAACAGACAACCACCAAGTACAAGTGACAGTGAGGTTGCCCAAAAACATCCAAAGTGCCAAAAGTGACTAACACCGCTACTGAAGATGCAGGCGAAACGGGTCTAGCAAAAGACCAAACCAGCGAGAGGAGACAGAAACACAAGAAATCTACTTATCGTTTATCTTTTATATGCAACCAGCAGGAATTATATTAATCTGCACTTATCCCTGCGATGACAGTTAATTTTCTTTGTTGGAGTAAATTAACTTAGCAGTATAGTATTGAACACGCCGTTTTATAAACAATATTAATTATGTAATAAATTATATTCACTAAAGAAATAGTGGTGAACATGTAATTTAACACTCTAATTCTATAACTCTGTGCCCGAAATTCAGTTCCAATACGGCGGAACCAATGACCGGTAGATCTCAGAAGGAATCCGTTAACTCAGAGGCTGATGCAGGAAAGTTTTTGGTGTCAACCCTTCTGAAAGGTCAATCGTTGACTCAACATTGACCAACTGTTGGTTTTGGGTTCTCTCAGCCTTTCTGAGAAGTTAATTAAAGCCACAACAGAGGGGGAATCCCTGCGGTGTCCTGCGGGAATTCTGTTAATGCGTAAAGTGGCGTTACCATTTTTTATACGATAAATAAATCAGAATTAAGTTTAATATAATTTGTCTATAATATATAAGGGACTATTTCTATTGCGCCAAGCACATTGTTCGAAACATACATTTCTTATGCATTGACTCCAATATTCTTCTTCAAGTTACAATATTTTTACCAGCGTTATATTTTTGGGTTGCAGTGAAATTCTTGCATTTGCATAATCTTTACGAATTGAGTAATGGATGAAACTGTTTTACCGAAACAACTACCATTCAATAATTGAATGAAAATTCGATATCTTGACAATGCAGGAAAAATTGGAAATGATTTCCAAAAAGTATTATGGTTCATCTGTTGTACGTAGCGGAACTTATGCGTGCAAAAATTATACAGATTGTGCCTGCCACTCGAGAAAAATGAAAATGGGAGATATCCCTGTCCGGTTCCCCTGGACTGAAACTCATCGCCGTAACTATATCATTAATACCCCTATGATGTGAACAAGTGTTCTATAAAAACTTAATGTGGTTTTAATTTTATATACGCAGCCGTATATGGCCCCGGGGGTCACATTTTTATAATATATAACTTGGTATCAATTAGGTGACTTCATTTGTTATAGAAATTCCCGTTACGTTTAAAATTATGAAACAAAACCAAATATTTCATAATGTTACTGCCTTAAAGGGTACTCCTTCCGGGTTGCCCGCCGCCCAGTGACCTGTTCCATTAGGTGGCAACTTGTGTCCCGCTCTCAAATTATTATAATACCGTCGGGATTCCGATTCCAAATTAAATGGAAATTTGTCTAACAGGAGCAAGGGGAATACAATTTCCGTGCGGGACAACTGTCGGCCATGTGTGTCGGAAGTCAGAGGAAGTGACCGTCGATAATAATTCGATCGGGTGAAGGGGTTACCCCGATTAAGGGCTCGTTTAATAAACCGAGGTATTTAACCGGCAGGTGGGAATCCGACTCCCCGGGGAGGGATGAAACAGGAGGAGATAAAAGCCGGGGCGAAGACTGGTCTCCGAAGTACAAGCCCTTAATGAAAGACGGATGGGGAAGGCAGATAATTATTATTAATTAACAATTATCCGATAAATATGTATAAGTCGGGACTGTGGAAAAGATTCCATTAGGCTCATCGGCCCTACTTAATTATCGTAAATTATGGATTTTTATTCCCTAACGTGCAAAACGCTCCACATTTTCTCCACATAAACCGGAATCAAGTATGTAACACCGCTGTGTGCAGATCTGTGCTAACATTCTAGCAGCCGTGCGTAGTCCGCTTTTTTTCTTCAATTCCAAATTGTTAACTATTTAAAAAAAGTGGAACTTCAATTGTAGGATTTGCTAACGGACCGTAAGAAGGGTAGAGGCCTATACCTTAGAGGGATAATTTGTATGAACATAAACACGAATATATGTTTCCTACAGTATTGTCGAAAATCGGTGGTTCTATATAAACCAGTTAGGATCGCTAGATAAAAGGATAATAAACATAAACAATGTCCAGTATTATAAGTTTTATTCGTACAGGCATTTACAAAATAGATCATATTACAAGGAAAACTCGGCTTTGGAGAATCGGCATGTAAAACATTGCAAACTTCGTCGTATTAAAGCGAGTACGTTGTGTGGGCCGTATTGGGTCCGGAACTAATGGGAGGAGAATGCTAGCCGCCCCCATATCGTTTAATCAAACCCTTTTGTCATTTTCCGCGCGCCATTAGTACCAATTGACCGCTGAGGCCATGCCGGCCGATGGAGCCGGCCCCAGGCCTACCCAGGCGAACAACCCGGCCACTCCTCTTAACAGACTCCAATCATTCCCCTCGGCTTGTGTTTGTTTCGTCCAGACACTTTGTACGTCATCAATCGAATCAGCGCCCGAATAGAGTTGAAATCAAAATTTCAATCAATGGACAATAACCTTCGTTAGGTGAACAACAGCAAAATATCGACTTCTAATGTAATAAATAATACCTAATAATAATAATTACTGGGCCAAGATTTCGGCTCTTTATTTATTGAATATATTTTTTCAAAAATACCGCCAGTGTTGAATGCTCACCAATCTTCTTTTGTTACTAAATAAAAACTTGTCGTTATTTAACTTCAATACAAATTTTATCAGTTATACCAGCTATAGCGGTCGGCAGATTGTTTAAAATATTATTGTTAAGATTACAACAGATTGCCGTTTTGTCGCAGGCAGAATACGAACTTCACCTAAAATGTAATTGAGCGATAAAAATCCTACATACCTGGAACTGACATTCCTGAAAATATTACAAACTTAAAATCGGCGAAAGAATGCACATAAAGAAGATCGAGATTCTTACGGCGTTAACGGCCTCGGAAATAATGGTCTCATACTTTTACTGCTTGGACATTCGAAATTGGAAATTGTGATTTAAACGTTAATGGTTTGGAAATATTACCATTCTTACCATTGTTTACGGAATTCAATAAGGACGGGGCTCAGGTTTGAGCCCCGACATTATTTCAGTTTTTGAGGTCGAGAGCCAATTTCAACAGCCTGTTGACCAACAACATAGTCAGGAACAATAATGATAAAATTAATTTTTGTCTTGACGTTTATTCAAATAATATGAAAGGGATTATTAATAACTCCGATTTACACAAACTGCGAGTACAAAATAGCTGACCAGTACAAGCGCATACGATTCGCATATGTTCACCTAAACATCCAGAAATAGAAATTCGCTCAACATTGCTTTCTGGCAACTGTGGCTATAGCACAATACTGCCAAAAATTAGGGTTTTTTTCAAGTTGTGGTAGGGTGCCCCCACGAATTGGCAACAACGCTATGTCATCGAACTGATCGAAAAACCTTTCACGATCCCCCCCTCCCACCACCCCCGGGGGTCAACGGGCGCTGCATATAAACTCCCCGCGGGGACTTGCGATCGACGGCTCTGTCGGGAGCCCGTGCCAAAAGCTGGGGGCGTTCGGGAATCTATGACTGTCCCGGCGGGGGAATCGACCCCTCGGGCCAAGGGCGGTGGCTGGGACCGCGGGAGAATGGGGACATTTAAGTGACAACCTATAAGATCTAGCGGTACGACGTATTAGAAACGAAATAGCGACGGTCTATTGGTCTAATTTATACCTATTTTCGGAACATCGTCAGCCTGACATTGTCTTCATGGAAGTACACTAGTCATGCCAAGTGACCCAACTCACATTATTAACAAAACAATTACGTACTAACATATAAAAAATATTTCATAAATTCTAACGTAATATTGTCTACGAGAAGTCACAATTGCACCTGCATATGTCGGCTGCCGAGAGAGCAACGTATCTATCTTGGGCCATGCTGGGTCTAAATAGAACGTTTTATAGCGAATTTGTCGTTTTTAAACCGGTAGAGACCTAAAATCAGTGAAGCTCATTCATAGTGGCGCAAAGCAATGATAATGCTGCTATTGAAATAATTGTAGAGGAACGGAAGTTAACATTCGCATTCTTCATAGAACGATAGAGGATACTTTTTAAGGGAAGGATAACTTCAATTTTTCATATAATAGCGGGGTATAAAAATCGGTGTTGTTGCGTAGGAGATTGCAAGAAATACTGTTAGAGATTTACCATATATTGTTCAGTATAAGAATGATTTCTTTACTGCAACAAATGACTGGGAATAATTTAGACTATTTATTCTGAATTTTATACGCGGTACGATTATTTGTCACTCTCCGGCCATAAAGTATTGCTCGGTGCAGTCCCTACACCGTGGCTGGAGTCATTTATTAGTGAACGCTACAGGCCCAACTGCAGACTATAACGAATGGTAGATACATTTGTATCGCAGATCACTGGGGATTTACTAACATAAATTAGTAGTTTTACGGGCCCGGTTCGCGCCCACCATCCTGACACTTTTAGTCGCAGAGCTCCCGGCCGAAAGCCGAACGTCGATTAATTGCAGGGCCACGATCTGGACGAGTATGTTAATCCCGCAATCCACTCCCGGAACGACGGAAAAATAAATTAAATAAAATGAAATTACGACGTAAACTCCTCCCTCGCGCCTAAGGTCCGTGCCGTTCTACGCCACAGCGAATCGGTCGACCCCTGTAATATTACAATAACGACTGTTTTTTACTGTACCCGAGCACAAAAACCTAATAAATGTTTCCAGCGGTTATCACTGGACTGTGCGGAGTATTTAATTTTCTCCTTGCCTCGGGCTGTTATTTTATAACGCGTTCCTACCATTATAGGATTTACAGCACTTGCGGAGTCATCCTTTTAATTTTCTTTTAAACGTCTGGGACATTCGTTTTTTTTCTTCTTCTGGGCGCGTAAAACAGCATTCCTCCTACGCGAGAGCGGACGCTTCGGATGAGGGAGAAGACGCGGGCCGTTAAATTATATTGGCTTATGCTATCGGACCGCGGAGAAACGAATTAAGCAATAGACCCGACAGAGACACGGCCAGTGAGTTGTTCATTTAGTTATGCGGTAGCTGTTCAAAATTTATTGCCGCCCGAAGGAGGATTGCCAACAACTAAGAACCCCCGTCGGTTTCACACGAAGAATATTCCCAAGCAAATTATTTCAGGCAATTGGTCAGTGTGGAAGTGGTCTAGAAAAGAGGTAGGAGAGTGGGAGAAAAGTGGATATCGCTGACGATAAGTTGTGAAATATTGTTGGACAAAATATTAATAGGTGCAAAGGGGAAACGAAGGTTCAATTCGACGCAGCAGGAACTGTAGGCTTGGGAATATTCATGTTTATGTACCCACTAGTATCTGGTTCGGGGGCCTGATCCATCGACTTTTATGGCATTTTTATGTTATTCAATATTCGTAATCTGACATCGGCATAATGTCCGTGCTGGATTCGGAGCAGCATTTTTAAATTAGAAGTCCTTTACAGTTCGTAAAATATATACTCAGAGGGTGTAAAGCAACGCTTGGTTACAACAACAAAAAAACAAGTAGGACACTATTGAAGAAACGGAATAACTTTTAAATGAAATCATTTTGTTTTCAATAATCAAAATTGATAAATATATATATATATATATATATATATATATATATATATATATTGGTAATTGAAGAATTAATACTTTTATTAAGCAACGACTTACGTGCAAATCACAATAATGTGCGAAAACAAAGTGTGTATGTGGCAGTGGGGGTAGACGCGCCCCTCACGCGTACCCACCACCCATTTAGTTCCCGTAGTAAAACTAAGTAACCCCACTGAAACATACCCGTTGCATTCATAGCGGGATATTATTTTATTGGTGTCCGGTTTAAAAAATTTAGCAGTACCGTAAGAATCGGAATTGAATACATAAATCTTTTTTCAGTGAAATACAAAATGCCCTTTGATCCTACAACGCCCATTGTTGACTTAGCGACCGGTCACGTTTATTGTCCATGTTTGGTCAGTCCGTTTTTAAAAGACCGTACGGGGAATAGGACCACGTTTGAATATTTCTCTGCTACCTGCGAACTATTGTGACGGCGGGTGGGTGGTTGGGGGGGGGGGGTCTTTGAAAACTAGAATGACAAAATGAATTCTCCTGGGCCTGTTCTTTCCTAGTGTCCCCCGTCAATGGCGCAATGGTCCGTACCCAATCTTAAACCCGATAGTATTTAAGAATGAACAATTAGGGGTGTGGGTCCACCAGTCGACAACAAGAGCTAGGACCGAGGTTATTATGCAGAGCAATTGTGTCAGTGGGGATTAACGTTGGTCCAGGTTAGAAGGTTCAAACCCGGAGTCCAATTCAGGTTGTTACTTTTACGTCTGGAGTTTATATTATATATACCTAGATTCTTGAACCCAGCTACCTTTACAAATGAAACGTATTGCAAAGGTTTGAATATTTGGTTGAAATTGAGTTAATTTAAAATAATGAACACTAAATAATGCGTACATAATTAAAATAATAATATAGCTAGAGTTAAATAAATAGAAGCAACCTCTAATCCAATCCTATAAATCAACATCATAATTATAAATGTAGTTTCTGTATTTTTAATTGCTATCAAAATGAATTTATACATTTTGTACTACATACTGAATAATTGGAGTACCGCCAATGTAATTTCCTCCAACGGATATATCTTGTTTCGGAATTAAAATAGGAAGACAAGCAAATTAAATTACACACCTTGCATAACATGAATAACGTAAATAAAATCATGGTGGTCAAAAACTATTTTATACATTTTGTTATCGACGCATCAATATATTTCTGACTAGAAGAGGACTAAAATATCTTCTAATCTGCTAAAATTTAATAGAATATTATTAATTCTGATTAGCTGTGTGACAGTTCTACATGAGCTACACATTAGTGGAAACAAATTTGCGAAGGCAATTATTCATTACCTACATGTCAAAATTAATCGAGTACAAACATCGTTCATTTCTACCTCTTACCCAAAAAAAGTTAGATCGAAAGTATCGCAAACGAATATGTTTAAGAAATGCCACAGTTGTTACAGGCTCTAGTTCAAAATTCAAGAAGTGCTCTTACCCGTTTCGATGGCATCGCCCACCGGGTCGTTTTCAAAGCGAGCGCGGCTCGTCTCGGAACCAGCGACTCGAACGCCTGCAAAGCGGCGGTAGCTGTAATTTTGCGCGACGTCTGAATAAAAGATTTCAACAGCGGCCGGTTCCACAAAACTTAATGACTGTACGGTATGGACCCGAACCTGGAATACTAATACCGCAGGGCCCTCGCTTTGGACGGTACATATTTCATCTCGTTGTCCGCGGGCCGTTCAGTTACGATCAGTGCGATTTTCCGCCTTTTTAAACTAAGCTAGACCGGTTTTGGTTTCTCGCCACCGTTTGTACTATTCTGACGGAAACGTAATTTCATTTACATTCGATAGCAGATACTCACGAAAAAATATAATTAACATGTTTACCAGTGTAATTGTCGAGGCAAGTATGATGGTAACAATTTTAATTTTAACGAAACAATTTTATTAGAGTCGACGTTTGGTCTTAATCGAAAAGGTTTTAATCGTTTAGTTTGCTTCGCCTAATGAAACATCAAACAGATTCAGTTAGTGTCAACTGCTTTGCAGAACAATGATCTCTTAATCTTTAAGGAGGTAATAATTAATATAATAGAATATTTCATTGTAACATTGCTTTCTTCGCACTACAATAACGATAAAGCGATACCATGGTTTTATAAAATATATATTAGTGCATAGATATCATTTTATATCTGATGTGGGTTTTCTTTACAACCCAATTACACATTTAACTACCCCTAGTTAGACGTGATTAGTTTATAACTCAATACAGTTTTTAAATTAAATAAATTTCTTTCTGAATATCCAGGAAGCGATTGGGGCCGCATCGTATAACGGATTCCCATTATATTTCTAGCCATTTGTCCCGCTACAACTGGCATCACTTCTATAAATAGGCAAATCTATCCGTGGAATCGCCATGGGGAGTCGTTAACTGCAGCCGAGAGACACGCCTACCTTGGACACACCAAGGACACACTTCCTCGTATTTCGTTTCCGATAAATAAACAGAAGGCGTTCCCATCAGGAAACGGTTTCTGATGATGCCAAAACTCGGTCGAACATTTTCCAGATCTTGTAAGACGGTAAAGTGATTATTCATCATTCCCTCACTATCCTATTCTAGTTGGTTCCTTTCCCTGAAGGGTTTTCCTCAGGAGGAATAGAGGAAAATGTATACACGAACTGAAACGAATACATCAGCAGAGAATGTAGTAAATATTTTACAGAAGAGACGGGTTTGTACAAACATACTCCTCAATTCCTAACAGTATAGGGGAGCGGTTGCGAGGGGGCGGAGGTAGGGTGGAATACGCCTTAAAAATGGTACACAATAGCCGGCTGCGGACGGCTAAAAAGGGTTTTTTTCCCAAAACGTATAGCAGCTACCTGCATTTCAGTCTTTTCGCTTCATATGGAGCGATGGCAGTTAATTCCATACCAGTATTTAAAAGGGGATATATAGTTTACCAACCAATGATACAGTCACACATTCTTGCGGCTTCTGAGGAACTGAGCACCGATACTGGGTCACTACACAATACACGATCCTTGAACAGTATTCGACTATTGGACGGACTGTGTAATGGCAGAGGGATTAGATCAAGTATGAGTACACACACTTCAAGTATGGAATTATGGTCGGTTGTGATCGTCTATAATGAATTGTGGACTCCCTTAACACCGGAGTTGATGAAGTCCAGGAGGTCAGGAAGATGGGAGTTATCCGACGTATAGGACGATGGAGGGATGGAGCTATATTTTTGGAATCGAAGGATTTTACTACCCCGAAGAAATTGTATTTAATTAATATTTTCTGTCTTCCGGATTCAAAGGGTGTGAAACGATTTGATCGTCAGCCCGACAGGGAACGGTAAGTAGTAAGTACAAACAGCCGCGATTAGTCATTAGGATATTCAAAAGGCGTTCCTAGATTTTCGGGTGCCGGAGAAATACTATTTTGGCGATCGCATCCGGAGGGGTGAGGGGGGAGATCCGAATTGTTCTACCGTCCCCATTCACTACCGGCGGTCACAATGAATCGAGGGGGTTCATCAAATGGGACAGGATTTCCATGTTGGTCTGCGGACGGTGCCCACCGGCGGGCTCTACGTGCTCCCCGAGGCTCGCGTCATACTCCTGGATAACGGGACTTCACCCCTCCCCTCACACTTCTCCCGGCCCACAGCCAGCTCATGGCCCACGAGGAGGGGGCACCTATCGGCCCCGACAGTGCTGCCACAACAACAACTTCTCTTTGCGTACCTTAGACTCAGAAATATTATTCCCTCTAGGTTACTAGGAAGCACAAGGTGACCCTTAAATTTCCGAGCGTCGCCTAGTCATCATCTAAGTTTCTAGGTCGCATAAATACCGTTTTTCCATAATAATAAATCTTTAAAATATTTATTCCAACTGTTATCGGGAGGGTGGTGGTTTACCGACAATATGGAGGGTAGATGTTTCTATCGTGCCTTATTATCCGACCAAAATGACAGTATTAAAAAAGGAAACCTCGGAAAATCAAACATTTGATTACTCGTTTCTTCTCGACCTAGACCGGTTTCGTATTCGGCGAACATGCTACGCAAAATATATCGTCACAGATGAATGTTAAAATTCTCAAGTGGAAAACTATAACTACACTGTGCTTAACTGAGGTTTGATTCCGGTGTAGTCGGAATTTGTAAAAAGAATCCCGACCTATCAAAGACAGCGAAATCCCAGAATAGATGTGCGAAGATGAGAGAAAGCTACAGTGTCGTTAAAACGAAGAAAGTATTACACATGCCATTATAACTACAGTCCCTGTAAAGTACATCGTCATTTAACGCGTGTTACTGTAACTACCCCTTGCGGCATCTTTCTTCTCACAACTTCTTGCAAGTAGAAATATTTATATGTTTGTCATTCGCGTACAAAAGATTCGTGAGCCGTCATTACAAATGCCTAGAGACTCCATAAATGATTTATAAATTATACTTATATAATATCCTAAATTATTAAACGGAAATTAAGTACGTCGGACTTGAACTAACTACACAGTAAGTGTGGTTTAAATGAAACTCCGAATCGAAGCCGTGTACTACCCAGCGGAATTTACTTCTAATGAATTCACGAAGTAATAATAATTGGAAAATTATTCGGGCGATTTTTTTCTACGCTCTCCCAGAACAATGGAGCATAAATCGTAGCCGGCCTCAGAAGAGGAAGCAAGCGGTCTGTAATTTAGATCGGAGTTAGGCCCGATTGTTGTCGTCGGGAGCCCGCTGCACTCAATTTCTGTCCCTGGGCTATCCGGCCAATTAATTGGCCCCCAACTAATTCAGTGGACGACCGAGGTCGGGACCGAACAGCTGGTGGGACATTGAAGAAGGAGGCCGCCGATTCGAAATGAATACCATTTGCCGTAATTGACATACTGAATATAATCCATCAGCGTACGCCCGGAACGCCCGCCCGTCAGGATTTATTGCGCGTTAAAAGCTTAATTTCCTGGCAAACGTCAGATTGTCATTACTGGACTAAAGACCGTGCCATCAGGAGATACGTGCTTAAGAATAGGTATTGGGGGATTTAAATGAGAAAATCCGCTTTCTCGCAGGGGCTAATGGATTCGGAATTGTGTCAACTCGTAAATTTGCGTACATGTGAAAGCATTTCACCGACCTAAACCTAAAAATCGTCGGAATGAATTCGTGATGCAGCATTGTCGATGTTCCAACAGTATGGAAATTTTGGTACACCTTTACAGCGAGTTTAATGAAGAACATATTAGAATTGGGCTCTGCGAGAGCACCCAATACAATACTACCAAACCGAAACTAGTATGGAAAAGCGGATACACTCGGTTTTTTCAAACTGGAGTTTCACTTCGATTGTTTTACCGCATACACTGGTATTAGTTTTATAATAACAGTGTAATTAAGATAAATTTAATTTAAATTTCAACCTAGGGTCATAACTTGTTAATGTTATAATGAAGAACTATTCAAGAGGATATTGCCACAAACGCGGGAGGTAAAGAGATGATCCAAATTAATGCATACGTTAATAAAATATGTACACAATGAATTAATAAGTCGAAATATATAAATCTAACTGGTTCTGTGTTAGATGAGTCTCCCAATCTTCTACCGGTTGCAACCGGATAACTATGATTTATAACCGAGATGGGAAGAATAATAACAGTTGCGCAATGTACAGTTAAGCAATAGTCGAAAAGCACAAAATTTGCTGTCGGCAAGGCTGACTGAAGGTCGGGATGGCTCGGCTTTAAACGGACACCCCGTAGTTCCCGATTGATCTTCCGACGATAGCAGTGCGCTTGTGGCCTGAGCGGCCTTCTCTTCCATTTTCAAGGGGAAAAAGGTGAATTTCGAGCGAAGATCGATTATGGAAATGTCACGATCGACGTATCGTGTTTAGAGGGGCCGTTCGGGCGAAAGGCGGAACGGTCTTCTCTAAGGTCGAGAACCGAGAACTTACTGCGAAATCTATTTCGGAAAATTGTACACCCTAATCAACAATGAGGAACTATTAATGCCTATTATCCCTACGTTACAGTAGTCAGACGGTAGGTAACCACGATGTAATCCAAGCAATCCCAATATCAACTAATCGTTTTATTATTGTCAACAAATTAATTTTACATAGTTCGTTCTAGGACCTCACGACCTAACGATTAATTACAAGTAATATTAAAAAACACCCCCGAAGAATGTTACGAATAACTACACTGCCTATACACGTCAATTATTACGAATGCCTAGGGATAATACAATTAAAATACAATGGCGATTTTTCTGTAGACATATGTTTTTCAAGTAGTTAAACTAGAAAATTATACGCCGCTGACAACTCGGCCTGCGAGCGCTCGGATTTTCACAAGGCCTTCGCGAGGGCAATAACACCCAACCGTCGGCGGATGTTTCAAACAGAGAATGCGGCTAATGCACTGAACACTCGGCCGCTAATTAAACTATTCCGCTCCAATCTTCTTTTCAGAACGGACTCGTTTGTTATTTAAAAGCCGTATATAGGGATAGGTTGGAGCAAAAAGAACTTGGAAAAAAAAGAAACTTAAAAAAATTGAGAAAAAAAGGGGCCTTAATCGTTAACATGGCAATAAGCATGGCCGACGGCAATTAAGCAATTTCCTTACACAGTACGTTACCGCACAAAAACGATTTAATGGCGGTAAAAATTTGTCTATACGTCCCAGGTGTGGATTTCAATCTCGAATTAGCAATTATAAAATGTTATGTGCATGAGGGTATAATACTAAATTTGATTATGTTTAATTCCTCTTCTCAGTAAGTGGAATCTATCGTATATGCACATATCCCGATTATATATTTATATTTAATTAATTAAATTCCTGGCCGGCCAAATTCCGAATTCGATCAATGCCCCAGGCGTAATACTTACTGTCTAATTTTAATATTTTACATTGGCGATAGGCGATATTTCAGACTCTTAAATATTTACAATTCAACCTTGCACATTTTATACTTCACGCATATCGGTAAGGTTTCGAAAGCTATCATATATGTGAGAACGTATAATCACCGGCGAGGGTCAGTGTGTATTGGACACGTTTTCGTTCTATCACGTTTGCCAGCAGGAAGAGAATGAGATTATTACTGGTCATGATTTTATAATGAGCGCTAATAGGTCGCTGGTAAAATTCTTTTGGGAAAATGCGGTTCCTCATTTTTTTTGTCCGTTCTGTAACGGAGATAATGTTACCGTTCAGTAATATTCCCTTTAATATTCGCCTATTTTCATATGGGAAATAATTGATACAAATGAGCCTGTCCGGTAATTAACTTTCAATAAGCATCAGATTTTGGTAATATTCATCGCGAATGTTCCTTTCTACTCTTTAAATTATTTTACTAGTATTATTAAAATGAATCACACGGTTTATCGCTAATTTTTTTGTGTTAGGTATAATTTAAGTCATTAAAAATAACGTCGGTAAATACTAGAGCGGAAGGCTTCTTTCTATCTATTCCGTAGAGAACGATTTTGTTACAACTGTTACAAATATGAACTGTAACTATATTTAAAATAAAATAATTATATGAAATGAATTTATTGCATACTCAGTCTAACCATCTCTATCTTAGCGATATGACCTTTGAAATATATCGGGGCTGAGGGTTTGCGAAACTCTGGCCGCGGTATATTGGCGATTCCTTATTGGGTAAGATGTGTACCGAAGTCAGACGGACGATTTAAAAACTACTCCGAAGGATGTACCACAGACACACAACTTAATTGCAAACGAACTCTATGCAAACTAAAACTTGAGGACTACGCGGTGTGTAGAACTAACACATTGGGTTGGCTAAAAAATTATTAAATCAGTGGCCATGACGTTCTCTGCATCCATTGTACGTATGGGTAACAGCTTTTTGCCTTTTGGATGAATAAAAAAATTGCAAAATACGATTCGGGTGCTATATTCACGTTTCAGGAAGTATTCGGTTAGTTAAAAATATATCTGCAGTATTCATATTGTATTCGATTTGACTTTGCTCAATACCAGAAATGAAATATAGATGGAACTGAGAGGGCGGAATCCGATCACAATTGGTGGCTACAGCTGGAGAGTGGGACACGGAGTAGGCCGATCGGACACAATGGAATGGAGTGCCGGTAGCTTGCCAATAAATGGGTTATTATTCAGAGCCAGGCGACCCGCCCAGGCTTACTTACCTGGTTCCTCCCGCGAGCCGACTTCTCCGGGAAATATCACCAGGTATAAAAATTTATAAGGCGGAGGACAAATCCGGCTTGCAAATAACTCAAAATTGTACCCCCTCACTGTCTGAATCGGCCACTTTAGGACTCATTCACAGCGGGTTATTACTGAAGAGTGCATTTACACGGAAACTTTACAGTTTCATATAAATGAGAATTTCGAAAATAAACGAGAAATATCTAACAAAACAATTCATCTGCGACACAACTGGAAGTTCTACAAACAAATGGGCGTATTACCGTTTATACGTGGACACGTCGGATCCGGGAATGGAGCATTCCAATCACATTTCAGTTACGGACCTGTACTTTGAAATTTAACTATAGTTATTGGCGTTGTATAGTTCGGGCGTATTGTTCTGATTCTGGATTCGAAATTTATTTAACTTTACTATCCTCGAATGCAGCGAACTTATTTCACGCAAGATATCAGATGTTTCCAAAGATTATTTTCGAAATAAGAAACTGGACCTATATTTTAATAATATAAAAACAACGTAATTCAATGATGTAATTAAGTCGTATGTTCATACGACCCAAGGGCCTTTGGATAGGGCCTTTGAAATTGTAAAATGAAACCAGTGTTGGAAATCCGGTCACAAATTTACATTCTCCATTTCAATCCTTTTCGCAATTAATATTAAACAATACAATTTTCCTAATCGATTCTAAGCCCCAACTGCGTATTAATTCAAGTTTTGAATTAATTTAATTTTCCCCGAAGCCGGCCGCTCTAATTTATTTTAAGCGGATATTTTTTTTACACGGGGATAATGTATACACTGTATCGCCTGGAGGGCCGGCGGGCGGGGCAGGGTACTCATTTGCGCGTGAAAAATTACCACGGGATAGGAATTAATTGCAACAATATAGTCGGACTATATTAATTAGCGTTCGGAGGGAGTGGAGGAATGAATAAAGGGGAGTTCTAATTTTCTCACATAGGGCGGCCAACCGCTCGAAGCCCGCGGGAGGGCCTTGAACCCGCACGGCTCTTCTCGAGTGACGGCCTCGTGTAGCACGGCCGGTGGATATGCCCGGAGAAAAAACGAGCTCCGAGAAACGGCGCGAATTTCGCGCGGGCCCGGGCTAGGGCGTGGTTGAGAATCCGGTGTCATTAAGACGGGGGGAACCCCATCGCCGCTCAAAAACTAATCTTCCTTTTCATTTTTGATTAAGCTGGCATATAAATTTCTTTCGTGCCCAGAGGGGGCCCTGTTTAGCTCCCTAAAGAATATTCGCCAACAAGAGAAACCAACAACATGTATGAGCCGACGATAAAGAAGAATAAATTAGTTCAGAAATAAAATTTAAAGAAACGGTCGACAGGCAGTATTGAGAGAAAACCTTTCATACCGAGGTATAACACTTGATTTAACACCTAGGAAATGTTCGATAAATGGCATGAATAAGCAAAAATTCACTCCTTAAGCCATGATCTTAAGCTGACAATGATAAGATTCCCAAACCGGTATACTTTAAGACGAAATCAAGTGGAGATAACCATGTAACGAATTATTTATTGCTTAATCATCGAAAGCAAAAATTTTGTGCCTTGTTTTACTGTTTAATAAAATTTTACTCAGTATTTATAGAATATAAGTAAGTGTAATTATAACTATGGTATTACGTCTGAATATATTTCACAGACTTTATTTTAGGCAATTTATTTTGCGATAACGAATGGGCTCAATTAGCGTACTTTCTTAATTGGGAATAACAAGGTTCGTGTTTCCATCAATGGCAACATGTTCTCCGCTACGTCAGCCGTGGCAGCGAGGCTCGATGACATGTTGTGCTTGGTTTAGAATTATTCCGAGTTGGATTCCGACATGGATTACAATTACTTTTTCATAATACATAACTGAAGGTTAACCAGAATCTTATATGTTTAATTCAGCATCAGTTATATTCCACATTGGTCGGCAGTCATTCGCACAGAGCCCAATTAAGAGGTCAACCTTCTGCTTGCCTTAAAAAAATACATCAAAATATTTTGTTTGTACATTAAAGGACTAAGAAGGTGAAAACTATTGAAATATTTCAGTTAATACTGTAATTTAGTTAGAATAAGTTAATGTATTATTAGCATAGGAGATTTCTGTTTAGACAAATAATTACGCTGGGCTAATAGCGTAATAAATAAAAATAATACTCTGATGTAATGCTAGGGACCTTGAACCCTTCGCGGATGCTGGAAACCGAGCGGATAAATCTCCCAGGTAGCATTCTAATTGTCGCTTTTAAACATTCAAGCGATGCGTTATTTTGAGGCGTCCGTAAATGGCACCGCCGTTTTGCAATTTTCGAACGTGCGTCGTCCTTGGTACCTCTTCGTATTTGATACATGTTCCTCCCGCCCGTCGGCTGAGTCCTCCAATGAGTAATGAAGATGGATAAACCGAAAATGCCAAACGAGCCAAGGATTATGTGTTATATTCAATTCCAATATGCTCGCGTGGTATGACGCGGTCTTCCGTTCCGAGCATACATACGAATGGAAGGTTCCATGAGTATAACTTCAGAATACATCATTGCATATCTTCGTAGTACTGGCAAGTCGAAACGGAACTGAGGCCAGGTTATATTTTGGAATTGAGCATCACTTTGAGTTTAACCAGTTCCATGTCCATTTCTTCGTCTTCATCATAGGTATACGAAGAAGGAGAACATGATCGGAAAGTAGGCAACAAGGGATGCGAGGATAAGATGAAAGAGTAAAATGAGTCTTCTGACAGAGACCAGAAATTAATGTCCGTTGGTTTGAAGAAACCGGATACAACATACGAGTACTACGTGTGCGTACGGTTCCATTTCATTTACAACAATTTCATTCTTCCATTTCCAAGTTCGTAAAGGTACTCGACTGAAATGCTCTTTATAGATCCACTTGGAAAACTGCTTCCGTAAAACGAATTTAAGGGAATACGCATATTCTGTGAAAAAACTGACCCCTTGATCCGCCAACCCCTAAAAACTGAATAGTTGTATTTTAATTCGGCTATGATCTGATAACAAAGATAAATTATGGTTGAGTGGCTCATTAATTTTAATTAAAAATAAAATTGATTATTAACTCGAGCGGAGAGAACAATTGCACTTAACTCGGCTGTGGGAAAACTGGAACTTTTGGAGTTCAACACAGCGAGGAAAGGCCAACCCTCTGAGCACAGCTCTTTGCGTATCTGCGGCCTTTGTTCCTTTTACCAACTTATTTGAATATTTCATATGAACTTGATTTCGTTCCATTATTTTATGTTTACCATTTCACATTTTCTGATCTTTCAATGGATTTGTGCAACAGGTTTCCACTTTATTATTTAACGCTGCATGCTGCAAAATTGTTACTGTAATATTTTAATATTCTCAAGGTCCATAATAAATTATTTAGTTGCCCAATTCGGAGCGTTTCAAGTTTGAATTTTGCATCTGCACAAACAGAGGGAAGAGAAAACAATGGAAACCCTTTCTCGGATTCGACCTTATTTGGGCAGCGAGATGTCCTCGGTACTCCTTAGGTATATTTCCAACATTTGTAACTGCGACTGGAAAACAAACGGCGACTGGCCTTTGAATAAATTGGCTACAGCATGATTTTTTCGTTAGGGACCCCTCAAATGTCAAGGGTCGAACGCGGAAATTGTATTGGGAGTTATTTAAACGTACTTCTCTGGTTAGAGTACCAGCTTGATTTTGACACGGCAGACGTTTTATTTAATAAAATATTGCCTAGGCATTTACCTTTTTCTTAGTATTTCATCTCCTTACTAAATAAAATTTACTCTTAAAATATAAAAAACGTTCGAAGGTGTGAATTGGACTTCATCACGATACAGACGACGATAATGACGCAAACGATTAATGATAACTCACGACACCGAATGCACCAATCTGTTTTATCGCATCGTTAGACGAGACACGGATGTCGCTGATTCCCTAGACTCGAGTAAACTTAATCGACGTTAGACAAACTATAATCGTTCGGTATAAACGAGGATTCCCCGTCTGAATGTCGGAATTTGCATTTTACCTCTGTCTCAGCCTTGGGCTTAAAAACCAAAACACAAAAGCGAAGGAAACTGTGACAGCGGGTGGGGGGCAGGGGAATTCACGAAGACGCGGCGCGAGCGTGCGGACGTAAAATATTTCGAAGGATCATCCGAAGTTTCATCATAGTTCGTCCTTCGTCAGGTGACTTCATCGCCGGCGGCGAACGGAATTATCGGGGCCCGGGGATCGCACCCTAGGAACCTCCGCGTCGGCCGTTCGGCTTTGCCCGTTTTCGGAACCGGTGGACGACCCTGGGGATTATTCCGCACACGGTCATCAAGTATCGCGTTAAAGTCGACGGTGTTTATCCCAAGCGGTCCATGGATCAGGCTGGAATCATCAGTCCTCAGCTTCATAATGACGTATAACACGCATGGGGATTCGTAACACGTTCTGTCGTCGAAAAAATTTCGGAAAACGATTTCCTAGTGAATATAGTGAAACTTGAATAAAAAGTGAACTTGAGTGAATATAGTTGACAGAACCCACATCAGATGAACAAGATTGAACCAGTGAACATAACAGCAACCAAGCGTGGGTCTCCATGGTTATCTTAATCTTATCATTTAAACTACCGTTTGTTTCCGTAAATAAATTCCCTCCCTGTTCATTACTCCCGGACCTAATCGACTATTACAAATATGTAAACAAACGCTATTACCTCCTCGAATTTTATATGATCTACATTTAAACTTTCGATTACGGTTATACGATTCATAATGGTTATATGAATGTCTACCGATTGAACCACTCCTGTAACGTTTAGGACATATCAAAAATGGTCGTATCCTGAGTTCGATCCTATATAGTCCTACCTATATCCTACCGAAACGATTAACTTCTAAATTGTATATCAATATGTTTGCGTGTCTGTGTGTGTGCGTAGGTTGATAGGTGAGTAAGCATAACAAGAATAACTGAAAGCTGAACCGCCGAATCAGGTGCTGACGCATCATTCCTGACCTAGTTTACTAGGAGTGTTCAGCTGGGTCTACGGTTTCAAATTCTACTTTGTGACATATCTGCTTATACCAAGCAAATTGATAACACTACCGAAAATGATAGTCTCGTAATAAAATTCAGATCAAACGCGAACATTAATTCATATTGTCATGAAATAATATAAAAAGAGTAATAATTAGCCAATCTAAGTAAGGTTTTGGTTCTGATTCACAATAATGGCAATAAAACTCCGGTGAATGTATTTTATCTTTAAATTATTATAGGTTTTAAAATAAAGTACTTTCTATTTTTATAGACGTGCGATGTGATTGTATTCAACATGTACTTATCAACATTCGATTAGGATAAAATGTTATGTCCCCTATGCTTGAAAAACATGTCAAATGCAGGCGTACGGGTGTTAGAGGGATCTATCATGCTTTCATCAAGTTGACAACTACTGTACATACGAGTTATATATAGATGGCATTGGCTTTTTCATATATTTAAAAATTATCAGTCAAACGTTAATTAGAATCCTGAAGAGATGAGATTATAGTTTTATATGTTTTAGAAATACATTCTGAATATTTATAAAGAGCCAATAACAAAACAGTAAAATAGTGTATTAATTTAATGTTAATGGTACTTACGGTAAGAAGCGATGAAGGATGCGTCACCAATCTTCTCTGTACCTGTAGGTTCTTCCTGTAAAAAAATCAAAGCTGTTAAAATCTGTAGAATATTTGAAGGAACAAAATTTTGTTGAATGCTTACAAACTAGGTAGTCGAGACGATTGAAAAGCGAACTTGTTATGAACGTTCTTTTGAACAACTCAAGTCGTAATAGATTCGTGACTAGTCTATTGAGATCATAGGGAAGTATATGCGTACGTAACATGGGCTGTAAAGAACAATTTTTTGTAAAAATTGACATAAAGCTTGTACCCAGATTGAATACCGGCGGCGGTATGGAATCGTAGAGAAATTGAAAATTAATGCAAATAACGGAAATGCCAGGGCCGTAGAAGCGATTTACGCCGGCAGACGTAACTGGAGACCTCCCCCTCCCCGGCCACCGGTGTATTTGCGATCCCTTCTTATCGGTGAGTTACGATCCGAGCGTCATGATTTGTGTTGGCTCGTTTAGCGATCAAAGGTGCATCGGAGGGGGGCTAATAATAGGCCGCGCCGGTGAATAGCGTCCTGGCCCGTTTCCGCGCCGGTTATTATTGTTATTATTATCATCATCGGAGGGACCGAGAAACTGCCACGGAAACTGGCGCGGCCTCCAATTGGACCGGGATTAGCCGGCCGCAAGAAATAAACGCCGGTTCGGTTTATCGGTCTCCTTGTGAAACTCTTCGGCGGTCCTTATCTTTAAGCCACTCAGAAAGAAGAAACCGGGACAAATATCAATTCACGAATATAAAAAACCACTAATGTAAATTATATATTATCAGTTTACTTCCTCCGGTTGTATATTTCTCCAAAGCAGGTCGGTGCAAATGTTTACTCTATAACACGTTACATTTTTCGGTCGGGAACAGAGCCCGTTGCCAGGTTCCGTATAATATTAATCCTGTGACGACGCGCAGATTCATATCTGGCCATTAGCCGCGGGGGCGCTGATGAGGTTGTAAGTATGAGGCGGATTGGTCTCACTGAGAGAATCCCATGCAATTTGCGCGGGGACCGGTGCCGGGAGAAAAAAAAGACCCGTTGGAAACCCCATCAGTTTGAGCCCGTCCTGGGGCAAGTCATCCGCCCGGCGTTTAATCAGCGAAATGCGCTTCGTAACCGGAATTCATTGTTTCTCAGTTAGGGCAGAAGAACCATGTTTCGTTCTACGAGGCCGAGTCAAGTGAGCAAGAGAAGCTCATGATGGAACCTGATCTCGGGAGCAGGTTCCACATTACCAGTTCGACATTACCTCGCTCAATCTTCCAAGGAAAAAATCTTTCCTCTGGAATCTCTTAGATATTTTGTAGTAATATCCTACTATTAATTATTAGTTTATATTTCCACCTCAAATTTATACCGATAAAATATTTTTTTTTCTCTCTATGAAAAAATAATACCGGCCACCACGATATTAACCTTATAAATCATTCATTATAAATCCAAATGAAATATTTCCTTTACTGAGGTTTCATATAGTTTTAAGTAATTGCACGTCTCTGTTTACCTGACAAAATCGTTAGAATTACTTAACTTTAGCACACTTTTTTTATGCCCCTACATTATCTCGTGGTGGAGCTAAAAAGAGGGCAAATAATTTCTAAGAAACCGTGCCCTTCGAGTCAGAAAGATGACCTTGCGTTCTTGTGGCAGTCCTCGACAAAGGAGTTGAACCCGAATCCTGTATTACTTTCTTTGTCTCTTTGAATACCAGAACTATAAGAAATATTTTTATATATATCAACATTATTATAACAAATATTTGGGAAGATTAACATTATTTTATGATTGCACCTTTTACATGCACCGAGAAGCTTACTATTAAAATAAAACATTCTTACAAATTTGGTATTTTAGATCTTAATAGAAGTGGTAATCGAGAAATACTATCCACCTACTCCACATTATTCAAAGTTAACTCTTAGATACTGAAAAGTATTTTTTGGATTAATTTTATTATATTCGTTTGCAATTAATGAAATCTCAAATTAGCTAATCACAAAGGCAATTTTGCCTTTAATAAGAAATTGGCAATATTGAGAACTGTGTTTCTATATCCGAATTTATTGGATTACTTCAGTCTGTATTAATAACTGTTGAAACATAAACAGAAAAATACGGAAACTTCAGTACAAATCAGGATCAGAAGTCAAAATATTGTATATCCTACACCAGTTTTAGGATAATACTCTAATTAATCGGGATGACTAGGAAACTTCATAGTCTCCACCCCGAAAGAGTCATTATTAAAGTGGAAGTCAAATTAAGGAACCCATAAATTGGAAAAGGAATAGTTTTCCTCTTCTCGGAAACCTTTAGCACATAATTTCACGGGATCTTAGGCACAAAAGAGTAGTTTCAAGTGCAGAGGCTCCTTATAAAGGGGACCTGTCCAAGTTCCACCAGCAAAAGTTATGTGAATTATCTTCATCGATTATGGATCATACAGCGATTGAATCAAATTTCAAGTTCACCCGCCTTCCGTGAATACAGAAATATATTTTATCCTTCTAGAATTTTAACAGAATATAATCCACACGAATGCCGGCACGATATCAGCTTTCTGTAGTTTGCTTGTGTGTTGAGATTGTTAACTAACTCGGACTATTATTAGAAAACATATTTTTATGTGTTATATACATTTTTACATTAGGAAAGTTAGGTTCATAATTATGGAAGCTTTTAACAAATTATAGGACGTAGAACGTGGTTAGTTTACAAATACTCGGAGGAAATGCGAATGCGAATTGAACACTGACTGTGGAATTGATGATGCGTAAATATTAATTTAATTTTGCGGCATAATTTCTTGAACAAGGACAATGATAACAGATCATGGACATATCATACGCTAAATCCTAAATTTGACAATGAAATCTAATAGTATTCCTTAAATTTATTTAGAAAAGTAATTGAAATGTGCATAAAGGCATAAGTATTTGCATTTATGCCCGTAATGCCTTAAACTTCAGTTTGATTATGTGAAATTTTAGAAATGTATATGTTTATATACGTAAAAAGGCCTGCGAGATTATTATGTATTATATATAACTAGTACGTGTTATGTATAAACAATTTTGAAATTATTTATAATAAATATCAATAACACTTCCGTCTTGGCAAGGTGCTGTAAACCCTTCCTGTAAGAATTCAAATGAATTCGTTCAATAATCTAGTAATATATAACCAGGATCAAGCCTGAAAATAAATTAAAAAATAGTGCCTTATTTCCAACAGTTTACGCAATTAGTAGTTGAGCGTCACGAGAAATTTTAAAATTATAAATTCATCGCGACACCACACCTTGCTAAGAACTTCCCTGCATTCCTCGTTTGTCACGCAACTTGCTTATCAGACAGTGGACAATTATGTTTTTATGGGGGACTTGCCGATTGCAGTCTTGGTACTAATCGCACTTCACTAACCATTATATATTGAAATAACCCTTGAGTATTCCCAGTTCGAATGAAGTTTTTCTTCCCCTTGACTGTCGTAAGAAAGTTGCATACTCAATTGGGTTTCCGTAGCCTTCAAGTTGAAATTTTCACCGTAAATGGGTTATCAATATTTAGCTCAATACATGCACTTCAATTATTACAGGTTATGTTTGAGGACAGTAGATTATAATCCTATTTGAACCGATTAACTTGTCGGTGGAGAGAAACTGAACAAGCCTCAGATTAAATGAGAGAGATTGTACGGAAAAATTAGTTACGATTTAGAAAAAATAAGATGTCCTATTCTTCATGGGAGAAAAAAATTTAAATATAGATACGGAGAAATAAATAAAAGACGAAAATGTATTGCGTGTACAGAAATATCTCGACCCATCTCGTAACCCGATACGCAGAGCCATTCACCGCGGTAGTGCAACGCGTTCATTTTGTAAACTTGTCGACCCATTTCTTTTCTTTCGGTCAACAAACGAATTAATAAACTCCTCTCTGTAACGTGTAACACTAATTTTTTTTTCAACCCGGCTCTGTGAGGCCAGCGCTCCGTGTCCCCGCCGACCAAGCCCGGGGGGGTACATGCTAATGGAGGAAATGCCATTACGCGGTCGCCGGTAACCCATGGAACAGAACAAGCCTCGGAACTTGTACAACATTACAATATATAAATCGGCGGGTCATGAACTTGAGCATCCGGTACAACACCCCCCCAAACTCCTCCCACAAACCCAACCGTTGTCGTTAGTACGGGCGATGAGGGTTTAACAGCGGCGCCGTGTAAACGACGTTGTTGTAACTGTCCATGTTGTACGACCTGTACAGTTGGAGTCATGGGAATTCATTTCTGGGAAAACGTCAAATGTCGAGAGATTGGCCGGCTGGAAACATGACCCGGAAGGCCTTACTGAATAGACAACAAAAATATCCTAAATTCCAGTGGGCAAATTCGAACAGCAATAATTCAGCAATAAATAATCCAGTATAGTTTATTATTAGTGTCTGTTTTGCCATACTCGGGTTAAAATGACGATATTTTTAACTTAAGCCTTTTTTTTAATCCACATTTGTTCCGTCTTCCGAAAATACAATTTTTTTAGCAAATTTGCAATGTGTTTTCCCCGAAAATTTAATTTCAATTCTATGCTTCCTAACATATGTTTGACCGTTTCGGCCAGTTGCAATCTGCAATAGTGTCCATAAAATTAATATAGAACATTGAAACAGAAACGAATGCAAAACAAGGTGGTCTTCGACCAGGTCTAGGTAAAGATTGAATACCGTGTGGGAATACTGGGTGGATGAGTCACCGACTTCAACACCCATACCCGTAGTAACTAGGCCACTGTTATGCTCCTATCTTACAGTTTATTTGCCATAACTCGTGGATGAACTTGTGACAACGAAGTTCATACTGTCCTGAATGTTTACCACTTAACAACATGCCTCTCTCACTGCACGCACCACGCCATTAATAAGATCAATCTCGGTGATAGTATTAATATACATTTCATTAATCGGCGGTTTGATCAACACTCGGCGCCCGGACGTGTGGCATTTATTACTGTCAAGCGCTCAGGGACCGGACCTGTGAAACCGGACGGGGGAACAACTTCCGACTAACAGCACTGTTGCAGTTCAGGTTTCTGTTGCTTAACTGTCCCCCCGCGAGACCCTGTTGCCGTTCACCGTTCAAACACCGCGTCTGATACATGTCCCCGGTATATTGAGTTCAGAAAACGTTTTCTACAATCCTTTTATAAATCAAAAGAAAAATTAACATAAATAAATGCTAAAATACAGGGGGACTTCGTTTAATTCGCCTATTGCGTTCGGTCCCTGGTTCTGTCCTTTCGACCACATTGGCTACTGGACTTCCCCCATCATCCCGGTAGGCCCGTTGACTTAATTTGGTCCCAGAGTAAGCCAAACGTCAAAAAAGGAACATATCTAATATAAAAGGTTTGTTATTTATTATTTCAAAAATTTTATAATTACGATTATATAATTTATAGGTAATGGATAGAATAAAAAATACTCTACTTGTCACTACTAGATATATAAGGCTCATGCTACACGTCACGATTAGGAAACTGATATCAGCAATCGTTCAAATTGATCAAATTGCAGTAATTAATAACTCGCGACTTGATATCTGTGCGAATATAAATGAGTGCAGTTTTGCAGTGTAAGGTAATATGAATACAGTTCACAATCGGCCGTTTGAAATATAATGCGCTACCTTCCTACGTTTAAATATTCAGTTAACAATATCCTCAAAATTCTATTGCCCCTTAACCGTGAATAAAAGTATCGGTAAAACGTTTGAAACCAAGGAAACATTAAACGGGGAAGGAGAGAATAGCAATAGGCCTAAAATGTATCTTAGGATTAATAGCTTTATCTTTCTTGAAAGGAATGTTTTTTAAAATTTAATCCGATGAAAATAATTCAACCCTGATCATGCGTTAAAAAAGGCTGTGGTAAATAATTAATAAGTCGACAAACAAAAAACCGAGATAATTAACAAAACAATGTGTGTTATTAAAAGATTTCATTGTCCCTATATTATCCGGTACAGACTCATCATTCTGGCGGTGATAATGGGGCTGGGGTCAATCCTCAAGTTCTAGGCCCATCGACTTCATCAACATGACAACCTCCGTCCCTGACTGGTGTAGACAGACTAGATAGATGAACATGTCGGCGTCGTTATTGGATAATTCCGTCCATCGTGATTCCCTGTCATTGGTCCTCAATCATCTTTCCAATTAGACACTTAGTCGTGCCCGTGGAAGGCAAGGGAACGGTTACAACAGACGAATTGTCGTCGGTTCGTTGGGCTGTATAACGCGCCCGCTATACGGCGTTGTCCCTTGGGCTAACAAAGGCCCTTCAAAGTTAACAGAGTTGGTAAGGCAAAGGAGTTGGATAATTTCTGAACTGTAGAGCGAAGTTAATTCTCCAAATAAGTTGTTCCGGCCATTAAGGAAGTACTAAAACTATAGAGACAAATAAACTCATAACCGGATTAGTAATTCTTTTCAGCCCCGAGAACAAAATGCGAATGAATTCGTGCAATATGTAGTAAATTGTTTATGCAAAATATTCCTTATTAAGTGACACAGTACAACAAGAATCAATCATGGAGCACTAACATTTATTAAAATGACTAATCTGTGATTTGTCAGATTTCTGTATATTATTTAATTTTTTACAAGTGTTGAAAAATAAAAAAATTGTTACAACTATTTTTTTTTAACATACTTATGAAAATCCCTGATATATTTATTTTATATATATTATAATAGTAATACTCTCAATTATTTTTATATTTATTCAGTCTCCTGTATACGAATACATTTATATATGTTAGAATGGTCGGGGAATTTTCGTTTCTGTATTAACCTGGCGGTGCTGACAAATTAATCTTTGCCGACTGGAAGTGAATGGTCTACGGGGACGGGTAAGACCGGGGTACACGGAGGTGAACAACCTCCCGGCAAGAACTCCAGGCCACGGCCTCCACTCTCTCACACAATGCCTCGAATTACCCTCCCTCCCTCCCTCCCTCCATCGCAATTCAACTTCCGCCAAGAGGAGGGAAATCGCCGATTAATTCCACCCAAAAAGCTGGCCCCCCTGTCAAGAGATTACCGAATCAGACGGGTGACCAACGATATTCCTGTTAGACCTTTGAGACTTACAATCTTACAGTGTCGTATACCGAGTTCGACAAATGTTGTCACTTGCACTACAGTAATAGCTTAATTTTCAATGTTGAATTTTGATTAACCCTTTCTTTGTGATAAGGCGTTACGTACATGAAGCACTGTACAGAGTTTATTGAAGTTGAAAATGTCTGAAAGTTATTACTTCAGCTGTGACCCCTCGTCAATTCTACTAGTAAAACATATTTCTGTAAACGTAATGTACAATACATGTACGTGATATCTTTTAGGGAAGCCTGTATGACAACAGGTCCGCACCCACTGATTGTTTAAAAGCGCCTGAGGGAATTATATTTTGAGTTAATTTCCCCGGAATATGTTCCTCTAGAAATATACGCCTCGCGGAAAAACGGCCTACCGTGGGTCCCAGACAATGCCGGCTGTACGTCCTAATTGTGTTAGCGGACTCATTTGCATCCCCATGAGAACAGTTCCTGATTGAAGCATGTTTCATTTGAACGCGACGCCCCAGACCTCATTTAGTAGTCAATAACTAACTGTAAAATCAATTTATTTTTTTGCACTCCGCCTGCGAACGCAATTAGGCAATGCCAGAGAAATGCCAGGGAATACTGATGAAATAAGGGGAATATGATTTTCGAGTGTTTGAACTCAAATTGGGAGCAATATAAACCCTCGCTATGGACATTACTTTTCTGAAAATGATACACAGAATAGATGATTTTCAATTATACATTATATATAGTATTTACGTTTGAACACCTACTTGAAAGTAAAATAACAATATGAATTTTATACTACCGGTACATGGACATCAAGGAAATTATCATGCAGTATAATAATATTTATTTACTATATCGAATATTTGGCTCACAGAACTTTAAATCTTGTAGCGAATAGAGAAATTGACTGGTCATTCTCTAACCCAGTTTTATCCCCGTTTATTTCAAATATACGTTTCAATAAACATAAATGGACACTGTAAATTGGCTCGTTGGGGAACAGAAGGCAGAAATATGTATTCATTCTGCTTAAAAGGGTTCTCCTCTGGTACAGCAATTGAGAAAAATGTACTGGATGACACCGCAGGGATCGGTGGGAGTCCGAACGACGAGGAGGAATTGTTTTTTCGACACGTTCCCTACTGGCGTTTTTTCCTATGCGAAGGACCGTTAGCCGCCAAATTGTACAAAATCGGGTCCAGCCCAGTGGAAAATTGTGGTCGCTTTCTTATGGCCCCGGCCAATACGGCTCCTGCGACAACCAACATCGTGGGATCAAAGCCTCCCCAACTTCCCCCAATTCCCACTCGTCAAATAGAATCGCCAATTATTTGGTATTACAAATTTATCATGAATGCAGCTGTTGGGATGCTATTGAGAAAACAATTTTAGATTTATGCCACGGAAGAAAGATGGATAATGCTGGAGTACATTAACGGGAACCAGAACTCTATACATTCGATCAGTAGGAAAATACTAATGTGAACTTATACTTCTATATATGAGATTTTTAACGGTTAAGGAAATCAATGAAGTGAAGACATAGTGACGTCAAATGGTTATTATATATCTATAATGTTGAAATATTAATAGCAGACGTGGGCGCGTTGGAACTAGAACTTTATGTAAACGTGTGTTAATTTATATTGCATTAAACCAATTATTTCCAGTCTGTTCGTCCCGATTGTTAACGTGGGAGTAAACCATACACACGTAATGAGGAAATTACATCAAATACAAACATATTGGATCCAGCAATTCTCAGCGACTGGCCGAGCGAATCACCGACCGAAATGGAAGGTTTGTAACCGATTACATGGGAAATAAACCGAAATTAAAGTTTAGCCCCGCAATAAACAATTCTCCGCGGGTCTCGATCGTCGGCGTTTTCGATTGCGACAACCGAATAATTGGCCGCTGGAACCGAGGGCTAGAACGGTCCAAGGCGGTGGTCCCGGGGGGAAAATGAGATGTCCGACCTTTCACCTGCCGAGTTCGCGCTGCCGACATCATTCCAGAGGCTCACCTGCTGGAACGACCGCGAACTGGATATTTAAATATGGATTTGTCCTACACAAATAAGAGTGGGTTGTTTTTTACAGATACTATAATCTAGGAAAAACTATTAACTATTAATTAAAAACTATTAATTTAAAAATTAAACTGGATTCTAAAAAAACAGATAAGAAATCGTACGTATTCTTCTGGTATTGTAATTGATTTTAAAAATTATAAAATATGTTTTTGACTTAATAATTCCTACTTCAAGTCTACAAATTTAAGTAAAGGATTCTGCGCCTAAACATAAAATGCAGAAAGAGCTATAAATATTAAAAAAATATGAAAAGAGTGTTGTCAAACGTAACGATTCAATTTATTTTCGGCCCAACAATGGCAGGCCTTTGTACCAAACATGGTTGGCTCCTAATGAAATAAAAAATAAACTTAACTTAAAAATATATTTAAAATGCTATTAAATGTAATTATACGACAATTACAGTTTGAAGTCACGTTAAAACGTTAGGTTAAGTGGTTCAGCCGATCCAATTAATAGAACATCTGGTTCTATATTTCATACGTGGAGACGCATCTGTAACATCTTCGTTTACCATGTAATTTTATTCTTCAGTTAATGGCGGTCAATTTTCAGCGTAAATTTTAGGTTTACAACAACATAAATTTCTGAATGCGCACCCCTATGGATCAAAGTGATGAAAAACCGGGACCACTTCCTTTAATTTATTTAAATTAGGTTATTTAAATAAAATAAAATTGATAGATCAGAGAGTTCATATAAGGGATTTCTCATCAGTAATTTCTAAATTTAACACAACCGCTTTTATTACATTCCATTGTTATTCCATCAAATATAATGTGAACGTGCGAAATAATCAATATCCTGACATGAGAACTGATAGTAATTGATAGACTTGGTTATTGTAGCTGACATAAAGCGAGTACTAATCTGATATCCTCCCACAAGACATAATTTTTTTATAACATTTTATGGTGTATATTTAATTCTGGTTTTTATTGTTGATTATATCTTAACCGCTGTTCGCGTGCTATTTTTTATGCTAATATTTATGTACACCTTACTTGTTCCTATATAATTTCAAATAGTTAAAAAAATAATAATTCCCAGAGAATGTTTTATAAGAAATGGAAGCTCTAAGGTTGTTCTTTTTCTTTGGTATGCTTCAGGTTCATTTATTACATCCACCAGAATGTGGATTTTAAATTCAATTGTAAAACTGTAATCATTTATAAAAAATATGAATGAAATAAAATAAAATACTTGATTAGGGAGAAGGAAGAAATACATAACACGATTTGATCAAGGTTTTAAAATTCCCCGCTGATTTATCGCATCAGGAAGGACCACATGATCAAGGACAACGCAGTGCTACCAACGATTCCTAAATGAACAGAACCCATAAGGCAAGAGCCCAGAACCAAGAAGTCCACGGAGTCCAACTCGCAACAAAACTGGTTTCGGTCGCGGGCATTCTTCAAGCGAAGACATGCCGCCAAGGCTCCTCATTTATCAACCGGCCTCCGCAATGCTTTAAATGGAGTCGTGAATCTTCGCCCTCCTTATGAACTGGGAACAATTCAATTCGTGAGAAACTGGAGAGGGAAGATGGCCGCCCCCGGTTCCCGGCGTTCCGACGGAAGAAAATGGAATAATATCGTTATATTACCGGTTACGCTATATTACCGGTTATTCTCTGACAACACTATGGTAATGGATTTGATTCTCCTTTCATGTTTCTTGATATTATGCAATATTTCTTTAGATATGATATACGTTAGCGAATATCAGTGCCTGAACTTCGTATAACATTTAATTGTTAGATAATATTTGTGAATTGTCATATTACACAGATGCATGATAAGGAAAGCTAAAATGAATTAAAGGACACTTCAAAAACTAAAAACCCTAAGAATTATAATTGTTGCATAAGAACATAGTACAGATTCCTCATTTTATAATTTAACTAAGCTGGATTGCAGAACTTCAAACAGTATTTCGTACAAAAAATTGTTCTTTAGTTTAAAAAGGCACTTCTTCTCTCAAATATTATGAGTAGTATTACAAAAAATGTAGGTTCACCTGCACGACCGGTTTCCTCGAATGACATAATTTGTATAATATATATGTTTTCTACTTCTGTAGATGTTCCGATCGGACCAAGATATGCCCAATTATGGGAATCGTAAAAAGAGTTTAACAAGTTGAATTCCGGTAGTCTGAACTACCGTTTATGATAATTCGAGGGCGAGACCAGACCGCTCAGAAAAAGTGAAACTGGATATAGTTTACTATTTTTTGTTTTTCTTCAGAATTTCACCGCTTATATTTGTACACTTGGGTAAAATTTGATATTTTACATTCATACGTTATCAGAATGTTATGACTCAACAAAAAGAAGTAAGCTGATGAAGATAAACTACCTTCCTTTATTATTCTGGGCTGTTAACTCATATAAAATTAAATTAATTTATAAAGCGCGTTTCAAATATAAGCGCAAAATACTTAATGCCGGTCACTTAAAATATGCAAAGTTATGCTCTTTAAAGTTGATTATTAAAAAAGTTTAAATTGGACCTAAGTCCCTGAAATTACAGTGCACTCTGCATAAATTCCCTGCCGCCAACAAGAGTAGAACTTTAACTCGCTGAAACAACCGCCTGACTCATTTTTATTTTTTATTAATCTTTTAAACCGGAGTCTTTTATACAAGGCAAACTTAAGAAGGTAAAAAGCCAGTTCCTTCAGGACACAAACTATAAAAGTTTGTTTTCCTTCTTACAGGAAAATATCCTTAAAATTGGAGTAGGGTCTAGAATTTGTGTCACGTCAATGTCTACAGTTTACCTTTTGGGGGTAGACAGATTTTTAAATTTCATCGAACCCACTCATAATTGGGTCCAGTTTTCCAATTCTAAATACGAAGCAAATTAAAGTTTCAAATGAGGCCCTTTTTGGGCGCGTGAATGTAAGGATCACGTTTGCCGCCTTAGCCTTGAAAACTCTCATAGAATGGGTACAGAAGTAAATACCTAATTAACACTTCTGAGTACCAATTTCCGCCAGTCACGTTTTAATAATGTATCTGTGGTGTCACTTCAGTTTGATTACACGCTCGAATTGAGAACAAGCGGTGATAACCACGTGATAACGCCACCATAAGCTGGACCAATGGGCGAGCGGACAAGTTTTCGGGGCAAATCTTAAATTCTATAGCTCCCGACGTGCATAATATAGCGCTTGTTAGTGATCTCCTTAACGCCACATTTTATAGGTCAGCTAATATTTAAAACAACTCAATCTCTATTAAAGGCACTCTCGTTTTTTGAATGTCTGAAACGCACATTTGAATTGTTAAAAGCCATTTAAACCTTAGAAGGGAGAACTGTTATACTTAACTGTAGTTTCTTAGATCTAAAAATGTATACACTCAAGGAACATTTGGTCCGCAACTGGGACAGGGTCGCTGTAAGCACTAACCTATGCCCGAGTAGTATTATTAGTCCAGCACATTCATTAGAACACTAGATATGATATACCTGTTTTTTGGTCTGCGAGGGGTTGGGATACTGTAGGTTCGTGATGTTTCTGTCTCCTCTCGCTGGTTTGGTCTTTTGCTAGACCGGTTTCGGCTGCTCGCCATCTTCAGTAGCGCTACTGAACGCTACAACATCACGAACCTACAGTAACACTAGATATCATTTTTCCTGCTTTAAAATAAAGTATTCTATTTTGTAGGTGGCGTACAAACAATTTGGCGAAATATATTTTTTGTACTATCACTGGCGTCGGGAACAAGTTGACTCATTATGACCAGAATGCTTTTAAAGAACCCTTCGGTAAAAATACATTTTTATTTCTTGCAGATGATATATTCGTGTAAATTATATCTTTATTAGAAATCCAGTAAATTACATTCTATTTTTATAGTGGTTTTGTCAGTGCGTTTACAGTTGATTCTTATCAATCCCTGTAAGGGAAAATTCGATAAATAAAAGGGAGAGCTAATAGCCCGTACTTCCTGTGCGTCCTGAGAATGTGCTGTGAGTAAGAGAGCGGTAACTATGTTAGTGATGCTGTGGGTCCTCGACCCTGGGGCCAGCGCCTGAACGGTGGGTGGGGGCGGGGGGCAGGGGCGAGGGCGCTGAATAACGGGCGCCACTCGAACGACAGGTGGGGCCCCACTTGCGTCACTTTCGGCGTTTCGCACCCCCATTTGTTTTTACCGGCCCCACGCTACGCGTCTCCTCTCCTGACCTAAAGAGGAGTCTGACGTTTGACTCGCCTCTGACTGCGCCTCGGGGTCACCGGTTACGGTAGAAATTATGCAGGGACAGGAGTGGAGGTGACTGAGATGCTGAAAAAGGGACATTCGGTCACTTATTGTTTACACTGTCGCCACCGTGCCTAAAAGATAAATTGATCCCCAAGCAGTTTATTAGTTGCGAAAAAAATTCCTATCAATTGTTCAACAGATAACGCCCAGTAATTATAACTGTAGTTTTCACTTTTAAAACTCTATGCCCTCAATAACTTGCTATCTAATGATTAATGAAGACTTTTTCGATCATCAAACAATTCGTCACACCTGCTATTCCGAAAATAGCAGATGTACTTCATGAGGAATAATTATCTACCACCATGTCAGTACCGCGGTATGTAATTTCGGGGCTTTATTCATGATTTGTCCCACTTTTACTAAGTCAATACGATTTAAGGTCTTGTTAAATTATCAATGAACTAACAACCTATGTGGTCCTAGCAATCACAACTAAAAGACAAAAAGATTAAATTTCTCTTGTAAAAGAAGGATGTGGGTAAAAGAGCGAAAGAGCAGGTTATGAAGTACCTACATAAAATCATCCAATGTACTTATTTCACAAGGCCATTAGCATTTTAATGAAAGAAATTAGTATTTCAGCATGAAGTATTGTAGTATATAATACTTCATACTTAGCGTATCGAATTTATTGCAATATAAAACACATAACGTCAGCATGAAATTAATGGAAGGCGAAATCCCTGCACGTGTCCCATGTGTCCTGTTTCGGCTGGTTAACGTCGAATTAAAACAGATGCTTCCAAAATTGAAAACAGACTTTTGTCTATGTCAACGAAACCCTGCATAATTTTATAGAATGAATAATAAATAAGGCGGCACTGAAACCCTCTACAGTTACATAAACGCAGACAAACAGTTTAAAATACAATAATGAAAAGCATTTTTAAATATGCTCCTTTCAGACTTAATGAGAGTTTACAGGTCTTCTTCAACGACCCAAGCAACCCACCGTATAAAGCATTATAAACCAGGAAAATATGAATTTCAGTGCATTAATATTTATTTACTCGTAACGTCCGTTCCGCGTTGTTTGATATCGCATTACCATAGTTTTAACCTGTTGGAAATAAAAATTCAAACAAATTAAAACTAAAATAATTCAATTAATTTTTAATCATTTAAAAGCCCCACGAAACGTGGACAATGAGAATTTATTAATAAATCACATAAAGTGATCGGTAGTGAACATGTTTAAATTTAAGACCTCACAATATGGTAATAAATGACAAAAGGGTAGAGATGCGCAGATGGAGACCATAAAATATATGCGGACGTTCATATGTACACGCCCACACAGAAGCCTTCATCACTTCGGTAAGTAACCAGATTGGAGCATAATGGCTGCAAAGGGAAAAACCAAAAGAAGTGGTTTGAAACCGCACAGTAAATGCTCCAAGAATTTCAGTTGTAAATAATAACAAAAATGACTTCTGTCTATAAATAATAACAGTCTAGTAAATGTTGGTAACCCTACATTCTGCATTTAATGTAAATAAATATTATTAATTGCGCATAATAAATAAAGTTAAAAAATGAATTTTTCCTATAATAACTATGACGAAATGTTTACATAAAAACGTAGTAATAATAAAGAGGTTTCGATCGACGTTGGAATAACTGCGCATTACCTATTGGCAGGTTGTTAAGTCTGTATAACAGACAAGGAAGGTCTGCTGGAACTTGGAGAATTTATTAAAAGGCGTTATGAAAACGTACTTTTATTCGCGAATAAACTAGATCTTTTCAAATATATACACTACAGATAGTGCAAAATGACTTTGCCGGGAACGTATTATGCCATCCACAGTCACCGCGGTGTCCACTCCATCAAGGATCATTTAATAAGAAGAAAAAAGGATTGATTTAAATTCCTGTTAACCTTTATACAATCATTTGCACATACAATCAGTGATATGCTAAATAAGATAGCCGGGGCTTCAATGCCATTGGGGTTCTACAACCAGTAATGCTGTTTTTTTCCGACGTTTACAGGAAGTTGGGATAATTTTTAACTTTAGGTTTTTTTCGTGTATTGGGAATTGAAAAAGGTTGCGTAAGATCTCGCCAACCTTCAGAAACGATACAGAATTATTTAAAATGCGTATTGCGTTTTAAAAAAATCTTTAGCATATGGATAAGTGCAAAACAAGATTTAATTAGCTGCACAGAAATAAATTTAAAAATGAATAAAGAATTTATATATAGTGATGAAAATGACTTCATGTCAAGGTAAGTTTTGCATATATTTATTTTATCTGACGACGGTTATAACCTTTAAAAGCTGATAATTATTGTTGTTATATTAATTGAAACTGTAAATGTTCAAAGCAAAATAAATGTGCCCATATTGGCGCAATTTCCGATATGCGCACGATTCTCTCAGGGCTCTGATATTCTGTGGAAACCAGAATGATACAATTTCATTGGCAATTTCTCGCATTGGATCTACTTCCTCGTTCCCCCTTGCGCTGCGTTCAATAAATACGGAACAAATCGAGAGCGACAGTTTGTGTTAAAGGTAGAACGGACATATAGGACGGTGGGCGTTTGCGCTAACGCCGATCGGAATGCCCGAGACTGTTCCCTACAACATTCCTGCCGCATTGATCACGCTCGTGATTCACCGGCGCAGTCGGACAAAGTAGGCCAGGTTAGTTTTCGTCCCGGGAAATAAACAGAAAATTTATCTCTTCCATTATACAGCTTTCGTGTCCTCCCTTCTCGTGACGCTTGACGAAAACGTTTAAGTATGGAAAGGAGTTAAAAAATATGGTCACGAATCAGACCATTCTGTTCTGACGGCGACCGACGCGGCTTGCGTATGAACAGCTCTTGATTACTATAAAATGTTAATGCCGGCATGAATGTTTAACTTAACATATATTAACATAACATATGTTTTAACTTAACATGTGTTTAACTTGGCTGACCGTAATTTCTATGCCGAAGATTTATGACGTAAATTTACGAGTTAATACACTCCATTCCACTAGGCAAACGTATACGTTTCTGTAGTATACATCTTCACCATAAATAAAATATTAGATCGCGATACCTACCGAACAAAACGAATTCTCCGTTTGAAGATGAATTTTAAAAAATCGTTACGTAATGGGTCAAATAAGGAATGATGAGCGAGAATTTCTTATTTCATAAATGTTGAAATTTAATAATTTTTAAATTAAATTCTAGAAACCATACAAAGAATATATTTTTCGATAAGATAGAACTATTTAAATGATCGGAAACTTTGATATGTGCAAGGGCTAAATATAATCGAGGATATGTTTATAGATCAAAATCGCAAGAGGATATGGGTCACGGAAGGCAGAAATTCCCAAAGATGATTGCCATTGAATTCGAAGAAAGGCCACGTACCCGGTCATTTAATAATAAAGCATGAATAATCTGTCTGCAATATTGTGAAAGTAAGTCCTTGAGAAGGATAACAAAGACAAAGCGCCTTCCGGTTCGGGCGTCTCGATTGCAACCATGGTATAGTCCGTGGGTGAATTTCGGTGATCCTGGATATATTTTATCCCCAGTACCGAAGAAATAACACGTTCTGGGCAATAAAATTGTCGATAAAATCACAATTTAAAAATCTCCATTTTTTACGGAAGAAATATTACGGCATTTTGTAAGGATCCAGGTTCTAAAGAAGAGGCAATTTGTAATAAGGAACCCGAACAGGAACCCAAAGTGTAATAATGCAAGCACAATGACTCCTCTCCAAATGAGTAGTTTACATAAATTTTATTCGAAAATTATGAGTAAGGTCACAGATATTGACTAAAAGGTAGACTAAAGAGTTATACAAAGTATAGTGCTGTACGTTTATGTGGCAATTTTCTTTAAATATTTTTTCTGAAATTAGAATTAATTTTAAATATTTATCCAAAAAATTATCCAATAGATAACTATTGGAAGCTTGGCGTCTGCCAAATCCCCCAAACAAGAAAGGATTTACATATATCTCTCGAAAGTAATTAGTATATTATTTTATAATAATTTCGAAATTATATTTCAGTGAGGAAACCGGATTAAATAAACCCCTCCCTGGGGTCAGAATCGGGTCAGGATTGCGTTAATTCGGCCGTGAATCACACAATACGAAGAAGCCGCTGGTTCCGCCTACTCCCGAACCAGGTTTCCTCCACGACCCAATGATCGGTCCAGGACCCTCTCTTCCCGGGAATCATGACAGGAACAGGAAATTTCACGCTGTGTGGCATTCACGTGACGACCGGCCGGGTTTTTCTGAAACTGGTTAACTTTAGAGGGGTTATCGTGAAGGGGATATTTCGCGAATAATGCAACCGGTTGTCTCCTGGTTTTAATTGAAAAGAACCGAAGCGACAAATACAAAAGTATAGTTGATCTAATAAAATACGCGGGGGGTCAGAACGAATTTGTCCCTTGCGGACTTGACCAAATCAAATTTATGTGAATGCATGTAGA
This sequence comes from Lethocerus indicus, assembly GCA_019843655.1. Classification (NCBI taxonomy): domain Eukaryota; kingdom Metazoa; phylum Arthropoda; class Insecta; order Hemiptera; family Belostomatidae; genus Lethocerus; species Lethocerus indicus. The sequence goes on from JACDQD010000008.1 coordinate 16,182,538, forward strand.
CAGAGAAAAATAATTGCAGGAAACAATTTTTCAAGCTATTCTCTCACTTCAATTTAGGGTAATGTGACATGATAACAACTGTAAATCTTCCAACAATATGCGTACAACCATAAATTCTCATATTACTACATGTCAGAGAATATTACTTAAGTAGTTGTCCGGATGTTCCCGTTCAATAACTCGAGTTCCACCTGCCACGAATCCTACGGGATGATGATGACAGGTGTCCCGAGAGTCCCCGTGAGCCGGACACTTATTCCGTTCCGCCGCCGGGCGACAGAAACGAATCACCGGGGACGAGGGAACGTAAATTCCCGGCATCCGGGCTAAATATCCGTCCCGAAACACGGGAGGACCGCCGGGATGATGATAGGGGGCACTTTCACGTGGACGAGCGGGACTCTCGCAGGCAGATGACTAACGTAACGTTATATAACTGTTTCGGAATCGGCGCTAATGCCCCGGCCGGGCCAATCTCGTCCGTCCGTATAGAATTTTGAGACCGACGCACGAAACATCCAGTCTGGCGGTTAACACGAACTTCGCCACACTGCGGGCCTCAAAAATAAAAATTTATAACGAAATAAAAAAAAATATCTGTTCCCGAACTAAGGTTCCAGGATACGTACCTATAAGGTAATCCACCAGCAGTAACACTTTTCTTCCAAGAACAGTCCTGGTATTAAAACTTACATATAATCTAAAATTTTCTATTTTATTTTAACATCCACACGTGTTTAAGTATTTTAAATATATATCACATCTCTTATACTACTAGTTTTATAAGGTTGGAGTTGTCTTAAAGGAAGAGAAAGGGATAACGCCTGAATTCACAACCACGAACCGAATATACATTCGAATATCCGAAACGAATAGGATCAGATTATTCGATATTAAAATGAAAAATACAAAACAGGTCTAACTGATTATACCAATGAAGCTTGAGAAGATAATAAAGAACATCCTCAATATTAGGTTTTAATCCGGTTAATAAAATACCAATATCAACAATACTAGTTGATACCAGTCTCTGAAAAAATTCTGAAAAAAATAAAATTTCAATTCTATTCAATGTTTAACAATATTTCAAGGAGTCCCCGTTTGTCTATTTCTAGAAATATTACACAATAGGAATAGGATTCAGATAATTGGATTGAAATTATAATAGAATTTGTGTCGGTTTTCCTTTCTTACACCTTCTCTCTGTTTTACTCTCACCGGCCCATCTTTTTTTTCATCACGCTCCAAATATATACCGTTGTGCTCCCCCTCCTCCTTTCTCAGTTGCAGTTTCCCAGTTACGAATATTGAGCAGGGACAACATTTATACGAAGAAACCTACTACTCACTAACGATGTGTTTAATGAGCGCGGAGGGTTTAAACAAAAACTGAAATGAGTAACAGAATAACAATAGGCTGATTGTATGCATTTTGTACCAGACTATTTTCTACAAATAATAGTATAATATATGGAGCAGTCGCTGTTGGAAAATTATATCCACTCCCAATATATCCCCAACTAAGTGATAAATTTATTTGGATTATTATTATTATAATGATATACTATACATTTTATTAATTGAAAGGACAGATAGTGCTAAAATATGTTGATGCATATGGGACTTAACCAAATGACCCTGTCACAGATTTCCATATTATTAGTGCTGCAGATGGCATCATCGGGGAGTGCTCCATTTCCCCCACGGTCGGAGAGCTCTTCATTTCTCCCGCCGTCCATCTTTGCCGGCTCCCACTCTTCCCCAAGGATCCCCACTCTTCCCACCCCCGTCCTCTCACTCCCTTTCTCCTTCCCACTACTTTCCCCACCCCGCTTGGGCTCCTCCGACGACTTCTGCGCCCGAATTCCTTTTGCGTCGCTCCCCCCGCGCCCGATGGGGCCGGGCCACACCCACACGGCTACCCGATCAAAACAAATTCGACCTTTGGAACCGTTGCTTGAACCAGATCTCGAGAATCGCCCCCCCCGTCCCCCCACCAACTCTTCGGGCGTTCTTTCCGGCCGGCCTCACTGCGTCATTTCTATAATAAGTTTCTCGGTCGTTCCCTTCCCGGTTGGACGACTGCATCCCTGCATAAATTTACTAAATACATTGACATGTTGCAAAAATAGATCAGGTTAAAAGTATTTCTCATGTTATATTCTTAATTCCTTAAAACATGTTTTTCATCACGGTAAACCCAATACACGCCTTCGACTGTAATTCCTACATTCCATTTGGGATTGCGTGCGTAACCACTAAATAATTTTTCATAAGGAGTATGTTAAAATAAAACATTTGACAGTTAAATAAATTTGCCGCGATATATACGTTAATTAACTATTTTAAATGAATTAAACATTCAGAACTGTTTACATAATGCCTCTTTGAATGGCTTACGTTTAGTCGGAGGGATATAAATAACCTCCTATATTATTTCAGTGTGTAGAACACATCTACCTTTCGCTTCCGTTGGATGATGAAACATTAATAACGTAGTTAAGATTAAATTAAGGAAAAAAAATATACCAAATGATTACACACACGAAAATTTGTTGGCAATTATATTAGACCGGCCAGCCATTAAATCATGCGCGCGCTATAATTAAATTACCTAAGGATGTGAAAATCCGATGGTTAGAATTCTTCTGTGTAATATGGGTACATGGAAATAATTCTACTTGAAGTTTAACACAACAGTTAACATTCATCACTAATATTTAATTGTTAATTTCTGTATCAAATTTAATTGATCCTATAAAATTTTTTAAATTGATCCTTCCCATACCCGAGTCAAATGCAGTGAAAGTAATCTGGTACAATTTTCAAAAGGTTTTCTATTCAAGAGATTTGTAGTAGTTCCCAAGGAATTCTACTTTTAATGACTACACTGGTTTATATGTTTGCCTCCTTGTACTATTATGGAAATCATATCAAGAGAAGTTCTGCAATTGTGAAATAATGAGAAACCACCGTCTCATGAAGGAGTATGTCGCAGTTCAATGAACAATGAGCTGCATAATTCTAATTGCCTGTAATTAAACAATATTTAGTATGTTTCCTCTACAGAAGATTGCGTGGCAATCAATCTCGCCAACTCTTTTGGTATCCAAAACGCGTTTGGAGCAATTCAAATGAGCCGACGGATTAAGAAATGACCGTGGGCATTGTTTCCGTTTCCCTGATATTTAGGCAACTGTGTGCCCGCCTGAACAGTCATCGGTCGTGGGCGGGACACGTGAAACACATCACGTGCCTTTATCGGCTTAAAAATATGTAATCACGCGTCGTTTGAAACTGCATTCCACGCCTGTGGCTCGTTCAAGGCTGCCTTCTTGAACAGATAAATAATTCATCGAGCCCAACCCCCTCCTCCCCTTCCTTCGGTTGTGGACCGATCGATAGAGTCTTTTTAATCTATTTAGATTTAAAACAATTCAAACCAGTCCATTATTAACGAATGGACAAAGGGGCAGTCGATGCAAAGGACAACTGAAAGAAATCGAAACCGAATCCATTTTCAGATTCACTAATTCCGGATTTCCTCAACCCTTTCAATTGTAATAACTATTCAGAAAATAACATAGCAAATGCATAAAAATTATTACAGTAATCGCACCCAAGTGTCTTTCGCCATGAGCCGGGTGTCATGCCATCGGACGTATAATTAGAAGAAATATATATTTGGGGGGGGGGACAAGTAATTATTGGATAACAGGATAATGTAAACTACTTCAATCCATGAAACGTACCTATTATACAAAATATTTCGTATTATAAATATGACGTTCAATACAGTTTCAATACTGTTTTATTACATTTAGTAATACTAATAAGTTGAAATAACTGACTTTGGTAGTATAAGATGCTTTTATGTCTGTGGACTGGGCGGTTTAGCCCGGGGGTGTGTCCCTCTGAGACACCGGCGCCCGGACACATTTATCCCGGGAAAACCCCCGGGCAGCGATAGGCCGAGCGCGCATCAGATATTCACTCGGGAGAAAGTCATGTGCCGGAAACCTACATCGTATTTTTAGAGGCGGTTTAGCGGCGGAGGGGCCGACGAACGGAGGCGGCGGGTTCAACGACTGGGACGCCCGATCGCTGTCCCCCAGGAGGGCTCAGCACCGAGCCTTTCCGTCTCGGTAATCATACTCCGCTCTACCCTAATCAGTGTTCCTCCCAATTCAAGGAACTGTACGCTACGGAGGCCCCTTATAAAGGAAAACAGATGAGTGTCTATATTTAGTGCGTATATTGTACTTCTAGAAAAATGGTAACTTTTTTCCTCAACAATGTTCTGCGATTTTCCTTAACCGTTTAACTCACATTTCTTCTGACCTCTTTCATTACTGATCTATCGTTGTTTCTAACATAACAAAAAGATACGGGAACGAATCGCCGGAATCAATTAATTAGAACCTTATGTTCATTTATTAGTAAGAACATATTCTTACGTCAGAAACGTCTTACACCACAATAGGCAGGTAAGTATTTATAACGGTTACTTATCATCAGCTAAAAAAACTTTTGCGAGCATTAATTTCTCTACAGGAGACAACGCGATTCTGATATATGCCCACAAAAAAAAATCGAGACAATTTCTTTCTATTACCAGTCAGTGATTTGATACGGGCTCTTTAGAGACGATCGTCATTAAATGTACCATTAATAAAATTACAAAATAAATAGGTTCGATCGAAACAAACGGTGTGCCGTGTTTTGCACCCGTTATTCTTATATTTCATTAGAACCGTGCCACAACGAGTCTTATCTACTGGAACCCGATATAGAGGAAACAAATAGATATTTTAGTAATGACGCTGCAGTAAGCATTAAAAAGAAGCTAATTTGTCAAGTTACTAATTTCTTGAAAATAACATTAAATTATTAACTATTAAACACTTGAAGATTCTATAGAACATATTTTTAGAATTTAAACTTCTTTGGAATGAAGATCAGGATGAAGTTTCTGTGTTATCTAGTTATCTAACGAAGTTTTTCTAATCTCGTTTGCTAGGGTTTGGAAGACTACCATTATTGCCATCCTCCGTTTTCAGTTGCAGATTTGGTCTAGACGAATTCCCTTACACTTAATAACAATGAAGTGATAGGGAAGAATACAGTACAATACTATTCTATCGAAGATGGTCATAAGCTGAAACCACTCCAGCAGAAACTGCCGGAATGAAGACAGAAAACTGCGCTGATATTTAAGTTCTGGCAACCAGAGTTTCTTCGCTTTTTCCCCCAACACGAATTCAACCGTGCAGTCGATGTCCTTTTCATTTCATCGGTCAAAAAATCAACAATTCAAGCGGGTCCGCCTTCGGGCGTCCGATACGGCATTGTAATATCATGGAAGGAGGCCAACTCGTCCCCTCCACGGGTCCCGGCCCTTGTTCCCAACGGACAATAAAAGTCGGAGTAAAAAGGAGATGAAACAAAGAGTGAGCTTTGCCCGCCTCATTTCCATATTGGCTGAGGCCATCGGGACAGGACTAGGCCATTAGGGCCCCCGCACAAGACCAGGCGGACCTAGAAAACCCACCCCCCGGGGCGTCCACCGCGCCCTACGGATACCGTTTACTAGTTTCGAAAGAAACCGTTCAAAATCCGTTTCGCCAACTGTTACCCAATGGACGGCATCAAATATCAACTTTTTAAATCCAATTTACATCCGAGTACTTCACTCTTACAATTGTAAACAGGAAGGCAAAACGCTATTTTCAAGATAAGTGGGGGCCAAAAATCTGTGTTTCTTAATTAGCCGATCCGCGGAGAATAAAATATTCAGCAGAACAGATCGCGCCAATGTCAAAGTGGTGAGAGCATTCAAAGCCAAGAGCCGAAGCCAAAGATTCCCAGTTCTGATATTCATTGACGAGACTCGGTGCGGAAAATTTTAATCCCACTAAATTTGAATTTGCAAATTTCCCTGTTTCTTATTTTATTGTTGTCAATCGCCGATGGCCTACTCGGGGTACGTCATCGCGCCGCCGCTCGAGTCCCCGGCCAATTGTCAAGTTTGGGACGAGCCAATTGGGTAAATTTATTTGTACCGTTAATTTGACTGTTTATATTCAACGTGACGTCAATTTCTGACGTGTCTATTCGACTTCGCTCTATCTAAATGCATTCGAATTGCGGATTGTGTCACTCACACATTCCGTCGTGGAACGCTTTCCACGCCGTTAAATGCATTAAAGTGTGCTCTAGACTTGTTTAAGGGCTTTCATTAAATAAAATATAATACACCCATTTCAAAAACGGTTATTCACCGATTTAAAATGTTTATTCTACCAGGCCCCTGTATAAAACATATATAATATTATTAAGGACATTGAATGTCAGGGCACAGTAACAGAGTGCTAAAAGTAGGAGTTAGGAGTGAAAAACGACGGCGTTGATGAGCCGAATGGGGCCGAATTTACGCCTCCTTGCTCGCATAATTCGTCAGGTATTTAGCGAAACTAATTATTTCGGTGGAAAAAACCCTATAATACAGAATTTTTAGGGAAGAGACCCGCCGTTTTCTGCTTCCCCTTTTGGAATTAACATTTACAGTAGATTGAACCAAGCGCCTGAATCCCTGAACCAGGGAGCGATGACCTGCCGCGTTACAGTTCTCTCTACTATTCTTCATTCAGATCCGCCATTTATTTCTCAACATCTCATTATGAACTCAACATATCTCAACCTGTAATTATGAATCAGGCGCTATTTTTTAAAATACTTGTTCCTCATTATTATAAATATTCATTAGTAATATGATTACCTATAATTTTGTAACAAACATATTTTAAGTAAGATCATGGCTTCTTAAGTAGCAAATTAAAGCACAATATGCTAGTTGATCACATTCATTAATATTCCGAATGAGTCAACCAAGTATTCCTTGGACCTGTTAACCTAAATAGGCGTGTCAATTTCGCCTTGTGAGTAAACGAAGAACATGAAATAATAATTTTAATTCTCAAAAATTATTATATCGCATTGAGTTGGAAACAGGTACCTTAAATATTGTGCTGTCTTAAACAAATTTTGTTTCCAAAACTCATGTTCCAAGGGGTAATGATTTCATCGAAAATTTCTTCCGATGGATTCTTCATTCCTTTTTCTTTGGCGCATAAATCACACACCCATAAAACAGAACCCATTGCCCGCTAAACAAGAAACATCGCTGCACGGATAGAATACGGTCAGGGTCCAAGGCATTCGGTTATATTGGTGCCGGTCCTAAGAATCAGCCGGCAATCAGAGACCGGCGGAAATTTACCGAAGAGTCAGGTACCGAAAAAATAATACAAGCGACCGGAGTACAGGTATAGGATGTCGCCGGGATGAACATCAGGGACGGGGTAAAGGGTGGGACCCGGCCCAAGGGGGTGGAAGCGGCGAACTTGAAAGTGATCCCGCATGGGGTTTTATTGCCACAGAGGGAAAGGGGGAGGAAAACATGAGTTGAATGCCGGACAGTTAACTTGTAACTGTACGCCATATATATGTCCTGTAATTTAACTACCGGTTTCTGCGAATCAAAGCCACCGCGCAAGTCCCTTTCTGCAATCGCAACCCGAGAAAGGTTGCGGACCTGAAAGGGAATTTTAGGCCGCTATTTACTGACAAAGTTGTCTTGGAGGTTTCTTATTCTCTAAAAATATATTTCTAACATAGACCTGGATAAGCCGGCGGCATTGTTCCATTCGTCGCCCTTTTTGATTCAGATTTATTACACGAGTAAGGAATGGCCAAACGGCTTTACACATGGCATATAAACGCCATGTGAGTTCACGCAATAAAACCTAGTTGAGTAGATTTGAACAGCGCCAAAATATTTCACGCACTCAAATTTACCCCTTCTAAGTCTTAATTGAAGAAAAAGCATCAAATTAAAGCTCAAAAAGTTATCTCCTGTACCGTTTAATTTAGATTTATTCGTGTCCTTAAAGCGTAAGAATCTTGTTTGGAAAAAGAAGGACGGACAGGAATTTCACTTTCAACGGAAAAATGTTACGTTAACGGCTTTTGAACCCGTTGATGGGCTGCGCTGACCATTCCGTAAAAAGGGAAAAGGGAAAAGGGTTTAAGGAAAAAAGTAACAGTTTTACAATCCCCAAATTTTTAGTTTACGGTCGCACAGTAAACCTACGAACGCTCCATTGCCATGTTCCCCCGTATGGCAATTGCATTTACTGCTTCGGCCCTCGGCTGTTTACGGTACGAAGTACGGTTTTTATTATCGGGATTTTACTGCCAATCCGAGGAGTCAGTTCTGTCGGACACCGCTCGCTCGCTCAGCTACGCAATTCCGGCCGCAAACGTGAACCGTCAATTTCGATTCACTGACAAGCGGCCGATTCCATTGAGCAAATCGCCGCTTCAAAAGGAAGGCGGCAGACCGATAGCTGAAAAGACGGTCATAAATATTTCATAAGTGAATCATGTACAATCGTAATCTATAGCAGTTTAATGCTCGTCAACATCGCCCTCATTGATATGTGAAAGACGCGGGCCTTTATAAAAATAACACACTTGGCAAACCAAATGCAAATTTTCAATGCTACATAGAGAATTTATAGTCAGCCTAAACAATGTGCACTGATTAATTTACTACATTACTACATTGTTCAGCTGAATCCATCAGATATTGTTCAAGGAGATTAATTCCGTGCTAGCAATTTTCAGGAAATTTATCAGGTTGTATAGTTATCACTATATTTTCTTTCGCCAGCGCCTTCCTGTCTTAATTATTATTTTGGAAACGAGACCAGTGTTCAAAAACATAAAAAGCAGGACCGTGACCGACGACGGGGCGTTGGGGACGTGGGGGGAGAACAGGAGAGATACCGATGCAGGTGTACGCTCGTAGTATTTCCTATTGATTACCCGTATGTATAATGAGTGTGCAGAGTGCGTGTTGTGGAAACGAAAGGGCCCCCCGTCGATTTTTAAATGGCCGCAAACACCGTTGGCGGAATTATCCGCGCCTCCTTTGGGTCCTCCTGGCTATCGGCCAGTTCTCCTAGCCTTGAAGCCATCCAGTCTGGACACTCATATATAATCCCTCAGTTTAACTTGGTTTGCGAATTATTTTAATCAATTAACAACTTCCTAAGTGTAGTAGTATTTACTGTAAAGTGCTGAGAAAAGTAATGAGAAATTAAATGTAGCAATCATTTTAAATAACAGCTAAGTTTGCATGTAATGTATGTATGATTCGAAATGGTACTTGAACCAACTCCATACGCGCTTGGGAAAGGATAAAAGTACGATTTACATATACCACTCCCACAGATATCAAAAATGCAGAGGTACCGAAAATTTCTATATAATAATTCTTATATTGGACTTGATTATTTTTGAATATTAAAAATATTCTACGCGGCATTAATTGCAACAAAGATTCTGTCAATTTCAAGGCAAACAATATGGAACCGGTGAGCCCGCATTCAATAAACCAGTCGCGTTCCTTATTTAACAAGTTTTTTAACTTTTTTAAAATAAGGTGGACATAAGACGACGGGAGATATATCGAAATAGGTAACAGACGGTTCGACTTTCCGCGACATGTTCAGTACCGGGTTTTTTTTATCGTAAGCAATTCTCAACAACATTTATATTTTTTATTTTTATTTTTGCATCTGTCTGAACATCTTGGCAATGTTTCACGTATGCGGAATATGGACATATAGAACAAGGGCTACTTGATACAAATAATTAATTAAATCTGTTTCACAACATTTATAATTACAAAATCATGCATGTGAATTTAGGTGCTCGAGATTTTCTATTTGTGTTACCGGGTACGATAATTTCATGACGTGTCTGAATTGTATATTAGGACATTGCGCTTCACGTTATATCCAAATTTCAGAACCCAAAATTTCTTTTCTGTTTCAGGTTGACGCGCATTCCTACTCCATATGCCTGAATTAGACACTTAAAATGGTTATAGGACCTGATATATATGTATTAAAACCTAGGAGGATTTTACGAAAACGTAATGTAATTTCTACAATTACTGGTATTTATAACACAATACCTTAAGACATGCTTTAGGTATCCTCTATGGCGCTTTCAAATTCTTACAATCCGCTTAGTGCCAGTAATCTCTACTGCAAACTATTCGCAGTTGGTTTCTCTGCGAGAGATTAACACACTTACAGACGTAGGTATACGCGAGGTTCCATAATTCGGGACAGGTGTGCTGTTACTCAACAATGCTCCTTCTGGTAGGACGCAATAGGCGTCTTCGCCATATGCCCCAAATCCCGAATTAGGGTTGGCGGCCACGGACCGGCTAGGCTAGGCGCCGGCCCCCTTCTGTCAAAAACACCGGGCGGAAGAGGCAGCAAACCGAGCATTATTTGCCGGGAACAGGGCCTCTCTATAACCCACCGGAGGAGCCGAGGGGGCGCCGGAAAAGGCGCCGACCAGGTCTATACCGTATCTCACTGTTGATGTTCCTGGTTAGTATTTGGGTCATAACATTTTCGAGACTCGGTCCCGTTTATCTTTTCAAAACATAACAGTAGGGTACACTAAGGTAAAATGGAAATTGTTTAACTGAACTAGCCGTTACCAAAATATTCATCGGTGCACTGACTACAAGTGACTGTACGCCACTTAGACGGAATATATGGGATTAAATCCCCAAAACATTTTACACACGCATTTCGCCATGTTCATCAGTCATCAGTGACCACTATACTAAGACTATGTTAGCAATATAATTTTCTCATGCAGCCTGCCTAAATCAGAAGATACTCATTCAGTCACACGCCTATTATAGTGTTCGTTACCTGAAAGTTGTTTCGTTTCGGGGCGGCGAGACGAAGATAGACAAATATTACCCTCGAAAGTGGTAAAATACAAACGAAGAAGTCAAAATGGATCCGGATACGTATAGGCACATGGGGGATTTTGAACCCTGCACGCCTCCACAAGCAGCCTTCTGTTCCTTTAATGGAGCATCTGGAAACAAGGTTGGGAAAAATGGGTAAACTCCCAGGAAGCCGGGAGTTCGTCGACCCAGAAGATAGGCAGGCCCGGTTATCCCAGCCTCACCCCTGTCTCAGGTAAGTTTTTTCCCAACACTCCCTCTATTAGGTCGGCTCTCATCTGTTCCGTCAATAAGTTCATTGTAAACAATAATTTAATGAACAGTCAAGTTTAAAATGCAGCACTCAGCTGAATATGAATTCCAGAGCTACTCGAGAGATAACATTGACCTGCAGAATACGTAACGCAGAACTTTCAGGGAAGTGTTCTAAAACTATTACTCTTTCATTATTATCAACCAGAGCAATATTACAAAATTAATTAAAGAAATTTTAACTAAACATATTCATAAACAAAAAATTATACAAACGTGAGTAACGAGGCTTGAACATCATTGCACTATATAAATAAAAAACAAACAAAAAACACATGGTATATTACTTGCATACACATTAAATAGTTAATGTTCGTTAGCCAACATAAAATTATAAAAATATTGAAATATAATGTAACGAAATAAAAATTTGTATAAATGTATAAATATATGTATTTCAGTCTAGAAAAGAGTACCCTAATCGAAACACGTAGCAATTTAATACGTTCCATGTATATACGATAAGCAACTTAAGGTTGATTTTAAGTATCCTGTTTACATAAAGAGGGAGTAAGGGGAAAATAAAGGCGCGGAATCAGGAGGCTACCCTATGCGTAAGAATGCATAAAAAGTATTTTCCGCAATTTTGTTGGAGCGGGGCATTATTATTCATTACGTGCCTTCCATAGGAATGACTCCATTTTCTCTTATGTTCTTGAGTTTAGAAAAAAAACACCCGATTTCAATGCATTCACCCGGTACTAAAAAGTAACATTTTGCAAGTGGGCATTGCTCAACAGTGGATGTCCGTGTATTTTTGAAGTAATTTGATATCTCACCGAAGGCTTACCAGATAATTAAGTAGCAGTGAAGTATAATATGCTGAAATTGTACAAAAATGAATTCTTCTGATTATTTAATAGGCGGTAATTCTCCAATAATATTAATATATGTGACTTTGTTGGTTCTGCGACATTAAAAAATATTACCTACGTAGATGTATATATATATATATATATATATATATATATATATATATATATATATATATATATATATATATATATATAATAGATTACTTCTTGAATTCGATATTAAAATTATACATTCTTCAGTTTTCTCATTCCATCATTACCCACTTGAGGGATAAGCGGATATTATTAGGTACGCAAAGTCCTTTTCTGATCATTAAAATACAATTGTTTCGTGGTAAAAGAAATTATTATGGTCTGAAAAAGAAATGTTAATAAGCGATACCGAAGGATGTTATGACCAATTACGGAAAATAATGACACACATAAGTCAAGCTCAAACATTAGACCGTCTAATAGCCCTTTCTAAAATCTAAATGAGTCCCTTAAATTCTTGACCCATTTCGATTCTCCGATAGTTTTGGAATACTTTCTCCACCGCAGTACTCTAGAGACTTATGAGCTACTCCAAACGAGGTTATTCTAAATGAAATACACCTGGTGAGAATTACAAGGAAAATATTTCAGTTGAAACAGGAAAACGCTTGTAGTTTCTGAAATTGGAGTGAAGTTAACGGGTTGAAGTAGATGATTCACTACAATTATATTTCCAGTGTACGCCAATAATTCTTAAGTTTCATATGATAGTCTACACTATGTTATACACTATAACAGGGCTGGGTTTTGGCGTTCCGCATTTACCAGTTTCCCATATTTGTTTTACGAAAAACGATAATTGCAATTTGTAATTTAGGCATTTTATTCATATGTTTCTGCGCCCGAAAAATAAAATTATGTGAGAATCCTTGTATTGTATTTTTTAAACTACAGTGTTATTACATGAAATTAATCAAACGATGTTTACAAATTTACGCCCCATCAAGGACAACTCACTTTCACGAATTAATTTCTGATATTCAAATTAATTTTTTTCATACTCTTTTTTATGTTTGACATATATATCTGTCAGTACGTATGCAATGGTGGGGTTAGAAAACAGATTAAGGATGCTCACGTTTTTCCGAATCCCCAGACGCCCCCAATACACAAAAAGGATCACAAAAGAAGTCGACCCGAAGAACCAAATAAAATGTCGTTAAAATTCGTCTTGCACTGTTGTGCAACAGAAGCAGGCCTGCTCCTGCTGGCAACTCTTTGGCATTTTAAATCTCGTTTACGACCGCAAAAATAAACAAACGGACGGATCCAGTAAGGAGAGGGACTGCTGAGTCTGCACGCATCTTACATAATACCCACAGCTGAATCTCAAGTCGGGCCTTAAGCAGGGATCATGTTCAGGATCGAGTTTTGGGATACCTGCCTAAAAAGTAAACACTTTTCATAAACTTCTTGCCACAATATGAAACCTATGCCAGTTGGAATGGTAAAACGACTATTTATTTGCTGTAAATTTATGGCAGGTTTGTTTTCGTGAATTTCAATTGTACAGAATATTTTTTTGTGCACTGTAAGATTAAAATTAGCATTATAAGATTAAAAACTAAAGGACAATGCGATTACAAAATTTTAGACGTTATTTCGCGTGAAGTTTATATAAAATAAAACCGGGTGATAAGAAGTATAAACCTCATCAAAACAAAAATGTTAACTTAACTAAAAAATAATTTTTTTAACTTCCGAAAATACACGCCCTTAAGAACATCAAATCTTGCTCATTTATCATAAACAAAAATATTATAATTACTTTTCCAGGGAGGACGTTAATTCTGAAATTTGTCAGGATGATACAATTCAACGAAGAGACAAGGAGATACTGGAAATTGATTCATCTTCAGACTCATTCCATCCGACTTGAATGTTCGGGTATGATATTTTCCGGGACAGGTATGCAAAAGACACACCGGAGGCGATTCTACAAACAAAAATAAAAGTAATACCGACAATATTCTGCAAACTCGGCCCGTCTAATTTTCCCCAGTCGAAATTATTATTATTACGTAGAGCGATTGGAAAATGGCGGACAAAATTGGGTGTTTCCCAAGGATAACTATTTAAATTAATTATGACCCCCATTCGCTAAAATAAAAAAAATGGGCTGTAAAATATCTCGGGCGGTGGCTTGGGACTAGTTGTTTTCTCAGTTCAAAAAACATACCCGTTATTAAGCCTCAATTTGCGCTCGAAAATGGTGGCACCGAATTATTAATAAGACAAATATAGCGGCGGCATATTATGCAAATTTGTACAGTCCGGCCTCTTCGAGAAATGTTTCACATACTATTTCAAACTAGATATTACTTGATTTTCAACGGAAATGGAAGTACTTCAAATTTAGTCCCCCGACTGAACTTACCAAGCATATTAGAAAATATCGAATTTATTTATTAAGAACAAATTGTGATGCGCAGTCGTACACTTGATGTTTCAGGACAATTCTCATCGTTTCAAAATCACTCATGAGGAAAGTCAAAACAACAATTACCAACGCAAACAATACCTCTCCAAATGCTTTCTGACTCAAGTGAATAAATCTAGTTGTACAAAATATGGTACCCGTAATTTATAAGGTAGATGGAGGATACAGAAAATAAAGGTCCGACAAATTAAGAGAATTCACAACTTAATTACACTTACGCTACCTACGTATACGTCATGTCAAACATACATGGTTTCTCTACCACGCATTGCAATTAAATTCCATTAATACATTTCCTTTGTGCTTATGTTATAAATATAAATTTATATGTATATATAAATTGCTAGAAGAGTGACGGTAGCTTAATTAATAGTTCTGAAGTGGATTCTGAATGGCTATTGAGTTAATTGCTGGCCAAAATTAGAGCCGAGGTGAACGTCCTAGCGACCCCTCTTCCTTTTATACCGAGTCTCAACGATTATTGTAAATTTAAACTGAAGATTGGACGATTCGTAGACTCATTTTACTTGCAGACCATTAGTCCTCCATACTTTCTACGATTGGGTTATGTTTACTTTAACTCTAGGAGTCAATAACTCCGTAAGGAAATTATGTCCATTAATTAGTAGTGAAGCAGCTATTGAACATTCCAATTAATTAATTTTAATTAACTGAACAACAAGACAAACTGAACATTCAGTATGAATTCGATGTTGAATCTTGATTGAAGAATGTTTCCTACAACCAAGAATTTGTTCAATATTTCCTGTATACAGTACCCACTGAAATTACCATACACCTATATCGGAATAGATGGAAGCCTACAACAATTTTTGTACTTAAAAATACTACCGCGTTTTTTTAAATATTACAGTACTTTTATTAGGCAGCCTTTAAAAACTCTTAAATTGTATTCTTCTCTAAATCTTAGTAGTTGTGAGGGTGAGTTGCTTAGTGTTATAATTCCGTTTGTAACTTACCATATGTATAGTTAATGCAGTATATATTAAAATATTGTATATTAACTTATTATATATTCAATTATTTTTAAAGCACACATTAACCAAATGTAAACGGAAGTCTGAGGCCTAAAGCCTAACGAATCACGTAAATACAATAACCAAAATATGATATCAGGCATAACACGAATGAACTGCGATAGAAAAATAAAAATATATCTTGTCCGGTCACGATGGATCTGAAAAGGTGTTTCCTTCGGGGGCCCGACAGGTGAATGGCCTAGGTTCCCCTTTTCCGTATGCCCAAGGGTCGCTTCTTCTTCTTATATTTATGTGTGTTATATTGGAAGGGTTCGAGTTTTTTGCCTCTCCTCCGGCCGAAGGGCGAAGACCCGGCCACTTTCGGTTTCAAAACGAGGAAACGCGGAGTCCGGAGTGTATTAAATATGACCGATCGTAAATTTTCGGTTTATTGAAAGGGCCCCGAAATATTATTGAGGGGTCGTCGGCCCAGCATTTTCCGTAGAGTCAGGCTTCCATGAGACCCCAGGTTGGAATAGAAAAGGCTTGGAATACCTTGAAATTGTTCTAATATCGTTACATCAGAAAACTGTCCCTTTCCTGGGACGAAAAATGAAAACTTATCACTTTCGAATGAACTGTCATTCTCCACTTACTCGGCACCAGTCTTGCATCAAGTAACGATTAAGAAAATAACGGCGATTTCGGAATTCATCTAAATTCAGATTGTGTCATCACTATATCAAACGACTCGTTAATATTATTTTATTTTATCTCCCTGCTGTATTATTCAAATAAAGAAATAATTAGTTGGATCGCGTGGGAACTTTCCGCCGTTCAATGCAGGGAGGTCGCCAACCTGGTGCTCGCGAATTCATGACCCTCTAGCATTAGGTTCATGCTAAATAAAATTGGCACGCTTAATAGTTCCAGTTCAGGGAACTATAAAGCTTCAAAAGCATGACACTAAAACAATTTCAAGGATTACCTTCAATAATTATAGGTACTTATTTATTACACAATTCTCTTATTTTTTAGAAGTATATGTAAATTTCATTCCGTTTTCCAGATATTATCCCACAGCGATAAATCACAATCTTTTATTCGACGCAGAAATTTCCTTTACAATGCTAGACTACGTTTGTAATGGTTATTTATAAAAATTAATTTTGCTCGTTTTTAACGTGCATGAAAAGTGTTATTATTTCCAGTTAGATAATTGAACTTCAAAGATAAATTTTCTATAAAATCCAAAAGGTCATGTGAAAACATTTTCTTTTAAGTTTTCATTTTAAATTACGGCCGCGGTATATTATGAAGGGAAATAATAAATTTAACAGACCGGAAAAGGTTAAAGCCGTGCGACTTTGTTTATCTGTATATACTTCTTCTTCTACACAAGGGATGAATTTTATTTCAAAACATGCAGCACGGTCATGCCAGACAATTACTATACCAAGCAAATAAATTTTCAATAATGTAAGCAATGAATTACATCTAGTACATAAAACCTAGCTGAATTTAATATTGCTCGATAAGAAACATTGCAAAGGTGAATCACCGACGCCAACACATTGTATAAATGAAAGTATCATGAATGGAACGAGCTAGTGGTTGCATTAATGAGTTGTAAATAAGACAAAATGTTATTTGCAGCCTCAATAAATTATTTATAATGTAAAAGTACCGTTTGAACGTCAACACTCAATTGGTAATGTGCAGTCAACATTCTAAGAGTTATCAATGATACACTACCCACTGATGTAATTTACAAGACCTAAATGCTAGAGTTGGATATTTGAATGACATTAAGACAATTTAATGAGAAATGTGAGTGGCAAAAATTCTATATCTCGACTGGCTTAGAACATGTGAAATGTTTTATTTTAAATAATTCATTACTCGACGTCATGAATTGGTGAGCCATTACATAGCTTACGTTTCAAGGAACATAATGTACTTTTATATGCAACAGAACACATATATTTAATTACTATAAGGTTTGATATATTAAAATAGTGATCCAAAAAGGTAAATCTTAATAATATTAAGTAAGAATGTGGTAACTGAAAGGGACACGTACAGCGGGTACTAGATAGCATTTTAAATTAATATCTATATATATCGAAGTGCATTTCAAACAAAGAAACATTCTTCTTTCGAAGGTCTCCAGAATTTATTATTTTAAAAATATCACTAAGGACTAACTTACGCCTGGTCAATAGGTCCTTTTATTTTACCTCGCTCTAGAAAGGGAAAATTCATAATCACGCGTTGCTTTTAACCTTATGCCGAAGTCCCGTTCATCGCCTCTTGGCACTTTTCAATAAGCTTAAATATCCTTGAGAGGGTGGATAAGTCCAATGCGAGCACAATAGGTCAGATTCCGGGAAACGTCAGGGGGCAGCCCCCCCACACTGTCCCGAGGACTAGCCCTAAGTGTACCCTTAACGGTGTCCATCGTAATTCGCTACTCGAGATACCGACCCTTATGAATGAAAGGGCTGAACTGTTTACACTCCTCGACGGCACTGCAGATAATTAATATGAAGCTTATCTAAGCCTAATTACAAGCTTTAAACGTTTGACAGTATTCCACCTTTCGCGCTCTCCGATCCAATACTCTTCTGACGTAACCGCCGACAAATCCCTTTAATATTCCGCCACCTTAGACACGCGGCGACCTTTCACAATTCCGATTAGGAAGGCGAAACTCGCGAGAAAACAAATTGCAGTATTTTTACGGAGGATCTTCCGCAACCAAAACTGCATTCCAAAGATCAAGACACCTAATCACTTCGATTCTACTCATTACCTATTCACCATTCGGACGCGATTTAATAATTTTTTCTTGCAGGAATTATAAAACAAACTATCATTTGATATAAAGAACGTGAAGAAGGTGACGCTATGTTAAGTGAATGCTTAGTAAAACATTTTATTATTTTAGTATAACAAACCAATATATATGTTTACAGTTAAATTATGAGATTATTTATTTTCTAATTTATTTCTTAGTCATACAAAGAACAGCTCTATTATTTTTTTAAATTATCCATAATCTGAAGGAAAGATCCTGGCTAGATCCATCGATGTAATGTCGTGGATATCGGTACGCTTCGTACGGTAGCTAAAACGATAAATCACAGCTATTACCGTCAGTCGTCCAATAAATAACGTCGATACCGGCGGGCAGTAAGAAACTCAAAGCGGCGATCGCATAAAGAAACCGGAGATGCGAGGGATACCGGCCGAGCGGAGCGGGCTGAAATATCGAGCCGGCGACGACGGAAGGCCGCTAAGATTTCAGCCGGCCGACTATCGGGTGTGTCTGCCCCAAGAGATGACTTCATATCTCACCTCGGCCACCTCCCCCTATCACCCCAGACCTATTAGTTCCGTTAAGACAATTTTTTTTTCTTCTTTCCCTTTTTTCCGTTGGTAATCCGTGACCGTGTCCGTGAACCTGCAGCCGCCACGAGCGAAATGCAGAGCAGACAGCGTTACTGTCGCCTAATTTAACAGCCCGAAGAGAAATGAAGGTTATTCAAAACGCGAGAACAATGGAGAGTCTGCCCCGGACACCTATATTGGGGAGTTTCAGCTGAAATAAATACCGTACAAAAATGTCTTCCAGTGCGCAGATTCATCGGCACACTTTATATATGACAATGTTAAGTGCGCTAAATAAAACATTGAGACAACACAAAGTCTCATTTTGAAACTTTATTGATTGCCCTTTCTTGTGTTACGGTTCTCAAGCACAACCCAGCGGGACGACATACCCTGGTGAAACTAAGCAGTACTGTTGTCTACCTGTAAGCCAATTTCCTATTGTTTCAACAATCGAAACAACATTTGAGTTCCTATTTCTCAACGTTACCATATTTTTGTAGACGTATCTACAACCGCGAAAGTACGATATTGCAGAGTAACACAATTTCGAGTGAAAATTTCACGAACCCGGTAAGGAAGGTCACTTCTGATTGCAAGACTTAGGTCTCCCCCAGTTAATTTTGCTTCAGGATATTCTTGGCCGGATGCAATTTCGGCGTCGAAACGATTTTAGTGAGTAAAACGAAATGCACTAAAGGCCGGACGGAATCGAAACCGGTCCAGAGTGCTCGCACGAAGGCGGAAAAAAGACTCGTAAATTTAATGACAGTGGTTTCCGACTCCCCCGGCTGTCATTATGGTCAATCTTTCTCCCATTACCCCTTCACAATGCCTGACCCCTCCTGATATGAGTTTGGACTCCGAATCACAATCGGAGACCGACCCGTTCTCCCATTTAATTCATAACTGAATACCTGAAAGTACCTAACCCCTACTCTTAGGACTTACTTCTGGGCTATGTTAACGAACAAGCCGGCCATGGTACAATCTCTGCGTTGCCCTTCAACTAGAGGACAGGACTAACATATGAATAAAAGACAAAATCTCTATTCTCTGACCGAAACCTACAAATGTATACGCATTCTCTTACTCTAAAAAGCCAATGCTGTACAAATTTTGCAAATGCTGTGCAACTATAACCCAATGATGATCAGTAGTGAGCACTATAATTGATTGTGCACCTCTTGTATCTATATAACCTTTTAGAAAATCAGTAAGAAGATTTCCTGCGAAAATCGAACTAACCACGTGTTCCAAGCTGACGACAATGAGTTCCGGTTTTTGTGAACTCCTTAGACAAAGATCGCGATATGAAACTTGATTGAGTATGCATTTCCTCTAAATGCTTCATACTCCATATTATGGGGAACTTAAAGAACAAGATATAAATTTAAGAAACGTTAAATTATTCATATGGTTACTCTGTTCCGTACACGCGAGGCGATGAGCAGAATGCAAATGGCTACAGGCGCGGTTGAACAATATTAATTACTCTACTTTACATCAAAGAGGAATCGGCCAAACGACTACGCTTCAGTTTTTCTCGACTGAATTTAAAAATATAAATTGTTCGTTTATATATCCTCAATTTCTTTTTCTGCTAAAGATTAAAAACTAAGAACATTTTAAAGGTATTATAAGCCTAGAATTTCAATAATTGTTACTCCGTTTTCTGCTTTATCTCTGCGGCGACTTTAATGCCAGTTTTATCTGAATCCACAGCTTCGATCTGCCTAATCATAAATAATTCCTATCATTACCTCCTGTCCAGGCATGAATAAATATGAATATCTACAAGAAGAAAAGTGGATTATTTATTGTCTTTATTTATTACGGAGTATGTTTTCATTGAATGAAATTTTGTTAGTAGCTTTCAGATCGGATGGCCAGGATAAAAGTGATTTTATTAGCAATTCAAATTTTTCAAGACTGCATTTAATTCCAACCGGACCAAGCAGGAGTGTCACTGCTTCATTCAGTCACCAAAAAGTAAAACGAATCTAAATCAATTCATTTTGTGACAAACAAAAGACAATTTAAGAAGTAATTAAAAATGTAAGTAAATAATATAATATCACGTTGTTTTATATTGTCACGTGATATAAATATATATCATCAAGGCAGAAATTGATGCGCTTCTGAACCAAGCAACTGTGGGAAAATGAGCGACGGCCTTTTATCCTAGGTTCCGAAAGGGTTTCGCCCTTCGCATTGTCAGGGATAGGCGGAAAGGTCGAATAAAAATGACGAGGGGTGTCAACGACTCCGGATTGAAACGATGACAGAATGGAAGGGGGTCGTAAATCGTGACTTCGAGTGTGGCCCAAAAGGAGTTGTGGGGGTTGTTTACCCCACAGGGGTTTTCCTCGGTCTCCGACCGCAGTCCAAGCAAAGCGCCGCAGGAAGCCGTCTTGCCCCTAGGTTCGAACCCCTTTGAAATTAATAAGGTTGTTCAAATATATATGCTAGCAATAATGCTAGTTACATACAAGCTTCTTACAATGTACAATATTTTCGATACGGGAATTGCAACATTATAGAATTCTTTATGGTTTCAGACATAAAAATTCATAATATACTATACGATAAATCAACCAATTTACTATAAATTTTTAATGTATGACATAGTCCTTAAGACTTTAAATAAGGCCTCATTTACCGATAGGCCTTGGCTAACATTATTCTAATGACCTTTCATCACGAAAATTTAACTGTCAATCAGTTAGAGTTCATCTTGAAATACTTAATTACTCTCGAAATATAATATTTCCTCTGGACCCGATTAAAAGAAGTTAAAAGTGAATTTGGTTTGAACGCAATAGGAAGCGGAATAAAATGTATGATGGAATGACGGATGAAGAATGAAGTCGCATGAATCACAATAATCATATATTCCGATTGATTCACAAACAGTCGCATACTCATTGCACGTGCTAACATTCCTGTGGCTCCTTGTCTTGAGGTTGTATTCAATTAACATTACATATGATTAATATTTGATTACAGTACATTTTATGACTGATTAATCTACGAAGGTCCTCGTGAGTTCATTATATCGTGAGCAATTTTTTTTATCCAAGAAAACCATGAAACAAATGTTGCCAATATTTGGAGCACGATTTTGTAAATAACATGCTCTAATTAGTCCTCAAACGAATATCATACTAATCATACCTGCAGTTAAGCTATGACTTAGATTATAAGAGAAAAGTTTTCCTTTAAATTTGAGGAATTAGGGCATATCAGTATTTGTCGCATTATATATAATTTAAATGCGGAAAAGTACGCTTTCTGAAACAAGAGAAGATTCCAGAGTTATATTGAGGGGTAGTATGGTAAATGAAATATATAAAATTAACTGTATTAAATATTTAAACCACATTTAGCCGATTAGTTTAGAACTCATTTCCAATCCTTAAGAAAATATTACGCTCGGTTTTGCGCCCGCGGCTGGCGTGGGAAAGAATTTTCAATTTCCATCAAGAGTTCAGCCATCCGTGATAAATATAATGGGCAATTCACAAGACAGACCGAACTAAATAAGAAATGTATACGCACAACGATTTACTACCCGAGCCGAATTAATTAGGACGTGATTTAAAAGTGGCCAAAGGCATAAATTATCAGCTTTAACATGTTAAATATCAACAAAATTGAAGAAATAAAAGCGGATATTACGTTTAACTAACTAAATTTGGTTAATAAAATTCAATTTAATATCCGATTATTTTTTCAACTATATAATCAACTTTGGTAAATATTTCAAGGCAGATCTCCTTTGCCACCCGTCTATATTTTTATGTATGAAATGTATTCAAACTAATTCCAGTAGAGTAGAATTATCCGCTCGATGTTAACAGATTTTCACTAAGTTGTACTGATCCCAAGGCTAATTGGAGACCACATATTATACACGGACTCACAGGGTATTCTATTGAGGGCCTTCCGGCGTCAACCGAGAGTGCATTACCTATCTCGTTAGTAACCGACGATAGTGCCGTAAGTACTGCATTAGAGGCACTCCCGTAACGATCAGTGTCACCGGAAAAAATCTTTATAGGAGCAGACAGTAAATTCTTGATAAGTGTATAACAGTCGGACAGCGAGACAAATAATACATATATATATAACAGCTGCACCATCACCGGCACAGTGTTTTATTACTTATTTAACAGATGACGATAAGGATTCAGATTCGGACTACTTGATACCGATTCATTACCCTGTCGGTAGTTATTGTTATAATTTAATTTAAGAGAACATTTACAACGCAAAGTAAAAACTTAAATTATCGGATTGGCTTATTAAAATTGATTGTTCTGAGATATTTATTGAGATATAAATTATTTTAAACACGAATGCATGTTTTTTCAGACAACGATTACATTAATTGGCGAATTGCCTATTCTAATTTTTGTTAAAGGATGATTTCTCCAACTATAAAACCAGTTGAAAACCTTTAATCCGTAGTAAAAACGGATTGGGCAATTGTGGTGGGCGCCGGTGCCTCTTCTGCATTCGTCCGGCGTCATTTTCATACGGCGTCCCGGGGAGGCAGCGATGCCGTTAGAATCGACAAACCGCTCCCCGACACATTGTGTCCCTCTATTTGCATTCCGTTTATGACTCGGACCTGTTCAAAGCGCCATTCGGACATCTTTCGGCGTCCTGGAGTCAATTGAAATAGGTTGGTAAGTTCACGAGGCAACCTTGACGCGCTCTCTCTCTTAACACTCTGACATCCCAATTCCTTTGCGTAATTGTTAAAAAGGAGCCCTTAGGTTTGTTGGGCACGTTTCGTTCGTTGACGACTATATTGGTGGAGTGTATTTCATTTGTCTCTAACGAGTTAGGGTATTAGTAATCAATCATAAGAGTATTAGATTGCTTAGATTTAGCTTTTACAAGTGGAGAAACCCACGACTCGTAAATAGGTCAGCTGGACATTCCTCCTCTGGAACATTCCAGACGAGGAGGGACTGAATTTTCATCAACAACAATTATAACTGAGCGGTGGGTTTCGAAAAAAACTGAGTTATAAGTGGGCCTAGTTCCTTGTTAAGCAGATCGTGTCTCCTAAAGGATTGAGAACTATCTTCTATACACACGGCAATCTGTTAACGAAGTACCACAAGTAAATATTCTGACACACGCATAACACAACATAGAAAAACCTACTAGTTAATATATATATTATATTTCTTTAATTTACTAGCGCTGATTCAATTCCTGGCCATGTCGCCGGAGATAATCCTGTAGCCAACAAATAAAGACAACAGGTAAAGATTGAGCATTGAATAGCAGAAATTAAATCACAATGCAGCAAAAAACAAATAACAATTTTACAGTTCGCAACGAATGGTGCGGGACAACGGCAGGGTCAAAACACCTCAGGTACGACGGTAAAAAAAAGCATAGAATATTTTTCTTCGATGACTTTCGGAAAGGAGGCATTTTTCTATAAGGCCGTCGGTAGCGAATTTACAAATTCGGTCAGTTTTTTTTCGGACTGATCACAGTTCAATATCGCGGTTGTAAAGGCGGCGGCCTTAAACCAATTGCATTCGTAACATCGTCGGGAATGCTAATGCCCTCGGTCCTAGCCCGATAATTCTATGTAATTATCTATCTGAATTAATCTATCGGTATCGAAATTAAGCCCGGGCCGGTTGGAGACCGCGCCGCCGGTTAACCAGAAGGAGGGGGCAGCCGCGCGAGAAATTAGAGGTTTGGAGCCAAGGACATTTTTCAGGAAACGAACGAAGGCGGAAAATTGCTCGAAAGGCGTCGTTTATTGACAATTAGGAACAGCTCGAAACACATAATCGAGCGGTTTGACGACAATGAGCCGATTCATTACGGTTTTAACGCGTTAAAAAGTGTGAAAAGAGCTTTATCACACCTGTTAATAATCAGCGGATCATTATACTTTTTTTAGTACCCATATAAGGTACTATTTTACGGTTACACATATGTTACGTACGCATCCCGTCTACACATGATATAAATACATGAACCGTCCAATCCGTCTCCTTCAATATGTGCTACTTCCTCATGAACCTTCTCGGCTTCATCACTGTATCACTGTATCTCTGTTTGTATCTATTAGTTAAATAACGGTCTACCGGCACCCTCTATTAAACCTATCAATTGTTCTGCAATGAAAACCCATATTCTACCAGTTCTGCTTGTTCTTAACAGGAAAATGATAAATTTAGAAGTCATTACACATATCAAATCTTCCATGATAAGAAAATAAATTTTAACTTATTTCATGATTCGTGTACCGAATTCATAAATCTGCTTGTTGCGAAAAATTGGTGTTGTAGTATAATGAAAATACAAACGCATATGCTAATTACATCCTTGTACTTGGCAGTTACCCGGTGGGCAGTGGATCATTCCAACCAGGGAATGAGCAATATGTCTTTGTTTCGTTAACCGGAATGTATGAACGGGGATATCCTGTTCAGCTGGCCGAGAATTAATTTAAGTACCTCAAAAACACTCATCAGTTTCAACCAGTTCGAGTGCATTCTTATGCAAATGTCATGAAGCCTCCTTGGGAGTTGCGAATCCTGATCGAATAGATACGCCTCATTTAGTTAGTCTAGAACTTAAAATAAACGAATATAAAACCCTTTCATTTATACGCTGAGTTAGATCCTACATTTCTTTAGTCGGGTAAAATTATACTACTACAAATCTATTTGATGTCACTTTATAGTAGTTTCTTTTAAATAGATGCTCTTTTCAAAAAAATACTGAAATACTGGACTTCTATTACTCTAATAGACCCTAATATTTTAATTCGATTATTTAAATATATTTTTACTACATTATTAAACTGATTAATTTATTAATAGTAATGACAACTTTATCGTTTTGATTTGTACTAAAATGATCGTATTTGCAGTAAATATGCCTGGATCATGAGTATGCACACCTGACAATGACTTTGCTATTTTGTCTCAGAACCGTGTATCAAGAACCGTGTTTCTCTCTTAGAATAGATCTGGCACGCCCTGGAAGTGAAGTAATCTATCGTGTCAAGAATACTGTATCATTTCTGATTCTCTTATCATTTGCATATAACTATTTGGGCTAGAAGCACTGACTCCGTTTTAGGGGATGTTGTGTGTTTTTTTAATTGGCAACGTTTGAAATGCTTAAAACGATTTCAGAACATTCAATAAACTCTTTTCAATGCTCAACAAGCATGCCTCCTATACATTCAGTTATTCAAATTATTTTAATGAGATATTGTTTAATAGGTCCTGGTTCATTGAAGACCGCTGTTGTGTGCTTAACTTGGCCAGTATGATTTTCTAATACATTACATCATATGAACTCCCGTACTCGAAAAATAGGAAAAAGTTATAAATTATAGACTGTGTCACTGTACGACCCCTCGCGGACCTCTCTACAACTACTTTAAATGAAGGCTAAATACAAACTTTGGTCTTGCGGCCGACAACGTCTCCACTCGCCTCACACTTGCACTCGATTGGGGAATTTTCTAAATGGTAAAAATTAAGTTCAGTGTTAGTTACAAGAAGGAGGAAAACGAGACGACGCACGGGATTGCGGTTGAACATACTGTAGATCTATATAACATTTACGTCAGAAATAGTAAGTAAATGCGTGAGTATATCTACGTGAATATGTGCGAATTGGGCGAACGCGGCTACAGATTTTTTATGGTTTCAATCCATGAGGCAGTGTAAGTATCCGAGAGAAATGATTGTACGTATGATTGTATATGTGTAAAATTGATAAGTTTGCTGCTACAGACAAACCGAGCAATTACTCCAAGAGAATAGCTCCATTGTAGGCCAGCTCAAAGAATAGCCAAAATGCCCGGTTTCCCCAATTTACGAGTAGCATTACATCAATAAATTAGTGATGTACGTACGGCATGTCAGTTGAACATCCTGTCTGAACTGTCACAGTAACAATGAACATTTAGAAATGTTACACAATCGTAACACACTTGTTTTCCCTAATCGACCGTAATATTTATCGCGCCGAATTGACGGTTATTTATATATTTTGTATTTTATATTTACATTTATTTGTTATTATAGAGCCTCACTAATTTATCGCTGCAATACTACTGAAGATGGCGACGCTGGAACCGGTCTACCGTTAAACTTAAAAAGGGTGACAAATAATGCGTGGTCGGGTTGGGGGAGGTTGAAAACAGGTATCTTAAATTATTTAAGGAAGGCTCCAGGCTTAAGTCCCTTGAGGCCTTCCTCAAGTAGACTGCGATCGTCCAGGAGTCGATCTCCTCCGCCGAGAGGACTAGAGCACTCTCATAAACGGTGAAATAACGGACCATCCGGGACAATAAACGCGTTTACCGTCGTCGTAATCGCTCAGTTTAACCTGTCAGCGGACCCCTCGGGGCATTGTGCATCGGCCCCACTCGTTTTTAAGGGTTTTTACGGCCCCAATTCAAGCCTTGATATTTTTGCCAATTTGATCGGACGGAGTTATGCCCAAGGCTAAAAAGGCGGCGGCGTTCGTTTCCAGCTACCAGGAACGCCGGTGCGTGTCGAATTAGCGTAAACGGTGAATTAGCTATTATTCGTTTCGACAAGATAAAATACGGCAGTACATTATCAGATTATGTAATAAAAAAAATGCTAAACTGATCAATCGTAAAAATAAACAAATGACGTGTATAATATTCACTTGAATTTATTCTACTCACGCCTAGCGAATCATCCAGATTTTAGCTTCCAGTATTTACGAAGTAGATTCGTGAAAACTATGGTTTTCACATTATTTTATTTAAGGTGGACGGAAACTAAAATCTGTCATTACGTTGTTTTGTAACAAGCTGTATATTCATAAAATTGTTTCATAACTTTGTGCGAATATCCTAAATATACACTGATTTTATTAATCCATTGTGATTTGTATGTTTTAAGCGTAAATATTAATAAAAAACCGGAAGTTTTTTTATTTCATTTTTGCACCACCGAGCGTCGACTTTATCTGGGTGCCTCATTTAGAAAATATACTGAGCGGAAGATTAAAAAGAAACATTCGTGTGGGATCCACTTCGCGTGTGACTCTCTTGTCTTTCTTTTCTTCCTCGGCACATATGAATTCCGAGTAATCTTTCCATCTTAATTGCTTATTTCTCTGTTCTCTTCTCTTCTTTCTCGTTTGAACAGATCATAAATTTAATTACCCGGATTTTATTGTGTTTAATTAAAATAACACAATGCACTTTTTCCCTTTTTCTTCCTCTTTTTTTTCGGTTCGAGATTTATAAAGGGCTTCTACTGATGTAGGTAGGCTGTATTCATTCTGTAGCGTCGAATGTACGGCCTAAAACAATAAGTAAGAAATATGCATTTGAGGCATATGCCACATAAAAATACCTCAATGTAAATCATGCCTAATAGGTGGGACAGATTAATAATTAATATAGTTTAATAATTTGTACGTCAGAATGGATTGAATATTCATTCTAATATATTAACATTTCGAAATATTTGCCAACACAATGTAATTAGAAAATATTCTATTTTTGAACCACCTGCGTGTACTTAATCATTCCATATTTGTGTATTTAACTTCTAGTTTTCCTCATACTTCACATTTGTATGTAATCACTATTATTAACTTTACTTTAAATGAATGTATATGCCTCCTATTTAAAAACGGAACCTAAAAAAACTCCTTTAAATCGCCCAGTCAATTACAGGAAGTGACTTATACACTATAGTACTCAATATAGTTCATTAGGTCCTTAACCAATATCTTATTAGGCTATTCTATTCATTCTGTATATAATTAAAGGGAAATATTGCTTCGTTAAAACGAACAAATATATTTATTTTAGTTATGTCTATTTGTTCTGACAAATGTCTTAACTCTTATAAATTATGTAAATAAAAGAATTTAAATTAAAAGCACTTATTCAAGTCGAAAATGCACATAAAAAAGTGTAATTTTCCATTGCAGACCGGCTAGGCGTTCTCCCCTGCGGTCCAATTAATGTTCGGCTGTTAATGCCTTGCCGAGCGTGAAGGCCAACATGAAATTGGTGTGTGGGTCAAAGTGGGTCAATGATATCGCTCAAAATCGTTTAAATTACGATTCAGGAAAATAAATAATTACGGCAGCCACCTAATAATATATGATTTACGATATTTGGAAAGCAAACAATGCGGGCACTAACTCAAGGGACAGTTCTTCAAGGTAAACAAAGAAATAGAAAAGTGTTTAAGATTGGAGACAATTATTTTTGCCTGGCAGGAAGTCTGTCAATAAATTTCATGTAGTTATCTCTGAGCCACGGTTAGCACGCCTTCTCAAGCGTTGTACATTACTTGTTTAGTTCACGTTGGATGAAACCCGGATTTTCGGTTACACCAAGAGATATATGTAGAGAGGTATGTTATGATTACATGGGTGTCTTCAGTTCCCGTCTAGGGCTTTCGATAGTTACTAGAACATAATACTATGGGGGGAGGAACTACTCATTTCATTTTTAGGACAGGTCAAGCTTATAGACTATTAGCTCGGACAAGAAATACGCAACTCTTTTATAACCAAAATGTATTTCCACTCATTCACCTATATATCTGTAGCTTTGGTATTTTTCTCTTTGGTAGGCTTAAATAAAATCCAGCGGTTAACTATTTTTCTCATCAAGTCGGCGGCTTAGGTCGGCGGTGGAATCCCTAACAAAGTACCGACAGAAGATTAGAAGAGCCGAAACCGGTCTGGGCGTGAACCGGCTAGATAAGACGGACGCATACGTCCGTAAGATCAGGTTTAAAACCACATATAACTACAATTTTTTTAAAATAAGAAATTACTCAGACTGTCCCCTCCAAGTTAACTTGTTAAAGTATATTTCTTCATCTCAGTACAGACCTGAAAAGTTTCCGATGAGGCTTCCATTTCACGTAATACTCCCATTTAAAATATTTATTTCTTAATATCAGAATGTAAAATGAATGTTTACCTACAGCTTGCAAAAATAAATTTCCGTAGATTTCTGAATTATAATACAGGTATTATACAACCGATATCATTGTAGTTAGTTTACAAGATCAGCCTGAAAATGCTAGTGAAATGATGGAGGCAGCAGACATTGAATCGAATGATCAATATAAATTTGTTATTCCTAGAATTAACATATCTGGTCGGCTATTTGACGCCGGGATCTATAGAACGTCGCTTCGTAACTCTGCTTAACTTGAGTATGGGCAACCGACAAAACCGATCGTCGCCCGTAATCATTTCAAAACTCCCGACCAGCGCCCGAATTCCATCCGCCGAGTTATCATCAC
This sequence comes from Lethocerus indicus, assembly GCA_019843655.1. Taxonomy (NCBI): domain Eukaryota; kingdom Metazoa; phylum Arthropoda; class Insecta; order Hemiptera; family Belostomatidae; genus Lethocerus; species Lethocerus indicus. Next base: position 16,212,681 of record JACDQD010000008.1, read on the forward strand.
AGTTCTGTAATTATGTAAATTCCATTATGGTTTTAACAACATGTACAGTTACAGACCTTATTTCCCGCCTCCGGGGGCCCTTTCCCTTTGCATACATACGATCGCATTTAACCGACTCTCGGGGGGCCCTTCTTACATTTACACGTAGCGCGTCCGTCATTTACGTCGTTTCATGCGTTTAGAATCCCCCGGTTGGAGGTTTTAAACGCCCGGTAAGAGATCGTATACCGAAGGTTCTTTAATAAATTATTCATGGAAATCCACGATATTTTAGAGCAAACACGGTACCGACAGTGGGGACTCCCCGTAAGTGAAGTGTAGCCACATATCTCAGATTAGGGTAATTTGGAGAATTAATTTCTACGCCCTCTCGTATAATCATCGGCGTGACCGCAATGCAGTAGATCTCTACTGAACGTCTTAGTAATAGAATAGAAGGCATTACAATTTAAACATGTTAATATAATTTTACTAAATTAACATAATTTTAAATTATCATACGATATACATTACATCCGTACAAAGCACACGAAATTAAAATCTACTGTAATTTTGGGGGAACGTCGTGGCAATCTCATGATAAGTCTGTCTACATTCATATTATAAAAAAACTGTGTTTCTGTATCATTTTCAGTGTTATGTATGTTATGACATCAACATTATTGCTTTGGAGTTTGATTATAATAAGTAAATACCACTATGAAAGAAGCTGGAACAGTATCGGTTTAAATAGCGGCACAATTGTAATTCGGAGTAATATCAAAATTTAGCCTTGGAATTACATAAACCGCTCGCGATTGGGGCGTTCGAGAAACAAAAAGCGCGGCAGAAAAAACCCGTGCTGTCGGTTCCGGTGTGTGGGCCGCCAAATTGTACATTAACCGGAGCGATGCCGCAAGTTTTCAAGGCGATCACCTCCATTCGCGTCGGGACTCGGACTGGGAGAGACGAGATAATGCACTTTACGAGCCCGGTCATTTTCCCCAGTTTTATTAGTCGTCCACCAAAGTCGTGGGCGCTAACGAGAACTGGATCCACCGGGAAGGGGGTCGGTTGGGATTTGTCGGAGCCGATGTCGTCTTTTTTTCCGATATACCGTTATACAATAATAATATTCATTTTTCAAAACCGGTACAATATTTCGTTTATACAATAAAATACGCCGGCCGGCTCACAGATCACTCGGCTTATATGAATGGTGTGGCAATGTATTCAAATCTTGTTTCATCAGTCGAGATAATACGTACACAAAACTAATGTATATATAATATATATGGTCGAGCTTAAGACCTTGTCTGAATTTCAAGAGTACGTTTCGGCAGATTTACGGGCCGAGAATTATTCGAGCGTCCGAACCCTCGCCTGTCGTTAAAACCGAATAAGCCCCGCCTGGTAATTACCGGCACGCACGAGTGTACCTCGGTATCTCTTTGGAAGCTACCGTAACAAAAGAGCGGCTTCGGTGAAAAGAAGTTAGACCGGCAATTGCTCTTACCGGGCTAATTGACACTGATAATAATGGCTACACTGTTTTATGACCGTCTTATACAGGGGAATCTTTGTAAAATCTGTAATAAGTGAACAGAAGCTCTCACTTACGACTTTGCTGTAATTACGTTGAAGTACAAATACTAGAAAAACAAAAACTATCGGGCATGGAGAGACTCAGATAATGTTATCAAAATTTGAAAAATGGACAATTACATTTTAACAACTTAAAGTGTCTCCCACATTCAATTAAGGCTAAGAATAATTCAAGGAACTAATTATTTCAATAATAAAACTGATAAGCCGGCGGTATAACTATCCTGATAATACTGTATTAATTATCTTGCTCAAATCTTGCCTGCATTTCAATAAAATATACTTCGAAACTAATTTCATTTCTAAAGCATTTCCACCCGTGTGTTTTTAAGGACTACAAAACTAGAACAGACATTTAATTATATATCGAATTTTGCATAACATAAAATATTGGTAAAATTTAATCTAAATGTTTCAATATATTTCAACTTGCTCCAAGTAGTTTATATGACATGAAATGCTATGATAGCCACTAGCATAGCTCACAACAAATATATGAAACAATGTGAAACTGTGATGCGACAGTGAAAAACCGCTTCGTGCCAAGCCGACCCGAATGCTGTCTAGATTTCAGATAAATCTAGACTGCCAAACTCTGCACTGTATGCATTCACTGAAGCGTGGAGCGACAGTTCCCATTCTCAGGGCTCACGGGACAGACGGAGAGACTTGAACGCCAAAAAGACTTCAACGCTGGGTCATGTGTGCGGAACACCTGTGTTAGTTTCCCATGGCCCCCAGGTGGCCGGGCCGAACAACCCTTCCTACTCCCCGGGGTTGGAGGATGTTTTCTCACTACCGACAAACCCACCCCCACCGCCGATAATAGGTCTACCCTCCTTACTTCTTCTTCTCATGCATCGTCTTCCTGAAAACACTTTCACGCGCCCTTTCATTAGGGGGTCGGCCGTGGCTTCTACCGCCTGCCAGATTTCCTGGGGCCATGAATTCGGCAGCTAATCGGTTCTGAGGCCGGCATCGAAGTTTTTGCCCGGCTCTATTTTCCCAACGGCATAACAAAAAATATAGTCCTATATGGGATATGGAAGATTTCCACAATTTTGCTGGATCCTTTTTTAGTCATTATTTTTTCACCTCTTCTATTTCAACACGAGGTTCCTATTACATATGATTCAGGAACGTGTACGTCTTGGTCGAACCACTGGGTAGATTTTAATGCTCCTACACAAGAAGGTGTATAAAGATAATATAATGTGTTAGACATACAAATATGATCGTTTGCTCGATAGAAAGAGATGTGTCTCAGATAACTTCGAAGCTAGAAAATTAAACAGGAAGATTCAAGAAAAACAATAGTATGACGGAAGAATTTGACGTACGTAGTATATAAGCAATTCTCATGGAATATAGATGTCAACAAATTATGCAACGTAGCGACAATATTGTGAACTAAATGCCAAGTACGTAGGTGATTGAGGTTTAACATTAGAAGGCCCGAGACCGTTCCCGAAGGACAGTAAACCGCGGACCACAGCCCTGGATATATTGGGCAGTTCACATTCGATCACCGACTAATGAGATACTAATGCCCCTGTGCAACCTTCGTAAAGGCAATCATTCCAATAATAGAGCAAAGTTTATTAATGTACACCCCACAAGGGACAACACAATTTTGCACGACGCGTTCTCCGCCTCATGGCCCTGAAAGGTTATGCAATTATCGGTTATATAATTGTGAATAAATGAACGCACCCCCATTACAGCCAATGCATTTCCGCATTGAATTCTGATTTAAATGAAATCTGATTTACTTAAAGTTGTATACGCAATATTTATCGAACGCCTGTATATCTTTCGAACGAACTGATCTGCAATATTTTTATGTGTAAGGAAATTAAAAACGATAATCATCCATAGTATAATTTTTTTAGTATAATTTACGTTCACTGAGACATACTGAGACATAATTTTCCTTTCTCTATCAGACTGGTTGTTTAACTAAATTTAGTACAGAATGCGATTTAAAACTCCACTCGCTTGTTTGGCGTAATATAATTTATGATTGATACACAACGCACAACTGACAATAACGTGAAGCATAAATCCATCTAGATCTAGATGGTAGGATGTTGATGTCATGACCGATTAATTAATAACCCCTGATACTATTGCCATGAGTAAGATGGTTGGCAATTATACCAAAAATCCTAACGAACTGATCTGCAATATTTTTATGTGTAAGGAAATTAAAAAAGATCATCCAAGTATAATAAGTCAAGAATAATTTGTTTGTCCCAGGTTATAGATTGTTATAGACTATTATATTAATATATGATTCTATTTGGGCAAATTGTAAAATTTCGAGTGAGGTCATGCGCCTGGCCTACTCGGCTGGCGCACGCTCGGGTCGTGACTGTTCAATAGTTCTACGGCCGGCTTCAACCTCGCGCACTGGCCCAACCGGCTTTTAGAAAACCTTGCAACCGCTTTCCCACTTCGAGCGCCGTTTCGCGAAAGCTCAACCTCGTTCCGAATCGTATTCGGCGATCTGGGCGGCGAATCTTCGCCAATAATGGACGGCCGAAAGGTGAAGAGGCGGCCCCTTGAAAAGACCCGAGGGGGCGGCCGGTTCTATTACCGGAAAGGAGGATAACTGCGTAATTGGGGATCCTTCTTTCAAAAAAAGGCCAACAGCCGATAATAGGTCTCCAACCTTTTAACGTCAAGTCCGAGTATTAAGGAGACGCACGTTCATCATTTTCATACTGATATGCAGGCCCCCTTTAATTAGAAATTTATGACATAGGTAATTCATAAAATGGAGTAATCAAAGGTGCCAGATTGTATCGCACTTAATTAGATAGGTTGGAACGGATACTGAGCAGCTTATTAAATTTTGAACAGGACGGGGTTTAATTATTTTAATTATAAGCAGCTCGCCTATCATTATTTTACAAATATCGCACACAGTATGTGCGCAAATTGTGCAAAGAGATAAACAAGACGCATGAAAAAATATTTCCTAATTCCACGGAACTAACAAGAAGAGGGACCCCTTCAGTAGAAGCCTTTCCTGACTAATTGCTACACCGGTGAATCATTTTCACATGCTCGCGTTTTGAATTTCGTTTAAACGTTTAAACGCAGTGAAGTACTGAAAGGCCGAAAGCTGTGGACCGGCCAGAAAAGGTTTCGTTTTGTTCTCAACATCGAATAATTTTTATTCGATAATGGGTTGGTTTGGGATAAACTTCCGAGCACGACATTGCATTCGAGAAGAAACAATGCTGTTAGACATAAGGTCAAGGCGTGCATTTGCACTTGCATGTTACATGGCGGCCGGAGCGTTTAGTATAATGTGATTACGTTTCCGTAAAATAAATAACCACTTAAATAAATTGTGCGGTGTAAATAAAATCTAATGGAATTTATTAACTGAATTCTGTTTTGATATTGGGACCGGCGTTAGGAATGCTAGGCAGAAAACGCGGAGGCATTTCAACTCCTCCAAATGGTGCCAAGCCGAGCCGTATTAATAACTCCTTTCCTACTCTTCACCCCCAAGTACATTGCACCCGCTTGCTCCTTCCTCCACTAGGACTTCTCCACAGAACCAACCATTAATTAACGACAATTTTTCTTTCTCATAACAGCCCTGATAATGGACAACTTTTTCAGTGAGGAGCCCTCTGCAACACGAACTGGGGAATTAACGAGACGCAGTGTTGTCGGGCTCCGAGCGTGAAATATTGCCCTGGAAGTACACGTACGTAATCCTTAGAGGCTGCATAGTAGGGTCATTGCGATTCAAATCTAGGCATTAATTGCACGATAAATTCAAGCGATATTATTTTCAGTTTCATTTGTTAAAAGATTAAACCGCACCGGTTTGTATTTGTTATCCTAAAATTTTCAGAGAGTAGGGAGGCTGCAGGCAGTCTTAAAATGGTTCATTGTATCATTAAGAAATATATATACGAATCTTTTTTTTCTTTTTTGTGCATATTAATTCTGTGCATTAAGTAATAAATTATTATATAGAAAATATTATTAATCTCTACTTAATGTTCAAACTTTTTATTTACTGAACTGCTAAGTCAGAGATGCAATAATTAGAATATTACTTGTAAAAAGCATCGCTACATCACTTCATGACGAATGCAGAATAGCGTTCATAACGGATCCCGTACTCTGGGCACGTTTTAACTAGGAGCTTGGGACAGATTATATCTACATTTTTTCCCATTCTAGAGTCATTACACCGGGGGATATCGTTAAGCCGGGCGATAAGTAAAATACCTTACCGCCCCGTTAAACAAACTTTTTTAAGGGTGCAACTGATCCTTGTCGGTTCGAAAAATAGTTAACCGTGTCAGTAATGACATTCATTATTCATAATTCGATGATGAGGGAAGTGGGGATCCGTGACTACATCAATCGTGGACTGCAGGACATTTCCCTTCACCCGCAGAGGACGAAAATAAATAAGAAAACGACCGTTTCTATTTCCGAGGTAAAAGCATCGATGAGTCAAATGATTGACAATCGGGCGAACAGTGTTTCAGGACTGTGTAGTTATGAATAATATCCAGACCCCAGCGAAGAAATAGACATGGAAAAATTATAGACAAGTACGAGAAAGGAAAATCTTGAATACGATAATGATAAATAATTGGTTTAAAAGCCGTGACTCCCTTGCATTGCAAAACAGGAATAAATTACACAGAATTACAGAAAATTAAGTCTACGCCTTGGGTATTATTGGAAAACTGTTTCAATTAAAAAAGAGTACACTCGAATTCAATCCACAGAAATTGTAACATTTGAAGTCCCTTACTCAAAGTTGGTGTTGGCTAACACAACCATAAACCACTATTATTGAAACCGATTATGAACTGTGCTAGTAATTATATTTCATTTGCCGCCTTTATACGAATCTTTTTGTGCTTTAATAGTTCATCATCTTTGAATCAACTGATGCTAACTGATATTTATAAATTTAATGTATTTTGAAAACCATGGTATATGTGGCATTAAGGCGTACTCCTGGAGGGCTAACACGCCCCACTAATACGAAGGGATCGTACGAAGTGGTTATAGAGTGGATACTGCGATACATCTGGCTCGGGTTTCGAAAATTAGTATCTGTCGAAAATTCCAGGTAGAAACATCCCCCCTGGGTCGGCCCAAATTGCCCCGTAATGATGAAACGGGGCGCTAAATTATGACAGGGCCGGCGTCGAGTGTGCAAATCGCGTTGTCCCGAATACGGTCGGTGCTCGGTGTCGGAGGCGGTTTTAACGGGGAACGTCCGAAACATGTCCGGGAAATAAAGCCGGAGGGAGCGTGGAAGAGCGGGCGGAAAAAGGAAGAGGGAGAGAGAAGGGCTTAATAAGAGGGAGGATTAGGCCGGCCGACCCGGCAATTATAACTGCGGGACGGGGCCATTAGGCGCACTCCCTCCGCGGGCCCCAATCTGAATTACAACCGGCGACACTTATCATTCCGTTACGATCTATTGGCGGCCAGCTACGTGACAGAATCCGCCCCGAGTGCGTGCGACCGTTTGCGCTCCAAAGTGAACGATTTCCACCGCAACGCTCCTCGTCCCCTTGTCTATCTGAGACCGCCTGATCCCCCCTCCTGAGGGAACTTTTGGGATACATTAAAGAACAATAACTTCTTGCATCACAGTAAGTTGCTGTAACAATTCGGTTACATTGTCAATTGTCAATAAAGAGAAGCCGAAAACAATCTAGCATTGCCATAGGACAATAGAAAAGCGTTATAGTGATTTTAATGATACTTTACAGTACACGCCATAAAATACTCACTTTTATATGAATAAATGTCGTAGATTCGTGTGTTTCTGTCTCCTCTCGCTGGTTTGGTAATTAGCAACAGACCAAACCAGCGAGAGGAGACAGAAATACACGAAATCTACGCCTCCAACCGAACGAAATCCAACCCCTCGCAGACAATTGCACTTTATAACTCCTATATATATTCAAATTTAGTATCAATTTGTAATTGTTGTAAATCATAGTAACTTACATTAAGTAAACCCGCAAAAACTAGAAAACGAATTCAGAATTATTTTATTGAACTTATTATTCAACAGAAAATGAGTTTTTCCTATTCATTTGTTGAACAGAATGTCTTTAATGGTCCAGAAAATCGGAAACGCAGGTGTTATTTATTGGCCCACCGGCCATTTGTGGAACACGTAAGTCAACAATTTTAATTCAACATGAACATACTTAAACCCTGTTGACACTAATCCGGTATTATTTGTCCAGGCGGTCTCCCACAAACTATTCGTAATGCAATAGTCTTAGTTAGAAAGGTAAATAGCCGCGTAGTGAGAGCAAACAAGTCGAATTGGTTTACATTAAACGCTGGTTATCATTACTGACTGCTCAATTTAATTGGACGGATGAGGAATCCAATAAATAACTACAGTTGCAACAATATTTGTCATCTTAGATTCATCGGCATTATTTACTTACACCAATCAAGTAAATAATGTCAATTCACTACGCATTTAAACAGATTTCTATTTCGCGCTTCTAATTTAATGTTGCTGGTGATCGCTATAATCGGCTGGCATATATCCAAACGCGACGACAGAACATTTATAAGTACTTTGGTAGGGCCTAGATTGATCCATAAATAAGTTACACTTGGCAATTAATAGGAAATCGTACATTTCGTTAGTGGATATATCAAGGCTTCATAGAGTCAAGACCAATTCAACAACCATTACTAAAATCCATGATTAAATATTTTTGATCCTAAGAGAATGATTCCATTCCCATATGAGATTAATACCTATAAAAATAAAGTAAGAGGTCGATGATAGACTTCCTTGTCAATTAGGATGTCTATAATTTTAACTATTATTTCGGGAATAGATGCAGTTTTTATTTCATAGATCTGATTGTTGGCGTACCCGCGGCACAGAACATAATGCAATTCAGCCGTTCCAAGGCGAAGAAGGGAAGACCATATTCCAAAGGTCTTCCACCACCGCAATTTCAATTAAACTCCTTGGACGTTACAACAACTCGAAGGTATTTTTTCTAAGTGTTTACCGGCGCAATTAAAGAAATACCGACGCTTCTCAAATGTCCTTTTCAATTAGTTCTGATCATCCAGGCTTTTGTTCTTATCCTTGATCTTTTCTCCTTCCGCGAGCGACCCAGATGGGGGGCAGTGGATGTCACCGCTTCCCCAGATCGGTGACGTCTGTTTTGTAATAAATGGTTTTGAAATACCACTCGTCGTTGAACCGCTCAATAGTTGAGCAACCGAGAATTTATTTCGAAAAACGAAGCTTAGGCGAAAAAAAAGACATTAGGCTGCCAATAACATTGTTTTATGTTGTATTACAATTCCTCGGTTTGAACAATTCAATTGAATTTTCATTATCTTAATTCATCCTTGTGAAGTGTTTTAATAGACCCGGATCTACTTTTCTAAACCGAAACACCGCCTACTGGAGTTTTGAACCCCAAGTAATTATTCATGATTTGTAAGGCTATAAAACTTCCATAAAAGAAAGGTCAATATTGCAATCAATATTATGTAATTCTATTACACGAAAGATCGTACTTTCATTTAGTTGCATCTTTCAGCAGGAAGTCACGGCTTATTTTGTAATAATCGTTGTCCTTCGGGTAATTAAAAAAATAGTGAATTTCGGGGAATAGGTCGATTCAACTCATTCTTCGCCAACTTTCGAGCTCTCTGCATATATTGTTTTCTAAAATGAACACCGTAAAAAGAACAAATATCATGCGATTAAACACATTGGTTTAATCTTTCAGTAATTAAAATAATTATAGCCTATGGGCGCAATGAACACAGAATACGCTCTCTATTTAAATTGTAATTTCATTATTTGTTATGCACTACGGACCCATCCATAGGTATGCAATTCGTCCAACATGCTGGTAAAATTTAATTACCATCCGATCTCATTAAAGTAGAAGAATGATTTACTGCCTCGTGGAATCCATTATTTTCTTTTTTAATACTCTCTTTTCCATTGGTACTTGGGGAATAAAACAACGCCATCCAAACCTCAACAACCCAACAAAAATAATGAGTGCACCTTCAGCCCGAAGAAAAATTACCCGAGTAGAAAATTTAGCCTCATGTACAAGAAATCTGAGCTCATCTGAAGCCACAACCTCTACAAAAACCGAACCCTTGACATAATCAATACATGTCTTGTCTCTTCTACTTTTATCACTTTAATAAAATACGTATGTTTATATTTTACAGTGTTACACAACTGCTAATGTGGTGTCAAAACGTGTAATCGAGGAGATGTAATTTTCTCAACTGCACAACATAAACCTGCATATATTTTTAGTGAATGCTAAGAGAAATAAGATTACACAGAGGGCGTTTGTGCAGCCAGTATTCCGTTTAAAATATTCAGAAGAAATAGGCACCAAATTTGAGCATGTAAATTAACAAAACCAGTACACCCTGTCCATGTGACCCGGTGTGTATGCGGAGTTGTGCATCTGGATTCAACATAGCCGGCGTAAGGATTTTCCCGGAGGGCCTTGACCGCAATTATCTGATACAATATGGTCAAATTTAGCATTCGTTAGTTAGAACTCCCCGGCGGTCAGGGGAGGCAAAAAAATAAGAGCGGAGATTATTCGGGGAATAATGGACCGGCATCTTTAAAAAACAGTTTGAGACCCGTATTGAATTGGAATAGGGTTTTTTTTGTGTTTTACTCAGCCAGCTGAAGTGGGAAGTGAGGTCGGGGACTTGGCCACGTGTCTGGGCCCCGAGTGCAGGCCCTCGGATTGACTAGATCAGTGTAATGAACGAATACATTTTAATGTGAACGAGACTCACTAGAAAACAAGAGTTGTCCCGTGTTAGAATATAATTCGTGTTGTTCTGTTGAGTAACGATGTTCTCGAACGAGACCCCAATTCTGTATCTAGCACCGCGAAGGCTGGCCAGATACTTTCTCGTGGCTAGGAGCAGATACACCGCCGATACTTTTTATAATTGCCTTATCAATAAAAGGACTCTTTACAAATAATAACCACTTTCCGGGAACTTTTTGTACTCCCCGTATATGTGAGCTAGCTATTTTATACAATTTCTGAACAAGAATTGATACTAGATATAATACATTCCTACATTCCTATTAATATTTTCCAATATATATTTATCGTTTAATTATTGAATTCTTTAAATACTTATTATTAGCCTGTTTTTATTTGAGCACAACATTCAGGGTGAACACTGCTTGCTTTTACTATTTTGCGCAGTATCTTAAATTACTCACTAGGTTTAATGTTTAACTGTCAACGTGCGGTAGCGGTGATAAATGAGGAAATTCTTTATTTCATTCTAAAAGCCCACTTCGGTAACCAGAAGTGTCCGCGACATTGTAAACCGGGTTCGGAAAATGCCATTGGGCGACCTTCGCCGACCAGGACTGCAATTCCCATACTTGCAGTATTGCACACTCCGGTATTAATTACACCCCGAAGGGGCCCCGGCGCCAATGAAGTCACTTCCACCGTGGCTCACAAGGTACGGCGTCTTGTGAAATCGCGGAAGCCGTTCCCTTTCAGACGACGAAATATCGGACAATTGACAAATAGACCTGCCTTCCTAACGGCCTTACGATCAGTCCGGCTATTATATTCAATAATTGACCGATTAATTTTGCAGCCAATAATAACGCACTTAGGAATACTAACCTTATTCTGTTATAACAAGTTGCTATATGTACTGTCATAATACTAAAAATTTACATATCACCAGTAGTAGAAGGTTGGCTGCTAGATACTCAGTTAACAAACATATGTAGGAGGAAAATGAAGTAGTCGAATACAGGATAGGTAGTGCATTATATTTTGGGTAATAATACTCGCCCTTATAATTAGGGAGGAATGGTTCGGTCCTTTGGAGTAAGTTGAAAATTAACAAAGGAATGCCTTCAAATTCCAACTTAAATGCGGTGGGAATAAACATTCGTTAGTTAAATTAGGCACCACCAATTTTATATCTGAAAATAGTTTTATTCTCACTCTGTTTGCAATTAAATTGGGGAAATTTCCAAAAGTCCATGAGTCATGAGTTGGCGACTGACATTACCTCAGAATTGTATGTATGTCGATGATGGCTCAGTGTTCCCATTTCCGCGAGATTCCACGCGAAATTTCGGGGTATCCACGTTCCGTCATTCCCCCGAAGACCTCTCCCCGAGATAACATGCCTATTGGGAAGGGGGAGAGTTAACAGGGTTAACGAACCCGGTTGGTTCCGAATATAATTGGGTATTTTACATTCCGATGGACCGGGCCCGTGAATACAGACGGAATCCGTCCGGACAATAATGAACTTGTTTTCGACGCGAACCGGGGAATAGTAAAAGCGAAAAAACTTACATTCCTTCCACTCCTGGACCAAACGATATTCCGTATTCATCTTTCGTACACGGCACATTTTTTTCTACTACATATAATATACTGCCATAAACTAAAATCTGTAAATTAATTCGGCAATATTCCATTCCTGAAGCATTATTTCGCGGTAAGGGTCTAATTCAGACCATTTTGATGCGCCGACAGAAAATCATATATATATATATATATATATATATACTGACGAATACATCAAAGAATCTAGATGACAACAGGAAGAAATATTTAAAGCTGATGCTTTCTATGCAGTGAATAAAATAACGACAGAAAAAATTTACTTCTTCGTATGCGTTATATAAATCTAAGAAAGTAAAGATACTGAGCGTTAAATGTTTTGATTTATTTGCGTTTGCATTCGTAATGAAGAAGAGAAGATAATGTAGCTCAAATATTGTTTAAATTTCTCATAGTCTCGTGGTCGGGGCAAATTGGCTGAAAAACTTGGGTAAGTAACGCTGGAAGGAGGTCGCGGGCTGTAGCCGCCCGGGCGGGAGGGGCCATTGAACCTGAGGTGAAGCAGCGCGACCGTCCGTCATGCCCCTCTCACTGACTCCCCGCGGGATATGGGCCAAGGCGTCCCCGTACCGCAACAATGGCCAGAATACGTACTGCCTTTTGAATGTCGTCACGGTCCCCAAATGAATTTCATCGAGCAAATAGCGGAAATGTAACAACACTAATAGGCCCGTTCCACTAGGAACCTCACGCTTGATCCTCCTTATTCGGCCCGAGTTATCGTCAGATCGGACCGGGGTTCCGGCCACGACTGTTCGTCACAATTCGTCAATACTCGGTTCGATCACAAACGGACGATGAATTTTGGGAAATATAATAATTCGACTCGAATTTGTTGTCAAACAGAAGACAAACACAAACTTACACGTTATCCGTAATTTTCCGTTAGCAAAAGCCAGTATATCCGTTGAATGCTTTATTCAGATATTATTAAGCGATTATTACTAATTAAAATAAACAATTCCCGCAAAGGAAGTTATTCCTATCATTACCATTTAATGCACCGATGATATTTCTTTCTGAACAGACATTTTGAATAAAATCGTCATAATATGTATATTTACTATCTAATTTTAACTTATGCTAATAATCAACAGTCAAAAAGATTTATACTTTATATATTTTACGTGTAACTACACACAAACACATATATATAATCTTTTAACCGCTGAAAATTGTTAATGCATATGCCCTTTTCTTTAATTAATAAGCGAGGTACGTTAATTTTCGTAAAAAAATGTGCTTATTGCTGCTGTTGCTCCTGCGAAAACATTCTAACCAAGTTGAATTAAACTACCGATGATTTATGTTCCTAAAGAAAGACGGAAACAAGGCGTTGCTACGAATTTAACCACCAGTTATCTGAAAAATTTCAAGGGGATCCAACATTTTTTTTGGTTAAATTATGCGCAATGAATATTTCATTACTGTTCTAAGCGCTGCCGAATTGCAACGTACTTGGCTGGACAATAGCCGCATCAGATATATTATATAACAAATCCCCGACGCGAAATATTTGATTTGATTTCAGTATCAAGATCCTCTGATCTCTGAGTAGAGTGGTATTTTTATTTCAATGATCTAAACTGCATGGCGAATAATATACACGAATAACATACGTTTTTATATATTAAAAAAATTAAATATTAAGTATGTGTAAATAAGCTGAAAACCGATTTAGAAGATAAAGGCTGGAAACATGATTAATTACTGAAATAACTGTTGGAATTGCTTGGTAACAGGGTACAATTACATGTCATTTGATATACAGACAGATTGTCCGTTTATGAACGCGCCTAGGAAATGTTCGTTCAGAATAATTACCGATATTTCTAATTAAGGACGATTTAGTTGCTTTAAACCTAAACCTAACCTATTCTATTTTTTACGACGTGAAATGTATTATGCATGGTTTGAAATAGTTATAATGGGTTTGGAGTATTATCACCCGTGAATTATCTGTCTCCTTAGGTCTTTTGGTCGAGGAAACTACAACCTAAGTTGAAGAAGCGTCCCCTGTTGTTTGCTCCGTTACTAGCGTTTCTTATTCTGTAAGAATACAAAAAGAAATGTTCCCAATTAGCCTCAGATTTTTTCCTGTACAATCTAAATGTCGGTATGTAAATTACCGGAGGGGCCAGATAGGGTACAAGAAAAGTTTATTTTTTCTCGTTATAGGAATGCGTTCTGTTTGAAATGGTCATAAGAAATGTTGAAAAAAATCGGCCAGCAAGGTATGACTAACACCGGCTAAAAAATACCGCCCCACGCTGTGACCCGTTTAGCTCTGAGGTTCGAGTTAATGACATTCCTCTAATAGGCCTCGACCAAGGACATTGGTTTAGTGGCCGAACAGCGCGTTGAGGTTGTGAGACGCCGACCCGTTAGGCGTCGAGAAAGGATTACTTTCTTTCAGGCGGAATTATTTTGTGGATTCCATTTCAGTTTTCGCGAAAACCCCTCTTCCTCTCCAAACCATAACTCGGGCATACCGCCCGGTCAGCGATTGGAGCTTTTCTCCATCCATGTGAAAGAAGCAGGGTTAGACCACATCGAAACTACAATTGTGACTGGCCTCAAGAATTAATGGAGCAATTGAAAAGTGCCGCATTATAAAATTGACACTATAATTTGGTGTACACAAGGAAGTCGAGCTGAAGGACAGTCTGGTTGACCATTAATGCACTTTCTTATAGAGACTGAATTAACCTTGTGTAAGAAAATTGCGTCGTAAACCCCGGAGGTATTTAATTTTGTACAAATGATTAATCGAGACAAGGCGGGAATTCAACTACAAAATATGGAATTCTGCCTTTTTATAATCCTGAAAAGATTGATTGCCCTTTGCCGTCATCATTACGCATTACTTAATCAGCTTACCGACTGCAATTATTATCACTAACTCATACAAGACTTAATGATAAACATACGTAATCATATAAAAATAAACATTTGAAATAGATGCGAGTAACTATAACAGACAGGATTACAATCATCCTTCATTTAGTATTATGTAATGTTGGCTTTCATTCTTATTACCTTTTACAAAACAACTTGGTGAAGCCCCATAACTTAAATATATTAATAATTCTGAAGCGCAGCACAATTCATTCAATTGATATCGATATCGAGATATTAGTTTTGGTGGTGGAGAATATGATGGTAAGAGTTAATGTCGCGGGTACACATTTCGAAGGCAAGGGGGCTCTAAGTGGGTGAGTAACGCACAGTCAACAATCGCCCCTTCGTGACCCCTTTCTTGAAAAGGACCGGCTACTGTCTTCCTAAGATGTCCCATCCGGCCAAACAATATCAGACGGTAGGGATATCCCTTCCTGGATGCAAAATACTATGCCGCTTCCTGTGACATACATTTACGCCACAAAGAATCGGTGAAGTTCAATTCTTAAAGGGGAATACAAAATTCAGGGTTACGTCATATTGCGTCAAATCAAAACAACAAATGACATAAAATGGAAAATGAACTCCAAGAGCAGCAATATATAGTATGTTAGACTAATAGCAGTTAAATGAAAAAATACCTAACATTTATGAGGTACTTAGTCAATGTAATATTTCTATATTATAGCGTTTACAGAAGTGCAGATTTCAGTAATTAAATAAATCAATATGCCGTGTATTGCTGCTGGAGATAAACAAATATGAGATAAATGAACAGCATTTAGTAATTATATTATTTTTTGCGAGTACTGTCGCTGAAATTCTCTAATTCCGATAGAACTTACAAGCTCCTATAATAAAATCTAATAGTTGTAATAGTGATCAAACAAATTTATTACTCTGTTCAGATCTAAATGCTAAATTATGTAGACAGTTTAATATGTTTCATGTATATAATGATCATCATAAATAGCAATGTGTAAAATGAGCATTAAATGTGGCATGAATTATGTGCTTCGTAAGAGAAAATAAAATAATCGAGGGACCAGTTATAAAGGTCTTTTCCAACTCTTTGTATCTCATATTTATAACCAAATATTCGCAGTAAAGAATTGAATATTACGACTGGAGCGAATTGCGAGGGGGTTAACATTGACCCCTTCACCCCTCATTGAATTCCGTTAACGACATTTCCCCAAGACAAGGACTTTTAGCCTCGACTTATCTAAAGTCACTCGGAAATGGAGTAAGCCCAATTTATGTCGACACTTTAAACAATGTTTATGTATTATTCAATTAGTTTTGTTATTTAACTTAGCAAACATAGTGTGAGGACCATTGCAATAATTGTTTCTTTACTTATACCGAATATTTGTATTCATGACATTGCGAGAGAATTCACATTTCCATTCCAATATATTTAGAAATTCGAACGTAACCTATATTTAAAAATCAAGTAACGGTGATTTAAACATTTGCGGATTACTCAAAAAATTAATTCAGAATCTTTAATTGAAATCATTCCTGATAACTGTAACATGAACAAAATAATGATGAAGATAGTTATAAATATGATAAATAGTGAGTTGTAAGATAGTGATAAATATTAATTAAGAAGAAACTTTGTTCCCCAAACCCCCAAGAGTCAAGGCAGGATATAAATAGTACGTATTAAGCGCAATCTTCTGAGACCACAGTAGGATGCTGAGTTATGGAGACAGTTACCGGCATATTTTGTTGTATTACGTTGTTTAATAAATGGAGCTGGGAATATAAAATTGCGGCTTATGACGAAACGCGGGCTTTATGGATGGCCCCGTGACCCGCTCAAGAGCTCCGTTAATGGAATTCCTCTGAGGCAAGGACTCGGTCAGTTCCCGACATCCCTGAAGTTGCCGGAACCGGACAACTGCCCCGAGTTGATTATGATGAGATTTAACATGGATTATAATATTCGTTTATATGTGTATTCGATTTTTTTTAAGTAAACCCCAATACAACTGACGCACTTTCAAAAAAGCGTTTAAAGACATTACTGCACTTTCGTTAATGCAAATTAGCATGTGGACAAGGACATCCTTAAGGCTATCATTAGAACCGGAGCGTTGGTTTTTCCCATTTGATTTATTGAGAATTCATTTCAATAACGAATATAAATCCATGTGAATCTAACTCTATACATTGTCGAACTAAAACACGGGGTTCCAGTAGCTCGTAAAATCTTAGTCCGAAAAATATTTGGGAGGAACGTTGAAGAATATTGGTTTAATGTATATATTAATATACCAAAAATAGCTAAGGCAATCAAGTGGCATTTTTCAGTGATACTGTTGCTTCAAGATCCTGGTTACCATATTTGAGGTGATGGGGGGTGGTGTCCTGTTTGCGTCATTAAAACCCTATTGAGAAGCGATCGAAGGCTATACGATACGTTTTATTCATTTAAGTTAATAAATCTCAGTAAGATATACAGGCGTGACAAAGAGACTTCGTATGGTAATCTTACATAGGCAGTTCCTGAATTGATGGAAAACGGTATCGGTTTGTTAACAAAATCTTTAAGAAATATATTTGGACAGAAAATGTGTGCATTTGTTTTTCAGGTTTGCGTTTATTAATACAGAGAACGGGCTGAAACTCACCGGAGGAATGGGGGCTTTAACAACGGCCCCTTGACCCTTCGAAACGGGCGTTAATGAAATGCGGCTGTGGCAAGGACTCGAGGAGCAGACTTCCCTGAATCGGCGCGTTGCGACAGGCTCGGATCAAGGCGACCTGACCGACCGGTACTCGGTCCGCTCGATAAGGAGGAAAAAAAAATGTTCCAAGACTACCGGCGGCCAGCTGTTCACTGGTGGCTGATATAAGGTTGATTTGTCGACGAGAACATTTGTCCAGACCTGTGGCAACAACATCAATAGCGTTGGCACAACATCTGTCTGCCAATAGACTGCCCTGACTGGCTTTAGAAATATTAACGCAATTGTCATTCCCAGGAAAGTGAAGTTACTAGAGTAACATACCGTTTCAAACTGAAAATATTATTTAATTTTTCCGATATGTACATAGTTTTCTAGATTTTAGATTCTATCTTTTTATATCAGCTTCATGTGAAAATGACTGAATATATTAGAGCTTTGTCCGTAAATACATTAAAGAAACTAGGCCTTTCCTAACAAGTTCCTAAATTGGTTGCACCAGAATTTGGCGACAAACTTAGTCTTTTTGCATCTTACTGTTAAAAGACTATTATAATTATAATAAAATATAGACCTGCAAATTTAATATATTTTGGGACCCGACTCATCTAAATATTTATAGACTACCCAGTGAGAAGGTTGAATTTGAATTCCTATTTCCACCAAATTTGTTCGATGAGATCAGAGGAAGTATTACTTTCCGTTTTAAGAGTGGTCGCAGTGGGCGGAATGTGGGTCCGCCGGTGTGTGCCTAAGGGCCTCCTCTACTCTCCCTTTCTGGGCCGGGACTGAATAAAAGAGCGGGCGCATGACTTTCTCCGCCTGATAACGGACATTCCGTACCGAGGGCCGGGGCCTCATTATCGGTTGGTACCATCGAATCCGAATATTCGCCCGAGGAGACGCCGTTTCGTTGGCCGCTAACGATTACTCGAGTGACTCCTCCACGCACTAGGAATATCTTGAGCCATTAATCACTACTTCGAGACAAAAGGTAAGACCACGGTTTTGAAAATATGATGATGCATTCCTTGGATAGGCATACATATTCCCAGGGAAAATATTAACACCAAATAATTATTGACTTTCAAACAGGTAGAATTTATTGTTGTAGAATTTATCTGAATCGTTTCGCTTCAATTAATTGAATGTGGTTGTCGCTCGATGAATGTTTTCACGCAGAGTAAACTACTAATATTGCCTCCTCTTCTGGGTCCCAACGTAACGAACATATTTTTACAGCCGAGCTTGGCAAACAAAGGCATTATTATTAGGAAGTGGCGACACGTCGGAGAGAGGCATGCCTGGGCGACTCGTTAGATACTGTCGAAACAAGGCGTGGACAGTCCCAGGGGCGGGGCTGTGGAACTGGTCCGATCGGTCCGAATCTAACGGTACCCGGTGTATTATTATTGGCTCTACACAGTATGGAGAAAGTCATCCCCGGTTGCCAGGCGTCGATATACGATCATCGGGGAAAGGAGTATACAGGCCTGATTGAAAGAATCGTACAATATTTGTCAAATGTCTTTTCCCACTTTCACGATCTTAAAAATATCGTCTACAAAAATAAATATTCTGTCATGCCAATTCTGTAACTCGACTCCTACTCAACAATGAGGACCACTATAACAATGTTGTTAACATATAGAATATTTCCCGAATATGGTACTGTCATCGTAATATTGGCTTCCAGTTGAGTAACAATGTCTTCCATAGAACCTATTAATCACCCCGCTATTGTTAGCATTGGAAATATTCCTCACGGAAAAAAGTAAATTTCGTTAATAAAACGCCATTCAGCTAATGAAATGTCAGATAATTGTGCAACGACTTTAAGCCGGCAGAAAGAAAGGGGTTATAAAATTATGGTTTCATTTTACATATACGAGATTAGAACTGTACAGTAGCTGCCACTGTTTTTTTTTATTCACGTTCTTCTTATGTTGACCCATTAAGTGGTGTCCACCTACAGTGTTTACACCGAGTATATATACCTGGTAGTGTGTGTGTGTTTTGTGTGTGTATATATATATATATATATATATATATATATATATATATATATATATATATATATAAAAGAGGGATAGGGGACTGGTACTGGTTGGTCGGGGGCGATGGTGGGGAATCTAACGGTACTCGACCTAGGGGTCCCACAAGGTCGCTGACCCCCGCAGCACTCCGCGTCTCTGTGTCCGTCTGTCCTCAAGGGGAAGGGGCCCTCCTCCACCTCAACACCTTCCCATCTCTCTCTCTGTCCCTCTCACTCCCTCTCTCTCTCTTTCTCCCTCACACACACGCTCTCCCTCTCTCTCTCTCTCTCCTCCCTCCCTCCCTCTCTCTCTCTCTCTCTCTCTCCCTCCCTCCCTCCCTCTCTCTCTCCTCTCTCTCTCTCCCTCTCTCTCTCTCTCTCCTGTCTCTGTCTCACCTCTACTCCTACTCAATGGATGGGAGAAAGATGGAAAGAGGGCGAGGTGTGGCCACGGACGAGAGGTTGCTGGTGGGGTGGAGGTGGTAGGGCGGGGGGCGAGGAGACGCGCCCGCATCGCTTCGCTATTTTTATTCGGCTGAGACCTATATACGGCAGGTTCAACGTCCAAAAGCAATCCGGTGGGAGCTGGCGGATTGCGCAATGGGGCGAAATTCTGGAAACGCGCCTTTCCCTAAGTCCGGCTGTGAACTTAAACTTCGTCCAATTCATTTGGACAGTTGGCCATAAAATCCTTACTACGCCATCTAGCATACCATTCGAGAATGACACTCTTGCACTTAACTATAGTCCCTTTATCAGTAATATACGAAATCTATACTACTTGACATCCATCCGATAATTGTTTGCCGGACAACAACTGAGTGTACATTTCGATTATTTTTAATAATTAATTTTGTGATAATCCTTTATTCCTCGCAAAGGATCGAATAAATCGAGTGTTTAGGAATTTTCACTATTGCATGATATTTTTCACAAGAATGTCAACATATTATCACAAACACTGACTAATAGACTGACTTCCATTAACAAAAACCAAGCTTAAACTGTAAATTATTCCCGGAACTGGGTTGCAGTGGAATCTCGAAAATAAAGTTCACTTATAATGGGATATGGAAGGCACGAATTTAACTGGCCAAGAAAGCAAAAAAAAGCGCCTCAGGGGCCCTGCTCTTTGCCCAATGATCGACTACTTCCTGGCGATGCTCAACCGGACATGGCTAATTATGACACTTAAGAACTTGTAATGTGAAGTCCACGGACTCCTCGCATTTAATTGCTTCATCTCATTAAATTCCACGAAAAATGTTGTGAGATGAAACAATTTATTGTATTATATTTAATACAATGCACTAACGTTATTTTAAATTTCAGATTTACATTTTAATTTCAAATTAAGCGTACACTAATCAAACGTTATTAAAACTAATTTTTTTCATTTATTCAAGTACGTTAGGTACTCTAGTGCATATACATAAATTACTTACAGCACTTTAACTATTAGTGTGGGTTGTTTTAAAAAATAGCAAGGATGCAAAACATCATAAAATCATTGTTATTATTCTTATGCTATTTAGAAAAATAAATTTATATCCTGATTTCAGAGTAAACGAATGCATATTATTAATTATTATTGCAATTTATCCTATATTCAGTCTTTCACACGAAGAGTTTATAAATGCTACGAGTGCAAACTCTATACCACGCTCGCGGTTTCGGAAATTTCGTTGACATAAAACTGTACGGGTAAAAATTACAGAAGAATGCCCTTTATGAAGTTGGGAGGGCGGCAGTTGGGAGTTGCACTAGGTAAACGAAAGATGGCATGTCTTCACAAGCGAGTTTGGTCCCTCCTCCGAATCTAAAAGGGGGCCGAGAAACTCGGACCGGACGCAGCTAATTATGAGCTTCTCAAAAACACACAAAAAACGCTGACCGCCTCTCAAATGTTGCCCACGTCCGACAACGTTTCAAGCCAATTTATTTCATTTCATAATTACGCACGGTACCATTACAAAAGGGTGTTGTTAATTTTACTGCCCCGACATTGAGACACTCGTTCAAATTAACGCGGGTTAACTGGGTGGAATTGCACCTACACCACAGGGTAATTAGGCGGGATTTTTTTTCGCTTCCTGGTGTAAATCGAGCCGGATACGGCGAATTCCATGATTTGTTAGCTAATTCTCTCAGAATTCTACATTAAAAATAATTATTTCTAAATACATTTTGTCTCTAAAAGAACTCATGAATCATAGACCAGTTCCTTCGGGGCTAGGGATTACTCATAAAACAAACTAGGTTATCCTGAACAACTATTCCTATAATCGAGTCAGCATATACAAGTGTACTATAGTTAGGATATATTCACATTCATATATTATTTCTCCGTGTTTATTATTTAGGCATGCATTTGAGAATACGTCTGGGAATTGAAACGTTCTAACGCGCTAAGAATTAATTATTCAGTTAGACCGGTTTCTACTTTTAGTCATCGTCAGTAGTAGTCCGGCAGTAATCTAGTGAGAACGAACGGTCGGTCACTGAGTAGGTGTCCAGCCCTCCTAACAAATATCTTAATTAATATAAATAATATTTATCAGTTAACACTCATTTTAATGGCAACGCTCAAGAGACATTGTTAGACAACATTGTTAGTGGCGGAAGAAAGATATGCCTACGCCAGAAACCGGTCGCTACAGCCTTCGCTCAACAACTTAATTAGACAGTTAGAGTCAACATATTAAATTAAACTTGTGGTCAAGTAAATATAATGGGCTGAAACATTATTTCCAAGAGATTTAGAAGTTATTCGAAAACAAATTTCTTGATGTTCTATGAAGTGTTATTGAAAGTTATTTCAATCGTGGTTATCACACTAACAGTTTTTTCATTGAATTCTGAACTAATTTTCTCTTCATCGTTGGCTCATTTTTGCCATTAGCTTCTCCCAGCGAACCTTCGTTTCAATGTCATTAAGGGTAAATAACTCGCTCATAGAAATTACCATTTTTCCTCAGTTCATCCTCAAGATTAAATAGAATGCAGAGGAATTTAGAACAGTTAGAGTTTTTTCAAACAAACGATTCCATAATTACTGCCCCTGGTCGGTTTGTCCTTGTACGCGTTCGAATGCAGAAGGAAGCCGGCCTGCATTAGCGTTATGTTACACTTATTTCTGATCAACATTCCAAGAGTTCTATTCCTTTTATGCAGCGCTGAAGGCCTCTCAGGCGACGATGTGAGGGGAGGGGGGATAGAAACCGATCCAGGAAAATAAAATAAGAGGCCTAACGAATTAATCTATCAAACCGAGATCGATTCAGGGTTGTCAACGATTACGTCATTAAATAATTATATCGTCGGCCTGAATTAAACGATCCGATATGCCGTATATTTTGAGTTGCGTTCGCAACAAAAGGTCGATTGCGCAAGGGTCGATGTCGTGACCGTCCGACGTATCGCCGTCCTCATCAATAGGATCGTTTTCATTTTACACCGCGGGATATCTCGCATTACAACTGTTCTCTATATCTAGATCGCTGTGACTCTTAATTTCTACTAGAGAGGAACTGCCAACGAAACAATATCTAGCAAACGTTATCTGGCAAAGAAAAGGACCACCCGACTACCGGCGTATAAAGAAACTAGACCGAATAACAATATCAAAGCACGTCTGCGTAGAAAAACGTCTGCTCGAACCGTTTATGATGCCAAGAGTATAATGTAGGGAACAAATAAAAAAGGGAACCTTTTTGTAGAATTTAATTGCGGGTAGTTAATTCGTATAATTTGCCTAGGAACCATATATGTGTTTCAGAACGTATCCATTATAGCAAATTTCATATTATTAAAACCAATTTACGCTACTTTATTATCAAAAAAAAATGTTCTTGATGTTTTTAACGATTCATAATCGAATATTTTATGGACATCTCATTTATTACTCCTTACACAGTTACCAGATCGTTTATCGGATTAAAATATAATTTGACCAATATCATGAAGGGTAATTTTTGTCCCGCCTTTAGGGGCATTTGCATTCTTCCCCGACCTGTATATCTTATCGGCCCGACGCGATTTAATTCAAACCGAATACCTGCTTTACGTGAGTCTGCTGAATCCGGAATTGGGGCTGGAGGGTATTCGGGGCCCCATTTGTCTAATCGGTAAAGATTTAGTCGTTTTTTTTTGTATCCCAGTTTCTTAGATATTCCGTTTGAGCAATTGGTCCGTCCTCCCGATGTGGTTGTGTGACCGAAGGAAATGTTTTAACGAACTCAGTCCGGGTTTCGAGCTACGGTAAACCGAAAGTACATTCTTAAACTTAACGAAAAAAATTATAACATGTTTACGTGTTCGAATTCAAAAAATTTAAAAACAGTGTTACCGATTCGGATTCATTAGAATCTGAAAGATCATCAAACACAATAAAGTTTCATGGCGACTAGCATGGTTTTAAATCGTGTACAGAGATGTTCAATATTTCAATATTACTATAAGCTCTGTTGGAAGTTTGTTTAAGTAATTTAATTTTAACTTTAATAGCATGTTGTTATTTTAAATTTTTTCACCTATGCCGACATATGAGATCAATCTCAAATCAAAGAAAAGATCGATACTACCAGCTGGTCATTTATCATAATGGACATCGCTAACACTGTCCAAAAAAATTAAAGTCTCACTCATTCGTTGACCTGTAATCGGAAAAAAGACTGCTTTAAGTTTATTATTACTGCGTATAACGAGCCATTTTCTCCATTAGCCGGCAAAGCCCAATTTATTACATGGCGATTAGCGGTCTGCTTTTGACCAGTTGATGTTTTATTTTTTAATTTACAGCCCCGTAATTTCTCGGCATTCTCGGTTGAACGAATAATTTCGGCGGCGTTTGGGAATATTTACGAGTGTTTCTCGGACCAACAGCCTTGGGGGTGGATATGGGCTACCCTGAAAACCGACAATACCGGGCATCCTTCGACAGGATGTTTGCGCCTCTTCGAAAGCAAGGTTATGGCCTACCTATACCCAGGCAGGCTGGAGGAGAGTTAGCTCATCGGCCGGGTCCCTCGTCGAGAGATGAGTTGCGGCCGCGTGATTTGACCATTTGGTTCCGCAAGCCGGCTTATTGCATCGGCTTTCTTTCGTTTCCACCGCTGATCAAACCCCCCCTCCCCCCAAGGTGTTCATCTTTACCCGCCGCCAACCAAGGACGGTCATAGCGTTGCGTCAGAGTCTTACGCACTGGGAATCCTTAAGTGAAGAGTGATGTTCGCCCCCTGTTGCTTTATGTCCCCAAAATTATTGATGCCTTGAACGGTAGAGAAAACACCACTATGAAACCCTATTGACCCATCCTACGGCTAAGAACGGAAGAAATCACATTAGCGTATAACATTAGGGAGCATGATTATTTTAAACTATTCAGATCCTTCAGTTATTTAGCACATTTCACAATACTAAAAAAACCGTAGTAATAACTCGATTAAATTGAAGTTATTTCTTTGGTCACGTTTCAGTGTTTCAACATCAAAGGTACTACGCCATCTATATTGTAGTAATAGTACAGTAACTGTGCTAAAAGCGTACCACAACAGTACCACAATATACTATTGACGGTATGCTACTAACGAAAAAACGAAACCGAAGCAGCTTATGACCATATAAGTATTTATTTTTATTCTACACGTAGTATGTATTAAATAATACATTCAATGCATAGAATGCACTTTTGAAATTGATTTTAAGTTTCTCTAAAATATGTAGCTTCTAACTTAAGCTTCTAAACTTAGTAATTTTCCAACTTCTTTACATTTCCAGAGAATTGCAATAACATTTCATACGTTCTCCTATCGAGTCATTCGCTCGGGAGTTCCGGCAATTTTTCGATCGATAGTCACAGAAATAACCTATTGGCTTTCCGAAACACACTTCATGAGATCCACTCGGACGATAATTAGAGGCGTGCTCCTCCTTCTAAATAATTCATGAAGTTGGAAGCACAGTGCTGATAGTGAACCGTCTGTGACTGCAGACTGACAAGAATCTGAAATTGCCAAGGTCTCTCGTCGGTTAATTTCAACCGATTATTCAAAGGAGTCCAACGGGAGTACTGAAATTTATTGATATTTTTCGCAATTTTCAAATTAAACTATTGTGTAATAATAGTGAAAGCAATCATGAATATCCGTGTAATGAACAAATACTTATATTTATTTAACCACACGTTCATAAGTTTAACCTTGTCTTCAAGCCGTAATCTTGGAAATAGCCGTAACTATAAAGATTTTAGAAAAATATCTACTCGACGTTATACCCATGAAATGCGAGGTGGAATATATTCATGAAGGCGTAAAATAGAATAAAGCGTTAAGAACAAATGAGAAATAGCAAATAGCCTAAATAAATATTTATTTTGATTTGGTTATCCCGTCGGAAATATATAACGTAACGCGGTTGAAATTGTGACCGGCCTTCGGTCACCGTCAAACTCAGATGTATATTCAATTAAAATAAGATAAGCAATTGGAATCGATTAACGGCGGCATTAAAATGTTCAAAATTTACGTCATCCCTCTTGCCTCTAGGGACGAAGCGCGCGCTTGGCGTTGAGGGTGACATCATGGGGTTTCGTTATTGTAGTAATTAATTGCTTCCACGGGGTTCTTTTTGCGCCCGCACTTTCATAGCGCCTGTTGCGAAATAAATGTTAGCGGCGGGTATTTTCCCTGTCCGTCCGCATCGGAAACGAATCTGCTTATTTAATGATTAGGGAGCCAATGAACAAAGTCTCATGCTTTGGAATATGTGTCTCAAAATCCTACTACTAAAGATATCATACTACACTATTCATTCCGAAAAATCCAAGTGTCAGTTATTCCTCTACAAATAATTGTAATTGAATGCTAAGGACGAAAGAAAATAATAGTTTTCTAAAGGACAACTAGTTATTGATTAATTAGTACCAAATACAATTAGGCTAGTTGTGTTTTCGGTTATTTCCAACACGATATTTAATATTTCGGATTATACTATTATTGGCGACAATATTTGTCATGTTGAACAGAGGAGCACATTTATGCGTTCTTACTAACTTACTTTCTGCCTCCTGTAAATGGATAGAACTCAACGTCAGGTGCTATTCGAGACGACGCTCCTGACTAGCATCTAAACAAGAGCCAATTTTCACTGTGCGTTCACTGCATTATTGCAACAATCGCAATAATTTAAGAATTTGAAAATCAGAACTGGCACCGGATTCCCGGTTGGGTCCGATCTTCGGGGCGGCAGCTCCGTGCCTCGGATAACGATTTGGCCCGGCGCCTATTTCAACATTTACACCTGGACCTGAATTCGATTGGCAGTTCGAGGCGGTCCGAGGGCCCGTTCGGTTTTTGAGGTGAAAACAGATGTCAAGTGTTACAAGGTCGCGATGATGCCAGCACCAACGCCGGGCTGGCGGCCTTCGGCCTGCAGCCATTATGGACATCAGTGGTGGATCCGACGGTGGAACAGGCCACGTTTACCGCCCTCCGATAATATAATCCCTCCCAACTCCCCTCTAGTTTCAACAGCATTGCACAAATAGGATGACCATAGTTTTAAATTGACGTTCAATTCCCTACAGATAAAACGAAAGCTTCGGAGGGAGATAGTCAGAATTAGATTAACCAACGTACGTTAAACATATTGAAAAAAAAATTATAGCAATTTCTATTGGAAGAAATAATGTAATCACCTCATGGAAGAGGTTAGTCTATTACAATATAGCAAACAGAGAAAACGGACAGGGCTGTATCATACCATTAGTTGTGGAACATTAGGGAGCATCATAAGGATTGGTAGGTACATAGCAGCATTAAACTAAATTGTTAACTAATCTATCTATTAACTATTTATTATCTAATCTAATCTATCTAATCTATTTATTATCTAAATTTTATATAATAAAGCTTCCAATAAAAAATTTCTAGATAATTAAAAATATTGAAACTATATATTAATGTCTTTCATTGCTTTATCCGGATACGAACCAAATGCAAATATTTTATATGTATTACAATATATACAATTTGTTCGAGAGCATTTTAGAATAAAGCAGTAATATAATCTTTGTTTGATGCAGAACAAATCAAAACAGACGGATTCACGATACTGATCGATGTCTGGCGTTCCCAGTGCAAGGAAGAGACCGGTTTCAAGATCATTTTACGTAATAGGCCGAAATTCGGACTGGTAAATTTCCGGTTCGCTGTTGCAGGACCAGTTTTCGGTTCCACTTCATAATTTCACGCTTCATATTTTCTTTTTTCAGTTCCATTTTTGACAGTGACTACAGCGTTAACACATTCCGGAAGGAATAGATGCCCTGTACGTTCAACTTATCAGTTAACAGACTGCACTTCACGCTGATATAATAAATCAGTAATTAGCTTGAGTGTATTTACGTATGCATTAGCTTACATTCGGTCTGATTCATTCATACCAACTAATAAAATCGCAAAATACCATAATCTGTAATTGAAATTTACCTTATTCTGAAATACAAAACGTTTCCTCTGGCAATAATTTTTGTACAACAGGTCAGAATACTGGCGCATAAAACTGTCTCTAAGGAAAAATTTGGTTTATCATGTTTAACAAAATAATTATCATATCAGGGACTATGTCACCTATTTAAATCCTATCGTTAAGCATACGTTTCAGATTTTATAAAATGAAAATGATATTAAATAATCAATCATAGACAATATTACTCATATAAACTAATAATATAAAATTTACAAACTGCACTATTACGTAAGTAGTGCCAATATAGGACAACATCCGACTCTCTGCTGGTGGACCAAACAAGCGGGTACAAATTGCGGCAGACTGATTTCTGGGCCCCCCATTATTCAGGCGGCGAGACAAGCGCTCCAGTTTTTTCTTATTTGTGCCGTTTCCTATATTAAACGGAGGCAATAAACATAACGCTAACCGATCAATCTCTTCCCCGCGGAAAAAAGGAGAAGAAAATAGGGTCAGCCGTAATTCGAATGTCAGTAAAAACGAAATCGAATGACGTCCATAATGCGCCGATTGAATTCATTGGCATACCTAAAAACCGCCGCTGACACACAGAAACGAGGCCGTCGTGTGAACGAACCGAAGGATAACTAAGTGTTGAAATTTTACCCGGAATATAGGACTCGGGTGAATTTTGATTACCATTCATCGCTCTTTGTGTTGGAACTGGGTTTGGGACATTTTTATTTCTTTTTTAACTCTTTTAAATTTCTGATTGTATGTCCTTTACAACGCTCATTCGTGTACAAAAATCAATTCGAGATATAATATGTATATGCATTTTCCACTATTTTTCCACCCTTTAAATTTTCCGACTAGTATGAGTGATGACATGATAATATGTAAGTTCACAGGTTGGCTTTATATTAAAAAGTTTCGATTAACGTGATAATTTTTTAAGGATTAAGGTTGAGAAAAGAGTTCTTATTTCCCAATCGCTTTAGTTAGTTCATTCGAGACGTTTCGACTTATGCAAAGAAATAAAATACTGTAGAATATATCTTGTTCTTACAATTTTTAGCATATAAAGATTCTATCTTTCATGATTCACAAAAGTGAACAATTCAGATATGAACATTGCGATGATTGATGTTTGAACTAGGTAAAGAACTAGTAAATTTTGGTTCTCATTTGAAATTTCCGCTTATATAGCTTCACACTCAACCACCACGGACTGGAAAAACAGCGTCCTACTACCGAACACTACCTTACATAAGGTAGTACTCAGCATGATGCGAGGAAATTCACAGAATTATTCATAGAAAAAAATAAAGTTCCGCTACAGATTATTCGAATTGAGAACGGTTTCCAACCTCATGAATTTCACTACGCGTTTTTCTTCCCAATTACGCAACTTCCCGGCGTCTAATCAAATTCTAGTTTGATGACATAACGCATCCGGATCGGGTCTGAAAAAAAATTCCACGGGTCTATCAATGCGGCCCGTTTGAGGAAGTCACTTATACACGTCGCGACGGTAGGATTTGGCTCATGAATCACACTTCGGCAAAAACAACATTGATGTAGGCCGTGTCACTTTTGATATCCTCTGATTCGGTCCGAAAGGGAAACAGTAGAGGGATTAAGCCAGGCTAACGGCGGCCACATGCGAGTCTTCGGTTACGTACATGTGACACTGACGTCAAATTGACAATAAAAATGAAGCTACCGTAGTTCCATTTATAAAATGCTTAAAGGGGGTTGCAATCTCATAACGGTCTCGTAAGATCGATTTTTTCTTCACTTAATAAAGAAATAAGTAATCACTTTTTATAACGTGACTTTAAATTGTCCTCATTTAAAAAAATATATTTATGACTCTCGGAATAATTGTGGTGAGGGACAGGTTTGGCTGTTCCTTCTCAAAAGTTTGCCGACCCCTGGGTTAGGATATAGAGGGGCCGTGACGCATAATCGGGTGTCTCAAACGATATACACTGAGGAGACAATACATTAGGGGCATGTAAGATGTACATTTTCAAATAGTCGACATTAAATGTATTCATACAATGAACTCTGCATTCCTTTAAGCAATCAATAAAAATTAATGTATTTATATGAACCCATGTATGGACCCATATATTGAAAGGGATTGATTTAAAATTGTATTGTAAATGTTTGTAAAACATTGTTTCATTTAAATCCTTCCTTTTTCTACCAGAATTTCTGAAAACACTACTGCAAAAATAATAGAATATGTAACTTTTTGTCCACGTTCTATAACATTCGGGGAAGCGACAACTTTACTGTTACCGTACCAGCCATTTACTAAGTTAAAATGTATAAAAATATGTTCCCTAATCCCAATGATGGACATAATTAATGATAGGTTATAGCTGCAATTCCAATTCAAACCGTCCCAGTTATTGAAGTAGAATTTATTTCGTATTACGATGTATTGCGGGTCATTTCACAACGTCCATCCTGAACGATAAACCTTGTAAAAAAAGATACGATACCCAGAAAAACATTAATAGGACGAATAAAGAAAAGACGGGCAAGCCATTAATATATACAGCTTTGCATCGTTCATCCTGAACAGGAATGTTTTTTATTATATATTTTTTTATTCCGTTTTATTTATTACTGTAATTTTGATGAGTGATATAAATTGTTTTATGAACAAGTTCAATAGCAGCCCAAGAGGGTAAGCTGTAAGCTTCATTGTATAATATGTAAGATGAGTACTCCCGTACCGCTTCCTATTTTACTGATGTTTATTTGACACGACAGATATATATTTCATTTTTGAGACCACTTTTTTAGCTTTCCAAATTAATCAGGCCTGATTCGTATCGTTCCGAGGGAATTTTCACAATATTCGCTCAATTCTGGCTTCGTGTCTTTAACCTCGGGTCACATTAAAATCTGACTTCATTGTTGTGGGGAAGAAAAAAAAACCGAACGGACATTCCCATGATAACGGCCCGCTCTTTCTTTCGCCTTCCCTTCTTAATTGGAGTCAAAACCCCGCGGGCCTCGGCGCCGTGAGAAGTGCGCTCCGAACAGCCAGCCGGTTTGGTCATTTTTCATGAACAGAGAAAAACAGTCGTGCCGCGACGCGCGTCACTTCACGTACCCGAGATTCGTGATTTTCGCCGGGGTTTCTTCATAATTTTTTGAATTGTTTCAAAATATTTTTGACCCAGACGACTATATTTCGAAATAGACGACATTAAATTGCACTTATGAAACAATAGGCGCCCGACATTTCGTTGCAGTGTGCATTTAGAAGGCTGCGCCAAGCATTTCTGCTCCTAGAACCTTATCTGTACTGAGGATTCGAACTGAACCTACAGAGACCTATCAAACGCATGTTCAAAAACGTGAATGGGTCAATAGGTATCCAGAGTTACTTACAATCTCCACGTCTTGGCTTCCGTAGCCTGCTTGTTAGAAAATAGACGACGCGCTGATCGTTACCACAGAGACGGTTACTCTGTTTAGGTGATATTCTAAACCGTAAGAACCGAAATATAAATATCCGTTCTGGAATGTTTGCTGTATACATGAGCCACACGAGGTATGTGGTTTCTCACCATATTTTCAGTCATTAACCTAGCAGAAACCGATAAAGAATATTAAGAAAAAATAGTTGTTAATTGCTGTAGTAAACATTTTGAAAGCGATGAACCATAAAACGGGTGTATGACGCTATTGGCAATATGTAGTATTTTGTGGAAAAGCCCTTACGGTACTCCATTCCACCGGGGTTCCGAAATCTTCACGTGGCGAGAGGAGCCCGATTTTCGAAGATCAAGATTAACTTTTACCGCGGGGGGGTCGTCGGCCTTGACCTTGCCCCTCCCCGGTGAAACAACTGTTACCGAACCGAGAGAGTGAGAGCAACGGAGAATGCGATACGTCGCCGGTCGGAAGGAGAGAGAAGACCGACAGCGGGGCTCGCCTTTCACCTAGTTCAGATGCACGCCCTACTATATTATGGGTGCGAACGGGAACATTTCCTTACACGAAGATTGGACACGTGTCTTAACAGATTTCGGGCGGTTCAGCCACACGCACGCATATATACACTAAATGCGACACTGATGAGGGGAGCACTACTACTACACTCGTAGTAAAAATAGCGCTTTTGCGTTTATTTTTACAAATACAAGTGAATATTCAGCACATTTTGTGCCGGTCTATGTATGTCTATTACTGCTGCTAGGCACATCATATTTTTGAAAGCTGCTCATTTCTTTGAAGAGAACAATTAATGAACTAAGCGACGTTAAACGAACACCGTTTCACAGAAGGTCGTACAAGATGATCAATGTATGTGGTTGGACTTGACCAAGTTGTTTGAATGGGACCCCCGAAGGAATGTGAAGTAGGAATAAGAGGCCTTTATAACCTGGACAAAACATTATTTGTTACTTAAAATATTAACTGTTGTATAGATATATTCAATATATTGACATGAAATCAAGATAATTGAATAAGCGATAAAATAGCTAGGAAAGAATATAACTCCAAAAATTGAAGTATGATTTTTACTGTCACTACGTCTGCGGAGTTAATTTTTTACTTAATTCGTTGACATATACACTAACAAATGTACTCGAACTTATGAAAAATAGCTGGTCATTAATAATAGTGTAAAATTATTATTAATGAAACGAATGGAAGTGAGATTGGGTTTCAATACTCCGATTTCAATATAAACGTCAATCCAGACAGAATCGATTATGAACATATCGTAGTGTTCATGATATATGAATCGAAACGGTAGAGCGGGGGAACCCGTTGACCCAAATGTCTGCTGGGGGACGTGCGAGGCATGCGGATTAGCGGCCGGCAACCGCTCAGACCGCTTTATCTGATCTGAATGATGATATTAGCGGTAATGCAGCCACTTCCCAGTTCACTCTCGCGTTTTGAACAGTTAGACGGAGTGCGCTACCGTGCACAAGTGGCCGGTTACGCAATTTCCTCGGCAGTCATGGCCGGCAAAATTTAGTTCACTCGGTACATTAATAGTACATTCAAAATATCGTATACAGTTATAAATGTAAATGTTTATAACATTGAAAAGGATTCATCTACACAAATATTTTTATGAGTAAAGATTAACGATCATCACATAAGAATTATACATGATTTCTTGCGATCAACAATCTCCACTTCCTGATTTAATCTTATCGGCTATTATGACGGCTTTTAGTGATATGTTCACTAGCATTTTATCAATAAATTAGATAAGCAGACACATTTTTTGAAAAGCGCAGAATACGTATTCTCCAGCGTCATACAAGCTGACCCCGAGAGATGACGTTAAAATGGTTTTCTTTATTTAGTAACACGCTAGGATACCGGTTGTCAGGGCTGTCCGCCTACCGAATGCGGCGTATATTAACAATAAGCAATTTAATACATGCTGCATCACTGTCTATCCTGATAACTAAAGAGTACCGAGATTGCAGTATGGACAGGGACTAATTCACCTGGGTGAACGTAGCAAGATTGATAGTGTAGAACTTGCCCGCGGTGAGCGCTTCCGATTTCCAGGACCTAAGCATTGCCGTCAGGACGCTGCTCTTGAACCAATCAGAGCCCTCGTACCATCCGCTTTCGTAGAGCGATAGCCGCACCCTGTCGCTCTAAAGAATAGAAAATATTGCAACGCAAAACACAAAATCCCTTCCATTAGGAAAACTCCTTTCGCATCACTTCAGAGTCAAACACATTAACAAAACAAAATTTCTTTTGGCCTTAACTAGAAGAGTGATTCAATGACAACGCTTCATTTAACATTCGATTTAATTGTTCAACTTATTTTAAAGGAAGATTTTGTAAAGAATAGGAGGTAAAAAGTTTATAAAGCTCTGTTCCCCACTGTCTACAGTCAATCAACTTTTCGTGTATATACTTGCTAATTATCTATTTTTTAAATTTTATTTTCATACAGATTTTCTGTGGATGTAAGTACTTTTAATAGTAACTTTTACTTTCGATTTTTGAAAAGTTTAACTCATGACAATTCAAGGAATTATGGAGATTGTACAATTATACAACTCTAAATAAAGAGTAAAACGCAACGATAAAATAAGGTATTCGTCTAGCAGTACACAATAAAAATTTCCTACCATAATTACCTAATTAAAGCAGTTCCAGAGCTTCATGAAATTATTGACTATTTTAGGACATAATAAACTCGTTCGAAATAACTTTATTTCGTAACACCCTGAGCTCACAAACCTTGCCACTGGTCGGTCGGCCGCCATAAAGTCAAGGGGGATGGGGTCAAGATCAGGAGACTTTCTCCGGACCTTAACCCAGGGGCGGCCCCCAGACTTCCCCGGAATAATTCCCCATTACACTCGGGGTTTCTCTCAATTGGACGATTACCCCCGTCGTGTGGGGGACCTCGCGTTCGTGTCGAGGGCTTCCCCCGTGTCGCTCCGGCCCCGTCACGAAATAGAAAGTAAGAGCCAGCCTAATAACGGCCGACTCAAAAGTATTGGGCTTATCTGTCGAATATTCCCACTTCAGAATTTATAATGTAGACCTCCTACGTGGGGTCAGCCAACCAAAAAAAAAAAACTGGACTATTATTCCAGTGACATTCATATCTACACGCACCGGACATTCATCTTGGCCTGTAATATTTTAAAACATTAAAATGTGGTATATCCTCGTATACCACATAAATTAAACCAGATTTGCCCACTGATAAATTAGAAAAGTCGAAATACATCACAAACGTAGAAAATTAGGTTAATAGTATGACAAAACACAGAACAAAAGACCAAGACCGAGCTCCAACTAATTCAAAATTCATATCCGTGATTCATATTACCTCCACATTCATTATGCACGAATCCAGGCCCAACCAACAGAGCTCTCAAATGTCAGGAGAATTATAGAGTCTTACAGTTTTCGGTGATGAATTCATTCTGTAAATATTTATTAAGCCGACACTGTGTTACAGCCATTAAATTTGACATTTCCTTCTTTTGAAACGAGCCCAAAGCAATAGTGATTTAGCAGAACAAAATCGTGAAAATTGCTAAAGCATACTGGGTATACGCCAGCTCTTAGTGCTACAAGTGAAGTTTTACACCTGCAGTATATTTGAGCAGTAGTCTGGAAACGTAACCCAACCGGCTGTGGAAATTTTCTTATGATTTTACTTTTTTTTAACATAACCTCATACGATTTCATGTAGTACAACACTGGCAGTAAAAAGACAGACATTCGACGACAATGAGAAGTAGATAAGTTAAATCATACAAATATACGTCAAACATTTCGGATAATGTTAGGAAATTTTTCACAAACACCCTCCTCAGGTTTCACTATAATTCACGTATATAAACCACCTGTAATCTATAATTAAATTACGTTAAAAAAAATAAGTTCGAGGTACATTGAGAATACGGAGATTATCAAAACAGCGATAATTTGGCAGAGAGAGTAATAATCCTGGAAGTGCAATTGGACGAAAAGAATGACAGTTCGCACTCAAGTTTAATGGAAGACAATCCCAGGGAGTTAATTAATTGTCGATTAGATGAGAACGAGGAATCGTCCGTGGGGGGACGAAGTCTCATCGAGGCGGTGACTGGTAGTTTTTTCCTGTAATTAGAAGGGTAACTGAAGCGGGCAAAGGGTTAATGGTCAAACGGTGTACCGGTCGCAAGCGTGCGACATCTTCAACTCTCCTACGGGAGGGTTTAAAAGAAAAACCCGATCCACCGTTAAGGAGCGACAACTGAAGCGGAAACGGAGCGTCGCTCCTTTTGCAGGTTCATTCGCCTTCGACGAAACGATGCTAAGGAAACTGCGACTACCTCACGATTTAATTCGAGGCCCTTACAGAGTAGCGGCCGGTTCAAGTGTATCCACAATTGGATAGCGAAACCAAAAGTATTTATCTGGATTCGGAAAACAATCTCAAAGCGCTTTATCATATCAGTCGTTGTAACTTTTTAACGCCTCTAGTTTGGCTAAAAGATGAGAGACAGTTACTGAAATTCTATAGGGAGCATTGTAATCAAGAAAAAACATACAATATATCGAGTTACCAATACAATTTTTTGATAAATTATGACAATTCAGCTTTAAAAGTGCATACGAAACAAAATGACTTAATGACATGGAGTATGGGATTCCGTACCTGATCCTGTATTATCTGTCCGGCCCAGCTATATAGGAAAAGTTCCATTGACCCGAAAACCAAGTACATGAAGAACTTGAATGCCAGAGCCACAGGAATATTTTCGCCACCGTCCGTCTGCACCTAAGCCCCAAATTTTTAGCTTAGTCCCGAGATTTAATTTTTATTTTCGATTGGATGAGAATGTCATGAAGGATCCTTCTGTATTAAAATTTAGCGTTTTGGAGAAATTGTGGTCGAAATTTTGTCGCATAACGCAGCCCGCGGTTTATTCAGAACAAAAAGAGAATTTTGCTCAATATCATTAATTAGAAGGAATAACAACACATTTTTTTCCTATGCTTCAGTTGTTTAGGGTCAACATTTTCAATAAGCCTTATTACAAACGTTTAAGAGCTAAACCGACTATTGAAATTACAAATTTATCTTTTATATCAAACTTACGATACGGTTTTACTATAATTTCCTGGAAGGCCGTTAACATTATTATAGCATTTATCCCCGGATTCAAAATTGTGGCCACCTTTGATCTACGGATAGTACTGAAGAAGAAATTACAATCGTACGCACTCATGAAAACGGGCGTAGAAGTTTAGAAAAAGGAATTGACCGGAATGCAGACCAAAGAAAACAACTAGAGCATAACACAAAGAACGTTCGAACGCTTCGGTTTGGCTGACTTGACAATATCCTGGCTTGGCCTTTTGCACCGCCCACGGATAAGAACGAGTAGTGACCGGCTCGTGACTTCTCCACGCTCAAAGAAATCAATTCCTCGTTAAAATTCGCCACATATTAACAGACACCCGGATATCGACTTTGTGCATGAGGCGAATCGTCGGAGGTAAGACTTTGATCGCAGTCAATGACTTCTAGACGAGAGACGTACCGTGAAGAACGAAAATACAAATGATCCATCAGAAATATATTAGATCTATTCTAATGTATTAGAAAATATATATTAGAAGAACGGATATTAAAGTATGAGAAATCGTTTACAGTCAGTTGGACGAGGACCAAACATATGGTGACTGTACTCATCAACATCTGGAAAAGAAACAGGGGATTGTAAATTTCTTCCATCAACTTTGTCATCCTGAAAAAACAACAAATACGAACAGTCAAATCGCCATGACTACCTAATGGCAGCCTAATGTTAATAAGAACATTTCAGGGACTATAATAAAAATGTGTATGTATATAATATATAGATCATAGCTTACGTGAGGAGTGTTTGATGATCCCGCAGACAGTCTTTCAATAAACTATCCATATTTCGCCCTTTGGAATAATACGTTACATTATCTTTTACTTTATCCGAATGAAGCCTCTTTATACTCGCGGTGAGGACTGTAAACTGGGCGGAGAGGCTGAGCACGATAACCGAGAAAAGACAATTGACATTCGACAATAGCAGAGCGCAGTAAACCATCAGGAAGAACTCAAAGACGTAGACAAAGGCGTTAGTCGGGAAAACCGTAACCTCGAAAGGGTAGTAAGTGGGTAAGATCTGCCAGTGGGAGCAGAGTCCCGAGAGGCAGCAGCACCTGACCAACGGGAGGCTGTTCCAAACGGCCACCGTGCAGAAGATGACACCGAGGAAGGTGCGCAGCGCGGAATTGGCAGAGCGGGCACCGCGTCGAAGCGCGGCCGGGTATTCGAAAGGCCCCCCAGCCGTCAGCAGAAGATGCCGCTGGAAGCACCTGGCCAGCTTCCGAAGGCTGTCCCTCTGCCACCAGTAATAGCCCATCTTCGACACAGACTCGAGCATTGTCAGGTTCACGGCCAATTTCTCGGTGAACGCCGAGAACTCGTAGCCCCTGTACAGTGTGTCGGCCAGTTGGAAAATCACATGAAGGGTGAATATCGCCGTGAGGACGGCGTCGAACAGGAGTCTCCACTTTGATATACTACCGCAAACGAGATACCAGATCCCAGTCCATT
Organism: Lethocerus indicus; assembly: GCA_019843655.1. Lineage (NCBI taxonomy): Eukaryota > Metazoa > Arthropoda > Insecta > Hemiptera > Belostomatidae > Lethocerus > Lethocerus indicus. Next base: position 16,250,940 of record JACDQD010000008.1, read on the forward strand.
TGAAAAATCTTAGATCCACACCGATCAAGTCGAACCTCGTCATTTCGGCTGGCACGACTCGATACGACAAGCAGACAAGGGTCAACCCAGGTGGCATTGTTTAAGTATGCATTGGACACCTCACGGCATACAGTCGGTTAATTGCTATGTAAACTGTGAAGTTTTACAAAAGACCTCAGCATTTTCTTTAACTTGGCAAAGAGGCGAAGTCAAACAGCGAGCGACATGACAAACTAAATCCTTTTAACAAAGTAATTACTTTGTCATCGTGACATATTTCCGAAAGGGACAATCATTGGACTGTTACGCACGCAATGCCACAGTACTGTGTCGGTCAACAAATGAACTATCATTGCGCAGTTTTACTTTTTATTTGAATTCTACGACAATTAGAATCTTCATAAAAGCCTACAGGATCCCTATGTTTAATATTTTGTAGTAAGTGGAAATTCCATTAAACTATTAGTCTTGAATTTACAATGAAAAACAGAAGAACAATTGGAACCTATTAATCACAGTGTATCCTATTTATATTTTGAAGATTATACGATTTAAAAAGATGTTCGCAAAGGACTCTCAAAGGCCATTTCTTTTAAAGTTCCCCACCCACGTACTTTCGATGTTTAGCTCGTAGGATGAAACGACAATTTTCGAAAACAAGTCATTTCGAATATTTGATAAAATTCGAATCGGTTTCCATCCTCCTAAAAATTATAATTCGCCGAATTCTAGAGATATTCGTTACTTTTACAGACCGTCGCTTATCTACACTGTGGAGGCAGCATATAGTCAGTCGGTGGAGTGCACGGCTCAAATTGCTCCCCTAATGGGCCAATCGCGTGACACTCAAGTAATTCTCAAAATAAAATATAACCCAAAGAATGATGCAATTATAAGGTACAATGTTCTCAGAATTCTCTAATCTGTTTTAACACAAGAAGAGACGATACTGCTAGCCTAGTACGCATTTATTTTTATACGAAATATGTAAATTACATATACTGATGCTGTTCAATTAATAATTTCATTAAATTTTAATTTAAAGATGGTTTCAATAATGAGGTAGTCTAAATTTTCACATAGTATAAATAAACAATTAATATTAGAGAGCTCGTAAAATTACACTTACTTATGTGTTGCCCGATCCACTAAGTAACAAGACATAACTGTTGTATCATTATTCTCATAAATACAGCGTTTTGCAATTAGGACGCAATTAGCTATCACAATTATGAAGCAGCAATTCCAGTGTAATTGACTTATATAACATTTTTTAGGCAATCATCACTTATTAACGCTATGAAAACGAACAGCAATATCAGTTGTAACAAAAATACTCAGTTATAATCGAGCTTACGTAATGATTGTCAAGGATGTGTTCACAAAAATGAAAAAAATAACAAAGTGTGTATTGTAGTATCTGTGTCTTCCTGGATTCACTTCTCTTTTTGGGCATATTTTTTATCGTTTAACATCTCCCCGACCATGAAAGTCCATCAAGGCAACATCCCGTTTCTTAACTTGAACAATTTCATTTACGCGGAATGAATTTTTTTCTTTTTTCGTTGCCAAGCTCGCATTACTTCCTGAGTTTGAGTACTACAAAAAAATAGAGAGAATCACTCAAAAAGTATGAAAGTATTTGACGCGAATATAAAAACTGTGTTTTCAGCTCATTGGTGAAATCAATATTTAAAGGATACACACTTTCGATATCGAAAGTATGCCATATGGTAGGTTTTATATTTTTAAATAATAGATAAGCTGTTATTTCACGAAAATAATAACCTATACATACTTTACATGATTAAGCCACACTAAAAAGGATTGAAGTACTCGTAGGACTCGTAGAGGAACATTTTCTGAAATATAGAATTAAACGCATAAAGGAAAATAATTAAATAACTATTCCGATGCCTTTTGTAGAGATGTAGTCGGCTCTACTCCCAATTATGTCCATATTTTATAAATACCATTATTCAGTTTGGTATAAAAAAGGTCAAACATTCTAACTATAACTATATTAGCCGCCTATCAGGTATCATCAGAAATCAATTATCTCCTATATCTTATACATACCACTTTTACACTATAGTACGAAAAGGGAAACTCACTCAGTCAAAACTGTGAGGTAAACACTCATGGTGGTACCTAAACTTCCGTTTCACGATTGCACGCGATATTTTACCCAAACCAATTATTAACTAAGTTGTGTACACTAAGGAAATATAGGGATAATAAGTTTCGGGAAACTGTTGTGTACTCGGACGAAACGATCCCACTCATCGTGTCAGCCGAGTACACGACATATTACCTAAACTTCCCTAAATAAAAATCACTATATTAGGTTCGTATGCCTTTTCAACTTTCAATGAATGGACGTAACTCAATGAATTCCAAGCTCCTTTCCTGACGACGGATTAAAATTCCTTTTGAAATCTCGACCGAATACTAAAATGATTGACAAATAAATTTTATCGTTAAGGATTTGAAAGGAAAATTCTGTTCGGGAATTTCGAGGTGAATACATTCTCCGGTTCAGGAAAGAGTTTTTCCCTTCCGTTCGACACGTTTAATGTAGAAATAGTGAGTTAAAATTCCATCGAAATGAGCTTGGGGGGTCAATTTTGATTCGTGAACTCTAAACAGCATCCCGTACAATGAAAATCCATCAATCATCGACCTGTTCTGATGGGAAGATTGTGCTTAACAAGAACGCTAGATTGAATAATAACACCGTGCAGCCTCTCGGTCCTTTAATTGGGTAAGATCAGGGACGATCCAGTCATTAATCTGAAGATCAAGAATCGAACGGATTGTTCTTATCGTGTCAGACAAGACCTCCATCTATGCATTTCCATAGGGGTTTCATGCCTCAATTTGAATTATTGGACGACGAATACAAGGTAAACTCTGAACCTTTTCCAATATTTATCGAATTTCGGACTCTGCATATTCACAGTACAAAAGAGGTAAAAATTGTTTATAACCTTTACTTTCATAAATAAACCTCACGAAATTACGCTAGCATAAAAGTTTTTCTACTACGATACGATTTTTCTACTTTTAACTCAAAATAATGAAATATAACGATTAATACACATAGTTCATAAGCTCATGGGTAGGTAGGAACACTACTTAGTAACACAACACAACATTCACACTGATCAGTGCGCAATGACAGAAGAATGAAAAATGGCTTGAAAAATCAATTGTGTTACTAATCCATTTATCAACGATATGTTCCAAACAATACAGAACATCGAACCCTTGAATGTCCCATTTAGATTTTGTCAATCAAGACCATTATTCATAAGTGATGAAACTCAATTTTAAAAAATACAAGCTCACAATGACAAACCACATTTCACTTTGCGAATAATGTTATGAAGTAAGAATATTTGTTCTTACGTAAACACAGAATGTTAAACATGTTTTTCTATCATCCTTGTAATTTCTATCCCACTCAAAACTTGTATGGTACGGGATTTGAACTCTTTCCCCTTCGGAGTAGCATCTATTAGTCCCATTGAGTTACACAGTACACCAGAGAGTCTTAAGTAAAAATGATGTCATAGATCATTGCTGGAACGCGGCTGACCCCCTATAACAATTTCTAACTGGGTTTACTCTGTTTTTCTCTAGTTAAAACATCTATGTCGACCTAAACCTGAAATTGCCTAATCCGCTATTTCTATTGAGCCTCTATGTAAATTTCTGGTTGGCACATATATTGTGGAAGTAGCACACATAAGCAAGAACCAAGATAAGCAGATAAAAGTTAGGACCGAGAAATGAAGCGTGATGAACGTGCAGGCGACAGCTTGGGAACTTAAACTGCCACCCTGAGCCTTAACCGGGGTCCTCTAACCAAGACTCGACTTGATGTTAATATGGAGCGATTCTCTGGAAGGAAGAAATGAATATCTGAAAGAGGGGGGGATTTACATAATTAGGACTGGGTCAGAAACGGTCTCTTGTAGAAACAACCAGCTGCACTAAACTAAAAAATATTTTGCTGAAATTCTACGAAAATCTGAATCCAATTTCCAATGCCAGAAAACAATTTTCGGGAGTTTAAAATTTTAATATACAGGTAAGATATTTTGTTATCACTGTTCCACTGTTAGTTTATCTAGGTGTTCTACGGCCAAATAATAACGAGATTACTCAAAACCTTGTTAGTATTGTAGTATGCAATTGTCCTGTATGTAGGGGTTGAGTTCATGTGTGGGACCGCAGTATTAGTGGACCCATACACCGGCGCACCTGTCTTCCTCCCAGCGGGGTTCCCTCAAGTATAGTAAGTCAGATATTAATCTTTATTATGACTAAATAAATGAACTAAACAGCGGTATTTATGGATAAATACGAGTATGGTATATTCCCTTGGCATTTTCATAAATGGCAACGCCGCTGACCCCAACAATGATTGCAGACAACACCAATTTATATGCATAATTTATATGCACTTTTCTGCAGCATCTTTCCTCGGATACGAGATTCACAACGTAAAGGTTGAGGTCAATCGGGGATGAAAAGCAAGAGCGATCAATATCCCAACTTTCATTTGCCGATTTTATTTGAAATAAATGATCATTTTTAAAGCTATCTACAAGACCTTTCTCTGAGATACCCACTGTATTACTGACGGAGCCTATTGGCAATGGCAAAAAATGGAAACCAAATTAGATTAAAACTAAATAGCGAATGGAGACAGTAGGAAAAATAACAATAAGAGTTATGAACCACGAATTGTACTAGGATTTCATAAATCGGATATTTTATCTGAAAGGTACCACCGTTAATTGTAGTAAAAGTCCTGCTGTAAACCCTCATCGTGCCATTGAATGCTGGTCATTTTAAAAACAGACACCGGTCAGCCCTTATGAAAACTGCATTGTTCGCCCGGGGAAACAGCCGGGACTAGCCTCGTGTCCTTCTTAATGATCTCGATCCTATCCATTTAAGACGGGGCCGCCCCATTAGCGGCCGACTTCAAAAAGAGACTGCGCCTTCTGTCATTGGCTGTTGCGGATCACACTCGAACTCCGACACTCCTCCGCTTTCGTCCGGGCACCAGCCGACGATAAATCACCCCACTGGAATTAATCAAAAGAACCCCCGATTCCTCTCTAGCATATGCGTTGCGAATAAGGGGGAACGTTGGCCTCGAAAAGGCAGGGTAGTTTTCGAATTGGACCGCTCTCGTTCTTTCGCTTTTTGCTCTTCGACACAATTAGCCCTCTCCCCGTGCCCCGTGAAAACCATTATCTGAAATAGGAATGAAGCCCATTAACGTTGGTCTAGACGAGTCAGAGCCGCCTTCTGCGATTATTTCAGCTAGTTGAAAACATTTCAAGCCAAATTACGTGAACGGATACAATTTTAAATTTCGTTTAAACACAATCAGGTTTACATTTCCCAATTGGTCTCCAGCTACTGTGATGTATGTACCCCTTCCCTAACGTAGGCAATTTGGAACTGACGGAACGGCCTAAGTCCCCGGGAAGCCCTTGGTAACCGCTACAAAGAAAACACTATTAATATTTTTATCTACGTTCTGAAAGGTTGACCTAGAAAATTACTACGCGGCCTTCCTCTCCGGATAAAGAACAGACGATTTCTTTTATTTTTTGTGGTTATTTCTTTTTTTTGTGTTTTACGAAGGCCCTATTATGCGTTCATATCTCTCGCCGTCATCTTCCTGCCGGTAAGATACAAGAAGTAGCGCTACCTACGTGGCCGGCCGTGACAGCCTCCCGCACGACCCGGGTCGAGAAAGTGACAAGCCGAACGGGGAGTCTCACTTTCACTTTCGGCTAACCTTGAAAACTCGGTTTGAAATTCGGTCAGAGGTTACGTTACCGGCGCGGGAGCAGCTTTCTTTACCGGGCGGCCGACGGTTAGAAAGCGGAGACCCCAGCTTCCCACTGACAATTGTACCGGGAGCGATCGGTTCGAAGATACCGGAGCAATTTTTAACGCAGTTACCTGGACGGATGGTTTTACTTACTACTTGAATACCCGACTATTTTGTACAATATTCACTTTTGCCCTGATAAATTTTCCGACTGGCGGAAGGATGATCGGGCTCTGATAAAATGTTTTTTGGGAAATTATTTTTTTCCTTTTAAATTTAAATTACTGGCTGTAAAGAACACAAATATACGAAGAATAGTTTCAATTGATAACTGCCTAACTCTCGTTTTTGATGTGTCTTAAACATTCCATTCTCTAGTAACGCAATTCAGAAAAAAATGTTATACCCCGTTTTTCCTAAATTGTTTCAACTCTTTAAACAAATAAAAGGGGCGCAAAATCGATTATTTCGTATAAATAATAAAATTTGTTAAGCAGAAAAGCATTTTGACTTACTTCTAAAATAATACTACAGTTTATTTCCCTCAAAGGGTGGGATTCTGAAGATCGGGTGGGAATAACGACCTCATCCCCCAGAGATTCACAGAGTTCAAGAACCCTCGATGCGAAAGGAAGAGAGAGTTTTTCAGGAGGCGGCGTCTCTCATTCAGAAAAATTAATAAGTGTCCAGGATAAATGTTTGAAGAGGTCCTCCCCCGCACGACAGATGCGAAGCCGACGGGACAAAAACACGGGTTCGATTGATTTTTCCCACTGACGCAACCTCGAGCCCTTCCCACACGGCCTGGAGCAGTGTGAAAAAAAAGAAAGGTTTGAAAAAACCAAACCTAGAGCAGGTGGAGCTTCTGTTAAATCGATTTTCGCCCGACGAGTTCACACAGGAAGTAAAGATATTGCGTAATTTTTTCTATCCCGTCCACCGGTACCGGAGATACTCGATACTTTCTCGAAAAAGGAAAGAAGGGAAAGATTTTTCCTAGAGAGCATCTGCGGAGAATTTTTCAATAGGGTGACTTCCGGAGCGGGCCGAGTGGGCGGACTCGCGTGGGCACCTAATTGGGGTAAGGCCGAACGCTGTTTGTGCTATTGTCCGAGGGCAAACAATGAAGACAAATTTTTGTTCCAGGACGGGTCATCCGATATTTGCAGAACGAGGAGAGCTAGAGCTTTCCGATTGTTGTTGGTGGCTCTGTACAAACAGAGAGGTCTGGGTCGAGGACCTGACAGGGGAAGGCCTCAATAGTTTGCATCAAAGGATCCGTGCCATTCTCTAATAGCTTAGAATAGATTTTTAAAAACTAGCTGTTGTTAGAATATGATAATGATTTGCTAATAAATATAAGTACCGAACATTTTTGTTTTTATACGTATATATATATATATACATACATACGTATTCAAAGAGTTTAGAACCTGGGGTAATACAAGTGAAGAGGTGACTCCTCTATCAACGTGGAGCACTAATTTAACGCGGGCATTGGCCGGAACAGGCCCACGTTAATGATTGCATTATCCGAAGCAGATTGATGAAAGTTCACAGACTTGGTAATTTTCTTTAGTGTTCACACCAAATGCGGCATTACTACCAACAAAGAAATATGCCCACCAAATTGCCACTTCTCAAAAAAATGTATAACTTCGATGCCATTTTCTCAAGGGTAAATTATTGAAAATTACCTACTCCAATGTAAATTGATGATTATTGTGAGGAAAGTGAATTGATAATTCATGTATTGTTAATCGCGTTAAAAAATCGTGATACTGAATGGTAAAGTCTTCTTCTGGTATCTTAAAAGCTAGCCTAAATTAATATTTATAATAAATTAAAGCAGCGAATAATATTAGAAAATAACAAGACAAGTTTACCGGTACATTTATATTTACAATTTTAAGTAGCACTATAAATTTATCTAACCCTAGACCCCCTAGACTTGATTTATCCCAACGTGTTCTATATTGTCCATGGTGTCAAACGACAGGGGAAACAGACAGGAAACAGCATATGAGAGCAAATAAATCGTTTCCGCTGTGACATGCTTGCTAGAGACAATATATTTAAGCCAAGAACTACAACCCTGGGTTGGGGTATAATGGCGCTTAGTGCGACTAGATGATTAAAGACCATAACACCCAATAAACTATTTAACATACGGAAGAACCTGCGCATGGGTAACTCGATACGGCCGTCCCCAAAAACGCCAGCAGAATTCATTATAACTGAGTTTCGGTAGTTTAGGCACAAAATAACGACCGGATATTTATTATGTAAATTGAACAACGTATTTTGTCTTTCCTTGTAGAAATATATGGTGCCATCAATAGAACCAGTTGAGTCTTATAGCGTTTAAATCTTATAAAGTATTATTTTTAAGTAAGGCTGTCGCATAATTTAAAAATACTGCTATTTTAAGGTCATTATACTTCGTTAAAATCTTATTCTCAGAGAAACAGAGTCTATAAAATACCAGATATTATTGTTTTATTAAAATGGTTCAATCAATTCAATAATCAGTTAATAAAGGGTATTGAATAAGTAATTATTTTTGTGTATACTGACAAGCTAAAAATAAACAACCTCCCACTAGTTTAATTGGAGTTCTGTTAAAAGCCCGTAGGATCCCATTGTTGCCAAATAAAGTCATTTAAATTACCGAAATTAATATATAATTCGATGTTAGAGTTTATCAGATAAACGGCTTAAAGGGCAAAAGCTTCGGGGATACTCGGCGCGGCCCCCTAATGATAGTTATTAATTAAGGACTCCTATAATAAATCGTACATGCAAATCGGGGCGCAATACCCAAGACAAGGGAGGAGGTAATATTACGTGACTCGGGTTTATGGGCCTAATTAATTTTTATGAAAATGCGTATTACAAAATTAATGGGGGCTCACTCGCTTCTTCTCGGCCGGCTTCAAGACCAGAGAGGCGGTTAAACATTTTACGCCAGAGTGAACATCTAATATAAATTCGAGTTTTATTAACTGCGTGGATTGGACTGAAAAATCGAAGAATTCCCGAAATCAGAAGGTTTTTACATTGGAGGTAGGTTTTATTCTCTACCTTAATGGATATAAAGTTAATGATAAGTTCAAATAAACTGCATTAAAACAAGAAAATAATTGTAACAGTTGAAAGAAAATTCGGTCCACCATCGGGTCGACGCTTTACGTCACACCGCTTTAAAGTCACTAGGATCCTATTCCCCGGTGACTTCTTTTCTTTATATTTTGTTTTATAATTACAATAATTAAATGTAGAGTTCATACACAAGCTCACATGCCATGTATTTTACATTAGAGTTTTTGTTCCTTAAATTCCCCCTCAATTATTCCTCTAATCCCTGAGGTGGAGTGAATTTCCTTCAATTGCAATTTCAACTGATTATACTAGAACAGCAAGCAAATTCTAATAAGCTCATTAAAATTCATTATAAATAATGGCACGTAATAGTGCTTTCTAGAAAAAATAAACGAACACAAAGAATCCAGTCCACTTATTATTATTTGAAAGCATACATACAAAACGAACTGGAAGTTTGGAACTATTCTTTAATATTATGTAATCATAAGAAAAACATCTTCGTTAATAACCTATAGAAAGAAATGTCTAAATATAATGACAATTCATGCGTTCAAACCATATAATACCCTACTAAATTAGGTAACAGTAACAGTTGCGTGCTATCTGGATTTGTGGTGGCCCACAATTTTGACAATGCTATTTTCGAGAATATAGGTCTAAGAAAAAGTCCTTCTAACCCATGCCACTCTAGCTGAAAAACTATAAACCACAAACAAAGTTTGTCATTTCGACCACAAATCTAGTGGAGAACTAGGTTCTTAAATGGAGGACAGGGCCCCAGGATGACACGCCCAGTTCAGAGATAATGACGGGGGACATTTGGGAATGTCCCAAGATTTGTTTTGTACGGCCGGCGTGAGTGTGGCAGGCCTGGTTCTTGCTCCAAGGGTACATTGGCCTTACCTGAGTGACCGCCTCCCTCGGGCAACTAACAGGACTTTCCTCTCCCCCCTTTCTCCTCATTCTATCTCTATCTCTCCCTCTCTGTCTTTCTCTTTCCTTCTCATTGTCTCTATCTCGCTCACTCTCAAGCTACGTTCTTAGGCCTCCCTCCCCCCTTCATCGCTCTTTCTCTTCCCTTGTTCTCCCTCCTCCCACCCTACGGCTCGCTATTCTCTTCCTCCTTTCTTTCCAATCTACGCAGCCGAGGTTTCAATTTCGTACGCACTCTCTCTCTGTCTATCCCTTTCGTTACCCCTTTTCCTTACCGGTCTGTCCCGCTTCGCGGTTTATTTACCAAAGTGTGATATGTGGAATCGAATCGACGTTTCGGTCCCGAAACGTATACGGACACACTACAAAGAGAATAGTTCTATGCATTAAAAGAACTAATTTTAAAAGGTTTAAGGACAGTATTACTCGTGCCCTATATACAATGAAATTATTAATTCAAACATATATTCACACATTCAAACAATACTTATTTCTCATATTCAATTATTATTTCTTATAACTCTCATTGTCATTTGTTCCTTATTTTAATTACACATTCTATCATGACAATACACAGATATTTAAATATATAGAAATAATAGTTCATAAGTATTTTATGAAAAAATATCTTTTTCTTTAGCACATTAGTTTTAAAATTATCACTCAGGAATTGTGGTAGTTAATTTTCTATTTCTAGAAATATTAAATGTAATTAATTTAGAGCATACCTTAAAGAAAAGGGTAACTTTCAGAATTATAAAAATGCATTTTTTTAATTCATTAGATTGTATACGTGATATACGTAGACGATTTTATAAGGAAATTTGTGTTTATATTGAAGTTTAGGTGAATGTATTGTTGTGGTATGAAGTGGAGTGTAGTGGCATGGGTCGAGTGGCAAACGGCCAGCGCCAAACTGACTAACGGGCTGGGCTCTAAGTAGGCCAAGAGCGTTCTCTTCGCTTTAAACAAACGTTTGTTTTAAACCCGCCTATTGTCGGCTAAAAACCATTCCCTCGTATTTTACCCGATCGCTCGTTAAAAACAGCCTGCCGTCCATATTATTCTGCCGTCTGATATTTCACATCTGACGTGCTTTTCGTGAAATACAAATCGCAATCGTAACTGACTTCAATCCGGAAACGATGATATCAACATATGGAAAGTAAAAACAGACTATGATGGTTTTCCAAATGGGGACTGTAGATTCTAAACCTTTAGTTTTCCACAGATGTACGATACCTGGTTGCTACATTTAAGAGGAACGATTTCCATTGAATCTGACAAAGAGGGAGTGAATAAGACTGTTCTTTATGTTTCAAAGAGGATATTAAATTTCCAAATCTGCCACTTAAAGGTTAATTTCAGTCATAGCCTTACCCTTTTAGTGACGCTCTTAGGATTGTGAGAAAATCGTGGATCGATGAAATACCTTTGCCTGACATTTATTGTGAATAGTTTTAAAATATGCAGGGGCAGTTCGGCGAGGATTTTGAACATCACTCGTGCAATATCGGGCTGAACAAGCAAATATTGACAGAAAGTCGGACAACTCCCTTTGACTATACCACCATTCTTGCGATATTTTGCTAAGTTTTAGGCTTCTCGAATACTAGGTAAGTTGGAGAGTAAAAACTTAAAAGTAAATAAAGGATTTTTTATGTATTATAAAACACAGTAGCAGTGAACAGTAATAGTTTAATGACCGTGTAGGCTGAATGCTCCATCGGCAACAGATAATGCTGAAATTATTCTGCTGAAGATGGCGAGAAGATTGCAAGAATTATGGTAATGCATTGCGGACCTCACAGATATTTTATTATCATTTATTTTATTTTATTATACAAGATGGTTTTTCCCGTTGTTTTGTATTTCGTTATCAATATAGCAGAGCCTTATACAATATAAATTCTAGATAAATGACAGGCATGCTTTGAACTGGTTACATTTATATTTCAAACATTGAAGAGAGATAAAATCGAACAGGCTAGGATTGCATTTATGAAAGAGATTCAGACCGAGACCTAGCTTCGGTGTAACACGATAGAATACTGCAAAATAGAACTCCTGCCGGTCATTTTTCACCCGACAGAATCCAAACACCGCTCAGAAGGCGTCCCCCATCGGAAAGCAGGTGTCCCACCACTAAACGAATAATTGATTGCACCTAACCCCTTCTCTTAAGCTATGCGCGGGCCTACTGGAACGCTACTTGGTCCCCGGAATCGAAGTCACAACCGAGTGCCGATTGTGCACGTCGCTAGCAGATTTATGCCCCAGTCGGCACGCTCCAACAACAAGCGTCCTAGCGATCGCGTACCAGAAAATATCTGCATTCCCAGTACCCTATTGAGGTCGGGCCAAGGGCGGACTTTATTCGAAGGGTGAACATTTGCTTATTGCCTAGAGCAAGTTTGAAGACAGATGAGGAGAAATTTGAAATTTGATCACATTTCAAAGAAGTTTTAAAGTCCTTCAGGTTTTAAAGATTTAACGTTTTCGGCCTCTTCATTATTACAGATATAAAACACAGTCGGAAACTACAGCCCTGGACTAATATTGAGCTAATATTGTCCTAGGTTATCCTCGATACTTATCTCAGGGTCCGTGGGGGCAATTTTAGACTACATTTTTATGCCCCAGTAATTATGATTACTAATTTTCAAATCTGAATAAAATACTTGCCAAAGACACAACCAGAACATGTGACTTAAATAGAAGGCGTGATTGCATTATTTTTATGTACAGTTTATACACTTATACGTAATCAACCTTACAATTATCTCGCATCTAATACATTATGTAACAATATAATTATTGGTTAAAACTAACAGGTATTCAAAACAATATATAGATGACAATAAACATCTATAAACCCGGTCCCGCTCCTACAAGAAATACATTATATATAAATCATCCGAAATGCTTATTTATGTTTTTTTTCCAAAACTATACGTTTGGGCCACTTTCTTCCATTGCTCAGTGGATTAATGCGGGCCATAATTTTTGGCCAACTGGTTTTGGATGGTCTACAAGACGAAAGTGGAAGGATTTATCTTTAAAACTGGTTTCTTCACAATGTTTTCGTGATGTTTAAACTTCTTTGAGTTTAAGCCGTAAAAAATGCCGGAAATTAATTCTCTATTATTTAAGCCATTAGTCAAATTTTTCAACTGACGCATCTTTATTTATTTGATAGTTCTCAATTTTAAATAGGTCAAACACCTATAATGATGTATTTTAAAAATGTGTTAAATTGTTCATCAGCTGTAAATACAATGGCATTCGAACGTCGTATTTATAACGTTTTCTACAACACAAATCCTAATCTAATTTGCCTAAGCGATTAGAAAGTATCAGGTTTTGGTTCATCATATTCTAGCACATAAAATAACCCGCAACACATGAAAAAGCAATTCAGCAGATTCTCCATCAATTCAAGCAAGTGCTTCCCTTATTTCTCAACAGGAAACGCCAACAGAAAAAGAATAATTGGCATAAACTCAGAAAGAACTATTCCTCCCCCGATGTGAAAGGAGGAATATTAAACCATCGCCGAGTTGGTCAATCACGAATAAAAAATACACAATATCTATCTAACCTTTTGTCAAGGTCTCGACTAATGCTTCTTCCTTGAAGCATCATCCAGCATTATAATTTGTCTACGACTCCTGCTGTCCCTCATTACAGAACCCCCTTACCATTAATTAGCCGAAGGCCTTGGGGCCGACGACGAAAAATTTATTTCATCTGCAATAGGAAAGCCAGATTTAATATGAAATATGCCGAAGTGATAGTCGAAAACCAATCCATAAATCAAAACGAGTCTTTAAAAAACTGCATCTTTACATTTATTATTACAAGAACGTGGATCGTAAGCTTCAATAAATAATCCCTATAAAAACCATTCTTACTAAAAGAAAATAAAAAATGAATAAATACCTTTTCACATTACATATTAATAATAATGACGCAATAATGAGTAAATATACTTATTAACATCAGAAACCGCCGTATTTGTCGCCACCTCAATTAATATATGCGAATGTCTCATTAACATATTTTAGAATAGGAGGGATTCATTGTCAGGAATAATTTTATTTTCTTCTGATTTACACTTAGTAAAGCGTGAACGGTAAAAACGGAATAAACCTCTTATTATGTATAATGTCTCAACGAAAAATTTAGGCAGGTCAGATCCTAGTTTTTTCACAAAAATGGATTTGTATTACTTCAATTTGGTATACTCCGAGTATATTGTACGTATTGTTGCGGCAAGCAGTATAGCAAACACACTAAAGCGGCGGCCCAACGGCAGAGGTGAGCATTTCCCACAAATCTCGTTTTCCTTCCCTTTTCATCGGATAAAGATGGGCAAGTGTGAAAGAACGTCAACAGATGCGCACCGCGAAGAGTTCTCATGGCTTCCCGGATTGCTCGGTTTTCGTGAAAAAGGTGCAGAAAAATACATAGGCGACGGGGGACGTTGAAATCCGAATAAGAAGAGGCGTCGGAAGGGGGGGAATTGTAAAAAATTCGACAATTGTATCCTCTCGGGCAAAAAACACCCGAGATTGTGTAATAGGAAGAAGAAGGGAACGCCCCACAAGGGTTACGCACTTGTTGGGATAAATCGAAGTCTTTTTTGTTTCCCCTACGGATAGGTGTTTTCGGTAAAGAAGGGCGCCGGAGGGATAATACAAAAGCGGCCCTGTGGAGGGGGAGAAGAACCCTCCGACAAAGGAGGAGGCCCTTAAAGGGAAACTCGTGGGCGTGAACACTCTCGCTCTCTCTTTTTCTATATGCCCCCAGTAGAGGCGGGCGACCGCCGGAAAAAAAACTTAGAAAGTGAAAATGGGTTCGACAACTGTTGCCGCCCCGGTGAGAAACCGTAGCGCCAACCTCAGCGGGCGATCTTCCCTCCATATTATTGTGGCCCGCCGTGGAATACTCCTTATTGTAGCTCTGTTTATCAATCATCTGCCCCGAGTTATTTCATAGGCCGAGAATTCAATGAGTTGACCTCATTTTTTTACCGGATCGCGCCCAATACTGACCCGTTTACAGACTCTCTTTCGGTGCAGTTTTTCTTCTCCCTTTGTTGTATATCTCCGCCAACGCGACTTTTCTATCCCCCAAAGAAAGGCTTTTTTCTCGCCCCCGTGATAGAGGTGACAGTAAAACTCAATTTATTTATATGCTGAACACGGTCAGCATTACTCTACCTCCCGCCTAGCATAACGCCGAACAGACAGGAAAATCACTGGAATGTTAATTTGTGTTTTTTAACTCAAACTTTGCTTTGTTAAATTCGATTTATGGTATTTGCATTTCCAATATATCTGTTATATTATTTTAGATTTTTAGCGGAATCCTCTCCCGTTTAAATATGCCCAAACCAGATCAAGCATTGAGGGAAGAATAGCTATTAGTCACAATGACAAAATTGGCATTAGAGGTTCCTTAATATACTAATATAGTTTTTGATATGTCTATATGGATATACTGTCAGTGATGGATTTTTTATTTTCATGACAATGAGTTCGGGACATATTTCCCCCCGAAGAAACTTTACGTTATGCATTATCACCGCTTGCGACCCATTGTTAAACCGGTTTCGATATAAAGGAAACAAAATGGGAATTTATTATTAATAGGGACACTGCGTTGACGTAACATATAACATGTGCTTTGAACTTTGAAAAAGTCTTACATTATTTTATTTTTGCAATTTTTTCGATTTTCATAAACCGAGTCCAAGAAAATAATTTAGTTACTTCTGTCGAATTTCAATAAAATAACCGCCCCTATAGAATTAGTTTTAATTCGTCTAAACTATATCCAATTCTATTTAAGCAGGATCCTGTACAAAACGAGGGGTTGATGCCACAACACCCGGAAGCAGCGCTTCCCATTTTTTTCCTTTTAACTCAGGTATAAGGGTTTTTGGAACTTTCGAACTATTCGACACTTTAATTCGCGCCCCGTCCCTTCCAAACCCCTTTAAACTTGCGCCTAATAAAAGAAACATCTTTTATTTCGAGAACAGGTAAAACATGAATGGTGCAACCCTTGCCATTTGGCGATAGGATTCTGCAAAGTAATCTAATCTCCTATGAATGAATACCTGCCTTCCTGTTTCCTGCTAACCTTTTCTTGACAACCACTGGTGAGGAAAGAAAAAAATATTAATCCCTTCTCATAAATTCCTGACCTCATTCTTTTCAACTATAGACCTATGTGCAAAGGACACTAGTGGCTCCCTTAAAATAATGCAGCACATTAACAAATTGTTACACACATAATTAATTTTAAATATCAATATCTCTCAGATTTCTATACTCTATAGTAACAATGCTTTGTGTATTTTAAGGAGAATATTTTATAAGACTGGAGATATTAAATGCAAATATATAATGAATTTAAGAAATGTATAAAAAATATTGTAGTCAAACATCACTTTAAATAAAAATATGTTTACTTATTTTTTTGTTGTAACAAGACATGTCATAATTTCCAGTTGATGTAATTAAATGGTCAGAGATAACTGCTACTGTTAAACAATCTCATGATGTTCTTAATTTTATTGGTGATAAATGAAATATTTTGAGCATAATTTTGATTCTAGTCCATCCTGGAAGTAAAACAATTCTGAGCATTTATTCTAACTTTTTTGTAATTTTAAATCATTTGCTAAAACATAATTTACAACCAGGGAGTATCAGGACCAACACACATTAGTAAAAGGCTTACAAAGAAAACAAAGGACTATAAATTATAATTTTATTTTGTGTATTATGATTTGATTGTGTAGTATATTTCAGAAGAAAAGAGAATTGAGAGAAATTGAGAAGTTCAAAGCTATCAGTAAAAAAGAAGGACTGAATAATATTAATTATTAATATTAATATTAATTAATATTAAAACCAATTTAATTTAAATTATGTTGCCAGTACACACATAAGGTAAACGTTAGCAAGACCAAGCAGTATGAAAATTGAAATCCAGATGAGTTCATAACTATAACCTATTGAAGTGAACATTTCCTTCACTAATACTGTAAAGTAATAATATGCCAAAAATATTAGAATTATCTGTCTGGGAGCCTCAAAAGCAAAACTACTGCCTCAGAGAGAAAGAAGAATAAATTTTAATTGTTTAGGAAATTTCTCTAAATGTTCATTAAATGTCTTAATAACAGCACTGTACGTGACACCAGCAAATTAAAATAGTCCACTGCCATAAAAAATTCATGAATTAGTAAAATAATGAATATAATATGAGCAATATATATTTGTACTTTGGTCCCATAGTTCAAAATAACAGGAATGTAATGTTCCTAAATTTCTGTAATTATGAAATGTAGGAACTAAGTTTTAAAATTGAAATATACTACATAACATAACACTTTACTGTTCTACATAATTTATTCATATCTTCCTTTTAAATGTAGGCATACATTAACTTACAATAAATAAATAAATATATATATATATATATATATATATATATATATATATATATATATTTTAAACCTAATTACATAAGATGTGGATAAATTTAAAAAATACTTTAAATAATCTCCAATAAGAATGATAAAACAAATATCCACATGGGATTTATTGAATCTAAAAATTGTTTCCAAATGCTTCAATAAATATTATGCAGATAAAACTTATGCATTTTTAATACCTGTTATGTATTAAAATATCTGTTATTTTGATTTCAAAATAGTATTATAACATGTTTTATTGGGATGGGACTATTGCCAACAACCAAAATCATCAAACTGGACATTATTGTTTTAATCTATAGATGGAAGAAGAAATCAAGGCCTGATGCAACATGAAATTTAGCAGTTCATGAAAGTCAGGTCTTTCAGTCATCTTTGTATTTGGATGTAATGCCAAAGAACCTTTAAGAGGTGTTACTATTGAATAAAAAAGGTAATGAGCTACAACATTTCTTATTTCAGGATGCCATATTCTTGAAATGATATGGAAAAGTTTACAAATTGATTGCCAGAAGTCTAACCCTTGATTAAACAACCTGGATAAGTTAAAAAAAAAGGTTTTTACCCTATTAAAAATAAAGTATACAACAATCCAGATCCAATTTGTCCCTTTAATTTCAGTTATTATACAACATATCCTCTAATCCTGCATAAATTTAACTACATATAAGAACAAAAATGAAATTAAAAACTGCCTTTATGGAATCTAAATAATTGTGTTAAGATTATAAAAGTATGTTAGTGTGTCTGTTTGGGCTTCTTATATGTTCTATTAAATTACCCATTATTTTATGAACAAATCCAATTGAAAATAGAATAAAATAAAACTAATTTTCTAAAATTACCATTACTTTAATACCTTGCCAAAATGAATCAACCAAAAGTAGTCCTTTACAAATCAGTCATTTTATTCACCTTCATTAACTTACAGATGTCCTAATTACAGATTCATCTACAAACAAAATTAACTCAATTTGACATTAAATTATAACATTTAATACTAATTGATAACTACACCATATAAAGAAATATAGTAGAGCCATCATCCTTAAATCAAGACACCTTACATTTCTTTAATTTCTTAGGTGCACAACAAATATATATAATATAACTATAATAATAAATGTATATTTCCATTTGTTTATTTTTAAAGTATCTACAGTGATATTGCCAATGTCCAGGAACCAGTTTGTATAATTCAATATTAGGTGATCTTATATTTCTTCCTAAATGAACTATTAGTGATCTTAGTGAAGCTGATATAAGGTATTTTTTTATGCATGTGAACTAAATTGGTTGTATTGAAATGAGAGTATTATAGTTGCATTCTAGTAATTAAGATGAAAAATAAAATAGAACACATATGTAGTTTCAGAGTTATAATATAATTTTATTGATGCATGCACATAAAATTGATTTAATTATTTTGTGATTATATGTTTCTAATATACATTCATATATAACATGCACATGGTGAAGGTTTCAAAGAAAATTTATCAATGTAAGGAAATGTCATATGGAAATGTTCAACAATCTAACTAATATTTTTACATATATTGAGATTGGTATGGGTGACCAAATTGAAAAAAACTATTAAAATATAGCATAAATGTTGTATACCTTAGTTTCCTCAGTAAATTGTTGGAGAATTATCTTATGCCAAAAATAATAGAACAGTATTTAAATTATTATTTAAGCTAGTGTATAAAAAATATCATATCTATAAACCAGATTTTTCCTGAAGTAGAAAATTGCTACAAAATGATTAGCATGCAGCCTAAATGATGTATTTTTTATATAAAGAAATGATTGGCCTACCTTCATCTTCATTGCAGACAGTGTTGCATTAATCTCTGCATTTCTCTGCAACATAAATATTTTGTGTTAAAATTGTTTTGACAGTATTATTATTAGTTATAGTTTTAGTTACTTTTAGTATATAGTATTTTAGTATTGTGGTAAGTACTTGTGGGTAATTTTGTTGAAGAAAATCCATACTAGTAATGAATATAAATATACTTCAAGTTAGTTCATATTACTTTACCTAGTTTATAATATAACTATAGTTAACAACTAAATAAACTGAAATTTGAAAGAAATAACAAAAAGGATGCCAATATATAAAGTCAGAATGTCTAATATATACATAATATCTAATGTACAAATATAAAATTGTTACATGTTAACAAATAATTATTTTACAATAAAAGTTTGTGCTCATATACAGATTAATATTTAATATATTGAAAAATTTGTGTTTTAACACAGGATTTAATTCAAGAGAATAAATGCTAATAACATTTTTTAGTAATAAATTTATTACACCCACTCACCCACACAACTGACTGTTTTTTTTTTTTTATTAATCAACAAGTATGATTCTCACCCATTGTTAATACACATTTTTGCCTGAAATTAGTTCAAAATGGATCAGATAATAACTATTACATAGATTATATGATTAAACTTGTATATTACCTATTACAAATCATTCAACTAAATTATAATGCTATAAACCTGCTTATTTTGTCCTTTTGGTGGTTTGTACTTGGACAATACCAGGTTCAGACAGTCGCTATAGAGATAACACTCATCTGTTATAATTAAGTAATACTTAACGCTTCTCATTACCTTTGGTCTTCATGTGGTTGAGTCCAGTTAGCACTATCACACTAAACACTATCACTAACTGCACTATTACTATCGAAATCAAATGATTTCTGAACTGTCGTGAGTTCAAATAAAACCTATTACTGTTCAGGAATATTAAAATGATAACGTAATTCAATTGAATTGGTGTAGATTCCTGAATGGAGACAAGAAGCGTACAGAGTTATACTAGTAAAATTAAGACCTAATCTTTGTTTGTTCATTGATATATATACAGTATATAGCCGATAGAAATAGTTACATTTAAATTTCGACGTTTTTTTACTTTGCCACAAAACATTCTAAAAGAAATAATGTTTTCAATTCCGAGAGCGCACTTTTGTAAGAATTGCCGGAAACCGAACTGCGCTAACTTAGATATAAGAAATTTCCCTTCTTGTCTCACTGTAGTTATTATTTAGAACATTATAAATTAAAAAGTTAAATTAGTTTAATTCCACTAACTCTAAAATTAAGCTGAATATTAGTTAATAAAGCATAATTATTAATTAAAATTACAAATTAATAAATGACCAGGCCGTCCTCAACTGGGCCCCGGCTTTCGGCTTAGTGCCTACGCGACCTGGTCACCTCTAACTGACCTCTGCCGTCTCCTTGAAAAATTCGGCCTTCTTCTGTCCTACTCCCCCGACTCCGGGACCATCTCTTCACCGCCAGTTACTCAGGTTAGTCTACCCATGCGATTCTCATATTTTGTTTTCTATTATTACTTTTTTATTATTTTCTATTCAAAAGATATTTGTTCATTAGTTGATTATTGGTTGACTCTCAGCTTTCTTAAGGAAAGAATCTTGCATATTCTTGTTTTATATTCATGCCATTCACTACACCAGCCAAAGCTAAACATATTTGTAATTAACTTCATTAGTGTTTTAAATTATAATAAATCATGACTGTCTCATTGATTTTCTTCACTTATCTCGTTAGGAAGGCTTGTAATTTGGGTATCAAGCATCAATTCCAACAAGATAATTAGTAGGATGTGTTTTCCAGGAGAGTTTGGAAAAAAAGAAAAATGGAGATTTGTTGAACTCAAATTTTACTGTTCCATTCCTTAAAAGGCAATTGCAGTTCTAAATTTAATTTCTTGAAAATGTAGGTTATGAAATTTATGCTAATCATGACATTTATTATATTTAGTAGGTATATTTTCAATTTTCAAAAAATGTTTCTGTAACAAATGTAAGAATTAACATGTTTTATGTAACAGTATTGTAATTATAAATAATTTGTAATTATTAGTGAAATGTTTGAATAAAAATGTTTAGTTCCATTTGATGTTGTCAAAATAGGGTATAATAGGGAATCATCAATTGTTTGTGTAATTAATTTGTCAATTTATCTCTTTTCTTTAATATAGGGATATGTTTTTTGGAAATGGTTGTGTGTGGTACTTTTATTATGAGTTTTACTAACTTTTTACTCAATATTTAAATAAATAGTCCATTAAAACAACTAGTAAACAATATATAAACTTTATACCTCCACTTCTTTGACAAGAAAATATAAACTTTTACTACCTCAGAATGCCTTAATTCTGTTGAATCAGTTCAACTCAAGATAGGCCCAGTTCTGAAGGCTACATTAATGCAGGACTAAGGGGTCTCCCAATTATTTCTATCCCTTCAGGAGGTAAGTGTGGCCCACGCAATACCCCTGATACAGGGTCTGATGTTAGTCACCTCATGTGAAAGATAGGTAATTGGGAAATTCAACATTCCACACCTAAATGAAAGAACATTATACCTCTGTATCTGAAAAAGAGCTAAATAGAAAACTGACAATTGTTCCCAGATAAATGTTGTTGACCTACAGATTATATAATTTAGGTTATAAACATCTTTAAATTGAATATATAATACTTGAAAATGAAACTGAAACTCTGAGTTATCCAAGGAAGTAAAACATAAATACAGTTAAAAGTAATAATGTCAGATCAGATAATGGAAATTGTTTGCTAAAAATTATCAGAGACTGATTTGACTCCATGGGTCAGAAAGTGTCGATTAAATTAATTATTGCTCAATCAATTTTCTATTCTCTCTGATATTCTATGAGATTGAGTCAATAATTATATTAATGTAAAAAAATAAAAGAAGGCAAGCATGGGTCAAATTTCATCATGGGATCAAAGATTGATTGTTAAAATAAATTAAAGTAATTCTCATGTTTTTAATTTCATATAAAATTCCAATTATAATAATAACTGTAAAAAATAGATGCGCTTTATATAATGGGAACAATGTAATTGATTCAAACCAATTAAAGAAGAAAAAAGCTGCAAAAAGGTATATTTTTTATTCTGCATTTTACACTGTACACTAGGTATATAATTGTACTTCATATATTATGTGATAATATTAAAATTTAAAATAAACTACTTTATTTGAACAACAATTTGAAGGGGTTTTAATTACATGCACTTCTGTTAGGAGGTATTTTCCATTATATAATGTTTTACAGTAGAAATGGTTGAAACTAGATGGCAGCAAGGGAGGATGGCGGGAGAAATAGCAGCGCCCCTCGCGGTGAATAGGGGCCATAAGCCAGTAACGTTTCCTTTCTGTTAGTAGTGCGAAGGCTTGCTTCGGGTCCGGAACTTGTCCCATTCGTCTGTGTTATGTTTATATTTGATTGAATGTGTTTCCCCTTGTTAGTAGGCGTCTCACGCTTCCAGTAAGCCCGGGCGTAGGGAAATACCCCAACGCTTTTGACTCCCGTCGGTTTTTCCTGACCTCCAATGTAGAACAATAAGTGAAAAGTGAATTTTGCCACACTATCCCCTCCCCGATGGTTGTAACGAAGTAGGACAGTGTTTTTCGTTTTGTCATGGACCATCGCCTATTTCAATATGAGCACGAAATTCATCGGACACCTTTGGAACATCTTTCTACCACTTGGAATCGTCTTCTTCCTTAATTTCGAGGTAAACCTTTGACGCTGTCTTTCTCACTTACTGTTGATTTGAATTTGTCTAACGTTTGTTTTTTCCAACAGCTAATAGTATCGGTTAAATCATCGATTAAATTGAAACAGTAAGTTGGTACGAAAAACAATTTTTGAACAGTGTACTCTGAGCTGTTTCCTCTCCAGGAGGGAACAACTAACAGGTTACAATACACTGTTGACAAACAAAGATGAGTATATCTTTTTATCAGAATGACCTTTTAATTTATCATTTTCTGTTAGCTGGATTAATTAAAGGTGCCTACATATTAGAATAATTAGATCCCAATGCTGTTAAATGTGTAGAAAACAATAATCTTGTTTTATTTATGAGACTAACTAATTAGATATAATTTTTGCTTGTTCATTTGTGGCACTAAACAGTCAGTTAATGCATTGATTTGATAACATACAGAAAAAGCCATAGGTTTTAGATAACTAATCAGTAGAAATTAAATTATTAGTCACAATAAGAAACTCTGTGATAATCTGTGTTTCATTGTGCACTATTTTAACCCAGCATTCCAAATTGTATTATTTATTCTGCAGTACTGATTGAAAGAAATGAATTTATAACACACTTTGAAGATACTTAAATTATCAGTTCCAGGATGTGAGAACAGTATATTTCTTCTGTCACCAAAAATATCAGTAAGAATATAAGATAGTCCAGTACAATCCTTTTCCCATTTCAGAACATGATAACATTTCAAGGTTTTCTTTATATTATTTTCCAGATTTAGACTGTAATTTATAAAATTTAATTATTGATTAATTTAAGTGTTGACTAGTTTAATGTTTAACAGTATTATTAATCTTGCATGGCATACAATTAAAATTGCCAGGATTGTTTTACAAAATATTCCATTTAAAATTTCAATCTATCAGTGTGGAAGTAGTATGTTTTATTAAATTAATAAATTTGCATTTTAATATTTTATTTGTTGTTGAATTGGGGTTGAAATTTTCAAAATCTGGGGAAAAATATCAATTGTTGGAAGAAAAAACAACCAATCGATATATAAATATATCTCAAAATACATATAGAATTATGTCTCTGTTTAAATGAGAAGGTTGAGATAAGCATGTATGTTAGTGAAATTTTTTAAACTTTTTTAAAAAGGGATATTGATTATTCAAAAATTTAATAAATGTTCACCTGCAATTTCTGGGAATGTCATTAATGGGGGAATGAAGCAGACAATTACTGACTGGACATTTGGTTCGGATATACTTCATTTAAATAAATAATTTAAATAAATTTCAAATTGATATTTGATTCAAAGAAAGGGCTTAATGTTTGTGACCTCTCTCTCTCCCTCTCCTCCCCTCCTCTCCCTCCCTCCCTCCCTCCTCCCTCCCCTCCCTCCCTCCCTCCCTCCCCCTCCTGATTTCCTTGATCTCTTGGAGCCGTCACGTTGCATTTTTGAAATATAACTTTAAATTATTGAATACAGAATTTAATTGTCGTCCATCTGATGGGTTTAATGCCGACTTCTAAATTAGTTTACTCCGATGGGGAGGGGGGTTGAAATCGACTCGGTAAATGTTACCGCGGATTTTTAGGCGCGTAAAACCGCCTGTAACTGTATATTAATAAAATACAGTACTCACATCTTAGGCTATATTTCCTAGTTATCTATTTAGGCGACTACAAGGTACTGAAATGGAACCGTTACTACCACCGAGCAGTAAGTGTTACTTGAATGCACTATTCCTTCTAGCGGACATACGCATTATTCTCCGTATCCACCGTTTACATTTCCGGTATAACGGTTTATTCGTTTGACTCATATTCTGGAATGAACTGAAAATTCGGTGCAAACATACTCTCGAGCATTCGGTCGAATCATACTTTCGCCTTAGACCGATTATAGAGAAAGTACTGGGGAGTCTGCGTTCTCCGGGGCTCTGAAACTGGTGGCCACTTCTTTGTATTAAATATACCAAACAATTTGAATTCGAATATTGCAATTCATCCCCGTTTCTCTGGACGGGAATTGGATGTTTTACCTTGGTCCGGACCGAAGCAAGACTCTGGCTCCCGGCAACTGGAGAAAGGGAATCGGAATCTACGAGGAAGGGATTTGCATTTAGAATTATGTTATTGCGTCGGACAGGCCGAATATACCGGTTGACGATGTTTTGATGTTTTGCCAAGCTTTCGTGAAAGGGCTATAACTGTCCCGGTAGATCGTGTTGGTTGGAGCGCTTTTTTCGATTTTCACTTTTTTTTTCATTCTGTACATATTTTATTGGGCGCAATTAGAAAAAATACCAAACTTTCTTGAATAAGGACAAATAAGGGGTTGCCAATTTTTCGCACCTGAAAAACTGATAACTTATATTGTTACTGAAACATGTTTGTTTTATAGAATAAGTATCGCATTTCATAAAATAAAATAAAAAAAGAACTAGGCTGAGAATGCGTCAATCGAAAGGTTTTTATAAGTGTTGGAATTCTACCTAAAAGAGCGATGAGTCATTTCGAATTGGAACAATTGGGCAAAATAATTACGCCTTGTCACAAATATAAGAAAAACGTACGTAAATTATGGAAATTTGGCCCCGAAATTATTTGTGTGTTTTAATTCTGTAATACTAGGCCCCTTGCACCCACTATCTTCGCTCTTAGTAATCTGAAAAACACTTCTTAATAAAAATTTCCTTTTTGTGTTGAGTTACAGTGTTGAGTGTTCTTACATTTGTAAAAATTAGAGCATTCTGTGCTTATTTCGTCACGACTATTTTTGTTTAATGCCAACTTCCTTTTCTTATCTCTGTAGCAGATTAGTAATGGGAAAACTTTTTTAAGTTCAGAAAAACGATATTTCTTCTGTTAGTAGAGTCCAGAACTCTTTGTTTTTGAAGGCATCGGAGAAAGTAACTCGGCGGTAGAAGATTTGATTGTTTATTTTCGTTCTAAGCAAAGAAATCGTTTATTCAGTGCGTGTCCGTAGGAAAGTCGTCCCCTACTTCCACCAGCGGCGGCTCTCAGATTCTGACACACATTTTCAGCAGTCATTTTCTCTCCTTTCGCACTCTTCAGTCGAGAGAAATGGTGCAAAAAAATTAACTCAAGGACTGCAGTTTCGAAAATAAGTTCGGAAATTTTTTCTGGTTATAATTATTATATCTGGTTCAAATGTTTATGGGGGTGTTATTGTATTTTATGCAAAAAATGTATGCCAGAAACTTAATCATCCTCAGTTCATCTTATGCACTGACAGTTTCTATCACATGTATGCTTATTTCCGGTTATATTTTTATTTTTTATATGTCCATATTGTTCTTATATGTCAATCATGCCCCGCTAAGGTTATCTATATTCTTTGGTTTACGCTTTTCTTGAAATAAACTTTTCTGTATTTTCTGTATCTTGCGTATTGTGCAATCAAAGTG
This sequence comes from Lethocerus indicus, assembly GCA_019843655.1. Lineage (NCBI taxonomy): Eukaryota > Metazoa > Arthropoda > Insecta > Hemiptera > Belostomatidae > Lethocerus > Lethocerus indicus. Next base: position 16,277,372 of record JACDQD010000008.1, read on the forward strand.
TGGCCAATGGGACTAGCGGGTAGTTAAACAAATTGAATTCGTCACTCCGGGAAAACCGTACTTGGGTACGTTTAAAACAACTTTTTTCGTTTTCATTCCCTTAATTTTACGCCGTAAATTATCGTTCGACCTCCAACGTCCGGTCTCCAGGGGCGGCCATTTTACAGTGGGAAGCGGATGCGATAATCCCCCCACTGTTGTATACATTCGTGAACGATTTTGGCAGATAGCGAGCCTGTTTTTTGTTCGCCGCCCGTGGGAGGCTCATAAATTCTATTGTGTTAGCATCCGTGCTGCACAAATAAAAAACGCGCGTTACCGCCTTTTGTAGCCGAAAATATAAGTATCGATAATTTAAATTGAAAATAAGTGTTATACTGGCCTAATTTGTGGAATTTATCTTCTTGGTCGATATGATACTTCCGCTTTATATTACTTACAGATTACTTGCGATGCTGAAAATAGCCGAATCCGGTCGAGATCACGGACAAACCAAAGGGAGAATAATAAAATTACAGGAATATTGATATTTATATTCCGCAATTGTTAAAGTGCAAAAGTAAACAATAATTTAATGTTATAGCTGTCCGAAATAGTTTAGGAACAGATTATTTCAACAAAATAAAATATATTGTTGAAAACTGTGGAATTGATTTACATTTCAAGCGCGTAAGAAGCAAGGAATAGTTCTATTTCCAACAACTGATAGGTTCGTCAGTAGAATATCATTTCCGGTTCGAAGCCAAGATCCAACGGAAGTTATCGTGGAAACGTTCGCGAATTTTTAGCAACCATTTCCTTGGGGCTGCCTCGACCGCTGCCAAAAGATCAAGAGGTTGCCCCCAAGGCAATATTCGTGGCGAGACTTAGGTGCCTGATTGCATCGCGATTCCTATGTTATCTTTGCATTGTATAAATCTCAGATCGCCTTGATCGCCCCGTGATACCCGAGGTGAATCGAAGAGATTGATGAGTATTCAGTTTTTTCAGATTTACGTATTCAAGCTTAAAAATTGTATGGTAGGTAGTGAATACACTCTTTCACTTTAGTTTCACTGTTGGGTCCCGCGGGAACAGCGCTTGGAACCGCGTGCCTAATTCCATTTTGCAAAATTAGCCAACTTCGCTTTTGCGCGCGGGAAGCACTTCGGGGTCGCCGAATAGGATTATCCGGAAGTTTGACATTACATAAGCATTAGTGATCTTTTTATGGGTAAGAAGGCTTCGCCTCATGCCCGGACCAAACGATGTTTACCTTTCAAATAAAAGCTATAATCTTTTCAATAACTTTATTGTACCTTTTTAACAATGGATTATTATCCAAGGTTGCTGTTACAAAGATACTGTAAATAGAATACTGGCATGTACAAGATATTTACAAATTTATTAGTATCATCACGTTCACATTATTACATTCCCGTATCAATTTGGGTTGGAGCCTCAAATGTTTACAAAGCCGGGTTGGTACGTATTAATTGTAAGCTTCTTGCCAAGTTTTATTTAATTTTATTTACTGTAGTGGGATTCTATTCGGGGGTTCGAACAACTGGATTTTAATGTTTTGTCACCGTTTGTTTCTGAGCGGGACTTGACAAAGACGCGGCGTGAGAACTCCGAGAACAATGTTGACCCATTTCACGTCTCCCCTCCCCCTGCGTCGGTCCGTCGACGGAGCGCTCGTACACTCGTTAAAGTAAATTGAGAACAGTAAATGATTTTAATTGGACATCTGTCGAGGCTTGGGGACCTCTATTTTAAAGGGGCCTCGATGATGGAGGGGCTCAGGCGACCGCTTCGGTCGATTATCCTGCCGCCGGAATCAGATTCAGGCTCATTTAAATTCAAAGAACGGAAATTGCGCCGGGAAAAAACTCGCGCCCCTCGCAATACTGATTCTTGGCTTCTTTCGCGAATAAAAGTTCTCCGATGCAGCAAAAAATAAGAAATGTTTTGCAATGTTACTGGGGCCATTTTGTTTACCACTTGTTTGATCTGTGTCCTATCGCGGCTTCTCACGCGTCTCCACTTTGTTGTTTCACTGTAAAGCAACCGCCCAGAACTACCAGTCCGGTCAATGTGGTGTCTATTTAAATATGTATTTTCTGTCACTGATATTTATATTATTACCCGAATGATAATGCTCGAAAGGTGCTCCGTCACACACGTGTGACTTCAGTATAATGATTATACTACTGCTGATGTCGAGAATGCAGACCTATCTAGTAGCCAAGGTTAGAAGGGCGATAATATTCCGAGAGAACGCCTTCAATTAAAATACTAAATGTAGTAACAATAAAATAATAAGGTACTATTTTCTAAAATGTATGGGTTATACGTGTATCTTACCCATTCTTCAGGAAAGTCGAATAAGATCGATTTTAAGCCGTAAATTTATGTTAACGTTCTTATCACGCGTTTAAAATGGTCTTTAACTTTTTTTTTTATAGAATAATAGGTTCGCATCAGCCTGTACTATCTCTGAAATGGATACAGAAAGTCGATGATTCGTTAGAAACTTGGCCACTTGTAGAAAGTCCGCACGGCTATTTACTAAGTTTCTTTACTCTCACGGTACGACAGCCTGCGAAGCCGCAGAAATGGGCCGCAGTGGGTTGCGTAAGTGGCGGCTTTCGACCTGGCACCTGCGAGCAGCTCCTTGCTTTGGCTCTGTAAATTCCTGTTATTTTAGATTTTGATCCGATCCACATACTAAATGGGCCAAGGGTTATAATCGTTTCGGTACAAGGTCTCTCACATATGCATGTCTTTTACTTCGTTAGTTTGGTTAATAAAACACGTTTTCGTAGAATCGCTATAGTTTTCAGTTGTAGTTAATGTACTCCAGTTTTTAAATATGATTTCTCTACTTGACCACACGGATATTGATATTTTATAGTATCACGGTGTGGTTCCAGAAAACTGTCGAATAAAAACACAGAGGTGATAAAATTCCAATTGTGATCAATACTTTGTCTTGATTAATACATCAATCAATTCATTAAGTATCGTTGAAATTCATATGATATTCCGCACTATATTTCAGATTTTTAAATTTTAATTTCAACCACCCGAAACAAAAATTATGGAATGATCATGTATTGAAAGTAGAATGTCTTTTTAGCTGGTAATATTTTCTCCTCAATAAGAAATACCGGTGAGGCGGGTTCTGTGTTGCATAACCAATGGAGTTCGCAATAGTACTCGATTTGCTGATGGTGTGGTTTACTGAGCTACTTTTTTAGAAATTGATAAATTAAATACACTGTATTACATACATCTTTATAATTCCAAAGTTATTAATGTTTATATAAGAAATTCTTTATACCGCCCTAACAATTTTTCTGTTTGGTAAATTTCGTGTTGTCTATGCTTAATTACTAGAATTAAATATTGCTATATTTAGCTGCATGAGAACTTGTCATGCATGAGAATTTTGGCACTGTAAGAATCAAAGGATTCCATTACAGAATGAGTCGTTTTAAAGGGAATTTGAAATGGTAATCTGATTCTGTCACTCCTGCGGTTAATGTTTTCTTGGATATAAGTTAAATTGATCCAATGAAAATTCAGTGGCGTCAAAGTTAACGAGGCCGATTTTAGCGAGATCTTATTTCTTAATGTAAATTGAAAATAAAAATAAGAAAGATGATTGGCGACATTCCTGAAGATGTTTCCGTTCTTTTCCTACGTTCTTCCTCTTCTCCGTAATTTTTCTTTCAGGGAAATATTGAATTGGTTGTCTTATTATTGTTATTGTTTATGTTCATAATTGTTATTACAATGTTATTGAAACAATGACTATGGAAATTATAAGAAATAACTATTGAGAGTATTGTTCGTGTAAAGCGTATACGTATGAAGCGCGTGAAATTATTCGCTGCTATACATTCCAGATAAATATTAAATTTAATAATATTAAATTAGATAAAATTCACTGATAAAGTTTAATCAATTTTCTGCGTTATGTTTCATCTCCCGCTGCTCAATTTGCATATGTTATTAGAGCGATATTTGCGTAATTACATCTCTGTCCCGTTATCCGAGTGCAAATATTTCAGTATGAAATGACTGGTTGATTAGACTGGCTCTCCCCAATCAGCGGTGTAATTGGCGTAAATCAATTGGCGAATTTAATGACAGTTGGCCGACGATTACAATTTTCTGTCGGGCCATTCATGTTTTCACAAAAGGTCAGGCCGGCTTGTATTTGTCCAGAGACATTTGAACCCCAAGTTATAAATTATAAAGCGTAAATATTTTTGTGATATTGAAAGTTGAATGCCGATTTTCTTTTCTGCGATGAATTCAGCTTTCTTGTTTAACTTACGAGAAATGACTACTTTTCCAGTTGCATTTAATATCTATGGCGTATAGGAATTAGAGGATGTAACAACGCTTGTAGTCTACACGTTTTCACTTGTTTTTAATAATCAATGTCATCTAATAGTGGTTGGGTTCCGAGGCTTGAAAATATCGACTATTTATTCACCGCACGCGGTTTCTATTAATAAGTGGCGGGGTTATCGTGTTTTCGCCGGGTTAATGCCCTATGGTCAGTGTAATTTGAACGTTGATTGTCAGAAGTATCTGACGGATTTTCTGTTCTTCAAGTGAGTGTCAGATGTCTGCGGTTCACCGCGTATTCGCGCATGGCAGTGCGTCCCTTATCGTCGTCCCGGCGCCACCAATCCTCGGAACGGTCGCTGGGAGTCGATTCCCGGACGACTGCAAAGTCCCCACCTTTCTCCTCTACCCTGTAAGATACGTTGATTCTGCCTCAGTCGAAATTATTATCGATAGGACCCCCCGGGAGGTCCAAATAAGGAAAAATGGGACACACAAATCAGAACGAGTCATACTCAAGAAAATAGAAGTCTTAGCGTTCCGTACACCCAAACAACAGAATGATTACGCTATTCCAGCCATAAAGTTCCCGGGTAGTTTTTATTACGTCCAAATGTACCATAATGTATCCAAATATGAATAGTTAATAGATCACTTTAGTATATTTGTATATGATGTTTAATGATTGTAATATTCCTGTGGTAGGCTGATAATGGAGTCTGGGTTTGATGCAAATTATTTAAAAGAGAGACAGGACAAGAGTATAATAACCGATGCGATTCATTTCCATCCTTCTTGGAACCAATTGTTATAATTCTGAGTATACCCGTTTTCTGTGCTGCCAGCACCGACTGATGTCACTGGAGCGTACGAACTGTAAATTAACGAACTCGGCTCTGCGATGAATCATTCAATAAACTCTCGCGTGCGCCCTTTATTTAATATAGCCGACAGTTAGCCGCGTACTGCGCTCTATGGTAATTATGCTGTGTAGCGCCATTCCCGGCGAACAGGGCTCTCTGACCTCGTGGGAACATATGTGTGTTCTTCGGTTATGTAATCTTAACTACTATGAGTTCGCCTAATTCGGTCTTGTGCATATTATGAGATCCACTTTTTCATCGGCGGAAAACCGACTCACCTTCGCCGCCCCCGCTGCAACGAATTACGTAAAAGTTTCTTGTCAGAGATTATTACAGCGCCTCCTCCGACCGACATTTCCGAATTTACTCATTGCTGTTTTAACCTGAATTGAAAGGCTTCAATTTTAAGTAGGCCAAAGTTCAGTCCGGAGTTTAAATTTCACAGTCGGCTCCCCCTTTTCGCAACGTAACAGGCTTCCGTGAATACTTGCCCCCTTCATTTTCCGCTACGTTTGCCAAATAGACGACAAAAAAACAGTTTGCGCAACATCACAATTTTACAGGTCGTTCAACTTTGATGCGGTCACTTCTAGTACCTGCCCCCGTACATGTAAATCCTGCAATTACAAGGTAGTCAAGGTAGTCACATGAATGGTAGCATCGGTTACTGGGCCCAGATTACACGACTCCGATGTAGTATAATTTCAATGAAGGAAAGTTGAGGGAGATTCGCTCGCGTGTCTCTTGCTTACAATTGAGCATTGTTTCTGGGACTCCATGGAGTGTTAAAATGTATAGGATACTGGAAAATGCCGCAATTGTAGTAAATATTACGATCAGGGCCTCCTTACGGCAGACTGCCCGTTCACGAACCCATTGGGAAGAAGCGTTTGTTCATTTTGAGAGTTTCGTCAACAGTTAATTGATGCCTTATAATATACTAGCCGCTCTTTAGTCACGAATTTTACGGCGGCAACGTTTTAAGAGTATAAAAATAAAAAGAAACCAATTTGAAAACCCCCTCCCCCGTAAGCCGATATAACCGCGATCTTCCTCCTCGGTCCCTGGAACTGGTCCATTATTCTTGCGGAGGTAACCTTCAAATTAATAAGTGCTCGGTGCAGATCTGTAATTACGCGCCGGTTGTTGTTTATAAGACTGGAGAGGTTTCTTTCCCCGTTCGTCGGCCCACCCGATATATTAAAGGCCCCGGGGGTCGTTTATTATAACCGCGTCTCTTCGGATCGACCGCCTCGGACGGCTGTTTTTTGATCTCCCAGATATATAACAGTTCATCTGGATCCCGTTTCTTTGCATTAAATATTCACGGGGCCGGGTCTTAAGCGTTTTTACTTCCTACCGAATTGGCCATTTTCTCGGCCGGGTCTGGTTGTCCGAGGCACGTCAGACCTGTTATTCGCAAATATACATCCTGCTGCCATTTTTCTTCTCTTTCTACGATTTCGAAAGATATGCAAGTTTTTTCTAACCCAAAGAACGCAAGTATTTATATAAAACCTGCCGTGAAACAAATTAAAATGTTTATTAACCAATGAGGTCGAAGAATTCAAATTCCATGGGACTTTTTTATTATGGCTACAACAAATTTAAGTTTATAGTTCCGACTATCTTCAGTAATTAATTATTCGTTATTATTTGAAAATATTTAATAGTGTATGAAACTTCATTTGTGCGCTAACTGCCGAGGTCATCGATTCGTTATTTATTGACGAATGAATTACAGTTATTATATTCTTCTGTTTTCCAACATCAATACTCTCCTCAGTTTCATTCTATAGTTAGAAGTCGAGGGAACAGAAGTTATTACAATTCATAACTGGAATAATTTTTTCCGCCCTGAAAACCAAAAGATTCAGGTTACAATGCCTTGCGTGTATTTGTGCGACTGTTTCTTAGTGTCGTTCGCATTATATCTGTTGCAAGGCATCGAATTCTGATTGAGTTAACGACCGCTGATAACCGCGCCGGGGAAATCGAATTTCTATAATTCCGAGTAGAAAGCTGAAATCGAAAAGGAGCCTGAAGATAAAAAAAAAACCGAGCGGCCGGCCCGCCTTGTTTGGCCTTGCGATTTAGCTGAAACAACAGTCCCTCCCTCACTGTTTCGTAACAAGGCTTCATTACCGATTTCATAGACAGGTCACGCGGTTCCAGAACTGTGTCTGTTTGTTAATCGATTTGAATTAATAACGCTGTCTGGATTCTAGTTTTAGTAATATCTTATTAGTGGGCCATTCCAGACATTCAACAATTATTAGTAGTTACTATAGGGATATAGTGTACGAAATCAGCAGATGTATCTGCCGGGTGATAAGGGAACAAACAACTCTTGATCCCAAGGGGTTTAACGATACCTCACCTCCAGATATATATGGGTTCCATATATATATATATATATATATATATATATATATATATATATATATATATATAAAACCCCAAGTTCCACTCTTCAGTCGGACCCTGATGATATAACCAGTAAGAACAGATTGTTCTTTTTCATTGCCCGAATCGACCTGTATTAATTATACCTATAGTTAGGTCTAGAAAGGGGCCCGCTAATAGTGGAAGCCAATTCTGAGAAAGCTGGCCGACTTGGCTTTAGAGATTGTGTCTAATTTATTTTTGTCATATTGTTTGGTCGTTTCATTTTGTATAGCCTATAATTAGATCTTAGTTGTCTTCTTCGTAGATTATTGCGAACCACAATTTGAAGTAGTTTTATTGCCATTTAACAGTAATAGTGCGAATTTTTAATACGAAAATATAATCAGGCCTCTGTCTGGCTACTTTCGCTACAACATATACGTTTTAATCAACTTTTCTGACATTGTAGTGGTATGAAAAACATGTCTGGAACTGGTTGTCTGATATACTTTTGCATGCCCACTTTGCCTTGGAACTTTACAACTTAACATCTTCGGCTTTTTTGGACATTAATTTATACAATTGAATGTTGCTTTTGGGTAGTGTATTGGTGTCTGTTTGTATTGAATCCCCCACACATACACGATTGTGCGTTTAAAAAAAATTGAAACTATGCAGTTGTGGAATTATACTGAATGATACATTGATTGATGACTATCTGAATTGAAGAGAAGGTCAATTAATTCCGACCTTTAACGCCTGTGATAAAAACTTGTTTCCGTTTCCGTCACGTGTTCCGCAACTGCGAAATTGACCAATTCGTGGTATTCCCTTGGATGAGCGTCGCAGGGCGAAGCCTCGTGACAGCGCGTAATGGCGATGCATCACGCACAATATTTGAATAGGATGTGTATCGTTTATTCTCGTTAAGGGGGCCCGGTCGACGCGCGCGGCTCACTCTCAATTGACCGGACGGATAATGCAATTGTTCTGGTAAAACTACAAAACGTTTGTAATCCCTCTTCGCGTAAACGCTAACAAACAGTACATTTACATTTATTCTCGTGCAGATTAGAAGTCTTTAACTTCTTCAGGTTCTTTGTAATGAAACCTGAGAAGTGAATTTATAATCCTACAACACTTTACAATTTCAGCACTTGTTTCTATAGTCTGATAGCTCACTGTGCAGAATTTATACTAAAAGATCTGCATGGTATCCCGTGTGAACGGTGTGGGAATGCTACAGCCCCAGCGTACAGTGATCTCCCGCTGTTCAGACAATAGGGAGCCATTTCAGGGTCTTTTTTCATAAACGTCTGCTTTTTCGACTGGACTATGAAACATTCCATACCTTAATTCCAATCGAATACCGGTAGGTGTTTCAGCCGATGTGCCTCCCTTTTAGCGTCGGTCTGTAATTAATTAGGTTACATAATATTTTATCCTTGTCTCACCCATAACCGGCATTTACTCGTGTGTTTGATAGAAAAAAAAACCGGCTTTACCGGCAGGGGGAAGGGGGTTGACGCAACGTGTGTGGCGCAATTCAATCTCAGGTGTTGTGTTTGTGTGGAACCCGATCCTCCAGGCCTTATGTTTCACATCTGAACGCCGGGAGAGGCCCTAATTGTTTATCGGTCGGACCGTTAATGATTGACCGTTTCGCCATTGGTTTATAACTGGTTTACAACCCCTTTATTATTCTCGATCCGTCGTGCAGCTTATTCGATTTGTCGATTTTGATTGGCTCTTCGGGGAGTAATTAATTCGTTTATCTCCAAGGGAGTACATGCTCTGAAAACCAATTGCATCCAAAGAAAGATATTTTATTAAATAATAGCAACATTTTTAACGTGTTTTTATAGAAATATTCGAAAAAACGGGTTTCTCCTATCGTCCATTTTGGGTCTTCAGGTTCTTACAAGTGGTATCCATATTTCATATTCAGACGTCACCGTCGAATAAATAAACATTCGAGTGGTTCGTAGAGCAAGCCCAGCGTCACGTGTGACCCTCACGTCTGGTCCCGGGATATGTATATGTCCGAATTCCACGGGCCGGGGCAGTGTTACTCACGCTTTGAAGGCCTCTTGTGTGTTTAACTTATGGTCTGTGCACTCCACGACGCAATTTAGTAGTGCGCCCATTTTCGAATGGGCGCTTTCAATATTCAGGGCGTATTATATTTCTACTACCACGATGAAGCATTGTTGTCGTGAGAGCCAAAACCACTTTGGACAAAAAGTCGTACGACTCTGATTCCCCCGGAAGCGCTTGAAGTATTTCTTGTTTCGTGCCGATGTTCGTTTGAAGTGGCACTCTGGTGCTAGTGGGGGTCCTCCCTCCCCCCTGTTGTGGGCTTACCAGTTGGGGTCGCACGCACGCTCCTTGTTCCTGCAGACGCGCGCTCGGTGACCGCCGCTTGATTGCTAACATTATAAACCGCTTCCAAGCAGTCTCGGACCACCGGCAAGTCCTCCACCTCCCCGCCTATCTCTGAGGCATCTGGTCATTCAGCCGTTTTCTCAACAACCGGTTCACCTCTTTCTTACTATTAATACTGTTAGTTCTGCGTACTTGAGGGAAATAAACAACGCTGAAAGCATGCATGGCCTGAAAAAATAACGTCCTTTCTAAAGTTGATTAAAGACTTTAAACTGCTGTTTAAACCTGTAAAATATTATTTACTTTTAATTAACTACTGGACGCGTGAGGAACCTGGTATTACTGTTTTCATACAATTTTTTTGCTGAAGCAAAAATCCAGACTTCTAGTTAGCATAACTCTTTCGTTCTTTTATTACATGTCGTTGGCTACATTTCATTGACGATATTCCTGTCTAATTGTAATTGATTCTCCTTATTCAAATACATAGTGCATATTGAATTATAAATTGATCTTCTGCGCAGATAAATAGTGTTGTAATATACGTTCCCGGCCTTCCCCGCCGTTTTATTCTACCTGTCACCAGCTGCAGCCGTTCGTCTGAGTCAGAACCAAGTTACAGCCCATAATAACTGACAAACGGTAGAAATCCGCCGGTTGCAAACTTAACCTTATGTACATCCGACTTGCCAGCGACCTTTATTAAATCACGATGATGCAATTACGGATAGGAAAGGCCTTGGGGAGAACCAGGACCATTCTCGTAGACGGTGGTGTTTGTACAAAATTCAGAAAGTGGTGGTTACTCACGCCACGAAACTCGGGTGTAAACGTTACTTAATCGTTGGTTTGTGTATCCGCATTTCGTTCTACCCAAGGAAATGTACTTATTTATATTTTAAGCAAGTCCATCTTTAAATCTTGGCTGGGAATTAATGCATTGATGACAGAGGTAGTTGCAGTGTAATTGCGACTGTATTTCAAAATCGTAGCTCGTGTTTATCTGATCTGAGTAAAACGTTAACGCGCAATACACATTTGATATCACATTAATAATAATCTCATCAGCACTTTTTTTCTGTTCTTTATCATAAAATATTATGGCCTAGAATTATAATGAAGAGGGAAGCAACCGTGACGAAGTTGGATTCAGTTTCTGTTTGTTGAAGTCCTCGTTGTTGGGTCCTAATCGATACGTATTTGTTGAAGACTTAAGTTCATTTTAAATCCGTGATGCTCTCGGGGCCCCCAAGAGGTTCTGTATCGAACCGACCCTCGAATGCGCATTACATCGATTGCCGGCATTCCCCGGTGGACGGGTATAATTCACCGCCTCCTCAATAGGGCCCGGATGCCAGGACCGATACCGAACATCGGACCGGTTTTGAAATATACCTACCGCAAGCCCCCCCAAGAGAGAAAGGCGACCGAGAGGCGTTCGCAATCTGGCCGTTGGCATGTGCGGGCGAGTGAGTCGTCCCCTCCCCCTCCCACGACCTTATTCGCGTCCAGGGGGAGGCGCGCCGTTAATTACGGTAAACGGGTCGTTAAGTGAAAACTGGAAAGTGTTCCACTAAATAAGGAATAGGCGTAGCGTAGTTATTTCTCGAAGGAAAGCGTAAATATGCAAATCGTAAATCGACGGGCAATTTTCGTTCGGATGCGGGAACGGCGATGTGGGTGGGTGTTGCCGCTCTTTTTGGCGGGGTCCTTATTTATCGAATCTCTTTCTTGGAAAATATTCCATATCTTTTCCGATCAAAATTGTCTCTCTTATTCCTGCTGACCTTTTAATTTTCTGAAACTAGTTTTTTGATATTATATAAAACTATTTTCCATAACACATATAATAGATTACACAGGACACTTAAAGTACAATGTACCATCAGCAATGATTCAAATGCTAATGTCCAAGTGTTTGGGTGGCGTCTGTCATTTATTATTATTATCTGCTATATTCATGCACTGAATAATATTCATTCATCTCGCACCACATTTCTCCATCTTGTTCGAAACGTGATATTCAAAATTATTATTTGGTAATGTTATTTCGTTGCTGAGGATTGATTTATTATCTGTGGTCGAAGCGACGTAAGATTATAAAGTGCGTGAGGTGACAGAACAGCTGGCGTACGTGATTGTCCATGTTTCACACACGGGAGGTGGATGAGTTTTTTGTCATCGGTGGAATTAATATCTACGGAGCGGAATTAATATCCATGAATGGGAAGGGTATCGAGTGAGGAAGCCGTATTCCATTTCAGTCGCACTTCTGGGAAATCTGGTTACCATATCCTGCGGTTTACGCAGTTTTAATCTACCATTTTCCAGTAATCTTCAGTAGTCGTTGGGTTCTTCCTTTTTTATTCCAATAGTCACGGTGCGATAAAATTTTGGTTACAACCGTTCTCCTTATATCTCTCTCAACTGATATCGATAGTTGAGTCAGTTCAGGCGCCACGGATAAAGCGATTGTAGCCTTGTGCCTCATAGCTGTCTTCTGATTTGACCTTTAGTCATTCCCATTTTCCTCGAGTTCGGTACAAACTTAAAACTTTTTCGATGTAATAGATTATTTTCGTTTAAGTTAGCTAAAATAAGAACTGTAACAGCAGACTTCTTTGCTATATTTTCTTTCCGCGTCGGTTTAGGTAAACTCTTTTACAAGCATTTATGTCCGTCTTGATCAATTCTGCGATGAAAAATTCGAAAGTTATGTGACAACGTAATCGAACACGACTTGTTTCCGGTTCATTCATTTAGAAGACGACGCGTTGTCTTCCGCCGACATTTTTTCCCGACCGGAGGTGAAAGTCCGCTCCGGACTCGCCGGGGTACGCGCAAAAACGCAAATTAACGGCGGGGGAACGTGACGAGAGTGAAGTGAGACTTCGGGAAGGATTTTTTTTTCCTTTGGTTCGTTTTCGAAAGGTCATTAGTACCGGCGGTAGTGGTGGTGGTTGAGAAGGAGTGTGATGAGAGGGGCGGCTGTCGGCCGAGTGGGAGAGAGATCCGCTATACGAGAGGGCCTTAGCCAACAACTTGTTCGGGTAGACCGCCGGGATGTGCCGGAAACACATATGCACCCTGCCCATTAACCGTTCTTCCCCTGCCCCTCTTAGCCGTGCTTTGACGGAGGGCGAGGATCTTATGTACCACGTGTAAGCAATTCGTGTTAGTATCCATCGAGATAAAATATGAACAGATTCTAAAACTTTCGGGTGAATTTTCGAGGAAAGAAAATGAACTGGAGAAACCGGAAAGGCTCTAAGTATTTTAAGGATACTATTGCGAAATTAATTAAATAAATATTCCAGCAATTTTGATATCCAGCTATTTTCAATTTTGAATGAATTAATTACTCATTAATTCGTCTTTTTCTTTTCAACATGATGGTGGCAAGCGTCATGGGATCATTTTTTTTATAATTCGACAATAAAACGAAAATAATACATTAATAAATACTTTTACATCTATCCAAACCAGGCTTCCTATATTGAGCGAACGGGTCCCCCGGTGTATGTTTGGCATTATAAATATGACAACTGATTTTTTTTGTATTCTGCTGTGAGGAGAAAGCCAGAATAAATTCTAAACTGGATTTATTCTGTATCGGTCCGATTTCCCTTCGGACTGGTAATGAAGTACTTCCTATTGGCCTTATTTTCCACTATCCCATTTAACCGACGGTGTGTGAAGCGTTTACTTGTTTTCTCCATAATATTCACTGCCGATTTTACGAACCAAGGACTTGAAGGGTAAATTAGCAAGCAATTAAGAGTCAATTGTCTGCGGCACAATTATTGTCAGAACAGATTCATTGAGTGAATTAAATCGTAAGTTTCGAACGGTGTATTCTTTCCAATGTTCCCCTACGATTAATAATTCGCTATATTTTGTCCTAACCTTCCAAGTTTCTCTGGCCTTAATTTTGTTGTGAAAGTTCCCATAACGCGCTGTCCGAACCTTATTGAATTGAACTACTAATTTTGGAGCTTCGTAGTAGTATTTTCTCTGGTTTCTCTGCCTCGAGATAGTTGTTTGACACTAGATGTTTGGCCGTGCCATGAAAATATTTAAGGTAGTTCATTATTTAATTCAAGAGTTTATTATTTATTTTTCTCTTATCTTCACACTATCTCTATTAAGAATAACGAATGGCATAAAATAAATGGCTTTTTTAAAGATGAACTCAATTGAGAGACTCGTTTTGTACTATTATAACTTCTACAGGTAATTACGATGCCTTTTCAAAGAATTATTTATGTACTGTGCTCTTAATTTATAGAAGTGGATTCATTTTTCGGCCTGAGGCACGCTGTTTTTACATTAATACTCGTGAGCCCGGTGATCAACTGGTGTTTGCGTGTACGGAGGGCCGTGTGATTGATGGTGATTCGTAAGGAAGGAGGTACGCGCTTACGATAACATTGTGAACTCCAGTAGTCAATAATCATGATACTTAACAAGTACCCCTACCCATGTTTCTTTTAGAGAAAGTAACTTCTTAGTTTCCTTTTATCGTTACAGGTAGCTACAATTGTTAGATGCAATTGATTTATAAGAATGTGCACTTGAAGTAGCCATTCAGCTATTTCTTGTATTCACTAGAGGACAAATGATGATGAGGATTTAGGGTGTGTTGGCGAGCACGGATAGACGCTTGAGTATTTAGATTTTAAATTTAGGTCTAGTAAGTTAGTATTTAGTTTACTATTCATTTTAATTCTGGTTCTAGAAAAACGTCTATTCACTCTTACGCAGTCTGCCCGTGCAGTAGATACATTAGTCGGGCCCCCGTTTCGAACATGCCACGAGTCCATGAAGTGGCAACTATAAGAGGTTCATATTCTCTGTTGAAAATTTAAATTTCAAATGCCATTTGGAGACGATGAAGAAGCAAAAGAAGAAGACGAAGAAGGTCACGCCTGGAGATCCGCCTTCCCGTGAATGGCGAGGGGGGCCCCTGCCATGTATGCCGATCATGGAACTTTTCAAGGTGTACCGGTTTATTTTTGGGATTCAATCCCCCCAGCTCCAGAAAAGCTGTGTTCGATTTCGAATGGAAATATGTAAACTAACAGACTGGAAATCGTGCTGAAGCTTCAATTGCAGTTTATGAGGCGGGACCCCAATTGGCCACCAAACAGCGTACCTGTATTAAACGGATACGACGGTGTCACAGGAAGTAGCACACAATGGTGTTGTTGCCATTTATTCGGTCAAATTTCCGCAATTTACAAATCCCAGACAACGAGTGGAATTTTTTTTAGGTTCAGAACTCAGAAGAGTGGAATAGGATCTGACTCCGGGGCCGGAGTAAATACGGCGGACTAAATTTAGTGTTCTTTATCATGGAACTAAAATTAGCCGCTGCTTATAACTGCTAGTAATTAATAGGGAGTGGAGTCTGATATCTACTGAGATGTACTCTTGATGCTCGGAGATTAACCCTGTTTAAATGACTCGGAGCTAGAAGTTTGGTTTGGTTTTCGCTTATTGTTTTTAAATTCTAATTCAATTGAACCCAGTCGGTTTCGGTCATATAGTTGTATAGTGTGATTTGTATGATTATTGAAAACAAGGGCTGCTAGTCCATTTTATGCTACATTGCGAGGTCAAACCTGTTTCCGGTCTCTGCTGGTCATCGCAGAATGGCCACGTGAATAGACCACGTGTCACGTTGTCGCAGGTCCTCACCTTCGCAGATTAGTATTTTTTAAATTTCTCCATCACCAATGCATACTGTAGAGCCAACTTTTGCTCCTTTTTTTTTTAACCTTTTTTATTTTTGTACGATCAACTACATGTAGTTATGTGTACAAATGATGAGTGTTTTTCATTTCACTTGAATGTCTCGATAAAAGAGACCACCCAATGATGGCACTTTTGCACATGTACAGTTTACGGCTTCGGGCTAAGAAGATCTCTGGGCCAGCGGCGTTTAAGCCGACGCGGGGGTGATAATGGATGGGTAAGAGAGGACAGGGACTGAACGAGTGGATTGGAATGAGGAGAAAGGCGGGAGTGGAACTTCAGGAACCGGGATTTTGCGACTTCGTCGACTGTTGGTATGTTGAGGTCATGGTGGATTGTGTGGTTAGAAACATACCAGGGAGCATTAAGGATGGTACGAAGGACTTTTGACTGGAATCTCTGGATGCGAGCGATGTTGGATGTCTTGGTGGAACCCCACAGCTCAATTCCATATGTCCATGTCGGTTTAAGTATAGCTTTGTATATTGTTAGTTTGTTATTTAAGGTCAATTTCGATGTCCGTTTTAGTAATGGCCTTAGGAGTCCAAATTTTCTGTTTAAGTCGGTTCTTTTGAGTCGGGTGTGGGGATTCCACGTGAGTCGTTTGTCGAGGTGGAGCCCAAGATAGCGAATCTGCTGTTGGGTGGGAATTGATATGTCATTGAAATAGACGTCAGGACAGTGTCGACGACGTAGTGTGAAGGTGACGTGGGCGCTCTTGGAGCCATTCACCCTCACTCTCCATCGCCTGCACCAGGATTGGATGTTGGATAGGTGTTCCTGAAGGTTGGTAGTTATAGTTGCAGGATTTAGATCTGTTGCAAGAATGCAGGTGTCGTCAGCAAACGTGGCAAGGACTGTAGAAGGATGTGCAGGGATATCGGCGGTATAAATTGTATACAGGAGTGGACCTAGGACACTACCTTGTGGTACAGATGCTCCGACTGGGCAGTAGTCGGATAGTGCTACACCTTCTTTAACTCTAAAGAATCTGTCCTCAAGGTAGGACTTGAGGATGAGGTAGTATGTACTTGGAAAGATGTTTTTGAGCTTGAACATTAGCCCCGGATGCCATACTCGATCAAACGCTTCTGCGACATCGAGGAAGACCCCTCCACAGTATTGTCCAAGTTCAAGGGCTGAGGAAATGTGATCTACAATGCGAAAGCATTGCTGGATAGTAGAGTGATGGGATTGAAACCCAAATTGATGATTGGGGGACTTTTGCTCCTACGTCCGATTTATATAGTTCATGAGTTTCCAACTCATTACGGTTGTATCTTACAGTGAGGAGGGTCTTACTCGTTGTGGATCCGAGATTGCATATATTCGGTGGGATTGTACCTTGGCTCCCTGACCCAGAGCTATTGTGCGCCCGGTGGAGGTTAAGTGAAAGGCGTTTTGCAAATGAGACTATTAACATGGGATTTCGTTTGAAAATGCTAAGAATTAGTAATTGTCAGGAATTATTCTGAATTGTCCTTTTGTGCAGGTGTTGGGTTCAGTCGAACTATGGAAAAACATAAATATAACACATAAAAACATATAAAAATCACATTTTCAGCAATATATGTGCAAAATGTTGCCCAGAAGGGAGACATGGAATTTGAGTAAATAGGCGTGTTTGCATGCAAATATTGGGGCAACGTTACCAAAATTCATTTTGCAATCGCCAAGCGGCGGTTTTTGTGTCACAACGCGGACATTTTGAAGGACAGTATCAGGCTAAAATAGTAGGGGATTTACTGTAAATTTCAGATTGAGGTTGGGTAAACACGTAACGTGAATTGTGTTACATTAAATTCAATTCAGTTTGAGCTTTTCGAACTTCCAGGGACAAGGGATGAGTCGGGTTGAGCTGTAAAAAAAACATCTGTGTGAAACGCCAATCAGTAACACATTGTCGGATGCTCAAACATGTGGACCTAGCAGATCCGGAATAAAGAACTATTAAGTATTTCTTTGGACCTTGAATGCAGGCTGCACACATATCATAGCGACGTCATGGAAGTAATTATGAATAATACGAATATGTTAAATGTTTCCGCCCTGAGAACTTTATTATTTCAAAAGGTTTTTTGTCTTACTTCCAGATTATTATTTTCGAAATGTTCTACTCATTAAGAAAGGTCGGTTGGTTATTCTTGTATCTTGTGACTACTTACACTAGGGTAATCTCAAGGTTTGACTTTCTAAAAGTGTTGTGGCAACATTGTAGTAACGTACATCACTACAGTTATTTCATGAGACAACAAGGAATATTCATGAGGATGTTTAAAAACTGGAGGATGTAATTATTACATTACATCCTGGTACTATTTAGTACATACTTGGTACTATTTTATTTGGATACAGATCGCTCTAGAATTGTTTTTAATGATTGCAGGACAAGTGTTCTGTATAATGCGTAATATTAATTAGAAAATACGAGGGTCCGCAACGCCACTGTTATCAGTATATTTCTTCGTAAACTTATCTGCGTATTATCTCACCCTCCTAGCCCGTGTCCGGGATCTGACGAAGCCAGTACAATATCTTGTGTCGTATACCGTTTCTCCCGCATAAAACTAGTTGCAAAGCGTACATTTTGCAACATTTTTATTCCCTTAGGACTCACATTCAGTCAGAGGTAATTTGATTATAAAGCATGAGGAAATTATTTGTTTTATTGTATAAGTTGGCGTCAAGAGCGTCAAGTGGAAGCTTGAATAACCTAGATTCTGTGTGCGATTTCTCCATATGTGTCTCTAAACTCTAGATGATGAATAGGTTTTTTCGTAAAAATAAAATCAAAATATAACATTAATAATACAATTTAACAGATCACTGAAAACATGCTAATAAACTACCACATTGGGTTATGTTCTAATGCAATGCACGTACAATTCATTTTGATTTATTAGTGGGGTTATTTTATGTCAGGGAAAATAGCCGCTTTGTCTTTATTATCTATAATGGGTATTTGCCTTGTTCGTTTTACATTTTTAACATAATTTATTGTTTGCAGAGTAGCTAAGTTCATATCTTTAGTTCCACGATCTGTTGTAGCCAACTATTTATTTTTCGCAATTCGACAATTACCTTTGATTACGGCGATATTAAGGTGTTCGTAAGATAAACGGCGACTCCCAGTGTTGTAAGGTGGGCATTTTAATTCGAAAGGAGAAACGAAATTTTTTTCAGCCCGGCCATGGTGTTTAAACGGTTTGTTTGTTCCGGAAGAATGGAAATAGAAATGGGCTGGCTTTCTCTCCCCCTGTGTATTCAGCGGTTCACTTGACGCGGCAAATGTTTGCCCCGCCAACCGACGGACCACTGAAATTATTCATTCCTGCGACCCAACTCCCGTACCCCAGCGCTGTCGCATTGGAGGCTGAATTACGAGTCGATATTGGAATATGCCCATAGCCAGATGTACCATGTACTACAGATGTAGCCATGTACCAGATGTACCATGCAGACGTAAAGTAAATTATTTATTTCTGTGAATTTTTTGGGATATGCCCAGTGAGCAATCTGCCCAGATGCTATATATTTCGGATATACGTGTATATTCGGAATATTAGAAATATAGTCAGGTTTTCTAAACACGATTGTTTTACTGCAGTAAACCAATCGGCGTACCCAGTTTTGCGACTGAGGATCTCGGGATACCGTCCTCGAGTAGGTCGTAGTTTGCAGGAAAAAACGATTTACGGGGACGTGCGTAATGAGCGAAAGCTCGAGTGTCGCCAAAACGAAGGGAGGATTTCACATTTCGCATTCACTGTGTGAAAGGAAGAGTCGACCATCGCCGGTGGTCCGGTGCGCCATTATAAGTTGTTAGAGCGGGGTTCGAATCCCGCTGGTTCAACTGCATCATTTGTCGTCGCATTCTACTGGAACCGTTACGATGCACTAATTACATTAGGTGAAAAATTCATATTTATTAAAAATTTTATATAATAATAACTGAAATGTAATGTTAAGATCTTACTCTATTCTCTTGTGCAAAGTATAAATACATTTCTTTAGCCGACGAATATTTCAATAAAAAAACATTTGTTGTTTTACAAAAAGCTACTTTGCAGCTCTGTTGAAAACTTATGTTAGAGAGTGTTATAACATAAGTTTACTTTTAGCGTTAGCTTTTATTTCATCTGTGATTTCTTTCAGTTTGGTTGATTTTTATTAATTGTTCCTATTAAAATAAATCCTAAGCCCCGAATACTCACTGTATAGTTTTAGTAATGGTGCGGATGATTTCAGAGCGTGTAGGAGGCGTGCCGTATTGATTTTGACCTGATACATGTATTACACTCGACAGTTATGAATATTTAGATTGTATTATTTAGTGGTTTATAAATGAATGTATCTCGCAAATGCTGAATTTTATTGTTAACTTTATGTTGCACGTCTCTTGTTGTTCCTATTGATTCTGGCCGGTCCTCTCCGACCCCCGGGGCTGTCTCTCGGACCTGTTCTTCATGCATAATAAATCAGAGTTGTTTTTCTCCGGCCCGGATTTTCAAAATGAGCCTTCCCTGTTTTGTTCTTTATACGGAATCGGAGACAGGATAAATGGAGCAATAAGCCAGGCGGGGAAATTAGATACGCGTCTGAAGCACTAATCGCGTTCTGAAAGAAATCATAACTTAACAAACTGCAGAGCGTGTAATCCGGACAGTTTCTTATGCAACGTGAAATAACCTGTTTTGAAACAATGCATTTGCCTGTTGTTAGAAATGTTGTCATTCTTATTATAATACTACACGTTTGTGATTAGGAAACCCTTGTGTTTAATTATTTCTACCATTACTTCAGACAAGATTCCCGTATATGACTACATCTATACTCGTTTTAATGGTCCTATATTTAAATTATAACTATGATACGCGTTTGTTTTATTTCTCCTTAATTGAGATTTCTTATCAGCGTTGGAAAACGTGCCTGGATTTTGACAAATGATACTGTAAGCCGTTGAATAGATGATAGTGAATTAAGTATCGTTCCATCAGCGGTATGGGGGCTTACTTCCCTCTTTTCCTTGACAGTGGGCTATACCGGATTATACCTCAGCTTCCCGTAATAACAGTCAAGTTACTTGAACGGCATAACCTTCGAGAGGCCCAAGAATTGAATCTCCCTTATAGCAATGTTATAAGGAAGTGTTAAACAGAAGCGGAAATGAATTTCCGCCGTAGCTTTCTACCTGCTCATGGAGGGGGGGGGGATTCGACCATGGGAAAATTCCCCTTTCCCATCTTCAGCTGTTCCCGAACTGCTCTTCCGAAAAGGCCCGGATACCGTGGTCCGGAAATAATGAGTCTCATACAATTACCATCGAAATTACTCCCAATTGAAGGTTAGCCCACGGATTATAGAAGGGAATCGTTTCTACCCGGTAGGTCCGTCGGTACGGTCTTGTCTATATATGCCGTTTAAACTTAATAAACATACAATGAATGCTTTCTTTCCCTACGGTTTATCCACAGATCTCTATTATATGTAAATCCGTGCGCTCGTTCGAAATTTGAATTACGATTCAGCGGTATATTCTGAACATTTATCCGACACCTTTGAATTGTGCCGAGACCTCCCGCTAACATATCT
Source organism: Lethocerus indicus (assembly GCA_019843655.1). Taxonomy (NCBI): domain Eukaryota; kingdom Metazoa; phylum Arthropoda; class Insecta; order Hemiptera; family Belostomatidae; genus Lethocerus; species Lethocerus indicus. The sequence continues at coordinate 16,298,701 of JACDQD010000008.1, forward strand.
TCAACCGACCAAATTGGAGTATTAGGTAATTATTTTCTGTTGAAAGAGAATGTGTTGGAGTAATATAATATTAAATTCGAAAATACTGCTGTAATCTCAACATAATATGTGTGGTTGCATCGACGCCGTCCCGCTGACAAGCATGTGCAGTGGGTTGCAAGCGGTCAGCGGTTTTTTTCCTCCCTTATCGTTTCTTTCTTTGTCCGTTTGATGTTGACACGTCAGGCCTCTTTTCAATTTAAACCTCTGTCCAAATAGTATGATTCCCAGTCAACTGAACCGATTTCCCGTTTATTTCCTATTGGGGAACAAGGCAAGAGCGTTTTGTATCGGTCGACGAAGGTTTCCAGTAGTGACACGGAGGCGGTAACAAATAGTCCGGTGGACAACATTCTTTTTCTTAGCGGGCTTCCCACCGGCCGACGTCTGGTAGGCGACTCGAATACGGTATGAGAGACCGAAGGCTTCCTAGAAAGGAGAGGGGACCCTTTTATATCTAATTAAAGGACTATAACTGGTACATACCTTCCGGTCTGGATGTTGTGACTTGTATCGATCTGAAACTTCGAGAGAGTCTTGGTATTTATGAAGTTTGGGCGAATTTTATCGGTCTATCGAAATTCGCGGAAGTTATTGCGCAAATATGGTCGGCGTTGCACTGCAGGATAATGAAAATAATTGGTCATAATTCCTCACTATTGCCAGTATCAGTTGTTATTCCGAACAGGCATTAATTTTTCCGGTTGAAGGATACTTCATTTGAACCTACATTTTTAAGGAAGTGTCGCAACTTGTCACTTGTTTCGTCTGGTATATCCACTTATGAATAGTGAATGATTCCTAGAAGAAATGCGCATTTGGTTGGTACTGAAAACTTGGTACTCGATAAACTGCTATGAGGTGTTTATTACATTTATAAGTAACAAGGCTCTCTCTCATGGGCTCAATTTGCGAAGGGATACGAGTGCACTTAACAGTATTTGTTTTATTTTTTAATAAAGCATGCAAATATTAAGAGGTCCGAAGTCCAAAGTTCAGAACGGATGTAGTGGCCATTTTTCGGGTGTCCAGAGACGAGTGCCTCCATCATCATTCAACTTGGTCAACCCCTCTTATCTGTGCCGTTAGTTTCCTCTGAATCATCGACTACTTCCGAGAAAGCGTAGGAGTCCCATTAGTGTTAGCGCGATAATGGAAAGAAGTGATTTACCTTCGGAGATGAGTCACATTTGCCACGGGAGCCGGTTTGTGACATTTCATTTTCGTTCGTCCAAAAAAAAACTTGAAACCACTTCTTCGGTCTTATTCTTTTATGAATTGAAACAAAAATAATTATTATTAGTCTGCATATCCTTTGGTAGTGGGAGTACAGTAGGATTGGTATCCCAATGGCATTCATGTGTAGATGGGGGTCCTCTGAGTCCGACCGTCGTCGAATTTTTCTATTACTTGATTATTTTAATTTGAAATAAAAAAAAAATTTGGAATTTGAAATTATTGGTCCTAATTTTCCTTAAGTAAATAATGTACTGCTTTGTATGTTCTCACCTGAATTGTCCCATAGCATTCAAGCGAATGCCAAGGAATTTCTCGTGTTAAATTTTACGTTCGTGAATCTCCCTCACTCTTATAGCACTTAAATACGTATTGACAGATAATTCAGAGGGGCGCCATCAGGTGATGTGAAAGATGTCTTCATTACGGATTCCACACTTGGGAACATCACGGAGGGAGTTACATATGAGCGCGTGTCTATTGTTATATTCGGGGGCAACAACCCAGGATTGAGGCGGGCCAACTGTTTTATTATGAACCTCAGCCAGAGAGCACCAATTATTTCATTCCCTCTTGCGGGTGGTATATGTGAAAGTTTTGCTCTCAAAGTCTCAGTCTCAAGTCTTATTCACTGGTGACTGTGTCATTAGCCTTATCTTCTAAACTAACTGATTCGTCTAAATAGTTTCAACATTCTCTACAGCATATGCTGATATGATATAAGGGACTGCATTAACATTTTCCAGCCATTTTTACATTAAATGTTGTTACCTTAGATTTTTAAATTACTCGTTTCAATAAAGAACATCTTAGGAAGACAAAATAAATGCACCTTTTGCGGCCCGTTTGTCATCTTGTCAAACTTCGTCCAAAACCGGTAAGTAGTTCTCAAGCATCTTAACGTCCGGTAGGAGTGCGGTTATTTAATTCCGGGAATGCCCGCTTAGAAAAAAACCGAACAGCTCGTGGAAAGAAATAGCACACTTGCATAATGAATTACATTTGTAATACAGATACTTATTAGGTTTGTATTGTACTTATTACTCAGATTTAAAAAAAACACAACAGTTTTGAGCAACTCTTTGTGTATAAGAATGCCAATTTGCAGGCAGGAAATCCAGGAAAGTAGTTTAATTATATCTAAGGCTCTTCAACGAAGGGAACCTATGATTGAGCCATTCTACCGTCCGCTTTTCGACGTAAAAAATTAAGTAATTCAACGTATTTATGGCTCAAACGTAATTTTATTGCAGTGCCATGTCTGTATTATTATACATTATATTAAGCGACAACCAGATCTTCAGTTTTTTACTGCTTGCTACGGCGTTTGATACCATTCATTCGGTCCACGAGTTATTCACCTATATTTAATTTGGAATGCTATTTTCAGCAAAGAAATGCATTCTCAAGATTCTTTTTAATACATTTTTACGAAAGGGTATGTACAAATCCTTATGTAATTGCAATTATTTGTGCTACGCCTTTCACCGGATTTTTTTCTCATTTACTTTCGAGCGGTTTTTTCTGTGTAATTTAACGAACTTTATTTTTATTTTTCAGGTAATGACGGTGGAAGAAATTTATTGTTTGCAATAGAAGAATAGACTCTGCCTAACTGTAAGTTCATATTTTAATCTTTAGTCAAAACCCCATATGATGTAACTAAAAAGGATGGTCGCTTCCACATCACGTAACCAACGTGATGAAAATGATAGCAGCGTCACTTATGTAGATATGACAGAACGGTTAGGAAAGATTTGATATTTTGGACTTTTGATTTTTATTAACGTTTGAATTTTAATGGAAATCCCAAAGCTCGAGTCCTAAGTTGTACAGTCAGATATCATCTGCCCTATTTTTAGCTACGTTTATCTTGATTTATTGAAATGTATCCAAATTTGAAAATGTTGATAATACAATCTCGCCACCTATCATACAGATTATCCCTGTGAGAGTGATTTCGGGTTGGCGTGTGATGAATAAATCACACGGTTTTGTTCCTAATTAGATAGGTCCCTGGAGAATTAATTATTTGTGTCATCTGCGAGACGGCCGTTTGATGCACGCTAGTTCGTAATGAGCTTTCAATCCGTGTGATACTAAAAGAGAACGACTCAAATTAAAACTGCCGAATAAGGTTACTATTTCATTGAAATATGTTTTAAAGTGTTTGTTTGATTTTTGCAAATATAATTTGCGCCCAAAATACGTATATGATACGTGAGCTCAATAAAAATTTGTGATTGCATTATCTTATACTAAATATAATGGATAAAACGCTGGTTAAAAATGGTAAAAATAACACAGCACGCAGGAAATAATTAACGCGAACCCTTTATTTTTATAATTTATATATAAATTATAATTAATAATATTTTTATATAAATATCGAAGGGCAGACTTTTTTCATAGTTTTGCGAAAGATTTGCCCAACCAGTTATAAAAAAATTACCGGGCTCATTACCGAAAAAAAAAGAAATTCGCAAGGACGACCAAATTAATCACGTGGATTTTGAGAGCTGGCCACAGACACGCTCAAGGGGCTATTCATCGGTTGGTTGTTGCCAAATTTCCTTCTTGTATTGCACCTCGATTTGAAACTCTGTCGGTTTGCCTTCTCGAGTTTTTGAAAATTCCAGTTTCCGTTGGCCGCCATTTCATATATCTGGAAGGGATAGAGACATAGAAAACTCCGTCGCAATGGAGGAGTATAAATATAAATCTTATCCATTATCTATACATTTAGGGGAACTCGAAGCTTTGTGCCTTTCAAGTTGGTAAGTTTTCATTTTCATATTTATAAAATTCGCTGCTTTACTTGTTAAAAATGGAATGGCTGTTCAGTTATATACTACAGTAGTGAAGTAGGGCAGGATATTGAAAGAGACGAGTAATGAAAGGCTAAACGCAAATAGAAATACTGGCGTCGTTATTGGTTGGGTTCCTCTTCGCCGCTCCGTGAACTAGGCCGACACGGAGCGTATCTATCACGGCGGATTCCTCCTTGCCGATCGCATTGGAATGTAGCCCATTCACGCGTTCAGCCGATGACTCATATTTAGTGCTCGGATAATTGCATATCCGCACTGGCGCTAGGATTTATTGTTATTTACAGTTAACTCTTTACCCTGGGGCCCTTGGCTCGGTGGCGGAGCGATATGGCGGGTAACCGGTTCGGCGGCGGGCCCGTCGGCAATGAGTGCTCAAGCGAGTAGAACATTATTTTTTCTATATTAAACTGAGATAGTGGAAACCCGTCCCGAGAACAGAAACATTATTCCCCTTTCGATTTATTTTTTAATGAGTACATTAGCATTTCTTGTTTACGGCCATGCCGGTTTTCTGCCTGAGTTTTTATAAATGTGTTAATCGGGTTATGATAAAAAAAAATTATTGACGCTATATTTTTCCCTCGAATAGTTGTTCGTAGAAATATTGGTAACTATATATTAGATGACCGAATTCAAAGTTCAATCGGGTGCCGAAACAACAAAATTTTTACTACACCCTAGCGTATAATAACCGACGAATAGCTTTAGTTCTCGGTTTAGACACGTGAGAAAGCGACCGTTCTGCGATGCCTTTTCTTCGTTATTGACGTCTCAGGGGAAAAAAAGGAGTCGAAATCGGCAATCGGAGGGCGATTAACTGTACTTTGGTGAGGGTTTGTCCCGAGCGATGTAGCTGAATGTCAAATAGAAGCGAAAAAGCTGGGGCTTTGACAAAGATGGAGGACGAGTCCGGCTCGGGTTGATTTCTAGCGGCGCTGACCCCGCTTTTTTTTTGCCCAACTCCCCAGTTCCGGTTTGCCTTGGATCGGCGTCCGGAATCCGGACTTCGGCAATTTATTCGTATCGGCATTTGAATCGCCTGGGGTTTTTTTTCCCAGCGATCAACCGACAAGTGGATTAAGATTTTCCCTCCGCGAGGTTTCTCCCACAGGAGCGCGAATGCCTCCACGTGGCCAGACAGGGTTAAGGACTTTGTTCGGAAACGGGAAAAGTATCCTTTAGCGAATATTCGCGGAGAGAAATCGGCGGTAAAAATGAGCACACGATGAAGAGGAATAAATTAGTTCGAAATTTAAGGTTAAACAACCAGTCGCCAGGCAATATTAACAGCAAAACATTCACAAATGCCACCCGGATAAGAAATGAACTTAAAAAAATAGGCAATCTGTATTTGAACCTTAAATGCGTGCGTTATATGAAATGCCTAAGACATTTCTTTGTTTTTAGTGACGTTCCGGGCATTCTTTACCTTGGCATTATAAGCCTGAGGTTGTTTTAGTCTACCGTTTTCACCATTCACGAACTTGTGGTTTATGTCCTTCTGTAACCACAAAAATGTATCCCATACTTTGGTACAATACATTATCTGTACCGTCAATGAATCAGCGGTGTCAGAATTGGTGAAATACTAATTGATCGATCCCCCTAATAATAATTATCATACTCTGTACGATTACGTATGTCCTCTTATTGGTACCGCCATTTTGAGTACAAGTTTGGTCACTCACTCGGCAGATTATATAATTCAGAATTCTTAATTGACGGCCTTCCTTCAGCTTTATTTGATATTTCTGCGCCATAGCTACAGAGAGATACATAGAAATAAAAATGGAACATTACGAAACCTTGAAGTTATTAATTCTTAAAATGACTCCGTCGGCCGAACTAAATTCCTAGATTAGTTGTATCCTTGCTAACCAATTTAATTTAATTTATTTTATTGCTCGCAGCTAAGAGCTGAATATTAGTTTTAGTTATTTATTTGTATTTTTGGGTATACAACACAGCAAATAGCACTTATAAACTTAGACCGTTAATACATATCTGACACACTAATGTTTTCATGTATCTCACACATCATAATCTAGGTGTCCTGTCTGCAACAGCTAAATACTAGTTATCAACTACCAATTATATATTTATCGATGACACCGAAAATTGCGTAGCTATGTAACAAAATAAAATTATAGTGAAATGAATAAGATTAGCCAAAATTTCACTTTTCTATGACATTCATATAGGGTCCCAATAATAATTGAATTTATTACACAGAATTCGGTTCAAATGTTACTTGCTGCTGCTGGCCCTGGGATTGAAGTCTATGACGGAAAACTAAATTAGTCTCCTATTGCACGACTAAATAGAAGTACGTAAAGTAGAACCTAGACACAATCACCAATCTAGAATTATAGCCGTGTGAATGATGCGGTGCATAGGCCATTTTTAAAAACCTAATTATAAACCGCCTATTTTTGTTGTTGCTTCCGTCTGGAATATTTCCCACCTAGAACGGGGCCAGCTTCCCAGCTTGATGGTTTTCCGGTCCTATCAAGTGCTTTCTGGCCACGTGGAAGTATTTAACACCGGGAACTTGAACAGATTTCGAGATGGGGCTTTTTTCTCTGCCATTTGGTTGTTGGGGGCTCCTCGTGTTGGTCATTAGGCGCCCAGGCGGTGACGTCGATGTAATTAATCCGGCAATTAAAAATGCGCTGTCCGCACACGGTGGCTCTGAAAGAAAAAAAGAAAGGGCTGAATTAAATCTTCACTATCCCGGATCTTTCGGCCCATGTGTCTGGAGTCAGAGTCCGGGCGATTCGTCACGCCCATTACAGTGCCCATTATTGTCCTACATTTTTTACTTTTTTTAATACACAGTATCGTTTTGTATGAAGCGCGTTTAAGCACGCTTATCAATTCAGACTTACTTGATTCATTGTCTAAACTAAAAACTCAGGCGACTGTGATCTTGTCTTCATTAAATAGTAGAATTGTATGGTTCCAGTATTATTATGTTAAATAAATCAATAATCTCGATTATAAATACTTGGTGGTCTTAAACTGTTACTGAAATACAATTATAATTCATTAATGCGAAGATGTGTTCAGGGAAATCGCTTCGTGCATATTCGTCCTTCTTGGAAAACCCTGGCAGATTTTACGAAATTGTTGTAGCGAAACAGAAAGCAATACATTTCTATCTTAAAACGGCGTACAAATTCCCGGCACCGGCGTAAAACGTGCCTAATGAGCATTACACGCAAATAAGAGAAGGCGACGGTATGAAACGTATTTCTTTGTTCCTCGTACGGGTCCGTTTGAATAGCGTTTATATGCCGGTTTTTTATGCAGATGGTCTTGTGCAAGCTTACGTTTTGTGCCTGTCATCCAATGAGTGTGGCCTGAGTATTTAGAGAATTGTTTGTTCGTTTGAGAGTGTTCCGTCGTTTCAACTCATAGAAATCACCAAATTATTGTAATGAACTTTGGAATATTTAATGAAAATGAAAATATTTATATAACATGTATTATGTTGGAGACTTCAAAAGTTAACTGTGCTAGTTGTTGGTAATGTGGTTCGTTCCACTACTATCTGTGAATGTTGAAATAAGAGAACTCGAGAATAATATAACTTAACCTTATTGTATATTGCAGTCATACAATAAGTGTGGACCAATTCAACTATAACTGATTTATGCCGACTTTTATACATGTTTCTTGAACCAAGGTTCTTGTAATCCTCCATTTCCGTCAACCTTTCGCCACGTTCATGTGCACGCCTTCTTCAGATGCTTTCCGTCACACACAAGAATTATGATGTTCCAAATAACAGTAATTTTTTTTTGTAATGTGTTATATTTTGAGTGCATTTCAACGCTGATACGTATTCGGTTTTCGTTTTCTGAACTCGGTGTGCAGGTTTGCGACATAACTCTCTTTCGAAGCAGTTGCAGTCTGAAGAAAGTGACTGGGTAAGATCTCCCCTCGTAAATTTATTTCCGCGCTCAACTTCTCCCCCGGATGAGGCCAATATATAGGCGGCGCTTCAACCTGTTTGCGGGTCGCCCGCGGGCCCCTCTCCCTGGTATTAGATTTGACGTCGGTTTGGCAACAATTGTGAAGCCGGAGCCTTGAAAGGACCCCCCCCCTTTTTCTCCCCCTTAGATATAGCAAGTCGGGCGGGAGTGACGCCTGTGATTTACACGGTAGAGCGGGCTGCTCTCCCTGAGGCCGTTACGGCGCGCCTGCCACCGTTATAACAGGACCCGATAGAAAGTAAGGCCATTTTTCGTGCCGTCGGATTTTATATCGGGCCAACGAAAACGACATCCCGTTGTTAACGAAATTCTCTTCTATCGGCCGCATCTAACCGGTCTGTTGTAGGCGATTTCCCCAAGCAGGCTGTAAGGGAGGACGAATTCGCTTCCTCTTGGACAGAGCCATGCGTTGGTTAAGTACGAAACGCTGTCTTTAAGCTGCTATACAACTTTGAGAGGTTACATTTCAGGGTAAAAAATCAGAGATTGTGCTGAATCGCGGTATTTAGATTAATAATTCTGGAAAAGTAAGCCGACCTCGCCTTGATATATATATTTGTTTTATTCGGCCTTGGCGTAAAGCAGAGTCATCGTCATGCCGTTTCAACCGTCAAATTCAATGCCGAATCTTCCCTGCGTGATGTATAAGGTCAGTCGGACTACTGATTGGTGGTGACCCACTTACCTGAAATTTAATGAATGTTATGTAGTAAGACGATGCCGTATAAAATTAATAATTCGTTGACTGTACAAGACGTTAAAAATTAAATTATTAATAATATCTCTCGTTCGTTTTTATGAGTTAGTAGTTGCGGGGACATTAAACGCCCGCATTTAAGAATATTCACGCTCTCCTCCGGTATAGGTGTTGGGCCCATTTCACGCCCCGTAAATTGTCGACAAAAGACACGGAATATGCAAATCCGAGTGGGGAAATTTTCATCGGACCGGCCCCGATCGGTTGTTCATTCCCCGTTTTACCGAATCGGAATGAAAATTCGGATAGAAACTGGTCCGGAACTCTCATTGGTCGAAACTCGTTTCGCAGTACCGGGAGGTTTCGAAAAAGCGGAGGAAGCTTTGTGTCTTTCGAATGAACAGGGTGGAGAGCGGGACGCCAATTAGTGCGAGTCTGAGCGATAAGCACCTCATTGGGCCGATGCTTTATCTCTGGGGCCCGAATCAAAACTTGGCCTACCGGCCTTAATTAAAGTGGCTTCTCCGAGTTATAAACTGAGTATGTGGCAATAGGTTTGTGACGTCATCGAAATAGAGTAACGATCGGGATCAGATTCCTATTTTTAAAGGTAAATGTATTAGTAATGGCGCCCTCTTTTATTTTTATAACAGGTCAACTAAATCGCATGATTGTTCCTTAAAAAATATTTCATTTAGCACATATATTTTCTATATATATTTGCCTCACTGAATCTGCTCTTTGTTACATAACTGGCCCGCATTTTTTAATTCATGTTTATAATTAGTGAGAAATGGTGCCGAAGGCTGTTTTCCGGTGCTTAACAGAGCCACACTGATAATTTTGTTTCGTTAGTACTGTAATCGTTAAGATATTATATAGGCCACAAGATTAGATTGGGGGCATTTTTGAACCGTTCATCATGAATGAGATAGCTAATTCTTTCTTCTGCATGATTTCTCTCTCCAAATAGTAATCATTTTCATTTTCCCAAACGGAATTATGAATGTATCGTTCATGCATATTAAAAACGTACAGCAATTGAGAATCTCCAGTTCTGGAAGCCTAGAAAAGTACATTACCTAATCCCAATAGTATCTTTTTTTTAAATCAATTACCTAATTTGATTCCCCTGTCTAAGAATATTAAGTTTCATTTGATTCTAACGGAAAACTCTGAACACGGGAAAGAAATTACTCGTAATGAATTGAGTAAAACACCGTTGTCACGTAACTTGGCATGTGGCACGTGCCTGCCATTAGGCAGACCGTTGATTAAATTTTTATCTCTTTTTAGTGTTAAGTAGTATATATATTTAAGCAGCAGAATGCATCAAGGTGAGTAGACCGGCCGCAGTGCGGTGAAGTAATATTCTGTCGTATATATGATTGGGTTGGATAGTTCATTTTATTCATCATCTTTGGGTAATAGTTTTTAATTAAGGCAGTGAAAAAGGTCTGACCGTTTCACTAGTCTTCGCTTACTTTACTGTATTGCTGAATATAGGAGCAACATTTCAATATTTTGGCATACATAAAGCACGCTTAACTTACCAATCGGATTCGCAGGTTGGGATCAAAAGAAGTTTTATGAAATGTATTGCGGAGGATTTCTTAGATAACCTTTCACTTAAGGAAACAGAAAGAATTTTCATTTCTACTTATTGGGTCGCAGCAGTGGTAAATATTCAGAATTTCTTCGAATATTTTGTAGCCGCCGCTATCGTGCGTAGGAGGATATCGTCGTATATAGGTTAGTAGATTTGTTTCAGATGAAAACTGTTATCGCAAAACTAATTCTGGTTTACCAATCACTATGCAAATTGATATTCCACGGCATTTTAATATTTAAAAACATCTATTCATTCCCATTAGCAATACCAGTAGTAATTTTTCCTATTGGTCTGGCGGAAAGGCGCAGATTGGCCAGAACTGGTAAATACTATTATCTGTTTCATGCAAATGCGACGAAAATAATTTGCCCACTCAAAATATTTTACGTCCGATCGAGAAGAATACTAGAAGTATACGTTTAGTGGAATATGCAAACGAATGTAAAATAGCAGTCGTGTTCACCCGTTGCAAACATGTATATTCAGAATATAGATAGGTGCCGGTATAATCTCAAGCACGTCTCGTTAATGGTAATGGTAATGCGGCTCTGCATTCCTCAGTGCCGAGGTTGTTTTTACACTTTTTTTCATTTTTTCCTCCTGTCACGAGTAAATGCTCCACCGTTATTTCCACGGCCCGAGTCCATTACTTGGGTCTATCGTATCTGGAGTTAATTACCTCTATATTATATTGCCGGAGTATCGCGAATAAATTGATATTGTGACGAAAATGAAGGGTAAACCTAAATGGCTATAGGATTCAGGCTTTAATGTAACAGAAATTGGACATTAAGGTGCAAGACCTTGCTAACTCCACTCCTCTGCATTCGCTATTTTATTGTTTTTGTAACATATCTGTCGTGTTATCCTGTATTGTATGACTGTATTATATTTACTGTAAACTCAGGGGGAAGAACTAATTACAGGCATTATTGTCCGAAATCGGAACGATTCTGTTAGATTCAGCCCCGGGATGTTATTTTGGTGCCTTATTTATTTCAGATTCCGCCTTATGACTGTTATTCAGTCATTCGGACCCCCGTTTTCGAATGGACTTAATTCAATCTTCCATTATAATAGATATCTGATAGAGATATAAAACTGACTGCATTATTATATGCGGGCACGACGAGCCGAGTCCTGAAGCCAGTTGGTCTCCCACGAAATTTTTCAGCCTTTCACTTCAATGCCTTTCACAGACAATATTATTCATCGCCCCCCCCTCTCCTCCTGCAGAATTAGTGGGCACACCCACAACCAAAATATGGTTTCCACAAATTGAATTTAAAGTTGTTTGAGGTAATACGGCTGTGCCTGAGCTGTATGCAAGTTTTGGACTTGGAAAAAGTTTTCAGAAAAGTATGTTTGTACGTCTGTACTAGCAAAACATCCACGGAGACCACTGAAATGAGGAATAATTGTTGAGCAATTACCAGAGAAGAAAACCCATTGTGATACAATCGAATCGTTTCCCAGGAGCTTCCGTTCACTGAAGGACACGTTATTAATTGTTCAAAATTTTGTTGGTCTGTGGCAATGACGTTACTTATTATTTTGTCACACGTGTATACAATTTTAAATATGTCCGGGCTGCTTTTACGGTTTTACTAACAGTACGTTACTAGAAATAAGGAAGTACGACATGTAACGTCATCTGATAAGGGCGGAAGTCGGTGACGATTTAGGCGGTATGGATAAGTCATTGTGACTTGGTTTGATTAAAAAACGCATTGTCCTGATTGTGTGTCTGCATCGATGTTTGACAACTAGATTATTTCTGAATAGAAAATGACAGTACATAATGTAAATTCATAAAAAAAATGACGATAACAGCACATTTCTAAGGTAAATCATAGATGTGTCTCATATATATTTAATTTTTTTATTTTACCTACGTGGCTCCTTCCGGCCTTTCTTGATTTCCTGAACGGTGATTCATTTAGGAATCGGTCGTCGTCACTAATGTTTCAAGGAACCGGGTGTTAAATGTCTAGAACCACCTGTAAGCGGCCCCCCCCTCTGTTCATTGATAAAAAAAAATATTGACCAATGTTCTGAGTTAGCGCTCCGGAATCTACAAAATAATTAGCAACAGCAAATATAAATCTCATATACTTGCTAATGTTATGAGATAGGAAAAATTAAACTTACGTATTATTACCTTATCTTCGCTAAGCTATCAATTTGCTACTAAAGATCCCTCTCTATATAAATTGTGAGTTGTAATTCCTTTAAAATTGGAGACGTCGGATGGTGGAGATACCGAAGCGGACCCTATGCACGACAGCCTTCCAACAGTTGGTAACACCTTTTATTAGCCACCTGTTGATTTGTTCTCAACTGTTTGTGTATTGTCACGTTTCTTATTTTCAGAGATAGCGTTATTTAGTTTCTTATCTTAGATTGCCCTGGTGCATGAAACAGTAGGCAAGGAATGATAAAAGTACTATAATATCATCATCGGCAGTTAATTTATGTCTTCGCCTTCTTAGGGCATTAGTAGTCACAGCTTTTATTATGATCGATATAGTACAGTGTTCGAACGTCGGTAGAATTCAATTGAAGCAGTAAATTGATATTACAAATTGACTTTCCGTGGCCTCTTGACATTCATCCCACCAGATTTGGAATAGTTTTTTTTTTTAGAAAAAGAGTATTACCCCCAACAAATCGTGGAGACAGCTGCCCGAAAAACTTTCTCTGCCCATCTTCCGTTTCCATAGTCCGAAAACGTAATTACCTCCTATTTTCCCCTCGAATGGTGTCTACTGTAATTGTTTTTCATTTAGACACTAATTGCTGTCAATTTACTAAGACTTCCTGGATTCGGCACAAGAGTTAATCTGACTAAGGTTACCTAACATAATTGGTAGGCCGTCTGTACGCTCGGTTCTGTTCGGTAATTCGAGTGGAACCAGTCTTGGATTATCTTCGATAATCCTGGGAAGATTGTCACGTGAGAAGATAAGGTCCGGTATAGAAATCTAACTTGATCGAGGGAGATAAAAGTAGGCACCTGACAAGGTTTTTATTATCGCGTTTTTGTAATCTTAACGCCAAAATTTGAAGTGGGATGATGAGTCATATACTGGAAGTTTTCAACATATGTTACCTTAAGCTTAATTTAAGACATATTCAGAATTATTTCTTCTCAATTTAAGATACATGTTTAGGTCAATATTAAATTGATTGGAAAAAAAATCGAGCTAAAGCACATCGCCACATTCCTGCGACAGAATAATACCGAAGTGCGACCGGCGCGAAATAGAACTGGATCTACATTTGATGCTCACTAGTTGCCTCACTTATTTACCATTTTTATGAACTTCCTTTTTATATTCGGTCAGTTCTCGTACTCAGGGTGCCGCGCAAAATAAGTTTTGTTATAAAGTTCTCTAAACATGAATTGTGGCAAGAACACTGTGGTGACTGTCAATAGAGCTTAGAGCTAAGCATGCATCTGCCCGATGTTTATAACGAGGGACGGAAATCGTTGTCATCTGAGTGGAGAAGAAGGCAGGTGCAATTGTAAACCTTTGTTTGGAGCAGTGTTAGTGATCCCCGTTCAAGCACGTACTCCGGCCATTACGGTCATTCCTCCAAAGAGATAAGCTGACTGACAGTAGTGTATTCTAGAACCGTTCGAATTCTAGCACTATTTCGAAACTAATAGTGCTAATAGCCAAGTATTGCATTGGGAGAATATATTGTGTGGTGTGTGTGTATATATATATATATACACACTATTATATATATATATATATATATATATATATATATATAAAGGTGAGAATTTTCGTTCCAATATTTTTTAGGTCGAGAACAATGGGACTCTCAAGGTTTTCATTCTAGTTATTACAAACGCCCTGGAAAACTTTGTTTATAACGTACTCATGATTACTGCACAATTAAATATTATTTAATTTTATTGAAATTAAAATCCGATCCTGTCATTCATTAGTGAATAAATAGTGAATGGTGGGGACATCGTTCCCATTTCAATTCTACGACGGTTCTCTTGATGCACGTCCTTAGCCGCCCATTATCTTCTGCCCTGGTTCCCGTTTACTTCCCCCCTTAATCCGCTTCTTATATTCTACCAATCATTATTAAGAGAAACTATGAACCGCATTCTCTGAACAGTTAAGAATACCAGGGAACAAAAGAGTCGCTATCTTACATTAAACGACTTTTAAATTATTACTGAAATTTTGTAGTATTCATTTTATAAACTTTTACTTAAATTTGAGTTTTTTAAAACACAGATTTCTAGTATTGGTGTACATAATTTCATGTTCGTACTCGTAAATGGTGATATACAATTGTCCCAAGTATCTTGTTTGTATCCTGTCGGCAGTTGTGAATGGTTTTGATTTCACCATATCAGTCTAGCAGGGGACCCAAGGATAAAAGGCGAGGTTTAATCCCTCCTGCATATTTCGGGTCCTCCACAGCCCTCTGTCTTCTGGTCTCTTTGAACCCTTTACGACGCGATCCTTTGTACTCTCTTTCGTCCTATCAAACGGTATTTTCATTATGTGGAAACTACCGCTTCTTTGCCGTCCGCACGCCCCCCGCTTTGTCCCTATTGAGCTTTCTTCATTATACAAATGGCCAGGGACAGCAAGGCCTTTCAGAATAAATTGTTTCTTTTCAAGCGTCCATGAAAGGTGTGTGTTAAACTTGTGCATGATTTATTAGCCCATAACTCTCGGTGTATTTTCGCAGGTAATAGCCCCATTTTTGTTTGGAAAAATGTGTCTTTAAATTTTTATAAACTTCATCCTGGGCACTTAGTTCAAAATTTGATAAATTCTACTTTCCCTGTGAACTCGTCACGGATGTTTGTAGGTTATTACATTATGTATTCAGTCTGCTCGGTACAGTTTTGTAAATTATGTTATCTTGACCGCACGCAGCTAGCCTTGCCGGCAAAATGTTTCGCGACAGAGGACCGCTAATTTAAGCAACACTGGAGCGTGACGCAATGTAAAGTAAACGAAATGGTAAATAGTGCCTATCGAATTATGTCATCAGATTGTCAAACAAAATCTGTTGTACCATTAGCGGGCGACATTTATGATGTTTAAACAGTCACTGTATTTAATCTCTGTTTAATAACGTGTCTGCGGCTTTGTAATTTTTTGTTGTATCTTTTTAAATAGTCCGTAGGAATATTTAGCATTCCTGAACATAATTTCTTGAGTATTTGCTTATAAATGATTAAAAATGGTTAAATTTTCATTTTTAATCCATCTATCCTTGTTATATTTTTTTGTGCGTCCAGTATCGATGAGGAAAACTTAGTTGCTTTTGTTTTGAACGATTGGTATTCTCATTGCGGAACTCTACGAAAAACACAATTTTCTGGTCTAAAAATAAACTATTATTACTGGAGATTACCGGAATGGAGGTGGATGAGCTGTGTAATAATTACTAGTCACGCGAATCACCCCTTTCAGTTATGGCCTTACGACGTTAATTTAATTTTGATGTGTTTTTAGGGAAGTAATTTCTTTTAATTTTGTAGGAATCTTTATTGCGAATTTTGTCATTGTCATTATTAAAGTATAATGAAGTATAAGTTATGTAATTCTGCATTTACCAGAGTGGTTTTAGTTTTGCTAAGAATTTGAATAAGTATGAAGGTTGCTTCGTTTTTAGAAATTTATAAGCGCAAAATTCCAGTTCTAATGGACTCTGGCACTTATAATTCATAAATATTTAGTACTGTAGGTATACATTTAAATCCTGTAAGGAACCAATATGTCCCATGCACGTTATATTTTACCGTAATGGTTGTAGATTTTAGACACTTTTTATTGATTAAATTATTTTCACTTACATATCTCCGCCAATTGCAATGTTTATTACTTCATACAGGGTGCTAATTTTCGCGTTTGAAATGTATCCGTGGTTGAGATAATAATTAATGTTTACGTTGCGTTGTGCTGACCACCGACTATTTGCTCGGATCAGTGTGAAGGCCTTCGAACAGAAACACAAAGCTGCAACCTGTATTTTCCAACCTGGTAGTTTTCATTACAATGGCATAAATATGTTGTTAAATATGCGTATTTTACCATATTTTTAAAGACAAGCGTAGTTACCTAAATATTTTATGGCGGAGAAAAATATTTTTCAAGGTGAAATTGGACAATCATGTGCTGAGGGCTGTATAGTTTAAAACAGAACATAATTGCACTTTTATCCTTGTGCCATTAAGGAATAGTTACAGTTTTTTCATGGCTCTGATTCTCATTCTTATTCCACTAATTAGATTCAAATGAAAGATTTCAAATTGCGTTTTTCGAGGCACGAATTTGATTCGAGGCGGATAATCGTATCATTCGTTTTGATAACTGTTTAATTTTAAGATATTGCTGCAATGGAAGCAGTTCCACTACGCTGATATTGGCGAAATTTTAAGGGAGCAATGTTATTCTTCAGGAATTCGTACAATAATAAACAGGCGTTTCAGTAATGGTGCCTGTCGCATTTAGAATCGTTTCGAAACACACCTCTTCGAGTTCACGAACAGTGTACTCTGTTTCGTGGAGATCGTGCTTTCTCCAAGATAGATATCTTGCCGCCAGAAATGTCGAATAGCGATTCTTTTGTGACAGCGATGACTTAACGTCTCGCCTTTCGGCGCAGAAAAGCAGATGTTGAATACAGCTTAGGAGACACCACAACTGTGTTTAACGACGACGCGCTTTATCGGTGATTCCAACGAGCGATTCTCAATCGGGCGTCCGAAGGGAACCTTTTTTAAATTAGGAACTCACTATCGATGCGTGTTTATTTCTTATTCGGTTCAAGAATGGATCAAGATCGGAAATAATTTAAACGGCCGGTGACAGTTAAGGCCGTAGAACTGTCCCCAGTATGTCGGCTAACGAGATAAGTCACATAAACAGGATAGTATAGGAATATCAAAAATTACGTTGGATGATGTAACCGTTTCACCTTTGTCGGGATGAGATACAGCTTGTGTCCTCGGAATTGTTGGAATTGAATGACACATCTCGTAAAATCACTATTGCGGAAAAGCCTTCGACAAATACGTCCGGAGAAATCCCAATTAACCAGAGTGACGGAAAATGAGTTACTAACTAAGTGTTTTCTTATGGCACCATTAAGAAAAAAACAAATTTCCGGAATAACCTACGTTATTTCCGTCGCGGGAAAATATCGCGAAATGGTAAATGCGGAAAAACCTTGGGTTGCGTACCTTGCGCCGGTTGCGGTAGCCAGTTGACGGGCTTAATTGGGATTTCGACGACGCAGATTTCGAGCGACAGATATTAACGGTCTCGTGCCGAAGGGATCGTTGCCCGTAACGATCCGATTCTTCGCCGCGAGCGTAAACAAGTTTAACGAACTGGTGCTTGGAAGGAAAGGGATTGTTAAGAGGCGATGTGGTGGTGGTGTGGACGGAGGGTGGGAGGACGGTCCGAGTAGTTGAAAGACAGGAAGTCCCGTGGGACGCGTTCGGGGGACTCAATCGGCAGAATCTCATCGGGCATCGGTATGTTCCGACACGCTCTTCTGCGGCTCGCCCTGGCCCTCGCAGCCGGCAGATTGAATTCAAATACGTGTCAACGACCCTTCCGATGAAATGCCCGTCACGACCCAATGTACGTTCCGGATAATAAAATGTATTTAGCGTTTATTCTGAAGGCCGTTTGTATTATCCGGGGTACAGTATATCGATAAAAGTTTTGGTGCGGCAGAAATCATGAGGCCGAGTGCGGTTTCGGTTATAAGGAAGTCGAATTTAGTGGCGTAAGTCCCCCCCCCCCCGTAATTAACTTCTGCGAATTTCAAAGTTAACATTTTGACCGGTGCGGGATCATTACACGGACAGTCCGCGGTCATAACTTATTTCAATGTTCCGCCAAGAACCGCGTTTAGATCCGCTTCTTGAATAAAACCGCTAAGCCCTTAAGACTCCTCCTAATTTTTTATCCATTAGTAGGCAACGGCTACAAGAATCGAATGTTTGAATGTTCGTTTTTGTTTGAGTTTGTTGAATAAGAAATGCGAATACCAAATGTAGTGTATTCATTTCGGGTTCGATTTCTCGAGCCGTTCGTTCGCCGAATTCTCTACGCCGGTTTTGCGCTCATAATTAAGTAAAACGATATTTTTGAACGGTATAGTCCGGTCAATGCCTCGCCCGTCGGCTGGCCAACGTGTAAAGACCATTTCCGAACGGTGACCGTTAGTCACGGCGGTGTTAAAATTTCGTCGAGGACTATAAAAATGCCGGAATCCGGCCGTGAGCCGACGACAGAAACGGGCCCGGGGTCCGCCTGCGGTGAATGCCAAGGAGTTGTACGTATGGGGGACCCGTCGTAAGGTACGCCCGTCTACTACCTTCGAAGTGCTACATTCTAGTCGCAAAGAAAGTAGGTGCTGCCGGCCCATTGTGGAGCGGGCCCCGCCGAGTGCGGCAACCAATCTAGGTTACTGTCCGATTTCACATTGAGCACCGCGACATGTGTTCCTGTCCTGTGCTGTGCTTTTTGTCTTCTAACCATCGAAAATTGTATTAGAATGTACGGCACACGGTTTCTGTTTACAGTCTAGTATGCAAATTATTGGATAGTGGCGTAAATTAAAGACTATTTATTAAATTTCCTGATTAATTGATGGAATTGATTATAAAAAGTGATAAATTTTCTTATGAGTATAAACTCAATATTTGTTATTACTCCTGCATTTAACGGCGGTGATATATTTTTCAATTATAAAAACATCGTTTTACTCCTGCTTTAATGTACGTTAAAAATCATTTCCGGAAATGAGTTTTTAAATTAAAACGCTTTCGAGCGGTTCGAAATGGCTCTTTTCTTCGCTCGGAAAAGGAAGGCGAGGAAGTAGGACCTAAAGAATTTTTTCGCTGGCTGCTTTGCAGAAATTGCAGTCCCTAAGGGCTACTACCTTCGGAAACGCACTGCTAAAGAAATATTGAGGGGGCAGGAAAGTAAAGAGATTTAGAAGGGGATTTTCCCTAAGCGGGGATTTCCCCGAAGTAGGAAACTGGCTCTGTGGTATCCTTGAACTTTTGAAGGGGGTTTAGACAAAAGCACTGCCACCCCCTTTCGGGCTTTGCACTTTGAATATGAAAAGGGTTTCCCGAGCCTGCAGCCCTCCAATAAATCGGCGCAAACCTTATTGCTTCCTTATTGGCAATAAGGAATCCCTTTAGGCGAGATCATCCGGAAGGGCATTGTTTAGCTGTAAATCCTGTACTGAGCATCTGGCTTGCCGAATTGAACAACATCGATAAATACGTAAGATGCAATTTCCTGGAACTAATCAGTGAAAATTTACCTATTCGCACTGTGTTTTCAAATACGTTCAGTCTAAACCAACCGGTTATAAACCGAAGCGCAAATCGACACCAATTTTATATTCTAATTTAACGACTGAAATTACACGTTTAAAGAGATGTACGGGGTGTATTCAATATCCTCGGATAGGCGAGGCGTGATTTAGTCGCGAACCGCTTATTATCGTAAGAAAAACGTTCCGTCCAATGTTAGCATATTAGACTAATTATAAATAAGTAATTATACCTGTTTATTATTCAGGTCATATTCAGTGTATAGGTAACGGATTGGAAATGAGTTCGCGATTTAGAAAGGTAAGCGGTAACATAGCCTATGATCCACTCGCCATTAAAGAATCATCTGTTATTTAGTCATTTAATATAAATGGTTTAGCATCATTTCGGGATAGTTCAAATCCTTCCCAGCATAGTTTATAATATGAATAAATATGCACATTTAAGCACCGACATAGTTTTGTTTTATGTTTCCAGTAAATATCATCAAAAAATTTCGCTCAACCCATTCAGTTGTTTATTTCTGTTACACTTTCTTTGGAGTGTTAGGAAATTCTGGGCCCTGAATTAATCGAGTTAAAGTCTATATTCGTTTGACTGTGGAGCAGACATTGAGATTTGAACATTGAGAATATCGCTGTTTAAAACGGCCGCCTGCGTCATGAAGTGGTGCTCGTAAAACATGTACGCTGGAGGACAGTTAAGGTTTATATGTGGTTTTAGCGTTTCTAAGTTCGTGCATCGCCCCACTCAACAGTGATAGATGATGTTCTGCAACCATGGATTACGGAAAATTTATTTCAGGCTACAGCTGCGGAATTTTTGTTTTACTTTTAAAAATTAATCGCTAATTCTGTTTTAGAACTAATTAAGATAAGTTGTAATAAAACGCCTCGGAGTCTTTATAGCATCGAGTAAACAGTATTTTGCCATTACCCTTGTTGTATTGTTCACATAATGTCGGAAAAGGCTAGTGCCGCATATTTTCTTGTTAGGTGTCTTCTGTTACCTATTGAATCATCGTTAGAATTTAACGACAGAAATTCATTCCGAATTTACTTATTACGCAGATTACGAAGGGGTTATTTTACGATATTTACATTCATCTACTATTCCATCCCTCCAAGCCTATTCGCCCGGGGTATATTTTCATAAACTGTATTATGTAATCAATGTGAATTAAATTATAGGCCAGATGAAATCATCAGGCAGTTGGGAAACTGCTAATCTTGAATTTCTAACTGGGTTCATTTGCGCTTTCTAAATGTCACGCCTGACCGGTTTTATTCTAAGAGTGACAAGGGGGTAATTATAAATATATAAGAGAAACGGGAGGGGATGTAAATTATGGCCTTGGTCCTGCTAGATGGTCGAAAATTTATCAATCGTAAAAACTTGGCTACTTTGACAAATTCATAAAATATCGCGAAGGTAAAGTTGCCTGGCCGCTTTTCTCTAGTTTTTAATTTTACTTCTAATTAACTGTAGTATCTGCAGTGAAACTTTAGTAAGAATTAGAAAATAGAAAACATAAAAACTTTTCTTGAAAGGCAGATACAACTTGCGGGAATTGACCCGAGGATATCACTTGTGAGAAAATCAAACCATCGTTCAATTACCGACGTGGGTCGCACATTTATCGATTATTTGTGAATTTACATAGAAAATTTAAATTTAATATACCTGTTTTGTGGTCTGCGAGGGGTTGGAATACTGTAGGTTCGTGATGTTTCTGTCTCCTCTCGCTGGTTTGGTCTTTTGCTAGACCGGTTTCGGCTGCTCGCCATCTTCAGTAGCGGTGTTAGTCACTGTTAGCACTTTTGATGTTTTTTGGGCAACCTGTCTGTAGACAGTACATGTGAAAGTAACAGTGCAGTGAGGATGCCCAAAAAACATCCAAAGTGCTAACAGTGACTAACACCGCTACTGAAGATGGCGAGCAGCCGAAACCGGTCTAGCAAAAGACCAAACCAGCGAGAGGAGACAGAAACATCACGAACCTACAGAAAATTTAAACTTAGCAGACGAACTAGTCAAAAATATGAGTAAACAGCTTATAATTGCTGTATCATGTCGCTTATATATTTAGCCCGATTAAAAGGAAAAAATGATAACTGGGCGCTTATTTTCCTAACTCGCGCTGGGTGTAGTCGCCATGTCGTGTCCTCCGATAAGGTGATTTCCTTCCCGCAGTTTCATCTTTATGGCGATATGTCATATCAGACTGTCAGTATCCGGGGAATGCGCCTTATTACGTTTCTCCCCCCCTCACCCCACCCCTCGCCTACGACCGTTAGGTTTCTGCGAGCGTGAAACCTCGATGCTCTTTCTCTCTCTCTCTCTCTCTCTCTCTCTCTCTCTCTCTCTCTCTCTCTCTCTCTCTCTCTCTCTCTCTCTCTCTCTCTCTCTCTCTCTCTCTCTCTCCCTCTCCCTCTCCCTCTCCTTCCCCCTCCCTCTCTCTCTCCTCCTCTCCTCTCCCTCCTCCCTCTCCTCTCTCCTCTCCTCTCCCTCCCTCTCCCTCCTCCCTCCCTCCCTCCCTCCCTCTCCTCTCCCTCCCTCTCCCTCTCCCCTCTCCCTCTCCCTCTCCTCTCCCCTCCCTCTCCCTCTCCCCTCTCCTCCCTCTCCTCTCCCTCTCCTCTCCCTCTCCCTCTCCCTCCCTCTCCTCTCTCTCCTCTCCTCTCTCTCTCCTCTCTCTCCTCCCTCTCTCTCTCCTCTCTCTCTCTCTCTCTCTCTCTCTCTCTCTCTCTCTCTCTCTCTCTCTCTCTCTCTCCTACTCCTTCTGAGCCGGGCCCAAAAAAGAGTGGAGGTCGATGAGGGAGAGGAGGGAGGAGGCAAAAAGAACTTCGTGACGGTCTAAACGAGGCGGAGGCGAAGGATAAAGGGGTATCTCTCTCTCTCTCTCCCACCGGTGTACCGGTTCACCTTCGCTGGGTGATATAAGCTAACTGACGCCGGATCGAGCCGTTTGTTTGTCAGAGGCCTGCCCAGAGACCTATCCCTCCTTTTTGGCTTATATTCACAACTCAAACCGTAGCTCCCTCCGCATTTTATTATGTAGTAGTACAATACAAATATTCCATCAGTAAAGGGATACTTCCATTTTTCCTTTCACTCCCAATTTACAATATCATTTTTCACTTATGGAGCTTATAAAATCCGTCATCTTATTAAAATAGTGTTACTATTACTACCAATCAATACGCCAATATTATAATTGTTCTTAAATAATTTATATATTATTAACATTTATAATTCGAACTCTAATCTTCGTATAGAATATAGTTAATATACTGGCAACCACAGTCTGCGCTTTTATTCAATCTATTCTACTTGGCATGTCTTACTCTGCCTTTACCTGAAATTGTTCTCCATTTAGGGTGCATTTAATGTAAGCTTGAGGCGTAGTATTCCTGGACCCATACACCAGTCAGTACTGCTCTGGTGTCCTCTGCAAGGACAATAGGTATTAAGAAGATTGTAGCACCAATTAAAACGTCGAATTTTCTGACGTTGTTCCAGGACTTCAATCCCCACCATCTTTAATTTAATTATGGAATTTGGAAGTAGCATTTCTCATATGTATGATAAATATTTATTATATCATTTATATGAGAAATACCCATTCTATGAATCTGTTCTGTTCTATTCTTGAGTAGAATAAGAGTACCTAATCGCATTTAAGGTTTTGCGATTAATAATGATCCGAAAGAAAATTGTGAAGAGCATGCTCTTTTCAGGAAGATAAAAACATTTACGCCTCTTACATTGATATGGTTTCTGATATCGTTTGACCTAGCACTTTCCAGTGCTGTTATGTACAAGAGCTGTACGGTCAAAAAAGCCTTTCAAGCGCCGCTAATGAGTTTAGTAGAGAGAGAGCAATATCGCGTTGCCTCAGAGCCGCTGATACCCGACGGCGTTTATCTATTCGTGCCGAGCTGTTGGCCCCAATTGTTTCAAAGTTACAAGGTCGGAAGTCGATCGTTTCTATTGGACCTATTTTGATTTCTTATTCGAATCGAGAGCGTGTACGGCGCTGTTTTATCTCGAAGTAATGCTGAGGCGAAAAACAGAAGCGGCATTCCTGTTCGTGTCGTTTGCGGTGTCCAATGAGACTGCTGTCTATGAAAAATGTTTGTTCATTGTCCGTTCAAACGATGATGTCAAACTCTCGTATGCTGGAGACGTTGTGAGAGGAATGGAAAATATTTCTATACGAATATTGATAGATTAAACCTCTTGCGTTCTCCTGTTCAACGCGAGAAGCTCGGTTAAAACTTGTTCCTGATGTAATAGCTTCAGAACTGCATTACATTGCATTGTTCTGTAATTACAAAATAATATTGCGGCGTTAATGACGTCGCTACTTATCGGAGTGTTGGGCCGTTTATTTTACGCAAGCAAACTTATTCTGCCGCCTTGTTATGCAACTCCTGCGTAAGATCTGCGCTGGATGACCTTTCGCAGGCTGTGGAATGAGAATATTTTTTATCACTCAATAATACAACTGAAAATATGCGCGATATATTTAAAACCGCCGATTCGCTGTGTTGCCCCTCTGAGAACTGTTCCGTCTCCTTGTTTTAAATCGAATGGGCCCTACAGTCGAAACTCTTCGCGGTGGCAAAAACTGTCCGCGAAAATTGAGCGAGTCAAACCGCTAGGCGTCAAACACCGGTTCACCTTCAACTGATCTCTGTCTTTCCCTCGTGTACGCATACCCAGGTCTTGTTTTCCCGCAGTTGTCTTTGGTGGCCGGTCCTGTTGCGGTTTATTTCTTACTATTTATTTACAACTTGTCTCAATCTTACTCCGCGGAAGAAATTACTGTAGTTCCAAATCTATAAAATACCATATCAGAACCATAACATTAGCAACGCAGTTTATGGACGAATGCTAACTTAAAATTGTAAATTATATATAATAAATTTTTTTTACAGATATCAGTTTCCACCACGATTTTCTTATATGACTGTTCAATATCGAAAATATATTTTTTGGGATAAAAATTCTTCTAATTAAAAATTGTATAAAACAACTATCTGGCGTATGCTTAAAGCTTAAATTATCAGAAAACTAAGTCAACCTCAACCTTGTGTTAAGCATGAGAATTTGGGTCTTAAATATTTCCGAACTTCTGGGAACATTTTTTGTCCTTTCTGTTCGAGTAAATCGTTTGAATAGATTTTATAGAGTTGATATGATTAATAATTTCGCGGGCGTTTTCCTCTCAGGTCGCGCATCTGGGTTCAGTGCCCTTTATGTAAATGGGGCGCCCACTATCCGCCAACTCATCCTGGAAATCCCACATGGAAAACGCCCCATTTAATACATTATAGTAGAACCAGATTTTAAATATATATATATATATATATATATATATATATATATATACATATATATAAAACCAACCATCGATGTCCAAACACGAGGGCGTTGACCGCCTTGATAAAATTCGGACCTCGGTCATCCAACCTTGTAAAACAGTTTTGCTAAGAACTTTAATTTAATCACATATTATTTTTAACAATATCAAGTTTTAATTAAATCAACTTGAATATTACAATCGTCCTCTTTTCAGAATATACCGGCCGTCTTTATTCTAAAAAGTGGACACATGTATCAGTAATGCAGCTGTAATGAGCATTATTATTACAGTTTGTTTTGTATTCCTTATAAATTTAAGATATGGCTCAGAACAACCCCGGTTGTGAGAATCTGAACGGGATCTCGGTTGTTGGGATATGATTGCAACTAGGCGGCTTCATTATGCAGCTGCGGAGCTTGTACTTAGATAATGGCAGTTTCCTCGTAATAAACAATTTTCTTATCCCCAACGCAGATTGCTGTTGCGCGGGCGAATCGAGCGTTTTGTAATAATATTCTTCTGATGTTTTTGTTGTCCGGGGGAGGGCATGAATATGACTCATAATTACAATCTTTACTTGCCTCATCGCTTAGTTATGTATTCAAATTTATTCGCGTACGAGAACAGGCCCATCGATATTGCTTGCCTGGGACGTGCGGTCGGGATGACTCCCCGGGGAGTAAAGATGGCAGATTTTCTCGATAATTTCAGACACTACATTCAGTTTTCGGAACAAAGAAATTAAACCCCTTATTGAACTGTTAGAATCTCTCGACACTGAGAAACTAGAACTCGAATGACACTGAGGACGTTTCTCTGTAAAAAATATCCTCAATATTCAATTATTTAAAAAAGTGAAATTAATTAATTATCTATTGTTTTTTCTTACATCACGAAATGTCTTCTTTCATTGCCTCTTCTTCTTTGAAATGGAATATAGTTAATTTCAAATTGGGGCAATTTTTGCCCCAAAAGAGAATGGTCGCTAAACGTACACGCGAGGGTTTTAAAATAATACCGTCCAATGTAAAAATATTAACAGAAGCCCGTGATCAAACGGTCGGAGAATTCGAGCGATTAATCACATAGGCCGAATGACCGAAGCCGAAACAATTCTTGGCAGGAGCTGCGGCCAAATCGGGCCCACTCTTACCCGGGCGAAACATCCCCCCGTGGAAACCCGCTACTTTCGCCCACTTGGGGTCCTAATAACCGAACATATTATAACCAATTTAAATACGCCCTTACAGGAATGATGCAGTGGAACAATCGTACATATTGTGTTATCTGATTTTCAGCTTGATCGAGTCCTTAGAATAATATTCCAACAGAAAACCCAGATCTAATGTTCATTTCTTTAACTGTTTGAACCATTTAAATGGTTAAACCACAAGTATCCTCCCAGTTAGCGTCGTATGTTGTACTCCATATTTCCTGAAAACGCCGGAATAGGATGTATACTTTGATTTTTACGTTGATCACAACGGGAGTTGATAAGACAATTTCTGGATGCGTCATTGAAATTAGTTGGCGCCACAGTTTTACTTATGCATTGTACTTCGTTATCCAATTTAAACTAAATTTATGTTCAGATCAAATTACTTTATACTGATCCTAGTAATAAATCCCGTGACCGCGGTCGGTTGGTCGATAGCTAGTTTCATTTTATGTACCGACAGCCTCATATTTTCCAACAACATGAAAAATACAATTCAATCAGTTAATTTAGGGGGGGGGACTGACTGCAATAAAAATTGAACGGGACAAACTGGGTAGATTGATGTTGCGGGCATTCTGTTGAGAATGTTGGTAGGGGGGTTCTGGTAAAGGGGGCAGCAGCCAGCGTGGCTCTTCCTATTGACCGGTCCATCAATTAGGAGCCGAGACTATCGGGGTCAAACCCTGATCCTGTTTCTGCATCTCACCAATTACATCGCGGCTGAGGCCCCCCGACTTTCTTTCGCTTTCCCTTTCTGTATTACACTTTTTTTTGGGCTGGATGCGCCCGAAAAAGAAATTAAATCGCTTCCGCTCAGTTTCGAAACATTCCCGAAACTGGGCCTCCCTTTCCCAGTTTTCCTTTCTTCTCTTTCAACTTTTTAGTTCAACGGGGTTCTCCGGTCGGATGCGCGTTTCTGTGAAAAGGGGAGAAAAAAACGTCCGAGCGGCGATTTCGCCGGAAAATCGTTTTGAGGTCATCCAAACAGGTTTGGGAACTATTTTCTCTCAAGGTGATATTTAGGTTATATCTAAATTTTCTTGTTCGCTCAAAGATGGGTCTAAAAAATTTTCTGTTGGCCTGTCCTTTATCCAGTTTTCACTTATTAAACGGATTAAAAATTGTTAACTTATATTTCATTCACTTTTACTTAGATTACATTACTTGTCGTTACTGACGTTCGGCTGGCATAGGGTAGCATATACCTGAAGTATGTCGAACGGATCGAATATTATTGATGATCAGGGTCCCGGATTGAATTAAGAATTACGCACCGAAAATCGATGAAAATCTAATCGTATTATTCTTTTTAGTGCCAGTTCGCTTTTTTGTATTTGAAAGGGTCGGTTTAAAAACTTTCCTTCACATCTTCAGAAAGTGGCGTTATTAATTCTTCGCCCGCTGCTTATTTTACTGAATATATATTTTTTTAAATTTTAAAATACGAAGTTATTCCTGATTCGGGTGTGGGGGGTCGAAGTTCCTTTCCCACAGGCAAAGGTCATCAGTCCTCGGTTGGGCCAAGGTTGGCCGTCTTTTATTTTGCCGGCCAAGAGCCGGCATTTTTATTTCCCGGCCTTCAATCGGACGCCGCTCCCCCTCGGCCGGGGCTAAAATGACTTGTTAAAGCCGCGCCCGGGTCAGAACACGTACCGGCTTTCTGGACGCGCACCTTTATTATCCGGAGATGTACAGTTAGATTCCAGGTTCCACTCGAGGCTCGAATCCAGCCCCGATTGACCGGGTGTACCGCCGGCGAACGTTGTTCCTAATTTTGTACGAACGCATGGAAGATAATATGCACAACAGCTAAATAATATCAGCGTTATTGATACTGGTAAAAATTTCAAAATGTCTATTTCACTTTCTGTAAAATTATTGAAGGAATACCTGTTTCGTGTTGTGCGAGGGTTTGGATATCGGTAGTTTTCTGGATCTTCTGTCTCCTCTCGCTGACTGTGCAGGCAGAATGCCCCATAAGCATCCCGTGTGCCAGTGAACCTTCCTATGTTCGCCTAGCAATGGTCAGCAATGACAAGCGAGCGGAATATGACATCTGTTTTCAGGTAGTCGTTCACTTCCTGTCCTGGCTTGGTGCCCGCTTGTTTATCATTGCGCTATAAATTAACTAGGGCCCTCCAATAGGCCTCGAAAGAGAATCTCCAAATGTATCTTCTTTATATATTAATTAGCGTATTCTATGAAACAGAAAAACATTAAATCGGCGCAACAAAAATTGATTTATTCATTTTTATGGTATCGACCTGTGATAATGTTCCGTTCACTGCTTTTAAAACCAGCGATTTGAGACCGGCCCGAAATGTATGCCGAGTCCGAATAACGTATCCTGAATCGCGGCTATTCTCTTCACCTTGATGGTTGCTGATGTAACCGCACTCATTAGTATTCGTGGACAGCTCCAGGGGAATGATAAATATTTCCTGCGCATCTTGTCGTTGAATCTTATTTATTGCATCTTGCGTCCCTCTAGAGTTCACTAGGCACATCATGAGTCTAATTTGGCCCATTTTAGATTCCCGCTTTTAGTAAACTCGCAACTAGTTTCAGCTCTGTGACAAAAATATCCGTACAGCTTTTAAATAAATGCCTCGATTCTGTCTTGTTTGTGTTATTAAAAAATCGATACGACCTTCTATTAAATCAATTTTGTAAATGTCATAAGTTACGTCAAGTCCAAATTGAATGTACGCATTTAAGAACGTTCTGATTGATTGCCTTATTAACCTTTGTCAGGAGTGTCTCAACTGACAGATGCTCCGTCTTTAATACAATGCCATTTCGGTGGTTGGTATTTTAATCGGTGAAATCTTGTGAACATTAGAGTATTGGCCGCATTGCGAGTCCCAGAGCACCCATTGTTAAATCCATCGTAAGTAGAACATAAAACTTCACGTGACCGAACTTGCAGGTCTTTCTTTACGGACCTGTCCTGTCGTTCCTTGGAAAGACCGAAGAAATCGCAATTTACATACAGGAAAATCGCGTACCCGGCCCCAACGAAAGACCCTGGGAACTTTGCCAATCCAATTATAATGAGAGAACAGTCAGTTCCAGTTGTAGCGATGTGAATTTAGCGTAGAGCGGCTCCTGCCGAGGAGACATTTTTTTTTTCGCCCGCACTTAAAATTAACGAACTTCTGTCTTCAGTAAGTTTTAATTGTAACAGATTGTTATTTTGTATCAGAGACTGGTCGTTATTGATTTAGTGCCTTCTTAATTAAAATTCGGCGGATACCCAACAGAGGAACACACGAACCTTTATAAAATAGAAACTAGTGTAAGTAGTGTGCTTATAGTTAGATATTAAAAATATTTTTTGTTTCATATGTACTTGTCTTTTCTCAGTAATTATTTTGTTAGTCGGGTCATATCGAAATCAACTTAAGATTTCTTTTACTAAAAATTCATGTCAGTGGCAGATAAGAGTAAAATCCTTTCCACGTAATTTAAAATGATGCATTTAAAGGCCGAGTCCACCTCGAGTAGACGTTAAATAGGGTCTTGTGTTTGCTTTTCAGGGTGCTAATAATTAGATCCAGCAAAATGCATGTTATAATCGAGTGATCATTTGGAACAAAATTAAAATTAACTTTTTAAGCGCATGCCTTGTTGCCGGGTAAAATATTTCCGGTGTTACTGAAATGTATCCGTAATATATTGTTTCTCGATATTACCGGAGCTTTGGTTGTCGGTTCTGTACTCAAAAAGTAATCGAAGCGTTAAATTTTAATTGAAAGGATATCGTAATTGTACGCGTTTTTAATTGACCCGGTAGTGTTATCATTGTTTCTAATATGTAGGGGGATGGTGTTCTGGAGTGGTCCAGATATGTATGTTTGTCCACATAAGTGCCTCATGTGTAAATAACACACAAAATGAATCCGAGCTTATATTTAAGGTTTTTAGGCGCTTGGCCGATATGAGAAGTTTACCAATAAGTGGCGGGCCCAATATTCCACACGTGTGAAAACTCAAGTTGTTTTATTCTTGCCCGCAGGCCCGCTCCATTCTCTTTCTCTTCTCTCTCTCTGTTTTCCGGTACTCTCCTTACTTTCTTAGGGTAACCCATGTGCCACACTTCCTAAAATAGGCCACTTCTTAGGTTCGGTTCTAATATTAGCCGGGTCATACCGATGTTTAGCAATGGAGCAATAGGGATTTCTCGTTCCTAACGGCTTAACTGGTCCAGGTTCAAAAATTGTATTTCTATCTGTTCCCACACACTCAATTATTAATTTATTAAATATATCGATTATTACTTTAAAATTAAAATTTACTTATTTTAAATCAAACCTCACACGCTTCCCATTAAGCCGATAAGGAAAAGTCTTAAAACTTTTCTTAAGCCCAATTTTTTAAAAACGTTTTATTGCCATAACTTGCTCAATGATCAGCGATTGGTGTTAAAGTGGCACTAGTAATAAATAGAGCATAATTGAGAAGTAACACCACTGGTTACCACCCTTTTTTTAATGTTATTTTATTTACTTTTTCTATTTTGCCGGTATGTTTAAATCACGCCGCCACTTTCTTTTCATCAGGGCATCAGGACTCGGTAGGGTTTAGACCGTAGGTAAATTTTTTTTAAAAAGGAAATGTTTTGTGTCTGTGGAGCCACAAGTCCGATGTTGCCTACTACTGGCTACGTGCCTTTGAATGGGAAGGAAGTCTGTCCGCGAGACACACACGCAAGCACAGACATACAAACGCACGCGCACACACACACACACGCACGCTCAGGTGTGCGAGAGGAGCGTGGGAGAGTTGGCGTATCTGCTGCCACTTCCTAGGCCCCTGCCACACAAAAACACGTCTGCCTAACGCATTCACCCTCGTCCAACTTACCTTCTAATATTGTCCTGAAGAGGGTGCCATTCAGAAATATTTGAAAACAAATTGAATATGGTCAGGTTCGAACAGAGGAGCTAAACCTCGGGTACTAATTCAGATCTAATTTTATACCCGTTAGAGCTGAATTTGGGTTAACGATTAGATAAGTTTTCTTAGTTAGGCAGCCTTGTTAATATTTTACAAAAGTAGTCATCGGCCTACACACAAACACACACGCAAACATAAATTAATAGTAAAAATTTCTTTCACCATTTTATGAGGCCAGTTTTTTTTTTACTCTGTATGCGTCAGCAGATTAAGCTGCTATCCTCGGCATGAGTAATTACTTCCGCGTTTTCTCACTCAGTGTTTGCAGTTATTGTTGTTTGGATTTCTTTAAGCCGTAAACATTTTGTGTAGGCATTCTTCAGAGCTTGGCCCGAATTCAATAGGCGCGTAACATTGTTGGCAGGGGACGTGCACTCCTTCGGGGAGGCCCACCTCCTTCTTTCTTCCTACTTTCCGTCTAAGAACCTCTGAAACTTATACACCGTTTCGGGCGCCTTTTTCGGTCGCTTCTAGCGTTCGGAATCGCCATTCTCATTCAGCGTGGCACACTTTCTGTGTAGCCCATTGTAAGGAAGTCGTTGATACTGTCACGGGTTGGTTTTAACACCAATTTTAATTCCCGAATTCTACTACCTCTGATTGGCCTTCTTTGCAAAGTAACGGCCAAATGGTCCGATTTCTCGTCTAAAGCTATAAGGTCTACTTGTCACAGATTATCGCGGGACACGTAATTAAATTTAGTTTTTCTGATAACGTATGCCTTTTTGCCTGTTTGCAGTGGCAAACGTTTCATTCAATATTTCATTATGCATTATTCAGTAATTAGTCACGGCAACCGTTACTCAATTCAATTTTTTTTCTGTTCTTACGCAAATTTATTTTCAGTTTCAGCTTTTCAGAACGAATTTTAGGCCGTTGAGAATAAATAATATTGTTTGGTTTAAGCGTTTGTGCTTGTTTGGTTTAATTTTTCTGTAATTTATTTCACTTTTTAAGTAATCCTTAAACGAAAATATGCCATAAACAATTAGAAATTTTAGCTTCCCTAATATTGTTTGGAAGCTCTGGAGTATATGAAATGATCCATTTTGAAATGGTGCTGTCTGCGCTCATTTTTTACTAATCTTGGTAACGTGACTTTTGAACACGTATTATCTTAAGAGGGGCATGCTTTGCGAATCACGGCCCAACCAGTTTCTATATATTTGTATATATTTTTGTTAAATATCTGTGGCCGAACGATGGACATCGTGTCCCCTTCTCCGCCGCCCAATCAACCCTCCGCTGAACCCAACGTCTACCGACTTTCTATTCCCGGTCATTACGGATTAGTGCCAGCCTCGCAATTTTCAGAGCCCCACATTCGGACTTAACCGTTCTTCGTAACCTCGTTGTTTGGAAATAATTTCGGAAAGCCAGGATTCGTCGCAGAAGAAATAGATACAGTGTTAAATTTCGCATCATTGAAATTCTCCATATTACAGTTCGTTAATAAATCCTTCGCTGGTTTTTTAATTCAAGAAAATACCCTCTACCGAAGTGTATATTCAAATACTGGTCTTATATATATATATATATATATATATATATATATATATATATATATAAGCATTTACAAATATACGTTTTTTCAATACCGTTCTATTTCGTTGGATGAAAGTATGAAGACCATTGAGTTAATGGGACGTTGGCATCGAGGCAATCTGTTTTTACATTTTATTACGCTTTCACAGAATCGACATTTATTGAACGTTTGGGTATACGGCCTGTTTAAAGACCGAAATTCATGTACTGCTCGTTTCGGTTATTTTTAGAATAAACGACAGTGATGTTTTTTTATTCCTCCCAAGTGACAGCAAAACATTGGAGTGGCTCCAAAACGGTGATGTCATTTTCTTAACGCGAAGTTAGTAGCACTTGCCGGCCACATATTGTCGAGTTATTCCGAAAAGACATCTGTTCATCTTAGCGACTCTCGCAGCTCTGAACTCAACTTTCTCCTCTGAACATCGCAAGTCCAGAGTATGTTGTCATTTATCTCCGCACGCAACGTCGAAAGAAGACAAGAGAACTATTCAAACAAATACCTCTACAAATATGTACTGAAACAGCAGGAAATATTTTATTTTCTTCCCGATCTAGCATTTTGAAATTGAGTATTTTCAGGAATTTAATGTTCCTGTTACCATAATGGCTTTATATAGCTTGCGTTAACAAATACATTTGTGGACTATGAAATTAAAATATAGTAGAAAAATATTTTCAAAATTGAAAGTAAACTGTGATTCAAAATTTATTGCTATCGAAAATGCCGGTTTTGGTGAACTGAATTTGTCGACAATGCTCATGTTATAAACGGGAATCAGTAGCGGTGATGATTGAGACACTGAAAATCAGTGACATTTTCGGAACATTATATAAACAGGAGAAGGGATTGTTCCAGTAATCTCATCCCGTCTGAAGTCGGTAGCAGCAATGTTTACTACCCCGATCCAAGAGGACCGGCAGGGTTGGCCTTGTTCTGGAGCCATTACAATATACACTCTATAACTGCCCGTACCTGCTTCACTCCTTGTTGAGTTGGTTCGGCATCAAACCTTTTGTCAAGCCACTCATTGGGGTTTTGATCCTTTTCGATTGATTTTTATTTTAAAAGATTCTTTAAAATTTGCTCCCACGTCTGCTATATAATGACAGTTAATCTGAACCTTTACCCCCAAGTGAGGCGTTCGTAAATCCGACGGATACTCGCTTTCTGAGAAAAAATTCTAAATAAAATATTTGTACTAATATGACTGAATGGACTCCATCCCAGGGTCCTAAAATATTTCATAACCTTCCATTGTTTATGAAGTTGGATTTTTTTCTATGGATCAATAAATTGACTGTTGCAGTGCTTCTACGGAGCCGAACTGGTTATACAGATCCCGAAAGTGCAGAGCCAGGAGAACAGCAGCTACAGGTTGGACTACGTGCCCCCCTACGGGAGTCCGGCTCCCAATACAACTTTCTCGTCGCGCGATCTGAAAAATGAAATAAAATTTTCCGGCGCTCAACCGGGCACCAAATACGACTTCTGGCTGTACTATTCAAACTCCACACACCACGACGTGCTCACGTGGACGGCTTATATCACTACAGGTAGCTTTCGATTTAAAACATACAATTCTGACAAGTTCAAGGAATTTTTCCGGTGTGTTAAGCGAGGGTTCGGAATTTAATCGAACGCGCTACTTTATAGCGAAAATTTTGGATGTCTCGATTGTATGTGACTTTCTCAGGTCCATTGTAGTAAACGGAAAATTCAAAAACCGGAAAAGTAAACATAAATTGTAATGTAAACCTAACCTAACCCTGAGTGCCAATTATACTAATTCTCATCGCAAAGTGCAGATTAAAATAGTATTTAAAATTTGCTATTCGCACTGTTTTCAATTTTCAAAACCACTATAATTCGGTAAGAGGTTGAGCGAGAGTTTTTAGAAGGCGCGAATCAACAAGAAGGAATGGAGCAATCCCCTTGAAGGACGCACAATAGA
Organism: Lethocerus indicus; assembly: GCA_019843655.1. Lineage (NCBI taxonomy): Eukaryota > Metazoa > Arthropoda > Insecta > Hemiptera > Belostomatidae > Lethocerus > Lethocerus indicus. The sequence continues at coordinate 16,333,515 of JACDQD010000008.1, forward strand.
ATAGACCTTAGGGCGAAATTCAGAAACTGTTTATTATCGGTACCCGTTTTAATGTAGGCCGTAATTAGTTGTCCATCACCGGAGCCGTCCTATAATATCATTGTTGCAAAGCATTGTTAGCGAGAACGACCTCACCTTTTGTCGCCTATTGCCGGCACCTTTTCAATAGGCTGATACAATGGCGAATTAACGCGGCCACTAATTACCACCCGTTGGTTATTGCTCTAACTGTAAAAATATGCGCGGGCCCTTCTGCGCAGTTAATAGAAAATACATCTCTAACTAGTAGTCGAGTTGGACAGTACCCTTAAACAAGATGAATTGTGTACCAAACCTCGTATTGAGTCCAGTTCGTTACATTATCTGTCTCTGTTTTGTGCGACCAATAACTTTTCTTTATAAATTTAAAGTGTTTCATCAGTGACAGCATATTAAGCACATTGAATTGCACAGAATAGGTACTGGTCAATGTGCCGATATCGCAACCACAGTACCTTGCCTCTCAGTTTTCAGGGTTTCCTAATTTCACAGGCACTCCTCACAACCCTACCACACAAACTCACACACACACACACACACACAAAGGACAGTTTACAATGCTCAATTTATAATAGAAAATAAAATCAGCTGTAACAATAACGTTTTGCTAGCGCGACATTCGGCCGAACTGAGACAAAAGTAGGTCCTAACTGAAATTTTTGTATCTTTAAAACTACGAACTGCATAGTGATCGTGCTGGCATATTCGTAAACAGCATGGAATCCAATTCACGTACTGCACAATACATCGTGAACGGGTAAATGATGCAATATTTCTGGGTGTGCCTGCCGCCTCGTTTGACTCGACTCTCTGCCTTATATCGTTCTAAAGCTTTCGGCGGATGAATCCAACTTATTTATATGTACTTACCAGGACTTGATATCAGTTCAATTTTAGAACCTGTCCCTATATTTCAAGGTTTTCTTCATAAATGCCCTAAATGCACTTATTCCTTGTAAATTTGAAAGTTACGGCTCTCATTCTGATTATAGAAACTCCGGTTTCAGTAATTGTTTATAATATACTTTTAATGGAATTGTTTTTCTTTTATTCGCAGCTCCTGATCCGCCTTCGAATTTATCTGTGGTCGTTAAGGACGAAAAGAAGGCTCTGATTAGCTGGAGTCCGCCTGCTGTGGGACAGTACTCAAGTTTCAAATTGAAAGTAAATCTTTTTCTGAATTTCTTTTAGTAAAAGTTTGTTCTGTATTTATCCTTGTTACTTTCTGCAGTGAATAAATTATCGGAAATATTCTATATAGTCTAGATACTAAAAAACAAGTTCACAAAAGTCACTTGAGAAGCCAGAAAGTAAAGATTAGAGGATCTTATTTTAAGCAGAAAGAAAATAACACGCAGTATGAATAAAAACTTTTTATAGGTTACAAACTTAAATGGGGCTCCGGCAACAAAAGAAATAAAGCTCGACAGCGTGAGTCCGTACAGGTTAAAGGACCTAACACCCGGAGGAACATACCAGCTGCAGCTCTTTACAGTTTACGACAACAAAGAGAGCACAGCCTACACTTCCAGAAATTTCACTACTAGTCAGTACAATCTAAGAATAAATTATGCTTTTTTATAACAGAAAAATCCAGTTTTTAATCACGCATCTGTTTCTAGTATCACTAATAGCAATGTACACACTAGTACAACTTTGTAAAAATGATTGAAGAGAAGACCGTATAAACATGTCAGTATATCATAAAGATTATTCGCATAACCATTTCATACACATAATAATTTATTCATCCATAATAACTAAATATTCGTTAATTTAATGTTAATTGATGTCGAGTGAGTACAAGAAAAATGATTGTACTCAAATCGAACTATCACGAAAGTAACGTATCGAAGATTAAATCCGAAGATGCCGAAAAAAAAATCCGAAGATAACTGTTCTCCTTTTCTTGTTCAAACCTAAATGTTAGTGTATGTCGCTTGCAAGTTTAAGTTGATCTTACTGCTTGTTTTCACAATTATATGTACGAGTGTTTGAATTAATCGATATATATATATATATATATATATATATATATATATATATATATATATATACATATATTGTATATTACACAAAAAAATTGTCGTACTCATATTGTTATGCTTTTTATCAAACATCACGAGAGTCGAAATATATTTATCGAATATTTATAGAAGAATAACTCCGAAGATAACTGTTCTGCTTTTTTTGTTGAAACCATAAGCTTAGTGTACTGTATGTCGCTTGCAAGATTAAATTAGCGGTTATCTTACTGCTTGTTTTCACAATTTTATATACATGTTTGAACTACTCAGAAAACATCGCGTCGTTTTTATTTCACTTCTAATCACAGTTCACAATTTGATAATATGTTTTGCTTTGCTTCGTGCTTAAAAAAAGAAAATCGTGTGTGCTGTGTACAGAACCGAGCACCCCTGGGAAGTTTATTGTGTGGTTCCGTAATGAAACTACGCTACTTGTCCTCTGGCAGCCCTCCTTTGCTACTTCAATTTATACCCATTACAAGGTAATTACTGATCTTCGTCACTTTTAAAATAGTTTATTTGAAATTTGGTTTACTTTAAGCTAATAAATGTAAAGATTTTAGCTAGGTAATGCTAAGATTTTTGTTCAGTGTACCAGTTCACAAAATGTGTGTTTAGGAATTCAAAACTCCTTGCAGGTTATAAATCATGAGTTAAGTTTATTCATTAAAACTATAAATAAGTAAATTCTCTGTAATATGCACAGGATAAAATAAGCAACCCTTGAACTATTTTCATTGCACATACTTTAGGTCTTTAATTTTATATAGTTTTTAGTGTAACTTTGTTGCTGTCCAACAGATAAATTGTATCAAAAGTATAGATATAATTTGTAAACAAAACAGTTAGTTTTTGGGTTTTTAAAAAAAAATTGTGTTTAAACAGGTGAGCATAGAACCCCCTGATGCAGCAGAAAGTATGTTATATGTTGAGAAAGAAGGAGAACCCCCAGGGCCAGCTCAAGCTGCTTTTAAGGCCTTAATTCCTGGTAAAATTCATATATTTTTCATTAAGAAAAATTCCAATCAGAATATATTATTACAATTACCCTATGTATATGCATATTAAATACATATATGTAGCACATAACAGTTAACACCTCATTGAACCCAACAAAAAACAAATATCAAAAAAACTATGTAGGTAAATGTTATGCTAAAACATGTGTTGTAAAGTTTATGTTTAATTTATTTTATTGTTCAACAGTTACTGTGTTATGGATTAATTATTGTGGATTACATAGTTTATTGTTTTTTTTTATACACATACACAATTTTCAAAACAAAAAATGTAAAGATTTATTAATTTTTTAAAGGCTTCTTGACATTTTTTAAATTTTAATTTTTATACATTGATTGATTATAAATATGATAATTTCATTAGTTGTTCATTTTCTGCAAGAATGAGGCAGTTTTATGTCATTGCTTAATCAAAACTTATATAACATAGCACAATCTGCTTGTAACTTGGACTGATATTCTCTATGATATCAGAAGCTTTGTGAGTTTATAATTTTATAATAACAATTGAATGTAAATGGAAGCTTTGCTTATTTGAAGATATACTCCGAGCTTTAAAAATGAGCATATAAATTATTATACATATTATGCATTTTAGAATAACTAATAAAGTAAAAAATACATATGAAATAGAATATACATTAAATATTATAGAATATAGAATAAAATCATTATATGCATATGTATTAGATAAAAGCTGATAACAGTAAAGATAATTCCAAATGTTGGCTATAATTGATTTTTTTCACATAATTAATTATTTTTACATTCATTATTACAGGGCGTGCTTACAACATATCAGTTCAGACTGTTAGTGAAGATGAAACTTCAGCTCCAACAACTGCTCAATACAGGACTATTCCTTTGAGACCCGTTAATCTTCAATATGATAAATCATCAGTAACAACAAACAGTTTTACAGTGTCCTGGGAACCACCAAAAGGGCCTAGGTATTCTCCCTTAGAAAAATGAAGACAGTTATTAATGGTGTATATACACCATATATTTATATGGAATGGATGAATGGATAGTGAAATAATATTGTTATTGGTACAAATTACATATTGTGTCAACTAACAATATGTCATAGTTAATTCACTTCATTATAGAAATCTTTTTATAATATATTTATTAAATATTCTATAATATTAAATTTATATCATTGTGAGAAATAAAGGATAACACTTCTGATATAATTCTTCTATTTACTATTGAACTTATTTTATAGATTTTTTATAAAGGTTTATATTAATAAATATATTTATATCATGTTTTTGTTATTTTCAGTGAATTTGATAAATACCAGATTTCAATAAATTTAAAGAAACTAGGAGCTGTACCCCCAATAACAAGGAACCGAGATGAACCAACACAAATCACTTTTAAGGATGGTTTGTTACCGGGAGATACATATCATGTTTTAGTTAAGACAGTTTCAGGCAAAGTAACATCTTGGCCAGCTGCAGTTAATGTTACTCTGAGTAGGTGTTAAAATTATTTATACAAATTGTATACTCTCCTAATGGATCTTTCCTTTAATTATAAATTAATTTTGATATCTATTATTTCTGCTGAATAATATAAAATATTTTGGAAATACACAAATCAGGATATTTCTAAAATCCATGTTTCAATAAAATGTAAACAATTTAAAATTTACTAATATCTTAAAATGTTTCTTTATAACACTATTTAATTTGGTTAGTTAGCTAATTTTGTTATTATCGTTCCATTTTAGAACCATTACCAGTGTATGATTTAAAGTCAGAAATTGATGAAAGGACTGGAGTTGTTACTTTAACATGGAAACCAGCAAATGTTAGCAACCAGGACTCGTATAAGGTAATGATATGTCTGTTTATTCTTTTTGTAATTATTAATCATGCCAGTAAAAAATTTTAACATTTGTAAAATAGCTTAGTTACATGAAAAATAAGCAATACCTAAGAAATTGTATCTGTAAAAGACATTATTTTTATACAAAGAAATCTAACATGGCCAATATTTAATTTCAAGCATTTATTTATTTTTCATATTTATGTGTTCTTTAAGGACATTTTGTAATGTAATATGCAATTTTGTAGATAAGTTATACAGAAGTGGGTGTCCTGAATGGTGATACAAATGTTATGGATACTGACAAAACTGAACATTTTTTGGAGTCTCTGCTGCCAGGACGTAATTATTCAATAAATGTTCAAGCAGTATCAAACCAAGTTGAATCCGATCAAGTTACATGTTATCAGGCAACTAGTAAGTATATTAATTATTGTAAAACTAAAGATAAGTAATTCCTAATTGCAAGGAAAAAAAAATAATCACTTGTATAAAAACATGTTTCATTAACTGTTTAAAGTGCATATGGTAGTGTTGTAGCAATCCTTAAGTTGAATGAAATTGACAGATTTATTTCTTTTTGATATATTTGTGGTTTAATACAATAACAATTTTTTAATTGATCTATACTTGTTATATTGATGTTCGTATTAATATAATACAACTTTATGAAAATCTGGTTTTTGTTAATTATTTGTTAATTCTATAAAGAAATATTCCAATTTTTCAGAGCCTTCTTCACCCATTATTGAGGATTTAAGGCCAATTGAGTTTGGGCTAAATATTTCTTGGAAATCAGATGTCAATTCTCGTCAAGAAAAGTTTGAAGTAATTTATCAAAGGAATGATTCTTGTGAGTAATGCAGTTTGCATCATACATGTTAAAAATGCAATAATACATATTATTGGAGTACTGTATTTTCTTTCAGCATTTGAACCAATTACACGTGTCACAACTGAGCCTCATTTATTACTGCCTGATCTTTATCCCGGAGCTGCTTATCAGATAAAAGTCTTTGCAATTAGCCACAGCCTTTACAGTGAACCTCATGACTACTTCCAAATTGTTTGTAAGTAGACAAAAATATGACCTCAGAGAATAAATGGCTTTGCTTTGGTGGTATTGGGTGCAATATCTGCGTTTAACTGTGCATCTGTGTCTTCCTAAGAATTAGGCATCAAATTCAGCTCCTCAATATTACAATGTCCTTATATGTTTGCATTCCTGTTACGTTGCCTGTTCAGATATGTATAACAATGTTTTTTCTCTTTTGATAGCATCCATTAATCAAATGTAACTGTTGAAAACTGGTTATCATTTTTATCTCATATAGTTTTATAAATGAAAAATTGAGGTTTACATTATTAGGAAACCTCAGGTCTAGGTTTATTTATGTACATAATAATTTAGAGAGATTCCTTACCCCAGCACAATCTACATATCAAACAAAGTAGAACCAAATGTCTCTAGAGTATTTAAAATTTGAAAGTTTTAGGTTGCAGAAAATATATTTAATTACTTTAGAAAATATTTTAATTCCAGCAAATTAGTTCAGAGTTTTCAACATTTATAGCATTGATCAACATTATTACATCATTTTCTAATGAACCTTAAGATATGGATGTATTGCATATATTATTATTGTTCTGATTTAGTAAATCAACCTACATTGCATTAGATATTGTGACAAAGTGAGCATAGAATTAATTTTTGTTAAATTATATTGTGACATTAATTGTCTCTTGTTGAGTATAGCTCTCTTTATTGATCAGGATCAGAAGCCTTTGCCATGTTTATTGAACAATATTGGTGTTATCATTGTATTGTGAATACTGTTTATAAGAAATTATCTACACAGATTTCATAATAGACTCAATGGTTAAGACTTGTCATAGGTTATTATTGCAACCTTAGGCAATTTCTTAAAACCTTCTTCGCAAACAATCATTTTAATGGGATGTTTTTATAAGTTTAATACAATTTATTTCTATATTATTGAAATTATTTGAATATACATTCTTACATCATAATATTCTTGTATACATTAGGTTAAATGGTTTATAAAGTTACTGGAGTTCTTTATTTTGTATGATGAGGAGGTTCTGTTTGCTGTAACATGTGATATTTTTGTCTGTAATTAAACTTACTCATTTATACATTTTTCAAATATTAACATTTTTGTATATATTTTATATGGTTGAATCATTTACATTTCCTGTGTAATCTACTATGCAGCTTAATGTACAGTTTGAAAACTATTGATTCTTTATAATTGTTACATTTTGAGAATTAATTATGTGTGAAGTTTAGTGTAATTTTCTTGTATTATTTGTTATATTCCTTGTTATTTATTTTTTTCTAACACTACCAAATCATTGAAACCTTTTTAATATAAAATTGTTTAACAACTTAATTCATATCATTATTCTTATTACAAATTACTTTTTTATCGCATAGCTGTCCAATTTAGATAATGAAATTCAAGAATTTTGCCATCACTAATTTATTCTATTTCTAAATTATAAACAGTAAAATTGGTTATTAAAAACATTTATTAATGAATTTATTTATTTTTTTATAGATCCGAAGCCACCATTAAACTTGACACTAGAGAATTGCACAAGTAATTCAGTTGTGGTTAGATGGAAGGAGCCGACAGATTCTTTGTTTACAGAATATTCCATCAGGTAAATTGCTTTTTTATTGCTGTATAATATATTTTCATAGTACTAGTTAAATGTAAAATGGCATGTCCTCACTCATGAAAATTATTTATAGTTATTGTGGTAAAATGAATAATATTTGTCAAAATAAACTGAGATTATATTTGTTTATTTGAATAAGTAAACTGTCCTTAATAAACTGACTCACCATTTCTTCATTTTATAGTCTACTAGCAAAGGCGTATTTTAGTGAGAATATTTTTTTCATTAGTAAATAAGCTGTTATGCACTTCCATTAGTAATATATCTTTTGTAAATCTGTCTATTAAATCAGTGCATTGTTTCATTCTAATTATTAACTGAAATTCAGGTTCAGAACAGAAGAAGATTTACGTTGGTTGAAGTTGCCGCCTGTTCAAGAGGGTACTGAGGCCGAGATAACACACATGACGCCTGGTGAAAAATATACAATACAAGTAAACAGTGTCAGTTATGGTATGGAATCGATCAGACCATTAACATTGAATCATACAGTCCGTAAGTGTTCTAATTTATATTGTGAAATTTAATATATAACATTTACTTAACATTTAATTTGTACCTACATCCGTTCAACTTGTTTTCAGGACCAAATCCAGTTTCTAATATTGCCACACTTGTCGATTCTACAAATGTTACTCTTGAATTTCCTAGGCCAGAGGGCCGAATTGAGTATTATGTTATTAACTGGATGGCTCTTGAAGGGGATGATTTTAGTCCCAGGTAATAGCTTATCAAGTAGTATGATAACTTAATTAAAAAAGTTAATTATTTACTAAAATTTAAAAAATTGCTATAGTTTATTTCAGAATAAGAGTTCAGATTTTCGTATCTTAGTATTTACCTATTAAAATATTCCTTGTTGTGTTAATTATTATATATGTCTATGGAATAATACATAAATATAATCAATATTATTATTATATAATTTTTATATATATATATATATATATATATATATATATATATATATATATATATAATTTATAATATATATAATTATGTTCAATTTGTTGACTAGGACAAGAAATATGTCTGGGTCTGGCACTGAAGGTAGTATAGTCCGTGCTTTAGTGGAAGAATTGATCCCTGGTGTCAAGTATAAGTTTGATATCCACACAGTTTCATATGACCTTCACAGTGATGTTACTAAATTGACAGCAAGAACCAGTGAGTGAATTAAATATTAAAAGTGCTAACCCCTTAACTTGATTAATATTTACCTCTTTGATACTAACACTGAACTTTTTTCTAGTGCCACTTATCCTATCAGACCTACTGGTTGTAAACAACCAACAGTCAACAGATACGGTCACATTGCGTTACACACCAACGCCACAAAGTTCATCGCATTTTGACAAATACAAATTTTTATTGTCGGACCCGACTGGAACACAGGAAAGAGAAAAACATGCAAATGATACTGAGAGAAAAGTTACATTCACTGGACTTACACCAGGGCGATTATACAATATTACAGTTTGGACTATGGCTGATGGTGTTCTTAGCCAACCGCTTCACAGACAGGATCGTCTTTGTGAGTAAAGAACAGTACAATTTTTGTGTGCAAAACATAATGATTCATGCAGAAAATTAATTTAATCACTGTTCTGTGATTAATTTAATATATGTAAGTGAGCTTTATTAAAATAAAACCATTAGTGCATGCTATTTCTTTTACTTTTAATTTTGGTACTCCTAAAGATTGATGAAAAAATAACGGTAGGATATTTTTATTCAGAGGTTATTTTCCACATTTAATGAATAACACTCCATTTTCCATGAAAAATGAAAGCATGCCAAAAGTATGATATCTAAATGTGAAATTAATGCTTTTATATCTAAAAAATTATTTTCAAATTTTGTTTGTTTTTTGTGACCCAGATGTTTAAAAATCTGTATACAATATGTTTCAGACCCTGAGCCTATTACAAAAACAAATGCCACTGAAATAACAGACACTTCAATAAAACTAAGTTGGGATTTTCCCAAAGGTGAATACAATGCTTTTGAGGTAAGCTGGTAACAAATTGATAAATATTGTTTCTTAGTGCTATAAAATGTTCATGCAATAAAAATATATTCAAACTTTATTAACAGGTGCAATACCAGTTAAATGATAATGGCCTAATACAGAACTTAACCCAAGAAAACTCTATAATTATTAAGGATTTAAAGCCACATCGAAATTACACCTTTACCATAACAGTTAGGTCAGGAATGGAGGCTACAATACTGAGGAAATCGTTGCCAGTGTCTGCATTTTATACAACAGAAGAAAGTGTACCTGGAAAGGTGAAAAGAAACTTTCAGTGAACTAAAAATTATTTTGAAGCATCTAATTAAAAACATTATAGATTAAACACTATAGATAAAAAACATGTGATTGCAAATATATATGATTAAATATGCACATTATATACATGTGTTAAATATGTGTGTACAGTAAGCATCCAAATATATTTCTGTGCATGTATGTACCAAATATATGTTTTATAACAATTAGTTTGGTTCTTACAAAATAAATTTTTTTGATATTTTTGTTATCTTATTTCTGATTCCTTTAAGTGAAAGCTAATGATTGAAGCATCTATTCATTTATCAGAACATGATGATCACATGGTAGAGAAAATAACTGTTTTAGAAGTGCAGCCATTTGCTATATGTAGTTGCATGTTCAACAGCAGAATAATGCATGATTAATCTATTAGTTTTTCATAGCAGTATAAAACACTAAGTAAAGTAATTAAGTAAAAACAAATATTTTAAATCAGGTGGAGGCATTTCATCCTGTGGATGTACAACCAAGTGACATTACATTTGAGTGGTCATTACCAGAAAATGAACAGAATGGCGTGATTAGGAAATTTACAATTACCTATGGGTTAGAGGTAATGATTTCCCTTATCGTATTTATTACTTAATGTTCAGGTTAATTTTTTAAGTAATTTATAAAAATTTTAAGTATTAATTTTCTGGAATTCATATAATTATTATTGACTTCCAATTGGTAATCAATATGGTTATTATATTCTAGAAATCAGATCTTATACAAACTAGAAACTTTGGCCCTTTGGAATCCCATGGTTCTGTTCGGAACCTCATACCAGGTTTTACTTATGTTTTCCGAATACAAGCTGAAACTAAAGTTGGATTTGGCCCAGAAGCAATATGGAAACAAACAATGCCAATATTAGGTAATATGATTGCTCTAATACTGTATTATTTATCTAAGTCATATTCGTTGCAGTGTATATTTTTTTCTATTTAACAAAAAATTATTTTCAATTATTTGTAGCTCCTCCAAAACCAAGCAGCCAAGTGGTACCTACAGAAGTTTGTCGCACTTCTTCCACAATCCAAATCCGGTTCAGGAAAAATTATTTTTCAGATGCTAATGGAGCTGTAAGTAAAGTCATTATGACTCCTTAATTTGAATAATACTATACAGCATTATAATCACTGATTATTATTATCACTTTCTATTATAATAAATTATTATAATCACTTTGATTGTATTTTAGGTTAGATCATATACAATAATAGTTGCTGAAGATGATACTAAAAATGCTTCTGGCCTTGAAATGCCAAGCTGGAGAGATGTGCAAGCTTATAGTGTTTGGCCACCATACCAGGTAAATAATTATTAATTTTATTGTTTTTAAAATTATTTTGGATAGATTTGTTAATGTTTTGTTTCAATCTGTTCTTAAAAATTGTGATTGTTATTATTACTTCCAGGTTTTAGATCCATTTTATCCATTTAATACATCCTCAGTGACAGACTTCACTATTGGTACAGAAAATTGTGAGGGTCGCCTTAGTGGATATTGCAATGGACCCCTCAAAGGCGGTACATCTTACAGGGTTAAGATAAGAGCATTTACAACTGATGACAAATTTACAGATACCCACTACTCTTTTGCAATTCAAACTGGTATTTTCCTTTTCTTAAGAATATATGCACAATTTCTATTATAGTATGGCTATCATAATAATAATTGTTTATTTTGTCAAAATTTGTATTATAATCACATTAGGTTCAATTCAATTCGATTCAAGTATCACAATACTTAATGTGATAATATTTATATATAATAGCTACACATTTGGTAATGCAGTTTGTAATATGTTGTTATAAATGATAATCAGATATGATATGGTATAATTCTGTTATAAAAACAAAAAAACTTTTTATTAATTTAAAGTTTTTCTTTAGACCAGGACACAACACCTCTTGTGATTGGAATAACAGTGCCTGTTGTGATACTTGTTGTCCTACTAACATCAGTTGTTCTACTTCGGCGTTACAAACTTTTGGGGAGAAAACCTACTGAAACTCGTACAAATGATAATCTAAGCCTTCCTGATAGTATGATTGAAACAAAGTAAGAAAATATTTACTAAAGAATAAGGATAATAAAAAGTTATAAATACAGTTATTATTGACATGTCTCGCTCCTCATAACTTTGTTTATACCTAATATAATATAATACTGTAACCTTTGTTTCAATTTTTATATAGTATATTATTGTGATTTTAGCCGTCCAGTACGACTAGATAACTTTGCAGAACACTACAGACTAATGTCAGCTGATTCAGACTTCAGATTTTCTGAAGAGTTTGAAGAATTAAAACATGTCGGGAGAGAACAACCGTGCACATTTGCTGATCTTCCGTGTAACCGGCCCAAGAATAGATTCACTAATATATTACCTTATGACCATTCACGTTTCAAACTGCAACCTGTTGATGACGAAGAAGGTTCTGATTACGTCAATGCCAATTATGTTCCTGTAAGCTGTGAATTCATAATGTCATACACTTCTCTTTCTTTACAGTTGAAATTTGATTTGATATTAAAAATTTGTGTTAAAATAGAACAGTATTACATGGTTTTAATATTATATATATACATATATATACATATATATATATATGTTTTCTAAGAATTTATTGAAGACTTGATTAAATGAGTATCAGCGATCACTATATATATATATATATATATATATATATATATATATATATATATATATATATATATATATATATATATATATATATATATATATATATATACTTATATGTACTACTTACATTTAATATTTTGTTTCCACTTTGTTGCCACAATATTTTTGCTGTATTTATCAAACTGTGTGAAGTGGGCAGCTTCATATGAGAAACACAAGTTTATGATGTTATTATTTGTTATATTGATGTATTGCAGTAGATTGGTAGTGTTTCAATAAAATATTTTAAGTAAATGTTAAGAATGTCACTTGTCATTCTCTCTGTAAAATTTTAATTTTAACTTTTTATATGACAGTGAAACAAGTTACTACAGACAGTTACTACAGTGTTTAAGTTACTTCTTTAATATGATAGGTTGATTTCATTATTTGAAGATTTATTTAAAAATGTTTTCTGTTTCAGGGCCACAACTCACCCAGAGAATTTATTGTTACACAAGGTCCATTGCATTCAACTAGAGATGACTTCTGGCGCATGTGCTGGGAGAGCAATTCAAGAGCTATTGTTATGCTCACTAGATGCATAGAAAAAGGTAAATGAGAGGTGTATATTAAGTCAGTATAGTTTTTTTGAACCTTACAAATTAACATATCCTTCAAGTTTTACTTATATTCCATAATGCCTGCAGGAAGAGAGAAATGTGATCATTATTGGCCATATGATACAATGCCAGTTTATTATGGTGATATCTCTGTAACCATACTAAATGACAGCCACTATCCAGACTGGACCATAACTGAGTTCGCTATGCAAAGGGTTAGTATATTAAAGTTCATTTGTCTGCTGTTCAAATTATTATTTTATTAATTTCAACTAATCGTGTTGAAAATAATTTATAAGGGTTTCAATTTTTACTGGCTGATATTTAAAAATTAATTAAAATATTTGTTAATAAACATTTACAGGGTGATGTCCAAAGAAAAATCAAGCACTTTCATTTTACAACTTGGCCTGATTTTGGTGTGCCTAATCCCCCGCAGACATTGGTCAGGTTTGTAAGGGCCTTCAGGGAGAAGATATCACCTGAACCTCGTCCAATTGTTGTGCATTGCAGGTTTGTTAGCATCAAGTAAACAATTAATAATAAATATAATGATATCAACAATTACAATTTTTCATGTAAGGTATTTGTTTAGGGGTCTGTAAAATTTTACTCTTGCAATTTTCTTAGCAATATCACATTAAGCTGGATAAGTTTCTGTTAGTAATATAATATATGTATTCTTTTCAACTTTCATTGAAGCACCCCGTCAGTACTATTACTGTGGTAGTGTTTTTTGGTTGTGAGTGGTTTGAGATTTAACCTTAATACCGGTTTGATGAGAGGGCTAAAAGCATACTTTACTGACAGCCAATATATGGCACAGTAGGTGGGCTCTATATTGATGGCAAAATGATGATGGCGAGAAGCCAAAACCTGGTCTAGGTTATTGAGAGCAAAAACTTATATTAGTAATATCATGTTGAGTTTTTTATTTAGTTCATGTATAACTTTTTATATTTAATACATACTTATCAATTATTAGATATAGAACTACATTTATTTTATTTATAGTTTGTGTTATTTAATTTGTAAAAATACAATTTCATTATCTGATACATTCTGTTATAGTGCTGGAGTTGGCCGCTCAGGGACATTCATAGCTCTTGATCACATTCTACAGTCATTGAATCACAGTGGCATAGTAGACATATTTGGTATAGTATATACAATGCGCAAAGAGCGTGTTTGGATGGTACAAACTGAACAGCAGTACATATGCATACACCAATGCCTATTGGCAGTTCTTGAAGGTGATGAAGGTCAAACACCTCCAAGGGAAATTCACCATAATCAAGGATTTGAAGGTAACATTTTTGTATATATATTAAAGTTTGTTTTAATGCTAAAGTAATAACTTGACTTTTTAAGACTAATGTTATGGACATCATCTGTGTGTGTGTGTTGTTATTTATTTATGTATATAAATAAGAAAACATGAAACATGGCCTTTTCTTGAATTTACGTGTTCTTTTTCTGGTTATATACTGCTGTAAAAGTAACATTTCATAACTGATAAATGTTATTTCAGTATAATATATCCCACACATTTGTAATCTATGAATGTTGTGTGAATTGTTGATAACTTACTTATTTATAAATTCATTAGTAATTGATACTATACTACTCTTCTACTATATATACTCTTCAATTCATGCTTAATTTACTTTTTATCCAGCTTCTCTTATTAATTTAACAACATTTTTTTTTATTGCTGCGAAACTAATTTTTTAATGCTAGAATGGGTCCATCATTGTCCGCTTCAATAATTCATTTCAAAGTTACTATCCAATTAGTGAATTTTAATTTTTTAAGGATCTTCTATGCTTTCTAAATTCTGTGTATAAAACAATACCAAATACAGAGCAAGTGTGTATTATAGTCATATTCTTAGGGTTTACAAAAATAAGACTAAAAAATGAAAAAAGTAAATGTTAAATTTAAAATAAATAAATAAATAATAAGCTATTATTCATGTATCATAACTTTAAGGTTTTTAAAATTTCTTGAATCTACACATTACTTGGTGATAAGGAAAGACGATTAAGACATCCCCTCCCCTTTAGATAAAATAACCCTTAATAATAACACAACCATTCCAGGAAATTACTATACAAACAATTTCATATTTTTCATATAAAAAAGAAAATAATCCGTCTTATATGGAAGGTGGTGCCTGAAACTCTCCCATCACTCAGTAATATGTAGAACAGTTTTTTTTTTTGGGCACATCATTTTTATTGGACCCATTGTGAACTATAGAATACAATATTAATCAAATAAACTATATATAATGATTCTCCTTGTTTGCCCTATTATAGTTTCTGTCAAATCAGTTTTTTTTGTGCGTGTGTGTGCGTGCGTAATGTTATGAATGGATACAGTGGATAGTTAACTAGGTGTGAATAAATAAATATCTCATTATGCGTGTCTATGAGAAAACAATGTATTGATTTTAAAATTTCATTTTGAGCCGATTGTAATATTGATAATACCCTAGCATCTATAGATTTAAAATGGGTCTAGTAAGATATTCCTTAAGTGTCTCAAAGTTCACATTTTGTTTTCTTTTGTTTTTTTTTAAATATTGTTAGTTTAGAACAAGGTGGTGGTTTTTAGGTAAGGGAAACTCGAATGAGAGTGGGGTGACATCCCCGGATACTATCTATGGAGAGAAACATCGGTGACAGGGTAAATTCCTTATCAATCCCTGCATTACACTAACATATTTCATCCTTATTTTAGAGTGTGGCTATAGACATTTCATTTAGAAAGGAAGAGCAGCATTTGTGAGATTATTAACATTATCGTAATGAGGATTTATTGTCAGGTTGAGTTGTAAAGTTTCACTTTTTTGAGAGGTATTCAAACGTGAATTACCTTTAAATTAATAATGCTACTGGCTTGAACTATAAATGTATTTAAAAAATGGAGAAAGAAGCAGTTTCTGGATACAGCTCAGCAAGCTATCTTTAAACAATTGAAAATTGAACATTTCAAAGCATATAGATTGTACAGTTTGATTATGAATTATCCTCCTTTTACAATTTGACCTTCTTAAAAATATATATTCTATCCGTAATATAAAGTTTAAAATATAATTAATGTTTCTTGAGAAGAGTTATATTATCTCGAATAAATATTTAAATATCTATTTATTTCTCATCATTTGATTTAAATCTAATGATTTGATCATATAGAAATAAGTCATTTGACTTATACATATATATATATATATATATATATATATATATATATATATATATATATAATGTTCTTATTGAAATAATAATTAATGTTGGACTAAAATGAAAATTCACTATTATAAATTTATAATGAATTATTATATTATTAATTGTTTTTAATGTTCTTTTATGTTAAAATATAGTACTGTTCATGATGCTATGCAATGAACATAGTGTACATCAATTACATTGCACTGAAAGTTTTATGTTATTTGTAACTCAATATTACTTGTCAGAATTCATTACATTAATAACAAAATAACAATTGGTATACATCAGAAAAATGTACCAACTTGAATAACTGATTTCATTGAAATTCAGGTGAAGTGACTTACTTTATAACTCAACCGGTACTGTTTACACATCAGTTTTTATTTGTTCAAGGCATGTTTTATCAAAATTCTTGTTTTAGATCATATTAAATATATTTTATATTTTACCGCTTGCTTCCCCATTAAATATACCTGATGTGTCAAAATACTAGGATATAAAGGAGCTTTTCAAATTAATAGAACGTAGTTACCGCAGAAGTGTTAGTACAAATACGTGTGAAATATAATTATTATATATATACATACATACATAATTATAAAGAATCAGTTTGCATGGTAGAAGGATAGAAAAGCAATAAAAATGTGTGAAATATTATTATTTTTATTACTATTGTAGATTTATTGTACCTAGAATTTCCTTATATGATTTATTTTTGTTACACTTCTATTATTTACATAAAAGAACTACAGTCCTTATTGACTGAGTTATTTTTAATTGTGAGATCATTGTGATAATTTTAATTAAAGGTAGTGGCAGAGTTTTTTCATAGATTAAAAACGTAAGAAAGTAAGATTATATTCTGTTTATGTCCTCATTTCAGTTCGAATAACAGCAATATTTTTTCCAGATGATGAGGGGATAGCAGAATCAGGGATGTAGTTCTCAACCTCAGACTTGGTCTTAAACCTACTTTCTTATTTAAATTCTTCATAAGGTACTAAACCAGTATAAGAAACCAAAATTGTACTTATTTGAAATGAAAATGACTATTTTGGTTGCAGTTAATCCCCTTAACTTATTAAAACAAACCACTCTTTTGACAATGATGTCTATTTGTATTGTGCTTCATGTAACTTCAGTTAATTTGTGGAAGCGGATTGTTTTAAAATGCAAATGAGAATACAATTATTTAAATTAGCGATTAGGTTGCAGAAATCTGTTAGTATGTTCAAAAGTTTTGATAGGTTAAATTGTATTGTGCCTTAAATCTGATTATAATGCCTTAATGTTACCACATTGGAAAAAATAAATATACCTTTAACTGTATATTTTGTATAGTGTTTTAGTGAAGAGAAATTAATTATGGTGATATTGATTAAATATGATTCATTTTAGTAATTACAAGAGTTGGGACTACCATCAAGTTGAAGGAGCCCTTAATATTATTTGCTATTACCCCTCATTCTGATTTTATATGTTTTGATACTATGTCTTATTGAATCATTCCACTTAATTTGTTAAATGTTTATAATTATCAGTATTATTTTTTCTCTTTTGTAGTTTTTCTCAAATCCTTTTCGTATATCTACTGTTACTTTCTGTCTGATATTTTCATTTTAATGTTATTTTTTTATACTTGAATCTTAATGAATAAATTGTGAGATTATTTTTTATGTCATTGTCACACAGTCTAATCTGAGAGAACTGGACAAAATGAATAGATTAATTTAAGTTTAGCTAATTTAGTATGTGATTGTAAAATACTCAGATTTTTTCTCAGTATATTATTTACTAATCCTTAGCACATGATCTAATTTGTGGCAGTAGTTTTAATAATTAAATTTTCTCATATTGTGTGTATGTACCAGGATTATCCTATATGTCCTCAGTTTCCATTTTTTATTTTTCACTAAAAGAACTTAAAGAAATGTCTATTAACAGAGACATGTAAAATAAACTACGATACTGTATACACCTCACAACACTCAAAACTGAAGGGATATTGTTTCATTCATTGATGACTTATCTATGAAATGAAATTTAATTAATGTAATTATGTGATATATGTATGAACTTATTGTTCTGACATGTGGAATTGTAAATATTTATAAAAACATTTTGTGATCTTATGTTATTTTGTATTTTTTGCCAATATATCATGATATTAAATTTTTTATATTTTGAATAAAATTTGAAATCATTTCTTTGTTGCGATTTTACGTGACATTTCATGAGCATTATTGAAGCTTTCAACCAACTTTCAAATGGATTGGTTTAACTAGCATGACATTTTATTTTGCTGTGAATGAATTTTAATGAGTATATGAATTCAAAAATAATAATTAGTGTCAAAATGTTTGACATTTTTCTGAATATTTTAGGGAAACCATTTGTAACTGTTTTAAAAGAATAAATTTATCTTTGTTAAGCGTGTACTGTTATTTTCACATATGTGCGTGTAAGAGTGTGTGTGTGTGTGTGGGTAAGTGGGTGTTTAAAGTCTCTTTATTAAAATAAATTAAGTTATTCCTCTTATTTTAGTTGAATTGGATATAACTTTCAGAGAAAAATTATTAGATTCATTTTCTAAATTCACAAAACAAAAGCCATGACCAGGAGACCAATCCGGCTTATTGCACCTACAAGGCCACAATTTCCTTGAAGTCACATTTTCAAAATATTTTTGTTTTAAAAGGGTACGTGTCGTGACCAGGATTCGAACTTGGGTTATTGCGGCCACAACGCAATGTCCAAATTTCAAACAAGTTTATTTCATTAAATACAAATGATACACATGATCGATGAGACAATATACAAATGGTGATTCCTACATGCATACAGGCCTATTGGCCTTACTACATATATATACTTAAATATTATGGTACACTGGTCGTGAATATTACAGTGATACATACAGTGAAAATATACAATAAAAACCCGCGAACTTAAGCTACATTCACTCGCACAGACACACACATTCACTCACGCACTTTGCACTTGCCACTTGGGTTCACTACACTGCTCGTGGCACTCGGTGTCGGTGCACTGATAACTGGGGCACTGGTGACAGTATACGACCGGTCGTATACCGTCGTTAGCACTATGCACTATAGGCACTTTAGCTGGCACATTCACTACACTGTTTCACTTACACTTTGGTTGGGGGGTCTTCTAGCTCGGCGTGAGGACCCTCCTCCTTGTGGTACGTCTTTTGGGTGGCCAGTGGGGTTTTTGGGGTAGCTGGGAGGAAGATGCCAGGGGATTTGGAGTTTGTCTCTGTGTTTAGTCGTTATTTTGTTTATTATTTCGTCCAGTTTAGGTGCCTGGGCCAAGTCGTGTACGTGTTCTGTTCGTCTTCTTGGGGGTATGTCGAGGGCAATTCGGAGGCATTTGTTCTGAGTGATTTGTAGTTCTTTCATGTGTGTGTTGGCTGCGTTACGCCAAACGGGACACGCGTAATGTAGGGAGGGTCTGATTATTGTTTAGTATAAGGTCAGTTTCGACCTCTCATTGAGCACCTTTGACTTGAGAAGACAGTAGTGTCTTCCTAGTTTGCTTTTGGCCTGCTGGTTTACAGCCTGCATATGAGTTGACCACAGCGACTTTTCGTCTGTGCAGTCCGAGGTATTTGACCGATTTCTTTAGGGGCACGTCTGTGTTCCGGATTCGGAGTACTGTCGGTTTGTTTTTCGTCGTCCGCGGGTTCGTAAAAAGAATTGCTTCAGTTTTCGACGCGTTAGTCTTTATTTTCCACAATTCTAGTTTACTTGCTATTTTCTGTACCGCGTTTTTCAGTCTGTCTAGCAATTTCTTCGGCGATAGGCTCGAGGAGTAAAGGGCCAGATCGTCGGCGAATGCCGCTAATTTGACTCCTTTCGGGATATCGGAGATGAGGTCGGCGGTGTATAGGTTGAACAGGGTGGGGGAGAGGACGGATCCTTGGGGGACGCCTGCCGGGATAGAGGCGGGGTCTGAGATGGAGTCGTTGATTTTGACTCTGATCTTCCTGTCGGTGAGGAAGGAGCGCAGGAGAACGCACATTCTGGTGGGTACTCCCGCAGTGTGCAGTTTATAGATGAGTCCGTCAGGCCATACCGAATCATACGCTTTTTCGCTGTCTAGTATTACTAGAGCAGTCGATACACCTCAGGTCCATTCGGTTCTGAATGTCGCTGACGACTCGCGTGAGTTGGTCCACTGTCGAATGTTGGTTTCGGAATCCGAATTGAGTCGGTGCGATAATTTCCAGGTTGTCGATTTCCCTACGGAGCCTGGTCGATATTATTTTTTCGGTGATTTTCGAAAGGACGGGTAATAGCCTGATGCGATAGGAGCTTTGATGTGTCGGAGGTTTGTTGGGTTTCGGGATGGTATTATGAGAGCCATTTTCCAGAGGATAGGGAAGTGGCCTCGCCTCAGAATTGCGTTGAGTATGTTCGCGAACAGTACTATGGCTTTACGGGGTAGGTTTTTGACTGCGGCGTAAGTCAAACAGTCGATACCTGGGGCGGTCCTAGTCTTTGTCTTGCAGATAATGTTAGGATTTCTTTGGGGTGGCGGGTTTTATTGGGGTATCCGTTAGACTCATACCGTCCCGTGTATTTCCCGCTGACATCTGTCAGCCGGGTCCTCTTTTGCTGCCGCCTTTGACACCCCTCTGGGACTGTAGGCGCTGTGACTATTGTCTTCTTCACCGCTATTTTCTGGTTGTTGGCGGCGTTTCCTCTGTCCACCGTCTCTTTGTGGATGTTGGAGAATACGCTAAAAGCGCTTCGGATTTTCCTTTGTCGTCGAATATTTTATCACCAGTATCCGAACGTAGGGTTGGGACGCTTTTACCTGACTTATTTGTTCGGTACCGTATGATTTTCCAACGACTTCCGCCAATAAAACTCGCTTTCTGGAGTTTATTCTCCCACATCTGCTTTTTCCAGTCCAGGATTTTGAGTTTTATTTCTCCTTCTAGCCTATTGTTTTCTCTTTTGTCTTCCCCGTTCCTGTGCTTTTGCCATCGGCTGCGTGTCCTATTCTTGACGGCAATTAGCGGCTTGATATCGTCCGGCAGAACTGGTGGTTTTATCGTCGACCTTCTAATCGGAATCGCTGTACGTATAGACACTTGTATGGTTTTCGTTAGCGTCTTGATTGCCTTTTCAATGTCCTGGTCCGTAGTCAGAGGTGGCATCGCGGTTGCGGTGGCGTCGTTGATCGTTGTTCTGAAGAGGTCCCAGTAAGCATATTTCCGGTCCGTGTTGTACCCGGAAGAATACCGGCAAGTGGTCCGACGATCGGAGGTTTAGCACTCGCGTCCTGGCTATTTTGTGTCCCCTATTTGTCAGGATGAGATCCAGGGTGGATGGGGTTGAAAACTTTTTCATTTTCAATTCGGTTCCCGCCGCGTTCCTTCTGACGCAGTTCCAGAAGGTGTGTTTTACATTGAAGTCTCCCGCCACTATCGTCGTTTGTGGGCAATTTAGCATTTGTTTCAGGGCGAGGTAGTCCAATTTCGTCGTCGGTGGTTTGTAGACAGCGACGATGTTTACCAGTCTTGTCTGCCCTTTAACTAGTACTCCCACCGTCTCCATATTCGATTTCGGAATCGGTATTTGTTGGTGGCGAAGTCTGTTGCTTATTATTATCGCCACTCCGCCTCCGGGTGTATCTCGATCGCTTCTGTAGATGGTGTAACCCGGGAGAAACGGACGATTCTTCTCTCGTAAATGTGTCTCGGTGAGGTGTGCTACGTCCACTCTATTTTCGATGATGATTTGGGAGATTTCGTTGAAATGGCTTAGTAGCGCCCATGAGTTGTAAACTAGTCCGTTTAGGACCAGTTTACGGGTCGAGAATCTGGGTGTACCTATCTATACAGGACTTCCACCCTGTCTAGGCCGCGCGCAGATTTTAGGTCTCTGACCATGTTCTTCAGAATTTCTATCAACCTGGTAATGTTCAGGGCCTTTAGATCTTGGCCGAGGCTTCTTGGTTCACCCAAGAAGCTCATGGGATCTTCCAGTCGTCTGCTCTGGGGTGTCTGGGGTGGTGGTGGTGGAGCTGTCGTTGTCGCTGCCGCCGCGTAGCTTCTTCCCGGTACGATTTGGCCCGGGGCTGGCCGGTTTATTATCCTCGGCTTCTCTTTTGGTTGGGGTTTTTGTGGCCTCTGGGCCTTTTCTTTGCCCGCGATGTACTACTGCGGCCTTCGCAGGTTCGGAGGCTCGCTACATGGTCGCCCCACAGTTTGCGCATTTTAATTTTGTTTTGGTGCGGTCGCAGTCGCTAGCTCGGTGGTTCCCCGAGCAACGCACGCACTTTTGGTTGAGGGCACAGTATCTGCTACTGTGCCCGAATAGCTGGCATCGGTAACACTGAGTTACCACTTCCTGCGTCTGGTATTTTTCCACACGCAACCAGTGGAAATATACCACGATACACATATAATCTAAAGCCCCGAAAGAGAGCCAATGCATGGGTCTTAACCTAAATAGGAGAATAAAACGACAAGATCTCCTTGTATCAGTATATTAGATGCGAGTACTCATTACGTCGTATACCAATACATTCATATTTGGGACACCATCGTGGCGTGTATGGACCTTACATAATAGTATGTATATACATGTGTGTGGTGCGTATTGCCTGAAATAATAATCTTCGGAGAATGAGAATACGAATAGTATATTGTTATAAAAAATGACCATTGTTCATGTTCCTAAAACCTGATAGTGGCGAAATGTCTTAAATAATAGAATTTCTAGTGAGTGTAAATAAAAACCGATTTGCATTGTCCCTAAACCTTATTATGGCTATACATAATAAATACCTTTTTAGAGCTTATATAAGAAGTGTCGACACAGGGTATATAGTATAATACGATGATATACAATGGCGGAACCAAACCATTTGTATGAGGTGAATAAAACATATTACACATATACCTATAATCTAGGACACCGAAGGAGAGCCAATGCATGTTTCTTAACCTAAATAGGAGAAAACATCGACAAGATCTCCTTATATCAGTATATTAGATGCGAGTACTCGTCACATTGTATACCTATACATTCATATTTTTGACACCCGCTTGCGTGGATAAAGATTTTACACAAGAGTATATAAGACTACAGTAGGTGTGTGCGCACACTAAATGACCATGCAACATGCACCATGCGGACAGAAGTATGCACCATGCATTGTGTATGTGTGGGTGTAGTAAACATGAGCTAGGGCCGTGGGGGCGCTAATCCCCATACGCCAGTACACCTCTAGCGTCCCTTGCGGTATATTACATTGCAACCTGTTAAATAATTAACCAACTTGTGTCGTCGGACCAACGGTCACCCCAAAACTTGAGGACAAGGCAATCTCTCTTTGTCTGGCTCCTACCTCACGGAGACCTGTCCGGCATGGGAGGCCCTACCAGTAGCTACGCTACCGCCGGCATAGCTCTCGAGGTTGCTGGAGCACACAAGCCCACTCGCCACGACAAGGCGGAGATGCATTTGAGTGGGGAGCTAGGGCCGTGGGGGCGCTACTCCCCATACGCCAGTACCTCACTGGCGTCCCTTGCGGAATATTTTCGGGAATCCGGAACAGAGATCTCGCGTCCACTGACCTAAATAACGTTATGAGAAATATGTAAAACTTATGAATACATAAAACCTAATATGCATTGGCCCAAAACCTTATAATGAACACATATCATAAAATACTTTATTTTCACATATATAAAGAGGGTCGGTCAGAAATATTATAATAGCGTGCCATAATCTATAATGGCACATCCCATCATTAGCATCAGTTGAATAAATCGTATTACACAATTACTTATAATCTAAGACACCGACCGTGAACACATACATGTTTCTTAACCTAAATAGGAGAATAAAACGACAAGATCTCCTTGTATCAGTATATTAGATGCGAATACTCATTACGTCGTATACCAATACATTCATATTTGGGACAGCATCGTGGCGTCTATAAGGACCTTACATAATAGTATGTATATACATGTGTGTGGTGCGTATTGCCTGAAATAATAATCTTCGGAGAATGAGAATACGAATAGTATATTGTTATAAATAATAACCATTGTTCATGCGTCATGCGGCGATATGTTTTAAATAATATAATTTCCAGTGTATATAAATAAAAACTAATATGCATTGTCCCTAAACCTCATTATGGATATATATAATAAATACATTTTTAGTACGCCCATTGTCCCACCATGCACCTTGCACCATTCGAGCGAAGTAAGGCTTAATGTTTATGTGTATCAACGGACAATTATTCTAGTATTAATCTAGTATAGTAAATAAAGTGTACTGAACGACAATGTTGTTTACGTTTGTGGTAAAATGTGAAAGTTTAGATTCCTCACCCCTTCATCATAAGAACCGTTAAAGGAGAGTTTACAGGGTTAAGACACAAGCAGCACTGTGAGCGCTGAGGCGCACCCCACCAACTGTGCACTGTAGCGCTGAGGCCACATGTGCTGGAGGCGGTCGTATAGAGCGAGCCCGAAGGCACTGTATAGCGCAGAGGCGCGCTGTGCGCATGTGCACTGTATAGCGCTGAGGCGCACTGGCTGCTTAGAGGCCTGAAGGGCAATGAGGCCTGAGGGGGCCTGAAGGGCAATGTGCACTGTAGCGCTGTGGCGCACTGTGCTACAAAGCTGAAGGGCAATGTGCGCAATGTGCTGTAGCGTATGAGAGCATGTGCAAACCTGAAGGGCGGCCGCTGTATAGCGCTGAGGCGCTGTGCTACAAAGCCTGAAGGGCAATGTGCACTATTATAGCGCTGGGGCGCACTGTGCTACAAAGCCTGAAGGGCTACGGGCCGCTGTATAGCGCTGAGGCGCTGTGCTACAAAGCCTGAAGGGCAATGTGCACTATTATAGCGCTGGGGCGCACTGTGCTACAAAGCCTGAAGGGCTACGTGGGCAAGGCGCTGGGCGCACTGTGCAAAGCCTGAAGGGCAACGTGGCGCACTAGCGCAGAGGCGTACAAAGCCTGAAGGGCAATGTGCACTGTATAGCACAGTGCTAATGCCACAAAGGGCAATGTGCACTGTAATAGCGCCGCACTGTAGCGCACAAAGAGCCTGCCAGCGCGCACGTATAGCGCAGGCGCTGCGCAAAGCCTGAAGGGCTATGGGCACTGTAAAGCGCAAAGCGCAAAGCGCAGCCTTGGTAGCGCACTGTATAGCATATCTACACACACTCTGAGACACGGTTTTCACAATGCCATTGCGGTACTTATCCGGGACGTACGCACTGAGCACTGGGAGAGGACAGTAGACCTGTACGGTTGGAGCTCCCACTACACCACTATGTACACATACGACGCACACACACTACACACACAAGAGCGCCAAAACCACTTACTCAGGTGCCCATGCGGACGCTCAAAAGCCGACGACACTTATGGTCGGGGTCTTCCACACAGTACCATCCACGCATCAAAATCGAAGACGTTGAGCTGTGCTAATCAAATCCGGGGGCCGAGCCCGAAGGTCTTGACAGGTCCATGCGGACACACACAATACATTACTCATATGGACAGCGGTTCCACAGGCCCGGTGGCTACCCGGATGCGGACGCAACGCCGGGACTTCACAAAGCCGGCGATAGACGTTAGGTTTCCACAGTACCATCCGGTGGCCCAATTGACTCAGGTGTGACGCTGACCGTGCCGACGATCTATCCGACGATGGGGGACTATCCGGTGGCCGGGGTCTTGACTCAGGTGCCCAGACGCTAATCAAAAGCCGACGACACTCAGCTGCCACACGATGGACGCGGTTTTCCACACACAGTACCATCCGGGTGGTGCCCGGGGTCTTTGACCTGGGTGCCCTTGCGGACGCTAATTGCCGACGACACCACCCGACGTAATGTCAGACTACTCAGCTGCCCATGCCCGGTGGACGCGGTTTTCTCCTTACACAGTACCATCCGGTGGCCGGGGTCTTGACTCAGGTGTATGCGGACATGATCAAAAGCCGACGACACTTATCCGGGACCGTGGGGACTACTCAGCTGCCCGATGGACGCGGTTTTCCGGTACCATCCGGTGGCCGGGTCTTGACTCAGGTGCCCATGCGGACGCTAATCAAAAACCGACAACATCCGGACGTACGAGGGGACTACTCAGCTGCCCGATGCGCGGTTTTCCACACAGTACCATCCGGTGTCGGGGTCTTGACTCAAGGTGCCCATGCGGACGCTAATCAAAAGCCGACGACACTTATCCGGGACGTACGGGGACTACCTCAGCTGCCCAAGATGGACGCGGTTTCCCACACAGTACCATCCGGTGGCCGGGGTCTTGACTCAGGTGCCCATGCGGACGCTAATCAAAAGCCGACGACACTTATCCGGGACGTACGGGGACTACTCAGCTGCCCTTGCGATGGACGCGGTTTTCCCACAGTACCATCCGGTGGCCGGGGTGACTAAGGTTAATCAAAAGCCGACACTTATCCGGGACGTACGGGGACTACTCAGCTGCCCTTGCGATGGACGCGGTTTTCCCACACAGTACCATCCGGTGGCCGGGGTCTTGACTCAGGTGCCCATGCGGACGCTAATCAAAAGCCGACGACACTTATCCGGGACGTACGGGGACTACTCAGCTGCCCTTGCGATGGACGCGGTTTTCCCACACAGTACCATCCGGTGGCCGGGGTCTTGACTCAGGTGCCCATGCGGACGCTAATCAAAAGCCGACGACACTTATCCGGGACGTACGGGGACTACTCAGCTGCCCTTGCGATGGACGCGGTTTTCCCACACAGTACCATCCGGTGGCCGGGGTCTTGACTCAGGTGCCCATGCGGACGCTAATCAAAAGCCGACGGGACGTACGGGGACTACTCAGCTGCCCTTGCGATGGACGCGGTTTTCCCACACAGTACCATCCGGTGGCCGGGGTCTTGACTCAGGTGCCCATGCGGACGCTAATCAAAAGCCGACGACACTTATCCGGGACGTACGGGGACTACTCAGCCCTTGCGATGGACGCGGTTTTCCCACAGTACCATCCGGTGGCCGGGGTCTTGACTCAGGTGCCCATGCGGACGCTAATCAAAAGCCGACGACACTTATCCGGGACGTACGGGGACTACTCAGCTGCCCATGCGATGGACGCGGTTTTCCCACACAGTACCATCCGGTGGCCGGGGTCTTGACTCAGGTGCCCATGCGGACGCTAATCAAAAGCCGACGACACTTATCCGGGACGTACGGGGACTACTCAGCTGCCCATGCGATGGACGCGGTTTTCCCACACAGTACCATCCGGTGGCCGGGGTCTTGACTCAGGTGCCCATGCGGACGCTAATCAAAAGCCGACGACACTTATCCGGGACGTACGGGGACTACTCAGCTGCCCTTGCGATGGACGCGGTTTTCCCACACAGTACCATCCGGTGGCCGGGGTCTTGACTCAGGTGCCCATGCCCATGCGGACGCTAATCAAAGCCGACGACACCCATCCGGTACGGGGACTACTCAGCTGCCCTTGCGATGGACGCGGTTTTCCCACACAGTGCCATCCGGTGGCCGGGGTCTTGACTCAGGTGCCCATGGACGCTAATCAGCCGACCGGGACGTACGGGGACTACTCAGCTGCCCTTGCGATGGACGCGGTTTTCCCACACAGTACCAGACTCAGGTGCCCATGCGGACGCTAATCAAAAGCCGACGACACTTATCCGGGACGTACGGACGCGGTTTTCCCACTACGAACACTATCCGCGTGGACGCGGTTTTGGTACCATCCGGTGGCCGGAATTGACCAGGTGCCCATGCGACGATCAAAGCCGACGATGGGACGTACGGCACGCGGACTCAGGTGCCCAGCTAATCAGCCGACACGTACGGGGACTACTCAGCTGCCCTTGCGATGGACGCGGTTTTCCCACACAGTACCATCCGGTGGCCGGGGTCTTGACTCAGGTGCCCATGCGGACGCTAATCAAAAGCCGACGACACTTATCCGGGACGTACGGGGACTACTCAGCTGCCCATGCGATGGACGCGGTTTTCCCACACAGTACCATCCGGTGGCCGGGGTCTTGACTCAGGTGCCCATGCGGACGCTAATCAAAAGCCGACGACACTTATCCGGGACGTACGGGGACTACTCAGCTGCCCTTGCGATGGACGCGGTTTTCCACAGTACCATCCGGTGGGGTCTTGACTCAGGTGCCCATGGGGACGCTGATCAAAAGCCGACGACACTTATCCGGGACGTACGGGGACTACTCAGCTGCCCTTGCGATGGACGCGGTTTTCCCACACAGTACCATCCGGTGGCCGGGGTCTTGACTAAGGTGCCCATGGGGACGCTGATCAGCCGACACTTATCCGGGACGTACGGGGACTACCTCAGCTGCCCAATGCGATGGACGCGGTTTTCCGGTACCATCCGGTGGTCGGGGTCTTGATAAAAGCCGACCGGGACGTACGGGGACTACTCAGCTGCCCTTGCGATGGACGCGGTTTTCCCACACAGTACCATCCGGTGGCCGGGGTCTTGACTCAGGTGCCCATGCGGACGCTAATCAAAAGCCGACGACACTTATCCGGGACGTACGGGGACTACTCAGCTGCCCTTGCGATGGACGCGGTTTTCCCACACAGTACCATCCGGTGGCCGGGGTCTTGACTCAGGTGCCCATGGGGACGCTGATCAAAAGCCGACGACACTTATCCGGGACGTACGGGGACTACTCAGCTGCCCTTGCGATGGACGCGGTTTTCCCACACAGTACCATCCGGTGGCCGGGGTCTTGACTCAGGTGCCCATGCGGACGCTAATCAAAAGCCGACGACACTTATCCGGGACGTACGGGGACTACTCAGCTGCCCTTGCGATGGACGCGGTTTTCCCACACAGTACCATCCGGTGGCCGGGGTCTTGACTCAGGTGCCCATGCGGACGCTAATCAAAAGCCGACGACACTTATCCGGGACGTACGGGGACTACTCAGCTGCCCTTGCGATGGACGCGGTTATCCCACAGTACCATCCGGTGGCCGGGGTCTTGACTCAGGTGCCCATGCGGACGCTAATCAAAAGCCGACGACACTTATCCGGGACGTACGGGGACTACTCAGCTGCCCTTGCGATGGACGCGGTTTTCCCACACAGTACCATCCGGTGGCCGGGGTCTTGACTCAGGTGCCCATGCGGACGCTAATCAAAAGCCGACGACACTTATCCGGGACGTACGGGGACTACTCAGCTGCCCTTGCGATGGACGCGGTTTTCCCACACAGTACCATCCGGTGGCCGGGGTCTTGACTCAGGTGCCCATGCGGACGCTAATCAAAAGCCGACGACACTTATCCGGGACGTACGGGGACTACTCAGCTGCCCTTGCGATGGACGCGGTTTTCCCACACAGTACCATCCGGTGGCCGGGGTCTTGACTCAGGTGCCCATGCGGACGCTAATCAAAAGCCGACGACACTTATCCGGGACGTACGGGGACTACTCAGCTGCCCTTGCGATGGACGCGGTTTTCCCACACAGTACCATCCGGTGGCCGGGGTCTTGACTCAGGTGCCCATGCGGACGCTAATCAAAAGCCGACGACACTTATCCGGGACGTACGGGGACTACTCAGCTGCCCTTGCGATGGACGCGGTTTTCCCACACAGTACCATCCGGTGGCCGGGGTCTTGACTCAGGTGCCCATGCGGACGCTAATCAAAAGCCGACGACACTTATCCGGGACGTACGGGGACTACTCAGCTGCCCATGCGATGGACGCGGTTTTCCCACACAGTACCATCCGGTGGCCGGGGTCTTGACTCAGGTGCCCATGCGGACGCTAATCAAAAGCCGACGACACTTATCCGGGACGTACGGGGACTACTCAGCTGCCCTTGCGATGGACGCGGTTTTCCCACACAGTACCATCCGGTGGCCGGGGTCTTG
The DNA here is from genome assembly GCA_019843655.1 of Lethocerus indicus. Classification (NCBI taxonomy): domain Eukaryota; kingdom Metazoa; phylum Arthropoda; class Insecta; order Hemiptera; family Belostomatidae; genus Lethocerus; species Lethocerus indicus. The sequence continues at coordinate 16,363,905 of JACDQD010000008.1, forward strand.
ACTCAGGTGCCCATGCGGACGCTAACTTATCCGGGACGTACGGGGACTACTCAGCTGCCCATGCGATGGACGCGGTTTTCCCACACAGTACCATCCGGTGGCCGGGGTCTTGACTCAGGTGCCCATGCGGACGCTAATCAAAAGCCGACGACACTTATCCGGGACGTACGGGGACTACTCAGCTGCCCTTGCAATAGACGCACAGTACCATCCGGTGGCCGGGGTCTTGACTCAGGTGCCCATGCGGACGCTAATCAAAAGCCGACGACACTTATCCGGGACGTACGGGGACTACTCAGCTGCCCTTGCGATGGACGCGGTTTTCCCACACAGTACCATCCGGTGGTCGGGGTCTTGACTCAGGTGCCCATGCGGACGCTAATCAAAAGCCGACGACACTTATCCGGGACGTACGGGGACTACTCAGCTGCCCTTGCGATGGACGCGGTTTTCCCACACAGTACCATCCGGTGGCCGGGGTCTTGACTCAGGTGCCCATGCGGACGCTAATCAAAAGCCGACGACACTTATCCGGGACGTACGGGACACTGCGCTGGTTGGGGACGCGGTACCATCGGTCTTGCGGACGAGCGGGCCGACGTGGGACGACGCCGACTTGCGATGGACGCGGTTTTCCCACACAGTACCATCCGGTGGCCGGGGTCTTGACTCAGGTGCCCATGCGGACGCTAATCAAAAGCCGACGACACTTATCCGGGACGTACGGGGACTACTCAGCTGCCCATGCGATGGACGCGGTTTTCCCACACAGTACCATCCGGTGGCCGGGGTCTTGACTCAGGTGCCCATGCGGACGCTAATCAAAAGCCGACGACACTTATCCGGGACGTACGGGGACTACTCAGCTGCCCTTGCGATGGACGCGGTTTTCCCACACAGTACCATCCGGTGGCCGGGGTCTTGACTCAGGTGCCCATGCGGACGCTAATCAAAAGCCGACGACACTTATCCGGGACGTACGGGGACTACTCAGCTGCCCTGCGATGGACGCGGTTTTCCCACACAGTACCATCCGGTGGCCGGGGTCTTGACTCAGGTGCCCATGCGGACGCTAATCAAAAGCCGACGACACTTATCCGGGACGTACGGGGACTACTCAGCTGCCCATGCGATGGACGCGGTTTTCCCACACAGTACCATCCGGTGGCCGGGGTCTTGACTCAGGTGCCCATGCGGACGCTGATCAAAAGCCGACGACACTTATCCGGGACGTACGGGGACTACTCAGCTGCCCTTGCGATGGACGCGGTTTTCCCACACAGTACCATCCGGTGGCCGGGGTCTTGACTCAGGTGCCCATGCGGACGCTAATGCGCCGACGACACTTATCCGGGACGTACACTCAGCTGCCCTTGCGATGGACGCGGTTTCCCACACAGTACCATCCGGTGGCCGGGGTCTTGACTCAGGTGCCCATGGGGACGCTAATCAAAAGCCGACGACACTTATCCGGGACGTACGGGGACTACTCAGCTGCCCTTGCGATGGACGCGGTTTTCCCACACAGTACCATCCGGTGGCCGGGGTCTTGACTCAGGTGCCCATGCGGACGCTAATCAAAAGCCGACGACACTTATCCGGGACGTACGGGGACTACTCAGCTGCCCTTGCGATGGACGCGGTTTTCCCACACAGTACCATCCGGTGGCCGGGGTCTTGACTCAGGTGCCCATGCGGACGCTAATCAAAAGCCGACGACACTTATCCGGGACGTACGGGGACTACTCAGCTGCCCTTGCGATGGACGCGGTTTTCCCACACAGTACCATCCGGTGGCCGGGGTCTTGACTCAGGTGCCCATGCGGACGCTAATCAAAAGCCGACGACACTTATCCGGGACGTACGGGGACTACTCAGCTGCCCTTGCGATGGACGCGGTTTTCCCGGCCATCAGGTGGCCGGTCGCCAACTCAAATTGCCATGCGGACGCTAATCAAAGCCGACGACACTTATCCGGGACGTACAGGGACTACCAGCTGCCACGATGGACGCGGTTTCCCACAGTACCATCCGGTGGCCGGGGTCTTGACTCAGGTGCCCATGCGGACGCTAATCAAAAGCCGACGACACTTATCCGGGACGTACGGGGACTACTCAGCTGCCCTTGCGATGGACGCGGTTTTCCCACACAGTACCATCCGGTGGCCGGGGTCTTGACTCAGGTGCCCATGCGGACGCTAATCAAAAGCCGACGACACTTATCCGGGACGTACGGGGACTACTCAGCTGCCCTTGCGATGGACGCGGTTTTCCCACACAGTACCATCCGGTGGCCGGGGTCTTGACTCAGGTGCCCATGCGGACGCTAATCAAAAGCCGACGACACTTATCCGGGACGTACGGGGACTACTCATTGCGAGGGACGCGGTTTTCCCACACAGTACCATCCGGTGGCCGGGGTCTTGACTCAGGTGCCCATGGGGACGCTGATCAAAAGCCGACGACACTTATCCGGGACGTACGGGGACTACTCAGCTGCCCATGCGATGGACGCGGTTTTCCCACACAGTACCATCCGGTGGCCGGGGTCTTGACTCAGGTGCCCATGCGGACGCTAATCAAAAGCCGACGACACTTATCCGGGACGTACGGGGACTACTCAGCTGCCCTTGCGATGGACGCGGTTTTCCCACACAGTACCATCCGGTGGCCGGGGTCTTGACTCAGGTGCCCCTGCGGACGCTGATCAAAAGCCGACGACACTTACCCGGGACGTACGGGGACTACTTAGCAAAAGACCAAATCAGCGAGAGGGGACAGAAACGCAACTAATATACGGTATTCCAACCACTCGCCACAAAAACCACAAAAAAGGTATTTTAAAGAAAATTACAAGTAAAACTAAACTTATAACTACACCGAGTTCGCGTACACATATGAAAAATGGGATAAATAATAAAAAAAATTATAACTATAGCAGTTGTGTGCGCACACTAAATGACCATGCAACATGCACCATGCGGACAGAAGTATGCACCATGCATTGTGTATGTGTGGGTGTAGTAAACATGAGCTAGGGCCGTGGGGGCGCTAATCCCCATACGCCAGTACACCTCTAGCGTCCCTTGCGGTATATTACATTGCAAAACCTGTTAAATAATTAACCAACTTGTGTCTTCGGATCAACGTTCACCCCCCCAACTTTAGGACAAGACAATCTCTCTTTGTGTGGCTCACCTCACGGAAACCTGGCCGGCATGAGAGGTCTACCAGCGCCAATGCATGTTTCTTAACCTAAATAGGAGAACAAAACGACAAGATCTCCTTGTGTCAGTATATTAGATGCGAGTACTCATTACGTCGTATACCAATAAATTCATATTTGGGACAGCCCCATGGCGTGTATAAGGACCTTACATAATAGTATATATATACATATGTGTGTGGTGCGTATTGCCTGAAATAATAATCTTCGGAGAATGAGAATACGAATAGTATATTATTATAAATAATAACCATTGTTCATGCGTCATCTCATTGATTAAATATATTATTAATAATATAATATCAATATGATATAATGATATAATACATCTACATTCGGACAATAAAAGAACAGCATATAATCCGTCCCCAGTTTCGAATAAAACTTTCGAATAAAAACCAGACGCCCGAAACCATAAGAATTTACCCATCAATATAAACCGAATAAAAATCTGGTGACGTTTTACTAAACGGACAACAAAACACTCTATTACTAATAAACTTACAATTTTGTCTACAAATAATACAAAGTATAAGTAAGTGAGAGACACTGTCCGGTGTAGTCCTATATTATAGTCATGTGGAATTCGATATGACATTGCTAATTAAAACACGGGGCACTGTGCACGGTTCGGCACTGTGGCATAATGTGCACTACATAGCCCGGTAGGGTACAGTGAACTGTAGGACACTGTGACGCACAGTGCACTGTATAGCCATGATACACACTGTGCACTGCAGGCTGTGGCCCACAAAGCACTGTAAATCCCAGTAGAGGCACTGTGCAATGTATTCCCAGTAGCGGCCACCCTGCACTAACACCTGCGGAGAACTATATCAGAACAACTATCTTATTGATTTCAGTATTTTCATATCATATATCAACATCCTACTAAATATTACGTAAATATTATGTCCCCAGTTATATGCCAGACACGAGGAAATCACAGTGGGGACCTCCCGGTTTATAACGGGAAATAGAAAATATAACATAAAATAACTGTGAGGAAGTTTCATGCACTAGAAGATAAATAACACGAATCACAGCCGTTTCATTTACTTCCGTAGTCCCTACTCCGTACTCGTCGATTTCCAATCCAGCATTTCGAATAAAAACCCGAGGCCCGAAACCATAAGAATTTACCCCATCAATATAAACCGAATAAAAAATCTGGTGACGTTTTACTAAACGGACAACAAAACATATTACTAATAAACTTACATTTTGTCTAAATAATACAAAGTATAAGTAAGTGGAGGACACTGTCGCGTGTGGTCTATATTATAGTCATGTGAATTCGATGACATTATTAATTAAAATACGGGGCTGTGCACGGTTCGGCACTGTGGCATAATGTGCTATATAGCCCGGTAGGGTACAGTGAACTGTGGGACGCTGAGCGCGGTGCACTGTATAGCTGATAGAGAGCACTGTGCACTGCGGTACTGTGGCCGCTGTAAATCAGTAGAGGGCACTGCAATGTATTCCGAAGTGGCGTACCCTGCACTATTACGATCTGTGGAGAACTATATATAGAACAACTATCTTATTTATTTCAATATTTTCATATAAAGTATCTACTTTCGGACTAAAAATTACGTACATGTTATGTGTCCCCAGTTACTTATGCCTGACACGAGGAAATCAAAACTACATGATAAGTATTTACGGAACCTCCCCCTCCTTTATAATGGGATATATAGAAAATTAAAAAAATAAAATATAACTTAAAATAACTGCGATAGTACAACGATATTTCTTGCACTAGAATATAAAATAACACTTTCAAGCACAGCCGTTTCATTGCCTACTTCCATAGTCCCAAGTCCGTACTCGTCGATTTCCACTCCTGCATTTCAAATTAAAACCGGTGGCCCGAAACTATTATAATTTACCCCATCAATATACACATTCGAAAAAAAGGCTTAGGCACACAGGATTCGACACACAGGAAACCCCAAAGCAACAATCAAACTTAAATTTTTGTCTACAAATAAGTATAAGTAAGTGGAGGACACTGTCCGCGTAGTCCTATATTATAGTCATGTGGAATTCGATATGACATTGCTAATTAAAACAGAGGGCACTGTGCACGGTCCGGCACTGTGGAACACTGTGCACTGTATCGCCCGGTGGGGTACAGTGAACAGGTAGGACGCTGTGACGCACAGTGCACTGTATAGCCCAGTAGAGCACTGTGCACTGCGGTACAGTGGCCCACACAGCACTGTAAATCCCAGTTGAGGGCACTGTGCAATGTATTCCGCAGTGGCGTACCCTGCACTATTACGATCTGTGGAGAACTATATATAGAACAACTATCTTATTTATTTCAGTATTTTCATATCATATATCAACATCCGGACTAAATATTACGTAAATATGTGTCCCCAGTTACTTATGCCAGACACGAGGAAATCACAACTTCGATAAGTATTTACGGAACCTCGAACCTTTATAACGGGCTAAATAGAAAACAAAAAATATAACTTAAAATAACTGCGATAGTATAACGAAGTTTCTTGCACTAGAAGATAAAATAACACTTTCAATCACAGCCGTTTCATTGCCTACTTCCGTAGTCCCTACTCCGTACTCGTCGATTTCCACTCCAGCATTTCGAATAAAAACCCGAGGCCCGAAACCATAAGAATTTACCCCATCAATATAAACCGAATAAAAAATCTGGTGACGTTTTACTAAACGGACAACAAAACACTCTATTACTAATAAACTTACAATTTTTGTCTACAAATAATACAAAGTATAAGTAAGTGGAGGACACTGTCCGATGTAGTCCTATATTATAGTCATGTGGAATTCGATGACATTGCTAATTAAACACGGGGCACTGTGCGGTTCGGCACTGTGGCATAATGCACTACATAGCCCGGTAGGGTACAGTGAACAGGTAGGACGCTGTGACGCACAGTGCACTGTATAGCCCAGTAGAGCACTGTGCACTGCGGTACAGTGGCCCACACAGCACTGTAAATCCCAGTTGAGGGCACTGTGCAATGTATTCCGCAGTGGCGTACCCTATATGCTTACAGGAGAACTATATGTAGAACAACTATCTTATTGATTTCAGTATTTTCATATCATATATCAACATCCGGACTAAATATTATAAATATGTCCCCAGTTACTTATAGACACGAAAATCACAACTTCATGATAAGTCCCTCGAACATAACTAAATAGAAAACAAAAATATAATAAAATAACTGTGAGAGTACAACGAAGTTTCATGCACTAGAAGATAAATAACACTTTCAAGCACAGCCGTTTCATTGCCTACTTCCATAGTCCCAAGTCCGTACTCGTCGATTTCCACTCCTGCATTTCAAATTAAAACCGGTGGCCCGAAACCATAACAATTTACCCAATCGGGACTAACCGAATAAAAACCCTGGTGACGGTTTACTAAACGGCCAACAAAACACGCTGTTACTAATAAACTTACAATTTTTGTCTACAAATAATACAAAGTATAAGTAAGTGGAGGACACTGTCCGCGTGTAGTCCTATGTTATGATTAGGTGGAATTCGATATGACATTGCTAATTAAAACAGAGGGCACTGTGCACGGTCCGGCACTGTGGAACACTGTGCACTACATAGCCCGGTAGGGTACAGTGAACTGTAGGACACTGTGACGCACAGTGCTATAGCCCAGTAGAGCACTGTGCACTGCGGTACAGTGGCCCACACAGCACTGTAAATCCCAGTTGAGGGCACTGTGCAATGTATTCCGCAGTGGCGTACCCTGCACTATTACAATCTGTGGAGAACTATATATAGAACAACTATCTTATTTATTTCAATATTTTCATATAAAGTATCTACTTTGGGACTAAAAATTACGTACATGTTATGTGTCCCCAGTTACTTATGCCTGACACGAGGAAATCAAAACTACATGATAAGTATTTACGGAACCTCCCCCTCCTTTATAATGGGATATATAGAAAATTAAAAAAATAAAATATAACATAACTTAAAATAACTGCGATAGTACAACGAAGTTTCATGCACTAGAAGATAAATAACACTTTCAATCACAGCCGTTTCATTGCCTACTTCCGTAGTCCCTACTCCGTACTCGTCGATTTCCACTCCAGCATTTCGAATAAAAGCCCGAGGCCCGAAACCATAAGAATTTACCCCATCAATATAAACCGAATAAAAATCTGGTGACGTTTTACTAAACGGACAACAAAACACTCTATTACTAATAAACTTACAATTTTGTCTACAAATAATACAAAGTATAAGTAAGTGGAGGACACTGTCCGCGTGTAGTCCTATATTATAGTCATGTGGAATTCGATATGACATTGTTAATTAAAACACGGGGCACTGTGCACGGTTCGGCACTGTGGCATAATGTGCACTACATAGCTCCGGTAGGGTGAACTGTAGGACACTGTGACGCACAGTGCACTGTATAGACCAGTAGAGCACTGTGCACTGCGGTACTGTGGCCCACACAGCACTGTAAATCCCAGTAGAGGGCACTGTGCAATGTATTCCGCAGTGGCGTACCCTGCACTATTACGATCTGTGGAGAACTATATGTAGAACAACTATCTTATTGATTTCAGTATTTTCATATCATATATCAACATCCGACTAAATATTATGTAAATATGTGTCCAGTTACTTATGCCAGACACGAGTCACAACTTCACATAAGTATTTACGGAACCTCCCGAACCTTTATAACGGGCTAAATAGAAAACAAAAAAAAATATAACATAAAATAACTGTGAGAGTACAACGAAGTTTCATGCACTAGAAGATAAATAACACTTTCAATCACAGCCGTTTCATTGCCTACTTCCGTAGTCCTACTCCGTACTCGTCGATTTCCACTCCTGCATTTCGAATAAAACCAGGCCCGAAACCATAAAATTTACCCCATCAATATAAACCGGATAAAATCTGGTGACGTTTTACTAAACGGACAACAAAACACTCTATTACTAATAAACTTACAATTTTTGTCTACAAATAATACAAAGTATAAGTAAGTGGAGGACACTGTCCGCGTAGTCCTATATTATAGTCATGTGGAATTCGATATGACATTGCTAATTAAAACGGGCACTGTGCACGGTTCGGCACTGTGGCATAATGTGCACTACATAGCCCGGTAGGGTACAGTGAACTGTAGGACACTGTGACGCAGTGCTGTATAGCCATAGAGCACTGTGCACTGCGGTACTGTGGCAAAGCACTAAATCCCAGTAGAGGGCACTGTGCAATGTATTCGCAGTGGCGTACCCTGCACTATTAACACCTGCGGAGAACTATATGTAGAACAACTATCTTATTGATTTCAGTATTTTCATATCATATATCAACATCCGGACTAAATATTACGTAAATATTATGCCAGTTACCAGGCTACACAGGAAATCACTTCATGATAAGTATTTACGGAACCTCCCGAACCTTTATAACGGGCTAAATAGAAAACAAAAAAAAATATAACATAAAATAACTGTGAGAGTACAACGAAGTTTCATGCACTAGAAGATAAATAACACTTTCAATCACAGCCGTTTCATTGCCTCCTTCTCGTAGTCTTCGATTTCCTCCTGCATTTCGAATAAAACCGAGGCCGAAACCATAAGAATTTACCCCATCAATATAAACCGGATAAAAATCTGGTGACGTTTTTAAACGGACAACAAAACACTCTATTACTAATAAACTTACAATTTTGTCTACAAATAATACAAAGTATAAGTAAGTGGAGGACACTGTCCGCGTGGTCCTATTAGTCATGTGAATTCGATATGACATTGCTAATTAAAACACGGGGCACTGTGCACGGTTCGGCACTGTGGCATAATGTGCACTACATAGCCCGGTAGGGTACAGTGAACTGTAGGACACTGTGACGCACAGTGCACTGTATAGCCCAGTAGAGCACTGTGCACTGCGGTACTGTGGCCCACAAAGCACTGTAAATCCCAGTAGAGGCACTGTGTATGCAAGTGGCGTACCCTGCACTATTAACACCTGCGGAGAACTATATGTAGAACAACTATCTTATTGATTTCAGTATTTTCATATCATATATCAACATCCGGACTAAATATTACGTAAATATTATGTGTCCCCAGTTACTATGCCAGACACGAGGAAATCACAACTTCATGATAAGTATTTACGGAACCTCCCGAACCTTTATAACGGGCTAAATAGAAAACAAAAAAATATAACATAAAATAACTGTGAGAGTACAAGGTTTCATGCACTAGAGAAGAAATAACACTTTCAATCACAGCCGTTTTTGCATTGCTTCGTAGTCCCATACTCGTCGATTTCCACTCCAGCATTTCGAATAAAACCCGAGGCCCGAAACCATAAAATTTACCCCATCAATATAAACCGAATAAAAATCTGGTGACGTTTTACTAAACGGACAACAAAACACTCTATTAAATAAACTTACAATTTTGTCTACAAATAATACAAATAAGTAAGTGGAGAGACACTGTCCGCGTGTAGTCCTATATTATAGTCATGTGGAATCGATATGACATTGCTAATTAAAACACACAGGGCACTGTGCGGTTCGGCACTGTGGCATAATGTGCACTACATAGCCCGGTAGGGTACAGTGAACTGTAGGACACTGTGACGCACAGTGCACTGTATAGCCCAGTAGAGCACTGTGCGGTACTGCGGTACTGTGGCCCACAGCACTGTAAATCCCAGTAGAGGCACTGTGCAATGTATTCCGCAGTGGCGTACCCTGCACTATTAACACCTGCGGAGAACTATATATGAACAACTATCTTATTGATTTCAGTATTTTCATATCATATATCAACATCCGGACTAAATGTTAAATATGTGTCCCCAGTTACTTATGCCAGACACGAGGAAATCACAACTTCATGATAAGTATTTACGGAACCTCCCGAACCTTTATAACGGGCTAAATAAAACAAAAAAATATAACATAAAATAACTGTGAGAGTACAACGAAGTTTCATGCACTAGAATAAATAACACTTTCAATCACAGCCGTTTCATTGCCTACTTCCGTAGTACTACCGTAGTCCCTACTCCGTACTCGTCGATTTCCACTCTACATTTCGAATAAAACCCGGGAGCCATAAGAATTTACCCATCAATAAACCGAATAAAATCTGGTGACGTTTTACTAAACGGACAACAAAACACTCTATTATAATAAACTTACAATTTTTGTCTACAAATAATACAAAGTATAGTAAGTGGAGGACACTGTCCGCGTGTAGTCATATTATAGTCATGTGGAATTCGATATGACATTGCTAATTTTAAAACACACTGCGGTTCGGCACTGTGGCATAATGTGCACTACATAGCCGGTAAGTACAGTGAACTGTAGGACACTGTGACGCACAGTGCTGCTGTATAGGCACTGTGCACTGCGGTGCGGTGCTGTGGCCCACAAAGCACTGTAAATCAGTAGGAGGGCACTGTGCAATGTATTCCGCGGTGGCGTACCCTGCACTATTAACACCTGCGGAGAACTATATAGAACAACTATCTTATTGATTTCAGTATTTTCATATCATATATCAACATCCGGACTAAATTACGTAAATATTATGTGTCCCCAGTTACTTATGCCAGACACGAGGAAAATCACAACTTCATGATAGTATTTACGGAACCTCCTGAACCTTTATAACGGGCTAAATAAAAACAAAAAAATATAACATAATAACTGTGAAGTACAACGTACAACGAAGTTTCATGCACTAGAAGATAAATAACACTTTCAATCCACAGCTTTCATTCGAATCGAATAAAACCCGAGGCCCGAAACCATAAGAATTTACCCCATCAATATAAACCCTATCCGTAGTCCCTACTCCGTACTCGTCGATTTAGCCTCCTACATTTCGAATAAAACCGCCCACAGGCCCGAAACCGTACCCTGCACTATACCCTTATGTACCCCTATTAATAAATATATAACCTAAAAACTACCTCCGACGTTTTACTATTTCGGATAAATAAACAATCAAGCCGTACTTGCATGGTGACTTCCGTAGTACCTAACTCGAATTCGCACGGGAGGACTCCGCATTTCGAGTGAACTGTAGGTGACGCACAGTGCACTGTATATGCACCGATGGGCCCTGATTCATATGACCCGAATTATCAAATACTATTAACACCCGGGGCTATCTGGTGACAATTCATATTATATCCGGACTAAAAACATCGTATGCACTACATAAACTTATTTTGTCTACAATGTACGTATAAGTAACTGGAGGACACTGTCCGCACTGCAGCGACAACAAAACACTATATTATAGTGGCATAATGAATTCGATAGTGCACATTAAATCCCAGTAGGGGCACTGTGTAATGTGCACTACATAATGTATTCCGCAGCCCAGTGCGTACGGTACTGTGGCCCTGCACTATTAACACCTGCGGCTATATGTAGAACAACCATCTTATTGATTTCAGTATTTCATATCATATCAACATCCGACTAAATATTACGTAAATATTATGTGTCCCCAGTTACTTATGCCAGACACGAGGAATCACAACTTCATGATAAGTATTTACGGAACCTGAACCTTTATAACGGGCCAAATAGAAAAAAAATATAACATAATAATGTGAGTACAACGAAGTTTCATGCACTGAGAAGATAAATAACACTTTCAATCACAGCTGTTTCATTGCCTACTTCCGTAGTCCCTACTCGTACTCGTCGATTTCCACTCCATTTCGAATAAAACCCAGGGCCCGAAACCATAGAATTTACCCCATCAATATAAACCGAATAAAAATCTGGTGACGTTTTACTAAACGACAACAAAAACTTACAATTTTTGTCTACAAATAATACAAAGTATAAGTAAGTGGAGGACACTGTCCGCGTGTAGTCCTATATTATAGTCATGTGGAATCTGATATGACATATTAATTAAAACACGGGCACTGTGCACGGTTCGGCACTGTGGCATAATGTGCACTACATAGCCCGGTAGGGTACAGTGAACTGTAGGACACTGTGACGCACAGTGCACTGTATAGCCAGTAGAGAGCACTGTGCACTGCGGTACTGTGGCCCACAAAGCACTATAAATCCCAGTAGAGGGCACTGCCCGCAGTGGCGTACCCTGCACTATTAACACCTGCGGAGAACTATATGTAGAACAACTATCTTATTGATTTCAGTATTTTCATATCATATATCAACATCCGGACTAAATATTACGTAAATATTATGTGTCCCCAGTTACTTATGCCAGACACGAGGAAATCACAACTTCATGATAAGTATTTACGGAACCTCCCGAACCTTTATAACGGGCTAAATAGAAACAAAAAAATATAACATAAAATAACTGTGAGAGTACAACGAAGTTTCATGCACTAGAAGATAAATAACACTTTCAATCACAGCCGTTTCATTGCCTACTTCCGTAGTCCCTACTCCGTACTCGTCGATTTCCACTCCTGCATTTCGAATAAAAACCCGAGGCCCGAAACCATAAGAATTTACCCCATCAATATAAACCGAATAAAAAATCTGGTGACGTTTTACTAAACGGACAACAAAACACTCTATTATTAATAAACTTACAATTTTTGTCTACAAATAATACAAAGTATAAGTAAGTGGAGGACACTGTCCGCGTGTAGTCCTATATTATAGTCATGTGGAATTCGATATGACATTGCTAATTAAAACAGAGGGCAGTGTGCACGGTTCAGCACTGTGGCAATATGCCTATAGCCAGTAGGGTACAGTGAACGGGACACTGTGACGCACAGTGCACTGTATAGCCCAGTAGAGCACTGTGCACTGCGGTACTGTGGCCCACACAGCACTGTAAATCCCAGTAGAGGGCACTGTGCAATGTATTCCGCAGTGGCGTACCCTGCACTATTAACACCTGTGGAGAACTATATGTAGAACAACTATCTTATTGATTATAGTACTTTCATATCATATATCAACATCCGGACTAAATATTACGTACATATTATGTGTCCCCAGTTACTTATGCCAGACACGAGGAAATCACAACTTCATGATAAGTATTTACGGAACCTCCCGAACCTTTATAACGGGCTAAATAGAAAACAAAAAAAAATATAACATAAAATAACTGTGAGAGTACAACGAAGTTTCATGCACTAGAAGATAAATAACACTTTCAATCACAGCCGTTTCATTGCCTACTTCCGTAGTCCCTACTCCGTACTCGTCGATTTCCACTCCAGCATTTCGAATAAAAACCCGAGGCCCGAAACCATAAGAATTTACCCCATCAATATAAACCGAATAAAAAATCTGGTGACGTTTTACTAAACGGACAACAAAACACTCTATTACTAATAAACTTACAATTTTTGTCTACAAATAATACAAAGTATAAGTAAGTGGAGGACACTGTCCGCGTGTAGTCCTATATTATAGTCATGTGGAATTCGATATGACATTGCTAATTAAAACACGGGGCACTGTGCACGGTTCGGCACTGTGGCATAATGTGCACTACATAGCCCGGTAGGGTACAGTGAACTGTAGGACACTGTGACGCACAGTGCACTGTATAGCCCAGTAGAGCACTGTGCACTGCGGTACTGTGGCCCACAAAGCACTGTAAATCCCAGTAGAGGGCACTGTGCAATGTATTCCGCAGTGGCGTACCCTGCACTATTAACACCTGCGGAGAACTATATGTAGAAAAACTAAAAATTACGTACATATTATGTGTCCCCAGTTACTTATACCAGACTCGAGGAAATCACAACTTCATGATAAGTATTTGCGGAACGTCCCGAACCTTTATAACGGGCTAAATAGAAAACAAAAAAAAATATAACATAAAATAACTGTGAGAGTACAACTTAGTTTCATGCACTAGAAGATAAATAACACTTTTATGAGGTGAATAAATGATATTACACATATACTTATAATCTAGGACACCGAAGGAGAGCCAATGCATGGGTCTTAACCTAAATAGGAGAATAAAACGACAAGATCTCCTTGTATCAGTATATTAGATGCGAATACTCATTACGTCGTATACCAATACATTCATATTTGGGACAGCATCGTGGCGTCTATAAGGACCTTACATAATAGTATGTATATACATGTGTGTGGTGCGTATTGCCTGAAATAATAATCTTCGGAGAATGAGAATACGAATAGTATATTGTTATAAATAATAACCATTGTTCATGCGTCATGCGGCGATATGTTTTAAATAATATAATTTCCAGTGTATATAAATAAAAACTAATATGCATTGTCCCTAAACCTCATTATGGATATATATAATAAATACATTTTTAGTACGCCCATTGTCCCACCATGCACCTTGCACCATTCGAGCAGAAGAGTAAGGCTTAATGTTTATGTGTATCAACGGACAATTATTCTAGTATTAATCTAGTATAGTAAATAAAGTGTACTGAACGACAATGTTGTTTACGTTTGTGGTAAAATGTGAAAAGTTTAGATTCCCTCACCCCTTTCATAAGGAACTGGAAATATTGGGTTAAGAGGAAGAGTTTGCACAGAACCCCCAAGAAGACACGGTGCACATGTAGCTCTATAGACCACTATGCACTGTAGAGCGCTGAGGCGCACTGTGCTACAGAGCCTGAAGGGCAATGTGCACTGTAAGGCGCAGACGCGCACTGTGCTACAAAGCCAAAAGGGCAATGTGCACTGTATAGCGCTGAGGCGCACTGTGCTACAAAGCCTGAAGGGCAATGTGCACTGTAAGGCGCAGAGGCGCACTGTGCTACAAAGCCTGAAGGGTGCGTAATTGCGTATAGCTGTGGCACTGTGCTGGTGAACAAAGCCTGAAGGGCAGTAACTGTATAGCGCTGAGGCGCACTGTGCTACAAAGCCTGAAGGGCAATGTGCACTGTATAGCGCTGAGGCGCACTGTGCTACAAAGCCTGAAGGGCTATGGGCACTGTATAGCGCTGGGGCGCACTGTGCTACAAAGCCTGAAGGGCAATGTGCACTGTATAGCGCTGAGGCGCACTGTGCTACAAAGCCTGAAGGGCTATGGGCACTGTATAGCGCTGGGGCGCACTGTGCTACAAAGCCTGAAGGGCAACGTGCACTGTATAGCGCAGAGGCGCACTGTGCTGCAAAGCCTGAAGGGCAATGTGCACTGTATAGCGCTGAGGCGCACTGTGCTACAATGCCAAAAGGGCAATGTGCACTGTAAAGCGCTGCTCGCACTGTGCTACAAAGCCAAAAGGGCAATGTGCACTGTATAGCGGGGTGGCGCACTGTGCTCCAAAGCCTGAAGGGCTATGGGCACTAAAGCGACACTTATCCGGGACGTACACTGGACACTCAGCTGCCCTTGCGACGCGGTTTTCCCACACAGTACCATCCGGTGTAGGGTCTTGACTGAGGAAGCCCATGCGGACGCTAATCAAAAGCCGACGACAGGTTCCGGGACGTTAGACTACTCATGCACGCGGTTTTCCCACACAGTACCACCGGGACGTGGCCGGGGTCTTGAGCTCAGAGGCCCGGTTTTGCGGACGCAACAGGTGCCCATGCGGAGCTCGACGACACTTATCCGGGACGTACGGGGACTACTCAGCTGCCCTTGCGATGGACGCGGTTTTCCCACACAGTACCATCCCGGTCTCCCTTATAGATGTGGTTTTCCACACAGTACCATCCGGTGGCCGGGGTCTTGACTCAGGTGCCCATGCGGACGCTAATCAAAAGCCGACGACACTTATCCGGGACGTACGGGGACTACTCAGCTGCCCTTGCGATGGACGCGGTTTTCCCACAGTACCATCCGGTGGCCGGGGTCTTGACTCAGGTGCCCATGCGGACGCGCTAATCAAAAGCCGACGACACTTATCCGGGACGTACGGGGACTACTCAGCTGCCCTTGCGATGGACGCGGTTTTCCCACACAGTACCATCCGGTGGCCGGGGTCTTGACTCAGGTGCCCATGCGGACGCTAATCAAAAGCCGACGACACTTATCCGGGACGTACGGGGACTACTCAGCTGCCCTTGCGATGGACGCGGTTTTCCCACACAGTACCATCCGGTGGCCGGGGTCTTGACTCAGGTGCCCATGCGGACGCTGATCAAAAGAGGGTTACTCAGCTGTGACGCGGTTTTCCACACAGAGTGATCCGGTGGCCGGGGTCTTCAAAGCCGACGACACTTATCATGTGGACGCTAAAAGCCGACGACACTTATCCGGGACGGACTACTCAGCTGCCCTTGCGATGGACGCGGTTTTCCCACACAGTACCATCCGGTGGCCGGGGTCTTGACTCAGGTGCCCATGCGGACGCTGATCAAAAGCCGACGACACTTATCCGGGACGTACGGGGACTACTCAGCTGCCCATTCGGAGGACGCGGTTTTCCCACACAGTACCATCCGGTGGCCGGGGTCTTGACTCAGGTGCCCATGCGGACGCTGATCAAAAGCCGACGACACTTATCCGGGACGTACGGGGACTACTCAGCTGCCCATGCGATGGACGCGGTTTTCCCACACAGTACCATCCGGTGGCCGGGGTCTTGACTCAGGTGCCCATGCGGACGCTGATCAAAAGCCGACGACACTTATCCGGGACGTACGGGGACTACTCAGCTGCCCTTGCGATGGACGCGGTTTTCCCACACAGTACCATCCGGTGGCCGGGGTCTTGACTCAGGTGCCCATGCGGACGCTAATTATACACGTACGTACGGGGACTACTCTGCGATGGACGCGGTTTTCCCACACAGTACCATCCGGTGGCCGGGGTCTTGACTCAGGTGCCCATGCGGACGCTAATCAAAAGCCGACGACACTTATCCGGGACGTACGGGGACTACTCAGCTGCCCTTGCGATGGACGCGGTTTTCCCACACAGTACCATCCGGTGGCCGGGGTCTTGACTAAGGTGCCCATGGGGACGCTGATCAAAAGCCGACGACACTTATCCGGGACGTACGGGGACTACTCAGCTGCCCTTGCGATGGACGCGGTTTTCCCACACAGTACCATCCGGTGGCCGGGGTCTTGACTCAGGTGCCCATGCGGACGCTAATCAAAACGACACTTATCCGGGACGACGACTACTCACTTGGACGCGGTTTTCCCACAGTACCATCCGGTGGCCGGGGTCTTGACTCGGGGACTACTCAGCTGCCCTGACGATGCCGACGCGGGACGTTACTCCGCCCTTGCGATGGACGCGGTTTTCCCACACAGTACCATCCGGTGGCCGGGGTCTTGACTCAGGTGCCCATGCGGACGCTAATCAAAAGCCGACGACACTTATCCGGGACGTACGGGGACTACTCAGCTGCCCTTGCGATGGACGCGGTTTTCCCACACAGTACCATCCGGTGGCCGGGGTCTTGACTCAGGTGCCCATGCGGACGCTAATCAAAAGCCGACGACACTTATCCGGGACGTACGGGGACTACTCAGCTGCCCTTGCGATGGACGCGGTTTTCCCACACAGTACCATCCGGTGGCCGGGGTCTTGACTCAGGTGCCCATGCGGACGCTAATCAAAAGCCGACGACACTTATCCGGGACGTACGGGGACTACTCAGCTGCCCTTGCGATGGACGCGGTTTTCCCACACAGTACCATCCGGTGGCCGGGGTCTTGACTCAGGTGCCCATGCGGACGCTAATCAAAAGCCGACGACACTTATCCGGGACGTACGGGGACTACTCAGCTGCCCTTGCGATGGACGCGGTTTTCCCACACAGTACCATCCGGTGGCCGGGGTCTTGACTCAGGTGCCCATGCGGACGCTAATCAAAAGCCGACGACACTTATCCGGGACGTACGGGGACTACTCAGCTGCCCTTGACTCAGGTGCCCATGACGCTAACGACTACTCAGCTGCCCATGCGATGCGGTTTTCCCACACAGTACCATCCGGTGGCCGGGGATTTCCAGTCAAAGCCGACGACACTTATCCGGGACGTACGGGGACTACTCAGCTGCCCTTGCGATGGACTTTCCCACACAGTACCATCCGGTGGCCGGGGTCTTGACTCAGGTGCCCATGCGGACGCTAATCAAACGACACTTATCCGGGACGGGACTACTCAGCTGCCCTTGCGATGGACGGTTTTCCCACACAGTACCATCCGGTGGCCGGGGTCTTGCCCATGCGGACGCTAATCAAACGACACTTATCCGGGACGGGACTACTCAGCTGCCCTTGCGATGGACGGTTTTCCCACACAGTACCATCCGGTGGCCGGGGTCTTACGCTAATCAAAAGCCGACGACACTTATGGGGACTACTGCCCTTGCAGCTGCGGGGTCTTGACTCAGGTGCCCATGCGGACGCTAATTCAAAAGCCGACGAGCACTTACCCCGGGACGTACGGGGACTACTCAGCTGCCCATGCGATGGACGCGGTTTTCCACACAGTACCATCCGTCTTGTGGCCCATGCGGACGCCGGGACACTTATCCGGGACGTACGGGGACATAGCTGCCCGTGGGACGCGGTTTTCCCACAGTACCATCCGGTGGCCGGGGTCTTGACTCAGGTGCCCATGGGACCTTCAATCAAAAGCCGACGACACTTATCCGGGACGTACGGGGACTACTCGCTGCCCTTGCGATGCGCGTTTTTTCCCACACAGGTGCCCATGCGGACGCTAATCAAAGCCGACGACACTTATCCGGGACGTACAGGGACTACTCACCGATGGACGCGGTTTTCCCACACAGTACCATGCGGGGGTCTTGACTCAGGTGCCCATGCGGACGCTCCGGTGGCCGGGTCATGCGGGTGCTTGGCCATGCCGACACTTACACTTATCCGTACGTACGGACTCTGCCCATGCGGACGCTAATCAAAAGCCGACGACACTTATCCGGGACGTACGGGGACTACTTAGCCATGCGATGGACGCGGTTTTCCCACAGTACCATCCGGTGGCCGGGTCTTGACTCAGGTGCCCATGCGGACGCTAATCCGGGACGTACGGGGACTACTCAGCTGCCCTTGCGATGGACGCGGTTTTCCCACCAGTACCATCCGGTGGCCAGGGTCTTGACTCAGGTGCCCATACGGCGGACTACTCATCCTACGGGGACTACTCCAGCTGCGATGGACGCGGTTTTCCCACACAGTACCATCCGGTGGCCGGGTCTTGACTCAGGTGCCCATGCGGACGCTAATCGACGACACTTATCCGGGACGACGCGATCCGGGACGTACGGGTCTTGACTCAGGTCAGCTCTAATCAAAGCCGATGACGGGACGACGCTAATCAAAGCCGACGACACTTATCCGGGACGTACGGGGACTACTCAGCTGCCCTTGCGATGGACGCGGTTTTCCCACCGAAGACACTTATCCGGGACGTACGGGGACTACTCACCACTCAGCTGCCCTTGCGGATGCAGACGTGGACGCGGTTTTCCACACAGTACCATCCGGTGGCCGGGGTCTTGACTCAGGTGCCCATGCGGACGCTAATCGGGCAAAAAGCCGACGACACTTATCCGCGGACGCTAATCAAAGCCGACGACACTTATCCGGGACGTACGGGGACTACTCAGCTGCCCATTGCGATGGACGCGGTTTCCCACAGCCCAGGTACGCTAATCAAAGCCGACGACACTTATCCGGGACGTACGGACTACTCAGCTGCCCTTACGATGGACGCGGTTTTCCCACACTCATCCGGTGTGACTCAGGTGCCCATGCGGACGCTAATCAAAAGCCGACGACACTTATCCGGGACGTACGGGGACTACTCAGCTGCCCATGCGATGGACGCGGTTTTCCCACACAGTACCATCCGGTGGCCGGGGTCTTGACTCAGGTGCCCATGCGGACGCTAATCAAAAGCCGACGACACTTATCCGGGACGTACGGGGACTACTCAGCTGCCCATTGGGAGGACGCGGTTTTCCCACACAGTACCATCCGGTGGCCGGGGTCTTGACTCAGGTGCCCATGCGGACGCTAATCAAAAGCCGACGACACTTATCCGGGACGTACGGGGACTACTCAGCTGCCCTTGCGATGGACGCGGTTTTCCCACACAGTACCATCCGGTGGCCGGGGTCTTGACAGGTGCCCATGCACTTCAAAATCCGGGACGTACGGGACACTCAGCTGCCCTTGCGATGGACGCGGTTTCCCACACAGTACCATCCGGTGGCTTGGGGTCTTGACTCAGGTGCCCATGGGGACGCTTATCCGGGACGTACAGGGACAAATCCGACGACACTTACGACACTTATCCGGGACGTACGGGGACTACTCAGCTGCCCATGCGATGGACGCGGTTTTCCCACAGTACCATCCGGTGGCCGGGGTCTTGACTCAGGTGCCCATGCGGACGCTAATCAAAGCCGACGACACTTATCCGGGACGTACGGGGACTACTCAGCTGCCGTTCTGCGATGGACGCGGTTTTCCACAGTACCATCCGGTGGCCGGGTCTTGACTCAGGGCCCATGCGGACGCTAATCAAAGCCGACGCCCAGGTGCCCGCTAATACGGGGACTACTCGTAGCTGCCCTAATCAAAGCGCGTACCATCCGGTGGCCGGGGTCTTGAGGTGCCCACGCTAATCAAAGCCGACGACATCGTACGGGGACTACTCAGCTGCCCATGCGATGGACGCATGGGTTTAATCAAAGCCGACGACACTTATCCCACGGGGACTACTCAGCTGCCTGCGATGGACGCGGTTTTCCCACAGTACCATCCGGTGGCATGCAGGGTCTTGACTCAGGTGCCCATGCGGACGCTAATCAAAAGCCGACGACACTTATCCGGGACGTACGGGGACTACTCAGCTGCCCTTGCGATGGACGCGGTTTTCCCACACAGTACCATCCGGTGGCCGGGGTCTTGACTCAGGTGCCCATGCGGACGCTAATCAAAAGCCGACGACACTTATCCGGGACGTACGGGGACTACTCAGCTGCCCTTGCGATGGACGCGGTTTTCCCACACAGTACCATCCGGTGGCCGGGGTCTTGACTCAGGTGCCCATGTACCATCCGGTGGCGGACGCTAATCAAAGCCGACGACACTTATCCGACGGAGCTGCCCTTGCGCATACTACATGCGATGGACGCGGTTTTCCACACAGTACCATCCGGTGGCCGGGGGTCTTGACTCAGGTGCCCATGCGGACGCTAATCAAAAGCCGACGACACTTATCCGGGACGTACGGGGACTACTCAGCTGCCCTTGCGATGGACGCGGTTTTCCCGGGCCACCAGCTGCCCTTGCGATGGACGCGGTTTTCCCACACAGTACCATCCGGTGGCCGGGGTCTTGACTCAGGTGCCCATGCGGACGCTAATCAAAAGCCGACGACACTTATCCGGGACGTACGGGGACTACTCAGCTGCCCTTGCGATGGACGCGGTTTTCCCACAGTACCATCCGGTGGCCGGGGTCTTGACTCAGGTGCCCATGCGGACGCTAATCCGACGCATGACTTATCCGGGACGTACGGGGACTACTCAGCTGCCCTTTGCGATGGACGCGGTTTTCCACACAGTACCATCCGGTGGCCGGGGTCTTGACTCAGGTGCCCATGCGGGGACGCTAACGACGCTCAAAGCCGACGCCGGGACTTGCGATGGACGTGATGGACAGTACCATGGCCGTCTTGACTCAGGTGCCCGTGACGCTGATCAAAAGCCGACGACACTTATCCGGGACGTACGGGGACAGGTGCCTTACGCGCTGTTTTCAAAGTACGACATCACGGTGGCCGGGACGTGCGGACGATCAAAAGAATCAAAGGACGCGGCGTACGGGGACTACTTAGCAAAAGACCAAATCAGCGAGAGGGGACAGAAACGCAACTAATATACGGTATTCCAACCACTCGCCACAAAAACCACAAAAAAGGTATTTTAAAGAAAATTACAAGTAAAACTAAACTTATAACTACACCGAGTTCGCGTACACATATGAAAAATGGGATAAATAATAAAAAAAATTATAACTATAGCAGTTGTGTGCGCACACTACATGACCATGCACCATGCGAATAGACGTATGCACCATGCTTTGTGTATGTGTGGGTGTAGTAATAATGAGCTAGGGCCGTGGGGGCGCTAATCCCCATACGCCAGTACACCTCTAGCGTCCCTTGCGGTATATTACATTGCAACCAGTTACATAATTAACCAACTTGTGTCTTTGGACCAACGTTTATACCCAACATAGAGGACAAGACAATCTCTCTTTGTGTGGCTCCTACCTCACGGAAACCTGGCCGGCATGAGAGGTCCTACCAGCGCCAATGCATGTTTCTTAACCTAAATAGGAGAATAAAACGACAAGATCTCCTTGTATCAGTATATTAGATGCGAGTACTCTTTTCGTCGAATACCAATACATTCATATTTGGGACACCATCGTGGCGTGTATAAGGACCTTACATAATAGTATGTATATACATATGTGTGTGGTGCGTATTGCCTGAAATAATAATCTTCGGAGAATGAGAATACGAATAGTATATTATTATAAATAATAACCATTGTTCATGCGTCATCTCATTGATTAAATATATTATTAATAATATAATATCAATATGATATAATGATATAATACATCTACATTCGGACAATAAAAGAACAGCATATAATCCGTCCCCAGTTTCGAATAAAACTTTCGAATAAAAACCAGACGCCCGAAACCATAAGAATTTACCCCATCAATATAAACCGAATAAAAAATCTGGTGACGTTTTACTAAACGGACAACAAAACACTCTATTACTAATAAACTTACAATTTTTGTCTACAAATAATACAAAGTATAAGTAAGTGGAGGACACTGTCCGCGTGTAGTCCTATATTATAGTCATGTGGAATTCGATATGACATTGCTAATTAAAACACGGGGCACTGTGCACGGTTCGGCACTGTGGCATAATGTGCACTACATAGCCCGGTAGGGTACAGTGAACTGTAGGACACTGTGACGCACAGTGCACTGTATAGCCCAGTAGAGCACTGTGCACTGCGGTACTGTGGCCCACAAAGCACTGTAAATCCCAGTAGAGGGCACTGTGCAATGTATTCCGCAGTGGCGTACCCTGCACTATTAACACCTGCGGAGAACTATATGTAGAACAACTATCTTATTGATTTCAGTATTTTCATATCATATATCAACATCCGGACTAAATATTACGTAAATATTATGTGTCCCCAGTTACTTATGCCAGACACGAGGAAATCACAACTTCATGATAAGTATTTACGGAACCTCCCGAACCTTTATAACGGGCTAAATAGAAAACAAAAAATATAACATAAAATAACTGTGAGAGTACAACGAAGTTTCATGCACTAGAAGATAAATAACACTTTCAATCACAGCCGTTTCATTGCCTACTTCCGTAGTCCCTACTCCGTACTCGTCGATTTCCACTCCTGCATTTCAAATTAAAACCGGTGGCCCGAAACCATAACATTTACCCAATCGGGACTAACCGAATAAAAACCCTGGTGACGGTTTACTAAACGGCCAACAAAACACGCTGTTACTAATAAACTTACAATTTTTGTCTACAAATAATACAAAGTATAAGTAAGTGGAGGACACTGTCCGCGTGTAGTCCTATGTTATGATTAGGTGGAATTCGATATGACATTGCTAATTAAAACAGAGGGCACTGTGCACGGTCCGGCACTGTGGAACACTGTGCACTGTATCGCCCGGTGGGGTACAGTGAACAGGTAGGACGCTGTGACGCACAGTGCACTGTATAGCCCAGTAGAGCACTGTGCACTGCGGTACAGTGGCCCACACAGCACTGTAAATCCCAGTTGAGGGCACTGTGCAATGTATTCCGCAGTGGCGTACCCTGCACTATTACGATCTGTGGAGAACTATATATAGAACAACTATCTTATTTATTTCAATATTTTCATATAATGTATCTACATTCGGACTAAAAATTACGTACATATTATGTGTCCCCAGTTACTTATGCCAGACACGAGGAAATCACAACTTCATGATAAGTATTTACGGAACCTCCCGAACCTTTATAACGGGCTAAATAGAAAACAAAAAAAAATATAACATAAAATAACTGTGAGAGTACAACGAAGTTTCATGCACTAGAAGATAAATAACACTTTCAATCACAGCCGTTTCATTGCCTACTTCCGTAGTCCCTACTCCGTACTCGTCGATTTCCACTCCTACATTTCGAATAAAAACCCGAGGCCCGAAACCATAAGAATTTACCCCATCAATATAAACCGAATAAAAAATCTGGTGACGTTTTACTAAACGGACAACAAAACACTCTATTACTAATAAACTTACAATTTTTGTCTACAAATAATACAAAGTATAAGTAAGTGGAGGACACTGTCCGCGTGTAGTCCTATATTATAGTCATGTGGAATTCGATATGACATTGCTAATTAAAACACGGGGCACTGTGCACGGTTCGGCACTGTGGCATAATGTGCACTACATAGCCCGGTAGGGTACAGTGAACTGTAGGACACTGTGACGCACAGTGCACTGTATAGCCCAGTAGAGCACTGTGCACTGCGGTACTGTGGCCCACAAAGCACTGTAAATCCCAGTAGAGGGCACTGTGCAATGTATTCCGCAGTGGCGTACCCTGCACTATTAACACCTGCGGAGAACTATATGTAGAACAACTATCTTATTGATTTCAGTATTTTCATATCATATATCAACATCCGGACTAAATATTACGTAAATATTATGTGTCCCCAGTTACTTATGCCAGACACGAGGAAATCACAACTTCATGATAAGTATTTACGGAACCTCCCGAACCTTTATAACGGGCTAAATAGAAAACAAAAAAAAATATAACATAAAATAACTGTGAGAGTACAACGAAGTTTCATGCACTAGAAGATAAATAACACTTTCAATCACAGCCGTTTCATTGCCTACTTCCGTAGTCCCTACTCCGTACTCGTCGATTTCCACTCCTGCATTTCATTTCGAATAAAACCCGAGGCCCGAAACCATAAGAATTTACCCCATCAATATAAACCGAATAAAAAATCTGGTGACGTTTTACTAAACGGACAACAAAACACTCTATTACTAATAAACTTACAATTTTTGTCTACAAATAATACAAAGTATAAGTAAGTGGAGGACACTGTCCGCGTGTAGTCCTATATTATAGTCATGTGGAATTCGATATGACATTGCTAATTAAAACACGGGGCACTGTGCACGGTTCGGCACTGTGGCATAATGTGCACTACATAGCCCGGTAGGGTACAGTGAACTGTAGGACACTGTGACGCACAGTGCACTGTATAGCCAGTAGAGCACTGTGCACTGCGGTACTGTGGCCCACAAAGCACTGTAAATCCCAGTAGAGGGCACTGTGCAATGTATTCCGCAGTGGCGTACCCTGCACTATTAACACCTGCGGAGAACTATATGTAGAACAACTATCTTATTGATTTCAGTATTTTCATATCATATATCAACATCCGGACTAAATATTACGTAAATATTATGTGTCCCCAGTTACTTATGCCAGACACGAGGAAATCACAACTTCATGATAAGTATTTACGGAACCTCCCGAACCTTTATAACGGGCTAAATAGAAAACAAAAAAAAATATAACATAAAATAACTGTGAGAGTACAACGAAGTTTCATGCACTAGAAGATAAATAACACTTTCAATCACAGCCGTTTCATTGCCTACTTCCGTAGTCCCTACTCCGTACTCGTCGATTTCCACTCCTGCATTTCGAATAAAAACCCGAGGCCCGAAACCATAAGAATTTACCCCATCAATATAAACCGAATAAAAAATCTGGTGACGTTTTACTAAACGGACAACAAAACACTCTATTACTAATAAACTTACAATTTTTGTCTACAAATAATACAAAGTATAAGTAAGTGGAGGACACTGTCCGCGTGTAGTCCTATATTATAGTCATGTGGAATTCGATATGACATTGCTAATTAAAACACGGGGCACTGTGCACGGTTCGGCACTGTGGCATAATGTGCACTACATAGCCCGGTAGGGTACAGTGAACTGTAGGACACTGTGACGCACAGTGCACTGTATAGCCCAGTAGAGCACTGTGCACTGCGGTACTGTGGCCCACAAAGCACTGTAAATCCCAGTAGAGGGCACTGTGCAATGTATTCCGCAGTGGCGTACCCTGCACTATTAACACCTGCGGAGAACTATATGTAGAACAACTATCTTATTGATTTCAGTATTTTCATATCATATATCAACATCCGGACTAAATATTACGTAAATATTATGTGTCCCCAGTTACTTATGCCAGACACGAGGAAATCACAACTTCATGATAAGTATTTACGGAACCTCCCGAACCTTTATAACGGGCTAAATAGAAAACAAAAAATATAACATAAAATAACTGTGAGAGTACAACGAAGTTTCATGCACTAGAAGATAAATAACACTTTCAATCACAGCCGTTTCATTGCCTACTTCCGTAGTCCCTACTCCGTACTCGTCGATTTCCACTCCAGCATTTCGAATAAAAACCCGAGGCCCGAAACCATAAGAATTTACCCCATCAATATAAACCGAATAAAAAATCTGGTGACGTTTTACTAAACGGACAACAAAACACTCTATTACTAATAAACTTACAATTTTTGTCTACAAATAATACAAAGTATAAGTAAGTGGAGGACACTGTCCGCGTGTAGTCCTATGTTATGATTAGGTGGAATTCGATATGACATTGCTAATTAAAACAGAGGGCACTGTGCACGGTCCGGCACTGTGGAACACTGTGCACTGTATCGCCCGGTGGGGTACAGTGAACAGGTAGGACGCTGTGACGCACAGTGCACTGTATAGCCCAGTAGAGCACTGTGCACTGCGGTACAGTGGCCCACACAGCACTGTAAATCCCAGTTGAGGGCACTGTGCAATGTATTCCGCAGTGGCGTACCCTGCACTATTACGATCTGTGGAGAACTATATATAGAACAACTATCTTATTTATTTCAATATTTTCATATAAAGTATCTACTTTCGGACTAAAAATTACGTACATGTTATGTGTCCCCAGTTACTTATGCCTGACACGAGGAAATCAAAACTACATGATAAGTATTTACGGAACCTCCCCCTCCTTTATAATGGGATATATAGAAAATTAAAAAAATAAAATATAACTTAAAATAACTGCGATAGTACAACGAAGTTTCTTGCACTAGAATATAAAATAACACTTTCAAGCACAGCCGTTTCATTGCCTACTTCCATAGTCCCAAGTCCGTACTCGTCGATTTCCACTCCTGCATTTCAAATTAAAACCGGTGGCCCGAAACCATAACAATTTACCCAATCGGGACTAACCGAATAAAAACCCTGGTGACGGTTTACTAAACGGCCAACAAAACACGCTGTTACTAATAAACTTACAATTTTTGTCTACAAATAATACAAAGTATAAGTAAGTGGAGGACACTGTCCGCGTGTAGTCCTATGTTATGATTAGGTGGAATTCGATATGACATTGCTAATTAAAACAGAGGGCACTGTGCACGGTCCGGCACTGTGGAACACTGTGCACTGTATCGCCCGGTGGGGTACAGTGAACTGTAGGACACTGTGACGCACAGTGCACTGTATAGCCCAGTAGAGCACTGTGCACTGCGGTACTGTGGCCCACAAAGCACTGTAAATCCCAGTAGAGGGCACTGTGCAATGTATTCCGCAGTGGCGTACCCTGCACTATTAACACCTGCGGAGAACTATATGTAGAACAACTATCTTATTGATTTCAGTATTTTCATATCATATATCAACATCCGGACTAAATATTACGTAAATATTATGTGTCCCCAGTTACTTATGCCAGACACGAGGAAATCACAACTTCATGATAAGTATTTACGGAACCTCCCGAACCTTTATAACGGGCTAAATAGAAAACAAAAAAAAATATAACATAAAATAACTGTGAGAGTACAACGAAGTTTCATGCACTAGAAGATAAATAACACTTTCAATCACAGCCGTTTCATTGCCTACTTCCGTAGTCCCTACTCCGTACTCGTCGATTTCCACTCCTGCATTTCAAATAAAAACCGGTGGCCCGAAACCATAACAATTTACCCAATCGGGACTAACCGAATAAAAACCCTGGTGACGGTTTACTAAACGGAAAAGCAACAATCAAACTTTAATTAACAACAAGAAAAATTATGGATCAAATAACCTACTCTCTTTCCCTCAACCAATACCATCTCTGCACCCTCTACAAATAATACAAAGTATAAGTAAGTGGTGGACACTGTCCGCGTATATTGCAATATTATGATTATGTGGAATTCGATAACATTGCTAATTAAAACACAGGTCACTGTGCATGGTTCGTCACTGTGGCACACTGTGCACTGTATAACCCGGTTGGGTACAGTGAAGTGTAGGACGCTGTGACACACAGTGCACTGTGTAGCCCAGTAGAGCACTGTGCACTGCGGTACTGTGGCCCACACAGCACTGTAAATCCCAGTAGGGGCCACTGTGCAATGTATTCCGCAGTGGCGTACCCTGCACTATTACGATCTGTGGAGAACTATATATAGAACAACTATCTTATTTATTTCAATATTTTCATATAATGTATCTACTTTCGGACTAAAAATTACGTACATATTATGTGTCCCCAGTTACTTATGCCAGACACGAGGAAATCAAAACTACATGATAAGTATTTACGGAACCTCCCCCTCCTTTATAATGGGATATATAGAAAACAAAAAAATATAACATAAAATAACTGTAGAGAGTACAACGAAGTTTCATGCACTAGAAGATAAATAACACTTTCAATCACAGCCGTTTCATTGCCTACTTCTTCGTAGTCCCTACTCCGTACTCGTCGATTTCAACTCCATTTCGAATAAAACCCTGAGGCCCGAAACCATAAGAATTTACCCCATCAATATAAACCGAATAAAAATCTGGTGACGTTTTACTAAACGGACAACAAAACACTCTATTACTAATAAACAATTTTGTCTACACATGTATTAATACAAAGTATAAGTAAGTGGAGGACACTGTCCGCGTGTAGTCCTATATTATAGTCATGAATTTACCCCATCAATATGGAATCTGATGACATTGCTAATTAGGAACTGTCCGCGTGTAGTATTGGAATTCGATATGGGGCACTGTGCACGGTTCGGCACTGTGGCATAATGTGCACTACATAGCCCGGTAGGGTACAGTGAACTGTAGGACACTGTGACGCACAGTGCACTGTATAGCCCAGTAGAGCACTGTGCACTGCGGTACTGTGGCCCACAAAGCACTGTAAATCCCAGTAGAGGGCACTGTGCAATGTATTCCGCAGTGGCGTACCCTGCACTATTAACACCTGTGGAGAACTATATGTAGAACAACTATCTTATTGATTATAGTACTTTCATATCATATATCAACATCCGGACTAAATATTACGTACATATTATGTGTCCCCAGTTACTTATGCCAGACACGAGGAAATCACAACTTCATGATAAGTATTTACGGAACCTCCCGAACCTTTATAACGGGCTAAATAGAAAACAAAAAAAAATATAACATAAAATAACTGTGAGAGTACTCGTCGATTTCCACTCCTGCATTTCGAATAAAAACCCCAAAACTTTCAATCACAGCCGTTTCATTGCCTACTTCCATAGTCCCTACTCCGTACTCGTCGATTTCACTCCTGCATTTCGAATAAAACCCGAGGCCCGAAACCATAAGAATTTACCCCATCAATATAAACCGAATAAAAAATCTGGTGACGTTTTACTAAACGGACAACAAAACACTCTATTACTAATAAACTTACAATTTTTGTCTACAAATAATACAAAGTATAAGTAAGTGGAGGACACTGTCCGCGTGTAGTCCTATATTATAGTCATGTGGAATTCGATATGACATTGCTAATTAAAACACGGGGCACTGTGCACGGTTCGGCACTGTGGCATAATGTGCACTACATAGCCCGGTAGGGTACAGTGAACTGTAGGACACTGTGACGCACAGTGCACTGTATAGCCAGTAGAGCACTGTGCACTGCGGTACTGTGGCCTAAAGCACTGTAAATCCCAGTAGAGGGCACTGTGCAATGTATTCGCAGTGGCGTACCCTGCACTATTAACACCTGCGGAGAACTATATGTAGAACAACTATCTTATTGATTTAGTATTTTCATATCATATATCAACATCCGGACTAAATATTACGTAAATATTAGGTGTCCCCAGTTACTTATGACACGAGGACAGAAATCTGTGAGAGTACAACGAAGTTTCATGACTAGAAGATAAATATTTCACAGCCGATTGCCTACCCCTCGTCGAACCTTTCGAATAACGGAATTTACCCCATCAATATAAACCGAATATCTGGTGAATAGAACACAAAACAATTTTGTCTACAAATATACAAAGTATAAGTAAGTGGAGGACATAGTCCTATAAATAAAATAAAACAATAGTTACAAAATACTGTTTGAGACTGTATACAACGGTACTGTGAAAACTGTGGATTCCCAGATAGTGGCGTACCCTGCACTCATATCACTATCTTATTGTATTTTCATATCCATGTGTCCCCAGTTACTTATGCCAGACACGAGGAAATCACAACTTGTATTTACGGAACCCTAACAAAAATATAACATAAAATCTTGAGAGTTGCACTAGACAGTCACTTTCAATAACACCTCGTACTTTATTCCCTCTCCGTACTCGTCGATTTACTCCTGCATTTCGAATAAAACCGAGGGCCCGAAACCATAAGAATTTACCCCATCAATATAAACCGAATAAAAATCTGGTGACGTTTTACTAAACGGACAACAAAACACTCTATTACTAATAAACTTACAATTTTTGTCTACAAAGAATACAAAGTATAAGTAAGTGGAGGACACTGTCCGCGTGTAGTCCTATATTATAGTCATGTGGAATTCGATATGACATTGCTAATTAAAACACGGGGAACTGTGCACGGTTCGGCACTGTGGCATAATGTGCACTATATAGCCCGGTAGGGTACAGTGAACTGTAGGACACTGTGACGCACAGTGCACTGTATAGCCTAGTAGAGCACTGTGCACTGCGGTACTGTGGCCCACAGCACTGTAAATCCCAGTAAGGGCACTGTGCAATGTATTCCGCAGTGGCGTACCCTGCACTATTAACACCTGCGGAGAACTATATGTAGAACAACTATCTTATCTTTGATTCAGTATTTTATATCATCAATCAACTATATTACGTACATATTATGTGTCCCAGTTACTTATGCCAGACACGAGGAAATCACAACTACATGATAAGTATTTACGGAACCTCCCGAACCTTTAAAACGGGCTACTAATAGAACACCACAAATAATACAAAGTATAAGTAAGTGGAGGACAGTCCGCGTTTAGTCATTCCATATTTTATGCCAAGTGTAATACAATTTAAAATTATTAATAAATCAACGATGTTTAGAATTCAAAATAGTATTTTATATTTTATAGGAGAGAAAATCAATTCATTCATAATCATATGTACAATAACATACTTCATAGTATTTTACACAAAAAGCAAAACGAGCTATAAAAAAACTTAAATAAACTGAAAATGATAACAGACTTATTCTCAACATTTGATCTGATGATTTGAATAAATAAAAACCACCCATTCCAACTAGTAGATGCAAGACCATAACCCCTTACTGGATCAATATGGAGCAATAACCATAGTATCAGGACTAGTAATAAGCTTTAAGAAAGCATGTATTTTGAAAATACAAGAAAGAGGTTAAATTCCTCTATTAACTTATAAATAGTAAATTAACTTAAACAAATGAACTAATGGTGGGACAAAAGATACAACAAGAAACCAGAATAAAACAAAAGATAATTCAACGAAATAGGCAAAAAGCACTTTCAAGTTAAATACATTAACTTATCATAACGAAACCGGGGCAAAGTACCACGAACCCAAATAAATATAAAAACTAAAAAAACAAGCTGAAAAAAAAAAATAAAAGAATTAACCTTGCAACCTAAAAACATAATGCAACTTAAACAAGACATAAAAATAATATTTATATACTCTGACAAAAAAATAAAGGCAAACCCACCACCACTATACTCAACATTAAATCCAGAAACTAACTCAGACTCTCCTTCAGCAAAATCAAATGGAGAACGATTAGTCTCAGCTAAACAGGAAGAAAACCAAGCCAAAAAAAGAGGAAAAGAAAAAAAAATAAACCAAACACCATCTTGATAGCACATAAAATCAATAAAATTAAATCTAAAAACAAACATGAATATACAAACAACAATTAAAGACATGCTAACCTCATAAGAAATAGTTTGAGCAACAGCACGAACAGAACCCAAAAGAGCATAATTAGAATTTGAAGATCAACCAGAAAGTAAAACACCATAAACACCTAATCTTCTAAAACATAAAAAAAATAATAAACCAAAATTAAAAGAATAAACATAAACAAAAAAAGGGAATAAACATCAAAGCAACAAAGAAAGAAACAACATAAAAATAGGAGAAATAAAATAAACAAAAAAGTTAGAATATCTAGGGTAAACTTGTTCCTTAAAAAAAAGCTTAATACCATCAGAAAAAGGCTGTAAAAGACCCATAAAACCCACCTTATTAGGACCCTTACGAATTTGAATATAACCCAACACCTTACGCTCTAATAAAGTAACATAAGCAACAGCAACTAAAATAAAAACCCAAAGAACTAAAATAGAAACAATAACCACTACTACCTGTAATATAAATTACATAAATAAAATAATGCTTATAAAATAAAAAAGATATTACCTTCACAGTACAATAAACTATAATAAAAAAAATTAATTCTATAAAAACACTAAAACAAAAAGAATACTTTCAATAAAATAAATAATAAATAAAAACAAAAATAAATCAAAACCAAATCAAATTAAGTTGAATCGAACAACTAAAATATTAATGTAAATAATAATGCCTCCCAAAGACTATAATTCGAAAAATAAAACTACCAGGCCCACCTTCCGGTAGATCTACTTTGTTACGACTTATCTCATCTTATGAACGAGAGCGACGGGCGATGTGTGCATAATTTAGAGCTAAAATCAAAATTACTAAATAATAAAAATTACTTCCAAATCCAATCTCATCCAAGAAATTACATCAAAGAATCCAAAATAAAAAAAAGCGTAACCCATCTCTACCTTTAATACAACTGCACCTTGACCTACATATCTAAACCTATTAAGGCAACCCCAAAGCAACACTCAAACTTTAATTAACAACAACAAAATAATGAAACAAATAACCTACTCTCTACCTCCTCAACCCATACCATCTCTTCACCCTACGAGTCCCAGCTGACTCCCAATAAATATTTTACATCATACCATTATATATATATATATATATATATATATATATATATATATTTACATACCATACATACTTATTGACTGTACTATTACACTCTCTGTCTACTATCTTGCTCTTCTAGAATCTCCTGTACTGTTGCCTCCCATAAATACCTTATGGTTAAACTAAATATTTTTCTTTTATTGCTATATAAGATGAAACTACATTAAGCTAAAAAGATAAGATAAGATAAAATAAGATCTTTTATAAGATAAAATTATAAACTTTAAAACTTTTAATGATACCAACTGAAATATTAAAATTGAGGAAAACTGCTTATGCTGAAAACCTGAAATGTTGCATAATTCATAATTTGTAATTATAATATCACTAGTATATCAATAA
This sequence comes from Lethocerus indicus, assembly GCA_019843655.1. Classification (NCBI taxonomy): domain Eukaryota; kingdom Metazoa; phylum Arthropoda; class Insecta; order Hemiptera; family Belostomatidae; genus Lethocerus; species Lethocerus indicus. Next base: position 16,397,993 of record JACDQD010000008.1, read on the forward strand.
TGAATAATAATATATCAATAACATATCAATAAGTATGTTAATTATTAATATTAAAATTTGATAAATGATATAATCAACCTATTTCATCGATTTTTTTCACTACCTTTTTGTGATACAAACTGAAATATTAAAATTGAGGAAAAGCGCTTATACTGAAAACCTGAAATGTTGCATAATTCATAATTCACAAGTATATCAATAATTATAAGATAAAATTATAAACTTTAAAACTTTTAATGATACCAACTGAAATATTAAAATTGAGGAAAACTGCTTATACTGAAAACCTGAAATATTGCATAATTCATAATTCGTAATTATAATATCACTATTATATCAATAATAAATAATAATATATCAACAATTATGTTAATTATTAATATTGAAATTTAATGAATGATCCTATTTGATCGATTTTTTCACTACCTTTATGCAGCACCACATTAACATTTCTGTTCAACAATCGTTAACTTCTAAAATAAAATATTGTAAAATTTTAAATTTCGATATTTGCTAAGTATACGGCACTGAGCAGCGTACAGGATATACATATTTAATTCTGTTTTAGTATGTTTACTCGAGGTAATATTGTATAGACAATGTTATCATTGCCTTATATAAGTCCTATAAATATGATTTGACCAAAATGTCTGAATTCACAGCCAATGTACCTAATATATCAGTAATGAATGATACACCAATATAATATGATGTAGCAATAACATATCAACAATTTTGATAATTATTAATATTAAAATTTGATGAATGATACAATAAACCTATTTGGTTGATTTTTTCACTACCTTTATGCAGCACCACATTCACATTTCTGTTCAACAATTGTTAATTTCTAAAATAAAATATTGTAAAATTTTAAATTTTGATATTTGCTGAGTATATGGCATTGAGTCAGTGTACAGAACATACATATTTAATTCTGTTTTAGTATGTTATAATCGAGGTAGTAATGTTACAAAGACAACTGTTAAAAACAGTTAAATTTTATAAAACAGCCCAATCCAATATTTAATTATACTTATATATACATATACTTATACATTTAAGTGCACTTACCTTGTAAGTATGAAATGGTGATAAACTGGGCTCTAGAAGTAGATGTACCTAGGGGACCCTGAAGGTTAATTCAAGAATGGTGCATGCAAAATAGATAAAGGAAATGGAGGGACTCACCAAAGCGCCTCTTGGTCGATATAAGCGGTGTCTCAAATGACAGGAATCAGGGAACTGGAGTGATGCTGTCCTCCGGAGCTCTGCCTTCAGCGGTAGACTCAAACTCCTGCCGCAACCACCAACAAAACCACTCGCGCACAGCTCACTACAGCAACCACCACCGATCACTAACTAACACCACCTCATTTCTCTCCATACCACCTGAGCCTAATAACAATTACATAATGAGGATTATTGATTGAAATAAATAAATAAAAGTTAACAATATTTTTCAACCATGCTTGTACTGCGCAGTTGGCAACATTGGTAAAGTTGTAGTTACGCACCCTGATGGTGTTCCCCCACTTCTCGCTATGGAGGTTCCCCCACCTCGCTCCATATTCCTCAGCCATCTATAATAAGATGGGGGGTGGGGGTTTCGGAGAAATGGCGATCGAACGAAATCGAACGCTTAGCCTACAGGATTCAAACTTAGAAAATATAATTCTACGAGAAAATTCGACGCATTTTATCTTTAGTTAAATCAGGCCAGCGTGCTTTAACTACAACTTTACCGGTAACATTGGCCGTTATGAGCTTACGATATGCAATGAGCTCTATTATCTCTGATCACTGTCTATTGGCACAACTTGCGTAAAAAACTAAGGTTCGGACCGCCGGCAAAACGAGAGTCGGGATGTTATTCTTAACATGAGCTTCTGAGCCGATGAGCTTCTGCTCATCAAAATTTCATCTCTTCTTAAAGATATAAAACATCCCGATTCTCGTTTTGCCGGCGGTTCGAATCAAAATTTCATCTTTGTCTATTTCTCGTCATGAATCTGCTCATACTGGATCAGGACGGGAATTGAGAATACACTAAACCTGCCTTATATTACACGAATTTATTACGGAACTCATTAGTAGTACAAGGTGAGCCACCGAAACCCAGCAGTTAAATAAATTTGCATTTAACCGTGTAAATTGGCGCAGATGCGCTAATTAACATAAGGAGTCGAATTTATTGAATAAAGATTCAAAAAACTATTAAAAGGTATTTTGGAATGTTAGTTATTTAATGAACGGGGGCCATGGTCTCTTATTTGGGAATCATTTATTCCTTTTAACACTAAAATTGTGTCTATGGTTTATACAGCCTCTTAACGATCAGGATTTTAGCAAGTCGCTAAAATAAACTAAAATATACATTTTTCTACAATATGTGGAAATAAGCTAGCAAGGGAAAAGAATATAAGAGAATAAACAATGTTTTAAAAAAAGAATTTAAAATAATGAAAAAAAGAATAAGCCAAAAGAAAGGTACTTACCCTAGGAAGACTCGGCAGCAACAGAGGACGAGTCACCTCATACCCCCCCCCTTATATAAGTTCGGACAAAGGAATCGGCGGATGCAAGATTTTCAACCAATCATATTAATTCCTGCCTCTAATCACGTGATTCTCCCCCCACCAGAATTTCACCCGCACCACCTTTTCTAGCCCCAAGTGGACGGTTTCTTGAATAATATATTACATCTAAAACACAGGCAAATTTTTTACATTTTCTACACAATTTTTACATGTTTTACTCAAAGAATGTGTTATTTTTTACTGAGATAATTTATTATACATTATAATTAGCATTGATTAACAAGAGTACAGTATGAAAAAATTAAATGACACAAAAAATATTCTTATAAATTTATTTATAGAATTTGCAATTTTAACTTAGTTCCGGGGAAACAACCAGTTCACTGATGGTGATTATCTCTCCTGCGGTTAATCGATAAGAAAAGAATCATTTCTGAACCGGGGTATGCAACTTGGCGTAGCGTCGGGTATGTGCCCTTGGAGTCGTGAACCCTTTCTACCCTCACGCAATGCCTCGTAACTAGAAAAAAATCAGACAGTATATTATTAAATAACCAGTCTATTTGACACAGGCCATTATACTTATCGTCCGTCTTCAGTTACCGGACAGGAGGTTTTCGGAAAAACGGTTTGTCCGAACTTAATTGTTCCCGCGCAAATTATATTTGATCTTATCAAATATGTTAAGTCGCCTTTAATTAAACCATTACTTTTAATTATCTGATGTGTAAAACAATTCGGAGTTGATACAGCAGTTGATTCATTTGAATGTCGGAAAAGGCACGTATTAACATTTATGACAATAGATTGCAGTGGCATTATTAGTGCAAAAATACGTAGGAATGCAACGTCACATCTAAAATTATTTATGAAATTATTATAAAATGTTCAGTGATTAGTTCATAACTAATTAACTTAGCTAATTAATTGTTAGTTAATTTTAGAATTTATTATTATTATTATTAAGAAGATTTCCTTCCTGTTCAAGTTGTCTGAAGAAAAATACAAAGATTATTTGTGGAAAATGCGTATACGGGTAAAATTATTTGAATAAGTTTAACAAGGCCGTTGAAATACGGAAACTGGTACCTGGAAACGCACACTGTCTATATCTATCTCTCTCGGTCTCTCGCTCCCTCTTTCTCTCTGTTATATTTTTTTCCCATACTGTACCCCCCCCCCACTCCACCTTCTATACATATTTCTCAGTACGTAAACTAAGAAAATCAATAATTCTGAACTATTCCTTTAACCTCATCTGAAATATTCAACACACGCTCTACCTTCACAATTTCTGTACTTTTACTTTAATAGTTGTACTATATTTCTCCCTCTGAATGCTAATGTAAATTGTACATTCATTTCCGTAAATTAAGAGCAGGTTTCTCTGTATACATGTAATTCTACCTTAATTAATATTTTAATGTATTAAGGAAGTGCCTGGAAAATAGTATTTTTAACCGATCGCCTTATTTTAAGCTTATTAATAGTGTCAGAGTTCAACTCTATTCTGATGAAAATTTTCGAATAAATACACAGCAATGAGTCATGGAACTCAATCTAATAATTATATTTGATCTTATCAAATATGTTTAGTCGTTTTAATTAAACCATTACTTTTAATTATCTGATATGTAAAACAATTCAGAGTTGATACAGTCATTTGAATGTCGGAAAAGGCACGTATTAACGGTTATGACAATAGATTGCAGCGGTATTATTAGTGCACGAATACGTAGGAATGCAACGTCACATCTAAAATTATTTATGAAATTATTATTAAATTTTCAGTGATTAGTTCATAACTAATTAACTTAGCTAACTAATTAACTAATTGTTAGTTAATGTTAATTAGTCAATTTATTATTATTAAGACGAATTCCTTCCGTTGTCTGGAAAACATATAAAGATTTTGATGGAAAATGCGTATACGGGTAAAATTATTTGAATATGTTTAACAAGGCCGTTGAAATACGGAAACTGGTACCTGGAAACGCACACTGTCTATATCTATCTCTCTCGGTCTCTCTTTCCCTCTTTCTCTCTGTTATATTTGTTTCTCATACTGTACCCCCCCCCACTCCACCTTCACATATTTCTCAGTACGTAAACAAAGAAAATCAATAATTCTGGCCTATCCCTTTAACCTCATCTGAAATATTCAACACACGCTCTACCTTCTCAATTTCTGTACTTTTACTTTAATAGTTGTACTATATTTCTCCCTCTGAATACTAATGTAAATTGTAACTTCTTTTCTGTAAATTAAGGGCGGGGTTGTCTGAATACATTTATAGCTCTATTCTGATGAAAATTTTCCAATAAATACAAATGCCAGTTTATTGTTGCATCCGTATTTCTGATATCATTAATTAGAATTATGTCCTGAAATTTCAATTGTTTAGTGGTATTTTATTGCAGTGCAATGAGAGGCACTTGACAGGTACCCACAGCGGATATGCGGTATTTCGTTTGGGAATTTCTTTTAATAGTATCGTATGGGAGATGAAGAACTACTTACGTTATTTACACCGGTAATAAATATGCGATTTTTAACCATTCATATTAAATAATAATTAAATAACCAGTCATTTTGATAAGGCCATTATACTTATCGTCTGGCTTCAGTTACCTGCAGGAAATTTTCAGAAAAACGGTCTGTCCGACCTTAATTGTTCCCGCTTTGCTCCTCCCAATATTTACGATAATTTATACTGTTCTGTCCTGTTCGTCTTTACGTGTTCTCTCCGTTACACGGTTCGAGTCGCCGGGGAGAACATTAAATCCCAGGGAGTTGGTCCTTTCGCAGAATATACTGATTTACTATATTATACGAGAAGACGACCCGCTGGGCGTCTACATAATTAATCTTACTAATATCAGTCGCTATTTGATACAAGATATGTACATATACACACACGCCCGTTAACAATTAATTTAACAGGCTTGATGGATGAATCCAGTTGTACAATAAGATAATTAATATTTCGTATAGTTGGAAATAAACAGAGGTCGTTAAGTGTAGTAACAGAACAAATTTATTACACTGTCTGTCAAATTTAGTATACATTTTCAAACGGACTGTTTTAAGTTCCTGTGCAGTATCAAGGAACACTTTCTAATTAAGTCAGTCTTCATAAGTCCAAGTTGGACAGAAATATTGGACACCACAACCTCCTGATTTCAAAACCAGTTAAATGTGGGCGGGAAAAGGGAATGTTCTAAGAGGAATAATAATTCAAAGCAGCAATGAAATAGTGAATAAACAATCAAGTTATAACGGGTAGAGAGATTTGAACCCAGTTTAACTGCAACTCATGCCAATTCTAGAAAACGTTATAATACTCCCTTCTGATAATCCCGATTGTTATCCTGCCTATCTGAATTGGTCTAGAATACAATAGTGATCCAAAGTAACGAGTCATGGAATTCAAATAATTATATTTGATCTTATCAAATATGTTTAGTCGCCTTTAATTAAACCATTACTTTTAATTATCTGATGTGTAAAACAATTCGGAGTTGATACAGTCATTTCAATGTCGGAAAAGGCACGTATTAACGAATATGACAATACGTAGGAATGCAACGTCACATCTAAAATTATTTATTAAATTATTATTAAATTTTCAGTGATTAGTTCATAACTAATTAACTTAGCTAGCTAATTGTTAGTTAATGTTAGTATTTATTATTATTAAGAAGAATTCCTTCCTGTTGTCTGAAAAACATATAAAGATTTTTATGGAAAATGCGTATACGGGTAAAATTATTTGAATATGTTTAACAAGGGAGGTGAAATACGAAAACTGATACCTGGAAACGCACACTGTCTATATCTATCTCTCTCGGTCTCTCGCTCTCTTTCTCTCTGTTATATTTTTTTCTCATACTGTACCCCCCCACTCCACCTTCACATATTTCTCAGTACGTAAACAAAACAAATCGATATACTGTACTACTCCTTTAACCTCATCTAAAATATTCAACACACACTCTACCTTCTCAATTTCTGTACTTTTACTTTAATAGTTGTACTATATTTCTCCCTCTGAATACTAATGTAAATTGTAACTTCTTTTCTGTAAATTAAGGGCGGGGTTGTCTGAATACATTTATAGCTCTATTCTGATGAAAATTTTCCAATAAATACAAATGCCAGTTTATTGTTGCATCCTTATTTCTGATATCATTAATTAGAATTATGTCCTGAAATTTCAATTGTTTAGTGGTATTTTATTGCAGTGCAATGAGAGGCACTTGAACAGGTACCCACAGCGGATATGCGGTATTTCGTTTGGGAATTTCTTTTAATAGTATCGTATGGGAGATGAAGAACTACTTACGTTATTTACACCGGTAATAAATATGCGATTTTTAACCATTCATATTAAATAATAATTAAATAACCAGTCATTTTGATAAGGCCATTATACTTATCGTCTGGCTTCAGTTACCTGCAGGAAATTTTCAGAAAAACGGTCTGTCCGACCTTAATTGTTCCCGCTTTGCTCCTCCCAATATTTACGATAATTTATACTGTTCTGTCCTGTTCGTCTTTACGTGTTCTCTCCGTTACACGGTTCGAGTCGCCGGGGAGAACATTAAATCCCCAGGAGTTGGTCATTTCGTGGAATATACTGATTTATTATATTATACGAGAAGACGACCCGCTGGGCTTCTACATAATTAATCTAACTAGTATCAATCGCTATTTGAAACAAGATATGTACATATAAACACGCGCTCGATAACAATTAATTTAACAGGCTTGCTGGAAGAATCCAGCTGTACAATAAGATAATATTTCGTATAGTTAGAAATAAACAGAGGTCGTTAAGTGTAGTAAGAGGACAAATTTATTACATTGTCTGTCAATTTTGGTATCAATTTTCAAACCGACAATTTTCAGTTCCTTTGCAGTATCAAGGAACACTTTCTAATTAAGTTAGTTTTCATAAGTCCAAGTTGGACAGAAATATTGGACACCACAACCTCCTGATTTCGAAACCAGTTAAATGTAAGGAAAAGGAATGTTCTAAGAGGAATAATAATTCGAAACAGTGAAGAAATAGTGAATAAACAATCAAGTTATAACGGGTAAAGAGATTTGAACCCAGTTTAACTGCAACTTATGCCAATTGGAGAAAACGTTATGATACTCCTTCTTTTTAATCCCGATTGTTATCCTGCCTATCTGATTTGGTCTAGAATACGACAGTGATCCAAAGCAATGAGTCATGGAACTCAATCTAATAATTATATTTGATCTTATCAAATATGTTTAGTCGCCTTTAATTAAACCATTACTTTTAATTATCTGATATGTAAAACAATTCAGAGTTGATACAGTCATTTGAATGTCGGAAAAGGCACGTATTAACGATTATGACAATAGATTGCAGCGGTATTATTAGTGCACGAATACGTAGGAATGCAACGTCACATCTAAAATTATTTATGAAATTATTATTAAATTTTCAGTGATTAGTTCATAACTAATTAACTTAGCTAACTAATTAACTAATTGTTAGTTAATGTTAATTAGTCAATTTATTATTATTAAGACGAATTCCTTCCCGTTGTCTGGAAAACATATAAAGATTTTGATGGAAAATGCGTATACGGGCAAAATTATTTGAATATGTTTAACAAGGCAGGTGAAATACGAAAACTAGTATCAGGAAACGCACACTGTCTATATCTATCTCTCTCGGTCTCTCGCTCCCTCTTTCTCTCTGTTATATTTTTTTCTCATACTGTACCCCCACTCCACCTTCACATATTTCTCAGTACGTAAACAGAAAAAATCAATAATACTGTACTACTCCTTTAACCTCATCTGAAATATTCAACACACGCTCTACCTTCTAAATTTCTGTACTTTTAATTTAATAGTTGTACTATATTTCTCCCTCTGAATACTACTGTAAATTGTAACTTCTTTTCCGTAAATTAAGGGCGGGGTTGTCTGAATACATTTATAGCTCTATTCTGATGAAAATTTTCCAATAAATACACATGCCAGTTTATTGTTGCATCCGTATTTCTGATATCATTAATTAGAATTATGTCCTGAAATTTCAATTGTTTATTGGTATTTTATTGCAGTGCCATGAGTGGCACTTGAGAAGTACCTACGGCGGATACGCGTTATTTCGTTTGGGAATTTATTTCAATAGTAATGTTATAACGTATGGGGAGATGAAGATCTACTTAGGTTATTTACACCGCTAATAAATCTAATAAATACATCACTAATAAATCTACCGGTAGCCGTAATTAATTCACTATACCGACCGATACTATTCGTAATTGAGATCTCGGCCCTGAAATGGCACTTTCAGGAGGAGCTTCATATAGACACCACGTTCTGATCTGACACGAAGGTTTGGAGATAGCTTAATTTAATTCTGGAGATAAAAAGGCATACCGGCAAACTGGCTATTCAAATATATCAAGTAACCTTTCCCCCTACAATCCCACGCCGAAACCACAGGTTTAATCATCATTTAAAATAATTAGATATTAAATATTCCTTTTCCAGTGCTCACTCTGGGAAGTAATATTTTAACAATAATTACTGGTGTACTAAAACTTCTGTGTGCAATATTACTATTATTGCAATGAATTGGTTTGTCAATAACCAGAATCAAATTTCAGGTAATGACTAATCCTTAAACATACCTAATTAATTATTTTAATTTCTTTTTTTTCATTAATTTTTAATATAGTCACGACCCTTATATATCATACTACAGTTTTTCAGCAATTTATTAACCTGACACATGCTGCTGGACTGGTGTTGAGTATGTTTTTTTCAAATTCTGATTCTGAAAAAAAAACATTTAATTCAGTTTTAACTATACAAAGAACGCCTCTAAAGTGAGTAATATATATGTATATATGACTTATATACATATATAAATAAATCAATTAAAATATATCAATACCAATATATATATCATTATTTATTTATTTATATTTATATATTACCTAAGTCAACTTTCATTCAGGATAAAATATAGATTACTATAACAAAACCTAGTAGCAAAGTGACCACAATAATAAGTTAATTAATAACTATTTTGTAATAATAAATTTGACGCGTAATAAACATATTATAATATACTTTTTTAAATGTATTTTAATAATAATCAGTAATATTGAGTAATAATGCTTATGATTTACATTCGAGGGACAATATTTAAAATTTAATAACAATTTTTCTGAATTTGTCTATAGCGAATGCGTAACTGTGTTTAGCTTTTCACAGAATTGACTAGGCTTTCACCCATAAGGGTGAAATATAAATAACAAGTATAAATATAAATTTGAAGTTTTTTTTACTCTTTATTTGTACAGTGCAATTTTGGTCTTGCTGATATGCGCTTGGAATATTTATATTTGATTTCCCTAATTTAAAATGGTGAAATTTTTTATTAATTCAACTTATACCTAGGAGGAGAATTATGTTTAAAAGTCAAAATTAATATAAATATCTGATCAAATAACTTTAACACCTTTTATAAAATGCCTGAAAATAAAAAACTATGTAGATACGTTACAAACAGATTTGAACAAGGTAAGATATTTATTGTGATCATTTCTTGGTGTTAGAATGAACATTAAAATTTCTGAAATTCACAAATTCATAACCAAATAAGTTATATGTATGTTGTGAATTTAAACAACAATGTGAAATTTACAACATCGATCTGAACGATAGACCAGTTCTTGAACTTTGTTGGGGTTCATGCTTTCTAGATGGAAAATTGTCAAATTGGTGGCATTTTGCAGTTCAATTTTTTAACAAAAACACTTGCACGTTCATGGTTGATTGCATCAATTGTGGAGTTGTGTATTAATATTATTATTGTATTTAATTGTGTTATTATTTACTTTTTCTATTAACTCTTTTGTATGGGCAAGTAGTGGGATATTGAAAAGTGAACATTGTACTGAGCGGTGTTCCTTTTTTGATATAGTGATTTAATTTTTGACTTTTTCTATGTGATTTCCGATTTTTACTGCCTTTTTAGCCAATATGCTGCTATTTTTAATTTTAACTATTGCTTTTGTGGTGTTATTTTAAAAAAGAGTTTATTGATCCAAATATTAACCTTTTTGTGAGTTTGTTACGTTGAAGGCAAATAATTTCAGATGCCTGTGTACGGGTATCCGCGTCCCCAATGTTATGGGTTGCTCCCACTCCCAGTAGCACTCCGTTAGATTCTCCCTCGGTTATTGTGACCCGAGGCAATCCCAGTATCTCGACCCATCTAGGACATTTCACATATCAATCCCCGGTGTTTCGGCCTTCTCCTCATTCCCAGTAACTATGTTAGACCCCCCACCCCCTTCAGTCATTATTACCCCAAGGGGTCATCAGCCAGATGAAGTACATCTTCAGTACATAAAGGTATATTTGTTACATTTTAGAATTTGACAAACAGTCTTGAAGAAAAACTTGGTTTCTGGAAGAGCCCCGAAAACTGAACAGTTTTTAAACTGCTTTACATAATTTAAATTCACATATGGTGTGACAACGTAATAAGGGTGGTATCTAATACATAAGATAACTAACATTTATTAAATGTTTCCTTTAACATAAACTATTAAAATAAAATAAATAAATCCTTTAACATAACTAACATAAATTATTAAATTTATGTTTCCTTGTCTTACAAAACAATAATGATTTGAATTCAAACAAAAATACCCTGAACACTTTGCAAATAAATAGAATAACTGTATGAAACTATATGAAATAATCTTAAAAAAATTATTACCACTAACATTATTTGTGATAATAAAATGAATAATATAAAGCTATTTTGTATGTCTGTGATACCTGAATTCATTAAATGAGAAAAACAAAAGTGAACAGCATGAAAGTACATACAAGGTTTATTCTAACTGAACTCGTAATTAATAAATTGAAATACAAGTTACATTACAAATAGTTGGTTTTTTGGAACTAACTGAACTTGTAATGAATAAATTGAAATAATAATAATCAAATTACAAATATTTGAATACGATGAGTACTAAAAATCAATAACAATTGTTTTTCATTAAAAACAAAAAAATATGCCAAATTATTACAGTAAAATAAATAAGACATTCAGCTAATATCGTGACCTTGTAATTATCATGATAGGTACAATGCTTCAAAACAATTATTTGCAGTATGGCACTATCAATAGCCTTTGTAAATGATTATATTTTTAAAGAGATATGCTCCCTGTATAACTAAGAGAAATGGCTTCATAATATAAGAATAATCATAATATAATATAAGGAATAGAAAAATATAAATAAAATTCCAAATTGTAAAAGTTGATAAAATTACTGCCATATGTATGATATGTATTTATTATATATACAATAATATAAGTACAATACAATTTAAAATTATTAATAAATCAATGATGTTTACAATTCAAAATAGGATTTTATATTTTACGGGAGAAAAAATCAATTCAAATATTAAACTAAGATCTTGCATATTCTAAGGATGACAGAAGCAAATTGCATTTAAAAGAACAACCAATGCAATTTATCCTAAAAAAACAGTTGTACAAGGTTTAAACCTATATACTTCAAGTGTTAGATTTAATTTTCCTTTATGCAATTAAGTTCCTGATTTCATTTTAAATACTCCTCTTCAGAACATTTGGTTTACCTTGGCTGGTACAAATAAAAATCCAACAATAAACACCTATACATTGAACAACTAAACATAGTTTTCCGTCAACTCCATGATGGGGAAGATTTCTGAAGGAATCCAAAGAGAAATGATGTGTTATTTCAAATGGAAATAATGCCTCTCAATCACAAGGTTTTAATAGCAAATTGTTTTACCATAAATTAACTTCAAGAAAATAAATGTTAACTAACTGTTAATGTTAAATGTAAATGAACTTGAAATAAATGTTCGTCACCAACTTTTGAATATTTTATTATCTTAATTATAATTATTGACATCCTATAACTGTTATAATAAATCAGGATATTTAGATTACTAATTATAAATGAAAATAATAGTGTAACTTTCATTGATAGAAATCTGTACAAAATTATGTAATAATAATAAATGAATTGTATTAAAATGAGTATTTTCCATTCAATTTCATCTTTCTATTCTTTTATTTATATAAAATATAATTAATATGTTTCTTCGGCCTGTAAATTCATATATTTTCTGCAAGTATGTAGAGCATTACAAATAAATAATTCTGTAGTCTGACACTGAAGTCTTTGTGAGTTTAAGGCCCCTCAAAAAACATTGTACAAAAATGGATTATTCCCATTCCAAATGACTGACCCTCATCTATATAATCGTGTTCCGTAACCAAGTTTGGACACCGGGTTATAATAACTGGGTTAGATAGGGGGCGGCCCCTAGACGGATATTTCTTGTATCTGGACTTTCTTCTTGATTGAGGTGCCCGGCGGGGGGTTGTTGGATATCCTGACTGGCGGGACTGGGGTTGCTTCCTGAGGGTGGTCGCGGTGACGACTTTCCGGCCGTCCCGAAACTCAGCTCTTCCGGTTCTTCGAGTTCGGCGGGCCTCCTTTTCCAACCATTCCTCCGCTGGTAGTAGATGGCGGAGAAGATGAGCGCGTTGAGGACCAAGAGGAGGCAGCCGACGCCGACAGTGACCCCGAGCGCGACAGAGTAGCTGTGGTAGTCCTTCTCCAGGAGGGAGGCCTCTTGCTCGATGTCTCCGTCGACAGCCCTAGCGGTCGGTCGGAGGTCGTGTTGGGCGGGCACTCCAAGGACTCGCTCGGCAGTGAGGTGCTTTGAGTGGGCGGTACCCTCGTAAACGATTCAGCCCGTATTGTACCTGTAAAATATAGACATTTACTATCCCAGTTTAGAATACCTGTTTTGTGGTCTGCGAGGGGTTGGAATACCGTAGATGAAAAAAGTTTATTTTTAGTAATCTGGGTATAATCTGTGCAAGTGCACCCAACGAACTTTAGTTAAGTACATTCCCACCCACTGTGGAAGTACCTCACTCAGGGGGCGATAGTTTATCGGTGCAAGTGCACTCAACGAACGGTTTTTGTGGAACTAGGGCCCCCCTGAGTGTGGTGCGGAAGTGTACTTAACTAATGTTCGTTCGGTGTATTTACACCGATAAACTAGCGCCCACTGAAGGTGGTGCGGAAATGTACTTAACTAAAGTTCGTTCGGTGTACTTGCATCGATTAAATAGATTAATACAAATAAACTTTTTCCAATAAATTTTGGATCCACAGGAAAACTTTTATCATCGTAAATACACAATACCAGATAGTTTTCCTTATCATATATTTGGAAGTCAGAACCTAATAGTTGTGACCGGTTGTGTGATCAAATATATATTCGACCGATAATCCAAAAAAAGAGTTAAGCCTATTAACAAAATCCCACCCCCCTCAACTCAAATAAGACAAATAAAATCCACCAGAAAAATACAACAAGATACGTATTTATTCACACGACAAACTGACAAACACCACAGTACAAGTGACAGTGACAGCGCAGTGAGGATGCCCAAAAAACATCCAAAGTGCCAAAGTAACACCGGTACTGGGAAGTCGGTTGAGGGTGGGGTAGTGGGGGGTGGGTTGAGTCGGTCAATAGCTGGCCGTCCGGTTGTTACTCGTCACAAAACAGCACCTGGCCCATGGGGGGATCGGACCCGCCACCCTTCCGTTATTAGCACGACGCTCTTACCAGCTGAGCTAATGGATCAAATTTCAAACAAGTTTATTTCATTAAATAGAAATAATAAATCGATGAGACAATATGCAAATGGTGATTCCTACATGCATACAGGCCTATTGGCCTTACTACATATATATATATATATATATATATATATATATATATATATATATATATATATATATGCTTAAATATTATGGTACATCGGTCGTGAATATGTAACAATTTTGTATTGATAATCGCGAAAATATACAATAAAAACCCGAGAACTTAAGCTACACTGACTACATTCACTCGCACAGACACACACATTCACTCACGCACTTTGCACTGCACTTTGCACTTGCCACTTGGGTTCACTACGCTTCTCGCGAAACTCGATGTCGGTAAACCGATCACTGGGGCACTGGTGACAGTATACGACCGGTCGTATACCGTCCTTAGCACTATGCACTATAGGCACTTTAACTGGTATATTCCACTACACTGTTTAACTTTCACTTTGGTTGACTTTGGTTGAGGTCTCTAGCTAGGTGAGGACCTCCTCCTCTTGCCACAAGACAATCAGCACACGCATGTCCTAAGTCATTGAAGTCACAAATATTTTGTTCTTTACTGTATCACTATAAATTAAAGGGCCGTAGCCATAATTTTATTGAAGATCCTATTCATTAAAGGGTACGTGAGGATTCGAACCTGTTTTGCGGCCACACCACTAGACGCTACATTTTTGTTCTTTACCACTAGACGATCACGGCCACAATTTAATAATGATGTCCTAACACGTGGCCATAATTGTTATTGAAAATACAAATATTTTGTTCTTTACAACTGTCACTATTATTTAAGGGTGCCGTGCCGATTCGAACCTGCGGCCACAACGCAATGTCCTATCCATGGCCATAATTTTATGAAATGAAATCACGTTACAAATATTTTTGTTCTTTATAATTTTATTGAACTGTATTACAAATCTAGCACTGTATCAATATAAAGGTACGTGCCGTCAGGATTGAACCGGCCACAACGCAATGTCCTAACACACGGCCACATTGATCACACGTCTTACAAATATTAATTGTTCTTTACAACGATAGCCACTATTAATAAAAGCGTACGTGCCGTGACCAGGATTCGGTTATTGCGCCACAACGCAATGTCCTAACCACTAGACGCCATTTCCATTGAAGTCACACTAATTAATTGTTATGTTGATAGGTACGTTGATATTCGAACCTGTACTACTGTCCTAACCACTACTAATTGTACATACACAATATTATTTAATCTACAGTTACATGACTTGCTGTTCAGGAAAATGTCTGTTTAAAACCCGAAGCTTTGGTTACACTCCACTTCACTTTACACTTTACGCGCGCATTCTCACACTCTAGCACGCACACACACACATACTCACACTGAACACGTTAATTGACGTCGGTACATGACACGAAACTTGATGTTGTGTTTCTCGTTCACTTGAGGCACTGTCAGTTATTTGATGGCCTGCATATTTAACCCCGTGCGTGATCACTTACACTGGAACTGTTTTGATTACTATTCAATTATTTTCGGGGGTTTTGGTCGAGGCCCTCCTCCTTCTGGTAATAGTTTCTTGGCCATTGCGGTGGTTTTTGGGTAGCCGACTGATGATGCCAGTGGGTTTGGGTGTGTTTTTAGTTTTTGAATGTCTGTCTGTTATTTTGTTTATGATGTCTGTCAGTGTAGGGATACCCGCGGTTGTATGTATGTCGTCGTTTCGTGTTCTGGGGTGCGTCTAGTGCAATGCGTAGCATTTGTTTTGTGTTATTTGTAGTGTTTTGATGTGGGTCTTTGCTGCTAGGCGCCATACGGGGCACGCGTAAAGTAGGGTGGGTCGTATAATTGTTTTGTATACGGTGAGTTTGGACCTCTGCTGAGCATCTGGGATTTGAAAAGGCTGTAGAGCCTTCCTAGTTTTACTTTGGCTTGCCGGTTTGCAGCCTGTATGTGGGTTGACCATAATAGTTTATGGTCCAGATGTAGTCCGAGGTACTTCACCGATTTACTGAGGGGTATTGTTGTGTTTTGATTTTGAGTGTTTTCGGTTTGTGTTCTTGCGAAGTCTGGGGTTAGTGAAAAGGATCGCTTCGGTTTTATCCGCGTTGATCTTAATTTTCCATCGGTCCAGTTTCGCGATAAGTTGTTGGGACCGCGTTGCCTAGTCTGTTGAGTTTTTCGGGGAGGGGCTAGAGGTATAGAGGGCCAATCGTCCGCGAAAGCGGCCAGTTTGATCCTTGGTAGCTGTGTGATGAGGTCCGAGGTATACGTTAAATAGTGTGTGGAGAGAGGACAGAGCCCTGCGGACACCGGCCGGTATCCTGAGGGGAGGAGGTCGAGTCGTTTATTTTGACTCGGATGTGTCTGTCTGTGAGGAAGGAGTGTACGAGTTTGTACATCGGGTTTGATATTCCGGCCTGTAGCATTTTAACACGAGTCCGTCTGTCCAGACGGAATCGAAGGCTTTCTCACTGTCTAGTAATACTAGAGCGGTAGGGTGGCCTTTGTTAATTTGGTCCGTAATGTCAGTGACAACCTAGTTAGCTGGTCGACTGTCGAGTGCGTTTTTTGACAAACCTGAATTGAGTGTCTGGGATTATTTTGAGGTCCTCTATTTCGGTTTGCAGGCGGGAGAGGATTATTTTTCCGTGATTTTGGATAGCGTGGAGAGGAGGCTGATGGGTCTGTAGCTTGAACAAAGGGAAGGGGTTTTGGTTTCGCTATCGGGACAATGAGCGCTGTTTTCCAGGTAGTCGGAAATATGTTTGACGGAGTACCGAGTTTATAATGTTTGTTAGAAGAGCTACGGCTTTTCTGGGAAGGTCTTTATTAAACTATTGGTCAGGTAGTCTAATCCGGGTGTTTTGCGAGCGCGGAGAGTGTCTATTATTTGTCGTAGTTCCTTGGGTGAGGTGTGTTTTATGTTATGTGTTGTTTATGGTAGGGTATGAGGGGTTTTATTCGGAGGGCCCTGAGGGGTCCGCTGTGATTAGAGTCGCCAGGTCGGTTGGTCGTCCTTTCTTCCTTCCGCGGGTTGGTGTTTTCCTGCGTCTATCGCAGGTAGTCCCTATTGTCCTCCGTACATGGGCTTCCACTCTTCCACGTGCGATCGGTTCCCTCTGGTGACGGCTTGCGTGTACCTGCAAGTAGTTCCGCAGGTGTTCCGATTTTTCCTTTGTCTTCAATAATCTTGACTTTTCCGTTGGTCAGCGTACGGAGTTTCCTGACTTTGTTAGGGAGCGAATTAACTTCCAGAGGCTTCCGTCATTGAAGCTAGCTTTTTGTATTCTTTCTTCCCATCTGGTTTTCTCCAGTCCAGGATTTTTAGCTTAATTAGCCTTTTCAAGTCTGTTGGCCTCTGTTTTGTCCTGCTCCTCTGTATGTTTGCCACCTTCTCTTGAGTCGGTTTTTCTTGGCTATCAGGTCCTGTTCTGCCGGTAGCCATTTGATTATGGATGTCATCGGAATCGCCGCTTCTGCCGAGGCCTTGATATTTGCCGTCAGAGCTTCTATCGCGGATTCTATTTCATTCCGCAGGATAGGGGGTTTCGCGCTGGTTATGCTGTCGTTTAGACTGGATCTGTATAGTTTCCAGTCTGCCAGGTGGTATTGCGGGACGGTTCCTGCTCGTATTTCCGGTCCGTGTTGTACTCGGAATACACCGGTAGGTGGTCCGATGAACCTACGTTTAGGACGCGTTCTGGCAATTTTCTGGCGTCTATTGGTCAGCACAATGTCCAGGGTGGAAGGGGTGTTTCCGTTGTCGGGGAAGTGTGTGTGTTGGGGAGGTGCTACGACGTTTACAGATTTTTCTTCCTCACGAGTTTGTAGAGTACTGTACCCGCCGCATTTTTCTCACGCAGTTCCAGTGCGTATGTTTCGCGTTAAAGTCACCAGCAACTATCGTCGTCTGTGGGCATTTTAAATGTGTCCGAGGACAGGGCAGTCCAGTTTAGTGTTCGGTGGCTTGTTACACCGTCACAAAGTTTATTGGTCTGTTTCAACCTTCACTTGCACTCCTACCATTTCCATCTCCGTATCCGGGACCGGTATCTGATGATGGCGGATCTTGTTTTTACTATTAAAGCGACTCGCCTCCGGTGGTGATTCGATCATTCCTGTATATAGAGTATCCTGGTATATACGGTCGATCATTTTCTCGGAGATGTGTTTCGGTGATGAGCGCTATGTCCACTCGGTTGTCGACGATAATTTGTGTGACTTCGGCGATGTGACGCGAGAGTCCCGTGTTGTAGAGTAAACGTTTAGTGGCAGATTTACGCGGCGAGGATGGTGGCATTAAAGAGGACGTGTTACTCGTCCATGGGGTCGGGTGTGGCTTTTAGGTCCTGACCATATCCTAACCACTAGACGATCACGGCCACAATTTCATTGAAGTCACGTTTTACAAATATTTTTGTTCTTTACAACTCTATCACTATTAATAAAAGCGTACGTGCCGTGACCAGGATTCGAACCTGGGTTATTGCGGCCACAACGCAATGTCCTAACCACTAGACGATCACGGCCACAATTTCATTGAAGTCACGTTTTACAAATATTTTTGTTCTTTACAACTGTATCACTATTATTAAAAGGGTACGTGCCGTGACCAGGATTCGAACCTGGGTTATTGCGGCCACAACGCAATGTCCTAACCACTAGACGATCACGGCCACAATTTCATTGAAGTCACGTTTTACAAATATTTTTGTTCTTTACAACTGTATCACTATAATTAAAAGGGTACGTGCCGTGACCGGAGGATTCACAGACATAGTTGTATTCGAACCTGGGTTATTGCGGCCACAACGCAATGTCCTATCCATGGCCATAATTTTATTGAAGTCACGTTTTACAAATATTTTTGTTCTTTACAACTGTGTCACTATTATTAAAAGGGTACGTGCCGTGACCAGGATTCGAACCTGGGTTATTGCGGCCACAACGCAATGTCCTAACCACTAGACGATCACGGCCACAATTTCATTGAAGTCACGTTTTACAAATATTTTTGTTCTTTACAACTGTATCACTATTATTAAAAGGGTACGTGCCGTGACCAGGATTCGAACCTGGGTTATTGCGGCCACAACGCAATGTCCTAACCACTAGACGATCACGGCCACAATTTCATTGAAGTCACGTTTTACAAATATTTTTGTTCTTTACAACTCTATCACTATTAATAAAAGCGTACGTGCCGTGACCAGGATTCGAACCTGGGTTATTGCGGCCACAACGCAATGTCCTAACCACGGCCACAATTTCATTGAAGTCACGTTTTACAAATATTTTTGTTCTTACAACTGTAGGTTCACTATTATTCGAAACAAAGGTACGTGCCGTGACCAGGATTCGAACCTGGGTTATTGCGGCCACAACGCAATGTCCTAACCACTAGACGATCACGGCCACAATTTCATTGAAGTCACGTTTTACAAATATTTTTGTTCTTTACAACTGTATCACTATTATTAAAAGGGTACGTGCCGTGACCAGGATTCGAACCTGGGTTATTGCGGCCACAACGCAATGTCCTAACCACTAGACGATCACGGCCACAATTTCATTGAAGTCACGTTTTACAAATATTTTTGTTCTTTACAACTGTATCACTATTATTAAAAGGGTACGTGCCGTGACCAGGATTCGAACCTGGGTTATTGCGGCCACAACGCAATGTCCTATCCATGGCCATAATTTTATTGAAGTCACGTTTTACAAATATTTTTGTTCTTTACAACTGTGTCACTATTATTAAAAGGGTACGTGCCGTGACCAGGATTCGAACCTGGGTTATTGCGGCCACAACGCAATGTCCTAACCACTAGACGATCACGGCCACAATTTCATTGAAGTCACGTTTTACAAATTTTGGTCTTTAAACTGTATCACTATAATATAAAAGGGTACGTGCCGTGACCAGGATTCGAACCTGGGTTATTGCGGCCACAACGCGTGTCCTAACCACTAGACGATCACGGCCACGGCAATTTCATTGAAGTCACGTTTTATGAAATATTTTGTTCTTTACAACTGTATCACTATTTTGTTCTATTAAAGGGTACGTTGACCAGGATTGACCGGGAAACTGTAGCACTTGTCACCTCCGTGCCGTGATAGGATTGTCCTATCAGGGATAACGTTTTCACTATTAAATGCCGTGACCAGGATTTTATTAATCTATATATTAAAGTACGTGCCATGACCAGGATTCGAACCTGGGTACGCAATGTCGTCCTGGAATCCATACGGCACTTTTTCATTGAAGTCACGTTTACAAATATTTTCTTTTTACAACTGTATCACTATTATTAAAAGGGTACGTGCCGTGACCAGGATTATGTACGTGCCGTGACGAGTGCCGTGATGTTTTCGGATGTTTTCACTGTTTTGTTCTGTGTGACGAGATTGATGTTACCGTGGAAGCATATAGTGTATTATAACAATAATTTAAAAAATTATATTATTAAAATTTCATTATTAAAATCTTGCAGTGGTATTATAACAATAATTTAAAAATTATATTATTAAAAATTTCATTATCGTAAAAAAATCTATGCATGTTTTGTGGCTCGCAATCTACGGTAAGATTTATCAGGTGGTCCCAGTAACGTATTGAAGCTCGGATTCTTCATATTCATTTAACCATTCGAATTTACATTGCCCTGTAATGTTGTTTAAATGACCGTGACAGGACTCGAACCTGCAATCTTCGGATCCGAAGTCCGACGCCTTATCCATTAGGCCACACGGTCAGAAAATTGAAGAATAAAATTACATTTTCCGCGGAATATATGTATCATAATTGCATAACGTATAACAGGTATAAAGGAATGCTTGTATAGCTCTGAATATTCAAATTTACATTGCATCGTAATGTATGCAGGAATGTGATAAACATCGAAGCATACAGTGTACTGAAACAAAAATAATCTATGTTTATTGCAACGGGATGGCTCGTACATCAGGTAAGATTTATCAAAGTCCGACGCCTTATCCATTAGGCCACAAAATTGAAGAATAAAATTACATTTTCCGCGGAATATATGTATCATAATTGCATAACGTATACATTTTCCGCAGGTATAAAGGAATGCTATGTATCATACGTATAACAGGTATAAAGGAATGCTGAATATTCAAATTTACATTGCATCGTAATGTATGCAGGAATGTTTCGGGACCCATTGAGTAAACATCAAAACTACAGTGTACTGAAACAAAAATAATCTATGTTTATTGCAACGGGATGTAACAATGCCAGTGATTATTGTCGACCTTTCGACATTCTGGATTTTTTGGTTATGTGTGTCCCTTGATTAAACGACCGTGACAGGATTCGAACCTGCAATCTTCGGATCCGAAGTCCGACGCCTTATCCATTAGGCCACACGGTCAGAAAATTGAAGAATAAAATTACATTTTCCGCGGAATATATGTATCATAATTGCATAACGTATAACAGGTATAAAGGAATGCTTGTATAGCTCTGAATATTCAAATTTACATTGCATCGTAATGTATGCAGGAATGTTTCGGGACCCATTGATAAACATCGAAGCATACAGTGTACTGAAACAAAAATAATCTATGTTTATTGCAACGGGATGTAACAATGCCAGTGATTATTGTCGACCTTTCGACATTCTGGATTTTTTGGTTATGTGTGTCCCTTGATTAAACGACCGTGACAGGATTCGAACCTGCAATCTTCGGATCCGAAGTCCGACGCCTTATCCATTAGGCCACACGGTCAGAAAATTGAAGAATAAAATTACATTTTCCGCGGAATATATGTATCATAATTGCATAACGTATAACAGGTATAAAGGAATGCTTGTATAGCTCTGAATATTCAAATTTACATTGCATCGTAATGTATGCAGGAATGTTTCGGAAGCCATTGATAAACATCGAAGCAT
Source organism: Lethocerus indicus (assembly GCA_019843655.1). Lineage (NCBI taxonomy): Eukaryota > Metazoa > Arthropoda > Insecta > Hemiptera > Belostomatidae > Lethocerus > Lethocerus indicus. The sequence continues at coordinate 16,420,222 of JACDQD010000008.1, forward strand.
ATAGTGTACTGAAACAAAAATAATCTATGTTTATTGCAACGGGATGTAACAATGCCAGTGATTATTGTCGACCTTTCGACATTCTGGATTTTTTGGTTATGTGTGTCCCTTGATTAAACGACCGTGACAGGATTCGAACCTGCAATCTTCGGATCCGAAGTCCGACGCCTTATCCATTAGGCCACACGGTCGGAAAATAGAAGAGTAGAATTACATTTTCCGCAGAATATATATATATATATATATATATATATATATATATATATAAATATATATATATATTTATATATATATATCCATGATTGCATAACGTATTACTGCTATAGAGGAATCGTCACATTGCTCCCAGGATTCGAATTTACATTGCCTCGTAATGTAAGCGGGGATATTGCGGAAGCCATTGATAACCGTCGAAGCATATGGTTTTGTATTGTAATTAAATAATCTAAGAATGTTTATTGGTACGGAATCTAATGTAATAATGCACCCGGTCAATCCCGGTGGTTATTGAAAACATTTCAAAATGTGGAATTTTTTTACTTTTATGTACCCCCATTAAACGACCGTGACAGGATTCGAACCTGCTATCTTCGGATCCGAAGTCCGACGCCTTATCCATAGAATAGAAAATAGAATAATAAAACTACATTATCCGCGGAATATATATTACCTTGATTGCATAACGTTTAACAGCTATGATGGAATCGTTATATTCCTCCGACGATTGGAATTTACATTGTCTCGTAATGTATGATGGAATGTTTCGGAAGCTATTGACAACCGTTTAAGTATATAGTGTACTGAATAAAAAATAATCCAGGAATGTATGTTGGTATGGAATCTAATGTAACAATGGCACCGGGTCAATTCCAGTGACCATTGACGAACTTTGGACATTCAGCATTTTTATTCGTGGATCCGATCGCCTTATCCATTAGGCCACACGGTCAGAAAATTGTAAAATGGAATTACATTTTCCGCGGATTACATATTTAAGTGATGGTATAATGTTTTGTTGCTGTTAAGGATTCGTTATATTCCACTAACCATTCGAATTTACATTCAGACGTAATGTATGCAGAAAGTTTCAAAGAGCTATTGATAACCGTCGAAGTATATAATGTTTTGTGCCAAAAAATAATCTGAGAATGTTTGTGGATACATAATCCTGGTCAATCACAATGACTATTAAAGTTCCAAACAACATTCAGAATTGTTTACATCTATCGTGTATGTTGTTTAAACGACCTTTACTGGACTCAAACCTGCAATCTTCGGATCCGAAGTCCGACGCCTTATCCATTAGGCCACACGGTCAGAAAATAGAATAATAAAATTACATTGTGCATCGAATAAATATATCCGTGATTACAAGGAGGATTGGAATGTTCGATTCATATATACCAATTTATAACAATAATTAGGACAGTCATTTACTAGCAAGTAGCCCGCAGGTAATCTAACCTAACCCAACGTAACACATTATTAATCATACATAATACATTATTTGCATCTACGGTTATCTATAACCGTATAATGGAGGAGTATAACGAATATATTATAGTTGCAATACTTCAGGCAATAACGGAAATATATTATCCGCCGAAAATATGTTTCTAACTTGCACATTTCTGACCGTGTGGCCTAATGGATAACGTCGGACTTCGATCCGAAGATTGCAGGTTCGAATCCTGTCACGGTTTTACAACATACGCGTTAGGTTATAAACAATTCTGAATGTTGTTTTTAATGTTGTTTGATCACTTGTATATTGACCTGTGGATATTGACCTGGTTTCATTTGTTTACTTATCTACAAACATTCTCAGATTATTTTTTGCCACAATACATTATATGCTTCGACGGTTATAAATAGCACTTTAAAACATCCTGCATACATTACTGGGCAATTTAAACTCGATAGGTTAAAGAATTATAACGAATCCTTTATATCTGATATTCTTTATGCAATCATGGATATATATATATATATATATATATATATATATATATATATATATATTCGGAAAATGTAATTCTTCTATTTTCCGGCCGTGTGGCCTAATGTGTAAGGCGTCGGACTTCGGATCGGATCCGGAAGATTGCAGGTTCATGTGTCGTTTCAACGCGTTAGGTTATAAACAATTCTGAATGTTGGGACCTTTAATAATCATTGTGATTGACCTGGATAATGTTTCATTTGTTTACATATCTACAAACATTCTCAGATTATTTACCACATTATTTGCTTCGATTTGCTTCGGTTTGAATCGACATTCATGAACTAGCACAATTTAAAATTCGATGGGTTCCATTCATTAACGAATCCTTAATACTCGATATTCTTTATGCATATCACGAATCCTTTATATCTGATATTCTTTATGCAATCATGGATATATATATTCTGCGGAAAATGTAATTTTATTCTTCAATTTTCCGACCGTGTGGCCTAATGGATAAGGCGTCGGACTTCGGATCCGAAGATTGCAGGTTCGAATCCTGTCACGGTCGTTTAAACAACATACGCGTTAGGTTATATAAACAATTCTGAATGTTGTTTGGACCGTTAATAATCATTGTGATTGACCTGGATAATGTTTCATTTGTTTACTTATCTACAAACATTCTCAGATTATTTTTTGCCACAATACATTATATGCTTCGACGGTTATCAATAGCACTTTAAAACTTCCTGCATTCATTACTGGGCAATTTAAACTCGATAGGTTAAAGAATTATAACGAATCCTTTATATCTGATATTCTTTATGCAATCATGGATATATATATATATATATATATTCGGCGGAAAATGTAATTTTATTCTTCTATTTTCTGACCGTGTGGCCTAATGGATGAGTCGTACTTCGGATCCGAAGATTGCAAGTTCGAATCCTCTCATGGTCGTTGAAACAACATACACGTTAGGTTCTAATCAATTCTCCAACGACTCGATCTCAGACCCCGCCTCTAACCCGGCAGACGTCCGTCAAGGATTCGTCCTCTCTCCCACCCTATTCAACCTATACACAGCCGACCTCATCCCTGTTATCCCGAAAGGAGTCAAATTAGCGGCATTTGCCGACGATCTGGCCCTTTACTCCTCGAGCCTATCGCCGAAGAAATTGCTAGACAAACTGAAAAACGCGGTACAGAAAATAATAAGTGAACTAGAATTGTGGAAAATAAAGACTAACGCGTCAAAAACTGAAGCAATTCTTTTTACGAACCCGCGGACGACGAAAAGCAAACTAACACTACTCAGGATACGGAACACAGACGTGCTCCTAAAGAAATCGGTCAAATACCTCGGACTGCACAGACGAAAAGTTGCTGTGGTCAACTCATATACAGGCTGTAAACCAGCAGGCCAAAAGCAAACTAGGAAGACACTACTGTCTTCTCAAGTCAAAGGTGCTCAATGAGAGGTCGAAACTGACCTTATACTAAACAATAATCCAACCCTCCCTACATTACGCGTGTCCCGTTTGGCGTAACGCGGCCAACACACACATGGAAAAACTGTAAATCACTCAGAACAAATGCCTCCGAATTGCCCTCGACACACCGGCGAGAACACGAACAGAACACGTACACGACTTGGCCCAGACACCTAAACTGGACGAAATAATAGACAAAATAACGACTAAACACAGAGACAAACTCCAAATCCACCCAAATCCCCTGGCAACTTCCTCCCAGCTACCCCAAAAACCCCAGTTGCCACCCAAAAGACGTACCACAAGAAGGAGGGTCCTCACGCCGAGCTAGAAGACCTCTCAACCAAAGTGAAAGTGAAACAGTGTAGTGAAAGCTGTGAATGTGCCAGTCAAAGTGCCTATCGACGCACCATAGTGCTAACCACGGTATACGACCGGTCGTATACTGTCACCAGTGCCCCAGTGATCAGAGCACCACCACCGAGTTTCGCGAGCAGTGTAGTGAACCCAAGTGGAAAGTGCAAAGTGCAGTGCAAAGTGCGTGAGTGAATGTGTGTGTGTGTAGCTTAAGTCCTCGGGTTTTTAATGTACATTTTCCCGACTATCACAATAATATTGTAAAAAAATTCATGTTTAATGTATTATAATATTTAAGAATATAAATGTAGTAAGGCCAATAGGCCGGTATGCATTTAGGAATCACCATTTTGATATTGTCTCATCGATGTATCATTTGTATTTAAGGAAATAAACTTGTTTCAAATTTGAAATTTGTAAACAATTCTGAATGTCGTTTGGACCTTAAATAATAATTGTGATCTACCAGGATTATGTGTCATTCGTTTACGTATCCACAAACATTGGCAGGTTATTTTTTGGCACAAAACATTATATGCTTCGACGGTTATCAATAGCACTTTAAAAATTCCAGCATACATTAGTGGGCATTGTAAACTCGATGGGTCGAAAAATTATAACGACTCCTTTATATCTGATATTCTTTATGCAATTATGTATATATATATATATATATATATATATATATATATATATATATATATATATTTTCGGCGGAAAATGTAATTTTATTCTTCTATTTTCCGACCGTGTGGCCTAATGGATAAGGCGTCGGACTTCGGATCCGAAGATTGCAGGTTCGAGTCCTGTCACGGTCGTTTAATCAAGGGATACAGGAATTTAAAAAAATCTTGTATGTCCAAAGTTCGTCAATGATCACTGGGCTTTTACCCGGTGATATTGTTATATTAGATTCCATACCAACATACATTGGTGGATTATTTTGGTACATTATATACTTCGACGGTTGTCAATGGCTTCCGATACATTCCATCATAAATTACGAGACAATGTAAATTCGAATCGTACGAGGAATATAACCATTCCTTTATAGCTGTAATACGTTATACAATTATGGATATATATATATATATATATATATATGTATATATACTCTGCGGAAAATGTAATTCTACTCTTCTATTTTCCGACCGTGTGGCCTAATGGATAAACCTCCGACACATCAAAGCTCCTATCGCCCCATCAGCCTATTACCCGTCCTTTCGAAAATCACCGAAAAAATAATATTGACCAGGCTCCGTAGGGAAATCGACAACCTCGAAATTATCCCCCCGACTCAATTCGGATTCCGAAACCGACATTCGACAGTGGACCAACTCACGCGAGTCGTCAGCGACATCCAGAACCGAATGGACCGAGGCGTTTCTCGACTGCTCTAGTAATACTAGACAGCGAAAAAGCGTTCGATTCGGTATGGCCTGACGGACTCGTCTATAAAATGCACAATGCGGGAGTGTCCACCAGAATGTGCGGTCTCCTGCGCTCCTTCCTCACAGACAGGAAGATCAGAGTCAAAATCAACGACTCGATCTCAGAGCCCGCCTCTATCCCGGCAGGCGTTCCTCAAGGATCCGTCCTCTCCCCCACCCTATTCAACCTATACACCGCCGACCTCATCTCCGATATCCCGAAAGGAGTCAAATTAGCGGCATTCGCCGACGATCTGGCCCTCTACTCCTCGAGCCTATCGCCGAAGAAATTGCTAGACAGACTGAAAAACGCCGTACAGAAAATAACGAGTAAACTAGAATTGTGGAAAATTAAGACCAACGCGTCGAAAACTGAAGCGATTCTTTTACGAACCCGCGGCCGAAGAAATTGCTAGACAGACTGAAAAACGCCGTACTCCGAATCCGGAACACAGACGTGCCCCTAAAGAAATCGGTCAAATACCTCGGACTGCACATAGACGAAAAGTTGCTGTGGTCAACTCATATACAGGCTGTAAACCAGCAGGCCAAAAGCAAACTAGGAAGACTCTACTGTCTTCTCAAGTCAAAGGTGCTCAATGAGAGGTCGAAACTGACCGTATACAAAACAATAATCAGGCCCTCCCTACTTTACGCGTGTCCCGTTTGGCGTAAAGCGGCCAACACACACTTGAAAAAACTACAAATCACACAGAACAAATGCCTCCGTATAGCCCTCGACATACCCCCAAGAACACGAACAGAACACGTACACGACTTGGCCCAGACACCTAAACTGGACGAAATAATAGACAAAATAACGACCAAACACAGAGACAAACTCCAAATCCACCCAAATCCCCTGGCATCTTCCTCCCAGCTACCCCAAAGACCCCACTGGCCACCCAAAAGACGTACCTCAAGGAGGAGGGTCCTCACGCCCAGCTAGAAGACCCCCCAACCAAAGTGAAAGTGAAACAGTCTAGTGAAAGCTGTGGATGAGCCAGCTAATGTGCCTATAGTGCATAGTGCAAACGACGGTATACGACCGGTCGTATACTGTCACCAGTGCCCCAGTGATCAGTGCGCCGACATCGAGTTTCGCGAGCAGCGTAGTGAACCCAAGTAGCAAGTGCAAAGTGCAGTGCAAAGTGTGTGAGTGAAATGTGTTTGTGAGAGTGAATGTAGAGTGTAGTCTAGGTCCTCGGGTTTTTATTGTGTATTTTCCCGACTAGAAAAACAATATCGTAAAAAAAAATCATGTATAATGTATTATAATATTTAAGAAAACAAATGTAAAAAGGCCAATAGGCCGGAATACATACACTTAACAAAACTTGTTTATAGCGTTCTAACGTTGTAATATTGTATTTATAGTAATAAAAATTATTTGTATCTTGCGGAAAAATTATTTGTATCTTGCGGCCTAATGGATAAGGCGTCGGACTTCGGATCCGAAGATTGCAGGTTCGAGTCCTGTCACGGTCGTTTAAACAAAATAAACGTTAGGTTGTTAAACAATTCGGACCGTTAATAATCAATGTGATTCACCAGAGTGTGTCATTCGTACAACAACATTCTCAGATTATTTTTGCCACAATACATTATATGCTTCGACGGTTATCAATAGCACTTTAAAATTCCTCCATTCATTACTGGACAATTTATTTAAAACCTCTGATATTCTTTATGCAATCATGCAATCAGATATATATATATATATTCATTCTGCAATTAATGGATACGGCGTCGGATTTAAGATTGCTGATGGGTTAAAGAATTAGATAACGAATCAGGATTATGTTTCATTCTTAAATCAGATTATTTTTGCCACAATACATTATCTACTTACCGATTTCTTTATGCAATCATGGATATATTCTTTATCATGCAATCATATATATATTCGGTGAAAATGTGTAATTTTATTCTTCTATTTTCTGGACCGTGGCCTAATGGATACGGTTTAAACAAAATAAACGGACTTCGATCCGAAGATTGCTTTTTAAAAATTCACAAACAGTCCATAACATTCACGATAGACTGATCAAATTATGGGTGTCGATCGACATTGTGATTTGGTAGGTTGTATGTATATATGTGAAGTTACATTTTTTCCATATCCACAAACGTTTTTGAATTATTTGCGTATACATTATTTCCTTACATGAGTTTCAAGTATATAAATTTGAAATATTCGTGTGCATATTGAGTGGCAGCATTAAATTTGATTGAGTGACGGATGATCACAAATCGATTATATTTGCAATACTTATATATATGCAATGACGGAAGTATATATTACATGGAAAATTTAATTCAATGTTCCAATTTCCTGACCGTGTGAACTAGGAATAAATCAAATGAAACTAGAATTGATGTAATCTGGAAATCTGAGTTACTGATGCGTGTAATTTAATTCAATTTGTTAGGATTTTGAGTGGCACAAACATCAGTTACAAATTGTTGTCTTGGGAATAATAAGAATTAAATGACAAGGGTATAATGCTCATTCTGGTCGTATGTAAGAAAGGTTTCATTAAAAGTTGAAGAACGAACCGCTGATACGGGTAGAAGGGTAGTGCGGTGGTATTTAATTAAAATAATAGTCCAAATTAACTAAAATAATTAAAAATAGTGAAAGAGGGAAGCACTTACTTTTTTAAATGAAGAGTACTATGATGAAGTATGATACGATCCGCCTGGTAGGAGGTGCTCCGCTGGACTGAACCCTTCGGAGAAGGGTTGGCACACGTGTTCTTCAAACCCAGGTCAGATTATAAAGGTCCTTGGGAGAGTCATAAATGAGTTTCTAGGATCCTCAAATACATTTCAAATTTTAGGCACTTCAACTATAGAACACTAAAATAAATGAATAAAATATGCATTTTTTACATAACGAATAAAATTAATACTCGTAATTTTAAAAACAGAATGTAGAACCGAATATTTAACCGGTGATATCGGTTAAATATATCTAATTTTTTAAATATATCGACATTGCATAGAAGGAGTAGTGATTATTTACTCCGAATAATTTAAAACTGCAATACCTAAAGCGTATTGCGATCACAAAATTTAACTTCTGTTATCCAGGTCCATAAAAAATAATTACTATTAAGTAATAATACTAAAAGTAATAATTACTTACTTTTAATTACCACTTTAATACTTTAAATTTAAAAAGTATTAATAAACTACAATCCGGGCCTTCTTAGACTACAATCCAAAAGCTAGACACCGTACTCACAAATTCCAAGCAATAGTTGTCGTTTTTTTATCTGTTGAAGCTCCAGCACATACAAATTTACCCATACACTGTAAATCAATCGGGTGATAATTGTACAAAGTACATTGGCGGGGGGATTCGTAAAATGGGCATATTTTAATTGTGCTCTACGATTTATGAGTGATACACGTATGTATTTTCTCACAGAAATTACCTTTCGGTACCTTAAAGCAGCAGAACTTCCAGGGTCTGCCTGGATGTCTGAAAAGTTTTATTGTAAGAATTTCATTAAGGGAAAAAAATAAGCCGACTTGCATGAGAGGCTGGTCCCAACCCTTCACAAAGGGCTCGGCCCCACACATGTTCTTCAGGTCAAGCAATAACGGTCCTAGTTCGTCACAAGTGGCTTTTTTTACTTGTTTTCAGACAAATTTAAAATTCGTTGAAAGTAGTTTAATATGAAAATATTCAACTTATATAATCGGTTAAAACAAACTCTGGGTCAAATTCTGGGTCTGAGAAAGTACAATGTAATTTAATACATTTGTTTTCTGGTAACCGAAAAACACCCTTATACACTCGATAAGATTTCAAATCTTGGATAGGCAGAATTACACGTCGCACTGATGGTGGTGAAATGAACAATGAAATCAATTTCGCAGTTTCTGTTACCAGTGCATCAGAAATTCGAAAATGCATAAGAAGTGTGCGCAAATATTAGGATGTAAATTCGTGCTAATCGAGCAATATGTTGACAATTCGATGACAGATTTCACAAATGAAATAAAGGTCGAAAATTATGAAACTTAATGTATGTTTCTCATTTTAAATTAATCGGATAACAATTTAAAATGAATCAGATTATTTTCAGTGTATAAGTTACTGTAAATGAAAACTGAAAGTAACTCACTTGAATTGGTCTTGGGAGAAATGAATTATAGGGGTTGATAGATGAACACTAAAGTTAATATTCATTTTTATTTTGTATCAAGCTGAAGCCAACTTACAAGGCTTCAAACGGTGGTATGATTCGACTAAAGAATTTTTCAATGTTTGATTACACCGGTCTCTTTGAATATTGGAAAGAGTATGGAAGGCAGATATTCAAAAAATAGTTTATTACATCTATTACCTTTCTATATCACTGTTTTTTATTTGAGACTAGGTTTACAATTGTACCTGCAGGTTTGCCTTACACTTAAAAGAGTTGGCCAGACTATAAGGTTAGAACATTTGGAACTATAAAGAAATAATTTATTAATATTGAAAGAAAACATTCATTTTAAATTTATAAATGTATTTAAGTATATGAGCGTTAAAAGTATTTAAGTCTACAGCATCGACAGCTAGGGAAATTATAGTTTCTAGTGCGTTTAAACTGATACCTAAGCAGCGTCTACATCAAGATGGCGTTGGTTTCTTCATGATCAAATGGATCGGTCGGTTAAGTCCAAATCATTTCTAAGTTATGTCTTCAAATCTCGTCTTGAGCAGTTTTAAATCGATCTTTTAGACACTACTCAGTTAATTGTAAGAGTTTGCATTCTCATAGTTCCTAAAAATAGTCAATTACAAACTATTTTGCATACTTTACTCATTACTGAAATTGGACATATGAGTTTCAGTTTTTTACTTTGATCAGCATCATTCCTTGGTGTTTCTATTTGTCTATTGATAATCTGCATTTATATTGAAATCTTATATTGATGAGAGTTATGAAATAATGAAATTTCAATTTTCAGGCAGAGAATCCAGCCCTGATACTGTCTGATGAATCTAGAGAGAACACAACCAAAGGTAAGAAGCTATATACCTAACTTATATGCAATTATTCTCTTAAGAACTAATTCAAATATTAGTCAATATTTAAACATCATATATAATATTCCATTTTTACATTAGTCATTTTCAGTTTGTTTTATTTAACAATGCAAAATCAACTAACTTTCATTAAATCAACTTAATTTGTTAAAAATATTATCAATTCTTTTATTACATATTAAAAATAAGAATAATGCATGTGTCATGAGCAAGCAAAACATAATATTCAATTAGTGTAATCCTAGATGCAATTGAAAATTCAACTGAAATATTAGTGGTTGTATTTTATATTTTAACCGTTGGTTCTCTTCATTGCGTGCTGCCATAGCTATTATTTTCACAAATATACATAAACATGTACATATGTATACCACTGGCTTGCTTTCTGTTAATGGCATCAATAAAAAAAAAAAATCAAAATGAACCTATGTTATAAATATCTACAACACAAATAGCTTCAATTACTCAAGCAATTACAACAGCTCAGATAGTTCAAGATAACAAATTTTATATTTATATTTCATTATTAAAATACATTTATTAATTTAACACATAATAAATGAAGCACTGGTAATGCCATTAGCTGTTATTGATATCTCAATTTAGTGTTATTACAGACAATATTTTCCCAATCAAACTCAATCATTGCTTTAAAACCTGAATATTGAAAAAAGTTTTAAAAAGTTGAAAAATGTTAAAACATGTTTTAAAAGTTGTTTATAATTTGGATCTCACTATAAAAACTGGGTGGAACCACAAGATTTCTTCTCATATATCTAAGTGATATTTTAAAGTATATATTATTCAACATTGAAGCATCATGTATAATAAATAAAATATGTTACAACATATTAATTAAAACTAGCTGCAGTGCTTGTGTTATGAATAAGTAAAAAACAAATTTCAAGTAGCGTAATATTAGAACCTTAGAACCTCCTGAATACAGAAAACAGTTTTAAAAGGTTAAATCGCAATTCATAAATACGTTCCAATATTTTATTTTCTATCTAATGATTATAATTTCATTGTCTTCACAAGGTAGGTGCATCAGTTATTACAATACATACTTGATAAATTCAAAACATACAAATGGTCATTTGGATCTCACAACAAGAACTGAGTGGAACCACAAGATTTCCTCTCACATATGTAAATGATATTTTGAAGTAAATATTATACACCATTAAAGCATCCTATATAATATCAAATTTTTACTATAGCTGCTTCAAATTTTGTGTTCCTCCATTTTCAATGAAAACCAATTTAATCTGATAAAATCTTTTGCGACATATCTATTAAAACCAGCTGCAAAGCATTTGTTATGAGTAAGTAAAAAACAAATTTCAGGTAGTGTAATATTAGAACCTTAATTCTTGAATACAGAAAACAGTTTTAAAAGTTTAAATCACAATTCATAAATACATTCCAACACTTTATTTTCTATCTAATAATTATAATTTCATTGTGTCTTCATAAGGTAGGTGCATCAGTGCATCTTGAAGCTATTAGTAATTTAAAATAGATGACTATAGATGCCATTAAACGATCCAGTTGTAGATGGATAATTATATACGTACACACACACACACATATATATATATATATACATATTTATGTATATTTGTGTAAATAATAGCTATGATATCAAACACCGATAATAATAACAACCATTAATATTTCAGTTGAATCTTCAATCGCAAATACTTTCCAGGCAGTTCTTTCTATTTCTTAATCAATTTTATTGCAGTTCCTATTCTTTTACTGTAATTACGGCATTAGAATAGACCATAGATGAATATATTGCAACCAGTTTGTGCAGTTATTTTATACAGTGAACATTTCAAATTGAGCATTAGCATTTCTTCATTTCATTTCTTCAGCATTCTCTCATTTTTATCAGTACTTGTATGCCAAAATATGCTAATAACTTATAAAGAAAACATCAAACAACAATAAACTTCATTTCATCCCTCCAGTGGTTGCCTATTTTCCCACGAGAGAGCGTTCGGCGCCTGCCGCCATTGTGTGGCAACAATTTCTTGTTATTCTTTACAGTTTTTCATGCTTCCGGTTATATTTTCAATAATGGATACGAGTTGTGTTTGAAATGTTCACTGTATAAAATTAACGTGCATACCAGTTCCAATGTATTAGTGTGCTCACCATTCTAATCTTATAATTACCGTAAATGCAAAACATTTTATAACTGCAGTAACTTAAATTACAGATTTATGAACAAATCGAATTTATTGAAAATTTCCGAATAAATACGCAAACAATTAGGTAGATACCATACAAAGACACGGATAAATCAATAACGCGAATTTAAAACATGTAGGTGAAGTTAAATAAGAAATTTATAATAAACATTATTCATCCCACTGAATGAATCAAAATGAATGATGGTGTAAAATTAATGGTAGTTTTTAATATCGTAAGTATCGAGGAATTGAAATGAAGAACCGAGACGGAACCAAGGACGCTGCATTAAATCTGAAAGGGGGCGATGTCGAATAATTTAAAAATTTGAGAGCGTTCAAATCCGCGCGCGGTAACAGAGAGAGCGCGGTTTATCATCATTCATTGCGTAGAAAACCGGTCTCTTCAGATAAAATGTGAACGATACTTACAGGCGGAGACAAACCTTAAAAAGGGAGTTTTAGCATCCGATCCACAATTGTTCAGTATGCATTGTGTAAATAACAAAAGTTACAGGAAAGCTAAGTTCTAACGATTTGTCTTATTTCAACTCGAGATACCTTTTGGCTGCTCCACTAATGTTAATAATATGTTATTTCCATCTTCTGGAAGAAGCAAAGGTTTTCCTTAAATCTTGGCACTCTTTTTTCTCCGCCCACCTATTCCAGCTAGTCTAGCTAACATGAACTGCGTATATCGGAGAATTACACCAACATATAACACTAAAAACCCATCAAAAGTACGAAGGGCTTAACAGTACATCTCAGCAGCTACCCTGGGATGCTTCGGTTTCTTGCAGCTTTCCTGTCGTAACTTAAATGGTATGCGCGTCTCAAGTACAAACCTCAGCCACTACATACAAACATGGAAAATGTGTAATACCATAATATAATTATACTATAATATATACTGCCATAATTTCTACGATTATTATTAGAATAAACGATAATACAGGCATCGTACCGAGCCGGAATTCCGATTCCATCTTGTGGCATTTGGAGCGGGTTTCTCCTCCTTTCGTTGGGTAAATGCTGAAAAAGGGTAAATCATTGCCAACATCAATAAGCCCAGATAATTTATACCGGGGTATTTTATTTCCTTAACTATACAGACTCGTCATGGACAAACGGGTGCAACAGAACGTCTTTTCCTATAATAACAACGGCCTAATAATAACAATAGCGAAAATAGTGATACTAGTGTGGGAACTAATAGAACCATCAATATATTAGGCGCCACAGAATCCAAAATAGTTATATCCGGAGATACAGTCAAGAGATGGGGAAGATTGGGGAAGACCATAGAAGTATAAATGAGGACATATAGAGGAAATGGGTAGCGACATGGGGAGACCTACCAGTTCGTGCCCAGAGCGACCTCCCTTGCAGTTGTCCAACCATCCGAATGGTGTATAAGCTTGTTGTCCCTGGTAACAGATTACGGTTCGCTCAGTGCTCATCTGCACAGACCTAGGCTTGTTGGACCACGTGGATTGCACTAGCGGAGAAGAGGAAGAATGCGAGGTTTCTCCCATAGTCAGTTGACAACCCCTCCATGCAACGCGACAGGGGTAGGCTACTTCGCTCGGAAACGAGTAACCGACGGCAGGATGAGCCCACGATGGAGAGGGATAAATCAGTTCAGAAGTTACGGTTATAGAACCAATTACCAGGTAGATTTTGAAAGCAAAACTTTCACAAATGACACCCAAAAGACAGAACGAACTAAAGAACTAATTAGCTCATTACCTTAAGCTTGGCTTGTCCCTTAGGCTTTCGGCTATGGCCACTTATTAGTCCCTCGTTCTTGAGAGTTTGGTTTGTAATAATTTAATAGTACTACGTAATGTGATAGGGTTAGGATGGTTATAACGCTATACTGTGTCTATTATATAAAAGTTATTACCTCTCCCCCACATTTCTAAAGAAGACGGATTTTCAGTACGACTACCGCCTATTGGGCAATTCCCTCCCCAGGTAGGCTTGAGGTAGTATTAATTCCCTGGTGCTTGTAAGGGATGTTTCGTGTTATGCGTTAGCGTGAAGTCGCTCTGTACGTAGGGTGGAGTTAAGGCGAGCTCAGGGTGGGGGGGTCGCTGGACCCATGGACAAGTGCACTCTGGTGCTCCATATGAGAGGATAGCCCAGTGAAGTGTGAGAATGTTTATTCCGAGATATATATATATATATATATATATATTAGCGAGATAGTCTAAGAGATTGAGGGAGAGAGGAGAGATAATATATATACATACATATATAGAGATACAGAGAGATATAGGATAAGACACAGAGAGAGAGATATATATATATAGATAGATAGAGATATATATATAGAGAGAGAGAGAGAGAGAGAGAGAGAGAGAGAGAGAGAGAGAGAGAGAGAGAGAGAGAGATATATAGATAGATATAGAGATATAGATATATATATATATATATATATATATATATATATATAGGGCATATATATATATATATAGATAAGATATATAGAGAGAGAGATAGATAGAGATTATAAGAGAGATATACAGACACACTATGATATATATATATATATATATATATATATATATATATATATATATATATATATATATATATATATATATATATATATATATATATATATATATATATATATATATATATATATATATATATATATATATATATATATATATATATATATATATATATATATATATATATATATATATATATATATATATATATATATATATATATATATATATATATATATATATATATATATATATATATATATATATATATATATATATATATATATATATATATATATATATATATATATATATATATATATATATATATATATATATATATATATATATATATATATAGAAGATAGAGAGAGAGAGAGAGAGAGGGCGGAAGGCGTAATATATATATATAGAGAGGCCGGAAGGTCCGGTTGCTCTCACCCACCCCTGTTGGCTGACTCTCTTCCTGCTCCCTACCCTCTCATACCGTCGTTTCCATCTCGGGGTCCGACGTGGCTTCGTTCCCTGCAAGGTATTCTGGTCAATGTAGTCTCCTTTTCTGTGGTGCTTGTGCTCTCTCTCTGTCTGCTTCGTTCTCATCATCTGCAGCTAGGTGGAGTCGGAGTATCTCTTATAAACGTGCTGTGTACATTTGTGTGTTGTGTGTTCGAGACGAGCAGTCGAATCCTTTCAAAAACTTGAAATGATTAAGGATATGATTTCTCAGGAGCTTTGAGGTGCGACGCCAGTTGTTTGCCTGTGTAAATATTTAGTTGTCCACCACTTTTCAATTATTTGGCACCTTCCTTCCAGGTCCAGGTCGGAAGTCTGAAGACTTGTTTAGCTTTTAAGCTTTATGGTTTTTCGTTATTCCATTTTTTCTTTTCTCGGTTCTTTTTCTTATAATATGTTTCTGGAGTGGCACTAGCATCGCCATTTCATCGCCATAGGTTTCTGGAGATTCCGCATAATAAATATATTAGAATGCATATTAATTGGTATTTTATCGGATCTTGGTTCTGAAATTTGTATTGGCATCGTTATCGTTCCTATTACATTCTCAAATGTACTTATAGTAATAGTTTTGATAATTATATAAGTTTTATTTAAAATGTACTGGATTACTGAATGTTTCAGACTCCCGTTCAATTAATGAGAAAAATATATCGGCGCGATTATTAAATATATTACTTTTAGTAATATAAGAAAGGTGGTAATATGGAAGGACCGATATATATTGACTAGAAATATTCTAATTAAATTTGAATTATGTATATCCTTTCACTCCTGAAGTTAGAAAGGAGGTAGGCCAAGAGGTTTATAAAGTCTTACTGGAAGTAGGAATAACCGTAAATTATTTTACACTTAAAGAATCATAAATTACTGATTTAATTTGTATTGTACTTGCTGTAGTTAGTGATACCGAACAATACTTTCCTCACATAAAATTACGGATGTTAATTGTCTATAACCTCTTTCTCAAGCTGTACAAAATTTAAACTGGTTTGGTCTTATTTATTTGTACAGCGAACAATTCTATTCTGGTTATCTGTAGCTCCTGATCAACTTATTTAAAATCACGTCTCCATCAGCATTTTTGCTTACTAAACCGGAGTGAAGGGTTTTGTTGGTGTTTCCACGTTGTTATATACACATATATTGTATTATATACGTATATATTTATTTATTTATATTTTTCGTTACTTCTCATGTAGTTTGTTCAGAAGAGCCGAGGAAAATAAAATACGCCGTCCAAAACAGAACACCCGTGTCACAGAGAAAAAATTTCCGATAGTGACCATCTTGTTAACTTTTTTAATAACGAAAACATTTTAAATATTATATTACTTTAATAATTAATTTCTACATAGGTCTACTAATGGGAGTATTAACCATATATCGTGTAGTTTTCAATTTGTTCTTCTCACTAGCCATTCTATGTCTGGATTTTCTTTTCGTAAAACTATTTGCTTCTCACCGGCGTTTTTGTCAGAACAATATATCCGTCGCTGCGTTCCAATTTAAATGCCTCAGTTATTTAACACTGAGAGCATTTACATTCCTGGTGACGCGTCGGAGTTTACAGCAGAAATAAACTAATTTCGAATTAATTTGGGAAGGAGCTGACGATGTTTCGAAACACATGTCCGAATCCTGGTTTAATTTCATATTTCAAATGGTATTTGAGTAATTCGGTAAACGCGAACAAGTTGTTTAATATCATTTAATCAATTAGCAAATGTTTTAAATTTTTTCGTCAATAGCTAAATTATTCCTTTACTCTATTTCTTTCTATATTTACTTTTAAATATTTTATTTTTCCTAAAAATTAATTTCAGTTAAACGTCGAAAACCGAAAGCTATTAACCGTGGGTGAAAGAATCACAGAGGACTTTCCCGCCGTCTTTTATATTTTCATTTTATTATTATATTGCTGATTCCGTATGATGTATTTACCGGCATCGTGGCGGATTATTTAATCTGCGTAATATTCCCGACTTTTCTCTTATCCTACTTATTTCATTTATGCTTGAAATATTTTACACGGCAGATTTTAATTTCGGCAGATTACCGCTAAAATCACTCACATTTACTGTGCAAAATTATATTTTCATTTTTTTTTATCCTCTTCGGTACATTTTATCTTATTTATAAGATTATATTTTCCGGTGCCGTTATTATTAGTACTCTTCTTTAAAACTAGTCCATTTTGATTGCGCTATAACAAATTAACGCGTCTGAAGACGTAGTACGCCGAATTTATTTAATGAAAACTTTCTTTTAGGCCTTCGGAAGCCTGTTTGGCGGTTTGCGAAGGTTTGGAATATTTTCTGTCTTCGCAATCTGGCTCGGTCTTTTGCTAAACCGGTTCCGGTTGTTCGCCATATTCACTAGTTTTCCGACAGTAGGTTGACGAATTCCTCAGGCATGTTCGTTGTCTGTGGGGCATCCTATCACTTCACTTTAAGTGTATTTAGAAATGTAATTTCTAAATAAATTTTCGGTCATTTCAGTGTACCATGTTGATATAAGTAATAAAATTGCTAATGATTTCGTTGAATAGCACTTAGCCTTGTTTCCGAGTGTGGACCCCTTACCGTTTTGCCTTTTCGAAGGTCCGAATCGTAACTGGGCCCGAGAAGTACGTTTAAATATACCTGGGCGTCGTTCCTGGAGATCTATTCCCGTCTCTAGGTTCCGCGTTGCGTTCCCGGCCTCCCCCTCGGTCCCCCTTTCGCCGGGTTAATTCCGCATTAATCTGAAAACCCTCCCTTCTATGCCGACCCCATTTATCGTTCCGCTAAACCGTATATTTTTATCACGGTTCCTGTGATCTTCCCTTTGCGGTCTTTTGCGAGAGCCGGAAACAGAACACAAACTAATTTTTATCGATATTGTTTTTCGTATATTTTTAGATGCGATGTCGGACGTTGAATGAAATTCCACATTATAGACTGGTGTAGAGTTATTATTTCTTTTAGAAATTATTTGTCGAAAATTGAAAATTATTCAAGGAATGAAGGATATTATATTATGTTAAAAATTTAGCAGTCACCCTTTAGTATTAATTTCTTATTTATAACTCGCAATTTTCATCTTTAATACTACTATTTGAGTTACAATTATAAATATACAATTGAATTAATTTCGGTTATTCCCCCTGTTTCCTCTACAGCACAAGTGGGATAGTCGACAATTTTATTAAGTCCAACTCCGTGTTGCAAACTTTCCACCGGGAAAACTCCGATTCAGAATTACGTTTTCCCGCCAAGTTCAACAAGTATCGGACCGTGCGGTGAGAAGCGTTATTTTTTTATTACTCCTATACAGCGGAAGCGATTATGACTGTCATCAGGACGACCATATCAGAAATAAAGGACCGCTATATTGGTAGTAATAATTAATTTAATCGCTAATAATTAATTTAAAATACGCCAGAAATATGAAGAATACTTGTTTAACGGGAATTTATTATGATACGGCAGATTTTGTTTAACCCGATCTATTATTAATTATGTAGTTACAAATTACTGGAAAAATTGATAAAAAAATGCTGATCTATTGTAGATTAATTCAGTGCGAATGTCGTTGAGTTGATAAAAACAATTTAGGAATTTATTTATTTTGGCAAAATGCATTATGAATGGGAAATGACTTTATATTGTTGTTTAAATTTATTATGATGGAGCCTCTTAACTGACTCGGTTCAGGTTCTCGCTGGACTGTAAAACTGGGCGGTTTAAATCGGTTTCCTGGGCCTGAGCTTCTCGCCGATAATTTCCTTCCAACTCAATTGTTGTAATCCTATTTTCAAGTTTGGTGATAAATCCCCGCCGGAACTGCCAAGTCCCCGCGGCCCGTTCTCAAGGCACTAGCGTTCGCGCCTTCATTCGCCAGCGTAAATTTCGATTTTGATCACTTCTCGAGAATACATTCCCGACAGTTTTACGACTTTCGTTTTTGTTTACTGCGTTTTTACGCGTAAATAAAAAGACCGCCCGATTTCGCATCGAAATTCCAATTAGCCCGGGAACTTTCCAGGTATTGGGGGGGAATTGTACAAATTTCCATCGAGACGTTTATTTCATTTAGACATTAATAATTGACTTAAATAAGTAATTCCTCTCATCAATCGCTACTCCTAGTTTTCGGGTTCACAATTATTTGGATGGTTTAATTTATAAACTGTAATATGCCTCGACGGTTCAGTCTACATTCAGTCAGTTCGCTTATTTGTGGCCGCCTCATATTCAATATTTATTTCAAATTGTACCGAAATATCCTTCCTGTTGGGGATCATACCAATGAAAAACCAAGAAGAAAATCAGATTTTTTTAAACATTGTAACTAATATTTCGTTCCATTGCGGGTAATTTTATTGTTATGTTATTATTGCGATAGACGCGTTCTTGGATCAATTCTGTCTGCGGCTAGCCTCGTAATGTGTTATTTTAACTATTTATTAAACCATTTCTGTCTTGGAAATGATATCTGCTCTAAATTTCTTCTGTAGAAAAATCGTTGCCAAATAGATTAGAACTAAGAATTTATATTGCCAAAAAGGATTGATATCGCACACTAATTGTTATTAATTATAATAAATTACCCCTCGTCAAAAATATTTGGGACATTTTAATATATGGAAATGCCATCTTCAGTATTCATAGAACGCAATTGTGAAGCGGATCCAGAAATTCCTTCGTGAAATTAATATTTTCGATGCAGGGCTGTAACCCTACATTGTCTGTTATTGCGTGAAAACTAACCGAACCATTTTATGGCTGCAATATTAAGGAATTTCAAATTTTCCTCCTGGATACTGGATTAAACTGTATTCGATTGATTTTAAATTAACATAATTTATATCGGGCTATATATTTAACGTCTGCTTCACATAACAGTTTTTTAAGAACTAGAAGTACAAGTTAATAATTAATAAAACGTATAGTAAAAGTAGTATCGATTATTTCTGATCATTTTAGGAACGTTATTAGTGATTAACCGATACTTAACAAATATGCTAAGGCTTTATTAACATTTGGATTCGATCAAAAACACTCGATTAAAAACTAATGATTTGTTTGCGCATTATGTATTCCTTTATTTGGGTCAAATGGAACATAATAACCACCTTGTTCTCAGGTTGTTCTTATTTTACTTTTGCTTTTTATTTCTGTAAATTTATGAGAGGATGCGGAAATCATTCATTACATTTCAGTAGGCTAGAAGCGCATGTTTTCTTTTATTCGTTTTGGATAACTCGGAAAACCAAGTTAAAAAAAGTTTACTACTTGTCATCTTTTTCTGGAAGTCCGAGAGTTATTACTGTTGAGCGGAAAGCAGTAAACTATTAATTGATTGAAACCGGTATTAATTCGCCTCGTAATATAACCGGGCTTAGTAAAGCGCCTCTGTAGCACTATAAAGCGTGGTGGGAAGGATATTAACGTTAGCGCTGATATATGAACGGTCGTAATTTACGACTGTGCGCCTGTTCATCTTCTTCCGCTCGTCTCATTTATTTTTTTTTCCCATAAAATGCATTCGAATTGACGAGAGTTCAAGTCCGCGAAAACTTTAGATGGCGCTAAGCAGTCCGCTATGTTGTCGGGCGACTCCCTATCTTTTCCAAATACACCTACAGTTGAAATTCAACTATTTTTTAATCCCCGTAAATACTCCCACACTAGCAGTACCGTAAGAGTAAGTCGCATAAAATTAACTGTTTTAATTCGGTTTTATAAACTCTGTTGATAAGCACTGTTTCTCGAAGGGACCTTTTTCATTTAATTAAGGAGTAAAGATGGCGAAATCACTGTCTGAATATATTAACCCAAATCGTCCTGGAACTGTCTATATTTTATATAAGAGTGCTTACATAAATTGTAAACTTTAAATAAATATTATAACATTCATTTCTCACGGTGTATCATATTTCAATTATCTAATTACCCTTTGCTGTACCGGGGGTCGCGCTCTGTATCTCTACGCGTTTCACTGACCTAACGTTACAATGTTGTCGTCCCTACAATATCTGCGTTTCAAATGTCGACATCCTGAGAGACGTCGTTTCGAGAAGGGAAACGCCGCTCTCGACTGATTGATACGTCTGTCCACCATTCATTGTCCACCAAAATTAAAAAAAAAGAGAAGAAGTAAGAAATGAGTACACGAAAAAAAGAATTAGAATTTTATGTTTCATGTCCCCAGGGCCGTCCCTTTGCCAGTTGTTTGCCGCCGGCGTCGAGCGGGTTCCGCGCCCAGCCTCCTGTCCCGCTCTTATAAGCCTTTATTTCCCGCTCGTTTGTTTTCTCGTCGGTTTTTACAGCATTTTATTTTTTTTGTATAGAAATTATTTTCAACCTCCTCGCTCGTCCAAAATTGTACGCGAACCGAGAGCGCTGAGCCCCCTAGGTTGTTTTAGTGGGTAGGAGGGCAAACGATATTTGCCTCCAATTGTCCGGTTTCGTCCTACGTCATAACGGTTTCGTAATGAAAACTACTCTCCCGGTCTTTATTATCCCAATTACTTGGTATTAGTTCTATTATTGCGGTAGTATTCTGTCGTTATTTGCAGGCCCCATCCGGGTAATTGCGTTAGTTATACACATTTTCCGGTCTATGGACCTGTGTGTATGTAAACAAAGAAATGCCTGCATGCAGATAAACAATACGTATATTTTTAAATAAATTTAATTAAACTGAAAATTCTCTAATTATTTAAAGAAAATTAAGCATTCCCGAAACCTGTTTAGGATAGGACCAGAGGTGTGAGAGTGAGCGCGGGGGGCACTCACGACCTCATTGTAAATATCTTATTATAATGGAGCGTTTTACGGAATGAATGTAATAATAATTCTTACATTTTTATTGCTCGGCGGGGACCAAAAGTCCACTAGAGCTTAACATAAGTCGCAGCAAGCATAAGCTCGTAAAAACATAGGGGGAATAAAATTTCAATGGAATTAAAATTATCTCAAATAATTTACCTTGTCAAATATAGGCATTCCCAAGGTGTGTTTGCCGACGATTATGATCTATATTAGTTGATTATTGTTAAAAACATGTAACCGATTTTATAAATAGGGCGCAAAATATTGCTATAATGAATGGTGTGCAGGATGAAAGGTTGTGCGGAATATTTAAAAAGTGTGTCCAAGTTTCATATTTCTGTGTGAGGTCTACTCGCGGTATAAAACGTGTAACGGCCGGATACCATGAAGTGCCGAGGTGATTCACCCACTGAATGTTCCACGGCCGTGCGAGTCTCATTTATAGTTGGAGTTAGTTTCCAAACAATGCGGTAATTGCCGGTGCAACTGTCGAGGCGGTACCCGTCCTTACTTTCCAACCAGCCCCAGTACTGGTATACCTGCCTTTCGAATAGGGCGCAAATGAATTTCAAAATAATTTTTGGATTATTGTTACAGTTTATCCCAGTACGGCGTTTTTGTACAAGTGTCATGGACCAAACTACTATTTCGAAAAAAATATTTGTTAGGTATTTTGTTCTTCTCTTATGACTAGTACCTTATGTGGAAGCCAAAAAGCTTCAAAACGGAATCTAGCGCGGAAACCTAGTGAGAGGTGCGTGTTCTTCAAACAAAATTTTGAGATGAACTTTGTTATTCTGAACAGTTTTATTTTATTTGGCTCGGCGGAAAACGTCTACAAAACGTAACCGGGTGTGGGCCTCTCCCTTTGTGTTTATCTCACTCTTGGGGGAACTTGACAAAGTGTGGAGCGTTACTAAGTTCTCTGACCGATTGAAGTTGTTCTTGTTTACAAAGAGGTCTCTTTTCAAATGTCAACTCGATACACATTCCCACCTCTTGACCGCATTCTTTTGGATATCTGCCGGACGTAAGTAAATATACGGTTTCTCGCTCCTATAATAGGAAACAAATATAGCTTGATTTACTTAAGAAAGATCGTTATATATTTGTACTTTTTGAATAATACTAATGTCCATTACCATATTTTTTCATAAACCTGTATAATGTATTATTATTAGCCACAAAATGTATGTATATTTTTGGTTTGTATATGTCTAATTTCATGCCATTTTCAATTTATAGTGCTTATTTTGAGTGAAAAATGTGTGTTGAGAAATTTCACTGGAATACGGTAAAATGTCTAACGGGATGCGATGCCATTATTTCTTTCTTACCTCAATTTTTGTCCATTTCGGAATCATTGCAAAAAATTAAATTTCCTGGGGTATCATAGGGTATAATAGATCGTAGGTTAAAAATGGTCACGTAGTCGCATTCCGTAGAATATTGTGAATATTCCTGAATTTTTTTATGTGGATTTAGAGTGTATTGGAGATAGGAAATGGAGGGATACTGCATTTGTTTTTTAAGTTTCTCATTACAGTGCAGGCGGTGCTAGGACTGGCACCTACACTACATATAGCAGTGGGCCCTCAGGAGCAGGGCGCGCACCTGTTGAAGATGGCGTCACCGGGCCTAGACCGGTTCCTGCCCTCCCTAGGCGAGCTTCCCTCGGCCCTGGAAAAAATTCCAGCGCCCTTAAACTTTTCCATAAGGGGATTTGTTGTTTACCTCGTCTTTCGGTACGTTTGGACCATTCTTTGGCGGGTTTCCACACTCCGAGGTGCCCTGTTATGTTACCCGTCTCACCGACGGAGCGTTGGTCTAGTTTATTAAGCGTTGAAGGTTTTACTTTATGATTTAAATAGTTTAATATACCTGTTTTGTGGTCCGCGAGGGGTTCCATGGTACTGCGGTACCGTGGGTTCGTGGTATTTCTGTCTCCTCTCTCTGGTTTGGTCTTTTGCTTGTACTGTCAAGTACTTGTTATGATTTAACTGTCGACCCGATCTGTCCAACACCAACTTCAGCCCAACCTAGAATTCTATTATGTCCTAAGCAGTTATTTTTAAATAATTATTGTAATTAGAAAAGGAAAGCCTGGTCGCTAGTCGGTTTTTGGACCTTGAATAAGTCCCCTAAGTACGAATGAAGTACAAATACCTCCAAGACTCTATAATACGTTGTAAGATTTTCCTTCATTTTTTTGTATTATTTACTGATTAAACTGTTATGAAATGTCAATTAGCCGTCACCGCGGAAGTACGTCATAGACCGGCGTCCCTGCGTTTGTGTTCCATTTTTGTGTGTAACGTTTTTTGTTCGGATTGCTGCCGTAATAATTATTGCCGCGTCAGTGAAAGGCCATTTTTGAGTTTGAAGGTCGGTTGAAGTGCGTTCTTTAATCTCGTTTTTAAGTTGTGTAATCTCTACTTTTATTAAGTGTATGGTAGAATGAAGTCCGAAACTACGATGCGCCGTTTTTAAATCGGATAAGTCGACCGTTCCGGACGTCTTGTCCCGCTGTCACGAGCGTGTGTTCCCTGTATTAATTCACCAGTGATTAGATCCTTTCACATTTGATAAGCAGACACAGTGTTAACAACAAATATTGCTATTGGATATAAACTTTGTTCTGTTCTGAGAAAATTCTTCTTCTTCTAATGTGTATGGGTGGACACTCATATCGGTATTGTTAGCGAATCTCCACAGCGACGGGCTTTGCAATTAGCTACACGTTAATTCTACCGAGGTCAGCGTGAAGCTGAAACCAGTACCGGCGAATGAAGGTGGTGATATTCCGATCCGCTGCAGATAAATAATGTTTTCTAATCATTTTTCTTGAGTTAATTGAGCGCACTCGTAATCATTTCGTATTTTCAACCGCTCCTACCCTTTTGCCACGCCGTCCCCCGTTGTCTGTTAATAAACGCGATTTATTGAACCAATTATCTAATCTAAATTCATTTTATTTTCCATATTCAAATGTCCGTTCGCACCGACTTTGGAAGAGCCGGGTCGAGAATCTGGAGCCGGGACACTGTCGGGTTTTTTGTTCGGTGGCCGCGGCCGGAATTCGAGACGCGTTCCCCCATGACGGCGACGGCCAAATAAAAAGGGGCCGTTAAAATTCGATTCCCAAGTAATCTGGGGCTTGAATACTGATTTCATTCGGTCCCGACCCACCACCGCTGCTCACAGGGTTTCGCGTACCCTTCAATTCGGTATTCTTACTTCGGAAAGGGCCGCAACAGATAAGATATCACGACTCGTATTAATATTACCAATACTGGGTCATTAATAATAATACTTATGTCCCATGTAAAAAATAAGGCAGTCGTTTTAAAGGTGGGTACACAATGTGAAATGTGTACCTGTATATTTCACGACCTGTACTACCTTACTCATGTATATTTACGTGAGTAGAGTGCGATAATGTGTTTATGGTAATAATGCAATAATAATAATCAACATATTTAGTAGAATCTGAATTATCTAAGGACTAAGGAATTATCTCAGGACAATCGACTGTGAGCATAAAGGGATAAAAAAATAATTTAAATTAGGAGACAAATTTACTATTTATTCTTTCATTTTCTCGCTTGTCTGAATTCAGCTGTGTAGCCCATCGTCGCATCACTGCTAGTGCGTGGAAGTACCTCATGGCGTCTAGGATATAGAAAATTATGGTTAATAAGACCCTCTCGGATACACACAGATCCATCTTAAACTAACCAGAGAGATAAGTGTAAACACCTCAAAGCAAAAAACCTTCGGCTCATTCGCGAATAGAACTGTTTAAGCTCCGCCCGCGGACAGACGAAAATTCAATTCTTGTTTCTTGAAATCTCCAAATTGTGCCCCTCCCAATTTTCACCCCACTGAAGATTGCAGTAATTTAGGGGCGCCGCAGCTTTACAATGTACGGATACAGGTGCCGTGTGGGCTGTGTGTAATTAATGTAACCGCGGGCGCAAACATCGGGGTGCCTACTACAATCCGTTACCAATATGATCCGCATTATCCGAACCGGCTGTATGTTTCGGGTTCGCAATTATCGTTGTTTATTGTACATATCGGAAACCTGCAATAAAAAATGTCAAATTTGTATATTGAACTAAGCCATCTAATAGATTACTTGTATTTTTGTACAACACTATGATACACGCTGAATTAAACATAATATATTCACACAGTGAGCATGTGAGCAAGACAAAGTAGGAAACCTGAATATAATAAAAAAAAATAGTATTCAATGAAAGACAATATTTATCGGTAGAAATAAAAGTCGGTATCGTTTTAATGTTTATTTTTATTGTGAATATTGGCGTCAATTTGGGTGGAAAAGAGTGGAAAAGTCTAGGAAGGTAGGAGGAACAAGGATTATGTTCCAAAGTTCGAGCTCGAACAATAAAAGCCCCGTCCTTTCAACAAGCAGTTAGTTTTTGACCTCTCTGCCTTGAACTGTTCGCTGCCGGTTGTAAGTATAATATTAATTGCTGTTTTTCAAGTAATAGCAATGAAGTAATCAAGTAATTTGTAATCGTTCTTGGTTTTTAAGGATAGGTTGCATGGGGAATCGAGTTCCATTGCGGTTGTAGGGTAGGGTGGAGTAGGATAGCGCCATTACAGTTGTTTTGTTATTCTAATCCGACAGTAATAAGAGTGTGGATATATTCTCTATTAAATCGCAGAGAACCAGGTTGATTTCTGCTTGCGTATGAGGAAATATTTTGAGGTAGTATGATGTGAAACAAAAAATAATGGAGTGGAGAATGCATATATATATATATATATATATATATATATATATATATATATTCTTCCCCGATTACGGAGAGGAAATGGCTTTCAGAAAATTAATCGGCCTCAACTGATTTATACTAGAAGCGAGAAACGAATGGCGGTTATGCCCGTGCAGAATTCAAATGTACCCAAACGATTACCAATCTGGATTATTAGGTTGTAGGGGATTGTGAAACGCGTCGTTTCTTTTCACGGATCGGCGGTACCGAAGTAATGAAACAATAATAATGCGGAGGGTGGAGTCACTTAAATTTTACAATCCGCTAATTACTGGAAGAGAGAGTTCGTCAAAATCTCCCCGTACGGCGAAATGAAAACGCTCGGAACCTGTGACGGTGCCGGTAATCACAGAACGAAGTAGTTGCCCAGATCATAGCCAGGAAAATCGTCCATTGAACAATAGGTCATTCTCCAAAGTAACTCCCATAATAATACCCTCTGTGGCCGATTCCTAAGTACATTACTTCATCGTCAGCCCAGCCTAGCTATTACCCGTCCTCTCGCGCATGTCTGGATGTAAACAGTATGCAAAGCCGGTTTTGGCCATCTGCCATCGCCAGTAGCGTTCAGTGCCACTGGCACTGAATGTTTGAACATATTTAATTTACCGTTAATTTGAGGATTGAACCGAATTAAAAGAATTAATGTTCGGGTTTTGAGATACGATCTACCGCAGCGAATTGTGCGTGGAAGAAAAAAATTATACCAAGGCACGGAAATCTGACGCAATTAAAGCCAAGAAAAATATCCTTCACAACAGATAATTGCACAATTTCCTGGCCATTCGTAACGGGCGCACCGGACGGGGGAGCCTACATAGCCGCGTGGGTGAATCGGCCCCAGCCCCTGCAGTTAGTCACTTCCAAAGTCTCGTGTGAACAGAAAAGAAATACTCTCATTAATTCGGATTGCGCTCTCCGCTATAAATTTATTGGGACGGGCGTAATTTCGACATAACCGTTAGGCTTTTAGTCCGACCGGAAAGATTGTAATGCAGATAGCAGGAGAGCATGTTTTTCCGGGCGAGCATCCTTCGCGTTAGGGACTTCTTCCGTGGAACTACTGTTCCATTTAATTCGAATATTATACCCGCAGTTTTTATTTTGTTGTCGGTGTTCCTAAAAGAAAACCTGATTCTATTTTGCCTACTTTCTGCCAATTTTATCAGTATTTCGATTTATATATCTTCGATTTATATATATATATTATTATTCGGCTTCCGGTATTGTCGCAGTTGTGCGTTCGTCATTTTCGGGGGGCTTTTTCGTAATTTTCGACACTGAAAAAATTGGTTCGTTTTTCGATCAAGCCCCGCGATTAAAATCCGGGAACTCGTGTAGGTTAGGTTCCTGCTATGTCTTTGTTTAGTTTAAAATATGATGGGATACATAACGGTTCGACTTTGTGACAACCGCCGGTCACCAGGTCTGATGTGTATCGTCGTACAAAACTAGGACAGGATGTTATATTGTCAAATTAAAGTTTTGTTATGATATCCGGTTCGGTAAATCAAATATAAATCTCAATGGGACTTAGGTCCGAAGATACATATCTTCCCGCTCCCGAGTACGTCGTCACGTTACCTACTTCTCATTTACGCGCGACCGCTGTTGTGAGAATGATCGCTGCGTTTCTTTGTTCTCCGAATCTACGGTATTGTTCCTTTTCGAGGGGTAATTTTCGGCGCTGCTGAAGGAAACCCGTGACAACCAGAAAAAGAACAGGTCTGAAAAAACCTCGAATTCACCTCTGACTCAGATGTCTCTGAGGTTAAGGAAGTACGCCTACGGACGTAGGTTGGAAAACCTAAACAACCTCGAGAATTCTATATTCTAGTATTTAGTTCGTTTCAATATTCCAGAGTAGATAAACTATTTGTGGTGAGTTGTTCATAATTATATAAATATAATAAAATATGATACGAAAATTCGGACTTGACGGAGGTGAAAAACATCCGCGGCTTTTAAACCGCGAGAAATGATATTTATTTATTGACTCGGCGGTTCGTCATATGTGACGGAAAATCCCCCTCAGTACCGCTCGGCTAAGCCGAACGCTGGGATATCACGTATCGAAAATGTCAGCACTATGAACGATTCCGGTAGCGAGAAAAAAAACCCGCGGTTCCGATTCAGGAAAATCTGAGTTCGGTCCCGTGCCCTTTTGTCCCAGTGGGCTTCTGTGGTCTGTGGGATAGTAATCAACTGCGGTATTGTAGTAGTGGACACTTATCGCGTCCGACTGGCTGGCACTTTTTGGGAAAAGGGTCGCCGGAGGGTTTTTTCACCCCTCCGGGCGCATTCTCGATCCCCTCCCGGCCCTCAGGTAGCCCACCCGGGCTACCTAGACCCAACCTTCTCTCCGCTCTCTTATAAGAGTCTCACAATTTTATAACCGCTTATTTTTAATGTTTCTTTTTTGTTTTTATGCTTCCTTTTTCTCGACTCCAGTTTCGGAACCGATTAATAATAAGCGCTCGTATCGAAACTATGCCCTCGTTAAAATCTATATTGGAAAACGTGACGGGACGTTACTATCGGAAATCGTCGGGCCTCTGGACAAATAGATAGCGGAAATTCTTATTACTTATTGATCTGACTGGGGAAATAGGGCAAATATTAAGATAACGGTTTTTGGGGTCTTCGAGGTTTCAGAATGTCGACATAAGCGACAGTAGATTGCAAGAGTGAGTCACATTATAATACCCCGTTGAAGCTCCTATGAAAATTCTAATTAACACTTTCCGTTCACTTGCCTGAAGATTGTGTAATGTATTTCAAATATACTATTAGAAGTTAAGTTCACAATGATAATGATGTTGGTAAAATTGAAAAACAAATCCGTATTGAAGAATGCTGCCCAGTAAACCTTAAATATCTTCATAAACAGTTTTATTTTATAAAATATTTTCTCAAAATTGTTAAAACCGGTATTAACTAAGGCCTTATATTTCATCACTGAATCGACATTGGTCGACTAATTAGAGAATACGAAAAATCTCATCCGTCAATTTATACCGTATAGTATTATTTTTAAGAATTTTGTCTGAAATTCACCTCCTTTTTACATGCCCACATTAAGTACATTTGTTATCGTGTTACACACATACAGATCTCGATTGGCACTCCGTTCATTGTAAACGTCGGCACGATTCGCATCGACGACAATGTCCGGTCATATTTTTATCGCTCCTCTAGAATATTTTTCTCCTGTAAGTTTAGCGTTTTTAGAAAACTTTTTTTAGGAAACTCTCTTTTCGCAAAATATGACTGCCGGCCGTCTGTCATGGCGACGTGACAAGCGTTTATAAATTGCGGTTAGATGGATTGGTTGTTGCTGAAGGGACGACTTCTCCGCCTCCCGGCGCATTGCTCCAACATTCTTTAAGTTTAACGGCGAAAAATACATTTTTGTCCTTGAAGTTTTTCGATGCCGGAAAATGGCACCCGAAGGGCTCGCGTTTTAAACATATTTGGTCAATATACGGTATTGCCTGTTAGGTACCGCTCTATATGAATAGACATCTGACAGAGGTTTAAAAGGGTCTTATACGATTCTGAAAACGCTGTCGCCCTGCATTTTATTTACGAAAGTATGAAATTAAATAATCTAATTCAAACTATTTATTTGGTAGCCCTTGGGATTTCGGAATAGCGTAACTCTTTCAACCTTCCGTTGCCAACCACTTATCTATCCTAAGCTAGCCTGCTTTCTAATTAATTCAACCATAAAAATATAGATGCAATTGTCATTGTCGCATTCTGTGGCGCACCTGAGAAGCGCTTTTCTCTGCAGCATATGGCCTTCTTTCGGACCGCGGTTGAGTAAACCGCGCGTAATGATATAATGGTCGGGGCGGCGTGTAGATTACGCTCAAACAGCGCCATCGATATTCATCACCTGGGAGACGGTCTTCTCCCGACAGTTAATATCCTGAAAATATCGGCGAATATTACCATTTTCATCGTCGGGAACTGCGCAGCAAAACACTTCGATAGATTCCTCCGTTTTACACCCTGGCTGTGGGATGCATATTACATATCGAGTTTCTCGGATTGATCGGTCAAAAATGATTGATTTATGGATAAAAATTATGAACAATTTACTATTATAGTAATGATGAGGACCTTTTTCAATGAGGATAATTTTATTAAGTGAATATTATTCTTGGGAAGGAGAGTTTTGGGAGGACGTTTTTATTCCGGAGAAATGTTGGTCTTGAAATAAAATAAAGTATTAAATTAAAAATCATCATTATTATAATTGTATTTTACGGAAAGGGCTATCTCACGAAATACTATTTTTTCCTTAGTAGTTATATTTAAGATGAATTGAAAAAGTGAGGAAAGTTTTCAGAGGTTGAATCTTCCTAAATTTTAGGGAAGATCGTGGAGGAATGGCGTAGATTTCCTTCATGAAATGAGGGAAAAGTTTATAAATATGTACCAGAAAGTACTCTTTCTTAATAATGGTTTACCGTATCGGTGAAATTCAATTTCGTAGGATAACATGGTGTATCCGGCACTCTGGAGTGTATCGTAACCGTGTTCGGGTTGTGCGTCTGGTTTGTACCAGGTGTATGATGAATATGGACCTTGTACCGGTTGGGGGAGCGGAGGGATCCGGTCCCGAACAATGTCACGGTCTAATGTATCGGACGTGTATATTTTGAATATAATGCGATATTTGAGGGCATACATTATTCATTATCGGGATGGGGCGGGCGGTACGCCCCCACCACCTTCTCTCGGTTTATTTCCGGCCCCAGTGCCCGTGCACGGTTTCGGCCCGGTTTGGAAACAACGAACACCTCCAATAGAAGTGAATGTTACTAAAGCGCCACGCAATAAACTTCAGTAAAATTCGTCTTGCATTCTACAGAAAATGTAGGTCTTCCCATTTCCAACTCTATGATTCGGTCAATTGTAAAGTACGTCTACAACAATAATCGGACCGGTTCAATCTAAGAGAAACCGCATGCAGGATCGTACGAGGATAAAACGTTAGGTCTGTGGTGCATTCTGACATAACTGTGTCTAAACGGTTACTTAGGATCATTGTATAACCGCTGGAATTCCACTAATGATGGCAAGAAGCCGAAACCGATCTAGGATAGACTGGTGAAAGCGAAATTATTCAGTATTGATAACCCGGAGGCGTGTGTATATAGCTTTCATTGCATTGCTATTGTTGACGGCGGCGTGTAAAGCGGGGGAGAATCATCAGTTGGGGCTGTGACGCGCAGACAGCCGGGAGAACTCAGTAGATAGATAATTCACGTCCCGCCCTTTGATCGTATAAATCTTTCAATTGTCGCCGTAACGGTCAACAATTCCTTTGAAAATTCGACCTTGTGCTCTGTGTGTATTGTTGTTCAGTCGAGCACCATCTGGTTTCCATCCTCGTATTTTGGTTCTTCCCCTTTGTTTCTTTCATGAAATGTACCAAACCACTGTTCAGCCACTCCGGTCCAGTAATAATTTGTGGTGATAATTCGTGAAATAAATGTTGACAACAAATACTAATTGCAATATTTCATAATTGAGACTATTATAGATAGACATTGTTACGTTATGTAAGAATAGAGTAAATTCGCTTACGCAATTGCAAATAAGTATAGATGGGAAATATTGGCACGACCATAAAAAGTATTTGCCGCCTTCTTGGTTTTTATATAAATAAATTGTTTTCAAGCCCATTCAATTCATATTTCTACGAGGAAAATAAAGTCGTGAACTCCATTGCATGTACAATTGAACCAAGTATTAAATTTGCAAGACGCATATATTTCTACGGAACCATAATGTCGAAGAATGATCTTGAATTTTGAAAATTACTACTGAGTGGCATCGAAAATGACGCGGAGCATTTCTAGCTTAGAAGGAATTAATCCGAAAGATTTAACAGTGACTTACCTTTGCAGATCAGAATTAAGTCGATTGAGGAACAGTTGTAAAAGGGAAATGAGTTATGGGAACGCGATAGTATAAAAAAGCCAAACAAAAAATTGGCTCCATTCAGCAAGTGTGGCTTCTGCATGTTCACGGGTACTGCTTGCTGCCCGAGTTCACGGGGGCGGAAAAACTTCCGTTTCCGTTACGCGAGCCAGACGTGAAGGAGAGTAAGAGAGGGGGGAGGGAGCGGAGTAGGAAGCGGAGAATAATAAAACATAAAAAAAGTAAAAAAGGAGCGAGACTCTGAGAAAGAGAATAAAAAACGGTTAAATTCTCAATTGGCCGCCGCCGAGAGCCGCCCGACCGCTCTTAGTAAATAACGCGACCCAATAAGACTAACAGGAGTTAGAGAGCCAGTTTCGGACCAAAAAATGGGTAAAAAGGAGGAGCACGGTTTTTATTTCGAGGAATATAAAAGTTATTAGCGGTTTTTGGTCCATTTATTTTATAGCGGAGGCGGCCGCCTCGGAAGTAGCTCAGACCTCTCCTCACCTGGAAAATAAATACAGCCTCATGTCTCATACCAGATTTAGACTTATTTAATAGATTAATTATGCAAATGTTATTATTTTACTTCGGCCTTTTTACATTTTTACATTTATTTTTATCCGTTACGCTTTCCGATTCCACGGACGAAAGTCCCGATGTGGGCGCAAACCGCGGTTTAATCTTTTTCCATCATTTAGCACCAGTGGAGTATTTTGTTTGTCAGCCGAAATCATAAAATGAAATATATTTGTACTTGATGAAGTCGTCAACAATTGCTTGAAGACGACCACGCATATGGAGACCTAAGAATGTAATTGTCAATGCTCACTTACATTTTCAAACGGTGTTATTCTTTACATACCGTAGCTTGCCTACGAAGAAACCAGCCGGACCGTTTTCGGTTTCCCTCCTACTCCAGTAGCAGACTGTTGGCGGAACGCTGCCGGGAACATATGGGGAAACCGCTTCTTTTGTGTTGACAGCATTGTAGTCGAAGTTCTGCGTTTGGACTGAATTAGCTGGACGAGAATGGCACAAGTCGGAATTGTCCAAATTTGGCGCCCGGGAACTTAGAGACGCGTCCCGTCGCATTAAACGGCCCGCATGTTTTTCTCCCCCCCCAATGCGCCATTGATTTTTATTGCCCGAGTCTTCGTTGTTTGGGTTGTGGGACTGGTCGCGAAAATATTCTTCGGTCCGGTTTAGAGGTCGACGGACGGACGGTCGCCGGGAGTATTAGGCGTGCCCGGGGGGAGTTTCGTGCTTTCGTGTTGGCACGACTAACTGTGTATAGATAGGGGCGAGAGGGGAATCACGCCGGGAATACGAATGATTCGGGAATAAAGAGGGAGATTTTTCAAGGCGCCTTACGTTACGCGAAGATTTAGCCTCACTCCCCACCACCCCCTACCGGACCCAATATGTCCCTGGATATTTTAGCATAATCGCATTCTCATTTTGATTTGCGTTGCGAGTTACCGATTTCAATATGGACTTGAAACGGGGACAAACTATTTGACGCGTTTAATTCACCTATGATTCCAGCCAAGCGTCTCGGGTGTTGATTAGGCGGTCATCGTTTGGTGGATGTCTTTCCTGTCTGCAGTTTTATGTCGGGATTCCATTTGGTTTATGAAAGTAATAATTATTGAAAATTGTTCCAATGCTTAATTATTTAAATATGTACTCATCGCGTGTGTCTGTTAAATCCAATTTGATGTAAGGACTTATATTGGAGACGATGTCTCCTGTTTTTATCGGAATCGGCAGGAATCGTGGCCGCCTCTGTAGGGGGCGCCTGGAGGGCAACTTTTACCGGCTCCAAATTGGGGAAGTCCTCCTTGACTGCCGGCTTGCGCAATACTCAGCCGACGGGTAATTGGACTCTCGGACCTCTTTAAAATGGACCCCGGAGTCGGACGATAAGAATTTCGGTTGGTGGGTGGGGGGGGGGCTGGAAAATGAATTCCCGACCGGCAGGAACAGGTCGTAAATTTTGTAAAATGTGGACATTAATTTAACGAAAGTAAAAAAAAACGTTCTGTCTATTTGTACATGTCAGTTGCGTCTTTCAGTAGGGTATGCTCCAAGAAACGGTTGTACGTTTTTCTGCGATATTGATAATTATAAATAACCTTCTTAATTATCCCTCTAGAGCAGTGGTTCCTAAACTTCCTAATGCCGCGGTCCTTTAATACAGGTCCTTATATTTTGGTGACCCGAACCATAAAATTATTGTCATTGCTAATTCACCCACAGGTTGAGAATCGCTGCTCTATAGGTATTCCTGAGTATTTTCAGTTTTTAGCGTGATGGAATTAGTGGGAAATAAGGACTATTTTATTATAGATTATTCATATATTATTTATTTATTCCATTTATTGACGGCGTTGACATCGTGTTGTTACAAGTAAATCCTTGTCCAGTTTTTTGAGAGGAGGAGTTTTTGTTGCAGAAACTTGTGCCGTCTTTTTTTTGAGTCGTTTTGATGAAAGAACGGTTTCCGACTACGAATGAGCATAATTTCTGTAGAGCGAGTTAACTTTTTCTCATAGTCTTTATTCATAAGCACGAAGATTGGAGTCAACAAAAGGTCGTTTATATTCTGCGACCGTTATTGTACAGCCGAAATTCGTTTAAGGATAAGTCGGTTTTAACTGGATTCCTGTAAAATCGGAGTTTGGAAAAAGCTTATTGAATGCGAAAATCATCTGACGATAATTTTAATTTAGAATTTATTCTAGCTTTATTCTGACATGGTTTTTGAAATTATTTTAATTAAAATGCACTACACGTATACATTTCACTACATACTTGTACTATCAACGATTATTTTGTGTTGCAATAGAATATTTGTAATTAATTTGTGAATCACATCGATTCTATCGCGCTTTGAATGTAGTCTGCTCTCTCAGGAAATCTTACAACGCCGCATTGAATTATGGTCTTACTGTGTAATAAAAGAGTGTATTTACCAGTAGAATCAATGTTAAATATTATCTTCATATATTGACTAATACCTTATCAACGTAAATGGTTAATCACTCTTCAAGGGTGTTATAATATTTGCACAACTGTACTTACCAAACCACTCTTGAGACAGACATAATGATTATCTATTTTGGATTCCCGCCTGGGATATGGAACACTTCTAGTTTTATTTCGAATACAACAGTGCTCAATTCGGAGCCTTAATATATTTTTCTATGTAAGACATTTATATCGTATTTACTATATCTAGAGCCCCGTCAGTTATCGAAGTTTTAACTGAAAAGTTTCCCTCGCGCAACATCCAAAAAAGTATTTAATCAAAGAGAGTGACAAGTTGAAGACTTGGGAAAGGGCGCAGATGAAATTATTCTAATACCGGTAATTGGGGCTTTCCACCTTCCTGGAATTGTTCATTAATAATAATTAGTGTGGTATATTTTAGAGTTTGAGCATTGTTTTGGAAAAATAGTAACTCACCGAAACCGGAACAGCTTAAGATCGAATCGATGATTGTGGATCTTCCGAAAAGCCTCTGTACAAGATACAAGTACAAGGACAAACCCCGAAATTATTATTATTATTGTTATATTCAAACAGGAATTATAACATTGAAACTACGACTACTCGGGCATGATAATTAGTCCCTTCATATACAGTACTACTAAATTGACCGCCCTCTAAATTAGATAATTTTTGCTTTACGAGTCTAAGCTCCCTCAGCCTTGTTGGTTACTACTATGTTGTTGTTCGTTGTTGTACTGCTTGTTGTAGTGTGTGTAAATATTATTTAAGGGCTTCCTCTGGTCAAGAACGGAAATTTAAATGCATATTATACGCATGTAGATGACCCAAAAATATTCGGCCTAGCTCAGGACAGGAAAGAGTTTATAGAGAAACTCGCAAGATTATTTCAATCCTCTATTAGTATCTCCTATTATATATAAAGTGGCCAATTATTACATCGGCAGTGTCTTTGGAATAAAATAACATAATTTTATCTTCTACTAAAATATCGGAACACCCGAGCTCAGACGTTTTTCTAAGATTGTAGAAACCTATTTAGGTCCGCGGCGGTATCGTCCCGTTGAATCTTTCTCATTACCACGGAGAATAATTTTCTTATAAAATTTTCGATATACTACTGTGTCGATTCAAGCACGAAGGTTATATTACACTGGAGTAAAAATGGCTGCAATATGCTGAATATTATCTAGAATAAATAGTATGCTTGGATATGGACAAAATTTTAAAAAGCGAAAGCTGAAAGTTTTTCCCAACTCCTAACTGCATTTTGTCTGCAATTCGTCTAGACAGGAAAGGCGTAAGTTATTTGCTTAACGGTTTTCTAGAATGGCTGTATAATTAACCGGTATTATAAATTGAAGCTAATTTCAGTTGGACTCAAAACAAAATATTCACATGATTGACCTGCAGTGTAATTATAGGTGTTCATTTTTTTCTTACCCACTCACTTATTAATTCATTCAGAATTATGAACCGGTCGTCTTAGGGCGTAATCTTTTTTCCGATTATTCTTTCAAATTATGAATTGATGATTTTACCGTCCTTATATCATTATAATGACACCGCTAGGACACGATGAGGGAACACCTCCGTTCATCTCAAAATGAAAATACTTCAAATCGATTTAACTTGAAATTTGTGTTAACCAACAGAAAGATTGCCTTTGATCGATTTAAAAAAGAATGTGTGAGTAATCATTTAAGTTGCAGACATTAGTATAGGTTTCAGTAAAACTGTGTAATAAAAATTAATTTGATTCCTTTCATAATATTTATGAAGAACATTGAGGAAAGGTTATGGATAGATAGTATTATTAGAATTACTATTAGAACATTATCTACAGTTTCTTTAATAGTTGAAGCTCAAAACTCAAACAATAGTTTTTTACCGTATTTACACATTTTGTGTACTTTTGTGAAAGAAGAATACTGACTTAATTTGAAAATTTACTTTTTTTAAACCCGTGACTAATGTGTTTCGGTGTTTAGGAACTATCTGTATGACTAGACGTCGCCCTTTTAATTTAATTTCCTAATTACAATTTTTAATACGTCATATCAATCCGCAATTTATGTTAATTGCGCTCCGGAAATTCTCGTAATAAAATTGTTTGGTTGTGCGGCCTTATTTTTAATTTATACCTCCTTCGTAGGCGACAGTCCCTTAGCTTCATTACCATGTATTATGTATAGTAGCAAGTAGGGGTTGAACAAAGGAGGGAGAAGAAAGTATATTGTGTAGGGACTTTTTCTTAAGTCGGTTCAAAGTGAGCTGTTATGATCTAGTTTTGTATATTTTCCCGAGTTTATTCCTTATGGAAATACAAAGAAATAATTTCGGCTTTATTTCACATAGATATATTACAAAATGTATCTGTTTTTTTTTAATATAGCTATATCGTTTGTGCAACGCTATTTTGCACGACGATAGTCAACTAATCTGGCGCATGAATCGTAGGATATATATGGTGTATCGAAATTGAATGTAAAGACTTCAGGGGCGTTTTAGGAGATCAAAAGACAGTAAAAAACCTCGGAAAATTTGCTCGTTGATTCATTTTGGAAGCTAGATTTTCGACTTTATATTTTTGAAATTTATATTTAAACCTTCGGACAACTAATTTCCAGTGTAAGTTGTAGCATTTTTCGCGCGCGTATTTATGTTTCCTACAGTGTTATTTCTTTATAAATGCTGGCCCAAATTTGCCGGGCATCTCTTCCTTCTTCGGCCTGAATGGACCGGCTGTGGAAGGAGGGATTGACGGAGGGATAGAGGGAGGGAGGGCAGGAGGGATAGAGGGAGGGAGCGCGCTCCGGCCGCTCCCCGCTCTGACCTTGCCTTTTGTCCGGCCCCAAAGCGTGTTATGGTAATTTGGGAAATATTTCGCCGCTTTGTATCCCCTCTGGGCCAGCGCGAAACTCTCGCACAATTTTACACATAATCCCGCCTCGTTTTGTTGCGATCAGGTTCAACGCCCGGTACAGGTACGAAGGCCGGGGATATCAAAATTTGAATTTATGACTGGTACTTATGGATATGTACGATATTACGCTCGCAAAACAAAATTAATGGGTCGTTATTCTCTACATCCTCTCCGCTGACAAGCGCGTAATATATCTCGATTAATTATAATTAGAAATATGTAAAAGTATTTTTTATTATAACTATTATATATAACAGCACCTTTCGTTAACATTTCCGTCAACTGGTAGACCTGGTGCGTTAATTTCTTTTTTAGCCAAATTAGTACAGTATATTTGTAATACAATTTAACATTAACATAATCAATTATACATAATTACTATTGCACATACCATGCGCTCGGTTATTTATGCTCAGCCCTGCCAATCTTTCGAACGCTATCAATATTGTATATTGTATTATATATTTTTCGCTCCAGGGAAATTATATGGAATGATCTTTTTTCTGATAATTCATTGTAACCGCTGATTTTGAGACGCTTGTTCCCGTGTTTAATTGTTCTAGTTGTGGTGATTAAAATAAAATAATGACCACAAAAAATGAACTAACGATCTAAAATGCCGTATCTGACGTTTAAATGAATGTTCCACTGTATATAAAAACTCTTTGGAATAATCAGTTGCATAGTTGTAGCCTGGAAGTCAACGGACGCGAAGGGTACTTCGTGACTCAAGTTGGGAATGAACCTCGAGCTTAACTTATTTTTATCTCACTCTCGCTCTTATAAAATGTGTCGCGAGCGTTTCCCAGTATCGGTGATTATATGGCCGCGGGAGGCGCACTGAATTTTTATAATCTCTCGGTTATAGGGAACTAATGAATAACAACAAGTGTTTATATTCACGGTCGCGTTCTCTACCGGCAGAGCCCAGTGCCAAATAT
The DNA here is from genome assembly GCA_019843655.1 of Lethocerus indicus. Classification (NCBI taxonomy): domain Eukaryota; kingdom Metazoa; phylum Arthropoda; class Insecta; order Hemiptera; family Belostomatidae; genus Lethocerus; species Lethocerus indicus. The sequence goes on from JACDQD010000008.1 coordinate 16,460,184, forward strand.
GACTTTTTCGCGCTCCGTGCCCTGAATAAAATATCACCCTATAGATAATTACTATTGCTAGCTCTATTCGTATTTAAACTGGAAAATTTATTTATTTTAACCTATTTATTTCTTTTGTTTCAGGTGATTTAAGAAGACAGGCTTGCTGAAGGCGTCTGGAGCCGTTTAGGTAAGTTAATTTACTTTTTTCATTAGTTTATTTACCATACGGTTTAAGATCTGCCTTAATTTAATATACCTGTTTTGTAGTCTGCGAGAGGTTGGAATACTGTAGGTTCGTGATGTTTCTTTATAGGAAAAGACCAAACCAGCGAGAGGAGACAGAAACATCACGAACCTACAGTATCTGCCTTAAGGTTAGCGTACATTAATGTGCGCTCATACTCATTTGTTACCATGATGTACAGTAAACATAGTTCCTACAATCGTACTCAAAATAATTGTCGATATAGAAAGTATTGATTTGATGAGTGTAAGCTAAAAGATCGTCTAAAATAACAACCCCTGTTTGGGAATGAATTCTGATAACACTCAACCTTCTGATTTCCTTTGTCCCGATCTGCTGTACTGTTCTGTAGAGCTTGAATGCGTCTTTGAAAATCGCTAAGAACCGAAGGGAGTGGGAATGATTCGAGGGGTAGAAATGTTCAGGAAAATCCCCCACGAAAGGAAGTTTTATTTGTCGAAAGGGGGCCAGAGAGATAAGAACATTCCAATTCGAGCGGCCGTCCCCAATAATATTTTCCATAAAGGGTTCCTTTAATTTTCGCCTAACGTTTCCCCTGCCCGATAAGATGAATCTGATGTATCCCCCTCCCCTCCCCTTTACTGCCTTTCTGCGTGTTAAAAGATCCGTCTAATACGTTTGAGAACACTGTTCGAAGAATGTCCCATATGCGGATCTGAACTTCGCACTTTCAACCACCGCAGACACCTCGTATAAGAGATCAAAAAGCGATTTTTGAATGTCTTAACAACATTTACCTTAATCTACGTTAAGGTAATTAACACTTTCGAAACTTTCTCAGTATTATGTTTACGTTTGATTCTACAATGAATTGATTTTTTTCTTTAACCTGAGAAACAGAAAAAAAGCAATTAAAAATTCAATTTAAATCAATGAATTAAAACTGGTAAGAATACTTATTAGCGAAATTTAGTTACCTTAGAATATATAACATCCTTTATTTTATTAATCAAAATATGATTAAACGGCATTTTTCCCTACGCGGAGGAGCGTTCTGTGTCAGCGCGTTACTGCCTGTGTCGGATGATAGCCATTAGCGCAATTAGGCACCCGGAGTAGGAGAGATTAAAGCCGGGGTCTGTCACTCACAACTCGTTTCTTGGGGCCGCGATATGCAGGTAAAGTTTTCCCAGAGTTTAATCTGGAGTTTTAGTGGCCCTGGCAAGTCTCGTAACTTATAATGTACCTAATACTTTCCTCTTGGTTGAGTCCAGTCTTACTTCTTGTCGAGTTTATGCGATTCCGAGATTTATTGTCGCTTTTATTTAAATCAGCTTTTCTTATCTTCAGCTGCCCTTACTACGAGCTCATATAGTCTGAAATTTTTAGCGTTGCGTAAACACTGTCCCGATCCACCATTTCATTTAACCAAAAGTACATCTCAATCAGCATATTTATGTAGATTTTTATCAACACATATTTCTCATATAAATATACATATTTATTTAGTTCTATAAAGCAATGTATCCATATTGATTTTTCTATGTTTCATGATGTATCAATACATAACATAAACGAGCAATTAAGGGAAATATCCTCGAAATAGCTTCATCTCCCGTTGATATTATTAGATTTTGGCCGGCTGTATCCGCGGCCGCGGGTTTCTTGACCAGAAGTAACCTACCGCTCTCAAGGACCCTTTGAACCGTGTAATGTAGGCTTGCCGGTTGTTGAAGATTAAAGAGACGCCCGATGGCGGCCGTTCTCAGTCACCGGGCGCGGTTTGAAGAGCAAGGCCCGAGACTGTGTCCCCGACGAGGACCCTCGAAGGAAGAATTAACGAGCGGCCCTGGGGTGGCTTTGTGGGTCTGAGTGACCTCCCAAGTCCCCTGATTATCGCCGCCGAGCGGGGTCCCGGTCCCCGGGGATGAATAGAGAACTCCATGTACAAAGGGGGGTGGGGACCGGAGTCTTCGGCGGGTCTGATGAGCGCGTCTGAGAAGGCCCGCGGATCGAACGTGTTCGCATTGTGCGGTTTTAAGAGGAAGTCTGTTCTATTCGAAGCCTGAGTTGGAATCGTTGCGGTAGGATTTTCGTCTCCATGCCATTCTGTCTGGCGCGTGACCACGGCTTTCCCGTATGGTGTCTTTTTCAAATACTTCTTAGCGTCATGTGGCGACATATTTATAAATCACGATTTCGTGGTGGGACTGTCCCACCGTCTGAACCCTTCGCGGGGGTGGTGAGTACTCTTAACTCCATAGTAGTTCTAGGGTATTGTTTAGTTTCGTGTATAATTATTCTGTATACTGTGTTAATCTGAGCTGGGACAGTGTACAAGTGGTTACTTTGTGCCCGAATTTCGGGCCTAGAGTCAGCGGATTGGATTATTTACACAACAATTAAATTATAAACCGGCAGGTCGAATCTGGAGTATATGCCCCCGATGGATCCGTTTGATCCAATTTATTCGCCATAATTGGAAACTTGGTTTTGGACATACATAGACACACATTTGTAATAAGAATTTCATGAATGCCATAGAAATTCAATTAAAATAATTTAATTATACTACAGTTGACTGACATGTTGCAAGGATATACTTTAATATTGAACAGGGTCACCCTGTGGAACTATTCTGCTTCCATAGAAACATCCTTAAACTAAACATTAGGCATATATTTGTAGTGAACCAGTTCATATGCATTACGAAAATATAATCTAATTAAAAGTAAACCCCTTATTCGACTAGTAAGACGTAAGTCCATGATTTTCGTTACATGATTTACGTACTCACATACATCTAATGTAATTATTAAAATAACGAATACTTTCGGTACTCCTTTTGTAAACGTGTGCACAAGTAAATAATTTTCTCAAAATGAAGCGTAAAAATGTGAATGATTGTTCAAATATTGAATCTTTTTCCATATAAACGATTACACTACTGATTGAGTTGACAGTGCAAATTGGCCATGAGCGCTATCGGTATAGGATTTCGATTATTACGTTGACACGTATAATCCAATCAATTGGCTAATTACCACCGTTAATTAGAGTAATCACAGATATCAGGCATACCATTAACCACAGACTGCTCCCCAAACCTGTCTAGCTGAAGACAGCGTTGACCTGTCATCATTGCTTGGTTCAAATCTAATTAAATCAGTCAAAATCATGAATACTAATTAATATCGTGTGCCCGGTACTGTATATTTCGTAGACTCGCTTATTAAAATGGATTTATGTACTTTGAGTGATCAACAAATTCGAATAAAAACGTGCAGTCCTATACCCGGAAATTATATATTTCATCGACAAGTTAACCATGGGTTTATTGGAGCATCACAATCATACTTGCTTTAATTTCATTCCTACTAAACATAAAATTGTTCTAACACTTCTTCGATCATATATCCAAGTTAATTTATATAGCCCGATAACGTGTATGATTAAAGGAACGAGGGTACCGTGAAAAAATTCAGATTATTTTCTACGATATACCTTCGGCCAACTAAAAGTCTTTCTTTAATCTTATAATTTGTCTGAAAAATATATCCTAGTATTTAGGAGAGTGCAGTTCTGTCTTGACCCGGTTAATTTGAATGATCCCCCACCCCCGAATCGTACAGAGCAATCGTTTGTTGGGGCAATGTGAAGCTGCAGAAATGCGTTCTCCTTAAGTGCAACCGAGTTTATGGATTAATTCATGCAGCTAACGGAAGGGGAGTGGCGCTAATGGGTTTAATTAGTGTCGGAGCTGGTCCCCATTACGGATCGTTAACAGCGCGGAATTCCACGATCCAGGGTCCGAGGTCCGGTGGTCCCCGAACCGTCCGTATTTCAACATCGGATATTGCCGCTTTGTGAAATTCCTTCCGACCGAATTCGATACGGGTCTACTTAATTCGGATGAAAGTCGACTAGGGCCAGAAATACAGAGGGGTCCAAAAAAAATGTATCCATTGTTTGCGTACATGCAAGTTATGTCCATAACTTGCAAACTAATTGACGGAGTTGTCTCATTTTTAGTGAAAGTGTAGCTTAAAGTTCAACTTAAAGATATCACTTTAGGTGTTCGAAATGGTCACCATTAACATCCACACAGAAACGATGCCGCCGAACTGCAGCACGAACTACGGACTGCAAAGTGTTCAGTTGGATATTGGCTCTGTTTGATACTCATTTCTCCATTGCCGTTGAACCTCATTAATGTTTTCATACTTTCGGACTATCTGGCGACTGTCATCTGACAAAACATAACAAGGCAATACAACGCTTGTATGCCGATTGCCGGAACTACAAACTATAACACTACCAAAAATGAGACAACTCCGTCAATTAGTTTGCAAGTTATGGACTTTTAAACAGTGGATACATTTTTTGGACCCTTCTGTATATATCTTACGAATGTCCGGGTCACACTCCCACTCATTGCCCGTTGTACCCCCCCACAATTACCCCTAGTAAGTCTGGCGGTAAATTAAATATAATATTAATATTGAATAAATATCGAAACTAATTAATATCAGAAATCTTTGTCGCGTACTTCGATCCGGTCGAAGAAGTGTGTGTTTCTGATTGTAGAAGTGTGATAAACCCCGGAAATCCCAAACCTGCCTAGCTTCAGACTGAATGGGTGTGACCGATATTAAATTTTAAATTTGGAATATCTGAAACAATATTTCAATTTAATCTTATTTTTATTAATTAATAGTTTGTGGAATTAATAACCAATAATGACATTTTATTATCCTAATATTTTGCTCTACCATGATTCATTTAGAGAAGCTACACCTTTTTTTATAATCCTCCTTAAAAAAGAGGATAATACTAATAATTTTGTAGAATAATCCTTTTACAACAGATATAATTGGTCCCGTTTCCTCCTCATTACCTGGAATGTGCAATTATTTTAGCGAACTTTATCCGAACTTTCGGGCAATTTGTTTCGTTAAAACCTTTTTGGAAAGAATTATTCTCAGAATTTTTTTATTATTAATTTTGTATAACTCGATTAGAAACGCACCTTTGGGCGTAATAAATAAAAAATGGAAAACGGCCTAAAGGATAATATTGTTGCTCACTGCTTGGTACAATATCTTCTACATAGTTGTTTCCAGTTGTTCTTCTAATGTTGTTTTTATTCTGGTAAAATAATCTATATCGGAAATTCAGGTCTAAGAATATAAGATAGCATAAGCATAATATAAGTTTTGTTTCATAATATCCAGTACATAAAGACTGTTTCTGGGAAATATTGTTTTTGTAATAAATTTGAAGATTTTACATTACTGGAGAAATATCTTGCCTTTAATTACGGGCGCGTATCTTGGCCTGGTGTGAATGAAACTGGCAACATATCACAGGTTGGCGGGCTGTTAATTAACGCGCAAATTAATTCAGGAGTGGTCAGAGATACATTGCCGGAGTGGAATATCATCCAAATGAAAATAATGTTGGCGGGGAAGAGATACGCCGCCGGGGCCCTCCTTAATAGGCCAGAATTGAGGATATATGAGCTAAGTTATAATGGAAATAGAATAATGTTTCGAGGGAAAGTTAGTACAGAAGTTTTACTGACGAAATTTACGACATTCTGTTTTGATTCGATTGTTCAAAATGATATTCTCGTAACGGTGACATCTGTTACAATTTTCTTAACTTGTCCATTTCTGTTGTACTAAGAAACAAGTTGTTATTACTAGAAAATGTTATTGCCATCAATAAGAAAATAAAACAGCTTTACATATAACATGATAATACTATCATTTATTTATTATTTAGTAAACAATTATCGATTAAGGATCTGCTGAAGTATATCGCAGTCGATAATTCCTTGTCGCTTTCGCAGAGAAGTTGGTTAGTCTTGTTCAGAGCTGAATTTAACGACAGTCCTGGAAGAAGGTAATTGGATTCTCCGATGGGTATCCTGTCGGGAAAATACCAAAATTATATTCTTTTTATGGTTCGGTTTGTTAATTTGTCAGCCTGTTAAATGTCCGTTCGATCGTTGAAGGGTATCGACCGATGAAAATTCTATCGTCCCCTACAGGACTGTTTCGGCTCACTAATTTAGAGCCGGGGCTGGAGATTGGACTAATGGTGGGGGGCGGTTGAATCCCCCTCAGCCCTCAATGGGATATTTTGGAAATAAAAACGCTACAAATCCTCAGCCAATTTAGAGGCGGAGGTTTAATTGACGGATGAATGAATTCACGAGGGCCCTTTAAACTATAGTAGAACAAGTGAGGGTATAATTAATAAGGTGCATATATATATATATATATATATATATATATATATATATATATATATATATATATTTGGACAAATAAAGGATTGCTACTGGCGAAAGGAGTACTGGCTTTTTCACAAATTTTTCGTTCATATCAGCGTGTGGAGATAGAAGAATGTTGACATTCCAAACTATTGTTTGATGACTATTTTTCATATATCCCAAGTTAGTCGGTTTTGGCTATTATGAAAATGTGGCACTTACATCTTATTGCATCATATTGATGTCAAGCTAATGCACAAACCCTCATGGCAATCGGATTGTTATATCGCTATAATATTTTAGAATTTACTGCTGATAATTGACAGATATAAATTCACTCGGTTCCTGTACCGCGGGAAACAGGTTAATAAATGGACCGTAGCCCGGATGAAAGTGACCGGTGGATGGGGAAGAATTGCGGTAGGGCCCTCGGAGTGGGTCCAGAGAAAAATCGCTAGGGAAAGCTTGGAACCTTCCCTTTTATGCCCGTCGTTCATGGGCAGTACCGACGACCCATCCTGAATTCATTGCCCATTTGAGGCTTTTCTAGAGTTCATTCACTTAAGAAAATCTCGACACGAAGATGAACGGAGCAATAATAAAATAAAACATGCATTTGTATTAAATAAAATATGTGACAGTGTTTCCTGTCACATGAAACGTTTTATTTTAACAACAAATTAAAGTTTTACCCAATAACATGGTCATGATGGTATGTATATACGGGGCCAAGCCGTCGAGAGGGGACTGCAATCTTTCGTAAGCTCAAGCTACAAAATAAAAGATGCATAATTCAATCCTGAATCAGTAAAAGGGAATTTAAAAGGATCCTGTAATTACACATTCAACGGTCATAAAATTCAGCTCGTTTTAAAATTAGTACTGCACTAATGGTTTAAATAATAGCCATTTAGAATTACCCACTTAATTGAAATAGTTATTGTTTAAGTAATAAATAGAATAATAATAAGTAAGGGAACTGCAGTGCTTATGTGGTCAAGCACCATAACAATACGGCGTGCGATATTGAGATTATCGCTCAATTCTATTTTCCTGTGATTCGGCATAGGTTTTTATCGGGAGTTCAAAACGTGAAAATCCTTTTTAAAAAACTGACTGTTGAATATTTTAGCAATCTCCCAAACATCCGATTCGGGTTCACTTCTTCTCACGGCTTATGTTTTATGTATAACGGCTGACGTTTTAGTAGTAAAGAATTTATTTACGTGTCGAATATCAACATTTGAAATTAATTCAACGGGAGGTTTGATTTTATTGTCGGTAACGGCAAATAAGATGTAGCTGTTTATTCTTGTATTTTGTATATAGTCTGCTGCGTCAAATAGAGACAGTCACTGTTTTAATAAAATTGCCATTTCTTTTTATGAGATCTTAGTAACGTAGGCACAATTTATTAGGGTATAAACGAAATTTATTCTGTAGGTATAAGAAATATACTCCTGAGGATATTTTTTCTTCCGGAAACATAGCTAATATATTCCATGCCGGTACAACTCATGATATAAAATTCATTTCTTTACACCGATAGCCGGGTAAATAACGTTGTGTCTCACATTCGTGTCCGGCTGAAGCCAGGACATTAGGGACGCCGACCTCAGATTGGAGACCAGCTTCATAACTGGCTGGGTAATGGGGAAACGGGCTAATCGGTTACAGATAGCTCGGAGCTCCCAACGTGTAATAGACCGCAAACTGGTGGCGTCCGTTCTGTAAAAAGCGGGAGACTCTTGGAAAAGCGGTACGTGGGCGATGCGGCTACCGCTCGCCCGAGCGTTACTTACGGAGTTTCCGCGGCGCATATTACCGTTAAAGCCGATAACCCAGAATTGAACCGCGCTAACGGCACTCGACTCCGCCCCCGATGTTTGTATTTGCTCGGAGAACAGTTCCGAGCGTCAATATCGAACTGAGTCAAATTTTTATCTCCAGGCAAACACGAGGAGTATCCGGACGCTTTTATACTGAAGATCTTTTGCTAATAGAGCTTGGCTCGACGCTAGACCGGTTTCGGGTTCTGGAATCAGAATTCTGAGGTGAATGAAAAAGAGCAATCGCGATACTTCCTAAGTCACTCCCGCACATTAACTGTTTTGGCTGCGATTTTCAGATTCCACAAGCCCGATTGTTCCTTAACAGTGCCCATATTTACATACGCATGTGAACCTTGGGATTAATCATTCTATCGGCACTTTACCTGCAATGTTACTGGCCTCACTATATTAAGGCGAGCGGGTCAGTCATTCCCCGCAAACATCTTGAAAATTCTTATGATATGTGCCTATACTGGGTGTACTGCAGGACAGACTGAACTTTATAGCGGCCCTAAAAGTAACTAAAAATAATCTAGTTACCCAATACGTACGTTTTCCTCATTGTAAACTGTGGGAATATAGTTGCCGTTGTCATGGTTAAATAAGGGAACAGAGTCATGAGTTGGAATCGTAGAATCGGATGGTATGGCGACGGTCAAAAATTCCTAAACCCACAGTATCGAGACCAACCGATGGCAGCATTCGTTTACCGCCTGGAAATTTCGATTTCAAGCTACAGACCCCCAATAAAAGCTTCAGAACGTCTTTCTCGCCGCGAAAGGGCAACTGGGGGAGAGAATCGGTCGCCTTAATTGTTTGGCGTAAAAGTTGTCGGGGTTTCCAACTGCGAAGTATTCCAAGGCTGCGTTGTTTGCGGTTCGGTCTCGTTCCGCAGAAATGTCAGGGCGCCGCACTTGTTTGAACGTCGGAGCGAATAAATAATCCAGAATATATCTGTGCGAAGGACGCCTGCCTTGTAGCGTCTAACGGTAGTCCTACATCGACCCCTCTATATAGTATCCAGGGTATGTGTAATACGATGTCTCATACTATAAATGAATAGGATAGAACGTATAATACAAAGGTACAAATCGCTTTGAGTTTGCACCGCGATGAATGTGGGTGAACGTACTGAATACGTAACTACATTGTTATATAATTAGAAATGTTCATATGGACATATTATCTCAGGTGCTTAAAACCAATGGAGTGTTAAAATCTATATTGAATTATTTCTAACCTATTTCGCTTATCCCATTCTTGAAATGACGTTTAATACAGTCACGTAGGGAAGGACGATTTTCGGGCTTACTGTTCTGTAATAAATTTCTATGGAGGTAATACAAAAAAAGGTTACAACTAATTTATAACCCAAACGATTTGCTTTTCTCTTGACCGTTAGCTCAAGCCAACAGTATCTTCTATCTGACTGGCTTGCAATAATTTCAACCAAGTGATTTACTACTGACTTAAAGTAGCATTCCCGAAAATTCTCTTTATGCCTTTCGCGAAATTCGCTAAAATTGCATTCCTTTGAACTGTTTAAGCAATTGATCAAGGGCTGAACTGGAAACATAAATAGTTCATTCTTATTCATTTTAAAGTTTCAATATAATTAGTATTTGATAAATAAATGAACAAGTACATTTTATTCCTCGATTCGTCTATTATACCCTAGCGACTAATCAGAATTATTGAGTTATAATAATGTATAGTTATAATAATAATACGTTCTATCTCGTCGCAATACTTCTTATGTTGACTTTAATATATAGTTTAGTGGGAGTCTTGTTTCTTCACTCGTAGAAGGCCAAAGTTATAGTCTCACTTTAACAGATTTACCAAGTTCTGAGACACTCTAGACATAGAAGTAGTTCGGGGCTGGGAAGACATTGCGAAATCGACGGTCGTATTGAGAATCCATACTACTGAAGTCTCATTCTGAAGAACGTATGGACGCAGGGAACTTCAGGTCCTGAAAAATATTGTAGTTCCGGGGGATCGATCTTTCGGGCGGAGAGTTGCTACTGGAACTTCCCACTGCCGTAGCAACTTTCAGCCGGCCGCGAGTTAAATATCCAGATCGAAATTCAACAATCCAACTGAAATTTGTAGATTATTTTTAGGCCATTCCTTATTTTGTCAACAAAAATTTCAGTTGGACTCCGATTCCAGAAGCTCCATTGAAAAGCGCTCAGAGAGAAATGTTGTATTACATGAGGTTCTTTGTCTACAATATTTAGACAGAAAAATTATTTTATTAATATTAAAATATACACTTTTCGACCCTGAAAATATTTCAATTTTAAAATTAACAAGAATACACTATTATTATTTGTTTACTGCTCTATTAGAAATTTAATATTATTGAACTTGAGATATTAATTAATCAGTTAATGAAATTAATGAAATAATGCCAGTAACGGCGGTATACCGTGGTTCCTTTTTAGAATATGCTAAATGTTGGCCTTGAATTCAGGATTTTTTAAAAATAAAAATTCTCCTTCAGTCATCTTGTTAGTGTCCAGCCCGACTGACTATCGAGTCTTCCTACGTTGTCCGGGGCCGTCCGAATATCGTGCTCCTGTGGGCTGTTTTTTTAATGCGTGTCCCCATGTGCGGGGCGATGATGGGGCTTTATTGCCGAGTGAGCACTTGATCGGGCTCATTAAGCGGGAGCAGCGACGCCCACTCCCGCCCGATAAGTGCGAGCCCGACACTTTTATTTCCTGCCGGACGGCTGAAATTTCAACTGCAGACTTCGGTCGCCGACTCCACGCGTTTGGTCCCACAAGATAATGGGTTTTTGTGAGCTTATGCCCGGATTCGTCTGTTGAATGAAAATATCTTGCGTCCTCCCAGAACTTATGCTTTTATTTAATGTTAATAAGGAAAACCCTATGCACGAAACCTTATGTTATAGGACATCATCCTAGTCAGATGGAAATTTCCCCCCTTTCGTTTTCATCTTACAGTCTTAATCGTCCTCCTTCTGAGGTGCGGCGTCTACTCTTAATCTAACGTTCATGAGATCGCTGTAATGCATAGGTGCACTTATTTTATTAATTGTCTTTATTATAGGTTTTCCTATTTTCTATCATCACTGACTATATTCCTCAACGTGCTTCGTATAATTCATCAAAACAACAATAAATTTCACGCACGCCAATACAGATTACTTGTCAGTTCAAAGACTGGACAGGGCCATCGAGGGCTTATTTCAATATATTACATCTGAATATCTTCGAGTAAGAAAAGAGAAAGATATTCGTTTCTGATGTTGTCTCATTATTGTAACATAAAATGTTCAACCGTAATCAAGTACATGTTTCTGCTGGGAGCGTAATTTTTGACGCGAAATTGGAATAAGGTGTATATGAGCATATATAAAACGAAATATGTTTTCGTGTCAAAAGAATTTCATCTTTAACGCATTGAAAAAGGTTTCTTGATTATAAAATATATGCTCGTAGGTGCATTAACGATTCATACACTGTCAACCACATCGTATTATACAGTATTAACACTTCACATACCTGTATATAATAAATTTTAAAAAACCATGAAAATTGTAGTGAGAGAAAGAACATTTTCACCCGCGCGAACATATTTATAATTTTAGAATTTCTGATGTTGCGGGAACAGGAAGTTGGAAATGTATTTCATTGTCCTATTTTAATCATCACTATCAAGTCTCTACTTTCAAGTCTGCTCATCCGAGATGCGACCTCTTTTCGTTTTAAGTGATTATTCATTCGTTTTAAAATAAAAAAACAAATGTATGAAATTACACAGTATTTTGTCAGCACCAGAATACTATTTTGTGTTAACCGATTTTTCATGATCAGCTTTTTCGAGTTTTAAGATTTACACTGTATTTGTTATTGATCTGTTACAACAGAGTTCATTAATTTTTAATAACAGTCAATTTTAATTGCGGTCGGTTAGGGTCTGCGTAATCAATTTTAGATATACCAGCCATTTCGCCGATATTTATTCTCTAGCTGGCATTTTTTTATTGTTGTTCGCGGTGTTGTATACTCTTTTGATTTAGTGGCGCTTAAATATAAACGTTGAAACGAACGACATGGTATGTCATTGTTCGTGTTTGTCGACACGTATAAAACATTTCCCAGGGCCCTTCGTTAATTGGGATATCGATGTTTGTCTACGATTTGAGGTTTCTACTCAATTTACCCAGTTGAAAATGAATTTGATTTTCCAGTTTATTACATTTTCCTAAAACACGTTACAACAATTTCTATCGCATCTCGTCTGTCAATTCTTTTTATCGGTTGTTATATTTCACTCCTTTTTCTACTGTAAATTATATTACAGTTAAATAATATTATGTTACTTTTACTGTCGATAAAACGATTCATGTTATGGCATATGGAAGAAATAGTGATAAGTTCCCTACGCCTTTATGAAATATGGAAGGCATGATTGGATAGATTGATCCTGCTTAGTGTTCGTTGGGTTGAGAATTTATTCAGAAATTTTTAACAGAAATCAGGTATTCTATTTTCTGGAAATTGTATTATATTCGAATAATCAAATATGAACAAAAATAGAGTATGGTATTGGCAGCCGTTGGTGTTTAGCATCTGTTATCATGGATTAGTGTTATGTAAATGGTAATTCTAACTTATACCATGAAAGTATCTTAATTTAATTGTACTGAATTAAATCTAAACCCGAGTATCGGTTTGTAAATCTTTCCCGAGTGTTACCGTCTGTCGAAGGATCTCTTGACCTGTAGGGCAATGTAAAGTATATTCAAAATATCTTCCTGCTGAGAACTCGGAAAAGAGAAGTGTTATTAAAAAACGGCCAACTATTCAAAAGGGACACAATAAAAAATTGTAAGCGACGGCGGATCCCGAAAGTCCGCACCGCCGTATTTATATATATATTTCGGTCTTCTTGCATAGCCGCTTAAAAACTCATAAGACTTCCAAGGAACTTGGGTGACATTAGGAACCTACGAACCACAATAAAAGGGAGCCCTCGTATCCCTATCCGGAAACATTTTATAGTATATTAAAATATTGATTGATGTAAAAAGAACTGAGAAGGACAAAATTTACAAATTACGAAACGAACCCGAGGAGAGAAGGTGCAATTAAAGCAAGGAGCAATTAAAATTATAAAGTTGATTGTAAATCAACTGCTGTTTACTTCCGACGGATCAGTGACTTTTCTATAATTACTGCCGTTATTTATAATCCGCGTCATTGGAGGCATTTTATAATTTAAAAATTATAAAATTCAAATTATTTATTTGAAGGTTAATTGGTCCATTACCGTAGAATCAAACCTCGGGTAAAGTTGCAATTTTGATTAGATTTAGAAGAGCATTATTCGCATATTTAAATTGATTAAAATAGAGGAGCCAGTGTAATTAGAATCAATCAGTACTTTATTCTTGAACAACTGCTTCTCGTTGAGAGTGCAGTTATAAGGACGCCTTTCTGATCCTCGTATATAATGGGAGCAAGTAGGTTCTGAATAAGGAGTATTTGGGTCGATTCCGAAGTTGACGCTAATAGAACTTCGGGTATACTTTAGCAGTTTGAGGGATGCATTGTAAATGAGTTCTATTCTCGGCCTAGGAACCGAATTTAACTTATATTATAATTGAGCGCACTTATTAGGAATAAAATTGTAATCATCGTACTTAGTAACAACGTTATAGGAACAAATTAAAACCTTATATTCCATCGTAGTACTAAATAAAGGAGCGACGATTTGATAATTGAATGGTTGTTTACTGTAATAAGCTCATGACAATTTGTTGTAAAGCCAAATATCGAATGCCATTTAGACGTGCATCACTATAAAAGTGATTTCAAATTTGCGATTGAATGGACAATAAGGAATAAGACTCCGAGAATGGAGTTCGAGACTTACGCGAATGGACCTGCTCACGCTTCAATCATTTCTTCCTTACTCCTACCCCGGATTCGTTATATGTGGAGATCTCGTACCAAGAGGTGCACTAAAAGCACTAAATTCTGAAATATTTTTTTGGATCTATTTGGCCTCGAGACATGTAATCCACCAAAATATGCGGTTGACTGAAACATTCGGAATCAGCCGTTGGTAATCAAACAGGGAGTATTATGAGAGCGTTCTTTTACTTAGGGAGTTTACGCAAATCGTTTTTGTTTCTCCAACCGAAGGTCTAACAGGTCTAAACAGGCGGAAAAGTAACAGTTAAACTGTTACATAACTGCAGAAAATTGTACATAAGCAAATTACTCATCCCTACTTATACAGTCATGGCTCTCAGACGGGGCGGCAATTAGTTCGATTATATCGCATGTTCTTCTGTGGACGTCTCCTTGGACTGTTCCCAATTATCACTTTCATGAATTATTTTATACTTTATAATCCCCCATTCAATGATAATTACGCCTCTGAACTTTACAATGTTATAAATCGCGACGACGGACGCTGAATATTAAATTGTGTCCCGTTTATTGCTCGAAACCGGCCGGCCACGGGCGTCGCTAAATGCCAACAAATTTTAACTTTCCATTATTTTGTTTCCCTGGAGTTTTCACGACCTCGGAAATATTTAAACATTCGCCGGTTGAATGTATTTTAATTCGGGATATAGGAATTATTTGTCATACTCTAGTAAAATAGTTCCATATAATTAACGATTAGTTAGCGATAACAACATTGATAATATGTATATATCGCCGCACTCTGTTTACTTTATGAAGACGGCTGTTTAGTCAAGTATTGTTCAGATCGTCGTGTACTTATTTCCGAGGTAATTCAATGAAGATATCAGGAGGTTTAAGCGTGTGGCACTTATAGTGTCATAATACTAATGTCATTTGCATACCGTCAATATATTGTTTATGCCACGCGCTTAAGTTCGTCTTTGGCAGATATAAAATGTTTGTATAATTGGTACTACCTCGGTGTGGCAGTACTGATCTAGAAATGTTTATAGAAATATCAGAAGTAGTATTTAAAGGCGGCATTTTTCTATAATATTTGGTATTAAGAAGAAAAGAATCTTTCGAGATAAGGGAGACTGAATAAATTTGTTTACAAACTCCATTATCTACCTTGAATTGGCTCTTCTACCATTCAATTAGCTGTCAAATCACGGAGAGGTGGCGAGAACGGCGAATTACTAGTCTTGTTAAAAGCGTGCGGTCAATGCTGAACAGAGATAGCCGATATTTCTGGCATCCGGAAAGTTTTCATTTGATTAATTTCACAACTTTTGCACCGAAAATAATTAAAAGTTATTGAAGTCACAGAGAAAGCGATCTACTTTTATACATTCACATAACAATTTTATAAAGGAAATTCTATAAAAACATCAGCACATTAGTTCTTGTTAGAGACATTTAAACCTTTTTGCCCAATTTATTTATTACTTATTTTTTTCATTATATAAATAATTATGATGTATAACACCTACCTAACCAAAGGCCTATAATAATTTTTATGTGTATGAAATTATCTAATGTTCTACTATTTAATGCTATTAATACCAAATAAATAGTTTTAGTATAACTCTTCATGATTACGAAATCAGAATTTATATAATACATTGGGTGAAATAATTATTTATTGCCCTTGCGAGGCGTTTATTTTTAAAGGGTCCAATAAATCGCTCGGCCACCGTTCCCGCCCGTGTTGGGGATGTTTCCAACGGGGAAAATTCCCCGGAGGTTTGGGATGTAACGCAGGGATGCGGAGGGTGGCCGTTAGGCCCGAATGGGGTAGGCCCTCCACCGAATCGATACTGCACTGGCCCCCGCCCCCGCAACCACCCCCTGCCCTTATCCTGGCCCTCACCCCGCTCACTCTCTCTCTCTCTCTCTCTCTCTCTCTCTCCTCTCTCTCCCTCTCCTGGCGTCCCCCTCCCCCGCTTTTAAGCTGGCGGCGGGAAAGAAATGGAAAGTCTCCATAAGCTTTTTTTAGTGCAGGTTAGGCATCGTGGCCCCACTCACCTGTCCAGCCCAAGTTTAGTATCCGAGCCTTCCCCCTTAGCATTCTCATATTTTTCACAACTATTTTATGAAAAGTTATAAAATATAACACGGTTATATTAAAAATATCATTTTGATGGATGCGGGTTTGTTTATAATATCTTTACTTTATCATTAATTCGTGAAGTTGTCTTGTAATAATTTATTTTCTTCACTAAATGCCAGATTCGTGGTTCTTTTAGTGCGTATATTTTTTGGCCTTTCTCTTTTTTTTGTCTCAAGTATAATATCGATTGCAGCTACGTTTCTTGTATTGTACGTTGTTTATCATGCTAACTATTTTGCATGCAGGATTCTATTCGATCCTGTATTAAAACAAACAAAATTAAGGCTTTGATACTCTTCTATATTTATACTTCCATAAATAATATCGCATGACTGTTTTTTAATCTCCCAATCTGTTGTTTGGATCAAGAATTTTTACACCTAAGAGAGGGTACTCAATTTAGGCAATGCTTAGTGAATGACTCCCTATTGCGCGCGTAAGTAATAGATATAGGACAGCACGTGAGTCAGTGAATTATGTTGAAGGATTTGTTCTCAATGAAATCATAATGATTTGAACATTGACTCTGACTGGACAAAGGAACACCAGCCGCCGGTACACAATCCGCGTCCGTTTATGCGGTTTTCCATTGCGTCATGCGGCATCGCCGGCCCTGGAACTAGTATCGATTTCAAAACCAGGAAAATGCCGGAGGCTCTAAGAGATACCTCGGGGTCGAACTCTTTTGCTTATTGGATACCTTAGCGAATCTACGGTATAAATTGGAACGTCCACACATCAGGGCCCGGGGGCATGATTTATGCCCGTGGAGAAATTGAATGGATGTCTTTTGCCCACGCTTGATACAACCGGTCCTGTAATTTAGAGCTTTAGGGTAGTCCGTTTGGTTTTGTTGCAGGCACTATATTCCAACGGGTTTTCTGTTTTTTCCTCTTTATTTTTTTTGGTGTTCGGGGGGGGGGCTTATAAACACACAAAACGTTAATCTAACGGTCTTTTCATAACACCTACATCATTCGTGTACTCATCATTCAGTATTTTACTGCTACAACTACGAGCTAAAAACGACCCAGCTAACGACCCCCATTCTTTAGTTCCCAGTCCATTGTGAAAGGGCGATCGTATCTGTAAGCATAGATTCCGGGGTTGAAGTTATAAAGAATGGAAGTAGAGATGATAATAGTTATAGGTCATTTAAAGAAGCAAACATTTAATCTGTGTGCTTTTGTCGAATTTCCGGTAGTTTTAAATTACGAAAATAAATCGATTTGAACAAAATAGGTATTACAATTACTGAACGTAACATAAAATATATAACTTGCGGAGTTGGAATCCGTCATGCATTGCGTGATAACTCAGTTCAGAGACTTATTTTATTATTTATAGACTGGTAGAATATTATTTCCAGCCTAATGGACTACACCGGTCGCATGGAACAATCGTAGTACCCCCCAAAAACTGTTCAGAAACACTCGTCTAAAATCGAATCATAAACTATTTAGAGCATAAAGTTTATTTATTACCTATGTCGACTATTTTATATTATGTCTTACCACGTTGCCAGAGTATGGTATGCCGGCGTCTTATGGTATGCCGGGATATTTTCCATTGTGGGTTTACTTCAGGCCAATGGGTAGCGTGGCCCATTAAGAACTAGATATTCGTTTCACTGTATAGTGTTTATGTGCCGTTGATTGCCGCTTTATGACTTTGTCAATTTACAATAATGCCGTGATCGAATATGGCCAACGACTCTTCGGGGTTGTGTCGTCCATTTACCTTCATTAAGGTAGGCCATAACGGAAGGTACCTTGATTGAGAAGGGCCGAAATCACTTTGAGGAAGTTGTTCAGGATATTCTTCAGTAATGGAGTAAGGCGATCCACACTTATTGCCCTACAGCACGCGACACCCTTCCCAGTTTAGGACTCGGAACGACTTTAATGGTGGAAATTGACCCTTAATGAAGCCCACTTGATACTGCGAAGGTGGGAATCATTCTTACTTTTCAATCTATGATTTTTCCAAAACCCTTATAAATAGAATTATTTATTTATGGTGGTAGTATCTTCATTGTTTACTATTTTCCCTCACCATCTGCCCTATGCTAGACCACAGCTACTACAGTATCGTATAATAGTGTTGAATCGTTGGCATTTCAAACGTATGCTTCACCGGTAGAAGTCACGTGTACATACTCGACTGTATTAATAACGGAATGCTACAGGCTACCGCATAATTTATTTAGCTTCACGATAAGCGAACAGAGACGGACGTTATTTTTCCGTGTTACGAATAAAATGCCCTTTAGTCAACGCAAATTTCCTAGACACACTTAATTCTCTGCAGCCGGAACGTTTCATATTTTTAAGTGTAATCATCGGAAAAAGCCTCATTGTTTTGTTGATATTATCTATTGTACCTTTAATGAGATTTAAATATATTAATGCTGAATTTTAACTGTGAGAGCCTGAGCCGGGGCGACGCACTAATGTTATTGAAGAAACTTCTTACTCGATTTCCCAGCACGACTTTAGTGACTGGCTTTATGATAATTACAGGGATCGGCACTACTGAGATTATTATGTTAATTTGTTTTGGCTTCATTTTAAATACATGAAATGAAGGTCGTCTGGTATTTATTGTTTAGACCTGCCTAGTAAATAATCAATCCCCTAGAAATTATAGTATAGTATAGTCATTCATTTTCACGGCATTGTAATGATAATTTCCGTTTCTTTTTCAATGCTACTAGATTACAATCTAGTACTAAGTTTCCACATTCGATGCTTAGATTAATGTTGCTCAATTGTTCAAATGTTTTGAACCTTGAAAACCTCCTGGTCCGATATAGGCCGAAATGTACTGCAAGGGGCGAAACGTGGGCGACACTCGCGTTTTCGGTCGGTTGTGACGTGGCCGTTGGGGTTGGTGCGCGAGGGCTGCCGATCAGATAAGTCTTCTGTGCGACGCGACAATGGTAACGGCGGCCCTTTGTTGGGCCCGGGTTTGCGTCAGCCGCCGGCTCCTTCCTCCTCAAGGACTCTTGCTCAACTCCTCGTGGTTCCCTCTTACTCTGGGCTCGTTTCCGGCTCGCTCCAACAGCCCTGGAATGTTGTCAGCGTACATCAGCTGCTTCCACTATTCGGTAGCGGATCCAACCTCTCCTCCTTTTTCCAGATTATTAACAAACTATGACTGGGATTTTCTGTCTCTGAGATAGACACACTTTTACACGAATTTATTGCGTATATAGTTTTCTCCATTTTGTCCGTACCCGATATAGTTCTTTGATTAACTTTTGCACGATTAAACTTAGTTTACATTCTAAGATCAAACCCTGTGGTGGTCCCCAATCTTATGGGTGCGGTATTGTAATATATATATATATATATATATATATATATATATATATATATATATATATATATATATTTCATAAAATGCTTTGTTGGTACTGCGAAATTTGATCACGATCGGTGTTTCTGACGTTCTGGGTCGCTATTGTGGTTTCGATACACGTCTCCGTCTCACGCTGGTTAGGTCAAGACTTGCTTTATAATGTTCTGTCTCTCCTTCGAATATTTTACTTCCCGCCACCGTTGATATTATTCAGGTTGGAATGCAGGTTTATTATGAATCAATATTCCCGTTATTTCGACTCTGTCATTCTAATAAATGCCTACAGTTGTCGGTGGGTGTAATCGATTTAATAGCCTGGAGGTTGTTGACTTGTATAAGCGAAAGGTATAACCTTGTTTTTATGCTTTAGAATCTCATTAAATATCTATACTGGACTTCAATTTTCAAATTAGGAAAATGGCATTTCACTAAAAGTATTATGTGACCTTTTGTAGGGGTGTTCCTTTGCGGTGAGTCCGCATTTCAGTTATAAGGGGTTTGCGCCAGCGTGTTTATTTTCTAGGCGTGCATTCGTGGGGAACCTCAACTTTTCTGAATCCATTTTTCAGTATCGTTAACGAAACAAATGCGTTAAGACTGTGCGACGGGAATGTCACCAACACACATTCTTAGTTTCTACAACCCTGTGTTATGTTTGGGTCATTATAAAACTATTAAATGTTTCAGATAGGGATATGTGTATTCTGTCCCCAGGTCGTAAAACATTAATAAGATTAATGATTTCTTGTGCCGGTGATTTTTGTGAATTGACTCGACAATCAACCCTTCCTTCTAGCCTCCCCTCTTGGGTTTGACGAGCATCCCATTTACGACGCCGCCCTCCACCCCCGGTCGTTAAATCTGTCCAGCTAAACGACATTTAATTAAAACGTTGACGCTTAAACGTTGACGGGCGCGAAACTGCTAACGATTCGATTTCTTCTTGTTCCCCTTTTTTCTTCCCGTAGCTTTCCCCATTTTACGGCGTTTTGGATCGGTTCCAAAATCGTAAAATCGGTTAGGTGAAAGGAGGCCTGTGCCGGGCAGAATGCCTGACACGTTGCCCGGCCGCGAGCTCCCATCCCTCCGTCTGTCACCTTTTATAGGGTGGGGGGCTATCATTTTTTGATTTATTGGAAACACGCGGTGAGCTCTTAGTAAATTTATTAGCTAGTATTTCATTCCATATTACGATAAAAAAAGGATATTTATTTATTACAACGCGGAATTGATTGCGGAAAAATAATTTTGGAGGGCGGGAAGCATACAAATTAAAAGTAGGACTGCCATTTCTGTTATTATAGTTTATAGAACATAACTTATATCATATTTTAAATTAATGTTTAGCGTAATCGTGCGTTTGTATTTTATATGTGTCTTGATATAAGTAGTGGATCTAGAGTTAGGTCGCTTCTACTGTAGAATAGAGGAAATAAAACGGAGGTTTTTAGTCCTCAAATTTTATTTCGAATAACCGAAACTCTGAAAACTCAGTAGAACCTGCTTCTAGCCGGAAATAAATGATTGATTGAAGCGCATTCCTTTAATATTTTATAATTTTTAAACATTTAAAATTGCCATAATTATGCACAATAATACAGCAGCCGAATATATATTCAGTTCTATTTACAACTCACTTGTATGCAGTTTTTTTTGTTTTATATTTTGGTTGTCCTCAGTGTTGCCACTTAGTGGCGTTGAGGCGCAGTTTCACCGCCCGGTTCCAACTTTGTCATTACCGGTCGCCGTAAAGGGTTATTATCATGCAAATTTATATCGGCCTGACCGCCGTTATTAATTCAGAGTGCGCTCGCTCCCCCACCCGCCTCCGCTTACCGCCGCCGAGTGCCCGACAAAAGGCGGGTTCTTACCTCGGCTAAAAGCCAGTCGGAGTTCCTTCCCCCGCAGTTTTTGGAAATATTGAACTGCTGAAGGTGATTTCATGCAAAATGTTAAAAGAAACAAAGCAATTGCCGAGTAACTGAATAAAAATATTTCTTATTCGTGAATAGTTGAGCTTATCGAGTAAATAATTTAACGATGGCTAATTATAAAGGATTATATCAGCGAGAGTATTTTAAGTCTTCTGGTGAATTCTTCTTAATCTGTTGAATGGTTTCCTCAACTCTACTCATTAGTGTAATCTTCTTTAGCTAATTTAAAGTTTAAAGTTTGAATCGTGTTGTATTCGAAAAGCTTGAGTTCCACTGGGATAGAAGAACCATTTATCTGAACTACTACGTGCCCGATTAATTGTTAAATTCAGAATACTACAGAATCAATAATCCACATCCAGCATCCATCCCGTGACAATTGGATGTGCATTTCTGGAACTTAGTGTGGATACAAAACTTCCGGCCACAGGCAGTGGTAGTGATTGTGCCGCTAGAAAATGATTCGTAAATTCTTTAATCTTGTGTTAGTATGGAAACCATGTGAGGGACCTTATTTATAACCCCGTATATTATTAGTCATGCCATATTCTGCCACCGCTCGCTGATTGGTCTGATTCAGGACATTGGCCGATTCCCTTCTTGGAGAGTTAACCAAGTACGATTGTAATGACACCGTTCCACATCAAGGATTTATTTACAAATAATAACCGTTTGTGTTGTTTTATAGACGTTTGTGGAGTTAAAACAATTTATAGCTACGTTGTCAATTTAAATCTAGAATTTTGCGGATTTTCCAGTTGCGGGTTTTGCAAGACGATATAACTGAAAGGGCACGGCTATGCTTGTAATTTTTCGTTATGAATGCTCGGACGCTTCATTATTGGAGTTGGTTAGAAACTCCTGTGCACGGAGAGGTAGGGATATAACCTGGATATGAATACGTATGGGTCTAAATCGGGCCGAAGAGAGTTTCTCGTGTTATTCGAGGCGCTTATTGGGGGCCGCTATTTGATAGGGGGCCCGGTGTAGTATAGCGCCGCGGGGAGTGGGAATACTGGTTTCTCCCTGAGATTGGCGCGGCTGATAAAATTGAAATTTATGCGAAAACGGGCACGGACACCCGATCCCGGGGGGAGGGGGACCAGGGCCCGATACCTCTCGTTAAATTTGGCCGGCGCTATTGCTCTCATTTGATTCGGATAAGTATACAAGTATTGGAAAAGCCGTAAGGGTAAGATTGCCTTCATCAATAGCGACCGCAATTGAGAATGTTAGTTTACAAAGACTGTACATTAATGACGAAAATTTATTGCATCTTTTGTTAAAAGTAAGCAATAAGAAACTGTTAAAAAGATTTAGTTTATGATATTTTACGGGGAACAATGAAAGGATAACCCAGTACTTAATTCATAACGTTACTCTGAAATGAAAATAGAGCGAGAATTAAAACTAATTCTAAAAACAAGTTTATCTCGTAAATAATTCATGGCACTGGTCCTATGCGGTAATGGGGAAGAAGGTTTGGTAATTTCATAGGGTGTATCAATTAAGGGAACCCAGGTTTTTTTTTCTAGGGTTCAACCGCCAAGGACAAGCTCGAACATCTTACGGCACTATTTTATTGTCATTATTAACAAAAGAATGATTTTCCATCGCGATTCGCGTTTTTGGCCAATTGGTTCACCCGTTTCCACATAACTCATGCGACCGTTTAACATATTGCCATTATTGTTGATAATTGGTTCGAAAGATGTTTAAATTCAGAACTTGAGAGTGTTTGTAAATTTTCCGAGGGACAAGCACTTCCGCAAGAACCGGTATCGATCATGGGTCCGCCAAAGAAATAGTCTTTGCCATATCAGCAAATTTTAAATTGAAAGATCAGAGCGTACCCCGTAGACTCTCAACTCTGAATAAACTCAAGTGTTGTCGGGTATTCAATCTCCTACCGCCCCAATCACCATTGACGAAGGTGGGGTTACTGAAACCGGCCTAAGGTCAAACAGGCTGGAGAAAATTACACAAATCCAATAATAAATAACATTGATAATATAATGACAACTTATTTCCCTGAAATAAAATGCGTATTAAACACTAATTAATGCAGTCATGCTACGTTGTAATTCTACCGACTTAAAATGTCATTCTCTTCCGAAATATATATTTCGGATATTAAAATATTTATATCTTTAAACTTTATATTAAAATCGCACTTCTTTTGGTATATTTAAAGTTCAGAATGGGACGAAATCAAGTAGTGGCGACAGAAGAGAAGCACGAGATTTCCCCATCAATTTATTGCAACGTATTTTTCTGTGGGTTTATTACCGCTTTCGATATCTCTTGAAACGGACAACGCATCACCGGATACGTCCCCGTTGCAATTCCCTTTCTGACCTGTGCTGTAAACGGAGAATTGTTTAGAATGATGACTTCCTTGATTGGAAGGAACCGGTCGTTTCCACTGGCGAACGATTGACGGCCGCTCGACGGACGTTTTACAAGCAATCAAGAGAGCCGCTTCGTAACTCCTTTCGCTATATAAAAGGGCTAAACCACGAACTGGAGTGAGACATCTATATTTGGGGACAGTGATGAAGTTTCGAAAGCATGATATGTTTATCTAATGATTTAGTTTATCGTCCCTTCAGTTTATTATCGGCCGTCCTCTGCTTGATAATGAGAGCGAAAAAAATGTGCCTTATGAATAATTCGAACTTATTCCGAAGTGTCCTTTTATTCCTGACATCGTTTATTTTTTATTTTGACGAGAGACATTCGGAAAGTTCAGCCCCGCTAATTATGTGAATAGACACATAGAGAAGCTGCATGGCTAAGCAAAGTTGGAAAATTGAATAAAATGTCTTCGCAATTTCCTTCTATAACATGGAAGGACATCGGTTGCTTCACATTAGGGCTTTTTTGTATTACAAATTTAAACAAATATTTTTCTGGGACGTTTCTCCGATCCACCCTGGTTCCACAAAATCGATTCAGAACTTGTGTCTCTTCAAAGCCAGCGTATAAAGTTTGGGGGATGCCCGCGCTGTTCGACTGCCAGCCAAGTCCCCGCCCTCAGCGGGGGGCAGCAAACGCCCCTTGGGGATTTCTCACCAAGCGAAAAACTACAATTTCTCTTCGGCCGCCGTTCTTCAGTCCGCCCGCTGCTCATCCCTCGACCAAATTGGCCTTCATGACCCGGTATCGTGTATTGTATAGTCGGTGTATTGTATAATCGGTATAGTCGATTGTATATAAATTTAGCGGCCTCGGTCCGCCTATGCCCGTTATACCGGAACGGATTGCAGTAGGCGTTATTTTTGTTTGCTTAAGTTCCCTTTCGGTCGAAATTTGTTTCAGGGAAACTGGGCTTTTCGCCTGTTACTAGATTTATTTTTCTCGCACTACTTTCTTGTTTATATTACTCTCAATACTAACGTTGATTCCCAAAATAGAAATGTTTTATTTATCGAAAGCGGGTTTAAATTAAAACCACCCCGTTTAATCTGCCGGTAATGACAGGAAGATGTATGTGATAAATGGTATATTTGATGAATGGGATGATTAATAAATTTATAGTAAGGACTGTATCTATATAAAAGGGCCATCTATTACTTAGGGAAAAAATAAGGAAGTAAAAAAAAAACACGCCATGGAAATAATTATAAATTGTCCGAACGGTGCCACCCAGAGTCACGGATAGAACACATTAAAATTTGTGTGAATTATGGATACCATAGTCTGGTGAATACGAATCACTTCGGGGTTCACTTCGTGTCCATTGTCATACACCTCCCTGATGCGGTGGAATGCGGGGAAATATAATTTTCGGTTAATCTTTAAAAAAAAAAATGAAAGGAGCCCACTATATTTTTAGGCGCGTGCATTAGTATTCCCGGAGTGGAGGCGGGCCCAGCCACCATTGGGGTATTATACGGGGCCTTAGAAATGTTCTCCCTGTGCTCTGTGTGGGCCCGCGCCCCTCCTTTGATTAATGCCGTTTCCCCGGCTGCATTCCCAATTGAATCTTGCGGGCGTTGCCTCCGCCTCCTATTATACACTCTCCGGAACTTCTTCTCCGCGGATTGCGGACGGAAATTTCAAATACGGAATTCCACGACATGGCGTTAGATATATAGGATTGTAGGTCTATATCCGGCCCGATTCCTGTGTTTATAATAAGGTGATGTGTTTTCTTATGTCAAGTAGTCCTATTAGGTGTCTGAGTTCATCAGAACATTGAATAGCAATTTAAGTTTTGACAGGACTGAAATATTGTGGGACTTGATAAGACTTCTTAAAATGAATGAAATGTATTTCTGCTCATGCTGGAAAATGACTTCAGAAGTAATAATTTATAATTTCTATTTCAGGTTTTGGCTCGTAACGGCTGACGATCGGGGATACAACAGGAGGTGGTGCGTTGGGGGCTCGCGAGTGCGATAATTTTAAAGTGCGGTCGGGTCGTGATCGGTGCGCGGACAAGTGATTCGTACAACAGATGCCCGGAGAGGCGACGGTCTGAGTGCGCCCCGCCCCTAGGCCCACCTCCGCCCCCGATAGTGCCACCGCCGCCGCCGCCGCCCCCGAGGGGATAGCGCCCTCAAACCAGACTACAAGCAGTGGCCGGACCACCACCCAACCCCATTAGGTCTGATGGGGTGACTCCCAGGTGCCCCCATATACCAGGTAATTTATCCCTAATGATTATTAGCCATTTGACAAGAATATTTTAATCCTTCTCGAAGTAAGGAATATTACAAACTTTCCCTATATTATGGAGAACGAAAAGAATTATCTACCTCCTAGAACATTTCAGTGAGTCTTTTCATAAATGGTAACCCGTGGCATTTAATGTTTTATACTTTGAGAGAGCAACAACGTACCATAAATTGAGAGTTATATACGCACTGACGTATATTTAATGACGTATATAAGTAACCATCAATTTCTGATCATCGGTGTTTGATTACAAATTTTAGATATTATTGGAGAAATTTCGGCCCCAGAATAATACGAAAACGCTTTTCTTAAATAAACGATTTCCAAACAAAAAAGCATACGTGGTCCGGACGGATGATACCTGCAGTTAAATGAATAGTGCTACACCTCTTTCATGGGGAAGCAATTGGCTTTGGAGTCCCCCCCGCACAACCTCTCGAACCCCCCTAGAACGAGTTTCACAGATTCCCGAACTTCGGCACTTTCTTTCCCGGCACAGGGAAATAATAACGTCGAAAATATATATCGCCGAAAGCCGTAAACATATTTCCGGCGCTCAAATATTTTCTTCCCTTTCGGTTACCGGATCTGGGATGGCTGGCGGGCCTACAATGGGTACCAAATGAGGTGTGGCCATGCAAGGGCGGTGACCCGAACCAAGATAAACTTCCAGCCGAGTTGGGGACTTTGATTAAGTTCCCTTAACCGACCCCGACCCCTCCCATCCAGACGGCGGATCGCCCTCCTTAGATCTTTAATCAATCGCCTATTTGTCCTTGAATAACGTTAATAGTTGCCATCACATGAATTGGATTCGGAATCGTAAACAACTTATGATGTGTTCGATTAACCCGGCCGTTATTCCGAATAATTCCCTCTAGTGAGGGTGGGCTCAGTAATTTAAATTAATTAATGTTTTCCACTCAGAGTAATGTCGTATTAATTACTACAACACTAAACGAGAGAATTTGCAAGTACAATGGCGGTATGTTGGTATTGTGTCTTGATTCTCCCCATAAAAGAAAAGTGACACTTTGTCGATTTGTTATTTCAAATCCTCGTTGTCTGGGCTACAGCCTGCAGGAGATGCCGGAGCGTTTAAGCCGCCGTAGAGGATCGTTAAGAGAGAAGAGAGATTCGTTGGTAAAATTAGGACGGAGGAGAATGGAATTTCAGGAACCGGAATTTTAAAATTTCGATGACTTATTCACGAACTAGAATACATTTATACTGTTAAGAATAAAAAACAATAAGTCGGCCAATCGGACTGCCCAATCCTTTGCTAATAGTCACAGTAGGACGAGGCCATGAATGTCCTCGTTAAAAATAACACGTAGGTCTAAGAAATGTGACTTTCCTCATTTTCAAATATAACTTCTCTATAACAGCTTTAAAAGCGTGTACGTTTCGTTTGCTTTGTAATTTGGTCGGAACGCAACGTCTTT
The DNA here is from genome assembly GCA_019843655.1 of Lethocerus indicus. Classification (NCBI taxonomy): domain Eukaryota; kingdom Metazoa; phylum Arthropoda; class Insecta; order Hemiptera; family Belostomatidae; genus Lethocerus; species Lethocerus indicus. The sequence continues at coordinate 16,487,978 of JACDQD010000008.1, forward strand.
CTTTGGGGTTCCAACTATGAATACGCTCGTTAAAGCCAAACTGAAGAGCTGAAATATTCTTAAAGAACCTGTATGGATGTAAAGTGTGTTTCAATACCTTATTTGACTGCCAATTTATTTTACTCGACATCGGAAATGTGAACTCTTTTTCCTCATACATTTTCTCGGAATGTTCTCTCTAATGGGTTTCATCGACGGTTTACCCTTGTTTACACTTTTTTTTAATTTAAAAACTGTTATTGTACTTAGATATAATTTTAGAAGATTATTTAAGCTATAAAATAAAAATCTCTATTTCGGAACCCATTACGGTGCCTTTCTACTAATAGCTTTAGGTAGTTATTTGCGGGCAAAAATGAACTTTCGTAGGGAGTAGTTATGTTACGAGTCGGTATCTCGAATATGAAATTCCCATGTACCTATAGAAGTAAACACGAGACATGTTCGTTCCACCTCAAGATAAGCGCCAGCGTTTACGCGCGATCAGTTCGCCAGTTACGAAACCGTCACTTCGGTACATTAAAGTCTGGTAAAAATAGGCTATCTCGTTCAGAGGCCGGCTCTGGCTTGCGGGCCGGCAGGCGGTATCACCCGGGGGTTGTTAGCTGCCCCTTTCTCCTGGTTGCGTAACGGAGATTGCGATTTTTAGTGTCTTGTGCCCGACTGGAGAGTGCCCGACTCCGTCCATTTAGAAAGTCACTTCCGACCATCATCGATTATGTGCAGTCGTCAACAACAAATAAATAAATATAATATTTTTCAACTCTCCCTTATTTGGCCCTGAGCAAAGTTGTTTGTTCCGCACTAGCTTTCCTATGTACACGTTTCACTTATTTGTAGATTGTCCAATTCTAGCTGAATATAGACTATTTTGGTACGTGTTACCGAATGTTGCATTAAGTTATATTAACGGAAAATGCCCGGAAACACACTCACTCATCTGACGTTAATTTACCCAAGGAATACGTAGTTTTAGTAGAAAGAAGAATGTATTTACTCATTTATTTTTTTGTTTAATAAAAGCGTCTATTATTATATAGAAGCAAAACAAATGGGAGCAACAGCCTTCCAGCGGCCTCAATAGGCTCTGACCTAGGGCACTCGGTCATACACACCAGACCGTACCCGTTCTATGACTTACCTTAGCGTTTATTATTATTCATAAGTTCGTAAAATCATAATGTCGATGTTAATCTGTTAATGTCGTTGGTTTTACTGCGAATACCTAATTCAGTGTCCGCAGAATGGGCTGTCAATGAAGCGTCGCTTCTTCACTGGTTCCTGTAATGGTATATTTAGCGGCAACCCCCATTTAAAAATAACCGAATCAAATTTTTCAATGAATAACAATGCCTCGGAATGAAGACCCTCCTAAATTACGTTCAAAATATCGTTCGGACCGTAACGAACGTAAAATTGAAAATTGATTCATCGAAATATTCATGACCAGTGTTCAGTAACCCGATTGATTGTGTACGGTTTTCGGAACGCTACAAAATTAATTTAGCGGACAGCATAAAACTTCGGTATCGAATGGAGGATTGTCTCACGAATCCGAACGGGTGACTAAAATGTGACTAAAAACCGCGACGACATCTCGGCTGGGACTATCGCGGTTTTACGGGCGGACTGGCACAGTCAGCTCGACACTTGAGAATAGCTAGCTCTCTAGCCCGGCAGAGTCTCATATCGCGGCCACTGCAGTTCACTGGAAGTGTATCACTTTCACTCCTCGCTCTCTGATCTTTCACATTTCGGGCCGCCCTCCTTGATGCAGAGTGCTGCGGTCAGCCATTTTAGCACTCCTGGCGCCATTTTAGAACGTTCTCTATTTTCTTCGGGGCCTTGGACCTCTCGAAAATAAATTATTTTAGTCCTCTTTACGAGAGAAACGGCGTCTGTATTTAGTATATTATCAGGCCTTATCCTCTCCGGTCCCAGATCCACGTCATATCCTAACCATGGTTTCATATTTAATAGTTACAATTTTGTCGTAGTTTAGTATTAAATCTGAAAACCCTAATCTTAATACCTGCATACTATACAATAATTTATTAAACCTAACGCTATCCATCCGTTTAGGATTTTTTGACTAGTCATTATAATAACATTTTCCATACTGTATGATATAGAGAGGATCCCTTAGACTCTAAACCATGAACGTCAGTATAAAGTACAGCTTTCTAACTGGCAAAATTCCCATTATAACGGGATAAAGTTGAGAGGAAAAGTCGAAGGAAAGTCAGACAATGGGGCAGTGGCTGGGAATTCATATTTGTTGGTGGCGAGATCTTTGGAATCCAGAAATTTAGAATTAGATTAGTGGTTTCTATCAATAAAACCTTTCTAGGTGTCAGAGTCGTTGGTCGAAATGATCTCTGGCGGACGGAGCTCGTCAGGTATAATGTTTCCTCGCGAGTATTCTACAACTAGAGTACTCCGTTTCATGCCTTTATTTAAACACTGGTAGGGTATTTTTAAATGCTTTAGGTGGACCTGGTTTTGGCTTGGGCGGTGGCTCGGTTCGTCACGGGGTATTCCTTTGATCGATGACCCGGCTGGTCTTGTAGGATTTATTCCTCTAGGTCGGCTCTATTGTCGGACCACCGCGTCCTTGCCCCCTTCCGACCACTCTTTATCTCTCTCTCTTCTCTCCTCCTCTTCTGTTTCCCATATTTCACAAAAAATGCGTAATCGTGTAATTACCCTTGCTGTAATGTCAGACTCTGACATGGAGCGAACTAGATGTTAAAATCCTTTTTATTTATGAATGCTTTGCTCTCCACGAAACATACGAGAACGTACTATAATATATCGATACTTCAGTTACATAATTCTGGCACCAAACCAGGGAATCCAGATAGGAGGTTGCAATAATTAAGGTATTACAAACAACACTCTAAATGTTCATATATTCGGAATGTATAAATTAAATTGAAAATTAATTCCTTCCAGTTCGGTTGAAGGTAAACCCTTACCTGCCACATGAAAATACGGCCGACTTAGTCCCACATTGAGAGATGGACCGAAGAATGCTTTTGGTGCCGAACATGACAAGTAATAACAGATGCCGCCCGTTATCGGGAAGTTGGCAGCCTGTAATAAGGTTCGTGAAGCCCCCCGCCATCTCACCCCCCACCCGCTTTGACTCACGAGCTTAGCGTTTTCAGTCAGGCAGCGGAAGCGGATCCTGGTCCTGATCTTTAATAGAATCTTTAATTCCTACTCGAGTACATGTCGGTATATAATTAAAGAGTTAATTGTCCCCTCCATTTTATCAGAGTACTCGCGGTACCCGCCTCGGGAGGATAATCGATTTTTTTTTTGTTTCGTGCCGGCCCCGCTCTACTTCGAGGTCCAGGCGTTTACAATCTTATCATCGCTTACGTATGTGGGGCCTAAGTTATGCATTAAGACGTCCGTAGGTAATTATTCTGAATTATAGTTCTGTACTTGCGATTATATAATGCGGGCATTAGCTCTTATCCGGTGATCTCCTTTCTGTTGGGATTCTTTTATTTTTGCGTGCGCTCCATTTCCTGAATTGCGTAGAGCTAAAATTCGTTGCACTTGGTCCTGTTCTTTCCATTGGGGAAGGAGCTTCACTCTTTATTTTTCTCATTTCTTATTATCTCCTCTGTGGACTATCCCTCAAAGCTTTAATTTCAGGCGTTATTTTTTTGTATGACATCCTCATAATTCAGTAAGAAAACAGTTTACGTAAATTAATATTTCGAATTTTATTACTTCAAAGAAAAATAAATGTTAAATCGTAATGTTTAGGGTTCCGTCACAGAAATGTTGTAGATCAGATCTCGCCGCTGAACTATGCCCCAGTATGGACAACATTGGGCTTCATCTTTAAGGTCCGGTGGCGTACCGAATTTTCCTTCAATCGCATTTTATATATTTCCTGTTTTCTTTTGATGGCCGCCTAGTTTCGACTCAGTTGGAAAGCGTAGGGTGCCATTCATCGATGACAGAAGCCTGTCCCTCGAAAGGGAATCCCCGATTGGCGGTGGCCCGTCGTCCCTTTCCACAGTGACTCACCGCCACGGGAGACTCATACGCAAATAGCCGGCCGTTTAGAAATAGACGCCGGGCTGCGGCCTTCCCCCCGCTCAGGCACGCGGTTGTTTGTTCCTTAACCGGCTTTCGGGTGGCTCGTATCTACTATTTTTATCCTTGGCCCGTGCTCCTCTGGCGGGCTTCTCTCCCTACCTCCCTCTCTCTCTCTCTCGCTCACAAGGGCGTCTACTGGTTGCGCCAGTTTAATTGGTAAATTTTCGCAGAACGTCCCCCGCAACGACGCAGTCACCGAAAGTCCCCCCTCCCTTTTGCCCTCCTCACCCCGTCTGGGGGGGGGTCTTTTTCAATTTGGGAGATTTAAATGGGGCTTCGCTCGCCCGTGGAAAATTCTGCACCAGGTCCCGAGTGTCGCCCGGGAGGTCTATTTCCGGAATGGAATTCGAACTTCGGGGGGAAATTCCTATGTGGAGTTGAATTTTTCCTGATATTCGAAGTAAAGATTACTACTGCGGTTGCTGAACGTATATCCTACCAAAATAAAGTAGAACTACGGAGAACGCTTCTTCGTCATAATTTTTCATATTTGCGCTCACTTCTTGAAATAATGTAGCGTTTGACACCGATCGTATTTGGCAATTCCCTGTAATATTTTAATAAATTCGCTTCGCGGTGATTATTTAAATGTTCGAATCATCAAATTTTCAACACTGAATTAAATTGATAAAGTATTTTCCAAGGCAGTGCAATGATTTCTGATAACTTCCGAAAATTATATATTTCGAGTATAATGTTCAATACCTATTACCTGCATGATCTAGCACCCTAGTGATAAAACGCATTAGAGAACATTAAATATGGTTCTGAACGAATCAAATTTGAAACCAACAAAATATCTGATTATACTCTTTTTTGTCCGCTATTCCCGTTAGGACTAATCAAACGAATAAAAAATTAAGGTTTATAAGAATCGTGCTTTATACGGAAATAAAGCATGTGTTCGCGGGGTCTTGACGGGGGGAGGGGAAAGACGAATCGTAAGGGAGAAACGTTAGTCATCCCTTATTGCCATGATGACGTCCCGATGGGAGAAAATCCTCGAGGGGCGGCCGTTCATCGTCCCAATGATAAAATGGGCGAGCGACCCTCCACAGTCTGGCATTATTGCGGTATTCGGATTCGATTGACGTACGCACTATTAGAAATTAGATTCATTGAAAGTAGGGCGCATTCGGGGTTTTTGAAATAAAAGAAAACATAACTTAACCTTATTGGTATATAAGTGGCAAGCTTAATATGAAATATATTAAACTAAATTCCAACAGAACTCATGGTATATGAATCGCTGACCCCGTAACTTCTTTTTAGGTAAATATTTGATCTATTATATTTGTGTGGAGTGACATAAAAAAATCCTTCGTCACGCAGTACGCTGGAGATAGGGCAGTATAAAGCGTCCCCCTCTTCTGAGGCCATCGCCCCGTACTAATGGATCGAGAACTCCCCCGGGCCAAGTCCCAGGTTGTATAAAGGCAATCGTAAATGAGTTTCATTTTCTTCTGCCAGATCTTGGGGTATTTCCCGCCCCCCCTTCTTTCTTTCCTTTTTTTTATCGCCGACTCTTCCAAAAAGTTTGTCCCTTTTTATTATAGTAGGTAGGCCTTGCGAATGGAGTCGGTTGGACCCTGGGGGAAATTTCGAATCGATTTTATGACTCATTCTTTTTTTTTACTTCTTTCGCTGCCGCAATTTGGCTTTGGGCCGTTGTCGTTGGGCCTCAGAGGAAATGGCCTCGAGCGGAGGGTGCATTCGGTAACGCCCAGTGTTATAGCTGAACGAAGACACTGTCGGTCAAATTTTCATGTATCTGTGGATTTACCTTTATTATCATATAATAATGATGGTGGTAATAATAATTTTATTTGTTATTTTATAATATTATTTGTTATTATTAATGTTATTTGATATTTTATAATGTCTCTCGTATGAACACAATCTTGATTGACGTGTCCATGCTGCCCAACGAAAAATTATTATTACAGAAATTGTGTCCGAAACCGGATCCCTGGATGTTTCAATAGAAAGACCGCCGGAAGCTCAGGTCCGCAGGACGAAATACATTGTAGTTACGGAATGGATGATAAAGGAGGCCAAGGAAAAAAAAGGAAGACAACACGAACTCATTGTCCTTCCGCGGCCCTTTATCATGTCCTCCGCCGGGACGCATAATTATATTAAAGGGAATAATAAATTTCCCCCTTTTTCGGTTCGTGTCGGCGTCACGCCACGCTCTCGACGTCGCGGTGCTCTCGAAAATTCTGTTGTGTATTCCGCCCTCGACTCTACCGCATAAACCACAGCTCCAGGATTTTATTTATGCACATTCACGTTTCGTATTAATATTAAAGTCAGTTGGTTTATAAACGGGTACTTAGCCCGGATTTTTAGGTTAAATCCAGTTGCTATTGAACACAACGAGGAACAATTCGATTCGCGCACCCACCCTGATTTTCTGCAGCATGCAATTCGTAATCCCGGTTCGAACGTGCTAATGAGGATTAAATTGTGAGTTAGAAACATTGATTTGCAATTGGTAATACCCTGTGTCGGTACTTCAGACACAAAGTAGACCACTTTTATGGTGATCGAGTCCTTTAAAATAGAGGTAATTAAATAAAAGGAAAAGTGTCCCTAACGACGATTCGCGGGGAGAAACCAACGGCAAGATTGAATTCGTAGGATTAGTTCAGAATGCGATCGGTAGGTGAAACAAGGCAATGTTTACAGGATATGCCGAAGTGCCGGGAAGTGACAAGAAAGAAATGGGGAATTTTTGACCGAGTCGAAGCAGCCGACTTGTAGGGGAATGGGAAATTTTTGTTGATGGCGGGTGGAGGGGGGTCCGCCCGGAGGCAGACTGTCCGACCTAGTTTGCCGATATCATAATACTCGTCTGGCCGACACGCGATATTTCACCGGCCGTTCGAAACTGCCTTCCCCGTGCCAAATGACTGTCCGCTCTGTTGCCCCTTCGTTGGCCCAAACGTAACCGTGGCATAGGCCATCGGATGTTCTGGTTAATTCGACTAGGAAAGCACTCCCCCCCCCCCTCCCGGGTGCCATAATTATGCGGTGGTCCTCATTCCGAGGAAAGTCTTTTAACCATTGCACTCCTTCATTTCGGACTAGTTATAATAGAATTTAAAAATTAAGTAACAAGAAGAAAATTGAACGATTTTACGTACTCCATAGCTTTATTTGCTTCCAGTGAGTCATAATTATAATGAAACCAACACTATGTGTTTATTGACCTAAAATAATGTTTAGTTCAACGGTAATTCGAAATTATACATAAGAAACTGTGGCCGTAATTTAAATTGGTTTCTAAATCGGTTTGGCCGATAGCTCGACCAATATTCATCCGGTACCCCTCCCACGCGACGCTGAGTTCAGAATTGCGGTGACGACTGTAAATGTAAACAAAACCGTTTTAAACCCACTGTGGGGCGGAGTTGGAAAACATTCGACTAATGAAATTTAAATTGGTGAAGAGTTTTCAACCACTGTTAGCCATCCGGCGTTAAATTGGCCCCTGGGCTCAGACGGGAGATGCTGGAGTCGCAGCGGTTTGAACTTTCTTACTGGTTTTTCATTATATAAGACCAAATGGCTGGGCCCACTAGGATAAATTGAAGGTCGCCTATATTAGGGACTTCCAATGGGGATTAAAAAAGTATTATCAGTTTGGATTTAAGAAAGCGGTCTAATGTTATATGCGTATTACGGACTTCAGAATTATAATCACTAATTTACAAAGAGTCAGGGTTTTTAGCTGCCTCCCAAATAGTTAACAATTACCTCTCTTATATTACGTGTTCCATTATTATACTGATAGTTCTGCATAATAATGAAATGGGACAACATTTATGTAGATAGTTTTAAATACTCATTATAAATGATTGTAGGTGCGATAAAGCAAGGGAAATTACCCCATGATTTAGTTTTAATATTTTGACCGCCCGGTTGTATAACTGGTATGTAATATTAAGCAAAAACACACCGTGCATTTATGTATGAGAATGTAAGTCTACCACCTTGCGATTATAAATTTTATCTAGGTTCATTAATTTACTGGTAAAATAATACTGAATAATTGATAGAATTACTCAAATCATATTAGTGATACTGATTTTTACCGGACCTAATTTTTCTGCCCCACTAGTAATTGGTAAAGCTTGTCGACAACTGAAATCTCATATTGTGACCCTCATTTCCATTTAACCTTTCGGCAATTCCCTTTTGTTATTACTTAAATATTCCTTTTTTAAAAAGGCGGACCTAAGTCGAAACGCTATAATGCAATGTTTGGTCTGGCGAGAAATAGACGATGGAAAAAAAAGGACTGGGTCGATGGCAGCAATCCGTAATTACAGAGCTCGGCGGCAAAAATACGCCGCCCCTTTTCAGACCACCAACGCCGACTTCATTTTCTCCAATTTCTCGTCCCTAAAATTTTAAATAACAACGTTCTAACAGTTAACATTCGACTGTAAATTCTCAGAAAATTCATAAAAAATATGAAACGCCAAAATTACCTATAGGTGTTTGTAGTAAAGGAGACGATTGACCACCTAAGGTAGCCCACACACAGACTATTATTCCTGAATCGTACTTCACTCACTTATTTATTAATTGAAATACTCGTGATTTCAGTGTTTTGAATGGATTTTCGTATTTTCAACTTGAACGTTTAATTACTCTGAATGTGTAAGGGAATGTGTGACGAATAATACGGAATCAACACAGCAGGAGTTTTCGTATGATATCTTCTTATTGTACCCAAAATTTTAATTCATAAAAGAATTTCCGAAAATACGGCCGGAAAATGTCTGTAACTCTTTTTTATGTTAAATAATGACGATAATATGCCTTAAACGCTCCACAAGCGCTGAGTTTGCCTTGAATTTATCCCTGTGAATACATGGCATAGCAGGCTAGACGATGAGGCGCGTGTAAGCTCTTAAGGTTGATATTAGTTTTCAGTTATTACATTTTTTCCAATCAAAGTGCAGAAAGTTCGGTGCTTATTTCATTTAGACGTGGCAGGACTGGGCTCGAATGTATTCGATCACCGAGATTATGGCGAAAAGCCGAAATCGATAGTGCTCGTGTAGAAAAACATACATGTATGTTTTTTTTTAACGGACGATTCTCATATGCGATATCTGGCGTCAAAGCCGCCAACAGTGCTGCGGGAATAAATTGGATTCCCATTGTAGAAAGGGAGAGTTTTTATTCTGTGCCGCTTTTTACCCTCTATCGGTGTGATGCATTCTATCAGGTGTAAATTTACGGTAAAGCGCTGCAGCAATTATTTATACTTTGTAGAATCCTTTTTGTACAATTTCATAATAAAATCTTCAATTGCGACAGCTTCCTCGTTAACCAAGGAACCGAGAGAATTTTTCATTCAATTTCATTGTTTGAATTTATTACAATCTGTGTGTGAACTACTATTAGCAAACCCTATTTATAAACTACTAACTACTACATATTCGAAACACTCCTTCAGTTTGTTCGCATCCAGAACCTACTCTCATTATATACGCGATTCTAGCCCTTGTACTGAGGGTTGGCGGCGCTTCATATTTACTGCTACTTGTTTAATAGGAGCAGTTGTTATGGAACAGAGTACAGAATTGCCATCTAATGATTGCACTGAAGTTGTTTGAACTCCTGTCGTTATCACTTAAAGTTAGCAACTCAAGGAAAATTAGGACTGTTCCCTTCTAATCACTAGGCTATACGGGGTTCAAAGCACAAACTACTTCGGCTTTATTCTTTTATGCATTTCTAAAAGTCCCTATGTGGGACTGTATTAATGCTGTCTCTTTTTTATTTTCCTACTGTTCTTATCTGTTTTTATATTATGTGTGCAAATTAGATGCAAAAACATTCAACAATGCTTTCTTGACTGATTCAAAAATACCTGAACATAGAACCAACAATACAATGAATAACAGAAATCTAGCTTTTTTCAAAATAATATCGTCTGTCGTTGTCATTTCTTTATTTATTGACTCAATTACTATGATTAAAATTCAAGTTATTTGTTTTTGGCGTGAATGTTATGTGTTGTAAGAGCCACTATATCCTGTCTGAATTGATTTTAATTGTCTTTAGGCGCCATTAATGTACTATAATTTGTCTTTGTCTAATCCACATCGCAAACAATAATGAATTTCGAAAACATCGATTCTTACACTTCCGATAGGCCCGAAGTATAATTTTCGCAAAAACTAAAATCAGTTGTAAAGCTCGGTTATAAGCATCCAGTGCATACGCGCTCCTTCTTGGAATTGTAAATCCGCAGTCGGCCCCCCCACTGTGAAATAATTATTTTTATAGACCGTTGCATCAATTGCTTCCAAGCAAACACCGCTGGCGGACGATTTGCAGCTTGATCAAGTCCAACTATCTCCCAAGATCTGTTAATATTTAACCTTCATATCGTAGGGAACTTTCCGATATAACATTACGCTTGCTCGAAGTTTTGAAGAAAAATTGCCCTGCACCCCGCTTACTATATATTTTAGTGCCGCACTTAATCGTATACGCAAATATTTAAGAGTCGGACTTGTCGAGTCTGCAATTGTCTTAAGTCCAGGCATGAGGTGACCGCGGCCGAAGTTAATTATTTTGCTTCACGTCTGCCTAAGTCCGGTAGAGCGACTTGGTTGTTGCTGTGGGGGACTTTTCTGATTGTGTGCCGTCGGACCGTGTTCGAGGTCTAGCCCGGGCCCGTGCCCACGCCCGCCTTTTGGGAGTCCAATAACTCCTCATGTATTTATTCATACGGAAGGCGTAGAGGGAGAGAGAGAGGGAGAGAAAAAATGAAAGGAGTAATGGGATAATGGCATGGCGTACGCGCCGGCCGTATTAACATGTGAGCCCGGGGACAGTGGCCGTTAACGAAGCCCGCGTAAGGGCCCCCGCCGGAGCCGTGGTTTGAATATCTGTTCAGCTTGAATACATATTTCATCACCGGCGGATGTTAACGAAACATGAAGCACACACACCCGACGGCAAGTCCGACGGGATTTGAAAGTAACAGGTTATATATATTAACACACACATTCCAGGATGTGTAACAGATTTGGTGGAAACGTTTTTTCGAACTTATGAAGGAACATTCAAAATATTTCTGTAAACCTATAATAGGCTCAATGAGATTAATTTGAGTGAGTGAATGAGTTTCATTAATATTGGTTCTAAGGTCTATTTTTTAAAGAGGTATTTTTACAGTTCCATGTAATAAGGACTGTGCACGTATCTCCCTTGTTTATCGCGGGCCAAAATTTAATATGGGTTTGATAGATATATTGATGACACCAACTTAGTTTGTCCACATGCTTTCTTTTCCCAACGTTTGGCGTCTGAATATACAGTATTGAAATTATGAATTCAATCGCTTAGTAGTTAGAATTTAAATATGAAATGATTACAGTCTGACAAAGACAGGAGTCAAAACCGAGACCTGAATATCGTCCCGGGGTCGCCGTTCTGGGCCCCCACTGGGAACCAGCGAGGAGCCACTCGCATGTCGGGATTTGAAATGACCTCATTTAAATCCAGAACCATCGAATATATTTCCACGTCAGCCCAGTCTACCAGATGCATCGCGGCGTTGCGCAACAACAGTGTTGTTTGTTACATTTATAATAACTTACCGCCCACTCGCCCCCCCATCATTCCCATACGCGTATCGGCGATCTGACGACGAGGAAACTTATATTTGCATTCAGGACTTAAGGCCGCATTCCCGACGCATCCTGAAGTCCTTCACAGGTTTTTCGATTGCGAAACACCGCCTTGAACTTCATTCCTCGAATTTCCACGGGCGGCGCTGGAATTGAAAGAAGATCCGGTTTCCGGGATCGAACCCTTATAGAGAAATCTAAAAAATCCGATCCGCCCTTCTGGTATTCCAGATCATCTCCAATCTCTTAATAGGAAGAATATTATTAGCTACGGGTACGTTTAATTTGGCGGTTTAATCATCGCACAACAATGTCACAGCATCGTACTAACAATCATCGTAAAACATTCAGAAAAGACAATTTCTCGGACACACTTGCATAATAATACAACATCCTGCGACAATCTTAAACATAGCAGTGTTTAATATACTTATTATTTAAATGAATTATACAATTTTATATGTATGTGCCTATAAATTGATTTATGAAATAAATCCCAGTTGCCATATCAATTTTTAACGATGATAAATAGTGGGCATGTGTATGTAGGAGTGAAAACTATCCCACGTTTTTTTAGCATTGCTTCACTCCCCCTTCGCGTATAATCTGCGCAACCAGATGCAGTGTCTTGTGCAATGCATTATTTAAATTTAGTTAATATCGCAGACGGTAAAGTTCCACTCTGATTGTCTGTACGATGGGATATTACTCTCTAGCGATTGCGGGTATCGTACTTGTATAGTACTTATGAGAAACGTGTCAGCTTGATGCCTGTTAATTCATCATCTGAAATACAAGAAATAAATAACATTTGAACAGTGTATTACAGTACCATGGGATTTGTGTATTTAATTAACACCAGTGGAAAGAGGATCTAAATTCATGGACTGTGCGAAATAAGAAGTCAGTATTAAATAAATCGTCGTTATACTGCTTGTAACATCGAAGCATTAAATGGATCTTCAATAATGCAATGGTGTCTATAAATAATTTTAAAAAATATGTCTGATAATGATTTCCGGCATGGCTTACTACGCTGTTAGGTTTTTAAACAGACCTTTTCTCGAGTAATTAATTTAGTTGTTTGTACAGAAATTATCCGTGTCCCAAATTACATACCTATGTACACAGAAAGGTGTACTGTACACTTTTTAATACTCGCATAAGTTTAATGAATAAAGGATAGTTGTAAATTGCGCAGCTTAGTGATCACATTGTTTCAGTTTTATCGACTGGTTCGGGTCAGGGTATTTTCTGCCATTTAAATTAAACAACAAATCTCTCATTATAATATTAACCAAATTTTTTGACCTCCTTTTGTTTGCTACAGCATTTGTTCCTGTAGTATACGTGAAGTATGGGCTAGGGGTGCTAATCATTCAGGTCATTTATGTAGACGTTTCGTTAGAAACTTAGGTTTATTAGTTTAGCTTACAATCGGAACTGAATAATTACTGCGTGACAAAGTCAGGCTGCTATCTTTATTATCTACCCCTGCCTTCAGCTGTTTAACCGACAGATACATTTTTCTGCCCCCCCTGAACAATTTTCTGCCTACTCAAATCTGGGTCTGGGCGGCTTGGGGGCGGTTCGGGGGCGGTAGTCAGTTGTGCAATGCCTCCGCCCTAATCGCCGCCCGTTTTATCGACCGCGAAATTGCTTTATTGTCGCTTATAAATATTAATGGGGCGATGTGATATTTTTCGTTGGCACCGTCGCCCTGTCAAGGGGGTGGGTGGGGAAGTGGGCTTTTCGTTCGGCCGTATGATGCAAACGGCGGTGACTGTGTTCACAGGTAGCCGAACACTGGTAGATAATTAATTCCTGAGCAAGTAAGAATGTGGAACATGCAGTGTTTCCGGCAAAATAGATTTATGTCGCGATACAAGTTATGGATTACAAATAAAAATTACCACAATTATTTTTTAATAATATATTCAGATATTATTAAAAATGATGATAGTCGACGAAAATGAAATACGATATAAAATTAAATTAAATTCTAAATAAGATTTCTTTAATGGCTCTACGTCCATAGTTTCGGTTTATTACATTAATTTACGCATTAGATTTTGTTTTACAAGCGGTTAACTGTTACCACCGCCTGAGAATGCTTTGTCCCATTCCCTTGTTTGATACAGCGAGCCAGCGTTGGCACTCCCTTTCTTGCTGTCTATTACACAACGAGGTTTAATCCGCGGCCCTGAGCGTTTCAGCCTGCGGACTTTGAACGTCATAAGTTCGGTATGATATCATTGCGGACAGAGTCCCCAAGGCCACTCATTAAAGGAGGTGTGGAAGAATGAATTAGCATCGCTGATTCATCTAGTACCCCCGCCCCCCCTGTTTTTGTTCAAGTTTTAATGCGCTTTTGATGATCGTGACCGCAATCCGAAATTAATTCAGCTGTAATTACTTAGTAGTAATTCGGAATACCTGTCTTGTGGTCTGCGTGGGGTAGAAATGGAATACAGTATATATCGCGTTCTTCTGCCTCCTCTCGTTGGTTTGGTCTTTTGCTAGACCGGTTTCGGCTGTTCGCCATCTTCAGTAGCAGTGTGTGTCACTTTGGTACATGGGACTTTCCAAAAACAACCAAGTTAGGTGTAGCACACCTTCTTGCCTGAGTTAAGAGTATGGAAAAATCCAATATTATTATAAATATGCGCGTCTATTGTAACGTGCGTATGTTCCTCTTTTGAATGTGTTAACAGATTATTGATTCATTAATTAATTTACAACTGAATTAAAAAGCACAGCCCCTCGGTGGATCAAGTGACTGTGGTTACCTAAGTAATTATACTTTATTTGTCTTTGAGGCGTTCTTCAAACGTGAGGGGAATACGGACCCACGAGGGTATAAACGGCCCCAGGGTAATGTTTCTCGTACTTCGGAGGGCTTCTAATTATTAGATTTGGGAATACGTTGCCAAGCCGGGCGTTACTGCAATTTTCTTTCACATGAGTGTTTCACATAGCTCAGTAAGAGATGGGCGCACTAATTAAGGGCGGACGTAGGAAGTATCCGGTGAAACTTCGCGGCATGCTCGGGGGTAGTCTATTTTAATTTAACATGCCGAACTTCGCCCGAAAAACAAACAGGAGTTTTAGACTAAATTGCAAGTTTCTTACACACCGCCCTTGACCTCGATCCATCGGTGAAATTCGCGGAAAATGTGTCCAGTTGTTTTCCCGTCATTCAAGTACCGTGAAACTATATATAATTTTAAGCTATCAACCGTCCCATTGAGGGTAATTCTCTCCGATTGAAATTTGCAATTGTTCATTAATTTTTAGTTTCAGAATTTTCCTGTTTGGATCTTTTACCAGTCCGCAGGTTGTGAATAGAACGCCCAAATTTTCCATAACAACACTCATAATTCAATCCTGCATTAATCATTGATTCCAATATGGTTTTAAGAATCTAACTATTGCCACAATCCGGAATTCATTTCAATTGTATGGTATTCACTTTACCACTACTCTTGTACTTGCATTATACAAACTTATTGATGTATTTAAATCGTAATATTCATGATTAAAATGTTATTATTTAATGAGAATATTTTTTAAATGATTACTTACATGGATAATTTCTTCTTGGTATAATATACTGATAAGGAAATTATTATTTCTTATTTTATCCTTTTTCCAAGTTTGTGGAATATACATTTACCTTCTCATTTCCTTTCCTTTGTCGACTCCATGGTGTGCAATGAACCGCCATATTAAATTCGATTGAACTTTAGTACTGAACGAAGGATTATTGGACGAAATTAATCGCGACCTATAATCCACGTTTCACACTTTTCAGATCGACTGCTAGAATCGCCGTTTCTATATAAGATTCGTAGAATTTTCTCGTCGTCAAACTGTTTTACTCGTTGATAAACAAAGAAATAATGGCGCGCAATTGGTTCGTGGTATATGATTCGTTCTAATTAGTAAATAAAATAATAAAATTACTGATGATTTGTGATTGGTGTAATAATTATTGCTTAATATATGCTCCATATCGCCCCTTTCACTAAATAGATTCCCTTGTTCTTTATTTGATATCTATCGGGTTGGAGGACAGTACTGCTGGCCGCAGTTCCTATCGATAGTGGTCTATTGTTTCTGTATATCACCGATAGGCCGACCTCACACTCTACGGCGGTGCACCACGGCCCGGTAGACTCGTACAATCGGTCTCTCCCGGCCGCGGATAATAACGTCGTAAAACAAATCTGGAAATAGATTGGGCGAACAATCGGCTTCAAATGTGCATCGGGGCCTCCTTCACTCGCCGCTCGTTCGGGGCGATCGTTATCGCGGCGGTTATTTATTTGAAATGATAGTCGCGACCCGGCCCCGAACTAGGCGACCGGGGGCCATCATCCCACGATCCCCCTTGCACGTTTTACAATTCGGAACACTATAATTTCGTCTAATAAATATGGCACTCTGCAATGTGTTCATTAAAACATTGATAAATTCAGTCTTCAAATTTTCATTGCATTCTTTTCTTCGTCTTCGCTGAGCAACCGATTTCACCCGCAGCGAAGAGAGCCGTATGCAAGTCGTGAGATATGGTGGAATGGATATTGCCTATGACGAAATCGTAGATGAGCGGAGATTGCGGAGCCCGGGAGAAATCATGAAAATCCCGTTTCGTTGCCACAATCTGAAACGGATTCCCAGTACGCTGTCGGCTTCCTTAGCCGCGCCAGCGTCTTTATTGCAGCCGATAACGTAGTAATTACAACCTGTACATATATTCTACGGCGCGTATAAAAGGAGAAACAGACACTGTAGCGATTTTAAAGTATCCCTTTCACAGATTCCGAGGGGGACTGACCAGCGGTAAGAATGAAGCCGACATGGGGCCGTTTAACGATTCTGAAAGTACCTTCTGTACCATTTGAATAGGTGCGTAAATAGAACTACGGAAAACTGTCTACTTGGTGTAGAATATTGGCTTAAGAGAAAAAATGTTATTTTGATATTCATTATTGTTATGCCTGCATATTGGTTTCATTAATAGTGAAGTATAAATGGAAAATATTCCATTTTAAATATATGTGACGGCGATTCCATACATTTATGCTTATTTGGATCTTACCGACGTAGCAAGGAGTTGAGATTAGTGGCCCTACTTAATCTAAGAAACCCTCATTTGAAAGTGGTCAGCGCCCCCGTCTGGCCTGGAGCCCATAATAAATAAAATATTTCTCATGCAAAGAGGTTACCGTTAATACCCGCATCTGGCGTCGGAGAGAAAGTAAATTGAGGGGAACGAACTCATTCTGCAAGCCCCAACCGCCGGACTTAAACTTGTGAATAAACGTATTGAGAATGTTATAAGGCAACTGAGCCGCAAGTTGCTTTTGAAACTAGTCGGGGCCGAAGGGAAAAAATCATTTCTTCAACATTGCTACTCTTCCAGAGATACGGTACGATGAATAGTCACCGATAAAAACCGAACGAAAACTCCGGGGAAAGTGAAAATACAGCAGTAGGCGAATCGGCCATGAAACTTCTGTAGCCTCAGAAATTGAATTAATTAAAATTACTATAGTTTACGTTTCCCAACATACTCAATGGGCGGTTTAGTTGATGGCTCGGTGTGAAAGTCTGCTTATAATATTTTCTAAAAAGTGTTTTATTCAGACATTTGAATACAATGCTTTTGTACGTTTGACACTGATTAATTTTTCTTCGCTCCGCCACCCTGTTGTTTAATATTAAAGGGCACGTCAATTCTATGGCTTCGGCCGCGGCTTATATCCACTAAATGCGGGGTTACAGCTGGCCTAATGAAACAGGGCAAATTTCATTCAACAATTTTCGTTCAACAATGATAGTAATAAACTTTTTTTAGTTTGTAATACCATCGGTTTTATCGAATTCCCCCCCCCCTCACCGGTTTGACCTTTTGCTAGCAGATCATTATATTATAAAATCAGCATTTATTATTATTCGGTTAGACCGTGGCTGTTTAATTTACGAATACCTGTGTCGAGCGGTGGAATCTGCCATAAATACGGGGGAGGGTCGTAACGTTATTTACGGTGCTTCTTTTATGACGGCCCGCATTGTAGGGAACATTTCGGGTGGAAGCTCACGGATAATTTGAAGTTCCGTCAATTCGAATTTAAATTCGGAGGTAAATTTGAGCCCCTCGCCGAGATTGTCCGAGCCTTAGTAGAAGGGTGAAAAATTGTCCGCGCTAATTTGAATTGGTTACGAGAGGATCGAATGTAGGTCCACTATAATTACGAGAATTCCCGCTGGATTAATTTCTTTATATTGAAATTGCGTGATATATTTGCGTGTTTCAGGGTATAATACACTAATGAGCTCATTTAATAATGAATTGACAGGAGTCAGAAATAAGGCTAGAATATCCGAAACTCTAGCGTATTATCCTTATCAACTTCAAACCAGCTTTTAAGACTTAAGACGGTAGTTGGTCTTGTAGTTGTAATTGGTGAACTATCGGTTCACCGATTTATAAACAAACATTTTTTTTTCTCGCTATGCTCATTTTAGTATAAAACCTTGTATGGGTTATCAATGTTCCTCTTCTTACCCATATTGCTCGCTCATCTTTTATTTTCGCCAGTCATGAGGGGTTCGACTAGGTCTGTTACGGTAATTGGACATTTCGAAAGGCGCTGTAAACAAAAAGGCGACGGGGGTTCCCTAGTACGTGACGGCCACAGAGCGTATCTATGAAACTAGGCGTCGCCTGTAACGCTAAGGCCCGGTCGGTTTCACGCCCGAGCGTCCCCGGCAACTGGGAGTGAAATCTGATGGGCTGGTTGTTTTTCGGATAATTATACAACCGGGAAATTTTTCTCGAACCTTTTTCGAAATTTCTCTTAACCAAACGCCCGTTGGAGGGCCCTTTGCGCGTTTCGAATCTGCCTACTCTGCGTCCATACATCAATGAGGCATCCGTAACGGTGTCACCACGGTACAGTCTAACCCCGAATCCAAATCGAACTTGCAATTAACCGTCTACCCCGCTTGGAATGTTGCTTCTCCGATCGTTAATACTGGCGGCAAAATTACCGCAAGAATCAGAGCTGCTAAGAATATCGAGCGATTGATTGGAGGATTTGCTAATCGTGTTCACGGGACCTCGAGCTACACAGCGATGGCCGCTGTTTTCAATCAATATCGGATTTGAATTGAAAAACCCCAGTTCTCATTTATCTCCGGATTGACTCTCAATTAACTCGATGTCAGCTCTGTATTTCTAAACCCTAACCGGGGCTATGGATCGAACCGGCCGAATGATATAAAAGACACATCTATGTGTATGACTCAGGACACTTGAAGGAATTCACTTGATTTATAATATTCTGCAAAATAAAAATTCTAGAACCTAAGGAACTTAATTATCCTCCCTGCTCTTTAATACACCACTATATTACATTAAAGCGTTATTAAAATTGCGACAATGGGAGACGTTGTGCTTGTGTCTGAGCTTGAGAACCCACATGCTTTTAATACTTATTACATGGCCTTTGGATTTTTTTTACCCCATAATTGTTAAGAATCGATAGATTGAATTTTAACTGTAAACTTTTTTTTTCAGGTGAGTCCTTAATCTGTACCTCTGGTGTGGATTGGTTGGAATAAGAAATTGCATGCGGAAATAGGGACGGAGCATTCACTCCTGGTAAGCGTAATAATAATATTTAATTTTTTTTAAATATGTAATATAGTAAGTCTCTTAAGGCTACTGGTGTAAACCATAAGAAGTATTGGTTGCCCAGAACAACATTATTGAATGCTGTTGCGAGACATTAATACTAATCGGGTTATAAAACATGATGCGCCTTTTAATATTTCATATACTCTCTCCTTATTCAACATTAATCAGAATATATCATTTGGTTTGTTAAATATTGTCTCTAAATAATTTTTCTCTTTTAATAAGAGTTGTAGGAGATTTTTTAAAAGTAATAAAGTCTGATGTTGCGCAATATTCAAAAGATCAACTTTCCTTTTAATTCCTGCCGCTTAGGTTCGCCTTTCATAATTGTAATAGGGTCACGGCGAACTGTAATCAAGCAGTTTTCGATTAATTAGAAGGAATCAACCAACTTGGTACAATCCATATGGATTTATACCCCGAATATTATTTCAGTTAGAATGTCTAACTCGCCGAATTAGAAGTGCTCATAAACTCCAGGGTAATCCAAAATCGACGGTTATCGGGGACCTGAAGGCCCGGGTTCGAATCCCGGTGGCGGACCGAATATTCCTTCCGATGGAATTTGTATAACGGATTTTCAACTCGGTCCAATTCAAATATAATTCCACCATACGCGAGGGCAATTTCCCTCTTTTCCTGCCGGTGATACAGTACAGGGTTCAATTTAAGCCACGGTAAATTGAAGTTAATGGCGACGCATCGGCTGTCACTTGCGGTGTCAGCCGCCCGTTCCACTAAAATTCTTTTATTTTCAATAGCAGTACACGGTTAAAACAACAGTTCGACATACAGCGCATTATTGCAACATGTCCGTTATGGACTAATTTATTATTAGTCGTTTATTTCGAGTTCGTTTATTTCGCTCGCGACAAATTTGAATTATTTCGATTCTCGCTACGTAGGTAAAATCGAGTGTTTAGACAAAGTTAGATTGAAATATAAGTTATGCTTAAGGTTAGAACGCCCGTAATGTACTACATAATTTATACAATTTTACGTTGTATGTATATATATATACGTGTAAGATGCCTCTTCGTTGTTTCTATCTATTCCCTAAATGAAATAGAATAGGTATTCCTAGGCCTTTCATTTCCAGAAAGTTTGAATATTTCTAAACACACACCTATTTTGTACAAATACTATGTACATGGAAATTTGCTCCTAAGAAATATTTACTTTTTTTAAATTAATACAGTATAAAGTAAATAAAAAATCCGTTTGTATTTTAACATTCTGGGGAGGCTCAGGCTGTCAATATGGAAGCGGCGAGATTCCCATAGAACGGGAGTTGGACCGAGATAAGGAGCAATTGAAGGGGTCACAGACTACGCCAGATTCACAGAGGTTAGAGCGCTCACGTGATGTGTGGGACTGAGGCCAGCCGAATTCTGTTCAAATCGCTTTTTCGAATTAACTCGAACGGGCTCTCAGCCAGTACAGCTACAGAACAGTCATTAGGATTTAATAAGACGTAGTGTAGTATCAAAAGTGGTGAACAGATATGACGTCCAGTCGTCATTTAAAATCATATATAAATAGAAATACGAGTAGCGTGGTGTGTATTTACAGAAAATGTCGTACTGGAAATTCGCGGCGCCACACTTAAGTTGACGTCTGTTTGATTGCTCCGAATTGGATTTCGCGGCGCTCTCGTAAAAGGGCCGCAGATGACATGTGACATGAACAAGTACTAATATATTACCGGCTGGATACAATGAAACTGAAAGAGGTATTTTCAATTGGAATTATGCCTTTAATTTTAGTTAGGTTCAAAATTGTAGGCAACGTGCTTATAAATTGGCATAAGCTGTTATTAAAAACTGTTATTACCTATTTTCGAAATTATATATAATAATCTCATTCCATTAGCTTATTTCTAGTTTCCGCATGAGTTAAATATTCCTAATAGTATTTAATTGCGTTCTGTTATGAGTAAATTATGCTAGATAAGTTTTGGTTTCCTGTATGTATTTATGCAGGTAGATAATATTTGTTCATTGTATTACGCGAATAAATTTGAATTATATTTGTACTATCGTATATCAGCATTAATTATTACCGGCTATTACAATTTAATTTACGGGTTGTAGATGTTGGATTGAACACAAAGTGTTAGGAATCGAAATACAAGGTTGCCTTAATTAACTTCGGTCCTACATTTATACATTAAACAATTTAAATATCACGAATTTAGGAACTTTTTATACCCTTCTTTCTGCCCGAGTCTCTTCTTTCAAAGATAAATAGAGGACAAGGTCCCGCCCAAAGGTCGTGGGAGGCTGAGTTTACTTCTTTCTATCGAGTAACAGGTCGTAAAATATCGTCCGTTCAATAAGGGACAAAGACCGTCAGAAAATATTCATTTGTTTATGAATAAAGAAAAGTTGGAGTAATGAGTATAAAAGTTTATCATTTATGCGACTGATTTATGGTATTTGAGATAATGCCGTTGCGGGAAAATCCCCGCCCCCGTTTTTCCTCCACGGGTCTCACCCCATCAGTCTAATGACCCCGCGTTATCTTCGGTAGCGACGTTACATTTTCAGTCCATTGTGGGCGGCCGACATTAGCCGTAATTAAAATTTAATTTAGCGCCATATTTAATTCGCCTTTTTTTCTGTTAACTCCAATTTGCGTCCGTCTAATTGGGAGCAGGAGGTGTCGCATCAGATAAAGCTGGCCGAATTATTTTCGGCAGCATCTAATTTTCGTTTAAGTTTTATTTTTATTCCAATTAGTAAACCTTCAGTAACTGCTTCTGAGGAACTGGACAAATATTCCGATTTATGACATCGGGTGTTCAGTGAACTTATTGTTAACCTTCAACGCAGTCTGCCGAACTTAAATTAAAATTAAAGCCTGAATTGGCGCCTACTGCTATCGTGAGGTCTCTCTTGCTTCATCGTAGATCGCAATGTCCCGCAACACGTTATCCCATTCCTCCTCTTCCCCAACGCCGTTCTACGAGTGGTCCGACAGGCCTCGCCTGTGCAGATGATAGTTGGGCTTACCCCGTTGCAGGAAACGAGCTCGGTCCGTGCGACGGCTCCGAAATATTTTACGTTTATCCACGCCGGTTACACATTCGGTGAGGCATTTTAATGCGGTCTGTCGGACGGGTAAAATGAGTTCGGTACGGGGGAATTATAGAACTGATTTATTGCAAAACACAGTGGGGGCCGATTAGTGATGCTCCTGACCGCGGCTCTAGAGGAGAGCGGCCTGCGAAGCGGTGATGAGACCGGGCCATCAGAGGAGAGAATGCCGGGGGTTTTACGACCGGTTTTTTCTGTTTGCTCTCCGGGGTCGAGCCCCGATTAGGCGGCGTATAATAACGTTCGGCCGCCCGGAACGACCCGAGTCTTCGTTAAGAGACATTGTGTCCGGTCGCGTACTCCGACTCCTCGAGTTTCAGCGCCAGTGAACCAGTCTACGTATTAAAAAAAAAAAATCGACTTTCACCAATCGCGAGGTCTCGACCTTGTTTTCAATATTAAGTTGAAAATTTGTTGTGTCTGTTCTCTGATTATAGTCGTTAGTATTTGACTACAATTTTCAGATTTGATATATCGTGGAACGAAGCGAGAGCTGTAGATTTATAGCGGATAGATTTATACGGTGGACACGTTATTACAGTCAGTTAAATGAGCAATACTGGAAAGAGGGGTGCGATTTTACAAATTTTAACTTAAAGATAAATTATCTGTCGTAAAACATTTGAAAATTACCCGGGTTATTGAATTCTGCCTGTGAGGTTGACTCTGCGTCCTACTGTATCTATCGAATAAGGCCGTTAGTATTACCTTGATATATCCCTTAGAGGGTAAGTCTGTATTTTTAAATGTTTTATCACGTCTCTTAGACAGAACTCTCGTAGGTATATTTATGTGTAGTTATGCATCATCGCATAGACTAATTAACTGGAGGTCGCGCGGGTGGCAATCGTCCTGATGCTGCCTTTCGGAATCTACTACTGGAACCTACTTGAACTGTTAGGCTTCAACCCCCCAATAAGGAAGCTGTTTATGGCATTGCACATTGCATTGTTTACTTTTCTTTTGATGGTCTATTTAGTACTATTGTTTCTTTCTAATTGGAGCGCAATGAAGCATGCCCATTTTTAGGCAACTGTACCTGGATACTGTACCCATATTTCACAGTACTGGATACGATTTTCAACTGCAGCTGGAAAAAAAACTGTAAAACTGAAAATTATACCGTCAGTACAAATTCGCAATCGTAACGTTGCCCAACGGGAAAAAGTATAGTCGAAGTTACGATACCAGGAAACGGTGGGAGCGCCCAGCCGGGAAGTCGGGCGAGTCGGGGAAAAGAAGTTTTCGCAAGTACGGATAGGTCCGTATTCTGAATACAAATGCGGTTGTTTAACGCTTTCGCGACTGATGACTCATACTACTTCTGAACACTGAGGGTGTTGGCGGGTGCTCGAATTTTAATTGTTTAATATTATATTTAATATTATATCATTATACCAACATAGTTGTTGTAAATCTAGCAAATTTCTGTACCATTATTTTGTTTAAAGTATTATGCGTTCTCCTTTATGCATTATCAGTAGAAGGTAACCCCCGATATCAATCGAAGCTAATAGAATGTAAATCAATAGCCAGTAGGTACTGGGTTGTACCTACATTGTTGTTATTTCTAGATGACAGGGTTGTTGTCACTAAAGCAATTTTCCGTCACCAGATTGCCAGAACTGTTTCGGAATCGTCCCAAGCATTCCGTTAGTAATAGAGTAAGCTCTTAGGTATATCGGTTAAGCGATGGTGACTGTCTTCGCCCCCTACAGAGGCCGTACTGTAAATAAGGCCGCCTCGATCGACCGGCGAAAAACCCGTTGGAAGGTTTTTTATTTCAGACGGCTCGCCACCCCCCCCCCCTGGAGATGAGCCAATTAGAAGGGGGTTTTGACGGCCTCCGCAGGCCAATTATCAAACGGGTTTTTATTGGGGACCGTAAAAGCGGGGGCGGCTGCGAGACACCACCGCCTTTATAGAGTGGGCGCCTTCGCCTTACGCGTCACGTTTGGATCTAATATCTAGATGTTATCAGAACCGACTTAATGTTTGGGGAATTTTCCCTTTCCCTTTGGACCTTATACTGCGGGGAATAATTGACATTACATTTACATTCAGTTCGTACTGTCTGGGTGGGAGGAGGGGGTTAGTTTAAATAAGTAGAAAATGGACTTGTTTAATTCCTGGAATAGTTAATTGAGAGAAGTTCAATTGCATTGTCACTCAATTATACACCACTAATGCGAGGATTGTACGTTACATTCTAGGAGAAAATCTGTCGTCACGTATGTAGGTATAGGTATTCAGTTTTATTACACCTTTGTTTGCCATTTGGTGGTTTGACATCGTAAAGTTATGATGATAAACTGGTGGAATGGTCTCGTATAAAGTCTCATGGTGTATTATACATTTCAGTAGTTAAATATTTATTACATTTTTATATTTTGGGGGGGAGGGTAATAGTGGAGTGACATTTTTAATTCTGTCTATATCTTGTCGTTCGTAATAATACGTTTATTATCTAGTGTGTCCGAATGTAGAACTGTTGGAATAATCAGACTAAAGTTTCAAATAATTATTGTAGATGCTTTGAGAAAGAAAGTTCTATTTAATAAAGTAGCGCGATGAAGCTTAATGGGATGTAAATTTATTAATAAGCATATTGTCGCACTTCTAACGCGATTATAACAAACAGAATCTGAAGTCAGGGCAACAGTTTCCATTACCTCATCTCACACGAGACGCAGTTAACCGATCCGGTAATTCGGTTTTGAACGGCTCGCCCCTAGTTGACTTCTGTCGTGGACTGGAATTGGTCTGTTTACCAGGAGTGAGTCCCGGCTATGCAGACCGCCGGTTACAATTACCGACACGTTTAAATTGTGATAACTACTCGGATTTATGGCTCGGAAAACTACTGCGTTCGATAGCGCTGGGTGTGATTTATTGCGGGGAAAACAGGACGGAGACTGTTCCTGCTTCTTGCCGGATAATGTTTTTATCCTTCGGCTTATTACAATTTGAAAATGCGGTACTCGATCTTGGGTTTAGGAAATTTACTAGTTCACTTATATAACCTGAAATGACGTCTTTCGTTCGTCTACCAGTTGTGCAATTCAAAAGTCACGTCGACAAAAACCCGTCCACGTATGGATCTGAAATTTTGTCCGATACATTATTTCAGTAATTATTCCTGTTTTGATTCGCAGCTGATTGAGATTCATCGCCGGCAATCACCGGAGCAGCCACGAATCGACCTATAATATCGACTAGCATATCGCAAATAGTACTCCAATAGCGCGGTGTCACATCGAATTATTTGTTTTCGAGATATGACTTGTTTGGGTTGCCGGTGTCGCGCGTCTGTTCTTCGTCCGCGACTGCAAACACAATTATAAAGAGTTTATTTAATTCCGACAGGGTCGAGTCGGTCGCGCAGAATGGCAGAGTCTGTTCTGCCGCAGAATTGATAGAATGAAAACAGGGGAACTATTTCCGAAACAGAGAGTTATATCGCGTTCGCCTGTTTTGTGATTAAATAATACTCTAGCAGCTGTTGTACAACGCAGGGCAGTAAATATACCATAACCCCTGTATACTGCATTTCATTCATTTTGGAGTGGTACTTGTTATACACCTATTCGTAGGTGCGTCTCCTGCATTACGATGATACAATCTTGTTAAATGCATTTATTTGTGTGTAAATTCAATTTGAAATATTCGCCAATGTTTATGATATATAATTTCCCCGTTATGTATTATTCTATTCATTTATTCTTAGGCTTCACCAATATTAAATCGTTATAATTTTATAATGTATTAGACCCTAGAGCAGTCAAGGTCGTGTTCCTGGGAGTAGTGTTAAGCGGGGTTGTATTTCTCAACCTGAGAGCCCTTACCTAGGATTGGGATTTCCTTTTTCATTGCTATTGAAATAAATAAATAAAGGGGGACGGGCCTAATTATAACGTGGGTGCGGACCGGGGTCCGACTTTCTTGAATAAACTGCATTTAATTGAGCGGTTGTTTGCCCCTCAAAATTGGACTCCACGGTTCTCTCGCCCCAGTGCTCCTCAACCTATCAAAATTTACTGCCCCGTCCTTGTTTTGGACAGCTTGTTTGTTCGATTTTTTGAAGAGGGAAAGGAAAAAGGACCCGTATTTTGGGCTGGCAAGTTTTTTTTTACAGCGTAATAAGCTATTTCGAAAGTTTTCAGGAAGGTAAATCACAGTTCCAAGCCATGTTAATGAGCAAAAGTACACGACGATATGAAATAGGACTCGTATTACCTGCAAAAATCCATCAATATTTGTAGGCGCACAAACACTGGCTTTGCTAATGCAACCGAATATTTACAGCATACTGAATGGGTTTATTTACATCTGGTTATAAGAAACCCCTCAAAAAGAGAGTATTTTGGGGGATTTTAAAAATAAAATTTGAATCGTATTGAAATTTGAAATGAATATTCCTTCACTTAGAAATGACGAAAGGAGCACATAGAAGTCGAGTGGAAATATTATAATTCAATTCGGTAGTTTCTTGGCTAGTGCTTCCAATTGAAAGTGGAGATGTAAATCACGACACAGGGTGTTTGTTCAAATTGTAAACGTTAATAACATAATGTTTCGAGGAAAAGCCAAGTAGAAAGAAGATAAAGAGAACGCTCCTGTCCATCGCTTTAAGATCGGCCGTTTGTTATGAAGTTAACATGACCGAATCTTCCACCGGTTGTTAACTACACCCATTTTGCCGGCCCCAGGGAGGGGCCGGCTCCCTCCTCCCTCCCCCTTCTGCTCTCCGAGTCAATTGCTAATTAAACTGTTATTTACAGTGGCAGTAGTTCTCTCATCCGGGCCATGGCTGGCTTTGGCCATCCCCCCGGCTCCGCTGATGAGTTTTCCCATAGTGTAGGCCAATTATTTTAAGGGCAATAACAACAAATTCCCTCGGGCAATATAACACACTACGTTTGGAAAGTGGTGAGAGGGGAAAGGCTAATAAACCGGGCTGCAGTAATTGCTGGTGTTCTCACTGTTGATAGCGTCCCTACCGCTGGCCTATCAGAAACGGCGTTTGAGCAACGGTATTAGGCAGTCGCAGAGTCATTAACATCCACGATCGGGTTATTTTGGCAGCAGGTACATTTTACCATTCCGTCAAATCAATGAAATTCAATACTTGAAGTGAAGTGATGGGGAAAGTCCTTATTACATCCCCCATGGCTAATACACAACAATCCACATAGTCTCAAGTCTATCGCTATTGTTATCTAACTTTTAGAGACCGTCCCTTAGTTATGGTTTAGTAATGGAGGGTTCTTAACACCGCACTAAATGTGGAGAAAGATGTTGGGCCGATGCAATCAGGTAGAACGAAGGCTCGCCCGCATCTGAGACACTAACGCTAATAGAAACTTCGGTATACCGAAGTGAAAAGTTTCCGCTAGCAGCTTCCACGACTAGTTCACACATTTTGGGGGTATTAAGAGACAGACAACACAATATCCGTGTCTCGAGACCCCATCACCGCTGATAAAACTTTACGGAAGAGGGACATCGCAGTATATTTTAGGAGTAAAAAATTTATTACAAAAAAGATACTAATAAAATAAGTAGTGTTGGGATGCGTTGGGAAATGCGAAGTAATATTTCTGTGGCCACTATATTATTACTATATCTATTTGCATATGTTTCATTGCTGCAATAACGTTGTAACTAACGCAATCATGCGGGAGATGTTGCGTGGGTGAATGAATTACCGACGCCTACTCGTTCCTCTCCACTCCCTCGGAAAAGTGTAATCGCCGAAGATACTCTCTAATAAATGCCGCAATTGCAGGATAATCGAAAAGAATAATCACGCCCGCTGTTTACATTCGAAGCGTGTACATAAAGATGCGGAATTAATATCAACCGCATATCTAATCCGAAGGATACGCCCGTGCAATGTCGGCCGTTTATTAATTCGCAACGTCCAATCTCCTGATCTGATGATTATTCAGATTTGAAAACGGATAGTGGTCTCGGAACAAAGTATTGTCAATAAAAAATAATACTGGTTCGGAGTTGGTGCCAAAAATGCAAATTGAAACCCACAAGATCCTCCCTTATTAAATGGGATAATATATTATTAGGAAATGTGAAAAGAAAAATATAATTAGGCTTATTGTTATCGTTGCGGAGAATTAAGTTTGCTCTTTCAAACAGAGTTAATAATACCATGGTTCTTTCGATCTGTTCCCACTCGCTGGTGTAGTCTTTTGCTAGACCAGTTTCAAGTTGCTCAACATCTCTAGTAGCTTTTTCGTCAGTTGGATGATGAATAAATTTAGGTTTTCGTATAGAATTACTCATTTTTAACTGAAAAAATTTAGTGATTTATTTAGTGCTTCTGGTTAGATTAGATCCAAGACCTACTATAACTGAAATTTTGCACACAACTGCAGAGATGGTGGCTATAACCACCGATGCTGTCGATAATTTCTTGTTTTCCCGACCCTAGACGCGATATACAGGAATTTGGACGCTGGTACTTAATTTCAAAAATCAATCGAGTGTTCGGGATTTAATTAATTCCCGGGAGATTTTAATTATAATTCTAATGTATGGAAGAGGGTGCCCAGGATGGGAATCGAACGTCGAGCTGAATTTTCCAAACTGGTTGAACAAAAGGAATTCGTACACCAGTACTCATTATAAAAAAATTATATATAAATATAACTAATTAAATATATAATATGTGGATCCCCCTAATTTCATACTCATCGGTCTAAATTTATTAGTTTATATTACCGGCCGATGCCGTGATGGGGTTTTGCGTTTGAGTTTGAGGCCTCATGAATTATAGAGGGAGAAGCGCTGGGCCCAGAGTTTGACGTAGCCCGTACGTGCCAGGGCCCCGCTATATAATAGAGGAACCTGTAATGCGTCCTGGGCTATACCTCTTAGCCAAACAGGGTTTTCCTCTTCGGGGCACGGGCACCACTTTTCCCCCCTCCCGGTTACAACAATCTGATGCGGGAGACCGGCCGGCGGTCTTTGGGGAGCGACCCTGTAGAAATTAAAGCGTTCCTTCCGATCCAGTCACAAAGGCCCAAATTACGCATTAATCTACTCAAGGCTGGGATCCCCACACTTGTTATAGGTAATAAAGCCCCCAACAAAGTGTGTAAATCATTAGCGCAGTTTACGGAAGGAAACTCGACATAGAATAAGTGTGCTTACTGTTACATGGATCCAGTTAAAATTGCCAATATTGAAAGCTTTATCAGCAACTAAAAATCTATTATCACATTAGTTTTCTATAGTTGAATCATTCTTTCAATTCGTTTTGAACACCAAAGCTAAAGAATTATTTGTAGTACGGTTTTGGACATTATTATACCAAGTAAAACCTCAGTAACATTCATCTGTTTGCTGGTCGGGGCCATCACTGGTGGGAACTGAAACTAATCTTACGCACGTTCAGCAAGATTGTTGTAACAATAGTTGTTGTACACGCTCAGGGCAAGTCCAAGGCTCTTTCATATATTCTCCTGCTTCGAGGTGGGTGGAGAACAAGCGGTCAATAAAATGCGGAATTTACCTTTATCAAAAAAAAGGTAACCCCGACATCATGGTGTGACAATGTTGAGAATGAACTATTGGTTGAGAATTGAACTAATGAACTATTCTAGCGGGCCATGGGATATTGGCAAATCCTGTCGAGTCCTTTGGGAAAATAATATTGGGTGAGGCTTAGGTAGTTTATTTTTATAACGCGACAACACTGTAGGGAACTATTGGGCTCGCTAAGTGTTTAAAACAATTTTTCAGCGGTGATTGCGCCTCGGGTAGGAGAGTAACTCCGTTTTGGAGTCCTATGCGGCGGGCTATTTGTTATCGGTGGCCGGCCGGGCACCTCGGCAAGCGTGTAATTATTTTCGGAACGTGTTCGTAATCATATGTTGCTTATTTTCTTTTCGCCCCTTCTAACAACGCCGCTCCGGCTCACGCCTCGATAGGTCCCGCTGGTTCGGCCCGTCCTTTTCCACCGCAACGTCCTACGCGCCAGAACACCATACCCCGAAATTCACTGTTGTGTCTCTATTTGCGCCGAAAATACACTTCCAATAAATGAGACTGCGGGCGTAAAACCCCAGGGTGTCAAGGCTAAGTTAAGTTAACGGATAGATCAAAATCGCGTATGATTCTTAGAAGATACAAACGGAAATCATCACTAGGGATTCTACAGATATTCCAGCCGACTAAGTTAATTAAGTTTATATGCATGTGATAAGAAATCAGAGTTTATATAAGAAACATGTACTCTACTGCCATCCGTGATGAAACAGTGTGGGAACAGTTCCCGTGGATTTTTGATTAACGTTCACAGCGAACGTTAAGCGCGCTGCCCGCACGTCCTGTAGGTCCAGAAATTATGGCGATCATCGATTCATTAATTTATTGAAAAATAGAGTCTTATAACCAGAAATTAATTCCACAAAAAACACATGGTGTCATTGGTAAAAACTTGCATTAAAGCAACCAAAAAAAGTGATATAATTTTTAACCAATCTAACCAAAATTCTTATATTGTAAGCGTTCGTGTTAATTAGACTTTTACTAAATTGTCGAGAGGAAATTCAAAATAAATTTTTTTGAAACCACACTTTCGTCAGAGCTGATGGACGAGTCTATCTGTAGATCGGTATTCTTCTGTTGCGTTAGTGGAGCCCGGTGTAACGCGTTGTACTTTCACTCTCGGGACGAGACTGCACGACCGGACAGTTAGGACGGCGTTACGCAATTGTTGTTAGGTTCACAATTCTTATTTACTATAATATTAGTTATGATATCGTTTTTCTTTAGTTGATCGCTGAATAACATTGAATGTTCTCAACATACAAGGCATTTGCAGCGGTCAAACGACTCGTTATGACGGTTATCCAAAGAGATTGGGTGTAGTATTGGGAGAGAGGTGTAGTTCGTAGGGAATTTCGAAATTAGGTGGCTTAGGAGGAAATGACCATGGAGGGGTATGTGTAAATTTTCCCTGTGAAATTTAAAGCAGTAACGTGCGGGAATAAGGCAGACGCTCCTAATACTGAGTTAAGTTGCTCAAATATAATGAGAATAGAATCGAGGCTGTTGAACGAGGAATCGGATGATGAGAGTAGCTAGCTCCCTTTGGGCCGTATGTCCCGGGTTCGATTCCCGGCGGGTTTCTGACCGCCGAACTAATTTAAACTTTGAATCGACTTCTAGAGGATCTCAGATTCCGAAACGCTCCGTACAATCGCGATTTGCCTCAAGCGCCCACAGGCTAGGATTCTATTGCGACTGGTTAGTAAAAGTGAACGGGAAATGAGCTCGGTTTTTTCTATCCTCTCCTCCCTTCGGGTTTTGATCATTTTAAGGAGATGGAAGTCCAGGGCCAGGGACCGAGGAGACGAGGTAAATGTGAGATGGAGGCGGGAGCGCTCAGCGGGCGCGCCGTTGCCAAATCTCCCGTTTCGGGTCGACCCTCGGGCCCAACATCGTTTTATCTGTTTAGAGCCCGGGTCGGGGAGGGGACCGGGGCCCTCTCCCTCCGGCCAGAAACTTCCAAGAGATGAATGATCCCCGGGGTTTAGCCCTCCCCAACCTCCGCCTCCTTTCCCCTTTCCTG
Organism: Lethocerus indicus; assembly: GCA_019843655.1. NCBI lineage: Eukaryota > Metazoa > Arthropoda > Insecta > Hemiptera > Belostomatidae > Lethocerus > Lethocerus indicus. The sequence continues at coordinate 16,520,168 of JACDQD010000008.1, forward strand.
TAAGCCCCTACACATTTATGCCCGTGTTTCGTATACATTCATTAAACGCAGAAAAGCTGAAATTTTTATTATTTCAATCATCCCGCCCACAGGATTTTAACGAGCTAACTTCATTAAACTCGGTCTAAACCCTAGTTGAGACCTAGACCTAATTTAGGGGAGGAAAATTTAACACACCCCTAGCGGTCCCAATGGTTAAAGCGCATTCTTCTAGCATGGGCCGCCTTTATTTTTTCTTTTCAAGTTTTCCTACCGATATTACCTTTTAGTTTAAACTTAATGAAGTGCTAACTAATAAAATAATGAAATCTGTCCTGCATTGCCCGGAAATAACGGGGCGGAAACATGAAAAATAACTATTTTTTTAACGTTAAAATTACGTACTGTATATTTCATTTTGGCCAGTATTGTTGTTTTCCTGCTCATTCAAAAGACCGACAGTTGAACCTGAGCTTCGTAGAACCCACCATATTTCCAAATAGAATTGAGTTCCACACTGTGTCAAATAAGTTACAACTCCTATCCTTTGACCGGAGTGGGCTATCGGATTTCTGTTTTATCCATCATAATTTGAACTGAATCGTAGAGCACGTCCATGTTACCGTACTAGCAAGTCGTCGGACACCTCCCGATTATCTCAGTGTAGTCTAGCCTGCATATATACGCCAAAACGTGAAATGCGATTGCCATTTTATAGCCCAGTGTCATAGAATTTATTTCATAATTCTTATAACTAGTTCACTGAATCATTCCGTAACAAAAAGCACAATATGAGATAAATGACGCTTGCTCTTCTTTTATAGTTGAAATTTTGGGTATATAAGACAACTTGCATGGTAACATACTCCTTCATTTGTAGCAGTATCTATCTAGATTCAAAACAGAAACATTCTCGACGAGGTTTTTTGACGACAAGGTGAATGTTAGGAGTTCAGCAAACGTAGCAGTTCATGGCTAATGTGTTTCGCTCTCCAAAGACAATGCAAATAAGTACAACTGTGCAATTTATTTAAATCAGGAATCGAACTCATGGCTTAGCGACTACCAGCGTCGTACCACTTTTCACCTCTGTCTCGAATATTCCGGTTTAATAAAAAAGAAGATATTTTCCTGCATGTGTACGCTAACCGGACTGAAACATTTCCTTTGTCGTGTCTTTCAGTTGTCTTAGTGATTTACTTTAGTGGGTTAACCGTTTGTAGGGTAAACGGATGTAATATATCGTGCAATCTTGTTTCTTTGCCGCCTTATCGAGAAGCATTAATGAATGTCAGCATTATGGCTTTGACCGTCAACTTTGACTTCTGCTTAGGTCATTTCTAATAGGCAGAAACGCAATATAATAACAGTAATGACCACTAACTACATATTATTACAACGTCAATTACAAACTTTTATTTTATTAACAGACACCTGTATTTACTTACTGACGATGTCGTCGTGCTGAAACTGGTCTACCAAAGGACCGAAAATGCAAGTGGTAACAGAGAATAATACCTTCGATAATTAATTATAGATAAATTAATTTTACTTTCCCAAAAATCACCAGAGATTAGGGTCCCGGCTTAGCCTACCGGTTAAAAGCATCTGGGTGCTAAGCTGATAATACCTGTGGCGGAGGGAAAATTCGGCCTTCAATTATAACTTGTACTAATTACATTATTATTTATTAAACTGTAAAAACGTACTTTTAAATTTTATGGAAATATTATGGCGTGATGTCGAGAGCGATAGAACAAAATGAAGTGAAATTCGATAGTGATATTTCCATTACCTAAACATGGAAACTAAATTAGTTGAATGCTCTATTCCGACTACGTTATATGCTATGCATATGTGATTTATTCAGTCTAACTGCGAGCAACGATTATAATCTTATTCAGTCTAAGGTATTATTTATTTATAATAGAAATACTAACTTTTACCGAATTTAATTTGGGATATGTTGCTATTCAGTTATTAGTTAATGTCTGTATATTCATTGAAGTCCTGTATTTTGGACATACATCCTGTCAAATCGGAATTTGTACATCCTGATTTCCTTACATAGCGATAATAAGAATTCGCTTAAATGTTCCAATAATGATTAAAAGCTATGAACCTAGTGGTTCATTGCATTGATATGCAGACGGAATGGCGATGATCCTTTGGGACCGGGCCAACCGAACGTGAGAAGAAATGATATAATAAGGCTGACAATTTCACTAGTACCTTACCTTTCCCCCCGTATTATACATTCAAATATACAATATTCGTTACTTCCGCACTTATAATCCACGCATAGAATATTATCTTGAAAAGTCTTAGCGCCTGAATAAAACCTTGCCTGCTCATCGCCAGTGCGTTGTACCGTCATAAAGGGAACCTCGCAGGTGCAAAGAAGGAAATTCATTACTTCATCTTGTAATAAAACTGACGCAGATAGGAGCCCGTGTCTAAATTATATTAATAACACTCTCGTGAAACACCTGTTTAGTCCCAGGCCATAGAAGGGAGAGAGGAATACCATATCGATAGAAACATATAAAAGTACGCCTATTTTCCGCCAATTTTATTCTTTGATGTTGAATATTTATCTAACGATGAAAGAGACCATTTCACGAACGATACAGGCACCTGAATGCGTTCCATAGATGGAACGATGGAACAAGTCAATTTGTAAATATCTGTACGGTTCATGAATAAACGTTTCATGTATTATCCATTTCCATTGATCAATTCATTGAATGTTTGATAAATTACATAGTAAATGTGCCTTTTCAATCGTTTGGCTTAACCTGTATACTACTGTATATACACCGCAGACAATAATCTATGTATTTACTCTACGGATATTATATGTTACATGTACTAACGGTAACAGATACCGTAGTCGAAACCTTTTGTTCTCCTCTGGCCCTAAATTTTACGGGATATTAGGAGGAGCAGTGCCGGCCAGGAATCCGATGGAGTGGGCCCCACCACTCCCCTTCCCACCATGCAAATAAGACAAGGATTAAAGAGTCGTTTTAAAAGGGGACCCGTGTTTTATCAGTGTACACACCCGCAAGACCCCACCCCCGAGTCAGCTCGCACACACGCGCCTGCCTCACCTGCCGAAAGTACTATCCTCCTGGTTCGGGGCCCGCAAATGTTGGAATACTGTTACCCGCGTGATACAGCCTCCTTTAGGATAGACGCTGATTTGCCCTACCAATATCAGTTTCGAGCTGTTTATTATGCGCTATAACATACAGCGATGTTGTTCCTGTTATTACTATTTTAAGCCCGGCGATTGAATGTTGAAATTTCTCCCTACTGAGCTTCCTCTTGAGTGGCACTGTTCGGGAATGCTTTTTCCTCGTTTCCGAATAGAACCTGGCACGTGAGGCGTTCGTGTCATCTTGTCGAGTTATTTTCAATTTCCTTCTTATTTATGCTGATAAGAAATAAAGTGTTTCACATTGTAGCTAATCGACGATATTCGACTCCTTTTTTACGAGAAACTTCAGGAGACTTTAGTTGACAAAATTTTTTTATAAATATTACTCATGTTTTGTCTTAGCTATAACGCAATTGTTCACTGCGAGGCAAAACCGGGTATTTTCTGAAAATAGCTTCTGAATTTTGGGTCATTCGTATACTTCCGCCGTCCTCCTTTTTCCAGAGCTACTCTCATTATGTATGTGAACCTCGGCATATGTATTGAGAGCGGTCACCTAACGCGTGCCCTTTATAGAGCGAAACAGTTGTTTCTAATTCTAACATCCGCCATCGGGAAAAGAAGTATAAGTCAGAAATTTGTGTTGTTTGTGGTCCGGCGATCCCGAATCGGTGTCAATCCACGTAGCTCACACTCAGTTTGAAATCTGAATTTCTCACGAGTGGAGCTCATGATATAACTCCGATAGGCTCATTAGAATTTAATTCACTTACTTAGCGGTCACGCTGATTTTAATATACCGTCAAAGGGGTGGGATTTACCCGCGTCCCTTTGAAATTTAATTGCCGATTGTCCTCGCACCGGCCGACGACAGAATTAATGCGGGGTAATAACGCGGCTCTGGAAATAGTTTCATAATGTCGGGTCCCTGGAGTAATTTCGCCGCGAATTAAAGTCCCGTTTAACAGTCGCTAAAATTGCGCGCCTTATGTCGGCAACATCTGCGCTGGGGGCGCCCCGGTGTGGGAGTATTATTTCAGGTTTCAGGGCCCCCAGTCTGGTAGGTCCTCTTTTGCGAATGGTACGTAGCCTGCATGACAATTGGTTAGATTCTATAAAATTACTATGAACGGTATCTGAATGCAGATTTCTTGCCGATTCTCCGCTGATGTTCTGAATATGAGGAAAAGTTTCCCCGCTGCAGTACACGCGTATTTCCTGTTATAAGCTTAAAACTATTGCTTTCACTTTTAGCCAGCTCCTGGCTAGCCCCCTATCGAGCTAGCGTCCCTTGTTTCTTTATTAATAATTTATTAGTGTATTGTTATTTCGGATGTTATACTCAACCTACACTATATTCCTGACGATGGTGACAAAGTGAAACACATACTTCCAACAATATACGCATCACAGTAGTAACCAAAGTTGACATTATAAATTAAATTTCTTTCCCAAAATACACTTTAATTATTGTGTGCGTGATTAAGATGTAATAGAATTTCATATTCTATAAACAGATATACAGTGACACTTGTGCACCCGTCATTAATTACGCTTAAAAATACCCTTTTTTTTCTAAAACTTTGTATATTGGATTTAGCACCGTTCTTGTGTAGTGGGCGAAAGAAGAATTGAAAAGGTTCTGACATATATGTCATATTTCTCAGATATGTCGGGTATGTGGACAAATACGCAATCCCACCTGTCGTCCTGTTTTATTCCCAGAAATTTCAGTCTGTATTGTACCTGATATAAAAAAAATTATCTTTATGAAAATCTGTCCGACCCTAGTACAGTATCGGATAATTATTTGGGGTTGAACATTAGCCGGCATTTTCATACGTCATGTATGACGTAAAAAAAATATATCACTAATTCTTCAAACGTAATTCAGATACAGTTTACATGGAAATCGGTGATAAAAACTTTTGTGTACTTATTTTTGGTCTCTTCAGCATACATTTATATTCTGACATTGATTACTCCGAATTTTTTCCCTCAACTCATTACACTTTTATCGTCGTTATTTTGCTTTTAACATATTCATGGATAACTTGGGGAAAGTATTTCATTCGAAGCTACGGGTTTACGAGCATAACTTTTTTCGGCCGGCCTGGGTCCAGGGGAGAGGGATTTGAAAGTAGGCCCGCGCAAATTCATTGCTTGGAATTGTGCCTTGTTTGGGACAAGCGGACTTGGCAAAAATACTCCGTCGAATAGTCGAAAAAGGATGTTCGAATTCTAATGGAATATTTTCTGATAGTGGAAACTGGGTTATAGAAAGTTAAGTGGGATTGGCTGTATAAAGAGCAAACTAAATGTTAGCCCAGAATCCTTAACGCCACATATTTAAAAATAACCAGTGCATTGTACTTATAAAATTGTTTAAATGTTGCTGGAAGGTAAGTAAAATTGCGTAAAATAACGGTTGTAGTTTTAATGTAAAATAGTTTGTACATTTCAGTCCCTTAACGGATTTTCAAATAAAATAAATTAATATTCTTTAAATTTATAAGTCCCTTTTACCACTTGTTTAGAATCTAACAAGCGGCAATGGGTATTAACGGTTCAATTACACTTTGGTTGCTAGGTGAAACGAAGGTCTCAACTACAGTATCAGGTGCCTACATAAGTGTCTTCTTTAACAATTCTGACTGTGTCGGGCTCTGATGATCCTGATGGAACTAATAAGATTTTCGAAAAGTTAGGACCCGGGGGTGATGCAGTGGGGAAAGGAAACCCTTCTACCTCAACTAGTTCAAATGTTCTTCAACACAGGAAGAATCTCGGAGAGATGCCCTCTGCCCGAGGTTCTCCCCGCAGTATTACTTGATCTTGCCGGAAGTTCTAATAGTTACGTTGTTTTTCGTTCGGTCCGCAACCGGGATTCGAACGCGGACCTGCCCATTGGCGCTGACCGCAACTTGAGTTTTACTTCTTTATTATATTCCTTACGGTTTGTGTACAATACGAAGTATAATACGAAGTTGTGTACAATCCCCGTATATCGAAAAAAGGGATGGCAGCGAAGGGAGGAGGGGGAGAGCAGGAGAGTGGAACTGTTTTCACCCCCGGGGCTTACCGGGAGGGTTGAAACTGTCTAATCCAGGCTGTTATCCCATTTAACAATACGGGCCCCAATACAATGCCGTTCCCGCGATGCGGGCCCACCGCCCCCATTTTCTATGCGCTCGATTTCATTTTTCTATTTCTTCATAGTCCCCTCCAGTTCCAACCCTCCTGCGATCAGTGAGCCCTAAAAAGATATTTATAGTTTTCCAGTTTATTGTGATTCAGGCAATAAATATATACTTTATTTTCATATATAAAAACATATTACTATGTTATTGATTTGTTATTATCTATTACTCAAGGTATATTATTTACAGAAGTTATAATACTTTTGGTATAATATATTCGTTATAATTTATTTTCCTATTGATGGAAACTATAATATTATGTTGTAAAATCTTGGTAATTACTTTGACAGATTAACTTATCATCTTCACAACCATAAAAAGCCCCCCTCATAAACTATTCCGAATTCCCGGGATACCTTTGAAAAAACATTTTGAATAGCCGAATTTCCTTTGTCGCTACGGGTCTAAATCGTCAAGAACAGCTATTTAATATACCCGAATTTCTTTCAGTTGATCAAGACAGTACTTTTCCGGGACGGCTACATTACTTTTCTTCCATTCCAATTAAAAACCGATCGGAAAATAATTATAGCGGCGAGCATATTTGTTTTTATGAAGACTAGAGCCGTAAATTTCGAACCTGGGGTTCAGCGGGGGCACAATAAAATCCCCGAACTTATGGAAAGCGTTTTTAGAGATTAGTAACAGGTTTTGATGGCGGAGAGGTTTCGGCGGAGGGGCGCGGGTCTCAGGACAAAAAACTGTCCCTCCAACACGGAACCGAACAAAAAACAGGCCTTTCAAGCCCGGTCCTTTATTGTAGCTATTAAAATCGCCTATTTATACAATGTTGCTGGGACGACGGGCATTTAGCCTTTCGCACAGCCCTTAACGACCCGTATCAGACTTACACTGCATGATTGTTTTGCTCCAGAAGAATCGCCAGCCAAATTTTATTTCGTACTTAACGCCCAAATTTTCTGTCTAGATCTCTGCATCGATGACATACGCTGCCGCCAACACCCCTGCGTAGTTTCGGGTATCTCGATCGCAATCATTATTCGAAAGAATCGCTAAATTTCGTATTTATATTTCTGTTTACACTCTCGTGAACATGGTCTGGCTAGTGGTCTTGCCAGCTGGAAGTGTTCCAAGTTTTCCGAAAAGGTTTTCCCCTAGGAATAGTTTAAATGAAATTTCTCATTGCATTCGAATTTATTTCACTATTGAAGGCCACGTCGCGCCATTAGAGAACGACATTTATTTTTCAATTTTTAGCGAACAGGGGGTCTATTCTCCGGACTGTAGGAGGAAGCTTTTAAGAGGAAGCCTTTTAAGAATTAGTGAAAAACTCAATCCGTTTTATGAAATATAAATGGGATTTCAAATCAATAAGAACAACATGGTACTAGGTTCCGAGTTCAGCCCTGCTTTCAATAGTGGGTAGAACACTGGGGTTGAACGTACTGTAGGTTGAATACTCCGTAGGTGAATTCCGTACGGACCTGTTTGCGGTGTCGGATGGGAGGGCCTCAGGCCGACGATGGATGGTTTGAAATCGCTCACTGCCGGCTGAAACATAGCACGAATGTCCCGCGGGGTTTGATGGGACGGTTGGGGGAGCGGGGAGGACAACATTTGCGGTCGTCCGCCGAGTTTAAATGAACGGGTGTTCACTGGCGGATTCTCGATGCGGTGACAAATCCCGATGGAGACCTATCATCAGACATCATTTGCCTAATATCAAATGTTCTGGGTACGATCTGGGAGAGTGTAGTCGGACTGCGGGCAAAAAGATTCAATATATCTGTTTGGTTCAAGATATCTCCACGGCTTCAATATCAACATTACTTAATCAGCTACTAGATATATTTTTTCTTCTGTATTTTTCTGAAATTCTTAGTGGGGATGTCACATTCTGGTCATTCCATCCTCAGGGGACACAAGAATAATTATAGAATATTTCGTTTTTACATGATAACGTAGAGTATACGTAACTTTAATACCTAAAGCAGATTAAGAGACATTCTTATAAATGTCATAAGCATGGGATGTTCAAAGACCGTATTTATAGTTAGTAAGGGCGTTTATAATTTACGTTAAATTTTGTAATATTTTATCATTAATACAATTATGTTTTTTGTTTATGTTTCAGGTAATTATTTGAATCTGTTAGGATGTAAGAACGCTAGTCGTGACCAAAATAACGAGAAGTGGTGTAGGACAGGATTCTTCAACAATAACCGACTCCGGTGAGTTCCAACATTAACGACTATTTATTACTAAAGGAAAACTGCTTAAAATGACAGAAAGGCCGAAACCGGTGAGGGCGTGAATTTATGGAACTTTCCTTCATAAATAAATCATTGTTGAAGACCATCCGGAATAAATGTTTCGGAAATATAAAATTTTTCCTTACCATTTCCGAGAAATTCGTTCGGAATTAACGAATCCGATTGAATTATCTCCCGAGATAATTGATTTAACCGGGGCCTAATTGACATTTACTTGGGCGGGACATGGGTCGTCGATAATGACGTCGCCCGTATTTAATTTTAAATATTACCGCAAAAGCGTTAATTATTTAATTCTCATTATTCAATACATGCACGCTCGAAAAAAGGTGTTTAATTCCTTAATGGCTTATCCTTTCTGTTTCTCTTATTCATATTGCTGTGTGAGCAGAGAATTTTTTTATACTTCGTCTGTATTGTAGGCGGGAGATCTGTTCTCTAATGCTCTCTGTTTTTTGTTTGCATGTTGGCCATTGGTGAACGGCTCCCCTACTGTCTGATTACAACAATGTTTTAGTTCTGGGGTTTGTCACTTCTTTTTAGGGCCTATCTGATTGCGTACGGTTCTGCGTTACAGATTCTGTAAGAGGTTGAATGTTTTGTTTTCCTGTTTGTGTATAGGTATTGTTGTTCGTATTATTTGCTTGTAGTTTCTTGTCACGATGTCCATTTTGCATGCTCAGCGGGGCTTGTTAATGCTTGTAAACTCAGTATTTTAATCTATTTTTGTTCTGTACGTGCGGTTTTCTATTTGAAGTCGATCTTTGATCGTTAGCACTTGGTACGTTGGACAGCTTTTCTTTTTTATACGTCCTTGTTTTCTTGTGATAGGTATAGTGTTTGTACTTCATAATGAAGAATTTCCAATTTTATCTGCACATTTTTTTAGTTTATTAATGGTGCCCTTTCTGATAGGACGCTCCAAGCCATGGATATTAGCTACGAAAGATAAATTGTCCGTATGGGGTCCTTCCCCGTATATCCCCACCCACGCAATATCTTCTTATATCCGCCCCAATAATGGAAAATAATCCTCCCTACATTAGAATCCCCCACCGGGTTGTTTGAAATACGGAGCCTCTGTGAAATATTCGACCCCTCTCTTTTTCCAAACGTTCTCCAACAAGGAAAGCCGAGACGTCCCCGGGGACGGTCCAAATGGCGCCGATGGGTTTGTCGACATTCTGGATTATCCCGTTAATAGATATGGGCCAAACAAACGCGGTTCAAATATATATTACTACACAATTAATCAACCCTACATTCCTAATGGACATTATTAACTCGAAATTTCAAGGAGAGATAGTGATGTACCAAAACTTATATATTTTAAACGGTATTATTTAACTTTTAAAGCAAATAAAGTAGGTACAGAGAAGGTAATAATAATAATAACAATAATAAAATTATAGTCAAATCAAAGGGACAACACCTGTTGTAAAAGAGGAAATTTGTTTTTTCCATTCCATTCTACGTACCCTGCATTCTCCGCCTCTCAAGACAATGCAATTTTACAATTAAATACTGGACTGAACCCACCTTAGGGACGGTACCAGAGGTGTGTAGTGTTAATGCCTTAGTACTTGTGAGGTTGTTGTTTAGTGTTATATGTTGGGGTGTAATTCCGAAAGCTGGAATTGTTGTGACCTGGTGCCGCCTCTGGTGTCCCCGCCGGATTTTAGAGACGAGAGTAGAAAATGCCCAGCGGTGGAAATTACTATTACTACCTATCTCTCTTTCCCCCCACGACCACGGATTCAATCATGTAATTTTGAAATTTTTTCCGTAATAAGGAGATTTTTATAGTCTTATAATCATAAATTGCTAAAATAGTGATTTTAGCAATCCAAATATTTATGAAAATTTATGTACACAAAAATACCAATTTTAATATTAGACAGGAATAGTAGTGTAGAAGATCTCGCAGATTTGTACAATCTAAAAGGAACGATATACCCCGATGGCTTTTTCATGCTTTCTCTCATTTCGAGGGAACCGCCTCGATTCGGCCGGTCTCTCGTGCGGCACCGTCTCGTGGGCGAAATAGAACATTTCAATTTCCCAAAAGTACGTCTTAGTGCGAGCGTGATTAAAAACAGTGAGCGGGAACCGAAAAAAAAACGGTTTTGCACACGCGGGTTTATTCCCCATGTGGGGCGACTAGTGGTGAATTTTCGCTTTTGTCTTATTGGACACTTCAGACCGAACCCAGGACTCATAACTACCCAGGTCGATCTTCGAAATATGAGTATTCGTTAAGGAAAATTCGATAAGGAAAATTTGCCCTCTCGTTACTAACAGGTGGGGGGGGGGGTTCCCGGGTTTCACAATTGTTCTATAACATTCCGCAACGTTGCGAAATTTATCAAGCAGTACCGGACCGTGAGAAGAGAGCAGCGTAACGTCCATGTTTTTATTTCAAAGTTGCGCAACGCAGCGCTGGGGACGGTTAAATCCACAGCGGGAAATGGGGCGCCGAGCGCCAAATCCAATTCGGGTCGGATTTAAATGTTATTGGGCGGCCACCTCCAAGCCCCGAGGGGGTGCCCGTCGCGGATCGACCGGGATAATGGGCAACCACCGGCGAATAAACACGGTGACCTGGGGAGGGGGGCTCTTGACCAAGCGCCGTTGGGTGCGGAACGGGACCAGGAAGTCGTTCATGAATGTTGATTGTAAACGCCAAGATAATTTAATCTACTGTTTTGGGCATCATTATTCTTGCTCACAGTATGCAGGCAAAAATATAAATTCGTACGGTAGTAAACCTTGAAAATCGTATCATTAACTGTACGGTGGGTAATTAAACATAGTTACAGTTACAGATAGGGTATGAATTTTGCTTGTAGATTGTAATTTTGTTTGTGAATTTTTTCTCACCATCCAGATTTCTTTCTTCTTTCAACCATCCATTATCCCCCCCACGTCGGCCAAAAGGTCTCCTTACGCGGACGTAAAAGTACCACCACTGGGTTACTTCTTTCATCTTGCCAGCCACGTCAACATGTACACGTCAATGTACCTATAACCTGTAACAGTTGATTGTGAGGAATAAATAAATAGTAATAATAATGGGTGTGAATTGACCGCAGGTAAGGCGGGAGTGTACCTAGGGTGGATGGATAGTGAAAGTGAAACCAGGGATGGGGATGATAGTTAATATAGGGGTTGCGGTCTGACGGGGTGGTGGTGGGGGGGGGTCCGTGAGACGCCCCGCCCGGCTAATAATTGTATTCGCTCCGATACCCTGAACATAAATTATCCACCCCGGCATTAATCTGATCCCCGTTTCGTGCGCACCGTCCCCGCTCGTGTTCGCCGTCTGCCGTCCGCGGCGGTTCCTCTTCGTTATTTGTTTTGAAAATTTCCGATTCACAATTTGTTCCCGATATCATTGGGGCCGGGGTCCGGCCCCGGAAAGGCTGTACGCGGTTTGTTACCGGTCCCAAACTGGTTTTTCGAATACATGAATCTCTAATCGTCGCCTTTGAATATACTCTTGTATTAGCCGCGATAAACGCTCAGGCCGGGAGTAAAGAGGGAACTCCTTAAAAGAATCATACTAAAGCTGAGAATTCCAGATAGATCTCATTTTAGTTTTGGGCAGTATTCGAGTTTCTTAGATTTCTTAACTCTCTGGAAGGTAGTTCTTAAATGTCTGATAATCGTTTCGGTTCAGGTTTTATTATTTTTGCCTTAGAATAACTAGCCTCCTACATTGAAGCCACAATCCTGTTGTTGGAAGGCCACGAATTATTATTATTGTTCACATAAACATTAAATTATTTTGGATAGTGGGTGAAAAAGACAAACGCATCTGCATTCTGTGCTCCAAGGAAACTTAGTAATTGGCTTAAAATCTTCGGATTCAGGTCGACGGGAGTAATTTTAATTTTAAATTAAGTTTGGTCCTAGTAGAACGGGTCAGAAGCTTATTCTGGAAAATGTCTTTCAAAAAACTGAGAAGGCCGAGGATTCTGTTGACGCTCTCGCTTATTTATTTAGCCAGAGTCGGCAGAATTTGGATTCTGCTAATGCAATTAGCTTTACCACCATGAAATATTATAACTCCAAGTTTCCAGGGAATAATCAAATTTTGACGTATTTCATAATTCTGGTTAACAAAATTTAATGTTGAAAATAAATGATCTTTTGAAACTCTCTGCTATAGCTAATCTTGTTTGTTTTTATGGTACATTAGACTGTAACAGGGTATGCGACAGTCTAGGTAGGAGCACGTATTCTACAACGGCAGAGCATGTGCCGCACTTGCTAACCGAATGGTGTTAACAGCATTGTGAAGCCGGAACCGCTTCTTAAGACCTAATTGGTGAACACACATGAGTGAGTTCTCTCAATGAATTCAAATTGGCAATTGAAGTGTCCGGTGACGCAGAACTTTCTTTAAATTGGTTAAAGGGAGGGACCCACCACCCGTTACAGTGTAGGTATTTTTGACCTGTTTCCCAAACACACATAGTTTATGATTTATAACCGTGTGGAATCAGCCGTTATAGCGATGTTTTAGTCAATGGAAGAAAACGTCCTTAAGTACCAGTTTTCCCACAGGAGACCTGTATGTATTTAATAATATATTAATTTATAAACAACAGTGGAGTATATTTAGTTTTTCTGTTGGCTGCTGCTGTCGCGTTGTTATAGCGGTATATCTCTAAGAAAGTGATTTCCATTAAAGACAACAAAAGAGTCGCAGCCGTTCGACGGAGCGACATAGCGTGAAAAGTCAAAGTCGTGGGGATGACGCGTCAGGCGTCAATCGTGAGTGAGTAAAATAAAAGACATTTCTGCAATAAATTCAAAGTAAATACGCTACTGTAAAACATCCGCTGTAGCCCTTCAATTATTGGAGTCGTTTCTGTTGGAAATAGAAAACAGAAAACACGAGGGAAATGAAACAGCCCGTGTCTCGTCACAACTTCCCATCCGCACAGAAACTTTCGACCCATAAAGGCTTCTTGGGGGCTTTGCGGGACTTCGGAGTTTGGCGGGAAAACTCCCATCCGATTTTACTTTACCGGATTTCCACAACAGTTTCTGATAGTTTGACCTACTAAACGTTTATTTAAATACGGCATGAAATTTGAAAATGCATTGTATTTTTCAATATATTCATATAAAATATATTATTTTGTTCCTCATTTTTATGTTCGTCGATTGTAATTCGAGGTCAGATAAATCGAGCGAGATAATCACTGAGTTTGCATGCATCAACTTGCAGCACGTAGTTGAGTAGTTTAAGGAGGTACTATGGGGCCGGGGCCCACAATCGTCAGTAGTCCAACCGCAACATAGCGAGGTACTTAAGCATGTCGTTAAGGATGAAGTGTCCTGTTACCATTGTCATCGTATGCCTTTACAAATATGGTTTACAAATGTGTATACGCCTTGTACAGTGTTGTACAAAGAGGAGGTATTTAAGAATGTCGATGAGTGTACTGGAGAGTAACATTTTTTTTTATTTCTTGCCTGATTGATTGGTCTTATCCAAAATTAAATAGTCGGAGAGCGATAAGGGCTGCGAATGTTAATCTCAGCCTCTTCGCCGATGGCCGATTCAGCGTTTGCGGGGTTTTCCTCGCTGCGGCACTCGCCGCGCGGTTTTCCCCGTTTGCATAATTCAGGGGCTCATTTGAGGGACGGCGTCACCCCCACCCTCCCCCTCGTCATCCCCCCAATCGAATCCGCAAACATTGCACCCCGGGCCAACCATCGTTCGGCTTATTGATCCCGGCAGCGACCCCCGGCCGAGTAGCGGCCAACGGCCCAGCACCAATTCGGAAGATTGTCCCCCCGAAAGGCCGCAGTGGATTATACGCCTTTAATTTTTAATTGAGTTCCAGGTGAACTGTACCGGACAAGTGTACCCGGACATTTGGACTGTCCGGCACTTTCGTGGGGCGAAAATAATTAAAGTACGGCGCATCCGAGAAGTCCATTCCCATGATGTGTCCTGTTTATTTTTTACGGACGTTTTTCCGACTGTATATGTTCAGAAATGAAAATTCTGCCGCAGAGGGTTCCGGCGTGAAGTATTACATTTCGGGAGAACCGGCCGGTAATCCATCTCGTGTCTTTCCTTTAGTATGGAAATAAAGAGACTCAATTCTGCCCCGTATAGATAACATTTTACCGCATTATTAGTGGATGATTTCCCACGTAACAGTTAATTATTTTAGAACCAAACGCTTCCAGAAACGTGTTCTGTAGTTTGAGTCTACATGGGCGGATCTCATTCTGACGTTCTTAAGGTCCTGCAGGACTCACTCAAGCCTTCGGGCCTTCCTATAAGCTATATACTTTAATCGCAAATGCCCCATCGTCAACCAACAGGTGTAGGTACCTAAGTAATAAACTGACGCAAAACTATTGACGAAGGCCAGTTGCCGAAATTATAAAAGCAACCAATAAAAATTTATTTATTTTCAATATTTTAACGAATAGGTTCCTGAAACAAACATATCCTACTTATACCGTGTGAACTTCGGATGCAAATGAACACTTTTCCTCGGGCTCGACGCATATCCCGGATACTGGGGGGTGAAAAATGTTTCGTAGCTAGGGCAAACCACTAGGAGCGGGCCCCGGTACGGGCGTCGACCTGACCGGAGAGCGGTTTAATGGCTATGATTATTGCCGGCGTACTTAATACAGGCGGAACGGAAGGCGGGAGCAATTGAATTATTGCGTCCGGGAAATGCCCGACAGTAGACGGGGCAAAAACTCGACAGCGACTGGGCCAAGCATGAATTTCTAAAAATTACGGTATTAAACCAGTTTACCGGTTTTAAAATTCCAACTCGGAAACTTCACTTCCCTCATCTCGACTGAGGTTCGAGTTCTTCAGTCGGGAACAAACTCCGGCCGCGTCTCGAAATTGCGTAAGGAAAAGAGTATTCTACATTCCCAAGGTGATACATTTCGTTATGACGACGCTTGATTTTTTAACTTACAACTTTTAAGCGCGATTCGGGCGTATACTTTATATTCAAGTAACGTTTGCCGTTTCGATGAGAATAAGTTGGGACATGAACGTCTGGAAACTAGTTTATTCGCCTAATGATATCGTCCATCCGACCTGTACCATCGATATTCAATAGCATATCGTATAAATACACTTTTGAAATATTTGAGGAAACGCATAGCATTTTGGTTCAGTGAAGTAAGGTACTGCTAGTTTAGTAAAATTCCCACATGTGCGTGTGTGAGTGCCAACACTCATCAGTAAATTGCAGCGTATCCTTCACGTTAAATATGGGTATTTGTATACGTTATATATCTGGGAGTTGTACGAGGTCATAAATTTCCAGTTGCACTTCTCCATTGATTACGATTGGTTGCCTTCAGTGCTAACCATTCTTCAGTATCTGATCTTCTGTCACTAATCAAATTTGTAATTTATAAAACTGCCGGGATTATAATTGGGAGACAATTAGTAATTCGACTAACCACTCTGTAGTAATTGTAAACTAGTATTAAACCAGGTTTTCGAAATCGAGTGTTGATCCAACTTAAGGAAGAACTAATGAAGGTCATAGAAACTAACTTCCGCTCACACGGCAGGTCAAAGGGACCCGCTAATAACACTCAGTACCGCTGCCTGTGAGATGTTATCACTTGGGCGGATTCAATTGTAAAATTGGAGTGGGAGCCCACGAGCCACTAAAGCGAGAGCGGAGATATTGAGAGAGGGGCCCCCTTTAAATGCCGTGACTCCTGTCATCGTCATTACGGGCGTGACGCGGTATCGTCCCCCCTCACAAATGTCCCGTGACATTGGATCATTAAACGTTTCCGAATCGACCGACAGCCGGGGCCCTGGTAATTGTGAGAGTTCTCAGCCTGCTGACTACTGAGTCCGACGACCGTTTTAATGATGTTTACTCCCGCCTCAACTCCATCGGGTCCGAATTTTGGAGCATTCTTTTTTATTACACCCGGGAATCCTTCAAAGGAATGGAATTAAGCCCACAAAGGGAAACGGACACAGGAGCTGCTCTTGTAAATTGTATTCTAATAACTTCGAATCAATGTAATAATTTTTAATATAAAATATTCCGACGGAATTTGGTACAGGTTTACAACTATGAATATAAAATGTGATGTGTGTTTCACAATGATATGTTTTTGTCATAAAGTATTAGTTTGATGACGTTGGGTGTTCTACTGTATAAGTATGACTGAGAATCGCGATATATGATAATGATCCATCGTTCGTGGATGGAATGCGCCTTCGCTATTCCAAAAGGGTGTTGCGAATTTGTACATCATTCGAACAGTACTTCTGACTGAGCGATGTTAATTACCCTGTATTCTGAAATTTGCTTTGAATTCCGAGCCGGCACTGTTTCCTTAATTTTAAACGCTCAGATGCCAGTCCAACTTTATATGATTTCCGTTGGCGGCACTTCAAGCTAATTTCGCTCCGGTCCTTAAAATCAAAACATCCAGTCCCGCCTTTAAACGGTAATTCGAACTTAAATCAAGTTTGTGAAACTTGAAGTTTGTGCTTCCCGAAGGTTAATTTCCATACTGCAGTATTTTTAGATAATAACGGTGACTGTAAATAACACGGCGGGCTTGAATTATGAATACCACTGTCAGCGGATGCCAGGAAATGCAAGTCTTTTCTGTTTCCTGTTTTCTTGATCGGTTCTGTGCCAGCCCGATTTCGGTTTCTAGCCGTACTCAGTATTCCGTCAGTGCACCGGCACGTATGCATATCGGGTGCTGACTTAACATCCTTTCACCGCGCTGTTACTCTGACAGCATAGTGATTTAGCGCAGTGCTAACAGGATGCCTCATCGGCAGTTTTTTTTTGTATCCGTATTATCGACAGCTGATTAGAAGCCTAAAGTGAATCACAGCACGGGTCATGTGAAGGTGGGCAGAAATTTAGCGTCCGTACTATTTTTCAGACAGCTGAGATATTCTTCGTGTCGATAAATTATGTACTGAAAGTTCGGCCGAATTTCGGGCCGACATTCATAATTCACGAGCCTTAAAACATGTATTATTCTCGTACCGTTCAATTTCATCCAACTTTGTATTCAGTGGTGGAACGAAAGTTAAAACTAATTTTACCCAGGCCTGAACTCTCATGGCGACACGATTTCATTTCACAGTCACGTTGGTACTAGGAAATTGTTAATGAAAAATTCTAAATGAAAGGATAACTCTATGAATAAATTAATAATGCCAATTAATCACCCTGTGAAATAATGTGTCGAATTTCGTTGACATATATAGTCCCTAAATCCGGGGCGTATCGTAACAGAATAATTGCTTAACTATTACATCTCAAAAGAGAAAAATGTATTCATTCTCTGTTAAGTACTTCATTATGACTGTCCCCGGCCATTGAGCTGCGTTACTGGTCCCACAAATTGCCCGTGTCGTCCCCGACTTTTAAGTGAGCACTCATCCCACAGAAGTGGGCTGACGGCCGATTCGTCGCGGGTTGTACGAATACTCAATATTTTCCATGGGTATAGCAATTTGAGAGATATTTTTCGTGTCGATGATTAGCGGAACGGAAACGTTTTCATTCTACCTTAAACAATTTTTCTGATTTTTCCTATCCTAGTAAATTCGACAAGAACTCAGCTTTATCAGGGTTTAAAACTATTTATTGTTTGTATGTACAGTTTTTGTGGGAAAATACAGTTGAGCAATGAACAAAGTTTTGCCGGCGCTAAATGAATTGTCGTGACTGCCATTATCTCGGAACGGCATTGGCCTTGACTTCCAGTAAAATGGCCGCGGCCGGTGTTTCATGTTCAGCGGCCAAATGGAAAGTTGACACTGTAATTGTCCTTCGCTAACATTTTTACGTCTTGATGGAGAGGGTTGGTTTTCTATGGAGTAAATTCTTGAATCCTGGGAAGATTCCAAAATGCAATCAATGTACATTGGGTTTCTCCAAGCAAACAGATTATGCCTGTTATCCATGACCCGCGCCAAATTCATTCGGCAATGGACATTGAGCAACGCAGAAATATTTTTCCGCGTAATAATGAATTGAAAATTGGCAGTCATGCAATGAACCTTTGCGAAATGAGTTGTCCTCCTATTTCATATCGGTATCCGTACGTTATAATTTCTGCTTATAAACTCAAACTATTTATTTTGTTGAGTTTCCACGTTACAACTGAATTCGTTATATTATTCTCAATAATAAATATGTGTACAAAACGTTATATAAAAGTCATATAAATTCATTATACGAACATACATAATAACGTAGGCGAGTCCCCAGCAAGTGTCTAGTTTCCTGTCTGATTGAGTCATCGAGATTAAGCGTCCACTATTTCTCAGCATTACGGCCAGAATCGTGTGCCGGGACTGAAAAGACTAATGAATACCGATCAGCCCGCGGACCGTTAGCATTAACGGGTTTATAAGGCAATAGGTTACACTTAAAAGGTGAGACTGATTTAAATATAGTCCTGCCCCGGTGGCGAAGTTCGTGTATGCAGTTTATAGCTGCGTGGCCGCCTGGGTTGTTGGGACAGCGGGGCCGGGGGGGCTGGGGGCTGATAAACCCGGGCTTTACATACAGCCGTAAATTAGCCGCCTGTGTGCAGTCGTAGAGCGCAGTGGTGGTGGGCTATCGCGCGTCCCATCGCCGGCCAACTGCGCAATGCCTCGCACTCCCCGGTTTTGCGTACCGGCCGTTCCACAAGGGTGGTTTTTGTCCATTTCCATAATTTTCAACTCTCGCTTATTTCGAAATCGGAGAGTATCGCGGCGAAAGTGAGTACTGAAAAAACCCTCAGACTGGCCGATTGTTATTGTCGTTGTATCAATTCCAGCGCTCGAAATAATCCCGGAACAATATTGCATGATTAGGGAAACTCCTTTATGAAATCTTTCGGTTGAAAGCAATGACCACCAGTTTAGAATGTCTTCCCTTTTTTCCATTATTAATTCCGTAAGAGGCCAAACAGATAATTGGGTTAAATACCATATGTTCTGTATTGCAGCGGCATTTCGTTCAACCTGATCCCCCTACACGCTGGATAAACAAGGCCGTCATAAACCAATTAATGACTGTGAGATTCGAGCATAATTTTGCCGAGAAACAGTCCGGGGGTCAGTACTTCCCCTCATCTCCTCCGGCTTCGTGGAACACTTTCTGCTGACTGATGGGAGAAACCTCTCGAGGGGGTAAACCTTTAGTCCCACTTATCCGGAGATAGTGGAACCCATTGCTGGCGCGAGGTCTTTCCGCTCTACGAGCAGTCCCAGGAGAACGTGATCCAATTTTTCCTCATACCCGCAGGTGCTCTCCGAGTCGTTCGACAGGCCTATCCCGTGCAAATGGGCGTTGAGATATTGTCCCGCAACCAGGAACAACAAGTTCATGCTCCACTCGGATGGTCGTACGACTGCGACGGAGTTTGCCCATAGACACTGACTGGTAGGGTACCCCTACTTTACCCATGCTCCCATGCGTAAAGTCTCCCCTCCCACTTTCTCTTCAGGTTTTTATCCATCTTTTTACAAACTTTGGAATCAACCGGTGGAGGTTAGCAGTAGCAGATGGAACTTATTCTGCCGCTGTAACACCTAATGCAGTAGTAATATTACCATATTATATTGTATTTTCGGCGTTCTCACTACTATTCTTTGTTATAGCCCTTCTGAGGGCCCTCCTTCCTAATTCTATGGCCGGAGGCATGCACCCCGTCACGATCTTCATGCATACCTCCGAGGCGAGATATGCGCGCCCGAGAGCTGTGTATAGCATTTAACAAAAGAGACATTTATTGCTTTACAGTATACAGTAGTGCGCGTATTCCAGGAATGTACATGTCGGAAAAATGTGTAAAAAAAATTTCACCTCCAGTAATGTCCTATTCCGGGAATTAAATTGTCTTCAACGTTCATAACGTGTATGCTTTTTGCTTGGGTTTACGTAATATTCTTCTACTCCCACCAAAGAATAACTGAATGTAAACCTTAGGGCGTCAGTATGTTTAACAACTAATAACATTATAATATACCTACTATCTTATGTTTAGAAATTGTTCGGTAGAATCCTAAAAGTGTAAAATCTGTCAACTGTCCTGAAAGCGTACCCGCACAGTTTCCCAAGTCAGAACCCCTCGCAAATCTGGATCCCCTTTTTCTTAGGCGGGCTTCGTAGATTGCTCTCGGAGAATTGCTGCTTTCCCACTTCCGCGGTCGGCACGCGAGCGTCAAATATAGCGTGTTACTTATTTATCAGTGGCGGAATTAAAGTTACGAAAACAGAAAAGGGGAGGGAAAAGGGATTGTAACTGCGAGAGAAAATCCTCGGGCACGCACGGCGTCAGTTCAGTTCACAGTGAGGGCCAGGTTTGAGACGGTCCAAACTTCTAGAACTTCTACGGACATAAACAGACCGTGAAAAGTCGGCATAGTTGAGGCTGAGAATGGCACATGACTAGGGTTGAAAGCTAAGAATGAATTTCGCAAGTTTTGTTTTCGTTTTGAAGAACAATTGAGGGAAATCCGCTTTAAAAACACATTCAAAAGTTTTACAGTGATTTTTAAACTTGATGTTGGGGTCTATAATATGATGCTTTTGGATTGCTAAATTTAATATGTTAATTTATTTTTCCGTTTAAAGTACCTGCCATACGTCAGTTTGTAACAAGAGATTTTAGGCAGTTTCGTTCATATTCATCGGTAGAATAAATATTTAAATAATTTTTTAGTATGTTTTTTCGAGTTTGTCGCAAGAGAGTGGTGGCCATATTTCAGAGGCAAACGAGAGTATTTGTATATATACATATACAATACGCGGAATGTGAATAAGTTCACATGCCCGTAGTAATACGTTGGCGTGACAAGTAAACGAACGTTATGTGTCCCCTGCCTTATGCGTCAATCAAAATGTCTGCTAGCAGGAAGTGATGAGCAGTGTCGCATCACTCTGGAACAAAGGGCTCACGACTAGAACGTACGTTTGTCGCGGGCAGGCATAAAGTGAACCTGCCGCACTCTCAACGTGACACTACAATAGACTGAAAAGCTAATTAGTGAGGCTCCTGGTTTACCTCATTATAGTATACTAGAGACTAGTTTACATCATTTTACATTTCACAGTAGTGTTTTATCCCTCCTGCCCATTTCTTTATATATTTTCTCCGACCAAAATGTTATATTATCTTGTTCATGTGTCTATATATATATATATATATATATATATATATATATATATATATATATTTTGTAAATGCTACAAATATAGTTTCAAAGCCACTTATAGGTTTAAAGACTTGGAACTGTGTGCGTATTTCTTGTAATATATGATTACATGTACACAAAAATGGATAATAATGTTCTTTATTTTGTAAAAATGAACCTGAGTAGTGCACGGTAGAATTGACACGCGACTAAAAAGACCTTTGAAAATGACCTAAAATTTTCTCTTTCGCCCTTGACTGGCTGTACCGCCGACACTGATTTCGAAGCCCTACCCCGCAATCCCTTTACACTAAAAGGATTTGGGAGAGCGCGGACGACCCATACATATGCCGATGCCCTTTGCCGAAAACCGACACAGGTGTTCCTCTCTAGTCCCGCGCCCGTACCCACGTCACTGCACCCTCCTATTCCGGGAAAAGCCGAGGGACAACCGGGTCTGTAATCGGGTTAGAGAGCCCGTGGACGTCGATGATCGCCACAACCCATATAAAATTGGCTATTGTTGTCGTTTCCGCGCAATACGTGACATGCTCATTAAAACGCGTACGCGTTACGGTCTCACGCCTAAATTATCCGATAGGCAACCGGTTCCCGGTGGAATTCAATAGGGTGCTGCCTGATAATATTCTTGTAGTTTATTTTAATCGAAATTAAAATGATTAGTGCATACATCGGATATTCCATCTATAAAAAATGTGTTCGGCATACTGTGTGAACACTTTTTGCAGTAGTAATAATGGTATCGCAATGAAATCCGCAGCCAAATACACTGACGATATATTATCTCCATTCGTTGATACCCCTCAGGGGTCACCAGAGGTGCACTGGTACTGCGCTCTAGTACGGCCCTAGCTCACATCAACTCTCCACTCTACCATGAAATCGGGGTATCCATACGCGGAAACCTAGGGGACTCCAAACAGAATCGAATGGTAGGAAGAGAGAAGCCCGGTAAATTAGTGAGGCCGACTGTTCTTTTAATAAGATCGCATGAGTTGTGTTTTACCAAAGCCTCGGCCCCACAGACAAGTATGTATTGTAACCAGTCATACTTCATTAATGCCGTATGGTAAGCACCACAGTACAAACAGTGTAAAATGTGATATACCGGATCGAGTATAAAACCAGAATGTTGAAACGCCAAATAAACGGAGACAGATTTTACTGATAAATTTCATCGAATTGAGGCAAAATTGATATGATGGCGGGCCTGTTGCCTGTTTTTGATATTAATATTATAGCTTATATATTAAAAGCAGCGGCGTAAAGTGTATTGGCGGTCGGTGAACCCGTGGACCGAAGTGTGGGGGTCGTGATCGGTCCGCCCGGCTCACGGCACACGACTATCGAGCGGGCCGTGGAGTTGGCTTTGCCCGCCCGAGGAGCCCCCAATAGGCCACCATTTCTCCATTTCTCACTGTCCTTTTATTTATGACCTGGCCGAACAGTAGCTCAGTTTTATAGGCCCGACCTCGACGGCGTGATTTGGAAGTCTGAATTTAAAAAAAAAAAAGCCGAAACAATATTTTAATAACAACCCCTGAATACTGCTTACTAAGGATCCGCGCCTGTAGCCCAAATTTTACTGCCCCAAAGCCCGAGCTAAAGTCAGTAAGCTTTAAAGCCCTGCCGTGGATTTCGGAGCTTCATTTTACTGATCCGTCGTCCTCTTCCAGTTTCCAGTATTTTATAATTTAACCGGCAACTCAGAACTCGCGGCGGGTGCCGTCCTTGAAGTACTCTGATAAATGAGTAAACAAAAAAATAAAATTGGATCAGTACGGGACGTTTTTTGACGTTTATTCGAGTTATCTGCAGTAGAACATGAGCTTCATGCTGAAGCAACGTTGCAAAAACACCCAAGGTCTAAATGTCTGGAAAGTTTGTACGAAACTTGCGAATGTAATCATTTTGCGATTTCACGGACTGAACAGTCCTCATTTCTCTAATAAGGGGTGCGATTACGCAGATTGTATTTAACATTCAGTGTTATATTTCTAATACTAAGAATATAATTGGTAAAACTCGTATCATTGGTGTCAATTTGATAGGTGTATAATGTTTACCTTTCTTATTGTCGTACAATAAAACTTCGATTTTATAAAGTCTTAAAGCCTTTAGGTACATAACCTGGAACAAATCTAATTTGTACAAAATCATTAAGTTTCACACCTAACTCAACGTTCCACCGACAAGACTGTACAACTGCAGTAACTGCTGCAGTATTTTAATTTTCTTGATCTAAGTTTCCATTTATTCGGAGCCTTTTCGAATGCATTTCGAAGGAAATATCGCCCAAAACATTTTTTTCTCGGCTCCCCCACTTATCGGAATTAGGGGCTCTCCACCACTTTATATGTAGATGACCTAGGCGCGTCTTGAAAAACCAGTTGTCCAAAAAGCTAATAGGTTCCTTTGTGAAGGAGTTCGGATAACCCGATAGAAGAAAATGAAACATTCCACAACAGAGTACAGAAGATCTTTCTCAATTGTTAATAATTCTAATTTCGCGTAGTTTGATTTAATTATTCGTGCGGATGATATAGAGTTATACAGTGGTCGTTGCCGTTTTCGTTCGGGGGTTGGCGATGGGGTGGTTTGGCATGGTCAGCTTAATCAAAATCGTGTTTTCTGGTTCAGATAAAGAAATGTGAAAAAAACATTTGAACGAATTGATCGGCGAAGAGCGTAGGGGTTTCTTCTGTGTAATCAAATAATGGTGGGACGAGGAACGCGAGGCCGTACTCATACTAGCTTGTTGAAAAATTTGATCATGTGATGAAGTGGTCGTTTGATCGGTGTGGAATTTGGGTATCTGGGGTACCTGGGCCCCTTGCCCCACAAAAAACGTGAAATCAAACTGCGTGAAGTGAAGACATTACAGTTTCTTTTTTTTTTAGTTTTACTTGTAAATTGTAACAAATGTTTAAATTGTAATTACTTAACATCCATTCGTTACGTAATGGAATGGTTTATGGTACTTTGTACTAGTGCAGAAATTTTAATTAAATTAATTAATTTACTCGTTTGGGATTTGGTCTTTCGATTGTCATTCCACGCTGATACTCAAACTAAAATCATCCCAACAAATCAGTAAAGCATAACCATTTTCATAAAATTTCATAACCATTTTTTATTGTATCATAAAACTTTATCTTGTTATATGATGGTCCCGATGTTTTGTTATTCTATGTGAAATCCTCTCTTCTTAGCTAACGCCCATAAGAGACGATCCTTGTGGCGCTTAAACCATCCTTGGGGGGGGGCTCATAGGGTGGGTAATGGAGGAGAAAGGAGGGAGTGGAACTTGAGGAACCGGGAAATTTGATGACTTCGTCGACTGTTGGTTAGTGTATATATATATACTATATTCTAGTTTTTACATAACTTAAACTCATAGAATTGTCAAACAACGTATTTAATTATTTACTGATGAATTGTCGCTACCTTGGAAATTACACAAATTTGTCTCGATTAAAGTGCTAGTAATTGGATACAAAAAATTTTTTGTTAATCTTCAAAATATGAACCAATTCAATTATGTAATTGGTAGAAACAGAAGGGCCGCAGTGTCTTCCATTTCAGCCCCTTTAATTCCGATAGTAGTAAGCAATTATATGGGGAAATCGATCACTTTTTGTTGGTCCCGCTGGCGGCTTGTTTGGCGAGTGGGATTTACCCGCGTTCCGCGGATGTACATTTCTCCCTGCCCCCATTTTTACCCCGCCCGCCCGCCCCCTCGGCAGTAATTAAACTGGAAAGCGATTAGTAATTTGGGCCCTTTTAATGTACTCGGAGTGCCGCCTGAGGGATAACGATAAATTACAGTTGCCGGGCTGAGTAACGGCCGGCCAAATTCGGAAGGCCTCTGAATTATAGCGCGGCGGCGGCCTCCGTCCCTCCTCAAACCCTTCACTCCCTCTCCGATCCGCTACCGATCTTGAATAATTGCAATTTTTATCCGGCCGCCTCACGCGATCCCACATTTCTTTATTAAACCGATTTAAAACCAGCGCCGTTATTAAATCCTCCCGATTTATGACGGTCTTGTACGAGGGATTGGGTCGGAAAATAAATTCAATTTACCGCAGATCGTATATCGAAATTAGGATGCAGTTAATATATTTTGTTTCCAATTCAAATTTTGCGGCCAGGCAATGAATCCTGCCGCGAGCATTTGCGGTCGGTTTATACGTAAGAGGTTGTGCTTCATCAGTATAGACCCTCGATAAAAAGGTTTGAAAATACATCTGTTGAAAATATAACTTTAAAACTTTTGAATTAGGAAAAAAGAATGTTCCAGATTATTGTACTGATGACAACATTTGTAAAGGTAAAAGGCATATAAAAAAGAATAGGCATTATAATATTCGACAGATATGTCTAACCATATTCCATCTGAGAAGAATATTTCGTTGGAAGGAAGCCTAACCGTCCGTTCTTGTTTGTTTCAGGTAATTTCTCCCTCATTCGGAAATGCATGCGAGGCTAACTTAATGGCACAGTACTTCCCACTCTGCCAGTGGATTCGTAAGTACGTTTCTTTTCTTATCAGACCAGTTTGATATGTCGCCGATCAATCGGTCCTCTCTTATTTCAACGTCTCCCGATTATTCTCAATAGGAAGATGAAAAGTGTACAGCAGGTGGATAAAAATCTGTAATTACTTTCAAAGTAAAGTTGTCGTCTAAGTAACATTTTTTTTACATATAGAATACTCTAGACAGAAAATTCCATTTAGATATTTCGTACGAATTTTGTTTTGAAGGATTTTCCAGCCTTGAAAGCCAAGCATTCTCTACGTAGTACTAACCACGCAACATTCCCCCATCTCTTAGGGAGTACAAGTCCGTAAATAACTTGTGCGATGCTTTTATAACATTTAACTGTGTCTAACATGCCTCCGGCCACCGGCGGCTTTACCCTAAGAACAGCGGAAGTAGCCCACAGTCCTGAATCGATCGGGGCCCTTTCTTTATGACCGGCCTCCAGTCTTTTACCGCCTCTGGTTGCCGTCTGGAGGGAGAGATCGCGGGGATTTTATCGGCGATCACGAAGAATAAAAATGTCCCACGATTTGATGTTACTCCCGACTGTATTGGTCGACAGTTGTTGGAAAATCGGGGCGTAAGGGAAAAGGCGACAATAAATTAATGGGACACTTTTTCTGGTGATAGCAGTCCCGAGTTTTTCAGTGCCGTATTGAATTGTTTAGTATTATAAATCTAATTTTATTCGAATCTTCCCAGAAATGCTATCTCCCTTATTATCACTCTCGGTGATGTTCTGCCCTAGGTCGGTTTCACCATCGTGCGCTTACATCATGTTGTAGATATTTGCTTTGTAGAGTTGTTTACACTTTCAACTTGCAACATCCCTAAATAAGCATCTTGCTTAAATCCAAAAATATAGCAGCCTTCAGCATCTAGCGTCATTTCGTAAATCCAGCTACGTCAGAACCGTAATTCACACGGTAATGAATATTGCTTTTCAGACTAATGGATTTGCATTCGAGATAAGTTGAAACACGTGGTTTTATTATGTTATTGCTAATTACTAATAGATTAGTTTGTTATTTCGCCCCCTATTCCAGTGGTCCATGATCAGTATCATAACTGTTCTTAACCTGGTACATGGTTTCAGCCCTGCAGATGTGACATTTTGACTCGCTGATTGAATCTTTGGGCGTCGCGGGTTTTATGAGCATAAGATATATCTGTTTGCCGCCCTCCCATTATCGGCTTCTATTAACAGCGCATTATTTATTTTTTTCCCTACCCTACTCCCAATAATTTCTCCTCCGGTTCAGTCATTAAAAGCAGTGTTCGGTCCGATAACGCGCTATCGGGACGCTCCCGTTCACGGTTATCTTATCTCCCGGGTGGGGGACCGTGCTTGTGGTGGGGAGGTACAGGATATCGGAGTGCCAGAATTCGGGAGATACCCCGGAGCCTACTACGTTTGTTTTATAGTAAACCCGGGGATAATACCGTGGGATTAGCGAGGCCCACCTTATCTACCACCGGCCGCTGTAAACGTATACGCCTCAGCACGGAATAGCCGCGCGTAGAATGCTGCCATGCACTTTAATATCAAAACGTTCGGGTGTGAATACTCCATTGATTAAATGCTAATCAATTTCTTATATATCAGTGCCAAATTATATCGTAAACTGAAACATAAAACGCTTCACAAACACTCGCAGATCTCCAAAATGTGCCTCTTTAATTTTTCAGTAACAAATACTGCAACCTGAGACATCGATTTAAACAACATAGCTTGAATGCAGAGTGGTTCCCATTCAACTATAATATTTAGTGTTAGATAGCTTGCAAATAATACTGAATAACTCTTCGTGCTTTATTGTTTTAATAAAAATTATTCTGGCTATAATATTCAGGGTTCTTACACGCGGCAATTAAATATCAATTTAAAATATTAGCCATGATTGTCCGAAAGTGTACAGTAGAAGCCGGCTAATTTATCGCCCAGTTTTGACGGCCCATCTCGTGCTGGCGGCTCGTTTCTCGAAATAAAGTATAAAATCTTGAAACGGGCTATTTCATTCTCGGAAACGGCCCGATAAAAAGGGAAAGGGAGTCGTTCGGCGACGTGGACTCGGTTTCTGCGGAACAATCGCGAAATAATCGTCGCGAAGAAAAAAAGGAAGAAAAAGGTCTTATCGAGTCCATTTCGTGCGCGCCTCATTGTCGAGCTTTTCTTCTTCGAGCCCAGTTCTAATCGAAGCCGTGATCGAAGTCCCAGTCGAAAAGCGTCCGCTTTGGCGGCCGGCCACGGCGTTCGTAAAGCATGAAACTGTCATCGAGCGATTCCATTTTTCGTTGTACTCTTAACTCTGGAGGTGTCTGTCCGTACGTTCCGAAATTTATATTATTCACGCAGGAACTGAATTCAATTCAAATTCAGATTCAAACTCGGAATATACCATAATTCGAGACGCTTTCGATGATAACATAAAAATAGGGTTTCAATTATTAAAGTCGGTCTAAATCGTCCCATATATACTTCCAGCTGGGAATTTAAATTCATATTTCAAATTCCAACATTACTATTCCCGTTTTTGAACCGGTATGTTAATTTATTCATAATTCTTATACTGTAGGTTGAGCTGCTGCTGTCTGTTAAATAGACGGGAATATAAAACGCCGGGTGTTTGTGTAACCCCGAGTGCGTATTGGGCCTCGTCCGTAGCGGCGTGTCCTCGGGAGGCGCTAATGGAGATTGTAATGGTGGGTGTTGGCGCGGGGCGGCGTAACCCCCTCCAGGGGCTGGCTCCGCCTCCGGGGGCCCGGCCCAGTCTCCTCCCTGCCGCTATTAGCCCGCCTCAAACCTCTCCCTCGCTCCCCATCGAAACGATACATTCCTAGCAATCACCACTATTTCTATCGCCCTATTATTCGGTCATGTCAGAATTCTTGGTTTCGATAAATGAAACATCTGAAATATGCATACATATTGAGAGATTTTCAATATTCATTTTGTGATTTGCCTTTCGATCTTAACCCATAAGTTAGTTATATTGGTAGTCATTTTTTTTATCTATTCCATTTTGTTTTGTATGGCTTAGGTTCACCAGTTCTGTCTTCTCAAGGACATAGACATCACATTTATTCAAATAAATTCTGGACGACACCCATCTCATGAAAGCCCTGAATTGCGCATTCTTATTGCCTTATCACTAGTGAGGAATTCTGTTTAGTGTTATATGGAAGGGCAGTGTGCTGTGAAATTGCTTGGTAACAATTTAGCTGGTACGTGAACGATTCACAGATTCAATATTTTTTCTGATAGATAGATATCTCATGGCCAGTTTGACCAGATTCTTCATTTTGTATTTAATATTTCTGCACCTTAGACAGTCGATGAATAATATTTGGGAGTCTTTAGTGAGCGCACGAAAAAAGGTTCGCCACCAGAGTCTAGTTTAACAGTCACGGCCGAAATGAGTACGCCGTCTGCTGAATTGCGTTCAGGTAATATATTCAATATCAAAATAATGTTATCTTAGACCTTCAGATTTTAGCTAACGCGATTTTGCAGATAGCTCTTTTACTTTTCGGAATATTTCAATGATCCGTGGATAATTTTCAAGATTGTACAGGCTTCGTAATGGAATTACGTTGTTCTAGATTTATAGTAAGCCGTGCTGCAAGACCTATTTGCGTCGGCGATAGATCTATTAATTTTCCGGTTAATATACTCGGCGGGTGGCTGTTTTGGGTGGGAAGAGGGTTTGAGGGAAGCGGGCCACGACGATATTGGATTTATTCCATTAGGTCGTAACGCAGTTATGTTATTACGGCCCAACTTTATTACTGTTAATATTGCACGGTTACAGCCGTAACCGGTTGGACATAACGGATGTATCGTAAATACATAAACTGCGAATTTTCTATGGAAGCAGTTGGTCATTCGAAAAGATTTGTCTTCAGTTGGGAAAAATATAACAATTACTAGCCCGGAAACGTTTGAAGAATTCCTACGCATATCGGATCTACGAAATGGGGGTATTGGAAGATGGTCGTTAGTTTGAATTAAGATGTATTGCAACTCATACCATTATTAATAATCTTCTATTACTTTCAAGCTTGAAATTCTCTGAAAACCTTTTGACTAGGCTAGTTTGACCGTTGTTAATAATGTGGTGCGGTATTTCGAGTCAGCATTATCACTGCATTGCCCCAACTTTCGTTCTCCCCCGAACCATAAATCTCTATATAGAATACAGAAAAGGGTTCGAGTTTTGGGACCAGCCCGCTACTGGAGGGCATTTCTGGGCGTAAGATTGCTGTGCAAATAGTTCGGGGACTCTATAACCCAACCGGCGCCATTGTCCGGGTTCTGGGAGCGTGGAAATGAATTCGTTTGGCGGGGCCATTACCGGCGAAGAGTGGACTAAAACGAATCCGGATGGTGCCTGCAGAGGTGGGGGGGGGGTGATGGTTCGGTTCACTAAAGAGGGAGCGCGACTGCTACTGCACCACCGTCCCGGTCCCCTAACGATCATAGCTACCAGCCGAGGCCGCCTAATTGCGTTTAACACTCTCCCCGGTCCACAAAGCACACTCGCATCTCCCTCAAACCCTTACCGCGTTTCCGATTGATCGGTGCGTACACCCCCGGCCCCGCACCGACGGGATACAGTTGCATTTGCCCCCGACATCTGGCGCAGTGTGGCGCAACATTTTCTTACACCCGCAATACAGGATGTTGCAGAGACGATTGCCTGAAATGTAATCTCTAAAAAATTTGATAAAGTGCGCGGCAATTTACCGTGTGGTCGGTTCAAAGTTTATACTTATCATTTTCGGAATTTCTTTCTCTGAAAGAGGGGGTGCTGAATTAGTTTACATTGTCCAACTAATTCTCTCGTCCGAGTGGCTTAAGTAAACGTTTTGTTCTCATACTCCCTAGTGACAGGTTCCATCATTAAATTACTGGTCTCACTTATTTCTTCTTTATCTGTACGGAATCTTCGCAGTTTGTTTGTGGATTCCGGTTGCTTTCTGGTCCAACCTCCTCACCATATTTCTATCGCCTTCGAGCCCTCTTGCAGGGGGATTCGATAGGGGAGATTTAGGTGGTAACTTGGTGAAGGCTACGTGTAATTTGTGGGTCCTACTGTCCACCGTGACGGCCCATTTCTTTTACGGCGCCGGTTGTCGTTCTTGTCATGTGTTTTTTCTCGGGTTCTCTCGTCCGGTTGGCCCGAGTTTTGCTCTCATGATGACAGTGAAGAAGGGGGCAGGGTTAAAAGTTTATTAGTCGGTTTAATTTGTACATCTTACCCCCAGGAAAGAAGCACTCTACTCTTTTCGCTATTAACAATTACACGGAACTGTTGGCGAACTGAGTCTGTTAAATCCGATAAATAAATTTGACGATATTATTCGATATAACAGCCTTAGATCTGTTCTTTGCACAAAGACACCCCACAAATCAGCTAAAAAATGTTTGTCTGAAAATTATCGATGTATATTTTTAGGGCCTCGTGTTCGTTAATTTGATACTTTAAATCTCCTTCTTCGAATATTGTAATTCTGATACACAGAACTGTCTCTACCGATCTGAGAGTTAGAATGAGAATGTTAAAAAGAAAAGTCGCTTCAATTCATTAAATTTGACGATATATAGGGGTAGGTGAAAAGAACAAAGCGTTAATATAAATCTAAAAAAGTGGGATGGTGGAATAATGGAATGAGAGTCCGCCCCTCGATCTGCCCCCGTCAAAATCTTAAAAGGCGATAAATAACTGTGTCGGGTGGTCCGTGGGAGGAGCGAGAGGGTGATGGGGGAGCCGGGAGGGGGCCTCTGGGCTGGCCGCGAAGTGGAAACGCGACGTTGGCCCCCTTGAGAAATGGCCTATGACCAAGGGGCGGGCGCAGTTCGCACGTCCGCCCTCCGCCGGGGCCCGGCTAAAACGTTGCCAGTATAAACAACTTGGACTGGCTGGCTGGCGGGTGGCGGTGGGGCCAGCCCAAACTTCTTTGGCAGAGCCGGCCTCTATTTTCGAGCCAAGTCCGCCCAATACCGGCATTCACGGGTTGCCATTTCTTTTATAAGCGACGATGGAGGACACTGCGTGTGTAGACAGAGAGAGAGAGAGAGAGAGAGAAAGAGAAAAAGAGAGATAGAGAGTTCGGACTGAATTTCGGCCCTATTTATATAGGACTGGGCGAATGATGAAATCCAGGTCCAGTTCTACTGCAGCGTCTATTTATGCTTACCATAAGTTATTAATATCACTTGAGTTATGCATGTGATGAAACAGATTAAATACATCAATATTGTCTTACCAATTATAAAGTTGGTTATTTTTCACTTACCTGAAGCGGATCAATTGGAATAACTGAAGGGCCGAACTGAAGATCACGGGTTCGCATCAAAGTTCCATTAATTAGAATTTGTGAACTAAGAAACAAGCGCAATTCATTTTCAGTTTTTCGCGTGGCTGCAGTTAAATTCGTTGGAATTGTGCAACAAATAATTGACGAATGAAACGGGAAATAAAACTTAGATTTGAGCTCGCCCAGTTTGTCAATTTTCAAGCGTAGAAGTTATAAAACATTCAATTTATGAACATGAGTGGCCCAAAATCGCCTCGTCCAAATGCGGCCCTGAGCGGTGCTACTTGTCACGAACTTATTGATCTAAATTGTATAGAAGGTTCAAACCGAATTGACTTGGAAAAACCGGTATAATAACAATAAAAAGAAAAGTTGAAAAATATTGAACGACAATGATTCGCCGAACGGCTCGTTAGTCTCATAATGAACGGATGACCGAGCACTTAGAGACTTCAAAGTCGAGGCGTTCTTGTATAATGGCTTTGAAATTGTAAATATTTGATTGAATTAATTGTGCATTCACCTTTTGGACAGTGCGTACAAAAGTGTACGTTTTGATGAATCGAGGAAAGAAAGAAGCTTTTTCTTTTGCCATGGTGCCGTAGATTCACTGGTCGGTCAGGAAAGTTAGGAACAGGGGCAAAAGGAAAGGGATAGATAGATTGAAACTATAAAGCAGATCAAATTTACTCTTGAAGTTTTAGTTGAACTTTTTCGTGCTTCTGGAACCTAAGCAATACATAATTTATTATTTATATATGATTTGTCAGCTTTTTTGGTTAATTTAATACTATAGAAATCCTATAGGCATAAAATATTTCGTTCAAAATATGATAAAAAGCACTCTTGATTTGGAAGGCTAAACATTTAGTCCTGTAATATGCCCGGTATATTTGCTTTTGAAACTCAAATGCGTTTACGGATGTCCTTGTATAGATTAATTAACTGTCCTCCGGTGTAATGGCAGGCGATTTGTAGCTTCTGTACATTGCGAATCGTGAGTCTGCCTTATGTAAATAGGAAATTGGAGTGGGAGCTTAGCTCCAGTAACCGTAGGGTAAGCGAACGAACAAAGCTCCGGGTACACCATTGTTCGGGCTGGCGCGATATCGAGGCAGCTCGGGGCCCTGGCCCGCTCGAATTTCACCTACCTCCGGCCATTCTTGGACTGTTGCATCACCGACAGAAATGCCCGTTCCTGGCCAACCTATCCACGTTTTGACGGCGTAAATGTCTCTTTCAACTTCAGGTTTTTCGTTGAAAATATCCCAGATTATTCTCGTACACCGCATGTAAATCGAACCGATTGACATCACCTCCAACCGCTGTCCCTGCTTTCAAAATTGGCAACAATTACTATTTATTATTCTCCTGATTGTTAATTCATAAGCCTATTTACGGTGAAAACGTAGTAATCCTACAGAAAAAAATTGTAGATTCTTTAAAAATGCTTCTTAGAACCTTGGACAACTAGGGAACGAATTTATTATAAAATTTCAATATTTTCATTTTTTCAATAAATGTGGAAATTTCGACTTCGTAAGCATTTCGTCGTACCCCATTAGACATTCGTGTATAACCGAAAATGTTTACCTAAAGTTGAAAGTTGTCTAGGAATCTTGGTTTATGTATAGTGGAAATAATACGATACGTTAGTCTAATTCCGACGGTACGAAATTGGTCATCCGATATTTCCCACTGCGATCGCTAGTAACGGAAACACGACAATGCCTCTAACGCCTTCCCGTCTGAACCCTCTTTTAGATAAACCCTCAGAGTAACGCCACTCCCCAGTGGCCCTAATGACCGTCGTTAATAACTCTCAATCTCGTTAAAAGTCATTAACTTAAGTGGATAATATTAAAAAAAAAATTCCCTTCACGCCATCCTGTAGATCACAACTACGTCCACTCCTCGTCGGGGTCTAAAGGAAATGATTTTTTTCATCGCATACAAATTTCCGTTTTTAATTTCGCGTTAGAACCCAGGGACCTGTGTCTCCCGGTTCCGTGGTTCGTGAAAAGCCCCGCGCGCTTTTCACAGGGCCGTGGACAATTTCCTCCCCTTTTCATCGGCGGTTCTTTTCGTGCTCGTCCTCTTTTATTTATCTTTCCCGTTTTTCTTTTCCTGAACGCGCACTCCCCTAATCCGAGGGCCCCCGTTGTCACTTGAGCCGCGGGCTGCTTTCATCTACTCCGGAATTTTTATATACTAATCACCCGGCGGACGTCGGGAGCATTAGTTACACTAGCCGTCTTCATTATTTCGTCTTTACTATTTATCTATAACTTACTGTTCGAAAAAACTAACGTCCATATCAACAAATAATCAACATCTAATGGACCGAATTAGAACTGTACTTACAGGACGTATTCATTCTTATTCCTTAAGTAGGTATTACCAGTATTTAAGGAAAAATGAATTGATTTAAAAATGTATAATTGCATAATTGTCTAAATTATAGTTATTTATTATTAATAATTGTATATATATGTAGAGAGATATTGGGATAGGTTATTGACGTTATGATTTTTCACAATCAATAGTATTTGGTTTTCTTAGGTCACTACAGTATCTGTAGTGGGTTTGCTCACAGATGCATCACTTGGTACACCGCCCGCGTGTGAGTCATATTGTAATAAATTATTCAGTAGGTGATTGGCACCTCGCAAACCGTAGTCGTTGTCTTATGTACGGCGAAAATATGTCATCCGGTACTCATGCTTATCGCGGAGGCGGTTTCGAGTGTTCGGATGACTCGGCTCCAATCCTGGTCGTGATTTCGCCTCTTTTAGCGTCTTTACACATACAGCTCGGGTTAGTTAATCTTCGGATGAGGAGGGGAGGAGGGGGGTGTCGACCGTTCAAAGAAGGGGCGTTTGTTTATTGACTCGCTCAGTGGTTGCGGGTTGTCTTCCATCTTGGGCGTTCGGCTTATTTTTAAAGGATAACTAATGGGTTCTCTCGGATTTTCGGAACATAGCGGGAAGTGTTGCCGCGCCTCATGATTCATTACCGATTCCACTATACAGTACGCAGCTTTATAAGATGATAACAGCGTATGAAAACGACCGATGATCCGTTTATGGCCCGTGCCAACGAGCGAATGCGTAACCACACCGAACTTTATCTCCGCAGTTGAAAATCCCAGTTCTGTTCTATTCCAGGCAACGCCTTATCTAAAACGACTGAAATATCATGTTTATCTCCAAGCAGCACTAGATCGTTCGGATTAAAGCGATAAGTATATCCGCCCATTTTTATAGGTCTAAAACCTGTATACTGCCAAGCA
Organism: Lethocerus indicus; assembly: GCA_019843655.1. Taxonomy (NCBI): domain Eukaryota; kingdom Metazoa; phylum Arthropoda; class Insecta; order Hemiptera; family Belostomatidae; genus Lethocerus; species Lethocerus indicus. The sequence continues at coordinate 16,556,120 of JACDQD010000008.1, forward strand.
TTCTCACCGGCACCCCATTTCCCGCACCTGTACAGAGTTTTATCTGGATTGCGCCATTTTTATTGAGAGCGGCGACTTAATTTGTTTCACACATTAATTACAGGACAATTGTTTTTGCATTTAATCATTATCCATTCAATTTTATCAATTCAAATTCGGGGGAGTACTTTTTGGGCATCCGTCATTCATGCGCATTTATGTCTTCAACCCTTATTGCTCTTAAGAGAAACTGGATTATCGCTTTCGTCAGTAGCAATGATGAAACATCCTCTCAGTCTTATATTTTTTTCATGAACATCAGAATATATATATATATATATATATATATATATATATATATATATATATATATTTATATAGTTGCACATAAAATTTGTTCTATATGTAAACCGGTATATATTGAGCGGTGAGCCCGTGTTTGATGGTCGCCGTGCCTGATAACGCCCACGCTCCGCGACCAACTGTTCCTCCTCCTCCAACGGGCTTATTATTATTTCTCGCTGACTCCCACTCTGGGCTCGGTTCCGAGCCTTTCCCCATACCTTTCCCACTCCTACTCCCCTTCCTTATCCTCTCTCTTTCTCTCTCTCACTCTCTAGAGATGATAATTGCTCTCTTATCTGTGATATATGACCCCCCCCTCCCTACGACGAGTCTTCGACCTATCCTCAGACATATGACGTTCCCCGGACAACTTACAGAGTCCATATGAGCGCCGGTTTCTCTCAATCGGTATTCCCTGTAGTGGACGCGGATGGCGTATGGGTAAATTGCAAATGGAATTCGGCATCCTGAGCAGATATAAGAGCAGCCTTCGTGGCTCGACCTCGGGGAAACATAGTGTTTATTTCTCGTTGATAAATATTCAGTACACCCTACATTATTCGCTAGCGAATAACGATGGAATACGAAAAGTTCTACCACATACTACGTACATTAGGCTCAAATCTTACACATCACTTTTCCTGGTAGTTTTACAAACAGTGGATATTTGTTCTCCCGCGCTAATCGTTTTCCTGGCGTTTAGAAGTTTTCAAAATTAATTCCACATTCTTCGCTAAGTCGTGGTTTTCGCTCTCGATCGTAAGGAAAACTTTTTCATATTTCCTCTTCGGTGATGACACAGGATACTTAAGGTTATAAACTGCAACATCGCCCGATATTCAGTCTCAGTTCACTCGTGGGTCCAAACCAGTCATCGTAATAAATGTGTGGTCGCATCTGTTAGCACTGTAACGTGTTACTTTCGCGGTTCCAGCTGTGCGTCTAATAGTTTTCTTACTGTTTTTCGGCTGGTTATTCTTTTTATTTGCTATGTTCGGTCCGGCTTTATTTCATTGCAATTTACCGATGGCTTCCCAACGTCCTATAGCAATAGCGGCTAAACATTAACCAATGCAACTAAAAGCAACTGTCTAATCTTTCTGTTACCTGACGTGTTAAGAGTACTAGTACTCCCATTACTACGGACCATTAGAGGATTATTTGAAATATAGATTCAAACGTATTACCCGTACAAACCTACTTGTTGGATAAGGTGTTCGCTGTCGTTTATTTGCTTCCTCTTTCGTCTGATCCAATTTAAGATTCTAATAAAAACAAGAGTGGTATTTGAGGGGGGATATTACAAACGCGCTGTAACGCCTGAATCCACATCTTCATATTAAGTTTTCTTTTCCACCGTCATTGGTTTCTAGAATTCGTTGGTATCACCACCGCCGCTTTTTGGCCTCGGCTTCTCGCCACCTCCAGCAGTAGTCGGTTAATTGCAGTGAGGCCGAGAGGTAGGCGGAATTAAGCATCAAGTTAGCATTGTGGCAAAACGGTTTCTGCCTATCTGTGTATGATCTGCAACCTCAAATAATTTTTAATTTGTGGCACACTGGAATTGTTTTTATTCGTTAAGACCGAAGGTCTAGATCGTTTGGCGTGTATTTTGTAGCATCGAGGTGATATAGCGATTTATTTCTAGTTTTTACTGTCCCATGCTCTAACTATGCTAGATACCGAAACAAATACCAGATAAAAACAATCGATGAAACGCAGACATATAAGTCACTGCCATTCTGGTAGCAAATATCAAATTCATTTAATTTGCTTTTGCGGTGGACGAAAAGAAATTTTAGCCCGCATAGCGGAGCTGTCAATGAATAAATTGCGGTCCGGATAATCGTTTTGGAAGTTTAAAATATTGCGCGTTCGGATATATAAGAAAGACGAGGAGGGGGTATTATAATTTCTTTTGATAACAGCCACAGGCTGTGACCAACTGTGTCGGGTTTCCTGTCCGGCTCTCACGCGCTCAGCTCCGGGGCCCGCTTCTCACACGCACGCACACGCACACGCATGCACTCACCGGATCTGTTTTCAATTACACCTAGGCTAGCTAGGCCGCGAGAACGAACGCCTATCGAATTTAACGGCAGGCCGGTGCGTGCATAGGTAGGTAACCCGATCCCGTCGTCCCTCCTTAATATGGGCCCTTCGCCTCTTTTCTACCAGCCCCGGGGTCACTACTAGAAGTGACATTCTATATTGAACTTAGAATTCTTAAATTTTGCTTAATACCTAAGAAATTAAAATGCGTAAATTCATTACCGCGCTTCATATCCTGTATGCTATTCAAAAATAAAATACAGTTTAGCGTTATTCATTATTGGTAGGTAAAACATAAAGCAGTACTAATAACTTCGTATTTGTGTTCCTCAACACAACTCCAGTCTCTTCACTAGAACAAGTTCTATAATATTGGCATACGAAAAATCTAAATATTTGCCCGTATACCTTCTTATCTGGGGTGGTCATCAACTTACATTAGATTGTCCCATCGTAGAACAGCTTTGGTAACTATAATGCGCCGAATTATAGCACAATCTCCTCCGACCGACCTCTCTTTTTCGTCGGCGAGCACAAATTCGACGGGCCCCAATTTTCTTAATCCTTTTGATGTTGCCAAAAGCCGAAACCGGTCCGGGCTTGGACCGAGCACGCGAGCCCCGATTGCATCGCCCGGATAACTCCGGTGGAATCATTTATGGAGCACGTGACCTATTATACGAATCGAGATTCATGTATGCGAATTTCTTATTGAGCGTTGAAAAATGAAGAGCGGGAGCGGCGACATGATTTCTTTCCCAATTCTTGCCTTGTAGTCGAGAAACATTTTATCCGGCCCTGCGAAGAAATTCATCAATAAAATAGTGGCGCACAGTAGATTTAGTGCACTAGATTTGAACCACGATTTACCCAAAATATTGAGACTTTAAATCAATTTTATTCATCAAAATTTGATAAATAAAGAGTGTATTTCCACCAGAATGAAAACTGAGCTACCCGAGGCCCGTACTACCGCTGCTATACTCTCTCAAGAATCGGCACGCGCTGGGTTTCAAATTTCCGATGCAATTTTAAATTGCCAGGAGATTAATTATATTTCATTTCCGCAGAGCTGAGTCTTAATTTTGATATTTGTCCAAGGTTTCATTCCAGGGTCCGGTTTAATTGAAGTAAACTGATACCCGATTCCCTCATTCAAATATGTTGAAGTTAGATTTTGTGGAAAGCAAGATTTTGCCTGGGAAAATGAGTATTAGCGGGACGAATGCCTTCCTAAGTTCTTTAATAATGTTAGCATTTGACGGCGTATTTCCTAGTTGCTTGCAATAATCTAGTTTCCTTACACTTTCTCCCTAATTAAAATGTTTGTTACATTATTGTTCTTACTCGTGCCAAGAACGGTTTTACAACCGGGCAAGGGAATTTTCTAATTTTAAATCTATTTCGCACAGTAATTGGTTTAGTCGGTGAAACTGGGCGTTAGGCGAGGAGTTTACTCTCCAATATCGGAGGGACGACCGACCGTTTTATAGTTGGAAACCGATTTAAATGTGCGGCGTCCGACTTTCGGAACTCCATTCCTTTCATTTTATTTCCGCATTTTATCGCCAATTCGAATGCCGTAGTGAATTCTTTCGCCGGATCGGTACACCCCAGTTTTAGGGGTTCGGGTCCGGTGGATTTTACGCTGAAATCGTGAAGCGGAACTGCGATGTAATTAAAATCGATCTAAGCGCAAAATGCGACTGGCGCCTTCTTTCTCGGATGTACAATTTTTCGCCCCCGAAAACCGAATTTCGTATGTTTTTCGGCATGAAAATCTTTATCCTTTTAAAAATAAAATTCGATTTTGTGCCTCCCCAGCCCTAAGGCAACGTTGGCCCCGGGTGGATATTTTCCTCCAATAAACTTATGAGCTATTATATTATTATATTTTATTTTTATTGCAAACGCCGAGTGTAATTAGAAAACAGACACTGACGCCGTTTGTTGTGCGAGCAACAAAAACAGAACAAGTCCTTTTATCGGTTGCTTTTATGCCGACCTGCTCCGCTCTGACGGGCGCCATTATCGGGCCCATTCAACGGTGTAATTCCACAATTAACAGTCGAATAATTAAAATATACCCGGAAAGGATAAACGCGTTGATAAATTAATAAGCGAGGATTATATCGGAACGAAACGGAGCAGATAGGAGTGGGGGAGGAGCTTCCTGATGAACATATAATGGCCTGCAGTTATCTCGCTCGTACTATTTTAATAGTTTATTATAGCAGAGGTGTGAAGAGTGAGCCAGATAAAGGAATAACTCTTTATTTTCCCCATAATGTTCGTGAACTGTACCTTTGAAAAAGTATTTTGTTATACATTTAATGATATTAAGGCAACCTATCGGTTACTGCACTCCCTGATTTCTTCTCGGTTAAATGTAATTTTTAAATTAAATCATTTCATTGAGAATACGTTTTTACAAGTCTCGAGTTGCAATGTCAATTTACTATTTTCTGATTGTTATCGTAAGTTTTTCAATTCTCGTCCTCTTACTGCCTTTTCCATGCTTTAGGTTCGCTGTAGTATATCAATTTTCAGGTTTCGGTACTGGGGACTCGGAGACTAGTATTCCCCTTGCGATTATCGACCTGCATATTCCATCCATTATTATTATTATTTATTATTAATAAAACTTGTAATGGGTTATAGTGAGGTGTGCAAGGATTAGTCGATATGATGGCCTGTTACCAAACGCAAGCGGTGAAGCAATTGCTTTACTTCTCTATGAGATTGGAAAAATTTAAGCTTTCGGCGTTAATACGGGTTGGTAAAAGTTCGCTGGGGTATTGGAAATTTCCGACTCCAGCTATTGTTCCACTCGGGCCCGCGTGTTTCGTCTCCGGATAGACTAGTTTTTAGCCATCGTCAGCCTCTATATGAAGTTTCAGTCGGCTTTCGTGTGCTTCGCCCGGCGGGGCGTCAAGTCCCAACCGAATATAAATGAATAATATCTAATGAATTAATAACGGTTGTTATCCACAACGCAACGACTCGTCCGGTCACCCCGGATTGCGTGTCCCGAAAATAAAATGCCCTTGAATTTTTAATGAACGCTTTATGGTCCCTTTTATGAGTTCGGTCGGTAGTTTATCAGGACCGCAAAAATGGCGGTTCTCAACATTGTACAGGACTTTATTCCAAGACATATTAAAACAATACTCGAAGCAATATATATATATATATATATATATATATATATATATATATATATATATATATTAGCATTCGGTAACGCTGTTTTCATCCTCATTAGAAAGGTCGACTTAACACCAATCAATCGGGGATTTACTCTTAACATAATGGATCGTGTATTGTGTAATCTCCCGGCTAATTGGCGAACGTGGGCGGAATTGTTTGTTAAAATAACTAATAATCACTTATATAATTCAGTGTGTGGCTATTTCTGTGTGTTCAGATATTTATAAATACCGCTGTTTCATACCGACCTTTCGTTCTGAAACTGTTGTCCGCATGCTGCACCCGTCCCCCGCTTGATTGCGTGATATTGAAGCATATCCCAGCCAGGGGTTTTTGAAACCGACGTTAGCCCTAAAAGCGCAACGGTATCAATTAACAACATTCAATTTGTAATCTTCAAATACAACTTACTTGTCTATATATACCTATGCCAATTTAGGACTCGTTGGACAAATACATCCCGACGGTTTATATTTGTTGATGATTTCCATGGTTGTATAGATAAAGCAGAAAATAATGTAAACCAGTGGCAAGGATACGCGTGAAATTTATCGCTGTATCGGAATATTTGCTATTCATATATACTACCGCATACAAATTTAATACGTACATTATATTACCTCATGATAAATCAAATGTGTTTATCAGATTTTTATCTGAACTGCATCGTTCTTTCAATTGTCCAAATGCTTGAGTGCTGTGGTGCCCACGTTTTACAGCGCCTTTTGTAAGAGTCAAGTAACCAACTCTTCGGGTTATAAAGGATCGTAAAGCCTGTGTAATTTATAACGAGGAGGATAAGCTAATGGTAGCGTTTAGATTATGACAACAGCCCACTTGCGGCTTGATACCGGACCGGTACAGTTCCTGGCAGTCATCCGCGTTGGAGTTATCGGCCCGCTCGCATTGTCCTCCGATAAATTACATTTGGAATTACATTTCAAATCGCGACGGTATAATTGGCACTTTGAACTTTATGAACGGACTTCAGAAAACTAATGGCGTTTGTTTGTTTCGGGTCAAGTCGGGTCTTCGTTGCATAATGCGCAGAGGCAGTTCGGCCGTTTCACTTGCCGTAGCGCTCGATGTGTTTGAATTATTTATTATTATTATTAATTATTTATTATTTATATTTTATAACATGATATAAATATGAAGCATCTTTAAGAGAAGATATTAAACATACGACAAAATTGGCTTGTCCCTAGTGATCTTCAGAAGCTATTAGTTTGTAATTTTAGATTGAATAAGAAAATAACTTACCTGAGATGAAATATTTCAGTAACGCGATGAACATCCGAACCCTCACTGTGGAATAATTGTATCGCAATATTATTTTCTTTCGCACTCGATGCTGAAATTGATCCATCATTGGCTCTCTTATAGTAATGCTTACCCGAAAACAAGTTGGTAGCGCGTTTTAGGAAACCGTATTTGTTTCAATACGCACCGGTTAAATTAATAATAATATTACTGGCAGTTGTCTCACATGCGCCGTCCGTTTCCCGCTCGTAGCGGCGCTGACACGACCAAAGGAATGACGTAAATAGTCCCTCATCGCTCTTATTTTATTTCTTGGTCCGCCATATTTTCTCTTGGCGCGTTCAGAAATCTGTGGGCGCGTTGAAAAAATCGCAAAGTTGTTTATAAGTCTGAAAAAGTGTTTACTGCTTTCAGTGAACTTGTAACATTAAATTGGGCGGTCATTTCGTGAGACTCACCTGCTGGTTTCGTCTCATCACGACGAACACCCACGGAAAAGTTTTTTATAAATTAATTCTTTTGACTCTCCGTGTAATATGGCCGCTGGTCCAAACTAACCCGTGGGCTAGAAATTACATTACACAATTACCACATTTCAGTCTTGTTCAGAGAATAGATTCGGAAGTTTATTTCGGAATAAATTGTTATTACTTAGATATAATATATTTATTTATTTATAATAATTAGATACAATATATCTCGGAAGGGGTCAAGCGAGAAAGGGTCGAATCCAACTTCAATCTGCCAACAAGTCCAATTTAACTTAGGCTTCCGCAGATTTCTCCCCCACTCCGAGGACAAATGGGATTAGGCTTTTATCAGCAGCGCTTAGATGGTATCGGGCGTATCCCGGGCGACGGGTTCACCACGGTTTCCGACACACGTCCCTTCGAAGTGCCCTCGGATGGTGCAGGAGAAGCCGGAAAGAGGGTTCAAGGAACCGGAAATAACAGTTCTGGGATTGGGGGCAACGGTCGAAATCGTCCAACACTCTTCAGGCCCTCGGAAAATATTTTTCAGCAAAAAGAGTTAACCTTTCACGACGGTCTCGGCGTTGGTTATATTTCTGTAGACGAGTTCGAAAAATTCAAGCGTACATAACACAGTAATGCCGTGTTCGATGGCGGGACACAAAAACCGGTCTCATTCATGATCAAACAAAGGGTAAATTAAACTAGCCCATTAACTCCTAGTTATTTGTTAATTTGTTGTGTAACTGCTTGGTCTCAATCAAAGAGTACAGTTCTAAAGCCGCTGTTCTCAGGCCTAGTCGTGCGATTCGAATACATAATGAGAGTAGTAGGTTCCGGGAAAAAGAAGGGGCATTCTAAAATTGTGAGCTTAGTTTTTGAAGTAAAATTGCCTGGCGTAAATGCTCCAACTAGAGTTCGAATCCTGGTGTTGGTCCGAATATTCCTCCATTTGTACTTTTAATTTGATTAAACCAGTGATTCTTAGGAAAATTTTACTATCAAAAATACTATTAATATTATTCCTTAATGAAATATTAGTAGTGCCAACGTAAATTAGCCTTTCGGGTAGTAGAAAAAGTATTCGCTTTTAAATTTTTTCCGTTAAAAGCGTAATCGTTCTTTAAACGTTTTTCAGCTTGACAAGAAAGTAATTTTGATAATTAAACAATCAATAACAAAATGATAGTTCTGTATTGATTGGTTGGGCAGAGTGGGAGGTGATCGTCGAAACGCGGGAGGGGGCCGGACGAAAATGACCGGAGCCGACGGTCCGTTGGCCGTCACCGCTGTCATCGATCTCCCCGCTCTTTGGCCAGCGCCGCGCCCCCCATTATGAATGCTAAAAACGACCTAATAATATATTAATACACTGAATTATACAATTGGATATCCCCCCAGTGTTTGAAAATATCACATTCATCCGAACTTCAAGAACATTTGCCCTATTTCAAAGTGGCAGAACAGAAATTTGAAACGGAATTTGTGATATAGTTAGCTGATCCAAAATGATTTCTAAATGTATTACAAGTACGTATGAGCATAGGCTATTCTAGAATAACTGGTGTATAAATTATCCTTACTTTTCGATTATATGAAAATGGATAATAATAGATATATTAGAATTATCTATTATATAATAGATATTATAGATTATAATAGATAATAATAATTATTATTATTTAACCAACGATAATTCTTGCAAATATTTTGCCGGTTCACTTTATATAAACAAGAAGAGAAACGGTTTTATCAGTTATTTTTAACCGCTAGATAAAACGTTATCTCAATAATATATACGCACGAAACTTTTCCAGAACATGACGCGAAACCTACACCGGCGTAGCGTTTTCGTCCTAAAGGATTGGACCGGATCATATTGGATTAAAAAAAAGATTGAGTGAAACGATTACGTTCAATTCCAATAATTATAATGGAGTACACGAACTCTCCTTGTGAACAGTCCAAAATAATAATCAATGCAAATTCATAAAGTTAATTTACCAAAATTCCCAGTTTTACGCGGCCTCGCTGTAACCCACCGCCAAGCTATGCCGGACCCGAATCGGCGGTGGCGTCGGAATTCCACATCAGCTACCACTTTTCCCAGGAACTTAATTTCGTTATTAACGCGTCGTCCCTGGTTCAAATTCCGGTGGTGGACGGAATTTTCGTTCAGTTACTTGCATTCAATTTAGATTACAAATATTCTAATTCTATAATCCATATATTGAATTATGTGCCATCGTATCAGTGATATGATGTGACCAAAAAAGGCACTAAGTTTGCGATATCAATTTAATGTCTATGTAAACGCAGTGTATTTCATGTAATTGTGATGTTTGCCCGTGCTGTATGTAAGAAAGATTACATTTCCCCATACGTCTTTGGCCCTTGAACAAATTATTTCAATCCGTCAGCTAAGATTGATTTATTTATTATGATGCAATTTTATTTAGTTTCATTTGCAATTTTTCAATAACCAATTCGTTTCTTACTCGCAGGTACGTTTCGAGGCCAGAGGTCATTCATATGCATACACATTGGTTTCCACCGAAGGTTATTCAAGAAACAATCAATCTGAAGCCGGAGTGGCCCTAAGGTATTAATTAAATTACGCTTCAGTTTTCAATCGAAATTTCTATCGACTGTTTTAGTTAAGGTGTAATTAATTGTACTCACGCGCGAAAATGTGATTGAAAATGTTGAAATAAACCCCGCCTTGCTAACATATCTAAAACAGAATGGATAATATATATTAGAACGAGAATATGATTGTGGAAATACACTCTGAATTTAATGAAATTTAGGCGCCTATATTCACTCATAATTTGTAGTTTATTCGTAGATGTATGGTAATGATAGCCTTGAATTCTGTAGTTCTGTAGAAGAATGTTACTATTTCAGTCGTTTATTTTGTGCTAGTGCTGTAGGTTTACGATGTGCTTTTAAAATTAGTAGGTATGATGTAAGAATAATTCAATGCAATTCGTAAACCGTCATTTAATTACGTAAAATTGTTTTGAGACAGGGTGGGTGAGGTGATTAAAAATATACTTAATATATGAACATTGCCACTTGTCCTTAACGATATTTAGGAATGCGGAGGTAGCGGTGTCAGAGTAAAACCTGAGGATGATTTTAACATGTCCGTTTTATAGACGTCCCAGTCCGCCCTCAACTGATTCGCGTGGTGGCCAATTGCAAATAAAACAAAGATAATTCCCCACATTTGAAAATAAATATATTATTAGGTACACATTTAGGCAGGAAGCAGTCTCGCTTTACGATTGAAGTTCACTGTCGCTTTTGCATTTGTTACTTTTCTATGGCTATAAACTCCGTTTTAGTGCCTTTCTTCTGAAGCGATTCGTTTGAGTTACGATTTTCTGAGAGACTCGTAATAAGAGCGGAGAAACGGTCTGAAGATAGTTTCAAGCGCCTCTGTTTAATGCCCATAATTCATTCGCAAAATAAAATGTACATTACTATTCAAACGATTTGCAATAAATCAGGTCAATTTTCTTTGCTTCCAGCTGTAAACTGACAAGTTAACTTGTAGCTTGTAAAGCTTCTTTTCTTTTATTTAAACGTTATCGTGAATCGACTTTGCGTATCAATAGGAAAACAACTGTCCGTTGTGCTGTATCAGAGACAAAATTTTAAACGCTTCATTTTACCCGAATTCTCGTTTATTATAAACATACTCGTTTCCATACACGGTACGTAATTCATTTCATTCATTCATTTAATTCGATGACTTGTTTATCTGCCGCGGCGATAAGAAAGGTTCAGAATCAACAAACAACCATTAGCTGGCTAGTAATGAGCAGTGCTCAAACGTGTTTGCGTGTTGGCGGAAAAAATAAGTTGAGAATTGGAAACAAATAGTAAAAACGGAAATCGTGCATAGTTAGAAATGTAATTAAACAGACAATGCATCGGTAAGAAATAATTAACTTTATTATCCTGGTGTCATTAATAAAATATAATGAATTATAAATAATTATTACGTCGTTTCATAACTGTTTAAAAGACTGGGGAAACCTAGCTTCGACATTTTCATTAGGAAGTTTCGTAGAATTATTACGCAGTAGTTTTTATTTTGATGGAAAATATTAAATTCATTTTTGGTGTTTTAGGCTAAATTAGGTTAAAACTCCCTTTGGATCAAATTTTTAAACCTTTGTATTCACCGCAGAAGATAATGTTGAGTTAGTTGACAATTTGGGGGAAGCGGCAACGCGGACGGCAGTCTCCGAAATTGGCGTACTTTATTTTACTCTTCAACTTAATTTATTTTAAGCTCTCAATATTTTACGGACGAATGTACATCCATCAATCTTGCAATGCCTAATTCTTGCGAAGGAAATTAATCAACTGGTTTTATTAATTTCGGCGCTAGAGGAATAGTTTCGGGAACGTTGAACCTGGCGCATAGGTGAAGCAATTTCGACGGCCAGTCTTGATCGTTAACAGCTTTTACGGACGGCGCCCGGAGGATATATATATATATATATATATATATATATATATATATATAGGGGCAACATGGCGCCCACCCGTTGCGCAACACACCAATTACAGAGCCCGGTTCGTTTATCGGAAACGGAGAGAGCGCGTTTGGTTTTTTCGCCTTCCCCGCGGCACTAGAGTAAAATGTTATTATTTTTAATAACGAGTCTATTGTGTTTTACCGATACCGTCGGGGTTTAAGAATGGATCTTCCGAAATAACAGGCGGCTTCCGCTGGTGCACGCGATAAATGAATCCGTATTTCGGAACGGGCCATCCCTATTTAATGCGTTGGTAAACACTAGACTTATCAGCCGCGAGATACTGCACGACTCCGTTAGAACTCTAGTGCCCCGTGGGACGAACCGTCGACCGCAACCGACACATGAATGATACCTGAATTTACCTAAAGTCCTGGGTACCCTTAGCTTGGTAAGGTACAACGCATGTCGGCCCCCAACGAAGCATACTGCCAACCGTGTGAACCCAATTTCAGATATATTAAACGATCGTTCTTTTTTCAACATATCAGTCTGGAAAAAGGATTAATTTTTCGACGTCGTTTAACGCGCCGTTTAGACCTTGTTTGACGAATTTGGGATTTATGCTAGGGACATTAGCAGAGGTAATCGAATTTTTATATAGGCGAATGCCTTTAGTTGTGTCCCTTGGCGTTGTGGCTTTTCATCCACTCGCCGGATATGCGTTACGGCAGCGATTTACCTTTATATAATTTCGTAGGGTAATTTAATTCGGTGGTTGGATTCAGCCGTTGGCCCATTCGTCCCTTTACGTTCATTCACCTGTTGTTCGGCTCTGGTCGATCGCGGAACCCGGCCGCCTTTTCATCGGGGCCCCTACCCCGGCGAAAGAAATAAATAAAGAAAGATGAGACTAATAGGAAGTTGAAGAATGGGGCTTCATTAAGTTGAGGCGCGGGGCCTTGTTCGCTGGGGAGACACCTTTCCAGGACGGCCCGGTTCCGCGTTCACTTTCCTTCTTTTATCACTTCACATCTCTCTCCCCTATCCAGCCAACTTCTACAGAATACGCGGAAGCTATTCATCCTTCGCAATTGCATTAAATCTCTATAAAATCCTGAAATTAAAATTAAGTGAACCCTTAAATAGGAAATAAAACTAAAGCTACTACATATATTACTCCTTTTCGTAAGTCAGATTCTCAGCAGGATACCGCCAGTACGTAATTCCTTAGTTTACAAACACCGCAAAATATAAAGCGATACTGCTTTAACCAACGCCCATTTTACATGGATATTTTCGCCACAGTTTAAAAGGTTGAATTAAGGCTGCAGGTTTTTTAAAATAAATATCCCAGGCAGGGTAATTAAAATTACAATCTTCAGAATTACTCAAATTACAATTTTAATAAATGTCAGAAGTTTATAAATAGACGCTACACAATATAAAATCTCTCGCGCCTCATGATTAGTGCTGAAATAGCAGCGTCACCCATACGTAGTGCTACTGTTGACGGCGGATAACCGAAACTTCAGCTTAGGTGTTTTATGGCCACTCGATGATAAATAAGTACATTAAACAATGTATAATTGAATAATCGCTTTGATATGTTCTACGCAACCCATCATCATTCCGGACCCCTTTATATTGGGGCGTATTTCTGCGCATCTGTCAAATCCGATAGCAATGATCGGACTATCGGTAATATTTCGATTCCAAACAAGCATTAACTTAGAGTCAGCTTTATTTATCCAGTTCTGAAAGCAGAATGCGGTTTCCTTGATTACATAGACCGGGAAGCGTTCGTGCCGTCGTGCATATTTCGGAAATTGGGCCCTTTTGTCCTGTCCTATCCCCAATTTATTCGGACCGTCCGCTATTAATTAGGTCCGGTCTACGCGGCATATGTCCGCCAGCGGATTTATGGTAGCCACCCTGTTATCGCATTTCAGACAAATGACCTCTTTCTGTCCTACTATCATTATAACGTTCGGCAGTTACGATCAAAGTTATACGTTTAACTGTGCTGTTAAGTGACTCAGGGCTGTATGTAATCTAATAAATCAACATTAGAATCGATATCCCGTTAGGTTTTAAGAATACCAAAATCGGTTATTCCCTGTTTGTTTTACGGAATTAAATGGGAAATTAGGAAATTTGAATTCATTTTCATATTTTTAAACTTGGCTTTTTTAGACTTTTAAAATTTGGCCCATTTACAATTTTCATTAAATATATATTAATATATTCAGAACGGGTTTTCGCAGTAATCAATCAATTAATTCCGTGTTTCAAATACGTTTTTCCTTCTAGTCAATAACTATGCAGTTCAAACAGAAGTAATTCGACATCTGATTGCTCATGCCCGCTCTACGTCCGTACAGATTTGCATAATTTATGTATTTCCCAGTTGATTGGAAATCCTGTTATTGAGTTTCCGATTGGGCCCGCGAGCGGGAGAATTCGTGCCCGGCAACTATTTCCGCATATTTGTGAATCTGCTGGTCGCATATTTTTCTGACCGCAAATTTGCTAGGCCTACATAAATACAGTCAACTTTCGTTTTATATCGACTTCGTATTATATATACTGTATAAATCAAACCGTGGCGGCAATAACTTGTCACAAACCTACTGATTCCAGCTTAACGGTTCTATTAAAATAGACCTGTTAACATATTTACGCTGGCATAATGTCTGTGTAAATTGCAGCTTATATAAAGTATTAGATTCGTATCAAACATGGTTTATGTACATGACTTATTGGTTTTTCGTTCTACAGTTGTCTTTTTTAACGTTTAACTTAGTAGACTTAGAATTAAAGGTGAACAAGGGGTGACGTATCTGTTGTATTCTTTAGTGTATATGCAACATTTAGTAACTTGTATCTGTAGTGTTCCAAATTTAATTCGACAGCTTAATATTTTATTTTTACGTTTGAGTTTTCCTGGATTTTTCAATGATCCTCTCGTTTAATCCATACAAGATTTTTAAGTGATATAAATTTCGATGTGCGACCGGGATATATATGTATTAGAATCCTTGGAATATTTCAGTTTTCCAACTTTGAATATTTCAGAATGCGGCGGGGGATAATATAAGGGGTTGGTAGGGGAAGGAACGGAGGGCCGTCACCAATTCAGGGGCCCGTTCCATAAACCAGGAGGCGGTGGGCATATTTCACTCGTCTAATAAGCGGAATTAATAAGCGGCTTATCTTCATTTACGGTCCCCTATCTCTTCGGAAGGACTGTATAGTTAAAATTCTCCCGCACACGATCCCCCCGGCCCCGGCGTACTTGTACAAAATAATAACAGTACAGGAATAGACACAAGGAATTCGTTCAAGCTCCTTCCCAGAACAATACATAATTTGAACCCTAACATTTCATACAAGAAAAGTAGAATAAAATATCTTTTGAAACATTGAAACTACGAAGATGAATCTGTAAGTTGAGGGACCACGAATGCAGAGCCTGAGTTGTTTGTTCTTTGAATTCCCTCGATAGAATTTTGTAAATAGCTTATATTTATTACTTTTAGTTCTGAATTTTTATTTAGTCATTCAGTAACATTTCACGGGACTATAATAACGTAGATATATGATATTCCCGAATTTTTGAATGTGTTATATTCACATAACATTCTGTACTAAAAAATGTACTGTTCGAAATTTGAAACGAATTATGTTGACATGTTCACTCGTGTTATTATTTTCTACTCTCTTAATTTTTTATGGCTATTTTTAAATCGTGGTTGTAACAGTCTTAATAGCTGTAGTGTTCCATGCCGAGAATATTCGAAATGCTATTTTAGGGACTCAACGAAAATCCACGCGAGCAAAGTCTCTTGTCTGCAGTCAATTTTCCCACTACAGTTAGTATTTAATTAGGCAGAGAGAGAGAGAGAGAAAGTCGTAGAAATGCGTATTGACACTGGGAATCAATTATAATTTGAATAATAAGAAAACAAGGAAGCCAACAGTTCGAGGACAGTTATTGAACGAGTTAAGCGTCCGAACGTACTTGAACTATATTTGCCGCATTGCTTTTGCGCAATAGAAATTCATTTCTATTGCGCCTCTCTGTCGTGCCGCTTCTTTAATAAAGGAGTCATAAATACGGCCATCCAGCTTTATTCAATGCAATTAATAATGACAGGAACTCCGGGTATTCCATTTAATATTGCCAACGCAAGGAATCTTGTTCCTCTATCCGATGTTGATGGTTTGAATCATTACGTTTTTGTTATTCACCACAAATTGCACATTTATTTACCCAATAGTGTGTGCTAGACACTACATCAGTACTGTCTGTCGACAAAGTCTTGAGTATCTCCTCAGAACGTTTTGAAGTTTAAACGGTTTCAGGAATAGAAAAACTCCTAGATCGGGTGGTTGGAAAAGCAACAGTCTTGCATATTATTGAGTTCTACTCACCTCAGCTTCTCATTCCCTTCTGTCGTATGAACAATTCTTCATAAGAAAACGAAGCAGAAATACGTCCTCTGAAACGATCTTGGCACAATCCGCCAGAGCATTGAATTATTCATCAAGTAAATGCGTTAAAAATACTTAACTAATAATCCAGAAGCGATTCAGGCTCAAATTAACGCGCAACTCCGGGTGTCCAGACTTTGTTATCACATTATAAACAGGAGGAAATAATATACAGTAGTACCTGTTGTACTGAAGACCGTGAAACGGCGATTTTTGCAGGAATCGGTCTCAAAACAATGTTATCTCAGATTATTTTAAGGAATTGATTTTGTCGTCATGATTATTTGCTTCTCGCCTATGGAAGTCGGGAACCGTATACAAAACAATATTCGATCCCGGTTTGTTTCCTGGAGGGAACGTATTGTGAATGTCTTCGAGGGTTTGTCGAGGACGTCTTTTGTTGAAAAGCCTCCTCGGCGACTGCCGTCCCTAAATTTCGCAGTCCTCGTGTCGAGCCCGCTAAACCGTAAACGGAATCGTAAAAGTCGGCCGGAACGGAGGGAGGCCCAAATAATCCGACGGAGGACATCCCCCCCCCCAACCGCTTCTGCGGCGGTAGAGCGTCAGCGATAAAATCCTCGCCAATTCGGCTTGTATTCCGGATTTTACAACAGCCCAGGCGGACTCTATTCAACCGGGTGGGTCATTCAGTCTTAAGCTAACAATTTAACCACTTTTCGACCCACATCTTTAATCTAATCCCTCCGCATTAATGGTTTCTTTTCTTTAAACCGGGAGAAACCCCGCCTTGAAATCCGGGCCAGTTTTGGACATCTGTTTCAGCTATAATAGTGCTGTGCATAAGCATAAGCACAGTCTAATTTTTCATTGCCGACGCTCTTCGATATTCTATTCTGCGCGTATCGGTTTCGGCTTTCGCCTGCAGTGTCACTGCTGAATTCCGCTCACGCAGTTGTCCTATTCTAACATTACTCGTCGTTGAGAACCGACGTGCGCAAGTACCGGTATGTCACAATGCAGTGTCAGGTCGGACAGGATGCCGCTCCTTCGTCGACCGGCGGAGTGAACGTGTGCCTAATTTCTTGAAAGAATGCTACCGAATAAAACCTGTCTGAGCGAATGGGGATTGAAAGTGAGACCATTTCAAACCTTTGACTGTCCTGTATGCGGGATATTTTAAACTATTGTACTATCCTACCAATAAGGTAATTATATTCCCCTTCAATCTGGATTTACACATTGTTTATATACTTTCTCCATTTTATTTCTGTTATTTACGTCTGGTCGCTATCTATAGCCCGTCGGTCCTCGAACCTAACCGCCTACCTGCGCCCATTCCGGCGGACGTTATCCGCCTCTCGTCAGTCGAGTGAGATTGAGAGGGATGGACGTTCGTTAGGCACCTGAAGTATCCAGCCCGAGAGACTGAGGATAATCCTTACTTCGGAGTACCTGAGAGGTCTAATTGGTACCTCTTACTCCGGGACCTGCCCTCTTGCCGATTGCCTTCGTGACATTGCCCTTTGCGTGAATTCAACCTTCCGCCCTCCTCAAGTTTAATTGCCGCTTCTTCCTTTGTTGTGGACCTCTAGGTCGTCATTATATAGCGACGTATAAAATACGAATTCCTGAAATAGGAAAATGGTATTGGAGGCCGTTGGGGGTGGAAATATTGTACATATAATTTTCATTAACGGGACGAATTGTTACTTGCCGAACGAAAGATAATTCTTTCATATACCTACAGTACGAATGGCAATAAATATGTTTGTTATTAAGAGTTCATTTGTGAATCGTAAGTTACTAAAAGATTTGACAGGTGCATTATAAAGGTAAAGAAACGAAAGCAACATTCGCAACATTGTCCAATAGCAATCAAACGGAAGACTGCCACTGCTAAATTTTCTGAAAAATATGACACTGCCTAAATTATCGTGTGAAGTTCCTTTAAATATCTATGAGGAAGGATATGGTCTACCTTTGCAGTCGGATTCTATTTTATGCATTGCAGTAGCGGGCGTTAATTTAGATAACATTAAGCGATAATGATCTCGCGAGCGGCCGCTTTTTCATCCTGAGTAACGTCTTCCGATACGGATTACACGGGTCCTAAGCAACCAGTAACGTAACGCCCGGCCTGCAGTAGTCGCCCTATCGGACCATCTGGATACTTTATGTACTCATTCCTTTGGGCAAAATGAGATCCACCGCTCTCCGGGATCTGGGAACGACACGGAATCTGATAGGCGGCCAACTTGATGGCAGCCCGATAGAAATCTGGATGCCAATGTAATTTCATTTGGTTCGACCGGTGTAAAGCGTCCGGGATTAATCATGTTCGTATAACATGACGCAAACGGATGGGTAGAAAATCATGCGTTCTGTTACGATTGATTCCCAAATATTTCGAGCCCTTATAAAATAAATGCTAGCCCAAGACTCTCTAGATAATCCTAATTAATGGAATGTTCTAACGCCAAATGTACTTATAAGCCAGTATTCAGTAGGAAACTGAAAGCAAAAGTACTGTGCAAAATAATTACCTAGGATTCCACTTAAACTTCCGCAACTTTATTCAGTTTAAGTGCCTCTCAAACTCAAGAAATCCGATGCAGTTTTTCTTCGGCCCGCGGATGTTCTCTGCAAATGTATCTTTTCAGATTGTTCGGTCTTATAAGCTTTTTTGAAAGATTAAATTTCCACTGGAGTCATTTATCTTCCGCTGTCAGAACTCGATTGAATAGGCAGTCCGATATAGCAAGTATATTGAGTAAATTTATATGCACGGTGTTTTTTATGTTGCCCCTTTTGTGATTTCCTGCCTCATCTCCCCAGTGTTTTCGAGGGCCGACAATGAAGTCACCCTGCGTGTCCGAACTGTTACTCGTTTAATTTACAACTAACTATTTGCTAATTAACTAATTACATAAGTGCGTACTGTAGCGGCATGCTAACAGGACGTCCGTCGATATATAAAAGCCTTATTACGACAGCCATGTGATACTAATCGAATGAAAATGTCGCCGAATCTATAAATTACTTAATCTACTTACATAATTTATAACTTTATTAAAGAACAATAGATCTCCGTTACCTGGAACTTTTGGGATTCTCGATAAAGAATACTTATCATTGTAGGAGACATTTTGTGCCATGATTATCCGGGAAACCTAATTTAGCTAATATATTTCTGTGTAAGCCATGAGAATGCCATACGGTTTAGTGAGTTGTTGATAATAATTAGGTGTTTATTATAAAAAATGAATTATATTTTAAAGGAAATGAGAAGGTAATATTACACGCGGGGTCCGTTGAGGTTGTCAGGGCGGACTCACAGGCTGGAAGGTTTTGTCCTGTAGAAATTATTATTAGGCTAGTTTTTGTGCGAGCATTTTTTGTTTGGAAATAATTTCAGTTTTTCTGTGGTGAATACATTAATAAATTCGGTTAAGTGGCTTCTGCTTGCCAAGAGAAAACATTACGCGGAATAAATGCAGTTATCGATAATACATTCCAGCCTTGTAGTGGGCCAACTGCTGGTGAACCGAGTGATTTATTTATTGAATCGATCCCCATCTCGCTGCGATTTTTCTATTTAAGTGTATTCCCCATTTCGATTCAATCGATTTAGCTTTCGTTCGGCCCGTCATTAAACCACCGGGGGGGAAAAAAGAACTAAAACAACGGACTATAATTTACAGGTACGTATTTCGCGTGTCCGACTATACAAATGGACATTAAAGTTGGGATAAAAATCGTGCACGGAGTTAATAAACTATAAAGTACGAATTTTAGAAACGAATAGTTATAAAGGTATAAATATAATCCCAAGGTCCTATATATCGTATATATATATATATATATATATATATATATATATATATATATATATATATATGTACACTAGTGTAAATGTTGTTTTTCGTAAATTAATTTGTATTTACGTATTAATTCAAACAACGCGACGAACTGCTTACTGGCCAAACAGTATCTGTACGAGGAAAGCTTAAATCTGTTTATATAATAAGCGGATATGAGAAAATTAGAAAATAACTCGTACAAATAAAACGTTGATTGGACAATTGATCGGTTTAAATTGCCGTTAATAAGACCGATCCATTATGCCGGGAAATATATCCCGGGTAGCCTTAAGTATTTTTCTTGAAGTGTCCTCCTGATCATTCATTATTGTCCTGAAAGGAAGCGGGCCAGATCTCGACCGCGCGTGTGTGTGTGTTGTGTTCTGGTGGCGTTGGGTTGGAAGCGGTTCGGCAGTAATCATGGGCTTGGCCTTGTGGCCGAATTGTCCCGGGCGTATTATTAAGCCCTGCGGTTAATAGCGTCCTTGCGTTTGTAGACAGCCGCCCTCCGGTGACTAACCTCGGCTTCGGGTTTAAGAGAGAGAGAGAGAGGCGTGGATTGGGACGAGAGGGGATAGGGCGATTGGGAGAGAGAGCCCGAGTCTTTGTTGCCGAACCCCCCGGGATCGGGACCGTTGAATCGCCGTGAGGCGGCCTCGGCCGGCGGCCAGCATTCGTTCCGACGAACGGGCACCAGCTACGCTGCGACGGACCTTTTCTTTTTTCGGAGTCCAAAATCTGAGATAGGGAAGCGGGGAGAAAATAATAAACGGCATATTTTAAACATATGCGGAGCCTTTGTTGCCGGCAGTATCGGCGGGTCGCATGCGGGTCATCGCCAGTCCCGAGAGCGGGCTTATCGCCGTCTCGTTGTGTGGGCCATCTCGAGAGGGAATAGTCGAGTAAAAATATTCTCGATTGGACGACAGTTTAGTGTTGCTATTTATCCCTAGTTTGAGAAAACACCTACAAATTGTGTTACAGAATAATGAATAATTCAATATTTCTGTTTTCCGGACGAGATAACGTTACTTCATCGTTTTATAGAGGCAAAACCCTGATAGACTCAGGCGATATTTCACATTGCTTACTTTCGGTTGAATATTAATAAATACAACTCGTTCCTGCGGGGATTTTGTTGATCTCGAAATGACTGAATTTGCCATGTATTGCCTATACATCTTATTCACGTATATATTCGTGGGACGACGTATGGATTTATGGACAGAACGGGGCCATCAAATTTACAGAATTATCAATTGCGGAAATGCACGACGCTCGTGATCGACTACTGCGGCCTAGTTTCGGCCGTTTGTTTAGTCCTGTCCGTGGGCGATTAACATGTCCAACGTCGGACGCCCATTGAGGCCGTCACGTAGGAGACATTCATATGCTCGAGGAGGACATTAGTCCGGGTCCAACTGCCGGGGGCATCTTAATTAGTCCGGGGGCCGCCGGTGATACGCCATCTGTGCGAGCCGCAATCTCCCTCCTACAACCGGCCTATTATATGATTCGGTAGTACAAGAGGGAGCGATAATGCCCGTGTTATCACCGTGGCGTGCCCCCTGCCGGTTGTCCGCCTTTTCTACTGGGAAGGACGCATTCGGTTCAGGAAAAGAAACCCCGCAGTTTAAGAAGGGATTTTAGGATTATGAAGGGAGTTACAACCATAATATTAATTCGCCTTTAAAGGTAGGATACCTGATATTTATTACTGTCAGGATGTAAGCTCAAAAACTGAAAGGAGGTCTCATGTTCTGTGAGGGTCAAGAGAATCAATGCGCTACTTGGTCACCGTTTTCGAATCCCGGTGGCTGGGCGAATTTGTCCTCCAATTAGAATTTGTATATAAATAAATTTGTAAATAAGATTTTACGTGATTCCTAAAACACGTATACGTAAAAATAGAATTATATTTTTCGGGAAAAATATTAGGAAATAACG
This sequence comes from Lethocerus indicus, assembly GCA_019843655.1. NCBI lineage: Eukaryota > Metazoa > Arthropoda > Insecta > Hemiptera > Belostomatidae > Lethocerus > Lethocerus indicus. The sequence continues at coordinate 16,578,200 of JACDQD010000008.1, forward strand.
GGGGATATGGGAATCTCTCCGATCCGGTGAAATCCAAATTACTCGAATTTAGTCCAAGCATGGGGGGGGGGAGAAATCTGTTTAAAAATTAAAAATCGAAACTTGTATTTATAGGACCCCAAAAAATGCATTTAAAGTTGATGGCGCGGGGTACTTTAACGAGGAAAGGGGCCGCACGCTATGTTTGGATTTTCGGGCGGTCGTAAAACCGAAATTTTACTCATTTTATCTGGACTAAAGAACGAGGCCGTTTTAAACTTGGTGTGGTTGGGGGGGGGGCGACACATGACACGGCCCAACGTCGGTACGGGGCCGACCGCAGCTGCAATAGTACGACGTATCACGCGAACTGCAAAATACATCTGATAATTTACAAGTACCGATAGCGAAATAATTTTATAATTATTCGAGTCGCAGTCACCATCTGTATTTTCGTCCAACAATCGATATTGCCGACCGGGCCAATAGCGAATCCTTGTAGAGTGTAAACTTCCTAGGAAAGATTTGATTAGGGACTGTATCACAATATGACGCATGATATCAGATTAAATTACGATATTCGAAATATCTGTCTTGCTAGGTTTTATTTCATCAATTTACATTTGTTTAGATTTCATTTTAATTGAACACGAGAATATTCATATATCTAAGTACATATTTAATGGAATATAACATATATATTCAATATATATGTTATATTGAATATATATTTGTATTGTATGCATGCTGTTCCCGGGTATTTGAAAATTACTGGTCTAACTTGGCATGAAGGTTGTTTTAATATAATATATTTGGGGAGTATACTTACATTTACACATGAAATTTGCCTCCTTTGGATTCGTACTCCAAAGATACCACGTCATAACACTTCCGTTTATTTGAACGAGAATTGTAATTACTATTGTGTTCTCCTGAAATTTTTAATTTCACATTGGAAAAGTGTAAATCTTCATCCAGTCCGAATGTTAAATTTCGTTTGTCGGTTTGTCACATAGAGTTATTTGCCGATTCCACGTTTTGAGGGAACTTAAAGTGATATTTCACTAACCCGAGTATTTATCATTAAAACCTCTTTCGTTAAGAATTTGATTCCAATAACCTCGCCGATAAAAAAAAGCGTTAAAGACACCGAAATCTGGTATTTTCAGTTCTATACATGAAACGACATGGAAACATTTTTGGTTTAAATTTATTTAATTTAAACAGTTCTCTAGTCTTCAATATAAACGCGATATATTTGCGGTAACATCAAATAGCATCACATTTATAATGTAAAATAAAGAAGAAAATTCCATACGCACCTCAGACCAGGAAAAACGAGTCGGCATTCCTGACCTAAATGAGTTTACTACGTCTCTTCTGTGGTATAGGGGGAACAGGTGGCCTTTTCGCATTGTGGAAACTTGCTGCAACTGTTGAAAGTTTTAATCTCGAACCAGGGTTGAATAAACGAATTCCACGAGCTGTCCTCCTTGATTTGTGCTCGCCCCGCAGTTGTTTCTGAGGAGTTAATTGAATTATGTAATTCAATTAATAACCGCGCAGATTGAATTCAGCAGTGTCGTGTGTTTATTTGAGCGCGCTCGTCATTGCTGAGCTTTTGTCTTCTGTCGCCGGTATGTTGACGCATGAAACCGCTTCCAATTTTTCAGTGCGACGGAAATTACCAAACTGTGAGTTGGGGCAGTTCAAACGCAGTAGCGTTGTTTCATTCAGAAATAATTTTAAATTGTTAAAAACTGTATCGACATTTTTTGCCCCTCATCCCGAGGTTATCTCATACTGTTTTTACCTGAAGCTAGGATTACCTAGCAATCATTGCTCACTCAGTTACTTGGGACATTGGAGACATACTATAGTACCATTTCTTAACCTGAGGCTCTATAGTGGGTGAGCAGTTAACATGAATGTCTTAGGAGTGATAGTGGGGCAGTATGATTTCAGCCCGCGGCCCAAGTGCCGTTTTATATTATAATAATTGTTGGATTCAACCTATGACCCAGCAATCTAATCAATGTGTGGATAGCTCTACAGCTTCACATTCGACAGCAGTAGTGTAATGAAAGTGCCGGGTCTGAAATTTCAGTGCAAGAAATTCGGGATTATTTTATGGTGAACACGTGAAAATCGGCGTTAAGGTGGGAAGACCCGTGGCGTTCTCCCGAGGAATGGTGGTTTCGGCAAAATCATCTTCTTATTCGATCTCGAAACCTACGCAGAGTTTTAGCTGGACGGAGGGGGTGGGGGCACATTGATTACATAGGGGCCCCCGTTTAGGCGTGTAGCGACCGCGTAGGCAATTTCGATTCATGTCCGATGCTCGCGCTGCACATTTTAAACCGGGAGTGCTCTAAGCGCCGGCACGCCCGGCTCCCGGTTCCCCGTATTAAAGTGCAAAGAAAAAAAGCACACGTTTCGTATTTTACGGCTTAGCCCGGGCCGGCGAGCGAAACAAGAAAAAAAAGAGGGAATCCTTAAATTACCGGACTCCAAATTTATCTCCTCCGACGTAGGCGGGAATACGGTTCGGGGTTGAATTAAAACCCGCATTCGTTTAATCTGAAGGTTGTGAATATTGGTTCCGCACATACGTAAATCTGTAATTTCAGAATTATAGGATGTATTTAGTATTAACAAGGTAGTGGAAAATATTGTCCTAGTAATGAGGACAAATTTAACATCTAAAATTGCTGTTATAACCGAGGAAACCTACCGTAGTTCACAGAGCTGTAAAAGTGAGTTTGTTAAAAAGTTTTATATTTGTTCATATTAATGTTTTTGATATTTCATATTTATACTAAGTCACTTAGAGCCCACTGTATTCATCGAATATGTTCCCTTCCGTTTCGAGTAAATATCATTTCTGAACGAGGCACTGCTCATTTATCCTTTTAGTAATAATTAAGTTATTTACTTTCGACATTTCTAGACAAGAGGGAGTATCATGTCTTCGTTTCCTCAGAGGGCCCAGAGGTGAGGGACGACACTCCCCCAACTGGGAAACTGAAATACCTTTCGATCGGATTTAATTTACGTTTTTGGGTCGATATTTCTTTAAATTGTTTAAGGTTTTTTATCTGATAGCGGAGCGGACTGCGGCCTAGGTGGCTGGTAGGTGTTGTGGCCGCCGCCGCCACAATTGGAGTCCTCCTCGGCGGCGGGTCTTTTCATGGATTGGGCCCGGGCGCGGCCTATTCAATACTCTCGTGTTGGCGGCTGTGAAAAGACGGCGTGAGCCCTGTCGGTGTGAACTGCTTTGAGGGGGCGACACGTCCCCCGACACCTGGGCTCAATTGGCCCGACCGGTTTTGCCCTCCCGAATTGTTTCGGCCACCCCATTTTCCTACCGACATCGGTTTTAATTTCTTCCCTTGTATGTGGGAACATTATTAGTCGTTTTGTTCTTTGAAAACCATTTTTTTTTGTCTTTCTTTCAATTCTGTACGCAACTTTCATGAACTCCATTCTAACAACCCCCGTATAACCGGTGGTTATTAATAAACGTCCGTGCCTTTACTTTTTTCCACTGCCGTATGTTCCTAACAGCATGAGAATTACCTTTAAAATAACAGATTATTACGTAAAATGAAGTTAATGTAATTGTCGAAGGCACGTATGATTGTCAGAAAATGGTGACAGTCAATCAATACGCCCCCCCCTTTAATATAATATTTGTTGTAAAATATGTTACGGAATAGTTAAATAATTATCCGAACTTGATAATGATTAAAAATTCGTAACAAAAGCTGATACTACACGCGTATACCATATGCTTGTCTCCACTGATTTCGTCTAATGATAGACCGTGAAGTATATGTCGGTTGTTGGCGCGTTATCCTGCCTGCACCGAACTGCGGTGCCTGTACCTCATCAGAGGTGTCATAAATTAATTACAGCCAGTCAGGACGGTGAACTCGTACGCTTTCGAAACCGACAACACCAAGAAACCAGACTAACAGAGCGGCGGCGGTGCAGACAGCGTACCGACATGTTTAGCTGCTCGAGCCGAGACCAGTCTAGCATTAGACGGAATTAGAACGCGGAAATATTTAAAAGATTTCGTGCACTGCCAAAAAGATATCTTAAATATATTCGTGTATTTATTTTTAATTTAAACGATAAATAATATTTAAGCGATTAATAACGAAATAATTAACCAATAATGATAAATAATCAGTTCCCAATAATGGGGGCTGATTAGAGATATTCCTTAATATAAAATTTAGTACAACCATACTTAAGTTATACTCCCTATAGTTTATGAACAAAGTTTCTGACAATGATATATCCATTTTGAATTCCCAGACATATGATTCTCACTTAAGTGTTCCCTTGCGCTGTGATCCTACTTGGATATTCGTGCGGTATAGAAATCGTTCCATTGTCAGGACCGATTAGAATAGACATTGGCCCACGATGTGCGAGTATTAAGGCGTTTAGTCGGCTAGGCGAAAACCCGGCCATGATTTATAGCCGGCGCGGATTATTTGGTCGGACGCGGTTTCGCGAACTGGCTCCGCCTACGGGGCAATTAGCCTGGAGGAGTGGGCACCCGCCCGCCTTCTGGGACCGGGAGTTTTAGCCGCTAACCCTCCGCAACGGGATTAAAACAAGAAGTGATTGATGAGTTTCCCGACGAGAAATGGATGGAGATGAGTACGCCATGAGATGTAGTAGGGCTGCACTTATAATGGAAACGGATAGATCTTTTTATAGTGCCGTACAGAATGGAAAAGTAATGATGATTAGGTATAAAATATCCCGGTTTTTAAAGTAGTAAAATTATGCCTCGTTGGATTTTATGTTTCTCTTCGCCTAAGTAGTCCGAAACTAGACTTTCTCGACATCATCAGAACTTCTGTTATGTGAAAAAGAAATTCTCTGTCCGTATAGTATATACGTTCTGTTATCAACGGTGAGGAATCTTTATTTTGTGGTATATCGACAATTGAAAATATTACGTTTCAATTAACTCAATTCCAGGTATCTGATATCTGGTTTTGATCATGCAGTTTCCATTCGTGGAGATAGATTATCCAGATTGTTATAATTAATATCTGATACCAGCTCTTGGCGTATTGTTTCTTGTAGTGCTAGTGTTTACGTTATATCTCCCGGCCCTGATTCTCCTCCCTGCCCCACTGGTTGTTGGCAACCGGTTTCATCGTGTAATTAATGAGACGGAGAATTGTCCCACGGGTTAATCGCTTATTCCATCCGCTGGTGCGAGGGTGGGGGGAGGAGAGCGGCAAACGCTCCGCAGTGAGCTCCTGCAGGAAAGTAAGTGACAGATTTATCGTCCTCCTTCCGCAATTGCGACGGGCGCAAATGAAGTGGGAATACGAAACGATCCCCGGTTGAGGCTGAAGAAAAATGGCGGGTGGACCGTCGCTAATTGCTACTGAATGGCGGAAGAATAATGGAGCCCGAATGCAGGAAGACAATAATAAAGCCTTGGCCGGAACCGGCGCCATTTTGGGGAACGAAATGACAATTTACCGACATCGATTAGCCAGACGAAGACTGGATTTACCCACTCACATTACTCCTATATAATGTTAATTGATAAAAATGTTATTGCCTCCACTGATTAGTAGTCAACAATTCGATTACACTACATAAATATTTATACGTTCCAATACATCAGTTTTATCAGAAATAATGTTGCTTAATTGAAATTCATAGGACGAACCGTATGATTTTTACTGTAATATCCTCATAAAGTATAATATAAGGGTTGGTGAACATATCTTCGTTGATGAGCGGATATATTTCTCGACAGCATTAAATTACCTTCCAGCAACTTTTTATTTATTTTTTCTTACGATTAAATACATTCCAGTGTCGTCCGTAAAAAGGAAAATTCTTCTTCCGCGGTCCTAAGCTCATTGTTGAGTATTAAATGCAAAGAATATCGGAATATTTCTTCTACTGGGTGAATATAGCCGATTTAACCGAATCCTCGATTGTAAGGAGCCTTGACCCTTTACCTTTAACACCCCCATAGAAGCAGAGGTACGACAAAAACACTTTGACCCTGCTGACAATAAAAAGGAATCGGTTATCGGATATTCGCCTTACCGCAGGATTTGAAGCGGCTGAAGTAACCAGAGCTTTATGATGTTAATGGTGGGTAGCGGGGGGGGGGGTTCTCGTCCTTGCCGGGGGTCGCCCCGAACCCAGAACTAAGTCGCGAACAGCGGGGTACCGGCTTAAGGAAGGATACAATTCCAGAAGGGACGCGGGCCCCTCTTATCCCCCCGCATCCGGATTTCAAAGCGAACCCAGAGGGGAGAATACTACTGTCGTAATAACGTACGGCCCGCAGCGTATATCCCCTAAAGATACCGATACAGCGGTTCCGTTCAGCATTTAATATAAGTAAGAGCTGAGCGATGGACTGGATTTTTGGCCCGTTCCAGCAACCTCTTATCGACCCAAATCACCGTCCTTTCGGACGGTGGACGCAACCGGCCGAAAACCTATCGGCACGGATGATTGACTGTCCCTCCGGGAATTGATGTCCGTAATTCACCGGGGATATATATTAACCGGACCTGGATAATTGATGGATTGCGTCATAGTCGTGGACGGGGCCAGTAGGGCTGATGACATTTAGTGGACAAGAATAAGAGCGCTGCACAATGGTCGAATAACCCCACGCCCCCGACCATTCAATATTACCCCTATGAATTTCCCCCCGTTCATAAGGTTCAGGCAAACAAATTCGCTCTACGGGCGTTCTATTGATTAACGGGCAGGACCTATCCATACACGGTGCGGCTTATATAAAGTTTCAATGGGGGAATGCTGTTCGATATTCGCCCCTTCGCGTTTTACCTTCACTTTTTTGAATAGTAGACCTCCTAGCCATCGTGAGTAGCGTTTCCACTACGGCGGCCGATTAAGCATCCAGTCGTCTGTACTTTTACTGCGGATTCCTTTTTTTCGAAAATATCGAACGGGACTTCAGGCATCGATAATGCGCAACCATTGTAGTACGAATAAGCCGTGAATTTGGCGAATGCAGGGTTTTTTTGCCGAAGGTACGGCCTTCTGATAAGGGGGTTTTCTCCCCTGCATAATGAGGCGGATAAATGCGAGCCTCCAAGTGGAGGCACTGGGGCAGGGTCCTTCCTCAGTGTGAGTACATTGAGTTCCGGCTATGGCTCCCGGTCGTTGAATTTTAAGCATGATGCTATTCAAGAGGAAGACATTAGGTAGACATGAGAGGTAGCCCCCTGCATTGCTAATAAGCAATTTTATGGTCAGGATGCAAAACCTTTCTAGTACGTAAATAACAGATGCTAATAACAATCTTACCTAAATTTTTACATTCTTCAATATTCGTGAAATACGCCCACAAATTCAAACATACCATCTACTCGAAAATGATGTCAGGAACGAAATACGTAAAAGTTAATAGTTAACCATATAATTTATTGCCTTCGATTGGGCATAGTAACAAAAAAATAAATAAAATCCATTCCCATATTTTTATAGTTATCTTTAGGCCGGGGTTCGATTTCAGGTGTAGAAACTTTCCAATTTCAATTAAAAAGAATGATGGCCTCCAAACGCCCGGTGTTGCGTAACTTGAGCGTGCAGGGTAAAGGAATACAAGCAGTAAGTGGGGCGGAAAACAAAGATGGCGTACCACCGGGAGCTGAAAAAGAGGACGGTAGGGACAGTGTGTACCGCCCACTCGTGTGGACCAGCGGCCAGTAGTTACCCTTAATGATCCGAGCGGCCACTGAATACCCTATCTCTTTGTCGGCGTATCAATTCACGGCCTACCCGTTCAATAAAATATTGTTAAATGCTAGCAACAACTGCTAGCTTGAGCAATTGTACTCAGTGAGGTACACGAAACAAAGAGCGAAGATGGCTCTAAACATTAAAACATGAAAATGGTTTTAAGAGCGTACTCAAGTGTGTATACACGAAATATGATATACACACATATTGTACTTCTGTCTATTTCTGAATAGGATCTAAACTTCTAAAATATCCGAAACAGGCTCCATATAAAGGTGCGTTGCAGTGAAATATTATGGACTTCAGCTATAAACATAAATTATTTAGTAATATCGTGGGCTCATTCCTCCCACAGAATTCGAACACACCTACAGTTTTCGAAATAACACCCTATCCCACTACGTGGAGGCATTTGTGTTGCATACTGACGGTGGGAGGGATATGGCGGTACGGTAACAGACTTAAAAATACAAGACAGATTATTCTATACATACTCAGTTAAAGTTTCCCGTCTTGCTCGGGTAATTGAAAAAATGAGGTACACACAAATGCACGTTCAGCTCCAAAAATTAATACTGAATAGATATTCACGGTTTGATATTTACGGATGCATTTTTCAAAATTTTCCTCACCATGAACCAAGCACTGAAGCAGTGCTGAAGCACCGAAATAGTTAAAGTGAAGTTCGGCACGACAAGGAAAAAAGAGTTAAGCCCAAAACATGAATAACGGAATTAAATTTTGCTGGAATCCCACGTTTAAAATTCAGTAATAGGCAAAGGGGGGGCGCTTTAATTAGGGAAGGATTAGGGACTACGGGGGAGGAGTAGGTGAATTGGAGGGGATGAGGGGGAATGTATTTGCCGGGCTAATTTCGGCGAGGCTACCCCCCCTTCCCTTCCCACCAGCGGCCCCACCATCTCCTCAGTTTCTCTCGTCCAATCCAGGCCCCCCTGATTAAAAGGCCCACCGTTAGAGCGCCCGATGTTGCCTAGGTAACCGAAATAGAATAGTTTAAAATACCTGTTTTGTGGTCTGCGAGGTGTTGTGGAATACCGTAGATTTCTTGTGTTTCTGTCTCCTTTCGCTGGTTTGGTCTTTTGCTAGACCGGTTTCGGCCGCTCACCATCTTCAGTAGCGGTGTTAGTCCCTTTTGGCACTTTGGATGTTATTTGGGTATCTTCACTGCACTGTCACTGCTACTTGTACCGTGTACTGTAGTTGTGACTAGTTGTGTGATCAAATGTATATGTAACCGATAATCCGACAAAGACTCCGTCTCAAATAAGACAAACAACATACCCCAAAACCACAATAATAAGACACACACACATATATATATATATATATATATATATATATATATATATATATATATATATATATATATACATATGGCTTCATCAAAGCCAGAACACAACCGTTCTCTGCACCATTAGAAAGTAATATATGTTTATGAATTCAATAAAAATATGTGTTTCGAAAAAACTGTGTTAATAGAAATATTATTTATTGGAACCGTGGTAATTGATAACGGAAGCAGAATATTTTAAAATGGCTTTGTTGAGCTGTTTAATTCTTGCGGTCCCTTTTTAAAACTGTATCGTAGGGTGCATTGTTTTTGTAGGTGTTGCCCTTTTAGAATCTGAGCTTTTAACAAACTCGGCTGTGTGTGTTGAACGGCTTTTTTTCAACCGCCCAACGAGATATACGGGGCCCGCACTCCTGATAGCTTTAACAGGTGGTCAATGAGCGAGAGCTAGAGAGAAAGAGACGGAAACGGGACAGTGGGAAAGAGACAGAAGAGGCGACTACAATTGTGACACTCGAACGGAGAATAACCACCGGGTTATTTACCGGCATTTCAAATCGCATTCTATATTTTAACATTCTGTTATTTTCATTTTAAAAGTCGGTATCTCCTTTTTTCGGTGTATTAAAAGGTAGAACCTGCAAGTTGCAACTCAACAGCCGGCCATTCAACTTGACTATTTATTCTCGCTCGTTTTGATAAAATCCACCTGCTAAATTCCTAAGCAGAACTAAAATAATTCATTAATGGGAAAAATAGGGTTTGCCACAGTTTGTGCTATTAAGGGGTTCCGCTCATCGTCTTTATCTCTCGATGCCCACATGTACGCGTTCCTCTATTATCTAATGCCGTTTATTTATGGGCGGGATCTACAGGAAAACCGACGCCATTATCGTTTAATCGTCTGCAGTCTCCGAGTCCCGGACGGCGTGGAAGAAATCTTGGGATATTTCCGTGTGCGTCAAAAAGTTTCAGTCTTCAGTCCTCTCGTTTCTCCGAGAAGATTGTAATAAAAAGATTTTACTTTCCGCCGCCAGCACGGTTTAATATCCTAAAGTGATAGCCGTCAGAACTTGAGGAACGTGAAAATAAATCGCCTCCCCCGTAATTCTGTTAGCTCTTTCTTTCAGTTCACTCCATAGACAATGTTGTCTCCGAAGTATATTCCACTGATTTACCTTGTTTTTCTATTAGTTAGGACATTTTTTATTTTTTTTTTGCCGCTTGCGTAATAATCGATAAAATATTTGCTCCAAATTCCGAAAGGAATCAGAGAGATTCTCTCCGGCTCAATGTGGATTTCGAAACAAGTATTGGTTGGTCTGCCACCTCACAGGGTGTGTTTAGAGGCAGAGGTGAAAAACCGTAGATTCGATTTGAATAGTTTTATATTGCGGGCAATAGAAGTACATTTTCCAAAAAATATTTAGCCGCGTTTGGCATACTTCATGCTAGCGACGGATTTCTCTAGCGGCGGGGAAATGAGAAATCGCTCGCACTGAGGTTGGACGCGGTTTGCAGGACTTGTCCCTGCCTCGTGCCGCCCCTTTCCTTTGAACCGCGGCTGTGTCCTTAACCGCCCCCACCCGTCTGTTGCTCGTAAATTAAACAGATCCATTTCAAGCCCTAAGTATTAATCGGCGATAAGTCGGGCTCCTTTGAAAGCTCGAATCGCCGCTTCCTCCGTGCCTGGGGCCCAAGGCGAGGCTTTATAGCTTTTTTTTCTTTAGATAAGACTCCGCGGCTTACTAACCGCGAAAAGCCTTCGTTTATTTCTTCCGCCGTTCTGCCAGTTTACTTCGTACACATGTCGATATGTCTTATTCCGAGAACTGGGCTTGCGTAATCCCATCTCTTATCCCGGACGGTTTGATTAGAATGAAAAAAAAAACAGTCTACAAGAAAAATTTTTTTCACTAAGGTTCAATTTTATTTATTTTTATCCGATTAATTAATTAAGACTAATTAATGTTGTATTTGATTACAGGTGGGTGTGGAGGCATGCTGGGCAGTCCTCCGGCGGCCCAGAGGCCAGTACCCAGGCCCTCATGGCCTCAACCACCGCCGGCCCACACCAATGGTATGTCGCATTTAATTTAATATTAATCAGTCTATCCCCACTCGATATTTACCGCAGAGCCGAGACGATAACGTCGACGCTCAGCCATAACCCGGTGGTAATTTCAATTCGATAAGCGATTGCGAGTTTACGAGAATTGCACCCGCCGGCCGGGTAATGAAAACGGAGCCCGCCGTCGGCCATTTTTCGATAGCAGAATTTATCAAGAATTCCATTACTCCGCCGTTTAGGGGTCGATTTCAAAATGATTACCCGGTGGTTGTAATAAGTCCTATAAATTCTAAAACCATAATTATTTATAAGGTGGCGTGACCCGGGGCCCTGGGGCCGGGGGCCGGCTATCGATCGACGGCAAACAAAAATAGAGCGCCCGGTTCTCCCCCATTAGTGGGGGGGGCGCCCGACCCATCGGTCCGGGTCGATTTCCGGGACCGAAAGATCGATTGGACGGGGAAGGGTATCAATTTTTCAAAAGGATGACTCCGCTGAGCGATTGCCCGGAGAAAAAGTTTGGTATCGAGCGACCCCTATGTTTGAGGGTCGGAGGGTGAGAGGGGGGGGTATAAAATAGCAACGCGGCTTTTAGATGAATTTGAAACTATGTTCGAAGGAATTTTAACGGAAGTTCGTCGATTAGCCACATGAATATTATAAAAATCGTATACCGACGTTGTACACGAACGTTGTAGGTTCATCTACGATGAAACAAAGAGGTTACGCTCTATGATCATCGGTGGTGATAGATTTTTCCACTGATGTCAAGAAGTTCTCTGTTAAATGTTCGATGCGTTGGGTAAATAAGAGAAAATCCCGTTTGAGAACAATCGGCAAAATTCTTCGGGTCCGATTCCACCAGAAACATGCATTATCCTCCTTTCGTCGGTGGGGTTCTCCCGTGGGGCACCGCCTTTTATAGGAGCCAGTCGTCGCATGCTTTGGGGGTGGGAGTGGTTGCCTTCCATTAACATAATACCAGGCCGGGAACATTCACCGGTTTTTCCGTTGGTCCAAATTGTCGTAGTGTTTATTGGATCTGGACGCATAGTAAATGCGCGTACGGAGGCCTGGAGATTTGCCGCGATAAGAATATCTTTGGAAATCTGACTCCCCTTGGGACACTAATTGGGAGCGATCCCATGAACTGCGAGTATAGAGAGCACTCTTCTATATCAAAGATTGAGATCAAGATATTGGCCGATTCCAGGACGGCCTTCATTGCCTTGCTATATTAATAAATTCAGGTAATAAAATTCTTCATCCCTTTCCTATTAACGCAAAGATTATTACCGCGGCGGGGTCCAATAACATTAAGATTAAATTGGAAAATTTCACCATTTTGCTTCCCATATTATATCTGAAGTATATGGTTTGTTAAATGAGGTTACTCGATTGCAAAAGAATATAATTGAAGAAAGATGCGCCACCGGAATTTGAAACCGGGATCTTGAACCGAATTGTCTTTCTTCTGCACGTATTAAACGACTCTTCCCCTAAAATCATTCACTTTTTAATTAGTGTTATTGCAGTCTCAATTTAGCTAATAGCCAGCAACATACGTTGGACCACAAAAATCTTCCTGAGGGCTTTCCTGATCATGACAGAGATTGCCAGCGTTTGATACGGCCTGTCCATAGCAGAAGGACGACTTCAGAGTTAGCCTCGGCTTAGGGTTAACATTGATTCTTATTTGCCTAGAATTTTATACGGTGGTCGTTAATGCAAAAGGAGGTTGTTCATGTAAACTGCTAACCTCGGTAACCAGAAGAGCAGTCCACCAGTTGCCACATCACCCTGACAGTGTATAATGTAAACTTGGTGTACTGGCTGTAGGTTATGTACATTTAATTTTCATTATTACTACTATGTATGCGAGGTCACGCAGGCGAGCGGAGCCCCCAGGTTGTTGCTGAGATATAGTCGGTTTTCCCGATACAAATTAACTTGGCCTTCGGGTTAAACTGTAGTTGGGGGATTTTCTCCGCGGGGAATCGTACGGTAAACGCCGGTTCAGTTAAAATCCGACTGATCCTGATAACTATCCGATCATTCGATTATTTCAGCATCGCTCTCCCGGCGCTTTCCTCCCGCATGATCGAGCCATCACAGTTAGAGAGGATTTAAGCGGTGTGAGTATACGCGTACAACTTCGAAGTGTAAAAATTAATAGTATAAACCCTTTTCGCTTGTTCATCATGACGGGAATATAATTTCATTTTACCGAGTGAATGTACATTTTATGTACACTAAAGTACTGCCTATTTATGTTTATTCACTCCATTCAGTTTGTCGTGCCCTATAAGCGCCCGTTACATTATGTATCACATGACCGCACATTTATGAAAATAAATTCTTAATGGGTTTTAGCCACATGTGGTGCAAGAGCTATCTCGGTTAGCTCCGAGTTGTGTGCCATTGTTTTGCACTTGTGTGGTTTGTCGTTTAGTGTTACACGTCAGCGAGGTAAATATAAGTTGCTACCATATTACAGACGCATGAAAATAATTCAAAATAGTTCGAGTGTGTACTTAATAGTTAGTGACGAAAACTAATCGCGGAATATAACTGAAGGAATAAGTGAAAAAACTCAACTCTTTCAAAATGGTTTGCGCACACATCTAACGTTAGGGATTTTTCGAGAAACATTTTCCGTTTCATTCCCGCGCCTTTATTTCTTTATAGCTTCTCTCCCTCTCTCTCCCTCTCTCTCTTTCCAGCGCGGTAGGAATGTCAACCGTATTTGGCGATACTTGGTAGAGGAATTCCCGAGCTAATTCGTCGTCACCGACGGAAGGGGATTTCCACGTGTAGCCGATTCCCCCTGGGACAATGTTCGAAGCGGGGCAATAGACTGCGATTGCTAATGGCGCGGATGTGCTCCAGCAAACAGAGCACCGTTTTTCCGGCCGCTCTCGAATATGAGGTAATCGCGAGTCCCCCTCAACCCCGCCTCCAATGCCGTGTTAAGGGATCGGAATGCTCGGGACGCGGATTACTTTGCGATTGGAGACCCAGAACTGTTTAGCGTTTCGCTTAGGAGCGCCATGGAATTCCCGACGGGGTCCTCGATGGACTGACCCCGGTCGCCTTTTTCCGTGATTCCGATTTCATTATTGCGTAAGCCTATTAATTCAGCAAAATCGTTCAATCACCCCCCTCCGAAAAGCTTCATGTATATTACTGAACAAAATTCTTTCCAATTTGAAATCGATGAAAGTTCGTTCTCAAAAACCGATATTTCCGTCATTGTAGTTTTGAAACAGATATCTATTTTAGGTGCGGGCTATACTCGTATCGGGCGCAAATATTTCATGCCCTCGAAATTTATAAAGAGATTCAGAAAATTTACTGTGAGGTAGGAAGGCTCTGAGCCAGATCGGGGGACTGCGCGGATTCCAGCCCAGTTTATTTCTCTTCCCGGGAAAATCCGGGCGCTTCGAAACCAGGAAGTCCTGGCACTCTTGGACAGAGATGAAAGGAAGAAATCGTGCGGGCAATACAAAATTATGAATAAATTTCAGAATTCTCTGTGACTAACGAACTCTCCGGAGCGCTTGTGTCTCTCCTCGAGGTAAAGGTCAGGCCCGGAGGTCTCGAGCCCCAGACATGACCTTTCGCGGCGGGCCGCTCCTCGATACGTGATGAGGTTTCTTGGTTTTTTCCTTCTTTTTTTTTTGTCGGGCCCCCCTGTCGAGGGATTAACGGTTGCAGTACGTTGGATGGATACCCCCCTAAACCCTGTAAGGTTTCAGCAGTTTCTTATAACTCCTCCCCTGAATTCTGGTCCGCATCGGAATATCCTCCTTTAACGTACCTCTAGGGATTTCTGGGAGAGTTCGCATAATGTAGGTCGATATATTCCATCCAACCGTTAAAGTTACCGGACATTTTATTTAATGTGCTTCATTTAATACGATATTTTAATGAAAAATTGTTGGAGTGACTCAAAAAACTCGAAAAATGCAAATATGACAGTGACATGATAGCGACAGTGTGTTAACAGGATGCTTGGAGAGCCGAATTCTCTTACTGTCAGGAAGTTTTTAGCAACGGAATACTTCGCTGTAATATTATTACTGACCCTATGATGGTCTAGGGGGGTAGGCTGACTTATGCTATTATACCTCCCAATGTTTTTTATTGTTCCTCTATAGAACAAGAGTTGGTAATCAGATCCTACACATTCACTCTGTTCACATTGTCTTTATTCAGGCTCGGTTATAAATTAATGTGAATTAGGGTTAATTAAGGAAATTTCGAAACGACGTGTTTATTACCAGCCGGGAGTGGGCTCGCACTGTACTATACTGTTCAGCGTTTGTTTGGCCGACTAAGCATACTCTAATAGTCATCAGAACGTGACGTCAGTGGTGGCTAATACCAATGTAAACACAAACAAACACCGACGAAGCAGATTTGGGACCGGATAGGCGCGCATACTGAGGTCTTTTCATGTGTATAAAATTTCAAAGACCCCCAAGCAGGGAACTAGGCCTAGGAATTAAAAATTACTTCACTTTCCTTCGTTTAATTCACATAAAACAGATACCGAAAAAAGGACCGCAAGTCAGAAAAAAAATGAAGTTGAATTATCTGAAATAAAACCTGGACCGTGGTCATTTGGGTGGGCAAGCCAAGTTAGAATTGAGCGCCCACCAACCTTCAACTTAAAAATGTGCAATTGCGTTACAAATCGAACTTGAAAGTTATTTCTGTCATTATTATCTAATGAGCCGTGAAGAAGACTAACCATATGGACGATAAACAACTTCTTTCTCTTCACACCCGTAACGCGTTCATTGGGTGTGTACGTTCCTATCGAATGAAGAATTTGCTATCGAAATTACTGCGTGCTGATGATTTATGAAATAGGAAACAAATATGAACACGCAGCATGCGGAAACGTATTGCTTAATCCTGTGACCACGAAAATATCTATGTCGGAAATTTAGAGAACGAGCTATAGTATTTATGAGTATGAAGCAGAAACTATTGCAATCTGTAATAAACTAACTTTAATCTAGGCTCGTGTATTATTTTTCCTTCTTTCATTTAATTGGTTCTAGACATTTAATTTCACCCCTTTACGTTGCGTGTGTACGTCGAATTAAAAGCGGGCTAAGGTTAACCGAGTACGTCTAATTGAAACCGACTAACCATAAGGTTGCTATCCATCTGCCTTTCTGCGTCCCTAACTCCCCTAAGGGTCTCAGCCGTTCATTCAATATGGCTCCTAAATGTTTTCTTGAAACAATTTATTCGACTAATTGAATTTTGGAAGTCCAAATGTTACAAAAGATCCATTACCTTTTTACGGAACTAGGTTAGCGAATTATTTTACCGATTTCATTTCGGCGTTGTTATAAACGTTGAACAAATCAGATCAAATCGAAGAAAATTAAAATCGACCAACCATACGTGGGCTACCCATCTGCATTTCTGTGGCAGTTACCGAAACTCCCCTAAAGGTCTCAGCTATGTCTGAGAATGTCACTCCACTTACCTGCGCCAGTCGTTGACCTTTCCGATTCCGCGCTTATTTTCCTTGTTTATGCTTCCTTGTTTTTGCTTTCCTTGCGCTACTGCACGTGCAGTTCTTGGGGGCTGAAACAAAAGGACTGTTCGGCGTTATTTTTTCGCTGATATTTTCAAATCCGCTACTATTCTTCACTTCAGGTTTACACCTACGGTGCTAGTTAGAAATACTGAGATGGTGTTCAATTGAATTCACGCATTAAAAAATAAGAACCAGTTACGGCGTAAGATGATAAGAAATTCGCATTTGTTATATTTTTAGGGTCCATTAGAGTTTATGTTACAGTGATTCTATCGCGCGTGTTGTTTATACCCCGTGAATTTGTGTACAATTACCTCATTGTCGTTTGTCTCCACTCCAAATTATTATTATTATTAAGCAACAGGCCAATATTATTTTGGTAAGCAACAGGCGTCAGTAGCATTTGATCAGTGAGCAATTTTTGCGAACCGAATTGCACGAATTCACTGTAGTCCTCCAAAACATTCTTGAGCTGGACTACACTAAACGAAGCCTTAAACACAAACGCGCGAGAGGCGATGTCGCCCATTCTGTTTTAATGGCGTTCCAAGCACTCGAACAAGTACCTTAAACATATCAGGACGCGGGCCCGAAACAGCGGTATAACAAAACAGAAATTCTAGCTGGTTGGGTAAGGTCGGGCTCGAAAGTAAAGCCGGGGGAGTAACAAGACCTTAGGCAAATAAGGCCCGTTTACTTCTTTTCCGAACTCGTTTTTTTTCGGCTCCCGGTCGGCGGTCTGGTTCGGGGACGGGACGGGACAGGAGCGACCCAGAGTTTGCTTCTCATTAAACCTGAATGGACCGGAGGCGGGCTCGGGCTCCCCGGCCAGCGTTTCCTCATTCCCACGGCTCTAATAACCAGCGCGGCGCGCCCCTTCATTTTTTCCCCGCTTCTTACTACTACTACTTCTTCTTCTTCTTCTTTTTTTTCTAATTCATCCGCGCAATTAACGATTCGAACGGTCCCCGCTCTTAATTATGGGCCGGCAGCCGAGATTGGATGCGTTGGTATCGCGAAGGAAACAGCGGTTAAAAAATCTTAATAGGAGAGTTAATTAATTTGAAATTCCCGTCGTACTGTAGCATTTGAAAATCGCCGAATCTGGAAGATTATATTGGATTTCAACATATAAAATAACCCTCTCTTGAGAATTTCATGCCTCTTGTCAAAATTTTTTTTGGAAATTCGTGTTCAGGAATATAAAATTCTCATTATTCGTGTGCATAATAATATTTTGATCTTGCGGGATAATTCGAAGAAAATCCTAAGTTTCATATTTGAAATCAATAATCGGTTTTGGAATTTTAAATTAATAAACACAATTAATCTCTATTGCGTTCTTCTAGCGGTACGAGAAGATACAATTTGCGTTATAATTATCCTCCTTTTGTTACGTTATATCCTCTATGCTGATTGCGCCCTAATGGCAGAAAAATACTCTCGAATACAATTCGGAAACTAATTTCCATTTAATAACAGCGATGATGAAGTGAAAACGTCCGTTCTAGATTGGGCCAACAATGGGTGGAAAAACTTTGTTTTCTGACCGGCCAATATGATAATTAAAAATAATATTTGTGTTTGTATTTTCATTCAGCATTGGATATTATGAAGTTATTTATTTGTGAAATATGTTATAGTATTTTCGTAAAATGATTATTGTGATAGTGGTTAATTCATTATTACTGCGGATTCAAGACAACAAAATATATATACATACTCCTCGCATAGTACTTCCAGGTTTTCCTCCAAATATCATACGAGATACTTAACTCTAGGTTAATGATTGTTAAATATAACGTTGTCATGTCCAACGGCGGCGATGATTTAATTATCCTATATCAAGATATTCTATATATATTTGGTAATACTGTATATCACATGAAACGAGTCGTGTTTGAGTTAGGTAAACGTTTAGAGCCCCGTGGAAAATAACCGCTATCTTTTCCCCATCTGCTGCACATGGCGTTCTGTGTGGTACTGTGTTCCAACAATCTACAAATTCCCGCTACTGGTTTCCGATAATCGCGGGTATTGGACCCCTAACCAGCCCCCCCCCACTATCAAAGTTGAGTCCCCTCTCCCTTTCGTTCATTCTGTTGCATTCCTGCGGTTGGCGTCATAAAAGAGTAAAAAACCGGAGGTCGGGATAGCGCTTCTGAATTTTCAATATCGGAGCGGCCGGAAACATTCGGAAGTTTCAGAAGTCGATATCCGCCGCCATCCTTCTCCCAGCCCCACAATGAAATGAGGAATTCGGCCTGTCTCGACTCATATAAGAAATTGAAGAAAATAAATAACGGATAATTTATTTAGGATTGTTACAATATATCCAGGTGGGTTTGGAATGTCATCACTTGCCCGTACCTCCTTCTCGTTGTTCATGTTCATAATGAAATCCGTGTTGTTAGATTATGTTTAATTTGAAAATGCAGTCATGCGTCATGCTTTTGAGACGTATTCGCGCCTTATAAGCAGGTAGAAAAATAATTATTTTATGAGAAAATATAATATTCCGTATATTAATACATATTTTATGTCCATCATTGAATTTATGTACAACATGAACAAATTAATATTAATACTCAGATTGAACCGTATGAAAACAAAGTGTTTGTACGCTCAGGTTGATGACGTTTTCCGTCCATTGTCTCGATTCAATCTATAACGGGCGTTTTCACTTCATCACCGCTCTTATTAAATGGAAATGACTTTCCGATTTGCATTCGAAATATATGTTCGTCATTAGAACGCACTGAGTTTAGATTCGTCATGTGTTACGGTAGGAAAAAATACAAGGCAATTATGAGGTGTTGTAGAACAAAAGTGTGCAGTAAATAAAAAATTGTGCCTAAAATTGTCATCATCCAGTGATGATATAATAAGCAACATGGAATGAATCATATTTATTTAGTAATATTCGTATTTATGATTTGTAGTTATTTGATTATGAGGGTAAGAATTACATTCAGCACATTGTGGTCAGAGGGAATGCGCAGGTGTAATTTAATATTGTATTGCATTGAATTCCTAAATTATAATGAAATCTGTAAGCAACGATTAGCTTGCAAATATGTGCACGGCTGTGTTCGAAGTATTAAAGTCGTTATATTAAATTAAATTTAAATATTCAAGATAGAATGACGAGATGGAATGGAAAGTATCCATTCCAGGGGGCTAGAATTTTATTTTAAAAAATTACAAATATTCTATGCAGGCTAGATGTGTAATGTGTGGCAGTTGGTTGGGCGTGGCGTACAGGTGCGTGAAGAGCTCGGCAGGTGATAGCACTCCCTCCCCCTCACCCACATCTCCTTATACTCTTAGTACATTTTAACTTTCCCCCGGCTTTATCGCGGGGAATATTCCCTACTGGGTGTGTTCCCGCGTCGGTTCCAATCCTGGTTATCAGTTTTATGCGGAAATATCCTAATTATTGTTTTCGTCCCAGAGTGTTGCAGACGTGTTCCAGTTGAAATTTTAAAAAAGTAGCACGTTTATCTTTAAAATAAAGTAGATTAAAATTAATAATTTTACATTCATATAACCGGGTAAACAACCCGTTATGGGTGTTAACAGGCGAAAACAGCAGAAAAGTTTGAAGTGCTCATATTATATTTTGGAACTTTTAACTAGCTAATTTTTTATCATCATACTCGTTTTCGGAAGATCCATTCCTTTCGGTTAGCCGAATTACCATGTGTTGGTTGAACTGAGGCTTAAAATATAACTAACAAAGAAAATAATTGAAACTTGTTTACAACCTCTTTCCTTGAATGAAGAGTGACGTTTGGAATGAAATGTAATTTTTTTCTGAATATAATTTCAGATTAATTTATTTTGTCTGCTGCAGTCAACTTTATTACTGAATATGGCAGTATATAAAATTATCCCTTACATATACGAGGTTCGAGTCAGTAGTTCTCTTCGTTCTAATGATAAAAATTCTGGTAATTGGGTATCTGTGCGGATATTGGCGTTTTCCTTAACGACTTAACCAGAAAGCAGGAAGTAAGTATAGGGAAAAATGGGGCTCAAAAGTTGTGCAAGCGTTGATTCCCAGAACCCAACTCACTGCTTCAGCAGCCTAAGGAAGGCCTTTACAGTGCGCAATCCGCTTGTCCTTTATGTAGTTAGCGGTCTCCTGTAAAATATCGAGCGAGAACAAGAAAGAATTACAATTGGTTCTCGTTGAATATTATGCACAATTCCTACCATTAGTGGAAGTCCTTGTAAAATAGTAAAAATACCATTAATCAAGTCGATCAAAGATGCCGGACAGGATCATCAATCCGAGATTCTAAGGTTTGATTTATATTGTTTGTTGTCTGTGAGTGTTTGGTATACAGTCATTGGCAAGGTTTTCGGATATCACAATTATTGCATTCGTTTTCTACTCGCCAGTTTTGTTATAAGCTAGACATAGGGTGGGGTTTCGTGTCAGTTGTGGAAAGTATTCCGCAGAGTCAAATTCCGTGACTGTTACTGAATAACGTTACGATGTGCCGACAGGACGCTTCAAAGAAAGCTGACGTCCGTAAGCTCCTGACTTGTGACATTCCAGCAAGTTGGAATGCGTGAAGTTTTATATTTTTAAATTTTGCAGGCAACGCTTAGACCGACTTGGGAACTGTGTCCGTCCTGTGGATAGGTTCAGTCCCCAGTCCATTCATATTTGATTTGTATTGGCCAGGTCGCGAGGTCCCACACAATCCTCGGGGCTTAATATTTCGTACCGATCGATAATATCCCGAGGCGCCGGTTAATTAAAAGAACTCGGAAGAGGGACGCCGTCCGTTTCATGATGCCGATATTGAAAATACTCGAGCCTCCCCCCCTTGTTCTATCTCACTCGCTCCCACTTCCCCTTCACTCCCTTCGTTCATCTTTCTCCGTCTCGCCCCCTCCCGACCCCCCTCTCTGGTGTGAATACAAATTACTGAGGAGCATCGGAGCGGATAATTACGAGAGATTAGGGGCGGATCCGATGCCCGGGAAAAGGAGAGAGGGCCGCTTTACGAAAACCGGATCGCGTCGGCCGGGAGGCGGGCGGACCCCGGGCCAAGGGAAATTCATCGGGCCTTATTTGAACTGTTCCGCTAACGCTCCCGGTTCGCTAACGACCCTCGTAGCCGCCCACTCGATGGGTCTTTGATCGTCGTGATGTGTCGTGGAACAGTATGCCGACAATATTGAAGAAGCTAGCGTTACAAAAGTTTCTGTCTTTTCCTATATCCGTCCAGGACTGTAGGTGCATGAAGCTCTCCACAATTGTCACAATTTCTTTTTACTGTCCAATAATCCCGCTTAGTTTATTACGCTCTCCTTTTATCTTGGGTATCCCGTTTTATTTACAAATCGGTGATACACATGTTATAGGTTAATCAATGAACGTCATATTAATTAATAACGCTTATATTTGTTTTGCGCAATGAAAAAGAGGGATAATGTAAATCGTGCTCCGTGAGGACTGCACTTTAATTTTCTCGTATATTTCAAGGAGTGGGGCATATTTTAAGTCCCGATGCTCTTGAATTTGTGCGCACATGCCGGCATAACGAAGCTCCCTTCTGGAGTCGCACTCGGGGCCGGGGTATGTAACGAATGTTGCTTTTATGCTTTTTTATTAATGGAAGCGTGGAGCCGTATAATTGAAAGTTAATTACAGTTTTTTCTCTTTTAATTGCAGGCCTGCAGGGGAGGTACACAAGCTTCTGCGGTGCGGGTGGCGGGGGCGGCCCAGTCGAGCAGCAGCAGCAGCAGGCGCCCTGCTTCACCTCCCCGCCACCCAGGCTCCAGCCGTACCCACACAAAGGTAACTCCACTAATCATAAATTGCATAAATTGCCTTTCATCCTGCTCTCCGTCTATCTGTCGCCTCCTACATTCTATTCACATTAGTCCTGTCTTGTTGTCTCATCGATTCCAGAACCGTTATGACATCAATGTAAGAATAACGAAGATGAAGGACTTTACACTGCTATCATCCCTCTTGCTAAAAGCGAACCACTAACGGCAGCAAGGTGAAACCTTTTGTGCTTTTAGTAATATCAAACATCATATTTGTACATGTTCGTACACCCAATCTCCCTAGTACAATTCACATTCATACAAAAAAGAAAATTTCATCTTCTAGATAAAAACTTCTAAACGCTCAATCACCTAACACTTTGTAAATATTTCAACCATTGAATGAACGTTTAATTCAACGTTTACCTTATGTCGAGGTATGTTATCAATTATATAGATAATTTATGAAAGCGGTGCCGGATAAGTTCTTCTCAGGGATTTGATAAAAGCGTGATAGATGAGCTATTAAAACTCAATCATGAAGTAGCTTTTTTTTATATAAGAGTTAAGGTAGTCGTTAAATTAATCTCTAGTTTTTAAACCTCCGCTGATTAAAAAACGCCAAAACCCCATCTACTGCTGAATTTGCTCCTGGCTTTCCCTGTAGAAATATAAAATGGACGGATTAATCTACTCCCACGCTCAATCTTTTCACACGAATGCAGCGCCCTGGCTTTTCTACGCACCCGCCTAGGAAGGTACAGAGCGGTAAATATTAGTTTCGGAGATAGCCACTTCTGCGGATAGAATACGGATATTGCCATATTGCTTTCGTTAATGGGAATGTTCGTTATTTCCATAATATGTGGAAGAAAACTTATTTTCTACTGAAGAATCAGTATCTGATTTGGCCACAGTAAACGGGAGCATTGCTACTAAGCCCGAAACATGTTTAAAAATGCATTTATTTCATTTCCAAAGGGCAATACCGGATACGCTTTTTCAACAGAAATATTAGTCCGGAATCCCTGACTAATATTTCTCCTGAAAATCCTTCTCCTTTCATAAAATACTCTAATTTGAATACTAAAATTTGAAATGTTAATTAACAAGGAGGCAGTTAATATCAAGTTGGAGGCTTGATCAGATCAGAAACCGCAGGTACTCACCAGACATCTGATATTTCTTAATAGCGATTGAAAAATTGAAAAATAATATATAATATCACTTCCATTCACCGGCCTCCGTCATTTTATCTGGTTCGACTTTCTCCGAACGGGCCCCCACTCTATCCGGCCAGTAAACGGAGCGCCGATTGACGCGCTTTAAAGGTAAAATGTTCAAAAATAAAAAAACCGCCAGCGATGGCCCTTGATTATTCCCGTTCAAACGGTATGCGGAATCCCAATTTGCCGGAGAGGCGGCTGCCCTTCACCCCCCATTAGAGTTCCTGTATTTGCCGCCGACCGTAAATTGAAAACTTTTTAGTTCCTAGCCGTACTTTATGGGCTGCGGAATTTGACCGTGGCCGGAAAAAAGGAATTTCAGATTTTTTTGCCGGATTTTACACATTTGAGGGCCCCCAGCGACGTCGGACATCGTCGCAGCTGGCGGGTTTTGTGAGTTTTAATTAAATTTAAAGTTTATTGCTTTTTCTCCACCTTAACGGAAAAATGAAAATCGAATACGGGATATCCCCGGTCGTTCGTCCCGGAAAAAATCGTTCGCGCATGATTCTTGAAATTGTTTCCACGTTTTAAGAATAAATATACGATAATAGACTAAGCTGTACTTGTACGTTGTGGAATAAGAGCAAGCTATCGTACCCAAACGTACTACAGCTCATCGTTGACGGTCTCTTATTTAGCTAATGATTGTTGAGAGAGATCACCTCAACAAGTTCCCCGTGTGGACCGAGAGGACTGCGCGTCCAGGATTGAACGGCTGAGTTTATTTTGTTTAAGGAGCAACAGGTACATAACAAGAAAGAGATACTGTCTTCCTTGTGACATTCATTTGAAACGGGGACTACATTTGTCTACTTATGCCGCAGGGACAATCTCACCCCTCCGCCCCCGCCCATGCCTCAACCCCTTACCAACTCCGGTTTATTTGCTCGGCCAGACTTTGTAACGGGAATTGTTTCTGAACTCGAAATTCCCCCCCGATTGAAACGCGTCAGGCTTGTACTCGCTCAGGACTGTTCTTCTCAAACCCTTTCTCCCTGGAATGTTGATCGTGAATATTATATTTCCCATATTATATTTTTTCATACGCATCTGATAATAGTTTATTATTTTTGAAAACTGAATGGTATGTGTCTTACATATTGGTTTCTTTTATTTTCTCCTTAAATTCGAATAGATCCCATTTTCTAGCATCGACCTGCCTCGTTGTTTCTGGAGTACTGCAATGTTTTTTTTTACGCTTGAAATATCGGCAGAAAAGAGTGGGCTGGCTAAGCCGCTTTTCCGGTATTGAGACTGGACGAGTGATTAACATGAAGGATAAGTGCTCGGGCATTGTGCCTCTGGGGGCTCGGCCGTGGCCAAAGTTGACGCCATAGTCTGTGGTCGCCGCTATAACCGCCGCGGTAAAAACCGAACGCCTCGGGGTATTCACCTGTCCGGAACTCCGTTTGAAACCGACCGACAGAATGAAATAGGGTAGTGCATTTAAGTAAGTACTTTCATTCGTGTAATAATTGTGCTCACGAGCGAGTACAAATATTATCTTTGTAGGCTTTGATCAGAACAATTTGGCGATTCATCGGGCAATCCATTTTAATTTAAATTAAATTCGTTTCGAATGAAATTACATTTATTAATTTAACTAAAGTAATAAGTGCCATTCTGTGTTATCCCGCCCTACAGTTTTATCCCATTATTGGGTTCTCTCAGTTATACTTCACTGTATGACTGAATGGTGCTAACAGTGGCGTAATTCCGAATTCCCGAGTCTTTCTATGATGAGACAAAAGAAATATTTTTCAAGAAACAGCGTTTTTTCTTCATATAAAAATTGTCTTTGTTATAACGCAGAGAGGGTCAATTCTAAGTCGCGGCCAATCGGTTTCACACGCGGTACACAGTTATTAAATGTTATATGTGCCGTGTTCTATTTTTAATTTATAGTCTGCCTTAGTGCATTATACCGTATTCATCCAATTTCTACTGTTATTGGCGCCCCAGCAGATACCACTCGAATCTAATGTTAGGAATCCCTGCAGGATATTGAAAGAAAAAATACAAACGGCCCCCGTCAGAATTGTTTTCTTTACGACATCTATTTTTTCTTTATTTGGGCCGCACTCGTGGATAAATTGCTCATTATTTCGTAGGACGTTCCG
Source organism: Lethocerus indicus (assembly GCA_019843655.1). Taxonomy (NCBI): domain Eukaryota; kingdom Metazoa; phylum Arthropoda; class Insecta; order Hemiptera; family Belostomatidae; genus Lethocerus; species Lethocerus indicus. Next base: position 16,604,046 of record JACDQD010000008.1, read on the forward strand.
TGGAAGGGAAGATATGAAACTTATAGGGTTGCGTCAGCAGTAAAAAGACCCCCGAAAGCAGTAAAAGGAGGAATTCACGGCGTCAACCCGCTAACCATACACGGAATTTATGCTCAGCCCGCTTAAGTCTTAAGTCGTCACAAAGGAGAGGTATCAAATTGAAGACGGGCGCCTCCGCATAATTGCGAAATTTGAATGGAACGCTATCCCGGCATTCCCGTTGGGCCTGTATTTGGTGAGAGTTTAAGTCGATCGTATATCATTTTTCCTCCGTGCAAATTATCTGCTCTCCGCATAACGTTTACGTCGGGGCCAATTTTATTTTTTCTGTTATTCAGAAATACAATGCCAGCGGAAGATGTAGCAAATGTAAAGGAATTATTCGACGGTTTTACACATGATTTCCTTTTCTAAGGCCAGCACCTCTCTCTCTCTCTCTCTCTCTCTCTCTCTCTCTCTCTCTCTCTCTCTATATATATATATATATATATATATATATATATATATATATATTAATACAAACAGATTACGTGTACATGAATGTAATGTAAACGGCATTAATTTGGGAGTAACGCAAATTGCAACTGATTAAACAAGAGATGCTCGTAAACTCCAGTTTAAAAACTGGACCGACTAGGTGCCAAAATGATGAGTAATTGCAAATGCATTCCGACGAGTGACAGCAGTGATTGGTTTCCGACTAAATCGTCAACCCGGATTCTGCGGGCAGATTCACGTGCCTCTGAATATTTCATGTACAGTATCACTTTACTCTCTCAGGTACGCGCACATTCCGTGGAATATGCCGAACTACGTAATCATTTTATAATTTTCAAGTTTGCTACTGTTATATGAAATTGGACAATTCAAACTGAAGAATGAGAGGAGATCGCATAACTTTCAATTACCGTATAAATGACCGAGTTTAACCCCGAGTTGCCAGTAAATTGCGGTAGGCGTCTGTAAAAAAGCCGAAATGTGATGAATGAGCGCGGACAGGTCTTAGGATACAGGCAGGAAATCGCTCCGTTAATCGAAGTGGAAAACCGGGGAGATTGGTCCCTCGGGGTCCCCCATTAGCCGGAAGGACGCCCATCAGATGTAGGCCGCCAGCTACTACTTTTATGATCTTATTTTTTAATATATCCCTGAAGATAGGCATAACGAATGCTGGCGACAGGTGACCCGTTCCGCGGCTGAAAAGCGGCGGCCTCATTACTCGAGATCCACGGGCGGATTCTTTCATTTTTCAGGCCCGAGCTCTTTACATCCCGTTTCTTTCCTTTATGGGCTCGTACGCATTGCGAGTTTTCCCCGAGAGTCGACTGTCCGATGTACAAGTTCCTTGTATAATATATCAGCCATATTTCCTATATATAGTCATTCCATTTTTCGTCCTTCCCGTCGGTTTGTGTTTTACAGACCAATTAGGACTAAATCCCCACCTCCCCGTATTTATCACAAGTAATCATATACTCTAGTACATTTAGGCGACTAAAGAACTGGTCTAGGAATAGAACTACGGTCAAATCAGTGGTCATGAGGACGTCAGGGAGTACCGGCAGAAGAGAGGCGATATATATTTCTTTCGTTTGAATTCGTTTCAATACTTGAAATAGATTTAGGTCCTAACTGATATATTATATGCTCCCTCCATTGCACCTACTGCAGGACGAGGTCTTTTCTAGCTCCATCGTAGATCGGGCAGTTCCGCAACACGTGATCCTCTTATTTCTCCCGCGGGTGCACTTGCCCATCACATGACATATGACATTCGCATATGTTGAGGAATACAGGAACGGTATATTTTAACCCCGTTTTTGCGCTGAAAAACTACTTAATATCCCCGTTTTTGCGCACACGTTCAGGAATACATTGTATAAAGTCGTTACTTCGAAACAAGCCTGATTCATTCTAGAAACCTTAAGGAGAATTTCTGTTACGGGGGTTGGGGAGAGTTGGACGCATTTTTTTCAACCTCATTTCGACCCGCGGTACGTCGCCAAGGGTTGGGCTCGTATTTCCGAGTAGGTTGACTCATGCGATGTGTCCTGACTATCGGTCTCGGTTTCCTCGTTAGTCATGCCCCCCGCCCCCCTCTCCTAGCGACAGATTATCGCTTATCGCCTCCAGGGTCCCGGGTTAGCGTCCAGTGCCAACTACCGCCCGGGGCTAGTATTCACTCCGAGTCTGGCTTATCGGCTGAAGCCCGTGCACCTTGTACAGGTCCTATTATAAAAACGGATGGTACCATCGAGTGCTTTTCGTTGCATTTCAGTTCGCGCGGCCATTCTGTATTACCTTATTAGTTCTAAAATAGTTTGGAATTATGAAGAATTAACTCGCTTTACTCTTCTGTATCTTGCACATGTTGAATTAAATACATCTTTCAAGAATGTCATGTTATTCCATAAGGTAAATGTTTTGGGGAAATATAGTACATGCTGAAGCAAATTGGAGACAAATAATGGTGATTATACTGGTTGATACTTTCCAAATACTTCTTTTGAAACATCATATTATTTCGTAATAATTTCTTTAAAAATCATATTAAGGGCCCCACACCTATCTTGTGGAAGGGGGGAGCTGATGCCGGTTTCAAGTAGGTAATTAAATATTCAATGCCCCCTCGCGATAAATAATTCCTTTTAAAACCCCGGTGGACTTTTTTCTTCTTTAACAAGAATGTGCGCACTGCGAGCATAAAATTAAACAGCGGAGAGGGAAAGGGTGGAAGGCGTAGCGTTCCATTAGGGCTGTTAATAAAAACTCCCGTAAATAAGTATGAAGCACGGCGAATAATGGCGCTGGGCGCGCAATTTTCGATATAAATCTCGTCTGAAAGTAGGCGGTAGTCATAAGACAAAAAAAATTACCGGGCTAATTACATTAACCAATTCACGAATACAATTTGCGTTTTAATAAAAATGATTATATATATATATATATATATATATATATATATATATATATGATGAAAATATTTATTAACCAATCGAGGTTCTAGTTTGGTTCTAATTTCTAGTGAAATTTTACGGAAGCTGTCACCGGGGATCCATTAAATGAGCTGAGTCACCCGGACAACGTTCCCACGTTGTCAGTCAGCCGAAGCCCACTCTCGGCCCTTCCTGTAATTCGCGTTGCACGTCACGAAATGTCTGTAAATTAATCTCATTGCCGGCCGCCCTACATTTTTTCATTATCGGAGTTCTGCAATATTGGAAAAAAATCTGATGATCATTTAGTAAAGTTCAGCGTTCTATAAAATAGTATCAATACCATACCATGAATGGTATCTGTTGCTCATTAACTAAAACCACACTAATATGTCCTTAATGGTTTCCCGTATAGATGTGTATGTATATATATATATATATATATATATATATATATATATATACACACATATATATATATTACGTTATCCAACCTTGGCACGCAGTAGGGTTGAGGCCAGCGCGGGGACTGTAGAGAGGCGTGGACCGAACCCGGAAGTCTCCCGTGGGAAAACTCGGCCCCCTTCCGGCAACACAACTTTTCCCTTCCGACACAGATTCGTGATTCCGCGCTTCCGTGAGCGCGTCCGGTTATCAACTTCTGACCCCGGCGGCTGTCGATTGCAGTACCGTAACGTCTCCAATTTTCACGCTCCGAACGCGAATATCAACGCGGTCGGCTTTCAATCCTAATAAGTCCAAGTAACACGTCGTTTCGAATCGTGGGTTCAAATGGCGTGGGCCCGATAAAATGATCACAGCTAAAATTAACCGAATCTACTTATCGGGGAATCACGAAATTCAAGTGCGAATGATCTGGCTGTCGAACGCAACAGACTGTGCTCAAATTAGATACAAAATTACTATTATATCCGTTCGATTGCGCATATACAAGAACTTGTAAATATCGACAGAATAGTAACTGGTAATTCAAAAGTACATAATCTAGAATCTTATCATCGGCTAGGCCACAGTATGTCACGTTTACTATTTAGAAAATTATACGTCCATCTTAGTATAATTCTGTGAATAATTATTAAAGTAGATTGAGCCGGAAAGAATGCGGGGTTGAGACATTCGCGCGATCTACCTTTCAGGTAGATCCTGAAAGGATCACCAGAGGATCGCGCCTTCTTCGTCAGGTTCTTACTGTCGTCAGTAGCATTGACAGCAGTTCAAGTTTCTAAGCGTTGAAGCGATGCCACTACCGACTAACTTTTTAAGTTATCTAAGCTTTTATAGCTCTACATTTTTCTGAATTCAGCTAGATTGTTACCGCGTGCGAATTGTACGATCGTAAAAATGTCCGCGATGCGACGTGATGAATATTTGGTGCGACAGAATTTACGTTCGGATTTAAGAGCGCGGACGGATTTAATCGCCGAATAAAATGGATGCTTGGCGAGCACGCGTAGTTCACGTGTGGATGATCAGAAACGCGGTGTTTCACGACTCTTCCCATGGCAACATCGGCTTTCGGTCAATTTAGCTTTGTTCCCTTTATCTTTTAGAATAATACACAATTGTATGACTTGCATTTAATTTGCATATAAATACTGACAAATTTAATTGGTCGTTAGAATTTTGATCTTTTCAGATTCACCTCCTGATGCAGGATACCTTTATTATCCTTTTAACTGTTTGAATTGCACCATATCATGCGATGAAACATTTCGAGCATTATTATTAAGACCTGTTGAGCGGTGTATCCAGCCGGATAATTTCTTTTGCGTCAGTAAGTAGAAGCCCGACTCGGAACCATTCATCTTTTGAAGTTGCATCACATCCTGTTTATATCATCCGTTTTATATGCCGTCTGTAATCTGTCTGTTTTCGTTAACGTGATCGGCACCCTGACCGAAATCAACCCCGTAAGATAAATGGATTCTTGGCAATGGTCGTAGATTAGCAATCGCTAAATTGTTCTTGGCCTCGAGTCGGTCGCTTGGCGTTTTGGGGCTCTTAGCAATCAGAGAAAATGCTCCGTTGGAAGAAATCTTGTTTTACGCCATGAGGCGGTGTAATGGCATTGGTGCCTCAGGTTTGATTTACGATTCTTAGTATTGGAAATAGTGTTGTTCGTTACATAACATACTAACAATAAAATAAAATTGTTAACAACTTATAAGAAGTAAGCACTGAACGTCTTCATCTATTTATCTACCTACCCCTCGTTATAATAATACTTATGTACGGATAAACATCTCACTTGATATTACCACCGCATACGATATCATTCAAAATGCTTACATTGTCGTCATGACAACGCGACAGAAGAAGGCATATTTTGGCTTATATAATTAATTCAATACTTTATTGTCCAGTACAGGAACGTCGTCGTTATGACGACGGGATGAAAAACGTAAATCATTTTCTTTTATGTTTGTGTGTGTGTGTTCACATATATAATGTCTAGAAAAGAGCCTAATGTCGGGTTCTTTTCCATCGCCTGGATTATTTGTCAGGTCGATCTTTCTTGTTTTTGACGTTGCCGGTGGAGGTCGGCCATATATATATATATATATATGCAGGATTGATGTGGACGTGCAGTTCTTTTTCAGATCGCAGGCACCGGCCCTCCGACGTTGAGTTAGTCCGTCGATTTGTCTTCCCCCCGCCCCCCTGCCTCCCACCTCTCTTCCCTCCCGATTTAAACCGTTCACTGACGGCCGAGAGTTCAATAATCGTAACGTGCTGACTTCGCTGGTTGGGAATTTTGCTGTTGTCGAATGGTGTTATTTTATATCGGCCCCGCCATTATAAGACGGAGAAGGCGAAATTAAATCAATTAGACGCCAAACTATTGGTACGTGAACATAATATTCGCTTCACTTTACTTCCCTTTTACTCCTTAAGTATGATTTTAAAAGGGTTCCTTTCCTTTGTTAAAATGGAGATGACTGCAATTAGGTAAGAAATAACTGAAGGAATTATTCCAATAGATATTACTTTTGCGGTATTTTTGAGTGGTCTTACCGAGTATTTCCCCATTTATGGACACTATCTTAGGTGATCTATATAAATTATATTCTACCTTTTATTTTCATCCTTCTATAAATATAATCAACATAAAAACCATTTATAATTTTATGAATTTTTCGATTCGTTCCGAAACACTAGTTGTCGCCTCCTGCTAACTTAAGCCCCCCGGGATAAATCCGGTGAGCCGCCCTCGCTGCGGAAGTCGAATTTAGAGAATCTTGTTAATTAAATGTCCCGAAGCGGATGTTTTATAGTCGGCGGTAATTGGGGGAGGGGCTTGAACAATTAGGAAGGAATTTTAGACGCTTGAAAGGGGAGATGAGACTAATTTGAGCTTTACAAAACGGAACATCGCTCGTGTTCGAACTGAATATTTCAAGTGCCGGAAGAATATTGAAAATACAGGGGAAATAATCTGCATGAAATATGTATAAATAGTGTAGTCCAGCAATTAATTTTATACCGGCCGGCTTGATTTTTATCCAGGAATGCATTTCTATTTAACATCCAACATTGCAGTAACGTTACAAAATTATATTTTGTGGTCATATTTCATTCCTTCGTATACTCCTTCCCTGGACTCACTATTGAATGAGAACTGTAGAATTTGGGCGTTTGTTGTACGTTGAAATATTCTATTTGTCGGGTGGTTGGTTGGGCCCTGAATACGACGACCACTCAGGGATTAGAGCCCGGTAGAGCGGCCGATAAGGAATCTGGAGCACGGGAAGGCGAGTGGGAGGCCGTGGCGGTAGGTGCCAGTCAGCAGGCGCGCTCCAAATGAGTTGGAGCACGTCCGATTGTCGTAATGGCGGCCGGCTGCTTACTTTAGTGGCCCATTACCGTCGCGACTGGGCAGACGTGTCGAGCTGACGTCATCGCTGGGTGATGTCATTATCCTATGAAGCATCGTAGGGGACCTGTTTATTTGGCTTCTCGTCCCAGTCCCTTCTTTTGTATTTCCGACCGGCGAGCGGCGCCGGCTTTCCTGGAAGCTCGCCGGTTCCTTTAATTACTTTGCTTTCGCACCGCACTTAGTAAGGCTGCACAATGATTCTATATGGGGTAGCACTGTGTATTTATCGGGTTAAATATAATCAAAAACTAGAAAACAGTGGGTACATGATGGTAGGGGGTGGAGGTAAAGTTGATAATTACCCATAATACCCATTAAAACAGAAAATTTCTTTCTACCAAATGTGAGACGTCGACATGAACAACCCTCGAGTTCCTCAGCACAAGTCCTTAACGACTCGGGGGTTGGATTGACGATTGATCTCAAAGGGTCGATGCCGCTAAACGGCGGAAGTGTTGCCCAGGGAGATTGCCTCTGTCCCCCGCCGAGTATTCCTTTGGTCCCATTTTCGTTCCCTCTAACGACTTTTTTAGGGTAGGACCCGTGTGTTGGTTTCGTGATCCGTGGAGAAGGCGGGATCGTTTTAGGCGTGGTCATTTTGCGTCTCGAGCTATCTCGACGTTCCTCTGGTTGAATAATAACGACATACAACAACGCTTATAGATTAACAATTCACAATGAATGGTTATACCGAGAAGTGAAGTAGAGAGGGGGAGAGAGAGGTTCTCAGGTCGCCTAGAGGGGCCTTTAGGACCACGATATTATTAACCCCAGGGGGTCCGCTCATGCTAGGAACAATGATAAACTGTGTGTTCCCTAATCATAGCTTGCATATGAAATAGAACAAACAGTAGAATCGGAGTCTGGGAATACTCATTTTTCCCTAGAAGCGTGTACAATATATCAGCCAGAGGAATACACATTTTATGGGGTACATACAGCCTCGACCGGTTTGATTATTTCGTTTCTCAGAAATGCTTTTAATTAATTCATGATAGAACATAAAATTTATGTATTATTTTGTTTTGTACGTATAGTACTATTAATAATATATTGATTCACGCGAGGATATTAAGAACATACATAAATAATTGTGTGAACGAAAATTGTGTTTGAGCGAAGAAAGTACATATAGGAAAAGTGCCCTGTAATTCGAATTGTCCGCCAAGTTTCTTTCCTTAGCGTGTAACCTTTTGATATGTTTGCGAGACTTCCGATACGTTGACGGTAGAAAATTGGGAACCCATCAGTCTTTGGGAATACGATCGCACTGTACTAAAAGCTATTCTACTCGGGAGGTAAACCGATCGTTACAAAAAGGACTCGTATGAAATTACCGACGGCGTAGAGAGCCGGTATTATCGTTACAAACACATTATTATTGGTTTTAGGAATTGGACACGATTGCTGCGAAACTCATTTCTTATTATAATTAAATTCATTATATCTTACAAATTGAATAGCTTCAATGCGGGAAAATGAAAATAACAGAGTTGCATTACAATGAAAGGGTTTAATTACATACTTTGAATTGTAGTGAAATTTGACTGAAAGTAAGTTGCCAAAATGAATACAGTACCCTTCAATTTGGTTCTGCAAACTCCAATCAGTAATCACGAAGGACAAAATAAAATTGTACCAAAAATTGAGACAAATGCCATTTTAAAACTACGGCGATGTAATAATAAGGCAAAAAACTATTTGATTATAAATTAAAATAGTTTCGAGATAAATTTGAGGGGTAAAATTTGGCGTAGGGGGAAATGCAGGTTGCCGTAGAGTGTTTGGAGGGCCCGGAGGAAGTTGGCTGTAGGAAGCGGGCTTAGTATGACTACGAGAGGGAGTAGAACTGGTTTGACCTGTCGAGGCCCTCTCGACTGCCCCCGGTCTATAATTCAGACCGCTGACCGACATACCGGCTCCCTGACCTTAACGCCTAGTGTACCCTTAAACCCATGAATCAGTGAGTGAACACCGCGCTCCCTTCGTTAGCCCGCTCTGACACAGCCGGGGTCCGGCAGAAACAATGCCGCCAGTTTGTGGACAGAGTAATGGACCAGTGGTATAAACCTCTGTTGCGACGTCAACAGACTGCCTCTTGTTGTATGAATATATTGAATGTTCACTAAAATATCTTGTGTCCCGAATTTCGGACTCCAAAAAACTAAATACTATTTCAATGCATTACACCATCGTTGGAGCGTTTATATCTTCGATACCAAGATCCGAATTCACAAAGGGCGCTCGAGATTATTTAAGAAAATTTTGAACTGCTGGAGGATCGCATCCATCAGTTCTTGAAAAATTCATGTATTAGAATATGTCCGACAAGAACCCTTGCCTATTTCAAACAAGGTTTGTAGAAGAAAAAACGGACACTTTTTTCCCATGTGAAACCTTTTGTATTATATTGGCATAAAAATACGAGCTATAAATGGACAATATGGATGCGTCCGACTAAAACGCTTGACCGCTCGTTCTCCACACAACGCTTCAGACCCAACTTGATCCATAAAATTTCATGGCGACGTTCATCCCATGACCCATAACCGGGGGAAGAATTTGGTTTCACGTCGACGCGTAACCCGTCCAGCGTGGAGATACAAAAACACAGACAGCGACCTACCGGGCGCATCTTGGGAAACTACTTGGAAAGTTGTGGAAACTCGCTTTCCGGAGTTCATCCGTGACAACGCGATAGGGAGTTCCATTTCTGCCATAACACTCTCGGGACCACTCCCCGAGTTGAAATATGTGTAGTTCATTTTATTGCAATACTCGGTATTCGTGCGGAACAGAGACGAAAATCTAATGTTATTAGTATTATAATCATACGGCCCTAACAGTATTTCCATTTCTACTGTAATTTATTGGAATCAACGGGATCATGCATTACGCTTTTCGCTGCTTGTACAATGTACAAAACTGGGACTAATTGCACGAAGACGGGAAACTCTGGGGGCTTCACCGGATGGACCGATCCGTCAGTGACGTAAGGCTTTCGGTTGATGGATGATCGTGGACCTCGTCGTCGACTCGTTGATCGAACGCCATTTATCATTCAGGATCCCAGAAATTAAAACTGATTCGGTCGCTCGGACATAAGAAATCGCGGGCGATATTATAGCATCAACGAAAGGAGGCGTCGGTATTTCCTGCGAGATTGAACTTATTACGTGCGGCGTTAAAACCCCACTCATAAAAAAATTACTTTTGTGTTGCAGTTGACGACATATGCGGCACGTACATTGAGAGCAAGCCTAGAAACAAGAACCACCACCAGCCGCCTCCCTGCCTATGTAAAACATCAGGTACATAACCGTATTTAGTTATTCAGAGTAGCATTAGTGAAGCATTCCTATATCGTGATTCCTTCATTACCGCCAGATGAATTTACGTAAACGATTCATAAGAGCTCCTTGGTGTTTTATTTCGTAAGCGCAATACGAAATAACTCAACAAAAGAAGCATTTCATTGGCTTCTTTTCAGACCTTCGGCCATCAAAGGCTATGCGAAATTTACGAATTTCCGCCGTCCATTTTCCTGCGGATCGATGGGTGAAAAGCGGCGCTCTTATTGTCTCCAAAACTAGAGCGTACTTCCACGGATGAATTATTCATTCGGTAAAGACTTCACTGTGAACTCTTTCGCGTGCAGTACCGTGTATTACTACTGCGTACAACCGGGGGAAAAGAGCGGGTTGCAATTACAGTAAACACCACCCGCCAGTAAAACTGCACCTAACTTGGGATCAGAATAGTTCGATTCCCTATAATTTGTTCTGTTTCTTAATTGTGTTACAGTGTAGACGCCAGTGAATAGTATCCGTATAACCCGCTGGTGTTCCTCTACAATTTTTTATATAATTTAAGTGTTCAAGTACAATGTAATAATCGGTACTGTAGGGGTGAAAGAAGGGGATGGTACTTTAGATCTCTAACTATTTGGATGCCAAACCCTAGGGTTTGTGTCAGAATTGTGATTAAAACGCCGTATACCTTTCCCGTATTCGGTCTTACAGCTAGGTTGAAACTGTAATATTTTTCTGTGTAAACCCCCTCATCTAACTGGTTTCGAATTCAACTGCGAGCGATCCGAAGCCTGTTTTTTAGACCGCTGTCGAGGACCACCGCTTATTAGAGATGAGTTTTCAGAACTTTCGGTTGGGGGGGGGGTTTCGCGGAACTTCAAAAGCGCTTCCTCCACCGAACAGTCCCACTTTGGGGACCCTTTAACGAGGTTGTGCGAATTGTTGGACTTTGATGACTATTAATTCAGGATTTTCCGGCGTTTGATATTTTTGTTATTTCAATTCTTCCGTCTCTTGGAACCTGGAAAGAATATTACCGCTTTTAGAAATGCCGCTCAGCGTTTTTCAATTTGTTATCGCGAATTCTTAAACTTCATTTAGAAGTTGAATTGGGGTTTAATAGTCTCAAATAAGGAGCTCAAAATTTTACTGTAAACATTTAGCATCGTCGATTGAACATTCACGATTGCGGTTTCCAGTAAATGATTTGATTTAGTGGGTTCCGTTTTGTGGTAAGCACGTGGGTGGCTGCGTACTGGTGAATGGGGGACCGACTACTACCATTGTGTGTGGGGAGTGGAGTGGCCGATAGGAGGCCGCCGACTGTTTCTCAGCCGGCCCCGTCACTGAACTGAACTTTTCCCACCCGCCCCAGGCCCCGCATCACTCGTATACGCTTTATTGAGTGTCACGATTGTCGACCAAGCCGTTGACGGGATCAGTTTTTCTTCATAACAATCGTACCTAACATTTGGGATTCAGAGAAACATGACTATTTCAGAATAGAACGGTATATTTTTTGCGCTCATTCAATTTTAGACATTTACATTGGGCATTCATTATTTTAGTAATGAAACAGAACAGTAAAAGAGAAGAGAATTTACGGGTCCGTTTATGGCTATTGTTGTGAATCCCATTTCGCTTAGCGCCAAATAGTTTCTGCTTCGCGAATTAAAAATCCGTTTAACCGATTTGTTAATATAAAGTCGACGGTTACTTTACTCCCCGCGGAACACTTGGAATCTCTGTAGTTCGAGGATTATGTACCTCCGCTCTGACGGTTCAATCCTGTCGTTTCGAAACGCGTCCACCTTCGGGAGTCGGCTGTCTTCTTTCTACTGTTTTTTTTTTGCATCCAACCTCAGTCATAATCCCGCGAGGATTGGCCGTTGTAATCTTGTCGAAGGTGACGTACGAGACGGGGGCTCGAAACCCTGTCATGTATTGATACAACGAGGGTCGGTTCTTATATTCATTTATATTTGGTGTATAAAAAGGCTAACCGGACCGGTGCGACTGACCTTACCCAGTCGAAGTAGGGCTTGTCAATTTATCATTGTATGGTTGTTGTACGCCTTCAACTTAGGAGGATTGGACACGGCGAAGATTGGAGGCTGAATTTTCCTGCGATCATCCGAGTAGATCACGATGTCGTTTCTGGTAACAGGATGCGATCGCTCAATACTCATGTACACTGGCATGACTACTCGGAGTTCGTTTGCTGGAAAGAGGAAGAATCGCGTGCTGCGGCGAAGGCAGTGGGCGTCCGAACTGTCTTTGAGCCCGAGACGTCCGACAATTCCAAAGAATGGTTATTTCCCGAAGATCCACTTTGTTCGGACTAGTTCATCAAGGCTTTTCCCCGTCCGAGATCCCTCCTAGCAGAATGTCCCTACGAGGCGGGACAGGGATAGAGTATTTTACACAGGATTGTTACGAGGAAAAGTACTCCTTGCGTAAATTCTCGAGGAGAAAACGATGGCCAGAATAATGATAAAGAGTAATAAATTAGTTCGGAAGTGCAGGTAAAAAGAACTTGTGACAAGGCAGACGGGAGCAAAACTTTCACACATGCCTATCGGTAAAGACCTAAATTCTCACTACATTGATGTTGTTTTCGTTTCCAAGGCTTGTAGTGTTACCGAACACTACCAGAAATTGGTATTTATTTATTGATGCAATAAATATTTAACTTAGCATATGCCGTGAGAATTTCGTCGGTCTTTCTTGGCGTTTTATATTTAGTTGAGATAAGAAGTGCACTGCTAAATAAAAATTACGGTTGTCTCTGCAAGTAAACGTTTTTCACGGCAGTCTCTTTATTCGTGTCGGCATTCTGAACGGCAGGTAGGAAAGAGAGTATTCAAATTGTTTGTTTTTTCATTCAATTTTTTTCAGTGAGTTTCCAGCGGGACATTCCTCTTTGTTGGAGAGGCGGGATTGATTGTTCGCATTTGCCTCCGCATTGTTCTCCAGATTTCGTTTTTTGTTTATTTGTTTTCACCCGGACCCGTCCACAAACGGGAACTAATTTATTAAAAATTATAATTGACTTTCCTTTCGGCCCCGTCGTCGGTCAAATTCGGCGGCGTGAAATATTACAATTGTCAAACGTAGCTTCGAACTTTCAGAAATGCACCGCGGTGCGGTGACCACGCGATTTGCAAATTTGGGAAAATGACCGTCTGGTAAAACGGATGACTGGTGGGACCTCGGCCAAAGGCTTCAAATTCGATTTGTATTGTGCCGTACTGATAATACGTGACCTATTGGTGGAGCACGATTAGTCTGTTATACGTAACAGGACAAATACGTAATATTAATCAGGTTACCAGCGAAGGAAGCTGATGGTGTTATTCTAAATTTAGTTGAATCGTATGGCTTCGGTCATTTTGCTTTGGTTACCATGACATTAGTCCTTTGGCCTATAATTTATTTCTTCACTCTGATCGTACTCTGCTCATTAAATAACATGGAGGCAATAATAATATATAAATAAATGTTTTATAACAGATCTGTTTGGATGGCGAATTTATAAAATCTTTTAAATCACGATTAAAGCTACAGTAATTTATTCACAGATGAATTACACACGCTTTTACTTTATTGCATATTGAACTTTATATCCGTTGAATAATATACGTATAGTCATATCTACGATCTTAAATTGTATGCCCTTGTAAACAAAAAGGACATTTGCTATTAATACGTGGTTAGCATTCGAAGTTCCAAGCGTGGGGTAATATATAATTTCACAAATAGATAATTATTGTCCAACGCTCCAACTAATAGAGCACAAAATTCTCATTCTCCTATAATATAAATTAGTAATAAGTCACTACCTCTATTATGCTCTTTGTTCAGTTTCCTGTTATGAATTTCGATACTCGTTAATATACAAGCCCCGGAATTATACGGGCGTCCAGAACAGCATATATACATATATACGTGTAAATAAGTACATACTCGCAGACACAATTGACATATTTGAGCACATGTTGAATCTACATCTTCTTGATAGAAGATGTGCTACTATTGCACGTCTATAGTAACCCAACCAAAATCATTAAAGTGTCATTCATAAGGGCGCTGTTTCGGGAAATCACCTTTTATGTATTGCTGCCCGAGAGTGGCTACTCAAACTCTGTAATTAGCAGGCCGCCTTGTAATTTACCAAGCTTTAAATTTGCCAGCGAGGGCCATGCCCCGAACGTTCGGGGTGAAAGTAATTGACTTGCATAACAGTACGGCATGCAGTTTGCGATTGGTTCAAGCCCAGGCGATGGGACTGACCAGGGGGGGCCTTATCGCGATCGCGTTCGGCCGGAATATTAAGCCGGCTACCTTAATCTCCGCCTCGATGACACTCTCTGAATACATGCATGAACGAAACTCGTACACGAACGTATTTCTGTGTTCGCCGGAATCCGTGTGACTACTGTGGCACCCACGAGGGGCCATCGGGTGAGCCCAATGCTGATGTCACGCTCAGGTCGCCTACCGCGAATCGACGGTGGTTCATTTGCAGTTTTTAAAAGAAACACACGAGTAGGATCCCAATTCCTCGCATTTTGATAGCGAAATTGGTACAATTTGGGAGGGTATGAATCTTTCCTCAGATTCACGTAGAGTTGAATTCAACCTCGGGAACTCCTGGTAGCCGGAGAGAGTTTGAACTGTGAAGTCATGCGGAAAGTGCATGCGGATTGGCTCCCGCCTTGCGTGACTCTCCCCTTTATGATAAGGACAGTAGGGATTTGGTTGCAGTTGCAGGCGTTCAGACATTGTTAGAGCCCGAAGCCCTCCCAAAGGATTATATTGGCCCTTTTAAAGCATTTGCTCGGCTGAAATTATACCAATAACGCGAATAACATACATTTCTATGATACATTTTAATATTTTATAAATACATTTGTGTAAGTAATTTAAAAGGAAACTCGCGAGTAAAAAAATATAAAACCAACTATCGGCGATTTGTTTTACGTTAAGAATCTTTACTTTTTATTAGTCTATCTCATTTTAGGGAAACGGGCCGCCTTCCCAACTACAAATTACTTCTTAAGCGGTGAGGTTTACACAGTTTTATATCGGCGGTGCACAAAAGAATTCCTAATTTGACTGAATCGCGTGCTCGGAATCTACGCCCCCTTAAAAATTAGCGTATTGGCCCTCATCACGGAAACAGTAATTATAGTAATATTGATTTGGACGGAGTACAGTTTTATGGATTTTCCCTAAAGCTAAAGAAATAATGTCGATAGCTGAAAGAAAAACCACAATGTAGATGTAATTTTTTAAATATATTCATTCTCTTATGAAAGGTACAGAATAAGGTGACTGATGGATGAACCATCCGAATGTTTGTATCTATTCCGGTTGAAAGATACCGTCTGTTAATTGGTAAAGCGCAATCGTGTTTTCACCCAACTAGTGAGCTCCGGACATTGTGGAGTATACTCAGCTCTACTATAATCACCTAAAAATATTTATTTAATTTTATAAATTTTGCCGGCCGCAGACATTGTGTTGAGTTCCAATTCAAACACATTTTCAGTTTCCCGGACGGCCGATGGGTGAGGAAACATATCGAACCGGGCCCGAATGTCCATTCCTTTCTGTTATTTCCGTGGAAGCTATTTCCGCCCCGAGATAACGATTCAGATAACCTTATTCGGCGGGGAGATAGCGACGAGATAGGCCGCGGGACCCGCCTCCGTTTATTATTATTATAATTGCCGCCAGTGAGCCGCTAAACGATCTCTCCGGCCGCATAATTGGAAGACCGCGTCAGATAAATAGGTGCCGAATAAGTCCGGAAAGGAGGATTGGAGCGGTTTAATAACTACTCCCAATGTCTTTCTCGCCGACCGAACGTGTCCGATTCTTCCCCCTTCGAATTATCGAAATTTGGCCGGTTGGTTGTTAGGGATCGGAGGGAGGGCCGCTGATTTAGTTCTGAAGCAATTTGGTACCATCTGCCGAAGACAAAAATCTGTAGGGCCCGGTACCAAAAAAATCTACGCCGTTCAGTGAACAAGCTCTTCCGATGTCTTTGAAAGGAAACCGACTCGTAGGCTATTCACCTTGTGCAGAGTGTTATTATTATTCTGAGGAGGCACTTTATAACATTTTAATTTCAGGCAGTAACTGGACTCCGGATGAAAGCCACCGGAGCCCAAATAGGTTTTTTCCCCAACAAGAATGTTCCATTTATTTTTATTGGAGGCGCTGGCCTAGGTCGGGTCCACAACAAGAACCGTCGTCACTGCGGGGCGTATCCGTTGCTTCATCACCCGCACGACCTCATTATTTTTCCCCTCGTCTTGCGTTTCGTTGTCCAAGCGTTTTTTTTTCCGGCCCCAGCTCCCCTTCCAATTTCTTCGCCCTGTGCCGCAGATAAGAGTTTTACCGGCCGGCACGTTTAACAGCCCTACGTTCCACGGCCCTTTTGGGCTGAACACGACGGAAAAAAATATGTCGGTTCGCCTGTTATTCCCGATTATTTTGGAAGTTGGCCTCACTAGTTTTGGCCATTCATTCATTGGTCTTTTTGTTTCCTATTTGACGCATCAACCTGTATTAGCTGTATGGAATCGACTATTTCTCTTATAGTGCCACAGGGGTGAAACAGAATCCTGAACGCTTATTAGTTTTGTATTCTGTGTATTATTTGGGTTTTTCCAAATCCGGACTACCGGACTTGTAATATTACCACAGGACATTGTACCCATTTCCACCGAAAGCAGATACAATTTATGTTTAAAGGAACTCCGCTCCGATTTGTTTCAATGGACGACAGATATCGAGATCCGGGACGTGCGATCCATACCTGACGAAAATAATTGGTTTCTCGGAATCTGGATCTTCTAGATTTCAGCAAGGCACGTGCCTGAAGACCCAGAAGGGCAATAGGCATTTAATTGGTGCCTCGTTGCGTTAATTGATCGGAACCGCATTTTTTTATTATCCGACCCCATCTCCGATCGACCTAATAAAAGGCCGATAATTGGCCACCGGATAAGCCCGTTTCGGTATCCAAACGGGCGCCTGTCAGTCATACCGAGTCGAAAAAGGAATTTGAGTTCTAAAAGTCTGTGCTTTCGGATTTTTATTTGTTTCTTTTTAAGACAGAACTGGACGGTCCGATCGGAGGGTTGGCAGTTGGATTGAATCCACTACGTCTGGATACTCCTGAGCCTATGCTGGACGAATCGCTTGCCTATTGCCAGCGAATCGTATAATAGTAAATTATGCGGGAGTTTTATTAAACAAATATTGTATTAAATGAATATTTGCAGTCAATAGCCAGTACTCATCAGACAGTTTATATTCATAACAACTAGTATCGGGAATTAAATTAACGGCTGTGCAAATTCGACGTGTATATACATTGAAGTAAATATAAAAATAACTAATAAGCTTGTCTGTCTTATTTGGTGCATCCTCAGTTGCATTGCGCCAGTAAAGAAATAGGGTATATTTGAAAGGGGATTTAAATTTATCTATTTATATTTTTTAGGGTTTGATACTTTCGAGACTTTAGTTAGCAAGGAAAGTACTGTCAGTAGATATGTACCTTGGTATTCCAAAATATCAGTTTGTATATCCGTGTATATATTTCAGATCCATTTTCTTGTATAACGTGCAAGAGTGCAATAGAATTACGGCCTCATGTCGTGGCGGGACAACTCAGTCTTCTCGACTACTAAATCGTGCCTAAACAAGGTAGCGGGAAAACAAAAAATAAATACAATGCTCCGTTGTCTTATTTTATCCGTCGCCCAATGCGCGATACATGGAAACGCGATGCTGCCGATGATGGGGGTCCGGATCGGGTGGAGTTTTGTATAAGAGCGGATGAATGAGAGGTGTTATTGATGTATGTTGTTGGCAGGGTGGGGAGTCGCCGGGAAGAAGGAGCGGCGGGTCGGTACGACGGGCTGCTCGCGGACGACCCCTGTCTCGCTGGCGTGGACCACGAGCAGCTCCAATTCGGTGGCCGCGCTGACGCCCGCCCGCCTGGGACACTCACGGACGAACACGGCGGACAGTCCACATACCGCCTCCCTCCCCCCAGGTACCATCACTAATCACCCCCACACTCATCACTCCCAAACCCCCGCCAACACCACCGCCACCACCCGTAGGCTCTCACTCACTCATATCACTCGCTTATCTTCATATTTAGATATTAGTTTAACGGTTCATGGTTTGGAACCCGGAATACCTCCACCGCCAGTTTAGATCATGACAACCGCATTCAGTCGTATGACGCCAGTACTGTGGGAGTTTTATTCGAAGCCGATGTATCGCGAGCCAATAAATAAGTAATCGCCCCTCGGATCGTCTCCGTCCGTTCGCCCCTTCGGGCTTGGGACGCGTGCCGGCAGCCGATAAATCGACCTGTCGCCGCTTATTATTATATCACGGAACGCTTATGTGGCAACAGCCTGTCGTCGGAAGTGCACCGCCGCATACTTGTGTTGAATAACCGAAACTGCCGTGTTGAAGGCAGCACGATCGTGACGTTGAAGAGAGTAAAGGGAATATCCGAGATGGTCATTTCCACCCCTTTCATTAACCTCTGAGACTCCCGTTTACATTTTTAATTCGCTTCTCGCCGCGTTCCTTTCGGACTATTCAAGTTCTCCCGCTCGATTCATTATTCATTTAGCCGATAACCGATGTTTTCGATCGGAACATTAAACTCCATTCCGTTCTTCGACCCATTACTGTTCGACAGTCCACGCGGGGCGGTTTTATGTTGATGAATCTGCACCCCGGCTATTTTAGACCACTGCGCGTTATCGTTCATTCAGGCGTAGCTATGGGTACATTTTCATACATCTTGCATGTTGCATCACTTAGGAAATTAGTGTGTAGTGAGACCACATTGATTGCTGACTGCTCACAGATTACTAAAACAGCCTCGAGGAGCTGTTCTAATGGCCTTCCGTTTGCGAGATATTTTAGCTCTAAAAAAAATGTTTTACGACTTAGTAGCATCCGATGCCATCCCGATTATCATCAGCATTCTTCAAATCACCACCGGAGGCTTGAACGTCCTCCGAATGCAAGTATCATCAAACATTTCTACGGTCTGGTTACAGGGTACGAAATAAAAATAAAAACATGTTTATTCACGTCGGGTAAATTTTACAAAAATTTGCATGACGCTTCACCCCACCGCCTTTATGAAGGTTTCACTTTCAGTCATCATCTCATTGGCCTTTCGCAACGGGCGCAGTTCACTGGCACCGCCAACGCTTTTAATTAACCACCCCCGAACCTCATCGGCCGGCCTGACATTTGTTCCATTTAACTCCAATGCGGGGTTCGGTGCTCGCTTTCCGGTTTCAGTCCGGTTTTTACCGCATCCGGCTTAGTCCTATGCGGGCTGAATATATTCCGCGCATTGCGCGAGGTGAACGCGCCGCGGAACGAACGGAGGAAACTCGCCGGCTGGTTTCGACATAACCAGTTGGTTTCCCCGTTGAAGTAAGTCATATTGGCAACGCTACTGCCGAGTTGAGAAATCGAAGCCGTACTATTTTTATACGAGAATTAACTAAGAGTGGACTAAGAATTTATTTTGTTGTTCGCAGGCAGTACCAGCGGAGGTATCCCCGTCGGTATAGCGGTCGCGAGGCAGAGGGTACAACAGCAATCGACTCCACCGCCGCCATTGAGTAAGTCACTTTTTCCATCAATCTTCCCAACACTTGCTTCGGGCTAACTTGCATGACGATCCCGACAATGAAATGTTGTTTCGCGGAAGGTGAAAACAAAAGACTACTAAATGGTGATAGCCGTGCACAGAAGATGCATGATAGCGCAATCGGGGATGATTCACGCGATATACGTCCGTCGATAGTGGCCGGCGACGATGTCTCTGAGCCGAGAGAACCAGTCCAGTCACAATTTATGGTATAGATAATGCCGGGGAATACTACCGTTTATTTTTATCTAACAAACCAGTTATAACATGTGTACATCATTAAATATTTTTAATGCCGTTTTTTCTTTTTCATTTTTTTAACGTAGAGCAATTATAAAAAAATACTCCGCCTTCTTCTATCTCTAGACATTTTTCTTTATATCGGAATGTGAAGAAAAAATCTGTAATCCATACTTCAGATAGCATGAAAAATCTTATCAAGACGTCGCTATAACATAGTTGAAAAATTTATTTTCAACGAACGCAAAGAAATATAATAGTTAAAAATACAATTCTAAAAGAAAGTACAAGAAGATCCTACTTGCCTGCTATAGACAGATAATTTTCGTGTTCTTACTATACATAACACAATTTAAAAGAAATTAACAAGTAACGAAAACTTAATTCGATCGGGTATATTAGGTGTCATAATAAATTAAGAGGGACTTGGACAAGCCGAATAATCAATTGAATACAACTATCTTAGTACTGAAATAGCTCGAAATATGAACACTACAACGTTTTGTGGAATACATTTTATTTCAACAATCGTTTAAAAAAATATACCTTTTACAATATGAAAGGCGATAAAAGCCTCCCGAATACATCTTCCCTTAACACATTCATCGCGTTAAATGGGCCTTCAGAGTTGTTACCGGGTATGAGCGAATGTTGTTGCGGGGAGTACATTTTGTAAAAAAAGAATTATCACCGAACTAATGAACAGATCAGCCCAAAACGAAAAACAACGAGCGTTACCTGGGAAGAAGAAATGAAACTATTACGAAACCAGCGCGGATGACCTCATCGTTGTTTTACATCTCTCTCTTTCCCAAGCGCGTTCTATTTGCCCTCTCCGTCTCCCCTCTTCCTCTCGTCGGCTTTTCTCCCACGACATGCCACGTTGGTTTTTTTTACTCAGTCTTATTATCCAGTTAAAGGTTTTGGGATATTCTGTTTATTTCTATAAAGCTCAGTGAAGTATATTTATAGAGTAAGTAAATAATCTGCTCTGGTTGGGGTTTAAACTAAATACAACGAGACTAAATATAGAATAATTATGATTTTATGATGACAGATTCATCGGTCGATGATAATTGAATTTTAATGATGTACTGGTCTTGACCGTTTGCCGCAGACAATCCGTTTAATTGTTCGCTTTATTTTTAAGATTAGCCGGCTATATCTTGATTCGGTATTTCATTGAGCCAACCCCCCGTGGACTTAGATCCACAGCAAAGTTTCGTCGAAAGTGCCGGTTGAATTTAGCCCGTCCCGTAGCGCGAAGGAGCTCGAGAGACGAATTCCTAAGAAACGGGGAGAAAAACAGGAAACGCTTATCAAAGTTCTGAGCGTCGAGCGGCGCGCCAAGAACTAAACTCGGCGAAGGTCAAAACCTTACAGAATAGAAAAAAAAATGCTTTTTTAAATGGACCAACTGACACATTACGCTGAAATTACACCCAATACCACTTCATTTAAAAAGTAATTTCGTTTTTTCTACATTCATTGGGATAACTTTGCCTCGACCCCGAGTCCATCGAAGAGTATCGATGAAACTGTGACGCGTCATCTTACTAATTTCTCTGAGTAATGTATCAAGCCTAGATTATTAGCCCGTTGAACGGGTATCGATAAACACGTTGCATTCGGTTTGCTTAATGCCAGGGTCAGATTTCTGCTGTGCAGATCCTAGTTAAGTCAAAAGGGCAGAATAATTCAGAAATTAGTAATACATAGTTGAAAAAAGTTCGAATTACCTTACCTTATGTTTTACGACTTGGAAATTTTCATCGTCGATTAATTTCCATTTTTCTTGTTTTTTTTTTATACATTCTGGTCTCCTATACATTTATTCAAAGTGTTGGCCTCCTTTCGCGAGCCATTAGGTTCATACTCTGTGGGCCTAAATTAAGTAAGAATAACGTTCGATTTATTTTTGTTTATTGCGATCGTTGTAGACGCATTACGACCCAAGAACAGTTAGTATAGGACATTCCTATCCTATGGAATTTGAACTGGCCCCACAGTTGTCGATATTTCCTTTCACGACCCATGTAACACGGTCTTACACCCGCCCATTATAATATATATCATTTTTAATTGACTTCGGAGTTACGCTCTGTTTCTCTTGCACCGGGGGAGATTCGCATTTCCTGGCCCTCAAAACCGGCAAAAGGAACGTTTTCAGAGGATATTCGTCGTTCTTATTTCTCGCCGCTCAAGATCATTAGAACTCGGCATTCATTTTCAGCGCGATATCAAAAGTTGGATCGTATACTGCGATAGCGGTATAGATAATGTTTAATTGAGTTCCGGTTAATTCAGCCGAACTAATTTCGCCAACTGTTGGTTTATCTTCGCGGATTTTATCGCTTATAATTCGGATTCATTAAGGAACATGCCCGGTTATTTTCCGCGATGCATATTTGTTTTGCATAAAATAAGTAGAACTTTTAATAAGACGCCTGAAAAGGAAGTGGCCACGCGACCTAAATGTTTAAATAAAATAAAAAAATAAATAAATAAATAAAATAAAATAAAAAAAAGGGGGGGAACTAGTGGGTTTCTCCTCTAATTGTTGACTATTGTAGCTAGTGCCTATATAAATGTTGCTTGTTGTATAATTTTACAGTTGTAAAAATAAAGGAGTGAAAAAAAATCTTTTAATAGTGCCCTTAGTTCTGAAAATCAGTATTCTTGTTTCCATTCTCAGATTTGGTCCTATAATACCGTTCCTATTGTAAGTAGCTTTCTGGTTGACAAAGTAGCTAGTTTAAAACATTAATTTACGTTATTTTACGTTAGCCATATTAGGTCGTTGGGACGGTCCGGTGGGGAGACATGTCTTATTAAATAAAATCGATACCCGCTTATAATTTAGACGTGCGTGTCGACCAGGCTCAGGATAGCCGAGCGGGTTGCTTCCGGGGCAGCAGACCAATTACATTGTCCGGGGTCAGTCCCAGAGGGGGTTTCGGCCGGATAGGCCGCCGGGACGGGGGTTGAGACGGGGTCCGTTTTAGAGGGGGTTGCGTCCAGATAGCGCTACCGTCCCCCTCCCTATTTGGTAAACAGCAGGTGCGCCCTCCACCGACCTACCCCTTTCTACCCTCGTCCTTTCTCCTGCGTTTCCGAAATATATTTATTCATTTCTAGCCTCTACAGCTATGATGGAACGGGGGGTCCCTCGTGTCCGCATTCATCGTGGCAGAGAGACCGCTCGTAATCAGTTCAAATGTGCAATTGGGTAAAAATTTATGTGTCTCCGGGGATCCTTTCTAAAATTCCGACTTCACCATTCCGCGGGATTATTACCATTTTTTATTATTATTCAATAGGTGCTCAATTCGGGGTTCAATAGGGTTCAATATCTGCATTTTAATTTATAACTGAAAATTCGTTTATTGGTAATTTGGAAGAGATACATAACAGAATATACTTAATAATGAAATACATAATGAAGTTCTGAAAAAGGTAGAAACGTAAACCTCTCAGAGTTATATTTTCGGCTTCTCGTGTTGTGTTATATCGCCTTATCGCTCGGTCGCATATTAAGCAGGTCCAGACGCCGGTTCGTGCGCCAGAGGTTCGATGCTAGGGATTATTATTATTATTATTATTAGATGGGGCGGTGGTCGGAATCTCACTTGGGGAGTCGAGCCCACTGGAATTTGCGACCATAAATTACGCCGGCCTATTTCACCCTTCCCTCCACCTCCTTGTCGCCCCTCCCCCTCGGCCGTAGCTATCTTAATTAAAATCTGACTTAGTTTGATAAGTGGGGTATCTCGGCGGGGGGAGGGCGCTCCAATCTTGGCCGCGACAATGGGCCACGTGCTGTCCCACACGCGGGGACTTCAATACGGCCGGCTTAAAAATCGCTTCCGACAGTTATTTTCTGCATCAGTCGTCAGGCAGTATTGAGAGCAAAACTTTCACACATGCCAACCGGAAGAGATAATGAACTAAAAAATATCCCTGAAAGTATTCGTACTATGGGCCAAATGGTATTTCGATCGGAACGATCTGAAACGGAGTACAAACATATCCTTTGTATCGAAATATTGTCGAGGTTGAGAGATTGCCACCACAAATTTCTTTATTGACCGAAAGGCAAGAGTTGTAAGGATATATTGGTCAGATAGGGCATGAGCAGTAAGAATTTATATGAATAAGAACGGCTAATTTAATTAATATCGCACCTTTGTTCGTCCTTCTGGGTCAAAACCCCTCCGCCAATAGTTTCATATCCCGAAAATACCCATAAATAAAATGCGGTTAAATAATAAGCAATAAATTTCTGAAATATATATCGACCCTAGCGTTCCGCCGCCAAGGGCTTTTACCGGCCAATAGCCGTCAGAAACGAAAAATGATCTCAGATTTCCACTTCGTGCTTTTTTCTTGAGCAGCCGTCCCTAACATTCTTTCGCTTAGTAAAATTATTATTATGGATACCATCATTCTTGAACCTTGAAAGTCTCAAAGGTCTTGTGTTAGACCGGTTTCTTCTTCCCGTTTTCGTCTGCAAATCAGTGAGCCGCGTACTTATTTCGTATTACTTTCGCATGACCGATCTTTGGTACCACGTATTTTGTTGGGTCGTCAGTATCCTACCGAGGGACTAAATCTCAAACGACTGATTCCAATATGCTGTAATTGGATGAAGGTGAGCAGAGTGCAAACCCTCATCTTCTTAGGCGCAAGAAAGAAAAAGCTAGAGGTGAAAGAAAAACTAACGCTCTGTGTTTTCAAAGTCGGCAAACCGCCGAAAACGTTCGTTAAAATCAGCCTCAAGAAACAATGTATCCGTCTCAACGTAATCCCAGTTGCGAGAACCTATTGAATGGAGACAAATAAATTACGAGTTATAAAAATTGAAGTGTTTATATTTAGAAAACGCATTTTGAGTCATAATTATATTTTTCATTTCCCACGGGCAGTTATTCGTTGAGACATTCTTACATGTGGATATGAATGAAAACACCAATGAAGGGCTCTGTCCTCTTTTATTATCCAGAAATCCACAATGCTAGATGCAGCACTGGGAAGGAATCAGATCTACCGCCTTTTAACCGGCAAATCGTTTTCCAGCATGTCGAAAATTTGTAGCGATTTAACCCCGTATTTAATTTGGGCGGTCGGCGCCCGGTCATTTATTTGGGCAGCGGACCATTACAGAATTGCGAGGGTGAGCCGTAACACCACCCCCCACCCCGCTCCATCCCCTTTCCCTCTACTAAAATACGGAAGGGGATGAGCATTGGAGGGGCAGAAAGATCGATAGATAACTCACCGTTGTTCGGCCGAGAGTGAACCCCCTATCGAGGCCTACCCGGCACCTTTTACCCTTACAGCATTTTGAATTGTCCATAACACTCAAATACGTTATGAACGGGGTTTAACCCATACTCGCCGTGTCTTATAAGAACCGCATTGTGGTAATCAACTTTGGTCGAATAAGTTTATTTCACTATAAATTGTACAGAAAGTGAATTTGGTGGAAATTTTGAAGGAGCTGTTCGCCTGAGCAGTTGGTGCTACACGCATTCCGCGTCACTTCCTACGACAAAAATAGAAAAATGGAAAGAATGCTCTCAGAAAAATTTACATTAAGACTTCGAAATGAAAGTTTAGCACTGTGAGAAATTAGGTTAATCATTTAGACTGTTTATTTCTCGTTTTACTTCCAGTATGAGTTATGATCTAGTGATAGCGTACGTAGGAACGACGGCATACATTTTACGCATATCCTTGACTATCGAGAGGGTACGGGAGGGTAACACACCGATGTTACTGTGTTGAATTGTTATAAGATTCCACACATTCGGCGGGTTCATCACTAATTTCACCCTTCGCAACTGATGCGTTCAATCGTAACGCGAAGTTAATTGAAACGGTCAAGAACTTAATTGATGAAGCCGCCCAGCAATCATTATTAGGCGAATGGGAGGGGGGCTCGGTCCGGAGTACAACTTAAGTATTCTGTCCATGGGTCGTAGTGTATTAGCGTATATAAATTACACATTATAGATATATATGTTTTTCTTTTAACATTCAATTCGCCGTGGGAGGGTCCCCGATCCTCTTGTGTTACTGATGAGCGACGTTTCGGTCTCACGTCGGTAGGTTAAATTATTTTGGATATCCTCGCAGAAGGAGTCGATAATTTTGGGGGTTTTCTACCCTTACGTACTGCTGTTCACAATGGTTGGTGGTCTCGCGGGGTACTCAGACTCCCGATTGCGCCGTGAAAGAATGTGAATTTCAGACAGGGTTGGTTCCAGTCTTGACCTCTCTTTCACGCATAATTAAATCATTACCTCCGAACCGTTTTATGAGCGATAGTAGTGGCAGTAGATTAAAAGGGTAAAAGTAATATTGCCGGTGTATTAGGCTATACAGCTTATGTAGACCCAACCAAGTTTGTGGTCGGGGAAGCTCGTAAAAGGCTGGATGAAAACCTCAAGAGAAAATGGAGGGAGATAAAGAGGGTCGGCACATGAGACTGGTGTTCCTGGTAATAAGGCCCGGATCGCTCAATGCTCCTCTGAACATGCGAGCCCTGTCAGACCACTGGGGATCACCTACTGCGGGATTGCTCCCTCTACGATGGAGCCAGAATATCTAAGTGGACTAAGGTTTCTCCCACCGTAAGTAGACATCAGGGTGCTTTCCAAGGAATTGGGGAGAAGTGATATAGTGCATGTTGCCACAACTGGTGTTTATTTTATGATAAATTAGAGGAGACGGAATGTATAGGACAAATTTCGTCCCGCTTATTCGTGTACGAGAAAAATCTTAAAAACAAAATTTTTCCCTAAGGATCATTTATATTAATCATTGACGCCATTATGGGGTATTGGATAAAAAATATTGTTCAGGGTTTTAGACATAAATTCATTTTCTTTAGAGAGCCATTGATTAGTATCGACAGTTTTGAGGAAATTTTCCATTATGGTGGAGGAAACCGGTGGCACTAAGGAAATTTTCCAGAGGTCGGGTTTCGTAACCATTCTTCAGTACCGATCAGGTGTTTGGGACTCAATCTGCTTATAGTTCAAGGATTTCCTCGTGGATAGCTCGAGGGTAGGCGGTATGACGCACGGACTGCGACTGAGTCCGTTGTGAAAAAAACAGGAAGTTGTGAAGTGGAAAATTTCACGGTATTCATGCGGCTAGGGATAACGCTGAAATCGGCGCTGCTCTTGATAAGAGAGAACATTTTCTGAGTTTCGGACTGCTTTGGATCGTACCAATTTTTCTTATTCTTGATTGAATTCATTAGCTCAAAAATTATGCTAATCATTCTTCGATACTAGTGAATATACGCAAAGGCTTATTCCAAAATCTCTCTCACGGGTTTTTTAAAAAAATAATGTTTAGGACAAAAAATTAAACTGGAAGGACCTTGTAGAATATGCTAAATAGACCAAATTTCGAAGTGCCCCTACTTTATTCCATACAGATATCCTTTTTACTCCGTTTCCAGAAAATACTGTACACGCCTTTTTGGCTAGTCCATTTCCCAGCCCGGGATGCAGTTCGCGTATTGCCGAAAACATTTTGGATTTCGGCGCACGAAACTATCGTCGAAAGCCGGCAGCAATTAGCCGTTATGTTTCTGTTAAATATGTAAGGGGTATTCACAAGGCTGCACTCCAACTGTGAGTCATAAGCTGATTGCGAAAGACAATAAACGTTCTAGGTCATGTCTGAGGAAAACAGTGGAAGTATAATCCGATAATGCTCGGAACACCCGCGGCACGCTCCACGACAGTTTTTTTTAAAGTCGATTTAACCAATTGTAATTATTGCTTCGGCGAGGATTCATCACTTGTGCGATTTTCCGTCTAGCCTTATCTATTTTTACCTAAGTTCAGACCTTGATCTTTGGCCTCCCCCGACAGCATTCCGTTAATAATATAGTTGTCGACGAAGTTCGTTTTGCTACGCTGTCGCTGTAGTGTGGTTTTCGGTTCTCGACATCGTATAGGACTTTCGATCGTCACTCCCAGATTTGGCAAGACCTGCTTATGCCAGGTTTCGGCTTCTCCTCGCCGGCAGTAACATCTTGTCCACACTGTCGCTGCACTGTTACTTCAGTACTGGGTCCAGCATAGTACTGAGTGCAAATAGAATTTCGCAGAAGTGTTTATACAGCATTCAGTATATTACAATTATTAAGAACCGCTGACTTACTGTATTTTTACATTATCACCCTCACTATCCTATAATAAAACCAAGTATGCTCACTAGATTAGTGAAGTGGTTCCAGTTACTTATCTAATAAAACTATTGCAGCCATACCTTTAATTTCTTGGGAACACTGAATACATTTCTTCGCCATCTTTTTTTTAAATAAATATAGAATTGGGTCAGTTAATTATATAGCTCTGTATTAGTTTTCGCCAATTGGAAAAACAGGCGTAGTTTATGGATCCGGTCGCTTAATTTCCGATTAATTTTATTTCTGTCTTCCTCAAGACAGAGTTCGTCTTCCGGCAAAGAGCGAAGGCTATAAATAAAAGAGAAGGGACTCTTCTCGGAGGATTTTTCTATACGGGGCCCTTTTTTGAAGGCCTTCCGTTTGAGCTTTCTTTCATGGGGCCCCTCGCTCGCCGGCTATTGTTACTCCTTTCCTCGCTTTATACATCGAGGGTCCACTCCTCGGCGTTTCGCTTCTTAAATCCCGTTCAAACTATGAGCCGAAATATTCTCAGTATAAAAGTATAATCTGAGCATAATTCAGTCTTTACAGCCTGCAATTTCTGCCTGATTTTCTGTTTAAATTTTCCTAACGTTGCATTTATCAAAAAATTTGATTTATCCTTTTTGGCCCGTACATACAGAAATACAGTACACTTACCACATGAAATAGCGCTCCATCAATTGTTTTTTGTTGGTTTTATAATTATCAGAAACATATAAAAAGATAAGGCCACTTTCCATAATAGCAACTTAATGAGTAAAGAATAACGAAATATACAGTTATGTGTAGTAAAATCTCCGTTGGCTTCGTTAGAAGTAAAAAGTAACATTAACAGAAAATTAAAATAAAGAAAAAGTAATGCAAAATGGGCAGAACGAGGGTTTTTTCTGGCGGCCTTTCCGCTAGGATTTGGATGGTGATTCTCCTCCGCTCGCTTTTTTTACTTTCAAACTAGGTCGGGTTCTGTTTTTAATTCCATAAAAGTTTTTGTGATATAATAGCCCTCTCTAACAATGTAGCTGAAATGTAAGTGAGGTTTCTTGAGCTGATTAAAACCTCTCTGATTGCAAAACTGTATTTTCGAGGGGCCGTTAAATTTCGGCCCGGTATGATTCATACATGCGCGTTTTTTAAATTGATTGCCTCGTTACAGAGGACCTATTCTTGCCAAAACATGTAGACATTAATTACCAAGAAAACAGTCGTTCGTACTAATAGAAAGAAATATAGCAACTGTGTCGGAAAGTGCTTAAAGCGTGAATATAATATTCGACCCCCCTCCATCAGAAATAATCTAACCTAATATTTTTTAATACTCCTCTACTCCGGCTTCAATAATTCAATAATAAGCTAAGCTGTGTTGAATACTAAGAAGAAGACAGGCGCTATGAATAAGAGTTGGGAATAAAAAACGTCGGAGAATACGTTGCGTATGAATTTTTGCCCCTCGCAGTTTCGCGATTCCAATAACGCCCGGGATATTCACGAGTGGCGCCACAGATCCCGCTCAGGCCAGCTTTGTCCTGGAAATTTTCGAGGAATTATCCAAGCGTACGGAAGGGAACGGAATTCATTTCAGTTTTTAGTTCATTTCACTACATACACTTTCTTATCGCCGATATATTCGCTAGCTGGCGCGATTGGGTGCCTCGCCGCCCTGTGTTTCTTCTTCAAAAGAAATTTTCATAAGATGAGGGTTTAGAAATGTGTAAGAATGAAGCGAACGGCTCTGAAGAGCATGCGGGGACTGGATTTTTTCCTACTTCATTCCAAATTACGTCTAGTATTATTTATAAGCTCAATTTTCCGAGAAGATATTGCGAATTGTAGTCAAATGTAAAATGTCAGGTTATACTATCGGGATTCCCTTCGCATCTGGTAATTGATAAATAAATTTAAAATAATTGTAATGAATTCTGTTGTAGCAGATCGCCTCCTCCTGTTCGGAAGATTAATTCCATTGATGCCAATAGTAACTTAAAAATAAAATTGTCCTATTATTAGGATGGTCTTCCGGCGGCCTTTTAAAGCACCCATTTTAATATAGTCAAACATTTTACTTCACGATTTCCCTCACAGGCTCTCAGATAAATGGAGGATCCCTCTCCCTTTTCCTTTCATACATTTTTTCTTCTTACATTTTCTTCTTTATGAATTTTTAATACTAGTCATTCGCGTTTTTCATTTCCCGTTCGGCCGGCTCCCCATTGTGCGATCTATGAATAGGCTGGGTCGGTTCCGTCTGTTTTGCCCTTTTCCCGATGATCGATTGACAGCGTTCCCTAAAAGAAAAAAACAGAAACTTGCTGAACCCGAACCTTGAGGTTTATATTTTACTGATGAATGGAAAAGTTGACGTAAAAAAAGCTAATATCAGTTCGTGACACACAAACAAACACTGTTTTTTGAAATTACACCTGCCGCAGTGTGAAAATATATTTTCGAAAATGAAAAGTCATTGCTAGGCCTGTGTCGAAATTGTGATGAACAGCGCCAATAACCAATATGCTAAAATGCCGAAATTAATCCACTGTCAAACGTTACTGAAGATAGCGCGAAGCCGTATTATTAGACCAAATCATTGAGAGGAGACAGATAATTGATGGAGACATAATTTTTCCGTACCAGATTAAACCGTTAGACGGTGATTGCACATTTGAATTAAACCATTCGTCAGAGCTGTATTAACCCTGTATCTAAATTGGCGTGGTAAAAGTGGACCGGAAATTGTAGCATTTGTCAATGTGTGCGCCATATAACTAAGGCCCGACATAAATATCGCGTCGACGTTTGCGTTCGTGCGCCAGTGTGAATCTTATCTTAATGCTACAAAATGATGGAGCACTCCATAGCGCCGACTAAGCCCCGATAGCGAGTTAAACTGGATAGCTCTTAGGCGGGGTGAAAAGTTCACTTGGGGATACTTATCGTGTAGGACAACTTGGGTAAATATTCGTAATTGACCCGACTCGGGGAACTTGATTTGGGATTAAAACTTTGAGCTTCGTTTTGTTTTCATAATACTATCGATCCCGGGGCCCAACTCTGGTACTTGCAAGAGTGGAAGGATATCCTCTGAGATTTTTTATTTTTTTATTTTCAACTGTTCATGTATTGTACAATCAATCTTACAGTTATGGGTACAATAAAGCGGTGACAATGGTTTATTCTGAGATATTTGCGCAATATGTGCACAGCGCCCTCACAAGGTCAAAGAAATGAAAAACGAAAGAGGAATTGTAATGTTGTGCAATCCAATATGAATGTGAGGAAAATTAAACAGATATTTAAATATTTCACAAGTGTTTCAAGAAGGCTGTTGAGGGGGCGTGAACTTTGCAGATGCATCGAACCGCCCTCGCCTCAAGTCTCTCTCCCTCTCTCTTCTCATTTTCCCTCGAGGCCCTAGAGAAATATACTGTAATTCTATTAGCAACCGCAAAAAAGCCGAATCGACCCTCCCATTTTTATCTGTACTTATCCAGTAATCGCCGCACTAAAATTTTATTATTCCAAATAAAGGTCAGCCAATAATCCATTGGGGGATCTTTCGGTGTCTGACATTTCCCGAACGCTTGTAGAATATGTGTTCCGCGTTCCATCGCTAATTGCGACCAGCAGCTTCGTTGGGAACGAGCGTTTGTTTGAAACATCGGTTATTATCCCAGTTTAAACGCGCTCAACCTTGCCTCCCTATCAGTGTTAGGATGTGTTCTCGATCGGTTCCGTTGTCAGCGCCTGAAATTTTAGAATGTCGAGTCTGTAATCTCATGCGTTACTTCTGCCATTTTTCAGTGCCGCAGTAATTTTTCTATCGCGTGTCCATAAATATTATGGAATTAATTATTTTGCTGTAGGTTTAATTCCTAATTATTCCTCAAGATTCGACCCAATTTCATAATTGACTTTTTCAGTGGAGAGTGATCTATGTGTACCTTATTTTCTTTAAACCCCAAATTTATTTTCATTGTGAGCATGTTATATTCGCGACTCCTGCTTTATTTTTTTAAATTATATATATATATATATATATATATATATATATATATATATATATATATATATTTCCACTCGGTTTTTACTGTTTTACTCCGTTCGAGCATCTTACCAGTTCAGAGTAACACAAAACGTAAAATACGTATGTGACATAGTGATGAAAAATCAGGAGGGGTTATGACCCCTCCCGTCGATCCCGCCGTCTGGCGTTAACACATGGGCAAGATGTCTTCAGGATATGAAAAAGAAACACAGACTCGTGTTTTTTAAAATTTTTAATAAAAAAAAATTAATAGCTGCTGGAGCTTCGTCTAATCCTTTCTTGTTCGGGTGCCCAAACTACAATATATCTTAGCGGCTTGCTATTCGAAAAACGACATTAATCTCTCGAGCATATCAGATATGAGGTATGAGGCGAGGAATTTTTCGCTTAATTCCACAGCTGATCTTAACACACGAGCAGCGAACTGTGTGCTCACCACGTGAAGAGGATATTAAGATATACTTTGGTTTTTGGCATCAGAGATCTTTTATAACTGACTAAAAAGTTTCTATTTTTTTTTAGAGGCATGATCTTTTGCTAGACCGGTTTCGGCTGCTCTCCATTTTTAGTAGTTCTTTCGTCAGTAGGGTGGTGAGTCACAAGGGGGGGTGTTGTCTGTGGGACATCCCTGCACTTTTACTGTGCAGACCATGAACAAACTGTGTTATTCCAAACCCTTGCGGACCTACAAACATTCTAGACATATTATTTTAACTGGATTTATGACCTAGGTTCATCCACTATCATTTGCCACCGAATGCCGCAATGGCACTTCTATGTTTAGGAGATCATGGAGAGATAAATTAAAGAAATATTGACCTGTTCTTTAACACATCAGAAGTTATGAGTGCCCACGATTATTTTCGAATATCGTCCACCCTTTAATGTGTCGTTAATTTCGTGAGGAAATTGTGAGGGCGATCGAATTCGAATATAGCAGGGACCAGTGGTATATAATGAGGAGTGGGGTGGGGAGGTAAATTCGTTTCGGTTTTGTTGGCAGCACTGGGGGCAAGGCACGCTTGCCCCGGGCTCACTATGTCCCCCCCAGTTGTGCTTACGTGCTCTATAGTCGTGTGTCACTTTGCCTCCGTTTCTTCGAATTTGTCTCGCCTTTCCGAGTTATTTTTATTTCTTTTTACATCCCAGCCCAGTCGGTAATAATAAAAATAATTATCATACATTGTGCGAATCGCGCGTTCTGTTTTCTTTTTTTTAGTGTGTTTAGTTTTTGAAGTTACTCAAGTGTTCTTTGTGCCTCGTCGTACGGCGAAAAACCTGCCGAATGTGGACCGAAAGTTTGAGATTGTTTGAGGTAAATATGAAGTCCGATATGACTTGTTTTTGAACAATTTCATCTATCTGTTCAATTTATATGGGGCTCAATAGTATTGTAACTTAAACTTTACATCTATGTTTTTGCTTTTTGGTCAGGAGCCGGTAATCTATTTGAGTTTCAAAGTTTATAGGGACAAAACAACTATTCTGTAAATAAAATAGGCCGCGGCAAATGATCGTTATCCCAATTGCGCACATTTCGTAATTTGTGTTTATATCAGAGCGGATTAATTCTAAACGTTGTTAAACTGACAGTATTCTGGCTTTGAATGTCTGTGCTAAAAGGCTGTTCCAAAAACAGAAATTTTTCATTAAATTACGTCGTTGGAAAACTGCCTCAAGGTCATAATTACGCATTACCCTGTAATACACGTAGTAAAATCAGTTCACTAATAACGGCATTTTTTTATCGTATCACAGTTATTCAAGTGTGAGTTATTCAAGAGTCGAAGATTGTATATAGCTGCGTATGTCGCTGATGTAATTGTGTTGTTATTTTTAATAGTTCATATCGCCAAAGTATAGCGCGAAGCGAATAATCTTGGAGACGTCATTGCGTAGTAAAATTTATTAATAACTGAACTGTATTTCAGGGCAGGAATGTTGCGTAATTTATTTTCAGTCGAACGTAAAATTTTACTCCAAATTCACGAGCACTTTTAACGCCCATACTTCGAGCAGTCAGTACTCAGTAAAAGTTTAAGTCATGATTTGTTGAAAGCCCGAACTGTTCACATATAAATTGTGAAACCGCCAAACAGAATGTAGGAAACATCACTAATTACTACTCAAAAATATTGAATTTATAATGAGGGCCTTTATTCCGACCCATACAGCAGAATATCCGCGACGAATTGAATATCTTGGTACTGATAAGATATATTTATTTTTCTAAGGTCAGACTGAAAAAATACAACACGGAGCGAATTGTCTCAAAATCGCTTATTGAAAGGTAAATTGCTCTAACTGAATACTTTTATCCCAATTACAAGTATATGGTAAGCCGTAAATCGCCAGACATAGAAATTGCCTCAAAGCCGAATCGTGTAACACTTGAATTTTTTAAGAGCCAACAATATAACTAATAACAACGATTTTTTTTTAGAGATAACAATATACTCCCCGTAGCCATAAAAAAGTCCGTCTCGCTGAACAATCGGAGGGGTGGCGTTCCCTATAGGAAGTTTTGAATGGTAAGCGGGAAACAAAAGAGCATTGTGACGCCAATATTAGATATTTATTTTGCAGTTCGTGTCTCTCCGGGCCTTTCTTGGCGCCCGATATTCCCCACTTTAAAAGATTCAGGAGTAATTTTCGTCGCATCGCCGGACCCTGGTTAATTCATCGACTGTACGGTGCAGTTTCAGCGCGGGATAACATTGTTGTCCTGAACTGCGGCCCGTTCCGACCTAAGACTATATATCATTTTCAAGAGTTTTGTACCTATATTTTGTTCACTCTGTTTTTTTTCCGAACTGCAAAGGTTTGCTTGTTTCTGAAATTGAATTGCTCAAATACCCCTTCCCCCGCAAAAAAAGTCTGAAAACCGGATATTTTGTTAGTGAAGATATTTTATTCGCTGAATAAAAGTATATCAGTATGATGTTAAAGGTACATTTGTTCTACGGTCAATACTAATGTTTTTTATCTTAAAGAAACTCGTTTGAATAACTTAAATTCAGTAAATACAAGAAATAAAAAAATAAAATAGATCAATTAATTTATGCTAATAATGACTCTAATTTTAACAATTGAACAGTTATATTTAACTGAGTGAGCAAAAAAAATTTTTTTCATTGATTAGTATTAATGGTTACTCTAGAGATTGGATTGTACAGTTGCGAAGCGTGTTATTTTCGGGCCCTGTTTTTTTTTCTCAGTCGCCCCGTAAGTGCGCATTAAGTTTTCAGTTGCGCAATATTTCTCAAATCTCTTACCGCAGTTCGGACTTTACTGTCGGCGTACCTGGGATTTCATCAGCAAATTAAAGTTCTCGAATCTTGCGCAAAAGACTTAAGTTCAACACCAATAAAACTTATTTTATTTAGTCAGCGTCGTATGTCGCGATTAAGCTTCCGGACTTATAAAATGAAGAATAAACTTCTTTCTGAAGATTTTTACGTTAATTATTGTATGATGCTTATGTCTTGATAGTTTTTATGAGCTGAACTCTTCTTCTTATATTTGGAGTAAAAATGTTTACTTTAATTTTTTTACATTTTGAAAAATATCGTGAAATTTTTAACCGAGTCGACAGAAATCCGTCATGACTCACCTGAAAATAATCACTAACTGTTCTTTTAACGTAATGTTCCTGTATTTTTGTTCGATTTACTAAACGAACACGATCTACTATCTCTCAAAATTTTAAATGTACAGTCGATTTGCGGTTGAATATTTGGTTTGACATTCGACCGCCAGTGATAGTGGGTCCGGTTTGAGTTAGTGGTTAGTCGTTACTCGACCTTCTGCTTCAGCTACAAATGCGAATAGAATTAATATATAGAAATATTATTTCGAGCCGGCAGGAATTGATCAGTCGGTTTGGTAAAGCCTAAATCTTTCTCGTTTCTCTGTATTTCATAATTTCAAATTTCCCCTTTTTGTCAAATGTATTCTACGCGGACGAACTAAGGGCCGGCGTTTTGCTAAGGGCGGATAAAATATCCCGGCTCTGGCCGAGAAATGGCGGTCATTTTGCGAAGCCTCCGTACATCGCCGGTGCCAGGTAGTTTCGGAAAAGCAAATTTGCGTTCAGTCCCCAAACCACGTTTAACCTGAAATATATTGAAATTGCTTTTAGTTTTTGCTTGTTTGAAGTGCTATGTTTTCCCCTTGCATTCAGTTGTGGGGCAAAATAAACCCGAAATTTTAGTTAGTACTCAGGATAACGTAATAATAATTATTTTAATTCTCCGTATTGAACATTTATTTAAAATATAAAATAACACGTATAACCGCATTTTCTCTGAATTGTTATTGAATTTCAGAAAATGTGGTGTTCGTTCACTTTGCTTATCAAAACCACTTCCGTTTTCCCTGTACTATCAAGTGTTTTAGAGTTAGAGGTACGGGTCGCAGTGTAAAAGAAAACCGGTTTACAGCGTAATCGGTAAAGGCATAAAACTGCAAAATTAAAACTGGCAGTGAGTGTACCATGAAAAACGATAGCGG
The DNA here is from genome assembly GCA_019843655.1 of Lethocerus indicus. Classification (NCBI taxonomy): domain Eukaryota; kingdom Metazoa; phylum Arthropoda; class Insecta; order Hemiptera; family Belostomatidae; genus Lethocerus; species Lethocerus indicus. Next base: position 16,640,894 of record JACDQD010000008.1, read on the forward strand.
TTCGGAACAATTAATTTTAGAACGGAGCTCTAAAAGTCCCAACGTTACAAAAGTCAATTCATTTAAGTATTTTTGGGCCTTTGTTCTAGTTCTTCTGTCCCTAGGCGCGTAACGATTGTCTTTGCTGCGTACCTGCGCTCTCCACGCAGTATGGCGGGGAAGTACGTTCAAATGGGCTTTCTGCCAGTGTTAATGGCTGGGGACATTTCCGGCTTTAATTGCACCAGCGGCACAAACGTAACATGAGACTGCTCGGCCGCCGATCTTCCGAAGGGAGGCACGACCCCCCCCCCTTACGATTATACCTATACGATTCCATATTGTAATCCATGACGGTAGTCGCAATTTAAGTCAAATTGTAGTTGCGCCCTGAAGAATTATTAGAAGTACAGTTTGGCACTTGGAACGGTGTTGATTCCATAATATAAACTGTTTATTTCGTAGCTCCGCTTTGTTTATGAACTGCACAGAAATGATTGACATATGTGTTTATGGAAACTTTGCGGATTCCATTCGACGAGTCTTTTTCCAATTAGTACAATGGAGTCAGTCGGCCAACTGAATCTTTGGAGTGAGGTAAGGTGTGGATTTCTTAATCCGCATTTGCTCTTCAGGGAACATTGAAGCCGCCACGCCGCTATAACCCTTCAGCCATGCAAATCATTTTACAAAATTAGAATAGCCTTTATTCCACAAAATGAATAATAAATTTTCTTGTATATAATACATACATCATAGTTGTACATCCCGCTGTCGTTTCTGTTTGTATGTACTTTCATTTTCCCCTCGGATAGTTTATAACAATGGAGTTACTTCGGGAAAAATTGTTCAGCTGAGCCGGACCTCTGTAGGAGGAATTGCCTTTCAATTGCCCCTTATCCCGGATCTATTTTTATTATATATGCTCATTTCGTCACCAGTGGCGGCCTTGATTCTGCACTTTTCATGGGAAGCTGTCGTCCAGGAACAAACTGCCGACTTGAAAGAGAGGAGATAACTAAGACAAGCGCACTCGCTGAAAATTCAGCTCGGGCCAGTTTTTACTAAACGCGAAAACATCGGCTCTGACGGCTGTCCTGAACCTTTTAAGAAGGCTGGCTTTTAAAATCAATCTTAATAATCCTTTCAGAGAACCTAAAAGGTGATATTTAACACTGTCTATCGTCTGTCTGGACGTAAGTAACTATTAGCAGTTCTTTGTGGCCGCTAAGACTAAAATAGACTCAAATATTTCAGTTAATTACTATAAGGAATTCCGTATTGCGTGCTGTTAGTAATTAAATACCGGTTAGTTTAAACCCAGCGATTCATACACCTTGGTATCGTAAAACTTCGGCTATTGAAAAGAAATTATTTCTTTGTCCAAAAAGGGTACGCACTCCGCAATACTGAGGTTCGTTTCAATACAGAAACGAAATTGAAACATGTAATTTTTCGAAAAAATGTTCAACCAACTTCGGCCCCGCTTATCTGACCTGGTCCCGTGGTGCGTGCCCGGGGGCAATATCAGTTTATTTCCTCGATTCTCATTTCCTCCCGCAATCGACGGGTGCTGGGGCTGAGGGGGTGCTCCCCTCTGTCGAACGCTCTCTCTCTCCCTCTCTCTCATTTCTCTCTCTCTCTCTCGCTCCCCTCCCGACAGCTGGGGGGGGGGAGGATTGTCGAGGACACTGGGGATTGCTGTCCGCCTGAAGCCTTAAAAGGTTTCACATTACGTTAGTGTTCCTCTATTTCACTCGATTATTCGTTCGAAAAGGAAATATTCGCCTATATTAGATCAGTAATCGAACCACTATTCGATTCAAAGCGGTGTTGATGACAAATTCTGTACGACACCGGCTATCCGGCTGAACGCGTTTATGCCCTTTCGTTCTAACCACATTCAATTCTACCGTCTTCAGATGGTCATCCGTTGTCGTTTACGACATACCTTGGCACGCATACCCGGTCGAATTCCATTATACGTTACATACGTTGATATTAGGCTTACTTTTAACTATTAAATGTGCAATGCAGTCAACAATATTACAATATTAAACACCCATGAATGCGGTCTTTAGAGGCATAACATGATATCGGTTCATTTGGCCGAACTAATTGTCAATTAGAGGTCAATTAATGGCTTCAGTTAATTTGTTATCTCTAATAAAACTTGAACTAAAAAAATTATGAAAGTGCCTGTACGGTGGACTTGTATGCGGTCTCGAATTGACATTTACTCTGCAATAATTAGAATACGATTATAACTTAATGAATTATACAGGCCGGTGGAAATTCTTCAGTTTCTAACAATTGTTATGTTAGCGAGAGGGAAGTTCCACATTTAATTCGATCGTTTAGAAGGCTCGGGAGAGGCGGTAAAACCGAACGCGGCCAATTCGAATTGCTTTTTATTACATGGCGCTAAACTGTAATGGGGGAGATTCTGATTATTTATGTCCAATAACGCCCTTGTAAAGGACTCGAGAACGGCCCGACCAGTTTTCATAGCCAGCATAAAACATTGAGGCGCTACAATTAACTGAAATAATTTCATTTTCGGACGCATTATCCGTACGGCGGACCGTCATTTAAGGTTACCATCTTAAGCAAGCCAGGGATAGCACGAATTTTACAAATAATGGCTGTAAATTTTCATTATCTAATTTTAATGTGAATTATGTATTTCTGCGTACTTTAAAAGATATTGGAATTTATACCCGAATGAGAAACCAAAAATATATAGAAAATATTACCATTAATTCCATTCCTTAATTAGTTAGTTCTTACTCTAATTCCGGGTGATATAGGGACTAATTACTTTCATAATATCGGGACATTCACGTATTAGCAGAAATCTCCTTATCGCTCGACTCATCTCACTCATTTACAAAAAGAAATTGTTATTCGACTGCGTAGAAATAATGACGCGTTAATTATAAAAAATCCGCACGTTTATAACTGAACACTATTTGTGGTTACATCGATGTTTACATATACGCGACTTGCGAGTCAAGTTAACTTTCCAGTTTTCAATTTACAACCAGTTTTCAGTTGTCTGCGGGTTTCCACACGGCATTTCTGATAGTACATCCACGTACTACTGGCGCCAATTCCAAATATTAAGTGTTGGTAATTGGGAGTCAATTCTAGAGAGATTAATTCAGCGCCCGTGTGTGCCCACTCGCCGAAACAACGTTTGCTGGTTGTGTTCCAACCTTTATTGCCTTACCTTTGTACTTCAATTAAACGAGGCCCGCCTCGGCTTTGAGCATAACTCTGTACGTTTGATCGCTGTCTAGTTGATCCAATAAAATATACTGCGGTCGCACCGTGATTATTTCGCCGGCTGGTATTTTGAAGAAAAACTTTAGGTCAGAATTGTTTTTTTTTGAGAAATTATAAAATGTTGATTTTGGTTTTTATTGTTAGTGTACTATATTGAGGGTAGTAAATATTCGGCAGTTGCACTGGAGTTTACGTGCCTTTTTAATCACCGGGCTGAGTGATCTAATTTTCCTTCAACTTGTAATCCAATTAGTTACGGTTGTTTAAATGAAACTTGTAATTACACTAATTAACGGCGTAAAGATGTGGTAGTTAATCAAAATTGTTTTGAAGAGAATATGAGCGTTTTAAGAGAGTTTTCTCGCATGGGCGCCGGGAATTATCAGGGCGGTTGGAGGACGCCGTTTGTCTGACAAGAGGATTAGAACGATGGAGAACCTTCGAATGAAATGGCCGATAACGAGAGGACCGAACAAATCCCAAACAACAAAAGGACTTTCAAGATGGCTGTATATAATATTGTCGGCAACGCGGGCGTGGATATTCGCATTTTTTTCATATAGACTGTACAGGTCATGTGTTATAAATATTTGCAGCCTCGGTTCGTCTTTGTTTCATGACCGTGGTATAAACAATTGGTTTATAGAACAACAATTGGTTGGAAAAAATAGTCATTGCATGTTTTAAAAAAAATCTGTTATTTTTTTAGACCTTCCAATTGTTCTGATCATACCTTTTATGAATTTCTGAGTGGGAATAGGAACTGGGAAATTTGATTTTATTATCCATTTCATCTTCACCATCTACTTTCGAAGTTTATGCCATATTTGAAATCTGTTCGTGTTAAACGAGTTTTGTATCGTCGTTTTGGTGTTAATGAGAGTTGTTCACTTGACCCATACACTAAGGCGGTCCTCGTGGGACTTATAATATGTGGAGTAATCGAAAGGAAACACCGAAGTCGCCGGCATAGATTTACCCGGTAACGGACCTATTATACTTTTATTGGCGAATTAAAAACCAGGTAGGGCCTCTCTCTCTCGCTCGTAAACCTTAAGTGCGTTCGGTCCGCGTGATTCGGAAAATGTCCAAAGGTCCCGGTTTTGAATTTATTACCTACATAGGAGGGGCGCTACCTGAGCGGGAGACCCGGCCCGTTTAGGAGGGAGGTCCTTTCAACAATGGAAATTATACCTCGGCCCCCGAACTCTATTATACCCCCCGTGTTTGTGTTTCACGGTCTGTCTTCTGCCCTGGCGGGCGAACCGGGCCGTCTGAAAAACTTATTATTCCTCCCCGCTTTCTTATTGTTCTGCCGGCGGTAAAAGTATTCCTCCCTTATGGGCGCTGTACCGTTTTCCAGGGTGGGTCCGGGCCCAAATTGGAAGGCGTTAAATGTAAATTGTACACCTTGGAGGAAATAAATGCGCGGGACATCCTGGACCGTGTGTTAGCTGTTATTATATTCCATACTTTATGCGCTACCTGCTCCCCGAGCCGCTCATCCATCCTTGTTTGTGTCGTAACTCGTCGGAGTAGATTTTATAGCTGCTTGGCTCTAATACAGTGAATGTAGACTATTACCTGTGACTCCCAATTCGTGAGACAATATTCACTTAACAATTACAGGATTGTAGTATTTACGGGATGGAACATTTTATTAGCGACGAAATATCTCGCTTTATTATTTAAGAACCGCAATAGTGAGCACACAGCGCTTTAGATGTTTTTTGCGGCGGGGATGTTTGAGGGCGAGGGTGTTTAAAATTCATGTCAACAATTACGCATCTTGATTGGTTCGTTCGGCTTACCTTATTAAGAATAAATTATACTTCCTATACAGTACACGACAGCTCCGTGTAATTAACAGCCGATGATTCATTAGTGTTTTCTGCAATGCCCACCTCCTCCCACCACCACCCTTGGAATTCACCAAAACAAAAGCAACGTGTCAGTAACTGAAATCGGCGACCTTCTTCCTCATGTAAATACCATGTAATGGGCTATTTTAAGCGGGCGTTCGTGGTCGCCTTGAAACGGGCAATTCGTATTTTACGATCCTATTAATGGACTTGACTAAAAAGGATAACCATTGTTCGACACCTTCTTGACGTCTGTCCAAGAATCGAGCGTATGTAGGTTTACGCCTGCTCTTTGCTATACTTGCTTGTGTATAGGAAGGAGGGTTCACAGCATAACATAAATCAGTGCTCCCTCACCTCTGCTCATAGTTAGAAGGTGAGTTAATTTCCCGAATAATTTATAGTGCGCGTTATTCGCGTTAGGTCAGAGAGTTCCTGGAAGGTATGAAGCCGGCAAAGTCTTCGGTTGGCGCCTCTCGGGTTTCATAATAACGAGGTGTGTTACAGCGTTAATTACCACATATTGAGTCATACTTCCTGAATTCTAATCGCGATGGAAAGAATAAATTTGATTCTTTTTTCGGGCAGTTCTGGACTTAGCACTGGAGTCAATAAATGAGTAGTAGAAATTTGAAATTGGAAGAAAATTGAGTTCGCTCCTCAGAGTATTGATAGTATAATTTCTGCGGAATGTTTTCATTTCTCTCGAATATTTAAGGGTGATAGAATTTACATTTCTAACACAGTATCGTTCCGAAATTACCGTTTTGATGCCGTTTTCGATGGTCATTTAAAACCTTTCCTCCCCTAATGTTAAATGGAAAAGCTCAATACTGATCGCGAAGAATCGATAAGAAAGAAATTGAAATTGGCAGTGGTTTATCCTAGAGAAAAGGCTCGAATCTCCGCGGACAAAGTAATAGGGTCCTGCACTTCAGTCCCATCTGGAGTTGACACTGAACTTCACTGAAAGGAATCTCGCGGAAGTTGGGGATTGTTCCTGCGGTTTTCGCAACTTATCGCTCGACACGGACCCCTCTCTATCCCTCCCTCTCTCCTTTCTCTCTCTCTGTTTCTCTCCCTCACACTCTCCACGCTGACAGTGCTCCATTTGAATACCCCCGGGTCTGAGTAAGCTTCGCACCTGTTAGGCACACCAGAGCCCTTGCAGCGTAGGAAAGTGGTGAACATTAATTTGTTCAAAAAACTTATTTTCAAATCAGTTTCCAAATTTCAAATTAGTTTATGGGTATTTTTCCAAGCTAAAAATTCGATCCTACATCCCACCATGGGATCCCACTATGGGAAAAAAAAATCGCACCGTGTTAATTCAAACAGCTAAGCGATAAACCAAATATTCTTTCATTTGATCAGGTGTGTCAGTTACGGGGATTATTTGCATTAATGTTCCCGTGTATCCTGTGGGCGGGGAAATAAACACTGCAGTGACAGCGACAGTGTATCGTACGACGGCTTCGAAACTGTTTTTTTTTTCAGAACGCAATTTAATGGTATCCGAGATCCTAGATAAGGCGTTTCGTCCTCGTACGTCGACAGGAGTCCGCAAGCATCCCTCCCCCTACTCCTCCTCCTCAGATAACGGGCTCGCACAGCGCTATTCATTGTCCCATACTTTTATCGGGTCGAGAGAAAACTCGACTTTTGTTTTTTCGGCGATTTTGAGGGGGGGGGGCACTGTGAATGTAGTGGCGGCCTCGTGTGCCGAGGGGGAGTTCTCACGGGAAACCGGGATCGACCTGTTGCTCCTCCAAAGCATTTATAATGCCACCCCAGGTACGTCCAGGCCTCATTTGAGGCTCGAACGACCCCCTGAAATCATTCGCAAATAGGGATGTCGCGAAATTGTGAAAAGAGTGAAAACTGTAAGAACTCTTCTGACGATTCTGGTTTATGTTCAACTGTTTTTTTTTCAGTTAAATAACAACTAATTGAAGCACTCAGTATTTTTAGCGTGAGGTACGCACTTTCAAGTTAATTGCGAATTTATAGGACAAATAAACCTAAGTAACTAACAAGATAATAAAAGTCTCTAACTGGACAAAGTCCCTTTTTTAAAAGCAATTGAAAATCCCTAACTTATATCATGCAGTCGTGGACTGTTCTGGTTCATTATATTTTGTTCCTCCGATTATAAAATCTTGGGTAGTTATTTTTGCGCTATAATATTTCATGCGTAATGTGGATTTTCTTTTTCAACGAGATATTTTGTTGAGGAGTGTTCCGAAGAGGGGACTAGGACGGTTGGGTGAACGCGGGCGTAAAATTTATTACGGGCGGGTTCGTCGATATTCTATTAAATGCAAGAGCCCCGAGTGTGGTACCAACGTGGATTATGTCTGAACTGTGCGGATCAAAACATTGCTGGGTACTGTGGCTGCTAAGTTTGCACTGGTATTCGGTCTAAACTGCCTGAGGTAAAATCAAGTTATTCCGCAAATGACATTAATTAACATTAGAGCTTTTAGCGAAAGGGAAGTTGGACGAATAATAATCACTTAATGGTGTTATACGCTTGTTGAATGGATTTTGTTTTAATTCCTATCAACTACCTCCGATATCTCTTTCATGTTAGTAAAGCCACTTCAGAGAGTCACACAGGTGTTTTTTCTTTTCAATATTGGTTTTGTTTATAAAGATTTATCGAGCTCGGTAATGTACACTTTATTTAGAGAATACTACTTATGCACGACCGCTTCCTTTATTGTTTGTTTAGGTCCCACAGTGGAACACGAGGAGATCGTTCATTCCGTAGTTATCAGGTTTTAAAATTCCCACTTTTATTTGTCGAAGTATAAATGGGAATCAAATGAGCCGGTTTAAAGAGTAAAAATTGAAGTGGAGATAAGGCTTCTGAGAAAGTTATCTGGAAAAAAAATTGTACACGGGAAATGTAGTTGCAGAGGAAGAGAAATATAGATATGGATGTGAATTCTTCTCGATATAATTATCATTTCTATATCATAAACCGACACATTGTACCAATTGACCTTTTTAATTTTAAAAGAAATTACAGTAGTGGTAATTAAAATGAAAATTTATGGCGCATTTTTATTTTTAGTTTCTTATGTGATCTATTGTCTTTTAGTCATGGTTTATCCCTAATGATTTGGGCCCCATTTATTAATACATGAACTAATATGGAATAACATTCCTAGTTGCCATGCGGGGAAGACGTTGACGAACTTTTCTAACGATCTAATTTACATACTAAATGTAAAACTGTAACAAGTGTTACAGGGAAATGAAGTATAAACAGGGGGTTCCCGGGGCGCCTAGGTGTAAAGTATCTGTAGGAATACCTAATAGGTAGGTCGGTCTATCTTGAGATAAGTGCAGCAATTGAAAAAACCCGACCTCTGTTTACAGGCCGGTTATTTCTACTCTCGAAGATTTCAAATTGGAGTATTCAATTTAAGCTAATTATCGTTTAAAACCCGGTTTCGGTTTCCGGTTTTTAGCCCTGGTCAGTAGTATAGCTTTGACGAAGCTTCCCTATCGCGCTTTTTTGAGATCCGTTCTTTTTACTGTGTAAACAGTTTCGGACGTCAGGCGCTAGCCGCTTTGTTCTGGCCGAGCCAAGGTCCGAACTTCGCGGCCTTACCTCATCTCTCCGCCAAGACAAAGCCCCCTTCCCCCTTCGTCTGTTTATCTCCGCCGTTTTCGTCGGGTTCCAGTTCCCTTTACAAGGTTTTTTAAACTCGGCAAAAAATCCGAGCGTTTACGCTCCCCCCCCCCTTGGGAGTCCTCCTTTTAACTAACCGTCGCCTCGTAAACCTTTTTACATGGGCCTGGAAACAAGCGCAGTAAAATAACTGTCTTGTAAAAAAAATGAGACTGAAAACTGTTCTGAGTAAGCCCCATTTCTCAATCCACTAAACTAAACACATTGAAAAATGAAGTTACTTAAACCTGAGTATTAGGGCATTTTTCTGTACTGTGTATTTCATATGTAAGTGGAACCAGTTTGGCATTTGCACTTGAATCAATTGTTGAATGCACATCCCGATTAGTTCTATATATTTTTTCTGTAAATAGGGTTATTTCATTAGGGGTATTTTTTCTTTAGAATAAGTATTAAGAAAAAACAGTTTACTAGGCATTCTTTGGAAAAAATTGTTTTCTCGTGTATAGGCTTTTAACAATGTACTAACAGGCGTCGCTAGGATTTAAACAGGTATGTGAGACGTGCCTTTTCTATTTTCAAAGTATGGTAACCTTTGTTCAGTGTGATCTACATGCGAAGTGAATAATTTTACAACCGAAACCGGTTGGGGATTAGTGTCGTCTAACTTTCGCCGTTTCGCGTTGCCTCGAATCTCATTTGACTCGTCGTATCAGTCCGAATGTTTCTCCGCAGCTCGGTCCTCTCGACTTATCGTACGTTGGGCGCGTTCCGCTATCGCGTCCTCCGAGTCGCTCCCGTTTTACGGTCTACACGCTTCCTCTCACCTTCTAAGATTTGTTTCATCCGATAAGTCGATAAGTCCGGACCAAGTTGTACAAGCTCAAAGCTGCTTCCTCAATTGCCTCCGTATTATTCCTCTAAATGGACTTTAGTAAAACACAAGGTATACTTTCCGATGTACTTCAACGCATTAGACCCATATAAACAGAAAACAAGCAAACTTACGTATTCTACTTCTTCCAGTTAATTTACAGATATAAAAGTATAGAATACGTGAACATGAAATTTGTTGCACGTACCATGATGTAAAATCCTTTTTTTCCATTGATGTAATACATTTTTCCTTTAAGTATTTTGAATAGAAAGAAAATAATTTGATTGTCCGGATCGTAGACGCTCACGAATAAACCGGCAGTAGGGGCAAAGCATACAGTTCAGACTTTCCTTATTGTCAGTTCTGTATTCCCGACGTGGCTAACCGTTTGATATGCATGTGGCGTCGTTTCGGGATCGTTGTTTTCATTTTGTATCATCCCACGGGCAGCGATCCTTTCGACTTTCGCCGTAACGATTTTGTCAGAAGAACCAGTGGCAAAGACGAAAAAAAAGCCGCGTGATAAAAGAAAAAGAAAACCCCATTTGCCAGCCACCCCCCTCCACAACCCGGTGACCCCAGACGCGTACTGAATTCAGTAATTGGCCGTAAATTATGCCCAGTTGCCGCATTCCGCGCTGATGAATCCGCTCGGACGAGTTTCGAAACTTGGGACAAAACTGGTATCTAGGAACTAGCCCGGCTTCGGTGTTAACACCTTAATGCGACGTCGCCACGCTTCAGCCTTTCAATATGGCTGAATGAGGCGGTACAAAAAAATCAATAAGTTTAATAATTATAATGAAAAAAATAATGAGTTTAATAGTAGTGACATTATATTATGGGTTTAATTATATATGAAATTATAAGGAGACATTTTTGTCTGTTTTAACCGCAGTGAAAAGTGCCAACAATGTCCTGAAACGCTTTCCTGCTCTCCTGTAGCCACTGAGCCATTAACTGTAATTATATTAAGGAATTTGCGGGTTTAAGGTGGGTGGGGAGACGTTACCTTCTCTCGACCGATGTGACTTCATTTTATACCGCCAATGCGTTAGCAGGCTACTGGTATGTATCGATAATTCATAGATAGGCGTAATACGTAAATCAACTATATTATCTGGTATCGGTCTACTTTAGGGCAGAAGGACAGAAATTCGCAGGAATGAAAGTATTTACAAACCTCAAGGTTCCCTCCCCCCTAATATAATTAAACATGCCACGTACCACCGGCGTATTTTTACCGGCGTAGTGTTTGTAGCAACTATTCACATGGATGAGTTGAAAATTATGTTATTGCAACGGTTTCGAGACGTAGACAAAAAAAAATTCGAATTCCGGAACTAGTGGATTGTCTGGTCGATCGTCCAATTCCAGTCATAGATCCAGCGATTATTTCGTATATTGCGAAACGTCGTGCCGGAAGTCGGTCGATAGCGGTGTCCTTCGAATGATATATATGTATTCCGTTTATTCACCCTTAGCATCTGGTCAACGAGGCTGCTTCTTAATAGTCTTAATGCTCATCCGGTGTAATTACAACAAACCTTCTTTCCTGTACTGCACATAGTGCACATCGTTCGGTCCGTACGTCTCTAAAATAGCAATTGTTATTTTATGTTTGGGTCATTTAACCTATAATAATTAAACAAAATTAGTAAAAAAATACAGAAATAATGACTAATTTTTCTCGTTTTATTTCCAAAAATAACATGATTATTTGATCAAAATACAATATTATTATTAAGGGAGAAAGTGTCTTATTATGTTTATTCCGTACATAAAAGTCCTAAGATGACCGAAACTGCATTACTGGAGCCACATAAATTCATCTGTTGTTTAAGTATTGTTTAAGCCTTACGTGTTGTTTAAGCCGGGAAACCCGACTTCCGAATAAATATCTTGAACGAAAAAATCTCGTATCTAGACTACCACATGCACTCAGTATATACACGACTGCTTTCCTCAACGCTGCGCCGACGAATAAAAATTCAGAACTGCGCCCAATAAATCGTGCCCGACAGACAGCGTTCATTCCGGTCGCGAATGTAAAAATAACAGACGGGCGTCAGCCAAATACGAAATAGGCGGCCATTCGGGGAGGGGACGTCGGGGGTTTCTCGAGAAAACGCCTTTCGGGTCCCTGGATGTGACTGATTCCTGGCCGATACATCAAGGATTAGGAAGGGGGGAGTGTGGCGAGGAAAAGGGGACTTTGACAAAGGTTACACAATTCTCCCCTCGTCCCCGTTACGGGCAAGTGAGGACTGACCCTATGAAATATCGGCAAGGGGGGCCTCTCCCTGCACGCGCTAAGGCTCTTTAAACGATCCTGAATATCCGCCAGTCTCGCAAAAATGTTTAAGAGGGCAGAAATCCGGCCGGAAATTGGGTCGAAGGGGGCCGTGAAAACTTCGAATAATTATTTCATTTGAATTTACCCGAAGCCACGTTCTCAACAGCTTAATGCACTAGAAAATATATATAAAGAAATAATTGAACCAAAAAAGCCGTTAAATAAATATTTTAGCTGGTTAAACATCATTTATATAATTAGAGTAAAAAGCTGTTATTTCCTAGTTTTAACTTGTAATCATGATGTTTATTATTAAATTCAAAAGATTACGCCCTTTTAAAAACGACTAAACTAATTAACTGGAGGTATTTAACGATAACATTTTTATAAATAATTCAGGAACGGTTGGTCATCGTTAAACCGCGGGTAATTTATTCGCCGACTAAGGAAAACATGATTAATGATCCCCATTGGGCGGCTAAAAACAGATGGCTAATCGTTATATTTTTTTCCAAAGAATGTATTTAATTAATCTGAAATCGATAACGTCCGATGGAACTCTGCCGCCGCGACGACGGATAATGTTGGGTGATTTTACGATGCGGGACCGGCCAGTTGAGGTAGGGAAGTATTTCATAAATGAGTTATAACTTGGAATATTTGGGAAAAGTAAAGTTTCAGAAGTTCTCCCCAATTTGTTTCTCATGAAATTTTAACATCATGAAATAGGTTCCCGGTCTCTTGCCGGTATTATTCGGGAAAATGAATTTTTGTTCATTTTGAAATCCGTTGTGTTCTGAAGATGATTCAAATTCACGATAACAAAGTGTGTTCGTCGTACTATTATTGGCGAATAAAAACTGGGAAGCGCTCACAGGAATGGTTGAAAAGTGTAGTGGGTTACAGGCCCTTATCATATGAGTCACTGAAGCTACACCGGCTGGTCCCGGCGTTATGTAGCATTGTGCACGTTTGTGACTTGGAAGTTTATTAAAAGCGATTTTTACCTTTTAAATATATTTACTTCTAAAAAACCTAGGACAAAAGTGTCGAAAAGATGCGGCCAATGATCAATTTTGAAATTCGAATTTGTTATATTATTTTTTAACATCGGGAAATTTACTAAGAGTTCAATATGTGTAGTTAGCTTTTCACTGGTGATTAGGGCTGTAGTATACGACCGGTCGTACACCGCCAATGGCACTATTACAGTATATAGTAAACTTACACTACAGTTTTGACTGGTTTATGTACACTTATTTCGGTGTTCACCTCTTCGGGATGGGAGGATGCCACATTCTCTAACCCGGGGGTCGGCAAATCTTTCGGGAGCTACCTGTGGTTGGGGGGTTTTTATTTGTACGTTAGTTGAAAACTTACCGTCTCGAAAGAGATTTTCTTTAAACGAATCCAATAAATTTATCGAACAACGTTCATTCTATCTTTGGTAGCTCACCGCGTATTTCCATATATGGAGAGCGGCTCTTTGGGTCGGGAAGTTGGCCGACCCCTGGTCTAGCAACAGGATCCATATGCGCGCCTCGTCCATGGGGGAAAGTTCACGTTAACACGTTAATACTTGTGTAATGTCTTGTGTAGTGTCATATCGGAGTGTAATTGTTCTCCGCGTAGGGGTCCGGCGGTAGACGCGAACCGCCGTACACTTAGTAGGGGCATCCCACGCGCGGATTCTGGCATTAGAGGTGGAGACTGTTTGCCGGGGTTCGAACGGCCTAATACCTCTAATTCCTTGATATTGGCGGCTCTGCAAACAGAGAGTGGGTGCTAGCGGCGCTTGCTTTGATAACGTTATCCTCCCTCTGACGCGTTCTGGCTCCGTGATAACGCCTCCGGAGTGGGCCTTTGGCGCCGGACATACACCAGGCCTCAGTGCCCGCGCACCAACGCCGGTATTTTAACGCCGCTTCTGACCTCCCGTTCGTCGATAAATGTCCGGAATGCGTACGGAACATGCCGAAAGAATTATCAACATGAAATGAATAAGCGTCAGTAAAATAAATTATCCCTGGCTAAAAAGAACTTGTGATCAGTCGTGAAACTAAAATACGGCTCTCGGAAACCATAAAGTTTGGATCGGTCGTTTTTAACCACTATTTCTATTTTGGACTTCACTGGAAACAAAATGTGCGTTCGTGTATTAAAGAGGAGATTAGAGTTTTTCCACTAGTACCGTTTGATAGGTCCAATCTCCAGGAACCCGGCATAAAAAATAGAAAAACTGCATTTACATACTTGGACAGTTGGACATAAAATACATTTTCATTTTTGTTTTGTAAACTTCGAAACATTCCCACCTATATCAGATTCGATGTTATTTTCGTTAACCCATCCAAGTCCATTAAATTGGGACACAGCTATAGGAGCCGTTCCGGGCAAAAATATATATATATAAGTCTAAGCTTTGTAATTAAGTGAGTGGTCAGATTTAACAATAGCTTGACAATTGCGCTATATAAACAAAGGATTCAGAAAACAAAACAGAAAGATAACTTGAGATTAATAACCAACCGGAGCATTTTAACCTTCAGACATATAACCCACCTCTCTTTATAAGCCCGCAATAAATTACTGAGTTACAAATTTCGTGTTTCGCAAAAATACTTATTTATTTTCTTTTTGCGCGAAAGGAAATCGTGTCACTGCTTCGGAATATTTAGAAAGGCCGGTTTGTTTATAGCTCGGAGTGAAAGGTAATCCTGGGAGAAGGGTGTAGTTAACCTTAGAAATTGAAATATCTTAATTTTTCAGTCGCAGAAACAGCATTTTTGTAATGTTAATTATACAAAATCTCATAAATAGCTACCCGTTTAATTAGACACCGTTCTTTCGGCATATTTGGAAGTTAAATTCGATAAATTAAATATCGTGTGTGGGGAATCCAGATGGCGTTTATATATCGACTCAGAATTGTTTGCATAACAAGGATATTAAGTTTTAATTGTGGAAAAATGGGAGAGATGGGGCGCTGATATGACTAATAGATAGATAAATACATCACAAGTTATACTAGCGTTGTGTTTTATAAAACCGGGCGTTCCATTTTATTCGGTGTATTTATCCTTCATTAGCATTTCCAGTTTACGCTTATTATACGCTTTGTAAACGGCTACATTTCATTGTTTTGAGGTCAATATTTCAGAATTGTAAGCCCACGTCGTAAAATCGAGGTATGGCTGCACGAGCTCTCTTTTTCATACCACGGCAGACGGGTTGGGCCGTACGAAATGATAATTTCAAAGCCGCTTTCGGGCCGGGAAGTAAGTTTTGGGAGTTTGCCGAACTGCAACTAGCAAAGTTGCATCAGTTAGTTGAGTCAGTGTGCCTGTGTGGTGGAAGCTGAAGCTACTCGATACCTCTGGTATCGAAGCATTCCCCCCGGGTACCGAGTCTCGGCCCAGGCGGCTGCGATACTCTCCCGGCTATTATGCAGAATGAGATTCGGCGGTAATCGATTCTGCCGGAGTTTGGGTAGCCGATGTTTTAAACTTGACCCGAGTAATACTATAATATCGGGATTTAACTTACTCCCTCTGCATTACGGCATTGACGTATTAATTAAAGCTTATCTTTTAATAGATATCCCAAGATTACTGACGAAGATATTGTCCTGTAATAGAGCCACAACTTTATAAATCTTCAACGGAATTTTTAAGTGATCGGTTAACGTCTAAAAAATACTTTGTTTGGGCAAAACATTTCGTGCGCTTGTTGAACAGTACGATTTCCAGCGTATACTTTAATATAATTTAATTTAATTATTTTTCCTGTATACCATTTATGGAAAAGTATTATTATTTTATTTGGATGTGTAAAATTTAATTGGTGTTCTATGTAAAATTCCACCAGATTTTCCGGCTAACTAATGCAGCCGGTTCCATCTATATATTCTTTACAGTTCAAGGGTTAATTTACATAGTATCTTTGAGATCCCGTTCATTACTCGTGCTCTGTTGGTCGAATTTGTGAACATCGCATTAGGTCCTAATGAGGTGTTATCCGGGGCTATCGTTTTATGTGCTCTAGTCGGTGTTTTTGTGAGGATGTAATAACTGCGAAATGGATGATTTTTATTGAATTTCTGCTCTCTGTGGCGCCGAGCCGCAGCCAAAAGGGCGGTGAGAAGGTGCGGATTACAGCAGGGGTCAAACGTTCGGGAATCTCGCAGGCCCCACCCCTCATTAAATTTACGAAATAGTAAAAACAGATGACGGTATCGACTGCAACTAGCGATTTCGCCACGTGAAACTGTCGACCCAATCCGCGGCGTAACCCGCGTGAATTATATTCAATTATAAATAATCGCTCGTTAACATGTCTGCATAGAATGATCTGTTATAATATTCGGTAATAAGAAAACAATTATGTTTGATCCGGACCAGATGTCACTTGTTAGTCACCTTCCATCCATCTGGCCTTCTCACCACCGAAATGTACGGTTGTGCGAGATGGCGCAAGAACGTTGTAGCCCGCAGTTTCCCGCTATCTGCCATACAGTTATGTTTACACATCCATACAGCGTTCAATTATTTGTAGAGGAGATCTTTGCACCAGCATGCTATTTTAGGAGACCTCTACCCTTGTTTGTCATTTCTGTAAACTTCATTACGATATTTCCTGTTGGCCTTCGTTCACTTTCTTAAGAACATTTGTAGCTTCGACGCATAATTTTATCCGTTTAATCGACTCGGTTGAAAATCCAGAAGAGATAATTCATCCGAAAATCAGGAAAACATAACGCCCAAAAACAAAGTGAGGATTTATCTTATGACTTAAAATCCCGACCTACGATACACAGACGTGTGATTCTGACCGATTCGAAGGTAATCGACAGTCCATGGGATTAAATTGTCTCATCTTGTGTACGTCCCGGTAGTTCGTTGCTCCGTCCCTACTCCCAGAAGGTAACGACTGCGGCCTCTGGCCATAAATGTGACGCCTATCTCGTATTTGAACTAGGATTGGGCTACGTTCGGGTAGTCCCAACGAATTCGTCGGGCGGATCGATCTAGTGGCCGGGGCCGGTGACGCCGTGAAGGACGGCTCGCCCTCTCTCGCTCACGGGGCCGTCAAGAATAATGGAGACCGCCCACCCCGATCGATACCACGGCCCGATAATTGGAACATCCAGTCAATACCGATACTATTCAAACCAAAATAGACCCCCGGCCCAACTAGGGAACAAAGTTCTTCCTAGGCGTTCTAATCTACCGAAACAACTTCGGTCGTTATTGAAATTACATGAAAAATATTCCAGTTTTTACAAGTGACTTCCCTTCACTGTTGGATCCTCTCACACTCGGCTATATCGGAGTCTGAAGCTAAAGCTACCTTCATTAAATTGAATAAATGACATAAAACAAGATTTATTTTGTGGTCCACGAGGTTAGGACTGTAGCATTCCATTCTTCGCTTCTGGTACGACGACGACCATGTTACGACGTAGATTTTTCCTATTTATCATAGGCCGTGGAGTCTGTTTGCTCCATTGAACTATTATCTACTTCAATTGTTTAACTTACAACACGAAATTCTGTTACCTATCGCCACGAAAATGTGCGGTTATTTTAAGTCCTCGGGCTCGAACGAGGGTGTCCGTGAAATATGTTTCGGAACCGTGCCGGACAGAACGCATAAAAACGTTAACGTATTTTACGTGGAATGTTTTGAGAGGTTACCGACACTGAAAACCTGCTCGTCGCTTCAAGTGAAGTGGAATTACCGAATACTGAGAATCTGATTCAGTAAGTGCCACCGCCGGAGTAAGTATAGGGCCGGACGATTTACTTCTCGCCTCGTAAAGTCCGTCCGGGATGTCGCCGGTTCTATTAAACTTTTATGGCCTCGTAAATACGAATTCGTTCGGGAAATGTACCGGAAACGCTCCAATAATTTACAGTCGGAATTGTTTGGAGGCTTTTAAATCGAACGATTCTGAGTTTCACAATTTCAGTCTTAAGACGCCGATTTTGTGGACTTTGTAATGAATAGTAGCGAGGCAATTGAATGACGAGACTGGCGCTAATAAACGGAAAATATTCGACAGGCACTATTTTTATCAAGTACAGGACAGTTACAATAATTCCTGGAATGCATCAGCGCAAAAAATATATTTAAAAAAATATTAATTCCATCCCAGTTATTAAATGGTCAGAACAACACACACATATTTACTTATTTATAAACCAACGTTCTTCCCACAATATTACGCGATCCTACTGGATATTAGTGATAATTCAAGTTCTGGTGGCGGAAACTTTCGCTCTTTTATCATATATAAATGTTTATAATGTATGTATCAAAAAGTACCGTAATCTTATTTTTAAAAAATAATGAAAATAAATCCTTCAGTTAATTTTTAGAAACATTAGAAAGAGTAAAATTCGATATCAAATGTTTACACTAAAATAAAGAGTATATATTTTTCTTATATAATAAAACGTGGAGTGGGAAAGTCCAATATCTCATTTCAGTGTGGGACAAAAGTTTGGAGGAAGTTAACAAAACGAGGTTGCAGCAATCTGATGAGCTATTCTAATCATACTTTTCTCTTCATTTTAACGGGTGTAAATTTGAATTTAATTACTTCGTTATTGTTTTTCTCCGGTCCGGCATTTCTGGAAAAGTTCAAAATCGTCGCCAACAGTGTTAGGGCATTTGCCCGCTCGGCCTAGGCGAGACGCCAATAACGCCACGTGCATTGAAAACAAACCGCGAAGAAGGAAACCGCTTACTCTAATTGCGTCCTCCCCTTCCTCCCCCATCCGCTCCCCTCCTCCCTGTTGACGTCGCTTCCGCCCCGACGATGCAGCGAATTTTTCAGGGGCCACGCATTGTGTCTGGATTTATTTCTCCGGATTTAATATACCCTTCAGGAAGTGCGGGAACGAATAACTGTCAACTTTAGTTGGTTTCGAGACAGCGGATAATCTTAAATGACGCAGCGTACAATTTATAACCCGCCAAATAGAAAACCCGTTATTAAATTCCCGGAATCAATAATAATCTAGCGAGATGAATATTACTTTGTTATTGAATTGTATCGCAATTTTGGCGTAAATGGTACTTGAAAGTTATAATTATGTGATATTTACGTGTATTTACAAGGTGTTGCTTTAATTGTAGCAAAATCATGTCGATTTTCACTCTCATTAATATGTGTAATATAGACCGGTTACGTCTTCCCCATCGTCAGTAGCATTCAGTCAGTACTACAGAGAGGTCCTTACGCAAGTAGGCTATCGATGAATTACCCTGTAGGCAATTTTACTGTCAATTTGCAATCCTGGGTTGATCTGGTTTCTAAAAGTCCGAAAGACAGGAAACCAGAGAATGATCTCCAAAAAGAGAGACTATCGGTATTTATTTGAACCTTAAATGTGTGCTTTGGATGAAATAACTAAGAATTGTAATGAATTATATCTTTTATATTATATTAGTTCTTCAACCATATAATTAGTTCAGACCTTAATTTTTTAAGGGGAGACGGTCCCAGTTTGAATGCAAAACGTTCACAGATGCCGACCAGACGAGAGCACGAGTTAAAAGAAAACATAAAACCGACCTTGATTAGATCTAAATTAGTCTTGGGATATAAAACCGTTACAGAATCCATTAGGTACGGACAAAATATTAATCTCCGAGTGACGCGGCGGCGTTATGTTTAAGTGATCGTTGTTGGGGGGCCGGTAAAGGTCATTCCACGTCACTTGACGGCGTTTCTTTGCTTACTGGACCGGCTGTGTTCAAAACGTCGAGATCCTCTTACTGTGAGCGGGAGTTCGGCCCAGGAAATGAATGACGGGAGGCGACCCAGATAGCGTCGCCGGTGACACCCGAGGAAATTGCGTAGCCTACACACAGTACAGAGTACGGCATGAAACCCGCGAAGATGTACATCTCAAGATGGGGTTTTTCGACAAGATTATTTTCCTAAGGACTGTTTTTCTCTTTACCCTCAGACTAAGTACGTTAAGTTTAATTTCTACATTACCGGCCGGCAGTACCCTTAAATATTTAAAGAACAAAAAGTAATATCTTTGAATAAAACGTGATCGGTACGCACTACGTGGGAGCAACCTGACTATCACTGAGATATAATAAAAAACGTAAAATACGCATTTTACCATATTCTACAGAATGTTTGGTTTCTGGTTCTGGTTCCTTGGTTTCTGGTCCTTTGGGTTAAATGTTAAATTTAAGACTAAAAATGCGGATTACACCATATTCTGTAATGGCGATGTATAAGTTCTGGCTTTAATGTTGCGGTGAAAATCCTCCTATTAGCCCTCACTTTGCGGTGAAAAACCTCTTTTTAGCTTTCATCAAATCTTATTTACATAATTTAAAAGATAAACGCGCTCCGTTGCCAATTTAACACTCCTTTTATTACAATATTTGACCGTTAAGTTGGCCAGACATTCTACAATCTAGTCCCCTAGTTAAGAAACTAAGATGACTGTATTAATAGTGTTCTGCCTAATTTCGATCTTTGTGTAACAGTGCTGTATTATTGTTCATATTTTCCGTTTCTCAACACCTACTGTCCAGTCAAGAATCAGTAATTACGTTGTGTTTCATACTTCCTTGATTGAGCGGCTTTATATAAATTAATCCTTTCGTAGTGTAAGCTCAAGTCCCGTAGCAACGGCTGAGATGAAAGTCGGTTGAGTGTTGTCTGGCGCGTTGAAGTCCGTCACAGACAGGCTCAATTTGTGCAGACCTGCCTGTCAGTCAGTATGGGAGATCCGTCGATACACCCCTGAAAGATATAACCATTAGCACGAGTCGACTTCGGTCCCCTGCCTCCCTCAGAAGGTGCAGTTGGCGAATTATTCATTTTAAGCATTAGGCGTTGTCTGATTTTTTCATTAAATATCGCAGCAGCACATTACGATGCGACAGTTTTAGGCGATGATTTGGAAAATAAGTCTACTAAAAATTGAACTTCGTTACTGTAGTGCTGACAGATTGCACCGAGAGAAATTCAGAATTGAGTATCGTATTTAAATTAACGAGCGGCCTTAATCGTAAAACGCGCCAACGGTAGGAGAAAATTCATGAGTTGTCAATCGGCAGAATAAGTCCATAAGATTAAGGTCATTCAGATAAGTCCGTCGTGTTTCATTACACGACGAACGGCTGAAACTATCCCACTATTCAACGGAGTTGTTATTTGGCTTTCACGGGTGAAATATTTTTTCAAAATGTTATTATTTTACTAATGTTATTACTGCATACATTAGTGGTGGCTTTTCTTAATCGCAAATATTCTCTGTATGAATTTGGTACTAGAAGTTCATATCCCTCAGGTCTGTTCTTAATGTCAGCAGTGGTCTCAGGTGTTCTAGCCTTTCTCCACTCTTTATAACCGTGGGATTAAGAACTTCAGAAATGAATAAAAGATGAAAGAATTGGAAGGAAGTCCAAAGCAGTTGTAATAGGTCCTTTTCATTAGAGTCCGCTTCGACTCTGGAACCGGAAGGAACAGTTTGCCGGGGACGTCTAATCCGGAAGTCACGCTCGCCCTCTGACGCCGTCTCTTTGATCTCCTCAAGTCCGGATTAAGAATTAATGGGCTTCCACGTTGCGGGCCCCGCTCCGTTCGGGTTAAATATTTGCCCCCACCACGCCTTGTTCCCTCATCCGCGAGCCGCTTTTGAAAGCTGAGGTTTGAAACTGAGATATAACCTAATCCCTCGGTCCCAGATTTGAGATCTTACCGCCATCATTAGAAGGCAATATAAGTATTGTATTTGTAATTGTGATAAAATGCTGGCATAAAGCCGCCGCCCTCATTTGCTATGCCCGATATAGAATGAGAGGTTCGTTAAGGTTTGTATTAGTTGAGGAGTGGGCTGATCGGACCCATTACAGCAGTACGTGTATTAACCAACATTTGTATATTCTAAACGATGTTATCTCTGTATTTAAGAAAAATAAAGACTTTGTATGTTGTCCAGAGCAAATCTGATGGAACGAGAAACCAAACCCAGGTAAAGGGTTGGTCACCGTACTCATTCCATCTTTGGAACTTTTCAATCAATTGAGAATTTGAATTTATATTTTGTATTAGATCTTTTACTTGAATTTTTTATTTTACATATAATGCTTGCTAATTCGGTGCACTGGTTAGGTTATAAATAAATGAGTTGGTAGTATGCATACGTAACTTACCCCCAGTTAAGGGGAGCGCTATTATTGCATTTAATCTGTCTATGGTACAGCTTTCGTTCTATGGTAAACCATCAGGATTTAAACAACAGAACTGCGAAAATGTAGAGAGCCATTGAACGGGTTCGGTATCGTTCGTTTAATCCCCCGAAATTTGCGTATTTCGCGTCCTCCTTCAAACCGTAAATTCCACGCTGGCTTAAATATCCCTTCTCGTATCACTGGGTTCGATTCCTCAGGAATTATTTTATTCTCACCTTCCAGTCCATAACTTTCTCCATACCATTTCCGAATAATATTTCCGATAAATTTCAATGAAATGAGTTGATCGTTAGAAAAATAACATTGAGAAACCATTTCTTAAAATTAATCCAACCCCCTTCCCATCTCTCTGGCCGTTCTTGTATTTCATATTAATTATTATTTATTATATAGTAGAAGAACATATGATTTATCATACATGAATAATAGATACGCCGTTTCGCCTATGGAGAGAGGTCGGTTATTATCTGGCTTATGAATTAAAACTATATTCGTTCGGAATCAACTAATCTACTATTCGAAAAAATATTACTTATTGCCGTATAGTACAAATATTATTATAAATGTTGTTTCTAATCTACTTCTTTTTTTAGCTGTTGTTTTGTAACTGTAAAATACAGTAAGCGAGATTGTTGTTCGCGTATCGTATTAATAAACTTAGTATTTTTTGTCGTTCTCTAAAATAAAAGAACGATCTTATTCTTAACAGGAAAAATTTTCCGTGCAATAAGATTGCTGTCCAATTTGACATCATTACGATATCATGTTTGAAAACAATCTGTGTACGTATTGCTTTTTGGGTCACTCTCAGGCATAGGGTTGTAACGCCCGCAAACTGTCCCGTCGCACGTGGCGAATAACCTTCGGGGTGCAATGCTTTGGTGATGTACCGCTCGTTTATTTCATAAGCTCGTCCCCCATTTATTTCTGTTTTCATTTTGTATTTTTCTTTTGTTTATTTTTCATTTTATCCGCACTGTTGTTCGCCCTATTTGTGTGCTGGCGGAGTGACGGCGCTAACTTATTTGTTGTGTTGGTTTTCAGCTGTGGTGACATGCGAGGAGAGGTCGACAAATCAGATCGCCGGCTGGCCCTTGGCACCGCCCCCCTCCCCTTGGCAATACCCAGGTCAGTAGTCATATACCCTCTCATAACGCCCACCCCTCATTTTAATATTTTATTTTCTATAATTTTATAGTATTCACAAATGATTTCCCCCATTTCCCCCCCACTTCTCCCATTTCGTTCTCCGTTCCGGGAACCTGGAGGCACCCAAAGACTGGTTATCGACCCAACTTAAGAACTACATTTGGGCATAATATTTTTCAGAAGTCGATAATACGACTCCGTTATATATCAGCCTACAGTGCAGTGCTACGTGCGTTCTACTGCGATTACCAGGTCTGAAATTTAATGGATTATTACACGTTATAATCGCACTGAAAGCATCACAAACTATCGAAGAGATCCTTACATCGCCGCTAGTGATGCTATGTAAATGTCCTATGAAATTCGTGTCCTCGTACATCCGGATTTTGCCGCCAGTGCAGATTGTGTACACTTTTTCATGCCAGTGCATATAAGTATACGGGAAAAGCATCTGCAGCAAATACTTTTTCATTGGAGACGCTCCATTGGTTGTGGTATTTTTAGTGGTATTAGTGACGAAGCGTTGCATCAGATGTCATGACTCATACCACCGGCACATGACAAATTGTATGCGCCTGTCTTTGCCGGGCAGCCATAACGTAAACATCGTTCCTTCTTTTAATTATTTTTTCAAGGCACCGACCTCCAAGGGCGGTTTCCGGCTTCGGTTTTTCAACCTAGAATAATGGCATTGCACTGCTTGTTGTTCCGCGAAATTTAAGAACTACAGCTTCATAACGCTCTGATGATTGGTATAAGGCAGGTCCATTGCGATTTTCATCAATATGCAGAAGAAATGATTCGTTGAGTGATTTATTAAATCTAAATCATTATGAATTCCCGTTATATATAAGTTGTGACATCATTCCATGCTGATTTCTATTGCGTTATAATCATATATGGAACTCTATTTCCAGAATACTCTTGTATTTCTTTCCGACGCTACGGCGGATGTCTGTGTCAGTTAAATATATTAAGTTTGTTATTAAAACGAATGCTACTTAGTCTACATTGAATAGCTGTGTTTTCCAGCGATGTTAGGTGAAACCATTCAGTAACATTTCCGGATGCAGACTGCGCTTTTTTCACTCAGTGAAGCCGTACGTTCTTCTCTTTAATACAATCCGGCTATCGGCTTTATCCCCGGTTACGTCATCAACGCAGTCGGCATTATATTTTTATTATATTTCAATATTAAATTTTAAGTTTAATGTGGCTGCGAGTTAACATCAATCGGTTTTAATCATTAAAATATGTTCTAGTGAAACTTATTAAAATTGTAGGCCGGCTGATATTTCGATGAGCTATGACCAATTGGAGAAATAACAGTTAAATATCTATATATTTTATACTGTATTTGAATTTTACCCCCCCCTAAACAATGTATACTATTTATCAACTAATAACTAGCAACTGTACACCAATCTTCGCAGTTTGAATACACTTATAATGTTATATCTTGGAATCACATTGATACTCCGTTTATGTATTGATCATTCTTTTAATTATGTTCACTCATTATTATCGTTTAATAAATTGGAATTTTGTTTTTTGATATTTACAAATCTTTTATAGGCCGTCAGCGTCGTGTTCTTCGCCCCCATAAATTTGGTGCTACACCTGCTTTGCCTATACGTAACGCCGGATATTAAGAAAAATCCCTGGCGAATATGTTTGTAATTTTTAACAAATTTCCTGTGAATGTAATGAAATGTACATTGATAGATAGTTATATATTGTATTGTTACCACCGGCAATATTGACAGTGTGGTACATATAAAGATGTACATATAAAATGTACAATAACTTCTGAATTTCTTAATACTCCCACAACATATCAATCAAGGGTACTGATTTTTTATTTCAATAATTTTTATTTTGAATTGGGGTAAGTGCTCAGTTTGTAAACGTTTAAAAATTATCTGCCGTGACTTTCAAAACTTCCGAGTTTAAAAACTTGAGTTTTTAAACGGTATGAGACTTGTGTGAACTACTATTATGAAGTGATTGATTACACGCTTTGTTATTGTTTCAGGTGGAGGCCTAGAACAGGGTCTCCCTTTACAGGCTCCTCCTATGGGTCTGCAGCTAGCCAGGGACCCTCTCACTGGACAGTTCCTACTGTTACCTACGCCTCATATGGGTACGTTGCCGGTCAATTATTTCACGTATATTACATTACAACACAGCTGTATTATCGGTATAGTTCTTAATCTACTTCCGAATCAATCTAAGGATTTTCGCGCTGTTTTAGATTCGATGCAGCGGACGGTGGTGTGGCCTCACGGGTGCGGCGGTGGGTTGCCGCCGCCCCTGCAGGTCATGCAGCAGCCCCAGCCACTCCTCCTCGACAGGCTGGTCACCCTCGCCACACCCACCACCGACAAGAGGAGGACCATCGATGAACCACTCACAAGTAAGTATCTCCAGTTGTACGTATATTTACGTTCAAAATGTATAACTGAGATTAACGAATGTTATTTATTAATGTAATGTCGCTCGTGTCGAATGGGAATATACCTACGTAGTTCAACGATTAAAAATTATATTTTAGGCGTGATGGTACCGTGCGATTTTTCTACGAAATCCGGGATGTCGGTGACTAATCCGGCGAGCGGTCTGTTGGGGCAAGGGCAGGGAGGGGGTGGAGGTGGTGGCGGGGGCGGTGGGGGCGGCGGTGGCTTGGCACTGATACACAACCTAGGCCCGGGCCCGGGGGCGGCCCACCCGGGGGGCCACCAGCCTCCCCACCACTTCCCCTCCGTCCTCATCCACCAGATGCCCCAGAACAATTCCCTCCTCCTCAGCACCCAACTCACCGCCGAGCAGTCGCTCAACACCTCCGTCGTCATCAGCAACCACCAGCTGTCCGAGAACACGGCCGTCCTCGGGGGCGGCCCGCCCGCCCCCACCGCCCAGGTCATCGGTGCCGCCCCGCCGGGCCTCCTCCAGCACGCCCCCAGCCTCCTCATCAGCCACACCGAGACCACCAACTCCTTCGTCAGGTCCGACATCAATACCGTCTTCCCTCTCGCTCACCCTCCACCCCATCCCGAGGACACCATCGTTATAAAGGAGGAAATTAAGCGGGACATCGACGAAAAACACCATCAGTCGGACAAGGTAACTCGATAATTCGTGTCATTTCAACTGTGCGGTTTAGACTGCGCGGCCATCGTATCTTTAATAGTCCTCGTATTCCGGCACAAAAGTATAAATGACAAAATGTTTGCGACCGTTTTTTTTGGCTGTTAATTCGTCTTTACGTTCCCAGTTCGGTTTATTATTTTCCCGCCTCTTTTTTTTTAGGCAACTTCACCCGCTACCGATCTCTCCCTTCATTCGGACCTGAACCACCATCTGAGTAGCGACGAAGACGTCAAGGAAGGAATGACGTGCGTCCAAGACGCCTCCAATCAGACGGAAACTCCCACCGCCAGCGATGAGGACACCGTCGGTCTGGACAAACCCAAAATCGAAATAAAACAGGAGTACAGCGAAATCGTTGAAAAAGAAGTGCGGGAGCAAGAGACGATCGTGAACGGTACCGAAGAAATCATGGAAGCGAATCGTGCGGAAGTGAAAGAAGAAGTGGAGGCGAGAAACAGCGACAGTGGCGTCGGCGGGGACGAAAAAGAGGAAGAGGAGTCGGTTCCTGACCTGAGCGGGCTTGAACTTCTGTCAAACAGTATAGCCCAGTACGAAGCCAAGAACGAGTCGGTAACCGCGGAGGTTGCACCCGAACAGCCGGAGAAGGAAGAACAAGAGTCACCCGTGGATAATGAGGCCAAAGAGTCGGCCATGTTCGGCGGACTTGGTCTTCTGTGCGAATTGGCTCATCAGAGGTTCATTGAAGAAACTCAGAATAATGCGTCTGAAAACACTACCGAATTGTTAGACGGTTTGGATGAACCTAAGGACATGGAAACAGATTATGGTAGGTTTTCCGATTACATAGTTAGGTTGGTACACTTGATTACAGTGGCATATGTTTTTAATTCTGAAACTCTCTGCCTCATTTCACTGATCGGTACGGCTGCATAAAGGCATTAAATTATTAATGCCTATTTCCTGGGTTTAATCATTACAGTAAATTGCATTGTCTGTCGTATGAAATAGAGGAAAGTGGACTTACATCGGGCATTTGGTAAAAAAACTCTTTTTGATACTCAACTTTCACGTACTCTAAATGTAACTATACAACGAAAAAGTTTAATTTATACATCATCAGTTAAGAAGGACACGTATTGATTAAATTAAGAATACACGAGTTGTTTTGATGAGTACAATAGGTGAATCTTACAAGAATAAATATTGATTCCATGGTTAATATACTTCGTATTTATTATACAGCGCAAATAAATAATTATTTAACGTAGCCACGACGGAATTCATTGTATTTATTCTTTGTGCGCAGAAAAACAAAATGGAAATGGTGAGAATTCAGAATGGGAGATGCGCTGTAAGCTGGCTGGGTTGAAAATGCTTTATAACAAAGAGCAAAAGACATTAGCTAAACTAAATAAGAAAGGTCCTGGTCGGCCCAAAAAAAGTCCTACACGTAAGTTTAAAACACAAATAATTATCTTGCTTAAAATGTATTCGATGTATTTTTCATTTGACCACAAAATAACTCAAATACACATAAGAACGCGTATACGCTGCGCCCGAGTCACCGAGGATTTCGGGTTTGAATCCTGGTGGCGGACCGAATTTTCCATTAAATCCAAATTTCAACTGATTTGAAAAAAAATCGATTCGGAAAATGGCGTAGCAGTGATAATCAGAAACATGCGACTGAATTACAAACGACGAATTCATACAAAGAAAGGCAGGTATATTTAGTTTGTTTATGTTTACAGTCCTGCTTTCGTCTTAATTAGGAGAATACCATAATGGTTGTTTTATGCAATTTACCGCACCAATTTAACGTACGATGCATCAAAGTAAATACCTTATACACATTTACCCCGCCATGAACAATAGTAATTCAGTTGTGTGATAATAGTTTTCAAATATCCTTTCGTGTAGAAGGGAGGTTTGGTCCGCTATCTGCCGTTAAGCCCCCTTCTAGTAATCTTTTGTTTTATTGTCAGAAATATGTTGATACTTGTTAGATTTAGCAATATTTTTTCTTAAATCGTCTTAAATTCCTTTTTACTGAATTGTATACGATTCTGAGTTACGAAATTACTTTCCAGGGACATGTAAAAAGGTTAGACAGCAGTCAACATCTCCATTGAATGAACCACCAGTTTTAGAACCTTGGTGCGCTTCTCCAAGTCACAAGAACACTCTTTTATCTCCACCCACTCTTACACCTCACAAACGGAAAAGCAGTGATAGTTTGAGTCCACCTTTGGTAATTTATTATGATCCTTTTTTTTTTCAAAATAGTACCAAACGTTTCAGTGGATATGAGAAATAAACAATGACTTGTGCTTATCTTAAAACTTATACTATTATTATGTTATTTGAGTTTCCCTTTAGGATAACTCTGATTCTTTTTCCGATACAAATATTGTTAAACAGATTTGTAACTCCTAATTTGTGCTATAAAACAAAGGACTCGGACAGCAGTGCAAGTGGGAAGCCCCCTCCGTTGTCACCCGCCTGTTCGAGCTCAAAGAAGCGGAAAGTTGGTCGACCCAAAAAGCGAGCTGAGAAACCCGTTCAGACGGAAACAATTGTTGCCAAGCCTTTGCGATGTAGCAAGACTATAGTTGGGCTACTTCTGGCCAATCAAGCCAAACAAGAAGTGCCAAAGACCAACAAAATTCGACCAAAATTGAAAGCTGAGGCCAAGGTGTGTTTGCATTCTGTGGAAAATATAATTTTTAATAATTAAAACATATTTTGAAATAAGGGAACATTTTTTCTTAATGAAATACTACTATGTAACTTTGGATTTATGTATAACTTATATTTAAAATGACTTGTTTTCTAATTGCCATTTGTTTGTTACTTTACAATATATTTATTTAACTTACAATATTTTATGCGATAATGAAATATCGCCGTCATAAATTTGGGTTTATATTTTATTGTAGTAATATCTGTAAAAACCATTTTCAGGTGAAGTCTTGGTGCGATGATGATGAACTAGAATGGAGCCCAACAAAGGAGAATGCAGTTGTGGGAGCCCTTAATGACACCTTTGGTGCTGTGCAGACCTGGACTTACAAAACAAAGCAAAAGGTTTAACTCTCTTTTAATTTTGATTTTCTTGAATATTCCAATGAATTATTTGTTCAGGTTTAAAACTGTTCATTAATTTTCAGCAGCAAGTGACCGAAAGTCCTAGAAAATTGAAAACCAAGTTGTGCACCGAAAAGAAGCCACCAAGAAAACCTGTGAAGGTTTTGGCACCAAAGTTAAAGAGAGAAAGCACCGAGAAACCTGTTGTGGACAATTTACAACCAGTAAAGAGTATGTCTGCATTTAGATGTAAATAAAACAGTTTAATAACGTGCATGTAACAAAATATTGTACGCTATGTATATAATACTAACTAATAAAATTGTGATATTCTAACTCTTATTTCAATTTATATTCAAATTAAGCTTTCTTATATTTGAAAAACTAACTCTAAATTATGAAAGTATCAGGGCCTCAAGTAGTGGTTGCTGAGGGTGGAAGAAAGAAAAGTAAGTTATATGTTACACGTAGTTAATAATCATTTTGTAGTTGGATTCCAATGTTATAAGTCAATTGTGATCTATAAAATATTTCCCTTATTTATTATTCTTATTAATGTTGTCTATTCTAATTAAAAATTAAAATAGAACTATAAGAAATTCTTTTTAAATAACTACATGTATTTTTTATTCTACTAATTTTTTTCCATATATTATTTAATAGTTACTATGTAATGTAACTTTATTTCTGTTGATTTTAAAAGAATGTACTCTTTCTTTACTGTTTTTCACATTATTTTATTTTATTTAAATTTTCTTTCATTCAGTGTAAATTCTTATAAAACTTTTAGATTATATATGTTTACGTGAGTATAATTGGGTCAGCAATGTACTGTGACATTTAAAAACAATTTGTGTTACTACTTAAACTCAGTGTCGACATGAGATTATTCCTCAGTGGTGAGAAACTGTTATTGATTGATTTTGAATGCCTCTTGAAGCAATGGACCAAAATTTGTCTACTTTTAAGTCAACAGATGTTCTGTGCATAACATATTAACAATATGTTCATCACTTCCACCCTCCATCATTTTCGGAAAGTGTAACAAATTTTGGGTTTGTAGGGCTTCATCTAGTGATCGAATATTTAAAGTTTATATATCCATCTTCATAATTCTGTTACAAACTGTTAAAAATCAAAAGAGAGGTATGTACAAAATTTTCAACATCTGTTTGAATCTTTGAAATTGTTTCTTTCGTAATGAATTTAATAGAGTTTATAGATTTGTAGACACGTTTTACATTTCCTTTTGTATCCAGGTATTCCTGAGTGCACTCTAACGGTGAAGCATTTGGATGCACTGCCTTGTAGAGTGCTTGTTGCCATGGGTGGACTGTTCTACGCAGGCCAGCTGACAGAAGTCACGCCTCCTGATCTCTATGGTGTTACACTTGACAAAGAGAGGGGTCATAGGCCTCATATACTGTGCAGAGAGCAAATCCTTACTGATGCTGTAAGTATGAATCTCTCTTTTTAATATTTTTCCATGAATCCACCTCTATTTCCCTATTTCTCTGTTCAGTTTCTTGCTTAACTAATTATCATCTATCTGGAAGACATGGTTTCCAGCTAGGTTTTTGTGGATTGTGCTCTACATCATTAATTACAGCAATTATTGAGGTATGATTGCATATTAATTATAAAAAACTATCTGGGAACCTTTTTAATATTATATTTTTGAATGGCAATATGTGACCACATGGAAAGAATAACAATTTTGAGTCATAATGGAAATATGATTACATCGAGAAAGAATTCATTTTTTGAACCACAATGACATTGTGAACATGAATATTAAAAATGATCAGTTAATGTTTTCCAATCTATGAACTATTATTTGAGCTAAAAATTGGGTTGAAGAAAGCTTGTACATTTCTGCTCATTAAAAGTCTAGTGACAAGAAAAAATGCTTAACCATCTGAATATCAATGAAGATGTCTTGAATGTGGAAAGATTGAGTTCATAAATATATGCCAATTGACAATCAAAGTGAAATTGGCTACTACCACTATCTGTCCTATATTGTAAAAGTTTAAGTGACTGAAAATAATTTAGTATATTCCTGCAATTCATCAATTTAGAAGGTACATGAATATGGAGTTTTAATTGCAGGTACAATCCACCAATTTATAAATTTGAGCTCTTCCCTTGATAATACAAGCATGTTCTATTCTGTAGAAATTGCAATTGATATAAAAGTGTTGAAAAGCATGACACTGTGAAATATTGCATGTAGTGTTTTACTGGATTCTATTCACACTGTAAAACAGGATTTTATATAATTAAATCATCAGAATACAGTATTCAAACTATGTATTGGTTTATATTGCTTTATACAACTGGAACTGAAATTTACATTTACAATTATTTGGTGTTTAAGCAGAAGAGATATTAATTCCTATGATATCAAATTTTTGGAGTACATCATGTCCAACTGATGTATGAAGTTTATTTCAATGGATACAATCTCAGTTAAATTGTACATATAAATACACATTGGTATAGTGGATGTGGTGGTGTAAGACCTGAGAAATGATGAATTTCATAATTTGAGAGAATTAAGCTGGCAACACATGATTGTAGATGTGAATGAAATCAGTGTGAATGGGCAGCATTAAAAAGAAATAATATGATAACATTTCTTTAACACGATTATGGAGCTTGAAGATGTGAACTGATACAATTATAATTAAAATAATAGTTAAAGGACATGGAAAATGAGAGGAACAATAATTATATTAGAAAGCTAAATTGATATATGAAACACAAATATCATCTGAGAATACTGCCACTGCAATGAAACAATAATATATAGTTAAATAAAATGTATATGTTACTGATTTTTTTTTATATAAATATACCTATTTAAGTGGTAATTATTTATTTATTTCTGTAATAATGCATGTGATTTTTATAACTACTTTTTATTGTATTCTTTGGCCTTAATAATTTAGTGCTTGAAATCATAGAAGGAACTAACTAAAATTTTGCATCATGTATTATTAGGTTTATAATTAAAATATAATTATTATTTATCCTGGATATTGTATTCTATTAATGTTCATTCCTTAAGCTTATTAAATACCCCCCCAAAAGTGTATCTTTATAGCTATGGTAGCAATTTATTTATAATAATGACAATTTTGACAATTTATTTGATACAATTATTTTTAAGCCCTATAATTTATTTATCTTTATTTATTAGTCATTTTTTATGTTATTAGTGCTAGTATAACCTGCTCTTGTAATTTATCTGTTGTTTTATGACAGCCATTCCTTTTTCAACCTTTTTTTTTAATGACTGCACCTTTTAAAGCTTATAATTTGGGTGTCCATCTGTGTTAGCTGTATTTCAGTATCTAACTGTCATTGTAATACTATATTTGAAAGATTAATTTATTAATATTTTTAATTCGTCGTTCATTTCTGGGTGTGAGTGAGTATGACTGAATAATTTTATAACACTTATAAAATCATCTGATTCACATTGCAATTTTTTATACATTATATATTGTTGTAATATCTCCTTTCAATGAACTAATAGTCATTATTTGTTGCCTGGCAGATTCTTGAGATTCGTTGCGACAATCTTTTGCTGCCTAGTGGCACAAGGCTTTGTGCTTACTGGTCTCAGCAGTACCGATGCCTTTATCCCGGAACAGTCTGTTCAGATTCAGCGCCTGAAGACAAATTTGTTTGTGTTGAATTTGATGATGGTGACAATGGAAAAATTAATCGAGATGACATCAGGCTACTGCCACATGATTATCCTATAATTGGTACATAATGTTAAATCTTATGTAATACTAGAAAATAATTTATGCTTGTAAAACTGAAGTAACCAAAACAATAATTCATTTAGAAGGTGTAATAATCCAAGTATATAATCATATAAACAAGATATAAAACCTTGACTGGTTTTTTGAAACTAGTTTTAATTGTAATTGCAATTCTCAGTGGTTTTTAATCCTTTTTTTAAAATGTTTCTTGTATGCAATTGTGAGTCAGTTCATATATGGATTTATGTTATTAGATTGGGCTCAAAATGTTTATTGGGGGACATAGAGTTAAAATATTAACATAATCAATATTTGGTTAGATATTGGCATTCTTTTAAACATGTATCCTTTTATTCTTTAGAATATGATCCGAATCCTTTGCTAACACTGGGGAAAAGGAAGAGGCACAACTCAACCAATAGCTGTGATAGTCAAGTTAAAATAATTGAAGTAAGATGAATAAATTAAATATGTTATGAATTAGTTTATTTTAATATGAAATTTAATTCTTTCCATATACATATTATATTATATATATATATATATATATATATATATATATATATATATATATATATATATATACTCACACACATAAAATAAAAATTATGTCCATATTACTGAAGTAAAAAAAAATTACCCATTTATTTTATACTCTTCTCATAACAGAGAAAGGCCAGTTAGACATGCTTATTTTTTTAATTCATATTTTTTGTATTCATTATTATTTAAAGGCTACTGAGCGTACTACACAACCTGAACTTGAGCGCGTTACTACTCAAGTAGAAAGAGTGCAGGAACCGATTCCAGAGGTTGCACCTAAATTGGAATCAGAAGTAGCACCTCAACCAGCCCCCGACCGTACTAATGGCTCTGATCAAGATCTCAGAAAAGAATCTTTGGCAGAAAGTCTGTTGAAATTAGAGACTGAAGGGGAAGGAGAAACAGTTGAAACATCCAAAGATGATACCCCGTCATTTATGGCCACATTTGAGGTAGATTATTTTATCTTATTTTATTATATATTATACAAACAATTGTGGAAAAACCTACACTTTAAGCAGTGTATTCTATTAAAGATTTTGTTTTTAACCTTCTTATAATTATTTTTACATATGAATTGCCCCCTTTGAAAAATGAATTTAGATATTAATTTTTATGA
The DNA here is from genome assembly GCA_019843655.1 of Lethocerus indicus. Classification (NCBI taxonomy): domain Eukaryota; kingdom Metazoa; phylum Arthropoda; class Insecta; order Hemiptera; family Belostomatidae; genus Lethocerus; species Lethocerus indicus. Next base: position 16,675,360 of record JACDQD010000008.1, read on the forward strand.
GTTTCTATACCATCAACTCATTAATGCTTTTTGTTCTAGTTAATTACATTTGTTTTCTTTGACAGAGTGAACAAGAAAGGAGAAGATTGAAGAAGAAGAGGAAGGACAAATTAAAACATCGTTTTTTGGAGAATGGAGACATTAGAAAACACAGGCATAAACACAAAGAAAGCTGCAAGACACGTCATAAACACAAGCATAAACATCGACACAGGAAACATAAGCACAAGCATTCTAAACCAACAGGTACAAAATATATTCAGTATTGCATTGCAGAACAAATCTCTTAATTTTATTCATTTTTCAGCATTAACATATTTTAAGCTAATTAAATTCACACTGTTGTTATTGTTTTATTTTCAGAACCATTAGGACCGGTAATTGAAAATACAACAGTTCAACCAGTGGATCCCCCATCTGCAGATGAAGAAGTACCTCTGGCACCACCAGTTAAACCTGAGACCAACAAAGTAAGCAGATTAAAAGATTTACCTGACAACAAGTTTAATGAAACTTGTCAGAATACTCAAGACTAATGAATTTTATGTTCTTAATATTTAAGATTGGTTTTAAACATTGATATAAAATAATGTTTTAAACTGTTACATAAATTAATTTTAAAAACTTTGAAAGGCAATTACTACCAGAAGTAAAATTGGTGCACAGCTTAATATATGCATCATTAGTGCATGCTTTTACACATTTCATAATGATTGGAATTGATAGCTAGTTTCAATTTGGAAACTAGTATGTATATTAGGAGAAAAAAAAATTCATGCCTGAGTCTGAAAATCATTTGCCTGGGAGGTCAGTTGTCCTTGAAAGTGCCCCAGGCTTTCATACTTGTTCCATACTTTACTTCTGAGCAGTGAAAGTGTCGAGGGCATTATTTATTTTTAGCGCATATCATGTAAATGGAACATATTGTTTTGGTATACCTTCTGCATATCCTTATGTTTCAAAGTTGCTATTTTTGTCTCTCTGTCAGGTATTATTTTGTACAGTGGTGAAACTGTTGGTGATTTGGGTGTTACATTTAACACTTACATAACTAATTAACCTTTCCGAGTATTTAATTGTTCTTGGGCATATTTACAGAAGGGGGGTAAGAGAAAGAAGTGGAGGGATCGGCAAGGCTCTGTTGAAAGTAAGTCCAAGATGGCAGCATTCCTTCCAGCGAGACAGCTTTGGGGTTGGTCTGGCAAAGGGCTGAAAAGGGGAAAAGGGCAAGGTTCAAGAGGTAGAAGAAAAACATTTTACAAGGAGATTCAAAGAGGAAAAGAAACCATAATGGTTAGTTACAAAATATAAAAAAAAATAAGTCAGCTTACACAATGATTTTTAAAGAATTATTTCTGTACCATATTTATTATTCATCTAATATTCAAACTGGTTAATAATTATTTATTATTATTACTTTGTCATTACTATGAACTCAAATAGCTGTTATTATTCAGCTTTTGATTGCTTTCAAATTATTCTGCCATTAAAATATTACAGGTTGGTGACTGTGCAGTATTCTTATCAACTGGACGTCCTGATAGGCCTTACATTGGTCGAATTGAGTCCATGTGGGAATGTTGGGGTAGCAATATGCTTGTTAAAGTCTCTTGGTTTTACCATCCAGAAGAAGCCATCGGTTGTCCAGACCATCTACCTTACCCTGTCAGTACTTTAAGCTTTTATTCAGTTCATTGTAGAAAAGTTTTGAAATTTCTTTAAGTCAAATAAAATTGTATACAAGCATTTTATTAGTCCTATTCTTGTATGCAGTCTACAGCCAACTCCTAGCCAACCTTGTTGGTATTTGTCAAATGTTCTACAGTGCATAGTAATTGATCTTTTTGATTATAAATAATTTTAATGCTTACATCGATTTGTTCAAGTCCTCTTGTTGTATATCTGAATTCCTTTATACCAGAAGGACCCTGTTTAACGTTTACATACACACTGCTATTGTCTCTCTTGTGAAAATTAAAAAAATATCATTATTGAATGATTTTTTTCCATCATAACTACAAAATACTTATTATATTTCATGTATTATATTTATAACATATAATATTTAATTCATTGCTGTTGTATTTTAAATGTAAATTATTTTATAAAATACTTAGTATTAAATTAAAATCATATTTTACCATTTCAAAGTTTTGCCATAGGATTTGTCCTAGGAACTGCAAAATTATATTTGTTTGTCTGATACAAGTTATGTGTTTTACATTTGAAATGTGGTATTTGTACATTTTTGGAAGGTTGCATTGCTGTCATAGCAATGTTTTAATTCATTCGTAATATAACCTAAATTTATTACACAGGGAGCGCTGTTTGAGTCACCCCACAATGACGTGAATGATGTACAGACAATCTCTCATAAATGCGAAGTTCTGTCATTGGAAGCCTACAAGGAAAGACTGCTTGAGAATCCTCAACTCCTAGAAACAGTATATGACAACAATGATACCTATTACTTGGCTGGGTACTATGATCCCACGATAGTAAACCTGAGGCTTGAACCGGGTATTGGTGAGTAGTACAAGCTTAAAATTTGTAGAATTTGTAGTCTCTGTCGAAACAAGGTAGTCGAGATTCATTTGAGCAAAATATTTATGTGTGTGTACATAACTTAGTTTCTGTGAGAAGGGGATTACACTGTGACTGCATTTTCAGTCCTGAAAAATCCGAAAGTTTTTATAAATTTGGGTGTTTTTGAGGGTTTGTAAATGTAGTTAGGGCCTTATTAGTGTGTTTTAAGTTTAAAATTCTGAAAAAAAGCTTCAAAACACATTTGAAAACATTATAAAAACCTATAAAAGGGCAAAAACTTTCAAAACATGGGAATATTTGGCTGTGTTATTGTTTTTAAGCATTTATAATCTCGTTTTAGTGCCTTATAACTGAATATAACTCTGGATATAACTGAATGCCATATTCTGTTTTACCTTTCTTCTGATTTTTTTATCCCAACTTGAAGATTATTTCTAACACTCAGTTATTGTTTATTTGATTTCAGCAAGCAAGTGAAAATTGACACTTCAATGTATGAATCAGATACTAGCTAAAATGTTGGTATAATTCAATGTTTCTCTCAAATGTACAGCTTTGCTTGAATTGTAAGTAATTTATTTTTTAAGAGGAAAGAGATATTTTTGCCTTATCCGAAGGTTTAGAGACTAAATGTTTTTTGGGGCATAAATAATGTTAAGTGCCCTGCATGTGTGTTTCATATAGTGACTTGATGTTATTTATGCAAGATAAGAAAAAATAATTAATATTTTTTTATCAATGAACAAAGACAGTGTTATAATATATGTTACAAACATATAAGAAATTAAGTATCATGGTAAAGAATTGGAAATTACCTTGTATTACATTTTTTCTAATTTTTTAATTAGCTATTTGACTATTTAACTCATAGAAGGATTAAAAACTTCCTTTAAATATTTGTTTTATTCTGTTTTTAGGTATTTATTTGTACCTACTGAAATTTTATTTAGTTGAAGGAAATTTATGTAAAAAATAAATAAAATTTTACTATGATACCTTAAGCACCACCTATATAAGTACAACATATTTTATAATCCGGTAACTTGTAAATAATCTTTTGTAAATAATTAATTATATTGTCTTCCTCTATCTTAGCTGCAACTCATACGCTTCAATATTCTTGTCTTATCCAATAAATTTTTTTTATAAATTTATAACTTAGAAATTAGACATTAGTTAGTTTCTAGTGGAAAGGCTGATTGTGCCATTTAAAATATATTTTTCATCACTTTACACCAATCAATATATATATATATATATATATATATATATATATATATATATATATATATATATAAATGCAGAAGAAAGTGTTGTGAATGACTTGCAATGTTGTTTATAGTTAGGAATTGTAAATAATGTTATACGTTAAAAAGAAAATTATATTTTTCCAACAGGGTTTGCAACTGCTGTTTAATTGTCTGTTAAAATTATTTTTGAAAACAAAATTACATTTTTAAGATAAGGGATTTGCATTATTTATAAGTAATTTAATGCATTTTAAAAGTGGTATTCTGTTCAAAATTAAAAAAAAATCATTTCTTATTTCAGAATAAAATGACAATAGTTTGTTTCAATTGATCTACATAGGTTTAGGCCAGTTGTTGCAATTATAATTTTGTAATTAATTGATGCTGTAATTTTATTGCTTACAGTTGATGTTTATGAAACATAAGGTGGTGGTGTTTTATTTTTTTTTATATCAGAGCTCCTTAGTTTTTCAACCACATGTGAATAACATGATTTGTTACAGGAATAAATGGAGTTTATTGAGCTTAATTTGTAAGAGAGTACTTTTTGCACTTAGTTAAAAATGAAACAAATTAAGTCAAATTGATTTTGTTTCTGTTTGGATATTTATAAATTTTTGTACATTAAAATAATCAGCACTGTGTATATGTTAGTATATAAAAATATTTAGCACTCGTGTGTCTTTATAAATGTGATTATAATTTTTTAGAAAACAATTGCACAAAAATATAACTTGTGATATGTTAATGTTAGTTATGAGTTCCTGCAGCTATTGGTTGTTGGAAAATAATGTCCCATTTGTGTGGTTATTATTTTTCTACTTCATTAGTTCTGGAGCTGTTATGAATGATAATAGAGTAGTGTGAGCCTTGTAACGGCAATATAGTTTTGGGAAGAATATTTTATTATCTGTTTAGGTATTAAAAAATGGTAGAAGGGTTTTAATATTTAGAACTCCATCTCCAGTTTGTAATTAGCTGCAGACATAACAATTATAAATCACAGGACTTACATTATTTTCTAAATCGTATTCAATACCTTGTTTTATAGAAATTTGAATATACAAATGTATTGAGTGCAATAACTATGTAAATGTATTATTGTCTTTTGGACAGAAAAAATATTTCTATATTTATTCTTAATATCTGTAAAACGTCATCACCATCAGTAATATAACTTGCTGAATAATTCGAGGAAATTATTTTTATTTTTGAGGTACAAGTAGAATAATGAATTTCTCTTATGTTAAATTATGAATACTACTTACCCATGTAATAAAACCAGCTAAGATTTCAATTTCTTTGGTTAAGAAATCCTGTACATTTTTATTATTTTCATTAACTGCAGATTGACTTTCTGATTTTATGTAAGTTTTTTATACCACCATTTATGGTTTTAATTCAACACATTTGAACAACTGGTAATTTGTCTGCAGAAGTTAGAAATACCTGTATGTATAACTGGTTATGTCTTTTGCTGGTATTGTACACTACATTATTCCTACAGTTTGCAGTCAGTTGACCTCATAAAATATTTAGGCTGATTCAGATACATTTGTTCTACAAATTAATATATCTGTGGGTAAACTTCAATTATGCAGGGACAATATTTAAGGGCATACTTAGCAGAAGATGGAGCCAGGTATGCTAACTCAAACTATGTTTAAGGTTTATTAGGAGCCTTTCTTAATATCAAATTACGCTTATAGCATATTAATGATTGTATACTCATGTGTAGATACCTAAATAGTTTTGTGACACATACATGTTTTTTCATTTAAAAGTATTTCTTATATCTATTATATTTGTGTATATGTGCAACACTGTTGCCATGGTTAATAAATGAAGGTGCTATTTGTACATGATAAACCTCTCCATTCAATGCATCCTTATCTGGTCACTGAAGCATAACATGGTTGTTAAATAAAAGAACTTATCATTCTTGTTTCTTGTTTTGAATGCACATCTATAATTTTTTTATGTATATACATAACATCCTTAAAAAATCTGATTAAATAATAAAGAGATATTATTAAAAGTGAAATCAGATGTTGAGTTTTCAAATTGATAAATTTAAATAATCATAAGTGAATTTTAAATCCTAACATTGTTGGTATATATGACCAGTCCTGTCATACTGTCATAACACAGAGACAGCTGACTAGGTACCTTAGTTAGCTTTAAAAAATCTTGTTGAATTCAGTTTGACTACATTTTAATTTAGAGGGAGGTAGTATTTAGTCAATTAATTCATTTATGATACTTCATAATAAGATACTTTCAAAATACATAAAGGTAAAACATTACATTAAAATATGAAGGCCAACCATTGAAGTGGTTAGTAGTAAACACTATTAATTAACAGAAATCAAATAACAAGCTGATGTTTTAATACGTATAATGTTATCTATTTCAAATATATACTGACCCATCTGAAATATATATATATACACATTTTGTGTATGTTTGTATTGTCAAGTTCTTTTATTAAATGAATCTTATGAATTGAATTGGTGTAGATGCAGTGGCAATTGTAAATGACACCTTGTGTCAGTTTTCCTCCCAAAAAATGTAAGAGTTATGTGAATACTCCTAACATTAATAATTAGCAATACTACCGTAAACAGAGAATCATTTATATTCATATAAACTATTAGATGACTAGGAAACTCAAAACAGGTAAATTACAGTAATTTCATGTATTTCTGTCTCCTCTCTCGCTGGTTTGGTATTTTGCTAGACCGATTAAGACTACTAGCCATCTTCAACATGACACAATAACAGTAATAACACCAACATTATCTTTTAATAAATATTATTAGATACATTAACTAGCGCCCCCTTGAGGGTGTTGCGGAAATGTACTTAACTAAAGTTCGTTAGGTTCACTTGCATCGATAAACTAGCGCCCCTGAGGGTGGTGCGGTAATGTACTTAACTAAAGTTCGTTGGGTACATTTGCATCGATAAACTAGCGCCCCTTGAGGGTGTTGCGGAAATGTACTTAACTAAAGTTCGTTGTGTTCACTTGCATCGATGAACTAGCGCCCCCTTGAGGGTGGTGCGTCAATGTACTTAACTAAAGTTCGTTGGGTACACTTGCACCGATAAACTAGCGCCCCCTTGAGGGTGGTGCGGAAATGTACTTAACTAAAGTTCGTTGGGTACACTTGCACCGATAAACTAGCGCCCCTTGAGGGTGGTGCGGCAATGTACTTAACTAAAGTTCGTTGGGTACACTTGCACCGATAAACTAGCGCCCCTTGAGGGTGGTGCGGCAATGTACTTAACTAAAGTTCGTTGGGTACACTTGCACCGATAAACTAGCGCCCCCTTGAGGGTGGTGCGGCAATGTACTTAACTAAAGTTCGTTGGGTACACTTGCACCGATAAACTAGCGCCCCCTTGAGGGTGGTGCGGCAATGTACTTAACTAAAGTTCGTTGGGTACATTTGCATCGATTTACTAGCGCCCCCTGAGGGTGGTGCGGCAATGTACTTAACTAAAGTTCGTTGGGTACATTTGCATCGATTAACTAGCGCTCCCTGAGGGTGGTGCGGCAATGTACTTAACTAAAGTTCGTTGGGTACACTTGCACCGATAAACTAGCGCCTACTTGAGGGTGTTGCGGAAATGTACTTAACTAAAGTTCGTTGGGTACATTTGCATCGATAAACTAGCGCCCCCTGAGGGTGGTGCGTCAATGTACTTAACTAAAGTTCGTTGAGTACATTTGCATCGATTAACTAGCGCCCCTGAGGGTGGTGCGGCAATGTACTTAACTAAAGTTCGTTGGGTGCCCTTGCACAGATTACTCAGAAATAAATTTTTTTCAATAAATTTTGGATCAACAGGAAAACCTTCATGATTGTAAATACACAATGCCCGATAGGTTTCCTGTGATATATTAAAAAAGAAAATAAAAAGAAGAATTAGTTTTTCATGCTTCATTTAATTGCTAAATGGGCATTCAAAGTGTATTGTTACGCCTTTGGGGGAAACTGAATTTTCAGTAAACATTTATTTTTAGTAATTTTTCATTAGGGTCTTATAATTTTGTTTCACCTGTGATAGCGAAGCAAAGGCACTCTCTTCACCGAAGAATCTTGGTTGAATAAACAGTAAACACTATCAAAATATCTAAACCATAATTAAACAATGTTTTGATATAAGAAAAATAGGGTTATATTTTATAAAACAAAAAATATAAAAATATTTCTTGAGGTATTTTATAAAAGTGGTTTCATATAATAAAATGTAGAAATATCATACTGTAATATGTTTAAATAATAAAAAATAAGAAAATATTTGTTTAAGTATTTTATTCACATGTTTTGATATAATAAAGTGTGGAAATATTGAAATACATGTTTTATACAATAAAAATACAAAAATATTTGATGAAGTATTTTATTGAACTTTTTTTATATAATAAAATATAGAAATGTTTGATTGAAATATGTTTACATAATAAAAAATTACAAAATATTTGTTGAAGTATTTTATTCAAGTGGTTATATAGAAATACCTTATTGAAATATGTTTACATAATATAAAATTACAAAATATTTGTTGATGTATTTTATTCAAGTGGTTTGGTATTATAAAACATGGAAATATTGAAGTACATGTTTTATACAATAAAAAATACAAAAGTATTTGATGAGGTATTTTATTGAAGTGTTTTTGTATAATAAAATATAGAAATACCTTATTGAAATATATTTACATCATAAAAAGTAACAAAATACTTTTTGAAGTATTTTATTCATGTTTTTTGATATAATAAAATGTGCAAACATGTTTTATACATGCTTTACATGATTCATAAAAGATACAAAAATATTTCATGAAGATTTTATTGAAGCTTCGTGATATAATAAAATATAGAAGTATCTTTTTAATATATATTTTGTAATATGAAAAATACAAAAATAATTATTAAAGTGTTTTGATATAACAATAAAAAAGAAATATCTTATTTATATATTATATAATAGAAAAAAAAGTATTTTTGGTAAATTTTATTAAAATATGTTTATATGTACTAAGAAAAAATTTATTCATGTCATTGAGATATATTTTATAAAATAACGAATAAAAGTATAAAAGTAAGTTTTCTGTAATCAATACTACAAAAATAATTCTTGAAGTGTTTTGATATAAAAATAAAACAGAAATATCTTATTGAAGCACATATTATATAAGAAAAATTCAAAGCATTTATTGAAACATTTTACTCAAGTATATTTCAATGTAATCAAAAAATACCAAAATATTTTTGAAGTATTTTACTGAATTGTTTTATATAATAATATGATATATAAATATTAGTATATAATATGTTTACATATTATAAGGTACAATTATAATATGTTTTATGTAATAAATATTTATTGAAAAATGTTCAAAAGTTTGCTTTTTGTTGAAGAAAATTAAAATTTAGAAAGTCTTGTTTTTTATTCGAAATATGTATACTAATACTGAAAGATTTTATAACACAATATTAAGCCACATTATTTTAACTAACAAAAATATAAAGTAAGAAAAGTTTACAATTTGTGATGCTGGAAGACAGTTGGAAGTTCTGCGAAGTGATCCTGATCCTGATACGGCTTGCCTCAGAGTGTTGCACCTGGGTTGGTTCTTCTGCATCTGGATGATCCTTGTGTTGTCCTCAAGGGTAGATCGGAGGGGCAGGCAGTGGTCACGATCATCCTTAGCGCTTAGTTGTCCTCGGCCGAAATCCTGATGGAGTCTTCATTGATGATGAGTGAAAACCTGGGAGGGTCTGCTCCCAGGCACACGACCTCCAAGTACCCTGCACAGTGTAACCAATTGGCTCACAAGCTGCCCCATTCACTTTGGGCCTTTACACTACCATTTTTATACACCTTCCATTTTTGTTTTAGAACATTTAATGTTCCATGTCAAATCGTGATGCTAAGAATAAAAACTTTTATGCCCTGCACTATGTCTCAAAATTAGCTGCACCATCATCAATTGGTGCACCTCTGAGTGCTTATATTTGGACTAGAGACGAAGGATTCAAAATTCATAACAGTAATACCTCGATATACAAATCAGGTAATTTTCTGGATTTCAACAGATGAAACCTCTACTAATGTAATAGTAAATTTTATAGAATAAATAGATAGCACTGCAAAAGTAATTAATTTTCAAAATTTAGGAGTACAACAATTTTACATTAATGAAATGTTGTTCTCTATCTTCAGTTACATTCAATAACTGGAATTCAAAATGATTCAGACAGTTGAATTATAAAATCACTGTCACCAAATTATCATAAGCAATCCCAAAAATGTCATGAAAAATTAAATTTTTCCTTCATTAAAAAATAATTCGTACGTATTTAGAGGTATTACTGTGTAGCAAATTCAATGATATCTAGTTGGATTCCACAGCACAAACGACAGTTAATTATTTAGATTACTATTTTTGAGAATTAACTTGTCCAAAACCACTGTGACATAGTGGCTTGGATAGTACACACTTTGAACCATTCAAAATGGTGGTGTTAGTTTGGCTTTTTAGTATTACCCACAGCTCTTGGTGTTCAGCCTAAATTAGGCTGAGACATAATTTAATAAACACCAGGCTTAGATGTAGCCTAGTGTAAGTGCACACAATGTGTCATACCTCATGAAACCTTAAAGAATAAAGGAAGAACACAGATCTTATCAACAACTCTATTGTTTTGTACACTGAAAACATTATTTTAATAACCTAAGATCAGATTACGCTTAATACAGATAATACCCCATAAAACCCTATAGAAATAAGAAATTGCATACTTGCAAGATGCCAACTTATATGATATAACAGTAAAATTATTTTGTACATTGAGAAACTTAAATTTAGGTAGTTATTAGACTAGATATAGGTTCAGCTCAATACACATAGTATAGTATACCCCAGAAAATCCCAGAGAAAAAAGTACTTAAAACAAACAGTATAATTATTTTCTACTTTGAAAAACCTTGCTTTTAGGTGATTATAAAACTAAGTTTAGATGGACCTTAATGTACACAATGTACCATATGCTATAAAACTAGAAACAGGTAATTTAGGTCTAACCAACTTATTAACAGTACAATTATAAACAGTGCAATTATTTAGCACATTTAGAAATCTTATTTTAGGAGTTAATAAAACTAGGATTAGATAAAAGTATAGTGCATTTAGTATGCCACACCCCATAAAACTCTAGAGGAAAAAGAAAGAACTTTATAACTTATAGGAAAGAGTTCAATTGTTTTTCACTATAAGATCTTATTAAACTTGTCACTTAAAAATATATTCTATTTATTTTTATCTGGCTTTTTTTCTTCTATTGTCTCATCCTTTATTTTCTTATGGTTAGTCAGTTTCATGCTTTCTTCCTTTCTGATACCTTTTGTAAGTTTTTCTTTTTTGGAGAAACTTCTCCAAAGAAGAAGAACTACTTCTACTTCTTAAGTAGTATTCCAAATTGATTAATTGCCCCCATAATGATGCATATCATGATTATTATTGTTATTATTATCCTACCAAATTAGTCATCATTTCTGTAATTTTAACATCTTCACTTTGTCTGTTTTTCTGATTTTTTTTCTTCATGAGTTGTAGAATGCTTTCTGAAAGTAGAAAAACTATTAATTCGTTGATTAACATTCACTAATCACTTCACATTAATAAAAACAACTTTTCACATAAATCACTTCATTTTTTTTTTCATTTCCCACTAATTATCAGATTTGGTTAACTTTATATACTTTGATCTTGGCACAGAATAATTTTATGGATATTTCAGATTGACACTATTTCTTCTCCAAATTCCTCAAAAGGCTTTCTAGATTTATATTCTTTATCTATACATTTTATATAGTAATAAATTGTTTTCTATATATTGGTACAGTTTCTTCTCCTTTCTAGTTCCTCTTTTCACGTTGTTAAATGTAAATCTATTCTTACCTAGAAATTATAGGTAATTCAATATAATTATCTTGGTAAAAAGACTCGGTATCTTGACTTATTATTATTCATTCAGGTAATTTAGTAGTGGCATTATAACATTCCTTGTAATAAAATTTCTTATCTATAAAAATATCTATTCTTCTATTTTCTTATTTTTAACATTTTTAAAAATCCTCCCTTTTTCCTTATTAATCTCCTTTTTTAGTTTCCCACTGCTTTCTGTAATTCTCAATATGAATACATGCAGAGTTATACATTAAGTTATTATTAAATTCCATTTTCCTGTAATTCATATAGAGAAGGTGCTATTGATTCATCATTATATTTTAAATAAAACATTTTCCTGTTATGATTCAATTTTTATTGAATCTATGTAAAGAGTCAAACCCTTCTTCCTTAAATAGGTTTCTAACTGATTATTTTAATCTGTCAGACTGATGTCTGTTTAAGGAGTGAGTGTGTGCAAGTACCTGTGTGTGTTTGTGAGTTTTATAAATTTATGACATTTTCTTTTTTTCATCCTGACTACTTTTATTTATTACAACTTACTTTATACTTTCATTTAGTACACATGACGCCTGCAAGATATTTTCATCAATCAATAATTCAAATTTTACTGATGATTCTTTGATTCTCTATTTAAAATTATTTCTATTTAAACCTATTCTTCTAAACATTTCTAATTTCTTGGGACCTTTGAACCTCATTATTTTGTACTGGCTCATCACTTTGATTTATGTAGAGCTTTATTAGGTAATAATATAAACCACTCACGTGTTTCTTTTACCACTCACTAGTCACTTCACAATGGTAGTGCAGACAGGATGGTTCATCAGCAGCCAACATGCGTAGGTGCCTGGTTAATATATTGATTGGATGCTATTGACTATGGCAAGACACAGAATGTGGTCCACGAATCACAATGGAATAATGACCAAATCAGGAAGCCATGAGAAAAGATTTCAAACATGATAATCCCCAAACAGATATCTTAATAACAAAGATAATTTTCACAACAAAATCTTTGTTTATCTTTCTTCTTTTCTCTCATTTACCCATTATCTTATTTTCATTTTGAACTGAAGTTAAATTCACAGGATACTATTATCTATATTACAATTTTCTATTATAAACTTTTTCCAAGGGTAGAATGAAGTTTTTGACTATAGCAAGTTACTAGTACATCCCATTTTCAGTATTTTGTTTTAAAATAAATTGGTTGTTACTTATCTATAAGTCAATTACATGCATGTTAATGCCTTCCTAGTTCACTCCTTCCTTGGCAAATTCAATATCTCGCATCTTTTTATTCCTAATTGCGGTTTCATTTTTCCCAATCTCATCTTCTAAATTTCAATTCACCTTTCTACATTTGATTATTCCGTTTTTCTGATTTTGTACTCATTGTTTCAAGTTATCCTACAAACTTTTCAGCAAGTGATTTTAATTCTTCACTAATAAATGATCAATAGATAAACAATTTTTTAAGAATATATTAATCTAAATTAATCTTATGATAATGTATTAATTTTTAAATTAACATACAAAATAAAGAAGATTTTAATTACTTTCCTAATTAGGTGGAATCAAACTAGTTGTCCAATGAATGCTTGGAAATTGTATCTTAAAAGCAGTTTTACTGATATTGCCAAAACTAAGATTATTCAGATTCAATTATAATTACACTACAATACAAATTATGCTATCATAATAGTATTCCATATAACATTAATTAACAAAAAAGTGATTTTAAACGTATCCAGGTTTTTTATCTGCCCTTATGATGTATTGACTTGTGTTTAGACCATAACAGTGCTTAATAGCATATTAATCTAACTTTTTTTTGTAAATCCCGTTTGGTGTACCTTTGGTATTCAGTTTAAGTTAGGTATTCATATAATTATAGCATACGGAACATATATTTGTATTATTGTATGTATTAATTGTACATTTTCCATCTATTATGCTGATGTTAACTATTTACATGCTACATACCTAAGTGTCCAAGAGTGTATTTATATTGAAATATCTGGCCTACATCACGCGATACGTTATTTTTCTAGTATATTGGTAGGTGGAAATTAGGCAAAGTTATTTACTCTTAGAATTTAGAAGAAAACAAAGCGTTAACAGTTTAATGACACCAATTATAAGTGTGCAGCAAGAGTTTCACCATACTAACAGAAAGACAGAGGAGAGAGCTCTAATCAAGTCACTTCTACTTTTTCGAGCTTCTAATATATTTCTCATTACTTACTGAAATCACTTATACTTTTAATACAGAAGCGCTAATACACAGCAATATACTAAAACTTCTTAACAAAACTAATGTATAAGTCGACGAATATAGATATAGTATATACGATAAACCCAATAAATTTATTAGTCGAACGACTTTTAAGATACAAAAAATTTTAATTACGAATCAAGAATCCTCGTGCCATTCAATTATATTACTAATTAAGATTAGTATATCATTTGTCCAAACATCTAGCCACTGTTCCTAGTATTCAAAATATCTTGAAAAAAATGTCCTAAATTCAACCAATTAGCATTAAATTACTAGTAGAAATGATACATTTTTTATCAACTAAATTTTAGGGCAACAGACTAATAAGAATTGTTAATTACTACTTACTAAATTAATGCGAAAGATTATACTTATCTTTTTTTAATGAAGAGATATTTAAAATAAACGTTTCCTGGGTTCCATGATCCGTGATTATCCTCGTTGAATTATTCGAGTGGCCATGGCGTTACTGCGTTGTCCGGTTGAGTGCCTCTGGCACGTCGCAGCTTCATCAACTCGGAGAAGCCAGGGTGGTGTCCAAGTCCATTTCCCTTCAGAGTATGCGTATTCTTCGAGGTGGACCGCCCTTCTGAAAACGCTCCGTTAATTTCGCGGGAGATGCGCTGGCTGTCGCTCCTTCCGCGCTGTTTGCCAAAGTGTAACTCTTCGCCGCCATCTTCTTCGTCTCCTCCATTCCTAAAGCTCATGTGTGGACTGGTGAAGGGGGGGGGGACAGAACTGAAATTGGATTGGTGCGACGTAGATGAGTGCGAGGAAGTATGGGGGAGGTGGGAATATTAGCGGCTAAAGTTTATGTGGTAATGGGGAAGCTGTCGTTGTTGTTTCGAAAAGTGAGAGGCCAGACAAAGTGAGGGGCGGTCAGAAATCGAGACGGAAAATAAGATAGAAGAAGACAGAGATAATTCGAATAAAACCCAGGGTGGCCGAAATAGAGAAACACAAGAGAGGGACAGAGGTGGAGAAGAGAGACTGGAACGGACTGGAGCCTCGTGTCCGGCCAACTCCTCGAGACCTAGTGGAGCGGGAGGAATCAACTGAAATACAACATGTTAGTACACACGTAAACTATGTTATAAATTTGTTCGCACGCTCTCATTCGTCATTCATTCATTCTTTTCAGATCGAGCTTCAACATCTATAAATGCGTACCGGGGGAGTTGCCATTCGAACGTGTAGTGCGAGCCTTGTGACCAAGCGAGACGGGGACGGGACCAAATCCCCGACAAACGGACCAGGAAAATGTTCAAACCAATCTAGCATATATATTTCAACGACCATGCACCCATTGCGGAGAGCCATGCATCAAGAAATACTACGCGGGAGAAAACAACTGATGTAGTTCCTGATCCTGATGATGATATGATGAGGGCGACTGAGCGAAGGGGGACTTGAAGGAATGAGAGTGTGAAATGAACGAATACGATTCTGAGAAATGTAGGAATGATATAATGGATGATAAAAATGGGCATAGAACGGACGAAAGAAGCCACATGAAAGAATGGAAAAGATACTGAACCCATGAGATAATGAAATGGTTACCCTGAACTAAGAAAGAAGAAAGTATATTGAGGGGCTTAAGTGAGGCAATGGCATTGGAACGATTGGAAATAATATGATTCGATCGGAAGCGTAAACATAAGGAACGGCCCAGGGCCATTTAACTCAAAGCTGAGAGTGATACGTTTCCACAAATTAAAGAAACACGAGTTAAGAATGCCGTCCTTAAATTGCTTTCGTCGATTGGCGTTGAATACGAATAAGAATATTTAAAAAATAGTCTAAAATGTAATTCTGATTACTCTGACCTACCAGAGTCAGGAGGACTGAGTGACAGGTACAAGGTAGACAAAAATTATACAGGGGAAAAATTTTACATTGACAAAAATTAGTTCAAAGTGCTTGGAAGAATCAGAGATCTCGCTGAAAGTGTAACTCCTAGTGGGAGGACTTGGCGCTAGACTGTAAAAATGACAAAGATAACGAGGAAGAGAAAACGAAGAGAGGCCAGAGAAGTAGTACGTGTTGCAAGGTGAAAAGTTTATAAAGTGTACAAAGAGCTACACAATCAGCCGTATCCAAACCGAAAGAAAGTTTTGCAGGGTAAAACAAGATAAATTTCATTTTTATACTAAAAAACTGCAAATTTGGAAAAGTTCACAGGTGAAGACAATGTGTTGGCGTTGTTTGAACGTAGAATATCGGTAAAACGGCGGGGTCTGGAAATGGAATGTTTTCGGATGGAATGTGTGATAAGCATGTGGAAAGTTGGAACAATGAATATTGAATGTTCCTGCTGTGAGCTGTAAAGGAAATGGGGATGAAATGTCCGTATAAAAATGGGTCATGATAGACGAAGTAGTCGGCAGTTTTGTCAAAAAAAACGCAGAAAGTATGTCTTCAGTCGGTATGATGCGTAAATCGAACGAAATATGAATCGATTCGTTGTGAAAAAAGATTTTCATGGATGAAAAAAACGTAAGAGGCCCATGTAGCGATAAGAGTGTCAAATTGGGATTAACGAAAATGATTGATAACGTCTCGAGAGTATTTACTCGAGGAATGTGGACAGTGCAGCCACAAGGCGATGTTCGTATTAACTGTGATATCTGAGGGACAATGAAAGCTTTCAATGAAATGACGAAGATGAAGATGAAATGACGAAGATGAAGATGAAATGACGAAGATGAAGATGAAATGACGAAGATGAAGATGGAATGACGATGATGAAGATGAAATGACGAAGATGAAGATGAAATGACGAAGATGAAGATGAAACGACGAAGATAAAGATGAAATGTTGAAGATGAAGATGAAATGAAGAATTTGCATTGTTATTTAGCCAGTCACTGTACGAGCGAAGAAATTGAAAATTGCAAAGGGTTATTTTTCTGATGATGGCCGGAATGCCCGTTGAACACTTTAAATAAGTTCTCAATCGGACAAATTAACTATTTCTGCGAATTTTAAGGCGCTAGCCGAATCACAAGAAACGGGTAGCAAGTTCGTACTATCGCCAGAATTTTCAAAATGTATAGAAAGGAGCTCAATGTATAGAAAGTATGAATGAAACTATGAAAGTATGAATGAAGAAAGTATGAAAAATGTATAGAAAGGAGGAACTTCAACTAGGCTCAAACATTGATATTATTAGGAATTGAATATTAATCTACTTCAAATAAACGGAGCGAACACGATGATCAGTATAATTACCGAACACTGTAACTGACGGTTCTATGATTTTCTACAGTTGCTGGAGATAATATGCGGTGAGAACGATACGAAGGTATGAATCGATGAGATAGATGAATGGATGATAGAATTATGTGTCGATCATACGGAACATATACTGAAGCAATAAATTACGTTACGCAGGCGGAATGGTGGTTAGCAATGCGGACGTAGGATTCGTGACAATGTACGTTATCCGTGCGGGAAGTAAGAATGACGGAAGGGTGAATAGTGAAGCAGTCAGTCGTGAATACGAAATCATCCATCGGCGTGAAGTACTCAATAACCTGTCTGTGATAAATAAGGCACATTCTTGGTATGATTATGTATATTAATATAGCGAATAATGATGTGAGCGTGAAACGGCGGTTGAGTCACGAGAAGTACAGCGGTGGGATTCGTTCCGTGAATAAAACTGTTCACGAAGTTCGGCAGAAACGATGCGCGCAGTACAATGAAATGGAATGATGAAATGAATTATTAAATCGGTCGAGTATTTTTCAGTGGTGGAAGAAGCTCGGACTGTAGGAGTCATGTGTAAGTGTAACTGATGGCGCGTCATGTTTTACAATAACCAAGACGGTTCCGTCTGAGAATGAAACGTGCTCCAGAGCTGGACTTGTTTCGGAACGTCCCGCGGCGTTGGAGAGTTTGTACGTTGAATGTCAGGCGACTGTCGGAAGCCGAAATGGCGATTAGAGAAAACGAGCAGAGTGGGCGGACTGAAAATGAAGAGGGCAATCAAAACGTGAGACGTTTCCAGGACACGACGGGCAATTTCAATAAAACAATTCCGGATAAGGAACAATTCCTAACACTTCTGCAATATACAGGGACAACGTATATAGTGCGACGCGAAATTAAACTGTGCCAAATTATAGTCAAGGCTGTAACAATAAAAGTTGATTTCTGTTAAAAAATTTAAGAAAGAGAAATACGAGGAGGAAGAGATAAATTGAACAAAATATAGTTCGGTGAAATCGGTTGTGTGAACTGTGATATTTATTGTCGAATATAGTGTTAGAATGCATGCGTTGGACATGTTACGTGTATAGGGAAATGATAGATGACGGGCGGCTGTTTGAACGCCGAATTGAAAATAACAAGGTTCGATATGATTCTATTGGGGCCCTCCAATTTCAGGACTCTCGCCAATCCCAGTAGCATTGCGTTAGCCGTATACTCGGGTAATTGGGCGTATCGTCCGCCCCAACGAAGCGCATCCCTTCGCTGTTCCCGCAGGATGCTTCGTCGGCGGCCGGCCTACGCTGACTGAATACACTAAAGAAATGCCGACAGGAGGGAGAAGTCCAGGGCCGAAATAGGCGGCTGGAAAGGGAAAATCGAATTCGAGTTATCGAAACTGTTGCGCTCAAACCGTCGCCCTAGATTAGCTAAAATGGCGACCTACAGTGAACGAATTACGGGGAATAGGGAACTTTATTTGAAGAAATTAATCATTCGAGCAGTGCTGCGAACGAATGATAAATTTTGAATTTTATTTTCCAGTCACGCTCAACAACGAAATGCAACTTCAGTGGTTCTATCGACCGTGCAATTTGAAGACATGAAATGAAAAAATGGGAGGAAAATGACTTGAGTTTTTGTAGGAACTGAATGACAAATAAATGGCGCGAATGTTTACGCATGTTTATGGTGCGTTGTTGAAAATACCTGACTGTGAGTTGAGATTTAAGAAATTCGGTCGATCGAAATTATGAAAAGCTGACATGAATCGCGGTTACCGGAAAAAATTTTCGACCGAAGTAATTAGGCACGGTAAATCGGTCGGAGCGTTCGCGGTTTTTCGGTAACAGGGCCGTATTACCGAAGGGTAGCGGTGGGCCGATGGAAAGGCAAAATACGCTTTTAGGTCGCATCGACGGAGATATGCGCGGGAATTTAACTCCGATCAGCTCGAGGCAAAAGTGGAGCGCTGTTATTATTATGAAACGTGGATATGTAGACGTGGAAATGTGTACACTGTGAAATGCGAATTATAAGACGTAGTGAAAGATGGGCGATTACGGCGTACAGAATGTCCGAAGGAGAAGCTGTATCTCTACGGCCGTCTAAGCGAAAGGAGGTCAACATTTTGAACACGATATCAGAATGAATACGAATATTTAACAACAGATGTTTTTAAATTGATACAACGATTTCGATTTTTTTTAAGCATGAAAATTAGTTTATGTTATACGTTTGAAGGCTCCACGAGTGTAAGGAAGAGTTAAGGTACGCGCCAGCTGAATTGTCTGAAATTAATAGTGCGCCTTGCTATGTAGTAATAATTGGCGATTTTCTGTTTGGTATTTTGCCAGTGTGAGGTACTTACGCAACAATGCAGTAACGCGCACGGACAGTTCTGACAGGATGCTTAAGTAACTCACGCCAAACCAAATAGAGAATCGGAGATAATAGGGGTGCGAAAAAGCTACCTAGGAGTAAGTACCATGAATTAATTGCGAGCTACTTACGCGTGTTGGTTACCGACGGAGCACGCTGCCAAAGCAGTAACAGTGCAGTTCAGCGCCAGTGCTGACAGGACGCTTCATCGACAGCCGACACTCGTAAATATCTGAATTTGTTCCTTACAGATTTACAATATCCAATAGCCGAAGCCGGTCCGAGCAAGAGAAAATCGAACGGGCTATGTATTTTCGTGTTATTAAATGGAAATTAGCGTCAATAATGTTAATTATGAATTCATGGGATGACGCAAAAAGCCGAGGACAATGAGGCAAGTTTGATAAGTAGTGAATAGAAAAATGATGGATCATATGGAAAAAGCGTTGAACAAAGTTGGGCATAAATGGGCGAAGGTTTACGCGACAGCTACTTGAATTATCGTCGTTGGTCGTCGACATAAGATTTCTCTGCGGCTCTAATTCGTGCGATTAATTATTCTCTCGCTGACCCAACTACTTCCCGCTTTCTCGTCTATTTCGCATTCGTGCCACTTCCGTACTTCCTATATTAAACACTTTTACCACGCTTCCGCGTCTAATAGGTTGCCATCAATGCAACGGCTCAATAAATATAACATTCCTTTTTCTGTCGAACGTATCCAACTGTAAATTGTGCCGGCGGGATCGCGTGATACTGTGGGAAGGAACGCGGTCAGCGGGGGGTCGACCGGGTTACCATTCCGGGATTTCGATCCACTCTCCAGTCGGACCCTGAAAACGGGGTACTCGGTAAGAGTTGCGAAATGTCGGAGGCGGACAACCCCAGGAAAGGGCCCCAGAAGAAATGGGCCAAATACGTTCCACTGGAGCTCAATCGGGCGGTCCCTGTGGGGGTCGACACCCGCTAATCAAGATTCTCTTCCTATAGTATCTCTTCCCTTTCTTCGACATAAGAAAGAATGTTTTACCGTAAATTTCGTGTGTTTCGGTCTCCTCTCGCTGGTTTTGTCTTTTGCTAGACCGGGTTCGGCTGCTCGCCATCTGCAGTAGCCACTTTGGCACTTTCGATGTTTTTCGGGTATCCTCACTACAGTGTCACTGTCACTTGTTCACTTGCACGGATAAACTAGCGCCTCCTGAGTGTGGTGCGGAAATGCACTTAACTAAAGTTCATTGGGTCCATTTGCATCGATTAACTAGCGCCCCTGAGTGTGGTGCGGAAATGTACTTAACTAAAGTTCATTGGGTCCATTTGCATCGATTAACTAGCGCCCCCCTCAGTGCGGTGCGGAAATGTACTTAACTAAAGTTCATTGGGTCCATTTGCATCGATTAACCAGCGCCCCCCTGAGTGTGGTGCGGAAATGTACTTAACTAAAGTTCGTTGGGTCCACTTGCACCGATAAACTAGCGCCCCCCTGAGTGTTGTGCGGAAATGCACTTAACTAAAGTTCGTTGGGTACATTTGCATCGATTAACTGGCGCCCCCCTGAGTGTGGTGCGGAAATGTACTTAATTAAAGTTCGTTGGGTTCACTTGCATCGATTAACTAGCGCCCTCTGAGGGAAAATAGAAGAAATAATTTTTTTTCAATAAATTTTGGACCAACAGAAAAACTTTTATGATCGTAAACACAGTACCAGATAGGTGTCCTGTCATATATTTGGAAGTCAGAACCTAATAGTTGTGACCAGTTGTGTGATCAAATATATATTTGATCGATAAACCGTCAAAAACTTAAGCCGATCAACAAAATCCCACCCAACCCAAATAAGACAAACAACATCCCACAAAACCTGAATAATAAGACACACATATACATACACACACAACAAACAGACAACCACCAGAGTACAAGTGACAGTGACAGTGCAGTGAGGATGCCCAAAAAACATCCAGTGCCAAAGTGACTAACACCGCTACTGAAGGTGGCGAGCAGCCGAAACCGGTCTGGCAAAAGACCAAACCGGCGAGAGGAGACAGAAAGGCACGAAATCTACGGTATTCCAACCCCTTGCAGACCCCAAAACAGGTATTCTAAAGGAATGTTGTATTTGTGGATCTGTGACAGTGATGATGGCCAAAATTACGCGGAGGTGTAAAAGTTTTTAATATGAATTATGAAGTGTTATAATAAGGACCGCGAGAGAATGACAAACCGCACGAATTTGAGCCCCAGACAAACAATTGATCAGCAACGAGATTAATGTGCATCGGGTTGAGAGCGTGTCTGAAATCTGAATGAATATAAATAGCAATAACTAATTACAATTTAGAAACAAAAATTAGTATTACGGTATAATGTGCAAACGTTATATATTATGAAGGGCGTTAGGGACTACGGTAATTTGACTGTAGCAGTATATTGTGCATACGTAGTGTTGAAAATGAAGAAAATGTATTGCATTGAATTTACACAGTCGATGCAGTGTTATCGACAAAGGGGAAGATGAAAGTGACAACATTGAGAGGAAAGATCAAGACCAGAAAGTGATACTAGTTTAAGTGACGAATGGTCGGTGAACAGATATAACGGAAGATAGACAATAATTCGTGAATTCGTAGTGGGAATTAATTAAGGCCCCGTTATTGAAATTGATGCTACAGAAGAGAAATGGAATAGATGAAGGGTATGAAACGATGAATTAGAAAAGTACAGGAGGAGAGGGAGGGAATGTGCAAGAAATGCAAAATAACTATTGTGCAAAAGGAATGGGGAAATACGATGTCGGTGAAAAATGAGACGTGTGACTTTGATTTATGCAATGCAAATCGGATATTAATCCCGTGAGAAAATGCTGAGAGTGCCTTGGAAACCTCTGCCCGTTATTGAAAGCATCTTCGACAGGAGAAATTATTATTCTTTCGCAAAAGATGAATTTCTGAAAGTAGAGTCGGATTTTTTATATGAAACGTCAGTGTACACAGTATAGTCGGATGCGAATCGCTGTTTGAAAATATACGATTCCCTTAGGCTGTGCTTCGTCGTATTGATGGAGGATGGTCGTACGCATGTCAGAGTAGCAAATTTCGCATAATCGAATACGTCATCGAACTATGAACGTGAGAATTATGGCATGGATGAAATTCGGATATTTTTAAATGGTGGCGAAAGTCGATGAGAAAACGGCGATTTATGTCGCGAAAATCGACTGCGGGGTATGTACAGAAGGGGGAACCGAACAGTTTTACACGGGTTAATATTTATAATACAACTATATTTATGACACATGAAATACAGCGAAGGGATGTACACGTTATACGTAAATTGCGAAAAGTTGCAGAGGGTCTACAGCAAACGGTTACACCATATTACGGACGCAGAAATATATGAAGCGGAACGGGAGATGAACGCCTGAGAAACGGTCAGAAAAGAGTGAAGAGCAGGCACGAAACATCTATAGATGAGGCTGCGTTGATGGCCGATTAATGTCTGTACGCTGAAGCGAGAAAGTGCAAAATGTCCTGAGCAAAAAGTACAATTTGAAACTGAGAGTGTTTATCAAGAATTTTTAAGTTCAACGAGCAGGCGGTTATGTTCCGGCGTAAATAGAAAGGGCCGCATAGAGGAAAAGTTTTTTCTTATCGCGCTCAATTTGAAATCGAATAGGAGAAAGGATCTAATAAACTCTAGGCCTTCGGTAAAGAGAGTTTCCAATTAAGTAGTTAGTGCGTTATACACTAATGAAAGAAGAATGCAGTATTTTGCAAAGGGCAACTAATGCAACGGATACGTATGTATACGGATGTACATATATATAAATACATGTGATACTATGTTATGGGAGGGCCATAGCTACTGTGTAATACGAGTTTACAATTTATGAATCGTATATGAGTCGTATTCTTGAGTGGAAAGATAATGCTATGTTATTTGATTTAAACAAACACGGTCATAATCATGTTGTCGTGGTCCTATCATTCTTGCTGATGTGTTACGCGTCTCAACGCGTGTTTCAATGATTCATGTGTTACGTATATATATATATATATATATATATATATATATATATTTACGCGCGAGAATTGGATTGTAGATCGGTCATACATGAATACTCCCACTTTCTGCCCACGTCCGCGCTTTGTCCCATTTGTGAGAAGTTAAAAACTCAGTGTTCTCAGTGGCCGTCCTACCGTGAATTTTTATTCGGTCGGTGCGAATGGACAATTGTGCTGTCTACGCCTTAGACAATTGTAATTGAACGCCTAAAAATGATCGGACGGTAAATAAATGTTGAAGGTTAGAAAACGGAAAACAGAGTAAACCACGATTAAGATATAGGATTAATGTGTAAAACATCGAACAGCGATTACTAGGGGCTTAAACTTGAGGAGTGGAAAAGTGGAGACGTTGAACCGCTGGCTCGGATAAATAACGATTTATGATCGGCAATTGAATGGTATAATTGAAATGTTGGTACTGTTCTGAATAAATTTGAAAACATGGTCGGAGAAAGATGTTACTGATAAATGACAGAAGAGAAAAATGGATATTTTGCGAATACAGGTAATTACGAAATAATGAAGTTAATTGTAGACAAGAGATTTGAAAGAAGCGGAAGTTTAGAAAAACGGACGAAAGATGAATGCGTGTCAGTGAAAGGCGACAAATGTGAAATGAAGGATGACGAGTTTTTGTGATGAATCAGAAAAACGAGACGTCCGGAAGCCGAATGATATGAACGGTTCGGTAAGACAAGAAAATGGCAGTAGGTAAAAGAATGAGATGGTGCGTCAGTTTGAAAGGAAATGTTTGTACACTATAGGGGGGCAATAATCACGAATTTTGACTGTAATAAAAAACATATAACTTCAACGTGATATTTCAATGCATTAAGCTCTAGAAGATGTTCTAGGACTGGCGGCAAACAGCGACACAGAGCAGTCGAAGAAGCGAAAATTCGAAAGGAGAGAAACATGACGAGGCGCAAGAGAAGGGAGCCGCAAATTACAATCGGATGGAAACTATATAAGTTAGGGGTAGCAACGAGATACGCATTGGGGAGACCATCGAGAACAAAGTGAAATACACAGTGTAGCATACTTTGCATAGATGCATTGACATAAATCCAAATATCAAACACCAAGATACAATAAGCCGAATATCCGACAGACAGCTACAGATATAAAGTTAGTGATAGTGAAGTTGATGGAACGGGCTGGGTATGAAATGATATGTGTGACGCCGCTTTTCATTAGTGGGCGAGCGGTTTGAGTTCAGAAATGTGTATTGTGGCCATTGATTCGAGTAAGAATTAAAAGTAAGAAAATGGCTTGACGATAGAACGGACGGCCGATATTTTAATATGAAATGGCGTAAAATTATCCGAATTAAATTTGGACACGGCGCGGAATATTAATATAACCGATCTCTGGGCCGAAATGAGATGGACGAACTGTGACACAATGGACGGAGTCGGGGCTGGGGGGGGGGGGGAAAACACAGAACATTTCGGATATGAGGGGTAAAGGGGGAAAAAGCGAGATATCGGCGAGTGAACAAATCGAACGTTTATGCTGTACTGTAAGAGAGACACAGACACAGTGTGAAGCGGAGTGCAGCGAGCGGGGGTTTCAGTTACGTGAAAACGGGTAGAACGAGACACACATATGGGTGGAACACATACAGATTGGGCGCATTCGGGGAATGTACGGCAGGCAGGTGTGACAACAGTTATACACAAGACACTGAAAAGTGGCTGTAGGGTGCGTGTGTACGGTCCGCGGATGATACACAACCGAGTGTACTTACGCTAGACAGATAGGTGGGACAGAACAATAAACCAGCGGGGAACATAAAATGGGAAAAGAGTCTGACACTTTGCGGAGGAAAAGTGAAGAACGTAATATTGATAGGTTGTTAATCGGCAGACTGAGTTGAGTAAAATGTACGAAGATGAGGGAGAGAGGCAGATGAATGTGTACTGAAGATGGCGATGATTGAGGACGAAATGGAACGGGGCGATACATTGTATGCCCGTATGAATTGAGGTGCAATACTGTATGCAAATTGAATAACTCGTAATGGACCTTTCAATTGCACAATGTGCAGAAAATGAACGAATATGACGAACGCTCAGAGATTAAAAATTTGGAAAAACTTCGCTATTAGTTTTGAATGAAAATCGGCCAGTGGAGAAAAACACCGTTACTGGGAAAGCGCATGATTCGAACGTATATGTTCGAATTTACGTAAACTTTATGACAACGGTTGAGCAATGTTGTATTGCTCTTCGAAAATTTGGAAAAAAAACTGTTTCCTATTTCTTCCCGATAGACGGGAAATATTAAAAAAATGAATTAATAAACGATCGCAAATTTCCAACACCTTGTGCACTAATGGAACATCCACCAAGATTTGTATGAAAATGAACAAGCTGAAAACTGGAGTTTTACTAAAACGCGACGGTTATGTGTAGTAAACTGTAGCGTGACCGGCGTATTTTATACGGACGGGATCTGGGTGTTTGAACGATCAAATTTAAATCTGAAGCATGAAAACGAGCTTCCGTGAATTTGAAGCGGAGACGATGAAATGACGAATATGGGCACCTTCGCAGGTATTTGAGGAACACGAGAGGTATAGGCTCTTTAGCCTGCATCCAGGAGTTTCTGGGGCGGACACTGAACAATATACGAACAGTGTATTAGAGAAATGATCGTGGATAGCATGAAAACGAATTCGCAGGAAGAAAATTTCAGCTGTTTGCAGTTTGTATGGAAAATATGCAAAACGCGAATGGCTGAATGATGAGATACGTGGACCGGGAGCGAATGATAAGAATGAACAATGCACGGGTATGAACGGTTGTGTAAATGTTGAGGCATTTCGACGCGATCGAATTAGTGACAAAAACATGAAACTGAAGATGGGTGGTAGTGGAGATCAGCCAATGAACAAACTATGCCACTGATCTGTGAGAATTGAAGTGAATAATGTTAAACCTAGAGCAATGACGATGTTTTGAATGAGGCAAATGGATGAATAATATATGGGAGATAGGAATGAATTTGCGAATGAGATAATGTCTTGACATGGAAGCAATAACGAGTACGCAATATGACGCATGAATATATGCCAATGAGACGGGTTTTTGGTGTGGATGAACTGAGGATGAACGGTTGTAAAAATGATTCGTGGAGTCTCTGAAAAATATATAGCGCCGGTTGGACAGACGTTGAATGAAGTAGGTGCGAGATAATGGCGAAAATAAGACGAAATGAGAGGATGTAAAATGTTGATTGTGAAGAAATAGAAATGATATGTTACCAGCACGGGAGCCGGAGAAGTGAATGAGCCTCACGAAATACACACATGACATTGTCAGATATGGAGGGTAGCGAGTGGACAGATGCGGCCCGTCATGATAGGCTGACGAATATGAATGCGTTAATGGCAATATGATAAAATGATGCAGAGTTTGAGAAGTGAAAGTGAGCAAAACCTCTTTTGCATGATGCAACGTCGAGCAATTGCAAGGAAGTAATTAGTGTGGATGAATTCCAGCCGAGTGGTGGGCGCTGAAATCGAGAGAAAGTTTATGCCAGGTGGAAAATGCTTCGTGAATCTGAAATCGGAATTTTTGCATGTGGTCATGATAAAAACGGGCGAAACGATGTGTGGAAGCGGGCTGTATGAAGTCCATGAATTTGAGATATCGCTGGTGTATTCGGCCCTTAGATAAACCGGTTTCGGTCTCCCACCCAAAGACCGGATGGTTCTGTGAATGGTATAGCACTATAAGTCAGGCGAAGCATCCTGTCAGGAGATTTGCTCACGGTAAGGCTCATTGCACAACGAAAGAGGTGCAATGAGTGTATTACATGAGTGAAGATATTGAAACAGCGAGGGCCCCCAATGAAATACCTTATTTGCCTAACTCTATGCAATATGGAACTCTACGCGAAATAGGCGTGACGTAAAGAAATGCCAAATTGCTGCACACTATGAAGTATGTGGCGTAAATATTCAAGATTATGGAAGGTGAATGAAATTTTCTGATTCAGTAGAGTAACAATTTTTTTTAACAAGAAGTAGAAACAAACAGTACAAATATCAATGAAAATGGTATAAACGGGGCGAAGTGAAACGATTTTAATGTAATAACTGATGCTAAGCGAAGCACTGGTAAGAGTCATATTACGGAGCATCAAAGGATATAATAAATAATTAATTTAAGCATAGGAACGTATTGATTGCGGGCTAAATTTGAAATCTTTTAATTGAAGGAATAATGTACGGAGTAATTACAGAAAATTACAGGCGATCGAGGTTCGACATAACCAACTTTCAGTATACAGCATAATACGGGGATGCAGCATGAAGTAATAACGAACGATGACTGAGTGTCAAGAAGCGAGGTGATATCCACGAAGTTGTGAAGATGTATTGTGGTACGAATGTGTCTATAACCAATTGAATATGACTGGAACGCTGGAATGCTTGATGAAGTATTGAGTACGGATTGTTTCTATGAAGAAAATGTCCGGGGAGAGAAATGAATTTCTGGTCAAGTCCAGAAATGCCGACGTCAAATGTGGATAAAATGGTCGTTATGTATTCGGATGAATGGGAAAATGATGGAATAATGAATACAAATGAATATTGTGAAGATGGGCCTGAAATTGTGAAATCGGTGAAAAATGCTTCGTGAAATCGGAATTTTTGCATGTGGTCATGATAAAAACGAGTGAAACGATGTATGGAAGTGGGCTGTATGAAGTCCATGAATTTGAGATATCGCTGGTGTATTCGGCCCTTAGATAAACCGGTTTCGGTCTCCCACCCAAAGACTGGATGGTTCTGTAAATGGTATAGCACTATAAGTCAGGCGAAGCATCCTGTCAAGAGATCTTAAATGGACATAATATCTCTGTGCGAGTAATGCGAAATGCTTGGTTGGCGATTCACTGGAATCATGTGGGAAATATATGAATGAATCTGAGATGATATGAAATAAGATGAAATGAAGAAACTGTGTTGCTCTTACAGAAATATGAACTTTGGAAACGTTATGACGCACGGAGAATGAACTGAATTGATTTGTCGAGTAGGGATTTCGTAGCAACCCAAATGTGGAAGCGTTTATGAATCAATGACAAACGTGCTAACGAATGAATTTCGGTCACCAAAAATTCTACTATCAAAGAAGGATTAATATAGGAACAATTTCGATGAATTGAAAAAGTGACCAGGAGATAATTTTGAAAAAACAAATGCCGCCCGAAGTTGAATCATTGAACAACCACATATTGCGATATGAAATTAAGATAAAATGATCGATTGATATTTTATTTGTGAAAGCTCTTTGTATGACTAACTATGAGAGGACGATTTTTGTCAGGTAACGCAGTTAGACAATGAGCAGCTGAAATTATGAATGAGAAGAAACGACTGAGTCGTAAAATGTGAAATGAAAGTGTGATTTTATGGAACACGGCGGAGTCAAAAACAGATTTATTTATGCCAAATGTGCGTATTCTGAATAATGATGAAATGAGCCGTTGGATTTCGAATGGAAAACGAATAAGTGGGAGAGGTGAAAAATATGAATGTGTTTTAATGAGCTTATGAACACACGGCAGAAATGACATGAACAATGACTAAATGCATGACCATGAATGGATGAAATGAAATGAAACCTGAAAGGATTACGAGCCATGAAACGTACCCCCCTACGAGCCCTAATAAGTTATTAAAAAGGCGACAGTGGTAAAACAGTGTTGAATGAACAACCTGATGATTTCTAACATAGAACGAATTGCATATTAATGTGCATATAAATATATATATATATATATATAATTTATATATATATATATATATATATATATATATATATATATATAATGTCGTAATGATTGGTACGAGCTCTGGAATGAGTGCGGACTATCGATGTAATGAATTATGAATCTGTTAATTAAAGTTTCTTACAGAACAGCCACGAGTATCGAGGCAATGAAGTATAAGTGTTTTAGATAGTTCAGGATGTAAGGTTAAAGAAACAGTATAAAACCAGTGTAAAACTTACACTTCTGCCACCCGGAACAGAGAATTAACAAATGAACTGTAGATTTCGTGGGTGTCTGTCTCCTCTCGCTGGTTTGGTCTTTTGCTACACCGGTTTCGGCTGCTCGCCATCTTCAGTAGCGGTGTTAGTCAGTTTGGCACATTGGGTGTGTTTTAGGCATCCTCACTTCACTGTCACTGTCATTTGTACAGTGGCGGTTGCCTATTTGTCGTGTATATATATATATATATATATATATATATATATATATATATATATATATATATATGTGTGTGTGTGTGTCTCGTTATTGTGGTGTTGGGGATGATGTTTGTCTTATTTGGGTTGGGACGGATTTTGTGAATCGGCTTAAGTTTTTGTCGGATTACCGGTCAAATATATATGTGTTCACACAACTGGTCACAACTATTATTAGATAAGAATAACTAGCGCCCCCCTGAGGGTGGTGCGGGAATGTACGTAACTAATGTTCGTTGGGTCCATTTGCACCGATAAACTAGCGCCCCGTGAGGGTGGTGCGGAAATGCACTTAACTAAAGTTCGTTGGGTCCGCTTGCACCGATAAACTAGCGCCCCGTGAGGGTGGTGCGGAAATGCACTTAACTAAAGTTCGTTGGGTCCGCTTGCACCGATAAACTAGCGCCCCCTGAGGGTGGTGCGGAAATGCACTTAACTAAAGTTCGTTGGGTACATTTGCATCGATTAACTAGCGCCCCCTGAGTGTGGTGCGGAAATGTACTTAACTAAAGTTCATTGGGTACATTTGCATCGATTAACTAGCGCCCCCCTGAGTGCGGTGCGGAAATGCACTTAACTAAAGTTCGTTGGGTACATTTGCATCGATTAACTAGCGCCCCCTGAGTGTGGTGCGGAAATGTACTTAATTAAAGTTCGTTGGGTTCACTTGCATCGATAAACTAGCGCCCCCTGAGAGGAAATAGAAGAAATAATTTTTTTCCAATAAATTTTGGACCAACAGGAAAACTTTTATGATAACGTAAATACAGTACCAGATAGGTGTCCTGTCATATATTTGGAAGTCAGAACCTAATAGTTGTGACCAGTTGTGTGATCAAATATATATTTGATCGATAAACCGTCAAAGACTTAAGCCGATCAACAAAATCCCACCCAACCCAAATAAGACAAACAACATCCCACAAAACCTGAATAATAAGACACACATATACATATACACACAACAAATAGACAACCACCAGAGTACAAGTGACAGTGCAGTGAGGATGCCCAAAAAACATCCAAAGTGCCAAAGTGACTAACACCGCTACTGAAGGTGGCGAGCAGCCGAAACCGGTCTGGCAAAAGACCAAACCGGCGAGAGGAGACAGAAAGGCACGAAATCTACGGTATTCCAACCCCTTGCAGACCCCAAAACAGGTATTCTTAACTAAACTATACATTTTTTAGAGGCGAAGCGAGAATAAATGAAGCGCATGATGTGGGTTGAGCACGAGTGGAATGAATGAGCTTTTGTTTGTGCGATTGCTTGATCAAAAAAAGAGACTGAGTCGACGAAAAGCGGGTGAGAGAACGTCTAAATATGCCCTCGAAAAGAAAGTTTAAGGTATTTGAAGGGGGCGTCCAGGATGGTTCGGAATATCCTCGCCCGCACCTTATTCCGTTTCCAGTCGCCTATTATTGGGACAGAAGCTGGACGAGAAACCCAAACCGGTAATGCCAGGACCAAATGTACGCCCCGCGAATATTTACGATGAATCTGTAATATGATGGATATGGTGAAGTTATGGCCAGAGACTTGATGAACTTGATGGACGGGATGACTAATGAGACTATGGCGTGGGCGACGGATGAAATATGAACGAATAAAATGAATGCGGCGAACGTACAGGAAGCGCGAGTCTCAGCAATGGAGCCAAATCACTCGGGATGATTATGGCAATCGATGAACGACAAACAACGTATTGAGCGAATGAATGTATGACGATACTGTCGGTGGCAAATAATTCGGTTGGATTGAAGATGAATTGAATGAACGCTTTCGTCGAACAATTTTAGCAGCGAAGAATGCGTGTTATGTGAGAAATGATGATTGTCGAATTATGATGATTTTAAGGAATGAGCAATTGAACGGCGCAGGGCTAAATGAGTAAGATGAACAACGAAGTACTAACTTAAATGAAGGGGAGAATTCGCGAGGCGAAGACGGGCAATCCAATGATGCATATAAATAAATAAATGTCCGAAACGATTTTCGATGTAAATGTCGAGTAAATGTAGTAGGGATGAAACACTTTGGTACCGTATAAATGATATGCATTGTTGGAATTTCCAAAAGTCGGAAAAGTGTGTCGGATGAATTATGAAATGATGACAAGATCATAATGATGATGAGGTCGAGTTTTGATTGTGGAGAACGAGAGATACTGACTCAAAATACGTGGTATACGTCAGTACCTGAAGAGACAGAATGATGGTGAAGAATCCGGGATAGTGAACGACGGATGAACTTTTGGAATTAAAAGTCGAAAATTATTACTGTGACGAGGGCCGGCCGAATCGGGAACAATAACTTCGCGTCTAGGCGGTGACCGCGTGAACTGTGACGTCAGAAATACGACTGAAAACAGGAAATATAAATAGCCGCCGTTGCAGCTGCAGGTGTCGGGATGTTTATGGCGGGATGACAACAGCGTGAAAACAAGCACAATATGAATATTCATATCGGAGGAGGCAGTTTTCTTAGGGGGGAATTGTAGAGTCAGCGTACGGCCGGGTCGGAACGTCGGAATTGTGCCATGAAAAATGAACTGAAAATGGCGGCGCGTAACGTGAACGGATTTCGTGCGATGAAACGTGTCTCGTATTAATTTTTTGGGGAATTAGAGAGCGGAGAGCGGATTAGGCGGGAATGGGAAAACAGTACAGATAAAGCTTGCAGAAATATGATATAGCACTTATAAACCAACAGACATATAACATTAAGCATTCATCAACGAACAACAGATATGCAAACGAACACCGACAAATACGTAAATTGAATGAAGGGATATTTCTTTTTTTTGTATGAAGAGTGTAATGTTATATGAAGTTAAACAGATGTTAAATTCGTAATTTGTTATATGGGGGCGATTCATGATAAATCTGAATTTGAGAATGAAGACGTAATAAGAAATGGAGGTGTACAGATAATTGTGTGAAAAAATTGCCACTTATAATGATTTAGTTTTGACGAATAACAAGTATTGGAAAGCGGCATGAAATGAAGTGTAGGTAGGACATACTACTGCAGTAGATGTTTACAACTGCAGACATATGATATTTTGGATATTTTGTGCGCGTGAATAGGCGAAATATTACCAGAAAATAATTAACGGGCGTATGAATTAGAGATGCGTCAATGGACCAGGTAGTGAAAATCACATACAGTTATGTAGCTTGCATGTGCCACTCGGCCGAATGTTTCTTAACGCGTGGATTAATCTGAACGGGTCGCCGAGTGTTGAAAGGAGTGTGTTCTGTAAAGTTATTTTTACGAACCAAAATGCATGCGACATGGGAGCTCAGCTGTAAAATACGAGTTGGATGTATTCGGGATAAGTACAGAAAATGGGATGCAACAGACCAGACAAACAGTTTGCAGTTCCAACGCCGGTTTTACGATAATCTTTACATGTAACATCTACGAAGTTCAACAGTAAAACATAAAAATGGTATATTCGCAAACAAATCGCGTTTACGAATGAGTCACACACGGAGTTGACGACATATATGTCTATATATATAGCACGATTACAATAATACACTTATACACAAAACACAGAACAGTAAAACAATGGGTAGTGTTCAAATGGGGGATCGTAAACGCGGACCGCGCGGAAAGCCGATGGGGTTATCGCGCCTTATGAGATGAACTGTGGAAGATGTACGGGAGGACGGATGACGTAAACGGAATGGCCGAAGGCTCGGAGAGAATACGAATCGACTTGCGGGCATACGGACGGAAGATGAAGTCAAGGATGAAACGGAAAACATGTAGAGAATGAAGAAGGGGGACTGTCGGGAAGCGGTCGAGATGTCGGTTTATCAATTTAATAGCGCAATTTAACAGTCGATATTACGCGAATGAGATTTCATGTGACGGTAAAACTGCAGGCGCCACAATAGAAGAGTTAAGTAATCCGTCGACCCTAAACGCATTTCGAGGCGATGGAAGAATTAATTGAAAATATGAGAATTGAAGGCTATTTCGGAATGACAAATTATGATTTCTGGATTAGTGTAGGAATATGAAAATGTTATAGTTAGTATTGGTACGAATATTCATATACTCACATGTATTAATATATAGATGTACATACTATAAGCGATGGGGTGGTAAAGTGTCATGACGTTGTAATGTATGAAGTTATTTATTTTGAAAGAATCATGTTCAGATATATTATGAAACATTATATGTGTAGATAGATCACAGAATATATGCAATGGGGACTGATATATTTGACTGAGGATGGAATGCCTATTATATATATATATATATATATATATATATATATATATATATATATATATATATCGTTGGAGTAATTATGTATGATATAAATATGGGAATGATTTGAAACGGTCACGCAAATTTCTATCTGCACTCGCCCACTTGGTCCTAGATCGGATTTGGTTGTTCGCCATTTCGGTAGCATTCAATTGATAATGGGGTGTCGATGGAGCCTACGTAATACCGCAAGTTGCACAGGCTCATTTCCGGTTATAATGCAAGATAAGAAATTAATTTTCTAAAGTAACACCAACAGTAGTTTGACAGTGCTGACGGGATGCTTAATAGGCGACCGAAAGGCGGAAGTAAACTCGCCGTATAACGGACGGTATGCTACCGTAGGCGGCGAGAAGCCGAAATCTGTCTAGCACGGTAGCGAATGGAGGAGTGAAGGCAGAAAATCGCCGAGTGTGTAATATGAGAAGAGATACGAAAAATACGATAAAGACAAAAATATTAGGTGAACTCAATAAGAGATTAATATTGGTTGGCTTTGAATTTAGAGCAATAACAATAGCATACGGGCAGTGCCAACTAGATGAAAAGGCGTAACAATTAATTCACCAGCGAGACTTAAGGTGTATTAACAGGCGAAAACGCAACTATAATACGTCGTTACACGTGAGTACAGGCTCATTTCATATTACAATATAAGCTGAAAAAATAATTTTCGAAAGTCAAAAGATGCAGAATAACTGTGACGCACTCATGTACTGTCAAAATTGCAGGAAGGAAGGTCTCGTTCGGAATTCGCCAATGTGAGAGCAGAACGGTTTAAGCGGGTTTGGATTAATCTTACGGCTGCGAGCTACCAGTTTAATTGGTACAGTACGAAAAATAGCGGGATAAAATTATTCATTCGCTTCGGAAATACTGAATAAAGAACAACCAACTTATATATATAGTAATGCAACGAGAAGATGGGAGTGATATTCTAGTAAACGACTTTGGAGCATAGGCATAGATAGACGAAAAACAGCGATATTTAACCACTGGAAGTATATAACAGAGACAAATAAAAATATGTAAGTAGAGAACGAGGGTTATATCCTAAAGGGAACGTTAAAGATGCTTATGTCAAAGTAGTTTATATATATATATATATTATATATATATATATATATATATATATATATATATATATATATATATTCAGCTTGAATGAAATACGTAAGAGAAATTATTTTGTTCAATGTGTGTTGATCAAATTAAATGAGTGGATTAAAGAACAGATAGGGGCACGACATTTACGAACTCAGGCACATATATAAGAGATGTAAAACATGCAACACAGACAGAATATGAACTATATATGAGACTAAACGGTTTAATTTATTTGTTAAATGAAATGGTAAATTAAAAAAGGGAATTGTATACATACACATATATATATATATATATATATATATATATATATATATATATATATAATTCCTTTTCTTTTGTGAGTAAATTGCTTAGAATAATAAACATATGGAGTAATTTGATGAGACGGAAAGACAAAGGTTAACACACAATATGAGTGAGAAATATTCTGGTGGTGATTATGAGTGGTATATAGAATGGATACCGTGCGAATAATTACGGCGAGGGATATCGCTTTTGTTCTGAAATATCCGGGGACCTGTCCACGATATTCGAATATTCGGTCGAGATAATGAAATGTCGCCTATTAAGTCAGTGAGTAAAGTGAGTTTTCTGTACGGTATAGGTTTACAGTGAAAGAGAATCACTGGGAAACATCAGATTCGAAAATGATGGGAGCGATATGGAAATGAATCGATGGATGAATGATAATGATGAACGCATGTTATGAATTTCCCTTCAGTATATGTTCATTTTAGGAGCGTATGATATAATGAAATGAAAAAGTGGGTATTGTAATGGTTATTCTGAAATATATAGTGAAGTGTAAAAAATAATTGGACACGACACCGATGTGCTATATGAAGATACGTTTCAAGAAAATGGGAATGTTGGCCGTTGATATAATGAGTCGAATGGAAGGTTGAACTAGACGTCAGAATATGAAATGCTATTAGAGTTAAATACAAAAATGATATGAAGTATGAAATGAATGATGTATCATGTCAGAAATTGAACTACGGTAGTATAGAGTGAGATCGAGAGAAGTATGAAAACTAATTAAATGATCATATGCCATGTATAATAGTCTGCCATTGTTAGTGGGATTATCAAAGATGTTCGTCTGTCACCAAACTGCGAGCAGTGGCATACAATCGTGTATATTATGAAGTAATTACCTTAAGTAAAGTCCTACTAACAAACTCCGTTTGTTCAATGTAACGCGACTCAGTCAAAATTTCAGTCATGGCAGCAGGAAGCGGTGCAATGAGCAGTATGAGAATTGGATTTGGTCAGCATAAGTATGACGGTCCGTTTTCGGTTGCGTCAACAGTATATGTCCATAAAATTATACATAAAACAAAAATGTGTGTATGTCAATAATTGAGATGAAGAAAAAATGGCGAATGTGGACCGAAGAGTGGCGTAAAATCCGTCATGAAACGCCTCAATACATAACGTCTTTTTAAATAATCAATCTTTAAAATCAGGTAAAGAGTAAAGAGCTAGTTCAAAGAATATTAAAGGAAAGAACACAGGGAAGCACAAGCTAGAAGATACGGAAGGGAGACAGAATTGAAGAAAACGAGACAGACGTTCCTGCGGTCTGTTTGTTCTGGACTGGATTGGTTACAAATTGAAATAAAGTTAAAATCTAGTTAGAAACAGATGAAATAGAGAGGAAATAGAGATTCAGAGAGATCTGAGAGAAAGACAGAGAGAATCGGAGAGAGAGAGAGAGAGAAGAATAAGAGAGAGAAGAGAGAGAGAGAGAAGAGAGAGAGAGAGATTATGTTCAAAAAAGAAAGACAGAGAGATTATAGGAATCGAGCTTGGAGTTAGATGAAAAGAGGAACAAAATGAGAACGAAAGACAAAGACAAAGGAACAGTGAGGAGGATAGAAATCCAAACGGAGAGGAAAGAGAGAGGAGACTGAAAGAATAAGCCAGGTGAGAGACAAGAGCGAAGGACAGTGGAAGGCAAGAGCGAGAGCGAAAGAATAGTGAGAAGGATCGACAGAAGAAAGAAGAGTGACACCGAGAGAGAGAAGCCACTAGGAAAAGACCGAGAGAGAGAGGAAACAACAGAGTTGAGAAAAATTGAAGAGCCTAAAAGAGACAGAGGGAAACAACAGAGTTGAACGAGTGATTGAGAGAGTGAAATCATAAGAATTGAAGAGCTTGAATGAGAGAAACAGAGATAGAGAGACAGAAAGCCCGACAGAAAACAGAGCGAAAAACCGGAGAGCTAGAAAGAAACAGAGATAGTGAGAGAGAAAGAAGGACAGAGATAGATTAGAGAAATAGGGCCAGAATGAGAGACAGTGAGAAAGATCAACAGAGAGAGAAAAGAGAAAAAGAGCGAGAGAGAGTAAGTGAGACAGTGGAACAGATAAAGACAGAAAAAAGAGGAATTATAAGAATCCAAAATCGAAAAGTCAGACAGAGATAGATTAGAGAAAAACGGCCAGAGTGAGAGACAGTTAGAAGGATCGACAGATTAGAGAAAAAGAGCCAGAGTGAGAGAGAGAGAGAGCCTAAAAGAGAGAGAGGGAAACAGAATGACAGAGTGAGAAAGAGAAAATACCACGAGAGAGAGTGAAATCATAAGAATCGAAGAGCTTGAATGAGAGAGACAGAGATAGAGAGAGACAGGCCGACAGAAAACAGAGCGAAAACTGACACCGAAACAGACAGCAGAAAAGAGAAAGAAGGAGAGATAGTGGAGAGAGAAATAGAAGAAAAAGACAGAGATAGAATGAGAGGAGAGGAGGAGTGAGGACAGTGGAAAGTGAAACCACCAGAGAGAAAAGCCAGAGAAAGACAGATAGAACCGAGAAACCTGGAAAACTTGAAAAAAGACCAAGAGAGTGAAAACAGATTAAGACAATAGATAGGAATCAGAGAAGAAGAACCAGTGACGAGAGTGAGTGGAAAAGACAAAGACAATATCAAGAGAGAACAGAGATAGTGAGCCAAAACAATAGTGAAGGAAAGACTGAAGAGCCCGATTGAAGAACGACATGAGGAAACACAGAGAGAGATAGAGGATAAGACAAAGACAGAGAGGAAAGAGAGGACAGTTGAAAAAAAGACAAATAGAGAAAAAGAGCCAGAAATTGAAGAGCCTAAAGGAGAGAAGGGACACACAGGGAAACAGACGAAAACCTGAGAAAAAGAGACATGAAGGTGAGGAAGAGAGAAGAGAGGAAAGAGAGAGACTGAGTGGAGGAGAGAAAATAAAGAAGAAGGAGGAAGAAAAGAAAGAGAGAGAGGAGAATAGAGGATAAGGAACAGAAACAAAAGAGACAAGAAAGACTGGAGATAGGTAGAGGAGAGCCAGAATCAGAGAAAAAGAGGGAATGAGAGGCCAACGGAGGAAGAGACAGAGGACAAGAAGAAAACGGAGGACTGATAGAAAAAAAGAGAAACGAGAGGTAGCTGAAAACAGATTTAGAAAAGAAGACTAGAGAACATGAGAAGAAAGAAGTAGAAGACCCAAGAGGAAACAATGACAGGATGAAAGTTGAGAACCGAAGCGATAGATTGAGTGAGAGATAGATTTAAAAGAAAGAGGCAAGAGAAAGACTGAAGAGAGGAGGAGTGAAAAGCACAGAGAAGAAGGAGAAGGAAACCGGAAAGAGAGAGGAGACAGAGAGAGAGAAGATAAAGAAGCCAGCAGTGGGAAAGAAGAGGACGACAGAAAAGCAAAGAAACGACGGAGACTGAGTGAAGAGAACCAAGGAAGAGATAAAGAGAGAGTGAGCGTGAGAGTGCTGGACAAGAGAGAGAACAGAAGGAACGCGAGAAGAGAAAAGAGAAACCTTTGGAGCCCAAAAAGAAGTGAGGGAGACAGGTTGAAAGAAAACAGAACGACAGACAGGAATGAATGATAGAAAGTGGAAAGGACAAAGACAAGATAGAAAGTAGAGAGACAGATATTTGAAACAAACGAAGAAACACAAAAGGAGGAAGGAAGAAATAATAAGAGAGCAGAGAAAGAAGAAGATTCAGAGAGTGAGAAACAGAAAAGCCGAGAACAGCAGAACAGGATAGTGAAACAAAGAAGGAGGACAGAAAACATGAGAGGATCAGAATGAGTGAGAGACAGCTGAATGGAATAGATAGTAGAAACACAGAGGAGAACCAATAGAACGAAATGTAGAAAACGTGAAACCAAAGATGAGCGTGAAAGGAGGAAGCCATGATTTAGGAAGAGAAGAGAGATGAAGAGGAAAAAACAGGTTGGAAAGAAAGAAGAACAGAGACAAGAGAAGTGCACCGAGAGAACAACAAACTGAAGGAGAGGAGATAGAGAAAGAAAAGTAGGAAATTGCTAGGAAGACAGGACAAAGTGGAATAAGTGAACAGAGAGAGGAGAGAGTGAAGGGAAGAGACAGAGAGAGGACAGATGAAGTAGAAGGCGAACTGAGAGAATAAGGAAGTGAAGATAGAAAAAGCCAAAGAACAGTTGAACAGAGAAAACAGAGGATTGAGAAGCCTAAGATAAGACAAAGGAAAGGGAAACGACAGAAGGAAAAGTGAGAAAAGGACAAGCAAGTGGAGGGACAAAAGAGGGAAAGACAGACATGGAGCCATGACAGAAAGGAGAATGGAGGAGAGAGGAAATGGACAGGAAGAAGACAAGGAGGCAAAAGGAGAAAGAAGAGACATGATAGTGACACAAGAAGAAAAGTTACGGAGGATAGAGAGGCCAATGAGACAAGAATAAAGACATTGGAACAGACAGGAAAGAAGAGCCTAAAAGAGAGACACTGACTGATAGAACGAACAGACAGAGAAGAAGGAACTGAGAATGAGATAGGAACCAACAGAGGAAGATAGAAGAGAGAAAAGATGGAAAAGATAGTGAGAGATAGTGGAGTGATTGATTGGAAGAGAGGACAGAGATGAGAGACAGGATAGAAAGAGAGGAGAGATACTGAAATGAACTGAGGGAGATGAAGAGATTAACAAGAAGAGTCTAAAGAAGAAAGGAGAATGAAAGACAGAGAAGAGTGAGAGATCAAATGATAGGATAGAGACAAACAGAAAGGAAGAATGAAGGAGGAATGAGAGAGACAGATTGTAAGAACAGACGTATCTAGAAACTGTGGAGAGATGAGAAGAACTACAAGAGGATAGAGAGAGAATAAGAGGAAACAGAGGAGCAGGAGCCTGAGAAGAAGGTGATAAAGGAAGAGATGAGAATATCAGGATCAGAAGAGAGAAAATGACAGGAAGGAAAAGAAGAGACACGACAGAAAAATCATAAAACGTTGTAAAAGCCTGGCCTAGATGAGAGTGGAGAGGGAGATGATAGGAGGTGAGGGAAAAATACTACGAGAGAACTAGTATCGAGCAGTTTGATAGATGGAAGAACGACGGAGAAAGAATGGAGAGGAGGAAGTAGAAGTGAACATGTCTGATACTGGAAGGGATGATAGAGAAAGAGGATGACAGATAGGCTGCTAGAAGAGACTGACTGATGTGGGAAAGAGAGGAAAACATGGATCAGAGAAGAGTGAGGATAATGAAAGTGATGGAATGAAAAGAGATAATGAGATCTATTGAAATCATAAAACAGAGAAACAGAAGAGAGCGAGGATTGAATGTGAAGGAGAGAGAGAAGAAGAGTGATTAGAAAGAGAAGAGTGAAGAGCGAAAGGAACGGATGAACATGGATAGAACAGACGAGACAGGCGACTGTGAGAGACCGAGCCAGAAGGTTATCGTGGAAGAGACAGAGCGAGGAGTGAGACGTGAAGGAGAACAGCCAAGAGAGGGAAAAAGGGATTCGAGACAAAGACAGGAGAAAAGCCTGATAGTTGAAAGAAAAATAAGAGACCAAGTAAAATAGAGGAAAAGTGAAGGAGAGCAAGGACAGATAGACCGGATAGAAATATAATAGGAAATGAGAGAAAGAGTAAAGAGAGAAGAGAGAGAAGGACTGAGGGTCAAGACGGAGCTCGAACAGGAAAAAGAAAGAGAATACGTAAGAAACTGACGGTGGAGCTGAGAAGAGAGCCACTGACAATAGAAATAGTTCATAAGAATCGGTGAATCTTGAAGGCCGGAGAGTGAGATACAGTTAGAAAGAACGGAATAAGAGCGAAAGACATACAGAGAGAGAGAGGAGAATCATAGAGGAACCAGTGATATCGGTGAGACAGAGAGAGAAGACTGAAATAAGAGATACACGAGAGAACGACGAGGAACAGATCAACAGAGGAGGAGAGAACACCGTAGATTTTGAACCGGATCGAAAGCTAGAGAACTGAGTAAGAGTGGATAGTAGAACGATGGAAAAGAAGGAAGACAGGGGCTAGAACAGTGAGGGAGAGACCAGTGGAGTTTGAGATCAAAAAGAGAGAATAGAATTGAATGAGACACAAAAGAGATAGATAGAAGGAGAAAGACAGAAGGACAGATTAAAGAATATCGAAAAGGAGTAGTGGGAGAGTAATAGTCAAGTAGAAGAAGAGTGAGAACAAAAGAGAAGATGAAGAAGACAGTGGAAGAGTGGAGGAACGAACTGAATTTATAGAGTCATAGAGAAGACAGACAGAAAACAAAGAAAACCAATTGAACAGAGACAGAAGGACGCATGAGGTAAAGACAGGAGAAGAGAACACAGACGACTTTGAGACAAACAGACAGATAAAGACAAGAAAAGAAGGAGAAAGAAACGAAAATCATACAGAATAAACGGCCTTGAACAAATAGTAAGTGAGATGACAGTTAGAACATCGAACATAATGAGGGGGGACTAGGGAGCCAGAGAGACTAAAAGAGATAAGAAGTGAGTGGAGTGAGAGTGAGTGAGAGACAGAGAAAGAAAAGAACATGAACAAAATCAAGTGGAGTGGGGAGAGGAGTGGAGAGAGAAGATGGAGACAGAGAAGAGAAAGAGAATAGTA
Organism: Lethocerus indicus; assembly: GCA_019843655.1. Lineage (NCBI taxonomy): Eukaryota > Metazoa > Arthropoda > Insecta > Hemiptera > Belostomatidae > Lethocerus > Lethocerus indicus. The sequence continues at coordinate 16,717,649 of JACDQD010000008.1, forward strand.
TAGTAAGAGAAGATAGATAAGATGAGGGATAGAGAAGAAGAATGAGACGAGAAGTGAGGTGTGAGAGAAGATGTTGAGAGAGAGGAAGAGAAGAAGAGTCAGAAGACAGTCAGAGTAAAGTGAGACACACAGAGAAGAGAAAAGAGATAGAGAGAGAGAGAACAGAAAAAAGAGAGAGAGAGATCATAAAGAGAGACTGAGAATGGGTACAATAGATGAGATGAAAGAGAGAGATACAGAAGAGAGAGAGAGAGAGAGGAGAGAGAGAAGAGGAAGAGAGAGACAGAGAGAAAGAGATCATAAGAGATGAGTAAGACCAGAGAGAGAGAGAAGAGAGAGAGAGAGATACAGAGAGGACAGAGGGAGAATAGAATGAGAGGAGAGGAAGAGGAGTGAAAAAGAAGAGAGAGAGAAAGAAAGAAAAAAGATCATAGATCTGAAGAGCGAGACAGACAACAAGTGACAGACATGAGATCACAGACGGAGAGAAACACGAAATCTGAAAAAGAGACCATGGAAAACAGAAGAGAGATCATCGAAAGTGTATACGAAAGATGGAAATCTGAAGAACTGAGAAAGAAGTGAAATCAGAAACCAATAGAGGAGTGAGAACAGGAAATAGGGAGGGTGAGAAGACCAGAGGAAGAGAGAGTAGAGAGAGAGACAAAAGAGAAGAGAAACAGAGAAGAGCATGAGGAAGAGAGACGGTGACGAGAAAGAGCTGAACATGAGACAGAACATAAAGGAAAGAAGAAAGGATAAAATATAGCGACAAGGAAGTCACTGAAGGATGGAGTGAGATTAGAGAGATAGAAAGATCTTAGATTGGAGAGAGAGAGAGATGGAGATAGACAGACCAGAGAAGAAGAGAGATCGAGTTAACACAAGATTGCAAAAATGAAGGAAATAGAAAGATAAGAGAAGAAATAAGAATCGAAAGAGGAGAGAGAAGTGAGTGAGAGGTGTAGAGAAGAGAGACAGAACAGATAGGCAATATCGGAGAGAATGAATGACAGTCGAGAATGAAGAGAGAAAATCACTAAAAACCAAATGAGGCATGGCAGCCTAAAATATAGGGGAGAACAGATAGGGGAAAGAGGAACGTGAGAAGACAGTAAGTGAAAAAAAAGAAAACAGAGAGGAGAAAGGGGATATAAAAAGAGCTAAGAGAAAAGAGAGAAGAGAGAGAGAACAGAGAGATGATCGGAGCACGGTACAAAGAGGAAGAAAGGGGGACAGACAAACGTATAGAGTAACTGATATGAAGAGAAAGAGGGATCAGAGAAATAGAGTGAGAGAGACAGAGAAACAAGCCCCTCAGAGGAAGAGTGAGATAGTGAGAGAGTGAGACGGTAAGCGGAGAGAAGAGAGGGAGGATAGGAACATGATAGAGAAAAGACAGATGTGATATGATGGAGACAAGATAGAGATGGAACCAGGGAATCAGCAACTCGGAAGCAAACAGAAGAATGGAAGAGGCGGAGAGAACGAAATGAAACCAAGATAGAGGAACAGACAAAGAAAGATAGGAGAGAGGATGAGACAGAGAAAGAAAGAATAGATAGGAAAGGAACGGATATGGAGAGAGAAAACAGAAAAGAACGATACACAACACGCTAGAGAAATAGAGAGGGAGAGAGTTGGACAGAGAAGCGAGATAAGATTGGAGCGGAAAAGAGAAGCTATGTTAGGAGAGATGCTAGGAAATCATGAAATGCGAGATCATAAAGAATGAGTGAGACAAAGCCTGGAGAGAAAGACAGAGAGGAAGGAGGAAGTGAGAAATAGGGAGAAAGTGAGAGAGAAGAGTGGATTGGAGAATAGAAACTGAGATCGAGAAAGAAATGCAGATAAGTAAAGAAGGAAGTGAGTGAAGGAGAGGTGAGAGCGGAGAGTGAGACAGTGGGACTCAAGAGTGAGACAGTGGTCACAAGATCAAATAATAAAATGGAGATTTGAAAAGGAGAAAAGTTGAAGAGGAAGAGGAAAGTCAAAGGTCCAGAAGGAACGCGATAGAACCAAGTGGAAGGAGATGAGACAGAACGAAAAAGAGAAAATCGAAGAGACCATGAGAGAGACGAAACACAGGGAGGAGAAAAGAGAATATAGATGTTTGGGCACGGAAATAGGAAAGATAAAGAAGAGCTTTGTATGAACTGATAGAGAGAGAATGGACAGAGAGGAAGCGAGAGACCTGTAGTGAAAGAATCATAAAAACGACACAAGAAAAGAGAAAGAAGAAAGAGGGAGAAGTGGAGACTCAGTGAAGAGAAATAAAAGAGTGCGATGGAAAGAAAGTGAGGACAGTGGATAGAAGAACAGGAAGAGAAAGAGAGAGACTAAGATAAAGAGAAAAAGGATAAGGAAAGTGGAGTCACGAGTCAAAAACGAAGGAGGAGTAGTGTAACTGACAGAAGGAGAAAAGAGTGAAAGCTGAAGAAATCAAAGAAATAGTTGAAGAGCCTGTAAGGGAGAGATAGGGAGGCGAGAGAAAATGGAAAAAGAGCGAAACTGGGACAAGAGACATTTGAGAAGCAAATGAATGGATTTGAGACGCCCAAAGAGGCAGGAGCAGATAGAGAAAGCCTAAAGCAAGCATATATTGACATGTGAGTGAAAAACAGGATAGAACGAAGTGACAGAAGTAGTAGAAGGAATGATATGGAAACAGGGGAATAGTGAGAGATATGGACAGGAAAGATATGACATTGCCTGAACATGGACGATAGAGAACGCGAAATGAAGGATGATGCGGCCAAGAATGAGAGAGAAAGAAATGACAATAGGAAACACGAAGAGGAGGGTGAGTCATGGGCCTGAAAGATATGAGAGGACAGAGAAATAGTAGAGAAAGAAATTGTGAAAGAGATGCCTGAATGACATGAAGATGAAAGCAAGAAGAAATGAAGTCACAAAGAAGTGGGACCTGGACAGGAGATGAGGGACAATGAGAGAAGATGGATGATGGAGTGGAGAGAGAGAGAGAGAGATAGAGATAGACAGAGGAGAGAGAGAGAGAGAGAGAGGAGAAAGAGAGGAGAGAGGAGAGAGAGAGAGAGAGAGAGAGAGGAGAGAGAGAGAGAGAGAGAGAGAGAGAGGAGAGAGAGAGAGAGAGAGAGAGAGAGAGAGAGAGAGAATGAGAGAGAGAGGACTAAAGAGAGGACTGGTTTCACTTGGGTTTCTGCTTTTTCTGGCTGGATATCAATTGTTCTAATATGCATCGTCGAAGTATAAAATCAGTACAGACAAGTGGGATAGCAGCAGAAACTGGAGCGTGCTCTGACACGAAAATTAACGGACTCCGAACGTCAGTCAGGCAAAGCAGTGCATAGATATTTTATTTGGAAATGAGTTGTGAATATTTTTAAAGTGTGTAATTGTACTTGTGTATGGAAATGAGGGTGGGATTCTTCCAGCCTAGGTCTAAAATCTGGTCAGGACCTTGGCTATAGCACTCGGTGCGGTACTGGGACAGAACGCAAACAAACCAACAAATATCTATTTCTCAAGATACACTCTAAGACCAGTCGTTTAGATCTGAGTAGGTCAGAGAAACAAAACTACATCTGAATTATTCATTGTATTGTAAGAAATTTATAATGTTCTTAGTAATCATTCCAGTGTGCGGAAGATCAAAACTACTTGATCAAAAAACTGTAGTAAAGTCAAATATTGAATGTAGCCTTGAGAGGACATAGGAGTCATGAGTACATAGTATAAAAGGAGGAGAATCTCCTTCCATAACTACGGAATGAACACAGATCTGAGTTGCATGAAAGAAGCAGAGCACAGCAAGAAGTTGGATGGAAGATCAGTTTCAGGGGTTGACAGAAAAGATGAATGATGAATTGAAGGCAACAATATTAAAACAATGTTAATGATAGTACTAAATGAAGAGAATGAATGTGATGGGTTGTACTTACATTGTTGTAAATGACAGCAGTTACCTATTTCGGATTGCTGCACGTGTTGACGAATAATTTCAATTTAGTTTCGCGTAGTGATTTATGGTTTTAATTATTAGAGCTCCGGGAGAAGATAAAATGTTTATTTTGTTTTTTATTGTATGATATATCCATAGTCATATTCCCAGGAATAAGTTTTAAGGAATGTTGCGATAATGTATTGAAAGTCAAATTGTATCTTATGTGCTAATGTGAAAGCTCTTTGATATTCGGCCGCGTTGTTCGAGTACACTTTTCAGAATTGAAACTGAATTGAACTGAACTTATGGATGAAATAAAAATGGATAGCATGACATACGATAGCGAAGGACTATATTCGGTTTCTTAATGGCGGGCTGTAGTCACTATTGCGATTGCAGCGTTTTTTCTGAAGTTCTATTATGCCTGGTCAAATCAGACACATGAATGAGACTGAACGAAATTTGCGACGCGAAAATGGTTCCTGTGTGTCCTCTTCTAGCTTCGGAAGGAAATTTCATGAAGGACGTTCTTACAGATGTCCTTCTCGTGTTTCGGTTTTGCTGTGTGTGTTTGTGTGTATGTGGGAATATATGAATATATAATATGACTGGAAACTTACACTGAACAATAATGCTCCAGAACAAGCGATACAAGGGATTAACATCAATGCAATTACGTCTACTAAAGAAACCATAAGCCAGACACAGAGTCACGACTTTGTAGTAGATAAAGAAGCGTTCCCGTCGTTGATGTATTAATGTACATATATAGAACAGAATGCTAATATGAGTGATTTATTTCCAATTATGATAACTGCGAGAAATACATATATATACATATATATATATATATATATATATATATATATATATACGTGACATTTTATTAATTTTACAGCGCTTAGCGTGTTACAACCGTCGTTTTCAGTGGGGTTCTCTTATTTCCCATATTTACAAAAATTTTAAATTAATATTGTTTTTTCGTTTTTGTTATTAATATTATTGTTAGTAGTTATTCGCCTGTTTTAAAAGTACGGAATTGATCTTAAAGTCAAGAAAGCTTTACAAAAACCATTCATACTTAGAAAGGTTCTAACATTAAATGCAGATATTGCAGACTACCAAGTGGCTACAGAAGTGGAATTACATGCTTAATTTACATGCGAGTGAAGAAAACTGATTTGATTAATAAGGTATAAGTGATAAACGGGACAGTTAAATTAGCTTAAATGTGTCCCGATCTGTAAATGTAGATGGACTGAAATTTGGTCGTCGTTCGAGCGTTACATAATGAATGTTACATTAAGATTGACGAGAATGACGGGGAAGATAGAAGAAGAAAATGAAAACGAACGTTAATTGAAAATGATAGGGCAATTTTGGGGGGTGTTTTATAATGATTTATGAAACGGGGAAGCCATCAAATTCATGATCCGGCAACATTCAAATACCTCAGTGTTTGCTAGTAGAACATGTTATTAATTACTATGAGTAACAGAAGAAGGTGAAAATAATAAATAAACGGTTAAAACTAATTGTCAGTATATTTCATTAAAATTGTGGGTGATCCGTCATACAGTGAATGTTTTCTTTTTCACAAATGGTTATACCAATGAAATTGCAGTAAAATGGCAGTTAAATGAAATAATCGAAAAGTGTATGAAAAATAATCAGTGATTGCATTCCAGTAGCCAGTCACAAGTACTATACACGTATATGAATTTACATTCAGCAGAAATATGAGTTGGGAAGTTGATGCCGTGATTTCGTACCTAAGATGCATTCAAAAGAGCATACGAATATACAGAAGTGAAGCTGATCGCTGCATTAATACTGTATTTAAATTATCCACAGTTAAACGAACTCTATCGTTTAGTTATCATATTACAGCCAAAGAATTTTCAACGGGTAAACTACTTTCAAAGCGGCGGTCCGATTTCCAGAATGTAGTCACGGGTTTCTTTCATACCGTCTCGAATTATGAACAATCGATTTTATACAAATGAAATTTATACAATCGAAGCGGACAAAAATAAAGCCGGTGTATTGCTCCCCCGGGATGCCCAATAGGGTCCAGCCTCTTAAATATGTCTTAAGTATAATTTAGGCCCGAGCTGGAGCCGAGCCAGCTCTCCCGCCTCCCCCCTGTCGGGCAAAGTCGCTCTATAATGGACCCCCGCCATCGCCCCCGTACTTCTTCGTTTTCACAACGCGCACTCTGCCCCGCCGCTACGCTTAATGATACGCCGAGCGTTGGCCACCGGCCCAGATTCTACGCCTTCGACGGTATATAGAATAGATAGCAGAACAGACAAGAAAAGTGGCGGTCAAGCGTCGTGATGCGGGCCCAACTACAACCATATACAAAGGGCTACATGCAACAATTAATCTCCTTCCCTCCGAACACTGGCCCGTCGACGGTACCCCGCAGTACAACTACGATTAGAAGATTCGGAGCCCAATCCATTCAAGCGGTAGGTAGTATATCACCTTAGCGGGGAGTCGATGATTACTACGTAAAACTTACTCGGGCAGTTTTCCACCATAAAATGAAACTTACGGTATACACAGGAGTGTATTAGATTGCCATACCGGTACGGAAGATGGATGCAGAAGGAGGCGTTTATCTGTAAGAAATGTACACTGTGTGGGGGTTCCGGCGGAGATGCGATCGGTCCGGGAGCGGAGAGTCATCGGAGGCCGCGTTTCCGGACGGTGGTGGGGTGGGGGAGCGGATCGAATGATTTGGCGCCTCGGCGAAATTATAATACGGGTACGGGGGGTAGTAATGCTCCGCTGGAAGAAAGGCGTTGCGGTTGTACTAGGTTTCGATACACGAGAGGGGATCGATGAAATTCGGATAGTAGAGTGTACGACACATTTTGGCTTCGCAGAGCCGGCCGGGAGGGAGAGAGTGAGTAGTGAAAGCGCCGCCAAGTAAGAATTCTACCATAGACACGGAGGAACGGACAGGACGTAGAGTCTACATCCAGGCAAGCCTCTCATTTACTCCAATCATCATCCACTTACGGAACACGCACTCGTCTTCTCCGGTACTTAACGCCGTTTCGCTCCGACACTCCGAGCGCTCTTCGAGGACGTCTGCCCGCCCCAGGGCCTCTCGACGTCCGCCTCTCGGACCCGGCTGCAAAACAAAAGCCAAACAGGGAAACTACAGTCAGACCGCGATGAACGGAATCGATGTGATGAGATGCCGCTACAGCTCGCAGCCCACCGGTACACAGGTTATAAAAACTTCACACTATACTCTACTGTCGCTCTGAGATGCGTAACGTACACTGTACGGAAGAGAGAGCAAATCGGACCGATCGTCTTGATCTTATATTTGATCGTTGGAACAGATCAAGAATGATGACCAACATATTGTCATAATCAACGTCACGCTATCGATACGACGTTCTGTTCCAGATCAATCTTTATTAAATCGAACGCATATTTATTCGTAATTTTTATCTTACCGTCGAATTATTTATTTTTCAACGTTCCGGCAGTATGGCTAATATAATTTTATCGACTGTTGAACGGCGCTGATTTTCCACGCTGCGAGATTAGATTGCACCGGTGAGGATTGCGCAAAATGCGGTGGACCGCAAGCAGTAGTGACAAAACAAATAAATAGTATTGCCAGTAATGGAACACAACGGCCATTTAATGATTTCGTGAAGCACGAACTGAACACGATATTCAATTTAACACTAGTTAATACGATACGTCGGTATTGGGAACTGAATACCGTTGAGCAAGCCGAAGCGATAATTGGACCGATGAACCCCTAAACCACTTACGTGAGATAAGATAACGCTTCAATACACCGCTCAGAACTATATCGTTGCTCGTCTTTTCCGTGTGTTTATAATAATCGATGCCTCGTGCAACTTAAGGATCATCATTCATATTGATGAAGACGAAATAACGTAATGAGACTTCTAGACTACCGGCAAGGTTTGCTAATAGAAGCTGTTAATTGTAATGCAGTAATAATTAAGCTACAATAATACGAGCTCGCTAACGGGAAGTGCGCGACCCATATTTTTCCGCGGCGAGAAATCTCGATTCTCCGATTTGTGAAACGAGATATTGGAACTTCGTTTGATGTGTGTCGAGCTCGATGCAGAGCCCCGAGCGGGGTGAAAGTACTCGGCCGGAAACGGGCGCAGGTGCGCTACGAGCGCTCCTGTCCCTGAGCTAAGTTAACCGAGTTCTTAGAGGACAGTCAAATACAACTTTACCAATCGGGCGTGTAAATTATATGGCCGAATTAAATTATTTTATCCCTTCAATAAATATGCTCTACTTTATACTGACGTCAATTTAAGAAACCTGTTAGGCGGCCCGCGAGGGTTCGGCACAATTCCGTCACAAAGTTAGTCACACTTTGTCAGCGGTCTTACTGGTTCTGTCATTGCACCCAAATGCGTAGGTGCAGGGTTTATTAAATACACGGAAGAAGGTAAGGGTAACGAAACAAAACATTTTAATAAACGCGTTTACCTCGTATATAGGATATTTTCCCGTGGCGAGTCTAGTGCAACTAATTTATAGGCAATTGATCACTAATTTATTCGGGCGAGATATCGGAGGGGAAAGCTGGACGGTCGAGAAAAGGTATAAAAAGGAGCCGTTGTCGATGGTTGTGGGGGGAGAAAGGCGGCCGCCTCCGACCGACCCACTATCCCACCTCCCCTCAAAATTTCACTTTCCGTTCCCACCGGTCCAATTATTCGCTCTGGGGGGCTGGCAAGCCGGCCTACCGTTTGCCAAACACCGAGTCCGATCCTCCTCTTTTTCTCGACAAATTAACTCGAGGTTTCGCGTATCGCTGCCCCGGACGGAAGGAAAATGGCCGAACCGCGTTACGGTATTTCCGCCGATATAGACAACAGAGTTGACGCTAGCGGCGGAAGGAAATTTAAAAGACGGTCGTCCCCCGGTTAGTCGGTTCCGTTTTATATCGGACTCCCTCTGGAGTTTTTCTCTCGAAACAACTAGTTAATGAGTTCAAATAATTGGGCGCCGTTCAGAACCTCGCCCTAAATTCGAACGGTCGAGAAAGAGGCTCAAGGCTAGCCGGGAACCGTCGCCCGACGAGGTTTTATGTTTCTATGGGGGGAGAAAAAGCGCATATTTCTATTTTAAAATTGAGAAGAGATTGTAGGAACCGACATCGAGATTATGTTTCATCTTGCCGATGGAAGGGGACATAAAACTAGACAGTAAAACTCGATACAGGCAACAATTCGATACATCTTAAATATTCGCTCATTACACGGAGTTACATCGAGTAGAACGTCTATTTACCTTAACTAAAGCGGAAGGCAGGCTGGGGCGGTGCCGGACTAAGGTGGTCTACGTCTGTTCGGGGTCGATGGTTGGCTCGAGTCCCAGTAGAGGCCGGCTGGCATGACGTCCGTCCGAGGTGTCCGGGAGAGATTGATTTTGCGCCCGAGCAGGCCGTGAGCGGTGGCGACGAGTGGCGGCCGGTGAATGCCCGCTGGGGGACGGTGGCGGCGGCCCGTACCCGGTACCCGCCCGCCCCCCACCACTAGGCCGCCGCCGGTGGGGGGCCACTTCTTCCTACGCCTCCCGAGGGAAACCCCGTCGCCCGCGCTACGATCCCCAATCCACTCCCCCACCAACCGCCGGCTCCACTTCTAACCACCGAAACCCGCGTTATTCTCGATTGAGGTCAGGACGAGGTTTCACGAGACGTCCAGTGCATCCCGGCTCGAATTACGCATTAATGATTTATAAAACGCGATCGTTGAAATAAACCGCTGCGTGTCGGGGCTCTGTCGCGGCAATTTTATGTTCCCGCATCTCTCGGTCCGACCTAAATCCGTGCTCGTCTCCGGTTTTCCCATTTCCTTGGAAACTTCCATTTCTGCCTCCGTATCATCGGCGATGAATTTTACGACGTAAAAGATTAATTATCCCCTTTCTCTCAGCCCAATGAAATTTTCGTGAAATAATCTAGGCGGTAGACTCAAGTCTACGCTTCCGCAGGAATGAATATACTCCACTCGCGATAGAATAATTGATGCCACATCAATCTGACCGTTTAGACTGCTCCTTAAAAAAATATCCCGCTGCCAAGAATTTTTGCGTGCGCCAGAGTTAGTATTTTTTTTATAAATCCTCGTTACTCTAGACTTCGTCCACTAAAAATAAACTAATAAATTCACGGTTCCATCGGCGCGAAGGTCCGCGTTCTGATTTTTTTCCGTTGGCTTCCCGCCCGCTCCTCTGGAAAAAGAGGTCGGTTCGTTTCCACCACAGCGAAAATGTACTTCTCATCCCGCCAAGATACCGCGTTCCTTGGCGATGGAATTATACCGTTAAATTTTGCAATACAACATACTGTATTTTGCGACTTTCCCCGCTGATCCCGTGCAATATGTTCGGAAAATCAAATTCGCATCCGCCAATTCGAAGGTCCGACCCAAGTCCGAGTTCTCCTCTAGATTTCGATGGCTGTTCTGAAGGGGCCCCCAGGAATCGCGAATGCAGTTTGTATAAACTGCTACCTCTTTGATAAATGAAACATCAGTATGGCTTATACGGGATAATGCAAGTAACGATTTGTGAATTTAAGATCCAATCCCCGAAAAGTAATAAACTGGATTTTGTTGAATGTTTCCAAATATTCCATTCCAACCGAACTCGGTACAAGTTCTCCTAGATTGTATCTCTCTTAATCCGCTATCACTTCCCACCGTAATTGTCAAATTAAATCCGTAAAAAATGTACATAGAACCCGCTATCCGAAACTGATATAGTAATATCATTGGACCGCTTGGCCTTGTAGTTTGACTTTCGTTTCCATAGATGACGCTGTTGGTTAACAAATTAATGTTGCGACCTATGACCCTCATCCTAGAGCGAGAGAGGAAGATGAAATCCTTAATGGAGACCCTTTCCTCTGAAACCGAAGGATGACCGCAATATTTTTCCGTCCGTCGACCGTTACCCCAGCGATTCTTCGAGTTTACATAACCGGGATTGGGAAATTACTCGGTGATTGAGTCTGAGGGGTGAATGACTGGTAGGAGGATTTTGTACGAAGGTGTTGATGATAATAAAATCTCCCATCCTATAAGATATCGGTATAATATGTAATGTATTTGAATTATTGCCTCACGCAGCATGATTCTGAATAATTGGCCGTTCCGATGATATTCTTGAAATTTTATCCTCCCTCTCAGATACGAGGGTCAGTCAATAAGTAAAGAGAAAAACAGCTGTTGTTTCACTATGGTTTATTAGATGAATCTATTATTCGACATAGTCCTCCACTGCATTCCTAAACACGTGTCCCATCGCTTTGCTAAAGTTTTTTTTAAATGCCAGAAGCAAAAAATTCCTTGTCTCGAAGTTTGACCCAGATCGGGACATTTCTTTAGACGTGTCCATTAGGTGCGGAACTTGACGAATCCGCGCGATGACTGCTTGAGGGAGCTAAAAAGAAAAAAGAAAATTGGAAGACTGGTGAGCCGAAAATGAAGCGTTGCAGAAACTCCTAATTTATGAATGATTTCAAGCGTTGGATGTCGGTGAACTTTATCGGCCGGTGGTTGAGTCTTCATGATGGGGGTTTGCTTGACGGCAGAATTCTTGAACTTTTTCTTCTTGTCAGGAGAACTTTTCTTCGATTTAAAGATAATTCCTGTCTTTCGATTGGCCAGAACTGGATCAGACTCCTGGTCGCGAGGACATTTTTGGCCGTAGGCGTAAAAAAGAAGACAGCCAGTAAACCGACGGGATAAGAGTATACTTGTAGTGGGCGATCAAGTTCAAAAATAATTAAATTTGTCCAATAAACCATACTTAAACTATAACCTTAGCTATTGGATGACCCTCGTAAATTCCTAAATGAGGGTAAAAGTTCAAGATAAAACCTGGTTCAGTCTTAGCCTGTTTCTTGGACCCCCCCCCTTCAGCGTATTTTGGATTAATAATCCCGACTATTCCTCAATTTCCATCGCATTTATTATTTCCCTAAATGAGATTAGTGAACGCCCGATGCCATTTTTAGTATCTCATACCGTAAATACAATGGTACAACGATACCATAATACATAAAAACGGCAATGAGAGTTCGAATTATTCCTGAGAACTAGGTCCTATAAACCTAAACCCATTAATTACATGATCCGTTGGCCACGACCTAAACTCGATTCCTCTATTGACTGAACTTACTAAAAAAACCCGATATCAATATCCCTGAATATTCCCGCCTGGAAGACTTCCCGTATAACTAGTCAGTGTGCAGGTACCTTACTCCAAGGCCGCGCTAACTAATTCCATACATCGTTCAAACCGAGTTAGGCTTCAACTGGGAGTTTAACGACGATTGTAACAAACAACAGCTAATTCCATTACCCGAGATAATATGGGAGAGATAAATACAGTTCAGCTCGAGAGTTCTACCTTTCCCCGCTCTAGCAGTTGTGAGGGCTTCCGCGAAGTAGACACGTTATGTCAGTATTATGTCAGTATTGCGCAATTATTCCGCATCCAATTCGATATTATTCTGGGCCCTGAACGCGACTAATGGACTCCGGGGGCCGACCAGTGAAAATTATGCGCCATGATTCCGGTCTTGAGGCTTCCCTGACGATCTGGCCTTCAAACTCATAAATATACACGTGTATTTATATATCAGGAAGTCCAATCATTGCTCGCGGCCTAAATTTCTATTAATACGTTTATTTTCAATGTTTTCTTTATTACGCTCGCTATTTTATTGTGCCCGTAAAATAAATACACGAATCCGCCATTCCAAAGATGCCAGATCTAACCATTCGTTTATCCGATTGAGGCAGTTTTTCTGACTGAGAAAAAATCAATTCGCTTCCGAAAAATCGTAATTTTTATATTACTAGCTTCAATTTGCAGCTCATAAAGATGTTTGGGAAAGAATCGTCGTGCAAGTATCCATCGAAATACACTCGAAACATCGAACACTCTTCTCGTCTCTTGTGCCCTATTCACGAGGGCCGATTACTGTTCGAAGGCGCTACAAATAGAAATTTCTTACAGAATCCTGAAAAACGCCTAATTTCAACAGTAATCGTTCTGTCACGGTTGATTACAACATTACGAAATATAATTATAGCCCAGTTTCAGAAAACAATTTAATTATAGTTATTTATGCGTGGTGTTTATAATTCCGTTTAGGACTCGAATTCGGCAGTTGAAACGTTCGGAAAGATGCAGTTCATATTTTTTGAGTACATTATTTTGTCCCGCCGGAATATACGTAAACCTCAACGCTGAACAGTATACGTATTTTATGTGGGTATTTAATTTCAATTTAAGAATTAATAATTATCGTTTAATATTGAGTGTTTTGTTTTTTCACTCTTCCGGTGTATTCAGACATATTAATGCTATCGGATTTATAAATATCCTCGAGGAATTGACGTTTCAGGTTATTGGAGGCTTATCGAACCATTCCGTTGAACCATGCCCATGTTCGACTGTTGATTTGTGGGCTGTATCCATCTTGAATGAATACTTGCTGACTGCATCATGACCTTGGGGGGGCAATCTCAAATTGCATTGCAATTATAGCTGTAGGATATTATCTTCCAAATATCCGTTGGGTGTCCGCGGGATGCCTAATATATCTGATAGTAATCCGGAATCGAAATACAACGCTACAACAAATGGCCGTGCGACAGCCACCACAGTCAGGAAGTGTATATAATTTCTGATAAATACTTCCTCTGATCGTTGTATATATCTGCAATACATATAAGCGAAGCGTTAAAGTATTTATAACAAAAATTTAACGGAACAAAGTAGGGGTGAGTCTGGAGCCGAGTTGGACCCTGGGCATTCACGACGCAAACCCAGCCACCTTCGGTTTCGCCAAATCTCCACTTGGGCGAAAGATATCCCCACTGCCACTGAATAACAGCAACGATTCACTTAAACGGGGACGGCCTTTTTAGATTGCAGAGGGCCTTCAGGAAAAAAGCACGGTCCCTGAAGTCCGTCGTTCGGGACCATAGGTCGGAGCTGAGAGCGGACCTTACCTTCTTGAGGGGGGAGGGGGTGGGCGAATTGGTTCATCCTAACGCAACTGCCGGTTTACTTTCTCGGCTGCGGGGTCGGCGATCCCGTTTGAATGGATCAAGCAATAAGGGGATCTCCGTTCCCAGTGTTTTTTTTATTACAATCGATACTGGGATAATTTTCAGCTGCACTTCCAGTGCATCCAGCGCTCTCCGGGCGTCCCTCAAAACCCGAGAACAATCGAGATTCAATTCTTCGTTTTCTTCGCATTTTCTTCTCTCGAATTTTTCTTGAACTTAAGCGTCTTTCCGAGCCTACTTTTCGGCTCCAATCCTACTGGAGTACATTATGCTGTCTTATTTTCTAAACCCCGAATTGTCGTTCTGTACGTAGATGATGTCTTCTCTCTTGTCGGATGCCGTTGAATAATCACTAAAACGATGTTATATTTTCGTATCGGCTATAATAGAAAGGTGGAACATGGCCTACGGTCCATCTTATACCGAAATCGGAAGCGACGTTTAAATGCCTACTAATAAAATTGAACCGTAATTGAAAAGTGTAGGGTATCGATGTTTGCTTGTGCCCTAAGTTGTGCAATACCGGTCGTTTCAAATTTTGTTCAGAATTTCTATTCAAATACAAGGTAAAACGAAGCAGTTCCTAAACAACTATCGCATATTTTGTCAGCTTGATTTTGCAACGGTGAAGCTTACGTTTCAAAAAATACGAACTAACTAATTACTATTTCACAAAAATTACAATTCTTATACACATTATATAAATATAAAGCCCCTTTTTGATTAGCGAACCTTCCTCTAAAACTCCAGCGCGTGCTTAGCGGAAACATTGTGTTATACCTCAGAAAGATTCTCAAAAAAACATTTACTACTGGAATAAATTTAGTGCTGTATCCGAGACACTGATATATATATATATATATATATATATATATATATATATATATATATATATATATATCCAAATTGTTAACATCTCTGTCCTAATTAACATGCAGGATTGCCGTCTCAATTCGTGCAGGTTCCATGCGAGAAATGACAAAAACCTTTTTAATATTAGTTCTTCCTGTTTCTTACGCGAGACACACAATTGGAAGTACACGGAGATTTTACAGCAATCCGTACAGCTACACGTTTCGGTTCATGCGATTGCACTGTCTTACACAAAATTTCAACTTACTTTTGCAAACTGCAATTTTAAGGTTATTCTAATTTGACGGTAAGTCATGCAGAAATCAATTGTCTCAAAGTGACGATGGTGGTAGTAATAGTTCAAACAGCTTTCACATTCCTATATGCCCAGTAAGAAAGTAAACGGTCAGTGAGAGCTAAATGTCGATTTCTTTAAAAAAATCTACAATTTCGAATACCCTGATGCTACTATTACTTATAAAAAATGTACTGTTTTTTCGTTCATTTCGACGCCGAGGATGATTACGATGTAAAATAGAGCGTGAAGAATATCAGATAATTTGTCTGATATTCCCGGTGGAGTCGTATCGAATGGTAGATTGAGTTTTGTTCGTTCTGTGGTGCCTATAATTTTATTACGTTTCACACAAAAAAATTGGATTAATGACAAAACAGGTGTATATTTTCGAATTGCTTAGCTTGTGTTCGACTAGGACGAATACTTTGTTTATTATCGGAATTTAGTTTCAAATTTAATTTATTATACATATCAACTTTGATTAACCTCACAGTGTACATGTATTCGATTTACCATTCTTCGGAATGATTTTAGTTCCTTTTTATTTTGTTATTTCTTCTTTGGCAAATTTCGAATTTACAGTAATTTACTACAGTTTTTGTTCGACGGGTTAGCTTATATTTTTCGATCGTAGTAATTGTGAATCTGTAGTGATGTGAAAATACGGATGGATGGATGTAAGTAAGGGTGATAATATGGAGCGTAGCAATGAAAGACTATCTCTGCAATAGGCACTCCAGACAAACCAGAAACACTCACACCCGACAGGAACACACTGCAGATTACTAGAGAGCACCAGCTTTACAAACAGGTAAAGTAAACGAGACGGGACCGGTGCATTTGCTATTCGTACATCGCTCACCATGCGTCACAAAGCTCCACCCCGTTTCTAATGGAAAGGTTAAACCATTCACGTTGAAAACATTCAGAAACATTTAGTTTTATCTGTACTTTTTAAAAATTTAAAAACAGTGCAAAATTATATTAATTCCAGACAAAGCGTAAAACTCACAGATGCACTAACAAAAGCGGATGTTAATCGAATAATGAAGCTACACATGAAATACATATCTGAAACATGTCTGAGATGCGGTGATAGGGATGAAAACGTCAGAATGAAAATGAACAATTAAGATCGGATGTAACATTTAAGAGGGCCGCCGGGCGGGCTCGGACGGTCCCTCCAGTAGATGGTAGAATGCCGGATGAGTGTTGGACGTTTTCTCCCGGTCTACGCAGGGATAGGGTTCGGGAGAAAGGCTTGTAAAATAAAATTTCAGCGGTATATTAAACAATCGTAGATATTAACACAAACACAATATAACAATGTAGACAGGACAGGATAATACGGTAAAATGATTTCTACAAAAAGGTTTATCAACACTATATTCATTGGCAGAATATGAGGCAAATTACATTTCAGTTGATTGGTTATAGAAAACTAGGAGATTTGACAGAGGCATCAGGGCGGTGTCCCGGATACCGTTCACTAGACAGGGTGTTCGGTTTATGCAAGATGGCTGGCTGCCAGGGCCGATGGGACGCCCGTTTTCCAATTACCATTTCCCGCTCGGCTCGGGAAACTACCGGCCCGAGGAAATCAGGCTACCGTGGCGGACAATCTAACCCAGAAAAGGGATGGATATAAGATCTTGGACGCTTTCGTAACGTCTAGAAAGTGGAACCGGCGAGTGAAAATAAGGAGCGGGTCCGCCTGCCCGAAGGGGTCCCTGGCCGCCCGGGCGTGGCCCCTGTATCGATTCCCCTCCCCTCACCCCCCCTCTGCCACTACCACTCGACCATCACCCACCACCCCCACCCCCACACCACCCTCAACCTAGACACGCCACACCGGATATCGATCCCCCGCGATGTAAGTAAAATATGCGAAGAGGAGCGGGCCGGCCGACGGGCGCGAGGCTAAACGTGAGAAGATCCCACACTGATGCCTCTGTATTGCCGAATCGATTACAGAGAATACGGCTCTGAGGGAGCTGGCTGACTGCCCCCAGTCGAGAAACAAAAGAAAAGGCGGTAAGCTCATCCGTGAACCAAGCGTAAATTTTGTATAAATGCGCCAAGGAAAAACAAAGAAAATCTGTACAGATAAATATCACAAGAACGTCGGATTTAGAACACAGACTTGCAAAATCGATAATCTACATCAGTGCGTCACATGAAAGGTAACAGGTTTGAACAGACGGGTAAGTATCAGGAATCGTAGTGATAAATGTAAGTGGAATAAGTATTGAAGATATTTTCGATGATGTCGAGCGATAAATAAGTTCCAAATGACTGATGGAGATGATGTTAGCAGAGTGATGCAGTTGCGAAGAGGTACATAGAGAGATAAGCGGAGGAATGCAGACAGATTTCTACTTGACTGATGTAGCACTAGGTCTTACTACACCATACGAGCAAATACACTCTTCTTTTGAACGCGGTATCCGCCTCCCATATTGGCCACCGGTCTGACCGATCGACCGAACTCCTCTCTCGACACGTCCGCACTATTTACTTCGTCCGTTTCCAATCCTGTACGGGAAAAAGAAAATGAAAATTTTAACTTGAAAATACTCGCCTTTTGAGTGAAAAGGTTACACGGCCTTTTAAGAGATACAAGATGAGAAATAAACCGGCATACCAATCGGAGAGGAGAGCGCGGTCAATTTTGTAATATTGGCATCGTTTTGATGAAATAATCAGCATGTAGAGAAAGAGCGACACCGGCTTCGTACTTATGTACAACGCTTGCGCAACGTTAGACATTTTCATCTGATAATGCAACAAACTTGAAGCGAATACATAGCGATACGGTATCGAAGCATTTTCTAAAGGAATACTTGCAGCATTATATAATATATGCCACCGAAATAGATTAACGTATAAAGAAAAAAATTACGTTATTTCGAATACAAAATTTTCGTGTCTAAAGCCTCTTCAAATCGCAATTTAGTCTGTGGCAAATCTGTGCATAATGCCCGGGGAGAGAGTTGTGCCCATAATGGCCGGTGGCCTCAATCGAGGCTGGCTCCCACCGGAACACTTTCCCGACTCCGTCACAATTTCCGTGCAAATTAAATTCGAAATGAAATGCATACAATTTAGATTAAAATCGTTTCAAATTTAACATTTAACAAAATATCGAATACTTAATTTTCAGTCAAATTTTAATTATCGATTTACCGAGAGAGCGATTTGGGAAAATCACCTCGTCTAGAATAAACTTGAAATATTTGAAGTCGAAATAACGTACGGTAGCAAATAACGAACCAACTAGGTGGATGATGAAAAGATGAAATGAGAATTCATGCGGGTTAAGTTGCATCAAATGGAAAGTGGGAAACCGAATGCAGACAAAGAATTAAAAAGGGGGTACGAATTATTATGAACCCAACAATAAGTTTATGAACACCAAGAAAAAAACGAAGTTTAACGTATTTTTAAATATGTTAAAAGCAATTTATGAAAGTATGTTAAAATTTGAGAAACATCGATGAGAAGCGCGCTCCCCAGCGCGGGCTCGGTACGGGGCGGCGGCCCTATTTCGCAGCGTTGCGCAACCGCAATTAGTTCCGTTCGGGGCGCTCGATCGCTGCACCGATGTCCGGCCGGATAACGGGGTTGTGCAATGGGCACCGGCCGGGGAGCTGCGCCCATCTGGGTATTTAGATAAGTACACCGAATACGCACCTGATCTCTTCCCCGGTGGTCCGCCGGCGGTCTGCTCAGGTGTAGCCGCTCGGGTACCGGTACTGGCCGCCGTCCAACACGGCCGACTCCGCTCCGAAATTATCCCGCGTCCAATCCATTCTCGCCCGGTTACTCGATTCTAGTCACAGCCCAACTTGCCATTAGTAGTATGTCCGAGGTTAGGGTACTCTATAACAGTATTATGAGATAAATGAGGTTTGGGCGCTTACCTTTCCCGGTCCAGTCGGGAGGGTGTTCTCCGGGCGGCTGGTGTCGGCCGAATGAGGGTGCCGGGGTGCGCACCGGACCCGACACGCCTCGGACCCTGACAGCGCTATCTGTCCGGTCGATACCGTTGCCGGGGGTTGCAACCCTTCTCCAAATCTCATTGGCCGAAACCGGGGCACGTGTCCGAGGGGGATGGAACGATCAATAATTGCGTCTTTTCTCGGTATTAAATTTTGCCGCGGTGTCTGACGGCGGTATCACCGTTTTCCCGCATAGGGTGACCGTGAATATCCGAAAAATCATTTTTCCTTCGTATCGAATACGGATTTCTGATAACACAGTGAAAAGTAATAATCGAAATAATATCGATTACAGTTTTGACGGATGTCCGGTTTAGATATTGCACAACGTTACGACCGGTGTAATGATACGTACTCAAAGTCGTATTAAAGGCCACCAATTAAATATATTTGGGCGCATGACGATGTGAACACGATTAAAATAAGTCCGATAGTCTCGTCAATTTCGTGTGTTTCTGTATCATCTCGCGGGTTTGGTCTATTGCTAGACCGGTTTCGGCTGCACGCCATCTTCAACATGGCACAATAACATTAATAACATCAATAACACTTCAACATCAATAAAAATGTCTTTAAATAAAAATTACTAGATATAGATTAACTACGGCCCGGAGGGTGGTGCGGACATGTACTTAACTAAAGTTCGTTGGGTCCACTTGCACCGATAAACTAGCGCCCCCTGAGGGTGGTGCGGAAATGTACTTAACTAAAGTAACTCCGGAAAGCGCCCCTAACTAAAGTTCCACTTGCACCGATAAACTAGCGCCCCGGAGGGTGGTGCGGAAATGTACTTAACTAAAGTTCGTTGGGTGCACTTGCACCGACAAACTAGCGCCCCCTGAGTGTGGTGCGGAAATGTACTTAACTAAAGTTCGTTGAGTTCACTTGCATCGATAAACTAGCGCCCCTGAGTGTGGTGCGGAAATGTACTTAACTAAAGTTCGTTGGGTCCACTTGCACCGATAAACTAGCGCCCCCCTGAGGGTGGTGCGGAAATGCACTTAACTAAAGTTCGTTGAGTCCACTTGCACCGATAAACTAGCGCCCCTGAGTGTGGTGCGGAAATGTACTTAACTAAAGTTCGTTGAGTGCACTTGCACCGATAAACTAGCGCCCCCTGAGTGTGGTGCGGAAATGTACTTAACTAAAGTTCGTTGGGTCCACTTGCACCGATAAACTAGCGCCCCCCTGAGGGTGGTGCGGAAATGCACTTAACTAAAGTTCGTTGAGTGCACTTGCACCGACAAACTAGCGCCCCTGAGTGTGGTGCGGAAATGTACTTAACTAAAGTTCGTTGGGTTCACTTGCATCGATAAACTAGCGCCCCTGAGAGTGTGGCGGAAATGTACTTAACTAAAGTTCGTTAGGTTCATTTGCATAGATAATCTAGCGCCCCCCTGAGTGTGGTGCGGAAATGTACTTAACTAAAGTTAGTTGTGTGCAAACAAAAATATATCGAATAATTTAAAAAAATGCACACTACATTTTCCTTATCGTTTACTTTTTCCCTGAAAAATTAACCGAACGAAAACTTATAAGGGTTGTAGATGGGCAGCGTGTCCTTGTAGGAGAGAATTTTGGGGCGCCGTTTCCTGAATTTTGGATTTTCTTGAACGTCGTCCCAATTAGAACGAATTTCTCTCTTCCTATCTTCATATTGTTTGGGACGAGCCAGACGCCGTGGGTGAGGAACCAACACGAGACCATCGTTTATCTAGAAACGTCGGTCAGATATGTGTACATTGTAACGACAAACTGGCAAAAATAAGGCTGTATGAATGGCCTACAGTACGGTATGAATGAAAATTACCGGCAGCAACTGCATCAAAATAGTTTTTTGGAATTGGAATTTGCCGAGTTTTAACCGAGTTTAAATATGTTAAATAGGTCTACCGTAGCATCGCGAAGCACAGACTGGGTAACCATCTCCCCCTCGTCCTTCCTGAGCTCTTTTTGGGTGCAGCATCTCGTTCGCAGTAAGTGTTGTTTTAATTCCCTTCCTTTCAGTTTCCCACGTATTTCTCTTGTTTTTTTATCTGTCGTTAAAATGCGTTAAATTGTTATTTTGGAATTCCTCCAACACCAAGTTTCCATGTTACCAAGTTCGGTAATGCAATTTAAAGTTCTTATAAACGGTAAGAGATTGCACTTACCCGAATCCCGTTTTATATTCTTCTTCGGTTCAAAAATAGAACTTCCCAGACCTTCAAGTGAAACTGTCTTGGGTTTCACTTCTTTCCTCTTCTTTTTTCTTTCATAAGGGAAATTGAATATAGTGATTCCGCCTTCGTAACAGGTCACTACCTGGAAGGAAGGAAGGTTTATTTCATGCCTAATTACTTATAAATTCCTTACGGCCACTTATTTTTCATTTACACGTTTTTTTTCTTAATTTATTTTCTGTATTAATTCAGGGAAAATCGGAACCGAAACGTTTACGACTTTTTGTCAATAGTATAACCAAAATCGACAGTGAAGTTTCTATACTCCCTTTAGCCTATACGTTCGCTTTTTTAAATTTATTAAAAAATTAATCATATCGTAACATAATTCTATGCCAACATAAATTTTAAACACGATGTCATTATGTAAAACACCCGTTGTTGCTATTATATATGAAATAATATACATATGTATGCAATGTTAGTGGCCCACTACCAGAATACTAACTAATCATAGTCTATGCTGTACGTAAGGTTTTTTCCAAGGTTGTAAGTTGGTAAGCTCTTGTATCTGCCTAGTTTCAATCACTTTCATCTGATTGATGAATACCCGCAAGTCTTGGCCAGAGAGCCGTGTACTCTCTTGAGCATGTCCCGCCAACCGGAGGTGTACGTAATCGTTAATGGAATTAGGCGTTCGGTTTTTTTCATCAAACTGAATTCGTTCGCCACTGGGCTGGTGTTCGGCCGGCTGGCAAAAGGGCCTGTTCTGGTTCTGGTTCTCTTGGTCCTGACCGGTTCTCCTTGGGCCGGCCGATTCTGCTGTCCGCTGGAGGCCGGCAGCACTGCACTACAGTCCCATCCTAAGGCTCCAAACCGACCACAACACCAAAAACAGCAGAACTGCACTCCAATAAATCGCCAACAACGGACGAAAACTATAACTAAAATCTATTGAGACGGTCCACTACTTTCAATTCATGACTATTATGACATCAGTCACGAATTACTATCTCGTCTACATTTTAATATTATTTAATTAACTATTATTATTTATATCCTCCCAGCACGTACAATAGCACAGAATCCACAACTGACGTACACCGGTGCCACACTAATTCTCAGACGATGGCCAAGCACCGAAACCTGTCTGGTCTGTTTGTTTTAGTAATGATTGCGTCTATAATAGTGATATATTTTTAAAGGAAATGTTTTATGAACTTTCCCTAAATCCACGTTCAATACCCTTCGTTATTTTATAATATTGAGGTCGGTGGGAATACCTCAGTAATTTATTTTTACTCGACAAATTTCCATTGTAATTAGTCGCGACTTTCTATATATATTGTTCGTAGGACGACCACCAACCTTGGAGTGATCATCGTAGTCCACCACTTTCATGTTGAGGACCGGAGCGAGTCTCATGTTGACCGTAATCCTTCTGAGCAATTTGCCGGTAAGTACGTCCCATACGTAGAGGTCGCCGTCCTCGCAAATAGATATCACCTTCATGCGGGATATGGCGACGCCGTTCACTCGCCTGGACGATAACGATCGCGGGACGGTTATTAGTATTAGCGGGCTGACCCGAATTGAAACTATTGTGTGTACCGCTCTCGTAATTCTAGGTCACAAAAACTGGGCTCCACTCAGGTTGTGATCCTAAAAGTTGATAATGAAACAGTTATGGGTTTTAGCCATTCTGTATTCCGACGTATAATCATCATCGAATTTACAAAATGTACACGCCAACTATAGCAATTGTGAAGTACGTATCGTGGATATAGTTGATACACGTTATTTTTCAAGACGGCGAAGGTTCAGCGAGCTGTTGAACTTAGCGACAAGAACGATCCACAATAGGCGTCATGGGCTGTAAATTAGCGGGCGGGGAAAATTGCCTCAGTTGTAGAAGAAATCTGGGTTATAGACATTAGCATTAAATCAATACGAGTCAATGACTGGAGATAATATTGCGCAACCGGCATTGGGTCAAGTTAAAGGCGTGGCCCGACCCAAGTTTTACCCTCGTCTTATGTCCCCTTGCGATATTTCAGAGGGTAACGCGTCTTTGTAATATAACGGCACTTAAAAGCCTTCTAATTACCAACCGGCGTTTGGAACGGCCGCATCCTCCATTCATGATCGGGGCCCAGATGAGGACTATTGTCGAGTGGCGAGGTCAAAACGTGAACAATCCAGAAAGGACGTTATACCTTTCACAGCGGCATTGAGAATGGGCTCTACGAGAAATTAACCTTACTATAATAAGAGAGTTGCTACACTACACGTGCTGGAAGTGAACGTATATTCACGCCCACAGCGTAATTTATTAGTACTAATATCATTTATTGGAACGGGGTGGACTACCGTTTGTGTATTGACAAATTTCGTGAATTTTTCTTTACGATTTAAAGCAAATAAAAAATTTAATTCGGGCGATAACTGGGGCAGGCAGCGATGGCTGGGGAAAAGCCCAACCTATCAAGCTCGTACGCGAATAAATAAAATAATACATTTAAAAATGACTATGTAAATAGAAAAAACACTTATACCATAAATAACTAAATGCCTTTCAAATTCTCTTTGAATTTGAACCAATTTTTCTATTGGTTCTAACTTAGCGATATAAAAATCCGCAGTAATTCCGATGTTTAATTATTAAAAAAATATTTATTGTCTAAAAACAATTTAGACTGTTTTACGTCGACTATTCATGTAATGAAAAAGGTCTAGAAGGAAAATTTATTATTATTGAATTTGTTCTTATTGCTCTTGCATCTCGGTTGCAGTGGGGGGACTGCTGGAGTGCGCATGGCCTGGGCTATTGATCGCGACGAGAGCGAGTCCAAAAGCTTCCAGAACATTCGACGCACATGGTTTGTTCCAAGATAGATAAAATTGCGCAATGACGCGACATAATTGGGTGTCTGTACTGCGGGAGATTCCCGATATGGCGCGGTCCGAAGACATTATTCGAAACGTCCCTGAAGCACCGAAGAAATGTCCCTTTTTCGGTAATCTTACTTTTCAAGTTATAACTGAGATACATTTCAGATTTAATTTATTCAAGGAACGTTATATGGAATTTTTTCATCATATCTACATTTTCATATGAACCCTCCTCCTTCTTGGTTCCATAATTATATTTCATAACTATATTACGTATGTCTAATAAAAACTGTAATATCCGTTAAACCCAAATTGAGACAACTCGGCAAAGAGAAGAGCCTCAAAATAATCGCGTGAATAACACTGTAATTATTACAGCACGTGTAGCCACTTAACAAGGTTTTTTCCATAATACTAATCCTCGATCAATGTCAGCGATCATTATGAACAGGAATAATTCAAAGCAGCGCCACGGCGGCCAGAAAACGTGAAATAGATTGTATGCATTAATACATTTGATATGTCCAATGTTTTAAAAGAATATTGGAGACCGTAGAATGGATGCTGCCCCCATTGGAAACAGCGGCCCAGGGCCACTCACGCCTCTCCTAGTCCCGTTTACGCAACAATTTGCAATCCAGCATTGGACCGCCCCGCCCATGCAACCGATTGTTCCGTTCTTTTTTCCACTAAAGATTAGCGAATTAAAATTGTCTTCAAATATATATATGTATATATAATTAGTTTTATAATAGATTTATATAATTAATTTAATTTAAATTAAAGGACTAATTCGAATAAATTATAGCTTCTCTTTAGGATATGGAGACAACTACTGTTAGTCAAGATATCTAATTAATTTTTAATTCTTCCTAATACTAATGTTTTATGATACGAATATTAAATCGTTTCATGAAACATCTCACACGGTTACTGACCGAATACCATTAAATAATCTAATATGAACTATGCATTCCACGAAATATGTGTGATTCGAAAATGTCAAATAGCAAAACGTAGTCAAGCGAGTGAGAGATCCCGCGTCAGTATGTAATATGATCTCAATTAGCCACAATTATATACTTCGGTTAAATAACTCTAACAAAATTTAGTAAAATTATGAAATTCACGAATGTGAACTCGTACGAGGTCTCTATCCTCGCCCAAACAAACCGGGTCGCCTGACTCTCGCCTGGACGAATTGGGTCGCGCACTAATGTGACTCACCCAACGTGCTTCAGTGAAACCAACGACCTGTTATCGAACTCCCGACAGTTCCAGAGCCTCACGTAACCGTCACTACCGGAGGAGGCGATGAGCGGGGAGGCCGAGAACAGACACGTGACCTCTCCCACGTGTCCATACGCTATATCCTGTGGAAACGCAGCTCTCTTATTTAACCGGAAAAGATTATTAATAACCGCCTATAAGGTTATGGCCTTTTCTTCTATTGTTCAGATATGTGATACTGAATAACTGGCTTCAGTTTATTTCTAAACTGGAAAATCATTTAGTATACATTTATGATAAAAATATGTATATCATAAGAATTTTGTATTATCTTCAAGCCCCATCTAAGTTTGATGGCATAAAATTGTAGCGATTATTCTCGACAAGACGAAACTTGGCGAAACTGAATTTTCGGCCTCCAATGAAAAGCGGCGGGAATTTTGGCGGACAATGAAATTCGTTTTTTTTCCGCCCTTTTTTTCTCCCCCCTCCCTCCCCCGTATCAATATATAAGAGTGTATTCAATGTATTTGAGCGGTGAGAAGGGAGTTGCAATGAAAAACAGGGTCGGCGGTAGTGGGTAGGGGGTGTGGACTGCGCAGTGTGAACTCTGTATTGATCCGCGAACAACTCCCAATAACAACAAAGCGCGGTAACGCCCACCGCCAAAACATTTCCGCTTATTGGCGACCCATCCTGATGTATTAATGTCGGATAATAACGCACAAGCCTGTATCGTGAATATATTTGATACAAGACCTTTGACAAGAGATTTGATGCATGCTAAGTTCAATTAGCATGCTAAGCGCATCGTGTACAGTATTAATTAAGTTTGATGGTAGTTGGGTAGAATTTCAGTAACCGACGATGGTGCAAATTAGTCTAATTGGGAACAATCCTGCTTGCTACGGTGTATTATATATTTTGAATGTTAAATATCCTGGGGCGAATGCTCTGCTTACCGCAAGCTGAGTATTTTTGAGAAAATCGTAAACTTGAATTTGGCCGGCCTCGGTCCCGACGTACAGGAAGTCGTCGTCTGTCAGCTGAACGCAGGTGCCCGTCATTTCCAGCCTGTTGGTCCAAACGCACTTGCATTCTCTCCAATCGAAAACTGAATTATTCAATTACTCAATTTAATTACGATAATTTGTCCGATAGTTATAAAGGCATCTATGGGAATGGACAAATAAGATCCGGAAAGATCAGTCTTGCCGTAGGCCTAAGTTACAGAGCGAATACTACGGATGATGGCGAAGAGCTAAAACCAGCGTAACACCCTTCGCGGATCTACTTAGCCTATCTAAGAGTTAAAAAGGTAACAGGCAAAACAATATGGCGGGTCCAACAGAACTACCAAGCTCCACCTTCTCTTTCCCCCCTCTTAGGCTGGAGGTACCGGGGCTAACTATAACTTTTTATGTTATGAATGTAGGATATTGGTCCGGTTGGAAAATTTATTCCGGTGATTAAATAGGTTCACCTTTGACGAGGTTATCGAGGCCGGCGGAAGCCAGATAGTGTCGGTTGGGGGAGAGGGCGACGATTGTGTCAGTATGGCCGGTGTAATGCTTCCTGTCACGCTCCGTCCAGATTTCCCATCCTCTGAAAAACAATATTCTATATTATAATATTATACTATTTCATCTCTTTTTCACACCATCCGCAGGCTTAGTACACTTCAAAAACACTCCCGACTCCACTGGCGTCTTGTCATTGTCCAGTCCTGAATTGTTATCGATTATTATAGTTCGCAGTTTGCAATAATTCTGTGATTCGTGGATGAAAGACATCGGTACAAAATAGGATATTTGGAAACCTACCGAATTCAAACAATAGCACACCTCCAGAATAAAAGAGGAGAAATATATGCGTTCAGTAGAATCTCGCAGTGGTATTACATTGAATTGTTCTTTGGAATAGAAGCGACCGTTATTATTTTGCGTCCCAATTTGTTTCTTGCTGTTATTCTACTACTTCATCGAAACAGAAACTTGACGGACTTGAACTTTGCGCAACATACCTTTGACCCGTCCCGGGTCACCCCGGGTAGAAACCCGTCAAATATAGATATTTAGAGGCACTACAAATGCTCCTTATCGCCTGGCACCTTCCTTTTTTTAAACGCTTTAGAGATACGGAAAATTGGTATTTTAAACTGTCCACAGTGTGGGGGCTTATCGTT
Organism: Lethocerus indicus; assembly: GCA_019843655.1. Taxonomy (NCBI): domain Eukaryota; kingdom Metazoa; phylum Arthropoda; class Insecta; order Hemiptera; family Belostomatidae; genus Lethocerus; species Lethocerus indicus. Next base: position 16,745,315 of record JACDQD010000008.1, read on the forward strand.
TGACCGCCTTCCATCTGGGCTACAAGAGACGACGACCTCGCGACCTATTTCAGTCGTAACCAATCTTGAATACAATTAATGAAGTGTGGCGTCGAATGCAAGGGGCACCAATCAAGGCCGAAACTCTGATAAATACTCGCATACTCTAAAGTTAGTAGACGACTCGTCTTTAATGTTTTTTTTTTCAATAACTGCATTATTTACGAACTGTTAGTGAATTGATTGACTATTATCTGATTTTACCAGTCTTGCTGAAGCCTTGCCCGATGTACAGAGTTAATTTAACTCATTGCAGTAATTCCATTACCTTAAGGTTGTGTCTGCGCTGCCGGTGAAGAGATAATCATTGCCCGGGTGGAAAGCTGCAGCGGTAATGGGCTCCTCGTGCCCGTTCAGCCTGAACGGGAGCTCGGACCCAGTCATCAGGGACTTGAAAGTCACCTCAACGCCGGAGCTTATAGCCAACCAACGTCTGTTGGCCGCTATGTACGGGCTCGCGGCGAAACTGGAATAACACCCGAATAATGGCTCAATAACATACCCATAATAGTACAAAAGCGCGAGTCTATGTCCTTAGTGAAAGTAGACACAGTCTCTGTCCTGTGGAGTACTTTGGAATGCTTTGAACCCTCACTGAGTGTCTCCTCCAATATAAGCCAATGTCTTCACGGTTGCCCGCCATTTCGTTTATGATATTCGCTCAACACAAAAAGTACCGACGTTCAATGGGAAATTCATTGCATCGATGGTCCCAACCATCACTAATTAATATTTTATAATTTTTAAACGCTAGAATTTAAAAAATGATTCTACGATTCAAGGCCTCTGCAATATTTTCAATAACCTAGCCACCGAATAATTAGGATGAAAGGCAAAATCTAAAAGTGAAATCTGATTACACAGGGGTGATTCAAAACCCTTCTAAATGCGATTTCGAGCTAAAACAAATAAAGGTTGCCGTAGATTTCGTCTGTTTCTGTCTCCTCTCGCTGGTTTGGTCTTTTGGTAGACCGGTTTTGGCTGCTCGCCATCTTCAGTTGCGGTGTTAGTCGCTATTGGCACTTTGGATGTTTTTCGGGCATCCTCACTGCACTGTCACTGTCACTTCTACTGACAAGTACTTTTGGTCTAGCACTGATACAGAATCCACCTGTTTCTGATTTGGGCGCCATTACGAGTGAGTTAACCGCATACATTTTTAGAACGTTCTCCGTATCAAAGAGTCAAATAGGGCGTGACTCATCGGGCCGAGCCAAATTCCAAATTCCCGACAGCCTTCGGCATTTCATTTTTTTCATTTTTTGTCTCAGCGCTCCTACTCGGTTGACGCGGAGGACGACGCTGACGGATCCTGGCACCACTGATACTGTAAATTGGGGTTCAACGTAACCAGAGAGAGGAGACAGAAACAAAGGAAATCTACGGTATGCCAACCCAAATATCAATACCAACCCCAACAATAAAGGTCGGATGGAGTTGGTGGTAGAGGTGGAACGTGACCGGAGTTTTATGCAATGCTCGGCGGGGATGTTAGGATAGGGGGGGGATGTTCACGTGTTTCAGTTGGGAATGTAAGGGCTGTGGGTGGAGCTGACCTGCGGGCGAGGACTAGGGCAGTGTGGCGGCCGCAGTAGGCCCCGGGGTCTGCCGCCCCCGCTACCGCCCCCAGCACCCTGCCAACGTCGACCCGCCTCATCTCCGCATCCGGACCGGGACAGCTCACAGACGGAACCGCGCTTTTCGGCCTCTCTGTCACACAACAGTCAATTCAACTTCAATTATTAATTCTAGTCGAATCGTATCTGTTAATGATTGTTTAAGCCCGGGATGTTCTGCAAGTATTGCCCTTTAGCGCGCAATACTCGCTTATCAGGACCTCAGGTCGTATTATGCCCCTTTATTTTATCATCGCTCTTGCTATTTGGTCCTATGCTATCACCATTAGCATAGCAGTACCGGGTTCCGGGTTGGGTTCCGTACCCACCTTAAAATGGCTTAGAGTCCTTATTTTTTTCAAGAATCCCCAATAATAAATGAAGAGATTGGCGAGTTTAACATCCGCCGCTTGGCGGGCTGTGATCCCACTGTTTCTTTCGACAAAAATTCGTAATTTTAATAGTTTTGTTTATTTTATTCTCACTTTCGAAGAGTTGAACACAACTTCGTGTGTAAAATTCTAGGTTAATAATCCCGAATTAATTTTTTTTAAATATTGCTGCCGAAACCTTCAAAACCTGTCACATTTTCACGCAATCGCACTGGTATTACCCGAACATTAAATACCAAAATATAAATTTATAAATAATCTTCAGTAGAAGATGGAAACCGAAGGACGGAAACTGTTGACAAACGGGACCGGAGTCGAGTATACTATACGCCCGGTACGTGAAATATGTGTTCAGCCAACATGCTATTTCTCCAATTTGTATTTTAATAACTCTGCTTGTATTAAACGTAATGCGTTTCAGAATTCAACGTGAGTTTCAACTACGTTTGGTTTTGGACAACAACTACAGTTTCTCGCTGAAAGGTCAGTGAAATGAGTTGCGAAAAAATTGAGAAATATTTAACAGCAGTTTTTTTAGCCTCTCATAAATTTAAAGGAGATCAATGCTACCTCCTTAGTAGCGTGTATCTGGTATAAGCAGGTTTTAGATTTATACTTGATTTATATTTACTGATCTACATTTGCCATTCATCCCTTCCTATAGAGCTTTCCGTTTACTTTATTGTATTGCTCGTTATTCTTTTTTATTTACGCTCCTCACTGCTATAAAACCGTCGATAAATGACAGTACAGAGAATATTTCGGGGTTATATATTTGGGCGTCTCCTTATTATTTGTCGTTTCCAACCGGGGTTAACTTAATTTCTCGCCTACCTATTACAGGGGTGGAGAAACTCACCCTCCGGATCTGGCTGGTCCTTGGCGCTTGCGGGCGCCGACTTGGGCCTTCCAATCTTTTTGGCCGTCGGCTTCTTGATTTTCGTTCGGAGGGCCAACGGCAAAGAGCACTGAAAAGCGAGACGGGGGTTGAAAACAAAACATCCCTCCTTATTTTCCGTCCGCTTTCCTCGGCAGGTTCGATCGTGCCCCCCCCCCCCCCCCCGGACCACAAGCCGGTGGCGTCCCCGTCGGCAACAACCGCTAATGGGGTCATGTTATTTTAAAAGCGAACACAGCGGCGTTGCCAGTACCGCAGCTGCTGGCCGGAGGGGAAAGCGAGCGTTCAAAGTAGCGCGGAAAATCGCAATGCTACGAGTCGAGGAAGGGGAAATGGGCTTTGGAATCCACCAACTCAATAATATAGAGACGCATCGGTTGCGAACAGAAATTAGTATTTACTAGTCCATGAATGAACTTTTTCGGGACTGCTATCTCTTGGACTTGGCAGGTTACAGTTTTCCGCCATTCAAACTCTTTTATTTATTAAGTCCAGAGTTTCCGTCTCTTGTCAGTGGCGCGTGAACACTTTCACAACATACAATCAATTTTGAGGACTGTAAGCCCCCGATGTGTACAGCTAATACCACAGATCTCCCGAGCTTTGTCGTTTAGTTTTATACCCACGTAGGGTGGAGTTAGAATGCCGTGTTAGGCGGGCCCGTCGTGGGTGAGCTGCAGGGACTCGCAAGTGGGAGTTGATTCGCTATAATAACGCCTGCCTTAGATTGGCGTCTGTCCACCTTCGTGGAAATCATACCGCCACAGGTGGCCTGTCAACATGTACAGTTCGCGCTGCATGTCCTTGTTAGTAAAACTTGATATCTTCGACGATAAAAATAGACCCGGTCTGAAACCCGACAGGCGAGAGGACGGAGTCTATGTTTACCGTGATGTCTCGTGTAATTGCGCGGGCAATGCAGGCATTAATAAAATGATTTCCTCATATCCACTATCATGAAATACAAAACTTGTTTCTAATCAACTTATTTTGTTAGATACTTGACTCTTCCAATCCTGAAGAATGTGAACTGAAACTTACTTTGGCTTCCATTTTGAAGATAGCCTTGTCGAAAGCTTTTCTCGTCTGCATATCTGTGCGCACGGCCTCGATGGCCGCTCTCCAGTAGGGGCTGACTTTTGCCGCCGCCACTGCTGTTTTCTTGTCGAGCGCCGCGAAAATCGGCCTGTTTATCCACAACGGTAGGAGCTCTATCTGGTGAGCGAAACGCGAGAACTTTCAATTTCAAACCAACACAACAGTTTTCTCGATGTGTCCTCTCGCCATCCTCGGTAGTTCTTTCTGTCAGTATTCCGGCAAGTCGCCAGTATTGGTTGCTTGTTGGGCGTCCTGTCTGTACGGCCACATCACTTTTTTCAGACAGAACGAGCTACTGAAGGTGGCGAGCAGCCGAAACCGGTCTAGCAAAAGGCCAAACCGGTGAGGACAGACGGAAGATCGAGAAAACTACGGTCTGAACTCTTCAAAAGGGCAATTTCCTTCAGTTTTGGCTTCGTACTTGCAGTTCTTAGGTTAATAATGACTAAAAGGTAACAAAAGAAATCTAAGTTACCCTTTTGGATTAGGAAAGTCCCAGTCCTGGCATTAGAAGCATGGCTGTTGGTGTTCGTGCCCGAGCATTGATACATTGTCTAATATATTCATATCAGATACTAAGTCGTGATCGCATTTGTAAATAAGTGTCTGCGTCCTCAAGGAATACGTACTATATTTTCAAAATATTTCGCGTTCGTGCTTTTCAGACATTAGACGGTAGATGGACGGGTTTACATAATTATGAAATTATGAGACTTACGCGTTGTTCGGACGAAATTGCGACGAAGATAGCGGGGTGTTGGGAACAACGAATTGATGTTAACTGTTGCCGAAATCAGAATCGTGAAAAAGGAATGGAAAGTTGGTTAAAAAGACAAGCGTCATTAGATATCAGAATGATCTCAATCATGTTCTGTCTCCTCCCAGTTATTTGTGGTACCGAACATGTCAATTCGGTGTTACTGAGGAAAAACCGCAGAAGAAAATAAAACAGACGGTATCATAAAATACCCCATTGCGAAACATAACAACACAAAACAAATAACGAAGCCACTTCACTTGGGATACTAGAAATGAAACACTTTTAATTGAACACAAACGATGTGTCGGCCGGGCAAAAGCTATTGTCGCCGGAGAAATGATTCTTTTCTCCGATCATGTCATTCACGTATTGATACGAGCCCAGCCTCGCGCCGCCATGTCTGCCTACCGCCTCCTTAATTTATCCGCGCAATTAAACACAGATTTAGTTGTAGATCAAATAACTTGTTGGTGTTTTTCCAGCCTAACCCCCTCCCCGGCACTCGCTGCCCCTCAGGAAAAGAATCTCTCGCCTATTCTCGTCAGAGACTTGTCCCTTCGCCAGATTTGGAGCGCGGCATCAAATGGACAGAGCGGCCAATCGCCAAACCACTAGCATAACTTATGCACTAATTAGTTGACTACGGACTTCGTTCAATCAGATACATATTCGGGGCGATAATACATAAACATCTGGGTCAAACCAATGTTTAATTAATATCTGTCAGTTGTCAGCTAGTGACAAGGAGCGACAAGTTATCTAGGATACTTGCGGTTTCTTCGCCATCATCGGTAGAATTCCGTTAGCAATATTAGAATGTTATGATAATTAGTTGCTAAAAAAATGTATCGACATAAGAATGGTTGAAGATCCCACCTCATATATTAAATCTTATATATTGTTTCTTCCATTGTGATTACGTTGTTTCCATAATAGGACTGCAATATTATAGAGTTTAAATATGCCGAGGGTTCCATGGACTTTACCGCCTTACCTGGTTCACTCCGGTGTCTTCAACTTCCTCCTCCTTTTTCTGGAGTTTTCCCTTCTTTTTTTCCTTCCTCTTTTCTTCCTTCGGTTGAGTTTCGGCCAGTTTCTGAAAACTCCTCAGCAGTTTTCCCCACTCGTTCATCTTATTTTTCAGATTGATTTCCGCCGGTGATTTTTTTTCGGGCTTTGCCTTTCCTGTAAATCAAAGGCAATTATTATTGCCCTGTTGTGACAATTAAAAGACATAATAGTAAACTTAATGAAACTGGTTCTAATATACGAATAGAATCAGTGATGTATACGGGGGGGGTAGGGTAGGCAATGATTTAACGCACCAGACGCCATCTGTCAGGAAGTGATTGAACTAGATTGTAATTATCTGATCTGTGACCTTATTTCTGATAGGCATTCTGTTATAGTATCTGGTATGCACGATTGGACTGTGTTTTGTCGCACAAATATCAATATTTAGCAATAACAAAATTATATTTAGGAAACAAAAATAACGGTCCCCTTACTCGATTTAATCTTCTTTTTCGTGCCCTCTTTGTCTACTGGATTTTCAGACCCTTTCTGATCTCCTTCAGTTTTAGCAAGTTCTGAAAAAATGAAAATTTTGTAAATTTTTGGTACTATCCCAAATCCTCTTCATGAGACAGAATGAGGCATTTGTTTATCAGGAATTATAATATTGTGTTTCACCTTCTTCAATTCGAATCATTCTTTTAGCTTCCTCTTCCTGAAGCCTGGCTGTTGCCATGTTGTAAACCCTCCTTTGAAGTGTTCCACCACCTATTTTCAGGAGTACTGAAAAATACATTGTATAAATTAAATATTATGGATTGAGCATGGGATTCCAGTGCATATCATGTTAAGACAATTTTATTTTGCTAGTCAGAGCAGTTATGTTAGCAATGTCAACCCCATAAGATTTAACCTTTAATTTAGATACTTTATTTGGAACATTTACTTTTTTAATTTAATTTTTTGTAAATAGTTTAATTTAATGAAAATTGATCACCTGTTATGACATTAAATGCCTCCGTGTGTGATAAATTGCATATCCAGTCTGAATCTCTTTCCATCACCTCTTTTAGTTTTCCCACAGGAATTGTCCTGTTGTCGTCAATCGGGACTGTGTCATAGAGTGAGTTTGTGTACCTTGAAATATTAGAGTGTTTTAGAATCTTTGGAATAAAACACAAAACTCTTATAATAAAAAAAAAGTGTAAAACTTACTGGGAGCAGGCATAAAGCATGTCCTTAGTTGGTGGGCCTATATAATTTGTTAGATGTGCAATGGTACTGGTACTCATAGTTGATACACATTCTAGTACAAAATGTAATTTTTCCACCCATGAAGTCCTTACAAACCAACTTTCCAAAGAGCTCAGCCTGCTGTTGAATTGTTTCAATTCATCTGCTTTGTCAGGCTCAAAAGAGATAGTTTGTATAGCCAAAATTGGTTTTTGACCTAAATAATACAATTAATAATTAATGCGATACAGAAAATAGTTCTTAAAAACATATAATTTTAAGTAATATCTTAGTATCTATATTATATAGTTTAAAATTCTGTGATTCATTTCACATACATTCAATGTCCACCTTTTCTTGAATGTCAGGATACTTAAATACTGAAATCAATTGAAATATTAATTTAAAGTATACTATTATTAACTTAAGTAATATATTAATAAACAATAAATTAAATTTTTAATTGGCTGAGAAATTGTTTCTTCTAGATACTTTTTTCCAATTACATTGATAATATCTATAAAAATATACACTAATTTTGTTACAATTTTTTTTAAATTGTTACCTCTAGATTGAGTTTCTTCATTTTCTGTTTCATTTCTTGCATTAATGGCAATGACTGAAAGAAACAAAATTGAGATTTTAATTTTTTATGTAATATTTTATACTTAATAACTTGCATACAGTTATTAAGAACAATAAAAATATGTTTGTATTCTTTTTAAGTAAAAAAGAACCATTGTTCTATAAAAATGTTCAAGAGGATACAAGACATATATAGGATTACTACTGTTTGAATTATTAATATCTTCAATTTATGATTATCCATTTTTAAAGATGTAATTGTATATTTGCATTAATATTACCTTTAGTCAAATGATCACTGGATTCACAACTACTATTTTCTGAAAAAAAGAAAGTGAATAACCTTCAGTTTAATTCAAACAATTATAAAGGAAAGAAAATGTATTAGTGAAGTGGACAAAAATATTAATTCATGAGTTAACTCAATCTTGCAGCTTAATGCAATTACCAGATAAATTGGGAAGTAGGAGGAATGGTGGCTCTTCCATATATAAAATCATTTACAAATATGCTTTCATTTTTGTAATCTGTTTTAAAATAACCGCTATTAGAACAGGATATCTAATTACTTGAATTTATATCATATGATTATCATAAAGATAAAAATGAATATCACTGCTTTAAAGATGATGATCAATCATGATGCTATTTAATATATATTTATACTAATCATTGACAATTATAATTCTTTTATAGACAATAATAGCTCATTTATTGTAACATTATTTTTCGTCAGTAATAGGAAGTACAGAAAAAAGCATGTTCTACTGCTCTTATTATTTGATTATAAGTATAGCAGCATTTACATTTCAAATTGTTACATCCAGGTGCATAGGTTTTTATTCCTCATCTGTCCCCATGCTGAAGATAGTCAAAAACCTGTTCAGGACACCCGTTGGCATAGGTTCAAGGTTTAATGTGACTGATGAGGTCGGAGGATGTCATGTGGTTAGGTCTAATAATTGGTCATAGGTATTCCTTATTGGGAAGAATTACATACGTCCAAAATCAGTTAATGAACATTTCAAAAAGTATAATAAAATACACATGTTCGCGTGACATTCATTTTTTTATTGAATCTCGTTATTTTGTTGTCTCTAAAACATAGCATAGGCACTGGAAGAGTAATTAAGTATGTTATAGCTTATAGTTTTTACCTTGTTGTCTTTGGGAGAATAGTGTTCTTCCTCTAGGGTGCTTGGCCAGACAATATCCCGCGAGGAGTAAAGTTCGTCTCAAAAATAGGTAAAATGATTGCACGATCAATTTCTGTGTTTTCGTTCATTTGATTTTTAGATAAGATCCACAATATAGAAATTTAACAATATGGTTTCGTCGAAACTGTGGTACGACTTACCGCTCAGCAAGACTGGAGGTAAAAGCAAAGAAACATTGTTTTGAACGGATCATACGGGTAATTAATTGAGTTATTTGAAACTCGTATGTAACCCTTAAACAGGAAGATAATTCTTATAAAATACGAATAAATTAAATCGTTCCAAATATTTACAGGTGGGTATACACCAGACGTAATTATTTGTTCCGGAGACTATAATTATTATGAGAGCGCTCGTAATATTTTTATTGGTTAATTATTACATATGTCCAATCGTAGAAAACTAATCATTGCGACGATGCTTTGGGTTTATTTATGTTTTATTATTTTCGGTTAAGGCGTGACCACCATCTCGGTGGCACAATATTTTGGATCGGGGGCCGAGTCGGTAGCGCCACTGCCTCTTGGCCCTCAAACAACCGCATAGAAAAGAACCTGAACAAAACGTCAACTCCGTAATGGCTTTTAGTTCGTAGTTTGTATTTGTGGTTGAAGTTTGTTTGTGTGTTCTACCGGCCTTTTTTTTCCCGGGTGCTTGACCCGCCAAGTTCTTGCGTCCGGCCGTGTGAAGAAGTTCGTCCAAAATGAGCAAGTACACTTACTCAACTGCCAATTTGACCGACAAAGAACTCAAGGATCAGGGCAACAGACATTTCGGTATGAGAAAGTACGAAGACGCAGTGGCCTGCTATACAAAAGCCATAGTGAGTCGTTTTATTTGACTAATTTTGTAGAGAAACTAAGGGCAGTTCTTTATCCTTGAAATTCTAATAATCTGTTATCCTCCGTTGTGCAGATTAAAAATCCTACTATGCCAATATACTTCACGAACAGAGCCCTTTGCCATTTGAAACTGAAACGGTGGGATGCCTCCTGTCAAGACTGTCGGAGGGCACTGGACATGGATTCAACACTAGTCAAAGGGCACTTTTTTCTGGGCCAAGCCTTATTAGAAATGGAAAACTACGATGAAGCTATTAAGCACCTTCAAAGAGGTAACAGAGTCCTAATTCTGCAAGAAGTGTTTTATTATTCTTTTTGAAATGCCCATGTTAATCCATGGGGTTGTTTGTACAGTTTTAGCGAGTTAAATTGATATTATTTACTGGGACCTATTTAAGTTGCCGTGGCAATGGTTCCATTTTGTATAATCCCATATACCACCTTTCCAATTCTCAAACATATTTAAAAGAATGTGCGATTATTTTAGTAATCAAAGCATATGTTTCAATGTCTTATATGTCTGATAAATACTATGAACATGTTTAATCTATTAAATTTTTGTTAAATTAAGAAAATATTAATGTTGAGTCTTTGATGTTATGTAATTTTATTGTTTTTGGAAAATTTGGTAAATATTGTGCATTGCATATCTTCAATTTTCATTTATATACCTCCTAAGGGAACAGGTTAAGAGAAAAGGTTTTGTGCTGACTGTCAAGATTTGTATTTACTAAATTGCTCAGTATGCCATAATATTTTTTACCTTGAGCCATTTTTTTATTTCTGGTCTTAAAAAACACAGACTTATTGATTTAATATTAATTATTTTTTGCAATCATATTGTCAAATCATTGAATAAATGTTTAGGATAAATTAAATGCTGTTATAGATTGTATTGCTAAGAATAATTTCTCTTTAACTACAAAAACCTTTGTGAACATTTTCATATTTTAAATGACCTTGGTAAAAGCAGTTATCATGTTTATATTTTTATATATTTATTATATATATATTTATTTATTTTATATATATATATATATATATATATATATATAAAATATATCAAAGACAGTTATATTATTATTGTTGCATATCAATATATATGAATGCTGATAATTATAAAATGAAGAGAAACAGAAATAACAAGAAAATTAAATTAATTGAGAAATTGGAGAAATGCAATAATTGCCCATGTACTCTGTTTCAGCTAACGATTTGGCAAAGGAACAAAAACTAAATTTTGGTGATGACATTGCCAGTCAGTTGAGGATAGCCAGGAAGAAACGGTGGAATGTTCAAGAAGAAAAGAGAATTACACAGGAGATTGAATTATATGCAAGTACTTTATTGAAGAGTTGATTAATTATCTGAATTATTGAAATAAATGTTCAAGTATGTATTGGACCAAATTAGTATATTGGCAGTGTTGATCTGTGAGGCTGAGGTAATTGAATATAAATAACCCCGTATAAATGAAAGTTAAAATTTTACAACTCATAAATAGAAAAATAAAATTTCATAGACCGCTATTCAAACTGACTGCTAGCATCGGTATATAAACTGTTAAGGAATGCTTTTGCAAAATGATGTCTGAAACATCAAGAGATCTAATTACTTTTGAAACACTTATCAGTCTATCATTATTCTTTTTTCTCATTGTTGTTTTTTTAGTAGAATGGTAGATATGGAATGTAAGAATATGAAGAGAGACACAAAGACATTGGCATTGTTATCTTAAAATGCTGTAATGATTATTGTTGTATAGGTCAAGTGTACATGAAAATTCAGTATTGATGTCATAACCCTTATGTTTACTGTTGTTTTCATTCATCGAATATAACAAAATTAAGTAATTTATAATTTCTGCCAGACATATTTAACAAAATTGATCCACGAAGATGCAGACAGGCAACTACAGGAAGTAAAACAAAATATTGCAGGCCTCACTTTGGAAGAAGTGCAGAATAAAATAATGGAAATTGAAACAAAATGTGTATGTATTAAAGTTATTTATGTTCATTTGATGTAATTAGTTTTTCTATGTCGATAACTGAATTATTTGTTGTTTTTTTTTGTGCTTGTTTATACTGGAAAAAGGATAATAATGTGAGTGAACTTAGTGCATTATTTGCAAAAGTGGATGACAGGAGACGGGTAAGTTGGCATTTTTATTTACACATTTTACCAAACTAGCATGATATTCATATATCATATAATTAATAAAAATTATAAACTAGATAATCGATAATTTAAATTTTGAAAATATAAGAAAGTAATCTGAATTCTAGACATATACATATCAATTATGAGTAATTCTTTAACGTATTGTGTGTTCATGACAAGAACTCATAATTTTTCATCAATATAAATTTAAATAGATGTCACTTTTGTGTCATCTAATATATATATATATATATATATATATATATATATATATATATATATATATATATTTATTTATTTATTTATAATTAATGTATTTTTTTAATGTCATTTTAGAAACGCGATGTGCCAGATTATCTCTGCGGGAAAATCAGTTTTGAAATATTGAGAGAGCCTGTTATTACACCCAGCGGAATCACCTATGAAAGAAAGGACATAGAAGAACATTTACAGGTAGGTTATAACTTTGTAGTTAAGTTTAGGATTTAACTATCCTAGTTAATTGCATATGTTATTATTGTTTTCCTTTGTCCACACTGCATGTGAAAACAATTTGGGATAATACTCGAATCATACTTTTAGAAATTATGTTTTAATTCCTAAGATAATATTGACTATTAATTTTAAATTGATATTTCTTTCAGAGGGTTGGTCATTTTGATCCAGTGACCAGGGTGAAACTAACTCAGGACCAATTGATACCGAACTTTGCAATGAAAGATGTTGTCGATGCTTTTATACAGGAAAATGAATGGGCACTTGATTACTGACTGCACGCACTGCAAGCACATGCCACCTACTTAATTCTGTGTATCGCCTTTTTTTGATTGGTTCAAATCGAAGAAAAACAAATCTCTCCAGATATTCTCAATGGCGCTAACTGTGCCAGATTTATGTATAGAAATTCTTCTAGCAGAAATTATTTTAATTATGAGAAATTTAATTGGTAACATAATTACATTTTTTATTTTGAAGTTTTAGGTATAAATTTCGAATCTTTATTATTGATTTGTAAAGTGTATATACTTATACATATATATATATATATATATATATATATATATATATATATATATATGTTTATGGTTGGAAATAAAAATAGTAGTTGGTTATGTTTGTTTTGTTGTAGTCTTTAAAATTTTCTGTTGTAATGTCAATTATTTAAAATGAATTTTAATATCTTGCTTTGTATATTTATTCTTGAGTGTATGAATGTTGCCAATTCCATTGATTGAGAAAATGCTGCCAGTGTCACGTAAAGTCAGAGGTCCGAAAATTTAATTTTTGTAAATAGAGAAGTGTGTAAATATTCTGAACTAAACTTTATTTTACTTTTTAATGAGGGCTTATGTATGAATTAATTTAGCACTTATCATTTCTATGATATGATGGTATTTTATACGATGTGTACAGCATATATAGGTCTGACTACTGGGTCTTACTTTTATTAAAATTGGCTTCTGTGTGTATTTTTGGCCATTCAGTAATTCAGTTACACTTATTTCCCTGATTGAGCAATAAATGCGGAGTTTAACTTAGTTCTGAAAAATAACTGTGTGAAATTTTGCGTGAACCTAGTATTTTTATTATATTTATTGTTTCAATTAGTTATGAAATTATGGTATTTTGAATTTGTTAAAATTTGTGCATTTAATTTTAACAGTTGCATTTTCTGTGAAATTCATTTGTGCTGTTAAAACCATAAGTTACCTTTCTATTATCAATTCAATATTGATTTGTTATGTATACTTTATTTTTGACTGCGAGTAAATTAAATTAACTTGTTTTATTTTATTTTTTGTAAGGTTTGATGTTTCATCTATATAAATATAACAGGATATTTTATATTTGTTTGAATATTTTCTTCAGCTGGTGCATTCTGTTCACCTAGATCTTAACTAAAACTATTTTCTAGAATGCTGAATAAAATTGATAAAAAGTTTTTTCTTTTTTGTTTACTTTATAATATTAAATAATCTACAGTCAACATATTTTTAATATCATGGGTTGTCATAGAGGTTTAGTAAGACAGTAATATTTGTTGTCTTATTTATAATAATTATTGTTAAATTATGATATAATATATTCATGAATGTGTATTATAATAATAAGATATAAACCATTGGCTGGAAAATGTTCTCTGTTTAAAGTTATTTCTATTTAAGATTATTTCATAAAGTTGAAACAAAGTATATTGGTACACTGTGACAGTTTAATGTAATAATTTTATTTATGAATTCAATTCGGATATATTAATTAAAACATTTAAAGAAACGTGTAAAGAATATTAGATGAAAGCCCAATTGTTACACTGAATGTTGCAAATAAACAAAGTACCACTTCTATATATAAATTTGTGTTTATCTTTATTATAAGTATCAATTCTTTGAAAGGCATTCTGCCTCTGTCCTTTTGTCTTCTGCCAAATAAAATATACATTTATTTCTCTCCAAGCAGAATAAAATTATATTTTATGACCCAGGATAAAAGTATATTTCAGTAAACATCCAAATGAACTCATTAATAAATATTCATAAACAATAAGGTATGAGTCACAAATATGTCGAGTCACAAATATGTCGTTTATTAGTAATAATTGGAATCATACTTCCATTTCACATACATTTTTATTCTACCTCACGGCAACAATCACACGAACTATACCACTTGTACATTATCTACAATATAGACAAATAATAATCATACAAAAAACTGTTGATATCGCTTCTTGTTAGGGTGGTATATATAATACAGAAATCATCAAGCGACCTCAAAGCAATGAATATACCTTATTCATTTTTCTTAAGAGCTGATGACATGAATGAACTAAGCTTATTTTATTTTTTTTATTAAAAGAAGTTTTAACAGTTTGACCAGACAGAATATTTTACAGGTTTTCTCTACATCTATTCAGTAATACTGTTAATGGAATAACCTTCATTTATCCCTTGTTTATCTTGTCAGGGAAAATGTCATAACACTAATAAATTATTATAACCCATCCATCTGTGCTTATCCTAATTAACTTACACTGTAATTGTATCATTAGAAATTGTAGTAGCCTTATGCGTTACTAAGAGTTGATTACTCCTAACAGGGGCTAGTCATAGTAATATGATCATAGAAACACGGGCTACTTTATATGAATAACAAAATATATACTATTTCATTCATTTGATCCTCATTGGAAAGAAGAGTGTTTTTCAGCGATTAATACATCAGTTCAATTTCCCAATTGACATTTGATTATTTTTTTTTTTTACAGGAATGAAGAAATAAATTCGATGAGTTACTATTTCATTGTTGAATTTCTAACTTCCACAAAGTGTGAAAAAATATTTCCTTCCAGATTACAAAGTAGTTCAGTTCATTCAGTTCCTAGCTCATAATAAATAAGGTTCTTGACTATTATACATTTCTGGGTTATACAACATATATCATAGGCAGTTATGCAAGTTAGCTTCATAGTGTTAAGTTAGCTAATTATCAAACCAATACTTTGTACAAGGACAGACTTTATGGAAAACTCAATGTTTGAGTCTGTAATAGGTCTGTCATACAATAGAGATATTTCTATCTCAAACTGTTTTCTGTTAATTTACTGTTTGTTAGAAATGTTCAACAAAATAATAGCATATTTCAAATTGTTAATTCTTTTTTTTTAGTCTTCAGATTAAAATATAAACATATTTTGTTCACGATTGAGTTCCAGTAAAACATGTTAATAGATACATGTGATGAAATTAACTCAAATGAAACAAAATATATAGCTGCTTCCTAAAACATTTTCTAAGACATGGCAGGAAGAACCACATTTATTATTACCCCATGGAAACAGTATAAATTTCTATGTAAGATTCCTGAAAATTGAAAAATAATCTACTTATTTATTTTAGGGAAGAGAATTTTATTTGGTAAAAATAGTTCCCAATTACTATTTTTAGCATTTCTTTCTTATAAAAGCTTCATTTGCATTTAATATCGTTATAAATACTTTTTTTATAGTTGACATATGATGTTGTGTATTAATCAACCTGATTGTCCACATTTTGTCCGTTTAAGTTCTATATCAAAAACTGATAATATGGTTGGTGGTATAATGTAGCTCAAATATTAAACAAATGCAAATTACCAAATTTTTTGTAATATTAATGTGACTGATAATTGAGACTGATAATATTTTTGAGACTGGCTTATAACTTCTGTGACACATTAAGGCATAATGGATTATTACATGAAATAACTATTAATGATATTGCAGAATCAATTTTACAATATAAAATACATTTTATATAATTAGAAACCAAGAAAGGTTGAGAATACTGAAAGCATTCAACTCAATCCTAATTCTATTATTAAATTAATAAATCTACTTCTTATAACACATTTAAACAATCATTTTCTTAGCAAGATAAACATCCTATTTATTAATTCATTTGTAGGAGCATTTAGATCATATGTAATAAATACAACAGTAAATTTATATGATAAATAAATAACAGAATATCTCCATTCACTATAGCAAAATGCTGTGGCTCATGATTCTTCAATTTCTAATTCTGCAGGAAATTTCATAAATGAAAGGTTACCTTTTAAGATGGTAATTCATTATTACTATTATTAGAAGTTTAAACAAAGTAAACATTTTGAATGCATGTGTTCAAAGATTTAGTGTACTAAACATTTTCACAGAAATGAATTAGAGATACAATACAAAAAATATATTTGGATTTCTAGTCATTTAAGGTGAATTTTTCGTAGCAAATTTTGTTTTAAATTTAATTTGAAGACTTTCCATAAAAAATCTCTAGGATAAAATACATCTGTGGTTAATAAGGTTTCATACAAAATTATACTATCAGTTATAATCATTATCTCAAAATACCTTCTTTGTGTACCTATTTGAAGTTATTAAAACCTTTAAATGCATATTGGTTCATTATAATGGCCTAAATCACACTTTAATGAAGGATTTAGTTATAATAATTTATGAAAATTTGGATCAAACTTAGTACTATTATGCTTTATAAATGGGAGTTTGTAAGTAACTCAATATCCGTTTAATGAAATGCCTTAACCAATTTTAAAATCTCATTTGACATACTTGATTATCATTATGTCAGAATAAATGGGATACACATACAATGAGCTTTATTTCGGCTGATATTTCTGATTAATTCCAAATGTTAAATATTATTTCATGTGCACATATATCCCAAATTACTTCTAACATTATTTTCATTACACATTCAAATGACAAAAACTGTATTAGTTAGTCTCTTTTTATATTGTAAACCTCAATAAGTACCTGTAAACCAAATAACTTTCAATGTTATTTTAGATTTGGTAAATGTTGAATTCATTCATTGATAATTTCTAGTAATATTAACGTTCCTTCACTAATTTACACTTAAATATTTTACTCCCATATTTATTTCAGACTTCTACAATGCTCTAATGTAGCTTTTGTAAAGAAAATATGCAATATTCTCTCTTGAAGATCTTTTTCTAATCAAATAATATTTCAATTTAACATTCTAAACATCCAGCTTAATAATTTATAAATGCCACTTCAGTATTAACGCTAACTTCTACTTTAAAATTCTTCATTTAAAATTTATTCCTCAGTTTGTTGTATAGAACTGTTAATTTTGTTATTAACAGGGAATATTATAATAACACGCTAAAGCATTACATGAAATTAAGTTATACATTCTAGGTATTTATTATTGTTATGTAGTATTATTACTATTCATTATAAGAATTTATGCAACATTAACTTAATTAACAAGTACAAATATAGGTTAGTTAGGATGATTCACAAGGTAGATAGACAACATAAAGTTAACAACTAATATATTCCAATAAATAAACCTGAGGTATAAATTCCAAATACAAGAACTAATTGGTAAGCTATCAATCAACTGATGTGGACACAGTGTGTGGTCCAGTAATATTTGACTATATTTATTGACTGTGGCCAACTGGAAGGGCCGGCCCAACAGCAAGAGATTCTAGTATTTTTTTTATTTATTTTAGTCAGAATTTGTATGTAATTCGATTGTTGATCATCCAGGACAGATTTCTGGCAACGCTCTATCTATTCAGTTTTAAAAAAAATATGGAACACTGGTTTCTCATACACCTAAGAGCTCTTAAATTCACTATTCATTCTTTGGAAAATATAAACAATATTTATAGAGTTTAATTTCATATTTACACATCATTTAAAAGGTAATCAATTCAAAAATTTGATAAATCGCTGCAAAACCTGTCAAAAATAATCTTGGAAAAATGGAAAAGTTACTTTATAAACTTATAATACATTCCATTTTTCAGCATACGCGATCGATGAATCTCACCGAACATATCTTGCAATAACATCCGTTAAGAGTTAATTTTTCATTTAGAGCAATGCCAGACAAATGCAATTCATTCAATAAAGAAGGCACCGCAAAGTTTTCAAAATTTATTTATGGAAATATCTATTACTGTTTAATCAATTCATTTGGACCAAATGGACGAAAATAAAGAATATCCCCCTCGCCCGAAAAAAGCGCCCGATGCAACAACGAATTCTAATAAACGTTTAGAAGACAAACAATTATAATAACAAAGTACGAACGTAAACGAATACAATGAATATATGGAAGATACAGTATTACGAAATTGGTGTTAATGGAAGACTTTATATTTGCACCGAATTTCATTATTTTCTACAATTATATACATTAAGACTTTTACAAGATTATGTTACAAGTTTTTTTTCATACTTTTTACAAGCGAAACTCAATTGGAAACTCAATCGGAATTATATCTGTCGTATTAGGTCGGGGATTAAAGATTCGCGCCTACATCGATAACAACGATAACAACGATGGTCGAAACACGGATAATAACAAACAAACGACACGAATGCACTTACTATCTGTTACTAGATTTGGCATCCACTCGGAAAACTGGGAGACAACGTCAAATTCGAAATCGTACGCTTACATAATAATTCGTATCCGGGAATAAAAGCGAGGAAAAATGCGGTCCAGATGTTTATTTTACTTGGAAGAATTTCATTTGTTTTCGCGTGTCGGGTCAAATTTACAGTCGAACTGTTTCTTTTTAAATTCGGCCAGCTCGACTAAACTAACCGAATAGTTATATCGTAGTCGGAAACTATCCTCGGTTCAGATATGTACAACCTCAATGAAGGAAGGAGTTTTAAAGTAGAATATAATATCAAATCAACGGGGAAAACTCGGTTAAATATCCTCGTTCCTTATTTACCGGATGTACTCTTCAATCCGAAAACGAAAGATTAACCTAACCGTCGGCTCTGGAAACGGATTATTATTTTTGCCGAAAATACCACCGGGAAATATGTCGTACCACCGACGGCCAGAGTCGAAAATACAAGTACGAATCAGCGCGGGGAGCGTTTATCGTCGGCGGGCTGTGGCGTTTACCCGACCGATCAAAGTCCGGACAGACCCGGGCTAAGCGTACTTCTATCGTAAAACCCTTCCGCCGCCAAATAAGTAGAGTCCAAATGCATTGATATAAACAATCTTCTGAAACTTAATCGTTCTGCAGGTTGGAAGGACTGAGAACGAGCTCTTTGGTTTCCTGTTCACTGTCGTGCGGATGAAGGAGCGGAGAGCTCATGGCACCCGGATTGGAGTAAAAATCCAGGTTTTCCGAGTCCTCTTCGTCGATACGGGAGACGACGTGATCGCGGGTGGCGAAGTCGGAGGCGTCGAGGGAGTCGCCGAAGGTGAGGGTCGACTTGAGCCTGGCCAGCCGCTCGGGGTCCTTGAGAGGAGCTGGAGCTGGGTGGCTGCCGGACCCCGACCGACCCGAAACGCCCCCGCCCCCACCACCACCGCCCCGCTACCGCCCCGCTGCCCACACTGCTGCCTCCACCAGCGCCAGGCTCTGGTCCAGCGCGAAGCTGTCTTCGCTGCTCAACGACGGGATGTCATCGAAGCTGCCGCCCTCTATTTTCTTCAACTCTATCAGGTTGCCCTCGTTGATCGGGGAAGAGGACTCGGCCGCGTTGGGCAAGAGGATCTTGGGTATTTCCCTGCTCTCGGAGGCCGAGGCGACGGTCGGCAATATCGAGACCCTCTTCTTGCTCTTCTTCGCCGACTGGTCCACCGGCATGAAGTCCTGAGCGGTCCTCGTGTTGAAAGGGAGGTGCCTGTAATACTCGTTTTTTCTGTCGAGGTCGGCGGTGGTCCTCGGTTTCCTTCGGCTCCTCATCTTCCTCCTGAGGCATCCCGTCGGGCAGACGCAGAGGAAGATCCTGAGGAGGCAGCAGAGGAGGCCGCTGCCTATCAGGGTGGGCCCGATCAGCCGCAGTTCCAGAGTCTTGAACCCCTTTTCTCCCGTCCCGACGAACGCTATGACCAGTCCGATGGCGACCGTGCCCAAACCCACGTAAAGCAGCGCGTTCGCCGCCGCGCTCTGCTGACCGTAAAGACCGGGAGCCTCTTCCTCTTCCGAACTGCTCCCACCGTACGAAGAATCGTGGATCTGACAACATTTATCACTAATTTATTATGTATTATTAAACAGTATCGTATATCGTACGTTATAAGTTTATACCGATAATAAGATATACGTAGGTTTAACCTGAAATTGATAAGGTAATTAAAAAAGAAACTAAAGGTTTACCCGATTTCTTGAAATCCAGCGCCTGTGTGGGTCAAGATGTTTGCTCCTGGCAGGCTCGGCCACCGACAACCGCCTGTCCCTTTCCGACCACGCTGTCGCCGCCTTCCCCTGGGCACACAAATCGTGTTTAAGTTAGTTTCAATATTATCATAATTAAGAATGGCGGTAAGGAGCGTAGCGTCCTCTCATTTATCTGGAAGCGAGTAAAAAAATATATTTCCGCTACGATGATTTTGTATATATCCCGATTCGCAAAGAAAATTACATAAGAGCGTATATCGTGTTCTTGACATAAACCGGACGATATCGATTGCAGAAGTGGGCTCGAATTTTTTTCAAGTCCTTTAATCGTGCCGTATAGCTTTTTAAATATTTATTCTACCTTTTAATATTGAATGTGACGTATAAAGGAAACCCCTACGGTGTTGAAAATCAGCCATCGTTCAAAGTGAAGGCGGATAAATAGAAATATGTACAGCATCTAGAGTTAATAAAATTAATTTGATTCCGCGGACGAATTGGACGGAAGAAAGGCAAAAAGGGGGTCGGGCGAGGTGCGTGGCGTGCCTGCAGATCCTATCGGAAAGGTCATAGCGTGCAATCAAACCCCTACCAGACCCCCACCCCCACCACCGACCCCTATCGCGTTCTTTTGCCCGGTTACACCTATTTCTCATCCAACCGACCGTATTATTACAGCCGGCCTTTTATTAAAAATACCCCCCACCACCACCCGTTACGACAAGGGCCCGCTGAGAGGTCCAGTCGCGTACCTCAACCTCGATTATAAGGCCGAAAACAAAACAATAAAGACGTTCGATACATCGGAAAAAAATTAACTTCAGGGTGGCCGTTGATTGACTAATCACGCATTTTTCAACCCCCCGGGGATCCTCGAACAAATACATTAAGCCAACAATTGCCGCGCACAATTGCGTACGGCGCTGATACTAGACCCGTCGCACGTTCTTGTATTGCGGTTGCAGTATACACTGAACGCCGTGGTGAACCTAACCGGCATCTTGTGTTCAGTTAAATAAAATCTCCGAATGTTTACTATTAATCCTTCTTTGCTGTGGGGCAGGAATACATACAGGAATGACGTGGCCTTCATATGATGAGGAAAGCAGACTGAAAGAAGTGCGCACGGGTTGGAACAAGGATTTTTCGCGATTTTTGGTTTTTGTTTCTTTTTGGGGGGAAACCTTTTAAATCTGTACGACATATTGGCTCGTCCCGAGGTAAAAAGAAATCACACCGACGCAGGAGAATGAATATGGCGAGGGGACGTAAAACTCAGACGCCCCTCACCCTCCCTTCAAAGTTGGTGGGACGCGTTTTCTTCGTGGCCAAGAACCAACTCCCCCCCTCCGTGATACTGGCCCTCATTAATATTTATAAGAACTTTTCTCCCAAGTAATTTGCGGCGTACTTGAATACAGAAAGCACAGAAACGAGACGGGGGGTGGGGTAAAAAAATACAGTGGCGTGACACGGGCTCGCTCCCCGCGACCTTCTTAGCGCCTTCGACCAGCCCAAATCCTTAAAATTAGATATTAACCACTGCGAAAATTATTTATTTATCGACTCTATTGCTCGGTATAAGTGAAAGGAATCAACTCAGTGCTGGTTTTAATCATTCACTTCAATACTATCCCCGACATCTTGTCGAACCGAGGTCTGGGGAAGCCCGTTTACTCGACTGCGTACATGACTAGAATATGCTTAAGAATCTGAGGACTTGTTGATACGGGTGTAGGCTTTATTCATAAAATGGACTATCTATTATTGCAATTGAAGTCGACCACTGGGTAAATGTGACTTGGGTATAAGTCGATTATTTCATAAAAACGACGGATAATATCGCCGTCTGTATAGTGCCATTGAGGATAGGGGACTGTATGTATGCAGGGAGTTGAAAAGTCCCCAGAAATAAGTTTTTATTTTTAAACAGAGTGCTACATTGAAAACTATTTGATGTAGTCGTAAACCTGTTAAGACTAAAACCACTTCTTCTTCTTCCACCAGAAATGGAAGAACCTTAAACGGTATACTGTTTAATGATTTTGCCCATAATTTTTTTATATATATGTGAGGACCAAAGCGTGTAGCAACAGTGCTGACATGCTTAAGTACCGCACTCCAATCGTACTCAATAGCCCTTGGGCTATCTCAGTTCTGGGATCTCTCCTTGGGCGCGAACCGATATGGGATTGAAAATAAAAAATAAAAAAATCGAACAGTAAAAAGGCCACCCTCTAATTTTTAAGGGGAATGGGGCTGTGTTAATTCGATATTAATTAAACCCACCCCCATTGCCCATTAATATGTATGAGCAACAGTGCCGTTGATACGGTAGTACAAGTACAAGCGTTTCGAGCAACATGCACCTGTTTTACATGAGGGAACACACACTCACACACACACACACACACACACAGACTGATGAAAATAGTGAAATGCAAGCTGCACGCAAACACAACCGTTACATAGGTGAAATTCTGATCCGGCGAAAATGGAGTGACCGCCGTGAATCTATCATCTTTGAGTTGCGAGACTTCATTTCTATTCATACTCGTTGCTAATAGTAGAACTGAGATGCAATGAAATATAATTATTTTAAGGTATACACCTCGGTGTCAGCGAGACTGTGGATATATCTCCTCTTTTGCAATCTACTTGGTCCTAGGGCTTGGCCAAGCAGCTTCTGCTTTTCGCTCTCTTAACGGGGAAATGTGTCTTTAAGGAAATTAGGCGGAGAGAAACCATCGAGAAGAATAAGCCCGCGATGAAGAAATTCGTTCAAAAAATCATTCAACACGAATTACGTACGGCGCTCTAATACTAAACCCGCCGTACGTTCTTGTATCGAGGTTGTAGTATACCCTGAACGCCGTGACGATTGCGCCCTGTTAATTTCTTCCTGTGACAAAAACTAAGGACCTTCGAGTAATATTTTTAAAGATTTTAATCCGTTATGCTAATTTTAGCTCATTTCAACAAATGAGAGGAGATTAAAAGTCTCCGTCCAGTAAATTTACGCTGTGTTGTGTAGTGAGACACTTTCTGGTATTAAAAATTACGGCGATACTGCACGGGAACGATTGGTCCTATTTTTCAGAATTAAGAATGAAATTTGTATTTGGATCCGGGACAATGTGGCATCGAGATATTGGATGCCGGGGGGGGGCTCAGGTGGCCGGCGTCCAAATCTGATTATACCTAAAAAAATTGACAGTTTAATACCTATAGAATCTCTTTCCCATTCTGCAGGATTTCATGCCGTCCGGAATTGGCCCGTCTGCATTTCCACCTACAACCGGCCTGTCTTTCTACTCAGTTCCTGAGCCCGTACGTAAAATACCCGCGGTGTAACTTATCTATTTTTAAGTCATAAGAAATTTCCCCCCTCAAATCGCCATTCCGATGTTCCTTCGGTTAAATGTTTATATTCACGTTTCCCTAATATTTGTATGCAACGATAGTGCCGGGCACATATTTGAATGGCGCGTTCCGGTCCTTACCCCGCGGGCCCAGCCCAATTTCCTTCACTTAGTTCCCAATTTCGGAGAGTGGACACACTCGCAGGGATGGGCGATATCACGCGAGATCCTCCTCCCTCACCCCCTCCCGAAACAACCCGAATTATCGGATATTGTTAGACGGCAAAATGGGCTACGATACGGGGATCGACAAAATATTGCTAGTATTCAAAATTGAAAGGTTGGTTATTCGCAACTGGAACACCCAGAAGCGCAATAAGTGAAATATTGCGGGTAAATAATCAGAATAATAAAACAGTTTTGGGGCCAGCGACCTTATTCGATCCAATGCTAGACAGTTTTCGGCATATCGCATAGTGAAGTAATATTTAGCTTTAGTTCAAGTAAATGGAACGACTAATATCCTGTCAGGGAAACATATTCTGTACCCATTAGGAGGGCGATTTAAGTCTAGGTACGGCCGTGATGTAGAGGGCGAAGTTGAATGCTATTTCGTCACGTTGACTAGGGAGCCTACGGTGTGGAAAAGGCGGGCCTAGAGGAGGGGGTGGAGGGTGAGGGGGGGGCCCTGTTCTCCCGTGAGTCTAATGAAATAAAGAACACCACCTGAGAAGAGGGAGTGGCGGTGGTTGCCATGGATACCGGGGCCTCCCTGTTAGTCTCTCGCTCCACCCGACCCAGTCACGGCCTCGGCCTCTTAACAGATGGAGAGAGAGAGAAAGGAAAGGAGAATAGAGAAAGAGGAAGGGAGAGGGAGGGAGGGAGGGACAAGGGTCAGCTGAAGAAACAGTACTATATATCGAGCCAATAAAACGTGCTGAAATACCCAATCTACAATAACGGACCAGTTCGCTTAAATTAGTCACGGCCACAACATCAAACAACTGGTAACATAAAAACATGTTAACGGTACACTAGTTCCATAAGCGACTAGAAGATTATTTTCTTATTAATTATCATTAAGAATTATTTTCTTACCATAATTATAAGAACACATGTTGCGCAACAAAGGACAATAATAATAATATTGCAACATCTGACGAAAACAGTCCAACAAATGACTTACTTCTTTTCTACAGAAATAAAAATAATGCGCCATCGTAGGTGCCGTTGGATTATTTCTTCGGGCCGAATGTCATAAACATAAAATGACGGGGGAAAATTGAAATCGATAGCCGTATAAACTGATGTCGAGCGCCGTTTTGAATGGGGCGTCTCTCCAGTGTCTAGGAGAAGCCTGGCCACTCGACTTATTCCAAAGAGTCACGATATCTAACACTGTAATTGTCCGTCTGGAATACAACTTCTTCTACGCCGTATCAAATCGACATGTTACGATATTTCTCGTACGAAACAACAAGTATACGACCACAATTATTTATTGTATCGATTGTTAAAATGGCTTAACAGTGGGACATATTTACAGAAAAAGTTGTAGTCGAATTTACACCGTCGACGTGGACCATAATTTCAATATGACAGAGCTTGTATTATTTACCCTGCTGTTGATCGAAACCACAGATTACGTCTTCGAAACCTATAATTTTTTAAATATATATACTATACCATATTATTCTATGAATTACAGTTATTTGAAATAACAATGCTATCAAATGTCTTAACCAAATGCCCGAGCATTCAAAACCACATAATGCCGTTAATAAAATCAATTAAGGTGAACTACACTAATGCAGTTGCTGCCAATTACATAATAATTCAGTTCTTCCCTTCACAAAGGGCCGCTGAAAGACTGTTCGGCAACGATCGGCCGTGTCTCATTCTCGAGTTTTAATTAAGCCCAACGGAACAAAACTTCCCAACACGCTTCCATTAACTATATTTTGTAGTACTCTCCGAAGGCAGAAACTGAAATTGAAACTTCGACATAATTAATTCAACCTAAAAATGACGAAGGAAATCTGGGAAATGGACAGTCATCGCTGGTGTAAAAATAGAAGATAATTAGTTTTAAATAACGTTAATATAAGTTAGCGACAGTGACGCCCCAAAGTACAAAAGGAACCCTACTCAGACAGAGCACGGGATACGTTCTCGGAAATTCAAAGCCGTCAAAGAGGGTATTAAGCCCCTCCCCCGCCTCCCCCGAGGAACACGTGCAGCTTCGCTATGTCCCTCTCCATATTAAGGATGAAGAAATAAAGGAGGAGACAGTCATGAACTACACACTGGTCGATGGTCGGGCTCCGAAGCATATTTCTGTATTCAATGATTAAACCCTTCTTCCAGTTATGCCTTAGCTTGTATACAAGACAAGAGTATAATCCAAAGAATTATTTGTATTAGCCCCAGATACGGTCGGTATTAATTAAAGAGAAAGAAAGAACAATTTTGCACAATGATGCACATTTGGTCAGAGTAGCGAGGTTTGGGAATTTTAATCAGACGGTAACGAGGTTCAGTAGCCAAGCAATCGTGGGGACAGTAAATTTCAACCATATTGGAGCCGAGCGATGTTAGACCCGCAAAAGATTCTAACGAAGGCGATTCATCGGGGGTTTGACGGGCGGGGGCGATTTGCCGGGTTATAATTAATTCAATTAAGAAGAGGAGCGCGGGGTGAAAACTGTGGGGGTGGGCGGGATTTCGGTGGTGGTGGTGGAGGGTTGCGTATGAAAGTTTCATGAGGGCCCACTCCTATGATATCGGCGGCCTCTCTCTTCTACGGGCGCCGGGAAAGAAAAACTTCTCCGGATAGTTTCTCCCTTCCGACCCCGAGGGAGGAGGCGGGGCAGGGGTATTTTCGGAATTCGGCGCATATATTCGCGGAGACTCGTAAATAGGGGCGAATATTCGAGGCCACCGCCGCCGGCGCAGGAGGAGCGGGAATTTTTTGAAAAATTTTCCCGGCCCCCTACCCTCATCACGTAAAGCAGATTTATGCACGCAACCGGTGCCCTCCCCGAGACGCTATTACGGCGCCACTTTACGGCGCTCAGACAATTCGCAGGAAGGGGGTTTTCCCAGCCATCCAATATCCGAAGTGGATCTAAGGTTTTCCTGGGGCGGCGGGACAGTGATATCATGAAACGAGGAAAAATGGGAAACGACGATAAGAATGAGCCCTCATTTGCAAACGCACGAATAAAAGAATTCATAGTTAAATTAGAGTGGAAAATATATTATTAAGATGAGAATGCACCAACGAAAACCGCTCTATACGAATGGATTATTCCGTGGGAGCTTTTCCGGCAGGTTCTTGAAAGTCTCTTGCGTAAATTGTAAGGACAGAACCATTATAAGAAGTTGAGGGTTAGCTTTATATTTAGAGTGCCGCAATCTCGTGCTGCGTTACTGTTACAACAGTATTGCACGCTATACGAGGCGCGATACGATATTTTATAGTTTAAATCTAACAAAAAACGGAAAAGGTTACCAGTACGGATATAGAATGTACCTCGTTTGGTTCAGTTCTATCCAAGTACGCTATACCGTGCACATTATTATCCCGTGTCGGGAATCTTGGCCGCAATATCCATTATGAGTCCCGGCCTCGCCCGCGTACTACGACGGAACTGCCATCAGAATAATTGGTGAGCGGGGCTGGGGCGGCGGGGAAATAGAAAAAAAAAAGGAACGCGAGGCGGGTCCTAGAACAAGATTAATCGGTGTACAAAGGGGTTGGAGGGAGGGGGCGGATATCCGCCCGCCGGGGTAATTAGGTTGGTAGGGCGTGTACGACGGCAGAGGGACCAATTAGTATAGCCACGTCGCCGAATTAAGGAGCCTCGGAATAATACGGGCGCAAAAACCCCCACTGCTGCAGCGGAGACTGACAGACCGCAGCCGGAGCACGGCCAAATAAAAAGAAAGTTAAATCGCCACTCGTGTCAGTTCGAATTAATTTAACCCCCCACCCCACAACAATGGAATTACAAACGCAAATTCGGATAAGAGATTTGAATTCGGCGAGTGGGGTTTGAATCGAAATCTTCGTGGCGGACAAAAGAGGAAAATATTTATGAGCGCGAGGGCGGCGGCAACTTTCTGCGGTACCGATTTTCAATGTGTCTTCACGAATTTCCTATTCCGGAAGTTTGCCGGTAGTGGGAATTTTAATTAGCGCTAGCTTTCGCTACTTCGGGGCTTCCGACGGCCAGAAGTTCCGAATTTGGTTTGAAATTGGCGCGGTACACAAAGTCTTTTTTGACCCACTTATATCTGTAACTCTCAGAGTTACATACCGTATCGACGAGGCTAAAACGTACACCGGACGGAGCGCTTTTAAAGGCAGGAGAGAGGAGTGAGAGGGAGGGAGAGGGGGGTGTGTTCGAAAATGCTCCCTCCGGATCCCTTAAAGCTCGGACCGGGGGTCCAAACAAATTTGGATTCCTCGGAAAGGTCGGGAGGCGTGGTGAATGGTGGAGCTGGCGCGGACAGCTGACAGACCGTACTCAGGGGGACGGGGCCCGACAAAAAAGAGCGGGTTAAATCGTTGCGCAACAACTTGCATTGTCCGCCTAATGCCCCAAGCCACGGCGGATTAACAATCTGATAGAATTATATGGGGACAGCCGAAACAATATACACAGAAACGTGCGTCTTCTTCCCTTCGAGTTAGATGTCCGTCCGAGAACGGAATTTGTATTACACAGAATCTTTTTTCTCCGAACAAACACCCAGGGATGGTTAAAGAAATAAACACGATCTTGACAACAAATTTTGATTATCAATCGAATGAAATCCAATACGATTCAATAATGTAAGAACTGAGTAAGAAGCGTGTTGAAAAACATTTTTGACACCTCCGAACATACTGGGGGACGAGAAGTTGAATAGGAAAACTGGAATAGAATACTTCCGAATTCGAGCGGAAAGTTTTCTTATCTTTGTGGGCAATAAAGTTGACGTCTGAAGTGAATGGCGCTGCTGTTTGGATGCGGCCGGAAAACTCTGAAAAGTAGTCCGACCATAATACGGGGGAGAACTACTGTAAGAGACTGTTCTTATTTCAGTTGCAAACAGATTGTTCTCTATGTTTTTTTACTGATACCAGGCCGGACAAAAATATTTTCCAGTAATAAATAAACGAACGACGAGAGAACTCCAGTATTGTCATTAAGATCCCACGTGACTACTACTGATAGCAGTTTAAATATTTGACAAACATTTCAGTGTATTACTGAAATTATCGTAATGCTACTGGCGATGCCGGGAAGCCGAAACATTTATTAACTTCGTCGATCCCATCACAAACGCCCCAAAAATAACAACTACCGCTTATTACGGCGCTAATACTAACCCAGCCGAACATTCTTGTATTGAGGTTGTAGTATACACCGAGCGCCGCGAAGATCGCATTTAATTTTCTTTCACGGATCGGTTTACTGAAATCGCTTTCGGATACTGGAGCCAACTGTAATAATCGAACATATCTAAGTCTTTCATTTGTAAACCGAACCGGAGGGTACCCTCCAGAGAGGTGCAAACTGAGATTCGGACGGCTTTCATTACCGATTCATGGCGTCTCTCTTATCCTACTCGCCCCCGACAATCTGCTAGAGGGGACAACTGAACGTTCCATGGAATCCGTTTCTTTACACGAACGGCTGCACTATTTCCAGTTTTTCCTTTTAATAATGGTAATAATATAGTGATTCGAATATATTATACGCAGAGATGGTAAAATAAATACAAATCACCAAGGAGTATTGCTCGTCGATCTTATTATCTAATAATGTGAGTCAGAAATTCAGCCGTGAAATCAACGAACTTTGTGTTCTATTTTTGCAGAAAAATTGAATTCAAAATTCAGATAAAATGTAGTATAATTTAAAACCAGATTTTATTGTATTTCATTGAATGAAATATATATATTCGAACGTCCCAGTTTAATGACTGCCCTCAGAGAGCTTGTCAGAATCGTGCAATCATGACAAAACCGCCCGGTCATTTTTTTTGGTTTTCAATCAAATTATGTTATGTAACGTGCAGGCGTTACATAATACACAACACGTTATATTTCAACCGAGAAATATTGTACCAGTAATTTTTTTCCTCTACTGAAAAAGAATTAATTAACGGAGCATCGGTTTTAATTAAGGCCGTTCTTATTTTGTGTTACTTCATTTACACGACAGGAGATAACAGGACTCCTCTAATCATCCGTCACAAAATTCTGTAACCGTTTAAAAATCGTTGCGGCCACTCAAATAGCCAGAAAGCATTATTTTATATAAAAATTTTCAACGAATATATTTTAATGGAAAAATTTCAAAGAAAATAAATTCATCACCACATTCGTCGCCATAGATTTGGTCCTATTATTTATCATTCCGTCAGTGGACAAGTAGGTATGCCGGATGTTATACATACTGTCAGTAACAATTCTGACATCTAAAAAAGGCGATTTAAATAATATACCAAATATTAAGTTCCGGCCTAATGTATAGAATTCCAGTTATTCTAACGCCCGTTAATATCGCGTAACACTACGGGGTGAACGTCGGGTAGCCGTTGTGCGGAAAAGTAGTCAGGATTTTCCTAATTTTATTATTTATTATTATCGATTCAACGGTTTGGCATGTGAGTCGGCAATTCGCATGAGTATGGTCTCGCACTCAAATCAAAAACAATCATCTCCGAAATTGGACCAACGGGACTGGGGCTGAAACAAAAACAGGCCATACGTATTGTTGAGCGTTATTACTCCCTTTCTTCTTTAAGCCGGTGTTAACAACTTTAAATTCAACGGCGCGCGTCTTGGGGTAGCGGTCGAGCTGCTCCTCGCCGTTTTAATTGGATTGAAGGTGGCCGGTTTCATCGGATGAAACTAATTGTCGGCTTCTAATTAATTGTGGTAACCGGGACTATTTGAGGAGGTAGGCCGAGCGGTTCCGGCAGTGCATCTGTTGTCAGTGACCGCGCGATTTTCATAATTCAAAAAATGCCTAATTGAATGGCTACTCCGCCGCTGGCGGGGGCGTTAAATTTAAATATTTCGGAAGCCAATTAATCTGGGGCCTTCGCTTTGTGCCGGCCCCACCGTACGCAATTAGGCGGCCCTTACCGCCTCCGCCCTAACAACACACTCCTCACGGCCGGGGGAAAAAACCTTTGTCGATCCCTACTCCACTATGCTCGGCAACCGTTTGCCCAGCCAAAAAGAAATATTTCGAGCACACAATAGAGTAGGATCGTAGTATTCGGAATTGAAACTGTTTCAGTTACTGATTCCGATATTATCGATATTTTATTTATACATCGATTCTACAGCATATATGAAAAGGAACATTTCATTCCAAAAATGCATATTGTTATTCGCGATGTTATTTTTAAATTAATAATTTCATCATAATCAAACGAAAAAATGGATTCATAAGTCCAATATTTAGAACCTTATATACAACAGATTTATATTTCAATTAGAAATTATTTTAAAGCGTATATTTTAAGACACCTGTTAGGGAGTCGGCTGGTATTGGATATCGTAACTCTTTTGATTTCGGCTTCTCATCAACTATAGGAAAAACCAAACAGAACTCCGCCCCCATACCGCCCACGAAATTGAAAATGAAATTGACGGACGAATTTGAGAAAGCACCAAGTTAATGGGGATAAGTTGGCTATTGTGCGAGTGCACTCGGCGGATGAAAATCGTTTAATATTGACATTAGAGGGAGAGAGGGAGGGGGTGAGAGGGAGGGGGAGAGAGGGAGTGAGAGGGAGAGAGGGAGAGGACCGGCCGGCCACGTGTTGCTCCCGGCCGGGGACCATTTATCACCAGCCGGAGCCGACCCGCCCCATGTTTGATTCATTCACACGTTATCCACCCTCCACCCACCACCCTCGCATTTCGCTTTGTCCTTAACGACCCCCGGGACGAGACCCTTCTGCGAATCCGGGAGCCACCGACCTCCGCCTCCGAACACCACTACCAACCACCCCTAAACCCATCTCCGGTACAAGATTCTTGTTTTACAGAGATTGTCCCCACAACACTCACCTATGACAAAACCGTAGTAACATACAGAGCAATGACCATGTACAGTAATTTTTTGCACAGAAGGCGCATATTTGGAGGTTCACTGTACTCATAATAACAGTCAGACAGTAGTATAAGTTCCTTAATTTACTGAGTACCATTCTAGCATGAAATCAGAGAGTGAAGGTAGAGGAGTGATAATATTATTTATTAAAGTGTATAAACTTTCTGGCTCTACAAGGTTCATCCCAACGAGAATGCCCGGAGTAGCAGGTATAGGGTTCTTTGTAAAGAACCGGTGGAAAGGATGAGCCCACGATGAAGAGGACATTAATTAGTTAAGACGTCAGTTTCAAAAGACCAGTTGCCAGGCAAAAAATTCAACGTTGTCAACCAGACGGGTGAATAAATGAATGATAAAGAAACCGATCTAGAATCTTGAGGTTGAGGCGACACCATTTACAATTCCTAGTTTCAATTTACTTTGTCAGCCTACCCGCTCCCACACACAGTCTAACCACACCGGAGGAAACGTATATCACACCTGTGATAATATTTGGTCCCGTTGTGGGACCGGTAGAAGCGATAAGTTCATCACTTGAATACCCAACTCGGTCTTCTGGGGTACAACGGTGAGAAATACAACCCAGTGTATCTCACATTATATTGTCCGCACATACCACAGACAGTGACGGAATTCTCTGGTCCTATTACGCGTCTAATATTAATCGACTATTTCGTATGCGCTCCATTCATAGTATTTTGAGAAATGAAAAACTTTGCTAAATGGTCTGATTTATATTTTCACTACTTTCATACAGCGTTATGTTTATCCGCGTCTTTATGAGTTACAATTTAAAAACTAAGGAGTATGAATAAACTCCATTCCACGGGACAATAATTTCAGCTCCGGTCTTTCTATTCACCCATTTCGGTCCGTTTCTTGCGGTAATGACGGGAAAAGGGCGAAAAGGGAAGAAGAAAGGTTGATAATTATTTCGAAGTCCAGAGCGGGCCGACAAAAGCGGGCAAAGGGTGACAAACGACCACGGACCGGGGATTTGAGCGCGGGGAGATAAATTATTCATCTTCATAAACGAGAGGCCGCATCAGCCACAGAAATGGCAGATGTACATATACAGCACAATTCAGTGCGACTAAATTCTGACAGACAGCATTGGTGTATACTGATAGGTTCTCCTCAGCTATCGCCTTACAAATTAAGAGCGTTCAATTCATAATTATTTAAGCCAAATTTCAGTCAATAATAAACTGTAGAATGAAACTTGCGGTATCACATGTTGGGAGAGACAGTGGAAATTCTAGCAGACACGTACAATGCCAGAGTGCGATGAGTTCGAACCAGTTTCGAAATATCGGATTTAAGAAGTAAATCAGAAATGAATAGTTATGTGAGTTATCAACTCGCGTATTAGAAGACGAAGTTTAATAAATTTCTCTATGTTTAAACAAATTAAAACCTGCTCGTAATTAGTTAACCAATTATTCCTAGCCAACTCTTCATAATGGTATACGTGGGGATGAAAGCCGGTATCTGAAAAAATAATTGAGTCTTCAATCGAGCTTTATCGTAATAATTAAACTTGCACGTGTGCGTGCCCGGGCATTAAACAAAGGCAAGGGCCTGACCGTCTCTTGTTTGATCTTTTGTGAGGGCCCCGTGTGCGGAGGTAAGTTGGGAGGTAAAACCCGAGGAGGAGACTAATGAGGGGAGCGGACTAATTCATCGGGCCGCGAGGTGGGGCAAAGTACAGGTGGGATCGATGCGTGACGGAGTGTCGCGCATGCGCCCACCCCCCTCCATCCCAGCCCCCTCGGACAGGGATGGGGGAACTACCCCCGTAAATTACTACCGATTCGATTCCCGTGTCCGAACACGATAGTAGAGAAAAATATTGTTCTCAGCCCCCTCCCCCTCACGCCGAATGAAGAACCGGATGGAGTGCCGGCCTCCATAGAACCGACTGGCGGTACATTAGGTCCCTGGCAGGGAAAATGTCCTACGTGGAAATCGAACACCAGGGCACGATAACCTGGCTTTGAGTTGAAATCAAGGATAGTCTTACTGGAACAGAGGTTGTCACTAATTATTCATTTAAACGGTCGTGCACATGGAAGATTCACAAGAAAATAAGGTTCCAACCTCTAGCAATAGTAAATATGAAATTCTTTCTTGGAAGTATGAAAACGCAGTTTTGAATACCAAATCGAATCCAAGAATTCACATTCTGGCAGATTCTACCTTGAAGAAACTCGAAGCGCTTCAGTACCGCCTGCTGTAGCAGTAGTTAAGAAGGAGAAAGCAATCGTCAGAATTTGTTATAACTGCCGGGTTTGGATCATTTAACGGGAAATAACACATAATAACCGTACGTCCGGTTATTGGACGACAAGTGTAAGTATAACGACGTCCGAGTACGTATATATATCTGGGTTGTAAGCCGTGAGACATTGGTTTGGAAAAAATAACAAGCGGGCTCTTTAAGGGCCGCTGTCAATACGGTAATGATTGTCAACATGATCGCCAAAATTCACTGAACGGATACGTCACGCGAAGAAAGAGTCGTCCCAAGTGACACGTTCACCCGAATACACACCTTTTTCATGTAGAAAAATAGACGACGAATAGCGTGGACTCTCCGGAATGCGGGCGGCGTAAATGTTTTAAACACGCATTGGCATACGGGGCTGACGATCCCAGGTAATTCAGAAGTGATTATTATTTCAGATTATTAATAAAATAATCGTAATGATACTGACAATGCCGAGAAGCAGAAGTTTCTTAATCATAGTAGATGATGGGATGCATCCAAGCACCAGTACTTCAATAATTGCCGCCTATTACGTACGGCGCTCTAATACTAACCCATCGTACGCTCATGTATTGCTGTTGTAGTATACACAAAACGCCGTGGGGATCGAAGTTTTCTGATTTCCACTTCATTTTAAAATGTTCCCAATTAAGCTTACATGCCTAACTACGTCACAATATTACCGAAATTATCGCAATGCTACTGACGATGCCGGAAGTAGAAATTTCTTTGGCCTAGTCTTATATTTTCGTACCTAGAATTGATTAATCCAGATTGAATTTACTTATAACAGTGTTGCAAACGAACAAGACATCTTTCCTACGATTCGAATCCTACTCACTTAATGTATTTTCTCAAATAAAAAGTTTGAATTATGCCACATTTTCTTAATCATGTCAGCTACCGATGGATAACCCATCTTGTTTATCAGGACTGACATGAGTAAACACTTCACTAATTCACTGACGACAGCGAGAGCATAATTAGATATTCCAAGAACCCGCGACTCCCCCCACCACAATGGCATTATAAAATTAGATTCGGTGAGTATAATAGAGTTGAGTGAGGCTAGCTGGCTTCCAATTGGAATTGAAAATGACCCCCGGACCAGGACCAGAGATTCGTGGTACCGAGTTTGGTTCCCTGGAGGCGATCACTCTTCAAATAACCGATGCTCAGTTTTTCAATTTTCAATATTGTGAATTTGTTTTGCAGAGTACCGGCGGGTGCCCACTGAGCTTGGTACAGCGGTTTTGATCGTTTTCCCGTTCACCGGGATGTGAGGAGAACTTTCTCAACCGGCGGACATAAATAATGTGCGGAGGGTTTGGGGCTGCAAGCTGCCCCGCTAATGCCATTATCGCACCCCCCCCCTCCGCCCCGCCGGCCGAATTATCGACCGCCGACCACCCCCCCTGCCCTGTAATTGACTAATGCATATTTATATTATGCAGATCTCTCTGAATCGACAAGGGGGAAAAATAAAGGAGAAAAAAAGAAACCGGCGGAAAGAAAAGGAGAGAAAGCGAGGGGGCGTAGGAGGAGATAGAAAAGAGCGGGTTGTTGGTCGGGGGAGGCGGAGAGATTCTTAATTACGGGGACCGCTCCTTGTTTTGCCCGCTCCGATGAGAATGCTTACTTAACCGCTCGTAAGATAACAAGCGCCGCCCCGACAATATATCAAGGCGTCTTGTCCCATTGCTCGACCGTCCTGAAAAGGATTTGTACAGCTCAAAATAAAGAAAGGGAGAGAAAAATTGAGAAAAAAGTCGAACAAGGACGTTACACCGAAAATTCATTTTGGGCCACGGGTAGACTTCTCTGGAGGATTTTTGAATGTGATGGATGGTTAAATATATTATTCACTGGTAAATACAGTCGAAATAGTTACACCCTAAGTAACTCAATTTTATCACGCACATGAAGAATGCAACAATGACCGAATTTCTTAAATATGTCTCAGCTATACGGAGGATTAAGTATATATTGAACTGCTAATAATCAAAACGAATAAATCGTCATTTGATAAAGTTCTTTGAGAGAAAGATTACGATAAAATTCGATACAAGATAGATTGAAGCGACGTTGTATGACAAAAGAAAGTATGAAAAGCTCCAGATGAATAAATCCGGTCACAACGAACGGCCGGAGTCAATAATAGAACGGAGTCGGAAATAATTGAACAGTTTCCGACGCAGACAGTTTCAAGTTTCCCGACTTTTCTGTATCGCATAAATCGTCGACTCGTCATTGAATATTTCATTGGGGTCGAAATTTCCCGGCGAGTTTAATACTACATGATCGAATTTCCCGACGAAGCGTACGCGGGCACCGCTAGTCCCACCTAGGGACGTAGTACGCCCGCGGCTTATTTAATCAACCAAAGGGCATCTCCAACACCTTATTTATTAATACTTACTACCCACATAATATCTGTATATGAATAAAAACGATGTATGTATATATATATATATATATATATATATATATATATATATGAAAAAGCAAATATATAACCTAATTTTTATTTTAATGATATTTAAATCGTATTTATTTTTAAACTATCATATAACAAATCCATACGATAATTTCTTCGATATTCCATTTGGAGATTCTAATTACATTGAAATTAAGTTTGATAAATTGTTAATAAGCGGTAGTTCTCTAAATTATCAAAGCGTGTGAGTAATTATCAATTACTAAAAAAATATTAATTGTTGAATTGAGATTGTTTTAGTATAATCTGTTCAGAACTGTTCATACCAGTTAAGTAATTTATTAGCCGTGTTATTTATTAACTGAGGTGGTTATTTCGCAATTCTTAGAATAAAATGAGAAATAATACCTGAGAGATGAATTTACCGAGCATTATTCCAGGGAATGAATTATCGATTAAAAATAGAATAATCCGCCACTTTGCTTAATTAATATAAACTACAGTAAATTAATTATTCGACACAAATAATCCCAGTAATTTTGTACGACGACTTGCATATAGTTGAGTAAAAATAAACGACTTTCCTATATCGAATTTTCCTTTAATTTATAAATGAAATTTCAGCGAGATGAATTAAACATAGCACATTAGGAGAAATAATTGTCAGACAAAAAGGTCTTAAAAGGTTGGGAATTCACAATAAGGCAATTTGTATAATATAATGAGCAATCTG
The DNA here is from genome assembly GCA_019843655.1 of Lethocerus indicus. Classification (NCBI taxonomy): domain Eukaryota; kingdom Metazoa; phylum Arthropoda; class Insecta; order Hemiptera; family Belostomatidae; genus Lethocerus; species Lethocerus indicus. The sequence continues at coordinate 16,782,790 of JACDQD010000008.1, forward strand.
AAATTTTTTTTAGCCCCACTGGGACACTTAGTAGTTGTCACGTTCCAGGAATAACCTGGCGGCGGTTTCAGTGTCCAGGCGGTTTCGGGCCCGGCCAGTTTCGGCTCAATGACGTCAAACAGGCCCGGGTGTGACGTCATCGTTTGGCCAAGGCCAGCCCACCCAGCAATTGTGACGTCACTTCAAATCCCGAAACTCTGACGTGCCGCGGAAAACATAGTTGTGGCCGATGCCATGACGTAGGGTCAAATAAAAAAAGAATTCAAGTATTCAAGCATTGTTTTCAATTTTGATTAGAATTCCGCGACGAATTACGTATTCAAGTTTGGTTTAACAAAATACTTCGGAACCCTTTCGTATTTCAGTATTAAAATTATCCTTCACATCAGATTAGTATATTACAGAATAAACACAATGTTTGTAACTATTGACTGATAAAAGATGAAATTAAAAAACATGAATCAGCGTTTATAAATCCACTTGCTACTTTATATTACATAAGAAAGGCTAATAAAAAATATATAGATTGCCAGTTTGCGTGCTTTATTTATACAATGATACGCTGAAATCATTAAAATGAAATTTTAACAAAGTAGGCAGATATTAGATACCTCGGACTGTTTAAATTACTGGTTCAAATGTATTTGGCCCGCTATCCATTAATCCTGCTCTATTCCAAGTTTACTGATAGTAATGAATTTAATCGACTCAGGACGTATTGGTTACTTTCGCAGGGGTTAGCGTGTGCATATGCGCGTGTGTTTGCATAAAACGCGAAGGCGGTGGGCTTCGAGTCGAGATTGGTTGGCGTGCTCGAGTGGTTCGCCGGTCGAGGGCCTTATCTCCTCCCGGCGGCCCTGATAGCGTTGTTAAGCGCCGAAAGGTAAATCATTTCACCGTGTAAGATAAGTCTTATAAGGCGGCCCCTTACGTCAACGTCAAACAAGGGGAGGTATAAACAAAAATAAAAATACCCAATGCCTCCAAGGAGTACCTTAACGCTGAACCCGGCCGCAATTATTTATGCTAATATCAATTTTCTAACAAGTGGTAATAAAGTAAGAAGAGAACATAAATCTTCAATCGACAATAATGGCTTGTTAGAATAATGAAAGTTGACTGAACGAAGACTGTAAGTTACTTCTTTTGAAGTGCAGACAAAGTTCCCTCCAAACCAGCGAGCGGAGACAGAAGATCGCAAGATACATTACTCAATTTATTCTTATCATTTTAATTATTCTAATTTAATTTCAGGCATAAGTTACAGTCCACATTGATAGGAAAAAAATGTTTTCTTTGTCCGGATTTTAGGGTGATAATGTTCAGAACAGCGAGAGTTCCTGAGTTCTGAAATTACTCCTTGGAATAACGCGATCAACAAGTGGGATATAACATACTCCTGGGCACCGGTTGTGTTCTACTGTTGGGCTCTAAGACTCTAATAATAAATTAAATTTGGGATGGGCTGAAACAGTGTAATAAAGTTAGACTCGTTTAATAGAACCACTCCGGCTTGTTTAGATGCTGATAAGAACTTTTGGTAGGAAAACGGGCATTTTCAAACTCAATCTTCAAGTTTAACACTACTAATGTTACATCATTGTTGTTTTAATACTCTAGTGGTGGAATATGCGCACAAACCAAGTATGAATGATGGTGATTCCAAATCAAATCTGTTTAAAAATTATCTAGTGTATAGAACTATATAATTGTCGTTCAATGTTCGGAAGGAATGAGTTGAGGAAGTTTTCCCCGATTCAAACGTCTAAACGTGCAAATTACCCCTTGAGTCATTCGGTGGTCGCGTGACTATCACTACAACAAAACGCACTCAATCTTCCTTCCTGAGTTTGTGCTTTGTTCTATAAGTACTTAATTCCAATGACACTTATATCCACCAAGCTAAATTTTAATCTTGGTCTTATTAATAATCCACTTATACAGATGAGAAAATACGAATAATTATTATAGCATATTTCACGATTTCGGAATGATTTCATTTTGTCTCTTCTTCACGACTGCTTCCACATGATTCTACATATTTTAGTCAACGTTGTCTTATTTTCGAATAAACAAGATCCCTCCCTTGTAGGAGAGCCCCTGTTTAAACAGGTTCGAATTATCATCAATTGCAAATTTAAACGGTCACCAAAACCTGAACCCTCGAAATGCGGCCGGCGTAAATGTTTTAAACGCGCATTAGCATACGGGGCTGAAAATCCCGGGCAATTCAGTTGTGATTATTATTTCAGATTATTAATAAAATAATCGTAATGCTACTGACAATACCGAGAAGCCGACGTTTCTTAATCTTAGTAGATGATGGGATGCACAAGTATTTCAATAATTGTCGCCTATTACGTACGGCGCTCTAATACTAACCCATCGTACACTCATGTATTACTGTTGTAGTATGCACTCATCGCCGTGGTGATCGCAGTTTTCTGATTTTCACTTAATTTTAAAATGTATCCAATTAAGCTTACATGCCTAACTACGTCACAATATTACCGAAATTATCGCAATGCTACTGACGATGCCGGTAAGTAGAAATTTCTTTGGCCTAGTCTGATATTTTCATAACTAGAATTGATGAATGCAGATTGAAGTTATCTATAACAGCGTTGCAAATTAACAAGAGATCTGTCCTACGATTCGATTCCTACTCACTTAATGTATTTTCTCAAATATATATGTTCTTGTATCCACTAAGCTAAATTTCAATCTTGGTCTTTTTAATAAGCCACTTATACAGATGAGGAAATACGAATAATTATTATAGCATATTTCACGATTTCGGAATGATTTCATTTTGTCTCTTTTTCACGACTGCTTCCATGAATCCGAAATTTGTTGATTCTACATATTTTAGTCAACGTTGTTTTATTTTCGATTAAACAAGATCCATCCCTCCCTTGTGGGAGAGCCGCTGCGTAAACAGGTTCGAATTATCATCAATTGCAAATTTAAACGGTCAACAAAACCTGAACTACTTCCTCTACATCGGAACTCCCTAAACATCCAAATAATCTGGGTTCAGCAACAGTATATTTCGATAGATAAGATAATCTACAATCCAAGAGGGGCTCATGTGTACAAGGGTTGATACGGAGATGCGATGTATAGTAATTTCGGGAAATAATTACTGTCTCAGGAACATGGAACCGGCGGGGAAATATCCAAGTTTGATTGGGATGTTCAGACGCCGAAGGGAATTTACGCGAGACGAGTAATCGGGGCGTACAGTTGTGTTCGACACGGCCCCCTCCATCAGCATACCGTTCGATAATATACAGTGCTTCGGGGCACAGCGATTGATAACACAGAGGGCGAGAGATCTTAATAGATCCGATAACACGTTTAATTAATTAACGGAAAATTACAACGTAATGGGAGATGTACCGAGACATCACACAAACGCATATAAAGTAAAGTGCCCGGCAGTTTGAACGATTAATAGAACACACCCCAGAAAAAATGATTCTACTTCAATTTATAATACCTTCTATTAGTTCGTAACTTATTTCGCATTAACAGGGTACAATGCAAACCAGCAATTAACGGCTAATTAATAATTCGTACGAAATAATCTGATTCATCAGAGAGAAGATATTGGGAATTGGTGGTGCAAGAAAACAAAATCTAACAGAACCAAACAATACACTATAGTAAAGGAAATATGTCAGATAAGATAACAGTATGAGTTATGGTTTTATTCCCCGCCTTATTTAATATAGGCCGGTTGCTGTTTGTGATTTACCACAAACTATTTTGAATACTGTGGCGGCGAATAAGCTAATGCGGTATAACTGATTTGGACGTGGCAGTATATAACTAACCCGAGTTTAAAACTCTGTTTGCCCTGCCGAGGGATCAATCAACGAGAGAGTGATGGCGGCGGGGGTGACGTCATAATTGGGTCGGATATCCGATTAGGCCGGGTTTTTTTCCGGGCCGCCGGTTTTTCGCCGGGCCCAGAGGCACCGACTGTTAGCAGATAGCGGAGAGTATATCCCCGGCTAATCATATTTAGCCGTCGCCAATCGTATTACCGGATTACGGCCAACGGACCCCCCCCCCCAGAAGTGAAGCGGGTGGGGGGGGTCGTTATCGGTGCGCCCGAAAATTCCCCAACCCCTTTTACCAGTACACCCTTTATGCAGTTAAAACTAAACGATCGGATAATTAAAACTATATTAATTTTACGGAACGAAGGTTTCCGCGACCAGTTGAATTATTATCACTAACTGAATTCTTCGGAAAGAACCTCGGTTGACAGACCCAATTATTCCGGTGTTTTGAAACCACCCGATTCCTATACATAGACCCTCAAGTTGATCTACTCCTGAGCCAGCATAAGATTGACAGGACGCCGTCAAAAGTACACGGCGATCAGAGTATACTACAACCGCAATACAAGACTACTTGGCGGGTTCGGTATTAGAGCGCCGTACCCATTAATATTTCTTTCTGCCGTTTCGCGGCACACTGCTTGAAATTAAGCCAGAAAATTGTTTTGTTAAACAGTGCTTAATTTTTTTTTTATATAAGAATAGTGCTCAACTGGGAACGGTCAAAAGCCGAATCCGGTCTATGACAAAATAGGCGAACTAGATTTCTTTGAACCAGCATCGCGGAAATTGTTTCGCCCCGCTGAGTTTACGTAAAAACTGTTTTAAATATTCAAATTATGCGTAGCGCCGTTGTTTTTTTGTTTAATTTTTCAGCGTGCGAATCTTGCGGGGCGAAACAAGAAGGGGCGGTAGAATGAGGGCCGTTAACCCTTATTGAATGTGAGCGCGGGACTAGTCTGGCAAACAAGCCGGGAGCGGCCCCCTCGTTTACATTTAATGTAACGGCATAGCAGGGACAATCCAAAGTGGGGGGCGGGCGGGAAGTGTCTCCACCACCTTATAGACACCCCTTCTAATCCCACTTCCCACTAATGCTTTACGCCCTTCTCACCGCACTCCGCTACCATACCGGTGGACTTAAACCTTCAAAGCAAATAGTGGGGAATTTAACTGGGAAGTAAATTTGTGAATATTATCACCCATGTGGTTAAACTGTCTCCTTTGTTTGCGACTAGACTGGAATGGTATTGTGATATAACCTACCTAATATACTCAGGAATTTAGCAATTTTATTAACTATCAATTTGAATCTAGCGTATTTATTTACTGCCAAACTTCAGTATCAACATCTTCATAGATTATTGATGTTGGCGGCAAGTAGAAAATGTCCTATTCAAAGACAAAATTTTCGATTTTATCAATTATTAAGATATTAAGGAATACTATGTTAATAATTGTATTGGAGTTCGGAAGTGGTTTATTTGTCGAATCCACATAAAAGTGTACCTTTAAGAGTACAGTATATTTGATAACGGCCTTTAGCAAATATCAATTATAATATAATTAATTGGATTTCATAATTAACTAACTTTATTCGAGTTTAGGAGCCACTTAGAGTTATAAGTTATTCAAACTTTGGTACTGAACGTCAAATGCCTGCTCTCGGAATAAATACGTTAAATTTATAGTATACTGTGGTCACGATGAAACATCCCGCGATAATTCCAATTAACGGGGTTCATGGGAAACGCCATCGGTACATAATGTAGCCTGCGCTCCACGCCACACGAAGGCGGTAAAAGATAATTTAAAACCGCAATTATTAAATATGTTATACGGTGACGGGGAAGTTGGGTTATCATGTGTGCGCGATTTCCTAACTCCAATTTTCCGCGCTGGCCCTAAGCTAAACCGATAATACGAAGCGGTACCTTCGTTGAGATAGGGCGGTTACCCAAATGAAGGAATTAAAAATACAGCGACAGTGCTGACAACATGCTTAGACGGAAGCCCACATAGCTACACGTTACGATAATACATTACTGCATAAATAATTGACAATGGTCAGGAGTGGAAACCGGTTTCCATTAAGGCCGAGAGGGGACAGAAAATCATAGAAGTAAGAAATCTGGAGAACGGTATTTATGGCGTTACATTAAATATGTAATAATACTGAAATAATTTAAAAATTAAAGTATTTTAATTTAATTTATAATACCGTTTTTTTGTCATAAGCCCGTAGCGGACACCAAACAACAGGGCCAATAAATACCGAATTGAACTACCCGAGTGTACTAAGATACCTCCTCCTCCTCCCACAATGAGGAAAATATATATAATTTTTTGACTTTTCCTATTTTTGCGCAATTACATTCAATCGAACATAAGTTCATAAGTGTCGGCTCCGTCGTATGTGGGGCGGTCAGGTTTTCGGTTATAAATTTCGCGGACGTACTAGCCGGTCTTGTGTGTAACGGCTGCCAGGATTTATCGGCGGGGAACGGGGCCGCCGCCATAAACAAGGCCCCCCACATCTCGCCCGTCGCCGGACGCATCGACTCCCCAGATGTCACATTCGACGAAACAAATCGGCCCCGGCTTGAATGCCAAACGGTTATATAAACGTCGGCAAGAATTACCGTGCCACTCGGTTAGGAGCCGCCGATCGGTTCAAGCTTCCAGCCCGGTATTTATATCGCGCTGGGGAAAAAAAAATTCTAGGGGCTAAATCGGTTCACGACAGGGTCGGCCGACGCAGGCAGGTTGTGCGACCGATAAATTTATCGAAAACAAATTTGCGGAGTTTGAGTTAGTAAGTAGTGACCCGTGTAATTCGCTGTCTTGTCTTGCCACTGTCGGCAGTCGATAGGGTGAATAAACTAGAAAGTATACTTTCCGCGCGCACATTTGCCCGGAGGAAAAAACTTATAAATAATGCTTTTCCAAATAAGATTCTTGCGGCGTTGTTCCATCCCAACTTCCCAGTGCTCCGTACACGTTTTTGGCAAGATTTGTGAGGCCGGTTCTAGGATACGGATGGCAATATGGAAACAAATCTCGGTATCCAGTTTCCGAAAACAAATCGCCCCAAATTCTTAAAATTGTAAAATTCCCCTATTTTCAGGAATACTTTCAGCAGGCCCCTCTATGGGATGATACAAAGTTTGACCAATGAGAAAAAAGTTCGTCGCACAGGTAAAATTTGTTCATATTTGGAATCAACGCAGACAGTAATCGTAGGATATACTCCTACTATATTATCTACTGTTCCCTACATTGACAGTGGGAGAATTAACATTTAAGTTCAGTAATTACAAACAATGTATCGTCAAACTTAATGCTACCCAGAGCTCATCAGACCCCAGACCATTCAACACGATCCACTTGGGAGAAAAATAAATTTCAGGTCTATAAAATGATAATTTTTAGAATGGTTAATTTTTGTTCACAGTTCGGGTGTTGTGACACGGTATCTTTTGAGAGCTGAACGATATGAGTTATATTTGAGAAGATATGACCAATGAAAGGACACGAGACGTTTTATAACCAGAGTGGGGATCAATAAATCCTTAACCGTCGCAATGTTGAGTGGATAACAGAACTCTATTGCCGCTCTGCTCCAGTTCGGGACAAGCTGTCCGCAGTTGAATTACTGTCGAGATTGGTTTCAGTACACAAAACTCTGACCTTAATGAGCGCTCCGATAAAAAATATTTTTTTATAAAGGGATAAATTGCTCCAAGATATTAACCATAGCCTGATATTTATAAGGCTATCCTCGCAATATATTTAACTTGTAATATAGGAGATATTAAAAATGAACGAATCTAATGATTTAAATGAAAATGAATATGTAAGTCCGTACCTGAAGTCCGTGGGACTGAAGAAATAGCGAAGCACAGGACGTGATTTTTCAATATTATACATTTTGGTTTTAAACAATGTTTTGAACAAGAATACAACGAACAGTTCAGCGAACGGTCGATTCATTCCACGCGATCGGAGCTCCAAAACGGCCTCGCTCCATTTACATACCCAAAGATGAATGGGTTATAAATGGGTTTACAACCAGCATTAAAATCGATCCTATTTTTAGGACGATTCGGAGACCGCATTAGCAGACCGGAGGATATTAAAGTGGCGTATGTTTATTTATATTTAGAATAGATAGATCGCGAGTTTTTGCTATAAAAATGGTGTAGTCATTAGCATAGATTTTTTATACACGAAGTTATATGAAGTGTACAAAATAGTTATGTACAAAATATATGTATAAGAAATTGCATATATAGGTTCAAAAATGTACAACGGTCACATGTTTCTTTTCAATTAAGTTTCTATAGCAAAGATAATAGACAAGAAGGACGCGCCAAAACGGAGTAGTAGATCCGACTGAGCATAGAAAATAAGTCTACAAGAAAAAATAATCACTTCGACATTAAAACCGGCAAAAAATCTAGAGATAGATTAGTCGATGATAAATAGAACAAGAACATTTTTACAACCTTATTCAGACATAACATAACAATAAATATAACATCATTGTAACAATATATTCTAACATGTATTCATTATCAATAAAATAACACATTCGCATGCATTCTTTGGTTCCAGTTCACCTCGAATAATTCGCATACATGCCGGGGATTAAAAACTCGGAGTAGTCTCCGGTCGATTTAAATTTAAATTGTCGATATCACGATCGGATCTTTAGCTCAGATTAAGGGAATCAAATTTGTTTAATCGGTAAAGATTAGGAGTAATAACGGATTTATTGATTTATCCGTAACTAGAGGCAATACTTAAATCCGCCAGTGCTGCCTAGATCCCGCAGAAGGGGACTCGGATGTGGTGATTTCTGCTCGGGTAAGAAGAAACCACCTCGGGCCCCGACCTTAACCTTAACGCTATTTAAACAGTGGCCGCAATAGCAAAATATACGAGGATCTCTGCCGGCAATAAATACCGTGGAACCAATCGGAGTAATTGAATCGAAGAAATAAATGCAAGCGTAAAGAGAAGTGTACTTACCCATGATTGCGGTGGGTAGACCGGGAACGGCGCTATCTCTTTGGTGGCGACGTGGCTAGGTAATTCGAACCTGCCTCTCCTCGTCTTCTTCTGCCTCTGCTTTTGTTTTTCACGTATATATAGAGCGGCCTGCATGCTAGAGCCTGTCATTATTCGCTACCGCCCGCATTATTAACTATTGTTCCTTTGCCCCTTTTGTTGTTCCTCTATTATTTTCCTTTTCTCGTTTTTCCGTCGTTCGTCCTTTTTTTTATTGTTTGTTTCTCGGGTTCGTTCGGTTTCCTTTTTTTCTTTCGGCTTTAAGTCGCTTTCGAAGGGAAAAAAACTCGGCGGGCGCCTCGCAAAAAATATAGCTTTAAAATATACTCTTCCAGTGTTCATCTACAGAATGGACCACAGTTGTAAGCGTCGAAGCGGTTTCATAATTGACATATTGGCGAGCGTGTATAATATAATATTGTCCACTATGGTTAGTTCTTTTACAAATATAGATAATATATGTATATATATAGTTTTATATATATATTTATAATATATATATAATGTTATTTAGGTTTAAATGTTACGTTAAAAATATACAGTCTATATAAATCCAAATATATTGATATGTAAACACAGAAGCGTAAGACGAATAGGCCGTATAGCGTTTATGTACATATACAAGAATCCTTTGGTCCTTAAGTTACTAGAAGTGGTGGGTCGGGACGTGAAGAGAGAGACACCCTGAAAAGCGAACAGAAAACACATTCATTTTCAGCCCGAAATTCGCCTCCAATCGAACTCTGATTCCGTGTCGATAGGCCGCTCGATTTCGACGATACTTTGGATATCAGAATAATTGGTGAATGAAAAAAAGTACGGGCAAACTCCTGGTATACAATCATTGGGGCAACTTTAAACCGTATACGGTACTACTATCGACCATTTTCGAATCTCTCCCACGATTAGCTGACCTTAAACGACAAAGTCTCATTTTGAAGAAGGATGACCTACTTCCAACGCATTTATTTCTCTCTTCCTAAAACTTCAAAAAATATAGTACAGACATCGACTAATTAATTTATTAGTCCGTTCGTTTCCAAAACGCTTGGAGCCGCGAACTAGCTCGGCGTTGTCGGTACCAGTCGAGCACTGGTGGAATGGTGGAAACGCGAAGTTCATTAAACCCTATAATTACTTCAGCCATGCTCGTGGCATCGTTTTTAATAGTGGGTCGGATTAAGGCGTGACCCATATTATCGTTATTGACTGATCTTCCACGTTCATCAAAAATAGCCACCTTACTTATTACCATCAAATGTAGCGTACTGTACGAGCAAAAATGAAAATTGAGTAACCTAGAACGAAGGCCTTCTGAAACACCTCTAAAACAATAGTGATTACCTTACTTCTTCGGTTGAAAGTGTTATAGAAATGGCAGCGTATGAGAAAGGACCGGTTTTCTAATTTGTCGTATAGTTGAAGGTTAAGGTCAAGACTGCTTATATTCGCATTCAATAAAAATATCTGGCCAGTAGAAATTAAATACTGTAATTTATACGGACTGCACCATGGGAAAAAAATCAATATTTTGTAATTAATGCCCTGATTGTACTTGGGCTGTGTTAATTGTAATGGCCCTACTAGAAATTGAAGCCCTTTAAAATCGAATTTCATGTCTGTCAGTATTAACGGTACACGCACGGTATTTCGCCTTCCCAGTCAATATTGGTACGAACTTTTTAAGAGAAGTCTTCCATTGCACAGTTTTGGCGGTAACTATATGTCTCGAAATGAGTTGTTGTGTCATAACAAGTTCCACACTTTGGAAAATCGTTTATTGATAAAATTCTGGTCTGTGGTTTGGCCACAATGTCGTTCTTTTCTCTTCCAAGTTCTTCGGTTCTCTCTGGCGTTCTGAAATCTTTAATGCGAGAGGCCGCACAGTCGACTAAATTCAAATGTGCGGAAATTAGAAAGCGGCGGCAAAAATAGAACAAACGGAAAAAATACCTAACGACCGCGGGAAAATCGGGTAAGGCTAAGGAAAGCGGCCGCGGAAAGCGGGCATTAATTCAATCCCGGGGGAAGCCGAGTGCTTTTCCGCGTCCCGAGAATAACAGACGCGGATATTATTCAGAATTTGCGTGCGAGTTTCTAGGACACGGCCAGTTGTTTGCAGGCAACGATCCGTGTGGGAGGAGGGGGTCCTAGAAACTTTTCATAACTCCCAACTCCTTCCCACCGAACTCACTACAGGTAATTATTGAAAACTTCATTGCGAGGTTATAAAATGGGTTAAACCTGCTTTACCCATTGTGTCGGTTTAATTTTTTTTTTGTCGGCGTTTAACTGCCCAAGGATAAATAAATGCCGGGGGGAGGTGGGGCGGGAGGGGGAATCACTGTTATCGCCCCTCGCCTAACCCACTCTGGAGGGGGCGGATCGATTTGTTTTCCCTGGACCTATCGTTTGGTACCGGGCAATTAGACTGGTGCGTGTCCTGCCCCGATAATAACCACTAAACGGCGTCCAGGAGGCTAAACAGCCGATTGATCCAATTTAATTGTTCAATTCAATAGTGACGACTATCAGTAATAATATTCCGAGTTTACCCACACCGACGTTTCGATAGGTAGAAGGGGACCTGGGTCCGGGACCAGATAGGCCAAGCCTCGTACAAATTCCAACACCCTGAATATCCTTTCAAATCGACAGGTTGAATTAAACAATACTCCAAGAGTAAATAAAACAACGTCTCCTATAGTGTTATTCTAAACCCAATTTTAACATTGCGTATAATCTTTAAATTGGCTTTCTTAACTGTATCCCTAAGTTAAATGTAGATCTGTCCACTACATTTCAAGAATGAAATAAACTTTTGAGATGAAACGAGAAGAGAAAATGAGAGACGTAAGGTGTATGAGTGTCCTGGTCATGTCCTAAAAAACTAAGTTTTTTAGTTATTGTTAGCGCCCACTGCTGTTTATTTAAGCTCGGTCTTTCACAGATTGCTCAAACTCTGTTTATTTACCTGCCAAAACCGATCATCGCGTTTTTACTATTCAAACTGGAGACAATAAGGTTGGAATCGATTTAAAAACCGAAAACGCATTGTCAAGCCAGAGAGGAGGGTAAGGACACGCGACTATTTCGGCGTCCTAACCGCGCTAAATGGTTTTCATCGATTGGGGTGAAGGGGGGGGGCGGGGAATAATCGCGTTTAAACGACGTGGTGAAAGGGTGGGGGCGGCCGCGGGTCGGTTGGGCTTGGTTTAGAATGGAAAGTTTAAAGTGAGCCTTTAGTTGGTTTTCTTGTGAACTGTTTGCGGATGAAGGTGTTTCTTTGTGTTTTCTATTGTGTGTGTTTTATGTGCTGGAATGAGAAATCATGAGAGTGTTCGAGAGAAAAGAGAGATTTTCATTGCATTCTGTTTCCACTCATTAATCCTGATTTCTCAGAGTCTCAAGAACGCACACCTAATGAAGAAAGGTTTTTCTCGGAGGACTATTTACAGTACCGTCGCCCCTTGTATTCATTTATGTTCTAATACTATTGCGAATGTAATTGTTCTGTATTGCCAATTGTACTGGACGCATGCACTGGTTAACCCCTCAAAGTAACAATATCATTATTTTGAAATTACACAGAAATGAGGATGTGTTATCTACTGACTGAATGTTACTGCGACTCCGAAATCAAACGGAGGGACAGAAAGACAGACCTTCTTTTAAAATGGAATTAATGTTGTTCCATTCATTTTACTGTAAGTGAGAGAAAAGAAAATTATATTCAAATCCGATTATTGGTATTTGATGGTACGTAACCTATTGTTTAATTGTAGTAATTAATTTTTTTTGCGGCGAACAAGAGCCCGATAACGGGGCCACTCACCCACCCGTCCGATAAACAATTGGCCGGCCAATCGGGGGTATTGTGCGAGTTATAATTTATTCGAAGTGGGGGCTGAGGACAGTGGAGCGGGCGGAAAGCGGCGGGGGGGGGCCTAATCGTCGGCGAATTGACCGGGCGAGAGAATTGGGAGGTGCGAAACGGAGCCGCTATCCGAAGCACGCCAGACGCGCGGCCCCTTAATAAAATGGAAAACGAGCACAGCTCCTTCCTCCTCCAACCTACCCCCTCCGACCAGTCCCACCTCTACACTACCTCCTGAATATCCTCCAATCGATAACAGGGCCGGGATATACCCAGGAGCACGCAGGATATATAATAGAACTATGATCATTCATAAATTCATACGTAATTTTTATTTCGTGCCTTCAAATAAAAAAAAATGTATTTCTCCCACACCTTCTTCCGGTGGCCAACAGTAGCGAAACAGCGAGATAATGAAACATTGGAAGTTCAGACGGCAGGGAGTCAGTGTCCTCTTCAATATAAATTTACTGAACACTTTCCTGAGTACACCCGAAGCAACCGACTTGTTTTAAAAAAATTGGAATTTTGCCTATTGAAAATAATTATTAGAAAGTGAAATTGACACGTATTGCGTATAAAAACACGCTTAAAATTGGAAAAAATATGTTCCGATAGTAAATAGGATTAATTTAACAAGGTCTTTCTTATGATAAAAAATAGTTATGTTCAGCTCGGCAGAAGGCATAATGAAAATCTACTCAAGTCTGTTAATTGTATGATAATTAACAAAAAATAAACTTTGTTATCATTATTATTATTATTAATGAAGCAATGCCACTAATATTTATAACGATTTAGATCCTATTTAGTTACTATTGAAATATACGGTATAACGTTACGCAATTTTTCCAATATTTCTGTACAGCTTCGTGAGGGTCCAGAATTCATAAATTTATATGGCTCCAAACACTTATCAAAAGTTATCTAACCTATTTTTAATTTCCCGTATCGGATCATATAAATATCGATTGCATTATCATTAATTATTTAATTTATAATTTATATTATTCCATAGTTTACTAGAATAGTAACCGTAATATTCTAGGAGCAACCAATCTATGCGGAGGAACTATGTCCTAATATTTATCACGTGCTTCAAACAACCATAGAAAACAAATAAACAATTTTTGACTTCAAGGCAAACAGTGGAAATCGGACAGAAAACGGCGATCAACGTATACTACAACCGCAATACAACGGCGTCTGGCGGGTCTAGTATTAGAGCGCCGTGTCCAGTAAAATTTTAGTCCGTGTGACCGAAAATTTGAAATACCAACAGTTGTGAAATTTCCTGTCTCTGCTCGTTCCTGGGTTCTATGCCATACCAGGTATGGCTTTTTACCAAGGCCAGTAGTATTCCAGGGGAAAGGAGAGGAATATAGATACGAAGAATACAGGGTTTAGGATGAATGAGATTGTAGAAGATTCTTTTCTATGGTACCGTAATTTTCGATTTAATTTTGTATTACGATCAGATCTAGAAACTAGGAACAAGTAAAGTGAATGAATCTCACCGTGTCCTATTTCTCCATAATCAGATATTACATACTGCACTTTATTAGTAATTATTAATTACCAAATAATTCGACTGAAAAATTAAACGCGAAAGTTTTCGGGGTTTTTCATATTAGTGGAATATTCTCTTTGGCTGCGTATTGAGGCGGTGTTGTAATTGTTCGGAGGGGTAGGAAACGCCAAGGGGGAGGCAAAAAAAGATGAGTCCGCACAGAGGAACGCTTCAGAGAGCAATCAAGCTGTCGGCGGCTCGGCCCGGACCTAGGAGAAAGGAGTCCGCTCCACTATCGACTTCCTTTCATCTCCAGGACACCCCAACGGCTGAGGGACAATGGACAGCAGATGAAGGGAAAAAAACAGCGGCAAAACCGGAGCTTTCTTCTCTGGCTCTCGCTCTTTCGACATTTTTAAAAATTAAGGGCTGAGACAACTTTTTTCTTTGTATTTTGCACCGGCCGGTAGGAGACCTATCGAGTGGCCGGGGCACTTACGCCCACTCGTCCCGTTTCCAGGCAACCGGACGGCCCTTTATTCGGCACTGGAGGGGAAAAATTTTTTTTGCCTGTCATTCTACCATGTCATGGGCGTATAAGGATAACTACATATCATCCAGTCATTTTCTATCACCACTGGCTTATTTTGCCTTAAAATATCAATCATTTTCGGTTCTTCATCAATAGTATTTTGTGCCTACGTCGAGATTGGAAATAGACGCGTAGTTACCATAACTGTTTTTAATCTCAACACTAATGATTTTCTATGTCCTCGCTTTTGTATCAATAAAGTATGACCGTGGGCAGGAAATGACTGAAGAACATTGGCAGGATGCAGCCAACAATCCACAGGGTTAACACGTACTACAAATTGAATACAGCAACCTCTGAGGTGTACTACAACAGAGCTGAACGTAATAGATAGTAAATCTGAGCAGGAATCCGTAAGGGATTGGAACATAATGACATGTGCAAAACAGGTCAGTTATCGTCAGTAGCGTTACACCAGTAATATAGTGAGATACGTACATGACGTAATGTGACTGTGACTGTTGTTGAGGAGTCTTTTCTTCTGCCTTTTTATTTTACAGTCGTTTCATTTCCGTGCCTTTTTGTCTGCTAAAAGTTTCGAATTTAATGGAGTTTACTAACTTCTAAAACCTTGCTTAGTCGCATTGTTTACAATGAATGAATATATGTATTAAAGCCGGTTAGTCGGTCGTCTGAATGCTATCTATAACGTGTGTTTTACTCTCAAGAAGTATATCACGATATCACGACAGTCAGCGTCCCTCGGTATATTTAATTATGGGAATGTAATACTAGCATGGAAGATGAATTAGCGAGATCACTCATCTTTTTTATGTTTACGTATCAAACAGGAAATCACACAACGCGTGGGAACGGGGAAATTCAGAACGGGGATGTTAGCGATGATTTCGTGGAATGAGAAAAACAAGAAATAAATATTCATTTCGATGACTTGTAAACGTCAAATTTACGTTTCGGCAGAAACATTTCGAGGAAACAATGAGGGCGATGTCATATTTTGTTGGCCCCATTATTTATTCGGGTCGACAAAAAAAAATATTTTCTTTTTCCTACCAGTTCGAGGGGCGGTAAAGTGAATTTGCGGCAGATTGGCGCAGTGGACTGCGGTGGAATACGGCCCAAGATTGACCCAGGTCAGTAGGGGACGAGCGACGGCCCCCGGTCACGTAAGAGGAACCCGGCCTCGTTAAACAAGCCTTCGTTACCGACCTATTTAAAAACCATTTTACACAGGGTCAACTTAAATAAACCTATAAAATGACGCCTTTCGGAACTATAGGCGGGAATGTAGGCCGAACAATCATTGGCCCACCGTATGCCGGACAGCGCGTCTTTGTAATATGTTCATAAATTCGTAGACAGCAAGAAGGATAATACAGCTTTCCTTACGATAGAAAAATAAATTTTTTCATTCCACATGAAATATTTCCGCCTTTGCCCTATACAACAAACGCGTGATGCAGTCGCGGCCCAATCTATAACACTTTCAAGTTCCTTAATGTTGTTATCTGTTTCCTACCTACCCAAATGTCGAATAGTCAAACGAAAATGATCAACCACCTAAATTTACTATTACTTTATTGAAACGCTAACACAATTTACTGATAAACACTTGGCAAATGTATAAAGGTTTAGGGATTCGCCTATTTTCAGCAAAATCCTAGCTAAATAAAAATAAAAACACCACCGGGGAGTACGTCTAGTACCTTGAGTAGTGGGATGATCTGATTCATAGTTCTTTTAATAATACTTTTTTCTCTCTTTTCTGTCATCTGCAGCGCTTTGTCTATATATTATATTATATAGACGGCTCCAATAGATTTTATCTCAGTAAACGGTCGAGTTTTCTCTTCGTCGAAGAATCCATGAGGGCTTCGAGCTGTGCAGAAAGTTCTACAAGAAATAGGTCTAATAACTTTACCCCAGGGAAGACTACAACCGAGGTTGGGAAAGCGATCGGAAGAATAAAAACTGAAATCGATGGGTAATGTGTCGTCACCTCGGTGATGTCGCAGGTGGAGGGTAGCCTGGCGTGTAGGTCGGCATAGCTGGGAAGCCTGGAGTGTATGTTGTGGTGGGCCTGGAGGAGGTCGAGCCTCTTCTTGAACTGGTTGTGAAGGTCGGGCGGGCCGCCGGCCTGCTGCTTCTTGATGTTCCTCCTGGCCTGCCTGCTGGCCAGGCTAGCCCCGCCCGCCGCCGCGTACATTGGCCCACGCGCCTCACCACTGCCGCCCGACTACCGCCCAATAACAACGCCCACGCTCCTCCTCACCAACATACCGCCACCCCTGAAACACAACAACCAACATTAGTCTCTGTCATAGTTATTTCTACTATTAACCTTACAGTTATATGTACCACGGCCGTATGCTTATTTCTGACATTCAATGTCCCGATAAAAGAAACCATCCAGTGATAGCACTTTTTGGCTTGGAGTTAAGAGCCAAACAGTCTCGTCACGGACGGCCTGTGGACGGATGAATGAGGGGGTTTTCCCTCGTCGGATGACCCTCCGCATCTACGTGATTCGAGAGAGGAAGCCGACGGCGGGAATGGGCCAACGATTCACATCCGAGTGAGAGGTTGACGAGCCAGTCGCCAGCCAGTATTTAGAACAGAACTCTCCGACCAGAATGAAAAAAACGTTTCATCACGAATTTTAATCTAGATATTGAATGTTAAATTCGAGGTTCCTATTCACAGTTGACGGTTATCGGATAGTCAGAAAAACGAACATTGGACAAAATAGGCAAACAAAAATCGACTCACTAATGTTGTTGGAGCACGGTAGGAGTGTAAGAAAGGAAAAAGCTATCGGATTTGTTTTCCGATGAAGACCTTCGTGTCTTGAAATGAGTCCGTACAGAACAAAACATGGGCAAATGGAAATGTCCGACATTTTTGCCAGCATTTCTTCCGAATTGGAGGGCGCTCGAATAAGCCCCACGAAAGGCATTCGGTTCAATCGGCATCACTTTGGCGGCCCAAAGCCCACGTAAGTTTGAGCGAACGTTCACTTTCTAGTAACCGTTTTCAAATAATTCCACTTGTTTTGACGCAAACGGATTGTTACGGAAGTTGTAAGTCCGAGTATGAACGCAGAGCGAGTATTTAGTAAATATAAATCGAAACTGAACTGTTGAGTAACAGCAATATTGGACTAATCCTTCTGTTGTATTCCAAGGTTTTTTATTGCGTAATTTTAATTTTCGGTTCCCCAGCAAGACCAAAAACCATAGCGTTGACGTTACTTAAACTGAATGATTGAACTGATTGAACGATTCAGACTTAAACTACTTGCGCTTGTTCGAATGAAACCCCTGAATGAGGTTGAAATGTATTATTGATTGTTATTTTCATGTCCAGCGATGCATATCGGTTTTTATCAGTGAAGTCTGCCACGTGGATCTGTACAGTATCTCAGTTAACAGGGGAAAACCTGACCGATGGATCTACTATGGACAGTAATTGGTGAATATGTATGCTAGCAATAAAAACAATAACTGACAAACCGAGAGTGCTCTAGAATTATTAGTATTAGACAAGAAGCATCAAGAAAATCTCAATTAAGGCTGGCCTTGAATCGCTCACTTGTATGAGTATTTTGAAGAAATGTTGAAAAAACAATCTAAAACATTCCGATTTAAAACAAGGTTAAATTAGGTATGCAATTTATTTACTTGTTTACTGCAACATGCGATTTAATGATGCCTTATTCTGAACGCAATAAGCCTCACTATTTTGCAAAGAAATTACAACAACAGGAGAGTAAGAATAGCCATTCGTTTTGTTAAGACAATACGGATCTGGCTCAACTCTGGCGTAAAAAGCCGGTGTTTGTAAAGCAAGAAGAGTGTGTTTAAAAGGAGAAGTCTAAACGACGTTGAGATTTGGAGTCGGGGGTTGTATGTTCAATTTGCTCCTCGTAAACGTTTTATTCTTAAACTACCAAGGACTATGACTTGGGAAGCGGTCTTCGATTTAATATAGGCGGCCACGCTTTCGGATGGAGGGCACGCGAACCCCCCTCCCTCCCTCTCTCACACGCTAATAATAATAATATAATGTAATAATATAAGAATGATGGATGCCTGATATACCCGAGAGCGGAGAGCCGTCAAACCTCGATCAAATTTCTTCAGACTAGATTAGTACATTTTAATTAAAAAGAGAAATCTACAAATAATTACGAAGCTCCAGGTTCCTTCCCGTACGTTCAGGGCGAAGAAAATTCAGTTTTCAATTCTAATTTAATCTGGAGTACGTACAGATTAAATTACGACCCAGCCCAAGTTGAAACTAGGACAATTCATCTCGGCAAGTAGTTACCGCAAGAATTCTTTCAACATTTCTAAAGTACTGCTGCAATTTATTTCCGGGGGGGGGGAAGAAATATTAAGAGAAAAAAATTATAACGCCCGGCGGTCTGGAAAATGCGACCACCTTTAGTAATTAAGAATCACATCGGAACCGTGATGAAATTGATTCTTGAACGCAGAGCGGTGTAAACCGTATTTATCCAACGTAATCCGTATCCAACTATTGGATTACGGTTTGGAAAACGAAATATCCGGACCAGCATTATACCGAATGTTAATGATTACATTGGCCGGCTGAGAATTTTCACAGTCAGATTTATGACGCGCCCCGCCGTTCTCCTTCCTTTTATGCGTTTTATGATAATGCCCGCCGTTAATATACGGTGTCGGGCTAATCCATTTAATGCGGGTGCATTAGTTTTAATTTTATTCGACAAGCATTTCGTACAATGAATATCAGTCTACCAAATCGAAATGGCGTAGGTCACAAGTCCAGATGAATGTATTTTCAAAAATAAATACGGATTTATGATAATTAATAATTATTAATTGAGTAAATTAAATTCTAGCTTGGTTTCCTCTACAAATAAATTCAATATAAATTCGGTATTCCGAAGGATTCTGTCGTGCAGCGTTGTAATTATAAACAACAATAAAATGACACGGTCGTTATTACTATGATTTACTTATGACTGCAAAATTGCATAATTTACCGGTCGATATAATTAGACAAAATTATATTTTTAGCCACAGAATACGTTTTGACATCAATTCTACGTGTCAATTAACGTCAAGGACGACTACTGACTTTAGATATTTGTAATTACTGAAAATGAGAAAAAAAAATTTGTTGAATTCATATACTCTGTGTTATGATGTCTATAATATGACCTAGGATGAATCATTCAGCTTCTATCAATTTTATAATCTTGTAATGTTGGGATACTTACAACCTTATCCCGAATTTTAGGCTATAACTGGAATAATTTTTTTGGCGTAAAAAATAGTTCGGTAGATTAACAGCTGGGGCTAATATACAAAGCGCAGATATGTCGGCCTTATGAGGTGTAAAATTATGTCAATCAACACTACGCCTAGAGCCTGGATATCGGATCCACAGATAAATGGGCCTAGGTTACAGTAGGTGCGATTAGTTTAGAACAAAGAGAGTATATTTTCGGCTACAGCCAAAGAGCGTGCCAAGAGCAACTTGTTAACGGTGAGATAAAAATAGGATTCCACTTTCCGGCCTCTTTACAGAGCACCGAATCGGCGCCAAATTGAACACAGTGAAGGGGGGAAGGGGGGTTATAAGAAAATAACCGTTGGCTGGAGAGCCTGCGTTATATACCACTTGTTGATCCCCGGGAGTCTATTATTTGACTGGGGCGGTCGCTACAGCCGAGCAAACAATCAGACCCAAACTGCCATCTGATGATCACCCGATAATATAAGCCCCAAGTTTTTGGTACCCATTGACCATTGGATTCGACCAATGGCAAGAAACATTATTGCCAAGACCGCAATTTGTCCACTAGGGCCATATAAAAATTAAATAAATGCGTCCATTGGGCGCGAGAAAACTTATGTGACGCCAGTACAATATGAAATAGAATTACTTGATATACCACAGCGGGCACATAACCAACCGGAACATTTAATTCAACGTGGTTCCAAATTTACATTTAATTTCAGACCCACATTCGGCCCAATGACATACGCAAACTCTCCAAAGTGTTGGGTACCACTTGTTGATTTATCATTTTTAGGTAACCGCTTCACGCTTTTAAACTACCTTTCAACTCCGCCCGCAGAATGGTACGATAGGATGTCCCTTAGTGTATAAGTATGTCAATTAGGAACGTGTCCATTATCAAAGACATTTGTAGGCATGGACCTATTCTAGTCATTATCGTTTCATAATTACGAGATTCAAGATTACGAAGAAATGTTCATGAGATGGTTTTGATCGTTATTGAATAAAAGAGCTGAGATCTTAGGATCAATCTGAGCATAGGAATTTGAACTTTGAACATTTTGTTTTTACAGTATTCATACAGACAGGATCAGATTTACAGTAAACCTGTAAAATCGTAATTAAATAAATACTGTTACTTAAAATTAAAAGGCACTGTTACTAATGAGGTATTTTCAAAATATTTTTTATTAATTTCACATCAGAGCAAAACCGAAAGCACTATTGTCAAGGCAACGACGCTGAAAGTGAAATTAAAAGAAAAATCGATGGGGAACAATGTCCCGGTAAATAACCCTACGCGTTTTCTCTCTCCCCCAACCCTGTTTTTATATTATTTCGGAAAGTGGGTCGACGGCATTTTCCGACCGGCGGGGAAAGTGAAATTTGAATATTAACACACGCAAAATGTCGTGCGTGCTCAATATATACGACTGGGCGCAGAGTCTCGTTACCCTCATGTGTGGTCATTAGGCGCTATCGAATATTCCAAAATATATTCGCATTATAATACGATTTCGGTTGTTCTCTATGCACGAAGAAACGTTAGAAAATTATACATTCAACGGAAATTGACAGATTATTGTCGGTTATAGCAATACATTTTATTACTACTGTAAATACATTATCGGTACGGTTCGTTTGTCACGAACTTGTAAATTTATGATTATATATGTGTATATACAGGTATATAATGTCGTGCTATGAAATCTATAACATATCTGTTAACATCACCACTGGCTTCGTTCCATAATACTCATCTCATTCAAATATATAAGCTAAATTCCAAAAATAACTAAGATCCTTTTATATCCTTCATCAATCAATTCTTATTCCACCTTCAATTTTTATTTGCCATTTATATTCGAGCAATATTTAACGGCCTTGAGGTAATTATTTTATTCAAATACGTCAAGTTGGGAGTTCTTCAAACCTACAAAATTTGGGGGGCATTAGGTCAAGTATTCGGCATCGGAAACCCTTTTTATATCTGATTTAATAACCGCTAAAAAGTTTAAGCTCTTGAAACAAATTCAAGGGAATCGGATAATTTATTCAAACTGCGGAGCCGGGACAGAAAAATGACCAAGGATAAGCGGCTAATTTTATTCGCTGCTGCTTATTCAAAGTGGCATTAACCGTGTTCCAATCTTCAATTTAAAGAGCTCCTTAAATATACTTCCCAGTGCCCGATTTTTCCTTTCAGTTCGTCACGCTCGACCAGTAGACCCTGCCTCTGTTCCCTCTGAGGCACTTCGTATTCGATTTCACCGACTAAGCTTTCATGCAGTCGGTGTTTATGCAACCTCGGCCTTTAATTTCGCGATATAGGCTAACAGAAGGGCCGTATCGCATTTTTGCATTAAATTCTAACTAAATTTAGCGCCAGGCCGTGGCATATGACAGAAAAAAGTAAATAATTAACTAATATAAAATTGTAACAACAGAACAATATCAAACTCGAGCTGTGATGAATGCGGCTTAAAACTGACGCTATATTTTTATTAAAATATTAACACTTTCATATTCATCACTTTCGTATATTATACTTTTAGATGAATGTAGTATCCTGTCACTACTCTATACATATTCCACAGAATACCTCTGCAGTCATAGACGTGACATAAGTTATATATAACAAATATTATATATTTATATTCCATGCCGAACTACATGGGATGTAGTACTTTACAGACTTAGTACTTTAAGGTAGTTTAATGTGTTGAGTTAGAAGCGTAAATAGCCATCCGTTGGTTTTCTCCTTCTCTTTGATTCCTCCTTTGTCTCCATTTAAAGTCTAAACTTTAAATTTGTTGTAGAGAAATTTTATACGGAATCATTTTATACGAAACTCACTTCCGACCGTCACTACATTTTGTTCGGCCATATAGTTTTGGAGTTTTGGTTTCGCTTGCAAAACAACTTAGGGCCGGGATAACTGGGTCAGGTCACTTGAACGCTCGAGTACTCCTCCCTGCGTTTTTGCCTCCACCGACCCCCGGATTCGAGTGGCTCACTTGTGCTTGGCTTCACAAATTCATCGAGGTCAGAAAACTGGGGACATATTTTATATAGTTTTATTCATACCCTAATTATCCTTAGCGCAGTGGGTCATTACTAGGGCATCGAGCCTGCAAATATAAGCCGATGAGGGAACTAATTTTAGGTCCTTCCTTGGGCCTTTCTTGGACTCAACCCCAGTCCAACTTATCCTGATTATTAAATCAGAAGTTAAAAATTCTAAACAAAAATAGGATAATTTAAACTTATCAGAAGTAGAAGACATCCCACGATATGGAACATGTTCCATTATGTAATGGTAGTCCTCCTTTTAAAAGGACTGCAGTCCTTCATCCTTTAATTGTTTTGAATAATTTTCACGGAGTTGTAAGAGTACTTCTTTACACGTTAGCAAGTTTCCTAATAATAGTTAATAAATCCCTAGACAAATACATTTCATAAGAGTAGTTGCATGCAACTTTGAATGTAAAGTAGGCAGGGGATTTATTTTACTCCCAATTTTCAAAGATTTCCCATATGGGCTTGTGCGATGAACAAGAGAAATGCAATATTAAAACCAGAAAGCGGAGGTTCTATTTTCTACCGAACGGAACTAAAACCGTTTTCCTCCGGTATAACACGCCAAAAAAGAAGCAGACAACAGTTTACTTATTCATTTTGCGTTACTTCTTTCCCCGGGTTCGTTGCTCATTCCGTCTCCGGTTTCAATGTTTTACGATTTCTAGTTCGCTGTTTCCTTTGAGAATTTTAAATGGCTTGTATAATCTGCAATTATGAATTGAATGCAAACGGAGTTAACTCCTACCAAACTCTCAGACTTAAAAGCGAAATGTTTCGAATAGAAATGAAAATCAAAGGAAAATTCATCAAACTAACTACTGATTCTGAATCATGACTAATTCTTAGACAATAATAAAAATCAAAATGTAATAACCAGTAAATAACAATTTTAATGGTATAGATAGAACCTATTATATAATTCCAATAGGCTGTATTGATTGTTTTACTTCTATTACACGTAATTATTTCATCCAAATACGTATGTAAATAATAAATGTCATAAAAAATATGATATGTAGTATAATAGGCAAAGGCCGAAACTAATATAGACTGAAAAATTTAATTCAGATAACTCCCGTAGATATTGTTATTCCGCAATCCTCTTGCCTCCAAACGTTTTGAATATTACGGTCTACAATTGGAACTAATGCGGACTTGCCCCGGGCCTCAGTAATAGTCCGAATAAGCGGGGTTTTAACGTAATTGGCAGCGACTAACATGATAAGCCCCGAATTGGGGTGCCGAGAGCGGCGCTCTGTGTGGCGCATGTCCAGGCCGGCCGGACAAACACCAGTCAAGGTTTAGGGCCGAGTTAAAAGCTTAATGGAAAATTACCTACGGGGCCCGCCCTTTAGCCACGCTGCCCCCTCATCCCAGCCTGAAAGGGGCCCACCTTTCAGTTAACCGACAACAAATTCAGGGGATCGGGAAGGGTAAACTACCTCAAGGTGAACACATTTTTTTCTAACAGTATTATTGTATTGTTCATTTTATCGAAACGTTTTCCAACTAATATCATCGTTTTTTTTACCCGGAGGTATATTGAATTAAACCTAAATTATTAAATACGTTATTTCTAAAACGGATATGGACCGGCACGCTTAGTGACATGGAGTGATAGGACTAAAACGTACTAATTATCTAAGGACAAGTCACAAACTCAATTCTATTATAGCTGCAACCTTAATTTCTCAATACAATTAATTTATTTCCTGAGAAAGCGCATTGTACTGTTATCACATTTACAAAAGAAACCTTCTTGTTCTAATTCCAAGAAAATTATTTTTGATTCCTTAAGACCAAAAGTGGTTCAACCGTTGCCTATAAGTTAACTTTAATTTTAATACGTTTTTAATAGCTTAAACATTGCGCTGTCAGCAGTGCATATCGGCAGTGTCCTATTTTCAATCCAACAGCGGTGTAAAAATAAGAACCTAGGAAGGCGGACCTAAATAAATGCCGGAACCTAAAAATGAATCGACCGCGTTCTATTCGGAGAAAAGGATCGTCGAAAACAGACGCCTGTAAAACGTTTGCTGAATAGAGAGAGAGAGAGAGAGAGAGAGAGAGAGAGAGAGAGAGAGAGAGAAAAGAAGAAGGTGACGGGATCCTAAATACATACTTTGCTCCTCGTCCGCGACCACTCGAGAGTGTATATTTCCTTCTGGGGCGGCGGTATTACACCCTTCGTCGACGTCGCCGGGGCCGATGCAAATGACCGGCTCAGATATTCAGAATGCAAAGCCAGCCAGGTCGTTATATTTATTCGGTGGACCTCTAAAGTCCCCCAAACCGCCCCCATCAACCGCCCGCCGCCAGAATTTTCATCTCCTGCCCTAGTTTAAGTCGTCAAATTACGAATAAACTCGGATCTCTCGATTATGCGAAAGGCGGCCTTGTGGGCTCCGCATTATCGCGAAGTTGTTGTGTCCCTGCTGTGAAAAATGGTGGATCGACGTAATCGGGGAGTTGTATTATGCGTACCGACGGCATACTTCTCAGTCCGAGCACTTCACACTAGAATTAGCCCAAAATATATTATCTGTAGTAATATATATTATAATCGATCCATTCCTAATTTATATCTTACTTGTTCTGGTATAGTTGAGTACTGTTTTTAGGCGCCCCAGGACTTCACGGCTAAGAATCTCCTACGAGAATCCTACGAACGATTTTAACACAGACAATACCGGCATTGTGGAATTAGGGACCAATCTCCGAAAATATCCAAGAGGGCTGCAGTGAAAACAAATAGTCGGATGGAAGACGGGAAAAGGATAGACCCGGGGAAAGAGGGAATCGCACGTAAACAAACAACTCATACAGAATTGATGAGTACCAAACGCTTTCCTAAATTAAAAGCGGAGAAATGATTACGAGTAACAGGCCATTTTCGGATTTAAGAAAACAGCGGAAAGCCATGTGTCATTTGGTTGAATTGTAAATGTTTGTTAACAGGCTACAGTAATTACGATATTTATAGTGCGGGATATTTTAGTATTCTGAATTTACACCGAGGATCTTTCTCAGCTATTCGATCCAGTATATTAATTCAAATTCTAATCATGACCTGCACCTGGAATTGAGCCTGCCATCATTATATCTGAGCGCGATACATGCACACTTGTCTCAAATTACATTTCTGTGTTATTAAGCAAGACCCGACTATCGACATTCAAGGATAATGGCCAAATTAGTAATAGAGAGGATGGTTTGTGGTTACATCTACTTGTTACTTAAAATCGGAATATGGAAAGAAGTAAGAGTGAGTAGCATGAGCAAGAATCGCCAGAGAAGGTGGTTCCTATGGTGGAATCCCTACTGGTGGATCCTAGCAGTATGTCTTAAAAAAATTAAAATAAGACTTGAAATATTTCGCAACCAAACTGAGTCTGTCGGATTAAATACAGCTTATTCACGGCAAATGATGCATAATATGTAATGCGCGGGAATAGAGCAAACATAGGGCAACGACTTTTTGTTGGAGTACGTTTATGCCGCCATGCTCGTAGCTGTAAACAAAAATTTCATCTTCCTTTATTACAGTCATTATTTTAACATGTACAAATTGCAAAACCAGTTCTCACCCAACTCACGCGACGGACGATAGTCAGTGACTGTTTTGGTGTCTAATTCATAAATTGATTACATGTGTCTAAAAACTTGTATAATAGCACTGGCACACCCTCTGTCTCGTTTCCAACAATCGTACGCGCCCTAGAAACATGCAAACGGTTTGGCGGTGCCCCTGCGTATAAAAAGCGGAGTTGACCGCCGGTGACCTCGGTCCTCTGGTATGGAATCAACTCTCGCACAGAATTAACCGGAGTTTTTGTCCGGCTTTTTTGTCCAATCCCCGTAACGAAGGAATCGATAGCCCGACCTTCCGCCAAGTATCGCACCGGCCACCGGCCGAACACACCGGCACCTATCAATGTTTTTTTTAATTATCCGACCGATTATATTAAAGTCAAATCAGATAATTTAAACATTCTCTATATACGGAAGTTGTACAATATCATACAAGGCAATAATTAAACTTGCGCATTATCAGGTTACCGAAGTTTTTATCGAAATTAAATATAATATCTAAAACATTACTAGTAGAATGAATGTTAGCATTTACATGCAGTGAATGCAGTTTTATGTTCAATTTTTTATGAAATTGATTGAATATGAATATATTTATTGCGACTAGAATAATCCCTCCAGTTTTGTTATAAGAAATATATATTCCCTCTCTATTATAACATGTATGATAAACGAATGTTTGTGGTCCATTGAAAAATATTTAATTGAATATAAAGGATATTCTAATTTATTTATTCTTAGTTTCAGGAAAACTAGATATTAGAAGCTAACCCTAAATGCGCCCTTAAATACAAATAAAGAAAAAAATATAGTATTACTACACTAAAACAATAAAGTTCCTGAGTAATTTGCAAAAGGACAACCGGTATGTTCCCAGAAAACTTAGAACCGTTTCCCAGCGGCAGTTTACTATTCCGTAAATAGAAACACAAATGCGATTTTGATGACGGTACTTTCCATAGATTCTGAGCTCATGTATGTCCATACATCGTACGTCCATACAGAACGACAGTAGTCGACAATACAGCGTCCTAGTGGCCATAAAACGTGCTTAACCGACGCAGAAACGCAATATAAAATATGGTCTTCGCGGTATTTCATGAAATAAATGGTTCAGTAAATACATTTGTAAAAATATAATATACCAATCACCTCGAACTCAAAATAAAAAAAGTGTGCCTTCTTGTTTGTTTTTATAATGGCTCATGTTACATCAAGTAGTTTGGTTTAATTGGTCCATTTTCTCTTGTCTTGATATTACTTTGCTACAAGTCCAACAAAACGAAATCAGCTTAAAAGATCATTTGAACATGTACTGTGGAGTAGGATACTCCCGCGGGCATTCAGCCCGATGAGAACAGAGTACTACAAAGGTGATTCAGTAAGGAAAAATTTATTAATTCTAATTTGGAATAAATTAACATTTTTAGTTGAAGACTTATGGTTGGAGGTTATGACTTAGGACATGGAGTGATAGGACATTTGCCGGCGAAGGTAGGAGCTTGTCAGTGGCGATTACCTGCGTTCAATAAACCGTCACCAGAGTGTAGGTAGGCCCGAATTGCAGCCGGCGGATTGCAGCTGCAGGAGGTATCGATCCCGCGACGAGCGGGACCCGAAGAGGCGCACAACCTTTGACCTTTAGAGGAAGCACCCCAGCCCTCCGCCCCACCACTTCGGCGCTGATTCCTCCCGCATTCCGGGCCACCCTAATCCTCATCCCGTCCCGCTCTATTCATCCAGGTAATTGTGTTTGCTCGAGTTCACCGCCCAGAAGAAAGACGACCTGCGGTAGGGGAGGGGGTGGTGGGGGCACATTTTTATTTTTCGGAAACTTCCTTATCGCCCCCGAACACACATACATCCCCCACCCCGTACATAGCTTCCTTCCCTCCAGCCGCCCCACTTAGGGCGTCATTTTTAAGTTATACGTCTGTTCAAATTGTGTAAGGTACCTCGGGGTTACAAACACTTCCTCGTAAATCCCTGCAACACCGCTACACTCTCTAGTGTATCCACTTAATATGTCTTCATTCTACTACATCATATTCCCGATATCGTTACTGCTATCTTAAATCATTATCACTTCTTTAAATTTCCGAACAATTTTTTGTGTTCCTCCACACCACGGCTATATTTTATAATACTGTTGTAATAATGATACAGTTTCTAATTAAAATAACGGAAAATATATCAATAAAAGGCATCTAGAAACGTGTAAATAGAAAGCAGATGAAATTCCTGCTTCTTCCGGCTATTTAGACTCAAGTCCTTAATTCGTTCACATTTTATAATAATATTGTATGCTATATTCGATTAAAAAATATAGAATGGATCGACAATTGATAGTGATAGGAAACTAGAAGAAATCAGAAGAATTTTATAACTAAACCTTGCTCTAACACAAATTAACATTCGGGTTCAACAATAAATCACAATGGATTACCAAAGAAGGTTCAGGGATTATCATCCATTTTGCTTAGGTCTGTTATCCCGATCCGATAAGTCTGTGTTACGGTAACCTGCATAAGGCCAAAGAAACAAAAGGGGGAGGCCCAAATCGATTACCGACATTTCAGGGGAAACTAAAACCCCGTGTAATTAACGGATCGCAGGCGTCTCTACTGTTTCTTCAGGGGCCGGACGGCCCGTGGGCAACGCCGATCCCTATCAATCTATGCCAATCGATTGGCCGGCAATGCTGGGCCTACTATAACCTTAACCCGACTGTGTCCTCTACGTATTTCCACTGTCAATTTTTCGTAATAAACATAATACGCCGCTTCAACGTCAAACAAACCAGTTCAACCTACTGCTTTTCCCACTCCAACCGACGCTACTACAAAGGAAATTCCTCCTTTCCAAATAAAAATCGTAAATAATTAACAGCTACTTAAATAATAATAATCTAGTAACTTACTAATGACATAGTGTTCACAGCAGGACTGGGAAATATACCTGCGAAATATTCGGTATTTTAATTTATTTCTTAATTACCTTAGAACTTAATTACTTCCATGAAAGGACAAAAAGCACGAAAGTGTATAAATCATAAAAAACCTATTTCTTCGGTGGTCGTGAAAAGGGCCGAATTTCTGGACGGGAACGCCCGTATTCTCATTGCCCCGTATTTTCGACTACACTCCAGACACGAACGACTCTTAGAGAAGAGAGGAGAGGAGCATTTATGTGCCAGCATCCGCCCCGCCGTCGGGACGGGCCGGAAAGAGGTGACGGGAAAAGGTGGTATATATTGGAGTCGTCGGATGAAGAAGGTAAATGGAATTTTGGAGAGGCGACGCTGTCCGCCCCGATTAGGCTCACAAATGACGGCCCGAATATACGACCCGGCCAACGGTTATGTGACCGGCTAAAAAATGTCACCTCATCTGGCCCTCCGACCAATCCTATCCAATCTTCCACGACGGCATATGAAAGTCGACAATGCACGACGGGTTATTAACATCCAACATAATGGGTCGAAAATATTTTATAACTGATAGATAATGTAACACCGATAAAAAATATTTAATTGGAATATTTTGCGGAATATTATAACATTAAAATAATTCTTGGCTTTTAGTTGAATGGTTTGTTGTGGGAATAACGAGTTTTCTGAGCTGATAAGGATTTCCTATAAAACTGGGTAGGTAATTCCTATTTAATGAGGATCGTTTAATTCTAGCATTATTACCCAATATAAGTAATGGGGAATTTTAATGGTAATTTTTGTTTTATTTTAATCATAAATTAAATATACTATAAAAGGAAAAACAGCGTTCAGGGGTACTACCACGACTGTTTTAATAAGCCGGTGCTTATGTCAGCGATCATTATGCCAGGGGGGCCTTTAAGTCGCCCTTTAACTGTTCGCAGGGGCACCAATATTCCCGGCCGTGTCACCCGGGTATATTGCACTTTTTCGCACCTAATCCGCTCTTTATTGCCACCCAGCCGGCAAAGGACGGCGTCATCGTTACCACGGGAAGTTCAGTTCAAACGCTGTGACCGGCTCCAGGCGCCTTTTAGGAACACAAACAGAAATAAATCCCAGAACCAATAATTCAAGTGAAAAAAATTATTTTTTTTCTTATTTACTGGGGAGATATTGCATTTTAAAATCGATGGGATCTTGCGGAATAGGGTATATTTAAAACTGCAATAACTCTATAAGGCTATGAAAATATGGGTAAAGCGATAATTGTTGTCATGAAACATACATCATACTAATGTAATTAAAAATTAAATTAATTTAGTTTGGCCTTATCGATCCGCCATTACATCAAATCAATTTTAACAGTAACAAACATCAAATGTCCACGAAATCACTGACATTTAATATAAAAACGAAAATTATGACTTTGTATTTGCGAGGATAATCGTGAAATTCGTCTGATTACCCAACCAACCAGGAAACAGACATTGCTGCAGTGTTTAGACACACAGTCTTAGGATATAGTAAAGTGTGAGCATCAATTTCGGAAGTTCCCTCATTAAATTCGCGATGGCAGACTAAACAGGGGTATAAAGGCAAGTTTGGCGTTCCCTGATGGCAAATCTAGACAGGCGCGCCTTTTACGGCCCTCGCTATGATATTATCCGCGGTGAGCAGCGCTTATACGCCCGTAATTTGTTGAAGCCTTTAATATTATACTTATACGAAAAAAGCCATTTTCACTTTTATCCGGCAGATGTGTTTTGTATTTAGCACAACGTAATTTTCCTACAGCTTTTACCATCGACCGGACCATCGGAACAGGATAAACACACAATTTTTATTATAAACCACATAAATTAAGTTCTGATGACAAAGGCTACAACATAATAAGACAGAGCTGAAGAGAACCGTAGTCTGCCGCACTCATGCGTTCAATATTAATTTGAAACGGCACAATTAAGAAAGCATTTCTTTTGCGTTCTTAGGTGCAATAGAGTCCCAACCAGACCAACAATTATATGAACATTTTTTTTCCAACAAGCTTTTCAAATGTAAAACAGCGAAAAGAAAAACTTGTTTCACTCCTCTACCGGGCAATGGAAAATTGTAGAGGAAACACGTGTAGACAATATTGCAGATTTTCAATTTAACACAATATCCGTAATATGGCACACGCCGTTTGGAGATACCTCCACGTGTTTGTACTTTGAATACGAACCCGAGATAAAATGCATTGGAGTGCAATAACACGGCCCCACTCATGTTGGCTGTCAAGAGATATAAGGCCTGCGGCATTATTTACAACATTTTTTTTTAATTAGTAACTATATCGCAATAATTGTACATTCGTGTGTAATTTACGGCATGATTTAGATTTGCAGTATGCGCATATTTCACGTCGGTATGAAGTTATCAAACACGCAAAATATGAATTGCAAACACGCACAAGTTGTTCTGAATTTGCATAATATCATTTTCACCCGTCGATTTATAATTCAGATTACTGGACGACACTGAGCCCAATAAAAGGTTATGGATTGTTTTTAAAGCCAGGTTGTGGTGGAAATCCGAATAACAGACTCGTCTAAATAATCTGGGATGCAATTTATTCGCCAAAATTTCCTTTAAGAAATACAATCATTATATCCATCGTTCTCAAATGTTAAGAACAATACGGTTGCTATGACGTCAGTGCATTGACCCCGTATTAAAGTATTCGGCGATACAGTGTGTAGAACATGCCTAACTTCCCTAAACGATGGGATCCGGTAATGCATTAGAATAGTAAATCTACCGAATATGCCCTATGCGGTGCATTCCCCAACTTTCATTGATCCTATTTTACGGCCGATATTAAATGTATGCTCCACCCGCATTACCAGCTTATGCTAATGACAGTAATTAACGAGGAATAACGTCGGGCTGGACAGCACACGGCCGAAAACGCTT
Source organism: Lethocerus indicus (assembly GCA_019843655.1). Classification (NCBI taxonomy): domain Eukaryota; kingdom Metazoa; phylum Arthropoda; class Insecta; order Hemiptera; family Belostomatidae; genus Lethocerus; species Lethocerus indicus. Next base: position 16,815,508 of record JACDQD010000008.1, read on the forward strand.
CCGACCACTCTTCGCTGAAATACGAGCACGCAACAAATGGTGCGCTTAGTGCGACCGTAAAATATTAAAATCGGGCGAATTTCAATTGCGAAAAGGGAGGCGCTGTAGGGCGGCGGTGGCGGAGAGATGGAATAAAATATTAAGAGACGGAGGGAGAAAGTTCCGCCGACGAATAGTTTAATATTCACTCTTTCAACACGGCAACTTCGCGGGGGGCTAAACCGCCCGGTAAATACCCAATTAGAAAAGATTTCCGGTTTGGTCCGATTCCAGATCTGCGGGCAATCTAAATACGGTAAAACTTACCGTTTTGCCTGAACCGGGACGGCGGGTTGCGGGCCAAATAAATGCTTCTAGTTAGGGTAACCTTCATTCGCGGTTATTCTACAATCAGGCAACTGTTGTTGCCGTTGTTTTTCAATACTCTCTATCCGCCTACAACATGAATTGTCGCTTGTAATTTGTGTACGATAATATCATTACAATACATAATTGAAGGTGCATCAAAATAATTATATATATGTATATAATACCCTTTACACTATTACATATATATCGCAGCGACATTTGTATGGGTGCAATCAACGTGAGCAGGGGCCGTGGAGCTGCTGCACCCGCACACCGATCGGTCATTTCCTACTCGTAGTAGGAAGGGGTCTCAGGAGCTCTGAAATTAACGCCCTACTTCTTCCTCGTCCCAGAGTGTTGGGTCTTCCGCCCGCCCCCGTCGTACAATGGCAATGAAGTGGGGCCAATCGGAGGCGGAATCCGAGAAATACACAAAGCGATAAATTGTTTCGGAGCGCGTGTTTTCTCTCATTCCCAACAGCCGGCGGGCGGGTGGAACACTAACAGGTGAAATTAGGCAAACAAAGAGGGGCGGTGGAGAAGACGGACGAGCAAACATGAAGGCCCCCCTACCCCTTGCAATGGCGGGGTAAACACTCGTTTAAAATTATCCCAGCGGCGTATACAAGGCAATTCCGTTGCGCGCACTTAAGCGTTGGGAGCAATTAGCGAACAGTCGAAAGCGATGTACGCTTTTTGCCGGTCTAAAACCGAACTGGAGTAGTCCAAACATTAAAAAATTTACGGGTAAACAAATTCCGAAGTATTTGTTATTCCTTATAAAAAGGACGTTGCAATACTACTGTATTCAAGTTGAAAAAAACAATGAAACTTTTCTTTACGCAATAAACGTGCTATGTGTTTGAGAAGGTTTCTATCATATATGTGGCTGAAAAATATCGTTATTTTGGATAATTTTCATAATGAATTAAAATGATAGCAGTCTTTGCAATTAACTGCAAGAAGTATTTAATATATGAAATAACTTACGATTGGGAGTGGATCCCGACAATAATAATAACAATCACTCGTGTTTGAATTTATATTCACTCGTTAATAATTGTTAATATAATTAATGTTTGTTTCTGTATATTCTGTGACATTGTTTGGGTTATGTAAAATGCTGTAGTTACTCAGTGAAATAATAAACATTGTAAATAGCCATTGTAATTGTTGAAAAGTGAAAAGACCCCCGCCGGGATACGCTTCAAACGCCTCTGTATAAATACGTTGCCCGGTAGCCATCTGTCGGGGCGTGTGATTAGGGTCCGCTCAGGAGGATTCGATTACTTAGGCCGGCTCCCGTCCGGGGGGCCCTTTGTCCCCCCTTTGTGCCCGAAATAAATCGAGTCGCATCTGTTCCCCGCCCCATCGCCATTACAGGGGGACGCCTGCCTATAGGTACCGCGGGATTGGAGAAAGATTAAATGAAATACCCGACCGGGTCCAAATTAAATACTTGGAAATACACTTGAAAGCCAATTTCCGCGAATCTGGCCTCAATTGTCGAGTTTAAATAAAAACCGGCCCAATTTGGATCACCGGCGAACAACAAAGAGACCTTTCCTCAATGAACACTACTCGCCGAATACGAACCTACATTATTAATCTGACAACATACATCACAAGTTTTTTCCACGTGCTCGAGGAGCTAAATAATTTGTTCAAGTCGTAATAATTATTACATATATGCATTATTATATTATTGCAAATATGCATATATATATATATATATATATATATATATATATATATATATATATTATAGATTATTGATGTGCACCAGGTTGTTCGAAATCATACGAACTATCCGACAAATCCCTCATGGTCCCAGTACACAAACTTGCTGGAAATATATTAGTTATACTGAACCGTCTGCAAAGCTAAATGACATTAGCGGTCTCTGGGAATATTCGCCGAACGCACATGAGAATTATCTACTGTAAAGTTGGACCACAATGCTGGAAGCGCCGCATAATAACAAGAAGGATAGAAAAACCAATCTACAGCTCACGTATAGCGTTCAATAAGGAAAATTTATTTTTTTTTAATACACCGTTGAATATCATAGTTAAGGAAGTTAGGAAAGGAACAAGAAGATTAATTATGTCGAGAGTATCTCATGCTATGGTATCGTGAAATATAACTCAATTTAAAGTCGGGCGTGTCCCAATAATAATGAAAGAGCAGGGAGTGTCCACAAAATCAGTTTTAACGTAAAATCGATTGTTCCAAGACTGAATCAATCCGGCCTTCATCGAACTGTTATTTGTGCAACAATCCCAATGGAAATAGATATCGCGAGGCTGCAGAGTGCGGAAAAACTCGTTCGTCCGCGCTATTATATCCTGTATAATTTTTACATGGACACTAATTCACATACTGTATACTCACTAACAAATTTCCCGAATGCAGAAAATATGAAGATGACACTGAATGTGGTCATTTTAAAAACGAAATAGCGAAAATGTAGAAAGGTCCCCCTACTGACCTCTAGGAACCCAATTTCGTCTCTTCTGAAGCCCCTAATGTATAGCTAACGGTGTGAAACCCTGGGGGAAGAGTGGAGGGACACCTGCCTGCATCCGGCAGCAACTTTTTCCCATTAGCCCGGGCGAAAATTGGGCGCTCTACCGAAATAAGGGCCGTAATAAATGTTAGAGGGCGAGAGGGTGGCCGGCGCGGACTTCAGACGACTCTACCCGGTCTACCGCCTAATTCGAACTTAGTACCGTGCCTCGGCCCAAGACCGAATTTCCGCTGCGCTTTTTGCTTTCGAGATTTACTGGGAGATTCGGCCAGGAAAATAATGATACATCGCGGCTCCCCAATTGCCGCGGATGAGAATCGTGGAGCCGGCAGGCCAATAAATAGGCCGGCGTAATTGGCTCGGCTTCAACGCCATCTTGCAGCCCAGTATCAAATTGGTTCAGCGGAACAAATTGAGGGCCAAATGGCCTTCAACGTTATTTTATACGATTGCACTTTAATATAATTTAATGAAAAGTTATGCACCACTGTAGCCATTAGGGAGTGTCCGTTAAACCTAATTGTCTTTTATAAACGTCAATATATTTGATTTAAGATGAGATACTCGAATACTTGTAATTACTTTTATGACATAATATAATGCCACTTTCTGTGACATTTGAGCTGTGCTATTCGGATCTTGAGCAAGAATTCTTAAAATTCGGACAGCAGTCCGGTGTAATGATAAATCGAAGAATTGTCACAGTTTGGCTTCCGGTAAGATCGCGTAATCTTGCGCAGAAGAACCCCGGTTGGCAGGGGCGTCGGAATATTAAGGTTGTCGGAAGGTGAACGGATTCTTGAAAGTGCAGAATATTCATAACTCTTATTTTACAAGAGGAATGGAGTATAGGGTTAAACTTAGACCGGTCGGCCTTTTATTGATTGCACTAATTAAGATTCCATATCTAATATAAACTTCAACGGATCGAAAAGGGCCTCCTGTTTCCTTAAATAGAAGGTACTTTAAATTCAGGTTATGTTTGAGCTCGCTTAAGATCGATAGATCTGACCCGAAAAAACTGAGCTGCCGTCGGCTCTTGGCTTTTTAGAATAAAAAATTATATAATAAGAATATTTACACGGAAATAAAATTGAACCGGCTGGCGTACGACTCTGTTCTTCCAGTCCTGATGGTCAAAATATCGACAGGGTCCGAAAACGGTAACAATGCGCCCACTGATTTTATCGGAGAGGCGGGCCACGGGGCACGCCCCACACTTCAATTAAGATCCCCTTCACACGCAATTACTTACAACCCGCGGCATCGTACCTCGGTTTCTAATTTTACTATTCCGTGTAACTCCGGTAATGGGGAAGGGTGTTTAAATTAATTTCATAATTCGCGTTTTTCCCGCCGGCCATTTCAACTTAGCCTTTCAGCTGAAGGTGCAATGCGTTATTTCGACTTGCCACTTTGATAATTAAAAAGTCGGGGCGGAGAATAAAAAGAACGAAACTTTTTTTAATATTTAATTAGACATACTCAGTCATGAATTACCCTATTCTCCCTCAGTTGACTTATAATGCGCAAATCGGTAACAATGTCTTCAGCAATACATTCAGTAATTAAGTAAGCGTAAAAATATTAATTGGCCTTACTTCAGAACAATTCATAACAAATGGTTAAATAGGGAGATATTTCGGGGATATTTTCAACGTTCAATAGTATGTGTTCTCTCACGACTGAAGGCAACCATTTCAATGTAAAAATATTAAATTCGTATTATCAATATAGATTATTAATTAGTCCATCTAAAACTGAATCAAATATGTCGCCGAATATTTTATTAGGTTATACATAATAACTACTGGATGGCCCATAGTATGATAATTATACTAGCTAGTTAATTTAAATATTAGTTGCCTGTTTTATTTTTGTGTAACTCCGCATACACCCTACTTATTTAAAAAAAATGTTTTGGTGTATGTATTTCTTAAATTTTATATATCAGCTTTATGATACACTAATATAACGAAAATGTACATTCCGCGCACAAAATGTAGGCCGCCACCAATGAACACTTGCGTCATTGCCAGGTACAATACACCCGGGAGGCCGGCGTAGTCGCGATGTATAGTAATTAATTATACATAGTTGAAACAGGACCGCGGGGAATGCAAACGTTATTATACTGGGGGTATTTGTAGAGGGGTAAATAGGGGTCGAGATTAGCGCTGTTGGCGGGATATTCGTTCGCCATTGTCCCGACATCCGTCATTGCGGCCGGCCCCGAAATCGACAACGCCAGAGAGCTGCCCGTACCCACAACGGCGATAATAATTCAATACCCCGTTTTTTTTCCGCCCTTTCACTTCGCAAAACAACTGAGTTTTTTATTGAGGAGCCGAGGCGCGGGAATGCGAGTACCGACCGCGGCGGATTTAATAAAGTCCGCCCTGATATAAGGGTCCAATAAACGGGACGGTCTCTCCCGGGCCCTTTGTCTTGAAGAACCGCCTACCTGACGGCTAAATTGCCGGCCAACTTAATCAACTCGTCCTGTTCAAGACAATAAATATTACTTGTCCGACCGCATTCACTCCCCAAAAACTCGGTAGAACAAAGGTATAAGCAACACCGTACTGTGTTAGCATTTGTCCGCGGTTGTTGTAATAGGTTTTTGGGCTATAAATTCTACACTAAATTTGGCACGAATTTTTGCAAACTCCAGAGAGACGAGGTGAGTTATGCAACGAATTATGCAATATCGATCACTCGAGCGGACGTTTGTAAATGTCAGGAGAGATAGACCGTACCAAGTAGATTCTATTAATAAATCGCAGATTTAAGTGATGTTTTTTCGAACCCACCTTTAGTGTTCCCACGCCTTTCAATGATATCGTATGGAATTTGCTTTCATCCTCGTAAAATCGACCGCTGCTCTTTTCCGACGTTCGAACGTCTTCCCTTTTCTATCGCCACTCATTGTGCGATGGGGGGTAAAAAAAGGGCGGAATCCGGACTCCCTGAATTTTCTCTGAGCTCGGAAAAGCGGTAGGAACCTTTATCGGAACAGGCAACAGGTCGAGGAAGAAACAGGGGTATTTTCATTCGGGGCACGTACTCCGAAACTTGGCTCATTAAGAGACCTTGTGGTTCAAAAACCTGTACACTTCAGATCCCAAGGGTGTAAGTAAAACCAATTCTCCGCAGAGTTTTTCAAAATATTTTTCCAGCCGATATAGAAGAAAGTTCCTATAGATTCAATCAGGAGTGAATGATACATCAGTCGGCGATCCTTTCTCCGCCGCCCGAAACATCCTTCCATCCTTAAACCTGGACTGATTATATATCAGTTAGGTATGTAATAAAATTATTTGTTGCTCGTTAGAAACGTGTTTGATTCATCTTTTCTTGTCATTGCACTTTCCACGATTTTTATACATTTATTTTGTATAGTAATAATTAATTTTTGGAAACCTACACTTGGCTTTCGAATATCCAAAAAGAATAGAATTATTATGAATCTATTGTTATACATTATGACTCATAATGTGTAATAATGACATTACGACTGCCGAAACGACTCTATATTAGGAACAAATAAGCGATAGAATATGCCAGGAGCAATAATTTCAAAATGATTAGATGCATACCTATTGGCATATTATTATACGGAAATTACTAGTTTTACTGAATTATTTATTTAATATAATGATATATATCTTAACACCCGATAAAATACATTCTTCAAACGAATAGAGAGTGCAAACCGGCTGACAAGGCAAATTCCAGCTGAACTCATAAAATATTAGTGGGTGCGTGAACTACACCAGCGGCTCTTCCGACCCTATAATTTGCCAGCCAATGGTTCATGACTGCTTCCAATTTGCGGACTCAAGGGGTACACACTATTCTTTTTTAATTTTTCATTCCATTGACGTACGATTAAACAATGTGCGAATCAAAGTACGAGGGATTGAATGTCAGTTCAATGCCTGGTAGAGGTATTGACAATTTAAAACTTCTTGTTCAATTTCGGTTTCTGTAATCAACTCAGTAACTGAACTGTTTAATAGAGCCCTGAACACCGTAGGGGGATAATTTGTTTTTTTTAACGCTTTTTCACTGTTTCCAATACCTGTTTTTAGTGTTTGTCAGTCTTGTGGTAATCAATAGAGAGCAGACGGAGTTTCGTTCACACTATTTCTTTGAAAATGTATGACCAAACATAAACTGTGGCATCAATTTATTTCGTAAATATTTAGACACGAATACACGGACATAAAACGTAAATTCCCAAAGGGATTCCATAATCCGCGCCCCCTTAGTATACCTCAACAATATCTGAGCGAAACCCCAATAGCATTCTATTTCTAATGTTTACTGAACTCATAATTTAGCCATTTTCCAAGCCAAACTGTGGCGATATATCATCGACAGGCGAAATAATCGAAACGGATTTAATGGCGCGAAAACACAAGAGTGTAAGCAGAATGCTGGCCCCCGAATTTTAGGAAGGAAACATGAAACATGTGGCTTTCATCTAAGAACGATATACGCCAGGGATTAGAAGACTTAAAAATTACAAACACTGGGGAAATATGAGACATACGTATCTTAGGTAAACGGAATAAGTTTGACATAAATAGGAAACTGAAAACATTTACGGCCACTATTTTAAGAAATGGAAAGGAACCAAGAATGCTCGCAAACAATTTGTAAAACGGAAAACAGATTTGAGGTAGTCTGCGAAGATTCAATCTGAAAATTTTCTGCTATAATAGTAGAATATCTAATCCAAGATTGCTATATAATTAAAAATTACATCCACGCAATATACATATCAATACAACCCAAGTTTCGATTCATGAAGTGTTAAAAAATTCCTCAAAAATATCCAGAAAGGAAAGTTAATAATAATTAATATTTAAACGAATAAAAACCTCATCATGATTTTATAATACCTCCTGAGGAGTTGGAAGAAGAGAGGAAGCGCGGAGACATTAATATAGTTGGAAGGGCGGGGGGGCCGGGGAATGAATACTTGAGAGGGCATTATTCTGAGAACATCTTCCATTATAAATGGAATGCAATTCATTTAATTCCTTTCCCTCAGTTCTCTTTTGTGCCGTCTGAATCCACAGGTCTTCACTTCTGTAACTCACATTTATTTCTTTTTTTGGGACATTTTTTCGTTCGGGAACTGTTAAAAACTGTATGCACTTTTATTGCCAAACTTTTAATACTTTCTACCGGATAATTGGTTCTGTCCCACGGCTCTGTATCTATAGAACGCCCTGTCGCCAGGGGAAAATTGAAATCACTTTCAGACATATCTGTCAATGAAGTTTATTTCTTTTTAATAATGTAATTCAGATAATTAAATTTATTAGTGTACCATCACACTGGAATCATAATTAATTATTCAAAGTTTAGAAAACTTAAAGGGAACCGAACAGTGTTAAAAAGTATTGACCAGTATTGAAATAGCAGCCGAAAGTTTCGTTCGGTGTTATTCAGTTGTACCTAATGCTAATAATACCTGTTTGAGGAAAACTCTTCAATATTATGAATATTATGAAAAGGCCGAGGATTCTATCTTTACTAAATATTCAGGGTGCACAGACAAGAATAGGGCTTTAAGTGTAGAAGGCGGGGGTTTTCTCGATAAGTGGCCGACGTTTTCTTGACGCTGCAATTTGACTAATTGTCCGCGCTCTATTGAGTGTCCTCCAAACCGGGGCGTAATGAATTTCGAATTAAATTACCGAAAATTCTATCCGGTTCGGCGAGCCTCCAAAGGGCGGAGGGCTCAGGCGGAAATATGAATACAATTATACCGTTTACCGGCTTATCGAGGGATCTCGGCGATCGATTCTGGCCCGACAATTGAATTTTAAATCCGTCCCGGCCCACCCCCCAAATGTAGCTCGGGCATTAGCGGATGTAAATTCGGTATTGAATTTCAACCGGGACGCCATTAAGGACCTGAAAAAACCGACTGGGGATTTAACAAGGTCGGAAGAAAACTGTGTGTACGCTCCTTCGGTTTTTATTGGCAACCGTATAGAAAATGATTTCGAATCGAGATATTTATTAATTCCTTTGTGACAAAGTGTCAAAATGGGGCTTTGATGTTATTAACCAAGAATATACAACTTATAATACCTTAAATTATCCACACAAATCTCCATAGGCTTAGTTATGGGATTTCCTCATCGGAAGATTCGTGGGGCTGACTGTGTCCTTGTGGTGAGGCGTTAACGGTACTCCTCGGGTAACAAAAATTTCATTTTATGAGTTCGTAAGAAGAAAAAATAGAGGCGCCGAATATTTTCCTGCCGGCCAAAATCCCCGAATAAAAACTATAGCATGACGGGGAGCTATAAATACGATTGATCCGAAAAATGGAAATCGAAAACCTACATTTCGGCGGAAACTACACTGCGGCCACCACAATAAAATTATTCGGGACACTGGAAAAAAGCGTGATTTTAAAAATTTGAACGGCCCGAAAAAACGAGTTACCGCCACCATCGCGGCCCGACCGAAATGTCCTCGGGGCCGCCGAATTTCCGTGCAAGATCCCAAGGAGCCAATCCCGCATGCGATATTGCATGAATTATGAAAATCGATACTGCAAGAAACATGAAAGACTCATTGTTTACAACTTGTAACCAGATAGGCGGTGGGGGTCGGAAAAGTGGGCTCCCATGAAATTTATATGTGGGAAAATGTCACAGACCCGCTGGATGGGTCTAGCCCCGAGGGGTCTCATTATTCCGGGCAACAGAACGAATAATAGCGGGTTTAACAGGCCCAGTTAAGTGAGTAGTACAAATCAGCTGTTCACCACGCTCTACTCGCAAGTATTATCGTGAAGTCACCTGAGATTTCGCATTATCTTTTTATTGTTTCTACTATTGTATATATATATATACAATATAACTATATACAACGGAACTGTGTTGTAAAAAAATCATCTATCACTATTGACAGATTAGTATTAATAGGTTCAGAATTAAATTTGTGTAATATGTCCCGCTCAATCTTAATAATGTCTCGCAATCCTAGTCTCGAGTTTAATGGTATCCAATAAGTCGGCCTCCTCGGTTGTGATAAAGGGGATATAATAACCGACTGAGAAACGTTCCAATTGTTTGGGCCAATTTTTGGCTCCGGCGTCCGGCCATCGATCAACGGGAGTCTGTTGCCGGGTCGGCTGGCATCCGACCAATGTCCGCTCCCCCGAGCGGCCCTCCAAATGTTAATTACCCATCACGACGGCCGTATGGGTGATTTATATCCAAATGTTAATGTCACGGCCGTGAGCCCTAAGACCGGCAGTATTTTTAAGGCATCGTAAAAGCGGTCTAATTTAGTTCTACTTGTGGGGGCGGTGGACGAATTTTATGTTCGCTGAACGGCCCGAGGAAAGGTCGTTTGCGTTGTATTGCAGTATCCTAACGCCGGGAGACAAGATTAAGATCACTCACCAGGGTAGAGAGGTTCCTTTCCAGTACAAGCTGGAAAAATTACAGTCAATAGGAGAAGGTTTAAATACCAATACAATGTTATCACACGCAATCTGCATGTATTCAACACAAAATTAACTGTCCGCTGTTGAAATTACTCATATTCAGGAAGTCTGTACCCGTTTTACTAATTGAATGGTGAAAAGGGGGAAATATATTTTTTTTTATAAAGTGTAATTACATTTGTGGGGTAGCATTAAAGGGCTCTTAGAATTAAATTTGTAATTTAAATGAACTCGGCTCCGAAGCTAATTCATTAATTACAACCGCTCGCTGTTAGACATGGACTAATGAAATGTTCTCCCCCATCCCCTCCCCCAACGCCAAACCGTGTTTAATTGGCACTAATTGTTTTAACACCGGCATCCTTTCATTGGCAATTTAAATATCCACGAATCTTAGACAAAGACCCCGATGCAATTGGATTCTTACGAATCCCCTGCAGAATGCACTGATTAACAGTGAACGCGTTATCCCTCAATAATCCAAAGGAAACTTTTGTTGTCATTTAAATAAAGTCCAGTATTTAAATTCATGGTTCCTTAAGCAGAAAATTTGATGTCGACACAAAAGCAGGTTTTCACATGAATATACCGCGACCATTATCGCCTAACTTTTCCCACCTGTACTCCATTCGCAAACGGTTTTACTGTTCGCAATAAACAGCATCCTGGGCCTGTCTTCCAGGAGAGGAATAGACCATAAGAGAAAATGTTTAAGACAAACTTTCCCCTTCCAGAAATTGACATCGTAATTCTGAGCGGTCACGCCGTATTTCTGAAATAAAAGCACCACTCGGCGCTTCAAAATTTCGAGGAAACATAATTAAGAAAAGAAGAGGAAAGTTTCGGAATTGTTTCGTCGGGGGAATTCGAGACTCTCCTGTTACATCGGCGTTGTGGCAAGTTGCGGATTCGTTGCTCTTTTCTTACTCAACTTGCTAAATGTGACTTTTCATACTCCCGCTTTTTGAAAATAAATATTGGTGTCGTATTGAACAATATCGCAACAGTACATCAGTTTTGACAATTCAAGAAAATCCTCCAAGAAAGTGCTCCAGTAAACTGCTTCAAATAGCTCGTAATAATGTGGAAACATTGTTGAGATCCGAAAAAGCAGAAATAAACAAATGGGCTAAGTGCCCATTCAATATATGAGTGATAAATTTAACCATGCAAGGTTTTTTACTGAAACAGTTAACGGGAGTACATTCTCAACGAACATTAATCCCGTTATATCACGAAAATCAAGGCGCCGCACAGGAATCTAGAGTTAGCCCTGAAGAAAATCAAACGAGACTATATATTGTCTCACGCACTGTCACCGATCGCCGGTGGTGACCTTTCACGCGTAAACAATCCTCGACAGTTTTCCGTGACTCTCGATACGCGATGTGGAAAAAATTCCCTCCTCCCCGGTGGGATATTAACATAAAATTTACAAAACGAAGGGAATTACAGAGAATCGGAGGCCGATGGTCGCCGGGCTAATCCCCGCGGCGATTTCGATTTCTTTTTTCCCCCTTTTCCTTTTTCTAGTCCATTTCTTATACATTTAAAGTCGGCGTGATTCCACCCCCCGCCCGCTCCGCCTCTAGAGTAGAAATTATTACGTTTATTAAAAAAGGGGCAACGTCACGGAATAGGAGGAAGGCCAGCCGACACGCTAGGCTCGCTCACAGCGGCGTTAAATCTAATTCTGTTAAAAACGTCGAAGGTTAACCGGTTAAAGTTTGATAACTGACAGAGATTCGGCCACCTCCTTTAATGGACGGCTTAAGCTTCCATTCCGCTTAAGGACAGAGTCTGCTATGTAATTTCGAATCGGAAATACGCTCTCGTATAAAGACGCGATTACATAATAATAGTGCGGAGCCCCTTCGGAGTTTCAGGGCGTGAAGCGGCGCGCTGGGATAACAACGTCAGCACGGGCGCCACTATTATTTCAGCAATTTCGCCGTCGTAATTATTTCAGCAATTGGGGTTGGGTTGCTGCAAAACGGTGTACGGCGGATCGGTAAAGGAGGTTACTTATATAGTGGCGCTTTAAATTGTCGTTAGTCAAACATCCCGGGACGATATAATACATAGTTTAGCACTGTACATGTGGGTAAACCTTCAAGCTTCAATTATTAAACGGCTCAATGTTGGGCTACAGATACTCATTTCCGATTATCGTAAATTGTTTTCGTCGGGCGCTATTACCGGCCGTGCCCGACATTTTAAGTCCTCGTTTCGGTAGATAAATAACTTTTAAATTTTATGTGTCCAATGTTTTATTGAAGTGACTAATTCATAAAAATAATTGAGGACTGAACAAAGAACATAAATAGTTTCTTATAACGTAATTTTAACGAAACTAGAGAAATATGTGTATATAGGGGTATAAACAGAGATATATTCTAATTACGCGCTGTATGATGTAAGATTATTTTACCAAATAATTTGACGTTTAAGAAAACAGAATGATAAAGTGTATGTTGGATTATACGCACAATATACTTATTCGTATTCGTCTCGTATTCGCAAAAAAACTATCGTAAAATTCCATTAGCTTATCGGGAAGGTCAATCCTATATCGAACGTAAGTAATCTGACACAACTACTACAAAGGACTAAACGCTGAGCGATTACATGTTTAAATGACGATTGTAAACGGTGGTGGAGCCGTTCCGGGTTCTCTGGAGGGAACACAAAAAACCACTTTGGAAGGGCGTTGGAACGTTTCGGGGCTGGAAGCTCAGCCTTGGCCGGTGCCAGAACTGGGCTAATAACTGGGCTGTCGAACGGGGGCGGGGGCCAACAAATAGCGATGGATATCTGAACCAGTCAAGGTTTGCGGTTCAGGGTTTCGGAGAAATCGGATAGCGCCCGCGCCGACGCTTTCGCTGACACTCGTGTTTTCAAGTGCGGTAATTATAAAAAGGTGCCACGAGACCACGTTAACCGTCCATCGTAAACATAAACGGCACATTCGAACGGAAGTTCGGTTCGGCCATACGTCCAACACATCTAATATCTGCCCATTTATGATAATAATAACAGGCTACGAATTATGTTATTACCAACCGAAATTATAGATTATTATAGTTACTACAGAAATATTATAGAATTGATACAACATAGGTAGATTTGTTAGTGTACACAAGAACATAGTGCAGACAAGACTACACGTCAGTTAGTGGAAATTTCAAATTTCCCCTAAAAGACATCTGTTGCAGTCGGTAACGTAATCCCCGATGACAATTCAGAAAAAATAAGATGTTCGATCGATCCAAATAGTTCTAATATGTTACAAATAGAGCGTTGTAATCGGCGGCTGTAAAATTCTATAATGTACGATTGTGTTATGGAAAGGAGTGTGGAGTAGTGAGAGAAGGGGCCCCCGGTAAGCGGCTTAGGTGTGTTCTAACTCACATCTCATCAAATTCTCTTTCCCGGCGGCACTCTCCCAGGCCGGCAGGCTCCCTCTCTATATATTGATTGAACTCCACAACTCAGCTACCATGGTTGCCCTCCTCCTCCTCTCTTCGTCTCTCTTCAGTCCCTCCCAATTCCCTTTCCCTTTCCGCTCTTTCGGGGGCCCTTATCCACATTTTCTTTCAGTCCCACCTCTCGTGCTCGTTACCAGAGTTATTCCTCGGAAAATAAAAAAAAGAAGGAGGAGGGGAGGAAGAGAAATCCTGCGCAATTCCGCGAGACCGTAATAACCCAAGCCGAGCCCGGAAGAGTCGGTAACCCAAAGCGATTATCGTCGTTTTATTCTGGAAATACAGAGAGAGGGAAAGAGAAAGAAAGCGAGAGAGAGAGACGAGTGGGGCGGAAGGGAAAGGGGCGGCCCTTTTCAAGGACCGGGCGATGTAAATAGCCGCCTACTGAAAACTTCCGGAATCCACTCCTCCCCCCACATCATGCCGACCATTCACATTTCCGACTTAGACTCGGAGCCTTGCAATTAGAACCGAATCGTGAAAAAAGAGATACATTAGTAAATTACCAGTATTAAGGGTGTTACTAGGTTGCCTACTAAAAATGAAGGGTGATCGGAAACTTATTTTTGTTTACCCGTTAAATGAATCCATTGGGCAGGGCCATCTAAGTTATCGTAGGGTTCCACAGCGACTTCAGCTCTCCGAGCCGGACTCTCGTGAGCCTAACAATTGTACAACGTTACATAAATTACGGTCGTATACCCCAAAACTCATCGTGCTTATGGCCCTGTATATATATGTATAGGCAGTACAATATGCCGTCAAATGATAACTGAATTCGTCGCGTCCAATAAGATTATGAAAGTTCAGGAGGCAATGTAGGCGGCGCACTGATTATACATAGCCTTCAATACGCGACAACAAGGCGGGATGGCCGGTTTAGCCCCCTGTTGAAAGCTACCACATTTTATTCTAAGGAATTAATGATTCTTAATTATTGAGTTTATGATTCGCAATATTGATACGAATAGATAGCCCAACCAAAATAAAAGGTGTACAACACGTATAATTTAAATAACATACTTACCTATACTCATACTACTCTTACTGACCTTAAAGCCTTACTTTTCAGGAGAGGTGTCGAACGATCGAACGAACCGAAAGCATAACCAATAAATCAGATCCCAGATATAGAAAATATACAATCCCTTGCCTGAGCTTATTCCAGGTCCTGAACACGGAGGACAGCACCGAGGCGCACAACAGGTGACCTATAAATTCAAGTCCACTTATCCGAGCGACCGGAGCAGTCCGGTGGACCAGCAACTACACACACGGTTATAGCCATTAATGCCACCCCAGAAACTTACATACGTTCCGGCTAAATTACCGAAATTCAACGCTGGATATATTACCGTAGTTATGGATTTTTTCTTTTTAGGTAACTATAAAGAAAATTATTAATGCCCGAAGAATCCCTTTTGATTATTAAGTACGGTGGGAATATCAAAATATATTTTGAAATATCAAAAGAAATATTATTTATAGCCCCCATTTTGGCCGATTTGGTGGTCACTTCACCTGTTATCAGCAATAAGTTTTCGAAGGAGCACCGTATAAATACTAAACTGGGACTATGATTAAGAGGCCCTAGGTACTAACAGTTCTGCATCCTTTCGTCGCGTATACTAATTGGGGTGCATTCTGTATATCTGAAATATCGTTCCACAAAAATAAATGTATAGTACCAATGTTTTTGCTTACGAGTTTCGCCAAACACTCGACAAATTGCGGCCTTGTGAGTCTGGCGAGCGTGTCCTCAAAACGCGGATGATTAGGGCCTGATTACCCCAATTAGTCTGAAATTAAAATGACTTTTGTAGAGTCGTAAACAACTTCTTTTGTCCCATCGTCCGGTCCCGGGCATATTATTATAAGAGAAGCCCTGAGCTCGCAAAATAAGGGTGCTAGACGCGAATGAAAAATAAACATACTTTGTAGCCTACGTAAAAATTAGCGCCTTCTCCAAGCTCTACTTTGTTTTCCTGCTGTCGAAAAAATTATTCTAAATTGTTTTCATAGCCTATATTTCCGTGCCTTTCATTTCGAGGACAATCTGTCTTCGAATAATTTTACAGAAACGCGAAATCCGCAGAAAAGGCAATTATATTTGCTTAACTAAATCAATCAATTATTTTTGATAATGAATGAAAATGAAGAAAGAATTGATCGAATAATAAAATAAAATAATAACTAGCATTCTATCGGCAATTAATAATCTGTAAACAAATACAGGGTCAAATAAGTGGTAATATATGATAGTAAACAAGCTTTCACGTCATTACATGAAAGTGCTTTGGACAATGAAAAGTAAATAAGAAGGGCTCAAAGAACAGGACAGGTTCTACGACAATAAAATGGTCTAACTTTATTTTATCCTGGAGCTTTTCGATCTGGAAGCTTCTATTATTCCTTGAGCGGATTCTCCGAGCGAATTACCGAGAAAGCTTTTACAAGGGGGAGCTACGGAAAGCGTTTAACCTCTCTGAGGTAGAGGCGAAGGCGGCGATATTTCACAGGGTGTGGGAGGGAGGGGTGTGTCAGGAGCCCCCCAGGCTCATTAGTTCGGTCCCGACAACCGGGACAAGTTTCCCGTGGGCGAACTGGGACCAACCTGAAATACGGCCGATTTACACGGTCACGGAGCACCCGACGCTTTGGGGATTCGAGATAATTTCCACAACTTATATGAGATATAGTTTATATACTTCGGGTTATACGGAAACACCCGCGAAACGCTTTTGGGGTAGTTTTATTTTAGCCCACACTGGAGCCATTTAATTGCAATAACAATAGAAGAATTAACATTATTACACTAATGAAAAATCGTTTTATCCTTAAAAATTGAAGTAAATAAAAAATCTGTAATATTATGTACCCACTTATTTTTCTCACCGAAACGAAAAATTGTCGGGCGGAGTAATATTTATTCCGGAGGAACAAAAACTCTCCGCACCTTCAGACATGTAGGAATTGCTCGGCGGGCGTTTACATATAAAACGCCGTGTGTCGGCTCGGAAATCCAGAACATTAGAGTCGACGCGGGATGTCGCTGTCAAATTAGCCGGGCAGCCGGCTGCCGGCAGTTGCGGGCCCCGAGCAACAGGTACAGAGCGCCAGTCAGAGAGAGAAAGAGAGAGGAGACGGCAACGGCAAAGAGGGAGAGGGAGAGATAACAGATCTGCACTCCACGCTAGGGCAAAAAGTGGAACACGGCCAGATAATAAATCAACAACACAGGATAACCCTATATATTTCAACGGAATAACCTCTATTTCCAGAATAATGGCAACAGTGACACAACATTTTGTCTTTAAATGTGAAAATGTTTGAAAAAATTGAAGGATATTCTGCAATAGCAATGAAATGGCACTGAGACAATATGCCGGATAATTAATACAAACATCGTAAGGATAAAATTTTTCTCAATGAAATTAAGTTCAAATGTTCACACAGGATGACAAATGGCATGTGGGTCAGTATGAGAAACTCCGCGTGTCTATATATATATATATATATATATATATATATATACGGTGGTTTTCGTGCTTGAAATCGTTTTGACCGGGTACTAAATATATATTCTTTTAAATATTTGTATTATTGGATACACAATAAAGAATATGATTAAAAATCACAGGCTATTTTCATCGCGATGAAAAGTCAGATAAATTTACATATTGAATTTCTTTGCGTGCTGGTTATTGTAAACACAGTAATGACTGCATGATTTTAAACTATAAATATTAATGCTTTTCTAACAGAAAATTATTTGTTATTCCAAGAGTCAGGAGTTACAAATCTGAAATGATTTTCTATAAAATATTGTGAGAAATATTTCTTTCAAAAAAAAAAATTCGTTAATGCAATATCATAAAGTGAATTTATCAAATTTTCGTCGACCGGCATTACAAAGGGAAATATTCCCGGCCCCGTCGGATATTCCATCAGAAATCCAATTACTCGCTCAAAACCCAATAAACGATTGAACTCCTATCTCGATTTGTTTTTTTTAACCTCCCGTCGCAAAAATTTATTAGCATAGATAAAGATATTTTAAAAGATGACAAATTACGGCCCGTTACGTAACAATCGTCCTTGGACTATCTTCATCGTCGTGACTCAGCTTGGAGAAACCGGTTTTCGTTTTCTTAATGTGGAAATTATAGCTTTTTCCCGGAGGGCTTATCGGCAAATGCCGGCCAATTGGAAGGTTGTGGACACGCCGGAAACTGCCTGTCGCTTCCCACCCGTCACGTCCCGTTTACTTTTTCCAACGCCCAGTTATTAAACTAAACGGTATACATTATGTCTTTGCGAACCCTCAAATCAAGGGTTAATGAGGCTGAAATTTCCAGGCGCAAAAATGTTACGTACTTGCGTTACCGTGTCATTATTAAAAAAATACACATATCGGAATACAAGTTTATCGTAGAATCCCAGTGTTTATTTTCCATTCAATTCTTGGTCACTATTTGTCAGTGACCAAGCGGAACCAATTATTTCGTGTTAAGTCGTAAGCAGACATTTTAAACGGACTATACGGCGCTGATACTAACCTAGAATTCCAATACACATTGAGGGTTAGTATCAGAACGCCGCGTTCACCATATTTTAGATTTTTCAACCTGCCAACTCTTCCGGCGTAAATGTAAGGCTTCAAATGTTCACTACAAGAGGGGTAAAACAAGATTTTAATGTAACCATTCTTCTGTTCGAAAGAAAAGTTTGGCTCAATAAGAAGCAATTTCATCTTTTAGAAAACATCCAAATACGAAGCTTACGCACTAAATATATTATGTTACGATGACGAGCGTCGAAGAAGTTGAGAACTGTTAACGATAATTACAATGCTTTAATTAATCGAAGCTGACTTTTTGCGTGGTTTAGAAAAAATCAGGAAGAATAAATATGATTAACTTTAAAAGGTAATTCAATTTGGTTGATAGGAAAGAATACATGTACATAATGTGCACTAAACGATGAGATAATATTTTATTCGACAGGTCACAAAGGATGTGTGCTGTGTACACTTTTCGGGGTGTGGGTTATATTTTTAATATATAATTCATACAATAGGTTTCGACTCACCTAGTACTTGAGTAGCGGCCGGACAGCATGGCGGTATGGTGTTCCAATCCATCGGCGGCCGAGGTCAATATTTCCAATACATTTTCAACAATTCTTCCGAGCCCCTTCAGCATCACTTTCCCAGCCCATTCAATACCCCTAGACCCCGATACAAAAGCGCGTGCACCTTTGATTCGTGAGCAAGACAATCAACGAAGAAACATAACCAAGGATCCGAAAGTAACCAGGAGAATGCCCTCAGCAGAATATTATAAAGGAGGTATTGAAAATGATCGTCCCTATCGAACGGCC
Source organism: Lethocerus indicus (assembly GCA_019843655.1). NCBI lineage: Eukaryota > Metazoa > Arthropoda > Insecta > Hemiptera > Belostomatidae > Lethocerus > Lethocerus indicus. The sequence continues at coordinate 16,834,739 of JACDQD010000008.1, forward strand.
AATACACGGAGTTTCGAGGCGAACTGGGACGCACTAGTTGTTGTGAAATATTAATGTGCAGATTTAACCGAGGTAACGGGCCCGAACTTCACTGCAATAAGAAGGAAGAAGAAAAAAACTGGAAACGTGCGCATACGTTTGAAAAATAATATAAAATGAAGTATACAAGAACATATTTCCATTGAATGCTTCCAAGAAGCAGACAACACCCAAAAGGGAGCCTTTCAATGGAGCCCAATCAGGTCGTTTCCGAATACAGGAAAAATTCCGGAACAGCTGGGGTTCAACAGATGATATTTTCAATACTCGTTTTTTTAATACGAGGATACCAAACGTATTAAATTATGCATAATTCAGTGACTAATCCTCAGAAAGTTTCAAATAATTATTCTCCCCTAAGCGGGATTTGAATGATCACACAGGAAGATGAACATCGACCGACGTGAGTGTTATAAATAATGAACTCGAGATGAATAATTCAATGTTCTTCGTCTAGTTCCATTGAAATCCGTTTAAAAGCCGGCGCGTACAATCCGGGAAAGGGCTCGTAAAAGTCAAAGCTTAATAAAAATTTCACCGCCGAGACTTTTTTCGAGACAATAGCGCCAGGATTACGACCGTTTGAAACGGGGTCGCGTATAAAAAGCCACCTATTTGCGCGTAAAGACTCTTGGACTTTTCATTTCGGCGGGCTAGCCCAATGTGGCATTAAATTGGGACAGAGATGTGACCGCGTTTAATGCCGTTGCAGTGCTACGTATTTTCGTACAGCTGTGCCATTAAACAGGCCGAAAATGTGAGCTTGAGTTCGTACTACTTTCACGGATGCAAATTATAATTACAAAAATCGACCGTCAAACTACGATAGCCTGCTTATTCAAGCTGAATCTGAAGTACTAGTCTAAATTAAATGTTATTAACACCTAGTCTAATTCTGAAAATCTAATTATCCCTCCGTGCAATCATATGAGAGTTCAATTGCAACCACGATACATTAATTATTATATAAACTATTTATTAACTACCCTCCTCGTTCCATGTTCTACGTTGATTTCTAATTGTTATACCCTAATATATGGCATTAGATGAAAATAAGGATGACCGGGTTTCATCGTTTAGAAGTTTATCAAGGCTGTCGATTTCTACAGATTACAGAAATAAATTTTCCACGCCAGTCATAACATGTTTCAGATTCTGATGACTTTTTCAAGGCAACAATAAAAGGAGTCATCGTTGTCTAACTATGAACGCAATTATCTTTACACTAAATGTATTTAGACCCCGTCCACCGAGACGCCCCTGTAAATATATTGCACTGTTACCAAAAGTATTATATTTCGAAATACAGGTTTGACCTCGGCTTACAAATGCCCGGTCATAATGAGGGACTACCGAACGAGCGAATAGAGAACCATTTCCCTCGAGCGGACGGCTCGTTATCGGCCGACAATAGGGCCTAGGGGTCGGCGATTGGAAGTAGGGGGGTGGGCTCAGGAACAGGTGTAGCCGATGGGTGTCGAGTGCCGGAAACGGGGAGGCGGGGCCGATCGGTGTCGCCGGAGTAATTGTGTCCCACCTCCAGGGTGAATTAAACCCCAGGGAATTAGCGACTGGAGGCACCTTATCGGAGGCCGGCCCTAGGCCCCCACCCGACAATGGGCCGCTGGCCCCCATTGTACCGTCATCTACCTTTTGACGCCCCATCCCCTCCGAATTCCCCCAATACCCCGGACCCGGGACAACAACGGGGAGTTATTCCCCAATTGTAACCTGCCTACTATCTCCGCTAATTGAAACATGCGATGAACAATCTAGGCCGGCGGTCGGCAAATTGTGGATCGCCGATATTTTTATGTTGTCTACGTCAGTCGAAAATTAAAACCTACCTACTAGAGAGTTTAACCCCCTGAATATCATTCTCTTTCCCCTTCAACATTACGTTCGAATAACATACCGTCTATGTAAATGAGTGTATTAGAGTGAATAGAGTTTTAGCATGTGTTGGAGCATGGCGTAAGTCGTTATAGACGGCAGGAAATTATCGTAACCATCAAGACACGAACCTGAAAGCTCACTATAACGGCTAGTTATACGCACAAATTATCCATAAACACGTTTGTGGAGTATTGAGTAGCGGCGACTTCATGTTTACACCGGCTTGACAATGACCCAGACCTGCGACAATGGAGAAATTGCTCGAGATATAATCGGGATATAAAAGCCGATATAGGAAGAACGATTTTACACTTAGGAGCCAATGGCGGAAGCGGTAGAAATTGGATTATCGTGCTAATCCAATTTCTGAGTTTGTACACCGCCGGATATATCGCACAGTACTTCTGAATCACAATTCGCAAGTCACCCGTTGTAAGATCTACAGGGGAAATTAGTAAAATTTTGGTTTATTGGGTATTATTAATTTTTTATTTAATTTATTTATTATTACTTTTTTTTATGAAAGCATTACATAAAGCACCTTACTACGGGAAAGGTAACCACAGCGAAATAATACTACTAATTGATTCTGTTATCGAACTAGTTTAAGTCCCAACTCAATTTCCATTTCTGTTTTACTGGCGATGGAAGGAAATACAATTGATAGGATTAAGGGGCCAGTTTGGAGTTAGGAGGGAATAAAAAGTTCAGAGAAAATAGCAGAGATACAATTGAACGATACTGTTGACCTTTCGAAAATGAAAAAGATATTTCCAAATAAGGCGGCCTCCCACGCCCCTAAAGCTGTAGCTGTACATCATTTTCACTCCAAATAAAAACTACAGACGGAATTCTTGTCCGTTTGTTTCACTTCAATTTTCTGACAAGAAGTCACTTCATTATAAATTATTTTGAAATAAGAAGAACATTAGAGAACATCCACGGATCGTTTGAAATCGACCCAAACAGTTTTATTACCAATTATATTTATAAATAATATCCAAAATTGAGGTGGGTGGAATATGGTTTTGCAACAAAAATCGTATACAGGGTAATGAACCGTATAGGTTTTACTTAGTTGGTTGATGAACAGTTACCTTGACAAGGTCCTATCGAAACATATTTGTACAATAAGTTTCACATTAATTTCAATATAATAAAAATAAATGATAGACAACAAACACAATACAAGTATTGTGCATTTTTCATACCCATAATAATGCTGATATTCTCATATAAGAATTCTATCTGAATTCTCGAAATTAAAAATCAGAGCAAAAATATGTTCAAACAGTATCGGAATTTATATTAAAATTAATATCTAAAGTTATGCTGTAGTTAGATTTCATTTTTTAGAACTCTGAAACACTACATCTGCGAAACAATTAAATGATATAAATATAAATTGATGTCCAAACTAAAATCTTTGGTGGGGCAGCGATAATCGTTGAAATAAAAATTTCAATATAATTAACCATTCAGGGGCGCCATTACAGCTCGTCACCAAGCCAACCGGAGTTTTTTTCCTAGTGGAAAGTATACAGCTTTTCCCTTATACTTGTAGTTACAATATTTCCATTCATTGCAGTGAAATTTAAATCTCTGTTTCAGCAATTATTATTATTACACTATTAAATTTTCTGCTCTACTGCAAAAAAAAAAGTTTTTTCAGCTTTAATCCCAAAAATATGTTTCAATGAGCGTTCAATCTTGCTTCGATTCATCAATTCGGAACTACATTTGAGGGAATTACTCAATTTTGTATTAACTGATAAATGGTACCCATCTGTGTCTCAATTACAAAATACAATATAAACAATATAAAGATAAAATATAGGAGAATGGCTTATAAATAATTGCTGTAACCCTAGGACTCAACTTTAGTGAGCCCTGTAAAGTGGCCGCGTAAAGTCGACCTAACATTTGAATCAACTCGAAAGTTTCCCGAGTTTCTAGAACTCCCGAGGCCCTACGTTGTTTCAGTGCACTCTCCTCTTGCATTCCGAAATTTTGCCAACAGTAAAATGATATTGCCAACTGTCTAGAAGATTAGATTCTTCCCTTCTATAAAAGGTGGTAGTACGCTCTATGCATGTAATCAGGTATGGGGGGAAATGAGTGATTAAATGGAAATTCCGAAATCACCGGCCATTAGGACCTGGTTAGGATCAGAATTTCCGACTTGTTATTATCACAAGAGGAGCTCTTAAACTCTAGTATACTTAAAATTGACTATGGCTTAGACTTCGAATAACCCTATATTTAAAAGTTCGCTACGAGAATTGGAAAAAGATGGTGTAATTCATTCAATAATTCAATCAAATTTACAAATACCAATAAGGAATGGAGATGTGATATTACAAATTACAGTTATTGAACATTTCAGGCAAATTACATTTAAATATCAAACCAAGAGACATTATTTTTTTGAATTTATTCAATCGAATAACCCACTAGTCGAGATAGGTGGGAATATTATATGGACCTATCAATACAAATTCGGGCGTTATAAGACGGTCAAGGAAACGGTCGATCAATGTTCTGCACAAGTACGGTTACTACAATGGAGACTTTAGGCATTATTAATTTTAATTATACCGAGAAATCTACTGGTAGTTATTTATGTGCACAATTTCTAAACAACAATGAGACAATCTCGAGAATAGAAGGCAAGTGACGAATTAATGATTAGGTTTGCGAAAATGTAACAAGTTGAGATGAAATTATTGTACGATTCGGGTTTCGCGAGGAATCAGTAAGAACGCGCGAAGTTATTGACATTAATAGAACGATGAAATGAAGTAGGATGAAATTAAAATCAGGACTGAAATTGAGATGTAAATTTCTCGAGAATCGTTAATATTAAATGAAGCGTGAAATTAGATTTACTTCTTCGACAAAGCCGGTTTCGACGCCAAATCGTCTTTGTTTTAAGAAGTAGAGCGTAGTCTTGGGCTCCATTGTGTAGCATGAATCATGCACGCTTATCTACGATTCAAAACATTTTAGCGTTTGCATTTTCCTTCAATTCTCTTTATGGTAATCTTACTCTTTTACATAATTTTTTGTTTCGAATTATTACAAGCATCGAGGAAGCAATTATGTGTGTTACATCACCACATTTGCGATTTTCTACCTCCTGGCTCGCTCAATAATTGCAGGTGGTCAGTACCTATCATCTAAATTGTGACGTTGTAGGACATTGTGACATTGTCTCGTTTATTTATTCCTAATAATAGGAGAAATGAGAACATTTGATGTAAGTTAATGAAAATGAACTTATCTTTAACAAGGTCTATACAGGCGTAGATGATTGGCATGTATTTGAGCAAAATTTACAAATAACATTTTGAGCCCGGTTTTCCGAGATTCAACCGTCGCCTATTTCTACTAACATTATGCGCACGTTTCCCGGTTTGTTCGGGTTAAGAAGTTAGTGGACATTGTAAACAACGGAGCCAAACAATATTCTCGGGACACGAATGACTTATAGAGGAAAGGGTCGAGGTGAGCTGGGGTTCGGGCCCGTTCCTCCGGCGCGTTGCACTTACGTCTCCTCGGAGGCGGCAAACGGCAAAGGCGGCGTGCGGATCACTCGTGCTCGCGTGAAATCGATAAAAAACGTACGGATCACGGGTTCCGGAGAGGGGTTAAAACAAGGCCTTACGGACGAACAACAATAATAAAACGAATCACAGTTAAAGCGACGTTCACATCGAAGCGGGTTCGTGCTGACTGTCCGTAACTCTGTAGGGCGGCGGTCGCGGTCGGAAGAGCGTACATGGTATATCACAGCGGCGGGGCTATCGACCGACCCCGGGAGGGCTGTCTCACCGGCGACAGAGAGATGGCGGCGTCCGTCGAACGGAGTGTCGTCGTCGGCGGAGTTCTGGTGGCCACACTGGACGGGCACATAGTCGAACAACACTATCACTGGGGCTGGGCCTGCTCCGACCGGCTCCGGCTACACCGCCCCTCCCCCCACGACCCCCCCTCACACCCAAAACTCATAAGACACTCCCGCCGCTGGCCCCCCGACTCAGATACCCCGGTTCTTGACTGACCGCCCGAAAACTACTCTTCCGCGTTCACTCTGTCCTCCTTCAATTTCGGTCGCCCTCTCTCGATCGTGCGGGGCCTACGACTGAGCCGGGGCGGCGGCCTGCTGTCGATAGCGGCCTCCAGATAGCGCGCCCGGCGCGGACGCCTCTCCCGACGCCATCGCAGAATCAACCGGTGGCCCCGACACGCACTCGCACCTCCGCCAAAACACATTCTAACAGGTTCACCCCTTGTAAACACCCCTGCTCAGCTGCCTTCCACCCCCTCTACCCGCTCTCTGAATAATTAATTCCCTCGTTTGTCCTCCGAAAAACATCCGTTTAACAAATCCTCCCACCACTTTCGTCAATACGAAAATCTACTCATTTCTTCGGCCCGAATAAACACATATCAAAATTGAGGCTGGAAGAGGTATGCTTATTGTCGTTCCACCATTGTCACTTCTCATTCACGCTGTTGTCGTGGTTTCATATATAAATGAAAACCTTATAATATATTACTAATCTTAATTCGTATATATGTATTAAAGTCACCCGTATTTTCTATTCATTCCAAATCTCACTGCAATTAATTTATATCTGTGGTAAGTATCTTTAGATAATTATACTACATGTTACATGAATGTTAAAGGTAGGCTCATTTATTTCGTACACTCCACGAATAGAGAATAATGAGATGGGATCCAATTTTTCAGTTTTTTATAGTAAAAAAGACAATAATATTCGGCATTGTGGGAAAGTATTACGAGAGTCGCACCGTCGGTCGTTCCTTTGTTCCCTTTTCATTTTTTTTTCGCCTTGCTGACACCGTATTAGGGCCGATGGTTGGGGAGCGGGGAATTCGGGGAGACCGGCTGCGGGCAGGGACGGGGGCAGGATTCAACTTGTTGAATGGCGGCCAACAAATGGGCTTTAGGGCCGCCCGAATCAACAGACACGAGCATTGTTTATACTAAGTTCTAAAACTGCTTGTCCGTGTGGTAGGTGGTAGGGGGTGGAGGCTGATGTCCATTAGGCCGGCCCTGCCTAGCCCACGCTCAGGATCGATTTCAATTGCAGCCGGACCCATTAACCCAGATTGGGCCCCGACATGGACCACCGTCTTTATAAGCTCATCGATGATTACTAAAATCCTCTCTAATTAGCAAAATGGGAATATCTTTTCCTACTTTAGTTCATAGTTTTTCCCTGGCTCGCATTCATTTACAACATCAAACCGATGCTAAATATAGACATCATTAAATAATGAATGGAGAGTGCACCGGATAGCGTAAATTTCATGCTTCTCAGTCTCTACATATTTCACTTGATTCTATATTAGGAAAGTAATTACTGTGGGAGATTATTTGTATATAGCAGACCGAGACGGAATAGTGTTCCATCTATATATACCAGCAGGTCACTTTTCGGTGTGAAATATGTGTTAAGACCTTACAAGAAAAACGAAAAAAAAGTAAATCAGATAATCCTAAAATTACTTCATATTAATTAATGTGGGGTGCAACATGAGGCATGATAATTCAAACAATTGGGAACCGAGAAATGCGCAGATAATTTAAATACTAATTATCCTAAATTAACTGAAATTAGAATCTGCCAAGCTACCAATTACGCAAATGATTATAACAAGATAAGACCAAATGATGGTATCACGGTAGAACTCGGTTAAAAAGCCCTTACATAAGAAGTAATTCTATTTAATGATGACGTCATGAAACTAAATTAACAGAAGAAATTTCCACAGAATCGTTTGTATTTGATGATGCGTGAAATTTTACTTTGACATTCCTAAATCCTGTAATCGGAATGATTCGAGACAGCGTTCTCCGAAATTAAGTAATTAAAGTAGGCGTACGACAGTGTGTAAAAACCTCCGATTGGAATTGAATTGGATGCGGTGGCGTACTTCCAGGAAACTCGCGTTAATGCAGTCCAATGATTAATACCGGCCATTCTGTGGGGAGGAGAGCTCCGGCCCCGAAGGTGGACCCATAAATTACACTCGGGGGGGTTGAAGTGGAGGGAGGGAGGGGTTGTATGAGAACGTTTGCCACCCGCTAATTGGCCCTACCCCAGACCCTAACCGAATTAATACTCTCCGCAAGTCAATGGCTGCATCCCTAGCATCCACCGCAACCCGAGCATTAGCTAGGAGATATTCTTAGGTTAGAAAGCCACGAAGCTAGTATTGGATTCCCACTGTATTCCATATTCCTTTATCGAAATCAAAATACCAGGGTAATAATTAGAAAATGACCGTGTGTAACATACTGGAGGTAGGATAGTTACGATACTTCCAGAACAGTTGGAACGACTGTTGTAACCTCGAAATCTCACAGCGACCGTGAAAAACCCACGTATCTATGGCACATATTATAAGTCTAATACCTATTTTAAATCTATAACTATTGGAAAAATATAGATCAGCTCGTGGAGACAGATCGAATGAATAATGATATTCCAAATGCTCAAACTCAAGCAAATTAAAATTTGCTTTATAACCCAATGACTTGACTTTAAATTTCTTTCCAGTGGGAACTTTTCCGTTTATATTTGTATGCTGTCCTACTTGATTCATTAGTTATGAGAATGAATTCGCCGTAAGAGGGGACAGAACGCTTGTACCGCGCGGATGTCTGGTCGGATGAAGAACAGGGTTGGATAATCGAGGCGTTGGAAGTTTGGTGTCGCGGAGCTGTTAGTTTGTGTTCAGGAGTTGTCGGACACCCAACTGGGTTGAGCCCCGACCGTCTAACTTCCCCCAACGTCAACTCCTCTCAGCAATGTGAAACCTCTCTCGTAACGAGGTCTGGCATCTCCTCTCGGGCTGTCTCAGCGGTTCACGAAAGTTTTTCGAGCGGCCACTGCGGACGGCGCCGAGACCGGCGTATACATTAAATTACAATTGAACCGTAATTTTAGCGTTTCAAATAAAATTTTAATTAAAAAATATGTAAGAAAAATAATTAGCTTCTGACTCAGTTGATGCTGTCGGTTTGATTCGTTATAGTGTTCCGCCTATAAATTAACGAGGCACCCACACAAACATCGACTATGAGTTGTGATGCCCCGAACCATCGAGATCCCCCAAAAAGGTATCTTGAATTATAAATTATTTATTTCAACGAGATTCGATAGCTATATAGAGTAAGATAAAATGTTTGGGAGATAGCACTTACTATTGATAGATATTTCATCCATCGTTTAATATATAAGTGATCTAATATTGTCTTAATTGTATGAATGACATACAAATATAGGCAATTAAAATTATTTCTTATTGTATAATAGAATAGTATTTCGAAAAAAACGTTTACTCGCATTTTGACTGTAATTCATCCAATCGCTTATGGTTATTAAATATACTAATAAATGAGTATGGAGCCTACAAAGCTCCACAGCACTTTTGAACCAATAAGAGGGGAATAATCCTTAATTTTTTCTGTTCTATAATAGTAATATAGAACTAATAGGAATATAGATAATTACCGCTTAACTTATTCTAGTACTCGGTATTTTTATAGGTAACAGGGACCGGAATTTATTTTGAGATAAATATTGTTCCGAGCCCGGTTATACGTCCAGAGACGCCGCTGGTTGATAGTGATTTACAGTTGAAATTTTTCCAGGGGTCGGAAGGCGGGCTGCAAAACTGGAACAGGAGAACGCCGTTGTATACGGCACTAGGGTGGCCGGAATTAGCATTTTATCAAGATTGACTACTATCCATAATTCAGTTTTTCTTTTTCGCGCACCGGGGGAAATAGTGATATATCCAAAGCCGAGAAGTCTTAAGTCTTACGTACGGTGAAAATCGTTCGCAAATGTCGGAGGCCGCCTGTGAAAAAAACGGCCTTAGTTTAAGTTCAAAAAAAGTTTTGTTTGAAAAATAAAAATCCCTGTATTTATCGGGAGCATTGAGTATATACAGACAGGAGAAAAGTCAAGGAGTCAATTCATAACATGCATTACGGGGTCCAGTATAGGGCCTGCAATTGAGTACGGGGCACTGGGTATGCAATTCGGCATTACGAGTATTGCGGGTGTAGTGTCACATAGCGCCGTACTTCTTCCCGATGAAATTGTTCATTCTACCCGAAATGACGTGATTTGGTAAAACAATTATCAAGTTATATATTGCAGTAGTTGAGCCGTAAACTAAAACCGATTTATTGTAAAAATAAAGTTCAATAATTAATTAAATTATGGAAAATCGTTAGCAATGCCGGTGTCGAACTATAAAATCCTAGCTGTACGAGTTGAAAAATTGGCACGCTATCGTCTCGAAAACGCGAACTACACGGAAATATCCAAACCGACGGCCCTACCAAAGATATCTTTTCGAATCACAATACAAATACACGCATAACCCGTTTGACATTTTGGACTTGCGCGATTAGATTATTGTTCATAATACAATGCCACTTACTGCGGATCAAATCCTTCAGCTCTAACAGAATTTCGCCTATTAGTAGAAGATATGAATTTACATTGTAAACAAAACTTATGTTAATTATTATACAGATTCGAAATGAGGAAATAATCACCACCATCTTATCTAGGACGCTTCCTATTTTATTCAATGTTTGCAAAAAAATCAGCAAATTTTTAAAGCGTTAATTTTGATTTTTAATAGGAATTAAAAATCTGATGTCCATGACTTCTTCTTGATAAAGTGTACTTCTACTCCGTTTGTTAACACCGTCATTATAATAATTAGACAAGAAAAATGTATACGTGCTACCACAATATTTTTTGTAACATATGGAGAAAAAATTCCGTTTTTAATTTAACATGCCTGTTCGGAAGTCCGCGTTTGAATATCGCCAATCTTGTGCTAGACAGGTTTCCGCCTCCACGCCATCGTCTGTATCATTAAATAGGAACTACGCGCTTGGCTCCTGATGAAGCATCCTGTCGCCCTCAGATATCGAAGTTTATACAGTAGCTGACGTACCCGAAAAGTCGAAAACCGTTTCCAATGTCGGATTGAGTACCCCCGCATATAGGGGCCTCAGATTCGCTGAGCCATACCAATTGTTGTTGGGACAAAACAAATTCCTGCTGTGCCGACCGAAAACCCCGGCGGACGAAGGGACACGAACCGTAGTTAAAACTTGGGCCGGCGGAAAAAATACATGACGTCAGATGGCGGAAGTTCCATTTCCCCGTCTAGACTTTGGGGTTTATTAAGTTCGAAAGTTGGGCTACAATGGCCGGAACCAGGCCTTATTCACTTCAAGTGTTGAACCGACCGACCGCCAGATGCCACCACCGCTCGGTGGTGCCAAAACCATTTCCGTTGTTTTAACCGATTTTAACCGTATTACTATTTTTTTATAATTTCTACCTTTGATCTATTACATTAAAAATTATTCCCGCGTTAAAATTTATTTCATCAGCTTGGAGATATATTATGGAAAATTACATTGCACAATTGAAAAAAATAAAACTTGAGTTGTATTTTTCACCATAAATCTTTATAAACTCATTATCTTGAATGTTTAATTCTAAAATAGTAACAGGGAAGTAATATTTCGTGAAATTTCGTAAAAAATCTGTATCCTCTAAACAGAATCAACCCGTTACTGTTGTTTATGCAACAACTACACATAATAAATATTATTCCTTATTGCACTATAATTGTATCTCTAAACTATAACAATGCATATTGATTCTTTTAGCACATGGAATTAAAAGATAATTCCGTCTGGACGATAGATTTTAAGGTATAATTTTGTTTCAAATAATAAACAGTTAACCTCAATTGAGGTTACTGCTCAATTTATAGCCATTTGTTAATTCTCTGAAGCGACAAAGATTAAAGGCCCATTTTCAAGATTAGATTTCTCAATAACCATAATTTGGATATGGAGACAATAAACATTGATTTTAACATTGTTACAGTTTGCGCATAAAGTAATTATAATTGCCGAGCTTAATGCACAGAAAAAATTTAATTATTGAATTGATATTGTACCCTAATTGATTACTAATTATATATCATTGCATTTTTTTATTAAACCGATAAATTTCAGTTTAAATTAATATAAATCGACAGGGAACAACTAAGTAAAGATTTTTGTGCTTGTATTGCTACATATCAAAGTCAACGTTTCTTAAGACCAGTTCATTAATGCTGTAAGAAGTTAAAAGGATTATCTAGTAACAGCTTTATTAAATGAGCAGGAAATACTCAGTCTCATTTCAAGAAACTTCGTACATCTGAAACACGTTCAGTTCACCCTCAGGAAACCTAATTTTGGATTTGCTAATCCGGGACTAGAGGCGGCAGAAATACAGAGAATTTCAGTCGCCCGACCTCAACCTCGAAAGCGGTCCGCGTGGGAAGATTCCTCAAATCGGGACATATTAGGGCTTCTAAGGGAACTGCCGAGAGATCCCATTGTAGGGACCCAATTGTACGAAAATTGCCTCGATTCGGAATTAAATTCCCGGTTTGGACGGTGGTGGTGGTGCGGGGCCAGACAGGGGAATCTCCCCTGAAAAGCGGATTAAACTGAAATCCATCGTAACGAGGGGGATTGGGCTAGTGGAAATTAAATGGCCGAGGGCCGGGGGCGGCAAACCCTGTTATCCGCCCCACGGAGACGGAAGGACCCTCCATCGCCGCCGTTCCGCGAATTCCCACCAAATTTTATATCGCTCTATCCAGAAGAACCAGACGAAAAACTAATTCTACCCTTTAGGTAGTACATAGATATGACTATTAGATACAATCACGTTTAATAGATGAGTTTGATCAAGAAAGCGTACAACATTTCTAAATAGGAATATTCAAAAATTGTATTAAACTGCCTACACTGTTTTATTATTTACACAGCTGTTAACGTCCGGATACAATTGGGCATTCGGGTCAGCCGTATATGTGAACTTAAACGTTAGAAATAAACAAACGTACTTCACTAACTTGGCAAAAATCAATAGACAGTCTGTAGAGTGTCAGCTGGTCGTAGGTCGTGATCCGAAATCCGTCCCTGTACAGTAGCTCAGGTCTTCAAACACCCGCAGCCATACCGCATATCGTCCTGAAAAAGATTAAATGTTGTAGCACTAAGTTCGCCTGATAATCAGTCATCGTACTTACTTCTAAGTCTGTATTATGAATGGAATTTATATTTTTCATCTCGGCATGAAGACATGAGTTTCTAGATATGTTTTTGTGTTGCAGAATTGAAACGCAACGAAAAGTACTTATTTTGTTAGCGACCATCCCCGATGCAGTTTTGCCAAAACTAGTTCAATATGATACCACACTGAAGACACAATTATACGTTTTCCGGCGTTACGGCCCTTATGGTTCTATGCGCTATCCACTTCTTACATAGGGCGACTATACATTCCAGCCATTATGAGGTAAAAATATTAGCAGAAGTAGGATATAAGTGAGCGTATGTACAGTTATGGATTCGGCGCATATTGTTTTAGCGGTAATTAACCAGCTAAATGGGGCTGGGAATTGTGATGAGACCGACGCGAACCCCTGAGAAATGGGAAATGGGGGAAGATTAGAGCGCGAATGGAACAGAGTGTATGAGAATGGAGAACAGTGGATGGAGGAATAGGAAACAGTGGAATTAAAAAGAATTTCCCATGCGGACTTCGTCCCATCGGGACCCGTGGCTCCAAAGGTAGTTTCACTACAGCGAAACAAGCGGAAAACTAGTTTCCGGATTTTAATTGGGGAGAAATGCTTAACAGGGTATAAAATTCGACGTTTCCTTGGTACAATTTCATAGTATAGAGATTTGAGTGCGTCCATGTTTTTACATCCCCAGTCAGTTTTCTAGTTGATGCATTTTAGTTTACAGTTGCCTATCGAATGATGTTATCGATAATACGATGTGAAAAACCCGTTTTCGCAACGGAAGCCCTACAAAAGCGGCATATTTGCTATGAAAAAAGTAATTCCCCTTTACCGGAGGAATAATGAACTGAATGAATAATAAGTAGACAGTGCCGCCGAATAAATTATGGCGGAAAGGGAGAAAAAAAACCGGACTGTTTAAAAAAGTATCTCGTTTCAAAGGGGACCGTCGCGGTCATTCAGAAAGACGAAGGTACGGTTCATTGAATTTAGCTCGGAGATGAAAATCGCTGGGCCGAACGTTTGAAAACTCGTTCCATCCGGAGCCCTATTCCTTGAGTTAATCTCGTTCCGAGTTTCAACTCATCTGCACAAAAGAGTTAGGTGCCTTTCGCCTTCAAAGGAGAAACGACAATTTGCTCAGTTTTGATTATTAACGTGTTTATATCAGTTCAGCTATTTCGTTTCTGGCAATGTGAAACAGTAATTATATCGATAAAAGAAATAAAGGAAAATTCCCCTAAATGTTAAAAAATCCCACTTTTTATTGAAAAATATATTTACATCAATAAGTGAACTGAAATAAACCGATTCTGGAACAGTGGATTATGTGAATGGAAATTGATGTGAGAGTATTATGTTCCCACCAATACTGGCAAAATTATTTCTGAAAATTTTAAAGTTTCAGAGTTTGAAGAAATAATAGAATATTTATATTATTGCGTTGTGAAATGACAAAATTCAATATTGAATACAATTATTTTGGCTAACAAATTTTTTTGGAATCATCTTCAATAAAATGCTTGCTATGCTTCATTAAAATGTCTTCTGCTATGTGCAAATAATGGTATATATATATATATATATATATATATATATATATATATATTTCATTTGTATTATTTCTACGGACAAAATTAAAAAAATTGACTTCAAGCATATTAAATGTATAGTTTTTTCCCTGGAGGTCCTACAGGTTTCACCACCTTCCAGTAGGTAGCGCCTGTATTCAGCCCACCAGCTGGGTTCTGTCCTACCGTAAATTTTATTTATCTCCAATGAATTTCGTTTCTGTCATTGAAAGTGCAGACAGTATGCCTAATCTGTCTCACTAATTTACCGGCGGAACGGTAATGAAGATGGCGTGGGTAAGTCAAACCGACGTCTTTAAGACGTGTAATGTGTATTTATTTCTATAGCCGTCAATAATGAAATTTAGAACGACACTCACATATAGATAAATTATGACAGCTCCTACAATAAAGCCAGGCCTTAAAACGTCAAGTGCTCCCTTTCAACGCGTTCCATACTCAAATAAAATGGAAAGGAGAAAAATTCAATATAAGTCTACACATTGAAAGCAGATGTAGCGACAGGTCGCCGCCGTGACAAATGATCATCGCTTTGTTGAACACCAATAGACGCCCCGAAGTCCGAGATGAATACGGGGGCAGAGATGCTTACCCAACCGATTCTTCGACAATTTCTTACTTTTATGTCTCGAGATAAAAAAAAGTCCCCAGCCTGCTGAAAAAAAAATTCCCCCCGGTCCATCGAACATCGTTAATGGGATCTTTTCGGCCGCGTTTCGGAGGGAAAAGGCTTGCGGTGAAAGATGGACCGCCGCCGGGGGCTTTTCATAGATTATGAGAGGCCCCCGAGAACCGCTGACGAAATTGAGGTCACGTCGGCCCCCCCGCCCCTCTACCACCTGCCATTCTCGGAACCCCCTCGCTCAGTTCATACCCGGGAGAGTACGCTACCTGAGTCTTAATTATAGTTCCACAAGTACCGGCCTCTATGTAATTACAACCGTCCTATATTACTCGGGCCCCTCGGGCTTCGTACAACGCGAAGAACGCGTTCTAAAATCATTCACTTAAAACGTATTGCGGAAACGTCAGGTGTAGAGATATTCGTTATTAAATTTATGAAATGTAAATAGGAATTTGCACATAAAATATTCAAGCCTTTTACATTCTGCTGGACATCAACTTTATAAGGAAAAATTCTTATTACAACTATGAAAGGAGCTTAAAGTTATTTATATATATGTTCTTAAAAACTATGTAATATTTCGATATATACAAATTAATGATAAATTATGGATTTTCTACTCTATTTTAATCAGTTTTTCAAAATAGAATAAAAGGAGCTATTATAATATAAGTTACAAATAAATTATGAGACAAGTAAGAGGAAGAAAATTCTATTAGCGTTTGAGTGATTTGAAAAGTAAGAAAACCGTTTATGAAACCGTAAATGGATTTGGAATGAAAAACTGGCATATTTTTGAGCCATTATTCCAATTTCACGCTGTGAAATCTACTCTCCTTCCTGCAGCAAAATATATGGAAGAACCAAGTGAAATCTTACACTTTTAATTCAAATATCAAGTTGCAATAATGTTCTGTATTATTTGATGTTACGAAAATGTGTTAACCGCATGATGTTACAGGAATGTGTTAACCGCCGAAATACATTAAGGGATTCCCGCAAGGCGATTTATGCGTTACTGCGGAAGCAGCTCAACCGCCGTAAATCGCAAGCCGGTGGCGGAACAGGGGAAGGTTCCATCGCTAATACCCCAATAAGGGCGGACTAATAGAGGATTAGGGGAGGATTTGAAGGGGCGCCAAATGCGAGGTTGTCCGAAGGGCCGCGTGGGGCGGGGCCCGCACCGACCGGCTGCTAGTTGGCGGGGGCGGCGGCGAGAGCGCGCCATCTCACCGCCCGCCGGACCCCGATCAATAGGCGGCCCCTTGCCCGGGCCCCATACCCCGCCGTGCTACAACAATCCCCTTCAAACGGCCATTCTCCTCCCAACCGCCGGACCGCACGGATCAGCCAAGAAGAATACCGAATTGATTCCAAAGAAATAGATACAAACCCAAGTATTAATTACCCGAGTACCAAGAAGAATTTCGTACAATATTTATTTTTTTAATATTTTTATTTCCTACCCAAATGGAAATTTATGCCCCAATATTATTCGAACTATCAAGTAAAACAAAACTTGGCCTACTTGACAGCGTTCAGAACGGGAGAAATTGTAAAAATGTCATCATTTTTTCGTAATCAGATTCCTTAATATCTCTGCAACCGAAATCCGGAATAAGATGGAAGCATCGGTGTTGAAATATAATAATGAAATTATAAAGAATTATAACGTAGAATGAATTGTTTGTAAATATATATATATATATATATATATATATATATATATATATATATATATATATATGTATAATAAATTACTGATATATAAGTTCCAAGTATATACCGAAGGAACAAAATGAGAGAATATTTGGAGGTCTGGGCATTTTCATGTCTTACGGTGGGTCCAAAATGGGACGTTTCTTTCCACTTCAAATGGAAGTTTTATGCCCCAATATTACCCGAACTGGCAAGTAGAAACACCTGCCCTACTTGGCAGCGTTCAGAAACTGAGGGAAGGAAAATGCTATACATTTGATACTTTTTTCGTCACTGCCTGGCATCATACGAGATGTTCAGCCATTCAAATTGGTAGAAACGTTTGTCGCATGTATCTGTGCAGTTAACGCGTTTAAAATATAATGGTATATATGTACCATTACGGTATATATGTTCTACAATTTTTGCGACTTAACGAGCGAATTTTTCGAGGAAAGTTTTATAGGGCGTCACCAATATTTCGGAATAATATCCCGTCATTTAATAATTTATTACACTTTATTTTTATAGTAAACTTATCTCAGTGTAGGGTTCATCTACTGTAATCGATGACATTATAATGGTTTTACCAAATCGTGTAATTTCGGGTAGAATAAACAATTTCATCGCGAAGAAGTACGGCGCTATGGGACACTACACCCGCAATACTCGTAATGCCGAATTGCATACCCACTGCCCCGTACTCAATTGCAGGCCCTATACTGTACCTCGGAATGCAAGTTATGATTGAATCCGTGACTATTTTTGTGTCTGAATAAATTTTCTGTTCCGGATAAATACCGTATTTTATATTTTTACAAATCTATAAACGGGAATAACCTCTGAATAGGATTGAGGAAGTAAGATATGAGATTAGTAAATTAAGTATTAAGAATTAAATGAAAATAATTTTGTCGGTAAGACTTAAGTTACTGTTACGGCGATTTCTTTCTATTTTATACAAAATCTAGATTTTAACTTCGTTTGTGTAAAACACCAACCTGGTTTATTTACAACACGTTAATATTCCAGGAGGCCTATTTTTATGGGAGAGATTTTGCCTGGACGGAAATAACGGTGGAGGAAGTATATGAGAAACAACCGATACGAAGAATGGGAGCGCTTATTACATTTTTTTCTCGGACAGGAGAGGGATGGTGGATTTACGAGGCCGTTTGGGCCCCGCCCTCAGGCAAAGTTTCGCTCCAGTCCGATTGAAATTAAAGTTTCAACGGGGAGAGAGAAGTTCAGGAAAAGGGTGAGCGAGGGTGAGACGGGGCCCGCCCAAGCCCCCGGAGAGGGAAGTTTATGAATAAACAAAGGGGCGACATCTGGGCCCGACCCCAACCACCCCCTCAAACCAACCCCTGTCCTATTGTCGTTAACACGCCGCCCTGAAATCCCGACCGAGTTTCAATTACTTCAATTCTCCCGCGGCTGAGACCATCCCCCCTTCCCGGAGGAACATCATGCCGAAAACGATTGAAATCGGTTACATTATTATAGGGTCCCATCAAGACATCCAACATCGCTTGCCTCCAGAGATTCCAATCGAAAGTACCTCGAACCATCCTTAATGATAACTTTCAAATCACACCATTCACCATGACCTCAACATACAGACAGTCGAATTCATAAAATCCCGGTTCCTAAAGATTCATTCCCGTCTCGTTACATTTACGTCTTTTGAATTACTGCATTAATTCGACGCAATTAAACGAATTAAATGTTTGAGAAACCTTCTGTTTATAAATACTACGTTACTTAAATACACTGAGAGCTAAAAGAATAAATGATGTCGCAAGAGAGAGAGAGGAATGAAAAGAAGGATTCGCAAACAACAATTAGTTGTTTTAAAGTGGCTGACTAAGGTTGGTGAGCGGTCTTAATGAGGAAAAATTTCACTTCCACTAAGGACCGAGTGCTCGAAATTCCCGGCGTAAGTCATCCTTGTCTTGCGCTGGTTGGAAACATAATAGAAACTTTTCTCACTTATTTGAATTTCGACTAAGTTACTTTTCAATATTAAATGGCGAAAGGGTAACATCTGCGCCCGGCCCTGTGTCATAATGTCGTTTATGGGATGGTTTAAAATTTTGCCAATTAATTTCAAATATAGAAGCAAAAAATTGCTTCAAATCTACTACTGTATAAATACTGAATACTGAATAAATTATTCAACACGTATTTATATTGCTATACAACTGATTAAATTGGTAGAACCATTTGTATAGCATATTACTGTACAGTTAACGCGTTTAAAACATAATGGTACATATGTCCCATTACGGGACAGAGGTTCCGAATTTTGGCGACTTAGCGAGCGAATTTCTCGAGTGAAGTTTTAAGGGACGTCACCAATATTTCTGAATAATATTCCGTAATTTGATTAATTACTAAACTTTTATTTTTATAGTAAACGTATCAGTGTAGGTTATACCAAACACACTATAATGGTTTTGCAATCATGTAATTTCGGGTAGAATAAACAATTTCCTCGCGGAGAAGTACGGCGCTATGGGACACTACACCCGCAATACTCGTAATGCCGAATTGCATACCCAGTGCCCCGTACTCAATTGCAGGCCCTGTACTAGACCCCGGAATGTAAGTTATGATTCGAGTCCGTGACTATTCTGCGTCTGTTTAAATTCTCCATTCAGTTGTGTTGAATTAATAAAACAACAAATAAAAGTATAAACTTCAGGCACACTATATTCAACTGTATAAATTTAAGAAACAGGATATAAGGTTATAAATCATTTCAGCAATGATATTGTGAGTACGGAGTAAACGGCGCTCTATAAGGTGGGTCCACATTGTGTGTCGCAACCCGAGGTATTTCAGCCATTGTTGCTCGTCAGGTAACCCGGTTATGGGACTCGGAAAAAACAAGGAGTTTCAATGTTCCCGTTCCAACCCTTTGTTCACTCGGAGGTTGTTCCGGCTATTTTCAATCGAATAATTGAATAACACCGAAATTTCCACGACATAAAAAACACTGTAAGGGCTTGGTTTCGGTTGAGATAAAATGCTATATTTGTGAGCGTAATAAGTATTTATAGAGAACTATTACGTTAAGTTAAGACGGTTGGATCCTGTAACATTATAATATACTAAAATGATACATATATTTTCCTAATAATGATAGATTTCTGTATCACCATTTCCACTCTCTTACATGTCCACTATTCACTATTCTGGACTCATTAAGATATGAGAACAAACTATTTTCTACGTGTGTCCATAATCAAATCGCGGGACAACACCTTCTATGTTATGTGCTGGCAACATTAATGGAATTCATTTATGTTTCTTTACATATCATCAAAAATAATTCTATTTGAAATTAGCCAGTAAAATTAAGGACGACTAAGGGCGTTTACAAAGAACTGGACATCAAATTAATCTGAAACCAATTGCAAGCAGCTCAATTAGGGCCGGGTAAAGTCGGTTGCCGTCAATAATTCACTAGCGTCAATAACTTACAAAGGAGGTATTATTATCCAAACTGCCGTTGTAAGAATAGTGGTTGGGAGGAGGGGCGGCTCGTCACACGAGGTCAGTCTTCACCTATATCACTGTCTTTCTCTCCCTCTCCCTCACACAAACATACGAAGACACACACAGACACATATAACGCACACCGGCTTGACCCAATAACCCCACGACCCCTCGGGAAATCGATAGGACCCCTCTTCAAACGGGTGTCCTAACGCCCCCCAACTCATTACCCCACCTTCTAAATTACTTAGCGGGCGCCCGTTTGAGGCCTAGGCACTTATAGAGTTGGTGGTGCGCGCCCTTATCTCCCCATTCCCGCTTTCTCCCCCTGAATTACGGCCCCCTGAGGCGCTCACCCTTGACCCTCTGACACGGCCTCGCGCCCCGGCATACTTTCCAGTAGCTGCTTCGGCAGGTCTGTTTCAATCGATGGCAACTTACTTCATTAAGGTCTTTACTAAACAAATACTAACCTCAGACACTTTATTCAGCCCAGGAGTATATATATATATATATATATATATATATTTATTATGTTTAATGTAATTGACTTCAGTGAAAATGTATTAGCTTGGAAGACCAGCAACCGAGGTTTATATGTCTTATGTGTAATTTATTTTTCATATCAGAGCATCAAAAAGGCACCCATTTTTAACTGTCTCAAGGATGTTTAGATGACCGGATTTTTAAAAATTCATACCCACGTTTCCTCGCGTTCGGGGTCTAGCAACCAGGATGCATTCCTCGCAGTTCTCATTCCACAATCCATTCTCAAAGCTTAGTTCTCAATAGGAATATACTGACATACTATCTCTTTTCCTGGTATGAAAGATTTCATTAACAAGCAGCTGTACTCGTTTCAATATTGGTCGCCTACATATGAAAGTATATTTCCTTTCATCCTAAGGACCAATAGGTACTGTTAAAAAAGTATAGGTAAGTAAAGAAGATTAATGAACCAAATATTTCCTTCTTTTAAGCCGATGTCCAGAAAATGAACTGCTATCAACTAACCGGAAGAGCTAGATTTTTCAAATTCCATACCCATCTTTACTCCCACCCCAATCGCAATCCGAACGCATTCCTGCCACTCCCTTCCCTGCAATCCACTCCGACTCCGGTATGTTACAACGATCCAAATCAATTCCTCCACTTGGCAGGTGCGTAAAAATGTTAAACATTTATATTAATTACACGTAAAATTCAATCTCTAGAATAAGCAGCTTATATATTCTGATGAATACAAGTCCTGGATTAAATAATATTAAATATCATTATAATTTATGCACTCAATCTCCTTGTGAACTTTATAAGTTATATCAATTTATAATTTCTAAATCCATGATGGCTACTCTTGATAGATATTTTCATAGAATGTGTTATTCGACAACGTACTTAGCAAGACAATACACCTCAGAAAAGGGTCGGTTCACGTTGTTACGCAGATGGTACAGTTGAAAATGCTACATTTGCCGAAGAAAAGACTGTAGATAGCTATGTATATAGGTGGATGTCGATGCATCTCCAGGCCGGACCTTTGTTCGGAGCCGTTCATTACACCACTTCGGGGGAAAAGCCACTTTTCTTGACGAATGGTCCTTCACTGCCATTGTTCGATAATTTCGTGGACCGATAAACCACACTCCAACCCCGCCGAAGTGCCCTACAGTCCCATTGTGTCAAAATGTTGACATCCCCACACCCCCAAAAGAAAACCGGATTTAAAAACTTTAATGTAACGTATTTTTATCTTATGTGAGAAACTCTTCTCTAGATCCTCCTGATTTAGTAAATGAATTTATTTTTCATAATATTTATACAAGGCATCTTTTGCTGTCTACTTAATTCACTATATGGTTGCTGATAGTTATTAAGTTGTATTTCATAGCTCTATTCCGTTGTCTTGTGATAAAAATGATGGTTGAATGTATGTGCGATTGAGTATATAATAATATAGATTTATATAGTCGAGTCTGCCGCGAAAATGTTACCCGTCAAACCTAAATTTAGTATACCAGGCAATAATAAACCGTGGAACGGACAACAGAGTGAAACAGCGTAAGGTTACTGAACCAGACCCGCAATACACGTAATGCGGAATAGCATACGCAAAGTGCCGTACTCAACGACCGACCACAGTGATTGGGAACACTACTTTCAAATGCGTGTCTCTTGGCATGTGCTATTTTATCTGACACATCTGTAGCATAATTTTAGTACCAGTACGAAGTTTTCGTCCAGTTTATTATTTTCAATTTTTCCGATTGTAGCACCTTGAATTTAAGATTTTCTGAGAACACTTTATATTTATTACACCTGTGCGCTTTCTCTTCGAAATAAATTTATGAAATATATTCAAATTTAAAAAACAAGGTTTACTATGTCATTTAAATTTTTTTTTATATGTTCAGAGTATGTAGTCCACCCCCCTTTTTCACCGTTTAATTGAGCAGCTAAGAAGTAATCCAATATTCAGATGCCCGAATAAACATTCTCGTTAGATCGGACGGGAAGAATGGCCATGGCCGTTTCCTTATCATTGTGACATTAATTGGGTCAATTAATATCTGGCCGCCTCGTTTATCAAAATTCATGAGCATCCGCCCCCGCAGCCCGCCACACTTCCCCCGTATAAAAAATATCGACCCGCCCTACCCATTCATTTGTGTCGTGCGGAAGATCTGCGGGTATCGATGCTAACCTTCAAGTCCAGAAATTTGTTTAAATGTCAAATATTTTTATAATTTAAATTAATGGGTAAATTTGTAAGTTAACTCACTATTCACATGAATAGTTACTTTTCTCAGGGCCCTAGTTTATTTCGTAGAGCAGGACACTAACAAATAATGCACTTGTCCATTAATTAAATCTGCTAATTTCGAATGACATTTTCGGTTCAACGATGAACTTTTGTGTCATGGTCTCTATTATTTTCGTATGCTGTGAACGAATTGTTCTTTTTTAAGTGCGACATTTACTGCATTCTACAGTCATGTTTTTATCTAGTCACAGACATTCTTTGAGTTTCCATAAGAAAGTCATGATCCAGCAACACAACTATATCGTTTCACGAACCTACAGTATATCGTTTCAATTACTATGGTGCAGAATGACATAGGTTCATCACAAGCTTTTATTATTCACTCACGATCCTGACTTATTTCGTGATGATTTTGAATGAATCATAATTGAGTGTTTTCGGGCAAAAATTGGAATGAAAAATAAGTCGTCATACTGAATATTTCGATTTTTCGTCAGAATAATGAAGAGTAAAATTGTTGAGACTATGGAAATGAATGCGGTGAATCATGAATCAATCATAGATTATTGGCGGATAGGATCACCAAACGCGTTTTCGCAGGAAGAGCCGATAAATCGCCGATTCCATTAAGCGTGCGCTCATCGATTTTTGCGCCGGGGACTCCCGCACGTGTCCCGTTTAAACAGGCCCCAATTTACGACTGTTGACTGTTGAGGCGGTGTAGCGTATTTCAATCAGGACAGTTCCATTTGAAAGGCAGGCCCAAACTGCAGGCGGATGAGGACAGGATGGAGTAGTGCTGGCGTACGTAAGTGCAGGAAGGAGTACGACTAACCGTTTACCGTCATTCTAGTTTACCGTCAAACTATAAATACGTCACAATATATAGGTTACATCGAGCCAGTGGCACTAGCTGCCATTACCTATGTTGTAAGGAAGTCTGAATGGATTAAAGTACACATTCAGCCTAAGAATTGCCACTGAATGACGCGAAGAAATCGAGGTAATACAGATAGTTTAATCATTAAATTGGTCCTTGAGGTAAGTGCTCTAATATATTAGAGATCAAAATTATGGACAAAATTCAATGTTCGTTAACGGAAAAGAAAAAATGACATATATACTTCGTTCGAACGCTCCGTCAATCAGTGTTGCTAGAAGTCGTAAAACTAGAACGAATATATTAATAATGATTAATTACCCACTAACTATAGGAATCGAGGCGTAATTTTCTGCACAAATGCGCAGGTAACGCACGAATACATGCATTAATATTTCCCGAGTTCACGGTCCGATTGCTCGGGAGTTATGCAAATTCGATTACAGATACCCTGTCAACAAGCCAGTTCTCAGCACTAAATCAATTGGGCCAGTACTCTGAATTAATTATGAACACTGAAGATATAGGTCATAGTGGAATATGTAAAAAGCCACACATTTGGTTTAGTTTAATGTGTGACCCACTGAAAACACAGAAATATGCTTCGGAGCACGACTAGACTAGAAATAAACCAGAGTATCCTCCAAGACATATATATAAACATGTGCACAAATATATTAATTCAGTATTAATATTAAAAACGTGGTGACGACAGTTTAAACGAAGAGTACATGCTTGCAATGGTATGTATTTAAATGGTTAATAGACCGAATTCAACTTATCTTAAATGGGACTCCGAGTATTTCTAGGAGTTTGGCCCTTCGGAGTAGGCAACGTTACTAGTTTCTTTCACTGTTTAATTGTAGCGTGCTTTAATTGCAATTCGCTAATTCGGGTTAATCGTTGTTCTCCGTTTCGAACCTTTCGGCCCCAAACGTGGTGGTCTTATTGCTGGCATTATTCATTCTACCACAGCAGGTCTTGAATTAGTACCTATTAGTTCCTACCAATTCCTGTTATAGCCCCTTGACGAAATTGTTTCTTCCAATATAAATCACTCTGAGTGTCTAGGCACTTTTAATAAATACTAATTTCATAAGTAAATGCAACAATTTAACAATTCGCTCGATAACTGAGAACTCGAAACAAGTTAAGGCAAAACGTAAGCAGGTAGTACACGTTACACGACTACATGAAAATACGAAAACCAAGGGAAAATTAAAAATACTAACTAATAATTCACTAATTAGGACACATTATCACTAATTAGGATTCATTATATAATGATTGTACAATTCAGTTATGTAATAAAAATACTAAATATGTTCACATACTATATTTTGTTCAATAAATAGTTGCTAAAATTTCTTGAAGAAATGATTCTCTTTAAAATAAATAAATCCCTTCGCAATTTACTAAGGAAATAGCCAGTGATGCAGTGAAATGCAGCGACTGAACACGCAAGCGGTGACAAACCATCATGCCGATAATTATACTTCAACCAGTTAC
Organism: Lethocerus indicus; assembly: GCA_019843655.1. NCBI lineage: Eukaryota > Metazoa > Arthropoda > Insecta > Hemiptera > Belostomatidae > Lethocerus > Lethocerus indicus. Next base: position 16,860,412 of record JACDQD010000008.1, read on the forward strand.
AGATCCTTTTTAGCACGTTAACAACATTTTTTATTTTGAATTAATTTATGTCAGTCTGGCGGAACTGCCAATTTATATATATATATATATATATATATATATATATATATATATATATCGGACAATCGTAAAAGCTACTGTGGGTGTAATATCAATAAATTAATTATCGAATACATATTATTGATACATTTGCTGATGTGTATGTGTGTTCAGGTTTTATAACCAGCGAATTCTTCTAATGTTTTAAGAAACTATTGCAATGTTTCATGAATAGTCACTGCCCGATCGTTACAGAAAGCTTGACCTATTTTTTATTGAGAGTATGCAAACTAAGGATGAATAAATGTTCTTTGCTCTACACCGTCAAGTCGTCGTTACTCTCACCACGAAATACAACTCCCAGTACAATTCATTATGTTAGTAAGCGATACTGACTATAGAATATATTGTAGACGAAAATGCAGCATGTACTATTTTACGTAATACAGTCAAGACAGATGCCATATAGAAAAACCGCCGGGCGGAGTGAACAAAACGTACCGATAATTAAACACCAATACGGCGAATAGCGTGGCCCCAGTCTTATCCATTACTATGGAGTATAATTACAGAAATTTCTTGTTCACAAACATTTTTTTTAACCTGCATTTAAAATCGGTCCATACTTAGACTGCAGAGAATTCAGCAGAAATTGGCGAGGCTTAGAGTAACTCATGGAATAAGAAAAACTCATTAACCGGTAAGTGCGCTGTCCCAGTGTTGGTGGGGGGAGCGTGATGTATTGGCCGAGCCGATATTGACACGGCCAGTGGCCCGGAGATATATAGGGGGAGGCCCACAGCGAGCCTCCCACTCCGCCCTCTTGTTATATTACATGCTCGGACGTGTTTTTTCTTCCCCGCTCCTTAGCCGTTACCGACCGGTATTTGTTTAACGAATATCTTTCTCTTTCTTTAGTCTCCCCCCACATCAATGATCGCTATTACGGATGAAATTTTATAAATTTGATCGTATTTCCTTCAATTGAGCACTTCAGCCGATTAAACGAGAAAAGTTCGTAATGTCAATTACGCTCGTTAAAATTCATACAGGCAGTTTGTTTTGTAACAACACAGCTTTTCAATTGGACCAGACGAAGAGAACCAAAGCAATGCTTAAACTTTAAAAAAAATTTGGATCACAAATGTGGGTCACTAACGTATAGTATCTGTGCCGGTTGCTAAAAGAAATTATTTAGTGGTTTAGCTACTGCTGTTTTATGATTATGAAAAATAATGTATATATTCAAGAGTTTATTCCAGGAACCTCACTTACTTTTCCACCATATCATTTATCCCACTGACAGGGAATGATTTCTGTTTTATATTTAAATATACATAATCACGGGGCCGGACGGATTTCACTGTCTTCCCAGACAAAGGTGGGAAAAGTTTAGTAGACCCGGAGTGAAGGAGCAACAAGTACTTTAGGCTAAGGGACCGAGTTTATCTTAAGTATTAATTATCAGAGCGGTGGGCGGACACGGGGTCCTGTGCCAAACAAAGACAACTTGATAAATTCAGAAGGCATAGCACCCTGCCAACCGTATAACGTGTACGGCGGTTTTGCAGCATTAATCTTGCGAGAATGTACAGTGAGGTGAACGTTCCTATAGTAAAATAAATTTAACTCAACAAATTGATTAGTCGAATAATATTCAATCATAAATTAAATTTCTGATGGGTTTGTAGTGCCAAAACATATTCTCAACGATTTACCGAATTAACAGTCATTGTCTTAATTAATTTCTCACAACAATCAAAAACTATCGTATTTTAATTGTTTTAATGTTTATTTCTAAAAGTAGAATCAGATTACAGGGTTATATTTGATCGAAATATGAACTGTTCGTGAAATAATTGTTGGTGTGAAACTGTTTTATAAATAAAAGAAAGTACACTTCTGCCAAGCAGAATGTGCCACTAATTTGTGCCATTTAAACCTAATTCTTATATATTTTATGTGAACAGAATGTGTTACGGATACCGGTGACGGCTTCAGCAGTGGAATGAGTACAAACTTCAAAAAGAAAGGTACCGCCGATAATTTATTCATGCATCGGGAGATTTCCGACTGGGACCGACAATCGAGCCAGCAGATTTGTCCCCTGGGACGGGGCCCGCGACCGTTCCAGCGTGAAATTAGAAAATTCAATTTTAATTTCTCCCTAAAATCTCCAGAGGACCCCGTAAACGGACGAATGAACTGGGGGGAGAGATTTAGGAAAGGTTTAAATAGGAGGATCGATGCCAATGGTGGGCGGGGGCCAAATAGGCCGTACGCCGGATTTTTTGCCCATCTTCCCTCTCAGTTTTGCCTTCCATCCATTTCCCGACCGCGCTCCTTTGTTTTGCTGACTACGCTGGTTTTTCTTCCGGACGTTCACTCCGGTCAGCGGTATCGGAACGCCGGGGGGTGCATAAATTGAACCGTTCCCGGACCGGATTTCCTGTTTGTAAACACCCCGAGGTTCATTGTTGGAGTTCGGGTTTTTGTTTAGCTTCTAATTGCCCCTCTCCTCCGCCGGTTTTTCCAGGTATGGCATTTCCTATTAGCTTCGGTATACGTTTAATCCTGCATAAGGTTAATTATTGTAAATATACCTTAAACAAGGTAGAGACCTCGATAATTATGGGATAATATATTCCTGATAATTATATTCCCGTAATGTCGTGGATGAGCGTTATTAAATCTCATGAACCCTTTATGAAATTTGGTTTTTTTTGCCCCATTTTAAAATATCAAAAAAACAAATTTTCTGAAAAGTTTTTTCCGAACGTTCCTCCCCGTTAATTCCAAAAAATGTTTTGAAAAAATAATCTTCCGTGCCAATGCAGTCTTATAACGTTTTAATTATTAATTAATGTTTCCAGGAAATCTTTTCTCCGATAAACGATAATTCAACGGTTTCTTGAAAACTGCCCGTACATCAAATCGCTCAACAGAAGTTTCTAACGAATACATTACCTCCCCGAGTGCTTGGTAGTCGTTAGAAATGCAGACTACGTCTGCCCGCCTTTCGATATTTGCTAATGCAGATTCAATGCAGAATACATTCCCGTTTCCGTCAAACACCCGGTGAACACATGTGCCGGCCTGGAAACGCGGTTTACTACGACCTAATTTAAATCCCTGAACGTGACGAATACGGGAATTTTCCTCCGCAGTAGTGGCTTACTGTCTAGAACGGCCGCGAGATAGGGCACGCTCCCTCCTTAATTCGAGCCTAGACTAAGGGGGCGTATTTTTGCACAAGTGCGACTGAAAATTAAACCACTGGGATCCAGAAACATAATTAATTTTAAGAATTCATAAGGTTATATTATAATTTCAAATATTTGGGAGTTATTAGTTCGGTTTTGACATGCTTCAAAATGATCGTAGCTACTACACCTTCAAAATTAAGCGGTTGATAGATTAAAATTTTGAAGCACTCAAGTATCCAAATTATTTTCAATTGGAATATCCAACAGGACTAAATTCTCTCGAAATCAATTCAAGTTCGTAATAGAAAGAAAAATTTTCGGTTCAACGGCTGGAATTAAACCAGAAATCTGGTGGCTCTAATAAACTACAACAATAATATTTATTTAATTAAATTGCTAAAGTATTTTTTTATATATAAAAATATAATTTTAATCAGATATACTTATTTATATTTAGGAATAGATCAACAGTTGGGGATAGTTCAGTCAACGTAATATTCCTACTGCGCATTAGTAATATTATATAGGATAAATTATTATCAAACTTATTGATATGGTCTAATTTTAGAAATCGACTGGCTGATATGAATAAAACCGCTGATATGAATGTCCGGAGAGATAGAACTAAAAGGAAATAATGACATTATAATTCCTACCACAATCGCGTTACAACGAAAGCATCTTGGACATTAGAGTGCTTGGCTCATATTAACTCACGGCAGAAGAGAATTTTAATGGTACCAAGATACAGTGTTCAAAAACCGTATTATTATTAAATTCAATGCAGAGACTGCTTATTCTTTTTCATAAAAATAATTGGAATTCTATCGAAATCATCACACGATTGGAATACGACTATCTGAATCGTTCATCGACATTGGGAACGCAGAAGTCCTGCATATCGTTTCAGCATTCGCTCCCCTTTATTACTCAGCCCTCCCACAACGTGCCTTCCGATAACCTGGGCGCACTTCGTATAATTTCCCACAGGTGCCACATTTCGCGGATACGCCTCCTGTACTATTGGAGTGCTGAAGAAAAACCCGAACTTATTGAAATTGACTCCGCGTGCGCTCCGCATGACTTTTACCTGTGGCACCTCGAAACCATAGATTATAGAAAAGTGCTTTATCTTAATTTCCCAGATACATACAATCACATCATAACCAAACATATTACAGCACAAATATCAATGTAAAGTAGTACAAAAGAATCATATAAGGACCTACAAATTTTCTCTAATTTCCTACTTGTTTTCTAGAAAAACCTCATCATTTTAGTGTCAACGGTCAAGTAGATCTCTCTACTGGACAAGTTGACCCTCTACTATCTGGCAAATGGTATTTCAATATTATAGTTGTGACTGAGAAAATGCATATCTCAGGGGGTTTACTGAAGTAATTCGATTATTATACCAAAGTCTGCGTATATTCCCAAATGATTGTGCACTAGAGTTTTTCTCGATCGGAAGCCGACGCACAGTCTGACCGCTTTCAGCGTTATTTTTGAGACTTGGACCTAGTGGGACTCCATCCACAGCCGAGGTTAACTGGTCTCCCACGGACACTGAGCGGAAGCTGTCGGTCTAAATGTCCCGAGGAGCCGGAGAAAAAAAATGCCCGCGAGCAACAAGTTGGAGGACGCCACCGCAGGGAACACGAGACGCCTCTTTCGCTTTACCACGGGAGGGGTTGTTTTTTTTCCCTATCTCTCTCTCTCTCATCGCCTCCCCGTTTTGGAACCGGACACTTGGGACGTGTTCCAAGAAATTTACACCGCTTTTTGCCCGTCCCATACCCGGACGGCGCCCGCGTTATAGCCCCTTTCACGATATGAACCTTGAGCTTCGGTAGGGTTTTGTTGAACAGTTCCGAAATGCGGGACAAATGCCCGTCATTTACAGTTCGCCCGTTCTTCAAGCCCATTCACTACATACACACCTACTTAAAATGAATGATATGCAACGGATGATCCATTTCAAATGTTGACGCTTTGACCACAATCTCTCAATTACAAAGTGGCAAGATATCCGTATATAACGAGAGCTAGGTCCCGGGAAAAGAGGTATCAGAATGGGAGTCGGAAGTTCGGGGTGAACGGGTCGATCCAGGTTCTAGTTAAGGTAAGGGACTAAATTTTTCTTTCACTGAAAATTTAAACTTGTGAAATTTCTAATATACACATAGACACTCCAAAAATGTAAGAAGTATATCGTGCGGCAGTAATCGCGTGTACTCGTATTTTGGCGTCCTTGAGTGTTCGTCGTGGCAACCACAGACCTTAACAACAATGTTTCAGAAAAGCTATCTGCAGTCGAGTGCAAACTGGTTATTGGTCCTGTATCCAATAACAATGATAAATACTCGAAAAAATCTAATAATTATGCATATTAATGGAAGCAAATCGTTCACAGAGGGACTGTTAGTAACTTAACCGCTTAAGGATCGGCTCTTATTGTTCGAGCTTGGACTTAGATACATGATTCTTGTGCGGGTTCAATAATTTCAAATACGGATTAAAACAATACCGACAATTACTTATGAAAAGTCGGTGCTCTAATATTTGATATATTTATTTTTTAATTTAGTGGTGCCTACTGCTCCACAGAACGATCCCTTTGCCTCCAGTATCGCCCAGGCCGGACATTACATTGGAACCCCCACATTTCCTTTGAATACGTGACGCGTCCAATTTGTTTTATGCGCGTTAGTTTCAGGCAATCCATTTCCCTTCCTACGTCCGCCCCCGTCCTCGCTCCTGTGTATTTGCCCCGCGCATCCCACCCATTTAATCTTCTATCCCCCTCCCGCATCCCGAATGTATCCCGATATCAACAATGCAGTTCTACCCCCATCCCCTTCCTCTCTACAACCCTCTCCGACCGTCTCCCTTATCGGATTTGTTGGGAATAGAATATCGAAGCGACCGGGGACTCCTTTCCCCATGAACAGAGGCACTGGCTTTGATATAAAGGTCAAATTAATTTTCAAAATCAATTTACTACAACAAATTCCCAAATTACCCGACAAGTAAAATTTAAAAGTAATCATTGGTTAACATTAATTATTAATATTTATACCCTACACAAATGTGATAAAACCATCAAAATATTTCATAAAATTTCTTTACTATCAAATAATGTAATTTGAAAATTAACGTTCAAATAAAATAAACATCTCTATAAGAATACTGATAGATGGGTAACATTTTTCCCATTATCTCCTGGCTTTTATCATTAAAACGCCGGTCTGCACTAGGAGCGTATTTTTCCAATTATACCACGACAAATAGGGTAAAATCAGTTTCCAATTCGACGGGATTGCGCCTTGTAATTTTGGGATCGATAGGTCCACTGGGCCGGTGAAAATAGACGGGTAAACAATTTTTCCTCTTTTTCAGTACGGATGGATGCGAGATTGCATTATGCGATGTCGAGGAAACGGGGTGGGTGAGGGGAAGAGAGCTCGATTAATTGATTAATAAAAGGGGGCAGGCCATTACCTCACGGTCTGCTGGAAAAAAAAAATTGTGCCGTGACCCGATGGCTATCCGAAGACCAACACTAGGCCGTAAATTGTCGGACTGAAATTCCATATTAAAAAACAAAATAATAAAAACGTCAATACACGGTAAACGCGTGACTCGCCTGTCGATCGTTTGTTCTAGATGCGTATCGGACGCCTCGTTTTGTATGTTGCACGAAACCGGAAGCATGAAACCGTCGCCTGCTGCCGGTTTTCTTTCCGCCATTTGCGTCCACATGAAGGAAACTTATAATTGTACGTATTTAAAAAAATAGAGCTGCAGTAGAAAATATATTCAATAACATTAATAATTCCATACACATTCCACACCAATATTGATGTTCTAAAAAGATCTATTAAATATAGACATAGATTGACCATTTTAATGGCAATCGGAAAAAAAAGATCTGGAGCACAGTATCTAAAACGAAAATTAAGAGAATTTCATCTCATTGAACAAATTTCTCCCTATAAAAGAACAGAATAGGTTTGATTTACAACTAGCAACTACATCCAGACTTCAACAAGAACAATGGAAGAGTTCATTGCTACAGTACCGTAAACCCAGCCAACAAAAGTGTTAAAACCTTCATGCATTAACTGTGTACATAGTAAGACAGGAATTCCGATTATCCTTCGAGTGACTCAGCTTTTTCGACCGAGGCATTGCATAAGGGACTGCGCCGCTCGGCCGATTTATTTTCAGCCGTGATGTGATCAGCGTTTCAACTTTCTACTAGCGAAGATTAAATAATACGGCCTCTAATACGGTCCCTTTCAATGTTACCTCTGGTCAACCTGGTTTGGCTTCGTACGTGTGGCGCTTTCTAAGTATAAAAATATCGGAAATTAATTTAAACGGAATATTTTGTAGAAAAAACTTCTTTACAACGAACATCGGGGATCAAACTATGAATTAAATGGGGTATTGTGGTAAACGTCAAAACAATTCTTTACTTTAAAGAATTTCCCATAGATAGTACAGCCTCTAATCTAACTCTATTCTTCATCAATGAATGATGATTAATATAAATACGGAAAAATTATATTTTCATAATGCGCCCTGAAACTGTATGCAAATTTTTATTGTTTTATTATTATTTATTTCGAACGATTTTTTAAATTTACAGTCCGATAACAAAACATAAGTCTTGGAACCGGTTAATATTAATTGTAATAGGTATCTTGTTTCCTGGGGTATTCTTCGATATCAACAACGAATTCAGCCTTCAGTACTCGGTATTCATTTAGATTTTGTAATAGAATCAGTGAGGTAGGAAGTTTGTAACTTCAACCGCAAAAGCTGGTCGCAAGCCGACGGACACCCAGTTTTTACGACCGCCGCCAGGGCACATCTCGAGGAGTCGTTGAATTGCAAATGAGATTTACACGATCCGGCGAAACACGCAAGAACGAGATATGCATTATTTGATTATTTAATAAGTTCCAACCGCGACGTCTGCAATAGTAGCCAGCCTAGATGTTGAAGTTGGACACCGTTGGTATTTTACAACGCAAAAGTCCCTAGACACTTCGTACGTACATCGTACGTACATGTCCCCGTCTTGTACATGTTCTTCGTACATTTTCGTAACGTATAAGAAATAACATTTACCTTCAATTACACCTTTGTGTAAGGATTACACACAATTACACCTTAGTACAATCTACCCTAATTATATATTTTAATAAGAATTATAATAATTTATTGTAAGAAGCATTTCGCCACTTTGTTTATCAGAAACATCTTGTCTAGACGTAGCATAGTTTTTATATTTATTCTGGCCATGGACGTGCGGTCGACGATAAATAACAGCGAACCAACTCAGGGGAATACGCGAGGAAACGTCGCGCAGGGGCAAGGTTTAGCTGACGCGGCGACCTTGGCAGAAGTAGTAGGCGACAATAGGCTCGGCAACGTCGAGCGTGACCGGGCCGAAACAATTTGATTTTACGGACGCGGAAAAGGCCTCCCTTAACATCGGAACTAAGTTTTTACCGCCGAACAATGCACTGGTTGAAAACGCACTGAGCATGCATGAACCTTACGTCGGTCTCATTCGTTTCAGAACCAAACTTATTGTAAGTTTTTCCCGACCTTTTGTTCTTTTGTCCTTTGGCAGCAATATATATGATATATAGATTTAGTGAAAATACATTACTAATCATTTATTATAGTCATTTATACAATTTTCGGTCTCGCAGAACTCGTCCTATGCCAGGTAACTTTCAGATTCTCGCAATCTTCAATAGCATGTCGATTAACAATTAAAACACCCATCTACACTATTACTGTTACAGACAGTGCTGGGGATATTCCAAACAACAACTGTAACAAGAATAATTTATATTTCCGATTGCAGCCAGTATGGAGAGTAACATTTTTAAATAAACCCGAGGAAACCTGGAAATTTAGAAGATATAGCCTGGCATTAATATCGGTCTTCTGTCTGTCAGGCATCGTCTGTTGATTTAAAATGCGTTTCCGTTCAGCCGAGTCGACCGGATGTAACGCCAGCAGGCTTTCGCCATAAAAGTCCAGCGGCCAACCACCTCGCTCCGAAGCACCGGCCGGCCTGCCTGCACGCTCAACGTTTACTGCGCTCACAACGAAAACTAAACGAAACCTCAAATACTGAGACACGAATTCATCGTCTGAAATAATAAAGCACTTAACCGAACGATTTTCAATAGAGATACTGTCATAAGAAGGTAAAATAGCGTATTTATAAATAAAATAATATCCTAAATATTCTACACTCACACAGTGCTGATTGAAAGTTCTAGTCTAGTTGACTACAGAGCGGTTCCCGTGTGGGACAGGTAGTAGAATTTCCCTACGGTATGCTGCGACACGTCTGTCGCACGAGGCGAATTAAGCCCAGTAAAATGGAACCCGGTGGCAGGGGATGTAGACTGGTCACCCCTGCCTCCTGAGTGGATTGATATAATTAGGTTTTGCAGTTGTAACAACCGGTTCAAATCCTCTATAAAACGAAAACACATCTGCGAAAATATCTCCAACTCCAGATATGACTAGATAGACGGCGGTTTACTGTTGCCAGGCAACGACATGCCACATATCGATGGTTTTAAAATATAATTTAGATTTTATTTTTCCAAACCGGGTAGCTGGGTGTTTCCTCGAGCGCGGGATCGATGAAGGGGCGGTAGCAGAAAGGGATGCGTGCAGGGTGTATCTCAGCCAAAGAGACAGAGGTCACGAAATAACTCAAACGACCTTGCCAGTTGACCAAGGCCTTGACACCACGCAAGACCGCAACAATGTTCTTTAAACACACTATTTTGTTATCGCTAACTTTGCTAGGAATGCGCTAAACTATTGTCCTGAGCTAACTCGTTCATACCAATGCTGAACTGTCTTCCAGGAACAAAAACGGTACAGATGTACCGTTGGCATTAGAAATGTTGAAATAACCCGCATAGGTTTAGTATTTTATCTATCGTACGCAGCGGATATGCTATTTACAAAATCACTCGGGCCATAAGACTATCACAAGAAGAAACGGCACTAAATACCAACTTTTAAAATAAATGCAATTTCATAATCCTATAGGAAGCTTAACATAAATAAAATACAGAAATAGTTAATTTATTCAATTCAATATGCGATGTTATTAGTACAATATATTTTTATACCATTCAGTATAAAAATCCAATTCCGCGGACTCTATTTTAGTAATAAGTAACTAAGCTATAAGAGGAGTACAAGGGAGTGCAGAACAAGGGAATCAGTGCACAAATGAAGAAAATGCAAATTAGGCCAAAGCGGAACAGTCCAGAAGAAAACAGTACTGCTTTAGTTAATATTACGCTCCTGTCTTTCCTTAATTAAGTTTCTCCTGCCAGTACTGTATCTCCCACTCAGGATTTTTCTACCACGCCATTCTTATTTCAGAAATGAATGGAATATTGCGACATCGTACGAAATGTTTTCGACAGCCGTTGGCACATTAATACCTAATGGACTGTCACCGTTACTATAGCAGCGGTTGCGCTGTGACGCACGGGTGGCGTGACGCGCTGTAGATTAAAACTTTTACGGCTCTTATTATCATAACATCCTTCCTCGAGATATTGTCGATACGCCGTTTATTGTATTCCATATTCGGTCGTTTCCTTCGCGGCCCGTCCGGCAGCTGCGGGGTCGGACTGGGGGGCCCTTATCTCATTAGCACAATACGCGCATTCATAATTCTTCCACAGACACTTTTCAGCAATAGGATGTCTGCCGATCCAAGGCCGAGATAGTCATTTGCGGTCCGTTGCGTTACGTGCCAATACAAACGTGTAATCAATATACGATAAATCAGAATATGGTTAGGCTGTATACCTAAGTGCCTGCCATTTTTAGCTATCGTACAGCCAGAATTAAAAGATGGTAAAAAACTGGAGACCAGTAAAACACGAAATCGTATGGAGCCTTCGACCTAAACTGACCTCTTGCCCCCAAGGGACCTTTCGGATATCTTGTACCCCTTATCCGCCCTGGTTCCGACCAATTTTTCTTCTTCGGTCGACAAAAAGCTCTGCCGAGTACAATAATTTACACGGATATTTTTTGCACACGGAAATTGGTATATAAACTTTGTTTGTCGAATATCGCCTGTTCCTCAGCCGATAAACCTTGTTCCGAACGACAAATGACGTGACATGTATGTAAAATGCACCTACTTTTAAACCCGTTAAAGCCATTTAAACTAGAATATATCCCATTGCGCCCATTTTACCCCGTTTTACGCACTCCAACGTAGCATCCGAACCTATAAAAAACTGGACCTAAAACAGAAGTACTTCGGAAAAAATAAAATGTAAGGGTTAAATGGGTCGGTTACAATGACCCAGGCTTTTAACCAGCCGGCGACCGATTTCAGCGCCGCTGTTTTGCAGCACGTGTCCGCTATTAAATCTTTGACTTATACGATCGAATCGATGCTGTCTACAAACTAGGTTCCAACTGGTGCTCTGAACATTAAATAATAAAAATACGGCCCGAAATTCAGCCCGCCGGACACAATCACAGACTGTATTTAAGCGCGCCGTGTTCATAGTTCATAGAGGGCGGTTTATGTTACCACACACATGTTATGTGTGTGTCTTTATGATTAATTTGGTTTGCTCCATTTTTGCTTCAATTATTCTTGTAAGGTGAACTAATACAAATTTTGTTTCATTTCGGAAAATAATTGTCACCCTTGAAAACATTGGTAATGGACCGTCGATAAATTAGAAATCAAGGCATAAACTAAAATTCAAGATGCCGCTCTAAACTTTTAAATGAAACATAAATATTCGAAAAGGGTGTGATAAATTTTACAGTCAATTAAATAATTAAGCGGAGAAAAAAATGACCTCTGATTCATGAATAATTCAAATCTATTACAAGCCGGGAGGAACAACGCGGTCTACAATTCGGAAACCGGTTCGGAACATTAATTTCCGGCCGTATTAAAAAACGTTGACCCGATTTTTTTCGTATACAAAAAACCAAAATTTAACATTAAAATAAAACAGCGGGCAGTCTCATTTATCAAACAGGTGTGCCTGCCGTTCGTGATAGGTTAGGCAGGCCCTCGTTATTTATTTATTTATTCTATAAATCGCGAAGAGTAATGGATATGTTATTAATTTTGTATTTTGCTATTGAGTTGACAATAAGTATGATACTTCAATTACGCACTTTGCGACTTATAAGTGATTTATAAATCTTCAATTGGAAAAAGACCCATTCAAAACTGGGATTCGGCCCGGTAAGGAAAACACAGGACACCCGACATTATATTTACATTTCAATCATTCAACGTCTTATTTAAGAAACGGTGCATAAATCACAGAAGCGAAAGCTTATAGAAGAAACTGCGAACCACTCCATCAAGCATCCCCCTAAATGACTTGGCCAATCAAGAAAAATAAAACTATGGCACCTCTCAGAGATGAACAGTCAAAAATTATAAGAGAATAATTAAGTTAATAAGAATAAAACTTACATGGTGCCTGGTTCGAAGTTACTCGAATGTCAACATGGATGGGTCGATCCCAGAAAGCCGGTGTGTTGTCCTGAAAATGATTAAATTTCGCTATAAATGGCAAATTATGAAACTGTATTTTTTCTACTGTATGTACATTCGATTATTAGACTTCCCGATTGTATATTATACATTCATATTCAATTATATATTGAATATGAATGTAAAATATGACTATGTTGTTATTCAACTGTTTCAAATATAATTCGTTTGTGGTATGTATTACGAAAATTATCTTTTAAATATGATAACAGATGCGTGCTCTTGTATAATATAAAAATGTTTGTTCTCATCCGATGTACCAAATCCGATCCTGGTGAATGTTGGCCGTCTTTATTTTTATAAGCTAAGATCTTTAGAGAAATATTAAATGGTTGAATCGACGCTTGACCGCAGAATGTCTCCACAAAGGTGGATACCGATACCATAAACCTGACTGATCGTATCGTTGGTGTCCGCTTCCTAATCACGCACGGGGTTTAAATTACCCCCCGGTCCATTTCCAAGCGTTCTCGACCGGTCTATATCCTGCGGGAAACGGTCCCGTATGAACGCCAAATCGATGATATTGACAAAGATCAACCTAAGTGTACACGTAATTTCTACAGAGTTTAATCGGAGAATGAGATGCCAATACATTATATGTTTCTGAGTTAGTGAAAAATAAATTAATAAATATAATTATTAATTGTTAATGGAATAAATTAATGTATGATTCTTAATTAAGAAGAATATTAAATTATTTCTTCCATGAAGCCTGTGTGCAGCTATCCTGTCTTGCATATACAGCTGCGTAGAACATACAATATACAGTGGGTCGGTTGTAAAAAATGGTCGTATTATTTCAAAGTAACGTTACATTCCACATAATCTCCACAAGGTAGGACTATACGCGACTATATGCATAGGCTGCAGTGAGCCCCGACATCAAGGCACAAAAGGGGAGGTTCTGTGTGCAAAAGAGAATGGAGCGTACAAAAATATAAAAACAGAAAACCCAGCGAAAAGGGGACGGCGAGGTAAATTTTCGTGACCTGCCGCCTTTCTCTGAAGAGGATTCAAACTGGTACACGCTTTTAATTTGTGAAACAAGAGAGAGATAAGTTTTTTTACTCATTTCCTTTGGCGTGTTCATTCTGTTTGACTCTTAGCCTTCGCCTATGGCCGCTCTTCAAATCCTACCGTTTCAGTGTATATATCGCTATATTTACAACAAATATTTTCCTCGTGGGAATGCTACTTGATGGACAACACGCTTGCTTCATTAACACTTACGTTTGATATTAATAACACTGAAAACATTGTATTTTACGCCGCAATTTTTCCAAATGGAATCGCAAGACATTCCTTTCTGTTTCCAAAATACATAGTGTTTCTATTTTAATTTATGTTTAAATAAATAATTTTAAATAATTCTCTAGAATATTAAATTTATGATTAAACAACATTCTTCAATTGAATATGACCCATAAAAACATTTAAAGTAAATTGACTTAATGGACTATTTTGTTCATTCTCTTTTGTTGGAAGGATTTGTGAGTTTCCTCTCATTGCCTAGCAACCGATTCATTAAAATTAATGTCGTAAAATTGACCTAATCCACTTGCCTGGAGAGATGATATTCCCATCGCCACCCTTCGTCGGACAACTTCTGTCGTGCCCGTGTTTCTTGAAATCGGATTGGAATAAGAAAAGGGTACTTTGCATTATACTTTACTTCTTATCTTAGAAAACATCGTTATCGATGTTTTCAACTTGTGAAATATTAATGTATTTTTTACTAATGGCTTCCGTCGCGTATATTTTATCAGACTAGTGAAATCTTAGGCTGGAATACGCAATTCAAGACCGAATATTACGAAAAGATCAGAATTTCAGGTTCATGTGTAATTTTAGTGAGTCAAAATAGGCCACAACAAAGTTATTCATTTTTTAGGTTTTATCATACACTTGACATTAAAAAGTTGAGTACCGGGGTTCTGATGCTTCCCAATTTCATGATCAAGGATTGCTACGTCACGAACTTTCAGAATATATTTGAAGTTTCACAACGATCAGGCGGGAAAGTAAATATTTGGAAAAAATTAGTTAAAAGCGTCGTAAAACGATAACTGGAAACAAGCTCGTCCGTAAAGTTTTGGCTTTAATCGACTGGACAGAACGTTGGAAACGAGACTGTCGTACCAGGGCATTTCATGAGTACGATCGGGAGCAAAGGGAGCAAAATTACCTCCAAGAGAAAACTCATTTGAAGGTAATGGTCGGTTGGTGGAGAAATTCTGTAAGAAATGTCACCCCTTCTTAATACAGAGATCGAGATACCTTATTCACGTAATGGCTTTCTTTTATGAAATCCGATTTACATTTACGTGCCGCCTGGGCGCTGAATTTATTTCACTTTAAATCTCGATCGAATTGAATAATCCGTAAATATTTATTTTTTAATTTGGTTTCAGGGTGCTTTAATTTATTGCTTGATTTATTTTAAAGGAAGGTTTAGTAACATATTTCATATTCCACAAGCCGTAGCGCAATTAATTTTGGGAGTATGTAGTATATGTAGTACAAGCCTATAACCTTAACTCCATAACTGGACCAAATGTTGAGGTAAGCTGAGAGTAAGCGTGCAGGTTTACCAAAATATCCTGGGGGCGATAGCGTAAATACCTGTACCGATAGCCACCCTGAATCCCGTCTATACGAAACGGAACCGGTCCTGGAAAGAGTCCAGAACCGACATCAGAGAGACCGCAAACAACCGGGAGATTCGATCCGCCTCTTCAGCCCACGGACTCTTTTGCATCCAACGAATTCCACTCTCCCAGTATCATTGGTGGAATTATTAGCGTCAGCTACTCCCGGTATTTGAGCCACGCAAAATTATCTGAGGGTTCAACGGTTAAATATTATTTCAGTGTGAATGTAGAATCTAAAAATAATTTCGCCGAGAGACCAATTATTAAAATTCAATTTCAGTTGCAGAAAAAAAAACAAAAAACTATTGCACGAACTAGTGAACATTTTATCAATACAGTATTTTGCAGTTATTCATATTCTTCTAGAAAATATCGTAGTTATTGGAACGGAATTTTTTTCTTTATTACTAATAAGACCAACTCACGAATGTTTTCCAGGCGTCTTACATGGTCATTACCTATAATTTCGATTCCATTTGAAATCCAAAATAAAATATTCCAATAACACAGGGTACAGAAACGTAAAGAAAAATAAAGTAACGCATGACTTTCCCCCTCGAAAAAGTCAATAACCTCAATTACCCGGGGGTAAGGATACAATTCGCTCGAGAGAGCTACAGGCGCAGACCAGTCAGATTCGGATCAGATAATAAGGTGGAAAAAAAATTCAATCACCGGTTATCGCTCGACTTTTCTGAACGTCAAAAAGTTATTAAGAGCTCGCACGCCCTCGCGCTATATTTTTCCGTTTTTATCGGCGAGCGGAGTCGGCTCCTTCGTGAGGGCCCGGACCTAAAGAGGCAAAGCCGTTTAAATCGATTTCCCCCCGGTGCGGCGGCCGCCGCCCCCGGAGCCCGCCCCACGTGGCCCTCTACGCACCGCCCCCTCACCCTCATCTCGGTACAACTCAACCCGCCCGGTCAACTAGTTACTTTACGACTTGTTGATGCTAAATAATTCTTGGCCCGAGAAGAAGGGCTGGGACACAGCAATGCAAGTCAAAATTTAAAGAAAGAGCACTATAATCTGTGTTATATTTACATTATTATGTACTACTGGTCGCATACAGTCCACCGACGCCCAAACAACGGTTAGCAGTCTGCATTTTAAAGTAGATATTGTAAGATAACGTGATAAGTTGTCAGAAATACTTGTATAAATGTAAGCTCTGAAAATAGGAATCCTGTTTTCATACACTATCACGTCGAGTTACATCTATACGCGACGAGTTGCCTCTACCCGACAATTTTCGGCCATTTACGTTAAATATGACCAGAGCGTTAAACGGTTAGTGGGGCTCGTAAGCTGGATTTATGCCTGACCCGAGCAGTGGTGTAGCCCTAGAAGGGCGGCAACAGTTTAACCAATCGGCGTTTCCCCCGCCACACGGCATTTGTATCGAGCTGCCGATTGTCTGTATTGGGCTTTCGTCCGTCCTTTCCCTGTCCAATAATAACAGAGGACTTAAT
Source organism: Lethocerus indicus (assembly GCA_019843655.1). NCBI lineage: Eukaryota > Metazoa > Arthropoda > Insecta > Hemiptera > Belostomatidae > Lethocerus > Lethocerus indicus. The sequence goes on from JACDQD010000008.1 coordinate 16,877,393, forward strand.
ATGCATTACGTCAGAGACAACACATACACGTCAAACTGGGGATAGGAATAGCTCTCTTTTTACAGTTGAATAAAATTACAGAATACACAGCGTTGCACCAAATGTTCGCACCATTTACCATCTGTTAAACTGCATTGAAAACATGAAAATATTTATTTATTACAGGATTGTTGATTATCTCTTAATTATATGATCTTATTTTCTGATAATACTTTTATTTTAATCGGCCAATATTTACAAATCTCATTCCAAAAATAAGCGAGAGTGCAGTTGAGTGTTTTCGTTCCAAAAGGAAAAATGTAATCAAGACGGTAGAGGGAAGTTATGTAGCCTATGGAGATGAGTTTTGTTCAGATAGGAGTGTTAGAAAGTAGTTCTCAAGGTTTATAGGAGGAGATTTAAGTTCGTAGACTAGTAACGCTTCGGTGGTCCCGTGACTTGTGATGAAAATTTTCTTTTAGCCGATGCTAGCCGCATTACCCCAATAGTTAGATCGCTCATTGTCTGGGGACATAAATACATAGAGAGAAGTATAACTATAATCTAAAGGTAGGGGGATGTTCAAGTAACTTGGAGAATAGTAATGTTATATCACCGCAGCGGTGGTCTGCTTTTCATTTCAGTGAATCAATAGTAAGCTGGTGTACTAATTCAGATATTGACGAAAGCCCTAATAATTTCATGATAATATAAAACCGCCTTTTAGAGTGAATAAATGCAATGCAGTACAAAGGACTGTAACGGCTGGAGGAAATGATTATTGAGGCTGCGGGACTCAGTTTAAAATCGCGGCCAGATCGTGGAACTCGATTTGTTACCTTGAAGGGCGTACGGTAAAGAGAGACCGTGGCCTCATCTCCTAGGTGCCGGCTTCAAGTTAACCGGCAAATACATACCCTCAATCCCAGCCCACCCCTCGCTTCCGCTCTCAGCTAGCCCGACCGACTTTTCCGGATAGCGTGATTCGGCCCTTTACGGGGCCACAGCGATCCTAATCTCGCAACGAATATACAGGATGTTGTCATCTGTTTATCATAGCCGATAACTGTTCGAATTTCAAATCGATTGTCCTAAATGTATTCGCCTACCCTGATCTCTGTATTTTCTCTCTTTGACATTTAATATCTCTATATTGGTTTGTCGTTACACCGGTTACATAATCGTAATTTAATATAATGAGGCTTATCGATCGTACAGAGCCCGAAGATATCGACTATTCAATAAGGTAGTTTGATTCATGTTATGGGCAATGAGAATGGCCAATAATCCAGATGGGAAAAATGGGTCACTGGGTAGTGATCAAATTGATTTCTTTCAAATTTGATCTTAGGAGGATTCGAACAGTTGAAATTCAATCACTTAATTGAATTGAATTAGATAAGAAGACCAATTTAAAACGGAAAACTGACAAATACAATTAAATCATTTTTTTAATTTCGGCAGTCAAGCAGAATTTCGGAAAATTACGGACTCTGCCGACAGCATTTTATAGACGTTTGGCCACACCGTCAGAGTTTAGCTTCACATCGATTTTATTGATTCGAAGTCCCACAATGGTTTTATCATGGTATTATAACTATCATTTTACCGTCGTCATATTAGTAGATACTAGTCGATTCATCTCTAAGCGTTAAAATCCCTTCTGAGAAGTCGATGTAACTTCTTGGAAAGTGTAGCCGAAGCTACACTAAAACTCTGCAGGTAACGCGTTGACTAATAGCTAAATTAATGACTGATAAAGTGAGAACCAAAAAAGAATGAGGAAGATGCAACAAGATAAAATTATCGTGTTGGGTAGGATAAACGAAGTTGCTTTCTCCGCCAAATATGATTCTAATAGCAGTGCCGACCGCCGCATGATTGTGCATGTCCCCGTCCGAGTACTCAGCGATGAAAGGTCAACTCTGGGCCAGGCGGGCTTTTGACACAGTTCCGAAAATGTCAGACCCTGTACGGGGGATGTAGGGCCTAGATATTATTCCGAAAAATTACGGTGCGACAAAATCGGAGCTCTATGTGAATACAGTTGAACTAGAAGTGACCCGTTAAAATAGATGAATTGATTGTTGAACCGCATAATGCAAACACGAAACGAACTCGTTTAACTGAAAAATGCATCAATGTAGTGGCGCACGTAGGGATATTACGACGGGGCGCTACTGAATTTGGCAAGAAGCTGGAAGAGGGTAGCATTGGACAAAATCGAGTGGAAAGCGAAGACCTCAGGAATTACGGTATTCCATACCCACGCGAACTGCAAAACAGCCACATTTAAAATGGAAGAATATAGAAAGTAAAACCAATCATTTAATTCAATTATTACGCGTCATATTGTTAATTCCTTTGTGAACAAGTCTTAAAAAACACTTTCCTTTATCATTTTATTTTTGCAAAGTCCCTTTTTTCAGTGTACAATTGTGAAACTGTAATAGCTGTATCTGGAATTTTTGAATTAGTAAACATTTAAATATAGTTGTTTAAATATTAATATTGGTATACGAATACTAAACTTCCTTACGTCTACTTAATTCAATTAAACTGTAATAACTTCGGTAATAAACTGCTAGTTATTACCTTATCGTCATATAACGTATTAGCACGCTATGGGGTGGCCTACAGTTTTTTAATGATAAATTCGTGTTCAGTTAGAAAAAATATTTTTTTTTGCGCGTGAATCAAATTTTCAAGAAGAGCTTAACCAGGAGCGTGGTTAAGTAAACTATGAATTATAATAATAAATACATAAAAACACCTAAGACGATTTTTGCTTTTCTCCCTAATGCTAAACTAACTAAAATAATATGAGGGCACCCATAGAGCTGAATAACGATAGCATAGTTGAAGTAACATAGTTGAAAAAAATAAATAAAATATATTTTAAAGATTTCGGAACAGGAGATATTTGCACTACATTTCATTAATATAAAGGAATATGTTTTTGGTAATTGCTTAATAATCATGATCATATTATTCATTTCTGAAAAATTGCAGCGCCAACAGTGAGTGATATTTGAAGCAATATTTTTGGTACATGTATCCACATTATCGGAATTAAGTGAAATTATTCCACACGTACTTTATTTTTAATGCAATTGAATTCAAAAACATCCTGGGATACTGGGAGAGACTTTTACTATGAATTTTGCAGAACCTTATCTCCAAAGGATCGAGGTGTACGTGATAATTAATCACTGCCACCCGTGTAATATCCTGAAGTTGATCATCTTGGCTGTTTTGTGTTTAGATGTTCGCCATGGTTAATAGCTATGAACTTTTTATATTACCAATGAATCAAGTTATAAAAAACAATATTATTGTACTGGTTGTAATATGGTTATATACTAATTTAACAGACGATAGGAAAGCGAAGAATTCGCTCTAGTCTCCGGCCACACAACAGAAAGTAAAATAAGCGATCAAATTCAAAGCTCATTTTTTAATAGAACCCTGAATAACTCGCCTTTCATTCCACCGACTTAGGGTGCCAATGCAAAAACAAATTTTACCTTTAGTCGCACTCAGGTAATGATCAGAAGAGAGCACCAACCGAATAATCCTCAGTGGAAAAATCCATAAGCACTGAATTAGCACAGTTAATACTCGAAAGAGCCCCCGAAACGTGCGAAGTCGACCGAGCTACTCCACTACTAAGATTAAATGGGGTAGTTATAGAAGGAACACTCGCGATACAATACACCCTCTCCCCCACCCTTACCGCTTCTAACCCCCTCCCTGCGCTCCTTTCCCAACCCCTATTGAAAAAAATATCCGCACAGGTTTTTTAAAAGAAGACGGTATTTCTGCGCAGTAAAAAGATTAAAAATAAATACATTAAACATTACACAACCAGCATGTCTGGTCTCTAGCGTTTGCAAAATACGGTTTCACTTTTTAAACTCGTTTCGCGTCTCATTTGTAATTCAATTGTGCGTTTGCGTGTTAACAGTATACAATTACAACATTAGCAAGTCCCAGTCTGTGTAGATGACCTTCCCTAGGCACTAGAGTTGACTTTAAAAACATGTTTACATTTTCGGTATTTTTAAAACAACCTGGAAATTGAATGTGAAGTTATCTCATCAATTCCGTTCCCATTCGGTGGTTTCTCCTGCTTTTTTATTTTATTTACATCCATTATTCCATAAAAAGAACACTTTCGATAAGACAATGTCTATGACAAAAACGTATAAACGACAATAATAATTAATAAACGAATAATAAAAATAAACAACGATCGTTAGGACTAGCGTTTCATATTGCGTTTTATAAATGCCATAGCCTCTTCCCAATAATAACTAATATCCGCATTTCTATACAAAGGTTGCCGATATAGCCGACATGATGACCTCTAAAATCAAGATGTCGTCATTGATTCGACTAACCAGTTTTCCTCATCGTATGTCGTAGTTTTTGGTCTTGTATCACTTGGCCTTAAACTTTTTTCATTTACTTTTGTTAACTATAACGTTATGGAAACGATTTTAATTCTTATATACACATCAAGTGTAATTTAACGTAGAGACTGTGTAATGCGGAAACGAAGGTTTGGAATATCAGTTACAAAGTCTAACTGAAGGAAATTGAAGGGATGTCCGCCATACCCGGGCGAACCGAATTTTCCCTCAATGGGAATTCATAACTGATTAAACGAGAGGTACTTCATAAACTCCTGTAAACTCAAATAGAATTCAATTTGGAGAATCATTCCATTCGATTTTCGGCATTGCGTCAATTTGACCGCTACTGATTAATTCCACCGATGATTTTAATAATGAAATAATTTAGTACACTTGCTCACTTTTAAGAATAAGTCGCCGGGCGGTATTCCAAACAAAATTTTCACATACGCCACCCAAACGAGTGAATGGGCTAAAAATATTTAACTGCCACACGGTTGATGAGGTTATATAATTGGTTAAATGCTTAGTGGAACAATGCGCTGACAGAAACCTTATTATCTTCTTTATAATTTTATATATTCATGCAATACGACGATAGATAAAGAAAACACCTACCACCATGTTGTAAAGGCTATGTAATTGGAGGACTGGAGATTAATTGTCCGACACTAAGGCGGGACACGCTACGACCTTTTTTTTACTCTTTTCTTTACAAACGAAGTTGCATAGCAGGCGGAAAATGAAAGATAATAAGCCGACCTCGGCGTATGGCAGGCTCCGACCTCGCTCACGTCGGCTAATGGAAATTGTACTACCTCACGGGGACTCCAAGCAATTACAGCCGGGTTACGGAGATGTCGGATGCCGTATACGAATTGGCCGACTCGAGCGGGAAAGTTATATAAAACGGCGCTGGGGAGATATATTGTATTTGCATTGGGTCGGCGGCCAATATCCCGCCTTCTTCCCCTAAACGTTTTATTGCTTCCGAGTCCGTCTGTAATGCGCCCAGCCCCCACCCCACCGATCGGGTTCGGATCCTGGGCCGCGGGTAAATGGAGTGTGAACTCCTTCCGGCACCGAAAAGGTTCCACGATGCATGCTAATTTAAGTTGACCTGACACTTCTTGGGTAGTTCTAAAAGTTGGTTTTGGTTTGCGGAGTTACAATGGATAAAAGTAACTTGTTGGAGAGAGATTGTTAATAGCGGTCACGTCAAATGTTTAAGAACAAGTATGTATTACAACATAATGTTCAACGGGTGCACATACTTTTCTTCAAATCTTAATGGTTTTAATAACGTACGTAAAATATTATCGCTTCCTTTCGGAACGTAGACCTATAATCAATCTGAAAACACCCTGGTTCGTTTATAATAAATAAACGAAATATATATATTCCTAATCGGATGCAGGAAAATTAATTTTTAATTTATACTCTGATTTTTGTGCCTGTAGGATTCTGTAAGGAAGTTTATTACTTAACGGATATTGAACCGTGTGTTTAGAGTGGAATTGGAAAATGAAATAGGGGGTTGACTATCTTTCAAGAGATTGGTATCTCCCGGATATTGTATAGTATCACTTCGATAATCAAAGGTGAATGCACACAATGGAAAATTAACCATTGCCAGCATAAAAATCATCAGAACTCTACTGTAATGGAAGCAGTCATTTATGTCCAAAGGAAAATAGAGGAAAATATATACGTCGGTATTAAATGGCTCGAACTAAACTCAAAGGCTGTAATCAAAACAGAACGCTCCAGTAAATGAGAATGGGCAATAACCGAAATGGTGGCTAATATAGAATTTCAAGAACTTTGAGGATACGATGATCTGAAGACGGCTTTTTGAGCTTTGGTCACAAGTAGACGTCTAAACAGAAAGGACAAAGTAGTCCGCAGTTCTCTGACGGAATGAGGGTTTACCCTCGCGACACGATTTGTCAAAAGATCTGCGTCAAAGAAGAACTCGAACGGACAATGGTTTAGGAGTCTTCCCCAGGGCACTCACCACGTGGCTTTGTACAGCCATGTTTTACCCTAATATTGCTTCTCAGACGACAGTTGTAATAACGCTGTGCCAATCGTACAGTGGTAGCAAGTTCTATTAGGCTACGAAATTCCACGATTTGAAATATAGAAATACCCAGGGGGGGGATGATAAATAACAGTACATCAGAACCAAGATTTAGAATGTCGTACTTGGTTGTAAGGAGGAAATATAACAGTTTTATATTAATAAAATTGAAAATAATGTATTTTATTATGCAATTATTTCCAATGATATCGTAGTATATTCCTTCATTAAATGTTCCTAACATATTAAGAATCCCAGTAGTAGAAAAAGTAAGCTACGAAAGGTATATTGTGTCTGTTCTATGGGGAGATAGTTTTCTATTATATTACCTTTTTTGAATAAAAAATATTCTTTAATTGAATGTAAAATTAAAATATTTAAGGGAAAATGACTTAATGGGCACAGAAGAAGTGTCCCTCGCTCACCTTCCTTCCACGAAAGTGAAAGAGGAAGTTGTATTAGTAATATACTCAAGGTAAATAACTACGCGGGTAAAATTTCTTGAAACGGCTTTGACATTGTCCAGCTTTTCCCTGGCGTCGGAAAAGTCGCTAATGTTTCCTTATTGCTGCTAGAGGGATGCCGGCCTTTCAAGAGCGTTCTCGGCTTAAAAGGCGACGCCAGAAAGCAATCCTTAATTCACTTTTCATCTGAGGAAGAGCTCACGGGACGCTCTATGTTTTGAGTTTAAAAAATTTACCAAAAAACTGAATCTACATTACATGCATAATTTATTTTCAAATGAATTCAACTGATTTCATATAGCATAAACAATTTAACAACACAGTAACTTTTCCAAATCTCATAAATAAACTGTAACTTCAGCAATGTCACTATTCACATTGCGCATCAGACCTAGTTCCGACAATTCAAAAAAAGATTTTAATTTGTTCAATAGATCCAAATTTCAAGACACAAGGTTTTAATGACGGAAGATAGATCCCCAAGAAGGCTTCAAGCTGGCAACTCAGATTGCAGGTGTGTATGACTCAGAGGCGGTGTGACCGGTCGGCTGAAGCACATAAACGAACACCAATTAGCGTTGCCTAAGGGCAATGTTTCGCAACCGACTCGCAACCTGCTCCTCCTGATTGCAGCTGCTCAGGAAAGTGAAATTTATTCTTTCCACCGACAACAGGACCTTCCCTAGGTTGCATATTCCCACTTTGGTCGTTTTAAAAAATCATGTTTTGTTATTAAATCTTAAATGGAGACGATCTCATTTCACGCAGCTAGTATTAGCAAATTGAACTGATTCAATTTAAATTCACCATAAGAGAACTTAATCGACAAAACAATCCGAATGCATACGAGGGTAGACCGTATTAAAAAATATCAAATTAAATTTTTATTTTAAAGGGTTATCCGGTGATAAATAAACGCTATAAATCGAACAATGAAAGCCACATTTATATTTAAATAAGAAATTAGAAAAAATGTACAAGAATCCTAACCGAGTTGAAGTAAAAAGTACAAATCGAACACCGGCGAAAGTGTTACAACACGAATAGCAGTATTTAAATTACTTTTTACGGTACCCTAATTGTTCTACATAAGAAAAGGGAGAAAATAATTTTCTGGTGAATTGAACACTAGACAGCGCAATAGTTAGAAGGGGACCAATAACTTCTACTTTTCAAACCGCAATTCGTTTAAAGTAAAAAATAAAAACAATAGTATCATTCAATGAAAATATATTGTTGGATGGCGACCACGTAGCAGACAGTATACGTACGTCAGCCTCTATTAAAAGACATGCCCAAAGCAGGTGTATGACACAACGCCATCTGGGTATGAAATTACTACCACTCCCACGAAATTAGGTCATATACCTTTAATTCAATAATTTAACTTCTATTTCCAGTTATATCTTTCAGAATTATACACCTCACCAATATTTGCTTAATGAAAACATTTGAAATAATAATAAAAACATCTTTTAAATGTTAATCTGACCTATAAAACTCAATCTCTACTCAGTCTTATTTACATTCATATTCACAGTGGAATTTTTGAAAATCGATCAAAACGTCTCGTAAACTTTAAGATTACATTTTGGACCTGAGTCTACTGCGAATTTTGAACCTTTTGTCGAACCTAATTTTATACTATTAATACTCCATCTTAGGTAACTTCTTATAAGTATTTTATTATAGGTACATTATTATTATTTCATCTCAAAGAAAAGTATGAATGAATTGAACAATAAACTGAAATTTCCACATTCCTGTGTACAATGTATACTACTGATACTACAATTTTGAAACAAGAAAAGCAAAAGTCTCTTGTTTATCTTACCCCTGTTTTAATAATGCGGAACGTTCTATAATTTTCACAACCACGAGGGCGGAGAGTGAAGGAAAATTCGTCTTAATTTTCCCGCTAATTACATAATGAGCACTGAAAGTCTCCTCCCCCCTCCTAAGTTATCCTAGCCCGAGACTCCATCCCCTCCGTTAATTCACTGCGCCGTTTTAAAGGTTAATATAGTATGCCCCCCCACGGAAATACCAACCAGCGCTAAATACCAACAACATTTACCAAGCAGCGAACCCCAACCCATGACGTCTCGACTGACCAGAAGTTTCGGGAGTTCATTATCACATGTATAAATTAGTCTATATTATGAAAACTTATTAATACTTCAATTTAAAACAACATATAATTACTATTTGAAGTGCATAATATCTAATAAATAACATTGCGGAGATAACATTAATCGCTCAAATGAACATATAATTTTTAATTGTAGCTTCAAACGCCACAGAGTTAAAGTGAATTTTGATGTTTATAGACAAAACTATTGCTTTAATATACATCGAATTTAATAGGCAAAAACAAATCCGCATTCAGAATATTAATATTTTGTGAAATCTTTTCTTAAATACACGTATACAGACAGAGTAGTTGCAACTAATTCAGCTGATTTTAATATTATATAATTGAAATAATATTCCTGAATAATTATTTTGTTACATATATCACTGACACGAATTTAATGTGAGCGACTATATTGCAAGAGAAATATAGGGGGGAAAAGTGTGAAAATTGTTGGGGAATAACGGATGAAATTGGAACATTTTAGGAAATTTCGCTTCTGATTTTAATATTGCGGTTCGTTCCATTGTTTCATAAACTCCCTTATGCGGTATTTTTATTCATTACATTTGAAATTTAAATTTCACCCACGGTCCACGCAACTGAGCGACCTGTAACTTGGTAGATAGTAGGGTCGAATGTGTGGAATGCTAATATCGTCAAGTTCATGACATCGGGGTCAGGGCTAATAACTGTAGATGTTTTTATTCATTCCATTCTTTCTGGCGTGTCCTAGCCTTTCGTCTGAGCCGCTCATTAATTCTAATGCCTATTCGTCGCATAGTATCGAACTGGGGTAATAGCTGTATGGTCAAAGTATTCCACCTGACTCTGACAGTGTATAATGGTTTTATTTCATTGAGAATGAAATTGATCTACGACGAGAAATATTTTATTTATGTGCAAGAGTGAATCAACACAATACAGACAGAGACAGTTACTGAAGAGTGCGAGCGGCCGAAACCGGTTTGGCAAACGATAGAACCAGCGAGGAGGAGACAGGAGACCGAGAAAACTACATTACTCCAGACCTAAGCCCACAGACCCCATACAGGTATTCTAACCTAACCAATTTATTATTTTCCACCACAGAAACATTTGAATAGACGTATGCCATTCATTTATTCATTTTATTTTGTTATATCTGATATAGAGCTCTCATATAGCGCCGTTATTAATCATATAAACTCCGTACCCCAATGCTCGGCTGGGCGCAGTAGTGTTCATGCTCGTGCCGAACCTGCTGAGATCTGAAACCGAACATAATGTAGCAATGGGAATGCATATATGCCAGTTGAAAGCGCAACCTATGTTACCTAGAAGAACTGCCGAAATACAAGAGGGAACGAGGGCGGTATCAACGTGACGATAGACTACCTGCGAACGGGAGGGGTAGGGGGAGGGGGGTTGGAGGGCCAATAACAATTGGATTATCGGTCACGCGCGGCCCACACGAGCCGATGGGACGGAATAAACCGTGACACTACTATAAACAGGGCAATTACAGCGGTTGATCTCCCGTAATAGGCTGGGGTTAATGACCCCCAACCGGCACCCTTATACCGGTCTCTCTCTCTCTGTCTCTCTATGTAAGCTAATCGTGACCACGAGACCCCGTTATACGGTCGGTCGCTTCTGTATTCAAATTGAGCAAAACATGTAGATTTTAATAAAGCTGAACAGCTTCGGACGGAGGAACAGTAGCACGATCGTGAATATTAGATATCCATTCGTCGCAATAATTAGGCAAGCTAGTCTTTTATCTTCTATATATAAAAGAATGAATTTCTCGTACATTTCGTCTCATACCGCATCGGTTACCGCTTCTCGTCAGGGGTAGCATGTCCTGGTAATAACAATACAGGAAAAGACAGAACGATACAGAAAATATAAGGAGCGCTGTTTGATTGTTTTAGATAAGAAACCAAACAATAGTTGAAGTAATAGTAACCAGTGAAATATTAATAAGCAAAAACACACACACCTGTCCAGGCTGAAGAAACGATAACATACCAATATTTTATACGGTTTTCCTTATGCTAAGATATTAATGTTACCTTTCGAAAAAAATGTGCATAAGCAACATCTATTGGTTCGACAAATATCCTTCAGTATTTTTGGACAATGCAACAAAAAATGTTTAAATAGTGTTCAGACACAGCTGACGGAGTACTGGGTCGACAAAAAGGTGAAAGTTCGTAAGTTATTATAAAACTCATGACTAATAATAAACCGCATAGATGTAACGATTTTTAGTCTTTGCCACCATAACTGGGATCATTAGAAAAACAATATATTCGTAACTTCTACAGAGTTTTGTAGGAAGCTAAAGAAAAAACAACAGGACATTGCGGTTAGTGACTGTTTGTCACAGTGAAGGCAATTACGTATCCACGGGACCGGCACGACGGCTCGTGCTACGGTTGGCTACAGACAACGTTGAGAAGCCAGGCGCAGTCTAGCCCAAGACAGAAAACAGTTTCAAATGAGACTAGAGTTTACATAAAAATGGACATTTGAACATGTACCTATCTACTGCTCACATAACTCATCTTTTAAAGACGAGCAAGGCATAAATATAGAAAGTAAATTAATATGCATCGTTTGCTATATACAATTAATATACTATGAATAATTAATATATTAATACAAATATTGGCGTTATTATTAAAATTAAATTAGAACTGCATGCCGACCTCAGTTCTAAATTTATGTCACATCTTCCATGAGATGTTTTGTAATAATATTACAACGCTCTTTCATTCGTGGCTGAATGTCACGGTATAAGTATTGTAAAATCGGTTCAACTCACAAAATGATATCCGTACAAAGACGAGGAAATTAAAATATTGTAGGCACTTGAATAAGGCCGAATGCTTGTTCAATGAACGCTTTAATGAAGCTAATCAAAATACGACTCTCCTGAATTAATGCAGTATTAATTAACTGATCTGTTAAATAATATGTCGATGTAGAATATTACAATGATACACAATAGGGTGTGACTGCAGGGCACAGCTGAGTCCAATCTCAGTACATACAAGGGGTAGGGAATATATCACTATAATTCTTCCAGGGCCCGATTCGGCTGTCAGTTCTGTTTGCCGACCTGGCCGTCCGGATTCAATAAAATCCATTTACATATTCCGTAGGGAGAAATGACGTCGTAGGGTAACCCCCATCCCCTTCGAAGCAGCAACCGGGGATCGTCTCCTGTTTCATTCATGAAACTTCGGGGCGCCGCCTCGCCTCTTCCCGTCCTCTCACCCACTCTATCCCTCTTCTTCGGTTGGCACAAATTCAATTTGAACGGAATGCCCCGAGCCCCCGCTATGAATCATTTTCTATTAATACAGTCCCGCGCCGCGGCCCGGGCGTCCTTCGCCCGGTACTGTTTACTTTTACACCGACTCCGCGTTTATTTACGGCGCGGTATCGCCACCGATCTGTGCCATTTCCCGCCATAACCGCCCTGGCGAGTTCCCTATACACGATCTCAAGACGGTTGACCATCAGGGTGTTTTGTTCGAAAACGAGTAACGGTTTCCCTAAGGAATGTTCGCGGGGAGGAACCAACATGCATGACTGGGCCACGATGAAGAGGAAATGAATTAGTCCCAATGTATAAAGAACCAGTAGGTAGTTAGTATGAGAGTGGACTTCGGGGTAACGTGCTAATCTACAACAACCCACCGTTTCAAACAGATAGGGCTGGTTTACCCACCCCTACCAGTGGGCGTAGCAACAACACAGAGGAATTACAGTAGGCACATGAGAAAAGCGCTATTTGGCATCAGTTTTCGTCGTTTATTTCAATCACATTTTTCACGACAAATCCATCCAATGAAAGTAACGCGACAAGATCAATTATGACTAAGAGGAAACTATATAAATTTACCAAATTTCCGAATCCGAAATATAAGCTGTCGAAAGTTAGCATGCCTGAAATTTTTATAGTCCCAAATTTATAGCTTCCAACATTTAATGCTTGGAAACCTATATTTTGAGATTCAATAGACCTCTTTAAAAAAAAGAAGTTTTGGACAATTCCAAACCTTCACGGAACCACTAACAGGTATCTTAAATTCCTCAAACATTCTCTTTCCAATTATTTCTAAACGTGCCCTGAATTACTTCTTTAAATCGTCTTTACAAGGGGTCGGCATTATAGGTTTGAAGCGGAAGGGCTCATTTTATCGATACCGTATATCGGCGAGGCGTCTTTCATAGGAACGCCTTGGGCCATGCTGCCTCAGCGGCATCGGTTCGTAAACCGTCCGGGAAATTAGTGGTCCTCCGGGCTCAAAATACGGGGCCGCCGCCCCCCCCCCTCCATCAAAAACCGATAATATCTGGGCAACTCGCCCCACGTTTCGAGAACCAATCCCAGACGGGGCCCGTTAATACAGACGATCGGGCTTGTACGAACTTCGTACATTTTTCTCGCCCCGCCATGAACTAGAATGCGTACAGAATACATATTCTATATTTATACGAGACAAACATGGTTAAGATATCAGTTTATGTAAACTCCTTATAGTAGAGAAATATTCATAACGGTGAAAATACTAACCATATTAAAAGGAAATTAAAATACACTTACACTTTACTCACTAATGTAGAAATAAATTCTACAGAGGTTCGAAGCTTAAAACCATAAAATTATATTAGAAACAGCTGATATAGATGAATTACTAGTTTCAAGAATAACTCAAAATTCATCATCATGACTGACCATTCTTACAAAAATAATAGTACTTGACTTACAAAATTCAATTCAATAGCATAAATGGAAATTCGAATATACGATTAGATGTATTCCGATGGCTATAATATAGCCCGATGTGAGACTTACTTAGTGCGTACTGAATATTTTTTTATATGTAATTAAATTAACATCATTTTTACGGGAAAGGTTACAAAATTATTTCGATTTATTCTCAAATTGTGGTAAAAATTCGGGCATTTCCCCCGACGCACCCGACATTTAGGGGCCAATTTTCGAGGTGGAAAAAAAGAAGGAAGGAATATTTTTGCAAGGAAACAGGCGTTCATTATGCAAATATTCCACAGACCACTAAAACACAGCCGTGGGTTCACTTTATTCAAAACTGGCGCAGTTAAAGGCCCGAGGGCGAACCTCTGCTTTTGCGACACGAATTGAAATAGAACCAAATGATACGATAATTGAACTGCTCCTGTTTAATTCATTATGATATATATATATATATATATATATATATATATATATATATATATATATAAATTTATGCTACTAATGCAATGGACAGTCAGAAACTATAGAATAAATAGAAAATAATAGTTTCAGGTTTTCTCTGGAGCATCTATATTGAAACTGTTAGAGTGGTAATATATATTGTTTTGGCCGAGAATATTCCTGTTTCCACCTAGACACCACCTCTATCATATGAGATTCTAAAATGTAGGCATGCTGTTCTAGATACATTCTAGTACACTATTAAAACGTACCTAAGTATTATTTTAAAAATAAATAAATATAATCCTAATAAACTCCGGTCAACTTTAAACACTCTCCTACGATCAGAACGCCATAACTATGTACCTTATAATTTTTGAAATAATTCAATACTTATTTTTAACAAATTGTGTTTAAACGTGTCTAATAATTCTATAGAATACGAAAAGTGAGACAGTAAAAATAAAACGAGTACCTATTTGATACTGTCTCTGTTTCAATATGTCATCATCGATCATCCGGTGCGTCGTTCCAGATTTCGGAAGTTTTATTCGGGATTTTCATAAAGTTGCGTCGATTCAATGAAAAGTCCGCTTTGGTGGCACGATTTTGCGTTCTGAAATAACCGATGTTATTTTTTTTCTGAAGACATTCTTTTTTGTCGCTGTTGCGATCACCCGATTTAGTTTTAGACTGCTAAACAGGTTTTGGCTTCTCGTCACCGTCACTAACGGTAACAGCTCGGCAGTGACAGTGCTGACAGGACGCCTGCTTAATTTAATGACAGAATTAAGGATAACGCTCAATTACTCAGATAGTGGGTAAACCCGAGACTGGGGCGATGTCGGCAAGTCTCATTTCTTTGATTCGACGATTGTATAGAGAACCGGCGATTGTGTGGCATCGCTCTGGGGATGATTAAATTTGAGGGTGCGCGATCCCTCTTCGTTAGGAGCCATCGCATGACTCCGGACAATCTTGACGGGCCGTCCGACGATCTCACCTTGGGAGGAGGGGAACCCCTCTATTGATTGCCCACTGGGCCCCAGTTCTTTACTTTTCGTGGTCCTTGAATCGTAATTTCAAACGGTTCGTCCCGCACTATTTCCCTTACGGCTATTAGCTAACACACAAACATGTAACAGTTATTTGCTGGTTTTAAATTGGTTATCGAGCAGGCGTACTACGGTTTAAAACTGTAAAACAAAATTAATATTTTAAAACGATTCGTTCGCACTGCATGATTGAAACCAGTTTAGATTAGGGCCAATAGATCACACCGTAACTCCTTCGCAAGTTGTCGTATTCGAAATGCCGTATGTGAAAGAAACATAATTATTAAAAAAAATGCGTAATTTTTTTCAGTGTTCGAAATATTGTGCTCTAACTGCGCAGATTAATTCAACTGAGGAAAATTTTTTTCTTAATCTGTGTTTAAATCGTGTCACTGTAAGGTATAACGGGGGATATAGTGGAAAACTAACGGTATTTTCCCTTTTTTTACTGCAAAATACTGCAAAAACCGCGGTAACAAAAGCTCATTGGTACCGGCGTTACGGAAGAAGAGATTTGGCCTTTGCGGGTAAAAAAGTAAATTCGCAAAAGTAATATGAGCGATTCTAAGGAACGGCGGTTAAATCGCGCTGGAACTGTCCCGTAGCCATATTGGACGACAGCAACTGAAAATTTAATTTTTAACGGCACAATAAAAACCGGAGCTGTAGGAACGTTAAAAAGGAATGTTGGAATGTCGTAAAGCGACGACGACTTTCAGCCGTATATGCCGGAGGACAAAAATTACAGGGCATCGTCGATTCGAAAATAAATTAATCGGAAACATCACATATGGTACTAAGTGAAAAATAATAATGGTAAGTTCAGTAATAATACCGAAATAACGTATTGGGAAACCAACGATCTGAAAGAAAATGTATAATCATTAATTTATTAAATAAATGCCAACATTTAGGACGTGATTTTACGAGCAAACATCTAGTAGAAGCGCTGGAATAGAAGATGTGACAATGTACGATAGTAATGTAAACATCGAGTTATTGCGCTCGTTTAATCGGTTGAAATTTGCTAATGAAGAAAATAATCGCAATTAATGATTACATAATTACACTATTGTTGGTAAACAGCTAGGTATTGTATTTCCTTTGATCACGAAGTGGTAAACATTCGATAATTTCTCTGTTTAATCGGTCATAAGGAAAAAACTGAGATCTGACAGTAATTACTCTGTGCAATTTCACGCCACCTCAATTATATCCGCCTGCACCACATCGGGGATTACGATTCCAACCGGGATTTCTTTCGGTATCCAGACTCTGAGTCTTAATGGGACACGCGAAATACTTATATAAGAAAAACAGGCAACAGCCCACGCGGAAGGAAAGTAACAGGTCGCGAGGCGGGGGCCTCAGCGAGATCAATCACGCGAGATCTCTAAAATAGAGAAAAAAAATCGGTCCCATAATTTCCATCATTAACAGACGTACCGAACAAATTTAAGAACCCACGGGAGCAATATCAGCCAAAATAATAGAACCGGAGGTGGCCAGGTGTCGAAAGAGATACCTTAAACTATCACCTTATGATTAACAATTTATGATGAACAATTGAGGGAGAAAAGTTAACTATAATACAAAACCTTAGCATACCGTTGAGTTCAGTACTTTTTTCGCTTATCAAACTGCATTATTCAAAAAATGTGACCTAAGTGAGTTTACTCGAATGTATGAGCTGCACAAATCCCAACTGAAGAAAAACTTATTGTTGTCGACCTGAGAATTTTCCATAAAATTCGCAACATTTTAGCAATTACGGAACATGAAACGTTAGCACTCTGGACAGTAATACTGAAGAGAGGGTAACGAGGCCTGAGATTTGTGATTACATTGATGAAATTGGTGGTTCTGCAATTGTAATCGAAGTTGCAAAAACATAATGAACTTCAGGAAAGACCATCATCTAACGTTCCTTTCTCCGAATTAAGCAATACCTGCGTCGTGAACGGGGCTCCTCCTGCATTGGAAAAACCGAACAGATACTTCTTTCTTCGTTTTATTCCACTATTTTATTTATTCCACCTTCGTTCCACAATTTCGGTGAATATTTTTCGTAACTTTCTTACAGACGATTTTCTGGTAGTATTTAATCCCTGCTTTATAAGATGAACTGGATAGTTCAGTAAGCTATTTTCAGCAAGCTTCATCCAATCTACAGGTATATCTGGTCGAGTCAGGAATTTTATCTGGTCGAGTCCAGTTTCCGTTTTTGGACATGGCCCATTCTTCAACCGGTCTATTCTCCTGTTGTAGCATTTACTTCAGCTCGTTCATTTGTGCTGCTACTCAACGGCTGTACGAATATAATTGTACCAACACGGTCGTAGTTTACAGTAGCATGCAGTATTAGATTTTGAAATTCATTTTGGTGGTTCTATAAACCTATATGAATTCAGTTTTATATCATCTATGGAATTCCTTTAAAGTCTTGTACCCATTTCATTATCAATGGTCGTGTACATTTATTCAGAATCTTCCATTTATATATAAACTTTAAGCCCGCACAGCATACCTTCTTTCCTTCTTCGTGGCGTGTTTTATTTTCTAACAGGTACTCATAATAAAAACAATTGAATACAATAAAAACAAATAATTCGGAAGATCCGATAGAAATCCACGGCACGGGAGAAAGAGATTGGCAGCGCTCTGGGATGAATCGAAGCAGGATAAACATCATGAAATATGATTGAATTCTAGAAATTCTCGCCTATCGATCGGTGTTCCGGTGTTAAAACATTGCTCTTTCCCTTCGTGTTCACCCACGTCCTTCGGACATTCATTAAACTGGATGGCTTCCTTTATGCTGTCAACACCCTTTTTGTTTTCTAAAAAATTGGTAAATATTTACACAAACCTTTCACAATATTGCGATAGGAGTGATAACGCTAAAGTTTGAGGATAGTTATCGGAGGCTGGTACTTCACAGCCATCAGTTTTTCGATATACGATAGCAGACTGCGTCGTGTAAACAAAGCTGGACAAACATGGCGACAATCTCGACAAATAGAGTTCAAGTGTTTTACACAAATATCTCGTTCAGACGCGTACATGGGGAATTAATTTTTCACACAATAATTTAGGCTCCTAAGCTGATAGCACGCAATGGTGGGGTTACCAGAGCAGGATATTGGCATCATCACCAGTACGTCACAAGGTTACGCCATTGAACTCCCTGAGGAAACTATATTATTGAAATATTTCCAACTACAGTATCAGAGTGTTTTCATATTCCCTTCCTTGCCTATTTTCGCCTTAAGCCCATTTATAAATACATCCAATAGATTAAAAACGTTTCAACCCCTTCACCGCGACATATGAGGGAACACAAACCTCCCCACCATTTCTTCTAGTTATAATCCCGTCCTAAGGAACTGGTTAATCCAATAAAATATCAAATTTAATTACATTCAATATTAAATACTGGATTCAATTACTGTCAGGAGTCGGACAATGTCTGACGGAGCGCAGGCGAGCAGTGGCCCCATAATTTAATCACAGTTTTGTAAGTACTGTTAAGAAAGTTTCCGGCCCACTTCCATTAAACCATTGTCCTCCCAAATCGTATAACGAATGCTGTTGGCGACACGACCCATCCGGTTAATAATGCAGAGACCATCGATTTACATACCATGGTCTGTCAGGACATTATCAGTCTAAACAATTCTAGCTCGCTCCGTTTTATATTTAACAATTTTAATAATCAAATTATCAATCAATAATAACGACTTTAAACGGGTTTAAATCGAAATATAGTATATAAACTTGTATATCGATATATAACTTGTGTGCATTTTGAAGCCGTGTGTCCAACTCTTGGCAGCAAAAAAATTTAACAACACCTCCAAATTAGATTTAAATTGTACTCCCATTAGGCGAGAAACCTGTTTTACAGCTAGAGGGGGCAACAGGAAGTTCTGGGTTTCCCAAGGTCCGAGCTGTACAAACTAAAATTCTACGTTTCAAAATTCATGGGACAGATATTTCATTTATTATTAACTGTATAAAATAATCACAGTAGAGTGATAAGCACCGAGAAACAGAAATTTAAAAAAAATGTAAACTATGTGCAATATTACAATTTGCAAACTCCTTCTGTAATGGCTGGTCAGTCGAAATTCCCGTTTTACAAATCCAATTAAACTTTACCGCAATCGAGGCCTTACATTCCCCCCGTGAGGGCCTAATGTCAACGATTCCATTGTCGACGTCGAAACAAAGGTCTCACGAACAAAACAATTAAGCGCCCCAAGAAATAATACTGTAAAGCAATGAGTACCGACCCCGGGTTGAAGTTAAATGAAAGGCCTCCAGAAATCCGTTCATTATTATTCTCCAGAATTCGTTTTCCGGAAGGCGGAAAGTTCTTTAAGACTCCGCCAAAATTCCAAAAGCGGCGATTCAGGTCGTCGAAGTTGGATGAAAGGCTTTGAAAGGCGCACGAATATCATTAATTTTCCGGCGGTTTAACACGAAAAAATCGGTGTGGATTCTATAAAACTCATACAAGTGTCGAAAATCTATTGCAATATTAGTTACAGTATCAATCCAGCCCATTGTAATTACTCTCGTACATAAGGAAATAACAAGAAATTAATTCGAAACGAATAATAAAAAACTATAATTTATTTGTGCACTAAAAGTGTCCGATTTGCGAGCATACCTGCAGTATTTTTTTTCCTTGCGCTACAGCCCGCCAAGGGCCTTGGCCTCCTACAGGGATATTAACGTCATTTAATGAACCTGCCCAAGCAATCAAATCGAAGTTATGTCTATGGACTGTTAACATAAGGTCGATGTCAAATGAAAACAAACTTTGGTCTGTTAATAGTACACTCTCATTTGTCGTATTTATCGAAAAAAGTTTTGCGACTATCCCATTAGAAGGATAGCGGTTAATCAATTATCTATATTTTACCACCTGAAATTTTTTTTTTTAGAATAATATACGAAATTGTTTTCAGGGGATCATTGATAGAAATACAATCTTATGAGATGCATGTTACGCTGACCTAACATAATGTAGGCTTTATTCGAGTGGATGTATAGTATGCGTACGGGTACGTATGCAAAAGTTTCTAAATTGCCCTTTTCTGTAATTCGTAAAACTTGCAGGCAATTTCGGTATTTGTCCACACCCGTATACTGGTCCCCAAGCAGGTTCCTGCAATAAAAGTTGGCGAATCAGAATCCAGGGAGGAGAGAGAGCGGACCTGTTGTTTACTCGGGGCAGGGTGGTCCCCCTTCCAGGCCAACTTGGGACTATTGATCACCCCTCTCCAAGTTCGAGCCGGGAATGATAACCTTTGAACTCTTCCTCGTCCCGCTCCTAGATCCGGAGCTGTTTCCTCTACAGTTTCTATAACTCCCCGCGTAGACGCGTAGAGACTACCGCGATTCTTTGCGTTGTGTCGAATACGAAGCCTGATAGGTCTGTCTACCAACCCACAAGACCAGCTCGATAAATGTTTTTAAAAGTAGAGCCGATGCGGATAGGACTGAGGAATGAATTGAATTTGTTCCAGAAAAGAAATGGACAGTAAATTGGCAATTGATGGGTAGAAACTGGGTTGAACCGTACGAGATTTTATTGATCACGTGTAGTGGAATAAGAGAATAAGGAGTGAGAAAACAAGAGATGATGAAGTGAATGATAAATGTATATAAAATTCAAGATACTCGTATGGTGACTCCGAGGATTTCGAATACCATCACTCTAGAGAGCTTCCTTGTAGAGCCATTAACCACTAGTGACGACGCCGCAGAAGATAAGTATAATTTATAACATTTTCCCTACCGAATACCAGCGGTATCATTACGATTCTTTTGACCGATGCATGCAGCATAGTGGAGGATCAGAAAGCAGGGCCATTGTGTATGCAGTACAATCATTAGGCTGGGGGGAAGAAAACGCGCGGCACATTAGACTGACAGGAAGAACGACGAAACGACGCGGTAATGGGGCCGTTAAAATTGCCGCCTCAAGACCGACAATGGGTCGTTATCGGCCGAAGGAGAAGGAGTGGAGGGCATGCTGGAGGACGGGCAATTATCGGTTGTCCCCCGCGGGCGGATATGGGCCGCCCTTTTGTCGGGATCGGGGGGCAGAGGGACACCGATGTGAGCGATTGTCGCACACGGCCCCGAGCGAAGGGCGTTTTTCCGGCCGACAAAGCCCCCATTGCCCCTTCCCACTAACCGCTCTAGTCCGCACGGATATCCCATAGTTGAACGCCGGACGGCCCTTCACACGTGACATGAGAAATTCCAGCTACTTTCCCTGCAAATTTCATACGCGGCGCTATAGCATAACAACCAACCTCCTACCAACTCCTCGCGAAGCATTTCAAGATAGGCAATTGCAATCGATAAGATCAATTCCCACACGGATCAATTTCCTTGAAACCACAAACACAGAAACGACCATACTATCAAGTTACCATAGTAGAAACAACCGATAAAGAATTAAGAAATGAATAATAAAAAGTTAAATATATTTATTTGATCTGTCTGTTCTATAACGGCACTTTGTTTACGCAAACAATAAATAATAAAATGTGAAGTTTATATAATGTATGATTTATTATAAAGAACTACAGCTGCGGCAATTTATGTAAATTTCATTTTGAACAAAAATCTAGAAAAATTGTTTTATATGATGCTTATTATAAGTTTTTGTTTACGCAATAGATGTATTGCAGTTGACATGAAATTCAAATTGGTGTTACGGAAATGGAGGTCAGTAAATCCCATTAATGAGTATAGGACTTTCACAAATAGGGATTTACTTATTTAATTCTATTTTTAGAGTTTTTCCAGTATTTATGAAATTCCTCTGGATTATTAATAGTAATTCTAATTGAAGGAAAATTCGGTCAGCAGACGGGAACCGAAACCGCGATCTTCATCCCCCAGTGAAACTTTTAATCACTATGCCGGGTCCTCATCTCCATTGATTTTGGAACTCAGGCGGACCGAATTTTGCTTCAATTAAAATTTATAAGAATTTAGTTTTTTAGGCATTTCCTGCACATATTTTTTTTACAGAGAACATGAACAAATGTTCAAGAGGTCAAATAGTGTGATTGATGATAGGCCCGTCAATACCCTCCATCTATTTTACTGTTTGGGAGGAAAATATAAAGAAGCGGAAGTTAGAAGAACGGACCTTTTTTCAGTCCAGATCAATTCCGATTTAAGGTTTGGATCAAGGGCTTTTCCACCCCTGCGACCGTTAAAATTTCCGAGGTGAACTATTCAAGTGTATGGCCTCAGGTACTACTGAGGACATTCCTTTCCTCTACGCTAAACTAATAAATAAATGAAATTGGCAAACCTTCAGTATTTATAGAGCCGAGCAGCCATCGAGGTCCGGTGCGAGATCTGGACTGATCGGGCTGGGTTGGGTTAACGTGGTACGGAAACTCCTGGTGAGCAGTAAGGGTAAGTCCGTCTTTAAAGGTCGGCCCAATCCGCGATATTCGTTTAATGCCAGCGCCCCTGTTAATTAAAAACGACCGAATGACCTCCGACGTCCGATGGGATTTTTAATTCCCATCGCGAATAGACTTCCGCATATTAGTAATATTCAAAGGCACAACCTTTAATACTGCATACAAATTAAAGAGATTCTGTCCTATAACTCATATTCGCATTCCCTATAACGCATCTATTAAACTTAGCACATAGTTTTTCACGTTTTATTTAAAAATGTATTTCTGTTTTAAATCATGAGATTTTTTTCTATTTCAAATAAATTCTGATGCATTCATATGTTCAACAATTAACACATTACGAGACAAGGGCGACCATATCAATCTTCCCCAAGGTCCGCAACAAGGCTCAATTATTTAATCCGCTAATAGTTTATAATTTGCGTAAACCACTGATTGCGATAAATGTATCGGTGTTCTTTAACACAATAGAAAGGGGGGGCATGGAATTAAACGCCAGAGGCTTTGCGTGACACTAATTATGTGCACGGGTGTACGTTTGCGACCCTTGTCTGTTAGGTAAAACGACCGAGCGTTGGACATACAATTAAAGAGTTTAACGGCCAAGTACAATGCTCAGAGAGTGTGTAGGTTTAAATTACTGAGTTAACAACTGAGGTAAAATAATATGCACAGCATGAAGAACATATTTCACACTTAAAACTAGTGATTATGATACTTCCTGAACGCCAATTTTAAGAGATTATCCTACACGCTGCTTAAGAAGATAATTAGTTTTTCTATTTTATTTATTACTATTTTCTCGAGTCATGATTTTCATTTTGAACTAAGTTACAATCAGAAATAATTTTATTATTCATTCATCTTACAGAATAAGAGTGGCCGAATATTTCATGGAGTCAAACTTTAATTTCCTTGTGTTGGGGATATCCAATAACTAAATATAGAAAAAATGTTTTCTAAATTCTCATCACATCCCCAAAATCTCTTATTCGCAGTTAATTTAACATACATGTTAGGTAGTCCGCGATGATCAAAAATATCACTACTAGTACGATAAAGCACCCTGTTACTGTGCATACTAGAATGGTACTGAAATCAGCTAGTGGAGACATGAAATTGCGAGAGCGATTATTATCAATAGTATTCAAATATCGTTAACGGATGTATTATATTAGTATATATAAAATTTGAAATTATAATCTGTGAAGTTCCAATCCTATGTTAACAGATAGTAACAGTGGCGAGTATATTGGAATGCTGCCGCTAATGGACAGAGTTGGGACAAGATACTTGATGAACTTCTCAAAGACCGACAACATTTCTGCTTCGATGAAAAGTATCCATAACGAAGATTTGTGGGGAGATACCAAAGGCGTGAATGATCCCACGATGAAAGGGAAATAAATCAGTTCAGACGTTAAGGACCATTATAAAGAACCAGTCAGTGTGAGAGCGAACCTTCACTCATGCCAACCAGACGACAGAATGAACGGAAAACAAAACTGTCCAGGTCAGCTTAAAAAAACAACAGAATAACATTTGGAGCCCCTACGACCATCAGATCACGCGATTTGACTACGAGCATTGTAATTAGTATGCGAGAAGAAACCTCTCTGAGACACTGAGTCGTTGGGAGCCACTGGCTGTCGCCCAATTGGGGGAAAAAACCTAGACTGGTTTTTCCGGCATTCTCGAGCGTTCCCAGAGCGATTTCGCGGGACGGATAATTCGGGTTAGCGCGCATTGAGTCCACTTCTGCGGCTTCTCGGAAGCTATTAGGCACACTCGAAGGCGGGCGATGACTCAATTTACCGGGCTCGAAGCGCCCAATCCCACCTCTCGGGGTGCCGGGTTATTCCTTTACCTTGGGTGACTCACGTTCAGAGAAGGGGCACCGCGAGACTTTCACTCGGGTTCACCTTCCCCCCTAACGCCGGTTTACGGTCCGGATGGTTCTTCGTTGGTAATAAACTCCGCGTTAAAAGTAACAGCGTTTACGGGTACCCCTTTAGTAGAAGAGGCGTAAAAGGCGGTCGTAAAAGTGGCGTTAAGACACCTTTCGGAAAAAGACATATGTCCACTCAGTGCGATTGGACGAGCCAAGCAGCAGAAGAGCAGAGTAATCATATCTTGCCCAATAAACTACATAAGACAATCAGACAAAAAACGACAGACAATAAACTACGAAGTGATAAGCATTGTCTATCTACCTTCGCATTTTTAGTTAATTCATGCGATTACGAGAGGTTTTTATTAATATGGTACCAGTTGTTTTCTGAGAATCCATTCGTTGTTCGGTAGGTGAGGATAGGTTCAGTTTCTATAACTTGAATTACAAAAGCGTAATAAATCTATAAATCCTTAGTTAATTTAATTTAATGTAAGACAGTATAGTTGAAGTAAACTGTAACAGTCAACCATGTTACCTAACGACGGTTCTAATGCAACCGAAGTTAAATTTTAAGCTACCCAGCATGATAATAAGATTTCCATCCCATCGTACCGCCCAATGCGGACATATTGCAAGATTAGAAATTCAAATATTTCCTTCAACCCCGTTACATTTCATTCCCCGGGGTGTTTACACTGAACCACAAATCTTAAGACCTCTTCAATACAAGTTACCCCGTCACTTCATTATAATTCCGTAACATTATGCCAAGTGATTTCAAGATAATGTTTCGGCGGAGTTTACTCCCATTACTATTCCAAAAGGAAAACAAAACCTTAGAGACATCTGAATCTAGTCCGTATACTCCAGCAGAGTGTACTGTAACGTATATTTTATTCTTTTTTCCTATGGTTTGTTGAAATGAGATTTGCATTGAGATATACTGAACATGGACGAAGCACAAACTGATGACTAATCTATGTCTGAGTATGTATGTGTAATCTATGCGTTATCGTCCTAATATTGTATTTAATGTCGAAATAATAGACTTGAATTTTAAGTTATAGAAGGGTTTTACAAATGTATACTAATGCCCATGTTACGGGGGTAGCGTTCGTGTAAGCAATAAAAGGGACAAGCCGCCTAGTGGCTTGTACAGTGGGGGAGTGGCACCGCCCGTTGTCCGACCTGGTGTCCATTTCCCATCCCGGGCAGATTAATGCGTGTAAACAATCAAACAAGCATTTGACTAAGCATAATGAACGATACGTGTCGCCCCTAGTTAACTTCCCGTAGTAATCTCTTAGGGATATCAGGGCTGTAGTCGGAATACTGCCAGTCGATTGCGGGCCGTAGGAGATAACTACCGATAACGCCACAAACAGATAAGATTCCCATTAACTAAACTGAAGATGTATTCCTAGTCTTCTTGGAGAAAATCGTATCAATCATGATAGCCTAAGAGGCAATCGCCATGAAACCGTTGGCAACCTACGGGAGCCGAGAATGTTTTAACCTCCATTATCTATACGAATCAGAATAGGACGGTGCACAATACTAAATCTTAGGAAAATACCGTAGGTTCGTGGTGTTTCTGTCTCCTCTCGCTGATACTGCCAAAGTATAAGTGAAAGTAACAGTGCAGTGAGGATGCCCAAAAAACATCCAAAGTGCCAACAGTGACTAACACCGCTACTGAAGATGGCGAGCAGCCGAAACCGGTCTAGCAAAAGACCAAACCAGCAAGAGGAGACAGAAACACCACGAACCTACGGTATTCCAACCTCTCACAGACCACAAAACAGGTATATTAAATTAGGAAAATACATTATGAAAACAATATTATCGGTTATGAGATGAAATTTGTGATCCATTAGCCAATATTGTTTCCAGACAAAAAATAGAGGACGGCCAGAACAGAGATTTGAATAACCCTAAGCCTTGGTAGTATACTGTATGTAGAATTATGTATTTAGTCGTTCCGGTTTCTAGAAACATCTGAATTATGATGGTATAAACATGTCGGAGTTCACGTACTTTCGGAATGAAGCGCAAGAAATTGTTTTTGAATCTGTACAGCATAAAGGTGTACGCACACTTTCCTTGGCCAACGTAGAAATATTTTCATATATCTGCCAGAAAATGTTATAGTATTAGATAACTTTTCTTCCGAAGAACTCATGCAATCGGGTAGTTCATTTTTCCATTCAACTGTTCGCTCGTTGATCCCGTCATTCGAGCAAGGACTATTAGATAAAATGTAAGGGTCGGGTGTTCCGGATCACGCTACAATACAAGATAGTAAGGCAACTTCGAAGGGGTCGAGTAAGTAAACCACCTATGGAGCAGAAATAGGAGGAGTGAGGGCGGGCGTCAAGACAGCGCCGAGGGATGAGTAAGTGGGGTGGAATCTTGCAGTACAAAATAGTAGTGGTGTTCGCATGCCGCCCGCCTTACACACTGCCATAATACAGAGCCCACGTGCCATAACTTCTTTCTCGCCAGCATCCTTTAATCGCCCCGGCTCCCGGCCCTAGCATCGCCAATTTAAAGCCGGGAGTTTGCTAGTATTTTATTACCGGTTTTCTCCAACTGAACTCCACACCTAACAAAGCTGTGGAATCTCACTTATCAGTCGACGGTACACCTGAACCCGACCAGTTCAGGACCTCCGATTACCGACTAACCTCCCCCCGCCAAAAAAATATTTGGATTTCCCTTTATAGATATAAAATGCACAAGCCATACAAAAGCCTTTACAGATTAATTGCGGCCTATTTCTCTTAACTAATGAACGAAACCATACAAACATGGTTAAGAGTAGAGATAAGGAAAGGAGAGGGGTGGAGGAAAGATAGATATTTTTTACCAGTATTTTGAATATTGATTAAATAAATAGTAAATTTGAGTTCCAAAAAAATAATTGCACGGATTGTGATTTGTACAATCCCATTCGAGCTCACATACACACGCGCGTGCACATACACACACACGTACATCAAGCACAACGTTTCTTTACTACATTAATCTATTAGGAAGTTTTAATTTGAAACAATTACCTGGGTGGATAAAGAAGATAAAAACCTCGATGTTTTCCAAATCACGACAGATTTTAAATCAAACCTCAAAAATAGCAAGAAGTAACGAAATATTAGTATTTCTAGAAATTATTTTCCAGGCCTGAAGATTTTTTAACCCGAAAATTTCTGATAGTGTTCTATCTGATCAAATTTCGGGGTTTACAGCCATAACTTAAAGCTGGATGGTCTAATTTTATTGGGAAGTCGGTAGTAACACCAGTTGGGTCATTCTTATTCTTATACTCTGTTAACAGTGTTTATATGAATCGTTTAGTATGGGTAGTGTCCTAAAAACACTAACCGCTCTCCGCCCACATACAACACCCCTCGACGAGGCACACACCCCTCTATTTATTCGCTATAACGGAAAAATCTTCCGCTAAAAAAAACTTTAAAGATTCGACCGTCCATTCATGAATGAAACAGCACTCCTTTCATCGGCTTTCATTCCCGATGCTGGGTCACGTCCGAAGCCCAGAAATGATAATTACCCCTCCGACCTTGGGGGGGAGGAGGGGTCGCTCAACGGTGAATTTGTCAAACGGGGGCATCTTGTAGTACACGCCAGCGCCCGATCGTACAATACGAGGCTACCGACTCCCCGTTTCCCCGCTGCATGCACCGCCCCCCCTTCCACCCGACACGGAAACACACGCCCTTACTGCTGGGCCCACGCCGCTTCGTGGACATTTCTGACCCACTTCGGGGTTAGTAACTTTATTTTTTTCAAAAGCAAAACGCGAGCCGAGTAAAGAATACGCACAACTGGTACACTGAAGATTTGAGTTAATAAAAAAATCACAAAAAATAATAGGGTCGAGCGACGGAGGTAAAAAAAAAGAATCATATCTACTTTCATTTATTATATAAATAAAAAAAAATAAAAATTACACATACACAACACACATAAGCCAACTAAGGTGTCGTGCTCTTTGAAACAATAATGGGAGGGGTGGAGAGATGAGAGGGAAACCTCTAGAAAGATGCTGTGGTCAGCTATCATGCATTATACTGAACATGCTAGGAACAGTGACAATTTTTTTTCTAACACTTGCTACGGCTCAGTACCTATTTGAAATCCGGAAGATGATTATATTCTCATATTACAACTTCGGCGCGGGGATACTGGCGGTCCGATATCGCCGATCCTCTCTCCTCTCTGTGTGAAATTATTGCACATAGTCAATAAAACTATAGTGTGTATATAAAAATTGCGAATACACTTTTTTCCGGGCGTCGACTCCGGCTCACTGGGTCCCAAAACGCGGTCTGGCCTGTGACGGGATGAAACGGAAAAAAATATACGACAGTCGCTCGTATTATGTCACTAATTTGTAACGCCTCATCCGTTGTGCTACAATGTGTATAATTGCGCGAACATTGACGTATTTTCCCCCTTAACGCGCATCCCTCTAGCGCCGATGGATTGATACATGTTGGCCAACCTCGACAGAAAGTCACCAACTCCTATACACGTTTTCGCTGTGAAATTCGAATTTCCTTCTCTATTCTTTACGTCCGAATACATCATTAATAATTTGATTGAGAAATTTAACGGACGATTATAATATATATGAGATAAAGAAATTATGCTCAGAGGAATATAAGCTAGAATCCAATAAATGTTTAAAAAGAGACACAAAAGAAACAAATTCTTTTTGACATTTATATAAAATTGGTCGAAGTTTCTAAAAACAAGGCGAAATCGTCTAACCCCGTCTATTCGTCTATTAATCACTGTCTAATTAAGAAGAATTAAATGTTTATTTCTCATATTTATTCTGTATTTCATAACAACATACTCAGAGACGCTTTATATTATTAAGAGAGAACTCAGAATCAGCAAATTACGGAAATAAAAATGTGTAATATAAAAACTAAATTACTTACCGGTTTCGTCTACTTCTAATTTGATGGCGCAGTAATTATAAACTCGTCAACATTAGAATAAATTGAACCTGAAATCAAAATACCTTCGATTAATAAAAAGTTTGAAAGTGTAAAAAGTTAACAAACCGGAAAAATATTATTGTCCCGTTCGAAACCGTTGGGACACTGTGTCGTGGGAGCACTCCGAAACGCACTACGCCTCAGGCAGCACGACCGAATACAGTGAGCAGTGGCAGATGTAACTCAGGTCTGTAAATAGTCCCGAGTATTTCTTAGTATTGTTTTCGTTAACTTGACTGAAAGTTCTCGGGATTCTTTCATCGCCGTGAGTGTTCCGTGAGTATATCTTCCGATTTATCGTAAAAAAATCGGCCGACGAAATTTCATAACATTCATTCACTTGACACAACACCTGCGGTTCTGTTGCAAAGTACCAGTTTTACCTAAACGGCCCTTACCTAACCTCCAGAAGCGGTCTTCCCGATTTAGTGTATTATATATCATTTGAGTTCGTTATATCATTCCAAAAGTTACAGTGTCCGTTATTTCATTATTTGATACTCATATGTTGTTTAATACTTCTGTAATCAGGTTTTAAACCGAAAACAGAAAACTTGCCCGAAATGCCAGCCAGTGGACCAGTTTACCAGCCGACAACTGTGAGCTACGAACAACAGAATGAGTGGTCAAGACCCGGGAGTTACCTATCTCAGACTGTGGGCAACAGTCTTCGCAATCCGAGGTGCCTCCAGTGGATTCTCCTCGGACTTGGGATATTCACATTTACAGCCGGTCTCATAATGGTCATTGAGGGAACCGTCAATCTGTCCGATCAGACGCAAATACCTGTGGAAAGTGGCGAGGAATCTGAGAATAAGGATTCTTCCACGAGTGGGTTAGTGATCACGATTGTGGGTGCCCTTTTGATTTTAATAGGGATACTCCTATTGAGCGTGTATGTGCGGCTTGTAAGGAGACGCAAAGGTTGCCCTTGTTTCCCCTCAAAAGAAGAACGACTTGCAAGGCAACTAGACAATCAAGCGAGTAACGGACAGGTGAGTTCTCCTATGCTAGTTTCTTAACTTGAATTATTTTGTTATTAATGATCCAAAAATATATTTTAAATGAACATATGTTAGATTAGCATGATTTATTTGTAGTCATTAACTTATGTTATAATCATATAACAAAAACTGAAGAAATGTTTAGACAAATTATAATCTAAGTACGAATGACCTAATCATTTTTTTGTAAACATCTGTTTGACATTGTTGCATCCTTTGAAGAGAAATCATTCCTTTGTCAACATAACTCCTCATGTTTAGAATATGAAATTTAAATTTTCTTTCACTTTACAGTTTGTTGACTTAAAATTCAAATATCAATAGAATATTATATATTTACTACTAAAGCAAAATAAATTCCAATGATAAATACTTAATTTTCTTTATAATTGTTATTCAAAAGATTGGTTATTCTTCAGGGCAGTATAAGAAAAAGAATTTCCATTTCTTCTCTTCTTATTTAATCACTTTCATTGTGACAGGACAACAACCTCACCATAATTAATATATTTTTGATAAAGAGTTCTGGCTCAGTTATGAGGGAGTTTATTGTCTAATGGTAACAAAAATTTATACACCCTCAAATTCACTCATTCATATTTGGCACACCATCAAATAAAACTAAATGTGAATGGAGAGTTTAGACTGAGTAGTTTGATGTCATAAGAAGTTAAAAATATTTTTTTATTAATAGATTTCTAAGTATAGAAATATGCCAACTCATTTACACAGTCAATCTGTGTGTTTATTATTGGTGTTAATTGAACTGAACAGTTCTTCACACCATGCTTTATTATAAATTGTTAACACATTGGGGCACAAACACTGCACAGCATCACGTAATCAATTATTTTATTTCATTTAGTTATTTTCATAAGTATTTGCCATTTGTCTGGTTTCTCTTTAAAATTTTATGTAGCATTTACTTATCATTTTATGAAAACATGTTATTTTCTGTTTGATATTTTCATTCTTTAATATGTAACTCAGCACAACATTTTTATCTTATTAGTTAAATTGTTCCTGTAGATTTTATATTGGTTTGTAAGAATACTGTAAACAGAGGTGGCATTTATCTACTCTTTTGTAAATAGAAATGTGGAATAACATATTTTTTCCTGACTATTTAATATTTTTATTAAAAGATCTCAATTTTTTCTTAAAATATTGCTATTTAGCATATAATTATTTTAGCAGGTGTCACCTTCAATAAATACATAGACACTCCTATATTCCAGTATCTAGATGTGCATGTATTTAGTACTCAAAAAATGAGTTTTGTTCTGTATACTGGCTTTTAATAATTGACAGTAAAATTGTGTATAAAATTACATAACATTAAAACAGTGCATAGTAAGGAATGATTTTAAGATTATGATAAATGTTTTGCTCATATAAAAAAATGATTTTTTGCCAGACAAACAGCAAAGTCTAAGAAACCTAAGCAAAATTATTTGTACTTATTCATTTTTTTTTATTTTTCCCAATTGGCTTTTTTTCCCACCTCCCTATCCAATTTTGTGTTCAGTTTTTATTTTTTTGTTATATTGTTGGTTGAGTCGGATGCGTGATGTTTGTGCTGCCGTTTAGATACTGACACTGAATCCATCAACGGATTTGTTGGTGACTGCCCAGTATGGACCTGTATCGGAGATAGCCTACCAGCCACCAGCAGCCTCTGAACAAGAGGAGACGCACAAGCTCATGGCCAGTGACAACAAGGAGTGGTGAGTCACTTTTTTTTTAAATTTTCGTGTTTAAAATAAGACCCTGTCAGAACTCACTGGACTGGGCCTTATGTATGCATGAATTCTCCTATCCCAATGGTGAAAATAAATGCACTTACAAACTTGTTTGCTTTTATATAAATGAAAAAACTGATTGTAAAAAGCATTATCACCTGTGAAATTTGTACCTGCGACTAGTCCACCTAAAGGTGTTCATCATTTCTATTATTTAATTAATATTACAGTGAAGGTATTATTAAACATGTCACATCTCTTTGGAACTGGGTGTTACTAGTGTTACTAATGCTAATAACAGAACCCACTGACTATTAATTGAATAAAAAGCAAATCAAAATCAGCCTAGCCTCACATGAAGAAGTGACAGGAAATATAACTGTGGTGATAATCTGAACTTTTATATGATCCCTTTCTGAATATATAAAATATCAAGATATATTTGTATATTATAAAAACATGTCAGTTTTCAAAGATAATACACATGCATTTTGTTCTCCTGCATATTTATTGTTGGATTTTTCTTTTATCCTTTCAAGTTGATTTTATTATGCTTTCAGTTAAGAATTGAATCTTTGACCCTTGTGTTTAATAGTAAATTTACATTATCCTTAAATCTATTAGGAGTGGTATCGAACTCAAGTGACAAGGGGACTAAAAATAAACCTTGATTAAATTATTCTATACACCATCTGGTTAATGTATTTTGTTTAAGATAATGTGTTGCAATAACAGTAAATAATAAGTATTTATTAAAAAAAGTTTTATATTTAATGAACAGATAGATTTTAGTTATAGAAGTATGCCTTGAATTTCTTAATATATTACTTTAATAATGAATCTGTTTCTATACTATTTTTAGTGAGTGTTTAAAATTTCACTAGGTAATAATCATACTAGTAAAAGAAATAAAGTCTGAAATTGCTAACAGAATATCTTTTGTCTGAACTTATTTCCTGTTCTCAGACTAGTATTTATATAAGGAAAGTCGATCTTGACTTCTAGAAATGTGTCCCCTGAAGGTCACCAGGTTTTTAATATTTTTTGGGTATTATACTTGTAAAAGGATGAAACAATTTCTGAGGTCATTCAATATTTTGATAACCAGAGGTGGGATATACAAGTTACACAACAGTAATTTCATGACAGAGTCCAAACCTATTTATTGCTCTGTCAACCTATACCACCTAATAACTTAATTCTTTTGCCCTTGCCAATAGAGATTAATTACATACTCATTCATATTTGTAAACTTTTATGTGAGGCAAACTAATTCTCTTTGATTTATTCATAAATGAACAGTATAATGATATGCATTCATTGTAGCCTGGTATACCATTTCATATTCATTTTCTTAGGAACAAAAACTTCAACATATTTTAAAAATAAATGAGCTTTTAATTTCATTATATTACTATGATCCTAAATGATTATAAATGATATAAATGATCTAGTTAGGTAATTCCAAAATTATTAATGTAAAAATTATTTTTATTATGTTCTGATATTTGCATACTAATATATAATCTAATATTTATATAATGTATCATAAATATATTAAATATATATAAAAAAATAGTTTTATACTTGATTCAACTTTGTTTCTTTTTTTAAGTGCACAAGATTTTTATATCCAATGTAACCAAAGGAGGATGTCAATGACTTGAATTTATTCAAATCCACAAAACAGGCAATCAAAATGTTTATACTAGCTTTCTTTTCATTTTATTTTTATTTTAGCAATTGATAAATAGCAATTTTTAAATAATTTTATATTTCTGTGGCTTTTATTACTAACTTTGTAAGTATGCTTTTATGTAGGATTCCTCTAATTATTATGTTAAATAATAGCACATGATACATTTTATTATTTAAACTGGACAGGCTTCCTTGATGTGTTTGGTCAGAGTAAAATATATTCTACTTTACTCCTTCATCAAATAATTATAAAGGAATTAGTTCATAGTATTAGAATTTTAGGAGGAAAGTTTAGTTAGAGATAGAGTACAAATATTTACACATTAGACTTAAATTTAAAGAATTCATAGACAGTTACCCATGTCCTAAATTGTAGATGAACCTTCTAATTTTATTTAAAATATTTATTAGTTCATTTAACTCTTGTTTCTACCTAGATGTCCTAACATATGTTCGTGTGTGATGTGCATGTTTGGTGTTGTTTTAGCAACGAAGAGAGTGAACGCATGCTCGAATCAGATCCAAGAATAGTATTGAGACCATTGAGCCATAATGAAGAAGCTTAAACTAAAACAGGTAACCCTCAT
Source organism: Lethocerus indicus (assembly GCA_019843655.1). Taxonomy (NCBI): domain Eukaryota; kingdom Metazoa; phylum Arthropoda; class Insecta; order Hemiptera; family Belostomatidae; genus Lethocerus; species Lethocerus indicus. The sequence continues at coordinate 16,912,165 of JACDQD010000008.1, forward strand.
GTCCTATGTTGTTTGTACCAGTATTTGTATCAAAAAACTGCTATCAGGCCAACCTCTTTACCCTTTCCATTTACCTTTAGTCTGTCTTGTAGAATGAGTTTAATAAATCTTACACACATTACAGGATTTAGCACCAACAGAGAGTATATGTCTACAGGTATAAGATGTGGTCATTATATGACCATAATATTCTCAGTTTTAATAAAAGATTTCATTTTTAATTATATTCTATTAAAACATGGCAATGTTTTAAGATTTTACATTTTAATTTTTTTTTTATTTGAACTAGTTATCATAACCTCATCCTCTACAAGATGTTTACTTTTATTATTTATTTACTTATTAAAAGAAGTTATATATTTGTCTACCTAATATTCAGTATAAATATTTGCCTCCATTACATGTGAATGGAAGCAAATAATGAACAGCTCTCAAAACAAGATTAATCGTTCTTGAGTAACATTTTAAAAGATTTTAAAATAATTTCTTATACTTTTTCACTTTTAGGTTGTTAAGCATTGAATATAGAATTTACATTAGTTCCAACTACATAAATATTTTAATATTTTAAAACAATATATATTACTATGTTTTATCAAATATTTAAATTACTACTGTCCCATTTGATCTACCTTTTCTGCTGTTCTGTAATATTAGATGTTATAGCTAGACTTTTCTTCTAGAAATAAATACCTTCCTTCAGTTCTAAATTTTGCACCTCTAAATTTAGAACATGGCTTTAGGAAATTCATGAAATAACTTTCTAGTTATACTGCTTAGATTAGATAACATATTTATTGGATGTGTAAATAAAATTTATTTTAAAGTGAATAAGTGTCAGGTTATTGTTAGGTAAAATTCTTTAAAATATTTTATGGTAGTTATTAATAGCAAAATATTAGTGCAAATAAAAAGTAAAAACTATTAAATGAATGATTATTTAAATTTATAGCTTAGCAGTACTTTTTTGTAGTTTTAAAATGAACTTTTTGATGCCTACATTTCAGTTTAAAATGCTGTCAGTGTGCAGTCATTCATATTGACAAGTTTCCCCAAAGTAAGATTTAGGTTTTTTCTGTGTACTTTGGGAAATATCAAAAACTGAATAAATAAACTGACTGATAAATTTGTTTAGCATAAAGGAAATTTTGGGTGAACCATCTTGCTGTGAGCCTCAGAAACTTGAAGCCCCTTTAGCAACTCATGATGAAATTACTCCTTCCCTGCACACTTCTGCTTCATCATTATATTACCAGCGTTCAACTTTTACTAATTCCCTTCAGTCTTCATTTGCAAGCGAAACTGATCTTCCCACTGAAATCCAGCTGTATTAATACAACTCAACCAGTTCTTGGAGAAGGTATAAAGGTGGTTAGAATAATTTTATCTCCATTGCTTCTGTCTCAGGAGAGTACAGAAGGTTGCAAGAATGGTTTATTCTATTTGTGTCTTAATTTGAGCGAGGATTAACATGTAAGTAAGCATACATTTTCAAAATTGCAAGTTAGTTATTCATCATTGGCAAAAATAGAAATATAATCATTTAACTCAACAAAAAAAGTCCTTTGTACCTAACCAAAGCTTATTGATTCAGTTAACAAATATGAATTTTATTTTTTATTACAAAAATAAGAATTTAATTTAGGAAGATAAATTTTTATTTCATAATAAATTGTGTATGTAACAGTATTAGAATTTTCATCCCAAGCATCAAACTAATAAAACATTGAAAGTTAAAATAATTATATACTCATTCTTAGAAATTAATTGAAGATTTTATCCTTATTGGCATAATGAAAATGTCAATATGTATTTATTTTTCAATTCATTTTCAAAATAATTGATAGTATTAAGTATCTTTAGAACTTTATGACAATTCTAGCATTTCCCCATACTAATTATTGAAAATTACTCATTACGTTGAAAATTTATTCCCTTTTATTGTGAATTTCATAAGATTTTATGCGAGCATACTTTAATATATAATTTAATCTTTTTTCTGTTGAGTTGGGTTTTTGACATTTCCCTATTTAAAAGTGCAAGGAGGGATTAATAATACATTAATAATATTCCCTTATTGCAATTGAAGCCCAAATCTAATATCATGTACCTAAATTTTTGTAGTAGTTTTTTAATGAAATTTGTGACACGTCCTGTTGTGACGTCTGAAACTAGTCTAAACAGCACAAATACAAAAAAATAAATAAATAATACTTTTACAAATCTGGACTTTCATCTAATTTTTGTGCAATTAGATATTACTTTATTTTGTTAAAGACCGTCAAAATCTAATTCCAATATAAAAGGTTTTTCTAAATAAAATTTGACTAGCTTTGCACATGCAGGTAGTGGGCCCTACCTATGACTGACATAATTTTTCTCATCGCTGTAGTAAATAACATTCCTAAGGTATTGTGTGCTTTACATAATTGTTAGTTATGTAATATTTTTTTATCAACATTTTAAAAAAATATCTGGCCCTTTTATGTATGGATCTGAGCTATATAGAATATATAATTTATTATAAATTAAAAAAATATATAAACATAAATATAGGAATATATTTGTGCATATTTCATGAAATGGTTCAGACTGTGAGCATAAGATGCCTGTAGTTTAGAGTTATATTGTGAATTTGCCTCTTTATAATATTTTGCCTATTTAAATAAAGCATTAAATAGGTGATTTTGAGTTATAAACTTATAGTTTGATTGTTTTCATTTTTATTATTTTATTATATTAAGTTTATATTCTAGCCTTTAATTTCCTTTTTTTTATCTTCTGTGAACCAAATATACCGTCCTTTCTAATGATTTTTTTTAATCTAGTTTTTGCGGTTTTCTTATTATCACTTCACTGTGTTAATGTTTTTAGAAATAATACCGCATAATTTTATAGTATACTTCTTTTTTGTCCATTGTTTTCTTCTGCTTGTTTCACTTTTAATAACAATCAAATAGTTTCTTTTGGAAAAGAATAATGGTGCAAAAAAGTATTTACTAATAATTTGTGGTGCTGTTGCAGTTATTAGCCATTCAGATGATTCTCTATAAGAAAGATTGGTTCCTTTTTTTGTATATCACACAAATTTAGTATTTTATTTTAATAGTAAAAAAATTTGCATTGAAGTGCATTTTACACATATTATACTCACATCATTTCAATTGCAAACTTTATTTTAATATATGTAACAGTTTAATTTATTTCTCACACTGATGTTTCAAAAGTCCAGTGCATTAGATGCATTAATAATAATGATGCCAGCGGCATTTTAACTTGTGCAATTAAATGATTGTGCTGTTTTAATCGCACCATAAATATTGCAAATTCACATTTGCATATCCTCAGTTATTGCCTCATTCTACTTTGTGGCATCAGAAATTAGGCATTTGTGCAATTGTGATGAAATATGGGGCCCTTGAAGTATATGTAATTTTGTTATCCCAAACTCAGCATAAGAGGTATTCAGTAATCATGAATACTTGTGATATGATTGGATTTCAAATTTCTCTGGTAAAAGTGATAGATTATAATATATGTATAAAAATTAATATTTAATAAGAGAACAATTGTAGTATTTTGGATATTTTAATTATTTCCTATATTGGTGAAATATTTTAAATATATTCTTATTAAAAGAGAATTTATTCAATAGCACAAAATTTTGATGTATTTTCAGGTAAGTCTTTTTTAATGTTCTTTTTTCTCTAAGTTTAAACTATATTTATTTTAACTTGTGAATATGATGTGTCTTCAAAATTGATTTAGCATGTTTATGTATTTTAGCATATTGAGCTATAATATTGTTTTATATAATTTATTAAATATTATTTATTAAATAATTTATCATTTTAAGTCAAGTTGAAACTTGTATGTACTAAGGGCATTAGTATATGCTTAAGTTAACATTTTCAGTGTTTATTAACTTTTTTTCAATAAAAAGTGATGCTGAAGCTATGGTGTCTTAAAATTTTATTTTACTTATTTTTATAAAGTTGTGTGGCTTTTATAGTGAGAAAGGTAATATAAACTACCTTAGAAACAGGTTGAAGAATGAATAAAATTTAGTTATTTCTTAGACTAAAAACTCAATAATTGTTGAGTTATAGAGACATATTTATCATGTAATATATACTGTTGATTTATTTGCAGTTTACACTGAGTTTCTTTAAAATATGTACTAATTGTTTTATGTATACATTTAATATGATTTAAATTTTGTTGTACTTGAAACAAATTTGTATTTGATATAATATATTTTATAAAACAATTATAGTTTCAAAGTTTTTATAAATTTATATATTTATTTTAAATGACAAAATAGTATTGATTTATTATTTTACTTATTCATCAAAATATTCACAAGTATTTGCTATAATTTCTAAAATGATATTTCGAAATTGAATTGTATCTAAATATTTCTTTTCGCAAATTTAAGTTAATCACAATTATATGACAGCTGTCAACTGATTTGTAAGAATGTTTTAGAAGTTCCTGATATGTTGGATGTTAAATACATTGATTGCCACCCATATTTAAAAAAATATGTTATTTCCTCATTCTGTGCGTACATGAGCATTTGAAGAATGTACATTATTAAATTATGAATTATTGAACTTTAATTTTTTCAATAACTAGTCTTTAATGTACATTCTGTAGGTGATTTTTTATGGTGGTTATCAGTGTGTTAATTTCTTTTTCTTGTAGTAAATAAAGGTTTTGTCTGAAAATTTTTTATATACATATTATTGTGATATAATAGAGTGGTATAGACCCTAATTTTTGTTTAAGTTAATATAATTTATTTTAATAATTATTTTAAGATTTTATTAGTTCTGTTTGTAACCATGAAAACCCCCTACCACATTATCTGAAATATTTAACAAGAATCAGATAAACTTTGTAACGTAATAAGCATTTGTTATAGGATAATTTATTGAAATTAGTCAGTTTTGTTCACATGTAAACAATTTTGGAAGGTTAAATTCATTAAATCAAAGTTTATAAGACATCAAATTTCTTAAATACGTTCCCTTAATTTCAACTATCAACATTATTTCCCTACTGCATATATGTAATCTTTAAAGGCTAAAGCAGATCTAAAATTTCAAATAATTTGTAATTAGATAGAAATGTTAAAACAGTATATGAATCTTTCCATCTGTAAATATGTACAGGCCATTTATGTACTATACTGAGAATAATAAGCTTCTAATTGTGGTGGTAAATGCTAGTGCTATTGGGTCTAGAGTTTATTTACATTTCCTGAAAAAATATAGATTATGGATTTCAAGGTATTAGGTTTTTCCTAATGGACTGATAAGTTGCATTTAATACTACTGCATGTTGTAAATAAACTATTTTGCAAACTTTGTCTCAGTTAGTTTAAATTTTAATTGTATCCAATGTATATTAATGGGTAAGGGGAGCAAAACTAGTTTTCTAGATCTGTTTATTAAATTAAGTACTGTTTATGCGTAAATTCATTTCTCTTATTGCAGTGTTAAATTGTATTGCTGGGTCAGGTATTCATTAGCAATTTACAAATGAAAAACAATTATCAGATTGCTAGTACTGATTATTTTGATAATGAATTTATTTACTGACTCAGTATTGTGTAGGATAGTTAATATTGGATCTATTATGAATTTATATAAAGTGTTGTTTAACATAAAGTGTTGTTATGTCTAGCATGGAGTCTAATTTATTTTTGTGAAAGCTAACACAAATCACTTGTATTGTGAGACCTGTATTCACTTTTGATATGTTAATTAAACAGTTTACAAGTGAGCTCAATCATTCCTGTCCTACTGTTGCAATAAACTTATTTAAACACAAATATATTTTATTTATTAATATTCCTAATTCCTTTTCAACTATTTATGGATGCCAGTTCCCTTAATTTATTTGCTGATATCCCTTTTAATTATCCCCCCCCCATTGTCAGAATATCCAATGAAGCCCTATTTATTCAAAGAGAAAGGCGAATTAGCATTAAACAATAAGAGTGTTAAATAACACTGCTTCCAATACTTAGTAATATAATATGAATTGTGTAGTGTTGTGGAGAGAGAGGGGGTCAGAACCACCCTTGAAATTTGTGGCCCCTCCTTTAATTTTAACAGTTACAGAACGGCTAATGATTCCGGTCAGAACATTCAGTTATATTCTAATAGTAGTAATACATTAAAATAGTACTTACGCGTGTCGGTTAGTGGTGTAACATCGTACCAGCACTATCAACATAATTGTAACAAAACTACACTTTGCACTTGTTTAAACACTATAAAACGAAATTTATAATAAAAAAATTTTTACCGAGAAATACTCAAACGGCCATTATGATGCAATAAGATCAGTTACTAGAAGAGCCAGGCCTAGCAACATAGTTTCAAATTCTTGGTTAGTCCATGTTAACATTACGTATTCTTATCCAAGGGATTCATATAAATAATTAATTTGAGAGTGTTTCGAGATAAAAATTTTAAATTTATATTTTCAATAAAACATCGAGTACAATTTACGGGCTCCTCGACATATTAACCGAACATCCAATTAGAGACATAAAACAAGGAGAGGTGGCAACTCCTAGTTCAAAATGCTTCCGGCTGAAGCTAATTTTCGAGAACCATTATGTTGAAATCGTTTTCTTAGTAAGTTGTAAGTTTCTTTTAAGCTTTCGGGAAGTGTTCAGTTTTGTTCAGGAAACTTTTCGCACGAGTCTGGCCTAGGATTTCAGTACCGGCGAATCAACAGGTGGGTTGAAATTTGCAAGTAAAGATTTTTTGTGAACTTCTGTTCCCGTCCATTATATCTTATAACGCTGGATTGAAATACAGTGGTGGCATTTATTTATTAGATATTAGGTAGTAAATCACTAGTAGACAAGTATTGTACACCAGTACATTTTATAATGATCCCAATTGGCTTATTATAACAAAGCAGGCAGAAGGCATGCTCAAGAATGGTGCCAAGAGTGTGCCAACAATGCTCAAGAGTTGTGTTAAATAGTTTTTAAAGTACATGATTAGATACAATACATTATGTAAGTAAATGATAAATGCAGTAGTAATTCCATATAAGAAATAAATGGGAGCAATAAGTACTGTAGTCTAAGTCTTATTACCCCCAATAGGGCATAACTAGCCCTAATTACTTACTAGTTATTATGTTATTTCTGTAAATAAATTGATTTATAATTCATAAAAAGAATACTTTTTGGAAAAAATGTATATATATATATATATATATATATATATATATATATATACATACCCCATACTTCATTAATTTTCAGAAATGGGTTTTCCATTACATAAATAATCTATTCCCGCTGATAAACTAGCAATGCTTTATAATTAGACAATGCTGTGAACTTAAGAAACATAGACTTTACTTATTTCAACAAAATAGAACAAATAACATAACATTTCTTTATATATATTGCAGATTAAGCTGACTTGAACTTACCTGATGGCAGAAAATTATTGAAGCATGGAAAGAAGGTATGTGATCTATTATAAAATAATTATTTTATTTGATTAGATTGATTGAGTATGTAGAATAAGCATGAACTATATATAACTCAAAATGAATGTTAATCAGATGAATTTCAGATTGTGATTATTACAGATCACTGTATTGCCATTTAATTTTAAATCATATTAATTAATAAAATCATATTTTTAGATGTGAAAAATACATTTGGACCAGTTAATTATTTTAAATAATTTTGGGGGCCATAAGGGCTAAGTGGATAGTTTACATATAGAATCATTGTGATTACTACTGGCACAATCTACTCTCATTTAACTAGTTTAGTATATTTAGACAGAGCTTAATGTACTGTCCTCATTAAAAGAAATTCATTAAAACATTGACTTAAGTAATGTTTAAATAATTTATAATAATATATTTGTATACACAATTGGTTTGTAATTAATGAAACTCGTGACATATTTTCATTATAAATTTGGATCTAATAGCACCAAATTCTTCATAGAATAATTGGTATTAAGTTTCTGAGTATTTTTATTTTTCACTTATTCTGTATTCTTCACCGTATTCTTCATTTATTCTTTCAGTAAACCATAAGTACCAATAAATCTTACCTTTATAGGGTACTATAGTTTCATGTAAAATAGACATATAAATTTGGATACTATGATGTTAATAAACTAGAATTACTCCTAACAATAATGAAATGAAAAATGTTGTGTTGTAATGTGTAATGAAATATGTTAACTGTGAGATCATAGGACATCAACTTGTGGTCATGAATTAGATGATAAATCACAAATAGGTCATACATTTTGGTTCTGAAGTTACTTTAGACTGCATCAGTGTTGGTGCACTGGTTTGGTAGAAATGGTTAATACAAACATTTTTGAGACACTATGCAATATAAAAACTATGGGTACAAGATTTTGGTTACTAATATGGGGGAACTATCACATGCCTAGATATTAATCATTACTTGAAAGAGTACAATGCAATCCATCAGCTTCAATTCTATTCGTGAACTGACTAATAATCTCATTCATAAGATCTGACTATGGATTAGATCTGAATCAATAAAATGTATTTATTTGTTTGGTATAACCATATATTATATATAGTGTCAAAATTCGTTATTAGTGTTGCAGTATGATATCAATAAACATGAAATGTAAGTTTCATTATGAAATTTCACAACAGGAAAGTTATAAAAATTCAGCACCCACTAGATACATGTTTGATTACATACCCCACCAAGTATGCACTCAGTACATGTGGGGTTGTGGAAATAAATTAACTATTTCTGTACATAATTTTCTTTATTAAAGCATTTAGACAATTTGTTATAAATATTATACGTATTTAAATGAACAGATAGCTGTGATCATGGACTAGAAACACTTGATTTAAAATGGAAGCTGTAGCTACTAGTTTATTGTATTATAGGACTTGTAAAAAGCTAATAGATTCAATACTGTTGGCATTAGTAATTATTGTTTATGAGATACTATGTAATTTAAAAAATCATACATCTCTCTATTTAATGAGCATGGCCACAATCATTTAAATACAACAAATCACACTTAGATTTCACAAATAAGAATTCATTTGCTGAAATAAAAGGTCCACTTTATTAAGTTTATGCAAACAGCTTATGAATAATATGTTGGTGGCCATAATAGCTAATGAGAAGTATAGAACACTTAATATGTTTGAAAATTCAACAAAGAAAATTAGCTCAATATTGGTACATGTACACTATAATCATTTAAAACTTGGGGTATTAAAAATATAGGGTGATATTGAGGTATATTGATGTTGAATTTAAATAGGAATACATTTGGTGAACGGAAAAAGTGTTTTACAGAAAAACTAATTATTTTAAAGTACAATTTACAATGCAATTTAAAGTAATAGTATTTATTAAATTAATGATTTACATAATATTATTTTTTTCTAAAAAAGGTACTGATAAATGCATTATTAGCTTCCCTTTCTAGGAGACAAGCTAGATATCACATTTCTGGCCAACCGTTATATGTAAATATAACAACAATGTTTTTAAAAACTTATAATACATTATTATAGAATATATTTTTAACTATGCATATGAGGCCAATTGTTCAAAAGATTGACAATTTTTGTCTTCTGGATTCATTAAAACTGAGAGAATGGTCCAGAATAAGAATAGATAATGATTCATATTTCAACTGAAAATAATAGTTTGTAATTGGTTCAACCAAATGAAATAATAAAGTTTACAAACTGCAAATAAAATAAGCAAATGAATTATATGGTACACCAGTATTACAGGGTTAACTAATAACATTTATTGACTACAATAATGCCTGCAAATTGTAAGAGTCTGGTAAAAAAAGTTAAAAAGAAAAAACACCCAGAACTCCATCATAAAATTCAAACTGATTATTTACAATAATTAACATTCTCTCAAAACGCACAATATATATGTGTACATATATATATATATATATATATATATATATATATATATATATATATATATATATAATGCAGCTTCGTTAACAATAATATCTTATACAATTAACAATTAACAATCATAAAGACCTGTCCATTTATTTAAATACAGCTAGTGAATAAATTACTTAAAAATTAAGTTACTGACGTAATTGGGTTACTTATTGCCGATATGGATCACTCAACTGGGCCAAACAGGAGTTGAATCCCGGTAAAAATAAGCAAAATTCTCTAGTTTTTAACCTTACAACGGCGCCGTTTGTTACCTCCACGCTGATTGGTTGGAAGTCGTCACGTAATCATGTTTTCCCGCCTCCACCATGGGATACCGCTCTCTTCCCTGAAATCAAAAATTAGATAATTTAATATCACGCTTTGTTACGCTTCATTATTGTATGTAGCGTTCTCAGAAATCGGCTAAGCAATATTTAGGATCAGCTGTACAAAACGGGAGTTTGCTTTAAGAAACCAACGAAGGTAAAATACCGTGGTGCTCTTAGTCACCACTTCAGATAAAAATATGAGATCTGTACGCAATATGAATCAATTTCATAATCCTCCTCTTGGCCCTTCCTTATTTGCTGTAGGACATCTTCACATCTGTCGACAAGCATATTATCCTAGGGCTAAACTAGTTTTATAACCGCGAGAGCTTATTGTACGGTAGACTGTAACAATTTCAAGAGAACATTCAAAACACCGTTTGTCATAAAGAAATTAGAAATTTAAATGAACCGGTCATTGAAGGACACCGTGATTATTGCCGTTAGGCCCTTATACACCGAACGCGCACCATTCATGAAAACGAATTACAGGAGAGAAAACTTGCCGCTGCCGAGTCCTCAGTCCTTCTTCGGATGGGAAATTAAGTGCGAGGAATTCGCTGAGTGGAGAATTAGCATAGAGACAGGAGGCGGCCTTAACGGCGGCCAATTTGACGGGTGGAGGATGAGGCCATTATAGCAGGAGTGTATAATGGGACCGCCTATCAATTATAACTCGTTATTGATTTTTCTTAAGTATCTATCGAGCATTAGAGAGAAAGAGGGAGGGAGTGGAGGAGAGAGGAGTGCATATAGAGAGAAGAGAGTGGTGGTAGATACATAGTTAGTTCTAAAGGTATTTAAGAATTCTTGCCGCTATTTGTCTGTAGGCGATGTTTATGTTCAGATAACTCCCGCGGTTTCATTTTGTTTCTGATATTAACTCAAACCGATGTTATTTGCTGCCATGAACAAAATGCAGGAAAAAACGTAGCTGGGTCTGGAAACGAAAAGATGAGAAACGGAAATTGTCCTGGTCTGGGAGGAGGGGCTCTAGTATAAGTATCATCTCACGTAGGATATTTTGAAGGATAAGGGAATTTCTATGTGTAGAACAATGATTTGTGTTTGAGGAACAATTTTGAATAAGTTTGCCCCCACCATAATTGCTACGTAACTTATTCGGCTGATAAAGGTGGAAATCTTTAAAAAGATGTACGCAGGTTCAACCAACATGGTGGACGGCCATGTTAGTATGGAAAAGTGTTCAATTTTTAAACAGTAACACGCCTTCTGTTATCTAAAGAAAGCAACGGATGCGACGTGGGGAACGTTTTGACACACGGCCGGTGGAGCGATGGAGGGGGGCAATTAAAAGGAATTAGATGGGTGCACCGTGTATCATTACCCTGTCCATTGGCCGGCCAAAAGACGTGCGAAGGAACTGCGATATAATTAACAGATAGGCGAAAGGGAAAATAAGAGCGGAATTCCTAAATAGAACCGCTAATTCCCTTTCCGTAACAACACTCGGTTTCTCCTAAATTACGACCGGACGACTGGAATTATTATTTTCAGAACGGCATCTGTAATTTCACAGCGGAGAGACTTCGCGGAAGAAAAAAAAAATGGTGACAATGCCCCAATTGCTTTACAAAATGAAAACTGAAACTTTTCCTTATATTTTTCAGAATTTGAGTTATTGTTGCGAATATTAATGTGAACAAGAATTTTTCTTCGCGAAACACACACTTGTTTGATACAACAATGTTATAAAGAAGTACTACTTTAATATCACATATCGAGTTTGTCTAACGATGTACAGTTTTCATACCTCATTCAATAGTCACAGGCCATAAGCCGAACAGGATTATATGAGGACTTGATTCGATTATAGGAAGCTAAAAACGCGGAGGCTGCCGAATGACAGTGAAGGCCCGCATTTCCAAATTGATTTCGGTCCCACCGAGAAACTGCCTTCTCAGTATTTCCTTATTCGCTGGGCGAAACATTTCCTCCGGAAGGGAAAAGGGTAGGAGATAAGGGAGGCGGGCCGATACCCCGGGTCTCTGGAGCTGACGCACTAAAGTTTTACAACTTCCCCCGCCTTAACGGACCAGCCCACCCCCCGCCGCCGGTTAACGTTTACTGCGCCTTGCCGCCCCCCCAAATAAATTCTAGGGGGGGAGGCGGGGGTGTCGCCATGGGCACGCCGCCTGTGGCTGTCAAATGAAAGCTTTTAGTACTCAATTTGCCAAGCCAATCCTTTTGGTAAACACACGCGGACTCTTTTCATCAGCGTCTACAAACATTCTGGACTTTGGCCTAACATATATTTTTCCGTGATAGCAATACTCGATTCACAAAAAGCAAGATAAGGTAAATTATTATTTTAGAATACCTGTTTTGCGATCCGCGAGGGGTTGGAATACCGTAGATTTCGTGTGTTCCTGTCTCCTCTCGCTGGTTTGGTCTTTTGCTAGACCGGTTTCGGCTGCTCGCCATCTTCAAGTCTTAATCACTTTTGGCACTTTGGATGCTTTGTGGGCATCCTCACTGCACTGTTACTGTCACTTGTACTGTGGACCACAAAAGCATCCAAAGTGCCAAAAGTGACTAACACCGCTACTAAAAGACCAAACCAGCGAGAGGAGAGAGAAACACACGAAATCTACGGTAACTTATGTTTCTATCCGTTTCTGGGAAGGTTTCGACCATCATTCAAATTCTTTTCTCTGTTTTCCGGTAGGCTTGTCTAGCCTTGTCTAGCTATTGGACCGAATAGCCGTGCGGAGTCAGATAATCGAACGTGAAAAACATTATTTTGTATTAAAATGTTATAGATTGGTAAAACGAGTCAGTGAGTAATAGCGAAGTGATAAGGTAACACTGCACACGCTATTGTGTGCACGCGGTTAAGACCAATTAAAGTAGAAGGGGGGAGACACCGGTGGCAACACTACCATTTACCAAAATAACTAATACTTTTTTTACGTGAGTTGCGGGACCGGGAGATATCCGTGAACCAAAATACGATTAGCTTTCCTATTTTGGTACTTAATACTATAATACATTTAATATATTTAATACAATAACTAGTGTATTGAATATTTAAATTTTTACATATTTTACTTTATTAGCAAATATGTTTGTTTCTAGGAACCATTTTTTGGGATGGCAATTGTTAATTAGGAATATAAAAATAGTAGTCTCGTCGCACCGGTATAAGGGTAAAGTTAACGTCGATGTGAAAGAAAAGTGGTTTATTCGCTTATTATATTTAATAGAACCAGAAAATTACCAATAGATCTGACGAATGAAGCTCCTCAAATATTAAGTGATATGATTATTTATTCACATCACGCATACTTTGTAGTCGTTATCATTATTAATATAAATAAATTATCCGCTGAAAAGAATTTGGAAGAAAGGTCTTCTTATTAATTAAATTATATAGGATTAAGTTATTAATTACGACTTACAAATATGAGTTATAAGAAGGGTAAAAGACTTTCAGTATTAATTCCTACCGGACCTCGCCTTTCCAAGTTATATATATAAGTGGGTTCGAAAAATTAATAGCTATGCTTTTTAAGGACTTTCAGAGTTGTTACCCTAATAAATTTCAAAGCTAACCGCTTGGGTCATTTTATTCCTTATTTATTTAGCTGCGATTTCGCCTTATTAATTATATAAGGAGGGGCGGATGCTGCTTTTATCCTTCGCTCGCAGTAATAACACGAACTTCTAAGCGGTTGCGTGTTATTTGAGCGCTGTAAATGGGTTTTCGGTACGCCACATGTTAACGAATTCCTTAATTGGATACAATTTTTTGTTGTTATCATAAGTAAAGTTTCAAGGAGTATGTCCATGATGTACTTGAAGAAAAACTTTGATTTAATACCCTTCTTATTCGAACAGGCATTTTATAATTAAAGATAAATTGGCTGTTTATAATATTAAAGATGTGTCATAATTAGTTCTTACAACAATCAGAGATTTAACAGTGCAACTAATAGGGCATTTATTGAATCAGGTCATGCATGTGTGGTGTTTTTTTAGAATCACGCAAAAAGTTAAATTAATTCTATTATTTAACAGCAGTCGAACTTTATTTACACACTGGTTCTTATATCCTTTTTATATTAATATAATTCTAACAAAAAATAGATGTACCTTGTGGGCGTGTTTAAATCACTATATTGTATCAGACTGATCTTGATGAACGTGCCTCCATTTTTAACTTCCTTGCCTCATTTTTAAAAGTTAAGGCGTCAAAGCACAAGTTACAATTAATTGTTAAATTTCTTCTTACACCTTATTTCTTATTGCATAAGAATAGGAAAAATATTTTAACTAATAATAAATCTCAAAGCACCGGACAGTTGGACACCCTGATCTCTAAGAGGATGTTTTGGTGTACATTTATCGCTCGACTGCGAGCTTCCGGTGGGGATAATTCAAGTGGTGACTATCCCGATGGGAAAGAGAGATTTTAAGACGGATGACCATCGCATGAGGGCCGAGCTTTCAGCGGGCCCACAATATTTTTAATTCCGTTAATTAGAAAAATGGAGTACCGCTATTAATCTTCAGGGGAGGACAAAGAAAAGAGGCTGACAGTCCCGATCGATCTGACCCAACTGTACATTCATCGAAACCCGTCATTGTATTAAACGGGGAATTACACATTCCGACACAATCTGGACGATGATAATTGCATTTCAGGATATAAGGCTCTCGGTGTGCTCATGAATTCAGTTTCCTTAGGAGTCTTGAGGGTTCAGGATATATATCACAAGGAAATCTACTCCAATTCAGGAGAAATCGTTTATACACTGGGAACTGGGAACTCGGCCCGCAGTTAATTTGGACGGTCTTTTGCGTTCGGAAAACTCTCGATTTAGGAACGTTCCGCTTCTCCCATGCCCGGAGCTCCACCGAGAAGTTAATGAGTCGCGATAATTAAGGCTATTCCTCAATGTCTGGTACAGCGCTGACTGTTCTAAAAGGAGGCCACTGTAACCGCACGCTCTCAGTTGTCGCTTCCGTTTAGAAGAAGTCTTTGAAACCTACTAAATAGACCTCGCCCAACATCTAAGTTACGGTGAGGAATAAAATTTATTCTCTAAGAACCTATTTTATTTTTTTTGAGTTAACTTAAAAACCACCATTCGCGAAGTTTGTTTCGACGCTTAAGCCCATATTGAATACTGGCGCGTGTGCGGGAGAAATAAAATGAGATCCGGCAAAGTGAACAACATTTAAGGAGAAAAAGAATCTGAAGCGCCGAGGTGTGGGGGGATTAACGGCCGCAAGAGAGGTAACTGGGCCCCGGACTCCCGCCCGCAAATTTGCGGTCGCGACAGCTCGATGGGATATCGCCGTGAGAAAGCGTCACCTCTAGTTTTTGTTTTGTTACCCTAACCTTAGGCATTTGAGGGGAACGAAATTCCAAATAGGGCCGCACGATTATGTAGTTTAATCCGAAGCGGTGTGGGAGGCTAAAGAAAATGCTACAAGTTATAAGGTAGATGAACTTATCGTATTTTAGACTTTCATTTGTACAGATATAAAAGTTGAATAAATATTAAATTTCACTAAATGTCTGTTTAGAAAAACGGTCAGTTTCTATCGACAAAATGAAAAAGCACAACCGGTAAATTCACAAACTCTTCGTTTCTAAATTCAGTCAAAAGTCCAGGAACATCACGCAGGCACTGAAATACAAAAGCAGCGTCAGCGACGGTTGCCTACGGCCAATAGGGCCGTAAGAGTTCGGCGGTCCACTGAATGTAAAGTGCTTGTTAACTTTTGGAAATGAAGAAAATGACGCCGTGGCCCAGATGAGCCGGTCGTGACCCGTTTCGAGCATTGTGCCTGCTATATAAAAGGGGGGGCCCCATGTAAAACTCAAACGAGTTAACAACCTCTGGAGCCGACGGCCACAAAGGATTCACCGGTAAAAAGAGCCGCAGGCCGAATACAGCCGATTCTATAGTCAAATGATTGCCGAAGGTGCGGAGAAATAAATGCATTCCAATTGCCGGACATATTCTAGGTACTACGGTGTTTTCTTCCATTTTATATGTAGACTTTTCCTACAATCTACTTTTTTGGCGAAATTATCGGAAATTATTTCCTTATATTTTTCGACCTTACACTTCACAGTAATCTTATTGGGACAAATAGGTTCGTTTAATGGTTTGGGGGTGCTCTTTCTAAACTCCTTTATACTTTCTCTGTGAGCATCGAAAGGGGCTGTTTTTCACAGTTCTAACGATGGCGGAACAACCTATTGACAATTCCGGCGACGCCGTGTAGTTTGAATTGAAAAGTACGACTTTCATTATTTGGATAATACAGCAGGCCATACGTGAGAGAGAGCCTGCGCTCCCATCCTATAAGCGAGCCTATTTTACACGACTCTAAATTTATCCGTTCAAATTATGCAGCACTTAATATTTCATGATCCTACCATTTCCAAGGCTACATTACACCTTTTTACCCAGGGCCGCTACTAAAACAAACTCGTCTTCAGGTTCGCGGGTACGGCCGGGGCCCGATAAAATCGGCATCACGCCGACGCTGAGCGCTCCCCGTCGTAAAGTTTTTGCCCGTTCGAGCGGTTAATAAAACTGGATTAGTATCGTGTGGGGAGGAAAGAAATGGGGGTTCGGAGAGTGCAGGTAACACCGGGAAGGAGGAACGTTAACGGCGTCGTCCGTGCGAATGGGCCATTGTGACCGCGGCGCGGGGGTCTACGTGCCAATTGGAGGCTCTTCTTATGTCGTTACCCAGGTATAATGGGACAAAGGGAACACCGGCTATCTTGGTATAAAGTACCACCTAACTGTGTGAAGCCACCGGTCGCGAAACAAAAAGCAAAAATAAAAGCACTATTCCGCGAGGCTGACACCATGTCTTGAAGACTAAATGTCTGATAGTTAATCAAATGTAAATGAAAACGCGACAACATTATTAGAATTAGGAAATTTGTTCAGTTTGTTGTTTGTCTAGCGATGAAATCCTTATGCATTAAATACACTTTTTAAAAAATGGGTGAATTTAAATAATTCAAATTTTAATCGGAAATTCTGTACGCAATCCTACTTTTAAAGATATTGTGAATCAGAGCCATTGGAGTGGCACGAAATAAAACACTAAATAATATGAAGGTGCAGATCAATAATTATGGATATTACTGAATTATATTGCAAAAATCCATGTTAAGTATGTCTATAGCGTACTCTCAAACCGCTTTTAATCATACACTTTTATAAAACTGTAGGATATAAATGTTATTAACGAATATTTTAGGGATTGGTAGAAAGAGAATAAATACGCCACCAGTCCTGTTATCTTTCATATGTCTAACTAAAGACCAGTATGAGTGTGAGCGATGGCCAACAACAAGCTGTAAATCGGCATGAATTTTATAATTCGCCTCAATAAAGCTCGGCAGTCAGAGCTTCCCTGATATGGAATTTCCGCGTGTTCCATGTCGGGCCAACGAGTCGCACATACCGTAGTCTGAAGGAAAAAGGTGTCGGACGCTCTTGTTTTAAACATTTCCGAACACAAATCGTGAGCTCTTCTTAGATCGGAGTGACCAGAGCCTTATGGGAGATCCTACCCTGCTATATCGCTCACTATTAAAAAAAATCTCTTAGCAAGAACAACGCCCCGTATTCTACGCAGCAATAAGTGGCAGCATTTGAATTGATTTATGGTTATGTACATCTAAGACATCGATACGGAGGCATCTGTAGGCATCCTGTTTTCTATTAAGATTACTTTCTTTTTTCACTATCGCTCTCTCTCCGCGTACATTTTATTTTTTCACTTAGGTTAACAAGCTCCAGACAGGCAGTCCTTAGACGGGAAAGTTGGAAGATTCCACTCTATAAATTTCTGTTTTATAAATTGTATGTACAACATTATTGTGTAAAGATTTTTTATCACAATGCAGTAAGCATTAAAAAAACACTCCCTCAAGAAAAGTTTTCAAAGTAATGGTCTATGTACAGTTCATATAAAGGAAAACATAATGACATAAGTTGCGACACCTAATTTTAGCCCGTTCCTGGACGATTACATGTCCATATACGTGCTAAATATGTTTGAGTCACACTTTAACGCGCAGTATGAATACCGTCTAGACGGATGTGACATACCTTAGGCCAATGAAAGTACAGGAAACTAAAAAATGATGGCTTTATGTTAGTTATATTAAACTGTATAAACAGATCTGAACGGTCTTGCGTTCCCGTATACGGAAATTTATTGTTCCGTCATAGCTGAAGAATGAGTATCAAATAAATGGCGAGGATACATTTTCTCGTAGGTAATTGTTCATTTATGGTGCCCATTGGGGCCGGCAAACTGGTCGGTCCGACATGGGCAAAGGGTTAGATCGTATCACGTCTATTTTCCGACTCGCGAGTTCCGATTCTATCGCCAAAGTGCGCCGGTTCCAGTCCCGTAAAGGTGCCTCGATAATTTGTTTGCCGGCCGGGCACGCCCATTCCGTTTGAGGGACCGATGCCGCTGAGGCTGGTAAGAACAGATCCGTACATATTATATTTCCAGAACGAGTCCGGTTCTCTCGTTCAAAACTTAGACCGCCTATCAATATTGCTAATAATACTGCATACATCAAAAATCAAGGGACAAAAGTTGTGTTATATTAATTTACAATTCCAAATAGGAATACAATATGGGCAATTGTTGAAGTATTAGGAGATAGGATATAGGAATAGATTTAGGTTACCGACGTAGAAAGAGCGTTGAATACCTTAACTGTCACATATTAACTCTTGCATACTAAATTCGAAACCGTTGTATTCCGGCCCAAAAACTCAATCCGGTTGGGGGACTACAATGCCGCCGACGGCCAGGCCTACCGTAAGTTGTTGGTCTGTTTCCAAAACACGTATCGCCAAAGTAGTCCGGGGCCGGTGGACTTATGTGGCGGGGGTGAGGCGCTGCTGATTACGGTACACGGGGAGGTACCACGACGACGACAGGCACTGCGGGACACTGTAAAGTATCATTTATGGAGATAAAAAGGAGCCGCCAAACACGACCGGTAGTCGGGCCGCCACCGTTCTGTCACACCGCTCCCGTCCCCTTCACTTCCAACCTTAGCATGTCATTTCGGTCAAAATAGAGATCTGCTTCTAACTGAATATCTTTGTCAATTTATTCTTCCAACACTACGCCACTCTTGCGCCGAAAGTTGGCGCCTCTTCGGACCGCGTTACCATAGTTTTCATCAAAAATACTAAGGGAAGAATGAAAACCAGCAAGTGTCGATTTCAGTTCTCGATTACCTAAACTGTAAGTTAATATTAGAAAATTGTGCATGGGTGACAATATTCAAAGTACGGGATAGATGTTCGACCAATTGAAGACGTTGCGCTTCTCTTATATGATTCGGCAAATGTACTGTAAATTTGTATAATTTGTACATGTTTGTGCCGTCGTAAATAATGGAAACGAGGTTTTTGTCGGTTTAATCCCGCAGCAAGCAATTGACCCCAGCGCGGCTCCACCCGTATACCCGTTTGTCACAGTCGAGGTAATAAGAGCGCGGAAGAGTGCGGGCATACCTCGGCAGGCAGCAGTGGTCAAAGCCTCGTGCCTCAATAATTCTCCCTCGGGGCCGGTTTCACTCTATCCCGGCCGGCCAGCGCCATTTGTTAACGGGCCGGGCGGCCGTTAGTTAGAGGTGGGATACCGAATGGAGATTGGGAGCCCGGGCGCACACAGCACGCGACACCCTCCCAACGACAAATTATAATGCCAGTTGATTTAGTGCACCGGTGCCTTCGTCGGTTCCCATTCCACACCCGCGTTTGTACAAATGCCTGACATATCCCTGTTACTCCTTAATTGGTTGAAGATAGTCAAGTGTCAAACCTATTCTGTCTACTACGTACAAACATAGTTCAACTATTGCGATTAGTAATTGTTTTTATTTAAGGTGAAACATAATAGGGCACAATATGCCAAAATGTATGATCTGTAAAATCTTATTCTTATAGTTTGTAATTGTTTTCTTCTATAACACTTTCTAAATTTTATTCAGTATTTGCTTCTGTTCATATAGTTATATTTTCTGAAAATGAATCGAACACTGAAGGTTGTAGGAATGAGGAAAATTTAGGCAGAATAATTGAAAATAGCTATGGTTTTTGCCTAAGAAAACGGACGACAAAATTGATTATTTGATATGAACGTTTAAAGAGTAGGTTTCAAAAAATATTATCCGCAATGCATGTTCTTTTCAGCGGTGCCAAGAATAAAATTTGATTGTACCGCCAAACATTCGGTTCGAAAGAGTCCTTTGATATGTATTTTTAGCAATTCCATTTTGGGAGATATACGACACATTTATTTATTCCAAAATAACAAACAACGAATTTCTACAAACGATTAAAAAATAAATGCAAAAAAGGTTAGGTAAATTTTCCGATTTTCTGTCTCGCAGACAGGATGCCCCATCTGTAACTAGTAGGTGCCTTACTAATTTACTGAAAGAATGTCTCTGAAAATAGCAAGGAACCGAAACCGGTCTAGCATGACACCAAACCAGTGAGTGGGTTCAGAACGTCGCAAGAATTATAGTATTCCAAATCCTCGCGGATCACCAGACAGGTATCGTAAAATATTATGAAAGTTCAGACCATCTGCTGTGATTAAAATCTCTCTCCAAAAGAATTTAAATTTTCCTTTTAAAATGCCGGCTCGAGAATAAACAAACGTGAGATAGCATCACAGTGCTGGCAGCATATTTACTGCAAAGACATTTTTCGCTTTCTAAAGCAGTTATGATCCGCAACTGTATGCTGGGAACCTTTTCGAAAAAAATTGTGTTGAGTTCTCCAATCCGAGCGATAATGTAGATTTGGTGACGGCAAAACGTTGAGTATATTTCCCACCAGAATTGTGAATAATAAATTCATGAATGTAGATGAGTATTCTCAACTTTCGGATGTATGCAAATTGCTTTGAATTATGGTTCTAAAAATTAGCATAAGATGGGAATCCATCATTGTTATTGTTTTTTTAATAATTCTATTATGGACGAAAGCCACTCACGAGTTTTCATCCTGACATTAGAATTTTTCCTTATTTAAAATGTTTGAATGTGTTAGTCCTATTGTCTCATCTTCACTCAAGGTATAATACAAATAATACAGGATATAGTTCTATTCTATGTTTTCAATGAGTGAGCGCCATATGACCGATTCACAGAAGCTTTTTTATATACTTTCAACCCTTGTTATAGTAAGAGTTTCATTTCATGCCCCGTCGTTTATGAAAAAGTCTACAGTAAAACTACTATTTCTTGAAAAATGTTTAATCTCTACACTAATGAGACAAGGTGGCAAAAAATGGAAGAAAAACCTCGAGTCACTGTTGGAGTTATGGGTATTTCACTGGTTCAGAAACCACAGTGGAAATGCTTGGCCGTTACAAGTATCGTCCAAACCAGTTCAACCGCGAATTAAAAGAAATAAAAGAATGCAGGTTTTCTTATTCTGAGAAAAACATGAGATGAAGATTTTAGTATCTTATAACTTCAGGAGTATACATAATCTTATTCCATTTAATTGGATCCGGAATAATTTTACAGTTTGGAGTTAAAATTTCAGTTTTATATGTATACGTTCCACTTTTCGGTTAAGAATATAATTAATAACATTACTGTCGTTTACGTGTCGCGTTCCTCTCAGTACACAAGAAAGTCCATACGTTGTGAGGGATACGACTCAATACAAAGGATATTCTATTTTCCATGTTGAGCGCGTAAATATTTAAGTCGACATAGCATTTGGTGTCAAATTGTTTCTGTCACCGAGATGTACAGTTTGAAGCGCTCAATTACTGTGAAGTTGTCTCTAAGCAAAGCTTCATTCTCGATTAGTTTCCTAGAAGTTCTTCCCGCCGCAACTCCAGGAAGTGGAAAGAGCTCAGAAATAATCCGCACGCTTCCTATCTGCAAACGCCTAGGGTCTAATAAGTCGTTAAGAAATTTGTGTCCCGGCGCTAACTCCGGTGTCGAAGCTCCCAGACCCTGGGACGGTACGGCGGCTACTGAACGCACCCCAACGCCAATTAGTAACCGGGGATGAATTAAATTAGGAACGGACTCACGCGAGACAATATAGGTAGGCGGTCAGGGCCTGTTAAACCAACAAGACGGGAAACAAAATATAAATTCAGAGTTAGACGGCGCAGAACGCTACTCCCCAAGTACACGTAACGAATTGTGCCTAATTTGTTGACCTTATTCCAAGATGAAATATGACCGTTGAAAAGGGGATTATAAGAACAATCCATTTTTAACAAAGAAATTTTATGTCACTGTAGAGCTCACGCGAAGTATTTACATTTAAAAGAGGAATTATTGTCGCCTTAAAAAAAATAACAGCTTAAGTACAAACTTTTTAAATTGATTGTTTCAAGATTGCGTGGGAGAGTGAATGTAGGTTAAGTATACGCAATGCGTTTAGTCCAATTCAACTGACTGTCTAGTTTAAGTTGAACTATTCAATTATCGAATACATTCAAAACTGCAGATATTAAAAAATCTCGTTGTGGAACGGTCTCTCCGGATTTATTCAATGACACTCAATGAAAAATTGTTTTTCACAAATCACTATTAGGAACTTTTGATTGTCAATAATAAATAAGCAGTTAGAAACTCGCAAAGTGGCAAATCAAATATATAACAGTAGTATGAACAAACTAAAAGGTATCAATGGAATTGTTGTGGCATTCTATTGAGCTTACTCCTTTTCCCCAGGGTCCTTATTTTGAAGACACGCGAGGTTCGTATATTCATGATGCCGGACGCTGAGACAAACAAATAATAAGGCCTCCCCTATTTTGGTTTGTAGTTTCCGTACAGTGAACAAAACATCCAAAGCAAATAAGCTTACAAATGGCACCGAAGGGGGCATCGTAAGTAAGGGGGCGAGGGGGGTGTAGAGTCGGGTTTTGTGGCCGGGTCGTTTTATGTCTCCGAGAGATTTTTATCTCCTTACACCGGACCAAGTCGCCCTGGACTTCTTCCAGTTTCCACTACGATTCCATTCTTCGACTATACTTTCCACGGACGCGGACCTATTTGACTGAAATTCAAATGCCGAAAAAGAGACAAAGTTGAGCTTTTTGTCTACTTTCTTCTTGGAAGAATCCCAAGACCGAACCCGGGTAAAAAAGATCCTGCAAAAATAAAACTGAAGGAAATACAATATGGGAATTTCGATAGGGAATTCTGCCGACACAATCACTCTAATAGATTCGTCACTGCGGTTATTACTATTAATATTAACATTATTTACTTCTACAGATATTGTATAATAAGGGAAAACATTACCTATGAATTGTTATAATACATTTTTAAAAAATAGTATTCTAAAATGCCTATTTTGCTTGTTCCGAAGCAGAAAGAGATATTGATTTATTTTATTCATCAAGTATACGCGTATTATCAAGAATGAACCTATTCTTTACTCAAATCTGATAAAAAAAAGAATGAGATATTCCGAGTGAAGGACAACAGTGCTACAAATTGTTCTAATTGCTGACGACTACCCTGAACGTAAATTTACATAAACTTATCAAGGGGGTAATAAAAATGGTAATGCGAGGAACTCATCATTGTACTAATCCGATTAGCATCTTGCCAGTAACGGCGTAGCAAAATAGACCATATCCCGTTCCGTTTCAGGTGCAACCGAAGGCACTAATAATCCTTTCACACTTCTCACGTAGATATTTTTATTATCGATCCAGCAGAACGCTTATTGTAATTGCGAGTTTTCGGTAAGAATTAAAGGAAAAGTGTTTTAACATGATATTTCATTTCGAAATGTGAACGTAAAGAAAGGGGAAGCTGTATGAAATAGTTTCACGGCTCGCAAAACAAGGGGAGAGGGAGGGCACTGAAAATAAACTACTCATTTGCAGATCGCAAAGGGTTTTGACTGGCTCGCCGAAGCAAGCAAAGCGAAACTAATGAAGATGAACTGTTGTGAAGTGGCTGTGGGCATTGAATTTTGAACAGGACACTCGAGTAACGTGCAGAGCTTAAGCTACCTGTAAAGATGGGGTTGATGTTCGTTGGGTTGGGGTATAACGACCCGACTGGAGCCGGCAAGTGGTGTATAATGATAATGGAGTGCCCGTCGCGCTTTCTCTCCCTCAGGAAATCATACAATATTGACCACTCAAGAACATAGCAGAGACCCTTCAGTTCGACCTCATCGCTCATTAATAACCCGCCGAGGGTCTTATTGAGTAATTTAATTTATTCCTCATTAATTCATTCATTTTATGAAGCTCAATACGGATAAATTGCCTTTTTTTTATTAATTTTAATATCGCTTATCTTAAGAAAATTCAGTTTGAGGCACGGAGGAGTCAAAGGGGCAAAATGGTGGTCACAGCGTCGTTTCTGTAAGGAATTGTCCGTTTTAAGATGGTAGGGTATTGAAAATATTTTAAAATAGGTAAAACAGTAGAGTGTGAAGTAAGGAGCCGAGCGAGGCGCGGGTCGGAGCCGGTCGGAGGCCACACCTAACCGGTCCCTCAAGGAGGTCTCCTCCTCCTCCTCTATTGCCTAGGTAACGAGGTGATGATGTATACACATACCGCCCACCTCACGCACACACGCGCCCACATCCAGCCTTACAACCCGCCTTCGGGAATCTCTTCTGAAGGTATTGCGCTCCACTAGAACCGCGTCTCTCACGGCAAGAACGAATTTTGTCTGATAGAAATTTAAATCTAGGCCCAATATATTCTGTAAATAGCGCTGTATATACAAGTGTTAAACTGATAGGCAGCGCGATGTTATTTCTACGTACTATAATCAATAATTTATCACACAGCATAATATTTAATATGTATAATGAAAGTTGTTTCAATCTTTGACTATTATATAGTTTTGAAAACAAAAGTCTGTGAGAGTCATAGGCAAAAAGAAGTATAAGCGGTGACCTCGCTAGTCAGGCTAAAGTTACGATTAGGGCCGTTGACCAGTAAAGAAGGGCAGGTAGCCGGGTCCGTCACCCTTCCACCGGCCGGGCTGTCCCTTGTCACAGATGTTACTTCCACTAAATTTAACCGGGGGCTACGGTAGTAAGCTTCGGTTTCAAGCCGCCCCACCAACTGAGTCACTGCCACAAAGGTTTTTTTTTGTCACCAAGCCATAAAACTCCAGGCAGTGGAAGTAACAGCATCGTTCGAAACAGGGCAAGCATAAATTCCGAAACCGAGAGTCCAAACTTTTGTCCGGACAAAAAGCATACAGAGTTCTGAAATTGGGCTTCAAATTACGGCCCTCATAGGTTTCAATATATTTCTATCGAATTGACCTCCATGACTGCCAGTGCAACGCCTGTAATCGAGTGACCTTGGCTCCTTGGAAGGCCAATGGTGATTTCTACGGCGGTGCAGGTTCTTTCGTTATGCGCATCAATCAGAATGTACATATCTGAATGTTTGCCTAAGGTCGTACGGATGATTCAAATTCACTGACCCATGCTATTTGGGCCTCAGGGATTAGAAAATACATCAGATTTGTTTGTTGTAAACTCATACTTGCTGCAAGATAACTGTCGCGTGCTATCATAAAATCCTGATCAGAATGTAATATCAGAGGTCCCGCTATTAAATTTAATTTTGTTAACTTAATAGTTTTTAACTTGGTCTCCTCAACGTCGACCTTATATGGTAGAATTTTAAAGTTCGAAAATATTCTACGCCACATTACGACTAATGACCCATTTTTCTCAACGAAAGCGAATGGGATCACATTGTTCAGAGAGTGAAAGGATGTCTTCTAACTGAGTATTAGCCGTTTAAGATATTTATGGAAAGGTGAGTGATGTCTGGAATGTCATCACTCTTGTGATTTCTCTTTTCTGTGGTCGTATACTGATATGATTGATATATCTCACTGGATGCGTTCGATGTGGGGTGTCTTGGCGAAACCCCATGGTTTAATACTGGCTTTGTAAATTGCGAGTTTGTTAGCTAAGGTCAATCATTAGTACATTAATTTTTTTTAATTACGATACGAAAAAGAAAGAGGGCTACCTGAACTCCAGCTCGACGGTTCTCAGTATGGGAGGCGGGAGATGCTGGAGGGGTATAGTCTCCGGGGGCGGCTGCTGTGGCCTGTGATGGTGGTGGTGCTGGTGGTGGTGGTGATGGTGGTGCCTGGGGGGCGGCGGGGGCGGCTGGGGGGCCCTTCCGGCCCGCCTGGGGCCCCTCCGCACCATGCACTGCACCCAGAGCAGCACAGCGGACACCAGCGCCGTCAGGCTCCCGATGTAGGTGAGCACCTCCAGGTCCCGGCTCAACACCCTACCTGCCACCACCAGGCAAAGTCCACTCAGTACACCTCCCAAGAACGCCACCTAGAAAATTATCAAGTCTCTTTAATATGATGTATTCCACGTCCTTATTCTTTGTGTAACACGAGCTTCAGTCGGTCAGGATTATACTTACAGGAAAAATAATTATTACGCTTTATATACGCTACATATAACTTACAGCATTATTTATAGAAATATATATTTAGTTACGTACTATCTTTAGTTTAATATACACTAAGTGTATCAGCATACTAGTATTATTAAGGTGGTTATTATGTTTATTAAATGAACAAATCAACTAGGCAAATTTAAAACATCAGTGCTCCTGATAATTTTAATCATTCTCATCAACAGTTGTTGCTTGAGAAGTTCTCATTATATTAATTTACCTTCAACACTTAAATGCTTGGGGCTTCACTCCGAAGGCACATTATAAAAAATGGATGGGCTTTCAACAAAAAGGAGAAATCGCTAAGAGCTCTTTACAGTGCGCTGGCTATTAACATGCCGCCGGCCGAACGAGTACATCCGTCATGTTCTAACTCTTGTATAATTCTATACTCCTGTACTTATTGCCGGAGTAACTGTTTTGAAAAGCGGAGTGCATACGGTGGTACACATCAGTCGGGATATAACAAGGGAAATCAACCGCGCGTAGAAGGAAGCGGTGGCAGATAAAACATTCTGATGGAATTTCAAATATTACCACAAGAATTTAACGTCTACGTGATTTCTGAACCAGAAAGGGAATACAATCCGGGAACTGTCTACCGCAGTCGTCTAACAATTCTAAGCACGGGTCAATAAACGTACGATCGGAAAGGAAGGAATTCGATGTATAAAACGTCGTATTTTTAAAATATACTAATAAATAATAGGCTTTACGACTATGAGTATGTAATTCAAATCGTGGCATTCTGCAATGATGTGCCCTGTAATTCCCGAGAGCAAACGTTGTGTGTGATATAGATTATTCGAACTCATTAATAACAGCTGAAGAAATTACAAGAAAAATGTTTTATGGGTTTAATTGAGCTCAAGGAAAAAATGCAGTTAAAATGGAATTGAGATCCTTATTTTATTTCGCGGGACTTCCCTCTCGCGCCTTGGATTTTTTTAATCAACTGATAAAAAAAATCTCCATTTTATTAGTGGAATTTCATTAAATTAAACGGAAAGGGAAGACCCTTGTGAGGAGGAAACTTATGCATTGTGAAACTTGGTCCTTTTTTTGTTTTTTTTTAAGATTTTAAATTCACATTTGGATCAATGTGAATTTCATTAGACGGAATTCTTCAAAAGCATGACGTCTTTCTCCCTCATAATGTATTATTATACGATTTCGAATTATAAGTACTAGACAAAAATTACGTCTTACATCAGGAATAAGAGAAGAGATCATTTCTCCTAAAATTAAAGGACCAATTCTTATGCTGTGAAATCTTATAGGCATCATTTAATAAGTTTGAGATCTTCGATTTTTAGAATTGCAGACCTTAGTTAATTCAAGCGTAACTTTAAAAGCAATTACGTACCCCCTTATAACTTTGTTAGTAAATGTTCTTCCTGCCTCACTTCAAAACAGGCACAGTCACTGCACAGGAAATTATATCTGAGAGTAATACACGCTTAAATCTAAGAGTAAATTACTTGGAAAGAAAACGCGACGCTGGAAACAAGAATTCCAGATTCTGCGTTCACTGCACGTGACTAAGAGCTTCAGACTTGGATTAAGAAAGAATTTATGCCTAGCATAAATCTTTTCATAATATATTCGTTCCAGTTGGGGACACCACATGTAGTGTGGGTCGGCCTGTCCCTAATAAACTCTCAGTGTGAACTGGCTCTCAAAGGAAGCAAAAAAATCCCTTTATTTTAGGAAATGACAGCTGAAACACTGTACTTGCAGTACTGTATAAATGAATATTATATAATATCGGTATTATTATAATGGCGTTGTTTTAAATATTATTTCAAACTAAGTATACATATAATTGTACTTATTCTCTATTCATCATAAAACGCATTTCATTTCCACGGTTCTAATTATCCCCTGTCTGTAAATGTTAAACCAGTGGAAAATCGTACTATACTTAATGACCGAAGCGTTATTTAATCATCGTTAATTAAGAAATTCAAAAACATTATGATTGGCGTTATTATGAGGTGAGACTGACCTGTAGGAAATAGTGGCAGAAATTCTCTAAAGCTACGCAGTGACCCCCGCAGGGCACTATGGTGACCGCCGGGTCCGTTCCACCGCTTACCGGCGTCACAGCCCTCGAAGAGACTGGTCGACTCCGCCTCCCATCTGAAATAAATAATAAAATTGCGGATGAATTACTTTGTTCCTTATATCAGACAAAAAATAGTCATGCTTTAAGAAATAATAATAATTTTAATATTCTCGACGACAGTTAATACGAATTAACTACATTTTGACTGATATTACCACAGGGGCCCAATACTGGAATTCTCCTACTCCAAAATAGGTACCCTTTTACTATAGCACACGCGTTGCCTCTCTGTTCTTGGTTAACATTTTTTTATATGAAATTCGACCTAAGTACGGAGAATGCGACCGCGTCCCGCTCAGAGGGAAGAGGATAGTTTTTGCCTGCCCTAAACAGTTTGAACCGACGAGTATCGCTTGTCGGTAGTGAAGCGAGCGTTGGGGAGCGCCCCTGTGAAATACTAGATGCCGTGTTTTTACCTCGGCTTTCGGGTCCAAAGACGGCAGTCCACTAAAACTCGGCAGCGAGTCGCGCCCCGAGTTTTTACGACGCGGTCTGAAATTCGCTCGAGCTCGGTCCCCGGCCGGCCCGCGGTTATATTGCGCGGGTGTAAAAAGTTTTACGAGAGAGATCGCCTTAACAGAGAGAGAGAGAGAGGCGTCTTGGTTCATTCACACCCGCCGGGAGCCAACTGGCGTCGCTGCGGCATTTGTCCAAGTTGAGCCGCATTTAAACCTCGCCATTTTCTGGATAACTCTATCAGTCAAGTCGCTGGTGAAGTTTGATTGGACTGCTAAATTATGTACAAAATATTAATTTTTCTTATACGAGGTAGAACGTTGGAGTATCGTCTGTTGGGTGACTTTCTGTTTCCTTTTGTGTGAGTTCTGTCTAAATTATGAGTATCGCAAGGAGGAGAACTAGGTATTCTCCAAGGAGGCAGTAATTTAAACCAGGGAAACAAATTTAGTCTAATATGTTTCATTTATTTAATTTAATTTATATTATTTAAGAAGGAAGTAAACCCTACCGCACTTATAACGAAATTAACTTTCATCATATAAATAGTCTTAATAAGTAATAGTAGTCAATAAAAGTTATTTCTTCCGGGGGGTATAAAATAACCTCAACCCTAAAGGGGCTTATTACTCCGGTAAGAGTTCAGTTAAATGACCATAACTTCGGACATAAATTTAATGTGGGAAGGATATAGTGAAGTAATGCGCTTGTATCCTGTGGGCCCGGAACCGGCTTATTCATCCTAATCAGTCAGATAAAATGACAGTTTTGTATAGTATCTTTTGTTACTTCAGTAAAACATTTATACCTCTACGGCAGAACAGTGTAGATTCTTTGGAATTAGTTATCATCTCTAAGCGGACGATTAGGCCTGTGCCAGAGGCCACGTTATCTCTGGACAGCCGGTTCCTCGAATATTACACTAAACCCCCCCAGGCGCTGGGTCACATTTAATCGCCTCTTTGGTAAGACCGCCGTTGGTACCTTAGGAAAATTCAACATCCCGTTCCTATGCGAGGACGTTTTTTTGTACAGGAAATAAAATATGTTCGTTATTTTATAATGTTTGGGAACAGATGGTAATAAGATTACTATTTATACAATATTTTCTTTAGTAGAACAGGATACGATGGTATTTCAAGGACCGAAAAATAGCGACCTGAGTAACGAGCAAATATTTATATTATAATTAATTAAGGAGAAAGTGTGAAAGAGTTGAGCAGTATACGAACAATCAACTTGATGCGGAAGCATTCTAGTCTATTGGGATATGAACTGTGTACTAGTGTTACGCTTATGAACGTTAGCGAAATGTACAATAGAGGTTTCTATAAGTGACGGTATAACTGGCTCACGATCGACAATCATACTTACTGTCTAAAACTAATTCGGTCTGTACAGCGACGGGGGGCTGAGTAGGTGCCGTGGGTAGGATCTGGGGCCTGGGTATGGGGGGCCTGTCGGCCCTGGTCAGCAGGTACTTGCCCGTAGACTCCTGGCCCAGCAGGCATCCGCCTCCGTCCAGCGTCTGATGCCGTCCGACTACCATTCCTCTCCCGTAACCGTCCCTGTAACCGACTCCGCCCTGGAAAAATCACAGAATTTCAGCTATACCAAATAAAGTATTATTTTCTATCAACAAAGAGACTAGAACGATTCGCCAAAAATCGCAAGGATTACGGTATATTATAAATTTAACATTTTCAAATTTTATTACGTGCTGACGAGCGATGACTCAACGGTGCCACAATTTCGAACCGAGAAAGCTACCTGGTACGCCCTGAAACAATCACCGGAAAGTACAAACGAATTTCGATCCGTAACAACAGGCCGAAACGAACCGGGTCGCCCCCATCCGAGGTAAATAATTCACGGGCGGGCCCTGAAAAAAGGGTCCGCTCTGGGGTCCCTGACAGGGATATATGTCCCAGAAAACTGGTCCCGGACCGGCCCGGGCCGCTCGGCTTCGGCAGTTAGAGAGACGAGTTATTAACGAGGAAAACACTCGGCCAGGGTACATTGCACCCCGCTCCTCGGAGACTGTCCCGTGTTATGTTTCACTGTCGTAAAATATTATTTTTATTCCACTAACCAGGGGCGGGTCTCGTCAGGCTGGGCCGATAAAAGGATCGCCGCCTGTAGTAAGATATTTATTAATAACTGTATTCAGTTATTGTACTGTCACAGTGAGGGGGTTTTACAACGCAACATTTTGTTTGACAGGTTTAATATCCATTGAACAAAAGAAATAAGCGGATTAGACACGGAATACGGAACCGATATTAAGATAGCAAGCGCAAAATTATGCAGCTTACTCCCTGTTAATTGATCGTATGTTTGGATACGATGAAATAGAAATAATTTCGTGAAAACAAGGACTGAGCTGTTTGGAACAGGACCGACGCAGAAAGAATAACTGACAGGCTTAGCACAGATTCTTGACATATTAGCCAAAAATGTCATACCGGTATTTCACTTATCAGTGCCACATTTTGATCTAGTTGGCTATTATGCCTAACTGTACATCAATTCTAGATTCATCACTGGTGTTGTAATATATTAAATACCTTGTCATTTTGACTACTATGAGACTAATATCTCAGGTAGCTTTGGATACGATGAAAGTTGATTGAACTTACCTCCCTGTGAGGGGGTTGGGGCGGAGGCGGTGGCTGGGGTTCGTGGTAGAAGGTTGGCTTCTCGTGAGGGGCCCCGGCTCCGCCACCCCGGGGCCCCTGGCTGAGCACGTGATACGTGTGGCTGCTCCCTGAGCTGTGAGTCGAACGAGAGTCTGAGCAATAGACATGGCCCTGGGTCCACGGGTTCCTATAACACAAAATTTAAAAATACAGTATTATATTATGTACAAATATTATTTAGGGAGAACAGGTTTTATAAATAATGAGAAAATGTGAACAGTAGTATAGTTATGTAAGATCAAAAGAAAGGACATACGGTTCTGGAATTGAAAAGATAACTTTATAAGTTGAAGTTTAAAAATAATTAATTTGTCCACCATTTAATTTTAAAAGCTTCCCAAATAATCATTATCGTGCCTGTATAATGGTCACAAACCGGAAGTGTGCTCAGAAAATTAGCGCATTATACACGAGAGTACGATTTAATTCATTAAATCCCTAATAAAAAATTCTAATCCCTTAGAGGCTATAATTCATCATTGAAAAAAAAGTAATTTATTGAGCTCCCTCCATTAAACCAAATTTACGACTCGAAGTGGAACCGCATTTCTGTAATACATCGCAAATAAAGACTCATTTGCCCAAAAATACGACGTATTTCGTCCTATAATGCTTCTACGAGCTCTAAGTCTATTATTTATGTTCACGAGGGTCATCTGATATATGAACTCATCCGAACCGGACCGAATAGGTCAGAAAACCTCCCAAACTGCTCCTCGGTCTGATTTATTTCTAACTTCTAAATCTTTCTACTTTTTAAATTTTATAGGTATTTTATATTTTATAAAACAATGTGTACGATTTGTATAAAATGGTATTGGGAAATGTTTCATGTTATGTAAAGTTTTTAACCAACGCAGTAGTTATCGTTATCTTTTTCTCGAGTGATTGTCAAGCCGACGTTCTCGCTTACTGTTATCACCAGTAAGGGGACCCATTGCGATATGTCGGAAGCTTCGCTACTTCTCGATGATAGACCCGCATTATAAATTAGAACCGGGGCCTTAATGCCTCAGCCAATTCTGCAGCGCCCGCAGGACCACTAAATTTCGCCGCGAACGGCTTGCGTTGAAAAAAAAGATTGAAGGAGCGGATTGCGGGCCCCATCGATAACGGGATTGGGAATCAGGGCCTTAATTGCGATACGGGTGAACGCCGAGCAATTAGCGGGGAACCGCACCGTCCAACGCCCCGCTGCCGCCCTACCCCCTTATTGCTCCAAATTATTCAGTCGTCGACGCCTAACTAACCGACATCTTTCATTCCATTATTGACCGGCGCCATTCTGTCCGACTCGGTTTGCGATATTACTTTTTCGTAAGTAATGGTTAATAAAATTTGCCGAATCCACTGTAGCGTTTGAATAAAGAACAAATAAAAATGTATCGACTTACATATAATGGTTCATAGCGAGGTACCGATTTTTCCGAAGATTGTATTAATTACGAATTAATTATTATTCTGACTGACCGACCTGTGAAGTATTGTACAATAAATATTTATTTATGTGTATCTCGATGTGCATCTCAGACACATCGACTGTGAACTAAATACGACCGCAAATTGTGTTCAGCTTAATGTCTAAGTAGTCTTCAAACAATGAAGCCAAAATTTGCGTTTCTCAAATCAATTCTATGTGTGCGTGGCAGAACTGCAATGTTTCCCATTTACACATCGCGTGAGTAAAAAACATTCGAAATGGCGTTTATCTCGGGCGAATTCATTCCAACTGATACCGTCGAATATTCGTCGCATTCGCCTTCGTGCCACCCTTCGCTCAAACTCTAACTTCTACCGGACAGGGTAAAGGACCCCGTGTAGCTCGGGGTGAATTTATACCCGCTTCGTAGGTAAGGTTTCTCTGCTAAATGCCTTCACGCTCCAGTTTAATTTACCATTTCCGTTCCGATCGCGGGACGACCACGCCTCGTGAACGCGCCAGCTAAGTCCTCCTTTCCCAGCTTACGTCAAATAAAACGGAACACACTGCGGAGTTACGCTAGAAAGTTTTGTAATCAGACTACCTTCGCGTACATTGCAAACAAGAAATGTGATGCGTCAGTGGTTTACAGTGTTATGGAGTAATCTGATCAATACGGAAGTGGAAATAACGATATATGAGGTTGATCTAATGTTTCAACCTATAGCGCTTCAAGTCAGAATTACTTCCCTTCTAAGATATATGAAGATTACTAGAGCCAACGATGAATGGATTTCGACATGAAATGGATACAGAACAGGCGTGAAGTTAGAGAGGAGCTCCTTCCGTTCTTATCCACCGTTTGGATATGAAGAAGGAATAACAAAAAGGGAATACCACTTTGAATGAGATTCAGGAAACAATGGAGCGTGGGCCACCATATACTCAACAAACGGACGGGACTTAGCTAGCCGGACGGGAGTACCAATGACGAATGTCCGTGGCATGTCGCCAGCCAAAGTTGGAACGGGACTACCAATATTAAAAACAAAAGAATTTATCGTTCCGAGCTTTATTACTTGTACAACATTTGTAACAATGCGCAACAATATTTTCTGGACCGCAAAATTTCGATTCGGATTTATGGTTAGAGTTTCTCAAATAACGGTAAAACTCGCAACAGAGAAATAACAAAGGAGGAGTATTAAGGTTTCATTATTCGTTTATAATACGCTTCAAGCATTGCTATCTCTGGCTACTTGTAGTTCTCGGGTATGTTCTCTTGTAGTTCTCTAAATTACGATAGCACGACTAGATTCAACTTGGAATTTTTGCTTCCATCGGGTGATGAGGGATAACATGACAATACTTTTACCCTGATATTCCGTGACGGTTGCACTGGTGTCCTTCTTTTTCAAGACAGCTAGAAACGTGCCAGTCAAATCCTGTTGGAATCTAACGGTGCCGAGCGATTTTATTTCAAAGCGTTAGTTTTCAACAACGCGTTAGGTTTCAAGCGACCATAGTTTCAACAAGCCCAGCTAGGCGTTACAGTTAATGAGTGCGCGGATACATTATTCTAATAGGAACCGGGTAATTTCGGAATGTAATTGTTTTTATACTGAAGTATGGAGGAAACTACCATGACAACTAAGCACCCATTCAGGTATTACTCGTCCACGGATCGAGGCCAAACATGGCATCGAAATCGAGTTCGTTAGGCGTTTTCTTTGTCAAGCCGCCTTCATATTTATGAGAAGGGGGTTTTCTTCTACATTGTAAATATGATTCATTTCCGTCAAATTACTTGCGCCGACGGTCGTCAATTAAACTGCCTCGTTTTTCTTCTCCCCAGATCCACCAGATATGATTTATATCCGTTCTTGGGCTAGTTGTCAATTAAGACTGGTCGGCTCGCCCCGGGCGGTCCGATGCAAAACCGCATCGTGCGGGGGTATCGTTAAAATTTTTCCATGAATAATGTCACGTGGTGTGCCTTGTTAAAAACCGAAGGATATGACCGAATACAAATGCGCTGATCTGTATTCCGGAAGAAGGAATAGCAATCTGGTACGAGGATCGGACGAGCGCCGTTCGGGCTCCCCGCCACCAACGCCTGCCCTCCTAACTTCATTACGGACGAACGGAACCCGGTTTAATTATTATCGAATTACACCGCAGCCAATCGCTTTTCAAATGGCTACAGTTCTCTTGAGCTGCATTTCTTCTCTTGATGAAGACAGGCTCTTTGTGACAATTTATTTGAAAGGTCTGACGATGGTTCCGTTTTACAGACCACAACCAAAAATGGGTTTAATAACTGGCGTTGTTGTATGTTCCACAGATGATAACCAGATGATGATGCATCGCAACGGACGTAGCTCAATACATACACAAAATATTGCATTGAATGTAACCATTAATAAATATGAGCCGAATTAGATTAACTGCTTAACCAAAGTCAATAACATTTATCCGTATTCTTCATTTCTATATTTATTTGCCGCGCAATGGATGAGTTTTTGCCGTTATACGCAGTATCTAGATTTAAACATAATTTAAGTTGCCGATAATAGGTTATGTGACTGGAAACAAAATTGCGAAACGTGAAATAACCAGCACTTGTGTACTAGGAACAGCGCCCATATTGTGAAATGGGTCTTCAAATGACTACATTGAACGCGTCAATTAGAATACTTTCGAATAGGTGTCTCCCGTAGGTATGATTGTTCCAGGAACCTGTACGGTATAGGAAGCAAGTATACTTACTCCAACCAGTACGTTACCGACCACCTAAATGACTACCATACCATTTCTCTGTGGAGCTACGGTCCACAGGCATTGGAGAGTTACCTAACGCTCGGCGTGGTCACGTGGAGATTTTACGAGCCTTTTAAACTTGACATTCAAAAACCCCTTCGGTTCGAGTCACAAAGACGGGGCCCTCGAAGAGACTACTTAAAATTCAAAATATACCCCAAAGTCAAATTTTATTAACACCGTTGCCAAATAATTTTTTCTCTCAAAACCATCTGCTGAGAACTAACGAGTTTCTCATCTAGCAGACCATCTGTTCTCTATGCTTCTTTCGGGATTAAGTTACATCTGGATGCCGTTCGTCTTAATTCCCACTAAGAAATTTTTTCTGTTCAATGGTGTCTGGTATGTTAATCTGTAAACCTACATCATATTTCAATTATTGAGTCATGGGAATACTCTCTTTACCATTAAAATGGCGGTAGAACGGCTCAAAGTCAAAGAGAAGCAATTTCTGATTCATAACATAGTATAAATAACATTAGATATGTGTCTGGAATTAGAATAAAATGCGAAACATCTGTTGGCTGGGTCATGTTACGAACTTGGTCTACAAATGACAACATTGTACGTCATTAATTACGATTATATATCTAGATTAACATTTTCGAAGCTATTATTCTGTAGATACAGCCTGTTTACTATGCTTTTATGCAGCTTCTCTGAATGATTTTATTTTGATACGGTTTGTTTAGGAATCAATGTTTTCCGATAAATTAAAAGGATCCGATCGATTACCCCGAGACACGGGAATTCCAAGAAATCTGGGGCCGTAAAAAATTGTTGGCGGGCGGCATGAGCGGGGGGCGCTAATGAAATCTGTTCCGGGGGTTCGGTCACGCGTTCACATGTTTCGCGGCCGGCTCCCGTTTGATGCCGGGTCCGCTTCAAAGGCGGTCCTCGTCGTCTCGGTGCGTCCTTTGTGCGTCAAACGTCTTCCACGGTCAGTTGGAAATGGCGCGGCCGCCCGGGATCGGGCGCCCCGCAACGCGAATCAAACGTGGCTCGACGAGCGAATAATGGAAACGTATCGGCGACCCATCGATATAATGGTTCGGAAATATCCGATTCCCCCGCCGGGCGCGAATATCGGTGCATTCCTGAAGGGTAACGAACAGCGGCGGCCCCCACCGTCAATGGTGTAAGATCCACAATGCAAATATCAAGGACCCACCGACCGAAAAACGACGCGTCTCGATCAAATACCGTACAGCATTCATGGGAAAGCCTCAAATATCTCATACTCGTTGAATGGAACCTTCCTTATATTTACATTCGTCTGCGAAAAATGTTTTATGAACTAGAATGTTAAAGGACGTGCAAATATTTTTTGGGAAGATATTTTTTTTATTACAAAGACAAGAAAAATTTATGAGAGCATTTACTCATACGGAGTGCCATCATATGTTTTTCATTATATTTATAAATATTCATTAGGGAAAAAACACAAGAAATATAATTTCGGAACTTTTCCGAAATATAATTTCCTGTACTACATTTTTTGTATAATTTCTTTTGTTTACTTCTGATATAAGTAGTAAATTATTATGACACGTTTAAATTTGTTATCACCCATGAGGAAACAACATTTCCAATTTATAAGCTTTCGTAATTTACATCGAGTAAATATTAACACCCATGATATTCCTCTATCTTTGAGTGTTTAATGAAGAAAGTTTCTGTTTGTAGTGTGGGACCGATGAAACTCTTAATGTTAGTTCCTATAAGGCTTCTGGAATTAGGATCGCTAAGAATTGTACTCTCGGTCGCGTACGGTACCGCGGCAGAACCACTGTCCTGAATACTTCAGACGCGGCGACAAGCTACAAAATAGGTGACCGGAACCGTCTCCTCTTTAAACTCCGGTAAGAGAAACATCCGCCCCGCTTTTGGTAGAGGGCAGAGTGCGGCGTTATTTTCACACCGCGCCTTGAGCCCGGCTTTGAACCGTAAACAAAAACCGAGGTTTTTTCAATCCACCCGTCTGAGAGCGTCGAAGAAGACAGCAGACGGGAGGAGGCGCGCCGCCCCGGATGTACAACAGCTGTTCAATTTATAGAATGATCCTATTATCCCACCGGGCGGAATAAGAGTAATGCGGCCGCCCACAGAGACATCAGACCGACCGCGGGTTGACAGCTGCGAATCCCCCGCCCCCCCGATTCCCCCGTTTCAAATCCCATGATCCAGCCATGATG
The DNA here is from genome assembly GCA_019843655.1 of Lethocerus indicus. Taxonomy (NCBI): domain Eukaryota; kingdom Metazoa; phylum Arthropoda; class Insecta; order Hemiptera; family Belostomatidae; genus Lethocerus; species Lethocerus indicus. The sequence goes on from JACDQD010000008.1 coordinate 16,950,708, forward strand.
TGGGCACCTCGAGTCACTGGATCTTCCTGTCGTTAGGATCGAGCTGAAGAATTGTGCTCGGCTATAATGTAGGCCACTGGTTCCAGCTTTAGAACATTTCACCACTTCCTTGAAAATATCTTATCACCATACTGAAGTAGTAAAAAACATGACTACGTACTGCTTAATTTATCTTTCTATTTGTGAGATTTTATGTAATCCTAAGAACGTTTCTTGCTGTCCTACCAAGTTTTTATTATTTCATTCTTGACGTATGTACACTTTAATTCACATTGTTCACAGTACGAACACAATAATGTTTCTCAACCTGTTGTACTGTAGGAAGGGCAGAATTTTCATTATTACATTCTTTAGTCTCCTTCTTTACTAAACAAGTTCTATTGGAACCGATGAGTGTTTAAAATTACATCGATGTAGGCTTTCGTCTTTCAACCGACGACGTAGCAATCAGTCAAGCGGTCAATCTTCGGGCTTAAAAAATATGAGCGAGGAAGAGGACCGGGACTAAAGTTGAGAGCGGAGCCAGTGGGGCTTTGAGCGGGAGGAGGCCCTTGTTGGGTAAAGAGGCCTGACCACTACTGAATAAGGGGGGCGGGGCCCGACAAAGGAAGCGGCCCCCGGGGCTATGAAAGTCCCAAGAAAGTCGGTATCGTTAGTAAAACAAGGAGAGACAACCGGCGCACACCAATCATTCGCTTATTACACCGCTCTCCCATATCTCCGGCCCACCTCCGGCGACGGCCGCTCTATCCGCGGACAGCATTAGATCGATTTAATAGATACATAATTTATTTATACATCCTGAAAAAGTTAATTCAAGGACAGGTCTTTCCGTGGTCGTTTACAACCCAGAAACAAGTGTGACTACATCTAATAACACTACAATTTTCAACGTAGTTTGTACAGACTTATGTACTGTGTAGGTTAAACATTTATATTAATATGTATAATAATTCATTGAAACTGGACACGATGCCAATTATTCCTGGCATGGAGAAAATGTTTCTTATAGTCTCGGTAGGTCTGTTTTTTCATAAGAAGCGATGGCGTCTTTCTCATTTTTTTTCATCAAAATGTCAGACCTAAGTGGATGTCAGGAATAAAGTGACGTGACGGTGACGAGCGCCAGACCACTTTTGCTAGGCCAATGACGCAGCCGGCAAAATATGTCTGGCTTCAGGTACAAATTCCATTTTAGACCGAGGCGTAAAGGGCTATTGGAATAACCGACGTGGTCCGGATTCGATAACACCGAGCGGCTCTAGAAAAGAAACTACATCTGCTGGATAACAAGTGGAGCAACGCGATCGGTCGTCGGGTAAAGAATGTTACAGGCTATGGTAAGACCCTAAATCAAGGGCCGTAGTTGTAGTTGTACGAGGTCCGACTATAGACAAAGTGAGCGATTATAAACAAACAAGACACGCCTCCCCCCGCCCCATCCCAGGAGGCGGACCCCCTTCAACACGGATTTCTCTTCGGTACCTGAGGGCTGCGGGGATAACGAGCTTCGGCCGAGGCCTCTCTGACCTCTTATAAAAATACGACCGCCCCGAGCTGTTTCGGCTCTCCTAGCCTTTCGAAATCGATTCGTCCGGCGACCGGTGAACCAGGAGGGGTCTAGTACACGAGTGTGGATACGAGTGCTACACGAAGACTTTTAGGATAGAGGTCACCAGTTTTATCCAAAACGGGTTTTATTTAAAATAAATCTGAAATGTGAAAGTCAACCTTTCATCAATGGTGACAAGGGTCCTTCTCGTCCTTGATATCACAGATTCATAGAAACTACTGATGTCAGTGTAAAAAAACGGGTGATGAACTGGCAGAAAACCGTTTGTAAATGGTACCAGAAGAAAGAAGGGGATACCATGTTGAAAGTATACGACTTGTATAGTCTGGTTACTATAGTCTGGAATATCTTTATTTATAAAACTTTCCACTGTTAAATTAAAAATAAAATAATAAGCACACTGCATGTCGTTCCTTCTCTAAAGTTGATTCTCCTGGAGAAAATTATCCGGTGATATTCAGATTGAAAAACGGACGGCTACCTGCCCAAGCTAACTGCGTGAGTTACACGCACAAATCACAACTGCTGAACGATATACTGGAGCTCTACTACGGCTCTCCAGGGACAAATAAGTATCCGTTAACTTGTACCGTCCCCCGCCTCACCATCAAGAACCTCAGCGAAACATTTCTTGCGCTCAATTCTACAAATGTTCCACACCACTGCTGATTTTAAAGCAGACAGAGATAAAAGACAATCTTAATTATGATTTCAACATCATTCCTTTCACGATAATGCTCAACACTTCTGTCAAAAAACTAATTAATGCTTCTAAACCTACCATTGTGCATATCTGCCTCGTTAAAGGGAGTCGTTTTTAAATAGTGTAACATGACTATATAATCCAAAATACTACACTCAGTCAAATTATAACGATGAAAATAATTTAAAAAGAAGAAAACGAATAGTTTGAGTATAACTCGGATGTTTAAAGGGCAGTTAACTCAGGAATTTATCGGCCCATTGTCGGGAGTTGAGAGGGGAAGTCACGTTGAATGGGAAAGAACAATATTTCTGCTGGGGCTTCACCATCTTTAATAACAAGGCCCGCCGGCCGACCAGGCTCCGGCGGGGATTTCTTTTATCGGGCATCGGATTTACATAACTCGCGCTAAACTCAAGAGTTGCGCAAGGGACAGACCCAGACAGGGACAGGAGAGACCCTCGGGGGGCTCCCTGCTGAGAGCCGGCGACATGAATCAAACCTTTTAAGCTGTCGACTCGCAAATTAGGGACAAAACAAATGGATTTTTAATGCACGGCCGTTGCGCAAAGACTTTGATATGCATTTAAAAGTTGCGATTCGGCCTGAATACAAAATAGAAACGTTCGTAAATCAACGGGAATATTAAGCAAAGAACGAATTAATTTACTTCAGTTGTCCTAACACTGAAACATTTGCTAAATCATAAATGTTGACTTCTGGAATCTAGTTATAGATTCATACCAGAAGGGAAAAAGATCTACATAGTTACATTATTATATAACCAAAATTATCAACATGAATAATATCTTCCGTTTAAAACAGAATTTATTCATCATTGATCCATCGCTTAGTCACCTTGAAAAAACCAGCTGGCCCAAATATGGAAATCATTTTTTGTCTCCTCGTCAAATGACTAGTCATGGTTCAGTGTAATAAACTCATTGTTATAAATAGGAATGACATTCCGAACGTTATAAAAATTATGTGAAAAAATGTGTAAACTGTTGTTTCTGAGACTGAATTCTTAAATTGTATACCGGGTTTAAATTTGAGTCATTCGCAATAACCACGTTCTAAATAAGTAGAAAATCAGTATCAATTTTTCCTACATAAGATTTTACATAGTTTAACGTTAGTAGTTTTAATAGAGCGTATTCAAAATCCATTCTGCCTATCAGCATTCATCCTCTAATAGGCGCGGGAATAAATTTCACAGAAGCATTATTCTCCTATCAAGATACACAGCGTTCATAACTGAGTAGGCATTGATTTATAACGCGTCCAGAGGTCAACATTAACGAGGCGAGTTTAAAGTCATGCGAGGACAACTGCATATTGAACCAGGCCGCGGTCCCGCCTCCTTTAATGTGTTATTGGATAAACGCGTGACATGGATAAGCAGGAAATGCAGAATAAATGGACTAACTGTTTCTACATTGCCTCTATAAACCCCGGCCGAGTTGCGCTCGCGTCCACTCCAACAAGGCGACTGAAACAACTGAATCAAGAGACATGCGAGCAACTGTGATTCATATCGCCCTATTCAATTTCTGTTCAAAAATATACGCCTATGACTGAAATGAAAGGAAGAGTATCAAGTAAAAAAAGACGGTACGAACTGTCAATATATCTGTTTTTGTGAAAAACTAGACATCTATTCGAGTTTAGTATTATAACTCCATTTCTATTTTTGTTTCTTGAGAATGTCGTGGTTTGATACACTTTTCACTTCATGTTTGCACATAGTTTTAGGTTCAGAGTGCTCCCACACGAGGAGTGACACTGGCAGTATATATATTAATGAATATCACACGTTTCACCTGAGTGTTTTAATGACCCGTAATTACAATGGTTTTTACAGTGCAATTAACAAAAGACCGGTCGATACCATCAGCGGTGTGAAGCGCGAGTAAATTAGGGAAGGCAGGGACGCATGTAGGAGCCGGGGAATCAAGACTCTCGAAAACGGGAGAATTTAGCTGCCAGAACAATGGGGGGAAATTGCAAAATGCGCGCAGATAAAAATGTATGCTTAATTAAACGAAATGGCTTTTTAAAAATGTGTAACAGGGCAAAAAACCCGGGTAAAAATACACGAAGCATGACCTCAGTCGGTGACGACCAATCAGATGGTGCATTGAATTCAATGATTGTTTTAGTCATTGTTTTAGTTTTATATTGCATGAAACATACCATATATTCAGTCCCTCTTTTCAATAACCTAATCAATATTAATAATAATAAGTGTGCAAAAGTCTGTATATCTTTTAATGTACGAGGTTGCACAGGGCGGGGATTATTATAGAAGGAAAATACTTTTTGTTCTTTTTCATAATGATATCACGTACGAGATCTGTTTTTAATAATGAATGCAAGAACATTAGACACTTTAATACAAAGTTTTATTACATTTGTAACTGTACATAACATAATTTGTATAAACGCTCAGCCTCTTCTGGCGCTATTCTTTACTGCATTCCTTTCAGTATAAAACAAATTTGTTTGTGTAGTAAAAACTCCTTCTTATTTGATCCTACGAATGATCGAATGAAAGTTGTTCAGAATTAAATAAATTCAGGGAGAAACATCAGGAACGGAAGCGAAAGCGGCTCATTACGCAAGGGGTTTTTATTGGGAGATAACTGGCCCGTGGTTTATGATGCTTATTCCATTTAATTACACGGTGTCGGTAATAACTGTTCGGAAGAACGAGATCTTTCCTCCCCCCCACCCCACAGCCACTCCTTCGGTGTAATAGTCGAGATTGGGGAGCCCGATCGAGAGCCGACATCAAAGGGAGCCGCTCAACCCGAGTTGTGTAATTTTCTAAATAAGTTCGGACCAAGTTTTTAAAATATACTCGCCCAACGTGTCCCCCTTTGCCGAGAGAACGTGCCTACCCGCTTGATTAATGTTTATCCGTATTGTGGAGTCTCAATTGGATCTTGAAAACGCCACGTTGTTTTATTACCGTAACCAATTTAAGTAGCGGACCCTCGCTCGGTTTCCCGACCCACGGACTCGCCTTCGCGCCCGTTCGTTATTTCAATAATTAATTACCGAAACAATTTCAAGTCATCTCTCTCTCTCTCTCTCTCTCTCTCTCTCTCTCTCTCTCTCTCTCTCTCCTAGCAAGGGACGCAACGGCTGAAATGCTCCATTGGTTTTTCCCATCGTCAGTAGAAAACGCAAGGTGATTCGCCTGGAACCGTGGAAATAATAACATAATGAACATAACAATATAAAGAATAACATAACCATGGAAATATAACGAAGATTCGCGGGCATATTGGGCCCAAGGTAAAGATTAGTTCGGTCCGTAATTTTTAAGAAATAGCCGCATTAATTAGTGTAAATGCAAAACTTTCACTAATGTGCCAACCAGACGGGAAAATAAACTAAGAAAAAACAGTGTGCTCACGTTAATTGCACTCTACATACAGTACAATTACACACCGACGTGTAACAGCAAACAACACCCCTCACTAGCATAAGGCATTAACAGCTAGCCCAAGGAGGTTCTTGGCCCTACAAGGGGTAGACACAATGCGATCCTTTCTCTGGATTTACGGTCTTTAGATCTATAGAAATCAAAGCTATGAGCGACCACAGGCGAAGGCAGGTAGAGTTCAATGAATAACATAAATGTGTATTTATTTATTTCATTTATTCGGCCGTCCAAGGGACGGACACGACAGGCCTCCATTGTCTATAAATAAATGGGGAAAACGTTTTGAGGCCAGGCTACAGCGCGCATTTGTAATATCGACAGGTATATTCCCAGATGGGAAATACGCCAGCGATGCAATCAGAAATCTAATCAGATCCGCGACGTCGAGCGTACACGACGGCACCGATATATCGGTACACCAACTTTCCAGCCATTCCAAATGTAGTTCAAAAATATATGCTGGATTTTGTTTGTACGGAATTTAATTTTTAATCTATTACATACTGTCTCTCACTAACTTATCCTTCCATGCCTTAGCATTTGCGAGGGGTGTTGTTCAGCATTGATTGTTGGCGTGTTATTGTTCCTTATCTGGTGCGCAAATAATGTGAGCGGAACCTATGTTGCTGTGTAATTATAAATACTTATAATTGTCCAGAGAGCACTTCTTCAATAGGGTCACTTTCTCATTATTCAAAAGTTATTTGTGTACTTAAAAGCGTTAGTGTGACAGGATGCTCCATCGGTAGCCCACGTGAGTACCTCATTATATTACTGACGGAATGCCGCTTAGAGGGCCAAGAGACCGAAACCGGTCTAGCCGAGTACCAATTAGGCCAGTGGAGTTTTTGTTTATTTGTTTAATCTTTCCAATCCGTTCGGCTCGTTTTGAGCCTCCGTTCTCATCCCGACATCCTAGAGGGGCTGCTGAAAGTAGGAAGGAAATCGTGAGCGGCCGAACATATCCTACGAGTTGAGAAGCACAGTTTCTCAAACGCGTCCCCGCACGCTGCCAACTCAAAACTGGTTTTCTTTTCTGGCCCACACGATGAAACGACCTCGCAATTTCCGACCGGCGAAAACGCTTCCGACAAACGACAAATCCCAATTTAAAAAAAAGTTGGCTGCCAAAGGCCCGGATGCGGCGAGGAGTTCCGAAAGTTAATCAGGCGGCCCCTCTGAGGGGACGGACCCTTGTTAACCGCTTTTGACTAACACTCCTGTCCTCCTTTCCCCTAATAACTTTTCCCCCTCCTCCCCTACCGAAATGAATCGGTAATAAACAAAAGGCGCCCGGGGGGGGGTGGCGAGGAGGCGGGAGTGAACCTCACACCTGACGAGCTTCTCACAGGTCTGCTCAAAGCCCTTTGTGCCGTATTAATTAATATCCGAATTGACGACGCCGCAGCCTCACTCGGGAGCCTACCGACCGATTTGTGTCGGTTATTATACGCTCCGGGCGACAAATTGATCCCGATAAAAGTTTCATAAACCATTAACAGCGTATTAGTTATTAAAAAATAGTTTTAAAAATGCCCAGTAGCTTCAGAAGAAAAAGTACATTCGAAATATAATGAATTTAAATTTATAAATTACAATAACTCGAAGATGCAGATCTGCACTTTTTTCATTCTACCAAAGGGTCATACATGTCGAATGTTCATGAAAATTACTAATCCATTACCTAACCATTATTTATATCTATGAGTTCGAGGTCTTTTGTATTTTTCTTTTATATCTCTTTCGAGGAAATATTCAAGTATATGGATTCATATCTTGGGGATAAATACAATGAATAAAACGTTACACTCAAATCTACTACGCTGAGACAATGAACAAGAATTCCGTCGTTATTTTATAGACGTGCTAACAACAGAATGTCGTTTGACCAACGCAACATCACAATTAAAATCATATTAAAGCGGGTACAGTGGGGTGAATCATCGATTTAAGGCTTTTTTTTCTTTTGTTCATTAATAATGACACTGGCTCGTTAATATGTATGAGATGGTCGAACGACCGGGCAATCCTCGAGGTGCCGGATCCTCCTGATTAGATCGACGGGGCTTGGAAAAAGTTAATCCCAACTTACAAATAATAAGAACGTGACCGGGTAAGAAGAAACCGAGTCGCCGGTTCGGCGTCTCTCAAACGAAATTCCCCCCTCCCTCCCTCCTTCGCCCCTCTCCACACCCCCTCCGGCGATAATTTACCGCCGCACCGTATAATTTCACCGATAACAAATTAAGATAGCGGCCCGAGGCCGCGGGATGACAGTTTGCCAACGCCCGGCCAATATTCTTCGACGCCATTATTCTTGGACCGAAAGAGATACTGGGGAGAAGAGCGACTGGGAGAGACTTTATCGGGTCCGTCCCGATAACATTTCAGAAAAAGACAGAGAGCTCAAACGAAGCTAAATGAGGCTCGAGCAAAGGCTAGAAATTTAATGGAAGTTGAGAAAACATGCCGGGAATAACATAGGAGAAATGTACTTCGATTTGAAAGAAAGCAGTCAGGATTAGTTTAGAAAGTCGGATATTACTGCTCATACCTTCTCTCATCACAATCCTGTCAATGTACTATGACAACCTAGATCCTTATTCATATATCATCATATTATCATATTATATAAATTCTAAATTTTATACAATTAAGTTACAAAGTAACACTTTGCTGTGGTTATTCAGAAATATTGTACGCACTTTGAATTGAACTGGTCTATAAGGGGAATAATCGAATCGGCTACTATAATTGTAGCAATTCATTTTGGAAATGCTCCGGAAGTCTTTAAAGGAGAAACTAAGTTCGGAAATTTATCGAGGCCCTTCAGGTTTAATGTAGTTATTACGATCATTTGGACGTATAGCATTAGCTCTAAATATATATTCTATAATAGTTATAGATTTCGTTTCTGAACGCAATCGTGTCTGATATACGATAATACGGGGGTAAGAAGATATATATTTCGGAACATTCGAGGGAATATCGAGTTCGAATATCCCTCCCCAGTACCATCATCAATAAATTCGTCTTGCATTAAAAAATGAAGAGGCTATTTGAGGCCAGACGAAGGGGAGGTAGCACTTCCAGTACGCATAAATCAAGAGTTTAGAATCTCCAATAAACTCCAGATACGTTGTGGAAAACGTTTTAATATATTTCTTGGTTACCGGTTCCCTTTTTCTATTGAGTGAGGATATAGTCTTCGTATCTAAGGAAACACATCAGAAAAATTGGCACACCAAATACGACTGAGGTGTCACAACTCAAAATTAAATTAAAGTTCTAGGTCCTGACTGTTAGAAAAACGAGATTCATCCCCAACTATTCACTACGTTATCTCTAGGGCAGATAGGGGCTACAAATTCAATCAGAACGTGAGCGCACTCGTTTGACATGTGATGTAACTTAATTCACACCCGGCGAACAAGCCCCCCCCCCGGACAAGGGACTGCTATGACGGAATGTTGATTGGAGAGATCTTGATATAAGCAGCCGCCACCCGGCGATAAGACAACTTGTTGCGTGTCACTGGGCGACCGGTGTAATTTCGCGGCTATCCCTCCCGGGGGAACACAGCCGAATTAATACCGTGCATTCCTCCAGATGTAGATTATTCAGACGGAGCTGAACCGACAGGAAATAGTACATACGGCTAATTTCCATATTATTTTGGCACAAGAATGTAATTTTGAAAAAATGCTCGAAATTTGCTTTTATGCATGGAAATATTCTAATGAGTACGTTGAAGAAAATTAGCTGTTCTCTTCATCAATTGCAAATTTGAATTAAATAATTTAATGTATTAATACATAACGGCCCCAGTTGCCAATTGCGTTATATAAATAACGATTTAAAATACATAAATATATATTAATAAACGTCGTAATTTATAAATGATACTCTACTCGAAATTTAGTATTTTTTAGATTAAGTATCTGGTTAGAATAAAAACATAATTTAATCATAGTAACCTACGTAATTAGATAGATACCATGCATATTCGGTTGTCTATATTCATAATACAAAATTTAAACAATAACTTCTTTAGTATAATGTCCAAAACGTAAAAAAATCTATAGATTCCATAGAGGCATTGTCGTCATTCCAGATTATTCAGATAGTTTTTGAAATAGATATATAGATGGGTGTAAATTACTAAATAATTAATGTTGGTAGTTATTTTTAAATGGCAATAATAGTCTATTACAATATGAACTCACGGGCTCATCGCATGACAACTTGTTTCAGATAATTTGCGAAGAATCCGATTTTCTTTCTTTTCTTTCTATTAGGGTTCCGGTTATTCCGGTATACCGGCATTCCGCCAAGGCATACCGAACCGACGGTTTACAGCATTCTTCCCCGTTTCTCTTTTTTAGACCCCACCAATCATAAAACAACGTCGCATTGGGTCCGCTGCAGCAGTAGCAATTAACTTGCCGCCGGTGGATGATGCGGCCGGGTTTAAAATAATTAGAGTTCCGCCCGTGATCGATGGCCGGTGGTTCTCCTTTTTTCAGGTTTCGAACTCGCTCCGAAAAGGCAATCGGACAAATGAGAACAGGGAGTTTTTAGGGCGCCAATTGAACCAGTAACCGCGCTCCGATCGGGTACGCCCTATCAGCGTAAAACGCGAGGCCGTATCGCATTATTGCGCGAGCGCCGTATCGATCATTATTGCACGCAAATTTATTTTTCAATAATAAGTACTAATTCATTTTATAGCATTTAGCTTACAGGAACTGTTGTCTGAAATATCCGAATAGCAGAATTATTAATAATTAGGTGAAAGAGCCGACGCTTAATCTTTAGAATTAAAGAAACTTATGAACATATAACAAAATGTAAAAGAGACAATGAAGGATGAAGGAAGTTACGTAAACTGAACATTTTATGTCGAAGAAAAACACGAACCATGGAAATCCCCCCTGTAATTTATACATCGAACTATGCCTTAAACAAAGCTTCTGATGATCCTGAATGTAAGTTCCATTTATAAAACTGTGATAACTTACGAACCCTTGCAATTATATTGGGAAAAACGTTGAAGAAAATCAATATCTCAGTTGAATCTTAAATTTTTTTAATCTATCGCATCGCCCTATTTAATGGGCCGTAACGACTGGAGATAATGAGTTTAGATTAAGGATTTACATCCTCCATAAGTTACCGTTACTCTAGGCAAGTGAAAGCCAATGCATAAATTTGAATTCATTAGTCGGTCGCCTGAATGTAATTCATTTGAATAACTCTAATTGGCAATGACTTTCAACGATGACGGATCTAGAAGTATATGTTTACTTCAATCTCACAATTTTTGCCCTGATTTATATTCAACTGAATTATATAATGAAGGGTGGTTTACTTGTAAAACCCCCGTCTCCACTTGAAGTCCGACTCGAAAGCTGATTTATTATGATATAACGGCACTCGATGAAAGAAAACAAACCTAAACAATCTTTAATTAGATAAATGGACGGATTCAATTAGGAGATCTCCACGTTTCACCCGACAAGGTTCTAATTAAGTAGATGAGAAGTATACCAGAAGAGACATAAAGGCGATTTCATTTAATAGAGATTATAAAACAGAAATGTTATTCAGTTGCTGAGAACAAACTGGGAAATCAATAAATCGTTGCTTAAAATTTACCTTATGATAATCTTATGAGCAACAAAAATTTAAAAAAAATAAGAATCGCCAGCGATTTAAAAGCAATGAAGCGAAATCTCAAGTCCCTCACATAAAATACCCGTTTTTAACGGATAATAATCTTCAGGAAAAATAAAATAAAAAAGCGTTAGCAGAATGCTCCGAAGCTTTGTTAGTTAAGCTTTCTTAATTGGCAAATTTTACCTGTGAACTGAGGGGTGTGGAGCAGATCTGTAGGGGCCATGTCTGCTCATAGTGTAGCATCTCGGTCACCAGCTCCGACCACCTGAATACAAAGTGAATTAGAAGAGAGAACAGAGAAGTTGGAATGAAGACGTCGATGAGCATATCTGAACGATCCAAGTATCTATGTCATGTGGTCTGAAAATACTAGGCGCGCGAAATTATATTTAGCCTACGTCAGAGATTTGATGACCTCACTTAATTAAAATGTCAGGAGATATATCCTTGTGCCAATTCTTAAAGTTTCTACAGCGATTACACACGCTACGCTCTAATATTTATGGTATTGGTATATAATGGAACATTTTAATCGAAATCTGTTCAGCCGTCCAGGCATCAGCTAGGCTGCTGCTATGGTCAGGAATATTAAGATATACACAATATCCCGGCAGTCGAATGCGGTAGTAAATGCACAATAACTGCCACATGCGCGCCCATTAAATGATAATGGAAACATCATAGTTATTTTGGAACTAAGCTAACCTCAACTCAAATCCTTTCTGCAGACGAGAAAGGATATTTAGTCACGCATGATAAACGCATACTACGAGTGGTTTAGGTTCTCTGTCGCTAGCCGTGGATAGTGACTGTAGTCAGAGTTAGACCAGCGGCTAATACACCATGCGAACTAGTTCGAGACTAGTTAGTTCAACTTGTGCTGCGGGACTAATGACCGCAGACCATTAGTAACTGTCCGACTGGGCGACGTCAGTGTCCCCCCGAAGAGCCCGGAGTGAACTTGACAATCCCGGCGCCATATATTCCCATTACGCGACGAAAAAACCGAGAGAGATAGAGGGCCCCCTTCACGGGTGTGGAACTTAATTGAAAATAGCCCAATCGGAAAACCATAAGATCATCTTGTGCGAGTAGAATGGGACCCGAGAGGAATTAAAACCGAGAGATGACAAAGACAAACAGGTCGAGTACTCGGAAACGAGATGAACGGCGAACGGCCAGAACAATACCGAAGGTTAAGCCAACACAATTAACACTAATAACTCAAGATGACTCTACAACTATTAGGGAATGGACTCGATTAGTTTGAAAGATTTAAGATAGACAGATATCCGAAGCTCTCGGCATCAGCGTAATTGAGTTCATGTAAGGCCATTTATAAATGTCCGAAGTGATCTAATAGAAAGTACCGCTTTCTATAAACCTAATTCCCCGCATGCGAGACAAAAAAACAAGTTTCTTGTAAGTACTGAAAAATAATTATTGAAGTACACAGCTCCGACTAATTTTAAGTATGTTGTTTATAAGTCACGTCCTCATCACATATCATCGCCAGAACACAATTAATAATTTCCTTTCGAGTACTTTTGTATAAAATCAGGTGGAGATGTAGAAGACATTATAAGTTGTATAAATGAATCAATACCTGGTACGGAATGAAAAGTATACCGAATTTCCTTACTATTATGCTAAGATTGCTGTAAATGGTCAGCACGTGATGTTAAAGTACTTGTAATAATTGCAAGTGAAGGATCTGTTACTTAGTTACTGGATAAAGTGGCGTGGGTGGATAAGCGTCGGCAATTATTATGAGCATTTACAAGGTGAAGCTATTCAACACCGAGATCACACCATTAGGACAGTTGCCAGGACCATTAAACAAATTATATTCAAATATTTTGACAAACGCGTGTTACCACACCCCTGGTTATTGCTCTTAAGCGCTGCTAAGGAAAATGAAATTGGCAATGTGTGTAAATTTCATTGTTACCGTAACGAGATTATTATTATTGCTTCATCGTAAATAAATTTTAAGAAGAATGATTCCGTTACACAAATGTATTGAGTCCTTTTTAACCGAACAGAAATATGCTTGATCAACATGAAATCCGTCCAAAATAGTTCACCATTGTTAATCTGTGGTTGTAAATCCTGGAGATAATTAGACATTCCGGGCAGTGTGAGAGGCCATAGTCTCAACCCCGAGGATCCGCTAAGCGTACGGCATGATCATTGTCATGAGCGAAACACTAGTACCGACCACACCTTACCCGAGCCCGATACGAATGTAATTGGCGGCCCCGGGACTCGTGTAACAAATTATAATTGTCTCAGGGCGGAGACGGTTTGAGGAGTTTGAGCGCTGTGCGGGCGATACGGTGGAAAATTATAGCGGGTTAAAAAACAGTCGCTCTCGATGGGGTAAATGCTTCCGCAGATTCTGGCTTATAGGGGCTGTCCCACCGGCCTGACAAATTACTTCTGTCGACCAAGGGACTCGGTAATAACGAGTCCATACTGTGCTAAGCATTTCACGACATTGTCGAAGCTTTTGTTTTAGGCAGGATCGTATAAATTGTGAATTGAGTTGAAATTAATTATATATTAAAGTAATAAAAACCTACCGTTTAACAAAGCTACCAACTGCGCATGCCAAGTGAAGACCCTTTCTGTTATTGTAAATTTTAAAATTGTTTATCCATATTGAAATAGAGCCGAATGCGGGTACAAAGGAAAAATATACGCGATACGCCGGGCCTACGATAAAGGGTTAAGGATCGGTGCGCAAGAGAACACAAAGCGGTTATAATACAGACCGATACTTCAGAAAGCCACAGGCGTACCTATTGAAGACATGCCGGACCGCAAAAATGCGTGCTCAACCTTCAAAGAAACGCAAGTAACAGCCCTCCTCGAACTCGGTTCTTGCTTTTCTTTTTTGTGGGTTTCAAGTATATATGTACTGCCTCCGTGGGCATGAATCCTTTGAGCATTCTACTTCGAACGAATCGAATTCAATATGGCGACCAGATCTGAAAAATTCGCTTACGCAATTCGAGACGTAAAATATATTCTCATAAACATGCAGTGATGATAAGGTCCACTGTGACAATTAATCGTATTAGGGAGTCATCGATTGCAAGAATGCGGGGTTATTTAATCGAATTGTAGGATAATCAGTATTTTCAAATATTTTCTCCTTTTATAAAAAGAAGGCACGTAACAACTAGTATGGATACAAAAACCCGTTAGGAGAACCGAGTATATAATGGTAACCGAATTTAAAAAACAGTTGGTTAAAACGTCGGCCGTCTCTACTCGAGTCGAACAGGGCCATAAAGAGTCCCTGAGATCGGTTTTCTCGGGCGCTCGCCTGCTCGCTTGCTTTACATTAGGCCGAACATTAATCTGGGGGCCGGCGATGGCTATTCGTGCAGGGCTAATTTCAATTCTCCCGATCGCTTTCAGCGGGAGGGAAAAAACGGGCCCGGCGCGGCGGATTGACGCCGGCGAATTGAAGGGGGCCGCCCGGTAACGTGGATTCACGACCGGGAAGTCTGCCGCCGTCCTCACGGCTCGTAAATTAAACCAGCCCGGGGTTAATTATCCCCGAACACGACTATTATATTAAATGGAGATGTTTCTGTTTCGGCCCGGCAAATTGTTTAGGCGTGAGCGGACAGAGCGCCGTTTTAAAGAGTACCGGCCCAGCCTGAGGCGTTGCCATATTTTTAACGAGAATAACGTAAGTGCAATCTATAAATAAGGAACGCCGCGATTTATGAAATGAAGGTCCCTGAGGAAATAACAAGTGTTACAATTTAAATTTATTCATAGTTTGAAATCTCTAGTTCCAGTCAATAATTGGGTTATACCGCGAAGAAGCGTGTAATTAAGTCACAGATTTCAGTGTGTACAGCGATGTGGCAATAAAACTCAGAGCATGTCCCTAAGTAGTTAGCGTAGTCCAGACTATTATCCCAAATGACTGTCCTATTTTTCACGAGCTCGGATAGTACAACTTCGTGAGTGCCATCCCCGTTAGTAACGGTCCGATAATTACTACCGATTATGCATTCTGAATCGCTGGAACGACGAAAATGTTGAAACATTGAAATCAATACTTAAACAATTTACTGCAGACTGATGGTGAGTTTCGATTCTACGATACCTAAGATGTACCCCAGCGAAAGATAATTACCCTCGGGTCTAAAAATAAATGTGACATTCCCCTTACAGGAAGGACATATAGTCGGACGAGACGAAAAAAAAAATCTCGAAAAACCGAAGGCCAATGAACCACGATGGGGAACCGGCGATAGGGCGGGCGGGTAAACCGGTTGAGGTGCAATAAGTGAGTCGGAGAGGAGAGGGACCCCCTCGGCTCGGGACCGGGGCTAAACGTGCGAACTGTCGGCCAATTTCAGCCGGCCCCGTCCGCGTCTCCTCCATTCGCATTCCGTAAATAGGCCCGTCCGACCGCTTACTAAGCCCCACTATATCGGATATCGGCCGGCTTTCCCACTTCGGCTTCCTAGGTCGCACAAAACGCCGGTTGTTTTAACCGTTCTGTAGCAGATTGTATAAAATACACTTATATGGATGGACAAGTTGTCGTTTAATTCTCGTTTATATTTGCCTTCCGTCGTCAGTAACTTATGTTAATCATTCAGTCGAATGACAAGAGTGTGCCCCATTAATTTCCCTATTTATAATAATTTACTCGTGCGAACAAAGCTCTCATAAGCAGTACAATAATACATAAGCACTCTTACTTTCTGATTATATTTGATGGTCCCCTAGTAACATCGGTCTCTTCCAGTTTATAATTCAAAAGGTTAGAGAAGAAAAATTTGTTTACAACAATATAATCTATTATTCTGTTGGTGAGTTACTATTATTAGTTATTTAGTCATTTTGAACTTTCCTCTTTGAGTTCTGCAGTAAATTTTCTAATAACATTTTTTTAAACTACTTGCTATAGCAGCAGGCATTAAAACCTAAGGCCGTTAACAGCACTTTAAAAGCCTTTTCAGTCTGAGAAGAAAAAAGTAATCATTCAATCAACGGCGAGTAACAGTTATGAAAGTTACCGCCGAGAGAATACACGTTGAGTTCAAAGACTCATAGAAACAGAGTGCTGTAATTGTAAATTACGACATTACAACGATTTATCGGCTGTTATTACCCTCCCAAACAAGGCATAATATTTTGAGTATTCTATCTAATGAATAATAATTTACAGCGCTCAAATTACGCACTGAATATTCATAAAACCAAATTAACTTTAGATTGAATTTAACGAATATTTCATCTTACAGAAGAGACCGTTGTACCTCACGAAGAACGCCAGACGTTCTATCTTAATTTTATTCACTATCCTTTTTTCCATCGTCGGCGCGTATGGTCTTTACGCCCAAAACATTCTCGTAGACCAACATCCTAGTTTACATAAGAGCATTCACTAACTGGCAAAGCAGGTGAACTTTTTAGTTGAATTTATTAAAATTAAAAAGGCCAAAAGACCCTCTACTGAATCGCTTTTAGCGCTACAGAGAATTCCGCTTGAACGGCAGTTTAGAAAGCAGTCTTTGAAGTTTTCGGCCTCATTGAAGTCTGCATTCTCAATATTGAGCATCGATTTATTCAGAGCACCAATTTTAAGGACTCACTTTGAACCTAAGATTGTCCTCTGACGCTCCATTGATTGACTACAGCTTTCTAGAGTAAAACCGTGTCTGTAAAATGTCGGGAATGAGAAAAAGTACTCTGGTAAAGGATACTTGTATGCATTTAATGTGAAGAATAGTGAAGTCATAATACTGTATTGTTGAAAATAATAACTATTAGGGGATTAAGGACTTCATACATAATTCGAGACATATTTTAATTATATTTCCGATTGAAGTAGCCGAGGAAATATCTAGCGTGGAGTCGTGCAACAAGAAAAAATATTTAATTTTTCAGTTGGACAAGATGCACGAAAATTGTGACGGCACGCAACCCATGCTAAACGGAAACTCGTGATGAATCCATTCGGCTTCATAATCCACTCTGAGGGCTCCTCTCGGCAAATGAGATTGATTTTCGGGATCGTTTCGGCTTCCTGATTAAAACCGGAGGGAGCCGGCCGATCGTTAACCCGTTACCCCCTTCGTACAGCCCCGGTCTTGGAGCTGAAGAGGCCACCCGACCGAATAGAGGGCCATTATATACTCCCTGGAGTTGAGGCAGAATTAAACTTTGAGACCCCGGCGAGCGTTTCCACATGCCTAAGCTGAAGACATGTGGAGCGTATAAGGAGATGCGTTACAACCGGAGCAGCCGCGCAATCCCACCCCTGCCTAGATATACTACTTCCTGGAGTCTGGAATAATATTACATAATATAATATTATAACACCAAAGGTAAAACTTCATTTTAAATTGTATATTAACCGGATACCGATGTAGAGTGCCAATCCATATTGTTGTAATATTCTAAATAATGGACGGTAGTTAAGGTATTAATAATTATTAATACCATTTTCTTGCTTTAGTCATAAATTTGTATATCCTCTCGGAACTTTTAGTGGTTCAAACTAAAACCATTAGACAATCTGTCTCCACAATTTGGAATACCTGTTGGGTGGTCTGCGGAGTGTTGGAATACCGCGGTTACTGTTACCTTTCTCAACCAGCGAGAGGGGACAGGGGAAGATTTATCTCGGCAATGAAAAACATCAACACCGTTGACTGTATTTCATGACGAAAAGTGATTCCTAATTCGGACATTTCCTTTGCGCGAGGGAAGACATGAATTATTCACGCCTCCACTCCTGCCTCTCGGAAATATCCGCCTAATTCACAAAAATGAGCGCTCGCGAAAGAGCGACGGAATTCATTTGGAAATATAAAAAAAGACCAGTCCGACCCGGGTTCCTACAATGGGATACACTGCTCAATCCGTGTTTCGTTGCTTGCGGAGCCAACCGGACCGTGGCCCGAGCTCCGATCGAATGGCCGTCTCGCCAAACTTATTAGGGACTTTTATTCGCACCGGCTTAAAAGGCCAAAGACGGGTTCGTATTTGCATCCGGCGTCGTGGCTCCGTTTTGAAACAATTAATGGGGGAGGCCCCAACGGGCACTCGTTAACGACCGGAGATTCCCGTCCGCCAATTGGCGCGTACAAGACTCGTTATTTGGGCACGGTGGGAAATCTTTTTACGAGCCTGAAATTATACCCTGAATATATATAAATATATTACTAGTCTTGTAATCATACTTGAGTATATTAGCTTTATAAGTAGTAAGTATTATATTTTCTTTTAAAAAAATTGTCTAACAGAATTATAATTCCGTCCCATCCGCCCTCGGTTACAATTACATTTACTGCTAGTTTTTACGGTATGTAAATTTATGTAGAGCTGTACATTTCAAAGAGTTGTAGATACGTTGACTTTTGATAGTACACGTGCATTTCAAATACAGTAACCGCTGGATTTCCTCGGGCGAACTGGAATCCTCTCGTGGCCCAGTTAAAGTTTCCGGCTCGTTATTGGTATGCGCCGAAACGAAACCGAGACATACTTCCGACGAGGAAAAAGGCGGCGCGAAACGTTTACCACCGGTGAGAATAGAACGGCCGGCCGGCCTCCAATTGGTATTCCGTGGGGATACAAATAATAAAACACGGCTGGAACTAGGATGGGGGAGGACACGTAGCCCACGGAGCGTGTACTGTCCCCTGCCCGCCCCCCCGCCACGCCGGCGTCTCACGGATAAACTATTGAGCTGTGCCCTGGGATTTAATTCGAACGACGTGGACGAACACGCGGTCGGCCGGCCCACCGATTAGATCTTGGTATCTCCGAGGATCGGACGCAGGCGCGCCCGCTTTCGAAGAATCCCGATGACTGTCCTTAGCGGACGGGAACGGAGGCGGAGACTTCAGGATGTTGGAAATCAGGTTGGCAGAACTGGAATTGCTTTACACGGGAATTATGGTGAACTGAAGTGATGGAAATAGTAGTTTATTGGAGAGAGTGTCCGTAATAGTGGTCGAATGCCGCTATACTGCATATATTACTTGATCAAACGCCACGAAGATGGCGAGGAGCTTGAATTAAGTGCCCGTCATAAAAGTAGTGCACACATGATGTATGAAATTGTCACCTCTCAATGGAACTACTCATGAGAGTGTTAGTAGGTTTGAAACGAGACACCTTAATCGTAAAGTCAACTTTAATTCGATCTAGCTAAATTTTAAAATGCAGCAGAAGTCAGTCCAGTATCAAGAACGGTAATCAAAAGATATTTAATTTGTTTTCTTAAACCTACATATCTCCTATATTTAAACCATTTACCAATGTTAATATTTAGAAACAATTCTTGTTGAACATTAAATTTCTCTACATCTACTGGCATGGTCATGATTTGTTTATTATTCTTTACATCTTCTATATAAGTTAATAGTATTCGAAAGGAAACATCACTTATAAAACTCGCTGGCGCCTCCTCGCTCGACTGGTTATAAATATTCTGACTACGTCGTAATGAAAGGTAATAACCGGCTTAAATGAAAACAAGCTAGCTTAAGACGGCAGAAACATGCCATGTAAGGTTCTTCCCTTATTCATTCGATATAACTCTCGTCTGCATAAAAGCCCGATTTCATTCAGAAAGCTCCGCCTGTACAGGTTTCCATAATACGCCGAACGCTTGCCTCAAGCTGCTTATAACTCTATCTTCAAATAACTGAAAATGGTTGCTGAAAGTTATAATATTTTCAGGACTGAATAGCTGTAATAAATAGCGACTGAATTTATAGATATAGAAGGACGAGCACCGGCGTGTTGTATAATTTAGATGATTCCTTATTCCTAGACTACGCTTGGGTTATTTCCAGGGCCCGACAGACGCGGAGTACGCTTCATTTTACTTTATTTATTCCACATGCAAAATCTTGTTTTATTCAAAAGCAAATACTGAACCAGTGGCGTTCGGCTCATTTATTTAATCCTGTTACAAAGTAGAATACAAACTACATGTTCGATAAACCACAACATATTGCTAACGAAACGTGATTTAGACTGATTGTAAAGAAGAACCGTTCCAAAACGAACGAATTACTTTACATGTGTATAAGTATAAGATAAAAATGATCTCACTACGTGATTGAATTTTTTAAAATTTAATAGAACAGACTATAGGAAAACGCTTCTCAAAGACGCGGAAGCGGTAGACGGTACAGTTGGTATATCAGCCTATTGGTAATTCTTGGTACTTTTTTCTAACATTAATATCATGGAACTATTTTAAGCATTCTCTCTCGCATTGCTTCTTACAGTATTATTTATTTCTAGACCTTTAAAACACCCGAGTCGATGCCCGAAGGCATAACGTGTTAAGAGGATCGCTCGTCGTGGGGACTCGGCGGAGAGGAGAAAGGTTTAGGGAACCGCCCGCCGGTCTAGAGCCATAAATCGCCAAGCAACGACGTCGCCAAATAAACGAATATGCAAAATAAGACCGAATAAATAAAGAGGATGAGAATAATGTTTTGAGCTGGGGGCCAGGGAGCGGGCGGAGAAACGGGCGGCCGCGGGAGGAGAAAGGAGGAGCAATTTAAAGCCGTCTTTAAAAAGTATTATTTACGGCCCATAATCCGCCGGCGGAGCCCCAAAGGAGGACCGACGGACAGCTCGCACACAGACAACAAACCGGCCCTCGTCCAGAAAACGAGTTATACACCGGGACACACTCCGGCTCCAACTACCCTCCCCACTGACAACTGATTGAGTAATCGCCGCTTTTAGACAATTTACGCCCGAACAAATAGAGATTACACGACGCCGCCGCTGCGGGTCAATTAAGCGAGACAGCTTGTGTCGTTGAAGTAACACGGCGAAAACCGTTAGTTGGGGGTGTTACACCGGCGAACTTAAACTTGTTAGTGTCTTCGACAACCGTTCGGTAGCTGTGGCCACACGACACAACGGATATGCTCACAATTCAAAAGGATGATTAATATTAAAAATCGAAAACAGGCGCATTCGGGCTAGTCCTGGATCCTTCGTTTTCATAGTGTCAAAATCCTTCTTTTATGAGAATAAATAAAGGATTTATAGAGTATGATAAAAGGGATGTACAATTTTATCACGGCAGTAAATCTGAAGATTGATGTTAGGGACATCCTTAATATAAATATAGGGTTCACGAACGGCTCTCTAGACAATCCATTAAAAGATTGAACCATTCCATTGTCGGCTACGACAAATAAACTCTCGAATAATAGTATCCATTTCAAAGTTTAACTGCCGTAATTATTTCTAATCAACGCCGCGTCGGTTTAACAGCGACCGAGGCATCGCTCTGAAATCGTTATTGCGGCGCATAACTGTCATTATAAGCCCGAAAATCCCGTCCCATTAGTGGCTCCTCGGCCCACCTCGAATGCTAAACAGATTCTCACAGTCGGATCCTGTTAGCCAGTGCCGTTATTATGAGTTAATGAATTGGCCGCAATAAACCACCCGGCGGCGAATCTCCCCCCCTTCCAGAACGGCACCAATTAACCGGGACGACGGCGTTAATTAAAAATTGACATTAAAACCTGTTATCGGATGTGTCGCCCTTTCAACAGCGTCGATATATAATTCCGACACTACCCCGTAGTTATTAATGGAAATTCCTCTTACATAATTTAAACTGTGAGACTAACCTTAGAGGACGTCCATTAATGACGAGGGATAAGCAGGCAATCAAGCAGCAATATGCGTCAGTTGTTTCGTCTGGCGAACTCTCCCGGACATTACTATTTATACCTATGTAATTGGTTCTAGTAGCTCAGTCCTAATGCTACTCAAATAACTAGCTGAGTTGATTCAGACAATCGATCCATCTCAGACTTCTTTCTAGTGCGTTCTGTTAACTCGGAAATCTAGAACGAGAGTCACAGGGAAATTGAAACGCTCGCGCATTCTTTCGGCTATTAAAAATCCATTCCGAAGATAAACGTCCGGCCGAGTGGGTGGGGGGAGGAGGGAGCTTTTATGGGCAGAAAATTCTTCAATTAAGCGACTATGCGGATTCCAGAGAGGTGTGGAATGCGGAGGCGAGGAATGGGGCCACGCGGGGGTAATTGGGCGGCCGCGGTCGGGCCCGGGTATTAAGACGTGCTATTATAAACAGGAGGAACGTTATGAAACGGACACTGACACAGTGGCCAAGACCCGCGCCGGCTACCCGGGACAAAAACTGGGCGGAATCCGAAGGACTCGCCCCGCAAGAATGCCTCCCAATCCCACAGACATGTCAGATAATCATCAGGAATTCTGTCACGGGCCTTATGATGGATTCGTCTACTTTTTTTCTTTGGGTTTTCTCGATACTTAGGGCTCGGAATCTAATTACTTTTTTAGGGACACCATAATCCCAGTGCTTCTGTAAAGTAAAAGTTAATGTTGCTGCACAACCAGTGTTCTCCGCAACTGAGATTTACTTCCACGTACCGCTAACGTGTGCTGGATTCGAAACGACCAGCAAACGATCTCCCAACCTTTATATTCCTTAAGCAAACAAGTACACGGAATTTTTCCGGAATCGAACATGCAACTTGGATTCATTGTTCTTACAAACAGTGCTGAAAAACTAATTTTTCAGCATTGTAATGCTAATCAATACGATTATTTATTCTTTATGTCACACGCGATCTGCTTTACTAGTAGGCTTGCCTTTTACGTCATGCTTAGCTCTAGGTAGGATAGATCTAGGATGTAATCTTCCAAGATAAAGAATAGTATTAATCAATGTTAGGTGTCTCTAAGTAGAATATTTAGGCGAACAAAAAGTATTTCCGTCCCAACCGTTAAATTAATATCCACAGAGGAGTCTTCAGGAAATCGATTTGTGGGCATTGCACACATTTCAGTGTCTACCACGTCAAAATACGCGCTGGGCTTTCCTTCAGGTCGGGCCGGAACACCTGAAAAGGAAGCAGAGGCGATGTGAGGGGGTGGGAGGCGTGTATGGGAGGCACACCTGTACTTTAAAAGGGACCTGAACTGAACCCAATCAGCCCTCTGCCCCCGAGTAGAGGAACTCTTTTTTTCTTTTTCAGGACTGAAAAGAACAAACCACCTTTGGTTCAGCCGAGTGATTGAACTTATCTGTCTTTCCCTCCGACAGTTCATCGCCGATATACCCATGATAGAGGAACAAAATCGCTGACGGCCTATAAGAAAAGGGAATAATAATAGAAAATTAGGAATGTTTCATTCATCATTGGAGTTTAATGTAACTATACAAATTAAATTCAAAGTAACTACTTTCAAGAAAAACAGTCAATATATTTGACAACAACAACAAGCCAACCAATCAAAACTTGAAATCGCATAGCAAGTAGCACTATTATATTTCGTTTCACCTCTTTTTGTAGTTGTCGACATTCCATTGTTATAACCCCGCGAAATAAGCCTATAATAAGTTATTTAGCTGTCATGCTGCGATTAAAGCGCAATTACTGATTCATTTCGGGCCGTAAACGTGTAATTGCCGGTTGGGGGCACCGTGCCGGCCATCAGGGACGGCCTTTTAAGCGTCCACTGTGACAGCCTTTAGGATTAGCCGCTCGCTGGAGAAACGAATATAATGAAAATTCCAGCGCCATATTTTCGTAAATTAAAATTAATAATAAATAACTCTTTAAAGTGGTCGTCAAATTTTTATATACCTTACGTACCAGGAGAATGTAGTTTCTCAGACAGGGTGATGGATATTTACAACAGATGGAAATATACCACTCTCGGAAAAAATTTATACTGCCAGGTATACATTACCAACAAGTGCATGTTGGATTGTAGGCAAACACATTAATAGGCAGGGATATTTTGAAGCCATAAACATCTTTTCTTTCGTAACAGCGTATTAACAGCTCTAGTTAATAGTCCAGTGTAGAGGTTCGGGAGAAGAGACGTTACAAGTAGGCCACTATCTGGGATGAAGTGTACTAACGTAGGTAGATAAAGTATAGAGAATTAACCCTCGGACCTTTTCTGTCCGCTTGGAATAGGATCTGCATTCGGACATTATAATGTAGCAGGAGGACGATGACCTGCTATGCCAGGCGGAGGCCACCCGGCCGGGATTAGCGTTCCTTGTTACACTAAAAATATGATACCACCATAATTGGTAGAAATTATTAGCAGAGGCCAGTATAAGAGGTATATAAATTCAACTTTTTCTAGAGACAGAACGTCCAAATTTCTTCAGCGTCTGCGCATGCACCCCTCCTCTAGGTCTTTCTCGGACGATACGCGATGGGAAAATGGGGAATGGGACGGTGCAAGAGCCGCGGACAGGGCTCGGGACGTGTATATGATTAGGGGAGAGCCGGAGGATGGAGAAGCTGAGAGGGACAGCGTGAAATTACTAAACAGGTGCGACCTTGGGAGCAGACAGGGCCCGAGCGAGGCACACGGACGCTCTCACACGGGTACACGCGAGGAGTGCACGCCGCCCGCCCGGCCCTCTCATTATAAACCGAGGCACCGGCAGCAAACAACCTCTCGGCACCAATTATACCAACTACCTGATTGGTCAAACTCGACGGATTGGATTCTCGTAAAGCGTACTAAGCATCTGACAACACGAATTACTCCAAATTCAACAGGCAGCATTTCCGAAACGATTCCAATATGCCTTCTTTTATATACTGAACCGTATTGCTTCATCGATATACAATACAACTAGAAATAAAAGGTAACACTGTGGCTCTACTCGGAGAATGCCGCGTTGTAAGAAATTTAACATCTCTGTTCTAGCTACATTGGGTCCAGACGACCGCTTCGGCGCCAGTACTCTTTCTGAAGTCATACTAGCAGCCTGCCGCTTGCAACTTCCACTAAGTCTAAAGCTACTAGCACTTATAAGTACGACTTTATTACTCATATATCTAACCTCACACGAATGAACGTTATTAGAATCGCGACTAAACCATCGACTGACTGCTCAATGAGGTGTTTTATCTTTCTCCGCCCGGCTCGCCGAGAATAAAGCGAGGAGTTTCTTTCTTAAACTTTTTTAAAAATAAAAAACAAACTCCAAATCAGAATGCAGATTGTGTTGGCCGTCATTAACGCCGGGGGGAAGGAAGCCATCGGGAGGGGGCGGCCTATTCAAGCGAGGCCTCTTGTCTGCCATCTCTTTATGTGAATTGAACTCCCCCGACCCTCCCTCGGCTAAGGATTCATTTTTGTTTTTATTTCCTATCCGAAGCCGCCAAAGGAACGAGGGAGAGGGATCCTCCCGCTTCCTCGGGCCCCATTATATCTCGAAAACCGATCTGGATTGCCTCAAGTTTTTCTAGCCGGCTCCGACACGCTCTTCCCACTCTCTCACTCAACACCAAGCGCGAAACCGTCCACGCTCTGTATTAATATATTCCGGCGACCTCCTGACAGCTTTTTGAACCGAGTGCAACTAGGATTCCAGTAATTGCAAATATGTTCCAAAATGTTACTTATTGACTGCATACATTACTTTCTAACATGATATGAATTCAACTGTGGTAATACAGAATCGTTAGTATTAATCACAGCATCTATAATCACGCTATATAATAGCTAGTTGAAAAGCTAGTTTTTTAAGAAAAATGATTTTTTTGGCATCCGTTATTTAAAATTATATTCACTTTAATAGTTGTGTAATATAAATTGAATTATTAAAAAACAGACACTCCATTATGAATAATAATACATGCATTCAAATGAAACGGTGTAAAATTCACGTTTGCAGTTAGGAAAGCATTGGGTGTGAAGGAAAAGTTCATGGATGAGCAAGAAACGAAAAGAGTTTTTCTGCCTGAATACCCGGCCAAAGCGGGTGGTGCTGAAACGAATTGCATTTGGATTGTGCACATGGACTCCGCAGATTATTCCGCTTCTCTCATTACTGCTCAAGGCTCATTTTTTCCGAATGATGTAATACATAACAAACTGGGAACAAATATAAAAGGCATATTCCGAATATCTAGTGTACATATTTTTATATGCACTAGAAATAAATACCTAGGCCACTATACTGACGCTTCTCAAATAAGTCCAGTTTTCTCACTACTGTCCAGACAAACAATTAGCGTTTCATAATCTCAATAAGCGCTCCCGGATAATCTCCAATTACATTTCTAATTTTTTTTTTCATTTAACTTATTCTCTTATTCACGGAAGAATTGAGTTAACTCATTAAACCTTAATGAGTCATATATATTAGTTACATGTTAGAATATTGTAGTTATAACTAAAAATAAACAGAGGAAAAAAGATCCACCTGAATACACTTGAATAATTTTGAAAACAGTAGGGTCGTATATAATTTGCTTGAGGGACTAAAAGAAAATCCCCGTAGCCAGCCACACGACTGAATGCTTTAGGGGACCCACCGAATTTTGACGCTGGCGGTTATGAGCTACACGCTGTTAGCTGTTTGTTAATCTGTGTCGCCCCACATTTGAATTTAAAAAGGGAGCTGCACAACAGCTCAGATGAGGGGAAATTAAAGCGTCCGCCGACACGGGCGACTCGACAAATAGGAGGACCTTTACATAGGACACAATTAGAGTACAAAAGGAGTGGGCGGGCCGTAATGGCGCATTGAACCCCGGGGTGAATGGCGGGGGAGGGGGGCCGCGGGTGAGAAAAGGCGATGAATTATTTAAACAGGGGTCTAGGGCAGCGTAAATAGGACGGTGGTCGGGTCGGGTAATGTAATTTGTATTTAATAACCGGTGAGCCGGGCGAATGGGGCTCTGAGCGATAATCCGAAGTGTAATGTATGCTAAGCTCGGCGGGCCGACTGTTTAAAAGGGTTTTTTTTACAGGGCTCGCGGGACTATTTACAGCCGGCGACTTGCCACAACAGTCGCAGTTTTACGGCTTTCGATTCCGCCCCTTACCCCCCATGACCCCCAACCCAGCACCGACGGCCGCCGCCCACTTAATTAAGTTGTAAATTGCCCGGCCGCCTCACTCCGAAAATGAATTATACGCAAATATATCACGAGTCTGAATCAAACAGTAATGTATAATTATTCGTCCGAATTCCGCGGTATCGGTAGTTCCGCTGAATAGATGAACACAGTAATCAAGTGAAGCTAAGAAATAAATCGTTTAAAGATATATAAATCTTCTCCTGTAATATTAAACCAATTGAAGGCTATCATTGGAATAAAATCGGATAAACTTCCAGAGTATCAGCCTATACTGTTTTAATCTAATCAAACAAATTAAGAGTAGAGGATATATTTAGTTTATAATTTAGTTTATTCCTATCTCAACATATACATTATAAGTACATGGTAGTTTTTAATATAGACGCGGGTACCTGTGTATTCACAGTGGGAGTACATGTAATGCTGGTCGATTAACAGTAAATTAACGCGTGGATGCAGTGTATTCAGAGAGATTTGAACCGCTGCTGTAGAATCTGAGCTCCTAAACGATATATTTCTTGCGGTGATAACTGCCTAATGGAGTTCTAAAATTTCCTTTGTAAAGGCTTAAAATTATTTATCTGATAGTACCAGACATAACACTGAGCAGGAAAAAATTTATAAAACCAAGACTTTCATACCAATATTGAACATATTTATTATGTACCGTGTAATCAATAGGCCGAGCGACTTAATGTCAGAAAACAAACCCTAACTGTTAAGCAACGTGTATTCACTTCGCCGTTGGTTCACAGCACCCCGTAAAAATTTAGGGACAGTTAAAAAAACCACTGATGAGCCGGTTCCGGCCCTGGCCGACGCCTTGAGCTTATAAGGGGGCTTCGGGACCACCGGCCCCCCCTCATTATCGAATTATAACCCATAACTCCTTTATAATTGCATCGGATTATTAAAACAGACAGGGGCGTTATACACGCAACCAGCGTTTCCCGGACGGTTCTCAGAACGGCCTGCCGATGATATCGTCGCATTAACCGACATTCCTATTGGCTTGCTCAATATACTTTTTTTGAGAATGTATTTTCGTTTTCACAAAATTCGAGCTATCGACGGAGGCACGTCCCACCCGGGCGGCAGCCGGAACGAGGAGAAATAATTATTATTATGCGCAACAAAAAAAAAAGGGAAAAAAAATTCTCACGAAACTCCCAATTTCTGAGGGGAGTAGTGATAACATCAAAATTAGGTTGGAACGCCGGCAGAAGTGGATATGGTTAAGAAGGATATTTCAGGTTAACATGAAATACGTGTCTTCTCTGAAAAAATACAGTCACATTTACATACAACTGTTTTCCATGTATTATGCATTTTTATGATAATTTATTTATAATAATTTGTAGGAGTATATATCGTTAATGGCACTGAATTCGAAATTATGTTCCTGTAAAACAAGATGGGGTGTAATGCAATTAGAACCAATCGAATGGTAACGAATTAAAAACTAGCCGCATGACATCTCACATTACATGTGGTGAAAAATCTATCATTTAAGAAGCCATACAACGCAAATGATTTCTTATTAGTATTAATTTCACCAACATAGTACCTACAAAAAAATATGCTTCGAACTATAAGGTGAATATATTTACTATTCGCGTGATCAAATTGAATTATTTCATGAAATTGAAACTGCATAAATAGTATACGTATGTTCATAGTTTGTAAATGATAAACGAAATATACACACTTGGAAAATGTTTACCGGTGTTTATTTAAAAGTATAACCGCTGATTGTAAACTGATTTAAATAACGTATTTCAAAAACTCATTTTGTTCCCTTCAAACCGGTCAACGTCGGCTTCATTTTGTATAATAACAGGGATCAATTCTTCGGCTTTCGTTTTTTTAAATTCCTTCCCCCCTATGTTGGAAGGCCTCTGAATATGCAACTAAGCACCAATTAAGTAGATAAAATATTAACTATTTAATTTCTCTTACAAGATCTATATTTGCGGGTAATTATCGAGTTCAATCTTTTCATAACGGGGGGGAGAGGTCGGGGCACTGCCCCTAAGATCTAAGTGATTCTACTATATTTAGATCTAAGATAATTACGAATGCAGTACCCATAGGCCGTTGACATCTCAATTATTAAAATGCGGCTAACCTTGATTCTTTTTTAATTTAAAAATCCCCCACTAAATTGAAAAGTCCTTGTTGGGTTATGCATTATCATATTACATTTTTTATTAAAGCGCTACAAAAGTATATATTGTCCCCTTTTGTATACTCTAGACCTCAAAAATTGATTCTGACAGTGTTATAGTGGACCACTTTAAAGATTATAACTGCGTGCCTGTCCTCGTTGAAGCGTCTTGTTGAGTCGTGTCGGATAGCTAATAATAGCTAGAATCTGTTGAGAGTTCTGCATTTAAGCATACATGAAGGTATGCTGAACGGATATGAAGTAGAGTCAGCGAAGAGAGAAAAGGTATAATATTTAAAAGTGGGATGATAATACTCCTGAAATTCACCTCTAATCACGGAATACTAAGCAGGCAAAAAGTCACGTGCCGGACTTCGAAATCAGATAATTTCAGGAGGATCCCCCTCCCTCCCGCTAAAGGCGAAATTATCGACTCCGTCCGGCCTCCAATCAAAAAGAGACTCCGAAAGTCTGAGACTTTTAAAAAAACGGAGCCTGATCGCCGCTATAAATAATAATCCGTTCTTTAATAACAGGCCGGAAAAGGGGGGCCAACGCCCCCGCCGCCACTCGTTTCGCCTCTTAACTGATAAACGCGCCAAACTATTTAATATTAATGCGCGATCCGAGACGTCTTTAACCGGCCCAGTCAGTTCCCTCTCTTCGGCGTCCGGAGGGAATTGAATAATTGAAACTTACACATACACACTACACTGCTTTAGTAATTCAGTAAATATTAATGCAAACCTACAAACGCTTATTTCAGAAGTACTACGTATTATTTATTATAAACATTCAAATACTTTTACCTGGTATACAGTCTGCATGGCATCCCTCAAAGGTTGGTAGAGTAGTAGGTATTGCTATTATGATGGATCCCCACGTAACTAACACCTAGATTTCTTGGATATATAAGTGCATTACCTTGTCATAGTCTAGATTAACGGGATTTAAAATATCGTCAAAGCCCCGTTATTCCCAAATAGTTTGTTAAGCATTTTGGTTGCCGATGAACCAGCCAGCCACCAGCGGCGGAAAGTCACAAGGGTTCCAGTAGGGCCGTTAGATAAACTAATAATAAGAGAGTACACAAGACTGAGAACACTGCAAGTAGCCAGAAGTCCACAACCGTCCGCGCTAATTGAAGGAGTGTCACAAAGGTCCCTCCCCAGGCTTCAAAGCAAATAAACTCATTCTCATTCGAGGAGAGACACGAACGACACCCAACAATTACCGGTTTCTACGGATGACGCAATGAAATATAAACCATTAAAATTCTACCGAAGCTCACCTACACGCTGAGCCGGGTGCGCCCACACCTCCTGCCGGGCCTGCAGACTGACAACAATAAATCTTAGCCGACCCGGGGGAAAGCTTATTATTAAATGTTTGTACACCCCCAAAACGATTATTCATCAGTCGATTAGTATCAGCTCCTCGGAAGGCCGGCTTCGAGGAGCTAGTTTTTTCCATTTTTCAATTTTTTTAAATTTCTTCCTTCTTTTTTTTAAAGCCGCTCCGCAATCAAATGGACCAATCTAAATTCAATCGGACCGCCCCAATAAATAATTACGGACTTTTGCATAAAGTAGAATTTGATTTAGTGCCGACCGATATTAGGCGAATTCACACTCTCTTCTCAGTTTATAAGTCTACTGTCTACTGTGAATAATGACAGCACCTTAATGTAGTATGGATGTTTGACGATATCTTTCATCTTAGGAAGCCTCCTGGTTTCTAGATAAATTATTTTCGGTATTAGGCAATTCGGTTTTATATTATATTTTCTTAAATTGCATGAAAACAGTGTCAACACAGAACACTGTTCAGTTGGAGGTTTCAAACAGCAACATATTTGGAACAGAACACAATGTAAAAAGAGATATTCCATCCAATTATTTGTACCGAAATAAACGTTGAAACGCTGTTCGCGATCGAAATAATTGAGAGGAATTAAAACGGGAGTAACTCTGTGAAAATAATTCGTTCGGCGGCGGTCGGCCGAATGGCGGTGTCACGTGCAAGCGAGAGGGCAGAACGGGAAAAAAAATATAATTTAAAAAAAATATGTTTCTCTTGGGGCGGAAAAGCGCGCTTTTCAATCAGTTGTGGCCGGCCGAATCCAATTACGGTGCCGGCCCGTAAAATACGGGAACCCCCCCCCCATCC
This sequence comes from Lethocerus indicus, assembly GCA_019843655.1. Taxonomy (NCBI): domain Eukaryota; kingdom Metazoa; phylum Arthropoda; class Insecta; order Hemiptera; family Belostomatidae; genus Lethocerus; species Lethocerus indicus. The sequence continues at coordinate 16,982,382 of JACDQD010000008.1, forward strand.
CGTCACAATGGTGGGGCCGCTAGCCGAATATTTTCCACCAGTTTCACCGCGTTCATGGATTTCGGGTTACATTTGATTGCACTTATTAAGATGCTATACTCAAAGGATACTGCGTACGCACATTGTTTCCTATTACAGTGCTGATTATCGCTAATAATTAATTTATGAGTTGTTTCAATACCATTTTAATTAATTTATCAAGTTATTACTATTATCGCTTAAAATTTTAATATTATTTCCCAGAGGCTTGCGTTTGATTTGAGAAATTTGTTAATGTTTTATTTTATTTGAGAAAATAGAGGTTACGGTAATTATGCATCTGTGTTTGTACATTGAATATTGAAGAGCTAATATTTGACGAAATCTATTCTTTATTATACTGAAAAATTGTTAATTTGTTATATGATACTTTATTTACATCACGAATTCCATTAGCGAAACAGTTACTGAACAGTGTAACAGTTTTAGAATTCCACGGTACGGGAGAACCAGAGGCAATGTTTTATCTAATCCCAGGCAATCCGATCTCATATTACAAAAGTTTCGGTTTATACGATCAACCCTCTCGGTCATTCTGAAGAGAAAACGTTGAAATACGATATACTTTGGTTAAGTGCCTTTTCCCTCCCCCATTTCTCCCGCTTCAACACTTGCACCCGAAAGATTCGGATATCCGAAACCTTCATTAACCTGTTCCTGGAGTTCGGGTACTGGGGCGCGAGTACAGCCCCTTGTAAAGCGTCAGAGAACACATTGAAATCCAAAGAAAACATTAAGCTAGGTTCAGCAATATTTATTCAGGGCAAAACATTTCCACATGCCATACAAAAATTGAACGTGTATTAGTGTAGAATTTAAATAAATATGTTTCAACAATATCCCAATTATAGACACAGTCAGTAAACTATATGCGTTATAACGCCATTGTTGTGTTACGTACCATCCGGTGCATTTAGAAAAAAAGAATGGAGTTATAACTCCATTCGTAGGCTCACATTAAATTATTACGTATTATTATTAATAAAATACGAATTGTAGATTCTATAGAATCGGTAATTAAATCGCTTGATCGCTCAAGAAGGCAATGTTAAGACACTTTTCATACAAATAGCCATTCATTTCTTTGTTCTGAACTCTCTCACATTTCAACAATCCTTTGTTGACATGGACTCAAGACGAGTTTAGCAATTGAGTTTGCAGCCCGGTATTCAGTTGCAAATTCTTCTTCCTAGATTCCAGTGGCCCGAAGGCGAGAGACCAAAACACTCATAATTTCGTAAATGGATTTTCGCTAGCGTTTCGCCCAATTAACCCGCCAGCGCGGAATTCCGCTCCTGTGGGAATAATCCCTGCCCCTCCCCCCACGGTATAAAAAATGTCAGCAATTACCAGTCAACGAAATTAACGGTATTCGGCTAATGGTTAATTTACAACTAGACGAGCCCGGGATTAAACAATAAAAGACGACGCGGAAAACGGGCAACCCATTCCCGAACCTGGGTCGGCCAACAATGTTGAGAGCCCGGGTCAAAAAAAAACGTGTGAACCTCAAGTCCTCGACCGGGAACAAGCCAGAAAACCCAGCATTAGACATGCCTTTTCCAGTTCGAACTGACACAGTCGAACACGCTCAGATTAATTCAGAATATCTAGCATTACCTCAACGCCTCTTGTGCACTCATTCCAGGCCTGATATCGATCAGTATTTTAACACGAAAGCAAACGTCGACGTATCTATTAAATTGCGGAACAGTCTCTGGAACGTAATTTCTCTGCGGTCAATTACAATATGCTGATAATAAGGGGAAATCATACAGGTACAGTGCTGTACGTTAAACGTTAATTAGAGGTGTGGCCCGGCGCGGAGTCGGGCTTATGACTTAGGGCGGGCCGGAGCCTGTTGCTCGCCCGTCGCTGGCGCACAATGGCCAGCAACAGTGCACCAACACAACAATGGGGCTCCCTCGAGTGTTTATGCGCTCGAGTGTTTGTGTCCTTCCATTGCCCCGGACACAGCCCGCACACGGCCTGTCCGGATCGGCACACGAGTTCTCGCCGTTTCTACCACAACCCGGGGCTCATTCCGGATTTGGCGATAATACAGAGCGGCCGACCTAAGCCACTCCTCCTCCTACACGATATTTACGTCTCAGAGGTTTTTGAACCCTAATCTCTTTGCACGATCCCGCCCCATATACAGCCATTCGATTTCCCGCGACCGCAAGAGTCGTGTTTAGACCCTGCCTGCGGCTCGGGCCTGAGAACAAATTATAATCTGATTTCCAGCAGGAAGAATTCAAACGGAGCTATTTCAATCTGTATTATTTCAAGAAAACAATACTGAACATTTACTGTGATAAATTCAGTATATGTGTAAGATACGTATTGGGAGGGTTCAGGATGTCATCTCCCACACTGGTTATTTGATTCCTCCGAACGTTTTATTTCGTCGCACTAGCGCGCACTATTATGTTATCTTAAGGCATAGGACGCCATAGTTCAAGAAAACACCTCATGTAACGACAGATAATTGGAATATATGGAAGATATTTTAATCAGAATTGGTACTCGGGTAATGGCGTTAGAAAGAAAGGTATCATTAGTTTTACATTAAGAAATAATAAAAGCTTGGTATATATTTTGAAATAATTGATGACTTCACTAATTTAAATGGTCGTAAATACCAGTAAAATCACACTATAATAATGTAAGAAATTTAAATGTGATCAAAAGGACGGGCGTTCCGAACCCGTTCGGATGTTCGAACCGAATTCGAAACCAAACAAGACTTGGGGCGTTTCAAATAACTCGCCGGCGGTTAACTTGGTAAAAGGATACCGGAATTAAAAATTCCCGTCTGGGATGGGTCCGGCATTAAAAACGTCCCTGCGTTTTCGACCTAACACAAATTAACATAAACGGGATTTCCATGTATCCCTCTTGGCGTGTTTTTTTCTTCAACTCTTCTTTTTATACCAGAAGTTACGGCTTCCTGCCCGCACCGTAACTCTATACACACTCGGGGTGGAAATAAAAAATTCCGACGAGGTACAAGAGGGCATTCGAATAGGAAACCGGGAACCGTTAACGGTACAAATCTCATCGACTGTGTAAACAGCGAGATTTTATTCTGAGTCTACGAGTTCGATAAATTCGTTGCACCGGATTCTCGGGTTGTAAACATCAAAACCAGTTTCTGGCTTCCCCCGGGCTAAATACGTATGTTCCAAACCGTACCTGCAAGCCTCGGTTACCAGCACGTACTCATCATATGCACATATGCACCTCGATACGAAGGAACATTTCCTGGCAGCGACTTACATCTAATGTTTTCTCAAGTGGACTGTTTCTTTCAAACAAAAACAGTAATTAAGAAGTTTTACAAAGTAATATCAGTTCTGATATCATTTCTAGGAAGTTTAATATTGTTGGAAAATCTTTAAACATTGCTAGAGTTTGATATAAATTAAAAAGCAAAAGACAATTTTCCTGTATTCTGGAAAAACAAATTAAAATAACCTCGAAAGACTAGTTCGTGTATTAATGGAATATTTTAATATTTTTCTAAACTCCTCCTACAGCAATTCCAATAGATGACAAAATCTTCTTTAACATCAACCTATATGTTCACCAAACTATCATAATACTACCAATTAACCAATGAAGCATGTGAATATTAAAAAATGATTGTTGGGTAAATTATATAATATTAATAAGAATGATTATACTTGTAAGAAACAAAGTTTATCTGGAACGCGAGTAAGGGCTAATTAAAATGTAATAACCTGCTACATGTATGATTGATACATTATACGTAACAATTACCCACATCTTGGCTCGAATATCAAACGTGGCGAAACGTTCAACTCGCGACGGAGATAATGCTACTTGAACATTCATGGTCCTTTTCATAATTGACCTCGCTTTATTTTGGGACGCATCTCGAGGCCCATTAGTACCAATTTACAAACCGAAAGGAACAGCGTGTAACATGAAAATGTGGGCGGGTCCTGGAATATTGAGTTTCGTTTCAACCGAAATAAATATTTCTGTTTTACCTATTCAAAGAAAATGGTCTGGATACCATTTATCGAAAACTCTTAAATAAAAGGTTTATTTATATTTCGCGATTAAATGTAGTCAAGTGATAAACGGGGTCGTGAACATTAGAATCTATCAAATGATAAATACAGGGAAACATCAGGTCCCATAAAATACATGTTAGCGGTTTGATGATATGTTAAGGATTTTGAATTAAACTACCAATGTTAAACTGGAAATAGGAGTTGAATTTGCGTTATGACGTCAATTACCTGCAATTTAGAGGAGCAGAATCGACGGCTGAAATTGAAAATGTCTCGTTCTTCGATCCTACTTTTAAACACTTTCAAAGTGGTTTTTGTTGGGCTGGTTACAGTTGATTAAATCTAAAAACGAATCTGGATATCCCCGCTTTAAGTGGACTGAATCAATAATTTCATACAAAAGAATATAGGCCGTAAACAAAAAAATCTGAAAAAGTGCCGTCAAAGAATAGCCTCCCGTACTTCGGATATGAGTCGTTCCACTTAGAAAGGACGCGAAGGATTCTGGAACCGATAGAAAAAAAAGAGCAGAGAGAGAGAGAGAGAGAGAGAGAGAGAGGAGAACGAGAGGAAAAAAGGACAATAGCCGGCCAACGAGCCGATTCCTGGACAAACGTCATTAACTCAGAATCGCCCTTCACCAATAATGGGGGACCTGTAAAGGGGGGGAATAATGGAAGGTCTATTTAGCATCGGAGGAGGCGTGCATCGGCCGAGGAATGCAAACGAGCGACTCGCTCCTCCCTCCGGACCCCCCTCCCACTTTAACCGATCTCTTGCACTTGGCGGTAAATATATCCGAATATTTCACACCTCGTACCGTTGTGATCGAATTCTGGACGCCGCCATTCGGGAATATTCCCCCCGGTCTTCACTCGGCCAGCCTTCAGGAATTTCAGCTATCTGAGAAGTCGATCTGAATATTATAACTTTTCGTTTTCTTCCTTTGGCAACGGAACACCTGGCCTGCCCGACGGCCTTCCACCAGCTGACCCTCGAGGAGGAACGACGATGCGAGACTCCTACCTCGCGACCTTACTAAATCACTTGGAAGTGGCTCGATTTTTACAAACCACGAAATCCTAACATTGTCTTACGTAAATCATTCACTATAATTTAGCAATTACTCTTTTACGAATTTCATTAATTTGGACACCTCATTAAAATTAAATACATGGATAAAAACGTATTTTTTTTAAGGTATGAGAACAAGTTATAATGAGTATTAAAAAAGTAATGCTAACTTTAAAAACTGTAAAAGTAAGAGTTTTTAGGAACAATGATCGCTTTAACTATAAACACTAATAAAGAAGGAATCTGCTACAGAAAATGGATGGCATTAGTGTTACTAGTGTGAGGATCATTAGGACCTATTTTGTTAACGTCATCACTGAGATAGTTCAGGCCGCATAATTATTTATGTATGAAATACTCAAAGGTATGCAAGTAACCTTCTATTTTTAAAAAGTAAAATTAGTCCGTTTCATAATCTGCTCCGTAACGCTTATGCAAATTGAAGCGGGTTTCCAACGAGTCCAATTTTCATTGAAATTCGGGACGTTCCTTTTTAAGGTGTATACGCAATTTCACTGCGAACGTTTAAAAGACGAAAGTAATAATTGTTATGGAGAAAACGGTTGAGGCGGTTAAAAAGGCTCCCCAAGTAAAATGGAGATACGCCGTAGAAAATGCTAATTTTCTCGTCAGGCAATTAGGAGAAAACAGTGTGAATCCGATGAAAAAATCGGACGTCAGTATTTAACAGCAAGTCTGAAAAGATGTGCAAATAGATGCAAATTATTGCACATATTTTTCACGTGTTTGCAACAAGGTGGAACTGGTGGGGGATGAGATATATGTAAATCGATCAGTTCCCTTCACAAAGAAGAAAATGTAAGTACCGCCTAAATATTCATCATTTTAACCACTAAACGTCCAACTTACTTAGCCCGAAGGTTAACAGGAGGATGATGGATTTCCGCCGTCTTTTGGCTTTACACTGGGGTTCGAAATATTTTACCACAACGAAACAAAGTTTCTGACTGGTTATATATTATATGTTCGCCCGTACTCTAACCTGTTTTTCCGGTTTGGAAAATCCGGAAAATATCTACGTGAGCGGCAATTCGGCGTTTTATTGGTCATGCTCCTGCATCTCTATTCTGCTGTCGGTATATTAAATTGAGTTGAATAACATTCGAAACCGAAAAGCGTTAAATTGTAATTTCCTTGTAAAGTCTTAATCCCTTACCTTAAAATTACTTAATTTGCTAAGGCTAAATTACATTAATGGAATTTCGTTTTGGAAGTTTTCAAAAATGTCTTTCAAGCCTCAAGGTTATGAGGCGCTACTATGAGGGGCGCAGCAATATATGCTTATCTTTTTATTAGTTTATGATTTCTCATGGATTGAGAGCAAAAACATATCCGGGGCAACTAGGAAGTTTACTGCGCTCCAAAGACCGGATGACGAAAAATAACGTCTCGAAACCGTGTCAGAAACTACGGGTTTCCTCGGGAGTGCCTTATTAAAGAGAGAGGAAAGCCGGAGCAATTTACGGAGCGGAGAAAGAGGCGGAGGGAGAGAAGGCCCCGTGCCATATGGCATTGTACCAAGCCAGTTAAGAGGCCCCTCTGGTGACATTCCAAGGGACCGGTTCTAGAGGCGGGACGAGGGCCCTGCGTAGCCGACCCCCGTGATTTGCCGGAAACGGGCGCTTCTCCCTCTCGCCCTCCTCAACAGGTCATTTCCGTATTGTCTTATGTGTCATAAAAGTTCAGCTCCTGTCTATTCGCCACGCCGAGCCTCAATTTAAGGATATCAAGAAAAGTAGAAGGAATATAAATAATCCTTACACAAGCACGGTCATCAACAATACACATTTAGGGCTGCATACTTAGGGCTTCTCTTGTCAGGAAGGTGGCAGGATTTAAGGAGCGGCTCAAAGGCGAAAACATAGCACATGCCAAACAGAATGGAATGATGAATACTCGGTGCATTAAGCTTTCCCGTAAATGGGGGAATTGCTTGGATGTACTCGAACTGTCTACAGTTCGCAACGGGATTGCAAACATCCAACAAATCACTTCCAAGAAATCTTTTTTAATCTAAAATCAGCAATACCACTTTTACTACGGAACAAAATTGCATTTTTCAGTAATATCGGCAGATCCCTATTTATATTTAATTTTAAATCACTTCTATTTCCTGCGAGGCACGGCTGCGCGCTGGGGCCATCGACAACAGAAAATCCCTGATTATATACAGGAGCGCATGGAAGCGATAGTCAAAATAAGTGTAATTTCGAGAGCAATTTGGGTCTGGCCTAACGGCGATCCGAATGCCGATACTCCGAAATGAGGACTCTTTCTGAAGAATTTCTATTATCTTCGAGACCACCCGGAATGGTAGTTACAGAGGTGAGCTCTGTGAGTCGCGATCAGTAGTTTTCACAGATTTTGCGGAGGAAATTTTGCAGAGGAGTTTTCTTTGTATGTGTTTCACAACTGTATATTACAGCGAAGAATATATTAAATTTTATTATTGTTCAGTCTTTATTAGAACCTAGATATTCGCTCGTTGCTAAAGGCTACTGATACTGTAATAAATTTCCTCCTTGTAGATTTACAAACTTTTTGTTTTACTCAAAAAGAGTGTCTTTAAATATGAAAATAAAACTCACTGAATTCACATTAAATATCGGAGTTATTTATATTGGATACTGCGATTTCATGAAACACTTTCCGAATTTGGGCGCATACCAACGGCCCCCTTATTTAAGGCTCCTTTATCCGTAATCCCAACCGTTTCGGTTCGCCAATGGAAAAGCAAACGCCCATTTAGGCGACTTCCAGAGCTTAATAAGGGGACGACCCCAGAGCGGACAAAAGAATAAAGCCCGGTGGTGGAAGGGAGAACACAAAACGAGTAAAAAGGGCGGCGACACTTTCTGAAAAATGGCGACCCCCAAACCGAACAGAGAAGAGAGTGGACTGGAGCTCCTTTGAGGGGCCGCCCTCGCATCAATCCTCCGAGGGGCCGCGTTTTGCCTACAACAAAGGGGGCCGGCCGCGGGGATTTAAACCGTAATTATAGCTCTCGTTTGTTCTGCCGGAGAAAGGGGTTCGTTTTCAAGCCGGCTCGCGGCCTATAACTCGTGTTCCATTAGGGCCGGATGTATTCCACGCTCGCCTGCAGTCTTCGGGTCTCCACGTGTTTGACGCCGGTCACGAGAGAATAAGCAAAGAGCGGCGTACATCTTCTGAGGGACCGGTTCAGCGGTGTTCTCCCAACGACCACTCTCCGCTCTCACTATTTAGGGCAGTGGTTCGTAACCTGTGCTCCTTGTTATTTGAACGCGGTGGAATTGTGCCCGACCTTTATCTCATAACAACGGAGCACACCTAACCATTTCAAACGAACCTAATGGCGTTCTAATATCCGAATGGAAAACGAAGAATGTTTATAAAAAAATAAATATATATACACACACCTATCGAACAAATCAAAAATCGTATTCTCCTTCATTCTATAATATAATTACTTAAAATAAAATGTTAAGCGTCCTTAGTGATGGCAAGTTATAAACAATTTCGTACTTAGAAAGCTCAAAAGCGTGTCAAACTGGGAAATACTTACTTCTTAATTGTAATATATTAACTTCCTCTATATAGGTTAAAAATTGTTTCTATACGATCGCAAAACGGGCCTTTATATTTATAAGAAAAACAGGACGCTTTTAAATACCATATGTCTAATGGATAGGGCTCCCCACTACTAATATCATAGTGAGTGCATTAAAACATATGGGAACTCTCAATTTAATAATCTAAAAATAAACGCCCATTTACCGTTCTAAAATAGAATTACTAATATATCAACACGTGTCAACTAAGTCCTATGATAAAAATAAAAATGAGAATTAATAAAGACGCCGCACCGTGTAAAGGTCAAGTCGGGGATAAAAAGATACATGGAGAGGCCACAGCCCCTTTTTATATACCTATATTCCGACGAATGATCCTAAATATAAATATCCAAGAAAAATATTCTCTGCAGCTGTCGGCAGGGTTGCTTGTTTATCGGGAGGGGCATTTGACGAAAGTCAAAATTACTCTATTCTTTGAACTCCCTTAAATAAATATGTTATTTAAACAGCGGCTTCTAACTTCAATAGAACGACAATCACAGAGTTAAACGTAGCGTTTATTTGTCCTTCATCATATTATAATGTCGGAGGAGTCAGACAATCACATCCAAACGTTCCATCACCCAGCGTAGTATGAAAGATCAATTTTGAAAGATAATTGCAAATTAAGTGTAAATTTTGGTGAACTTATTATTAATAATTTCATATTGTAGAAACTTAAGCGTTTTTAATATACCGTCAAATGTATTTTGGCCACAGGACCCAAAACAAGAACTCAAAAGAAAGAGGACTGGATTACAAAATACTCCAGGCAAATGGCCTGAAATGGACTAAAATAATTCGTCAAAAGGTCTTAAATCTCAACACACGGTTTATATAGTTTAATGGAATTTGAACGCATGTAACAACCTCGTCTGCAAATAAACGAGTCATTCGACGCTTGCACGTGTCTGTATCTCGAATCTCGATCCGCGAATGGTGCTACTGTCGGGGATTCGCCAGAGCGGAAATCGGACTGGAAAGAGATGACGGGGGACAGGACGGGAGAAAAGAACGGGCGAAATTGCTCCCGCGCGCGGCTTGCCGAATTAGCATATCTGTCGCAACTGCTTAGTGTGTCACCGTCGACCGATATATCTCGTCGAAAATAAACTCTTTCCCTTTGATCGGACCGGAGAGGGGAGAGGGGACACGGCCGCGTATGTGCTCGCACGACTCTACTGGAATCGTGAGACGTATAAATATGTGAGACTTCTATTGGAAACGATCGGACAATTAACCGGTTCAGTAATAAAGGACGGTGAGGAAGAGGCCGCCGGCGGTGTTTGGCAGTTCACGGGGCGTGACCGCCAATTGCCTTAACTCGGATCACGACTCATTGCTTTTGAAGGTTCATTTGTGAGAAGTAATTAATGCGGCGTGAGTTCTCTGGGCACGCTTTGAACCAGATCCGGGCGGGCCCGGACGCCTTCGCAGTTCTCCGATGTTAAATACACGTGAAAAACCCTTCTTCCTCTTCCATTGCAGATGTTCGCAATATTTTTTCACAATGCGCGAACGGGAATGTCCGCAGCTGCACTGCCGGAAAAGAGCAAAGGCAAACAGGGACAAATGCATCCATCCACTGGGCGATAAGGCACGGGCAAATAACCTCGATAAGCCTCCACAACGGTCTACTAAAATACCTGAAGGACATCACATCCGATCGTGGTGTGGACGAGAAAGAAACGAAGCTTGACATCGGCTGACATTGCCATGAATTCTAGACTAATCATTTTTGGACAAATTCGTTTTGTTATCTTAATCCGTATTTTCAGTATCCTAACGACTCGCGTAATGAACGCTAGAGAGAACAGTCAAGACGAGAAGAAATGTGCAGCAATGTAATATCGGACGGGACCTTTGGCATACCAACCAAGCGATGAGCTGAACTTAACATATTACGTCCTAAAAATAATATCTTATTGCATTTTGGCCGTAATCGCTCAGCGGCGAAATCACCGATTTCTTTAGTGATACAGTCGTACTCACGGTGTGCTAACTGCCTAGTCCATTCTTCACCGGCCGACGAACGGTTGATGTTGAAAAACTGAAACCCGCTTACTATTAGCCCAAATGGGTATTCTATTACATATTAGACTTTCGCCATTAATCCTGACGTCCAGACCACCCGTTTGAATAAGACTAATTTTCATTTCGGTAGCCACCATCTGGTCGAAACCCTTCCCAAGGACTGTAGCTCAGAGTTACAGGTTATTCGGTACTTTTGATTGTTGTCCAGTATTATATTCTGGGACAGTTTGCTGGTGGGAACATAGCAGACTGGTATGTTCTCAACCCACACAGACCCCTTTAGAAATACTAAAAACTAATGTGTATTGAGTCGCATTTTAAGAGAATCCTTAGCCAATAGACAGTGTAATGTATGAAATTGTTTACGCCGTTTTATTATGCCAGATGCCGCAATTACAGTACTATATAAAATGAAAGACGAAAGGAATGAATTGTGCAACAGAGACGACCGACCGCAATCTCATTTGAATCTCATTGAAATTCGCATCAGAGTCGAGTGTCCCGATGGGAGGGGAGAAAACCGGTCTACAAACAGACCGCTAACGCACCCGACCTCTCCTCCCATTCAGCGCCGAATAATTACGCCGAGTCGCTCCGAGTCGGTTATCAATTTTTTAATAACAGGCGCTGGCTAAAGGAAGACAGAAATCCGCCGAGAAAATGGCGGCGGTGGATCTTCGATTGAAATTCACGAAATTGGGACCGGGAGTTAGGGGGGTTTCATCAGAACCCCCCTCGGTCGGGAGGACATCAAAAGGCGGCCTCAACGCGAGCGCTCATTATCTCATTGAACCGGCCGACGGGGGCCCCCGAAAACCGGCGTCCTGTCTACCTACCCCGCCCCCTATCCCAGACGTTTTTTAATATGTTAATGGCCTTGTTTTCGAATCACAACTGCCCATTAGCCTTAAGCTCTTCGTGACCTGGACCGGCACCAACAACGCCTTCATGCCCGACTACGGTTACATTTCCCGAGTGCTAACTAGGTATGACTAGGTACCTCTTTTGTTAGGCCACGAAACGTCCCTAACAACACAACTACCTCCGAACAACGAATTATGCAACACAGAATATTTACTTATTTTTCAATTCCTGATTTTCAAATATTGTGCGCATTTCTCAAACCAATAGAATGCCCTGCAGGCCCCTCAGAATTGTAGTTTCAGTAGTATTTACATTTTACAGAAATATATTTACGATTCTAAATTTAAAAAATGTTACGAATTAACTCTAAATATGCTAGTCCAGCTTCAGCAACTTAGGTTTGTCAGTTAACGAAAAACCATCCTGTTAGCCATTTAACTGAACTTAACACTCAATTAATTGTATATAAAATAAGCTGATACAGTTGAACAGATCACTCGATTCTATTTGTTGAATTAATTGCGCAAGCCCTAAGACTAATCGCATTCTGCAAGTGACTGCAATAATAGATCTCTTCTTATAACCATAGAAGTAAGAGGCAATAAACGTTGAGTAAATATTTCTCAAACTCCAACAGGTTATTACGGACAATTAAATTTTACTACCAACTGATACGATTCAATAGCACTTATCATCGACGACTAAATGGGCCCGTTAACCCATTTGGAAGTCTGTATTCTGTAATTTCGGTCCTACAACCAACTTCGAATACTCCCTTTAAACAATTATCACACCGTTTTCTGGCATTCTGTTCCACTGGCAATCGTTATCGGAAACGGATATCGTTGAAAAGCAATCGTTAATGAAAGTTCGGCCTTCATAAACGCAGACATCAGGCGGCAATAAGCCGATTGAACTCGTGACGAAAGCGCCTTTGGAACGGCTTAACATGACAGGCGCCGGTACCTATTAACAGGGCAAACATTTATACGTGATACAAGTAGAACAAACGCGAACTTATCGCCTGAAGTGGGGCCGTAAAGCGCATACTAAACAGTGACGATAAGCGAGAGGGACAATGCGACTGATAGTGATAGAAGAATACTCGGAATCAAGTCTGCTAGTTTAGAAATTACTGTGTCGCGACATCTCTTCTCATATGAGTACATTTTATAAATATACTGTTATTAAAAATGTATTAGTACTGGTGAGAATGACCCGCCAACAAGGGATGATTTGCATCTGAATAGAGATATGCTTCCAGGAACAAAGAAAAATAAAACTCCAGCTATAATTCTATATACTCTAATTTACCCAATGTCGTCAGAAAGCGATATTAAAATTATAATTATAAACACATTTTGACCATAACTGTTTGATTATTAATCATCGTTATCAATTGATTTATGATCCTGTTTACATCAAGGGTCGTAGTTCCGCGGCAAATATCAAGTTACAGACCGCAGAGGGAGGGTGTCAGAGTCTGACACGAGCACGCTACCGACGCCCTTCAACTCCAGTTCGACATTTCGTCGATAACAACTGTTTCAACATTATTACCACCCGGAAACTATAACCGGCTTTGAATATTATTTACAACGGCACTCAAGGGACCGAATACAAGAGTACGCCCGCGTTCTCATTGTCAATATATTATTTTAATTGCCCTGAAAGCAATGACAAAGTAGTAATAAAACAGAAAATTATGCCACTCGAACGTTCATTAAAAATTAATTGCACTATTTGCTTTGAATGTTCAACTATTTAGTAAAATCTTATTCACATTAAAAAGAGGAAATTTTTCATATTATATTCGTACCAGAAAAAAATCGTTTAATATAGGGACCGGCGCGTTCGAGTTTTGTAAAGCAATGACTTTGAAGGAATTTCGAAATAAAGATTTATTATTCTTGAAAATTAATTAACACTTTTACAGACCCCGAGAATTCCGTAATGAATCCCTCCGGAAAAATGTTTCCTTTTCACAATTCCACGGCTCGGAATTAAGCGCAAAGTACACACGCGAGAATCGGTTGAGCGCGGAATATCATTTGTTTAAATATACGCCCAACCGGTTTAGATGCCGGAGGCCGGGGCTCACTCGCCGCGAGTCAATTTATAAACTGGATTCAAAATTATTATACGTCTCGTTATTCCCTCTGTATTTATACGCTCTGAGTTGTTACGCCGTCAAATTATACCGGCCGATGGGGGCTCAGTTTCTTGCCCAGTTGTATTTCATACACTTTTTCCGTGCATCTCGCTTAATAACTCGGAATGGAGACACACACGCAGGAATTAAAACTATAGTTGAAAAATATGTAAACGCCTCTCCAGAATACCTTTTTGTCTTGGTGAAGCGCCCTGATTTCCATTTGTCGAGTTCAGACCAAATCCCATTTATTGTAGTGTTTGATTAATAATTCGCATAAATATCCTATTCATACACAACCGGCCGAAATAAGCCAATAAGCGTGATATTCCTATAATCCTCTAAATATCCGCCCCCGGTATCCCGTCAATCCCCGGCTATTGTCTCTTGAGACAATGGCACTATCTAGCTAATTATAGTCCGGGTTATAACATTCATGCTAAATATTATATCATCAATATTGGACCACCGGCGGCCCGTCCATTTACATAATGATCCTGAATGCAGTGTACGGTTACGTTTGAAAGGCGAGTGAATAGAATCGAAAAAATATTGTTCCCCGAGTAGACAGGCTCCGTTGGCGCTTTGAATATTCTTTGAACATTAACTTAAACATTCCAAAAGGCCTACAGCTATCGGTGAGTTTAAAATTTGGTTTTTCCCACTAAACACGGAATTATTTAGTTACCTTATGGGTGCCTTATATATAACCCAAATTAGACTGAATACCCAGAGTACGCATTTTTTATATCTGCAGCGAGAATCGAACCCACACTGCTACAATTTCCAGTCACATATATAAGAATATAAACTACCTCATGTATAATATATACAGTAATTCATCCCTAAGAAATCCATTTTATTATTCAAGTATGAAAATTTACCAGATGTCCAGGCGGTGGAATGTTATTGTATTCCATCGTGTAGGCCCTGGGAACGTGTATTATTTTCGGCCCCGATAATGGAACATTAATAATACCGCAGTTACAATAGCTAAGTTTTTACACAATGTGATTTAAAAACGGGATACGTCGCCCCTCCTCTTTCGAGTGGGGTTTGATCGAGTGTTTTTCCACCGCTGAATTATTCAATAAAATTAAAGGATCACTCGACCCGACAGGAAGACGTCGTTTAAAATCTGTTTCAAAACCCAAATTGATTTTCAGTCGCTGCAATAAATGTCCTACTAAACCGGTACATATAACTTAGCGTGTAACGCGGAGTTGTCATAGGTCCGAAGGCGGTATTTACGAGCGAAATGGACTGAATTCTGATTACGCCATTGGAGAAAACCAACAACCCCGCACTAGGGAGTTTGGTGGGAAAAACCTCTAGTTTACAAGACGCTATGCATTCGCCCATCCTCCGTTAATCGGAGGAAGAAGTCCATCAAAATCAGACCACTTTGTGGCTATGACTTTGGTTTCCTTTCGGCGAACTCGGCATAAGTATCAAATGGCTCAATATTAGAAAAACGGACTACCGTTAATGAGTGGATCACTGTTGAGTCGAAGAGATAAGAGTCTTCCATTCCAGGAAGCCCCCAAGGGGTCAACCCTTGGGATAAGAAAGCTGGGAGGTATTCCCGCCGGGTGCTCCTCCTTAACCATCGAGAACAGGGTTTCAAGTACAGTCGGTTTCAACGACCTCTTGTTTCTCGAGACAGGACTGTATGCCGGGGTCCCTAACGATAGGTATCTTGGGGCCCGCTCGGCCTTTTCAGGTCCCTACACGCACGAAAGGGCTTCCTTCCCGCTGCCAGGTATTCCGAACGGGAGAATTACCACCTTCCGGTTCGAATTGGCAGGGAATTTTACTTTCTTGCGTCATAGAACATTCTTGTTGCGGTCTAGAATTATATTTCACAATAATAACTATGAACCTACCACCGCATTTTAACCTCGATGATCACTGAGGTAGTATCTATCTAATATTGTATTTATGGTAGCGAAACCTTTGTACTACCGCTACCGGCACACCTATTTATTGTACAGGATCTCAACGTTCATCGTGCCTGAAATTGTCCGTAATGTATTCCAAAAAAAATTCTAAGATGGCAATTATACGAAGAAAGGAAGCGACGGCGATTAACGTTACCATCATTTTACACAGATTTTCTATTACCCTGAACCTATCTTTTCTACAATCAGTTTCCCAGAAAACGATAAAGATATTCCATCAACCCTTATAATTTGCAAAGTAGTATAATTTTTTATTATAATATATACTTATCGTATTTTCTGTACAGAAAAGTGATGCAAAATTCCAAATACAGTGTTAGATATTAGATCTAGAAAAAGCAATCTACCTCGAATCTTCCTTGCCCAGGGAAAAGCGGATTTAATAAATGTAGAGTTACGCAACATTGAATTTTACGACCTTTTGTCTTGCATTGTTTGATGACTAATTTATACTGTAAAAAAATATATTTATTTTTTGCACGAATATCGCAATTTTTTTCTTAGCTTTATTTATTATGCACAATTATACGTTTGTAGCCGTTATGTGCAGCAATATTAATTTATAGGTACCAGTTAAACGGAAACCACCGTATTTACGGTGCGTTGTAATTGAGCAATTACAATTTTTACATGCCCCTTCTCTCTTCTCTCGGATAAGATTGAAAACAATTACTCTTATAAATTTCCTTAAATATTACAAAAAAATCAATTATTTTTTTGGAAATGAAGTATAGTACGTATGTACCGGGGAACGATACGTTTCTGCGACGAGCGTTCACAAACATTTATATAGTTATTACATTATTATATTACAGTCAAAGATAAAAAAATTACTTCCAGAGTAATATCAGCTTTTTGTTTATGTGAGCAATTTTCCTTTTTAACTGTTACATAATAACAATTATTTTGAATCACTTCGAATTCCAAAGAACATAAAGATGTTATCGTAAATTCCATATAGGCAAAGATAAAGCACATGTACTTCATTGTGGAATTTCTTTGGAGTAAATGTTTGATCCTGTACAGTCAGATACGGCGACTGTTCCCAGTAGTATTAGCCAATTTCCTGCCCGCGGTGGCTTCCTTCTTCACAGACTTGTTATTTCATATTGTACGTGCCTCATATTCTTTCGTTGATCCAAGCATCTTCCGGCTGGTCCGGTAAAGAATTTTTATTAAAATACCTTTGTCTCAGAAAGCTAGTCATTGATTTCTGTTACGCTGCCTGAGTGACATTTGAATATTTAAATCACTATACAAACACCATTAATTGTCTAGCAGTTATCGTTTCTTTTCGATTCATTGCAGACTCATTATGTATGACGTGATGGTATTTTTTAAACATTACTTACGGATAGTGATGCGGAAATACTTTTCTTTTTATTTTTGTGACCCCTAAAATTAAAACAATATTACATTAGGGGGGTATTTTAAATTTAGCAATATATACATATCCATATCACCACATCCATATCCACACCATAATGCAAGTCAAATGTAAAGTCGCACTACTGTCACCACCTTACAAAACTTATGTCCACCTTTTTGTACTTGGTGCTGGTTTGCAAGTTCCCGCCTGGCCAATTCGGAATTC
Organism: Lethocerus indicus; assembly: GCA_019843655.1. Lineage (NCBI taxonomy): Eukaryota > Metazoa > Arthropoda > Insecta > Hemiptera > Belostomatidae > Lethocerus > Lethocerus indicus. The sequence continues at coordinate 16,999,760 of JACDQD010000008.1, forward strand.
ACTTGTTCTCTTGATTTATGGGCAAACATTTCTCGGCACTGCCCAATCGAAAAGTATAGTAACGGAGTATTGAGAATTTCTGGCGGAGAAAATGGACTCGTGTCGCGGGCCCCGTCTGTTGATCCGAGCACCGGACGCGTGCTCTTCATTCAAACCCAGTACCGAGGGCGTGAAATCCGGCGTTACGTTTTTGTGCCGGATCTTTGACAATGGATCGATCGATCTATGGGGCAATTTTTTACCTCGGGCCGATCGCGTCGCCTAGATCTTAGAAGGAAGACGAGGGGAGTGGGACCGATCCAGCGGAGAAAAAATATTTTACTGGAAACTTGAGCAGACTTTCAAGACGGCAAATTATTTACGTCCATTCCATAATTCGCATGGAAAACACTGTTTTTAAATTGCCTAGATCATATTTTTCCACCAGTCTGACCAGTAATAGGAAATTTAATTGTGCGAGATTAAAAATTATACAGAATATCGCATCCGTCAGTTTAGTATTATAACTTACTCTTATTGCATCCGAAGTATTCATACGTTGAGTGAAAAGGAAGGGAAAATGTTAGAATGGAATAAAGCTCAATTTCTATAGGGCATGAATTTTATACAATTATAGGAGTAGAAATATCCCGTTACTGTATTTTTCTAATAAAGCTTGCATTGCAAGACAATATTTTATTTGAAACAACGTTTACTGTACATTGTTGCAGGAATCCTAAAACATTCCTTTGTTGTAAACAAAAATAGAAATCGATCAATTAATTTTAATTAATTTACCCTAGCAAAGTCGGTGAGATAGAAATCAAATATTATTCAGAACATCACTGAGGGATGAAAACAGTCATTAGCGGTACATTATAGGCCCGGTTGCATTCATTCATGATTCATCGGAAGGTAGAGTTACGAGGCCATTTGCGCTCGGGGGCGATTCATGGGCTGAGGCCGGGCGAAATTAAGCCCCTGAATAAAATATATCCAAATAAAATGTCTTTTTAACCTTTAAATTGCCAAACCGAATTGAACCGGTGTTACGTCAAAGAGGCGATGCACCAGAGGAGATGATGTCGACCGAATCCCATTTCGAGAGCCCCATTATACCCCTACCATAACAGCCCCCCAGTCATCATACCTAATTAGCTACGGTTTCGTTTATTACACGGTGGCGTCGGGGTTTCGAATATCCCATTATCCCGCAGTATTCACAAACATTGTTAATACAAATTAGCCGCATCATAATATCGAACCGCAGAATTATTAAATTCCGATTTGTGCTGTCGGATTCAAAAGGAGTTATCCAAATGAATGGAAATTCAATTTCGTGGATCCGCCCCATTGTCTAGTTTTGGGCCTTTCGCCGGTTCATTATTTATTTTCCTCGCGGAAATAGGAAGGCCCGTTATTTGTGTACAATCAACTTTATAGTTATAAGTACAATTGTGCAATGTTTATTTGTGGCTTAATTGACTCGCTAAAAGAAGCCACCCCGTTATGGCACTTTCTGAATTGAATTTAATGGCTAACAATTGCCGGTTGCAGCAAGTATGGGCCAGTGGGGTTTATATCGTCATGGAGGCATAATGGATGGGTAATAGTGAAGAGTACCGTGTCAGTAATGGTCTGAGTATTCCCAATTTTTTACGGAAACCAAGGCAGCGAATCTGCTGCTGGGTGGGTGATACTACCGATAGGTCACAAAGGACTATAAGAGACCTAAAAATTCCAGTTCGAAAGATTACTTAATGAATTCTGCATTGTTTCACAATTACCGCCTTCACTTTTTCCAACGCGAGTAAACATCGAATATAATTAACCACCCCTTTCAATATGTAAGCAAACAAAAAGGAAAAACTTATACCCGCGCGACCGTCACTATAAATCTCTTCCAATAATAAAGAATAGCGTAATGCTGGTGGGGGGCCTCGGTCAGTTTTTTACGTCGGGGTACAAAGTAATTATATTGCAATGTTTAGATGCAAATTCTGAGGGAGCGGTTAAGTAGACGCGATAATGAGGAGATAAGTGAAATAAGAACTCGACACCGAGCACTAACTCCTTACCATAACCAGTTGGCGACGTTCTCAAGGCTGCTATTCGATTAGTTTCCACGGTTTGTTATTCGTAATTAATCATTTCTCCCACCCCCCTCCCGCCCGGCTCTGATATTTATACCTCGTTTATTTTTACTAAACGTCCGTCCCTTCGTGTTTCTTTTTCCCCCTTCGCCATTTTCAAAACTGGCCGGACGGGCGGATAATTGCGCCCGAGAAGACGAATGGTGCGCCTCGCATCACAAAGCGGGGGGAGGGGGCCCGACTATCGATGACATCACGCTGAACGGAATTATCGTTATAACCAGAGAAAGAGAGGCATTCGCGCCAGTTTATAAATGGGCGAGTACCTGGCGAAATACAGAAGTCGCTTAGCGGCGGCGCGCTGCAACTGCGGTAAGCGCGGTTAACGACATTTTTAAGCCTCTATCCGTGGCGCAAGAACGTATTTAATTGGACATCAAGTGTATGATGAGATATTGTCGTCATTAATATCGGTCATGCGGGTTACCGATCATGATTGAGGGGGTTGCCGCGACACACCACCTATCTTTCCACGGCATATAGTCTTACATTCATTTAGTAATAACCCGATAACGGCCTACATCGCGAAAATTGGTCCCGGCGAAATTAAATTAATAATAGCTCCCACTAATTAGTTTGGACAGTAACGGGTAGAGTTTATCGCTTTAAAATATGTACATTGTAATTTTAAAAAAACAGGTGGTGTCTCACAGACGCGCCGGTCTGTAGACTTGGTCACTCATTGTTATACAGCCGCGCTATATTTTTCAATTTATACAATTTCATCTTTCATTTAATAATTCACTCCAACAATGAAAAGATGTAATGCCGCACCCCAAACACCGGCGCCCTCGGGATATCATACCCCATTCAGGTGTCCTGTTCAACAAACATTTATTATTTTAAAAGTTACACGTTAAAAATTTAGTTTCATTGCGTTTTTCATGAGGTGTCCATTATTAGACGTGTGTGACCTATATTAATCAGGGGGGGGGGGTCCGGAGCATCTGTTTTCTATTATCCCCGAGGAGGACGTTGTGGCCGATGTAAATCGCAGCATTAGCGGTTTATCAAGTGGCGGTCCCGAACTGGGTAAAAGTTCAGTTGGTCGGAGACCAATCACTCTCCCTCTTCCCCCTCCTCTCTCTCTCTTTCTCTCTCTCTGGACGGGTAGAAATAAAGTAATTACGGTTGGGACTGGGGCGAACCTAATTGCGGCACCGCTGTCCGAGCCATTTTAATTAGCGGGCCGAAAAGCGGACCCCCTTTGGTTTCGGACCGATCGGTGAACCGATCCAGAATTTCATCTTGGGTCTGTTCCCACGGGGACCCCCCCTCCTTCGGGTCCACCCCACATAGTAGGAACGATACCTTTCCAAACAACTGCAGGGAATAAGCGTTGGTTTTCTGTTTTCTAGTTCATTCTTTTTTTCTTTATAGTATTCATACGGGCGGAAGATGGTGCGACGATTTTTGCCTCAGTGATATATCTGTTGCCAAATACAATTCAGCTGTAATGAAGAGACACGCTCCTCAAAATTGGATCAGGGAATTAATGGGCCGGACTTTCACTACGGGCTTCCCCAGCTTGGAAAGGGCCGAGTCTTCCTTCTTCCGGACAAATTTAAGTTATAACATAAATAAGGTTAAAATTGGAAAACAAAAGTCAAATCATTTTTAAAGAAAGGCAATTTCCGGACACCAGGAACGTTCCTCTCACGGTGTCTCACAGAATGATTAACGAAATGCTCCTGATTGTGAAAAAAGGGGAACAACTTATGAACAAAGAAGGAGACGGACGATCTCGCCAGCTATAATTAATATGAGCGTCGGCTAGAACATAGCAATTCCAATATAACTTAAATTCGATTTTCCGTCAGTGAAAAACTGAATTTTTCGCATAAACGAATGCACCACAATACTTTCAGGGATCGCTGAATTTCGGCCTTCCTCCGAATTAAACGAGCGTTCTCTTGGAAAGGTTTTTAAATAAAACAATTCCTCGCCGAAAGGTAGAGATGGACTGCGAAAGGAATCGAGTTCCACAAAAGGAAGATTACAAATTAAAAATGAAAAAAAATGTTTCTCCCATAAACAAGTGAGTGGGATCGGAAGGCCGACTCTGTTTCGAGAACTCCCCACCGCGGGAGCGGCGCCTCCCAAAAAAGGAATCGAGGATTTCTTCTCTCGTGTACAGGAAGTTTTTTTATTTATTTTTATTTTTTACTGGTTTGTTTTTGTTTCTTTCTTTTGGTTTTTCTTGTTTTGCTTTTTGTTTTCCGAAGTCGTAGCATCCCTCTCTCTCTCTCTCTCTCTCTCTCTCTCTGTGGGCTGTGTACACCCGCCAGAGAGAAACCGGTACGAGCGTACGGGACTCGGGCCCTGGGAAGTTTTAAAAGTACGGTCTGGACGCTTACAAAAGGGCGCTCGACATCAAGCTCCCCCATCAACCCTCAGGGCGCGTCCTTAAAATGAATAAAGGCGGAGGAAATTAAAATTTTTCAAGCGCTGCTGGGCAATTGAACGTCGCTGCACAGTAATATCCAATCGTACCTTAACACGAATTCTCGGTAAATGAATTGATGTTAAGTGAAGGATTCTACAAACAGAAGGTTTATGTTACTCCGATGTTTCGATGGTCCTCTATCAAACTGCAATTACTGTCTGATTTCACCTGAGATAGCCACCTGATCTTCTGACGTTCTCAAAAGGAACACAATGAAGCAAAGTGAAAATAGCTCAAAGACAATTTCTGTATGAAATTGAATACGATATACGAACTCCGTACAACAGAATTACCTTTAAAAATGTCTCCCAAGAAGAAAGCCGAGAGAACTGTATCATACCGGATATAAAATATTTGTCTCTTCTTTAAAATATATTTCGGTTTTAAATGAAATATTTTTTTTCTCATTCACTTTCTGATGTAGAGAAATTTTATAAACACAAGGCAGCATTAAGGTTAACTGTATACATCTTACAGGGAAAATCTATGTTTATTCTCAACACTCGAGATATTTCCTAAGCTTTCGACCAACATTCCAATCTGAGTTTCAGAATGTTTACATATAATAACCAACGTCGAATCCAATTGGGCTGACATAAGTTTAACTTCATTTTTATTTAATTTTTCAAACATTAACAAATTTCATTTTACTCAAGTACCCTTATTAATAATATAAAAAATTATCGCTGGGTCCTAAATTTATACAGAACCTTTTCATCTCGTTTACTACGGGACATACGGAGGCCACTAAATAACGCTCGTTAATCAATCCGAAAAAGGATTCAGAAACAAAAAAAAGTGGGTGGGTCTACGGCTACTCAACGCTCCATCTGGTGGTACCACAACATTTTTTCGGCCTAACAAACGCCGGTAGACACGCAAGGGGAACGCATTATATTATCTAAATTTAAAAATACAGCAGTTAAATGCATTTCTAGACTGAACTGAAACTACACTTCTCAAATGAAAGCTCTTGATTTAATTTTATAATTTCCTTTGAGATTCAACTTGTAGCAGCCCGTGCGGTACGAACTTGTTCGATATGTAAAAATATAAAAGCCGAAATAAAAATATAATTCCAGTTTTACTGAACTATACCCACGTCCATTAAAGTGCTGGGAAACCGAGGAAGCGGTAGTAGGGCCTCTACTTCTTGAGGTGCCATCTTCACAAACCTGTCAGATAAACGCGGGCTCGTACGAATGCCGGTGCTACGCCGGTTTCTACCAAAAATAGTCCCCCGTCGAAAATAAATCTCTGTAAACAGCAGAATGGAAATAATCCTTGCTGCCGACACACGAAGATCCTTCCAAGTCTCCAGAACTCGGGTATGTCCAAATGAAATACCTCGTTCGCGTCAAATTTAACTCTAGTTTTTACAATGAAATCGTGTTTAAATTTCTTTTCAATTATCTATAAAAAATTTCCTTAAATTACGCAAGATTCCAAATAGGAAGACCGACCTAATTGGGTTTGGTTTTGTCACAGCGGACGAAGATAATATCGCAATGGGTACCATGATACCGTTAAAATTTGAAAGAATTGAGACATAATTAGAATTCACAAGAAATACAATAATATATTCGTATGATTCAGAACGAATATCACAAATGGTAAACTTAATTCTTAAAGATTATGTTACCTTTTACAAAAAAACGGGCGGTCGACCGAAGAAACCGCAGGGCGTAATCAGCCACTGATAACGTAAAGAATGTTTACCTATTTGTGGAGCAGCTTCAAAAAGCATTAACTTCGTGAACATACTAAGAAACTAAGTTTTCATATTTGCTATGCAAAAAGCGATAGATATTTCATAAGGTTTCCTAAGTGAGAAGAACATTAGGGACTCTCAATAAAATGAATCACTTGATTACTCGATTGGGGGGATTCGACTTGGAGAGGCTCCTGTTGAAGTAAAGATACAAAGCCATCCTACCTTACATCCCGGGCGATTGAAGAATTATCCCAAGAATCGAAAAAGAGTTGACTCTCCGGCTGTGGGCACACAAAGCACTCTTCAACAACACAGCACACACACGCGCGCAACCCTCGTCCTCAACCGCACTACTCGTCCCGGGAGGAAATCCTAGTGTCCATTTAATTTGAAAAAAAATAAATAAATAAGTTAAAAATTATAAATAAACACTTCGAGTACGCGTGCCGGGACCGCGGAGCGAACGTAGCGGTCGGATGCTCAACAAGTAAATGAGCCCGTCGACGTCTTCCCCCACTCCTACGAGCGGGACCGATCATCGATTCATCTCGATTCCAGTCGACCCCCATCGATTAGATTTATCGACCGGCCATGACCAGGACGATATCCGATATCAAAAAATGTTAATTCATTTAGAAGTGTCCGCATCCTTCAGATGTTTCTTTGCCTGTCGAGGACGGCGGTCCGATATTCGGACAGGTACCTGAGCCGGGCCCTAGCCGACAGTAGCCAGTGTGTAGTTTGAATGTAATATTTCAATACAGCGACGAGTCCCGTTCCACACTGCGGGTTTTGTTAATTGAAAAATCAATTGTTTCTACAGGTGTTGGCTTGGTTTTGTAGGGCGGCCTTCTTGAGGACGGGGAGGTTATATTCGGTCGACAGGATGGCATCGCAGCAGGACGATACAGTTTTCCAAGGCGCATTGGACATTCACAGAGGTGTGACGGTTGATTCTTCTATAGAACCCTGTTGGGATAAAGAAGTTTTCACGAAGAAATTGGAAGGTGGATTTTTATCTTTTTTCAGTACTTATCTATTTTATTGAGAGCGATATCATTTGGGAACAATTACATTCTTTTATAACTATTTTATCTTAACCTAAAGGCCTGATAAGCTTATAATGAAGATTTATTAATATTGTAACAAAAAATGAAGTTACTCGGTGATTGTATAATAGATTATATCATTGCACTTAATAAAATATTGCCAATTAAACTTTATTTTGGTTTAATTAAATATTTGATAAACCCTTTTTCTAGTGATAATGGGCTATCATATTTAAGAATTAAAATAATATTTATTGTTTTAGCCTCACTTACACAGTGGCAGAGAGAAAAGATTCGTGGTGTCTGGTTCAGAGTAGCAGTTACTCATGTGTCTTGGATTCCTATTCTTGCACAGGTAAATATTTTTATCTGAAAAAATACAGAGTGATCAAAACTGTTTATAATATTCACTGCCAGTTAATTGGACCCTGTTGTTACTCCTGTAATTGCAGAATGGGTTTACTCTTCATCACACCAAAGATGACATGATTTCTATGTGTCGATGGTTACCCAAGGATGAAAAGAACCGAATACCAGCTTTTGCTCACACCATGGTTGGTGCGGGAGGTTTGGTAGTCAATGAAAATAACCAAATACTTGTAGTGTGCGAGAGATACAGGGATATTGCATATTGGAAGCTTCCTGGAGGTTATGTTGAACCAGGTTTGTCTTTTATTATAAAACAAATATATTTGGTCATGTTATTGTTGAGTTTGTTTACTTATTTCAGTATTTATGAATATTTATCTACATCACTATCTATCTTGTTAATTGAAAAGTTAAATGAATATAATATATCTTTAACATAACAATATGTGTCACCTTTAACTTAAAATGACAAGTATTCCTTAAAATGTAAGTTAGTGTATTACATTTATTCTATCTTAAACAATCAAATTTTCAATTTAATAAATATACACTTCCCCACCAGAATTCATACCTATGTAAGGCACATTTTATTCTACCCATAGTTGGAATTTTTCATTTGCAAATTTCCAAAAAGTACTTTAGTTAATTAGGATCTATCAAACTTTTTGTTGGATGAATGAGTTTATGATTTAATATTATTTACTTGTATGTTATTATAAGTGTATATGAATGTATAGGTGAAGACCTGGTTGATGCAGTAATAAGAGAAGTTTTTGAAGAAACAAATGTTCGTGGAAAGTTTGTTTCAATGGTGGCATTTCGCCATTCAAAGACAGCTGCCTTTGGCTGTACAGATTTTTATTTTGTTATTGAATTGAGACCACTGAATGAAGACTTGAAGAAAGAAGATGCAGAAATAGATGCAGTCCAGTGGATGGATGTAAGTAAACACATTTATGTGAACATTTGTTTTTTATTATATATTTTTTAATATAGCAATAATACCTTTTAAAAATGAAACATTCGCCATGAAAGTATGTTTAGGCATTGATTTTTATAATAAGACAAAAGATAGTTTAACTTTGAGTAGTAATATTATTTGCTATTAAACATGATTAATTTAAAAAGGGTAAGGAATAATTAAAATTAATGTAAGATTCTTTTTTGTTCAGTTATGGTAGATATCAAATTGGCTGATTTGTTTTTTGTGAGATATATTTTCATTTAACAACTACTTTTTCCCTTACTCATCCCCAGTTCTTGACTTTCTGGTTTTGAATGTGAAACATAAATAAAATATGCATAAGGAAATTACATGGTGCATAAATTTAGTTTAAGAAAAATCTGATGGACTGTTGTGATATCATAATCATTTTTAACCTATGTTACAGATACATGAATACCTGAATCATCCCATGGTACATGATAATAATCGCTATGTTGTTCAAAAGTATCTCGAGAACAAAAAGAATAAAGTTGGTCTCAGTGTTGAAACAAGATACCATCCAATAACACAATCACCACAGGCTTTGTTCAGCATTACTCCAATGATAGGAGACGAGTTAGATAATTAAGATCATTATGGCTACAATAAAATATTTATGCTTAAAGCCATTTTAGTATTTAATGTAGGTTGTACATGAAATTACAGCAGATTAAATGACTGTGATCAATTGTTATTTATCAGCTTATTAGGTTGCTCAATTTTATATACTTATTCTTGACTTATATATAATATTATTCAGTCTGTTAAATTTCATTTATTATTTTTGATTCTATGGTTCACCTATTATGATATTCAAACATAATTTTAATACAACTCAATGAGCTTAATACGTCATCTAGGTACCTTATGAAAGCCATGGTTCACTCTTCACCATTATTCTTCCTTATTTTTAAGGCTGGAATATCATATTACTATCATTCCTTGGTTGAGTGAAATGAGTGATTTTATGTTTTATGTTATGAGTGTTTCAAACTCATTGGATGTTATTGAGAGTACATTACATTTATGAAAAAGGTTCAAATCTATTTTTAAAACCTTCACTCTTTCTAGAGAAAGATTATGATTATAATATCATTGTCATTTTTCCTTTTATTGTTGAATAAATTAAATGTATTTTACAAGTAGATTTTAAAAGTTATTTTTTAAATATATTTAATCACAATATTTGACTTTGTTAGTGAACACTTTATTGGGGATTGTCAGTAAAATATTTTTAAAAACTTTTTGCTAATACTTGACAAAATGTATTTATTTACATTAAAAGTTAATTCAATGTTAATAAATTCAAAGTTAATTCTTCAATTTTTAAAGTTATTTATTAAAAAAATTATTGTTACCTTATTTTGTTGTTGACAGAATCTGTGATGCCCCTACTACCTCAATAAAAATATCTCATGTTAAGCACTAAATAATAAATAATTATACTTATTCAAATATTAATACATATCTTAATATCTTCTTTGTTAACATTGTAGCTAACAAGCGGTATTTGTATTATTTAGCTATCACTTGTGATGCTTAAACTTACCATTTTTTAAATTATATTAATACAATGAGAATGACTACTTTACTCTGTTTTATTGAAACATTATTTGTTGCATAAAATAAGACAGAACCAATTAACTTAGGTGTATCAGTGTTAGTTTTATAAATTTAACATGGCCAGAAATTATGCCAATAGATCACTAACCTTTGTTATCTGTGAAATGCATATGATAAGCTACACTGGTTCATCGTGTTGAGTATCCTAACAGTTGTTTCTAGTTTTCTAGAGATGAAGGCTTTGCAGTTTGATCCAGTGAAGAAAGAGTTGCGTTTGGTTGATATTCCACAACCGCAGATTTCTGAGAAGGATGATATTATCATCCAAGTTGCATTTTCTGGTCTATGTGGGACAGATATTCATATTGTTGAGGTTTTTCTTATTTTTTTGGTCTTTTAATGTTATTTTTCTCATATGATAATGTGATAATTATTAATAAATATTATGTTTTAAAATGTCAACAATGTTGATTTAAATTTGTTGTACTTTAAGTTGTAAATTCAACAATGTATTGATATTCTGCTGTTATGAAGAAAAGTTTATCATATATTGTCATATTTAATAAGAGCTTGTGTACAATAATAACAAAAAACATGTTCAATACTCAATCATTGAGAATCTGAAACATGTAATTTTTAGTTTCCCCTAGTAAACAAAAAGCTGTTGTCACAGGTGCAAAATTTGGTAAATGAATAATTGACAACTGAGTGCTTTTCCACCAAACATAAAATATGTGTATATAAAATATGTGTTGGCTGAAAACTCATATCTGAACATTTTAAAATATTGTTAAATTGCCAAAATATTGTTTTAAATAAATTCTTGAAAATATTTGATAAATATTAGTTTACCCATTTGTTACAATTATCACAGATTTATTTCATTTTTTAAATAGGGTAAGTTTCCTTGCAGTAAAACTCCAATTATATTGGGGCACGAGTTTTCTGGTATCGTAAAAGAAATTGGGCCAGAAGTTAATCATGTAGAAGTTGGAGATAGGATAGCTGTTGATCCACAGAGGTAATACTATTTTAAATAATAAGTAATTCATTTCTTCATAAAATATGTGATAATGTTAACTATTTATTTATTTAATATAATGGATTATTATTATTAGACATCTGTATAAATAATTCGTTGTAATTACACTACATCAGTTTGACCTTGAGATGTTCATGAATATTGGGACAACTGAAGAAGTTATCACTTCGGTTTATCAAAGGTCAATTGTTCTGTCTACAAATAATGCTTGTTTTTGTGATACCCTTTTTTCTCTTCACTGACAAAAAAGTATTATAACCAATGAATAAAATGTAATTATGAATAAAAAATTTGATTTAAATAAATGAGAAGTTGAATGTTAAATCATAATAATAAAGCTAACAAGTTAAGTAAAGCTTAACTATTTACATTATTTTATCTCTTAAGCCTAACAAAACTAATATATTCTCAAATTTTATTTCAGTTGGTGTTCAACATGCAATTATTGTACAACAGGGAGAACACACTGTTGTACAGTTGGTGGACTTAATAGTGCCATTGGGATATACAAAAATGGAGGTTGGGCAGAATTCTGTAAAGTATCCAGCAAGCAGGTGTACAAACTGCCACCTCAGTTGTCTCTTAAACAAGGTTTAATAAAAATTCTATCTCACTGCAAATTATAATTTACAATATAGTAAAGACATATATACATTGCATGACAGATTAATTTTCCACTCATCAGTGTTGTAGGAATTAATTTATTTGTTATTTCTCATGATGGTAATGGAAGCATTTTGGTTCACTTAGACCATATTATGACATCCTGAGATTTAAAAAACGTACATTTCACAGGTGTGCTTTGTGAACCAATGTCATGCATTATGTGGGGATGGGAAAGAATAGCACCCATCAACATAGGCAATTCAGTTTTGGTTACTGGAGGTGGAATCATTGGTAATCTGTGGTCAGCCATCCTTCACCATCATGGTCACAGAAAAGTCACTGTTTCAGAAATAAATGAAACAAGACGGCGGATCAACAACAGACTTGGTAATTTTTTATGAAAAATAATGTGTTATTGAGTTTGATATAAATTTTTTAATATGGATGTGTATATCATTTTATGAAATTCAAGTTCATATTTTGTTTGATATTACTTTTATCAGATACGGGATACGAATGTTTGGACCCCACTGAAATCCAAAGACGTCATGATGAAGATTGTTGGAGTGTTGATGTTGCTATAGATTGCAGTGGAAATGGAAAAGCCATTCAGCAATCCTTGGAATTCCTTAAGACATCTGGAAAACTGTGCATATTTGGAGTGGCTTCACCGGACACTAGAGTGAGGTGTGACTACTTTCTTAAACTTAATTTATATAGTGTTAATCTACAGTAATCTATAGTAAATCCAAAAATTAATCAAATAATTCAGTCATATGCCAATCTGGGCCATCTTTAGGTAACCACAGTTTAATGAAGCATTCTTAATTATTTATTTTCATAAAATAAATATAACTGTAAAAATCTTGCTTTTTGGTTATTATAGCATATCTCCATATGAAATATTCAGAAGAGAACTTACTATTGTTGGAGCAATGCTTAATCCATTCACCTTCACAAAAGTAATAGGTCTGATGGAGGCAATGGGAAGTAGGTATGTTAATACACCTATATTTTTCAAACTACTATTGCAAACTCTTATTGTATTTCAAAATCTTATTGTAACTCATTAAGAATTAATGGAAGTACAATTATTAGTTAATGAATAATGTGTTATTTTATTTCAAAGGGAATAAATCACTTTATTTTAAGTTAATGAAAAAAAATTCATTTAATTTTTAACATTTTTTGTTTTTAAATATCTATTTGATTGTTATGTATCAATCGTTTGCTGATTTCAGGTACTTAGACTATCACAAACTTGGAATTCAAGATTTTTGCTTAGATGAGTATGAATTAGCCTTACAGAAACTCAAATCAGGAGATGTTTCAAAAGTTGTTTTTAAAATGTTCAAGTAATCAGTTTCTATCTTGATAAATCAATGTCCGATTCATTTCACATTTTCTTGAAACTATTATTTTAAAAGTTTTTTTGCTCAGGATAGATAATTTGGAAGCAGGTGGGATCTGGAACACTAAATAAAAACCTTCTATAATTATTTTATTTGCCAAAATAAACTATAAATAGCTCCATATGCATAACAGTTTATATAAGTATCTGAAGTGAACAACTAATTTAACCATGATTTAAAGCCATTCTTAAATTTTAATCTTAAAGTTTTAAGTACATAAGCTTCAGTTGTATTGAAATTATACTTCATGGTTGAATAAAGCATTTCTACTACAAAATGAACATTCTGGAGTTTAAAACACTAGATTAAATTTGTATTCATATGCTAAGAAGCAACTCCAATATTACTCTAGCACATCACATATCGAGAGACTAGAAATTCTAATTGCAAATTGAATGTTGACATTGGAGTGTATTAAAAATATGTTAATTAATGCATTAACTAATGCATTCAGGTTGTCCAGGAAAGTGGAGGAATTTTGTTTACAAAATGGAAATGAAAACAGGTTTTAACAATTGTTTTAAAATATTATTAACATTAATTATCTTTATCTTACAGTTAGATTTATTTAAATATTAACAAATAATCTATTTCTGATAATCATAAGTTAGCTGTATAAATAAAGCTATTGTGCAAATGCAAGCTATATACTTTTGAAGAATGATTTTATGTTTTTAGCAGGATCAGTAATTACTGATCCTGCCTTATATATTTCATAATAAAATTTACTTCAAGTAATAAATGGTTTTATAAAGAAAATCCTGGCCTGTTTCATTCCTGAACAACACTGCTACTATTAGACTAAATAAATTATATTTTCTTCAGCAGAAATACTCTTATTGTATGAGAGGCTAAGCTTAAGGGTAACTTACACATTTTCCAATGGAGGGCAAAGAAAATGCCTGAGGTTTCTCGGCATAACCATTTTGCTTTGCCTCTCTGCACAACTCAGCAAATAGTCACTGACAGCATCAATAATATGTTCAGGTATAATGGGCCCTATTCCTGGAATAGGTATCCAGAATGGTTCATCTCCGAAAACTGTTTCAGCTTCTGATTCTTCCTTTTTTTCTTCTTCCTCGGGGTGCAAATCAAACCTGACATCCTCAATGGATTGCTTTTTGCCGAGAGGCTGCCCCACAGAGGTCTTACTGTGAGTGGCTATTTCCTTTATTGGTCCACTGGTCCCCCCTTCACTTTCAAATGACATGCCTGATGCCTGGGCACTGATTTCTCTCTCCTCCTCCTCTTCATCTTCCCCTTTAATTGAAAGAACAGTCTGAATCTCCGCAGTGCTCTCGCTGGACAATTCTTCTTCACTCTCTATTCGATTCACTTCTGTTACAGATTCTTTCATGTCTTTTATGAAAGCAAGATCTTGTCCAAACTGATCCTCTGGTTCTCCCATTATTTCTAAGGTCTCTTGCTCTTCTACTTCAGAAACAAATTGTTCCAATACATCATCACCTTCTTCAGTGTCTTCAAATTTCTTAATTTCATCCATTTCATCACTTGTTCTTGATTCATCAGGAGCTAATTCATCTGGGCCAGTTTCAGCTAGTTTTTCTTAAAAATTTAAAACAAGATAAAGTAAATAAGCCAGTTTTTTCTAACTTGGTTTTACATCAATTTAAAATTGTTTCACCAATAATGACTTTAACATTGTGAATTTAGAAATAATACATAAATTGTATCATAACAGAAAATGGATACCTGTTTCATCTGACTCTCCTTCATCGGGTTTCTCCTCTTGAGCTTCATCCTCAACATGCATACTCTTATCTGAAGGTTCCTTTTCCTAGCCAAAAATTGTGAATATTATTCACTATTTGCGTTTTTGTATAATTTTATTCTTTAAATGTAATTTTCAATTACCTTTGGTTCCTCAGTTTCTGTTTCTTGCACTATTTTCCTATGAATCTCTGGGTCTGATGTCACATCCCAAACCTATGACAAAGGTATAAATAAATAAATTTACTTATTTATTTTTATTATATATTTCTAAGTCCTAAGCATTAAACTGTCGGTTCATTCAACCAAACTGGCTCTGGACCTGTAGAATACCTGAAATATCATGTTTCATTAATCACGCAAAATAATGCCAATCATTACGTTTTAATATAGTATTTGAATGCATTCACCTGAACACCATATGCAGATGTGGCCCCTTCTTCAGATGGTTTTGGCTCTAGCTCTGGTAAGTCTGATTTATCACCTTCAGAAGAAGTAATTTCAGGCCATGCCATAAGCCCAGTCAGTGACTGATTCTCATCCAAGACAACAGTTTCAACTGATAATTTAGTCTTTACTCCTACTTCCCCTAATCAAAGAAAATTGTTCGATTTCTGATGATCGACAATAAATATTGTTTGGATAAGTACAGTATTTTATTTACTAAAAATGAAAAAAAAATTAATATTACATCCCTTTGTTAAATCAGAGTTTCAGAAATTAATAATATTTTGTTCATAATATATTTATTGATTAAGTTTAAAATAGAAATAATTCAAGCTATAAAATAATTATGTACAAACGTATGACAGAATCCAATGTATGTTCAGATTCAGATTTTTCCATTTTGAATTCTATGCCAGTTTCTGGTTCCTTTGTACTCTTGATAGATGGAGGTTTTGGATAAGGATCGTCTGGTCCACAGTCTAATTTGGCCAAAAAACGATAAACATCCATAAATGTTTTCAAAGGAATCATGGCTGAACCTCCTTCTGGTTCTTCTGTGAGTAGCTCACATAAAAGAATCATTGTCCTTGTAATATTCTGGAAGGTGGTGAGATTATGTGGTTGAGTAATCAAGTATTGAAATGGTTCAAATATATTTTCATTTCATATTACCTATGGATACGTACAGGTTCAAGTGTACCAGCAGCGACTGCAACAAATTTTAACCATTCCACTTCCTTATCAGTTAACTTTCCTATCTTTAGTATATTATCCAAACCATCTCTTGTCAAGCATACTCCATTCCACTTCTCTCTTATTATTTTCCTTGGAACTCTACCATCTTTACCAAGCTGACAAAATATTATTCAATATATAAGGGTTCTTTATTTATGGAGTTTTTAATTCTTTACACACTCTTTTAGAAAAAAAGTAACTAGTAAAGCATTAAAATGCTAATAAGTCTTGCCTGATTAATCAAAACCCTAAGGAATCCGGGAGTCAGTCCTGAAGAAGTCTCCACTGGTGGATACTCTATTCGAAGCTTTACTGGTGGTGTAACCCCATCAGCAATAGCCTTGAAATAAGCAGCAGACCAGACTAGCAAGTCATATGGTTGAGTTCGAATTGCTGCTTTTGCATATTTTTTTAATATCGAAGGTAAATTTGGAGGGATATTTATTTGCTGAGAACAATACAATTGTTCTACAAGATCCGGCATGCCTTAAAAATAAGTCGATGTGTTAAAGCAATGTATTTCATTCAAAACTATTGCTTAAATGAAGCAAGTAATTAATTTCACCTTAATAATATATTTAATGGTTTTATTTAGTGCAAACATTGTCGGGAACTAAACTGAAACTGCATAGTGTGCTATTCAGTGCAGGATAAATATGAATAAATTTATTTGTAATTACTCACTCAAAACAATATTAAAAGAAAATCTTAAAGCAATGCATGATACGATGTTTGAAGCTGAGCCTTCAGTTACTATGGCAACACCAATGTGTTCTTGATAGTTATATACCACAGCATAAACTTGGATTAATAAGGTAGCACTAAAGTTTTTTTTATATCTAAATTGCTTTAAATTAATATATCTAATATATTAAAGTTACGGAAATGATGACAAATTATATTTGGTTTGGTAAGTAGGCACTGGCCAACAGATCGATATTATGGAGGTTATATTTCCTTTGATTTCTGTTCGTGGCTTTAAGTTAGTTGTCACCATAGGAGTTAAATAAACTGATATTTTTCCTCTTTCCTCGTTTCCGATTTTCATAGTAATATTTGTATGTCGATTAAGAAGTACTATGATGATTATAATTAAACAGTATCTTTGTCTCATAAACGCGAACAAAGCCGCTCTGCATTTTCGGATTTTAGTGACGATCGGACTTATTTTAATAGTTATCCTCACGGTTTCCAACCCATTTTGGTTTAGTTTCATCATATTCGGTGAGGATGTGGGTACTTATTTCTCGGCTAAAGAAACCAACGAAACGTCGGCCGCAGATAAACAGAACGGCTTTAAATTGTTAAAACACGAAGTGCAGATTTCAGAAATATATCCTAATTGTGGAATACGATATCAGTGCCCGGACCATACATTTCCAGTGCATATATATACGGGTCAAGATAAAGACGATCAGCCTAAACTGTGCGTCGGTGGAAAATATGTAAGTGGAGGGGGTAGAGGTCTAAACATTGCTGTGATCGAGTCCAAACATTTGCAATTGGTCTCGTTAGAAAATTTTGATCTGTACAGTCATAATAGTTCGACTCTCGAAGCATGGCTGGAAAACGACTTGCACGATGACGACATTATTATCGCTTTCACCTTTGACGAAGCTTCGAAAGAGTTGAGCAACAAAGCCAAAGCTATTCTGTACAACCTCGGTAGCGGAAAAATTCAAGATCTCCAGTTTAGATCCCAGTGGTACATGATCTCGCAGAAGGGCATTACAGGTTTCACCCCTCTCGAAAATATAACGTACGCAAAAAATGATCATTGGGGCGAAGTTATAGACGAACGCATGTGCGTACCCAGTATAATTAAACCGATGGCTGTCTCTCCTAATCCTGTTCCGAGGAAAAACCCTCTGAGGGAAAAATTGTGTTCGATATCGGATGAACTGCGCTGCGAAGATTTCTGCAATGCGCTGGCTAGACACGAGCCGATCATACCTTCTTTGTTGACCAACAGAAGCTATATTGGGAACCCCATGTTCGCCACACCGGTCGTGGTATTAGCAGGCAAAGAACTGTCCTCCCTCGTAATAACACTCGAAACTTTGGTTTTTCAACCGGGCATACACGCCGCCAGTGTGGTCGTAGTATACGAAGAAAATCAACAGCACGTGCCTACGTTGAGCAAGATTTTTGGTTTTCAGAGCGCCGAGTTCAACTCCACCTCTCTGACTTCGACACGTAACGCGAAAATTGAATTCGGATTGAAATACGTTTTCGAACACTATCAGAAAAAGAAATACGTCATTGTCATAGAAGAGGATCTGATTTTGTCACCAGATTTTCTCTTTTACATGGCACAGATGGTGCTGATTATGGAGAAGGACAATTCACTTTTGGGGGTTTCAGCGTGGAACCCATACGGATACGAAGGAGTTTCGGGAGATCCTTATAGAGCGTATAGGGTTGAAGATTTCCCAGGTTTGGCATTCTTAATTCCGATTAGGCTCTACCAACAGTTTATGCATAGAAAAATGTACACGTGTTGCGAGGAGAGAAGTTTTCGCGGTTGGAATTCCATCCTGGAAGTTAATAAAGGAAGCCATATAATCGTCCCCGATGTGTCCAGAGTGCTCAAAAGGCCCAAAGCTCTCTACGACAGGCAGACATGCGATTCAGAGTTTTACGTATTTACTAGACCAAGAGTTACTAACACTGAAGACAATGTTTGGATAGAGCGTCCAAATGATCTAGTCAAAGATAGATATTTTCAACATATGGCTAGTCTGGTGCAATCTAGTATTACATTCTACCTTACTAGGGATGACTTAAAGTTATGTGAGAATGGCAGTAACATTGCTATAACAACAATGTTACATGAACTAACTCACAAGGTATTTTCAGTATACTTTCAAGAGAAATCTTGTCACAACAAAGAAATACTGAAAGCTCATATGAAATGTTTTGGTTTATTTGTGCCAAACGATTTGAAAGTACAAAATATCTATGAAAAAGTATTAAGGCTCTCTGTGAATACCAATATAGTATTTCTGATTGATTCAACTTCTCCATTTGCCAAAAATAAACGAACCTCCAGATTAACTTGAAGACATTAATACTTGTAAACAATTTGTTAACTATAAATTCTACTAGTTAGGTAGTAGGTGCAAATAAAATATTTTATAATAAATTCCTTTAATAACACTGATAAACCCCAAACTTAGTCTTAGTATTTACTTTATATGCCTCACTTACTTTACTTTGTTTTAATCAAAATAATATCATTTGAAATTAAAATATTTCTCTCTGCAAAAATCCTTAGGAGAACCAGCATGGAAATCATTAGTACTTATTTAAAAAGAAAAAGAAATTAATGTTAATTATTGTGGACTCACTGTCATGAGCTAATGGAAAATCTTCTAACATTACAAACATGAAAATAAGGTACGTGAAAAATGTCTTCAGATATTTAAAAATAGTAACATTTTAAGTCGTTGATTTTTTCTGTTTTAACCCCTAAAAAAGCATTAGAATTGTATTTTTAATTCCAATATTTATATGCTATTGTGTTAGAATCACACAGTCATGGTGATATTTTTATAAGTCTGAACTTCAACAATTGTTGATACAATCAAAGATTTTCCATAATGAGAAGATAAAGTAGTACTCAGTAATCAGATCTGTTTTGGGAAGTCAAAATGAGGAGAGGGGAGTTATTCACTGGTGAACCAGAAATGAACAAATATAAGCTTAAAGAAATGCATTAAAAATTATTAATAATATAATTCAATGATCATTACGGGTAATATTAATTTATTATTACAGTACATGGCAGAATATTAACTTTCACTGCTTATACTTGTTCATTTTCAGAAGTTAAGACATTTAAAAAACATTATAGGAGTTGACACATACTTTATTTTGAGAGATGGTGCTTCATGATTTACAACATTTCTACAGAACTGTTACCACGTACCCTAAAAGTCCTGGTACATCTGAAACTTTTGCAGATCAGTTAAAAGCATAACACAAACTCCTGATATAATTAGTTAAGAATGTCTCTTTTTTTATATGTTAAATTATTTCCTATACTATTATGTCACATAAAGCATATAGTACGAATTATGAAATATGCACTAATTAATACTAACTCTAATAAGCAACAGAACAAACCATAAAAAATTAAAATAATTAAATTATACAGTACATAAAACTGTACTTTAATTAATTCTACAAACATAGTGCTAATTTTGTGATCATAGATGCCGATTCAATATTGTTAGATTTGTTAAATTGTGCAAAAGATAACACATTGCAGTTTTTCCACCAAAGATGTAATGCTTGAAATATAAACAAGATCATATTAACTGGCACCATTAATATATTTTTGTCACAATTATATACTCTGGAATAAACTATGTCAAGTGCTAAAACAAGATATAACGAAATTCTATGTAGCAATTACTTAAATAAGAAGCCCATCAAATAATATAAATTTTAATATAAAATAAACATCCACATATTCTGCATACATCTGTAAAAAAATTATTTGTTTCATACCATCTAAGTGAACTGCATTTTTGCAGTATGTTAAATACATTATAGATTCTACAACATATAAGTAAATTATACATATTTATAATAAATATATATAAATCTGTATAATGCCATACCTTCCTCAATCAAGGTAATTAATACATGTTCCGTATGATCCCAAGTTGTTATATTAAAATAAAAATTATTTACAACACTTAATGAAAGTAAAACCTAACAATATTATGACCTATAATTTCTAGCTGAGTAAGCACATTCAAATATAGAAGAGCCAAAGGGAAACTTAAAGTTTTAGAAGTTAAAATGTTTTCCAATCTAAAATAATTAACTTTTAGTTCACCAAATTTTTCATCCCTTTCCCCTTAACTAAGCTATTTAAGTCAATAATATAGTGTTATATTTGTATTAACTTTAAAAAACTAATGAAATTAATACAGCGAAAATACTGTTACTCATGTTCAAATTGTATATACTTAATTAAAAAGTCATCACTTATAACACTACTATATTAACGTCAAGCTATTAACGTAATTTCAAGAAGAAACAAGTCCACACCACTTTTGCTCACACTCATACATCCAAAATATATAGATTAATTTTCACAAAGTCCAAATATCTCTTCCCCTTCAGCTCAAGTCACAAGTAAATTAATAGAAGACTTGTGTAAAATTTACAAGCTTCAAAGAAAATGATTCCTGGGGAATATAAAAATTTGAATTCTATAAGGGAGAATAAGTATTATCAGAAAGACTAAATATTTCTAACCGTCCATTATCGCACATGTCTAAGAATTTTAAAATCAATTTGATCTATCTCCCAATACCTAAGTACAAAACCACTTTTATTACCCACCATTTTAATATCTGACAATCAAATAATAGTCACTTTATGACTGGGATAGTCGTTTTTATAAAGAATCTTATAAACATACCACTGGTTCTAAGTAACACTAAATTAATACACAAAACAACTTGCTCCTTTGTACACAATAAGAGATACAAATAACAATCTAGTCCACATATCATTAAAATAACTATCAACTATTACAAACCTGATCGATCCATATGTACCTCTATGTGTCCAATCAATTCTATTACAGCTGCAGATTATTTTATTTACAATGAAAAATAATAAAAATATACGATGGCTCACAATAATGTAACAGGGCAGATTAAAAAAAAAGAAAATAAATATTTGATTTTAAACCTTAACCACAGGATGTCAATGGCCTTTAATGGTTCCTTACTAAGTTCATTATGTAATAATTCTTAACAATATGAATAATAAAAAAGTAATTCACAAATGTTATAACGTTGAATAAGAAGTACAAATAACTGATTGTGTAACAGTTATTGGTACTCCAAAGTCATAAAAAAAATATGGAAGAATGTCAGCTCTGTAAAACTTAAGTAAATAAAAAATAAACCGATAATTTCAAAATTATCTGAAATAAACTTATCTCGTGAACATTAAATACACGCAATTTAAAAACTAAAAATAATCTAAACAATATTTGTCATCTCACTTCTTTTTTAATACACGTTACAAATATTTTTTACTACAGAGGTGTTCAATTTTTCATATTTTTCTTGACCTCCTTTCAACCTAAATCTACTTAAACATTATACTCGTACACTTTACTTTTAAAATAAATGAACTCGTTCACACAACAAATACACTCGCTTTACTTAGATATAATACGCATAATAAACTGTGGAGGAACTATAAAAGAACACCCTCACTCAAGATAATATATCAAATATTTAGTTTCAACATAAATCGGCCCTTTACTTTATTAGCGGACGTCGCATTTAGGCACCGAGCGAACCAATTTTAAATACCAGAGACCCTCGGAGTTGCTGTTAAAGTAAATGTAATGTCAAATGCACGAGCATATTTATATATATATATATGTATGTATGTATATATATATACGTTGAGTTATATATATATATAACCACGGGTCGGTATAAATTTACGTAACCGCGGTAAGAAGTGATGGCGGGGGCTGCATATGTAGGCCGGGTGTTGCGAGTATGGGCAGGCCGACTTGGGTGGCGACACTGACCGTGTGCAACGGCTGCGGGGTCGGAGGGCTGTGGATAATATGGGCGGTCATATCGCTCGTCTCACCCTTCATCAGCTGCTTAAGCATGAAAGCATTGCTCTTGTCGACAAAGGACTTGTCAAAATGTTGAGAAGAGTAATTGCTCTTGCCGCTGGTGTGGCTACGGCGGTGGGAGACGAGATGACCCTTGCACATAAAATCCTTGGGACAGAGGTCGCAGCGGAAAGGGCGCTCTACGGCGGTGCCCTTCTGGTGGGAGCGCTGGTGGAACATCAGGTTGCCCTTGAGGGGGAACGCCTTTCCGCACTCGCCGCACACGTACGGCCTGTCTCTCGGGTGAGTCTGCATGTGCTCCACCAGGTGGTCCTTGGCGGTGAACGGCGCTGAACAGATGATGCAGTTGTACTCCGCGCCTTGCACATGCTGTCTCACGTGCCGTTTTAGGTGTTCCTTCCTGGTGAACGTCCTGTTGCAGAACTCACAGCTGTGCGGCGACTCACCTGTATGGATGCGAATGTGGTTGGTGAGGTGTTCTTTGCGGGTGAAGCTCTTAGTGCAGAAGTGACAGCGATGGGGGCTCTCACCTGTGTGCTGTCTAATGTGGTTGGTCAGGTGCTCCTTCCTAGTGAAGCTCTTCTGGCAGTAGGTGCACTTGTGCGGCGACTCACCCGTGTGCCGTCTGACGTGGTTCACCAGGTGGTCCTTCCTGGTGAACGCCTTCGGGCAGTACTGACACGGGAACGGAGTTTCTCCGGTGTGCTGCCTCTCGTGGTAGACCATGTGGTCTTTCCTAGTGAACGACTTGGCGCAGTAGTTGCACTGATGAGGTGACTCGCCCGTGTGCTGCCTTATGTGGTTCATGAGATGCTCTTTCCTGGTGAACGTTTTAGCGCAATAGTCACACCTGTGAGGGGTCTCTCCAGTATGCCACATGACATGATTCCTGTAATGGTCCTTGCGAGAAAAGAACTTGCCACAAATCTCACAGTGAAAGGGTGAGTCCGTGATGAAAGATCGCATAGGATCAGAAATGAGGTGATGCGGGGTCAAAACACCTGAATAAAAATTAACAAATATTAGATCGATCGATAGATTACATACGGCATAAAAGCAATTGCAAAATAAGACTTAGATTTCTAAGGACCGTCTAACGATCCACTCCTCTGAGTTATTATTTCTTATAATGTCTAGGATTCCAGATAATTTTAATACTTGAGACCATTCCAAAAGCTTATTGGTTGCTTCATCGATTATTCCTGAAATAAAAACCAACCAATTAAAAAAAAAAAAAGAAAAACTGAATTTGACTATTAACAAGTTATTATAACCTAAGAAACAGTTCAAAATTTACATCTTTATTCTTAAAAAGCTAACTTCGAGAATGATGATTGAACTAAATTTAAGTTTGTAAACATGCAAACAAATAATAAATGAGGTATGAAAAAAATTTATTTAAAAAATGAAGCAGTTTAGAAAAAACTTCTTAAATGTTGATAAAAATGAAAAATAGAATTATGATTGAACTAAATAATAAAGGAAAAACACATGTAACGATTAAAACAAATAGGACACTGAAAATAACATAAAATTATCAAATTATGCTCAACGGTCATCTTTATAATGACCAAGCTTCTGTAGCCCATGAATTTTACTATAACACAGTAATATGGAAATAAGCAAATGAAAACAAAACAGAAGCTCAAATAACCTAATCTGTATATAAATTACACACCCATAATACTGGTAACATTTACAGGAATCTGTTACCTACTGTAGGCAATAAAATTTAGTAAAGAACCGCCTTATTAGAGAATCTCATAATCCAGACCATAAAGAATGTGACCTTGAATTCAATTCATAATTGAAAGTATATATACATATTGGGGTCGGTTTTCAAATTTTGAAACGTGGAAAATTTTCAAGTATGCCAATTCGTTCAAATTATAGAGTACTACAGGCAGGTAACGCGCAAAAGGACGAAAGGAGAACGACCGCGGGTCACAGAAAGTGTGGCTGTCACCGATCGCGTTCAGTGTACGTGCCAGTCTGTCAGCAATATAAACAGGGCCCAAAACTGATTCAAAACAATTGTTCGGAATACCGCGTTGAGGAATAAGCAACAAATCCGAACTCTAATCGCCACGCGGGACGGTCCAAAGCGCAGCAAATTCGAGCGATGCCCACACAATGGGGCGAACGCCTATTATAGCGGATCGAGAGGTTAACGATTGTATTTGTCTTAAAATTATAGACGGTAGTACTCACAGAACTCTAAAACCTGTCATTCGTGACGATTCGAAAGGGCCAACAGTCTCACAATCAACAAAAACGACACTTTGCGGCGCAAGGGGCCGAATTAAACCGAAATAACAGATGCGACAAGTACCAAATTACATAGGCCTACAGACGCGATCAATCGGGCGCCATTTTGATTTTATTTTACTTGCGTGCGTTCCCACTACGCTACGTATTTCCCCCCACTTCCTCTCCCCACTACCCGGCCCACATTACAATTTAGCTAAACAATTATAATCGACTAAAAATTAATTTCCGCCCAACGTTTTCATAATTTCTATTTTCCCGAGTTCGACTATTCGTAATGTTTTCTCATTTGTAAACACCTGGCAAATCTCTAATTCTTCCTAAATAATGAATTTCACTTGTGTATAAAACCGAATACAAACGCCCACGCGTATATATTGTACAGGAAAATTGAAATTCACATTGTCAAATCTCTTTCTAAATTATTTTTCGATGACTGGGGTACGCTGAACCATTGTCCTGGGGAAGAAACCCCAAAATATATTCAAAATATTCCTGTTATTTCGGTTTTTTCTGTGATCACGAGCCGTATAAAAACATTATTGTAACATTTTAAGAATTTTTTTGGAATGGGAAAGTCGATTTTAATTTTTTCCGCAAAGAATGTCGATAATTATTTTGTAATTAACTATTATAGTTAAGTAGGCCGTCTGCCTTTTACATCATTTTGGGAGCGGCCAATCAGAAAGCGGGACAGGAAGTTCGTAGGTTTGTTGTTAAGATGGCTTTGGTTTTTTCCGTTAATTACGACACAAGTTGGCTTCTTACATTAATATATTAAAGTATTATAACCGATTTACGTTTTTAACACCTAAAGGGTAATAATGGTACGAGATAACAAATTATATATAATTAATTTATTAGTTGTGAATTTCTCTTATCTAGTTTGTAATATGGCTACGGGGGGGGGCATAATTATTAGCTGGTACACATTCATTTCCTTAGTATTTGCTTACATACAAACAGAATACCGAGTGTAACCACGTTTTTTGGAGATAATGGTACAATTTTTTGGTATCCCCAGCATTACCATCACAATATATATGTTGATAGACGGTTTTTGAAAAAGTAGCCCATTGATTCACATAAGCATCATAAAAGCATCAGAACGTATTATATGTGCTTTTTCATATATTAATATCTTTATATATATAAAATTAACATTAAATGTTTAATTGTTGTATGAATTAAATAATACTTTATTAATATATACTTTATTTTATGTTTTATTACTATAAAATTATATAATTTAATTAATTATTTTTATTTACTATTATTATTATTTTATATTTACTTGAACCAATTGGAAATGAAGAAGGTATAAAGTATAAAATATGTTGTCAGGCATTGAACATAAGTAACTTGCACAACATAAGTAACTGTTATCGATTTTTGTAAATAATAATACTGATAAAATTATTTTTTATTATTCCCAAACTGGTTGTTTAACAATACAATACAGCAGTAAAACAGACTTGCTATATAGAAAACATTTTCTATTAGCAATCTGGGTGCTTTTTAATAACATTATTTTCAGCAGTGAAAGACAACTTATTTTATTCAAATGATCTACGTAGGATGTATGTCATCTAATTAAGTTAGTTATGATTAGTTCTTTTCATAGTTTACATTTTTGAAACAAAGGAATATTACACTATGACATTTTTTTACTTTCAATAGGCAACTATACATACAATTTTATTACTTACACTCTACTTACACTATTTACTTGAAAATTAAATTGTAAGCACAATAATCTACAAATACTTAAATAGAATTTCTAGATTACATTAAATATAAAAATATAATTTATTGGAATTTAATGTGTAATCTGCTTTTTTGTGCAATAAATACAATTATGTTAATTAAATCAATTAAAAACAAAGTATGAAAGCTTGAACTGATTTACGGACAAAAAATTATTGTGTATATCTAAATAGGAACAATGCAACACATGGCATAAGAGTAACCTTCAATAGCAGTCCTAATAAAATTGTTAATAGCCTTAAGTTTAATCATTAAAAGCTTCAAAATGAAAGGAACATGTACTGCTATTTAGGTGTCAAAATTAATGAGAAACAAACAATCAAAATCATAATTGGCAGTGATTATCCTACTTTTTATAAAATTCTGAACACAATAATATAAAAATTATATAATTCATTCATCATAGCTCCCTGGGATACAGTTTGAAAACAGTTACAGGAGAGGTTATATACAATATAGCAAAATTGTTGGGACTAAAAATAATTTTTTTTGTCATGTTGAACAGAATGAGTTCCGGTTTGAGTAAACCCAACAAGAGAGAGATTTGGCAGTGGAGATTAGTCCAGATGTGAATTGCACATACACTATTTCTGCCGAGGATTAGGTAAGTTGGCTTTTCGTATAAACTTTTTTAAATCTAACAGGTGTGAAAAATTGCTATTTCTGAGCTAAATTATGGTCCCTTTGTATTCCCTCCGGGGCGACTTGCGATGGCTTGAACATAATTTCCACCTGGATAGTTGCAGTATTCACAGAAACCTGGCGCTCCTGGAATTCCTGGTGGTCCTCTTTGACCAGGAAGTCCTGGAAAAAATAAAGTAATATATATTTTGCTTTATATATCAAATTTATTTAAAATAATATTCACAGATCTAAAATAAAATTACATCTTTTCCTAAAGTGAACATTTGCATTGCCAAATAAAATTTTAGAGGAATTATCTTTGTATTTAGATATACCAAAAAATAGCTATTCAATAGGAGTATTGTGAATATGATCTTAAATTAGAAAGATCACACATGCACTGCATGTGTGTGCTGGATTTATAAAATTCCTGCAGTTTGTAGAGGATTACCAATACCAAATTATTAGGAAATGATTAGGAATACCAAATTATGGAACTAATTAAAATAACATTATTATAATGGATAATTAATTTATCCATAATTAAAATAATGAATTTATTATGAACATTTTATGCTTTCTAGTTTTCTTTTTTGATACAGTATGCTTGATATAAGAAATGAATAAAAGGAAGTCAATTTAATATTTGTTATAATCCTGTTGTGAACTGATAGGATTGTGTAGGATTTATACACATTACAAGATCCAAGCAGTTTTCCCCCCAAAATTGGATTGTAAATTTTCTTTTTTAAACGTTAAAGTCAAAGCTGTATTATAATGATATAACTGCTTTAAAATGTCAGGTGTAGTAATTTTATTTTTTGTTTCATCCTAAATTTGAATTTTATTAATCTCCTGATTTTTAATCACAAAATCTTCTAAGAATTTAATACCATTATTCAGCCTTATAACTTTCACCATTATACTATTTTATAATTTGCAAAAGAACGTATTTTACACATTGTTTCAATTTAATTTAAAGCAGAGTGCATTTAATAGTGATGTGCAAAAGAATGCACAGACCTTGAAACCTGTGTGACTGGGTATTAAATTTAATAAATTCTCTTGGTAGATTGTCTGGAACTTTGATATATCCCAATGGAACAAAGACTATTGACGTCGACTTTCTTTTGAGACTATACATGTTTTCATTTGTACCTACTGCATTTCATTATTGTTACGAACCTGTTCTTCCTGGTTCACCTCTGTCACCTGGCCTTCCAGGTGATCCAACTCCTGGTACTCCTGGTGCTCCTAAAATGGAATAAATTAAATACTCTATTAGTACTGTTCACTATTCATGCTATTAATTGATAAATGCATAGTATTAGTAACACTGGTTAAATTAGGTGATTATGTCCATTAAGCCAAAATTAAGAAAGTTTAATATGTTAGAAAAATATTGAATAGTTCACATTTAATGAGATGATCATTTCAAGTTATGGTAAAATTAAATAATTTGTTATATGCATAAATTTTTAATGTAACTGGCTATTCCAGTGCTGAATTTACTAAATTTAAAATTATTTCAATATACTTTCAATAGATTAAATATTATTCTTTAAGGAAATACTGCATTATTACTTTTTAAAACTAAGTTTTATCTTAAAACTGACTCAATTATCTCTGTCTTATGGTTAAATTTTTACCTTCAAATATTTTTCTCAATATTTTAGAAATAAAAACTGGGCAACAGTATTACTAAATTGATTACATATATAAAATTAGTAAATTAATCTGAAATATTTTATTACTATTAGAACAGGTTAATGACAATTATAAAATACTGACTCACTATTGTAAAAAATACTTCAACACTATGAATTCACTTTAAAATATTAAACAAATCTAATAAATAATTTAAATTATAACCAATAGTCAAAATAAGTCACTTTATTGGTTATGACATGGAACATTTTATACCTGGAGGTCCTCTAGGTCCCATAGGTCCTTCGACACCTACTCCTTCAGGACCCCTTTCACCTTTCTCACCTCTCTCTCCTGCTCTTCCCTCAGGACCCTGGGGTCCGGCAGGCCCAGGAAGTCCTGTGAACCCTCTTTCACCTGGCAGTCCTGGTGGTCCTGGATCACCTAATTAATTTATGATAGCAACTGATTTAGAAATCTAAACGTTATACAAACTTATTATACAACTAAGAAACTATATTAAATGTAATTTTGTATTTTAATAGTTTTGCTCAAAAATACAATTTTAATTGAAATGCTGTTTACATATAACATTGCAACATTTTATTTAGTTTGACTTTAAGCATCAAATAAATTGGATGTAGTATCCAATACTCTGTATTTCTATAGATCAATTCACTTTTGGTGATATGCACTTGTATTATAATTTGAATAATTGAAGTATTGTGTATAAGTTAATCACTAGGCCTGAATTGTATTGAAGAATATTAATTTATTTTATATATCTATTTTTGACTTGATTATTTATTTATTTTTTTTTATTGGGGAATATCTACAAGGCATTTTCAACTGTTTATATAAACTGGATTCACATTGAAATTTAAGTAGGTAATATTGTGGTTGTTGTGTTGGTCATTTTGCGGCAGTTGGCGGTAATGTAACAGGGAGTGGAGGTTACATTACGGTTTTTTTATCTGTGTCATTCTGTAGTGTTTTTGGTGTCTGTAGTGAGTTTTCTTTACGATTCGTTGGTGTTTCAATGTCTTCTTAATGTATAATGGCAGCAGAAGTGTTAGAGGTATGCAATTGGTTGAAGGCAAAATCAATTCTGATTCCGACGGGGAACGAGTGGTTGAAGTCGTGCGTTCAGTACTTCAAATCTGAGAACCCTTCGTGCTGTATAAATGACATTCAAGAATTTGTGTACGACCAGTGGTTGTTGGCGGACTTGGGCGATATTAAGGCTGGTTGTTTACCGAATAATTGTTCTTCTGTCCTCAAAGTGATACTTCAAGGAAAATACGCCGTGCAAATCAATTACGTGGTCAATGTTGCCGAATCCTTTTACAAACAGTTGCAAAACTTGAGAAGACCGGACTCGACTAAAAATTTGGAAGTTGACACTGAGCGAGTGGAACAGCAAACCCAGCAGACACAGACAAAATCAAAGAGGTCTTTAAAATTGGAAATTACCGACGGTGTTATTACGATATGCGCATTTGAAGACCAGCCTATACCGAAATTGGTTGAGCCGATCGCACCAGGAATGAAAGCTTTGATTGTGGGACCTGTAGAATGTCGTAAAGGCGTCATTCTTTTGAAGTCACCTAACATTGAACTTATAGGTGGTGAAGTTGATACTATGCTGATTTCAAATGCTGTAGAAAATGTTCTTGCACGAGCTTTGGGAGCCGAAGAGAATCCAGATCCATACAAGTCAATTAGGGAGCAACACGAATCTTTGGATGATGAAGACGACGAAGCTTTTGCTATGTTGGCCGATGAAATAGAGAATACTGTAAGCCAAGTATCCACTGAAGTAAGATCTGGTACTTCGACTAGTTGGAATAATTCTCATTCAACTCAGCAGCTTCAATCCTATTCTACACAAACACAACAGATGAATAATGTCTCTAACTCAATAACTTCGGATTATGATTTGGATGATGATGAATTTGCTGTTATAGCTGCTCAAACTGCATCTCTCGCTGAACGTACAAACTCTAAGATGCAGTCAAAAGCCAAAACTCCAAAATTGAAGAACCAGTCAACTCTTCATAGCTTTCTGGTTCCATCTCAAAACTCAAGTGCAGTTAATGAAGGGGACAGTAAACTCAATGGACAAGTATACCAAGAGCTGAAGGCAGGAAATGATAACCAGCAGACTCCTAGTATATTAAGAGCTCAACTTATGGAATCTTACGGTTCCAGAAATAACCATGTGATAAATCAAAATCAGACTGTTAGTTCAAAAAATGGGGCCCCTTTCAACAGGCAGAGCATTCAGGACACAGTTCAAAACAGTTCTCCAATTGTAGTGAATTCAAGTCCAGCATATTCGGACGCTCCAACTGTCATGTCTGAATGGAGACCGACACTGAATGTAAAGCCAAATGATGCTTTGCCCATACATCACCTCGATGATGACAAAATGATAGTTGATTATCTGGAAGATGACTCTGTAGTAGCCAACATTTTGAAATGTGAGGCAAACTTTACACAGGACACTCAAACTCAGCCCATCATACCAAGCGTTTCACAGCTTCAAATTCCTTTCCCACCTAAAACATTTCCAAGTGAAAGGACTGTGAATGCCTCTGTTGTGAAACTTCCTCAGAAGTTGAGTATGCGGGATGACAAATGGTGTTTGTCTGCTATCATCAAAGTGAAGAATATTGAACTTGAAGTGGATTTTTCATCTGAGGCATTAGACAAAATATTTGGTATAACAGCGGCCGAACTGAAGGCTAAGAAAAATGAAGTTAGATCAAATCCTGAAATGAAAGAGAGGATAAATGAAATATTAAAATCTAGTCAGTTGAGAATTAGAAATCTCAACTGCAAAATGGTAATTAAATTTTCCAGTGTTATAGCTAAACCCATTATTTCTGATGTAATGGAGTCATGATTCGTGTTAAGATTTTGAATCTTTTTGTTAAATTCAGGATTGCCATCTTCAGTTCCTAATTATACTAAGGACAAATGAATTTAGTATTTTGATTAGAGAAAAGTGCTCAGCTATTATACCAATGCTAAATTCTTGACAATAACTGTATATATTATTTGAACTGTGCATAACTGTGATTCTTACTTTATTTTATATCTGTTTTGCATTGTAGGAATTAATTTAATAAATGTTTTATATATATGGTCATTGTAAACTGTGGTGCAGCATTTTTTTTGCAGCATTAGATTGGTCTATTATTATACTATGGATTAGCCTTCAAAATTGTCAAGAAATATTTTCGTTTGTTTGTAGAATTTGTCAAATTTGTGTAACTGTTAAGTTTTTGTTGCTTTAGTTGTTTGTTAGTTGAATATAAATTATTTAATTGTGCTAGTTTTTTATAACATAATATTTTTGGACAGATGTTTTTATTGTGGACACCATTTAATGTCATTTATATTTAATTAAATATCAGGTTTTATTTATTTATAAAATTAAATTGAATTTGCCAATAGTAGAATTGAAGTGATTCTTTTTTCATTTTTCATGGATTCACTTCAGGTCTAGTGCATTTTTTTGTTCATGCAATAAATACTATAATTAATATTTGTTCTAGATAAATCTTAGGCAAAAAGGAATAAATATTCTTTCTAAATTCTAAGTACACATTAGTTGTGTGCCGTGTTAAACATGCAGTCTGTTATACCTGACACCATTGTTATCTCGTAAACTAAATGTTAAAATGAGAGGTTGTCATACAGGCTTGTGGATTGGCTCCCTTCCCTTGCGTACTGAGAAAATGAAACTTATATTAACATAAGATCAATTATTATCGAAGGAAATATTTTACTGAGAATAGAGTTGGCTCTTCCTTAGAAAAAAAAGTAGGACATACACGTGCATATTATATAATTTCCATTTTGATTGTATTAATATTTATTTACAAAGTTATTTGTTTTGAAAAGGGATTATTGTTAATGGCCAAGATCTAGTATTGACCTATGGAAAACCTACCTAGTTTAGTTGGAATTGTACTACTAAGGAGAATTTGAGCAGTGATTAAAGTAAGTAGTTAGATAGGATTGACATATTCAATTGATTGAAATTTATTCTGTGGATTTTGTACATGGTTGTCATAATTTATTAGGAAAATTGAATGGTGGAGGAGGATTTAGAAAAGGGATAGAAAATGAATGAAAGTTATTTAGCTGAAGGGTTGGGAAGAGCACAATATTATAGCAATGTATTTGCGTTTTAAAAAATGTGTGAAGTAAAATGTATTCCTATAATATTGGAGAATCTCTCTTTGATATTCTATAATCAGGGGTTTCATTTAAGTAGTAGGTCCATCATTTATGAAATTAAAGCGTGGAAAATCAGTTTAATCCTGATAATCATATTTTGGGTCTCAGGAGCCCTCTAGGGAAATAAAAATTTATTTTGAATCTTTCCTTCCCAGATTGGTAGTGTGATTTTAATTCAAAATGAAATTTAAAATGTCAGCTAGTGTTTTAGGGATTAGTATCTCTGCATAAACTAAAATCTTTCTTTTTGTTAGGGCAATTGTGTAGGTCGTTTCTTAAGATTAAAAGACCAGGATACAAATAGTTACAAGTGATTCCATCTAAATGTTTTCAGTCAAACGAATGTTTAGGAAAATCTTTCAGTGTGGCGTCCTAAAGTGATCTATTAAGCCACTCTGAGGGCGATAGGTTTTTGATAGGATTTTGTACGAATCCTGTCAGTTAGGGGAGGAGCTGATGAGAGGGCCCAAGTGGTATTAAAATGGCGCATAGAAGTTAGAAAGTGAGAGAAGACTTAGAGAGGGGGAGAGAAGGGTACCTGGAATGCCCTGGCGGCCGATTTGACCAGGCTTGCCGACACGGCCTATTCCAGGTGGCCCGGGCGGACCGACAAGTCCTGAAGTCAACTCTTGCTTCCTCTCTGTATTTTACAAAACAACACAATGGGTGTTTCCGTTATAATCGGACAAGGGCCGACCGTCCTGGGGCCCTCGAGTCGAGAAGGCGAGACGAGCTTTCTAGAAACGAGGGCCGACCGATCGTTTGTGGGACATTTTGAAAGGGTGTGGAGGGGGCGGGGGTTAAAGTTGTGCTCTGGTGCACGCCTAGAAACAACTCGTGTCCGGTTAACAGCAAACCGCCCCCAGTGCATCCAAGCGCTTCTTCCACGGTACCGGCCCATTACTCGCGGTTTACAAGGGCCGTTCAACTGCTTACAGAGCAGCTGACGGACGCTTCGAATAAGTATCAATCTGCGACAAACAGACGCACGATTAGATTTATTACAACCCGAATCTTTAATACCGTATGCGATTGAAAAACCTGAATGCGTCCGCCTCTCTGCTCCTAAAGCAATCTAAAAGCCCTTCCGACGGGTTCATCCGCGTCTTTTCATAAGCTCATATACCGGCGCTCTAGAGTACGGACCGTGGAATTGGAGCGCGTGCATTCACAAAACGGTGCGGTGGTTTCAAATCAGTTGTTGCGCCAAACCTGAAGGTCCTTGAGGGCCCGGCGACCCTGCAGGGCCGGGCTTACTCCTTCCAGGGGGCCCGGGCGGACCCACCAGTGTCGCACTCAACTCGCTCAACTGGTCTAGAAATGCCATGTTCAGATTACATCCGCCAGAACGGCATTAAATTGGCAACAATTGCATACTCTCAGCAAAAGAACATTCACTGTTCAGTGCATACAAATACAGGCATTCGATGTATGCCCACAAACTTCGTAACGCAGATACAATTGTTCACGATTGCTGTTACTTAAAAATTAAAGACAGAATTGCCAATTGTGAATTTATTGGATCTGCATTTGAAGCGTTTAAATTATTGATTAACAATCCTGAAAATAAAAATATAACGTGTTTTATCCGCTACGCCTTGAAATTGATTATGTATACCACTATGCTACTTATTTATATCGCGGATATGTAGTTTCACACCTGAGCCACAAACGAACTAGAAAATTAAAGAAAAAGATCCCTAAAGATCTGAAGATTATATTTACAAAATTGTAGGGCGAAAGGGGGGTTACGCTTTCTTTTCTTTTAACAATATTAGTCGTTTGTCTGATTTCACTTTATATCCCTCTGCGTATTCAATCCTGTTGATATTAGCGCCCTTCCTGTAAAAATGTAGACCTTGCAATACCCAGTATGAACGTTAATTTAGGAACTTATTTTCCGGATGTATCTCGTATGTAAGTCATTTCTGAGAATTGAAATACATAATACTTTTATGTATTTTCAATGCCGCCCTCCCTTTCCCGCCACACATTATTCGCTTCCTATTATGAGCAGTATTTAAGTGACTCCGATTGAGCTCCGATGGAAAACGGGACATCGGTGAAGCCATTTCTAGGCCCGTTCAATATTCACGGCGCTTCTAAAAACTCCTTCTCTCTCGGTTTCATAATTCATCCGGGAAACAGGGACCGTTGCTCTGTATGCATTTCGCGTTCAGAATTATTACCCCGGCCGGCCGCCACACTCCCGGGACCTTATCTTGTAAGTTGGGGATTTCTCCCGGGTCGATGGATCGTTCATGGCGGTCACGTCGCTCCGGTCCGATACTTTATGTTGAACCGGAAACGTTAATTTGAAGAGCGCCACTGCACGTTTGGCGCCTAATTCGCGAATGGTTTGATCCACTTAAAAACCGGGCATTAAAGGTCTTCGGACCCGCTTGATTTAATTTTATTCGCAATTTTCAATTACGCTGCGCAGAATATCGTAATTATGAATTTCAGTTACAATGATCGGATATTATCAGATTCGAAAAGGACTACTGAATTTTATATTGAACAATGAAACTGTATCTAGTTAACTTTGTTGGTTAAATCATCATTAAGCTTTAGATGTATTACATTTGATAAGGAGGGGTTATTTTTTAATTTCTACTTGAAATATATGTTTGCATCATAGGCCTAGGCTTAGGAACCGAATGGTTTTATAACATTTGGGGTTTTTAAATTTCTTTCCCAAATATTTCCATTGCAATTATTGTTTTCTTCTACATAAAATCAGCGCATGTCTTGATAACATTCGATTCATTCGGCAAACCGAGAATTCCTGAATTTCAGACTGATTGATATAGGAGACTGGGAAATATTTCGTCTGCTTATACCATTGTGTACGGCACAGATGAAACTACATGCGGGTACGTGAAAATCGGGTTTATTTTTATCTGCCTTTCTTTACAGATAACATGTAGAAGATCCGATGTATTTTATAGCTGGCGTAGCGGTATACTTTTGTGGCATTTGGAAAAAATGATAATTTTCTAATGATTATACTATCATCTAATGATGTATTTTATTTCACTTTTGAGTATTTCATTAAGGAAGCGTTTTAGGAAATCATAGTTCATAACTTCATTACGTTTCTCTTTAAGAAGGATAGTACTACACTCAAAATTCTCAAAGTTACAAACATTGGATTATAATTACTTTCCTTAATTCAATACTAGCTAAAATATTGTCAAATTAAAAAATTATCTTCACTGTTTTTGAAGCTGACAATTACGGTCAAAATGATCAAATAATAATCTAAACAATGTTTTTAGAGACTTATACTAATGGATTCAATAATTGCCATTATCAGTTCTGCAATAAAGTGGGTCCGTAAATAAATAATATTTTTATTAAACTTATTTCGTTGAGCGTATGTGTGGTATTTTATTATAATAACTAGTTAAAATGAACTGATTGTATATAGTAATCCTTATGACATTAACTTTTGTGTAAATGCTTACCCCTGAGGACCGCAGCACAAATATCCCTGAGCTCTGATTCTGAATACGTCCTTCCCTAATAAAAATTATCTTTTAGAAGTTATCAGATTGAACGATTAAAAATTTTAAATTAATTGAATATTTCTGTGAAATATCCAGTGTGTTTTTCCTCGGTTATTCTCTTACTCGTTACTCGTATTAATACAACGTCAATGCCGCTTATCATTTTACACAGTGGTCTGAATAAAAAGCTATCTTTTAACATTTATAAAAAGGTTATATCGATTATGAACAACAACAGTGTATAAATAGTCATTGAGAATTGACCTAATAATGGCGTACAAGTTAATCAAATAATGTTTAATTTGAATTAGGTTATCAAGAAGGTTAATAAGAATTAAATTTTCGTTTTAAAAATTATACATTCATGTTTGGACTGAAAGAAATATTAAGGATTTATCAAACAGGTCAAAGTAAACCTTTTTTACAGTATTTTAACTTACTTCACGACAATTTAAAAATGGTTTAGTCACTTACCGGAGGTCCAGGTTGTCCCGGTATTCCGGGTTGTCCCCTCTGTCCCGGCGGTCCCGGTATCCCCGGAGGGCCTTCTTTGCCGGGCATCCCCGGCACTCCGGGCGCTCCTTCGGGACCCCTTTCTCCATTGGCTCCTCTTTCTCCCGGCTGATGAACAAAATTCGGTCACAAATCCCGTATTGACTTTCAAATCTGTTGGTTTACTCAAGCCAGTAATAGGCGATGCGAATTAGTTCCGCTTTTAATTTATATCGGTTTTATATTTTTATATCGGTAAGAGGAAGTATATGATGAATAAAATAATCGTAAAACTTTTATTTGGTACCTGTGTTACTAATATTACCATTGTAACTCATGGAGTGGGGCACCGGTTATTTGTATTCATGCATGCTGATTGCATGCAGGATCTCAGTTGCGTCCTCGCCGGAGTCAGAATAGCTTTGAACGTATCTCATCGCGTAACTACGTTTTATATTATGAGCGACATAGAAATTGGCGCGCGGTGTACGAGGGTCACACAGCGGGGGCTTCGTACGGCTATTGGGCGTTCTCGGTTTATGCGGGGATCGTTTCGTTCCGAATAATAGTTTATCCGTAAGAAGAAAAGTGTATAAAGAAGGTTATTTGTATCTACGACCGACATAATGCTTTCTTCGGTAATTCGTATGCTACCTACAAAGTCTGGGAATCGATAGAGTCGTAGATGTTGGATAAATTAGAAATAATTGTGCCCATAATTATGAACGTGGTCTAAGTCAATTCAAACTTTAAATACAACATTTTCATATGAAATTCACACAAAATTTCATATTCATAGTAAACTTCCATTAATCAAAACTAATACAATTCTAAATTAAAATGTTGCATAATATAAAAATATTTGTTAATTTATTCGAAAGCAATTTATTAAATATCTCGAAACCAGAAATATATGACTTAGACCACTTTCATAATTATGGGCACAATTTAGCCTTCCGTCCTGACAAAGTGATTCAGTGCTGAGCTAATTTTAAAGTGTACAATATTTGGTTTCCAATTCCAAACCAATTGTGGATTCGCTCGTTCAAATGTACACCAGAAAATCTAAACTGTGTTTTTGAAATGGAACTTACCCCTCCGGGGGGTCCTGGTAGGCCCCTGGGTCCGTGGGGTCCCGGAAGACCGTTTCCGTCTCCTGTGATGTACCTGGTCGTGTCTAAGATTGTGTCCCCCGGGGGTCCCGGAGGCCCCGCCGGACCAGGAGGACCCTGCTTACCTTCGACTCCTGGCGGGCCCACTCCACCTGGGGCACCCGGTAATCCTGGAACACCCTATAAAATAACAAGATAATTTCATATTGTTTCGCATTCCATAAAACGAATAGCTTAGTTCCTATGGGCTAGAGCTAACAGATACGAGAACTAATTTATTGACTCAAAAGCTTGGCGTATGTTTTCAGTACTTCCTGAAGTCATAGAAATCCTTCATCAAAAATATCTTCCGATCAAATTCAGAAATTTGAGTGCCTAAAACGACGTTCAGATGAGATCCAAACCGTAAATCGGGCTTGGGGTCCTGCATATTATTGAGCAATCCTGCTCATCTTCTTTCCTCATCTTATGTTGCCTTATACATAGAATGAGTCGCAATTTCTTCTTCCATCCGCTTTGCCTTCTTTATAATTTTCAATACAGGAGTACAGATATTGTAAGGGTCCGAAATATATTATGACGGGTTATTTAATATCTGTTTTCCAATCGATACCAATAACGCAAATGGGGATATACCGTTAATTAATACACCAATACAGAGGAGTGGCCTACCATATTGCCGGGTAATCCCCTGGGGCCGACAGGACCCTGCTCCGCAGGCTCTCCTTGCTCTCCTTTCATTCCCTTAGGACCTGGGAATCCGACTGGGCCCATTTTGCCAATTTCACCCTGAAACGAAAAAGCTTTATACTTTTTCGAGAAAAAATTTATTAGAAATATATTAGTTCAAATAAAACCTCTGATTATTTCATGAACAGACGGCTGTATTTATGCGACAGACATACCGGTGGGCCTTCGGGACCTCTTCTTCCCGGTTCTCCCTTTTTACCCGGTGGCCCCTGAAAAATAAACGTATGATTAAAATAAATCATTGTAAGAAAACCATAAAATGGAAATATACAAATGGGCTGCCCCGAAATAGCTATTCTTAAGACGTTCGGGAAGCCATGAACTATTTTACCTTACACAAAATTGTCATATTTTTTCGATATGCTTCAATGGTATATGACGATCGTTTCGTTTTTATTGAGAAATGCTAAGCATTACTATTTTCTTATGTCCCGATTCACAAATCAGTTTGTGCTGCCATCTGTGGGCATATCTAGAAAGCTGAGTCATAACGCGTATTATTTGAAAGAAGGAATTCTATTTTTGTTGAAATGTTATTAAAATTACGTTTTGTGCAGGCAGAGCCCATCGTTGGTAATGTAATTACTTACTTAATTTCTTCCTATTGGTGAAAGAATTGCAATTTGATAGTTAATTTTAAAATACCTCAGTTTTCTCGATCTTCTGTCTCCCCTCGCTCGCTTGTTGTTTTGCTAGACCGATAGCAAAAGACGAAACCAGCGTGAGGAGACAGAAGATCGAGTAAACTACTGTATTCCAAACCGCAGACCACATAACAAGTATTCAAAAGTTATAAAACTTTAAACTTATAAACAGAAAGAGTTTCCGTTATCGCCTTGGTTGTTAATGTGCGGGCTTATGACCCGATCTATTTAAGGAATTATGATAGGGACGGTAATCATCTGAACTTTATATTGTACATTTATTACAATATGAGTACATGCGAGTACTCACAATCTGTCCTTCGTTTCCTTGAAGTCCTTCCCTTCCCGGTATTCCCGGTTCTCCGGAGGGTCCCGGTGGGCCCGAGTCGCCCCGGTCGCCTTTGTCTCCTTTCGGCCCTCGCTCTCCCTGTTCTCCGGGGCTGCCCTGTGGTCCCGGCTGTCCCAGTTCGCCCGGTAGCGCCGCCCCCGGGATCCCCGGCTCTCCGGTCGCTCCCGGCTCCCCTTTCTGCCCAGTCGGACCTGCCGGACCCACACGTCCGGGTGTACCCTGAGCACGTAATTACGTAATAATTACTCGGGGAATAGATTAAAGTGCTGCTAACTGAGAAGATATTACCGCTAACCAACCAAACGGTATCTTCAATTTCATATGTTTTTCATGTATACGTTACACGTACAAAAATTAATATTTTGTATTTTATTCAGAAAAAGTCCCTTTTTAAAAATTTGACTTGAGGAGATATTAATCTATATAATAAATTAACGCTTATATAATAATTACTCGAAATTTAACGAAATAATGCTTTTTAAATTATTTGGTATAAATGACACAAAAGGTGTTCTTACTGGTAATCCAACAATGCCTGGAAGTCCCTGATAGCCTGGGGGCCCAATAGGGCCCGGCTCACCCTTGTGTCCCGGTGGTCCCGCCGAACCTTCTATTCCGGGCTCCCCTCGAAGCCCGTCGTCTCCCGGCTGTCCTGGCAAACCCCTGTCGCCTGCGTTAAGTGTTATATATTAGACTGGTTTGTTATTTATCGGCAATTTTAAATTTGGCTCGAAGACGGAAGGATTTTTTTTAATACAAGTAAAATTCACATCACGCGATGATATTCCGAATGTTATTCGTTTTTAACCAAGGAATTCTGATTTCGATACATTAGTGAATGGAATAACAAAAATTTTAACAATAAAATTAATCGTCGAATTAATTTATGTCGATCGGTTACTATACTAAGGCGAGAATCTTTTTTTGCGTAAACATAAATGTCCGCTTCTGTTAAATGAATCTGATCCAGCAATAAACAAGGTCGGGGATTACAATTTTTCTATTTTTAACTCTGAACCGGACCATTAGTCATTTAAACGCTGGGAAGGATTTAGATTTATGTCTTGGCAACTCAAGTGAGTTAATTACTGTGTTCATTCATTGAAATTTATTGTTGCCCGAGGAATTCGCCCGAAAGGGGCCAAAAAAATGACAGGCTTCCGCATTTGTTATTACCGTTCAAAAAATTGCAAGCCCCAGCAAGTGTTGGTCACTACCGTTATTAAAACCATGCGGAGCATGATGTTATCGGCCGTGTAGCTACGTGCTCGAAGAATTTCGGTGACCAGTTCAGTATCGCCCTGACTGCTTGACTAAACTGACTCAGAGCTGGTAACTGACTGGCTGACTAATCGTCAGAAATCCTTGGTAATTGGCGAGCACTTAATTAGGCTTTTAAATCAACGCTAGGAGTCCGCAGGATTGTCGGTTCATTATCTTTATTTCCGTCTGAATCTATTTACCCCCTCGATCTATATCATTTCTACTACCCTTGCCTCTCAACATGCAAATAACCGACAACTAAAAAGCTTTTAAATTTCTACGTATTTTTTATAGTACACGAGAGGAGAATACGTCCTACCTTTAAGTGCACGAATTAAGTGCACCGCTACCTTTCACTATATGCATATTCACTATATGATGATTTTGATCACTACAGTTAATAAATTATAGAAAATTATATTTAGTTTTTTCTTTATTTAATAAGTCTAGAATTTCATTTTGACGTTAATTAATTTTAATGAACGAGTCCTATTAGTGATCTGGAATTTAAATAGCCACCGTAGCACTCCACTGTGCAAGTTATCTTGCTACTTATATTCCGTGCAAAGGGGAATAATTTAAATAAAAACAAAATGAAACGATAATAATGTTCGAAATAATAATGATAATAATTGTAGCCGGTTTCTGTTCAATTTACTCGGATTATCTGGAATGTCGTAGAATGCAAGACAGAGGATTCGTATGACATTTGGAATTGGTAGGCAACGAGTGGCTGCTACCCTCCCCCTCTCCCCCTTGTAAATAAATCGAGCACAGAATCCGCTTATCGTGCGGGGATGCTTTTATTAGGGAAATTACCCGTCAATACATTTTACAACCCAGTTAGCTTTCGAATTAACAGAGAATAGTAGTTTTGCAACATCATCTCCAAATATTTTATCGTTGTCGACATCCCTGCGTAATTCAAATGATCGAGAAATCACGTTTAATTGTTAGTCTAGTGTCCAACAATTATCTTACTACCTAAAATAAAATCGAGGGCCTACTTTTTTCGAGGGAATCGGAATCAATTTGATTTAAATAATAGGTTGCAGACTATATTTTAGCAATAGCGAGTCGCATTTCTATTCACAAAATAGAGCTGTAATTATTCAAGCTCTTAAAAAAATTTAAGAATTAAAGGGGTTAAAAAAATTTGGCTCTGCATTTTGCTCAATTACACCCTAGCCCGAATTCAACACTTGAAAAAAATTATGCTGAAAACTTAATTAAACGTGCAGCAGTGCTACCAGACGCGGTCTTGAGTAAGTGCTTACGCAACCCTATTAGTTTAGCGAAAAAAGAAGGCATTTTAAACTTAAGTACGGGGCGTATAGTCTTGATCCCGCCATACATGATATCACCGGTAATGAAAGAAATTTGTTTTATGAAATATTATAGTCAATAATAGTGTACAACCGGGTTTTGTGTAAATATTGTACGCGTATCTAATAAGGTGGGACGCTAAGATTGTTTTCCAAGGCAGAATAGAAATGACAAATGGAAATGATCATAACGGCTTTATACTATCCACTGTCCAGAACGCCAGCTCGTGATCGAGCCTAACTTCTCGAACTTGCTTCGTCACGCTTCCTATATCGTTTTTCATTAAAATAAGTTTGAGTAATTGACCTGAAGCCGTTTAAAATATTTCTGCCGGCTCCAAGGAGGCGTTGAGAGGACATGAGTAATGGGTTTTTAACAAGAGGGACGACCTATATTGATCCACTCTTCATTAGGAGGGGTCTCTAC
Organism: Lethocerus indicus; assembly: GCA_019843655.1. NCBI lineage: Eukaryota > Metazoa > Arthropoda > Insecta > Hemiptera > Belostomatidae > Lethocerus > Lethocerus indicus. Next base: position 17,043,053 of record JACDQD010000008.1, read on the forward strand.
AAATAGTTGAAGACGGTCGGCAGGCTAATCAATTGATTTTCCACGCAACACTGATTGGTACGTGTATCCGGAAGTGTACCAGTGTATTGGCATGTATGCTTCGATTTCAGTGTTTGGGCCTAATGCGACTAATATTAACTTCAAAGTGTTACGCGCTCTGTCCCAGTTTCACGTTTTATAATGAGAATTATTGTATCAAAGACCTGTGTATGTACAAATTATACTTCAGGCTAACAGACTAATCGATTCATAACAAGATAATATATATATATATATATATATATATATATATATATATATATATATATATATATATATCTTAAAGCTGTAGCAATTGCTGTAAGAGTGAAAATATGAGTGAAACTGAGTAATGTACGATCGTTTAACAAGGCAAAGTGTATGTGGCGTGTATCATATATTTATATTCAGTTTGTTGTTTCGTATATCGGTGTTAGATACGAACTCCAATGAAACGCGTGTCCAGTGGGACGCTGGGGTGGATGTGTGGCTCCAGCGGCTCACGTTCCCAGAACAAATTAAATGCATCCTACATATAAAACAATTACGTACCAACATTTAAAACTACATAACGCTTCCCCCTCCACCTGACTTAAATGCTAAGGCATGAACAAAACTTCTGATCTGTGTTTACCTTTGTCGCCTTTAGGTCCAGGGGGCCCTTCGTCTCCTTGTTCGCCTTTGTGTCCCCGGGGTCCTGGTACTCCGGCCTCACCAGGAGGCCCGGGCATGCCCGGAGGGCCCGGGACGATATCCGGGTTGCCTATCTGAGCTCCGGGAAGACCTGGTAGACCCTGCGCGGTTCACACGTGTGATTTATTGATTGTCAGGAATATAACCAGAAAAAGCGATTATTCCTGTTATCTTCCGGCCGTCGGGTGACCATGACTTAATTGAACTATTATGAGGGTACAGGAGCCATTCATTACTTATGGCATAACGAAATAGTATTCACGACCCACCGACTAATCATTCTAGTGGAATTTCGTCCAGTTCGTTGAGTTTTTCTATTCCGGTCTGTATTTTGTATTAATAATTTTATACAAAACCAAAATTAATAATCCATGAACGTAGCTTATCAATAGGAGCAATAATATTCTATATTAATTCTTAAACAATACTAGTTTATTTTTCATGTCATTTTCCTTATGATGTAAAGTGTACTGTATTATTTTACATCTTATTTTTATATTTTTGGACTATATTACGTAATGTGTATGTAGTATGCTACATGCTTCTATCATAGTAGGATACGCTGTGCGTGATATATTGCTATGGAATAGTATAACTTTCGTTATTAAATTAACTCTGCACTTGGGAGCGACGTCCCAAAAAAGTAGGTTAACTTAAGCCAGGAATCATCACAGCTAATGCACTTTAGAACTATATAACAGAATTCTAATGAAAGTGGAGTGGAGTTAAAATGTAATTTCATAGGTAGGGTTCGGTAATTTGACATTAGGCGCTAGTGGTACCTCACTCCCCTATTCAAGTAATCCTATTAACTATTTGTTATAATTTTTGGATGATACAATACCGGAGATCCTGGAGATCCTTTAGAGCCGGGAAGTCCCTGGTCTCCCTATCCCCCTTCGCTCCTTTCTCGCCGTGTTTTCCGTCCTGACCCGGCGGTCCCGGTTCTCCAGGTTCCCCTGGGAACCCCCTCTTCCCGGGCTGGCCTTCCGCTCCCTGAGGGTCATAGGGACAGTTAGTGGTCGGTGCAAATGGGCACGACAGGTGTTTTTTTTTGCTTCTAAAATTACACTTTATTGTCCCAGTTTGTGACAGTATGAGATTATATTTATATCGCCTCGGAGACTCGCACGGGACCAAAGTCGTTAGCGCTTTCTGGAAATACCTGAATTTTCTGGACTTTTGTCGTAATTAATAGATTTATGAAAGCTTATTTAAACATGCTGAGTTACGTACAACAAAATAATAGCAATTATTTTTGTACTAAAATTTCATTGTTTACATGTTCTCAAATCATCGCGAATGGATATAATATTAGTTTGTTTAATTAATATATTTCTTTTAGGAGCGAACTTACCGACTGATCAAAGCGCATTAAGCTAATGACAGAACCAGTAATGAAGATACATCAATGGATGCCGATATCTCCATATGAGTAAGTTCAAAGATATTTTCTTTTTCTCTCCTCTAAAAACGTAATGCGACATTTATAATATATTATATTACCTGAATTCCTGGCAGACCAGGAGGTCCTGTACCGTCCCCTCCCGAACCCGGAGGTCCAGCTTCGCCTTTTTCACCTTTCGGACCTGGTATTCCTTGAGGTCCCTAGAAAATAAGGTCAAAGGTGCAATTAATACTTATTACATATAGGATTACTATTCAAAGATCGTTTTACTCTGTTTCGGATATTGTTTTTGCATGAGCACAAAAATGAAAAAATGTAAGACAGACGTGACGTTGATATTTTTAATTCCATTAAAACGTATTATCCAAAGAAAATGAAAGATAGACTTACGGTAGGTCCGATTTCGCCCGAGATTCCCTCCAATCCTGGCGGCCCTTCAGGTCCCGGGAAGCCCCTGGGCCCCGGTGGACCCTGTAGACCCGGTAGTCCCTTGGAAATAATAAAATTAAACGATAAAATATTTCGAAAACATTAAATTTCTTTTAAGTCTTCTGCGAACGTCCGAGCGCGCATTTGAACACGGGACAGTGTGCCGTGCACGAGTTTAAATCATCTTGACAAATTACGAGTCCTAAATCAAGCGCTTTGTAGAGCATACCACTAGAACTTGTTGGGGGTCATTTAACATATTTTATTGCTTTACAAATACAAGTGAATATTAAAGAAAGCTTCGTATTAAACAAAGTAATGGGCAGAAAGATAATGTATCTTGTTATTTACATTCCGTTGAATTTAATTAGTTACATTTTTTCGTTATATTTACGTTTAAACAGTATGTAATACTAAAATAATAAATATTGGGAATACTGGGAAATATGCATGCATATGTTAGGAATACTATTCTACGTATGTCTGCAGATATGTTCTTTAAGCACAAGTACTGGACAGGAACTGTTTCTACGATCCGTCTACAATTCAAAATTGCAAATGTGCAAAATGTAAAGTACCTATATACGAACACTGAAAATTATTCTAGTGCACCGCGTGCGAGGGAAATTTTTGAAAACTGCACTTACGATATTCCCTTGCCGTGGCGTCCGAAGAAGCACTTCCGGAAATAACATTTAGAATAACATCCCTATAAGAAGTGCAATGTTGCTCAGTCACGCAACGGTTCAATTTTGCATAAAACTGGGCTATCCAGGCAACGCCATTTGTACGTACGTCGTATCAGCATTAAACTCCCCCGCGGCGTCCAGATGTCGAAGGGAGCATTACACTTGAATAATGTCCCACATCGCCGATTGTACAGACCATTCAGTCATTTCGTTTGTAAGTCAGCAATTAACTTCGATGCCGTCGTACACACTGTTGACGGAAACCCCCTCGATTTTTTTGTAGTTTTAATGTAGCTACAGACGTCTGAAGTTACATTTTCAGAAACAGGGACCCACACATTTCGAAGCTAGTATTAGTAGAGTATCAGTGATAGACATTATCAATCTAATTAGAGATATTAATATTATTTTTTATAATTTAACGAATTGCCGAGTTGGTCTTGCGGATGTTAACAAATAACCTTGACGCTTAAGTTGTTGACTAGAGCAATTTTAGTAAAATGGAGAAAATTAAGGTAAATGACTACTTACCGGTCTTCCCGGTGATCCGTCGAGACCGTCGAGTCCCGGCAGTCCGATCTCTCCCATCGGTCCGACCAAGCCTGGAGGTCCGCGCGCCCCCTGAAAACTCTCCTCCCTTCAGTCTGTTTCACTTTGAACGGAGCAATTGAGCCCGCCCCCATCCAACTTTTATTTGGTTTAACGTCCGGTCAACTAGAACTAAACTTCTCTACCCTTTGGCCCAAAGTCCCGTACTCAACCTTTGGCTTGACTTTGACCAACCGGAAGAAAAGAACAGAACCACCCACAAATCCCGAATAAAGGGAGCATTGTATTTTATGCGGGGAGATTCCCGTTCAAATATTCGAAAAAATGTATGTACAATTATTAAAGCGAGAAGAAACAATATTGCATATTTACAATTAGCGGGATAGATGAATAGAAACGTTTTGAAAACAAAAATTACAAAACATCCATTTTAAGATTTTTAAGACGGGGTGGTCAGCGAAGGTTCCTAATGTCACACGTGTGATAATTTTATCTGCTACTGATTCTGAATACTAGTGAGTGAAACCGAAATCGGTCTGACATATGGCATGCAAAGGGTTCTACTTTATCGTGTCTGTTTATATTCTTATTTAATCAACATCTACAATTTTATCAATCCATGCACTTCATTAACATTTTTGGTGGAGAGATACCCAATTTCTATAGTAGAAAATTTACAAGCAAAAATACTGTGTTGAATATGACCTCTACTATATTTATATCACTAATTTTGGCAGGCATTTTTGTGCTGGGCCATCTACAGAATCGAAAGATGCCGGCCATTTTAGGGATGCAAACGTGCAAAAGATGTGGCTAATGTAAATGTATACAAAATTTCGTTCAATATTTCATTGTTTTGACGTACGGTGTCCCCGGTTTTACCCGGCGGTCCCCTCTCTCCTCTCGGTCCAGGTTCGCCTTTAAGTCCGGGTAATCCATCCAATCCCTCGGGGGTAGCAATAAAAGACATATTGGAATATTACATATTTGAATTGATCCTTCAATCGGTCCATGTTCGAGGAGAACAGATACAATAATTGTATGCAAATTTCTTGATTTTGTTTTTATATTTTTGAAAGGTAAGATTTGAAATATGTTAACATTCGAAAAATTAAAATTCCAAAAATTTTTTACATTATGACAGCCAACGTTTTAAATACCTTCGGAGTATCGATATTACTTAATTACCACATGGTTCGGCCTTATGCATATGCAAAAGCCCTCGCCGGGGAGCAGTTGAGACGGCCAACAGAATTAGAATATTACAAAAAACTATAAATCGGCAAATAAGCTGCCGAGGTGTTAAACCCATTATTAGGTTTAACATTTCATTAAAATGTCTGAGGAGAGTTAAGGTTGCCTTAATTGCGGCGTTTTCATTTCAAAGCTATTAAATAAACAAAGCGAGTCTGAAATAAGAACATTTCATAAAAAAAGGAAATTTTACGTGTTATTTATTCCTACTTTCAAAATTTTTTAAAATGATTCCATTCTTCCAATTATGGGTTTTGTACGTAAATATATCAATAAATTCTAGGGATTTAGTCTTATTGTGCAAAAATGTAACATTTTTATGCTGTTTAGCCTACTTCATTATTGAAGGTTGGTGGTGTTTTTCTTTTGTGATTTTTGCATTGAATTTTGATTTAATAGCCTCATGATGCTAGAACATGTTTCCTTTTTTTATCGAGGCATGCACTACAATCCGCGGATTGCACTCATGGGATAAATTTTATCGGCCATAAATCAATTTCTGCATCATTTGATTTTTTCGATCCTGCTCAGACCGCGCAATTCGGAACACGGGCATAATTGGATTCCCTCGGACGTTTTCTTATTCTCAGAAAACGAATTTACTCGGGCGCCGCGAAAAAAATCATTTCTGTCCGGGCCCTTATTGCTGGAGGAACGCAGCAACAATGCCTTATGAATAATTAATGTATTTGTTATTTATGGAATCCGTCCCGGACCCGTCGAAATAAATTAGGCTCGGGGGATTTTAATACACGTCCGGATGATTGATGTGGTTTCGTGGTAGTTTTTGTTTTAAAATTTCACGCTTACTTGGAAAAACAAAAAGAAAAACAAAATTGGAAAAGTTTCTATATTTGAAGGTTTACCTGGGTGGCCGTCTTTGTTCTGACCGCTCACTTCCATCTCCGTGATTAACGGATATTATATTATACGTTGACAATGATAAAATCGCAACAATTTAATTTGACATTTTGGATTCATTAATCTGAATCTCAAACCCATAACAATTTTCAAGGGAATATTAAAAACCCCCTGATTCAAAATATATGAAATTACATTAAATATATTTCTTGGCTTCTAGTTGTTGATATTTCGTACTTTTAATTCATGAAAAGATATCCATTCCGATTTCACCTAGTTAACAGAACAAAGAACAAAGAGGGATCGTTTTAAAAGCATTCGTCGATTTCAGACCGTGCGGACGTTTATAGTGAGGTTTTAACCGGGCCTTTTATCTCGTGCGAATCGGTTATTAATTTTCGGGCGGGCTTTGCCGATGTGGTAAAGCGTGAGGTAGAGGGGTAGAGGTTCAACCTTCGGGCGATGAAGAGAACCCCCGGATTTACGGCGGAACTTTCCCGGTTTTTAACGTAAGTGCTAGACCGCGCCGGAGAATTTATGTTTATGTGCAAGCTGTAAAAGGGTGCGCTTGGCCGGAATTGAATAATGCCGGTAATAGAGCGCGGATGATTACGCTAAACGGAATTTACTTCTATTACATTCGGGTCAGTGGGTTTATTGGATCGTTCTCCGTTCTGTCTGATGGCCTTCCAGGCTCTCAGGTCGAACGGAGATAATTACGAAACGAATCAATTAATTCTAATACTTCATTCCCTAAACTCAAGACATTTTTTGGGTTTTAGAATAAAATCCGTTCATTTAAGGGTGGGCGAACTCCGTTGCTAATACGTCTCCGATTTAAACATACAGTTAAAAATTAAAGTCGTTCGATTGAATACTTACGTCTGTTCCATTGTATCCAGGAGGCCCTCTGGGACAGACGTCGCATTTGGTACTGGAATTAGCGTCCTACAATAGGAAACTCAATTAGAAATCAAGAAGACACGGAGAAAATATTATAAATAAGTTATCGAAAATAGCCACTGTCTCTTGCAAGACAAATATTCGATTATTAGGGAATATATTTGTTTTCGTTATTTAGCAGCAAACAAAGATAATTCTGTGGGCATATACTTTTTGTTTCATTGTGGTCGTTCATTGGTGTCGCTACGCGAATTTAAATTTTTGAATGCCTTATCTCCAGAGAGCATGCTTCAAGACGAAGGCTGACATTGTCATGCAAGGTCGACTGAGGCACGCCGAACAGCGTATCGCCAAACGTTTATTGCACGAAGGTCGGTCTTATTCATATTTTAAAATCGACAAAAATTTAAAACCAAACAATCATTCCGGCAAATCGATTCGGTTAATTTTTTGAATTTTTAACCGACCAGAGGTAACGCAGCAAACACCGGTAATTTTCGGTGCCCCATGCGCGTGCTTTTTATCATGACAACATGCTCAGACCTCGTGCTGCCTTCGAGACATATGCATTTGTATCTAAGCTTCCCGCCATCGCGTCCTTCTGCTCAGGTGGTATACCCGCCAATTGTCCAACGCCCATCATACCCGCTAAAGGGTCCCACCTCCGCAGTCCCGCGCGTCAAGTCTAGTTTTGCGTTTAGGATGCGAAAGGATGCAAATAGGATTTCTTGTTCAATGTACTCTTATGTAAAGGTTGGAATCCTCCTTTTGGTACTGATGTACGGTTTTGGGGGCGATCATGACGATCGGCCGGGGGATGAAGTCCTCCGCTACTTCGGTGAACTCTTCGCTGGTCACTCGCTCCCTGCCTCGGAAGCATCTCCTCCTCGGCCAGGCGGCTCGGTTTGGTCTCGGCTAAAAACCGTACATCAGTACTCAAAAACGGGTCACAATCTGATTTGTACAGATGGGATAATTGACTGGCAGGTCTCAGTTGTTTTGTTGTCGTGTTGCCTTTATTTTTATACTATTAGTTTCAAGTATTTTTGTGGGGGATAGCAACACTCTCACTGCCTTTTACCTTATTGTCCCGCTTCTTTGGTCCTAAGCTAGGTTGGTCTTATTACTACGGTTTAAAACCAACAACAAGCTGGAGGAGACAGTTAATCTCAGGGCTTTTGAGTTTTTCGTCTTAAATCTGTAATAAATATAACCACGCGGGCTTTCAATTAACACAATTAAGATCGAAATTTCCCTTATTGCTCTGTTCAGTGACATTGTCAGGAATGCGTAAATAATAGCCAAATCGTATGGAGAAGTGGGCATATCCTGTCTACCGGTAGGGAGGCAGTCGGTGTTTTCAATTTTGGCCGCTGTCCGGGTCAGAGTCAGGGCCATTGTACGGGGCCCCGGGCGAATTGAGTTTCCGCTCTACACCAAGGCGGGGGAGGCCGGCTGTTATTCGAATTCGGGTTCGGTAAACCTAATAACGGGCCTCATTTAAATGTCAATGGCGGTCGTACGTCGCGACTTGTTTTTCCAGTCGGTCTTATTCGAAAGGAAGGCCGTGATTTTTCATAGTCCGTGTTCCTGGCTACTGAATTTCGAGTGGACCGATTACTCCGCGTGTGAAGCTCTGGCCCATTTATTGCGTTTTTTGCTTCAACCCAGATTCGGAGGGCATCCCGGAATATAATTCCGAGCCCCGGAATAACCAGAAACGCGATTTAAATTATGCAGCCGCATCCAACCGGCCCGGCTTATTTTTCCCCGTCCGCTGGTACACTGATTGGTATTTCTAAATAATAGGTTACTTCTTCTCGGATGAGGGAAAAGAAATATCGCGGCGTTCCGCCGCCGCCGAACGGATGATAGAAAGTGACGTGGAAAAAGCAGAACGTATATAAAGACTAGTATTAATTTTGGTCCATTAAATCTAACTAGAGTTGCTCGCCGATTATATAAATCATCGGATGTCATTTGGGAGTAATTATCAGTGGACGGATATATCGACCCATCTCTCTTCCCAACAAGGCTGGCTGCCGAGGATATTCTGACGAAATCTTCGTATTATGGGGGCGTCCAATAATTTATCAAATTTATCGATTGTTAACGTTAGTATTTGATTTTTTCATCCAAGTACGTTTTTAGTTATAACTTCCATACATTACATTTTATATAACGAACCTACAAATGTTTAATTTCACAAGTGCATTGTGTTGATTACTTTAAAACCAATATAACTACTCGCAAATTATATTCTTTCTACTTTCTTGAATTATGCTTCTGGGGAATAAATGAAAGGGGGAATGAATGTCGTGAGTTGATTTGAACATTTTAATGTTCGGTAGTAAATGATTTTGATTATTTTAATGCTTGAATATTATATCAATGGACCGCTCTTTAACTTCTGAAGCATTCTTAGATTTATATTATGCATAATTTGCAACGGCCATTATAATTTGAGTGCTCGGAAATGACCCCGACAGTCAAAAACTGGAATCATTAGATCTATTGGAAAACCGTAACTCGAAGTGGGCATCGAGAGTTCACTGACTTTCGCTCGTATTAGTAATCTTTATATCGAATTACTATTAATTTATCCACTATTATTTAAATCACTATACTGTTCTAATGATTGGTCTTCCTTACTGGGATTTCTTGGCACGTTTCCCTTTCGGGCCTGGTCGGATCGCAGCTGACTAGCATCCACTGCAAATCGATCTGGAACCAAATGGTGAAAAACAATGTTAGCACTTTGATGCAAGTCTCAATGTATACTGATTACTATAAATCAGAATGAATTGCTAGCCCAAATGGTGATGGAGGGGATCATATGAACATTTCTTATACCTACAAGTCGGTGTGTCGTCCAGTCTGTGGTTGTTGCACTCCCAGAGCCTCTTGAACTAGAATTTCTGCAGAAGAAATCCTCAGATACTCTGTCAAAGTAACTTTTCGGCAAACATTCTTAGGTGGCAAACAATGCTATAGTATTAATAGAAATAAGACTCTTGAAAACGAGTCGGACCTTGTGGGCGCTAATCGTTTATTGTAATCGAGGCAATTAAATATTAAAACATCTTAAAGTTAACCTTTTCTTTAAAGAACTGATAAAAAATTGACAATGAGAATTCATGTTACCTTTCGATAGTTTTATTTTCTGTCTTATATGGTCTCTCATTATGGAATATATTATCAATTGTATGCTAATTATTAGGAGAAATAATTACTTGTCTCCTCGAATCATAGAATTCTCATTAGGATTTCTAAAAAAGTTACGCGTAATGGATGTATACTAATGAATATTGCATGAATTTATCTTCAAAGTTGAGTATTGACTTAGCTCGTTTCGGAAGTATGCAGAAAATCGATTAACTCGTAGTCTTCATTTAACCGACCGGTTTTGACAAGGGGCCAAACAACAACACTAATAAATTATCAAACGTAATGTTATGTGGGTGTTAAAACAAATTGCTTACCGGCACAGTGTACTTGTGATTGGCCATTTTTGAGAGAGTGATATTTCCGTTGACATCAATCGGTCCCCTTGGCTGGAGGTAGGCGGTCGCTATTTGAGTACAGTCCGCGTACAATACCGCACGATCCCTGAACACGCCGAAGTGGATTTTGTGCCAGAATTTGTCGAATATCTGCAAATAGCAACACACAAATTGTTGGAATTTTCGATTGAAATTCAAGCCACTTAAATCGTGACCGGACAGTAAGATTGGAAGTGACTAATGTAATGTGATCATTACAGAACATATATGTTTGTCGAGGCCTGGAAGGAATTTAAATTTTTTTATTAGCTCACAAAAATAAGTCTACGAAGAACAATGTATTGGCTTTTGAACCCCCGATATATAAATCTGAATTACCATTGTAAGTTTTAGATATTGTCTGCAATATTTCGAATCCTTATAATATGACCAATGTGACAAGTACAGAGACAATATTGGCCATTAATAAACTTATTACATAAATTTATATCATAAAGGACGAATTGTATCCTCTCTATTGCTTACAAAGGTATCGTTCGTTGTTAAGTGCGTCACATTCAAGGACTGGCAACTCCTTGTGTTAATTATCAGGTCGCGTAAGAATTTTATTGTCACTGAGAATTGAACTAATGTCAAAAAAGAAAAAACAGGTTGAGGAATATTTTGTTATTCATATCAATTGCATTAAATTATTGAAAGTTTCCTAAGTCCTAGGACCTTCAAATATGTAAATCCAAGGTCGAGAATTTGGCCTTCCTTACATAACATGATTGGGAAATAAAATACTTTCCATCGTGAATAAATTTAAAAAAATATTATATCTCGTGGTGAATTCTGACGAAAGGAAATCCGATGACATGAATATTTGACTTCACTCTCTCACACTCAGTGCTCTACGGTACTGTCACAGAAATTAGCGATTTACGGTACAGTATATATATTTGGCGAAAACATGATCTAATTTCGACGATTAAACTGAAACCAAATATCAGATGTTTTATTTAATGGGAAAATAATACATAACTAACGAGGAGGAATATTGGGTCCCAGTATGAAATCGTGATGTAATATGTTTGTTAAGCGTTCATACATTGGCAGGCGGTTTCTTGGTCGATTCGAAACGGGATAAAAAGGCTAAACAAAAAGTTCCCGGCGGGCAGCAACGAAAACCAATCAATCTCGAAGCTCCGCACGGTGAAGCCCAAACATAGCCCAGGAGCGACCACGGCCTTCTCTCTCTCCCTCTATTAATAGGACCAATTTTGTGGAAATTGGCCCCTCAGAACACCGGAGTAATTGGACAACGATAATAGCCGCAATTAATGCCACTATTTATAAAGGAGGAGAGGACCGTAAATGGGACCGCCGATACGTGTCCCAATTTATTTTTTCGCGACGGTCCCTCACCCCTAGGAGTGCGATATCCGAACGCTACGTTCGGGCCGTAAAGAAAATTGGTGTATAGTAGTCCTCGCAATTACGGAGAAGACGTGCGCTATTTCCTGTGTGTGTGTGTGTTCAGACTCAATCGCCTCCAGGTTTACTGCGGCTATCGATTCCACCTCTCTGACATTCCTCATCGTCCTGTTACTACTGTTTTACTTTCACTCATTCATGTTTGACGTATTCAGGCTGGCGTGTCGACGCCCAAATAAAACGGCTAAATCTCGTTAAATTGTAAAAAAAGAACCAAGATCGGGGTCGTTTCAAAAATCGTGGTTCGCAGTTGAAGGGTATGCAGTCGGTTAGTCTTATGCATGCGGCTGTCTTATACTAAGGAATAATTTCATAGAAGATGGACACACATCCTCCCCAGTTGTATACAACCTGTCTTCGGTGCGGTTCGTTGCGAGACAGGTCTCAGTTAGTTATTACTGATTTCATACTGTTAACGAGCGTATCTCTTTCGTACTTGTACGTCGTATCATCACAGGTTCCCTTCTCTGTTCGTTACGTGCGTTGGTCACTCTGCGTTTCCTTAACACACTGCTATTAACCCCGGACCAAACAAGCTAGGCGAGAAAATAAATCAGACGAGGCATAAAAATCCCGAGCCCGTTCCTTTCTACAACACGTGTAGATGACACAAAAGAGTGCCATTGTCCATCCAATCGCCGGGACGTTGACCACTGGGGCGGTCGGTTTTTTCTCGGAATTTCGTTACGACTGACCTTAATTCTATAGAAATCGTATTCGCTCGAAGCCGACCATCGTCCGTTTATGGCCGAGTCAAACGACCGAAACAGTTACCAATTTTAAAAACGGCCGGTTTAATACCCGCCCCGCCATTAACGGACAGTTTCTAATAATAGGCCGACTCGTCATTCGCGGCGAGCGCGGGCCCCATTTGCAAGCTATTTCGGTTGGGATGGCGGGGGGGGGCGTCGGTCTCTCTCTCTCTCGATCTCTTTTGATTTATTACTGTACCCCCTTCGGTTCCGCTAGGGGGCAACTCGCCACCAGAACAAGGCTCCCGCTATTTTTTGGTCCCGACTTTTTTTTTATTCTCCTCAGACCGCGTTTCTCCAACGGCCGAAGGCTCCTCCGGGCGAGCGCGTAATAGGTTTAGCAGAGGGAAGGCGTCCGGAGGAGGCAAAGTTCAAGGAGGCGGTTCCTCTAATGGGCCCGGCAGGCGGTGACGCAACCCGAAGAGCGGCCATGACGCAACCGGTGACGTCGCCGCCTGCTCCCGATTCCCGGTTTGAATTTCGGGAGCGCCACCGGTGAGGGGAACGTGCCCGGTTACATCACCAGGCCACACGCCCAGTCTTCATTTCAAAATCCTAGTCCGGATCGAACGCGAAGATCGTTTCGCTTTGACCCCCGAGCATACGCCCAAATCTGGGACCGGTTTCATGTAAAATGAACGATATGGCGAACTTATTGTGTAAGTTTATGACAGTAGGTTCTATACCGGTTTATATATATCGTTTCAATTAATTTACATAATATATTTTTTTCAAAAACAAACATTAATTTTTCTTACGTTATAAATTGTGCTTTTATACGGCCACTAGGCCTAATTTATCGATTAGTAAGTAAAGCAATTATTTTTAGATATTTTTAGAAGTCTATAGGATCTAATTAGTACTATCGTTATTCAGTGATTTAGAAACTTATTCTGTGTATCAAAATTAATAGGCGATATATCCGTCCGGGTACTGTATTTCATCAAACTACACTTGATTTCCTGTTTCAGGCATTGAAACTCGTACAATACATCTGTGTATACGTGTTCTGCCTTCGTAAACGTGAAAAAGTTGCGGGGAAGCGTTTCATATCGTATGCTCGGCATAAAATCCGAACGTATGTTTTTAGGGGTTGTAAGTGGGAGAGGGGACGGGGAGTAACAGAGTGAAAAACGACGCCGCTATTTGCTTATTCCTGCTGGGCGCCCGAAACCGTCGGGCACGTTCTTCGAAGCAGAGATTCAAATTCCCATTTGGCACTTTCCTATGTTGGCCCAATAGCATTGTCGGCCACTGGGGTAACAAATCCGATGTTTTAGTACGAGTTCAAGGAGGTGCGAGTTCGTTCGACTGTACAGTGCGATAATCGAAGCGATACTCCCACCACGTTCAGAGTTACACTCCGCACTTAAATTGTCATGTCATCACGATTTTCTGGGCGCACTCGCTGATTTCATCCTGTGCCCGGCCAATTTTTGCTTCTCGCTATCTGGAAATTAGTAAGAAATTAGATGGGAATACCCTCAGTAATTCCTAACTTTGCACGTTTGAATTACCGCTCGGATATTTGAGCGCTCTAAAGGGAATACTTCGATATTACTCTTGGGGCAACAGCCTTTACCGCCGAAGTAGATGTCCTAGTGACCACTAGTGCTAAATCTGAGCCATGCTATTATTAATTCTATAATTACAAATCCCGCACATAGGCCACTAGATATTTAGACCGATGCAACGTACTCGGCGAGATCTATACCTGAACAGTCGTAAAGGACGAAGAACAAAAACCAGTCGTCCGACCAGATTCGCACTGTCGCAAGCAATAGCCCCTCTATTAAATGCATTTAGTCCCAGCGGCATTATTTATAACCGTCGGACGGGCGTTATAAAAGCTCTCAATTCCTTTCCATTAACGCATTGAGCGGTCGTTAGCTTCAAGTTCGACGTCCTGCAAGTCCCCCATTGTCGTAGTTGGGGATATTGAAGATTAAATCGCAATCTATCAGTCTGCCCACGTGGTACCACCAGTTAAATTTGAGCCGATACAATTGCCCACCGTATCCTAACTAGTTAAGAGAATTATTTTCGAACGATGATGTCGGGCAAAACAAATCGAAACCGATCGTTGACATCGGGGGCCAAACGGCGGCCATTCATTTTCGAGGATGGTTCTTGTGCTGTCCAATTTATTGAATAGAATGTCAATGGAAGAGTAAAATATTGTATAGAATGTTATATTTGACTTGTATAGATTATGCATGACATATTAATACATTCCTTTGAGCGATCGTTAGAAGTAGTTCACCATTATAAATTTGTCATTCTTTAGTTTTATTTATGTTTTCCACAGTGTTAACTCGGTCTCATCTCTCTCGTGGCCTTCAGTCTTGTTGGTTTCGTTCTATATTGGAACGATTTTGGTTTTTCACCATTGTCCATAGCAAAATTGTAGTAAATCAGGGAACCTGCCTGCATTACTACATTTATAAACATGTACGTATATGTAAACGGGACGACGTCAGACTTGAGTAGAGGGATACCTAATTGGTACTGGATGAACCGCATACGGCACGGTCCGTATCTGAAAACTCGATTTCTCCAAGACATAATGTGTTTATGACGCCGTAAATCCTCCCGTCCGCCGCCACAGACTATTTCGCCTCCACTAAATCACCAGATATCTTAGAAATCTAGAACCCCCCGAGAGTTTCGGGACGCCGGAATAAAAGGAAATCGTCGCCCCCTCGATTGTCCGTCCTGTGATCACTGGGCCTCGCGACACTCGTAAATAACTCCCGCGGGCTTTCCTGCCCTTCTGGCCGGACATCGGAAACCGGCAGGAAATTTAAAAGTTCTAAGCGAAAAGGCGGAGGGGACGTATAAAAAAGGTGAAAGAGTTATGCGTGGATGGCCCGCGATTTATTTGAGAGCGCCTGGCTTTACCTAAAGTACGGAGATAAATTACCGTCGAAATGACGAAATGTTGAATCGAAGTGGCTGGAACTTAAAATGGAGGGTTTTTCTTCGAACCTAATGGTGTGATCAGTTTCACACTGGGATTTATAGGGTGCAATATTATCTTGTTGATTTACCATCGTAAATCCAGAATTTGTATGGATTGTCAGGTACTCAGAATTACCATGTTTAACCCCACTTCAAACGTTCATATTTGAAAACAGAACTAACACTTTCCTTGTATTAGTTTTTGTTTAGATGCACTTCTGCCCTCGTTATAATGTTTCTCTTATACGACCGTCATATAGGTTATAGGACATTTAGGGTGGCCCTATTTCAGTCTGTTAAATGTCAGAAAAAAACGCCGTTTCTACCGCTGTTGAAAATTATAAATAATTAGGACTTTCAGTTAAGGGGGAATATAAAAGTTGTTCAACGTTCCGTCGGGGCGCAGAAGCGCCCTGTATCTTGGGTCGTATCAGCAGACGAACCGTAAAATGCGGAGGGCGCCCACAAATTCTGGAGACTAAGCAGCATTTCCAGAAGACTAATTAGCCTAAGAGTATTGACTAACAAATGAAGATTAATGGTCCGATGTTGGTTTGATTAAAGCGCCTTGAAGAAAGGAAAAAAACAGCCGGGTCTTTTTTTTACTCGAAATCCCCCATCTTTCAATTACCGTAAAAGCTTGTACTTATGCGAACGGTCGGCGGGGGCGACTCAGCGGATCTGCGAGTAAATGACAGAGGGAATCAGGAGATGCTCTTCACCGGAGAATATAAACACTATTAATTCTGCGATAAGATTAAGCTCAAATTTATTTCGTCGCTCTCGTTATAATGGCATTGGTTACCCACTTTCTTTTTTACTACTAATACCACTATAATACGGAAACTCAGAATTCCAACCGCTATAATTCAGCCTGGACGTTTCGTGGAAAGCTCTTGCATTATGAAAATTAAACTTGAAAAACATATCATTGATACCATCGATATGATATAAAGCGTTAAAATCACTTCCAATTTATGAATTTGAGACACTGCAGGGGGAAAATAATCAGCAATTCGTCTTCATACGTTTGGAAGTATTATTAATATATATTGCATCCAAATTTTTACGCACACTATATGTACATATTTAGGATTTTTTGAGGTTAAATGGAATAGTTAATGGAATGGTGGATGGTTAATGGAACTATCAGTTTCTGTGTCTTAGTGTTGGTGGGATTGTTTAGACTGAATGTTTATAAAGTCCAGCTTTCTCTGATTGTCATGTTAGTAGTGGAAACGGAGTTTGCCTCTGTGCTAAAAATACTTACTGTAAACTAGACATAATTAATTTTTCTAACTGAAAAAACTAAAAGCAATTTATAAAACATGGAATGGCCGAAAAGTTAGTATTTGTATTAACCACGAAGCCTAAGAACAAGCCGAAGAGTGGAAAATGGTGACGCACTACCACGTTCATGGAGTTGGGTGACGTTTATCGGGAGAGCGCCCGATTTAAGATTACCCATAAATTATAGCGGATTAAAGTCGAACAAGAAACGATCGGGAGCTCAGCCGGTCAATTCGGGCCGTTGCTCAAAAATGACAGTGTCGATAATTTATATTGTGACGATAATACGGGGAATCAATCTCTCTGGGCTGTGTTGTAATAGTCCAGCCGCGTAGCTCCCGGTGATCGTGCAAGTCACGGGGAACTCGGGTCGGAGAAAATTGCTGCTCGCGGTTACCCGGGGGGCAGAGAGGAAAAGGCGTGAAATATTTAGAAACCGGGGCCCCTCCCGCCGCCCCGGCCCACGGCCTAACGCAGCCAACGGCCAAGGTTTTACGGCGCCATTTACAGAATAAAGAAAAAAAGGGGGAAGAGAGGGAAAAAAAACAAAAACAGAATGTTCGTGCCTGTAAAAGTTACTTTATTGCGGCCGTCTGGGTTTTATTTAGCCGATAGACCTCCTTGGGTCAACTCGAGAGTTCGGACCTTTTCGACCAACGGTGGAACGGAACCCCCGTTTTTTGGGGGTGTATTTCATGACTGGAGTCATAAATTCGGTATACTGTAAGTGATCGTTGTGTACGTTCAACGGAACTAATAGGCTGGTTAAAGTCCTCACAATACACACACACAACGAGACTTTCAATGTCATGCGACGGAAATTTTTATGTAGGGTCGACACTGTTCTCATTAATAATAATTTTGTAAACACTAATTTAAATAATGTAAACTAGAAACTAGGAATAATGTAGAATAAAAATGTAGGTAGATATTACTTTTGAATATATATATCTTTACCAATAAACTACATTAATGTCTTCTCGACAAAAAGTTGAGATCGTTGAAAGATAACAATTTTATTAAAATTTCCATCAGAAAATTTTGTGACACCGGGCCATTTCGAAGGCGCTACTATTCGAAACCGTACTACTATAACGGTATCTAGTCATTGTTCGTGGTCGGAAAACGGACTCCTAATTGTGACGTCCATTGGGGCCATTTAGCGCCAGCCTCTACCAAATATCTTCCCAAGGTTCGGTCGCTCGTCCCGCTCGTCGACAATTTGTTCGGGACAGGCGTGAAAAAAATTCTGGCCCGCCGTAGAAAATAAAAAAAAGAAAAACACCGGCCACCCTCCAAACTGGTATTTAGACGGCCGTTAATTAACCGTGAGCCGAATTAAGGATCCGCGGAAACCTTCCTCAGCCGGCAGGGGGAAAAAAAACTGGTTTTTGGGACAAATAAAATGTATAATTACATACATTATCGTCGTTATTATCCCCACGATTTCCCGTTTAAGAAATATCTGATATGGAACAGCTAATTATTGGACGCCGGTTGAATTCAAACGGTTCGATCCGCGGGGATTGTCTTCTCGCGCTTATGGCCCTACAGAATCAAATTATTTTGGCGAGAAATTGATCTCCCGTAGAATCATTACACTTATCAATAATTACAAATTATGAAATGCATTCTATCATTATTGTTCTATTTCACGGAAGAAGACCCATAATTTTTCGGTGTAGGCACTGATTAAATAGCGTACAATTTCAAGCTCGGTAATGGACACAATTTTGCCCCCTAGTGAGCCATGTCCTAGAACTGAAAGGTAGACATTATTTTACTCTTTCTAATTTCCTTATACGACATTCTTTATGGCTTTTCTTGTTATTATTGCAGCCTTAATAACAGCGTCTAATTGATTACAGTCGACAAACGATTTCCGGAACGTGTAAAGGGCGGAATCTGCCCGATTGGAGGAGGTTCGACCGAAATAATAACCGATTAAACGGGAGCGAAATGTATGCGGCCCGTAATAGACTTATTAAAGCCGGTTCGGACTTCCCGGTGCCGGTCGGAGCATGTACTATTAAAGCGGCCTGCCCATTATCCGACTCCGGGGGGCCGACTGCACTCTGAGAAAGTCGACCGGAGGTTATTTTTGTTCAACTTTTCCTTCTTATTTCATTTTTATTTTTTAATGCCGACTTTAGGTTTGGCGAACGGGACAGACTGATTAACTCTGCGGATGGCGCCTGGCGCCGCCATTAGGATGATTGGGGCGATACGGGCCCGCAATTAGCCCCCGACCGCCAATTGCGAAAGAGGCGCTTTCCTCGCGAGGCAAAATAATTAGGCCTCCCTCCGGCCGGTGTAATTGTTGAAACGGTAAATGGCCGATTTGCATAGGGACTTCATAACTTTAATTACCGCCGCGATTACCTCGTGACCGCTCTAGAGTCATTTAATATTAGTTATCTTGTATCTAATTTCTTCTTTCCTAGTGCTTGGGGCGTCGATAAATTGTAAAGAAGCCCTAGGCCGTCGGGAATCGAGCACCGGAACCTATGTTTTATCCTATAATCTCTTGACTGCGATCGACAGTGGGCTGAGCGATAAACGATCGTTTAACGCTCCCTCTTATTTCTCCCATTACGCCTCAGCGGGTCGTGAAAGTTTCATTCCGTCAACGGAATCAAAAGACAATTCAGTCGAGGATTGGGTCACGAACCGAACGAAGGGTCGCTGCTCCCTAACTCTCCCTTTTTATCAACTGTAACGACACAAATTCATGTACACACAGCGATTTATATGTTTTTAGAATATGTAATGTGCCGATGCTAACTGCTATCTTCTTGATGTGAAAATATCTGTCACTAATTGTATGCAAAATTAAGAGGTGCATGATTTAATCTCTATTTCTAATAAACCAGCGAAGAATATAAAATTCCCGTAATTGGAAACAGTGTAATGCTAAGAGGAGTTGCAAAATTTTGAAATCCGTTGAAATCCTCAGGTTTATGGGTCCCAAGGACTTGAAGAAGCCGCCCGGTAGAGAGTGAGAGGGCGAAACCCCGGGAGGTCGACGGGCTTTGAAATATGCCGGGCGCTTATTTTAACGGGCCCGAAGTGTGGTTTTCGTTGTGCGTGGGCGGACGTCGGTTGAGTCTGGCCACCGGCTTGTTTGATTATTCCCCTCCGGAACGGCTCCCACCCCCGACCAGAGCCAATTCGGCCCCGCCGCTCGTGTTTGCCCCAAACTCCATACAAATCGCTTACTTTGGGCCCCTGATCTCATCCAGTCGGCCTAGAGATTAAGTATTTTTCGCGGTAAATTTCACCTTCCCACGGGCCGAATTCGTAATGGAGGAAATCGCCTCGTCCTATTTTGGAAACCGAGTATTTATTCGTTGAATACATTTGTTATCTGCACCTTTATTTATATCATTACTAATAGAAACGTTGAGCTTTTCCTCAAAAATTGTTAAAAGTTCATCACTCGGCCGAATTTCTGTCATAGAATTACACGTATATTCCGACTCATACTGAAAGATCAGGATTTGATATTTCTTTAAAAAATGGAGCCTCTCGTCTGGTTCGACACTTTAAGGATCAATTATCGAAAAAACCGAGGTCAGCCCGATATTCAGTTGCACTGGATTATTTTGTCCGCCGGCCGAGTGCGACTGAAATTGAGTCGTCCCACCAATCAGTCGTGTGTCCGGTCGGGGGCGCCTCAAGTGCTCCATCACTTTCATCGCCCGCCCTCTAATTGTTATGTCCAGACGCGAATCTGCTCTCCGCCGTCGGGGCCGACCCCCTTCGCGTCATTGGAACAAATCAGTTCGCGTTTGTCGCCGCAATCTAATTAGGATGTGACAACTGCGTCCGAGCCCAGGGTCGACGACCCGCCCAACCGCGCCCGGGGAGGAACCCACAACCAGGACTCAGTATAACGGGCTTGTCGGGACAAATAATACATAAAGAAAATTGCAGTCTCGATTAAATTATGTTCTATATTTTAAACTTCAATTTAGGAGCCATTTGATGCGTACATCCCATTATTCAAAACGATTTCGAATAAATTACATATGTTCGAAAAACCCGCCTCAATATGTAGATGCCACAAAAGGAAATAGCCGCGTGATTTAAATATGTGAAATAAATAAATATATTTTTTTTAAATGGGGGAACCAATAGGTACCTCTGTTATTCTCTTATGGTGGTGGTAAAAAAATATTCGAAAAATATTACCGAATTGATCGTAGAAGCTAAAGTCTTCTAAGGTTATGTGTACAATTTGTTCAGAATTATGAATGAACAATTCTTCAGACAATAGTGTTCAGCGTACGTTTAGTGTTCACATGAATGCATTAGGGAACGGTTAGTAACAAAAAAGGGATGATTATTCGAGAGGTAGAGTGGAGCGTTGGAAAATTCCCGTCCCGCTCGACGGTTTCGTTCAGAAGTGTCAGAATGAAATGCGTTCGGCATACTTAAGCCGGAATTATGTGCGGCATTGAAGGCGGCGCGAAAACGATTTGGCCGACCCACGCTTCGAATCCTGACACGTTCTGGGGGAAGGGGTGAGATGGGAGGTTCGTCTCCGCCGTTATTGCCACTGTTAGCCGCGGCACGACGACCTTCCCTTTTCTGTCGAATACGTCGCTTGAATCGTGACCGCGCTCCAACAGCCATGTTCAAATTCGTTCCGCACTTTTAGAGACGGATTTACAAGCCGCGGGCGTTCCGGGGATTAGGATAACACGTAATGTCTTAATATTTGACGCGTAGGGGCGATCGCGTTTGTCTGAGGCCTTTTTAAAATTATTTGAACAGTAGTAAATCAATTACACTTTTCGTGTACCGAATAGTCCTGAGTATATTTCGTACCCTCGGGTAAAAAATGTATCGTGAATTGCTACTTAAAATTATCTTTATGTCAGAATAATTTCACTTTAAGCCACGATGAAGAAACAAACTCGATCGATGACTAATGCATCCGACTACGGTTGTGTATTTAACGCAGAAAATATTCGATCCCGAGGGGTCCGTCTCTCTCGCTGCTTTACATATTAGCGCTTCGCAAGTCAATCCGTAGTGTTCGAAATTTATTTTTCTTGTTTCTCCCACGAGGAAAATATAAAGCGGGAAGAGGAATGAAGTCTGATTTTTTGCTTTATAAGTAGTTTTTAAAAGAAAATTAATGACTCCTAATAGCCATTGGTTAGGGCCAAGAACAAGTCAAACCGCCCGATAATTAATAACGCCAATGTTCTTTCTGGGTTCTCGAGTCTTCTTTTTGAATCGATATCGTAACAAGGATGTAGGCGGCCTCATTGCTCCCGGTGCAATGTTTACGACCCGCATGGGCAATATTAAGCGGTAATCTCCTCGCTTTAAAAATCGATAAAAAAAACAAAATTGGGGGATAAAAAAGGAAACAAATAAATGATTTACGTTTAAAAATGCAGATCTCCCCGCTAAAGGTCACATGCCTGGGATTAATAAGCAGAGCTCCGCGCCCCGGCGTGAATTTAATTTGCCACAGCGAAACACCCGGGCCGCGTTTCAAAATGGGTTTTGGCTCATTTACATTTTTGCGAGGCAGATTAGTTTATGGATTCGAATTAACATTTACACGAATGCAATGGTCCCGGCTTTATGAATAACGTATTGCGTTTAGCCGGTTGTTTCAAGCTTCGACGGACGCGTCACTGGCGGTGAATTACAATGAAGGTTTTGGTGTTGTTCTCACTACTTTTCTTTTCCTTATTGCCCAACTGCGGATATTAAAGGTATAACTCAATGGGACAATTAAGGTTCCACTTTCCTTTTTGATCTGCGATCAAACCCGAAATTAGCTCAAATGATATGTTGGAAAATGAGAAAACTGTTACTCGTGTAACACCGGTAATAGATACTCTTCCGTCTGTGCAAATTGTAGGTGAGATATTTTCGTATATATCCTTGAATTTAGCCAAAAGTATTTTTGTAGTGAAATTCTTCTTGCTCAGCTACCTTATAAAAGAAATTCATTTTGATGCAGTATAGGTTCAAATAAAATGATTTCATTTAACCGAGCCTTAGGACGATATCTGTCGTGTTTATATGTATGGCATATATAGGAGGACCTTTTTCTGTGGTAAATTTATTAGTATTAACGCGGAAGTTATGTAAAATACTAGTAATAACATGATTTTATCTTTAAATAATCTAATTTCGTCCAGTAATTTCAAGTTAAATGCCTTCTAACCATTAATTCCTGAATATTATTATCCCTAATTTGTACACCGGGTCCAATGAAAAAGACAATAAATCGTCAAATTCGAGTCATCGTTTTATAATCCGAGTTTGCAGTAATGCGAGTTGTTCTTCCGGAATCACGACGGCGTAATGGGATTTATGATTTCGTCCAGAAATTTGTCGTAATGTATCATTAAGTTCCGTTTTCATGGGCATTTAAGATGTCTGAGAAATAGTCGTTTTTTCTTTTTAGTGTTACAAACTGTTTTCGGTGATTCCGTTTTCAGAATGGTTCGTACCGCATTCCATCTCCAGGTGTAATTTTAATTTTTATAATGCAATGTTCAGAAAATTAAAAAAATACTTTCTGTCGAAATAACCAATGTATAATTAGATACTGTACATGAAATTTCATATCCATTCTATACATCCATACTGTAATTGTAGAATAGGAAATTTGCGTGGAATAAAATGAAACAAACGAGAGGAGTATACCACATGATGATATCATGCTTGGTATGGATTCATAGGAAAACATTTGGATGTATTTAAATTTTGGAGGATCCATTCAGACGTAGATCGAATTATCGATTGGCCTCCAGCGTAATTCGAAAATGAGAAAAATGTTGACGAGGTGTCAAGCGGAAAATCATCATTATTCAAGATGGATGAAGCTGTTGACGCTTTCCATCGTTGGCCCTTAGTAGGAAGTAGTGAAAACATAGAAATTGGGTCCGTCTCTGATAACAAAAATGACAAATGAGGATGGCGGGAGTGACCCGCCGCTTATTTCATTTTTCTTATTCCGCGTCGTCCGAATTCTCCCATAAAACGGTTCAAACTCACGGTTCCCGCCACCAAATCCATCTACACTTTAATCGATAATTGGATAATTATTTTCAACAATGAGAAATAAACCGAACGTCTGGCCGATAATTGACGCCAATTACTGTCATGGGACAGTCTGACTCGAGATGGGCTTGTTAGATTCCCATACAAAACGCCCAACTCGTGTGCCTCAGTAATTCCTTTACTGCATTGACAGTTACTTCCAAATCTTTGTCCTCACTGTCATTTATAATGGATTGATGCAACTTTCCAAGGAGATCTGGTCGTCTTGCTTGAATCGCAATATAGTTTTTGGCTTCGGGTATATCGAATTTATATATTTTCAAATTATAATCTTGCGTGCCAATATAACATAAAACCAAGTATCCCTGTATGTTTTGAATTTTCTTGTATTTTTTATATAACTTTTCATCCTGAATATCACGCGATATTTTATCGGCCTCGCTTGGTCATAATATTGGCATGGAAAGTAGATAGAAACTAAAGGCAAAATTTGTGTGCGTATTATATATATAATTTTAGATATAATTCACAATGGAAGGAAAATTACGCCTATACCTGGCTCTATACCGGTGATTTCGTCTTTATACGCAAATAATATACGTAAATATACGACTTTTAGAGTACAGGATTTTACGAAAAACCTGTTTCTGGAATGATCACTTGAACTATGCGTTCTGTAAGGCGCGTCGTCAATTTCAGGGTGGATGGACACTTGCCGTAAATCCTGAACGGTCTCCCTACTCCTAAATTGTTGCTTGCGCTATCCGAATCATAATCTGAACTAACCGGTACGTTGTCGAAGACGATATTTCTTAGTGTGCCGTCGAAGTCGACTAGGCCGAGCTCGATGGACTGCCGCTTAGGGTTGAGCGTGACCAGGAACTGGGGACGCCCCTGGAGGTCAACTATCTTGATCAGGTGCCATTGGCTCTTGACCAGTTTTCGGCTCTTCATCGTTATCACAAGAGAAAACTCCTCAGGCAGACCGACCGGAAAAACGTCCCTGTAAACAATAAATTCAGTTTATTTTGACACTCGAAGAAATTGGATTATGACTCATTACATTTAAAAATGTTGAAGTTTTTTTTATGCTACTACCTAAATTTGGTTTTATAATGAACTATAACGGGAGACAACCGATTACACATAAAATTAGCATCCCGTATTATGTTTTTGGTCGCACTGATGTGTTCCAAGAATGAAAAATGTTTAAATAACAATGTACGTTATTTAGTTAGTAGAAATAATTACATGTTTGTATAAGATTTACTCTTGAATTTGATCTTTAGAAAAATAGAATACTTTCGTAGCTACTTAGTCTTACTTAGTCTGTTGTGAACTGCTTTTCCTTAATATGGCTAAGGGGTTATTGCCAGAGTTCGCCTATCAGAGCCCTGAGGTTTACGTAACTTAGATTGCAGGATTGTATTCCTTAATAAGAAGGATAAACGTTTTGACGTTTTTAAACTGATTTAATAATCTAGCGCGGATCGTCGTCATTTATGGAAATGACAGTTACTTCCAAATCTTGTCACCCAGTCGAAGTCTAGGTCGTCTAGTTACCTATGGAGGTAACTAGATTGCTCGCCGGGTATGTGGAACATCACCCTCAGGTTTATATTATACAAGTTAGATTAGAGAATCGTGCGCCTTAAGACGAACGATAAGCCTCCCCCCATTCTTCTTTTCCAGTTTTGGGGTATCGACGTTATCTCGGGATTGCCCGCGGTCATAAACGTTCAGTCCTGGACAACAGCGTAAAAATCCGCAGGCGTAAACACACGGCGCGTCGCCGGTCGAATCTCTGTCGAAACCGAACGAGAA
Source organism: Lethocerus indicus (assembly GCA_019843655.1). Lineage (NCBI taxonomy): Eukaryota > Metazoa > Arthropoda > Insecta > Hemiptera > Belostomatidae > Lethocerus > Lethocerus indicus. The sequence continues at coordinate 17,068,701 of JACDQD010000008.1, forward strand.
ATTAATAACGGTTGGGGGCCGGATCGTGTTTGGGTGGTCGCCGATAGGGGATCGTGTATCGGCGGCCAAGGGCCCCTAGGACGGTGCTGGGAGTCTCCCTTGAAACCCGGTGATTTATGATACCGCCCGTTATAACTCGGGTCGTGTTCATTTATGGTCACGAGCGGCTAGAAATTTAAGAGATGTTCATCGGCCGATAGCTTAAATTGTGCCGGCGCGGTTTGACTTGACCGAGGTTAGAAAATTCGCGTCTCAAAGTGGCCTCTATTTTTTGAAGGACCTATGCTACGTTTTATTTCATTTCGCGTTTTGTGCTTTGTTTGAGTCTCAAGCCACTTTGAAGGAATCAAATTTTTCTTATCGAATTTGATGATTATTTAGATGCCTGGTGGTTCTTTTTGTAGGACGTCTTCCTGAACTCCACATTAAACAGGTTAATAAGCTTGCTTGCAAAAAAGGGTTAATTCCTGCGTTATAAATGCGTATAATAAATGTTTATGTCTAATGAACAAAAATATATTTGATATTATGTTTTGTTTTTCATACATCTTATCTGTAGAAATACTGACAATGTTACTTAAAATTATACGAAAAAATTATATTTACATTTATTAACACCTAGAAACTGTCAAACATCGATCTTAAGATGGTAACGTTACCCTCTGTTCGAGGCTTGTTACCTTCCGTCGGAATCATCAATTTTAACTGCGAAAAGGTCTAACGAAGGAGCGCTGGGCGTTGAAATTGGATTTCGGTATACTTTACACCGATCCGAACGGGGGGAAAGGTCTTAAAACGGCTCCAAAAATCGTGACCGGTAATAGTCCTTCGAGGGCCATAAAGAACCCGAGGCGTTTCGGTTTATGACACCTCTTCATTACAATTCAAACCAACCCGGCGAAGAAATACTGCCCGAGGTTCGGTCCAAGCGCAAAGTTCCGAAATTATCTTTTCAAGAAACGCGATGATGGATCGCTTCTGCTAATGATGTCGCTAATTATTTTAATTGATGTTGGCGTGCGGATCGTATTTTCCATTGGTCGTAATGTTTTACTGTATACAGTACAGGTCAACGCAATAAGAATCCTAGAATACTCTCGATTCTAGTAGAACAGGGGTATAGGCGAAATTAAAACAGCACATCCTCGTCCTCTGCGCCTAATCACAAACGGGTCTTTCCCACGTGGTAATTCTGCACATTACGAAACAGTTCTTCAGAACTAACTACTTAATTTAAAATCAATAAGGGGCATACATAATAATTACACTATCCATTTAATGTAATTGGGCGACCTTCTTTTAGAACCAGTTACAGAGAGATCACGCACTCTTTCATCAATTTCGAATTCGCTGACCGATTTGTCATTGAAGAGGCTCCACGGAATTAAAATCCGTAGTCAGTGGGAATTGAGGCCGGTCTAGAATTCCAGAGGGTGGCAACATTGAAGGGGGACTAAACAGAGCGGATCAATTGGCTCTATAAAAGAAAATCGTCCAATTAAGTTTAATGTAAATTATCTTAATTATGAGTTATAAGTAATGCCATATAATTTCAATATACGAGTATCGGACCTCCCAGTATCAGTTTCTATGAAAATTAACTTCCTGAATATGGGATAACCCGTGACATTCGAGTCAGGATTTTATAGACTGATCTGACCGAAAATCGAGACTACTATAACGGGAAAACTTTTTTAATTTGATTATGTGATTGCTGTTTTAAGTTTTATCGTTATGCGATTTGTTTTCAATAGTTATTAAGTGAAAGGTTCTAGTTGCCGTTTCGACGATGTGAAATATGCATTAACGTTTACTTTTTGTACCATACTTATATATTGTATAATGACGAGCGTTTTGAATTTTCTTATATTAGGTATTAAATCGAAAAAATAATCCCAACTGACAAACCCAGTAGGAAAAACCGAAAATTTAATTGCCGTCGATCTAATTATAAATAATTAATATTAGCTTTTGTCTATTTCCGCTCTTCATATATTGCCCTAAAATCCCATTTCCTATAAGAGAGGGGGGTCTAACAACTATTATCTACGTAAAACTACTTTATAGTGCTATAAACTGCTTTAAAGTGTCTATGTAGTTATTTATTGACTATGACCACTAGGTGGTATTGTAATATACGACTCCTCGAAAGCATTATTTCCTATTGTCCTCAACAGCCAACCTCCAATTGGCTTATGTGGTCTGAACCCAGAGGGTGGGGAACCCCCTTCGTCCTCGCCGAACGGCCTTATCGGCAGGTAAGATCAAGATATACCGGCGTTGAACACAGTGCGGAGGTGGCCACAGTCTATCGAACGACGCGGGCCCTCCGACAGAGGACACGCCATGCCCTCGGCCCCAATGAGGCCGCCCGGTGATCGATCCACTAGGTCAGTGGTGTCACCCCCCTCCCTCCCCCAAGGGAAGTTTTACTATTATTTTGCTTCTATCGTGCCATTTAAATACGTCGCCCGCGGCTACGGGGGCCGAGTCCGAGAGACAGCGGTGTGTCTGTCATCCGGGTAGGCTTAAACGCCGAAGCCCTTCAAACAACTGGTTTCGTTTAGAATTTTTAAAAGCGGTACACGTCGTTTAAATCGGCTGTAGTAAATTGTGTTTGCGCCATTTCACCGGTCAAAGGGGTCATGAAAGAAAAATACGGCCAAAATAGTTCCCAACTTGATATTGTATTCGCGTTACCCGTTCATATCGCGAATTGCTAGTTAATTATTGCCCCAACTACACGTTTCCTCGAGGCGAGGCATCATCAAACTAATTTCAACACAAAAATCAAATAATTTAAAAGTCACCTATTCTGAGAAATCTTAGTCTTACTCACTACAGAGTAATTCTGAAACATGACCTGATAAATGACGTTAAAATCATTCCAAATCTCAGGTCAAATGATAATCCATCCGCCACCCCGATATGCTACATGGGAAAATAATTTTCCTGTTTGGAGCCTTACCTACTACTAATACCTACCTTTATTAATATATTGAAATATTTTATCACTACTTTACTTATAGCTAGTTGAACATTATTTTAGTTTCGTTTATTTATAGTTGCAAATGATACTGATAAGCATTAACCTTGTTGGCAGAACTAGTTGTGTCTCCCTGTCGAGCCTGTACGCCGTCTGTACAGCATTCGATCCCTTGACTCTGGAGACTCCTTGGAAGCTCTCGACAAGATCGAGCCTGTACTTCCTTATCAAATCGAAACCTTCCAGATCGTCGTCGCCCGGCTTGTACTCGGCGCAAGGGCCGTACCTTTCCCCCGTGATGCTGTTGCCGTATTCTACAAAAGGTAAACGAATATTATTTCAAATAATGGTGTCGGGAATGAGCGTGCAGACACCAGATATCTAAGGTATTGGCTATTACTGTTGTCTGTACTATTATGTCGTCATTACCTAAGAGTAATCGATAAATGTGCTTGCGTTTATCATTAATACATTGCAGTAATAAAAATTGAAAGTATAATTGAAATAAATAACTTTAGTATTAAATATTCCCAAATATACGTTATTATTATTGTTAATACGTTATTAACCGATATATGGTAATTAAAACCTTCTGAATTTAATAAGTACAGTATGTATTGGGAGACCTGCGTGACGTACTCTTATTTACGCGATGACGACATAATATTAATATACTCCGTTTTACTTATACATTTGAAAACAAACACAAAATACAGAAACACAGGCAAGAAAATGTTTTGGCAATAAATTAGTCACTAAACACAACTGCATGCTTTTACACAGCCAAAAAACCACTCTTAGCGCACACATCGTACAGCTTACTTAAATTTTCCGTTGTCGTCTTCAGGTCTTTCCGGGGTAGTTTCTCCATATTGAATCGTACAAGCTTCCTTTCCGATTCCGCGCTTTTCATTTTGTTTTGTTAATTATCGGGCTTTAAAAAACAACGATAATTGTCTACTAAAGAACAATTATATGGCCTGATTAGATGTCTACTTTTAGATCGAATACACTTTACCAGAGCGTTAACAGAAAATTTGGCCGGGATCCGAAGTACAAGGCGGAAGAACAGGTCTAAAGAGGGAAAAATGAAATAAATGATTTAGCCGTATTGTTTCCCCAAGGGGCAACAGACAAGTTACTGCGGACATTTATGAATTAACTGTTAGGGGCGCGAAGAAGTAGGGAAGAGCGTCGTACACATTTAACGAACTACCAAATCCCAGAGGCATCTCATACTCTCAATTTTCTCAATTTCCTCCTGTCTTTCATCACAACATTTTTCTGTCAGTTCGCTAAACTTTTTTTTACCCGGGAACCGGCAATTTTTCTTAGGAAAAATTTAATTCAATCCTTTAATTATACATTATTAGATCTTGGTGTTTAGGCACTTAGCTCCAGACGGCAGGAATTAAAGAAAAATTAAAAAAAAAGGAAATTATCATTCCTAATTTGTTTTGGCGCCAGACGAGCTTTCACCCTTATCAGGTCATGAGAACGTTACAAGTGAAACTAAAAATAAGTATGAACTGTGTTACTACTACACGCGGCAAGTAGTACCGGCTTATATAACTTGCTAATTAATAGCCATGGTTACACTTTTACGTCAATTACCAGGGTTTTCTATTTCATAATCGTAACTATGCACTATTATATATGAACATAGCTTAGTAAAGGTACAAAATTATTGCTAGTGTACTAATATATATTTATTCCAAACAAGTTCTAAAGAAGTCAGAACTTAAGGGCAAAAATAGGCGAAAATCGAGGAGCGCTAAACACAATGGCATAAATCGATTTAAAAACGTTATCAAACATGCCTTATATGAATTTCTTTTTATGATAATAGGGCTAATTGTGGCAGCTGATTCATGCTGAAATCATAATCCTAAATATCACGGGTCTAGTCTATCTTGGACTCACCGAAACCGTCTATTGTAACTTGCGGGCGAAACCTAGCTCAATTTAAGCCCCTATTTATGAGCTTTGGATTGTTGGCCGCAATTCACCAACTTTACTATTCGCGCATTTGTATGGGGGCCCGCACCGACCATCCCAATTTCCGGCCTTGCCTGATTTATATACGCTCCAGTGTCTCATTTCAGATTCGCGGACGGGATTTTTTATTTCAAATTTTTCATTTATATATCTCCCCTCTCCTCCTTATTTTCTTTATTGAAGCGAGCGTCCAGTAACCATTTGTTAGTTGTTAAACGGTCCCCACGATATTTTCTCTTATCTCCCCTGAGCAATAGCCCCTGTGGGTAAAAACGCACGTAGCCCGAATACATTATCTACCCCGAGAGATCGAATCTTAATAAATGTTTACCCCGGTACTGAAACCGTAAATCAAACCGGGGAGGGCGACACCGGCCTGAGGTTCGTTGGCCGCTGTCCAGTTTACGTCCCACGCTGTATTTGCCGTTTTATTTTGTACGGTTTTTCTTTTCCGCTTCATTATGCCTTATTCAGTCTCCATCTTGACTTCTGAAGCCGTAATTTCCGTGTAAGCTCCGGCTCCGAGCACGGTAATTAGAACTCATGACCTTTATTAAGGTCATAGTCCTTCGGAAATTGACTGAAAATGTTTTCTTTCTTGCGTGTCATATTATAATTCCTTTCTAACTCTTATAAAAAGGTTAACTAACGTATGAATCCAGTGAACTTAGAAGACATTTAGCATAAATATGCTTTACTGGGATTAGATCTTAGTGCTTCTTGGGGCTTTTCAATTTTTCATTCACGCAGACTGAAACTGAAGACAATCGATATACCCTAATAGTTATAAAAATTTTAAAACAGCAGATAAAACCGTGTTCCATCAATTTGATTGCATATTGGCTAGTTTATCTCAGTTGTCTTGCTGGTGGGCATTTTCTAAATACAATGTATATGAAAATGTAGAATAATTTTCATGTTTCAAACATATTAGGGCGAGTTCATTATACGTTGTACATTGTGACTTTCAATTCATTTCTATGGGATTTGGGCCTCAGCCAAATAAATTGAATAAAAACTATGAAATATTATTCACCTAAATATTCGGTAGAATTTTACCGAATCAATACGGAATAGGTGTAACTAATCGGTTAGTTCCTGTTCTGTATTTAGCTCGCGCCCAAATAACCGCTTTGTTCTTGACTACATAAAATATAGTTTATACCTCTGCGCCATCTATATTATAGTAACGACCTTATTCAACGGTAATAACAATGGCAGAACCCTAAAAGTTCTATTCAGGCAGGTGCGGGCATAAATTCACCGGGCGCAACTTTACGCGCATTCCATGTTTGGAAAGGCGGTTAGAGATCGCCGCCTTTTGCAGTTCCGATAATTGAAAAATGACGGTTGTTTACCGACGCCGTTGTGACGGTAATAGCGCTGCCGCTTAACCTTTGTGCGGCCGGAGAAATGACCGACCTTTGCCGAGGGCCGGTTGACCTCCCGCTTTCAGCGCACTCCTGTACGCGCGGATTCAACAGACCGGCGTGCAATAAATAACACGAGAGTTAGTTGCGTCTACCGTGTGCCGAAAACAACGTGTATCACATCGATTGATGCGGAAATAAAGAAAAATAACTTCGGAAAAAACGTTACGCATGCTCGTTTAGGCGAAAACGATACAGAAAAACTACAGGCGAGTACAGTGGCGACCGAACGTTATTTTACTTGATCTGGAATTTCGTCTCAGGTTTCACTCATTCTCTCCTGGACGAGCTGTGGCTTTTCTAATCTGATGATCAGTGATAGCTAAACGGACTGTTAAATGAGGCTCATTGTATGTAATGGTTACGACGGAATTTTCATATGGATCGCATTAGGCTAATGATAAACCCCGGGGGGCATTTTTCGAGGATACCTTGTAAAAAGTGTAGCGGAAAAAATCATCGATTAATTCGCTTGTTGACCTTACGTAACCTAAAACGACAACTACGGGTGCAGAGATTAGACGGCGAGATAATTGCAAAATAAATCGCCGCCGATTATGCTTACTTCGAGTTTTGTTGCTGTTGAATAAAATAAAGAAAAACTTTCTAGATACGAAGTCCAATGTTCTTAGAATCAGAATTGTACTTCTAAAGTTTACTAAGGAACGACTCTATACAATATTTTTGTTTAACTAGGGACATCAGTTTCAAGTTAGTGTGATTGCTTGACTGGGATTCTAGGCTGTACTTTAGAGCGCAGGGCATAACAATCCCAAAGACCGAAGCCTCGGTTAAAAGGTCAACATATTTTTACACAAGTCTCATGTCCTCCGATTCCCGTTCGAAGTGAGGAAATTTAGTATAGAGTATTATCTCCGCATCAACTATTATATTAGCACAATTTCCAATCGCATCGATAGGGAAATTGGGATTTAAACAACGATTAATTGGGGGCAGGGGGAACATGCCGGCCGAAGCGCTGTGTGTACCCTCGTGTTAGAAGCAAACTCCAATTAGGAACACTCCACCCTATTGGTCTACTACCGTCGTCGTCGTAAATGTAGTCATCCTCCGTTTCGCGAACTGCCTCTTCGGCTTCGCCGTCATCTTCGAGCTCTGTCCACACAGACAAATTGTTGAAAAGATACAGAACATTATTTAAAGAACTTTAGAAATTTTTTTTTAGACTATCACTGATGCAATGCCGCAGTACTGTTATTAAGTTATTGAAGCGAGGTTGCAGTGCTCCCTAAAATTGGAAATACTCTGCGTTTGTTTTCCCCTTTTATAATTTTATATCAAAAATGTATCGTTATAATTAGTGCTAATATGTTTTGTCCGATTGCGTCGGAAGAATCCAACAGTAAGCCCACCTTTGAACCATCCTTTGACCGGTTGTTGAACAACTGCGTTAACTGGAAGGGTTTCGGGATTAGGGGGCGCCGTGTAAGAAAGAATGGCGTGCCGACGTGCCATTAGAACCGGTACGGCCGAGAGAGAACGCGCACCCCAAATCCACCCCCTCCAACCCCCCAAATATCGATCTGATTTCAGTATGCCCTATATACCTGATAAGTGTAAGACTGTTGGATAATTTCGTAAGATGGACAACTCACATGGGAAACGGCTCTGCGCCGTGTCAAATTGAAATTACACGGATCGAATATTCCCACAACATTCATTATCCTTAACCTTGTTCCTAAATTTCAATTTATTTAGACTTTATTTTACTGTTTTCTTATAGCATGTATTGCCTGTAAATAAATTTAGGTATAATATTTTCTCGGTGTATAAAAACTGGTGAGATTTTCAGTCTCCACTGAGCTATAGCACTCCCAAGCTAAAACTGTTTGGCAAGAGTGAAAATTATTATTGTCAATAACAGTACTGAGATTGCTCAACTCCCATAGGACTGTGGTCTTTCGTCTTTAGTACTCCAGCTTAAAGCTTTGCTCGATTCTCCTATAAAATATCTTCCGTACAACTGTTTCTTCTGCGTCCCCTTTTCCTGCATACCTGGAGGTGGTTAATTATAAAATAAAGCTACATTTATTAATTATATTTTCAAATATAAATGAATATATTATTCATATACTTACTTAAAAATAAATATTATTATATTAGAAATTCTACATTTTTTGGGGGTCACAACGACTTTGGGCCACCAGCCGGTTCTAACTGCGAGTTTTTTATGGCTGAAAATAGCTTGCGTGAATTTAATTATATCTGTAATTTCAAAAATTAACCCTTCAAAAACTTTTTTGTTTGCTCCAAATGGTTTGTATGAAAAAAAACAAATGCGAATCTGTCTTCCAGTTTTCAGCGTCAACTGACATCCCTTAGCACCCGAATTAGCGGCATCCAGGGTTAATATCCGAAATGACATCTCGATATTTCGAGCGGTACTTTTTTTTAAATTTTAAATCGAGCCCAACATATTTAGAGCCGCGAAATTATCCCGTAACAAATTTCGAAAGGTGTCTCCCCATTATATATTCATTGAAACGTAACAATTATATCGACGGGTAATAAGTATTGACGCGCCGAATTATCTTGGCATAATGAATGGGCGCGGGAGGATGATTGACGTTACAATATTGGGAAGCGTTTCACCCTTTTGTTTTTAGTTTGAAGCTATTTACTGCGAGCAAATTCGATTTGGGGCTACCGGAATCGTTTAAATTGGACCGGGTCGCTTGCCTCGCCGGCCTTACGGCTTAATTGGCTACGGCCTTTTCTTGAAGAAATGGAGGTAAAAAAAATAAAACCAAAAAGTACTCCGTTATATATAGGATTCCTGTCGAATAACGACCCTCGGACGCTGAACAAAAATAAGTCGAGATAAATAATAAGAAAAGGAACAAGAGAAAAGGAAATACTTACGAGCATTGGATGCGGCCAAGAGGAGAGACAGGGCCGAAGCGAACAGCAGCCACCTCGCGAAAGGCCGGCGGTCTTTGTCCCTGCAACAGTTTAATTAAAAAACGTTTTTTTAACAACTTCCTTCGAGTTTTTTTAAGTTTTCATTTCCTTTATTTTTATTTTGCTGAAACCTCCGGTTTATTTATGGGCGGCGCCCGAATTTTTTAGCGGCGTATTAAGCACTACTTGAGCAGAAGTGCTTTTAATAAAAACGCGGAAAGAGATATCTCCTGGACGGGGAATTTCAATTGATCTGCATTAACTTGTGTGAACATCTACCTGCAGGATACCACCAAAAAATGTTTGCTTTATTTTTTATCCCCTCGGATAACTGACAGGTGGGACCTGGTCATAACGAGATTATTAATTTCCTTATGTGTACTAATTTCACCAGGCCAAATTGGTCACTTGAGAATTCTATTTTTTAAATTAAGGATGGAACGAAAACCTAAAGGTAATTTTTCTTCTCGTCCAATTTCCTGTCTCCAAATAGCTATTTGGTCCAAGTCCCCGCTTCTAGATTTTGTCAGTAGCACAGCGTTATAAATTTAACAAGATGCCGAAATACGCGTCCCGTCAACACTGTTACTGTATTTCGTCTACGGGTTTTTATATCGATCGATTTTATAAGCATTCTGTTCTTTTATTGTTGTCTGGAGTACTATAAACTGGGTTATTAAAAGTTAAGTTCAGATTGCGTCAATTCCGCACCATCGGAGGATTTATCTATCGCTTGCCACTGTAAAAGCCAACCTAGGATTATCGCCCTCCTCCTATGCGCTAACCCGTTGGAGCCAAATTATAAGGTAATAATATATTTATAATACACTCTCGCGGAAGAGTGCGAGAGGCCTTGAATGACTCATCCGAACGGTACGGGGTCCTCGGGCTTTCGGATGGCAGGTTTGAATTCGCGGAACCACGCTACGGCTTTACATCATGCGCCCCGAAATTTGCATATTCGTTCCTGGGTGTAAAGCATTCCCGCGGATAAATTCCTTCGGAGTGAAGGGGGTACGCATTAGGCCGGCACTGGGAAGGTACGATTCTGAGTCATGATTTCGGCCTCCGTTTAAAGCGAATTTTATACGAGCTTCGGCCGGAATGATGAGCCCTTAATTGGCCAGAATATTTGGCATTACATTCCGTTCCTGTTATTAGCAATGCCACTCCAATGACCTAATGACCTAAAATTACATAAATATTTTAATATAATAAATAATCTATAATTTCTGACCTAGTTAGTTATCCACAAAAAAATAGTAGTATTTGAAGACATAAATTATAACAATTGAAGGGTTGTTTGTGTTTTATCTAGGTTATTCGTGAGACCACTTTCCAGATATTGCTTATTTGTAGGTTTTTTAATAAAGTCAGTGTTTGAAAATACAGATGTTCGTCTTTTGTTGTCAGAAACTGTTTTCCAATGTACAAGATAGTTGCGGCAGTTAGTTTGAGGCAATATAACAATAATGTTATATAATTTCGGTTTTATTGACTAAAATATTACAGAGAGAAAATGAAAATTTTATTTTCCAACTCGTGTAGATCTGATGATACAGGGACAAGATTTTGTCCGTGCTGTTGAATTTATTAAAAATGAGTTTCCTTTTGGGAATATTATAAAATACCCGCCTCGAAAAATCGGAATAAAGCGGAATCAACCCTGGATTGAAGTCTTACCGAGTAATTGATGCAGGATCGATCGAAACCGTATTAAAAATTTACGTTTTCCCTGTTGGGATTTACGAATAAAGCCGCATTTAGAAGATATTAAAACTGGAGCTTCATAAATTGAAGTAGACGTCAAATTTTCAAATTTCCTGGAACCGTTTATTGTTTCAGAACAGCGCCGTTCATTTAATAAATTATTTCCAGGTTTAGTTGAATTTATCCGGCGTTTCCGGTAATGGCACAGTAAGGGTAACTCAGTAATACACGGCACATTTTAACTCAATTTTGTACCGTCTCTGAATGCTCAGAGACAGAATAGAGCAATATATCAACGCCGGTGTCGGGAGAAAATATTTCTTCCTAATCCTGAGGACCCAGATTGAAACCATAAAACATAACAGCTTCCAGAAAGAACAGTATCATTTTTCATCGATATTAAATAATATTCATTTTTTCTTAAGCAAGAATCCTCTAATCCTAATTAGAGATAGTTGGAAACGAAATAGTGCAATTGTTTTATTTTTATTGAAATACCATGAACAAGATATAGGCATTACTCTCTTTTTAGTTTTCTTAGTTTTCTTTAGTTTTACCGTTTTTGATGTTAAAATTGATAGACACATTATAACTCATGCTTAACCAATGTCTGAAAATACACTCAAACTAAAAACAGGGTTGATGAGAGATATGACTAGAGATCTAAGCGTACCTGCATATAATCAACTTGTCAAGACAGGATGGACAGGTTCCCTTTCATGTGTACTCACACGTAAAGACCATTAGAATTGAGATTCAAACCTGGTCTAGATTCCTTGGAGCAAAATTTAATATGAACTCGCGGTTATGAACCATCATCCGATAATATCAGACTTGTTTGACAAAATCTACTGTCGAAATCCATCGGAGGTTGAATCACAATTTCAGAAATATTATAGGAAAGTGTATTGGAGTCGGCGAATACGGTGGACGGAAGGTGGCTGACAGTAACGAGGTGGTCTCAAGGCCGAGTTACTATCGATTGTTATAAAATAAGGCCACTTCAGTCCGCAGTCGGTCTCTAACTGCTTTTATAGGGGGGCTTTAGCATTGAAGCTACGAACTTGACGGTGACTGTAATGTAATGCTTTGAATGTATCATCCTTATACCATTCATCTTGGAAAGGATGCGATTACGGAGAACGTAGCATACGATCAGTTATGACCTAACGAATAGGACATTTCACCTAATGAAAGAACTAATGAAGTTCGATTTTGGATTTTCAAGAAAATGTTTGATAACGGAAGAATCTATTCTCAGTTACCTCCGTATCTATAGTTGTTTCATCTCGAATTTTCAATTACTTTACATTAATAAAAACGAATGAAAAATTATGTAGGTTTAAACAATTAACTGTATTTGAACGATATATGTTACTCTAGAGGAATGACAATCTATCCGACCTTTTTGAATAAATGTACAAATAAGGCACCATAACGGTCCTGAGCAACGTGGTAATTCGGTAATATACTTGCTGGATTCTCGTATAATTTAGTCCCCCGAATAATAACTCCCGTGCCTAACGGGCGATAAGGCCTAGGAACTTGGGACATTCTTGTATACTGAACCATATATAAACGGCCTTAATCGAGACGTCCCGAGGCATCGGAGTTATAACTTCTGACGTAACAATTTCCCTCGAAGGGCTCCCCAAAGTAAAATACGGTCGTCGTATATCGTGGTGGGGAAGGGAACACTTAGGCCGGACTCCGGTGTCTGGGATCCTCTGCCGTAAGTTTTCTCTCGCGGGGGGAGGGGAGGAGAGAGTGAGAGAGCGAGAAAGCGAATGAGAGAGAAAGAGAGAGAGAGGGTGAGAGCGCTCGCGAATTTATCTCGGCAGTAACTCAGGGCATAACGGGGGACTCAGCTTCCTTCCCCCCCAATATAACACCGCATCGAGTTAATTCCACCTGTCTCACTTTTCCCGGCCCGCGGTGATTTCCATTCCCCGGAGCGGAACCGAAAACTGGTCCTGGGTGATTCACAGTGGTATTATTATAGCCTCCTTCTTCCATGGCTTGTCTTCGTCCAGAAAATGAAGAGTCCTCGGCAATAGTATCTGTGTTTGAGGTATTTCTGAGCTACATGAGTCCGTTGGCAAAGAACGGGCGAAATTGTGTCCAAACGGGTTCAAATCTTTGTACTAGATATTATACCTCAATTTCTAGAATACATCCGCATCAACGACATGCGTCACTCATCAGTTAACTGACGGGATCCCACTGGTATTCGCATAGGACCAAGTCAACTAGTTAGTCCTGACATAATTGCGTGCGTAATCTGCTTATATTGAAAAATAGGTATAAATGTGGAAATCTAGTTTCTATTCTGATATTCAGGGTGGTTCGGATTGACATAGTACCAAATGAAAAGAAACAGGCATGTTACACGAGTGAATAATTGAGCGCGTGCGAATGGGCCTAGAATGTAACCGTGTCCACTGCCGGTGACGAAACGACGACGCCGTGTTCTTGCCAGACTCGACAAGCAGCAAGAGGCAATAAATACAGAAGGTGACGACTAATTTTTTACTTCTGAATTCACCTCTCCAAACACGATTCCGTTTAGCATCGAACGTTCGATTTTGTCACAACGGAGGCGGGAAAAAGTGTTTATAAAGTTTTTTCAGAATTTACCGAGGCTAACAATGGAGCGCTGCCGGAGTTAAGCCGTATGTAAACTGCGCCGGCCCTTGTCTAATGGAATCCCCGGTGCCCAGCTTTGTCTAGGACCGCTTTGCCTAATTCACTTCTCCTTCCCGTAAATCCCATCGCCGGGACTCCTTACGCCGGCTAAGCTAAGCCTCGCAGGCTTCGGCCATGCCCCTTAACCCCTATGCGGGTCTTCAAGATGCGGATATCGGCTTTTCTCGAATCGGTTAACTGCAAGATTAATTAGGCTTTTATGGAAATAATGTGACGCGGCCTTAAAGAAAGCCGCAAGATAAGCGCCCGAAGTGATAATTTAAATAAATTAGAGGGGAAATAGGGAAAGGTCAGGCAGATAGCTTTTGTATGTTGGCAATAAATACGTTTTAAATGATAGACATTTTTCTTTTAATTTTATCTCTTTATAATAGATAGACAATGCGGCAAAACTGATATAGGAGTAAGCCCTCTCCAGGCCATGTTCAAGTCGTAATTTTCATGTAGTAATGATAAAATTCTATTCCGAATATTATGAAAGTTTGAGATGAATATGAAGCAAACAAAATATTATTATATTAACCTGTGTTGGCCGTCTTCGGTAGAATTCTGTGGTAAATTAAAACGCCCAACTACTTTTGTTTAACCGCAAACGCGTCGTCTTACTCTTTCAGCTCACCTAGTTTATCAAGTTTTAATTTAAAGGATTATCTCTGTCCTTGATGACGGCTTATTCGCTCTATTGAACGATGCCCGAGTGCAATTCTGTGGCTAGATCGAAGTGACAGATGAAGGATGCTGAACACCTTTTTATCTCGGGCCGCCTGCACCAAAGGCGACAATTAAGATATATGCAAATGATTCTCACCGCAACCGATGCGATTGCGAGTGATAAAATTATTAGTGAAAGTAACGTCAGTGATCTCTGCCGCAGTGTCGCCCAGCCCCCCCTTAATGCCTTTGCATAATTGAGTGTGACTCATATATAACCTTAGGTTGTCGGGCCGATTAGTACTTATGAAGTGTCGTTCACAAAATACATTGGGACAGAATACTTATATATAGCTGGTGGAATATGTGGGACAGGATTAAAAAACCCAGAGCGGATTTTGCGAGCGGGATTGGTGGAACCTTCGGGTTTCGAATTTCTTGGTTATTACGGCAGCCAAAATTTTTTTTCGACCATACCGTCTAAGGAAAAATGGCCCGTTGGCGTAATCGGAAAAGCATTTGGCCAAGGATAAAAATTCCTGAGGCGAAATCACCTGCTGTTGTTATTTAATAAAAACGCTTATGCAACCAATCCAATCGCAGGAGCTCCTGTCCAATAATAACGGGTTTAGTTGCCCAGTTGTCGAGTTGTGTGGGCGTCTGTGTTTCCAGCCTTATTAAATTTGCAATTTCATTAAATTCGACAACCCCCGAGAAAGCCATATTTCTTAGCCGAATAATAGCCGGAACGTGTATTTATACCTTTTTTGTGACCTGTGATTGACGCAGCCACGATCCAGATACCAAAATGGGACTCCGTCAGAAATATATTTCCATGTTCGACTTTGGACAGTTATGTTGTAATATTTCAAAAACTATGTCCCAATGATTAATTGATTTTTTATCTTCTTGTTTCGTATTATACATGTTCCAAACAGGGTTTGTTAATATTTATTAACGCTGTATTTATACATCTTATAATTGGAAATAATGTTTTAAGATTATACATTGCTATAACAGTCAGTGACATGTTTCATTCCAAATCAATTCTATTTTCAATAAAAAGATATATTTTACCTTAATTTTCGTCATAATATCTTCGGGGGTTAGTGTTGTAAATCTAAGAGTTAGAGTCCTAACTAGAGGTTTTTTCAATTGTGTTAAAAGAACATTTAGGGTTAAGTGTAATATATAGGACAGTGAATTAATTTAATTACCGGCCGCATATTTTTTTACATTACTCCAGAATACAAAGGATTGTGTATTAATAAATATATGAGTTTTTTTAGGAATTTTTGGAATTTTAAAATCTTAAACGTTTTGAAAAATTAATGATTCGATGCATGGCGTGATGATAAGGTTATCAAACAGGGAGGATAATAATTTTAAGAATTCAGGTGTACGTGCAGATTATCCTCTGCGGTATAGTAGAAATTGTCTACCGTCCCTGAATTTCTTTGTCTATAGGTCTGACATCTGAATTGCTAAATTCCGAGCGTTGTATTTTACCGTTGGTTATAATTCGATCCGGGCGACTGTTCCGCAGGCATCTCTGGGCCGCCCTCGGCTCACTTAGAAATTAGCATATTTTTTGCTCTCGGACATCAGTCCGGCGTGTTATGTATAAAAAGACCTATTCATTACCAATTGGCCACGCTGCAACTTTCAGTGTGCATTTGGGTGTCAAGGCGAGTTGAACGGCGCTAAGTCGCGACCGCTTTCACGGCCGCAGTTTTCGACCCCGAGCAACTTGAAACGAGAATAATATACGTACTGTCCGCCGGCGCAAATGGATTAAGGTTTTCCCTCCTGCTTTTCCCCCGAACTAGGGAAACAAGGAAAAGTATTCCTAACGACGATTTTCGGGGAGAAACAGACATCAAGAGTGAGCCCACGATGAAGAATAAATTAGTTCAGAAATTGAGGTTAAGGAATCAGTCGCCATACAGTACTGAGAAGAGAAAAACTTTCAGACATGCCACACAGAAGAGAGAATGGACTTAAATGATACCGTCGGAAGAAGTAACATGAACTAGGCAGGCTAGACCGGTTCTCCCTGTTTCATCCATGAACGCTATTTATCTTGTGGTAACTTTTTGCCAACTAGGATCGTTTACGTTTAATCGTGCCCCTATTATTCGAGTATCCCATTGCAAATTGAAAGGTTGATCTGCGAATGACGCCCCGAAGGTCTCCAGTTTCATAATCCGAAATGCGCTTTCCCCCAAGGCGCTGAGGCGTTATTAAGTCAACCCTACTAGAATATGCAACAGATTCAAACCGAGTTACCACTATTCTATAGGATCGGTTTTAGGCCACGATAACCATTTTGGTCGTCACTAAATATTTGAAATATAATCTTATTAAATTTTGAGTATAATGTTCGTGGCTGGAATGTATTATTGTAATGCATTCAAACATAAATACGCCTGTGCTACATGAGGAATATAGAATGACGTGGATAAATAGATGTTGGAATTAAATAAATGGCTAAATATTTCGCAAGTATGTTTTAAAGTTTTAACCGTATCTAAATTTTGACAAAGTCATATATTGTCCAAAATAATTTAAAAGTTTTAAATTTCAGGAACGGTCTTATAGTTTGCTCTGGAACGCATTTCTGGCCGAATTGATATTTTCACTAAAATTGCTTCTCTGGTTTCGTTTGACGCCGAAAATATACATTACTTGAGAGTTCATTTCAATAATGCGCAACGGGAAAGAGGACTTTGAAGGTCGGAAATTCCTTTGAACGAATAATTCAGTGGAAGGGTGTTGGTCAGCACACGAGATGGAGATAAGATTGGGGGTTGATAGTGGATAAAACAGGGTCGCCTCGGGTGACCGCGCGTTAATACGAATAATGCGTCCGGAGCAGACGCCCACGCTTGGGTTGTTTCCCAGCTGTAAAATTTCAGGTCTAACGAGTTCAATTGGAAACTGTAAACAGCCTCGGTTTTATATAAAGACCAGTTTTAAATAGGACTCCGAAAACGACTACGGGGGCAGGCCCCCGCCCTCGCTCGGTTTTTTTTGCATAAAAACTGTAAAAATTGTCCCCCGAGAAGGAAATTGGCATTCGGCCGCTATTAGCCGCCCCCGGATTGATAATAATTACTTCGGTAATAATTGGGGTACGGGTTCTAAATAATGCGGATATTAAAATGTAAAAAGTATAAAGCGGACTCGTTGATCCCTCTCTCCTGGGAGTCATCCTAACGGTTAAGTTTAACTTCGAATATTGCGGGCGGAAATAGGCGGCGAGATCGGTCGCAAATTGTTCGGGCCGAGACGGAGATTCCTAAAATTAGATTTCATCATCCGGGAAGAACTTGGGCGCTCGGCGCGATTAATGTCCTTGTTCGGGTCGCATCGAGTTTTACAACCCAATTACATGCAATAAATTTCGGACATCTCTATTCGCCGTCTGTCGGTCTCAAGGATGATTGATTACCGCCGTGTAGTTGACGCCGCCGGCTTCCTATTTAATTGTATTTCAGAAATTGTATAGAACCAGTTGTTACTCCAAAGTATGGAGCTAGAGAAATCCATTTCATATTCCCGTCAGAAATGTTCCTCGTTTACTCGATGTACGTTGCTGCCACCGTAGTTTTTTATTTAATTCATTACGATATAAATAAATTCAAATACGGAGTATAAAATGCGACCACTTCTGTTAGAAGCAAACCTGTGTACTCGGTATCCGTTAAATTTGACGGATTGAAACATATTCTTTTAGTTATCTGTATTGAACTTTGGTGTTTTGGAAAGCTTTCCAAACTCTGACGAAACATGAACCGTATAACCCGTAATAATATAATAACGGTTTAATAGACCCAATAAAATTAGAATAACTGGGAGGGAAAATAATAATTCATATTAGTAGTAGCCATTACATTTACTTGTAAAGCATGTGACATTAGGTTTAAAAAGTACTAACTGCCGTTATCTTAATTTACCGACTTACTCATCCTGCTTCCTGCTTGTTACTAGTGGCCACGTTCTGGCATATTGTTATTAGTTATTTTAATATTCCTAATTCTGAAACTTAATGTTATAGGAGAGAACCAGGAATCATGTTCATGGCACTGGATGGCAGCATAATGGTTTCCCCGAATATCTACTCGGTGGGGCTTGGAATCAGTTGTTCAAGTCTAACGTAACGCTCTTTACTTCCATCGGGCACGCACTGTGACATGACGAACGTTTACTTACCCTGTGGATATACTTCTGTTCGTCATGCGACCAGGATCATGCTGCCCAATAATAACGTAAGTACATCAATATTTATATGGAACTCATGATGATTAGGCCGTATTAGGTTGTTTTATGTGTGCACTCAAGTGTGCTAACATTGAAGCATAGGGCGCACATTTAATACGCAATTTGCCAGCGTAATTTTCTACATCTCTCAGTTCCGAATTCAGTTCTATATATTACAGTACCCAGAAAACAGATTGTTATTAATCTTAAGAGAAGGGATATTACCGCAAAAAATCCCTCTTAAACTCGCTATTGTAAATGCCGCAAGTAACCGATTTTTCCGAAACTTCCCGCATTTTCTTGTTATTACGGCCTAGGCCACGTTAGGAGCTAATACTTTTCGCCGATCGGGCGGTCCCCAGGTCGTTCGAAGCACTCTTGCTGCGCCCCTGGAAAGAGCACCTGAGTAAACCAATATCTGATGGAGCTCGGCAGGCAAATTGCGGCCCAACGCTTATCTTGGACTCTTAAATTTGGAACTTTTTTTTGAGGGCGGGATGACACATCTACCCGACGATATATCGTGGGCATAAATCAATGTTATAACACGAGTTATTTGTTTGTGTGCCTGCGTGTTAGATTAATACGGAATATGTGATAAAGATCTGCAGCATTTCTGCCTTCCTGGCGAATGACTAATAGTTTACCTTTAGGAATGGACATCTTCCACGGTGTCGTTCGAACTTACAGTTAGATGTGATTTGCTGGCGGATAAGCAAAATGAGCAACTTAATCTTCAGAATATATAATATACAATTTAGTTTCCTTTTTCTGTCATGTTTAATGTAGAAACATATAGATAGTCTATCCATTAAAATATTAAGAGGTTTTGATGATAGTTTCGAATAAGGATTTCATATTTTCAAATGAAAACAGTGAAAGGTCGAAACGGTTCTAGATTGAGAGGAAATACGTAGACAAAGCTCTATTATGTTATCTGATACCCTGGCTGTATGCCAATAAATTTGTCATACTATTTTATCCGCCAACAGAAGATATAAATTCTTGCCATTCCAATAAACAGTTATGTTCTCATTCTCCTCTTCGCTATAAAAGGTAGACAAACATTATTGAGATAGTATATTTGCTTGTTGATATTAGCAATGTATCAGGTGTCCCGTAGGGCATCGATCAAATATCGCGATGGAAAATGTTTACAATCACAAATCATAAAGTGGCGTAGGACACTAACAACCGTCTGTGTCCTTTTATGGCCGCCCGCCCTCCCTTGTTCCACGTTGTTAACAAGAGGAAAAATAAAACGGCTCCGCGTATTCCGTGCGAGAAACAATTATGGAACCGGGCCAATAATTTCTAAGGCGAATTTGCTCAACATTCTTACGTCCGATATTGAGGAATGGGAAAAAGTAATATACGACGGCTTTTCGAAGCTCGCCGCGGAAAATTAATCACTCCAGGAAAACAGTCAAAGAAGAGCAATTTAAGGGGTACAATTTTGCGTTTCTTTTGCTTACCATTGTCTTGTGAATACAGATCTTAGTTCGGCGCCTTCTTCATTAAAAAAAATTGTTAATGCTTTGTGCACAAACAGGTTTTTGTTGCGCTAATATTATAGCTTAATAACGTGCGTACTATGATAACGCTGTTCCGTGACATTCCAAACCCGCACAGGCCTCTCCGTATATATCGTTAACGAAAATTAAATTTGGCTGTCTGTCTTAACTCGACTATCTCGTCCTAAGCAGGACCAGTTTTGGCTTCTCTCCATTGTCAATTCTTTAGTAATATAGTGGGCATTTTAAAATGCCGGCTGCCGATGAATATTCCGAAAAAGGGAAACACATTCGGAACCCCAAATAGCAATAAAAAAAAAACTGACAACCAAAAACAACATCTCATTAACTGTAAAGTCGAAACAGTTCTAGCTTAGAACCGAATCGCTGGACTGTTCAAAAATTGACACATCATTAACATTGAACATTGACAACAACGTGCAACAGACCAATTTACTTACTCACAAAAATTTACTCTAATAAATACTTTGTGTTCACTAAAGTAGTCTAAATGAATTTATCCCAATAAATGAACATCGTTACTAGGTTTAGAGATGAATGACGATAAAAATAAAATACTTTTAATATTCAGGTATTCCTTTGTCTTTAAAAGTTGAAATCGTTATCCTCAGGTGGGCGCAGCTGGAGGCATGCAAATACTCGTTACATGAGCAATTTTAGTCGGCCCTTATTTAAAAAAATAAGGTCACTTTTGGGATACGCCGATAGGGCTTAAGTAGTGTAGGACGAAGCGGAATTTCCTGTCGATGGGCGTCCGGCACATATTCTTGACGCGAACGATTAATCAATCCCCGAAAATTGCCGTCTCGATAGCAACAGGAAAAAAGAAATCAGAAAAAGAAAATATTTTTGCGTTTCTTGCCTCCCGTTGTCTTCTATCGGTTGCAACCTTTGTTCGTAGAAGCTGTGAATGGGAAGGAGCCGGACTGCCATCAATCAAACCGGCCCGCCAACCTTGCCCAGGAATTTGACCCCCCCAATAAAGAGATTCGGATCCTTGCAAATTGTGTCCTTTGATTAATCGTTCGATGACCTGGAGCGCGACAGCCGGTTGGCGGATATCCCGGATTATGAAAGCGACTTGTTAAAATTCTGAAATCTTTTTCATATCGTTCCCCGAGTGTTTTTTAGTTGTTCACTCTGAAGTGTGAATTCGTTGGAAATACACGTTTAATTGTGTGTCAATTGTTAAATTTGATTTTATAGCGGGACAAACCACCAGAAGTGCAATTTTTTACATCGTCATATTAGTTCAAATCTTAATTTTAAAGAACCAGTCGTCAGAGATAGGGGGTAAAACTTTCAATGATGCCAAAGTAAAAAAAAACTGTTTCTGATCTTTCATTTGAAACTAGTGATTTCTGGCGTACGGCCAAGGCGGTGCAGGTCCGTCTTTTCGCATTCCGAATTGACGTGTCAATTATGAAATTATTGCTACTTCGTAAATTCTTTTCACGGGATTAAATTCTTTTTCTTCCTCGTAAGCCCCCGGAGAAGTACTGCTTGTAGGTTAAATCTGCATTTCTGGACCCCAAATTGTATGTAAATCCGTCCCGGGGAGTGGAGATCTTATTATGATTTCTTGATACGATGAATTCAATGGATTTCAATTAACAATGGACAAGAGTAACTGTCCAAAAAACTTTTCCAGAATTCAGTGTGAGCGTATTTAATTAGGACATTTAACAACTGAACAACATTTAACAACATGGTTCGAAGTCTGAACGTTCACATTTATCCTCTAAGACCATCCTTGAGATTTTCTCAACATTTTATGACAATTTCATATTAATGAGGATATTTAATTTCTTCTTCTCCCTTTCTGGTCGATTTGCACACTACTGAAAAGATGTAATACTGACATAATTGAGAACAGGCAGTAAGTGTTTTTTCCCAACTGCCCGGTTACTGTGAATCACGAAAGGAGAACTCATAATCTCGTAAGTAATGCCTTCCCAAATATAGCATACGTTGCCCTGTTACAACATATAATTGGGGGGAAAAGTGGTGGAGTGTCAGCCAAAATCGAGCCAAATACAGGACAGTCGCTGGCTACTGGAATCCCTTTTCTTAATGCTCGGCTGGATGTATTTAGTATGTCTTGTCTCTTGGGAAATAAATGACATCATCGGTTCGGAGTCAGTTGAAAGTGGATGCCGCTCTGGCGATTGGCCAGATCGGCGAAAAGAGCCGTAGATCATTGGCTTGAATTCTGTTGGAACGATCCAAATATAAAATATTCTGTGTATCGTATAATACGTCACTTCACGAAATCAAGATAGCACGCACGAGCCGACAGAACGAACCTCTGAATTGAAATTTTTAGCGATCCGGAGAAATTGGCCGACCATTAATTTCGAATAAGGAAGCTTGAACGTTGGGCCGGAGGCATTCCTTTTTCGTGGCGGTAAGTGTTTGGGTCTTGACCTTATTGGTTTGACATGGCTAATAATTCTTAACGGGGGCGTCTTAAGTGTTCCGCTTGGCCAGCTGTATGCATTTTGCCCTGTCCGATGTAAACTTATGAGTCCCGAGAAGAGTGACATCATTGGTCCGCTGTGTCCGCCGAAATTGAAATCCAATCTGGCAATTTGCCAGTCGTGTATTGTCTACTGCTTTGTAATCCCGTCAGTTTAACAGCAATGGGCTATAAAATGACGGTTCGGACTTTACCATCGCCGTTTTCTTTAAATGATTTTTATTTAATTTTTTGGGGAGTTTTTTGTGGATATTAAGAAAATAATTATATCGTTGGTCCCACAAAAAATGCATCCAAAGGTATTTACCAAACCGGGATCGGTAAGGATTGTCTTCTGCTTCGTATAACTGTACCAGTAATAAAGTATTAGGTTTCGTTTGTATGAACTGATAGACATTCCTGATAAATAAATTCGAGCATTACAAAAGAAAATATATATTAAAATATTACAATACGTAGTGCCAGATTCTTTCGGTTTATCCTTTCCAAAATTTCCAAAATCCAAAATTGTCTTTTGGATTTCGAAATGTTTGAACCGAATGGGCCTCCGGAATTGCCGAGTACGGTTGAGACAGTATTGGTCCGTACTGTTTTTTTTGTTATACGAATTCGTTCGAAACGGCCTACAAAATTTGTGTCGTTGAGAGGAACAAACAGTAAGTCCCTAGAAGGCGGTTGCATGTTTCACGCTCGGTCGGTCCCACTTACTGCTTCCCCTGTAGCATGTTAACTGGCTGGATTTTGAGAAGTCTGTGACGCTTTTGTCATTGTGCCGCCCGAAGTCGACCCCGACCTGGCGATAGTCCAGCGGACAGGTATTAATAAGTCAATTATGATCGATACTCTTCTTGCATATATATATATATATATATATATATATATATATATATATATATAAGCGGATGTCACGCTTTTTAAGGAACCGGTCTGCGAGTAAATAAAATGTCGTCCCTCTTATTGGCAGCGGCGCGAGTGGCGCAACGCCCGTTAAATATCTGTGGACAAATTTAACGCGCGGTCTCCCCTCATTTATATCGAAGTCTTTCCGTTCGGTTTGGAGGACCGTGACTTATGACAGAGCACCTAGCTAATTGGCTGGGATAGCCGAAGACAGGAAATTTAAATTTACAGCACGCAAAAGAATACTGACGTACCTTAATAGAAGTGATCGATTTATGCGAACCTAACTGGGATAATTACGTTGGGATAAATAATTGTACTCCAAGATACCTGTTTTGTGGTTGGCGAGGGGTTGGAATACCATAAATTTCGTATGTTTCGGTCTCCTCTGGCTGGTTTGGCTTCGGCTAGTCGCCATCTTCAGTAGCGGTGTTAGTCACTTTTGGCACTTTGGATGTTTTTCGGGCATCCTCACTGCACTGTCACTGTCACTTGTACTGCGGTGGTTGCAGCAAAAGACCAAACCAGCCAGAGGAGACAGAAACACACGAACTCCACGGAATTGTACTCCCGTTGCCGAAAATTGTTAACGAATGTGATCGTGTCAAATTGCAAAAATTGTTTGTCAATAGTAGAAACCCTTTTAGAATTCAGTCGGTGTCGAGAAATAATGTATCGGTCCCCGCGGTCACAAACTGCGAAACTTTTTTAACATATGCACAATCAACGAAGTGTTCGTTCCAAACTATGGCGGGAACTAAAAAACAAGTGAAGGGAAAGTCGGCGGAGCGGAAGAAACTCTACGGAAATTGGAATTCTCCCGGGACTTGGGCAGTAGCTCGGTCCTACGGGGCGTTCGTTAAGTATCGGTTTACCGGTTTCAGTTTTGTTTCACGCTCGGTCGGACGGGGCTGTCGTGCGTGGCCAAAGATACACGTGTCACATGGAGAGGTGATGTGGGCTATCTCGGTGGCCATCTCGCGGCCGACCGGCTGACGGGTCGCTTTCCGTCACCGACCCCGGCCCCGATTTGCATACGCCGCCGTGCCCAAATTTTCAGAGAAACCTCCGCCGGAGATTTCGCCGAAGGCGGTATAAAATGGCAGCTTCTGACTGAAATAGTTCTGGCTTTCTTTCTTGGAATACAATCCCTCTTGGGACTAGTTTCCACTGGCCCGTCTGGTCATACGCTAGACATTATCCCTAGAATCCTCTCGGACGCAAGAAGCGTGGAAAATATTCACAGCTATAAGCAATGTTTGAATTTCATTGAGGCGGCACGTTCCCCCAACCCAATTTGGAGCTACTTTCCAAATATGGATATATGCGGTGAGCTACCAAAGATAAAACGAAAGTTGTTCGATACATTCGGTTATTTAAAGAAGATAAAACTTTAAAATGCAGTAGGCAGGTTTTACTTTTCAGCTTACATAAAAATATTCCCAACTTACATAAAACGATGGTTTGCCAACCCATGTTCTAGGGTATTCTATAGGAGAACAAGAATAATTAATTATTTTATGTGCGTCTTGAAATATGGCAGCTTAACGTAGTTGAATTGTGTAAAGAAAGTAATATGGACTCTTAAAATTAAGTAGCCTATTACAGTGACTTAGTAAACTGGCCTAGATTTGAGAACCCTTGCGGTTTAACTTGAACTCTCGAATGTGAGCTCCCTAGTTGAGCTGCGTCAACAATGTATAGTTCTCTCCCAGTTTGCGCCGGCTTTGCATATCAGCGGTCGAACTCTTTTATTCATTAAAACCCCATAGGTTCAAGTTTCTAATCATAACATTCGCGTGAGTAAGTGCGAAAACTTTAATAGGAGAGAACTAAGGGCCACGTTAACGGAAGTTGTGAACACTTCTCCGTGATCACTGAACATATCGTAGCAATCATTAAAACTTAGTTAGAAAATGTAATTTATTAAAAAATAAAAACTATTTAAGGACCCAAAAATTGTTAAGGAAACACAAAATAATTGCAGCACTGTCAAAAAAAATATTAAAGGTTATATTTTATAAGATTGTAGCTGTGTAACGGTGTGGAATTGGACCGCTGTTTGTGCTCGATTTTATATTGAAATCTGCATCATGGGCATGTTCTTTCTGTACAACGGTTCTTCGTGTTACGCCCAGTTCTCATTTCAGCGCTAATAGATGCGACGAGGGCCTGCTGCTACACGAGTTGTTTAGCTGTTCGCGTAAAATTACATTGGGCGCTTTCGAAGTTGAAAAATCGCTCGTTGGGCGATAGCATCATGAATGATGGGGCCGGGAGCATCGCTGCACTCGGGCCGTTTTTAAAGTCTCTTTCAGGGTGCCACTATCGCCCGATTGTATCGCTCAAAGAGTGAATCAAGCAGTGTAAAAGTGCAGGTGGGGCCCGGAGCCATTTGGAAGGGGGGGGGGGACGCGTAAATTTTAACTTCCTCCATCCGGCTACTTCGCTTCGGCCCAGAGGCAATCATCAACGGACACTTGTACACGTTCGGCTTATCTGATGATTAACTCGAAGTTTCAACATTGACCAATAAACGTACAGTAATTGATTACACGCCTCTTATCGGATTAGTTCAAAAATTAATATATATTTATATATGAAGCATTGAGTTCATACGTTCACTTCGTGTCGCATCCATTACGCGCTGCGAAAACAGTTTTCAGAGTGTCGAATAACGTTACTTATTAAAACGTATTGCGGAACTTTGAACCTGATTGGCAGTGAGCCAAGAGCCATCCAATAAATAAATAATTTTTACGCATAAGAACGTCGCTTTAAAACTAGGTACTCAACGTTATATCTACGGGTCATTAATTTGAAATATTATTATTGAATTATTATTATTACGTACTGTGGTACGGACTATTTCTTTAATAAAAGAATTGCATTGCCAGATAGGAATTCTTTCTATTTTGAATCTGATAAATTGTTAAAGTGTTCAATGAATTTCCATTACTCTAATCCTAATTCAGTTTCATCACTTATAAAATCCAAGCCTTTCTATAAAATCATTTTTTATAACGTTTGTATTTTTTATTAGCCACATATTCAAATAATCTCCCTCCTAATATAGGTTTCGTACTGGTAAAGAACTTTCCAGTAGCCGTTTCCTGGGTAACATTGCGGTGGGATGCGGTGGTTGAGAAAAATATAGGAGGCGGGGGCTTGGATAGTTATCAGGGCGAGGTAGGGGTGGCCCTCGGGGGGCGGTAATTTTTTGTTGCCCGGAACACACGACCACTCGACAACTTCGTGATTTATCCCGGACAGAAGTTCGGACTCGTGGCGGCGGTGGCGGAGGCGGAGGCGGGGACGGATGCGGGGGCGGGATCACGTAGTAGTTGCGGGGCGGCACTCAACTCCCGACGGTAAACCGAAAGTGAGCGTTCGAGTTTCGGGCCTTCCTTTCCCCGCCCCCGCCCCTGCCACCGTCGAAGTATGAACCCGGGGTTTGGGAATTCGCGCCTCATCCCCTTTTTCATGTCTGGCAGTTTTCATGAACTTCACGAATCCGTCGTGAGTTTTATTTTTAATCCAAAACACTAGAAAATTGACAACGCACTTTATAATTTAAGTATTAACTGGTTAATATAAATGCGTGCCTATTAGAGTATGTCTAAATTTGCTATATCCCCAATAGTTCTTCGCGCTTTAAGCTCTTTTCTGGCTTCCATTTTAGCTGGCCTATCAACTTCTACTTCGTTGAGTACTCGGGGATAAACTTTTTCCAGAAGTATAAGAAAAGCATGATTTAAACTATGCAATTTTCAGGTTCGCGTTGTTAACGGGTCCGGTTAACAGAACAGCAAATAAAAAAAGTCAGGCCAGGAGGTTTAACGGGAGCCGACGGGAGCCGCGACTCAGTTCTCCCTTCTGAGGCCCGATATAAATCATTGGGCCGCGTTTTGCCCCGTAATTGTTGCCCGGGGCTTTTGTTAACACCGACTCGGATATCGCGGCCGGCGCCAATTTACTTTTTAGTTTAGGTTTTTTTATTTCTCATTTTCCCATTCTCATTTATATTTGTAGATCTCGTTTATATTTTTTTACTCCTCCGACAGAGACGCCGGCCGGCCCCCGTTCAACAATGGGACCGAGATGCAGATCGCGAAATTGAGATCGCCGACATAAATCTCCGGGCGGTTGTAAAAACGCCGTCCAATCGACTTATGAGACAAGTTATAATCTCTCGCTCCCGCCCCCCCTCCCGTTTATAACTTGATTAAGTCGAGCGACGATCACATTATTCATATTATTTATAGTATCTCTCTAACTACCACTCTTCCTCTCCCTCTCTTGAGACGCTGAGAAATCGGTATTAATGATCGGCCATAGGCGAAAGGCTAGGACAAACCAAACAGAATGAAATGAATAAAAAAATCATTTCCTCTGTACGCAAAATTGCCCCCTCGGAAAGATTGCGTGCGGCGAATATGAACGTTGAATAATGTTTGACAGTTTTTAATTGGGCCGCGATTGTGTCGGTTTTTCCTTCCTCCGCATAAACTCGCCGCGTTTGTACGATTTGATTAATTATACTTACGGGAGCGGATGACGTAGGGGAGGTTAATATTTCTACCTCGGATTTGTTTGTCAGACTCGCTGTTCTGCAGAGGAGGGGCGGTTTTGTATTATTACGGGAGAAATAATTGATGCACTGCATCTAGAAGTACCGGAGAATAACACGAATTAAAAATCGTTGAATTATTAATAGTATGAAACTGTTTTCAAAATATTGTTAGGGGACGTTTCAATTATTTAGACAACTCGTAAAACAAATGTTTTACCTATAGACACAAGCTACTCTCATTACTAATGTCTACGAACTTGACTTTATGTGGGCAAGTGGGATTTAAACGATCATCCAACCTGCGTGTGAACTTTACCTTTACTTTAGGTACCGTCCGCCCGGTCCGTAATAAACAAGAGCCGTTTTGGGACCGCCCCGTTTCAGTTTCCGACTTTATAAAGCGTCCGTATAAACATGGCCTATTGGGACCGGAGGCAAGGCGGTCCTACCAATTTAAACCAGTGTTTGGGGGGGGGGGGGGTAGTCACACGGTGGTAAAATAGGTTTACAGCCGACACTAAGATAAGTCCGTAAAGTCCCAAGGGAACCTGGAATATTGTAAATCCGTCTCCGGCCTCGCGCAATTACGGCCTGACGTACGCACGCGTCCGATACCGACGCCATACCAGCTTGGCCCTCGCGGGAAGTAGGTATACACGGCGTGCTTTTGACGTCAGGTTGAAAGTTTAAACATCGAGCTGTAATGTATGGGACCATATCTATCGACACGATTTCAACTCGGAAAAGTAATCAACGGGGAACTCGGTTATTATGTGAATAAAGTTGCTAGAGTCTTATTGATAGTACCGATTAGTTAATACGAATGAATCGCTTATGAGATAATAATATATCTTACCTTAAAATATCATAAGGAATATTCATGCGTTACCTTCGAGATGCTATGGTTATGCCACCAGTAACACACAGTATAAAGGATGGATTATATATTTTTTCATGAATTATTATTTGAAACTAACTGGGAGTTATATGGTGATTGATTCTGTACTGTTCTAACCCTAATATTTATATTATTGTTTTATAAATCGTGCGCTGCTCTGTACATTAAAGGAGACACAATAAAAATCGTTGACGTGGTCAACGGCCGACCGCTTGTAAGCTTTTGAAACGAGTAAATGATTTAGCTCGTGCCATGAAAAATTGCCACGATACCCAATATACATTTGAAACATGTCGTCTGTAAGCAGCAAATGCGGTCTCATCATTCGACGTCTCAATAGAAACATTTTAAATAGAAAGAGCGGTCGGAAATTGCCGTTAACATGACTGATCATAAACGGTATTAATAACTGCTGCCAGCGGGTGATAGAAATTTATCTGAACACTGAGTCTTGTCATCTGTTTTTGTCCTGCTGCGGAGATGTCATCATTAGCCACATTCCGTCTGGGATCGGCGACGGAAAAGGAATGTGTTTAACGTATTCATTTGTCAACCTTTACTGCCGAGTTATCGGTCCTATAATTCTTCGACATTAGGATTATTTATTTAGAGATTCTGAAAACAGTAGTGTCTGAGTATTTTTTTTAACGCGAGTCTGTTCAAATATGGGGTTAAACTCTTCATTCAAAGTATATTTTTTTGTAGTCTGATCATAATTGTGATATCCGCTGACGTGTTTTTAGTTTGCGACAACAAATAATTTGGTTTGCTCAGTGAAAATGGTATTAGTTAATTTATTTTTAATATGCAACCTCTGGCAAAATCAAAGTGGAAAATATGGAACCAGAAAATATAGAGTCGGTAAAATAAATGAGTTTAGGTTCAGAAGGGCGAAATTCGAAGGTAGAGGCTGGAGCTGGGGCAAGGATTATATTACAAAGTCCGAGCTCCAATAAGAAGTGGCCTCCTTCAGTAAGCAGTTAGTTTATGACCGTCGTGCTGTGATGGATTCGCTACCAGTAAGCTTGTAAGTTTTATATCGATTATTGTATTTATGTAAATTTGGTTATTGTTATTTGGATAGGGTGAGGGTGAAATCGATTTCGATTGTTGCAGTAGGACTACAGTAGTGATTTTCTTCCACATGAGAAGGAGCTAGCCAAAAACATTTGTCTAAAATAAGATCCGAGTATTTTAAATTGTATTCTGAGATATCTATAAATTTATACATCTTCAAGAATTTTGTCAATTACACCAGCATCGTTCCAGACATTTTAGCGCTTATCTATTATAAACGGAGTCGTATAGGTGAAAATATCTAAATGAGCCGTACACTTGTTATTTGCTGGAAGTATACAAATTTTTCGTACTTTTCGGAATTTAATCAGAGGATTTTGAATTAATTAAATCTCGTCCCTTAGGAGGCTCTAACGTCTTAAGGTTTCGGACTCCTTCCCGTCCTTTCATTTCCTCTTCTTCGAGGCCTCATTTTCCTGCCGAGCGTTCCGACCTCATTACCGTGGCTCGCCCACTCGACAACTCCTTCTCAGCACTAGGAGTGCTACTTAACTGTGAAAATTCGAGGCGGGCTGGGACGCAGTTTGGCTTATCCCGCTTGTTGGGACGCCCGATAAAATATTAAATTTATTTATTTTATGTTTAAAATAAACTAGAGTTTACAAAAATAATAAGAACTCACTTTATCCACTTTTTATTTTATATTTCTTTTAACATTATTTACTTCATAAAAGAAGCGTGATTTTAATGAGAAAATATGTGGAATTATAAATTTAAAAATGAAGTTTGTATAAGGCGTAACTATTTATATTTTGCAACTAAAATAAAATCATGTAATATTGCGCTATTTAGAATCAATCCCGTGTGATTTTCTGCCCCCACTCGCCTGGTTATTCCTAAGATCTGTTTTGGTTTCTCGACATCGCCTACAGCATTCCTACAATATTGTATTAGGGTACTTATTCATGTCAGCTGCAGATGAAGCATCCTGTCAGTCCTGTCATTGTTCCTGTGGCCTCAGATCAAATAGTGTTGGCGCATGAGGGAAGTCGTACTAAGGGATATACAGTTAATTAGAGTTAATACAGTTAATTAAACTGTTAATTAACTCATACTACATTTAGTTGCGTTCAAAATTACTTCCTCCATCTTGAAATATTATTGCAAACATTCTCTGTTTCGGCAATACGAAATAATTACTTGCGTAATAGGAATAAAAAAAAATCTATTCCAAAATATTAAACTACTATTCACAGAAGAAAATACTGTAAACTTGATATTTTTGAATTAACAGTAAAAGTAAAGATTCACACGATGCGTCAATAATATCGCCATCTCAAAATCTGCGGAAGGCGCCGGAGTACGGCTACGTATAAATTATCCTCACTTCTAAAAAGATCGCACATAAAATATAAATAATGTCCGTCACATTTAATGCTAATGGGAGGCATTTTGTATGCTCTCACGGTGTTTCTGAAGAGCGGTAATTTAATTACCATAGAAATTGATTTAACTGGTGTCGCGACACTACAAAGTAATACTGGGTCTGTTCTTGGCAAACGACCAATAAGTGCGTTTTTGAAAACGGACCGTACATAACTTTATAATAATACGTGACCGACCTATCAAAGGGCGCTCTGGGGGCTTCGTCCGGCGCTTGGAGGATCCATCGCCCGCAATCAATTATCCCATGTGTCCAACCGTGTAATCCACAGTGACCTATATCGTCTCTCCTCCATAGAACTCTACGAATCCTTTTATTCTGACCTCTCCCTCTCTCTCGAAATCCCAATCCTCTCTTTCGATATCCTCCTCCCTCTGTTCGACTTACAGATAAGTCCGGACGCTTACACTCAAATGAGCCCAAGCTTATTTGAAGACAGCAGGGAACAAAATACATTCTTATGTTTTTACTCTGATATTTTACTTAGAGCTTCAAAAACATATACACCGCTACGCCAAGAACGATTGTTATAGAAACGGATAATAAATCCCGGATTCCCGATCGTTTCAGGCATATTTAAAACTGGAGTGGGGGGGGGATTGTACCCGTATGAAATTTGCATATACAAGCCCAGACCTTATAAGATACTTTAGTCTAATAAATAAATATAACAGCCTGTATTCCGTATTATTCTGTGCTCCAAAGACATTGCAGCCTGTAGTAGAACGAATTATTGTTTTATGCTACCGTTTTGTCTAAGTCGAGACATCGGAGAACATCGGACTGTACAGAATCTCCCCGCCAATGGCTCCCCGGAGTCGTTTGGCGAGGAAGGGCCGCCGTCTCTATAAAGACACGCGGCGGGCCTATCGGGTTACCCGAAAAACAAGCGGAGCTGAGAAAAATAAAGGAGGAACGGCGGGGAATCGGTTAGGTCGGCGCCCCCTTTGCCGACAAAGCGTGTATCGTACACGGGCCTCGGGGTTACTAATCTCCTCGTGTTAACACGAGGCCCCAGATCATGTTTCGAGATCCGACAAAAGTCCACCGGTGGCGAGAACCGGCCCGTGCCGAGATCCCTATCGTCCCGACCGGGTTCGAACAGACCCGAACAGACGTTTCGGGAGGAAGTTATGAGCGAATGACATCTTTTTTCTACTCCCATTATTTTTTTCCTCCCCGGCGCTCCTTTTTGCGCAGGATTTTCTGCTCCGCTGCCGTTTTGTAGTCCGGATGTTATCTCGTCTTTACAGGAGCTTAAGACTTATTAATAAATTCGTAATAAAAAAGTGGTTCTATAGGAAAAAAAATACCCTGGCGTATTTCGTGGGTATACTGACCGTCGATAGACAAACTATGTGGGTTCTTGTTCGAATCCCCTTCATGTCCATTTTATCTACCCAGTTTTCGTGTGACGTATTATGCAACGCTCAATTTTGTTCCTCATACAGTACACTCACAATATTCTAACAGAACGAACTGCAGTAGTTTATATACAATTTACGATAACGAAAACAGTCCTGAAAGGGAGTATAAAATAAATTGGATAACTCTTTCCACAGTAGCGAATAAATATCGATATTCACGTTCCCGGTATGCGTTGATCAAGCCGTGTTCAAATAAATTTACCGATTGAAATTTAATCCGATCCGCTTCCCGCGGTTTTGTTCATTTAATCAAAGTAAAGTAATGATAAAAGGAAAAGAAAGACCGGAAATTCCATGTCATAAAATAATTGCGCCTAGTTTTTCCTCCCTTATTCAAATTTCACACCCACGCCACTGGCCGGCCGCCAGCCCCCAGTTTGACCGATCGTGTCAATATATTAAAAGCCGGAAGTCGATACGGGGGAGTAAAATTAACGTGACGACCGGTAAAGAATCCTCCCCCTTCTCCTGGGGACACACTAATGCGCCCCTCACATTTCCGGCCTAATGCTATGACCCGCTTTCCCTTAATGACCGGCTCTTTTCCGTTTATCTCGGCGGCAGGCAAAGTCCCAAATATATATGTTGAACGAACAATTCGGCGGAAAAAGCCGGACTCTGAAAGTGATCTGTGCAAAATTACCCGTTAACGGAAAATGAAGAAGGGAATACATTAATATAACCTATCATATATTACGAAATCTATAATTATCCCACTGTAATTTTGACTGCATATATATCAGATATAAAACCCATTTCTGTCAATATATCTTAAGTAACGTAGATGAGCCTAAAACCATCCTGGGAACTGCCGGCATGAAATTGAAATCCGTCGGATTCCAATTAACTCAGCCCTGTCACGTTTAAACTCAATCACCGTGGAAACTGGAAAGTGCAACGTTGGGCGGAGTTTATCCGTAGTTTATGGCTTTCATTCGGGTCCGGAATGCAGTAAAAACTTGAGTCTAACCATCGGCCCGGATTTTAATTGAGGACCGGCGAGAGAGAGAGTGAGAGAGAGCCGTGATAAACACCGCATTCGTGACTGTGCGCGAATCCGAACGCCGTTAATTAATGCAGGATTCGCGCCGTCCAAGGAGCCATCTGTTGTCAATTGGCCAGTGCAAACTTAATGCCCCCTCTTGTAATGATAGCCTCCGGCCTCTCTACCATCTATAACGCGGTCTGTGTTCCGCCCGTTTGCAGTCCCGTCTGGATAAAAGGGAGACTGTTATAGTTCTAAGTCGCCTGATTAGTTTGTCTGAGTGCAATGGCACCCCGCGCTGCAAGTACGGTTGTACATCTTGTGTGTATATCGAGTTCCGATTGGAAAATCAATTCTTTTTGTACCCAGATCTAAAGTTTAACCGCGCGGTCAGTTCGGCGGGTTTGAATTAAAATGGCTAAATCGTCAGAAGTGTAGAGTATTCCTGCCGGCTTGTTCGTATGCAATGCGGGGAATCCAGTTCGCGTACTGGGCAATAATATATCCTCGGCGGTGAAACATTTGTGGGTGTGACGCCGCCTTAGTTTATCTCGGCGACCGTGAACGCAACACGACTGTGCTGTATCGTTTTAATTTATCGACCAGATACAATTCAATGATATAAACAACATATATATCGCCGCGATATAAACTAACATTTTTAAAAATTTTTTTTGTGTGGAATATAATGGTAAATAAACTGTGTCAATCTCGTTTGAACAATATATTTATAACAATTAATGTTCGTGTTCTAATTAATTCTGTCACCCTTACTTCGAGGAAAGCTCATTACTTTGGGTAAGACTTGTTTAAGACTAAAATTATACAATTTTATAACAATAAGGGAATACAATTGATTATATTATAATATTGCTTCGACTGTGTTTAACTTTCGTACACTTACGAAGAAAACAAGAGAGAAATCGGTACGGAATGAATAATGATATTATCGGTAACTAGTGTGGTCTCTTACCGGAAACCATTTGGGGGAGCTCGGGCCGATGCTGTATTTTATTAATAATGGCGTTTAATTTGAGCAGCGGCCACGGCTTGCCCAATTTACGGCCAACGTGGACGATAAACCTCCGTCCGACTTATGGCCTATTCCCTCCCGCGCTTCCGCCCCCGCTCCCGCCGCTGCCCCCGGCCAACCGGCGGCTTAATAGTTTCCGAAGAGGTATAATAGTTCCAGTGCGGAATAATGTATACCTGTTTGAGTTACTGGCTTAGTTTGGGTTTTCGGACGGCATTTTCATGTAACCAGTTCAGAGCAGTAGTCGATTTTACACATCAATAGGTAATGAGATGTATCTATGAAATAACGCGTTATGAAAATGAAACTTAACCGTGAGGACCGGTTAATCTGTTCGCCCTAAATCGATTCTCCCTTTACAGTAGTAATTATTTACAAAATCACATAATTGTCATTGTACGTACTGGTATTCCTACAATCATATTCTAATGTTTCCCATGGCAATAGTCTTCGTATAATTTTATAAAAATTAAGAGTTTATTTAATTCCTTGCACAATAAACTGTTACAGTTTTATAAAATTATATAACAGTATTTTGTAATTTATTAAAACATTATATTAAAAACACAACAAAATCGCTGTGGTACAACTGAATTCGTAGTATTTAATTAATTGATAAGTAAAAGTATAAAATTTGATTTTTCTGGTTTTTCAAAACTGAAATCCAACGAAATACATTTTAACTGAGAGGTAGTTTCTGTCATGTTCTAGGTTGCAGCCGACCGGAGAAGCCTCCATATTTTGCCGCAGTATTGTCCGGTTCTTCTATTTACGAGGACGTGGCCGTATTCAACAGTCGATATAAGGTAATAATACAATATATATTTATTATAAGACAATTTAAACATTGAATTTGAATATGACCTCTTCGGAATTGTGTGACTATATGGTTCGTAAATGATTTGAACAACGGGTGTAAGAAAGCTAAGTGCGACTGCAAGGTATTCTACATAATAGACAGCTGACGTCAAATGGACCCTTTCATGCATATACCTTATCCTGCTCCTCTTATTAGACACCAGGTGCGTTTTATTAAAACGTAAATTTTGCGTTCGTCTACGAAGGGATATTAATATGGCTTTCGTATATCTCTTTACTACATGTTCCTTGAAAGACTCGTACTTCCTCGTATCGAAACTCGTTTGTAGGTGCGTATCAGTTTAGTTTTACCAAAAGGTTCCAAATTTGTTCTATCTGAAAGCGCTGTGTTCTCGAAAAATATTTTCTCAGAGTGATTTGGGCGGTATCGATGCGTCCAACGTTGGGCTGAATGGGTTTTTCCGAGGGTAACTTCATTAATCCACGCGCATTCCATTTGTTGAGTCGTGCGCTGCAAGACCTCGAACTTGGCCGAGGACCACCGCCCTGAATGGATTTCACGGACCTTCGTCTTAGCTTCAAAGGTGAAAGCGTTTCAGATCTCTTAATTTGCCCAAGGAGAAGGACTAGACATAATTCTAAAGCTCAGTGGCGCCACTCTGAATTTCCGCTGAATTTAAATGTAAAAAGGTGAATAGGTTACTTTTTACCGGTAGGAAAGTGAATTGTAGGAGATGTATGTATTTATATAGGGCAGGTTATAGTAATAATCACCTTGAACGATATCGTTGTTATTGCTTCTATTAACGACTATATCTATATTTATACATAAATAAATCTCCTTACGGTACAAGAGATAATTACTGAGTTATCCCTACGGTTTTCACAAATATTTTCTTCTCCTGGATTTTTCAGGTAAGAAAAGGCAAAGGATGTTAAATTTACGGTTTTGGGCATTTATCCGATATAGAGGTTTATCGATAATATGGTACGTTATGACGGTATATCGAAATAATATTGATGAATAAAGTATGAGATTATAGTAGGGATTGTGTACGTATATGGCAGAAGTTAGATGCCAGTTGCGTAATAGAAATGAAATAGTGACGGTTTACGCCAGTCTATTTTAGGATTTTTTTTAGTTCATTCTATCTTTTGGGTGAAAGTTTGCACTGAATACTGCTCGGGTCCTTTTGGAATATCACCATGGGTCGTGTGGATCCAAAACCAGGCCCTATGATTTCTTCTATTGTAGTAAATAAGACATGTTCGGTCTGTACGATTGACGCCAATCAATTTGTGAGTTTTTACCATTTTAATACCACCTAATTATCTGAGAGGCGTTTCCGCAACCTAATTAACCCCAGTTGAATGGCGTTGGACGCTCATTGCTCGTAATTGGCCGAAACTCCGGCACAAATGACTGGAATCATCCCGGCGCTCGAATCTAATCAATTCACTGCCAGTTACCAGGACAAGTTACACAGTTCGCGTCTGCTGCGTTTTGACATTCTGTAATTCGTCTCCTTTAAATTTTGGAAAGAGGGCAACCCTTGTGGAAGAGTAATTAAGGCCTTTGAAACTTGCTAAAGGGGTTAAATTTTCGTCATTTTGTTTCAAAGTATTTGAGGGGGTGTCAGGTAGCAGAACATGCGAATGAAAACCTGGTTACGCGTAATTCGTTTTCCTAGCCATTTTTATATCGTATACTAGATTTAACTCATTTTTAATTTGTACAGAGATATTTGTCACAAGCGCTATTGAAGCGCTTAGTGTTGCGCCGTATATTTTCGTTATGAGCGGCAAAGCTTGGCAGTAGGATCCGCGACAACGATTTACGACCTAAGGGATGCCCCGGCTTACGGTTAAACCAGTTAATGGTTAAACAGTGGCGGTTCCCGGCTAGGCCCTTTCATTCATTATTAATGCAAGGCTCAGTGTTTAGACACGAATCTTCCGTCCGCAAACCCCGAAACTTGGACCAGGGGCCGCGCGTTCAACAAATGAGCTCCAAAAGGTACTCCTGTAACAGTGTTTTGAGAATTTTGTCGAGTGAACAAGCCTCGCTTTTCAGCCGAGAACAATTCGTACTGGACGTTTGTCTGCTTTGAAACCGTTTTCCGTAACAATGAACATTATTCTTCCTCCTGGTTATATAATGTACAAAAGGAAATGTATACTGCGTTAATTTCACATTTTCAATATCATTCCGTGAGTAATAGACTTAGGCTGGATGTCTGCTTTGTATGTAGATTATTAGTCAAGTCGGTAGAAAAACCGAAACAGATCCAGATGCGGACTAAATGGTGTGAGTTCACTCTTCAGTACTACCTTACATTTCCTTCAACTGCAAATAAATTTTTGCAATAATTTATTCCTAATTAAATACTGGATCCCAAACAAATTTCAAAATAAGGAACACTTAATATTCGTGTATATCAATTACTGCAGATCTAATGAAATTCGTTATTGGTTTATTCAAAGATGCAACGATGTTCACGATAAATACTTGAACGGGAATCGTATATAAGGCCAGCCGACGTGGAAAAGGCTGACTCGCGGTGGAATGGCGGATCAGGGGCGAGAAACGTGGCCGGACCGGGAAAAATTTATACCCCTGACTGACCTAATAATTTTTAAAGCCCACAGTAATAAGATAGGAACACGAAATCTGCGGGCGTAAAAAGCCGACGGTGATTTAGGCCGGGAACCCCACCACCCCCGGGACCTTCTTAGCGCCGGGTTGGAAAAGTTATACCGAAATCCGGACTTCTTCTTAAATATTGAAATAAGGGGGAGGATGGATCTGAATTTAAGGGGCAGGGGTTCCGGTCCGGTTGATTATTCATGGTACAAGATAGCATGGATCAATCGGCGTCCCACATCAACTCATGAGGCGTCGTAGATATGCAGACCGTAATTACTCTTCATAAATAAAATAACATAAAATAAATGTTATTCCTTCATTGTGGTGTGCACAACGCATAGTTCATAGTTGGTTCCAATTAGTTTCTTATTAAGGAAAAGGAATTGTAAAAGAGATTGAGATATGATATGTGCCTATTATGCTTTTATAGTACTTATATGCAGGGTGCACGAGGAGATTAAATACAAAGACACATCTAATACATATTATAACGGGATAGCTTTTATTTAATATTGTTTAATAATACTTTAGTTATGACATTATACCATAAATTCATATGCTCGGCTGAAAACGATCTGGTAAAATGAAATAATCGAGCGGGAAACGGCGTACGTGAAGGGCGAACAGTTTGTTCTTCATAGAATGTTTTTTCTAAGCGTGAAAATTGAAAAGATTATGGCCATTTAACGAGGACAGGGGCAAACGGCCGTCGGATGGGCCACCGCTCCCAAAACGGCGAGGCCGGGGACTGGAGAAGATAATAAATAAAGGGGAGGTCTGGCTAAGCGCGGCCTATAATTATAGCAGTGGTGAAGTGGGACCGTTACGGGGGAGGGAGGCCCCCATTTAGCCAATTAACAGTCGGATTCGCCCCGCGCCCACGAATGTACGTCATCCCTTTCCCCTTGGCGGACATTGGGAGCTCACCCAACTTCTTACCCCGGTCCTGAACTATCGAGTAAATTCATGATTCCCCACTCCGAATTAGGTCGGTTCCGTGCGGTCTCGATGCCCTACGGCTGCAACGTTAGACAGCATCAAACTTGCGATTGGTTTTGACATTTCCCCATCGTCATTCCTGTTGAACATTTGCTGGAGGGTTGTCCGGAAGGAGAAATTTATTGCACGAATGGTAGCTGAGGTCCCAAAAGTATAAATAATTGTAGTGGAAACAAGATATCACATCGATTGCAAATATGAACTATTAAATTACCGGGGATCTTCAAATATGATTAATCAACCGGTATTGCCGGACATTATGCAATTTTTTTCGGGATATCGAAACTTGTCTGTGACTATAGTAGTGTAACTCTTTTAATATCATGAGCAGTGATTTAAAAGTTTAAAATTCGGGTTTTTCCAATAACTAACTTTCTATCCAAACAGGTATTTTCGCTTATAACTGCAACGCTTTAAAGCGTATTGAGAAATGAATCCTCGCCTCTCTTTTTTCATCTTCGCATTATTTAAGCTTAACTTGTAAGCTTTAAAACCCGGTCATACGGAATCCTCTTAGGGAATGACTTAACTTAACCGCACCTCTCCCCCGCATCAGTTTTTCTTAAATCCTTTACATCGTAAATCTTGTTATTAAAATTACTCGGGTAAAGGCGTTATTTAAATTGTGCGGCATAAATAAGTCCCGAATAAAATTAGCGAGCCGAGTCACCTCGGCCGTATTAGAAACAAATCCGGTGGCTTCCCGACAGAATTCATCGCAAATCTGCCTCCCCCCGCCGATCCCGTCTCGATCCCTATCTCCGGGCATAAACCAACTGGGAGAGCCGCGCTTGTAATTAGCCCGCATTCATCTTCGGGACAAGTTAAAAATTCTCACATTCAATAATTAACAGTTAGAGATTGAAAATGAACCGGCACTTTTGTCCGAGCGCGAAGTTCTTCGTGGAAACGCTTAATGATTTGGAAATATTACACTGGCGTCAATTGAAGAAGCGGCAGCACTCGGCATGAGATTACTCTGAGAGAAAGTTTATTGATCTTTCATGAAAGATGATTTAAATCTTTGAAGCATCAGTGGTCATAATACTCCTACTATTAATTTACTTAGAAACAGTGCAACTTCATTTGTTTGCCGCGCAATTGTGCCTGATGGCGGTATACGCGGGTAATCAATATTTAGATTTATTCGTACCTGATTAAGTCGTAGGAATACTTATTTTTTATGTGACCGATCAGACGTAACTAGCTAGTATGAATTTTATAATAAGTATGAGAAAAGCAATAATCGAGATTATTTCAGATCGGATAACGAAATTTGACTAGCGAAATGAATGCGCATATTGGTATGCAAGAAATGATACAATGAAAACTTGGATGCAAAGAGAGGGGTAAATGGAAACGGGAAGAATTCGTTTTTGAACCTGGAGACGGGGACAACAGGGCGGCTAATGAGAAGTACAAGGCTCTGGAAGGAGTCGAGAGGGACATTCGTCGGCTGGAGAGGGTGGGAAGAGTACTCTCCGCCACGGCGGCCGCCACCGGTTTCATTTGCAAGTCAACGCGCTGAATAATTGTGACCTTCCTCCGGATATTCTTTTTCTTCGTTTTAGCCCCCGGGTACCACTTCCAGGCAGGCTACCGGTAAATCGGGAATCGAAGAAATTACCGCCGCTTCGGAAAACGACAACCGCAGGCGAAAAAAAAATCGATTTATCCGCCGAGCGGATATGTATTATTAAAGAAAATCAGACGTGATGAGCATACACGAGCGGCCGGCTTTATGTTTATTCATGCCGGGTAATATTACACGATACTTAGGTTAATTAGAACACGCCTAGAGAGCCAGTCGAACAATGCGCTCTGTGATGAGATATATCTTTTAATCGTTGTATCTTATTTTAATCTTTCCTTAATATAATGCCTGTTTTTATAAAATTGTGGGTGTGCCTTGAAGGAGGTGAGAGTTGATTGACTGCAGAGTATCGTGACTGGACAGTTTTGAATTTTTGTTCAGAGCGCAAACTACTACTCGTCGAACGAAGGCGAGACAGCTCCAAGATTCACAATATAACAAAGATCCTGTAGAAATTTAAATAAAAATGCTTCTTTGTCAATTTTTAATTTGTACGGTTCAGAAGGCTAGAAATGTGGTGCAGAGAAAATTCAGAATCTGTTTTCAGGTTCTAATATTCTTGTTACTGTCCCCCTACTCCTTAAGGTAAGATGTCGAACGGCATATGGAAAGTGAGTCACCGGTCACGAAAAAGGACCCTCTTTTGGGAGGTCGGCGGCCCGTGAATTATTCCCCGCGCGTATCGCGACAATGTCCGAAACAGCGGGGCGAAAAAAGGGACAAAGGAGGGCGGATGAAATTGGGAAGGCCGTGTACCTGGGGGCCACCGAATCAGCATAACAGACCCCGGCCACGCGGCCCCCTGCGGAATGCAGCTTCGCGCTCTTCGGCTTTTGAACAACTAAAATAAGACCTCGCGACGATTTCATTAGGGCTTTGTTTGTTCCCGGTGAACAAATGGCCCACCCTTTTTTGGGCTCGGTTTCTCGCACGAACCCGCTCCGACATCCTTCACGGCTCGACGATTTGTCTCGCAATTTTTTTCTCTTTAACCTCGCAAACGTATCGCCTAAATTCTCCGACAGTGCAGCTTCGTTTGGTAATATAAAATGAGATAAATTACTACTCCCTCAATAATGTCCGGCAGGATTAGCGTGCAAAAGGATCACTTCTAACACGAGTTCGTACGTACTATAATGCCCAACCCCGAAAGGGCTGTTCATGCGGTGACGGCAGCTATAA
This sequence comes from Lethocerus indicus, assembly GCA_019843655.1. NCBI lineage: Eukaryota > Metazoa > Arthropoda > Insecta > Hemiptera > Belostomatidae > Lethocerus > Lethocerus indicus. The sequence goes on from JACDQD010000008.1 coordinate 17,110,899, forward strand.
ACAATTTAAAAATCATTCAAAAATTAAATCATCAGGTGAAACACTGTCGTAATATTAAAGCCTACATATTACAGATAATTGTTAAAGAAATTCTTATTCCGATTACATTTTGTACTGTTTAATTTGAAAATTTATTTATTTCAGAGCTACGAACGACGCTGATTGCAGGACGATGGCCATCGGGACCTGAAGTCGACTGCCGAAGGTAAGTCCATTTATTTATATTCGGCATGGTAAATTTTATATGTGTTGGTTTCTTAAATTACCCGGGTGGGTGCATCCAAAAGCGATAACGAGTAGGCAATTGTGTAAAGCTATAAACGGAATGAGGTTCAGCATGTTTTTAGAGGCACGAAAGCTTTGTGCCGGTCCGTAATAACTGGGGATCAAAAGTAGTGAAGCAACAGACGACTTCCCAGATTCCGAACTACGTTCAACGGTATCTGAACGTTTGTATAGGAAACGCCGCGACTTTCGAATAGAGTCTGAAAAATGGGGAGCCGTCCAGCCGATAAAATCAGAACTCGAACTCATAAATAATAAACTTGGCCTTCCCTCGCTGTTTTACGCCGACTGAAAATTGACCCTCTCGGGGTTTTTCTTTTCGCATCGCTTTATGACGCGGGCGACAAATTCCAGATTTGTATCGCACCGCCTGATATCATCGCTCTGAAGATGCAGTGAGGGCGTCTTTAAAGGGGCCTCAACTTTTGAATGCGTTCGAATAATTTCAACGGTCATTCTGCGGTGATACTGCAATTTACCTTCCTACGTTCGCTTGGAATTAGTACGGTTCTTGCTTTTTTAATTTAACGAAAAATCCACACAAGAGTAGAGTACATTTAGATATACCGAGTGTACAGTATCTAATACCTTGAGTCAAAACAAACTTCAAAATTCTACTTCTATGGCATACCTCATAAGGACGAGTTTATTTGTTGAGCTATATTTAAAAAAAGGAAACTTCTTTAAATACTCATAAAACCGACAACTCCAAATTGTATTCTCTATAATGCTTGTTTTGAAGTGTTTTGTTTACATATATACACAAATAAGGGTTTTTTGGAACATTTAAGAAGTATTTATTCCTTTTTTTTACCGAAGAAAGATTAAGAATTTACGATTCAGTTACTTTCAAAAGGTCGCGATTTTAAAGCAGCAGATTGTAGTCTCATCCGCAAATTGTCAAAGCCGCCCACAAATCGTATGAATCCACGACGCGTCTCCCATGTCGAAATATTCGGTAACCGGATGACAAATTTGGCCCTGATAGGTTGATTATACAAAAATCCCAATCGTAATTCAGACTTTAAAAGAGAATACCCGACGTTGGAGAGACCACTTTATATTCCGAACCTTTATTAATCCGCCCATGCTTGATTTGCGAGGAGTCTGAGCCGAGAAAACTTATATTTCATTCATTTGTATTTGCTGATTTGTGTAATGAACAAATGTCACCGAAAGCTTTAGTGGAAATTTATTCTACGGACTTGGGAATAGTAGGTGTAAACTTGTTGCCGGGATCGTGTGTAGGATGTTGAAATTGCGCACCTACTGTGTTAAGAACTTACTCTTGTCAAACCCACTTTCTTTTTTCTTTATATATATATATATATATATATATATATATATATATATATATATATATATATATGTATAAAATTAGTTCTTATGTTTTTCATATTTATTTATACCTATGCTTTAGTCATTCTACCTACTACGAAATATTTATAAAAATCACGAAAAACTAATTGTGAAGGAGAGTTCAACTTCCAAACTTATTTATTAAGCGAATGAGATAATCAGATGTACGTAATAATGCAACCTCCAAAATTTCATCGTGTATTTCGAAATTGATTTTCGAATATAACAGTATATCGGGCACCGGAGATTGAAGATTCCAGGCGCGTTTTTGCGACGGCCTACAAAAGGAAATCAACCGCGAACTAAGCCCGGAGAACTCGGGGAATTTTAATTGCGACCGTTTCTTATTTCGCAGTTTTTCTTCTACACGGCCGGATATGTAAAAAGAAAAGGAAGAGAAAAAGGGGAGAAAACGAAAAACCAACCGACAACGACAAATTTCCCGAATAATAACACGTTCCCCAACGTACAATCAGTCCGATTATATTTGGTTTTGAGCGCGGCCGGAAATATTCAAATTAGAAGGTATGACTGTGGGTGATTTCAATATTTTGGGCGGTTCCGCGGATTCTTGTGGAGGGCCGTACGGCGTGGGCCGAAGAACAAGTTCCCCCTCGTGCCCCATTAGCATCGCCACTGCAATTTTAATCAGCAATTTAATTCAATGCTTCCCCTCCCGAATTGATTGAAGGCCGGACAAATGAGCCATCCCCCCCCCCGCCACTAATGACCCTGATTTGTTGCGGTTAATCCCCCGCTTAACAGGTTCAAGAAACTTAGCAAGGACCCATTCTCGAATCTGATTTATTGCCGGTGGAATTTCAAAGTGAAAGGTCCATCACGATTTCCTTTGATATTATGTTTCAGCCTATAATTCGAATTCTTTAATTTGTTTTCTTTTAATATCAGTTTCTTTACAAACTAATTAATAAGCTTTACAAGAATGAAAGTTACAATTATTTTTCCGTGACATAGACCGGCTATGTAGTGCTGACGAAAACCTTAATAGAGCAACTTGTCTAGCTTAGGGGCACATACTTTGAAGTACTCCAGGTTACTACATTGGGACAGGTCATAATCGTGGTTAATCTGGATATCTCAATAAATTGATAAGGTACCATTGTTCTAATGCTGAGTCATTTTCGATGTTTATAAGTTGCTAGGTCTATAACTTGTATTTGGAATTATAAGAAGAATTTGATTCAAGAAGATACAGTGTTGATAATTTACCTCAAATTATAGACGCGCGTGGGTTTCAGTATTCAGTGAACAGTCCTTTCTATTACACACAGGTATCATAACGTTTTAACGGTTAAATCTCATCAAGCCTCCCAAGGATACTCCTTGGGGTTACTGAGAAGAAAGGACTAAAATAGCCTATTCAACAGTGTCTTTAATTGAAAACAAATTTCCAGTCGGGTATTTTTTAATTACTTTATTAAATTCGCCACAGCTTAGTAATGGCCTATACTGTGGGGGTAAAACAGGATCTTCGAAAAATCGAACGATCTTTATTTTCCTGACCGGCATTATCGAAAATCGACTACAATAAGTATTTAATTCATGGCCTATAATGAAACCCTCCCGCTTTTAATTCGAAACCGATTAACGGTTGAACAAATTAGTTTCTTATTCCTAATTCCCTTCGGTCAGGCTCTAATAAGGGAATGGAGCCGAAGCCGGTCGCCAGCGCCCTGGGACAAGGAGAATTATGGGTTTGGCCAGAACACAGGAAGCCGTTGCCGAAAAAACGTGTCGGAATAATTATAGAGTGTTGAGGTCCTCAAATTGCATTGGGGCCGTTGATTTACAGCCGTTTTTAATCGGCGCTCTAATAATAATAATAATAATAATAATGATAATAAAAATACAAGGAAAGGGACCAAAAAAAGGAAGAATGTCTTCCAAAATGATTTCTTGCGAGGGAGAGCGATAAAAATAAAAGGATCGGTTCGCCCCACTCCGATGGCGGTTGGAGATAGGCCGCGGATTTGGGACTGCTAACGGTACACGCCTTTCCTTCTGATACCACGTTTTCGCTCAAAATCTATGTCCACCTATATTCCTTCTTGACGTTTATTCAAATGCCCGTTCATCATCCACATTGGCCTTAAAATGCTTTCTTTAATTTATTTATCGTAGTCTGTTTCCCGGAAAGAAATCAGTAAACTTATTTTCGACCTGTTTGAAATATACACATTGTTCCCAGTTTGAACACCCAAGGAATAAGAGATCTAGTGCTCTTATAGCTCGTATTCTATAACTGACTTCTTTCTATTCTATTGTATTTCTGAGTTTCATATCATACCGCGAAACTTCATTAACTTATGGGAAAAATTTAAACAAACGGGACACCCAGTATTTTGTTGTATAATTTTACTTTCCCCCGCTTTCATCAGACCACTCGGCCTTGTAAATCATATGACTTAGTCGAGGTGCCCTATGCCGTAACAAGTCCTGTGGAAACATCGAGCCCTCGTCGGAGAATACCGCAATCCCACGGTGCCTCGTGTACCGTAAAACCGCAGATTAGTCCCTCAGGTTATAATCTGAATATGAGCGTGTAAATGAATTAGAGAGGTAGGTAACTTGAATTCAACCCTCCTGTTGAACTCAGCGTTTCTGAATTAACCCCAAAATGCTAAATTAGCATTTACATTATAATTTGATTGTCACATTTGTCCGCTTTATTAATTTTTTACGCTATGAAGCATTATCTACGAAATTTAAAGTCTCTTTTTATTTCCATGACGAAGTCATTGAAATTATTACTGTAACAATTGACTTATTTGATAGGAAAAATTATTCGCTTATCAGCTCCGTACGCAGAAAATTATAATGGTTAGAATAATAAAATAATTAAACAAATTAATAAATAATTCAACAGTTTGAAATAGGATCGTGGGGTCACTTTAACCTGAGGTAGCAACGGGCATTATCGAACTCTAGAACCCATTAGTCACTCTGAACGCCGTAATAGGAAGCCAGGGCGGATAGACCTGGAGGTTTATTGTGTGTAGGATAATTGGAAACATAAGATGGAAAATGATCAATTAAGACAATTACAATTGTAGGGTTTGGATAGCCTTCGTAATTCCAGTTGCTTTATGGGTTAAATAATTACTTATAACAATCTATCTATCATTAACTTTTTTGTATAAAACTTATATACAATATATAATATACAATATAATAGATATATATATATATATATATATATATATATATATACAGTAATAAAATAATGATTTGATATTTATTTGGTAAATAGAACTAGCTTTTGAGAAAACGAATTATCAGCGTAAAGGATGTACGAGGACGCTGTTTTAGGACTTTTAACTCGTTCTCATGAGAAATGCTTCCTTCAAATTAGAACAGTCTAACTTTTAATCGAACTACAGAGTAGCTAAACTTCCTCCCATTTAAATTTGTCTATTCACAGTGATTCCGAGATTCTGGAGATAAAGGCGTTGCTTAAGAAAACAGCATGGACAGTTCAAAATAGTAGTCAGGAAACTTCTGAGCTATACATTAGACAAGTTCAGATTAGTTTATTCTGAAGGGAGAGATTGGAGATAGAATATCGTATGAGTGATAGTTAGAGAAATTATTTAGATTTTTATGATTGCATTGCTCGATTTCAAAACTTAAGCATAAAACAGTCGTTTGTTGTTTAAGGTATAAAGTTTAATGGGATCATAGAACCCTCTGACAGTGGGTATACTGAAACATAAATTAACTGTTATCACAATAGATAAGGGTCAGTAGTCACCGTAAGTGTCTCAATTTAGACATATTCAGTTTCGTTTATTGCCGGCGAGGAATAACGTTTATTGAGACCATAAAAATTCATCAGAGTGTCCTCTCCAGTAGCCGGGATCGGGATCACAATTTTTATCTCCCTTATCTGAATTTTTACAGTCCCGTAAAGTCGCGGGAGACGGGGGAAGTTTACGGCTCCGCCGACGGGGGGAAGACCGGTCGTTTGTGAATGGGAAGAGGCGACAAATGGGAGACGATTTTTTTTGTTTTTGAACGCCGCCGGTGGAGAGGGAGGGACGTCTCATTTTCGAGAGGCAGCGACGCGACGCTAATCTCCTAATCCGATAATTGGGGCGTCCCGACGAGCCGGGTAATTGACAGTACGATCCAGGATTTATTGTTTCGAGCTGTTAGCAAACTCCGATGAATGATACCAATTAGCCGTGGCCCGAGGGCCAGAAGAACGGGTGTCTCCTGGCGTGACGGCCAATGAAAATACCCAGTTCGTTACTCCATTTACAGTCTCCACTCTTTCATTTGTTACTGTGATAGACCGGTTTCCGCACCATCATCAGTCCCAATTTGAATATATGTACGGCCGAGGCGGTGGGGTTTTAGGAAATTCAGAGGAATGCCGCTCAATAATATGCAGTTTTTATTAATACCAGATTAACTTGCTTTTACCACTCCCGAGCCAGAGAGCTCAAGTTTCAGGCCCGTCAACTAGATTAACGTGAATTTTCATTAAATATGCCATGATATCTAATAAATAAACGGTAGAACCTTATCTGTAACCGACGTTACACATCTCGGTGCGAATAATTTATATTTTATTGGGGTGAATGATAGCTATCATGAATTGAACAAAAAAAAATTCATCCTTCATGTCAGCAACATTTCGAAATTTGCAAGTAGAAATTGCCGTGGCAGTTAAAGTGATTCCCGATCCGGTCATTAATTTTGTACCTCCCCCAACGTTTGCTTGCAAACGGCGGCGTAAAAAAGAATTCGTTCGTTTCGGCCCCGAAAGGGGCCGCCGGGGTTCGGAAAAGCCGGTCTGGAAAAACCGCCGTGAGACCTCTCTCGCAAATTAAATTCCTGAAGCGGGCGTTGATCGGAGCGTTCGCTGCGAAACGCGGTTCATTACACACGCGGCGGCAACAGCATTATCTGATCGGTGTTGATGCCGCACAGCGAAATATATATGTTTCAAAGTGTAAAACGGAATTCATATGTGGAAACAGACAGGAGGGAAGGACAGTTATTTTATGATAATGCATTCGTATGTAAAAATATTTTTTAGTAGATCACTACCAATTCTAGATCTAGAATTATCCTTGTCGACCGGTTGGATATTGTGTAATGTAGAATATATATATTAGTAATACATAGTGTGATACTAATGTTCCGGGACTGTTCAGTCTCGGAGGAAACAGTATTAGAAGATTCTTATTAAAGAATCATTCAAGACGACACTAAACGATTCGAACAAGTTCGATCCATTAACCAAAAAATATGCTGGAGGAAGATTAGTTTTCGGGTTTTTAAACCTATTCAATAATTCTTTCAGCAGTGTCAAATATTCATGTAAGTACAATTCAGGTTTAAGTTTTTTTTTTATTTTGTTGTGAATTCTATAGTTAGAATATCGTTAGGTTAGTAATATTGTTCCCGGATATTGTACTGGTGGCTGTGACAGTGATCGGATAGGGAAAATTCCGAATGTATACATGCAAACCGCGGGCAATAGAATTTCGGAACTAGGTTCTATTATACAGAATAGTAGCGTTGCCAACGAAATTTCCTGCGGTCGGTGGATTTACCTGTTCCGGATACGGGAAGAGGTGCGATACCGGCTCTACATTGGACGAGCCCGACCTCCCTCCCTGGTTAATTGGAATCGGCCATTAGCGGGCTCGGCGCTCTATGTTCCACCGAATTTGTATGCATGCCAATAGCACCTAGGCAGATTGGAACGGTCCGATATCGGACTTTTAGTTCGGACGGCTCTCGCAATAATACAGAGTTAAGTCATAAAAATAAATGCCGTAGCAAGTGGTCTTTACGCTGGCCGGAAAGCTTCTAATATTGAAAATTACGCCATTCATTGGTAAAAAAATCCGAGGTAAATCTAAAAGTGCCACATCGAATAGAAATGTACGAAGGAAAATTAAGCAATTAAGACAATGTTCAATGAGGATGCTGCCATTTGTACTATCAAACAACAAAATAATTCATCACAGAGAACAGATATTTCCGTTTCAAGTTGAAATTTGAGTATGCGGAACAAGAATTAATAAATAAAGTAATCTCCTTTTATAATAACAAAGGCCATTTATAACTCCAATTTCAGTTCGTTTAGTTCATTCTCTCTTCTGGCAGATATTCGTGAAAGTTTTGCTTTCAAAACTGTCTGGCGACTGTTACGCGAGTCTCGTCGCTGAACTAATTACTTTCTACAGCCTCGTTTGCTCATTCTTGTCGTTGGTTCCTCGCAAATCTTCTTTATGGACACTTTTCCTCCTTTCCAAGAAAAGCATCCTATTCTCGCCACGTGGAAGCGATCGAGTTGATTACTAACATTTAGAGGGTTGTAATACCACTTTCCGGTTTTGGTTTTGGAGAGTAATACTAACTATTTCTACGATTACAATGTAATGGTATTTTGTAATATCGTTATATGCTGGACCGGTTTCGGATTCTGGCCATGGTCGGTAGCGTTCCGTGAGTAATTTAGCAACTTACTAATGTCGGCTGCCAATGATGCTTGTCTAATGCGTTGATCTCGTGAGGGATGATATTCCAAATCCTCGCGGACCCCCAAACAGGTATCTTGAACTATAGCTATTTGTTAATTAGGGAATACTGAGCTGAGGGAGTCGTAGTTACTGCCATAAAAATTCGGAAAATTAATTTTACAAGTAAATTTCTACAGACTTACGGGTCAGTCGTAAAACCGCCGGATGTTTTAATTACGTGGGCACTGGGTTTTACATAGAACCTGGAATAAGCTTTTTCAAATAATCGCTCAATTTGAATTCTAATTAAAAAAAAAATAAGGGCCCTCCTCCGAATAATGTCCGGGCGCGTTAAGTCGCAAACCTATTCCCGGTTAAAGGAGATCCCGTCTATAAATCTGTGCCGGGAGTAAGAACGCTAATAGGGGCGGAACGTTTAACACCCGAGCTGTGGAGCGCTATGTCTCCATTAGTGGCCGTTATTGGGGGTGCCGGACAACGGGCCCGAGCGGTCTTCAATCCCCCCGGATAATTACGGCGTTACCCATCACTGTACGTTATCATTACGCATGACTCCGTGGAATTAGGACCATTTAACATTTGCGGTCGTTTTCATTGCAAGCATGTTCACTGAGGTTTTATTGAATGACCGAAAAATCCTGGAAGTTCTTCAGTTTTATTTCTTAGTATAGGTTGATCGTTTTAGGTTTCACTGTAGTAATTAGAATTCCTCCATTAAAACGTGTGTTCCTCCATTTGAAACATCCTGTCTCCATTACACTATTATTGTCTCATTAGTACCACTGGTTGGTAATAATTGCCGTAGGTTCATAATTAAAGAAATTCGTGTAAATTTAAACAGCTAGAAATATTTAAAAATGTTTTACGTTGTATCTGTTTTACATGAAGGAATGTTTCGTGAAGGAACCGTTGAAAATTTAACACGCACTGTTAATCTTGGTTTCAACGATCGCGACACGACGATATTCCGATCCCGAAGGTGTAATAAACCTCATATAAAGGCGGCGTGGAGAACAGAATATTTTTTTCGACAGTTTCGTCGAAAGTCGCCCGTGTAAAGTTTCGCGCGGAAAGCGGCAATTAAGATGAAGACATCGGCTCGGGGTTTCAACGTGCCGGCAGCATAACGAGCGCGGCCATCAATCTCACTGGCCGGGATATTTGAATGTTGGCAGCGGCGGCGGTGGCGGTAAAATCGACCGAAGGCCAATAAAGTGATTTCAGCGTGGCGGCGATTGAGCATTCGGCAGGCGTAGCGGGCACAGCGGGCCGATCAGCCGAGGGCTGGCCGGGCCACGATAATGCCCGCCGAATGCCCAACGATAGACCGCTCGTCATCATTGGGGATGCCCCCGGCGGGCCCGCTATTGTCGCGTACGTGGCCCCGCATTCAAATCCTCCCTCCGGACGACTAATTTGCTTGTTTGGCCGATTCTGTTTGGTCAATTGACAAGTATTTTCGATTAAGCGGTCGTGGACTGAATAGACGGCTTTTTAAATATGACCGTGGCGGGCGCTGGGTGAATTCGAATGAATTCCGATAAGAGGTGGCTAAACGCCCGATTTGGAGGGAATATTGAACACCAGAAATGGCTTTCAATCTTTCTCCCACTGAAGTCTAGTCTTTAATATTGCACTAACACGACGCTACCGCTAGCACGTCATAATTATATGGAATAATGTTTCATGAAATGCGCAACAATTTCGGAAAATAAGGATTTTTTTTTCGAACGCTCCTGTAGTTAATACCTAGATTCTAATTAATATTCTTAATTTTTATTTTTATTTTAGATTATAATATACCGTGTCCAATAACCTACATGGTGTATTTCTCAAGGTAATTTATTTATGTATGTGCTTTAACCAAACGTTTCACGTAATCTTTACCAGACATTACATCGAGCTTTATAAAAGAGGATAATTCTATAAAGTACTCATTTATGGAGAACGCATTTATTATACGCATAATAATTAAGCATATTTCGTTTTTTGCGTTTGTTGTAGTCGTATCAAATTATCGGACGATAACTAACATTTATTTGTCTTTATGATTTTACTCCGTACCGGGTATATTTCAATCTTTCGTGTATAAGGCAGGAAATTCAGGAGGCCCAAGTTTCAGCCCGGCCTAGTCCGTTAACTTTCCCCTGGGCCAGTGGTAGTGGGGTGTTTTTGCGTTGTTTACCGTTAAAGGGCGGTACGTGACGTGAAACCGGTAACAGAAACAATTTCGAGAAACATAATGTTTCTGTTCGGTAAGGTTGCGTCGGGGAGCAAAACTCGGAAACAACTAACAGAGGGTCGTTTGTCATTTTGCGAGTCTCGGTGGCTGGAGGAAGCTCCTTCGGAACCATAGCTCTCTGCGTCCCCTCATAATTCTTCCCCTCCTACAGCTTTTCTTTTAACGTCACATTTTCCTCGTCCTCCTCGCCCTCCATTCTTATAATTTACCCCGCTATTTATTATTCTATCCCCTTTTACCCTTCATAACCGCTGAGCCTCTCAAAACCCAAGGATAATTAGGCCAGGGTATATATTTGTCCGTAGTCAATAAAAAATGTCTTCATATGTTCAATTGTCAAATTTTGTAGTTCACACTATGTTACCCAAAATGCACATACACTAAGGAACGACTATTAGTAATTTTAAATTAACTTTGGCTTAGTACTCACGCTTGTACCAATCATGCTGTGAGCAGACCACAAACCGAATGGTGTTCAAATCCCAGCCGCCTCTTTAACATACGCAAAAGGCATTGACATTTAACATCCAATCGGTTGAGGGCAAACTAAGTAGGATGGCAGACTTGCGAGGATTTTGGAAGTAGGTCATACTGGAGGCCAAGTCTTTTGAAGCTCATTATCTTCGAAATCTCTTCAAGAACTCTTGAAGCTTAAAAGACGGTCCCAGTTTACACGTTTTGTACACGATACACCATCCGTTCTTTGCAGTTTTATTTTGTATGTTCGGCTGGAACAATGTTTTGAGCATTTCTAATTAAGCTTCAATTAACTCTCAACCTGTTCTATAACCCTTCGCGCCTTTTAATAATAATATTTTTTTATTCATTATTATACTGATCAATAACTGGTTATCATGAGAAATACATTTTTACAAATAGTTTGTTTTCGTTTGTTCTGATTAGCCTTCAGAGTACAACGGGGATTTATTTTTGTTTCCACGGGCCCCGGCTATAAGGCTATAAGGGGGCTCGCGCTCCTCCGGTGTTTTATATCCCTTAGGCCCCGTTTCGGTTTATCACTTCCTCCTCCACTTAAGTTCGGCTTGAATCTCGCCGCCTCCCTCCCACTCTTTCTTTCCAATCAGCTCCCCGAGCTCCTTCTCGCTCTTAGTGCGCCCGTACGCGCCCCCGCCCCCTCGGTTGGGTCGGTTACAAAGCTACATAAATTAAACGGTTTTGGCTTGCCTCCAGAGAAGCGGATATCGGGACCCCAGGGGCCTCCTTCCAGCCGCTCCCCGTGCCCCTTGGAAGCGTTTGAGCCGAGTACGACACATCTTGAGCCTACATTATTGTCCTTATTAAAATAAAATGTGCGGTGTCGCGTTACTCCGCCGCGAGTGGTGGGGCCGGGAGAAGGGGGAGTTATTGCCCCTGTCGGCGGCCCACTGAGTTAGCGCTCAATTTTTTTCCTTAACCTAATGGGATTGCGATTCATTCCCGGAGCAATAACTAACGGGCCGGACTAATGGGCGGCGGTTATTTATCGCCTTTGTTAAAATTTTCGGAGTAGGCCCGATGAAATGCAGTAATAAACGAGGCGTTAAACCGGATGTTTAAAAAAAAGAATCGCGGTTTATTTTCGAGGCGTAACGTCATCGCTATGAAGTCATCGGTCGTGTGAGTCTCCCTACACTCTCAGTTCAAGTGTCATCGAAGCCTTTTATCACTACACCCTTACTGCGATAATTTAGTTATACACGGGTCAAATATATTGGTCTCTACAAACGGCAGAGAGCCGTATTCACCGGTGAACTCGGAGATGTTTCCACAGAAAACTACCGGTCTAGTGAACTGATAAAACACGAAGTGGGATTCGCGCTGGTGGGGGCCGGGAATTATTACGGTTGAGCTTATAAGGGCCACCCCCTCCCCCACTTTCAAATTACAGTCTCGGGCCGTATTTCGGTAGTGCCGGATATCAAAGGCCCCGCGATCGGTTCCGAACCGTAATAAGGCGGCAAAAGAGAGGGCCGAGGTGGCGTTACTAGGCCAAAAGGGAAGGCAGGGCGTCCCCGTGGGTGCCTCCCCCCCCCCACTCAATCGATTGGCGGGAGGCAATTTGAGCTTGCACATCCATGCATTATTTATGCCGGCCCGCGAGACACCAACAGCCCGCCCCTCGAATTATATAACACCCAGGCATTATCCGCCCGGGCCGACACCCGCATAGCTCCGGGGGAACACGCCCGACGAACGTCCACATTCCGGGTAATGGGCGGTACTTCCCTATCGAACGGCTTTCCGCGATAGTGCGAAATTTAAGAAAGTCCTAGAACACAACTGCTCATGTAAAGCGACGGCATTTTCTGTCTGCCTGAGGGCTGGAAGTACAGACCTGTACCCTGTGTTTTCCATAGATCAGATAATATAACCTTCTTAAGGTTAGGCGTTGAGTTATAGCTGAAATATCCCTACAGAACACCTGGACTAAATTAAATTTTAAAAAACATGGGGGATTTCCTGTTAAGGATAGTTTGCAATATCATAATTTTTGTCTCGCTACTGATGGAATGCTACTTTTTGTTACTCGCATACTTCCTATGCGACATTCTTACATTGTAAGGACCGCTAGATTATAGTTCTCCACTGCCGTTTTAGCATAAGAGAAAGGAAAGTAAATGGGAACAACATTTCGCCGATACATCTTCCTTCAACTCAATAGGAATAGATTACACTGTAATCTATTGATTTCCGTTACTTGCACATTTGAATTGTTAATAAACAACATAAGAAAAGCAACGAAGGCAGTATACAATCATGTTAGCAACAAGAACTATTCGATTACTGCAAACCGGGAATGCCCTTATGAAATGTAATATTATTCGCATATTTTTTCATAGCTTTGAGTTTATCATCAGAAGATACTCTAATTGGTATTAAAAACGAATGAGGGAGTCATGACTTTTGAATTGGAAGCAGCTTATATTTCTATATTCTGAAATTTACATTTGGAAGGTTTTCCTAGAGATCATTTTAAATTTGATTTGTGTTTTTCTGTCGACATTACAATTGTTTCTATCGAAGAAATTGTTTGGTTGTCGTTTTTGGAAGGATATATTTGTTCAATAGGCTCTATACACTTATTTCATATATTCATGTTGGACAAGTTGTAAGACAAAGAGATCACATTGCCGACATATGAAGCGGAGAGAAGCCACCACGAGGGGACCTAAAGTCCTCGAACCAATTGCCCCAATAAACCAGGACCAAGCCGGGTTATGAGCTTCTAAAAGAGACAGTCTAAACCTCAATACTGAGTTACAGCAACAATATGTCTCAGGCAACAATGGGCACAGAACAATATCTTGTTGCAGACTAGGCCAGGAATGTCGGGGGTTGGCTCAGTCTCTTTGGAGGACACGTCCCAGTTTCTCGCTTTTTTCTCCTCAATTTCTTTCTGTAACATTTTGTAACTATCGTCAATCCAACTGGACATCAAGTGCCATAAATCAGTCGATCCCGTTAATTCTGGAGTAATTAATTTTTAATTTGCAATCAGGGTACTAGTTACGCTCCCGGTCGGTTTCTTCCTTAAAAAGTTTTATTTTTTGTGTGACTAAACCAGCACAATGACAATGATCATTCAGTCCTATTTTATATGTGTGAACAGCACGTGATGTATTTAGGATAACAAATTTTATGAACCTCCCGTTCTGAAGTCCGTCCTAGTGTGTAATAATAATAATGCATTAAAATCATTAAAAAATCCCAGGTATTACATGGGTGACAATAGTGTATATTTTACGATATTTTCTACCAGGAAAATTCGGGACTGTATATCTTCAGACCTTGTACAGCCAAGGGAATTTAGAGATGCTTAATGACGCTAAAAAGAACAAAATATAAATACTTAACATTATAAAAAACCAAACTGGGTAATTTCCATAAACGCTTAAATCGTCCAGTTGAGCCCGTTTTACAGAAAAAGGAAGGTACGAGTGGAATTCGGATCAAAATAAAATAGCGTAAAACGGAGCGAACGGCCTTAAATCGTTCGAGTTATTAAATCGCAATTCCCCGAATTAAGCTTGTTGTATAATCCGGGAGTGCAGCTGTGTCTCCTTATTAACTGGGACAAATTAATGGCCCGGCAGAGCTTTCTTCGTCCTTCGGCCAGTGCTACGACTCGTCGATCCGTCGAATTTCAGTGGGATTTACCGAAGGAGGTAACTACGGATTAGCTATAGAAGAAGGTAAAAACCAAGTCCAACAGTCGAATGGGGCCCAAATTAAGCTCAGTTGGAAGCGGGACACCCCAAATGAATGCCCAATTTAACCCATTCTTGTCCTTTCCCTCTTTGAACTCAAAAGCGAATGGAGACCGGAGTATGAAAACAGAGTCCTTATTCTCCACTCAATGATGTCATACAGGTCCCGAATCGAGATGACGAATAATTAATAACGAATTGAATTAAAGACCGCACGAGGGTCTACTATAATGCAAACATTTACCAATAGCGATGACGGTGAATAACTTACTCTATGGTAATGGGTCCGAGGTTCCTTAAACACAGGTGTATTAGGAATAAGGAAATTATTATTTATTAGGAATATTACGCAACAATTTTAATTTAATGCAGAATATTAACAGATTTCTTGGTTTTGTGCACACGAGACAATAATTACAATATCGTGTTGAGAATATGAGTGGGCGTTACCTTCAACTACATCGTCAATTGCGTCCTCGTTATTAATTTATGTGCTACTGAAAGGCCCAGGGACCGAGAATGTCTAAATGTTCTTCGAGAGTCGGCTCTCTCGGCGCCTCATTTCGCTCGTTGCGAAAACGAGTCCTCGGTCCGTGCAGACTTTAGACTAGCCCGTCGGGTTTGTGAAAGTATTTAATTATAATACAATAATTAATAACGCCAACCAATAACATTCCAAAGCGTTTTATATATTAAGATAAATTACCACGGGGGCCATTTTCAAATTACCCTCTGCCTACGGGGATTCCTCGGTGTACGAAATTTCATTATCTTATTGCCCCCTTTTAATTTCGGGCGATGGGCTCATTGAGCTGGCCCGGACACCGGATCACGTGGATGTACATCACTTCCCGGGGCATCGGAATTAATAACTTCATTCACCGGGAGTCCGCCTACCATTAAATTTGAGACCACGCCCTGATCAATCTCCGGTAAAAACGCGGAGTGGCGCGGGCGGGGTACTCGTTCAAAGGGGCCGTGGGCACCCACACGCGGGGGGGCGGCCGCCACCACACACGGCCCCATACCGCTTTTAATTACCGACACAATAGAGTCGCCATATCGCAGACGTGTAGGAGTCGCTATCCCCCTTATCGGCTTGCCCTAGACAGGATTCGCGGAGGAGGCCCGTCTGAAGAATAACAATTAGGGCCGAGGATTTATCAATTTAAACTACAAAGCTGAGACATTTCATTAAGAATTTCGAGCCCAATCTTATGCATTATCGGTTTATTTAATTCAACGCGCGCATAATAGGCACAACAATCTAATAGGGTCTTTGAATGATGGTAAATAAATTGTATTGGTTAGATCATGCTTTCTTCCCGCTTAAGGAATACGACGTGGTGAGTACGATCACACTGGAGACCAACAGGTGGAGCAAACTGTGTTCACTGTCATGATTGGACCGAGGAACCTTTTGTACTTGAGGTGGTACTTGGGACATGAGTCGTAGTAGGTGGCTTGCGCTTGCGAAGCAAAGCACAGGGCGGCTACGTGATCTGTATATTTATGGCAACATCGCCAGTACGTCCATTCAAATAGCCGTTAAAGACGATGATGAACACACTAATAATTGTATATCATCCCCTATATTTCTGACGCAAGAAGGGTTTTTAATATCGCGGAAATTTAATATCTCCGGACATATTGATTAGGTTTTTTCCGTGCGAGGTTTCTCCCACCATCAGTAGACAAAGTGAATTACTCCACGGTACGGAAATAAATTACTTCGGACTTTAATTTTAAATAACCAGTAGCTAGGCACTGGTAGAGGGAAGTTTCACAAATGCAACCCAGAAAAGAGAATGAACTACAAAAAAGTACTTTCATTTATACCGGTACAAAAAAATTAGGAACATCGTTTTAGCAGTTTTGAAGTGGACTGCATCGTATAACCTGCCTTTATAATTGGTGGTCTAAATTGCTTCTCATTGTTGGACCTCCTACGACTGGTGCAGCGATTGTATTACTCCGGCTAATGGAGCTGTAGTCCATTCTACTCTCGAGGGGGGTGATCTTTTTCACCTTAATTAAATACGGAGTGTCTGCATATTTGCGGGCAGACTATCAGCAGCTATAGTATTCTTGAGTCCAAGTTTCCTAGCAAAACCGACAATTTTGAAAGTTATTATCAAGTCCACTCTAATATTATACTACCCTTTAATTACTCTGCCTATTTTTATTTTAGATACAGACTTGTACCCATTGTGGGTATACAAAACGCAACTGGACATATTTCTATAAATCACTATTTAATTATTAGTAATGAAAAATTGTATAAGAATATGGAAAATAATAAAAATTCTACTAATAAAACATTGTAATTCGGTTGATTATAATTATATTTTAATCGAAGGAAAAAATCAATTGCCTTGAAATTTGCAGAATTTTCACGTCAGGATTATTATGTATTTAACTAAGGTAAAAATATTTACGACATTATTGACTTCATACTATTTGCAAGAAATCTGCGCTAAAATATGGTAATTTCTAATAGAACATTTTGCACACCGATACTAGATTCTGGAACAAATAAATGAGAATAAGAATACATTCAGGCCTGTATTTGTGCGCTAAAGTGTGATGTATTTCATAATATTATGAATTCTTTATGGATACAAACGACATCATCATCCATCTTATTCACAGCTCCTGACACTTATCCGATAACTTAGTTTCATTTCAACCTAGCGGACATTTTAGGCCGATAAATAAGCACGTTCTACCTGTTTAAGAAACTGGAGGGGTTCGGTTAAAAAAAAAGTAACTATAATTAGCGGCCAAATTGGTTCTCATTGTTGGGCCGATGAACAATGGCCGGCTCTCGTCTAAATCAGAACGCTCCGTTTTCCCTCATCCTTTTTAATTTGATTCGGTGACCTTTCCTAATGAAAAACATGACTCCAGATACTCGGCTATTAATCAAACGCTCCGGAGTTGGGTCCCAACCGAATTAACATTATACGAGTCGAGTGATAGGCCCCCCAGCCTTCCTACCGAGGGGGTAAATTCATGTATATTCGATATTGGCGTCGTGTGCTTACAAGAAAACAAAAATAAAATCGTGACTCGTGCGTGCACGACCCCCTCCCAGGTTGGGTCCCTTGAAAATAAATTGGACATTCAACATACCGTGCAACTATACCATATAGATGTGCCGATTTCGTAGGTCCAAGATAGAACGCGCGTGAGACCTAACCGAAGCTGCGAAATAATGTAAAATAAAGTTTCAAATGATTAGAACCCATTCTTATCTTGATAGGTAACGATATGCACAAAGACGTTATGATATGCCCTCATAGAATTTTATTACTGCGTTAACTATGTAGTAAAGGTAATCGTATTAAAACTGAAAATGTAAGTTGTAAAAAGTTTTCGTCCGAGGGGAATGAAATGGAGTAAATATTTAAATACTGTATAATTTTTCACAAAGAATAAATTAAATGAATCAATTGCTAATCAAACTATATTCAAGTCGAGTGTTCGTTTCTCTTTGATAGAATAAATCGGTATTTTCGAAAAAACTTCCCTCCCTTTTGATCCTTAACGTCTATAAAACAATTCATTTAGGTTTGACTACTTGATTGATTAGAAAAGTGAAGTGTAGTGTAATGGTTTCCGAGCCAATGGTAGGATGGGTACAAACATTTCCTTATTCGTTTTCAGAAATTCTAAATGATAGAGTAGCCTTAAGATATATTTAGATGATATCGCACCCAACCGATATTGAAATTCTCTTGGACAGTTCAGAAAAATCTCTCGTAAAACCGGAAAATCTTGCACCGAAATAAATTTGCATATCGGGTACAATATCATAATTACCCGTGCGAAAAATGAAGCGTCTCCCGGCAACTATATAGCGCATTATTTATCTTTACTTATACGTACTTTTAAGGCCGTACTTAAAATTGCGAAATTTCGGCAGAAACCTTCGCCCGATCTTGACCAGACTCCGGTACTGGTTCGACCTTTCGTGGCCCAGTCATTTATTCTGAACGCCGTATCAGCGGTTAATTATGGCGCTAATTATAAGGCCCAACTATAATTGTATACCGGCATTAAAAATTAATGTATATATGTATGTATAAAATATGCACTCATTCACATGTTGAGGTTCACGTCTATTCAAGGTTGAGGTTAATTTTTGTCCATTCGAGAATAAAGGTATCGAATTTCAATGAAATAAAAATTTCTATATCCTTCAGTTTCATTACCTTACCAATTCATTTCTTTTTCTGTCGTGTAGATTAAAATTTAATAACTGAAGGTACAGTAGCGATATCATGGAATTCCTATATTAATTTAGTTAGTAACATTCCAGTGAAGCATCATATAAGCACTATGACTCGGCACAGTAACAACTCAAGCGTGATTATGTTCGATACCCTCGCGGGCCTTCAACTGAGGAACAGTAGTTTCTTCGTTCTTATCTGGCGCATCGAAATTTATATTGAATTGTAAACTCCGTTCACAAATTTGATCTTTCCGCCGGTCTAGTCTGTATGTCGGTCGTACACTGCCGGAGAAAATAATTCCCCCGGTATTTTAGTCACGTCCGAATTTCAGCCGGAATAAAAGCGTGTACCAGCGCAAGTGCCTTGGTCGTCGAAACACTCTTTGTGAAGAAACGTCTAAAGTATTTGCCCAATTCCTTTTTTGTTTGTAAAGATAAGTCTTGTGTCTATTACACTTTGCGGGTCTTGGAAAATCTGAACATAGGGCCGATAGGTGCACTGAAATATTCCATTCCTAAATTGTGTGAATATTTAAGTTATGACGATTTTGGGTTCATACGGATAACATTAAATTTTTTCCAAACTCTAGTCTGAAATTCTTCTGCTGCTCTATGTTGTCACTATGCGTTGTTAATAAGCGGAGTGGTACAATCGGTGAGCGAATCCCGATGGTATTTGGCAGTCGCCTGTCACTACAACGCCGGTAACCTGTCGCGAAGAAGGATCCCGAATCGACAGGATAACCGCGTATATATTTGGAAGGCCGTGTGACGTTCTCGTCTGCGCATGAGCCCCGTGAAACCTGCGGGTAATAAAATTGTCGAGCATCATACGGGACATGTTTATGCAAACACCAGGGACCGAGCAACAGACTGTCGGTGGCCTCCCACGAAGACCGTCGGAGTCAGTAATCCGGGCACGTCCCAAAGCTCCTCCTTTCAACCGCCTGCAGAGCTAAGAAAAGCAACTCTATTGCCAAAATTCAGAATGACCGCTAATTAGCCGTCGGGCTTTTTTACAGTCGAAAGCTCTCCCTGATATGAATGAATTATATATCACGTCAGGTTTCTGTATGGCGAGCAGTTCAGAGTTTATGTCCGTGGTGTGTCTACCTAGCCAAAGTTTTACTCTACACGTCCTTTTAATGAAACAATAAATTGTAATATAAACAGAACATTCGTGAATAATAACTTTTCTGTTTTATGTGATAACAACGATTTATTATTATTGATGTTATGGCTAGGTAAGTTCGTTCGGCCGTGCTCTGATTGTATTCCACTGGTGATTAGAAAATGTTCAGCAACGTTCGGCATAACATTAAATCAGTAATGAACAGAAGTCCCGTTGTGGGCCCTTTCACTACTCCGACATCAATCATTATCTCATGAAATAAATCTCTGTATAAATCCTCAGATACAGTCATTATCCTGTCCCGCCTTCCAGGCAAACCGCGCGGGAGGCTCAAGTATCAGATGCCGCGTGACCAATAATATTAGACATTAAATAACTAATAAATGTAAATAATGTGTTGTCAATGCAGAAATATTCCTCCGCCACCAATTCAAATGTCTGTATTCAGAATCGCACTTTCAGTTTCTTGGATATTTCGCCATGCTGTTGTACTGTTTATCCCATTAATAATCGATTACTCCACCCGATTAATAATAATAATGGTCTACTTTTAGTATTATGAAATAATTTATGGTTATAATGATTTGATTAGGGGTGACACCAAGTCGTCGGACACGAAAGTGTTAAGCTGTTTTAAAAAAGAAGGTCCCACCACCATTCTGCCGTGGATGGCAATAAATAGTTTTTGGGGGACGAATTTAAATTCAAAATTTCACGGTCCATAAGTCGGGCCGGGGACCTGTGACAATTTAATGATATGCCGTTTAATATTTATCCGCGCTCTGCGGGACCGGTCAATTAAGATATCAGATTTTCGGATCTTCCGAACCAGCCCGACAGGACCTGAGCCCCCAACCTACCGATCTCAAATTAATCCGCGGCGTGCTAAAACGCCGATATGTTTCGTCCGGGGCCCAATAAAAAATGTACATACATTACCATTACGCCCGACCGGCCGAAGGACTGATGAAAAGATTCAAGATATGTTTCAGTCTGCAGAACATAAATATCAGAATGAAAATAAAAAATGCCCTATTGACTGATCGACATCAATAAATTGTTGCAAGTTGGCGCAAAAAACCGCAAAAAAAACAATTTACCGCGTTCACGTGTAGTCCAAGATCGAAATTGTTTCAGTCCGGTGTTTAAATATTAATAATACCGAGATTATTATTATTGTTTATTGACTCCCTGAAGCTTGGTACGTGTACTGCCCGGTGTAGTACATTAGAAACAAGAACGCATAGTACCTTCTCGAAATAAAAATTAGTGTGCACGCCTCTATTTGTCAGCTATATCTGTTATCTGTTGTATATCTGTTGTTAGTTCATTGCTGAGAAAATCGCCAAAAAGTTCAGTTCTGAACGTAACGTATAGACCAAACATATGCATTATGGCTTATTTCCACCCTCTTTTTTAAATGAGGCCATTTATCGTACAAATTAAAATGGTACGTTCCGATGTTCAGCTTTATATTTACTTTTACATTAGAAGTAATTTTAACAGTACAGTACTAAGTGTGTGTTTTATATCCATGGTTGTCATTGTTTGTTATACAAACTAAAATTTGCACTAGTAAATGAAGGTAGGTCATAAGCACTCAATTGAACATCAACCGCTTTTATCCTGAAATCGATCGTAGCTGTCATTTAAGATTGTATTTCGCGTGTCTGTACAAAATAATAATTCTATCATTAGGTATAATCGTTCAAATACCGATGGTCGTTTCCAGTAGTCCCTTGGTATCGATGATTGTACCGGTCAATTCGGCAATGTAAAAAAAACGGGCGTGCTCTCCTCTCCGGTGAAAACACGCCGGGCTGGCTCAGTCCACGTCTATTTTTTCCGCATAAACATCGAAAACTCTTGACGTTTTTCGAAATGGCCCATTAAAAATTGAAATGAATGATCTCGTTTGCTCGATGTGTAATTTAAAAGTCTGATCGATGCGTTTGTAATTATTGCTTATGCTATTACACCGTTATAAAATACAGGGTTTTATGTAATTCCCTGCCCTCCCCCCCTTTCCCATTTAATCGCGCTCAGTGTTTTTCGAGATTGAAAAACCGCATTCCTCGTGTTCGGACTCGATCTTGTATCAATCGGCCGTACTTTGTAACGTTTCTCGGCATTAATTATTGGCCAGGAGCTCGTGTATTATCTTTATTCTTTTTTTAAATAAATGTATGCATATTTTTCTCTTGTTCCTATTTTTAGTTTATTTTTTTGCTGTGCCCTTTAAATTAACTTCATAATTTATTTAAACATCTGACATCGGGGAGGAAGCAAAACCACCTATGATGGAGGGGAAACAAAAAATTCTGTATAAGGTATGAAAATTTCCCGAGAAGCGTTCAGAAGCCGAACAGTCACGTTAGGAGTTTAATGAGAGCGTTAGTCCAAATATACTTCCGGCGAAGAGAATGCTCCAATTTCTGCCCACTTCATTTTGTTTCACATTAGATTCTTAGATTGTACAAAAGTTGTAACATTTGTACCTATTCAATAATTTTTTAGGCCTTTTGGAATTTTTCCAGTCAATAGAATGAGTATAATATTTTCTAGATCCTTGCAATCGTATTTATAACTTACCAAATAAATAGCTTGTAACAGAGGTAACAAAAGTAAACGAATTGCAAAAAAGAGCTGCAGGCACTGGAGTAATAAACCATTTTGGTAAAAGTGGTTTAGAATCGGTTTGAAAGTTTTCATCAAGAGGTGTTCCTGGAAGTTGAGTACTTGAAAAACCATCGTGGAGCGTTAATTTCGTCGGCAGAAATGAAGACAATGCGCAAATGAAATTCGGGATTTTTTTTAACTCTGTTCATTTGTCTAAGTTTACATTAGGTGGGCGAATTGAAAATGTATTTTCCCATAATATGAAAACTCAGTCGTTATTGTCCGTCTTATATGTTCGCGATCACGGAAGCATTTTGGACCCGATTTTGAAAATTCCACGACTAGCGAAGCATTCTATGTCCGGCCGATGTCTGTGTCGACGATGTTCATGTTTGGGAGGGCAACTTTCGATTGGCTTTTACGAATTATCCCGTTCCTGCCTTTTGTTTCTCCTTTCGTTTTTATCGAATTTATTATAATGTGCGTCTTCTTCTCGTTGACCCACCATATTTGGCCGGTAGTCGAACACTTTATCAGAGCGCTGTCTCGAGACGGTTCGAAAAATCTGTAGTTACGCCCACTCATTTGTATACCGGCAAATAAGCGACTGTACAGCGTTCCCCCGGGTGTATCATTATGCTATTTTTTTTTCTGTCCAGGTTCCTCGACGACATCGGGTTTCACAAAAGGAGCTCAAGAAGCCCGCCGAAAATGGCAGTGGACTCGTCGCAGTCGGTGAGTCACCCTTGTAATATTTACTACCATTTTATATCAAATTTAGATCGATCGCGTATCGTGTTTAGCATAATGGCCTACGGAGTCATTACTATAATTTCGTTCTCAAGCCGTGTAATTGCAACTTTGACATTGCTCGCTAAATAAGGAGTAAATTGTTGGAAACCCACTTGTAATTTATTCGAATTCAGAATGAACGTAAGACCGAGTGCCCCGAATGTGGCGATGACCTTTCAATCGATTGACGCGAATTTAAATTTACTAAAATATAATTAAAAGGTAATTTGGGAGTAATGCATCGTGGAAAATGCCTACGTATGTTATGTTGTTTAAGCCCTCGACATTTTTTAAAATCTAGAAGAGTAATTTTAATAATAATATGGTCGACTATTACAATCCCTTTTGATCAGTTGGGAAAATTATTTCGGATTGGAACAATTAAAATCGGACTGAACTTGGTTCTTTGTACGTGGTTGCATACCGGCTTTTTTAAAACTCAAACCGATTCTCCGAGCATATTGGGCATCCTGTATTGAAACAAACGACGGGGATTTATGCGAGCGCAAACCGCCCCGGGCCAATTCCTCAAGGCCCCTGCCTCCAATCTCCTCCACCCGGGCAATTTAAAATTCCCGCGAGCGATTCGAAACATTCGAAATTTCGTATTGTTATCATCTCATATTTCAGTTATGGCTTATCGGTTTCCCTGTTTGTCATCGGGCCGTTTTATTTAGTGAATTTATAAACCTATATATTGATCTACTCCTTATGTTAAATATGGGGCACCCGAACAGGGTTTAGAAAGAATTCAGTTATTTCTTAGAAACGAACGAGCGATAAATGTACGTCAATTTCGGTAGTTACTTGGACAGCTTTCGATTAAGAGAAGACTCATCTTTAAGTTTCATAAATTTCAGCTCACATTATTTCTTGACTGCATAACTATTGTTAGGCAAAGATACTGTGAATTACAGAAAATTAAATAAATTAGTAAAAACAGTAATATATACTATAAAATTACGAAATCACTTTTAATGATATGACGGTTCTATAAATATATTTCTACAATAGAAATCGTAGGTAGACATGTACAAAGACATTTATAGTACAGTAAACTGTTTTTTTAACCGGTTAATGAAACACTGTTAATTTATCCGTAATTTATACCAAACGAATTTAATAAAATATTCACGATCATGAATTTCAAGAAACATAGTTCAGATATGCAATCGGAACGTTTAATGGAATTTAATAGTACAAGCAATTTTTAACTCACGTATCACTTATGTGTTATTAATCGGATGTGTTATGTACTCATCTAATCGGAGTATTAGTACCTTGCTAGTGTTGGCGCGTAGTAATGGCAGCGTATCGCCTATTTATGTAAGAACTTGGTCCATTTTGTTGGGGTTGGTAGTAATGCGAACTAGTGCCACCCTCTATTAACTTGCCTTCGTAAATTGAACTTTCTTTTCCTAATAATACAGTTTCACTAAGTGCTCATGAAAACTAGTTCAGCGTAAAATTCGTACTCAAATTTCTTTTTCAGAGAGTGTATTTTTTCAGTAAACTATATTCACAGGAATAACAGTTAATTCCAAAGATACGAAATTCTAAAAAATGACTTCGAAAAGTTAAATTAAGAAATGTAATTTTTATCTTACTATCGTAAAAAATGTAATAATACCGCTAGTGTAATAATGTACCTTTCTGGGTGATATGATAACCAAATCGGGTCTCAACCGGTCAATGTATGATTAATTATGGATTCGTTCCACGGTTGTTTAATTATTATTTGTGTTATTTAGTCATTTATGTTAGTAGTCTTCATTTGGCGTTTGTACATGGTAGCATTACTGCCCTTCTACTAATTTCTTACTTGTTATTCGTTTGCATTAGCTGCGGGAGAAAAATGTTGGCTTCTTATTTGAAATTTGAATTGTGCAATTACACATTAAACAATGTTGAAATTTCGAACCGATTACATTTAAATTTTTACCGGATCCAATTCAGAATTTGTTCTGCGTGCTGCGGCAAAGACTCTGTGTAAAGGTAACGAACTCTGACCCAGAAAAGGGCAGAGTTAGGGTTGGGTTAATAGCTGGCGACCCCCCTCGCTATTACCACCACGAAAACCTGCCCTTCACGACAGCCGGTGTTATTCAAATCGATATGTCAATATATATTTAACATAGCGACGTTCGGTCCCATCGAGTTTGTATCCCCCGTTTCCCCAACTAGAGAATTCAATTCCACCGTTCAAAGTGTATACTAAATGCATAGAGAATAAAATACGTAATAATTCCGAGGATGAAACAATATATCGATGGTGGAAATTATTCCATATAATTTTGCATTAATTAGCATTCATTTGCATACGGTTAATCTAGATAGACTTTCCTTCACATAAGCACCTAGAACTCAGTACAAAATGAATGTCGTAATAATTCAGGGTATATCTATTTCTGGCTCGATAAACATAATTTATATATAAACATATAGTTTCTCGATGATCAATATGGGTTTAACATAATCAGTAATATCGTCAGTGCGAACTAGGTTCCACTAATTATACGATTAAACATTTATAGCAAAAAACAATTTCTATAGAAGACAGGAACTGAGATGAGGATATAGGCGAAAGCGAAACAGAATGAAATGAATAATGAAAACATGAAAAACAATGGTCGGATTCCAGTATTCCAGACCGAGAATTCGGGCGTGTCCTAAAACGAGCGGGTATTTTTAATTATTCAGAAACCAACGGAAAAACGGCCCTTCACGCTTTGGGGGATTGTCACAATTCAACGATGCCCTCGCGCCCTAACGCCTGGCTGCTGTCAGTCGCTAAGTTCGGCCCTAAGTAGTCCGGGGGGGGGGTCGCTATGGAATTAAAGCAATTATGCAAATCGGGCGCCACGCCTCTCAAGAAACGGCCCTGTTTCCGCGGCCTTCCAGCCTATCTCGGCAACTCCGCCCGCTTGAAATATGGCCCTATGATTTATTATATCTGCGGGACGCGATTGGTTTGTCGGAAATATTGACCGCTCCGACCGCGCGGGGGGAACTCCCAATAATAACTGGGCGAGGAACAAAGTTAGGCAACCCGCGCGGCACGTGGCTTCCTTCTCTCCGTCCCCAGTTTTAATTCCCAGTCCCGTTAACCCTGCCGCTTTCACCAATAAAACTCAATTTCCCGCCCTTGCCGATATCAAACGCTCGATTTCGAGCGATACGAATCGTGTATTTCTGTCCCCGGCTACTGTTATTACTGGCCTAAACAGTCTAAACTAAACTCTTTTCTTTCTGGCCATATCTAATACAGGCCGAGGTTTTCCAGAAAGGGTCATTAACGCGAAACCTAAACAACCGGCATTTTGAAGCCTATAATAAGATTTGAAATAACGCGGCGATATCTAACATTAATCGAGTTATTACTTTCTATTTTCCTAATCTACCGATAAGATGTTTTGCTTCATGACGTTCAGCACGAATTACTGAAATTAAAACCGAACGGGGAGGGTTTGAAAAAGGTGGATGATCAATGAACTCCTTTTCTCTTTCCTTGCTTATAAGTAGTATACCTTACTCCGGTAATTTTAAAGTTATATATACAAGAGCTAATCTGATAGGATATAACTGCATACTTGCCATGAAATTTAAATAAATTAAGAAATTTAAAACCGGCTGTTCTAAGGAGTATGACTTCTAAACAGTGGCACATAGTAATACGGTGTGAGATTATACATACCTGCATAGTAAGCTATCAAAAAGTACTTTTAGTATGCATACCGTAAGGAGAAAACAAAAATAATTTAGGTAGTTCTGATTTGGCTCGTGTTCTACGGAGGAATGGCCACTAAAATATCGACCCCATTTTGAGTATGGGGTAGGTTGGGCTCGAAATAAATTCCATTAATATAGGACAGACAGTTGCACAGACACTGCACAAATATAGCGGTTGTTTTTTCGGCAGTAGACAAGTACTCACGACAAATGGTCATAACGCCTTATACGCGAAACACGAGGCAATGACTACGGTCATCGTAGCCCAAAAATTAGGCTCGCCGCAAATTGGACAGAGCGAATTATTTATTGGCCCCCAGTTAAAAACCGGCGGTGACTGGCAAACGCCAAAATTTCTCCGCATTTTCAGCCTGCCAATTTTTCTGACACGGCTTTTGAAATTGTAATAATTACCCTGAAATTTATTGTCGATGATTACTTACTGAATCCTTTGGTACCGGGTGCAAATCACCGCTCCTTTCCTGAAAAACGGGAAATAAATTGCTTTAGTAATAATCCGTACAGTTTAAATTTCATTAGCGCCGACTGCGTGTAATTTAAAAATAAATCGGGCCATAAAGTACGCGTCAGAATGTTAGATTGAAATACGGGCCGAGAGATTTCTTCCTTCTTATTTTCTGCCTCTCACTCGATCTTTTAACATATTAATGAGAGGACGAAGAATGGAGCGGCCCAACCCGAGACGAAAACGGGCCTGGCGGGATCGCTTTCTTTCTATGGACTGAATGATTGAATCCTTCCCCTTCCGGAAACGTTTATTGGAAACTGATTATCGGTATTTCTGAACAATTGCGAAACATTCCAGAAGAAAACCAACACCATACAAAATTTAAATCGCATACGGTCTCTTTAATTTTAAATTGGCGGGAAGAAAAAGAATTTTATCGTGAACAGGTGTCGGATAACTATTTCTTCAATAATTCGGATCTACTTGATTAAAATCGCATATTTATCGTGATTATGACCCTTAAAATTATGAAAGGACCCTCGTCCGTTTAACTATGTTAAAATTTTTAACTATGTTAAAACGTTAATTGTGTAATTAAGAATAAAAATATTTTACTATAGGATCCAAATTGTGAGCACCGTAAGCTGAATTTCTATGTATGCTGGGATTAGTTAGTTGTGGGCCCAGTGTTTCAAGTTAAGTAACATAATTGGACTGAAGGATTAGATTATGTTTACTTGAATTCAGGGACAACAAAGCATTGGGGTCTCTTTGGAACAATGAATACTTAAGAGGATATTTGTTAGGGAAATATAGCCAGTAAGCGTCCCTTGGCCAGTTGAAGAGATTGAAGTTATAATCTCTTTGCTTGTTGATCCTATATCTCAATTGTCGGAAATATTTCATTGTCATTTCGACTCCGCGGGACCCTGTTTCCCATTAAGAAGTCTTACTCCGTCAATTTTTGCCGTTACGAGGCGGGACTGAAGCCGTTGAATTTCTTTCTCATTGTCCCGCGCAGTTAACTGTCGACGAAACATTAATTGCGCCATAAAACGGCCCGCGAGCATCAATTATCGTTGGGAGGACGCGTGTCGTCCTCTAATATACTACCTAATTGTGCTGATACTCACTCCCATGCGCTACTGAACTCTTGGCTATCCAAAGAATGGCGCATCGGAACATTCAATTAAACCTAAACTTCTTTTCTCCCTGCAACACACACTAATGGGACCTGCTTTAATTATTTCACAGATTTAAGATACCATTGAGTGGGGACAGAGAATTGTTATTTATTCAATACAGTAGAAACATATTAAGCTTAAACTCAGGAAATGCGATGTCACAGGAAATATTTTACTACTTTTCGATTTTAATCGCCTCCTTAAAGGCCGAATAGTTAAATTCGCTGTTTTAATAACATACACGAGAGTTTCTAACACCTCTTGTTTTATATATTCTGTATAGTATCCGATATTTCCAATTTTCTGGCGTAAGGACAGCTCGCACCCGTGTCCTCAAATTCAACAGGTTGACCGTCGAATCTCTCGATTGGGTTATACGTATATTGAGTTATTATTTTACGGCTTATTGATACGATGTAAACAAATTGTATATTTAAAGATCGCGTGATCGACAAAATTGTTTGAATTTAAAGCAAAGGAAAAACTGAAATAAAATACAGATTTTTGGAAGGCATCGTCCCCACTTGTAGTGCAGTAGCACGAATTTCAATCTGTGCACTGGGCAAAGATCTCTAATGTCTCAATAAATCTAGAGCTCGTGTGACTGAAATGCTAATTACGGTTCGTGGAAGGCGTTAAGGGTGAAGGGAGGGTGATGCCACCGTGAACTCGATCTGCCCGTCATCAAAGGGATCCATGACTCGGATTTTCAAGTCACGTCCCCTCCGTCCACTGCCAAAGGGACCACCTACGGGTCTCCCTTCCCATCGCCCCCTCGCGTATACTTAAAAGGAGAAAAATTTCCCTCTATGGCGGTTGAAGACAAATTTTATTTTGTTTCGAACCGAGAAATAACTAGTTCTCTGGATGAGAACACGATTTAAGTGGGAGGAGGAGGTCCCAAGATACCAATTTGATAGCGTAATTTCTTACGGTAAAAAAGAAATTCATCAGAATATACATAAACAAATATATTTTAGATAAGAATACTAGATAACGCATACATAAAATTACTATAATAGCTCCTGTGCTGTAATTATTCGATAAAGAAAAATTATAATTTATATTGTCTAGTTTTATTATTTTAGTTGAAGGCGTATTAACGTTTTATTTCTATTTTGATATTTCATTGATTGTGGTTTAGTGGACGACGAATTGGGTATATAAGTTTGTAGGTTTTTACATTTTAAAGGAACACCGCTTTGATGACTTTTCCTTGCATTTTAACTCGACACTTCTATCTGTGGAAGTATCACAGATGCCTACCGATAAGAAAAGATCCCGGTTTTTTCTAAATAAGAAAGAAACATTACCATAAGAGCGGTGGTTTTGAGGGGGTTGGGGAGCGTTGAAAAGCACTCCGGTAATGAGGGCGTCCGAACGAGGTCATAAACCCCAAAGCCTCCCCATTGTGCCGACAGGCGCCAATTTGCCCGAGATCGAATTAAACTAAGAAAATAACAAAAAACGTAAAATAAATAACACGGCCCTGGGAAAAATTGATCGGGCCGAAGGATCCTCTGGGGCTCATGTCCCGGGAGATCGTATCTGTACGCCGTACGCTGGACGGGCTTAAAAACTGTGCTTTGTTTAATGTCGAACATTTTACGAGGACCCGAATGAATCCACGCTACAAATTAGATAACGATCCCAGCCACAAGAACCGGTAGTTTAACTAGCCGGGGCCCTCGGAGTCCCTCAGCTCGGATTTCAACCGACTAGTTCGTCGGGTACATTAAGCGCACCATAAAATAAATCGTACAATAGTGTAGAATCCTACGTAGAATTGTAGAATGTTCACGTTTTTTTGTAGTGATTTTCAAAGAATAAAAGAGTGATTCTCGAAGAGGGGCGAAAACTGAGGTGGAATTGGTGCTGGCCCAAACAGTGTTGTATGTATGGGAGGGCCGATTTTTATAATTTAGAAGGGTGGAGGCGCGGTACAGGAATCAGAGAGGGGAGAGTTTAAGAGCCGGCAAACTGGGCAACCCCCGCCTGGGCAATACCGCTTGAATATTGCAAGAGGTCACACCGACACCTTTCACCCAATTGAACTCAAACCCCCCGGAGACCGAGTCGTAGAGGAAGCCACTGTTTAATGCGGAAAGCCTCGACCAGAAAAGTGAAGCCCGAGGGTGGTGGGGGATGATCCGTCACCGCTAGGCAGTTCGATTTGGAAAATACCGGAAGCGGAAAAGAGGACTGAATACTCGTACATAATCTGTACATTCCAATGGAAACAAAGACCCTTAATTATTAGACACTGTTGGTAATATTAAGTTACTTCGGAAAAAATATAGGTATAATTATATCTCATATATCTGGTAACTGAATTATGATTTTACACGGTAGCAATATACCACGTCGAATAATTAGAAGAAACATAAGGTACTAACGGACGAATTGCAAAAAAAGTAAAAATTATTCTATTTCGTTTTAAGTTAAACCGGTTATTATATTGATGCTAATAT
This sequence comes from Lethocerus indicus, assembly GCA_019843655.1. Classification (NCBI taxonomy): domain Eukaryota; kingdom Metazoa; phylum Arthropoda; class Insecta; order Hemiptera; family Belostomatidae; genus Lethocerus; species Lethocerus indicus. The sequence goes on from JACDQD010000008.1 coordinate 17,142,147, forward strand.
AATCTATCGATGGTAAATCAGTGACGACTTGTTTCTGGTGATTTATAAAGAAGGAGAGAGGTGCGAATTGTCGCTGCCCGTCTATTTCGAACACCGTATATCTGCTAATGCCACATACCGGGACAGCTTAGGAGAAATGTAGGCTTCAAGCAAACTTTGGCCATTAGCACGTTGTACATTTCAGTAGGATGATTATGCATTGCGTGTCGGTAGGAATAATTACTTTACCCGATACCCGCGTTGGGGTCCCGCGAGAATTTCGATCAGCATTCTAGAGATCATCTATACTCATACCGGCTGCATATGAAGCATAGCGTCTGCACGATGGCTGGATTGTTATCAATAGTACTACCCTCGATAGTATCAATTTTATAGAGGTCAGAGTAATTATTGAACTGCTGGCATTTGCAATTCAAGGAATATTCAGTCCTCCTCTCGTGGGAATCTCGCCACTTCGTACTTGAGAGCTGCGGCTTTAAAACTGCACTGTTTGATGAGAAGCAGTTGTAACTTCGATTGGGATGGCGGCGTAAAGCCGGCTTGAAAATTGAAAATGTCAAACGCTTAAAAGAGAGGAACTCTGTACATACTTGATTGAATAACTGGGCTCGTGTATAAATTCTCTGTTCGATAACAGCTTCTTATGCGTGTAGTACATAGGGATTGGACTAGGAAGTGTACCTGCGCATTATAATGAACCTAACAAGAACGGGGGTTTACCTTTACCGTACTGTACGGTGCGAGTCTTTCCCCGGTTAATTCGAATTCGGGGCTGGTTTTGGTGTATTTGCCCACCGGGGGGTAAGACCTCCCGCGTAGCGCGAGGGTAACGCTCGCCAAATGTTAATGGCTCATCGGCGAAGCTCCCCCAGTTGGCTATTCACGGCGCGGCCTAGACCCGATATCTTTGATCGCCCGGTGCACACGTCCCCCATGCCCGCAGCCACGAAACGTGATACCCGAATTTAAATGTCTCTATCTTCCCGACCCGAACCCGTAATATAAAACGGCGTTATCCCGCGGGTTCATCTGCGTTTCGACGCCGCTGTTTTATGCAGCACCAGGATTCTTTTTGCGGGGCCGCCTACAGATAAGAAGTATTCCTTTCCCAGCATAACCGGCGCCTTTTCTTATTATCTCCTTTCCCTTTCAAATTCAGTCCTCGTAACGCTCGATTTTTATTTGCCCGTTCGAGATCTCCCCTGCTTCGAGGAACGTAATATGTCGCCGCCTATCGGTTCGTAGGTGCTTTCGTGATACGCGAGTAAAACCTCGACTCTCAATTTACTATCGCCCTCGTTGTATCGAAGGCCGTAGACATTATTATTCGGTAAATGCGGCACTCATAAAGTTACGGTTTACGACACGACATTTCCCATATTTTTTGTATCTCTCAGTTTCTCTTCATGCCTTCACTTACACTCTTCTGGCTCACGATTTAGTTCCATTTCTCGAAGTATCTTTAACAGATCATACGAGTAATGAATTTGCGAATATGATAAACTATGGAAAAATTGTTAGTGGATCGACTACTTGAAGTATAGACACATAATGCTAATTTCAGTGTGCATTTATAAACACGAAACATAATTCATAATTAAGACATTTTATATTAATTTTCTGTTAACACGGTCATGTTTTTCCGTATACGAAATTTGTCTCAATCTGAGCTTCATGTTCGAGCTTATACCTCTTCATTTGTGGCCCTTCGTAACTTATACGCCCTTACGTTTTCCGTATAGATGCGCATTTGATATTCTATTTAGGAACAGAAAACGAACGGCTCGTTTCAAATAAGGAGAGGAATTTATAAGACAGATGGTCGGAGGAAGTGTAATTAGCTGCGGTTCGATACTTGAACTGGTGCATTTCTATTTGCATTTAATTGATTAAATTTATGGCGGAGGGGGCGTTTCCTGCCCCCCGTGGGAACTGTATGAATAACGCCCCCTCGCTCTCCCACTCAACGATATTAACCAAGAATTTATCACCTGTTATTTTTCAATTCTTCTTGTCTCATTATGTTATTTTTCATTAATTATTGACGGTACACCCCGGTATTTTATTGTAAAATTTAAATTAAAATATAAATACATATTTTTATTTCCAAAAGTACATATTCTATTTTACTCGAGCGTTATAAGAATCTTAATTTTTATTTTTCTTGCGGCAGTAGAAAAATTCCGGGCATGTATAATATTTTTAATAACTTGAATAGACATTTTTAATAAACGTTTAGATTGCGAAATTACTTTTTTCCACAAGACCCATCAAAAGGGGTTAACTTTATTCAATTAGTCATCAGGTTTTCACTAGCAGGGACTCTCTCCCAAGTGAGGAGACTTTTTAGTATACTTCATTTGTAACCTTTATGAACCCCCATTTTCTGCTCTGACATTGGCTCGGTTCCAGGGAGCCGGGGTAGTTTTGAAAGGCTATGTATTTTGAAATAGGTCCGAGAGAGGAAATCCAGCCCTTGTCCCGAGACCTGTATTGTTTTTTCCTCATGAAGAATTCAAATCGCGGTTTATTTTCAGATGGTCAGCAAGCGCGAGAATTAAAATTAATATTTAACGCGCATGAAAATTGACCCTGGTGGTCTCCCGAATGTATTTACATATACAAATGCACATAAACTCTGCTTTTAATATTTTGTTATATTTTTTTATGCCTTAATGCTAAAATAACTAATACGCGCACAAACATAATTGATTTTAATTAAAAATATTATTTTTAGGCCAATTAACTGATTTCAGAATTTTGTTAGGTTCGTCACAATGTTTATTTAGAAAAATAAAAAATTAAATTAAATGTAAAGGATAAAATATTGGTATTATATGAAATAGTGGTAATATGTTTAGTGATGTACTAAACCTTTTCACTACTCGGCCTCGTCTCTAGACAAAATTAGAGAGTTACGTGTAGGATATTTCCCGATCGAGTCGGTTGAATTGTTTAGCCCGTGGCCCAATGTCCCGAAATGGGCCTTATTTCTCTTTCACGCGTCTCATCGGAGTTCGCAACTTTAGACGCCGGGGGTATAATCGGTACAGGAATTAATTTCCTTTTAATTACCGAACCGCGAGTAAATCCCGTCGGCCTCCGCGGCCCCTCCCCTCCCGCACCGGCGCTTGAATAATTCCTGGGCGGAGCACAGTTCCCCACTCCCGAACGTTCTATTATTCAACCAAACCGGAATAATTATCAGCTCGATGGTGAAGGTCGCCTCAGTTCTACCGGGGTTCCCGATCCCCGATAGTGTCCCAACGATTAGTGAGCCGACGGCCAGACCGTCGGTAATAGTTCTGTTGCAAGAGTTAAATTATTATGAAATAGTCGAATCCTACAAATGTAGGAGCCCTCGGAACCCATTGAATAGTTATAAAGGCTTTAGATATTGACAATATCACTTAGGACGTGAGACAGTTTAGAGGTGATTCATTTTCACTCAACTCGAACGTCAAATTTAATGAATAGACTCCAGTCATTATAGATAACCAAACGTGTTATTTATTTAATTCAAAATGTTTCTTTCGAATTTTATTCTGCTGGAATTAGATAAAAAAGGCTGATGGTGTACTCTGCATAGTATTTTAAATATTTTATGTTTCCAATTATTTATTGTGAGCTCCCCCGTCAATGCTCTTCACCAGTTCACATTCTGCACAGAACTATCGATCCCTGAGTATTTCAATCCTTAAAAAAATTATAACGTGTTCCAGTCTATGTTGTCTTGGACACCCTGAATAACACGCGGTTTAAAAATGCGTACCGATTGCGAATCTGCTTTCTGAGGTGCGAGCTGTGTGTTATGCCGAAACCGTTTCTCCGGTTGCGGAAGATGAATTGCCGACGCTGAGATAAGGGAGATTAACAATACCCGTTTTACCCGTTGGGATAATATAGGCGGTAAACCGTTAGCCCGCTAGATAGTCACGAAGCTGCAGTACGGATTCTCCTACCCGGTTGCTTCGTCGCTAGGAGAGAATACTAGTTCAGACAATATTGTCCTATTTAAGTAATATATTGTTCTACCGGTGTACTGTACAAATACGTGATAATCTAAGTTAATACACTCTTCATTACGCACTTAAACAAATTGATAACAAGCTTATTATGACGAGAAATACCATTTTGTGCTTTCACACCACATTCTTATTTTTTATTTAAGATGTCGAAGCGCCAAGGCATACTTCAGCTGGGGCTTGAACCTTATTACTCCTGAAAATCCACATATTCCCCCTTCCCCTTCCTTCCCCTAAGAGATAAGTGAGTCTCCACCACAAACCTCCCACACCCCCACCCCCAGGGAGATCCCAGGAGCGTCGAACTCCATCTCCATTTGGCAAACATTTAAACTGGCTCGTTGCCATTGCGGGCATGTTATTTGCCCCGATACGTTTTCCGGAAGTGGGGGTGCGTTTACTCATGCGTGTATCTTCCAACGGTGGTCGGATTTAGAGCTCGGTAAGAAAAGAGAAAAAAAGTCGTGGACTGAGGTGGAATCGATTCGGCTGCGAGAACGGAAACCGCTTCCGCGAAGCCGGAACTGCCCAATGAGTCCCAATAAGAAAACAGGAAGCATGGGATATTAAGAGCGTAAAACACTATTAGAATCACGTCGCATATTACAAATATGATAAAGAATATATAAACGAAGAATGAATTACCAACAAGTAAAATTTACAGATAACCACTATATATGCTGATGGTCAGGCACTAATCGAGGACATTCAAATTCCTTGGATCCGTAGAGAAATTACAATGTATAGAGGACTCTTTATATACTTGAAATAATTACTTGAGCAACTATTCCTCCAACTTTAGTTATTTTTACGCTAAAATATTAATTATTATACGGATTTTGCTTTATTTCCAAGTATTAAATGGAGACACAATGTAGGAGTTATTAAGTTTCATACAGTTTGCAGAGCAGTTTAATAAAGCGTTGGTCGATAGCCAGTTAATACGCGAATGAGGCCGAGATTGCCCCAGTAAATTTTTCTTTAAATTAATATTCAACCAACCGCCGTTATTAATGCCCCATTTAATAAAGCGAATATACATTGATTTCTATCACTTGTATCAAATTAAATCCTCTGCCATTTTATTTAGATATAATATGGACAATAATAATGCCGTGACGGCAGTGGCACGTGGACTGGGCTCATATTTCAGAAAGAAAACGAATTATTATATTTCAAAGAAGAATCAATCCAGTGATATAGTGAGGGGGTAAAATCGTTTCTCGATATATTTGAACGTGTTCGTATCTTACATCGTCGACAGGCGACACGTCCCCGTCAGCCGCGTAAATAATTTACCGCCGTAGGGGCCGACATTACGGGCTGCATTTTGAATTGGAATCGTTACAAACTCGGTGGATACCATTTGTCAGAAGCACCGTATAACTCCGGGTCACGATTTCACCGAGCGTGTCTCCCTTTCGAAGTAAAGGTATATGCCGTCGGGAATTTAGAGAATACGAGAAACCTTTGAATCTAATATATTTTTGGACATATTTCTACTCCTCTGACCATGGGCAAGGTGCGCTCAAACCAACCATGAAGTACACAAGGAATTTTTCTTCGAATGAAGAGGAAATGCGTTAGGTGAATATCTTTCTTTCTCGTTCACTCAAGATATAGTGATACGTGAGGTTGATATTCAAATGAAAGGGCAAAGGCAACATTTATAATTTTTTTAATAACCTATGCTGGAATATTTTTCTTGATCTAAATAACGGATGAAATAATATCCAAAATATTGTTAAATAACTTTCAAATTGACAAACAACAAAGGAGAAATTTTACGGTACTCGAGCGGTAATTAAAAATAACATTTGTTTATTACGCGCAATTTATGCAAAAGACTTAGACTTATTTCAAGTACATATCTATAAGATCTCCTTCCGCAGGACACCACATGCCTTGTAGTAGGCCGGTTTCGGCTTCTCGGTTAGTAGATTATGAAGGCATACCCTACGGGTATGTAATTTTAATATGATAACATTTCTTTAACACTCGTTAACTCAGCAATTGCTAAGACTGATGTGAATACTCGATGGAATCGACCGAAGGAACAGCGACGAGCGGAATTATATTTATGTCTTTTCCATCGGGCCGCCTCGAGAATCGTGGCCGATTTCGCGAAGGGGCGGGATATACATCCCGGGATCCAAATTAGAATTTATGCAAGATGAATAATACACGCGGGGACGTCTTCGGCTTAAATCCGAGATCGGGGAAAGAAATACTGCTCGTAAAGTTCAATATAATTGGCGGCGTTGGGGCGGGGCCCTTCACCGTCCACAATACGCGGAGAGACGTCGCATAAATTCGCGATTTGTGGAGGTGATGGGGAAGGCGGGGGTGGCTGAAATCGCAATTTGGCCGATGGTCGCGACACCCGCCCGATCTCATGAATTATTGAACGGCCCTTCCGCGCCCTCTTATAAATATACGAAGGGCGATTTCGAGCGATTCGATTCCGCCCTACGCGAATTTACCGCCGCCTCCGGTGTTAGAGAGGAGAAGGAGCCCCCGTTGATAATTCCGTTACCGACCGGCCAGTTGTAAACTTAAATAACGCCCTCGTAACTCCGCTGACGGTTGATGGGGCCCGGCCGAATAAACCGCGTCCTCCGCTATTCTGTTCCTTTCTTTTTTTAAACTTGGAGCCGCTCGTTTTCTCCGACCTGTAGATCTCGGACCGAGAACAATACGCCGTTTGTCATACCGGTTGGTCAACACTAAAATCGTCGCTGTTTTCAAATCCCTGGCCATTACTGTCGACATCGCTAAAACGTAAAATGCAACAGTCAAAATGACATAGTTCATCGCTGACATATTATCATATTCATTGTTTGAATTGATTGTTGTAATTATTTGTATATTGAAGCGTGAGCGAATTTAAAGCAGTATTCAAATCCAATTCAATAAAATAGTCGATTTGCGATTTCGCTGCCGGAGTGAGGATTCCACACGCATTAACGTAGTGGCCGTTTGCAATATAAATCATAACTGGAGCTAGAAACAAGCGTGTAAACTCTATTCCGATTAAATATTCGCGAAGACCCGAGAGTATATAAAGCTATTCTGTAATATCTCTTATGTTTGGGGGATAATGTAATAATAAAAAAAGGAGACGGACGGGAGGAAAAAGCGGCGTAGGGGATATCGATAGAACGTTTAGATATGTATTTTTATGGGCGGTAGCTTCCAGAACCCAGGTTTTGGAAGAAGAGTCGGGTGCGCGGGAGCAGGTAATAAACGCCGGGGCTATCTCACTGCGGGCCCAGTTCACCCAAACCCCTATCTCCATAGGAAACTGCGAACACTAAATTGCCAACCGAATTCAAAAGCTACATCCTCGCTGATAGCACGCGATACGTCAGGCCTCCGTTCCTGGCCGCCCGCACGTTCCGGCAAAAACGATCGGGGGGTTCACTAACCTTTATGGCGGTGAATTCAATCACTACCTAGTTCGGTTTATCTTAGCCCAGTGTTAGATATTTAAGGCCGGGGATAATGTTAGTACCGATTACGAGCCATTATAACTAAGATGTAAATTTGTCCAATGTATCATGTTTTCAAATTCCAACTCTCATTTGCATTGAATTATTTGCGTTTCGACCTGGTGCAGTCATAAGTTTCGTGGTGAAGAAAACGAAACTAAACTACTGCGATATTCTCACATTTAGCTGAAACAAAAGTGGATTATTAATCTTATATAATATCGTCAATACGCCAGTGGATCGTTTACCCCATAACTTAAATAATTATGAATTGGTAAAGTTTTAGCAAAATAAAACAGTAATGAATTAGAACACCAACATCAGTTCAGTTAATATAACTAAAGAGAAGAATTAAATGAAAACTTTTTGCCCTTCCCGAATTGAAAAAGTTTACCTTTAAGGTTTAATTTCTGGCTAATAGAAACAAACCCGACCCTGGGATTTCCCTTAAGGCATTTAGCCGGCGTTCCCCCGGGGCGGCGGAACCGGCGTTTAAAGTCCGCTTTAAAAAGGGAGCGGGAAGAGAGGAGGAGGTCGAGGTGGAGGAGGTCGACAAATTTCAAACAAGCGAATCGGATTAAGAAGGGCCGAGCTCTTGTTATAGGGCTCAGACTGCTCTCGGGCCTAAAGCCCCCCCCAGGAAACTGAATAAACCATGAAATCCGCAGACCTGAGCAATGACACAACAGACCCGCATTTCTTTTGTCCCAAAAGTCGGTTGACATTTTATTTCTGCAAAATACTTTTTTCTAGATAGGGGAAGTCAACATTTTCCCTGATTGTGTAGTGTTCATGCGATTATTTATTTTACTTTTCCGCCGCCTCTAATTTGTTTCCATTGTTTCTCAACCTTCTATCTACGAATTTCATTTCTAATCTCTAATTTTTATATTCTAATATAACATAATAAGAGATTACCCTAAACCATACTAAGCTATTAAACAGACTATGTGAAATACTTGCATTGCTTAGAAGTAGTATCATTCAGAAGATGTCACTATTATTTCAAATTACACATTGAATACTCCTGCCCCTTACTAAAATTGTACAGATTTATTCATGATAAAAGAATGCCTCTATTTCTTGGGGACCGAATATTATTTTTGTAGCGACTGTTGTAGGGATTGTGGAAATAGGGAAATTGTATCAGTGGCAACTTTAATAAATCAAATAATGACAATACAGACAGTACTAAATATGATTATAGAACTATATGTCTATTAATCTGTTGTTTGTTTTACCCGAAATAAGGACGGTAAGATTCTCGATTTTTCTGCGGGAGTTCAGCTACAGGACCTGATGGAGCAAGCTTCTGGGTGCAGTGATTGCTCCGTTCCTCCCCCCGTCGCTCTACCACCTCCACCGCCGCCGCGGTTCGTTTCTATATCTATTTGTATTTGTCCGTTATTGAACCGACCGACCCAGAACATGAGGGACGCTAAAATCAATGTCGGGCCGCTGATGTCATCGACGGAAGAGGTACCTCCCCACGCCAACCGCCTAGGGTCAATGATTTGTCTTTTACAATGGATATACTCTTTTCTTTCTTATATATATATATATATATATATATATATATATATATATATATAAAATCTCCTATTCCATAAACCGTTCCTTTTGATCAACAAAATAGCAGCATTTTCGAACAGAGATACACTACATGCAAGTTGTCTGTCTCTGAGTGTGTAAAAACCGGTGGTAGGAATGCGAAGGTCATCGATCGCGAATCGATTTCAGAATTCATACTCGTTTTGAATGGGCCCATTTCGGGCGGCGGGGGCGTCCCCTATAGCGAGTAATTACGTCCTTCATTTTCATTGAAACCGAGGCCGGCCACCGCATTTTCTCCTTTCCGTGTCGCACGCCATCCGCCCTTGTTCTTTCCAATTTTTTTTTTTAATTTACGTCTCTGTAGTAGAAATAGGGGTGGGAAAAAATACTGTGGCGAATTATCGCTCGATCGTTAGATTTAAACGTGGGAAATACCGGTGAGGAGTTCACCTCGCGAAGACGCAGTAACACGCCCTAGTAACATGGTGTTATTAATCTTCGTTATATCTCGGCTGAGCGTAGGTGACGCGTTGTTGTGTAATTTTTTAAAATAATATTTGGTGGGATTATTTGAAAGTATGTTTTGCCGATAGTCGACAATGATAGTTAGACAGTAGCAACAAGACTACATCAGTACAGAATAGAAACAAATTAAATGTCCCTCGAATCCCTTAACTAACAGGACCCTAGTTAGTGTTGTGGCCTAACAGATCCCCTAAATATGTTGAACTAGAAATTTGTTATTCGAATACTATTCAGACAACACTCAGCCTCTCCTCTGACTATTTGAAATTACACTCTGTGTTAGAATTTGGAATAGTATATTTCCTGTTTTTGTATGGTCTACTTTACATTCTTGATTAGTCAGCCCGAAGGTAAACATTACAGTATATCTCTGGCAGGACCGTGGCACATAGCCGGTGCATCGGGTCGGCAAACAACAAAATCCCGGTGGTCGAGACGTGTGTTATACCCCTCTGTGTATGCACTCTCCCGGTATCTGGCTCCCAAATCTTACACATGACTGGCTTCCCAATCCACAGGGCCATCAATTATTCATTTAAAAACTAACTCTCAGTAGGTCCTCTAATAGTAGCCGCTCTCACGCGCCCTTCGTTCATTAAATTTGAAAGCCTGAGAGAACTATAGTATAAAATATGCAATAATATTTATCCAATTGATTTTGAATTGCCACTTTCTTATATAGATCGTTTCAAAATATAAGCATGAATTCTTTGAGGCGCGTTTTAACATTTCTGAATTATTCACGAGTCGAAGGTCGGGCCAGAAATCGACCTCTGAGTTGGGCAGAGTAGAAAAAATAAAAAATGGTTGTAGTAAATGGTATATTTCTTAATAAAATAAATCCGCCAATTAATTTACGATAAATTAGAAAAGTGTCGAGGAAATAACGCATATTTTCTCTATTTACTAATAAAATTATTTCCGGTTTGGCATAAAATGTTGGATAAAGTTTTACCTCTTGAACTCACGGTCTAAAGAAAAACCTACCTATATTATATTCAATTCCGCAAGTTATTACGGGGTGAGGTTTAAACCTTTAAATAAAAATTTATTGGTGCGGAACAAAAACGCGAGTGACGACCATAGTCCGGATACTCGACGGGAGACCTGAAAATATAATGGGAAATTTGCGGAAGTTCCTTCACGTACATATTTATCCCTGGCTTTCCTGATATAACAATCAAGCTCTCACTTAGCGATAACGTAAGCGGTATTGTAATTATATAATCGTGTGAGATGGGGGCTGAAGAAATAAAAAATACTTTAAAATTGTGGGACATTTTGAAAGATACCGATCATGAAATCGGGATATAACTATCTTCCGTCAAGTTTCGTTAAAAACGGTGAAGGAAACGCAGGACGCTATTGAGACGCTGGAGGTCTATCAGTTGGGGTAGAAACCTATAATATATATAGGCAGCTAAACGAAATCGGGTCATGGCATCCTGTAGACCAGGTGTAGGTGTAAGTGCCAGAGGGTGTGCGAATACAAGACCCGGTTGGATTAATACGGATGGTTATTGCAAGCGCGCTGCAAGGTTTGGCCCCGGGCCATCTTACGAAGGTACATCGTGAAGGTAATTAATCCATCGGTTGGATTACGGATAAGTGGGGTTCGGACATTACCGTCGAATTGGGGATATCCGTGCCATCGATTCCGCTCGGGAGCCTCAACGAGAGGTGAACAACCTTAATGTGCTCGTGACCCTTCCTATTTAGATTTATCTCCGAGTTCTCCTCCCCCCACCCCCATTGCGCGACTATTAACGAGCTACTGTAATAATATCGCTGAATTTAGACATTTTTTTTTAGTTTGTTAAGTCCGGTTGGCTTTTTCGAGGAATACCACGTGTAGTGTATACGACCGATGATGTCTTAACGAGGTTTAGGTTTAGCGTGTTGTTCGTTAAATAATTTACGTAGAATAATTACAATTTGGATTTGTATATTTATAGTAAGGTTGAGAAAGGTTGTCGGTCGTTTCGTTTCAGAATAGAACCAGTCTACATCATACGATTTTTGGACTCATATGCAAGATTATCCTAAGTAATTTATTAATCATAATGCCACCTCCCTTAGGTGCGAATTTCCAGTGATTTCTTCTTTTTGGCGCACACCCAATAACACAAACACAGTTCATGGCTATCACGCTTATCAATATTACTTGTTTGGTTAAAAATTGTATATTTCATACATCTCCAATGAATGGTGTAGAAATAATTCAGAAGAATTAAAGTATTAAGACGGAACACGGTCAAGGGTTTTTACAGGTGGGTCAAGTGCAGAAGTTTACAAGTGTGGTGTCGGATATCTCAAAAGAACCGCTCGTTTTTAACGCTGACACGACTCGAACATCACTTCGACGACTTATCGCTGATTCTGACTCAGCCCTGAGAAATTATTCCGGCCGATGGAAAAAAAAGAGAAGAAAAAAATTTGGAGAAACCGTTCTTATTCGGAATGGTCGCGGCCCCGGTCAAAATTAACAAGGGCCGGGGCCGTTTAACGGTACCCGACGTCGGCGACGGATTAATGGGGTGAATTATTGGGAGCGATGCGGCCAAACGGTGGCCATTGTGGCCGGTTGTGCCACTCCCCCGCCAACAGATTTATGCCCGGGACCGGTACGACGATGACGGCCGGAAAACAACTGTCATTAGTCGACGGGCGGGCATCAATCTTGGAATCCGCGCCCCGACAATCGACGCGGATATTCCCCGCCGCCGGGAAACAACAAGAGCGCCGAGACGCTGGAGGCCCGCCCCCGGCTAATAACCCACCTTTATCAACGTCTCATCGCCCCCTCTAAAACGCCGACTGAGTAATGAGAATTGGATCGCAGCTATTTTTTAAAAGTTTTACCCGCCCCGCTCTGCTCTGAGTGCCGACACCACCCCACACCCCACCCATCCTTTAGTCGTACCGTAGGGTGGTCTCGGCTCTTTCTTGTATGACTGATGGGTAAGGATCGAAGAGGAAGATAATTGATTGAAACGATACCGGTACAAATGAAGACCGAGGACCGACGAATGATTATTATGAATACCTCTAAAATACGTATATGTTGTATCACTTGTACATCCTCTTGGAAATCGGAATGACTCTGAGGTCAAAAATTGTTCTTAACACATTTGGATTGTCATAAAAATAATCCATTCTCATGGATTACGGTTTAATTGATAAGAAACGTTTATAACGGGATTATAACGGTGTTACAAATACTCATAATCAGACGTTGGTAAATTAACTTGTAATAAAGACTATGTACTAGAGGGAAGTAGAGAGAGAGAGTTTGCCGTCACGAACCCAGTGGACAACGTGGATATTCGATATCGAGGAAAACCGGATGCACCCATTTGGGAAGCCTAGCTCGAATATAAACAGATTCATCGAACGCGGAAAGGCTAAATTTAATCGACCCCATTTCGATAAACGTCGATCCCATTTCGAGCTACGAGAAAAAGGACTGGAACGCATTCCGGCAGGAGGAGAATCATCACCTGCTTCCGGTGGATTTCTGGCAGATCATTGAGACTGAACAGATAACTATGATCAAAAAACTTTTTACTGCAACTATAAAAACATAGTTTTTAAGTGTAATAAATTTAGTCTACTGTAAACTTAGTGCTGGTTTAAATGAAAGAGTGGACATGTTTTCTGTTAAAGTACGAACCTGGTTGTGTAGTATGACGTGAACTAACAAATAATGGAGCGGAGAACGTTTTAAAAACCACTCCCCGGTACAAAAGTTCAATTTCGAGGTCTGTACGACGGGGGACAGTTTATCTGAGGCCTGTCTCATCGCGATTTACCGCGACAGCGAAAGGGCATTCGGATGGCATTGTGTGCTGCGACAAAGGCGTCATTTATAACCTGGCGTAATGGAAATCCGCGCGCTTTATATCCAATGATCATAGCCTATGTGATTCATTTAGGACTTCAGAGCCGGGTCTCGCTCGTATCGCATTTTACCGCGGGTCAATCTCCGCAGTATTGAGCACAGTTTGGGTCAGCTATTGTTCTAGCGCTGCTTCCACTTCAGCCCGCACTTTATTGAATGTCACAAGATATTATTCGCCATAGGTGGATCGAGATATTGTTCAGCGAATGAAGAGACTTTTCTTGACATTTCTGAAATTCTCGTCTCATTTTCATGATTCACGACAAAGCAACGGGTACCCTGAACCCGTAATCAATAAATTGAAATAAACGAGAAAATAATTGTCTTCGAAATTACATAAGCTCGCACATGTCTCATTTGTAAATAGACTAATGAATTAAAAATTATAGAGAAATCAGGACGCGCGTTCATACACATAATGCCAGACATTTCTGTAATTTTGTATCGCGGCCTCCGGAAACTAAAGTTCTTCGAATTCGAACCCAGCAGTATTTTCGGGTAGAGGGATACGTCTCGGGGCTATTTGAATATAATCAATTATAAAATCGAATGAATTATGAAGTCAGGAACTGGGTCGCGAGGCGTCCAAAGTTTCGAAAAAAGTTGGGTAGAATTCAGGCCGAAAGTAAGGGAACGGCCGGAGCAGATATCAATCAGGAATCCATTTGTCCCTTGTAGGAGAGCAGAAGGTGTACTTCTCTCCTAAAGGAAAAGAAGTCGGCCGAAGTGAAATTTAGAGTTTCCAATTCACCGCGGTTCACTCAGTCGGATACCACCCGATGAACCGATCCGCGCTTCATTAATCATCTCCACCGCTCGAAAAAAAAGATATTTAGGGGGCCTTAAATTCTGGAGTACGTTTCAAGTGCAAGAGAATATTTTTCTCTTTATTGCCTGTTCTTAAATGGAAACATAAATTAATTATGGGGAATCGGATTTTAATTGCGATTTAATTCTTGATTTAAAACTGTCAGAAACATTTTTCTGCGTGTTTCCCACATTATTTATCTTCGTCATATTTCGCGATATTTCCTTGTATTTTTCAACACACCGTTCTACCGTAAGTTCTGTGCTACAAGATTATGTATTATTAAGTTAGATGTTGCCGAGGGATAGCCCTAATCCCTTTAGTCATCGTTTCCCTGCTACAACTTAAATTTGTAAATACACGGGGTCAGACCTTATACGAAGGCTGGCCCGAATAAAGGAGTCATCCCGGTTTGCATCTTACTGTAGTATGTACCTGTATTTACTAGTTCTAATTTTTAACTACACTTAAGACATAATTGAATCGTATAATTTACACGATTCAGTAAAGAATTTCAATAAAAATTAAATAAATACCGTGCGGTGGTGTGAAAAATTCTGTTGTATCAAGTAATAGCCAATCAATCAAGTAATAGTTCTACTCGCCTAATTCTTATACATAATTCTATTAAGAACTCAATTCATCTAGTGCAGTATACTTCCATAAATTGAAGTTGTTAGTAAATAAGCGTTTTTTATGTTCTGTCGGCTTAAGTTATTTAACTTAGTTATCTTCTTTCTCTGCTGCGAACTGAAGAAAGTGTGACTTTGACTAACCAAGTTACACAAAATTCCTCCGTCCCTATTAAATTCACGATAGATTTCGATGCTTAAACCTATTTGGGAGCCTATCAAAAGCACCTGCCAGGTTTATAAACTCTTCCTCTCCCTTTTTGAGCCTTTAAATAAGCCATTAAAACTTCAATTTTCCGCTTGTCTCGACCGCCTCCGTACCGCCCACCTTCCCGGTTATAAACTGTTTATGGATGAACTTCATTTTCTTCCAAGTGCACGTAGTCTCCGGGAATAATAAGCCGGGCACTTAATGGAAGCCGCGAAATTAATTCAGACGCGGCTAACCCGACTGTCCGCTCGTTTGAAGCCGGCTTTCAACGCGTCCCCAAGTGTCCAAGTTCTGCGCTCAAAACTCTTTAAAATAAGAGGACACTGTCTGTTTTAGGTCTGCATTAGTTTTATTATCAGCAGGAGGTAATACAAAATTAGAATTAATAATGAACTGTAGTGATAATAATGAAATGTATAATTCCAAAGTAAATATATAAAGTACGAATATTACGAACTTACGAGTAAGAATTATAAACTTATTTAAGTACTCGCAATTTGAATGCCTACAGTTACATTGTAAAAAAGTATAATACCGCAGTGGTTAGTTTCCAAGTATTAAAAACTGAAGTATTAATTTTGAGCACCTTATTTCATGAAACAATGACCCTTTAATACGCGATATTGAATATTTTTCATATCGATATAATTTTTATTACCTTTCGCTGCTTCCCTCTGCGGACGGCTCAAAGCCTCTCACGCATGACTTCACCGCAGTTATCGGCAAATACTTTTTAATAAAACAGGCTCGTACGAAGGCAACTCACCGTACGAAAGGTATAAAAGGCTATCACATTTTAATATAATATTTCGTGTGTATTTAAAAAATAGTGTCCAATCCACCATTTATATATCACAACGTAGAAATTCGTAAGTGAATAAGTGTTTATTTATATTAAAACAGTGATTAGGTCTCTCATTCGTAGATATAGAATTCATATATTGTCCGAAGTTGTATTATTTGTAGGCATGCATATAAATTCTAAAATATCGAAATCAATGCTGTAATAATCGTTTTCAAGTAACGTTCCTGGCACTGATCTCACATTGACCTATAATGGGGGTGAAAGTATCAATGGACAAGTTAATAGTCGTCTATAGTGGTAAAAAGCGAAATTGTTCGATCTTGTCGAATGTAACGGCAAGGTTGAACGCAATGGCTTAGGGTAGCCCGTCCCCCTGAGGGAGACGTTAAACGCTTTCGTCCAATCCAATACTCCGTTTTGCCGGCGAATTTTCCCCCGCCGAAAGCCCCGCCGGGGAAAACAATATTTCATCGGAGGGCAGAACAGAGGCCCAGCACACGCATGACTTGGCGTATATCGCCGCGGAAAATTCCCCTTTAATAAAACCGGCGGTTAGGAGCCGGCCACGAAACAAACAATCGGCGGCTTATCCGGCGAAGGAGCCGGCCGAGCGTGAAATCCGCCCGCCCCTCCCAAACTCCGTGCACCACCTCTGCACGAGGGCTCCCATATTTTGTAGCCCTCCCATTTACAATCCCTAAGGCCCACCCTCGACTAATTTACTACTAATTGATACTGGCCGATTGTTGGACAATTAACGGAAGCCCTATCGACCGAACTTAATTTGAAACGGTTAACTCGTGAGAGCGTTCGCAGCGGAGCGATACACCCTTCGAAATTACCTTAGACCCAATCCCTGAAATATAATTCAAGCTTCAGTAACTACTTTAATCTCATTTTTCTCAGGTAATATTTTAGTTTTTGTTCTGAGAATACTACATCTTAAAGCCAATCATTGGCTAGGTTACCATGGTTAGATAGTAAGTACTGGGAAGGAGTAGCGTGCTAAACGTTCCACCGTAGGTAAGGCTTTTAATACGGTCAATTTAAAAATGTGGAGCAACTGTTAATGATAAACTCGATAGAATTACTGTTTAAACTTAATATTTCGATATGTATTCTCAATTTTTAAGCCATCGATTTTTCTTTCTGTTTTATTTTCGGGAATATATTTCGTTATAATGTGAGGGTAAGCGATGACAGGAACCGGGTCCTAAATGGTTGTATCTAAAGCGTGAGGCGGAGAAAGTCGCCTCCGGGGTAGAGGGCCTTAACAGGTTCCCCTTGTTCCTGTCTTCTCGGCCTACCCCTAACCCCCTACCCATTCCGTAAAAAGCCCATCCAACAAGAATATTTACTTTGGTCCATCTCTTAACTTCTCTTTTCCCCCTTCTTCTTCTTCTGGTTTTCTTCTGTTTTCTCCTACATTCGCACTCTACTCCTTCTTTTTTTTGTTTTAGGAAGTCGCCCAACTTGAGTCGCGTTTTCGAAGAACTATTCACTTGTTGTGGGACGAAGGGTGTGAAATAATTTTGTAGTTTCTCCGGCTGGAATTTTCTCCTCGGTTTTGTTTGCCCCGCGTAACGAATTGAATTGTTCGCAGGAAATTGGAAGTCCTTCGAAGGAATCGAAGGAAGTTTCACCATGTTTGGTATTCTGATATGCTTGTCTGTCGGTGCTTATTTATTTAGTCACGCAGCTCTTTTTTTACACAATCATATTAAAAGTTGCAAGGGACCAACTCACGTGCAGATCGGTTTAACAGTTATCCGAATGGAAAATTCGGAATTTTTCAATGTTGCCACCTGATAAGAAGAAGAAATTCTTTATATAACCCCATTCCAAAATTGATACGATTTCGTACGATGAGCAAAGTTGTTCCGTTTTTTTCGGAATTGCGGAACGAATAAATGGACCGGCCATAAAAAGAGCCCATAACTTTTATCCTGGCTCCGGCGAAAAGAGACGAAATCGCTGTTTCGTCGAATTCAAGACGTCGAATTCTGTTTGCCTTTTCAATATTCCCCTCTTCGCCTTTCACTCCATGCCGATGCTTCCCGTTCGCTGTCTCGGATTTAATTTTTTTGACATTCCCATGTTTCTAAGCCCAGCGAGTTGAAACACACAGCATGGAAAACTCTGCTCGTAAATTAAATTGCATTAAATATATTCCTCTTTAATAAGGTTTTTATTTACCGTAATAATATTACGATATAACATCTTATTAATATTATTATATTAGTAATAATATTAATAAGAATTAATATTATTACTCTTTATATTTTGTAGAAACAGTTCGTATGGGTGAACCTTGGGCCATTTTATTTATTTATTAATGATTTCGAAATTTGTATGAAGCATAGCAATATTGATGGATACAGTCCGTACCCAGTTCTTTTATACCAGTAATATATGTAGTAATAATTCAAAGGAGCATTACTCAATGGGATGTAGGCTCGGGACGGAATGAGCAAAAGCTTTATTTGCATACGAATGGATGTGCGGCTACCGAACGTGGAGCAGGTTCCCACCGTGGACGGGGGAGTCACCGCCGGTAATTCAAATCGCAGGACTCACATCGGGGAAAGGGGATCGTATTTCACGACTTTTATCGCTTCGTTTAATTTATTAGTTTTGCCCTTTGTCCGTTCTAAAACGACATACGCATCAATCCAGCCCCAGGGTCCGTTTAGCCTGTCGTCGGAGGTTTTATTGTCCGTCCCAGTTTAATGCGGTCGTTAATGAGTCGGCCCCTAAGAGATTCATTATCCGGACTTGGGTGGAGGGGCGTTCCAATCGGCAAATATCCCAGAGCTCTATTATAATATCGTGATAAACAAGGCGATAAATTCGCAAAGTCCGTACCCCACCATACTTCCGAGTGTTTAGGTCAAGAAATAGGTTCAGATCGGGCCCAATGGAAGTAATAAGTCTTATAGCTCTTAATAAACCAACGAATACTAAATAAACCCCTCATTTAGCGATATCTTTCGGTACACTTGTGCATCAGACTCATGAAACATCGAATGATAGGTATCTGAGTTTAGGTAGTGAGAGCCGAAACATATCTGCATTGGAAACTGATAACCGAATTACGAGCGTAAATCGACCGATGAAACACGGAAAAAACCCAAAGAAAATACATTGGCGTAACCGAGATCCAGTTTGATTATGCCTCACGGTTAAGCTGTCGGATTAGCGTGGCAAATTAATCAGAAGTGTAATATAAATGTCATGAGGCGGCACTGTTTGCAATAAGAAAAATATAGCAATGACCGGGGAGGATAGTTAAATCGAAGACCCTCGTTCTTTAAGAATGTCGTCTAATTTTAGAATTTTCCTCAAAAGCAACATTTCCTGTTTGCGGAAAACACTTATCCAAGTTTGAAGTAGGGTTTCGCTAAGCGGGGAAACAACTATAAAAAAAGATCGTACGGCGGTGAATCACAGACCGTCAACTAGTTTTATGAAGAAACTGCTATAAAATTATGCTGATGATGGAACCGCATTTTATGCCCCTCCCCCACGAACTTGAGCGATAGAAATGGTTACGGCCGACCGAGGATTTAAAATATCATATCTACGTCAATAACAATCTTCTAAAGGGTTAAAAGTACATTGACCTGCTGGGCAAATACAGAAAAACTTTCATTTTTTAAATGTCATTATTATAGGTAATTTGTTCGAAAGAAATACTTAATTTTCACTATTTTTAACGTCTACTCACTATTTTTAAGAGGTTCATATTTACTGACTTGATGGTCAATCAGTAGAAAGCACTTAACTCACCGTTGCCTATGAGATTTTTTCACAAATATTTATTACTGCTTAATTTAAATTACTTTTGTTCTAATTCACCATGACAAGATCACGATTATCACGATTCTTCATAACAGAGTACCACTTCGGCCATTGACTAGTAGAATTGTTGGGATGCGGTTTATTATTATTATGTTAATATTTGCAGTATTCAGTAAATTTAAACATCATATTAGCGATCTCAGAAGAATTAATGTTATGAAAATGTGAACAGGAACTGTTCCATCGGGATTTGATTTCACTCGGGCCAGTGATTAAGAAGACACGATCAAATCCGAACGATTGTTTTCATAAAATAAGGTTCAATTTTTTTTTAATTTTCACGCTCACAGAAAAGTGTTCGGGCTGGACGGGATCTTAAGCGTACGGCGCCATTATTATTCGGTCGGTTCTGCATTCAGCTCGTTAATGCCGGCAAGAAGTTTGCTTCTATGAGCGCGCCTTAACGAACTTCGTCCGTCTTCCTAAAGAAAAAACCGCGGAAAATTAAATGAAGGCGTTTGAATTTTAAAACCGACTCGAATTCAGGTTAATTAAAGAGTCCGCTCGGGGGAACTCCTGATGACTAGCCCGGAAACGTGGTTCTTGTACCCGCCCCCCGTTCCTTCTCTCGCTATCTCCAGTTATTTATTCCGGATTGATCGAAATTCAATTTTAAGCAATTTATTTACACAATGGGTTTCCATGATATTCAAGTACGGGAGACAGGTATGTTAATGTTTTCGGGTCGGCGTTATTTGTGGAATATAAAGAACAGTTTTGATTGAACCGCAAAGACGAAACGTAATACTTGCAGATCTGAGAAAAAACGAAATGAGCGGTTCGAGTATTGTTTGAAGGCGTTTATTTAATTGGTTACAGCCAACAAAGGCCTACGCTATGGAAATCAGCCCTTTGACGCCTGCTCCTTTCGCTTCAAAGTTGTTTCTATCAATTTATTCTTCTTTGCGCGAGTTGGAAACAGTTCGGGTTGATCTATGTTCCGGAGTTTTGGCAATACTCTCCGTTCGGTTCGGCCGCAGTCTCTTTCGGCTGTGTTCATTCGGCACATTCCCGCCGCGAAATTTTCTTCGCATATCAGAATAGATTTCGTCCTAGGGCTTTAAACCGAATCGGCCTGCACGCTATTTACGAATATGCTAACACACATACATATGATTACACCACTGAGATTTAATAACATGACGGATCGATAATCGATACCGATCGATTTCTTTAAACTCCTAAAATGGTGTATTCTAAATTACCCTACCCGGGAAAATAAAACTTTCCCGCAAAATTTCGATTATCCCCGGCAATAAAGTACCTAGAAATGAAATGAGATTGATGGTTAGATTAAATCAATAAATTAAAATTTATATTAATATCATTTAAAAAAGTATAATTACGGTTTTCGCCATCAATGTAGGTATTAGTAGTATTTGAAAATTGTATTTTACTTCTAAAAGGTGATTCATCCGAGCTTTTAGTACAACTTGTTTTTCTGCAATCCCCTTCGCTCGAACGGGAAAATAGAGACTGAGAGTCTGAGTATATAGAGAGCCGTTCAGCCTTTGGCTGGAACGTATATCATTGCAAGCGCAAACAACAATTAGGCCTTCGGTCCCTGAACTTTGTACCAAATTCACGGCCCTTTAAATTCGCAATGTACGATCAAATTTAGTCCGGCAAAATATAGAAATTCTCTATTTCAAAATTAAGCGTTTAAACCTGTCCTGTACACGATATAGGTTCAAAGTGGCGGCGCCGAGGATATTTCTGGCTCGATCGCGATGCGGAAGTGCATTGGTAAATTGAAACTAATTAAAAACTACTTGAAATCAAGTACGGTACAAGGTCAATTCCCGCTGCAATTTCAATTGATTACGAAATCCGTAACCTCCTTAATTATGACAGTATCAGTGCAAGACCGAAGGACGGACAGATGTATGCATCTTATTATACCGAATCTGCCTTGTCACTGTTGCACAGTCACACTATTGTTGGACACTATATACCTGAAGGGGTTCGACTCCAAACTGCTAATGCATTCAGACATTTGACGGGCCATGTTTGTTTACCATTTCTGCAGTAGTAGTAGTGTATAGTAAATATGCCAATTTAAGCAAGATATATGGCATCGTATATACGTTATATTCTCGATTAATGAAGACGATTAAGCAGCGTTTCGACGGTAAACCCAACCGTCCTCCTCGGGCACTAATCATTCCTCAAATGACTGCAATATTTATATTTTTTATGTGACTGACAAGGCCGAAGGAAGCTATATGAATAAGTTTCATAACCGGTCACAGAGCTTCTGTAACCCGTTGTAATAGTATTAAACTCAACGAAACTATTTATTTTATACTCTAACGTAAACCTGAAGGTTTTATCTCATCGGTTTTCTGTGGAATCAAACCGAACCGTTGACGAGAATTCCGGGAGTCTGACAGTTTCATTAAATTCGAAACCGGGTTCGTTTGAACTTCCGGTTTTTAGACATTATCAATTATTGAGGCCACAATTACGTCTGCTGGACCCAAAGGAAGACTCGAGTGAGCGGGGGGGGGCTTATCGTCATAAATTCGTGAAATTTAATCTGGATTTAATCATCGGGGCCCGTCGAGATTAAAAATATGAAACCACTTTTAAATTAAATCAAAGGGAGGGGGGACCTTCCTTTGTAAAAGGAGGTAACGAGATTTTCAGCCGCGGGTCTAGGCGAACCGCCGCGTTTTTAATTTGAACTGCCCCGCTACCCCAGGGATCCCAGAAGAGAAACAAACCCACCGACATGAGAAAAAACCAAGATGTGCCACTTTTGAAACGCTCAATTATGAAATATAATTTTACGAAAATATTTATTACGGACAATAATCCAAATCAAAAGTTTCGTGTCCTTACGATTTGAAGGATGATGCGCTATGATAAGTTCATATCGCAAATATGAACTTATGAAAAATGAAAATAAACTAATACAACATTATTACATTGAAATAGCTTATGCATGGAAATATGACGAGCTACCACGGCAGTTGTTTCCTATTGTCATTTCGAAAGGATCGAAATAATTTTAAAAATTTAAATTATCTCTAGATACGGTTTTTTTTAATTTAAAACTCGGTCGTGTGATTCCGATTCATATTTTATATTCGGGTATAATGTGCAGTTATTGGTCAGGAGATTGTCGAATTATTCGTGCAGCGAATGCACCACTGCAGAACATCACTAAGTACCATACCCCAGTTCCATCGTAATTCCACTTCACCAGTAATGGATACTCTGAACTACCTCCGACAGAATGGCTGATGGCTGGATTAGACGCCATCGAGAGGACGGGCAATCTGTGTAACGCAGAAACTAGTATAACGCCTCCTATTCAAATACTAGGAATATATCAGTATAAGCAATAGTAATACATCAGGGACGAAAAAGGCACTAGCCAAGTCGGTACAGAAGAGAACTCTAAATATTAAACAGTTACCAATTTAACGCGTTAAAATAGAAGACAGTAATATTAGAGCTCAAATATTTAATAGAATCTACAGGTTTCTTGCCCCCAAAGTTTAAAAAGAACTGTTTCTGGGAATTCCAAAGGCCCCCCTCCAAGTATGGCGCAACGTTCGGCCTTGCGCGAGGCAGGAAAAATCTTTATTAAGGCGTAATCGGTCCCGCAAGTCCATGTCAGCCAGCAGTTAACAGCGCGGAAACATTTTCCCCCGAGACCCCCGGGGCTGACTAGCGCCGTCCTAAAAACGAAACGCCGAAGGTTTCACTTAAATACGGTCGAAATTTATTTTACATTGGTCCCCAGTCAAGAATTAACCCAGTTTTTTAACCATTCAAATATGGAGTAACTGATAGTCTTCCATTCGCCACGAATACGGGTCGTCTGTCTAAGGTATTTAACGGGCTAGTAAAAGGACCGACTGAATATTTCATCCTCGTAATCGATGCCGAAGACACCACTTAGATAATGACGGAATGCTACAGAGTATGGGGGTAACCTGAGATGGGCCAAAGTCAGAAGATGTATACACGTATACATATTTATATATATTATATATATTTATATATATTACATATAATGAAATAATGGTAGATGGGTGGCATATTATTTGACATAACACTTTTAATACTTTAATGTTTTACATTTTGAGCATTTATTTCACAAAAACAAAACCGATCGCTCGCCCCTATTCTTAGGTGCCTCAACATTACAGGATGCTAAGAAATGGCTATTTAGACTGGAGAGCAGTTATTGAGTGATGGAAATTTTATATTATGGAAATTGTACCAATTGTTGTCTTAACGATGACTGAGGGTTGTTTATGATTTACTCTGGTTATTACGTTGGACGATATATAAAAAGTACCGTTTTCGCGCAACTCCTGTCGGTGTCCCGGTTTCGAGAAAAAGACGAGGTCATCCTTGCAACATTAACTTGTTGTAGGGGGGCGGTCAATAAGACTTGCGGCTGGCCAACTTGAATAATTGAGAGCGGGGTGACACCAAGATGGCCACTGCCCGCACTCAGGCAACCCGGTAACGGGATGGACAATAAGTGAAAGAACTCGAGTGGACAGCTTTTAAAAATTCATTCGGGCCCAGAACCAAAATTTTCGGTACCCAGATCGGACCTGTCCGCGTTAAAATCCCACTTTTCCGACGGGCAGCCGCCAATATTTGGATGGATATTTTTTCTCCAACAGTCGGCTACCACTGTACGATTGTTAAGTAAAGATTATACTTTCTATAATTTAGCGAGAAAATTCCAGGAATAAAGCCATTAGCAACCGATCATTAGAAAGCGGGGTGTATTCAGCTTGTTTTGGCTCTATCGAGTTCAAGGTGGTCGGTTGTACCTATAATTAAATTCCAGTCTACTCGGGGATCAAACCCAAAACCCGTAATAACAATAATGTTTATTTCACATTACAGTATACTGCACACAATGCAGTATATATATACCGTGAATTCATTATCTGAGGGGATGTAGATGTGTTTGCATATGGCGTATTTGGGAATAAACCCGAGAATGCCAAGAAAGACTTCGGTTGGGACTTTTCGCTGATGTTTTTTTTTGACTTGTTGCTTCGGAGCAGTATGATAAAGGTGTAAATAATACAATAATAATTGCAAAAGCGAAAAAACGCGGTCGCCGGAAGGTTTCGTCGGAAAATATATAGCGTCTTGTTGGAACAGTCCCGAACTGCAAGTTAATTAAATTCGGACAAAGGCCACAGATGACGCATTAACATGCGTCATCCTTATGGAGCATTCAAAGCCAAGAGGCGAACAACACTCTTAAGCTCGGCCCAACACAGAAAATATACAGGAGATAAAATTCCCTCAAAAAGGGTCATCAAATTCCATCAAAAAGGTGAAAATCATAATTTAATTTCACCTTCAGAATTTCAAACGAAATATTTAATACATTTATACACAATATGGACAAAGACTAATTAGTGAACATATCAACATTCCAAATATTAACGTTATTGTTTAAAAAAAATAACATCTCTTGTACTTCTTTGGTCGTTATTACAAGTGTTCCTGAATTTATCGTACGAGTTGAGTTTAATACAAAAACATGATGATTAAGCACCATTCCTCTTTCAATGACTACCTTATGGGCCAGTAACAGAAAAACTCGTGACTGTTAATATAAAAATTGTTTCGATGTAATTACAATAATTTACAGTGTTCACTTCTAAAGCACTAATAGTACATTGATAGTATTGTCGAGAATTTACCTTTAAAAATTTGTGCCGTAGGCGAACGCCCATCAGCTAACGCTTAAGCGCTAGCCAAACCGAAATGGCGAGAGTGATAATGCAATTAAGGTTTATTAAAACGGGATAGAAAACTCGGAATATTACGAAAGCAGTGTTAACGCCTCAATTGTGGCGACCTAGATAGCAAGGGCTTACAGCGGGTAGGTTATTCGTGGTTTGGGGGGGGGCAGGGAGGTTACCTTCGATCCGAATTCGATTATCGCCCGCCAACAATTAAAACCAACTTCACTTACAACAATTGAGTTTCCCTGCAACGACAGCGACCGGTTTCAGGACAATGCGAAAGAATGTTGCTCATCCGCCGAAAATTAAATTCCAATTAAACTCCAGTTGTTCTGTTCGTCGGGGCATGTTTTGATTGCTGTGCTAATTTTAATTCGGCTAGTAATTTTAATTTAATTTTTGATACCCGTTAAACATTTAGATTATAAGTTTTTTAGCTTCTATTATAGAAATTAGTTACTATTTAATGGCATCATTCGAGTTTCTTCTTCAATGGCCCTACGGAATTTAGTTAGCCCTTCTGCCCCCGTACAACTTTGTTACCGAATGTGTAGCTTTGATAAATTGTCATTGAACACTACTAGATGTTGGACGGGTCGGACTGGAGGCTGATGGACCGATGCTGTGGAACAGGGCGGCGTGTCAGCCGAATGACGTATCGGACCCCATCCCCGTGTCAATTACCTGATACGCTGTACGCGAATCGGCCACTGCAATTAATCGCATCGTCCCTGCTCTCTTCGAATCGCAAACGAGAGATGAAAATTTTATAGATTAATATTTACGGAGGCAAATTGATGGAGTGGCTATTGAGTTCTGGGAATTTAGGCATACTAAAACAAACACTACCGATTATAAGTAAATTGTTTATAGGTCAGTTGCATGGTACAAAATTTTGTATTCCCCGAGTTGAAACCGGAATACGGGGCGACGTCCAGAATCTGGGACTGTCTTTTTCGTGGCACGAGCACGACCACGATAGTTGGGATCCGCCTCTTCGGAAAACGCTTCTGTGTATTTAGGAATTACCGGGAATGCGATCGCGTTACACCGAGTTCGGACCTTATCTGAAAATTTCCTGGTAAATGAAAAAGAAAAGAACAACAAGGAAAACTAGAGCGGAGTCATTATCACGCAATATTTTCGGGGCGTCGTTTCTCGGCCCGGTTCTCCCGTTAATAAAAATTTGTAACAGAAAATCCGGCGGTTATTATGCTGGGTCTTATTACGTATTCGTTGTTTCCGGTGGCGGAAATTATTTCTCGATTCCGGGCCCGAACACAAGAAACGTTGTTCGATACTTTCCCATGAATACAGAAATACGAAAGTTGAAAAGTCTTTCTGATATTAATTCGCGATGAACAATGAGTTCCAAAATTAGTTGAAGCCTTGCGTTAAGAAACACCGATGGCAGTGTACCCTGCGGGATTTTGTATCAGTTTCGAATCCTGGCTCCGGTTTCAATTCCCAACCCAACCTTAAGGATCTCAACAAAAGGCAAAGGTTCAAGTTATTTATATTATACAGTTCTAAAAGAACTCTAAGAAGTTTAAAAATTCGCTGACCGTGGTGAATCATTTTGCGTATTTATATAAGCGAATCTATCATGCTGGCCTTCAGGCTTTCAGGTTCGATCCTACAATCCGGTCTTATAAAATATAGTCTTTCCCATGTATTTTACATTATGGAAAACTTTTCACGCGGAGAACACTTCCCGAGGAAATTGCGAAAGTGAGATTTCCAAACAATTTATAGTCATTCACAAATTTATCCGAGAATGAATAATTTATTCGTGTATCGGAACTCGAACGCCAGTTTAAGTAAGGGAGGAAGGAAAGGGGACGGTTCCTGTTGGAAGGGGAGGTTTCCGGGACAGTTTCCAAGCGTAGTAAATCGCGGCCTCCTCGAATTTCTGCCGGCGGCCTCCGTCTCGGCCTGTAATTTCTTACCGCTATAGGAGGAAATAAAATTTTTTACACCGCTCGTTTCTTGGCTTTTACAGGTTACCACCCCCAACATTTATTTATGGTTTATAATAGTCCGAATGTCTCCCCGATCATGCACCTTTCTTGTTCCTGAAATCTTTGTTCGTGAACAAACTTTATGTACGGGGAACAAACAAGCGACAGGAGATAATAATCGTACGAAAGATAATTGAGAATTTCGTATATTTTTATTGCGTTTAATATTTCTTCAGTGGCGAAGATTAAATAGAACCGCGGACAAGGGATAATTTGTGCGAACTCAGTTCAGTAATTTCTCTTAATAAAAACCCTATTCTATGGTTTTCTTCTGTGGCGTGAATTTATTCGATGAATAAAGGTCGAAACGGGAAAAAAATGAAAGATCGCGCCGCAAATTTGTTAGGGGAATTAACACTTGGAAGGAGGGAGAACGGGAATGCGGTTCGGATTCAATGAACGCCGCCGCCAGTGGGCGGAATGGGGGCCAATAAGTTTTATAGGGAGGGAGGTCGACCGAAACCGGATGAAAAATAAGCCCGGCCGTGGCTACATGACGCCGTCGAGGCCGAATCATTTGCCGGCCACGACATCAACTCCAGGATTTATAGCGAATCTCCGAGAAAACTGTCCCCCCTCCCATCAACCCGCGTCGTACAATTGATTCAACCGTCAATTGAACCCCTCCCGACCGGCGTTCAGGCTAAACGCGACGCTCTGGAGCATTGCGGGTTGCCTACGTCCCAGCGCCCGAATTGGACCTTCTGTTCATAACGGTAGCGGCCGCTCCTGAATTGTTAGTATAACGCCTTACTGCCATTGAAATATTACTTATCAGACAAAATTATTAGGATATTACAATTTTTAAATAATTGACCGTTAATCGCATAGTCTACGAGATCGGACGTCATAAGAAAATATCGAAGTATTTAAAGCATCTCGTTTATTTAGGCAGAACGTTCATAATAACTAATAATAAGGGGAAACATTTCGTTCTACAATAATCTTAATAGAAAAATATTTGAAGAGTAGAGATCTGGTTGCTATCGGTTTGCCCGATGCGAATGGGATTTCGGGATTTTCAGGAATTCGAGAATATATTTTGGCAATTGAGCTTCAAAATATATTCTTTCGGATGTTAATTTACTATAAAATTGTTTGTACAAGTTCAAGTAAAATTTATAAGTAATCGAACCATACAGAGAAGAGTATTGAAATTAATAGAGTATAGGAACAAGATAAATTACATTAAATAATCTTTCTGTAAACAGTAGCATTGAACGAAACGACGGTGTGGTCCCTTGTCATTAGTCATAGCTTCAATATAACATAAAACAACGGGTCTAACATCGTCTCTCGATACCCAATTAGATCGCGTATTATTAAATTTTAACGTCGCTATTTTCTCGCCGAACATCAGTGCTCCGCGCGACACAATTTGCTAAACTGCTTTCGCAGACCAAGTTCAATCCGGTTTATTAATTTATGAACCCCCTCGGCGCTGAACTTCGAGGCGTTCCCACC
Source organism: Lethocerus indicus (assembly GCA_019843655.1). NCBI lineage: Eukaryota > Metazoa > Arthropoda > Insecta > Hemiptera > Belostomatidae > Lethocerus > Lethocerus indicus. The sequence continues at coordinate 17,171,186 of JACDQD010000008.1, forward strand.
TCAAAATCTGAATGTTTTACTGAATTAATTTCGTTCTGTAACTTGTGAAAATCTCAGCCGCTTCATTAACGCAGAGGCAATATAATTACTGTTAAATTATACGAACAATATACTTAATTGTTTATTAATAATTTATATCGTTACAAACTTTCATGAATCTAATGTTTTTCTTCATGGGTGATAGGAAAAAATTCATAATATCTAGTGCCTGAAACGGAATTTTCCGTAATACGGAATACGGAAGTATTTTCCTTACATTTTTTAATTCCAGTGATGAAAATCCAACGATTGTTTTCTATTAGATTTCAATCAAATTGAGGCCCAAAGCCGATACCGCAGTTCTTTATGAAATAAAAAGCCACTCACATTTATAAACAGATCACGATATTGATGTCGATGCGCGGATATCGTATTTTATATTCGTATTAAACATTGATGGAGAAAATAATTTCCCATTAGGGGTGAACTGGGACCATTAGAGGAACTAGGTGGTAGGTGATCGTGTTAAAAAGGCTTTGGCCAACCGCCCGCCATTAAATCGGCCCCCAAACACGGAATTTTCCACCAGGAAATCGCTGTCTAATAAATCTGTTCCCTACAGGTTTTAAAGACCGGTTTAATTTTAGGAGATAGAAATCTGCCATCGTACTTGAGGATCTTTTCGATACACATTAGTACACGACATAGTTGAACATGGACGAAAATAATATATCCGTCTTTATCTCCTCCGTATTAATTTAGGATTATAATAATTTGCATATTATTCATAATTAGATAATAATTTACATTAATTGATTTGGTATACTATAATAGGTATGCTTTAGCCGTTTTATTTACATTTTACGACATCGGGAACAAGTATAAAAAAATTACAGCTTAATTTTATAATTATTCATCATTTTACAACTCAGTTTCAATAATTACTTTTTCTCTTTTGTCTCATTCCCTCCTTGGATTTCGCCAGCAGTAATAACTTGGCATTTCCAAACCGCTGCAATAATTTGATGAAATCAGTTGGCAGCTGGATGTCTTTGAAATCCATGAAAATCATTACCGGTTGAATATTTCAGTTGAGTTATTTCATTTTAAACTCATAGAAAAATAATTTTGTAAAATATTAACTATAACGTTGCGTATTAATTTCCGATAAAATAATAGATATTAGAGAATGGAATTTGGCTAGGTTCCGAAAGTTTTCCAATGCCGCGGCCTTACTGAAAGGCAGTCTCGATTTCCTCGCTTCAAAAATAACTGCAGTTTATACTACCGAACGTCGACCGGCGATTTCGTTTGGAGTGAATGAACTGTCCGCGCTTCACTGCGCTATTACTGTTCATCAATTGGGGCTTTATAAATGGACTGACTGTGCTTAATTTTGGTCTGTACACTGTGCGGTACGCGCGGTCTTCTCCGCTCTCTCATTTGGCGACAGCAGGACGGCCACAGAAGGCGACGGAGGATGTCCAGGAGGAAACGCTACTATGGCGAGAAGCCGAAACCGGTGTCATAATTTGCCCCTGCGCCAGGCCATTTTCTCCGCCTCTGTTACACAGCGTAAAAGTGCAGAAGGGATTTTTCATCACAATTTTTTCGCTACCAACGACGGCGAGAAACCGAAACCGAAGCAAGAAAAAAATCAGAAAATTTAGGACAGGGAATCGCTAAATTGATTCAAACTAAACGCCTTACAAAAAAAACACATCGAGGTTTTGAATCTACGTTGGTTGAATAGAATTTGAGAATTTCTGTAGAACAATTTTAATGACTCCGGAAAAATCAGAATGTACGGCGCGTCCACCCGAGGGGGCTCTAATTGACCCCACCGAAGGCAGCGAAAATTAAATGAAATATTGAAAGGAATATTAATTCCTTCGAGATCCGATCGTTAACTTTCTTTCCTAGTTGGGACTCGAATGCAAATTGAAAAGACAATATCTCAATTCTTCATTAATTAATTAAGTCCGAAAAGGAAATAGTTGCTAGTGGAATAAGTAACAGAGATCGGCCGATAAAAAACAAGTTAACTGAATTTCAGGGCGTTGGCAACTTTATTGAAAATTCTACCCGTTTAATTAACTGACTTTTATGCGTTATATCGCGTGTTTCATACTGTAATCGACGATATCTCTTTTATAAGAAGTTGTGAAGGGAGGTGTAAATTATGAGGTCTAATGACCAACATGAATGTCCGAGACTACGATTCAAGTCTCTTCTATCCAACTTTTGTCTCGACATTTTATACTGATCGCACACATTTTCGATTACTTACAATAATTATTGCACTATTTGTCATTAGATCTCTAGCGCAACATTCGTTCTTAAATTTTTCATAGCGGTAATATAATGTAGGTAAAACGAAAGCGTCCCAAAAACCATTCATTTCCCGAACCGATTTCCGGTTTTATGGAGAAAAAAAGGGACGCGGCTACTCCCGGATATATTTTCAAGGGACCGTTAAAACCTGTAAGAGGTTGCGTAACGCTGCTACCTCGACAGTCGGTGAAAATTTATTACGCGAAATTGCACTCCCGAAAGTTTTTTTTACCCCCTTTTCATTTTTGGAGCCGCCGAAACTGGATCGAATTATAGAGCCCTCGAGCCGGCCCGAAGATGATCTCACTGGCGTCTCCGCAATTCGGGGGGGGGGGGCTTCTGGGTTTTTCTTAGGTTCGGTGCCGAAAAACAGCCGAGGTCGGTTGTTTTCTTTTTTTGACCCCTTGTATTTTAGTCCGAGAGGGATAGATAGAAGACAGTCGAGGTCCGAAATAGAAACTTGAATTATTCGAAGAGCGTCTGGTCTCCCCCGCCGCTCTTAAACTTTCAAGAGTGCGAATGCCCTCCGGATTTATCTCCGGGGTGGCCAAAAAAAAGGCCTCGCCTTGCGATCTGTCCGTTTAGCCGTTTTCTGAAAATACCGAAAACAAAAAATCGCTTTTGATCGTAAAGTCAAATTAACGCGAGTAAGGGTATTCATTATCTCTTGGCCCTTGACAGAGAGCCCTTTCAAATTCCGCGACAACACTTACATACTAATTAGTTCGCTCAAAAAATTAATATTCGACACTTTTTCGTACTCTTACTTGTTCTACAAAATTCTCAACCGAGAAGTATATATTTTGATGTAATATTCTCCGCGGAGCTGTAGTTTTTCGACTTCACTTACTCTTCCGTAGTAGCAGACGTATTATAAAAAACTGAAAATATAGAAAACTCAAATTCTTGTCAAAGAAATTCTTGCTCTGGCTCGTCAAAGAAATGTTCGGTTCCCGCCAACGGTCAGCACTATCGGGAGACCCACTCCCAAACTCGCTTAGGTGATACCGACGGTGGCGGTAAGCCCAAACAATTAGCCAAGAACCTGGAGGTTTCACCTGAGGTGTGGTTCGGCATTTATTTCGTTATTACCCATTTAAAAATTACAAAAAACCTATCTGGCGCGAGACAGGTAGAAAAATGTTGCGGTTACTCTGGAGTGGACGGTAATTCTAGCCACTCTATGACAGTATCATTGAATGATTCCAATAAGCCGCATTTCGAAGATTAGTCTTAATCCAAACGTTCAAAAATTGTTAAACGTTATTCTGAGAAAACGCGAAATTCCGATTTGAAAGTCGGGCCGATTTGAGTTCGTCTCCGATTGGAAGCGGAGGGAACCGTCCATTCTTGGATTGGTGTTTGAAATGAAAAAGTTGGCGATCGCGTTAACACCGGGGTAAAATTTCATTATTATTTAATTACGTGAAACCGTACATTTTTTTTATGAGCAAGGATGGCCGGTGTCGATTATTTCAACGCGGGGGTTGAAGTAAGCGTAAGAAAATTCAAACGACTTTGTTAAATTGATATCGTAAACTTATTACAAATATCAACGTTTATATAAATATTCTCAATCTCAAGTTAGACCAGTATACCGTGCTTAAGAATAATAAGCATCCTTGTTTGTGTCGATTTTCTCCCAAATTGGTAGTTTACACGGGAGTTAAACCTACCTGAAAGCCATGGCGGACGGTCGGTAGCTCTGGTGGTGAGGGCCGGGTGGGAGAGGAAGAACTTCACTTCACTGAACGGAACGGAGGGTCATCACCGGTCGAGTGGTTGGTCTAAGCTCTAAGGTCTAAGTTCTAAGCTGTGTGTCCGGCGGTCATAGCCGAGTGTATCGGTCGAGTCACGGGCCGACACTGGCCGGCGGGGCCCGCCCGATGACTTCACTCCCCCACTACGGACCCCGCCCGCTACCGCAGGGCGCATACACCCGACACAACCCGTTCATCTCCCGCCACCGGTTCCTTCACCTTTTCGCGCTTCCTCCCAGTGTCGGCACTAGGAAGAAAGACACCGCTTTCGGCACCTACAAGACCTCAAGTACTAGCAGGTCACCGATATAGTTTCGGAGCCCTTCTTGAAGCTTCTTTTTTCGAATTCCGCGTGGAAGGAATAGTCTCTCAGGTTCCCACATTAAATGCTCTTCGACATCTCAGAAGTTGTCACCCCTTCTTACTGAAATTTTGCGTTCCGGACGTGAAATACTCGCAGAAGACGGGAAAACCCTAAAGACCTACCATTAATAAAATAGTTCTGTAAAGTCATTCTGGCGATATTCCGTTTCCGCTCTGTACACTAGGTCGGTTTCGGCTCCTCAAGAACGAGAAAATGGTATCGAACGATTAGTTTAACATACCTGTTTTTTGGTCTGCGAGGGGTTGGAATACCGTAGATTTCGTGTGTTTCCCGCCCCCTCTCGCTGGTTTGGTCAGTACAAGTGACAGTGACAGTGCAGTGAGGATGCCCGAAAAACATCCAAAGTGCCAAAAGTGACTAACACCGCTACTGAAGACGGTGAGCGACCGTAACCGGTTTAGCAAAAGACCGAACCAGTGAGAGGAGACAGAAACACACGGAATCTACGGTATCGTACGATATTTAAGGTGTTCGTCGCACCGAGGGGTGTGTCAGACTATCGGACATTGTCGTAATTCAATACTAAGTACCATGACCTAATTTCTTTCCATTTGTTAATTGAGGCATTAAACCGTAGGTTTTGTTTTTTACCCATTATTTCGTATTCTGTGGAACGCCAGTCTCAGACCTTCATTAACCGGCGCTGAATTGAAAACATAATGTTCTATTACTAAATTCCGGTTGTTTCGTTCTCTTCTGATTGGTAATGACTACCGAAAAATTGTATTGTACAATTAAAGAAGAACAGATATTCTTCGAATCCAATTTGATAAGTCGAATTTATTAGAAAAGTGAATCGCAGCAGGCCGTGCCGATCCGTCGGTCTCAGAAATGTCAGAGAAAAACGTCCAATTTAAAAGCCGTAAACAATTTTATTCCATAAAACGGCGTTACGAACGGAGTCTTTTAAACGACTCCGACGTTCCGTTAAGGGGACGATAAAAACGAGACTGTGGGATATATATTGGTATAAAGTTCCGACCGCCGCCACAGAATTATCTGCGGCCGTAAGTAACAACGAAGTACATCCCGATGTTGAGGACTTATTGTCACTTATCTGGGACAGCGCATCAAGAGAGGCGGCGGCGGCGGCGGCTGCCCACCTTAACCTTGGTCAACGGTCAAGCAACCTTGGGTTTGAATCCAGATTACGGCATGACATTCTCAATATAGATTTGCGCATATTTAATAGCTCGAGCGTTCTGAACACTTCACTGCTTTCAGCGAACACCGCAATCGTAAGGACGATATATATCGTCCCGGTCAGTATATTTCTGAACCGCTTCGAAATCGAGTCTTGCAACGACGCCGAACCGAGAATTCCGGCGTGCGTCGGACGGAGTTCAATTTGAGCCGTTTTTCGATCTTTGGCAATTCGGTAAACCGGGCACAGGCACCGGCCTCTTGGAGTCCTCCGATATCGGTACGGTGAGGTACCGACTAAGACGGTCCTGCCGCTAATAATATATTGCCTTCTATTAAGACTGACAGGCGCATAATATATAAATATTAGGGTGTTTAGACGCATTAACCAAAACCGCGCCGTGGTCTGAACCCATCAACTTGACGCCCGAGGAAGACGGATCGTAATATTTATGCCACCGATAGGGCCAAAGTAAGCCGGGTATCGAAGAGCATTCCTACTGAGTTTTACATGCAGGATGTTGATATTATACTGTGTTGTGGAACGTAATAATATTTTCAGCCACTTTCCTGGAAAAGTCATAAAATGTCGTGCGATGGTTTGAAATATCCCCAGGCAGTTAGGGAAGTAGTTATGCAAACGGTTATCTTAGTTTCAGTTGTAAAGCAACTTGACACAGATGCAGTATAGGAATATCACTCGAGTAATTTATATCATCGAGTAATATAAACTTAAATATAAGCTTAAACTTTTTCATGATCATATACTATGGGCATATATAATGCCTTGTTTATTGGGATAATTAACTACTTCGAACCAGCAGTCCGCGTAGACAATATTTCCTAGTATTTCCTAGTAGAACTAAATTCAACGCCTCTGAGTTTATAAAGGTAAATTTGTAAACGTTCTGAAATATATTTGTATTTTCTCTTATGTATTTGGAAGGCGAGCGGTTAATAGGCCGGAGACAACTATAACAAAAAGTGTAAGCAGCGCTAACTAGTTAGAAAGTCAAACTTCCCTTACTTGTTAAACAATCCTTAAAGCTCGTTTTAAGCTCCGCATGAAATATTCGCTTTCCCAGCAACCACTCAGGAATTCCCCGTTGATAAACGCCCAGGAACATAGTCCAACTATCCCAGTGAAAGATGACTATAGCTTAATGAAACGTTATAATTTAATACGGAAAAATTTTATAACGATGGTAATACTTATAATATATGTTTCGGGATCCAAAACTGGAACACCAGATACACACTTTTTTCATTCCTCCTTTGTCTATGAAAGTTTGTTCGAATTAGTCTCATGAGAAATGAGTCCTCCTATGATAGTTTTCATTGTCATATGTGTGTGTTTCATTGATTTGTGGTGGCAGTAATCATTAATTAACTCTGGCGTGTTTTCTATTCGAAATATCAACTTGTAAACCAATCAACTTTGAAAATGATGCGTGCAAACACATTTTCCCACCCTACAACTGCAGCTGTCAATATAACCATTTCAGAACCACGACAGCGGTTTTTCATATACTAATAAATTCCTTTTTATTTGAGTATTAAATTATTACATCTTTGTTATTTTATGCTATCGTTATGAAGAGCAACAAGTATTATTTATGGCATGTGTCATTTAATATATGAATGGGGCCTATTTTAAAGCTAAACATATTGAATCATTTTCAGTTGTCAATTTAATTCAAAGAAATGTTGTATAAATGGAACGAATAAAAAACTGGTTCGTCTTAAATGTTAGGATTTATGGAATGTTTACTAAATTAGTTCGATAATATGGAATATAATAATACTAAAGGCCAGAAAACAAATCGTGTCGCTGCACCATACGAATGATAATGAAACAGTAAATGATAATACATGTAAAATACAGTAAAAGTAGAAGGAAAGTTAAGGTGAAAACTAATATCAGTATTTGCTAATAACACGGTAAATGTTTTAACACACAAAAAAGAATTTTTTAAGCCGAATTGTTTCAACTGTTTTGTCGCTATTTGAATTTTTAGGCTGTATAGGGACCAACAACCTAAGTTGGCCAGCTACGCATTTCGAAGCAGTAAACCGTAAATAATTTTATGGAAGAAAAAATAAGAAACTTCACGCTCGCTTAAAAATACAGTAATTTATGAATCATTTTTTATGCACAAGGAACGGCCCTGACAAAATGTCCGAATTTTAATTTCAGACATTTAAAATAACGGCGGTTTGCATTTAAAAAGGTTACGCCTGACCGTCAAATTACCGGAGTAGGCCCAAATCTGAGCACCGAATAGACAGATCTTAATTGGAAATCTTATTTTTTGAATATTATAATTGAATTTGAATTTATTTACTCTAGTTCAACCTAGTCGTGAGCAGAAATGATACTCGACCATAAATTTCAAATTTTAGGAAACTGTTCGACCTTTCCTTTAATAACGGCGGCAGCGGATACAATTTAAATATATTTTATTTGGCATAAAAGTAAATGGAACGGCGATATCGGTAAAGTGTTAACCTTTAACACCTGTATTTTATTATTACTCGATGTAGATAATTAATTCACACTTGCCAACCAGAATAGAGTAGTATAGTTCCTCTGTGCTAAAGGAACGATAGTAGAAATCGAAACCTATCGTACTTAGGACTCAAAGAGAACGATTTAAAATTAGAACATCCTTGGACTAAACTAATTTCATGGGAATACGATGATATTAGGTGTTACATGTCAACACGTACTGTGGACGAGATAAGATGAAAATAGTCAATTTGAAAATGATGTCTAGGTTTAAAATTGCCATCATTGGGTGGTCTCTTTTATCGAGACATTCACGTCTCGAAAAAAAAAGGTTTGAAATAGGCTTCATACACGCATTTATTAAACGAATATATAATTTAGATAAATTATATATAAATTAGATTGGTTGTTCTAACCCAGGAGCTAAGAATCGGGAGTAAAGGAAAATTGGTAAGTGGTTATGGACTGGCATTAGGCGATTGGTAGTAGAGACATTCAATTTAATTAAAAATTACGCCTTTATTTTTGTCTTTGGCAGTTTATTTATTTCTCTCATAAAATGTTAATAGTTGGGACGTAATTTGATGATTTAATTAAGGTCTTGTTTATTTATCTTTACGCTTATTTTCCTTTGATCGTTTAATCCTGCTTTGGGTCGTTGCCCGTTTGTTTATGTCTGGTGCACATTCAAATTGTATTCCATTTATAAATTTGTACTTTCATTGTAAAAATATTCATTTAATTAATTAAATAGCAACTCAATATTACCATTACTGTAGTCGAATGATGGGAGGGAAATATATATGGGTTATGTCGCGGTCAACACTTTAAAATGAATGCACACACTAAGCTCAAATTCGCTCTGACCAAGTAGTGTTAGTGTTACAGCATCGACAAGTGCTATGATTGTTGCCTTACTTTATTGGTGAAAGGAGCGCTGTTTGAATTTCTCTAGTATTGTAATATTCATCTTGCCACGATATCTCATTTCTGTGCCTGAGTAATAGGACTATTTGTCTTCCTCCAAAAGTACCTATTCTATCTATTAGCAAGGAAACCGGCTATCCCCGCCAGTATCGATTCCTCGAGGAATTATTGTGTGTATCCAAGTTTCAGAGTGACTTAGAAAACAGACAATAAATGCCCACGACTGGCTCAAGTCGAGGTGCTCTTTGCCCAAAGCCGGGAGGTTGAGGCGCGGTGTATTAAGTCAAGTCTGAATGGAAAATAGAAACTTGAACGACCTAAAGGTTGCGGTTTTGATAATTACCAAAGGTCGAAAGTGCCTAGAAGCCAAACTGTCCCATACTCTACTTCACCATCTCATATCGCATTCACAGATAGATTGAAATTCTTTTTATATTTTGTCTCCTAGTGCTATCAACTATCATTAAGTTACTCCCAATTATAGACTGTTATTCAGTATTAGTTAAAAAAAAGAACGGTTTTGGCATGGACTGTATCAACTTCTCTATCTGTTGGTACATCTGGATGCCTTCATACTAAATGGCAACTAACCAACACTTATTATATTATTGTATTTAAAAAGGACTATTCTATAGGAAAATCATTAGAAGCTTAGGGAGATATCAAATTATACAGTTACATTCGAAAGAACCCGTCCCGTGTTAATATGTGCGTTAGTAGTAGGCAGAGTACACTGGAGTACACTTTTCTTCCCCTCTAATCTTTCGGGCGCTTCGGATCATTGAGGAGCCTCACTCATGAGGGGATAGGTTTGGTTTTACTGGACCTTTTTCATAGTCTGTGTCCTCATTCCAGTTTTGGGGCTTCAAAAAGCCTCTGTACTTTTTTCTATTGGAAAAGGTCAAATTCATCCAAAAAATTAGATTGTTTCGATCAGACACCTCCTCAGGAATACTGTGGGAGAGGATAGGCCATCATCTTAATAAATGAAACTGCAGTACTGAGAATTGTAATGATTTATTGATACATTCTAGCAGTCATACTCGGCCTTAATAAGGCGTTTTAACAAACACTCCCAGTTTAACATAAGAGTTCGATCTGTATGGAATTATTTCTTTTTGTACAAGAAAAATGTTTGAATAGGACTTAAATCATATTCGAACATCTTTCATAATGTCACATATTAAGAACTCTCATGACAGAACAATTCTTAAAATACTCACAGCAGTTATATCTTGACTATATTCAATAAAAATAACCTTACAACAATTAATTACAATAATTACAATTCAATCGTTTGATTTATAAAGATCAATAGAAAAATCACATCTCTGGACAGATTACATTATCTGCAACACACTCTACCAAGGATGGAATCAAAGTACTTTTATTTTGGTTACAATATTTTTTTTTCACGAATATGTACACACATAATTGTCTTGTTTGGTTAACTCTACTAGTTCAGTCACAAAAAGAGGCACACAAGAAACCCGAACAGTTTCTAAAATAAATGCAACATACATACAACGTATAGGAAAAAAAAGGAATTCAATTGAAATTTAAAATGTTTTGTAAATTTACTTTCTGCTGAGACATGACTCTTCAATTGTGTTATAAAATCTTTTTACATTTGAGGAACTAACAGTAATGTTAATATCTTTCATAATAATGGCTAAAGAATGGACACTTACATTAAATATAATCCTCTCAGATTATACTGAACAATCATAACCCATGATCTGATACCAGTCAGAATTTAAAAGAAAAATACAGAATATAAATTGCCATTACAAATAAATAAAGTAACAACAACGAGATAGAAATGGTAAAAAAATTAGTACAAATACAACTTCAATCTAACTTCATATGTTTCTGAACAAACAGTCCTCTGTTATCAATAATCCCTATTGCCAATTTAAATTGATACATAATAAATAATTTATGAGTGGTTAGATTGATTGCTCTAATTATGCTAACAAAAAATATAGCAGTTTAACACCACAGAACCTAAAATTAATTTTGAAAATAACCAGTTTTAAATAAGCAAATTCAAAAAGTAATGTCTAAACATTGTCTATTAAAATCAAGTGACAAAATAACTGCAGTTACACATAAACTGATGTATCTTAATACTGACTTTAATCTACTTATGATTTCTGAGTATCAAATTAAAAAAAATACAATGAATTGGGAAAATGTATTAATACATCATACATCAATAAGAATACTATTATATAAATGTTGTTTTATGATTAATTACAATACAAATTATGTACCCAAAAATTGAAGTTGGAAAAAGATGATTTCAACTTAACTGGTAATACAATTGAATTCTAATAAATTGTGTTACTGCAAAGATACAAATTAGGAGAAGTTGGAAAAAAGAGAATGTTAAGATTTTTCGTAATAATGAAAATTATGCTGCAAAAACTAATATTTTACAATATACCATTCTCCCACAAACAGAATGTCTTTTTACTCTGCATCACTGTATTACAGGTTTTATGCTCATATGAATCAGTTTATAATGTTAATTTTAAAAAAATTAAATCTTACAGTTTATTATTTTTATTTTTGAACACCAATGATTCATATTAAAACCTTACCCATACACAAAACTGATAAAACTGATTGCATTCACATTAAGGTATTTATTTAAACAAAGAATTTTTGAAATAAAAGGCATGAATAAACAAAAATCACACACCAGTCTGACAAAATAATCAGAACAGTGAATGAATACTGACAAATAACTGATACCAGAGTAAATAATCTAAATTTGATCTTTGCATTGTCACTGATAAACAATTTTGTCTTCTTACATACAAAGAATAACTTAACATGATGCGTCCAGTAAATTCTTAGAAATATGCTTATTAAAACAATTAAGCTATTCATACTGTGTATTCATTATAATGAAATAGTTTGTGGGAGAAGTAAAAATATTATGATACTACAAAAAAATAATAAATTTATGGTATTATTAAAAAAAATTATTACTATTCTTATGTATTCAATAACATCAATAAATTGATAAATATATATATGGAAGATAAATGATTAAATGAATTATTGCTATTATGTCCAAATAAAGTGTATACATTGGAACACTATGAATTACTAGCCAGCCATAAATGGTACGTAGTCATGAAAATGTAATACAAATCATTCATATTTTAACATAAAAATATAAAGTGATTCATCAATCAATTTCTTTTGTTAAACAATACTTTGAAATAATACTAACTGAAATAATACTCAATTTCATTATGGCAGGAGAACAGAACAGTGGGTTAAGCAAATCTCACTGGTATGACTAGCATCTAATTTAAACAAAACAAAAGAAAATATATAAAGAAAGTAAAGTAATAAAAATTACAACAGAAATTTATACTCCTGATAAACATTAAAAAGAACATTATAGGTAATAACACTGTGATTAAATCATTAGTCTTATTCTTCATTGAACACTGTCTTCATTATTAGGATAAAATAGTTAAATTTGAGAAATATGGTACACATATCTTCTCAAATACTCATCCATTAAACCAAAGGAATTGTCTTGTATTTGAATATAACCTAAACTTTTATTTCCCAAAAATTCAATATAATATCTGGTTTTTTTCTAATCCTAATTCACACATTCACAATCAAAAACTTTGTACCTTTCACAGATGCTATTATCCGTGTACAAACAGGGCATTGATTGTTTTTCCATTTATTTATTACCTTTCAAAACAAATTCTCCTCTCTTCTATTGATAACTTTCTACAATTAAAATATATGACACACAAGTTTATATTATTTGATAGGTTATTACCGTGAGAAGTAGGTTAAAAAATAATTCAGTATAGAAACATTAGCATTTCTAAAAGCCTTTCCATTTTTTAGTTAAAATAAATCAATAAAATTGCCAATCAAAGATAATGAATAATGGATTGTGCACACTCATAGAAGTTTTGTATTGGTCCAGTAAAAGACAATATCAACTATAATTTAAAACTGCATTGAATTAATTCATTATTACACTTGGATTGTGTTGTCAACTCTAAAATATGACAAAGAAATGCACGAGTATAAATCGGTAGCTCATACATTAATCAAAAAATAGGTTTAATGAGTATAAACTGAAACACGATTTCCTGAGGTCATATCAAGCTAATCCCTTCTGGTCATGGTTTTTTTTTTAAAAATATTCTTCCTGTTATAACAGGGTGGTTAAATCAAGGTTAAGGGGAAGGATAAAATACTGTGGCATATTATATACAAATCTGAAAATTACAAAAATAAAATTGGGCACTTTATGCATTGTACAGGTGACTGAAACAACTCATACTACTCACTGACTGTGTACTCAGACCTCAATATGTGTTTTATCCCGATTCGGTACACAAAAGTCATTACGCTCTAATACCACTTTAAATATTTACAAAGAGAAGCTTCGCACGATACTAATCAGAAGAGGACGTACGTGCTGTTCAATATAAACAATACGGTGGCAATTTATTTTGTAAACAAATCAATTAAGACAACCTCTATTCTCAATCCAGCAGAAACCTCCAAACTAGACTTCTATTTTTAGATAGGAAAAAAATAAAACATTTAAGTACTGTAATCCAAATTATAAAGAACAACACCAAGGCCTCCATGTAAGAATGTAAGAAAATGAATACATTCTTCGTATAAACAAAAAACATAAAGGATATAATTCTTCTATAGTACTAATATTCAGTTACCAAACCACCTCCCTATTTAGCTACTACGATAGATACAAAATCCAATAAGCTAAAGCAGGGTTCTAGTCATAGTGTGTATCGTACATACTATATACATAGTTTACCCAAACATAAAAAGGGTATCAACATGAGAATCGTAAGGAGATAATCCGAAAGTAAATTTCTTAAATATTAAGAAATTCATTTTCAATAGTTTACAACCACCTGTCAATAGCACAAAGTGCCCGAGAAATTAGTATAAATACAAGCTGGGTGTCGGCACGGTGTATAATACAATGTTGAGGGGGAGGGGGGGACAAACACGGTATTTACACGAATTTACAATAGAGACGGAGAAGGGGAATAGTGTGTGTGTGGAAGGGGGGGGAGTCAGGAGAGGGCGCAGGAATTGCGCGCCGAGCAGGAGCTCCTGGCAAGCGGCCTCGGAGCAGTCGGCAGCGCCGGCGACTGGAGTGACGGCGTCGCCTGGATGCTCCTCTGCGCCTTCTTGCCGCCGACCATCACGCTCGTGCAAGTAGTCATCGCGTACGATTTCAGGTGAGATTTGACGCAGACGGGAAGCGGCAGCTGCTCTATACCGTAGACCGTCGTCATGGCCACTATCGCACGACAGCACAGCTCGTGCAGGCTCAGAACTTTGAAGAAAAACAATAAATCATTTCTGACTGCAAAAACTCTGCGGCGACGTAAAACACTTTAAATCGTAAACTGGAAAATTATTACTAGCAATCGTGTGGATCTATAAATTCGAGGCCAAAAACATCCAAAGTGACTAACACCACTACTGAAGACGGCGAGCGGCCGAAACCGGTCTGGCCAAAGACCAAACCGGCGAGAGGAGACAGAAACACACGGAATCTACGGTATCGTACGATATTTAAGGTGTTCGTCGCACCGAGGGGTGTGTCAGACTATCGGACATTGTTGTAATTCAATACTAAGTACCATGACCTAATTTCTTTCCATTTGTTAATTGAGGCATTAAACCGTATGTCTTGTTTTACCCATTATTTCGTATTCTGTGGAACGCCAGTCTCAGACCGAAATCTATGGTATTCCAACCCCTCGCAGACCACACAACGGGTATTCCAAACTATTGATGACAACTTTTCCTAGCCGACTGTTCAAAGACATAACTTATATGTGGCGTAATGACAGATACCCCATTTCTAATGTAATAAATAGGACATCATGCAAAATTTTTGAACAGCTGGCCTCTTTAGCTCAGTGGTAGAGCACTGGTCTCGTAAACCAGGGGTCGTGAGTTCAAACCTCACAGGAGGCATTTAAAGTTTTCACTTTTTTCATGAAAATTTGGGCACGGCATTTCCTTTCCATCTTCAATTATTTGTTAACATAAATACGACTATTCGTTAGAATAGTACTTCACCGATCTTCATAGTGTGATCTGTCTATTGCCTGTCTTTCTGCATGTCCAATGTCTATTACTTTTTAAGAGTTTAGTATACAGTTATTTTTTATTAATTTTAATAACGGTAAACGCGACACAATGTAATAATGCCAACAGTAAAATGCGATACTGTGTTATCGTGATATTATTTGTACAGTAAAACATGATTGTGTTTCACAACCGAATTTATACAATTTCTTACCGTACACGAATTTTAATTTAAAACCGCCAACAGTAATTAAAAAAATGGAACAATTAGTCTACAGATTGCTGAATTAAAAATTAAACCGGCTTTAATATATTTCACTAAGTATTCCACCGAATGAAACAATTTAAAATCTCATTCTTTCGCATTAAATCAAGTTTATAAATGCCAACAGTAGTCATGTTTTAAACAAAAGATAGATAGACAAGACTATTTTAAAGTTTATATTTACAATTTTAGGCAAAACTTTCAGCATTACCTTTATTGGATCTCCACAGTCGTTCCATTCCATTTCTGTGCAGGGCTCTTCGGGAAAGTTCGCTGAAGCTCTCCGTTATGTTGAAATCGCAGAGCGGGCTGACTTCGAAGAAGGCCATACTGTTCTTGGCAGCATATGCTTCGGCCTCCCTTGTGGCCACCTTCCTCTTGAACGCAAGATGCAGCCTGTTGCCGACTAATACTTTTGGCACTCCCGGCGCATGCTGCACGTACAGGGAATAGAGAACACGTCGTGTAATTCCGGCAGTAATTAACAGAAACAATCGTCACGTGGATTTTGTTTACAAACAAAAATACAGAAATACAAACAGTCGTTTTCCTTTGAACAGACCGCGAGCTACATCCGGTCCCAACCACTGGGTTTCCGGGCTAGTGGAACCGGCAAATTTCAATGCTCAAGTTTTCAATAAGAATTTGAACGAAAAATTAGCATTAATTGTGAATACCTCTTCGACTTCTTTAAGCCAACGATCGATGCCATCGAACGACCACTTGCTGGTGATATCGTAGACCAACAATATCCCCTGGGCGCCTCGGGAATACGACCTGATGATTGTGCAAAACCTCCCCTGTCCTGAAGTGTCCCATAACTGCAGCTTCACGCGTTTACCGTCCAACAGTATTGTTGTAGTTTTGTACGCTGCAACAGCGACAATTCAAAACATTGTTAGCAAAATATTAACTCTATACATGAAATTCAAACTGTCCACACATTAAGAACCGTATTGCCAAGAAAGAAAGATTCAAAAATATAATTTACAAATAAATTCAATTCAGTTGCAGCTGTTTATCCAACCCAAAGTATCAATCTCTTTTCTCTCAATCTCAATGTCTTTCTTTTAGCTATAATAAGGCAATTGAACATTTCTATTGATCTAATTTGTGTATTTAAATGTTATCAGGTCTCAGTGTCCAGAGGAGTACATTTCCTACAACTGAGGCTGTAGGCAATTCAAGTGCAATTCTCACTGAAGACATGAAAGTTTGTACCCTTCACGTTTAGCCAAAGGGTAAGTTAATAGTTACCATAAACCTACATTTATTTCATATATATATATATATATATATATATATATATATATATATATACATACACACACTAGCATGTTGTAGATTCTAGGTGGAAAAATGTATCAAAATTAAAGGACCTTTATCCTTAGATTCTTTATCCTAGTAAGGCTGCTAGGCACTTTTAATACTGAACAAGTACAAAATTATGAATCTGAGCTCTACATTGGATTGTTTTTCTGTCCAAGTATCGACTAATTTTATAATTTAAGTTTATTTGCTAACCAAAAACAATATTTATTCACAGAATGACAGTAAACTGTTATTGCACAGCATTGCTATACCATAGTAACAAAGGAACTTCATTTAATTTACAAAGCGGTCTTAGAGCAAAAATTTAAATTGGTTCGAATAATGTTCCTACACTTTAGCATTCAGCTTTGCACAATTGGATGAAACCCATTCAGAAAATTGGATTAATTCTATTTGTTTTTTTTTTGACGGTTTATCTACCAAGGGTAAACACACTGCTTTGGCTCTTCGAATACAAGGAAACCGAATGACTCATTCACAATCAATGGAAAGAGACATCAACCTAGCAATAAGATTAGAGTTATATACTGAATATAGACTTGTGTAATATAAACAAAACTATTCCAAATGTTGTATTATATCAGGGCATAGGAGAAAATGTTATTTCGATATTTTTAATGTGAAATAAAACATGTATGTAAACAAGAATACAAATAAACGTATTTAAAAAAGAAACGTTCACTATATCTATTACAATTACCTGTTTTGATAGACACAAACAACAATGGAATATTTGTAAACCTTAGATCAACAAACATGTCTAAGTAGATGTTAGATTACATTTGATAACATTATTTCATTCAATAAATGAAAAAACAGTTCAATTTTTTTAAATTACTAGTATTTTGTCCTCTTCTAATAATGTGAAATTCATTCAAAGATGTCTAAATACAAAAAATTCGAAAATATGATCCGTGAAATTTTGGAGACAAAGAAATTCGGGCTTAAAACATTTTGAAAAATAATTTGCCTCAATAAGAGGAGAACAATAGAGGGTATTTAAAAATCGGGGCTACTCGACGACAGACTATTTTCGTCGTCGAACAGCCCTGAAAAATGGTAAACAATAAACAAATGAGAAAGGTAAGGTTATCGATGTCGTCGAACTGACCACTTCCACTGCAGAAAGGCGATTCCGACGAGCCATCCTCAAGACCGCTGAGTATTTCCTGTTTGCCGACGTCGCTGTCACCGACCAGAAGGAACTTCAGCAGGTAGTCATACGGTTTAGGCTGCTGACATGAATTTCTTTCAACTGCCATAACACAGCCACTGTCTCAATTCTATTGGGCATAATAAACCGCTTGTTTGATCCGAGACCGACGCCATAAAAATGTTGCCGCTAGACGCAGAGCGAGTTCATAATTACAAGAGCGTTTGTACGGCCCACTCTGCTAGCTCGAGTAAACAAAGTAAAAAACTGTCACAGTCCTATATAACCACTTTAACAGCCGCCATCTTGCCCGCACCGCTCTCCTCAAATAATCGACTCCCAGTATCGAGATATTATTTGGCTATCGATCGGACCTCGATGTCGATATATTGCGTCGATTTTATATTGAGGGCGCCTTTTTTCGTAAAAATATTGGACCGTTGTTCTGTACTGTTCTGTTAACTGGACGCCAGTGCATACTACGGTCTGTCATGACCGATGACAGTTAAAAGACAATATTAGTTATAAAACGATAAAAATCATAAAAATCTGATGACTACTGTACTGTGTAAAGAATTTAAAGGTTTCATCACTGATAAAAAGTGAAAACGATTATAATTAATGTAAACATAACGACAAATATCGGAGAGCTTAGGTAGAATAATTTGTAATTGTTATATTAATGGCTCGAGTTATCGGCCAGTTCATATCAGAGCGCACTTAGTTCCGAAAATTGCCGCTAGGGAGCAGCACATGCCGGCCAGTTTCTACGACGGCGCACCTAGTTCAAAAAATTGCCGCTAGGGGGCGGTAGCTGACGGCTAATCCCTCCAAAAGGGGGCGCTGTTAGTTCTGAAAATCGCCGCTAGAGGGCGGTAGCGCCTATATTATTATCTACCCGTCTTGTGCTGCGCTCTGGTGGTTATTTTCGGAACTAAATGTAACAGCGCGACCTCCTTTCACCTCATGTTCTCCTGATACAAATCCTGATACTTTTTGCGTTCAACAATTCAAATTTTAATTTCGTTCGGAAATTTTTGAAATTAATATGGAGTGTTCAGATTGAATCAACGTTACTAATAATTAATATATTATATTATAATTAAATAATTATTATTTTTATATTATATTAGATTCATTTATATATTCTGGCATACCGACGGAAGCCAGTTGGTGATACCAGTGACAATTTAATCTGGTCGCGGGGACCTTCACTGCTAAACATAAAACATATTTCCTTGACATCTTTTTATTTATCGTTCTAGCTAAATCGATACAAGGAAATAGGTATATCAGCGAGTTTTTATACACATTCAACACTGACTTATTAACTGTCTTTTATGGCCGCAAACCTTTGCAATGATTGAATATTATTTCTCGGAATTATTTTCTTATTAATGGAGTATGATTTGTAATGAGAATTATTATGTTACCTTATTATACATTCTTGTATAATTCTTTATTGAAGAAATACCATTATTTTAATTCATTACGCTGTGTTAAATGCATTTAGTTCCATTTTAATATTAGAGGATAAGTTCAGGGTTTTGGATAATGGGTTGATAATTATTTTTATGGCGGGGCAGAACAATAAACATTTAGTTTTTTTATTAATGGTACAACATGGGACAATAGTCAATGTCACAGAGTCTTTTGACCCGTTCACCTCCTTCGATTAAATATTATTCACAGATTACAATTCGGCGTACGGAATAAAATCATATTTACTACTCAGAATTTAAACGGGATAGAACAAAGCGGGATATGCGCCAGAAATTTTCAATCTTCTTGGTTATCCTCGTCCTTCTGTTTAGTTACAACGGCCAAATAACAGAATGCACCACATTTAGGAATCGGTTGGGCTGCGAGAAATGCACCTCCGTCGGGGGAATGGCGATAGAGCATCGGCCTGTGGGGGCTGTTCCTGTCCAAGTCCCTCGCCCAACACGTACCGCACTGCTCTTGCTCCCTCGAACCCCTCAGCACGTCCGCCGCTCCTGGCTACAACAACAATCATCACACCTTCGGCTTCAAATTCCGTCCATGTTGTAATTCCATAAGCCCGTCTGAACTGCCTCCAATTTAATCCAATTCCGATTAGGCCCAATAACTTTCAATTTATTGAAAGTGTTCTTCATAAAATGTTGGCACAGTTATAAGATACGACAGGCAAGGCAAATGATTTGAATAACCCATAGAAAACGTATTAATACAAAATGTGTACACGAAAATTATGATAAAACAACTACGAGAGACCTCAATTGAATAGTTTTAATTCTAATCACATCTCAGCGTTGGGAATTTGAGCATTTTTCCTGCTCCTCCTTCTTTTTGGTAGCCTATAAATCCTATTTATACCGTATAATAACATTAAATTGACTATGTTCCGAGACATTTATCTAATTTTATTTCAAAACTACAATTTCTAATTTGTTGAAATATATTTACTTCTGTAATAATACAATAATGTAAGTGACACGATGAAATGTATGAAAATGATTTATTGACTTTTCCCACCTATTCACATTCAGCAAACAGACTACAGCCACAATATCTGTCACAGCTAAAATCATCAGGAAATACAATATACCATTTTAAGTTGGTACAAAGCCAGAAAATATAGGCACTTGAATACACATAGATGCTTTAATTCATTTGACATTTTGTCAAATGTGAAAGGAACATATTTAGACTGAATATGTAATAGAGAAAATCTAATTAAAATTAATTGCCTAAGCTGGTAGTATTTTTTAATTAAACAAAGCAAATAATCTGGCTCAACAGTAATGATTCTGAACATCATATAACGGGGGGTTATTAAATATTCCCCCCCCCAACAACATTTAACAATGAATTTAAATGAGTACCTCAAACAGGCCTTAAACTCCCTCTAACACCTTGAAATATGTATGTATAATTAGATATAAAATTATTTTACACCATAAAATTGTCAGCTATAAAATATTCCAGTATTTTCTTGGCTCAAAAAGATATTGAGGCCACTGTAGTCCCTAAACCAATCTACAGGTCATCTAATACTAGCATTTATGACACCGATATACAGTTTTAATGTTCTATAATAAAAAAATTAGAAGTTATTTACCAGTAATTGGGCAAGAACCGGTAAAGGCCCGGCCGGAGGGTTTTCATCGAATGGAGGAAGTAATTCTCCACTTTGGATATTCAATACAAGGTGATACATGAAGTCATTTCTTAATTTCATTTCTTCAATGGACCGATTACTTGTGGCAAGTTTTCTTAACCATCTTAAAACCATCTGCCTATCTGAAATTGGAGAAATAATATGATTAACCCAAACTCATTCATTATTTCTACTTGTGAATATCTTTTGTTCAAGGATACAATACCCTAGAAATCTTCACTTCAAACAAAATAGCTGTAAACTGGTACTAGTTAGAAACAAATCGAATTATTTATGTAATTATTTATTAAAATCTATACTCGAGTTTAAAACACAATTTTTAGTACTAAGTTAAATATTTTATAGCCATACATTGAATGGTAATGATGATAATGTTGAAAATTAATTGGTATAATGTAGCTTATCATTTTTGATCAGTAAAACCTAATTTTGAATTAGAAATTTCAAAGATTATTCCAGATACAAAATTATTCCTTGAATAAAATTGTATCAAAATAAAGCAATAATAAAAATGGTTCAGTTATCTATTTACAATAATATAATGTAGCAAAATAAAATTAATTCTAAAAACTATTTTTAGTAAAGAACTAAAATAGTAATATTGGAGATAATACAAGAAATATAATAGACAAATAAAAGAGATAAAATGTAAATACAAGATTTGAACTTTAAACAACATGTACAGACTTAGGTGAGAAATATAATCCATTTGATGTTACCAAGGTGTATGTTACAACCTGCCTAGCAACACATTTATTAATAGTGCTTATAATTCTACAGCTAAGTTAATGCAGTAGGTGAATAAATTCTGAATTGATATTACTGCTAAGGAGGATAAGTTAGGTAAATGTATACACTAAACTGATAGTTTTTTTAAATTCATTATTTTAAATGATAAGTAGTTTTTCTAACCTAGTTGTGACACAAGATTGGGAAGCATGGTTTTTGCGAGAAACATGTTGTAGTTGCAGTCATAATTTAGATCTTCAGCATCATTGGCCATTGTAACTATCTGTATCTGTCCATCTTACAAGTGCAGAAGAATAGATGTCATTTTCCCCTATGTCACTTTTCATCAATCTCGAGTCCTCACATTCACTAAAATATTGCATCAATCAACTTGACATAATTGTTTCTTTATCAAACACTTAATTTTGAATTATATATCTGTTGAATTGGAATTGTATAAAGAAATTTAGCACCAAGGATTTTGAATACATAATAATCAGCTGTGTTAAAGTAATTGTACAGGTGACTTTACAGACATAAAGTGGAATAATATTTAAAATTGAAATACTAAAATAATGGATTGAAGTATTGCAAATAATTATGTTTTTCTCTCATATGTTTAATTTAGTCAGTAATCACAAAAAGATATTTAAATGACAATATGGTATTTTATGTATGAGTGCACATATGCAATTTTTACTAAGAAATATTGTTGCAGACATAATTTATATTTTAATTATACATGCATGTTTTATGATAATTTGTGAATTAAAAATAAATGTATTAGATTATAAGAAAAAACAATAAAAATAGTACCATACAAAAAAAAATAAGAAAACTAATTCTAGAAAGAAGATTATAATCAGAATATAATTAAAATTATGCAGATGCATATTTATAGCAAATTCTGTAGTTCTTCGTTACCTCATTTTATTTTAAAGAAATAAATTGATTTTTTGGTACATTATACAATACAGAATGTTTGTACTGTAACATACTATGTTGGAACAGACCAATACCCCATCTGATACACCCGACAAATTTGTATAAAAACTGATCTCCATATAAGTGTACTAAAGAAAATGGATCAAGGTTAGTAAAGTGGTGCTCTCTCACGTCTTCTCCGTTTGTCTTCATCCATTAAGGAATTAATTACCTCATCATTCTCAAGTAATCTGTAAAATGAATCAGATTTTAAGAGAATCAATTTAAACTGTGATAAAAATTACAAATATAGAAAAATAAATAATCTGTAATACATTTCCTTTAGGTTTACTTTTTTAAAGGTTAAAATTTATAAATGTAAATATAATCACATTATTTTTCAGAGGGAATGGATTCAGGTGAGAACATCCATCCAAGTGAAACAACAGATATTCCAGGAGAACCTGGAGATGAAAATAAAAATGATACATCAAATGAGGCAGAAAATCCTGAAATAAGCAGAGAAGAAAAAGCCAGTGCAGAGAAACTTACAGAAGGAGGCAATGGTCCCAGTTCAGAACAAGAGAATAAGGACAATTTGTTAAATGAGAAAGTGCCTAAAGAAGAAGCAAACAATGATGAAACGATTGAGCAAGAAGAGGAAAAAGAAAAGAGTATTAGTGATATTGAAACTGATATCGAAGTCAATGAAGCTGTTGACGTGAAAGTAGAAGAACAAACTACTCCTCAAATAGTTGTACAAACTTCTGCAGAAGAGATGGAAATAACTGAAACAAGGGAAACAGAACTTGAACTTGAGGCAGGAGAAATGTCAATTACAGAAAATGTACACAAAATAACAAGTGAATCTGCACATGAACCAAAAACTACTGAAATTCAAGAAACACAAGATCAAAGTGAAAGCTCTTTAGATAATGATGAATATGAGAATGAAGAAACAGATGAAATCATACTTACACAAACTGCACCGACTCCCACACAATCAATTGGAACTGGAGAATTTAACATTACCGAAGAGATAACTATTTACAAAGGCAATGCAGGGGAAGAACAAGAAAGGACACAATTATTCAAACCAACCCAAAATTCATCTTCCAAATCTGATTTACATAATACCGTAAGTGTATCAATCAACGTGAAGCAAAACAAATTACTAACCAAGGCATTCCATATTTATACAAATATATATGAAGTTAAAGAAACAATAGCAAATATACTTAATGAAACTCCTGAAAACATAAAGCTTTACCAAAATGGAAAAGAAGCCAATAACTGGTTGCCATTAGCAGGGTTAGGAGCCGAATCTCAGGGGCACATGGAACTGGATCTAGTTCCTGCTAGTACCGCTGATGACAAGTCAAATACTAATTTATCTTCTTTTGTACCGTTGCCAACTTCAATGCAAGTACGGGTACAAGATTTAGACGGGTCTGTCCGTTACCTCAATGTTGAAGTCACAAACTTATGCTTTTATAAACTTTGGTGTGGGGGCTACAGAAATAAATTGACCAACACTTTATATTATAATGCCGAAACTCAGACGAGACCACTAGAGAGGGGATGTTTTCTTCCTCCCGGCCAGAAACCGCCAGTCCTTTACAGTAGAGAGACTCAAACGCACAGGCCTTATATAACATTTGGAATGGTCACACCTGCCGACAAGTCGACACAAATGTGGAGAACCGATCATTACATTCCGAGTGTTAATGATAGAATAGTAACGCCAAAAAGATACATAAGGTTCGATGAATTAGAAGCACAGAGAAAGACCAACGAAAAGGTTATTATGGTTCAAAAAATCGCTAGAGGATGGTTAGCTAGGCGACGTTTCCAAAAAGCTTTGGCGATGATAAGGGAGAGAGCAGTCAGCAACCAAAAAGATATAGCTAAAAATTATCTGGAGTCGGAAGCCATGAAGCACATACCGGCTATGACCTATCCGTCGACGAGAAGTGATTTTTATAAACTATACACAACACTGAGCGAATGGTGGAATGAACAATACTCAGAAATTGAAAGGACCAAAAGTGGTCCCTCGAGACAGGCAGCAATTTACCTTCTATTGCTAAAAGAAATTGATCTACTTTTTTCAATAGAAAAACAACGAATAAAATCCAAAATTGAATCGTTAAGATACCGTGATATTTTATTTCTAGAAAATACATCCCGACCTTTTCTGGTTAAGTACCCCGAAGGTACAATCAATATAATAGACTCTTTAGAAAACCAACGTGCCCGTGAATTTAAAGAAATATACAGCTCTTACATAAGAACAGACTTAACTACAGACGAAAGAATAGATATTATAATGACACTGAAAAACCTATTAGAAGGATATGAAGCTTATGAATGCCTGTATGAGCTAATTAAATTACTGGAACGCGAATGTGATTTAATGTCGCTGGGCGTACAGGAAAAATATCTATCGGGATTACGAAAAAGAATAGAAGAGATGATTTTTAATTTTATTAAGCAGCCAGAGTTTAATCCACAAGCTGAAATTTACAGTAGACCGATAGGCCCCAAATCAAACAGACCAAAATACCTTTGTCACAGTTGTAGAAAATTACTAAACCCTAGTTACTACTTAATACACGCAAGGATGACCAGATTTTGGATGTGTCATTCGTGCGAATGGTTAAAAAATGTTCAAAAATGTGTTAATTTAATGCCCTACTTAAGAATCTTGAAAATGATTAGGGATTCAGAAGTAAAAAAATGCTGCAAGAGCTCAACATGTTTCATACTACAAGCAGTCGGTGTACACTATATAGTAAATATAATATGGGAAGGTAGATCTGCTGTAAGCCAAAATACTAATGTAGAACTGCTTAGACTTCCAAGGTGGATTGAAAAGGAAGACTGGACTCCTTGGAATTGCATACTCCTGACAGTAGATGAGGCAGAAGTTCACGAAAATATAAAAGATGTTGACGAATTTTATGATTATGAATTTATTCAAAAAGTGAAAACCAAACATATATTGACAAGATGTCACTTTTTTGCATTATACAATACGGACAAACACCTGCGTCAATCAGGAGCATGGGACAATGTCAGAGATTTAGGCCCTTATATCAAAAGCACCTATATAAAAAGTCTTGGAAAAATGAAAGATCCTTTTTTTGAGCCACCACATACTAAAACGTTCAACTGATTCACACTGTCTTACAAATATCTATACCCTCAATACCAACCAAGTAACAGATTAGAAATATAAAAAGGTTGTACACAAATCTTGAATTTTGATTCGCAAATTATATCATAAAGAGTAATTTAAATTTTAGAATCAGGTGGAAACAATGATGTTGCTACAGAATATTATGTACTACATATCTTAAGAGATGGCCAAATGCTTTTTTTTCTAGTTATTAAGGTGCTATGCGCATCAAACTATTAAGCTCGACCTATACCTAGACATAACATAATCTATGTTATGCATTTATGATAAAGTACTAATTCAATTATGATAATTATGAAATATCAATTATAATTAAACATAAAAATGGCAAATCTGTCACTTGTACCTGCACTAATAATCTAATGCAGATTTACAAGTGCAATTCTAATTGCATACGATAAAGCTTACTTGGTCCTCAAGTCCATAATTTTTGCTTCTAAATTCTCATTTGCCGCTCGACAGTCATCAGAAGAACAGCCTTCACCAGCTGTTCTGCTTACACATTCCATGTTTTCTAGATCTTTTTTCAGGCTATCGTTTTTCCTCTAAACAAATAAACAACACATAGAATACACAGATATGAGATAAAATACTTTATATATTTTTACTGTTTATTATTATCAGACAAACAAAAGACTAGCAAAATAAAAAACAGTGTGATTATTAGTAAGACACACTACAATATACAAATAAGGACAAAACAGAAATAGTGTTGTACATTTGGCCGGTGAAAATTATATTTTAATTTCTCTTTATTTTATATTTATCAAACTAATTTTATGTATACATTGCAAATATAATTATAATTATTTTTAATGCTATTGAATTAAAAAATGTTCATTCATTAAAAACATGATATAAATAAAGAAAATGAAAGTAACAATTATTTTTAATAAAACATAGTAATAACAATACCTCTATTCTGTTGGCTTCACCAACTATCAATTCCATCCTCATTAATGCTTCATTTTGCCACTTGTCAGATTTTTCCTTGGCAGACATTCTTCGTGTATGCTAATAACACACAATAAAATTATTTCTTGTAATATCACAATTTTACATTTCAATTTGTCCCCAATTAAAGACTGTCTGGTTATAATATAATATCATTCAAATTAAATAATTATTACAATTATATTTATATAATATAAACTCTTCTTAATACCTTATCCATTAACATTCGAAGGTATACTTCTCCTTCTTTTTCATATACATGAAAATCAAATTCTGGTAGTATTTTGAACACTGCATTCTTTATACTTTGTTTGGCAGCCTTCTTTTGTCTTATTGCAATGTCATATTTGCCAATAATGGACATTTGCTCACTAGCAAGACCATCACCTATATCCTGCTTCCTTGATTCAAGTATTTTTTCGACTAAATTTCTAAAATCCGCGATTGCAGACTGAACTACAAATTCCATAGCTTTAACCTTGTCCCGGGTGAAGGGTGCAACTTGATACATGAAATCCTTCAATATTGTATCATCAGTAATACTATCAACTAGTTCATTAATTTTACAAGTGTTCTCAATACCTTTCACTGGTATTTCCATAATTGTAGATTCCAAGGACTTCTTACTTGCATTAATTACACTAACATCAAAGCCTTCGTGCCGCTTTTTTTCTCTCACAAAAGGAGTAGAATCTAAAACACTACCTGCAGGGCAGTTTTCATCATCCCGGGATTCGCCAGGGCAATAAGATTCACTCTCATCATCGCTAAATGAAAAACTCTCAGGAGTAAAAGCTTCAGATGGTGGTCTATAAGACGACGTTAGTGAAACAGGGGTACTGGCACATACTGAATAAGCACTTGGCTCAGATTTGAATCGGCCTTTAGGATATGAAAATTGAGGGGGGCATGTAGATGATTTTGGAGAACTTTTCAGAACGGGGGAATAAGGATAATTTGTTGGACAGGACTGCTGAAGAGATCTCAACGCCCGAGGAGTTGATGCGGCATGCATAAATTGTGAAAAAGGTACAGAAGTTTCTGGGCTAGCTACAGTCTGCGGCTCTTGGAAACTTTCTGGATATTGAGACTGAAAGTCTGCTACATTACAACTTCTCTGATGTGGAAACTGCGGGAAAGTTGGAGATGGTGACTTTTTGAAACTTTGTTGACGTGAAGGAGAACATGGTTGAGATGAAGATTCATGGATTCTAGTTTGAGTTCTGTTTAATGGGCTTTGAGGAGGAGAAGGATATGGGTCCATTAAAGTCTCTGGTAATGTCACAGGCTCAGGACTTTGTGGACAGAAAGAATTTTCAGGAGTTGGAAGGTTTCTTTGACTGATTTTCCTTGCAGAAAATTGAGTATGTGGACCCTGCGGTGAAACTGGTGGTGTTTCTGGTCCCTGAAAACTGCTGGGCATAACAGCAGACCTAGAATGTTGCCTATCTGGACACTGAACAGCAGAGTAAGATGTCCGACTTGCAGGAACAGATGGACATGAGGATGGGCATTGACCAATATTTGGGTATTGAGCTTGTTTCATTGATGAAGATCCTGCTGAACTAAATACTTCATCTGGGCAATAAGGTGAGGGTGAAGGAATATTACAAAAGGATGATTCTTCAGCCCCTGAAGAACTTTTTGGAGGACAAGGAGATTTATGCTCGTTGCAACCCTGAAAAGGAAAGCAGCAAAACATAAACATTGTGACCTTATATCTACTATAAGGTATGAAAATAATATACTTACTAAAAAGTACTCTGCCAAAGGGAGAAGATTAGACTCAGAGCAAGGAGGTGCAGTTAAAAATGGATAATGAAGTTCCCCCTTCTTCATTATATGGGTTAAAAATCCTGCGTACTCTGTTCGGGTTGAGCAATGTTCTTCATTTCCTTGTTCCATAAGTCGGTCTATCCATGACTGCAATATTTCTTGTTCTGTGTTCATAAAATGTCACTTCAATAAATTTATAAATTTATTGGAATAATAATTAATATGCTAATGTAAACCATTCAAGTAAAACTACTAAGTTATTCTATTATACTTTATACATTAATACTAAATGTCTAAACAGTAAATAGATAAGGATTTGACTTTTTGAAAAGAATGTAAATGTTTTAAAACAAAACAATATGTACAATAACAATAGTAAATAAGTAAATCAAACAATAATAGTTCTTATAACTAACATTGTGGAACCAAGCTGCTTCATTGGCATTCTAAAGTAATATAAATACAAAACACTATAATTCTTAAAGTGAACTGATTTATTTAGTGATTATGAACAAACATGCAAATGGAAAATCTAAATAATTATAAAGTTTACATTAAAGTAATAATACTTTTCATTTCATTTCATTTAAGTGAATTAATTCTACTACAAAAAGGAACACAGACACAGTAACTATTCTATATTGTGCCTGTTCCATTTTTATCGATAATAAATGTAAAACCAAAATTCAGAATGAATTAATTCTGGTCTAAGAGTGGAGAACAAACACCAAAAACATTTGTTCATCACCTAGACTACTCAAATTGTCTAAAAATTAATTTCATAGAATATGTCTTTAAATGTCAATAAAATTTAACAATTTAGATTAATTTCATTATAACTTATAAGTATAAATATTCATAGGATACTGTTAATCAAACAATTTATTGTTACTTCTTTCATGGTGTATGTAATAGTTATTCACGTTTTTATAAAGACTCAGAATGAAAACTATAAGGTAAAACATTTTAAATTAAATAAACTTACCACATGGTTTGAATTTCGTAAAGTTTTCTTTATAAGTTTCAAGTAAACATTGAATAGTATCCTCCATGTCTATATAACTTATTCAGCTTGTAGAAGAATCAAACTAAGTACTACATAATTTAAAAGCTAAAAGTTTCACTCACAAAAGATTTACCATTTTAAATGAAATATTTATTGAATTTTGACTACATTTTGGTATCTATAGTTTTATAAAAATCTCAATTATTGAAAATTACAAAGTCTGATTTATTTACTTAAGGTTAATATATTTTACATTTATTGAAAAATAAATTTATTTTATTAGTCTTTCTTTTTCATTTGAGTGATCAAAGTGAACAGCAATGGTCTGAAACAGAATAATTTTATATTAAACAAACTAAAAAAACCAAGACAAATATGCATTAGAATATGTAGTACACATATACAAAATACTTTATTTAATACTATTTTACCTATAAAATAAGGCCAAATTTATTATTCTTTTTCATTTTCAAAAAATAAAAATGAATTTACTTAATCTTACAGTGTATTGTTTCATTCATAAGAAAGAATTCCAAATGCCAAAATCTACTATTACTTCAAATCTAACACAATATTTTAAGAAATATTTTGATAAGGCAGAATTAATGACTGATGATGATTTTTTAAAAATTATATAAATATTACATAGTTGTGTCTGTAGACTCTTTTATCCCCAATTCCGCTTCTAAATCTTTTCGAGTCATCTGGTTTTCAGTTGGATGCGATGATGATTCTGTAAATATGTTAAATTACCTTTCACTGCATAAATAAACTCAGTAAAATACTAATGGCATACTTTATCAAGAAAGCTTAGAAAAAGAATAGTCTGCTGAGGAATGAAGTTCTTGAAATAGTATTCTTTCATGTTATTATGAATTCTAAAATATGATACAACTAAGTTAACAAGTTAAATAAAATAATTTTACATAGTATACTGGACACTCAATTGTTAAATTTTAATAGATTAAAAATTAGTTACCTGCATTCAAAATGCAATTAGTATAATTGTAGCCAAGCCAGGCAAAATATTCTTTGATCAGCTCATTTATAAGTTTAATTTCAGGAGGAGCTCTAGGTTTTTTTGCATTCTGAATTCCGCAGATTCCTAGAATATTCATCACTTCACATCTTATTTCCCCTTTCAATCTTCCTAAAATACCTTCTCGATCCAGGCTTTCTCTTACAGCTACCAACACACACTGAATTAGTTTGACATTAATGTAACAAATAAACAATGATAGAATAAAGATATGTTTTATGGATTTGGACAAACAATACTATAAGGAACGGAATTCCAGAACAATTGTACTCAATCAATTAACCTTCAAAAGGCTAACTATACTTGATTAACGTGTATCCGAATGATAACTGCATTAATAATTTCAATATAGACGTAAAATGATTAACATATAGTGCATCTGAACTGAAACTGCCTGTATCAAAACGTTAGCAAACGTTAGAGTTTGTTGTGTAAAAACAACTGTAGATCAAGTTAAATTAGGAAATAACAATCACCTTCAATTAGTTCTTCCTCATTAGCCATTTAAATTGCACGTATATGTAAATGATTCAAATTCAAATGAACTTATAACCGCTAAGTAAACTCCCCACCGGTATGTTCGTGAGGAGCCAGAGAAGTACAGTCAATGGCAAAACTTGTGCCACTCCAAGTTATACAACTTTCATACATAATTCTTTCCACTGGGTACTGACAGAAAATTAGTTTTGTTTATAAATTATCAAATAAAAAAATTATGTATAACGATATTTAAATAACATTTATATTCACAAATTAATAATGTTAGAATTTTGGTATAAGCTATTGCCTTTGTTTTTGTGTTTAGCTAATTTTCTTGGAAGCAATCGTTTTATACTTACCATAGTAATTACTTTAACTGTTACAAATTCAGTAAAATAACCTACATTAAGATGTATGAAAGTAGAATCAAGCTATTCTGATGGAATATTTTGACCACGATTTCCATATGATTACACCTGAGTAAAAGTGGTTAATACAAGAAATGTAACATTTCACAAATAGGACTGTCGGAGACAAAATAAAACAGGGCGATATAACATCACAGTGAAACCTAAATTTCACTTTAAACATTGCGCCTTATAATTTTTATGTGATAAATATATTACTTGTAATCCAAAAACATTTGGAAACCTATACAAAATTGAGTAGTATACCTGTGATAATAATTATTAGTTTTTATTTTCAAAATTAAAAAAAATCATTTTTACTACATACACCTAGTTATTCTGAATGAAACAAGGGGATTTATATTTGTTCCATTTGTTTCAATTTAACAGTGTAGCTTGGGAAGTACTAATTTGCTTCCTGGTACATTTTATCAGTTGATATGATGACTCCCTTTGTGTTCACTTAAATAGGTTATTAACAAAAGTTGTTTATTCTCCCTCATTTTAAAAACATTGTACAACATTGAAATGACACTAAATTAATGAACTAAGTCTATTTCCTTCCTACTTTACAAGAATGTAGCATTATTTTTAGCCTCTGACCAAAATAGAGTTAGCATTAGTCAGGATATGTCTTAACTTCTGTAGCAATACCTATATATAGTAGCAAATCAAAGCAATAATGTCCCTACATTCTATTTAATCTAATTATGAAAACAATTATTGATTTGTCCTTCCTATCTTTTAAGTTAGCGATTCTTATCTGTATTTGTAGATTTCAGTTTTTGTACATATATTTTTCTATTAATTTGTAATAAATTAACCTTAAAGTAAATACACTAATGCTTCATGACAATTTGTGACTCTTGATGTTGATTTTAATGGCATTTAGTCAATCCACAATTTACCTCAGTTCATCTAGGCACTGTTAGGATGAGTTGTCCACAGAAACTTCTAAGAAGCACAAAAACACTGCACAAACTTGTGGTCTTGAATATTGTTCACGATAAGGAACTTAACCATTGCTATTGTATATGTGTAGCTCTCGGGTTTTTACTGTAAATTTTCCCGATTATTACACCAATATTGTATACAATTAAAGATAATGTATCATAATATTTACGTATATATATATATATGTACAAAGGCCCGTAGGCCGGAATGCATGTACGAATCATTATTTGTATATCGTTTTTATCGATGTCGTATTTGTATTTATAGAAAAATAAAATTATTTGTATCTTGTATCTTCCTATTGTATATAGAAAACTAATCCTGGACTAACGACTACAGCTCTATCTGTTGGCGATTGATAATTTCTAATTTAAATGTAAGTTGAAACTATTATCAATAGATGGCGTTGACTTCAACACCGGTACAATGTAGTAGGTTATCTTCGTTGTAGGTTTCAAGAAGGTTACTGTGGTAGGCAGTTGTAATTATGGCTTCTTCAATTTTAAATTTAGGAAAACACCTTTTTCTCAAGCCATTCGCAGCAACCCCCAAACCGATTTCTTTCTGTGGAAATGGTAACTGTAACATTCGTATTACATCTTTGGCCAATTATATTGTCTCTTTAACAATCCAATGGTGCCACTCTTTATATTATTTTTTTTTATAGTTGTCAGCTTCAGAGAAGCGTCGAAAAAAGCCGGAGGCAGTACAAAAAACAAGAAAGGAAGGGTAAGACCCAAGCACAGATGCATAAAGTATCAGGATGGAAGCTCTGTACAGAAGGGAACTATTCTTCTCACTCAAAATAAATTGCGGTGTCATCCTGGTCTAAATGTAAGTGGAAAGAGGTCTTAATGTTTTCTTTTAACATATTTTACATTTGAATTCTGACCAATGTTAACATAAAATTATTTGTTACTTCATTTAAATAGTACATTTTGTATACTACAATAAGATAAGATAGTGGGGTTGTTGCAGTTATTCAGCTATATGCAACCAATAATGACGTTATTGTTAATAATGGAATGAAACATTAAAATTTCAATAGATAATTATCTTTTATAAACTATAATATAATTAAATATATACTCACCATAAAATAATAATGGTTTGTCCATTTTATATCTGTTTATAAGTGATATGTTTATAGTATCACTATATAAACATAATATACATGTTATTATATATAAAAAATATAATATGCTAGTGATTATACCATTTATGTAATTTAGATTACACGAGGTCACAAGATTGTAATAATTATTGTTTGTACTAAAACTGTGTTCACTGTTCTGGTGGTGTTGTTACTTCAGTTTTTAAATTTCTTGATTTCAGGTTGGTTTTGGAAGGAATGGTACATTATATGCAATGGAAGCTGGCAAAGTTATGGTGACCTGTGAAAAAATTGATCCCAATTTAAATATCAATTGGGTTGCAAAAACATATGGAGGAAGAAACACTGAGAGCATCTATAAGAAATACTTCCATGTCATTGCTGATCCACAGCACTGTCGTTTCAAGTTAATTGATGAAGTCTAAAAAATAAACTGATAGATGATTGTATCAAATTATATAGCATATCTATTCAAGATAGAAAGGTTAGTAATAAATAAAACACGGTAATAAAATTTAACATTACACAAGTAATATTTATTACATAAAATGAGTATAATAGTACTGTGCATATTATATATATATATATATATATATATATATATATATATATATATAATTTTATATAAAGTCTAATCTAAATAACATCCCTGCACAAGGATGTTTTGAGTTATTTCTATGAGATTCCTAATTAAAAAGAACATAGGACATGTAACAATGATCACAATGCACAAGATCTAATATATATTCAAAATAGTGTCTTTTCATATTCTTGTATTTACTCTTAAACCTACGCTCATATTAAACTTTTTTTAACAAAAGAATACTTTCCTCATGATTTATCTTCTGCCTTAGGATAATTTAAACAAAATTAAAGTATTAATACTTTTACAGCATAATTGTAAGTGAAGACACTAATTACAAACATTCTTCAGTAGCTAAAGGAATAACAACTGATATTTCCAAGAACTATGACATTTGAATTTTCTTCCTGATAATGTAAATATATGTAATTAAACTATAGCCAGTAAAACAACGTAAAAGTACGTATCACAATTAAGGTCTTGTACATGTTGGCTATCTAATTAATGACAGGAATAATTTAAATGAGAATTGGTTTACATAAAGTTTGACTATTAAACTGACTTAAAGCTGGAAGCAAATTAGAACAAAAACAGGTATCGCTATAAACATTTACACATATTTTCACTCATCCTTAAGAGTATGATAGGTATTGAAAAATTACCTAGTTAATACAGATCTTTTTCATATATACATAAAGACAGACATCATACACACATACAAATTTATGATCCCAAAACAAATCAAAGGGACCGTTATCTCTTCTGGTTGATTCATTTTTCATTGCACTCGCCTGAATCTATGATGGAATCTAAATATTGGACTGAACTAAGTTTTGAATTATAAGTCTAAGTCTTCTCTCCAACTCTAGACCATATTTCTGTTTTAGAACAAATTCCATCTTAGATTCAAATAAATACAAAATGTGTAAAAAAGAAAATTAACATTCTTAAATGAGAAAAATAAATTACTATGACTTCTATGCAACATAATACAATGAAAAATATATAATTTCCTTACATTAAAACATCTAAAAATACTACAAATAAATATCTTAAATTATACACAGGTATGAGAAAATATGTAGCTCTATATTTAAATTTACCTTACATATATATATTATTTTCTTTTTTGCTTGTTCTATATATTTTATAACTAAACATATTAAAATATTAGCATTATATATTTTACTTTTCAATAAAAAAAAATTAAAACTAAACCTAATTCTTGAATTAAAAAAAGTACTTTTCAAATATAAAACTCAAGTACAATATTTATATTGTTCAAATATATAACATTTGAAAACAATTATTTATTCATCTCATATAGATTTTAATTTTTACACCAATTAAGCAAACAATGAAAAATTGGAATCTGTTTTTTATGATATGTTCTTACGAATAATTTTAAGAAATGTTATAGACGAACCTATAACATAATGATTCTGTCCAAACTGAGAGCAATTCAAATTCAAAATAATGCAAACCCTAATATTTTATATTAGTAAGACGGTTTATTAAAAAGGGCAAATAAATACTGTGTATAATTAAAACAACAATTGATATTCTATAAGGGAAATAATATGGTACTCAGAACCATATTGAAACTACTCTAAGGAGTTGGGACCTGTAAATTATAATTAGTCACATTATAATTATATTTTATCTTAACTTGGCATGTGCAGTTGTGTTTGTTTTATTCTGTTAGAAACAGGCATGAAATATTTTCGTATAGTTTTTCATCATCCCCACAAAATGGAATGAAAAATTATTGTATTAAAAAAAAGTTGAAAGGAAATTTATGAAAAAATATGAAATTGATGGACCATTGTCTACTTCTGTGAAAAGATTAATGCTTTATGTTTAGATTTGTTCATAGAAATGTGCCTGGGGCTAGAATGGCCCAGAGGCTAAAAGCATGTGTCTTTAACCATTGAGACAGCAGCAGGGCGTGGGGGTCAATTTGATTCTCCCTGCTAACATATAAAATCCCTACCATAGGTGTTTTTAGGCTAAGTTAGGTTAAGCTAGATCTAGCTTAATGCTGAGTGTATGCATAGCTTGAAAATACATAAGGGAATCAAAACAAGTTCTCAGCATCACATTGCCCCACAAAAATTATTTTCAAAATAAAAATTTAAATTACAGTAGTTCGCAAAATTAATGATATTCAAATCCAGTTAACTAGGGAATGGTACATTTCCCTCAAACAATGTTCCTTTATTTGAGTGTACAGACTAGTACATCCCATTAAAGTTACATCCCAAATGTCTTCAATAATTAATTATTATGAAAAAATGTATTCTCAACAATGAGAAAAATCTAATTAAATATAATTAAAATTTATTTTAATGGAATAACTCCCTTTTTTACTGGCACACAACTATATCACATAAGTACAGGTATCCCACAGGAAACTACAGATTTACTGATAAATTTATGTACACAGACTTGTAAATAGGTAAAACTTCAAAACAGGTCTGTAAGAAAAATATCAAAGTACAAATGCCTTAACTTTTCTTGTGTGCCAATCACAAATGTCCGTATAATTTCCAATACGGAATTAGTGGATATAAATTAATAACTTCGATATATTTTTAAAAAAGTATTTCAGATATCAAAGTCAATACCTACATAACAAAGGGAAATATTTATTTCTACGGGAGTGTCAATAACAAATATAATTAAAGAAACTAAACTACATTAAACCTTTGTGCAACTTCTGCACTTGTGGGCGTATGGAATGGGTAGCTGAAGACGGTTAGGTCTGGTGGATACAATTCATTTGTCACCCAATATTTATGACCAGATGGAATTAATCACATTGTGGGATAATTTAAATGTTTTTCAGATCAAGAAAGGTGTAACCCTGGCATTACAAAACAAAAGAGGACAATCTATTAGAATATGAAAAAATGAAAACAAATATTTCTCTATTTATCTTAAACTTAAATGAGAATCGGAGGTACTGCAGACAATTTTTGTTGGTACACGATATGGGCTGGGATAATAAAAAAAATGTTCTTATATCTCCCCCTAGGACTCTACACCTCGTACCACTGCTGTCAGGAGAAGGTGGGCGGTGTCTGTTGAAACTCCTGTCACTGCTGCTGTTGCTGCTCGTGTGTCTCCACTAAGTAGCCCTGAGAGTCAGATACAACAAACACCTGCGTGAACCCATCAGTAACCTCGGCAGCATCTGAATCAAACATCAGTTGAATTATTTTTGTTCCACATTTACAACATCAATGTCAATAAACTGTCTCCAAAAGATTTGTAATTATATCGATAACAAAAACAGTATTTTAGCTCCATACTTAATCGATAATGATAAGATCAGCAACAGCTTTAAATCATCCCATTTTAGTACTGAAATTGACAGTTTATAATTTCACCCAACATACTGAACTATCTCCAATAGATCATTTACCTTAAATTTATTATTGACCAAGTTGGTAAGAGCCTATTTTTTTTCTGCAAACAATAACAGACCATTACCCCGATCTGAAAATGTGAAGGATTATTTGTTTAATTTCATACGGGCCTAATAATGCCTACCGACTGGTGCAGTGGCTATTGTCACAGTGGTCGGTGGAGATGCAGAGTCGGGTGAATGTCAGGAAACGTGCTTCTTTCTGTGTGACATCATGGTGGAACGTGAAACAAATGTTTTCGCACAAATATCACAAGTATAAGGTCTTTCGCCGGTGTGCAATCTTTTGTGAATTGCCATCGGGGAAAACTGAGTGAACCCTTGACCACATATATCACAACGGTACGGTCTTTCACCTGTAAAAATTAACAATTACAAAATATTATAAAAACAAAAGGAATAAAAACAACTATTTACTGATCTTAGAATAAAATCATTAATAACATTCTAAATAAGAGTTAAAAAAAAATCCATTCGAGTACTGTAAACTTGTATTATTTTTGTGACAGCATAGTTACCTGTATGACTACGTTTATGGCACCTGAGGGCATCTCTTCTAGCAAATGCTTTGCCACATATTTCACAGACAAAGCTCTTTTCTCCCGTGTGCATAGTCGAGTGTATCCTTAGATCGACCCTGGTCAAAAAACCCTTGCCGCATACTTCACACATGAATGGCTTTTCACCAGTATGAATACGGAGATGGGTGGCAAGGTAAGACTTGCTGACGAATAGCTTGTTGCATACAGTGCACGGGTACTGCCTATTGTCGGTCCCCGAATGGACTTTCTGGTGTGATTTGCACAGGCCCTTGGTGATGAAACCCCTGCCACATGTTTCACAGAGATAAGGCTTAACTCCCAGATGCCTGTTCTGATGGTCGAGGAGGCTCTGTTTGGACTTGAAGTTGCGGCCGCAGGTGTCGCATGGATACGGCTTCAGGTCACTGTGAACCCTCTGGTGAACTATGAGGTATGACTTGCACTGAAATCCCTTGCCGCAGGTGCTGCACGTGTAGTCGAACTGTCCCGTGTGTTTGGCTTCGTGTTGAGCCAGCCCTATTTTCGACCTGAATGCCTTTTCACACATGCTGCACTTGAAAGGTTTTTCACCAGTGTGCTTTCTCATGTGCTCGGCCAATTTGTAATTGGTCCTATATTCCTTACCGCATTCGTTACAGGCCTTCATCTCACCGGACTTTGAGCCATCCCTCTTGCCGTCAGAGTTTTGTATCTGATCTTCTACCTCCTCTTCGGTATGGACCATGGGTGGAGAGCTGGAGATGGGAGGAATGGTATCTTGGGGAGTTGGAGGGGCGGCTGTGGGCATCATTTCCATTGGGGGAGAATGTACCTCTCTGACGTGCTCCATGAGAGCCTCGTCATTTGTGCACGATATGCCACATATGGTGCATTTCTTCCAGTGAATTTCACAATGGGCTTGAAATTCATCGCTGTTGACAAAAGGCTTCCCGCAAATGTCGCAGAAAAACCAGGGTTGATCGGGCTGAGTGTGTACCAGGAAAGTGCCATTTGTTGTCACATCATCACTACCCTTCATACCATCATTGATAGACTGCAATGTCCTACAAGAAACAACATTTCAAATAATGTACAAGGGTTTAAAACTTATGTGCAGGAATAATAAATTAAAACTTTACACTAATGTTCCCGAACTTTAATGGATTGAGACTTTCAAAATTCTCATGACTTGGAATGTCTACAAAAAAATGTTTTAAGCGCATTAAAATTTTAAGAATTACATCTCACGATATTAAAAGAGCCATGTTTAAATGCTAATCTAATTTTTCTGCATAGAAAACTACCTTATATGCTGCACCTGGAGGTTAGCATCTAAGGCATCCCCGAGTGAACAAGCCTCACTTTGTTCTATTTCGACACCCAAAGGGTCATTTTCAGAATCTATTTCAGAATCTGGCTCGGCTTCTTGTGCAAAATGAGTTTTGTTATGTTGCTGTTGGAGATGATGCTGTTGTTGCTGTTGCTGAGTTTCTACGTCCATAATTATTTCTGGTTCACATTTTACATTTGTATTTGTTTCCTTTATTGTAATAGTGACAATATCCTGCAGCTGCTGGCTGCTACCTTCCAAAGGAACATTTACCTGATAATAAAAATAAAATGATCATTTGCTGATGACCATAAATACATACTGAGTTCTAAATAACTGTAGAATGTAATTTGAATATTGGAAAAATGTTAAGAGTTTGGGTTAACAAAATAACTTCAGTAGGATTGTAAACTAATTCAATCTTTTGTTGAACTAATTCAAATTTATTTATTTAAAAAACCTTTCATATCAGAAAGTTCAGCAGGATTTGATATAGGCATTTCATAAATAAAATATCTGATTATTTTAATACGAAATGAAAACAAAACAATTTATATCATACTACCTCTACAGCATTTTGAACCTGAAGACTGTCAGCTGTGGCAGTTTCACAAATCAGGGTCTCCATTTGTATTGGAATTGTATCATTGCATACAGGTGTATAAAGATCTTTGAGCATACTATTTAGTTCATATTCTGTTTTCATACTTCTTTCTCTGAATTCAAAAAGAGCATCAAGATTGTAAAGACATTCTTCACAGACCATTTTTGGTAGTTTATCTGTATTGTGGACCTGCAAATCAATGGAATATAGTTAATGAATATAACATGAAAAGTGTCTATAAGCACGACCACATATAAATGCACAATGCCTGTGTTGTGTATTGTAAAAGATGCATAAATGTTTCATTAGTGACTGACTTGTATGGGAAGACAGGCAGTTATTTTCTTATAAATTTGCCTCAAGTCTCCTTCGCGTTCAAATATATGCAATCCCATAAGAACACTTGTTTTCGAACCGCAAAGTCGGCATAATTCACTAAACTCTGACAACGGGATATTAACGGATGCCATTTTATTATAACCATTACATTCAACCTTCATATTGGAATGCGACTATCCCCCCAAAACCCACATCGCTCCAGGTCTCAACAACAAAACGCGTTGAAACCTCCTTGCCCGAGAGTTAACAAAACATAAATAGACCAAACAGTTTCAAAAGTTCTACATATTTTAATTAGTTAATATATAGGAGGGCGAAATTGTTCGAGTGGGTAATACACAGTACACAGATAAGTGGAATGCGGGTAGAACGTTGAAGGCTGTGGTTCAGCCCACATATATACATATATATATATATATACATTAATGTTAAATTAAAAGCAATCCCATTTCTGTAATGTAAATTTTGACCGAAACCTTTTAACGAGCATTAAGTCATACACGAATATTATTCGAATAACTGAATATATAACACAATTTTTTTTATTACCACACTAGTCTAATAAAAATCCATCGCTTTTAATGGATTGGAAAAAATTTCTAGTTTTCTCTAAACGTATATATTGTAAAATGAAAATAATTTTTCAAATTCGAAATGGTTCGGTGGAAGAGAAATTTTGGAATCGATAAATAGCGCTTCTGCTCTAGTCACCACCCCTCCCTCTGGTGTGGATTGTCACATAATTGTAAAGGCCATGCACCGTAGAAGTATGTAATGTAGAAAATGGCCGGCGTGAGTGATTGCTTTGCGATTGGAAGTGTTGTGGCGTGTAAAACTTGTTACAATAAGGTCATTGAAGGAGAAGTTTTAGCATTCGATCCCCAAACTA
Source organism: Lethocerus indicus (assembly GCA_019843655.1). Lineage (NCBI taxonomy): Eukaryota > Metazoa > Arthropoda > Insecta > Hemiptera > Belostomatidae > Lethocerus > Lethocerus indicus. The sequence continues at coordinate 17,212,552 of JACDQD010000008.1, forward strand.
AGATGCTTATACTGAGTATCCTTTCAAGAGTCAATTCTGGACTTGCGTTATAACTCTTAAGTCACATGCTCCCCAGCGCTCACTTCTCACAGTTACATTATTACCCCAGAAAATTCGCAAACGCTACCGTTCTCACACTTCGAGCGTATTAAAATTGCTTTTAATTTATTCTCTTACTGCTCGGAAATATGTTTAATATCAATTCTCGCGTGTGCGATTGATATATAATATATCCACAATTGTAGTTCGTGAATGTTTGCAGCTCTAGCTCGTGGGAAGGTGATTTATGATGAGAAGCGTGTACGCGGATCCGATTAATAGATCTTGTTGATTCATTTGTGTTTAGATAATTTAGTACTTACTACAGCTTTGTTGTCCTACTTTAAAGTACTTTGTATATTTCCCTTTACCATGAATTCTTTCCTCATAATTATACCCAATTTATAACATCTCCTACATGTATATATGTATATGTTTGTATTTATCCACATATTATTGTACCATCTAAACTAATATTTATTATATTATATGTTGTTTGGAACAGTGTAAAGTAAATAGTCCATTGTTATGAGGTAGAAGTTTTCGCATGTACATAGTTATATGTTCTGCACATTTTTGTATTTGACCAAACTGTCAATGCTATGGCAGTTGTGGCTGAACATGTGCTAAATAAAAGAAGCTAGATTACAGGGCCCTATGTCATTGAGTCAAGACCAAGTGGTAGTATTAAATCTAGCACATGTTTTTGTTTTAATTTACTTATTTGTTTCAGCATTAAAACAAATTTTCCTTAATTCATCCTTCAGAATGCCCTGCTTCAAACGGCCGGCCAAGTCTAAATGATGTATTCGTAGTTAATTTATCTTTAGTAAGCGATGTACAAGTTAAAAAAGAGGTCAACACACCTCCAGAACCTATGCAATCATTAAATTTACAAAGGGTAGGTACATATTAATGGTAAATAATTTAATTTAACTCAAATAAATAGGTTATTTATTCTATTAAACTAACACATTCTATTTTTGTTAGTCATCAGTTTGAGATGCTGTAAAACTGAAAAAATGTTTCAAAGTTCAGTTTATTGTATAATTATTTCAACCTTTTTGTTTATTAATCATGTTTTTTGTTAACAAGAGAAGTATGCATAAAACATTTTATACCTTTTATTTTGTAATATTGAGAATTCAATGGGCACTCTGAAGTTATGAAAATAGTTTTCAGAAGAATGTCATGAACTTTTTATAATGGGTAATGCACTGAAAATTTTGGCATAAATAGCCATCATCGTCATGCCCTGGTTGAAAAGATGCATTTGAAAAAAATGCCTGATTTATAATCCATTTAATATTTCCAAGGGATGATTCTTTCTTTAATATTTTTTCCACCTTTTCTGAGTACTTATTTTTTCAAAATTTATTTCAGTTAAATTCAAGGTTGCGGAATCAGGTTGAACAAAAGAAGAGGCTCATTTCGGCATTAAAAGCTGGCGTTACACCTGAAGGCCAGAAGCTTTTCTTAACTATTAGTAAAACGTGAGTTTCAGATTTTAATTTTTTTTTTCTTCATATTTTAAATGCGATGTTACGGCTTTTATAAACACATTTCTGCAAATAGGAGCCATAAACCTCCCCTCTCGTCACTCAGTGATGCAACAATAACTCAACTCTTAATGAAAGCATCATGTCTATTAGCAATTATGATACTTTTCAGAAATCTTTTAATGTATTAAGACTAATATACCTTCTCTTGTAAACAACCAAGCAAATTCTGCTAATGTTTGGTTTTATAGACCAATTATTTAAATTAATTATTTGTGTTTTGATGTTAAAAAAAAGTGTCATGATGCATGTAAATTGGTTTTGCATTAATTATTTGGAAGTTTATCATTGTATCATTTTCAGAATTGATGAGGTAACATGGCAAGGACCAAACATAAACGTATTCAGTCAAATTACCATACATCCTCCTTATAAACCAGAAAATATAATAGGGGACACTCATAATAAAGCGTACGCACACATTCGTAAAATAGTGAGTATTATTCCTGTTTGATTTATATCTGTACTTGGATGCATTTGAATTAAGTTAATGTTATATGTTTCTTTGTTGAAAAGTATAAGTTACTCCAATAATATTGAATGTTTAAATTGTACTTGTTTCTTATGCCTTTTGATCTTACATTTTAATAATTATTATTCCAGATTAATCTTGGTTTGTTTCTTGTATTGTCTGTTTTTCTTTAATTCCCAGTGCCTAAGATATATTAATATATCAAATCCAGAAGTGGAATTTACTATTAAAAGAGTTAATTTTTCAGTAAATGGTTCATTGAATTGCTTAAATTAAACTAGGGAGCTTGTAAATTGTTATTTATTTCCTTTTACTAATTGTAGTTACCTTGATTTATACTGAGATATTTATGTAAGTAATAGTGAAAAGGGAAGACATTTATCAGTATTATATTTTTCTCTAGTTTGGTGATTCAGACTTGGCAGATTGTCATAATGAAGGCAATAGGCTCAATTATCTATGTTGTGTTGAAGGGCACTGATAAATGAGAAGTTTTAATTGGATGCTGTGCACTTATATTTCTATCCTATTATTTTGTGTGTGGAGAATCATTGTAGTACCCTTTAAAATGTGTTAACATTATTTGTTATTCGCAGTATAAATGGGATATTATCTGTTTACCACAGTTAGTACCAAGTTCATTTAAGCAATTCCAAGCAGTTAATATAAACTAAATTGAATTTGAAGCCACAATTGATGCTTTATAATTATGGATATTATGTATACAGTGTACAATATTTTTAGGCAGGAAATTGGTTGAAAGTTGAATGTTAGCATGTAAAACTGAAAGAAAAGGTAGATGTTAAGGAATTACATTATTTGAATGAGAGATTAAGAGATTAGAAATAAAATTTCACTTTTGAAATAAAGAGTAAGGAAAAATGTCTTGACTTCAGTATTCTGTAAATGTCCTATTATAACAGTTGTCCAAAATGACTGAAACTGAAGACTTAATTATAAATGCCTTATTTATTTTTAGTTCAAAATAAAACCTGTTCCTTTTTAATTTCAAGGATCTTTCCTTAAGTTTTAAAAATCATAATCCTACTTGAATATCTGAACTCTGACAAAGGTTTAAAAAAAACATTCAAATCTTCTCCAAAGTGTCTCTTATTCATAATGCTTTACATGGTTCAGAAATATTGGAAATATCTACCAGTTCTTTCATTCCATCTTTGTCTTGGCTATTCCATCAGTTCTAAAAACAAAGGTAAGTGATGTAAAGGACTTGGCATCTTTCCATCCTTCCTAAATACTAAAAAATTTGAACAAGAAAGTACAGTTATAAATGTTCAGCAATTCTCAGAGAATTGCAAATATTTGGAAACAGATATGTTTAGGATGAGATGATGGAAATAGGACTTGATAAGTTGTGTTTTATATCTAATTGATTATAATTATCTTTATAGTTGATTAAACAGAAATATTCCAATCCTGTTCAAATGGGTGGTATTTTATATTCATGCATTAGATACTACTCTTAACATCTACTTAAATTTTAATGTTTTGGATGTCACAAATATTTATTCTCAATGTGATGAATGATAGAAGGAAAATATTTGGTACATTGATCATTGTGTAAGAAAAACTTTTGTGACTAGCTTTTCATTCTCATATATATATATATATATATATATATATATATATATATATATATATATATATATATATATAAGTTAAATTGCTAACCAAAAATGAAGTTTTTAATATATTCTCGAGTCTTATACAAAGAGTTATAAAAACTGTTTCTCTAAACTGCCCAGTCTTAACATTATTATTGTTGCAATCCTTTATAATATTCCTATTATTATATGCCTGTATTATTACAGGCTCCAAACGGGAATACAGAAAATACACTTTTTGGCCACAATCAAGCACGATACAATGCCTCCAAGTAGATGTATTATTTATCGTAATAATGTAATTGCAGGTTGAGAAACACTTTAGAGACATGCAACTGAGCGGCAAGCAGCAGCAGCAGCAGCAGCAGCAAGAAGGTGAAACAAAATTGTCGTCTGTAGTGGGTGGTGGACCGGTCTCCTCTTCAGCATCGTCCTCTCCCGCGCCTCCAGTCGGACAACAATCAGCAGTCAGTGCATCGGCCACCCAGTAAACAACTCTGGAACAACTCGCACTCTTCTGCAGACTGTTGTCACCTTTTCCAGAGAGCCCCCCCCCCCTCTCCCTCCCTCCTTAAACCTCGTCCATTCCTTTCCTTTATCCTTCACTTTTGTTTATGTTCTCTCCCAGTGTTTTTTTTATCCTTATTTCCGTTCCCTTCTGCCTTTCTCTTCCTCTCTCTCTCTCTCCCACAAGAAGTCGTCGTGTTTTGTCCCCTTGAATTCCGTGAACAATCAACATTCGCCCCTACCAAAGGCCCCATTCATTGGATATTGAATCTCTCATAATTTGGACTCTTTCTTGCAATACGTTTTTTTTCTATTTTTAACCAGAAGGTTCTAAGTTTTAAGTGTCAAGAAGAATAGGGAAATTAATTTTTTTTGTTTTGCTTCAGCTGCTTGCAGTATGAATGCTAAGTGAATTTATTTTTAACGGGAAACACAAAGAGAAAAATATGATGTTATTTATAACACGCTTGAAATGTGGTTTACAAATCTTGCGTGAGAGAATGAATGTGTATCAGACCGGAAGGAGAATTGTATTATAATAGTTAATTCTGAGCACGAGTACTGAGAGATTAATGATGTTTGAGGGTGTCTTGAAATGTGGCACTTAAGGGAGTGTATATTGAAGTGAGGAGGGCAAATTGAAGGGGACATAGTTCAATTTAGTAGATTATTGTATGTTTTTAAAAAAAAATTTAAAAATATTCAGTCGAGCTTGTTTGCTCACTCTTTCAAAATTAGTATAACCAATAAAGACAATGTTATATAGTCTCTATGGCAATCATTCCGGAGGCATACAAGCGTACGTTACCATGTATAATTAATTAATTGATTAAATTGAAAGAAAACAAAAAACTCTAAAATCATTCGCTGAACATTTTTGTACATTTATATGAATCAATTGAGAAATTATTCATTGATGCTTCAGAAGACAACCCTGTTTATTTTATTCAATTTTTTATTTTCACCCGGCTGTAGCTTCAGTGGAATGCATTTGAGGCGGACAGTGCATATTCCTCAAAAAGAATAAATATTCAAAATGAATTGAATTGCGTAATTGTGTTGATTGCGCTTAGATGAAATAAAATGACTGATTTTTCCACCATAATGGCCAATATGTGATCTCTTGTCACGATTTGTACATTCATTATGATAAAATGAATTTTAACGGAAATCGCTTTGTACTTTTCTTTTCTGTACGTGGCCGAAGATAACGGTTAATCAGTTTTATTTATTTTGTAAGCGCATCAGTTAAACTTTGCCATTTGATCACAAGTACATATTGTATATGGCATTTATCCCATATTGGGATAAATTCTGCACACATTGGTAATCAATGAAAAATTGGTATAGAATGAAAAACTTTTTTTCACTCTTTATGAAGCAATAACTGAATTGAAAATACCATTGTCTTGATTTCAAACTTCATTTCTTTTCCATTTTGTGTATTGTTATGTTTGAGTCAAAACATTTTTGTATATACATATATTATTATTTATGATTAATTGGATATTAATTACAGCACTGTTAAATTATTTTGTAATATTTTTCCTTCCTTTAACTATCCATTCCAATCTCAACTAGTATGTACATATATATATATATATATATATATATATATATATATATATATATATATATATATATATATATATCTGTGTAACCTGTTTATCAGCAGGATTTATACATTTCCGCGCGACACACTCGGGGGCGCTAGTTTGTCGGTCAGTACATTTCCGCACCACCCTCAGGGGGCGCTAGTGGACCCAACGAACTTTAGTTAAGTACATTTCCGCACCACCCTCAGGGGGGCGCTAGTTTGTCGGTGCTTGTGGACCCAACGAACTTCAGTTAAGTACATTTCCGCACCACCCTCAGGGGGCGCTAGTTTGTCGGTGCTTGTGGACCCAACGAACTTCAGTTAAGTACATTTCCGCACCACACTCAGGGTGCGCTATACATATTCAAGATGCTAATTTCACGCCTCAGTTAGATTTCTGGCTCGAAAATTTGTTGGCGCACGAAACGATTGATAGTTCAATTTGGAACGTTTAATTCCAACAGTAGGAGGTATGATTTCATAGGAGGGTAGAAAAAATAAATAGGCGGTCGAACGTGATAAAAACATTTAATGTTGCAGTAGTAAACAAACAACTTAAGCTTAATATTACAATATTTGTGAAAACGTTAATAACTGATGACTTAGCATGGACACGAGTAAAGGTAATGTACTATAACATTGGTTAAGATCTAGATTACATATCACTCAACAAGTACAATAGTGGGTAAAAAAAAAGTAATTCACAACGAGATAAATAGTTACAATAATGGTTAAAAAATGTATAGATACTAAAAACGTAAATTAATTCCCTATCAATCAAACAATATTTATCGATAAAAATTGATATGTTCGTTAAAAACGCAAATGTAGTAAATTTTTAGTAAAAGAATATCAGACAAAAAAGCGAATTAACGCATTTTGGATTTGCATCTTTGGATAACTGTTACAACAATTAATCGACGTTGCGTTTCTAGATACGATTTATATTTTAACTTTAAATTTTATTTTTGTACGACGAATTAAAATTAATAAAATAAATACGAAGAATTACACATTCGGCTAATCGATAAAAACAATTCACAGAAATATAACCCTGTAATATCCAGCGGCACAACGACGACATATGAATATCAAATGAAACGGCGCGAATTCGATAAATCCGTCGACAACTACACCTAAAGCAAGCCCAAGAGTGTGTTCCTTCTCTTTTGTGAGTAGTGTGTGTGTGCAATGGAATCAAGCACTGGCAAGTAGTTCCGCTGAGACCAGACCAATTTTTCATAACCAAGTTTTTTTAAGTCAGCTCCAACACAACATGGCAACACAAAGTAGCCTACTGAAACATTTCCGAACGTTCACAACAGTCACAGTAGCGTGTGAAACTGATTTAATGTCCATGTTACTATTTACCTTTCAGCAACATTAGGTAAGTGGCCAGTGCTTGCTTATAAAGGAACAGTGGGGGTGGGGGTGAATAAATACAAAGCTTACCCAGGGCGTGACTGAAGCTGGGGTCGAAGTAAGTGATAATTTTTTGTGTCTTTGTTTTTTAAACATTACACGGGTTAAAGTTTTAGAAATTACAAAAAACAAAGGATGTTATTCCGAAGAACCGCGGAACAATCCCAGAGATATGGTCTAACGTTTGGCTGTTTCGCAAGGCACTTTTCCGGAGACTCGATGACTCGGAAAAAAGTTACATTTTTTTGTTTTTAATAGACAAAATTTTGAACACATTTATTCATGTTAAACTTACTTATTTTATTATTATTGTACCCATTTCACACGGCAGTTGACCGTCGTTTTTTTTATTCGCAAAAATGTGTGTATTTTAATACTATCTGTAGCTACATTTTTTAATTAAAAGTTACCTGATTTTCTAAAAAGTACAAATATACAACAATTTATACAACAAGCATATTGACATTTTAACGCTACTGTTTTAAGACTTTAAATAACGCTATTAAAAATATTTACACGAATATTTTGTTTTTTTGTTGTATTTATATATTATAGCGCAATGTATACAATCGTGTCATTATCGGTTATTTCGGTAAAATGAAGCTTTCGTGTTCGATAATAAAACGAAATGTATAAAAGTGACAATTAGCGAAGCCCAACGACGAAATATCCTCACTATTAGGAGGACTGAACATACAAAACTTTCATATAACAAGCATAACACCACCTCCGGCCGATGAACGCGGCCGAGGAAAAACTCCAAATTCGTCCGCAATTTGTCTTGTGGAGAAACAGTTAAAAGGTGTATTGTTTATACATATTTTCCTTTCAAGATATAAATAACTTTTTACACGATTAGAATGTTACACATAGCCCCACATGTCGGGGCGTTATTCCTTTCTTTTTAACACATCGATACACTTATCTCTAAGTAAGTAAAAATCATAACATTCAACAGAACAAAGTGAGACATACATCGGTGACGACAGACCACACATAAGCCCAATACAAATAAATAACGATTAGAATGTACAAATCCGCCTCCCTCAATTTAAATATCGGAAATTGCTCCGCGAACGAGGGCAAATCAGAAAGTCGGAGAGTGCGTCCGGAAACTGACCAATTTATACTTTACAAACTTGTTCTCAACTCGAGAGACTTTTTCTGTTCTTCCGCCAGAAAATATTTTCGTATAAATGAAAAAAATGTATCCGAGAATGACTAGAGAATAACGAACAAACAAAAAATAAGAAACTGTCCGACCTACCCTCGGAGTACTTTTCTCACAAGTATTGCGATTTTTTTCTTTTCAATTACAAACTATTTATTGATTTTTTTTATTGCTATTATTACTCGAAGAGCTAAAAAAAATCAATATATCAAAAGTAAAAAAAAAGATCATCCATCGAAATGTACCGTTCGAGTACGGAACGAACTCGACCCGAGGGAGCGAAGCGCTCGCGAATCGCTTACAAAAGAGTACATATTCCCTCGACCTTTTAAGTATCCGAAACCGCCGTTCCGCCGAAATATCCGACCGACAGGATATAGAAAAACCAATGTCCCCTCTTCAGAATCGACGGCCCCTTTTCTCTTCCGAATTGGGCCGCGTTCTCGCCTTTATTTCTTCTTTTTTTTTTTAATTCTTACTTTTTTGTCCGTCTAGAAAAAAGGAGGATATGATGATAGACGATATGTGATATGTGGGGGCGTGGAGGGGTTGGCACCGGCGTCGGCTTACATGCCGCCCTCGTCCATGGCCTTGTTCATGTCGGCCACCAGCCGGCCCAACAGCTCCCTGAACTCGGACCCGGTCTTGAACACGGAGTCGAGGAACCCGGGGTTGCCGAAGAACTTGAAGACCGAGTCTATCCTCATCATGGACTTGTCCGTTAGGTGGGGGCCCACCAGGTGCCTGAGCGCCGTGTGCGACTCCTGCAGCGCCGACACCAAGTAGAACCTAAACAGTACACAATTACACAATTAACATTCGGTAACAGACACTACCGGCAACAACAAAGTTACATCTTATAAGGACATTACGTCTCGCGCTTAAGATAGTGGCGCCACCTATTAGCAAACGTGCAAACTACCACACAGTCACCGCCTTTTAAATTAATTAACATAGTACTTTTTTTTATACACAATACATAAAAGTGGTACATATTTTGAGGCGCGAGCATTTCTATATTTTGTTTCCTCTCGGACTGTCTAAAACCCTAAAACCCGATGCCGCACGCGAAACTCCATAGGACTTTTTGTCCTAGTTTTTCCAAAAACCTCTAAACGTGTTCATATTATTGGAAACTTAGGAATACGGATTGCGTATCGTAAATATTACCTGTCGTAGCTGAATTCAACTTCGTAGAAGCTGATGACGGCCATGGCGGCCGAATGGAACTTGTTCTTGAACTTTTCGGCGTAGCGCAGCTCGTCGCTGGTGAACTGGCCGTTCTTGTAGAGTACGCCGACCTTGATGACGATCTTTATAATGTTCTTGATCAGCTTCTCCGCCTCCTTCTTGTTGTCCGACTGGAAAAGACAGACGGCCTTCCGTTAGAGACTGAAGCCCGTCAAATGCCTTGCGCAGGATAATTTTATCAGGGCCGTTCGGTGTAAAATATGTCAATTAAATGAGTCAATTATAGTCATCGAAAGAAAATATATTTACGCGCCTATATCAATTAAAATTTATGAAAGCAGTATAAAGCTCGTTTAGGGCTACGAATTAAAATTAAATTTTGCGTTTGGTTTTTACGAGTCGTATAGGCATTGCAAGTAAAACTGAATAGAAACGGGATAGTCATAAAATACAAAAATGAAAGAAATTTGAGAGAAACTATTTAATTTCAGATTCTAGGATTCGCATGGAAATCCTTTGTAAAAAATAAATTTATTTTATTCTGGCTAATAAAATAAATAATTTTAGAAATGTCACGAAGTACCCCCAATTTCTGGTGTTTCTACTCAGATATGTCCGTCACTTAATTATCGGGACTAGTTCACATGGACTAGCACTGTTGGACTGCTGTCCATTCGAATTCGAAACAATTCGAGTCTAATATGAAGGGAACGAATTCGACAACCGCCCTTAGGCCCTTAGGAGGTGCACTGCCCGAGGATCTTTGACTTTTTTAGCGCTATGTGCTGGAGTTCTACGTGATCTTAGACCAGCGAGGGGGGGGCCCTTTGGACGGCACCTTTCAAAATGTGAACGCCGTCACCAATATCTTAAGGGGGACACTTCCCCTTCGGGAGGATAGCTCGACAATGTACCGCGCCTTACTTGGCTCCCGGTCCCACTGCGGTACCGTAAACGTGGCGGTCGGAGTCATACCAACGCATATCGATGAGCTATGTCCACAACTCAGTAATTTAACGACGCAAGAAGGACATATTTTTAAATTTCATGTGTTGTTTCGTGACAGCGCATCGAAGTCTCGGTTATATGATGTATTCGACTTGTGAGAGGATAGCGGCTGTTAAATGGCCCGATTTGGCAGTAACAGCTAATTCAAGTTGAGCTTTTTAACCTGACCCCGTAGCCGGTGTCTAAGTCCTGGGTTTATATTGACGGGCGGCGGCATTTGGAATAGGAGAACGTTATTAAAAGTCAGTCCCCGGAGTCAAATGTCGAAGCCGAATTATTCGAAGCGCCTCCTTGGACCGGAAGTGGCGAGCCGTTTAAGACTGTAGAAATTCGGAGACCGGGAGGCGGCAACAACAGCGGCGTCCCGCGGCTTTAAAAGGCTTCGTCGAGTAGTGGGAGGGAGGAAAGCCTTATAAAACTGGGCCTCGTCGAGCCCGACCATTAATTATACAGGAGGGGTCGATTCTGAGAGAATGGGGAGAGCGGGGGGTGTGGGGGTGTTAAGAGGGAGGGTGAGACGCCCACTACTAACCCAATGAATTTTACAGAATTACCCCCAACAGTCGGATAACACCACTTCATAATTAAGCACGGCGCAAGCATAATAAAACTTTCATAAATTATAATAACAGTTTATTAGAATTGAAGAATCGTGTTGAAATAAACTATGTGTAAATTTATTCCTTTCATCAATTACAAATTTCCTTTTTCCAAAAAAAAAATACCCATCCTCGAGATAAATAGACCAGCTCTTTCACATCGGTTCTTTCACACAAAGTACCGATTTTGAGATATTATATTTAACGTCTTACTAAATAAGTATATTTAAAAAATATCGGAGCTCGACCAGAAATCTACCGACACAGATCAATATCCAGTTTCGACGAAACAACAAACAAACAAGCAATAAGACTAGCCGGCCCCACGACCCAATTGGACCCTTATGCGGGGTTCGTAAAGCGACCCCTCATAAACAGGAACGGTTCAAAGACGTCTCATACCGCCCCCGCACCCACCCCCCGCCGCTAGACCCCCCTTTCGGTGCACATGCGTCGTCTCTGGATCGACTTTGACCGAGCCAAAGAAAGGGCACGACCTAAGTACAAGACGATAAGGATGATCTACATAGCAGAATCGTGGAGGGGGGCAATCTAAGCATCACTCGAAGTATATCAAAGAACGGTGATTCATTGCGTGCGATCAGTATAAGTATTTATAAACCTAGAAAGTACGCCTATGTATTATGTAGAAAGAAGAAGGTATCCCACTAAAGAAGGTAAAATCTAGCTAAAAATAACGCCCATTAATCTGATTATAAAAATTAACTAAACCTGAAAAGAAACCATCTTCCGATTCATTATGCATCACTTTTATTAAGTATAAAGTAGATAAAGCTTTATTAAGTTCTTATTTGTCTATGAACAGTTTGCTTTCTCATTAAATAAAAATTATTATATAGAGATTAACTAGCGCCCCCCTGAGGGTGGTGCGGAAATGTACTTAACTAAAGTTCGTTGGGTCCACTTGCACCGACAAACTAGCGCCCCCCTGAGGGTGGTGCGGAAATGTACTTAACTAAAGTTCGTTGGGTACACTTGCACCGACAAACTAGCGCCCCCCTGAGGGTGGTGCGGAAATGTACTTAACTAAAGTTCGTTGGGTACACTAGCACCGACAAACTAGCGCCCCCTGAGGGTGGTGCGGAAATGTACTTAACTAAAGTTCGTTGGGTACACTTGCACCGACAAACTAGCGCCCCCTGAGGGTGGTGCGGAAATGTACTTAACTAAAGTTCGTTGGGTACACTTGCACCGACAAACTAGCGCCCCCTGAGGGTGGTGCGGAAATGTACTTAACTAAAGTTCGTTGGGTACACTAGCACCGACAAACTAGCGCCCCCCTGAGGGTGGTGCGGAAATGTACTTAACTAAAGTTCGTTGGGTACACTAGCACCGACAAACTAGCGCCCCCCTGAGGGTGGTGCGGAAATGTACTTAACTAAAGTTCGTTGGGTACACTAGCACCGACAAACTAGCGCCCCCTGAGGGTGGTGCGGAAATGTACTTAACTAAAGTTCGTTGGGTACACTTGCACAGACAAACTAGTGCCCCCCTGAGGGTGGTGCGGAAATGTACTTAACTAAAGTTTGGCACAAAACAGTTCTGGGCGGGTATACGCAGAAAATTACAAAAAAATATTTTGCGAGTGGAAATTTCAATTGCGAGTTTATTTTTCAATTTTAGGTTCATCACAAAAGATTCATCGCGCCCTGCACTCGATAGCGAACAGAACCAAAAATGAATATTCCGTCGTATTGGGGAATAGAGTTAGAAAATTAAGAACTTAATTAAGAACTGCTTTGTCTTCTGAGGGCCTGCCTTATCAGAGAAACCGTATTTCATTTAGAAGCCCCTCTATTAATTTTTGCCTTCCCCGTCCCTCCATATTTCGACGCCGCTTCCGGTTTATTTCCGGTAACCTTCAGCTTTTTACATATCTTAGGGATACCGTTAACAGTTGACGCTAACGGATATGAATCAACAACTCCCGCCCAGTTAGATAATTTTACGAAAGTGATGTACTTTATGAGCGGACTCAGTTTTTATGAAGAAAACGAAATTCCGGGAAAGAGTTAGCCGCAGTTAACAATAACAGATTTCCTGAGTACTCATGAAGTGTTTATTTCGAGAGATAACTAGTAATAAAGCGGTTGAAGCTTAGTGATTCTCACGTTGGGTAATTATTAAACGTGTACAGTAATTACTATTAATAGGATTGATAAAATTAACCTTGAAATTGAATTGAAAACCTACCGTATTGAAACAAAAATACCCCATAAAGTCTAATTTAAGCGCAATGTCCCGAAAATCAAGTACATTTGTAAATTATATTCCACGTGTAACAAAACTGGTGGATTTCTTCCGTTTGAAAATAATTTTATTTAAAAAATTATAAATGTTACTATTTTACCGATTGATATTCGTTACTAATTTTCGACAATCACTGTCTAATATCCCAAAAGGGACACGAGAACACAGGTTAACTGAGCCTACATACAGAACAAGTACGCACCGACATATAACAGTAAACAACGCCCCTCACAAAGATATTAACAGTACACAAATCGCGAGTGTCACGATGGCTCCACTAAGAAACCGTGTTTGTGAAAAGTGAAAAATGGGTCTAATAAAAAAATCCTACTTCCAGGCGGAATTAAAATTATTAAGAGTACATATCAAGAAGTATTCACTTCTATTACGTTTTAAATAAGTAGATAAAGAAAATGCCAATGTTAATATTCATATTAGCACTAAGGTTATTATTCGTGGAATTTTATATAAAAACAAACTTCTGTCGCTTAAATAAATAAAAAAAGATATTTGTGGGAGGGGGAAAAAGATACGGTATTTGCCACTAGGCCGGCTCGTCAGACGGTTTCATCCCGAATTATCCCGAGAATAAATAAACTCATCGCTTTTAATACCGCCGAGATATAATTCCCGCTTTATCCAGAGGGCTGAGGGGAAACGGGAAAAAAATATATAGTCGGTGCTGGCCGGCCATTAATTAGAACCGAGGGGTTGGGTGCGGGGGAGGGGGGGGGGTTGGAGGAGAAGCCAGTTTTACGGAATTAAGGAGCCTCCCAGGCCCGGTAATTAACCGAGGGCCGGAGGAATTTTCGCGGGACTACCCACCTCCCCCCATCGACCCCCCAGGGGAGGGAGAGACATAACCTAACCCTCCTCCACGGTTTAACATAAGTTAAACCCCCTTGGATCTACTTCGGGCCACCAGCTCGACTAACACCGCCCCCAGCCATGTGGGTCTCCTTTTCGCGAAATATCTCCTTTTTTACGTTTTCGGGCGGCTGCAAATGAAGTTTTCGGTGAGGGGGAACTTGTACAAATGAGGAGGCTTTAAATTCATTTGTGATATTTATTATGAATAGTGGTTATATGAACATGAAAATACTACAGTTAGTGAGCAAAACGACCGAGGGAATGGAAGATTGTTAGTATTAATCTCTTTTTGACAACAATTTTAAGAAGCATTATTGATTTGTAGAAGCTAGACGGCCCAATGTACGCGCAGTCCGGTTTTAAAATACAGTTGTAAATCAATTATTTACAAATTATTTATCCTATTAATCCTATTTATCTTATTAATACAAACATTTATTTTCGCAACTTTACTCTGTAAACTGCCAAGGCTTTAAAATTATACGTCATTATAATACTTTACGGGCAATTCCAGCAAGGTTGTAATTCTGTAGGAGAAACTTAACAATAGACATTTGAAAACGGATGGCGGGTATAAAGTTTCCTACGTAACGGGATGCGGAAGGAAAGAACTCCGGGTGGCATAGGAGGAGGGAATATGCTGGGTAACCGAGCGGTCTGGGCCCCAGCCACCGAGACCTACGCCGACTGCTTTCACAACTCGGTCCCATTCAAACTAAGCCCCTTTCGGTTTAAGGCCCGTTAAGTCCCAAACATGACGTCCAATAGACCGCCCCCTCTCCCATTAAAGTGAGTTACGAGCTGCATACAAACAACCTATCAAATCGTATCAAAATGACATATCATCTGTATTTATACATATCCATTTGAACGTAGTACATGCAATGAAGTTTACATAGGCCCAACCATGAGAATAAGATCAGCCGGACTTAAATATCAGTAAAAAAATGATGTCACTTTGTCGTAGACGCGACAAAGCGGGTGTTAATTATTAGAACAAAGCAAGAAATAAGAACTACATTTTCTTGAAAAAATAGAAATACAGAAAAACAACTCAGATAATAAACTGATAAATGAAAGTATTAATAGCCAACACTATACTATATTAGCTCCGATTAGGAATTTTGCCAAATGAAAAAACAACCCCAAAATTCCTGACAATAATCCACAGGAGTAGTTAAACCACACAAAATTTAAAAAAGTACAATTTGACCTAGATTATACCCCAGTAATCGGATTATAACTACACAAACAACACAAGCTATAATTATAAACCTACAAAGAAGATTTAGTTTGTAATTACTTCTTGTTTACTATTTGTTTCGCGAATAGAAGGCCACTAGTTACACAACATTAACAGCGCCCCCAGGTAAGCATAAACATTCGTTGTATGCCCTAACATTTGTATTCGGATACTGGCAATGGCTTTGTAACGAAGCAGGTCACCCGATAACGACAAAACGCGAAATTCAGTTTAGAGAAATTGTCTAGTTACGCAGCACGAGTCGAACTATTACGTAACTACAGCGCTTAGAATATCAGTCGGGAATATGCACGCAGTTTTAGGATGAATTTTTAAGTTTAGAACAGAAATTGAAATGAAGCTAATTTCATTACTCACATAAGCTTTGGCCATCTTGTAGAGGTTATCCAGGAGGCTGGCGGTGGTGTCATCGATGAATATTTTGGCGGTATTTTTGTTGGCCATGCGGCTCAGTATCTTTTTCTGGGCCCTCAGCCCAATATCACGAGATTTGAACCCGTCAGACATGACTGGAAACGAAAAAATTAATTATTTTATTAATTTTTTATAACAAAATAGTATAACAAAATGAAATATAAACATTGTCATAACATGTGAGGTTACTACTGACAAACTAATCAAGGCATAAATTATTTACAATTGCGATTCCTAAATTTAAAGGAACTCAATAATCTAGGAATTTTCTATAAATTCATTTATCACAGTAATAGATTCAAACTTACATGTTCTAATAAAAAACAGCGACTATAACACTAACACACACACACAAACACACACACACACACACACACACACACACACACACACACACACACACACACACACACACACACACACACACACACACACACACACGATCAGGAATGGTAACATTAATAAATAAAATAAATATTTTTATGTTTTTTATTTGTGAGTATGTGTGTGTGTAAATGTAGGCAGAGGCTAATGAAAATGGATCACTATATATAGCTGGCGTTAACCTAACGGCTTTTACACGGGCAAACATTAAACGGCCATTTGACAGCCAGTGGGGGCGTGCCTATAAAAAATACATATGTGACATGAAATATGATCTTTTCCGTCACACGATACACGTTTTATGTCCCCTGTACATTTGGCCGGTTTTAGGCCTTTTAGAGTAGCGTGTGGGCCTACTAGCAGCAACTCTTTCCTACACGCCTTATAAAAGCGGCGGCCTCGCGCCTAACGCAACCTGCTCGCAGTCGTCACATTTAGATTGCTAAAGTGAAAATTTTAGTTTTCTAGAAAGTTTTTGACTTTCGCCGGTTCGCAATGGTCTAGACAAAAGTTGCACCTTTGCAGTACAACGAATGGGGTACAACAATGGGGGGGGGCAGGTTTCAAATATATAACTAATTGATAGGAAATGCCCGGTTTCTATGTTCCTTTAATATTAAATTCAATAAGGCGAGAGACCACGATTGGCTCTATTATAATGTTCCTAAAGTTTATTCCTGCTTTCTTATTCTTACAAAGTTTGTGCCCCTCGTAAATTATCTAGTGCAGGAAAACTGCAAAACAAGCGGCCCAATTAAAACTTAGGTAAGATGTCGGTTCCAAAGTGAAATAAGTAAAGGATGCGAGTCATTACTGTGAGATTACAAGCTTAGTTTACTCAGACATTACATAAAAGAGTATATAAGTAATAAAAGTTTTTAAATATACTTATAATCCTAATCCAAAGCCAGTTTAAACTAGGAGACCAATAATGATAAGAGGGAAATTCTGAAACCTGGTATACTTTCCCTTAAATATTTTACAAAAATAGTAAGTACTTTCAAATTAACATTTCCAGGAATACATTTGTCCATTGCCGCAGAATGAACTGCTACTTATCCATATATATTTTTATTAAATTTCAAATACGAATGTATTGAATGTGTAGTGTCGTGTGAGTCCAACTTTCCACTCGTTTAATCAGTAGGAATTTGCAATATACAGTAAATTAGATCCCCAACTGGAGGATCGAACTGCATGCCCAAAGCGGACCTCTGTCGCCTGCCAGTTCGGAATTTCCCCTTAATTTTCCTTATCCCAAACCAAATATCATGAAATATGCTTATCTCACTGTAGGATATCAGGAACGGCCTTATAGGGAATATTCCGAAGGTGATTATAAATATCAAGTGAACTCTGAGGATTTGAGTAGTAAGTAGCTTGTGGGAACCAAAGACTTATCAGTTGTACATTTACGTAGCTATGCATTTTATGCAGCTGATCACATTAGAGTACAGGAGTACAGTTGGGTTCGGTTAAAGCACGAACAGGCGAAAACGGTGGTCGGCGTTTCAAAGGCTCTATTTATAAGGAGCAGTTGCATGCACAGAGCGCAGTTTTCCCGATTGCCGTCATTAGGCGAAGTCTCGCGAGTGGAGAGCATTCTAGCGCCGGCGGCGGCCTCTAAACGAAATCCGGGAGCAATTAAAATTCCCGGGTTTGAAATAACCCGGGGCCGGGCGGGCCACCGGGACGAGCAATTATCAGAAGAGAGCGCGGGCTAACGATTTTATGGACGGCCGAAAATATTAATTGGAAATATTTGCCGTTCAATAATTAGCCACCGACCGGCATCGCGGAGTTTGCGAATCGAGCGTCCGACTATGGACCAAAGAACGATTCATTGGAAACGCTCTCCACTAGTTTCAGCTTTTTCAACAATCTTCGCGATATCGCCGTAGGAGTATTACGTCAGACGTGTAATTGTGCACCAACTCATATTAATTGTGCGCTAAATACAGTTCAATTACACATCCGAGTATAACAGTAAGCATCACGAGCAACTAAGCTGTTAACAGAGCATACTCCAGGATATACAGTCCCTGAGGACAGTATATGGGCTGTAAGCGAAATCCTAGGGTTACACTGAACAGAATAAATAATGAGTACAGAAAAAATCCTCGAAACCGAAATAACTGTAGCACTGTTATAGCAACAAACTTTTCAACTGGATTCGTCGGCCTAGAGCAGGAGTACAAGTGGCATTAGCACTTGTATGTTCAGGAATATTTCATAATTATATTTATTATTATTAATGGTTGGAATCAAACTTGTGAACACGACCCGGAAGGAAGGGAGGGTTACTGGGAATTAAACGCAAACAGAGGTAAAGAGGCGGGAGGCGGTAAACTGGTGGCGGTGGGGGTGGCTGAGCTTAGTCGTTTGGCAGGCGAGTAAACAATGGAGCAACTAATAAAGTGCAGCGGTACACGCTCCAAATGGGTACACGGCACAAGGGCCACCGACCGATAGAGGAAAGGGGGAGGAGGATGGTCGAGGGGCTCAATAACCCAAGAATTATCCAGTCCCCGTCGTAAATAAAAGGGAAAAACGATAAGCACCAATCTTGTGTTAAATGGGATGCTCCGCTAGGCTTTATCTCGAGTCCGAAGAGCCGCCTGAGAAATTGTTCCGCTTCCCTCTTCACGCTATTTTAAACAGTATTTAATTTAAGGAAACGGCGGGATCACTTTTAAATTAAAACGCATTTTCATTTTAGAATTACAGGGTTGAACATTTTCATTGCACTCGACCAAAAAGTATGCCCATGCCATGCGACCCGCACCTGCTTTCAGTGCGGTTTGTAGGGAAGTACTGAAAAAATGACACGACAATAAATATTAAGTGGGTTTAATCTTTTGATAAATATCGAAGTGTAACACATTTTCTAAACCATTTATTTTATCAGTATAAGGAGTTAAACATTTTTAATCTTAACCTATATCATTCTAGTATCTACGTTAAAAAGTGTGATTATTGACTGTTATTGCCTAATTAATATCTGGTGGATTTAAGTTATTTACATTTTATTTTGCCTAGGAAGTAAATTGTTTATTACTAAGAACGAAAGAAATAACGGGTTTTAATTTAATTTTGTGTAAAGGAGAGGTCGACCACAATAGGCCGCATAAAAAGTGATGCGAGTGATATGAAAGTAGCCGAACTGTCTGTCGAACTGTGGCGAGAACCGCCGAGGTGAGACCCGCCGGTGAATAAGGTCAATTACGGGACAATGGCTCGGAATATTAGCTCAGCTGAAAGGCGAGGAGCGGCCGGATAGACGGGAGTTTAAACCCCCCCCCCCCAGGGCCATCTGGGCAAATGATCCCCTAGAAAGGAGTTTACTATGCGCCGATGTGTTATACCATGAAGGAATACGTAAATAAAAACGATAAAAAAATGTTAGTGTATTCATAATTCCAATTAAAATTTTTCACTACGCTTTATTTTCCTATTATATATTTAAATATACACCTTCTCCAATATTACCGCGGAATTATGTACTGCCTATAATATCCGATTAGTCAGTATTACAAATAAGATTTTGGTTACTATAAAGTAGGCGTTTCGGACACGTTTATTTTGAGTTGAGGTTGACAATGTCCATTATCAAATAAACAGAGAGTGCACTACCCAGTACTAAGATGGGAGAGTAGTAGTACTTACAGTAATGGACCCAATCTGCCAATTGGTGGACCGTTTATGATGAATCCCGACGGCCGGTAATGGTCCGACTGCCGGCGATAACGGATTCAATCAATTTTCCATTTTATTTCCACTGGAAATCGGCATAATAAACGTGGCCCGGGACCCCGATAGAAAGCGCCGTGAGAAGTGGAGAGTTTATTAACGATTTTAACGCCTCCCCGGCGGCGTTCCGGCTGCCAGTAGACGACGGGAAAATTGCGCCACTGACCGGGCGGCCATTACTGGAGAGACTGGAGCCTCCATTTAGTAGTTCTCTTAGAACACTATTTCCGAAGCTGTTCAAGCAACAACGTCCGGGTAATTTCTTTTCCGAATAACCGGAGTGATTAGGTTGGTTATTGTCCATTAGTCCACACAGTTGGTTTTAGGAAAATTAAAGTTGGACTACAGAGTTGCGATGACGCAATTAGCTACTGGTACAGAAAGTAAATATACTGTTCGCCGCCTTGCGGTAATGTACTTAACTAAAGTTCGTTGGGTCCACTTGCACCGATAAACTAGCGCCCCCTGAGGGTGGTGCGGAAATGTACTGAACTAAAGTTCGGGGGGTACACTTCCGCCGATAAACTAGCGCTCCCTGAGGGTGGTGCGGAAATGTACTGAACTAAAGTTCGGGGGGTCCACTTGCACCGATAAACTAGCGCCCCCTGAGGGTGGTGCGGAAATGTACTGAACTAAAGTTCGGGGGGTCCACTTCCGCCGATAAACTAGCGCCCTCTGAGGGTGGTGCGGAAATGTACTGAACTAAAGTTCGGGGGGTCCACTTGCACCGATAAACTAGCGCCCCTGAGGGTGGTGCGGAAATGTACTGAACTAAAGTTCGGGGTCCACTTCCGCCGATAAACCTAGCGCCCTCCGAGGGGGTGGTGCGGAAATGTACTGAACTAAAGTTCGGGGGTCCACTTCCGCCGATAAACTAGCGCCCCCTGAGGGTGGTGCGGAAATGTACTGAACTAAAGTTCGGGGGGTCCACTTGCACCGATAAACTAGCGCCCCCTGAGGGTGGTGCGGAAATGTACTGAACTAAAGTTCCTTGGGTACACGTCCGCCGATAAACTAGCGCTCCCTGAGGGTGGTGCGGACAGAAACACGAAATCTACAAGTTAGAAGAAGTCAGAACCTAATAGTTATGACCAGTTGTGTGATCAAATATATATTTGACCGATAATCCGACAAAGAAAAAGAACGTCACGATCTTACTGGAATGCTATTACTGATGGAGGGAAGGGGAAACCAGTCTACCAAATGAGCGAGAGGAAACAATCGCAAAATTGATGTAAAATCAATATTCACTCTTGTGATTTTACTAGTTTATCTGTCCGTTCGTAATGCACTCCTCTCTGAGAGCCGGCAACAAAATTCATATTAGACATACCATAGCGACACAGTTTACTTAATTTTAAATTTCCTCTAGTACCGTTTTTTTGCCGGTCGTCAGATTTCAAGAAGCAAGTCCGAGCTGGGAGTTTAAGCGGGGCTTAAATTCCAGATTAAAAAAACAACTCGACGCTTAAATACGTTTTTGAGTGTGGCATTTGTAAGCGGGGCCTTCCGCGCTCTAATCAGCCCTATGGAAACTGTTTGGCCATGGGGAGAATTTTCAAAACGCTCACGTTGCAGCCCATTAGCCCCAACCGCTGTTTGTTCGCCAAGACGAGAGCGATGCATATTACGAGGAATTAGCATATACTCGATTAGGGGGATCGGACGAACTCAAGAGGGCCCTCCAGAGGTGTGCCACTTTGCTCACTGCACAGAAGTTATTTATATCGAGACGTTTTACAATCTTTTTACGTTGGCAGAAATATAATTTGAATTATTGTTCGAAGGCATGAAAGCTATTAGGAGGTCCTTTTTATTATAATTAAATAAAATATTACTTTAAAATAGCTCAAGAAAGACAAAATAAAACAATGTTATTGTATAAACACATATTGCTTTGCTATCAACGTTCTTTTACCGAGTTTCAGTTCAGATCATTCTACAAACAGATTTTTGTAAATATAGTAAATTGTTCTATATTTACATTATTATACGATATTCTTATTGTCCTCTCAAACATTTTCAACGTTTTTCACACTCAATTTCCATTAAAAATCACCATAAATAAATTATATCGGCACTTAGGGCGGCTCGTTCATAAATCTCATTATTATTTACTGTCTAATTGTTTAATTTATGCCTTGTGACATTAGCCACAACTGTAGTAACAGATTACTGGTGTCAAAATATTTAAATGGTTAATGGCATAACCGTAGGGGTATAAAATCCCATTTTGTACATCCTTGTTTCAACTTAATACGTTAAAAGCTTTAAAACATTTACAGCCCGTAAAATTTCCTACATCGAGCGAGTAGAGCCGACAGGGACGGTGGAAAAATATTAAATCGAATTATAAAATTTAATTGTCGAGAAACTAAGACGGAGATGACAAACAGCAGGCGGATTTATAAATCTAATAAAGTTTTGCCCGACGAATTGGTGCTCTGACCGACATTAACATAACGGGGAATCCTCTGCTGGTTTTTCAAGGGCTCGCGTGTTAAAGTTTCGCCAAGGCCTGTCATTTGTACGGAATCGTTCGGAGGAGGGGGTAGGGGCTCCTTTTTTAGAAAATGAATTGCCCCCCGGACCAAAGGACACTCAGAATGCGCGATTCAGAAGCTACCGGATCTGTTTGTTGGGTTTTGCCCGCGGCCAATCGATGGGATTAATTAACACTAAGCACCGGATCTGGTGTACACGGGATCCGCCAATGAACTGTAATCAGCTTTCGGATATAAATGACAGGGCCGGCCCAATGAATAATGCATGTCAGTTCGGCGAGAATTTTTATTATGAAGAATACGCAAATACTGCTGCAAATAATATTTAACCCTCTATGGGCCCGTTTACTTTCTGGTCACATTCAATTTATCGAAATTTTACCAAATAATTATAGCTTTTTTCGTGAGATGAGGGATAAATCTTAATCCTATAACGGTGTCAAGGCAACCAATATCAATATCAATTTTTTTTCATTTTCATATATAGGTTTATAATTGCTGATTTTTCATTCCTCCAATTTTTTTGGATTTAAAATAAAAATTCGGCCCATAGAGGGTTAGAATATTATGAAGCGAGGTTTAAGCTTATAAAAATCAGCCACAATTTGTCAGATAAGAAAACAGTTACGGTTCATCTGATCAAGTACATTTTGTATATATGAATCACCGGACCCAACTAAGTTTATTAATTATACGAGAGACTTATATATTATATCATACCATTAAATCATCACATTACTCTGGTTAACGAAATAAACCGTCAACTATGAAGCAAGTTATGGAAAGACATCTTTCTAAAAGAGTAAGGCATTCCGTAATATTCATCAGAATAATTAGGATACACGTTATATGTATCCGAATATGTAGCATTTTCAAAATTTACGCCAGACGCTTTTACAATGACGGGGGATACTCCCAAGTAGGAGAATATTCCTTTCAGAAATAAGGGAACTGATAAATTACTTTTACAGTGATCTTAATTGGTTATTATTTCGTTCGACTCAGTTCTTCCGGACCATTAAACCTAACGAGCCACTGGAAAATCCCGAAACACCGTAAAATCGTACGGTCCGATAATTTTTGAAAAGAGCGATCGGACAATTAATTTTTTATGGGAACCCGACAATTAGCCGAAGCCGGCCGGCGAACAACGTCCGCCTTCAATTTTCCCCCATCAAATTGCAATTAACTGAAGCAAAAACCAAAAATTGAGTATAATGCAGTCGGGGAAATCGTGATGCCGTTTTGAACGTCTCACGCTCGACCGACTCCGTTCTCAAAAGCCTTCTTTACGCAATATTTAATTCGCTTATAACGGCCCTGTGGGAGCTTTTGCCTGTCGGAATTGGCGGTACCGCGGTTCGTCGCTCTCATTAGTACGCTTTTTGCCCGCCGGCCGGTTTCCGAAGGGTTTAATATGCGTTATCTTATTCGCTTTGCCCGCATTTAACACGCCGCCCACAACTAACACTTGCCGTATCCTTAGAGCAATGAAACGGAAATAATCGATTCCTTCGAAACTATGAAGATTAAGGAATGAAAAATTAAAAAAATCAATATAATACTAATAATGACTTCCCGATTACAAAGTTGAAGTGTAGACACAATTCTATGTAATAATATATCAGAATAATGGACTAATTTGGTCCAAGATAATAAATTTAAGAGGTTATGCAATTAGGAGACAATCATATAACAGTCGGGTATACTGTGTTTCCATTATTCCTTATAAAAGATTGTGCTTTATTAATTGAAAAAAAATATGTATTAAAGGCTTCTTAGTTATTTAGAAGGAATCCAATGCCATTCAATGTTATGTTTATGAAATTTACAACAACACTACAGACAATGTATTGTCTTCCTGCTTAAGGTATATTAATGTATTAAAAATGTTATGCGCCTTTGTTGTGGGCTTTCAAGTAGTATCAACGTTTGATACGTCCAACTGGCGTCGATAACGACGCCCTCGGAATTAGGCCCTAGACCGTGGAAAAGGTCTATTATTGTCGGTAGGCGAGAGGCGCTAAAAGTCAACCCTTGTTAGACGACCCAAAGGTCATGAGCGGCAAATCCTCCCCCCACCACCCACCCCATTCAATCATAAGCGCATAGTTATCCAACAGACCGTGGATTTTAATGGCCAAACTTAAACTGGGCTCCGCCCGCTTGTTAGAAATCACCAGACAATGTCTAAATTTCGCGCTGACATTTAGACAAAGTACAGAGGTGACCTCGGTAATGAACTTTATTTCACTCGAGACAAGTGAAACAGGAAAAATAACATAGCAACGGTTAATTTGGCAGCAAAACTAATGATAAAATAAACGTAATCTGCAATCTGGAAAAATATGTGCCTCAATTAATATTATAATTTGAAAACAATTCCATAACTTGAGATCATTAATTAATTTCTGAATACCAATAGTATAGGGAATAGCATAATGGTGATATAATGGTGGGGTCCCAAACTTGGTGACCGGTTTCGGGGTTTTTAAGATCGCGTTCTTACTTTGGCCCAGGTCTGAGAACGTAGTCTAGAGCATATAACTCGGCGCAAGGCTCCGAGGCATTATTCCTATTTATTTTCTCGGCAGTCCATTACAATAAGGTCGGTTACAAGTGTGAGCCCAGCATGTATGGGAGAAATAAATATCATGAAAAGTTAAGCGTATTTTATAAATGTATAGAGGGAATAGTTTTTCCTTGTAATTTTATAGTGAAATATAAGAATATTACATTTCACTAACTCATACATAGTTATTAATTCAATCCTGTTTACTAGAGGGACGCGATAAAATAAACTTTGTTATCTATGATTGGAAAAACGTTGTCGGGGTGCGAAGAAACGAATAAATATTAAAATGTAAATGTGGGCGTCTATCATGGGGGACGTTTGCCGTGATAGATGTGTGTTCTGCTCGTGAGAGAGCGTGTGTGTGTGTGTGTGTGTGTGTGTGTGTGTGTGTGTGTGTGTGTGTGTGTGTGTGTAAGGGCATAAACGATGGCTGTGTGACCGTTTCATACGTGTACGAGTGTGTCTACACACTGTGCACAGGGTCAACAGGCGTTTAGGGCGAAATGCGCCGCAGACCGCCATTCAAAGCGCGAGCAAATATCGCCTAACGACGAATCAACAGTCGGCCCATTCAAACCGGACACCCGAATCGCGGTTTTGAACCTCGATCGGAGTATCGAACCGGAGTAGACGGCGTCCGTTCACGCCCTATAATCGAAAGCCTCATGAAACGCCGGTCTTCGGGCGATTTAGATTTCCCTGGTAACACTTTGCAAGGAATCCGAGTAATAAAGTCACTCTCGGAATGAAACAATAGTATATTCTCAGGATTGTATAATAACAACAAATTTTTATCATTATAATAAATTACATTCTGAGAAAAAAAATCTAAGATGGCAGCAAATATTATAACATTTGTCTTAAAAGATAAATGTTTGATAATATAACGCCAACAATGGCGACACTGGTATCCCACACGCTTAAATGACTCACTATCTACTGACGGAACGATACTGAAGATGGTGAGAAACCATTAGCTAACAATAGACCAAATCGACGAGTGGAGGCAGAAAATCCCCTATCGGAAATGTATAGAAAAGCTTACTACATGTAATTAAAAGGTTACGTTTATCACCTGTTATCAACGTGCATTAGCTTTGTTATCTTATGTTTATAATTACATTTTTCACTTCACTTATCATGTTCATTTTATTGCTATAATCGGTGCTAATTAGACAAAGGATGATATCGATGAACGACACAAAATTTAAATATATAGAAATTTCACGTATTCTGGTTCTTCATATGTTGTTTGTACATATAAGAAGTTTCATGAACAGTGAACGAGAAATTATTACAGGGAGAACAGTTACCGAATTGTAGCGTGTATCATATCTTCCGGCATTCCTAAGAACTTACTGTTATAGCGCCTTCTCTTTTCTGAAGAAACAAATTTGTCCGTGTACTGGGGCCATGTCGGTAGTACGGCGAACACTGTTGGGAGTCAATTCGGGTGGAAATGGAAGTGGGCCTAGGTTGGGAATGGCGGTCGGGGCCGTGTACGCCCCGGCAATTTGGGCGGCACACAACACGAAGCGGACAACACAACACTGTCGGCCCTTACAGCCCAAATTGTCGGCTAAATCGTCGCCCGGCTCCTATAGCTACACACAAACCCGCCCCACTATAACCTCCTATTTACGTTTCTACGTCTATTCATTCAATTTCGATACGCTCATTGCGCCCGCTTAATTACAACAGAAGTTGTGTGCAACCCGCTGAACGGGCCACTTCATTGTTTTCTAATGAACAGGATGAACAATATTCAATATGTTCGAGGTGATAAATATTCGGATGGATATTACAGTTAATATTCGCGGGGAACATAAACGCTCCAAGCATTTATTACAAGCTCCTCAAATATTTCGAGCCTAACGACGATTTCTGTTGGATTTTCGTCGGAAAATAGTTCGGGAAGGGCCACCGCCATTTGCTAGCACGTTTTTATTCCCTCCTAACGGAGGGGGGAATTACAGGTGTCCTTTATCCCCCCGAGACCGACCGACTCCCCTCACTTTCCCGTTCAATGTAGGCTTTAGATGGCATAAAATAAAATACATTTTTAATAGCAAACGCATAACTACACGCACCAAATATTTTAGGCTTAAATAAATGAAAAGGAGGAAGAAAATCAGCCGCGAACATCGTATTAATATTAAATTATTAGATCGCGGCTTCTCGCGAGTGGAACCAGAAGATTGAAACAAAACTGAAGAACATAATTATTCTGAACAAGGATGTAAGTAAGATTAGTATGACGCAACTGTTTTGAGCTTATCTTTTACTCCCAGCACAACATGAAAGGGGTGATAAATCAGCCCAATATTTATTTATTAGCCGGACAGTGCATTCCGAGGCTGCGACTCGATTCGGGTGGGGCCGCCTATGCACGCGCTACGAATTAAACCGTTGGAAAATGCATCGCTGCGATGGGCCAAGGACTGCCGGCGGCCGAGGGGCAGGTGATGAAGCAACAGCTGTTGCTTTTGCCCAGCGCCCGCAGGTGGGCCGCCGCAGCACGAGCCACATGGCCCCATTATGTAGCCCCATTCCGTCTAAGCTCTAGGTCCCCCCCCCCCTCTTCAGACTCCTTATATAATAATGGGTGAGACTCGGGAGGACCCGGCCGAGGTATGACGCGTGAATGAGTTCCCTATCGCGTCTTACAGACGGTTCCATTCTCGGGACGGAAATCCTTTTATAAAATATGCCTACATCCTGCTGCTGTGTTTAACGAAAAAAATAAGATTGTCAATAAGATTATTATATTCATTTCCGTCGATACTATCGATTGCGGAAATCAAGAAATATCTAGTTTCTATAGATACTTATATTCTATAGAATATAAATGTTCTGTGGAAGAAAATTAAATATAAAAATTCTATTTATTCTAAAGGTATAAGTATTTTGCTTAGCACTTTCACTTTGTACGACAATTTGTTTAAACCGATTGATTTACATCACCGGTTGTCTTATTCTGTTTACAGTACAGTTATAACATTTTTCCGAATCCTTAATTTTCTTTTTCAAACTGCAATATCCCTTTTTCACCTCCATTTTTCTTATTCTCTGGCGATTTCATGAAGGTTTTCCAGATTCATATCGGGCCGGCTCGACTATCGGTTGCGTCATCTCTCGAACACGAAAAGGATAACTAATGCTTCCAATTAATCGATACGAATCGTTTTATTCACGTGAGAAATTTGAATCCTGACATATTAGACCGGTCTCCCCCCACTGTAATATTCTACGGGGATATCTGCAAATTTGAAATTTCTTACGCATGATTTAATTTAACTAAATAATTCAGAATTAATATTTGATGGCAAAAATACCAAAACGTCGTTAAGCATCAAACATCTAATTACTATATCTTATTCGTTATTATTTTAATTACTATATTGTATTCGTTATTGTTATTAATATTTTAAATAAGAACTTTATCATGTTAAATTCAAATATGGATAAACAACCAGAATTTACATTAAATTCATATTATGTATCGGCATGTGCCGATTTGTATTTACATTCATACAGACGACACACTCGTTTATCTAGTTTTCCTCATCCTTTCCTCATTTAGTTTTCCTTCGTTTATATATAGAAAAATGTTTACCGATGATAGTCATGGGGTCATAAAAAACTTTGTTATGATTATTATATCATAAAAACATTTTGTTATCATACCGTTCAGGTCGATATGTAGTTTTCATATTTGAATTATTTGTTTAATTAGGTACAAAAAAAGAGTATAAAGAGAGATAAAGTAATTGAAAATCGGCCTTTGTTTGCATAGTTAAATGACTGACGTCACGCTGAATTATCGTGAATCCAAACGAAATTTACATCCGTTTCGCAATATTTTTTTTGGTCGAAAGAAAAAGGAATCGATTAGCGAAGATAAGCTCGGGGAAAACCAGATAACCGCAAATTATTTTTAAAGCCTACCAGAGAAAAAACTACCACTTCCGGCGGAATAGAAATACTTTTTCAATATTCAAGTTTAAAAGACGTCGGAATGTGATTAGCACGGAATAAATAAATTGCGCAACGACGACAGGCCCAGTTACGACCCGATTGAATTCCAATATAACACGGTGCCCGATATAACTGTACCTTTGACCATTTACCGGTTGGGATCAAATTAGAAACGACATAAAAACTGTAATCTATTTTATCGTTATGACCGCCCGGTTTAATTAAATCTGCGGGGAATAACAAACACCGGTGTGCGAATATAAAAATAGCCGCAAATGATCAAACGAATCATTTGCGGAGTCGTCGGCCTATAAATATCGGTCAGTCCAAATGGAAATACCTCCGCCCCTTATTCAATTTCTACAAAAGTTTGATTAACGACAAAGTAATTTCGTCGATTTATACATCGGACCGGGTCATTAAAATTTCGCCCGATTGAGGAATACCACTAATCCAGTGTGAATTTCATTTCCAATATAAATTGCCGAATTTACATCGGGCCGATTGAATAAATTAATAGAAATTTAATTAGATCAGTGTTATTACCCTAATAAATTTAAATAATACTACGGGGGAATAATGTTTTATTGAATTACAACCAACATCGCTTTTTTAAATGGGCGAAACAGAATTTGGAGGGCTGCTTTTCTTAACGCTGGAATTGTAAGTATGGTTATAAACGGTGTAAAGATGTTCGAGTAATGAATTTCAATAAAGCGAAATTTTAATGATTTTTACAGAAAATTGCTAGATTTCTAGAAAGGGAAGAGAAATGAGACTGTTGAGCCCCGGGCAGTGTTCCAGCTATAATGGCACTTGGCCTAACCGATTTTCCCCCAATGTGCTTAGAGCCGGCCGCAATATCTCCCGCCCCCCGCCCCCCTACCCGTCTTAAAGGCGGCCCCTGACAAACGAGAAAACTAGCAACAACAAGTAGCCCCACAAGTCCCAAGCAGTCTCCCGGCAGATGTTCAACGCCGACAGACAGCTGCTACCCCGTTCAACGAGGCGGTCTCCAGCCCAAATTTACACCCGCCCTCTCACAAGAAAGAACAACACTCCAATAGGACAACAATCCGATCAAAATAGTCGTCCGAGGTAGCGTTTTTATTGCCAAGAAATTGTTTTAGAACTACAAGTGTCCAAAAATAAAGAATAGTTTAGAATACAGAATTCCCACGGCCGTTTTCTATCTCGATTTGCCTATTTGGGTTTAAGCTAGACAGGTTTCCGCCACTCCACAGCGCCAATATGTTGCGCCAACTAGAATGTTTCTTATAATAGATTATTTACATTACATATTATATATATATATATATATATATATATATATATATATATATATATATATATATATATATAATGTAGATTTATGTAGTAACAAATGTAGTAAATGACTTAGAAATGTGACGAATTCCTACAGGGAGAAGTAAATATATAAATTAAGAGAGAGGATGTATAGACAGTAATCCTGAACAAGGCCTACTCCTGACATGTTGTAAATTACATGAAATGTAAATGTTATTAATATATATATATATATATATATATATATATATATATATATATATAATATTCCAATAACTATCTCTGCCGGTTATTCTGGACGAGCCAATAGTCGCCAATGAAGTTGCTACATACGCTTGAGTTCAGGTAGAACTTTCCCAGACTCATTACTTAACGCGGAAGATATCCTTGTTTTCTTCATTACTATCGTCGTTCACACTAATCTGTACGCGGAAGTGGTCCAGTGTGTGCAAGGAAAATATTTAAAACGACCATTTAACAGTGAGTCGAGGCCACCAGTGTGAGTCAGCCACAGATACTAAAATCAAACTCCAGGAAGCACAAAGGAAGTCGGTGATTGAACAACTGACCTTTCAAACAGCCGTTTTTGCCTCATTTTATTCAACCAGTCAATCTCATATTAATAATTCATTCTTACGCCAACTAGTATTATAAGTCGGAGGCGATGAATACATTTGCATTGTTCAAACCGAATTACCGAGAAAGCGAAAAACGGTTCCTTAAACAGCAATAAGACCTTTTTGAATTGAAAAAAAAAGCAATTCTGAATTTCAATATTCTTTGATTTATCTTGGGGGCCTTAACAATAATGAATAAAATATGTATTTAAATGTGCGATAACAATAAAATCGCGCTTAATAAAAACCAAGTTAAGACAAAATAGTTTTTTATTCCAATTTTCAATTCAAAATTTGAAAAAATGCAAAACAAACAATTTCTATAAACTGATTAATAACTGAAAGGGAGAGTGCTAATGTTGTATCAACACTAATTTTCATTTCGTAAGATCTAACAAGCCCAAATTGCGCAAATAAACTGTATACATTATGCAATGTTGTCTGCCGCATATCGTGCGGTATTTCTGTAAGGAATAAAGTTCGACCGGAAAGCGGGCAGTAACGCGAGCCCGGGGCTATTACAAGTTGGTCTGCAGTTTCTCAGTTGAGGTTCGAACCGCTCCCCTTCCCACCCCTTTCGTGTTAGCGCCTCGTGTATCTCGGCAATCCGACTTTCCCGACAGATTTGACCAATAAATTAACCGTCCAGCGGGATCCCCCGCTGTCCACTGACCCGCAGGCCTCAACGGCCGCATGGCATTTTGCGTGCTCGCGATTTGTTTTGAATTGCCAACCGGGGTAATGAAGGTTATATAAACGGACGTAATGCAAAGCCGTAATTATCGGTTGTGCCCGGTCGGCGATCCTGTTCTCCTTCCACCGGATTTTACGCCGTTGCCGAATACTTACATCGATTTATGAAAGCACATACATCACTTTTTATAGTGTGTTCAAACTACACTGGCACCTAATTATGGGCCTAATAAATTATTCGCTGGTTTGAACTTATGTGACAAGCGATATTTCGCCAGTTAGTTTTTCATATTATATTGTATTTTCAAATACTTCCATCCAATATAATAATATTGGGGATAGATACGGAGAGTATACTATAACCGCTGCGGCAAGTACGGTGGCTGGAAGTCGAAACCGGTCCGTCCCCTCCCTCAACGTACGATAGGGGGCCAAACACAGGGGGCTAAATAGTCGGAACGTCCGCGGCCTTTTAAAGGCTTTCAAAATAAAGGTAAAAAAGGTCTTTGAGAAGCGCTCGTATTGTACAACGAACAGAAGGTGGGGTATCGAAGACGGAAGCCGGGTTCAAGACGGCATCCCAGAAGCGAGCCTGTGCACGGTTGACATTAATCATTTAATTAGATCGCGCTCTCACCCGACCCCTACGAATAATACCCAGGTAAAACTAAGTGGGGAGGGGATAACGAATCGAAAAAGAGAGAGGGAGAGATGGAGTGCGAAGTAGTTACGGGGGGTGAAGTGAAACAGAGCTATGGTACTTCCGAAAAAAGGCGGCCTTTTAACCCCACCATCCCTCCCTTCAACCCAAAAAATGGCAGAGAGTGACGAGACGACTTTTCAAAGTCCCCCCGCCCAGTATCAACCACAATTGCCGCGGGCGAGAAATTTAATTTCGAATCGGAAAAGATAATCCTTTTCAAGTTCAAAAAGGAAAATTCACAAAGCGAAAAGAGCGAAAGAAAAAATATCTTACTGATAACTTCGCCTATAACGCCACAGTTCACACTGTACTACTTACTAACGTGGAGGAGGAGACGAATATTGGCTGAAGAGGCTTGAGGTGAATATTTGCACGATGTACTTTAACGACCTCGTTTGGTTTGAAATCGCCAAATTAACTGTTAAACTCATAGTCGGAAACTGCACATTTGTATAGCAATCGCTCTGGGTAATCTCGTCTTTTCACCTTGTCATTGAAACAACGCCGCGTCCTTGTTATGTGTCATAATTAACATTATCTAAAACTTACTAAAAGCTGTACTCATTAAAGAGAGTGGTTAAAAAGGACTTTAAAAGACGGGAAAAATATTCCACTTTGTTTAAACCCTATACTAACAATTCAACGAAATGCGAAATATGATGGCCGGGGAACCTGCTGGTAAATTCAGACGTTAGCTCTTTCCGGTTCAAACGCTATTTAGTGTCGTATGAGAAGTGACTGGTGTAATTACGGTTGTAAAACAGCCTAAAATTTAAACCAAGAAGCGCTCCCAAAAAGCCTCATAATTAAAGGACCACACGAAAACCAGCCAGAAGGTCATGTAGCAGTACCTCACATGTAAAAACTAAGGAAAATAGGTACACGTGAAATGCTTACCGTTCAACAT
Organism: Lethocerus indicus; assembly: GCA_019843655.1. Classification (NCBI taxonomy): domain Eukaryota; kingdom Metazoa; phylum Arthropoda; class Insecta; order Hemiptera; family Belostomatidae; genus Lethocerus; species Lethocerus indicus. The sequence goes on from JACDQD010000008.1 coordinate 17,245,977, forward strand.
TGAAGTGATTTTGAAGGCGACTGACTGCAAGTGACAAATTATCCAAATATACCTAAAAAATAAATAAAACAAAAAATAATAAAAAATTAAAAACAAAATAAAGAAAAATTAAAATAAAAGATTAAAACTAAAATATAACAAGGAATAATAATACAGAAAATAAAACAAAATGAAAATATTCGCGATATGAGGAAATTATATATTGAGTTTGTCGATATAACATTGAATTGCACAATACACCTCAGAACTTCTTTAACGAATTTCAAAACAATTTCAATTGTAGATACCTCGATCGGTACGCTTTCACCGATTCCAGATATACTATTTTCACTGCGAAAAATGTTTCACTAGGCAAAACGGGAACTGGTAAGAAAGAGGCGCGCTAACTGTCCCACTCGAGCGACTGAGGAAGAATTACGCGAGGTCGGTTTGCCCACTCGTCCACCTCTATCTTATCGGGTACGCGATTGTACGCCGACTGCGTAGTCGGCATATTATACCCTGCCGGCGCAACAATTAAAATTTCGACAGCCACGAAAATGGAACAAAAAAAAACAAAACTCCCGGTATTGTCAGGATGAACAAACGAAAAGGTTGACGGGTGGGAGATAATAGGGTAGCGGACGGCGGCGGGGGAAAGGGGGTTACAAAACAAGCCTGAACAATGCGGCAGCGGCAGTAATCTTCATTCATTTTTCCTTTCATCGGAGTTTTTTTAGAGAAATTACCAAATTTTGAGTTATTTCCTTGAAGATAAAGAGCGGACTAAAAAATATCAAAATCAAACAACCGGTAGTAACATCGAATATATATTTCCCAAGAGTCCCTATTTATCGGAATAGCTTTGATATTTATTATAGTAATAATGTTCAAATGTCAACGTCTACTCCTACATATACATTATAATTTCTCTCTGAAAACAATTCGCAATATGATGTACACGTATTGTCTCGTATGCCGGCTTTTATAAATGTACATGCGGATGTTTCCAGATTTAAATAGACGGGTAACGGAGCTCTTCGGCCGGGGGGGATTCCCCAGTCTAAATTCCGAGCCCCATTATCAGTGTCGCCCGTCCATTCGAGAATGTCGTCCCGTCGGATTAGTGCGACTCGAAATATACACGGGCGGTCGCTCGAGCGGAGGTGAACGGTACGGGCGCCCGTTATCCGCCGCCGGTACTCACTTCCGAACCGGACGCGCTACCCTAAAATGGCGCTACAGTTATAAACGCCGGGTGAATACATTTGCATTTTAATTTAAGACGCTCATAACGCTCGCACTCGAATCAGGTTCTACACTTACCTTCGGGCGGCGCAGAAGCGCCCGACCAAATAATTCTGAAAATTATCCTATAGCGAAAGGCGATACAACTCGTACAATTCGGAGCCCGAAATAGAAAGGGATCGATAATAAGTTTTTAATAAACTGGCGACAGCCTTTAAGGTCTTAGAAAAAACTCGGCACTTTAATAACCCGCCAGGTAATCGCTAAGGTGGACTTCGAACTATTTATAATCCTTATTTATTTCATAATAGCTCTCTCTGAGTTAAGCTTTAAAGATTAATTGAAATTAAACGGCGCGTGCTGAGGCGTTGCAAACAAAACAAAAGGAAAAGGAAAGCAAGGTATATACGAAAATATCTACTTACAGGAGATGTTATCCTTGGGGATCCAGTGGTAGATGAACCAGGACTGGACTTCGCAGAGAGCGGACATGCCCATGGTGACCATAACAGCGAGACTGGTGTTCCTCTAGTTCGGTTCGGTGCCCGTCTCCTCTTTCCGGTGGCGGTTCTGGCGACTGACTGGTGCCTGAACAGAGGAAAACAGCGACTGAGAACGGGGCCCGGAAGCGGGTCCTCCCCTCCCCTTTGGCGCCCTCCCTTCCCCTCCGTTCCCCTCAACCTCACTCAAACACTCCGCGAGGGTTGTTGTACGCCTCCGGGCACAAGGGGAGCCCTTCCAACAGGGCAAACGGGTAGAACATATCCGGGGGCAATTGTCGCCAACTTCCCACCAAACAAACTACTTTTTCAGGATAACTTGGACTCGAATGTTTCCTGTATTTTATGTTTTTCTGTGTACATTATGTATAGATAAATATATATGAATTTAGAGCTCATATAATGATTGTTTAATCAGAAATGAACTATTATTCTTAATATAATTTACAATAAATTAGATCTTTAAGTTTTATTTGATTCGTATGTTTTATGAATATCATGTTTATCTTAAAATGGAAATAGACAAATGCGGTAAACCCTCGGAAATAATTAATATTAGGAAGTATTTTGTCCACTTCCTTTTTTCTTACATTTTAAAATGGGGACACACTGGAATTCAGTATTAGTCGACCTCTCTCTAAGCTTTGTTGGCGGCGCCCGATCTTTTCGTTCGTATTTTGCGCACGCGGAAAGGAGATAGGCAAAACAACATTTCTCGTTTGTTGTGCTCGAACATGCACGTAGGGGGACCTGTGAAGTTTCCTGTTTGATAAAGATACAACCCGATCGAAATAAAACCCGGACATTTTCTCCAGTGTAATTTCTTGTTATATTTATCAGTGAAAACATATAAATGTGATTCTGTTATAACACAGTCTCAGGTCACAGTACTAGGGTAACATCATGTGCAGCATGATTGCACTATCGACGTACTACAAAAGAGTGTAATTTAGAGAATAGCATGAACATTAGTTTACATAAAGCTAAAATGAGCACTATACCGACACAGGTTTTTTTTATCTCGCTGGAACGGCTCCGTCCGGTGTCATTAGAATTAAAGTATACTATCTGCATGACGTCTGTCTGTCTCCGAACGCGATAAGCCGCCGGCGCAGTTGAAAATTAGTATTTACGCCTATTACTTCACGGTGGCCGGTCGGTGAGAAATTTCTGCATTCCAAACTTTAAAATCTTCAAAATGTAATCTTCGAAGTAAGGAGGGGCTCAACAAAAGCTCTCAAAGAGGAAACTTTAGGAAGGCCTAAACTGTAAAATCATTCCAACGGTAATGCGATCGCATCGATAATAATCGGCCGAGAGCCGATTTATAGGCTTTCGGCGACGGAAATAGACCAGGAATTGTCCGCACCCCTCTCCCCTCACAACCCCTCGGTTGGCTCTTAAGTAGCAATGAGATCGGTGGAAAAAATTTCGACTTTATGATGCCCATATTTTTGGCGTTTATTACCCTGCGATAGTGGCACCGGAATGTCTCTTTCGTTGGTCCAAGGAGAGAATAAAGTTGACCAAATCATTTCTACCTCGCTTTGAAAATACATTGCAGTACATATTTACCATATTAATATAGAACAACGCCTCGTGAATAATGTTTTCATATAAACAAGGTGGATTAAGTTTAAAAAACGGTATTTCCGAGTTCTCGGATTTGTGACTTTTTGCTGAAATGGAGTCTAAATAAAACCGGCGCTTTTAGTCCTTATAAATGAGTGAAATATTTCAATCTCGAAATATTTTCAACTCACTCTCCTGCTGAACAAAGCACAGAATAAACTGAAATATATTTCAAAACGCCAGCAGTCACAATGATTGAATCTCTCAGTCACTGAAGATAACAAATGTCCTGCACCGAATCTGCAATCGTTGGTACAGCATAACGGAAATCTGAGAAGTCGGACTAAATATTTCGGAAAAGAAAATATAAGGGCAGCGTTGATGTTTGACCTCGATTGATAATAAAATAAGTGTATAATAACAGTTAATATATTTGGTATACAGTTATTCAAGTACGTATTTGGGTCATAGAAGCACCTCTTAACCTCTGAATGTAACAAACTTTCAAAGTCAAAACGGGCTGGACGCACACACTCGTGAAGTTCGGCACTGTTGACGTCAAAGGACGTCAGGGGCAGTCTTCCATTTTCAAGTACTGAACCAATTTTTTTCTGGGCAACCAAAATTTTCTTCGCAAACAAAGGCCTCTTCTCCCGTCCAAATAAACAATATTTCGTTTAGGACGTATGGAACAACAAATTCTTCTGACTCAAGGCATTTTTTCTATGTTCGATATGGGCCAATTTTCCATGGGATTGAAACATTTATTTATGTGCGCCTAATTTGTTAATTGCACTGAGTGTGATAAAATTATAAATGCAGAATTCCCGGTAACTTTTCTGCCAGGATTCCTTTATTGAAAGCCTAATTATATGAATCATACAAGACCTACAATTCCATTGGGTCTCCACTGTTTCACTTGGACATCTATTACGCAAATTTCAGGAAATAATAATTTTTCCAGAGAAATTAAAAAGGCAAAGATGTAACGACACGATTCGCGAGGATATAATGATCGTTTCAGCAGGTCTTAACCAGATACGATTGTATTCAGAATTATTATAATTTTTTCAACAAAAATAAACGAATGAAGAAAACAGAGATACACGAACAAAATCCAGGAAAGAGGCAAGCAGATTTCAAAGGGGGATCGGTCGGAGGTTCATTAAAAAAATTACTCAGCAGTTATTAAAGCCGTGTCCCTCGGCGTTCGGCCTTCAACTCGGCCCCGCGAAAAACGTTGCAGTCCCAGACTCGGATTTATGTTTTATTTTTTGTATTCATTCTTCCATTTCTTTTTCTACATTTTTTTCATTGAGATTCCGCGCGACACAAACCGCACATAAATATGTATGACTCCGTGTATTTATTTCGACGGAATGACGTTCACGCGGCAAATGAACTCGGTTCATTAAAGCTGCGCAAATATATTCAAGTCTAGAATGAATATGAAACCAATATATATATATATATATATATATATATATATATATATATATATATATGTTGCACTTCTAAGAATTAATAAGTGATGTTCATAAGTGTGGTAGTTCTCGACGTCAACAAAATATTTGCCGCAAGAGGGAAACCTCTCTTAATCTGAATATTCCTGTAACGATTTATGAGTACGCAACTAAATCATATTCAGAATGGTCGTATTGCCGTCTTTATTTCATTCGCGATGTAATATTTTGAGGCTGTTGGAAGCTAAATTCCGGGTATTAATTACTGAGACTATCCATTAAATATTCCATGATGGCATGAACAGTACTCAAAATTATAGCTGAAGAAACGGCACGTAACGCCACCACGGTTAGATTACCAAGTTTTGGACTCACCGTAATATTTCGGAGAGATTTGTTTTCAAACTACCTGTTCAGATATGTACACAAACAATAGAACAGGTAAGTGCACGGCAACGGAAATGTGAAATGGTAATTATCATTAGGTTTTATCAGTGTTTTCAGATCAGCGTGGACTGAGTCCATTGCATGTTCGCGGGACTAAAGAAAAAGCGTAACTGGTTTTTCAAACTGACTAAGCTTTGCCTGAAAGCAAATATGTGCAAATGGTGCAATTGTGATCATTACAAATCTAAAACTGGAGGATTGATGGTCGATTTTACACAGAGCGTACTGTACGGTAGGGCGTTCTATCCAAGGTACGATTTTGTGAAATGTCGGAGCCAATGATTTATTCAGTACTACAGGCCGACATGGGTTAATTAATTTACCGAGCTTATTTGAATTTCATTACTTCTAACATAGCCTTGTTCGTCCCCAATAATTACGTGCGAGAAAATAGGCGAGGGAAGGGTGAATTTTTCGAACCTAGAGTGTATAAATTTAAAAGTTGTTTTCGAGTCTACTTTTATTTAACTATAAGTTATTCTAGGGTGCTCTTGGAAGTTGAAACTGACCGGGTGAAAGTCGATTAAGCCTAGCGTTAAAATCTTCTGCTGTAAGGAGATTATCCAGGTACTGAGTCTACTTCAAGCCTCCTGTAAGGGAGGGCCGCGAGTGCGAAAACACGATAGGTGGATGTGTGAACCAGAGCGCGGCGTGAGTTGCTTTCATTGGACCCTGGATATCGGTTGCCTAACGACAGTTACCCCAGTAACCCTGTCGTTACCCATTCGACTTACACAGACCTCTACAGAAGGGGCCTGAATACAAACTGCCGGCAACTCAAATAATTAACGCGATTTTTACAAAGTCCGTCACAGCAGAATGTCATATCATTATAGATTGATATGGTCACTTGTATTACCAATCCGAAAAAGTAGAATCCAAGTAAAATAAAAAGGAGAAACTAAAGAAATGAATGCTCTTCTCAGAAATGAGGTGAATGCATTTGATATTTTCTAGACTAGATTCAGTTAAAGAGACTGAAATCTTTACACAGCCTGGATCTGGTGGACTACGCAGTTTAAATCCTATTTAAACATACAACCGTCAGTCAGTGTTCTATTCTCGATGCCGAATCCTGTTAGTCCCGAACAAAACAACAGAGCTCCAAAACAACAGATTTTTAATTGTCCCTTTGTGCTACCCTAGAAGTTTTATCTTACTGAATAAACGGTACCCAATTCTAGACAACATAATACTCTTGAAATATTAATTACTTCCATTCAATAAGTAATTAATGTATTTATAATACGATAAATTAGCACGTTTGACCGCTACCAGAGTTTAGTTAGTCTAACTCCCTGACTTATTCTAAGTAATAAAGTAAGGGCAGATAAGAACTGCCGACCGCTGGGCGTCAAGCCACTGACGAATTGTTTTTAATTATCTTTATATATTTCAATATTGGTCACTGTTATCACCGGAATTCCAGATAATCACACAATCCGGTCGAACACAGGGACCCGATACAAAGGGCAATCGCCTGGCCTAACTAAGTTCAAAGCGGGAGATACAAGTACCGCGACTCGAAGACTTAAAAGTTCGAGAGTCGAGTTTCTTTTCGAGGGGCGACGGCCACCAAGCGGGCAGAACTTTTCCTGAATTAGCCGAAGCCCCAGGCCAGAACAACGAAAGGCGCCGTCAGTAGCAGATTTAGAAGCGTTTCGACTCCAGTTATTTATACACTCCCCTTTACTTTTACAGTAAATCCAGGTACGGGTCATAAATTCCGATAAGGTTAAGTTCCGTTCCGGGGTAACTTTTCCCACCTACCCTGAATTTATACACCCCGATCAAATTTAGTCTACGGCTATTTTCTCATCGCTTGCTTATCGCTGAATACATTTAATTATTCAAGAAATCGACACCGAAACTGGTTGAATTATTTAAAAATATCATTCGTAATACAGCCCACGTAATCAGTAAATAGCGTCAAATCATTGAATCGCGTTGAAGGTGGCGACAGCAGTTAAGGATGTAACAGTTGAATCTTCATAGAGTTCACAATTTACGCCGACCGTTCAGGTTTTCCGGGATGGCCGGGACTCGAAAACAAGCTTCGTAACAAGCTCCGGTTGTCGCCGAAGAACGGCGGCAACAGTAGAGTGAATCTATAGCTCGTATAATTGAAACGGCCGAGTCGGGTTAACGCGCGGTCGTGTGCACATGTATGTGCGGATAGGGGCACGCGTGTGAAGAGAGAGGGGGAGGCAACGAATGAAGGAATAAACTGCGCTGTACGTCGGGCTAATGTTATGTCGGTTTGGGCGAGAATAATTAAGTGGTGCGCGGGGCGGCGGGCAGTCTGGCACCAGTCCATGTCCGACACACTCCCCTATTCCATTCTACACACCGCGTTGTTAGCCCACTTCAACCGTTTCCCTCTTTAATTCCTTCTTAACCCCATATTTTTCAACAATTTTTTTTCAACTCCACCAGTCAATTACATAATAATCCCAAATGTTTCAGATCCAACACAGAAATTTATAGTTTGGAAATATTTCGGTTTATTTTATTATAGAGAAATTATACTGTGTTTCTAAGTATAAACATGTCGTAAAATTACGTGCATAAGTGTTGAACGCTCGAGGAAATATACCATATTATAGTATAACATTATGATGATAATATCCACACCTGGGTTACATAAACTCTGACTTTGACAGGTTATGTGACAAGTTTTATTTTTTTATTACATATACTACCTTAAACTTTCAATTGTGTGTCATTCGCTTTTAACGAATATTTGAATCTGCGATCAATTAATTCAGATACATCGGATAGAAAGTATTCTGGAAACATCCAGAACTCTATTCGGCGCGCCGGTTTAATTTTTTTGTTTGCAAAAACGCAAATATCCTATTTTTTAATTCGAGTTATAAAGGAAGTTTCGTCGCCTTGCTGCAAACTGTCGGGGGAGCTTTTAATTAAATGTATTGTCTTCGCCGGCTTAAATACTCGTCCTGGAATAAAAGGGAGGGCGAGTATTTTAAAAATTCATTATATCTCGGAAAGAAAAAAACCAGTGTTTTACATTTTGTCTTTTAAACACCGCCAGGTTTTCCTCCGAAATATACAAATTTAGAAAATAAATCTGGAGTAAGATTCTCTCTCATTCGGTTTTAAATTGATTAACTGACGATTTAAAAGTTTTACATTATTGACTTCAATGATAATATATAAGATTCTATGCTATTTTGCTTTCGGGAAGATATAATATAAGATTTTACATAATTTTAAATAAGAGTTTAAAACTATATGCATATTCGAATCGATCTTACTATTCGGGGGAAAATAAATTATAATTTAAATCGTCTACAGGAAAATGAAAACCGGGAAAAAAGAACACATAAAGAGGGGGAAAGGAACATGCTTTTACAATTTTGCCCATTCTCTGGAGTTTTAAAGGGCGCAGGTATTTCAGACCGATCCGGAGTGTTTTTCCGCCTCCGATAATTGGACGTTTTCCGTGATCTCGGCCTCGGCGGAAACGAGCCATTGAATTTATTTCAACGCTCCGATCTAAAGAAAAGTACCGCTCTCGAGAAATACGCTCCAGTAGCCGTCAATACGCTCCTGTAACTGGCACCGGCCCTTCGGTCGATCAAGAGCGTCCCCTCGTTCACTTCAAATAACGAATAAAATCGGTAACATTTGGACACGGCTTGTCAAAAAGCAAGCCCTAATTAAAGCGTTAGTTACACGCAATAATATTTAATTAAAACAGTAGGAAAATATGCGCACAAAAATGAGTGTAGTTCCTATCATTCTCGTATATGATATGAAGACATTGTGCGGAGAGGTTAATGGATACGCGAAAGCCTAAATTGATATAGAACAACGCAAACCACACTGTCGTCTTAGGCCACCAATCGGGGTACATAAATAACTCCCTCCAGTTAACCAACTCAGGTATAAAGGACGATTTGGCCCTGAGAGTAAATATGAAAAATTAAAAAATATCAACATTATCAACCAAAAATACACTGTGGATTATGGTTGGATCACTATCTCTGACTAGAAAAAGTTCCTCGCGTAATAAAGATTTATTTTATTTAAATATTCTTAAAATTTAAATCATCATTCCACATTCTTTAACTGAGTGTAACTTTCGAAAAGTTGAGCAGATTATTAGGAATTTATACAAAAAATAATGTTTTATTTGATAATATAACTTCCTTTAGAACTAAAAGACGGACCGGACTAATAATCGCTGTTAATGGCCGAGTAAACAACCGCTGACTGAAATATGGTAACTCGGTTGATTCATGTTACTCGCTTTAAAGTGATTTCCGCTCGAGTTAATAACAAGCGAATTCCCATATTTTAACCTTGGCCAGAGCTCGTAGCCTTGTCGCATTGCTGTAAAACAATGGGGTTCCCACGACTAGTAGTACAGTACACCTTCAGTTGCAATATGTCAGATAAAACGTATTTTTACATTTTTTCCGGGAGGAAGATTTCTCTCTATGTGCAATACAGGGGAGAAGTTGGCATATACATAAACAATATTCAGTTAACGATACCCGATCCTACGCTTATATGAAACATTAAATTATAATGTCTATCAATGAAGCTTTATGAACCATGCTTATTAGCACCTGTAATATTACATCAAGTCATAATTTTGTTCCAATATAGGTTGAATATATCCTTTACACTGCCTTTAAACGAAGATTTACGCTGCCTTACCTATAGTGACAGCAACCCATATTCAGGAGTTTGATGCTAACTTTTATTTTAACATCGAGGTTAGTCGGGAGTCAACTTAAGTAGTCAGTTATGTAGGCAACTTATGTTATTGTGAGTCATAAAACGGCAGTAAATAGGGAAAAATGAAATTCTTAAGAAGAATTCACTATCTGCAAAGTGCGTGGAGAGTTTAAAGGGGGATAAGTCCATGGCGTAAAATAGGGGGGGTCAATTAAAAGCTCTAATGGGGCCTGACTAGCGGCCGGGAGATTATAACCGGCGGAGGATTCCGGTCGGATGGGCGGGGTATCACTATTAGCCCACTTAGATCTGAAGTGTAAAAGCCGAAGAGAGGACAACCCCTTTTATCGGGTCTTTTAACTGGTGATAGGGCGATTTCATGAGCGAGCAATGAAAAAAAAGGATAAACTGCTGGTAAGAGGACGTCGACATGGGAAGCTCAATGCCCTAGCAATGTTGTAAATTCAAAACTGCTCCACCGTAGTTGTTTTATTATATACAAATTTAGGCTATAATATTTTTCGCCTTGTTCCTTGTAACAATTACTTAAACTCATTAATACAACAACAATACAAATACATAAAAAAACAGTATTTGTTGAAAAACGATTTTATTATCAGGAATAAATTATGCAGGAAAGTCGTAAGTTCATCTATTCTATTGTATCATGTATACCAAGCGGATTGTTCAACCAAAAAATAGATCGGTAGACGCTCGAATATGGGAGAAAACTCTGTGTATAACATGTCAAGTGAAAAATAAGATGCACATAAGCTTTAAACATGTATGTTACATTTAAGTCACCCGCGACAGTTACAATATACGAATATTTTTCTGGACAGTTTTGGGACTGGGTCAAAGTATAGATAAGACACGCACGCTATATATTTAGAGCGTTGGCCGCTAAACAGGAACGCCGGGAACGGATCTGAATTATCGATGACGATTTGACAGAGATAACTGAACGGCCTTTACACGACAGCGGTGACGTTTGCAGCGGCCCGATAAGAAATGAATGCCCCAAAATGATGTCTCCGACTCGAGAGGTTTTTCAGAAAACACTTCGCGATGATTTCAGAAAGACGCGGAATACGCCAAGTTCAATTGGGACGCGCTTGTTAAAAACAGCGCCTCTTGAATTTGTTGACCATTCCGTTTCGTTGACTCATCGCCTGAATGAAAACACTATACGGAAGCCGTAAAGGCCTAGCCGGTAAATATTATAAATGTACAATTTAATGAAAATTAATTATAAATAATAAATTTTGAAAAGATGGTAAACGGGGCTCTATCTGTAAACTTTCTGAGTTATCGTGCATTAAATCAATTATTGCGCGGATTATTGTTCAGGAAAAACCGATGACGGAGCCAATTCTTTCAGTCACAACTAAGCGTGGAGGGTTTTTTGCTGGTAAATGTAGCTTTTATTTAGTAGTGACAAGCGTTAATAACATTCATCTTCGCCTTATAAAATATCAATATTATGTTCCAAGTATATTAATTGTTATTAATATTAAATTATTTATTCTGAGCGCGGTATACATTTTTTCAATAAAGTTTGTTGAAAAAATACTCGGCACTTTGATCTACAAGTGGGATTTCTGTCTAGCATTTAGTTTGGAAAAGATTATAACGCGATGTGGTTAACGATTTATGTTTCAGTAGAATAATAAACTTATCTGTACTAAAGAAAGGAACTGCTTACTCACTCATTCGCGAGACCTGATAAACCTCATACCCATGAGGTTTCTCCTACCCGATTAAGGCACTGAGTGCATATACCGTGCCCAATTCGAAGTGTGGTCCGAGAGGAAGAAGGAGGTTGAAGGAAACAAGAGTGGGACTTGAATACAAGCAATGCGGACATGAAAGTAGAAAACGGAACTAAACAATTCAGATATAGGAAACAAAACTGAACCGGAGACGAGAGGACCAGAGTATAATGTCATCGGGCACACCTGGAGGTTCTCGCAATTTCCGAGTACTTTACTTTTTCAAACGCCATTAGTCCCAATGAAAATAAATTGGGTGGGAGCCAATTGTCCGGCCGACACGGTGTCTGGGACCGTTTAAATTTTCAAATCGGCCCCCGGTATAATTTACTCGCAGAACTAATCTCAGTCCTCCCCTCTCACCGAATGCGATAGTGGACCGACGCGATTAAAAAAACTGTGCGTCTATTTTTACTCCTTAAATATTTCATAAAGTTAATCATGAAGTATGTCGCTTTGTGAAAATTCATGTTGGGAAAGGGTACTGAAATCAGTTTTGAAATAAAACCCACAGCGTACACTGCATTATTAAATGCTTATTTAGGCCACAACGGAACTTATACTCTGAACTAGAAAAAAAAACCTCTTGACTTTATGCTCATTCACGGACTTGATCATTCCCGGCAATAAGACGATATGTACATATAAACGTAATTTTAAATTTTTTCGTTAATTAAAGTAAATGAAGTTTTTTATCATATTCAACAGAATTGTCGGACAAATAAAATACTAAGAGGGTTTACTTTGAAGTCGGAGCTTACTTTAATGGGGACATTATGTCCCTTTTCGATTTAAAATTTAGAATGGACTGCGGACATAATTTACAACCCTGAAACAAAAATTCCGGCCCCCCGGTGGAGTGGAGGAATGCGGCCCCCCGAGAGTATACAGCGCCGAGACTCGGAGGATTCGATCGAATCCGCTCTCCCGGCGTTTATTTTTATTCCTTAATGTCCCCTCCCAGGAATTAGGAGTGGAATACATTCCCGGGGCTTTTGTTAAAACGGATGGGGGGAGCGGAGGGGGCGCCCGGCGCCAATCTTAGCTTCAACCAGTGGTCGGTAAACAAAAACGGGCCACCGGGGCCGGAATTGCAATTTTATTTCCACCGAGAATTCGATCGAACATAAAAAAATGGTTCAATCGGATTCATTCATTCGGAAATGGCCCCTCCGGGCACAAAGCTCAACATTCCTTTATTGCCGGGACCTATCCCGAAATACTTCATTTTCGACGGGGACAAACGCCAATCAAAAATGGAACTGGATGGAGTGGAAATTGTTTTCGAAACGATTCTTCTAATTTTGGCTTATATTATATTTTATTATCTGAGACAAACAAACCCACACAGGTCCGGGATCAACAAAAAAGTTTTAATTCAGATTTCATTACTACGAGAAGGAAAAACACACGAGGAAAGATGCAAATGACATCGACATGAAAACAGAAAAACTATAGAAATAATTTTTTTCGGTTTTTCAATATATATAATCCCCACAGAAATACAGAGGTTCATATATACCGAATATATGGTTCATATCGTCGCAGTCCGAGCCAAAATCAAAGCATTAAGGCCCGTTGGCCTGGCATTTGCCCTGAACATCGCCAAACACGGTTATGTTTAGCATTTTAATGGTACTAATGAGAACTGAAAACTATCCTAACAGAAAGAGAGGTTAATACAATGACAGAAACTAATTTTCCTCGTACAATATTAGCGGAGTGCAAATTCACGTTTCACTTTCAACTTCGGCTTGATCAAAATTACCGAGTCGGTAACACGTGTAAATGACGAAGCTATTTACCTAGCGGTTGTCGGAATTGGTTTGATCAGGAGTTCACAACAACCGCTACAATTTAACTAACACAGCACTTTTAATCAATAATTGTTGTTGTCCAAAACCCTGTATTTAATTCCGAATCCTTTGTCTACCTTTAACAGTATAGTTTTGTTTTGTTACACCATTCTCCGTGTAATGACTATGCCCTTTCAGCTTAATTATTTTATTTTATATTTGTTCTTTATAATTTTTTTGTTAAATGGTAGATTAAAGTAGAAAGGGAAAACACAATTAAATGCCGCACTATTAATTTGATAATACTCCGTTAGTAAACCGAGCTTAAGCACCAGAATTTTTATAATATTACGTTTAATTCCTATACTACCTGATGCACAGTTATTAACTTTCACCACTCTAGCGATCTTTAGCGGCAGACCTGTTGTCAGCGCTATTACTAATTTTCTTTTAATAATTATTCCTTATTTCAGAAATAAGTGATTTGGTTATGATCTAAAAATAAAGCTGCTCTACGTTTTCTTTTTCTTCCTACCTGTGTCATAATTCCTATCTTGAATTGAGTTGAATCGGTCACCCAGTTTGTATTAATTTTAATCGGTGTTATCCGGACGTCAAAAAACATGAGTTTCCTTTCGGTTCACATACACACAAAGTGCCCTTCGGGTGTTGCAGCCTTCCGATTAGCGGGATTCGCAGAGGTGGTCATGAGGCTGTGAAGGGGGCTCCTAAAAGTAGCCCTATCGCCGAGTAAGACTCGAAACGGGTCAACTCATTTCCCCTTAATGACGCCGGGCTTGCCTCGAAACGTTCGGCGCCCCCTCTGCCCTTATCAGTGCCCACGACGATAACGACTCCGTCTCTTTATCCTCCCTCATTCTCGAACAATTTACCGTTCTATCTACGGGCTAACAGTAATAATTATATATACAGCTTTACATAAGGATCAAGCGCAGTAAACAAATTCAACGCTACGGAATATAGAGTTTTTAGTCCATTCATTTATCGCCTGGTTGGCAAGGGTTCTCCTCTCCTACTGCCTCGCACTGATTCATTAATATGAAATACTTTGAATTAGGGAAAATTTCAACTCGTTTCTCAATAACGCACCCTATCTCTCTCGCCACGTGGAGGGGGACCTGGGAAAGGAAAAGTTGAATTTACTTTTGAAAAGTTTATTTTCTGCGAATTAACCCTTTCTGGGAACTGTCAGGGCCCTGGAAAATGTTGCCTTATAGCGTTTTGGTCTCAAAGAACGTCCTTACGCCCACAGTTCTCACTTGGTCTACTGTAGTTCTGGCTACATCGCAGAGCGGACTATCCCGCATCACCCAAATCGATACAATAATCATCGTCGGAACAATGATATACTTACTGTTAAGAACCACAAATGTAACCATTTTAAATACTACAAGTATAACCTTTTGATTGTTCCCAATTTAATGATTCAAGAAAAAATAGGTTGTTATTCAATGAATGTCCGGATTGTGCATACATTACTCATCTTCACACGTTTTATACACTTAATATCAAAATGTGACCTAAACCGAAGTCTCTACTTCCAATTTAAACACAATTGAGTAACCGATCAATTTTGGATTGTCCAAAGAGGAATTAACTTCCGATTGTGGGTCAGCGGAGGCGGGGCCCCCTAATGTTTGATTTTTGTTCCATTCTCCGGTGTGATTAATGGTCACTTTCACGGAAATAGCTCGACTGGCGACAATGACCAGATAGCCATGCCGCTATATCATCCCAATAGCCAATATGTTTTCATTATCGAAACCGACCCACCCAATACGCCCACCGAAATAAGCCCCGTGACACCTCGGCCGACACAGCCCATTTGAATTTAAATTTATCGCCATACAATCCACATTTAGCCCTCTGTTGCTGCTCGAAGATTATTAATATGCTCACTGATATTCTGTCATTCCGGAATATTAATCTACAATGTCCGATTTATTCGCCACAGAGACTTAACTTTTCAGGGTATAGAGCCAGTATAAAAATCGGTCAAATCAAATAGCCTTTCGGTGTCTCGAACCACCCACTTTCACAAATCTAAACACTGCTGGACTGAAAAGATGACGTGAGAAGAACACTGCAAAGGTAAATCTTCGACTTCTCCGACATATTCAGAGAACAAAAAGCGATAATTAGGTGCGATAACATTTCATACTTGTAATATTGAAAACAAGCACAAACAGTTGTATTCCACAATATATTTGTATATAACTTCTATATCCAATTGCAGACACTTTTTCGGCTCGATAGAGGTATATTATATATTAATTATTATTTTCAAAGATTTTTTACGTTCTGTTTAAGCATGATTAAAACCTATTTCTCAAAGACGTTGAAATAATTTATCACTAAGTTGTAGAGTAAAAAGAGTTGTAGACCGGTAAAGACATCGAACGCAAATTGCCGCGGGTAAGAGAATAACTCGGATTAAAGACTTTGAAGGCTGAAAACGCGATTGAAATTGTAACGGATCAAGTCGTCAAGAATTGATACTGGAATATTCTAGACGATGAGGACAACTAAGATAAAGAGGCAATAGTTAAGAAGAAGAACAAAAATGGGACTAAAAATATACCGGCGGCAATCTGCAAGAACGGAAGTCGCTCCCAGTTACTTCAACTGGTATTTTGGCTGGTGAAATAATCATCCAAGCGATCGTCGAAATCTTTAGAATGTTTATAATTTTACATTCGCAGTTCAAAATGATATTACCAATTATATTACTAACTATCTCGAAAGGAATATGTTAATTTTATTAAATAATGATGAATTATTTCAGTCAATATTGCTTTGCCTCATCAATTGTTGGTTGATGATTATTGAAGAACATAACAAAAGAGCTATATAACAGTGTCTTATAATAATAAAATCAATAAAGGCGGCCCAAGTTAGCGAAAATGGTCTAGGTATTTGAAAATGTTTGTAGATAACGACCGTTTTCGATCGATTATTCGGCATAAATACTGTGTTTTAATGGGAACAATAGACCGATGAATGCCAGGATGGGATTGCCTTGTTTGTATCGGAACGTGACGCCCGGACGAATGAAATCTGATTACAGACAATATGACAGGGAGTTCCATGACCTATCGCCGCGTCCGCCAATTGTGGTCCGGTTTAAGTTCTAAAGAGAAAATTGCCGTAGCCAACTATCGTTCCGATTTAGAAAATGATCCTCCTAATATAACGGAATCGTTTTTAAAATTATAAGGTGGCGGGATTTGTACAAAGGTCTCATTCGGCCGACTTGCAGTGTAAATTGTTCCGGTGGTCGATGTAGGGGAAAACTAGGATATCGAGATTGCCTTACTATGACTCAGCCCGCCGGATTTCTGCAAACTTGGTTCGACTGAAAACTTTGTTTAGCGGACACGTGCCCGATAAAATTGTTCTACCGAAGCCGCCCATCCGTGTACCCTTGTGGTAAAGTTTGAAAATAGAGTACACTCCAATAATTCTAAGGTCTGCTCGATCGGTTTTCATTATTTGGTTTGCAAAATAAGACATGGTAAAACCAAGAAAAGGAGAAGGAAGTTGGTTTTGAGGGAAAAAGTGTTTAATTGGTTTTAGAATTTATGTACAATTCTTACTATCAAATCAAATGTCAGGCTCACCAATGTTGCAATAATTTGGATGGTAAGGACAAAAGGAAAGCTGCTTATTCCTACCGCGTTTACTGTTCCAGCGCCATGAAAGACGCTGAGCGAAAGAGGAATGACATTTTAGGGAAATGAAGATTGCAACACCGGTAAAAAGGAAAATAAGAAGGGCTATGACAAACAATTTAACACACCTCGTCGATTCCGCCAACTTTCTTCCGTTCGAGAAGTCTTCTAGATGAATATCGAGGCATACCGGACTTGTTTTCAAAAGACTGCGAGGAAGCGAAATTAATTCCATTGAGAATCGAAGAAATAAAGTTTCCCCGACCGTGGAACGAAGAGGCCAGCGAAAATAACAGGCGTCCCACGCCCCGATAGAGGGGCCGTCCAAATTGTATTAGTTTCCGAAGGAGAAGGATGAGGGGAGGGAGGGACCGAAAAAAGGGTGGGAAGGAGATCCAGTACGGAAGTGCGGTTCCCAGAAGGAGACTCCAGAAGGATTCCCTTTTGCATCTTTATCCGGGTCCTGGAGCGCGCTTATCGGGCGCAGTGGCGCCTTCGACCATTGTCCCGTTTCTTTACCGGCTTTTTATTCCTCCCTACGGGCACAAATGAATCCTGTTTCCACTGAGATTACTATCCGGGGGGACATCTCTAGATTCTCGGTCACTCCAAATAGCGTTTCTCTTCGAAAGGACCCAAATTACATTACCTATCAATTTCGCGGCTTTACTATTTGCTTTACTTCTAACCTTAATTCATATCCACTCAAGCGTAAACCGACAGTATATATACAAGCATTCGTTATGGATTTTTACTGTTGTAAATCTTATATTAGATAAGTTAAGAAATAAGGGTAAGACGAACATTTTCACCCTGCGCAATGACGTAATAAAATATTATCCTTCAGAACCATTAGGTCACATTACTGCTTTATCGACGGCTTCAAGTAGTATTCGGACAAGCTTCGGATTAAGTTGTGTAATACAAGACAGGTGGCTCATACCCCCCCACCAGCGGTGGGATTCATATCCGGGAGGCTCTCTACGGTAAATAGAGAGCCCGACTATCCTGGACAAAGTGTTGAGAGAGGGAGTGGATTATAACTCGGAGCAAGAGTTATTGGGTTAAAATTTAAACCGTAGTTGGAGGCTCTAACCAGAGTAAGGGGCGGCCGCAAAGGCCACGGTGAGTGGTTTGGAATCGAGTTACGGGCAGTGGGACCGAGCCGGTTGATCGGAGTCCTGCCACAACCCCTCCTATATTGGCTTAACTCCCCGATGCCGCACCCCGCTATCGACCTATATTAATCAACTATGCAATAAAGGAAACTTCAATTCAAGTTCGGGATCGGAGGGGGTGGAACGAATATTACGGTACAAACCGATAGGAGGTATGCAGTTTGGTTAGTTCAAACCCGACTTTGATTGCCTTCGAATATTTCTCTATATTTGATGAAAATCTAGTTCAACTTGTAAAAGTTAGGGTTTCTGAAATTATATTTTTGACAATCTATATTTGAACAGTAGGTCAATTTTAATTGTTTCGTAAATATTTGTATTTCTTTCTTAGTTCTATGCTGATGAAACAAGAAAACAATTATCACTACTATTTCTTACTGAACATTTTCCCTATTCCTTTCTAATTCCCTTACTTAAGTTACTATTTATGAACAGTATTAATAATAATACTGTCAACTTTCTGAGTTTCTCCTAATCATAACATAACCTACGTTGTGATAGCGCGTCCTTTGTTTCCCAGCACTCCTTCCTTTTCTATTCACCATTCTTACGTCCTCCGCATTCATTAAGTGGACCTCCCATATATATTTTATAGACCTCTCGGGCTACTGTTTAAAACGGGGCCCGGAGAAAGGCATTAATCCGGGTGGTGGCCAATAAATAAATCGGATTCGATCTAGGCCCCATAAAGACGATACGTGTATCCGACGCGGCCCCGACCCTCACCCCCGCTCACATTACAAAAAGTCCTTCCGAACCAGAGGGAAGGACCCTCTGGGTCCGTTATTGTAACTTCAGCGAGCACAATGATTTATGGAGGAATTACGGGACCATATATTTTTTATCAGGACAAATATAATTAATTGTCCTCCTATCCGCCTTGTATATACCATTTCTGATAAGTAATTTAATTAACTTACCTTGTCGGGGAGGGGCTTGCGGCAGTTTCTCTCTACGGCTTCTCGTGGTAAAATCTAACATTGTATCATTTTGTGATATTGAATTACATTTTTTTTAAAAACTGTAGTTTCTTTCTCGCCGAAAATAACTTATATGAGATAAACTTCGAAAAGTCGAGAACTTGTTCATTAGACCTACCTTCGTAAGCTTAATAACTTACAGTATTCATAATTTTTCTGTTACTATTATTGTAAGTATTTACAATTCACTATTATTATTACCGGCCAGAGTTCCATGAGCGCCTGAATACATCACGAAATTGAACGCTCATTAAAATACATCGTATCGGACGGTGTCATTTCACTGGTCCTTTGGACTAATGGCCAATTTGAGTCAATAATTGAGGTTGGGGAGGGATCTACAGGCGAAATTAGGTAGGAAGGGTCGAAGGTTATAACCCCCTGTTTTAGGCAGTGAGTGGGGAGGGGTGAATGTGGGCCACTCGAGGAAAGAACTGGAGTTGAGTCCCATTGAGCTCTTGCCGTAGGGGCTTTCAGTGTTACTTAGTCTGCAAACTTGGGGACCGCAACTCGAAAACATTCTTACAGCGCGAATTCAGAAGTGTCCCCCAACCAACACTGTGCTCCCTCTAGAGGGTCACTACGATATTTATTATACTACTTTATTCGAATAATTTCACCTGAACATTATTACCTTAACACTTTTTTTAAAACTTTGTATTTTATATATATTTATATGCCACGTTACCAAATCGATTACTATGGTAACATTATATATTGTAAGTCTTACGTTCCAGCCTCAGACACCTAGTCCTTAATAAATGTATACTTATATGTAATATAACTATCTATCTAAGAAGTTAAATATTATGGAATATGGTATGTATTTTAAGCAACAACTAAGCGAATTCCTTTCTGGGGTGTAATCGCGGGAGAAATTCACGTGTAACTGCAGGCTCCCGGTTCCGCGAATTAAAGGAGTAGGCAAATCCGAATCCTGTGTAAAGCGGCCGTATCCCCCTTCCCGTATTTCGCAGAGAGGGAGGGTAAGAGTAAGCCTCTTACACGGTTGTAGCGCGGGGGAGACAATAATAAGCGCGACCGGCGCTTAAATACAGGGGAGGATGAGTGGGGGTCGGTTCTTTGATAACGGACTGAAGGGATAGAGGGTAAGTTAAGTCCGGGCGGTAGGGAAAGGGCCCGCGCACAAAGGCCGTGTGTTCAATCGGCACAAAGCACCGACTGACAGTCGGCCCCCACACCACGCCCTCAAATCGGAGCTTAAACATCCCCCATTGTAACGAGCAGATTTCAACCAAAGCAGCCGCCCTCTTCATGACGTCGTATTTTACCCTGTCGTGTCGAGGACAAACAAAAAAGTACTAAAAAAATAGATCGGCCGAAAGGATCAACTATTTTCGAATTATAATACACGATTAAAGATAATTTAAGGGTGATTTTATATTCTGCCTATTTTTCGTAACATTTAACAAATTTATTTTTATTAGTTATTTGATAATTTAGTATATTTACATTTCTCTCAGCATAAATCCTTAAATTTTGTCACCAAAAACTTGGTTAAGGGTTACGAAGCATCGGAAAATTTCTTCCAAAAATGTTTTTTCTACTAAGAAAACCAGTTGCCATGAAGAATTAATTATTGTTATTTCGGGTTGACATATTTAAATATAGAATCTCGTATATAATAGAGGCTTATAATAGGAGTCAAATCGGCGCCTTTTTTTTTAATTAGTTGTTATCAATAAAGCTAAAAATTAATTGATACGATATTTTATACGAAGGTTATTATAATTTAGTACATAAAGGCTAATTCATGTAAATGGGAACGATACATTACATTTCTGTTTTTTTTATTTTTATATTTCTATTTCTATAATTCTATCGCACGTTGATACTAGACCCGCACAACACCTAGGTAACGAATTCTCTAGTGTAATTTCACTAGGCGCTGATACTAACCCGGCACAACTCCTCTCTCCATACAAAAGCTTGTTTCGTATATATCAAAATATATGAATTTCATATTTTATAAACAAATTATTGCGATATATTTATATTGCTTTTTTAACAAATATTAATTAAGTAGAATTATATAATTAAATAGTAGAAGATTATAAGTAGAATATTTTTAGAGAAATGTGCCCGACTAAGCTCATAATGCTTGTCGACATAAATGTGGCGAATTGTCCTGCAAGATTGTTTTTCTCGGGGAAGTAAGGAGATAAAAAAAAATCAGGGCCGCGGGCTATGCGGCAATTCGTAGTTGAGAGGGGGCCCGACTACAAACAGACGGCTAACGACACACTCGGGAAAAGTCTGTTACTTCGGGAGGAGGGAACGAGAAGAGGCTTCACCGCTTCTTTTCCCCGCGCATCAATTAGCGGTCACTAGTTGGCCGGGTAGAAACGGCCGAGAGAGGCAAAATCTCCAGTAGAATTGAAGAGCGGCTGGGAAAGCACCAGTCACGCTCGGAAACTGGTCCTTCTACGCGACGTTATTGTCCCGTCAAAGAGCCACCTACCTCGCTCCCGGGTACGAATTCAATGTAGGGCTTCCCGCGACAAACGCGGGACAACCAATTTTTCCAGAGATGACATTGCACGGGACAATAAGAGAAAAGGCGACGACAACAAAAATTCCAACTCTTCCAGACGTAATGTCATTCAATGAGCTCGCGGCATGATGTCCTACGGCAATTAGTGTAACCAACTATGTAATCCCCAGATGTTTTATACTGTATTTTACTTGGCAGGCCTAAATTTTATGTACTACGCGGAAAATCAACCGCGGAATCGTGAAAAACATGATTCCCACTATTTATCCAACCATTCGTTATCCATCATATAGTGTAACAGATATAAATCCAGAATAATAAATCTGGAATACATTGTGTTAATAATTTTATTACGGGGGAATATGTGGAGATAAGCTTATTTCTACTGATAGTTTCGATCCTATGTTATGTAGTAGTAGTCGACAGAAGACGTTAAACAGAGGCTATTTTTTGCAACCACCACGACGGTTTAAACGCCACTGGCCCAGAGATCACCTCGGGCGGTAGTTAAATCATGCCATGGCGCCATCATTGGGTGGTTTCTTTATCGAGAGAAACGCGTGAAAAATATACATGTATCAATTGCACCTATAACTGTAAAAGTTGATTGTGCAAAATAAAAAAAAGTTAAAAAAAATTTTGTTGTAAAAGTTTGGTAGTAACACATAAATTATTTGAATTTGATGCAAGTCGTGTTTAGATAATGTAAACAAAATATTAAAGTATATACATGATTTGTAAAAATAAAAAGGAAGGGAGCTTTTTGAAATTACTGAAACACAAACATAATTGTGAAATTGGAACAGTATAATCCTCCCTAAAAATTATGTGGGAAATTTATCATGATAGTAATAGTAATATCGTATAACATATGATGAGGGGGTTTAATATTTTGAAACCGTTCGTATTTTACTATATAACATTGAAGAATTCGGGTTCTGATGGAAGTGGGGCACTATTTTTAACCCAAGGTAATGGCGCTTTATCCGGGGCAACAGCGGAATCCGGTATTTCAAAAGCAAGCACAGTTGTGAGAGCTTTACGGCTGTCGGGAGAACGAGCATCGCAGCCAAAACTGCAAAAAATAATACACCGAAAAACGGGCAGTATTTACAATCGGTCGTCCGAAAACTACCCCTCGGAAAATAAATAAATGTATTCTGAAATAGTAGCGACCGGTGTAATCGGGATTGAACGGATATTTTGTTAAACATCGAATCGGCGAAGAGTATTGATCAATCAGAACGTGATTCATCTCTTCATGTTCAAACGAAGGCCGACTTCAAACAGCCGTTGTGTGTTACGTGCCCCGCCGCCATTGCATGTTCGTCTATTCAATTACAACCAGATGTACTTGAATTGCCAGCCATTTAAAAAATGTACATGCATACAATGTTCACGTTACATATGTAACATATGTACATATGTTGCACGTTACGCAGTTTATTCAAAAATGAAATGTCTATAGTTGAAAATGTCATTCATTTCAAACTTACAGATATCGATAAGACAACGTGACCCGACAAAGGACAACAACGGGTAACAGGAATGGATTTAAAAGGGGGAAAATTGTATTAAGTTTTTTTTTTATTAGGGAGAATACGACGGTTCGAACTGGTTTTGGCACCTGAGATAATTCTCCACTACCAATGGATCTTCCCTACGTCATTCTCACTTCTTTTATATAGTCACTCACTTTTATATAGTCTCACTATCTTTTATATCTTTTTAGTTTATTTTCTCTTCTCGTGTGAATGAGCGAAAGTTTAGCTGTCCAGACTGCACGGTAACTAGTTCTTTAATCTTTGATTCTGTACAAATTTATTCCTCTTCACCGTGGGGTCATTCTTGCGCTTAGTTTCTGTTAGCGAATTTTCGTTAGGCACACATTTACTTGTTTCCGAGCAATGGCAATTTAAGTGTATCCAAGATACATAATACGAAGGACGGTATAATTTGCCCATTAATTTAGAAACGGGTACAGGGGAGGGGTTTAAATGAGGGCGGCCGCTAGAGGCCCTCGTGCACTAGCACTACACAACTGTAGCACCCCGTCCAGCCAGCCGGGTGCTTCACGGCAGGTGCGGGCTACACGGGACGCACATTCCCCGAGTTCCATACTGGAAGCCACTCACTCGCTTTCTTCAATCTGCCAACACACTATCATTATTCTTCCCCTATTGATTGGCCTTTACCATAACGCTTGTACAGCGCACAACAATCACAATTACCAACATTAGGTTAGGGAACATGAATATCGATAATATAATTGGAATGGGTAATTAGACCAACTAAAAATTTATTTATAGTAAATATAGACTGCATTAAATACGCTTTTTTCCATTCTCCCAAAGATAGGTTTTCGCGTTATTTTCCAATACATCCAATATGAAATACGTAGTTCAAGATATTTGCGATATCGTTAAATTTAAGTAGTAATGATAATTATAATATCGGAAGTAATTACTATAGAGGAATAGATAATACCGACAACGTAAATAATAATAATTATAAGTAAACCTATTTTTAATAATCAGTAGAATCAGGAGTGAATGATGCGAATTATAATTGGCCGGCAGGAGTCCGGGGCCCTATCAATGGCCTTCTGAATATGGACTCATTCCAAGGAGCGAGTCGAGTGGAGTTGCCCAGCCGCGAGCGAATCCGTGTCAACCGGTACCAGCTCCTCTCCGTATACCATAAACGGTCAGAATCGGAAAAAAATTACTTTTTGCCTTTTGAGTCTTTCATTCTACCCCACACCGGCACCGCCGATTCAAACCAATTTGTACCTACAGCAGCGTCAACTAATTCGAACGGACCAATCCTAACAACCTGCTCTACTACACTCGTTAACGTAGAGTTAATAAT
The DNA here is from genome assembly GCA_019843655.1 of Lethocerus indicus. Taxonomy (NCBI): domain Eukaryota; kingdom Metazoa; phylum Arthropoda; class Insecta; order Hemiptera; family Belostomatidae; genus Lethocerus; species Lethocerus indicus. Next base: position 17,270,700 of record JACDQD010000008.1, read on the forward strand.
AAGAAAATACAACAGTAAAACTAAATATAGTAGTAAGTACAACAAAGCTCTAACTCATTTGTCCGATCGCATGGCATCATTCGCAATGTAAGTTCTGAAATTCCTGAACTTTCTTACTTGAGGGGGACCAACCTTGGTCTCATATTTTTATGGCAGAACTACAACCTGCTAAGTGTCAATTGCATTAATCAAGTGATTAATGCAATAGTGACAGCGATGCATGTTTACGGGTATAAATGTTTGTATAAATTTATCGCGAAGAAAACATAAAATGACAAAATTTGAAGTCACACAATTAGGAAATAAATTAGTTGACGCCTAATTTGAAAGATCATCAAAATTGCTGTCATCCTCGGACCGATATCTTTCCAAAATTCGTAGACAGGAGGATATGTAGCGGAAATTCGCTTTCGGGGTACCAATTTAATTTGATTTATGATCAATTAAAGCAAAATGCCCGAGAGGACCCATATCAGTTTAGTGTTCTATGCCAGCGCCAATTTTAATTAGGGCGCATAACCCTCCCCTTTGATAATAATAATGAGATAATTAATTAATTTCCCTTCCGGGCAGTTAGCCGCTCAAAGGGGGCCCCGAAACGGATGGGGCCCAATTTAAGGCCTGCCAAATTAAACCGTTTCAATTAGACGAAGACGGCCGAGTTTTGTTTCCGTCGGTTCCTCCCCAACCAGACCGCTGGTTGTACTTGTCCCGTCAACATTTATCTGTGACCTTTTGAACCTTGAATCGTTTTAAGGGTTGAAACAAGTTGTGACCTATTTAGTGACCTGGTCGTTGTCCTAGTGCTTCTCGAACTTCTGTTTGTGAGCTGGTTCGCTTAAAATGTCTGATCAAAAACAGACCTCGAACAAAATAGGTTAGTAATTGGAAAAGAGATGTTTCGAATGAGACAACCGTTTAATAATACATTTACCTTAAACCAAAGGCTAGTCAATAAATAATTATTTTCAGTGTTTGATTTGAAACATTTTATAAATAAGGCTGATCGGGGTATTTCAGTAAAGTTGGACCTAGTTTTATCATCTGTTATCCGAATTACCTTACTGCCCCTATTTTTAGACATTTTATAAATAAACAGATTTAAAGTGAGGACTCAGGTGTGGGGGACTCAGCGTGGTAGATTCAATGCAAAACTGTTGCCGGAGAAAGCGGCTTGGTCCGGAGGTGAAGGAGGAGCAGGTGAAGGGGGTCAAATTTAATTGACCGATATAACCTCGTACGGTGACCGCTCCCAACAGCGCATTTGAACCCAAGTAACCATACGGTCCCTTCCGTTGGAGGGCAGTGTTTAATATGTAATTTGCCCCAAAGCAGGAGCGATTTATGGTCGCAGGAATACGGAGCCATATCTAAAATTATATCTAGAAAAATCATCACACTTGTAAATAAATCCGGACTATAATAAAAAGTCCAAAAGTGAGTCTCCACAAGAACATTAATCCTTCCACATGTCGCTAATTATTTTGCACTCCGAATTCAAATCCTACATTTCGTAATTATGTATACTACCGGTGTAGTACAGTGCGAGTTACTTATTGTTAAGCGGGCTAAATAAATTAAGTTTCTAGGTTTAATAGTAAACTAAAGAGGAATTACGAAGCTTAGGATAGAGAGACGCGGGCTATTTTCATTCAATTACTAACTTGAATAGCGTGAGGATGGTTTAAAATACAGTTTAAACATTGATATTTTATTCATCCTGACTGTTATAAACGTAAATTCGGAACATTCCGAACGCGAACGGCCGCACCAATGACCAATGCCTGCAATATTCGACGGATTCCAAACAGTCGGGGTTTTAGCCCAATCCGGGCTGTTTGTAACTTATCGGCGGGCCAAATATCGCTAACTCCAATATCCGGGCCCGCCCGCAGGCTCAATATTTGCCCGTGGCAGGGTTGGAAACGCGGCGAAATGGAGCCGAAACAAATTTGAGGCGAGCGGAACCACAGCGGCAGATGATGGGGGACCCCTAACCGGGTTAATTCCCCATCAGAAATCTTAATCGAGTCTCCCTAATAAGACGGGCTCCGTGAGCCTAAATGAACGCGATACCTTTAGGGTTATAGTTATGAAGAAGATATAGGCAGTAGGAGCAGACTAAGATTGCCTGGAAGATTACCAATTTATCAACCTGTTAGTGACCTCAATTGATAAGTTAGTTAAACCTGAACACTGATGAGTATTGGGACTTCTGGAATCGGAATCCATCAATATATACCTTAAGCAAACGCCAAGTGTAAGAACTTCCCCTTTATATTTTCATATTGTTCTTTTCAATGCAGTAGAAAACATTGACGCTAAATATTTATAAAACCTAAAATAATAAAAGCCTAGAAGGCAGGAATAAAAAGAAGGAAAACATAAGTAAAAATTCAGGAAAATCAACAACGACAAACTTCACAGTTTTGAATGTCATTCTCGTTTTATAATACATTTGTACTTTTGTCCAAAATTGCAATCACGATACTGTTACCCCTTGTCGACGAAATTCCCCTTATTTTATATATAAGGGACACTTGAAGGTGTTTGTAATAACTGTTTTGGAATGTCGACAGGAGACAGAAGAATATGAAAACTGCAGGAAATTTGTACGCTTTCGGCCGTCTATTGTTCTCGGGCTTCGGAATGGCTGAAAGTCAGTAGAACGGAGAAAAAAGCACGAGTACTGTGTTGAAGTGACAGGACGGAAATAAAGGGTTACGGATGCTGGGGGACAATACATTTTCCGGTCATTGGGGAAGCGCCGAGCGTGGAGGAACCAAGCTTGTGGCCCAAGCTGCGAACTTGTACCACAGAACCAGCTGGGCTCAGCAGTTCGGGACATTATGATGACAAAGGCCGCCGGCACACACTCCTGGCGCTTGACATTCATGCAATATTAATGAATCCTCAGGCACTGTATTTTCTAAATTACTCTTTTTTTCCTCTCTTTGGGATCTCTTCACTATTGAGGTCGTACACTGCAGGACGCGAACGGGGATTACTTTCGCCCACTTAATCGCCCGGCTTCGGGACCGGATAAAAAGCCGGATACAATGGAAGAGGGAGTTCGAGAAGCTTTGTCGAGATTAAGTCCAAAGGAGGAACTTTAATGAAATCTTTTCTACGGAATACGGTAATTCCATATCTTTATTAGGGAAAATATTGGATTACTGAAGCCGATATTCCTCCATCTGAAGATCGCACGTTGAAGGAGAAAGTTTTAGTTTTACTATTCCATCGGGGAGTGACAGTCGAAGCTCGTGACAGAAAAAAAAATCACTCAAAACTTTATTCGAGAATCGTTTCGACGAAAATATACGGTCAGAATAAAAAAAAAATGTTGTGTAAAATTTATCGTACCCCGAAGCGAAATATTTCACAAGCCGTTTTATTTTATACGGCAGTTAAAAATAAGTATAAAAATGCGGAAAAAACGCCGGGGTCTCGACTGATATTTTTATAGGGGCCAATGGAAGAGACGCACAGGCGGCAGTGAATGAAAAATCGATAGCGCTGTAAAATTTCGTAAAACCGTGAAAAAAGAGAGAGACGCGAACAATTTTGATCATGAATGCCTGCTCAAACAGAATAAAATATCTGAATAAAATCATAGCTATTACATTCGTCATATTATATCACGGTTAATATTGGTGATACCACTTTGTGCAAATATTATATTAGGAAATACATAAATCTACATACGGTAGAGCTACAATGTTTCCCGGAAGAGAATCATTTTTCAAATTTGATGTATTAAACAGTTATGAATTGAAGGGAAACATTTATGGAAATTTATGGAAAGTTTACATTTTGAGAATAATAACTTTTAGATTTGATGAAAGAGTAGCCATTCCTCTTTAGGTATATAAAGGTGGAATTTTACAATAATAATTATTGATAACCATGAAAATCCTTTTTCCTCTTTGAAAGAACGCACAAAGGTATCGCATTAGTACATCGAATAGTTATTCTGTAAATGTACTAAAAAGCGGAATTATATGTTTCAAACATTCACCGGAAAACATTCAACATCTGCACCGATAGCGGAACAAAATACAATACAGAAACATTAAATAGGGTATATTATAATAGTAGTAAAGATATGTGTGTGGACATTTGGTGCAAATATTGTTTCCGCAAAAAACAATAAAAAACGACGGCCGGGGGAAACTGTGGACAGAGGGAATTCGAAATGCCAAAATGTCGGGGCGGATTATGAAATAAAAGACAATCCCGCGGTATTTTTATAACCTCGGCCTTCTTCTTCCTATACAATTAAATTCTGACCGGGCCAGAAGAATTTCTTAATAAGCAGCGCCCAAGCCCCTCTCACTCTCTCAGTCCGTTTCTCTCCCACAGTGGACTGCCTCATCTCCCTCTCCCAATTCCCCTCCCTCCCTTTCTTACTGACACACTACCATTTCTTTCTCAGGGGCCGGAGAAGCCTTCTCCCTAATGTGGCCCTCGGGACCAGGAAAATGCAATCCCGTTCCGATATATTCAGGCGCCGTAATAATACTTCCCGGAATGCCGATAAACGGAGGTCGGGCGGGGGGCTTCAAGTTCAATATTCATAAATAAGCAAGACAACTTTATTAAACCTCAGCAACGTTCTTACATTCAACTACATAATCCACTCGAAGTTTTACTTTTATTCTTTCCACTCCGTTCGGTTGTTTGTGGCTCTCGCCTACGGCTCATTAATACTGTCTTTACAGCGTCTCATGACCACGCCCACTTAAACAAGGCAGAGTATGAGTACGGCTGCCACATTCTTGACAGCACAGGTCATCACGAGGTCCAGGAAATTGTGAAGTATGAAATAGTAACACAAAAGTTATTACTGAAAAGGTTGTGAAGGGGCCTCGATTTTTCGGAAAATCGTGAACTGAACTGAGGTGAAATAGGCCTTGACCGGTTCGAAATTTTAAGTTAAAAGTCCCGTCTCATACTACATGCTATTACTTAACTTTGGCGATACTGTCGAACTGATATCACTGTAATTTCATTTGAAATTGAGAAATAAAATCCGAAAAATACTTTTTCATCGCCGTGATGATGAGCTAACGTGACCGGGTAATTGGCTACGGTTCAATAGGATCGCTGATTTAAAATGTAGCGCTAATTGTGGACCCCGTAAACCCCGGCCACCGTCTCCGATGCCGTAGGTACAGCTGTCGGGATCCTCTGAATTATTCATGGACCCGAGGAATAACGAGGCGGAACAATGGAAGGCCGCCCTAGAAGATATGTGTCATCGGTGGTCCTCCGCTACAGCTATCATTTACAGCCACAAGGCCGGCCCGATGAAGACGCGATTGTCCGAGAAAGAACTAGGCCACGGAAGGCCGAACGTCTAAATCCGGCCTAGACACCTTATAATATGAGGTTAATTACATTTACCTACTAAGGAGCCAGTCGGAGCCTACATTATCCTGAATATTTTTGCGTTTTATTTTAGATAAACTATATAGGATATTAGAAGCATTAGTGTATGTGGATTGGCATGAAGATACGAGCATATCTCGTTAAATATAAAAATATTAGAATTTTTATATTAAGTTGACTGAACTTTGCCATTGTAATGTAACACAGAAAAACGTGGTTCACCTTGCGACAAGCTAAAAACACCACTTGCGAATGTTCAGAAGGTTTTGTATTCAATGACCGTTCAGTGTATGCCTACACTCTGGCGAACGAAAATAGCCCACTGAGTGGCCCACCCTAATTGTATATTTCTGTAGGGAGGCCTACAGATTAGAATTGGAGCTTATTTCTTGGACCGCAACGATCGTTTAGGTTTGTTTACAGTAACGCTTCAAGGTTGGAATGTCGCCCGAACTGACCTCGTACCATCCGGAGAGATCCGAAAATACGAACAAAAGGAGAAAGCACGGGCGATGCAAGAAACCTTGGAGGGGGATGCCGACGAGGTTGCTCGGGATAAACACGGGAAGAAGTATGTAATCCAGCGGAAATTGATCTAATGATTCTGCGGGTATGCATGAATTTGAAAGACCGTATATCTCGATATAGTTTCATATTTTCACGACAGTCAGTCTAGTGTTACATTCGATAACGCTATGGAGAATTTTACTTTCGAGTCAGAAGCGGTTCTTGGTATCCAAGGGGATGCATCCATCCTTTAACCTGTTATGTTCAATAAACTACCATTCAGTTCTTAGTGATATTAATAACTTAACATAGAATATAGAATATAAAAAGCTATATTCACATTGGATACAGAATTGACTATAATTTAACAATTTTAACAATTTGTAATTCATTATTTGTTCCCCAAAAGGATACAGTGCGGTTAGTAAACTTCGAACAAACATAACATCATCACCCCTGTAGCACATCGAAGAGCAACATACTAACCTACTAAATCGGATTTATTTGGAACCGAAATATCAAATTTGGGTTTGCCGAAGAGAAGTGTTTTGACAAGGGGAGCTGTATTCTGAGAAGGTTTAATCCTGTTTGCGGTGGAGTTTGGCCAAACCGGGAGGAAAACGAGCTCGCCAGGTGAACTACGAACAACTGGCAGTTCAACTTTAGACTTTAAAGAGGCTCACGTGACATGCTTTGCGAAAATGAAGCGGGATTAGGTAATTTGATTTTCGGGCCCAGAAACACTAAAACAAACACTAGAACTTAACGTTCAATATTTTAAAACTAGCGTATGTTGCAATTTTGTGTTGTTTCCCATTAGAAAAGAATTTCAGAAATACCATTATTAAAAGATTGTAATTGGAGAAATATTTTCAGTACATTTTATCGAAAAATGAGGGTGAGACAAAAGCGTATAAAATGACCAGTAATAAAGGGTCTAATAAATGCATTCCCACCAATGTGCAGAGCGATTTCTGAAATTTTCAAATATTGTCTTCAATGGAGCCGCAATAAAGTTATATCAAATTATTCAAGAATAATTTAATGCACAATGTAACTTGGACATTACCGAATATTTTATAAGTTGAAGATGTCATAAAAGCTGTTTGTTTTACCCTATACACTGCTAAAGGAATGGGTAAAATATGTTGGTAGAACAGTGGATGGGACTGACCGACCCAGAAGAAAGGTATTATTTCACGGGAAAGGTCGGTATCCGTATCGTTTCTCCCCTATCCGGCGTTTAACACAAAGTGGCACCAGGCGTTCGGTCCGTTTGGCACGGGACCAGATATTAAGCGAGAAAACCGGTTATTCCTCACCAATCAAAGGCAATAATTTATTTCTCGCGTTTCAATTCTTCTCCTCTTTTTCGCCGCGATTTTGAATATTTTTTTATCTTCGAAAGAACCCCCAAAATGACTGCGAGTGTTGAGGATGGTCATCTTCGCGGACCCCGATTTGCACTCGACCGGGGTATACCATACAAGCCGCGGTATTCATTCATATGATCGTCAAATATTCGAAGTGCTTATGACTGGATAAACTCATTTGTTTAATTGGTAAATAAACTGACGAGAGGTTAATTAATTTCTGAACACAGAAATACCAATCATCACGTTCTGAAGAAGAACGAGTGGGACCATCATTAAATATTTTTATTGATCATAAATTAGAATTATTATCCCATTTTTTATTTTATATTAGATACTAGTAGGGTATAAAATATAAAAATATCGAACGACATAGTAAAAACCTGTTAATACCAAATGATTACATTTTAATAAGATAGTAACACTCAAAATGAAGCAGTTACATGCACGAACACAGAGGATACAGCTGTACTTCGGTTATATTTAAAATACAAAATATATGAATCACGCGTTCAGCTAGCAATTGATGAAACTGGGTTCCTCACAGCAAACGGCAATATTTGTAATGGTACACTATAATATACAAAAATATAATTTATTTTAAAATTAATAAAAGATTTTATATTATCGTCGGGATCGAGTCGCATAGCGTGCTCAAGTTATGAAAACAGAAATTGACGTTTATTTCGCCCGAAACCTACAGGTGTAATAAAAAGACTTCCGGGAAAAGGAAATATGGGACGCCGGCCGGAAAGAGGCGAGTCGGACACCGGGAGAGGTTTACAAACGAGGTTTCTACGTTATTGGATTCCTCGGCGGAGTTATGAGGCCGGGGGAAAGAGATCCATTATCTTATATCTGCAGGAGGGGCAGGGGACATCAAACGAGTCGAATTATCGGAAAGGTGAAGGCCGCCGTTCGACGACTCTGTAATGGGACGCGGCCTAAACTTAATTATCGCCTCCTTTTAGCGGTTCGCGCTTGCCGGCGTTCCTCCCGCATTCCTCTTGGCATTCGAACGGCCCCTCACAGCCGCCCGCCTCACAGCCGGCTTGAGACCTAATGGCAATTACCCTACCGGGACTGCCGCCAATATGAAGTCTTCCGTAAAGACGAGTTATTTATCGGTCTCGAGCAAATTAAATTCAAATAAATTGCATATTTTAAGTTTTAAATTTTTGTATTCAAAGCTGCTTCGTTGAAAATGAGTCTATAAGAATTGTACGTTGCGTTAATATAATTGTATTACACATTAATTTAACTCAACTGATTTTTACCATATTTTAACGATAATGAATTTAGCTGTATTTCACTCACAGCAATGATTTTTTTTACGATTCTCCAAATTTGTTGTAGTAGTTGTGACACGCCTGCATGGAGGATTAAGAAGGATGAGCGAGGACAACAGTTAAACAACAAACTATAAGAACTTAATTTCAAGATGCACTCTTGAAATAATATTAAGAATAGACTTTCCAAACAAATATTAAGCGTGAGAGTTTAGTGCAAAACGCCCAAAATACAAACAGCTCGATTAAAACTAAAACTTCAGCGCACAAAATGTAGCAATTTTATGTCGGTTGTAAAATGTTTATACCTTCCGTTTGATATATTTTCCCTTTGGGGACATCGATTAGCGTTTATGACCTCTTTTCCCTCAGCGCTTAGACGTTAAATTTAGAGACACATTTTAGGTTTATTTAGGTACCGTCCATATGTATTGAAATATGAATACCTTCCAAGTCCTGTTTAAGTGCGTTTCATGAACTACGTCACACAAAGAGAAATTTGAAACTCGTCACGTACGAAGACACCCGCGGTTATTTTAAGCTTCCCCAACTCCAGTCGAAACAAATGTGCCACTCTAAAATCCTAGATCTATAAATAGACGCGACCAGTTCAAAGTTGCGGTCAAAGCAAGTAAACCAAGCTGCTGAACGCCGCGGTACAAAGTTACTGTGGACATGGGAACTTGGTCCGGAGTAGTCCAGAGAGCAGGGGCCTCCAAACCCGGGTATGATTCATCGACACCAGAATACAGCGACGTCCGGCGAATAAACAAACGCCGTGCCACGAGCACGATTTTAGCGCAGCTTCATGCAGGCCCCAAGTGCGCCAACCACTTTATAAAGACTGAACATAAATCACCACTAGGGTCCTAGAAACGGGTGGTTTCCATCAGCTCTCAAAAGCAAATACAGTTGCACGTCTGCACCTAGGCTATGGATTATACGATACTATTTTATATAGAGGTACAGGCCAGAGAGTTTTGGAAAAAAGTAGTTTTATGGAATATAACTAGAAAAATAGTTGAACTTAATTTCGACGCTATAATCGTCCTTTTATTTTACTTATAAATCACAACAGACACGTCTATTCGGCGAAACACCCTTCTAATAATACCTCGGCTTACCGAAGTTTACCACCTTAAGCGGAACTGGGAACGTGACGCAGTATCTCGCGAGTCTGAAATTGTGGGTTAAAACAGTTATTCGAAGGAACTGAGCAACATCTCGGAAATCGGGGAGGAACTCAAATTTACACAGCACCGGAAGCCCTAACCGCGGGAGGAAACGTCAATTTTCGAAGGGGTTTCCGAGAAATGTCGGTAAACAAAATTCGGTAGATCCGGCCCGGATAAGCGACGCTGCGGCTCAACGCAGTAGAGAAAGGTACGGATAATTTGATCGTTCACAGGCCGCTTATTTCAAAAGGACGTAGGGCCCCACAACAAAGCCTTTGACTCCCGGGGTGACAAGAGCAAATTTGGCCCACCCTAGACGGAGGGGGGTGTTTTATGAATACAGGAGCGTAAAACCCTTCCTGCCTCAAAGCTTCGGGATAATTACGGGGCACGAACAGGGAAAATGTAACCCATCCCCGGGAAATTCTGAGAGAATGGACGGGAAAAAATCCATCAGCCGATGAATTCGCAAACAATCGCTGATCGTAAACTGAGGCGTGAAAGAGTCTATGAATTTTCGGGCTCTGACGGTTCGACGCCAAGTAACATACATTAACATCTGAATTGACCGTTCAGACTGGAGTCATTGAAAGACGCAATCAAATATCAAAGGAAATCCACTCTTTGCAACTTTAATTTGTTACTCGTACACAGCATATAATAGAACAATCACCGTTTAAAATTATTAATAAATGGAAGAAATCTGTCATTAACTCTATGAAATATAATTCACCCCCCCCCCACGATGTAATTAGGTTCATGGATTACCCCGGCGTCACATCCCTGTCCCTTCACTGTCCCTGCAGGGAAAGTAATTAGAATATAATTGAGAAGGAGAGAGAGAGGTAAAGTACGAATGAGAATGGGTCGCGGACTGAAATGGGAGGACGGAGAAAGGGACCTGGAATCATGAGCTGTACATTTTTAATATTCACGCTCTTTTAAATATGAATCTTTCTTTATATTTCTTTCGTGTTTCTATTGTGAAACTCTGTGCTGAAAAAAGAAATAAATAAAATGCCTTATTAGTGTGTTTTGAGTGCTAAGCGTCTAATAGGCAAATGGTGTATGTCGTCCATATCTATTAGTTACACAACTATACGGAGAGGTCACTAATAAAAGGTACCAATGAAACGACACAAAATATTTTTCCCATATTAAACACCGAAAGAAACATTTAATTAAAATATTTTTCCTATAAATTTACCACCGGTGGTTGATTTGTCAGTAAATGATGAAGAGTAGAGTATTTCTACGCGTATAAATAAACATTTAGCTACGGTTCGAACTGCAATTGATGAGAAAAATCCAACAGAGGAATCGTAGATAAAAATTACTGCAATAACTACATTTCAAGATACAATCGTGAAATAATAGATTTCCTTAAATATGTTTCATATAAATTTTACCACTTGTGTCTGACTTATGACTCTGCGTATATGCAATAGTTATTTTGATGGCTCCGGTACTTCGAACACGGACCAAGAACTGTTCTAGATTTGAACGAACCCACTTACGTAAACGACTACGCTATGTATGACGCAGTCTATCCCACGCGCGGCGTAAGGAATGTATTCAGATTTCATTAAGAAGGCTGTAAACACAAAGTTTTCACTAAGGTTTCTGCATTCCGAGAGTCACCACGTTTGTGGGAGTCGAAAAGAGGAGTAGGGAGAGGTAAATGCGAACAGTGTGTAATGGAACAGAATGTAGACGATGGTGAGAATAAAAAAAAATCCATTCCAGAAAATGATGACAAAGGATGGGAAGCGGAAGGAGTTAATCAGTAACGGGGGCGAGAGCGCGAGTGAAAGCAAAGAGAGGAAAGACAAAGTGAGTGAGGGAGAGAATGAGAAAGTGGGAAAGAGGAAGAAGAAGGAAAAGAGGTACGGTGTGAATGTATTCAAATTTCATTAAGAGGGCAGTAAACACAAAGTTTTCACTAACGCTTCTGCATTCCGAGAGTCCCCACGTTTGTGGCGAAGAAGGGCGTCGAAAAGAGGAGTAGGGAGAGATACATGCGAACAGTGTGTAACGGAACAGAATGTGGACGATGGTAAGAATAAAAAAAATAGTCCATTCCAGAAAAGGGTGAGAAAGGAAGGGAAGCGGAAGGAGTTAATCAGTAACGGGGGCGAGAGCGCGTGTGAAAGCAAGGAGAGGAAAGACAAAGGGAGTGAGAGAGAGAATGAGAAAGTGGGAAAGAGGAGGAAGAATAAGGAAAAGAGGTAGGGGGTTGGGGAGCAACAAGTGTAAGGGTGCCGGGGCGCGGTGACAGGTGGCGGAATCAATACGGGCCCTGGCCGACCAAACCCCGGCTCCGTGGGCTCAGCCAAACACAATCACCGATATTTCCACAGGATTGACCCTCTCAATAGAACGGGCACGGACTCCACTCGCAAAATCAAACTACAAATTAACCGGCCCCAATTGTGTTACACCGACTCCTATCCGACCGGTAGAGCCCTTCGCCCCAATATAAACCGCGTTTCATTGCCCGACTATTTCCCCTTTCATAAGGGTTTCGAAACTTTATTTCTAATCCACAATACTCCCTACAATTAAAGAAAGGGTTTACCATAAAAATTAACAGCAACTATTCAGCACTGACTCATGAATAGTATGAGACCGCTCTCATAAAATCAAAATTAAAATTAAGAAGTCAAAGTTAATTTAAATTCCATTTAAGTATTATGCCCGAAGTAAAATTTGGGGTATCGATTCCAACTCGAAATGCCTCTTAATGAAATATAAAACCAGATATACGGACAGAGGGAAGGTTTAGCTGTCAATATTGATTGCCGGCAGGACGTAATTCATTAGCCGAATGAGAAGGGGGCTTCAACCGTACCATGTGTTGACTAGCACTTTGTTATCGTCGGTTACCATGGCGGCGCCTACTAGACAGGAGGTACTCGAATTTCCTAAGAGGGCACGCCCCTTAACGAATTTCCTAATAGAGACGAAATATGCCATGAGAATGAAATGTACTGTACGTGCAGTGCCAGTGGTCGCACGAAAACTATTATTTATGATGAGGTCTGTATATATTTAATACACATTTTTTAAAACTCTATTTAATTTATATAGCGCTATTATCTACTTTTGCTGTTTGAGCGCTTCACATATTTTTATTATCTTTCAGGAATATTCGAGAATTCAAAATAATACTCTAATAATTACAGTCCTAACAAGAATATGTTATTACATAATAATACCTGTTATTATGAATAATGGTTTGTTCAATGATTTACATAAGGTTGGGGTGCCCAACCTGATTTTCCCTGTCTAAATATTCCGCTATTTCCCCTTTACAGGCGTAATTCCATGGAGCGATACATACAGCCTTTATGGAAGGACCGTGTTCGGGGGGACCCGATATTGTTCGGGGTCGAAAAAAATAGACAGGAATCTGATTATCGCGACCGATTCGTAGGAAGAGGGCCGGAAATTATATTTTCCAATTCCGCGACTTAACAGGATTGGCCGTGCGGAAATACCGATGCCGCGTATATATAGCCGAGAGGGGGGGGGGTTTAATGGTGCGAGCGCGAGCCCAATATTTCATCGCGGGGAGAACATCCGCCAATTGAACGGGCGCCCCATTACCGGTCTACTCGGCCCGGAAAATTAATTTTTCTTGCGACGATTCCCATCCTGTACACCCCAAGAGCACCATTATACGGGCGGGGAATGATCATATTGGAAACCGTACACTAGTTGCCCTGTCAATTCGATATAGTCTTAATTCATGAAGAACCGAGATTACCCTGAGATAAATACCGATTATATTGTCAGTAGCAGTCATGAAAATAAATTATTGCGAATGTTATTTCACGTGACTGTTGCTGTCTTTGTCTAAATCGGCTGGAGTATATATGTTTTGTAATTCATTCTCTCGTCTGAATGCCTTAATATACTGGAATAAAGTCTCGAAACGCTACCGGCGTTGGCGAGAGCCGAAACCGGTCGAGCCAGACAGGGCCAGAGTATTAATTCAAGTGGACAAAATTACAAAGGCGAGTAATTAAATTACTTCCTTCTTTCGAGTATAGAAAGGAAAAAGTTTCTTTCAGAGAAAAAGGACACCTCGCCAAAGAAAGGAGCATGCGCGCAAACAGGCTATATCCTATAAAATGCAAGATTTAAAATTCAAATTGCGCTAATGATATCGTTCTTTCCCCAACAACGCCGTGATGAATTGTTTCTTGCATAACAAAAATTAATCACGGTACATATGCAACATGGGGCATGTACAAATTATTTCAGAACGAGTGTTACTCCAATACGATTGCCTGTACTAGTCGTTTCAATGGGGCTTCAATTGCCCAAATTTATTCAAACTATCTAAATGTACCTCTATAATCGGCGAAGTCTTAATCGGATGCCTCCATTCTCCCAAGAATCCACTCCGAATATTTCCCGAGGGGTAGATCTTTGGGCTGCCCTCGGGGGGTTTTCGCGGTCTCTTCTTTTACAAATGTCAGTATCGTGACATTTAACACAGACATTATCTGATGCATTATTACTTGAACAGTTACATTTATATACGTGTACATACGTATATACACAACAAATACTGGTAAGGACTGTCATGAAAGTAGAATTTAATATTTATATTTTTATACAATACATGCAAGTTAGATGTATATGTATATATTCTAATAAATAAACCATATCTATGTCTCTTCCTTTCTTTCCCTCTATGAGAAATGAAATACGATCGATAACAGAAAAAGACACGATAGTAAAGCCGGGGTTCGGTTTTAAAACTCGCCCCTAATTGAGGTCAGGGTTGTCGGAGACGGTGGAAATATCTCGGAGGGCGGGTATCCAGTATACTTTTACTATCAAATGCAGTTAACGTCCCGAGTATTTATGAAGGCTACGCCCTGGATGGTAGGAGTAGGTGAGTTTTACGACGAGACTGATGAGGAGGGTGAGAACATAACGCCCCTGTAACAACCAATGGCAAATAAAGGGGAGAGAGAGAGAGAGAGAGAGAGAGAGGAGGAGAAAAGGAGAGAGGGATAACGGGAGGGAGACAGAGTGGGAGGGAGAAGGTGGTAATTACGACCCCCTCTATAAATTTTCAAATTACGATTACCAAATACAGAATCCGGGAGGGATAGACTGAATTTTCCTTGAATTAAAGTTTTTAACTAATTAACGAGGGGTACTCAAAAGCTCCATAAAAAAGCAATATAATTATAAAAATTTTCAATTTTATCTCTGGAAGTTCGAACCCAACTTGAAAAATATTTACGCAGTGAAACCTGAGGGTAAGGAAAATTTCTACCTGCTTATCCTATATGAGAATTCGACACGGACAAAACTTCCTTCTAGTTAAACGCGGGTTGAGTTTTTCCCAGAATTATCTCTTGAATATTCCTCACTAAAATCAATTCCTAAAATACATAACATTGGAAAAAACCATTTCATATTCAAATACTTTCACCATTTGTTTATTATTAGCGTGCTCTCTGCATTAATTTTTAATTATCCATCGCACTTATGAAATGTAATGTATAAAGAAGGACTTTATGTATATCATATTACACCAACTTCACGGATACGCCCATTGTACGGGGGCGCCGTCTAATCGGTTTAACGAGCCGTCGAGTATAATAAGGAAAATGAAGCCACCGGCAAGCCGAGAGTTGGGTCCTAAAAAGATGAACGAGATCTAACAAGCGGAGAATTAATCTCATTGTCTGTTAAAGTTGGCTTAGTAAAGACGGACCTGCAGGATTATCGTCAGGGGGGTATTGTAAGCTCCTTTCAATTTCTTGATCCGAAACTAGTTCCTTCACCAGCAGTAGAAAGGAATCAGAATTCCTGACCATTTAACACTGCCTTATTGATTTTATGGTTAAGGCAGAGGAGGAACAAGTTGGCCCATCACATTGGGCGGATTCGGAAAAAACATCTTTTTTCGTTTTTATATCACAACTCTTTATTTTACCGTTAGACGTTTATCAAAATTTATTTCTTCTTAATATTCAGGAGATATTACCAGCGGCATTTAAGATACAGAAAAAATATGATTTTGTTCACTCAACGGAGTGAACAAAATGCTTCAGCATATATATACATTCAAAATAACTCAATAATATACCATTTATTTGGTAGTGAGAAAGGAGGTAATAACTCTTATATAACAAGAACTATTATATACAGAATAATTGTGAAGTATACATTATTATGTTATTAACATTTTGAAAAGGGCTGGACCATAAAACAAAACCCACACAAGGCCAAAAGAATGGAATTAATAAAAATAGACGACAGTATTTATACCATTATTACTTAGCATTTGTTGTCTTATTGTAAGACAACCTAAATATCAATTGGCCTATATATCAATTAAATTTATAACTAATAATAATGACCTCTATTTCGTTTAATCAGATCAAATAAAATAGGGAATTCTAAAGTAATTTTTTAAATATAAACATTAGAAACGGCTATGGAAAACTGACGTTGTATATTTAATGTACTGACCGGTAATGATCGGTTGTTCTTGCCATCGTTGGCTTTTAATAGTTTTCAGGACTCAAAACAATTTTTCCAGAGTATAATCTCTCGTAGCCAATTTTGGCACTCCGATTATTAAACGAGTGCAATACGTATAACCAGTCCCGGGGCCGTGTTACACCTTAACGCGATTCATTACCGGGCATAACTCATCCCGCCGACCGGATGAGGTCTCTGTAAATCTGCATGTCTGGAAACGTAATTAAACTTGGAGCGGACAAATATTTGCCGTTCTCGTTACAACCTGTTTCTAGTTTGCCGAGCAATTTAGCAACAGGCCTGAAACACCATTAGAGCCCAAACGGCGAAAAGGATGAGCGTTTTCCCAACCGGGCAAACTAGGAATTTATTATAAATTTTTAAATATCCACCAAACTCCCAACCGATTAATCGCAGATCAACGTCAATAAAAAAATCCTGACTTTGTTTTAAGATTTAATAATTGCCTTAGAGCATCCATAGATCATTTAAACATTAAATTACAAAATAAAAATAAATTTATATTTCAACTATGTACAAGTTTCATTACCGTATTGTTTAGAAGTCCAAGAAATATAAAAGAATGCACTTTATATCCTATAGTGCCTCAGAAGAAAGCATAATATTTCAACGTTTTTATTTTAATTCGCTTTTTTCTTAAGTTCCGGATTACAATATTTCACAGAAGTAGAACCAAAATGGAATTTTTTCAAGAGACCAATTTTTTAAATGTTACATACATTACAGAGATGTCAACGGTTCTATTGATTATTGCGATTACTCAATCATAAAAAGATATAATTATTAAAATTCGTTAAGTATTCGTTAATTATCTGTAATATGTATTAACTTCATGAAGAGCGTATAATTTGTCAAAGGGTCGCAAATGGGTCACAAGTTGTATGCGAATCATTGGGTGACACAGCAATATACAAACAAGCCAATTTCTATCTTAAACGGAATACGAAAAGTAGCTTACCGGTTTCAGGTAACGATCTTCGGAGCTATTTCAGATCTGCGATGGTGATTTCCTGAAACAGAATCAATATTGTATCAGATAACTTAAATACTGTTGCATCAATAAATGTAATGGTATTAATAGAAGCTCAAGTTAAAATCTAACATATTTTCATTCAGTGCCATGACAAAACCAAATGAATTAAAATAGCTTGAATCACTCCATCGAATAATAGTATTATTATTAACAACTTCGGCCTATGCCTTTCATTTCTATGCCTGAAATGAAATAGAAGCCACTTTTTATTGCCATAATTTATTATCATATATTTGTTAATATATTGTTGTATATCTCTATCAAGAACTCAAATTATGTATTCAACTACCCCTATACTACTTCACCACATCTATACTACCGTTACCATCGCCGTTATGAAATTAAGGGTAGGCAGGGTATTTAAGGGGAGTCCCTAAGGGGCGAGGAAGAATCAATACACTGAACAGGAAAAAGCCGAGGATTTAAGCAGGACCAGGGAGCGGACAGCAACTAGACTGATTTATGGGAGCAATCTGAAAAGAGGGGTGCGGTTAGGGGGGGACACGCCGAGACACACAGTGACCAACAACTACGAACCAAGTATCCAGCCACTAGCCCCCTCCGATGCCGATACTCAATTGAGCCCAATAAGCTTCAACGATTGATGTGCATAAACTAAATCAGAATCCACGACGCTATTTTTTGGACACAACGAACTGATAGGACCGGAAACCAAAAAAACGTGATGATTATCCGGAAAAAGATATACTTCGGTGACCATTCTGCATACGGCATTTGTATTCATGATGCATATAAAATGAGTGCCTACATTATAGTTCTCACCGGCGTTTAAAACTATAAACAAATTAAAAATGCTTCCTGTTTTCCACTGGCCTTTTCCACTGCATTACAGAAGGCATACAAAAATATATCGAACTAAATGAAACAACAAATATAGTGAATTCGTGCATACTTATATTTACCCTCTCAACAACCCCCCTCTCAACTTTTTCAACTATTGAAAAATAGACTCGTTCTTTCCTTAACAGGAAATAGGAAAAATTATATTTATAAAGGAAATAACATTAAATAATAACAAAATTTTGAACCTTTAAATAAACATGAATATTCGATAGATGAGTGCTCATTTGAAACGTAAAGTGAATGAAGAAAGATTACGGTTACAAGTGACGACAGTGAAGTTGCTTGCAATACATCGAAACCTTTTTCTGACATCTGGTTTCAATCGCGTTCAATCAACGGGCCTTTTTTCGGACAGAATGTTGGTTTAACACACTCACTGTAAAACAGTAGAACCCAAAGCTGAATTCTAGCCGAACGCCCCCGGCTTCACTTCACCGAAAGCGACTTTCATAGTAACGCGGCGCATTGTAACGCTTTTAAAGGGGAAGTCGGCAGGGGGCAAAAAACAGAACTTGTGGAGTCAGCGACCCGTCGACTCGGGCCAGACCGACTTGTATTAATGTTTAAAGCGATACTTCATAAATGATTTATAGGACTTAGAGGGGGGGACCATCGAATGGTCGATTTTCAGCGGGGAACCCCAAGGCGCCGGGTTTGACACCCGTTCAACCAACTTCCAACGGGCCGAGCCAAACCTCTCGGAAACCTTCCAACAGACTATCCGGCTTAATCTCTCCCATAATGCGGGTACTAATATTAATATTCGATATCCCCGACTCGAATTTAACACACTCGCGCCGGCCCGCTCCCTCAACGGGATTTAATCATGCGCGTGATTGTAAACTCGCGTTCGAGCCCAATTGCGGAGCAAACATGCCCCATCAGGCGGGTGGTAAACAGGGTAAACAGGGTGAACAGGATGAAGGGGGCAATCAGATGACGTCGGATTTGGTGGAAATCAAAGGTAATCAATTCGACCAATCGTTAAGTAAATAGGTTTAACAGTCTGATTTAATATTGGACATTGGGAACAAACTGAAATAAATCAAAATTTGTATTCTAAACGTTGAATATTTTAACACTAAACAATCAATTTCTTATTAGAAAAGCATATAACGTAAACGTAAAAAATAATAAACAAATATTAGAAATCATTCCCTACATTCATTGAAGTTGATATTTAAGCAATTAGACCCCCTTTTAGATTAGCTTTTATTTTTATTCATAATCCCTCGTAATCGTAAGATTATTAGTTATTTTTATATTGCAATGTTATTATCACCCCTTATCCGTACTTTCTCTGTTCAGTTTAACATTTAATTGTCGTTAATAAATTCCAACAAATGCCCAAGGAATAAACACGTAGGATACGTTTCTAGAACCATCCGAGTTTAGACTGGTATCTCTTAGGCCATAGCTTGCTTTAAAGACTTCGAAGTGGCGACTGATTTAGAGATGTCAGCGCCTCAACTTAAACCGGCATGTCTGCTTTCAGCGGGGAAGTTCGGGGCGAGACCCGGTGTGTGTTGAGTGTTCCACTCCGAACACCAGTGCAAGCAAACGCCCTCGAGAGAGGGTACGATTCTAAGATGATTTAAGCGAGCGGACAATAGACAGGTTTCCCAGGGCGGGACTAGATTTTCCGGCCCATCGGAGGCCGGCGACACTGGAGCACAGTAAACGTTAAGCGGTGGGGGGGGGCGGAAAAACAATTTCCAGGAACAAACGGAATCTTTCTTGTAAAGAAAACCGCGGCGCCGGAACTTTCTCAAACCGCCCCGGGCGGCCCCTCATCCTCCCTCAACGAGTTTGCCGAGCGCCATCAACCCCCCTCCCATCCAACACTATTTGAGACGACGACGGATGTGGAAGTTTCTACAGTAGATTAGTGCTCAAATATTGAAGCTGTTTGTCTAGATATTTAGTCCCCTGGGAAGTGGTTATATCCTCTTTGTTTATTTATTCGAATTTCCAACCCAAAGGCTGACTTTATGCTAACAATACCGCCGCCACTTAACATAACGGACACTAACGAGAATTGGATTATCAAAACTTATTTAATGAAACACCCATCCAAATGAAAATTACAAACGTTTCGAAATAAAGTTTTAAGCAATGTTTTTTATTATCGCAGATAAATACGAATTGCTTTATTGCAGTCAACAAGTAAATTTGCGTTGAACCACACTCCATGCCTAATCACGTTTTCAATAAGGCAGTTATATAAGTTGTGTTATATGTATCCAAATTGTAAATAAAAATTTAATATTCGTGATTTATTAGTATATATAAGAAAATTCAGATAATACAATGTTACACCGTGTCTTTCTAATAATCAATGAAAGCTTAGTTCAGTAAAGAAAGCTACGCGTTGATAATTTAGGTTTTAATGTACACAATACTGCATAATGAATACTGGATATCTATGATACAATCTCTTTCCAGATCCTGTGGAGGTAGATATCCTACGAAACTTAAGATAACTGGCCAACAATAGACACATATTTTTTATAACGGATCTAGGCAAAGCTCCTAGCGTTTTCTGACATTAATTCGAGACATTAGTTTCTGGCCGGTTTATTACGTCGAATTCGTTGCATACAAGTAATCTTGTATTAAAATTATTTCGAAAGGCCGTGCAATATTTCACTCCACTAGGCATTCAAATTGTAATCGGGAACTTCATTCATTAAACCCGTCCGACCTGTTGATATGCCGGCATAAGCAAACACCGAAAACAATAAGGTTTACAACGCGGCAAATATCAGTTTAATAACAGAATCTAAATAGATTTGTTTGTTTTTTTATTCAACCTAAAGGCTTATTTTATGGTAGTAATGGACTCCCCCACTGACAGGCCGAAATGAACCTTACTTATCATTTATTTAATTTTCGATAAAAAATAACATGATTTACTTGACGAGAAAATTTCCATAACTTCCATATTTTAAAATCTGTAAAATCCTTTGAATATAAAAACAGTTCATTAAGAAATTAATCGATTTCGAGAGTATTTGACTAGAAATGAAACCCGGTCAAGAAAGTCCACTTTCATTATTTCATGATTCACCGAGGTCCTTGATTATCACAAACTAATTACTCATATCATTACAATTTTCTGGACATAGGATTGATACTACTGCGAACCCTCTTGCAGCAAAAACAGAGAAAATGTTCATGATTACAGAATTGTGAATAGCTACAATGCGATATCATTAAATTTTATTATCTAACTGTATGTATTATACAGTGTTTCTTACTTCGAGTTATATTGCATATTAGGGAATTCGTTACATAAGATTCATTATGTAACGGCGATTGAGTTTAAGATAAATAGGTTACGTATCCGCAGTTGAGCTGAGTGCGACGGAGTTAGTTATTTTTTAAAAATAAGGTAGTAAAAAAACATAAAATCAACAATTTAAGGTCTACACAGTTAAAATTCACCCAAATGCTTTGCATAATAAACTTATTACCTCAGTGATGCAAATTCACGAATTGGCCGTTTGCGGTTTTTCTCCATCATCAGTTCTGGTGGGGGATGCTGGCGCACTGCGAGAGAAATAAAACGTTTACGATCACGCGCTTGTTGCACGAGTTGCATATAAATATTACATGCGACCCAGTGGATACGCCGACAGCGGGGGCGGTGCCCTAACAAACTCAACTTGAAATACAAAATCCAATAAAAATTTCATGCAAATCTCGGTTTTCAACAACGAGCACCCTAATAAAACTCAAGTATTTGAATGCGGAATGTAATCATATCCAATTGCAACAATAAAAATAACAACAATGAAAGAGTCGACGGACTGATCCTTAAACTGTATTTTAACCCTAATTTGTATATGGTAAAATATCTAAGTAATCTTAAATTATTTATTATTTAAGTAATTTTAAATAATTAGTGATTTTACTTATCAGTTTTATCGAAAATGCGTAAACATGAAAACATTGCGTAGGAAGCAGTAAAAAATGTCTTAAATCAGTAAGAATTAATATGCGCTAACAAAGAATGTAATGCTACCGTTGTGTGCCCCTTGGAAAACTAATATACGAAGCGAAAAATCGAGGGCGATTTAAAACCGCGAAATTTCCCCACGCAAATTTTTTTCCGGCATTAAAAATTCCCTCTCCGGGAAGGGAGATCCGTTATCCGGCTAATAGCGGGGCGGAGAGGCTGTATTTTAAGCGCGAGAATGTAAGCTGGGGCTAACTGGGCCAGCCGCCCACGCGACCCACCCGGCCGGCAATCTTTCCCAGGCATCTCCCGCACACCATCCCGCTGTACCACCACCAAAACCGTTCGCACAATCTGCACAAGTCCGCGCTGCCCTTTGAATATTACTGGCAAATTTCAAAAGACGCTAGCAAAAATTCTATGTTAAGTAGACCGAATAGACGAGTAGGACAAGTCGCCGACTCCATATTCCAGGCCCTCGTGAGTACCCAAACTAATAATAGGTTATAAATATTTAGGAATAAAAAAATGAAGGACGACGAGTTTCCGGTTAAGGATGTCAAATCAACTTTATTAGATGAGTGGCTATGCCGCAGAAATATGGTGGGAAAGGGTTGACATTAATTTGTTCAGTTATGAGATAAACTGGATTCATTAGTAGATAAGACTATTAACTGGTAAGGCGGCTTGAATGCCCAAAGCGGGTTTTACGAACTGAGGGATTTTTGTTACAACATTTTTGAAGCCGGAAGTCAGATTGGAGTATCGGAGCAAAATGACTTCAGTATGTTTATCTTACACCGGATTTTTAAGGTAAGGGGACAAGGGCTTGAATTAATGTCAACTGAAGAAAGTAAGGATAGATCATACCGGTTTACACTCCGTAAAGAAAAGGCGGAGGTACACCCGGAGGCAGAATTGCAGGAATAGGAGTGAAAGGATGCAACGGGCCTGAAATCTTAATATCGGCCTACAACCCACCAGCCCCTCGTGGTTGTCCCGCACTTTGATCCTAAAGACACACGTTTGCGTTCAGAAATACCGGAAGACGTAAATGAAAAAGGCACAAACTGACACTGCAACGTTCTTTCAGAAAGAAATGACACGTGCATGTTCTCTTGCATTTGACCTTACCACAATGAAGAATATTATAATTATGGAAAATAATTAAACAAATAACTTTGGTCAAGAAATTCAAACAGATTCAAAAGCGGAGTGTAATAAATATCTAGTTTATTAAACATTGAATTTTTTATGATTTTTTACAGTTATTGAAATGTACTTGGTTATCGAGGATCCTCCGACTATTCTATTCAAACCTTGGAATCCAAAGCCGAGGAATTAGATGAAGGAAACCATTAACGGTCGAAGCGCTTGTAGCGTAGCGATATGGCCCCGTCGTGGCTAATTTCTTAATTAGCCGGCAGCTCCGGGTGGTCGGACGAATTACCCGGGCAAAGGCGATTAGCAAATTAATTCAGTTTGCAGTGGAAATGTCAATAGAGGGTCGAACAATGGGGCCGCCACCCCTCAGCTCCGAAAACCCGATCCGAATATTTCAGAAAATACCTTCACAACAAACAGCCAGACGTAACAAACTTGGCTTTTCAAACGCCTTCAAGATGCTAAACTGAAATGAACCAGGATAATTAAGAGAATGGCCAGCGCTCCTTGAATGTATAACATTAAGTAGATGATCATTTCTGGGCGGAAGGTGAACCACAGAGGAGTCAGGTTATAATAAATGTCATTTATATGTGTTGTAAAATCCTACGCCTAGAATGTACACAAGACGAAAATATTGATATCGGGAAAAAATCCTGAAAAATCTGACCCGTCAGTAATTTGTGCGAGGCTTGTCCAGAGCCAAATCCCACCTTCCAGGAAAATGGGGGCCCGTTCTTTATCCAGCCTGATAAGTTCAACTTTTCAATTCGGAACCTGTGGAGGGGAGGGAGGGATTTGGGAGGTGCACGTGATGTATCTCAAATATAAGGGCGCCAGCTCGGATTCTACCCCCTCTCTGGCCCCTTCACCAGACACGATTTTCCACCTGCTCCATCGTTCTCTCTCGCTCCCCCGTCCCCGGCCCTATCACGGTCCTTTTTTCCGAGCGCCCGCCCTGTAAATTCCGAGAAGAGTCCTAACGGCGGACTAATGGACGGGATACAGGAGGTATGGGAGGTGGGCTTAGCGCCGTGAACGATGGGTTTTGCCCCCGGGGCGCTAAGGAATATCGATATACACCGATACGTGTTCGTTAGGATGCGACAATACATTCTCTTTCAACATTTCAGGCTACCTGGTTACCACAACATTTTGTACGGCCAATACATAATTAATTAGAAGATATTAGGTACAATAATTTTGGTATTACTTTGATTTTAATAACGTTTCAGTTCATCAGTATTAACTCTCCTTGAGATGCTTGTAACTGGTGGATACAAATCAAAGAAAAAATCATTTATTTAATATTTGAATATATTGTGGTTCCGAGGGAAGTTCCGATAGTTCTAGTTAATGCGCATAGTGTGCTCGTAAAATCCTAGAATAATAAATTTTACCACTACATCCGCGACCAATTGGATTAGGGAGAAATTAATCAAAAGTAAATACACATAAAACTATATTTCGTGCCGGTATCATAAAATCCAATTTCGTTTCAATTCCGTCCGTCCAATTTTAGGAGGAACATTGTCAGGGAGCCCGAAATTATAACAGGGGCCGCTGAGCCTTTATATCGTTATGTCTGTCCGATTTAATTACGGCCAATTAACAACGTTCAAACTTCCTGTTCGGGTAAAGCGATAACAGTCGATGGGGGCGCGAATCGGGTAGGGCCGTGCCTGGGTTAGCCGCAGGGCCGGCTCAAAGCGGCTAATCAGCCCCGTGTTGCGGCCAGCGCCCTCTTACCCCCGGCCCGACGGGACCCTGAATAATTTATTGGCTCTGGCGCCGGACTACTGAACTAATTGCGGCTTTAAACCGCCGCCACGTGTCCCAGTACACCAAACACAACAGATACACTGAGGGTCCCACGGCCAAAATGTTTTTCTATCGTATAACTTTACTTGTAGCCCTCGTATCGCGGTTTTAAAGACATTTTGAAACGAGAGCGTTTCAGACAATGCAGAAGGAAAACTAATATATGTAGGTATATAAATGTAGAAAGACCGAATATGCCACTGTTCTTTATTATATATAATAAAAGACTATACTAATTTATTGAAATAACAATAATTTGAACGTAGGTTTTGTGTGTTTCAGTCTCCTCTAGCTGGAGATTTTTTTTATATTCCTCAACCACTAGATACAAAATCAATATCTGACAGTACGCTTCAATTACTTCGAAAATTGTTACATTTATGTTATCTGCCACCAGAAACGATGTAACTCTCTATAAACCGCACGATTCCATTCTGCGGTGCCAGAAGGTTTTTTCGGAGAAAATCGTTTTTCCACCCGCCTCCCTATGTAAAAATTCAAATCAGGCGCCGAGCGTTTCCGAATCCCGGGACGGGTGAACAAGAGAGGCAGGAAATGATATAAAATACGCGAAACCGCCTTCGGAAATCTAAATAGAGACGAACACGAGGGCACACTGACAAACACATGCAGCTGCGTGGGGGAGGGGGGGAACCGTAGTGTGGCCGACTGGCGGAGCCTGTGGCTTAATACGGGGGAAATAGACCGCGGAGGAGGAAGGAGGAGAAGAATAGCTACGACGGAAGGGCCGTGGGAAGAAAGAAAACAGAGAAAGAGATCCCAGTGGGGTACGCGACGGAAAATATTATAGGGAAGGAGGCCCGAACCGCCAACCAGTCCCTCGCCTACCGCTCTGAATTATCATACCGATATTGGACTCCTGTTTTTTCGGTAAATTAAAACTTTTCCAATATTGCTTGAATTTCGAAAAATTCGAAAAGTAGCCTGCACGCGACGATTCGCCCCCTCCACTCACCCACGAACATTTTAAAGTCAAATCATTGACTTTATTTAAGAAAGCCGTTCATGAGGGAATCCAGACTCGCAGAAAGTCTACGTGTCGGCAGCTTATACAAATTATAGAACACCACCATTGTATGAAACCGTCGTAATGTCAACTCGCATGCTTTTTCCCATCCTTATCCCAATTTCGAAGACAACTCTCTCTCTCATAAATGAATTGATTATACAAAGCGGACGAGTTTTCTACCAAGCTATGCGAGACACAAAATTAAGGTAATAAGTAAATTATATCTAATCTTTATAATGCAACCTGTACGGAGTATTATGACAGAACAGGAAAGAAAAAATTACTAGGTTCAGTACGTAATAACTAATATTATTAACATATATTCTGATATAAATTGCTTTATTTAATGCTTGAATTGTGACCAGGAATCGTAAAGAAGAAATTTATTTTGTAACGACTGTGAAGTACCACTTTAATTTCTCGTTATACGAATATATTTGAATACTGTTTACGAGTTCTTCAGATTAGAGTTGTGAGCGGAATATAATTTCATAAGAAATTCACTACATTCACTAATAATATAATATTCACTATAATTCACTATACGTAATAAGTTCGACATTTTCTGTCTTCCTTCGTTCGTATTGTTAAACCAGTTTGCGTTGAGCCACCGTCATCACTAAATACGTCTGTTTCCTGCTGAGCGTTCAGTCTGCAATTACTCCCGTTATTATTACTCCATTACCCTGCACTGTTATTGTACCGACACGTGTTATTACAGTTTCAATTATATGCAGAAACTACGCCAGGACGCTTAGCCGAGTTCTAAATTTATTTCTTGACTCGTTGTAGCTTGACATATGAATGCCCCCACACCTTGACCCAAACCTGCATATTTATTAACTCTATTATCCTGAATTTTCATCGTCCCCTACCGTCGCATCACGAAGTCTTCCTCAAAACATACCTCTACAGGAAGCATATTTTCCGGAATACAGTCATACCGTAATACCACAGAATAAGCGGCATGAAATCTGAACCGAATAAGTCTGCCGATAACGGGTTCGACTTTATACCGTGGAAGTAAAATAGTTTATAAATGTTGCCGGAATCGGATCACGCGATTGGAATAACGTAGAATGCCCGGATTTTGGGGAGGTACGCGATTCTAAGCGGACGGCTTAGGGTAGGAGTGCGGACACGTAGCCCGTTATTCAATTGCGGGTCATGGGGGCTACGAGTCGGCCCTTATTGCCGGGCTTTCCGGCCCCATTCCCAAATATACTGGGCACCCCTGCCCAATCATGAAATTACCGTGGGCCCCACAGCCCGACGGAATACCTAACTGAGATCTGTCCCCCTACTGGGACAGCCGCCGGGCCTTTCCCGTACCTAAAATATGCAGGTGGTACCTGGTTTGCGGAGGGACACGTCCGGAATTCGGGCACATATAAATAAAAAAAATCCTGGGAAATTAATTTTGACTGTGATAATTTCTAGTAACTGGTTTTCGATGTCAATGTTTTACAACGTTATCGATTTCCCAGAATAACCGACTAATAAATTCTAACCCGGAATTTCTTTTATCTTTTTCATCATAGACTACACTTTCCTGCCTTTTACGGTAGTTCTATAAGGCCGAACCTGTACGTTGTTAGTTCAAATTATTTGTGGCAGTTTTAAAGTTGAAATGTATAAATTGTGACAGATCTTTTCTAATATAATTATGTGAAGAATGTAATATTTTGTCAACATAAACGATCAATGTCATGATACTTTTGTACATAGTAAATAACTATAAATATCTTGCCTATACCCGAACTTTCATCGGTAATACAATGCCTAAGTCTAGTTTTACACTGACTGTTGTATAATAATAAATTTTATATTACAATTTCTAACAAATTTCTATTAAATACCCATTATGACTTTTTCTATTTTTTTTCTGAAAATTGGCTGAATATTTTTCACTTGGGGTTTAATTGTGAAATAAAAAGGACACCGCCCAAAACTGGGAGGCCTATAAAACCCTTCCAAGCTAAGCCCGTCTAAATCATGACTTCTCTAGAGGATTATCTGCATTAACACTTGCCACCTAATCAGAACTGGGATTATTTATTTCAAACAAAAGTAGGGGTTTCCGGGTAATTCGCAGCAAAAAGGAAGGAAATCCCTTAAAAAAAGGTTTAAGCCTGTAAATTTCAGTGCTTCCAACACTTTTCCTCACATTTTAAAAACCAGAAAAATTTGTAGTATCAATAATTCATATGGAATTAAGTAAACTTGAAATGGAATTACATGAAATATATGACCTAACAAGAAACAGATTCACGATGACTTCCTATCTTCATTCCTGATTTGTTCGACGGAAATAAATGCGGTACGCGTTAGCCAAGGTCTGAAAGCGATGGCATTAATATGAGGCGTGGGCCAGAATAGATATAAATTTTATATCGGGGCGAAAGCGTGCGAATCGGGGCTTAACCGACCGGTATAAAAGGCGCGACGGAGAACGGGTAGCGGAGGTGACCTCAATGCCGCTAATCGAAAGCGTCCTGAACCCGCATTATGCGCCGATTCGGCGGGACGTTCTGGGCCCTAACGCAAGAGAAAAAAAAGCGACATGAAAAAATATTTCTCGAAAAATTAGCAAAGGATCCAGTTGTTTTTATAGTCGGGAGAGGCCATCGAGTGCAGGCGCGTCGGGCGGGTCAGTATAACCGGTCGCCCACCGGCTGTCCGCCCACGCTCCAGTGCATTCCGCACTTCAACAACGACCGCATATTTACATTTTTTTAAAAAAAGAAAAACAACCCGACCGCGGTCACTCGAGAGCGTTTCTTTACTGATATTCCTTTGAAACGACCCCAGAAATTCTAATATATTCTCGTTTAAATAAGCTACGTATCCGATTTCAGTGAAGGGTCGTGACTCCACAATGCGAGCAGACGACATTGCCATCACAGTCACGAAAGCAGCAATGCTTTTTACGAATTTATGAAAGGTCAGACGAATTCCACTATATTTCGGAAAATGACTAGCTCGTATGATATTCCATTATATTTTTTGTCTTGTAATTTGGAATATACATCGTATACTGCTTAACTCATAGCCGGTATACCGAAATGGGCCCGCACTCACTCGGACCCAAATACGGTTCAAAAAGAAATAGGACGAAGCAAGATACGAATCTCAAAAATATAAATTATTATGATTAAAGGATATTCCAGAGCCTCGAGAGCCGGGGTAATTGCAATTTCGGATTTATCTCCATCGCCGTATAAAAGCAGTAAAGACATGGCTGAAATATGGGGGGCGGCAGGGCGAAATCACTCGGCCTGGGGATTTAACCCTCTTAAAATGTTGAAGAGATTGCCGAGCGCTGGGGCCACGCCGCCGTTCGAACATAATTGACACCTTCAATCTTCCAACCCCCGAAGGTGCAGAAATAGAGGGGGTGGGGGAGGGAGGGATAGAGTGAGAGTGAGGGAGAGAGGCTGAGATAGAATAGCGGAAGGAGGAAAGTGCGAGAGGGAGAAAGATAACCCTAGGCTTATCATCGTACAGAAGCTCGAGCTGTATTACTAAAGGCGTGGGGAAGGGTTGTTGAACAAGCCCCAAGATGTAGAATGGGTTACAACCATTTACAGTATATTGAAGCTTCGGAGAAAGCTCGATATTTCCCCTTAATATTGAATCCCGTGCGAAAATTGTATTTTCGGAGAACCGGTAGCGAGATAATGGAAAATAGCCGTCCATATATAGATGCCTCAAATTATAAATATCCATTAACCGTCGCGTATTGTACAATATTATAAAAATTCTTTGTGAATTTTATTATATTAAACACAACGAAATATCATTTATTTAAAATAAAAAATTTAAATAATTATGTAGACACATTAGTCATTTATTTAGGTCTCATAATAAAAACTTCCGAAATTCGGAGATATTTCGCCAGCTCGATCGGGAGAATTTCCAGGTCCGTAAAACGCGGGCGGGGCTGGAAAAAAGCGATAAACCCCGCGAAAGGATAATCAACGCGAGGAGATTGTAAATCCCGGCGACGTCGAGGATGGTTAACTGTCGGGAAGGGAAAGGGGGGGACGCGGAGCCCCCCATAATAGCGGGCCTGTGATCGCCCTCCTCCGCCCGTAATTCACGCCTTTCGGCGGGACTCTACCCCCTTATACGGTAGATAAAAATCTGACGCTCCCGAGCCCGTGACTCTGTCCGCGTAAGGAAATAAATTACTAAGGGCCGACGGAACGGTCTCCGCGGATAAGGCCTGGCTGAGATAGGGACAAAGATATGGTAATACGTTAATTATATGTACAGTCAGTTATTTGAAAAATCTTTTGGATACTTAACTATGTCTAATTTATATATCCTATTTAAGGTATCTGTAGAATTCCCCTGTTTAAGGAACATGTTAGGAGGTCTTAGGGTGGCGTTAAAGCGTTTCCGATTGTTTTCGCTGATTTAATGTTATGCTAGGGCGGTTATGGCTTCTCTAACAAATTAGTGACGCATGTCGGTTTCCACTGAAACGAATTACAGGACCTCGGCTTCATTCATAAAACAGTAATGAAAATAATGAATCATCTATCAAGAATAATTGGGTTCTTCAGAAATCAGTTAGTCATCGGTTATTTTAAAGTCGAACATAAATAGAAGCGAGGTAATACCAAAATGTATAAAATAAACAAATATTAGTTCTTATTTTATAAAATTAAGAACAGTTATCGAATTCCGTCTCAATTAGTCTCGCGTGTAATTATTGTATGTTTCCTTTTTAAACCCACTGTAAAAAACGAGGTTAAACATAGTTGTTTGATCACCATTTTTTTTCCATTGTTTCACCGGAACATTTTTCTCTGTTCGCGACCTCTAGGTGGAGAAATATTTGCTATTTTTTCCACAGCGGCTCAGACCTCTCGTTGTGCGTTAATAATTTCGAACTCCGCCCTGGGCAGTGGTCCGTTCTCCTTTTTTCCGTACCCGACCAAAATTTAAATTATAATTATGAAAGAAGCACCGGGGCCCCCATAAATGAAATTGGGCAGTAAACAACGTCCGCGCCCCCGTAGGCGGCTAACAGTGAAGATAAAAGTTCAGAATATTAACGCGGCCGCCGCTAGGATTTTGTATCTGTATTCGTAGACGGGACCAAGCCAAGGCAGTTAATTTAATTCTCAACTTTGCGAGCCTTTATAAAACTATGATTTATTTAGCCGCCTTTATTCAACAATAACAGGAGCTCTAACAGCCATCGAAACCTGGTTTCCTTCAAATGGTTCACGACGGTTTTCACTACAAAAGGGGGTTGACTATTGTAAGCAGAAAAGTTACTTAAATATGTCTGTAGTTTATTCCTCCACTCGGTTTTGACATAACACCGTCAATATTATCTACAAACACGTCTGGTGACAGATTATTTGATAATATATAATAAATTTAAAACAAAACAATGAGGCGTCAAAGCTATCCATGTCTTTACGTCATATCCAGGTACACAAGATAGACGCGCTAATTTAGAGGAGATTATATTCGATAAACGCTTCCAAGAAACGCGATTGAAAAGTAGTTTTAAATGAATAAAAATTGTTGTGCGCCTTGTCTACATCATATAATGTTGGTGTGATTACACAATAATGAAAGAAGAAAATGCGGCCAACCAAAGCAATTTCTCGCTTTACGACATTTCCTCGCGGTCCCTTTCCAGACTTGAGTAATCCGATTCGCGAGAGAGGAGCCGGGTTTCTCCCCCTTATTAAAGGCGGCGGAGTCTCGGGCCTTATTGGAGTCATATGGCGGGGTGGTAGTGGCCGGCTCGAACAGACGGAGGACCTGCAGCAGTTACTGCGGGTCAACATCAGTGCAAATTTTTAAATAGTAAACGCGCGGACTGTTCGGTAGCAATGCAATTAACAATTGAGGAATGATCGCCACGAACCTACAATCATAACAAGACTTTACTATAATTGCGCGCCAATTAAATATGTTTCTTTCTTCTGTCAATTTCTTGGTCAAAATGTTGAGCTGTTGTCACTAGCGAATGAATTAAAAAAACAGTGTGAGAGTAACATTGATAGAAAATACTCAATTTTTTTGTATGTCGACATTACTGAGTAAAGAGTACCACTTGCTTTCGGGGGGGGGGGGGGGGGGCGGTAGCTAGCTGGGGCAGTAGCTGGTTGTTGGTATGCGTGATATTGGGGACAGCTGCGCTTGTAAGATAAAATGAACCGGTCAAAGTCACTAATCTCCAATTCAATAAGCTGCACGTCCTTGCCAAACTGCCGCAGTCAGTCCGGCTTTCTTCAACACAGTTTCCAGATGTTTCCTGTTTCAATGCCAAATCTACCTATTTCGAAATCGGGGGGCGTTAAATTCGTCAGACGAACAACAGAGTCGTCACTCTATTAACATTGAATATCTATAGTTGAACAACAGCACGGTATTTCTCTTGAGTTCAAGAAGAGGTATAGCAATTTTTTAGGATTCATCTATCCGCGTTAATTTGACTTATTATACGGCAAAAATGTATCGAGTATTAAAACACTCGTTGTAAGAATAATGTGATTCATAACGGATACACACCAATCAGTAATACCACAAAAAATGTCCCCTCGTTCAAGAAAAATTTGATGCAAATTACAGGCTTTTTTTATCAGCATTATGTAAATTGATTGACACAGAATTCGATCAAAAAGGAAAATATAAATAATTCGTTTACCTTCCAATAATAAAAAATAAATTAAAAATACAATACGAGGCGGTCAACATTTACGTCAATCAAAATGTCGCATTTATACACCAAATTATTAATAAATAAAACAATGCGGGAATTACCGCAGGCCACAACAGCGGTGGAAAGGCCAGAAAAAAACATGTTATTAATAGCAGTCAGTTAATTTTTTCATTTTGTTTGACGTCGTTACATTCAGGTATTCCGGTATATTATTCTTTAAAAACCTGTGTCAAAACAACGGGTGATATTTAGAGAAAAATCCAACGGTTTAATTTTTTGTTAACATATTTATTCACCACGCAATTTTTCAGTTTGCTGATATGCGCGGTTACTGGTAACTGTATATAATATTATAGAATATTACAATTTATACTACTTTACTTTATACTACTAATATCTGAACAATGGCTTTTCAGTCGAAGGAAAAATATACTGCGAGTCTGACCAATAGCAAATATAAGATCATAAGATAAAAAAACCATAGATCTATTTTCAATAAAGTATAAATAATACACTGATGAGGGAGAGAAAAGTGTCTTACAATAAATTCCCGTATACATACGATCAAATCAATCGTTGGCGTACAGAATTGCCTGTCAACTGAATTGAGAATCAACCCAATATTAAAATTTCTATATACTGCAAAAAAAATTATGAATATAACGAACAAGAATTTTAATGCACCGATGAAACCGCGAAGATGTCCTTATCTGCATGGCCGGCCGAACTGGACGAAAGGGATTGGTAGGATCGATTCCAACTTTTTATTCATAGGTTCCCTTCTCCAAACAACTTCGTCCCAATATTTTTCTATAGGGGGGGGGGGGAATATTCAATGCTCCCCTCGAAAACCCCCCCGTTTCCTTTATTGAAAGTGAGGAGTACCTCCATTGTATCATTTCATGTTGTTTTCGTCTGTAAACGTGAAATGAAACGAAATATCGGCGCCAATTTCAGTTAAAAAATAGTATCAGTGTGCTATCTGGGGTTGGACAAACTATTCAATTTCCTTCCTTACTATAACATTTATTGACGATGTAGTATAAATCAAATATTTAGATTCTCCACTTCATTGTGGTCGTCCAGCATATAAATAAATAGTTAGAACAAATGTGTGTGCACTGGTTCCTTGTGCGAAATCTATTTGTCAATAATAATTCCGACCAAAAGGTAATGAAAAATCTGACTAATATGTTAACTAGCAGTTTTTTTTAATCAGTCAATGTAAAATTATTTGCTATCTAAACATCTCTATAAGGAAATAATTAGTATGAAAAATGAAAACCTACAATTTCTCCTTCGTTCTAACGCGTTTGGCACAAGCAATGTACCACGTTTCGGACAACAGGCGTTCATTGATCGAAACCGAAAGTACATGGGCAAGCCGTTCTGATTCCAACATTCCATTCATACTCTTTATTACTCGTCGGGATGAAAACATTTTACAATTGGAAAAAATATTTCATGAAAGCATTTTCCCCACCATCACCCATGCGGTTTGACTGTAATTTTCGATGACCGGTTTCAGATTTCCACCACTGTCAGTCGAGAAAATTATAAGATACATTTACGCTTTCGAACCTATCATCTCGGAGTCGAATGATATTTCATATCGCTTTGAAAACATCGTTCTCATTTCCAACTTATAAACTTGCAGGATTTATGACCTGTCGGCGCTTGAACAACTGGCAATATCCGGCCTGGTAGATTTATTTCCCCTCGAAATACTTATATTTAGAGCTGAAACAGTACGCGAGCAAATTGTTTATATATTTTCTAGACCTCTTTCTTTTTTATTAATACGGCTACTTCGACCTTTCGACCAGGTCGTTTCGATATTTTAATATTCGGCGTAAATATCCAATTGAATATGTTAAACAGTTAAATCTGTTAAAATATTGCTCAAAAAACATAGAGGCTATATGAAAAAGTGGTAACGATAAATGGAACTGAACATTCAGATATGCATTTGAGTTGGCAAAATATTTTATATATATTAACCTGAGGATAAATACCTAAAACCATTTTAGAAAGAAGCAAGATCCTTTTAAAATGTAACTAAATTGAAAATTTAAGAAAGGGCTTTCCTGTAGAGTTCCTGAACTTTTTTGTCACGTGTGCAACAATCCTCCCCGAATCCTGAAATCTAATTTGGACTAGATTTTCCGACCATTAGAGTGCCCGTAGTTGGAGAATCCGAGGATTGCACGGGATCCAACTCAGCCCACAGCAAAGCCCATAAAAAGGGAACATTAGTCCAACTCTGGAGCGTTTAATGTGTCGCCGATTTCGCCCCGCATTGCACACCAGGGAACAGTACAAATTCTATTAAATGGCGTACATTTCAACAATTAATACATTTAATTGAATCACTAAACAAACTTATTTATCTAAATTGTGATTCGCAATGTAAGAAGTTACTTTCGTTGCATATTTCCGTAGGTAAGTTAAGTAAGTAGACGCTACTAGTAATTGAAAGTACATCAAGTTTATTCAGGTAGATATACCAATTAGTTAAAACTGATCATCCTGTAAAGAAAGTGTTGAGAATGAATTCTTCTAAAATATTCCTAAACGTATGATAAATATGTGTACTCACACACGCGTAAACAGCCTAATACACTGTAATATATAACCCTATGTAAAGTACAAATTACGCCTAAATATAATGCGTGTTCGGTGTTAGTGTGATATAGTAGGCCAGGCGTTATATGCGAGGTAGAGGCCTCGTGGGGTAAGTAAACGCAAAATTACTTTGCCATACCCATAAACCCTGAATAAGGTTATACTTCGCTGCAAAGAAGTTTACTACCATGCTAAAAACAAGGGCATATCAGAGAAAAATAATCAAATTGTAAATTTGACAGTTCTTAAACTGAAAAATATAGTATATTGTGGGGCTAACGATCAAAACAAAAGTAAATTGGTTATTTAGTAGGGGCTGTGTAATAAATAAGTTTCTAATGGGAGAAATATCTTTGGTTTTAATACTATTCGCATTATTCACTCCAAAACGACACTTACCAATGTTTAAATTCACGAGGCAGAACAAGAAAAATATAGAAATTTATATTTATTATATATAAAGCAATCGAATTATAGAACAGTTACGCATCCATCGTCAAGAATTGAACCACCAGCCCCTCTGTGTGGGGCTTCTCCAACCACCTGAACCAAGGCGGACCCAGTTACCAGCAACGTTTCACTCTTATCGACCTACTCTCATTATATGTGGGCAATGTGCCCCTACCACTGGCGGCGACGGCCTTATCTGGAAGCAGTTCTCTGTATGAATCACCGAACCGATTTCTATACGGTATTCTGGAAATTATTCCGCATGTTCTAGTAATCTCTCCCGGAGCGGATACAAAATAAAATTCTCAGACTTACGCACAGCTCGGTCCCGGTTTCGATCCCCCGCACAGTAAAGGATTTTATATATACATTTCTACTATGG
The DNA here is from genome assembly GCA_019843655.1 of Lethocerus indicus. Taxonomy (NCBI): domain Eukaryota; kingdom Metazoa; phylum Arthropoda; class Insecta; order Hemiptera; family Belostomatidae; genus Lethocerus; species Lethocerus indicus. Next base: position 17,306,999 of record JACDQD010000008.1, read on the forward strand.
ACCAATATCCTATACAAGTTAAATCCTTCCGGGGAAGGCGTCTGTTGTGTGATACGATGAGATGTAAATAGATGCGTACGCCTAAAAAAAGGACGCCCCCTCTGCCACAGGGCGTATGGAGTAGTATTAATGCGTGACCCGGGCGGGTCGCTCAGTGGCTGATATCGGGTAGTGCGGGAGATAGGCCGGGGACAGATGGGGCCGAACCCGCCCCGCATATTACACGCCCGGACGCCCCGGCCGCAATGAATTTCCCCAATATATCTCCTCGTCTCCCCCGTCTCAGGCACTCTTACATGGGAAAGGAAAACGTGTGCGCAGCACACCTATGTTGTTGTTATGGGGAGCAACAATTGTAAAATAAAAACATTTTATTTTCATCTGCAGCGACCAGTGATTCAAAAACATTTTACACAGTAAATTCTTGTAGATCAGATTAAATAAAAAATCTGGAACGAAACTAATAGTTACTCTGAAACATTATAATTTATTGATATGGACGTCGGGCGAGAACAATCAGTCGACAATGACAGTATTAGATTATATATAGGCGATTAATTTAAAAAACAAAAGCAGTTATATAATAAGAAAATTAACTGGCGTGGAGACCATTTTATTCGTTTCTGGACTGGCTCTGAGCCGAGTAACTGGCTACGTTTGCGTCTGAGGTGCTCAAAACCGTACGGACGGTAACATACAGGTGGGATTGAATCAAATTTGTCGGCACTCGATGTACAATTTCATACACGTGATGGCTGGCGTGTATAGTGAGTGGATATCGCAAAATTTCTCTCATCTGGCAATGGGCTGAGAGGGGTAAGTAGGGTGGGGGTCGGGCGCCCTGAATGGAATGGGCGGCTGAGGCCTGAATGAAATGGGGCAAGCTTTCAGCCCGTCCGTCGGGACTTAACACTGGGCGCGGATTTAACGCTGAAACGCGCATCACTTTACACCAGTCTATAGTCATTAGGATATATCTACTGAGGCGGTGGCCCCAAAGTGACAGGCGTATTATATTCCTATCTAACCTTACGCTCTTTTTAAATAGAAAAATACACGTTAAAAATCTCCATTATTATAATAAGCGAATTGCTTACATAAAGTAAAACATTGTATTTTCAAAGGTGCTTTATATTGCACAGTTATTCTAATAAGTAGAAATTGATATTCAAAAGAACACAATATAAGCCATCAAAGTCTTAAGCGCCCTGATTTTCTCCACTCGCCAATTCTGTCTTAAAATAGACGAGTTCTGCTTCTCACAGTTATTCCTCCGGTCTTTCGGAAAACTGTCAAATGGTTTACCATGAAGAGAATATTCTTAACGGTGTTAAGAGAGGAAGACAAACCGAGTGAATAATGCCACCGCTAGTCTGCATTTCGTTTGTAAAGTATGGAATAAAATGCAACGAGATGATTCCAATTCACTGACTACACTCAGGAAACGGAGGTCGAGAAGCCAAGCGAATGTTCAGCGGGCCGAATTTAATCGGCAGAGGGAGTTCGAAAATCGCTGACCTGAATAATGTATTTTTTCAGTTTAAACTTAAATTTATTCCAAGAGATTACGCTTATCGAATTACCTGCACATGGTATCACAGACGGAACTGGCCATGGTTTATGACACAAAAAATATTTTTCCTACATTACAACATTATTTTCCTAAAAGTCATGCAAATATCAATGATAGACGGATTACAAAAATATTTAATAAAGCTATAATAGAAAAGTAAGTAAGGTTAGAATGATTTGTGGTTATTATTCACCACTATTGCGGAATATCCTCTGTCCCATATATATATATATATATATATATATATATATATATATATATATATATATGAAATAAGGGAATAATATGCGTTAACTACCTACAATTAAATTGTTCACATGTTAAAAATGATGCGGAAATCAGATGTCAACGCTCCTAAGCGGATAGTTAATTGCACCCCTGACCAAGCATTAAAAATGACAGATGGATACAACGTATAAACATTTCTGCTCACTATACGCGGTATACGACAAACAAACACGCAATCTCGTGCATGGAAATAGCAGGCCGTATGTTCTGTTTTACGGATTTAGTTCATCAGAACAAAACCTCTCCCGAAGTTCGGGGGCTCTCCATCCCAAGTTCGAAGTAGAATCTGAAGCCAGGGCATTTCCGGCCTCTGGAGGCCGCAGAAATCTGAGAACTGGGAAAGTTCAAAACTAGGGGAAAGTGAATATTTGTCCGCAAAGTACAGGACAAAAAAATAAGGTACCACGGAAAGACCCGAGAAACTCAGGATTCAAATTCACATACATTGTATCCTTTCTAATAATTAAAGTGAACCTACATACTATCTATAATTTCCCAAAACAGTTTCGTTGTAAGGAGGGTCGCATGTGCCTTATATTCAATGTCGCTGTTATCGACCCATAAAGAAACTGGTTCACAACATGCTACACCAAAATTAGCTGGTTATTAGTCATTATTATACCTCTCTCGTAGTGTTCACAATTATACTCCTATTTACATCAAAACGTATGGACAAGTAGAAAACCCGGAGGTCATTTAATCGCGAAAACCCTCCTTGTCCTCATTAACATGAACAAATGTGGACGTGATTTGATAAGTATCGCATACAGCGGTATTTCCCCTTGTCCCCCTCGGAAAGTTTGAGATTGCTCAAACGCCCCTTTCTAATAATATTAGACTAACTTTTAGAAGTATTTCCAGATTCGAGTCCTGCTTATTAAACTGTGCGCAGGTAGGAACGCGTAGTGGAATTTATGAATTTTTTTCCCGGAAACCGGGGCAGTCAGAAAAAGGAGCGATGATCCTGTGGAACTTCAAATTTAGGCCTAAAACTTTTCCGCCAGGCCTCGTGAATTATTCCCGATGCATTATGCATGAAAACCGAGGCAGGACTTGGCCCTAAAGCTTGCGCCGACAGAGTTGTTTCATTTTCGAATTATATACAATTTATGACGCGGAAAATTCCAGATTCGGAAATTGGAATTTCAATAGAAATAATTTTATCCGGACCGTAGTAACATAAATATTCACTTTTTTGCCTGTGTTTAAAATAGATTCGACATCTCTCCATTTAGGTAGACGCAGATAAGCGGACGGACGTATTGTATTTTTTTAACCCCAACTTCTGAACTAATTCATTCCTTTTCAGCGTGGGCTCATTCGTCCAGGTGAAATGCCACGTACCACTTGTGTATTTAGAGTCCAGAAGGACTTGATCCGGGCGATTCCGGAAACAGTAAAGACAACCGAGAGCCAGAGAAAGTTACCAAATTGAGCTAAGCCCGATCGTCGGTACCCCCAACTTGTGGCACATCCGACCCCATTACGTTATATCGCCTGAGGGGCGAGAGCCCCATCCATGAGCAGACCATATACTATGCACAAAGGCCTCGCATTAGCATGGGCCGCCTATCCGGAAGACGGGACACTTTCGATTAAAGAAGCCGTACCCACGATCGCTACGTCGCGGCCCATCCTGCATTAAACATAAGCGGGTGAGAAATCAAATTTTCTACCCGGCGCTTTCTACGGCATGCATAACCGAAATTAGAAACCTGTACTCGATACAGCGGAATACCACATATGTGGTGGTGTACGTATAACGCCCTTGGTTTATCAAGTGAAAGGATAATAAATTATTCAAGCTGTGGAACAAATTACGAGGACTCAAACAAATATAAATCAGAATTTAGTGTCATTGTGCGCACAAATATACTAGTTTAAGCGCAACCTTAGACTGTGTTTAAACTTGCAAATTTGTGTCTGTTCCCATCAGTACTTTGAATACTAATATCTTGCAGCGCGATAGAGCTGAACAAGATCCAACCTGCTAAAACCTAGTCTTCAACAATTAGTGCGGGGCATTAAACTGTATTGCATAAGTAATATAGTATAACTTCATACTTATATCGGGAGATAACGTCTAATATTGCCACCTTCCCTCTCATTATCATTCAGAACGATATCGTAGAAGGTGAGAACATCAAGAACCCTAATCAAGTGGTTTGTGTTAGGTTAGAAAGTCTTTGTATTGATTAACATGCAACCAATGCCGTAAACGAGGTTAATTAAAAGTTATGCATGAAATAACTTTAAAACATTCGAATAATTATAAAAATCAATGTGTCCAACGTGATCATATATGTGTTCACTCTAATTTTAGTGATGATATATATAAAACATAAAAGGACTTACCTTGTGTAGTAGGAATTTTTCTTCAGCCTTCCCTGAAACAAAAACAATTTATTAAATAAATATATAAAAAATATGAAAATGAGGTTATTACTTCATTACAATATTTTAATTTTATTAGATACGTTTCCTATTTATTTGTAATAAATCATATTGTAATTATAAACAATGCTGAATACCGTTTAAATCCACTGGTGCATATTAAGTTGTAAAATATTTATCACGTTCCACCGAGTAAGAATAAAATATTCCTTACGATTTGAATACGTAAACCAGTGAAAACACTTTTCCAAGTGTCACCTCAGGGCGTACTCTGAAATTTCCGTAACAGTAATGGCCAGAACGGTCTATCGGTGGGACAGCTATCGGCCAACAAATGCCAGCCTCCATTAGTGTATTAGATGACAAGATAAGTTCCCGTCCCGGCTATTATTCATCGCGGGGGCTCATGGCCGTCACGCGTCTTTAGTGGACTAGTCATCTCGTGTCGGAATCAGATTAATTGGCCGATAAGAATGATAGATGGTGAGTTATCAGGCCGCCATCCCTGATGAATAACTAAGACGCCCTACGCTGTCTAGAGCCGAACCGGGAGCCGAACTCCGATCCCATGTTTCGCCGCCTACTCATAAATTAATTACAACTGCATTTTCGCCTATTGAAATTCCAATACTGTTCCATAGTCAGGCCTACAGAGATTGACAATGGAGTCCGAAATTTGAATTTAAATGCGTTGCCAGTTATTTCGAAATGCTTTTATATATTTCCTTTCCATTGTTTCCTCGTTATCACTGCCAACGATATTATCCTAATAAATACGAATTAACTATTCCGAAAATAAGTGAGTATATTTGGAAGTAGAAAAAACAACTCCATCACATCGTGCCTCACGTTTATGCATTTAACCGTAAAACCCGAAGCTTAGTTTCAGGAGCCCGAATCGCCCCCGTGCCTCAATATCCGGCACCAACTGCGGGACCGTTAATTCCGATAACCCGGTGAGTTGGTTCATCGGCACAACTTGGGTTAGGGAGAACTCGAATTCTGGGCGACTAAGTAACATCCATCTGACCCGGCTCCAGATAAAGGAACAAGCAAGAACCTTTGAGTACCGATTCGAGGTTTAATCGGGTCACCGAAAGAACAATGGACCAAGTCGGGTCGGGTAGGAAGATCGGACGATTAGCCGTTCTTTACGTTATATCATTTGTGGAATACTCAATTTTCATCATAAACAAATATATCTAACTTTTTGGGGAAATACAGAAATATTTCTTTATGATTACTATAATTCAATTATATAAAATTCAATATCTAATTTAATATTATATGAGGACGCTGGGTAAGTAAATTCACATCGAAGTATTTAATAAACTGAACAAACTAACACTTCAGTTCGTTCGTACTATCGAGACGTATGTTATAAACCAGAGACACATCAATTTACATTAATGCCATGGTATCGACTATGCGTAATCTAAAACCATCAGTTCAAGTGTGATGAAGTGGATTCAGTGCCAGGGTCAATCACCGACTCCTGTTTAAAGTCAACGTGACCTAAAGTTATTGAATATCGCCCAAACGGAGGCTCACCGAATGTTCAAGCCAATCTATACTCATTGTGTGTCGTTAAGGGACGGACTGGTAACGGACATTAGAACGGACATGTCGTCCAAACGGCACGTTTGCAACAATCAAGAGAAGTCCGCGAACAAGGTATGCGGCGCACGTCACGGGTCAAAAGAGTCAATTCTCGTCTGGCCGATAATCGACGTTCCAGCTTAAAACAAAATTTAAAAAAAAACAAGCAGAAAACCTTACATAAATGCGCGCATACTGCGCAACAAATTTTGTTTGACCTGCTAATCGATCTCTCAATAATCAGATCAGTATCTGTCCCGATCAACAACCATAAAATATGTACAAAGCGAACGCGTTCGATTTATCCTTTTCCGATCTCTCGAGATAACATCTCTCTCGGCCGGTTTCTTAAATTTCTTTCTCGGAAAGTCGCCTTATCTTGAGTAACCGGTGCGGAAAGGATCTGACGAGAGCGATCGACCATAAATTTTCGTTAACGTTACACACGGAGGTCAGGGAGTCTATACACACATCACCGAGACGCGATAAATTATGGAAGACTTTGGCCGCACTATTACTTTCGGAAAAGTAAGTACTTCTGCACGCTATTGAGGGAAAAAATAAAATTATAAAGCAGTAGTCCTATGTCGGCCGTGAATTGGACTGATTTTCATCTTAAACGGGTGGGGGCTCTTCAAAATACGATTTTTTGCCGGGTCCACCAGCTCCGTTGATACTGACGGCTTCCTACTCGAAATACCAAATCGTTTCCGGAAACGAGGTCATCAGTCGGGGGGATAGGAGGAAATGAAACCCGGTTCGAGTGGGGCAAAACGGCGCTACACTTAGTAGTACTTGGTCCGCACCTGCCCATATCTGAGAACCAATTGGGGTCAGAGGACATTTCTTTCGGGCATTCTGGGTACAAGATATAGACGCGGTCGTTGTACAGAAAATAACCTTGGAGAACTTTCATACTTTTCTGAAAATAAGCACTAGTTTTATATTGTTAATTCTATAAATTTCAGAACTATCTTGTCAGAGTTAACACAACAAGAAGGGGACAATTTATCACACGTAAATGCGTGATAATACTAGACAGGTGATATTTCATACTTGTGGGCACTGATTACAAAGAATAATTAAATATATAATTACTGTACCCCTTAGGTTTTTTAATAATCTTTACTATCACGTTTGTTTTAGGAAGCTGAATTACAACAATGCTCTAAATTGTAAAGTGACATCATTTCTCAATTATACACACGAATATCATACAAGGCAAAAACGTGGGCAGTCGACAAATCAAATAATATATGTTGCCTAAATTTAGGATCCTCCTTTCTGTTGAGAAGTTCAGAAGCGAGTCGGCCATAGAATATGGCTCAAGATCAACAGAACGTCCAAAGAATCAGGCTCAGGAACTCGAGAGGGCCCCATTAGCTATTAATTATTCAGGCCGCAAAGCATTATAGACGGGTGGAGTTAGGGGTCCGAGGTATAAAAAGGGAAGGATCGAGGGATGAGGGCACTTTACCGATGGCAAAATAGGTTAAAAAAGCAGGCTAAACTGATTGCAAATTTATCTCGAGACTTCAAGCTAGATAGAACCGTCGGGTCCGAACGCTCCCGGCTCTCGTTTAAAGTTTAAAAATGGGGCACGACGGCTTTTGCAAAAATAATTCCATTGTTCAGTCACTCCCTTTTCAAACTCCGAAAGAATTGAATTCCGGTTCAATTCTGAGTTGTACGTTTGAAATCACCGTTTCGCTCAAACAGAGTTAAAAGACAAATAGCTATCTAAAAAGGAATTCGTAATTGGTAAATTGCACAGTGCAAGAGGATTTTCAACTGAGAAATATATTTTTCTTTAAATATTTTATTTGAATCTGGTGAAAATTATATTTATTCCTTTCTAACATCCGTTGAGAAATCGACAACAGAATGCTTTCGTAAAAAGGAATATATTTAAACAGGAAAACACTAAGAAGATTGAATTGCATTAGTCTTAAATTGTTGTTGAATATTGTCAATTATTAATCGTGTTAAATCATTACGTGTAGAGATTCGACCATTTGAAATATGCATAGAATATGCAATGTATATAATTATATCACAATACAGTACGATATTCATAATTTATCCATTCGTTTGAATTAAAAAACAGAAGGATGAAACATGTATAATGAAAGACATTTCAATCTATTCAATTCGAAAGATGAAGGTTCAACAAAGTAACTTCTGGTGGAGATAGGGCTGCTCGAAATAATTAAGAACTCTTGACATGAAACATAAGGCGATGTGCAGCGGCCTTTCAAAAAACCCCGAGTAATTTAATAAAATTCAGCGGTCCGCATTAAAAACAATTAATGTCAAAACAAAATTCATCGCAGGAAAATTGTGTAAGAAGAAGTGGGTTTTAAAAAAGGCTCAGATTACTCCCAGTAGCAACTTTTATAAAGCTCAAAAGCTGTACTTTAACACTTTAATTAGAACTCTAAAGTTAGGAATTAAATTACTGTCGCCAGAGGAGAGCGCAATTTTGCAGTAGTTGGCACTATTCCTAATAGTGCAACTACTAATAAAACTAGTTACAGCTCGAATTTTATTCCCCGTCGATATAGTTTGTGAACGATATTAATACAGAAACTGTCGCTAAGTGAATGAAATTGAGGAACCTGTATATCTTTCACGAACATTTTTTTATTTATCATTTTTATATTATTTATTTACGTTTTTTATACATCCTATTCAAGAATATTAATCTCGAATAATATTGCTTGGCAAATAAAAAATATCCTAATTCCCAATGATTTATTGAGAAGTTTATATTGCGCATTAATGATTAAAATGCATTATTATCAGTTCCATAATAATATGGTTAGAAAAATTATGGTTGGAAGCCGACGAGTAGCTGAAAGAGCAACTAAAATCAGAGTAGTAAATTGTTCACCTTTCACATACGTAATTACCTTGTTTATTAGTATTTAATTTGTAGTGGCGGACTGTAAATATTGCTATTTTGTGGATGTAAGCACTGGCAAATAATTGAAAAGTTCCAATTTGGTTGGAAATTAAAATTATGATTTTATTCTACTACGTTCGCGTTTTAAACACCCAGCGAGAGTGGGGACAATTGGGAATTACTTCCCAAAAATAAACCTATCCAGAACTAATTCTAAAGAAGGCTTTGACTATAATGTAAGAAGAAAGTGAGAGGAGGAAGTAATAAAATCTCGGAATGAGAAAACGGGCAGAACTATTGGCTGGGGTGAACGGTCTTGTCCTAGGGACAGGGGGAAGAGAGCTTCCTACCGGGCGGGGGACATTAAAGATTTCTCGGTCCAGACAACTCCGGCACGAAGTTTTCCGCCGCATTAAGAGTCGCTGGAATATTCAGGCCGTTCAATGGGAGGCGCCCGAGATGCTTTAATAATTTAACAATTTACAATGGGACGGGGGTGGGCGGGGGGAGAGGAGGCGCGGTTATTCAACTTCCACCGTTTTAAACCGCCGGCCATTTAAGCCCCCGCCCGAGTAATGAGGCCGCAACCTTTCCGAGCAATCTCCAAAACTGACTCCTTCAAAATCAGAACAATCGATATTTCCGAAATATTTTATGATATTGATAGACGATAAAGAGGAATTTCATATTAACCGGACATGAAACTTTTGAATTAAAATTTTATATAAGAATTTCTCCAGACCACCCTCCCGTGGTGAAGGTAGTGCCATGTTCAGCCATGGTAGTGAAATGTAAAAATATGACAGGAAAAAATTTGGAGAATTCAAATTCTAAATTCCTATTTCAAATTAAAACGACCAAAATATGTCATCTCTAAGGAAAATAACATTTCACGGGACGGCCAGTTTTATGAGGAAAATGATCTTAATATTATGTTATTTCATTGGCCTCATTCAGCCAGTCGAGATGTAAGGGCACAATGACTGATCATTGAAAACAATTTTCTTTTTTAACCATAAAGAATAACTTTACAATCTGTCTACAACTTGATATGTTTACCCTGTTTTATTCCAGAATAACGTGTATCCAAAAATCTGTTCGAAACCTTGATTTATGGCAATGTACTCGGATATCTCGATAGAATAATTGTACACTTTTCTCCCAGTTTTGTGTTGGACTATTCTATAGAGTGAAATCTTTTGAGTCGTAAGTCTTTCCTCGGCGATATTCGAGATAACCTGGACCGATACTCGCGACATCACGGCGTCTGTAGGTGTGGACGTGCAATAAATAATCGTATGCAAATGTCCCGGACATTTATCACTCGGATATGTAGTATAACCTGCGAATGTTGCGGGCATTTATCATATGCTAATGTTTGGGGTAAATGTTGAAAAACATTTGTAAAAGTCATTCGCGGCCAAATTTTTGTAGGCGTTAAACCTGCACCGATGGGCCAAACCCGTATTCTATTTTTTCCTTTATGGGATCCTTTCTGATTAATTATCTGTCGGTAGAAACCGCGTGAGTAATATACAGCACACATTGATTTTAATGTACAAAGAATAATAACAACAGAACAGAAATTGCGATAGAATTACTGTAACTAAAAGTCCTCAGAACATCTAAATATGTTGTCATCGAGGCACATTTCGGGCAAACATCGACAGCAAGCCAAGTTAAAAATTATTAATTTAGAGGTACTTAGCGTAATTGGACAGCTGAGGGTATTAACCCAATTTACGTAATAGCTTTTTAATTCGCCCCAAACTTGGATAATAACGGCCGCGACTGCAAATGTGCCACCGGATCTTGTCGAAGAATAGGGATAATGATTCGGGGTCGCCGCCCACGGGCAGTCTATCACCGGGGGCACCATTTTGAGCGAATTCTGCTACTGATGAAAGTGCATTATACGAAATTTTCCGAGGTTTTCTTCGAGATTTCAACACCAATCGATTTTCAAACAAGCGAGAAACTCGATAATGCCGCCTCAATTATTCGAAATTTTTTTCCGGTTTTATATTTTTGCACATGGAATTATCGGTAAACTAGCGTCCAAGAATACAATTCAAACAAGATAACGAGTTCCAAAACGTCAACCCCGAATTGGCGACATATTCCTTCAATTTTAATGCCCAATTTATAAAAAGTAACTTCAACGTAATATATGGTAGCTACACACAGGAATGAATCAAATTGTTAAACATACATAGATATCTGCGTAATATAGATTATAGAACTGAAAACATGTTATGTTTCTAGATGATATTATAAAACGTTCTCTGCACAAGTTTAATCGTAACATAAAATAACCGATTGGTTTAAAATTAAGTATTTCAAGTCGTTGACTAATAATGGGAAACATCGTACATCGAATACACAAAATAACTCAATATTGGTAATCGCACACGGGGCCGAAAGCTTTCGTAACGCCATCGCCAGGTCGGCGGATGGAGCAAACATACGGGGAGTTAAACAAAAATTAACCACTGGGATCGCTCCGAGTTGTGTCATCGAGGGCCCATTCTGACTCCTGTCACGTCGCCGCCCGGCCGAGTCTCACTCCTTAGACAACGCGGACGCGGTTGACTCAAAAAACAATGCGCCATTATTCAAAGCAGCGAATCTCACGTCGCGCTCCAAGTTTAAAAGGCCGCGACGGCCGGACGCTCCCCCAGGCACGAGCTCCTGCCCCTTCATTATCGGGCGTTCAGCTACGTGCTGTAGTTTTCTTCCGGTGGACTTCCCTCGCACGTACCGCCTGTTCATAACCTGGTATACACACACACACACACACACACACACACACACACACACACACACACACACACACACACACACACACACACTGCCTATTTTCTCTTAGTGTTATCGACGTAAATATAATTCTACAGAAAGGTATCGTGGAACCCGTAATATTTGAACCCTTACTTTACGCGTGGACGACATTCGCCCTCTAAATTCTGCCGCGGTGAAGATTTCCATATCGGTTTAATTTTGCTCAACGGGTAACAATCACCAGTCAGTAAGTGTACTTAATGTAAAATACTTTTATGTAGAATTCCGAAGTAAAAAATTCCAATGTCACTAGTCGACCAAAATATCAGATAAAACAGAGATAGATTACTCCGCGAATGTTTCTCTACAGATAACTAGTGTGTGAATTTTGGATTAGAGGGCGGTATACGATAGCCAAATAATATGTTACAATAGATTAATAGGTTATTATATAGTTATTATAGAGAATAAAGGGAAGTAGAATAAAATAAATAAACTCTTTGATTATATTCCAAAAGGAGAATATTCTAATATTCTATATTAGAATAGAAGGGTAGTGGACGAAATGTGAAATTGCAGTGGGACTTTTGCCAGAGCCCTACGAAGCGAGAGGGCTTAAATACACGTAGGGGGAGATATTACTGGTACATCTCGAAGCGAAGGGAAGATATCCTGTGGAATTGGGGGTCCGTGGACTGTGTTATCGGGCTGACGACACAACAAAGCTGGGCCGGGTGTGGGGTTTGGGGACGCGAACGCTTGGTGGGTGGATTTATACCGGGTTTTATAAAGCCGTTGGTGCCCGGGTACGAAATCAACACGGGGACCTGTAAACGGGAGCGGGAGGGTGAGTGGGGTCAATCAGTTTTGCAGAAATTGCCGACGCGGTTCCCTTTCCACCCCCTTGGCCATGAGCCAGTCCTCTAAACCGTGGGAGAGAGAAAGAGAAAGACTCCTGTGATAATGCCAATTCGTCTTCCACGGTCGAAAATTGGATCCCAATGGGATCCCAAATGGGGCCCCAAATGGGACCTTTAAACTAACGTTAAATACTATCTGTTAGAATAAAGATAAATAACAGCCCTTCTAGTCATCAAGGGATGAAGATCTGGAATCAAATATGAAATTATTTATTATAACTACACCGCTTAATGTACAGATGTGAGAGCTTTCGTTATATTTAATAAATCATAAAATCGTTATATTTATATCGGGAAACATTAGTTATTCTTTTATCTATTAATTGTATAAGGGCAGAGTAAACAAAAACTTGTACCACATCATCATTAAAAACGTTGTCAATAGGAAAAGGAACAAATCGAAAATTGTACAAAGGATTTTAATCAGTTTTACTTATACAGACTTAAGGACCGGTTTTTTCTTCCCAGCTAATCTTCTAATTTCCAGATTCAGGCTCCCCGAGCGAATAAAACTCAATAAACGTCGGAAACCATTCAATTTAGCTTCCCTTCCCGTCCTCCCTCAATTAAAATCAGACCAATTAAATCCGGCTTTGATTAAAAGCCGAGAGACTAACTTTTCTCAATTCACCTTTCCGACTCAATCTCGAGCCGGCAGTACCTTACACCGGCAGCTATGAGATGGGAATTCCGATCCGCTTCACTATACGTATACAAATTAATCTGCGGAGTTAGGCCCGAGAAGTCGAATTCAGGCCTGGAAGCAGAATATATAGGGGGGGAGGAATTGTAAGCTATAGAGCCTAGTCGAGGTGACGGCGCCCACGCCGTCAGCAGGAACTAAATTAAGCGTTCCGACGCGGACCATTTGTTACGGGGAAATCATGGACGGAGGGAGGAAGGGGAAGGGGGGGTGTAACGGTCCTCGAGCTAATAAAACGCGAGGGGAGGAAGGAAGCCGGAAGCTTTATTGCTCCGTCGACGGGACGAGGCTCAAACCTCACCTGAGGTTTCAACCGCTAAAAGAAAATCGATCGAGAGCTAGGGCCGTCCGTAATACAATTTACCGTGTCCGCTATTTCAAACATTGTATTCTTGCATAACAACAATCGTGGTATTATTTAAACAAAACGAGAATAGCCCGTTCCGATTTTGCGACAATACATTTAAACTTTGAGCGCATTTTGTAAGGGGAAATTAATATATATTACGAAATAATCTCCAGTTCTCAATGTTTTTGTTCTAAAGAAATCTGAAGGGAAAATTAATTATATCGCATGCCGGTGAGTCATTTTTCAAAACCCCCCTCACGCTATAAAAACGACTTGTACGGGTTTTTAACCCAGGAGCTATGTGACTGTTCGATTGGGGGGAGGTTTGGGCAGTTAGCGTGGCCGGCGACGGCGAATTGTTGCTGTGGCGAGGTAACTAGGAAACAAAAGGGTGGCCTACCGCATCGGTGTGTGAGTATCGATTGTGGGCGGGGGAGGCGGGAGCACACGCAACCCCCTGTTTAGAGCTATATATCGGCCATCCTCCCCCACACGCACATCATAACATACCGTCCATTCAGACGCGCTAAGCCCTAGCGGGAAGCACACATGGGTCTCTAATACAGACCCCCCCCACCATAATTATAAATTTGAAACTGTTACTGAGTAATTTGTAAGTGCTTCGAATTTTAAATCAACACAACAACTTATAACTTTATTAATACCTGCTTATTTTTTTTAGATCTCTGATTAAAAAAATGAGTTTCGCAGATCGAAACGCGAAGACATGGTCGCGAGAGCATCTGTCGAAGGGCGTGGGACCACCTGTTGATCCCTAATCTCCGCCGCTGCCGACAAACTGGGAAATTGTGTTTTCCTTTAATTCCCAGTCCGCTAAGTCCTCGCTTTATACGGCCACTTTACTGGAATCGGGCCGTGGACGGATCGCGCCTCCTATCGGCGAAAATTAGCTTTGCAACGCTAATAGTAGACACTTTTTCATTCATTTCGCTGTAAGCGCAGCTGCTGCCGTTAAAAACTGCCACTTATTATCCGCAATTGAGCCACAATTTCACATAATTGCATTCCGCAGATGACAAGGGAAATTAGCCTTCACTCAAAGTTTCACTTCGATGTTTGTTTCCAGAAGTTACATTACCGAGAGATTACCGCCAGGGCTGGTTATTTTTTATTTTATTAAATGAAGCCATATCCCTGAACTGGATTGTGCAAAAAGCTTTAGTTTCGCGACAGACAATAGTACCCTAATAGTCCCGTCTTTATTAATATAGCCCAATGTGTCTGGTTACGCGCGTTGTGACGACAGTTACGCTATTTTTTTCTGAACAAATTTTTATTTTATTTTGATAATAAATATGTGCGTTTTATAACTTGGGGTATAGATAAAAGAAAACCAAACGTTTCGTTCTATTGAGGAAACTATATTCACGGCCACTCGTTTTAAAGAAAATCCCACCTAAGGACGGAGTTTTAAAACATCAGAGCGTCGGTCTTTTTCCTCTCGAGTCTCTCAAAAAGGAAGACTAAAGCTCTGTAACTGGAGAGGGAGGAACCGTTTCATTATTATTCGTGAAGTTTGTTTTAAAACGTTTACTGGGCGGTCTCCACTCCTTTTTTCAGTCCACCGTTAAAGGGACTCCGATTATGAAGAGGGCGAGAAAATGCCGATTAGCGGTGTTCTCCGGGATAACCGAACAGGCAGTGATGTACACATACCCTACGTACAGAACAATAACACAAGCCAACATACCAACACAGTATACTCCCCATTGTTCTTGCCAAAATATCTTTAACAGAATATAGTTTAAATATTTATTACATATAAATTGAATTAAAGATAAAAAGAAAAAGTCCCCCGCGATATATTCAGAATGTTCATTTTCCCGAAATCATTATTCCACAGCCGAATTCAGGAGAGAGAATGGACGGGGTGTAATATTGGAGCGGCAGATCCGAGCAGGCACATTATGCAGAGCCAGCTAATACCAATAATCGACCTCATCATTTGCGTGATCGACATTTTAATAACCGAATCCTCCGGCCTAGGGAAATCATGTTAGGGAAACCGCAGCCGGAATATACCTATAGATAATAATTGCAGAGAAAAGGAGATTCTGCATACATCATTTTGAACCCAACGCGCATTTTATTCATTATATTTTCTTATTCCTACAAGGGAGAAAATATGGAAGCATCACTGTAGGTTCGTGATGTTTCTGTCTCTTCTCGCTGGTTTGGTCTTTTGCTAGACCGGTTTCGGCTGCTCGCCATCTCGGCGAACCTACAGTATTCCAACCCCTCGCAGACCACAAAACAGGTATATTAAACTGGAAGTATCACGTTTCGGTAAATATTTCAAAGAACATTATTTCAGAGTAAACAAGAATTACACTACGTACCTGGTCTTGAAAAGTAGGTACACACTTGAACGAGACTGCGCGACAGAACATCAATAAAACTCATCTCTATACGATATTGGAAGGAAATATTACTTTGCAGACAGTATAAAGTAACAGGTCCGAATTCTTATTAGAGTGGAGATGTTGCCTTAATTGCGTTCAGAATACGAATGCAAACGCATTGAGACGAGAAAATAATCAAAGGGACACCGAAACTAGTGCGTTTCCTTTGACGGCTCTTCCTGATCTTGTCGCAGCAATCCCTGGAAAAATGAAAGTTAATACGAGAATTTCCAGGGAAGCTTTTCTGAGCCCCTTCGATTTCAAAGGGGCATAATCCCGGAGGGGTCGCCCACAAACGTATTCCATTTCAGGCCACGGACGGTAATCCGGGGAACTTTTCAGAGAAAGACAAATATGTTAGGGATTTTCAGGCAAGCGACGAATCCCATTTAATACACGACGTAATTAACTTAATTATATACAATTAATTCGGAAAAATTTAAGGTATCGTATTTTATTATGTCGGCGAGGATTTGAATTATCGTTATTCTTGATTATTTTCTACCGCCTCTAACCAAAGTTCTGTATAAGTACTACGACACTATCGTCAAATTATGGAAGACCCGTGCGTGCACTGCATGTTTAGTCTTAAACCGATTTCGTTTTGTCCCCATAATCTAAAGGTGAAAGTAATGAAATGTTAGAGGGAGAAAATTTACACCGAGACAAAGGTTATGTTTCGATTAAACACAAACCAAATCATATGATATAACCAAAGAAACCAATTTGCCGACTGGAAAATACATACATAAGTCTCATACCCCTATAAGATTCTAGAAATCCTAATATTTATCCTCACAATAACAATGATGAATGGTAATGTTGAAAGACTTACAATGGTTTAAAACGGGAACAGGTATCGACAGTGGAATGCGTAAAACTTATTACGAACCCATCTGAGCGCTATTGAAGACTGAAACGTCTGGTCGAAACATCGCTCATCGAAGAAGTGAGCGAAAGAAACAGGGGATCTCGGGGGTAATGGATCGCCCATCAGAATGCGGCACTCCTCGTCCACCTTATCTTGCCACAATAAATCGTAAAACTGGAAATACAACACGCAGACAGTACAGGCCATTAGGCTGAATACGAGTCATCCGAGGTATCATAAAGTCTCGTGAATACCGTTACAATGGATCCCATTCCGTGCACACGCCCGATAACGTCCTCGCCGACGTCCTTTGGTAAGATGTACTCTATGGGCTTTTATCTTGGTAAGAAATCCCCGTTGTTTCAGTACGAACGTTAAGAAACAGTAAAACGGTCGTTAAACCGGAATCCGAACGTTGGATGCTTTTTGTGATAGATGATCAATGAAACAATTGGAAACAGACCTCTAAAATAGTTAATAAATTAATTTTTCAGGTGAATCACTGGAACCAACAAGTAACATACCCTCCATCATGCTATTCTATTTTTGACGACGTAGATTATTCAATAAAAAATCAAGTAACCTAGAAAATGTTCACGAAATATGAAAATCCTAGAAAAACAAAAATATAAAGTATATTCACACAGACGTTTGTGAAAAGCCTAAGTTGCGCCCTTTCCAACGCCTTAAAAGGAACCGATGTAACTTGTCCTGTAATATGGTTAGGTACTAAGAAACGACGTCATTAGACGTTGGGGGAGAAGGCCCCCCCCCCCGTGCGGCTAGAACATGATTACTACTTTACTGTCATTAGACCGACGATACAAGTCTCCTGCATTGCATTAAGTAACAAATTACGTAGCGACATGCAAAACGGAATGATAATTGAAGTAGGCACGTTGCGGGGAGTACCAGTGCAGCGCAATAAAAAAAGGCCCCATGCAAATAGGATGAAATAAGAGGGAAGTTCTTTTTAAATTGTGAAAAAGGAAGGTTCGCAACCAACCGCTTGACTGTTATTATTTTATTATTAGGCTTGGTGCACAGTTGTAACATATAATTTCCGATAAATCATCGACAACTTCTAAAAGCAAAGTAAGCATTTCTTTTCTTTCAAAATGGTAAATTATTTAAATTCGTTTTAATTTAATTTTAACGTTTTCAGGGACGCGAAGGTTGTCAAATTTCCAGTTATAATCGCTATTTTGAATTATACAGCTTCGTGCATTGCTTTCAAGGAGAGTAAACTTCTGGCAGCAAAAGTCGAAAAGATACTGGTAATACCGAAACGTTCGGTACATCAGAAAGTTAGTAGGATCAAACATTAGCTTTTTATGGTATGGGCCATACCATACACCGAATTGCTTACACACCCAATAAAACATTATCTAGACGAATAAGGTAACGCTTCAAGGTGATAAAAATTTTAGCTATTTTAAGATATGGACGACTCTTATATAATTATTGGCAAAGGTAACGGCTTACTGATGGTAATGCGGATGTTATGAAACAAGGGGTATAAAAGAAACGCGATGAAAAGAATATTTTTAGAGGTACAGAGAATTAGCCGTCAACAAGCGTTATTGTACTGTTCTTTAGGATTTCAAAACGCGTAAATTCGTAGATTTTAATATAAGCGTATTTAGAACACAACCGTGAAAATGAAAGTAACGCCACTATATTTAATATCTAAGGTGGGTCTTGTACCACACCGTCTACAGTAACATTCCAATAATATAATATGTTCGTGAGACAATGTCCGTTGCTAGGGGGTCTAGCAATTCTATCTATTGTTTTTTTTATACAATTTACTGACGATTAAATACTAATACTATTAGTAGCACATCTAACTAGTGCCTATACTTGCTCAATACGCAATATATAAATACCGGAGCATATATGCGTTTCCTGCTTTATTTTAACATAGTATATAGTACTTCAAATTACCAAAGTTCAGGGGGAGTGCAATAATTTGGTCAGCTGTACGCCATTAGTAGAAAAGCGCCAACTCTTAGACGGCATTACGCTGGGATACAAATTACGGGGTGGGAAACGTGTAAAACAAACTGGGAGAGATAGCGGTGCCGAGCACGTTTCTCGATCGGGGCAGTAGGCAGAGGGTGAGTTGACTGCGACGCGCGTAGGGCACGTTCGAAAAGAGGGGATAGACGTTACGGGGGCGGGGGATGTGAAATTCCCAGGGGGACACAGAAAGGAGGAGAGAGAGAGAGAGAGAGAGGAAGTGGAACGACAGGGAAAATGGGAAAGTATGAGAGGGAGAGAGAGGGGGCAATTTGGCGAGGGGGCGTACGGCGGTGCCGGCCTACATAATAAGTGGCCGAAGGCATTGCACATTTAATATGGGACCAGGGCGTTTTCATTTCACCGCTGCGGCTGCTTTGGATTCTATTCCTGAATAGCCTTGTCGCCATAATGTTGGTGGCCGAGGATCCTTTAACGCAAATGCATACGATAGGACAGCAGAAAATGCCGAAATATCCTGGTAAAAGCACTGGTAAACGAAAACAAATTTGCCCTGTTACCACTGCCGGTATTTAGTCATATACCGAAAATGCATTGAGTTTTTCTGTCTCCACAAGCTTATTCGGTTTATCGCAACCGTTAATAGTATTCTGTCAAAAATAGGAATTTTGCGTAACATCTTTATAATTATTTCTCCGTAAAATAAACAATGTGTGGAAAAGATCTGCTGCTGTACTTCATGTGCCGATACACTCGGGAGTTTACCTTTTAATATTCATACGAAGGAGAATTACAGTATTGAGAGGGATTATTTTTATCGTCATTCAGCAAATTGATCTCCTGCTCTAACAAAACATAATATCCAACCATTCTGATATAATCTGAGCTGAATTTGAAAAATTGATCTCCAGAGGCCAGAATTCAGTTTTTAATCTATCAAAAAAATGTACGCGTCGGGTATAAATCTTAATCCAGGAGTCCGTCTTAAAATTGTAAATCCGGGTATCCCTTCTGTATGTAGAATGATGTTTCCAGGATCTCCCGGTGGAATTTTAATTTCCTCTCGGGCCCCTAAATAATGGCCGCCTGGACAAATCGCATTAAGCCCCCTCCTTTACCCTTCGCATCCCGCGGTTCTCCCTCTCCCAGGTGGCCACCCCCGATCTTCCCAGGTGGCCAAGTTCCCCTCCACTACTGCTTTCCTAGATTTTCACGGAAATACCAGGCCCCTGAGCGTCTACAGTATAACTGTAGCCATTTTCTAAAAATAATTAATTAATTTCAATCATCCCGGGCATTCCATCTAACAGTTTTAAACTTAGCGCTTTCTGGGCTACCTGACACCTTACGGATTAGAAGATTATGGAGAAATATGATCTTACAATATTGACTAATGAAATATCGCGTAGATTATAATAAGTAGTATTTACTTTATTTACTTTTATAGTTGCTTTGTTTATACTACCGTCTTACCCTCCCGTTTAAAGGAGTGTTTTTTTTATAAACCCAATTTGTTTTCTAGTTATACTTTTCGTTTCTATTACATACTTTACGCTCAAATTCCGGTTGACTGTTTCGACAAAGAGGACGGTCATTATCATTCGTAATTAAGATGAAATTAAGAGAGCGCACCAAACATGTAACGGGTTGAGCTTTTAAAGCGAGTAATCTCCGCCCAGTCCAGCCCGTAGGATCCAAGATGGGACACGGACAGTAACACGTTGACAGAGCACGTACGCCAGGCGGTATATTAAATTTCAAGAAAATCCTTGTAGTCTGCACCATCCACCTTAGCTTATTGTAAACGGGTCTAAGAAGTTACTTAGTCCGAAAACTTTGTTGACCTTTATCCCTCAGTGGCAAAAGCTTCAAGTTACGGATAACAGAAGTAAAGTTACAGAACTTTGAGTTCAAATTTTTTCCGCACACAAAAGGGAAAAGTCCGGAGGAAATTGAGTAATACAAGTTAAATTACAAACAAACACTTCCTACAGCCTTCCGAACTGATCTCCTCTCTTATATTACAGCTGCAATTCGGAGCGAATAGGTATAGGTGTGCAAGGTACGATAAGGCTCGAGTCGGCGCGAGGGAATGAAATCAGAAGTTTTCAAATCGAGATTCCAACGCCACTCCAATCCTGAAGGCGGCAAAAGTGAAGTGACAGTGCCGGCAGGATGGCCCACAAGAAACCAAATTTGCCATAGTGACTCACCACCCAACTGACAAAAAAGAGGTACTGAAGATGGGGTGCCCCCGAAACGGGTGTAGCATATTCTTTAATATTCCACATGATATGAACTTAATAAGAAGTATAAAACATTGGATGGACTCTAGCGATTTAGTAGAATGAATTATCTATGTACTTCATGAAATAAACTGACGAGTAACTGAATACGAATTTTGGCTAAGAATCTGTATAACATATATGTTGCTGCGTAATAATTAGAAACGATGAATTTAACCTCCTTTGTCATATACGCACGTGTTGGAACAAAATCAGTCGCAAACGAAAATAATAATAACCGCATTGAAAAAATTGTTTTAATTCAATTTTGCCAAGTGCAGGATGCACAAAAGATGGACGGGTACGGCGGTGCATGCGGCTAACGACGGCGACCTTCAGCGCCTAACGGGACATATTGACTCGCGAGGGAGAGAGAGAGAGAGAGAGAAAAAAAAATGAATTTTTGAATTAAGAAAGAGGTCGATGAAATGAGCGGTATGCGAATGGGGGAAACGCGGCACAACGGCGGGCGACCACGGGCCCGGCGGGGCGCCGTATCTATTGTATTACAACACCATTAAAAATGATACCGTTTATCGTTGAGCAATTACAATTGTGCCAGCAAACGTTCAGGAACAAATAAGCGCGACGCGAATATTCTTGGCTTGTTTGCACTATTCGTTGGCATTACGACGAGCCATAATTTACAGTGTCAATATAATTTTGCTGCTATAAGCATATTAATTCTATTGATGAGCCTTCCATCAGTCACGATGAGATATGATTTCACTCCCATACTTCCAGAATAGAAAACAACAATGACTATATACCGAAATACCATTATCAATAGGAGGAATATAACAGGGGCCATATAAGTCAAGCTAAGTGCAATATACACATTCGGAGGTTTCTTAAGAATAATCCGCGAATAAACCTTGACAGGTTTTCTAGTCTTATTGTAAGCGGTTAATTATTATTTGATGTTAAGTATCTAACGAGAAACAGAATCAATTGGCCACTTTCACTGTTGAAGGTGACCTTCCTTCGGTTAATATTACCGGTCAATAGGAATTATTTAGTTGAATCGTACTCACCGAGTTTATATGAGAGACAGGGGACAACTAAAATAAGTTCGAATCCGCAGCGAGGGACGGCGGTCACCGGCCGCTCCTCAGGAATCAGAAGAATCCGACCTAACGGGGCGTCCGAATCCGCTGACCTCTATAACGCCGTATTATGCCGAAAGCCAACTCAGATTTTAACGGCCGAACGAACCGGCGCTGGGCGGAACGTATAAATTAGGCGAGAATTAAAAAAAAAAACATCAAGAACTGTACGCGAAAACATATACAGAATAAAACCTCAAATCGGAAGAAAAAGAAAGACGAAGGTTTGGAGCGTCGAAACGTTGGGCCGAGTTATCCGAGCTATTTGGCCCGACAGTGGACGTCGACGAACTAACCTAAGAGCAAACTGGTTTAGTCAGAGGTAGGCCAGTTAAAGCCCCCCCCCCCTCCCCCCCCTCGGCCACTCTCATCAAATTATACCTATTGATAAACATTATAGGCGAAAGAATCTGGCTCGTAATTTGGGCCAACCTGCTACCGGTTTTTTCTCTTACGGTTTTTTTTTGTTTCTTATTTTCTTTCTTTTTTTTTAATAACGGGTTTAATGACTCCGGGCTCCGCGGGAGGAGCCGCATCTGTCTCGGCCCGGCTTTACATTGGCGGCCGATTTAAAGCCCCCGTCAGGAATTTCGTCTCCGGCCAATTATGCCCATCTGCGAACAGGCCCCGGGGGAAATTTACTCGAGGAAAAGTGCTTATATCCCATTAAAGCGTTTTATTTTAATCTTCCAACATTTGACATTTAATTGCTTCGACTGAATGACTTTTGTAAATCCTGTAGGTTGAATAAACTAGTTTCGCATATTCCGAAAATAAACTGCAAATACACAAAATATTGGAGCTGCCTGTTTGTGTGGGTATATAAATTAAATATAATGTGTTGTGAAAACATTTATCATTCCGGTTCCAGGAATAATAATTTTTGCCAATAAACTGGCGGTATGGTTCGTGCGATATAACATACGACAACATTTATGTATCCGATTCCGTTCTATTCACGACTGGTTACGGCTTTTTACAATCGTCAGTAAATCAATAAGGCAACTAATCATGTCGATTATCAACGCAGCATACCGCCTGCATTGCTTGATTTAAATCTACTGAAGATGGCGCGATGCCAAAACGGCGAATGGGGTTATAAGACCGAAAGAGTGATGATATTTCAAACACCAGCGGTTACTCTTAACTTAAGGTAGCTTGTTTTACAATAAATCGGCAGTATCTTAGTAAATTTAGTACAAAGACATTAAAACTCTAAGGGAATTGAAAAGCTAAGTGATCTCTCTAATGTTTGGAAACTTCGATAAAACGATTTGACTAAAAACTGTTGCATCTGAAGATACGTATAAAAACAGTAATAACGAGAAGAAAATGGAAGAAAGAAGTAGAATGTGAAGTGACACAACCGGGAGATGTGTTTTCTGTCTCATTGGTCTTTATTATTGAATCGATACAAACGACGTACCCCACCCTCCCCCCCCACCGCACCGGAGGTACCAACCTCAAACTTGGGCACTACGCCTCTTAATTTAAAGCTTCCCTGGAAGCCGATCAATCACTGGATACCGAAAGGTTGACACGCGAATATCCCAGAAGGCAAATCGAAGCACTTGTCCGAAATTAAGTCCAGTGTGATTGTTTTCTCTTTATTAATCTAACCTGGTTATGTCGGTTTAGCGTTACACGTGTTAAGACAATAAAGTTTAGCAATGTTAAAACCGATTTCTCTATCTACAAGCGACGAGTGAAATTTATCGTTTCATCAGTTAATACTCATAGGAAATGATGGAAATAATTTAGAATACTCCTCTTTACAAATTCCGCCGAACTATTCCAAAAACATAAAATATTTATACTCTAAATAACATTAGATTTTATTTATAAAACTCAATTCATAAAATATTTACTGAATTCATTGAATAGGGTCAGTATAGTTGGAGTAATTATTAAATTTCCCACTGACTTACGGACAAGGAGGGATTTAATTTTAAACCCACCAATTTAATAACAAGAAATTGAGCCATTCGCAAATTACAACAGGTAACCACAGGCAGATGAAATGTAGCGTTAAAAAAACTGCCGGCAATGCGTCCTGCGCCAGAGAAGCAGGACAAGTTTAATCAGGGTTAATGGTTCAAACGCCAAGAGAAGGGGGCACGCCAAATGAATATTTAACATCGTTCATCCCCTCGCCGGCTTCGTAGAATCTAATCTCAATGGCAAGAGATGGGAGGGGGGAGAGAGAGAGAGAAAGGGACGTTTATGTCGAATCCGAGCATGGGGTGTGCATTTATTGTGGAAGCCTCGACAGGAGTCGAGTGGTATCATCCCGGAGGAAACATTCTGGGTTTTAAAATTGCACAGGGAGAAAGAGGGACGGTTATATAACCGCTTGGGTTATATTAAATAAAATGGCGAACCACTACGCCAGTCTGAAGTTGTGTCCTGGGGGCGGTTTGTGGTAACCTCCCCCTTACAGGTATTAACGTTATTCGAGAAATTATTCGTCCCTCCCCCACCCCCTCCAACCACCTCCCAACACATGACCCACCCAGTAACACTGCAATAACACGGCGGAATATTAAACATGGGAGAGAGAGAGAGAGAGAGAGAGAGAGAGTGATAGAAGAGAGAGATCTCACTCTCTCTCTCTCTCTCTCTCTCTCTCTCTCTCTCTCTCTCTCTCTCTCTCTCTCTCTCTCTCTCCTCTCCATCTCTATTCCTCTCGCACACGCCTATCTATCCTTTCGCCCTCCCGAGGGGGTGGGTGCTTTATCTGAATCTCAAGTTCTTACGCTACTTAATTAAGACACCTACCAACGCTGTATACAATTTATATATAAAGTTAGAGAGCTAACGATCCGATCCTGAACGTCGATTGAGAAATATGCCATATCTGAGGCATGGATCGTGTACAGTCTCCGATAAACAGTCAGTGGTAACATCGAATCAGTCAGACTGCATCGGTATATTTTGCACAAAGGGTGTCATCATGAATTTCTACTTTAGACACAAGAATTAGGAAAAAATCGGCAAACTACGTAGAACTACGTTTTTATATATTGTGCTATGTTGTAATTATTCTTTAAAATTTATTCAGAAACTTTCCGGCAAGGGTGCACAGAAAAGAACTTATTTTAAAATTTAAGAACAAATATTTAACAAAAGTAGACAATTGAAACTTATAGGTCATTGCAAACAACGGCCTACATTACAATAACAAACAAAATTCCTGCACATACTCTAACATTTGTAATAAATGTCATATCTATGCAACTGTCTCCCACTGAAGTGGCAACCGTGGAAGTAGAAGTTCAGCTTAAATACAAAGAAAGTATGGGCAAAAAATCATTTAAAATTAGCCCAACTAACTACCAGTAGGGCATTTATGACAACTGTGAATGTTACGCAATCCCGTAGAGTGATACATATATATATATATATATATATATATATATATATATATATATATATATATATATATATACATACTGCTCCTTTCTGTGCGCTAATTATTTTCGCCACAGTGACCTTCTCACTCCGTAAATTTCGTAACGCGGTCGCCGACTATGTTATACCCGCAAAGTGTTCGATAAACGAATCACAAATATCTGAGAAATTCCGAAGAGTGTTCCGGGGCTATTTGTGTCCCACTTGTGATCAGTTCTATTGTAATTAAGCGATCATTCAGACCACCGATCGCGAAACTGTAGAATCAGTTTAAAATAAATAGTCCACACTAACAAAGTAATGACAACACTGATAGGTTTGCAAACATGAATACATATACATACATATTCATATAATAATCATAAATATAATATTTATTGAGTTTATGTTTCTAATACCACTACTAATAAAAAATATTGAAATTATTTAGGCTGTAAAAACCGATATGATATTCAATTATCCTAATTATAATGCAGGACGACTATTTATATAATATGATCCTAAACCTGATATATGTCCCGCTGTTGTACTATTGCTATAAGATATATAGCCAAAATCGGATCTATACACCAATATATCTATCAATATTATAGATTTAACTTAGGCTCTACAGTTCTGTGTATAATATACTGGCCTAGATTATCAATTCCGAACTTTATAACATTAATAAGCATGCAGGTATTGGATTCTTAATTTGTTCAATACTAACGAAGGAATAGATGGTTTATAACGGATTATTTGATTCAGATCAATAAGATGGTTATTATCTGATCATTAATAAATAAATTGAGTGAATTTACTGAACACGTGAAATAACGAACAGTAGAGCCTTCTTTACCCATCATATCCTTAAACTTTACCTCACCATTTGACTCCCACACATGAACCTCCCCTCTTTCGCCGGCATTCAACATTCAACGTTCGGTCAGCGCTGTCTGCCTGCTGAATACTCGCGGTTCCTAATGAGAATTATTACAATTTCAAAGCACATAAACCTGTTGAAAAGGCACTTTTTCTTGCCTTTTACAAAAATATTATACTTGCTTATTATTCTCGAGCTCCCAGATACACCGAGCATTGAACGAGTACAGTTCTGGTTGGCATGTGTGAAAGTGATGCTTTCAACACTTCCCGTTCTTTAAACGTTACTTCTGAATATCTCCTGCGGCGGATGGGTCTAATTATCTATATATTTCCTGGTCTGCGAATCTCTATTCGAACGGCGGGACTGAACTAGAGTCCGGCAACAATGAGAAACAGGAGGAAGGGGGCGGGCGAAAACGACCTTCGCGGTCAATTGTCGCGCCCGGGAAGCCCCCTTTGGCGACAGCCGAGCCCGGCGTACGGCAGCATCAATTACACAATCGGACAATTAACAGCCCTATTTCATGTACTTTCCTCCTTCGGCTCAACATTTAAATTTATTTACAGCAAATAATATTTACGTAAACTAACCACGGTATATTATTTTATTTTCGCCGCCGCTATTCCGCTCATATTAGTAAAAAGGAAATTACAATCCTTATTATCTAAAATCTTATCGATATGAAAGACTACTACACTTAAATCTGTATTTTATTTCACAACGATGTTCTGGCCAAATAAAAAATATAAATTTTGCAATACAGACCGTTTTGTTATGTTAGTTTTATACCCAGTATGGAAAGGATATTAATTATAAAAAAAATTTGGGTGTTTGTAGTATAAGTTATAGTAGACGCCAACGCTATATATATTCATAATGAACACTGAGTTGATATAATTGTGCATAAAGTGCAACTTTCATGAAACATTTAAAAACGGATGTATTGGACAATTCAATTCAGTTTATTCAAGAATGTAAACCCCATGTTAATAATATTAATTCCCCAATTTCCCCTATACTTTGGTCCTTTGGAAGATATATTGATTGAGATATTTTTACATACGGAAATCCGGTACATAATTTCATTCCACTTTACCGTAAAACTAATGACCTTAACGAATGGCCTCTTCTCCTTTAATATGTCAATACACAACGGACTTGCGGAAACAAGCAGACGTTGGCATGTTATGTTTTCTAGAAATAGCTCTAAATCCTTCCAAACCTCCAATGGTTCCAACGCTTAGTGTATTGAGCAAGGGGAAGATTCAGTCAATGCAGTCGAAACAAACAGCAGTTCGAGCATTCTATGTTTGAAAAGCCCGTAGCATTGAACATTTTAAGATATTTCCTACTCCTTCCTAGAATATATCAGGGATTACGAGACCAACCGAGTATCCCACCTTGATGGTTATTATTAGCACAGTTAATAAGAAACAAAACAGGATTTGTAGCCACAGAATACGGGCGACTAAGTACTATCATTAAAACAAAATAATATAAAAAAAAAACAGTACCTATTTATTCTGACACAATCGCTACATTCTAACACTTTTCAATTCTAATGGAACTATGGGGAACACTATAATAATTGTGCCATTCTATATAATAATAATTAGAACGAAGTCAGCAAACTCCATCGCGGTTACTGATCATGTATTTAGTTTATTTCTTCAAATACTCACATATGCAATCGTATAAAAGACTTTATATTGTTGGTCCGATTCCAGCTCTCTGTTAAACGCGGTATGCTTGATTAGTACATAATTTATGTGTAACCATTAAAGTTGGACACTCAAAGGTATATGGAATAAAACCTCCGCTACAACTATAAGTTGTTATCATTCTTAACAGGAATTATCAGACTAACGATTTCCTTCGAATAGGTGAAGGATAAGACTTAAAAATATAGACAAAGCCACGCTTCATAATTTTTTCTAGATATAAAATGTAGAGTGCAAAGCAAGGCGGAATGCGATTGCTTACTTGTACATAGGCATGCGGAAAATCGAGATCGTCACTTCCGTTTCTCTTTTTTCCCGACAAAAAGAGAATCTGTTTTCTCGAGAACGACGCTGCCCGTCCTGCTTCTGACCGCGAGGGACAAGTAAAAATTGGCAACTTCTCTGTAAACGATTATAATCGGTTTTAAATTCATGGAAATTCTCTCTGCTGTATCTGAATTAGGCCCATAGGTATAATATATAATGGAAGCATACACAAGTAAAACTGACAAGATATTTGATGAAATTTTATTTTGTGTTATTTAAAAATAAAAGAGAGACCGTAAGCGTTCAAAATGGGGAACACAATTAATATTGCGAGTATAAAATATACTATAATTAATTTCAAATTATAAAATTATTTTTATTAGTTTTAATGCGTTGTATGGCATCAATAAAAACAGAAAATGTTTCTATTAAACAACCTGGAAAGTAAATCTTGAAAACCAAACCTAGATTTTCAGGGAAAGGGTGCAATGGCCAATAGAAAAATGAAAAGATTATCTCAGATCTTTCAAAAGAAAATGATGAGAATAGGAACCTTCAATCTAAGGCGTAAATTGAAATATCGAGACATACAATCAATATTAACGTAGAGATGCTGAGAACACCCCAGAAAGCGTTTAAGTACAATAAATGGAGAATACACACGATACAATACCTAGGTTATTTCAAGATATCCATTATATAAAATAACACAGTAATATCAGAATAACTTGCATAAGTTATTATATTAGTGTTAATGCTATATTATGTTATGTTAATGTGAATCCAATACAGTACAGGGGCTCCGCGACGGCTCGGGATCTTATCACCTCTATGATACGGTTTCCCTAAGCTTGTTTAACACGGGTTAGAACGGTCCCGGCTTCTCGCCGTCGTCAGTATTAATCGATTATTATACTCACACGAACCAGAATATCATTTATCAGTTCCTCTATCAAAGAAAAATCATAAATTAGAAAAGTCATATAAATAGTGAAACAGAGTTTCAATTAATTTTACGGACAAATAATACGGTAGAATAACACGACTGTATTTCCGACACGGATATACAAAAACTCGTATCGGCTTTAATCAAGTTAATAGCGGTCGTGGGAAACGCCGGTAAAGCCGTTCGTGGCGCCTCCACAACTCCGGGTTGAATAGGAAACTGATCGAAAACTCGTGTTGAAAGCTAAAAAAAATTGAATACTTCAATTAGGAAAGGTCCGGAAGGCGAGGTAAACACCTGTTCCGCGGAAGGGTCGGTGACATTCGCGGCGTGTGGACCCGGCACATTTTCGAAAACAATTCGACAGGAGTCGAGGAAAAAAATAATTATCGATGGAAAGTGGAGTCTATTTACCTAGGTGGCGGCTGTAGATCCGTGATTTGAAATGCCGCGGCGGAAAATGACTTGAGTAAAGTATTTCGCGTCGAACGACAGGCGAAACGATCGGAAGGCTGCGAAACGAAGTTGCCTGCGGAGAGAGTGCGACTGGGCAAGGAGCGGGTGTCGGACGGCGCCCCCGCCGCACTGCCGACGCTGGCACCATCCCTCGGCACCGGCCACCAACTAAACACAGGGGGGAGCAGGCACGACATTCCCAATGCGTTCGGACTTCTGCCTACCGTAATCGATATGATTAGCCGAAGGGGCCGCTCCCGAAGAGCTCGACAAATCGACATTTCTAAGGAAGAAAGCATTTTCGCCTCGAAAGAAGGCCAAACGGTTGCGGTAAACGAGATGCGAGGGCGCACATTCAAAAGAAACTGGGGCGAGGCATAAAATTAAGACAAATTTATTAGTGTCCGATAAATCAAACAAACGTGGACATAATGATTCGGTCGTCTCCTCATACTTTCTGCGAATCCTGAATTACCTTTTGACG
Source organism: Lethocerus indicus (assembly GCA_019843655.1). Classification (NCBI taxonomy): domain Eukaryota; kingdom Metazoa; phylum Arthropoda; class Insecta; order Hemiptera; family Belostomatidae; genus Lethocerus; species Lethocerus indicus. Next base: position 17,337,329 of record JACDQD010000008.1, read on the forward strand.
AAAATTTGTTTGTCCAGTTCGTACCGACACAACATAACCTCAGCTAAAACTTTCGCATTCATCATGGAATCGATATATTTTAACGTTTTAGAGGCCTTCGATCGAACACGAGGGTTTTAACTTCTTAGACCTTCGCCAGACCAGGTGATGATCCCTGATTCATCGCTGATTGTACTGTACATTCGTGGCAATAAAACGTGAAAAAAATTAAAAATAATTTAAAACGTACCTCTGTTCCTTACAATTTCCACAATTAATACAGAAATTCAAAAATATTTGCGGGCGTAACTGCTAGACATTGACTAATAAGAAAAATCACCACCGACCTTCCGCAAGCGAAAGACCTGCGTGCGCTAGAGCGAGTAATCATCATAAATATAAATACATTCGGTTACGATGATTCACCGTCGTTCCAGATTTCCGAACTATTCAGTCCTCGCAAATAAACACAATACACACGTTATCGATTGATAAAAATAGAACACAATAAAAAGGAGTTAGGATGACTCTGACTCCACCTAAATCCACGACTCCAAAGTCCTGAATCTAGTTGTAAATGTTCACTACAACAATGAATCATCGCGACTAGCATTCTAACAATATTCAAAATAGAATTTCCATAATATCTAATGTATTGGAATTTCAGATTTTTGAATATTTATTTTTCTTTTTCACTAACTATTTCTAAGACAATAGGTGCACAATGATATACATTTCATACACATATAAAGAAGTAGATTGCTCGAAACGTAGATTCATTGAGACTGTTACGACTGATCGGATTAACAATGTCCCGAATTTAAGTAAATTTCAAATCCCAATAGTCAGATATTTTATAAAATTCGTATCAAGGCCTGAGCCTGTGAACACAATAAATTTTTTGTTATCATAGTATTGATCATATGATCACGTAATCGGACGTGATGTAATAAAAGGTAAGCTGCCCCACTAAGGATTTATTTGTACGGGAGCGTGGGCGTGTGACACTGAGAAGACAATTCGATTACACGGCCGGAGGCGAAAGAATGGAATTAATAAAAAACAAAATCCCTCCGATGGCAGGTCAGATAGAGTTATCATTGGAAATAAAATTCTATTAGTGCGTTTAGTAAACACCTAACAAAGAGAGGTAACTATTCAGTGTAACCATGTTTTGAAGCAATTCATACCACGCTCGATCTTTAAACATAGCATGGCGCTTAAATACGACCGAATACAATATGTATAACAATATATACAACTCTCGGCAGATTCCAATCGGGACAAACGATCCTCTCCCTTAGCCCGGTGAGCATTTTATAGTATCCAAGCCGGAAAGCCGTTCAATAAATACTGTATCCAAATAAATTACAGATTACATTCAACCGAGTCTAAAATGTGATTCGGTTCCCTTCTTTGGGGTTCTCCATTAGATATTATTCGTTTACCCGGACGAAAACACTGATCGTTTACACTCTCCACTATTCTATTATACGATACCAACTAGGAAAGTCATTCACATTCCTTTTTGTTCCAGTAATCAATGAAAGCTGTTTAGAGAATTACTTCGAAACCATTTTTGCAAGTATATCGGTAGCAGGCTATTCGGTTTCGTCAAGATATACCGGTGGAAGAGATCTGAACAATGCGAAGCGCAAAATCAGGTAAAAAATTAACGAAGTAGTTAAGGAAAATAATTGATAGCAATTTTAGATTGATATCAATCAAATATTATTATCCTTCCCGGCGGGCTGGTCACCATGAATCGGGTAGCCGATTTCATGGCCTAATATTGTGTAACAGTTCTAAAGTTCATTCCAACTTTCCACTATTCAGAATTCTAATTACTCTTCATAAGCTTAGTACTACGAAGTAATTTGGGTCGCTTTTCATATTGTAGGAATTCGAGCTTTGGTAAGATACGTTTTGTCGATTTTTACTATTGCGTGAAATTAAAGTTTCATTTCCAGTTATCTATTCGTTTTAACGGCAGCCATCGTTCAACCTTGTCGAAGTTGTTGAACCTTGTTCAAGCATTAAAATACGAAATATTGTCACAAGAAATCAAATTAGAATAATTTGATATAAAAATCAACTAAATCTTCATATTTAACTTACCGTGGAGGTAAAAATGAATTCTTCCCAGCAGGAGGAAACAGCGCAGCTCTCATGGATCAAACTATACCTAATGAACATTTATCTGACCATTCACAAGGAATCAAACACTTACACAAATAAATTTAGAAATGAATACACAACCGGCAAACATATTGGCGGACTTTTAACACTACTACACTAAATAAAAAAGAACGCGATATCGAACGTTACTATTTGGGTGTTAGGCAAAAAAAAATGTCCGCGCTACTGAGAACTTGATATAACAAATTTCCCTTTAAATGATCAGGTTCTTATTTCGGCCGATATTTGATGCTGTTCAAACATAAACGGATATTAAATTTACACTTTAAGTATTTAAGTTTTTAACATCGGATTTTTACATAAGTGATCATTTTTTCACATTAAAATGTATAAATTAATAATTATTAGTCACATCAGCAAAGCTTTATTGAAGGATTCATTAGGCAGTGGTACACAGTTTCACATGGAACAGCTTCAATGTCGGAACAACTTATTATATTAAATTTACCAACACAAAATGAAACACTATCAAATAAATAATTGCAAGCATATCCTGTTCAATTAAAGGCATTATTACAGAATTTAACTTATTACATAAATACAATAATACACTATTACAATAATATAGTTCTTTTAAGTTATTTATAAGACATAAGGGAAAATTAAGGAATACAAGCTATTAATCCATGTATTTCAAATTTATAATGAAAAGATTAATTAAAGAATTATCAAACTTACAATTTCATTTTGAATACAGACTTTTCTAATTATAATGTCTGGAATTAATTTTTTCCAGGTTAATTTTCTATTTTTATTATCCCTGAAAAAAATATTCATTAAATAAATAATAAAAATAGTCAATTTATTTAATGCATATTTCATTTGGAATGTTCCATTTCATTATATTAAATTTAATATTAAAATGATAATAATAACTGAGTCATTCAGAATAAGTTATTCCACAGTGATTCATCTTCTTGGAAATCTAATTAAATATTTAGCTATAATCCAGAAAAATTTGTTAGATTAAAATTTATCATATATTCAAGGTATAGCTCTCCTTTACCCAAAAATTTATTGGAAACAATACCAATTTAAGAACAAATTATTATAATACATTAAAATTAATAAGGTAACAATAATTACCAATAAAACCTACTAACATACTTTTCTAAAGGCAAATAAAGACTAGCTAATAGAACAAAAATTACCAGCCACTTAGTACAGAACATCAGTTGCATTTCCTTAACATGTAGATTTGTTTATTCCAGAATAAACTAATTAACAAATTCACAAAGTGAAAGCTAATGTTTTAATCTACTATAGTCAACAATATATTAGAGTTTTATAAATCACAATACCTAAAATATTTAATTTGTCAATGTAAAATAATACATTACTCAGAACAAATATTAAACAATTCTGAGAAGAAAATATCCATAGAGGTGAATAAAATAATGGAACTAAAAATTAATAAATGCATAGATTAAATAAATATTGAAAAATAATTAAAATATTTATCACAGTAAAACTACTTGTTTTAGGATTAAAAGTAATATCTGTATTATACTACTGCTTATGTTTCATACCTATGTTACATTTGAGTCACCATGGGTTAGTAGTTATTTTAAATAAACAATTTTTTGATCTGAGACAAAATCAGTCTTAAAAGAAGTATATTCTTTACTGTATATATTGTTTGAAACCATAAAATCTTATTAAATTTACATAGTGTTTTCTTTATCTGACAAGAAAATGTTTAAAACTGGGAATTTTATAGATTCACCTTAGCTTCTTAAAATATTCCTACACGGTAAATATTGTGCATGTTTCTCGAAAGCCCAAGACATTTCATGCTACATGTATAGCAATATTCATCATATATTAAAAACAGTTACTCAATACATTCAAATTGCATAAATCAAATAACTTCAAGTAACAAATTGATAAATACAAAATCATTACATACATTTTCTATCTTACCTATCAAAATAATTAATATTTACTAATACATTCAAAATTGAAAATATATATTAATGATATGTATTGCTATCATTAGAAATGTATATTTGTATACATCTGCAGAATATTTATGTTATTGGTACAAATATTATAATATTTGGGCCTGGCAAATATTTGGAAATAAGCTGCAACATGATGTAATTTTATGTAATGAAATATTGGAATCACATATATCTTATAACCAATTTTAGTAAACAATAAAAAAGTCTCAAATTTTACTACAGGTGAATTGGAAACTGTATATTTTTTATTCGTATCCACATAAAGCTTTTAAAACAAATCAAATTAATGAAATAAGAGGTAAGTGGATATAACTCGACAAAACATTCTAAATAAAAATTATATATTTTCTAGTAACCTTCACAAAGAAGATTGCGATTCAGTTGGGTCCTTCATTTTTGTCCCCACCATTCCATATGTTTTAGACATTGTTATAAAACTGTTAATAGAATATAATTGCACCTCAATATAGAATATAATCCTTGATGACATGCGTTAGTATTTCACTCAAGGCAAAGAGACTAATTTTTTACCCATACTCATACAAGCATAGCAATTTTTAATAATGGGGAATCAATAACACAAATCATGAATAACATATTTTAAAAATCAGGTTCCTTAGATTAGTTAAATGAAAACAAACTGATTTAAAAAGAATTATAATCCTGAATTTCCATTAGAATTAAATGGAATACTTTACTACTGACATTATGGATGTACTCAATTTTAATTTAAATCTTTCACATTGTACAAATAATGTCATTCATACATTTAGACTTAATTTTAAAAGTTATGTAGCTAATGAAAACAATTGATATTAATCTTGATACAAACATAGAACCACAAACAGTATATAAACAACAAATATGTGATAAGAAAGTATGAAGATTATTTCAAACAATAACAGTTACTTCATTTTTCAGTGAAGATATACAAAATTATCATATGGATAGAAAAATTGGTTCATTTTTTGAAATACTCATAAAGCCCATTCATTTGTATTTACAACTGCAATTTTGTTCTTTTCTTAAAAAATATACTCAAAAACTATAATATTAGCTTATTTAAGTTTTGGTTTTATTTCTAACTTAATTTCCAGGATTCATGGAGTTTGTGCAAATGGGCTACAGCTCTGCTGCTGATGTTAAGGGCTGGATCTATTTCTTCGAGTCCTTCTTCCCCCATCAAACTCAAACCACAAAGACCTTTAACAAAAAATAATGAGATTATGTTTAATAATCCTTGATGTCATTAACTTAGGATATGTAGTAAAATTTTACTGAAAACAAATTATTTTGTCAATGCACTTACTAAGCTCTATTAAAATAAAGATAGTCATCATAAGTGAAATGCTTACAGCAAATAAACCATGAATCACGTGCATACTACAGGTTTTCACAGTTTCTTGTTTGCAATTGAACATATGCAAAATTTATATCTGCTCCACTTCTGTTATTTTAAAATACTGAATATTGGGCATACCTAAATATGTGTGCATTGGATCAGGGTATGAATCTTCCCACTTTGAAAAACCTCCAGTCAATGAGTCTTGAGTAGTCATTATAAAACGCCTGTTCTCAGTAAAATTCACAAAATGGAAAAAATCCAGCATCTAAAACAAATCATAATAAACAGTGAAAATAGTTTCAATTTTCAGTTCAATGAAAAATAGATAAAGTACCTAAAATGTATACAATGAAATGTGGTCTATACCATTTTCAATAATCACAAAAATTAAAATGTAATATATTACTAAATTACAATAGCCATTTGAACTTTATATCATGCTTTAAATTCTAAGAAAATTTATTCTAGTTGCAAACTTTACTAGAGTAATCTGATAAAACACAATAATGTTTTGAATCTACAACACCTAAATCTTGTGTGTCTCCAGTAACACTACAGTATCATATAATAAGGTTCAACAAATGTAACAATCTTTCATATTAATTAGTGCTTCATTCATAATTATAAATTTATTGTTTATATCTATATATAATATTTCTTTCACATTCTTCTGCTTCTTCTCATAATCTCATAGACTTGCATATTTGTGATGAATTAATATTATATTTATTCGTAGCATAGAAACATAGATGGCCAATACGTTTTTGGGATTGGTGTTATAAAAGAGTATGCTAAATAGAAACAATTTTTGTTGTAAAAAAGATTCATTCAATATATTCTAAACATGCCTATGAATTCCCTTATTTGACTCATTATCATATCAGATATTATTATATTATCATTATTGTAATATTTCACAATCTATTTTTTTTTAATCGAATTAACCATAATTTAGGCAATTCTAGAACTTTAATGTAATACTGTGAAATAACATCTTAAATTGTAACAGTTTAATATTCTTACCTTCAATGTTGCTCCAATCCAGAATGAATAACAGGTATCAGAGGGTTTGTTGGCTCTCCCTTGGAATCCTGACTCTTGTCTGAATATTGCCCACCTCCTCAATCCCTCAAGCTGCTAAGTCAAAGTTTCAATGTAATATTTCATGTTACCACTTCCAAACTGCGTTGGGGCTCAATCTTCAACAGCACAAGTTCATAATATTACCTTCAATAACTACTTTTATATTTTATAACCAAGAAAAATCACCTTAGACCGATCTCCCTATTATAAAAATGGCGCCACAACTTTACCAAGAGCCTTATTTGGGGATTTCACATTTAACTAATAATTTATTGTGGTGGTACCACACTAATAAAAATTGAAATATGATGGCCACTGCCATAGGCATTACAATACATGTTTAAAGCTTGTATTTTTTCTTGATGTTCTATGCTAAGGAAAAATACACACCTGCTTTTCTGAGAGGGCTTCCTCAAGTTTACCCATAAGCTTTAGAGCAGCCACACCGCAATATGTAAAACCTCCATTTGATTCTAGTTCAGGACCTTGGCCTAGGCCATAATCATATGACTATAAAAAAAGGAAATTAAAAGTAGCTTCATTTAATTATTTGTTTCTGCTGTAATTATAATATCTACTATTTATTTATTGTGTAATTGAACAAAATTTGATTAACAACGTAATTTACCACTGATCTTGAAATAAAACTGACTGTCTTCTCTATGTCCATACCAGACCAGTCTTGGAGCATGTAGCATACGCATGCAGCACAGTAAACAAACCTCATGTCATTTTCACTTCCAAGCTGAGTGGCACAGAAACTATTAAAACAAAATTAAATTTTTTGTGTAAATCAAGACTCATTCATGTCAATAAGTGCCATCATTGGGTGGTTCCTTTTATTGTGTAAATCATGTGAAAAAAACAGTAGTTGTACTGATAACTTGTAAACTTATTGTACCAAAATTAAAAGTTAAAAAAAAATTAAGACTGTAATATAGAAAAAACAATATGCTGCACTAAAACTACAGCAATATTTAATTGTATCAACTTAAAAAAGTTTCACAATAATTAACTAAAAACAAAGTGCCTCTAGCAATAATATATGATTAATAATTATTTAAAATAAACTGACAATTTTCAAATTACTCTTTTACCTTCCATCTTCTTGTTGCAAAGCTCTAACACTTTCTATCACAGCTGCTTTGTTGACTCTTGACAGATCATCGCCCAAAATAATAAGAGAGGCAAGGCCAGTATAAGTCATTGCTAAATGTCCAGTAACATATTCCGGGTTGCAATAAGTAGTGCCAGTTTCTGATTTAATAATAAGGGTATCTGACCCTTGAAAACCACACTTACTCATGTCCCATCCTTCAGAAAAAGAAAAACTAAATGTCAACGCAACATAATACTCATGTGAATTTTAAATTGTAAATTTTATCAACAATTAATGTGAAATATTACATCACTAAACTAAATAATGATAATATCACCTTGTTTATTCAAGGTCTAGGAAAATTACTGAGATTTGTTACCTTCAGAAGGCAGTATTTGAAGTCTATAAATCCAATTGCAAATATTTGATTTAGACTCTTCATCTAATTCTCCCAAAGCATTTAACACTTCTAAACCTGATATAGCAAAAAATGCAACAGTAAGCCTATAAGAACAAAAATACATTAATGATGGAAATACAATCCTCTAAATAAACACATCTGGAGAAAATTACTATAATGCCACAGTTATCTTTTTTCTCATTTAGTCATTTTTTTTCTCATCAAGTGGAAGTTGTAGGTAAATGATAAGAAATTAAACATATCACTTTCTACAGAATTGATAAATATACAATCCTCACAATACAATTACTGTCTATGAGTTAAGTGCTTAACTAATGTCCAATAAGTTTGAACATAACAAATGTACATTTTTAGTAGTATTTCATTAACAAATGATACAAGATATAGCTTTTCTCTATGTGGAAATTATAGGTAATAAAAGCTCTTGTCACGGAAAACGCTACTAAAAAATACGTACCTAATTGAATCGTAATTGCTTAACGCTGAGGGCAACAGATTTAAATACCGCTTAAAATACTTAATATGATTTTTAATAGCCAAAGGAGTTTGATTTATATTATCATCCATCGTATCAAGTAAAACCGGGTGCATTCACTGCCTTTATTAACGACACCGATCACTTCAAAGAGATTAAGGTTAGGTCTTATACTTCAAGACTTCCTTGTTAGATACAATTAATCCGAACAATGTATTCAAAATATGAATCATTTTTGTATTCCGTTTCATTCCGTTCGTATTATTTAATATTTTAATTGCTAATTTAAACGTTTGAATTATTGAAGCTCTGAAACATATTTTTTGAAAATCGCGTATACGCTCAACATATTCCAGGGATTCTCTTCTGTTAAACAGCAAATACATGTTAATTTTACGCCAAAAGTGAGATTAAGGGTCTAGTCGCGATTGCTGGAGCGGTAAATTTTACAAACTAAATGCTATTGTGTTAATAAATACTCTTTTTACTGTACTTAAGACATGTGACATTTTTATGTTTCCGCCGATAGAAAAAGGCCATGACTACGTTCGGGGGCGAAGAAACAGAAGACTTCACGGTGTGTGACAGGTTGGGACAGAAGTACTTTTTTGTTACAGTTTATTGTTTCGTTTATAGACTCTGTTTTATATTATGTCAGTCGAGAAAAGGCGATTTGAATGCTCCGCTTTGCCCAAGGGCTGGCAAAGGGAAGAGGTTATAAGAAAAACTGGACTTTCGGCCGGAAAAGTAGATGTTTGTTATTACAGGTATATTGAATGTTTGTCTTTCAACAGGCAGGTTATATTTTTATGTCGTTATTTGCGGTTCTACCTCCGCTAATATACGATTGTTGGTCCGGTGTTGATATTATTGATTTGTTTAATTTAATTGGACACTATTATGAACATATTTAAAGTCTAGACAATTTTATTGCTGAGAATCCATAATGAATTGGTCTTGTAATAGAAGTAAGTGATAAATGCCTTGTGTAAGTGCCGGTTTTTTAAGCCTTTCTTGTAAGTACTTGACTACTTACATAAAAATTATTTAAATATTTCAAGAATAAATCTTAATTTATTTATTATTTCATTTCATTGATGTTCATGGTATATATATATATATATATATATATATATATATATATATATATATAAAATAAATTATTGATTACTACTTTGAGATATGTTTATAATCAACAACAAAAAAACAAAGTTTTTCATAACTAATAATCCTTACAAAGCTTTATGTAATATTTATATGAAAATGTAAACTTCTTAATTTAATTATTTGTGTCCATTGTTGCAACTATTATCTACTTATAAACTGAATTGATCCCAGAGTAGCTCCCAGGCAGTATTGAGTTCAAGAAATAATGAATGCACTATATTACAGATTTGTGCATGTATGAAATAATATTTGTTTTTTTAAAGCAAATTATAATTATTTTTAATAATAATGCATTTCTGTTTGTTAATGCATGTGTGTTTTTAAGGAATAATGCAGCATATTTTAATTAATGTATTACATATTAACATACATATACATATTACACATATATTCTACATATTACATATATTTTCAGTTAAAGCTTTCAGTTTCTTTTGTACATAATTGTAGAACTTGGTATTGAACTGTATTTTATCTCTTTTCTTAACATTTTTACGATGATTTCATGTTAACAGTTATATTGATTGACTGATGTTAATTCAAATAAAATACTTTAATTAATTTCCAACATTTGTATAAGCATGTTGAATTTAGTAAATTTCTGAAAGAATAAGCTTTAGTAGCACTTTAATCATTCGATCATTTGTTAGATTTACTAAGCTATCTCATATCTGACATTTATGTATTTTGAATACAAATGCATGTTTATAAAGGCAACAGAAAAAAATTGCATGTTGTGTTTGTTTGTTTCTGTGGTTTTTTCCCCATGATTTTGCTTACGTACTAATTATTTTATTCATGCTATTAAAAAAACTTGTTTGGAAACTATTAGTTTATTTTCTGTTTCCTATTAAATATCAATCAAATTATTTATGAGAAAGGTAGTTTGTCAGTTATAAAACAATGTATTATTTCTTCATGAAATGTACAATAATGAATTATTTATTTATTCACATATAGTTATGGATTTTAATTCAGAATTATTATGAATGTATACATACAAAAGAATTCAAATTAATCAGCTATATTTTATAAGATTTATTTAAACTTTCATTTTTAAAGTGCAATTGTGCTTTGCTGATATGAACTTAAGAATGTAAGAATTCAGAATAATTATTGTATATGTAATATTTATATGAAAGAATTATCATTCTTTGTAATATTGTTGTAGGGAGTTACTCCCGTGAAGGGAGTCTTTTGGTTATTTTTTTTCAATAGAAAAATAATACTATACACGAGATGTTTACCTTTACTTAGATGAATATACAGGAATGCCAATGAAAAAGGGTAGAAGTAGTGAGAATATATCATTAGAAATTGTATTTTTTGTATTAATATGATTATTTTAATTGTATAAATTTTCAGCTTTTTATAATAATCCATACATAATCTGTATATTTATATGCAAAAATACATCTGTATTTTTGCTCTTTTTTCTGTTATTCATTATAAATATAATGGCGTTTTTTATAATAGTTTTCTTGAGTTCTTGTGCCCATTTTTGCATCATTGCTTAATGCATATAATAATGCAACATGTTTTCAAGTTTGATTTGAAAAGAAGTATAAGTGATTTGCCATCATCATATATGCTACACCATTCCAATATATAAGTCATTCCTTACAGGCCGCAATAGTATTTAAATAAAAATTTTAATTTCCATTAAATTAAATTTTATTTGCAGCAAAATTGAATTTTTTTATTGATTAAGATTGTTTATCTATTAAAAATATCTCACTTAATGTTTTATTTCTTATTTTTAGTTCAACTTTTAATGTATGTCACTTTATCTCAATAATGTAGCTTTAATTTCATTTCAAAGTAATTAAAAATTTAAAACTGTACCAGTAAGGATAGATTGGAATCAAGGATTATCAAGGAATAAAATAATGTTCATTTAGCATCAAAAAAGGCATGTATGTGGTTACAGCCCTGAGGGTCAGAAGTTCCAGAGCAAGCCAGAACTAGTACGTGCAACATCTGACTCTCTAGACCTCACGACATTTGATTTCGCTTCAGGAAAGTGCAATAGCCTGCTTGCTGCACGCAGGCAGAAAAAGCACAGAGGCACACACTATGACTACAGGTACAGAATAAATAACCACCCTCGTCATTCCATTTTGTCAAGTCCTAAGCTATAGTCAACACTATCCCACGACTCCTTTTATAAAATGAGTGTACATTTTTATTTTCACTTTTATCATTTATTTGTATTTGTTCTTTGTCAATTTGTTTCCCCTGTTCAGCTTATGAGAATTTCATATGAGACTTGCCTGTATATTTTGTTCCTATCAATCAGTTTCACTGTACCATAAACAGCACTCTAAATGCTCCACATTAATCCATTTTTAAACCTAATTTTATTCCAAGGAATGAAAATAAATTACAGCCCTTCCCAAACTACATTATATAAGTACATTAATCTGATTTAGATTGTTTCCTCAAATAATATTGTTTATGGTTAAGTCCATAATTGCAACACATTGGCATTTATTGACATAAACAAAAATTAGTAGAAATCTCAATTGCTAAAATTACTAGAAAGTAATTGAATCTATTTTTGGCACTAGACCTTTGAATTTTAGTATAATTGAATGAGCACATATGGTCCCAGTGAACATTATTAGTAAGGCATTAGAATAATAATTTACCTTTGAGTCATGATCACACCTGAGTTAACAAGTTGTTTATTTTTCAGGTTGTCATCTGATAAGTACTTTGTTTGGGAATAGCTGTAAATGTTCTTAATTCCAAATTTTGTTTGTGTGAAATGAGTTGTTAATGTGCTAAAAATGTTCAGTGTTTAATAAACCATAAAGTTTTGTTCAGCATTTTTTAGTTTTTATTTAACTGGCTTCATTTATAGATTGACCACCTTAATTTTTAATCTTTGAATTATCTTCTGCATCTCACTAAGGTGGTTTTAAAATTGTTTTAAACAATGAAATTTACCATATTTCTTTTCTATCTATATGCTTGTATGATAGCATTTATGTTATAATGTAAATCATACATTTTAAGCAATTAATTATTTGTCATTTAAGTTACCTAGTGTAACTTGTTTTGTTTCTGGTTTAATTTAGTTTTACAGGTAAGCTTCAAATCTAGTTTATTATTTTAAATTTGTGTGTCTAATCATATTCCATATAATTTGTTGGTACTAAGCTTTCAGATATATTTGTGCATGTTTTTTTTATGTTTGCTGCTTGCAAGTGAGTTTTTTATTGGTATTGCCATGCAATAATTCCTGAATCTGTGTCTCTCTTGCCTGTAATGTACAAAACTCCTGTCATTGGTATTTCCTTTACATTAAACAGAGTTCTTTCTTAGTGTACAGGCAGTAATTTAAGTGGACTAACTCAAATGGTGTTGGAACATATAATTTTGTTATGTCATACATGATGATGCTTCCACTTCATGCTGCATTAAGTGTATGGTATTGAAAAGATGAAACTTTGGTTGAAAAATGATATTGAAAAATTGGTATAAGATTATTTATTGTGGAAATATGATAATTTAGTGATGTAATATTAGTTATTATTTTTAAATGTGTTGTCCCTGTAACACTTCAGATATCTATATTTCTTGCATTATCATAATGGACCAGCCCAGCAAACTAGTGAATGTTTGGTGCAAAATAATAGAGTTTAATATTCCATTACAAAGGAAGTCATAAGTTGTAGCAGATATATATATATATATATATATATATATATATATATATATATATATATATATATATATGCATAATTATAAGCTAAAAAAATACAACAGAAGGCTTCCATGAATCAATGAATCTTTGCTACATGATAAATGTTTCAAGTAGACTATATTTATTGGTATAGATATTATTTTAATACAGATGGTAGCATCATCAGCTAGAACTTTTGCACATTGATTGTCCTTTATTGTCTTTTAGCATCATATGACAAATTTAGTAGAACTAAATAAAGGGAAGCATTGATTACTTATATCTTATTTTTAACTCTCACTAATTATGTGTAGTAAATTTATCTAAAGAGAAGAGGGTGAAAGGAATCTTATAGAAAATTTGTGATACATTTTCTCAACTGAAGGCAGCAGTAGCAATAGTAAAATCATGCATTGAATGATTCTGTAGCCTATGCAAAAAGCCTGGACAGCAGATGAAATTAGCACAATGCCCCTTAGCAAAGATACATAAAAGAACAAATGAAGCTATACCTAAGAGAAGAACCTGCTTCTTACACAAACAGCTAAGAATAGCAGAGTTATCACCTTAAATGAATGATAAACCACTCAAATGATAAAATCAGTTTTGTTTGTATATAAGTTATGAGAAATGGTAATTATTTTTTTTGAAAATAAACGAAGTAGTCATCCATATGGAATGTCCTAGTTTTATTAATTTATAATTCTATTATTTCTATTATGATTGAAATTTTTTTTATTATTAGCCGAGGAATGCGGAATGATTCATCATTGGTCCCTCCCATCAGGCAGACTGCTTCAATATTTAAACAACCAGTTACAGTTTATAAGTTGCAGGAAGGTAAAGTTAAGACTGATTTCAAACACGGGACTCAAGAAAAACCCAAGCAAGTATGTAATTTTTGTTGCAAATGTCATTTTTTAAATTTATACTCATAGAATGAAGTTCTGGAAAAGGTCCAACAAATATTGTTGATTATATTAAGGGGATGGTGGGAGTTGGGAGTAGCCCCTATGAATCTGGTGCATGCACTCAAGTATTAGTAGTAAATATATTATTTTTCTGATTTGGAATTTAAAGAGACAAACTGCTCATGGCAACAAATATATGACTTATATGTCATATTTCTATAGATTAGTCACCCCTGCCTGCATGAGTTCAAATCATTCATATTCAAAAGATGGTGTAATACTATTGGGTGTTTATATTTACTTTACCAATAGGGATTGCTTTTTCCATTACAAACATTAGAAGAATGCTACATTTTTTCAGTTGTTCTGGGAGAAACGATTGGAAGGCCTGAAGGCATGTGATATGGATGGAAATGAAATTCAACCCATGGAACTACCCAAAGTCTTGAAACCGGTTGGGCCCAATGTTAGTGATGAGACCACACTTCAGTCAGTGGCAACATCTCTCCATGTATCCAACCAGCCAATAACAGGACAAACAGGTTCTAAAACCTCTCTGGAGAAGAACCCAGGTGTTTTCTTGAATCCTGAACAACCTTTGGTGCAGGTATATACATGTTTTGCACTCCATTTTTATTTCTATTCAAATGTACAGCAAACATTTTCTGCTGCTTCTATTCCTTATAAAAAATAATTATTTGAAACCTACACACATATTTTGAACAAGAATACATGAATATATTTATTTCTTATGATCCAGAAAGGTATTCTTGGGAATAAGAAATAATTATTAATGAATAATGTTAGAGACCATTGTGGCTCTAATGCTCCACATTAAAAAGATATTGCATTTTAGAATTCAATTTTGTAAATTTCATTTGTGTTTAAATAATAAAAATAATTGTAAGATTATTGGTCAAAAATTGATGTATTAATTGTGAAATTATTGAATAATTTTAAAACTGTAATATGGTATATTATTAACAAATTTTGAATTTTTTAGGCTGTGGCCATAGGTGATGATGATATAAAAAAGCAAGAAGAGAGGGTCAGCATGGCACGCAAGAGGCTTCAGGAATGCATGAAAGAATTTTATTCCTAATCTGTCTTTTAAATATTTTGTGAGTGAGGTTGTCTGGATATGTGTGTATTTTATTTTGAAAAATTGTGTGTTGACGATATTGTTAGAAAGACAGTAGATTTTTATGATTGAATGCTAGTTCTGCTCATACTATGTGATGGGAAATGATCACAATTATATTGGAATTTCAGTGTCAGTATATAACATTACATGTACATGTACATAATGTTAGGATTGGTTGATTATTTTTGTAACAGGTGCATTGGTTCTTAATTATATTGTATAAGTACGCACACTGGACATTTAATTCATAAAGTTCTAACTCCTTTTTTCAATCATATGAATGAACAAATAACCATAGAATACTGAATATCTGTGTTGTAAAAAATGTTGATTAGGATTATACATAAATTATAATTTGTATTTTTTGTTTTTATTCTTACACAATTCAGATTTGTAAAATGAACATGTAATTACTTAAGAAATTGTTAAATAACCTTTTTTCCTGTTTGTATACAAGAGATATTTTCATTATTCATTTTTAATACTATTTAAGGAATTTTTAGTTACAGTTGAGTATTTATTTCCCATTTCAAAGGAAACACTTAATGCATGTACAATATATTTAAATATATATTACATTAATACAGTTATTTGGTCCTAAAATGTAAATGAGATGATCTTGATTATACCTAGGTTAAGTTATTTGTAAAAAAACTATACCTGAATAATTATAGTAATAATTACTGTAGACTGTAATTACCACATTGATTATTTATATTTAATGTGATAAAAAAAAGAGGAAACTGTTTTAATAAATACTTGATACATGTTTTATAATTTTATAAAACTATTTTATCAAATTATTTCCAGTAGAACAAAATAAAATATTTTTTAACCACTTCTTCAGCAACATTTAATGTAATAATTTAATAATGAATATGTTTGTAATTTTGTAATGTAAATTGTAATAATGATTACTTTTTATTAAATGATCCTTCATAATGACAGTAGCTTAATAATGAGTAACTTAATGAGTTTTATATTATTTAACCTACCAACATTTTACATTAATTATAATGTTATTATTTGGTATCTGAGCACTATATATATATATATATATATATATATATATATATATATATATATATATATATATAATTTAAAGTGCAGCTAGCATCTGAGCAGTTAAGTTTGATATACTGTACTTTTCTTTCATAATTATTAACCAAAATATCCAGATTTTATTATAACCAAAATTATAGAATATCAATAATTATAATTGGGATAATAAAATATTCAAAACTTGATGAGAGACATTTATTTGAAGTTAATCAACATATAACATTAACAGTTAGTTAACATTTATTTTTTTAAAGTTATGATAAGAAACTTTAATATTAAATAAAGCCTAGTAATTAAGAGGCTTTATTTCCATTTGGAATAACATAGTATTTCTATTTGGATTCCTTCAGAAAGCTTCCCAATCAAGGACTTGATGGAAAAGTATGTCCAGGAAAAAACCCAATGTTATTTCAAAATTTCTAATGACGTTTATAATGTTCAATGTTTACTCATAGGTTCAAAAACCTATAGTGATATTTGAGAAGTGTTTAGTGTTGAATATTCATTTTTATCAGCCAAGCTAAAAAATAGTTGTGAAGAGGACTATTTAAAATGAAATCTTGGACTTAATTGCATAAAGGAAAAATAAATCTAACACTTGGAATGCATAATGGTGACAAGCCAATATATATAAGCACAGGAAAAAAATCTAACATTTGAAGTATATAGGTTGAAACCACATACAACATAAGCATTTTTTCTAGATAAATAGCTTTGGTTGTGCTTTTAAATGCAATTCAAAATAAGCAACATCTTAGTTTAATATTTGAATTGATTTTTTATTTACTGCAAAATATAAAACTTTATTATTGAATTGTACGTGCCATTTATTTTTTAATATCTTTTTATTCTATCGCACTTGTCGTCAAATCAGGAAACTGAAAAGGATTCTAAATATATATATCTGGTTTAATCCTTGGGAAAGACCAAAAGTAAATTTTTGTCAGAAGCTGAAAGATAATTGTGATCAATTGTGCGGTCCTTGAACTGTTTTTTACTTTTTATTTACTTAATTAATTCTTTATTCTTTTTTAACTATTTATTTTAGACATCTAACAATTAAAAAGTTTCATATAAGGCCCATGAGTTTGTTGTGTTCGTTAGGATAGGGAGTGGGGGGGGCGTAGATGGCGGAGTGGTAATGGCTGCAAACTGCAAAAAAGTAGTTCCACTTTTATTACATTTAATATACACCATTAATATTTGGTATAAATATCTTTGTATTTTGTATCTTTGAATTTATTCACATTCATATACATTTTTAAAAATTGTTCGTTAACGTCACATTACTAGTGAAGTAACGACAATTTTCGGGTATTTAATACATTGCCGCATGACGACGCATCGGTTGGCGTCAGTTTTTTTTCACCGGTCGGTAAAACCAAATCGGATCGTTTCCTTATTCTCAAAATTGAAGTGTTAGTTAGAAAATTAGTGTCACAAAGTGTTCAAAACTGATAGAAATGTGCTTCGGGCGACTTATGGTAAGTAAAATATATGTTATTGGATAGTTAATGCTGAAATTATAGGGGTTAGAGATCTATGAAAGTGGCACAGTGGTTACCTACATAATTTGAACAATATATTAAGTTCCCTCGTTGTCAGTAGTTAGATTTTACTTTATAATTCAATATGCCAGCTCAGTGTAACTACCAATAATGTTTCACAAATGGATTGATACAATTTCAATAACTTGAGAAATGACCTTGAACTGAGTTGAAATCATAGGAGGAACAAATCCTAATCAGTAGCATTTTTCAATACTATATAGTACAATGAGATATTAAACTAATCATTTCAAATATTTTGTTACAGGTGGACCAGTGCAAGATCAAGGTAAGGAGTTTATACATTTATAAATTTTGGGCTTGGCGGTTGTGGTACAGGTGACTACTGTTCAATTCAGGAGACTTGGTAATACCAACATTTATACTCATTCCTCTTGTCTGAAACATTATGTTACTGAAACATATTATGAATATGGGTATTATTATATGCCTTGGATTAAATGATTCTGATTATACTATTTCAAGGTCACAAATACATACATTGAAAAGTGATTTTCATATATATATATATATATATATATATATATATATATGTACATCATGTGATTGGGATTTGATATCCATACGTGTATGTAGGTTAAATATAATTAAAAGATAATTAATTATTAACTAATAATTCAAAAAATAATATTTCTTAATATTAAATTAGGAATATTAAAGTTACTTTGTAGTGTGCTTTTAAAGTAATAATTTATTAATGTACCATCCATTAGTTCTATAAATGTTTAACAAAAATATCCTAGCTGATGGGATATCCCTTTATATATTTTAATGATATTGCTTACTAGCTATTAAACTATAAATGCACATTACTTTCTTCATATGAAAAATTCACCTGTTTATATCTTTAAGGCACTATTTATTTACCTAACATGCTACTGTTGGGTTATAATAAATAAGCTTTAATGTAAATTATATTAGTCTTCTATTAATTTAACATTTAAGTCTGGCCTTAGAATAAGGATTATGTACTAGTAATAAGTAGTACTTTTGTTCCAATTTTTGCTTCTGATATTTGCGTGGCTGATTCTCCAATAGTGTTTTTTGTTGGATTATGTGGATTGTCAAATAAAGTGTTAAATTTTCCCTAATAGTGGACTATCAATATGGCATTGCATTAATTTATTCATGATCTACATTTTCACGGTATAGTTTGTTATTTGATGGCATTATTGTTTATAGAAATATTTAAAAATATTATTAAATATTATAGATTGACCACCTTAATTTTTAATCTTTATGCAGAGGAATTATCCTCTGCATCTCAATAATATAGTTTAAAACTGTTTTAAACAATGAAATTTACAATATTTCTTTTCTATCTATACTTGTATGATAGCATTTATGTTATAATGTAAATCATACATTTTAAGCTATTAATTATTTGTCATTTAAGTTACCTAGTTTAACTTTAAAGTTTAACTTTTTTGTGGAAATATGATAATTTAATGATGTAATATTAGTTATATAGATCTTTTGATGTTTAAATGGAGTGTTAAATTTTCCCTTCTAGTGGACTATTAATATGGCATTGCATTAATGTCTACATTTTGCCTGTATAGTTTGTTATTTGAAGGCAGTAATGTTTACAGAAATATTTAAAAATATTATTAGATACTACCTAAGTTATACTGGCACACATCATAGATAGCTTTAATTTATGTTCAATGTTTGCACAATATTAAAATATTAAATTACAATATTAAAATATTAAATTAAAATATTAAATTTTAAATACACTATTCTTTGTTATCAAATTTACACTAAAATATTAAATTAACTAATATAAATGTCAGAGTAGATTGATGGTAAAGAACATTGTCATTTGGGACAGGAATAATCAATTTTTGTCCTATCTTGTTTTTTGAAGGGCCTTAAACTCACAAAGATTGTAGGGTCAGACTATAGTATTTTTTATTTGTAATGCTCTATATACTTGCAGAAAATATATTAATTTACAGGCAGAAGAAATATACTAATTATATTTTTTATATAAGAAAGAAGAATTTGAATGGAAAATACTAATTTTATTACAATTCATTTATTATTACATAATTTTTTACAAGTTTCTATCATTAAAGGTTATAAACATTTTTATTCATGTGGAAAATGGTTTTAACCCCAGAGTTTGATTTCTAATCATATGAATAAATTTAAATAATTCAGAAGGAATGTACTTACTTACATAAATTGAAGGGACACAGATCACATGTTCCATGAGGGGCTATTTTAACTTATATAGTTACATATTTTCTGGATTCTATACCGCTTTTCTTAACATTTATTAATTAATTTGTTGTTATGCCTTTCTGTACTTCCTGCCTTTGAAGAGTGACTGTGACTTTATCTGTCCATCTGAAACTGCCATATGATTATTATTATACAAATTATGTCACTAAGTTATTATGTATTATGTTATTATTAAGATAATAATTTATCTGGGTGTGTTGTGAACCTATATAAAATACTGTACAAGAGGAAAATGATATTTTGTGTTATTTTGAGCAGTTTATGCCACTGCAGGAAGGTGGGGTTGTTGTCAATTATGTTGGTCTTACCATAACTTTCTTGATTAAATCAACGAATATATTTTCACAAAGTATTCATGATGTGCAAACTTGCACATCTCGTGTTTTCCAATCATTGCATATATCAGAAGGGCATATATATATATATATATATATATATATATATATATATATAGGGCATCTCTAGTAAAGGCAAGCAGAACTTTAACTTTTATCAGTTAGTTTATCAGCTCATAAGTTAGAATATCATCCCACAAACTATTGCAGTCTTTCAGGACATTAAAATCATCAATCAGTTCATATCGTTAAGGTTTGGTGCGAAATGTACAATCTTTCAAAACGATGATGCCAGACATGTATCTTTGGACGCCTCTTCAAAAACTTAAACTTTAAATAATTAATCGTTTTAAAATTATTTCGGACAGTTCGCAATTGGTTACAGATAACTACAAACAACTCCCAAATAAATAAATTTTGTTTCCCAGTGAAAGTGGACCGGAACTGTATTATATTGACATTGTCCAAGCTGCCTGTTATATAGTTTATTAACATGTTCAATGCCTCAAAAGGCAAATGTTTGAAAGACTTTCAGAACTTCGCTTATTACCTCGCCGTGCCACCTGTTCTCTTAAAATGCTGGTATGATTCTCTGACTCCATTTAACTTCTCACACTTTCAACTTTTTGACGTTAAATTTAATTTAAACCTGTTTATTAGACCCAGAGCTGTTTCTCAAATACAATATAAGCAACACAAGGTACAAACATCGCGTTCTCTCTGTCTATTAATTTAAGGGGGTTGATTATTTAGGTTTTTCGTGGTAATATATTTTTTTGATCCACGTGCATATACAAAATATATTGTATACGAAACTATTAACACAATTAAAATCAATATCGTTATATCATTTAAAGTGAGGTTCATTCTCTCTCCTAATTGTTTTGACTAATTGTGTCCTTGCTTAGAAGAAGCATTCATTTTGAAATTATGCCCGGGAAACGATACATGATTGATTTCTTACTTCGTGGGAAACTTATATATAATACTGTGTGAAAATTGTTCTTTCGAATGATTGCTTGGCACGTTTGGCTCAAATATTGTCATGATTGAATGAGGTGAATGTTAACAGCACACACGGTGACCCAGATTAATTAAAATGGGAAATGGAACTAAATTTTATATGTGCCAACTTCTGGTTCAAAAATGTATATCTATTTATATGATACCATAGATTTGAAGTCAGGTCCCTGTAAGGGCGCAAAATGTTGGGCCATCTATCTTGGAGTTTCAACTTCCACCAAATTCCAATCGATTTTTGGTTAAATTCGAATTACCATATTGGGAAAGGTCTCAGTGAAAAGGCGGTAAGGTTAAAGCAAGGCGGTGGGACAAACTCAAGGTGATCCTCTGTCTGGTAGTGAGCCGACGCTCGGGTCAACACACCTACCGGTCAGTAAAGCAGCGCTACTAAGGAGGTCGCCTTCAATTACTTAGGCCATCCCTCGAGGGCGGATGCCCAAAACAAGATCCTACTTTGGCAAGGGGTAAATTAATTAGTAGGAATGAACCACGATCATTTCGCAGATATGGCGGGTCACATGTCCAATTCCAAATTCAACGAGGGCTGAAAGGATATCTTTTCGGATTCAGTAGGTTTAGGTTAAGCATCGGAACGTAAAAAACCTTAGCCTATTGAAAATTTTGAAATATTCAATCTAGACAACTGTGTTAAAACTGACAACTCACACGTGAAGGTATTTTATTAAAAGTTTAGAACCTTTTGTTATACCTCGAAAGGCGAAACGTGACGGAGGTAGTTTCACTCACATTGGTCGGAAGGACATTAGTGACTGATTATAATTTTAATCCGCCGTGAAAAGACAAAGAGAATGTACAGCTAAATTTTGTATGATAGATAAAAATGGTGGGTAGATAAATCTTTGGAATATAAAGTTGAAGGGTGACCATGCACTGGAATTCTCGCCGACCCCTTCATCTCCTTCGGTGTAACCCTGAACGGGCGTGGGCTGTCATCGACCCCACCTGGGAGTCCTTGGTTAACCCGTATATCGACCCGGCGGTAGAGTTAGAGATAGAGATAGAACGGCGGCGGCGTGGTGCCGTATGTTGTAAGTTTAAGGGCAAGGTGGTGCTCCTTGGAAAAGGAGAGGTGGCCTCTCCTCGGAAGGCTGCAGCTGTTGCCGACAGAGGACAGGTGCTAACCAAACCGGAGAACACCTGCCCTCCGCCGCCACCTTACCTACCACCTTACTACCTAGTTCATCCGCCTCCTCTCAATCCCTCTCTCTCCCAATGTTTTCCTTTTATTATGTACGATACATAAATATTATGTAGGCGACGGATGGCGACGCCGGCCGTATAATGGAAGAACCTGGCACGTGCCCCTTCCCAGTTAAATTAACAAACGAAACACCCGTTCCTGGATCTTAATCTTCAGCTTGGACGTAGTATATACAGTAATGGGATAAACATTTTTAAGTAGTCTTTGAGCGGAAGAGATTATATTTTCTTTGAACTTTTATCTATTTCATCATTTTTTATGAGAATCGAATATAACTATCTTCAAATGTTGGTCTGCCGTACGATTTCTGCCTCCGGGATGAACTGAGCCAGGTTTATGGTTTTAGTTTCTATCGAAATCTAAGAAGGTTTGTTATGGCAATATATTTTTTGTTTTTGTTATGTAAATTCAGGTAAATCATTTTCCCTGTACTTTAGGGTTCCAGTCCTAAAACTTATCAAAGTAACTATTGAAATTAACTAATAAGAATAACGACTTACATATAATGAAAATCCAGCCATAAATTTTTCACTCATTCCTGTGATGAACGGTTCTACTTAAATGAGCCATTAAAACCGCCCAAAAAGGGTGGCACTATATAAAAGTTTTCCACTTTCCGCCTATATATTATCGTGGAGCTTTGTTGTATGAAATGTTAATTTTGAGCGCCAATACAATTTACGGCGTTAACTTCTCTTTTGCGGCTCGGTTGAAAGAGTTGGGAAGAGTAGGAGGGAGGTCTCGGCTGTTAAGTGTTAAAAGGCGCAGTTAACAAGTCCTTCTTAACCCCCCTCTCCTTTGGGCTTGACTCCTTAAAAAGTCCTTAAAGTGCCTCTTGAAAAGAATGGGAATCCGCCACCCACAAAATATTTCTTCGCGTGAAGTATAGTGACACTATCTCAGATCGCGAGATAGTAATACTCCATAGGATATATTTGTAACAAATATGCTTTTTCAGACTGGTATCTTTATGTCAATGCAGACAACGTTTTATGACGAAGTGTGTTTTATTAGCTCTCTCAAAACGAATGTGTTTGTTTTCTAAATCGTTATTCGTTGACAGATAATGATAATCATTATAATATAGTTATTTATATGCATGCTATTGAGGTATTACGTTTATTTGTTCACCGCCTTCGTATCGCTTGGTTACACCAAATATGGAATCAAATATTCAAACCGTTATCACATTCAGGTTGACAAAGTGCTCCATTTATTTAATCAGAGTGGAGAGAGTGCGAAACTTGAACAGTAAATGGGCGCCGATGATGCTTGTAGACGGACTAATATGACATTACGCACTTGGATTGAGAGTGATGAAAAAATGTACCTACCTCCTGTGTCCGTGTGCAATTAGTCAATACGGGAGGGAGTTATTAAGGCAGCCATTGGGCCGACCTTATACAATATACATTGACCTCTCAGTCCCCAAACCAGTCGGAACATCTGGTCCTTCTGACTGTCTGTCTGTTTTTTACCGCGTCTCCGGTCACTTTTTGAAATGGTACGGAAATTCTAAAAATGTTATCGGTTTAGAAGAAAGATATGGCAAGCAGTGTCTACAGTCTAATAATTGAATCTAATTGAAATTGTAAATCTGTTTCTGTTTTCTTACGTTTGCCAGTGTGCATTGGACTATATAAGTGAAACAGTTTGAGAGAATAACGCTTCTTAGCGATATATGCCAGGATAATACTTAGTCTAATTAAGACAAACTTCAAATTGATATATCAGCGAAAAATTAATTTTTTAAGTGAATAAAGTTGATACAATTTATTTAGGCAGAAAGTATTAAGTGTCTCGGTTCATGGTGATTAGTTATTTTCAATCATATAGGAACATTTAGAAAAATCTGAGTACTGTCAAGGTAGAAAATGTATTTTTTTTTAAATAGTTCTACATTTCCATGATGTTACCGGTGTTCAATTTAATTAAAATAATAATGGTTGTGCCATTAGCAGGATTGCAGGATGTGTAGTGGAGGTTTATGTTTATTTTGCCATGTACCTGGAATTACATTGGTTAGATATTTGCAACAGTTTAAATCTTCAGTATTTAATAAAATTTGCGTAGTGTTACAATGAAACGTGTTTCCTCTGTACAAATGAATCTTATAGGCTTACTTTTCTTATAGGCCAACAGGTTGGCGGAAATTTATCAGAAGCATCCATAGCATTTTTCGGGTGGATGAAATACTTTTAAACAGCCCAAGTGTCATATGGCAGTGATACTAGACTAGTAAATAATTTAGTAATTTAAAATGTTGTAGAAAAGTATTTAGTAATATAGAATTGAAAGTCCACGCGCCCTGATCCTTCCAAATTTACTGGAGATTGACATTCTTCTCGAGTTGTTCAGACCATAATACGAGGAAGAGAAGAACTAAATTGAAAGTTGAGATTTCCTACTTCAACTGAAGTGAAAAGTTAAATGATTGAATGAAATTGCGAATATGTTTTAAAGAGACGCATGAAAGGAAATCTGGATGGGTTTTAGAGGAGTTAGCGTGCGTTTCCACGCTTGTCCTTACAGAGATACTTTGACCCCGCCCCGCCAGTTGAGTGAACAGTCTCACTAACTGACCTTGGCTCCTCCTCCTCCTCTTAGGCAGCCCCACCGGCCACATTACACCGACCAACGGTTTGGTTTTTTATTCCCATTCTGTTTTCGTAACCGGTAATTCCGATGTTAAATGCTTATAACATGTCCACTATTTGAGATGCTGTCGCCCGATTTTGATTTCGGTATCAATTCATCTGGAGGTTGGGAAACTTCCTCTTCACGTGGCGGTGAAGACTGTGGGGTCCTCCTTTCCAGACGACCAACGAAAGAGGTCTCTTCGGTCGCACTCATTAAACATTAGAAATCCTTAGTAATACAATAATATTCATAACTCATATCTCTTAATATGACTATATTAATAGACAGAATATTAATAAGACAGAAACATAAGTTGATTGATAATTAATGATTAGTTGAATAATACTTTAGGGGGCCATAGTTTGGAGTATTATCGCTCTTGTGGCCCTCTGTCTCCAGTCGCTAATTTGGTCCTATATTATGCCGATTTCGGCTTCTCGCAATCGCCAGTAGCATTTCATCAGTAAATCAATTTACTACTAGGTCCGAAGTATGTTATTGTGTCCGTCCTTCTCTGCTGGAAGAGGTCGCGTATTTCATTGCTCATATACCAAAGTAAATAGTATAAGAATAAAATTACGTAATAGAAAATCTTTTGGGTGGAGTAGGATACAACCAATGGATAAGTCCAAGGTTGGTTCCGTATTTTATATTGCTAAAGAATCTTACTTAAATGTCAGTTAAAAAAAATGCTTAAATCTTGAATAGAGAAATAACAGTTAATGTTCGCATTTATCTTTTTCGAGTAATTTTATTCAATAGGTAAAAAAAATCGCAAAGAAGGAATGGAAATTATTGCCGAATCAAATAAGTTATCTTACATTTCCATAATAAATTAGGATACATAAAGTGAGGAGTAATCGTGACGCGCTATTTTTTCTACACGATAGAACCATTACACCTGCCCAGTATCGCTCAGTCTATTGCTCACTGCACAAATCTGCATGCAGCTCTAAGCATTTACGAGATTCTTAGGGAACTGGTTATCCGAAAGATTTAATCAGTTTGGTGTAAGTATCATTTATAATTTAAAAGTCGAAGTCCAACCTTGATACTGAGCCGGAGATCGCGAGCTGAACGTGTTAGTGTATAAGTTGTGCGTCCGTTGTGTACGCGTTGACTTGTGTTAGTGACTCTGTTAGTGTGTGAGCGTTTGAACAGAGTTCACGGACACAACAAGTCACGTTTTAAACTCTCGTAAGAACGAATCGGAGCACGGAGTTTTTCCCAGAGCTGGTTCGGCTCAGCCTTCGCGCCAGGACTAACCTACCCCGCGACCTTTTCATTTAACCTGTAAATTGCCGCTTCACGTCCTTTGAAATTAATTTGTTCACTTTACGAGTTCGGCCCGTGTTTATTTTTAGTGAATTATCCACACTGTTAGTATTTCGACGGAAATTACGAACTGAAGCAAACTTCAGCAGCCGACAGTAAATGGAAAATATTGTACTGCCGTTTTCGCAGGCCGAAATGAGTTCTGAAACCAAACTTTTCTTTCCGATACGATCCCGGTTACCTCTAAGGCCAAAACGAGTCCTCGTTACCTTTCTAGAATCAGACGATACTGAGAAACCTCCCGATCGGAGTCCATAAGACCTGGGGTCGATGTCAACGCACCGGGCCCCGTTGCGAAGGGAATTGCCCTCCATAAAATTACAACCGCAGTAAACACAGACGTTAACCGGCATAATGGATTTAGCGACGGCTTTCAAACGTCATGCATGATTTAAGCCCGGGCTGGCCCGCTAAACGGCCCATCCTCTAATGGATGATATACTCCTTCCAGTGCAGTTAATCAGAGTGGACTGTCCGCCTGCCAGTAGCCGTCAGGAACTATCCCTATTCAAGGTATCTCCCACGTTTGAAACTAACAGGAATAACAGGAAACGAACGTCTATTAATTTTTCCTTATTGACGAATAATACTCTGAAGAAATTCCAACCTTGAAAATGCATTACCAATAGAATGCTGTTATTATCAAAATTATATAAATCAATAAATTAAATAATACCCCTCGATTCAAAATTAATTTATTCTGAGTTGTAATTTTTATTTCTAAAAAGGTCCCTCTATATCAGTTGTACGAGGAAACAGTTATAAAGTGAGCCCTACATCCTTAATCGAAGGGCGAGCGTCAATTGCTCCCGTTCAATTATCCACCGCGTACGGAGAAAGTCCCGTGTAGCCGTCTTGTTATTGACCCGTTTGGAAAGCTGTGTTTTTCCGTCATGTTATGAAGTGTGCGGTCGGGTGAAGGGCAGGTGTACCCTAGAAGAGATGCCCTAGCCTGCCGGTTAGTTTGTGTACCTGAGCTGCCCTAGACCTCCATCCACTCGAGAGGGATAGGATTCCACAATTCCACCACTCCACACATTCCATTGTTTTATTATGGAAACTGTTTGTCTTCTGCATGTTAGAATTGACGTCAATCAATGATTTTGTATCGTACTTTAACACTCCACTCAGGAAATCGGCACTAGACACCGAAAAAGATTGATATACATGTAAAATCAAACGAAAGCGTACGTGAGCTTAATGAATATTCTATTTATAAATTTTACATGTTCCGCCTTTCAAGTTTTTTTTAAACTAATAGAAATCTGCGTATATATATATAGTGGTACATATAAGTAGAAATAAATGCATTTAAATACAACAAACTTGCATAATGTATATATTCTAGTTAAATAGTTAGGGCGCCAGAAAATAATATAAATTTGTAGGTTGGTAGCTGTTACATATTTTGTAACATATGGATGATCATTGATTGGATGTGGCTACTCTCTGAGAGATCTGAGACAGTGGCATTAAACTTCAGAAATAAACCACGCAGAATAATAAAGTGAAAGGAGGTGTCCTCCCTTCGCGCCCGGGTTCCGTTAAATTTCGCGAAGGCCATTAATGACAATTTGAAAAGACATTTTGCACGCGTGATTATAGGCCTCGGTTACATAAAGTTAAACCATAAAAGAAAAAAAAGAAGGTTTATTTACTTCGATTTCATCAATAGGCGTCTGTGTTGGGTGGTTAATTGTCGGGTCCGCTTCCTGTTTTAAGAAACAAATTTGTATAGAATGTGTTTTGGTCCAATTAAACAGATCTTGGAGGTTCACCGTATCGCTCTAATTGCTTCTATTCATATTTGGGCAGCCATAAATTGTAAGTTCAATTCGTCGTCTGATCCCTAGCAGATTAAATTCTGAACATTATACGCTGAACGGAAGCATGAGGCAGCCGATAATTGAGTTTTTTATGCAACGGTAGTGAAGACGCGAACAGGAAGTATTATTATGCTGTAAGATTTATGTCGCGCCCGTTAAATGGCTTTTGAAGTTACATTCTGGCCAGATATTACCACTAGGAATCATTGATGAAAAGTTTATATAACAATTATTAATACTATTTGTTTACATATCTCCTAAACGAAGAGTATTTTCATATTTATTATGTCAGTGAGTTTCCCGGTGATTATCTTCATGTATTCATTCTGGACCCCAAACGTATATTCTAGGTTATGGGCGGACGAGAGCGCCCAAGAACTGACGTCTACACCAAAATAAGTCCTAAAGAAATGTACGAATTTATTTTACTCGTGCTGCAAAAAGTTTGAGTCCAAGCGTTAAATCATTCTCGAGCGCGTCGGGTGTTATTCTTCAAAACCCCCGCGGCCCACTTTCTAGCGTTTTTAAAATAGCCGCAATAGTTTCAGATAATGCCCAATCGAGTTGGCGCGAGTATAGGAGCGCATTACAGGTATAAATAATGTGAAGGCAGTCTCCCGTTGGCTCCGGGCCAACTTTAATTCCGGCCGGTTCATTTCCCCCGCGCTACCGCCTTACGAAAAGGACTCCGCCCGCCGCTAACAATCGCAAAATGCGACCTCGCATATATAAAATCCCTCGCCTTATCTGTCACGGTGGAGAAGTTAGTTCAGATTAGCTCAACTGGATAAGTTTGTCTGTCAGAAGAGGGGGTCCGAATATTAACAGGTTGCAAACACTATCACATTGAGGACAGAAATCGTTTCTCATATTGAGAATGGTATCAATAAATATAACGAAGAACTATGAGTAGAGGCTTATTTAGCGTCAGTGTCATTATTCACAAAAATGTAATTCGTGTGTCTACATGTCTTGGACTATCGTTAATAATTATTCTCCTATTAGTTTGACGTCACTTTGATGTAGGGAGTGGGAGAGCCTGGTTCAAATTGTTTCTGCGGTCAGAAATGAAATAACCATTTCAAAATGACCGAAAACTACCACTGTAGCGGGACGTTCTTTTAGAAATGTCATGCAACAATGTTGTTCAGAAGACACTGAAAATACTTTTTTTGGCTGTGTGGACTCCAGTACATTTCTCTAGCGTACAACATCGTCATAGTAGATATTAAGTAGCGGTCAGTGTCAGCCTGATCTTCTCTCTAGTTGGCACTCGTAGCACTTTCGCAGCGCAGCCTTATGCCAGCTATGTGCGCGGCTCGGAGTGGCAGGGGTGAAGGGGGCGCATCTGTAGTGAGGAGCGTGCGCCTCCTCTACCTCTCTGTGTCAGGTGCCCGCCCACTGGCCACCGAGGAGGAGGACAGGTGTTGTCTGGGACCAGCACCTGGCACCCCATCCAGGGCCCACAACCTCTTCTTTCTTCCCTGGCTTGAAACTGCCGCACAACTCTTCTTATTTCCCTGCAAAAACACCTCTCCCTCATAGAAAGTTGGTCCAGGAAATGGAGGATTAACCCCTTGACATACAATGACGTCCCTGAGACGTCATTCATTTCATGTGACACTGTAGACTTTGACGTCTCAGAGACGTCGAGAACTGTCTTTGGCCTACACCGGGTAGTATATTATTAGATTAAACTGTTTCGTTCGTGCATCGCGATGCTGTTTCATTTAGAAGTATTATGCGGTCATTTTTTCGAAACGATAGTTAGAGAAACGAATAGATACGCATCACAAAAGAAATGGAAGAGGGTTCGAAAATGAAGGAAGAGCGGTATCCGCTAACGAATGATGAGCTTAGGGCATATTTTGCGTTATGCATTATCGTGTCGCAAACAAAAAACTAAAATAGACGTGTATCGGTCGAAACGGAAAATAATAGAAATACCCGTATTTTCGCAAGTTATGCCTCGTAAACGTTTTTTGGCCATATCGCGCTATCTTCATTTCGTGGATAATAGTGCGGTTTCTGCAGAAGACAGAATACGAAAGGTTCGACCCGTGGTGGATTTCTTGAATGCCAGGTTCCAAGAGTTATACACCCCGGAAGAAAATATCGTCAAAGACGAATCCCTCGTGAAATTCAGAGGGCGACTAAATTACATCCAATACGTAGCATCCGAACGAGTGAGATTCGGAATCAAATTTTATAAATTATGCGAATCCAATTCTGGGTATTGCTATCGATTTAGAATATACACAGGACAAAAAGCAACATCCTGCAAAAAGATGCCGTGTGTGTACGAAACACAATATAAGAAGTGAAACGACTCGGCAATGTAAAACATGCCTCATTCCATGCTTCATTTGGTGGCTTCTCCTTCGAGAGTTCAGTGAGTGAGTGTTAAGTAAGAGCAGTGTCACTAGATACAATCTAAAAAAAATTGTAGTT
This sequence comes from Lethocerus indicus, assembly GCA_019843655.1. NCBI lineage: Eukaryota > Metazoa > Arthropoda > Insecta > Hemiptera > Belostomatidae > Lethocerus > Lethocerus indicus. The sequence goes on from JACDQD010000008.1 coordinate 17,368,519, forward strand.
GTGACTATAACAATAAATGAGAAAAAAAAAACTTCTTATCGCCGCCCGTTCCCGGGTGTATTCAGAACTTTAGTGTTTTCCGATACCAAGGCTACACCCGCCGATGAAGATTACAGTGCGGTGCCTTTGTGTGAAAATAGGAGGTTCAGACATTCCTTCATTCAGTTTGCTCCATAACCCCTCAATTTTTTTTGGCAAATTCCTAATTTACATAGTATTTTTTAGACACTTACCGTGTACTACAATATAAATAAAGTACTCTTGGGGCAAAAACATTTGCAATTATCAGTTACAATTCATCAGTAGAGAATTAATCATATTTCTCGCTGTACCTGTTGCTATTTTCAATAGTGGAGTAAAAAGTATATAATAAGATAGAGATGATGCAAATTGTGATTTTGAGAATGTGAACTGTTTGTGATTGCACCACCGGCCCCAGTCACTAGTCGTGCCCCTTTTATATATTAAAGTCCTTTGCCTCTCAGAAAGGGAAAATAAGAACGCGTATTTCCTATAATCCGAAGTTCTCTTTGTAAATAATTGAAATGACTTTTATCTCGGGACTTTTATCTGTTTTTCCTCTTTCCCTTTCTGAAGATAACTATTAAACATTAAAATCATTAAATTTTTAACTTTGATGCTTTCAGGATACGAGGATAATCAAAAACATCCCCGTCTTCAGGGGTTGTATTATGTTTTTATGCTGAGGATAAACATATTTTCCTTTCACAAGGCAGTAAAGAGTTAAGAGCTTAAAATATTATATATATATATATATATATATATATATATATATATATATATATATATAATACCGAATATAATTTAAAATGTGAGCTGTTAAAAAAGTAGTTTTAATATATCCACATATCATCAATGAAGGGAAGGTCAGATTTAAACTGCTGGTCATGCAATGAAAAGAGTATATATAATTAATTGTTGTTGAAGTGTAATACAAGTCGAACTCAAGCGGCGTGTAAACATGCTCTCGAGAGCCAACAAAAAGTCTGGAAACGTCAATTAAATACTAAACGCACACCCCCTTTCGTCTCGCGTTGCTAAATCGCAGGGGTTCAGTACTTACTGGGATGTAACTGCGTGAATTTCATTGGTGGGAATTTTCGGCAAAATTCACGAGAGAGGAGAGATGTTATTTCAAAGCAAATTAGCCGCATCCGGGTGATATTAACACATAATAACGGCTTCAACACCCAGGATGCCGGATTATTTGAATAATTCTAGGTTATCTTATTTTAAGGCCATAAACTGTTTCTGAATATTGCTTAGTCATTGCAATTTAGTTTGTTTAACTCGGAAAGTATTGGATTCGATTCGTTTAAATTGTGCTTTATTTTCGCTATTTAATTTCCGGTTTCAGTTTCTAAAACTACGCCTACATTCTTGTCCTTGTTACTCTGAATGCGTTTATTTTATAGTACTATAAAATGGTTCCTTCAAGCTAACAGGTTAATCTACTAATGGTAAAATTGGACACGGCCTAGTCTAAAGCAAGGCACATGGGCGCTATTTATCTTCACAGGTCGAGTATCGTGCCGCCAAACTATGCCGAGGACGGTACCACTTTCTGACAGGGACTTTCTGGGGACAGTGCGCCCAATGCGGGGGCGGAGCCGGCGCAATTTCATGCCTCACATTTCACCCGTCCCCGGGCTTACTCGTGTTTTGCATTCATAAACCGGGCGCCCATTCTGGGGCCAGGTAAAGCAAGAAGCGAGCGTGCAAAATGAAACTTTAATGCACCGTATTAATTCGGGCGATGGAGCGGTCGGTGGTTGGGGCGGGGGCGGTGGTTCAACGCTGGTAATGTACAGGAGTCGCGGGGGCCGAGCTCTCTGCCCGGGCTATGTTTTTGCTGCAATGCAGGCTTGCCGCCCCCGCCCCGCCCCCCATGGTTTTTCCGCACTTGCGGAGGGGGTGGGAGAGGGAGAGGGGGAGCGAGAGTCCCGTCTCTCTCGCCAATGATAATAAAATCATTTCACGTAGTACACCAGGCCCTTGCGAACGAATTTATAGCCAGCGGCGTTCCGACGTCGTCAGTTTTAATTTATGATTGAAACAGTCCAGTCAGGTGTTCAGATAGTGCTAGCCGCTGTTTTTACAACCCCTAATTGGAAATGCATTATTCTGGAAAATTATCGATATAATATTGTGTACTAATAACTTTTTACATTATCAGTAATAACCTCCCATTATGGTAAAGCAAGAGATTACCAATTTCAACTGTTTAAATAATAACAATTTTAATGATTCCCTGGAGGAATATTCGATCATTCGATTTTCTGTTTGTACTGGTCTATTTAACCTTAACCTATGAACTAGGCATTCATGACTGTCAATTCACTATGTCTATTATATAATATGTCTGGAGGAAGAGGAAATGCTAGTATATTTTTTAAAACGCATTATATACTGCTACGTAGCAATAGTAATTTAGAAAATGGTAAGAGTGATGACATTCCAAGTTTCCCAAAAATTACAAGTGGCAAGATAGATACCTTAAATGAATTGTTCGTTTAAATACCTGATAGGATATAAAGGATCGTAGTCAAAAGACATGTTAATTAATACTATAGAATAGTTTGGTATGAACTAAGAAACAACAGCGTGATCAGTTTACGTGATTTAAAAATGCAGCAGGTATAAATATAATACCAACATTCACATACAAATCTAAGACTCTTGTTTTTCTTTATGTAATATTTGTGCATTGACCTCCTTTTTGGGTTTGTCGTCGAAACAGACCTAATAACTGGACCTAGAGCATTCGTAAATGACATTTTTCAAAATTGTGTTTGTAAACACTAATATTTCTGTCTGTATTACAACACATTGTATGGTGTACCTACGTGACGCGGGACTTTCGTGGGCGCCCGTAAATCAATGTGGGAAATAATATACACTCGCGTCACGCAAAACTTCAATTCACTTCCACTGCATTTCACGTCAGTTTACATTTTCAGGCGTATTCTTGAAATTTTCCGTCCCAATAAGAGAAACCTCAAAGCTTCGTGAATTAATTTTTAAACTCTGCAGTATTCAGAATGGTGTAATCATTCAAATCTGGTGAACATTCGCTTGTCATTCATTAGAGCTTCATCACACCAAATTAAAGTACTCTGTATTACGTAATAATTTAGACTCTGTTAGGTAAATTAAACTCTGCGTTAGCACATTAAAACCTAGTAAAAATTAAAGATATTTAATTAGTCAGTATGTATCTGCATAGTTGCTGCTGATATTAAAAGTCAATGAGGTCATTGAAAGGCAGAAATGGAGAAGAGACAAGTAATTGAAAATATTTCGTATCGCTTTATCTTGAACACGATCCATAATTAGAAAATTGCGCATGAAATGTAAAGAAATTAGAATGCATTTCTTAATGGATACATTGTCTGGTAATTGAAAAGTCTCATTTTCATTTCAATTTTCTAAGATAAACAGGAAATTGTAATTCATTTTTGTTACTGCAAATCCTTCACTACCTTGATGATGTATTATTATTTGATAAGCCTGTTACTAGGATTTAGTTATTCTGAATACTTAGCGTAAAGGAGATTAGGTCAATTGAAACAAATTAAAGGCAAAGGTAAAGTTAATGGGGAACAATGTTATATAACGCTTCTTATATCTTTAATTTCGAAAATTAAATATTTTTATTGTTATAGGGCTATTGTGACATTTAAACGGTTTGACCCGTAGCTCACCTAAATATACACAAAAATACAGAGTGTACGATGTAAACAGAATTGCGTAATAGGGCGGCAGACGTCGCAAATGTTTTTCCGCTTTCCGAGGTGGGAAGACGGTTATCCTATAGGAATGGGTCAGCGCTGTCGAAAACACGCGTGTCAAAACCGCCGACACAAATGGGACAACAGGAAAGATTCTCAGAAAACTGGCGCTTCTCATAATTCAGTTTGAAATGTTGTTTCCGTAACATTTATTGACTCTTCGCGAATGCTAATTTTCGAGGTATGTAATTTAACTGGTAATTATTGATAATCAAACTGAAATAATTACAGTTTAAAAATTCGTAACTGTTGGGTTTCCTCTCACTAAAAACCGAAAAGTCAAAACCTGTCTAGGTAAGGAACAAATAAGTCAATGGAGGCAGAGAATTGGAGTAGTAACGATGTCCACAAACAGTGTATTTATGTTCTTGCTTACCTGAGCAATATTTTTATTGTTAATTCCATGAAATTAGTTTCGTATTCTGTGCAGTATTCGAGTATCTAATAGGGCGTGTTGGATAATCAATTTCAGAATACGAAATAGGACGCGTTATTTAAATCTCATTAAATTTTTACGACGCTGTATTCATTTGGACGATGCTGAAAAAAAAGAAACACGGACTCGTTCCGCTCAGTTATCAGAACAGTGGTTCGTGATATGCGCCAGTAGCTCGATTTTCAACCTTGGCCTTTCACTCAGCCCACCTTGAGAGTCTTGCCCAAGGAAGCGGTAAGCTTCTCGAGCGGGACAGGTTAATAAAATAGTTTAATTTAATAATTTAAATCTGGAGACAATTTAGGGTTTTTGTTTCAGTAAAATGTTTCAGTTAACTGGACATTAACACGTCCGCCAACGCATACCCGCCATTTTGGAGGCGTATATATTCATCTGAAGGTTTTCTTCAAGGATATTTGAATTTCCATTCCGCTCTGGTTATATTTTTGAGATGTCAGATTATCCGCAATTTCCATGCATTATTCGATTAAAACAGATATCCATTGCAATCGTATGTTTCTAGAATATTATTAACTACTTATTCGAGCATAATTTTAAGTGAAGTACTGAGTGGTAGAGCTCGTTTTAAATCCACAGCATATGTCATGGGGTACTCAAGCCGCAATACAGAGTTGAAAATTATTTTAACGTATGATTCTATTTCACCTGGGTCGTGATCGTTCGATCCATTCCGTAGGTATTCAGTATGTCTCTTCTGTACCCGACTCAATGGAAACAACGAGCCGGAACGAATGGGGAAGGTTCACAATCGTCCGAATCTAATTCAATATCTTCCAATTGGGATTTTCTCCCCCGTTCGGGGTTGTTATTAGACGCTCCGAGAAGGCCTGTGTAACCAATCGTGAAAAAAGATACTATATCATAAGCGTTGGGTTCTTCGAAATAATGTATAAGCCACAACAAATTATGTTACAGTTTAACTGAACTATCGGATCTTTTCTTATGCTAGCTGTAGAACCAATTTCAGGTGAATGGGTAGGTTCGATGAAAATTTTGATCTAATTTCCGGCCTATTAATCTCCCATTTTTATTCTTATCTCCTACTGACAGCTATATAAGATTTGTAGAATCATGCGCGTAATATATATATATATATATATATATATATATATATATATATATATATATATATATTTATGTATAATATTTCCTTTCAGAGCCAAATTTAAAGCCATAAAATATTAAGTAGGTTGCACTTTAGCCGGGGTGAAGCTCTCGGTTGTGATGGGCTTTCAAGTACCGAGGCCAAAGGGGTCGTAAACCGAAGAGGTTCGCAGATTGAGTAGGGGGCGCTTTCCGGTAGAACATCGCGAGTTCTTAAGTCCCGGCCTCCGCTGACATTGACCGGCGGCGTTGGCTCTGGTCCCCATTACTCCGCCGCGTACCCGAAGGTTTCAACCCGTCGCTCTTCCACTTTTACGCCCGGCTTAGCGGCTTCACGTCGTCGCTTTATCCGTAAATTAAACTGTAAAATTAAATTTTCGACTTATACGACTCGACGAGCAGTGGTGCCCCATTCGCTATGGATCTCAGGATTTCAGGATTTTGACGCTATATTAATGGAACGTTGAAAGTATTGAGTAATCTGACATGGCAGTTAATATACACAAAGTCCTCGACAATATAAATGAAATGGTCAAAAGATTTTTTACCGAATGCAGTAAGATCCCGTTAATCCGAAATTTGGATAAACCGAAAAGAATGTGATGAAAATAAAAAGTTTATTTAAATAATCTATTTTTAAAACATCAACCTTGCAGAATCTTCTGAATTCGGTCTGTTTTTAAAGCCGAACTCCCCGGAAAAAATGACAAAGATTTTCTTCTCATTCGCTTGAGCCATTAAATAGGCTCTGCTATATAAGCAAAAATTGCATATCTACTTTTTTCTATAATATCTTATAAATACGATGGAGGCCCTAAGAATTTTTTAAATGTTTCAATACACTTTGTCTTTTTCGATAACTATAAAACATTGTCTGTCTAAATAACCGCTTAAACCAGTTTTTCCGGCCCAAGGATTCTCCAACTTTGTACCTCAAAATGCTCTCTAAGACTCTACAGGCCTCTATTTAACGTGTTCTCCCTTTTGGCGGTGCTCGTGTCCACCGCCATTAGGGGTATGGGTGGGGGGGGGGGTCGGTCGAGTGAACTCCGACCCCATTGAGAAGAGGCGGGCTCGCCTTCCCCTGGAGACTCATTTGAAGCCGGCTCTACCGTTAATTGCTCTAATGCTTGCGCCCTTTACTCAGCCGCTGACGCAGACCGGTCCATTCATTTCCTTTGAGCGGCCAGAAAGACACGGGCCACCGCGGAACCGTTCTGGAATTGACTCCGCTTGAATAGACCGCTGCTGAGACAGCACAGTTCTGAATGGAGAGATAGCTTTGACATAAATACTCTCCGCGAATTCGTTGACACAAAACGTAAAGTCTAAAGCCTAGCGTCTGTTCGTAATAGAAAATAATGTCACAGTTGAATATAACGCACCCACACGAATAAACCTTGGCTCACTTCCATCAATCTAGATATATGTTACAACAGTATGTTTTACTCGGTAGGAAATATATCATGCTTTGAAAAATTATAAATTCTTATAAGTAACAATATATCACTCTAAGAAAATAAATTTAAACAAATTAATTAAATAGAGAAATAAAATATATATATTATACTTTATATGTAAGTTTTTATTATATCCAGAGCAACGAATAGAGAGTAATATGCAAACACGCGTTGCAGTATCTCATGAACTGCTGGAAGTAAAAGATGAGACAACCATCTTGGTCTTTATCAGTTTTGTGATACTTATAGTTATGCTGTTTTTACTTCGCGTATTGTTGAGTAGAGAAATACCTTATAAATAGAAACAGTAAATGAATTTTAATAACTGATTACGTCATATTTTTATTGTAATTAACTGAGAACTTTAAGAGGGGGCATTTTATTTTTTCTCTATTGATTATCTATAGAATATAACTTTGTTATTCTGATACTGCAAAACACTGCCTATAAATGCAGTCTGAGAATTACTTCGGACACAACCGCCAATGAAGCAATAAGTACAGTACGCAGATTCGGTTTTACACCGTATAATTGTCTGAGGGGGGTTGGGCTCATTGTACAGTAGGCCAATCGCAATATCGGTTATGCGATTTGCGGTACTCAACTGGGGCGCAATCATCGTCTTCCCATTTGGCGTCGTGTTCGATCCGCAATGCAAAATAGGCGATGATTCAATTACGCTCCGATAGTTCCCAGGGGGGGAATAAACGGAGGCCCGACGATCGTAATGAGGGCCCTAATCGTAATGTCCCGTGGGAAGAACAGGGCCGCCGCACAGCTGAAAATTGGCCCTACCACTAGTCCCTCCTCCCTCCGCATCCCTCCTCCTTCTAGCTACCCGCCCAATCTTTCTCCTTTCCCCGTCACTCTCTTCCGCTTGCTCTTTCTCGCTCCCTCCTATTCTTCCTCTCCCGGGAGTAGTTTCTTTGTCTGAGTTGCGTAGGAGACCCCCAGACAACGCCCCAACATCGATTTTAATCGTTTCGCACAGAAATAACCCAAATTGTCGACGGCAAAACGATATTCCGCCGTTGTTCGGCTTAAATTTAATTGAAATACTTTGCCCGGGGCTGCTGAATAAGTACATTTCCTGTATATATATATATATATATATATATATATATATATATATATATTATATATATATATATGTTTATATATTGAAGAATTAAAACAAATTCAGCCTCAAAATTTCAAATTGAAATGATTGTATGGAGTGATATGGAATCGAATGTTATTGCATCACATTATCGAAAAATTGCAACCCGTTCATTACAATATTTTTTTCCAAAATTAATGAAGACATAGTTTTAAAAAATAGGTCGTGTACCGTATAGTAAAACATCCTGACGGAAAATTTGTTGACCCCCAGCTAATTCGTTTTTCAATTTATATTTTCAGTATACGATGATCTGGTACAAACTGGAAATAAACAGTACCATTCTAATAGAAACTAATAACTAATGTATTGAAATAATAATTTTACTATTACGAACCGAAAAATATAATAATTTGTTCACCATAACTGCAACCTACAATTTATAATTAATTCTTATTTACTTGTTCGATGTATACAAGTAGTGTGTTTTCTGTTAAGCGGACTTGTATTAATTTCGTTTGTTTTGATATATTATGAAGCAAAAAGTACTTCTACAACTTATCGACCATTTAATAACGATGTTTTTGTACCAATCGCCGGACGATAATTCTTGTCACGGACAAATAAACAGCCATTACCGAGCGTACTCTCGAGGGGGAGAATCTGTTTCGATTCGGTCCCGGTAAATTAGAACGGTAGATATAACGGCGCCGCCCCCTCTTCTTCCGCCCGAGAGCCGTAAAGCATTCTCGCCCCCCGTCATTCCGCCATCTTCCGCGTAGACAAATTCGTTTGTTCAAGTAAAAAATAAGACGTGAAATTTTGAAGTTGAAAAATATCGAATTCCGTATCGCGTGTCCGCAAATGTAAAACTCGACCTTGGTCCGATGGGGGTCCCTCCAGCGACCTTCGCCATAGTTTATTGAGCGTTTAACCAAAGGTGAAACCCCCGGGGGAGGCGTGCATGTATTGATCGGCCGCCACGCCGAATTGATCTTCTGATTGGTTCTGCTGACATTGATATATTAGTGCGCAACCATCGGGGACTCCTCCACCCTCTCTCGAAATCATAGGCGCTCGAAAGAAACTACAAGGTTCACTGGATTGTTTACAGCGTTAGGGATATGGGCGCTGGCCCTGTGTTGTAGGGGATGCATCATGGCACTTCCTTTTATCGCGTGCTAGCTTTTCCAAAAGACATATTCTTAAGTATATACATATTTCATACCTGCATTTGAACTTGCTATAGAGGATTACTTGAAATATAGGAATTTATTTTACACTTTGTCTGGACACTTATAATACTTTTCAAATATAAGTTTGCGAGTGGCTCAATAACTCATCATCGGGTTATCTTTGGGTCAATAACTGAATTTCCGGTGGCTTCGAGTCGTTACAATTTAACGGAGCAGCGTCGAAACAAACAAACGGGAAATATAATTAGGATAGAGGCAGAGAAGTGGCCGTGGTGGACGTTTGGCTGGCAGTTTGTCAATACCCAATCACATTGTATCGATCGGGCTGAATACGAATTGTTCTGTTCCCACCCTCGGGCCCGGTAATTTGCTTTTGTCGCCCGACAACGCGCTAATCAATTTTGAGGAGAACAACGCGTGGCCGGGAACAAAGCTGCGGGGACCGTTAATCGATTTGAGTTTTGCGAATTATTCATCGCCGAAATAAAATATAACCTCGGCCCGACGGAGCTAGCGTACAATTCGAATAGTTGGGAGGATACAGTTTAGCGGAGACAGTTACTATCAACAATTGCCATCTCCGGAATTGCGATGAGCGAACGGTTTCGTTCATTATAACGCTGATCGATTAAGTACTTTCGACGAGTGAAAACCTTTAGACACGCTGAAACAGTGCATTACTTTACATAACATATAAGTTACCGACTAATTAGCAATTAAGTATCAACATACTTGCGTATTGTTTTCACCCGCTGATTTAGTCTAATGCTAGACCGGTTTCGGTTTCTCGCCATCTTTCTGACAGTAACAGTGCAGGCGGGATGCACACCGACAAGTAACATCAACAGAATTTACATTTATTTATTTTTATAATTAATTTATTATCGAGGTTAAAACATATTCAACACGATGGACGTATGACTAAGAATGTCCATCATCAATCAATAACAATACCTATAATTGTATATTTTATTTAATTATTGATGTAACATTGTGTTGAGTTTCCGGAGCATAGGATAGCCAGGGATTGAGAGGGCTTTTTAAGTGACTGAGGCGAGAAGGGAGGATGTAACAGGATGAATTGTTTAAAAGAAACACGAAACTTGGCAAGTTTATAATTCGAGAATGTAAATAAATTTGAGGGCCGCGGTCTCATGTTCACTTTAAATATTCATTGGTTTTCGTCCGCCTACCTTTTTCTAACACTTGTTTAAATATTTCGCTCGCCGTAAAGAAAATAGAGGAGGAGAGAGAAAGAGGTACGGCAATATTTATTAGGTAATTTCTCTTGTTTGACAAACGCACTCCAAGGAGCTATCTTTCTTCTTATCAATTTTTCTTATATCTTTTAAGAGCTACGCATGCTCTGTGCATTGAACTATAACTTGGTGATTGGACGATTAGAGTTCCGCCTTATATGGTAATCACTTTTCCAACGAACGGCGAAAACAGTTAAGTAATATTCTTAAGTGTGCGCACTACATGTTATATAATTAATGTACGTGGGCATCCGCTCTTGTGTTGAGTAGGACCAGTCTATTACTTTTATTTTTATTATAGTTGTTCGGGGCCAGAAAGATGGTTTGAAAGCGCAATTAATACGCTTTGCTGGTTGGGAGGGAAGGGGAGTTCCATTATGCCTCTGAAACCGGCTGAAATTCGAGCTCCGGCGGCGGGCACTTAGAGGGTGCCTAAAATTTAACGGGCGGTTCTTTTTTTTAGTATGAGATGGCATTAAGTAGAGCACCGTTATAAGACGGTAATAAGTAGAAAAAGTAGCAGGAGACTGGAAAACAGAAATTTCCTTTAAATATCATTCAATAAATGTTATTAAATAGGCCAATGTTTATGATGAATCACATGTGTTGTAGCAGAAATACATAGAGATATTACTTCTTCATAACAATAAGGCTAATGACTGCATTGCATATGAACAAAATTAATAATATTAATGCATGGTATTCTGTACGGAAATGTAGGGAATGAATAATAAATTTGTTTTTATAGACTTATATCGTCTGATTAGATTCAAAACTCCCTCTCTCATTTCTACACCTAGTAGGATTTTCAATATACAGTAACTGGGACAAGCGAACTAAAAATAACGATTATTATTTATTATTAAGATTGGGGCGTTATTACGCGTAATAATTCTTCAAAGCGTTCACCTGCACTCGGTTTCTTCGAGTTGTCGGCCCCCTTTCAAATCGGTGTCAAATCTTAGGGCGGAGATCACCTGTTACCACTTTCTGGATCGTTTAGTAGACGCTGGGCGTTAGGGCGGTTTTATAACGCGATCGTGACTCGGCTATAAACAAAAAAATAAACCAGAAATAAAAAAACTGTTTTATCTCCTCCCCGAAAGTAAGTAACTGGGTCACAATTTCAGTCCCATCAAATTGGACAGGTGCGCAGGAGTCGCTTTATGCCCCGCCCGGGGGGATGTTGCCGCCGTTTCGGCCAGAGATAACCTCCTTTTAATCTGTAAATTGTGCGTGTCCGAGCAATTAATTTCACTTAACGGCCAACGAAATTTGAAAGGAAAAACTCGAAATCGTCTTAAACCCACCGTTCAGATAACGGCTCTGAAGTACGTTAACGTTAATTTCCTATCTGATAATAATCATTACGACACGGGTTATTTTATGAAACGATTAAACTTTAATCGATTATTCGTATGACGGCACTCGCCGTAAAGAATAATACATTCAGATAAACAGTTTCGGAGAGCGTAATTATCTGGTATAATATAACAGATAGATTAGCATGCTTGTCTTACTTAGCAGCATGATAATATATTCGCAGCAAATTTTTGTTCAAACATTTTTAATGCGAATTAATCACATCCGAACTATGAATAAATATGATAACTAATTTATTTAAATTAGTTAAATTAATTTTAAATGATTGAAAAGGTATCCGGCGATATCAGTAATGAATGGTGAGCAGTGAAGCTGGTTCGTTATAATATTAATTTCCACACTTATTATCACATATTTATTGTACTCAGTTTCAGTGAAAAAACATTGTTTATACACACTCATGTTTATATTATTATAAAGACAATTTTATTTACTTAACTGGCGTTACAGCCCGTCGAGGGCCCGGTCCTCGACACACCTCCCGATCTGTTATCACCGTCCTTCAAAATGGCACTCCTATGCTTTCGTTCTAAATTTGTACAATATACCGTGTAAACGGGGAGAGAGGATTGTGTTAGTGGATTGGAGGTATTTCTTTTTCACGTGTGCGGCGTTAAATTTTATTACTTGTCGGAGCGATTAAAATTAGTCTTGCAGACGAAAACTTTGGTTCAATAAAAAAGGTAGATAAAATCCTGCGATCCTAGTTTCGGGAAGATCTTGGCAGAATGAATATTCTGGTGTTCATTTCGTTCTTACTCCGTGTGCCATCTGCAAGTCCGACTGTAAACATTTACAGGCAAACCGATGCATCATGATTTCTCGGCTAATCTAAGAATACGTATTTATAAAAAGAGGTGGCGTCAAACGGCAACTCCTTTCTCCAGCAGGCCGGGCTTGCTGGGCACGTTTCGTCGTCGGCATTAAAATTTTCTCAGCGGGCTTCATTGGGCGGTCAGTGAGTGGGGGCGAGTTTATGTCCCACCCCGCTGACTTTTACTGCTCGAGACGCGTCCGACTTGACCAACTGTCCGACAATGCCTCCTCTGCCCCTCACTCAAGTCCGCCAACTTTAACGACTTCGAGCTAAGAGCACTCACCCTACCCCCGAGCTAATAACCTTGTATCGTGCATTGATTGCTTCGTCACCTTTTTTCGTAGAATGTGGCGATGTATAAAATCAGGGTATTATTAGTATGCTTATAGAAAGTAATAACTTGCCATAAAGTCATCTGTTTGTAAGTCCTCCAAGGTTTGAAATATCTGCTGGTTTTTTACAGCACATTTAACAAAATATACAAAATTATTTAAAATTTTGAACTTTATTTGCTAGCTGGACCTAATTAGCAGAAGAATGTATGGGACGTAACCGATTTTCATTTTTAGCACTGCCTGAAGGACGGTGTGAAATAACTGAGCAAGTTTATACTAGGTGCTTACTATACAGACTCGCATGAACGATCATAATATCGGTATGAGCTTGTACATCGGTAATAAGGCCACTTTGAAATCATTCTGTTTAAACGTTATTGTTTTTATTGCGGAGTTAAATTTCCTGATCCACAAAGGATGTTAAAATCGCATAATTAAAAATAATTTTTATAAAATTAATTGGCTACGGTTAAAGCTGACTCATTCTTTAAATAATTGGTCGGACGGGGGGGTCGAATTAGGAACATGTTAACATTATTATTATTACCATTTAATGGTAATTTTCAGTATGGAGGACATTTGATGATATTGCAGGTATTTCATTTTCTCTGACCCAGTGTCAGTAAACTAAGTTTAGGCTCTCTACCACTTAATGAAACCAGTTCAATTTCAATAGGAATAGAGAATTCAATAGGAGTAAAGTGGAATATTTGTTCAAAAACTATTATCGGACATAATACTTAGATATATGGATACAAATTCTGTGTTCTACAAACACCTGTAATTTGAAAATGATGACATGAATTTGATATGGAAACCGGTAGACACATTATTGTCCGTGTGCTGCACAACTCACCTTGTCCGGTCAATGAGCTTCACAGCCGGCAGAAAAGAACTGCGCAGTTTTTTCTTAAAATAGTCGTGATTTCAAGGCGGAGGCATGAATCAAAGACCCGGGGGTCCTGGAGCGACCGCCGAGGAGTGACCCGAAGCGCGCACTTAGGGGTCAAGAACTTAATAGGCGGCCTGGGAACAACAGAAAGGAGAGATCCGACTGCGGTCGGTCTGCGGCCAACAGCAGAGACTTGAACCTATTACCAAGATACAACTCTTTCTTCCCCGTCCAATTATGCAGACGAGGGTGAAGTCACTTTCGAAAAAGGAACCCGGTGTTTGAACACCGACCTCTATTATTCTTCGAAGGTCATAAATTCATTTATTATCCATTCCACGTTCGATCAAATCCAATATTGTCGAGTTTTATTGCGATTGCAGTTTAAATTGGCTGTCGCTTTCGTTTTCCACAATTAAATAAAGACAAAAAAAATAATCTGTCGGGTAATCTACGCATTCCGGCCCCTTGAAACCTTCACCGGGTTAATGGCTCAATCGGGCTCAAGGTCGGACAGCTCAAGGGCCGCCATCGAGAATTTCATAAAATATATAATATGAGTTATTTATTCTTTCCACCGTCATTACAGGTGCATAGATATTTTTTTTGTCAGGTGCCATTTACCTGTAAAGTTTAGTGGATTACAAATAAAAACGGTGGTTATATAGACTATATTATAAAGTCGCTAATACAGGACGGGAAGGTTTCACAAATATTTGAGGAGAGTCCTCCGACGATATGTGTGGAGGTACCTAATAAAGGAATTATAAGTTTAGGCTAAATGTCTTATGCTGCATTGACCCGGAAGTTTAGCTACATCCGAGTGGAGGGAGGGAGGGTTGTATGGTTGGACTGATGGATGGAGGTAAGGAGAGAGTTTGGGAGAGACGGATTTGGAATCTTTTTTTTTTCTATGCGCGATTAAGTGAGAGGGTGAATTTCACCACAGTGCATCCCGGTTAGGGCCCGCCTTTCCGCCTTTATTATTTTATTTGAGCCGCACAATCACATGGACGGGCCACGCTTCGTTACGCACACGTTGCCCGGACTCCGACCAGGACTTCGCTCGTTCACGCGTAGCCCACTTTGCACTTCGCTAGAGTTTCATCAACATTGTTAATTCCGTCTACACGGGCAGAATGATACCTTTTTGTTACAATAATTTCTGAATATGAACGGCAATGATACATTCCGTGCACTACATTCATCTTTAATATATTACTCGAGAAATATTCAAATATTTGCGTCCTGTTTGCACTGTCACTGCACTGTTATCCTTATCTGAAATTAAACCATTTCTGCCTTAGCCAAAAAATATATTATTGGTGTTAAAAATTGAATAAATATTTGTTAATACTGGGTGGAGATCAGGTTTAAATAATTAACCTACGAATGAGCAAACTCAGAAAGTATTTAACAGATTTTCTTTTTCAAGTGGATTCCTCTTGTCGAGCTCTTTAGTACTATCTAGCATTCTTATTACATGATTCAGACCAAGCGGAATTTCACTACCGGACATTGTCTCGAAGCGAGTCGGTCTCCACCGACAGGGGTATGGTGGACGTCGAGATGTCTGAATCCAGGGCGATGACTGGGATCGGTATCAAGGACTAAAGCGTACCAAGGAAGCAGGTGTGAGCCCTCCAAGGCCCACGGCACGAGTTATACACAGATGTTTCTTCGGCCACTCTTGTTGACCTCACCTCCGATTATAATTATGACAGATGATCCCATAAAAACTTGAGCAATCGTTCAGTCTTGTCTTCGACCGACCGCCTGGCCGGCCCGCCTACAGTACAACGTTTGTTTTCTAAAAACGAGTAATACGCTCTTCAATGTTCCCACAAATACCGCATCACTCTTGCGCGATGGTCTTGATGTACCGAATAAGTGGTACTCAGTACCAAATAAGTTGTCATCTCCGGTATTGAATTTGGAGAGTCGTGAATTTCAACTTTCGTCCTGATCCTGAAAAGCCGAATCACCACAGCCTATCTTCTCAGACTAGAGATAGTGTAGTCCCTTGTTCGGACATCGGGGGATCTTTTTATATCTTAGCGACCACCGGCAAACGTGTAGACACAGGAGGCGATTAAAGGCGTCGTAGGAGGA
Source organism: Lethocerus indicus (assembly GCA_019843655.1). Classification (NCBI taxonomy): domain Eukaryota; kingdom Metazoa; phylum Arthropoda; class Insecta; order Hemiptera; family Belostomatidae; genus Lethocerus; species Lethocerus indicus. The sequence goes on from JACDQD010000008.1 coordinate 17,384,445, forward strand.
TGGTGTTGGATGGGAAAGGAGTAGGGGGGCGGCGGGAGGAAAAAGAGGAGTACGAGGACGGAAGTGAGGCAACTCAACAAACGTTTGGGACTCTGGCCAAAAACGTGTATCCCGTCTCTAATATACACGCGGGCTCTCCGGCCGTCCGGCTTTTGACGTGCGGTATATATGGTGTACATAGAAATAAATTATATTTGTACATAATGAGTTGTATTTATACATAATATCATAACTCATAATATTTTCTCTACATTGTTATTGACAGGGAGTACATATCAATGATAGTGTTCAGACAAACAAATTAACTATTTTTCCCTAATCCCAAAACAAAAGGGGTGCAGTTTTACCCATCTCTGTGTAATGACCGATTTTACTATTATTACAATCATCAAGAAAATGTGGCCAGTTTCTATCGTAAATTAGAGATTTACGCGATTATAATTAATGTTTGACAAAAATCAATTCAAAGTTCACATCTCAAATTACAATCGTCTATTTTCGTCTTAAACACGGTCGAATTCAGATATAATTCTTAGGAACCGGATCAGTTTCATAATGTAATAACCGTCATAGAAAACCCAGTAATGATCGCTAAAGTTTATGTACCATCCACCAGGTTTATGGCGTGGTAGGCTGTTGAAACTTTGCAGTTATTAACGCATCTATAAAAAAGTTAACGATTTACGAGCAATTCGATTTTGGCTAAACTCGTAACTCTAATAAACTGGTAGTCGATTTGAGTATTGGAAATTGATGGATTACCTAACTGGAAGGAGTTAAATTAGTTGTTAATTTAAATGAAAGAATATATTCCAAAAAAAGGGTGGGATTTAACTGACAAAAACATTTATAATCTTCGATTAGCAAATAACCGGTTAATATTTTATAATATCTAGTACATACGTTTTATGAAATGGTCGTTGTACACAATACAATCTAAAGCCTTAAGTGTGGTTCCGTTCACTATCACATGTACGAAACTTGTTGCATGGATTACATATTTCATACATTGCATCTTTCCATTGTTTGGATGAATGTCTATTTTCTTAGTAGCACTACAAAACAAATGCAAATACGAATTGGCCAAGGGCCTAAGTTTCCGCGCGTAAAAGCTTAGGCATCTTGATTACTACCGGTGGGGCGTACATGCCCCATGTTCTGGCTTGCTGAGCTTTATACCTGAATTCTTGTTTGGTTTTGTTGGTCTGCTGGTTTCCGAATGTTTGCTAATCACAACGAAGATGACCATAGTAATAATGGTTTAGTGATAGTTGCTCTACCGGCGCTACCAACATGGAAAACAAGGTAACTTGAATTTTCCGAACGAACCAATTTAAAATGTTTTGGTCAGAATAAAAACGTCATGTTGCTCAAAAGTGTGTGTGGTCTTAAATGTGTTTCTTACTATATTATTGTTCGAACATTCCAACAAAATATTTTAATACTGTGATCACTTTAATGATGGCTCATATTCACAAATTGACAAATAGAGGTTATTAATGTCTTGCGCGGATGATTTGCACGATTTGGTTTATATTAAACGTAAGTATTACTTTAATTCATCTAATAGGCATGGGGTTAGGCGAAGTACTCCGTCAATGTCACGTTTAAATGGTGTTCTTAAATTCAATGAATAATATCGACGTACCAATGTCGTGGTAGATTTTCAATGATTCAATACAGCTTGTTTCTTGCATAGTCACGATTCTCATCTGGAGCTTGAAGCAGGTGTAGCAGAGTCAATCGGACGTCGTCTGATGCAATAAAATAATTAACTGTCGACTGTGCAAACCCGGCTATCTTTCTGTGGGCCATTTTCGGTTCCCAAACCCGGACTTTCGGAGAATTTATTCGGCCGTAGCGATATCGAGCGGAAAAGGTTATTGTGAGGGGGTGGAGGGAGGGAATTAGAGGAGGGCAGAGTTATTGAAAGGCCTTGAGAAAACAAGAGAAGGAGAAGGCAGGTGACCCCGCCAGCGAGCCGGCCCCAACACTAGAATAGGGCCATTATAAATGCCGGTCGCTCACACTGCCCCGGTTGTCCGGTTGTTTCCTTTTTTCCCCGCGCTTATTTTTATTATCCCTCCCCCGTGTGTTACACGAAATGACCTTTATTCCGCTGAAACGCGATTACCCCTTTTGGGCGCCTTGAAAGAAGCGGTACATCCATCGCGCTCTTGTTCAACACCGACCGCGGTACTTTAAAGCTGGTATCTAGCATGTATCTAGAAGTAGAGATTAAACGAATTCAGTGCATACGCTATAATTAAATTCTAACAATCCCTATGGTTGGTATCGCTCCCACTAGAAATATCCAGAAATGTTATTTGAATGTTAGCTATTTTTTCATTTTGTTTGCGTTTGTATAAGTGTGACTTGAATGAAACTTTTAAAATATTTCTCTAACTCTTAGCTATATGAGGTTAGACCCCTTTTCATAGCATGTATGGTACTGCCCGCGAATCTTCGTATATAATCGCAATAACCCATAAATTATCCTTTGGGTGTTTGTTTCGTGTTTATGATTTTCATCCTGGACGACGTGTTTGTCCGAACAAAGGAATGGGTTATCCTGATTGCCAAGGGTGGTCGAGTGACTTGCCGCCGGAAATGAGAAGATTCTTTCTGTTGGGTAACTGACCGCGCAGAGGCCCGCCTAAAATCCCCTCAGCCTCCGAATGCCTAATCTATTAACCATTTATTGGACAATGGTTTTTATCATATTTTGATATTATGAATTGCGCCAATCCGTATATTTGAACCATATTAGAGATTCGGTTACAGTGAACTGCGTTTTAGCAAAATACATTTTAAATCGTATTTATATTTGATATATTTAAAAAATAATAAATTTATTTATTCTTGCTCTCTTTTCTATTTTTTTCTAAAAAAGGCATAGTAAAACCTGTTTGAACTCTACAGGAGAGCGATTCATCATCAGCGATGCGAGACTCCACTATTCAGTTTCTGCAGAATATTTTCAGATCGTGCGTGATTTTTTTAAACTTTACAAAACCGGCATTTTTATAATTTATTAAAACTGAATCTTTTTGCAAACGCCTACGCTATATTTTCTTCACATGTCTGCGCCGAAATCTAAATAATTTTGTAGTATTTCCGTTTATGACAGAAATAATACAAAATACGATAATACACTTGATATCGTGAAGCGGTATCTGCGTGGTCTACAACGTTCGCAAAAATATCTACCTTCGGTAGGCCTACGGTAGGTGAATTCGGCTATTTATTTGTGGTGAATAATGTTTTGCGAACCTGTATATTTGCACGGTGTCTGGAAGAACACTAACAGGAGGGATGGACTGAAGGTCGACTGCCAGGCGCGTGGAACAGCGTGGGAATGGACGACTCGTCCAGGCATGAATAAAACATAAAAAAAATTATCTCCTTGATCTAATTGTTATTAATCCGTTTTGACTAGAGAAAATAACAAACGCTGGTAATATATTCAAACTTTGAAAATTAGTTCGTGATTTCAACGAACGCATTTGCCAGAAGTTACGGTTACTCAAGTTAGACCCGATATTTTCCATGTTTCGATGTAAAGAAATTCTTCTGCTACCGCCCAATTTAAATAACAGTTCACAGTAAGCGGACGGATTACTAATGATAATTAATATAATTTGTCCCAGGGTTAATTGGATATGTGCGAACATTTCCAGTGTATCTCGATGTCAACCCATTCATTTTCTAGACGGGCGAAATTGCATGTCATTAAATTAGACTTACTTCGATTTTAATAAATGGTGAATTTAGGACAAGATCTGGGTAATGTGATTACTCGATACCTCTTAAATAGAATTTATCAACATAGAAACATCTATGTTATAATTAATTATCCCAAATCATACAGAGCAGAAATTGTAGGTTGTAGAAATACTTACATATATTTGTCCCTCATATGTAGGAGTTGAGACTCCTAACTGATTATAAAAATTGAATCCCACTCATGAATTATCATCTCTTAATTAATATAATACAAAAATTAGGTTTAATTTATTAATATGTTACTTAAGATATAATTAAGAACTGACACCTCTTGTCTTTACTAAGCCAGCGATCCATTGGTGGCTGAGAAGTTGATAAAAATATTTCATTAAGTTCAAACGTTAATTTAGTTACAGATACTGTATTGCTGCAGTGCGAATTAATAACAGCTAATATTAATAATATCTACCAATAATTTTCTCTATGAAATGCTTCTTAATTTAAAAGTTTAGATTTGAGTATTACGTCATACTTCATTCTTGGCATTATTTGGGCTTTTACTACAAAAAGCGTCTTACAATATGACATTTATATGACATCTCCTTCGGTACCATGAAATTCTGATCGAGTTTCTTCAATTGTCGTAGGTGTGTCTTGTTCACTTGATAACAAGTGATCTAATATTCACTAAATCGCGTCACGACATATATCCTTTATCTCAAGTGCAAGTGCCACATACTTATAATTTTCTCGGCATACGCTTCGCTGAAGGTTGTCTGTCAAGGATACGTCAATGTGTCTATTTGGTCGGGCGCTTCGTTTCTCTGTCCAAAATAATTTTTTTTCGTCCGTGGTTTCGTCCGTGTCGAACAGTCCCAATAATAATAAGTAATATCTCGGCGGATTCCCTATTGTTATTGTTAATGGATTGGCACGAACTCATACTCGTAATAAGGAACATCATAATCTTCGGCATTATTCTCCGTCCGGATATACTTTGTACAGGACTAATGTGGAATTAAGTATACCTGGTTTAATCGAAAAACAATTAAAAGATATTAACAGATTCATAGACTAAAATCAAAAAATTTGAATCCGTGCTTTGAAACCCAAATGTTATTCCACAATCTCATTAATCTTCAGGTGCCTGTTTATTTATGCATATACACAAGAAATAATTATTTGCATGGTCGTTCCACAGTCTGGTTATCAGGGTTTCGAAGATAAGCAACAAATTAAAGTCGTTATCAGGCTGCGTAAAACCTGAGCGAGATCACCCATTGACGGTTTACGGGTCTTTGGAATCGGTTGTTGATAATCCGGAGAGCGAACTACATTGATTTGTTTTGTCATCACCCTCAGATACAAAAAAAACGGATAGCAAAACCAGTTTTGTAGATAACATGGATAAAATCATCCATGGATAAAATTATTAATTATACACATATGCCTATCACTTCGAACTCTGTACAACCTTGACCACTTCTGTTTGTTGATATTATATATATATATATATATATATATATATATATATATATATATATGCAAAACACAATAAAATACACACTTAATCCACCAGTTTATTAACACCACGTGGAATATGAAGAGCCGATATTATTGACGTTATATTCACGCTCAAGTACAAGTATTTAAATATAAATTAATAGGCAGTTTTTTTTAAATCGATATCATTAATTTTAATATATATTTCATTACTAATTTTATATAGAGTTAATTTTATAGTCCTTCACAACCGCGTGTATTTTGAAAGCTTAAATTTCATTGACCTCCCACAGCTCGAGTATAGGCTTCTGACTCTTTGAAGTGAGGCAATATTATTCGAAATATGCTTATTGCCCGTTCGGTATTGAACTCAACAACATAAAGAATGAGGAGTTGAACGGCACTGTCCAAGCTGCGGTCTGAGCGCGAACGAAGGCCGAGGCGGTTCACTTTAATGTGCCTACATCCCCCAGCTCCTCCGCCTCTCTTGCATTGATTTAAAGCGCAATACGAAATACACGCGTTCTCTTTCTTTTTGCCATCCTTTAAGTCGGGTAACACCGACGTCGGTTTTATGTAACGGCGACGTTGGGATATTCCAAGTGTAAATCATCGTTCGCCTAACAGCGGCCTTATATTAAAAAAAAAACATTGTGGGTGTTCCGCAAGGCTTTGAAATGTTTGAAAAATTAGAATCATAGTTAGAAAATAGTGAAACATTTTTACTGTAGCCTTATAGATTTAATATTTACGTACAACAGGTCTATATCAATCTGTTCTCTGTCTGTTATCTCTTGGTCTGACATCACCACTACAAACATTAACGCCGTCGGGCTCTGAAGAAGTCCACGATAAAATTCAATGTTTCCGTTTGCTTATCCTCTCGAACAAACTTTCTGGAATGAAATATAAAATAAATATTTGTTTAGAATATGAGAATCAGCGCCCATTCAAAGTCTAGCAATAAATATTTACAATGAATTTATAATATTAATATTTCTACACTTAATTGGGGAGATCGTCGGATACAATCATCTGCTTACCGGTAATATTTACACCAAAAATAATACTAAAATTCTGGCAATTATGGCTGTTTAATAGAACGTTAATTAATAATTCAAGAATGTTGAATACAACGCAGAACACATGTGGAGACGGCTTAATTTATGTCAGATTTAATTTACAATATAGAATTTATAGGATTTATGGTGTCCTATTAGGATACGAGGTGCAAGCAACCTCGTAATTTCAAATTCGCACTTTGAGCTTTAGCTAGTAGGTTTTTCTTACTGTCCCTTATGAACTATCAAATCCTCAAATATGACGGTTTACTTTTGGGGCTCCCTTTGTATATATATATATATATATATATATAATACGATTCCCGTAACTATGAGGATAAAAACAAATCCGTTATAATTTGAAATTATTAAGGTTGTAAAACCGGGGTTAAAATAGCCCAAGCTTTGCCAAAAATAGCCAGTGATTAATGCTAGTGTCTAGTCGGCTAAGGTTTATAGTGAGAGGAAACTGAATAAATAAGTATTATAATAAGGCTAACACGGTTGGAATGTCGGAGCGTTGGATGAACGGGTTGCGCCCCCAGTGACCCTGACTGACTACCTGCTGGCTGTGGACTCCCCCTCAGATCACAGAGATTCGGCCCCTTCGACTATGATCCCAGAACAATGCCGCTTCGTGATAGTGTCCAAACATGATAATGGGGACGTCTCCCGTCAGGATTATTCTATGTCTACCTCCAAAAATAACCTACCAATTTGAAGCTTTCTGGCTCGCAGGTTGGGCACGGTTGGAACTGTGAATTTGTTATGTTTGTTTCTGGAAACCGATATCATACGAGTGTAATAAAAACGCACCATACTTATCTGTTTTGAGCTAAAAGCATTCTTAGAATATACATTATGCATATAAAACTGCGATACAGTATTTTATGAAATAGGCGATAGAGCTGTTTAGATATTTCAGACAGAGGATGTAATTTAACTAACTGTACATTTCTACTTTAATGAAGGGCTATTTGTTATTCGTAATAATTGTTCGGTGCTCGAGAATAATCATCCAGATAAATTTAGTTTCACAGAATGTCGACTACAATAGTTCAATGTAACTAGAACTCATTGTGAAGAGTAGAACGTCTGGGGCCGAAACTGCCCGCATCTCCAAATCAGTAGACAGCAAATACCAGTGACTTGCACAAAAATTGTGCTCCAAATAAGGTCAACCGGTTTAAAGTGCTCAGACGAGGCAAGGTCGTCTTCCGTTCAACTGCCTCAGGTTTTTTTAAGTGCAAATGCAGAAGTTGCATTAAAAAAAGATATTTATATTCAATTTACCTAACGGGATTTTGAATAGTATTTAGGAATAAAAAGCACGTATCAAATATCAGATAATTGTTGTTTTGTTCGAAACGCTTCAGTATTTTAAACATTTTGAACATTGAATAGAATAGTTAGTTTTTATTTCATTTACATGAAATTGTGGGTCCGCTTTAGGAGCCTATCGCGTCTCTAGTGTTTCAGGTGGTCTATTTAGATTTACTACCTGTTGTAGCTACGACTGGAACCAACAGTTATTATAACACTCGTTCCCCTTTTATTATTCGGTGCTTAGTATTCCGTTTATTAATTCCTAAGTAAAGGTTGTAGGAAGAGCACTTAAACGTACCGGCATTTATCTCCCGGCATCGTTCTAGATACGATCTCGGGGCCAGCTCTTACCTACGTACATATGCCGACGGTGTCAGTTTAGTGAGTAAGGGCCGCTCACACAATAAGCTGATGTAACTGTTTTGCTTGTAATCCTTTCCAACTTACCTCCGAAGAAACTGAATCGTTACGGGATCAGCTATGTCCTTGTGTGTGCGAGTGCGTGTTATTTCTACGGTCCAGTGAACTCTCTTACTGCACTGGAGAAGATATAATGAGTCCTCCACATGTAGTTGGTTTTCTTAAATCTAACTTAACTTTTATAAGTTTATTATCGATTACTTCCGATCATGTTTACGAACAGGCTTTCGAACTTATTAAAATAATAAACCCCTTCAATGTTCCTTGTTTTCGGCCCCATGGTATTCAGTGTGCTCCAACAGTTGTCGCCTGTCTTCTATTTATGCGCGGTTGGTCGGAATATTGTGCAATGCCATGTTTGCGTTTTTGACATTTATTAGCATCGCCCTTTTTGAGAAAATTGCGGTAGGCTTTTTTTATCGGGTCTAACGATTATTATTCAACCATTAATAGAATTTCTTTCGAGCGAACAAAAACTCGTCCACCGTGAGGAAAAAAAGGCTTCCTACCAAATACGGCGAAACTGGCTTCAACGGCTTGGAACCGTTTAAGGTTAAACAAACAAACATTCGTCTTCGGGCCGAACACGATGATGTATTACAATTATTCCCGGGAGTCTCGCATTCCGATCGGGGCATGCCTCCTCCCTCCGGTTGAACTCTCCCGGGCCTCGGTCGTGGCCTTGACTCCGCGAGACGTCAGCCGGGGGCGGCCCGACGACGACGTCCCGGCCGGCCGGGAGAGGGATCCCGGCTCAGGTACGGGAGCGAGAGGGAGTAACGCCCTCGGTCCAGTGTGGTCACCAAGGTCAGTTATCCCTCTCTCCCTCTTCTTCTCGGTGTTGGGCACACGCACAGGCACACGGCAGCGCGTATATACACACACACACACGTAGGGTGCGCACTCGCACCAGTTTATTGTCCATTGTTTTCCACCTCTGCTCGCTCCTCCTCCTCGCGCTACTCCAGTTTAATAATTCCCTAGATAGCGCCCCATTAGCGGCGCACTGACTCTTACCACAACACTGTCCTTCCTACTTTTTTCCATCCTCTAGGTTGCTTTAAACCATTTAATAAATTCTCGGCACTGGTATGTAAGGAGGCTAACGCTTTAAGAAAATTAAAATGTGCTTTTCTCAGCACATTTTCCTACGGCAATAATCGTGCATCAGTGAAACGTCATTGTTCGATGTCAAGGAACTATTCATTTTATGTAATTACTGCGACGCTCATAATTGAAAAGTACTGGTAAAAGGAACTGTGAGTGATGTTATAGCACATACTTTCAATTTGCCCGATGAAGATTTTTAATCGGAGTTGCGCCGGAATTCGCGCGGACCGATGCATACGAAAGCAGGGACGATTGCCAAAACACAAAAGGTTGGGCTCATCTTGCCTATGGTGAGGGTCAGCCTCACCCTATCGGCACAATCTCCTCTCATTTCCCTAATGACTTGCAACGGCTCGCCTTTTTCAGATCCGTCCCTTTCTTACTTTAGCCCTCTTAAATGAGCGAGGAAGTCTCTTGGGAGCTAAATATAATATAAAATGAAACAGGGTATTTTTTTTAGTAGAGATGATTATTCTTTCGTAAAAGAAAGAGTGCAATGCCAAGTCATGCCAAACCCACCATTTAATCTGGTAGGCATTATGTTCTTTCTTTATTTCAGATGTTCTTGTATTATTCCTTACAATTTTCATATAGAAAAAACTCCTTTGTTATCGACAAAAAAAATTTGTTATTACATTACTAGAAGAGGAGCTCACACACATACACACGCAAATACACATTCAATTTAACTGTACTTATACTTTACTGCTCCAACAAAATTACATTGTAATTAGTGTCCAAACTTTTCAAAATAAATTGAAACAGTTACTTCATATTTGAAAACCAAACGGATTAGTAAAAAAAGTAATTAATGAATTGCATGCCTCTGCACTTTAGCTAATACACATATTACGGAGCCTGATAACCCTTTTGTTCTATAGTATGAATCTAGTAGGGTGTTAGGGGTATTAATGAAGACAATTATGGAAAATTCAAATAAAAAATGGTGATATCTACGGTTATTTGAAAGACATGAGCAGAACATTAGAACTTATTTCTCCAACAGAAATAATGAACGGAATGTAACAGCATGACGAAATTTTAAAATAAACTGATTCGAAACGAGACAAGAGTTAATAATAAAGTCAGAAAGCTTTGTTCAAAGACCTGAAAAGATTTCACAGCTGGCTTCTGCAAAGGACAAAAGGAACGTCTCTTGAACCCCCCTCGGGAAACAGCGAAGCAGTTCTCTCCATCGCATTTACAGTATCATCAGTATTATCATTAGTTTTAGAACCCCGCGTCTGTATCTACCTTATCTCCGGGCTCATTGTTGGCCATCGCATGGGTAAGTGCGACAAAGGCTGTCACCCGCACCCCAAATCGGTCTTCCGCTGGGTCATAGAGAAAAAAAAGCCGAATGAAAACACATCAAATCAATTCGGAAATGTTTGCGTTCGCAGAAACTCTACTCTAATTTATTTTCTGTCGTGACTTATCTTCAGGAGCCTGTTCTGTTTTAATGCGTCCTCCCATTAAATTCCTAATACTTGGAATGGAATTCCCGGAACGGAAGATAAAAAAAGGATAAAAATCTGATATCTAGCCTTGAATTAATGAGGCGCCTTGCACACACTACAAGGATGGGTTCGCGAAAAGGAGGGATTTCTCTCAAATATTTATAATATACCGGCATTTACCAAAATAGTTCATGTTGCTTATTCAACAGTAATACTTTATTAAAAACTCATTGCTATCAATCCCATGCACTTGCGTTAGTCTGGAATTATTTTTAAAAATCGTTATTGACAAAAATACGAACTTCAGTTCAAAATGGCGAAACATGCTCTGTCTGAAGTACTCGTTATTCGCCGCTATCGTGGCCGACGAACAACCGCAGTTAGCAAATGACGAAAAGAAAATGTTAAAATGTGTTCCCAGAAAAAACAACCGATCGTTTGTAGTTTCGAAGATTTTTTTTCTTTCACGAGCGGCGTCGGTTCAAATTATAATGTGTTGTATGGAACTCTGTAGGGGGACTCTGAATGATCCAGTCTGCATTCGGCCCGTTGAGTATTTTACGACTGAGAAACAGTTTCGGTGGACTTCTTTCCGCATTTTTTTTTGCTTCGAGCCATAATATAACGCGATAACGCTCCGAGTAGTGAGATAGTGCGGACGCTAAGGTTTTCGCGGAGAGGCGAAAAAACGCGCGGCCTTCGTCCGCATACGCTGAAAAACTGGACCGCCGGATAATTAAACTTGTGTATTCCAACAGATGTGTATCTAACAGATTGCCGTCCAGTGGATCCTTTCGGTGATAACATGCGATCGATGATAACGTCATCAATTGCTAATGTGTCGTTTCTTGTTACGCGTAACCATATATTATTCTTACATGCTAAAGAAGGTCAAATCAAGGTAGAACTGGCAAAGGACTCAATGTTCTCAATATTAGGTATAACGAAGAATTAACATATTTATAATATAGAATATAGAAATAGGTCCTTTTATTAACCCATTGATATTCCCACCCATAACAATTTAATGATTTTTAGTACCCTTTTAATCTGCTTTATCATGTGTACGAATTTTTGTTGTTGATTCATTCTCTTCTATTTAACATTTCTCAGTATCTCAAAACCAAAATCCAAAGAAGAAAATATTTGAATATGGCTTCCCCTATTGGCGCGAACTCGTTGATCTGTATTGTGCTGTTAACCACCCGAGGCCGTAGGCTGCCGAACTCATACTTCAGACCACCTCTGGTGGACCCCTGTAGGAACTAGTGGACGGAGTCAGGATTAATGTTATGTTATTGCGCATAATACTATTGTTGTTGAATTATTCAGTGGGCGGTTATAGGCGTCAATCCAACAAAGAAGCATTTTCGAAGGATAAGCATGTCGAAGAGTTCTTAATGTAATATGAGATTAATGGTTCAAGTTGTGATAATTTTTTAACAACCCTAAGTTGAACATCAGCCACGCAATTAATAGATGGGGTTTTAACGCACATCGAAATTTTTCGAGGGGCAATTAACTATGCCGACAAAGCAAGTGATTAGAGAGGATGGCCTTTACTATGTAAGAAGAGCTCAATAACTTAAAATCCGTGATATGAAAAAGTATAAAATTATGGAACTAGTTTTACAGGATGTATTATGCGGACCGGTTAGATGCAATGTTCATTCCGCCGCCTACATATTTTCGTAATGACCTTCACCTTCGAGGTGACATCACTTGTAAGATCCGGCCGCCGGTATTTCGTCCACATCCGACCACTAGCCGTCTCCTATATATAAGGATTGTTGGATCATTATATCCGGCGAAAATTGCTATCTCGAAATACTAAGTATTATATTGAATATTAAAACTATGCGGAAAACCAGTCTGTTTTTAAAGTATTAAATACATATTAAGAAGAGCTATAAGTGTGTTCCACTGCAGTCCAATTTTCACAGAAAATATTCTGCAACTTAAGCATATTTGTAAATATTCTCTCCACTTTTTCTAAACACACTGAACCAGAATCTGAATGTTATCTTGCTCAATGTTTCTCAAATGTTTCTTTCTCCTAATAATTTAACTAATCCGTCCACACTCGCCTGCTAAAATAATCAACGGCATGGCTAACTAATAACAATCATGAGAAATCTACGCTAGAGAGCATACAGGCAGCCTAATATTAAATTACTATTGTCATTATCGACAACTACAAGTATTTGTTGTGTAAGGAAATTCCGAACAAAGATTCCTAGTCCAACGCCTCATTAGCATTCTGGTCCGCACTCGATTTCCATAGATAACTGTCCTCGATGAACGTCTGCAATATCCCGATCGTCATAAAAATGAAACTCACGAACCGACGTTTGGGGGTGGTGACGTCGGCGAAAACCTTAGAGTTCGATTACCATATTATTAAAAATTTCTTTCGCGCGTTTCAAAAATAGAATTCCGGCTAAACGTCGATAGGGAAACGCACCGTGACTACAAAACTGTGGACAGGCGTCGTAATACGAACAGGAGCTGCACGCGGGATTTTACAGTGTAAAAGTTGGTTACACAATATTGGCAGAACATAATTATCTTTAGTTTAACTGAGGATTGCCAAAAGGAATACAACTTCCAAGTTCAGACAATAAGAAATGTACAGTCACTTCACTCAGTCGTTCACTATATGAAATTAGGTAATTGATAATGTCAAGCTGACAATTTTTCGGGTACTGCAAGAAACGTTTTTATCTCCGTAAATTTTAAATTAGAGTTAAATTAAGTATACTGGTTGCACGTTCTCCTGTCGATATCCATCAGGATTTAGTGTATTTTTGTGATGAAACGGTGTAGAAAAGGAATAAATGGGGCGTCAAATGGTTGGTAAACCGCTGCACCGCTCTGATCAAGTTGGACATTTGAAAGTTTCGTCGAGGCTCGAGAACGTTTTCAGCCGTACGTAAATCAGAGCTGTACGCGGTTGTCATGGTTACTGCAATGCTCTCCTCCTCTTGTGCCTGTAAATGTTGTCCCTGGTCGTATAAATTAAAATTTAACATCTTTTATTTATTATATATATATATATATATATATATATATATATATATATATATATATATATAATATACTTGGTACGCTATATTATTCTCAAAATATACTCTTGAATCAGCAACTGCGTTGGACAATAGGCGCTGCGAACGGACGTTGGGCAGGTGCATCACGCGTATGTTCCTCTTGACGGGCACTCGAGTCCCGTCTGCAGAAGTGGAAGACGATCCCGACTGGAGGATGAGGCGAAGTGACGGCGGTTAGGGGGTGGGGGACGCTCTTGTCAATGGAAATTTCGTGGAGGAGGAGTGCCCTCCCTGCCACCTAATTAGAGGGCAGTCTCAGCGCCGGGCACACCCAAAACATTCGTATGCTAATCACAACATATGTCTCCTTGTACTCTCTCTCTTTCCCTCCCTCTCTCCCTTTATGTCTGTTTTAGATTCCTTTCAGTCTCGACAAGGCCTCAGTTTGTTTGTTTTGTTTTCACGACACGATATCCGTGCGGAAATTCGGCATCGAAAACGTGTTCCGAGGTCCAAAAGTATGCTCCGCTTTTATCAATGTAATACACGGCTACATCGTATATCCACATAGGGGTTTGTAAGTTTTAATTTTCACCCAAGCAAGACTAGCTTGCAGTTTTCATTTAATTAAAATTACATTTATATGAAAGGGTACCGACGGAGCCACTTGTCAGTTAACATCATTACGACATTATATAAAGATTGATCGGATATATATATATATATATATATATATATATATATAACACAAAAGAGAGAATAATAGAGATAAGAAACCTGCTCCATAAAATTCATTTAAAACCAACAATAAACGAATATCATACGATCGGTGCCAATAACGGTTAATTGGCACTAAAATTCGCGATAGATCCTTGCCTCCTCATTGTACCAGTTACTCATTTCATTCCGCATTGATTTTAGGAAGTATAGCTTTCAAAAAATTAGAAAAGATACCGCATTCGCACTTGTCCTCCGGTTTACAATATCAGAGGGAACGAGCAGAGGGACAAATAGGTCTGTATAAATTTGTACAGAAAAAAGTATATAGATGGAGGGGGTGGGGGCAGGTCCTTCAACAAGTTGAATGCTCCGGTCGCCCATGTGTGACACAATAATAATCCCATGTGGAGACGGTTTAGACAAATGTCGACTGAAGGCAGCACGTGATTCGAAGATGCGTTGCATCTGTCCGCCAACACAAGGCTGCTCTTGTGGAACGCGACGTAATATTTAAATTTAATCGGGCTCCGAGGTGAAACACAGTAGTCCACAACAGTAGTCCTGAAGGTGTAACATGGTTACGTTATGCCAGTGAAACATTATGATTTGGAAGTAATATGTTGACCAGTAAACTGTCCACTTAAAATTGGAGGAACATAACAAAAAGGGACTTGCTTGACTGCTGTCCTTTCAGAAATCTTAGGAACGCCGGAACTAAGGACTCGAAACTGCGAAAACCGATGAGTTCAAGCGAACAAATTAGTATGCTCATTTTTCTACACTGGAATACATTCTTGAAAATGCCGATTTTCTACCTTATTCCTTTATACAATTTCCTTCATTTGTTTTACGGTGCATGTGTTACAATTTTCTCTCTGGCTGGTGAAATATGCGGGGCTCGAGTTTGCGTGAAGTATAATAAAATGTCCGGAAAGCGTTGTTCTCATGACAAAACGTCTACGACGCCAGCTCTAACGGAGCGCTGAGTCAGCGCCCGATTCGTAGTAAATCGGTCTCCAGATTTTTGAACCGAAACTTATCTTGTCGTAAAAAGTCCCCTATAGTAATAATATCGTCTTGTTCCGTTAGTTTGCTACCTGTACACACTTTACTGACGCTTTATTGTTCGTGGGTGTATCCTTAGGCCGACTGGACAATATCCTTCAAATCCTTCAGGTGCGAGTTTTCGAGATAATTCTTATTTTTTAGAAAAAGGGGGTTTTCCGGAATAATTATTCCTTCAAGTGGTTTAATAGAATAGTGACTATCGAAGTAGCAATTGAAATTCGATGAAAATGAAATCAAAAATGGTTTTCGAAAGTTACTCTTGATGTAGTACAAATTTATATTCCATATTTATCTATCTCATAAAATCCATCTGTTGATTCCTATTCCTTAATCGAAAAAAGACTCTTTCCTGGGTTCTCCATTAAACTAATAGATGTTTTCCACCGATATTTACGTAATTTTTTCTTCACAGTAATAAAGGGAAGGTTATTTTTGTGTTTCTTATTCCTCGTTATCAAAGGGGAGGGAAGTAATAACACCCAAAATATTTCTGTTTATAGTTGCCTGGATATTCCTGTCTTTCCTCCGCCCGTATAAATTCGTCTCTCACGTGTTTTGTCTTATGCTAGCTTCACGTGTTCCTCCCATAACCATAGGCCACGTGCAAAATGCATAACGATAAAAATTATCCCCCGTTGGGTAATGCAAGTACTTTTGTATATGATTAGCGTTTGGGTTCGTTTCCAGGAAATGTTGAGAAATTATTTATAAGGATCTGTGCATGTGAAAAACATTGCAATTCGGCAGGTTATTGCATTTACGATTATTACATGTGGTACACGAAGGAGATGTTTAAAGAATTAATTGAATGAATAGTACCCTGGCAGCCACATGTAGGTGACACAGTTAGACCTGATTCGACCATCATCAAACAAGACACATTTCAGGAAGTTATTAACAGTTCATTAAACCGAGCATAATGTTCTGTTGGGGTCATATCTTTTGTTCTAGTTGAAATCCCCATTAGTTTGCACATATACTGATGATGTGGTGAAAAGATGTGATAAAAATGTCTTGAGGCAAAAAGGTGCGCGAAAACCACAATTTAGGCAGAATAAAAGCTGGGAATCTCATGGGACAGGACCAGAAATGTGAAGGCATAGTAGAAATCATTCAATTTTCCATTCAGATATGTACTTTGCTATGGGAATGGCACGTACTTGGAATAACGGGATATTTAATTGTCATTTAATTCTCCAGTATCGTTATTTATTCTAATTTGTTTATTGTACTTTCGTATTAAATTTAGAAATCAGAGGTCGTGGTAATGAAGATTCGAGCGCGATTTTCCTCCTTGAAAAGGTTATTTTTTTAGTATCACTACATTGTAATGGTTTACAATAACAGTTTTTTTTTCAATAAACGGCAATATATAAATCGATAGAAAATCAATTAATCAAAGAAAGAGCGGACGATACCCATTTATAAGAGAACAATACCAATATAGCGGAGAGGCCCCGGCTGATTTCGTGGCGAAAGCTTCTGTCGGGCCAGCTGGTGCCGACACAATGGCTCTCATCTCGGCTCAACCCCTGACAGATTTCATTATCCTCCTACCAATAATACTTCCTCCTTCCTCCAATCTCGCCCCTTCCTCTATTACATCTCTTCAATCGTCCCCTTCCAGATATTTATTTTTTCCGTTTCGCCCCCTCCCGTCCCGCACACCAAACTTCTTTATCCGCTGACATTTCAGATATGGAAAAGGCGAACACCCGTCGAAGGTTTGCGACGAGAGGTTGAAATCAAGTACGAGAAAATTCAAATGCACTTTGACGCATGAAGGGAAAACAAACATCTTTTTGGTGTCGTTGTTCAAAAAATTTCGAAATATGAAACGGACGTTTATTGCTCTTATTAGATAAATATTGGTTACTACCGTTCTATTTGTTGGTTCTTTGTTTTGGCTCATCAGTCTGATTCCACTCATACTCATACTCATAATTTCTTCTCACAGCATATATCAGGTCCTATCTAAAAGTGTGGCCCTCGTTAATTGTTTTTGTACGCCACGGAAAATGGATGAGCGACGTATGCTAGACTTGTCCAGTCGACTCCTTATTACCGATAACTATATTTGATGTACTACTGCATTATATTACACATTCGCAGAAATATACAGATTGTTTAACGCTAGTAAATATATTGTTTATTATTTTTTTAGGCAATATAAATAAGTTCCGAGTCTAACATTTGTCAAATTGCAAACTTCAGTATTGTCATAATTGCTTTGATAATGATCAAGTTCGCCAGAAGCATTTTGGCCTCTCGCGTTCTCAGACGTACAGATGTTTCCCAGTCTCAGTATTTAATTTGTTCGAATGCTCTTTCGCACCTGTCGTCGACTTTCGATGAAGAAAAAAAATAAAGAAAGAAGAGTAATTTTTTTCCAACCATTCGCGTGTCAAAGGCAGAGAAAGCAGTCGGAGGAGCTGGAGGAGGCCCTCGAGCGTGTTCGACTTCCTGAAACGGCTTTCTTCGGAAATATTGCCGGGACGTTGTCCTCCGCCATCCCCGGGGACAGCTGCCGCCCGCTAATTTATGCCCATATCAGGTCCGTTACGCTATACGCCACCAATATATAATATATATACGCTTGGACCTCTCTTGATCCGCGCCTCACGCTGTTGCCCACTCGCTCTCTCCCTCCCTCCATCTCTCTCTCTCTCTCTCTCTCTCTCTCTCTCTCTCTCTCTCTCTCTCTCTCTCTCTCTCTCTCTCTCTCTCTCTCTCTCTCTCTCTCTCTCTCTCTCTCTCTCTCTCTCTCTCTCTCTCTCTCCTCCTTCCTACCGCCGGGCTCGTAATGGGCTGTCGTAAACATCCGTGAAAGGACTCTCGGAACGGTTCGATTGTGTAAAAGGTGTCACCACACTCTGTCCAGTGCCAATACGAACACTGGATGGCATTACTCAATTATGTTTCTATTATTTCATCGATGCTGCCGCCGTCGATAACTACAATTGATTTACATCCCCGGCAACTTAACTTGTTCGCTTGTAGATACAGGACAGAAGGTCATTGATATTCGATAATAATTTCGAACGCTTTCTACTAATTCTGTCAATTCAGATTAACATTACGATCCATTAGGAACAGGCCTTTAGTTTCTATACAGGGACACCAATATAATCTATATAATGCAAACGAATGTAATCATACTGAGATAATTTCTTTATGCGTTCATTTCCCAAATTGCGATTTATCTTTGAAAAAAACAACAAACAGTGGCATTATAAATAAATAAGTTTCCCGACCTATTTCGGGATTTAGTGTTTTTCACTATTGTCTTCCGCCATATCATCCATAGCTATATACACTAATTTATAAGGTTAAACGTTTTTATTTAATCTGTTCCTTAGCGCATTCTTTGTTGAACTCAGAGGAGCAATAATTAAATCACTCAAACTGTCGTCCACGGTGTTTTCATAAGCCTAGCTTTTGTCCGTTAATGCTGCTTGCCTAACTTATTTACGTGTATCAATATCTTCCTATAAATAATTAACAATGTATTTATAACCATTAGAAAGTTATTATTCAACATATTGAAAGCGGCTCTTTGTGTTTGAACGTCGACTAACGACAAAGGGGTTACAGATCGAGTTGGTTGAATGGGGTTAAATGAAATCAATAAGTAAATAATTAACCGAGTTATTCAAACTTTAAATTTAGTATCCCGGTACTCAAACTCTGCCGAGCCAGTAGTGTTTTCCCGGCTTCAGCCGGAATCATTTCGAATCTACCCACTAGATAGCGTGATGCGTGTAAAAATGAGAGAAAGATGTAAGGGTGCGACGAAGGGCGCCCCATTCTCAGAGGGGAGAGCATTGCAAACTACTTACCTCATTCCTGAGAATGAAAAATTCCTTACATTTAGTTACTATAATTTAGCGTGGAATGAACTAGGTTAACGAATTACTAATCATTTGAATACTTTTTCTTTTAGTTTAAACATCATGAGGGATCAATTCAAGTATTTGATTTTTCCATCGAATATGAACTGCTGCATTCTTGCACATTATGTTCGAAGTTTGTGATTTATATTTGCAATGGAATGTAAATACATCTGTAAAGTACATTATAAATATCCTTGTTGGATTTTCCAGCCTCGTACACCAGATACCGGCTGCAGATTAAATGTCATATATCCGGTATTATCGCTCTACGTCTCGACGTATTTTCAGTTCAGTAACTCGCAGGAAAAGTTGCGTCCAAATTTAACTTTCATTAATTTTAAGTTATTAATTTTTAATAATAGTGAATTTCAAGAAATCCCGAAGTTGTCAGAATCAATTTTTCAATTCAGAAGTTACTACCCTATTAGGAGGGTAGTTCTGTACCCATTTACATAACTCTGAAAGAAATAACTTCACCAGGATAACAGGGAATCGATACTAAATCTTCAAATAAAATGGATATATGATAATTTTATAAGAATATATACAGCTAGTGAAAATAACGTGGATCCTCTAACATTATGTCACCTTCTACACTTTGTTCTACACAGTGTTGTAATATTTCTTCAATTATCTGAGTGAAGTATGTGGCAGATTTCTTAGTATGACATCTAATTATAAACACAAGCCCAGCGCGTTATCTCATTATTAGGGGAGTGATAACACTCTCGATGTTGAGTCGACTGGACTCAACAGAGTGACAGATTCAAGCGAATTTAGAGTAGCATACCTGAAAATTCGATCATAAGGATCTGTAAACAACGACGAGAGCATACGACGAGGGATTTTTTTTTCTTTATATAAAAATTACTGTAGCTATGTCATAAAGATTGAGATGCACTTGAAATTTTCACCCATTTCCGTTTCTTATATTCATTGGAATCCGTTTAATTAGGCGACTGTCCGATCTCGGCTGTAAACCGATCTCTTGTCACGATCCCCCACAGGCGATAAATCGTATAATTGAAGTTATCTCCAGGATGTGGTCATGCCAATGAATATTATCTGCGGAGCCGACCGTTTACATTTTTATCCTGTCGCTCGAAACCTCGACGGCCCAATTATTTATGTCCCGTTGTTTTTTTTTTCTATTTACCACTAGTTCGAAACATTTTTTCTCAGCCTTCGCTTTAAAATTCAATAGAGTAAGCTCAGTTATAATTTGTGTATAGATTCCTGATTTCCGTTTGGCAGTCCGATACGACTCATTGGCAATGAACGATTCTGACAATTCATAGTAAAAATGATTTTTCGAAAAGATTGTCTTCTCCAATTATGACAAGAACCTTATCTTGAACAAGAATCTTGAATGAAAAAAACGTTTTATCTTATTTTTGAATCGGGCAGACTTCATATCATTGAAGTAAATATAGATACTAAGTTCCTATTCTGTCAACTCCCATACGAAAACTTTTAGGACTCCAGTTGAATATGGTTACATATATTTGCACTGGTTATTATCAAGATATGTATACCAGAGATTTAGTGATATAGGCTATCAATAATTATTACGCTCATGAATCATTCTTCTGTTCTCCGGCGATAGAAACAAAATTACATGAACCTCGTACTTTATAGGAATCAAGTGACGAGCTCTATTTCTCCATTCCTGCCCACATCCTATTCCATATCGGCTACAAATAAACTTGCGCGCCCACATTTCTTTGGAACACTCTCGCAAAGTATAATTAAGATGATTTTGGCTTCCCGTCAATGGCGAGTGAAATTTACATCGCCATCTGGAAAGTGGTCAATGGTCGCCGCTCAAGTGTTCGTTTTGCAACAGGACCGGTTGGACATAAAAGAAGCCTCTATAAAAAGACACCCAGGATAGTCATTGACCATTACGTTAGATCCTCCTCGAGTATTCTTACATAAATATGTGCCATCGTAAATAAAATTAATGATTTTTAATTCGTGAAAGTATATTAATATCGGTACTTTAAAATCTAAAATAAGTCATGTATTGGAAGTCATGTAAATTGATGCAGTCTATAATTCTGTTCTGTTCTGAGTTTGGAATACCATAGTGCATGCAATCTTCCCATTTGTACCTATGCTAGATTCAACCTCTCTTCAACCGGTTCAACCTCTCTCGGTTTCCGAGGCTATATTAGTGGCACCTAAGCTCCTCAGTTGCTCAGTACACGAGACAGCAGCATTTTATTCTTCCAGATTTAAATTGAACTCCACTTAATAAACACGTTAAATGATTTTTCATTTAATGCGTCAGTACGTTTGAAAAGTGAACGAAAACGGATAATGCTCTGAGAACTGACTCAGACATCTGGTGTTGAAATATTGAAATCGTTTTCGGTCCGAGAGTTTCATGTTATGTTATCTCCACTTTAGTCGGTGTCGTCTCGATAGTTCGTTTCGTTTAATTTCCCCAAATAGCCAAATGGCGATTCGTCTGAGATAGTTCTCCTTCAAGTTGTTGGTATCTATCACTCAGGTTTTATCGGGTCACGTGGACATCGCACACGCCGAATCAACTATATTTAATTGACGTATGTCCCAGATTATTTTGCCGAAAATCTTTGGTTACAGTTTAGAAACTGTTTGAATATCGATGACGGCCCTGAGAAAGTCTCCCTGGAATGACATTCTGGAGAGTTTGGTCCAATTCGAGATAAATAACCTTAATCCTTTTTTCAGACTAAGAAAATCAGAATTTAAAATATTACGTTGGAGAGGAAAGTTTAAATTTATGTAAAAGCAGTATAAAACGCAAAAATGAGAGTAGGTATTACTTCTGATCAAATCAGCACTCTCTGGTGTTCCCATTACCTAGGCTATTCTTATTTCGCCATCCGCGCGGAGAACACATATCTTGGCCGGGGTTCGGCAAAACGACATTGAGGTAGTTGCCCCCGGTGTCGCCGCGTTCCATTACCGGCCCCTCGTTATCGGCCCGATATCAGCAGTCAGTCAAAACCGCTGGCTGTTAACTGTGCCGGTCGGAGCGTGGGACGGAGCTCTTCCGGCTAACGCCCCTACGATAGTGCTCCCGGTACGAGAACAGCAAACGCCCTCTCTCTCTCTCACTGCTTGACTTGGGTCGGCGAAGTGGCGGCGGCACATGTGGATCCGATGGGACAACGATGGGGAATTCGCAGGAATTTATTCGCCCAGGAAAAGAAAATTGTTTTCGAAAATGTTTTCATGTAGGATTGCGTAATAATAATGGCTGTGTTAGTTCCCGAAGGACACACGTAATAGTATGTGGAGGCGGCGGGGGACACATTGCATTCAATAATCCCTCCCACGTTAGTTCTCATTGCTGCGAGTAGTAAGTAGGCAGAGCGACTAAGGAAACTTATGGAAACAAATATGGGATCAGGCAAATATTATTAATCAAAGTTTTTACCACCGGTTGTAAGTTAGGTAGTAAAAGAACAAACGAAACAGTGTAGGTTGAAGATAGCAAGAAACATGGCATTTACGTCCGTTACTATCGAGGTTAATGATGCAATCAAAGAAAAAGGAAAGATATTTAAAAATGTCTCACCCTTAGTCACCTGTTTCGATCGCAGTCGCCCTCTTCAGGTACCTTTTTTAACTAACGTTTTTAAACTTGTTCTTGGACTAGGTTTCGAAATTGTGTTCCATTCCTGGAGGATCCACAATCTATTATAATGTCTTTCTCCTTTTATGCATAATTACATAAGTAACGGCTAGTAATATTAAGGAATTAAGGATCAGTGGTGTTCTAACAAAGATCGCAACAAACTATTGAAGGGTTACAATAACTGATAAATTCGATAGATAACACACCAGTTCATCAAATTGTTTCTACATTGTATTTTGCAGTAGTCCAAATAATACTCATAGTTTCCGT
Source organism: Lethocerus indicus (assembly GCA_019843655.1). Classification (NCBI taxonomy): domain Eukaryota; kingdom Metazoa; phylum Arthropoda; class Insecta; order Hemiptera; family Belostomatidae; genus Lethocerus; species Lethocerus indicus. The sequence continues at coordinate 17,407,680 of JACDQD010000008.1, forward strand.
ATTCTCACAATGTGGTCTATGAAAGGACGTATACTACATAAATATATCTAAATGCACATCGTTTTTTCGGATAAGTTCCTGAAATGGCTCGAGATTGATTGCTGGAGGATTGATTGTTCTGGACGGCATTACAAACGTTGATTTCCTAAACTCTTCTGCTTAAAGTCTACATACTGAAAGCTGAAGCTTCGAATCACTTCGAAGTCGGGAATATATTTGATTGTTCCCTGCTATATTCAATTGGGAATATAAAATGTGCCCCAATGACTGGTCCTGGTGTTAAGATTGCCCGAAAGATAGGAGATTGGTAATGGTTTCTGGGGCAGAGGAGGGAACGTGCTGGCTAAGGAGGCAGCTGTTGCTCAGATCCAGGTAAGAAATTCAGTTCGACAATAGGCCGCCTGAATAGGGGGACAAACTGGAACTCTGAATAGCGTATAATAGTAGAGCGGCCCCAGGGGGCTATTTCAAGAAAGCGAACTTCAATCAGATTCGAAGCACCTTTTTTTTACCGTAAGGACTAAGATCGGAAAGCGTATGGCTAGTATTTGAATGAAATGTGGAACGTTGAACTAACAACGATGGTGTTGTACTAACAAATTATTAGAAACTCGTCGAAAAATAGATTTCAATTAAAACAAGACACCTGTATCTTCTTGTTCCGTTGTGGGTCTGTAACTGTAGTAGTTATTAGATCGTGTCATGCCCAGGCTTCATAATTTTCATTCATACCGGCAAAACCACAAAGCAGTATCATCTGTTATGCTGTTGAAAGTGTTGAAATCGTACGAATTCACAATTTTTTATATTACGGTCATTTCACCGATTATTCAATGTACAATTTACTTGGCAGATATAGTTTCAATTTATTGTGAACTGGTTTACTTAATCCCCTACACATTGATTTATACGATAGCCCTATTAATTATGCGCGAAGACCAGTTACTTCTCGCTCTTTTGAAACTAGACCAGTACCAGTTTCTTATAACCATTAATCACTTTTGGAAGCCTTTTCTTTACCCCGCTAGATGGAGCGAAGGAGTACAAAGCCCGCTCCCAAAACAGTTTTATATGTACGGGGGACTAATGACTATTAAATCAATCCTCACTCTTTATTTAGATCTAGAAGAATCAATTTATTATATTATGTCTGCTAATAGTAGTGTAAATTTCTAACCTGAAAAAATGTTAAAGAATTGTGTTCACTGCTCCTTTCATGGGGGAGTGAACATGAGTGACGTACATGTACAAGGTGTTGAAGGACAATTTGCCAAGAGAGCGCCAGTAACATAAACGCCTCGTACCTTATGAAAACAAATTAATACAGTCGTATCCAGGTAAAAACGTCGAGACAAGTGAAACCGCAAAAATTAAATGGCCCACCGCGCTGCCCACTCCTTTTTTGCTTCCTCCGTGGCCTAAACTGGCCCTAATCGTTTGTAACTCGAGAAGGTGAAAACTGGTTTTATTATTACGCCAGTTTTCTTGATACATATGTATATATATATATATATATATATATATATATATATTGTTCTTTTTTTTGGGTGGAAGGAGTTTCAACCCGGTCGCGGCTAGTTGAACTCCGGGAGGTGACCGCAGAGGCGGCGCCATATGGCAGATAGCAGCCGCGTTTTTTGTACATATAAATATATGTACTACACTGAAACGCGTACTGGGCAGGGCTCTGTGTAGAGGCCAAAGAAGGAGCGCGGTATTTTATTTGCTCGGGGCCTCACGATGAAGCGAAGAAAACCCGGTTACAGTCTATTTTGGCGCTTTTAACGGCTGCAAATTTATACGCTGATAAATTGATATTTGACCAGGTTGACTCTGTTGTTCTAACAGTGAAATTCTAAATTAAAACAGCTAGGCGTATTAAAAACTAGTGCTTACTTTCATTCAGCTCAATTTCAGTTTCATCAACCTAATCAATGCACGTCATTGAACTGAAATTTCTGGGAAGAAGATTATTATTAAAAACAATATTGTTTATTCAGAAATTGGTACGTTTAGGTTTTATTCTTCTCAGAGTTGGCAAATCTTGTCGGAAACATCTGCACAGTCATGCAGACACATAAGAAGAAAACATTTTCTGCGACTTTGTTTTCACGATAATATCATTTTACGATAGCCGTATCAGAAAGGGAATCTAGATTTTTTTTCTTACGTTAACTTCCGGAGGGCAGCTGCCGACATCGGGACTCTTGTAAACAATGTGGACGGAAGTACCGATATTTGATCCGGGTCATCCCGCTAGAATCATACATAAGTGCCTTAAGTGGGTACAAAATTTTATTGAAACATCGTTCTTTGTAAATTTCAGTTTTTCAAGTTTGATATTATTCATGTGTTCTTGAACATCAATGCAAGTTTCAACTGTATAGAACATTATAATTAAATTTCACCCTCATTTTATTTTCACCCTCAGTAGTGTTATGCTGCAGTCAGCTACGAAGCTTATTAAAATTAACTGGGTTTTCAGTCCATCTGTAGTTCAGTGGAAATTGGACATAAAGTTATAATATTACTAAGTTTACTAAATAAATAATTCTTTATCCTATGAGCCTTATGACTTTTGAAATGAGCCTCTCTTCTAACAACATAAAATTAAAAAAGTGATTGGTACAGAAGTGCCTACCAAGGCCTATTGGGAAGTGTGACGCACATGAAAAACAGTGAAATATGCACAGTGAATATACTGGTTAAAAGTGAATATATAAGTGAATATTAAGTGAATATATATGTGAATATTAAGTGAATGTATAAGTGAATATATAAGTGAATATTATGTGAATATATAAGGGAATATATATTAAAGGTGTCAAAGGAACAACATTAGATATCCTCCACGATAGTAACTCTTCTCTATAGGTAAGTGTCTTAAAATATTATTTTTATCTTTTCTGTTATAATTTTGGTTTACAAAACATATACGATTTGCATTTCATGAACCGGGTCGAGTACATACTCCATGTACTCCTCTCAAAAAAGCTCCTTCATTTCGCTTTCATTTCAGTTCTGTCCTTGATTTATGTTTGAAGTACGTGACCCTATGAGAATTACGATGCGATACAATTATCAATTAAACAATTTATAAATAAAATCTGGATATAACAACGACATATATACATAGTTTAATTATTAGTTCAGATTGGAAGCAAACTACTTTTCTAAAGTAATCTCGAGAAGTGTTTCTGAAGTGTGTTAAGAATAGAATTAATTCTATGCCATAAAAGACTTTGGGGCAGCGTGTGACTCGACATTGTCGATCGTGGGACGGCGATGTTTATCGCAAGAGGATCGAAAGAGTCCGTCTTTCGGTCCAGATTTCGAAACAACCGGGTGGGAGGGGTGAGCCCCAGGCTTTCAACATATGCAGAGCCACCGATACATCAGAGGAGAGCGCGCTATTATTAAGCATCTGTCTCGTTTTAACGGCGATTGCTCTTATACTGTGTCGTCTCCTGTCGCTGTAGCTAAATTGGGGATATTTCCGGTATCAACATTCTCTGATCTCACAATTCGACTCTTTAGGAATACTTACTGTCCCTTGTATTCCAGGTCTCTGTAGCGAAAATTGTCCTTGAACATTCGTGGCTGTTATTAACATTCATTGTAGACCGATTCACCTGGCTCCAAAATAGGTCATTCGAGTTTCAGAAACGCCCCACCTGAGCACGGCGACGAATCCAGGGGTCGAAGTGTGCAAATCAGTTTCCCCTTTGACTCGCTCAAGCCCCGCGGGAATTTCAACCCATGAGAACGAAACGGCGGTGCACCACTGCTGTCGTGGCGGTGCGACTGTTGCCAGATGGCGGCGCGCGGCTGTCATTAGGCAGCAGGAAAACAGATTTCTGAGAACCTGGTCCCAGGTAGAGGAATAAGGTTCCGGTCTCGGCCGCAACAGCTCTGACAGATGCGCTTCCTCCGCCCCACAGCCTGCAGTCCAAACTGGAACATGGTGAACACGATTTTGAAAACCCAGTTCTCAAAATGGTCTATATCCTATCGGTATTACATTCGTTCTTGATGAATATGCCTGTTTTTCACTTTAATTACAAACGTAACGGAACAAAGAGACAGAACTTTAATATCATGTACCAATTTATGATTTTGGCAGGATATGATTTCATATTCCAGTTTATTCGCTCATTCATCCCGCGTCTGAATCTTATCGCATACAGCGTTTTCTGTATTCTTGTAGCTAAAATGTGGATCAAATTATTTTTTTTGTCTAAATCTGTCCTATCTCTTTATGCAGTCCGTCATAAAAATGAACAAATACGACATTATTTTGCCCCCAACAATATTACCAGTCTCTGTTCCCTAAATGATTGATCTCCATGATCAAAGAGCTGTGTGACTTTTCCCTGTCGTTTCTTGACATTGCTTTCATTCCTCGTTCCCAACAATCCGCAATTGAATGTTCGGAAACCAATTCGGTTCGTTCAACAAATCGCAGAATAAGATATCGGATCCTGTTGGATCCTCAACTGAAAAACGACCAACTGTGGCCGGCCGCAAATATTGACATCTGTTTACAGGCTATTAGCGGTAGTGCGGTCGCGCGAGCAAAAAACGACAGCTAGGACATCCCTTTATCTCGAATTTTAATTGGCACTCTCCTATTGAGAATGAGTAGGCAGAAACCAACCACTCGGCTTCAGTATGACTTTTCCCTTAAGTGTGACTTACAATTTTACACTCGGATGTCACAAAATATATTACAAATTAATATGAGATACAAGCTTTCTTAAATTAGACCCAAAATTCCCTCTCGAATGATATTGTCGTTTCTATTTCCTCATATGATTTTCACTTAATAAATTCAAAACAACACATTTTATTACTTTATAATGATAACCAGCAATTCATGCATTTCATTTTGACAAATTTTAATATCGACATAATGTTGTAATAAACTCAATGGTGGGTGAAAGAGCAAAATAACTAGTTCTCATTGTCCAGCACTAGCGATGGTGAAATGTTGAAACCGGTCTAGTCCCAAGGGGTGCTCCAACCTTATCACGCTCCTACAAATACGACAGGTCAAACAGAATCGAAAATAGAATAACCCTTAATGCCTGTAATATTTTTCACTTTGTGACACCTATCACATCAATGTGTAACAATATTTTTTCAATTTTGTAACTTGAGTACTATGCAGTTTACTGAACTAAGAAAAGCAAATAACTGGTAGAAGAACTACTATTAACGAACTACTATTAACGAAAACTACTATATCCCTGCATCGTAATTCGATGACGCAGAGGAAATCGGTCTAAGGATAAATCAGTTTGAGTCCAATTAAATTGGTATTCAAATGGAAGTTATGAGTTTTTTGTGCTTTTTGTGGTTTATGTGGTTTTTGTTTTCGACCGGCGAAATAGTCTTCGCTGACAGGGACCATTTACCATTTAGGTAAATGAAAACGGTAAAATGATTCGCGCGGTAAAACAAACGAAATTGAATTCTCTTCCTAATACATCATCCGTCGAATAAACGAGAGGGCGCCTCAGAAGCGGACCGGGATAAGTAACAGAACGGGCCTATATATTTAGGGAGCCTCTCATCTTCCGTCGAGAGTTTAATTGTGGAATTTAATGCTGCTTGTCGCTTCACGGGGCGACGACGGGGAGCCTGTTTGAAAGGCTTTGATCAAATTTGGCGCACCTTCCCTCCTCCACTCCCCCTAAACTCGCTTATAATTATAAATCAAACGAGCCTAACTCTTTAATGAGATATTCCCAGCGGGACCAAATTACAGCCCCCCCCCGCCGCTCCCTATTTAATGCGCTGGTCTTTCATTAAGTCCTACTTTGCGAATTGTCACTTCGTATTTTAAGTTGGTCGCCTTCCTATTTTCGGAATTCGTCTTCATTTTTTTTCTTGAGAAATTAAAGTTCCTTGGATTCTATCCGTCGTTATAAATCGATGTAAATCATGTGTGGCAAAAGGCGACATCTTATATGACGTGAATCTGAAGTCGCGTAATTTATATATAAGAGTGGATTAGTTCTTAATATCAAGGGAACGGGGCCCTTATAACCAATTTAAAGAAGATGCTATTCTGTACCTCTTTTCTTCTTCCACATTTTTGACATCTTATACAGGCATATCGTATCTCTCAGAGTGAACCCAGGTGGTCGCGCACAGATACGAAGGTAGCAGCACTTTTGAGGATTCAGTTATACGAGAATTTAGTTAAAGTAACACGAAATATATTTAAATTTGGTGTTTAAATAATAAATTTTGAGTCACCTTAAATTTATGCACCGGGGAATAAAGATCCTATGCACGGGGGGTGTATATAGATTGCAAAACATTTCACTGCATTACTTCCATTCTTGCATTACTGCAGTTGAATTCCTTGCTTCTGTAATATACAATAAAAATCGTTTTCCTAATTACTAAATATCGATAAGTCCGGTACCGGTGCTTGGAGAAGATCGTGAAAACGAGCAACGCAGAAGAGGCTACTCGCCAAGTTTTATTTGAATCGATTCAGAGTAAACTACAGTCATTTTTGGTATCAGAAGTATAACTAACTCTTAGTCCGGCGAATCCAACTGACGCGTAACGTTCAATTGCGGGATCAAGAGTCCTGAAGAGGCGGGGAGGACCCGGATTCGTGAAAGAAAATGATTAGCATTAGGATAAATCCCAGACGGACAGGAGAGCGAGCGGGGCAGATGTTTCCTGTTTGTGAGATACAATGGCCCCGTCGGAAGGATAATTTCGGCTTCTTTTTTTACAATGGGCCCTTCCACCAGGTAGGGCCGAGTGTGCGACCTCCGGAAAGGGCCCCGCCTCGCAGAATACTCATTGTAATCGGGAGAACTTCATACCTGTTGATTGTTGATTTATTTCTTCTCCTCTCTTTCGCTCTCGGGTTGGGTGGGTTCGACTGTTGCACATTTGTTGCCGTCCGGGGATATCGGATGTTGAGTGAGGCCCGGGTCGAAGGCCGATGGAAGAATAGGCGTGGAAGAATGGGGACATTTTGCCCCAGTTTCGAAAACTCATTGAAGTGCACCGGTTCAATAAACGCAACTTCGTTATATTTATTATGTCCTTTCAAATATGTTATATTTAATGTTTCTATTTTTCTCGTCTAATTCTGATACCCATTACTGATATCAAAACTACTCGTTTACCCTGTTTCTAATTTTTATATTAGAAACAATGACAATAACAAAGCCATTTAACTAGTTTCTACCGAAGTCGTATTTACTGTTAAAACGTCCTAAACTGTATCATTTTCCTGCGATAAGGTGCTGTCAATAAATAATTACAACTAATAAGACGATATAGGCAATTGGCAAATATCGGAATTCAATGCAATATTTCATGAGTTAGGGAGGTATCTACCCTACCCCCATACATGCAAAGAACTCCCAGTTCTGAATCATATTCAACATAAAGTCGGGCTTATTTTTGTATTATTACTGGATTTATTTTCTATATACATCAGGCCATTATATAACTGCCACTACCCTTTTAATAATATGTGTGGGGCCGGTATGAGAAACAATCGGATGGCGTATTATGTCGGAACTGGGACTTTTTTAACCCGTCGCGCTGTCGTCATCCTTGAGGGGTGGAGGGAGGGAGGGGGTTTAGCCCGACTAGTTCTCAGAGCCGCGAGGGTTGCTCTCACCCTCCGCTTGCCCAACGATCTTTTCTTCCCTGGATTGTGCAACAGTTCCGGATATTTTTTACTCCCCTTCCGGGCTCCCAACGGCCGCTGTTGGAAATTCTCACACTTCCCCGTCCCACGTCGATTCCCCCCTCATCCCCCTCCCCCCGGGGGTAGTTCTTCACCTTTATTCCGGTCGCGAATCGATTCGGGGTCACCGGAACAGACAGTTGAACGGGCGTTGGATAATGGATTTTGAAATTCGTAGATAATGTTCCCCATTACCCATTTGAATGTTATCAAATACACGACTGTACAACTGACATTTACAGAGGAATCATGTAATGAGGAATTTAATGTATGTATGTATGTAACGGTTAAAGACAAAATGGTTGCTGAAGACATAAAACTTTAAAATAAAGACATCGGAAGGTACTGAATTAACAACTGATTAACTTGTTTAGAATACCCATTATCCAAAGAAATTTACAGGATATATAATCAGTATATTTATGCAATAATTATTGATTGATCTTTTTATGCGTAATATCATTAATTTAATATTTGAGTTTTGAATTTATTCTGAAAACAATTTCCAGGCCAGGCAACTACGATATTACACGAATGAATGCTATGATTTTCATTCCTGTTAGGCACTTATTAATTTTAATTAATCGCGATCGGTATTTATATACCCATATTAGGTTTGTGCGTTTTGTCGCCGCATTGAAACCCGGCCATAATCCGGTAATTCCGCACCGTTTGCAATGAATACAAGTCAGCTAATCTACAAAGGGCTCTGTGGAGCGATCAGGCCGGATAGTTATTTTCATTCTGCGGGGCGATGGCGGTTGGGCGGGCGCGGGGTTTGGGGAGAAAATTTCTTGGTTCACTGATTAGTAAAACTGGATCTGTTGAGCCCGTTTATCGACAGCGGAACGGTCCCCCAGCTTTCACCGGTTATTCGGAACTTATCACCGAATACAATCGAGCGATAACTCCTAGGTTTCGGAGTGACAAGTGAAAAACCGTAGAACAATTTATACTCTTCACAGATTCGGGCTTCAATTTCCAGAATTTATTTATAAATTGAAATAATAACATTTCAGGAGGTTTTGTGCAACAATCTTTGATACAATTATACTGTAATTAGTGATGCGGGTTTGTGGTTTACGTTTTATATATATATATATATATATATATATATATATATATATATATATATATATATATATTGAATTGGACTCTTTTAAGCAACAAGAGGTATACGTTTTGGGCGAAGTTCAAGTGATAGGAGCGTTGGGGGGGGGGGAGGTTAGGTTAGTTGTGGGACGGCCGAAGAAAGGAGACAATCGGCTAATAAAACAGAGAATGAGCCGATCGGTTGGCGGCGTCTGCCCCTTTTGAAACGACGCTCCTTGTCACATTTGAGATCTCGTTAAGGCAGCACAAAAAACACTTTCCACCAGTTTTGCCTATAAATCTCCCCTCCGCTCTCGTCACAAAACGTTTGGAATTCAAGTTCAATGTTCGTCAAGGTTAACTACGTTTTGGACTGTGGTGGCATTTCACTTCTCTCCGGCGGGAGTGCTCTTTTATAGAAATTTCTTTAAAACCGAATTAAAACTCGAAAGGCGAGTAGAAGAGTGGAATGACTTCTTTAATGTTTTGAAAAATTACAATTTTTCACCCTATATAACTTCACTCACAAAGGATGTTCAATTCTCCAATTCCGTAGAATACGTAATTAACACAACATAACATTATAAACAAGAATAAGAGAGACATAATTTTGACTTAGACCTACACCAATTGTGAAGCAAAAGTAACGATTAAACACACTTTTGAAACATTAAATTAATTATTTCAAATGACGCGCATAAATTCTTTAAATATTAATTCACTCAATGATCATGTTACAGATCTAAAATTTGTATCGGCTTAGTACTATGTGCGTCTTTCTTAGCTTTCTGGTGTTGTGAAATTATTTCGGGTTACTAATTAAAATGCCAATCAATCATCAAGGGAACGATTACACGATCAGTTAAATTATATTGCAGTCATTTAATAGTGCGTGCTTTCAAATCGCTATGTGCAACCATTACTCTTACATTTAATACAATGAAATGTTCCTTTAATGATAAGTCTTCTATACTTAATTATTTATTCGGAAATTATGTAGACCTACTACAAGTGGTGGGTGTTAACACACCACTGTGGGCCTTTGGACCGTCCGTTTTTCAACCAGATTACCTTCAGAATTTGACACGCGTGGACCTTTCGAACCCAACTACATCGGACACTTATCGCACACATCGGAGATATTTGATTCAACAATTTAAAGCACATCATTGGAATTGGAGACTAGTGAAATTTTGCCAACAAACATTAACACGTATGAATACACGTTTTTACCGTATAGATCTACACGACGGGTACGATGAACAGTACATTAGGTGTATTTTAATTATAATTATAGGCAGTATTTATTTAATTATAATTTCGGTAATTGTAACCTTTAAAAGCTTACTGTGGCAATAATAATATCTTGTTAGTCTCAATTTACACTATTGAAAAATAAAAATATTATGTGCGTGAATTTCGCTTCTTTCTATATGTGTCTAAAAGTTTAGACTTAACTGAAATATTTAATTAAGGAATTAGTAAGTACTGACTCTGCTTCAGTACTTTTGAAAGAGTTACTCCATGTAAAAGTCACCGCTGTCAATCAAAACAGGCCGATTTGCAATGAAGAATAATGTCTTGAGATTCGGGACAACAAACTCTTCTTAGTGGGTTGTTCAGACTCGTGGACTTTAACTCTCCCAGTCTCTGTATAAACCTAGGAGTGTTGTAGTTTAAAAGCCTTTCATAAACATCTACAAAGGCCTCGATCAACAACCAGTTATAATAATATCCCTGTTCCTCCTTCACTCGGAGATACATTTAATTCCCGTTATTAAAGATATATACTACGAGTACTTTGCTGTGGCATAAATCTTACTTAATATCAGAATTCAGTTAATCTATCGTTTTCATAACGCGGCGGAAATTCGAGTGGTTTTGAAAAATAATGTACTCTCTCGTAATTCCGATTTGATCGGAACTGTTTAACCTGTTGATTTGATAATTTTACCTTGCTGCTAGGTACGGTTTTTAATAACGATGACTAACCGGGACAAAACTATCTATAACCTACATTCCAACTATTTGATGAGAACTAACAGCGTAGACATAATTTATCCCGCGGTTAAACAGTTAATATTCATCAGTCGTATTCAAGCTGAGTGCGTGATAACTATGCCAAGTATCTTAGTTGTCTGAGGGTGTTTCGCTACAAGAATGAGCCGAACATTATTTAAAATAGTAATACTTATTACTTTTATAAAAATTGGGTAGCCGATCGAAAAACGCTATCGTTTAGATAATGTAGGCTTGTTTAGGAAAAAACCGAAGCAATAGAATGAAAGGTAAGAACGGTAGGGGAAATGTTTATTCTTCTGGTTTTGGGTGTAATGCCGATGGGGGTTGGTGGGGCGGTGGGTCGGTGGGGGAGGTAGGGGTGCCGGTAGTGCACGTGGTGGCCGAGAGGTAACGCAGCCTGGGGGCCGAAAGGTGAACGAGGGTCCCGGTTGGGCCAATGGGAACGGCGGCTTCGTATTTTGGCGGGTCCCCCTCCACCGGGCCGATGTGGTGGGGGGCCGGAAGCTCCACCGTAAAGCACCGGCTCACCGCGTGGTTCCTCAGTCAGTCGCTGCCACCGGCTTCATCAGGCAACCCATAGACGACCGATAGAGATAGACGAAGAGTTTTTAGTTAACTAACACTCACACATATATATATTTACTTCTTACATATATAATACGTACACACTCCGATAGCCGCTACCGGACGTATATTTTTATACAGTGCTCTTATTACTTCGACGTAAAAAGTTTTTTGTCTACTGTTCTAACATTTCCCGCGGTTCGTATACCGAATTCTCCTCGGCCCGGTACTTTCGCCAAGTTCCCGACCACTCGAGTCTTTGATATCGCCCGACCGAATTCGATTTAAAAACTGAACAGTGATGCCGGCCAGTATGTTTTGCGACTTGGAGCCGAGCGGTTTCGAGGACCAACGTGCTCTACAGTTGGCGTTCGAACTGTCGATGTTGGGGCTTAGCGACCCTGTCGTAGGCATGACGCCTTCTTCCGGTTCCAATTCCGGTCTGACCTCCGCCTCGGTTTCCGAACCCGATACGCCGACCGTCACCTCGCTCCCGGCCAGTTTCATTGTCCCGGACGAAACTAGGAGCAAGAAGAGCCAGAACATGACCGAGTGCGTTCCTGTACCGAGTTCGGAGCACGTCGCTGAAATCGTCGGACGGCAAGGTAAGTGCGATCTTTTTATTATTATTCTATTTCTGATTGCCCCATTTCGATATTCCGTTGTCCCTTTCCGTTCGGTCCCCTACCTATATCGATCGATCGGACGGCCTCGCCCTCACCCGACCTCCATTCGTAATCGTCTCATGTACGCCTTTTATGTTACCAGCGATGGTATAGAAATTCCCGTCTCGTTTATGTTATCGCTACCTGAATTGTGACGCGATATTTTTCCTAACGATGAGCCGTAGATTACTACCGATTGGGTTTATGCTACAATCCATATTTCAAAGTATGGATATTGTAAAATTATAAATATCGTTTCAGGGGTGTGTTCGAATTACGAATAATAATGTTAGTTTTGTATTGTTACATTTAGTATTTGCCTTGTTCAATTCAACCTCATGAAAAACGCGATTCTTATCGGAAAGGGAATTTTCAATGTGAATCCATATAAAAATCTTATTACGGACCTAGAGTGAATTTTATCGGTTATGATATTTAACACAGGGGGGAGGGGTCTTATATTACAGTGTGTGTTGGATTTCATCAGTTCGTCGGAATAATGTTCTTCCTTTAAAACTGCGCGTTAAGATAAGCATTTTATTTAGCTGGAGGAGGCCAATGTTAGGCAGTTATCGCGTAATATTTTGGCGATTAATCGCTCGTATGCGAGTCTGTCAATAGCAGTTCTATTAATTTAATATTACTATCAGTTCGTGCAGAAGCTCGATGACAAGGTGGGTATTTTTCGGATCAAAGACCATGAACACGGATGGGGTATTTATTTAATATTTCGAGTCGAATTCAGTTGCCTTGCTTGTGGTTCTCACTGGATAAATAATAAACTCTAGCCCACTTTCTGCTTTGTGGAACTAGTGCTTATTCAAAGGGGACCGGAGAAGAATTGACCTTGGGTTTTAGTGGACCAGTCGGCTATGGTCTAGCGTGAGTCAGTGCTCTTTCTCTTTTTCGATTTCTTTCCCATCTTCCGATCACACGCATCTCCGATTTTCAGTATATTACTTGTAATTCCTGAGAAATGACTCACCGAATAATCCACAGGCTTTCACAGGCGGACTTCCAAAGCCGCAAGCGGTATCGTATCTCTTATCATATGGTTTAAAATTAAGGACATGGGGGAATCGTCCGTACTTTTTTTTTCGGTATAGCTCTCAGTGATTGGGTCGAATTATGCTACCTCCGTCTAGAACGATAATTGTGATGTCGAATTACCAGCGTATTTAATGGAACGTTTAATCGTATCCGATCTCTAGGGTTTGGGTAGTTCTGTGGAAGGCGGGTCTGGGCCGAGGCCGGCAGCTGGCCGGAAAGGCCCTGTTAGAGAGGGAGAACCACCTAGAAAAAAAAAACCCGACCGAGGGTTGAACCCCGTCATGTGTGCTTGCTACCCGCCGTCTACAGGCCCGACATATGGCATGGCCCGAACGCTCACACTCTCTCGCTCTCTAGTTTATTATAGGAGTATAGACCTATTCGGCCATTTTACAGCCCCGGTATTCTTCTTTTGAACCTTGCCGTTCTTTTAAACGGCATGCCTGAAAATCGGTGCCTGAACCACCCACCTGCTTCTCTCGGGCTAAGTCTTTCCCGAAGCGTAACTCCTATTTCTATATAGGAATGAGGTAATGTGAGGTGAAATGATCCATCATCTCTTAATAAGGAAAAATCGACTTCCGTGGATAGTTCCTTATATTCATTTAATTTATTCCAATTTCTAGTTACGATTTTCATCGTGATAATTCTGTTTCTAATTTTTTGGATGGAAATTCCTGACGACTTCTATTGCATAATTTTGTAGGAAATTGTCTTTATACTCTGATTGCGTTAAAAATTATGGAATTATATCTGTCGATGTATTTCTAAAAGCCTTGAACGATTCCAAAGGCCAAGATGTTACCACGATAACTGCAGAGGTAGCGTAATCCTGAGTGAAAGTCTTGCGTAATTTAAGTGTTACTGCCGGAGAGAAGAGAAAGAGTTTTAGAAGTAGAAGGAGCCCACCGACCAGTTACTCGACTGGTTGTAGTAACTACTATAGTCGAGAGAACACAATCGGCCTTCCTCTCTTTCTCTCCGAACTCTCTCTCGGCTTGTTCTCAAGGTCCTCGGAGCACAAGTTCATCTCTGTCTCGGTCTCTCACGCACTCCTCTCTCTCCCATTCACGCCGCCGCGCCGCATTCCGCCGGCTCCGCTCCGTCTTCTTCCTCCCCCTCCTCCGTTGATTTATCACACTAAGGTGTTTTCTCTCCACTTTTTCACACGGCTTCGTCTCTCCATTATCTCTTGTTTAACCTAGATTGTGCGTTTACCGAGAGTCCTTTTCCTTTTCCTCTTCTTCGTGGTCGTAGAGGCGGCTCCACCACCCACGGCCTTATCGCGAGCCGCCGGGAATCTCTCTGAAGGGCCGAGGTCTGTCGAAAGAGTGAGGCGGCTGATAAGAATTAAGCGAAACGGCGTATAAGGTGCTCGAGTGATGATTACGTCCTCAGTCCATTCTCCCAAAACGTCGTAATTTAGTAAATATTCCAAAGTAGAGTTCAAATAGTGCATGCAGCTAGGTTTTGTTGTCCACAGAGAAAGTATAAGGCGTTATAATAAAGCCCCTTTCTCCTACAGTTTCACAGATATTCCAGGAAATTTTATTATTCGAACTGCCATTGCATGTTTTCTGTATGTGTTTTATCGTATGTTTAGCATTTCCCTACTTCATTGCTCTGCCATATCATAATGATATAGTTTGGTTTTCTTCCGAAATGTTTTTCCCCGAACTCTTACAATAGTATTTCTAGTTGCCAGATCAGTTATACCGTGATCTGTCGAGTATGTTTGATCAAACTCACATTTTTCCTTATTTCGCACTTAAAATTCAGTCGGACGTATCGTAAAACAAAGACAATTTGTGTTCGGAACTAACTGTCGTACCGACAATAACTAACAGCGTTTTGCATCAGTCGATATATTGTTTCGTTGACAATTTTGTTTCTTTTTAAAAATGTACAGGACTCGATCGGGACTTGAGGATAAGACTCGTACGTAGGGTGAATATGTACGGTAACGTTGGGAGCGATGAAAGTGGCCCAGGGAGTTGTCTGCGGCCGGCCTCTGTATTCTGCCCGGCGTGCACCTGCCCGCTCCCAATTAACCCCGTCCTTATAACATTCCGGGTGGTTTTACCTGAGTGGCCACCTTTTCCCCTTGTTCCCACTTAGCGCCGACTTTTCGGACCCTAGAAAACAGACGGCCCTTTCTTCCCTGGTTCTCATGACGAATACTTACGTCCGAACGCTGGAGAAAACTTGGGGTTGGGACGCCCGGGTCGGTTACCGGCGGCGTTGTATGGTTTAACGTTGAAATACGTCCTAGAATGAATGTTAAGGAAATAGATTGATTGGAAGAGCTTCTTCCACTTATGGTTCGCCAATGGAATACATTGGTTAGTTTTGAATTAAAGGAAATGTGAATCATGTAATTGTGAATTGTACCTGCTCGAGTTAAATCTGTGATAGTATAGGTTGGCTTATCTGGCGCATCCGCGAACAAAGTATAAGTTCCATCTTTGCTTGTTATAAACTCGACCTTAAAATGTTTAATATTACGAAATAAACAACCACCATCACTTTACGGGCCAAAATGTCCACCTGGATCTTGTCGTATTTCAAATTTGATGTCCCTGAAGTTTTATCATCCTTTCCTGCACGAAAAAAAACTATAGGTAACCCAGAGATACCTTTCTAGTGTTTTTTCAAAGCATGTGCACGTCCCGTAGTATTGAAACCGGTTAATTATACTTTTTTCTGCACGCCCGATTCTGTTCTTATGACGACTCATGTTTTTATCTAGCATTTGTCTAATCATTTCTCAAATAGTCGTCAGCCCAACAGCCATTGGTTAAAACTGGTTAATATACTTAGAATTGAAGTATTAAGTGTTTTTTGGGTGGGGGTTTGGGTAATATATTCTGAGAAGGAGGAGGGTTATGGCCGTCTCGTTGTCTTCTCAGGAATACTTTTTGGATGCAGGTCCCGTTACTTCGGCTCTGTGGTGGATGTTAGGGTCGTAACTGAAGTAATAGTTTTCCTCGGGAGTTTTCATAGAAATAAACTATTTTGTAATAGTGGAACAATTTCTCTGTGGACATTGATGAGAAGAAATATTTTTCTAGAAAACTAATTCTTTTTCAAATTGTCGAGTGTTCTCCCTCCGGTAGTAAACTCAGTTTGGTACGGTAAGTTTTATTTTTTCGTTACAATTTTATCTGTAATTGACCCGATGTCGGTGAGAGTTTGCAGGAAGTGAATAGTTTAAAAGCTGTGATAAGATATAGCTTGAACCCGATTACATTTGAGGCGGTCGTTTATTTTTGTCGGCACATTTTGTCCGCACTATTCTTTATTCATTTTAATTTTCGTATTTCCTTGTTGTTGATCACGTTAAGTGTGTAGCATAGTGTGTTTTTAAATCTACCAGGTAAATTCTGCTTTACACGGGGGGGTACCCAACAATTTAGATTATTTCTCCTCTGTTTAAATCTATTATTTTTAGCGCCAGTATTCTTGTGTAATATCACCTTGTACGCAAATGCCGCCGGTCGATCAAGGCTATGCCGGTTTTGAGACAAATCTGAAACGGGCGGGTGCGCCGCGCCCACACCGCCGGAGCCAACACGAATATCGACCCACGCTCGGCGCTGGTTATTCGGACCAACAAGATATTCATATCGTTTGTCCCTATTTTAAGATATGCCGTTGTTTTGGTCCCACTATGTGCCCTCCTAGAAAACTGCTGCAGTGTAATATCACCGGGACTTCTGGTTAAACGACAGTTCTTGTCCATCCAGTTCTGAATCCAATCCCGTGGAGTACACGTTTAGAAACTACTGACTGTCTAGTTCCATCGATTTGAGATGAGCATAGTTTGGGTTTAGGGCCAATGTTCTAATCTATGTTCAAAATCAAACTATGCACCGGTGTTGGGAGGCTGGTTTAAAAGACAATTAGTTCTTTATGAAACCACAAAATGAATTCCATAATAACTCGATTCCAAATGTACGCATTCCTGCTTCATAGCGTGGATGCGTATTTCTAAAAGGTGAAGTTTTGATTTCGTTTGGGATATCTCTACCGTGTTGCTAAATAACTCGACGGACGTTCACACGATTCCATGACTATTATCTTGCTTCCTATTCGAGATTAAAAAAAACTTCTTACATTTTGGTCTGATAATATACATTTAGTCACGACCGTTTTTCCTTAAGCCTTTGGTTGTTGAGTTGAAATGGTAGAAGCACAACTGTTATAACGCCGCTTCGCTGTTTCCAGATTGAATTCAAACGTGTCGACCCGGGTTTGATTTCCGTTGGGGGGTAGGAAAATTTTCGTTTGTTTACTAACAGAGCAGACATTAAAAAAGGGGTAGTTCATACAAGAACTGTTGCAATAAAAATTAAGTTGTATCAAATTGTGAAGTTGTGAAAGTGGAACAGAACTCCATAAAGATATTATTTGAACGGTTATAATCTTCAGAAGGCATTGAAAACTATCGTTTTAAACTACCTACAGTAAGCTGAATTTGCCTCTATTGAGTGAAATACCTGAGGATTACAAAACCCTGGCTTTAAGTTGCAGGTCTCCTACTCGGTTGTTAAGAATAATACAATTCACACCGTTCCCTTGTAATCGGGGGTCGGGTACACTTGTCCCAGGGTCTCCACAATCTGTACCAAGTTGATGTCATTGTCGCCCCGCTATCGGGTTGCCCAGGTAAACTGTTCTCAGAAGTAACATGCCCGGGTTGTTAGTGCGCCGTTTGGGGCCGCCTTTATACCCGACCGGCAGAATGAAATAATGGGGATGTGTTGTAGGGTTGTAATAAAGGGGGTACTGGAGGGGTGTCGGCTTTCCCCCATGCCCATCGTTCCCGTTACTATGACAACCGTTATTCCAATTTCCCCATTGGGGTCCGGGCTTACAGTCTCCTCCCCTCCGCATCCCCGCCGCTGTTACTTCCTAATAATTACATCCCCCGTTTAGGGGTTCGTTTTGCAAGCGGGGAAATCTTTCTCCCCTTCATAACCGTTCGTTCCCATAGCGACAAAAGTTAGGTTTATGTTGCAGTAAAATCGCTTTAATTGCTCAGTAGGGTACTTGGTTTTAATCAATCCTTGTGGAATTAGAACAAAAGGTTCTCTTATGTTTATACTGATTTTTTTATAGCAAGGACAAACATTGGGATCATATTTTCTACGCCGATGGGGCCATCGTAATAACGAGGAATATCATTGAATGTGAAAAAAACCATCGTAGGAATTTTTCATGCATGATATAAAATTTCTAATGCAATTTTGCAGCCTAAAACGTCTCTCTAGCCATTGTGAGAGGTATTTAGTAAGTATTAGATACTCGGTTTGAGTGTTGGACGGCCACGTGGTGGTGCGATGGTGAAGTAAAAAGTATTGAGTGTAAACAGGAAGTGACGCGCTCTGGTGTTCAGCGACCGCTCAGAATCCCCATTTCCTCCTCCTATAGAAGTTTCTTGTCGTCCCCGGCTGAGTGTTATGAACTTTAACTTTGTACTAGATATAAACCGAGCACATAAATAGTTGTTTCATATAGCGCAACAAAAATTGCATCATAATGTCACAATTGAATAAATACGGAATCTGTATTGAAATATAGAAAATTCGATGGCCCGAATCTTATATTCGGCGATCAAGCGTACGATAGTCATTCAGCGTTTTTATGCCATCGTGGGTCGAGAGGACATCCTCGAGGGGACTGAATAGAACGGAAGTTGTCTGGGTGTACGATAACGCCGGAGAAGGTCCTTCTCCCGGTCCTCGGTGTCGGGTTCCTTCTCGCCGCCCGAGAGATATCCTCCGGGGGAGCACATGTCCCCATGTGGGACCATTGTGTTGAGTTGTGGAATAGACCACCAGTATTCCCCATTCCCCGGTGTCAGGGTCCCTAACAAACATGTGGCATCAATACACGCGTACTCCTCTGGACAAAAAAATTGAGGCGCATGGTTACTATAATAGTGTTGTACGTCGCCTGTGTTAAAGTTGTATACCCCGTCGCATTATAAAAGAAATTACAGACTGGTTACTCTAAACGATTAGGGAGTGACACAGCAATTCAACTTAGGCAAAGAGGATGCTTACACGTGTTGTACCTTGTAGCTGATATTTAAAAACGTTAATTACGATAAACAAATATGTTGCCTCCGACTACTTACAGATAGGATAAGGTGTCTACTATTTTGAGTTGTTGAATTTAATAAATAAATAAAAATTAGAATGGTAATTGAATCTGTATTGTTGGTGTATCGATTCGTTAGTTTATTTCAAAAGCTTGTAGCGTTATTATGTCACTGTATACTAAACGCTTCCGCATTAAAGCGGTTGGCTTTAGTCCAATAATGGACCGGTTTCTGTTCTCGATTCGTACAACCGAAATTCTCTGAAATGGCCAGGCCATTTGCAGATTACTACAGGCCTACCGGGCCGTGCGTTAGGAGTGAGAACAAGGAATAAATTTTAGAAATAATTCCGTGGTATAACATACATTTCCTCTATACGTGATCCAGTAATATCTTTAGTTGTTTTCCATAAATTTATTTTTTGTGAGTGCCGTTATAAGTAATCCATGTTTTGACAAAGGGATAAAATCCTTCTGTCATTCATCTTGCTCTCGCAGTTTCACCTCATTTCCTTAATCAACCTTGTAACAGTGTTTCCAAAGAAGTACTATTTGTTTTGTTTCCCCTTTTTCCAATTGTATTCTGTTGTTTTTATTTGCACGTTTATCTCAGATTTTCGTACCTTTTTTCGTCACGTCCCACCTCTGGGTACCGCCTGCCAGCGGGCTATAATTAGGGCTGGTGAACCCACTGACCTCGTATAAAGTCCCGACTACCGCGATCTGTGTCCTGTTTCGACCTTGTCGTATCGTGTTCTTTTTTTCTATTTGGACCGCCCGCGTTATTCGGGTTTAATTTGCATTAATTCTTTCTAATGGATATTTGACTCCCCTATTTACTCTTGACAACTATTTGTAACCGAGGTTTGTGAATCGTTTAGATACTGTTTTGTCAGTTTACTTATCCTTGCTAATGGCGGTTAAATCTGTTGTAAATAGATAACAAGAATGTAATAGTTTCTATTTGATGGTGTCCCGATGTGTGTCTAGTTTGTTCCACTGAATACAACTGGTTTGGTGCAATGTCATTGGGAGTACAAACGTTGGCCCCAGCAATGAGCCAGACCCCTTGTTTAACAACCACACCTCTCTAATAGCCGCCTATTAACTATAGACGGATGTTACTGTCCGAAAGCTCCTCCGTACTTAGTGTCTGGTCGTTTTACCAGACACATTACATCAGGGTAGTCAACCGAATAGATATATTTGTTCATTCAGGTATAGTAATTCCAACATCTAGTACTATTTCCTAACTTGATGTCGCCCAGGGAGGTTGCAGTCCTGAATGTCCCATCGTAGATGGTTTCCCCTTTCTTCCGTGGTCACAGCTAAGGAAAGCATTCCTCATGGCCCATTGAAAGTTCCTTGAACTTTAAGTGAAACACACTCGGGCAGATATTTTATTTCCAGGTTTGTGTTAGGTCTGGTATTCGGCCAGTCATACTTGTGTAATTGTTTCGATTTGACGTGTTCAAATTATCATCATCTCTGGAAGTATTGTTCGGCATGAAAATGAAGTATGTAAGTGTAAGCGTCGGCCCAGTTAAAGTGAACATAGCTGGCTCTCTTCAATGCCCAGAGAATAGGAGAGGCCGTGTGTTGAGTTGGCCGGCCCCCGCCCGTCTCTGCCAAAATGTCACCGACCTGCCTGCCTGCCCCGTCTTCTTCAATGCTCGTCCGCTCCGTTTCCCACTTTTAATTGCACCCACTGTCCAACGGGCATGCAGATTCAGGGGGCGTGGTACAACCTATTTTGACATATGTCGTTATGCAGTCCCCAATAAATTTGGACTTGGGTAACTCTCTTCATTTTGCAGATCGTTATTTTTACACTAAATGTAATCCTGCAACAATGCGGTGCTCTCAATTTAATTTCACCACGATTTATAACGTTGATTTGTCGAACGAAAAATACCCGATATGAACCCTGTACATTTCTCACAGTCACTCCATTCTTCGAAACGAAGGGTGGTGGTTGGGTGGGGGGGGAAGAGAAAAGAACTTGCTGATTCGAATGTTTCTGATTCTGTTTGACAGAGCTGAGCTCGGCACTTGCCTTGTATAAATGGTCCGACAGTCCGACGCCGGCGTAGCTGAGCAGACACGTAACCAAAGTGGAAGTTATAAATCGGGTGGCCCATTGTTGGAAACCGTTATTGGTATACGTTATTGGATTCGGTAAAATGGTATTAAACATGTAAATAGGGACCCCTCCACTCGGAATAAACGTGAAAATATGAACTACCTTAGAGTCGAGCACACATCTCTATTACTATATTCCTTATTTTCCTCGCACACTTAAATTGACGGCTGGGCGTAAGATCCCAAAATGAAGTTTATTCGAGTTAACTAGTTCCAAAAATATTTTTATTGTCCCGCATCGGTTGTAAATAGTTTACATTTGGAATGGTCAATTTGTTTGCCGGATTTATTTAGTCATTTTTCCCGTATTCCCATCTTCCCAAAAACAGTAATATTTAACTATTTCTTTAAATGAAATGTCTAGCAGTAACAATGCTTCGATTGTAAGAGGGGTATCGTGACTGAACGAGTACTTTAATTTGCCCCAACGTTATCCCTCCATATCGTTATCAGTAGTGAACGTTTATTCAGCCGCTTCAACGACTGCAGACAAAAATTTATTCGTGGTATATTCATACCTTCATCCTGTTGTCATTTATTATTTATCTATAAAAATGTGAAATTTTAAATTGCAATGGGTACAATTGTTTCCTAAAAGTATTAGTAACCGCAGCCGTCAAAATTAGTTAATTTCAAGACATATCTTGTAGAAATAAATTAGGCCATGTTGTGCTTCCCTATTGCCAAACGTGTCCGTCTGTAATAATGAAGCTTCAATTGACCTAAAATTAAATATCCTAAAATGAAAGTGTGTGTAAATCGAATTGGAATCTTGCTTATGGGTTAGGTTCAGGGCCATTAACTAATCTCACGACTTTACGGGGTTATTTCTTTCCTGAGTAACTGTTCCTTTGATCCGTTTGTCGGAATCCGTTTGTTGTTTCTAGCAAGTGTTGGTATAAAAAAGAAAGAAAAACAGAAACAAAACTCCCCAATGGCGTTGTTTATCACGCCAGGAAAACCTTCGCCCGCCTGGCTCGGCCTTGGGAGAGCCGGTAGTAGCTTTTCTTGGGGCGTGGGCGCGTCCCTTAATATATTTTGGTTGCCCACGACCGTAATATTTAAGCGCGTCCTCGTGTATCCATAGGAAAGAGATCGTCTAGTTTCAGATTTTCTGTGGTTTATATACCCGGGAGAGTTAATCCAATTGGGCAGAATGTACGTCGAGAAGTGATTTGGTGACGGATAAAATCTGTGTGAAAATGCGGCAAAATTACGGCAGCAATAACCTATTAAATCATCGGTGAATGCACGGCCGGGCCGAGGACATTGGCCGAGCTTGCGGCGTGCAAGATGGCCGCCACCTAGACCATATTTGTCATTAAGATTATTATTATTTTTCAAGGCATTATTTCTTTCTTCTACCATAATAAGAGTAGCAAATTCTTAGGGCAGAAAAAAAAGATATGCATAATTTTCAAATGAATATCTGATTTTTTTGTTGTAAGCTAGTATACACGTCTTCGGATGCTCCTGCGAATCTTCCTTAATGTGAAAAATGTTGTTGGGCTACCGGAAGAGTCTCTCTCTTGTCAGGTGAATTTCACCATGGATTAAACTAGAAGCGGTTCTTCAAACTGATTAACGGCGTTGTATATAAAAGTCATTGGCTAGTTCGCCGGCAGTGAGGAATGGTGTGGATTGTTAGCCTTGAGACGGGGCAGTCCCCCTTGGCCGACCCTCGGGCTCTCTAACTTCGGGTCGTCGTCATCCGCGGTCGAGGAATCCTTTCACTATTCTATGGTGACATCATCCCCGCGGTCCCCCCGGCGAATAACTTTCCGAACTTCCATTACGGCGCCCGGAGTAATTAATTGTCGCATGTTTGGCAGAAGTAGTGGCCGGCACAATGTTTTTCTGGACTCAAGAGAAGTGTGGGAGATGTAGGATTGGAGTCGTCGGCCGCTTTGAAATGCGGCTTAAGAATTTCACACATGTTCTTGTTACAGTGTCTTACTCAAAGTTCAATACTGTTTATCGTCTCGAATGTAAGGGTGTTACAAATTTGTTTCCACTCGCGATTTGTCGATTAATCAATGTAGTGTGTGGGCGTGCATATCGGAACACCCATTTGGATTTTAGATGTGATTATAGGTCACTCAAATAAAGCATTTGATTGTGGTTGGTAACACTTCCGTATACTAGCAGTATATTACTACTGAAATCCCCCTCTAGACACGTATAGGAACAATAGTTTCACTTTGTGTGAGGTTGTAACTTTTGTCGGCAAGATATAAATGTATGCCTCTATAAATTATTAAGGTAGAACATTGAATAAAGGCGGTAACTTATAATAATCGGGTAGATGTATAAGATATAGATATAGAGGCAGTGAGGGAGTGGGCTGTGTCGGGTTCACTCTCCGCTGTTGAACTGAACTGTAGCGGTGAGTGGCCGAGAGCCCCTAGATGGATAGACTATATAGACTGCCCTCGCTCTCTGCTCTACGGTGAGTGACTCAATGGCACCCAAGGTTATTGTTCGTAGCTGGATCGAGCGGGCGCTGAAGGTTAACTCGGCCGGGGGGCTCTTCCTCCCCGCTTCGGCTCTATCTGCCCTGTACATCTTCTCTTCCTCCCCCCTGTACATCTTCACTACTGGAGTTACACCACGTTTTTTAATTACTCGAAGGTCTTCGATCCTTTGACCAGCAGAATATGTTTCTCAGAAAGGCTTATCAGCATTTTTATATAATAATTTATAGCATGAATTATCTTTAGCCGAACGAAAAAATCGATAAAATAACGAAGTAATATAAAATTAATACAAAATAATACATTCCAGTTGTTGTCGGGACTAATGAAAAAATTAAACTAGTTATCAGTTTACGTTCGAGTAAAGCCTCCTAGTGATGAACCGTTTATTAGTGTGGCGCGTTTTCGTTGGCTGGTTTCGCTGGCTACCGATGGAAGTCTGCGTGTACTATTGTTAGCCGTTGTGCATTGCGTGTGTGTATTTTTATATATAGAACGAGCGTACGCTCACACGCCCACTGCTGTAGTGTGAAGACATCTGCCTGGAAATTTATTTTAGATTTATATTTTATGTAGAAATAGTTTTCCTTAAATCACCGAGTCAACGAGTTATTCTTTTCTGATGTAGGATGATGTAGCATTTATTTGTAAAAAGACAAAGAATATAATTTTACTTTCGCATTTTACTTTGATGCTGTCAATATGTGTCTCAGCAATAAATGCTATATTCATAATTGTTATTGGTTGGTTCAGATTCGCCTTTGTATAAAACCGGGTTAGAAAAACATTTTGTCCGTTGGTGATGTGTGACACTTTTGTTATGACCTCGTGTTTTTGCGTCATTTTGAACGAAAACAGTACCAAAAAACACCGAGAAGGGACACAGGGAAACATGTGAATACTATTAATAGTAATGAAGATAGTGCCAGCGTTCATTGGCCGCCGTTTTAGACCACCAGACGGAGAGAGAGAGAGAGAGAGTGTGAGCACGCATCTAGTCAATGGGTTTTATTAGGAAATGCTGTTTGAGGAGCATTGCGCTCACCCCGCTCGTTATCATCACCCTTTTCTCTCTCTATCGTAATCTCTCCCTCGGTATCTCCTCTCGATCGTCGAACAGTCTATGCGTACCTTTCTACTACTCTAGGCCCTCACCTGTTCATTCTTATTCGTATTACAGGACCTTTTCGTTCCTCCATATTCTACTCCATCCGTTCGTCGCTGCCATTTTTCGTCGCCCTTTCGAAACTTATTTTACTTCCACCCCATTATATCTCTCTTTCTCTCACCCCATCCAGGACCGACCCGCCCTCTTATCGATCTGCCGTTTTGAGCAGCGCCCCAGCTCCCCTCCTGTCCGTGGTCCTCCAGTTCTTAACCCTCCCCCATGTGTTGGTGCTGCGCCTGTTCGCCTTCTCCCCCTCCCTAATATACCACGGTGAATCAATACCACCCCGGTTGCTGCCTCACCTTTCGACCGCTATAAAGGTGGTTACGACGTGTTGTGGTCTCCTTATGACTTTTTTTATTGCCTTACAAAATGTATTGGGACTTTTGGCTGTGTAATTTGGTTTATTAAAGTATTGTAATTTCTGGTAGCGTTCATATGGAAACAGTTTAGCTAGATTAAATAAGAAATTACTGATCAACATTTCATTCGTCAGAAATGGGTTAATTCGTCGAATGGTCGGAATCGATTGATTAATTGATTCAGAAGTTGGGGAACGTTTTAATCTAGTTATTGATAATTAATTTTTAGTGATTAAATGAAAGCAAGATTAATTACTTTTTTACTTAGGGCCTTTTCTCCTTACATTTTTGTTGGGAAATGGAGGTCACCCTAAGCCTTGTGTTAATCAATAATGCAGTTTCTCCCTCTCCCATTGGCACATTTCCTTTGCCACATCCCGCATTGCACCATCATAAGGCGCCGCCGCCTTAGCTCTAATTGAAAGAAATATTACCATTCCGTGCGGCCAGGTAGGGTCCTGAAAACTTGTGCCGGGTGTTGTATGGAAAATATATGGAACATTAATTAGCACTCGTCCTGTTGGTTAATTTTATCTACATTTGTAGCATGTTTTCGTATCACATTGTAATTGTGGTCATGATATATTTAGACCTGGAGAGGAGGTGTACTTAGTCTGAGGCTTAGGTCTGCGCTTTGGGAAAACCGGCTTTTAGAAGTAAATAAAAAAATGCCTAGAAGGCGGCGCTGTATCAGCGGCCGACCGATAAGAAAGTGTTTGGAGGGGAGGGTGAAGCCCCGTGGAGTGTGAGTTTGCCCCAGATTGTGTGCTCGTCACCCTAGAGCAGCCGCAGCAAGGTTATTCCTCGGTGTATTTATAACTCTTAGAACCAACGCTATACAGACTACACTCACTGTGGGCGGCCCGAGTTCCATCTTAATCTACGACTACGGTTATAGGATGTTCGTGCTCATCGGCGTTTCTTTCTCGTTAACCGAGCCTAGGCTAACATACAGAAATAGTATTTCCTTGCCATATAGTTATGTATGTAACTAAAGTATATTAGGCTTCCATGTCGGCAATAAGATGGTACAATTTACATTAGATGAGAGGAACCTCTCCATTCTGTAGGAGAGGAAATTAAAACAAAACTTCAAATCATTTCTCTCTAAAGTGTAAATTGTGTATTTTAACACTTAAGTTGAAGATATACTAGTTCTGTTGAATATTATACCTGGATATTTTCGTCGGTGAGGCTCCCCCGGCAAGCTCTCAACTAATTTATACTGATAAAACCACTCTATTCCAGTTTCCCCGCTTGTTTTTTGACTATAGTGCGTCATTTCTCAACCCGTCCACACTCAAAATCTCTCGTCGCAGTTTAATACGCATTTATTTATTTCATAATTTGCTTTTTACGTTACTTTATATAACGTTGAATCTGCAGTGCATTTCCCCGTAGTTATCTGAACGTGAAAAGCGTTATTAATTTCTTCAGGAGTTGTAAATCGTTGTATGTCAAAGATCTGGTGTCAGGTTGAGGGAGACAGGTTAACTGAACACTGAGCCCTGTAGAATGATATAGTTTGAGCGGGTGTTGTGGTCCCCTATGGGCCGCTGTTGCTTCCTGTGTCCTCGATTCTGTTCACGCCCAATTAAGTGTACACCGAGGTGTCGTCCATAGCCCCGCTTTGTCTTACTCTCCATCGGTCCATTTCCATCTAGTATCTCTTGCAAAGGGACTTTGCTTACTACTTTGGTTGAACCTGCATGCGCCATAGATAAATGAACGGTTGTTCTGGTGCAGGAATAAATCATCAGTATTCGTGGACATCTTGTAAACGAAACCAGAATTTATAGGAATTATTAATATATAATATAATACAAGGCACTCATAATATTGGTATCATTTTGAGGCTCGAAATTACTCGAATGGGAAGTATCTTGAGGCAAGATTATATACCTATACACTTTAGTTCTAGTCCAGTCTAACTCCTGGAAGAGTTCGTGACCGTCGTTGGGGAGGGAACGAGCTGGGAGTAGTAGCAGGATGTCCTTGGAAGAGTTGGGACAAGTGTGGCTTTCTCTATCTCTCTCCCGCTCTCTCTACTTCTCTTCCCCAGTATCAGTATCTGTGGTTCCCTCTCTCGCTCCCTCTCCAGGAATAGCTCGGGAACCCGGCCAGCCGCAGACGGGGAGAGAGAAAGAGAGAGCGTCAGAGAAAGAGAGAGGGACAGAAAGAGATGCATACCATGCCCTCACTTCCCCTCCAGCCATCCTCTCAACACCTCTCGTCTCTTTCTCTTTCTCTCTGTCTTTTTCTTCTCCTTCTTCACTGTTTGTCCTCGTCCACCTACCCATATTAGGGCTCATCTCCTATACGACCACTTATTCTTGAGCGTTGAATATTGGAAGTCAACAAACTTCCATTTCACATTTGCCATTTGCCTCCGACCGGTTTCGGATTTACTTTCTGTCAAGTAATTTCTGTTTAGGGTAATTGTTACGAATGCTATTTGATCAGAACCTCAAAGGAGACTGTTGATTGGAAATCTGTTGTCAGTCATTGTCAGAAACAATATGTACGATGCTTTCGTTGATGCATTTCTTTGTCATATTACGGTTCTGTAATTCTCTCTTATGTCTAGAAACGGGCACGGAGAATAGTCGATACAATTTTATCGAAACAAACAGAAGAATTCAGTTTGGTACCGATTCACATTAATTCCCTACATCAAACTATTTAACCGATTGTATTCAGTGAATATTTAGACATGAAAACTAACCTTTGCATGCTTGATATTTGAATTTTCGATCCAGGGTGGTTTTGGAACACATTAGTCGCGTTTTTTGGGTTCGTGTTAGTCGGACAGAACTTTGGACGGTGGCTGTTCTTCATTGGGTCAGGGTACCTCTCTTTCAGAACTAGCTCAAAATTGGGCCTTTGAAGAACCCCCGCAATTTTGTAGTTTTTTTGGCGATGGGAGGGGGTGGGCAAGGAGGTACCTCCCTAACAAGGCACTTTCGCCCCGGGCCTCAAAAACTCTGGTTCTTATACCTGAGAAACAGCCAGGAGTTTTGGCAACCCAAGGCCGAACGTCCCACCTTTTAGTTATTATTCGGTTTCGATACGGCTTCGTCAGAAAGTGGCGGTAGTTAAGAAAATCAATGAAACCTCATGCAAGAAAGTATGTTAGAGGGGCGGAAATATAACCTTTGAATTTTGTCATTATCATTGTTATCGTCCCCCGATAAGTTGTTGGATAGATGGAAGATGGCCCCCAGTGATCAGTTAGATCGGTTAGAAGGGAAGGGGGGTGCTGAGGGCGGCGTAGCTGGGGCCGGCTGGCATTGACTGTGTCGGCGGCCCCTCTAGACTGTCGGTACAGGTTCAAGGCTCTTGAGCAGTGGAAACCTTCGGCCGACTGGCCATTTCGTCACGCTTCCTTCCCTGCCTAAAACGCTTTTATATTTTTCCCGTTTCTCTCTTCGTTCCATCTCTCGTTCTATTCGACGCCACATTAACTATTTCTGTTTCCAGATCGAATATTGAAATTCTGCGTTATCTCGTTTCGTAGATTTGCTCGGGGCCTGCTTCTGTTCGATTCTTGTCGCAGTTCACGTATCGTTTTCGCGTAACGTTGCGCAAGTAGGCAATACTTTCAGACCATTCCAGATGTAAAATAGCCTTCAAAATGACCCCGAATTCTTTAATTGGTTTTTTAATTTGGCTGGATTTTTTTCTGTATTTCTGTAACGCACATTGAGCTAGGTCGCGGTTCACCGATGGGGCGTGTGAATTGCGCGACTTGTTCCCAAGTTGCTCCAACATGTTCAACGGTTTATGTGAGGTCGGTTGTGTTGTAGGTGGCATTAGCCGTGGCAAGGTCAGCATACCATTCCCACACTCTCCAGTCCATCGTCCCTCCGGCCCCTAGTGCCGCAGGGACTAGTCCGTAGTTATTCAGAGCAGTGGCGATAAATTTGGTTTCTCGTTAATTAGCGCATTATTCCATTGATAATAAAGCCTCACAAATATGCAGATATAATCTATATTTATTATATTTTCTAAATATCGCCGTATAGAGATAGTCATCGCGTTTGTTGATTTAACAAATCATTTAATTTAATTTATGTGTAGGGGGGGTTCGGTATTTGTAGTAACGGGTTCGATATTAAACTGCAGGAGAAAAATGTTCAAGTGTTCCCAAAATTATAGCAACCATTTAAAGTAGCCGACTATTTTTAATGTGGTTATTATTGAAGTTGTTGGAATGTCAAAAAACAATATTTGATTAGAATAATTGATCATTTACATAGTTTAATTCGTTCATTTAACCGGTATTAATAATATATATATATATATATATATATATATATATATATATATATATAAGTTGAAAGACCGTGACCAAGGTGAAGTTGGGATCTGAAGGACGAACGACGTTCGTTCTGGCGGGAGGCGCAGCGGTGGCCAGTTCCCCTTCTTGCGCAATCCAGTACAATTGTTTTTGGTCGTCTGATTTTTTTTTTACCCAGACATTCCGAACCGGCCTCTTTCGTGGATAGGTTCTGCTTAATAATAGAAGGGAAAATTATTGTCTGAGTTCGGGCGTGTAACTTGAAGCCGCCGTGGACATTGTAAGCGGGCATCTTACCGTCCTCAAACACCCACATATCATTCAAAAAGGTCTTCTCAATGGGCGACACCCTCCCCCGGTTCCTTTTACTAATTCCATGATTGAAGGTCCCCTTCCTCCTAGGATTATCCGTACATTTACCTTTTATCGTATCGTATCTCAATATCAACTGAAGTATATACACATTTCATCCAATTAGTACATTACTGACAATACTGTTTTGTTCCAGGCTGCAAAATCAAGTCACTTCGTGCGAAGACGAACACGTATATTAAGACACCGGTGAGGGGCGAGGAACCGGTGTTCGTGGTGACCGGTCGGAAGGAGGACGTGGCCAAGGCTAAGAGAGAGATCCTGTCGGCCGCCGACCATTTCTCACAGATCAGAGCATCGCGCAAGAACAACCTGGGCTCGCTGTCTCCTCCCGGGCCGCCGACCAACGTCCCCGGCCAGGTCACGATACAGGTACGAGTACCTTACCGCGTGGTCGGCCTTGTGGTAGGTCCCAAGGGAGCCACCATTAAGCGTATACAGCACCAGACCCACACCTACATAGTGACGCCCTCAAGGGACAAGGAACCCGTGTTCGAGGTGACGGGACTCCCTGAACACGTGGAGGCCGCCAGAAGGGATATCGAGGCTCACATAGCTCTCAGGACGGGTACGGGCCTTCTGAACACAACTAATTCTATCATGGACGAAGCGTGTCCCGAACTACTGGCCTCTCTTTGCAAGACCGGCCTCGGCGGATTGTTCAACTACGTGGACGCTCTCCCCTCTCAAACGGAGAATCCCTTAGGCGGGTTTTCATCGGCCTTCTCCGCGGCCAGTTCCGGATGCAGTTCGGCCTCCTCTAGTTCGTCCAATTCCGGTGGGACCGGTGGCCTAGGCGACATAGGTTCCATTTGGAGCATGTCCTTAGATAGGGACGAGGGTATCGGCGATTCGCCTTCTTTCGAGACAGCCACGGCCTCCTCGAGTATCTGGTCGTTCCCGACCGTGACAAGGCCCTCTCCCCCGACTTCGACCTCTCCCGCCGAGTCTGTGACCGGTGGCAAGCGGGAGTGCATAGTGTGCTCTGAGCGCGAGGTGACCGCCGCCCTCGTCCCCTGCGGCCACAACCTGTTCTGCATGGAGTGCGGCGAGAGGATGCGCGACGCTCCAAACCCGACTTGCCCCGTCTGCAAACTCAAAGTGTGCGGAGCCATCCGTATCCTCTCCTAAGTCGTCCGGCCCTCGCACACTGCCGCCTTTCTTTCTTCCTCCAACTACCCCCTCCTCTATTCGACCCCGAACCCACCCCACGACACCCCCCGGATAAACACTCCTCCGGAACGCCGCAGACCTCATATTATACCTCATTCTTGTCGAACAATAGTTAAATAGTTTTCAGTTTCTTAGCTGTGAAATACGAGAGAGAGAGTGAAAGAGAGAGAGAGAGAGTGAGAGAGAGAGATTGAGATATACTTTTAATCAGCCAAAGAGAAAGAAAGGTCCTCCTTACCGTGGCCAGTTCACCAATTTATAGCGTGGAGTTTATGTATACAACGAAAGTAAATTATTGTATATTTTTATGTTAAATCTTTTTACGTTGTTTTTTAGTTTTTATATAATATTAGCGCGAGAGATCGTTTTCCTATTTTTTTACTCGTTTCGGTGATCTCGAATTTTTCTCGGACATTTGTGCTCGAATAATCCTATTTTTGGAAAAACGAGACCGCGCGACGGTGGCGCTGGTGGTGGTGGTGGCCGCCGCCGCAACCCTCTCCTAGTTCCGTAACCCCTTCCTTTATATTTAATATCCGTTTAGAGAGAGAATACCAAGTTCCATTTACACGACAGACATAAATTATACGGTCATATTTGGAGAGTCATTCGAAATCTCGGTTTCTAGTATTTTTGTGTATTGTCGTTAATTTGGTGTGATTGTAGATTTTTATATGATTCAGCACGTGTGACAAGAAGGGCTTCCTTTTCCTGGGTTAGCCCTTCGTGTATGTACTACTGTAATACTACTTATAAACTACATTATTCCGAGGGCAGACGGTATTCGTTTCGGTAGCCGGTGGATCGACCGCGCTAGGTAGATATATAAATATAAATAAAGATTATATATATTATATATATAACAGATGCCCAGTCTATGTAACGCGTAACAATCTTTTTATACTCTATGTACGTGTGCTAATGCTCCAAACAAAAAATCAACCATTCCTTGTTGACTACTAGACTGCGGTAGGTATAGAGAGAATAATGAAACATATCCCAATATATTGTTACAAACTGTTGATGTTTCTGTTTTTTATAATGTTCTTTTCATTGTGATATAGCCATAAGTTATTGATAAATAATGGTAGACGACTTTTTAATATTAGTGATATATATAATTCTCTTGGGATCCGTGGTCTTGCGGTTTAGCAAAGCTTTTTCTAGCAATTGTACTTATTGTGTGTATACGCTGCTAGGATTTGAGTGTCGTGGCTTTTATTAGTATTTAGTACCTGTATATTTTATGTTGTTAAATGGTAGTTTTATATATAACGAGACGATGCTCAATCAGACAATGTGGCGTTACAGTACTGTCTTAAACCGCCGGTCGATTCGCCGAGCTAACCGAAATCTTACCCAACAATACTGTCCTCGATAAATTTACTTATATTTAAAAAAAATTTAAAAAAAAAAGAAAAACAGATGAATATTTTTTCCAGTATTTGTTTACTTTTATATAAAAGATTGATAATTATTGATAATATTATAAATGTTCTAAGATATTTGTGTTTCTACTATTTTAGTGTTGTGTAATTTGTATAATAATGGAACCTGCCACGCCCTCGGGCTAAGAAGTTACGTTAGTTAATTTTGTTTTAAAGTAAATTAAAAAAAAAGAATTTTTGAAAAATAATAAATGTATATTTTTTGTTGTCTTCTATTTTAAGTAGCGTTATGATGAAAAAAAAATTAGTGTTCACTTTTTACTATCGGTGATTCTTATATTGTTTTTTACTTTTGAGTCTTTGTGAAAGTTTTCGTACATTTATTTTTATATAAATATATATGTATATCACATAGTTGACCGACCTGTTTTAAAGTTTGTTCAGAGGAGGGGTGGGCGATAGTGAAGCGCGATCACTAGCGGTGATTGACTAGCGGTTAATTAGGCAGCCTCACTAGGCTGGTCTCTCACTATATAGAAGTCGGTTCGCTAGCAACTTAATCTCTCTATGTCGTCAATCTTTCCTCCCCACCCGACTCGACTTTGAACACGCTTTAAAGGAAAAAAAAGGTTATATAGTTTTAGTTAAACTGTTGATATTTAGATTTTGTTTTCGAATCTCCTTTATTATTCTAGTGTTTTTATAGTTGCCACTATATTAATAATTATATTGAAAATATTATATCCGGTGGAAATTAAGCATTTCTTTACCCACCAATGCACAATTGTAAACAAGAGTATTAGTAAGAATATAAATGGTATAGCGTTCTTTTCTATTTTATTATAACTCTATTATATTTATAAATATATATATTACGAATATACTATAAATTATAAATATATATATTGTAGCTATAATGAAAAAAGAAAGTATTTAGAGACATGAGAGTTATTTTTTATGTTAGTATGCTCAATAATGAAGGAAAGGCACAGCTACCAAAGTGTTTCCAAGTTTATCAGTCTATGGTCTTCCCCCACGAAGAAAACCTATCTAGCCGCCTAATAACGTATGCCGTTTCATTTTCGTCTCTGAATAATCCCCCTCCTCCCGTAATTAAAAGCAGTGTGATGATTTGTATTACAATCGGCTGTTGCGCGCACATTCTTCTCTACTGAAGAAGCAATTTTTTTTCCATTTTACTGTTAACAATATTCAAGTGTGTATAGTCGTTTCAAGTAGTTTTCTTTCCTCCAGTTTCTCTGAAAAATCTTTTAAGAACCGTTCTGTTTTTTACAACTCTGCAGTAACGAGATCTGTGTCCCCCACCCCCGCTAAGAGATTATCGCTTGCGAAGAGTATTCTGAGTATTCCGTTTATTTTATTTTTTTATTTTAGTTTTCCCTATTTAATGTGATTATATATCAACTTTGGAGGTATTTTATATTTTGTTGTACAAGAATATATCTCTGTTTGTTTAATTGTTGGCGTGTTATTATTATTATTATTATTATTATTATATATCGCAAAATATTTGTGGAAATTAGATGTTTTTTTTCTTCACTTCTCTTTTGTCTTACTATTTAAATTATTGTATTATCCGAGAATAGTAATATTAAATAACGTACCGTAATGAAGTAACGGATACTGCCGAACTGGAAGGAAGCCGGTGGAGCTGTCTTAGCTAGCTTTCGACTGATAGATTAATAATAATGTGTCAACATTTTTTTAGGATTGTTAAATTTAATCTTATATAAATATATATATATATACATATGTGTAAGAAATGATTAAAAAAAATAGGTTCAGGCCTAATTATATATTATTAATATATTTAAATAAATATATATCTAGATAAACTGTGGAATGTATCTTTGCCTGAGTTTCCCCTAAAGGGGGACACAGGGCTTCAGGACAGAACATAAAAGAGAACGTTACAGTTTACAAAAAATACTTTAAACATAATTTAATTAGTGTTTATATATATATGAGAAAAAATTAATAGGTAAATATGTTAGTCGGGGACGTATTGTTTGCAGTAATAAAATCACCTTGTGGAGACACAAGTGCCTAAAGCAATAAGTAGTGTGAACAAAGCTAACAATGCGTTCCTGAACACAGAGTTTTTTTGTATCGTTGAATTGAGAAACTGCTCACCCGATATTATATTGAAATTAAAAATTTAAAAAAAGTGAAAAGAAATCATCAAAATATATAAGTTTTATTACAAATTACAAAAAAATACAAATAAATCTTTTCTTATTTATCATACAATGATGTGTGATTGCGTGCGTGTGCTCTCTCCTGCCTGTGTATTTTGCGAAAAAGATCATTCGACTGCAGTTGTGTTTTTGTAATATTTATCCCGTATATTTTTTAAATAATTGTATTAAATATATAAAGAAGAGTAATAATTTGACAATCAGTTATTAATAAAAGTATATATTTGACATATATAGCTGAGTCAGGTTGGTGAATTAAACTGAGAAAAATTAATATATATAAATTTCAAAAGGAAATCCTGTAATATGATATCTGTCAAACAGGGGTCAAATGATCAAACCACGCAAAATATGCAATATATAATCTGCCTTTTGCCATAACAATGTGTTACACCCCATTGTCCCCCCTACCGTCATATCTCTCTGTATAAACTGTATATATAATTCATCTTGACTCTGTTTTTTCGATATTCTAGATATCAGCAAATGATTTATGCCTGCCCAAGAAAAAACTGGTTAATGTTAACGATTCAAATTAATAATTTCATATCAAGAAAACTTTGAAACAAAAGGGTGTGTGAGGAATAAGTGACTACAGCTGTGTACTGCAGTTTGAACGTAGTAGTTTTTATGTATAAATTTTCAGAATTTTACTTAGGCTTGAATTGTTATCAGACATATAAAGAGAAAAAAGACATAATTTATCGTCTACTGTTTTCTATTTGAGTTAGCTCAAAATATCCCAAATTTTAAAATATAAAAGTATAATTTATATCTTTGAACGAATTGCAGAATTATATATGTATAAAAGACATTTTAAAAAGAGCAAATAATATATGAGAAATGGTGCATAATTTAGAAGCTTTTTCATATGACTGTAAATAGTTATTTTATGATATTGTTAGGTATCAAACTTTAAAAACAAAAAAAAATCTAAACAAAATAACGTTGTACAAATATACAGAATCAAATAAGGATAATGCACACTAATATAATCATGAAAACAAAAGGTGATAAATGTTGGTTCTGTTTTGCGCTGCTAATTGACTGATTGTATGAAAGTGACAAAAATATATTCGAATGCGTTTTCACGTTATATTTTGCCCTTGTATTTAAAACGATTTGGCATACTTTTACTATCCTGTAATTGTCTTGTGATTAGGTTTAAAGGACTGTAACATCTTTTTTTGCCTTTTTTACTTTGTATGTAACCTTTCTTTATACGTTATACAACGTGGTTTACATCCGTAGTGGGCCGATTATACTTTTCAGAACTATTCCCTGTAGTGTCTGGCACATTATTACAGATTTTCTCTGTACGCTCTTATTATATATAACGGAACTGGAATTGAAAACATTTTAGAATCAATTTTCCAGGTTTTTTGTGTCACAGGAAATAAAGGTTTAAAATACAGTCCTAGCTGAAATTGGCTCTAAGTCTGCTCTCCCGATAGTGCCAAAATGCTTCTAAAATGCCGGTTAACACCCCAGATTACTGATAAAAAAAACACTAAAATTGCTCAAACCATAACAATAATCCTCCTCAAGACTTCATGACACTCTTAGCGTAAAAAATTATTTGTTTATTAAATGTTAATTATTAAATGGTGCAAATCTTATATTATCTTTATATGAAAAAACATAATATCATAATTGTAGATCATACTCGTTTTCCAAATTATTCGCTTCTCTTTTTAAGTAGGTTGTAGCGGAAATTCTATTCATAGCACTTCTTGTTGAATTTTCAGTGAAGCTAATTGTAATACTAATACTAATAATAATAATAATAATATTATAATAATAATAATTAAAAAAATAATAGCAGAGTTCCTTAGCATGTGGAGGTTTTAATGATCTTTATGTACTAAATTGTTGCGTGTTTCTACACTTTTCTACAATGGGGAATCAGTAGTTCATTATTCATTTTTAGAAACTTTCCTTTGCATAAAATTTTGAAAAATGTCGATAAAAAATTATTGTGTACCTTGGATGAGACAGTGGAGCCATGCTTGCTGCCAGTGTTTCACACAAAAACACAACACATACACAAACACTGTTATATTGCCATTTAAAAAAAGTAAAATACTAACCATTCGTAATGGATTGAAACGAAAAAAATAAAAATAGCTACAAAAATTTTATAACAAAAGTGTATCCTTATTGCTAACGTAAATGTATATTTTTGATAAATTATTTATGAAATTTATCTAGTCATTCGTAAATATCTCTCTTGAATGAACCAATAAGTGTTTAGGAAAAAAACAAAAAAATAAAAACAGTATTTCCAAGCATAGCTCTACTAAATTAAATTAAATGTATGCCCGTGGCTGGCATATAGGTATTGACATAGCAATCAAACACCAATATATAAACTGAGGTTTAGTATTAGTCCTTATTAATGGAGGCACTGACCTAACGTTTAAAAGCTAGGGACTGGGTTCTTGCTGTGCCCTCTCTTAATTGAAATTTCCAAGAGCCAAACTGAACATAATCAAAGTGATTTATGAATTTGGACTTAGACTTTTGTTATAATCCCACTAGCTTCCCATTGTGTTCTGCATAATTATATATAAAGTATATTATATGAAGCGAATATGAATATATATTATATAGATAACCGTGTGTATGTACATTTTGCAATATTCACCAATAGCTATTTTAGAATAAAGGGTATTTTATACGTAACATATTGTATTTTGGTACTATATTAAACAATATGGATTATTTATTTTACAAATATTATAATAATAAAAAAACAGTATTTTATCCAAGTAAAAAATGTTTAAAGTGTTTGATATTCTAATCAGAGTAAATGTACTTTTAATTTTGTACAACACCCCCTCACTTATTGCCACTCACTTCATGTTAACCAGTATTGGAGTTTATATTGATAAAAATGAACAAAAACATTTGAGTCGTTTTATATAATAATGATAATGGTTTGTACTTAATATAGATAATAATAGTCTATATGTTTTATTACTATATGAATGTTTTGTTTGTAATATCTTGCAGATTATATATTAATATATGTTTTTTTCACTACATATGTCGAATAAATATAATATGGTTTTTATCTAGAAAATATAAAAATTGTATTTGTAATGCAACTGTGTTTGTTTGTTTATTTTCATCCTAATCCTCCGTCTCTTGAACTCGCCTTCAACAAGTCTAGTTACAATATTAACTACTTCTAAACTCCTTTCTTCAAGCTAATGCTGTAATAACAGTAATACTTTTGTTTTGGCAATTTGAGATCTTTCCTTATTATTATATTGTGTAAGTATTTTTGGATTTATTTAAGCTGACAAAGTTATAATTTGAAGCTTAATTTTTTGTATTCTTTGTTACTTCTCCTTTGGGCTTATGGACTTGAGAGCTCTAAGTGTTGTTAAGAACATAATCTATTGGGTTTTTGCTCTTGTATAGTCTAAAAAGAGGGGGGGAAAAGTGGAGTTTAAGTGAAAAAAATAATTATCCCAACTCCAATCAAGAACATATTTTCAGTCAAAAATTAAAGATGTGTAAAGGTTTTTGATTTGCATTTTATGTGTCGGATTATATTCATTTAATTCTTGAGTAACGATGGTTACTCTATACTTTTAACACAACTTAAAAATCCCCCTCCCTTGCCTCAATATTGATGCTCCACAGTTTGGTAAAACCAAATATTTTAAAAAAACCATAGAAGCAAGCGCCCTGAAAACCATCGCGTTGATCGAACAAAACTATATACATAGTACATTAAATTGCCTACTATGATAGCATTTCAAGACAAAGTTCTGCCTGAAATAGTCCAACAACATGTCCAGGCTAATCAGAGTTACAATGAACTTATCTTAGGATCTCAGGAGACTTAGTAGCCTGCGCCATATTATCGATCCTGTCGAGTATAAAGATATTTTAATTACTCAATTAGAAAGTTAGATAGTCGGGTTCGGTTTGCACTGCAGACCTTTTATCAGGGGTAATCTCGGGAATGATTTAAACTTATGCTCCGAAGCATCGAACGTTCAGGACAAAACCTTTGTTAACAATCGAAAATAATGCAATGGCTTACTACGTTTAAAATGATATAACTTAGAGTTTATAAACGTCACCGCTCACGAGTGGCGAAAGATATAGATAGATATGTCAACAGAAAACAGTGGAAGGAGTCAGTGATAATATTCCGACACCTAGTCAAACTTTCTGTAACTATTTTAAAACAATAGTTATTATCGTAGTATTTTTTAAAGTTGTAGGTTTTCTGGAATATATCGAAAATTAATCAGTAAACAAATGTATTCTGTAATTCAGTTTCGTTGTACAATTCACTAGTTGAATATAACTTGGGTTAATATGTCGTTCATCTTCATAGCCTTTAAAATACCCATTTATTGTCCCTTTTGGAGTCGTTGTTAGTTTCGGAACCCTTGATAGTCCTGATCCTGTTGTTCTGAATTGCTGCGGACGCATTCTGGACTGCATTGTAAGGAGGGCTTCAAATCTCTGCGCCGTTTTTGCGGTCTGACAGAGGCGAGCAGAGAAGGAGAATGAGGAGGAGGCCGGCTGGCTTTGCCCTGCCCCCGTGTATTAATAGCCTCCCCCCGACTGACCCCTGCCGGCATTTAGACGTCTTCCTCGTCATTCCTCTCGGTCGGGCTCGCCTATTTTGACTGAATATACCGACTACCCAGCACGACTCGTCTCAACACCTGTCCCGCGTTCCCTGATATATACGACTGCATCAATCATGACAGATTAGTAAATTTGATCATTTATAAAGTAGACTGAAATGGTTCTTCAACCTAAACTGGACAAACAGTTCTAACCGATAACAACGATCTGATAAAATAAAATTAATATAAAATTAATTCTTACCACAACTATTTAGAGTAGTAGTAGTAGTAAGGGATATGACCATAGGTGCTGGCATATACCACGCCGCGGAATTTGTGGAAGATTAACCGTATTATATGATAAGTATACTCTTTATAATTATTTAATATATCCATTTGTCACATAATGTATAAGCTGGGTAGACTGAGGGGGGGACCTCACTCTTCTTCTGAATGGTTCTGGTGTACAGAAGAATGCGGCGACTTATTTACGGGAGCTCCAAAAAATTTATAGGATGGCTCCTTCGTGGCCTGTTGTACGGTCACCGCCGGCTCGAAATGCGTTTGGCAGTAAAAGCGGCGGCTTACACGACTGACCGGGGGTGTGACTCATAGGCCGAGAATTCTCGGCAACCCGTGTGGGATTGGGGGGGGGGAGTCGAGGGCACTCGTTCCTCCGGAGCGTTCCCGCACCTTTTTTAAAATCCCGCACTCTTCCGATCCTGTTTTGGTTTTATCAGAAGATAATGGCCGGCGCGCCGCGAGGTAGCTGAGCCGGCCAATTAATATCAGTCACACCGAGATCCTCGACCGCCGCTGGGCAAGCGCGCCGAGCGCCAAATAAATGGATAGTCCCTTCGAAAGAATTAATCCGAGTATAAATTAAACGCTTAGAGTACGCGTAATTACTGCACAGCATCTACCGATTACAGTAAAAAATGTCGCAAAAGGGAACGCTTACAATAACAAATTTAGTAATATAGTTTAGAATTTGAAACAGTATGTAGTCTCCAGAATTTCTTAGTCGTCAGGAAACATTTGTCAGGGAATTATTTAAAGTTTTCATTAAAGTGTCCAAGATGTGTGAGGGTCTATAATTAATTAATTCCTTTTTAATTTAATGACGGACTAAATGTAACAAAGCCCGCAGGGATGTCAGTATGTGCGCTGACATTTGGGATTAGCAACCCCACGTACCCGAGCTACACAAATACAGCACGCACACACACACACACACACACACACACACACACACGCACACGCATCACACAGACACAAAGACATCTACATACTCACACACACATGCACCCTAGGGTAACCGTCCCTAGGAAGTTCTGCGGGGAAGTCGAGGCACAAGACTAGAGATTAGCCGCTACAGTCGTCCGCTGTGCTCACCACTGTGCCCTACAATAATTATGATGTATTTATTTTAATTTACTTTTATATATGTAAATGAACAAACAAACAGATTCAAGACAAATTCTGTATGTGCAGAATGAACTATAGTGCCGGTCACAAAATCGACAGCTCACTTTGAACGTAGCTAATAATAGATGTTTCCCGGGACATTACGAATGCCTCTAAAAGCGTCGCCACTGGAACATTTCTGTTTGTTGAAGCTTCTTAGACCGCCTAGTATTATAATCACTATTTAGTATTATACTTTATTCAATAATTTATCGATTATTCGTTTGGATTTATATTCAACGATAAATCCGTGCTCATCCAAATGCTAGCTTACCCCACCCTTCGCATTCAATGGAGATACGGTCCTGTCTCAGCTCGGTCGGATATAATCCTAAGATAGTATCGGGCACGTGCAAAGGGTGGCATTGAGGACTGAACCCATTTCAAAGGCACGGCCCTATTGCCTTGAAGGGTTATTTGTTCCTATTGACCCGAAACATGCGAGGTCTGTAATGATTCTTCTGAAGGGGCAGGGTTTGGATTATGGGCACTTCGGTTCGCTTCCTCAACAGGAATATATTCCGCTGAAAGAGAAAAGTAAATTCACATTTCCTATTTCTCCTTGAAGCGTTTTTTTGTTAGTCAGTAGGTCAGAACTGATGGAATG
Organism: Lethocerus indicus; assembly: GCA_019843655.1. NCBI lineage: Eukaryota > Metazoa > Arthropoda > Insecta > Hemiptera > Belostomatidae > Lethocerus > Lethocerus indicus. The sequence goes on from JACDQD010000008.1 coordinate 17,449,183, forward strand.
AGTTTTACAGTTGCCTATAATTAGATCAATCTCATAATAAGAAATGGCGGATAAAAACCTTTGCATTAAGTTCAGATTTGCATTAAAACACTATAATGATAAACGCCAATAGTGATAAGCCTCGATGATAAACTATGAGCATTCAGCGAATATATGAGCATCATTTTGGAAAATATGAAATACAAATACATATATTAGTTTTAACAATATGAAATGTTCCTGCTAAAAAAAGGAGTACTAGAGAGAATCTGTTACTAATGACTCCATCGAACCATCGAAGTGGTTCGAACCATCTTTTTAACTGTTCCTCAGCTGACCGGTCACTACTCTTGCCAATCACCGATCTCTTGGCGCGTGCGGTCTCCAATGGGCGATGATAAAAAATGCTGGAGAATCCGTCGGAAATAAGAAAAAAGCAGGCAACAATCTACGGTTTAAGTGGTGCCTATCAGTGGAATGGACTAATCGTTTCTGCTGAAACGAAGCTTTCTGGGTCTATCTCGGAATCTTCTCTGTCAGAGTGGTGTGTCATTCTCCGTAAAAATGACGGGGACAAAACAATATACAGTTTGAAGCTACTCTGTAACCACTCCAGTCGCTTTTTCCGAATGATTCGGAAAATAGACCTTATAACTCTTTCCAGTTGAAAAGGAAGAGTACTACTATTTAGTTGGTCTGTAAATAGATCAAATGTTAATGTTTATTTACTAATAAAACGTAGAGTTCACCCAACTACAGTTTTTTGCAACCGACAAGTGGGGGGCTTCGCAATTTGTTCACGTTGCGGACGCTAGTCAACTGGCTGCAACAATAACACAACACCAACTGGTAGAGCGTTTCGTGTAGAAACAATTAAGATAAACTTTCTCCGACACCTCGGCGGGGCGTGATCTGGGCTCGGCTCGTTAGTGCGGCGGCCGGGATTCCAGTCGCGTCCCTCAGAGCGACTCTCACCTGTTAAGCCCTCCGTGAGATTTTTCGACAAAGAGGCGGGAGCCGGCCGGGATTGCCGGGAAGACGCCTCATTCCCATTCCAAGCCAGGTTCCGCATTCCTTCGGGACGCGGGGAATTAACCCCCTGCGAAATTAAGGTTGTGCTTTCCTTGAATTTGTATCGCACACGGAATTGGGATTTCCGGAGCATCATTGGTGATGTCGACAGTTACCCGATCTTAAATCTCAGAAAATGTAAAGGAATTTTTATTTTAATAGCACCTGACAAAAATTTAATAACTATTTCAAAAAATAGTTCTTAATTGTAATGAAAGTGATCGTAATAAATTCTATTTATTTTTACGAGTTGTCTTCTTTTCTAGATATTTATTATTATAGAGCCTATAATAAAAGCTCCTTTTTTCGAAATTACTCTTCAATGAATTATTTATTGGTTGTTGAGGTAAAATGTGCTGGTATGTGCACTGTGCAGGTACTGCTCTGACAATGCTATTCACCGCTATTTACAGAATTATGGTTGTTCCTCTCGAGTCTTCGGCCTCTCGGGTGAGGTGGCCAGGTATTGAGGATACAAGTGGGTCGGGATATAAATTCTGTTACCTGAGTGGAAGTAAGAGAAAGCATGCCGAAGAGAAAAACTACAGTAAAACTGAAAAACGTTTTGGTTTGTAATACTTTATACTGTCTGTATAATGACGGAAATGGGAGGATTGGGATCGCGGTGTCACTGAAATTGTCGGGTGTCTATTAATAGGTCCAGTCGAAGGGATTTTAGGTATTTATCTTTTTGCCATTGCCAGGAACATTCTGACGGTAATCTAGCGAGGTACTTACAGACCTGATGAAACTGCTTAACGCGATTATAGAGAACACAAAAACCTGTTAATTCGGACTGTGAATATTGTTTAAGGAGGGTGGAGAGGGGGGCCCGGGGCCGGGGGTCACTCACCATTTGATTGGCGTCTATTGGGCGGTCCCCCTCGCAGTTCAACTCTTCCACTTTATTAATCGTAGACGCGTCAGACGGTCTTAACGACAGATGGGCGTGCGGGGGAATAAGAAGAAGTAGGCGGGCGGGGAGTGGGCCAGGTGGTGTCCGTTATTAAGAAGTGGCGGTTGGGGCACGTGCCCCAACAAGCTCTCGGCCGCTACCCCGGCAGCACAAGTCGCCTCACAGAAAACCGCCATTGTCCTCCTCGCCCCCGTGTCGTAATCCGACTTCTTAGTCCACCCTGCCCTGTTGCGCTTCCACCCCTTAAAACTGATCGGACCTCCGAAGAATGGAACATCTGCTGTATTCTGTTGTATTCAACCGGTCCCGGCCCTGCCTTTCACGACTAATCGGAAGTGATAGGGGAAAGATTAGGGAGGAAATTTAAGTTGTTCCTTCTGAATAAACGTACCGTACTTTTCTATATTCTAAATTCTAATCTACACACCAATAGTACTACACTAGTAAAACGTGTGTTAATGGATTGCTGTATCAGTGGGTGCATACTGTGATAAGTTAAGTAAAGGGCTTGAGAAAACTGGCGAAGAACGTCTTTAACTCAAGAAAGTTGTTTACAGCAGCTTAGAAAAATCGGAAGGATATAATCACAATCATCTTTCGATTCAGGGTATCAACCTTCTTGTCAAGATCCAGTTCTAAGCGTGAGGGACACACTAGTTATTTTTTCTGTTTTGTACTTCCTAAATAGTTCTGAGATGATGTCACTTATTCAGTGAAGAATCCGGCGACCGAGAACCGGCCCGTATCAACCGGCCGGCCATTTCCAGCCGCCAGTTATCCAATTGCTGCTCTAATAATACCATTTACGGATCATAAAGTTCAATTCATCTCCGATCTTTTGACTCGGTAAATTCGTCCCGGTGTCAATTTGTTTGGACAACTGGACAACAACAAAACACGCGGAATATTTTCGTTCGTTATCCATCTCTCTCCGTTCTAAAAGCTAATTGACACATATATAAAAACAAAAATGGATAAGAAACTTGATTGGAATGCATAATTTTGTTCTCCTATACATTACGTGCCAGGACTCTGCCAGTGCCTCCCCCTTATTCTAACCTACCTATATTTTTTGAAATACACAGCCATTTAATATACATACTTATATATTTTGCATACATAGTTGTTTCATGTTTGTTATATTTAATATGGTGTAACTGTATTTCACAATCGCAGGATTGATTTTTCGACGGATTTCCACACGACAGTTGGGTGACGGAAAATTAAGTAAAATCTAACTGTGTTCGCCTTGGCGATGAAAACCAATGATTTATTCCTTTGACCTTTTGAATGAAATTATTATTTTGATTTATTAGTTAAGTTTATAGAAGTTTAGTGAATATGCGTCATAATTACGTTAATATGGCAATCAGCCAGCGGTTACATTCCACGCTGAGAGAGTCCCTCGATTTTCTCAACGACCTATAATTGGTTTTGTAGTTTTTCCGCCTTGATAGTTATTTTTAAGAAACAATGAATGAACCAAACGGCGTTGAGAGTGGGCGTTTATGACGCACCGATTCGGAATCAATTCGCAATGTCTTACAACATAATTTATGATTCATGGTCGATTTACAAGGAGACCGTCAAGGTGGTAATACTATTATACCACTTAAATATCTTTAATCTTACACGTATTAATATTATATATTTGGCTCTCTTTATCAGTCAGGTCTGCGCCGTAACGCATCTCCCCGCCATGATTTATCCGCTCCCGTCTCTCTCATTCACGACCCCTGGGATATGACTCGATAATAAGGCGTTCAATCCTTCCTACTTCAATCTCCCGTTCGGTCCTCCGGTTTACATTATTTCATGAAAGTGCCCAACCGATCGATCAGCGGCATTCTTTCCGTCCGACGGTGACGCTGAAAAATGAAGGGCGCGGAGGTGAAGTTGAAATTCTTCCCCAAGAAAGAGTCCTGTGTAATTGTGTAATGAAATGGCGCGCAGAGTTGTATAAAGCTGTCAACAATATCGAGCCAGTCATTCCGCACCCTGCAGAATTATTCCGCAAGCCATTGTATAGAAGCTTGTGGAATTCATGTTGCGGTTATAAACCTGCGGCCGTCTTAATCTGAGTAGCACTCATCAAACTCGTAATTCTTGCAGTGATCCTGCGGATTTTTTTCTATTTTCAATAGTCGACATAGCTCTTGTGTATATAATAAGTAATTAAAATTTAAAAAATCACTGAACCCCCCCCCCGACAGAAATGCATTCTACACATTTTATTTCGGTTGTCATATATTTGATATTATTATATTCATGTTATCATATTACGATCTCGGTGACAATCTTTTATCTCGTGACAGACATAAGAAAACATTTCAGAATAATGGGATATATTTCTGTCCGTACATTTGGATCCTATAGTGATATAATCTTATTCTTTCAGCCTATTTTATATTGTTTTAGATTGATACCAAAATAATGGTTCTAATCATTTACGTGTTGTCTGTCTATGACTTCACCTGAAATATACATATTTGAGAAAGTCTGCTGTTTAATTCCATTGAGTCCTATCCTTTTTTTTTGGAGCGGTTGGGTTGATTCCATACAAAATTAAGTTACTGGGCCAAATTCTTGGGACCACCTTATGAGTAGTCTGGAATGTTTAGTGCGTGCCTCTTCGGGCTTTACCGATTCGTAGGAAGTTCCTTTTGCATTCCCAAATCTTCTTGGGAAGAGAATAATAATAAATGCACGGTAATAAATATCACAAAATTAATATCACAGGTCTGCTGATATAGTAAACTCTACAATCATAAAATACTGAACTGGTATTAAAGTACCAAAAGGATTAAAAATTCAATAAATGTCTAAGGGTAGAAATTTTGGGCCCAAACACTGAAATTCTTCGCAAATGAAAATGCATATTCTTTTACAAGTTCAAGATTAAACCATATCCCTTTTATCATTTTATGAATGATCGATTGTTGTCACACAATACTGTGTTGACGCATATGAAAGTTAAGTATTGAATATTGAACGAATTCCTTGGTCAATTTCGGTTCGAAGGGAATTATATTTAGGATGAGTGTCTCAAGTTCAATATAATTGATGGCCTAAGGTCATATTATATCAAAGTTTGTAATCCTAGTACTATATCAAAGTTGTATTCTAGGAGGGCCAGTCAGTTATGTTGACCGAAGTGCAAAAAAAGAGGTTTAGTCTGTGGCCCCTTTCGCAACAGTCCCTAGCCGATTATTCGCAGAGGTCTGATCGAACTAGCGGTAAACAAAGCAAGAAGAAGAGCTTGGTTCCTCTAAAAATAGGCCCGGGTCCTTCATCTCGATAGTTCTTTTCTTATTGTTGGCGGAAAGTAAGTGGTTTCAACGATTTCAGGAGCGTTTCGTACTTCGGGCCTTGAATTGACTTTCTCAAATAATGAAGGAGCGCTATTATACAGGCTATTTGGCCTGGGTATCAGTGATATCCGATTATTGAAATGACACTAACTCGAGTAACGCGTTTCAATGACATATATTTATGAAAGCTTTTACATGCAACACTGTAACAGTTGTAACCGAATCAAAATCAAAGTGTTAAGAAGGACGGACAAATAATCAAATGGCAGTATTCTTTCACAACTGTAATTTCAGATGTTTCTTTTTAAAAAGAAACATTCTAATACATTTAAATCAGACAGATACCTAAAATATAATAGACAGTTCGGAAGACAACTAGGAGCAGGAGAGTAAATACCCGAATTGGGGTATTTGGGTATTAGTTGGGGAGGCGTGCAAGCCACTGAAGTGTACCCGCTGTGCAGCTTAGCGGGTATCGGTTACACAGGACGTTTACAGGACGTGTGGACGGTGAAACTAACGCCTTCGAGTAACGAGTATATTACATTCATAAGGCCGTATCGTTAGAAAAGAGCACGAACCCTTTTCCTAAACATCGCCCTGCTTTCGAAGATGTATAGCGCAATACGAATTATACGCGCGTTGTATACGACTGATTTAAATTGCAAATGCGTCCAAATTAGGCCATCTGCGGTGACTCGGTCCAGTATTTCCAGGACGGGAGGGTTCGTCCGGACCGGGTCGTGGGAAATGCCCCAAGAGGTAAGGGCATACCCGGAGGAGGAACCAGCCGAGGGGATGGCCCCGCCGGTTCACCTCACGGGGTGGGGGCGAGGTGGACCGATGAGGGTCCTTTATGGGAATATGATGATGCCCCGTTCCGCCCTTGTGTTTCTCCACCGCAGCCGTTATACCGCTACGCTTGATTTACTCCTTTCGTTTCGCCGCCCTTAAACCGACCGCGAGGTTTGCATTTTCCATCTTTAAAGAAGAAAATGTAATCATTCCTATACGATTTAATAGAATTTGTGTATACGTTTTAATACATGATGATTCATTCGTTTTCTCCTTCTTTTTTAGTTTAGATAGTCTTTAGTATTAATCTATTGTTTGGAACATTACAAACGATAATAATATAGTTAATTATAATACTCTAATTTGATGAGAATGACCCTCCTACGTAAAATAAAACATTATGTAATTTTAGAAAGAAAATATTAAAATTTCAACCCTATATATTACTTCATAAAGTAATTCATTGAAGAAAGGAATGCACTTTTTAACTCTTGCTTTATTTACTGTTAATTTCAGATTCAAATGTCGTTGACCTTTTATACATTTAGTGTACTAATAAGATTAAAAATAATTAACGCGATTTTTCTTCAAAATTATATTATAAAAGGTATTTCCTAATTTGCGAGCATAAAGTTAAAAATACATCTAGTTCAATCATTCACCTCCCCCCTCCCTTTAATAAGTCCAATCCAGTTTTTTTACTCTTTCCTGAGCAATGAATACCGGAGATCAAAAGAAATTCGTAACCTCTTTTTCATCGCTGTTTATTTTTGTATCACTTTGTAATTACACGAAAAGCAATTTTTTAACTGATTAAATTTTACGTGCAAAGTTCACTTTAAATTCTTGTACTAAAAAGAATTGCTTGGAAACTCGGATTTGCATTACATTTTTTCGCGTATTAATTTGAATTAATTTTTTACCTAAGGCGAACGTTGTGGTGTTACTAACACGAGGTTCCAGATTTCGTTAGATGTTTTACTGTCATTCTGCTTTCTTTTAAGGTCGAAATTGAGCATGAACATTTTTAAGAAACTGAGAAATTTAGAGCTGAGCAGCTAACTAATATTAACACCCAATGTCTGCGTATTTCGGGGCATAAAAAAACCACTTTCTTATTTTATACATACACCAAAAGCGTTTTACCCTACTGAAGTTTATCACTATAAATGGAATAATATAATGTTACGATTAATAACGATAAAAATGAATACGATGGTTTCGGAGGGTGGTTTGTAGGGTGAAACTTTGTTCTTATTTATGTTGCACGCGTAACCCAGTTCTGACAATCGATGCAGAGTCATTACACAGAGAATTTTCCGAAGTTTCTTGCCGCCGTTCATCGAGAATAAGGCTATATCGGCCCAGTCTCAATTATCCCTCAGCTGAAACTCGTTTAATAGTTGTAAAAATAGAATATCCATATCCTGAAAATATTTTATACTATCAGTAGTAAATGCATTGTGTTATATAGTAATCCGTACATATAGCAAAGTGATATGAATCAATTTTTAATAAGGACATGCCGGATTCAAAATATTTATACCAGTAGCACCAAATGGCTCTAGTTGCTGATAATCAGATAACAATTGATGTCATGTATTAATTCGAGGGTGGGTTTTCGCGTGGAGTCTGTTTTTTTAATAATGTTCATCCGCTCCCTTATTTGGTGTTGTGGTATTCAATGGCCTGTAAGTGTTCATGGAACCTACCTGATCTCTTCCTACCTTTTGGATAACCACACCGGTGATGCGTAGAATCGTCTATGAACAATACAATTTTAAATTTGTCAAACAATTTGATATTACATATAATTTATAAAACTTCGATTCAGCTGACGAACTGTTTATATCATGGTTTGTATCTACTTTGGCCGTTTGATATTAGGAAATAACACGGCGTGCAATGTACGTGCATTGTGGTGAGAGTAGTGTTGAGCGGCGGTACTAGACAAGGACAACAGTCTGGGTCTGGTTTATGGTCTGGAAACAGACCACTTCCATCTCCGAGGCAATTCCACTCGACGCCACCTCCCCCTCCCCGACCATACACGGCTTAATTATACTCCACATCAGCCAACTTCCAGAACCACTCGACAGAATGCTCAATATAATGCATGTTGCACTCGGACCTATGTTTTACACATTTTCCTCGTGAAACGCAATCGGAGCCCCGTGCATCCAGTGGAAGAGCCACCCACCACAGCCACTCGAATCCTAATCTCTACTCCGTGAGGTTTCATAATTAATTGGATAATATCCTAATTGTGAAATTCGAACATTGATTATCCCTTGTAAGTTAAATTTATATTTCTAACATACAGCGAACGCTAATGATGTTCTGTACACTCGCGGATGTTGTACGCAAATTAACTTGAAAGTTTATTTTATGTATACAGAAATAAGAGTTTGTACGGTCGCCCTACAGACCGTTGTTTGTATCACGGTAAGGGACAGGAAAGAATATGCTGTAATTTAAAACATATACATTGTCCTCTCGCTATATCGTGTATTTCAATAGGAGTTCTCTATATATTCAACATGAATTACAGAGGTTATTAATTGATGTGTGAACAATCATGAAGATTTTAGTACAAACATCATGCTTTTATTGTCGATATAATAGCCAGATAAAACAAGCGGTACAGAATTTTATACAGACTCCAAACATTCGGTGATCGGAATAAACCGAGAGCGAAGCTCCCGCGTATTCCTCTGTGGTAGAGATCCTGAATAGCGGTGGGTGGATTTCCAGTGGATGTAAGTTAGGAGCCGGGGTTTTAAGGGGCGGCGGGGGTTGATGGGGGCGGGCACAATTCCGAGGATTAGCTCCGGGGCTGTGTAGTTGGGTTTACTCTCCGTGGAGTCCGGTGGATCCTGCCCGGTCCCTTTCACAAACATGGCCCCAGGCCATGTGCAAATCCGGCCACAATTAGTCGCCCACCCCTGGCTTGTTGTTCTCCGCCCGCCCTCTCTAATTCTCTCTGTGTTCTCGTCATAATAGGGATTTGTGCGATTCGAGCGTCGAAATTTGACGCGCCGATACCTCGGTGGAGTGCGGTCGGAACCCACTTCACACAAAACGATTATACACCGCAGCATATAACACTTAACAACAAAACTATTATATACCGAAACACTAACAGTAGATAGACAAAGGTGACTGAAATAGGCGAGAGCCTACGGCACAGAAAAATTCGATTCGATCATCCAGTCTCGGAATTTTTGTATATTTATGCTATAGGTTTCATGTTTCGCTTTTCTGGGATGTTTATTCGCCACCGTCCCTACATTAAAAATTAGTTATTGTAGAATTTATGGAAGTACCAAATATTTTGGAGATTTTGTAGATATCAATATAAACGGCATTCTGTAGGAACCGTTTTAGTACATTACAACAATAGATTCTTTTTTATTATTACTTAATTAAATTATTTTTTAAATTAATTTGTTTTTTCGAATCGCTTTTTCTCTTGTGTATTTATGAGAGGTATTAGGGCAGCGATATTCAGTTACGGAATAGGTAAGCTTGCAGATACTCTTATCAATCAGATGTTATCTTTAGTACAATTTAGTTCAGTTTGCAGCGTAAACCAGTTTTTGTGAGCTTATCTGAACGATGAAATGACATCATTCATAACCGCACCTATAAGGGTGTTCTATTCTATATATTTTCCTATATAAATGTTGCGTTAAAAATTATAAATAATTTCATAATATGCAATAATTGCTTTATTCCTAATAGGAACGGTTAGATACACCAAACTTGACAAGAAACCAGTTTCAACAGTCAACTGACATTCTAGAGTAAGAAAGGAAGAATTATTACGAGAACATGAACAAACAAGTTCTGACAATGTCATCCAGTCAAAACCAGACTGGCAGCTAGAGAGAGAAAATATTACCGACAGTAATTTACCGCACTTTAAAGCAAATATAAAATTTTCTATCCTGAGGATAGTGATTCATAGGGTTAGGCCCAGAGGGCGTTGAAGTTCTTCAAAGGATGATGTTATTTCAGAAACTTCAGAGTGCGAAAATGGTTGTCCCTTATTTCTTGGCGAGCCGAGCTAAGTGTAGGGTCATTCGGGTTTTACGACTTGGTCTGAAACCGGGTGCGGCCTTTGACGTGTCGAGGGCCGGAGAAGGGCGGGCCCGGGGGTCAGCCAGTTCAGTTCAGTTTCCACCGTAACAGATTGGAACCGGACGATCGGGCGCACGTCCCTTTATAGGGCCTACGTGACGGCGACCCGCGTTCGTGCTCCCCTTGCACATTCCATACTCCGCCCGAACATGCTTCGCGCACCCCCGGTACGCTCGTTACTTTAGGAATTCAAAATTTAGCGCTAGTCCTCTGTCGTCGGGACCGAACGACCGGACGATCTTCTAGTCCATGAAATTCTCGGCTATGAAATATCAATCCTATCATAGCACTATGAGGTTCACGTGCTTGGGTATAACCCCCCCCCCCTAAGACGCGGCCGAAAGAGATCTGCTTCCCTCAAGTTGGTGTTAGGACTCAATTCGGGTCGGAAGTGCCGCTCGGGGACACGATGTTTGTTCCGGATGAATAAAGTTTTGGGGGCGCTTTACCTCCCGAATGAGTTTCACAGATACAACCTCCGCGAGGCGGAAAATTTGATTTTCTAAGGGGAAACGCCGGGCAGAAGAAAGTTCATGATTCGGTCGGCAGGCAAAACTCCCGCGTGCGGACGTTACGCTGTAAACTCTTCTGGTGTCACTTTTTTCTGTACCTCATGGTTCATTCAAAACCAAAATAATGATTTGAGCTATTCTTTTAGGAATTCGAACCGATCCTGATTTATGGGAATCTTTCCAATTGCCTGAATTGAGGGAAGTATACCTTCAGCGATCAAATATTGTTGGGCTCTTAGTCCCTGTGGTATTGTACGGACTCATAACGAGATGGGGGGTCAAAAGGCAGTGGACACTGAGGAGAGAGATGTGGCCGAATTCGCCGCATTCTCCGTCCGTTCAAGTACTAAAGAGACGGGACGAATTTAGACGACATTCCACTTCCGGACCTGAACGCGGTGTATCGTATTAGCCAATATTTCAAATATCTATACTGCTATTTAGAAGGCGAGTAACCGATCTAGTTTTGAACCGAACATAGTACTTCTAATCCGGACTAGAGGGAATCTGGGTCCTGTGCCGGTAAGACGTTCACCTCTGGGGCTTGTCTTATCGGTGGCCGGGGGCTTTGGAGAGGTCTGCCTGTCGGCATACCGCGACGCGGAGGCAGAAACGCCCGACCGGTGCGGTTGGGGGCGCCGCCGACGAAGAATGCAAACACAAAGGAGTCGAGAAGTGAAACATCACGTTCGGACTATAATTGGGTTGCAAGGCGTCGGTTGCGCAACCGTCGCACACACAAACACACACACACACACACATACACCCGAAACGCACTTTCGTCAAACGGGAGCAACAATAACGCCGAGTCAGTCTCTTTTAGAATTCATTATTCCAGACAAGAAAGAATTCACAATTCCTCTAACCCGCAATAATCAATTTGTGGTGAAGTATTGATCAAGTATTGTGAATAAGTGTCACCTAACACTATTTTTTTTGTTTCCGTTTTCAGGATTTTAATACTTATATTGTTATAAATTAGAAAAAGTTGACCTTCAATGACCTTAATCATGTCCTTCGTACCTTTGACTAATTTATTATTTGTCAATATTACTTAAATATTATTTTCTTAGCCAATAATAAAGTAGAGGCAAGACTGAAGGTCTTGTAGCAATAGGCTACTATTGCTTTGGAGGTTTTATTCCTATCAATTATAAAAAGTTATATAAAAAGTTTCCGAACTTTACTTATGTCCTTAATGTCATCAATACAGCATTATAAGCACTTTCATGTTGTTTTTTTATTTAATTTCGTTATTACTACTCCTATTTACTGTTCCTAAAGTTCTTTAATTGTAAGAACTCGCTCCTGTTGTCGAGACCATAGCGGTGCAGGACGGTTAGGAGGTTCTTATGAAGAAGCGCCCGAACAACGGAAGTATCCCCCGAAGTTGTTCACAATTCCCTGCCGGACTTAAAAGGGGCATCAAGTACGGTCCTGAATAAATAAAAACCGGGTAAACGCATAAGTGGGCGCGGAGCTCCAAAGCTCGCATCGCCGCTCTGCCCCCGGAGGAGGCCATCAAACATTCACCGGCTCTACAACCGCCTTTTCTCTCTCCTCTCCCTCTCCATCTCTCTGTTGTGTTACCCGGGACACATTTGCCGCGTTTTTGGCACAAAAGTCGAAAAGGCGAATTTGCATTCCGTTAGTCGCTGCGAGAATAATTAAAATCTTATGTCCGATCCCGGCGGGTTTCCCAATTCGAAATAGCCGACGGTTTACGACTCGATTAGCTAGTAAGTACAAATTGTAACAACACAATTTCTGAGCTAACGGTAAATAATTTACATCGCTTTGTATAGGTATTTTATTTGTCAGAATTGCATTTTTTCTTATATTCACTTATAACAATAATATACAACCTAATTATTGCTTAATGGTTAAAACTGTCGAGACAAATATGATAGTAGAATTCGGTTTCATATAATTTATAATAATAGTTTTTATGAATAAACAATTTAAAATGTTTATGAACAAGTTAGACATACAATCGGACTTTAATAAGTCTATTAAAATTAGACAGTGATGAAGAAGTTCTGAAAGGACGCCTCATCGATCGCAGGTACCTCTTTACATTACTGACAGAATGCCACAAACTATGGCTAGGAGTCGAAACCGGTTTATCTTATGACAAACAAGTGCCGTTGGTTGGAGTTGGAAAATCTCGAGCGCGTTGCCGTTCCTCAAACGATGTCTTAAATGAATGGAACTTTATTATAAAACGGCTTTTGTCAATTAGTTGATGATACCTTAACCGGGGTTTTGTCTGTACTTTTCCCACATTTTCCCAGAAATGTTATGACAACGATACAGAATCGTCTAACGGAATTGGAAGAGCGAGCGGCTCGAAGGGGCCGGCTTATCCGAATATCCTATCTGGAAGGTAAAGGTCTCCGCCCTTTCATAAAATCGGTTTATATTCTGTAATCACAGGAGAGAGAGAGAGAGAGAGACTGTTAACTATCCAGAAAAGGCAAACAGCACCTGGTCTCAGATAATGACATTATTATATAGCCTTATCTGCCGCTGAGCGCTCTTGTCACCCGCCGCTCTCTTCCTTTTGATGCGGTCTGGGCAGAACAAAAGCGGATCGTTTGTGGCCCCTCTAAACCAAACTGTTTTTCTCTACATTTATCCTAATGTCCGACCATTAGACGTGCAGATATCAATGGACGTTAAAATCCTTGAGATCTTCCTTCTAATAATTCCCGATAGAATAATAAAATTGAAATTCATTACATAAATATAAACTCGCATGAGACCCAGTTTCAATACTGCAAAACAATGTTAAACCATAATTTTTAACAACAAACCATTTTTTACCAACAACCAATTAGCGATAAAAAATTGAAAGTCTATTAAATAAAATTTAAATTTATTTAGAGTTTTACTTAAAAATGAAATATGAATACGATAATTCCGAAGGCATTAAACTCGGATTCAAACAAATTGAGCCTACCGTAAAAATAACAAGGAAAAAATATATTGAAAATTGTTAGGCACAGATCCGCGAGAGTTCGTTTCTGTACTATCGCTCAATTGGGTCGTGACTTCACCGACTTAGTCTTCGCTCGATTTTCTGTATTATACGGTCAGTATTACGTTGAAGTCATAAATACCGCTGTCGGCTGTGGGCGAACAATCTTTTTATTATAACTGCGCAGTTAGCCGGGAGCTCGCAGGAAGGAAAATAAACGGCTGCTGTAACTCGGCATCAATTTTCCAATAAATGTTTCTAAGTTTATTTTCTATTACTATTTCTTGGCCAATTCTTTCTCCGTTACTGTCTTATCGTCAAATAATTTTCTAAGAGCGCTTTCCCGTGGAGTTTCAATGAGGTAATTGTGACATCACTGGGGGGGTCTAAATGGACGGAAGATGTAGAGAAGCAGGTCTGTTTCCTGACCGGACGAGCAAGATTAAGGAGAAAATCGCACGAGGGATTTAAAAATAATTGGAAGTTAATTGTCTCTTTTTTAAAAAATACTCAGCCAAATATTTATCATCGATTTGTCTTACAGTAGCGGTATCATTTTATTCGTCACATAATGTTACTAACGACCTGGGCAATAAAGCGATCATTGACCGGAACAAGAGAAAAGTAAATTCCGCGCAAAGACATTTGAGCGACTTAAACGAAATCCGATCGCGAGGAGACGGGCCTCGAGAGGAAACCCGGTTGATTGGGTTTAATGGGAAAGAGACGTGACCGAAAAACCTAGGTCCGCGTTAATGGCGTCCGCGGCGCACTGCATCGGGGAACGGTCGTGTCCCGTATTATTATCGTGTCGTAACAGAAATTATTGAATCGTATCTATTTTCACACAGCTGCCCGCCTGGGCACTTGGGGGCCCTCTGTGCAAACAGAGATAGCGAGGCGGGGCGAATACGCCCTTTTATCGGTACACATTCCTTATATTAGTGGCTCTTCGGATTGTATCTCCGTTGTTCCCGTGTAAATCAGCCGAGATATATTACAATGCTATTACGCTGTAAGTAATGGCACGCGTTGCATTGGAACGCCCGGAGTTGCGCCGGTTTATCGTCGATTAATTCATATCCAATGCAACTAAGGCTAAACAGAAAATGCTTGATATCACTTTCCTTCTTTGGAGAGAAGGTACTTTAAGATTATATAAACACCAGTTAATGGTTCTTATATAATGATTAATTTAAGTTTAGTATAAAAACTAATTCATTAGAACTATGCATGATTAGTGAAAGCGATGTGACCTGTATGATCGCACATAGGACTTTTATCAACATTTATGTCTAGTTATTTATGTTAATTTTATTACAATTATTTTTTATTTATTTCTAGGGGATTGCGAGCTAAGTGCCGTCAATATGCCTGCTTGGAACTTTCCCAAATAATAATTAAGGTGCGTATACAGTTTATATATATATTACTGTACATTCTAGCTATCAGGTATTCAATAGAAAGGCATGCATTGAGTATCTTTTATGTAAAGTATTTTATTTGGAGAAAGAAATTATATTATGAACTGTAAACTCTGAGGATTTTACTGAGTAAGGGTATAAAGTTCTCTGCCTGAGTTGGACTTTTTGAGTTTTTTTAGAGGGAATTCAACTGATGTTGAATATAAACCGATGGATTGATATTATAATCAAGTCTAACTGCTCCTGAGTTCTTTTTACCGACATTGGCTGTTCAATTAACTGAACCGTAGTTCCGCATACGAGACATACGAACTGAAGTCCTCCTTAAATTATTCTACTGACAACCTAGCAGGTTCGCGTAAACAAAACTTAATAGATGAAAATAGTGAGCGGATAAATGAAAAAGCAAATTTTTTGTTGTCCAGCTTGCCCAGGACCACCAATGGACCGGATCAACATAGAACAGATTCATACCTCAGATGAAATGGTGCTAAAATCACAAACTAATCAGATAAATACAGTAAACCGCAGTGGCATACTCTTACTGTTTACCTCTTATTTAATATTCTCTAGAAAATTTTATCTCTTTACAATTTGTTCACAAGTATGATGACAACGGTGTCGACTCGATATTCAGTGTTCTATTTGTTCCTCTTCCTAAGTAAAGCTTCTGCAGTAATAATTATATAAATAAACAGTAAAGCTAATGAGAGAGCACATATTTATTCGTAATATTTGTTAAAGCTAAACTACAATCCATTCGTACAGAAAAAATGTTGTATATTGTATACTTTCTCCGCTGCCACAACCATTTCGCTATTTTAATCGAATTGTTTCATGAAAATAGAACAACATTTCTTGGGAATAAGGATCGCCGCGTTTCTCTGCATCTTCCGTTTCGCCAAATTGCAGTAGATCTTAAATTAGCATTGTGCCCGCCAACAGTTTCCGCCCG
Source organism: Lethocerus indicus (assembly GCA_019843655.1). Lineage (NCBI taxonomy): Eukaryota > Metazoa > Arthropoda > Insecta > Hemiptera > Belostomatidae > Lethocerus > Lethocerus indicus. The sequence goes on from JACDQD010000008.1 coordinate 17,465,269, forward strand.
ATCTGGGGTCTATTTAGCATTGATTGCTTTACCGTTAATTGGGAAACTTAAGGTTGTTTTGAAGTTGGGCCGGGCGTTTCCCCGATAATCGGTGGACCGCACTGGCCGGTGGGGGGAGTTCGGGAAATGTAGATTGGGGTCGAAGCGGTTCACCGGAGAGGCCCTGTGTCGGGAACACACCGGCGACCTGCTAGAGAAAACCGCTGCTCTCCCAAAGGAATAATTGAAACGGCGCCAGGACGAATTGAGAGTCGCGGGGACCTTCTCCAAAGCTGTCTTCATTTAAAGATTTCCGGCCGGACAGAAACTGAATGCATCATTAACGAGAGTCTTGTAGATAATCGCAAACTGAACCAATTATATAGTCAACCCTCGGGTTGAATTAACCTGAATGTATTTACTGTAACGTTTTTATGGACTATTTGTAGGAACGCAAAGATGGTGTTTTATTGGGCAGTCGTTCGTTCTGTTCATAAGTTTTTAATATTCAAGCTTACCTCAAAACAAAGTCACTTTGTCTTGACTGTTTGCGCTGGTCTTGCAAATTCGTCTTCTTCCGACTCAGATCATCCCTCCGCTCACCCCTGAGAGTTGATACAATTCATCGGAAAGGTCGCTTACTGTATATTAGCTGCTCCCTTACACGTTTTTTTTATTAGTTAATACCGTCATGACATTGTACAGTTGGAGTCAGCCGAATCTAGACGCAGAAGAGAAGCACTTAAGGGCCGGAAGCACCGCGAGTACAAATACAGGGCCACCAGTGTCGGCCCCCGATAATTGATAATAAATTAAATTTTAGATTTCACGTCTTAAATTACCCGGCTATCTCTGTGACGAGATGAAGCGGTTGATAATATTCAGGAACAGGAGAGCTGACTCAGAGCGCGGCGCCGTTAAATGGCCGTTTAGACGGTCAGGTTCGAAGAAAGCAAATTCAGCACTAATTATGTAGCGGTTGGAAATTCTGTAGCCAGTGCGGTTGGGAAGTGTGGTACGGGGATATTTTCTTTTTGGAGTAGCTGAAATTTTATTGAGGAAGTTTATTGTAATTTAGCTTCGGTGGACTGATATATAATTGCTTCGAATTTATTTCCATACTTTTATTTTATCAGTTTCTGATGCTTTTTTATATTAATTTACACTCGTCGATTGTTTTATTTGGGCCAATGCACTCACGTTTCTTCGTGTTATCGGGTTGGTGTCGGTTTTAATCCGTTTAAATACAAATTAGTCCACGTAATACCATTTGAATGGCTAGGAAATCAATATCCAATTTTAATCTTTCGGTATGATATTATTTTACATATATAAATTCTGCACAATTCTGAAGCTGATATAACTAACTCTGCACATTTATCGGAGACGGGCGCAAAAGCCGTTGGGGCCTATAACGGGCTTCGGTGTAAGTGATAGTGCACTTGGCGGAATTTCGCGTACGGATATTACACTTTCTCGTAGTAACAATAGTGGGGGGCCCAATAAAGTTCCGTAATGGCCGTTTTCATTTTCCACTTCCGCGGGCCAACACCGGCGGGCCAACTTTTAGCACCGTTCCGCCACATCGGCCGCAATTGCTTTCAGCGGCCGTGTAAATTATATAGTCACCACAGTCTAGGGCCCCCCGAATGTGAATTTCAACCTGAAAGTGGAATTTGTGCCGTTTCGAAACTCTGTCGACCAGTAGCGGAGAGTAGCACATTACGATTCGGTAGCATTTGTAATTTCGATGAGTGGCATAAATCGATACCGACTGACTCATGATTACTGTTGTCCTGGAGTTAGGGAGGGGATGACTGAAGGAGGTACCCGTTTTAAGGTACCGAACTAATATAATTACTCAGTATTTATTTTTATACGCAACATTACCCTTAATTGTTTTTAAGGGGGGCGGGGTCGGTATCTTGTAATATTTTACGGTTTATATCCTACCGAGAAACACAGGTCGATCACAGCACGTTTACATATTGCAGATTGCACTGTCATTACCTATTGAATTAACTCGAATCGGAATCGTATCATTCGACAGATAAGCGCCACCGGCAACGGATCCGCTCAAGTGTTTTCGGTCGGTACACCAAACAAGCTTAATAATAACAGAGTTAGAATAATACGGCCTGAATAAACCCAGGAATATCGCTTGAGTTACTGCTGTTCGATTTTCCAGGATTTTTTTCGGTTCTTTATTTCCATTTATCAAGTTAAGGAAGGATTTTAAGAAAAGTTTATTTGCAGTTTTTTTTGGCGAGAACGGAGACGATATTTTGTCAGATTACTGATATTTTTTGTCATTACTGATCTAATGGAAATTATAATCACTCTGTATTCTTTCCTGCATTTAGATAATGCGAACTGTTCAAGGGAGATAATATTATTCGAGTTTTCTGATGGAAGAAAACACTATATGAGTTGTATTTTAGTTTCAAATGTTGCCTGTTGTTGGCACTGATTCACTTGTTTCAAAAGTTATGGAGCACGGGCCGCGGCGCATTAGATTAGGAAAGTAAGCAGTGTAGCATTCAGAGCCTCCTGAACTTTTAATCACATACTCTTAAAGTCAGTCACAACTAAAAATTCACAGTTAGTTTGAATTTTAGCTTTTTATTTTTATAGCCTGTGGAATTAGTAAGAGTAATTTGTGGAGTTCTTACGAGCATAAAAAAGTTGTATCTCCTTATGCTGGTCTTCTGGGAAAGTTGTCAAGAACTTCAGCTTTCAGTTACGGTATTTCAATTAGATGAATAATTATTCTAGGTGACCGCGGTTTCTGTTCTTGTGGAGGTGTGTGATCACGGGTATTTGAAGAATTGGGTAAAGGCCTTTTTGATTTTTGAAAGTCTTGAGTATGGAGCTGGTTGGAGCCACCATATTTCGTTCCATTTACATCTACATCAGTTAATTTTTTATGATTGTGTGTTAACTATGGATATCACTTAAGCTATTAGTATCAAAATGTTAGATGATGAAATGAAAATATGTCATCCCTATCGCTCTGTCTTCACTCACTGATTTGGCCTACAGTTATCATCTGTTATTCAAATCAGGTTTGAAATTAGATGTTAACTGTACACTGAGATAAGCAAAATGTACGAAGAATATTTGTAAACCACATTTCTAGAAGCAGGAAAATTTCGAAATAATAAAAATTTCCTTTATTATTTAATTGTTTAACATTACTATTGCATTTTTGCGTCTCCATTCGCCTATTTCGTTTTAAGGCATACCAACATTTAGTACATCATGTAATATGAATGGAGGACTAAAAATATGGGCCAATTTCCAAGCATAATTTATTCTAATTATTTTTCTATAGAAGCAAGTTTCAACCGGAACATGAAAAGTTTTGATTCAAACAATTTTCAAACTCCAATCAGCATTTAAACACAAAGTGAAATATATTATTCAGAGAAGTCTTTTTACATTGGTAATTAATATTTACACTGGCAAATTGACTGCTGGCACAGTTCTGAGCTCCCCCTCTCTTTTCCATTCAACCCTTAAATACATTTTAGATTGTTCAACAAGGGATGTTTAATTTACTCTGTATTTTTATCCGGGGAATACTAATGGTTTCGAGGACGTGCCGTGTATAAGGAATTTTCGTTGAACGTTCCTTTAAATATTCCTGAATTTTGTAAATTCGTTCCGATAACACAATGAAAGGAGTGGAAGTTTAGTTTCAGTTGTGAGTTATCACTGCCGCAGAAAATAATTGCACATAAATTTTCCTGAGAATTTGGTATGGTTACTGCATTCATTATTTAATTATGTGGGGACGATTTACCTACCCTTACACCTGACAGTATGAAGTGGTTTTAAAAAATTCAAAAATATATTCAACTATACATCGCTGATATGGAGGTATGATTAGCTCTTTCGAATCAATGTGATTTACTTCTGGGAATAATCCTTAAACTCATGTTATCCGTCTCTAGATTATAGCATATTATTCCTTTTATTCAATCAAAATACTGAAACGAGAACTGAGTATTGATAGCATCAATGAAATCTGCGATTTCTTCGCCATATATTTTTAGCCATTAGGCTTATAATTTCCAGGTATCCAGAGGATTATTGGCTTATTTTAGTTATTTAAGGGGGTAGTTAAAAGTAATATACCCACCCGTGCGTGGAAACTACATCTTGTCCGTTTCATCATTTCTGTAACCGGTTTACGGTGTGATGTACAACTTCGCCAAACCCCAATTTACCTTGGGTTTCCAACTGATGGAAAAGAGAAAAATAGAACCACTTATTAAATTTATTTCCACGGTAGGAATTATGTTTACAGCTATAACATGAAATTCCTGCGGGAGCTCAACTGCAGGACGAGCGGAGGAAGCCTTCCACTCCGAAGGAGGAGAACTCATTCCTTGGGAGTAATGTCGGAATCTTCGGAATTTAATAAACCTATCTCTCCGTCTCGCTCTCTCTTTTTCTTTCTTACTCCACTCTATCGTTCACTCTCTCTCTCTCTCTCTCTCTCTGCTGCCTCCACCATCTCTCACTCTGTCTCTCTCACTCGGAGATCTTTTATTCGACGAGGACGTCAATGCCCTCCCATTATTTCCGGACGCTAAACGGCACCGAACGTCACGATTATGGAGGGTTGGGGGCATAAATTCCGGCTGGACTTGGAGCGCGCGTGATCAACAACTGTGAGCTAGTTGACCCCCAAAGGCGCAAGGCCCTCAGAGCAGATGAAGACTTGAATATGAGCATTAAGCAGATAGGTCGTAGTACGGCTTTGTACGTTGTATGAACCGCTAGCACTGCCGTTAATACTGGGTTTATACACACCACAAATACATGTTTTAATCAGCGATTCCTCATGCAGCATGTTATTTACAGTCGCAATACTTGCAGGGAGTTTTATTGTGGGAAACTGGAATGCTGTAAAGACCCCAACAAGAGATGTAACTTGAAATGTTTCATTTTCTCTTGTCTCATGCCAGGGCTGGACCTTGGACTCCTCCACAATTTCTCCAATCACTAACATCCAACACCCATTCGAAGGCCACCGTCTCTCTCTCTCTCTCTCCAAGAGTGGTGCGATCACTAAGGATATCGTCTGACCACCTGTTTTTTTCTTTTCTTTAAATTTGGAGCGTTTGTTTTGGTTCCGCAACATTGTTCATTTTAAGATGTGGCTTGTTGTTAGGCTCAGTCCATGCCCACAACCTGGAGGGCAGGATAATTTTTAAGTCGGCTCTTCTGCTCTGGATCTTTGAAGTCAATCAACGCCATCCTGCCTCGTGGCAAACTGCTGGTCTAGCCTTTACCGGGCACTTTATTCGCCGAGAACTAACCATAATTGGCGAGGATACAAACTCAAAAAATTGGCCCAATAACATTCGGAAGTAAGAAACCAAGAGAAGTTTGATCCTGACATGCTGCAAATGATCACCTCGCAGGCGAATAACCGTATAGATGAAAGAGACTTTATTACAGTAGAGATATCTGCCCTGTGGAAATACCTATTATCTATGGAAAATTCTGGGTATATACTCATTTCCTTTCGTTTTTAACGCTAGGTAGTACTTTGAATAATGAAGAAATGACCCGTCGGTAGCTGCATATTTATTAACATAAGGAAAGCAGTTGCGTGAACATTAATGCTGGGTTACTCACCCTTTAGGACATGTAAACATGCTACTGGATAAGACCCAATGTCAAGGGCGCTGCAAAAAAGGGACTATTTGTTATGTTTTCTGTTGAAAGTCTGAGCTGTGACAGGAAGCGCTATGAAGGATGATTTTCACTGCCTTCTCGAAGCAGGATTTAAATAAATAAATTTTAATTTCTGTTAGTTGGTTGCTTCATGATTATTTTAAGTTCGTATTCAACTATTTGATTATTTATGCCAACAGAAAGGGGACATTTTAAATTTCACATTCATGTGGTGTCAAACATTTGAGTAACACCTCCCATTTGAGTAAAAGATCCCAAAGTTACTTTCCTTGATTTCCTACGATATTTTTATTATTGAATTTAATAATGAGAATATACTCATTACAGCATTGTTTAATGTATACAACTCTATTTCCTCTTCTTATTCATGCTTCCGTATTAAAGGCGTCAGAAAGCATTCGACCTAAGTGCCAGAATTCAGAGAATTCCTGTTGCCAGAATCCTTGTACGCCCCTAGAGCAGCCCTAAAGATAATTAGCGGGTTTAACGCCTCACGGATTTTTTATTACCGCCGTTAGGAGCAATCGACCCGTTTAAAAGGGGTTTGGCCCTTTAATTACGATTGGTCCCGTTTTTGAACAATTAAAGGCAATAGAATTGATGTCCGGTTTAGTGGGGTTAACGGTAGATTTATTTCTACAGGCCTCGCGCTGTTAAGGAAATGACCCCTAATTCGGCTCTATCACAGCGCCGGGCACGTTTAATATATGACGAGATCAACTAATTTTATTTTGGAACCGATTGTCAAAGTTTCATTTAAATATATTTATGCGTTTTAAAATACAGCGCACTTTCGTACTGAATCATTAAAGAATTGTATGGCAGAAAACCCGGTTGAAATAGTCTATTTGTAAACTTTGTAAACGGTCTTCAGACGAGTCTGCTTTCGAAAATTCATTAATCAAGAAACAGTTAAAAAGCGACTGAGCGCCGACGGTCCTCTGCCTCTCGCTCTCTCCCTGGGCCGACCTCGGCTCTATCTCTTTTTTTCCTTTTCCAAAAGAAAACAAGATAAAACATATACAGGAGGTCGGTCGGGAATTTATGGCCGGCGAGACCGGGGATCTTGGGGCGCCTAGTCGACGCTCGGCCTCGTCCTCAGGCGGCTCTCTTTTCACCTCGGAAAATTAATAGAAAAATATACCCGGGGACTCCTCGATACCGAGCCGGCACAGTTGTTTACCGGCCGACCCACGTCCTCCACCGACGGCCCCACACTTTATTAGAAGGACTTAGAACGGATGATATACCTCGTTCTCGGAGTCATCGTACTCCGAGTTTTTTTGTCATACTTTTAACTATTCTTTCTTTCTGCTTCCTTTAAATTGACGCTTTTACTTAATAAACCTGAGAATGTCTACTTTAGAAATGTTAATATTGTTCTAAAGAATGTATGTAATATCTTTAATGTTCACACTAGTCAGAGACTAAGTTGTTTTAATAATTGTATGAAGGAATGTAATATAAATGCGTTCGACCGAAGTTACAACACGTGTTCACTTGTTTTAAGATTTTTTTTTCAAACTAATGGCAAAAATCGGAACTAATGGGCGTACACTATATAGACCATTTTTGCTGCACTGTCCCCAACAAAGTTTTGTCGTGAAAAAAAGGCGTAGGAGTATCTTGTGGCTGCTCGCAGTTAATGTCTCTGGGAGTTGGGGTTCTCCGGTCTTGGGGACCTCATCACAAAAAACGATACCTTCTTCGTGCGGCTCCCTTTGGCCGCGATTCATAAAGTAACGATTATGGAAGCGAATGTCTACTAGGAAAAAATATTCTTGATAACGACAGAAGCTATTCGTGTCGTTAATGATTTTACACGGTTGCAATCTACTGCCTACAATCCAGGCTTATTCCATTGATTGAATTGATTTTTTCATCAAATGCACAGCTTTAAAGGTTGGAAAACATCTAACGGGCTCTGTATTATAAACTTTGAATTTGTGCATGCAGTGAATACTTATCTGAATAGAGCCACCTGAGGTTCAACTCCATAAACCGACATTTAATATGTAGCTGAAACCAAGCTCCGGCCCCTCGGCCTTCGAGGGTTCGACACGCAGCCAGACCCAACATAACTCCTGCCGGTTATTGGGGGCTCATTCGTCGTTTTTATTGTTTCCCGAAGGCCTCCTTCTCTTGACTAAAGGAGCGGCTGAAAATTACCGGCCTCTCTCGGTCCCCGCCGTGGGTGGGTGGGCGGGCACTCCATCCCCTTAACGATCGGACGATTCGCAGGTACCTATTAATGGCCCTGCTGCCCCCCACCTTTGTGGCCGAAGTCTCCACCCGAAAAGAGCTTAAATCAGAAAAAATAGCTCAAGAGTATTGGGACGATAATTACTTTCGTCACGTTGTTTTTCCAGGTAGTCGTCATTTTCCAGTTGCCAACTGACCTTTCAGTAAACTTCATCAAACTTCAAATTTCTCTTTTCATACACTGGCTCTAATGAAATATCGACAATTTGCTCAATTCACAATTACAAAAATTCTTGTTCTGAAATTTCACAATTGGGAGTTAATCATGACCTACGGATAATGCCTGTTAAATGATTTTAAGTGTTTCTATTTGTGTTTATTATATTAGTATAGCAAGGACTAAGAACTATTCCCATTCTAATTATTCCTCTTTGCTGCATTTTTAAAATTAATTAGTGAGCCGTGGAGTCCATCGCTCCAGAGTTACTGTGTCGTCTCACTTCAAATAAGGAGACGAAAGAGTAAGTTAGTTTATCATAGGAAAAGGATGGTGTCGAGAGAGTGATACGGGTAAGGAGATGTGGGTCAAGGCCCGTAGTCGGACGGTGGGAAGGCGGACTGTAAACGGTAGGGGCCCCTCTCAATACCCGCTCCGGTCCATTCTATCTCACCTTTTGTACCTAACGACTCGAAAAAGAACAAGAAAGCTAAAATAATCGACAGATGCCCTAGAACGTCGAATCTTGGCTGGAGGGTCGAACGAGCTCTCTCTCTCGATTATTTCGTATATCACGAATTTACTCCTTGTCGTCGATTTTTAGGCGTTTCGATTTCGAATGGTTATAGCCTACGCTCAATGACCGGCGTATAAAGTCGACCCCTCACCCAGACCCAACACTTCGCCTTACCCGGGTGTTCCCAATTGTATTGGATTGGTGTCCGTTCAATTTTGAACTCCGCCCGAGCGTAAAATAATATTTTATTAGGCTCACGTTGCAGAATGTTAAAACTGTCTACGTGTCGGACGTTCCTTATCGACGACTGTGTTCCCAGTCCTTCCTGAAGCGATCATTATCCCCAACATTTACCCGGATGATTTTTCTCGCCATTCCTTTGGATTCATCTTCTGATCCAGTGTTCCTAAATCTAATTGTTGGCTCTATTCCCATGCTATGTCTGCCTAGAAAATTTCTGTTCCTATAATCTTTTGGAATCCCTTCAGATAGACCCATCGCTGAATAGAAAGTACTAAACGTAGACTTAATTGGATTTATTACATTATAACATCTAAAGTAACGTATACAATAATAATGAGATAATTAATAACAAAATAGGTATCATTACGCAATTAGACTGTATTAGGCTGTACGAGGACTATAGCTCGTGATTTCGTGATTTGTAATCAATGTTGACCAATTCTATCTCGGTTTTTTATTTTCGTGTGTAGGAACGTTGTTTTTGGGAGTTATCTGGCATTAGATATCTTTACGAGCAATACAGTTTGCCTGATCATTCTCTTACCTTGTTGTGTATTATAACGAGAAATGAATAAATACATAAGGAATGAAAATTGAAACTAACAGAAAAAACTGCTCTTTTCTTCGTGAAGTGGACGAATGACCGAAGTGGTAAGAGGGCATTTTCAGAGTTTGAAACCTCAGAATCTGCAGGAATTACTGTACCGACGCGCATATTCGATACCGGCGATGAAGAGCCGGTGTATTTACGACGGCCAATGGACCATTAACAAAGAACAGCTTCGGGATTTATGTCGGTGCCCTTTCCGATAAATCATCCTCTCTGTTTGGTCGGCCCTCTTGGAGATGTCCGAGCTCTTACGACCGAGTTTATGTCCTTTCGATGGCATCCTTCTATAAGTCCCGACCGTAATTCTGAGCGTTACGAGCCTGTCTTTACGGTGCAGTAAAAATATTGGACTTGTTCTACTACGTCATACGAGTTACAACCTAATAAGAATATTGGGCCTATTGACTACCTACAGTCAACGCAACACTATTTATTTAACTTGCGAGCGACTGCTAAATAACAAATATGTATGAATATTAGGATATAATATAATGTATTTGTACTATTATTATCTCATTCGAGATTTTATTGTTATAGTCCTCTTCGTCTGCTCCTGCAGTGAATAGAGATTTTTTAACGTACAAATGAAACTTTCATTTTGTACTCATATCTGACACCTTTTAAGGTTGTTCGATACAATTTAGAACCAGGGAATAGTACTGTGTAGACGCTGTTATGTTAAGATTAAATGTAGCGCCTAATTACTACAGATACTTCACTACTACTGTATTAACAAATTCAGATTGATTATTAACAGATTACATCCATATCAATTAATGATTCTTCTCAACCCTGATATCATTTGTCCTACCATTGGTGTTCATTCGAGCAGGTCATCTGGGCAAAAAGGTCTAGTAATAGATGGTGGGATATCTAAAACTCGTCTGGACCATTGTCCGATATGAGAAGGGATTATGTATTCGCCGTGAGGGGTATAACGGTACGGCCGAAGGTAGGTGGGTTTCCTTACCGACGACTGTGATCGTTAATCACAGAGCCGGCTGGGTTGCCCGTCTTTAGAGGATGGGAGCTTGTCTCCCGCCGATAATTAAACATGTTTTACCTCCCGTCGCATGTCCAATATTTGTTCTGTAACGCGATACACCATCGTGGCCACCGTCCGGTATGTAATAGGATTGGATCCTAGTGATAGATGTAACTACTGATAAGACAGTACGTTATTGATTACGGCCGTTTAGGGAGGGTAAAAGAGCCGATCTTAGGACCGCACATTGATGATCTCTTCCCGAAGGGCATTATACTGAATGATATACCTATCCGTGGATAAAGTTATTTCGTGTTGTCTATAACTTATGTATATTTTGCAATAGCCCGTATTTATGTAAATCAGACGTCATAGCTCAGCCTTACGGATCCAAAGACCGAAATGCTTTTTCTCATTTCAAATTCTTCATGGTTGCCCAGTCTCTCAAATGTTTATACTTTAGATCCATCTAAATACCATTTCCGATTTTGTAAATTTCCTATAGTCCTTCCGATGTTCAAGGATAAAGTAATATCCACGGGGCTTCAATATTGATGATCGCTCTATTTCTAGAAGCAGAAAAGGCTCTCCAGCCTGCCTGTTCTAGGAAAGTATACATCTATGAAAAAAAAAAAAACTTTAAATGTTAGCCAGACGTTTTCCTTATTACAGACAGTATTTCCAATAAGTGATGATACAATATTCATGCATTGAAAAGCGAAAGTGTTTGTTTCGCCCCACGCCTCGATTAGTCTGCGGAGACCGCCGTTTATCTGGCACCTCGGACTAAAAAGGGCCCAAGGCCCTTACATCTCATAGGTCGAAAATGGAGCGCAAACTGTACAACTTGGGAGTTGGGGATCAGCGCCAGCTTAACCCATTAAACAGCCAGTCACTTACCTTAAAGACAACGATTAGAGTATTACTTATAGAAGAAATATTGTGTTTGATCGACGATATGTATATCCAAAATACGGGTTGCTTATTGTTGAGATTATGTTGCTTAAGGTTGAATATTATATTGTTAATTTTTCCACGTACATCGCGTATGTGTATTATTTTAAAATGCCATTATATTGTTGATAGGAATTAGTAGTTTTTGCTGGCTACCACAAAATTAATTTTACAATATTCGTATAGAGTTTGAACATTTTTTAAGTAACAGTTACTTGGGTAATTTTCCGTTAAATCCTGGTGTTACGATATCACTCCCGGAGACGATCATTCGCCTCCTTGGTGTACCAAACGTATATCTAGTATCAGCAGATGGTAAAAAGTTTGGGAAAACTTTTCTAGCCCGTTTTCCATATAGTACGGAAGCGATAATCCGAGTTTTTGAACTGTTAAACGTATTCTCTTTTCAGTGCCACCAAAATGAATAACAAGAGTGCGGTTTGGCCGCCATACGGCGGGCCACAGTTCGGGAGACGGCCAGCTGCCGCTATTACTTTTTCATGTAATTAACTCGCTCAGTCAGCCTATCGTCACAACACAAAACTCAAATGTCCTGTACGTATTGTGTTCCATTATTGCTCCAGGAAAACGTTCTAATGCGTAGAAAACGCATCTTCCTAACACCCGGCCAGTCGTATTTGGCACTGGGTATCTATAAATAATTAGGATATTTAGTTTCGTGGTGTAAGATAAATGTCTGTTAGGGTATAGATCATTATGCAAACACCGCCTATTTCTGGGTGAAACCGTCCATGGCCGAAATAACATAAAGTTTGGGCAATAGAGATACTAATGAATACACATTCACATTGGTAATACATTGCGAATCCCCCATTTGTTAGTCAGACGGTTGGGACTAATGATCTTACTATGTGTTGTCGGACGCGTGTAAGAGCGCTATCAACTTAATATCTTATAATTGATACGAATCAAGCGTGCAACTAATTCATAATTAAAATGTAAAATTATATTTGTTCTTAATTGGCCGTCCAGATATTATTGCGAAACCGGCTGGAATTAGTCGAAAACGTAATTAAAAATATGATATCTGTTGCCATTCGAATTAACTTGTGCCAGATTCTAATTAATTCGACAATTATAAACACAGGGGAAAAACGCATTAAATTTTATGCGGGTTGGATGATTTAGCGAGCCCATTTTGAGAGAGCTTATATCTGCTAATTGAAGAGGTTTAATAGCCCCAACTTCCTGACACTTGTATCGAGTCAATCGAAATGCTTTATTATGAAATAAATTCGATGAATGATTTTATTACCAGCCAATTTATTATTTTACTGCTGTCATTGTTATTGATATATCTTAGATTCTGAGGATACTTGTTTTCAAGTAGTAAAACGTTACAATAGAAAAAACCCCAAGAAGGGGATCCACTTTGAGCCGGTCGTTGAATACTGCAAAGTCAGCGCGATCTTAGGGAAACTTTGAGGCAGCGGCTGCATTCTATATGCGTGTGTACGCCATTAGGCCCCGGTCCTCCTAGCTCTGGTCGTCGGTTGTTCAAATGTGGGGGAAGACGCGGCGAAAGGCAGCTTTCGACCAAAAACAATGCAGGTCGATTTACCGAGATTTCTGAGACCCTATTGCATAACATATAGTATGGCCAGTACCGAATTACACTGAAATTTCTGCAGTCCAAAGTACGTAACGGAGCCGCCTTCTAGAGCACTTAGAGCAGGCCACTTATAGCAACTTTGTTGAGAGGTTGTTCACTAAGTTTACCTTTCGAACGATTGACGCTTAGGTGGGAGGTATAGTAGTGGTCCCAATATCAGTGTACAGTATAAGATAATTGCTACGAGGAGGGAAACGGTAATATACGCAATTATATTAGCTAGTACTCGAACGCAGCACAGTGCCGCTATTACGGCGGATATTTAAGATTAGATTAATTATTATGACGCCATGCAGTTCACTATTTTCATTCCTCTTCTCATCACCGTCTACTGCCCACGTAGGAGTTGTGATTTATTGATTTTCAATAACGCCTAGCGGCCGGTTTTTTGATGTCACTTCAGAACTAATTTTCATTCCTCTTCATCGTGGGCTCATTCCTATCGTCGGTACGAAATTGAAATTAAAGACTCAAGTGAGATATAAACAAAGTAGGGACAGGTGCGTTATAATCGATATCATGGCTGGCCGTACTTGTCGGTGCCTGCCTCTTGGTGCAATGACAGCTGGTGCAGCTGAAATTGGCGCTTCGCGGGTATCACTGGTCCCGGGGACGACTTAGCGTCGGTTAAAGCGCGCCCTTAAAGAGAGAACCGACCGGCAATAATGTCCCACTTGGGAACTTGGCCGGCTGTTTCATCTGCATTGCATTCGGGCTCAAATCCTCCGCTGTTAGGATCCTAAAAGCCTCCGGCATCCTGAGTCTAAACATTGGTTAGATATAAACCGGGGACTGAATCTGAAGTTAAACCTTTAAAATAAAAATCCCTTCCGAGTTCAATTTGCATAAGTACGTACATTTATATAAAACGGTGGTACACTTAAAACCAACCTGCGCCACAGGTTGTAATATAATGATCATTTCTAATACGACGACGGACCTCTCTTATTTAGGACGATGAGCATCTTAGGATGGAAACACAATTGCCAATTTATTTAGAGACTGAATTAATATCAAAAATATTTCCTGTCCTGACAAACATGTCTAAAAGCGTATGTAATACTTTAATGCTATGTCTTAACCAATAAAACTGGCTTTAATACAATATATAAGCCTGAAATAACAGTTGGAATGAGCAAACCGGCCCTGCGGCCCGAACACAGAGAAGGTAGCTTGATTACGGTGATCTAATCCCAACTCCTCTTCTAAGGCATGCCCTCCGGTATTTGATGTTCCCAACTAGCCCGGTGCAAACCTTAACATGCCGCCAAATTAGGAAATCACTGGAGTGAATTCCACTCTCCGCTCTAATCCTCCCCTTCTTCAGTTTCACTCTTCTTTCGTTGCATCACAGTCACTTTAGCCCAGCAGTTCAACGTTCTTCCATAATATCTCCTTAATATTTTCAACACAACACTCTCAAGAATTGATAAGAAATAAAGGAATTTATTAAATGGAAATATCTCAATTGCAAATTTATTAACACTATTAATACCTTGAGTATACAATATGTACGCGTATACACTAAATTGTATAATGTTGTTCATTGTGACTGCAATGTGACCGATTCTATCGCTCACTCCATGCTTGGAAACTGCTCCCACTGGATTCACAATATCCAGGATTCACCGCCATGTCCTGGCAGAAATGTTCAGTAATATCGCTCCTCGTGTTATATTGTTTCGCTAGCCAATTACTTAAATAGGCGTTTAATTACACGCATTGAGAATTTAGAAACTAGTTTCTATTTGCCTTCTGTGGCATAAAATAAATTATTTGTGTGTTTTGTAGTAGAAACACCCCGTTAAAAAAAAATTAAATTGAGATTCACTCTTCGTCGAATACATCCGCAACAAACATTACACTAAACAGTTGTACCTAGATACAACTCAGGATGTACGAGTTCATAGTTAAAACGCTTGCCACTAGATTGCGTCACTATTGTAAACATTAATTCTAAAACTAACGGATCTCGCTGTTAATATTTCAATATATAATTAATATAATTATATTTCTATGAGAAATACATGTATTTGGTGGCATGAATGTAGTCTTTGAACTTACATTCATCCCTCACAAATGTTTACAATAATGGTAACGGCTCTGAAAGATTCAACGATGTAGATTACCTTTGGGATCGTTTTCTAAGGGAGTGTGACGTCCTTTATACGGGAACATGCAATGGTTAGGGCAGTAGGATCGGGCCGTCATTTAAGAGGGGCATCGATGCGAGTATCTGAACGACCTCCATCAGATCGGGACGAGGGAAGCGACTAGGATTCCCGGTCCCTTCCTCCCTCCGGGGCTTTAACGCCCTTAAGGGGAGGTTATCCTTGGGGAAGTCTTCTCGCCAACGTGTCCGGAGCCTCTAATGCAGCGATTAGAGGACACCCACCCCTCCAGTATCCCGATAAACGATGGCCCCCTTCGTGCCGTTTAGGCAGTTAACCTTCTCGGCTGCGGTCACCACCTGAGTGAAATCGGTCCAAAAAGTCCTTTTCTGAGGAAATCATGCCGATCAAACAAAGCATAGGTGCAGCATAGGGGAAAGTGATATCGGCTATATATATTTTATTGGATAAGATTTTTTTATTATATTTCCACTTGATTTCTATTGTTCCCTGAGGAACATAAACTTATCCTGAATGAGTTTGATACAACGTTTAGGATGTGATTACCTCTCCTGGGTATTTTAACACGGTTACGCCCGCATCGCTTTACACAATTCTATAAAGTAAATACGAGCCATATTTCATCTTCAAAGATACCATATCTCTTTCATTAGCCCGCATTCCTTTGAACTGTAAAACTTTCGACTGAAGATACCTTCCAGAGATCCCGTTTCATTGCATTATTCAACAATGGAGTATAATTTTCTGCCAAATTAAATTCATAGGGCCGTTTTCCAATTGTGATCCCTCCCTTTCTTCGACTCCTCCTCCCGCCGACTTTCTTTATAATTGAATTGAAAAGGCCAATCATGCGTTGAGGCATTTGTTGAGGGCTCGGTGCTTTCAGGGCCCAGGGGCCTTTGATAGCGGCCCTTCAAAGCCGTACCGCTGGCCCTCCAAAGTAATTGCCCGACCGGTCCAGAATTTTAGATTCTTCCTTCAGTGCTTTCACTGCTGCCGATAGATTCTTGAATTCAATATTAAAACCCGCTGCGAAATAGGCTATTGTTGGAATATTGTCCGTATAAAATATTTAATGCCATTGAATTTGTTTTAATTTTTATTTCCACGATTATTAACAATAGCTTTTGGAAACGTGTTTTTATTTCGTTAAATAATTTTCAACAATTTAGAATAGATTTAGAATAGAATTAGAAAACATACTAACGCCTAATGAAACGTATACAGATAATAACAGTAACTCTGACCAAATTTCTGGAGTTTGGGGATTTTCAAGGAGTGACTTAAAATCAACAACAACGCTTATCAATATGTCTTGAGTAATTTGCTTTTCTTCAAGGGGAGAGAATATGGCGGGAGGAGGCTCATCTCACTTCTCAACATCCCTTAGGATGGAGGGCGAGGTTTTTTTTTTGACTGAGAGCAGAATAACAGGAGAACGTGGCTTAATATCGGAGTGTTAAGCTCTTTAAAGTTTGATGGTTCTGTCGAGGGATGTTGGGTTGGAGGGAGTGCGAAGAAAACTGTAGGGCTCTTACGTGTTTACTGGGCGCTGACTTATTCAGGCCATACTTGAACCGCTTTTAACTTGGAGTGGGAATCGCGAAAAAAACATAGGGGGACGCTTCCTGGCTTCGAGTTTTAGGTTTATGTACAGAAGATCGAATCAACTTCTCGACGGCCGAAAGTAACGCGAATTATTTTATTATGATGTTTGAAATGTTGAAATGGCTGTGTGTGGGTGGGCGTTATGGGGGTAGCTGTACAGAAAATAAGGTAGATTTCGTGTGCAGATTGCTAGCAAAAGACCAAACCAGCGATAGGAGACAGAAACACACGAAATCTACAGTATTCCAACCCCTTGCAGACCACAAAACAGGTATTCTAAAATAAGGTAACATAATATTAACAATGACTTTAGCTAGGAAATGCATATGAAGATGGCTCCGGCTATAGCCTTCTGATAAACGCTTGCCGCTTAGTTGGTGTCAGTGCTTAGTTGTGAGGTTCCACAGAGCTTCGATAAAACTGAAAATAGCACATGAGCAGAATATAACTCTGCTCAGACTTCAAATACAATTTATTTATTAACCACCCTAAGTTTCAATTATTTCACATTATACTGCTCCGCACTTTTTAAGGTCCAATTTAAGATTAATATCTACAGGGATTTTTAGCTTCTTGCTTATCGGCTTTCAGTTAAACGAATTTATTCGGCTTATACGCTAATAAAAACCACTTAATTTCCCTCAACAGTACAGCGATACAACCCTACTTCTGGTAAATAGGTGAAGATTCTACATTCGGCGTCTCCCCGCGCCCGCTACTCTGGGCTCCATTGCCCCTCCCCTCGCTCCAACATCCAACTCCCCTCCTATCGATCCCATTATTTAATGTATTCCTCCCTCCTCCCCCCGCTGCCGCACGTCCCAGTGCGGCGCGAAGCCCACTCCAGACTTTTGGCACGTTTCTCCCCACTCGACATCATTCACGCACACAGGAAACTTTCCTTTCCCTCTTCCCTTTATCCGACTATATATACATATAAATGCGAGCGTATATATATGTATGGGGATGGGTGAATCTAACGATTCTTCGCCAACAGAAATTTGACGTCTCGAGGCCCCGAGATATGTGCATTTATTAGATATAACCATATCCAGTATATAATAAAATATGAACTCAATAATACACTGCTGTATAAATATACCCTTAATCCGATAATTAGCATAGGGAAAAGGAAAAGGAAAGGAAAGACGATTATGAAATAGCATTAACACTATATCTATATTTAAGTGTTTCGCAATTAATTCAAGAATCATTAATCTTATTTAAAAACATCGTTCAGCCTTTCTGCGGAAGGAAAGTAAATATACTAGTTACTTTTTTCTGTGCACGTTCTCGAAATTGTGCGAAATTCTTGTCTGCTCTTACAAACTGGATTTATCCCCAGAAAAGAAATGATAGACTTTCTCCTAAAAAGTTTTTTATAAGCTCCTCATTCGATAAAACAGACTGTCCCATCCCTTTTCTATCTACACCTGTACAGAAAAAAATATCGACGAAACCCAAGCTATCCATCTCATTACTCATAAATTAGTTTTCATCACGCCCTTAAACCTCATCACCCAGCTGCAATTCAACTGAATTCAATTCGGTTCACACAGTCTTACGCGGCCCGATTCATCGAACCGGGAATAAATTTCTTTATGCGCAGTCAGGAGCACGGTCCAATTTCTGGAGATTAAATGGTGGTTAACACCGCCCTGGGGATTTGAGATAAGCACGATAAATTCGTGTAATTAAACGAATGAGTCGACGTCGGCGTTCCGAGGACTGAACTTTGTGGGTACAGCAACTTCCCATGTGCCAACGCTGCCTTTAAAGAAATACGTTGCTAGTTCGAATGTGATCGTGTGCGAAAATTTAAATAAAAACATTACCCATCCTATGATTTTTGATCTAGAGTCATTCTATTTTTATGTCACTATATGATGAAATGTATTGTATACGTAAATTTTGTGTATATTTTAAGAGACAAAATTATTCATTCATAATCTCTTTACCCATTACACGGGTTTTCTTTCCATAGGACGTTCAACCTCAATAATGAAATGAAAACTAGAAATTGTGTTTGCATGCTTTTTGTCAATGCAATAGAAAAACTTCAATGATTTATTTAGCTATATTATTCCGTTTAATAACAATCCATTCACCACGTCCGTATCTTGAAATCATCCAGAAGACCTATGAAAAACCTTAGCGCAAAAGTGACTGTTCTTATTTCGTTACTGTAATAAATAGGCATGCGCTCTGCATTCTTGAATGCACTGATAAGTCAGTAATCGCAGACGGAAGGTAACCCGCATGTTACCTAAGAGCTGTACTCAGAACAGTGAAAAATGATTGGAATACTCGAAATGAAGTAAAAGAAAAATAAATTACAGTAGATTTCGTGTGTTTCCGTCTCCTCTCGCTGATTTGGTCTTCAGTAACGGTACACAGTCCGTGTCCTGTGCACTGAAGATGGCGAACAGCCGAAACCGGTCTAGCAAAAGACCAAACCAGCGAGAGGAGACGGAAACACACGAAATCTACCAGCCCCAACAAATTCGGACGATGGTATTAAAAATTCTATTTTCCGAGGGGCCCGAACCGTTTTTAATACCGAACTCGGTAGCGGAGAGGAATGAATACGCCGTGCGAATGAACATTTATTAGCCGCCGCGGTAGTGAAATCCCTTTTTCGCCCTTTGTTATTACCGGATCGAATCCGTTCTGATGAACGCACCCGGGCCGGAATAATGATTGTGTAATTGATGAATTATGGCCCCCGCTAATGTCTTTTCGCCGGGCCCCGAAGACAAAAGGGGCTGCTGGAAACGGAACTATGAGACCCCAACCGGTACCAACTCAGTAGCGTACGCCGAGGGCCCAATAAATTCTCTTCCAGGACAATGGCGATGCCGCAGTTAATAAACGCGTCGCTGCACCGCACCGAGGTGAATCTGACGCTTGACCTCACATATCTATCCCCCTCATACCTCAGAAATACTGATAAAATACATCCACTAGGTAATAACACAGGTATTGTTAAAGGTATACGCCCGCCATTATTTTTGGTTACGCTCAGTATATTTTGTGTATATTCTTAATTTTATTTATTTGATTAATGACTGAGATCACTATTGAACTCAGTTCGAAATATTTCAGAAACGTTGAACTAGGTTTCTTTGCATCATATCGATTCCATTCTCCCTGGTGTAATCGGATAATTATTTTATGGGGGAAATGTACATCCATAAATGTAATAGAAACGTTGAATTCACTCAGTTTTATCGTACTCAATATCTCATTTCCTGCAATCGAGTATTTTAGGTTCAGACTATCAATTAGTATTTATTTCAGTTATCAGAGTATCTGTAACAGGCTCAGTTTTAAGATCTATTCCCTGAATATAGTTGAGTGCACACATTAGAATTTGTTACTTACGGATTCGTCGGTGAGGAAAAACGTGCTGTTGAACTAAAACTTACTCAACCGCATAAAGGCTCACAGTAATTTAAAACAATTAATCATCCAAAAACATCAGCCAATATTGCGATTAAAATACTCGGGCTATTAGTTTATTGGTGGAATGAAACTGGGAATTATTCCCAAGGCGTAGTATTGTAACAGTCAGAAGAAGGCCAGACTGACATAACTTTCGCAATTGGTGCCTATTCATTTTTATGGATTAAGTAAAGCGTAAAAAGGCATAATAATACGTTTTTCATATTGTAAGAGAGTAGGTTACACTTCGGTTAGCTGCATCAGTTCCGGACAACAATTCTTAAGGAAAACTGTGACGTAATTTACGACTTATTTCACGCCGAGGATACCAATCATTTTTATAAACAATTGAAAACCTGGATTACAGATTTGAATTATAACATTCGTGCGAATAAATCAAGTCCGGGCTTTTTTTTGAGGGGGGGCGCAAAGCATCTCTCTTTTTAATTGTTCTAGAATTGAATTAAAATAACATTCATTACAATTCTGAAAATCCCTACAGTCAAGGCTGCAATTAGGTTTCCGTTTACCAAATATTTTTGTGCAATCACTGCGCTTGTGATTGAACATACTTATGGGTTATGATACTTGATGATACTTGAATGTTAATTATTGGATAATTTCAATTTAGCTGTATATAGTGCGGGAGGACACACATTTGGTAATATCTCAGGAACTAAGAGACTTATCGCGGCGTTATGAGATAATTCTTGAGGACGTAGGGAGTGAACTAG
The DNA here is from genome assembly GCA_019843655.1 of Lethocerus indicus. Lineage (NCBI taxonomy): Eukaryota > Metazoa > Arthropoda > Insecta > Hemiptera > Belostomatidae > Lethocerus > Lethocerus indicus. Next base: position 17,486,239 of record JACDQD010000008.1, read on the forward strand.
ATCGCAATCTACTTACTTATATTGCGCAATGTCAACTAAATTTAATTTCTGGGATTATAAGCGTAGCATTTAGGGAACAGTTTCTGGTTTCAGTTATAATAGAATTATCTTGGTAGGTGGATAGTCCACTTCGCTATTCGTGTCTCGATTAGGCGTTCACAGCCGCTTGGGACCCCTCCCTCCCTCCCTCGCTCCCTTCCACCAACACCCTAGAGTCGGGCTCTAGGAATAGTCCCTTGCAGCGCATTAATATTCCAGCGGTCGACTGCAGTATTGATTTTCCCGTTTATTACATTTCACAAAGGTAACGTCGGCGGTCGCCTCAGGGAGCCCATCAGACGGAATGAATATCTAAAATAAACATTAGAGTCCCATTCGAGAGTGAACCGTTTGCCCTTGCAGACGTATAAACTCTGTCTCTGGCCAATTTACAGGGACGAAATGTATGTGATGAAAGTTTCCTCAGATATTTCACTCACCGGATATTTCAAATTACCATTTGAATTATAACATTCTACTTTTCTAATTCACCATCAGTATAAAATGTCTATAAGAGATGTACATCAATAATCAAATTTGAAACTTTTATTTTCAAAAAATTAATTATTCAAGAAAAGACGATTCTGGTGGAATTACCAGCTTTCTTAATTCTGCCAAAAATGAGTGGCCCCTTGTTTGAAATTATCATCACAAATAAATGTGCCCCTAATTACTATGAAGCCTTGGACATTGAACTCTTCAATTATTTTCTTTTTTCTCCCTCCAGACTTTTTAAAGCCCTTCTCAGATTAGAACCGATGTTTTATGTGAGTTTAATAAGCCGTAATATTGGCTGGGCCTGAGAGCAATCCTGCCGGCTCCGACCCTTTAGTCTCGGCCGGCAATAAAACCCTGTAATGGCTCCGGTTTGGGCCCTCATTTATTGTTACATCATGGTACCTTCCCCTGGACAGTTATTATACTTTTTTTTTGTAATTTCGTTACAAAGGAAAGTCACTCTTATCAATAGTTAATAACAATTTGGCAGGGATAATTTTACATTGATCTGGCATAAACTCGGCGTTCGAGTATTTGACCGTCATCACTGACTCCGCTTGTATTTTGTGTGCTAAAATTGTGATAATAACATTTGCTGTAATAAAATATTCGACAGCTTCAATAAATACTATTTATGCTGAAATTTCTAATCAGAAAATATTTAACACCTTTCTAAATGCTGTGTACAACAGAAATCTTTATTATTTGTTGTTGAAATCTATGATATTACAACAATAATCATTATGTAAAACAATTAGAATGGTTTTAGCAGCCACCGAATATTTCTAGCTGTGAATGAGCTCCTAGTAATAAAAATAGTTCTTTATCCATTCCAATCTGTTTTGCGTATCCTAGGCCTTCGCCGGTTATTAATTTTGCCTTATGAATTTCAAGACCAGACCAGTGTAATGAAGAAAGTGCTCCAGTGCGTCTGCCCGTTCTGGGTCAGTCATTCACTTTTACGAACCAGTCCTACACACATGCCACACAGACGACTAAAAAAAAAATATGTCCCTTCTGGGGAAGCTCCTTCTCGGGCACCGTAACCCTGAGATGCGTCAGGGTAAAAAATAACTTTCTTTATTATTTCGGCAACATCAAACAGTGTTTCAGTATATACGTATATATATCAAAATTACTTCTTTATACACAGGCCGCGCCATTATGAAGTTATGATTTCGGTTTCCTATCAAACTCTAAGTCTCAAGATAACAAACTCATAGATTATTAATTCCTCCATTGGGACAAACACAGAAATTGACCAATTACGATTACATTCACAACAGATATACACTTGATATGTCAATCAAATTAGAAGGTCCTTCCACCAATTGCCAAATTACTGGACAGGTTAGTCAACGATTTAATGCCGGGTAACGGGAGAATCTGTAGTCCAATCATTTATGCGACCGTTACGCCATTAGCTCTGGCGTCCAATTACTAATTTGCCGGAATGGATAATAATGGCGGGGCGTTGGGAACTTAGAATTAACGAGGTTAATTAAAGGAAAAGCGGTGTGTGTCGCCTGTACGGCCGCGGCGTAGGCGGTCCGGACCCGACTGGCGTTGTGTGAGCACGCCTCTGGGAAAAAGATTTTTTGATGTCACGTAAACACAATGGTTCTCCGTCTCCTCTATATCGTATTTCAACGATGCGATACCGGCGCATCCATCAGACGTGGAAACGTGACTGAAATCCCGGCCCCGAAACCGAGCTTCCAGCCCTGCACGAACTAGACGCGCCGCTCTCCCTCCTCTGCATATACGACAGTTTATTCCCATATCGGTGTATACATAATGTATCGACCACTGGTCCTATGATACTTCACGCCTCAATCGAAATGGCGGTCCCAGCTTCCGACTCTCAAGAATGCCGATATTTCAGAAAACAAAACGTTACATAAAGACATATACGTCACTTAATGCAATTGATTAATGAAGATTATTCAAGGTCTATATGAATCTAAATTGAATTACATAGCGTTCTTACACACATGCAGAGATTTTCAATTTGTATACGCTTATTCGTAATTAAACTAGACAGGTTTCGGGATATAGCAATCGATATTAGCATTGGGACGGTGACTACTTGCGTATCACTGCAAAAAACGAGTTGAGACTCGGGAAACAGATAACATTAATAACTTTCAATTCGGACTGAGCTCTACTTTGGGAAGCAAATAATTTAAAAGGTAAACTTTTCGGCCCCAGAAATAACTGTCGGGTGAGATCGGGCCGCGGGGGTTAAAACTGTCTCTTTTCGCCGCTGCATTTACTTTGGGCCCGAAGTCAAAGTTGACGACGCTAGCGTCCCGGACTGTTGGTGGCGGGGGGGGGAACACCTCTCGAAAACTCGACTAATCACCGAAACAGGTAAGTTTTTGTCGTCAAACTTTATCTGAGATAAAACTGGCCTTTTTTTCCTCCCCCCAGCTCCCTCCCCACGACTTTCAGTCTCCTTCCGCCCGTCCTCCGTTTCGAATTAACTCCCGGAGTTACGACTTGTTCGCTCAGTTTACGACTCTTAATGAAAACGGGGGGGCCGCCCCCCTCGACGGTCGACAGTGGAACTTTTACACGATTGCACGCTGTTCAGTGCCTAATGTCGCAAGCAACCACCAACTGAAGAAAATAAGCAATTCGTTTTTCTTAAATTTATTATAGTGTCGAAGAGTGGACAGGAACACTTTATCATACGTAGACAATAAAAGTTTTGAAGTCACTATGCGACGATTTCTTTTTTAAGGGTTGATTCAAAAGATTATTTCGTAGATAATTTTCGAAGATAATTTTTCCGCACACACTATTTGATTGAGACAATATATAACATAGTGAATACTTGTGCAAAAGTTATCACTGGTAAACAATATATTGAAATGGTATGATATTACCATTATTTGTAAAAGAAATATCTGTGTCATTTAATTTTTTAACAGGGGATGAATAATATTTCGATAATAATAAATTATAAAATAATTAATGGCCATATATGGACATATTCAGAAAATCCAATCAATCACAAATGAAGGGTGGATGCCTCCCACGTGTGGGGCGTGGTTGATCCCCGTTCACCTGGCTTTATCGGTTTGAAAAAATTTACTGTTCTGACCGTAATGTCCTTAATCACTGCTACTATTTCAGCGGAATTTATTCCCCTTCGGGCGGAGAAATATTTGCGTATTTCCGATGAAAATATGGTTTTCTTCTAAATAAAGTGGAATTGGCCCCCTCCGGTGACGGCGCCCCATCACTCGTAGCAGCCTCTCAGGACTAATCTTGGTTTATGAGTCCCCGAGTTAGTTTAATTTCGATTCCTCCATCCCTGATGGGATCTCTCGTTTCGAGGAAGGGCATTTTGCTTTTCATCACTTACCCGTCATGGGGCAGCAGTTTTCTCGCCCCTCCCCCTCCATCCGACCATCATTCGATCATCCAAGTGCCTCTGCCAATAAGAGTAAAAGGTTCAGCATCCGGTCCCCAGTTATTTCCAGTTTCATCAGTATTTGAATTATTGACGCGATTAAATATTTCGTAAATTGGATAATATTTCTCGGTTAATTTATAGTCATTAAATATATTTTTTTTGTTATGTCACCGGTTGAATAATAGATTCAATATAGGATACCTGGATCTTTAATTACTACAGTGCGTTACATTACTTTTCGTACTTGTTTTGATCTAATATACATTATCCTCATTTCAAATGATGTCGATGTTGAGAACGGTCAAATAGAATAAGCAAAAGAAGAGGGATAATCATCTAGTAGACTGTCAGAATTATCTCATTAACTACTATATCAATGATTTAGCTAATATATATTATACAATGTTGTTTAGTACAACGTAGTTGTTACAAATTGACTTTATTTTAAACAGAAAAAATCTTGCCGGTGTAGGTAAAGCGAAGTTGTCTACCGAAAGAAAAACAAGTTTCCTGTAACAGACTTTTATTTTAGTCCACCGGTTGTTTTAGTTCCTTTCACAGCTACCTCTTGTTTTGCTATTCTTCTGTTAGTAAAACATAGCACTGTTAGTTGTAACTGGAGTTTGCTCTACTAGCCAGTTCTCTGCTGCGATCGGTTGATCAACTCTGAGAAATTGGTTGGAGAATTCAGGAAGGAAGAACTGAAGAAGATGGTATTCGACAATGGTATTGGAGCAACGGTGTAAAGATTGGTTATACTAATATCAGAATGTACCGGGATCGATTCACGACGGTTGGCTTTAAATTGATTATAAGTGGACCTCAACTCCACTGAAGAGACGGTATTAATTAGGATCTGCGATTAGGTTTTTCGTTTAGGTGTACTGTGTTACTCCTCCTTTCTGTAACCCTACGACGACGTGACTGAGTATTCAGTGGTGTCCGGGCCCGAAATGTGGAGTAGCAGCGCTTGAGGAATAACAAAAATCGAGACAGAAAACGAGTGGGGCGATAGTGGGCGAGCAAGGACAGGAAGTAGGAAGTGGCGCTGTGTGAATGCTCATGAGGCGGGAGGAGCGTTGACCCGCAATGGTGGGTACTCCTCTCGGTGAACATGTCTCATATTAGCCTCCGGGGGGTGTACAGCGTACCATCTATCGGAGGCATAAATAATGCCGTTCTGGGACATTGGGTTGACCCGTCCAGATTGGCCCCCAACCAATAAATCCCGGGAGCGTCCGACACCCGCCTAAACTTACACTTCGCCTGGATCATTTGGTTTGACTGTCGTTTTCGGTAAACCATCGAATGTCCATTATATATGAACGCATATAAAATTCCTTCATAACTGCATCGAAACCACACAAATCATGCATATCAATTTAGTTATTTAAAAATATGTCGCCACTAATTAATATGAATTTTCAAAGTAAAGGTATTAAACAATTTATGAATGTCGATATTATTGCAAGATTTCCAGCTGTTTCATAATACAAATAAATGCCTCATTTCGCTCAATGATTCCTATTCAAGAAAGAGTATAATGACTCGAACAAGAAATAAATTCTAGAGCAATGGCATAACACTACAATACATTTTCATTAGAGATATAAACTTTTCGCACGTCATCATTTTTACTGCATTCTTATGTAATTTATTATAATATGGTTGTAAAATGTATTCTAAATTATTATCAACGTAGCAATACCTATTTCCAGAAATTACAATTTAATATCCTTTACCAGAAGATTTTCTAAAAATTGTAAATACCCATGTTTATAGTAAAAATATATTCCTCTAATTTCATCTTCTCTACTATACTCTTTGAATTGCGACTCGCTTATTTCTGCAACTCATTAAGTGAAAAAGTGTTGAGGTGTATCGTCATTCAATACACACGGTGACGTGCAGCCAATATGGGTGCGCATGAATGCATAATGACGCCCGCGCTATTTTTAAGTTTACATTTAAACTTGAAAAATCTCACGAGAGTTATACTCTTCTAAACATTCACGATTTAGGAAGGAACCGTCCGTTAGGCGGTCTCATTCGGATTATCGGAATACCTGCTGTGGGTCGTACTTCTGTTAGTTAAACACATTATTTTAAAAACTTGGAAACTTACATAGTAGGACTGTTTGGGCGAAAGAAAAAAAGACAGTTTTTTTAAAGGACATTTTTGAAACGATAAAGATCGGAAATTTGCTTCCCCACCCATTATCTGTTCTATCATCAAGCTCTAAATACGTGATTGTTTTATTTTTCATAAAACATAACGAAAACAGGAATTCTAACAAAGTAGGCATTTATGGAGAAATTGCTGCAATTAATCAACTGGATACGCATAATTTTTACACATAGGCGTAGTTAATGTCAATGATTAGCTAGGGACAAGAAAGACCAAGAACGACGAAATATGCCGCCCGCGAAGGGGTATTATAAGGAAGGCCATGATTTTATTGATAGTGCGAGCTATCAATTGGACATTAAGCGGCTTCCTAATCTGAAAAGAACGCGACAGCCGGGGAGATTTATGTCGTAAGTGTGACCGCGTGTTGGAGAGCTAAGCGCGCCCAGATAAGAGCCGGCTCGTTGACGGTAGATAAGAAAAGCCGGCGGAAGAAACACAAACCCAGGCCATTGCCGACCCGCAGTTTGCCCCGCATTTAGAGTACCTCGTATTCTGGTATTTTTGTTTTACTTCTGTTCGACTCTTGTTCAACGTTAACTATCGAATAACTGTCGGAACCACTAGGAAGTCGATAAACCAGAAAAGGTCACGAGATGAAATTCTGAATCACCCGCAGAGCAACACATGAAACAGCCAGTCATGTCACATTACAACGCGTTTCCCTAGTCACAAAACTATTTTTATAAGACATATTTGTCCACAAGTTTTTAAATCCGCTTTAATCCTTAATCACCAAAAAGATAGACCGGTTTCGTCTTACCGGGCAGAACACTTTATCCACAACTCATAACAAACTATATTGTTTTACGGAATATTACTGATGATGTCGAGAAGCCTGTATATACACAGGTTTAAAACCGAAACTTTAAAAGACCATAAAATTAAATACAGGAACCTAACATTTTTACCACACATTTAACACTTGTACTCCGCACTTTAATTACGGTCGAACATTTGATTGAACTGTCCTCAGAGGCACGAAAATCGCAGTCCGTGTGACTACAATTCACTTGGTCAATTTTGACAATTGACTGATTAATAAACATCCGGAGAGAGATTCTTTGATGCACCGACCGGTGAAACAAAAAAATGACGGGGGACACATTAGGCAATCCCGCAAAGCAGAAACCCCCGCCTGTGTTTTACTGCGTTCTTTTCTCGGCGTATTTACAGAATGAAATCACCTCACTTGTACTTCCTGAAATCGACTTCGTGAGATACTTAATTCGTAGAAATCCTGGTGATATACATTTAAAGAATGTGAAATACCGTGTGAACCATTTACGCCGAAGGACGACATAGTGAACAGAAATGTGAACATGGATAAAAAATATAAACGATTATATTAAAATCGCTATTTTAATAACAAGTTGGAAATTGATTTCTGTGAGTGAAAAACAATATTAACCAATAAAAATGTTATAGAATGATATAAATATAAGTTTATTTATATGATATAGCACTTGCTACTGAAGGTGGCGATCAGCGGAAACTGGTCCAGCAAAAGACCTAACCAGCGAGAGGACATAAAGAGGATAGAAGGATACAAAATAATCTACGGCCTTCTTTGACGGACCTTTGTCAGGAACTTTCTCATTATTGGAGTATTTTATTGTTGAGGAGTTCCCTCCTGTTTTGAGAAGTAAACGTAATCAATACCAGCCGCTTTACACCTACTTCTATTATCAATTTCTGTAGATTTAGCTTATTTCAATTTAGCGGGACTCAACACAACCGTGGATTGATTTCACTGCCTTTCTGGAAAAGCTAACAGTTGCGCGTTAAAAAAAAGAAGACAGACAGGCAGCTGTTCAAAAGTTGACATAATCGTTTCCTGATAACTCCGGGGAGAGATACTGTAGTTAAATAGTGGATATCCGATGTGTACACACAAATATTCGGAAGCAACAATTTTACGCCACAGCTATTCGATATGTTCAAGGCAATTACATCTTACACGAAGCGGAGAATATCGCTGTAAACAGTGTAACACGCAATACCTATGATATTGAAGTAATAAATTTAAGAAACGGAAGGATTAATTTAATATAAATGAATACCCAGAATTTTACAAGAGAGTGTACATTAATACGACTAAATCTAACGGCATTCTCTTCCCTGTTGGCGATGAAGGTGGAGGCAGCAACGATATCACAGAGGATCCATCCAATGTTACGTCATAATACGAACTAACTTTTGTTTCTAATTTAGGATTTAAATAAAACCAGACAAAGCTCAATATCCTATAAATAGGACTAGGTTTAATTGATGTTAATTATATAAAATATATTGGTGTTATAGACCTGATTTGTCCATAGCAATATTCGTTTTGCATTGTTTTCTCAGAAATATAACTAGGGTGTGTCCAGATATGTGTCCAACAGTGTTAATGCGCTTGGTTAATTTCTACTACTTATTTTCTCAAAAAATGTCCGACTCCAGCTGTGGAGAGACACTCCTCCTTAGAAATCCCCCCGGAAGAATATTAAACCATTTTGAACGTCGCAAAAGGGACAGAACACTTTTCAGTCCTCAATAACAGAAAGGAGGAGGGCGTCTTTCAGAGTTCCACTCTTTCTCCATCGAATAAAAAATAAAAGAGGTTTCAGGGACTTTTCCTCGTTTCTGGGACGGCCAAAGGGAGGAGTTCGGCCTTCTCCCTTGCTATCGTCCTTCGTTTGTGTGTTTAAACAACGCCGATTCCCGGGTTCTTTTGATCGTTTCACCGTTGAAATCCAGTTCCGCTCAACAGCCCTTAAAATGTATAGAGATTCCCAACTTTAAAACAGAAAGCGCGGTCGGATCTTATCTCCGGCAAATAAAATCATTGACAAGCGTAAGCTTTCAAACATTTCCTTTTTCACTGACGAGAATTTCTGCAAAGGTATCGGACTTTCAAATATTATACGTAGTGTCTATAAATGTTATAGCACATTTGATGATTTTGATGTTAAAGTGTTCCCCATTGTCTCATTATAAACGTTGTCTACTGAAAAGAAAGGTATTGAAAATAGCGAGCAGCTGAAACTTGACTTCTGGGTTTCCTACGTGAAGTTCCAATTCCGTCTTTACAGTAGACATTCAGATCAGACCGACTATTTTATTGAGGATTAAAATGAGTATTTTCTCATATTTCTTACGCTATAAGAAGACAGGGATTGACGTAACGAGAGTAATTTAAAATTTATATCGTAAGCCAGGATAAGTTTCTTCGTAAATATGTTGTTATCTAAATTTCTAAGCGATAATATGAGTTCGAGAAATAGTTACATCATTTACAGATTTGCTATCAATCTGGGCCCGTTACTTGTTATTATAGTAATGCTTATAAATTCTCAAAATGTATAATTTTGTTCAATTTCAGAGTATATGACTCACCGAATATTCTGAGGTCGCGTCCTTCCTATAACGGCGCACCATTACTGATCGTTACAAAACAAACACACAGGGTCAATGTTACTAGCTAATAAAGAACGCCAACCTCTGACCCGAGTTAATTCGCTCGGCGTTGAATTCAAATTGAAACCAGTTCGGGACAAAACAAAAACAGAAAGGAACGGGGCTAATTGTATTATAATTAAGGTCGGCTTGATGTCCTTCGTCGTCCGAGGTCCACATCCTGCTGATCGACACCTATCTGAGCCAGGAATGGGATTAGTATATTTGTACGTAGGGAGGATTTGTTTTTTATTTTGAAAGCCGGCACCAGTTTAAAAAGACTAAAACATTCTGATAATAAGCGATAATTTATGAATTTAAAAATTAATAATTTCGAAAATAGTTGGAGTTTGAGATAGAGGTGTATCACTGACCAAATAAAAAATATTTTTGAGAAGATTAAAAGATGTAAGCTAATGCACATCTCAGCCAGCAACAGTATCAAAATGTATGCGTACCTGCAAAATGCTCGCCCTTTATAAGAAATAAAATTACCAATGACAATTCCGTCATGGATTAGTGGGTTCAGTGTTTGAGCACTTGCAATTTAAAACCCAGAAGTTTCACTGATTGTTATTATTCGTTTTCCTGTTTAACAAAATTACAGCCAGAAGAGAGGATGGCCTAAAAATAATAAAAAAACTTACAATATTTGTCGGAATGTTATCAATCCTCGGTCGCGACGCCACCAATTCACTTCCGGGAAGTGACACTGCACGGTTTGCAGTTTATCGGACAAAACATCCATTCTTCACAATTGAAGGAGTTATGAATTAAATACAAGTCACTTCGTACAGCTCCGTTTATAGTCATACGTTAACGTTGTCATGATTATTAAATGTTCATTTTCATTTATCGGTTTCTGTTACTGGATTAATGAGTTTCTACTGGACTGCAGTTTGGTTTCATACGATTCATTTTGCAGTTTCATGTGATCAGGAATTCTCAGGTTATGACAATTCGAACACATCTGTTCCGCTTAATTTGAAACAATTTAATTTCCCCTTGAATTCTGAATTACCTTTAAATTAAACCTTGTATACCGAACTGTTTGAATATAGAAACTGTCTTCTTTCCATTATTCCGCTATTTGGCTCACATTAGCGTTAATAATTCTATCTAAAATTACGGGAATTTTCATTATTTATGTGCAATACGGTTGAACAAATTTCATGCGTGTTCAATTAAACGAATGCTTCATATAATCGAAATTCGTTTACAAATTTGTTCCCCGCCGGATTATTTTCCTTGCAATTCAAATTCAATGCTAGAATAATATCGTTATCTCGCCATCATTAGTAGCATTATACGGGCTGATTAGAGAGGATCATCCTGTTTTCATTGTACTGTTACTGACCATGGCGGAGTGGATATAGGAGATCTTAACACTAACAATATTCCAAATCCCCCAGGCTCCCATTGAAGAGTTGACGAACTACCTGTCACTATTATGACAGTTATCCTGTTACATACATGTCCTGCTACAGTTCGCTGAACTGGTAGGACTGCGAATATTAACAGGTTTAATTAGGGGAATCGCTCCCACTAATCGGTCGTGATAATGGGCTATGGCCGGTAATGAGTCACGACTCATGGAGGATCGTTGACTAATGGAAATGTGACTCAATTTTTACCAGCCATCAATTTTCGATCACGGGCCCTCCCAATGAGTAGAACTGGACTTTAGTAACGGTGTTTTTGAATGAGCCGAAACTTATATACAGGCCATCATCATTCGTATTATTGTTAAACAAAGTTCATTGTGGATTGGATACTTTATATGCCATTTAAACAACAACCTTGAATGTTCGCGGTATTGATTGGGAGCTCTGTAGGAGATTAAAACATTATCGAACGTCTGTAATGCCGTCCTCCTAAACTAACAATGAGTCATAACATTTTGGAAAATTAACACATTCATTATTAATTACTTTTTATACTACTTGAATTTAAAAACTAAGGTAATTAAAATATAGGTATCAAATTATAGCAATTAAACTTTCCTATTTCTCTAGTACATCTAGTGCTACTAGTGTTGGTATTGAGGAATAATCTGATAACACTCGAGCAACTTGGGGTCGATCCATCTGCAACTCGACTCCTCCCTCAACTCGTCGATTGAAAACTCTCATTCGGTAATGGCAATTCAATTTAATGAACTTTTTACGACCCGGCGTCAAAGCCGGGACAACAATAAAAGCATTAGGAGAGGGAGCGGTAATTGCGAAACGGGACAGTTCACACACAGAAACTGGGGGAGAAATAGAGAAACAGAGAGGGACGGTTTTCACTTTCCGTCCTCTCCATTATATATAGTGGCGGCCCATCGCTTTGTGAAATTACAAAGCTTCAGATCGGCAATTAATCCGTAAAGCTACTTAATAAGTCTGAAAACCCTTCATGCTGCAGGATGATGGAGGTCCACTCTCCAAACCTTGTTCACATAATTACTTGAATTCATTTTTCGCAATTCGGGAATACCATTTGTCCTTATGTCTTTCAATTGACATCAGCTTTGTGCGTGGGGTGCCAAAATAACTTATAATCAGATTGTGTGTTGAAAATTTGTTGGTTAAAAATATTAAAAAACGCACACTTATTGAAAAACGCTCATTACTCGATTAATATCTTCATAACATTATTGTCCATGTAAAGTAATTCATTTTAAAATAATGGCATTACTAAACGAGTATCGGACGAAATGGATATTAAATTTTCAGAGTACAGACATTTGCATAATTTATTTAAGTATAGCCGTTATTTGTAACCAAAACATAATCATTGTCTATACGTCTATGTGTTTGTACTTATGCATTAAAGCTAAATTTGAATAATTTGCTGTGTTATAAAATTTGGGGTATATAGTAGACCTATACTTTAAAGTAGACAGGTCTGGAAGGAGTGCTGAATAAGTACGTCTCCGAGGGGAACTGTATCGCCCGGGGACCGCGTGCGTTGTCTTGCCACGTAGCCGTTTAAGTTTTGTCGGTTCTTTAACAGAATTTACTTCGTCCCGAGGGTTTAATACTGTTAAGGGGAAGCGGGAGGAGAGTTAGGGAGGGGCAAGAAAGAGAGAGAGAGAGAGAGAGAGAGAGAGAGAAAGAGAGGGAAGAGACCATGGCTGAAATTCAATAACGTCGTTAATAGGGTGAGTTAGAGTGGAGGAGAGGCGAGGGCTCTCTGAAAAGAGGAGAGGGCCCTTTTTATGTTTTCATTAATTGCGAAGAACCGAAAGGGAGAATGGGAGAAAGGGAGTGGCGGGGAATAGGAGGATAAAGGGCGGGCGGCAGGAAAGGAGGAGAGAGATAAGCCGTTGGCCAACAAACAGAGTGATTGCACTCGGCGAGCTCTGAAATGGAAAAGGGTTCCAAGTGAAAGGGCACTGGGCCAAATAGTGTCTCTTCGACACTTTACTCGGCCCACACTTTTCGACTATTGGGAGGACAAGGCCAAGTCTCCCCGACCCTAAGTATCCAACTTTCATAAACTCTTAAGGAACAATAGAGGAGACGGCGGTTGGTGAATTCTAAACTGTTTTCCATTATATAATTTATATTCCGCGTTATTTATTCGTTTTTAATTAGAATCGCAATCAAATAGCAATTAGCGGCAATAATAAAATATTCATAACAATCCAATAGAGTAGTAATTGGTAGGCGCCGTGAAAATCGGGATAACATTTAATTTAGAGTGATCTGGAGTTATGTGAGTAAAAATTCGTAATTGATATTTGGAATTCCGTTTGGTGATGGATTCATTTAGAACTCCTACGCAATAGATGAAATTTTTATATCAATTTTTATATTTTTGTAAGATCAGTTCACGAAGTGGCTTTAAGCTCATTATTATTCTGATCACATTCCAAGAGAATCCGCATCGTTAAACCGCGCTCACCGTATTCTGACTTCGGTACGGTTGTTAATTTGTCCATGTTTTTCACATCATGTTGTGAATCGTGTTGATACAATATCGCATCTCGCTAGTTCTAAAACTAGACCGGTTTTTTCCGACATCAAGAAAATGAAACCATACTAGGGCCCATTCCTTTCCTGTTTGTTTAATGGCTTCTTGCGGTCCAATTTCATTGTTTCCTACAGTACGTGGATTAACGCCGACTACGAGGCCCCATTTTCTGGAATTCCGCCGGTCTTAAATATTACCTTCATTGTACTTTCATGGTGTCGATTTTCAAACGTACGTATAGAATAATCTCCCTATTTCTCTGTCTCTCGCAGCCAATGATCTCATGGTCCGGCACTGTCGATAAAGTCGGACGGCCAAGAGTATACAAACGACGGGTCAGCGTAGTTTTACGCCTGTCGGCGTTCGCAAGTCGGCGGGGGCAATGCATTATTGAGTGAGTACTCCCTTGGCGGGGAGGGCCAAGTTTTTATGGGCCGTAAAATTCGGGGCGACAGTTGCGTTGTGTGCAATGTTGAGGGTGAGAGGGAGGGTGTGAGGGAGTGGGATGGCGGGGTCGTAGGAGCCGGGCCTGCCGCCCTCAACAGATTCCTGAAATATTAACTTCATGCTAGGTGATGGGGAGTACGACCCAAGACCAGTACTTTACGAGGGCGTCACACCCCGGCTGAAATTTGCTTATTACCGTTATAATTGTTACAAAGTGCTTTGCTCATTTGCAACCCCTGGATCCACAGCATCTGCCGCCCCGTATTTAAATATTGATCTTCTAATTTATAGCGCATTATGGTTCCCAATGACGCATCGAACTCGGGAATACGGTGTTGAAAATTAATTTTCGATGACTAATTATTGTTTTATAAATGCCATATTTGCCCAATAAGCGAGATCGATATTATAAACGCAAAAATAAACTTGAGAATGTCGTGTCAAACCTCAAATATTTTGGGAGGAAAAAGTGGTGAGGAAGGCCCTGTGACTTCCAAAAGGATGCTTTCCCAATTTTCCCCAATAACTATTTTCTCGGATATTGTGAGGTAATGTTTAATTAATTCGCGGACGAATGGTGCGGGAAACCAATCTATTTCCAATATATATATATATATATATATATATATATATATATATATAATATATCGGAATAATTCCGAGTGCTTGTTAGAAGTTTACCAAATAGCACCTATTCAAAATATGATGTAATATAATTTTGTTGACGGGGAACGACCGCAAAAAATACAACAAAAAGTTTAACAGGCCGGCGAGCATTGTTCCCGCGGGTTGGACACCGTCTGTGCCTTCGGGCGTTACAACCCACCCTCGTACAACAGGAATAACGGGAGGTAGTTCACCCTTCCCCGTGGGGTGGGTACTCGGGGGGTGGATAACATGCCGGGCAGGTATGTGTACAGAGGAATGCCCTCACAGCCCCCCGCAGGTCTTCACTATTGTCAGAAGCAAAGGTGGAATTGTATTCTTCAATTGGTGGGTCATAATTCAGCACAGGTGTCGCTCTCAGACCATTGCCACCTACGACAATGAAATATAAGTAAACGAGTTAAGGTATGTTGTCAAACATTTAAAACGAAGTATGCATACTTCAGTTTTCATACATACTTCAGTTTATTTCTATAACACCCCCTCCTCATCCTGTAATCGTGAACTAGAGGAATAATTTGAGATAAATTAAATTTTTTTAGATCGCATTAACCTTTGCAACTTGAACTATCTCTAAGAAGTTAGGTTCCTAGCATCAAAGAATTAAAATATATTTTCGAATATTTATTTTAATATGCTACTTTGGTTAGTGATATCTGCAACTCTTTTAGATAATTATTTAATTCTGTTTTTCGAGCCCTTGAAATAATACAATTTGGTGGTCCTTAATTAGGAAACTCGCGAACAACATGAAATAAATTAAGTAATATTTCATTCAACCTTCAAGCTAAAAACAATGAATTATTTAACTTAAAGTATACCGGCATTTATAAGGCCGTTTGATGTCGCAATAAGGCGTTAGTGCGGATTTCCACAAAGTTAGTTAATTGGTTTATATGAAACAAATTACGCATTAAAGGGCCAATAAAAATTATTATCCCTCGCGGTAGATAATTAAGAGAGTGCTGTATATATTGATTTATTTAAGGGTTTGATGGTAATCAGAATATTGCATATTGAACTGTACTGTAAAATTAAAACATTATTCAGTCTGACAACAATGAGAATCTCTTTAAATGCGCGTTGTGTGTTGGTATTGAATTACTCTACGGGCTGTAGTGTTTGGGGATTCGATCTCGGCCCCGAATACCGCTTCTCTTTGTACTCAAATTTCTTTCCCGTTGTCGATATTTAACCGTGGGTTTGTACACGTGCCGGCGAGACACAGAAATCATTCATGCGGAATTGAATCACCGATGCAAATCTGGTCCTGACGGTCCTTGAACGCATTGGCGATCGACTAGTTAACACCAGTTGTATGAAGCAGTTTTTAAACGCACGGAACACAATTTGGTGTAGTAAATCTTGCTTTCATTCCTCCCCACTTCATTCTAACCAGATTTGAAACTTTTAAGTTATTTCTACACATTAATCTAATTAAATAAAAATGTATCGATTCTATTATGAAGTCTAAAAATGTTTGACTAGACAGTTATAATTTTTTTTGAGCCCCACTGTTCCCGTTCCATTTGTGCTCTAATGAGGACACACGGTTACTATGTTTAGCGCTGAAAGTGTTCGTAAATTGGGAAAACTGAGCCCCCTTCCCCCGAAATAAAAAAAAGCGGGAATTAAGTGGCGCCTCTCCGCGGACAAATTATCGCATATTAAAATGTTAATGAAGCTCGGTTACGAGGGCAATTATGAGGCTTCGATTAGCATACTTATCTGTTGGTTGCCTGATGGGAGGCGGTCGAATACGCGGCGTTTTTTCGCCCGGTGATTAATTCTTATTTATTTAGCCTTGGTAGCACCACCACCCACCCCACACCCCGCCGCTCCACCGCTTCATCAAAATGAATAATGCATCCCCCGGACCGCTACAGTTCCTCCTTCTCTTTTATTCATATTTCTCCTAATGTTGTACCCGGCGCAGAATCGGCTTCTGGGCCGGCCGGTTAAAACGTAGTGTAGGATCCCGAACATTAAGCACACGCAAGTGTTAAACCGCGGGTAATTTTCGGAGACTTCGGAGATAAAATTCGTCGAGCCGAAGTATAGTATGGAATTGGCCGTAGTATTAGCTAAATTGGAATATACTAAATGAACCCGGCAAAAGCCTTTAAGTCTCATTAGGCCGAGAATATTTCGTTGCAATGCAATTCGAAGGCTATTAATAATGAGTCCTTGGGCGCATCATAGTATTATCTTGAACCGTCGAAACAATTACACTCCTTTTGTTACAAAATCGTTACTGAAGCTTCGAGTACTGTACAAAGGTAAACATATAAAACAACCTGAATACCCGGCTCCAATAGAAATACTGCAAAAAACCTAATGCTTATCGAAAGCAGAAATTGATAACACTCTTGATTGACTGAAAATAATTGATTGGTTTTGACTTATTTTGGTTTTGACTCCAATAATCAAATTTGAATTGTTTCCGTTCTCTAGAACTGAATTATTAAAATGAATCTATGGATCGGTTAACATTTCCATTAACTGTAACTTTGAATTTGACATGACAGGCCTCGATTCAATCCAGTACCCTCAGTATATTTGAATCTAAGATTAGTAGAAACACATGATTTAATCAGTTACAGTTTGGTTCTCTTTTATATAAAATAAGCCTTACGTTAAATAGCCTGTAACGTTTTAAATCTGGCATTACTAAATATAATTTTTCTGTACATTTAATCCCTGAATTTAAGCAGTTTTTTAATTTTTCATCTGTAAAATCCCGCAATAGGTTATGCTATTTTCATTTTAAAATAAAACACCATTAGTTAAAATGAGCATAAAGCATGATATGTGTTATTCGATCACGGCGGCTAATTTTTCATTTAAATATAATTCAAAGGAATATTCGACTGAATAATTTGTGGGTTTTCCATTGTGTAATTTCAGGTCCCTCCCAATAATGCAGATAAACCGATTTAATTATTACTGTTAATAATAGTTGATTTAAATCGTTGATTGAATAGAGATATATTGAATGGACCGTATAAAAGATATAATTAGGGTTATTTATTATTACATTTACAAAATAAAATCTTAAAGAATACGAGATAGGATTATTCCATTAATATTATTTCCAGTTAGAATGATTTATGCCAGTGTATTATCTAGTTAAAATACAATTTTAGCAATTGCTTTTCCCATTGAGATTGGCTGTTGAAAATGTTAGCGGGGTGAAGTAAGACCAGATTGGACCGACTCCGTATTCAACCTTAATTAAGTTGGGAGGTTGGCAATTCGTCCCGAGTTCTCCTTCTCATTTTTAATAGTTAATTCTCCCGGCCATTTGTTCATTTAAGGTAACTCACCGCTTCTCCTGCCCAACTTCAACTTCACTGAATTTACTTTTCCCTCTCCAATAAAGGGCAGTTATTATTCATAAATTGAAAGAAAGATTTCCGCGAACCACAGAAAGTTCCCTTCTAGACAATTAACAGCGCCCTTTATTAGTCGACATGCCTATATAAAGTTATTTTAATCGAAATGTCATTGTCTTAAATTTGCTTACATTTTTAATTAACATTAGAAATAAATAATAAATATATTGTCCTAGAAAACAGGATTTCAATTTAATAAATTGAAGAATTTAGTATGAATGGTGAAATGGCACCCAGCCATTCAGTTGGCCCAAAAACTGTTACTTTTTTGTCAAGTAACAGTATTCAAACAGAAATTACCAATGCATGTGGAGAAATAGAACTTAATTGAATATTCCAGATTGAAGGCTCTTTATTCATTCCAGTACAGCAGTAGTCAGACATTATACCTAACTCTTCAAATAATGAATACTGTAGTCATCAGTTAGCTAACTCTTCAAAGTATTATTGGAAACTAAAAGCTTATGAATAAGTGCAAATTTTCATGTTCCCATTACCAATAAGGTTGATGAGAATATTGGGAAAAAGGCTGGACAGAGGAATTGAAACCGACCCTAGAGGGAAATTAGGTTAATAGAATCGTTGACTTTAATCGACTTCTAGCCTAAACATTAACTTCCGCTTCTTTTCCCGCAAAGTGGCCAAGTCACTTTTGTTTTACTCTTGCTTCTTTCTGACGATATATAACTTAAAAATGAAACAACTGTTACAAGTTATATACTGATAACTTGTAAGTGAACTAATAAGCGAATTTGATTAAAAAAAATGTAAGTAGATATGGGTTATGTAATAGATGTGGGAATCAGCGAGGTGTCCTACTAATGCCGAATAAAATTAATTTTTTTGTCTACATAGCACTGCTCTACTAGTTATTGCACTTTTCAATTAATATTATTTATTATCAGAAAATCGTTTGACATATATTTAACATATATATTTTTTTTTAATTGCTCTAAATGTCCCCGATTGTTAATTGGGAAAATGGACGTTAGGTGGGCTTTTATGTTTACTGTAGTAACGGGTCAGAATTTGTCCGATAGTAAGAGGTTTACATGGGCCTAATTAGTCGAAGCGCTACTAACCCCGTAATACCTGTGTACATTTTACGGTCCGGCGGACGTTCACAGTGGGTGGCGTAAACGTGTACAGTTTTTCCAGCCGTACGACACGTCTTATGCGCCATCCAGCGACTCATATTTGCATAATGGCCGTTTCAATTACGGCCCCAAATCAAAAAACCCGACATCGATCGCGCGAGCTGCCCACCTGTCTGTAATGGGCGTATAGTTTTGTAACTCTTCGGCGTCCCCGTAATCTTTTTTTCGGATCCCCCACTTAAAATTAGTTTAAACAATGTGATGTTTTATAATATGAATAAATTACCAATGTCATGATTACGCGTGTTGTATATTTAATTACTGAAATGATACAAATAAAAACCTAATTTGTAATAGCAATATTTATAAAATCTTAATTGTATTCGTAGATTTAATTAAATACCTTACCACAGTTTCACAGCAATAACTTTCAACAATATCAGTAACACATAATCGAAATTACATAAATACAATAGATATTATAACAATAGATATAATAACAGTAGGAAACACTCGTAACGCTCAACAATAATAAACTCCCTGTTTAGCTCTTGTAATATAAATTGAATTAATTTATTTTCTGAAAATACAACTATTTTTATCATCCATGAAGGATCCTTTCCCTACTACTAAAACTGTAAATTTGTCCTTAGATTAGACTAGATTACAGTTTTTAGTACATTTTATATTACTGCTTCTTTATGACCTAATAGTCCTTCAGGACAGGAATTAGATAGCACTTTCACTGCTCTGTATAACGGCGCTACTGTAAACCTAACAAGAAACCATAGTCCACGTTTTAAACAGCTCCTAGATATACTCTATATATCACTTATGTTACCAGCCTGTATACAAAAACAATTCTCAGTCTTACTCGGGGCTCCACTGTGTAAAATATAAAAGAAGACTTTTTATAACAATTTCACTTCTATTTTATCTGGACCTAGATTGGTGAAAATATACCAAAAATTCATATTTTAGATCTTTGCGTTGATATAATATTTGTATACAATTTGGTCTTGAGATAAACCCCTCAACAAGGACTCAAGAGTATGCTGGAGCTAATCACCGTTCTTCACGCAGCGATACTAAAAACCAGATAATTCATCACCCGTAAATTATATTAATGATAATTTTTTGTGCGTATAAATGGAAAAATGTTCACGTGATGAGGTCTCTCTCATTCAGGAATGTACACTGACTGAGGTATTAGAGTTCGGTTGGGACAACTGTTATTCTTACACAAGTTTCAAGTTATCCATATTACTAGAAAGGTGACGCGATTTGCGGCTTGATGGGAACAAAAAAACTGAATGCACGTCAGAAGCTAGAAAGTGTGGCAGGTGGACCGTGTCTTTCCTGAAGTATAGGTCTGCATAATCCGGACCCAGTGGTTTTTGTGAGACCCGCGATGGCTCTACGCGATTTATGGCGAAAATTTCATTTAATTGAAGCCATTTTCCGACAACGAATATTCACCTAGCATGAAATATATACTTGTTACAATAATATAATTCTGATGTCTATTACTTTTAAACATTTTGGGTGCGTTAATTCAAAAGCCGAGCACGTTTGGACAAGTATTCGAGCGTAATTGTAATGTTCCTGCAATATTTGTATTATATTTTGATATTCGAATTGCTTTTATGAGATAGCGAATTCGCAGGCGAGAATACTGTAATGTATGTCTTTAATTTTTCAATAATGTATATTAGGAATTGATAATTTTTGATAAGGTAGGAGAAGGAAAACGACATGCGTGTCGGAGTAACGCTAGAAACCTGAACTCACAGTTAAATAGAGGGGGTTGGAATTAACGGAAGAAGCGATATTGTCATTTTTAAGCCAGTATTATTTCCAGTTGTTTGTTTTGTCTAAACATTTATTGGGCTCGGTATTTTCTTATGAGAAACCTCTATTTCAGAGAAGGGTGGGCTACTTTAAATCAATCGCAGGGCAAAATTTGTCTGTCCGATTGTTGGTTGGAACACAGTGCGTGATAAAAATTGGAGATTTCACAGACGATGTTTTCGTTAGATGAGGCCAAGCTACGACCTGAGAATCGTTATTCTTGTTTGGTAATTATTATAGTCCCAATATACTGTAAGATTAGGAATATGGATGGAACGGAAATTAGTCTCATGATAAGGTTGCAATTATATTTATTCCAGATGTGTTCGATTGATGCCCGTTGTTGGTGGAGGAGCGGATGGCGAATTGCGAATCGTGATTTTATATTGTCGGTGTGCCGGGGGCGGCGGAGTAGTGGAGGGCGGAGGGTCGGATGCTGGGGTCGCCATGGCAACACCCCCGTCCGCCCCAATGTCTGCCATCTTTGCCGCTCTTCCACCCCCTCGGCGATACACCCTACAACCTCCCCTACGGCCTAAACGGATTAAACGAAGTTCGCGTTCGTCAGGTGCAAGCCGCCCCACGCTTCCAATACCCCGTACTGGATCCCCGACCGGATTTCTGTAGTCCGGGAAAAAAAACCTATTCTGGAAGAAACTCCTGCCTGAGCGAAATGGCTAATCGAAACGGCTTAACTTCGCCCGGCGAACCTCGCTCAGAACGACCGCGTTCTCGCGTGCTTATCGTTAACTGTCTTAGCCCCGGCAAATATAACTTCATGCAAATCTAAAGTCGTCGGTCCTAAATATCCATTCGCTATTAAACCTGCGCTAATATATTTATAACTTTATGAGTTGCCAAATTACATGACTTCTTTATAAATCGATATACACCGCCATTCCCGAAGTTGGCCTTGATTCGACCCGACTTGGAGGAATAAATTCGTAGTCGCTTGAACAAATGAAGAGATATTCCGTAGAATATTCCCCAAGAATAATACCAGTGAAATTTATTATTAATTTAACGAATTATATCCTTATTTAATGAATTGCGCTCTTCATTACACAATATTATTTTGATCATACTCGAGAGGAGGATATTTTTCGAGGAGTTGATATTATTTTAGTTCATTCATTCGTTAGAGTGGCATGTTTGTAAGTTCCGCTCTCAATACTACCTGGCAGCTGGTAGTTTAATATTAACTTTTGAACCAATTTATTCCTTTTCATCGTTGGTTTCTCCTCCCGAATCTTTGTTACGGATACAATTTCGTCAGTTCCGGTTGTGGAGTAACTTTTCAATTGAAAATTTGAATTTATTACGAGAGTATTTCATCTGTAGACAACTGCGCAGAATTACATTATCCATAGAAAGAAGATATTTAGGAATAAAAATACTTTTAAATAAAAACGATTTCAAACTTTTAATCGTAACATCAACCTTGGGCAGGAATCAAACCGGCATACTACAATTCCCGAGACAGCTCAGCCAAAGCGACCTATTATAAGGTGTCGCTTTAACTGAGTAATTTACAATTCATATTTTGCGGATGGCGGATAAATTGTACGCGATCGGTTCGGGGCTACATAAGCAATTTGCCGGTGACATTGTTCTTCGATGCCTTTAAATTTTCATCGCGGAAAGCGACGTCGAGTGGAACGGCGTCTGGGCCAGATAGGCGATACGTCGGTGGGGAGAGTGAATGCCTCTCTCTTGGATAGAGCCGAATGGTGGAAATGATAGATAATTCCCCGGCTCTGCTTCGGCGCGGTTTATCGTTGGGACTTGCGCCACCTTATACATATCGAGGGGACTCGAAACAACTGTGTTAACAGAATAGGAGATTGTTAGGCTAATTAATGCTCGTCGTTATGGAAACTTATTGCATCCGTTATCTTATTTTTCGTCCAAAACATGATGTTTGAACTTAAATGTTGAACTTGGATCTTTGAAGATAAAATAATTGAAAGAATAAACCGAAGTCAAGCCCCGAGGACCCCCAAATATTAATTCTATAATTTATTTCAGCATAAAGTATTATCTTTATTATTATCAAATTCTATAATTATAAATAGCCAAGAGTGGTATACATGTGCCAGAGCCATGAGATTATTCCCCACCATAAGTATTCTTTACTTCGATTTAGTTTTCTTAGTAGTGTTTGAAAAACCTTTTATCCCACAGAGCATTTCTTGTTAAAATAATTCTGTCACAAGTATAGTCATATTCTGTCCTGGCGTCATGTAAACCCTTGCACAGGTGTGCACCGTATCACCTTAATACATTTTTATCTATAATAAAATATACAATCACTGTTCTGCAGTAGGATGGGTTAAGAAGAAACGTAGTGCAGAATAGATTTGAACAGAGGTTAAGAAGACGGTTTGCAACGTCCGGACAGCGCTAATAAGCGCGCTGAAAACGCGATTAAATTGAAAAAGTGAGGAGCGAAATTTCCGAAAAACGGTGAAAACAAAACGTGGCGAGGGAACGAAAAGCG
Organism: Lethocerus indicus; assembly: GCA_019843655.1. Lineage (NCBI taxonomy): Eukaryota > Metazoa > Arthropoda > Insecta > Hemiptera > Belostomatidae > Lethocerus > Lethocerus indicus. The sequence continues at coordinate 17,509,748 of JACDQD010000008.1, forward strand.
GTTTATAAATTCGAGGCGGAGCGTCACATTATCGATTGGGTACAAATGTGAAATGTCTGAATCACGGGGCGTTGGAAGGGCGCGGGGCTTGGGGCGAGGGGCCTCTGGCGAGGGGCGAGGGGCGAGGGTGACTATCGAACCGAGACCCGCCCCTCCGCTCTGCCGAGGCCACCACCTCGCTCGCTCCTACTTCCATTCGATGGAAATGTATTCCCCGTTTAAATTTAAAGCTCCGCCAGTGCCTCCCCCTTCACCACCCGCCCCCCTGCGCGACACATTCTCTTTCCCCCTTCTGTCTGAGCTTCCGTTGCTTGGTTACAGTCTGGCGGACGTGGCGTCTGGAAACGTTACGCGACACTCGTTACTGATAAACAGAGTAGCTTGAAGTTTATTGTAAAATATTTTGCATCCCATATTTCTCAATCTATATATTGAATAAATACAATTTTATTTCCGTAAATTATTTGTAAAATATCCCACGAGGTTTCGGAGGTCAGTCTTCCAGTGTGATTTTTCCGAAAAGGGATTTTTCGGAATAATTTCTAAATTAAGACACAAGCAAATGTGAGATATGGGGCTGTATATTCGGTGAATTTATATTTAGAACAAGATGTCTGTCGGCCCGAAGACTTATTAAACTTCATTTATAAAAACTCTTTGAATTCAACGAAATTCATATAAATGGCGGTGAGTCTTTTTCAACCACGCGTTTTACTTCCTTAACGATATACGAGAAGCGCAGTGACTCTGTCCGCAGGGTTATTGTGCCGCAGTCCAGCGGGGGAAAAAGATTTCCGTGAGAAAATTCATAATTTATACGTTTTGCAGTCGCCCACTCGAAAATAAAACCAACTTAAAACACGTCCATCGTTCCATTTATAAAATCCTCCGCGGTAGCAGCTGCGGTTACGACCTGAATTCATAAAAAGAATAATTAGAAGAACATTTATGGGGCGATTAGAAGACCGAGCTCTGGAAATTATAATTATTTCAAGTTGGTTGCTGCTTAGTTGATTAGTACCGAATTTGCAATGCTCTCTAATATCTTAAAAATCTGATATTCGTGGTTTCAATATTTCAATGTTCTCTATTATACACTCTTTCATCTTTGCGCTGTTATACCGACTTTCATAGTGCACTCAATAGCGTATAATAAATACCAGTCTAAAACAATTTGAGGAATAATAATAGAGATCGGTTACACGGACGATTAAACTCCGAATCCTAGCGGGCTCGACAAATACCTTGGACTAGTTTGTAATTTGTTAGGTCTGTAGTAGCCGGATTATTGATGATTCCTTTTGTGAAATAGCGCGGGAATTAATGACACGACAGGAGTGAAAGGTAAAACCCGAGCTTGCGCCTCTATGGCCCTGCTGAGCGGCAGAATTTAATTAAGAGAGGAGGTACCAACATGCGAAATCCGAATGCAGCGGAGCTGGGCTGGCCGGCGTTGTTCCTTCGTCCTCGATATTTTGCGGAAGCCGATCGATAGAGCCGAGGCTATGGGATTAATTGAAAACTTCGGCCGTGGCAAGGGGTGGTGGAGGAACAGGAGGAGGGGGCCAGCTCGAGCTTGGGCTTTTTATTAAAAGGACCTCCCCGCCTCCACTTGATGAACGGAAGCTTGTCAACTTCCACCTAACTTAATTAAAGCCCCCCCAATCAAAGAGTTTGGAGTAAGTAGATCGCTAATTACAGCGCTATAAGGCGGGCCGGGAGCCGATGAATAATCAATTTTCGAATGCGTGTACGTAGACGTCTGAATAAGAAACTCCGGAAGTTCTACCAAAGAGGTTTCTAAGAAAACAATGAAGCCGAATCAATTTTATTTTGCTACTTCTTCGAGGGTTGTACCTTCATTTTACCCTATTCTATGTTCAGGCTATTTCCCCGTATTTAATTATGCGGATATTTGACATGCTTGAAACATCCCGTGTATTCCGGCTCCCCAACAATAACAGCATTATCATATCCATTTCCATGCCTCGGATAATCCATTTAGCGAAGTTGTTATATGGCAACAATCGTTCATTAGAAGTTTACATTTCTGTTTCCCTCTATACTGTTATGAGTTAGGCTGTTTCCTTTTTGCGCTCACTTATACCAAATTAAAATCTAAATTATAACTAATTGTTAGGTGACTAAAGTCTCTGTTTGAAAATGTGTGGCCGCTATTTCATAATAAGAATGAGGGGCATAATATCGTGTCGCTTAAATCTGTCTAGAACGGCTTCACGTTTTATGCAATATTCTCGGTCCCATGCAAAATAGTCCATTCACCATTCTACCTGCCGTTGTAGAATTGTAGATAAGCGACAAAGATGGATCTTTGTGCTCCTCTAAAAGCGGATCAAACTGAGTTTAAGTGGGTTAAAAATTAGCCGGAATTAATTTGTTACGAATCAACGAAAGGTTCATTCGCGTATACATTTATCAATTATGTCAATTTATCAATTATATATATTTATCAAGCTCGCGTCGATGTAATAAACATCCCGTTTACGAAAAGTCGCAACATTCGGGAGCTGGCAATACATTTTCAGTTTTCTCATTCCCACCTTGTGCCGAATGATTAGACCCATGGTCTATGAAAATTCAACGAAAAATAAGCCGTAGCCCGTTCCAAATGGTCTGGAAATAAAGTTAACAGGCTCGGGTCAATGTGTCCGAAAAGCCGGCGGCCGCTGTATATGGGTTAGTGGTGTTGTCGCGTGTCGAGGCCTTACTTAATGAATCGGGGTTCCGCCTTTGGGCCTCATGTAAGGGCCACAAGGGCGGTGTTCAATACCGTCGTAAAACCACTGGCCGTATAGAATGGATTTATGCCAGTGAACGTTTAGTAATTGAAATTTTAAAAATCTTTAATCTTGAAATAATCATCAACTTGAGGGTAACCAAGTGTTATTACCCTAATTTATTATTCAATTACATAATATTTAATAATAATCGCAATTTTCCAAGTTAAACCTATGGACGGTAATTAATGGTAATATCGATTTACAGATTGGTCTGAAAAAATCCTTGTACAGCTTTCTTTGCCATGTGAAATTTCTTTACGATTGGAATTCCAATCTCATATTCACATGCTAGCTAGAATAAAATATTTACAAGTATAACCATTGATACGAATATAAAAAAAAAGAATTTAACACGATGTTTTGATGCGAGATAAAAGTACATTCAAGTAAATTAAAATTTGCAGGAAAAACGGCGGTAATGGATAATTTATTCATATCGCCTCGTAATATAGGAAAACATTTATCAGATCGGAACAGACACGGAGCGTTATAAACTTTAATCACAGCGACGCCTCTTAGGACTATAGAACAGCGATAAAGATTATAGGCATTATAAAAATTTTGATTATAAACATTTTTATGGTCCTTTTATAAGGGGGTTACTGAATTATTTTATCCCCCAATGGCAGTAAAATTTGATTGTTTCGGAAAATGTGGTAAGAGACAACAAGCGTTCCTCCTTCCAGTTCTTAAGATACTTATTATTTGACCAGGCTGTTTTCTTTTTGAATGAAATATTGTGTACTCGAAAAGGTTGCGATTGTTTAATAATATAGTTTCAGTTATTCGTGAATTTCAGGTCTTACAGAATATTCCATAAATTAAGGAAACGTTTTCACATAAACTGTGTAAGGGTGCGTAAGGTAATTTAGTAAATGCCAATAATTCTCACTCAAGGATCATAACATAAGTTAGATTAAGATCATAAACGTAGATACAATGCACATGATGTTTAATATAGCGTACTATATGACACAATGTTTTTGTTATATAGATTGTTAAACCTTTGTTGTGGAGCCCTGTACCGTTTTTCCACCGGCCACTTCGTTATCGACAGAATACTCGTTATCTCTCGAGTGCTGAAGTATCCTCGACCGGCGGGAATTGTCCACTGGAAAATTAAATCCGTTCGGTGCAAACAGAGATGTTTCGACAGCGGGGTTCGGGCTGTGACGATGGCCCTAGAGAAACTAATTCGAGACCGGGCCCCGAACTAGTGCAAATTACAAATAGCTTTATTTCTCTACGGATACAAATAGTGCATCGAGAAAAACGATATACAAATACCGGTTCGTATATGCATTCCGGCCTACTGGCCTTTCTACATATATATGCCTAAATATTGTGTTTACCGGAATCTTGAAATATTTACAACATTGGTGTTATAGTCGGGAAAATTTACAATAAAAACCCGAGGACTTAACCCGAACTAGTGCCCATTCGACCCAATATGAACCACCTAACGCTTCGCAGATTGTTCTGAAACACGGTGTCAAAAATTTGGACTGGGTTGAATTTATTTACATGCATTTGTCGGCTTAACGACCATACTACATTTTAGGCTAAAATCTCTCACACTGTAAGATTCTGAGTACCAATTTGTACCACGTTGTTAAATACTGGATTAATTATTATCTATTCATAGCCTTATTCTTAATAAAGGATAGCTATTTATTGATTTTTAATTAACGATATCATGTATTTACTGGAACTATAAGAGAACTCAAAATTTGAACACAGTATATATCCAGAATCACACCACACAGATATAGTTTTGATACCTTAGGCATCCAGATTATTCCTTGATTTAACTTTCCCCAACGCTTTTCTTCGTTGGGGGAGAACCCACTGAAATAACTTTTACATGCAGAATATATGTAAAATCTTCTTGAGCAGTTATATGAGACTTACTCTAAGCACATGAACATAAAATAACTTACAACAGAAATAATAATAACAACAGAAACGTCTGATTACTAATTTCAGTATTTTAGATAAAATGCTGAGTGACTACTGGGATCAATAAATGAGAACGCAGTTTGGCTTTTTATGAGCAGTGCCGGTTTTGTCCAATCTGCACCAATTTGTAGCACAATCTGCTCTGAAAGTAGACTTCGAAATTTCAATAATCCGCGAAACACAACTCGCGACAGTTGTTATTGTCGCGCCTTTAGGAGATTAGGAACACCATCATAGGATGTGCCGTGGCGGATCAAAGAGGCCAGCCTTGAAACACTGGTGATTACATCTTCAAGTAGCAACGCCATACTCGCTGCACCCTTTGCCTAGACACCGTCCGCCGCTTTTGTTCACTCTCGATGAATCATTCGAGATGAATCACCAACAGTGGATAGTGTATTCGGGATTAATGCTCGGGTGAAAATAGACTTCTTCCGCCGTCTTTGTTTTCTTTAACTGCTACGGAGAAGGAGGAAAGCCCTCTTTAAATTACGACTATAGATTATAGCTATTGATTCGCACAAGATATTGTCCCCTCGTTCTAATTTAGATTCTCATTATGAACATTAATATAATAATTAATAATGTTCATACTGTAGCAGCGCTTCTCAGTAGGAATTAAATTTGCGTTATTATCTTATTCAGTAATGTTTCCGGGCTAATTGCACAACTCCATTTTATGGCTAGGTTTGTTTAAAATATTGGCAAGGAAAACCCGAAGCTCTTAACGTTGGAAATGATCATTTCTGAATCCTGAACGAGAATATTGAAGTATTCTCGGAAGTAACTGCAAACAAATGTAGAATTACAAATAGTTTATTTTTTTAAATATACATAGAATTTTGTAGGCAATAAACAAATCTTGTTTAATACAACATACTGGCACATACATACTTGACAATGTTCGGAATTTCCGAACTGTTGTGAGCGGAGGCCTCGTAACTACATTTTTAGATGAGATACAGCTACTAGGCCGGAAATAAGAGGGGCTCCTACTACAGTATACTGGACCGATTCAATTGCAAATTTTAAATGATAATTGCTGTTAACGACGACTCTCTATTCAACATTTCTGCTGTAAATCTCATTTTTATACGTTACTCGCTGTTGCATTTGTACGACCCAACTTTCTGTTATTACGATATAGAAAATATGAAAGTCATAAGAAGGTCACACAATGGTATAAGTATGATAAATGTGGCACACGTACCTGCAGTGTTAAAGCATTGGATTTTCAGAGCGTTGTGTGTGTGGCTCATGATTTTTCATACTAATTCAGCTCTGTGGCCGGCTTCCTAACGACCGCGGGCTTCCTTCCCGTTCCTAAGGGATGAGGTCTCTCATCCCCTCGGCCAATTATTGTTACGCCAACTCCATTCATATTTAAATGCGGGCGTCGGAGCGGCCCGACAATAACTGTCGCCGCGTTAACAAACGGCCCCAGTGTTTCACTGGACCTGCATTGCGTGGTGTCGACCTGTACCCCCCGACTGTACCTGTTGTCCGGGGCAACAACCCTCACCGCTGGAGATGAAACCTGGGGTGGAACCCACCCCACCTGACAGTCCGGCTGGGGGTTGTCTTTTGACCGTGAAGTTGATTGAACTGGAGGAAGGTGTACTGACATATGATGAAAAAATGCTCCCTGCACAATATTATATAAAAATTTGCTATTGATCATTTTTAAATGTAGAAACTAGTTTTCGACCCCCAGTGTTATCCACAGACCTACGTTACATCTCACCACCATTCCAACTGTCACAATCGTCCCTCATTATGAGCGCCATGAATTTACATTTTAAGTGACACATCTCTTGTCCGTTCTCGCATTAGCGACTGACTCGTTTTGAACCCAATACCTGGAATTTAGTGGACGTCATAGTGGTATTTTTTAAGTTCCAATTCCATTTTTTTATAGTTCAGTAAATGAAACCATTCTCGGTAACAATCCGAACGTTGATTCATAATATAAATATCGCCCAAATGAGGACATTTCCCGTATTATTCTACTTTAATGGTGTTGAGGGACCGTCGGGTATGCTGCAAAATGTTATTCAACAGTTGAGTTCACTCTATCCACCAGCAAGTATCGTCGGTCCCAGAACTGTTTACCGTAAATAAACAGTAAGTGAACTTCACTGATATTACTTATATTCCTAGTCGGCTTTCATATTATCCAGAATTCTCATATAACATATTGGGTTTATAATAAATGAGCAATTTTAACACCATACGTGCTCCGTACGATCCGCTTAAGTCGAGCGACCTTCCATCCTCTCTCTTCATTCCTGTCTTTCCATTGCACATTATAAGTCCAAGTTCTGTACAATAATCCTTGCTATACTGAGAAATCTGAAAATTATACTCTGTATTTATCCCGTAGTTCATTCTGGTATATACATATCTTTGGATGAACATAAATAAATGTGTATAGTTATTGCTTATGTATAACTCAGCGCCATCTGTTGATGATATTCAGTGGCTCACAATCTCGCTCGACTCTTGCTGATGAGTTTGGCCAGGCTCCACCTAACTCGCCTCATTATTCCAATATAATTCGTATTAGAATGAACTTAAAATGTATTCAGTACTCTTTGGATTGATGTTTCCCAGCGAAAATAATAAGGCTCTAGGTATCGTTGGATACATTTCAGCCGGTGATCTGTTCTCTCCGGGAGGCGTTCATGACCACACCGGGAGGCTGAGTACGTGCATGCAGTTGAATACTAAATAGAAGGTTTTGCGACTCAGAGTTATTGTGGCGGCGGTCCGCAATAATTCCGGTTGCGGCACCCTTAGCACGGCATTCGCCCGTTGTCGAGGGACGATTTCGAAATGACTTTGTACTTCTCTTACTTTTCGTTTTCATTTTAACCCCCCAACCAAAGTGTAAGTCCGCCGATCGCATTGTGACCCGAAAGGGGCTCCTTTCTGTTGTCGGCGGTAAATCGCGACCGGGTCCATGTCGTAATGACTACCTATTTTTAAAGGCGGGGGCATTTATTCGTCCAGGAGTCGAACCAAAGGGCGTACACGTGCGCTCGGTATCGAGCCTCTAAATAAATTGCCGATTGATATTTCTTTCCCTTTGGTTATCGCGAGTATCTTTTCCCTGTACGAACCTGGAAATACACTGGCTTTTATTCAACACGGAACGTTTCGAAACGCTGTTTGGAGAACGCTCTCAGAACTTTTGTAACGTTTACCTCACAAATCACGACATATTTATCCTATAAATATCCTTATAGCCTATAAATATATTTAGCAATTTATCCTCTTGTTTTACAAATACTATAATCCTTTATGTTATTTGCCATTTGGTCTGTATATAATTATGTAGTAAAACAATATAAAAATGTTTTGCCGAGACACGCACTTTTGTCCAGAAAATATGATAAAGATAATAAAATGTATAGCTTGCAATACTACATAGAAAACAGTGGGGCTTTCATAAAATTCTGTTTGTTCTTTGATTTCTTAACTTATTATTTCTATCTTTATACTTTTAATCTATAAAATGACAAACGAAACGTTTCATTATAATTAAAATGTTACCTTCTTAGGATTGACACAATTATGTAAGAGATTAAGGTTAAAATATTTTTAGTTTTCCCCAAAAAAATCCTCCTCCCTGACTTGTCGGCTCTTATAGGTAGGCCAGTACCGAAAGACGTGCCAAGAATTATAATCGAATGAAATAACAATAAAATTATTCAAATATGTGAACATTCGACAAGTATAGACGTAAATCACTTCTATGCTTCTTCTTTCCATTCTTTTGAACAATTTGTTGTTTGTCTTAAGTTTTCTAAATGTTTAAATTTAACATATTAATAGGCTTCAATCAAACAGAAATTTATCCTTGAGACAAACAGTATTGGGCTTATAAAAGAAGGCGTTTCTGTTTCTATTTACTTTCATTTCAATATCAAATATTTTCTTGCAATCAATAAGCACGATTCTACCATGAAATGCGGGTACTAAAGTGCAGTATATCAAATTTATTAATTTACGCGAAGAATGCTCTCGGAAAATTCGTAGCTTATTGGCCATAACTCAAAGGACTAGTTATCTCTCGGCGTGAAAAAATACGACTTAAGCCAGTTTCGGGTTAAAAGGCTCATATGTATGTAAATGACTTCGAGATAGAGCTAAATAGGGAGGGAAGATGAACCCGGGAGTTCTGAATAAGGCCGTTCTCGGAGATTGTAATATATTTTCCGGGCTAAAGCAGGAACAATGGCAGCGATGCAAGATAGAATACTGGAGGCGCCTGCGGCATTAAACTTTAGGAATTTTCATTCCGTTTGGATATTCCCGACTGTGGTTTATCAAGTCAAATTACGCTCAAGTTTAGGATTTCGTCCGAACATCAACTTAACTGGGACGGGAAAATCAATTTATCCATCGCGAAATCAATTTAGGGTTTTCCTCGCGACAAATCAGACCAATTCCTATCATTATAGTGTCCCTGCAAAATTTATGATTTTCGAGATGCTTCTCCTACTTGGAAAGAACATGTTGTCCAACCATTGCGAAACATTCGGAGTGCTTGAAATTGATAGTACAAACTTAATTTGTAAAGTACAACACTAATCTTTAGTTAACCCATTCATGATACTAACGTAGACTTCCAGAAGAAGGCTTTGACCCCGCTTATCGTCAAGCGCAATAGCACAGAACTTTCATAAATCCGTCGCATTGTTTAGCCATTTTGAACTGACGAAAGGTTCATCTGGAGGTCGGCACAGCGAGTTGAGTGTTTTCAGAGTTTGGCTCTCGACTGCGACACTCGGGGTTTGGACAAAGCGGCGGGAAAAATCGTTTCCCACAGTAGGTGCAAGAGTCTACCGGTCGGCGGCCGGGACAGTCCACTTATCGACCGCCGTATTTTTAGAGCGGGCAAAGCCGCTACTTAACTCCGCCGGGGTCCCGGGTGAATTGTCTCGGCGGGCCCCCGGCGGAGTCCCGATAATGAATTGAAAAATAGGGGGGGCCCCCTCCGGTCTGCACCTTCGGCTCCTTTAACTCCTTCACCCCTCCCCTTACCTTTTATTCGGGGATGAATGGAGAAAAACCTGTTTTATTTTTTCATTGCCTTTTTTCTCCAGCCACCCCCCCTCCCTACTACCTTCCTCCTTTAATTTCTATAGCTCGAGGCGACAAAAGGCCTCACCGATAAGGGAGCCGAAGGGATTACGCAAAAGGGTTCTCATGGAAATTTGGACTGGAGGAGGGGACGGGGTCAGGGTCAGTTCCGTCTAGACGGACCACTCCTCGTTCTTCGCCTCCTCCCACAATTACCGGATAAACCACATCCTCCCTCCGAGGGTCGTCGACACCCCTCCGCTCATTAAGACCTTCCCCCCGAAAAAAAAGTCGAAACAACGAGGATACGGACCCCGTTTTCAATGGAGACACCGAATTTCGTGTTGTCCTCTCGTGCGGCCCCGGTTCTTTCCTTCCATTCAACGAGGACTCGAGCCGGCCGTGGAAGGGGTGAGCCGAGATGTATTTTACATGAATGAGTCCATGAGGAATCGTGAGAGATAGCGTATTAATATCCCGACTTCACTGATGAATTGTCCGTGCGTGTCTAGAACATATTACGTGATATATTTACTGACTCGATAGATTCGCATATATATGACGGGTTTCGCATCGAAGGTTTCAGAAGTGGAAATACCCTTGTCCTGTATACAGAGCTATTTCTTCATCCTTTTCATTCGTCTTATGAAGTCCCCTTCGTAAGGACAAGTCCTTCTGCTTCCTCTCCATTGTAGTTTTTCTACCAGCAACAAATTACTAAGGGGGGATATCTTCCCTACAGCGATCGTCCACTTACCGTCCACCGAACTATTCTTTCAAGAGATATAGGGGATTAGATTAGAACTCCTTCTTTTAACTTCATCCAGTAGAGTAAAAAAACATAAGACACAAAAAAGCACAACAATTTATTTAAAATGGAAAGAAATATACCCCCTTACATTATAGAGTTATAGCGTTAAAGAGTGCTCCTTTCATGTAATTATGAAATGTTTTATAACTCCCCGAATACAAATTTCAGCTCGGCTGCTGTTCAGTAATCGTTTTAGAAAATGTATTCGATTCAGAAGGTCGAAGTCATAATCGTGTCAGTGAATGCCTGTGGGATACCGGCGCGGGGGTCAGCGCATTCCTTCGGACCGTTAAACGCTACGCGTTCCCCGTCTCCCGTCTGAATGCATGGCCCCTGCAAGTGCCGCCCTTTATGTTACTCGAGATTAGTTACATGTATACTATCAGCAATTGCGTATATTGAACATCATTAAACGACAATTCTTTCTCCACTTGTTCCAAAACTCGGCTGTATCTTATATAATTAGTTGTCTTGTTCATTTTGTCGTAATAATGGTGAATAATATTTACATTAATTTTGATACGTTTTACCATCGGAAAACTACCAATATTCCATTTAGAGGTATCAAATTGCTCTGACGTATATTAAAATGTTGACTCTCAATTAATCTTCATGATTCCGATATCAGTCCCGTTCTATAATTAAAAAATACTGATAGCTGGAGTCCAATATGAGTAAAGAAGGACGATGCGCTTTTAATTAAAATTGCAGCGCCCTTTGATTGGTATTCGAAACAATGCGGTATTTCCGACGATGGGGCGGTTCCGGCCCGGGGTAAATTAAATTAATTCGGCGACCGAAAAAGGCCGTGCGGACCGACAGCAACGTCCTCCCGTTGTGCGGGAGTGTCGGGGACGGTGCCCTTGATAATGCAATCTCAACGGCATGAGCCTAATGAAAGCTCCGGTCAAAAGCCGGGCCCTTGACGATCATATACAGTCATATGCGTGTACAGTCATATACACCGCGGCCCAATTACAATTCTGAGAACGCCACGTAATCTGACCCATGCCCGGACCAGTTTAATTAATCAGCTCTCCCTCGGGGAGCATTCGGTACATCATTTTGTTAACTGTATTCATTTCGACTTCGATTGATATTAATCAGTTACTTTTTTAATTACTTTAAATGGGGAATCTCGGGCACACCGTGCATAAATTGGTTTCAGACGACTGAGGGTCGTGCAACTCTTTTGTTACTTGGAACCACTGGAAAAACGGGATTAGAGAGGGATGATAAGAAGGGGCATTCCCATGCCGCGTTGACCGCAAGCACTAACCGTCTAGACTAAGTCTGGTTACCCGTCTAGACAGACCTGTCCGCTCCAACTGACTCCAGGGCGGCAACCGCCATCAACGATCCGGGAACAATACACTGCGCTGGAGGTTTTCTTCCGTTGGGTCACTAACTATTCACCGATTGTTAACAGCCCTCAGTTACAGATTTGAGCACCCCTTTTCGATTTCAAATATAACCATTGTTGTTACAACATTATCTACGGTCTACATCAGACTTGCCCTCGTAGGTTGTTGAGCCTCGGGTATTCTCGTGTGTGTGGGGGGGGGGGGAAACATGTAGTATATACGTATAAGATAAGCTTTGATGAGATTTATAATAATTGTTATCATTGCTAATCATTATTGTTATCATTGTTACAGGACAATGGAAAACGGAAGACAAAATAAAAGAAGTGATGCAATGTGCCGACCCAATATTGGTGAGTTTTTTCTTATTTCATATATATTACTATATACGGTGCTTATTTATTTGTGTTTGGAAAGATTGAACGTCCACCCTTATTTAAATGGCTTATCTCCTGTAAAATGAGCAAACCGAGTCGTGAAAGTCTCAGAAGTATCGGATTCCTTTGCATTTCATGACGAAGGGCTTTTCGTTTGTTCGAAGGCGGCAATCGAAGTGCCGAATAAAACGCCACTCGGCAAAGAATCTGCGTAAAAAGGGACGCGCTGTAAATAAGCGAGGAACGAAACTGACTACCCAACATCAACTCCGTAACTGTAAACCGACGGACTTCGGGTTCCAGGCCAAGTAGGCGCGCCTAAAGCCGCGGCTTTATCGGTCACAACGTCGTTTAAAATCCCCTCTTGTCGCGTGACTCAGCTTTCGTGCGGAGTCAGATAAAATATTCTTCAATCGAGATCCCCAACAATTGGTCCGGTTATTAAAATAGATTTTCGTACTGCATTCATCCGCCCGATGAATAATTTTATTCCCAAGTATGCATAGTTGTATAACGTTATAAATCTCGGTATCAGCGACCCAATTTCATACAAAATTTCTTCATACAACAGACAGATCTTCACCCCTTTGTGCCATATTCTAGATATTCCCTAATAATTAAGAACGACGGTACTTTCAACTCAAAATTTTATTTTATTTAACATCCAGGTCGATTAGGTTCCGATAACTTTTGAAACATTTAGTGTTTTATTCCAACAATCAAGAATAGTCGGTCTCGGTGCGTCTAATATGAGTGATTCTCTTTTCAAGCCGCAAAGTCGAATTTCCGGCCCGGTCAAACCGGTGGCCTCAACAACGGGTACGACTTTTGAATAATGTAACATTTACGAGTACACCGAGGGGAGAGGAGGCGTTCAAACGGAACAATTAATATCGCCCGACCGAAAAAAAACCCGACCTTTTCGCGACCCCTTCTGAACCGAATTTTCACGGGGCCGAATCCCTGGTCTAGACACCAGTCTAGACAAACTTGATCTAGACTCGACCCCGTCTGTCCTGTCTCCAAAGCCCGTGGTACAATTTAAAAGCATCAGCACGGACGTTGAGTTAATTTCAAGAACGCTTTTTATCCTTAGAATATAATATTCTGTATGCTTCGCTCCTGTGAAATTCCCTTAAATCTTTAGCTAATCGTTTCGGAAGCCCGAAGCACGATGGAGCAGGGCTTAAAATAATAATTAATGTTATTTACTGTATCTCTCTCTCTCTCTCTCTCTCTCTCTCTCTCTCTCTCTCTCTCTCTCTCCTCTCTATTCTCAATTCATTAGGATAATAGTCAGGCGATATTCAAATTTAATTACCTGCGAATAGTGTTCGCAATAGAATAGAAATTCATTTTTGAGGCGTTTCCTTTAATGTATGCAGTCAAAACTCTTCCGATATTTAGCATTATATTCCTATTGTTAGGGTGGAGCTGTTGTTTCGGAATATTAATTAACTATTATTAACTAACTATTAACTAATTCTGCACAGGTAATTAATTTATATCTAGTCCTTCCCTGTGATGTAAAAGGAAATTTCATCCTTTACAAAATTTTTTAACAGGAATTTATCTGAAAATGTACTTTAAGTTCATCCTGATAATGGGGGTCACCTTATGTCGGTTTTCTAAAGCTAATGACTTCTGAAGAATTTTCAGAAACAGTTAACGTAATAAACTGACGTAGATAATTTACAAATGAATTATTCAAAATCACATAATTTATTGTATGCAAATATTAGTATTTATAAGAGTCATTTTTTGCTCTTGAAATAATATTCGCGTTAGTGATATTAAATTTCCATACTTTCCTGTGTAAATTATACCGGATTTATAAATATCCTTAACAAATAAATACCTCATATGTCTAGTTTGAGAGTCGAATTTGATTGCTATACATTGAAAACTTGTTCGGAATCCAGAAACCGTACTCGATTACAGAAACGGCAATGTAAACCAACTCTTAACGAGAGGTTTTCAGTACGGAAACTAGTGTATTTTTTGCACCGCGAAAATTCAAACGAGCTTCGCAAATTGTTCTCATTATTGAATTATCCCGTCTGGGGCCCGTATGAAATGGAGTTTTTAACGCGGCTGCAATTTGGAGGAGATTCAATTTCCGTGATTGAGCCCAAAGCAGGCATGAATATTCAGGTATATTTGCGCCGATTTGCATACTGTTCCGGCCTCGGTACAGGAGGTGTACAGTTGTTCAACGGCCCAACAATTCGCCAAACAGTCCTAATATTGTACAGCCGTCCTTCGGTAACGTATGTAACGTAGATCTGTTTATCCGAACGTTGAAAATATAATCCCCGAGTAAAAAATTCTTGAATGTCTCCTGTCGGCAAAAGTTATTGCCAATTATTATGTTTTGGATGTGTTGCATTAGGCGGTACCATTTCGTTTGTCACTATGAACTCGTGCACTATGGCTTCAGATACCAGACTATCAGATGGTGCGGCGTTACTCTTAATTTATAACTTCAATGTTTGCCTTCAAATACAAGAGTGATTTTAGCCACACACCCCCAAACCCAAACTAGATACGATGGATCCTATTATCTGAGCGTTGAACAAAAAATACTTTCGAAGTACTTCCACCAGCAGTATATTGATAGTGCATTACTACACTGGTGTTGCATTAGGGGGACCCGAGCAGCAGCGAATGACGGACGTATTGGGAGCAGAACAACTCCTGTGTGGGAACTGAGCGTGAGAGAGTGGGACGGGCCACGATTGTTTGTATCGATCGGTTGGATACCTTCGGGGGTGAGAAAGGGATCGCTCCAACTCCTCCAGGTAGCCGCCGGTAGGAAACCATCCCCTTTACCCGCACCCCCTCTAAGCGGCTGTAATAATTATATCATTGAACAGATACACAGTTCCGCACTTGAATTGTGATCAGGTACTTAGTAGTAGCCGAACATATTAAACCCGCTAATATATTCGATATCGCACATTCAGGCACTACAGTTCGCCTCTGTTAACCCCACTGATCTTTGACGCAGCTGGTGAGTTCCACGGGGTTTTGGCACACTATAGTAATCGATTATAATGTAATTTCCTTGCAGTTTGAAAGCACTAATGATTTAATTCGTGTTATATACTTCCGAAATTACTAATAATTGACCGTTCTATCTAATAAAAAAAAAACGGACTGAACAGTTTCTTTTATATCTCGATTATGGGATTCTTATTTTGCGGGTTAAAATTAAAACTCTGTAGCCCTATCGACCCTGCAGCCCCCTATATTCTGATATATTTTCAGGCCGCTGCAGCTAGCATTCCAGCACTGTCCCTGGGGGCGCTTTCAGTTTATGGTGAAATTAAAAACTGGTCAATCCCCCCGACCCTCCAAGCCGCCCGCAACTCTAAGTACCGCTCTCGTCTCCAGTTCCTTACCCGGGCTGAGTCCGGCTTAAACGGGCCGGGATCAGCCCCAAGCGCCCTAAGAAAGAATGCGGTGAACGGCGAGCGGGGGCGGTACGGTTTTTATGCGGTATTTCGTTTTTTATCGGTCCTATCGAAGAATAAAAGTAAAACAGGAAAAAAAACGCTCTACGTTTACTGCTCGACTTTACTGCGTCACCGAGCCCGATGGGAGACGGGATATATGGAAGCGATAGAATATTTAAAGCGGAATTTTCCTGGATGGCGTCGGAGATAGTACGCCGTTGGAATATTATAGGTTTCTGAATTTCTTAAACAAAGCTAAGATGAAACATTCGTTTGAAACGTAAATATCCATATTTTTTCTCGGAAAAATAATTTATCTAAATAAAATGTTATTGCAGCTTATACTAAATTATTATTCAGTTTAAGCAACTTTAGTTCAGTTATTCCTCCAACGATTGAACCAATATTATCTGTAGAAGGGAAATTGATTAGCTGTTTCTACACATCCGTGTTGATGTTTGGGTCTTTAATATTTCCCGGATGGTAGACCTTGATAGATCCTCGTCAATTATCAATTGAAGAGTATAATTGTCTTTTTCCTTTCACCGCTCGCATTAATTTGTCCACCCGGTCGCTCTTTCTGAGCGGGCCTACAGGCTACCGCCTATATTATAGATAATAGGATTTATATTACAATAACTTATAAGAAAAAATATCCGAGTTCAATCTATTAGCGCTTAGTCACTCGGCGTATAAATTCTCACAAAACTGTACGTTTTCGCGACCTATACACGAGCTTTTACACCAACAGTCGACATAAATTGTCACTAGCATTGGACTGACTATCACTTTTTCCGATCGATCAATGAACACAATATCACCGCAGTTTTGTGGTTGAGTAATGCCTCATCACCTGTGATTAGTGGTCTGGACCTCTCCACCTTGCGGTAACTCTTCAGTGGGCCCGCCTCTGCGGTAGGCCTCAAATGAGCTTTTTCTCCGTACGCCTCTCTGTTATTTGTTTTATCACTGCCTAAAATTAAAGGCATTTAGAATTTGCTGCATACGTTTTAGTAATTTTTGCGTTTGGTACGTGTCCCGACAGGAAAAACTCACTCCAGTAATTATTTCATTACTGTTCATGGAAATTCATTCAGTTTAATCCTTATAAGTAGTATATATCATTCAGTTAGCTAGTTTAGTTTACCACTCTCACAAATATTTAGTTTCTGTAGAACTTGTGATTCTGTACCATCCAACATCTACCGGTATTTGTTTATACACGCTTCCTAGCATAGGAACAGACGAGAGAAAGGGATGTTATTCATGTCGTATTTCCCATTAGAGCCTCCTCTATTGAAATAACATCAGGAATAATTTGATGTTTATCTGTATGAACTAAATACAAATCATCACTATGTATACACTTCATTTTCACACTTATGAGAAATGCGAATATAGCCAGTTACACGTACAAGACTGGTGCTCCGTTTCAGGTCGCTAAATTAAAAATTTAACTTTCAGGTCGATAGAATTCGAGCTAGGTTGCCTATTTTCAAATTGTCACACCTCTATTCGGAAAAATAAAGGTACTAGTTATTATTAGAAAAAATTTTAATGACAAAATAATTTCATAATAATAAAGATATTCGTGGCAAACACCATTCTGCATTTCCCGGCTCGTAAAGTGTAGCGTGCTACATCCCCGGGTCCTCTTGGCATGGAGAGAATGCAACGTTCGGGGACACCCTCCCTATACTCCAATACTTGTGACGGCTTGAACGCAATTTTGTCCACTTTAACCGAAACGTTACTTCGTCTCCCCGACACGTTAGCATGATGCTTTTACAGCGGTCCTCCGCGGCAGTCGGAAGGTCATCAAGAGAAAGAGAGAGAAAGAGAGAGAGAGAGATGGAGAGGGACAGGATGTCACTAATGACGAAGACAATTCTATACAACGTGTATTGTCCCCGAGTGTGCGTGAGCCTGTAGGGCGGGGGTGGGAGTGGAGGAGGGAGGAAGGAACAGTGGATGCAGACATATTTTTAAATTAGTGTGGCGCGTACGGGTCGTGAGTTAGTGGAGCATTGTTTTTGGACAGAGGGGGGCCCCGTCCAATAAGAGCCAGTTAAAAGGTCAGACGCGGTGTCATCATCTCCTGCTCGTGGAGGGAATTCCAGCCAGCCAACTCTGCTCAAATGATCCTGATACACGATATATACGCGGGTGTATAATTTAAATTACTTTAATTGTTTCATATATATTACCTTTAAAATAAATGTTTCACCTATTACAAAAGTATAACTCTTATGGTTCCAAAATGTACATTGATGACATGTTTCACGACCATTTAAACATTTAAAATCCTTCACAGATAGTCTAGGGGTCAGAATAAATAATATTTTTCATCTATTACTCATTAGAATTTAATAAAAATATTATTTCTGGTAGAATAATAGTTTTTAATTAGTTTAACATACCTGTTTTGTTTGAAATACCGTAAATTTCGTGTGTTTCTGTGTGTTTCGTGTTTGTGTGTGTTTCCCCTAAAGACCAAACCAGCGAGATGAGATAGAAACACACGAAATCTACAATAGTTTTAAAATCACTCCTCCATTTGAAATTGTTTTTATTAAAACGCGTAACATCGCCGATTGTACGGCTACACGCGTCGTAAGGTTCTACATTAATAATATCCGTGATGTCATGTATGGTAAAACTGAAATTACGTAGTTTCCTCCATAAAAGGAATGCGTCCTACGCCTTTCATAATACTGGCGAGACGTCTTTCAACAGTAAATAAATTTATCACGGTGCGATTGGGGTCATAATGCAGTTATAAGGCCGCCGTACAAGTTACGAGATACGCGTTCCGAATAAGTACAGGTTCGAGGAGAATTTCGTCCGCTATATGGTTCCTAATGCTTTTTACTCGTTAAGAAAGAGTAGAATACAGTTTACTCGTTAGAAAATTCTTGTGTACATCATAAGCGGAAGGGCTCTTCTGTTCGACCTCCTCGATCTTTTGTGCTTCAACCACGATTACGAAAGCGGTACAAGAAGAAATCTGACCGACTTCTCTCCGTCGGACAGGAGTCAGAATTTCTGAAACTCCGCCCGTCCATAAATCATTTTTCGGGTCCACACACAATTCCTACGGGACACTATTAATATCCGCCGCGAATGGGTTTTCAACGTGGACGACAATTCATCATCCCCTAGTCGCCGGCGTCTCCTCCGAATATCTTCGAAATCCGTCTTCGAGCCGCCCTGTAGAGGACAGCGCGTTTTGTATCCGGAGGGCTTGCTTTTCGTGAACGTTCGTGAAATTCTTCACTGCCCAGTCGTCGCCGAAAAACATTTCCAGCATCCCGTTGAGCATACTGCCGTTTTATATGATTTGAAATGTTTCAAGTAGATTACAAACCTTTTCCGACAATGATCAATTAATCATCTCGCTGAATAATTGTTTTGCAGTAACATAGGTATACTGGAAAATTATGCTACCAAACTTGTCCATAACCTTTGTTTTCAACGTATACTATCATTTCATTTGAATTGATTGAATCAAATCAAAATGTTTGCATTCACTCCATGTTTGTTCCCATGCCTTGGCTTTCGGCTATGACCGCTCATTAGTCTTGACTTCTAAGCATTTATACACAACACATCAAACGAAAAGTATTTTCAATGCGACCGCCCCCTTAGGTGTGTACTGTTGATGCCTGACTACATGTGTGGGGGGTAGTTCTATATGTCATCGTGTATTTCTTCAGTATGTAGGCTGCAGTTAATACGAAGTGGGTCCGTGGGTTTTGCCGACGGGGACCAACACGCGTATAGACGGGACCCGACAAATGGCATTCGTTTATGACGAGGCGTCTCCTTTTTGCCGCTACCTTTCATAAGAATATCTCGAGTCGGACTCGTATTTTTGTTCTCGAGCAGACACGAAAAAAAGAAAGAAAAAAAAGGGTAAAATAAATGAGGGAGATGCGAGCGGCGCGCCGGCATTACAACAGGAGAAGGTATGGAGAGGATAACGACTTAATATATACGCCTTATCTGTTTATAAGCCGGGCGAAGAATTGAGATACTTGGTGAAGATAAAGTGGAAGATATCAAGTAGGCAGTTTGTTGCACCTTTATTGCAGGCCGCCGCCAAACATAGACCCCCTCCACAACGCCTCCTCATACTCCTCCCGTTCGTCGGTCTTTGTACTTAGTTAAGTAAATTTCAAAGTTCCTATTTTATGAAAACCGGGGCTCTCCGATTTGGAACTTTTTACTATAGTAATTTTTTTGAATTAATATTTGCATGATATTAAATCTTAGTAAGAAAGAGCAGGGAATAAGGGAGAATTGAAACTAGGTTTTAATACATCATTAATTTTTAATAATGACATATTATTAATAAGAAGAAAAAATGCAGAACTATAATTTGCGAATATGCTAATCACAGGTTTTACGTAAGAACGTGTGTGAAAGGTAGGAAATTAAAGCCTAGAACCCGGTATTAAAGCTGCAACAATTAGATTAATAGTGGGGTTTTAGCGGGGGCCGGCCTATCGCCATCAGTCAATTCAATTAATCATTGTAAATTACCCTTGCTAACTAGTAATCGCCTTTCGGACTTGACATTCATTGAGCCGTCTGAAACGTGTTGGAGTAGCGTGCGACACATACAGAAGGCACGCACATGTAAGTGTATATCAGCTTAATTACATAGAGCCAGCCTTCATTCAACCCCGAGCCCTTGTTATCTCCTTTCCTTGTCTTATCTTCGTTTGCTCTCGGTTCTTTTCGATCTTTTGATTTCTACCTCTTTCCTTTAACGTTACGTGCATCGTACAGTCATATAGATTATTTCAGGGCTTCATGGGAGAGCCTACTATCGCATTTCTGACTCGGCCTTTTGCCGTCGTTAATTATTTCCAATAATTCCCAATTTAAATAATTAAATTTAAGAATCTATCATTATCTGTATTTATTATAAGATTATTATCTGATTATTAAAGTATCCAAATATATTAAGGTAGGAATGCTACTGACGATGGCATGAACCTGAAACCGATTTAACTTAGGACCAGCTAGTGACGACAGGAACAAATCACTCGAATAATAGCGTAATGAAAACCCCCAGGTGTTAGGCCAATCATAAGGCATTTTTATTAACTCACATCATTATTACACTGACATATAACACTCAATTATTGAATGTAGTTTGAATTCAATATAGTGAAATGTTTATAACAGCTATTTTAATTAAATTACCAATTAATACTGTATAATCTGTAACGCCCAATATTCAATAAAATATGCCTGTCATAACCAGCAAGCTACAAAACATAACGTAAATTGCTCTCCCACCGATATATGATATTTTATATCATCCAGGCCGAACGAGCGAGTGATGCGTTTGACAATCAATTTTTGTTTCCCTACTAGCGACGAGCAAATAATAGGAAAAAAGTAATGGGGTAAAATAAATGCCGAATGGACCGACCGAATGGAAATTCCTTGTAACTGCCAATAGTGCCTTGGGGGTGGCGGGGGTTGGTGGGTATAAATTCTGAAATAATAATTGGTCGGTGAAGGGGCGGGTTTCGCCCTGTCTCTCTCGCTCTGTCTCCCGCGCTGGCCTTTTGAACTTTTGACCCTGGCAACATCCCCCAGTCTCCTCGCTCCCTCCCCCTCCTAAACTTCCTGCGACGCGGGTGTCTTTAATATCCGCCAACGGACGGCGGTGACCGCCCTTAGAATGGGCCGTTAGGAATCCTGAATTTTAGTTCCCCATCGAAATGGTATTACGCCCCGGGTTCAGTCGATGTGGACTTCGGTCCAGAGTGATTTTGCGACCGAACCGCGTTACCCCGAGAAATTATAGTAGACCCCATAAATACCAGAAATGTCATTTGGTTAATCTGAATATACCTTTTTTTCATACATATTTAATTAACAGGAGGTATGAACTCCTATATAACCTATGTATCTATCGTAGATACAGTTTTTGAATACAGTGAAAGTATTTGTTGATTTTGAAGCTTACAAAATTTTGTTGGTGTGGAAGGCTCAGGGGAGGGAACGTAGGCGGATATTTAAAGCTACTTGAACCCTTTGCAGGGGCAAGGGAGCTTCTGTAGTTTTGCCGCTTTGAAAAATTAAACAGGGGGGATAATTATACTGCAATTTAAAGGGCCCGAGAGCAAAAGGAGTCTAAATGCAGGCCCCGGAGCCCTTTCACGTCCACATAGGTAAAGCTCGTTTTAAAGAATGGACCCGCGTTTGTATTCGCGGTTATATTTAAAAGGTTTGATATAAGTGAAACCTTGCGCTTAGAATCCCTCTGGACTCTCAACGCTTTATTATAATTTTATAAAATACTGGGGGAGTTCTAAATTTGCGAAGATTACTTCATACTAAAACTGCAGGGGAAAAGCCAAAGTGCTAACACTGAATCGGTGAATATATAGGAAAATTAATGATAAAGAATCCGAAATGTTATCGTACATACGTTTTCTTGTTTAGTTTAATGTATAATGTAAATCACAACTAATATAAAGAATGGCGTAAATGTCTGTTTTATTGCCGTTTCACATATTCAGTTGATAATTTTTTACAGTATAGTAACATTTGAATCATTACAATTAGTTCATTTGCTTACTGATAAAGCTTCAGTATTTCTAAATGTATAATTAGCCGATAAATTACATTGGTATGAAACACCCGGTCTTAGGGAAAGGCGCTGAGGTATATATTTCTCACGGACACACCCGGTCGTTCGTCCATAATAGAATTTATACAGTAGGTTTGGGTCAACAAAGGATAGGGAGAAATCAGGACCCTTTTAGAGATAGGTGTATATTAAAGTTAACAGGAAACCTACTTATTTGGGACAGGAAGTATTATAATCTGGACCATATTCGTCTCTTTACTTTCCCATGGATTCTCTTTTCTCAGGGGTTCGCCCCTATAGATTTTGAGGTTCCCACAAAAACTAAGGTGGCCCCCTGTACCTCATCCCCTCTCGGGTCCGTACCTCTTACTCTCGCACACGCGCACGCACTCTTTTCTTCCCTTTCTCCTCTTTCTCTCTCTCTCTCTCTCTCTCTCTCTCTCTCTCTATATATATATATATATATATATATATATATATATATATATATTTCTCCTTTTTTTCTCTTTTCATTCGTCGTATTGTTGTCGCCGCCCGCTACCGAGCAACAATCGCGATTCAGTAGATGAGACTGGAGAAACCCTCGAGGGACACGCTAGACATAGGGGGTAGGGCTGAGATCCACTTCCTGCGGAGAAGTAAACAAAAAAATGTATATATACATATACATATATATACATGAAAGCGCAAAAAAAATTCACGGATTCGGGCACGAGCTCCGGAACTGCTCCCGGTAAATCCCCTCCTCCTTGTACCCGTCCTCTACTGTTGTATGGTAATTCGAGACGCTTACCATTTTCGGGCTCCACAGCCCCGGGGCTCCTCTTCTCACTTTTTTTGTGTTGCCGTCTGGAAAGCTTCCAGGTAGTTGGGATCCTTGTCCTTGGGAGGCATAATTTTCGTTAATTGATAATGATCACGGGACCCGTTAGCCCTGGGAAATGGACGGCTCGGAGAAATAATTAATGGTGTCAGTATATCTTCAAGATTGGGTAGTTAAAGTAAAACAATAAGAAAATAAATATACCAACAAATTCTTCGAAGGATTATACTTAATTGGAATCTAGAATGAATTTAATAAATTTGTAACAACTTCAAATAAAATTCTTTATTTTCCTCAGATTTTTTAATTCGCTTCAGGAATTCGGATGAAGATCTAATATGAGAAACCGGTTGCATATCATCTTATGGTAGACTGGTTTCTGGATACGTCCAAGTAACTGGATTACGTTACTGTCTGTAGTCTGTAACAGTATAATAATATTACTGACCGAATGCTTGGACCGGCATGCTTAGAATGTGGCTATTAATACCGCGATGATAGTTCTTGTCGTTGGCGAGAAACAGTAGGACAAGAAATAATTTTTATAATTTCCATTCTTTCATTGTCGTGTTGTGGTATTTCGACCTGACTGAATCTAATGATTCTCCTCTTCCGCGAATTATCCAAAATGTATTTAATCATCAACTATTATTAATTTGAAATGAGCGAAAGCAGTGGTAATGATGAGAGCTGCTTAAATACTTCACTATGGAATGATACAGATTGTGCATAACCGAATCCAGTTAGGCTTAATAGTGAATAGCCGAGCGGAGAGGGAAACAGCACGAGTAATAATACTTCAAACACAGGCCGACACTCGACTGCGAGCCCCTACCTTGTTGAAATTGTGATTAGACGGTATACCATTAATAGACATTTACTCAATCGGTGCGCAATTAATTTTACAGTAACAGTAATAAAATTACAGGCAGGATCGGGATAATCTGCATCCTTAACTTAAGGTTCCCTCGAGTACATGGTTCAAATTGAAATATGAGTATCCCGAGTGACGTTATTATTTTCTTCGAAATCATTGTCAAGTGTACTGATGTCTAAATCGACAATCTTGGACGATGATGGAAGACAAATGAGTCCACTCCTGCCACACGGCTAATTAGACGATAGGTTTTATCGCATCGCGATATCAAATTTTCGCTCCACCGTACCCAGAATATCTTTTCGAATCTAAATCGTAAACGCCGCAAAACTCGATCTTAATTGTGATCTCGGCCCGGGAACGAAGTCGGATCGACTGCGAAAATAAATCGAGAATTACTCTCAGTTCGGAAAAATCCATCGAGGGGGAAATAAAAAAAAACCCACGGTACTGAGAGGAGGTCGCTGATAATCGAAAATCCCGGTGGGGCTCGGATCGAAGAAAGCCGGGGATAACGCCCACCTCCCTCCTTTTTTCGGCGAAAAATAGAAGAAAAAGTGTGGGGGAGTAAAAGGTGTAAAAAGTTGGTTGCCGGACAGAAGAATAGCGCAATTTTTTTATTCCCCGAAAAAGAGAGAAAAAACCTCAGTACCACGAGAAACCTGTTGTGGGAAACCCAGTTTCAGAAATTCTCGTCAAAAACGTAATCCGAGGGTCGCCACCACCAATGGGGGTCATTCTTATTGTCGGCGGTTGAAGAGCCGGCAAGGGAAGGAGAACAAAGATTGGGCCCCCACACACTGTATCCAGTCCGAGCATGGTACCGGACCCCGTTCTGTGCCCTGCAACTGTAATACACAAAAATCACATCTTCGGACCATTCAAGCTAACAAAATGGATAAGATCCAATGGGACTTTCCATTAGTAAGTTATTTAAAAATAACAGTATATATAGCAAGTTATAAAGCCATAACACTAACGTTATAAAAGAACGTGCCGAATTAATCTGCGAACCAACTGTTTTTCAGTCAGGTCATTTGAAGTTTTGGAAGGAGAGTCTCATAATAGTTTAAAAAGATATAGATCTAGTCAACAACCCATTGACAATGGTATATTTCAGGCTAAGAGGAAACGGGTGATCGGAAACAGAACAGCACGAGATGTGTTATAAGAAATTTTATGAAGTTTGGTATATTTCTGAGCGAACGAACAAATGTTTCCCATGCGCATTATTTTCAATAAAGAGAGACACTATTATATATCTCGCGCCCCATAGAATATTCGGTCCACTAGCGTCCGACGAATTGAAAGAGGAGGGGAACGAAAATAGGAAAGGGCCGAATTGTGTGAGAAAGGAGACGGGAGGAGGGAAAAGGGAGCACAGGTAGGCCGGAGTTGTGGAACCGGAAACCGCACACTCCAGAGGGAGATGGCGAGGGGAAGGAGAGGGCGGAAACAAGAAAAAAAGCGGCCCCCCCCCGAGAGAGCGAGACAGAGGAGGCGGGAGCGAGGACGAGAGCGAGAGCGAGAGGGAGAGAGACCAACCCGTTCTGTGGCCCTGGACCGACTTCCGGCCGCCGACTACAAATTGAGCGGAGATTCCGGCCGACACTTAATACCCGGCCACGAATTTCCCTCCCTCAACATCCCCGAATAGGAGGACGTCTGCTCCGGTGCACTGCACTTTACTCACCTGAAATACGTGTCCGCTGGATGTACGTCGTTAACTGAACAGCGACTGGGGCATGCTGCAGCGCTGTTAAGTTCAACTTCCGATTCACAGACATAACTTAGGAACGACCTACGAAGGATTACAGTTTGTTAGGTAATAACGAGCGAGGTGGAATACACGAGCGATTGGACCTTTTAATCTAATTCGGCAATCCCAGATAAGTGAACGTGATGTGATAATGCAAATAAATAAATAAAATGGCAATGGAAGAAACAAAATGTGTAAACCACCTTTGCGAATATTATGGTACCGGGTATAATATTCCTTTAAGATACCATATTAATATGGTGTCCATTGCAGAACGTTTGAAAAACGTATCCCAAAGGGAACCTTACTGTACTTTTCACAATTCGTGAAATATTTCCTCCATAGGGAAATAAAATTTTCATTTAACCGTAAATATATAGATATTTATATATTTTTATTAATTATTCGAATAAAGTTCTGCAAAAAATTATTTGCACTATCATCATGCAAATATTCTAATTGTTGATATATTGTATTTTAATAAGTTATATTAAAACTGTAATTACGTTTAAATACTGTGGTTCGACTTCAGTTGTGAAAAATTCTATCTCGCTAATGCAATGGGATCAATCGGAATGAGAACACGCAAAAAATTCTTGACAGCCGTATATAGGAGGCCCTCGAAAGATCTGAGCACGTCCAAAGTCGGCCTGGCGAAAAACCCGAAAGTTCCCGAGAATAATCCTTGTATCCCATTAGGGGGAGCTAATAAGAAGTTGATGGAGGTGGGAGTTCGGATGAGATCTGTGTCTCCGGGGCTAAGTCGTAATAAATTGTCCGGATTATAAGAGCGGAGGAGGGAGAAAGGCGGAGGGAGTGGTTTGGGGGGGAAGCCGGCGATCGACCGGCGAACGTGCCCTGAATCCGCCCCCCGGCCTGCCCCACACTCAATCCCCCCAATTCGGGCCTATCTCCTTCAACCCCCTACCCCCTGACGTTTTCTTTTCAGCCCACCATCTTCAACACCCGAAAAATCGTAGCGTGTCGCCGGCTCCGTATTTCACTCCACACCCAAACTCCGCCTAACGCCGCTCTCTATCATCAACGGACATTGGACAGAAATTGTCTATCAAATAATCCATAATATATTCGATTTAAGTCACTGAAGGTATCCGAGTTATTCTTCGATCTGAAAACTTAAAAATATCAGAACATGTCCTACTTTCAGTCTCCAGTCTTGATCTTAAGGTAGACCGGTATGTCTTGCTATCCTTCAGTCATATACTTACTGATATCAGCAAGTACTCACTCGTATTGTCACTGTGCCGCTTTAAATATTAGAAGAAGATAAGAAATATAATTATAATTAATTGAATAGATAAAAGAGAAAACTGGTAATAACAATACTAATTTTTTATCAATAGATACATTTTTTATCTCGTTTATTAATAGTGATTCCAGTTAACATCTACAGATTGACACAAGATCGTTAGAAAAGGAACATAAATTGTTCGTAATAGTTATATTATCATAAAGAAATTTTGGATTAATTTATAGTATTATTGTATCATTAATCGATCACTTCATTTGTTTTATCCTTTTTATGTGTAATATCCCGTATTTCTTGGTGGTGTATATTGGGCGTTGCCTTGATATATCATCAACTAAAATCAATTGGTAGAAATGATATAAACCGAGTGAAATAATGTCGTTATGTACACAGAATATGTAGTACTATATAAAGTGAAAATATACTCTCCTCTAAAGCGCACATGGCGGGTCCCAGGCCGTTCGAAATATATAGGGCCAAGCTGAGAGCGAATACTCAAGATAAATAAAGGACTGTTTTTCCTAATCCAGTCCCCTCCCACGTAATAGGGTTTCTGCAAATGGCGACTGCGGCAAATAAACACACTCGTTTTTAGGAGGGTTCGGGTCTTGAGACGGAGGGCGGCCTCCCGCTCTCGATCCCCGAGTATCAAAAGGCCCTATAGGAGATAGTCCCTCTGTCGAACTCCCCCATTTCCTTATGTCCTTATCGGGTAGGGACGCCCCTTTTCCTTCCGACTTATCCCCTTTGAAGGGCACCGAGGGGAAAGAGAGTCCGGCCCTAATCAAAACCTCCGCAAGAGTCCCTCGGCCCATTAGATCCGCCATCCCGGACGCCGATCCCGGATTCCGACAAACGCTCGTTATTTTGTTTTCGGGAGACGGAAATCGACCGTGATGCCGAATAATAGTAATCATAGTAACGTGGCGTCGGCAACAATCGATACATTTTGTTCTGAGGTTTCGGTTCTATATAATAGAAATGATTCGGCCGACTCGGAATGGGTTTCTGCGGTAAACCGTTAGTTAACTAAATATTATGATACAGTCATAAAATATTATTATAACACAGATGCAAGGATTTTATTCGTGAAGGGTATTATCATATCAGGTGAATGTGGAAACAGGAATTGACTCCTGTGATCCTTGCGATTAGGAATTATTCGAAACCCAAAGTCTCCAATAATTAACTTATGTTGTTAGGCTCGTTTTTTAGGCGGGAATTTTCAGCAAGGTCCCTCTCCTATCGGTTACTCGGTGTCGATTTCGTGCACTCCTTAAAATCTGGGTCCATTTCGCGACCCCTCTTCGCCCGCCATTAGCCCCGGGCACGCGACGGGTGGTTGACTCTTAAATGTAGTCAATGCATTTAAATTGCTTTCTTGCAAACGGCCGGATTCTCGAACGGGCGTCCCGATTGAGGCCGGCCATCGATCGGAAAGCGCATTTCTCCTTTTAGCAGTCCACATCACGAATAACCGTTCCGGGTCCCTCGGCTACTTTTTTCATTTTTATTTAGTGCAGGACACTTGCTTTATTCAAATGGAATTCATAATTAAACCAAGTTTAAAGGAGCATTATAAAATGTGAGTATAGGGGAAGATACTGTTTGGGATTAGCCAAGTTATATAGGTTTGAGATATATCATCATCTCCTATAGTTCAACCGGCCGTTAAAGTACTCAGTGTCAGATCTAGTAAACTGTCATTAATATGAAGCAGCATCATATAATATAATTTATTAATTTCAGTGCACCTTTGTTAGCATATTCATTTTTCGAACTAAACCATCGTCAAGCTGGCACCAGGATTTGACTCAGTTTTGGATGGGTGATTTATGGCAATGATTCGACACAAGGTTCCACCCGACAGAATGGAAACGGCCGGACTGAATACTTTTACATTAACTAAGCTGTTGGAATGGGCGGCCGAGTCCGTCCGAGGTACGGTGGGGAAAATCTTAGCATGAAGATAAAACTTTGTCTAAAGTTTAAAAGTCTAAAAAAGTCATATGAATGACCACGTAAGGGAACTCATTGCAAAAGTTAAAATTAAATGTACACCCCCATGAGGCCAAACTGCTTTAATCCAATGCTTTAATCAATTAGAATTTATCCCTTATTTTTCAATTTTGACAAAACTAATAAAATGATATAAGCGTACAGTCTTTATAAATCTTTTTCGCGACTCTGAAATTAATACCCAGTCTTGTCTCTACGTCTAGTTGAGTGAGAGAAGCGAAAATCCTAGGGGATGTTGCGAATAAGAAGAGGAATGCGCATTGTCCTTGTCGCGGTAATATATGGTCGTGAGTCATGAGGCCCGTTTAGAAGCGAGATGGTGGGCCGGCGGCTGGTTGCGGATGAATCGGTCGGTAGCGCCGCGGGTTGGTGTTCGGCCAAGAATGTATAATTTCCCCCGTTGCCCCGTTTACCCACCCCCTCCCCCCGGGGGGAGTACTAACGACCTCCCGAGCCGGTCGGCCTATCGATCAGCCGCGTTCTAGGCATACCGCCCTTTCCAATAATCCGCCGCTCTCGTCGGCCCTCGTCCCCGGCTCATCACCACAAAACTAACCGTCGATCGTCACCCCTACTGAACACTCTTACATTAACCAAGCTGTCGGAATTGGATGAAGATAGAGCTTCTCTAAAGTTTAAAAGTCATACGAATGACCACGTTAGACAAAGCACGAATTCCGAAGCTAAAGCAAACTAAAAATTCGCGTTATGAATTTTCCAAGGTGACTACATGATTTATCATCGACGACGGGGTAGTACACAAAGATTTACAATGCAATAATTCAGCTGTGCTAAAGATTGAACGTATTGAAAGTCATATTATTTAAGTTATTATTTAAGAAATGGAGTGCGGATGTGCCGGTCGATCTTTCTCCTATTTAACTTTGACAGTTTTATTGCCACGGGTCTTAGGAAACATAATGTCGACAAATGAATAGAGTTTTTGATTGCAGGTTGTTTATAACAATAGGGCAATACATCAATTTGGGTAGGCTTGCAGAATACATAACCGAGGCACTTGAATCTGAGCAGCTACGGTTTCGGCTATTCGCCATCGCAGTAATCGCGCGGTTGGACTTGCCAGAGTGTTAATGAAACGTTTTGAAAATGAAATCATTTTTCTAATTATTTAATTAAAGCAAATTATATATGCGTGAGAGCCATTTAGGATTCAAAAACAAATCGGAAAAAAACCGCATGAACAGACTGGCAGTTTTTGAATTGAACTCTACAACGATTTGGACATTCTTCTCTAATTCTCTACGACATTATAGATTTTATATCGAGGTTTTTAGTGGTTGTTTATAGGCTGGGCCTTGGAAACCCGCCAGGAAGGGAACTGCTTTACACTTAATCCACCATAAAGCCTAAGTATTTCCCAAAGAATTACTTCCTCCTATTTTATAGGAGGTTGTATTTCATGCGACATTTAATGCACTGCGAAAAGTGTACTAGAAATATATTCCGGTTATCAAATTCATTCATCAAAGACACATTATAATCGCTATATATTTCTCTATATAAGATCACCTGTATATATCTCTTTTCATTAGATTTCTCATTAGTGTCCATTTAACGTTCTTGTCTATTCGTACGCATTGAGTGTATTTTTTCGTAAAACTTCAATCAGAATATAATCCTTCAGTGCACATAAGAAAGACCAGTCAAAAAAATCGTGTAATACTTGCCCCATAGCGTGCAAGTGCAGAATCCCTTTCTCATTAAAGAAGTTCTTGCTTCAAAAAACACTGTAGGCTGAAAATCACTTTTTCGTTGGGTAATGTCAGTTAAAGGAATACAAGTGTTAAGAGTTATATATTCAATTTTATTTAAAGGCGACAGAGCAATTACAAAATATTCTGCTATGTTTTGTGATAAATGTGTGTAGATGTGTTGTACGCCAAATCATTATGAAAATGTATGTATGTTTAGTACTTCTATCTGTTTCTATTTATATAATTATTTTAATGTCAATATTGTCTCGTCTATGAATTAATCTGGACTGGAACAAACCCTGATAAAACCCCCATCTAATTCTTTCAAGAATAGAAACAAGAACTTTTAATTAAGTTGTTTCGGGACGTAGTGTATTAATTTCCTTCTTCTATAGTTTCCAGCACCCCAAATTCAATGATAAACATCATCTGTTGGATATTCAGGGGGATTCATTATCATTTATAATTTGACTAAAAAAAGAGCAATTAGTTACTTCGGGTCAGAGATTTTTAAGGACTGAGAAATTGCTCGCATTCTCAGTCTCTAAATGTTTTCTCTCAGGCAAATTATGAAGTTTCTTTTTAATGAAATAGGCGTTGGGGACGAGACCGGCAGGTTGACAGGGTGTCGTGTTTCTAGGCCCTAAGGGGAGCTGACCTTTCCCTTCTGCAATGCCCGGCTTATTTAACACTAGATTTAATCTTTAATTACCGCCCACCCCCGCCAGGCCTCCACTATAATCGCGCAGCTAAATTATTATGCTCCCGCCGAGATTAAACCGAACAGCAATTCGATTTTCTCAGTAGGCACACTGCTCTAGTCATCCGAAAATGTACCAGTCATCGATTTTGTCAGTGATTATAGATTTTTCTGTATGACTCTCTACAGTGAGACAACAATTTTTTCGAAATATCGTACAAGCGGCATCTGTAGCTCGTATCAGGATAAGAGTCATTGTAGAAATTTTAATAACTCCGAGTCGGTTGGCTCAAGTGAATTTGGCAGTTAGGACCAATGAACTTTACGCTCAATATTTTCGTCCCGTTCACCTCGAAAGTGGAACACTCCCGAGTTTCAATTGTGGAAAAAGTGTAAAAGCACAATGCCGAGAGCTGCCGCCCCCATAAACGTCATTCATGCGACGGAGAAGCGGTTCTTCGCATTCCTCCGGCCCATTCATTATTGGCGGCTTTAACTTTTTCGCCATTCACCTTGGCCAGGGCTGACAAGACTCGTGTTACAATGGGCTGTTACCGTGTCCGGTCCTCCGGGGACGTCTTGAAAGGTGCCCCGGGTTACCTGGGGATGCGGCTGACAAAGCTCTGCCAGGTGTCCCCGCCGAGCCGACCGCCCGACCCTAAAAGGGAACCTCAATTCCACCGGCAATCCTTTTTGCATTTGTCACACTTTTTGACAACAAGGCGGATCGACAGGTATTATAATTTTAGATATACTCGTTCCTGTCGGTTCCATTCGGCGAGCAGTCCGGATCGGTGTACGCCAGTGATCTATGGTCCGTCCGATTCTAGAGGCCGTAAAAATTTATGTGGACACTCGAGAGAATTTTACAGTGGCGGTCAGTAAATATTAGGGCGGATGTTAACCCCCTATTCCCTGAGCTTGGACTCCAAAAATTCAAACATTATTCTCTTGAAAACCATTTTTATTTCTTTAGTAGTTTCTGATTAGTAACTGTAATTCCGCAGTGCAACTAAAATGGGTGCAATCATTTAACTGGCGACTCATTCGCATCAATAAAAATGTAGACTTCTAAAGAGTGATCATGTAGAAAAAATCACATCCAATACTCGGTCCTTGTGTTCAAAATTGTGGTTTTAGATTATTCACTTGTTTCGTGTTCTTTTTCGCCCTCATTCGCAGCTAATTAATAGGTGGGCTCTGGTGGCTGATGAACCCACAAGTATGCCGGTTCCTATGACACCGTTCTGAGGTTTTATTCATATCAAGTATATAACTCGTGTCAAAAATGCATAGTGAAACTATCTAGTTTCGTTAATACCGAATCAGGAGACAAGAATGTCGCTATACGGAGTGAATGTTACTAAACAGAAGAGGAGCCTAGCAGATTCGGAGTCCTGGGTTGGATTGGGGGGGGAATCATTGTTGGAATATGCCATTTCCTCGATGGGGGTTCAAGAATGGGAGGATACGCTGTCGAACAAAGGTCGGTTGGAAACACCTGAGAGAGGAAACGGCGTATCTCGGCCGGGCGGATGAACTACCCTCTGCTCCAGGGGGCGACGACCCCGGCATATCCACCCCTTCCTTTGGGTCCCCTTTTAAATCCCCGATAACGATTCTGCCTTCTCCCCTCTCCAAACCTCCCCCTCCCTCCCACACCAACCCCCGAACCAATTAAACGGGAACGCTAACAACACGGCCGCTTTAACTTATTTTGCAAACCTAATCCGGGAAGGGGGGGAGCCACCACGGACAAAGGGGGCTGGAAAGGGCGCGGGTGATGGGAGGGCGAAAATAGGGAATCTGCCGCCTATCGATTTATTGCCTCAATTATAGGGCCGGCTTTTGTAACTCGGCTGTATGCAAACAGTATTAGGACAAAAAAGACGGGGGTTGTTCGAATAAATCTCAAACAATGGAGAAAATGTTATTTTTAAATTTAAATATATATTCGCCCATTTATATTCAGTAAAGGACTGCGGTAGGATGTTGTTAGCGGATTTATATCTTAATGGAAATAAAGTGGATTTATTAAGTGAATATCGGAGTAATTTACGCTTTAATATAACTGCGGTACACCGGGATCCGACGATTATTGAAATCGTGGTTAGAACTCGAGCTGCGGTCGTACCTTATTATTTATAGTGCTACACTCTGCAACCCTTGCTCCTCTGATACTATTTTCCAGTTGTAATCCTGTAACAACAAAATCGATACTTTTATTTCAGTATAAAGCGCGAGTTATGCCGTAGGTAAATAATTACTAGTCAGTACTCATTCATTTATCACTGACTATTTTATTTCACTATTTTAGGTTACGTTAAGTACCTAATTCTTAGAAGTACAGATAAGGTAGTTTGGAATAGTTAGTACCTAATACCCGGGAGTCTATTAGGATTCTGATGCGGTTATCGAAGTTCGGGACCGGAGAGAGGGGCAGGTGGAAGCGATCCTCGGTTAGGTGGTGGTTACCCACGTGTGGGCGCATGAGGGCCCGCCGTGTGTGGAGCGTGCGTGCGCCCCACTTCCGGTATCGTATTATCTATTATACGGAGTGATCGGGCATGAAGTGGAGGAGGAGGAGGAGGAGGAGGAGGAGGTGGAGGAGCACTGGGGCAGGATATCCGCGTGAACTCCAGCCGGTCCGCATTCCTCGTGGCCGTACCGTCCCCGCAGACGTTTCCCCCGATTAACATTCGCTGCCAGCTCACGAAACTGGCGGCCAGAGGACGGACATTTTGCCGCCTCGCAAAATCACTGACCTTAAACGGACTCCGCACTCCACCAAACAAACTTCTTGTTACATCTCGAGCGCCGGAACTCGAATTGCGAATTATCTCTTCACACGCTTGTTTCATCTTCAGCTTCTCGGCATTCTCACTATAGCATTCCACCACTAATATAGATTCCGCCCGATTACTGCAGATGAAGCAGTCCTGCCTATCGGTCCTGTATTGTAGTACAATGGTATTCTAAAAAAGGGTCGGCATAACAAATATATTTCTAGGGCAAAACTGCTATCGTATTCAGGAGCCCTTCTGTTCTGTCCAATCATTATTTTTAGTTGTGCAAAGTTGAGTTATAATTTCGTCATGAAAATATTGGATGTTTTCGGGCCGATTGTTAAGGGACTTTTCTCTCAAGTTTGAAACAGCTCTACATTACGCTAAATTGTCCAAGATACATAAGAAGCTTAGATACTGTAATCCGCTTTTGTACATTTCGGAAAAACGACGCTACGAATTCTAAATAACGTAGAGAGAGTATATGATTCCTGAGAATTGCCCACTCACATCCTTACATCATGGGAATTAATTAATTAACATATAATTAAAAAAGAAGAATTATTAATTATTATATATTATTGTATGACCGCAAATCCATAAATTGTCACAACACGCACACCCAATTAAGATTTCAACCTGCTGTGGCAGAATTGTCATTTTTCCTGAGGGAAAACGCGGAGCGCACGAAGCACAAGCGAAAGTTAGTTGGAAACTACATTAAATGGATACCTCGGAACAGGAGTTAGCTAAGCGTAGATTCTTATTTCTGTAGTTTACTAATTGCTGGACAGAATACGTGTTTCTTTTTATTCATCCCACTGCACTTGCAGGTTTAACCATTACACGAATATTTCTACTCAAAAACTTTCTACTCAATCAAATTTCCCATATTGTTTTAGAAATGATCTTTACGTATCATGGGGATAAATAAAGATGAATTCTGATCCCTCCCCCGGTCCCCACGCGGCATTTTTTCACCTGTTTCAAGATAAACAGGATGTTGGCCCAATTAAGCGAAGGAAACTGGGTCCGTTTTTTAGATTAGGTTCTGTTCTCCGTCCCAAATAGACGGACGCCCCGCTTAACAGGTGGCCCAAATTACACTGTATTTTTTAATTTTATCGACGAATCCACGCCCATTGACGCGTCTACGCGGTTTCGTATTGTAAAGGTCTCCGTGAAATATTGCTGCCGAAAGTGGCGCGAATTGAAACTGAGACGGGGCACTGTGTCGCACGCTGTCGTAAATTCAGTCTCATTTTTTTAAACAGTGCGAAGGGAGTTT
This sequence comes from Lethocerus indicus, assembly GCA_019843655.1. Taxonomy (NCBI): domain Eukaryota; kingdom Metazoa; phylum Arthropoda; class Insecta; order Hemiptera; family Belostomatidae; genus Lethocerus; species Lethocerus indicus. Next base: position 17,545,459 of record JACDQD010000008.1, read on the forward strand.
CCCCCCTTCTTCCAGAACGGCCATTGAACACACTGGTCTCATTCCAGCCGTTCCAGGAATCAGGGCCCCTACAGGTATGACTCGCTTAGCTATCACCGACACATTTGCCCTAACGTCATCGCCATCGATTCCTTTCCGACTTTCATCCCCCCGGAAATAATAAATTCTAGAAACATTCCGTGCGGAAATATCCGTACGGCATATGTTGTAGCAATGGGTGTTTAAATTCATAAAAGCAAAGATATATTTGCGACCCGAATATATCACATATTACATTTCCTCCATCAGACCCGCACAATAATATCCTGGGGGATCATAAATATTTTCGACTCCAAGATATACGGTTTTCATTTTACAGAAGAGACACCTCTATATCTGTAATATCGCTTTTACAGACCACAAAGTTTGCTGATATTATTGAAAAATATAATACGAGTATATTATTTATGACATACTCATTTATGAGTATATCACCGTATCGATATCAGCATATCAAGTACTCGAGAAATAAAAAGATAGGCATGAAAACAGGAAAATTGAATTTTTCAGTTTACAAGTTTAGGAACCGCTTTTCTATGGAAATAATATACGGTATATATTCATATTTTGATAGAATGTTTTTTTCCAAATATCTGACTACCAGTATTCAGTATAATATCTGTATATAATAGTGCATACACTATTATAGCTGAAGTTCGAATTTGTAATTTGAGTGCTTGTAGAAATTAAATCGACTTAAAGGCACCAAAGAAATATTACAAAATGAAAAAATATCTCAGTTCTTTTCTATAGAAAAATGAATATTTCCGCGATAATATTAACAACACAGCATTACTTTGCAGAAAATATGTTATTTTATCTACTATAAAAAGGTTAAAAAATTAAACTAGGGCATTCCGATACACCATAGGCTGATGTCATTAAATTTTATGACTCTCCTGTATAAGTGGCTTTTACGCTTCCCGCAATCCAATATTTCCACGTTACACCCCGACTGTGACCACCGGGCTCAGAAACTGGCAGAGAGGTGTTATGAAATTCAGCTCCCCCCCTGGCTTGGGCAAACCTCAATTAAGCGGTTTTAATATCGGACGAGGGCCCATCTCAATTCCGCCGATATCTGCATAAAATTGAATTTGGGGGCTTCGAACTTCAAAAGTCGGGGCCCGTTTTTCCGGGATAATAAAGTGCCCGATGGCCTAACCGCCGCCGACCGAAGCCAGCTATATTAATATAGCTGCGTTTTAAACTGGTCACACGACTTTAATTAATAGATCCCCTCGGAAAAAATGAGAGGCGCCTGTTCATTTTGACAATTTCTCTCGACCTGTTTTCGCCACAATATTTTCACCGTAACTTTTGACACTTTACTCGAGTGCTTCCAATCGTAGGACATATTCACAAATATAAGTAAGGGAGGAAATCGGTGTTCCCAATTCAACTGAACGGATTTAAATAATGATATTTTTTTAATTCTTAGGTTAACCCTAGGTTAGAAAGTACTTAATAGTGCCTTAATAGACTATGTAGTTATTTGAAATTTAAATAATATAGACGAATTATGAAATGAGATTATTACTTGGCATATCTTACGCATGTGGTCTAAAAGATACCGTGATAAGAATACCCGATACTGAATATTTGAACCCTAACATGTACTATTGTAACATTACTCTTGAATAATACGATGATTGCGATGAAATTGAGTGATTTAGGCAGGGATTAGAAATTAATGTCTGATACTTAGCGATAATATAAAATTTTCAAAACATAATTCTTATTTGAATTCCGGAACATTAATTCTATAATGAATGAGCTAACCGTAGGATGTAGAAAACATATCTATTTAATTCATTAATATATTCCTGTGATTGAATTCATCTTATTAAATTTTAACGGTAAAAATCTCTCCCACTTCGTCATATTCAATTTTTTTCCAACCAATCCGTCTTGTTGTTTAATGACGCTACATACAAATAGGCCCGCTTATCGTCCCCGCGGAGATTAATCCGCTGCCGTTTTTTCGCTTGAATTCCGATAATAAAACTGTATATATCACGCCTGAGATCGTTGCCTCGCGGAGGAACAAAGGTAGGGGAAGGCAGTTATGTGCTCGTAGGGTAGCTGGCGGGGGGGGGGAAACGCGATTCCGGCCTCCTATATATCACGCGCTCGGAAAAATAAAGGCCGGGGTTTTTCCAGCAACGGGAAAAACGGGATAGATTTTTCCCCCGGCCCAGGTCCCGTTTCCGAACGTCACATAAATATCGGGTCCCCCTCCGGCCCGCCGTAAACGAGCGCTACGTGCCCTATCCCCCCGCTAGGTTTTAGGGCCGCCCCCGATCCGCCGCGATCGCTTTCCTCTCATTCCTTTTATTGCCCCGAAGCTGTAACTACCGGGGAGCGCTCGGGGGTTCGCCACGGACCGAAACTATTCAGAAACCCGGACTCCGGATTCAGAAATTGCCGGTCGGACCGGTGAAAATGACCCCGCGGTCTCGTACAATATCCCATTTTCGCGAGTGTTGACGTGTGACAATAAGGCACAAAGTTATGGGATGATACTAGAACGGATTTCGTTGCAGTTCGCGCACTTTCGTACTCTGTTACGAACAACCGTTTCCAGGGATTATTTTAGCGCTCTAATACCATTTACCCTTATGCATCGAACTGGAATAATTGGTGTATAAAAGAAGCGAAAGATGGTTTCAGAGAAAATAATTATTTAGTTAGCCATAATTTCGGAGGGACATTCATGCAGTGCGCAGGGGTGAAATCCTTTGCCAAATCATTCAATTTTAACATGAAGCGATTAGAATAATAAATAAGAGATAGGTGTTGTTGGAATAACTATGATAAACGCGTTTTCAAGCTATTTTATGATTTTATACCTCATGAATAAATTGAGTTGATTACGTTAGAATTAGAAAGTTAGTGTTGCAATAATCATTTTTAAAGAGCCAAACAAAATATTAAATGAATGGTACCTTCATGTATATGGCAGACCTATTAGGAGCATACAAATATTGGCTAGTCTTCCTGGATTTGAACTCTTTATAAAGCGGAAGTCCAGATTTTTTCCGCTCCGTACATATACTCAGATGATTCTAGAATAATTATTGGACACTAGCCGCCAATTGCCTCAATTAAAAAGCCCGGTTCCATTATAGAAAAATAATTAATTTTGATTGTTCCGCTACCGAAGGCCGCGAACAATTGCGAGCAGTTCGGAAGGGGAGGGGCGGCGTGGAGGTGGAGGAGGGCATTGTGGGGATGTAGGTCAGACTGTCTCAGTGCCGAGCACTAGACAGTATCCCGGCTATTATTTGCCCTTCGCTGGGTGCCTCTTGAGTGTCGGGGGCGGCAGTGGGGGCGGCGGCAGCGGGGGGCGGCCAAGGACACGAGGGGCTTGTTCTCCGCCGCCCCTCCTCACTTTGCGAGGGTGGCGCAAACAGTCTGACCCCTTCCCGCTCTTTAAAACTGAGGCCACCAATGTAAACGTGCGGCAAAAATAGAGAGCCCAAAAAATAGGCCCTGCCTATAGGCGATATTTTTTCCAAGAATTTTTTTTTACATTGCAAAGTTATACACATTTAACCTGACCCTGTACTTTTTTTCACTAATCCTGTATAGTCTGTAATATGTGTTTACTTTTAGTTATGTCAACAATATTATGCTACTCCCTATCAGGTCTCATGTTATATTAAAAGTGTCCTATAATAATTAACCTCAACTACAGCTTTTAAACATCCCCCTGTTCTTGATGTAATTGAATTTTAATTAATTATTTTTATTTTTAAATAATTTGGCAGAACGGTTCTGAATTGCTATTACACGGTTGTAGGTTATTCTGTTCTCTCGTTTTATGTGAGTGCTTTCATAGTTTCATTACACGTTGTTATGATTTCCTGAAACAGCATAAGATAATGACTTTACTTGAAGTTGAGTGAAGTAAAATTGGCTGCTTTCTCAACGTAAACTACTTTTTTATTTGAGTTTTCTTTGCCCCCTATAATCAGAAGTTTCGTTACGTACACAAGCATATATCCAGTTATCATCACACTTAATGTTTATTATTACAAGATTCTCGACTGTCGTTTCTGGATAATAATAATATGGAACGAGCGTGAGTGCTCGAATCTAAATATTACATGCGAATAAATAATTGAACAGGTTCCACTGAAATATTTGATTAATTACACTTATTTGTCTAAAGTATTACATCAATTGAATAATAGCCCACCTTCGGAACCAGGAAATTTATTTACTCATTGATTACATTATCCGTTAATTAATAACAGTTGCTGGTATATTGACAGTTTTGCGCGTCCCATTGAGAGAATGGGTAACTTTTTACTGGCTGAAAATCGTTCAAATACACTTTGTTCTATCCCCTGCGTGTATATTTTTACCGCGTAATCGTTACGTGCTATTTGAGCCGCCACCGAGCCTATCCTTAATTCGGCTTCCCAAATCCCCGGGTAGGAGACTACTGGTTTTCACTACACGTTTTCACGGCTTGGACTTTAGGCGGGCTTCTTCCAATTAGCCCCCTCGCACCGGCTCACCTATATTTTTAACCTTGGGCACTAACTGGCATTCGGGATACTAAGTTTTCTTTAAATTAACCATTGAAACGGTATTATCCATATAAATGTAAACTAACGTATAAGTGCATAAATAAACTTCGAAATATTTAACTGTAAAAACTAAAAATGTTAGCTCTTGCTAACATCCTTTAAAATTGTGACAATGTATTGTGGAAAATCAATTCAATAAGCATTGATTTCTGTCAGTTATACATCCGTAATCGATACTAGATATTATACAACGGCTTTAAATCCAGATCGGAGGAAATGAACTGTCGGCCAGTTCCTTCCCAGTTGATACACAGTTTCAGAATTTATTGGTCCGACTCGAAACCATGTAGTGGCCCAATTGCGCCGTCTCCCTTAGAATTACTACAGTTGGCTATATATATCCAGTTAAGCGCCATTGACACGCCGGTCAAGCAAGCTCTGCAGTTCAAACTTAGCGATTTCAATTTAGAGAATTGACAAACAGGTAATTTGAAATTCCTCCATCCATAATTGATCTCATATTCGTAAGCACAGAATGTGTTAGTACCGCACTGTCAATTCAATAATTTAATCAATAATCAATCGGTGTTTTTAAGCCGCAAAATAATGTTTGCGCCGAATATTGGGAACGATTAAGAAAGAACACTGGTTACATCAGCAGGAACGATGTAATAATCACCGACGTTGTTGCTCGGTCGCGGTGTAATTTGAGCCCGTGTTTACATTTCCCTGATGACATTACCCGGGTGAACTTTTGACCTTTGCCGTGGGTTGAGAGGGAGGGTACGGCGAACCATTTTAATCGAAACGGACACCGTGGCGTTATTTTCTCATCTCAGAGAAATGGATAAGTTCTGATTCCGTATTAGAGGAATTAAAACAAAAGAGTGAAAGATCCGGCCCGTATTCCACCCCCTTAGGTATAAAGAAAATGTTCTCCTTGTTACTTTTTTTCAAGCAATAAGAACTTGGCCATTAGCCATGGCCACCCCCGAACTGGTAAACTGAACGTGGACTCTTTTATTTATTTCATTAAAAAAACAAACTTAATTAGTATTCAAAATGCAAATTAAAATATTTGCTTCGCTTCTCCGTTCGGCCCCGTTTAACAAAACCCCCTCCCACGGCCCTATCCATATTAATGAAGCGGTAAAGCGTAATTTAAATTTCTCGGAGTTCGCCACTGTTCTTTCTTCCGACTTAATGCGTAATTAATTGTCCGTTGTCGCAGTAATTAATGGAAACAGCGCGATCGAAATATTGTCGGAGCAATTAAAAAAGCAGTAATTGTCGCGCTTCTTTATCTACCGCTATCGTAAGTACATATAAAATATTTATAACGATATCCGAAAGTCATCGATCCACGGTAAAACACGTCAGGATGAAAGATTAGAGAAAGAAGTTCGACCTCTACTTTTGACTTATTCAGGGGACAAATACATTTCACAAGTCAGTTTGACAAACCCCACGCTTCGTATTTTGAATGCGTCGTAAAAGGGTAAGTAGGGGCGGTTTAGCCCGGCCAAAGGGGAATAGCTCCCCGCCGGCTTTTACTGCAGGCCCGAATTCAACAGGAAGGAATATTGAATCGCATTACTGCCATTCATAAACGGTTCACTGAACGCCGCCTTCTCCGGGGGCATTTATTACGGGGATAAAAAAATATCGGCGGGGGCGTTCGATTGCGGAGTACGGGGCCCTGCGGTAACAAACACGAAGGAACGTGTCTTTTGTGAAGGGAGCAACAGGGCCCGGTGGACGGAAACCGTGGCCAGGAAGGGGCGGCTTTTTGCCGGGTCGCGGCAGATGTTGGGGGGCCACCGTCTTAAGCCTTGGGCGCATTGTACGGCCCCGCAGTCTACGCCAGTTTCGCCCTACAACAATGTCGGAGGCGCGTGCCCTTCGTCTCGGAACGTTGGCGATATTTTTTTCCTCCTCTTCTTCTCAGGACGCCCTGCGGAGAAAACTCGGGACGGCACGAGGTTGCGTCCCGGACATCTGCCCGGGGCGGACGGTTCCCTTTTGTGCCGGGCCCGGCTTTAATCGGGACGCCCCCGGCTTAAGCGTCCTCCCGGTCCCGGATGATTTGTGTTACTCAGGTCGGAAGGGGGAATTTATCGAGACCTAAGTCCCCGTGAAGGAAGATCAAAAGGAGCCATCGAAGGAGGCACGAGATCTTCCGAAGACACCTGGCCACCTCTCTTGCACAACGGAGCATTGATCCGCCTACCTAAGCCAAAAAAAAATCCTCGCTTCTGACGTGAACCGTATAAACAAAAAGATATATTGCGTTTTTACTTGTTGTCGAGCAATTCCTGTCGCGTTTGAAATTCACTGACGTAATTTCACTTGCCTTCAAGTATTTGAGTATCGGCGGGGTACATTTGAGTATGTTCTCAGCACTAGTATACGATGTGCCTCTTTACTTATCCATATGTCTGTTGTTCATCCACGTTATCAATACTTATATTAGGCAATAACATCAGAATAATATCATTATCCGATGAATTACAATGTGAAATATTTACTGGATATGGCAAATTCAAATGTTACAAACATATTTTAAACCCTATGATCGAATATACTTCAATGAATCCGAGTAGGTTATATCGTACTGGTACCAATAAATAGTTCGGCTTATGCTTTTTACCTCACTTTGTTTGTCGTGCTTTTCTTGATCATTTGATTCGATTGATGTGTCATAATTGGTTATGTAACCGAATTTGGTCGAATTTAATTTAATACTGGAATGAATTGTGGCCCGGCATTGCAGTGTCGGCACGTGAGGAACATCCAAGTGGACGGGAAAATAAATTTTTCCGTTCGCCGCCGTGGGACAGATTCATCTTTCCCATTGTAGATACACCACGCATTACGACAACAGATTTTTATTTATGTCGGCGGGCGGTGCTCAGAAGTGGGCGGAGGTTGGGCCGGGGATGATTTGTTATCGAAGTCCACGTTGGGGCGGAGTTTCGAAGGGGGTGAAGCGGCCCCGCCGCCCCCGGGGCCCGATAATGGAATAAGGGGACTTTTATTATCTTACCCGGCGAAAAGAAAAGTTGGCGAACAACCGCGACTCACCTAAATCTTCTTCGGGACGTACCCCTAGGGGCCAGATGGGCACGCTGCTTGGCCGGCATAGCTTCTAGTTTTGAACTGGTTAGATTCCAGTTTTATTAATCAAAATTGCCCAGTTTTACCAAAATGCCTTTGAATTAACGCCGATATTGCCACATTCCACCAATTCTCCTCATTATTATCTTTTCTTATGCAATACTTTAGAAGTATTATGTACACCCATAGTTTCTTAAACTTAAAGAATAGCACAAAAATAAGAATTCTAAAGTCATTCTGAAAGTAACAATGTTTTATTTTTCTTACCTTTTGTGGTATTCTTAAAACAAATGTCGGAAGAATTGCTTCTGAATATTCTTTATGCTGACTAAAGGGTATTAGTAAATATATATATATTTATATTTAATTATACACAGATAGATTAAAATTAAAACAAGGGGCATTTTCATACTGTAATTATGATCAAGTCTGGAACTTGGAATGAAAACAGAGAAAAATGAATATTTGCAATTTCTCAGGCGGAAAAAAATAATTTTAGGCTTACGAATTAAAACCGTTAAATAATTCGAAAACATGCCAACATAAAAGCCATAAAAAAGAAGTTCAGCACGAACGTATCTCGATATAATAGACGGTCTTAATTTGATCGATAATAAAATTGATTAAATCGTAGTTACAATTATAAGGGGTAACCATGTTTCAGAACGACAGAGGAACAAATTCACTGCTAATTCACCCTTTAATACTTCTTATCTAAAAAGGTTTTGTTTTCAAATCAGTAATTTCAAAAACACGTCCCCTGCGGAGCGCTATAAGTAACAAGTTATTACAGAAAATGTAACGACAGTATAGGGTAACGGTCTCATGCTGTGCTGATTCAATTTCCCCTTACACTGGAAATTTAATTCCGTACACCCCAATAAAACCCGAATAAAAAGAATACCAGAAAAAAAATTAATATACAGGCATTATTAAAATAATTATTTCAAATAATTTTAAACTTATATAACACACAATAATAGTTCAGTACAATCGTTCCGCCCCTGTTCAATTTATTTATGGAATTCATAAAACGGATGGAGGTATTTTTAAACGGAAGCTAAGGCAGTCATTTTCGCTAATTCTGAACTGTCTAAAATTCCCAAATATAATAGAATTCAAAATATGTGTCGCATATATATTTCTGGATTGAGAGAAAGTTTCCCTAAAGAGGATTCGCGGGGAAAAACCAAGGGCTAGAATGAAGCAATGATGATGAGGAATAAATTGGTTCAGAATTATAGGTTAAAGAACCAGTCACCCAGGTACTCTTGAGAGCAAAACTTTCACACATGCTCACCAGATGACCAGAAAAATTGAGGAAACTGAAAAAAATGACAGTTGGGCCAAGGACTGTCAAATAGGGCGGACGTTGTAGATTATCATATTTTGATATCCTAATATAAATACAAGTTTCTAGTGCGAGGGTCGATGTCTAATAGCTGGGCAAAAACGGGCTCACTCAGCCTCGGGAATTATGGGTGTGATGAGGGCGCCATTGCGGACCTGAGCTGAAGCACGTCGCGACGCTTCCAGAAGGAACGCCCTGCTCGACCCCGCCAGCTGTCTGCATACGCGGCCCGCTAATTTACTTCGAATTTAATGCTCTTTTTGCGCTCCATTTTGGCAGGCTAGTTGAATATTACATAGAAGTTATATACTGCATTATGTCCCATACTTGGGACAGAGTCGGGCCCTCTGTTACATATATCATCTTGTAGACTCATACGTCTCTGTGTCGTGACTGATTGCATTGATAAGAACGAATGTACATCATAATTAATCGATATGCGGATAAAGACCGCTATTCAAACTCTCTTGTAACTATGCACTCTACGTTATTATAAGTGGTATACATATCTTAGATTTATTGAGACGAAGGACAAAGATGAATATATTTTGTGAAAACAAGCCAATCAGATTTTTTGGACATTTTGGTAAATAACAGTGCAAAGCCTCATGTGCCGAAGATATTGAAAATGGAGGAGAGTGGAGACATAAGTTCCCAAGATGATGGGATTCACCCATCATTACGGTTTAGCCCAAGCATTCAAGACGTGTAGTCAAGAGGCTACTGATGAAAAGTTCTATTTTCAGTATTCCAGTAATATTGTTCCGATGCCCAATTAATGACCCAATTGACTGGCGTGAGGTCCCTAGGAGCGTATGTGATGAGGTCCAGGTTTATAAAGGGAATGCCCCCGAGGCGCGTCGGCAAGACCCTCCTCCAAGACCAAGCCACACGCCGAGCTTTAATAATAGACGTTCACGTTCCGGCAAAATATAGAACGGCAACCGCCTCGTCCTCCCTCAACAGTCCTGTTATTACGGTTCAGTGCAGTTTAAAACCTTCCGGCCCTATTAAACAACCATAGCACAGCGAAATAATATTGGTAAAGCATGCAATTTTTGTTTAGTTTGTACGCATATTGCCATATTAATGAAATTTCGGTTCCTCCAGTTTTGACTTCGGGACTATAATAAATGTAACGAATGCAAGAGGAATTGTTCAATGGATATTGTAGTACTAATACATCGACCTTGATACAGTTTGAGGGTGTAAGAATCATAATACCGACATAAGTAGCAATCAGTAAAAATCTGAAGCAAACAGAAGGTGTTAATACTTCGGCGCTGTACCGCGGACGTGCAGCGCAATATTCCAGTTAGTATTTAATTTTTGATAATAAATAAGATAATAAGTAAGGAAAACAATCGGAACAATTTGAGTGCACTGAGTTTTTTCTATTGAGTTCGAGATAAATGATATTATCGATTTTATTTTGTGTGTATTAACGACCTTTGATGTTAATTATAATTTTCGAATTTAGGAAACAGGAAAAGATACTTTCCCTTATTTATAGGCGGTCTATCCATTGTAGGATCCTCACTATACGCGTACATTGCGTCGTAAAAGTTTTAGCTCCCTAGTTTATATCTGTACCTTGTAATCGTTAAGGTTTTTATTGTCGTAGTGAGGTTTTTTATCGGCACTGAAACGCAGTCCGAACGCAGTTGTAAGTATCGGCAGGGTGGGCTCTATCGATTCGAAACTCCTCCGAAACGAAGGGCATTGTACCGAATCAAGAGGCCGGGAACGGGTCCAGTTTTTGCGGCGGCGGAGTTTTTCTTAATTTAATTGATCGGGAAACAAATTCGCGGTTGCGGAGGCGGCCCGTCTGCCCGCATTTTTTTGTGCCGGGGGCCGCCGCCGGAGCAAGGTCGACCGGCCCCCGGCCCCCTTTTTATTATTAGGCCTCTATCTCACCAGACCGACACTACTCTCCTTTCCCATAGGACCCGGACGCATTGTCCCGTCCCAGAACACTCCCTATTCAGGGCACCGGGACCTGGGCTAGAGTGGCCTTCTCCCTGCAGGCCATCACTCGTCACAATTTATGACAGTCCGGACGTGACAGAATTACTGATAAAGAGGTAAATTTGTATCTCTGTAAAATAACCGGTTTTTTTGAAGGATATCCTGATTTTTATGTGCTGATACAAAAGAAAATGATCACTTGCAATTTCTGTGTGTCCACTCGTTTAACCGGTCACTAATATAGTGGGGTACTCAAGGGGAAGCACATTGTAAGCGCTTACCGTTAAGCCTAGAGCTCCATTACGGCGATTGTACCGGTAATTTACTTTAAAGAAATTATTCTCTACAGTCTCGTTATCGCCGAATCTTGTACGTGCCATTACTTTGGGGCGGAAAATCACAAGGCTTAGCATGCGAACCTAAACCGGGTAATTGGAAAGTGGACGTGTGCCATAAAATATTTTGATTGAGCGGCCTTGCCCGAGAGGCGGGTGACCTCCCACGGAGCGTTCGCCCTTTGAGTCCGTGGGCACTTTTTCTTTCACACACCGCCGTCCTTCTTTTCCAATACCCCGGTTGCGTAACCGTCGTCGCCCGACCGAACACATCGCTCTGACACCGTCCGGTGCCCTGTGTCCAGAAATTTGACTACCGATTTCACAAGAAAACCAGATCGGGTACGCCGAGACGTATATTGGAGAATGACCGCAGTTCCTTCTTGTTCCGAAATAGCCCAATTCATTTAATTCGATCGACCCGTCTGGGGTTGAATTACCTTCAAAGATTGACATGTAATGATCCAATTTATTAATCGGTTCTGGTTGGCATGAAATATGAAACTGCAATCGTTAAACAACTGGTACACATTTCGCTGCATACCCCCCAAATACTTCATTAGGCATAATAATGGTTGTAGGTAGGTACTTTCACAAGATATTAACGGCACTATAAATTACCATTTCGGAGATTTGCGATTCGTGAAGTCATTTGAAAACAGTATCTCATTTGTAATTAATGAAAAATCTGATAAGCTTAAAATCGTTTTCGCGCTTGGTAGTGTGCCATTCCTTATCTCGCGGCCGTATATTAATTGAACTTCAAATTTTGTACGGAATGATTAATCAACAGACGCGAGGAACACTGACTGTCACCGCCCACGGTTTTTTTCCAATCGTGTTAACACTATCAGTGTCGCTATCACTATCACTATTATCCGATGAAGAATCTCAAAGCGAATGGTACATACTGGTAATATTTTACTATTTCCAACGTACAAATTGATTGGTTATAGTTTTCCCACTATTTTTCTTATTTAGTGTAAAAAAATACCCACCTATGCAGCGAGCCAATATTTTAATCATTACAGTAGTCTACGGCGGAATATATTTTGAACTTTTTCAATACACGCGTGCAATGAGAGTACGTATGTCTGCACCTTCATCGACTAAAATAGTGTCAAAAATGTGATTTCGAGAGTTTTATGTATCATATAGGGTACTCTGTGTACGCAAGGAAATAGCATATCGGAGGGAAGACTCAGTAGGTTTGCGTAACGGGTCGACCAAGAGGAGTAGGATAATGTTTGCCACTCGCAGGAGCAGAAACAGAATCCGGGGGTAAATATTTAGACAGCGGCGACGAGTAATGGAAAGCCGAGTCGATTTCCATTGCGGTGTGAAAATGTCAAAGTAGTGAAGCACTCCCCAGACAGCGGGGGAGATATCCGGCACCCGCTAATGAGGTATGGAATATAATCGGGAGTTTCAAACATAACGTAAACAAGGCCGCGCTCCGCGGCAGCTTTTGTGTCCGCCCCGAGGGGGCCGGGATTTTATATTTCAAGTGCCCAATTAAAATCCCGGGACGGGACGGGGCTTACTTTTGTTAAGTCCGGTCCTCCGGGATAATCGGATCGCGGAGCTAAGTAATAGCCGCCGCTCGGCGTCTAACGAGGGGCTCTGAATATCTGTCCGGGGAAATCTTGTCTAATTGGGGCGGCCCGGCTTACGACCAGGTTTGTTAGCGCTCGTGACGATCGCTGATTGAAATTAAGCCCGATACTGTCAGTAATCCACAGAATTGGTGGGAGTATAAACAGCATTTGGAGCGCTTTTCACGAGAGAGAACGGCGGCAAAGTACGCGATCCAAGAAGTGATTTAGGTCCACTTGCTCGTCTCCAGAATAAATAGCTGTATTTATTTATTGATTCAACAGCTAGTGATTAGTAACCACTCATACTACCTGTATTCACGGGAATTTGAAACAGGTTTCAGGTATTGAAAAAACCCTTTAAAAAACGCTTTTGTACCTACCCCAATTTCGGTAGATGGCGACTGGAAAACAATTACGCCGCTAATGTAAGGTTACTTATCCGAAACCGACTGTATCAGCCGAGTCTCGGTAAGTGAACGCTGTGTTCGTGGGGCGGGGGGGGGTTTGGTAAACTTCTAAGACAATGGTTTCGGCAGAAACGGCGCTCTGTCACCCGTCTGAGGACGGGATCATCTGTCTCCTCTCCAGAAACTTAAACAAACTTCAACCCTCCCGAACCATACTGAACTCTCCAACTGTATATTCTTGATTTAAGTACCGTTACCCCCCTCGGAGCAGTATTTTAACAAAGGGAGTTCCATTAAAATAATTGTAAGTACAATAAAATACTATAATAATGATTTAATAGCTGCTTAATTATTATCTGTCATTTTGCGCCATAGAATTTTACGTACAACAGGAAAATGATAAAAATATAACGTATCTCTGATATATTTAATATCAAGATTGAACTAAACGAAGATGGCATATACATTTTTTAGCATTAATATTATTACAATTTTAATAATTCATATATTTTCAATATACACATTTCAAGTACAGGAGTCTAGTTTTAGTTCAATTGCATGAATTAGATATGATGTCTCCTAATTCTTAAGGATTTTATAATTTTGGTCCCTCTCCATTTTATCATAGAACATAATCGAATATAATCAGAATTTTGGTACTAAATATTGTTTGATCATATGTATAACTTGTGGTAATCTGTAGTGGAATTCTTGGTGGTACAACCTGAATTACAGTATTTAATTTGATAATCTGGTGATTAGTGTTCAGGTATATTGTTTAAATAATATCTTTTGCTCGTTCAGTCTTCAAGGAATCATCAAGAGTGGCTAAATTTCCCCCGTCACAGACGGTCCTAAGGCGGTCTAACGTATAGCACCATTTTCGGCAACGTAAAACGAGATTGGGCTCGTCGTCTCGACGAAGCAATCCGCCCCCAGTTAACAGTCTTGCCACTGAGTCAGACTGTCTCGCAATTCCCGTTTATACGCTGTCCCCTCACTGTGTAACGGTCACGCCGAAAAACGAACGCCTCCCGAAATGTTATCCACCGTTCTTTCCAGCGTTATCTCATGCCCCGAAAGTGCCCTCCTACGCTCTTTTGTAACCATCCCTACTCTTACGGCAACTCTTTCGGGACTGAATGGTGATAGCATTCCTGACCATCGTTCGTCACAAGCGAGTAGTCCGTGTACTCGTGAAAAGTTATTTTATGTCGCTACGATATTATTTTTTCGGTTTTTTTTAATACGGACCGTAGATGGCAAGAATGACGGTGATGTAGAAAAAGAACCGTCTGATGCAATTAAATAGTAGTGCTCAAATTGGTATTGAGCCCACCGTCATTTCAGGATACGCTGGTAGCGAATCCCGGCTATTTCCGGGAATACTCATCGAACCGTCTGCATTTTCTATCGACGCCGGTTGACGACATTAATGCATTCGTTTGAAAATGGGCGACGACGCGTTCCATATTCAAAGACCGGCGCGTCGGTTATTTGGCAATCACCGCAGGACTAGTAAATTACAAATTACAAATTACTTTATTTTTATGAATACACATAGAATATCGAAAACGACATACAAGTATTGACTAATACATGCATTCCGGCCTAATGGTCTTTCTACATACTTGTTTCTTGAACATTCTTGTTTGACTTTCTACTTGAATTGTTTACAATATTGGTATGATAATCGGGAAAATTTACAATAAAAACCCGAGGACTTGCGGAAACCTAACCGCATTTTAGAGCCAACCTCATCTAAATGGGGCGAAACAGTTTTCTGAAGATTTTTCGTTAATTTGTTCGCGAACCGACAGAACGAAATGATTTGCCCAGACACTATTTACAATAGAATGGAACAGGCCGTAACGGGTTTTAAATTGGGCAAATAGAATATTTACTTTTGCGCTTCTTCATCATGAAGTGTAAAACATATCGTGGAACAACGTACGTGTTTCGCGGAGTTCGGGTGAAGGAGTGGGACGTCCATCCGGTTTGAAATAAATCAAGTCCAAATTAAATGATCCGAAAAGGCCGACCCTATTAGGATTCAACGCAGACATTAAACATTTCATTAGCCGGCGGAAATTCAGGGGACATATTCAAGTCACGTTGTCTTATTTGAGAGAAGAAGCTCGCCATGTTTAATTCGGAACGGGCCGTAACCAAATCAATAGGGATTAGCGGAACTCCGCGTTTGATAATGGAGAGTGGGACCCGATGGCGTGTTGACTGAACCGAGGGCGGCTTTAGTCCAGACACGCCCTGACACCGCCCCGGCAGACAAAACCGAGCGAGGAACAGTTTTGGGAGAAGGACTGACAGTCCATCCAGGAGGACGGTGGTCGAATGCGTACGTTGGTGGACACCTCCATCTCCTTCTTGTCATATTCTCGTATTATTTTTTCCCTCTCTTTTATTGTTGCAACTGTAAAAAGCACAATAAACAACATTGATACAATCACTATCTGCAATGGACAAGAATGGAGGATTTTATTTTTAATCATTTAGGGCGCGTGGGCACTTCCTTTTCAGGCGCCTGTAAGGAAAGTTTGGGATGTCAGGAGATAGTAGGGTTTGGATTAGTCGTGAGTGGAAATTGTTGTATCTTTGTATGGCCAGGTCTACGGTCTGTGTGTAGGGCTGGGTTGGATACATAGTGTAGGGTACATTGGTTATTGTCCGTAGTAGTTTGGCCGAACCCTTATAATAATATTCTGAAAAATTGAAATACAATGTATGAATATAAATAGTAATATTCTTAAGAACAATGGCTACATTTGAACAGTGTGAGATGAGAGTGGCGTGTTGTGGGTGGTGAGGGCGGCCGGAACAAGACGGTCGGTTGTGTGCCGGGCTTTAGGTCGGGTAACGACCGGGGGCGGCGCGAAGTTGGGGGGCGGTTGGGGGCGGGGACCCCCGTCATTTATTCCGGGGGCCGGGCCGCCTCCCTTATCACTTCCAGGCCCCATCAAGCCCACTCGAGGCCCTCGTAGTTGTCTTTCCCCGACGAGAGCAACACCTCCCCCCCTCCGTGGCACTTTCGAACTCACCAGTTTTATTGGCACAATTACCGAAGCTCTTGAATCTTCATTAATCCCGCCCGAGTGGTACCATCCGAACGCCTTCTCCCCTCCCCAATCGCCAAGTTTATAAGACAGGGAAAACTATTAATTTTTAACGACACTCCCGAACGGCCAATTAAACCTTCGATGGGGTTGCACCGGCCCTTTCCGATAACGTATTTACACCTTGAGACAGTAAACTCCAACTATTGATCATTAATAGCCCGTTAATTATACGCCGTAGTACTAATAAATTATACTACTACCAATAATAATAAAACTAAAAACTAGCTTACTAAAAAAACCATTAAAGAACAATCACAGTTTTGATATCTCTACGGATAATTCTCTTAAAACTCTAGAGTTTGATGTGCAAAACCTATTTACCTTATTTGAATTATTACACCTTAACAGCATTTTTGTTTTAGTTTACTATTCAGGTATTCATTTATTCGAATGCAGTACCCTGTGAACAAAAGATGATGGTTACTGAAAAATAGACTTATTTTACACTAATTTATTTAAACGTATTTAAATATGGTAATGGGGCGATTAAAAGTAATGAAAGAGTATTTATAGATTCAAATAAACCGTCAGCAATATATTATCTCCTACGTTTGGCAATAATTCGTCTGATCTTTTCGCATGATTGCGAGAATCTAATCAATTGCATCTACATGTCCGTTATATTGCGTGACCATAACCGTTTAATATTATTAATTATATTTATTTTATTTAATATTTGTCTATATTAGTCTATATGTATTTCACTGCGATAATTCGTCGAAGTTTTAATAATAATATCCATCAAAAACTGAACAATATGATTACTTACATAATGTATAACCGGAAAATATGATCCTTAGTATATTGCTTAAATTTCTTAGACTTGCAATTTTTCGTTCTGTTACAAATTACTGTTCTTTGTCTTTTATTTCACCTACATAAATAACTCAAGTGTGTACGACGGCGTATATTGGACCCGCCTTAAGACAGGACTAATGTTTATTAGGCCGGAGAGGATAATAAAATAGCCCAATAAAATGTTAAACTTGGTATATTTGCCCTGCTCGGCCCGACTTGCCGCCCTGCCCGCTGTGTGGGGGGCCCTAACTCAATCGATATTTAGCAAATAATACTGTAGTCCTAAAATTACAACTGTGTACGTATCGATATATATTTTCTTATATTGTGCAACAAGTTTGCCGGTCTAGCAAAAGACCAAACCAGCGAGAGGAGACAGAAACACACGAAATCTAAGGTAAAAGAACTAACCTTTTATGAAAATAACAAAATTCTAATTTCGGATTTTCGGAGAACATTAAATTGGAGTAGTAATGAAAATATAAAGAAAGTGGAGAGAAAGTGAAAAAGGAAAGTTAGATTACCGAGGAAATACATTCTGAAAACGAGAAAGGATAATTTTATACTGGACAACAGGGAGGTACGTCCTTCCAGTGAGCGATGGACGAAGCCGGGGTTAGGTTTCCGTTACGCCAAAAATAACTGCGCAGTTGACAGCCGCCGGCGCGGTCTCCATTTCCGTTCCGAACGAGTAGCCATTTTAATGGCCGGTTCTACTGCGGAGAACAATGGATTTTCATATGCCGATTTCAAAACGGGAAGTATGCATCTTACATACGTGGGGCCGGATGAAGCCAATAAATTCAACTTACAATGAATTGCAGGGATTAGAGAATTTAAGTCGGATCTAAGTCTTGAAATTTCCATATTGCACCACTTGCAATAGATGATAGATTGTTCCTCATTACTTGCATTGAGTCTTGCAACAAGATTACTATACTATCCCAGAAAGTTGGGGCCGTTTATTTTCCTGCATCCATTAAAATAGTTCAATCAAGCTTAATGCACACACCCTTCTGTAGCTCTTAAAACGACATAAGAAATGTTGAAATTTGATTTCTTTTAAATCGGATTGCGCGGAGTGATTGTGATTTTTTTTTTAATTATTAAATAACCGCAGGCTCCGGCTACATTCCCTCAGTAACATCATAAATGAAACTGTTATAATTCACAAGAAGTCTTTCCGCCGAAAACCGTTCGGCCGTTCAAATGATTCCATTAAATTCGGCCGAGAGGAGGAGAGAGAAAAAAGTACTCTTTGACTGGGCCTTTGGTGCAGGGCCGTTCATTTAATTTTCCTGGATTCATAAATTCAGAGGGTCCTGTAATTGCCGAGAGTCGACGGCGACAATGGGCCCGGAGAAAAAGGACGGTGGGGGTTGATGGGGGCGGGAGTGGGTGGTGGTGAAGGCAGGGACAATTTCCTTAAAACAGCCAAAGGCAGAGAATTGGATCTAAAACTCGGGCCGGAAGGAAGCACCCGATGACGGTCCCGTTATTAATAGTAGCGGAAAAAACCGTCGGCATTTCTTGGTGTTTTATAATCCTTTTCCAACTGAGAAATGATTTGGCTTGTGCAGTTAACCGGAATAGTCGGGCGAAGGTTCGGGACTATTTTTATTATTCCTGCCCCCTTTAATCCAAATAATACATAAATTTGCGATAACAAAATAAATGTTTCAATTCGCCGTATAATTGTTCTATGCGTTAATGTAAAAAAGTATTATGAGACGTTTTCGTTCTCGTGGTTACAAGAGGTTTTTTTGTAATATTATACGTTTCCATTTGTCGCCAAACCCTTTTGGTTGTCATAGGAACTTCAATAGCGGCTCGTCAGATGAAAACGCGCGTTTAAATGTTCCCCTTTAATTTATCGGCACACTCCCTACCTTATTTTCTTCACTGGAAGAGTCAGGCATTCATGGCCCCGAGAGTAAGTTTCTGAGTCGACTTGAAATTCTGGAAGTTTCGCGTTCGCCCTCTGGGAGAATTCGCTCAATTTATTCTCGTTTCATCTGCAGTCCAATTCATCGGCCGAGAACGTTGGCCGACACAACACCGTTTGTGTTGGCGATTATCTGAACACAAATACACAGTTCGGGAGTTCAAAATTTAAAATTGAACAACATACGTTGTCACAGGAACAGTAATTTAGCCAGTGAAAAGAGAGCATCCTAAGAGTAACACGAGGAATATGAAGTTCTGTCTTCGGTGCTTAAACACTTTTTTCAATTTGAAACAAATCCCACTTACGAATGCGGTCAATGTTGTAGTAGTAACTTTCAAGGCGAAAGTTATGTAGGTCCGAGGAAGGTCCAGAGATTTCTAAAATTCATCGGAGCATTCCTGTTCGACAAAAATCAAAGGATTAGATCTCTTCACTGTAGAATTAGAGGACACAAATAGAATGAAAAAATGGAAATCGATCCCGAACGTATAATCCCGTCGGTTGTTTAAGATGATTACAAGTATTTTAAATCCGGTCCATTATACGGTGGAGGGGTTTGACAGTCATCTCGCTTTAATGAAGATTAATACCGGTATTGAAGTCGGCGGGACAACAGGCTTGGGGAACCCCAGGTAAACTGACCCTACTTGAGACGGCCTGATTTCTCAATTCTATTATGGGATATTTCATTTTTTGTATGCACGTGTGTGTGTGTGTGTGTGTGTGCGTGCCTTATAATCATCCTCCGAATCTCAGAACTCGGGGGGAAACCCTTTGACTCGGGCTTACACGATGAGAGCCGCCAGTTTAAATATCAACGGGGAGAAGGGAGGGACTCTAATCGGATTTGGTTTGAAATATGGGTTCGTCGCGCGTTACAACCTGCCGGATGATGAGGCGGTTTTGACGAGCCCCTTCAGAATACTTGCTCAGCCCAATTA
The DNA here is from genome assembly GCA_019843655.1 of Lethocerus indicus. Classification (NCBI taxonomy): domain Eukaryota; kingdom Metazoa; phylum Arthropoda; class Insecta; order Hemiptera; family Belostomatidae; genus Lethocerus; species Lethocerus indicus. The sequence goes on from JACDQD010000008.1 coordinate 17,565,636, forward strand.
ATTCCTTCCAGTTTACCCCAATGTAAATAATAACTTTCTGATTTAAAGATATAAAATAACAATTTTTCTTATCACCAAATCATTACTAAAATGAAATAATTACATAATGGAGCCTGTCACAAACTTTGTACTTTCCTACGATTTTGTGTACCTTTTTTCATGAAAAATGGTTACGTTATTTTATTGAAACTAATTCAAATCAAATTTATAGATTTAAAGCTCATTATGACGTTCCTAGCCAATTCGGTTTTTTCAAGACGAACGCGGGGATTAAAAGCCTCGTTCATTATTTCTTCACCTTCTCTTCGAGTGTTAAGTGCGAATTAACTCATAATAAATTGCTGACACGTTCCTCTGTAGGAAAATAACAAGGCAGCGAAAATCAGGCGCCTATCGATAATCGGTCGGGAACCGGGGACCCAATTGTGCCCGGGCGCTCGTTATATCGGCCCGCTCTTATCGAGCTTTAATATCGATTAACAGCCGCTAATGATAGAGCCGGGAGCGGATTCATTCATCAAGTCTTGGCCGGGAGAGAATCAATTAACTAATAGGAGCGGGTTACGCCCGATCATTGTTAACGTCCGCTCTTAGAATTTTTCTACCGCTATGACGTTTTCCCCCCGGCTCGGTGCTCAGTATTGTCCCATTGTGCACGGCCTTTGATTCACGGCCGTTTATTATAAAACGGTAGAATTACCGCGTTAAGAACGGACGATTAACCTTTCTATTCGGCATCCACATATATATGGCTACAGCGATTCAGTTTGAAAAAATGGATAGGAATTGGGTCAGAAAATCGAGACGGGTCTAGAAATTTATTTGTATGATTGTGTGCGGTCATGTCAGAAAGACTGGAATGAATAAAAGAGATTTATACTATGTTTCCAATCAGATATTAATCGCCTGGGTACTTTCCAATACAAATTTTACCACCGTACCGCAAAGTCTAAGGACTGTCTGTCAATTAAGGTAGAATCTCCTACGAAAATGTTCCGACCGGAGTGTGGGAACGGGAACAACTTGAAATTCAGGACGGGGCGTCGAATGGATGCCCCGCGCGAGCGTTGGAAAGGGCTCGGATGCGGGGTGTGGGGTTAACGAAATGCCGCCCCCGGAAGTTCAAAGGGCGGCGCACACCCCCCGGATACCAAATGAACCCCCTCCGACCACTCCAATCAATTCGCCCCCCCCCTCGGTGGATTTGTAACGAGGCACCGCTTCGGAATGCTTTCAATAATAAAATTGCATTTCGCGAATTTGTTTACAGTCCAGCCACCCTACCGTATCGAGTCCCAATATATGGTTTCGGAGGGCGGCCAATTAAAAATTAGACATTTAATGAGGAGTTACTCAAATGTTAAATTAACAGGAGTGTCTAGAAAATAGACGCTACGGCCAGGATTAGAAGCATAGCATTCTAGGTTGAGAAAACTAATATACCAATTTCTTATGGGTGTATGATGAAATGGACATTTTTGGCTCAGGTTCTAGACCCTTGACTAATACTACAGATTTAATTTCGTAGTACGATCACAAGATTAGATATAGGTAGAATTGATAAAGTGGCAGTGGTGGCAAGATACCAGGATTGATAACGGGCTCGAAATGTCTACCGGGCAATAGGAATAAAGCACCTGTAGGTATTCTAAATAATAACGATACCTAATACCGGCAATTTAGTTACCGGAGGCATATTTCAAGCTGTCCCGGAATTCTCCGTAATCTTAAGAAATAACACTAATTATTATCGTGTCGAATAAAGTAAAAAGTCATTTGTCCGAATTATACAACCGGAATAACAGGACGTGGCTTAAAAAAAGAAAGAACTCGGTAATGTAATATTAATAACAAAATACAACATTCATGACTTGGGAAACGGATGCGTATCGGTGGGTAGTGACAGAAAGCCAACATAAATCTAAGCGTCCGACGATATGGCCCCTCCGCTAATAAGCGTACCGTGCCCCGTTCTCCATTTTCTCTAAAACGGAAGTTTCTATTGATTCAGAAAGGCGTTACAATAAATCGTGGGGCGAACCGGCGGGGCCAGCGCCTGATGAATGATTCATCGGTTGGAGGGGGGGGGCTCCCGCTGCGCCCCCGGCGAGAACGAGGCGAAAATTGAAACCTCGGTAATTATTCATGATTGGCATTATTAGCGTCGGTTTTCAATTAGCGAGGCTCAATTATAGAGTGTCCGAGTGGGAGACGAGCGGCGAGCGGCTGGGGCGAACAGCGCCGCGGGGGCGGGGGCGGTCGCGGGGACGGGGGTCCGTAATTACAATTCCTCCAAATCAACTTCTGTTTGGCTCCCCGTTGTCAATAATATAAAATATGGTGGAGCGGATGGAATTATTTAGTGGGTTTTAATTCAGGCCACGTCCCCAATCAGCGGAGTCACAATTTAAAAGCTGTACGTGATGGGGCCCACCACCACGTCTTTGCCGTGTAATAATTCGATTTGAACGGATTAACCATTTTTCGGTTAAAAAAACTTGAGATACTATTATTATTACAAAATTAAATTACATTTGATGAACGATATCGTTTGCCTTTTCAGCGAAGTGGTAATTGGTCCCACTACTCGAATTTGGTTCTTGAGAGGGTGTTACATTGTTCTACGTCTTAAAACATTTCTCTTCTATTACTCGCGACTGAAGATTAATGATGTAACAACTTAGTTACTGAGATGTTCCGAACTTTCGGGTTTAGGAAATTCCAAGCGTGATAACTTTAGATGATATCGTAGTGTTATCAATCCACATCTGCAGTTGGCAAATGTACTCATTAGTATGATCATATTCTGGGTTTTTAGTTCGAACCGTTCATTCTTAGGCTCGTTTATAAATTAATATTCAAATTCCTGTACGTGCAATAGTATAATTTTGTTTAATATTAACGTATCGAGCTATTCGTATTTGTTACAAGCAAAATAAATTCACACGATAAGGTTTATCACCGTAAAAGCACTAGAAAGGACGTATAATATAAAATATTATGCTGAAATTGTCTGGCATTCTGATTTACCGTCTGCCATAATTTCCTTGGTGCACATTACTATGAAATTTACGACGCGTAATGAAAGTGATTATATTTAAAATAGGCGAAATGAAAACCGTCGTTCTAGTTTCAGGTAAACTGACATATACTAAGCCATTGCGAACGTTTTTCATTTTCCATTACCCAAATTACCCAGTCATAATTCCAATGACTTGTTTGCGCTAAAAGAATAATATCAGAGTGTCAAATTAGTATATTTTTAAAAAGTCTTAAGCGATTTTATTTTATAAATAATTGAGGCGATAGAATACTTAAAGAGATTTCTTGTTCCGGACAGCAGTATTTCATCTTTTCTATCCGTGGTTTTAGAATATCATTATTCTTGTTGTGGCGTTACAGCATTTGTAGATTTCGTTAATCTGTAAATGGACATAATAGAAATGCAAAGTATAAAGGGTTTTTTCCCCAGTGCATGCCAACCAACTCGGGGCGGGATTTCCGATTCTATCGGTGTAGAACTCTATTTTTTTCCGTTGCTTGACTTCCAGACCCCTGGAAAGAGTCATGTGGTTTGTCTGCCGGCAATTACATCGAGAAGATAGACCGACTAGATAGTGTAACATCCGACTGAATTACAATAAGCGGTGCTGGGGAAAAAACGGTAATTGTTGAAATAGCTAAATGCACCCTTTTTTAGGCACTGAAATGAGGAACGTAATTCTTCTTTAGGACCAAAATCATGCCTAATGTATTCGGTGGTGCGGGACACATTTTCTTCCCCCTTTTCGAATCAATCCACTGAGATATTTGTCTGACATCGATATACATGTCTGGCACCACTGACCAGATTTGTACGTATGCCGAAAGTACATTTGATTGGTACACATGTATATCTGACGACTCGTAATGATATACTGTAATTGCGCACGTTTACTGCATTTGAAACTGTACTACAGTTTGCACATTTTTTACACATCCGAATCAGTATCCACTTGAAACACATTACGGTTACACATTGTCGGCAGTTTTCACTGTTGCCATTATTCACAGTTTAAAAGGGTTTATTTGATTTAGCGCGCCGGATACTACGGCGTGATTAAACCGCGGAAGAACTAATGGCGACGTAGGCGGGGGAGTAGGCAGGTTGGGATTTATACGTTCAATTGGAATTTATAACTTGGAATGAATTCAATTAAAACTTAAATTGCATTGAAACGGCCTGAAAATCTCTCGCCAATTCGATTTTAGCGTTCGAATTCGGGTTGGGACCAATTGTTGTGAACGTGGGCTGAATCCAGTTATCCCGAACAAGCCTCTAAACTAGGTACGTACGGCTGTGAATCAATCATTCCACCACCGTCGGGGATTAAAGTATAATTAAATTGCTCTAATACGTTGGACTGTACATGAAAATTAGAATATACCTTGTAAAGACCGCACCGACGGTTAATGCATCGATCTATTAAACATACTAAATAATATAACAGTAATATACTATTAGGAAATGTTATGTAGGAGTGTTACGTATCTTTATAATTAATATTTATTTGATTGTAATTATTAATAATTGCTTGTAGAAATGGGTGTTGTGCTATTATTTACAGCAGGATAAAATAGGTCTAGTGTCAGACAGAGAATAAAGCAATTGCATTCTATGGCAATAATGGTCTTTATAGTGATGCATCACTACTGAAATATGTTTGAAGAACATTTTGTAATTTTCTCATAAAATTTTTAATTTTGAATAACGATCTAAAATTGACTCACTCGATTTAACATTCTCATATCCGCTCCAATAATTAATTACTATATTCATCGGAAAAATTTTTATTGAGTATGGATCGTTGTTTCGTTGTCATAACTGCGGCTATAAGCTTTAAGTCTGAGACTTTGCGAAACCTGGAAGGGGTCCAACAGGGCGAGTAGAAGAATCTTACTCCGGGGTAACGCGCTTAGCCTCAACAGAACTTCATTTAGGGGTTGAATTAAGAGCCGTTTTCATAAATTATGCAACGTGCCGCCGCCTGTTCTACAAGTGATATTACTTAGATGGCCGATAGGGCGGTGAGAGGAGGGCACGTGTACGAGGCGGGCCACCTAACGTCTCGAAAACGAAAGCTCCTATTTCCCCTGTACTCCACTTGGTAGGGCTTTGAGTAGAAACAATCAAATTCAAACCCAGATAACGAATCTATATATCCCTCTTGGCTGTGGCGCTTAATCTGATTCAGATGTTGTTCAGATGTGGGCGGGATACATTTCTAATGGCTTAACTCGGCACGACTTAAGCTCGGTACAATTTCCTGCATCATCTGTCGATACTTTACCTAAGATAAGGCCCAGTGTCGGATCTGAAGAAACCGAATTAATTGGTCGTACATCCGCCCTGTCATTCAAGTGCTTGGTTTCTATTTTTTTAAACAGATATTTCAACTACGATTATTTTCATTGTCCTCCCTTACAGAATTTACACCACAGTAAATACGTCAATATTTACGAATATTTAGACATTTAGACATGCAAATAGTCATTAACACACTTGATAAATTTACGTGAAACAACAAACGAACCAATAATTCGAAAGCGACGATCCGATGACATTTTATCAAACGTACAGCCAATTTGTACTTCAAATGAATTGTAATTGCCTACCGCCGACGGACATTTGATATTTATTTAATCCTGTTACCGTAAGGTAATCATTCCGGGCGTTGTTGTATGAAAAGCAACACATTTCAAAAACTGGTAATTGATTCAACTTTTGCCCTTCATTTATTTCCTGAAATACGTATCGGTAGTTTTATCTAGTTTTTTAATGCGGAAAAAATGTTAAAATGCATGTTTTACACAACTGTAATTTTCTCTTCCTCCCTAATTGTTTGCCATAACAACCATAATTTTATTACGGTGGAAGTATTGAATTGGATTACGGGGAATGCGCAAATTGTACTGGGGAAAAATGAGTTTTATATTATGAAATTGGTTTATACACCTGTTATACGAAGTCAATAAAGTTAATTGCCGAAAACAATTAGTTTTGTAGAAATATTCCGTTATATAATGATTGCAAAAATATTTGGGACATGTACACTTAATTTATTTTATGCTACATTTTATAGCCAGGTAAAATTCGCTGCCCAGGAATATAATTAATTTAATATATCAAAACTCCAGTGTCCGTCCGTGACAAAATCAAGTATGTTGCACAAACTTCTTTACTTTTGTACATCAAAAGATGTACAATTGTGGTTGGTTTATTTGCGTTTTGGACATATTGCAACTTCGTTGAGAAATTACAAACGCAACTATTTTTTTTGCAATCACTTTTTATAGAAAATGTCTATCCGGCAATGGACAGCAGCTTTGTTGGCTGGGTAGCATTGTTGAAGAAGATTGTCTGGTCTCCGTTGTATTTTTTGTTATTTCAATCTATTTTAATACTTGGAAAAATTCAGAACCCCTAGATGTGAGAATGAGCTAGCTTATATTATCATTATATAAGTATAATTTATTATTATTGGTGCTGATGAAGAGGTTTGGACAGTGTGAGTAAGGGCGATGCTTTGTTAAGGAGGTGGCGGGCTTTTGGCGGGAACGAAGGCTGTGCCTGCGGCTTAATTGGTGAGGGACCACCTGGTGACCACTTCCTGGGGCAGTCATCTGGGCAGGAAGGAGACAATACGACTTCCTCCGCCCGCTCCCGCTTTAGTAATTCGAGACCTCCAACGGTAAACTCGGCTCGCGGCGTCCAGCTTTCGTGGCCTGCAGTTTCGCGTGCACGGCCCGAATTAAGTGCACCGGTCGCATTACGCCACAATGGCCCGACGGGGGCGAAGGGAAAAAAGGACGATGATGAAGCATTTCCGAGTGAGGGGGCGCGTCATTTGAATAATGTTAGTGGCCTAATTTGGCGCTATAGAAAAATGTTTGGTATTCGTTGCGTGTTTATTTAGCCTAGATTTTCAGTCTGGCTATTCGCCCTATACAGGAATATAATGATGGATGATAATATTAAATAATTATAGAATTATAACAGAGGCGTTTACATTAAACGAGGCCAATATACGAATAGCATACGTCGTATTAACAGTAAACGATTTAATTATAAAAAAAAGGAAAGGAAAGTGTACAAGAAAATATCCGCTTTGTCGGACTATAACACCTGCCCCACTATAACAGCAGTTACTAACACTGAACAACAGTATTTCGGTAGGAGGAAAAGCAATTGGATACCGTGGAAAGTACTCCTCCACCATTACATCGTAATATATCGACTTTATCGAGTTTATTATTCAGTATAAAAATCTATGTGATTCGGATAGAATAGATAACGCGTTTAATGCAGTAATAGTCTTATGCCCGTTCGAAAGAAGACCTGGAACTTTCTTGAGGGATTTTTTCCCACCTCCTGTAAGGGCCCGGTTAGGGTCAGAGCCCACGCGGAAAACTCGATAATCCAATCGAGAAAAGTTAATTGGATGGATCGGTCATTATATCGGACTATTCTCAGACAGCGAGAAAACATCAGGATGGTCCCGGATAGAAGGTGGAATTCTCCGATGACGGATTGCCGAACGGAGGATCCGCTCGATAACCGAGTTCCCGCTAAGTAATTATACCGCCCGCTTATATGGGGGAAGTTTGGCTAAAATTTTGGGGCTCGAGTTTTCAATCGGTTAACGCCCATTTACCGGCGTCGTGTCCTGGGGGACACATAATACATCAATCTCCCGAAGCGCAAATTCCATTAATGGATCAAACAGAATGAATTTAATTAACGAAATTAAAGTGTTTAAAACTGATATCATTATTGTCTATAAGAAAATTGGGAACGTTAGAAAGACAACATATAATTGTATAAATTTGTCAGAACTTTTAGTTAGAATTTTTGGTGGCCTTGTAAATATTGGGCCTTGTAATAACCGGGACACTTTATTCTCAGCACTTTATCCTAATAAATCTAATTGAGTAAAATATGCTATTTTCCAAGAACGATAACAGACAACTTTCTTCAGTAAAGCCCGCCGATAGTATTTTTCTTATATGTTATTTGTTAACTGGCCGCATTAAACATTGCGGAGAAAGCACTTTGCAAAAAAAAACAAACTAATCTTAAGAAATTATGCGGCACATTTGGCGGTTATTGCGAAAAGAAATAACAACATGAAACCGAAATGACCAAAACAATTCACAAATTATACGAACCCGCTGCGGAAGTTCTGTTTCCGTGTATTAGATTAATCCTTATCACCTACATTGGCCTTGTCAGAATTTTATATAAAACAGAAATTGTTCGGGCTTATTGTATGCGTCTTATTTAAATTGATATGGGCAGATTGATTGGAAAAAGGAGGGTTTGAATGAAGATTAGTATATCTATAGAAATCACGTGGAATCCCCATACCCGACTCAAAAGAATCGAGTTAAACCGAAAATTTGGACTGTTAAGACCATTACTAAAACGGACATAAAAATTAACCTTAAGTAACAAACTGACAATATACAAAGCGATACTACCGACATGGACATACGGTATGGAGATATGGGGTACGACCAAGACATCCAACATCGCTCGCATACTGAGATTCCAGTCGAAAGTCCTTCTTACCGTCCTTAATGCTCCCTGGTATGTTTCCACAATGACCTCAACATACCGACAGTCGACGAAGTCGCAAAATCCCGGTTCCTGAGTTCCACTCCCGCCTTTCTCCTCATCCTAATCCACTCGTTCAGTCCCTTTCCCGTCTTACCCATCCATTATCCCCCTCGCGTCCGCTTAAACGCCGCTGGCCTAGAGATCTTCTTAGCCCTTAGACCATAATCGCTCTTGTGTCAAAAGTGCCATCTTTGGGTGGTTTCTTTTATCACGACATACACGTGTAAAAAATACAGCATTTGTACTTATAATATTCAATGATGATTATACAAAATAAAAAAAAGGATTAAAAAATATCTATAGAAAAATCACTGCAAACGTTATGGTTAATTCCTTAATTTAAATGGAATTTACTTGTAGGGAGGTTGGTTTGACGGCGTTATAGACACGGGGGGGTGGGGGATTCTAATACGGCCCTACTAATATTATAATCGGCGGAACGGGAACATTCCTTTCGGTCTCCGTTGTCCTCAGTGCTCGAGAATCAAATTTAGGACCGAGAGGAGGAGCGAGGCCGCTCGCGTGAATGAATCCGCAAGTCGGTCGAATACTCGCCGAATTGAGCACCCGCCCACCACCACCCCTGTGGTTGTCGGTCTGGGGGTGAGGGCGTTCCATTAGAATAGGAGGACTGAAATTAAAGTGGCCTCTCTACCACGACAATGCTCCACAGCCAGACCCCTAGATATTTCCAATTGTCAGCAATGCGATTCGCGTACCTTTCCGTCCCGATGGCCATAAGTAAAATTAATTAATTAAAACAAATCGTGACATCAAATTAATAATACAATTACTAATAATTAAATTATTAAAAACCGTAGGAATTATTAACTTATATTTATTTCCTCACATATAATATCAATTTTTTACAATAGCATTTGTGTGTGTCAATTATTTTAATGGTCTCTTTTGTGCCAGAATAATTATTTCAAAAGGAATATCAGTATTATTTTAAATAATATTACGCTTTTGATTATTTTAGATTATTATTGAATATAAATACACAAATGCTGCAATTATAATGTTCAATAATACATGTACTCGACTTTTAAAAAGTTCAAGAACTAAGGTTCTAAATCGCGTGATTCCAACCTCTATTTTTGTGGCCCTTTTATTATTATTAACCCTATTTAATGTTGATCATACCGAGTACTCATTCAAATAAGGAGGACCAGAGGGGTACAGACGAGCAATCGACGTTTTCAAATAAATGCGGTGCGCATTACCACCGTTTGCCCTTTAGTTTCGACATTATAACAGAAACACCGTTTGAACTCGGGCCAATATCAGAGGTTTATTGACACAACTCCGGTGCAAGCTCCAAGGAAACTACTCGAGTATCGAGTGTTCGATATATTAAATTTTGATCTTATTAACTGCATTTATAAAACGCGGACACGCCAACAACTACAGTGGTAAGGTGAACAGAAAAATTGAAATTGCAATGCCATATAATATGACTCCATATAGCTTTCATGTTTCATTTATTCATATACATGGAGTTATGATAATTACACACTGCAACGTTCGTAGATCCATTACCGATATTGTTCCTACAAATTTCTGCCTCATTTCAGCACTGACTGATCCGCATTTTTGTTTCAACGTAACTTCATTTCAAATGCAATATAAGGATTTAATAAAAATATTTTGACTCAGAATCGGCAAGGAAAGTTATGTTATGAATCTAGTATTATATAATATATAATAATGGAATAATTGTTTTGAAAAATTGATTTAGAGTGTGAATTTGCACCAAGTAACGTCCGATATTACCCTTTAAAGGGATATGACATTTGATACTTGTAAAAAAGAAGGTAGGATAGCGTAGGATTAAGGAGGCCTGATATCGGAATTGAAATAAGTTAACGTTTGTTCAGATACCCACCGATTTTAGTTTCATGATCAAAACAATCGAAACAAAGAAGGTCAGTAGATATGAGGGATTTTGCACCAATCCGTATCGGTCTTGAGATAGCCGGCTTTCGTTTGAGCCGGGGCCCGGAGTTCCATTTCAGTATATTTGCCGTACTAGGCAGTATTGAAAGACTGCCGTTGGGTGGAGGATGAGCAAGCACCGCCGGCTGGAGATGGAGGAGCAGGTGGAGGTGGAGGAGGAGTGGGCGCTTCAAAGTGATCGGAGCGGAGGGTGGCGCTTGCCAACCGGTTAAATCAAGTCCGGGCACCTCCCTTTGAGGGCCGCTGCCGGTGAACGGGCGGGACTCTTTCTTCCGCCCGCTCCGTTGATTTTAGAGCAAATTCATCGGGGAGAAAAACCGTCGCCCGCCGCCGCCTCAACATTTTCCGGGATTTTCTTTTGACACTGAACAAAGTTTGAGTTCAATTCCGGATATTGAAGCTTTTCGGATTCGGGCTGTCGGGTTGTTTCTTTTTTGATCGTTGAAAAGGAGGACTAAATGAGACGGGTATCTAATTACCTCCGGTGTAAAAAGCACGGTTGACATTTCTCGTATAAATAATTTTCGAATGCTCTTTCGTAACTTGTTGTGAATATGCTATACACTCAATTTTCATTATACGCATTATATAGGAGATAAGCCGAGTATTATTTAAGAAAGAATTAATATAGTGTAGGGAATAAATGGAGTGGGGAGAATAAGCCAGCCTACGTTCGCCATGCCCTGTGGGGTAATAGACATAAACTTTAAAGCAAATCCTTCACTGGTCTTTAAAAAATACAACCTTTATATTTATATACGCATCTTTTCGTGCGTTGGATGTTTCATTCTTGCTGTGATTTTCTAAATAAGAAAACCAAGGTAGATATTTTTTATCTTTTTGCTTGAGTTCGAGTGAGTCCTGTACGCTGCCGGGGTGCTGAATCATCGGCCGAGATAGCCTACGGGCGACGGAAAAGTTATATTAGTGATAGTGGCGAAACAGCTGAAAACAGAACATGACACACCTTTTATTTACTACTCTCTTACACATCGAGTATTATTCCAGAGTGCACTGTTGTGCAAACTATTCACCTTATTGTATTTTTTCTAAGATTTCGGTTGCTATTATTAGTTACAGAAATAAATCTACTAAATTCGCATTTATGTTATTTAAATATCTCTACACTCTCAAGCAGTCCGAATCATTCTTATAATTCTAATCGAAATAAAAATTTTCTGGGGATAAAAAATATGTATCTAAACCGAGCTTGAAATAGAAATATTCTTAGCGCCCTTGTAATTACTTTGTTCGGTGTAACTTTGAAAGGTTGTGTTTTGGACTTTTCAGTTATCCTTTACTTAATATCGTGTCAGAAATAATGCGGTATGAAGCCCGAGTTGCAGGCTATAAGGGGCGAGGTTTGATCGGTTTGAAATATCTGTTTGGCAATGTGCCCGGCTGTGTGTGTGTGCCGGGGCTGTGGCCGGGGGCAGCGCGTATTGATCGGGGGGCCCTCCCTCCTCCTCCTCCTCCCCCCGCCCCCCTGCCGCCCCCACCCGGCAGTCTGCCCCCGTTATGGCTGCCCCGGGGCCCGCCGGCCACCGACTTACAGGGGACCCACTTCTTTCCCACTTCTCGTTTCCTCTACTGCCGTACACTGTACACCCTCGCTGTACGCCGCTCCATTCAACCCCACTCCACTCAGGATCAACACTCATGATCTCATTCTCATGTTTCTGTTCCGGTCTAATCCAACTTGTAAAAACCTATCGAGGGTGTAATGTTCGAAATAAATATTTTTCTCATATTTAGATTTCATATTAGTTACAGAAATTTGACTAAAATCATGCCAGATGACTTATAAAAATATACATTACCTCGGACATTTCATTTAAATTTATGAAGCCGAGATTTTATAACTTGGTCGACTGTAGGTATGTTGAGGTCATTATGATTGAAGAGTATGATTGGATACATACCCCAGGGAACATTGAGGATGGTTCGAAAGACTTTCGAGGGTTGGATCCCCATAGTTCGTGTTAATTCCCCATATTGTCAATTTGTTGGCTATACTAAATTTTCAATAGAGGTCTCGACAGCCCAAATTTGCGGTTTAAATGAGTCCTTTTGATACGGCTATGAGGATTCCACGTGAGTCCTTTTTTCTATATAGAACCCAAAGCTGTTGTCAGAAAAGGAAGATAAGATGACAAGTGACTACTGATAAGTATTGGGGGAATGACTCCTGCAGGACCAAGTTAGTTTGAGTTTCAAAACTATATAGAGGTTTTGCGAAATTATGGGTTATATATGGGGTTATACACTACCTCTCTTATATTGTGTATATCACCATTTCGTTAACGGACCGATCTTTAATTGCTTAGTGGTTCTTTCGGCAACTGACACATGAGGTGTTTCCATGAGGTGACTAAGAACTTATTTCTTTGAAGCTGTGACCTAGCGCCACATTGCAAAGTTGCTTCATAAACAAAGTCCATACAATTAATCTGTCTATATATTTTATTTTATTGTATGCATAAAGTATTTTTTTCACTATGCCATTTGGAAAACGGAAGCAATCACCTCTGAGGAAAAATTGATGTAAAATCTTAAAATCGACATCCACCAGTAGCGGATTGTTATTCCGTCCGAGTTTTACTGTTTGACTGAAACGAACCTTTCTGTAGAATTGTCGAGACGAGAGAAACATAAAATACGGAAACGTCGTAAAATACGTCTCGATTGTATCTCCCTCGATCGGACAGCATGAGAGTTTTCAGCTTTTCAACCCCATTTCTGATTTTGTTCCGCAAACAAACATGTCCCGGATTTCTACTGTAACTCGGACAAGAATTTCGTTTCCTTGGACAGGAAAAAAACTACAAAATCTTTATATTAACTTATTTTATGAGCCGACCGTAAAGTGCCACCTATCAGCCGAATTGAACACTTCGGGTGAACCGACGGGTGGAGCTCTCTACCGGAGCTCGCTGTCATAAGCATCGCCTGCGGAAACGTCATCGAAAAACTGGAAAACCTAAAAAACATTTGGAACAGAACAAATAAGAAACTTAACGGACATAGATTGCGAAAAATCAATTTTTCTTTTAAGAGTATACGGTTGGGCAGAATAAATGTCGTCCACCAAAAGAGATGGGGATTAAAGGCCACTGAAATACAGCCATAAAAATCTGCTAATAACTATGACTGAACTATGAGATTGCTCAGAGTTTTCCGCACGGAGCGGTGACTTAGAATCCTACAGCGGAATAAAGCACCGGTACTTAAGCAATGACGTACATACCAACTTCGCAAATTAGAACTCTCGAATTTGGAATCTAATTTAAGGATTAAATGAGACATTAAGCGTAGATTTTTAGATCATTTGTGTCCCGCTAATGTGCAGTAATTAAAAATGTATTCATTTCCTTAATTGCCCTTCAGTCCCCCCCCTCCCCACGGTCCAAAAAAAGGACGAAATCCAAAGTTTCAAATTGGTGCCCCGAAAAAAAGGCGGGCGATTGAGAAACTTCGCTTTAGGTTTAGGAAAGTAAAAAAATCCCCTACATTTAAGAGAACTTTAACGATTTTAATTATACAGAGAGTTGGGCCAGTTGTCCTGGAGGAGGGGGGCAGGGCGGAGCGGAGCTTCATCCGCCTCCACCATGGTACAAAGAGGGGGAGAACAACTTCTTCATTAAGGATCAAATGAACGGACCTCGCTCTGGTCCCGGTCTCATGTCTGATTTAATTAATTAAATAATAAGTTTTAAAACTTATAATTGAGATACCGCCATAATCAAATCATAAGGGTTTTCCAGTCCCCAGTGGTATTTTACTTAACGTTTATCCAATTTTCTGGAGATAGAACTCGCGCCAGGGGTTTCTTGTCTCCGGGTCGAAGAAACTAATTAAATTCGGACGATTCGGCAGTTTTCTAATAGTCCATTAGGTTAAACTGTTTGATCCCAGTTATTTTAACAACTAGGGAACAAATTAACCCTTTCCTTAGATAAGTTCCAAATTCAGTTCAGATAGAATGTTACCGAAGTTTCGTTATGAAGTGTTATGAAATTCCAGTTATATGCGCATACAGGCATTAAGGGCAAGATATAATATTGGATTAGTTATTTCATTAAGCAGTGTTAGTGCAACTTAATACTCTGTATTATTTAAAGATAAGTAAATGATTACCTCAAATGAAAATCCCTGATTTTGAATTTTTAAGTATTATATTATACATGAAATTAGAATGAAATCGTTCCAGACGTTCTACCTGACGAAATGTCTACATGTTTAAACGAGAAAAGAGTAATTACAGTTCAGAGCTTAGCATTTATTCCCCTGACCCTCTCTGGGCATCCAGTCTTCCGTCTTGCAAATGACAATTTGTGAAGAGAAAAACAAAACAAAATATATCCAATTATCTCGAATTCTTAGTTCGAAAGTCAATATTCTTTCTGTCCGGCCCCGGCCCCTGAGCCCATCAGGACGCCGCCCATTAATTAGCGGGTAGTTCCTGGGGCGGCTGGTTAGCACTGGGGCGTGGCGCAGACGGACGTCTGGAGGTCGAGCGGGTTGCGTGCGAAGTCCCTCGAAGGCTGGGCCCGAAGTTCTTCTCGGAGAAGCGATAAAAGAACGTTCGGGACGGAGAAGAAAGGAGCCCGGCCGACCAGCTATTGGATGAAGAGAGGAACAATGTTTTAAAGAATTTCACAGGACCCGCCGTATTACACGCCGAATGAATCCAGTCCGCAAAGAATATAATTGAAGCTTGATTATTTATTATGAGAAACAGACAGACAAACTTGGCTGTTGAGAAGTAGTTCTTATACAGAATAATCAATTAGAATCAGTAAAACATCAAGAGAAAAATAAGGGAACAAACTTGGTAATACATTTATTTATGTACTTCCTTCGAAAGAAATTTTATACAAACAATTACTTTTACAATCCGCCCATACTCTGTCAACAGTGTTCTCAAAGAGAGTTAAGCTGTTATAAGTTGTTGCTCAAAACAAAATCTGGGCCGAAAAGTGATTTTTTAACGCGAAAACGTTGTTTAAGAGTGGTTTTTCAAGGCAAAAATAGGGTTGAAATGTACTTCATCTGCGCGAAAATTGGTTTAAAAGAGGTTGTTCAACGCTAAAATTGGTTAAAAAGTGAAGATGGATAGAAACTTCAAATATTTTGTTTATTATTTTATTGAAGCGTTTTCGAAATGGCATTTCATAGCACAGGTTATAAGTTAAAAAGATTTTTACTTTTAATTTTTCCGATTGTTCTATAAGACATTTCTCTGGAGGATTGATTTGGCAATCTTGTTATTTAGAAAAGGGTAAAGGGGATTTGAAATTCAATTATTATGAACGGGTAAATCAACGCATGGAAATTTCTCGCACAAATTAAATATATATTTTTCGTCCTCTACTATATTACACAATAAAATGGTCGAACCAGCCCGTTTTTGTACAGTAATTAGGACCAGTTCAAATTTTAATATAATAGTATACTGCCCACAACTAGGTAAATATATTTCCACCTACTTTATCTTTATTTCCATTCAAAAGAACATTTTTTTAGGAAATTGAAACTATGGTCAAACAAAAATTTGGATCTACCAGCACCGAGAGGGGGAAATTTGCCGAATAATCGACGATTGCACGTCGGAGAGATTAAATGCGAAAATCTGCTATTTCAAAATCCCAATAAACCATGCGCCACATTCGGATTGGGCCGCGCCGTTTTCAAACTTATACAGTTTCGCTATTTATTTTCTTTTTCCCCTTTGTCTTTCTTTTTCCCGCATTTGAATCTAATTTGGAAATCGCTCGGACCACTTAGTACACTCGATGAATATTCGATCAGCTTACCCATCGCCGTGTTTAAATTTTAAGCGGAACACTGGATGTTTGCATTATCGGCCGACTTCGGAAAACTTATTACTTAATGTTTCAGAGCGTCCCAATTCCTTATTCCTCCCCCCGTCGTCCGCCCACGTCCTTGCATTATTTATATCTTGACGTCGCATTACAGAATTGGATTCGCACAATCCTCCGAGCGCCGGTTCCGGAAGAGCCGAACGAAGAAGAAATACTGGTTTATTCATCCCGAATTTATTATATCACTTATAAGTACAATTCGACCAGTCAATTCGGTCTTCGAAACGTTATTAAGTTGTCGGTGAAAGTTTTCTTTATCTAGTTTTGGCTTCACCTAGATATATATATATACAGTAATTATGGTACCTGTTGGGGGGTCCGTGATGGTTTAGAGCGTTATGACCTCGCGTTCTTGTCCCGCAACTCACTCTTTAGAACGGTTTCGCCATTCCCGGTTGGAATTATGTCGATGATGGGAAGCCGTTACCTGTTAAACAAATGACTAAATAATTGAAAGGAAACCCGGGGGTTATCCCCAACATAATTCAGTGGAACCAAACTAATTGAGAAATAACGGAGGGGCGATTGTACGTATTTTGATATTATTTAAAATTAAAAATGAAACATTCAACTAGCTCGTCATTTAATTGCACTGCAGTTTCGGCTCCACGTAGGGCAGATAAATTTCTATTCCGCCGCACAAACGGACCACTCGAAAATGTATTCCCGGGAAGGGCGCCTTAAATAAACGCTAGAAACGGTCCGGTAATTGCAGCGGGGGGGCCACGTTTCCGTGCCCCACAAACGGTCTTTTTCATTTTCATTTCCCGACCGCTAACCGAACCCCAGACATTCCTGTCTCCGGCCGGGACTCCATTTCTACCCCGTTCCCACTCTGTTTTCAATTAGGAAAATCATATTAAAATGCTTTCTCCCCGTCGGACGTCCACGTAATGAAGGAAAATTGGGACTCGCTTACATTTTCCCGTGAAAAATTTTGACACACGCGAAATTTAATTGAATAATATGAAATAAATTTTTTTTTTTTTTAAAGCGATCGAGTTTCACTTAGCACGGGGGTCGGAATTCTGATACGGGCGGAAATTGCCTTGACTTTATAGACGGGACCGATATTGGGCCAATAACATTTCGGGCCCTCGGGAATTTACTATTCCGTACACCGTTGTGATGATAACACATACAATCTTCACGCTAGTGACTGTATGAACCGTCATCATTTATAGACTTGAGCGGGAGATAAAGTAAATTAGTCAATTAGTCTGTGGTAATTTAGAGGGAACTAACATTCTTGCTTTAGGAATGTAAAAAATGATTTGTTGGTTGATGCACGGTTAATTTTATTATTATAATAGTTTATTTTATGCGTATATGTTTTTTATTTAAATCTTCGGGACTTTATAGAACACATTTGAAAGGCTAAATATATTAATGTATTTCCTTTTTTCCAATTTTTGGTCCAATTTTCTAGCATAAAATGAAATTTATTTGGCCGCGAAATATCGAATTTCTTTCTATCAATGAATTTTTCTATTCTTGTCTTGTTTTTGCCTGCACGTTTCCCCTATCGGAGTCTAAGTAATATTCCGACAGCGTTCCAATCTATGGAGATGTTGCCTCGGCTCGGGTTAAATTAGATCTTGAAAATGGAACCGGGGCCCGGGCTGGATGTTGGGGGCATTGCGAGCGGCGATAATCCAATGATGAAGCAGCTAATTGCACGCAGGCTTCCCAGTCAATGGCGGAACGGGCTCTCGCTCAGACTAACGATCGAATAATATCTGTGTGGCACCGCCGACCCGGGGGCCGTTACGACCGGCCGATTTGCAGTAAATCATCGATTCGGACATTATACAAAATTATTCCCGCGGGGACGCGATTCCAATTTGAGATCCACGGAGGTAATCCGGGTGGAATCGATAGTGATAAGCTTCCTTCAAAAAACTTTTTAACACGACCCGTTCGGTTATAATCTTTATTGCTCATTCGTCGATGAAAAAGTCAGAAACATGTATATGTATAGCAAAATTATTATGACTTCCATTGGCAAAAGAAACGGGTATAAGCATACATCTGCTAAAAAAAATTGATTCACATAGGCCAAGTAAAGTGGCAGTGTAACAAACAATCGAGACACAGTACTTCCATAGTGATGAGACAGAGTGACAGAAAGAAAAGTGCTTCATCATAATTTATTTACTGCTTATAATCAGATTATAGTTAGATGACGTAAACACATTTACCGACGACGGTGAATTACCGTCTGTTAGGTGGGTTGTGTAAGAAATAATCACAATTACACAAACGACAAATAAATTTTGCTATTGCACGTACAAATGCGTTCACTGATTTATTTTTTTTATATAAATTATTGCCATGTTTTCTGGTTATTACTAACGGGTTTAATTTCGATGCAGTTGTCATTTATACTATCGTTTCATTTTTTGAATTCTGAACAAGTTTAAACACTAATTGATTATTCCTCACAATCAATTGAACCTCTGGTAAAACGGGTGAGATCTCAGCAAACGTTAGGGGTTTCACTCGACCTGCACATTATACATGTGACCGGACGAAACGTTTTACACTTAGAGGTCGTAGATTGAACACGTTTTCATTGTACAATCGTCTAACAGTAAAATCACGCCGAGATACCTTAGTTTCTTAGTTTTTAATTATTATCACTTCTTGCAATTAAACGATTGATCTCACCGTGTGCATTGGATATTAGTTTTTGAGACGAAGTATATGTAAGCGTGACGATCAGAGACCTCATTTCGCTGTATAAATACAGAAGTAAAAAACAGGATTGCTAACTCACCTTATTGCGTTATTGAATTTTTCATTCCATTTCCGCTAAAAAATCGTTTTTTGTGTTATCGGGAAAGAGGTGGGAGTAAGTGGTTCGCCTATTGCACCGGGCACTCGACGGGAACCCGTAGATTGTGTCGGGCTCGGGTCAAAGTGCATGATCTTCGCGCTAATGTCATATCCGGGGGCTTGAATTTATGCCGGCGCAGGCTAATGGAGGAAAGTGCGGCCCCCTCGCCCAAGCTCCCACCGGCGCCTAAGAGGACCGGACAATTAGTGGCCAGCCGTATTTCAGTACCCACCTCCCGGTCCATTACCAGAGGAGCAACGCGGGGTTGAAATCATCAGCCACGAATTGATTCCACCCCTCCGTCATCAGTCATCCCTCCGCGAAAACTGCCCTCTCCGCACGGTGAACGACCACTTATCTCCCTCTCTCCCTCCCTCTCCTCTCTCTCTCTCTCTCTCTCTCTCTCTCTCTCTCCCTGTTCGCCTATCTTATCTCCATTGTGGTTGAGCGGACCTCGAGTGTAGCAGACGTCACTGATGACGGATGGGGGAAAATTTTCAAGCGTAAAAAAAACGACGGGAGGGTAGCGGCGGCAACAAGTAAATCGAATTTTTTCATTAAATTTTTCTACAACAGACCGCAAATATTGACGCTGCAAGTATAGGCCCAACAATGAAGGGCGGAGAATGTACGAATTAGCATAGTTGGGATATTAATTTTCATGGGTAACACAGTTGAATGACGTACTAATTATTCCTCGTGACCGGACCGGGGGGCGGCACCAACGTTTTGTTTTCTTATCATATTCAGTTATCTCAGAGTCACATGTTAAAATCCGTTACCTACATCTAACCCCATGAATTCCGACTGCGGTACCAGTATAATCTATACTTCCATCCGTGTCTTTACTAATCCACAGATTAATTGCTGCGCACACATTAAGTATTAACGCTCCTTTTCTTTTATAGATGCTGCGAGCATTCGAGCGGAGACAATTCATCACAAGGGTGAGTCCATTATTTTTATTTTTATATAAGGTATTTCCAAAAATATTCGAAATCGCTCTTTCTGTGGACACAACGAATGTAAAATTTGTGTCGAATACAGTAATGTACTCTAATATTCCGGATATCGATTCGTATCCTCTGTAAATACATACTTGAAAATACCCTGGAACATTTCCAAGCTCTGAATGACAATTTCTCAGCCCAGTAATATAATTTCCAATTAATTAAGAACATTTATACTTGTACATAAACGTTATTTCCTAGTCTCTTGGAAATTTGTTTTTTTACGTAAGTCGAGAGTAGGCGGTGAATACTGTACAAAGTTTTGGCACGTACCCTCGAGTTTCTCATACGCCCCGAACTAAGAAAGTTCGGCAGTTGAATCCGGCATACGTTTGCCGGTTGTCCCCCTTAAGGTAGGCGGCTCCACTTTACCAGTGACTCAGCCTCCCCATTCCATTAGGCATAAACCCCCTCCTCCCAGTACCCCTCGCCTTTTATAAATCCCGATCTTCCCCCCTCTCCGGCTAACTGTTTCCCACTTTTATCGCCAAAACTTCCGAATCCCGGACTCAATTTTAATTCTTAGCTCGTTCGCCCGGATTACACTTTTCCCACTGCCGCCTCCACCTGCGCCCTTATCCCTTTCGACGGCCCGCTTCATCCGTAAGTCTCCCATCTCCTCCTTTTACACAGTCTGACTCGCCCGACCCCCAGTTTCTGGCCCCAAGGGGGGAAGGAAACTTGTGTTTTGGGAAGGAAAAAAGGAGTTGTGGAAAACTGCCTCTTCCGAGTCCTTCAAAAGTACGAGATTAACACGGGGGCATGAATAACGTCTCGAACATTTTATGCTGTGAGTATGAATCATAATCCAGTTAGAAAAGGCCATTTCATTTATAGGGAGGGAAATAGGACTCAAATAATGTGCCACGAGAAGGAAAAGAGGTATTCTACCGTAGCGTTACTCTTCTCTGAAGACGGAGTCAACTTAGTTCTAAGTAGATAACAGCAGTATTTGAAATTTTTGAAGGCGCTTGTTTCCATGAGCTCAGAGACCACAAGCCCCCACGTACCAACATGAAACACATAACTACACACCCCGCACTAATTCTAGTGGGAAGTGAGCGAGGAAATGGACTATTATGACAATCTAAGTGCAACTCTAAGAGCGAGAATTATTTAACTCAAAAACGATCTGTGCATACCCATTTCGGTTTCTACATCATTCTCCCAACCAAGCACATAACAGTACGTGCCTTTCCGCTGTAGGGTACCCTTCTGTCGTCACCCACAGTCCTCTCTATTACTCAAGCGCGACCACCCCCCTCCCCCCACCAGTTCAAAATTCAACCCTTCTTTCCCCTTTCAGGCTCCGGGCCCATTCCACTAATGTTTCGCTGACAAGCATTGTTCTGTATTTTTTTTATTTTTGTAATTATTCCCCGTCGATTCGAACTGCGCCACGTGGGGCGGGCGGGTCCGACTGGTGGTGGCGGCGCAATCAACCCGAAAAGGGGCCCTGTTTGTACAGCTGTTGAGCCGAGCGAGTGGGAAGTGCTCCATTGTCGATTAAGCGCTGGAGGGAGAGGGCACAATTAGACGGGTTCAAAATATTGTTGCTTTCCTCCACGACGCTCTCCGAACTACGCGAATTCGGCACGTCCCCATACTTCATTTCCCGCCACCGCCCATATCTACCGTAAACATAGTTTATGTTCCTAGACATAAGCCTCGCTAGTAGAGCTGTCCCAGTTTTCATTTACAGATTTAGGGCTTTCGCGCATTTCGCTTTAAAAAAATATTTTTGACTCGAAAAAATGGGAAGGGAGTGTGCCCCGTAAATTCGTTTTTAATCGGCCAACTCCAAAGAAGATTGGAGTATTGGGTGGGTGCGGGAGGAGGGTCCCCTGGGATAGTGCCGAGCGATCGGGGACTCCACCCCCCCACTCTTTCCGTTGTCCCGGCGGCCCTCCCCTTTATATTTTCACCTCGTGGTGGAGTTTTGCTTTTCAAGAACTGGAGAGGAAGGCGGCTATAAAGATAAGGGCGGTCGGCTCCTCTTTGTCCCACAAATTGTCTACCCACCCCCGCCCTCCACTCCAAACCCTCCACAGCTCCCATCATACCCGAAATCACCCCTCAGACCACACGAGAGAGTGGCGCCATCACACACACCGCTAACACAATTGGGCACTCCTTTCCGCCCACACCCGCGCACCTTTTGACTGTGGGGCCGCACTCCCTCCCTCTCGATATCGTCCTCTCGCTCTCTTTCCCGTCCCCTGAATACGGGTTCCATCCAGAGAAAGCGCCGGCCACGCCTTTCTTCCGGAAGGGCGCTCTCCGAGCAAGGCTTCCGCTGAAATTACACCCGCCCGACTAGTGGTGTCGTCGATGAAATTGTTCACGCCGTCTGAGCTCCTTCTGCTCCAGTTTCCCACTGGATAATAATCGACTAATCAACAAAAAGATGATGAGCTCCGGAAAGTGATATTATGTGATACATAATTTACAAAGTTATCGCGGCGCTCCCGTATTATAATTCCTGAGGAAGAATCTTCTGCAACAAAGCTTAATTGACAGATCAATCGAGTTGTGAGGAAAGGTCAATCTTGATTTTAATCCTGATGTCTAAATAGAGCCATGAGAAAAGACTATTCGAAAAGTGAATATTTAGTTATCGTAATTACTTAGCTCGAGTCCTGTGTTTTTCCCGTTATGGAAACTTCCCGCAATATCCCGTATGCAGGTACATGGGTCTCTTGCTGTAATGCTGCTAAACTGACCCCGGGAAACCATTTGTTCAAAAACGTTTAACCGCCCTATTTTCGAACCGGGTCGTATAATCCCGGTAGTTATTTCCTAAGGCAGTGCATTTTTCGCATTGCGTCTTTCCCATTGTGTGGTGTTGTACTTAAAAGTCCCGCTCGTATTCGTCGGTAATCCCTCAGGTAAAACAGTTTACAGCCCTGAATGTAGGCCAAACTCAGGGAAAGACATTTTAGATTCGCTGGAATATTCATTTTCCTCGATCACATCGAATTCCTTTTCGGGAGTCGGCTATCCTCTGACCATGCAGCCCAGGTTTTTTCTGCTCCAGTTCATCTGACATTCCCATGTTCAACACTCCGATTCATGTTCACAACGCCGATGAATCATCCTCCTTTACGGGTCATTTGATGATTGGTTCCAATCCCGACTGCGGCACTGGATGTATTGTGAAAAAATATTTCGTTTGATGTGTTGGTATTGGCGGGCGTGGGATGAATGAATATTTAGTTTTTCTATATAGTATATGAACTTTTTATTAAAGCATCTTTTTTGTATATTTGTACAAAGGAAGACAATTTTCTACACATTTAATAATTGATTAGCTGATAGTTTGCGATTATTATGGTAAGAATACGAATGAAACAGCCTTTGTCGTCTATAAAAAAATATATGCAATTTTTGTTATACATCAAGGAATAGTAAAATAACACTAATTTTTTTGGCATTATTATTAAATATATATAATTGAATTTGACGTTCTTAAAATATAATGATAATATAACATATCTAAAGGATGTAAACGTTCCTTGAAAAAAAATCATCAAAATAATTGTAAATATAAAGATGAGGGCTATGTTAAACTGAGTCTCTGTACACTTAGCATACATAAACAGACCCGGATTAGTGATCAATTTAGGATTCAACCGCAGCTTGTACCAGCAATAAAGGATTTAGGGGAAAGCGGTGTCTCCATAGGGGCCTAATCCTTTAGTTCAACAGATTAATCCGACTCCGCTTTAAACTTCAATACAAGTTGAAAAACACATACTTTCGGGATGCATACATTAGGGCATTAAAGTTGGGTGTACTGGGGTTGTTGAAGTCCAGAGTTTAAATCTGTTCCATCTGTTAGTTGGACACTAATATAAATTCGTCTTATTCTCATACTAAGCCTTATGTTTCTTTTATACAATATTGCTATTACTGTTTTCAAATTGCGAAATAAGTTTGACCTTTAGTTAAAACAAGATTGTCTTAAATCCGATAGTCCCTCTCAACTTCTTCCTCTGAACTTAAGTTATTCTTATAAATACATATATGCACATGGAATAAAAAGCGAAGCATACAGCTATCACACTGGAGAATACCAACTTTTTTGTTACCTAGTATCAGGAACTGGATGCAATCTAGTAATTGTACAGAGATGTACGGATTATTTAGTAAGCATTGTTTTCAGCTAACACAAAAATGCTGCCTTTTCTACCGATGGTATCAGTAAGTAGATCACATTAGTGACAATACAAAAGCTCCCTCCGAGGTACTAATATAAAATAAGCAATTCAATTACCCATTCCGAAAGAATTAACTAAGTAGGGAAGGGAGAGAAGCCGTAAATTCAGAATTGCGTTGAATTGGGAAAGATCCGAAAAAAGATAAAATTTAACACAAGTTGTAAGAAGGAGCGAATTAAGACAGTAGTTAAATTTAGCCATTAACAGTTATAGTCAGTAAAGTAATTAAGTCTCAGCTGTTATTAAGTCTTAGTGCCAGAGTTAGCGCTAAGAAAGTTCAGCCCAAATTACCTATCAGCTTATACTTTCCTTGTTCTCAGGGCTAAGCTGGCTAAGTCCCTTTAATCTAAGTACAAAGCTTACAGGGGCAGGAGCCAGACAATTAGCTGTAATTGCATTCTACAGGGAATGCGTCTTCTTTGGGATGTTCCAATCCCCCTCTGCACATTGCTGATATACTTCAATAACCGGACCGAAACTACTTGGCCGCTTAAAAACCTAAATAGACTCCTCTAGTAAATTGAAGGTTTAATAAATTTTTTATAATCCCTTAGTACTTTCGAAGATCTACTGAAATCTAATGGTACCTTGGTAAAAAAATAATTAAAAGTCGATGATTATCAACCTCGCGTAATTGATGGGGGTTACGGGCGATTGGAGCCAAATTTTCCTAGGTATTTAGAATCAATTAATTATTTTACTATTTCACAGCGTATTTAATCTTTTCTAACTATGAGTAAGGACAAGACTTTTGTATTAATATATTTAATAATATAGCATTATATAAGCATCCAGTGTTCAGAATTTTACTTTACAACAATATTTGACTATAAATAATGGGATAATTGGAGTTTAAGGGAGTGATTGATGTACGGAGGCAAAGCGTTACGGGCGATAAACGTTTATGGACATGTCGCCGGACGTATAAACCAGCCCCCGATCGGTTAATCAAACGGTGGCTCCCTCCGGAGTGAGGCGGACAGGGACGACGCACGCATCTGCTCACTGCCTAATTTTACGACGGTTGTCCCACATCCCGACCGAATTACGGAAGGGGAAAAAGTTATCCGGGTAGCCCATTCGGGGAGGGCCCAATGGGTTCGGGAGTGGGTGTAGTGTCCTCAGCGGCCAGGGGCCAACGCCAATAAAACCCGGGCTGGGGGGCCACCCTTTCCCGGATACTTCCCAGCACCTAAGTAGGAGGAGTAGCACCCTCTCTACGGCTCCCAACAGGTTAGTCATCCCGCTCCGACACGCCTCATCATCCTATCCGCCGCCGCCGCCCCCCCTTCCAATTTTACACCGGCCCCATTCCCGGACTTCAATCTTCTCCTCTTCGTCGACTCCTATTCGGGGACACGACTGTCGGGACGGGCGAACCGGGAAAAATCGCCCTCGCGGTTTACAGCGAACAAATAAAACTTTTTATGGTGATGAGATGTCGGATCGATCTCCCTACTTTTAGTTTATTTGCAGCACCCGCTATTATTTAAACTTTAGCCTTATCGAGGCGATTACGCAAATTTTAACAAATATTTCATTTGAAAAAAACAATTTATATTCATGTGGGACCCCACGAGAATTTTTCCACTATCGTCACTAGCACTGCCGATGATGAATAAAGTCAGCGTTGTCATTGCACTGTTATTGTCATTGAAAGTGTAATTCTATTTGGGAACGTGCCCATTGCCCATTACTCCCAGACGATAGGATAATATCACTTTAATTATCCGACTTACAGGACATAGTCCTTTAACGTTAGCAGGGCATACTCGAATATTTCAGAATAATATTGGAATAAATATAAGATGTTTAGCTTTTAATTTTTATAAGAATAAGTGAAAGTTTGATCTTCAATACGACCTTTGAATTGGTGAAAAATAAACTTTGCAGTATTGTTCGTTAGAAAATCTAAACTAGGTTTAATCGGTTTTGAAAATTGAAGAAGAACATTCAGAAACGTCATTCAACAAGCAGTAATATACTCGGAAGCATATTATGTGGTGTTACTACTTGCCCGAAGGTGCGGATTGTTTAGTCAACGTCAAGATAAACGTTCCGTCTTATTCATTCC
Organism: Lethocerus indicus; assembly: GCA_019843655.1. Classification (NCBI taxonomy): domain Eukaryota; kingdom Metazoa; phylum Arthropoda; class Insecta; order Hemiptera; family Belostomatidae; genus Lethocerus; species Lethocerus indicus. The sequence continues at coordinate 17,592,282 of JACDQD010000008.1, forward strand.
TCAATTAAAAAAAGAAAAAACTGGTGAACTGTGAGCGTAAATTTGATGTGAATAGCCGTTTAGAAGGTTAGGCGATGGGGGGCAAGGGGTTGAGAGCTTGTGCCGTTGTTGGCGGGCCATTACGACGGCGGACTCGCGCAAGTCGTAAACTTGTCAAATCCGGTTGAAATGCGAGCCGGGGACTAGAAATAGGCCCATTGTCGGGCCCTCCCCGAGGGCCCCAACAAAGCCGCTCACCCAATTGACCTCCGCCGGCCTCCCTTCGGCTCTTGTCCTCAAATCTACCTGCGCCCAGCGCGTTCCGGTAGGCTCTGAAAATTCCCCCGAAAAATATAGACCCTTAAAAATATGAACGTAATTCTTCCCTCTGGCAAAATTCGGCCCTTCACTAGACCCGCACGGGAGCAGGCAAACATGGTAAGTGCATCGCTAGTTTGCTGGCAGAATGCCACTGAAGGTAGACACCGAAACCGAGCTAGTATAAATACGGGATTGAATATTGTACTGTATCCTAATAATCCAGACACCCCAACGGAATTTAAACATATAATCCGTTATCTCGATTATTCAACCGTATTTCTGTAATATACTAGGCGCGAGGATTGCGTTCGTCTGACTAAAGGGCAACCCGCATTTGCGATATACACCAGAGATAAAATCCGGATTTCGTCGCCATTGCGAAATGAATGTGTGGAATATGAATGGCGAGTTTTTTTATCACGCGAACACACTCTAACGTTAAATTTTTTCGGTATTTTTTCTCCTACAATGCAAACATGTCTTCCAGAATTAATTTATACGATATCAGTTTCGAATTTTCCTACGATATGTGCCGAATTAAACGGTATATCCGCTAATTAAGGACGAATATTATTTGATGATGTGATGAAACGAGGGCGCGTTTGAGCGGAAAGTGCCACGGGGCGCGTCGCTCGATATCTGTTTAATGGAACAATTATTTTGTTGGTTAATTCCGGGTATTTCGAATTTAGCAAGCGTAATTACCTCCGAAGTATTTCCATTATAACAGGACAAAAAATATATCTGATGGAATAATTAGGGTTATAAATAAATATCCCGTCATTTTAAATTGAATTTTTTATTTAGTAAACATTCGAACAAAACACTCAGTTTAAGTACATATGAAGTTGACATCAGAGTAAAGGCATCTTGTATTTCTACACTAAATAATGTTTGAATTTTGAATTATGCTCATAATAATAATTATTAAGCCCACATTTCACCAACAATTTTCAAAAAGAAAAACCGAATAATTTAAACTACGTGTACCTTAGTTTGTTCAAATATTTGCTAGTAATTTTCCTGCCATTCGTACGCAGCTGTATTTAAAATTCACTGACTCATTTGTGTCCAATATATTGTTATAATGGCATATTTAATAGCGACATTAAGAGTGTGTTGATACCCACTACAACACACTGCTTAACCAGATTGAAGGCTGAAGGCTAGAAAACAAGAAGATGCAGTTCTTGTTTTCTAGCCTTCAGCCCATCTATTAAAACCACGAAAATATATTCCACCGAAGTTGGATGGAATTCCGTTCTGACTCTTATAGGGATAGTTCCTTATAGCCGTTACTTTATCAGATTTATAACTGTCAGCTTCGCAACGTCGATTGTGCAACGTTGGGCTGACGCTTCGCTAACAGTGCGTCACTATAACCGGTATAGTCGGTCCGGTAACCTTCTCCGGATGAGCTGAACTGGACTTAGGATGAAAGAGTTGCGCAAAAGCGTTATTTAGTCGTTAATTCAGTCATAAAAGGAACAGTATTGGAATATCCCATACGACTCGTCCATTTTCACGCCGCTTTGGTTCGATCTGAATGTCATAAATTAATAATATTTCATAGATTTTTTGTGTTCTGTATCCATTTTTTCCTGATATTACTATATATTCTTAAGCACTTTCAATTGGGACATATAATTTTCACTGACTATTTATTATGCCCTACAAATAAACGTAAATCGTATATTTATTACTTCTATTTCATTAGAATGGAAATTATGAACAATAAACCTCAATTTATAGACATATAAATATATGTTTAGCTCGGAGATTTCCAGATCGGTAATTTAATTATTTATTATTTTAATTAATTATTTAATTATTACCACATATAATTGAGGACGCGTGGTATATTTGGAATAAATATATACATGGATCGTCAGAATCGCCCGCGAAATATGTTCCGCGTTAATATTGCAACGCGAAGTCGTTATTGAGTTTCTTCTTTCTCGCGGCAACGGGTTATAAAAGTCGGACACGTGGCCCCCCCGATTTTACCGTTTCCAATTTAAACTGTCAAATACAGTTACACACAATTTCCGGTCCGCCGGGGCTCCATTTCCAAGCATCGTAACTCGTAAATTGTCCGAGAACAAACTACCTAAGCCAAGTTTCACTGGGCGGCGCTTAAATCGACTTAAAGTTTGGACGCGATCTCCAACTATGTATTTTAAATTCAGATTTACCTTGCTTCGTTTAAATGGTAAGTTGGCCTAATTTCCACGGGGGGCTGAAAAAGGTGGCTATTTATTTGTCATGAATCTTGTTTTCACTTTTGTTGTAGTTTTCCTTTCAACACTCTAGACAATCGTCTTTGCTTGTAGATTTTTATTTACAAGTGAAATTTAGTTACCGGAAGGAAACAAGTTCTTTCAATATCGTACACTCTTTGCATGATGCTGATAAATGCTACCAGCGATAGTGACAGCTAATATTTCGTACAAATCATTTAATATGATTTCAAGCTGAAGTTGCAAACTAAACATTTCGTTCGGAAATCAAGATTCCTAATATGCTTCAATAGATGTATGATAGGTTAGGCGGAATCCAAAACTGTATATTTTGATTACCGTAGATTTCGTGGGTTTCTGTCTGCTCTCGCTGGTTTGGTCTTTTGCCAGACCGGTTTCGGCTGCTTGCCATCCTCAGTAGCGGTGTCACTTTTGGCGATACTGTGAAGATGAATCTACGGTATTCCAACCCCTTGCAGACCACAAAACAGGTATATTAAACTGTATATTTTTCAATATATCCCGTAAGTTCAATTTAATATATAATTTCGCCTTTATCTATTATTATAATTCCCCGAAATATCCTCCCAGTCCAATTGTCCACTTTGACGTTCTCCCGACAACTAGTAAAACAATTAATCCATACATTCAGTAGTATTCTTTGCAAGTTTACTACTGTATCTAGTAAATTATCAATGTAGCGTTTTCCATACAAATAATAACCGCGTTTCGGGAAGTGTTTGAACGTTCTGCGCATACTCTACATTTCAATATTTGTTTGCTCCGCCCAGAACATCAATTCAGGGATTTCGCTCTAGTGAAAAGAAGCCCGAGAATAAATAGCGGTTTCGGCTAAATAAACAGGCTACCGTGGGCCGGGGTTGAAGAGGGGCAGTGTCGGCCAAGTCATTACACGGATCTCTCGGGAGTATACAATTGTGGGAGGCGGGGGCCTCGGGTCCCGGACGTTACCTGTGGCCGGCTCCCGCAATGGGCTTAAAAATATCTGTTTGGAGACCGCGAAACACGGGCACAACAATTCTCCTTTGGTTTTGCGGGGGCGGGCCCCATCCATTGTAGGCCCGGAGAAAACATTTATCCCGGGGGCAGTGGCCTCCCTCCCCAAAGCCATTTGGAAGGAGAGAGAGGGTGAGAGGGAGGGATGGTCCCGGGGCTATTCATTGCTGGGGCGGGTCCTAACGCGCGGCCTCCCCACACCTTCTAACGAGACACAAGTAATCGCATCGATATATCTTCCAATTGTATCGCCCAAACCGGGACCAGGCGACGATTTTCTGTCCCCATTTATTCAGAGTCTTAGCGACTACAAAAAAGTATTTCATACCTTGTAATTTTCCTATAATTTGGAATAAATAATCTCCGAGAAGGCACGTCTTAATGGACAGGTATGGAACCCCCCAAGATATTGAGTAGATTCAATATAGCATACAAAAAGAACCCATAATATGTATCACATAATATGTATGTGGTGGAAAAACATTTCACCACCGATTATTTTTCATATTCGGTTTCTGAAACAGTTTAATTATATGCTTAAAGGAGTCGTCGTGAAATAATTAAGTGAATTTCTCCACTGAAAATCGAAATTTGTCCCGCGCTGTTGTGGTTAAGGTTGCGAGTTGAATATTTACAGTGGGTCATTGAAAAGTAGTAGTGTTTGTCAGCCCCTTTAAGTCAGGAGCCGGTGCCTTGTGCAGGCAGGCTCATGTGGGCGCTCTCCTCTTCAACGGCCCGGGCTTCGCTTTCAGACCTACAAAAGGGGCCCTGGAAAAGTATGGGACAATTTTAACTTCTGTCCGTGAGCCACTATCAAAACTCCTCGACTTTGTTCAAGTTGCCCACCTCGGTTCCCTTTCTCCCCGCGTACGGGCAAATTTCATTAATTCATTTTCTCTTCCTGAAATTGTGGTAAAATTGATCTATCAGAAGGTTTTACTCTTCGGTTATACCTAGTGCGCTAGGGGGATATCATAAATGATTAAGGATGTAACAAACGTATTCATCAATTTTTTCTCATTTGTCTGGGTTTTTGCATACATTTCGAATGAAATTCCCTTCCTTTTTCCGTTCGTTATGATATATTTCACAATAATCTGACAATATTATGTAATATACAATATTATATGAATATATTGATACATGACCGTAAACTAGGATACAGTTTTCAACTCTCGTTCTTCAAATTAAAATATATTTATTTTGCATCTAATTCTAGTAAATGCACGGAAATTCATAAAACATCTTAACTGAGATAATCCAGAATATTTTAGGATTCGAAATATAGAAATAATAGAAGATTTCAGCTATTTCCGGTAACGATAAAGCTCAATCATATAAGGTGTAAGGAGTCGCGTCACGGGGCAGAATCACTTGCTCGGGATTACAGGAGCACAATTTCACCAGCAGTACGTGGGGATTTTCTCAACTGAATCTCGGCTTATGAAAATCATAAAGGTTCTGGCCCGGGAAAACTACGGGCTACTCTTGGGGCTGTATTGAAAGTTGTATGAAGTTCAGACTTCAGACTTCAACACTTGTTCCTCGTAAAGATGATTTAACGGAAAATTGAACCCGGCGCAATGAGACCATGAATTTCAATAATTGGGTATATTTTGAAGATGTGGATTGGTTATACGGCGTAACAAACAAGTAGTTACCACTATGCTTATCGATATAGCCGTATTAATGATAAATTTACAGATCAGGGAAGGATCGGAAATTTTTAATAAGGAAAACCCATATTTCAAGGCGGATTTTGGATTGAAAGGACAGAGCTTTCCGGTTACGAGTTCCCTCGAACTCCAGGGTCCTTATGGCAGCTTAAATACCTTCTTTATAACTTGATAAATATCAATATTATCCATTTCTTGTTTTGCCGTTTCTTTTTGGTAAAATGAAATAGATGGGTATTTTCAATCGGTTTTTTAAAATTCGAATTGAAAATAATATTAGCCTTAAATTTGCAACATGGGGAAATGTTGTGTGTCCGAAGTGTCGGAACCTAATTCTCTGGATATCATAGACAAGACATTCAGCATCTTCGCTAGTACAATTATTCTCTCTCCCTCCCTTTCTTTCTCTCTCATAATGTCGAGATTAGATACGCCCATCTCTCTCCCGCTGCGGATTGACCCGACTCAATCGCGAACAATGGCTGCGGAGAAGGATTCTCCCGGCGGGAAAAAGGGGACGGGGCTTCTTTCCCCGTTCGGAGCCCGACAAAAGGCCGGCAATGCACGGGTCAATTTTCAGTATCCCCAGGTAGGCCCGAGGAGGTAGCGGGGCATCGGGAGCCCTAATGAAGGATCTCCCACCGAACTATTACCGGAGGTGAGAAGAACACTGTAGTCGAGGCGGAATCAAACGGGCCAACTTCCTGCTAGGAACAGGAATGGGGGCGGGATTCAACCTCCGGGTCGGCCCTTAATTAACCGGCTCCAGCCAACTTTCGACCTGTAGGGGAAATCATTCCGTCCACCCGCCGGCAGTGAAGTGCGACTAGCAAAGTGCTCCGTGATGCACTTAGGCGAAGTTCCAGCTAAAGCGGTTGTTCAAACTCCGAAGTTGTGCATTTTACAACGAATTGGTAGCAGTTGCCGTTGGCTAGTTGTACACGCCGGTTAGCACTGTAGAGAAATACAGTGAATCAGCGTAAATTACAACACATTAAGATTTTTTTAACAATTCATTCGAAGTTATAATTAATGTCACGATTCCAAAGCTATATACTAAGAATTTATAGAAATGAAAGGGATTTTCTTCTTCAGAAATACATTTGAAAGAATAAAACTCGTACTTGAAATCGATTGCTTAAACTGCAGCTTTATCCTACAGACCTATTATTGTGCCTATCTGGAAAACCAAGAACCATAGGTTCTTCCCAAACCAGGAGGTTTAGTGCCGAGACAAACTACTTCTATTACTGCTATTAATGTCACAGATTAACCATCAAGTTAATTATCTGGCCCCTTTGTAGTCTGAAATTAGAACGATTTCACTCTAGTGCAACGAGGTCATACTTTACACACACTCTCTACATACTACCAGCATTTAATATTCACAGAACTCCACTGATGATGACCGAAATCTGAATTAAAAGCGGCCTCTCTGAAATCCGAAATATTAAGTGAACCAAAGGCAAATATTTAGAACCTTAATGATGTTTGCTTATATTGCAGTTAGTTCCAGCATTGAATATATACATTTAATATCTGAGTTTTCCAGCGGAGTTACTCTTAATACCCTCCGTTCTTCAATGCAAATACAGACATTCATCTCTCCAGGAGGGGGAACGCTTATTAAATTCAGTTGCCGACAAGAGGCAGAATTATCATAGAAGCATTTATCCAATGGTACAATCGGCCGGTTCCCATTCCACCCTCCGTCTGAAAGATTTTGTGCTTACATAATTATTTTCTACCTTTTTATTGCCACAACTGTAAAATACAATTATTAACAAATAGAAGGATTAAATAAATTAATTCCACTTTTTTCATCTCGTAACGAGTGATTCAAATAAATAAATTAGGGAATATTCGAGCGACGATGGTCCATTACCCGCATCATGTCTGGAATAGTCTTAATCAATATGCAAATGCGACGTCCATTATAGCCTGTTTTCGGTACTGTTCTTCCTCTTTACAAATGGCCGGGCCGAAAAATGGAGGGCGCGAATTAATCTTTCCGACATCCGGTAATGAGCGCTATCTGGCTCGGGGCGGCCCGTTTAAAAAGGCGGAAATTGTTATTATTTCCTGAGAAAAATCGGAAATTGGAAAAATATAAATCGAGTCCGCGGAACGAGTCCGGCGGACCTAAATACAGTTTTGGCGGTGATAAACCTCCGCCCAAGGTAAGATACGGTTACCGTTTTTCATCGGCTCCCCGGGGTTATAAACCGACTACCCAACTAGACCTACTTTATGGATCAGAAAGGGGAGAGCGGGAAATAAATTTCGAAATCGGCTTCGCCCGAATATCGGATATGGGGCCGCGCGAAAATATATTGTATTTATACTCGTCCAATTTCCGGACCGGACCAACTCAGTCCCATTCGACGTTTTAGATGCGGAAAGAAATGAAAACGGTTTAAAAATGCCGTAAAAAATAGCCCCGAAGTGAGCCTCAGAATTTATCATTTGGTTGATAGTCCCCGGACGAAAGCATGTCCCCTCTTAGGAACTAATCCAATGGGCCAATATTTCTTATTAGTTCAGTCTCTCATCCCGTTGGCATTGGATCGAGTGATCGACTCAATCAAAATATTTCAATTATACTGGGGTATATCAGTGTTAGTTTATTTTCGACATTCGGTGATCGCAACTCGAACAAACACGGTAATTCCGTTCGGACTGAGTGTATTTTTAATCTGAATTGAGAACCCTTCTGTTGTTCTCAGAAATCAAGCTGCTGTAAAAATGAATACAATTATTCATCCGAGCGTTATAAAGCGGTCAGGAGGATTCCATTTGTGCAGGTTGTAAATATTCTTTTTTATTTAATTAAAGAAAAGTACTCCGCCCTCGGAGTCATGGGGTCAGAGTACGATCAACATTTACAGTCGTATTCTCCTTTTTATGGATGATAGTAAAATATCATTAAACATTAACTGTAGTGTCCGTTATACTTTTGGACTAATCGGGTCATGATAATTCATTTTTATCGTCTGATCCGAATCGAGAGCTTTGGGGGAGAAGAAAGGAGGTGTTTCACTGGAGGTAATTCTGCGGGGCAGTAAAATTTAATATTTCAGGCATTACCGCAATTACAACGGGGTTAATTGCACTACAGGATTGGCGTCGGGATGGTCCACACGATGAATATTAATGAGAGTGTCGTCCCCTCGCTTACAAACGGTGCTTGGCTCCGCTGAGGATAAAAGTTGCTTACTTTGTCTATAACTAGTTTTTATATGGGCTAAGGTAAATGAACGGAAGGCGAGTGGTGGCAATTCTTTTTTAGTTACTTTTGGTACACTTACTTTGATTAGAATTAGCGTATACGTCGTAGCGAATTATGACATTCGGAGATTCATGAAAATCTGTGGAAGCGGGCTCCCCCAAAATCTAGAGAAGGGGAGGGAACAAAACGAGACGTGATTTGAGGCCTATAACAGAGGTACGGTAGACCCCAATGTTATGACGCCGGGTAGATGAAAGTAGCAGGTGCGCTGGGCAGATGTTCATCTGGCGTGAATCGGTGATTGGGGCCCCCACCTTAATTAACTACACAAGCCGGCCTCTCCGCCGTATTAACTCATAGCTCACTCTTCCCCTTAATAACGCTCTTCGTATTATGGCCGGCCGACACGCCAGCTCTGCCGCCCGCTTAAACCCGAGCTCGCCCGTTAAACTGTCCCGGGACGGGCGGGTGAAACCAATCTAAAAGTTTCCTTAATATTCCCCCCGCGCTCAGCTTCGATTATACAAGTCTCGCCCTAACGTCAAAAATCATCAACGCGAGTTAACCCCAACGAAAAAGCCTTTCCAAAATCTCGGTGCTCATTTTCCAAAACCGCGAGTTGTGACATCCAATACTCCCTTTGATAATATTTTCAGACGTGTCTCGTAAACGATAGTATGTCAAAAGGTTATTATCCGAATTAATATTTCATTTATTATTGACTCCATTGCTCAAGTCTGCATGAGGTCATACACTTGCTCGGAAATTTGGACACTCTAAATGGTCGCTGGGGATCTAAATTTGGTGTAAGAAAACACCAGTGCAAAATGCTCTTGAACGCCATTGCTCTCAATTTTATAATTTACTACTAATCGGCATAACGTAATTGTAAATGCGCACGAAAATGCCTTCAAAGCACTAAAAACAACCATTCAAAATTTCTCAATTAAAGTCTGAACAACCGAAACTGGAAACATATTTCTGCTGGCCGTTCTTTATTTCTCCCCATTTAAATTAGATGAATGATCGCAACGATGTCTTCTCGGGAGGTAATTGACCATCGCGATACGGATGGCCATTAAAGTGGGAAACACCTCTGTTCTGCGAGAATAACCCCCCAAGAGGAAAATTCATCAAAGCGGCTCTGATCCGGTGATGCGTCTCCGCGTTCACACAGCCGGCGTCCAACCGAACGCGTTTTGGTGGCGCCTCGACACAGGAAATTGGATACGCGCCCCGCGGTCCCCGCCCAATATCCGCTCTTCGCACTGACCGAAATTTCTGTTGCCTCTCACAATTTATAATATATACGGAACAAGGCTGTAAGGGCCCCGATCAAAGCAATAATCAATCTCCTTTCAGCCCTTTGCCAGCACTATTCCGAATACATTCCGAAGTAAATTCCTCTAGAATCGAGTTCCTACCTCGATTGGATATACAGACTGTTTTCCAACAAGACCAGGTGAAATTAATTAAAATTTGTTCCCATTTTATCTCTCTGGCCAGTATTTTGAATTGAGTACATACATCGCTGCTTTTTACCAATAAGCTATTTCAAACCCTAATCACCATCGATTTTGGAACTCTCCCTCCAATTATTTCTGTTTCCTGAACCTACACTCATTTTATACGTGGGCGTCACGCCACTTGTACGTTTATTGAGGAATATTTTGCCCCTGAATTTTGTGCCGATTAATTGAAAGGAACAAAATGGAATATGTTTTTATATTTTATTGTTAATATCAACAGAAACTGAGCAATGTCAGCATTCCGAATGCATTTTCCAGACTACTATTGAATATTGTCGCTGAAACCGCATTACAACTATTGATACGTTTCAGTAGAATAAAATTATGTATTTTTCGGTCTGTTGCTTATTGTATCAATAGTATTGTAGAATTACTTTTATTATTGGCACAACAAACTGTTTCGAAGACGGCGCCAGTGATACTAAGGCCGCACAACAAAATCACTTAGCTCGTTTACGTTTCAGACAGGAAGGGTACATAAGCTGTATATTCAAGATTTGAGCATGTTTTGATTGTTGATTATTGATTATTAAACTTGTATCTATTCACGTGTTTATGAACAAATTATCTTGGAACTATCAGATAGTTTGGAACTATCCGCCATGTCACCTACTCCAATGCTCTGGGAACTGCATCTAATACCGCGGATTCTGGTGGTTTAATAAAAACAGAAAACTTTAGAAGTAGAAGGAGCGTCATCAAATCAAAAATCTCATCTCGGTTCTGTTATCGCAGACGTATTCTAAACTTGAGGCGAAGTATTAAAAATCGCATCCAATTTCATTCTGCGGACGTGTCCCTGAAGTTTAAATTGTCCCGCCTTATCTTCCGCAGTTCTTTGCTAAAGAGATGAGATTTTTAACTCGTTTCAAGCATCAGAAGTACGCAATTCCGGTTTAGCCGGAAAACAGAACTTGGGAGTTTTCCCATTTTCATTTATTGAGGTAGCATCACTGTTTTCATACTCTAGTTAAAAAGCAGTTACGAGTAACGCAGTTTTCTTGGTTATTTTATTAAATGTCAAGTCATTGTTTACCTCCTAAGTACCTTATAAATAGCAAATAGATCTGTATGATTATATTCATCACGTCCCTTGTACTTCGTGATAAAATCATCGTGATTATTGATCTATATTTATCATTATGCATTGAATTGTGGCGTAGGTTCAAAATAATATTAAGCAAATAATTGAACACCTTCACGACAAGGACAAGAGGGATTTCAATAGCTTCTCCTATCGTGTTACGGGAGTAAATTAATAAAAAAGTTACGTCACTCGACAATGACTTCATCTGGCACTAATGTGACTCATACTGAATTGATCATTACTAACATTTCTCTACTACGGTCACGTTATCATTTCGAATGTTCCTTTTGTGTTTTATTCATTTTGTTTATTCGCTTTCCTTATTGAATTCAAGGCTTTTTGTTGGAGGATAGTTATGAGAATTGCGTAACAATTGAGAGGACATAAAAAACGGGTCAATATAGACTGGTTAGCTAAATATCGGGTGATTTTTCACTAAGAAACTGAAAGGAGCGTTCTGGATGTCCAGTTGAAGTCGATGACAACCAAATAATGTCCATAATCGATACATGCATAAGATTGAAACAAAAGATGGGTTTCAAAAAATGACCAATGCATGACCTCATAACCCGCGGATGGGAAAAATCCGTAATTATTTAGTTGCCTGCCCAATAGTATTGTCGTATCCAGAGGTGGTTCTGAAGGTGCATGAGCCTAAATGTCAAGGAATCGTTAACGCCGTAAACATCTGCTGACGCGGATGAAGGCCTATTCATTTACACGTGCAAACCGCTTTTCTACGGGACCTGGGAAAATGTTGACTCGCCCGTGTACACAGTCGAGACTTATGTCAGAACTTAATCGGTTATTTCTGTCCGGCCAATTGTCGGCTTCCTGTCCGTCGGCCGGGCCCGAGTCACACTCTTTTATGGCCTTTCTCTCCCCACCTAGACGGTCATTAAGACCGAAAAACGTCGACGACTTGTGTTCCAGCGCTCTACGACTCATTAAATCATTCAATTGACGTTGAGTAGATGCGTGGCAGAAGCGTTCTATAACATTACAAGGCCAATACGCTACCATAAACTGTTCCGGTACATAATGAAGAAAAAAGAACAATTGCGCTGGCGTTTCCGCACGTTGTCGTTGCGTCAAAAATTGATCGGTACCCTCTTGTGCTGGAGGTACTTGGGTTCATACAAGAATTTATACCATAAGTGATCACACATTAATTCACGTAATACACAACTCAGAGACAACTTCTTATTAATAAATTATTATACGAGGAGATAATATAAGTTCTGAAGTTGAAATTTCAAAATGGCTATTCATAACAACCGACTTTCATACCTTGAATTTTTTCCGATAATATGGCAGCGCGAATAGTTTGATAGTTTCCTTTTATTTCTTTCCAACTGGATAAAATCCCCGCCACTGCTGTCGGTTAACGGAAGCCGATAATTTAATAGCGCCTGCTGACTCCTCTCCAGCTGGAGTCGGTTTGAAAGTTATCCAACTGTAGGGGGAGGGGCTATGTCATGAATTATATGCAGGGGGCTCGAAACTACGACTCCACCTTAAGAAAGTTCCACCAGCGGGATTGAAGTTTCGTGGGGGCCTTGAAAACTTAGCGCCATATGCGGCAGTCCGGCCGCGAGGAAATCGCTTTTCGGGTATTTTGCATTAATGTCGTTTTAATTTTTCGTTGTTTTTTTCGGGGTAGGGAGGGGCTATTTTTTCTCAATTTCTTAGCCTCAGAATTTAGAATTCAGTCAATAACTATGTTTATAGTATTCGTTCATTATTTGATTGTAAGTATCTAGGTGCTTTGATTAACCACTCACTCTCTATCTCTCTCTATCCCTGTAGCACGGAAGTACGAATAAAAAATAGGACAAACGGCCGACATATTATAGCCCCGACTGTTACTTTACGAGCCCCGGGCTAGGTACTGAAATACGAGCCCTTCCCCAATTTTTTTAAGCGTTGCTCCGATTTTATCTGGGCGCGGACGGGGGTGGGCTACGCATATAGAACACAGTGGAAGCGACACGGACACTCCCCGGCCTGCCTATCTCTTTGAGCGCCGTCGCGTTCGGCGAATGAAAAAGAGACGGAGGGTAGAGACAAAAAAATAAAATAAAACGCGAACCGTCATAAATATTGCTGACTCCCAGAACCCAGCGAGGCCACCGACAGAGGGGCGACACCGTATCGGCTGCACGTCAAAAGGGAAATGGAAAAATTTAATCCGCTTTTTTCTTTCCGCGGATCCAAACCCGAATGGAGAGGGAATAAAACGACCTAAAGTCCAACCTCCAACACCGATGGACGTATAAATAGGCTCGGGATACGTTAATTCAATCTTTTGAATTACGTGGCACCGCTGTAGCCTGCATAAATTCAACATTACGCTAAAAATATATCAGTTGAATCTTTCTTAATATGTATTAAATACGCAAAAAATTAAATTAGATTTGATCCCCTACTAGTTATGTGAACAAAATATATCGTGGAAATCCAGATGAGGAGGTGCAGTTTCTTACGATTTACCGCGCGAATATTTATTTAATTAGATGTTAGAGATCGCCTACAGCGGTTGATACACCTGCTGCCTTAGTTTGCGAGAGTTTACCATCATTCCTCTCTGTAGTCTCTACATTTTCACCCCGCCAACCCCCGGCAATCTACACCTACAAATCTACCGGCAGAACGCTACGGAAGGTGCCGAAAACCGGTCTAGTTTTCGACTAAATCTGAAGTTGTTTGTAAGATCGAATAAATTATTGTGGCTCGGTGCCGGCAGCGAAGTAAGTGAGTGCTGATTTCACAACAATCGAGAAACATGCCCGTTAGCGTGGTCTCGTTGAATGGTCACCGGGGAGGGGTTTGCAACAACTGGTCGTTCCCCTCCTCCCCCCCCCCACCATAACTAGTTACAATAGGCCATTGTCAATTGTAGTTATAATCCCTTGGCCGAAAGCAAATCGGGTTTTAAAACAGGTTCTGGAAACATGCAAAGCCGAGAATACGGTGTCGAGTCATTGAAAAATCTTGAATGGCGTTCAGGTTCTTAGTTCAACTGTTACAATGGGAACGAGGAAAATAAATAGGGCTGCGATACTTCACAGGGGCCTAGTCGGTGGGAGGGTTAAAAGCCGATTTGGTACTGCCGTATAGGAACCTTTATGCTGCTATAATTTATTCTAAACATTACTTTCCTTCCACGTCATTAACAATCAGTGTCTTTAATAAAGGAACGCTTGGCCGATATTACTCATGCATTACTCATTTCGACTTATCTATGCTAGCGGTTTGATTGTTAAACAAAAATTAAACTACCCAAGGACTTATACATTTTATCTTGGTGTTGTTTTATCTTGAAAAAATTTTTCATATTTTTTTCTTGTTCCGCTATATGAGATTATTTCCCGAAGACTCCAGTTAATAAAGATATCCGGCGGATGATGAGTCGCGGAAAATAGAAAGCAAACAAAGTACATACTCTCGAAGTAAGTTAGGGGGACTTCCTCTGCCGAAAGAAAACTTCTCCCTCTCCGAAGGACTGTTCAAATTTGACTTTTCCAACTTGTTTCAGTCCCTCCACGCTTTCGGGCCTTCTCCATGTCTAACAAAACGAGCCCTCGACGCTTATATAACTCGGCTTAATTGGACGATTAAGGAGGAAAATTGCTCGCGCCGCGCCCCGAAAAAGTGTCTCCGGAAATTTGTCTACGAAATGGGCCGACGCTAATCGCGGTAGAAATTCTGGAAAGTGAACCGCGACAGTTGGGGAAAATCATCAATTGCGAGATTACTTCGTGTCGACATCTGGTATTTTCAAGATTATGTTCAAAGACACATTATGCCAAACATAAATCGATATAGTCCCTGACTGTTCGAAGTTTCTATTTTTTACGAGAACGCATAATTATTTCTTAAAATATAAATTGGGGACTTATCATTGACAGATGTATCTCTAACTAGGTCTTGATTTTAGACATTCCATGTTTTTATATCAACATACGCTATCTCTTAATTCTACAGATTCACAACTATCCGATAATAGTCCTAAAATAATCTTAATGGCTTTATTCGTACAATAAACAGTAGGCCGTAAACATCGGCCATTGTCCTTGGGGGAACGGCTGGGCTCGTACCGCCTTGAATTAGGCCAATATTTTTGAGACCTCTCCATGCGTCCTCTCTACCCTTCATGGATGCTCCTGAAGTGAGGCTCTTGAAGACACCGCAGAAGTGTCACCCAGGAGACAATGACCATACTTCTCACTCTCCTCGTTTCCTCGTATAACTGCGCCACACCGCCTCCAGACTGGGGAAAAATATGTGTGAATTCATTAAATAAATAATATATCGTTTAAAATTTCACTTAACTAACTTAAATACACCTTCATTTGGAGCTGTTTAAAACATTTGGAGTATATTATCTAGATACTCAGGAAAATTGAATTTGAATTTTCATTTCTTTTAAAATTTAGGTGAGCCCACCTTTTAATTTTCTCCATTAATATTAATAATTAGTAATAAGAATATTAAAACAGGGGCATATTTGTTCCATTAATATTATTAATTATTTGAAACATCATTTCAGGGAATTGTGTTTGAAGAAACTTCCGATTGTGGTGGTTTTTTCATATATGTTTTATTAAATTCACGTTTATCTACGGTAATTCAGATCTGTGGCTTAATGGTCAGAATTTGGTACGTTATATATGTTAAAGGCATGTTAGTATTTTGTAGAACAACATTTACATAACATTTGGACATTCATTCTCTTCTTCCATTAGTGTAAATATTATAGTAGCTTGTTCAACGTTAGCAAACATTGCCCAATGGAGGTACGATTATTCAACTATATTTGTGTTTATTTACTTATGTGCGTTGATGTTACATTCAAATTTCAATTTTATGTGTACATTCGATTGTACACTTACTTCTCATCTACTATGTATAATAAATTCAAACTGACAATAGAAATTAAATTATTTAATAACTCCATCTTGAAAATTTCCCCTAACTGATCATGATTAAGTAGAATAATCTAGGATAAGGGTAGTCTCAAATGTTCTATATTGTGTAATATTAAATTCAGGGCTTAGTGCTCGTTTAGTCAAAATCCGACCAGAGGTTGAACCCCTAGCATTCTGCCAAATTTCGGGCGACATAATTAGTGATCAAAAGATTTAGCACTTCGCTTTCTTCGTTTGTGTAGAAAAGAGTAATCCTTCGCAAAGGAACCCGATTTCGAAATGAAATAAAACGAAAAGACAGATTCAACAAATTCCACCTCCAATTCGTGTATATTTTTCGTCGGGTCAATTCTAAATCCGCTCTCCGGTGAGCCGAATATCGGTCGCTGGTTGTAAACTAAGGAATGAACGAGCTCGATTGAAATGGAGCGAGAGGAACTCCGGTTGTGCTTTAGTTGTATATGTTTGACTTTTGCGGATTTCCAAATTAAATAAAACCGCGTGTCGGATTGTCGTTCCGTTCCCTCTCCAATTTTTTTCCTGTTTTTTTTTCGTTTTGTCCCGACCCCGCGGGGGGATTTTAAATCAACGGAGGCGAAAAATGTTGAGTAAATCCCGGTTTCTAGAGTTTCTCAACGGGGGCGTATTTCAGTCTGGACTCGGACCAAATAATTCTTCGCCGGCGGCCCCTCCCACGACTGCGACCCCCGCGCGGGTATTCCGATTTGCCCGAGTTATTTAAACGAGGACCTCCCGCCGACCGAATAAATTCCTCTTTTTGGACGGAAAGCTCTTGCACAGCGGTCTCTCTTTTTTTCCGTATAGCCGGCCAACCGGTTGATTTTTATGGAGGGTCATAAGCGTTATTAAACGATTCATTTCAGTGCACATATCGCAACAGAAACAAGTTATAAAACATATAAATCTACCATTACATGTCTATCAAATTAAAAGTGAGTTGTAACCATTCTAGAAATTTGCCAACAGCGTACAACCCCTTTAGGTATTGTATTCAGCAGTATTGTAATGGGTGCATTTTCATTATCATTGTTATTAAAATAGTCCTATGTGATATATCAACATAACATATTTGACGCTTCGTAATTTTAATCAATCTGGTAAAAACGTTACTTGCTAGATGATGTGGTTATTTATTTTTCCGCTTCACAGAAGATTATATTTCACATTCTACCCGCTGTGTATGTAGGTTGTAGGTGAGAATTTTTCTCAGGTTAATTCCGCCTCTCGAGAAGCAAGTGATTTTTATATGAGACTTGACTTATATTAATATACCTGTGCTGTGGAGTACATAATTAAAAATGAAGACCTGATGAAGAATTTGAGAGGGCGCGAGAGCCTTTAGCTTCCTATATACTGAGAATTTTCCTCATTTAATAATGCAGCCATACTGCACGACTTACCCTCCCCAACTATCAGACTAAAAGATGAGCTAGCCGGTCTTAAATAAATGATAAAAACTGGAATTTCATGTATTTTTCGGGGGTAATATTTAGAATTCGAAGCGATTAATTAGCGACATTCATTTCCATAAATTATTAATATTTAAAAGAACATAAAAAAGTTAGTCTTTTAAAAATCTAAACTTTTAATATATTAATATCCGATGTAATGATACAGCTTCAACATCCCACATCACATTTACATATCGTGATAAATTACCATTTAGAGCTCAAACTATGTCATCAGTTTTAAGCCAACGATCTGGGACAAACTCTAAGGCATTGTAGTTTACCCTAGTTATGTCATAACCGGAACTGTCTCTGTATGTATATATATATATATATATATATATATGTATACAAAGAGAAATACATAGGAGGGAGTGAGAGGGGTGAGGCCTCCGTAGATAGTGAGAGCCGTTGCTCACTAATTGGAGTGTGGTAACGCAAATGAGGAGTTGGCCTCCTCCCGCCCTCCCAAAGATATACCAACTGTCGCCTGAAGTTTTGGCAAACTCCAGGCCGCGGTTAGTACAACTACTACCGCTCGGCTAGCGTGTTTCGCTCGGTGAACAAATGAGCTTCGGGGAAATCAATTCCAAGGCGTTTACTTAACGGCGCTTCATTTGTATATCGCAGTTAAACCAATGTCACTAATCGTTTTATCACATTTAAGTGTGTTGAGGACGAGCGTCGGAAGATTTCTTTAATATATTTCCATCAGAGGTCCTGTAATATTAACTTATTTTATTTGGACCATATAGTCGATTAGTAGTTATTATTTTCTTTTCTTATCATTACGTTCTTATAATAAGTAATATTACTACAGATGACTACATACAAATTATACTCCTTTCGAATTATTTAAATTTTTGACTAATCCTTTTATTTATGTAGTGAGTGCATTGGATTGCTAACGCCCGAAGGATTTTCGTATGGGAATCGAGAAATAAGTAAGAGAATAGTAAAATAAATAAGTAGAGACTGTTTTCGAACGAATAATACAGTAACTGAAAGCGTACTTTTTTTCTCGAAAATATATTGAAATCGGTATTTCTGATCAATGGGCTTTTCAGCCGGTGCAATTCTGGATCGGGGTCAGATGTATGAGTCGCGGGGGGAAGAAAACTCGTCGGCCTAATGAAATGCCGGTCTGACAAACGGGAGATAACTGGGTTAATGCGCCTCGAGACGGGGCGTCATCGGTGATCGAAAGGAGCGAGCCGGCGGCAGAGACAAATCTGAGCAATAATGGGATTCGATGCCGTCCCACCCCCACCCAACCCCCCCCCCCAAAAAAAAAAACTGGGAATGACTCGGGGAAAAGAGTGGAAATTCCTTCTATTTTTGTCCCTATCCCCGGGGAAAAGGCTATGACCAAGGGAGTGGTGGGCAGCGGTGGGGGGAGGGGGTGCAATTAGATGAGACAAGCAACTGCAAAAACCGTCCGGGGGGAAACTAATTGAGAATAATGGCGCGACAGTCCCCATCCTTTCTATCTACCCCTCCAGCCTTCCGTTTCGTTCGTTTTAAAATTCATTATTAAAAAAAAGAAAGGGAAATAAAAAACTCCGGGGTGACGGTGGGGGGGTCGGACTTAAAAACGAACTTGAAAACTTTGACGTTTCCCCGCCCATGGCTCTGCCCGGGAGCTTAGCCCAACCTCGAGGCATCAATTATTTTGGAGCCTCCGCTCGTCTCCTCCCTCGTCCCGGATCCTGATGTCCGACCACCGCCGACGTGACATTTTTATGACAACCGACGTCGGAAAATTTAACGAAGTGCGAGGAACGAGAAAAAAAAATGTATTCCTATAACCGCAATTTCTGAACAAAATTACGGCACCTTTGAACCGGTCGCAATTGTCGCGTACCGGGCACTAATTTAAAAAAAAACATTTAATATACAACGATGAATTATAATCAACGGATGCCTCGTTAATTTAAGCTGTTTTAAACGTTTACCCGATATGCCCAAATTATATTTTCATCACATTTCCTTGAATTTGTACCGTTCTCAAAAAAATTGATTATGAAACTTGTGTACAATTAATTGACATTTATCTACAAAAAAGACTCCTTTTATTGTTCCTCGGACAATGTCAACTGATAAAGCTCCACATATCTAGTTTAACATACCTGTTTTGTGGTTCTGCTATAGCAAAAGACCAAACCAGCGAGAGGAGACAGAAACACACGAAATCTACTCTACATATCTGTGCTAAAGTACACGCATACCTATAGACCTTTATTTTAGAATTAATTTCAGCCCGGAAATAATTTTAACGTTTCAACGTGAACGAATTCCTCGTTGCAATGCCAACGATGATGTATTTCGAGCGTAGTAAATTGGGCGACTACGGGTTCTATCGAAATTAATCTCCGGGGGGTCAGACGTCGGCGTCCGAAACATTTGGGAAACGGGAGGCAATAAGCCCCGGGCCCCCGATCAGTATTCAGCCGGGGCCGGCGTATAAACCAGGCCGACGGCCGCAAGTGTCGCACTAAGCGGCGTTTATGCTAATTAATCGGGCCCAGATAGATCGGGCTGAGTGGGCCGAATACAACCGACCGTACAGGGCCCGCGCCCGCCTCCTCCCTCGCTCCTCCCGCAATTCCCGACTGAATGATTGGACGTTGAGGAATCCGCAGAAGTATGTCCCCGTCTCCACCAGGGCTATTACACCGGAGAAACTTATTGAGCCGGCCGACATTTGTGCCTTATCGACGGTTTTATTGTCGACTATCACAATTTGAGGACACATACATATGTTTAAAGTTGGTTCAAGTTTTGTAATACGATTTTGGCGTAGAAAAAATTGAATATGTGAACAATCAATAGCAAACTAATATAATAATACTGTATTTATAACACTTGCTATTTTCGGACTCCATATCTCCCTGGTTTCGTCTTTTGCTAGATCGGTTTTTTGTTAGTAGCTTAGTGAGGCAGTTGTCTACACTCTTGCCGCGGTGAAGAATCGATAAAGCTGGAAACAGAAGAATTGTGGTACATTTCCATTCTGTTCATAATTCTTAGACTCCACCGCGCTTAAATGCATCGGTTTATTCCGCGAATAAATCCTATCAATGTATACTTTGTTTTTCATTGATACAGACAAGTGTTAATCAATAAATCTGGATGAAAGTATAACTCCTCGCCTTGAGATAAGCCTGGGGCCTACGTTTCAGCAAAAATAAATGCGTCCAAACGATTTGATCTTGGTCGCTGTCCAAGTCTTCAAGATTATCGCGTTTGGACGTTAATTGACCGTAAAATCGACAGAAGTCCTACTGGATTTTTGGCGGCAACATTAAAGGAAACGACCGATGCCGCGTACAAAATCGTTTGCTTATTTGTCAATAATGTTCCACATTTCTGTTATGTCAGAAAAATAAATAAAATACGTCTTCCTCGATCCGTTCATGGCCTACCGGCCGCCTTGGACCTTCTAGGACCCCTAAAGATTGAAAAAATTTAAATAAATTAATTAATTTAAATTGGAAAATAAGTAATCATACATAAATAAAACTATTCTCTAAACTAAACATGCCTTTAATTCTTGTAATAGTTGAACGAAGTAAACATCAATTACAAATATAACGCATTTGTTAATGGAGACATTTATTGATCAGTTTATTTGCAGCGACCACTTATAAATTATAAGCGATTCTTTTTGTGCTTTGAAAAGAAGTTAATATAACTCTGACTTTTCGGTACCGTTCTACTCAACAATAATTAAAAAATGGCGGCGGGAGGTTCGGCAGATGGCTTTATAAAATTATATTAGGTCCCTGCTAGCCGGGTAGAGTTCAAAATGAAAATTCGCTGCCAGCGAAAATTGATTTTTCAACTGGGTGGGGTTGATTTCTTTTTTTTTACAGGGAAAAATCTTGAATGGCGCTTTGGGACGGTGATGAGGCGGGCGCGTATTGGATAAATGTAAATTCCTATTTCCTTCTTACACGGGACCAAAAGGAGGGGGGGTGGTAGAGGGAGAGGAGGGGTTCCCTCGGCCGATAAAAGGGTCCGCGACGACGGGGCAGATACGAGGAGGAAAAATATCCCAACATCCCCTCACCCCTCCCGCCGCCAACCCCTTAATGGAAAATATCAAAAACACGATACCCAAATGAAAAGGAGAGTCACCCTTCAAAAGGGGCTCTCTCCCTCGGTCTCGAAATTTCCCTGTGCCTTTTTTTTCCTACAGAATCGATGGGCGAATGATTGATGGCGGGATGGGAATTTCGCGAACTTGTTGCCGACCGTCAGGATGAATTTACCGCGTTAAACCCCCCAGCTCTGACGCGTTGGAGGGGCAGCCCTAAAACGCGTCGACAGTTTAATGAATGAGGATAAACTGTACATGAACCGAGGGGAGAAATATTTCTGTTTAATATTATACAAGCAATAATATAACGAGAGAATCCCCAAAATAAATTTTATTTACATCCTTTTTTTCAGTCAAGTCCCTATCTACGTCACAAGAGTAATACAGTTTCGAGCACTGCATTAAGTATGAAGGACGGGCCAAGAAGGTTTTCTGTCTCTCGGATTCTGTTTCTATTTCCAACGCCTCGTTTCCAAAATACTTTTTACGCACCATTCTGAAGGATTTCGTATTTATCACCCGCATACACGATTTCACTGGTAGTTTTTTCTACCTTTTCTTTTGTTCCCGTTGTGTTTTTATTGGCTGTACGTATAAGGCTACCTATTGTATTTGTACAATATCGAAATTACCGGTTACCGATTTCCACCGCCCTCAGTAGTGCCCCAGTAGCAATTCCCGCCGAACACGCTGTTCGGCTCTATTTCTAGGTCAGAATGTGTAGAAACAGTGCACCCGGTTAATTGGACAGAAAGAACATGTTCCAATTGCAACGGGTGGATGTAGGTTGTGTAGAACAGAAGGTACGGGTAAAGTGGGTTTCGGGGGGTATAGGATAGTTAGGATATGTGGTCATACTTTCATTCCGTAGAAATTAAAATAAATTTCGTATTATAAATATTCGAAGTAATCTTCGAATATTTCTGTCCTCTAATTACCAGATAATATTTTGCAGCATATTTCAATAAGGCAATGTAATAAAGGTAAAGAGCATAAATTAAAAACAGGAATGTTCTGGTAATATCTATGAGTTTGGGATTTAAAACTATGTTAATGAGACTAAAGCTGTTGTTCTTTCTTCCTCTCTCCTTACTGGGAGAACCATTTGAGCCCCTTTATTTAAAAAAAAACATATTGCGGAGCTGCATTTTAATACCGTAAAAGACCTCCGGTTGAGGGGGTAATATGAACATTTCCCAGAAGTGCATTCACGGCAACAGGAAGGAGAAATAAAAGAATTCATACTCACGCTCGGTCTTTATATCGACCTCCGCTTCCTCTTATGTACTCATCTCTAATAAACTGTGAATGTCGAGAGGATTGTATTGAAACGAATAGCGAGCTCAACGCAGTTCAACGGAGATATATTTTCAGCACGGTATACTCTCAAGTAGATAAAATGAGATGAATGAGTTCCACAATACAAAAAAAAATAAGTAACAGAACACTTTCTGTTCACAGATTAATTCTTTACGATTTTGATTGTATGTTGTATCTTAAAAACGCTACTGTGGAGTGTGTTTCCCAAAATTTGAATTATTTTAAATCAACTCATCGAGTAAAATATTGGACGAAATCTTTAAAGCAACAAATATAAAATGAACATAACTCAATATTGCTCTTAAGTCTGCATTTTTCTTGTTAAAGTTAAGGATCAATTTTTATAAAATAAGTCAACTGTTAGTAATGGCTTATTCTGTCAGTGAACACTATAACAATGCAGTGCCAGTGCTGACAGGATGCTAATACAGGATGGTGGGGACGGATCGATGAAGTTTCAAACACTCGCGGCTCCGGAGCTATTAAAATTAATAGTTCCCTTCAAATTTAAAAGTGATTAATTTCGCAGTAACAAAGGCGTATAATCGTAAATCATTATAACGGTTTATGTTTCATTGAAGGAATTGATTACACGCGTATACGGCCGATAATTATGATGTTAATATGGAAATCATTTTGCGAGAACGGGCTGGAACAAGAGTGATTACGTTATAATTCGCAAATTAAAATGAAAAACGGCCCCGCCGTCTGGACGGGGAGTAAACGGGGAATCTTTCAAAATTATGGAGACGTTTATAGGGGAGACCACCTCTAGTGCCGGGATTTAATCGCATTAACGGGAACAAGGCCGGCGGGACAGGTTCAAGTTCAGAGACGCTCCCCCCCCCCCTCCTGCAGTCGAAGAACCGGTTCGCCTCTCACTCTCTCTCTCACTCTCCATTAATGTACTTTACACGCTTGTTCCATTGTAATTTGATAAGCTGGTTGTGACCGGTGTGGCCCCGGTCCATCCGAGTCGACGGTCCGACTACCGCTTATATTCTGCTTCGCGTCTTTTCAGTTATTTTATTTCGTACTCCGAAATCAGTTCTTGACCGGAGCGCACTCGAGGCCCGATATGGAAACGATTTTCTTCCACAACCTCCGAAGTCGCAACACTGTTGTCGCCTCAATTAAACCGAGGCCCGGTCCTTGAGCAGGCGAAATATAATTTGTCCGACGGCCTAAAAGGAATTTTAAATCTTGCGGGAGTTATCATCATTACCCGCCGACCCCCACCTTTCCCCTAATAAACCGGTGAACTCTGAAAAGAAATCTCGCCCCCACTACCCCCATTTCATCTTTGCCAAGTTTGTCCTGGGGATGGGGGGGGCCAAGTTCAAGCGGGTAATGAAAGTTGGCCCTGTGGGTGTGGGTTGGACGGGTGCGGTAAATAGTTGATGTCCCCCTCAAAGTTGAAGTTGGGGGGAATCTTGAGGGGGAGGGGGTGAGGCGTTCCAACTTGGGCCGACCACAGTCCAACTTTACAACTTTCGGCCTAACTGGAATTAACCGCCGACTTGCGGTGCCGTATATATTATATATTATATATATAGATAGATTTATACATAAAGCTTTCCGTCTTCCTGATTAATTTCTGCGATGAATTATTAAAGTTATTGAATTTATGCGGAAGTAGGGGAGGGCGGGATACACGCGTGTAGATAATGCGGTGTAAGGTTCAATTTCTGGCGGCTCCGAGCACTCGACAGGACATAAATTTTAACCTGCACATTCGAGCTCTCGCATGATATTATAAACCGGAAACACTTTCGAGGCATCCATAATTTCTGTACAACATTCCCCAACGCATGTCCTGGGGTCTTATTTAATGCGACGAATATCTAATTAATTAATATGTACTGTATATAAGTACATATAGTACATATACTGTATATAAGTAATATATATTTTTTATTAGTGCCTTATTCCATGATTATATTCGCCGATATTTCGATATGACGTCAAAGGTATAGGACGTCAAAAGGAAAACGTCTAAAACGTTGTGAATTCGATGCCGAAAGTATTGCACGAATCGTGCCAACAAAGGCACTCGATGTTGCGACATTATACCCGGGCCGTCGGATAAGGGATAATTGGAAGGCTGTCAACAAGGCCCGCTAAGGTGAAGCCCGCATATCCATTTATCGACGAGATATTCTCGTCCCATTATTACCAGGCCAATCGTTACAAGAGGCAGAGCCAGTGCTCCGCATTTCGCCCGACTTTCAACTCGACTCGTATGTCATGCAATCCCCCGATTTAAGAACCCGAATTCGAACGAAATATGGTTTCCGGTTGCCCCCCATGTTGTCAATACTGTTTGTTTCTGGGCCCTCGGTTACGATCGCCGACGGTTTCAGAGTGATGAATATCGGCGAAGCTCCGAAGTGATCAGTCAACCTGCCGCTTCGAGAGGCTGCGCTATTTATCTCATTCATTGTTCCCGGATCGCGTAAACGGAACCGGGGTCGGGTATAAATTTTATCCGAGAGGCGACGCGTTTAATTTCTCGCCGGGACGGGCATGTCGGGGTCGGTTAATTCGCGGGGGTGGATGAAAGAGCGGCTGGTGGATGGGGGTCGGTAAGATAGCCGGCCTTCCCCATCTGTTATTCACGGTTGACCGACTGTGCGGATCCCACTTCACTTCACGGATGGGCACAACTGGGTGGAGCTCGCTCTGGTTAACAGACTGCTCCCGTTGTAGTAACCTGAACAAGGGGATATATAGCCCGGAAAGGCCTCTATTAAAGGATATATCGATTCGTCCTCGAAGAACCGAATTTTCTTTCAGCTGAAAATGCGAAAGGAAAGACTGGTCACGAACGGTTAGGAATAAATTGGTTCAGAAGTTGAGGTTAAGTTAGTTATGAACAGGAAGTCGCCGGGCAGTATTGAGAGCGAAACTGTCACAAATGCCAACGAGAAAAGGGAAAAAAATAAATAAACTAAAAAAAAGTCACGAAAGGGCATCAAATGTTTAGATTTAGTGTTTAATTACCTCCCGATACTACCCGAGAAATTGTTTCAGTTTGAGGCTTCACTGCATTTTAAATCAATGCCGTGTTAACTCTATTACCGAATTGTCAAACAGTGCGTACAAATAGGCGCCAGAACAAAGCGCTATAACAGCAATTATAACGAATTATAATTTGCAATTGAACCAGAAAATTGTTCCATCACCGGAGGATCCAACTCTGGGTGCAAAGCGTTTACAACGCTTTACTCAGTGCTGTGCCCAATTTACAATAATATATATTCTACGATTCATTGCTGCAATAATATATCATTTGTGTACCTCTCACATTACAGTGCAATGCGCACCTCGGCGTTGGCGAAAAGTCTAAACCTGTCTAATCTTGGTCTATTTCTTTGGAGAGACATTTCAGAGATGACGCTATATCAGGGGGGGACGATAACAGCGTGGACACTTGGGACCCTCATGCAACACTTCCGTACTTTTCTATGGCTCATAAAGTTGTCCTACCGAAGGAAACTTCGGATGTGAACATATACTTTTATGACTTAAAGACATTATCCCGAGTGTTAAATCTGGCGCTCCGGAAGGAGACTATGGACATATGTTGCAACTTAGCATTGTGAATTGGTGCTAGGCCATTAAAATTTTGGTTCGGTCATTACGCAGTGAAGTAGAGAGATTGTAACAACATACATAAGTATAGCAGAACTTGACCTGTCGGGTGAAAATTATTTTTATAGATATTTATTTATAAATATTTTTTCCTATTTAAGTATATTCATTGTTTCCCCTTTTCGACCAATGAAACCGGCCATAAGCAAAACGTCCCCTCATTGATTAGACACCAGCTGCTAAATATTGTGCCATCTTGTAAGAAATCATTTATATTTTGCATGTACATTGATCGGTTTCAAATTCCAATTATTGTTAGTAGGGTACATTTTTTGTGTGCTTATAATCGTTAGTGTCTGAAAAAACGGTAATACTTCTTTCTATTTAAGCCCCAATTATTAAATGAGGAATAAATTAATTGCGCTTAATTCATGACGTCTATATTACTTATGGGACTATTGTTAAATGTTCAATCAAATCTTTTATCTACTGGATTATGTACAGGAAAGATTATTTTCTTTAATTTACAGCAACAGTCTGAACCGGCTATAAACACTGTGCGCGGATTGTTTCCACCGGTATTGTTCTTCGATATTGAAAGTTAACTGAGTTTACTGCCATTGTCGCAGTACAAACGTGCCCATTTGCCCGATTGCTTCCGAATTGTTATTCGATTTCAAGCCTCCTTGAAGGGGACGATGTGGGGGGGGGTGGGCAATAAAAGGGCCGCTGGCCAAGACTTCTGGGGTCATCCGAGGACGGCCCTCGTCCTCCCCCACTACCCAATTATGACCTTTACGAGTATTAGAAGTAATAAAAGTACATAATTGGGTTAGGCCCGGCGGAAAATCAGACAATCCCTGTTAGAGACTCACCGGGAGGGGGCGGAAAATATCTCTAATGCTTAATTCTCTACAAGTAAAGAAACCAAAGTTGCCCCGTCTCTAATTGGATTCAGGCAATAAATATGGGTATCCACAGAAACATTCTCCGAATTATTAGTAATTAAATAAAAGATATGTAGAAATCTATGCGACCAATTAGAACGTAAGCAAAATTTAAATTACCTCTTAAGAGGGAAAAGGAGTTTAATCCACAAATCAACTAAGGAGAATTTTAGTTTAAATTCTATTTCAACGTCTATAAATTAGCAATATAGTGTAGTTTTCATGTAAATGAGATATAAGGCAAGAAATTTCTAGTGAATGAAAAAAGAAAGGCAAATTTAGGCCAGTGTAACTAATGGAAACTAATTTGAGACTGCTAATTTACTCTAGTACCATGATTTAGAGACTAAATTAACGCAATTTGTATAAAATATTCTAAATACTTAAAGTACTTCTCCGTATGACACATTTCAAATTGGAACTACAATGCGGGTCCTTGTATAAAACAATGAAATTATACACAAATTTAATAGATAAGCAGTTCTGCATCTGCCGGTAATATTCCTTACAGTACTGTTATCATCGCCAAGCATCGACTGGACCGGACGCTTTCCACGTTTGTTCAACGGCGATCAATCGACAGGGTAGAACAATAGGTCGGGGCGGTACCCGGGCGTAAACAGCTTCGCCAACGGCCACCTAGATCTATATATTAAATATCCAGGGACCGCCGGTCGTGTCCATTGTGGCCGCCACCGTCGAGTGTGATTTATGCCGGGCCCTGGGGGTAATTTACCCCCGTTTTACGTATTAATGCCATGGCGGGGGCACCGTGCCAGAATTACAATTTCAGGGGGTCCCGGTCCGCATCCGGTACAACGAGAATACCCTTTTATGCAGCGCGTTTCGCAGGGGCCGTAACCGGAGGGTTCCCCGGGAGATGTGCCAGCGTTGGAGAGGGGCTAGCTCCAAGAAATTTCGCGACGCTTCCGCTTCCCCGGCCTCGGAACGCTGCCGGCCGAACGGTTTTCCCACGAAAGAATTCGGCCTGGAACTAGAATATTTTATGGTATTTTGTCGTGGGAGCATTTTTAGTCCCTATTTAGCTTTGTACGCCGTTTCCGATCTCTCTTATTTTTTTGCTGTTCGGTACTCCGTAGTATACTAAAACGCGACTTGATTCCGGCGTATAAGTTAGTGATAGCCCCCGCGTCCAGGATGAATCCGGTCCATCGAGACAGCAGTCTATCATTGCTGTCTCGAGTGGATCACGAAGTCGATTATGAATAAAATTATGTTCACAATCTCCGAGTATAGAAACGCGAGGGCTCACTTTTATGGGGCAGTGACCCCCCGCCGCGACCAGGACCGTAGATCTGGTCTCCTGGCAGAAATCAATGGAGCCTCCCAGTGCCAACCACAGTGGGACAGAAAGAGAGAGAGAGAGAGAGAGAGAGAGAGGAGGGAGGGAGGGAGGGAGGGAGGGAGGGAGCGCCCTGTCGGAGAGAGGGCGGAGGGATATGTATATAGCGCGGCGGTGTCTGGCTGGGGTCGGTATAGATTACTGTTTGGGGGCCCCGGGGCCATGATAAATGTCCGAGGGGGGGCCGCTATAATTGTGTTTGGCGTTTTCCCGGGGGCAACACCGCCCTCCCTCCGCGCATATATTCGAGCCCTCCCTCATGCATACCGCCCCCGTCTCCCTCCGCAAGCCCTCCGGCCTCCGAAACAAAACTGGAATAACATTACACTAGGTTTCGGGTTACCGCCTAGTACGGTTACGGAGCCGCTTTTAAAATCTCTGCCGTTTTAAAATATGAAATTCCGAGTTCCACATAACATTTGAATACGAACGCCAAGGTCCGTGAGGCGAGGCCGATATCATATAGCAAAAATATCCTACCTGACTCCACTTCCAGTTAGGGTGATACCAACCTCTAGCTACTTGGCTTCCTCCCACTCATCATTCTCGCAAATGAGTATTTCATCTTACTATTTATTCAAAATTCCTGTTGGAATCCTGGTGGATTCTGTCCTATCATTACATTGTAACCGTCAGTTGCTTGAACAAAAGAAATTGATTAAGAGTAGAAATAGAAAAAATCGTGATGAAGTTATTAATAATTAATACATAAAACTGTATAAATGAGACCGATCATTTATGTCCTGAATAATTCGCATTACCTAATTGCCTTTGAAACTAGTTTTGTGAATGAAGGAGTACTGGAATAGGGAGGAGCCGAGCGGGCCCATCCAAATGAGGAACGGTTAATGTCCTCACTGCGATACTTTAAATTATCCCAAAGTCCCTTCAGTCCTCCCTCTTTGTTTCGAGTTCAACAAGTGTGCAAAAAGAATCACTCGCGGATCCGCCCACAAAAACGGACCTCTCTCTTCGTCGTCGAAAGGCGGCCTTTTTACTGTTTCGGCCAGACCTCGAGAACAGACTTCTTATAAATTCCCTCGCCCAATCGATTTACCTCTCTGCTATTCCATACATTTTTATTTCGGCGATTTCTTCTCCAAGGGAGGATCGAGGTCTTTCGAAAAAAACACCGCGCGATATAGTCCTCCCCGTAGTCATCAGAGCGGTGGTTTAATAATACTATTATTATTTATAAATTAATTGGTTGAAATGATTTATGTAATAGCCTTAAGAGTTTAGTTAGTTTCCCCCATTATCATATGTCATATTTTATAAGTACTTGTTTTGAGTGGTTTTAAGTAGTACGTATTTTAAATCATGAAGCAATATATGATAGTGTTCGTATGTTCCCTTATATGTTATGGCAATGATATCACCATTTATGTGAAATTTTAAATCTGGGGATAAGACCGAGGAATGGCGAGAACATTAAACCTTGAACTAGTCAAAGATTTGAAACTTTATGATGGGTAGACAAACGATTCGTTTTATATTGTAGATAAAATTAATTTAACGTAGATTGCATCGATGTTTTCCACTTTTATGGGCTGGTAAGCGGGGCAAAAGAGGCCGTCCGGATCGGCTACGGGCAAAAGTGATTCGGAGCGACTGAAACGAATTTAGAAAATTCGTTAGGGGCTAGTAAAATTTAACAAGGGCACCGCCCAAGAGCAAACGAATCGGCGGCGGCTGGCGGTAGACACAAATACTAAACTTATACGAGAGGCTGAATATAAAAAGGAAAATTGATTTTACTAGCGGCCTCCGGCGGGCTTTTACGAGGGCGTCGCCGCGCGCTCTGTTTTAGGGCCGAAAAAAAAAATTAGTCCAACTCCCGTTAAAAGGAATGCGCCGGTCTCCTCGTCCCTCTTCCTTCTCTCTTGTTAGACGAATCGGTCCCTACTGGGTTCAGTTTTACGCTCCTCCTAAACCCCGTTCTTTTTGCACACCGAGCAGTTTTAAATTGTGCCTGCCTTCGGTGAGGAAGCGAGTCAGATTACGAACAATTCATAATATTCGAGTATGATCATTTTAGGCTACTGAAATGGTATTAGGTAATATTCTGGGGCCCAATAGAGTGTGATATTCTTACCGGATATACATGTTTCTCTAGCATTAGGGCCAAATCAGCTCGTGGAGGGCTGATGATAAGAGTTAGATATAATTCTATATTTAACACTCTCAGATGAATGTTTTGCGGGTCGAGTGGACAAATAGTTGTATCATGTCGAGGAGTTGTACCGCAGAAGAGGAAGCAGAATGAAAAAGAAGGAAGACGAGAATTGAGCCCAGATCCTTTCCGATTTTCTGGTTGGATAGAGGGTATATCCATTCTTGGAATCTCTTTGACGAAGTTATCTCTTCACAAATATTGTTAATTCACAAAACGGCTATATATAGGAACGCATAATCCCTTCATAATACATTTATCTCGAGTGCGTTAGGTTGCTCAAAGGGAAAGTTAGTTATATACATTAGACAAGGATTAGAGGATCGGGATTTTGTAAAATTTCGCCCCGTTTTTCTTTATAATCTGGCTTGCAGTGGAAATGTACTGTGGTGATTGTGTGGAATCATCAATACATTTACAACAAACGTCTTGAGAGAGTTGTGTTCAGCTGTTGGCGATGTTCAAGAATCGCGTAAGCGTCGCTCCGCCGGAACGGAAACGCGTTCGAGCGCCATCTTGTTACTGGCCGTAACTATGGCAACTCCGCGGAACTTCATTCAGCCAGTAATGTACACCTTGGGCAACTAGTTCCGGGACTGTAGGGGATAGCGATCCACTTAGTCATTTGAACGCTATCCGGAGTAATAATTAGGCTGACTGGTTGGTTTAAAAGGAGTGCAGGTATATCGTGCAAAAAATTATTAGGAAATTAACAGAAAGAAATATCTAGGATATATACAGAAAAATACTTTTCCAACTAATTCGTTCACTCCTATGACAACTATTTAAATCCCACTAATCAAAAACGGCAAAGAGGCGGACGAAAAGTAGTAAATGAGAGAAATTTGAACATAAACGTGGTGTATATAACGTTCTTTTTTGAGGTTTCTGTTATTAGTTCAAGAATATCGGCGTTAATTTTTTTTCGCTTACAATCGTCAAAAGGTAGTTTATATCCATCGTATGACCGGAGAAAATTTATTCCCACATAGTACCTTCGGAACAACATTGTTTAGCACCAATTTGTTTGTTGCCTTTGGTGACTTCCTGGTATGTTAATCGGGATTTCATCAACATATTCCGAATGTTTGCATATACTTTGTCCGGAGTTCTTTTGTCACGATCTTATTCACTGGTTACTAGTCCCCAGCGGAGGTAAAAATAGTTAATACCCTAGGTTTATGCTGATAAGCGTACTGTGTACTTCATCGCCGGCAGGAGAAGCTTACCTCGTATATTGTATATTTTACCGAGTCTCGTTAAGACTGTACCGCCCTCGAGGACGAGGACACAGGTTTATGCGGGGACATCCAATAAGCATTAAGTTTCTATTACGTGGGCCCGGACTCGGCGGGTAGAAGAAACGATCGTAAAACCTCCCTCCCCCCAACGCCCCCCCCCGCTTTTCCAGGTCGTCGCACTAAATCTTACTTATGGAAGCCGAATGAGGACACTGGCGAACGGCATAATCGTTGTACGGAGGGCTGTTAAATCGGTACGGTGGGGCTCGCGTGCTACCCCCAAATCCCCAATTACATTATGAACAAGTTTATTGCCGCGTCCGCGCTATTTAGATTCTCGGCGGTGCAGTATCCCTCGACAAAATGGCCGACGTCAATCATTTGTGACCGGTGGGATAGGAAGTAATTATTATTGTCATTCCCACGAACTTCCGTCTCCGCTCCCGATTCGTGTCTGGCCCTCTTCCCCTTTGATATCTTCCATTGAAGATGGCGAGAGCTTAAATTAATTTCTCTATCAAGCCTTCTGTATGTTCACAGGGAATGCCGAAGTTACTCGCGATTGAGGTCAGGCATGTCTTAGGCATTAAAGCGGGCACAGCCTTCAGGCATCGACCATTATTAGCGTATTTGGAAGTCGACGTGGTTTCGGCTTTCTCCGTCTTTGGTATTATTCCTTCGGGTATGCCGCTCGTTTTCGCGTTACAGTGCCAATCTTTACAGGGTACTTCCTGTCTTCAACTGACAGGCTTAAATACGTGGGTTTATTAATAAAAATTCCACAAGTGATTCGTATTATACCGTCAGTACGAATTTTCGTTTGATATATGCTGTCGTCAGAATTAAATAAATGTTTGGAAAAGTGTATAATATTTTGGAGACTATTTGTGAATAGATCAATGGGGTCTAGAGTCTAGAGCCGGTCAGGGACACGCCCCGCAATCCCGTCGGGGGGCGGTGGAGGGTGGAGGGAACTGGAGTTGCAAATTGAATTCGAAACGGGAGTCCTGGACTATTGAGGCCATCCCATTGATAAGACTCCCCTGCCTCCCTCCTTCCCTCCCATCCTACATCCACTCCGAAGGCAGAGCAGAGTTTCTGCCGGTGCGGCCCTCAAAGCCCTGTGCCCCTCTCGCTCTCCACCTCGGCTCCTCCCGGTGTTAACTGCTCCCTCCACCTATACCGTTACCCAGATTTCTCTCCTGAATATCCGCCCTTTCAGTAGCACCTCAGTTAAGGGCCCCTGTATAATTCTTTACTAGTATATCGCCCCCGCCCCACCCCCGGCCATAGCTCCCACCACCGTCCCATTTCCCCCTATATTACTTCTCCCGGCGCTTCAATCTCTCTTCTGCCGCCAATAGCCTGGGACGACGCCATACTGCTCCGACGGCTGTTACACTGCCACTATACTTTGTCATATTTGCCGGCTTCTTTTATTATTACGGCAATTTTTTTGGACCTTATAAAACCTGACAAACAACGAAGTTAAACAAAGTTAAATATGCCAGACGGTCGGGACAAAAACGAAAGCTGGCTAACACTGCGCCATGCATCAAATATCATTACGCTCCAAACCCTCACCGTATATATCTTAAAATAAAGTGTACAATACGGAGCGAATACATGCCGTAAAAGATGTATGAAGCGAATATACAGCCCGTCGACGTGACTAGGCGAGTTTTCCGCCGTGGACGCCGTAGAGAGAAATGATTAATATCGCCTTCGGAGAGTAGGCGACCCCGAGGTGATCTCGTTCGAAATTGCGCGGAGAAAGATGTTAAAAATGGCGCGGTTCCTTCATTGGAGGCAATATTGCCAGCGGTGGAGCCCCCGCCGACAACTTCAGCTCCGGCTTCAATCAAGACCGACCCCACTTTCCTTCCTCACTCGCTGTTCCGCTTTTTCCATCTCGGCTAATTCCCCCCCCCCTTAAATATTACAAGGCGACCTCAATAATTACGCGTTATTGAAATGCGAGTAGTTCGATCACATCGCGGTACGGCTTTGAATATTGTTTTTTCACGGAGGTAAAAAAGCATTCGTCGTCTTAGGTCTTTCCGCGGCATAAACCAATAAAATATTAATGACAGCTCCGGAAGCATTTTTTAATTTTTATACAAACATTTGAATGCGCACAATTGGATGCACACAAATGAAAAGTCGATGGATGTAGAAATGTTTCAAACATCAAATAAAGAAGTAATAAGTAAGTATTTTACAGTATAGTTCACATTAAGGCAGAAAAAGACCATGGCATACTAAACGTCGCCGGTTCTGAATTAGCCCACACGAGAGAGAGTTGTCTGCAGGCCCGAAACTGTTTCCACTCGATATCGGGTTGGGAAGACCCTGTTTTTGTACCGGCCTAAAATAAAACTCTGTGTTAATATTTTCCCATTTCGCCGTGTCGAATAAAAGACGGCTTATCGGGGAAATCGTCGGCCGGTTCCGGTTTAGGCCTTGCGCCCGAGGGTTGTGACAAAAGGGAGTCGGGGAGAACGAGCGTTGACGGTTTAGTATTGTCAGCGCCGCGTTACAAAAGCTCGCGCTTGATGAGTTGCGGAGGGGGTCTGATAGGACGCTAGTCCGCTCCCAGCGAAGGGAGAGATTAAGAGCGATGGTATTAATATAGAAATAGTTGGACAAAAGTATGTAATTTCGGATGGGAGTGGCGGCGTGGTGGGGTGGTTTGGGGGCTTGGGGTGGTGTTGTGCGTGTGTGCGTGTCTGGGGCGGCGTTATTGATCTGTGCTCGGGGATGAGGGTTGTTGGGAGGCGGCGGGAGTCGAGAGCGGGGGGCGGCAGGGGCCGAGACGTAGAGGGATGCTGTAAGCTCGTGCCCCCCAACCCCAACCCCTCGGGCTCCCTAATGCTCCAGATATTTAATTACACTCCGATAATAAATACTAGCCGGGCGTTGGCCGTCTTTCCGAGCCCACCGCTCGCCTCGAACTCTTCTAATAAATTCGGCCAAACCGCTCGTATAACGAAACCGATAAAACTTTAACGACGCGACGATAATGTCGTAAATGTTTTGACACGCTTACAACTCTTATGACCGTCAAATTTGGATATAAAAGGTGTAAGACGAGCGTATACAAGCCACAGATCTTAAAAGACATTTTTACAAATAAAAAAGGTCACAGCGTCCTCAGTATGGTTAAATTATTCTTATAATATTCGGATTACAGCATGTACATTAGGAAGATTCCCCCGCTATTATCAGCTGTTACGACTTCCGATTTTGAATACAAACTGCGAGTGGCAATAACATCATTTACTTTTAAAAGCTGTAGCTGATTATAAGTTAAACATTTTGTAAGACACCGTGTTTTAGGGGCCGGGATAGGGGGGAAGAAAACAAATTAACCCTGTATCCGTTAAAAGGAATAGCGGAGAGGCCGGAGAGGCTTTCTTCTCGTTAGAAGAATCGGCCCCGCCCGTCCCCAACCCCTCTTCTGTATTTCGTTTTACGCCCCTCCTAAACCCGGATGATTTGCCCATCGAGAAGTTTTACACTGCGTCGGCCGCCAGTAAAATTCGAGCGTAAATTTATCTACGAGTACGAGACATTTGCCAGCCAATTGGGGGAGGAGGGATTGTATTACTTTCACCTAATATCTAGTAGGGTCTCATATTCACATGACCCTCGTACTGGTCTGAATATGATCCCCATAGAGAAATGTAAGAAATAGAGATGTATCCAGTTTCTCTTAAATATTTGATCGTTAACAGACCTAGTGAAGAACTGAATTTTTTGACACTGCCTTCGAAACTGCCCTGTACTTTGGACAAAATTACAGGGCTGGGCAGTAAGATAAAAAGAGCCTGTGCTCAATTCTTAATATCGCATTTAATCTTGTAATTCCGTCCGGAGGATTTTCCTTCTTTTTTTTAATGGACAATTCGGACGTAAGATAGTTCCATGGATCGTGGAAGATGTGGGGGAACTCCAGTTGCGGGCTCAGGCATTTAATTAAAGGAGATGACTCGGCCTTATACCGCGGAGCACACTTCCCTCCCTCCCTCCTCCCCGACCCGCTCCCATTAAAGATTATATCTCCCATTTGCCTCTTCCTAATAGCCGAACTCGGCCGCGGTCGTCCGTCAGTTTTACAACTGAAGTCGGCGGCGAATAAAGAAGAGAGTCGACCCACTCCGGTTATTATATTCAAGATGGAGGCCGGAAAAACGCATCAAATAACATAAAAATTATTTGTACTATCGAATTTAATCCGAGTTGCGTCCAATTAGGAATAAAAGATTTAAGTCCCTGGATGTTATTTCCATTATTAGAACTTGGTAGTTGTGGCACACATTAGGAATCAGGCAACGCTGGCTTAGTATTTGCAGCGCCGTACTTTAGAAGGCCAATTCCTGGAAATGTGCCCATGCACTACATAATTAATACATTCCCTATTCTGTTTTAAATTATGTTATATTGGTTTAAGATATTATAATTTAACGAAATCAAAGCTTTCAGGAAAATTCCTAATTTTATTATCTGGCCATCATGCCCGGCCTTGCACGAAATATAGTCATTATGCATTTGCATAACCGATTCTACGACGATTAATGCTGAAACGAAAATATAGTTCCATTAGTTGAGGGTAATTGAATTATAACGGGGTGATAGGGCGCTGGGACCAGAAGACAAGTGTCCCTTTAAGGCCCTAGCGCGGGGAATGGTCCGACCCTAAATGTTTCCCCTCTGAAGAATACCCTCATATATATATATATATATATATATATATATATATATATATATATATAGTTATGTAACAGACCGGAGATGATCGCGTGACAAACGACACAGGGCGGTGCGCTGTCTAACTTCCATAAAAAAAAGGTTAACAATAAACTGTTCGAATCACGTAAGGAACAGAAAGTAGATGAGTGTGACTAGTATTTGAAATATAACGGTTTCCCAAGCTTTAAAACATTATCACGAAAGTTTAATATCAGTTTTCTTGTTACGCGAATGAAGAAGATTTGTCCTTTTCCTATACATTACTTCAGAAACTTAAACCTTTTCGGAAATTAAACTTCCGATCCAGGTTCGGATGCCTGCAATGAATTGAAAATCTGGCAACATTTATATATTTTAGTATAGAATCTCATATTTTAGAATATCGCTCAGTAGGTTTCTCCAGCAGGTTATTATTTGTGAGGCGTAATCCAGTCCGACCGTAATCCAGTCGGAGATTCACCAGACAGCCACAAATTGTGTTCTCCAGGACACAATTTCATACATCGGTGTAATGATTCAAACTTACAAGTAGTAAGAGAAACTAACTAGCGGCAGGACGACTTCTAGACCCATATTATTAAATTTTTATTTATTAAAAAGTACTTCACGAATTATCAGTCTAGATCTGTTACGATTATTATTATTGAAATGTTATAACATTAATGATAAATTAAAGTGTCACTACAAAAAATATCGTCTAAATTGACCCTAATTTTTGAATTTTTCGAATGTGGTTTTCTAATTTTTAGCCTGGAATGTTGTATTTGTGATAGGGGGCGCGAGGCGGGACCGGGTGTAGACCACGTGACCCGGCCAGGCCCCAATTCATAAATTGGGGAGGATTGC
The DNA here is from genome assembly GCA_019843655.1 of Lethocerus indicus. Classification (NCBI taxonomy): domain Eukaryota; kingdom Metazoa; phylum Arthropoda; class Insecta; order Hemiptera; family Belostomatidae; genus Lethocerus; species Lethocerus indicus. The sequence continues at coordinate 17,630,098 of JACDQD010000008.1, forward strand.
CGGATCGCGTTTTAAGGGCGCAATAAAAGGGAGAATCGATAGAGTAGGAGGGTGTAGCGGGGGCGGGAGGGGCGGCGACGGGCGAGTACGCGTACGCGAGACTCGGGGGCGGCACTCGGGTGGAGGGATGTGAATGGAGGTCTGGCAACGTCGGAGGGGGCGCGGGACGCCCTCTATCGACCGGCGGGGGCGGGCGGGGGCAGGCGGGGGCGGTGGCTGTGGCGGCCCGCCCGGCCCCCAGGCCATTGACTCCACCTTGAACCGACGCCAAATTCAGGGCCAGCCAGCCGGAGGCCCTGCCCGGGCCACCGCCGCCCCGCTCTATTGATATTGCCAACCTGGCCAGCACCCGCCCCGCTCCAAATCCCACCGACGCCCCGCCCCACTATCGATTCTGCAGCCCCTCCTGCCGCCCCACAACGGAAGTGCGGCTCGGACTTGATCTGGGCTGGCATCCGGTGACTCCTCTCCCGGCCGCCTCCCCGGCCTACCCGGCCATTACGGAAGACGGAGATCGTCCGTTAAGGAAGCTTACTATAACCTCCCATTCCAAATGACCAGTTCGGCAATACATAAATTGCTAAAAGAAGTTGGTAGATGTGCTAATTCTTCGTTTGGCGCTGTATAAGATGAGGTCGGCAGAAGAAAAAACAAGATTTCTTCTCTGATCCCAATTTTCTCTCATCTTTCTGAGGCGGCAAATTTATTCGTGAGATTTTTCGAGTATACCTTACGTAAAAAAGTTATTACGGAGACAATGTAAGTGAAAAGGAACGTAAGATGATGATTATAGAAAAAGACGACAATGTTGGAAAAAGAAAATGACTTTTCTTTTATACGATGTTCCTTCATTATTATGAAAATGAATAGAAAGAATAGCGAGGGTGGAGGCCGCCGGTTGAATTCCCTCTAGTATTATATATAATGTTCATTTTTAATACTCGTATGATTTCCTCCCTCGTCTCTTTTGTTTGGGTATATAATAAACCGGTTTTTACTTTTCGTCATCGCCAGTAGTATTCTGTTAATAGTAAACTAGTCCAACTAATTTTTGTCACGTGCAGAAAACATCGTGTGTAATAAAAAATTACACTACACAATAATAGATTTCCGCTCAAGAATTTTACATTTTATTTTACGTTTTACGATTTATCATCGTATTGCGGTATTAATCGTATTGCAATCATTATACATTCAAACACTAAATTAATGCGAGTTATGATTAAGAATATTATACATGAAATATAACTTATATAATTTTTGGAATTATGTATTGAATGTCCATAATTTACTTATATGAATACAATTATTTTAACTTTTAAATGTATGTAATAATGAGTAAATTTATAAACAACCAATCTTTCCTCGAACGCATAAGACAAGTAATTAAACGGATGCCCTCCATTTCATAAATGATCTTTCTCCTCCAGTTTAGCATCTTCGAAGTCGGCGGAAGATTGATGACTCAGTAATTTACTATTTAATAGCGTCGCGGTAGGAACTTTAGCGAAACTTGGCAGCCGATACTAGCTCTAGTTTCGGGCATTTAAGTACTTGGGACTTGTGTCGCGCCACCTTATCGCCGCCGCTCCGTTAATTATATCGTAAAGATATATTAATTAATGAGTAGGCAATATCTATTGAAATTGCAAAAATATAACCAACATAAAAGTTCTTCGCAAAATATTCGCACAATCGTAAGCCAATGTTTAAAACAAGTTTCAGAACACGGATATATAAATGAAAACACTCTCATATAAATGACAACTCTCAAAACAACATGAGTAATTAATATAAAGGCATATGAAAGGAAAATATTAATGAATGAAATGTACCTTTAAAAAAAATCATTCTGACCTCAAACCTTAATTAACGTTGTAACTTATATATAATTCAGATTCATAAAAAACGGTTATTTTATTTCTCAGTAAATGTTGGGAGCATACTCCCAAATATTATTTGGCATCGGAGCTTCTCCGGGTTGTGTAGCCACTTGAGTTAAATCAGTTTCCCTAGTAACAATAGAACCGCGTTTAAGGACTCCAAATTGGATTAGGTTTACGCTAACCGGGCACTTGGGGTTGTCGCTAGGCAACCTTTGCCTCGTCGGCCATGTATAAGTCTACTGTCACTAGATCGGTTCGAGCCGCCCGACCGAGAACCTTCCCGAAGGAACCCACAACCCCCTCCTCCCGATCTACTAACCCACCGAGAGTCGGTTTCAGTTTCGGATTAGTTAGCGGTCTCAGACCAACTTCTGATTTAATTATTTATTGAGGGTCGCGAGCCCGGTTTTGTGTTTTGGTTAACTTTGGGGTGAGGGGAGGAGGAGTTCCGCTTCGTCAACAAAGATCATTGGGGCAAACTGGGAACAATTTTGTAATTCACAAACCGAAAAATCCGAGAAACTTCCGAAAAACGGTCATGAAATAATTACTTTCTGTCAATTAATATTATTGTAATATCAGTAGAAACTGAAGTAATGGAATAAGCATTACAACTTAATATCTGCAGATTTATAAAGTCCCTTTTAACAGCCGTAACTAAAGATTATATATATATATATATATATATATATATATATATATATATATATATATATATATATATATACAGTGATAAGTACCAATATTTTCTAGAATAAATTCTCAGCATAACCTTTAATAGAAAAATAAATGCTATTAACACTATATATATCGTTATTGATTCAAAATATAATAGGTCTTGAATTTCTTTGAAATGTATAAAGGAACAGTTCATAATGCTGACATACAAAATATAGGAAACATATAAACAACCTTGTACAGGTATTTTAAATCGTCGAAGATGCTTTCCGTGTAGATATTTTGGTTCAAACGTAGCTCTCAAACGTAGTCTGCTGCACTCTAAATCAGGCAGCGTTGGTCAAGATATTTAATTTAGGTTCTACACAATCGGTACTCAATTAAATTTCAGCGCAGTAATCGATTATTAGAATAACCATTGTGTTATCGACACAATTGTATAACAAAATTAGCGAGTTAAAATAAGATCGAAAGTGTTATTATTACATCTCACGTACTGAGGTATCTGGAATTGTAAATATTAGATTGTTTGTTGTATTATTTTATTCCTTGTTATATTACTATTCCTATATATGCGTGTGTATGATACTAGCAAATGAAATTATATTCTTCCGTAATCTATTCGTCGGTTTATTCTGACCCAGTTACAATGGGGGCGGGGACGCGGGGCCGTAAGGGAAATCGTGAAATATTTCACCGTCTGCCAGACGGCCATAATCCTATATCGTGGCCGACAGTGGTGGTGACTCCTCCGGGGTCGCTGCCGCCCCCCTCCCCCCCGGCAAGAGAGATACGGTAACGGTCTCCCTCCGCTCCCTCTCTCTCTCACCAGGAGTTATAAAAGTCCGCGCTGAGATACGGTGCCGCCCCCAACGTCGGTGGCGCGCATAAAATTTGGGCGTAAAAACCCCCCCCCGGCCCTTAACGTATCCGCCCCACCTGAATGGCCCCAACCTTTGTCGCTATGGACAAGACTCGCATTGGATGCTGATGTCGGGTTTTGTTTTTTGGCCCGCCTATTTTAAATGCGAATGAAGTCGAATTTAAGTATCCATTAAGTTCTAATCGATGAACTTGAGATTTGTTGGCTCCAGTCGCGAAAAAAGGGGAAAAATCATTCAGACCGCTAGCGGGAATACAGCTGAAACAGCAATTCTGAGTATTGAATTAGGCATCGCCGGGTTATCTAATATGATTAAGAATAATTTAGAAAAATATAGCATATACTTGTAGAAATACTGATTATTGTACTTGGTTGGAAGGAGAGGTTCAAGGAATTTTTCTAACACTAAATGGCTCCAGCTTCACAACGGCAATAAACACAAGTGAGCGGAAATGCATAACTCTGGATTTGGGGTGAACTAGCGGGCACTACGATAATTTTTTTGACCTGCCGAAAATTGAATTTTCTCAATTAATCTATTTTATAATTAGCAAGTATCATGAGAAGGGCCTTATCATGAGTAAAGTTGCTAAGTAATATGGAAACGCTGGATATATTTTTGACGGTAATGGCAGTCATTAGCAGAACCGTGCTCCCGCTTACATTCAAAGGGATTCTTATTAAATGGATTTTACTGTTTCTGCTCCCCCTATCATTTATATTTTATACCCTGAATTCCAATCGTCGGATCGAGATAATTGTTTTTTCAAATTCAGGGGACGGAAGATTCCGCAGCAGGGGTTAAGAGTGTATTGGAGAGGGCGCATTGGTGCGGTCTAATTGCGGGCGGGGTCGGTTGATGGTGCGGAGCCGGTAGGGTCGGCGGTGGTATCGATTGGGCGGTGAGCCGGGTGGAGGCCGGTTAGGAAGTGCGCGCCCGGCCTCCCCCACGCCGGCTACACCGCCCACCTGGGCCAAACCCAGTGCGCAGTCGCACAACACGCGCCCACACTATATTTCAAACTCTAAAACTTCCCCCTTGCTTAAACGCTCGCCTACCGCCCCCACCCACCCACGCTCTCACCCCTCCCCTCCCCATCCCTCGCCCCGGGCAGATTTATACTCGGGCCACTCCCGAATGGAAAACTGGAAAAAGGGACGCCGGTGTAAAACTCTGGAATTTAAACCCGGTCTCTGCGAATCCGAAAAAAAATTCTACTTTCCGATTCGGAATAACCCATTTTCTAAAATGTACCGCTCCTATATATATCCGCATGGAAATTTTACCCAACGATCTACGTATGGCCGGGGGCGTAATCATTTCCACAGGCGGACCGATGCGTATATTAATATGCCGAATCATTATAATTTTTATTTGCAAATTACTGAAATTAGCGTTTAGCGTTAGCATTTAGGAGGCGATATAGTTTATTACTTCAAATAAATTACGGACTCCATTTCCGTGGTTTAGTCAAGGCGTATAGAGAACATATACCGTGATGGAATGGTATCATCAATCAATCCCCCCCCCACAACATCAGATTTACGACCTGTACTTATACTAGCTATAGAATTACGTTTATGCCACGTCATGCGTGAATCGTTTTCAGCGTATTATACAAGATATATTGACAGTTTATTGACACTTTTAGGAATCAGGACCAAGCACTAAATCCGAAGTAGTCGTGTTTAGGCGTATGCATATATTTAGGCTATCGCATTGTATACGTACGCGTCAATAATTATACATTGTAAATTACAATAATATAGAGACTTAGCCTTTTACAAAGTTCAAATTAGATTTTCTCACTTAGCCCGAAAGACATTTACACTGGTCTATTCCCGAATTGGAAAGCGGACAGCTTAACACCGACTGTCGGAGTTAAAAGCTCAGAACTTTAGTAATCAGAGTAACCCCATTTTCGAATCTATAAACCCACACAATGCAGTTCCCGCGATATTTTCACGTAATCAAATAGGATATTTGCACTGGTTTTATAATGCTATATAATCTACCTTTAATTAATTATTTGCTAATTACTTTACCTTTTAGTAATTAGCTTTAGTGAATAGTCTCTTCGGAAATTTCTACATCCGATTGCACATAATCTAATCCCAGTAGTCGCGAATTGATTTTTACCAACAACAGAATTTTATTATAATCGCTACTTCTTTTTTGTAAAGAATACTGAGAAGAATGATGCCTCATTCTAATCCTTCTTTACATTTTATAAAATTTGTATCAAATTTCGGGATTTCGGACAAGAGGCATTCGCATTGTGCATACTGCAGGGGCAGTTTTGGGGCGGAGCCGTTTCTACCTGTAGTCGGTGCGGACCGATAGCCATCTTAATCCCCGGGTCTCGTGACGACCTTCTACTTGTGCCGCATTGGCGAACAATGCCTAGTAAATGAGACCTCTAAAGTGGAAATCGGAGTGCCGAGCGGCCATGAATTGGACCGCCAGCGTCACGTAGGCCTCCCAACTAATTCAATGCCTTATATATAGATTAACACATTTCAGATCGTCATTTCTAACCGTTTACACTTGTGCGACGGATTTGCGCCTAAAAAATTATGGAAGGTGTACTTAAATTTAGGTCACGAATTAGGGCCATCGTCATTTCTTCCAAACGTCCAACACAAGCAGGCCTAGTGCAAAATTTGCAGACAGACATGAAACTTTGCCGTGAGCGTGTCTCAATCCTACGAATCTCTATTTTTCAATCAAATTTCCAATTGAACACCAGAGTGGATCCTCAATAATGGTTCTTATTCACTAGTCTTCTTCGAGAAGTCTTCCTGAATAATCCAACTGATTACGTACGAGGCCCAACGTTAACGGTAAACCTTCATTGTCGTCTACTATATCTAGAAACATTAACTCCAAAAACATTTTATTTCTAATTTATTGATACTCCGAACAATTGGATAACCGAAGATGTACTGATTTATTGTAATTCGAAGTATCATAACCGTTCAACTATTCTTCAAGCGTTACAATTAATATTACAAATTAGTACAGAATGGTGCCGAAATGCCGGTTATAAGCGAGCTATCCTCTTGATTATAATACGAATTATAAGTGCATTAGTTGGAGCGTTAAATAGTCACGAGAGACATTTCATTTGGCGGAGGCAGGGCGGTTTCGGGCGGTCTCCGTTCGTATAATGAGACCGAATGCCCACAATTGGTTTAATTAATTGGAACATTTAGTCGAAATGCTCCCGCCGGAGTGCTACAAACCCGGATAAACCCCCGGACCACGCGGCCATAAAGAACGCCAGGAATTTCAATTTAAAACTGCCAATTGTTCCAATTATCTTTAATCGGCTCGGCTGTCGGCAACATATTAATCCCGACGGTTCGATTCGGCATCGGTGACATTAATGCGGTTCCACTGAACCAAATGGTGCTCAAACTCAATTTAAAAAGAAGTAATTCATTTTGCAGTAAATATTAATTGAGGTTTTTAAATTACATTTCGTTCTTTATTTTCTTGGACGCGGCTTTGACATCTAGATTAAAAACGACATCAATGTCGACCGAGTCTGTAGTCATCAGGACATATTTTTTTAATGATTATTAGGTGAATATATTTTTGGCAGTGGGTATATAAAGAAGTCCCCCGATCTATTGCTAAAAATTCAAGCACTATTGGCACGAAAAATTTACTGATTATTTAAATCTTAATATATTTAGGCAGGTAGGATAGACACGAAAGCATACTTATGTTGATATTTCTTGAAAAAATACGAAATTCTATCCCCTTGCTCATGTTTCCAACTTGTTCATGTCTCCTCCCTCGCTACTAATCTGACCTAGGGGTTACAACCAACTCGCTCTCTTACTCTCCTCTCTAATTGAGATCCGGCTCATTCGCTGTGAGTGTGAAACACTGTTCGTCATAGGCAAAACACCTTACGGACGGGCACGCTACGCTTCATGCGAGCGCGTGAATGAGCCTAATTTCGTAACATGATTAGAATTAAAGTGAGTGCTCCGGTATAATTTCGTAACTAAACACCCGTTGATCATGCTAGAAGTCGAGTCCTAGAGGATTAAATAAGTTAATATTTACGGTAGGGACGAGGCGTGCATTACTGCTTTAGTATTTTTCGACCAGTAAAATGGCTAACTTCTGAAATTATCAAAGCTCTCTGAGCATATCTAGTCCATACATTTTACACTTCTACACCAAAGACGGGCATATTTTATACCATGAACATGGTAATTATTTTACAGATTCATGAAAAAAAACAACAAAAATCAATTCAGAGTGGAAGAACAAAATGAATTAAAAATATTATATATCACCCCTTTGTTCAGAATGGTTTTTTTACACTTTTCTTGCTTCCCTTTTATTAATTAACCCCGTCCCAGCTTGCGCTCTATACCTCCTCCTCTAATTGAGGTCCTGTTCTTTCGCTCACCTAGAAAAAGGTATTTTTATACGCTTCTTTATATTCCATGCCTTAATATACGTCATTAAAATTAATTTGTTATAGCTTTTTTTATATTCACACCATTTTTTTCAGTCAAGGAAACTTTCAAATCGTTACGAACATTATGTAGTCGAATAGAGGGACTGTTGCGGAAGTTTTTTTTAAAGTTTGGAATTATTGTTTTTGAATATACAATTGCACGGCGGTATATGGCATTATGTATAACATTTTATTACTATTTAAATTTTTCGTATTTATTTGTATAATTATACGGAATTGAGCCGCAAAAAATAATTATTTTTTATTAGCAGTCGGATAATTTTATTTTAAATATATTTTATTTCCCACTGAAGCTTGAAGTGGATTTTGGCCTCTCTCGCGATATCGCGTACACGTCCCCATCTTCCCGCCAGATCCCCCTCACTCCAAAATACATAAAAACTTTTTCCAATTACATCTTATCCTTATCTACTTTTATTAGGTTCGACATAGCCGTCGGATGGGGCGATTCAGCGTAAAAGTGTTACAGATTTCAACTTCCTTTTATTTTACATACATCGATATTTCCGTGTACATTATTTGAAATATATGACTCTCCCTGTTAGTGTTTTAACAGCTTCATTACAGTCGGTGATTAATATCGATTACTCCGGACTCGGAGTAAAAACTCGTTTACGACGCGGTCGTATAATATAACCCGGCCGAGCGGTTCGGTCTTCATGGGGCGGAGGCGCAGGGGCTACCTGGAGCCCCCTTTCGGCAGTAAAAAGGGCGAAGCGGTGTACGCCCCGCTTAGCCCTCTAAGCCGGTAAAGGCCGCGGCCAGATTTAGTGCCCTGTTTCTCCGACCTCCTACCCTGAGCGGGGATAAACCCAGACGCCGCTAATAGAGGACACGTGGAAAAAGGAATTGGGCTGCCGCTCGTTTGTCTTTCTACTACTTATTGAGTGGTCTAAGCCCCGCAGAGAGGCGGGAATACACAGAACGGCAGATCTGGCCTAACGCCAGCGGTAAAACCCCCCCGAGACTTTGTGAAGGGATATACCTGTATGTATTTTTCAATAATTTCCCGACCCTAACACTAGAAAATGAGACCGTTATAATAATTGTTTTGAGTAAAAATATTTTAAGTTTAAAATACCTGTTTTTTGGTCTGCAATGGGATGGAATACCGTAGATTCCTTGTGTTACTGTCTCTCTCCGGTTTGGTCTTTTGCTAGACCGGTTTCGGCTGCTCGCCTCCTTAGTAACGGTGTTAGTCACTTTTGGCTCTGTGGATGTTTCTTGGCCATCCTCACTGCACTCTCACTGTCACGAGACACGTATATACACACGACAAACGGACAACCACCACGGTACAAACGACAGTGACAGTGCAGTGAGGATGCCCAAAAAAACCTCCATAGAGCCAACCGCTACTGAAGATGGCGAGCAGCCGAAACCGGTCAAGCAAAAGACCAAAGCAGCGGGGGGAGACAGAAACACACGGAATCTACGGTAATAATATTTTGATATTTTCGAAAAGATAAAGTCATCTTTACTGTACAAACCACAATGCAATTTGTATGTTACGCTGTTATATTTAAATGCAAAAATTAAATCTAACACGAATGTTCTGAATTGAAGACCGTTTTTAGATGTTTTAGTGAATGAAACTTTTAATTATGTTATTATTAAATATTTCGCTAGGTTAAATCATAATATAAGAAAGGTTACTGAAACTTGAACGAAGCGGCGGTGAACACAGCATTTGTGAATCCAATTTTCGATATTTGCACAATAATTAGCGATACGTAAACAAGTTTCAAAGGGCGACTCTACCATTGGCGCTGACATTATTAATTAATTATTACTAAAATCGGAGCCAATTTAATATTCCGTCGAACGGATCGCTAATTTACTCAGAGAGGTGCTCCAGCAGTATAGATATAAGCAGTGTAACGGAAAAATTATTGTCTTCAAAAGCTTATTAAATTTTTTTATTATATTCCTACTTTCGGCAATGTCATTCTTCAATATATTAAGATTTTCATTAATTAGTGCCAGTTTTAATATAGAAATTACAAAAAGGACACTGCAGTTTTACGGAAAATCCGACAAGGTTTCTTTATTTTTTCCGGAGTGCTCAATTAACTGAAGTCACTGTATTTGACTTTAACTTACAAAAGCTAAAAGGGGACACTGTTATATGTCAATAATTAAATTTCTTTATAAATTTGCGAAAGTGAATTAATCATTTTGACGCATCACGACACTTGGGTATATCGAGTTTGATCTTTGAATCAAATTTTATTGCATAGGAGCGGTGCCTTCCTTTGCTAGTTAGTTCGTTGAAAACATTTAAAACTCGACGGGCAAAGTTTGACAACGCCCGATTTGAGAAGAACGCCGAACGGCAAGGGGCACCGCCGCTCGCAGGATAAAACTTTAGTTATTAACCTGGGCCCCTCAGGTGGGGCTTATTACGCCTTGAAGCATTTTGGGCGCGGGACGCGCGCTTAAACCATTAATATTTAATCAAACGGCAGGGGGCAGGGGGACGCCTGTTTGTTTCTCATTACCGGCCGGCTCTCGTCAGCGCCGAGTGTTTGTCCGCCCTTCTAATATGGACTCCGATTCCTGAACTGTAGCCCTTAACCCCCAATTAGACGGACTCGTCCGGGTCTGGCCAATATAACGTTACTAGTGTAATTCGTTGTCTAGTTCTATTATAATAGAAGGGCTCGAACCTAATACCGGTTATCCGATGTCTAAGCGAGACGGGGAATTCAATTAAACGCATTCCCTTATTGGAGTACTATCGATCGGGCGCAAATGCCCGATTTATAACTAATTGACGGTATCTCCCGCCACTAATTTCTGCATTCATTTCAGGGTCGAATCCGCAACCATACAGAATATTGTGTTATCTCAATTTCAAACGGTATCTCGGCGGGGAATATAACTATAACCAGGTGGCGCCGTTGCGGAATTCTGGTAGGAAATAATATTCGTTCTCTCTAGCATCCGGGCCCCCCGTTTAATTATTCAGCGGTAAAGCCGGGCGATTTTGACGTAAAGCGGGAATGACGCGGCCCCGTCGGAAATTGGTGGTTGAACGTGACCGGGACCCGTCAAACCCCGGTCGCTAATGATTCGGCCGCGGCATCGACAAAAACGTCCACTATTATATCACTTGCCTCGTGTCCTTTGTCACCTCTAATACCCCCCTCGTTGTTAGTAAGAATGGGACGGGCAAAAAATGGAATGTCTAGTAATGATAATATTTGCCGTACACGCAGTTATCGGGACAATAGAATGTTGTGGTAGCACACAGCGGTAGGGTCTAGTTGTAGGGAAACTGATCACATTAGCGCAAAGGAAAAAAAGGAATACCACTTCTTTGTGTCGCGTTAAAACAAACGGCGAGTTGCATTAATTAACACAAAAGGTATTAAACTTCCTTTGGCATGTCATCTTTCCTCCCCGCCTGTGTTCCCGCACCAATTTAGGATATGTTTGATATTCATTCGGAAACTGAGAAATGTGGTCTGAAAAGAAGACAGGTCGTGTTCTTTCTGTTTAATATCATTCTACACGCCTGTTGATTTTAAACATCGGCACGTCGACATTATCTTATTAACATAAGCGCTGTAAGGAATAGTTGCAGTATATTACGGGTATAGGAGAAATAGAATAAATGGAGTGGGCCAAAAATAGTAAATGTTGCCCTTGCAGTGGGTATTTGGTTCTAAATAGGGTAAAGATAAAAAAAAATCTGGCTCAACAACCGCACTGTAAAAGGAAGGCTGCTTGAAAACTGGAGAGAGAGAGAGAGACCAAGGAACTACAAGTGCACTCGAGCCAAGGAACAAAATAATACTTTTCTTCACCTCTCTCTTTCTCTTTGTGGAATATTATAATGGTGTCAGCTCATTAGTGTCTGGAACTTTTCTAGTTACTATACCCGTTTTGAGCTCGGTTTCTGTTAATGGTTCCTTCCGAACGAATCTTCGTCAAGGATGGTATTCTTCCATTCCGGAGTTATTCCGCAGAATAAGGGAAGTCGGGTTACGGGGAAAAAGCTCTTCTTCCGAAAGTTCTGAAATTCCGAAGAATTATTTTAGTTGATTAAGGCGTTCGCTGGGCGTTTTTCTCACCGAGAAGAAGGGTACATTGTCCAATGGTCTAATTGTTGGATGCTGCTGGATATTCAGCTGGGGAGGTCTTTTTTGAGATTTCGTCCGCGTTAATTTTGCGCACGAAAGTACAAAGAGCAAGGGGAAGACGAAACGAGGGCGGAAGAAGAAAGGGAAGAAGCGCTTTTACCTTTCAAATTACTGTCGGGACTTCGTAGGATTTTATTCAAATATATGACGCCAGACAGTGGTGACTTGGTTCAAATATGCCGAGAAATACATAATTTATGAGTTTGCCTCATCGGAATGCCGGACGAGCCCGGATTCATGGCAAGAGAAATTAATCCTAATATCCCTCGTTACCCTGGAAACCCCCTATTGCTTCCCTCCCTTCTGTCACCTCGCGCTTTCCGGAGACCGTGCCCTATTAATCATCGCTGAAAATAATTTCAACAATTTTTCCCAGAAATTTCTGGACGCACGGTAGAGCGACCTACCAGATGGTTATATGAATGTCGAAGAGAGTTCAGGTGTCTCTTGCAGACCTAACTGCACACGTTCGTAAATTATTGCAGCAATTCAAAATTTGTTGTCTAAATCTTACGCGGGTTTTCCCCGAAGGGCGGATCCCCGCGGAATCCCGGCGTTACATTCAGGTATAATACAACCGCGTAATTGATTCGCGTACGGTTTAGCGAGCGTGTAACGTCAGTATCGTGGAGAGCGGCTGTGAGCGGGCTCCTATAATACGCGGAGTTGGGGGGCCGCTCAATCTCCGCGAATTTGCGGGCTGGCGGGGGCATTCACTAAGCTCAAACGGCAATTCCCAGTATATCATGATTAACCGGCCGGCCGATGGGTCAATATTAATTTTCAAATAAATCCCCGGCTCTAATACTCCGGCCCTGTTGACTAAAGGATTACCGCGCTCCTCCTCCACGACCGGTGAGCAAATTTAATATATCAGTTTAATTGGATCGTTTCTGATCCGGGTTAATATCGCCGGAGAAATAAATGGCAATATTAAAACGGATAATTAGGGTGGCTGTAATTAGGGCACTAACACATTCACATTTTCCATTGCAACCAGATGATAATCAGCGGTATTGTCGAGCATATATATATATATATATATATATATATATATATATATATATATATATATATATACTGCAATAACGACGGGTATAATTGGAAGTGTCTTCAATCCAAACTTATTCCGAACCATTTGAACTGCACAGCGAACCCAAGATTATATTCGCAAACGTTAATTTGGCGAAAATCCTTCTTTGAATTGTAAGGACCGGAATTTGGACAATTAAATGTTTATTCGAAATGCTGAATGCCATTTCGAGCAAGAGGTGTAAACAACGTTGTTTATTCCCTAGTCCATATGTATAAGTTAAGTAAGGATACTTAATTATTTTTTAGAAACCTAATATTATAACGCTACTATGGATGGTCGCCGGTGATTGTTCCTAACTGGACGGCGGCCTCAAAACTTCCAGTAAAATCGGACGGCACAGTCCTAGTTGGGAATCAACAACAGTTAGAGTCGGGCCCAACCCTAACTACGGACTGAGGAGGGCGAAACCACCGCCCCGTTTGGGGGTGAGTGGCGGCGTTTAGCCTAAGGGGTGGGCCGGCGGTTGTTGTGGGCCGAGAGTGAGAGCCCTTTTAATAAATATCTACGACTTGAGTGCTTTATCCTGTAAGTGCTCTGTCCACTGTCCTCCTCCTCCTCCTCCTCCTTCACTTTATACATTACCCACCTGCGCTAAGCCCCTCCACCCCCACCCCCCAGTAGCTTCTTATAGCCCCCTTCCCAGCTCGCCTCCTTAGATTACCTTATTAAGACTTGACGAATACCCACGTTTTGAACCACCCCCGTCCCCCGCTTCTTATGAAGGAAACGTCGTAAAGTTGAGATGACTTACCGGAGTATTATGAGGGGGAGAAGTTGTATTTAAATTTATTTCTTGGTCCCATCCCAGTAACATTGCACTTATAATAAACTTGATTTTACTATACACTGTATGTTAGAGATGAATTAACTTAGTACATGGAAAATAATAACATTGCTTAACGATTAATAAAAATAATGTCAATATATTATATATTAATGCTAACGAATCCTGTGTTTTTTAATTATCATTGACTGCCACCACAAAGTGTTGGTCTAAATGTATTGGTCTTTTATTTATATTAGAATTAATATAATTTTAATTATATAAATATCCGTGCGTCTGGAATGGCAATATATTCTCCTGCCTAAGGTACAATGTAGTAGCTTACTTTCAAATTCTTTTAGGCCTTCTGGGAGTACTGAACTAGCCGGTAGTCAAATTGGTGGGAAAATAGGTGTCCTATATATAACCAGGTCCACATATTCAGGGAGATGTTTGTATAAATATATAGAAATCATTTTATTACATTCGGAATTTTCCAGTAGATATTTTATGCGTCCGTAATCATTCTATCACTTTAAGCGTTCCAGTCAGAATAGTAAAAAATTCCAATTGTTCCTCTACGCGGTCAAAGCCCGAAGTAATTTAATCCAGGTGGGGGAGACTGCTATATTCTGGGACGGGACGACTTAGGGGAAGTCGGGGTCGGGCCGTCTTATCAATTCTGCGGGGAATTCTTTATAGCCATGAGAAGGGGAGTTGAGTTATTCAGGGGACGCGGTGCCCCAGACCGCAGGGCCGGGGCCTGCATTCTTCTGAATTTTTCACAACTCCACCTTACTCTCTCCGGCTGCCGGGCTACTCAACTCTCGCGTATCTCCGGAACCGGTATCGGCTGCGAAAAGCGGGGGCCTCGAAAATGCGTCCTCGATCACCCGGCAGTACCCCCGGCTCAACCTCCTCGGGGCCATCCGTCCCGTCCGCGACGAATTATTCACGACACAGAGAGGATGTAAGAGGGCCCCCTCTGTGGGCCCCTTCAATAATTCCCTTCCCGGTGCCACCCGAAGCTGAACGGGACACGAAACTACGTGCGACGCGGGGTTTCCGAATATTCTGTAGAACGTACTAGAATAGAATCGATGCGAAGGTCGTAAACATGTAAAAAAAGTAGGTACTTTTCCGTTAACCGGGCGCAAGCGAAATATCGCCAAATAATGTAGAATTCCACCAAATTTCTTACAATCATAACGATTGTATGATCGTAACGATTTGATCTTGGAGTAAACGATCCATTTGAGCAAATTCTCAAGGACTTCACCTTATTCCGTAAAAACCAATGATTATATGCATTCTTTTTTGGTAAATCTGTTTTGTTTACAATTTATTAATAATTTGTACCACTCATTTGGAATATCGTCTGTCTCTGTCTCCACTCGCTTTCTCTGCAGGTCTAGCCGGTGTACTGAGACATTAATATCTGTATTAGTTATAAAGACGCGACTGCAGTATTATTTCAAAATCAAATGGCGTCCACAGGGAGTATGCGCACGATTAATCAGTTGAAATTTCTAATTGAGATAAATTCATTATAACCGTTATTACTTTAATTAGATATATGGTCCACTCGGCACTGTGTTGAGAGCTGCGGCCTTATAACTGAAAATTAAATGGGAAGCATTCGTCCGATTTAAATATATTGGGTACATTCTAGGTAATGAGCTTTTAATCAGTGGAAATTAAATATCGACGAAAATTTTGTCAGCTACCAGGGTATCGAATTCTGGTTTAAATTTTAGGAGTTTCGAGGTGCTTGGTGCTATAAACGTATACGTCCGATTTTGTTTGCTGTTTCTATGAAAATTGCACGTTTTAATTCAATAAAATATCAATACGAGTTAATCAGACCCCAAAATCAATTTCATTATGCGGTAAGATAGAGTCCTATTATGCGGTAGGGTCATACGACTGAATGGGACTATTCAGTTGTATTAATCTAATGGGAAGTTTCTCTTCTTCTTCTTTTTCTTGTAGCCGCGGAATAGAATTAGAGGCGGATAAATGCGATTCGCAGTACGCCCGGGCTTCAGGAACGCCGGCGGGGTCGCTCCCCTCTCGGGGCCCCTCGCCCTCTTTCAAATCCGGTTGAATTAATCCGCCTTGGGGGAGGTTTTTTTTTCATTCGCTAGTAAATATGTTTATAATACTGCACGGAGAGACCGCGCCACCCCCGGGTGGCCTCTGAAATCCTTTCATTTCTCTCTTGGGGGAGTCGGCGGATCGATAGAGCGTCGATGAGGGATTACGGGCAGATATTTATTATCATCTCGATCTGGAAAGGATAAGCCGAAGTCATATGGGATTTGCTTTCAATTTCTGCGGGCTATGGCGGTGTCGATGCCGTACTATGATAATTATATACGACTCTAAAGAGAAATGTTACAAAAGGGTCGCCGAAGGGCGAAAAGGCGATTAGATTATGGAGTTTTAATTCTTATGTTTTATTTTGTGTCACATTACAAAAATGTCCAACCTATAGATAGAAAATGTACGAAATACGGCTGCGGTAATCCAAGTTCAATGTTTGATCGGACGATAGTAATCATTCTGGTCTTCTAGGGCTGTCTTCGGGAGGAAGACAACCTAAAATTATTGCACTGCTCATGACCTGTACTACTACAAAAGGGAACGTTTTGACCGGACCTTTTATAGGGTTAGAATCAATTCTGTACCGTCCGCCCCGCCCTGAACGCTTTACAACATTGGACACAACTGTGAAACGACCTGGGGGGGGGTGTTGAAGTGAAGTAAGGGGGACAAAAGTTGTCTCTCTATTGCAGCACTTGGAGCTGTGTACGCCTCTGTTCATCTCTAATCGCCCGAGACGGTACGGAACATCGACACCCCTTCTCCCTTTATTCCAAGATAATCTTTCCTTTGTTTATCGAAGAAAAGAAGGACACCAACAGAGATTCGCCTTGAATAATTAGGCTCTTTAATTAAAGAAATTCCGGTGAAATTGGAACGTATGAAACCCCGTGAAATTTGTTGTTCTATTAACCGGGAAATAAATATCACGTATATAATTATAGTAACGTTACCGGTTTCAGCTTTCAAAGCCCAATATCCGAAAACCCACCCCCACCTAGCCCAAGGATTAGTAGGTGAGCATTTTCTCATTGCCCCGGGCCATTATTAACCTCTAACCTTTATCCCTTTATATAATTCCTCGCTTGCAAACAATGCAAGATCGGCACAAAAGGTAAATTAAACTGCTCTTAAACCAACATTATTCGATAATAGAATTGCAGAACGGGGATCTTAAAATTGAATATTAAAGAAGAGCAAAAGTAAACATTTTAAAATCTCTAAAAGGTTTTCGGCGACTGGAAAGACGGTAAGGCAATTTTAACATGAAAAACATTTCTGCATACGGTATCACCCCCGGCCTTTACAAAGCGTCGAGTTCCTCGAATATCTCGCGAACTGTTTTTTAAATTGAGGTAATTACATTTTGCTCCTCCCATTTAAAAGAAAAATCAATTCAATTTTTCTGGTCTGTTTAATTTTTCTAATATAATCCTAAGCTGGATGTACTGCTTCCACTTTCCGATCTATCCAATACGGCAATATTTTCCCATAGCGACATCACTTTTGACTTGTCATTTCATAATAATGGTTTTAACGAGAATTGTTTAAATAGGCATTAATGCGTCCTTTCCACTTAAACCACGAAAAGCCAAATTCCTGGAAGGGCGATACAGAATTTTAAATAGGAAATTTCCACTATCCTTGAAGAACAGCATGATTTGCAAGTAATTCAGAATCTGTATGAAGCCTATAAAAGCTGGATGGAAGAAAATATAAAAATTCAATGTCCATTGTCTTCTGGTATTTTTTGAGAATTGAAACAGATTTTACTTTATTTGATTTCATCTGTCTGGACGCTATTTTCATCCTCCCGTGGAAGGCATTGACCCGAGATGGGCCTGGAACAATAAGTATTTTGAATAATACAGGGGGTTTAAACGGTGGAGTCCCCCACGAGACGTCGGGGCCGACCCCACTTTTGATCTTCCCTCATCCAACATGCACCAAGGAAGCGAGCTGCCGGCGGTGAAATAAGCCATGCATATGGGCGGAGGCCAAACTAGCCGCCGCTCAATGCAAGTACCGGTACCATCAAACACTTGGTTTGTTCTCTCCAAGGTTTATCGTCTCCAAGACGTAGTTTCATTTCTCCAGTCTCTCTCAAGACAAAGGACGGGGGCGGAAGAAAGCGTTAGATCGGACGCTTTGACATTTTCAATGAGTATCTTTGAAAATCGCGGGATTATCAACTATTCGATTAAATCGGTTGATGATAACCTATTGACAGGCGTGATTCCAATGTGTGGGTCTTACACTTGTAATTCCATCAGTCACCTGCTTAAAAAAAGGACCCAGATTCATCCGGATGTCCTCACCGATATTCAGCCCTTTCTCTTTACTCGATCTCGAATTGTACTGAAAATAACTTTCTGAATGAACTTTCGTCTGCCCATTTTGGGACTCGGATTTGGCCGTGACCGCATTCCGTCACGAAATTTCGGTGCGGGTATAACCTTCGGATTCTCGCAGAGGAATATAACCTTCTTGTTCTAAAAAGAAACAACTTCGGATGTTCGATACGTTTATGGACTGAAGATTGGTGAATTCAACTTTGTTTTTTCCGTCTTGAATTATTTAAGTGCAACTGACCCTACTGATTACCGGCGAGAGGTTCCAGCCCTCACAATAAGTCTTGTGTATTATTCTACCAAATAGGCTTAAAAATTAAATATTTTTAGAGCTTATTGATACTGTACATATTTAAAATACAGTGTTATATGCAGTCCTACTTTATGAACTGTATTAGCATATGTTATGTAATATGTATATTAAGAGAGACTAAAAACTAGAATATTAAAAATTTGTGAAAAAGATATGAAAAATACTAATCATTTTATTGCATTCATAAGGGGACTGAATATTGATATAAGGGTACACCCTATATATTGTGAAAACCTTCTTTTATGTTAATGATCATATGAATAATGATTTAGGTGATTTCTATATTCTTAATTTCGCCTATTTACATTATTCGCGTTAAAAATTCACGTTTCATATATTTTCAACGCCCGGGGGAGTTCTGGAAGAGATGGCCCGATGCTTAGGGCTGTATCCGATCCGACTATAAAAATAAGAAGGCAACACTTTCTGCATACTAGTTCACCGCGTCCCGGGGGCTTGAAAAGTCTTTTTCAGTATGCCAGGAATGAAGCGGAGGAGGTCCCACAACCTAGAAGGGAAAAGATGTAAATAGAGTGCCGGCACTGAAAGCTTTTTCGCGTTCCCAGTTTTGGCCTTCCCGGCTCGCCGGTGCTCGGACGTAATTCCATTTTCGGTTCTAAAGCCCCGTACTTCCAATTTTGAGCGTTTCCAATGCAAATCGTGTCGCCGGCACACGTAATAATTGTCTCTCTACTCATGGACTAGTCATTTATACATTGCCGAGAACGGGGCAGATGAAAGACATTCTAAAAACACAAGCTGTGGCCGCACTTAAAGTGGATGCGACAAGATTAGGGAAATTATAAATAGTTGAAGTCATAAATAACCATCGTTCTTCCAACGTTCTAATCTCACTCATACTAGAATTTGTTGGTCATTATCATTGGAAACATTGTAAGGTATAATATCAGTGAAATGGTAGAATCTAAATATCCATCGGTTGTATCACGGACAGAATATACTATTGCAATATCTAGTCCATCGGGGGACCGGGTATTTTGAACCTGACTAATATGACTAATACTACTAATAGGATGTACTAGGAGCTTGATGATGATATATGGATTCATTAGTTGCCACCTAACCTTCGTTACGAACCTGAAATCGGTTTTTTGGAATGAATTGGATTTTGCCGTTGTTGGATTTACTGCCCAGTGTCAATAGATATATTATAACGTTGATAATGATTAATTATGGCTTGGTAATGGTTGGGCTGCAATTAATTCAAATAAAGCCAACCCTAGCGGGTATTCCAACCTGGTCTGTTGTCATATCCAGGCTGTTTTGTAGAATTGAATCAGTAAATCATTTAATAATTACATGCATCATAAGAAACAATTTATTTTTAAATTAATAATTTAGACGCGCTTTAATATTATTTATGTAATAAACAGTCCCACATTTGTGGCCAACACATAAAAAAAATCAATTTTATTTCTTGAAAATAATTATTACTCATTTTTTAAGACAAACAAAAATATATTAGCTTATAATACCTGTTTTGTGGTCTACGAGAGGTTGGAATACAGTAGATTTCGCGTGTTTCTGTCTCCTCTCGCTGGGTTTCTTTTGCTAGACCGGTTTCGGCAACTCACCGTCTTCAGTAGCAGCGTTAGTCACTTTGGATGTTTTTTGGGCATCCTCACTAGACTGTCACTGTCACTTGTATTGTGGTGGTTGTCTGTTTGTCGTTTGTATATATATGTATCTTGTTATTGCGTTTTTCGGAATGTTGCTTGTATTCTTTGGATTAGGAGGGATTTTGTTAATTAGCTTTGCTAATAGTTAATAGTTGCTAATGTTAATAGTCTTTGTCGGATGATCGGTCAAATATATATTTGATCGCACAACTGGTCACAACTATTAGGTTCTGACTTCCAAATATATGACAGGAAACCTATCTGGTATTGTGTATTTACGATGATAAAGGTTTTCCTGTTGATCCAAAATTTATTGGAAAAAGTTTATTTTTAGTAATCTATTTTCTATTAATCTTTCAACGAACTTTAGAACTTTATTTCCAGGGGCACCACCCTCAGGGGCACCACCCTCAGGGAGCTACTTTAGAAACAAGTCGCGTGCACCCAAGGACATTAAGTATTTCATTTCCGCACCAGACTCTTATGTCAGGGGAGCTAGTTTATCGTTTATCGTGCAAGTGGAAACGAACTTTAGTTAAGTACATTGCACACCCTAGTTCAGGGGGCACAACGCTTTAGTTGGTGCACCACCCTCAAGCTAGTTTAACCGAAGTGACCCATTTCCTTTAGTTAAACCAGGGGGCTAGTTTATCGGTGCAAGGGCAACGCGCAAAGTGCACCATCCGGAGCTAGTTTATGTGTGGACCCAACGAAAGTTAGTCAAACGTTTCCGCACCAAGAGCTAGTTTTCCGCACCACCCTCAAGGTGGACCCAACGCTACTGGCTAGTGCACAGTGGACCCATGGATCAAACGGTACTACACTCAGGGGAGAACAAGTTTAATGCAAGTCGAAATTTAGTTGGTTACATTTCACGCACCACCTTCAAGGGGCGCTAGTTTATCTGCACGTAGACTACGAACTTTAGTTAAGTACATTGCCGCACCACACTCAGGGGGACGCTAGTTAATCTATATTTAATAATTTTTATTTAAGGAGAATGCAAAACTTTCATACACAAATAAAAACTTCATATTGTAAGATAAAAATAAAAAGGTAAGTTATAAGAAATGTGCTTAACTGTGAAATGTACTTAACTAAAATTCATTCAATGCGTGTGCAATATCAAGTATAAGTGCAATTTAATACTTGAAATTTTTCCCAAGAACCCTCGGTTTACACTCAATGGTAATAGAGCTCCTCTTTGGGTGGTTTCCGCGTCGAAACCGAAGTTCAAAATGCAAAATAAAGCCATGAATCATTCATGCCTAATCGTATTCCATTACCTATTAGGAGGAGCCGCGAAGCACGAGGAATTACCGATTCATAGAGGGACTTGTAAATTGAAGAGGGGTGGGGGCTTTGTCGGGTAAAATTAAACCCTGGCCGTGTTTGGCCCCGAGGCGCCGACTATACTGTTTCACTATACGCCCAAATATAAATGCAATTACCGTTTCCTTGATAGTCTCATATATCCGCGGGCGTAATAGCTGATACCGATAGCTCATTCTACTATTACCAGGAACAAAATCATTTAAATATTTACCGATTTACTGATTAAAAGTTCCCTCCCGGCAATTAAAAAATACATAATTTATAACACAAAGAAATTTTATGTGAGGGAGTCAAATACAGGGCTGTATGACCCTATACCCGATAGAGTCGAAATAGTGTGTAATAAGGTCATTCAGTCATCCTGAATGATGTCCCGATCTCCTGAACTCAGTCATCATTTAAGTCATCGTATTTTATTTAAATCTGTAAAATTTGGTTTCCGACTTGGTTCCGAAACAATTAAAAAAAAATAGAGAACAACAATTTATTTTTACAATTAACGGACGCCTATACTAAACGCGAAATATAATTAAATCGAAAAACGCTGGTAAATAGTTTAAGAAGAGTGCCGTAAGGGCCTCAGTTGTTAGTCGGTTGCGCGGCAATACCGTGAAGCCTTTAATTAAATATTTTAATTAAAACTGTGCCAGGCGTGGGGGGCTAGTAGCTAGCACGGCGCTACTGATGCCGTCCCGCAATCCTGGCACGCCTTGCGGGCCTCGCCGCTATTCCATTAAATGCAATTAGGAAGCGGCGCCCGTACCAATGTGGGCCTGACTGCCTTCATACTGATTTCCCTCCTCCTGGACATTCCTTTCCAATTTAACCCCGGCAGTTGTTACCTCCGGTAAATTTACTAAATTATTGCTTCAGAAATTTTAGAACAGATATAATAATTTTGTAAATATATTCGTTATTTCTTCTTAAATGAAGCTATTACGATTCAATCTATGATTATTTTAATTGCTATTTTTTTAAATATGTGGTTAATAAAAGTTTAAACTATAAAATAGCATATATACCGTTTGTATTTTCCAACTCTAGACCCGTTCAAGTATTTGACTCTCGCTTCACTTATTATGATTTGACAATTTCCTAATATTGTATTATACCATAAAATAATTCGGAATAAATTTAAAAGCTGTGCAATTTGTTGTCGGGACGTTCGGTGATGTCTGGGCACTTTTGCTCACTTTTCCATTACACGTTGTGCAACGGCAATTGAAAACGGGGTATGTTTGGCCTGTTAGGCCGGCCCCACTGACGGTCTATAACGTGTAGTATACAGAAGGGGGGCTGGTTCGGCGGAGGTGGTGCTATAATGGAATCAGACTGTCTGGGAGGGCAGTCACTGGAGGGGAGCTTTGTGTTGGGAGGGATGCCGCCCTCTCCCTCGCTCCCTTCCTCCACCCCTATCCCTCCGTCTCGCTATCCCGCTTCACCGGCAGCGGCAGGAGCGGCGGCAGCATCAGCAGCAGCAGCAGCAGCAGCACTAGCAGCAGCCGCCGGGAAACATCAATAGCCCGGACCCGGTAGAGGGCGTTACCCTCGCCAAACGTTTCCCTCTCCCCCAACTCTGTCTGCCGCCCTCCCCTACCTGCCCAGTTTTTGCTCCCCGTTTATTCCTTTTTTCCCGGGCCTAAGAATAGTAACTGCCGGAGAGATCTCAGGAACGATGAAACACGTTCGAAAATATCAAAAACCAAATATCATCGTAGCAATTCACCCACCCAGTATGTTAAATTCAAATTTAAATTTCATTCGTGTCTTCAAATATGACAACAGTAAGTTAAGATTTTATAGTAAGATATTCGAGGGAGAGACTCTTGGAGATAAAGGTATCTCAGGTACTCTACTCAGGAGATAAAATAATGGTAATCTCAATGAGGGAGGGTGAACTGAAGTTGAGAGACCGTATTTCCCCTCCTGGTTTGGATATGTCATTTCACTTTGGCCATCTTCAGTAGCGGTGTTAGTCCTCACGGACTGGTTTTTGTCCTGCATAGGGTTACTTTCACTTGTTTGTCAATATATCACGCATGTATATATAATATTTGAATTATGTTTGATTAATGCTTATTTAAATTTGTTAACTCTGTGGAATAGGATATAGGCAAATATGGCGTCGTGCCTGGGTAAATTTAAAAAAATTAAAAGAATTATTTATTAAAAGTTATTTATTTGTCGGTTAATGTGAACTGAAGTTGTGAGAGTTTCTGGACCAACACATCGGCTTTTGTGTACGTAATAAAAATATAATAGGTCGTAGATTCATATTACCAGAATTTAAATGGAAAATACCGTCCAGAAAGACGTGGAGAAGCAGTGTTGTTTATATTATCACAATAAATGAAGAGAAAAGTGTATAATATAAGTCTTAATTCCTTCCAAACCTCCAATATTTCTTTACACAGACTCCTTTTTCATGAGACCCTGCAGAGGTTGTGTCATTTGGAAGATTAAAATCGGGCCAAGGCCGTATGTGTTAGAGGAGTGGGTGGATATTCAGATAGGGGTTGTTGAGTGTCCCTGAAAACGGGCCCTTGGGATACACCAGCGGCATCCCCTTTAGCGCCCCCCTCCCCCCTTTCCCCTCTCCTATCTGGCCTACTTAGTTCACAGGATCGGGTCTTAATTAAATATTTTAATTAAAACTGCACCGGCTGCCTGTGTCGCCCAGACATGGGACGGCAGAGAGAGAGAGAGAGACGGCGCTACTGATGCCGTCCCGCATTGCTCGCGAACATTGCGGGCCGCATCACCGTAAATACTCTCCATTCAGGCGCAGCCAGTGATGGCGCCGCGAAAATTTCAATTCAGCATTATTTCCCCAATTGCAAGAACTTAACTGTACTTCTGTAATGATGAAAATACCATATAACTTCTAAAGAATTATAACCTTATTCAGGATTATTTTCATTAATCACAGAAAATTCATTGAAATTTTAATTTAGATGAAATAATCATTCGGTTCTAGGTTTATTTTTTATTATTATTCATCCCTTATGATAAAGATGGCCTAAATTTTTTCCGATATTTATTGTAAAATAATTATATTTTATTTATTCGTAGCAGTAAGTAACATTAATACCTTGTTGCCGAAAATACAAGTTCGAAAGTGTTAACAGAATTATGAAAACATATACTGCAGTTACTATTTGTGAAATCAGGAAAAGTATGTTGTATTAAGTATTAAATTTTTGATTGAAAAAATTTTAGTTTCGGGAAAATAAATCTACTGGTGTTGACCTAACTGAAGATATCATATAAGAGTTTTAATCCGATTTCGTGCTCATCGCTGGACATAATTCTTCCCTATTTATTTTTGCTTGTGTATTATTTCGGTATTTCAAGATGAAATAAATTTTCTTCGGGACAGTTGCCTCTTGCCGGGGCCTATTGAGTAATGGAGCCTGCACGTCTAATAAGGGGGACTTGGGGAGGATTTATTGCCGTCCGACTTCCTTCCAGAAAGCCGCCGTAGAAATAAACAAAAAAGAAATGGGAATAAACAAATAATAAAGACTTAGTAAAGTAAGAAACGAAAATTGAACCGTCCGAACGCGATACTGTTAAACTGAGGTACAGAGTTGGATTCGATATTTTTATTGTTATTGCGCGATTACGACCGTGTTATTTCCCCATATTGCCCGTTCGTGGCTTGGTGCGATTATGAATGCATTTCATCGACTATTCAGGAGT
The DNA here is from genome assembly GCA_019843655.1 of Lethocerus indicus. Classification (NCBI taxonomy): domain Eukaryota; kingdom Metazoa; phylum Arthropoda; class Insecta; order Hemiptera; family Belostomatidae; genus Lethocerus; species Lethocerus indicus. The sequence goes on from JACDQD010000008.1 coordinate 17,655,504, forward strand.
CGTAAAATTCAAATAGCCTGTTGGCTGTTGTATCTATTAAAATGAGAGAGAGAGTTATCGTCGTCGGTTTAACAGTCGTCTTACAATCAAGTAATATTCTCGGTCCAATTCGAATATACAAATTTGGCAACACACGAAAGTTTGGATATACAAAATCATTTTTAAGAATACTCACTTTTCAGACAAATCCGCGCGATTTTTATTTGATTTTCAAATTAACAATTTAACTGAAATAATCAATCTTTATCCCAACGTTGCCTCGAAGTATTGGACGATTCACTTTCGACTATATAAGGAATGTCATCATCTCAACTTCTGGTCCCTTGTATAAATTAATATCAATTTATTGTAGGTTTTACATACCAGGTAAAATATTTGATACCACCAATTAACTTTGAAATTGATGCATTTATATTGCCATTTGATGTGAAATCTTCAGAAAATAAGCTCAGAATTATTAAAAGAAAAAGCCTTATTGCGTTCGATATGTTTCAAACATTGCGGCCGTAATTTGAAATTTATAGAAAGTAAGAGGGTGCAATCTTCTTAAGATTATCGCTTGGATTATCAGTTAAATTATTAGCGGTAATGTAGATGGAATGCCAAAGTAGTATTGTGCATGCTGTATTTATCGCAGTTACCAATTTTTTCTCAGTAACGGAGTATAAATTCATTCTTCTTATTTTATGGTCTACATAAATATTGAATATTTGGCTTGCCGCCAGAGTTTTTAAATTCTATACGATATTTCATGAAACCAAAAGGAAGTTTTTTCTTATTACCAAATAGGGAAAAAATATTTGTGGAAAAAACGGTCCTCACATATATAAATTAAATTTATCTTCAACTCAATAAATTACAATTCGAATCGTACTAATTTTACGCATTTTACTTTTATCTCATTCATATTTTATGTTCGGGAATACCGCGCCAATGGTAGGATAGTTAGGTAACGAAACAGATTATTTCTTCAAGAGAATATTTCAACAATAAGTGCTGATTGCAGTTAAAATTGTTTCAGGACTTGTTTTATCGGTGAGTCCAGAAAGAAATCTACAGTATCCGCTCGAAAATTAGTCACAATTTGAACTAAGCATAAACTACAATTGAAGTAGCGTATTTGAACAACAAATTAGCGGTTGCAAACGGACAAATTAACCGTGAAACCGGTACCTACAAACGATGCTAGGATGGTTTGGTATTCCCCGCTCACCTCTCCCTCTCCCTCTCTCGCGTTCTCTTCCCTCCTCTCTCTCTCTCTCTCTCGACCTCTGCGCGAACTGCCCGCATTGCGGCATGCATTGTGCCTGCCTGTTCCAACACTGCCATTGATTAGAGCAGGCAGAGGGCCCGGGCGGCGAGGGAGGGGCGCAGTGGGAGAGAGAGAGAGAGAGAGAGGGAGAGGGATTGAACCGCGAGTCCCGAAATAAAAAAAAAAGTTTAAAGAGAAAAAAAAGAAGGAAACGTCTTTATCTTTCATTTTAATCCCGCACCCCCTCGTCGACAATAATAACAGCGGCTAGGCCGGTTCGCGGTTCGTTTCATTTTCCGCTGGGGCGGAATATCGCTAGCCGGCGATAACGAGTCAACTCCGGAGCAGTTGAGGGGCTGCTACCGACGACGGTGAAATTCAAATTCAGGCTGGATTGATTGAGGAGGAGTACGGAGGGTGGTTCGTTTCTATTATCGAACGGTACGCACATGCTGACATTCAGTCGGAATAAGATTGTAATATCCGAGTTTCGCTTAAGGCTGAGCGGATAATGTACCTCATTTAGTAGAGCCAAAGGATATCGGGGTTTGAGCCACCCAAGGTAGTGTACACTGGAGGCCCGAGAAAAATTTCAACTAAATTGATTATACGAGAAAAGTTCGTAAACAACAGTATACGATATATTTTCATACAGAAATGTAAAGCGCTGCCGAGAAGTCTTCGTGGGCTTCAGAACTATCACAATTGGTAAGCGATAAGAAATCAAAATTATTCTAAATTATTCGACTGGGCCACGTGCGCGTGATTATATAGTCATAGATTGATAGTGATAGAATGCACAGATGGTACGTTTACAACAACGAATGCATTTGTTTCATCATTGCGATAGGTATGATATCCGGCCGGAAGGGGGTTTCGTTCGGGCCAACCCTCTCGATAAAATCTAGAGCGGGCGCCGCGGAACGCTCGTGAGCGTTCATCGATTCAATATTACAGATTTAAAGTTGACCCAAATGTCAAAGGTCCTATTTTTAGTCCACCGCTGCACGATACAATAGGAGGAGGGGGCGGTTGTACAAGAGAGAAAAGGGCTCGGGTCAACACGGCCAAGAACAATGCGACGCTGTAATATTACTTTTACTGTAATTTCATGTCCGAATCGGAGCTCAAATTTAATCCTGAGAAGAATAGGGCGTAAACAAATAAATCTCCGGCCCGGCGTTTGACCTCGATAGTTCTTATTGATATGCAAACAACAAATCGATTAGGACATTTGCAACATATAATATCCCATCGAGAATATTATATTTAATCCGCATCGTTTGAAAATAAAGCCAAAATAAATTAATAAACCTTTTGTAACTACGTAAAATAATACTTTATTATAGGACTCTGAAACTATAATAAGTTGGTAAACATTTGGGGAAAGAAAATTCATCTAAAAGACAAGATTAAACGTCTTTTACAATCTAAAATGAAACATATTCCAAATTATAAACCCCGTAGTAGGGAAAGAAATTGTTACGCTTTTATGAAAACGGAACTAAAGTTATTTCACTTAAAATATTATTCGTTATTATCTTCGCCACGAGCTTTCGAATATTCCAAATGTATTTTCCAGTTTTTATAAGAGCAATTATAATAACTGTTTTACTAATAATATTTTTTCTTTTACAGGAATAATATTTCGTTCAGCGACTAGGCCAGAAATCTGAAATCCGTAGCTGCATAAATGCCGTCTGGAGGTCTGCCACAGGGCGTAGGACCGAAGCCAGTCAGCGGAGACGGGAAATTCTCAGCCTCGTAGAAATAGAAATCGGAATTGGGGGGTAATGTAAGCTTTAAGTCTGACTTCCTCTAGCCGAGTTCATATCTCGGCCGCCGGCCCAAACTCAAGCCCCACGAAAGAGATTTCCCCGTCTGCTCGTCACCTATACAACTCAGATCTCAAATCTTGCTTTTATTCCGTCCCAAATTTCTTCAGGTACAATATGACATCGTCCGGTCGAGGATACGGAGTTGTCGCAACTACCTTAGATTTCCTGTGTTTCTGTCTCTCCTCGCTAGTTTGGTCTTTTGCTAGACCGGACCGGCTCGGCTTGTCTTGTCCTGTCCGCAGGTGACAGTGCAGTGAGGATGCCCGAAAACGTCCAAAGTGCCAAAAGTGACTAACACCGCTACTGACGATGCCGAAGCCGGTCTAGCAAAAGACCAGACCGGCCAGAGGAGACAGCAACACACGAAATCTACCGTTGCCTGATAAATAGGCAGGCCGTGTGAAAATTATTAAACGGGTTATTTTCGAGCCGCGTCGAAAGTAAATTTGCACTTTCCGCGCGAGATTAAAGGTGGACAATTTCGACCCTTTGCCGTGTCCCGGTAGGACTCCGCCCAAAACCATCAGCGGACATTTTACACGTCCGGACCCGAGTAATGCTCGTTAACAAATTACAAAGGACGATGTCTCTTTGTACCCCCTACAAAGGGGCCGTAAACGCGGATCCGTTTTTGAAATATCAACTGTCCCGCTTCCCTTTATCAAGTTACCCGAGCGAAGCCGGTACTTGTCCGAAGCCTTTACCAACTGACGTATCGATAACTTTGTTTATTAAATAAGGGCGACCCGAGGCGTGTAAACGCTTATTGTTTTTTAACGATCAAACGGTAAAATGATATAACAGTATTGAATTTGTTACATTTTTAAAACGGGTTTCTTACTTAACATTAATTATAAAATGGTCTGAACACGTCAAACCGGTTGAAAATGTTGTAAGAGCCAAACTTTACTCCATTACTTTACGACATTACTTCTTAGACTGATTTAAAATAATTACGCAATTTAAGCGAACGAAAGAAAAATAATTTTCGTGCATTGGAGCAGTTCGGAACTGTGCCAAGAGGAGTGTCCTTTCCAGCGAATGTCTTTTTTCTTGGGTTCGATTATCGACACATTTCCGTCCCAACGAAATTATTTCAAGTTATATGACACGATGCTGGAGTATTTTTCAAAAGAAGGAAGGTAATTTTAGGTGACTAGGTCACTGATGGTAACTTTTCTCAGTATTAAACTGTCGAATAATTTCAAGACCTAGTTCTGTCTATGATTATTGCAACACTGTAAACGTAACCGATGTATTTAATTAGGAAGGTATCTCTGTATTGTTAAAATACATCGGCTTATCATCCTCTGGAGAAGAAACTGAAAATCCGAAACTATTTGAACTACATCTAAACTATTCCATTCACTTTAACAATTCGGATTAAGCACTATTCAAGTCGGTCTGCAAGAGGTCGGTTTCTTGAGAATAATAAAATAACTATTAATGTAATTTACACTTATTCGGAAGGTCGTAAAATGCGCTTAATATGAACAGGAGTGAATATTCTAATTCGTACGAAATGAAAAATTTTCAAATAACCATAGTAATCGCAGTGTTTGATTATTGGAGTAATAATTATATCGCTAAAATATAAACAAATAATTGTTGTAATTCAAACAACAATAGGGACCTCGCTGTTCTAGAGGTTGCAGGCACACCGATTCGAGCGGTGAAAACGTTCAGGTACTACGGGCTCTAAACGGACGAAACAATGGACTCCATTGTTGTTGTAGATAAATTACATGGTAATATTGGGATCGAAAAAGTGTAACCGTATATATTGATAGGACGGGGGGGGGGCGTCCATCGTGTGTACGTGTGAGGGACAACAATGGGGAAACAGCTGGTGGGTAACAGCTGGCTGTTGGATCGGGTTTCCTCCGGGCCACCGCCGGGCCCCAGCACACGGCCACTTTACCTTACAGTCGCCGCCATCGTATAAATCTACATGGAATTAACAGATTTACAACTTCGGAGACCCCCCTCCGCCCCACTACAGACTCCGGCCAGACAGACCACGGTCGAGTCGATTCCAGCAATGAATAAACATAAGGCCTGTTTTGGATATTCCCCGCGGGAGCGCTTTGCGTTTGGCCGAAAATAAAAAGGGACCGAATTGAATTAAATCAACAGTTTATCAGCCACAAACTATAACTGTACCGTCTATTAAAGTCGGCGAGATAAAAGTGGAGAAGACAGCGTATCAATCGGGCGATATAACCAATTTCCCCTTTTCTTCGAGGAAAACAAGAAAATTTCAGATAGTAGTAGAAAGTGGCCCGGGAAAATTGAGCGAGTTAATTGGTCCGAAAATGCGCAACCAATTAAATTGATTAAAGCTGGGCGGACGAAGCGAGGTGGCCGGTTAAACTGATTGGACGGACTGTTGTTGGCCCGCACAGGGTCCACTCTACAAACAGGCCACCTATGAAAACATAGACTATCGAGGACGGGCCTCGATTAATCGGAAACAATTCGCCGATACGAGTCGCCCGACCGGAGAAAAACGTATTTTAATCGGCTTACCCGCGGCGGGACTATATAGTACTGTTATTTTCAATCCACCTGGAAAAACAATAACACATAATATGTGTTCATCAATAGCGACACATGTTTCAACCTCTGTTTCTTCCTATGTATCATAATAACAATCCAAAAGTCCAAACTGCGCGGAGAGTTTATACGGAATGGTCACACTGAGTGTAAAAAATTAACTTCATAAATTATTAATTTATGGCATTAATATTTATATTTGTTCTATTTCCAGGTTGTTATTCCATTTTCCATTTTGCCGGTACACGGTATAATCGAATTCGACCATATTTAACTAGGATAGGGAAGGAATTTGAATTGTTGTTGTGTCGAATCAATCTCGATGGGCAATATCCCTCTCCTGAAACCTGGAAGCCATTTATTTCGCCCCATTTAACATTCTCAGAGCGGGCTTCTCCCCGTCGGCCTCCCTCCCTCCCTCCTCCCTCCCTCTCCCTCTCTCCCTCATCCGGTGTGTTCCCTGGCGCTTATTTCACGGCCGATCGGGTCCCGCGTCATTTTATCCCCCGGCGGGCCGCTACCCTCCTCGAGCCCCCCTTGTCTCATATTTCGTGTCCGCGTGCTTCGCGAGGCGGGCCCCACACCATCGCCCTTTATCCCCCACCAAGCTATACCCGGGATTTGAGGAATAACCGGGGTAAGGACAATTTTCTGGAAGCTATCGTTATTTTGACGGGAAAATGAATCGACTATATTCTAATATGTCTACTTAAATCCGTAGGAGTATAAAGGGAAACTCAAAAAATTATTTCACGGAGTAAGTATCTATACAGTTCATGAATAGCTTAAAGACGTGGTCTGTTCGAGAGTATATAATTTTTTTCTAATTAATTCTCAAAAAATTAATGTTCGAATACCTTTGAAAATCATTTCTGCAACACGGATTTCAATTGCCACAGCAGTTTTTCATAGATATCGGCGTTACCGGCTTTTAAAGTGATACAAATTTGAACTAGGTTCCAAGCATATCATTCGGCTGGCAGTGATGTCCCGTGGGGCTCAGCTCTACTAACGTCTATCTATCCGAGGAAGGAATCCCGTACAACAATCTTGTCCAATCCCGTTGTTTGATATCCTCGGATCTGAAGAGCGGCCCCGAGGGACTGCTTACTGCGGGGGCCCCTGGCAGGTTTCAGAATTGAGCCCGAACCGAAGCAGGAATTATTGGCCGGGTCTGAGCCGGCCACAATGTGCTTCCAATAACCGGGCGGGTTAAAAAAAAAAGCAAATATTGGCAAAGTCCTTCTCGGAGCTCGTTATCGGAGAGGAAGGGGAACGACCCGAGAGATGAAGTCACCGTATTTCAATATATAGCAACCTTCCATTCCCCCCCCCCATGATATTACTCTAACAACGAGGAAGGGCTCCCGACCGAATCCACCTTTCCCCCTTATCTCTTTGATCATCCCAATAACCAGAATATAAAAGTATAGGTAAACAATATCCGGTCCTTCACTTTCCTCCACTTTTTCCCTTCGAGGGCTATCGAACCGGAATTTTCTTAATAACGCGAATATAACTTATATCTCAATGGATGGAAAAGACCATTGTATTCCATTCTCTCAGAGGTAATTGTAATGAATAAGCCCCGCAATATCCTATGTATTATGGAATTTGTTTTAAGGCCGCAAGTGCCCAATCTGTTGGGCCTAGTCGAAAATGGTGTAGTACATAGGCAAAGGCAGAGGTGAAATGTTGTCGTGAGGGACGGGAAGTGTGGAAGAGGAATAGAGTGGGATAATTAGTGGGCCGTACGGGCTATCAGGGTTGCCCTGGGAGGCCGAAACAAAAAACCTGGGCGAGTGTCCCGCGTTGCCCGATAGGCGGGGGCCAAGCTTGTGTTACAGGACGACCGTCCACGGTAGCGGACCGCGCACATCTTAGTTTCACGCTCGGCATCCAGTATCCAATATTCCGTAATAACAGTTAAATCCGCATTAAACTAACATCGAAGAACCGCTCTTAAATATTTCCTTCCCTCGAGATTTACAGAAAGAATCCGAATGGAGCCTCCTAACATCTGACGTTACTATCGATTTTCGACGCTTATGAATTTCGCACTACACTCTACGAAAGAAACAAATACATTTTTTCCCGTGTACAATTTATTTGTTAATTCGTCATCATTATTTAATAGGTTCATCACACTTCTCAGTGGGAATATATGATATAACAACGCCGGTGACCACTCTCCCAACACTGATTTCTTATAACGGAAATTGTACACGAATAATTGAAGAATCGCGTATCATCTATATTGAAAAAGTTATTCGCGTTGCTCTTTATTAATAATTATTTCGATTGGATTTTTATATACTCGCATTAAAAATTACAGGAGGGAACAAGCCGTATGAACCGCTCGGCGTCAACTCCCCCAGAGCGGGCAGATTAAGTGGACGTCTAAAATTTTAAAGATGACCGAAGCAATAAAAAAAATGGCAAACAGGGCGCAGAGTTCTGAAAATTGGGGTCGGAAATGTATTATCGGCGTTGACTTTGTGGGAGAAACACAGAAAGGACTTCTCAACCCTTCCCTCGAGATCAACATTTATTCCCGGGGGGTAATTAGTGGCTCGCCGCGGCAGCTACGGTTAATTGCCGAGGCAGCGACGATTTATTTGCCCGCCCCCATCCCGGTTAATACGGAATCGGATTAACAGTGTGGGGAACTACGGGCAACGCTCCGGCGTTACATTATATCGACCTCGTTCCCCCCAATGAAAGACGGCCGGATTTGTTTCTCCGGCTCGCAGCTTGAATGGTAATATAAAAAAAGGGCAGAAAAAAATAGAAATATTGCCATTCTCTCCGCCCGGTTGTCGGTGAACTGCTTTCGGCAGAACTTAACGGTGTGAAATTAAATTTATTAGTTGTTTCAGTTCTTCCCCCTCTAGAAAACATTAATCATACTCGAACCTACTCTAGTCCAGTTACAACTGTTAGTATTTCAATTCTTTCATACATCAGTGGATCACCGTTCACTACAATTAAACATTTTTATACCGCATTTCCTCACAGATCCTCGATATATATTTAATGGATAAACATACATTTTATACTGTTGAGGGACAACGACGGTTTCACCCCTATTATTTGCTGTTTCCATCATCACACACACACACACACACACACACACAAATGTGAGCATCTCTAGCTTAAAAAATATTTTCTGATTAATTTTTCTTGTATACTAATTATAAACGCAATGTTTCCACTCGTCTGAAGAACGCTTACGTCTTAGTTGTATTTTTTATTATACAATAAAAAATTAGGGTACTTTGCGGCCGGTAAAAACGGAATTAAAGTTTGGATTAAAAATATTCGGAACGAATAAATAGGGCAGGAAGTAGGTTTTGAGAATGGAGTCATGAGTGTGACAGTGTACCTGTCTGGCGGCGTGCGTGGTAGTGGCTGGCTGGTAGGGTTGGTCGATGCGGGGGTGAACAACCCCGGGGGCCCCACCCCTCCAATCAATTCCAGGCAACCACCCCCATCATCCGGGGGGGGGTGTATAAAATAGGCCCGCCACTCCTTACCCGGGGACATTCCTCCACTGAGAACGGCCCCCACTGCTTCCCGTAGAAAATAAACCCGCTTTATTTTTACGAGCCCCATTTTTAAAATGCACGCACGCCCCCCTCCCTTTACGACGGAAGGCCGCTCATTATTCCCATTCATAACTCTTTTTAATGGGCCGCCGTCCTTTCTGATGCCCCCGGGAGGAAGAGACGGGTCGCTGAAAGAGGAGGACACTTCTCGCCCCGATATCGTAAAAGGCGGCGATAAAGCGAGTCATTCTATTCCCCACGTTCCGTAATAGTTAGCGTATACCCGCCCTGCTGTCCGACGGTAGAACTGTCTGCTGTCCGCTGCGAAACGGGACCGCCGAGCCGCGATTTGAGAAAATACTTTGTCTCGAGCAACCTTCTCCAACACTTGTATCGAATCGGATACTTCGTTGAGTACGTATTGCTCCGAATAAATTACCGGAGCGCTTCATGTCGTTCGGACCCGTAAAAACCGGCTCTCCTGGGTTTCGTCATCACCTCCACACGGGTAGTCTAACAAATCGTCAACCATTTACTAACATCATGTAAGGACGGAACGATACAATTCCTCGCCCTCAGGTTTTATTGTAATACCAATATTGTAAACAATACAAGATTCCTGTATCACAATATATATATATATGTAGAAAGGCCCGTAGGCCGGAATGCATGTACGAACCATTATTTGTATATCGTTTTTCTCGATGTCCTATGTATATTCATAGAAAAATAAAGTTATCTGTATTGTATTTGATACTATTCCTAGGAAGCGGTAAAGCGGTCAATAATTTAAATTGTAATGATGTAAGCAAAGTATAAATTAGGATAATAGCATGCTTTGTGTCGAAGTTTTCTCATTGTCAATTCTAAGACGTGAATACACCTCAACTGATCGCATATTTGACGTACGATTGGCTTGAAAATATAGGACGCTTAATGCGGGAAAAAATGATACCCTAATCTCTGGTCTTAAATCGTGAAATAAATGATTACGGCGTTGTGCCATTGGGTAACGCAGGTTCAGGTTGAAAACAAAGCGCGGGGGCGGGACAAAGCCCTTCTTTTTTAGGGCCGTAAAAAAAAAGCTCCAACTCTGAATGTTCTAGATCGCGGCAACACAGTGGATTTCATCATCTGACCTTTACCATTGGCTTTATTCAACTTTCCTGTTACCAAAATAAAAATCCAACGGACTCCGTCTGTAATATTGTGCGTACTACTGACGATGGCGAAGAGCCGAATTTTCTCAGTGAGAGGTAATAGAACCAACTAAGGGTAGAGCGCAAAGGATATGCTCCTGGAAACGGTGCCTGCGTAATTAGGCATTCCTCGATACCGCTCCTGGTGCCCGACCGCAGCCTTTACCGGGATTACACAGGAGGAAAGAATTTAAAAATTGTTCGTGAGTTGAAGGATCGATCGGTTAAAATAAGTGAGGGAATTGGCTCGCCAATTTATATACAAGCCGGGGGGTGAAGGGACACGTGTTTGACCCCACCTGTTACCGACGCGGATTCTCATACACTAATTGTAAGCTAGGAGATTCAAAATGAAGCTATTGCAATAGCTACAAAAATAAGATTGGGGGCAGACGCAAACTAGTCACGAAAGTCGGGTAACTAAGTGCAATCAATGCATATCGGTTTATTGCCAATAAAAAACGGAATGTAGTAGAACTCTTTCTCAAACGAAATATATATTCGAAATAAGGGATATGAAAATTGAGCAGGAGATGGACCACATCCATCCAAAACAGCCAAAGATGGAATAGTTTTCTATCCCCATTAAAATTTCTGTAGGCTCCACCCATTGCTGAAAATAATTAATTCAGTCTTTCCTGTATTAATCCAGTCTATTAATAGGTTAAATTTTACAATTTTTATTAAAAATAGAAAATAGAAAAATATAATTTGGTTTTGGAGTAATTTTTAATGTCTTTATGGTCTGGAATAATAAATATTAATGGTCTAAATTTTAAATATAGTTTATAATATATTAATAATGCTTATAAATGCAATATCGAAATTTATTTACATTACAGCAACATGTATTTACTTAGGAAATATCAAGAAATTTTTTTATGTCTAAAAAATTAGTATAAAATTACCCTGGTTTAGTTAATAAAAATAATGCATTTAACTGAGTTATACTTTAACTTTTTAGCTTTCATAAAACCATTATAAAAGAAAATATATCAGAATTATATCAGAAAATTGAACATTTTGATTTAACTGAATTTCCAAAGAAATTAATTTCAGGTTCTAATAATGATGTGATTTAAATATTTTTTTGAGTGCTTTATGATTATTTTGTAGATCATTTTGATTATTAAATAATTTCTTAGAAATGATTTAATTACTGCTTTATTAGTACCAATATTTTTTGCAATGGTTATCTGAACTCTGCTCCTCTTGTAAAATCAGCCTTTTTTTCAACCCCATTAGGGTGAATTCACCCTAATCCACCCCAAACCAAATTTGTGTGTTGTGACAAAATCACTGTCCTATTTTTAAATCCAGAACCGAGTGGAGGTAGGTGTTTACTGTTAGATAACATACTAATTTTATATTAATAATGAATGGTACAAGAAGCAACTTTAATAATTACAAGTTTATTGCGCCTACGATAGGAACTATTAATTCGATGCTCGTAATTAAAAAAAATATTGGAATTAAAACAAACACATTTTAAGAGAAAATATATAAGTGAAGTTAAAAAGAGCTTCTTATCTTAACCATAGCTGTAAATAGTAACAGAATCAATTACTGCATTATATATAAATTTGAAACCAGAAAGTAGGCATATGTTGCTTTGATAATATATTTTATGAAATAACACTGAACTAGTTAGCTGAAGAGTTTACTTTATTATATGGGTACTAAACTGAAAAATAAATGCAATGTTTGATTTAATTTGAAAATTCAATATCAGGAGTAAAATTATGTTTAAATTTCTTTTGGGTTTAAAAATATACTCCTACTGGTTTATTTTTATTACTGAGCTTATTAAAAAAAACCTTCAGGTATTGGAATTGGTGCAACCAGCTATATATATTTACTATAAATATTAAATAATACGAATTGAAACATATACTTTTAGAGTAGGGTAATGAAACATCATGGCAATAGATTTTATATTACTTGAAATACTGGATGCAAAAAGTACTCTTTTTTACTTTTTAATGAAGTGGCAACACTTTAAAAATTATAAAAACATACATATCATTCAATTTTGAGGTAAGAAGCATCACACTGAATTATTTCTGATAAAATTTAGAAGAAAGTATATACAATATTCAATGCCTGATGATACTAGAGTGAGTAATCTGTATTATCCCCCCACTGTTAACACCCTATTATTTTTAATGAATTATTATTCTTTTTGTAAATTTAATATATAATATTAAGATGTCCCTTAGATTGAATAAATAAAACTAATATTTATAAATACAGTTTCCAATTACTTGTGTAACCCATGGACTAAACACATTTTGAATTAAAATTTATTTTTATTTAATATAATTATTGGAGAATGTACTTTCATTTATTAATTTACAAATCTAATGGACATCTAGTGTGTTAAAATAAAGAGAGAGAAATTTATGAAATTTTCTTTAGAATAAATAAACAAACTGAACTTTCTTTACAATTTCTGGTACCAAGAGATGGGTATACTGAAATATACTGAAGTTATTTAATGAAATCTATATATATATATATATATATATATATATATATATAGATGTAGAGTATTTGACAATTTGAAAGAAATGTATACAAATTTAATGTGTTAAATTTGAAAATTCTAGCTGGTCTTTGGCTCATACATTGCTTAATTTAAAGTAAAAAATTTCATATATTAAAGTATGTAACAAAAGTGTATTCTACTGAATATACTCTGGTCTAATGAGAGTTCTAGAGTAAATTGAAATGCCTCCTCATTTTTAAATCAGCCTTTATATATTTCAATTTTCATTCAGTTTGTTTGTCTCCCTGTTGGTACATTTGAAAATGACATTTTAATATAAGAAAATATTCTCTGTTTTCTAGGATTTGGTTTCTTACTTTTGTAGGGTTGTTAGAATAGTTTCAGTGGATAACAGACAAACAAGGATGGATAGGTTTCTGAGTATGCCCTGAACCTTGGAAAAAAAATGTAGCAATGTAAGATGTAATTGACCCAATGGTTTAACATTGTTGATGGGTGTTTTTAACTAAGTAGTTGGTTCCCAACCAGTCTGCAGATTAATTTGAATATACAATATTTGCAATTTTCGTGTTTATTAAACTGTTTCATTGCAATCTGATACTACTTGTCTACATCCAGAGAAGATTGCAGCCTTACTAGGAAACTTTGTTAAATGTAATTATATTAAGAACAGAATGGAACAAATAAAAAATATCCTCCTGGTTGGATACAAATTCGATTGATCGAAAATTATAATTCAACTGAAATGGATTAAATTAATATTTAAATTCACCATATAATAAAAGAGTAGAAGCATCTCTCTATACTCAGTTCTAGAAGTATTTTGACTGGTTTCCCAATGCTATAATTGAAGTTGTATAAACGTAATCCAACAGAGATAAAACTTTAAACTTATTCTCTGAGAAAACTCCGGGCATTAGAAATTAGCCCTCTGAATGGAATCGTAAATTCTTCATCCCGGTTGGAGCCGGAATGAAAACCTAATGCCCCCTCATTATTGGGATCCCAGATGAAGGCAATTTTGCCATTACTCTTTCCTCGAATCGCTTCGCTTTCTGTGCAGCCGACTGGATTAGGGCGCTCCTAGAATAATTCATCCCGCTAATGGCTCATATTTCTGGATTCGGCTATTATCGTCAATTCCGAATTTTACATTTCCTCACTGCATCCAGGAACATGACAACCGCCTGAACACGACAAGCTGTAAGTGTTATTTTCAAAATTTTAATTATGAGACGCCACAATGATATTGGAAGATGGGTTGGAAGGGTACATGGGGTCCAAATTCAGCCATTTGTTCGTGAAACATTGTCTCCATCGTATCATTTATATGAGAAAGACGACCAAATTGGATAAGCCATTCACGTGCGCCGTGTAAGTCTTCACGGTGATGGCCGGGTAATGTGTCTGTCAACGGTTACAAGCAGTTTTGTAACACCTTTTGCGCGCTGAGAAAAAATACTCAACCGAAAAATGTACCGCGTATGTAGAGCTAAATGAGCCGCGAATCTTGCGAATCATCACAGAGAGAGGTATATGTTATTGTAAAATGCGTAGATTCTGAAAAAGATTGTTGGTTAATCTGGCACTGTAAGAAAGGACTGTATACTGTTATTAAACTTTAAACACCTGCAGAAGGGATTACGCAAGAATGTTAGAGAATAAGGTGAAGAAGCTACAGATTAGAATTATGCTAAAATCAAATAACTGGGTCTATTTTCTCCCCTTTTAAAAGTTTGAGATTGGTTACAATAATTTTAACCGCTCCGATTTGGCTAAGGAATCGGAGATAAATTTAAAACGACCGAATATATCAGATGAGTTGAAATTAATATTTGTTAACTGAGAGTAGGATGAAAATGACGCGTCACCGATTCAAAGCTGTCGGGTCACCGCAATTCTGAGCATATCTAGATAAGGCTCGCTTATAAGAGACCTCGTGTGCGAAACGCCGGCATTCGTGACCAATCTCGGGCCGTCGGCGATCTTTAACGATTCCGAAAATACCGGAAGTGGCCGGAAAAATCGGGCAGGATTTTTTTCTCGAAAACAATAAAAAAGGATATAACAATCGGGCTATCGCGCCCAATTGGGGTAATGTGTCACAGTATGTGGGGCGCGTTTTGAATTATTGTTCCCCCCTAAAGACAATAAGCGAATTGATGTAATGCAGTCCCATTGTGCAATATTGGGACCGGCTTCATTGAGGAGTCCCCGCGCCACGGGACAATTAATTAAAGCCGATATGTCGAAATACTTAAGCTGGATAGGCTTATTTCCTTGTTTTCTGCAAGCTCTCTCAGCAAAAATATATATCTGTTTGTTTCCTATGGAACTTTGACTATTTTTTCAATTGCAGAATTTTCCTTTTTTTTCTCATTTAGTTCATTCTCCCTTCTGGTTGGCACGAGTGAAAGTCTTACTCCCAACACTGAAGGACTAAACTAATCAGCTTCGTGTTATTTGTGCGTTTTCGCTTGGTTCGATTAATCAACCCGGCGTTACATTTAATTTTTAATAAATGGAAACAACGGATAAATAAAATATTCGCAAATTTTGCCAGAACTATTAAATAACACTGTTTTTTTTTTGTGTTTCTGTCTCCTCTCGCTGGTTTGGTCTTTTGCTAGACCGGTTTCAGCTAGTCGCTATTGGCAGTTAGGATGTTTCTCGGTCATCCTCACTGCACTGTCACTGTCACTTGTACTGTGCCAGCACACAAGTTTCGATAAGTTGGATTCTTTCGTCTAATTTTATTTTAGGAATTTCGAAATCTGTGTTCTTTCATTCGCAACAAACATACTTAGCATTGTATTAACAACTCATTCAACACAAATGGCGCTTCTTTGCCCTTGTAATTATTTACATTCGGTGTAACTGTAATTAAAAACTGAGTATATATGTAATTGTGAAAAATTCAGGAAAAAGTGCGTACATTAATGCTGCACTAAGTCCGTGAACGGCACACAATTGGACGTGTCGCGGGACGACCGAAGAGGGAGCTGGTTTTCGGACAGGGAGCTTGAAATACGACACAATATTTTTTAAAAACCGAATGAAAAAGGGCGCGCAGAGTCGAAAAAAATCGCACCCCGTTGGCAATATAGCCGGACGACGGGAGTTCATAAAAACGACATTTCGAATAAGAAACATAGTTTACATTCTTTCTGCTCGTAATTTAGTATGCAATTTAGAATTTCTTGTACGGCAACATATGAAAAAGAAAATCTTCGTGGTATTTGGATATTAACATGAATTGTTGCCATATTTCTTTGTGCTGTGTAGCATATTACCATCTCGAGAATTTTATCGGTTGATCGTTAATTCATGGCTTGGGCGCTTACATTTATTGTTTAATTTGTTTGTCCATTATTGTTTATTGTTTTGTGATAATCTATACCGCCTATTTCATCCTATACTAGACTGGTATAGGTTTTTCGCCATCGTCTATACCACTGCGTCACTACTCAGTGAAGCGTGACAGTTGAACGTTACCATTTCGGAATAGCATAATACTAATAACTGTAATTACTTGACGCTGCATTTTAAATATTTGGAGGCCGATAAATAAGCCCTCAATTTTTATATCCTGCTTGTGATCCTCATAAACACCAGAACTCTTTGTCTCTCCTCTCTCTCTCTCTCTCGGTCACAGCTGGGAACCAGACCTTTACATGCGGATAAATATGCCCGGATTCAAAGGAAAATTTATAACCAGTTTTATACAGCGCTCGTGCATTAGCCTTATTAAAGGGCACTCAGGAAAATCAAGGCTCGACCTCGTTTTACTGAACACATTAAAAAGTATTGGATTCACTCGGAAATATCAATAAACAGATATCCAGTTTTACATTAGCGGAGTATGTAAAAACTCGTAGCCATCCATGGAGAACGTGTAAAATCCTATTGTGCTATAAAGTGCAAACAAATAAAAAACAAATTAGGAAAATGTTGGATATTTTCAAAGTGTATTCACAGACATAAGATAGATATGACATATCAACATGTTCATTTAACATATCTTTAGATTCTTATTCACTTAAAAGAATCTATTATAGTTGATAGACCAGCTCCTTCTACCTGTTTGAATTCTTTATATTAGAGCAAAATATTGTAAAATCATTTGATATTTATTATTACAAATTGAATAACAAGTTGAAATTATAATCATAAAAGCAGTTTTACTCACAGGAATTATATATATAATTTGTTGACTCCAACAACAGGCAGATAGCTGTTAGTAGTAGAATATTAACATAAAATTGAAGTCACTCCAATTTAATTGTTTTTATCCACATTTTAGTATTTATTATATGTTTTCATGTTATTCAATTGTACATGTATAGAATATATAATCTATATATTTGTCAAATGGCTTTGTCTATCTGTGTGTGTTTTCGCTATGCATTTCCATACGGCTGAACCGATTTCCACCAAACTTTCAGCGTGCAAGCATCTCATGACCTGTCAGGTCAAGAAGCACCTTTCCAGGTCACAGGACATGTCAAAGGTTATAATAAATTAAAATATTTGCCAATTCGGGTATTTAATTCGTAAAATCGCCGCCAAATGGCTGCACTGCACGGAAAATGTTTGTTTGAGGGGAAGATAGATTGAACGATTCCCTTCAGAGGCTTCACAAGGGACCTGGGTGGGACCCAGGTCATTCAGTCTAGCATTTTTAATATTGTATTATTATATCAGCAGTCAATAAAATTAATTATTTTGTCAAAAACTAGAGAAAAACCACTTATACACACACATACAAACATTTTTTCCTGTTTACCCATTTTTCATTACCATCGCAAACGAATCTCCCTTATCGTCTATCCTGTCGCACAAAGTCATGCCACCAAAGAAAAGACTTCGTCTTAGCACAAAAAGGACACAGGTATCAAGAGTGGCTCTTTCGATATAGATAGAGCAAATAGACAACGAATAACCTATAGGATATTTTTCAAAATAATAGGTAAAATTTGTAGTCAAATAAATTGTTTTTAAATTTAAAACATACATTTTCCTCCTTACATTACAAGTCTTCACAGAATCATTTATTAACAATTAACGAAAAATCGCCGTATGCTGGAACTACTAGCGCCAGTATCGACACTCCCCATGCACTTCTGCCCTCTGGTGGAAATTTCTGGAACTACTAGCGCCAGTATCGACACTCCCCATGCACTTCTGCCCTCTGGTGGAAATTTCCGGAACTACTAGCGCTAATATCGACACTTACCGTGCAGTACTGCCCCCTGGTGGCGATTTTCGGAACTACTAGCGCCAGTGTCGACATTTAACATCCAGTGCTGCCACCTGGTGGCGACTTTCGGAACTACTAGCGCTAGTATCGACACTTACCGTGCAGTACTGCCCCCTGGTGGCGATTTTCGGAACTACTAGCGCCAGTATCGACACTTACCGTCCAGTGCTGCCCTCTGGTGGCGACTTTCGGAACTACTAGCGCTAGTATCGACACTTACCGTGCAGTACTGCCCCCTGGTGGCGATTTTCGGAACTACTAGCGCCAGTATCGACACTTACCGTCCAGTGCTGCCCTCTGGTGGCGACTTTCGGAACTACTAGCGCTAGTATCGACATTTACCGTGCAGTACTGCCCCCTGGTGGCGATTTTCGGAACTACTAGCGCTAGTATCGACACTTACCGTGCAGTACTGCCCCCTGGTGGCGATTTTCGGAACTACTAGCGCTAGTATCGACACTTACCGTGCAGTACTGCCCCCTGGTGGCGATTTTCGGAACTACTAGCGCTAATATTGACAGTTGCCGTCCAGTGCTGCCCCCTGCTGGTAATTTCTCGAACTACTAGCGCCAGTATCGACACATACCGTGCAGTACCGCCCCCTGGTGGCGATTTTCAGAACTACTAGCGCTAATATTGACAGTTGCCGTCCAGTGCTGCCCCCTGCTGGTAATTTCTCGAACTACTAGCGCCAGTATCGACACATACCGTGCAGTACCGCCCCCTGGTGGTAATTTTTCGAACTACTAGCGCCAATTGGTCGTTGATATCTTGTAATACATATTAATACCAATAAAAAAAATATGATGAACATTGATCACATGACCCAAATTAAATTTGGAGAATGAATTTAATTGCACTAGATTTAAATTATTCAATTACTTCAAAAAAATAATAATTTAGTGATAAATATACACACCAATTTATATTTTAAATAATCCACCAGAACTTTAAAACTGAAAATACACGGTGGGAATAAATTATTTAACACGAATTGATAATGGACATGTACCATTGGGATGTTTCTTAAAAAAAATTCATAACTTCTAGTTTCATTAATACTAGATCATCTTCATTTTTCCACAAGGTAAATTTTACTTTCTTAAAAGAAATGAATTTAACGCATATATTATTTTTATAAAACTTCCATAATTCAGAAGAAGAAGCTGGTATTTGTATTAATTTAACTGAAAAGAATTCAGACTCAGCAAAAAGAAGTTTATATATATAATTATATTTATCTATTTATTTATATTTGATATTTTCAGTTTTAATCCGAAGATTTTAGTTATATTTTGTAAACATAACTTAATACAAATTTTAAGGAGTTAAAAATATATTTCTATTATCCCATCATATTTTTACTTGTTAGTAAAAATCAATATTATTTACAACTGTTCAATATTCTTGGCATTTTCTTGTTATATGACATATGATTTGCCAACAATTTTAATATTATGTAAATAACATGGAAATAAATTTTTAAGGGGTTTCTGTCCCATGAATAAAATTGGAATGAACAATAAAAAAATAACTTTTAATATTGTTTTATTTTTTTAAATTGAAATTAAATTGAGATTCCTGCTCCATATCTGCTGAAAATTGAGAGCCTAATGTATATATTATTCTAATGATAATGAACGCTAATTTACCAGTTATGCATTGCAGTTCAACTGTTTCTTACATGTTAAACACAGTTTTATACTAGTTCCAGCTAGTACAGTCAATCTGTCAAATGCCCAGATGAACACATAGTTACAGAAATTTTGAAAATTTCTTTTCTGTCAATCATTCTCATGCAATGAGTTGAAACAAGTTTTTGGAATAGGTTATACCAATAAATAATTAATTACAATTAAAGATGCTCATCTTTAATGTAAAAGTTGAATGAAACTCTAATAACAAAATAACAGGACATATAATGTAATGAACACTGACAATGTCATTTAATTTGTGAAATATTAATAAAATAGCTGTAATAGAGGTGTCACAAAACATCTTGTTTCCTGTAGGCTATAAAACAGTGAATAATTAATTATATGTACTCATAGTAAAAATAATCCCTGATTTCGTGTTGTAGGCTATTGTTGTTTTTCATAAAAATATAATGTTATCACTGTGTGTACCTTACTGGGATATAATCTTCTAACAATCGACTTTAATAATTTGTTATACAGTCTTAACAAAGATTAAAAAGAAACACATCTCCACTTTGTTGCTCACAGCACCAATAGGCAGAGATGGTTAAAAACACTTCTCAACAAATGTTTTCCTCTATTATTAAAATGATTAAAGAATGATCCTGTAATCTGTAGGGTTAAAAAAGATGAACATAAATATTTCAATATGACATAAAAAATAATTAATACATGCAAAACTACATGTTTCAAATCACAATAATAGCTGCCTGATTATGTGAAGTATAAAAAAAAATATGAAAAAGGGTAATCCTTTCCAAAGTATAATAATAATAATTATAATAATGATTAATTCGCATTTTGTACAAAAGTTCTATCATCAACTACAACTTTTATAAAAACCCTGCAAATTACAACATCTGGAAATATAGGTACAGAAATAAATCCAATTTACAAATTTTTCACATAAATTATAAAACTTGCAAACTGACCTGTATTCATAGCAATATTCTTTGGATTACATTTACAACATAATATTAGTAGAATTTCAAATTAAATCAATTAAAAAAAAACATGTAAGATCTATAAATTCTGAGAATGAGATGAATTTCATCACTTGATTGCCTCATAAATATTAGGGTTTTATTTATTTTTAATTACAAAATGTTCACAATGCAGATTGAACTTTAAGTAATCATTCCAATAACCCTATGAATACAAGCACTAACAACAACAAAATACAAATAGAATACTATTTTATTCTTTTTTTTTCTTTTTAATTTAAACATGATGAACAACATTTGGAGTTCATTTGTGCACACTTAAAGTTTTGCAAGTTCATAATAATTGGAATGCCTGCACAAATGTACTCGAATGTTATCAAACAACTAAGCTTTAAGCACCTTAAACTTGCATCGAAATAAAAACTAAAAAACATATATGTACAAAGCTAAAAAAAAGAAAAAGAAAGAAATAAGAAAAAACAAAAAATATTCTCTTCCATGTGCTTTTCGTCAACAACAAATTCTAACATATTTTAAGGATATATTGCCAAAAAACTTGTCTAATACTACTATACATAAGTTGGCTCTTGGTTAAAAACACGTAAAAGTTTTTGTTTCCTTTTTTCATCTAAAAAACAAATGGATAGAAAAAAAGAAAACAACATTGTTTTCACATGCTAAATACGACAGAATATAGCTGTACACTTTTATATACCTTACCACCTGGGGTCTCCCAGAAGTTAAGGGGAGGGTAATGGGGCATAAGAATATTTCCCACCATCCTCATATTATCTCAGTTCACGCGAAGCCAAGACATAAATTTATTTTTTTTTCTGTTTTTATTTCCTTTTTATAAAATCTTCATATTTCTGTACAAATGGTGAACACACTTTTTTCTGACTCACTCCGAGGAGAAAATAGAACATCACAATATCCTAAGAAGAGGGTAGAGAAAGCCAGTGTCTTGTCAGAGAGCTATCAGAATCCTCGAAGTAACATCAAATGTTTTTATATATATTTCAACTTAATCTTTATTCATAAAATATACACAGACATATATATGATATGCATGTATATATTTAAGACAGCAACCTCAAATTGGTGGCACTTGTTCCAAACAATAATAGCAATCGGGAGATTGATTCAACATTTCTCTCTCTCCCTACTCTTCTCACTCTCTCTTTCTCTCTCAAATATGTTTATACATATGTATATATACTCAAGTATATATAGATATAACTAATATTATCAAGTTCCTGGTACTTGAGTGTGTTTATATATAAAGCACTAGCAACTTCCGCCGTTGCTTAAAGGCGACGCGGATCACTTCTTAGATTTAGAGCGTGGTCAGTAAATTACTTCGTAGACTGTAGCCTTCTTGTCACCTGACCCTGTCACTATGTATTTGTCATCCGCCGAAATGTCACAGCTCAATACTGAAGATGATTCTTTACTCTGCAAGTACAAACGAATATGAATTAATTTATGATGCGCAGAATAAATAAATATCTGTTATTTTCTGAGGTCCAGAAGTCATTTTGAGCCCAAGAGAATTGCTTTAGTTTAGAATCAAAATTACTAACTGCTCTATCTAATTATAAATTAATAGAATTGAAAATAGATTTTATTCAATTATTAATAAAATATTTAAAGAATATTGCAGACTACAATTCACACATTTTACTTATTTTTTTTATTTACGGAAATTAAAAATATTAAATGAACAAGCAGGGGGTATTAATCTACAGGAATCATACCTGGAATATTGAAGCACCGTATGGTGTCCTCCAGGCATTGAGGAGGTTGTCCTTGCCAGTCGAGACAAACCACTTGCCGCAAGCTGCAAACCTTAATGAAAGGACACATGACTCGTGCAAGTGCAACTGATATTTGTCAGGTTTGAGAGCGTGAAGCACCTCAACATTAGAATTTTCCATTCCCACTGCCAACCACTCTCCAGTTGGACAATAGCCAAGTGAAAATATCTGAAACAATAAAATAAAATATAATCGTGGTATAGAATATACAAAGTGAGATTTGATATAATTAATATTTTACTGAAAAGTATAAAATTATTTTCATAATTTAAATGAATAGATGTATATTTGTGCATTTAATTTTACAGAATAATTATTTCTTTATTAAAAAAGCTTATGTAATATCTAAAGATATGTGAATTTCTTCAAGGATCATATAAGGACCAAAATTATAAAAAAATTGGATTATATGTTTTGACAGCCCCAAAACTTAAGGCAAAAATGTTAGTGGCTCTGAAACTAAAGGAAGAAAAGGGAATACAGATTATGAATTCCCGCATGATATATAAATAAAAATCCACCTGTTATATGGATAGCCATATTACCTGTGACGAGAAGTCATGCTGCTGCAATTGCCTGCCCTCCCTCAGGTCCCACGACCTGACCGTATTGTCCAATCCTCCAGTCCACAACTTGGTCCCATCGGCCGAGATGTCGATGCAAGAGGCACCGTCTGTGTGGCCCTGGAACTGTCTCACAAGAGACTGGTTGTGTAAGTCCCACACCGCTATGTTTCCGTCGGAACAG
Organism: Lethocerus indicus; assembly: GCA_019843655.1. Taxonomy (NCBI): domain Eukaryota; kingdom Metazoa; phylum Arthropoda; class Insecta; order Hemiptera; family Belostomatidae; genus Lethocerus; species Lethocerus indicus. Next base: position 17,678,871 of record JACDQD010000008.1, read on the forward strand.
CAGCTGAAGCATACCTGAAAGCAATTTTTCTATGAGTTTTTTGTAATTATATATAGAGAAATCGAAAGTATTCCGTATGGCCAACAGTTGAAACAACGCTCGTACATTATTAATATATTAGGAACCGGTAACTGACCTTCGAATCTGGGCTAATAGCTAACGCATAGCAAGCTGGGGCACTTGATGTCAATTCGGCTTTTATTCTCGGCGTCGGAGAGGCCAAGTCCCAAATGCTGAGGTTGCTCGCTTCGCCTCCGACAATAAGTGTCCTACCGTCCGGGAGAAGTTTCACCGATCTGATATAGTTGTCTCTTTGCTGCAAATAAATTAAAAATATCCGATTGACAACTTTGTTATTAAGAATTTCGAATTTTTTTCGATAACAGTCAAATTTACGGAGGCGGCGAAAAGGGAAAGGGCGCGTTGCGACGGCCTTCTACTTACCAGACAGTCCAACTGCGATACGGGGCTCTTGGATCCCGGCTGGCTGATGTCCCAGACTTTGACGCAGCCTTTGCCGCCGGTGTAGACATACTTGGTGGGGTTGCTAATGGTCACCGCACAGACGACTTCGCCGTGGCTGAGGGTGTTTATTTGGCGGGCGTGTCGTGGGATGCCGGGACCGATCAGGGCATCGGGCGGAAATGGCACAGGCTGCATTTGACCGTCAGCACTCACGTGGAATGAGTACGCCCTGTAAAAAGTATCAGAAATCCGTTGGGTACATTTATAGAATTAATAAAAATACACAATCGGCCAAAAACGAGAAATATTCGATAAAATTTGCTTTTACTGTGAATAAATGAAATAGTCTACTTTCTTCAACTTTATTAAAATTGTTACACATTATTGGGCAAAGAAAATATGTATTGAAACTTTTTATTTATATAATAAATTTATTAAAAAAACTACTGCCCGAGGTGATCTCTGGGCCAGTGGCGTTTAAGCCGTCGTGGTGGGGATAGTGGATGGGTAATGGAGGAAAGGGACTGAACGAGTGGGTTTGGATGTGGAGAGAGGCGGACGGAAATTAACGAAGCGTGATTTTGCGACTTCGTCGACTGTCGGTATGTTGAGGTCATTATGGATTGTTCGGTTAGAAACATACCCGGGAGCATTAAGTATGGTAAGAAGGACTTTTGATTGGAATCTCTGGAAGCGGGCGATGTTGGATTTCTTGGCGGAACCCCATAGTTCTATTCCGTAAGTCCATGTCGGTTTTAAAATGGATTTGTATAGTGTTAGTGTGTTGTCTATTTAAAGTTTTGATATCCTTTTCAAAAGAGGTCTTAGCAGTCCAAATTTGCGATTGAGATCTGTTCTTTTGAATCGCGTATGGGGATGGGAAATTGTTATAAATTACAAAATGGTGGAAAATGTAACTTACGGTTTCCCACCGGGAATTCCTCCCATTGCTGATCCCAGAGGAGCGCGCATCTGAGAGTGGGGATCGTATCCGACCTGAAAAATTCATTAAAAAATTAATTATACGTCGTCAGTTGTAAGTGTGTATAATAAACGGATTAAAGACTTAATATAGATATAAAAAACAAAATTGGCTGAATTTGGGGAAGATGATGTCTGGAAGTAAAATCGGTATCGGTGAAATAATTACCAGTGGAGGTCGAGGGTAGCTGTTAAGCGCCGGAGGGAGGTTATTGTGTAAAGCGCCGTAAGCACCGGCGGCGGCTGCCGCCTGAAGATCGTGAGGACCGGCTCCGGGCAAATAGTGGGGATATTGGGCTGCAAACAAACACAATACAGGTTAAAAATGGGTTCGAAATACAATGATTTTTAAGTGAATTTTGATTGACTTCAATTTTATTACTTATAACTAAAATTTTTTTGGCGAAGTTAAATTCTATCGCCTTAATATAAACACAACCTTAATTATAAATTATGATGATTGATGTTTTATTATGAATCAGTCAGTCTTTGAATACAATTTCAAATGAACTGATTAATTAGAATGCTAGCCAAAAAAAATTAACTGACTTCTATACTCTCATAAAAACAGATTTAAAACTATTTCTTTTGAACCGGTATTTGAATTGTCGGTTTACAGAAATATAAATCATTTTCAGAATACAGAAACGCCTTGTTCCGAATTATAGGAGACAATTGACTGAGGTAGTACTAGATGCTCGGGCGGGAGTGATGATGAATGGTTCAAAGGCGGTACTTAGCGTCTAGAATTTCCGCCGCCCTACCTACAGTGTTAAATGGCGGTGTTAAACGATAGATTGGCTTACACAAGGATGGTGGTTTGACGAGGGGCTTCATTCCGCTGGCTCCTGCGACGCTGCTTCCGCTACCGCCGCTGGTCGGAGTCACGGACTTTGAGATGGGCGTCGTCGGCTTCTCTTCCAGTTTCTTTGTCGAGGGCGTGCTCGCGTTCGACGAGGTGCCGCTCCTCGGGCTGCAATACACATCGTCAATATTAGCGGCACAAATTTAAATGCACATATCAGCAAGAGTAACACCGAATAATCTACTAACAGGAAATTTGTGTAGAGCGCTTGGAAAAGTTCATAAAAAAAGTAACAGCCCACTCCCAGAATAAAGTACTGCATTAAAGAGCTCTTTATACTCCACAGTTCGTTTACAAACGGAGATAAATTATTATCTCGGACTTCGGACTGTTTCCGCAGTTCAGGACACGTGTTTCTTTACATCGAGTCATTCATTTTTTGCCTTCAACAATGTTTCTTTTCTGTGATGTCAAATGTAGATATATAAATTGTCTAGAATTGTACCTGTGTGGTCCGACGTGCTCCTTCTTGGGCGCCAACTTGTCCAGACCGTTTTCTCTGGGTGACGCTGTGCCGTTTGGAGGGGAAACGGGGTCCTGGAAAGAAGAAAATTTCCGCTATTAATAACTGTAATATTTTCCGTATTGGGAAAATGGTCTTGTCGATTGATTCGGCTTATTTTTCGAGGGCGTGCTCTCGGCCGACCGAATACGTGAATGAGTCGGGCCCTAATCGGCCGCGAACTCAGACAGGAAGGCGTTAGCGACCAGCCGCTAATAGACAGGACACGCTCTAAAACCGTTCTTGTCTCTCTCTTTATTTTTTTTCTCCCACGTAACGAATAGGCTGCGAACGAAGGTAGTAAAGTAACGAGGCGTTAATTATCCGGAGTGTAATGGAGAATCGTACGCTAGACCATGTTAAAAGGTAGAGATAACGCAGGTATACGAGAGCTGTTTATTACCTCCCGATTGAGTTTATCCGCGGATTTAGCTTAAAAATAAAAATTCTCCATTTTCCCCAATTGAAAATTCGCCTCCGCCTTCATCGCACACTTCGCCTCAGCTTCATTCGGATACATAAAAAAATAACATCGATCGCTACCATTCACAATTTTCATACAGAATTTGACTACACATTACCATGCATCGAGATTACGAGGAAATATATGGTACAGCAAAATTGGCACATAGTCGGGGCATGCAATCGTCTACTGTTCTCTCTTCTAACCGCTGCAGAAGAGCGAGTAACAACACTGAATACAGCCGGGAGGGAATATTTCGGAAGTGGGAGAAATTCTTGTTATACCGGGCGTCCGTATGGGAAATATTTAGAAATACTTTTCTCGAAGGACAAAATACAGCGAATAAAAAGAACGATATAAAAGAATATTGTAAGGAAACGGAACAGAATAGAGCTTGAGAAACAGACGAAGAAGAATAAAATAGTCCAGCGAAAAATTACAGAAATAGACGTCTGCGCTGTTTTAAGAGACGATATTTTATCTCTTCGTGCCAGTTCCTGAGAAATACCTCATGCAATGCACAGTAGCAATGCCTGATTGTATGTCAGAGGGGCATTTAATAAAACCTGCAGTTTTAAGATAGTAAGTACGCTGCGGGTAATAAAATATATTCAAGATGAATTTCCTTTCGCTCGAACCTATCTATCGCAGTCGATTTTCTACCAAATCCGCCACCACACAGTTGCAACTAAATACGGTTATACAATTCACCATCTCATTCATCCCCAATACCAACACCAGAATTAGATATTAGATTCACAATCCAGTTTAACTGTTTGTTACAATTATAAGTGAATTAAAGAAAAAAAAAAGAAAAGTAAAATTGTAGTATCCTTAGTAGATTTAACGTCATTTCTAGCAGTTCTATAATTGCCGCATGCATATCCTTCCAGTTACACTTTTTAGTCGTTAATCCATTCAAAATAAATAAGAAAAAGGAAAAGAACCAAAATGAAAAGAAAAACCACAAGGAAAAGTCTTTAAACCTCTGGTTGGCATTCAGAATTAACTACTTAAATTGATTCACAATGGTTGCTTACCTCACTGGCATCGTCTACAACTAAGTCTTGGTCACTTTTTTCTCCGTCGCTAGCCTGGAAACGTACACAAGCCGATTAGAGATAATATGAGTTTTATTTGTTTTTCTATTTTAATTTTATGACTTTTCAATTTTGGAGGTGCTGAAAAATAGCGCTTTCCTGTTTTTAAACCGAATAAACGACACCGCCATTTGGAGTAATTCAGATAAAGTGAGGTTATTTGCCTCGTAGATTATAAATAACTGAATTTCGTCAGTTCGGCTAAATTTAGTACACAAATGATATTGTATTTGTCGTATTTTGTTGGTCGAAATTAGTATTTACTTTGTATTATAAATTTTGTTTAAATTGGAGCTTACTATCTTAATCATTAATAAAACAAAAGAAAATTAAAATAACAATAAAGAAAGATTTATTGAACTTAGATCCTTAAGCATTTTAAAGTTCCTACGTCAACTAGACTATTGTCTTTTGCTGTCATTTACCAAGTAGTTTTAGTAAAATGAATGCTATTTTTATATTGTCCTAACACGGAGAAATGTTAAACAATTATTAGAGTTAGGAAGATTTCGTTATCTTTATTTTTAAGAAAATAAGGAAACAACTGTACCGCTCGTCGTCGTTTAAATAGACATTTGCGGACGTAAAGAGAATTGATTTGACAGCGAAAATGACCGAAAATAAGTTAGTCCATTTTATGGATACTCGACAGTGAAAAGCCGGATCGTAAAAGCGGCGAAGCGTGATCGCGGTGTTTAACAATACCCCAGTGACACACAGTATAATCAGGCAAATGGAAGCTCACCCACTCTCTCCCTCTCTCTCTCTCTCTCTCTCTCTCTCTCCCCACAGGCCGGTTGGTTTATCTATAACTCATTACCCGAGTGGAATACATTAGCGTCAAATTACCCACCACGTTGCATATCTTTATACCGCGGGTATAATACACGATGGCCATGGGAGCCTGGGAGGGGTGGATTCAAAACGTTTGTTAATCGTTTCAATCCCCCTGTAACAGACCTAACGCCGCTATTTATTAGGCTTTTTGATTTACCGCACTTTTTTTTTTGTTTCGGCGGAAGATTGAACGCCCAGTGGTTTCTACGAAACACTCAACAAAACAAAAAAGGGAACGGAAAAAAATAAATGAAAAAGAAATTAAAAAACAATAATATTTACACGGAGGGTAATAATGTGAGGCCGGTCACATAATCCTGAAAGTGTCAAGCGTCAGTAAAGGGATTCGCCGGATATTACGAGCGTGGGGGAACAACTCCGATAATGTAATTTGCCACCGTCGGTAGGGCTCGTATTACGACCGTTTTACTGCTACCCCCCTCCCCCCCGCCCTGAACTTTAATGGCCCCCCGATAGAATAATTAAGTCGCGGCCAGGAGGAAGGGAAACCAGAAGACCTGGGGAAGTGAAGCCGTATCGAGTTAATACCTGCTACCCGGCTGTTACTTCTTTTACTACCGGGGTTGTTGTCGCTTGCGGTGGATTTTTGGATTGAGCGTGTACCGACGCTTCCCTGTCGAAACAGAGAAGGCACGAAATTGACGGTATTACAGTTACAAGTTTCTAAAAGTTACAACGGACAATATCCCGTCGACTCTGAACCCTTTGAAAGCGTCTAATTTATCGGAAAGAAGGCCCGAAAGGAAACGAAACCCTAAAACCCAACTTCTGATTTCTCCCTTCTAACAGAGAGCGGCTTTCGGGACATTCAGTGTCTACGGAAAGAAGTGTAGAACAAACGATTTGCTCGTATTTGGTCGTAATACGTGAGAGTATGGCAAGTAGTAATATGGTGAGGTGGGGCATAGCGTATTCAGATTCCACTCCCTACATTATACAATTATTACCCTATTGCTCGGGTAACACTGGAAGAGAGCCAGCTGACGGCCCTTCCCCTCCCCTTCCGCCTCCCAATCCGCGATAAACGCGCAAGCCGGGTGTTTCCACACTCTCGATGTGTACGCGGAAGCGACCGCGCTATTCACGGTAATGGCTCGGGAGAAAAACGCTCCTGAATAATTGATGGTGAAAAAATATCCGCCGCGTATATACATATATATATCTACAAATAGAGGCAATCTCCACAAGAGGGACCAATATCAATAATCAATAGCACTTTACTAGAAGAGGGGATGTTAATAAACGACCCTACTGCCCTGCAAACGATTTTCTCTCTACTCTCGCCGGTTTGTTCTATACCGCTGCTTTTAGTCTGATGATTATAACTAAAGTTCCGGTATTATTTCGTGCTCTTTGTGGGCAGTATTATTATCGTGTTTAGAATCGAACGTTCGAGAGAGAAAAAGCTGCAGCATGCGAATATGTAGCTCGCCGTAGGGCGTAATGATATTTGTTTGTACATTCTATTCGATATGTATACTAGCGGATACGTTATTGAAATTTAGGAAAAAATTCTACGGAATAAAATGTGTTTTTACTGCTCTGCACGAAGCGGCGGGGGGGGGCCTTCCATTTTTCCCCCAACTTGGAACTGAACGAACGTGCCCCATAAACATTTCAGGGCGCGTCACCCGAAACGTTATCTGAATATGATATTACACGCCTCGACGTTCCAGTGAAATTAGAACACCACTTTGGAGCGGGTAAATAATTTAAGACGACGGCGCTAAAGGGAGCGCTCACCGGCGACTGAATATTGAATAACCTAATAACTCCCCGGGGAGGAGTCCGGGTGGAAGAGGTCGTGGGGGCGTGTGGGGGGGAGAGAGGGGGCAATAATTAACAAATAACCCTTCCGAAAAAAAAGGGCCGTCCGTGGGTGTCGGTGTATAGAAAAAGGAAGGGGAAAAAACGAAATAAAAATAAAGGCCGAAGAAAGAAGAAACCACTTAGCATAAATCAGAGGGCGGTTAAACACGGAAAAGATCGACTAACCCCCCTCCCCCGAGCGCTAATAACAGGCCGGGTGGAACAATGAGCAAACTAAAAACCCATTACACGGCCAAGCGGTTTTACAGCCGGGAGCTCTACCACAGATAACAGACAACATATACGGCGAATTCCCTCTTCCTCCCTCCACATCGAATAACTCGAATACCAATCCCTAATTGATTTATACCACGATTTCGACTGCAGGCCCGGTTTTCCTACCGAAAAGATCTCTCTCAATTTTCGACAGAAAACAGAGCATCGTCATTCCACTGTATCGCACGGTAGGTCCGTTATAGTGAAACTGTATAATTTATGTGGCAGTAAAAACTTTATTAATTTTCTGCCGGTACAGAAAAAAAACGGGTCCGACAGATTCATTAATACTCGACTCTTATTATCCGCTGTTCAATTTTTCAATTACTCGTAGAAGTAGAACAGGGACGCAATCGGTCTGCATCGCCTGAGACATTATGGCCGAGCGATTGATGAGTCATTGAGAGACCAGGCTGAAAATTCACGGAGAGAAGCTGGTTTCGGCCTCACCGGACACGCATCGACTGAGGGGATATTAAAATAAAAATCTAAAAACAACGGAACACTCAACATATAGACATTTAGAAACAATTTCCAAAACACAGACGAGCACTAAGAGGTTTAGAAGATCTCCCGGCTGTCTTAACAGGTCCCCTTAAAATGGGTACCTGTACAGGGTGCTAATATTTACACATATTTCGGGTTCGGTTAGGGATGCAAAAGGGGATTCGGAAACAGCCAGTAGCAAACAGGTAACATCGATAGTTTGTAAAAAAAAGTAGAATTCGATCCGGTCGCGCTTGTGGATTAATTGTTAAATTTAGAGATTAGAGGAGGCGGTTGGGCTAGAGCCCTCCCCCCCTGCTCCTTGCCTCCGATCACGTTGTTTCTCCCAGATAAAATGAAAACAGAATAATATAAAGACCCCCGGAAGTGTTAACGTCAACGTGTTAGGGAGTGGGTGGAGGGAAGAAGTGAGCCTAAGGGCGGGGAGCCGTGGGAGGGGCGGCTGGCGGGCATGCATCCGCCGGGCCGGCTCCAACCACACGCCCCCACCGCAAAGCACCGGCCCTCTCCTGTAATATATATATATATATATATATATATATATATAAGGACTAAAATCCATGCTCCAGATAGAGAACAAAAAATTTAGAAATGAAATAAAAAACAAAAAGGCATCTAACTTACGTGGCAGTCCTTTTCCTCCTTCTTGACTTTCTTGTGGTCCGGTTCCGGTGGACTCCTCGGCCTGTACTTTTCTCGTTCCGCTGGAGAGATTGAATTTCTCTAAAATCAATAACGGGATAATTAGAAATAGGATAATAAATTCTTCGCAATATTTTTAAAAAGAGAACATAAAAATAACACGAAAGAAAAATACATTCAGGGATTGATAAATAATAAGATGCCAATAAACATCGCAATTTTAACATTGGACTTGTGCACAGCGCTATTCAGGCTCAACATTAATGGACTATCGGAAGTGAGAAAATCTTATCAGATAATTTTCGAATTAATTTTTAATAAACTCGGATAAACTTTCCACACGCGGCGGGAAGCCAAAGAGGTAAAAGCGGCGGTGCCGGGAAAATCGAATTAGAGTGTTTTTCCAGTGAAAATAAAATTTGACGAAACACCACTAAAAATCCGACTAAAAATTACTTCATTTTTATTAATATATTTGCTTAATAAATATTCGCTACAAAAATGTATCTGGGACGAATTAAACGAAATAACATCGACTTTTATGAGAGGGCCGTTTAAAGGATACGCTTGGGGTTTAGTTGGTATATCAGGTCAACTACATAGTATTATAACAATTTAGGTAATTATTTACAAAGTTCGAGTACTTTGCTCAATATAGCATTCTTTCGTTTCGGAGTTGCATTCGATCAGACAGAAAATAATCTGGACTTTAAATAATATGGGCGGCAAATAAAGAGTTTAACAGACCCCGGTGGAGTCCAGGAACAGATGGGGTGAAATTTTGCGACTTTACCAAGTCGCCTGGGGAAATAAATTCCGGGGTTGGAGATGGGGGGTAAAATTAACGCCTGCAACTGAACATTAATAGAGACGGAGGAACTTTTAATGCGGCCATTAAAATGTGTGTAGCCGCCGGCCCGCGCCTTCTACTGATAATGTGGCCGGGCGGTTGAAGGGTGAAGCCGGTAGATGGCTCTGGGGGCGCTCTTCCCACGGCACCAACCGCTAACTAAATTCATTATTCCGGATCGGAAATTATGATTCCGAAGTTATAACTGGAATTTTAACAGGTCGAGCGAATACATTTTTACGATAAAATATTATTTAAAAAATGGCGTTTTAGATAGGCTAGTGCAAAATGAGTGTTTGCATCATGAACGACCAATACAGACGTATCCGTATTATTATTATTAATAATTGAAGCAGCGGTTTGTTCGATGACGGTGTAGGACAATATGACCACCCGGTTCGATTGAGAATGACATATAATAGCGTTAATAATTAAATCTTACTTCGCGTAACGTTAACGCAATAACCAGTTTTACTAGCGACCAATTTTATGACCGCGATAAATTACCCACCTACGCGTCGGACTCTATATTTCTTCTTCAAGCGACTGCTATATAAGGGAAAGGAATAAGGAAGGCGATTATTAACGCGACTGGCAAATACATCCGATATCGATGCAAGAGACGGAAGAAGATATTTGTTTTATAAACTAATATGTCGGAAGAGGGGTCTCGCTCCTGTAAGAGGGTACCGGGGTGAAAATGAGCAGTGGCTTTTGAACCGGAAAGGGCGAGAGAAAGATAAAAAGACGGAGAAAGGAAGGGGAGAGAGAGAGATAGGAGAGGGTATAAAGGAAGGCTTACTTGTTATTCATGCCACACTTTGATATCGAGGGGGTAGCGCAAAAACTCGGCTCTGCCATCACACCCCCTCCACCCCTTCTCATACAACTTTGAGGGGAGGATTGCGGAGCCCGGAATAAACAAGGCGGCGTTCCCCACCCTCCCCTTCACCCTCGCCACTAGAGAGAGAGTTGCCTGGATAAAGCATTTTCCCATCATCCTCCGCCCGCGCGCGTAAGGGCGCCCACGCCCCGTATTCACCCCGCCGCGAGCTTTCCACCCTTATTATTGATACAGCAGGCTGCGGCGGTAGGCGCCCGTAGATACGGGTAACCGCATAAGCCCGCTTTACTCTCTCCCTCTCTCCCTCCCTCCTTCTTACTCTCTCCCTCCCCCTTTTTTTCAACCCTTACTCCGGTCTCTCTGGTACATACACTTTACACCCTTCCAGCGGGACTGATAACCGGATAACGAGCTTGCCTACGTTGTTTCCACCCTCTCGGTTTCCACTATTTCTCCCATTCAAATAATAGCACCGCCCCATTCGAAATGAATTCACCGACAGCCGAACTGAGAGTATCGTTCAGACCCATTCACGTTCAGCTGATCGGATACCGTGCCGACAGGTCGGATTCCCAAGTGACGAAAGTAAAATATTAGGTACGGTAATTAATCAACCAACGGTGGAGACATTCCCGACAACGTTGGCTCGGGAGCTCCTCCCATATATATATATATATATATATATATATACACACACACATATACACATATATACATATAGACTTATCCGAAACTTGACGTCGAAGGCACCTACGATAAAAGCCGGGCGCATTATTCGCGAAAATGTTTGGCCCTGTGAATTTGAATAATTCCCGTGGGTAAAAGAGGGGGACCGAGCGGTATGAAAGGGGGAGAGCGGAGCCCTTAGTTAGTGCCCCCGCCTAAAACCGGTTCCACCCCCTCCCACCACGGTAAGTGCAGGCTTCATCCCCCAGTAAATACAATACCGGAGCGCGGCTGTCGCACCCTCTCTCCGCCCTCTTATTAACTGGCACCCTTATGCGGGTACACGTATGTTGACTGTTTGTTCTGTTTAATGTTTTCGCAAGAATTCTCGTCGAGCTAAGTAAACCGTGAAAGCTTTTCGCTTCCCAACTAGCGCCGGCTGTTACATTCCGGTTCGCGCCATTGTTTTCACAACGGTCCTCTCGTTCCTAACGTCCGGATATTATTATTTCCGCGCTTTAGAATCAATATAAATGATTTATTCTAGAGAGTGATTTATCTAGAGGGAAAATCTAAACGTCTTTATCGTGATTTTTGGGAAAGTTTTCGGGCGCGCCCATCGTATAATATTTTTTCGATTGTCCTCGGCCACAACACGAAAGTGCGGAGGGACACTCGACCCAAGACGAAAGCGTAGTAATAATACCGTACATATTTTCGACACGGGCAGATTACTATCGTAGCAGGCGAAACAAACTGACAGTTAATGCTGGGGTAAACAGGAACCGGGACGTTGAACGCATCAGAAGCCGGATTGAGTAAAGGCGGAGCGAAGGTGCTAAATTGTGGTGCGGGGGTGGCCCGAGTATCCTGCCGGTATATTGAATAGGCCGCCATCCGGGAGTCGGCTCACGTCCGCGGCCCCCCACCCCACCCGCTTTTCCGGCAAATCGACCCCCAACGACTGGCGCCAATTGCGAATTTCCTTCCGCTATCTTCGCGCCCCGAGGGAAAAAGAAGGCCGCCCCGCCACCCTTGCCGCTCCGACACTTTATTTCCCGGGTTGAGTTCTAAATATTTATTTCCAAATTGTATTCTCTCAAAATACGATACTAAGGATATAATTACAGATGAGGACGTCAGAGACATCCTCCCGATATCTCATAAATATTAAATATAAAAATTAGCGTCAAATGAGATTTTATACGCCACTTAATGTATTCACTATTACGTCTACAGGCTTACGCCCGTAACCGTACGGAAGAATAAAATAAAATATCCGGGAGCGTCCGCGCTAATTGATTCGTCGATCCAATATATATTTCTTCCCGGTGGGGGCGGGGGCGTGACTGAGTCATCGGCGGCGGAGACGGGGGTGCCGAGCGCCCACTAACTAAGGACTCTTAAACCGCCGCCCCGCTTTCGACCCTCCGGGTTATATAAAGCCGAATCGACCCTCGCCCTCCGACGGCCGGGGTGGGAGGTAAACTTTTTTTACGAGGCGACCGAGAGCCAACTAGATTAAACGTTACGGGCCATCAAGGCCCGGCCCCGGAGAGAATCGAATTAGTCAAAAGGGGTGGACTGGAGCGTCAAAAGGAAATAATTCAATTTCGGAATTAAATCCCGACTGTAATCGAGTTAGATTTAAGAGGGTGGCCGGGTTGACCGGGTTTAAAACTCACACACAGATGAAAATTGGGAAACTTTCAGCGGTATCGACCCCTTTCATTTTTAATTGGAATATTAAAACTAATCCCGTCGGATTCCATTTATCTATAATGCATTTAATCGGCAGCGCGTTACTAATTGGAAAATATTAATTTCGGGGCGTTGTACGCGGCCAATAGAAATATAGAAAAATTATCGCGTCGGAAATAAACGCGAATATTAACGTATTTTCAAAAGTATAAATATATCGGCGACTTTCAGCACGGTCGGGGTTCAGAGACGAGCCGGCAGTCAGTTAAGTGGTCGGCCGCTATTGCCGATATTAATTCTAACGTCGAACATCGAACATCCCTCCCCCAAACCGACCCCTCGCCACACAAAATATATAAACCGGGTTCAAAGCTGAGGGCTTTGCATTGGGGCGCGAGGAGTGGGCGGCTCACCGGGCCCGCGTCACAATCCAATTAAACCGGATACGGGGCGCCGGTAGCGGACTCGTCCATTATTGGCAACGAAACGCGAGGCCGGAATTAATCGGGGGGCGAGCCGCCCCCCTCAGGACCGCGGGGGCGGGGTATGGGGGTGAGGAGAACTCCGAAGCCGGGAATTGGACCGGTAAATCATTATTAGGGTGTCGCCACCCGGCCGACCGTTTCGAAATTAATAAACGATGAAAAGGTGGGGGGGGGGTTGTTGCCGGTTTCGTGTTGTCTTTTAAAACCGGTGCCACGAAATCAAAACTGTAAATCAAAGGGCGTAAAAGCGCGCGACCAATTAACCGTAACGGCTTTCAGGGGAGGGAGGACGATGTAACTACTTCGGGGGACATCGATTAAATCGTTTTTCACGGATGCTGTGATCTGTCGTTCGGTTGAAACACGCTGCCTATTAGTTTCGACCTATTTGTCACATAAAACCCAACAAATTATAAACCAAGTTCTGAGGAGTAGAAGGGAGGATCAGGAGTGACATCGTAGGTATTTTATTGTTAAAAGAATATTTAATATTCCTTTCAATAAATCAGTTACGAGAGTATTGCAAAGTGATTTCGGAATGGTGGATTCCGAACAGCTCTGATTCTGTTCAATTACCTAGTTTTAAAGTTCGAATAGGCGAGTTCGACGCTAGGGAAATTTCAAAGACCGATAAAAGTCTCAAACATCGAATTATTCATTCGCGTTTTATCCGAGAGATAAATGCCCCATTATCAGTAAGGAGGTAATAAAATAAATATCGAAACTGTCCAATCATAGAGCTATAATGGCTATAGAGGAGAACAATAAAATTCCTACTTTCTCTCGAACCACCGCCGTCCGTAATAACGCGTGAATTGACGTTCGCGTGACTCTCCGATACCATCTAATTTGTCGGATGTTTTACAAGTATTACACGGAGGTTCTTTCTTTCTTTTTTTTGGTTTTTGTAATTTTTTTTGCTCGCTTTTCTCTTATATTTTATTTTAAACGGTGGCCGGCGGGGTTCAGCTCGGTCCGCCCCCGCAGCCGCAAACCCCAGCATTTGCGAAATTACTCCCCCGGCCACCACGGACGACTTCACGTTTAATGTTTAAAATATGAGACGCGGCGCACGCGAGCCACACAATTTGCCGAGGACACGGCCCTCTGTGTAAAACACGAGGTCCGAGATGCGGGGGCTCTTTTTGTATTGTGTATTTCTTCTTGTTTTTGTTTCGTTTAAATATATTTATTACCCCATTTTGAAAGTAATTCGCGTATAACCCTTGAGTAATCCGATCAGTACGTGTGCGGTAAATTTATATATAAATATTTTACATTACTCTGTAATAATTGGATGTAGGGATAATTGTTTGTGAAGCGGCAGTGTAAGGGGAATTCGGTTTACAATAAATTGGCATTATTATCCGGTATAAAAAAAGTCTGATGAAATGCTTTACAACGAGACCTGTTTTAAAATTAAAAATCCTAAACGTGAGGACAACGGTTTTGTGAGCATTAACATTGGGGCGTACAAAAACCGAGGGGCGGGGACGCGCATCAACGCGTTAAACAATCGGGAATACGTCAATTAACATTCGGGTCGGTGGCCCCGCCGGCCGGGGGGCGGCGTTTATATCGGCCTTCTATTACCGCCCCCCCCCCGATTCGGTTCTCTCATTAAATTACAATTTGAGGGCGGTGTTAATAAATGCGGTGAAACGGCCGGCCCACGCAATTCCCCCATTTGACGTGCGCCTCGCCCAAATGGACCGAATAATTTAAAATAAACGCCTAGCAATAAAAAAGAAAGAAAACGGGAAAAAAGTATAGCGGCGTTATAAAACGCGCTCACGCAAACGCGTGTCGGACAGAAGGTGGCGGCCGTATACCGTTGCTGGCGGCGAGTAGGGCACCGTTTGAATTCGTCGCCCGTTATCTCTTATCAAACCTGTGTCCCATTGTTATTCCCGTTAACCGAACGCAGCAGCGTAAAGTAACAGTGCGCTGACACAGGGTCCGTCTTCATTAATCGCAACAGTGAAGATATTCCAAACTGTCGAGAATTTCCAAGAAATACGTTACTCTCCACGGATGCTTGGAACTTTTAATCATAACAGCAAGTTTATTTCACTAATAAGATAAACTGTAGTGGCAAGTCATCAGCTAGTTTTCTGGAGGGGGACTAAAATAGCGGCAAGAATCTCCCCTTTAGGCTTATTTCAGCCGGGCAGTGTTTTCTGTTAGGCGAAAGAAAAAGGCGGGATAGAAAAGAAACAACATTATGTAAACGAGGGAGCTCTCCACGGCTGGCGTCCGCCTTAGCTGGCAATATTGTCGCCCATGCATGTTTCATGGCAGCGTGGGTACCCACCCTCTCCGCCCCCCGCCCCCGATATTGCGGCCCCCCGAGTTAAATTGAGCGTCTCTCCGACGATTTTTAGTTATTTTCCTTCCCCTCGCGCCGCCGGATAACGTCATCATTGTTGTTTCCAGGCTTGACGATGCCGGTATATTCCCGACCGATTTAAACAGACCTCACTTTCACTACGATCCAACCTAAACATCGGAGAGCGAAAGAATTTGCGAGTAACTCAAGAACTGTCATGTTATTCAGAAAGTGACGTGACGGGCACAACATTTCCATCTATTGCGGATATGCGGCACTGCTTTATTTTATACGATTTGCACGTATAATTCGGGGTGGAATTTACCAAAAATATTTTGATTATCGCATATATCCATCTTAATGTAAATCGAGGAACAACAAATTTGCAATCGGCTGCTACTCTCTCCATTTTCAAATTCGGTAATATATTTCTTTTTTTAATATACGGAGATTATTTCATTTTTTCTAAGAGTGAAATTTAAAACTGGAAGGGAGGGGACTGAGGGCTAAAACGGAGAGAAACACGATACAGAGACAAAGGTTCGAAGGGACGCCCACACGTAGCGAGGTCGACGTTGGTGGCTGAGTTGGCAGGGGTACACCCATCACCACCCGGCAACATTCAGAAGAGAATGTTAACAATACCGATATCTCATTGTTGGGGCAGTGGGGGCTGACTGCCCATATGGGGCCCCCCTTCCTCTTGCCGGCTAAAAAACCTCCTCTCTCTCCCTCTATTGTTGGCACCGGAGCTGTAAACAAATTTTATAGCCGACTGTGTGTCGCTCTCGACAAGTCCCCTCCCCCCTCCCACACCCCAACTCCCTTCGCTTCCCTTTATCCTTCTTTTTTTACATTTTTTTTCTCCCAGTCCGAGCCACAATCCCCTCCACCCGTTGTTAAAACCGCTCTTTTACACGGCAACATTTACACAAAAATTATCATTCCCCGAGGACAGGGGTTGGCGGACCGGCCGGGGAAACCATTAGGGACGATTTGAAAGCCGAACGGCTATGGCACTAACACTTTGCGGTATGCACCGAGATTATCCGATTGTAAATAATTTCACGGAATGCCGGATCCGATATAAGTTTAAATAATCCATTATCCGTGTAAACAGAGTACACCACTCTGCAGCATACAGTTACAAAACGCTTATTAACAAATCACCGTACATTGTAAATAAGATTAATGTGCGGCGAGCCGAAGTACACCTCTTTGTAAAGACTCGGAGCGAAATCGGATTCGGACACAGTTAGGGGAACGCTCCGGCTTCCCTCGGGGAGTAGGAAAAACCGCGAAGTTTTTTTCCCCGTCCCTCCCGACCGCGGGAACAAGCCGGACTTATAAATCGAGGCGGGCCCGAGAAATCGATGGGGTCGAAAAGAGAGCGGTAGAAAAAAAGAGGAGGGTGAGTTCCGGAGAGGGAGAGGGAGAGAGAGAGAGAGTGGGATGGGGTGAGTGAACATACACAAAAGTGCACCACACACACACACACACACGTACTATATATACAGGGGCAGGGACACACAGAGGCAGGGTGGGGCCTCTCCCGGCGGGATCATTTGTGTTCCCGAGAGCAAAAAGGGCCCCCCCCTTGTGAGAGGGAGGGGTGGCGGTGGTGCCAGGAGAGCCTAACTGTTGTTGCAAATGGAAAAGGGGGTCGGAGGGGAGAGGGTGGGATTTCCCATCAGGCAAATTACTGTGTGAGCGGTGTGCCCCCCCCCCCCCCGGGGGTAGGTTTTTTGCACACCCCACCCACCCCTCCGCCACCGTCCCTTCCACCCCGACCCAACCCCGAGGCACACACAACAATTACACTCTCCGAGCCGGGCCCACACCTCTACTGGGATTTCCATAATTGATAGTATTCAGTTTAAAGGGCAGCCGCCGCCCCACACCCCCCAGGACACCCTCTTATGTAACGTATAAATGCTAAATCAAACAGAATTAAAGCAAACCTTTCTCCCCCTTTTTAAAGTGACTTCTTTTTCGTCTTGGCTTCCACAATCCCCCGCCTCTTCAACATCAGACTACATTCTACTGCATGCGTTCCAATTCGTTTCCTAAAACACGCTTTAACTCGGAAAAATATATTTTCTACAAGATTGTGCCTAGTGAAATGAACGCATTAACGACCATAAATGCTTTGCATTATACAATATACGCTTTATTGTATATCTTTTAAAATTTTAATTTGATCGTTCAACTCGAGGAGCTCTGTGGACATCAATTATGTGATATCGTGGAATCTCTTATTTGTGTGTTTCAAGCGCAGCGAAAGTTGGCAATGTTATTATTATCATATATATATATATATATATATATATATATATATATATATATGTATTTACACACATATAAATACATACATAGACACTGCGGGTAGCCCTACGGGGGAGGGGTGACAGTGACTAGGGTGAGAGGGCCAGTCTCATTGGTCCACTTAATGTAATTGAGTCCAGCCCTTAAGTGAAGTGGGGGGAATGGGGATGGGGATGGAGGTGGGGGCGGTTCGCCATCTCGTAATTAAGGATCCGATTAGTGTCTAAGTGGAGGCCGCTCTTCCAGCCCCCGCCACCGACTAGCCCCGAGCCGGCCACCCCCGCCTCATCTTACAGATTAGTACTCTAACTCGGTTAGACTTCACAACAAGATAAAGCCGAAGCCGCCGCTCTGTCGCACGGACGCGCCACCGCCCGCTTGCCCGGATCGCGCACGCACCACTCCGCGACGTCGGCTAATGAAAACCGACGTCGATTTAATGCCGACCTCGAGGGAGACGGATCGAACACCCAACTACACGCCGATAACTAAACTCATTATGCGAAACCCGAAAAATTAAACTCTCTTTTCCCGTACACGAATTGTCGGAGATATATAATTAAAGGAATAGAGAGTCAACGGTACGAATAATGTAGTTTCGAAATTCTCTAATGTTGAGAGTTCCGATATGTATTTTTCATAAATGATGTTTTTAATCCAGTTTTTCTTTTCCCATCTAGGGGGGATAGGGGGAGCGGGCGGGGGAAGGAATGACTCTCGTTTAAATATGAATACACGCTAGAGGGAAAACTCTGCGGCAGGAGGGAAGATTACACGGCGGTGAGAAGGGCGGCTGAGGGTCCGTTGTTGCGATTTAACCGCTTCATTATTTACTATCGAGGAAAGCCGAGGGGGAGACCGGGGAGCGGGAGAGGGAGCGGACAAGGGGCCACTCTCGGCTGGCGGGGCCTCCTGTTTTATTCAACAATGCATTACCAGAGCGCCGTAAAAAATGCAGGCGGGTCGCGGGGATGCCGCTCTCGGGGGGCCGGGCAGATCTCTCCCCAGTCAGTGAAACCTGCTGCAAAATACGCCCTTTCTACGGGAAAAAAGGCTTCAATTTCGAACACTACCTTGAAACGAGTATTTCTGTAAAAGCGGAATATCTTCCACTCTTCTTGGAAACGACGATGAAAATATTTTCTGACATATATAATACGAGGATTTATATATTATAGTTCAAGTACCTAAGGTATCAGTTAATATACAGAACTAAATTATTGACTTGTTAATTAATTGTTGAATAGGAATTCTCACGATACTAATTTTTTCGAATTCTGGCGGCGTTCCGGCCGTTCATTGAATGGAAACTAAGCGAAAATAATGTCCATTAATATCATTCAAATTTATATACCATTGTTATACACAATGGTCGGATATTCTGCTGTTCATAGTACCAGAGTTCAACATATGTACTCAGGATATTACAATATTTGTGTGTGTGTGTGTGTGTGTGTGTGTGTGTATGTGTGTGTGTGCGCCTTAGGGCAGGTGTAGCCGGGCCTGAACTTTAACAGATGTCGTTTGCCGGGTTATATTCTCACAGAGAGCCGGGACCCCCGGGACGATGACTCCCATTAATAATAGATTTCCATCGCTATTCTTTCACGCCCCATTTCCCGGCCGGCACCCCTCTGCCGGCGCTTTATTTTGCCGGATTAGCGAACGCCCATTCGGTCTTACCCCCCTCGGAATAAAAAAAAAATTGAAGTTAATTTTGCGGGGGGGGGGAGGAGGGAGAACCCCAGTTAAGCTACTTACCATTCTTTCACTCGGATCCCCCGCTCAAAGTCCCTAGGGCTCCCTTCTGCCAGCTTTTTATTCCGGGCATATAATTGATTCCCGAATCCTATGGGGGAGGAGGGGGATAACAAAGTCACTTGTAATCTTGTTTTGTCGAATTCGCTCCCCTGCTTTCCGCCCCCTTAAATTTGCCTACGGGGGATGGAAAATCGAGCTGCCGGCGCGGCGTCGCGTCGGTCGCCTAATCGCGTTAAAAGGGCGGAGAGGAAACTCCCGTCCCGTATCCTCCCCACACGGTGAAATACACTCCTCGTTATTTCTCTTATTTAATTTAACGCACCCTACATCCGGTCTGGTTTAGACAGTTCCACCAATTTCGCTATCTCACAACCCACTGGTTTTTCTTTATAATGGATATATTAGTTTTTACATATCGTTCCATAAAATATAATTTTTAAATTTAAAAGTGTTCTATCGTGATTATTAAATGAGGTGTGAATATACGATTGAAAAAATCTAAAACGTCGGTAAAGATAAACCCGATAAAATTAATATAATCATCTATATACAGTAAGAGTAAAAATTGTTACGTATCTATCATATTTGAAAAGGGATATAAGACAAGCACACGGAGCGCGCGGAATTTTTATAGAATTACCCACAACCACCCCCAACCCATACAAATAAAGGGTTGGTCGGGCAGAAGAGGCTGGCGCCCCTTAAGTGAAACCAACCGAGAGCATCTCTCTTTCGAGCATCTTCCCGCCCCGCCCCGCCCCACCCCCTCGGTTCTCTCGCCGCTAGATAAATTGGTGGAATTGGTGGAGGAGGCAGAATGGGAGAGAAGTAAGTTACGGAGTGGCGCTGACGATATTGCGGGCGAGAGAGAGAGAGAGAGAGGGAGAAAGAGAGGGAGACCGCTGGGTTCTCCTAAGGAAGGAGAGCAGGAAGGGGAAAGGGAGAGAGGGAGACAGGAAAGGGGGCAGGGGGTAGGCAGTCAGATAGGGGAGGTTTGTCGCTGGCTCCTGCATTATGCATGGAGCGCCTCTCTCCCCCGGCCCTCCGCAGCTCGTCGAATATTTTATTTCCGAATCAGGAGGTATCTGCGGCCTGGCGAGAAGAGCAAAGAGGGGGAGGAGAGAGAGAGAGAGAGAGAGAGAGGGAGCGAGAGGGAGGGAGATAGGGGGATGTAAGGAGGTATTGATCGGGTGCGGCTGAACCAGTTCAAACGACCCCCCGACCAACCCCACCCCCGGACGGAGTTGAGGTTGAGAGCCACCCCTCTAATCTGATGTATATCACACCTCCCGGGGCCTCATTTACCACCCACGCGACCCCTCCCCTATCCCTCTCATAGCCCAATTTATTACCACCGCTCTACCGCCGGCCCTAAATCTTATAAACGTCAGACAAATATGCCGAAATTATAACCCATCCAATATCTGCGAGTGACAAAAGGGATACATTACAATAATTGCAAAATAATTGCCGCGCGTATATTTTCTCATAGGTTATACAAGAATGATACTGATTTCATTTCACCTCGGAGGAAATGTTATGAGGTTCGAATTTCTTGAGTCGCGATTGGTCGAGGGCTATTAGTTTCCGTAATATTAGAGTATTAGAAGTAATACAAAAATTTGAGGAGTGTCACTTCGGTCTTATTATTCTGCAATATCCACGTTAAAACCATATTAATAATTTTTTTTACTACAGAAAAAGACGCTAAATATTACAGGAAATGAAATAAAGGGAACACGGACCTTTTAACTCTTAATCCTATTACATTTCCTAGCATCCTCCAACTGCCCCCGAACCCACTCAATGCTGAGGCGAAGAAATCCCCGAGGAGAAACGATTGGGGAAAAGAAAAGAAAGACGCGGGAGTCGAAAAGGCGAATCCTGTAAAGGGGCAGAAGGTGGTGGAGGAAATTTTTGGCAAATTTAATTAACTAAATACCGTCCGGGGGGGGGGCTCGAGTTCGCGGCAAGAAGATGGCGGGGATGACGAGGGTCGGGCCCCACAAATCTCAATTAGGAAGAAGGTGGGGGGAGGGGACCCGGAGGAAAAATAGTGAGAGTCCCGCAGGGCGTTCCAATTATACGTAAGAGAACAGAGAGAGACGGAGAGGGAGAGAGAGAGAGAGAGGGTGAAAGGGAGGGGTAAAAGGGCGAGGTGAAAGAGGGAAGGCAGATGGGGGCAAAAACGCATTTAATTAATATAAATCCCTCTCGGGGTTGAAGGGGGAGGAGCGAGAAGGGAGATAGGGAGAGGGAGAGGTTGGGAGTGGAGCGTTGAGTAAACACGGGTTAACTTCTACCCCCTTCTAAAGCAGTCTCTGTCTCACTCGCACCCTCTGTTAGTACCGCTCGCCCTCTCCCTCTCATTCTCTCTCTCTCTCTCTCTCTCTCTCTCTCTCCCTCTCACACTACACTACTCGGCTACACAACACTACTACTGACTCCGACACCGCCCCCACCCTGCCCAACCCTGTTAATTGGGGGTAATTAGTGTAATTACATGACTTGTGAACTGTTGGCGCTGCTGCGGTTCACACGCCCTTCACACCACTCTCTCTCCCTCTCTTTCCTTTCGAGCTCGCTCGCAACCCCTCTTCCTCTCTCTCTCTTTACACCTCTCTCAGAACCCCGTTGACCCTTCGTGGACCCCCAAAATTACTCGCTAATTAACAGCTCCAATGGCGGAGTTTCGAACTCAAAAGGAAATCCGAAGTTACGCCCTCCTCTCGGTTTTATCCTCGACGGAACAACCACTTCACACTCTAAGGAATAGTTATAATAACCGGGAAATTAGAACAAGTATCACGTATTTTTGACTTTACAACCATATCGGTGTTCGTAAAGATTATTATTTTCTAGTATATTAATATTTAAAGAGTAATATTAATTCAAAAATCTGCGATAATAATTGCACTATCGACTGATAGATAGGCAGTCCTTCTATAGTAGAAAATGAATTCTCCGAAATTCGGGTCGAGGTGCATTTTATGAAAACCACATATCGTAAAACGTTTTGTCAAAAAAAAAATACTTTATAGTTATATATTAGGCCATAACTAAAGTTAAATTCATTTAAATGATTAAAACGAGCGATAGAATCGTTTCGCGCAGAATTCGGAGGACGAAACGTTTATTTACTTTCCCGCGTCGGGAAGTGCCTACCCCAATACACCCATAACGTTAACACGATTAGAAGTGATCAGAAAAGTTGGGAGGCAAGGGTCAAGAGAGAGGAGAGGCGGTAGAAGCGGGGAAGGGGAGGAGGTATCGATCCGGGAGGGGAACACGGGAATGAGGGGATATAAACAAGGGTAGTGGAAGTGGAGGGATGTGTAGAGAGGGGGGCGGGGGTGTAGTGCTTGTTAGCGGCCACTCGCACCCTACAATGGAGTCATAGAGGGGGTGGCAGGGGGGAGGAGGAGGAGGAGGAGGCCAAGTGGGGTCGGGGCCGGGATAGATAGCCTTTAGGTGACAGCGGTCCCCTCCGCCACCCCGCACCGCCCCCGCACCGCCGCCCCCGGCCGACCGACCACTTCCACCCACCCGCCGGGGCGACCGGAAACCCAATTAACAATAAACGCCACCCCACCAGACAAAACGACCCTCCGCCTCCCGCCCCTGCGGTCCCTAACACTACCACTGTCACTGCCACTGCCCCCTCCTCCAACCCCTTCTTGCAGTTTTGTGGGCGACAAACGAATTGATTTTTCCCCCGTCAGGGTGTAGAGAGGGCGGGGCGGTGCAGGCGCACTGGGGGCGGTGCGCCACCTCCAGCCACTCCCGTGAACTAAACACGGACCACTCCGTCCCCGGCACCGAATGTAACACATTCGACTCTCACTATCATATCTATAACCGATCATGAATTGCTATCAATAATACAGAGGACGATATTGTTCTTTTCTTCATTAATTAGCACCATTCTTCCGTCTCGAAAACGAGAGAAAAATTGGGAAATAGTAATATAAAGTTGCGATTTTACCGGTCGATAATCTATTCGACGGCTTATATAAAAACTGCAAATTGAATTATTAAATAATAATACCCTCGCGATTTAGAAATCTCTAGGTCTCTATAGTCTACAATGTAATACAACATACGACCCTTAAATTCCATATATAATAAATCCCAAAGCCAATTAACCGAGCCTCAGTTTCGTTAATGCTATAAGAGGAGGCATGATAACTGGATTTTAAAAAGCAGGCAAACACCGAAATCCGGGCCAGTCAATGGGTATCGTATGCAGCGTATTGGCAATAACGAACTGCCATTAATACTATGATCGCTGGGGATAAAACCGGGGACTGGGCAACGGAAGGGCGGGGGCGTATTAACACCAGCTGTTCAAAGCCCCGATGGGGTGGGAATCGATCGGGAGGTTGTGAAGCCGGTGGGGGGGGCAACAGGGCCGTTTATCAATTGCCGTACAAACAACCCTGGGCAAATATTTAATGGAGTCGTCGGGCCGGAGCGAGGGGTGGGCGCCTCACCCCTCGGGCAAACATTACCCCCGCCCCTTGCCCCGACACTACCGCGCTCCCACCCGCAGTGTAGTCCACCCCTAATTTTCTGTTTGCACTGCCCACTTGCCCAGAAATACTGTCTATGGATTATAGCGAGCACACCGAACTTGTTCCATCTCAAACATCCGAATCGCTAATTGGACCGTGAAGTTGAGCGCCCGTCGAAAATAAATAGCAGAAAATGTTGAGAGGTTTCCGGTATTCGGAAAGTGAACGCGCGCCGCAAATGTTAATAGTCAATCGGCCCGAGTTATTTTGAAAATTTAATTGTATCTGACATTTCGCGATTCTTAAAATATTTCTTTTTTCGGCAAGGCGTGTAGGAAGCGACAAACGAACTTATATACTAGCCTCGTTCCTTTAACTTAGTGACTATTAATTGAGGAGTGGAAGAAAATATTTAATAAAGAAAAAATGCGGAAGGCTGTTGTCCGGAACACAAAGGGGAAGGGTGAAGGGAAAGATGGTGAAGCGTGCAGGAGCCGGAAGCCCGGAGGATTACAAGTAGAAGGGGAATGGTGGCCGGTATTAGTGGGGCAGAGGCTTAGCAATACGTGAGATCACAATGCTTCCCGGGGCTCCCGATCGCCCGCACTCGCGCATCCCCCCTCCTCCCTCCCCGCCTTTCAACCCTCCCTAAACTTCAGCCCTTACACACTTTTCCGACCCTCTTACTCCGATGATACTTTAATATCCTCTCTCCCCGGGCTCCTCTTCTCCGCCCCTCTATTCAACCGACACTCTTCTCCATCTCTCTATCTCTCCCTTCACAGTACTCTTATCGAATGCGGCCACCCCTCCTGCCAGCCGCCGCCGCCGCCGCTGCACAGTCAAACCCTCCCGATGAAAATATAATGAGTCATATAACCCTCTTGGATTTGCGCCCGCTCCAACACCCCGAGGTCGTAAACTGGGGCTTATTCGAGGATCATATAGAAGCGGTTTATTAGCCGCCCCTGCACGCACCGACAATAACAACGGGCGATGCAAGCATTGATATGCTCCACACATAATAGAAATATTGGCGCGACTTATTTTTATTTTTTTAAATAATTTATCTAGTTTATCTCTACGGTACATTTTATATTACAAGTTACTTTTTTCTTTCCAATAATAACTCCGCTTAAGCTATTTGTATAGTGAAAATGACAATTAGAATTATCTCTTACGCGTGCATTTTTCTCTTCCTCTCACTTGTAGTGTCCTAACCGCGATACTTACAAATAATACTTAAACCTCGGTATATCACTAAGGGAATGCTACTGAAGATGGAATGCAGCTGAATCGTTCTTGCGTCGGATCATATAACCTAGATTATACGGAGAATCGTACGAATAAGTTTGTTTACATTTGCGAGTACTACTAAACTATATAAACGGACAGTACAATAAAAACGTGTAAATTACGCCGTTAAAAGTATTTAAAAATTAATGTCGTTAACCGACAAGAGTGTTTTTCTTACTACCCTCCCCTCCTTTTTTTTTTAACTGTAATCCAAAAAGGAGGAGTCTGCAATAAGGGAGAGGAGCAATTACGAGAGGGATGAAGGGCGCCGTAGTAAGGGTGGATAATTAAGAGATAGGGTGGGCGAGGGGGCGGTGGAGGGAGTTAACAAATTGTTTCTCTGGGGCGAGAAGGGTGCCGCCTCTTCCGCAGGAAACACGCCCTCTAGCTAGCGCCGCTACCAGAACCCCAACCACCCTCCACCCCCGCCCCCACCAACACCCAGAACTCAATAATTCCTCCAACCTCTGCCTTCCCTGGTAATTGCGCATTAAGCCGAGGTGATTAAAATTCATTTAGAAAATTAGTTTCCAATTTGCTCCTCCTCTCCTTCCAGACCGCCTCCACCCCCGAAGGGTGAACTCAATTTCAGCCAGGGGACTTAATAAGAGGGTAACGTCCCGGGAAAGACGCCAACGCCGAGCTTCTCTTCTCTTAACGGCCGGTTATGCGGTTAACATTTACTACGATCCGTTCAGCGGAAACCACAAAAATAAACAACAATTTCATTTTTTTATGAGGTAATCAGTTGCCGGCTGGTAGCCGAGGTAAGAAGGATAATCGGCATACCACCGAGAAGTAGGGTACTTGTAAGGTACGATACGAATTAGCCTATAATGAGACCTCGTTCAGCGCGTCATTAATTTTTTACCGTTAATTAATATTAACCGCACAATGATCTCATTCCATAATTTGTTTCATGTAGCCAGTTATTAATAACAGATATTTCAATTTTCGCATCCACATAAACTGATTACTTATATTTTCCTCAGCGATTGAGTTCCAATTTTTTATAAAGCATTAAATGAAGACCGGATGAAATGAGAACAGGCATCCAAATTAGTATTCAAGGCACATTCTCCGGGGAAGGCCGTTTCCGAACTTTCAATTTGTGAACGACACTAAATTTAGGCATAGATTTTTCATCGGGCCTTTCGGCTCCCACTCGGGCCCCGGGGTCCGGGCGGCTTAATTTATCAAAAAAAAGGGTTCAATTAATGGTGTCGATAAATCTTCATTTCTTGATTAACCGCCCGGACAGGCCGTCGATGAAACGGGGCCACGGGCCACCGCCGTAATAACTCTGGCCCCCGGGAGGATAAGAATAGTTTAATAATTACATAACGGCAGACCGACGGAGGGCATTAAGGAGGAGAGATCTCCGGAATAAATCACAGGGGAGCGGGGTGGTCGAGATCCAATCTATACACAGCTAGAGAGGGAGAAAGAAAGAGGGAGGGAGGGAGAGTGAGGACGCCGGGTAAGAGGGAGAGGAACGAAGGGGAAGGAGGATGGGTCGGGAGGGCAATAAAGAACAGATGCAGCCGTCCGGACATTAACTGTTATTGCGGAGTCCGCAAGCCATTGTGAGCTTTATGAAGCGTTACGGAGGGCTGTTTATCGCTTAAGGGTCTCCGGGCAGAAGGGGGCGGCGGTGTCAACGGGCTCTGTTAACAAGCCCCCATGACAAAAACACATTAATCCCTCCGGAACTGGGCTCGCTCCCGGCGGTGATGTATCAATCCGTGGAACGTGTTACGTTCCGACCTATTTAGTTTACAGGATGATAAAAATGTGTTCACCGTGAAATTATAAAGTAGTCACATCGCGCAGTGATCGTTCCATCCAGAGTTTTTCACACCCCGCGAAACGAGTTGATATTACACAATTACACTTATTAAATTTCCCATCGAGGGAGTCTTCTGACACGTCCTCGTAATGAGGCCGAGAGTGCAATTTTAATAAGAGGAGGCGCGCGGGTAACGAGTCGTTATAAAATGTACTCGGATTCAAATAAATGACTACTAAATGCTGGGAGTGTAAACGCGTTATTTTCGTTGCGAGTTTCATGATTAAAATATCAAGCGGGAGGTGGAGCGTTGCGGAAATTAAATGAGGGCTCGTCGCGGAAATAAATTCGGCCGGAGGGGGGGCCGCGTAATTTCAATAAGGGTCGGGACTTATCTGGCGACGAGTCGTAAAAAGTAGGGCGTGCGTAAAGCGACCGAGAAAAATGCGGTCGCCCCTTTTCCCTTCCACTGTCTCTTTTCTGCTTTCTTTTTTACCTCGTCATAATCTCCGGCTTCCTTACCTCGGCGGCAATCGACAATAAAACGGGTCCGGGAGCAATAAACCTAATAACTCACGTAATTCCCTTCCCGTTAAGAGGTTTACGGTGTCAGTCCTTTAAGGGCCCGTGGGGCCTTTAAAAAAAGGAAAAAAATATGGAACGCGGAAAGGGGAAAAAAACCGGCCGGGGAATCGGTTGCGGCCCGTCAAAAAGGGCCTTCCCTTTTGAGAGGACGAAGAGGAGCTCAACTTGTTTTCAGGGACTTAATTGAAGTCCCGAGACGGGGGGAGGGGCGGGGCTTTTTCATAAGCGGCGGCGGTGAACAGCCGGCCGGAAAGTTGGGTACACGCGAAGCGACCTCACCTCAAAGGGTACAAAGTAACGGGTTCCCAACCCCACCCTCCAATTAAAATGACACCGCCTCCACGCTAATTTACATTTCAATACTGTTGGGTTAACGCGCCCGTCCTCTTCCAAACAGTAAATACTACACTCCCGAAACAAACCTTTAATAAATAACTTTTGGAAAAGCCCTGTCAAATCATCGGGCACTATTTTCTCCCCTAACCGCTATTATTTTCGTAACATTTACACTTCCAATTCCACAAATATATTTAGTATAATCCGTTTAAATTAAAAAATGGTAGTGCAAATACATTCTCAGTAATGTGGGGATGCTACTGACAATGACATGAAATGAAACCGATAAAGATCTTGAAACATATCACCGTGCTATGATTTCAATGCAATTAAATAATACATATAATACCAATCCTTATAAAATCGGATTTTGAACTATTAATATCTCTAATTCATATTCCTTATAATTAGCAGTATTTGCCGAGAGATGTAATAAATGAACTCAGATTCGTGTTTTAATAACCGGGTATACCGTACGGATTTTTTTCCCCTAAAGGACTGCGCAAAAAAAAATTGAACGTCGCATCCCGCACGAGCGTGCATACAATCAACGGGAGAGGGGCAAAAAAGTGAGCCGAGGCCAGAGTCAGAAAAACGGAAGTACAAACGACAGGAAAAGCGAGAAGGCTCGGAAAATGTGAAAGTTGTTTCAACTGGACGTGTTTTTATTAGGAGAGGCGGGCTAGGGAGAAGGAGCGAGCGAGGGAGGGAGGGAGAGAGAGAGAGAGAGAGAGGGAGCGTACTGAAGCGCTAACGAGTCTTCATTAATCCGTTGGGAAAGGGAGGCAAAAAGCTCGGGGCTTCTCCTGTGCATTCCCCAACGCAGAGCCCAGGCCCTTCCACATGACCCTTTTCAGCCGGGAGGAGGACGGGTTCGCCCCTCGGTGTTAATTGCGAGCAGAAAATCAACAGAGCTACCCCCGCACCCTTCCAACTTCCACCCCATCACATTTCCATCCCCATCAACCCCTACCACCGGCACACAGTGTAGACTACTACGGGCCGTACCGCTTTTAACCCTCCCTCCCACCTACACCCCACGGGGATCTCCCTCATGCCTTCTCGTACCGGGATAGCCCGGAGTTTCGAATAGTAAAATGAAAGTACAATTCGAACGCCGGAACAACAAGCCAGTGCACCACTAGAAATCGGTAGCCGCGACTCGAATACGTATTATGAATTTCAAATGCCGACCTAGAGTGTCCTCAAGCCCGTTATTTCCTGTAAGCGCGTTGTACATATTCGCCGTACGGAAAGCAAATTTTTTCGCGATGATAACATAAACAATTGAAATTGTGAACCAATATAAACAAACCATTTAATCACCACAAAAATAAAATCTTTGTTATTACTCGAATAACTCCGATCGCTATTATTGTAAGTTAATTATTAATTTCGAGATAGCCTATTACCATTGCAACGGGAGAGATAATTTATGTAAATGGAAGAAAATTAACAATCCTAAAAACCGACAAAATAATAGGAGAGTTGCGGTATAATTATTTTCTAAAGGTTAAACAAAGTGTCGGCAGGGTGGGTGCGCTTCGGAATTTGAAAAACAAATGTAAGAGAGAGGAGAAAAAGAGGAGTTTTAATAATGCCGACATTAAGAGCCAATTGAATTTGGCGTAGCGACTTACAAGGCCGGCAACGGAGAGGGCGCCGGAAAGTCTTAGGTATTATAAATCTCCCTCCTTCCACCCTCTTTTCTCTCGCCGGCGCTTTTCCCCCGAAATTAAATTCAGATTATTCCTCCCACCCTCGGAGAGATAGGTAGGTGCTAGTCCTAATTTTAATAAATAAGAGATACGGAGGGAGAGCGAGAGAGGGAGGAGTCTAGTTAGGGGCGGGGGAGAAAAGGAAGGGGTTAGGCAGTGATGAAATCAGGAGGCAGCTCGTTGGGGGCTCCCGTCCCTCGCGAATTATGCCCCAACTCCCGCCTCCGCGCCTTTTTTACACGCGGACCACTTCACCCCCCTCTTCCCTCCGACATCCCCCTCACGCCCCCTCTCTCTCTCTCGTGAATAATAGATGGCGGTATACAGTGTACCCTCTCCCTCTCGCTTTCTCCTCTCACTCTCCCGGAGATAACCCCTGCATTATTAACTCCGCCCCCTCCCCCCACGTGCTCAACCGACCGTCAGGACGCCCTCTTAAAAATGGCGCCGCCTTCTCGTCCTCCCCGGCCACCCTTACGGCCCCCGGGTAGCTGCCACGTGGAGTGGGTTAAAGTTTCACGAGTGGGTGCGGCGGAGTGGCGACGAGTGGCGGGGTGGGGGACGGTAATTTATTTATAGGTAACCCTCGGGGGGCCTGCACCCGGCGTTAAAAATGAACGGAGGAATATCCGGAGAGGGGTTGAGACGGTGGAACGGCCCCCGAACTCCTCCCCGTATAGAAAAACACCGCCTTCCACGTCTAGACTATTAACCGGGGTGTAAGCTTCTTTCTTATTCCCAAAGGCCCTAAATAACGATACGCCCGGCTAACACAAACAGGTAACGGTGTCGAGTGCAAGCTCAAATAGGTATCAGGAGATACTTAAAATCAGGAAAAATTGATTACATAATAGTATCACACATTCCTGTGTGATTCGTAAAATCAAACCCGAGAAAATAATCTGGAATTGTAATTTTGAACTTTGCATCTTATCCCATATAATATGGAGGACATTTAACCGTGTGTTTTATATTATAATATGGACGCGTTATTCTAATAAATAAATACAATTAAGATTTCTTCGAGACATTTGGTACTTTTTCCGCCGCATACTGCATAGGGGCACATAATCTGAGACAATAAATGAAAATAAAATCCTCCGTTGTTCCGGCAGACTAGTCGGGAATAAAATATTCTTTCCAATCCTAAGAGCGGGGCGCAATAAAAATGGTAATTTCCTGTGAAGGGTCGGGCGCCGAGGGAACAGCACAGGACGAATAATGCGGGTATAACGACAAAACGAGAAAAACTGGAAATGTTTATTCGGAGCCAGCCGCCGCCTTTTGGCTCGAGCCGCTTTTGAAACGGTTCGAAGGAGCTCTTTGCCGGAATAAGCGCCGCCTAACGACAGAGAGCCTAATCTGCATGTCAAACGGGAAAGGGGAAAGACCGGTCGGCGGGGAGGTGGCGGGCGGCGGGGAAGGAAATTTGACTCGCGAAAGGCGAAAAAATTGAAATGACATGCTCAGAGTGCGGTGAAAAAAGTGTCCAAATTTACTTACGTGTCTCTCCTCGGCCGAATTCATTCCTGAAACAAAAATACAAATATATTATTAAAAATAGATAAAAAGTTACAATATAAAGCGCTCGTAAGTATTACTGACTAAAGGTGGATCTTCAATTCAGTTTTGCGTGAATAATTTTCGGATTTATTATTTATTACTATATAAATTCTATACTAATTTTGTTTTTCAATTTGTGTTCATAAATTTGAGGTTTCAGTTTTGACGCTATCCCTCCGTTTTTGCCTCCCGTTCGAGATTAACCCGACGGACGTTTATTTTGGGTAAAAGCCATCTATCCTCGGCGTAGGAAGTGGCCGCGGCCACTGTCTGTCCTGCGAGGGCGATTAAATGGGGCCGGGGACGGGGGGTGGCTCAAAAGTGGAGAGGGCCCCAGGGTTGAATAGATAAATAAGGGGACGGCGAGAAAGGGGGTTGTTGCCGCCGGTTGAGGCCGAGCCTGTTTATTATTTCAGGCCGGTGTCGAGGGATGCGGCAGCCGCCTTTAGTATATCGATTGCCAACTAGCCCATGTGTCAAATATTCATGGCCACCCTCCGCCCCATACCCCCAACGTGGCGTCTCACCGCCACACACTACCAGCCCCCTTATACAAAAACCGGATCGGGGACGCGCAGTTTCCGGGCGTATATTTCGAACAATTCGGTTCCCGCTATGTTAAAATAACAAACATATTGAAACGGCAAGGCCTACCGAGAAAATCCCGAATTAAAAAAGTATTCCTCTACAGAACCGGTCTTTGTTTCGGCACAAGTTCCCAGTCTGAGATTATAAATTCGCCAAATCCCTAATTAGCAAGCAGATTCCTGAATTAATAGGAGGGGGCGCCGGGACAAAAACAATTATAGTGGTGGGTGTGGGATAAAATAGGAAGGGAGGGTCGAGTTGTTGTAACACAATAATTGAATAAATCCCCGTATACCCCGCCACCCTCTTTGCCCCTCCGGCTCACTCTTTCGCTCTCACTGCCTCCCTCCCCCTCGTCCTCGTTCGTCGGGACGAGGGGACTTTTACACAAAGGGGTGCAAAAGTGGGAGTCCAAATATAAAGGAGGGTCGGGGAGCTCCATTGTCGTTGGAGGTTCCTCCCTCCCTCCCTACCTCCCAGGGGCCCATCATTAAAATGATCAAGGAGTACACACGACAATGGGGGTTGAACCCGCCGGTCCTACAGCCTCCTCCGAAGTCTCATCTCGGCTTCTCTAAGGGGAATTGAAATTATATTCATAAATAAGGCCAGCGCCGCGGACAATGAGCCGGTGGACAGGTTTACTCGGTTTGTTAGTTTTCTACCGTCTTTTATTTTATTTACTCCGTTTTTTTTTTGCCTTTCTCGTTAATAAAGCCGGAAAATTTCCTGAAAAGAGAATTTTCCGGGACAAAGTGGGGCGACCGACTTTTCTTTCGGAGTTGAAAAAAAAAAATAAAATGGGCCGCTTTAATTAGTTCCATCGTCTTCCGAAACGAGACGACAATGCCATTCGCGGGCAAATGCCGAAACCTACTCCACGCCGTGACGAGAAATTGAGAACTCCGACGAATTCAGAATTTCGCAAGTAAGCCTAAAGCAAAATATTTATCCCTTCGCTGGATCTGAATCCTAAAATAAAAAAAAACGGTCAATCTTATTAACCGTACAATGTAAAATTCAATATGCATCCATAAATTCGATACGAATAGCGCATAATAATTCTCACTTATAAAAGGAACATTATAATGTAAATTATTCGTATTTTTGAGACAGTCAACTGTGAAACAGGAACGCATAGTTAACACCCAATTCATACAGTAATAATATACCTTCTCGGTTACCAACAAAATGAATTGCCGAACAAGATTCCGCTCACAATTATCACTTCAATATAAAGGGTTTCAAAATTATTTGCGATGGTTGATCTGGCTGTCGGCCGACGGGAGGAGTGCTCGATCGGCCCCCAGGAACAAAGCTCAAAAGTAATAAGGATTTATTCAATTACGCCATTCAAAAGATCCTTTCTCCCCCCTCCCTCTTGAAACTGTTTCGACCGACCCCTTCCCGCCTTTACAATTCTCCCCTCACCACTCGACAAAGGTTCCTCGCTAATTACGATTTTGCGAATTAATAAGCCCCCGGTCCCCATCACCCTCATTGTCGAGCGGCCTAAGTGGTTGAGGGGGGAGGGGGGTTATATTAACTCTTAAATCGTATTACCGTGGCCCCGCCTCCTGCTACCATCCAGGCCCCAGTTGCCCCCTTGTTTCTTTTCTGTCACCAACCATCGGGAAAATAGGTACATTAAGTAGGTACGACGAGGGTCCACAACCCTAGCTACTTGTATTCCCTACTTGTTGAAAATTATCTCCTACGGTAAACGCAATAAATTCGGACGTATTGCTATATCCGGCACTTTCCCATTATTATTTTCGGTCATCAATCTCAGGAACAGAAAATGAATTAATTATCTTTAATATCAGGCTGACCGATTATTTAGTTGGAATCAAACAGCCGCGTTAAATCTACGCAAAAATGAGATGACGGTAATATTCATAAGCCGGTTTAGATTAATGACGAAAGTATTGGGTCCAACAATGGATCCCCCCCCTCCTACCTTTCTCCTTTTGTCAATTTGAAGTATTATGAAGAGCAGTTGGGCTCTCACCCCCGCCCCGCCCAGCGACGGCCTCATCATCAGAAAAAGATCCCCCGGAGAAGGTTGAAAGGGGAAGATTAATTCAATTATATCGTTCTTACAACTCATCCGGACTACAATTGTTTTGCGCTTTCAGACCTCGCCCTCCCCTTAACCCCACCCGCCTCTTCAAAATTCCGACTCTCCTCCCGCCCCTCGCCAATCTTAACCCCCATCTTAGCCAATTTATACAGATTCGCCGTCCCCCTTCCGCTCCTCAGTCTCTAATTAGGATTTCGCGAATTAATAATCTCGACGGAAGTGCTCTCTCGGGCCCAGAAATCAGTTTCCCCTCCCCCTCCTGTATACAGAAACGGGCCAGAATTAAGCTCTCGGAATTTCTTTTCTTTTATTCATCCTCCACCTTTAATCTGTCGGCCGACGGCCCCTTCAAACCGATATGAATCTACCGAACCGCAACATTTTAAAGCAGTTATTTTCGCCTGTATCTGACAGACAGATAGCGGTTAAAATAAACAATTAAAAATGTAAACTTATCCTAATCGCGCATTGTATGCTACGAAACAATATTATGTATTAAGAGGCAACAAGAAAATGTTGAAAATAGCCGACTAGGGTTCCCCTCGTGGTGCGAACAAGGTAATACGACTGTCGGCGCAATAGACACCGCGTTTGTCCGCTTACAAGTTTACACACCCTAACCCCCACAACCGCTACTCAGGAACAAAAGCATAAGAGGTGCGATGAGAGAATGAGAGCAGAACTAGGTGTTGATATCTGCTAGGAACGAAAGGCTAGGATGGGAGGGACTTGCAACGTGTAATGGAAAACGCAATTTTGTCCCCAGTATGAAGGCTCGTGTGTTTCCTCACCACGTCCGGACAAAAGAACAAATTAAGGAGAGTGCGAAGCGAAGGATATATTGGGGGCGTTGAGGAGAGGTGGTGGGGCCCGGTCCCATTGTACCGGGAGACGACGCCAAGGGCCCTCCACACTTCCTCTAATGACAAGCCGCCCTCGCCGATCCAGACCGTTAAAAAAATAATAAAGAAAGATCCATTAGTAAATGACCTACTTGAAGGGGGAAGGGGGTAAATGAATAGTTTTGAATAACCTAGCGTGAATCTGAGCTCCGGAATAGATACATCTGGGGGGGGATGAATCATGTAATCCGATTTGAATTCCGAATGAAATTGAGAGCGCTAATTAATCGGTGCACCCAATGAACATTAGTTAAGTACATTTCACAGTTACTAGCGCCCCCTGAGAGTAGTGCGGAAAAAATGTACTTAACTAAAGTTCGTTGGGTGCACTTGCACCGATTAACTAGTTTACTAAAAATAAACTTTTTTCAATAAATTTTGTATCAACAGGAAAACTTTTATGATCGTAAATACACAATACCGGATAGGTTTCCTGTCATATATTTGGATGTCAGGACCTAACAGTTGTGACCAGTTGTGATCCAATATATATTTGACCGATAATCAGACAACGATTTAAGCCGATTAACACAATCCCTGAGACAGAAACACGCGAAATCTACTGGAAATTTCTCTTCAGCGTCACCTCCATATCCATGTTCGCCTTGTAAAAAGTGAAAATATAAATTCTACTTCCACTGTGGAGTTGAAAACGGTAGGCGGCCAAAGCGAAGTATATAAAAAGTACACATAGCGCAGTTAATTCATAATGCGAGTCAACAGTGGGGCCGCAACATGGCCGGACGCAGACAACAAGAGGATTTATAAATATGGGAGCGGAGTATTTGCCGACGAAAACGAGAAGTCGGCAAGAGAGAGAGAGAGAGAGACTGAGTGGGGGAGTGCTGGGCTTAATGTGATTTGAGAACAGCTAACTCAAACAAAAGTTCAAATCTGAGCACGCCAGTGTAGGTGTGTATGTGTGTGTGTGTGTGTGTGTGTGTGTGTAGGTGCGTGGTTGTTTGTACATAAGAGGGAGGCGGAGAAAGCGGCTGAGTTAAGCAGTTGTAGCCAGTGTCAATGTTTACAATACGCCGCCTCAGTTAACCTCCCGGCGGGCAATCGTAAAAATCAACGGATACTCGGGCCCACACTGTAGCGATGCCCACAGCCTTTTATAAACCAACAGATAGCCGAGCAAATATACCCGGGGGGGGGGGGAAATACAGTTTTTGTGTCCTTATAAGAGAGGGACGGGTTTCGGAATATTGAGACCAAACTGATTTTCCTTATACTACTCTAAATTATTCCTTCTGAGACTTTTCTCAAATTCCTTTTTGTTTTCTACTACCGATTATACAGAAATAAGCAAGAGACAATCAGCGAGTCGGACCGGTATAATAAAACTCAGTGCGGTTTTCCAGGATGTAATTAAAATAAATCGACGCGCTTTATAGCCGTTTGAAAAAATAAATTCGACTCCGATCGACGGGAGACCAGAACGGCGAGAAAATGAGTAGCCCGTCC
Source organism: Lethocerus indicus (assembly GCA_019843655.1). NCBI lineage: Eukaryota > Metazoa > Arthropoda > Insecta > Hemiptera > Belostomatidae > Lethocerus > Lethocerus indicus. The sequence continues at coordinate 17,715,141 of JACDQD010000008.1, forward strand.
GTTCGTAAATAACGAGCGGCTCATTAATAATAGCGCGCCCAGTTCGACAATAATAACAAGGTAGGGAGAAGGAGAGATTGATTCTCTGCTGTGATGGGAGTGCTCGGTGCCTGTGAGCGAGTACCGTTACTTCGATTAACGGAAAAGGGCAGTAACTGCCGCTTAATCTTTTACTCGAGAAAGAGGGAGAGAGAGTTAGTTTAGGTAGGGGCGCGGGCAATGCAAATAGGCGGACGGAATCACTTAATGCCGACGGATATTATCGGGCGCCTAATTGGGAAGTGTGTACGTGGGGGGGGATGGGTGCTGGGTCCGAACACGCGAACCAGAACCTTATCGCGCCCCAACGCCCCGGGGGCTGTTTGCCTTATGGAAATAAATAAATAAAACAACTGTTCGCCTCTCAGATCCGATCTGGGCCCCCGGGTGGCCATGAGGGATAAAAAGTCCGAGCGCTCTGAAAGAAACAAATTACGAGCCTTAAACCTAGCGGTTCGCTCGCTATTAACTCCGGGACCTTTTCGAATACGAAAGATTTATTTAAGTGGAAATATTCCTCCGTTTTCTTTGGGAGTTTGAAAACGTAATCTAATCAACATCTACTAGCAGCAGTATTAAGTAACTACCGACCGTGTCGGAAGAATTATTACGGTTTTTCTCTTTCGGGACAATAAAGATTGTTACGTTCAGTTAAGGGGGTTGTCCCTGACAACAAATTGGTGATTCCACACCACGAATCCTATACCGCTGTTTGTAAATATGCTTCAGACTCGAAAAATAATTTTGTTGTTGACAAGGAACTGGTACGCCACTGGTAAGGAATCCACGACGCTCCGGCTTCGTGCAGCGGCTGAGCCCGATTAAGGGGTAACGGGCCGCAGCATGCGTAGTTGGCGGGGAGGGAGTGAGGGGGGTAGTAAAAATATTCCAATAAAACGCGGACCAATATCTCTCCCCCGAGTGCGCCCCACCCCAATATGCGAAGCCTCCGCGTTCAACCCTTTTTCGTCCCTCGCCCAAAGTCTGATCCCGTGAAATATGAACGCTGCCGGTGTACCCATTTACATCCCGGGCTGGAAACTGACAGCACCGACACCCGACATCGGGGGAGCGATAAAAGGTAATTTGAACCCCATACATCACTGTTAACAACAGACCTAACCCCTCCACCCCTACATAGACCACTTATGCGAGGGGGGAGGGGATATCCATATTATCGTTGAATAATGCATTGCCCGGGTAATTTTGCCCTCTCCCTTTTTTGGTAAGGGGTTAGTACCGCCCGACTGCTAGTTACTCCAAACAGGTTCGCTCCCCCCCGCTCCCCCGGACGGAACATTAAAATACGGATGGAATTTATATAATCTACAAACCACATTCAGTTCCGCACAATCTTGTGTATCCGTCGTCGCTGAAATATGTTCGCGGGGCGTTGCATTAACGAAGGCGAGAGTTTTCAATAACAATTTTTCTGTCAGGTATGCGGGTCACATTTCCTGCCGAGTTGTGGGCAACCGGATACCCGCCGTTTATCCCCCGGCGGGCACGGGTGTACAGTTCTTGTTCGGAATGTCAATGTCCTCGGGGCCGCACCGCGCTCCTCTCCGTTCAAATCCCGATTTGCGGGCGCGGGACACGGTCGGCGGACGAACGACCGACCCGTAACGAGGTCCTGGGGCGCCGACAGAATTGGGCGAAACAAGACCGAGTCTAACATACCGTAACTAATTGGAACAAGTGTCCCGAAAAAAGGAAAACGAAAATGGACCGCGTCACTTTCTTTTCAGCGCCTTAATGAGTCGGGGGATAATTAAATCTTTGCCGGGAGCAATTACCCGCTAGCGGGATATAATATTTGTCCGTCCGCGATCCGGAACGAAGTATTGGGAGAACGAGAATTTCAGGATTTGAGAACTCGATTAGGAGGGGAAAATCTCACCTCCGGGAACGGCTTGGCGAGTAGCCAGGATATTAGCGGAGAGACCGCGATAATTACGAGAATTCTCACGGCGTCAATTCCCATCGATGAAATGCATCCGATATTAAAACGAAAAAAGTAAACGGAGCGACGCCCCGCCAGGGCGATTGACTATTAACAGAATTAATAAAACCGTGCGATCCGTATAATGTCTTACAGCCCTCTTATTTCCGTAAAAGGCCCTCCCCTCCCTCCCACTCTATCTCACTCTTCTCGACCAATTAAAATTATACTAATATACATAACGCTTAATTATACGATTCGGGGGAGAGTTTCGTGTCCGTTCCATTAATTTGCTATAATTCAGAAACTATCCGGTGTCGGTAATGGCTATCAATTTTAAGAATGAATTATTCATACCGAGCTCCGGGGCCTGACCTTAATTCCTAAGCGTTCCGGCATTTCCTTCGACGTTTCCAATACTACACACGCTCGCTCGGCTGGAAAGAATATATTACGGCCGGTTTATAATTGTGCACAGACTTTACAAGTTACCCAGTGCCGGTGGTCACCGTCGACATTTTTCGGTTGCCGCCAATACATGTTTTAGGACCCAAAATATTTCATTTCGTTAAACTTCGTTATATATTTCATTTCATTAAAAATGTAATTATTTCTCCGCCGTCGGGACATTAAATAAACGGAGCGGCGTCCTCGACATCAAGGAAAACCGGAGCAGCCAGCCGTGGTTAAAGCGGGACTTTTGGGGCGAGGGGAAGGGAACCGCTCTGATCTCCTTTGACTCCGAATGAAAAGATCCCCCTCCGCCGCCGATGGGAAAAGCTGAATTACAGAGGAGGAGAATCCGACCGAGGGTCGGCAGACTGATTTCTAAGGGCAGAAATCAACCCCCATATTAAATAAGAGATTGGAAACGACGGAGGGAGAGCGGGATAATGGCAGTGAGTAAACCATCTGTCCCGGATAATATCGGACGTGTATTACGAGGAAATAATTCTCGCGGATTTCTCTTCAATCGGGAAAGTACGCGGACGTCATTTTCATGGTAGTTCGTATTTCCACGTCGAACAAAATATTACTTTGTTCGCCCCAATTAAATTTCCAGTTTCTTTACTGAGGACCGACAAATACTTAAGAAAACGAGGAAGGTTGGCGGATATAATGGACGATTGAATGGGCGATGGTAATAATGAAGGAAGGGAACGAAGAGTGAAGAGGAAGTGAAGAGTGGCAGTGGAGTGTAAAGGTCGGTTAGGCAGGCGGGGTAGAGATGGGCGCCAGGTGGACGACACCTAACCTAACCCGGTGTTCATTCTTGTGTCCACACTTAGCCCATTCACCGGACTCTCTCCGCTGAATTAATTGAGAGAGCTCGCCTAAGAAGAAGACCGACCTTCCATTGTTGCGAATACGCTCGGCGGGGCTTTGGTAGGAGGTGGGGAGGGCGAGGGGAACGGCCCATTGTCTAACCCCTCTCTGGATTTAGAACTTCCGATCGAGAGAACGCCCCGTCGGGATGGGTGAGCCGATACGCCCATTTTCCGTAAAACAATAATCGTCAAAGTTGATAACACAATTTGATTGGATATCAAATTTATCACTACAACCCAGAGAACAAGACTTGTCCTCGGCAAAACTAAAGTCGGAACGGACAGTCGGTTTAACACAGTAGATCAGTTATAAAATCATTACCGACAAGAAAAAGTATTAAACCTTGTAGAGGGCGGTAAAGCAAAGAAAGAATGGCATTTCCATTTTTGGCACGGTTGTTACTAATAGCGGCGTCAGGATCATTGACTCTACAAGGCTGTCATGACGGGTAATGATATTCGGCTTACACGAGAGAGAGAGAGAGAGAGAGAGAGAGAGAGAGAGAGAGAGAGAGAGAGAGAGAGAGAGGGAGAGGAGAAAAAGCCCAAGTAGCCATTAATCAAAGCAGAAAGCGGGGCCGGCTCGAGAAGGGAGCCGCCGGCTAACGACACGCTGCGACAACAGCTATCTCACACGCACGCACGCACACACACTGGTTATGCTAATGTTCAGAGGCCCCCCCCCCCGGCCACTTCAGAGATGGACCGATTGCACGTTAGAGCAGACGAGGCGACTTATTAATCGAAAAGTGGAACTCGTGTATATTATTCATCAGAACTCGGTTAATAGAAATTATGGAGTCTTAATAAAATGCGCTTATGTGGTAAAAATGCCCGAAATAATAATGAAACGAAAGCGAAGTATATTTTTACATTACAATGTAGGGTTGTATAATCGATTTCGTATTTAATAAAGTTCCAGAGCAACCACCACTTTGCAAGGTATTTAAAATGAATAGGGTCTAACAGTTTAATATTGCAGACTACTTTCTGAAAATAAGCATAAGGGTAGACAATTGCCGGTCCGGAAGCACACGTAATATTTCTTGCAGGACTGAGGTAAAGCGTAGGGGCGAGAGGTAAGTGTGTCGCAGGGCGAATGCATTAGTGAAAGTGTCTTCTTTGAAGAGGCAGAATTTGTCCTAGCGAGGAACGCGCAACAGCATAATTCAAAGCGATACTGTCTTTGGGAAGGCATTCAATTCGGCCCTCCCCTCCAGCGGGATCCTCCGAATAAACTAAGGCAGGGAGGGCGATACCGCCGGCGCTGGGCTCGGGAGCCGGAAGATGGCGCGGGGGAGAGAAGGCTGGCCAGGTGGGAAGAAGGGAGGAAGAAAAATAGGCGGAAAGGGCCGTGGCCCTTATCTCTTAGCGGGGGGGGCCGAGTTTTTCCAAAAGACGGGGCCGGACTCTTCCTATCCGGCCCGGGGCGGTTCCACAAAGGGCTCCCTCCACCAAAATGCCTTTGATAAAAAATGATCCCCCAGTTTCTCTCTCTCCTCCTTGGAGTCCCTAAGGGACGGTGGTTCCTAGACGCCCCCTACACGCCTTCCTCTATATCCCTTCCTCCCTCTCCGACCGCAATGAAAAGACCTCTATCGAGAGAGGGACTTCTCTATTAAATTCTCCCGGTTCCTACGACGATGCTGGGAAATACTGGAGGGATTTTCATTCGATATATATATATATATATATATATATATATATATATATATATATACGTATATATACAGAGTGAGTTGAAGTGGTAAGTTCGATTTCCGCAACGACCACCACGTAAAATTGGTTTGTAGCAAAGGTAATTATAACATGCGAGGTGTAATCCGGAGGAAGAGGAAATTCCCTAGAACATCAGCCATAATCCAAGAATTACATTTTCACAGGCCCATCGGGCGTCAGGAGCCTAAACAAATAATTTGTATTTAAGTGATTAGAATTATGAATTCCCAGGGGAAACGAACTTACTAATTCAGTACACTTTACGAGCTCAATGATTTTCTAGTCAATTAAGGCCAGGCGGTTCATAATTGCGCTCTATTTTTTACGATCAACACATAATTAAGTCGTCTAAACGAGTAAAAACAACCGTGTGAATTGTAGCGAGGAGGAAATATTTTTTGTTTCATTGCGTCCTTAAATTTTTCATTAAACAAACTCACCGCCGTAAATCAGCAATTTCGCGGTGCCCACAGAAAAAAAGTACAAAGAAAGTGGGCTGCCCTTCATTTATTGTTCTCGGTCGGGGTAAAAAAAAGGAAAATCATCCGCAGTAAAACTGTTATGCGGGCCGAAAGAAAAAACAAGAGAGCCGCGACCGCCCTCAGAAATATTTAAAGGGTAAAAGATTAGGTAAATCTCCGACCGATGTCGGAGGAGGGAGAGAAGGAAAACACAGGAAGGTGTGGAAGGAGGAAGCGGAAGAGAAGAGAGAAATATTCGGCGAGAATTAAGGGACGCATTAAAGAAAAGTACGGGAGAGCAAAGCCCCAACCCTCTGGGGGTAGGGCGATAAAAGCGGCCAGTTTTAGGTCGGGGGAGGGTCTAGATTGCCGGCCGGTGGGGTAAATCACCCCCTTCTACGTACATAGTGATTGTTCCTTTGCCGGAATTTTTATACAGTCGGCGGAACGGTGGCGGATAAATAACTAGGAAATTGTGCAGTTTGTCGTAACGACTCGATTGAAATTAAAAAGGAGAGGAGTTGCAGGGGGTGGAATATTTCACCCCGATCATTCGCCCTTTTCTAAGGGAGTGTCAATTCGCCGGGAGATTTATTGAATCCAATCTCGGGCGGGATTCATTGCCGGCCCTGGCAAACTACTCCCCCTTAGCCGATCAATTGCCCGTCAAACGTCCCCCTCACCCCCACCCCCCGATATATCAATAAGGCCCTTTATTTTCTTGTAATATGTACGTCCTGTAATATCTGCTCGCCAAATTTGCACGCTTCCTTTCCCACGCCATTCGCCGTTTTTCGTGGCTCAAATAATTATTTCAATATTCAATTTCAATATTTCAAATATTAAACTCAAATTTAATTATTTATCGAATTATAAAATAACTATTACTTTTTACTGAATTATCCACTCGCGAGTAAAGTCAAAGTCGAAGTCAAAGTGACCAGTCACGTGTTATAGCCAGGAATAGGAGAAAAAAAGTGATTAAAAAAGTAAATAAATAGAACAATTAGTTGGAGCACCACAACCTAAAATTTTCTTTCATCCGACAATCGTAATACTCTGCAATTAACAAAAAAGGAGAAATCAAAAATAAATAAACTGGGACAGGTGGAGAGCAGCTGTTTATTCCCTGGGAGTATTAGTGAACAAGGGGCTCTGCTCTTTTAAACTCCGAGGAAAATTAAAATATAATTCCGAGGGAGGCTAATTACGAGGACTACAAAGACCGCCCCGGGCATTAAATCAGTAGTTAAACTCCACTTAACGCAATGTTATCAGTCTCATTAGGCCCCGAACCGGAGCCGGCAATTACACAGGTGGCAGAACCCTCGCTCCGCGTACCCAGATTTCTTCAACGTTTTCTTAGGGACCACCTCCGTGGCAATCTCCTGTCCATCGTGGATTATAATACGGACTTAAGTTTTGTAATTTTAAAACCAATAACTGAATTCTGATTCTGAATTCAGTTTAAAACGACGAATTATTTGTAGCGGTTTGGCACACACAACTGTTGAAGTGTCATTTATTTGCCGTTGATACACAATAGTAGATAAATATAAGAGACATTTAATAAGGTTATTATGAACGCTTGAAATGAATTAGACGCTTCCGAATAGTCCTCTATTTCCCCGTCAAAAATGATTAACTCATTTCATTAAAACACTGCGGCGGCGGTCTGTAATAGCATCACACCCCGGCTGTTGGATGGGATTAAAATTCCAAAGGAATGGGCGTTAAAACGTGACATAAAGGAGCGGCGACGGAGGTGCGGTGGCGACCGCGTTTACGTGCGGACGCTGAGGGGAAGGAAGGGTCGTTACGGACGAGACAAGAGGAAAATAGAGGGCGGCCGCATAAACCGAGGGGGCGGAACTGGACGCGGAAAGGAGAGGAAAGACGGAGAGAGAAGGTGTGCCAGATAGAGATGGAGAGGAAAGAAAGAGTAAGAGGGGGGGAGGGGAAGGAAAGAGATTGGGAGCCAAAGAAGTAACGACTTGTAGGTCGAGATGGGATTTTTATCTGGAGGGCTGGGGTTGTATGGGGTCCGGAGGGCAGTTAGGGTGACTTTTATAGCGGCCCGCCCCTTTGACATGTCTTCGCCGCACACACATGCACACACACACACACACACACATACGCGCTACAAAACTCAACACTTCTCAGATCGATATTTCATCACGACCATAGTGTACGGAGCTACAGGTATGAGGCTACTGCATGCTCACTGCCTAAAGCGGTTGACAAACTTGTATTAATAAATTATTTACATTCAACTTGTGTTGTTAATCAAAAATGAAGTTATTACCTCGAATAATACTGGAAATTGAGAGTTGTAATGCGAATCATAATACTAGATAGTTAGGAGGATAAATTCAAATTGCGTTCCTTCGATGGGTTTAATTGTGATAAATTAGAAAAACAAGTAAATAAGTAGTAACAAAATATTTCCGAATTTATGGGACACGGAGAGAACCGAGAATGCGGGCCGACCTCTTTGGGCCGTGATACGAGAGATCGGTAGAGTGGAGCTCCAGAAGGCGTGTAAAGAAAGAGGTCCCCGGTGACTCTACCTGTTTATCTAGCACCTCGGAGCCACTACCCCACTCCTCCTGTTCAACCCCGTAATAACTCCCTTCCTCCCAGGGCGTATTGTCAACATGGAGACCCCAATCTCTCAGCCCCGTCAGAGGTAGGCGGGGTGGAGGGGAGAAGGAGGATGTTATTTATTTCTGCGGCCCCGGAGAGGGAGCACGGGAGAGGGAGAGGGAGAGAGAGAGTGAAGGTAAAGGGGGGAGAGCCCTTCACAAAGAAAAAGGGCCCTCACCGACCGCTCTTTCTCTCTCTCACTCTCTGCTCCCTCTCTATTCTCGTAGGGAAGAAGTAGAGGGGGGGGGTGGGAAAGGGGCGAATGAAAAGAAACGGAGGAAACCGGATGAAAGGGGAGGGTCGAAGGGGGTCGGTCTCCATGACGACCGGTCGTATTGAGCATCCCCGCTGCGGCACAATTAGTAGGGGCGGCCTCCTCCTCCTCCTCCTCCCCTAACTGCCGCCAAATTGACTTCGCCCCCTTCCCCGCCGCCCGCCGCCCCCACCTCACAAATCTCTCACTCACTCCACCCCCCGGGGGAGCCCGCAACCCTCTTCAGTATTAATACGGGCGCTCTCCTCTCCCTCCGGCCCGGGTCGGGGCTCCATTACTGGAGCGGGTGAGGGGGGCCCCACTGTCAATGGCACTCCCCGGCAATTAGAGTCCTCGTGCCCCTACCCCTCCCCCCCGGCACCGTTACCTTCCCCGCCCACGCCTCGCTAACCACGCCGTCCTATTGATAAGCGTAATTGGCCGATAACATGCTGGCGGGGAGGTGGAGATCGGCTCCCACTAGGCTACATCTTGCCGCTACAGTCAATATTGAAGCACCATCCATCACACGAACGCCTCATAAAATTGATTACGGTTCGAAAATCAATTCTAGTAATTCCGGTCGGTTCTATTAGAAATCCGTTCTATCTTAAATAATTACTTTAAAAACATATATGTACAAAATTCTTTCTCTTGTAACGTGGTAAATTATATCAATCGGGAAATTAGTTTTTGTAATCGATGAGGAGAATACGAAGTTTATACTAGCCCGACAGTTTAGTTTAGTTGGACACAATCCATTAACTAAATGGAATGACCATAGAGCGAAAGGGAATAGTAGTCGGTGCGCATGAATCCTGTCCGGGGAGAGTGGATGGCGTGTGAGTGAGCCAACGAGAGGGGGGTGTTTGCAAAACCCAGTGGCCACTTATATAAGGGTGTAGTGGTACTCGTCCTACCCTTATATATGATCCGCCCCAATGGGGGCCGAAGAGGGCCGACCACGCTCCGAGTTAGACAGGGCAAAAGGGAGAGGGAGGAGGGAGAGAGAGAGAGAGAGAGAGAGGGAGAGAGAGAGAGAGAGAGAGAGAGAGAGAGAGAGAGAGAGAGAGAGAGAGAGAGAGAGAGGGGGGGAGGGGGGGAAACAGCTTTAGCTGTTTATAAAGCATATAAATGTTTGACAGTGTCCAATTTACATTTACTTCATTTAAAAAATTATTCGATTAATATAGAGACACGTGCATTCTTCAATTCAGAATTTCATGATTCGGCTTTGGCCAGAGCGAGTGTTTCATTTAACAAGTTCACGTCTGTTATTGCCAAGAGCGTCCATAAAGAAAAAGAAAGAAAGAGAGAGTACAAAAGGAAAACAAGTTCTTCAGACAGTTTATGAAGCGGAAAAATGCTTCCTTTCGTAATATTTCGCGCGGAAACAAATTAAAAAACAATGCGGCCAAAACATGACGTCGCTAAATTAATATTCGCGATTCGGAAATGGGGGCTCCTTGAAACGTTCAAAAGTGCGCCCTCCCCCCTCGGCCGGATATTTTTATTGAAACGGTATGCCCCGGGATAAAAAGGAAAAAAGGGAGGAGAAGACCTGGAGTGATAATAAGAGGGAAAAAAGAATGGAAAACCCGAATTACAAAGGTTGAAACGCGCTCGATAAAACAAAAACGTTTCGCTAACAAACCCCGGAGCGGAGTCGGCCGGCGAGCTTTGTTGAAATATCAGAGGGTCGAGCGCCGCTTCACTTCCGAAACACATTCATATTTTAATTAATTCGCCCGCAAAAGCAATTACACCGCCCGGCTAACAAGTACAAAACGAAGCGTCCCCAAGCGCCCGGGGTTGTTATTATAACAGACTCCCGGAGGAGCGGACTTTTCATTTTAATACGTTATTATTTATTAACCGGGCGAGGGCTATTATAAAAAGAAGAATTTAGTCCAATATTCCGCTGTTTGTTTTTTCCTTTAAAGAGCACTTAATTATAAACAAGAGCCGACACGCCGATCGACCGATTGCACGGGGTTTAAAATAGTACTAATTAAATTTAAAGCTTCGGCGTTTTGATAAATTGGGGGGTCTGTACGGCACAAGGGGGAAAAAACTCGAGAGGTGAGATTAATTCGGGTCGCCGCCCGTAATTTTATTATTTTTTTTTGAGAGAATGGGCGGAGACCACCGCCGGGCAAAACGTTCATTTGTCGGTGGGACAAGGTTAAGGCTACTCTAGCGTGAAATTCGTACGGCCCTTTACACGCGCGCATTACGTGCTTACCGCGTTGGCCGCAGACAAAAAAAATAGTGTACGAACGCAGTTTCGAATCTCTTTTTATACAACACGTATAAACAACTTCTTGACTTAGTGCAATGGCCTGTCTATAATATGAAATGTGTCCGGATCGAAGCGCTCTCTTTAACGCTCTTATCTTTTCGTGAATTCGAGCCCGAGGAAGGGAGATAATAAAACCCCCGGAGCGGTGACAATCCGACACCCGTGTGGTAATGAACAGTCCAAAGTTCTGGAGGAAGTGTTAAACTGGTGACACGTAAGTGATTTCTGGCAGGCGCTTTTTTTTACCAGGCATTAGGCATTTTTTACTTGGCATAGTCCAACACGAGCAACCTGGATTTTTTTAAACGCGTTCAGTCGGTTGAAGTTCGGTGCCGAGACAGCGGTTTAGGGGGTTATGGACCCCCGTTGTTTGTTACTAAAATAGGATATCGAGGGAATGAAATAAAATAGATATTTACCTGCTGTTGTTTTTGCTTCATCCCTGTGGATATCGGGCTTGGCGGCGAGCATGCTGAGGGGGTGGGAGGCGGGTGCCCCGAGTGCCCCTGAGAGGCCGAGAAGGGAGGCGGCGGTGGCCGGCGGCCCCGGCAGCGCCGGGTGGGGCATCATCGGCAGCGGGGGCGCGTGACCCGCGTGCGGCAACTGCTGGGCGTGCATCTGTTGCTGAAAACAGAGAAACAGATATGCCGATAACGCAGAGCTCTCAGGTGGAAAAAAATCCCCGTCTCTCAGACGGGAAATATGAACAAAAATCGGACAGGAAAGTTAATAGTTAGTCGTTCCAGCACTCCATAGAGATTATTGTTGATTTTCATGCGTGCAAACGCTCGATATATAGGATAAGTCCTTAGTTAATGTCGAGACGAGGAAGGATAGCCGTTAATCCCGCAGCCATTTGTCCTACTCCTAAGTTATACTTTGTCCTTAGTTTAACAAGAAATAATACCATATATTTTCCTCCCGATAAATCGCCGACGCAAAATCCAGTTTCGTGGAGCCTCCCGGGTCTGCACCAATATAAGCATTGTCTACCGAATGCGATACATCGAAAGCCGTGGGTGTTACCTCACCCACCGGTGTGTCCCTTAAGGAGGTAGCTCCGCCGGCCCCTATATAGTAGCGTGTCCGTTACAAATAATAGCCCCAGTCCAAGGCGGAGTAACCAGTTGTTTTCAAAGCGTTTAAACACAGCCAGCTAAACGGGAAGGGGGCTTAAATAGGTAGAGAGAGAAAGAGAGAGAGAGAGAGCGAGAGAGAAAAGAAGAGGAGCGGTGATAATTCGTAAGGTAAGCGCGAGGATGGAAGAAGCGTCACTGTTAATGGCGAGCCGACGTTTAGGAGTTTGACGTTGCGCCGCTAATTCAATTATGGCCCTTGACACCGCTAAGGAAAAGTTAAACTTGGAAGGAGCCACAGATTCGACGGGGCCTGAAAGTCCAAAAAAGCGGACCGAGCCGGTAGCTTATTCAATTCAGGTCAAAATGCTTCAACCGCGGCACTATTACAACATTTTTTTTTGAAAATTATAATTCATGTAATAATGAAACATGTAACTTAATTGTTATGAAATTCTTATTATGAACGATGCTTTCCATTTATTTTTAAATCACGGTTTTGGAACTCATTTTAGGAGCGGGACAGGATTGTTTAGTGCATAGAATAAAACAGAAACTCGGTTAACCCACAAGGACAATAATATGAGCAGTTCTATTAGATACAGTATCAACGGACAGAACAAGTCTTTATACGCATAATCAGAACGGCGAGTCCTGGAAAATGATTAATGGGTCATGTACGTTAGTCTCAAGGTATATATTATATATAAAAATATAAGTGTTAGTGACAGGACATTCAGAAGAAGCACAAGAACCCAAAGACATTGTATAAGTTATGCCCTCCAATATACATGGATACGCATGTACGTGAGGGGAAAATTTCCTGAACAGTTTCCTTTTTAGTCAAATTTAAAATTTTTTGTTAACGAAATTCGAGAATGTGTTATTATACTTCAATTATGTCTGAACAATTCGTTTTTCTTACCAATAATCTGGGTAGGTCCGGTCGTTGTTGCTGCAACATAAAAATAGAAACAAAAAATATACAATTTTGTTTGAGTAAAAAATTGTTTTTGTTTAATTTTGTTTTTGTCAAATCTAAGAAATGCAATAATAAACACGAACACAAATCTAAAATACAAGTCCACAACTAAAAATAATAAAGTATAAAAATTACAACATCCAGTGATAAAGAACATTTAAAAGAAAAAAAAGAGAAATACAGAAAAATTAGTGGAAATAAAACGGAAGGAGTATATAATATGTCAGACAACTCCCGGACCTCTACTGGCTCCGTCGTTTATAACAGAAATCATAAAAATAATATTCTTATAAAAAGCATTATTACACATACAACGTACATGGGCACAATATATATCTGTAGAGTCCAAACTTATACAATGAACATAACCACTTACGAAATTACAGAGGCTATATATAAAAAATAAAATAAAAACAATTCAGACACACAACTAAGCTCAATTGGTGCGGCCTCGGTTGCAAATACAAATTTCAGAGTCCAATGCGTTAATAATATTTAGTTGTACATATTTTCTATCACCGGGCACAAGAAGGCCTTTCAAGAATTGCAGGAAGGGGGGAGGCAGGGTTGATAACTAGAAATGACTCCGATTACTGCCTTCAGTAATCCCATCCCAGTTTTGAAATGGCACGATCGACGATATAATCACGGACGCGATAAGACGATTGACGAGAAACCAGAAAAAGACGCTGGCGACGTTTCGCAGCGGGCTCGGGCCCTAGAGGTGTGGTCGAGTGCCCAGATAAGGCACGGGCACCGGCTCCCTCGAGCGGAACCCGACCAACACTTCACCACTTCGGCTAACTTCTTTCCATATTTTTTTCTCTCTCTCCCCCTCTCTCTCTCTCTCTCTCTGGCAGAGCCAGCCGCTTTCAGAAGCGTGAAAGTCCGCACGGAAACGTGCGTCCTGACTCGGGTCATGACTCCTCCCCCCCGCCACCGCTCTAGAAGACGTGACGCCTCACAAATTTCCCACTCCTCCGGTTCCAACTTTGCCGCCGGCCTTTGTTTGCTCCCACAGTTTATTTTAGACTGAACCCTCGAAGCACTTAAAACGAAAATACGCCCCTCCCTTGAGGTGATATGTAATTTCAATCCGTATAATGAGCGCGTCATTCCAGCGCTTTCCAACTTCATATCCTTTTTTTCGTAAGTTTTTTCTTGACAATAAACAATAATTGTGACCCGGTGACGGTGGATTGGATTACGTTCGGATTGAATTAAAGTCGCTGTCTCCTGTCCTATCGGCCCACTCTTATCTACTTAGGCCCTGATATCACCGCTGAACTTATCTCCTCTCGCCTCTCGGCCCCTTTCAGTGTCGATAGACCGGATACGACGGATGATTTGTCAAAGTGGTATTTTTCCTTCCTCCCTTGTCGCTCGACGCTCAGGACGGGGACGAGGAGAGCTTTAGACATGAAAAGCGCTGACAACAATGGCGACAACAAAGGAGGGTAGGAAGCTTCCAGGAATAAATAATGGACTCGGGGGAGCGGGAGGGGGAGGGTTTCGGCCCGAACGAGGGGTGTCATGAGGGGCCTGTTTACGAGGTGTAAATCTGTATATCGGAAAATTGAATTTTCAAAGAAAGGAGAAACGTTTTTATAAACGTTACGATATGAGAAAGAATAAAAAATAATTGAGGACGAACACTGCAAAAAAATCAAAGTACGCCCTTCGGAGCGTAAATGCAGTTCTATAGGGCCTTTTAAGAGCGAGTGACACACAACTAAACAGGTTAATTCGACTGAATGAAGTTAACAGCGACAAAATCAGTGGAGGAATAAATTGGCTACGGGAGGTATGTCGCGTCTAACTCGCCTTTGTGGCTCTCCCCCGCCAATATTACTAAAAGTGGGGCCGAATCCAATCGCTTCCCCTTTGCACAATTAAATTGTACCGTGAAATTGATTGCTTTTCGATGTGTTTAGATTCATTTGTAGTGGCTCGCTTATTCCGAGCGTATTTAGATCGAACGGGAACGAAGAAGAATTTTTTCCGGCACCAATTACGCATAATGATCTATTCGATTGAAATTTATTCATAGATAAAAATTATTTCAGGCCGTTAGAAAAATATTAAAGTAAGGTTGTACTATAATAAAGATCGTTCCGGGAACAATCGAGCGTATCTAACACCGCCTCATTTGTCAAATAGAGATATAAAGTTATCAATAAAAACAATGGAAGGAAATCACCGCCGGGTTCGATTGATGTCTTTCTTGTTCGGCCGACGCCGAAGTCACGTTCTCGACCAGAAGCGACGGAATATCCTTCGTGAATGATAATCACGGCGGCTTACTCAATATTGGAGTTCAATTCAGATAATATGCCAGAAAGCGGCTGAAATTGTCTACGAATGGCGCTAACATAAAATTAGTTAACATAGTGTTCTCTGGGTTGTTCGGTCTTAAAGTAAACCGGTTTGCACTTTTCGGTTCATATTTCAATACGTCAATAGTAGGATGCTTGTCGATTTTCAGAAGCCGAATCCGGTTCATCTTAGGGTGCATCAGGCCAGTTAATTGCCGTTTCAGCAATAAATGTTTTAACTCGTTTTGTTTAACGAGTTTGTTGTTTTAACTTGTTTGTTTTTCGTAATGTTTTAAACATTAACATTTAAACGGGCGGAATTCGGCCCGTTCATAAAATCGCACTACCCGGTTCAGATTATAACACTCTAGAGCGATAAAGGATCCAGTACAAGTCTATAGATCAGTCGGTACCTCTACAGACGAAACCTCGATCTCAAAATACCGGCCATTATTATTCGGCTCGGGGAAGATGTTTAATAAAAAGGGGTGATAAGGCAGGGGGGGTTTATCGAGTTGGATCACGTAAGCCGCTTACTGCCGCCACCGGTCTTTAGCTTCAGCCCCGTCCGTTCGCCATTTCGTCCGCGTCTCACGTCACAAAGCCCGCCCCGGTCTCGGTGAATATTCATGATACGATATGTAGGGGAGGGAGGATGAGGCGGCCCACCGGGCTCCTCCGGTAAACGGCTACGGCAGGGACATACGAATCGGCGAAACCCCGCCCCGGGTCATAGACCACACACAGCGGTGGGAGTAGCGCATTACGCCTTACACGGTAATGCGGCGGTAGGCCCTATTGCGGACGGGCCTACATCAATAGGGAGGCCCGACCCTCCGGGGGGCGAGATACTTGGGGGACGCGAACTGATTTCCCAGCGGGTTCTAAGCCGGGGGCGGGTCGGGCCTTGCGGGCTCCGAAAGGGGAACGGAGCCCGCCAGGGAGAAAAACGATTTCGACCATCCGAGACGAGTGAGGGGAGCGCTTCGGGGGAGGCTTGTAATAAGCCCGAAATTCGTCATTATCACTTCCGTCGGGGGAGGGCGAACATCGCCGCCCCCCTCCAGGACACGCGCCGCTAATCGCGTCCCGCTCTTGAAAAAATGCGGGGGATCCGGAGGGAGAGGGCTTCGGTCACGGCCCGGCGGCCGCCCTAATGAATCGGAAAAAATGTACACAGCGGCCCGAGTTAACCGCCCTAAAAAGGGTCAACGTTTTGCCAGGAATTTAACAAGTAGCCGGCCGGCATCGCGCCTCCCCACCGGCCCTGGAAATAAAAACAGCCGGAGATGAAACTATTCGATACGGTAATTATACCGTCACGGTTTGTGCCTCCGCCTGCCCGGCGATAACGAGCGGATCGGTGACTTCGCACTAGTTTTTCGAGCAATAAATGAGCAATCCTTTTTTGTGCAATCGACGATGTCGATTGAATAAGAGTTTCTCTGCCCAGGAATAGAAGCCTAACATGAAAAAAAAAATGAATATGGCCTAAAATGAATTTGAGCCATCTATGCTTTCCACGAGAGGAATAATAAAAACATTCCCGAATACAACGGGATGATAGAGTGACAGCGTACTTGTTTAAAATGATGGAAACGTAGGAAATAGAGCTTCCGACGACTCATTCACAATGAATTGTCAAGTGTCGTTTTTGACTACCGCAAGCCATGGGGCGCCATTAAGAGGGTAGCGTCGAGGAGGTAGGAAGCGGCCCAGGGTCAATATTGACGTTTTTTTAACTCTTTCGAGCCCTCTCAACCGGAACCTGCCACCGACCAGCCGAAGCGAGGTCCGAAACTTGTTTCGTTGCAGCCGTCTAGACGGGTCGGTTAACAGAGTGATAATGGGCCGGGGCACTCTTGACTCCGGTCATTAGCGACCCTAACTGGGTTTTCGCGGGGCCAACCTGCGACCACCGCCGAAAAATTAACTCGCGGTAATAAAACTACTAATTGCAATTTGAAGGCGGCAGCGGCACGTTGTAATTTTCGTGAATTAGTCACATTTCCGGATCGGGGGATAAAGTACAGGGACTCGCTTGTCATATGTTATCGCGCTACGGGCTCGTTCGAACCCCAAATTGGATGGACACCGTCGACCCTATCCCCAAAACCGAAAACTGGGGGCCGAAATTGATTAATCTGTAATTAAAAGAAGGACCGTTTTGGAGGGGGGAAGGCAGATGTTCGGTGAGTGGAGAAACAGGAGGCTCGAACCGCCGACAGATGGTCCCGAACGGGGAAAGAGCGATTATCTAATATTAACGTGATTATAAATATTATAACCAGATATGTGGAAGCCTATCCTCGTCGCGCGTTATAATTATAATATAGTATACGTATCAGTGACACTTTACGAGTAAGACTTCGTACAAATCCTGCCAGAAAAAATGGATGAAACTAGAATTTTTCGGCCAACTGAATGAACAATATTTCATTTATATTTATTGCAATATACATTTACCACATGTATACACACTTGGTTTTATATATATATATATATATATATATATATATATATATCACACATAATAAGATGTATATTTAAAGTGTACCAAGCACATTTGACAATTCATTCGAGAATTGATTATTTTAATTCTCACACTTTTAAGTGTAGTGTTGGGGGGATAAACGCCGAAATACAAAGCAGAATTATGCAAAGAATGAAATATGGTAACACTGAGAAATATAACAAATTTTTTTTAAATATTACAGAGTAAAATCATTTTTATTTTACTATATGCAAGAACGAATGAAACGAGATTAAAAAAATGTCAAATCCGGTAGATTGATATTCAGGAATAAGTACAAAGCAGCGACATTTCGCACAATACAAAATGCAGATCGTTGTCGGAGCACACGATAATGATGGATTATAAGTGATGGAGCTGCGCTAACAGGGGAAATGCGATGTAGCGAGGCGGCCGGGATATGTAGAACAGGGTATGAGAGAGGGAGCGGGGCTAAATAATTTGCGGTGGCGGAGTGGTCAGCCGGGGGTGGGTAATTAGTAGTGTAAACTGGGCGCGGGCGTCCGGGTTCAAACTACCCTTATCCCGCGGCCCCCTGTCCGCAATACTATTAGTATAATGAATAACAAAACACGGGCCGACACCCGGCTGAATTATGGCGGCCGCCCTATTACACAGGTGCTCCATACGCGGAGCGTCCTTATCTGGCCCTGGCACCTCCACTCCACTCCACCACCCTCCGCTCCACTCCACCACTCCACACCCCAACACAACCCACCGGCCCCTCCAATCTCGGTTATTCGTCATCCGTCCCCCGCCTATTTTCGGCCCCCTACACCGACCCGTAATCGATACCGCCCGTATGTTTATTAACTCCAGCGGCGGACCCGCTTATAAATGTTATCTTAACTCTCCAACAATCGAATGTGTCCAATAGTAACTCCCGGCGTATAATAACACGCGACATTAACGCCACTAAATGATTAGTGATTAATGATTAATGAAACATTTTCGTTGGTCGAAAGTTCAGACGAATCCTACAGAACGGCCGAGTATTGTTAAATAGAACTGGATAAGCGGAGTTCCCTCCGCCAATAACAAAAAAACACCCCAGTCGATAAATTATCACGTTTTCTAAGAGGGACTTTCGAAGGAGTCTCAACTCCGGCGCCGAATAAAGGTTTTGAATTTTCGACGTCTCGCGCTTAAATAGAAAAATAAAAAAAAGGGGATGAAAAAAAAGAAGTGGGAAAATAGAGGGGAAGCTAGTAGTAGGGGAGAGGAGGGTCGCGGCAATGCTGGCGCTGAGTTAATGCTTAATGAGATGTAACGGGGCATTCTTGTCAGTATTAAAAGGGGCGGATGGGGAAGCCGAGGGAGAGTTTAATGATTTAGAAAGTCGGCGGAAAAGTTAAACGAGCGAGAGCTTTGCGGGGGTGGGCCGACCGGAAGTACAGAGGGAGGATATTTCTTTTTAAATTATTCCGAGGGGTGAAAGTCCGAGGATCGGGGGGAGAGGACTCTAATTGTATTAATAACATGCAAATGAGGGTGGGCGCCTCGACCCGCGCCGGGAGGAGCTTGATTAAAAAAGTATAATTGAAAGTCGTTACAAAGCCCCCATTTTTCGTGTCGTTATTTAAGTGACTGTAGGAGACGTATAGGCGGGGGGACGGGAGGGGCGGCTTAAGGCAAGAAAAACCCTTGCATCCCCCCCTTCTTGGAAGTGTTCCATTTATAAGCGGGGAGGGGGTTGTAAGTTTTAATAAGAAACTGTAATCTGCGCCGTCCTCCCAGAGACTCTCTCTCGCTCTCGCCCGCCCTCTCTCTTTAGCTCTTTTTTCCGAAAAACATCCCCCGGGCGAAAAATCCAGTGACGGGGACTGGGTGAGGGTTGACGAAGGGGGGAGAGGTGGGGTAATCCGCTCTAGCGCCGCTCAAATTAACTCGACCTCCCTCCGGCCCGATGATTTTCATAAAGCCGGCAAATCCCGAGTTAGTTTCAGAGACTCGGACCTCTTTTACCACTACACGCTCACGGGACTGTGAATCGTCAGCGAAACCGAAATATAAACTTGTCAACCGATATCGAATATAGCTGCGAAATCGGGCGTTACTATCCCGAAGGTAGAAATAGACTGTTTAAACGCCGTTATCGCTGTGGCCGACGAGGAATCATTCCTCCCGTTCTTCTATTTCGGAAGACGACTCAAACAGCCAATTTCAATAGAATGCGACGCCAAGCCCTCATTTTCTACCGGCCGAGGAGCTTTAAACGCGGATGAGATTGGCAAACGTCCGGGAGGTGGGAGGACGGCCGACGTGACCGGTATGCGGTCGCCGAGCCCCTTTCCAACCGGGTTGGGTTTTGGCCGGGCTCCGACCGCGTTTAAACCAGTCGCGCAATTGTGAGTTTTGACGGAGGGTAGCGACAATAATCTGAGAGTGCGGGCGTGCGGCATACCGAGTGGCGTGGACAACGTCGGCCGGGCGGGAGAGGCCCCTCGAGGCAGGCTCCGACCCGAGGCCAAACCGGATGCACCGCTCCCCGGCACGCCGACTGAATATCAAAAGCCTACCGCGCTCTCCCTCCATTGGGCCTCACCCCACCGTTCACCGTTGGAACACGTCCTTTTCTATAGGGGATCGAATTGTGACTTCCTCCATTAGCGTGTACTCGCACACTCTGTGCCCTTATACTATTACGGAGTTGTATGATCTTACGGCGTAGGATTCTTAACGCCGAGAAAAATAATAATACATTTTAAATCCGAGTGATCCGGAATTATTGCTCTCGCTAATAATTAATAATTTACTTGATCACACATAATCCCGATCGCCCAGACCTGATGTTTGCTTAAGCAAAGGCTCTGCGATGAAGTATTTTACATGCATTAGGCCGCCAATTTCGGAACTTGTGGCCCGATCAATTACTTACTCTTTTAAAAAACGTAATATTTAATGTTTGAGATATTATAAATAGACCATAAATACCCTGTAGTTTATCTGGTAAATAACTGGTTTGACGAGGCCGCAAATTACTGAACTCAGCCAGTGAGAGAATACGCAATAGCGAATAATACACACACATAAGAACGACAACAGATAGGAGAGAGTGGCGATCAGTTCCACCCGAATTAAAGCCGAATCGGACTCACCCCAATGATGGCGTTCAGTTCCGTCATCGTGACCTGCTTGGCGCGCTCCACGGCCGTCGCCACTTGCTGCTGGTGCTGAAATAACAGCGAGAAAACAACGTTAGTGGGACGGTACAACCTCGAAAAATAAATCGCAACTAAATCGACACTGTAAGGAGCTTACCTCTTGTGAAAGGAAGGGGAGTATCTGGGCGATAATGGCGTTTAACCTCTTGGAGATCTCAGTCTGGAACAAAATTAATTTCTAATTAGTTCGTTGCGCGAACCATAAAAATTATAGTAATTGTTTTAAATTCTTAGTTTAGAGTAGGTAGGATGAAATGAATGCAGGTGTTCAAACAGATTTTTGTTCGCTCTTTCGGGCCCCTCGAGCACGAAAAGAATGCGAACGTTTACGTTTCACGCCTCAAAGGAGAAGGCTCACATCGTTCGACCCGCCCCCACCACTAGAACTGAGGAAGGTCCTTCCTTTGCCCCAAAGAAGAAGACAATGGCCGCCCCGGCAGATGGTGTAGCCGGACAAGAGAGTCGGACGCTAAAAGGAGGAGAAAAGGAGCGTGGAGAAGAAGGAGGGCCAGTGCGGAAGCACGCGCGCCCCTTAGGGCAGAAAACTATGGTGTCGGCAACGCGGAATGTGCGAGTCGGCCTCAAACGCCGGAAACATATGCAAACCTTTCAGGCTTCTAACAAAACCAAGTTAGAATGAACGCTGAAAGATGTCTGAGCATCGGGAAATATGGCATTAACGTACGGCAACGTATCCGAATGTACATATATACAAGGTGGATTTTCTAAAGTGTTCCGACGACAACGGATATTCGGCAGCTTTTCGTGTCGAGGCAGGAGGAGCCATTCGTTTCGGGACAACTGTCCACGACAGGTGGCAACGATATTTAGGGCAAAACAAAAACGAAGAAAATCTAATACGTCGAGGGAATTGAGGAAAAACTATTTCTGGGATAGAGAGAGAGAGAGAGAGAGAGAGAGAGAGAGAGAGAGACAGAGTGCCGGGAGTGGATCATCGGGGTCGTGACAGGACTTATTGAAACGGGGCCCTCCATTATTGGAGGGTGGGTCGGGGATGGATTAGCAAATCAGGAGGGGGCCCTCGTTTTGTTTTATTAGGCCCATGACAGACCTCCTTGTAATTGACCCGGTACGGTCCGCGTTCTCGGTCGGTCCCACAACCCTGTCCCGCGATTTTTTTAGGAACTATTTTATTTCACTCTGTATAATCGGTTATATTGTATTCTTCAATATTCATCGATTTCGAACTACATAATGGTGTGGACAGGAATATGTGCTATAAAATTCTTTACCGGAGTCAATTACGAGCGCGTTATTGAATCCATTCGGCATTCGTCCCGAAAATGATGGGGATTAAATAAAAGCTCCGGATATGACGGGGCAAATGGGGGACGGGGCCCTATTAAATTGCAATAGGCCGTGTTAGAGGGATAGGGGTGGCGCGAACGATCACGAGCAGGATTATTATCATCGGATATAGACAGAGTTAATAATGTTTAGCGCCGTTGGGGACTGGCGGGAGTGAGAGGAAGCCGGGGGGGGAGAGGGGTCGTTTTCCCAATTCGGAAAGCAATTTATTCGGCGGGAGCGCCGGGGAATAAAATCAATTAGGCAGATGCCGGAGGGGGGTGGGGGGAGTAATAATTAATGGTGGAGAGGCGGCAGGGTTGTGGTAGCGGGAGAGAGGGAGGGAGGGAGGTTTGACAAATTGTGCCACACGATGGCGAAGGCTGAACGAGGTAGGGGGGGATAATGCGAAAAACTACCCCTCGAACGCGCTACCTAGCCCCGCCCAATTTTACCGTAAAATCTATACCCGGGGCGGGGTTTGGGGGCAGCCGCCAGAGAGGGATGCAAATGAGTTGTGGGGGCGTCAATGAGCTGTGCTCCGCGCCGGCACTGGTGTATTACGACTGTGTGAGCGCGGCGGGAGGGTGTGTGGGGTGTACGCCCTCAAAACACATTTGTCGGCTGTTCCGCATCGCGTGTCGGGCTGCCTGTTTCATGCTAACTCCATTACAACCCCCCCAACTCCTACCCCTACACAACAACCCCAGCAGAGCACGCCGCTCTCGCGAACCCAAACTATTTTACAGCCGCGGCCTAATGTATACGCGAGAGCCGACGCACAGAAGCCAACGACCGGATTTCTAACTAAATACCGAGCGCGGTGTCGAAATTAACCCCGGTAAATGATAGGCTGTAAGATATGCCCGGGACGTGTTATTAATTCCATTGAACGGCCCGGGCCAACAATTTAACAAATTACATCGAACGGAGCCGGAAAAATTATTTACAGGGGGGAAGAAACAAGGGTAAAACGCAAACTGCTATAAGAATCGCATTGTTAAGATAGAACAAGGTGAAGCCGACCAATTGTAGGAACGATTCCGAGTGTTACCTCTTACTCGGATACCTAAATACAATTATAATTAGGGAGGGTCCGTGGAAACCGCAGTAGTTGTCGGAGCGGGCCCGGGTTAACTACATTTGGCCAAGCCGCAAGAGCCCCTCCTCTAATCGCGGCCCCAGTTACATTTCTCGAATTATTTCAACCCCGGCCTCAATAGCAGACCGCAGAACCCCCACCCGAGAGATATTAGACCGCACCCTTCGGCCCCCAGTATTATTTAACGCTAATGAAGTTACCTGAGAATGTGGAACGCGAGTCATGCCCGCCTCCGCCGAGATGGAATGAGTTATGGGCGAGGGCCCGCGGTGAATTAATTCACTGGCGTCGGTCGCCCCGACGCTCAGCCCATCCTTCGCCGCAATTAATGACAAGGAGGTTTCGAAACTAAATTAACCATTACGCGTAGTTAGGAGAGCACTCCAATAATGATATACCGGGGCGTTTTGGCTTTCTATTTTTCTCCAACCTTCATTATTTGTCCTACCCTAATCCATTTTACAGGCGCCGATGGACTATGCAATTCAACGCTACATCATTTAAAATAAATTCCAGGCTGAACTGACTATAATCGTCCTGTTGGCCGAAGAATAAAGTCATTTTTATAAACGTTTATTAACTCCTTAATTCTTTTAACGCAGCTAACTACGCCGTTGTTGTGACGGACATTTCTGACAATCCGGTCTCGGAACATACAACACATAACATTATTAACGTTTATTGTGTTTCGGGAGGACAATATTTGCCGACTAAATCACGCAACACAAACAAAAAGTACGGCGGCTGGCATTGAGCCGTAATTACTATTATCGCTTCGCCTTGAATGTGCAGTGTTATCGCGTGGCCCGCTATTCAACTACGGGCGCGGTACCAGACACTGAAATTATAACAATAACGCGGCTCCGGCAGGTTCAGTTTTACTCCAGCCGATATAATAGCAGCGACGATAAAATATGAGGATTTTATAATTTACAAAAGACCGGAGCAGAAACGAGGATTTGAACCGCTCGACTAAGCGATAATGAATGATGCCGAGGCGCATTTCAATCGAGTCACGATAATAAACAAGGACCGCCGGATCGAATTAAATTCGGACGGAGGGAACGAATAGCGGGAATTTTTCGGCAGTTCGTATGACAGTGTAATAGAGAAAAAAGAACAAACAAGGAACAGGAATATAATTACTCTCCCGAGAGGAAATTATCGGCAAACATCTGCGGCTTCCCGTTGCGAAAATATAATTACAAATTAAACGGGCGCGCAAATAATAACAAACCGTCCCCCGGATAATAAACCGACCCATTAACGCGTTCAATTTGGTGAAACGAACAAACAAACGAAAATGGTCGGATCAAATGTAAATCCAATTTTTTGTTCGAACCACTCCCTTAACCGGCTGTGGGCAAAACCGACTCCCTCCACCCCACCCCCACCCACTCTACCGGACACACTATAAACAATTTGTTAAAACGGTTTACGCGCCCAAACCGCTTATCCAAATGGAAAAGGCGGAAGGAAACCGGAGTGGGGGCCTATTTATCTATGACACGGTCAACCTCGGCGGGTTGGGCAGGGTGCCGACATAAAACCAACATTTGTAATACCCTGTGCTTTTCCGGTCGGGCTTT
Organism: Lethocerus indicus; assembly: GCA_019843655.1. Taxonomy (NCBI): domain Eukaryota; kingdom Metazoa; phylum Arthropoda; class Insecta; order Hemiptera; family Belostomatidae; genus Lethocerus; species Lethocerus indicus. Next base: position 17,739,900 of record JACDQD010000008.1, read on the forward strand.
TCATCTCTCTCTCTCTCCCCCCCCCCTCTCTCCACCCTCCCGGCACGGTTATATTTTCCGAGCCTAACGGGTTCAATATAGGGCCCTGTCATTTCCCTCCCGCGGGGGTATTTTCCGGCATCGAAACATCACGGCCCATCCAAATTCCATTACGGCGCACGGAGAGAAAAAATATTACCCGCCCGATGTAGGCGAGTCGCTCCATTCTGCTCGGCCAGAATCACCTTAATACTCGAATGGAATACGCGAAACGATAAAAAATTGCCGCGCGCGGTTTTTAGACCTCCTCAAATTTTGAAAATATGATGTCGAGTCGAAGAAGAAATAATTGCGAAGAGTCCGAATAAATCTTGTCCGTAGTATAAGTCCAACTTTACTTTCATACAGTTGGGTAATGACGGACTCATACTTCTTGGCGCGTCCCTTCAATTCTGCGAAGGCTCATCGATTGAAACGGTAATAACGCCGAGGATTTGGCGAATCGTCGCTTGGGCACATACGAATTAGGACGATTAGTTTGCGATAGGGCGACAGACAAAAGGTATAAATGATTCGGTGAGACAGAGAGGGGTGTGCTCGTCGAGGGGATCATGAATGGGGCGGGGGGTTGGGGTAGTAATAGACATACTCAAGGCACGATGGAGGGTGGTTAGGGCGGGGGTAAATATTACAGGCAAGGCCGATCAATACCTTTCGCTCTCGGGCCACCCCAGAACCCCCTGAAAAAAAAATAGTAAAAAACTACGCTAGGAATACCCGTCGTGAAGGCCTACTGAAAGAACGGCCCCGGGATTCTTCACGCTTAACAAACTGCGGCCGCCAAATGAGCCGTCGATTTCCGTGCCCGCGTTTTTAGTTCAACAGAACGAAAGTCTTCTCCTCTGACACCGTACCCCCGTGGGAAAGACGCCCCAATGCCGGGCAGGAAAAATCGCCAACAGCGATCCGACTAAAAACCTGGCTTTTGACTTTTATTGCGCCCGAACACCAGTTTCTACGGTTTACTGTTTTCTTTGACCGCGTCAAAAATGAAAAATGCGGTCGGTTGAAACGGCGGGACAGTTGTATTGAAATAGGCGTAAAAACATGGTCGTGTATTTCCCATACAAGACAACAAGACTGCGCTTATCTAGATTTGAGTACGGGACTTGTTGGAAAGCACGAGTTTTGTCTACTTTTTGTTGAGCCGACATGTTCTTATATATCTATCTCGAATGCCTTAGTGATTCGAAGAAAATATGCTATAATTCAAATATTTGTTTGGAAAAACGCCAGAAACACTGAATTTCCTTTTCTGAAATAGGTCTTTTCAATAGTTTTATCAATTAGTGGAAGTGAATCACTTTTATATTTGGAAAAACCGAAATAATAATAATTTTTGCAAACTAAGAACTATTAGTAGAACTAATATCAAGCTCTAATCAAACTTAACCTTTTAACAATATAAGGATCATAATTTTGGTACGCTGTACAGGAAATAATTGACCAGAATACCCGGTTTACACGTTTAGGTAATAATGGGGTTTCAACGGTTTCCCCCTCCTCGATAGTAAAGAGACAAGGCTCGGACGAGAACGGGACATAGGCGGCCAGCAGGAAGTGGAACGGAAGAACACCAATAACGGCCGGCGCTGGGCGGAGAGAGAAAGACAACGGTTAAGCCAATTAGGGAGAGAAGGACGGAGATAGAGATAGAGCCAAGCCCAGAGATAACGACACGCCATCCGTCCCAGTTACTCAGACTCAGATACAAGGGCCGGAATTTCTCGCTCGACGAGAATATTCCGTCCGCTCGCCTTAACAGCGTTAAGATACGCATCATCAGACCTTAAGATATATAATTTCATTTCATTTTATCACGGACAAATCAGGATCGTCAGAATTAATGGAATAAAGTTTGCACGAATTAAAAAAGGGGGCCGGATATTATACCGTAACTACGATTCCGGTATCTAATTTGGAATATGTATATACACAAAGTCCTGCACATCCGCCAGTTTGGTGGTATGACCTGCCAAATATTGGGACGTCATACCCAAATCTCGAGGGGGGGGGTGTGTGACGACTCTGGGGGCTCATAGCGGCCGCGATATGGGCCGCCGCAAACCCCCAACGGCCCCGCGGGGGCCCACTTAATTGGGTTTTATTGCACGTCAAATGGGCGAAACGTTCGTTGGGAAACGCCCCCCTCACCCCCGTATACTGTATGAAGGGGCGACACCGAATTGGCCGGGGGACGGGGATGACAATAAAATTCGTATACTCGCGGCCCTTTTGAAGTTCGAGCCGAGCTCAAATTAGAAATTTAACTAGATTTGGTTTTTCATAAAAACAACCCGCCGAATTTCATCGATACACTGTGAAAACGTTTCGACGGCACATATTGGACGAATTTTGAGGCTTCCGAGTTAAATAAAATACCCGAGGTAAACACTTAAAACCCTGGAGGCAAAATTTAATTTGAAATGTTGCATAGTGCCGCAGTTTATTCCCCGCACAGACACTTAAATAGTAACACAAACGAAATAAGGTCCTCCTATCAACAATTACACCGTTTATAATTGACGATGCGGCCACTAATAACTAAATCCACTCTTGATACAAAATGAGCAGCAGCCGGCCTAATTTGAATATAAACGAGAGAGGGGTGTTATTGTAACAAACTGACGCGAGTAATTCCTTCATAAAACCCGTTTGCCAGCCGGCCGGTAAAAGCCGGGTTGATTCAGTAAACATTCATTATTACATAGTAATACGCGATAAATATATTGGCTCGCGTTAAACGGGCCGATGCGGTGGTTGTTTCTCGAATATGGTTAGTAACAATGCACGATCCGCGAAGCTAATATTGCCCGATAGGAGGGTCCCAATAGTGTACGGCATTAAAACCCCATTAGGCGTAACAATCGTTCGGACAATGGAGGGGTGGAAGTGACATTATACGGGGTGGAAGGAACGTCGTAACGGGCCGCGGGGAATCTCAGCCGCAAGGGAAATGACGACAGTTCACCCGGCGTTAGTACATTAGACGGCGACCGCCCGCACCCGCACTCCGCCGCGAAATGGCACTTGGCACAACAGTAGGCCGCAGATACCCAGTGAAATATAACCCGCGACACAGTCGGGCAAACCTACATTCAACATTCAACGCAGTTCACGGCTGGGAGGAATAACAAAGCACAAACGTTATCCTATTTATCCCTTACCGAAATTTCCGGTTTATTCGTGCGAGTTTGATAAAATCGAATCGTACCAAAATAATGGTTACAGCCAGATGTTTTAGGAATTTAAAAAATAGGTCCGCGGCGACCGTACAACAGCAAAAAATAAAGTGTAATAGTACATTTGTATAATTATAATGAATGTATATTATATGCGTTTGTAGATATATGTGGGAAAGGGAGTGAAAAAGAGAGAGGATGATGACTGGTTGGTTGATGGAGTGTGGAGCGGAGAGTGAGACAGATGGGGGCCACGTGTACATTAACGGGGGCGATGGGCCGGGGGATGTAGCGTGAGCCACTAGTCAATTACGATATTCAGAGGGCGTGAAGCGGGCACCGCGGGGGTGGGGTGGAGGTGCCCCCCAACCCCCCCGGCCGACACAACTAGATAAAGAGCTTACCGCGCCCCCACAATGCCACCCGCCGCATTCAATCCGCCCGCCCATTATGCCACGGCCCAGTGCCGCCTCCACCATTCGCCCGCTAAAGGAGAACCCTTATTAGAAACTACACTGTTCCCAACCCCGACACGAATTTGAATTGGGAGGAACCCGTAACATATCATTAAAGCTACAGCGAGCTCACCAGTTAGACGTCACTTATTTACACGCTCGACCACCATGTTCAACCTCAGAAAGACGGAAAAAGTATCCGACCCTAGGTATTTGAATGGAAAACGGATATCTTATTTTTCAGCATATTATTTTGTAAATAATACTTAGCTCATATACACAACATTACTTCAATTTCTCTTACCGAACTGCCGTGTATGGAGTTTCGAAAAAAATATATATAAAAAGATATATCGGAAAATAATAAAGTTAGCTCCGAAATCGGATGGACCAAAGACGGATTTGGACGGATCTTGCCGGCAAATGGTCCGGGCAAACCGACCGCGGTATATTTCCGACATGAAAACCAACACACTCGGGACAGAACGGGAAACCGAAAGGGGATGAGAAGAGACCTCCAATAATGCCCAGAACCCTCTACGGAAGGACTTTATAAATTGCTTTATTTCCCGCATCCCTTGGAAGCATATATATATATATATATATATATATATATATATATAGGGGCGCGAACGCCAGGTTGGTTCCGGCGGTCGACGAACGGGAAAAATATGTAGGGGAGAGGCATTTACAAATATGATCGGATGGTCGGGCTCGTGCTTTTCATCTGGGCGGGGGAGGAAAGGGGCGCAAAGATAAATTGGGGGCGGGCGGGGGGCTGCCACATCCAGGCGGGGCCAATAACGGATGCCGCCTTCCCCCCCCCCCCCTTGACTAAAGCTCCCCATTAAACTCCTTTGCCGCTCCACCTACCTCCTTACAAACAACCCTTATCGAGTCCACCGTATGTTAATAACGCCAGCGGTTATAAGGAGCGGGTGGTGGCGGAGGGGGCGGTACAGGCGTTACAACAAACTCGGTGATAACGATTCACCGGCGAACAAAGACCACCTCAACGTGTCAGTTATCGTGATCGTCCCATCACAGCCGATTTAAAAATCGAAAGGCTCGATTGCTCGACGTTTGAAAATTATATATGCATTGAGACGCGAAATTACTGTCGATACCATCTCGAGCCTGTAGATGGTCGATAGGACGCAAGCAACGTAACACCGCAGAACCCCGACCCCCTAGGGGGTCATTAATATGAATATTAATTTGTGCCCATCGGTTTTTCACGATTGAAATAATTCGGCCGATAACGGCGAAATGACATTCCCGATTATGACGGGTCTTCGATGTTTACGGTCGGAAAGGAGGGGCGGCAACACACCCCCGGGGCCGGCAACTCTCGCCCCGACCAATGAATAAAATTACGAACTGGTTCGGGCGTCACTAAGCGGGACATTGTGTCCTGTTGGCGGCCTACCGGGGCGTTGTTGTCGCAACTGTGTCGCCTTTCCGACGGCCTAATCCGCGGAGCCGCCTCCGCCAGATGTCGCCTCCCCCCCTCCAACAATAACGCCGCCCAGTCGATGGCCCGAAACCATCCGCCATCTGTCGCCCCTCGCCCGCCCCTCTAAATCCGACAACCGTCCTACTTGTTTGTACGGTTATTAAAGCATCCGCCCTTTTTTGTCCCGTTTCATCGAACGTGTATATACATAACTACGACGACCAGCACCCGCGAGGAATTAAGTTCAAGGGACACGGAGCGTAAACCGGAATACTTTTAAATATTTAGCTCGATCAAAAAAGAAAGTAGAAAAACTGTTATTTTAGTCTTCATGAAACTTTCGAACATGTAATGTTCCGCTGGAATAAAAATCTTGCAGGAAATCGAATTTTTCATTACAACTAATTTGAACTGACAACTAGTGGATGCACATTATTAAAAAGAATACTCAACTAGGTTTAGAATATAACAGTTCGTATAGAAATAATTCGGAATTGAGTAAACGATAATTTAATTGAAAAATCGATCGTTTATTTATTTCCCATATAACCCCTAAATAATGCACTTTTCAAAACTGTTTCAACAAACCGTGAGCGGAGGCTTGAATATGCATAATGTATAACGAACCCGCCACATGGCGTAGGCACCCTCGTCGGGGCCGAGATACCGAGGGGGCTTCTCCCGGGAACCCCATTTCGCAATAACCCTCCCCAAGTAGGGTTTTCACCAGTACTCGGGGCGGAACAAACGGAGCGAGCGGTAATGAGTGTAAAAATGAATAGCAAGTAGGGGTCGAAGTCAGAAGGGCGGAAAGAGAGAGCCGGAGGGAATATATTGGATAACAGCGGCGGTGGCGGCTTGTACACAGTGGAAGGGGGCCAAGCGGTTTAGGGGAGGCAGAGGGGCGGTTTTAGGGGATGCGGGCGAGGGGGGGTTGGGGTCGGGGTTGTAAGCCGCTGTCACGTAACAAGTAGGGGAGAGGGGACCGGCCCTGAGGCGGCTTCTAACACCGCCCGCTAACTTAACTTCCTACCAGTCGAGTGTGCTCACATTCTCTCAGGGACGCGCCACCCCTTTCTCATCGCACTTCTCTTCCTGAGAGTCAAACTCTCCCGATTTCTCTCTTCCTTCCCTCTAGGGATCCCGCCGTTCGCATCCTTCCCTCTCCTTCGCAACTTAAATCTCTCTCTCCCTTTCGATCCTTCTACGCCCCGGCGGCACACGCTTCTGCATAGTTACCGGGACGCTCATTATTCACCGCTCGTATATTATTAACGGTATACGTGCGGCAACCCCGCGGGCTAACGAACCTTCAACCCCGCTCGCCTTCTCAACACCCCTTTGATCGATAATCTAAACCCCACAGTTCCACAATCGAAACTGAATTAAATTTGTAATCTTTCGTAAAAATTTAAATGAAACAGTTTTTTGTTGTTTGTATAATTAAGTCATTTGTATATTTGTTACCTTATTCCAACATTGAGTCTGGAGTGGAAGAATGAATTCTTGAAAAAACCCTCATCACCTTTATTGTCTTAAAAAATTGTTTGGGATCGTCGGCGACTATAGATAATAGGATTTTTATTTAAAAATGTCATCTAACGAATGAAGTCTCCGTATAGTTAATAAAATAAGTTGACAGCGACACCTCAATCAGAACTGCACTGGAGAGGAGTTAAAAACGAAGCCGAGTAGAGGTGTACCTTTTAGGGGGTGGTCGGAGGGGTGTGTGGGGGGGGAAGGGGAGGGGGGTTGCCGAACAAACAGTCGCTCGGGAGCGAGCGCTCGCAATTAGTATTGCGGTAAACACAGCGGCCCGCCCGCCTTTCACCGCCCCCGGCCCCGACACTCTCGCTAATGTTCGGATTTGCATAACGCATAGCGGCCGTGCACCAGCCGGCGGCCAAACAGAACGACGTCCACGGCCGCCCCCGCCCCCCGCGGTGTGTAAGCACACCTGACTGCCCCGCCCCATCCCCGTCACACGCATAAATCGGAATAATAATCCCGCCAACGGGCCTAATTGTAAAAACCATACCCGCTCCACTGTCTCTCCGCACGGATCAATCGAACGAATTACGCCATTAACGCTTTTATTTCAGTATTTAAAGATTGACTCATTCATAATCGACATAAAATCTAGCAACAACAGGACACTCCATTTATTTCCACTCGCGACATAAGCATAAGCTATTGTAGAAATACCCGACTAACTACAGATATCGAGTACAATAAGGTACTAAAAGGTATTAAAATCTACAATAAGGTATTAAAATCTATAATTTAAAGGTATTAGGAAGGACGAATTTACACGAATATTTCTTCCGCCATGCGACAGAAAGTGAGAAGGTCACGCAAAACGCACGAATAAGGTTATCCTCGTGTAATAGTTCACATCACACGGAAAAAGCAATTTTCCGTTCCGTAAAGTTAAAAAAAAAAGTCCAACTCAAATTAATATTCTCCGAGTAAAAAACTAAAAGCGGCACCGGGTAAAAAAACAATTTACAGCCCTCAGAAATATTAAGCGAGGCCTCCGAGTAGACTATTAGAAAATAATTAATGGTAAGAGGTTAATAAGGAAGCTCTCTCGCTCTTTCTCCTCCCCCCGTTTTCGTTTCTCCATTCCTCTCCGTTCCATTTTCTCTCTGTCTCTCTCTCATTCTCTCCATCTCTCTCACTCTCTCGGGGCTTAAGGGATGATGTCATTAGGGTTAGCTCTTGTTAATTGGCATTTACAGGAAGGGGGTGAGGCGCCGGCTAATAACCCGCACCTGTCAGTGACACTACCCTTCTCTTTCTCCCTTCCGCGGTACGCTCTCTGTCGGTTTCCCCTCTCTCCAACTCTCTCGCTCTTTCGGTTTCTCTATCTCATTCTCTCTCCCACTCGCGTTCCCCCATCAGTCTGTGTCGCCGGGCGGCCTTGTTAATTATTTCACCCTTCTCATTAGGGCGGCTCAAACACGCTCTGCTCTCTCTCTCTCTCTCTCTCTCTCTCTCTCTCTCTCTCTCTCTCTCTCTCTCTCTCTCTCTCTCTCTCTCTCTCTCTCTCTCTCCTACGACAAAGTATCAACAGAGGGAGAGAGAGAAGGGGAGTGAGAGGGGCGAGATAGCTAGCTAGTTCGGGGAAAATTAACCGTGCAAATAACGGGGTGGTTTCCGTTCGACCTCTCTTCCCCTTTAGGAACACTAACCCCCCTGGAGGACAACCAACCCCTTTTAACCGGGATCTAATTTAGTTTTAAGGCAAAGATAGCCGAGTAGCCCAATGAACCGAGCTTTATGTTTACTATACTGAGTGGACAAATTTTGAAATTATAAGTTTCAAATACACTGGAGTACGGTTTTTTATTTAATTAATTTGATATACCCAAATCCATTTTAACTACATTATACATTGATTTTCTGTCCGGTAAACACATACTTCGGGTTTCCTAAGATGGCGTACACTAGTGCGTAAACCGGTTGAAATACGATTATGCGAAACCTTAAAAGCGAAGGGAGTGTATTGGTTTCAATGTTCAATGAATTCTGGTCTACTCAAAGAGTCCGTGAGCACTCGAAAGACAAACTGGCACGCGAATGGGCAAATGAAATTAAGCACCCTATATTAGGCGGTGGAGGATAGCCAAGGTCGATTGGGTTTCCAAGTATAGGAGGAAGTTGAAATTGGTACCCGGGGTTAGGTTGGGGGCGGTGAGAGACATAGAGTGGCGGCAATTAGGGGCAGTGCCTGGCTACATCCCCCGGCCGCCTCAGGTGAGCCGCAACACCGCACCCCATTCCACCCCCTCACCAACCCCGCCGAGACCATTAACCTCCCTCCCTAGCTCTAATGTCACGAGTGCCCGCACTATAAACACCACCCGGAGACTGAATGAAAACGGTATTGAAATTATTAATATCGCCACTCAGAAATCCTACTTCCACACTGGAAAATACTCTAGAACGAACTTGAATTATTTCCAAATATATTCTCACTACCAATGCTAGTTGGAATTCCTTGTTTCACCCATTTGTATAGCCAAATGGTGTGCATGGCTTGGAAAATTGATGTTGTGTGTAAAATTCTATTCCTTGTATAGCTCCATTAACTAGTGACTAGCTCCATTAGTAGTGGGATTTAAACTCTCTATGAGTGTAACGTAATATCGATAGAAACTCAGGATAACAGATTTTGTATAAAGTACGATGGCGACCCATTTGGGTGAGGAGAAAAGAAATAAAAACGCTACGAATTTCCTAATAGGGCTGCTAAAATATTAAGTTGACTGCAGGGCGCTAATGCGGTCGTTTTAGAAGCACGTTAATCCATTTCGTAACATCTCCAAAATCTGAGATTGAAATGTCAATTTTAAATCTTCTCTTTCACTTCTTATATTCGCGAGGAGTCTTAAAAGTAAAATCTTCTTTGAACGAATGCCTCGCCACCCGCGCACCCCACCAAAAAAAAAGAAATAAGAAGAAAAACCGACGTGAAATAAAAAAATAATGAGAGGCGTACCCCGCGCTGTTTCAAACTTGTTGCGAATTAAAGAAATAGGGCGAGGTGGGGGTGAAAAAAGGGAAGTAAGAAAGGCAAAAGAGGAATAATAATAAAAAAAAAACCGGAACAAGATGAAAACCCTTTTCCCATCTCTTTTTTCCAGAAAAAGAGTTTGGATAATATTTTACCGAGCCTACCCTCCTCTCTTACTCTGTCGCCCTCTCTGTCTCTTTCTCTCTCTCTCTCTCTCTCTCTCTCTCTCTCTCTCTCTCTCTCTCTCTCTCTCTCTCTCCCTCTCCCTCTCCCTCTCTCTCTCTCTCTCTCTCTCACTCTCACTCCCTCACTCTCAACTCTCACACTTTTTCCCCTCCACTCAATCTCCCCCCCCTCCCCCAACCACTCTCTCCGAGCTGAACCAAAGGCGCAATTAAATCGCCGAATAATCCTCTTTACCTTGTCTACCGAAAGCACTCTTATATAAAAAAAAGAGAAGGAGAAGAGGACATAAAAGGAAAAGAAAGACTTTATTATTACTGAAAAAAAGAAATTTATATACATAAAAAAGGGCTGTTCCGTACCCCTACTTACCTGTTTGTGCATTTCCACGTTAAGGCCGTAGGACATCTCGTAATACTGAAACATAACAAGAACGATATTAGTTCACATGTTAGCGCTATCTAATTTTATACTTCAAGAGTTAATTCTTTACTGTTTTTTACAGAATTATTATTTACTTCAAACTATTAAATTTAAATGACCGACAGAGCCTTGTAAAGAATTTAATTGATTTTCATATTAATGAACAGTGTACCAGATGTGGCGAAATCCTGGGCTTCATACACGTTCAACTGATTTGAACTTTTAATAGAGTATCTCACGTTGTAAATTTGACCGGTTTCTTCCTTCTTGTAAAACTGTAGCAACTATCAATATCAAAGGACCAGGAGACTGGAGAAAGAACAACAGCCTCCGTTCAAAATGCGTACGAGTGAACGAATGAATTCACATTATACAGAGTGCAGCAGGAAACGGGATGTTCTTACGATAAATGCTTTTACCTTCCTGTTAGGTTAACCGAGGGGTAAAACAAGACAGAGGGGGGGAAGGGGCAGCGGGTAACCCCCCCCCAACAGCACCACCATATTTACAGTCTCATTATACTCGCCTTTATTTTTCTCTCTCCCTCGACAAATTAATGGCATAACATTTCCATTAACCTAGACCCCCCTGCCCCACCTCTAACACCACTGAAATGAGGGGGGGGGGAGACGAGTTAGAGGGCCCGAAACCCGACCGGATGATGACTGGGCATGGAAGCGAGGGGGAGAGAGGGAGGGAGGGAGAGGGAGAGAGAGAGAGAGAGAGAGAGAGAGAGAGCGCTAGAGAGCCCCATTATAATTTCATATTCGAAAATTGTTTTCGTCGGCCCTGCTCGTAGGCCCCGGTCACGAACCAGCTCCACGGTGCGAGAACGACTGGGTAGGCCCGCCGGTCGGTAATCGAATTAATCGCATTCCAGTTTAAAGACGAAATACGGACACGTCAGCCACAACCCAACAACAATTCCCCCTCAATTTCTCACAAACGTGACGATTATAAATAGAAACTTTAAAATTTAGATAATATGCTCTACGGTCTGATCGCAGAACCGCTTCAGCTACAGAGTTGCGATAACTTAAATAGTTTCTCTTTCCTGTCAGGCCGGGAATAGGAACCGTAACGGAATCGGGACGAGAATTGATTTACTAACCAGAGCGTCATAATTATTTCCCGCGTTACAGGTGTCGTTTTCTGCCCGCTCTCTTTATCTCAATTCGGGATCGGGTTTTGAAATTGTTTTAAAACACGAAGTCCTAATAAAGTCAAATTATTCGCCTCTCCCCCCCCCCCACAATAAACCGGCGGTCGGGCTTAATTGGTCATGACTCGGCGAAAAATTGCCCCCGCACGACACATATCCAATCGTTAATTAGACTCATTGGGGACGGGAGAAACAAACGTTTACCCTGATGGGAAAAGTTCCGAAATTGAATAATGAATGTAGTCAAGACGCACTCCAGGTGATTTAATTGGCGCGGAATTTATTTTTCCCTTTATAAATGAATACTTTAGCGATTGTTTGAAAATCTGAACACCGGTAAATTATTACTTTAAAAATAATGAATTATCCTGTTGGGAATTAATGACGATATGGGTGGAAATGTTTACCATCGGCAAGAACCAATTCTCCGGCCACTCTTAGTCCTCGCGAACACCCTATTTATCTTAATAATAACAGACTGCCGTTCGCTCGAATTCGATTTGAAGATAGCTCGGCGTCATAATTAGGAACGGGTATCGAATTCAAATTGCGGGTCACGGGCGGAGAGCTCACTGAAAGGATGAAGGACGACGAAGGTTGGAAGCGTGATGAGGCCCGTAGTTATCTCGGCGATGTTACACCGTGACGCACGGTTAGTGAACGGCGTGACCGGCCACGCCCACGGCCGGTGCGACAGAGATGGAAGAGCAGGCGGGAATCACAAGTGGGAGCGAGACAGAGAGAGAGAGAGAGAGAGAGATGGGGAACCGAGATCCCCGGGCAGGCTATTAGCTGCGTTTTAAAACACGATGTTGGTCGCACTGCCTCCCGCTGTAATTAGCGCCCCTCCTGAACTACATGGCTCCCGCCAGACACCCCCACGCCACCCCTACTATATCAACTCGCTTCCAGCTTATCCCTCGAACGTCAGCTCTCATTCTATCAACTTCAAGCAGGTCCTGAAAACGGAATTTCCACCCAGCAAGAGGGTTAAAAAATTGAAGCGCGGGGTTAAAAAATAGTGATTTATTCGTGTACGGGTGGGGGTCATGACCCATCGCTGCTTTAACCTCGAAGTCAACCCCCACTCAGTGTTTCCATCCGGCTACATCCGTCGATTATTAATGAAGTCGCTTTCACAGAACGCATGATTAAAACGTTAACCTTCAACCCCCCTCGTCCCCTCGACGAAAATTAAATAATACCTTCACGACAGGTAAGAGTCGTAAACGCGTGGTCGGTCTACGCCGAACCGAGCTCTCACTCTCGGCCCATTAAACGGAGAACAGCGGCCCGAAGGACGCCCGCGGAGGAGACTCGTTATTAGTACGACCTCAATACTTATAGTGGCGCAGCAACGCGTGGGCCGATAACGATCCGGGTTGAGATAATCAACGGGGCCGGTCGAAAGGACAATTACAATAAGTAGATTACTACTTATTAATTCGGATCTGTTCAGTCGAGAATAGGGTTTTTATTAAGCGCCAAATAAGTTTTCTCAGTCGGCGCGCTCGGTAAGGGCTCATTGTCGAGCTGTATTTAATAGCGGGCGGTCACGCTGTCGGGTGAACACTCGAGGGTGAGTTCGCCCTATTCCGGAATGGCTCAATTCGGCCTTACGGGCGGCCGTTAAAACTGTGGAGCGGGCCTCGGAGAGTAGAAAAATACGAAGAAACGAGCCCGCAATTTATGGAGCGCGATTACCACCCACCTCACCCCCCTCCGACACGAGGGACAGGGGCGGCTGTGGCGGAACACCGTACCGAGCACGCCGATTAGCATTATAAACGATCCGACACGAAGAGAAATATCGATAATGGGCGTGACTACCGGATCGCGTGGCAATAATACCCATGAGCGAGGTTGGGGGGGGGGGACGAGAACGCGTAACAAAAAATGCGCGTGTAGGAACGGTGTAAAGGTGGGATGGTGTATTGGGGGACTCCATTATTAGGGGGGAATAGCCGGGTAATTAAAACCGGAGTCGGCCCTCCTTTATTTTCTTTTTTTTACTTCGTTTCTTTCTGTTTTTTTATAAGAGAGCCCAACACACAACACCGAAAAAGGAAGTAACAAAAGATTTTCACCCGAGACTAATTACTGAGAGGGGTCCACGGACGGCGTGACCACGACCCCCACCCCTAACACAATTAGCCCCGGTAGCCTAAAACAAAGAGGCCGATTATTTACGACTTTTAGAACTGCGATTGTTCGACTATTGAGAAACATTATTAAACGAGGCGCGGGACTAAATTAATCTGAAAGGCAATGAATACTCTTAGTACGGACGAATATTCGTCCTATAGTTTACCCCCTTCTTTAAATAAAAAAACGACCTCATAAACGTCATTCAAGATTCCATTCGAAACGATCTTCCAGATAGAGGCTCGAGCGAAATGTAAATTACACGAGGGGTTTTGTACATGGCGGCATTAAACGGGCTGAAAAGTTATAGGCCGCCTAGCGAGAGTGGTCGAGAAGGAGGGAGAAAAGAGAAGCAGACGGAGAAGGGAAGGAGGAGGTGAACGGGATGGGGGTGAAAAGTGGATGGTTGCTAATGAGAGAGGTGGCTAAATTACATTATCGGGGTGGAATTCAGTCACGCCTCGCGAGCCCGGCACTAATAGCTCATCACACCGTTACACACTCATTAGCCGACACCCTCCATCACTCCCTCCTTCCATCCCTCCCTCCCTCTCTCCCTCACCCTCTCTCTCTTTCTCTCTAGCCCCCGCGGCTACTTTATACGGGACCGCCCAACTCTCCCAGCCGCGGCCCAGGTTTTATTTCAACGGCTATCAAGAAATACGAGCTCGGGCCTACCGCAATCGTCGCAAACGCTGAAGAGTTTACACATCGAAACATCCCGCGAAAATTTCCCGCGCATTAAATCGTTATGACGCAGTCTCACGAATCTCCGATAAAGAAAATAATACATACACCCCTCAGAAACTGAAAACCTCATGTTCAATTCATGGACGACAGGAGACATACAACTTTTATCGGGGGCATTAATCGTGTTTTCCATTAAGATACGGTATACGACACCGAACGGTTTTAAATATCAATATCGCGCAGTTATATCATAGCGCGTTGAGTTATCTCTCGGCGAAATCGTGGCTCGTGAATTCCGCCGTCAGGGCGCAAGGCCGAGAGCGAGAGAAAGGTAATCACGTACATAATCGACACGTGGTCGTGACTACGTGTCAAAGACAAGAGCCCTGGTCTCGCCGTCGAGTGGTTCAGGCTCGCTAATAATCGGCTGAAAATAAAACGGACGTAAAAATGACGTTAATTCCGGTGTTTGCCGGTACAAAAAAGTACGAAAAAATATATTGACATGACTTTCAGGAAAATGCGAAATCAGATTAGATACCGGCCAATTGAATCGAGCCCAACGAATGACTAATCCATCCTACGACGACGGACGAGACGACAAGAGAATCGGAATATAAAAAGCACAATGCCCAATTGGTTCCAAATACGGTTTTCAAGTTCGTTCGCACTTTCTGAAAATTACAACACTTCTGTTGTCCGATATAGTGACTGGATTGGGTCCGACAAGGGGGCCCCCGTCGAGGTCAATTATTAGGCCGAGTTTAATTATCGTTCGGCAGGCATTGCACGCAGCCGGTTGAGACAACTCGAGACACGGGTTAATTACAAACTTGGAAGGTGGAAGGGGAAAAAGAGAAATAACGAATCGGTAACTCGACTACTGGTAAAGACTACTAGTAAGGTAAACGCGGACCTACACGAATTTTTTACTGATTTAGAGCACATGACGAGACTGCCGCATTCGAAGGTGAGCACGCAGCAAGCGCAACACGTCACGTTCCCCTGTGAATCACTACCGAGACAATAATGACGATCCATCAACTTTCTAGGTCTTCCATTGTTACCAGAAAATTACAATATTTCGAGCAAATTTAGCGACGTATTTAATACTGCCAGTTTTCATCCAGCTCTTAACACAGTTTACACCAATCAATTTCCAATAGTATAACTGGGAAATGTCTGGAAAATACGTTTTCCTCCTGTCCCTGAGGAATGTAACTAGCTGATTAAAGCGACCCTTCGAATAGGTCCAATTTAAGTAAGTCTCTCGAGAGTACGGGATAGGAACACGAGTCGAGTTTATACATAATGTATGTGCGCCCAGTACCCGATGGAACTCTGGTAATGGATACGTCCCGGCAAGGCGGAGGATGAGGATGAAAGTCGTTCGATACAAATCTAACCGGCACTCGGCAAATGCGCAATCGCAATTCAACCTCAGTATCGCGTTTCTTCTGTACTCTCCCGGGCTTAAATTATGTTTCAACCTATCCTGAAGTGTATATAATAGAATCGCCTCACTAACAAATTGCGGCGGAGTGGCATAGAAATGAACCGGGTCGGACGGAGAATAAACAGAAAGGACGAGGGTGTCACGTCGGGGCAAAACGAGGCGTGTAATTGGAGGAGCGGTAACAACGGAAGTGGGGCGGGGGCCGGCGAAATGAACGGCCGATAACGTGTTTTACCGAGCGGGGGTCGTTAACAAATCATTAGGCGACCCGCGGCTCGCGCCCCGGCCTCCAGGAAATAGCTTAGAAGAGGGGGGCGGGGAGGAAGTGGGAGGGGACAGACCGAGGAGGATATAAAACGGAAGTGGAACACTACAACTATATAAAGGCGGATGCCGCGGGGATGAAATCCCTCCGGGCGGAAGGGGGGCCCGCAATATGGCAGTCACATCCGAAGCCGCCGCCGCTGCCAAATTGCTTCCACTTACGCCGGCTATGAAGCTTTAACGACCACCGGCGCACAAACACCCGAACACGACCGGGCATTAAAGAAAGAGCCCCAGTTCCCGAGATTATCTGTTAAAGGGGGTTTTGGGCTCGTCGACCCGCAAAGACCAGTTTTTATAACTCCCACCCGCCCCCGTGGTGTTTCGGATCGATTTCTGCGTTCGACAAATCACGTGACCGCGCTCTATAATTCCGCTCTGTATAATTACAGAACACTTACTTAGTGAGCGGGGCTACTGAAGTCCCCTATCGGGAAGTTGGATCGAATTTTGATGCCGCCCGGATTTACGCGGGCCCTAAAGCGATTTCGCCTCCGGTTGACATTTACATTCTGGCGAAACTAATAAACGTGGACATTCGAAACGCGAAAGTGACCGGCGCCTATATCGTTTCGAAAAATGCCGGCTCTCCGATTTAATATTTTTCCAATGGAACATATTCTTTAAACCGTATCTGAACACAAGAGTAAAAACTCTAGTTTGTTAAGGTCCTGGAATAAAATGGTTTCGACGAAGTGCGCCCGATACATATTTTCCAGTGGATTAGGGACACCAGTGGAGGAAGTCGGAGTCGAGTATGAGAAGTGCAGTAGTGAGGGATAGTTTACGGCTTTCTTCAGGAGCGGGAGAGAAAGAGAAACAGTGAGGAAAGAGAGGTTGTGAGCACGAGGAGGGTGCATGAATAAATCATGCGGACCGGGTCTAAGCAGTGTGGGGTGTCTCTCGAGGCTATTAGCAAGGCTGATCACGGGGTATGACTGTAAGTGGTCTCCGTGCGTGCAAGGGAGAGGGAGAGGGAACGAGAGGACAGAGGAGAGAGAGAGAGAGGGGAGAAAGAGGGAGGGAGGGAGAGAGGGAGGGAGGGAGGGAGGGGGAGAGAGAGAGAGAGAGAGAGAGAGAGAGAGAGAGAGAGAGAGAGAGAGAGAGAGAGAGAGAGAGAGAGAGAGAGAGAGTGAGAGACGCATTGCTCATGTTTAATTGTGTGTAAATGCGAGGGGTGAGGATGGGGCGGAGGGCGGGTAGGAGTTGGCGCGGTTCCACGAGGGCGTCAGACAGGAGGCAACAACACTGACACGCACCGCCGCACATACGCGCCCACTCACACGCACACGCTCTTGTCAACTCCTCATTACCTCCTCCTACCCTCCCCTCCACCTCACTCCTCCTCACTCGCTCTCTCTCTCTTGTTCTCCCTCCCTCTCGCTGACCCCACTCCTCTCACAAACACACGAACGTTTCTCTCACACTCAGTTCAGACAACATCTGCAGATAATTTAATGCCTCCCCACCCCACCTCCTACCTTTTACCGCAGCTTCACACGAACAGAAGAACAAAGAGACGAGTGGAGAGAGAGAGAGAGAGAGAGAGAGAGAGAGAGAGAGAGAGAGAGAGAGAGAGAGAGAGAGAGAGAGAGAGAGATAGAGGAGTGAGCGAGACGAACGACAAATAAAAAAGAGAAGCGGTTACAAAACCCGGGGGTATATAATTACCGCAGTGTGTGTGTAAATGACCATTACGAAGCAAGTAATAGAGGCGGCAGAGAGACGGCCAAATAGGATAATAACGCAATAACAGCTAGACGGCGACCTCCTGAACCGGAGGAAAACGCACGCGCCTCCCTACATCGACAAAGACATCAACTTCTCCCCACTAAAGATAATGCCATACGCGCACTACTTTCTCTCTTATTTGGCTACTCTGAAACAATTCCCTCCGGTGGATCCTCAAAACAAAAACTGATTAAAAAAACTCCGAACAGAAATTAATATTACCTCCCCCCACCATTAACAATCCACAACGCTCAATTCTATTCCTCGAGCTTTCACGAAAATGAAAGTTAAACCGTCGGTAAGAATCGGATGTCGGTCAAGACTTATATAAGCGTCCGGGCTAACAAAAGCCAGCTATAGCGCGCCCACGCCTTCTTTATTCAAATTGATTAGGCCGAACGAAAGGTAAACCAGTTGCGATAATACACGAATCTATTTTCTATTCACATTCGACTGTGAAAGTGAGATCTAAAGCGAATTAACAGCGAAAAAAGCTGTCTGCTCGGATAGAAATATTCGCAAAATCGGGGATTTCCGCTTACACCATACATCAAGGCGGTGAGCCAGATGCGCGATAAGACCTCAGTTCAGAGATAGTTTGACATGTACACGTTCAAGATGAAATATAAATGGGTGGGTATATATATATATATATATATATATATATATATATATGTATATGTGTGTGTGTGTGTGTGTGTGTTTGTGAAGTCAGATTGGGTGCGAGAGAGAATCAGATTGTCCAGAACGTGGGGAGAGAGTTTTTGTCACGGTTTCCTTCTCAGTCACACACTCTGGAAGGGAGCGGCCCCCAACTAGAGGGGGCCCCCCGTTATAAATTACACCCCGAGACGTCAACCTGGTGCAGGGTGAGGGGTGCCCGGGGGGGGTTCGTGTGGGCCCCCGGACAAATTTACTGTCGACAAATCATTAGAGAGCTCGCTCGCACAGTCTCTCTCCTCCTTCCCCCCTCACAATCTTCTCACAAACCGCTCCACGCGTAGTTCGCCTTTTAACCGGGAATATCAAATTAGTTCAACGGCTAGTCGGCGTTATTTAATACCCGTCCACCGCCCGGCAACGGTTTTTGAATATAAAGTATTTCATAAAACGTGACCTCGAAAATAAATCGGTTCCTTCGAGCCCTAACAAGAGCGATTCGTCCGCGACTTTATAAGAGCGTGAATTTGTCGACCGGTCTTTATTTCGTGATTACAATGTTAATTTCAGTAGAAGGGTCTCATACGTTGACCGCAACGGCGGGATTAATTCGGTTCGACAAAAAGAGGATTATTCAAAGGCTGAAAATGGATGGAGGCCGGGAATGTGTTTTTTTTTACGCGCGAAAATCTTTCACACCGTGTCCCTTTCACTTTCGTGTCGTGTGAGAAGCGCGGGCGTGACAAAGCGACACCCACAACGGTAATTATAGTCCCGCGATAGACCGGAGATTGTAAAACCGGATAGGGCCGGGGCAATTTTTCGTTTCGGTATCAATTTTGCGACGGCCGGAAAAATCCCGCGCGCACTACTCTCGAGTGGGCTTCGGCGCTAGGAGAGAATGTCGGATGCCGGCAATTCGGGAAGCTGACGGGTGAGAAAAATACACGGAGCCGGTCTGGAAACTGCGTTACTAGGAAGACGGTGGGCGGCAGGAGGGCCCGTAAAGATGCCGGTGGTAAATCAATCGCAAAGGGAGAGGGGCTGGGTCCCCTCCAGGCCGTGACCGCAGCTCTGCGGTTTATAAACCAGACCGCAGCGGGAGCCTCATGGGAGCCGGAGAGCGCTGCGGTTACCCCCCCTCCCCGCCCTCCGATCCCAACCCACTCTAATCTACAGACACCAATATCCAGAAAACTACACAACTCCAGGATCAACATCCTCAAATTAACCTTTACTTCTGACCGCCACGAATCCCGGTGAAATCGTCGAATTCGAATTCAGTCGAGCCCGCCGAGCATACCGACGCGTAGCGTAAATTTATTTACTCTAAGGCGGTATTAAAGTAAATTGAAATAAATTTGTAAGCGAGCGATCGTAACACGTCCAGGGCGGACAATCGACCGCCGGGCAGATGATATCTGGCACGTCCGCGTCGTGGTGGAACCCCGTTCCGCCGTAATCTTCAGATTTAATGAAGCGTGGTCGTGAACAAGATGTCGGCGACGGTAGTGGGAGGAGGGGGGTAGGGGTCGAACAAGCGCCCGATCCGGTTAACCGGGCGGAGGAGCCGCCGGCATCCCATCCCTCCCCCCTCTCAATTAGGAGTGTTAAGAGCGGGTTATAAATGGCTTTCTGAATTCGCGCGCCGCATTCTTCGTGTTTGAGCTCACCGCCCGGCCGGTGCGAATTAGTCGACGGGGTACGAGAGTCGGGAACGAGAGAACGAGTGTCCTGAGGGAGCCCGACACCGCCCTCACTCATTTTTTATACTTTCATCATAATCGAAATTTCGAGACGAACGACTTAATTATTTTATAATTTTTAACAGTCTAGGGTGAATAAGACGATGTAGTAACAGATCGAAACGTATCGGCAGGGTCATTTAGCAACGGCAGTTTCCGAAAAAAATCAAGTGAAAAGCGGCCCTAGCATTCGGGTTAGATAGAAACCGCGTGAGGTCCTAGGAAATGTCCTCGGAATAAAAGTGGCGCAGGCTACTTATCCTCGTGTTTACTGATGCCCCGACGATCATTGTTCGACTTATCGGGCGGGCCAGAACCGGGGGAATGCGGGCCCTTTCCAGTACCCGGCCGGAGTAGCAAAAAAAGCCTTTAAAAGTTTTAGGACCCGACCGCGCTTTAAAAATAAAAGAGAGGGAATAAAAAGAGTCTCGGGCAAATAATAATTTACCGGGGTCGAAAATTCCGGCCGGCATTCCGAGAGTGGGGTAAGAGAAAGAAGGGGTGGGGGGGGGCAAAAAAGGGGGCCCCCGGATCGATCCAATTAGTGCTCGGGGAATTAAGAGTCCGCCGGGGCACCCGACCTCCCTTTTATTGGCAACTATTAAAAGAATATCTCGAGAGAAGAATTTTAAGAACCGGAGCGCTCTCCCCCAGTCCGTTTACCGAGCATTAAGAATGAATAATAATAAGGGGGACGGCGGCCTATTTTAACGGGCCCCGGCCCGCCAATTTGTCGACACGGCCCGGGACCAGTTTGTTTGGGAATCTGAACGCGCTTAAGGACTCATAAAATATGAACTATCGGATAAAAAAAAGAGTCCGTATATAACCTACTATAAGACTGGGAAAGTACCCTATCATTAAACTTATAGGGGAAAAAAAGAAAAGGGGAATCGATTCGTGCTAAAAAATCTCTCCACCGTGAGACTCGTTCCCGTCGACAACGCGTCCGAATAATAAGTCGGTGGACCATTCCCGGTTCCGACAGAATTCTCCACACGTTTTACGAGCGGTTCGCGATCTGTTTTATACGGCGCATGGCCAGCCCCGAGTTTAAAAACCTTTCGCGGTTGCGGAATGTTGGGCGAGGTTAAGGCAGGATTAGTCGCGCCAAGCGGATGCGAGATATAATTTCGAGGGGGCCCGAGCCAATTCTGGTCTATTAATATTCGATAAAACAATTTAGCGGCGGCGTCAACTGGGCGATTTGTCGGGGGCGGCGCCAAGCCGCCGGCCGGAGCCCGCCAGATCTGCTACGGCACAAGAGCCCCACCGTCGATACGCTGGCGACCGCCGGCCCTCCCAACCGACAACTCCCACTTGCCAGCTTTAGACCCACTCGGGCCGAATAATAAAAGATACGGCCCCCGTATCGAGTATTGTACACTCGTACGTCGTATGAAAAATACATTTTTAAAATTTCATCCCTCCTAATTTCCGGCTGCGATGTTATTTACCCGAATGGAGTAAATAACAAAAAAATGTACGCTTTCAAATTAGCGCTGCACCATATTTCGTGCAGTAATTATTTTTTTGGAAATAACAATGGCCTTAATAGAACTTCCACATTGTGAAAGCCATAAAAAAACTTTTCCCGGAATGGGCCGTTGAGGATAGGGACCGTTGTTCTGCCATTAAAGACCTTCTCGGTGGGTGGCCCTCTAGTGCCTAGTGCCCACCAGAAGACACTCTCACTCCAACCGCTACCGCATTTTTAGTCTTTCGACACACACGCACGCGCCCGCGCATCCTAAGAGAAAGAGAAGCGTTTTTCCTTCTTTAAAACGGATCGAAATAACTTCGAAGGGCTCTGCCCAAAACCATTACTGCTCGGAAGGAACTCTCCCTGTTATCCTTATCAGAAAGGGGGCCCCGCACCAAATGGAAGAAATAATGTCGTGCGTTCCATTTCAATAAGTAGAGGTGGCTGAATGTATTGCGGTGATTGCGTTCTTGGAGTATCTTTATCTATCGGTTCTGTTGTTGCATAACTTACGTGTAGTCCAGCTGTTACACAGTCTTCAAATGAAATCCAAGGCCAATTTCGATGTTCCAAAGTCAACAGCTACTTAGCTTAATGCTAAGTAGCGTCAAGTAGTTGTCCAAACAGGAGAACATTCGCATTTAAAAAGGTCCCGCTTTTTTAAGTACAAAAAACATAAAAACGGGAGGACCAGTCCTACGGAAATGGGGTTAATGGTCGAGATGGCATTATAACTCAGTCCGGTTTTACGAGCGGGCTCTAAGGAACCGGGCTGAGGGTAGCGAGGGGGAGTCGATAAGAATTAATGGCCTCGGGACTCAACCCCTTCCACTGCGGAGGGCCCTGATTATCCATTACGAGTGTTTACCATAGAATTTAGCTTTAATTGCTTCGCCGACCTGTTGAGCCTACAAATACGGACCCGGACCGTCCCGAGAAGCAATTTGGTGTAGAAAAATCCGAACACGGGGTTCCCCCGGGCCTCTTCTGGGACGAGATCGAATTAGGATACCTTCTTTTCGTAATTTAATCGGACGTCAGTCATCCGTCTGGTACTCGGGAAGAAAAAAATTAAGCGTCCGCCTCCGAGGGGAGGCTAACTAACCTAACCTAACCTGAATGGACGAGAGGGATAGAATTAAGGGAGGGAGGGAGAGAGAGAGAGAGAGAGACGAAAAGGGACGGAGTGATTGAGAGCGGACTGATGGAGTAATGAGGATAATAACGATGGTCGAGGCCGGGGCCTCATCATCATCATCATCCTGTATAATTATTTGTGGAGGGTGGGGGCCGGCCCCTAGCGCTAGGTCGGTGTGCGTGTGAGAGGGCCGGGGCGGTGTGAAATTACTAACCGATCAACGGGCCTGAGGTGTGTGGGGGCCGGGGGTATGTGGCCGGGGGCGACATCCAGTAAGCGGGGGCCCCTGTGTTTAACACAACTACCTGCATTACGCTGCGCCACCCCCGGGCCCGCCCTCATTACCCGCCCAGCCCGTGCCGCCTTCTTACCCAGCCTTCTCTCTAACACTAATTTCATTATACAGGAATGTTTTAGAGGCCTACTCTGGCGAATCGTACAGGCCGCGACGTAAATTACTATTTCAGATTCCGATAAGTAACGAAATGTTCATCGAATTTTTCCTTCTATTTCCCTTTCACGCATACAAACCAGACTGGAGGAATAAAGGATTAAGTCCAAGTAACAGAATTGGATACATAGCCAACGTGCGTTACACAATTGCGAAAAGACGGGGAACCGCGAGGAGCGTGTAATTTATGGGGGGGGGGGGTTACAAGCAGCGCAATAGCGTTTATTGTAGGGAGTCCGGGTCGGTTCTGGCAGTTGACCAACTCGGGATCAGAGGGGAACACTTATTTACAGACGTACGGCGGAGGCAACATGTACAGTCACCCGGGACCGGGGAACGGCCGGTTTTATCGCCGCTGAAAAACAGCCGGAGGAAACGGAATGAGCAGAAATGCGGTCCCCCTCTGTATACAGTAGACTGTGGACACCGCCCAGATGGTGGGAAGAAGAGGGGGCTTCAAATAACCCGGCCCCCTTCAAATGTAAATACGGGCCACCCCCGGCGCACGGGGCTCTGCCCCTCCTCTAAAGGACCGTCTATAAACTCCTCGTTCCTGAAAGAAGCCAGTAAATGTGTGGCGAGGACCGGGTTCCGGGTCTCTTTCCAACTCTAATCACGACGGCAGATGCCAAAAGCGAGTTTTCCTCGCGCACTGAACTAACCCGACTCAACTGTCACACGATTCTTGGTTTCTCAGATAGATAAGACGGGACTCTTTGCTACTCCTTTTTCCTGGCTTTCTAGGGTACAGTCCCATGTCCGTGTTCCCTAAGAGGTCATTCACCGAGGTTATAAATACGATAACCGGTTCTAATTTACCCTGAAAATCATAACATGGTAATGGTACCGTTGTCGTCCCAGGTAGAAGTAAGTTTACGATCATTTTGTTGCCAACTCACTCGACACAGAATATGCGCGTTAAAATACAACGGAATATATCATAAACTAGGAGGATATAATTATCCGCTGGGATGCACGGATGAAGGATTAGAATGAATGGAATGTATAAAACACGGTATTTACAAGGGGCCGAGTCACGGTGACGCCCGTGTATAAAAACATGATTCAACATCTGGCTCAAAAACTGGAGAGTGAAATCCGAAAAATCTACTCGACTCCCGTTTTATCCGGGGACTGAATCAGAGGGGCGGAGGGTAGGGTGGCCCTCGCATAAACATGCCAGTCGGCTTTCAACAGCTGGCACCTCTGCCCGCCTACATAATCCACTCCGAACAATATGGAACCGGGCGCCCTAGCTCCTGATCCCTAGAAATGAATTTCACCGGCAAAAACCCGCCGGCCCATTTACCCGGCCGACCGTTTCAGTAAACGACAGTCGAGAATCGTTTAAGACGAATATAAACGGACAAACGACGAAAACAAAATTATAACGTGTCAACCGTTGAAATTAATTACGACGAATAAGATCTACAATCTAAGGGGGTCCTCGAGACTCCAATGTAATTCTCGGCGGGTTTCATTTTCAAAAAGCCGATCGCGATAAGGAACCAGTTTAAAAACGCAGTTAACCTTTCGACACCTATAACAAAGAAATATTTTTTAAAAAGACCGAAGATAAAATGTATACGCCGTCGGATAAGATTACGAACAGAGATACAGGCGCTTTCCATTCCACTCAAATACAATCACGTTAGCGTTAATAATTGCGCGGCAACGGTGCCCACGGATATTGAATTCCCCTTAAGCCTTTAAGCGCATTTAATGAGCGGCGGATAGCATCTACCCGTTTGTTGAATTTTATGGTCCAGTTGAAGTGGATGCAGAATCTCAAAGTAGATTTAACATTGCTCGACCGTTTCCCGCAAAGACAAAGGTTGGCTTATATCAATTATTCTTGTCTTGTGAGTTCTGACGGTGGCCAATTCAAATGTCCTACGACCGGCCATAGAGAAAGCCGAGACTTGTTTCTGGCGCTGAGCACCATTTAAAGGCAGCCCGACCTTTCGAACGAGCGGCGTATTAAAAGCCGGCGAAACGACGGGGGGAAAAAAACAAGAAACGACAAATTGAATCCAGGGTAAAAGCTGAGACAAAACAGAAAAAAAACAAGGCACAACCGACACTCTCACTGGGGCGGAGAGAGAGAAAGAAAGAGGCCCGCTATTTAAAGGAGCTCCACCCCCCGACCCCACCGAGTAGTAAGCAATACAGAAGTGTAATTTTATTTACAGTTGGCAACGAAACAAAACAGTCATGATTTGGGCCGGAGCCAGGCCCGACGGAGAGCCAGAGTTAGAGAGAGTGAGAGAGGGAGCAGGGATGGAGGGAGGGTTGAAGGAAGTAGGGAGAGAGAGAGAGAGGGAGAAAGGCTGTATTGATTTAAGGCGGTCAACAGATGTTAAAATGGGCTCCAGTCCGAAAATTGTCCCGACTCAACTGTATTATCGCCACTATTATTTGTGTGCCCGGACTAATTGCCCGCTAAGTGGATGTGGAGCTGTGGATCGTCGAGTCATTTATACCCTGCGGTACTACGCTGTAGGAAATATTCAAAAACTCCGTCCATTTCCTTGGGTAAGATAAACAAGAATTCGATGCTACCGGACGGTAAATTGGGACAGATCAAATGTCCAATAAAATTGCTACTACTTGTAAAGTGCGACACGTACTCTGCCGGCCACTTTCCCTGACATTTCAAATACAAACTTTCGGTCTAAGGTCAAGCGCCTCGGTGAAAGGAATGAGAAAACAGTTTTGACCGACAAAAAAAAACTGTTTGACTTACTATTGGTATAAAGTGAATCAATCGTTTTAATAAATCTGAATCCAATAGGAGTTTGATTTATTG
The DNA here is from genome assembly GCA_019843655.1 of Lethocerus indicus. Lineage (NCBI taxonomy): Eukaryota > Metazoa > Arthropoda > Insecta > Hemiptera > Belostomatidae > Lethocerus > Lethocerus indicus. The sequence goes on from JACDQD010000008.1 coordinate 17,765,951, forward strand.
CTCTCTATACATTAGGTCTCGAAGCGATTAATTTCCGTTGCCCAGATGAAAGGGGAAGGAAAGGGGCTTTCGACAGGTGTAAGGAATTAGACATTTAAGTTAACACAGCCGGTGTAGGCAGAGCCCGTGGGCGCGCCAGAATGCCAGCCCGCTTACCTAATATAGGGGGAGAGAGGGAGAGAAAGAGAGAGAGGGCGGGGGGCGATAGAGTGGCGAAGTGGGCTAGACAGAGACGGAAATAGGAAAAAAGAAAGGGGGAGAAGAGGGGGCAGCCCAGCTCCTTTTAAAGCGGGGACGTCCTCCACGCGACCCGCGTCGCATCAGATATGTTTAAACAGACTCCCGATGTGTTGGGAGAGAGAGAGGGAAAAAAGGAGGAAGAAATAAACCTTCCATTAGGGCATGTTTCCTCTCCGAAATACAACTTGTTTACGATCGTAAAACATCGGTCCAAACAACTGGTAAATCTCCCTTGCATTAATTACTACCGCAGAGAGCGCAACAAGAAAATCAAAGGCGTAACAAGCTCCATTTATAAATCCGCCCACAATGCGTGGAAATTGAGATAGGATCGTTCCTATTGGAAATACAAAATTCCTAAATCAACAAGGTGCGTTATTATCGAACTCGAAACCAACGAGAGTTAATTATAATAGATGCTCCTGTAATCGAACAAATATCCATCCTTGGGGTTTGTCCAGGCGAGTGGGAGAACTGAAAAAATGCATTAGTACACACATTATCGCATATAATAAAAAATAATTCGAAGTCAGTTAACAACTTAATATTTACGGCCTGTTTCAATTAGCCGTAGCATTATTTTGATTTAAATGTATGAAACTTTCAAAAAATTCAACATATTACAAGTTACAAGGCTCTGTTTTGATACGCTTGTCAAAAAATATACTTTTTCAAATTACATTACTTAAAAGAATTTAATTGACTTACTTACAGGCTAAAACACAATAACACCAACAACACCAAAGCGAGCACTACAGTCTGAATACATTTCCCCATGCAACGCAAGCAAACTGCACCAGTCGAACAGGGTGGCGATTGTGGAGAATTTATTACCGTGCACAACTGAAGCACACGCGGGGTGCCAACATGCAAAGTGTTAAAGCGAAAAATAAAATCCAAAACTGAATTTTTTTTCATGGAAACAGGCATAAATTGGGCAGGAACGCAATTTTCAGAAATAATTTTTTACCCACTAAATTATCTCTACTAAGAAATCAAAATTCTTAACATTTCAAATGACTCGAGCACCTCTTTATAACATACAATAAACACTTCAAAGGCCGAAAAGGAATTACATCTCGAAAATTTATCGACAATGACAAGGCCAAATTTATGCCTGCAACCGAAACGTTAGAAGCGGAAGCGACTCACCATGACGTAGTGTCTCTGCATTTCCGTTTTCTCTTGTGCAAGTTTCTCAATCTCCAATTTTAAACTTCAGAAGACACCACAGTCGGGGCGGCGGGAGTGGGTAGGGTAGGAAACAAAACAGAAACAGCCTCGGTTAGACAATAAAACAAAACAAAAAACAAAAACAAAATCAAAAATTAAAGTGTGTGTGTGTGTGTGTGTGTGTGTGTCTGTGAGTGAGACAGATGGAGAGAGATAGAGAGAGAATACAAAAAAAAGCGGGCCCAATGTTCTGAGCCCATTTTCTTGTTCCTTTTTTGTGTTCTGCATCTCCGAGACAACAAACAAGGGGTATAAAAAAGTTCGGGTCGGTCTCATGCGACATGTCTGGCGGGGAGTTTCGGCAACCTCTTTTCGGGAGGCTTTCTCCGTTTCTTTATTATAATTTTTTTTTGTTTTTAGTATCAATTTGTTAGTCGTTTCCCACTTTCGTGCTTTCGTGTGTAGCGTGGTTGTTTACTTTTTTTTTATTTCCATTCGGGCAGCGAGATACGTATATTAGACGCATACATACATACACATATATGTAAGGAGGCTCTAGGGTAAGCGTTAGTCGAGTGAGTGGTACACATAAAAAAAAAGCGCAGTCAAGAGAGGCGAGGTTGGACCGAGAGCGAGAGGGTTACTTCTTATTGGCCTTCCACAGTCTTCAGTAATTTTAAAGTATCTGAGTATCAACTGTCCAAAAACTGGGCACAGAGACTAGTGTAGATTTATTTCATATTCCTAGTATTAATATATTTCCCGCTATCGAGGCCCCATAAGAGAGAAATTGGCCCATTACGGCCATCCGACCTACCAAATTAACGGATTAAGGCGCGCCCAGGTCGGTGACCGACCCCGATGCACTTTCGGCTCGGCCGACGTCTACACTTTCATTATCTCACAATTTTTTTGCGCCTCCCCTCAACGATTTCATTTTTTGTTCACTCCGACAGTTCATCAACGCTTATATATTTCAATTACGAAAACGGGCACAATTGGGGTAATTCCGAATGGGCACCATTCCGCTAATCAATTTCTACCCAACTTAGTGAACTCTTATACTCCATTTTCAACGGAATTTGTGAGTACCGTAGGGCAGGTTGTAAACCGAAGAATTAAACCTTCCCCAGGTATTAGAAGCGCTGAGCGATAAAATACGGGAAGGGATAATGAATGACGATTTTTATAGCGGAAATAAGGCAAAGGAGACAGAGATAAGTAAGATTCCTATATCCCCTCATTTCCTCTTTCTTTTTACTCCTGACCCTAACTGCGTTTATTGCAGTGTAATTCAGAGTAGTACAGAGAGCGGACCGAACCTATATAGTCTCAGAAACGTTACCCGCGGCAAACTATTGTACTATTAGACTTCAGTATCGAAATACTCTAATTAATTCTACGAGTTATTACAATTGTTTACTTTGTCTCCTGTTCCCGAACGGAGGTACTACTGAGCACCTATTTTTTTCGCGAGCGTTCCATTTAAAATACGATTTTTACGGGGAGGGAACGGAATAAAAGTTTCGGACGGTGCCCAGAGAGAGAGAGAGAGAGAGAGAGAGAGAGAGAGAGAGAGAGAGAGAGAGAGAGAGAGAGAGAGAGAGAGAGAGAGAGAGAGAGAGAGAGAGAGAGGGAGAGAGAGAGAGAGAGAGATTCCTATCGTGTTTGTAAAACAAGACGGGCGTTTTACAATGGGAACGGAAGGGGGTGGAGGTGGAAAGTGGAGGGTGGGTAAGTGGAGTGCGGGCCGTGGAGCGGACCGCCCCCACCCCCCATTACCCCATACCATCGGTTGGATCGAGGCCAATTCTCAAAGCCCTCGACACACGAGAGGAGCGGGAGATTTCCACGGAGGCCAACTAAACTAAATCCGCAAAGTAATTGCCGTCTCATCTGTTAACCGAGTCCCGCAGAGAAACTCTCCATCGAGTCGGCACTATAAATAGGACCCGAAGCGAAATTAGTCGATGAATTATATTTCTTTTTTTTTTCTTTAAAATCTCTGGGGCCGAATTAAAGGCGGGTCGTTTTATTTTCTTCTAATAACTCGAGCACGCTCTCGGCAGTTCTTCAACTTAATTAAATACGAATTAAAAATGAACTTATCTTCGTACCCACCGCGGGGGAAAACCGTGAAAGTATCATTTTGTCTAAAAGGGTCGTGAAAGTTGATAGGACAGAGGCGATGTTCGCCGGCCGGTACTCCTTTCCTTTTTCGCGGGAGGGGGGGAATAATTTTATTTAGTCAAACTGTCCCCGAGTTGCCGGGTACGATTTGGCCGAGCCGCTCAAGGAGCCGGCGACATTTCGCGACAATTTAATTCCGATCACGCGCCATTCCGCCATTTCCTCTGTATCTTCCTCTGTTTATCTACTTAGCGCTTTTTATTTGTACCTTTCCTCGGCCCGATAGTCGACCGCCGACGCGGTCGTACTCTGCAAGCGGGAGGCGTACCATTACAATTACTATGAGGGAATCCGAGGGGAGAGTCGGTCTCGATATTACACTTAATTGGCGCCGAGTCGTCCGACGATTTTCCATAATTGCGCCCCCTCCCTCCCTCCGACACCGCTTCGAAACGTGTAATTACCCGATAGCGGAGACCGCAATAATGCGGTGCTCGGCCAGACGTGTTAGCGGCGATTAAGTAAGGCAGTTTATAAAAGGAAGGCGGGGGGACGATAACAGCGCCGATAAGGAACGCTCCAGTTTCGGGGTTTTATTCCAGCCGACGGGGGATTATTTTACGACTGCAGCCGGCCGAAAGAAACCCTTACAACGATGTTTTACGACCCGCGCTAATAAGTCCTATTTTCTGGTTGACGATAGCCCGACGATAAATAAAAGAAAAACCGAAGGGAGTGCTGGTGATTGTCGGGGTGGTAAAGGGTGGTGGACAGCGGGTTGTGGAGGGGTATGATTTATGATTATTGCCGAGCGGTGTCTTACATGGCCGGGGACTTGACGGTACTTAGCGGGGAACAACCGGCGAGTAATGACCGCCGGCAACCGGCCCGCCGACATATACGGGGAGGCCTAACAATAACGCCTACGGACGAAACTCCATTAGGCCCCGTCCACAGATTACTACGCCCCGTATTACCTTCGGCTGCGACCGCCAATAGGATTTTAATTTAGGCCCGACATGTAACGGAATAGGATGTACAACGTTAAGTGGCTCGGCTTTGAAATGGCCTCGGCGTGAACCTGTGTAATGTCATGGCTACGAAACTGTAGGGACCGTAAGATAAGTATCACGAATGGGCATAGGTATCTGTTCTCCAGTATGGAATGTTTCATCCCTTTCAGGAGGCTGGGAAATGAAAAAAAATGTCTAGAATTTGTTTTACATTCAAACGCCCAATTTTTATTTCGTTTTTTTATTCACAAAAAACCAACATCGGTTGATCGAAATTCTGTCGTTTTATCGAATGAAACGTTATCAGGCAGATCGATAAGTAGGTTAGGACATATATTTTGGACAGTGCGAGTTATACATGAGGTTATTGGAAGGACAAGTTCGGAGAAGATCGAAGACACCAGTTAGAAGTAACCCAATGTCGGAGTCGGTCTCACTCAGCTACTCGAATCTCCGGTCGCAACATCTGATATCACCGCCGTTTCTCCACATTGTTCTTAGTAGGGATGTTAAAATAAAAGTGGCGAATAACGACTAAAAGGTTCGGCGAACGGATCTCGTCTGTGAAGTGTACACTATAGTGCCCGTATCGCTTTCGCCGAGTTATAAAAATCTGCCGCCCGCTCCGCTCTTAAAAAACCCCGAGCGGAGGCAGCAGGAATACCTGTCGCATTTATAACCTTTTTTCTTATATAAAGGGCGGGACCCGGGAAATTAATTCGCCCGGCAGCGCGAAAGAAGTCTTCTTACTTAGCATTACTTGTTGGGCTTAACAAGAGAAAAGGAGAGACGGCGGCGATTAAGCGTTGAGCCGGGGACCGAGAAGAAGAGCCGCTCCTTAGGCGGGGTTGTTGGAGGGGACGGGGGGGCTCCAGTGTTAATAATTCCAAGCCTCTAATAATAAGTTGTTACTAAAGCGCTCTTTCTCAACACAGAAAACTCTCTTTCTTTTAGATAATTATTATTTTTGTTATCGCTTTTCCTTTCTCGCTTTTCGCTTCCTTTTTTTGGTCTAATCACTTACCATAACGTAATGCCTCTGTATCTCTATTTTCTCGCTAGCCAGCTTCTCGCACTCCAGTTTGAGACTGAAATTAACAAAATGAGCGCAATCGAATTTCCATATCGACATTTGATTGTGGTTCATTGGAATGACAGAAATAAATTGGTGTACCCCGAGTTTGATAACAAATATAGATTACGTGTACATATTGAGATTCTTAAAAATAAATTTGGAGCTGAAAGTAGAACATAATAACCTTTCGAACATTTATATATAGGATATGTGAACTCGGAAAAATTAAAATACATTCCTTTCACATGGTGTAATTTGATTCCCTTCATCATAATAGAATACAGAACAATACAGTACATTTACGATCATTTTAGTACAGTCCTCCAACACTGAGTAATTCATAGGCATGCTATTTCGGAGGAGCAAAACCTGTGAATTGTAATTACGGTATAAATGGATTATAATTTAATTTTTCTTAAAAGTATTCTTCCAGAAGGGGGCCACCGCTAATTCGAATTTTGTTTCTGGCACCCAGGGAGAAGACTGAGTTGGGAGTAAAGCAATTGACACTGCGGGGAGGTCGGTCACGTCCGCGGTTCGAGAAACGTGGAAAGTGACTGGGTTTCCAAGCGGCGGCCCCAAGAGGTATCCAATTTCGCGGACAGCCGGGGCTCCGAGCACTCGTAAAAGCCGGACGGTAAGAAAAATCTGGCAGAAGCCAACACCCAGACCTTATAACCTCTCCTACCTCCTTCCTTACCAATTTCAGTCGAACTACGGTTTTACAGTTTTCGGATATACGAGTTGTAGTACAATATTGTAGTTGAATGCCACTTTCGGACATTCATGAAAGGTTTCGACTCGTAAAAAGAGAATAGGCGGCTTGAAAATTTGTACGATTCAGTAGTAAATAGATAAACAAGAAGGGGAAAGTAAAATGCTCGCAGGTTGAGAGGACTCATTAAGGTTCTTATATCTCATTTGCACAGCTACTTAGTGTTATAGCGAACCCGTCAAAACTGTTAAGGTAAACGACATCGCCTTTAAAGGCAGCAGTTTGTGTTTAACAAGAGGCTCGTTTTCCTTGAGAATCAAAAGCTTCCTTTCGCTTCAGAACGGACCGAACCATTTGGTCCGCGACCGGACCGGTTTCCTTATTTCGCCAACTAACCGCGTAGGTAATTATGGGGCCAGAAGAAACTATCAATAGGATAATCCCTAGATCTTTATCATGAGTTCAGTCCTTTTCCGCTAGCCGAGGTAAGTAAATGCCTACGCGTAAAGCGACCAGAATAATAAGCCCGGGATCATAAAGGGACCAAATTACCTTTCCGTTTCGCGGTGAAATTTTTTTTATCCCTCAGTATTTTACGATCCGTAATGGCCACGAATGATTTCACTGAGACCGAATAAACGGCGCCTTTATTGCGGGGGGAAAAATCCAACGACCGCCGCGGAATTAGGAAAGCGCCGGGAAGGCCGCCGCATCTTTACGCCCCAATAAAACTTTTCCGAGAGGAGCCGGCATTAAGTCAACCCCTCGGACTTTTGACGAACGTAAAAATTGCTTTTTGTTCACGTGCCTCGTAAAAACCAGCGGCGTTATAATAGCCCAGAGGAGCGGGACAAAAAAGAAACGACCCGGCTAGGTGGGTTCTCACGAATCCGGCATCCAGCCTTATTTAGAACCTAAATTGCCCTTATATAATCTCTCGAATGGGAGCCGAGTGTTATATTCAATTTCGTATGTAAATTTATAAAGATTAGTGTTGTTGTTTTTTTCCTTCAGAGGCGAGATGGCGAATAACTTGTCCAATATAAATATACGGGGATTCGGATAACGAGCGAAAGGAAAAGTTTGAAATTCAAATTCCGGTCGGTATTACCATCTAGGGGAACACTCTTTTTCTTTCTCATTGCTTCTATTACTATTGAAAAATTGTTCCGAGTTAATTCCCGCCTCTAAATCAGAAAATACAACCGATTACGATAATTGAGGCTGACTGGCACCATTCCAGAAGGGACAATTACTCCGGCCGGTCGGATCTAGAGACCGATGGCGCGTTAAAATTCTCCCTATACTACGGCTAATTTCTGTTATCAGTTGCTCTACCCATCTGCGTTGGTACCGCATAGTTTTCTTGAAATTCTAATTTGGGGAACGTTATATCCTATCTTTTTTAATAAAAAAACCTACCGAGAAGCCTTTACGTAATAGGAAGCCAGCCAGCCCCCCACGGGAGTGGGGAGGAGTCAAAAGCCAAGAATTCGTTTTGTTTTCTTTTCAAAGGTCGGCCGCGAAGGAAAATAAATATACAAAAAGAACGAAGCCGAAAGATTGTTAATGGAACGAGAGGAAACTATTTGACTCGGAAAAAGAGCGAGCCAGATAGAAGACACAAAAAAAGAGGAGGAGGACGAGGAGGAGTATAAGAAAAACGTTCACTCCGGCGTCTCAGGTTTGAAACAACTGTCTAGTGATAAACGAGCTGTTTACACACGCACACACAAGCTCCCACAAGGCGAGAGAGAGAGAGAGAGAGAGAGAGAGAGAGAGAGAGAGAGAGAGAGAGAGAGAGATGGAGAGGGAGAGAAAGGGAGGAGGGAGCACACACACGTACCACTAAAAGATTGCCCTCTCCCACCCCCTCTAACTCACTCCTCTCTCTCTCTCCCTCCCTCCCCCCCTCTCTCTCTCTCTCTCCCTCTCACGTTCTTCTTAACTCACCATCTTCCTTCCCGCTCTCGCTCGTTCCTTCTCGTTTTCCCTGCTCCTTCCCCCACCCCCTCCTTGTCAGCGGGCGACTATATATTTCAGACGTCGAGGACCACGCGGAGCTGCGGTACCAGTGGTGTGTGTGTGTGTGTGTGTGTGTGCGTGCGAGCCTGTATTTGTGTGCCCAAGTGTAAAAATACGCGGCGGCCAGAAATAGAGAGAGAGAGATGGGCGCGACCGGCGGGGGCGGAGGCGGGTGCGGGGGGCGGTGGGTGGGGAGGGGGCGCTGAATGGGAAAGGAAGCAATGGGGGCGGCTGCCAACACATTCCGGCAATAATGGTTTGACGCTGCTCAGCCACACGCTCTCCTATCCTACACAACCACCCACACACCCACAACACCCGGGACGCTTTTAGACCGCGGGACGACTACCGCCGAGGAAATTTCCACTCTAGACTCCACTCCAGGACCCGTTTACCCGATATGAGATATTTTGAATTCATTCGGTTATGATATATCCGAAGCGAAGTACTGGATTCCTAAATAAATTCGTTTCGAAATTCCCCCCATCAATTTTAAACTCTAAAATTAATAGAATTATTACTATTCCTTAGTAGCGACAAGCCAAAAAAAAAAACTGTCGACTCGTAACCGAAACCTCGGAAGACTGTAAAAACCAGAAACGTTTACCGACTAAAAAGCCACGTGAACACACCTCATTCTGTAAACTATCACCAAAAGGCACTAATAAACGCAGGTTTATTTAGGCGTTGAGACGAAGCAAGGCAGCAGGCCAGACCGCCACTGCCTATCAAAGACGGGATGTATTTTTAAATCGCGAAGTAACCTCCTCCGAAACGGCGGATATTTCCGAAGCCGACTTTCTCCATATACGGGCGGGTTGGTTGGTGAGGATGGAAATGACTTTGGCGCGCTCTGATATTGTCTCGGATACTTCGCTTTGTGTCGCGGTCCCGTTTCAACGCTGCGTCATATTCAAATCGGGCCGGGTACGGTCGCTTCCGACATTTTAAATAATTCATGTCCGAAGGGTCTCAGGGGAGGGAGGGAGATGGGGAGTCACCGCCGCCACTGCAGCCGCTTAGCCGAACCCACTCCCCTACTTGGCCTATACATATGTATTACGCGGGGCCGCCCGTAATATCCATGTCAGAGAATATACAGGGGATTTTACATTTACACGGCCTAAGCGTCGGGGCCCCGGGCCCCGGTCTGTCCTCTATCAATGGCTCCCATAATCCACTTCCCACACTATTCAACCTTCATTAATGCTAATATATTACCAACATATAGTTAGGCGGAACGATTAATAACGCATATTAATAGACAGAGGGTAAACTCCATTCGCCGGAATTGTATTTTCAGCACACTCCCTTAGAAATAATTGACAAAATAATGGACGAAATTAGGTATTATTATCAATCCGTTGTACATTCGTCAAAATTGATACCATTACTTTAAAGAAGCCTAAACCGGTCCAGGCCAAACCACATCAGAGAGGGACCTCCCTTTTTTCATGATGAAGAGCGCATCAGACAAAGACAGAGAATAAAGATGATCCAGTTCCATTTACAATAAGACCGACGGTTTTTCCATTCCTGAAACACTTTAGAGCGCTCAAATTTCAGAGACAAGCGATTCAAGCGTACGATGGTAGGCCCGATTCCTGTCTCATACGCCAATAAATAAATTGGGACTTCGCTGGAGATTTTTCCAATCAATTTCAATTCAATACTCGGTGTGTTCCTATTGAACATCTCTCGACAGTTCTGACAACGGTATTCCATTAAAAAGTAAGTAGATTTATTGACGGACCGGTGAGAAACTTCTGGCCGGGAGAAATTGGGTAGCGGGAGATGAGAGGAAGAGAGAGAGAGGGAGAGAGAGAGAAGAGAGTTAAGTGGTGTTGGTGCCGATGGTGGGCCATAGTATTAGTGGAGGTCTGCGGTGGCCGGGGGCGGTGCGGTGGTGCGGTCAGCGGGGGCGGCAGCGCCAGCGGCCACTAGACAGGCCCCGACCACAGCCCCCGACCGCACCGCCGCAACAACCACCGCACGCCTCACCCTCGCCCTCGCTGCGGTCTCGGACCCCCGCCCCCACCTCCGCCCCCGCCCAACCACCTCTAACACTGACCCACTGATAAACCAATACCGATCGCCGGCACCCCTCGCCCTCACACTCCGACAAACCCTTCGGGCCAACTAACTGAAAACTTGTATCAAGTCAATTTATACCAGCAGTCGGGGAATTGAAAGCGGATTCCAGAGCCGATTCCGTATAAGGCCCGTCTAATTAGATAATTTAGCGAAACTCGGGTTAATTTATAAAGGGTCTGCTTTACATCGCGGATGAAGTGTTTCGCAAGAGAAACTTGTGGGCAAACAAAAGGTTAACATCGATTTCACGGTCGGGCTTCGCAATAACGAAACATCGCAGTTCAATCACTTTGGAACGGCGAGGCTTTTCGTATAAACATTTTTGCCCGTCTAAACTAATTAGTTCCGGCCGTCAATTACTCCGAACCGGGTACGGGGGGGGGGGTGTAATAATTAAATGCCGAACTTTATTACGGGAGTTGAAGCACCGGAGTCAAGCTCCGTAAATATTTAATATCCATTATTATCTACGCGAAGAGGGGAGTGGGGAACGGACGTTTTCTCTGTTATTAAGTCGCTTATCCGGTTCGAAAATGAAAGTTTACCCGATAACCGACAGAAGGAGAGTTTTCGGACAAAGTACAACGGACGAGTATTGTTTAGGAAATTGAACGATAATTATTGCGCCGTTCGTTTACACTAAATAATAAATAGCCGTTCTATTATAATGTCCGTAGTCGTTAGGCTGAAAGTGGCTTAATGAAGAGGACTAACCGGAATAGAAAAACCGTCGCGGAGCCGGCCGGCTGTTTTTGTACTCGGCGAAGACTCGTTAAATCGAAAGATCAATCACGCCGAAACAACTTTACTTTCCGGTCCCCAATAATAGATTCCTTTGGTTCAGTTCCAGCCGAGTCGGTCCGAGAGCGATAAATCTTTGTTTGCGGGGGAATACCGGGTGAGAAATGAGTGGGGCTCAAGAGACACAGGCGCCCCTCTAATAACGCTAACAGAGGCTAAAGAAACAATCGGGCAAGTGTAAATAAATACCAGCCCGCCAGGGCAATTAGCGCGCTCGGGACAGGAAGCGGAGCGTTCTCACGGCCACCTTTCAGACCCGGTTTATAAACGGACCGTTACATTTCGGAAACCGATTCCCAACGAAATACTGCCCGGCCGTTTCGTCTTAATTTAATTTCCTTTCTATTTATTGACTCGATAACTCGACACTATGTGGTGGGAATATCCCGATTCCAACGTCACACGTCCGAACCGTCCTCGGAAACATTTCGCCTCCTATATAGTTTTCTTCTTTAATTCGTATCGATTTTTAAATTCCACCCGATTTCGCTTCCCACGGATCCTTTACTTCGGTGGCAATTAGCCAAGGGACTCCTAGGGACCACCCGGCTTGACATACACTTCTTCACACCCGTTAGTTAGAGTTTTTTAAACAAACAGGGAACATCCTTTCCCAGACAACATTATTCGGTTCAAACGGACGGTCAATACTTTTCTCCGAAAACAATAACTTTTTTTGTAATTCCGTTTACGCCCAAGAGGCGCTAACCATTTTGCCTTCTGTGCGTACAAAATGATATTAACGAAACCGGAATAACATTTCTAACAGCGCCGTCTAATTACAGTTAAAATTACACTTCCCTTCAAATTCCAATTGGCCAGCATATCCTCCGGGAACTATCCAATTATAAGGGGAGTTTGCGGGCTAAACAGGTATAATTAGGAGTGTGGTGGGGGTGCGCAGAAGAGATAGACGGAGGGGCGGGGGCGGACGTGTGGTCAGGGGGCGGGGGACACACACTAGTGTGGTCACCCCTCGGGCTAGTTATATCCCTAATAATGCCTGGGGAGCTAGCGGCCCTTTTAGCGCCCCCGCCGCCAATTTAGCGGTGGCCGCCGGCGGACGCCCCTCCCCCCCTCAATTAGTGCCCTGTTTCGACCCGACCCCGACCCATGCACAAAGTCTCCTCCTCCGCGGTGACCGCACAGTTAGTTATAGACCCGCACTATCGCACAAAAACACAAAGTACGGCCTATTCAATGAGGTAAAAACAGTAAATTGTTAACCGAAACCATTCTCCGATTGTTAAGAAACAAATTGGTTTATTGGTTTCAAGTTCAAATTATCTGCACTCGAGTTTAGCTCTAGGGATCAATCCTACCAACATTCAGTGTATGATATGGTTCAGTGGTTCGAAAGTAACCTCAGTAATCTCCGTTTTGCTGTAATAATTTTGAATATTACTAAGGCACCGTGGGCCGAATACTACCCTTTGCATACGAGACAGTGATTTTTTCTTCCAGTTGCTAACCGGTCTACTCTAATTTTCGGAATTGAAATTGGCAGTGTACCTGGGATCTACTAAACTTTTTATTCAGTAACTGAACAAAGTACAGATCTGTCAGATTTTACAAATTCATAAATAAATAGGAGAGCTGAGTAGATTCTCGAAAATCGGGGTTGTTGTGGCTAGCGCTAGAAGAGGGACAAAACCGGCCCTACTCCCACACAGTCGTATCGCACGAAATGTCGTCCCAACAAATCTCAATTAAATATTTGGTTTTGATAAGTATTACGGGCGAGGGGGGGATGGAGGGGGCGCGCCACCCTTGTACTGAGGCTGAGTTAACAAGCCGTGTGTACACTATGAGATTATATTTGGAAGGTGGTAAGGGGGAGAGGCGATGGTTGTTTACAGAGAGCCTGAGGAAAGGAACGGGCGTGGAGGGAGGAGGGAGGCCATTACGTAAATATTGTATCTGGAAATGTTGCCCCCCCCCTTCATCTTTCCCTTCAAGGCCCAAAGCGAACTGAACACCAACGCTTCTCCAAAAGCCCCGGAAAGAACGTCCGACGTCTAATCTTATCGGGCGTGGAGGCGAGGCGGAAAAAATTCCGGTCTACCGTACGGAGGCTTGAATGGATTTATCCTCGACGAGCGGAAGGTAGTACTCCAACGGGAACGGTATTGGTTGGCGGGGACACACGAAACGTGACGTGGACTTCCGCCGGAAGAAGCGGGGGCCTCGACATTCCGCCCGCTCCCGAAATTCCGAAGGGATGGGGCCTATCGCGGGGGATAGAAATTGAGCCCTGGTACAGCCCTCAATACTAAATGCTGAAATCCAGCGTTCAAAAGTACATCCGGTGAGACGCAGAATATTCCCTCAAACTCCGACAAACCCCCCCCCTAGACATTTTATTCCACTGTGACATTTCGCAAATAACAAAGCGCTTTTAAAAGGTTATTATGTTCTACATAATAGTCGGTAAGGTCAAATTAACCCTGGCGGTATAATAACGCTCGGGGTACGACGACGCTATCGAATTTTATATCTTACGGCTAGGTAACAATATCTCATTTAGTTTTTAACCTTTTCTCAGCGCCTGAATCGAGCGGCCGTTTTTTTGAATCAGATAAGTTGAAGCGGGCGTTGTAAAACTCGGATGAATTACGCCCCAGCACACGGGGCGCAACTTTGTGCTGACCCCAACCACCCTTCCTGCTATTAATTTCAATTTTATCCTGCAACGGTTGAAAACTCAACAAATCGCAAGTTAAAGTATCGAAATATCGGTCAGTACGGTTTCCGAAGGGAAGTGAATACCGCTCATGAAAAGGTTATTTATGCCCGAATATTGTCTGAAAACATACTATTTCTGACCACTAAGCAGAATGCACAGTTGATTTATAAAACCAACGAGTGCGATGACTCGTAAAGTCACTTTCAAACTGAACGAGGAATTTACTTAGCGATAACAGAGAGACAATATAGACAAGGGATGTCGTCACAATGCCAGCTTAAATAGCAGAGCTGAGAAAAGGTTCTCCGAGAATGTATAACGCGGACTGGCAGTCGGATACTCACTTGTGGTACTGGGCCTGAAGAAAATTGAACTCTTCCTTTATCCTGTCGCATGATTCCCCAACTGTGAATTTGAAAGGTTGGCCAGGCTGGGGCGGGCCCTGAAACAGAAGAAAAGAACATTATTATTAACAAAGTTTCTATCGTATTTTATAAGGAATAATCGTAGAAATAAAAACAGAATGTCTTTATTATGGCAAATGCTGCGTTTCAAGTCCTCGGCCGTCATTATTCGCGACAGCCGAAAGGTTAGTCCGGGCGATATAATTTATTTGCGGAGTGAGTCATAACGGAACGGGGTTTGTTCACCGTGTAACAGTAATAGGGCCCAATTCGTCCGGCGATTTATTCGCGCGGGTCGGAGGAAATGGGCAAAAAGGGCACCGACGCCGGTATAAACGAGAATTTCGTGAAACTACTGCCCGGGCGGATCGATGGGAAAACGGCGACCTCCTAAGTGGGCTGGAACACGAGAGCCCCCGGTCCAATTTAGAGCTGGGGCCACTGGGAGGGTCCAATCGTGTATAGTGAATGTCGAGTCGAAAATATTTATAATATCGGGAGCGATATCGAGGCTGCCGAAAGCGAGAATGGATTAACACCGCGAAGTATGTCCAGTGAAAAGCGCCGGTGAATGAGAACGAGAGTGCCGAGACGAATGAGCCATAGTGCCGAGAGGACGGCACAATGGAACGCCCCCGCCCCCCGAGGGCCATTGTTTTGACCGCGGTTCTTTTATTACGACTTTTTTGTTAACCCGAGATCGTCCTGTAATTGAATGGGCCCAATCGACCCGCCGCGGCCGACGCCATTAACGAATCCGGCCGGCACCCGCTCGCTATTTCCGTCCCGGGGGTAAAGTGTCGTCGCGATAACCCCTCGACCGGAATAAGTGGGGTAGGAGAAAGGGAGAAGGGCGGACACTCGACGACCCCCGCTCTAATCAGGGACACGTGAAGTGGGTTAGAGGTGCCCCCGAGAGCCAGACAATGGGGCCCTCCACTATTAAGTTACACACAGACCACTAGCCTCGACAACTCCGCCCGCCTCATCTACCCACCCCCTCTCACACTCTCTCTCTCTCTCTCTCTCCTCTCCCTATCGCCCCATCTCACTCTCTCCTTCCTCTCACTACCTTCATTCCTCGGCGGAGACGAATTTACGATGCCCGATACTAGTACCACGCTACGTCCTACATTAAATAAATGACGATACACCCGGACCGGGGAGAGAAGGAGGAGCCGGCCTGAGATCATCGTAAAGATAGGTT
This sequence comes from Lethocerus indicus, assembly GCA_019843655.1. NCBI lineage: Eukaryota > Metazoa > Arthropoda > Insecta > Hemiptera > Belostomatidae > Lethocerus > Lethocerus indicus. Next base: position 17,781,514 of record JACDQD010000008.1, read on the forward strand.
ACCGGTAGGAAACGGGATACCAGCAACCGGACGACGCGCAATATTATAAAGACCGGGTACAATGATCGAGATAGCCGCCAAATAAAAGGAAGATTGAAGAAAAATAACAAGTACGGACGGGAAGTAATGGAATATCCGAAATGGGCGAAGACGGTACGAGTAACGATGATAGGAACCGAGTATTTGAAACGCTGGCTGGCAGCACGAGGAGAACGGTGGGGGAGCGGGGTCGATAAGAGAGATAAAGTCGATTTAATTACAAAATATAGGGAGTTTGTTGTCAATTAAGTGTAGAATAGGAGCCGGGAGGTTGATGGCGCGGGGGGCGGGGGGTTGCCGGGAGGGCGCGGACGTGCTTCTAATACACAAGAGGTGGAAGGGCACACAGCCCGGCTGAGGCGGCCCCCCCGAATACTAATGCCGCGCTATCTCTATCTGTGGCACCCCTTTACCACCACTACAGATTGCCCGACCGACCCGCCGTTACTGCCCTTACAACCCGCCCCTACACTCCGCCCTCTTAACTCGATCAATCTCCGTTACCCCCGCCCACCCAATCATGCCTCACTTTCAACCTTCTCCGTCGGGCTTAGTCTCTCGCTACACTTTTTTATTTCCGGGCGATACAACGAGAAATTTACTGAACGAAGTTACAGCGTCCGATGATATTGTTTATTTCGCGTTATTTTAGGTAAGAAGCTAATTTCAATTAGTACGAAACGATCGACCGAACCTCGACTGCACGATTTGATATTACGCGAGTCTCGAATTCGGAACTTACCGAACGAACAATGTAACCCCCCACAAAGTCGGTCGGACCGGGCGTCGGGTCGAAACTAATTACCTCCCCTATCTCTATCTGTGCAGACGCCCGGAGCTCCCCTTCCGAAACCCTGACAGATTGCTAAACTACCCTCTCTCTCTCTCTCTCTCTACTAGGCAGCCGCTAAGTCTCCCCTCGCCCTTCTAACTCGATAAGGAGAACTCGGGGGGTGAGAGCACAAAGCGTCCCGGAATAAAGGGGTCTGGTGGACGGCTCGCAATCGAACTCCCCACCAAGTGGCTTTTCGGAGCTACTCACGAAAGTACCGTGTCAATAAGTAATAACTGTTAAATAAGTCGGCAGGAACTGCAATAAACGGGACGGGAGGCCGAAACGATATGGTACATTCGGGCTCTCGTGTCGAAAGTTACAATGGCGCATTAAGAGGCGAGGAAAACCAATTATCGATCGCTTTATTGTAAACTTTGTGTTCGAACCGAAAAAAGAAACAGCCGCGGCAAATACAAGATCGGAAGTAAGTTATGACGAAATAATAGTCGTTATATAGGAAAGGGGAATGGTGGGGGCGTCGTAATAACGCGCCTGGGCTGAACAAAAAGACGCCGCCCCTTCGCCTTGTAATTAGCGGCCTCGGGACTGGAGCCAAGTGTCAACTGGTCGCCTTCAAATTGGAGGGTGACACCGCTCCTCGCTTTATTATTATTAATATCGGGCCCCAGGCGTGGACAGGCTCACACCAACCCACCAATTGCAGTAATTTATACGGGTACCGAGTACCTAGGCGCCCCACAAATTGGTGGGCCGAACGCCGCCAACGCTCGCGACAATTCGTCCCGTAATTAAAGGGCCGTGTCGAATTAGCGTAGGACCGACCTACGGAGGGATTATACCAGAGCTTAAAACGGAATTTCTGACGTATATTACGGCATTATTCAATCCCGCGCGGGTGTGTCCTCTTTTGACCGATGGCACAGCAGAAACGGGAGAAGACCGATCGTTCGATCTGATATGCACTCTACGTACAAGACGAGTGCACGGCGGAGTCCTATAGGAAGGCTAACGGCAGTGCCACCCTGTCGTGCCCGGAATCTGTGCGTGTTATAAATATGTCAGGCGGGATTTGAAGACTGGCCAAAAGCGAAAGCGGGGGCCGCGTCGGACCGATTGGGAAGAGAAAAACTTTCGAGTTCTCTACTCGAAAACGCCGCGGTCGGTCGCATGTTGCGGGACGAAAGGTAAATTCGGCGACCGAAACGCGGGCATTTCTCGAAGGGCGCAAAAAAAAGGACTCGGAACAGAGCTCGGAGCCTCCGGAGTGAGAGGGGAGGAGCGGGGACGGGTAGACGGGGCCGACACGGAAAGTCACTTAGCCGGCACGTTACGCCCCCCCCCCCACACCAACTACACTACACGTCCCTTATACATCACATCTTCATCGGCTTCCTCCTACCGGGTCGCCAACACGCCCGACATCCTCCGCCGCCACAATTAAAACTCTTTGTAAACGACATCCTGCCTCTCTCAAATTTCCTACAATTTTTCCCACAACGGCTAAGCTGAACGGCGACATAATTTTTGTCGCCTAATAACAGGACCCTAATAGAATTAGAAATTCATTTCTAAAGTATCCTTCGCGTGATAGTGTAATTTTTTGTCATTCCCGTGTTTTCATTTTTCTCTTACAGCGTTTCCGGAAGCTGACAGTCGGTCTGTATTTGCCACCTTGCAGAGTAGCTCTGCTCACCGCGGAGAAATTAAACCGACAGCGGAATGTTGTTATTGCCCAATCTTCAGTGCCGAAACAAGGCCGCCAGTTGTGGGGCCTTTAATGAACTCGGCCAGATATTAGTTCCGCTTTGTTCGCGGTCCGGACACGCCGGCGTCGTGTGCTCCCGACGCGGACCAGAAGCGCACGTTTACTGCTCTAAATGAGGGGTAGGCGGACTCTCAATCCCGCCCGCCGGACGTTTACACCGGATAAGGGGCAGTGAAAACTGGAATCCCACCGCCTCTCACCACCACCTGCCACCATCCCCAAAACATAGAACTCATGGCACTAACAATAGCGACGACTTTCTCTGCGGGCAAGAAGAAAAGAGAGAGAGACTGAGGGAGGGAGGGAGAAAGAGAGAAAAAGAGAGAACGCTACCGCACTCCACCTGCTCCATTACGTCTAATTATAGAGGGCCCTCTACAAAATAACGGTATAATATAACGACATTATCGGCATCCGACCCTTTCATATCCTCCCCCCCCCCAGCTTATTATTCCACTGGGAATGCAAGTGGATAATAACGAAGATCCTTTCCGGATTAATTAGAAGGCGCGTTGTATTAATTCGCTGAACATCCGGAAGAGCTAAGCACCACCTTCGATCTCAGTTTTTAACACTGTTTCTCCGAACACTGCAAAAATTGTAGACTCTAAATTACCAGTTTATTAGAAATTCCCCCCACTCCACATAAATAAAAAATAATAAAGAAACGACAATAAAATCCGGCGGATAGGTGATGGAAGAAAAAACTTAAAAGAACACTTCACGTTATCGGATAGCGGCAGAGCTCAATTCGGGGAGCCACTCGAGGAGTTAATATCGAGTGGAAATAAAATAAGACGCCTCTACCAAATCTTCAGATAAGGGAAGGCCAAACAATTATTGGATCGCTTTTCGAGGAGTGGTGTCACATTTAAAATAAACAGTAAATAAAGAAACCTGTTACGACGAAAACGGACCGACTTCCCACGGAGTGCGGAGATAGAGCACTCGGGACAGTTATTAAAAAACCACTCGAGATAGGCAACACTTTGTACAACGTTTATATTTACCGTCGCGAAGAGGAAAACGCCAACGGATACGTTTCTCAAATCGATTTTCATGATTTAATCGTACCCGAACGACGAATTCGTTCGTAACGACCCGGCACAACGTAGAACTGGAACAACATTTTCAAAAAAATTCGCTATCGCCAATCGCTTTTTCCTCTTCCCGATCAAAACTCTAAAAAAAAGGAGAAAGCATCGAAGAAGCGGATATCGCAATCAGAGGATGCTAGATGATGTCCCGTTTTACCACTTCCGGTACGAGATATTTCCCGTTTGACGGGATGGACGTTTTAAGATATAAAAGCGACACTCTGATAGAATAAAATAAATGAAATTACTCGGTTCCCCGGTACTGCGCTCCGCTTCTGAGAACAAGTACGATATTCGTATCCCGGAACAAATACGGTCGGAGGGATAATAAGCGAAAGTAAAATAATGTGAACCTCCAAGATAGGCGCTTTCCGTTTAAATTCTATTGCGCAAGAGCCAATTAATTTGTATCGCATTTGACACACATGCCGAAGAACTCATTGTCTTCGGTTATTACAGCGACAAAGAGAATTACAACATCGAGAGGAGGATTGGTTCACGGCTGTTCACAATCGACAAAATAAAGTTGAACGCGACAAAAAGATAATGCCGGCAGCTCTGGGAAACCTTGCAGTCGGGAGAGAATCAGTTTTGGAGACGGACGTCCCACCGGGCTCTAGGTCACGCTCCATCGTCCGGTCGACGCACAAAGGAGTAAGAAAAACGTCGAAGCTCAAAGCAGCTTTCTTCCCTCCTACCACCGTCCGGGATTTAACAGTTATTATGGAAAATACGTGACGGCTCTCACGGCCTTTATTACAACAGGAGGGGAGAAGAGTGATTGACAATGGGGGGTCACGCCTCCCCCCATGATTGGTCACGGGCGCGCGAAACAGCCGTAACACCGCCCGGATATCAATTACTGGATGGGCCTTCCTCGGCCCAGAACACGCCACGCCGTCCACGGGTCCAGCGGAGACCAAACGACTGGCTTCTCACCGTTCGGAGGATAAAATTATTGAGAATTTTGGCATCGCCACTAGTGAAGGCTGCCCAGTGAAGACGCCAATTAAGCATTGGAGTGATGGAAGCCAACGACCCGAGAAATGTAAATTCCATACGGCAGATCTTCAACACCGATTGCACGCCCGGTAGCCGGAGACGATACCGATTGCATCTCCCGGATGGAGAACAGGACCGGAATAAACGAGTGAAACGCTAACCGGACCGGTAACGACCGGAAGCCGGGTAAAACGGTAAGGCAGGAAGGCCGGGTCTACTCCCGTGGCGTGTAGCAGGCCACTGAGACCCGCTAATTGGTGCCCCGGGAGGCTAATTACCCGAGGCCCACCCCCGTTAGGAGCCGTCTCCAGCTACACTTAAGCCTAAATTGTCCACTTCCCAAACGGCGGGGGCAAACTCACCTCAAAAGGCGTCGGCGTGGGCCGAAACGAAAAAACACGAAATTTCGCCCATACGGGTTTCTCTTAGGCACAAGTCTCGCAATCCAGTTGAAGACTTCTTCACTTCGAATGCAGTATATCACGGCCGATTGAATAACAACGAGAGAAGGGTACGTATATATAAATATATTGCCGGTGGGGCAATCGGGCCAATGAGGGGCGGTCGGTTGTACGTCAAAATAACACTGTGTAACACGAGGATGAAATAATGGAGTAATAAATTGTTTTGGCAGTTTCCGACGGCCTCAAATCCAAATACACCGGGGGGGGGGGGCGTTAACAGCGCCCAATAGCGTTATTTATTGTACGGTCGATAAAAGCCACGTTGTCTTTTCAGAGGGCCTCCCTCTCGCCCACCCCCCGCCCGTGTATGCAGCGCTTGCTCCATCACCATGACAAGGCGGCTCGTTAGCATTGTTAGACGCTCGACTTTCGTTCAAATGTAAAACAAACATTTAAATACCGGCGGCCGGGTTTCTGGTCTACCGAGCCCCCCTCCGCCACGACGCGAGGGCTTATTGAGACGGACAGCGTAAATCGAGAACCACTCTGCTTGAAAAGTGGGCCGGAAACTGTGTGAAACTTTGCTATTTGTACAAATTGTATTCGAATGAACACTTCCCACCGGGACGACATTAATTATAAATTGAAAATAACATTAGAAGTAATTCATGAAAGTAATAAGGGGCGAGTGTGGTAGAGGGGGAGAGGGTTGAGGGGTGTTGACAGGGCGGCCGGTGTCCCGGGCGATAAACACGATTAGGGAGAACCAGCAGAGGGAGAATGATAGAGCGAGTTAAGAGGAGGGCTAATCCGGATTTGAGCCCAAGCGCCGGACCCGGGGCCTTTTGTCGTCGAAAACTTCATTTAACGGTTGACCCAATTTTCGGTCGACCGCTCTTTCTTTTTCTCCCCTTTTATAAATTCCCTCCCGAATAATCGAGAGCGCCGCGGGACGCCATTATTGAAATGTTGAAAAATCGCCCGCCGCTCGTCCGCACGATAGCATCGGTTTTATAACTCTCGGTAATTGTGCTCTCCGAATTGAGTTATTTTTTGCCTGAACTAGCACCGCGTCAGCGTGACTACAACATAATTTCATCTCGGGATAGTTGTCACGTCGGCTGAATACTTGAAATGGCGCGAGAGGGAATTACAAGTGAGCAAATAACTCGCGAGCGGACATTCTCGCGTTATTTGGTCCGCGGTGAGCGTAATGTTTTCCGGGTCCGAGGCCGAGACCGGGTGCTCCGGGCTGAGGTCTACCGTGTGCTCCCAGTTTGCGGACGGCGGTCGGTGTAATGTCCGTCAAGCGGTACCGGTCTATAAATTGCGGTGAGAGGGGCGCGTTTGCCTGTCCCTCGGCTCTATTAGCGGCGGCGTCGGATCCATGACAAAGCCGCCGTGGTAATTTACGCCGTCCGATAGAATTGGCCCGAGGTGGAGCCGGATTCCTTCAGGACGGGGCGGAAGGGGAGGGGGAGACTCCTTCCACGAGGCCATCCTATATTAGGCGGGAGATCTCTCTTCGCTAACGACCCTGCAGGCCGTCTAGGTCTTTACTTTCAAAACGGCTCACAAACTCATTGTGCAGACCTTTTGCCGTAGACGTTTCATTTCCCCTCGAACGGTCCATTTCGCAACATTGTTTCCACTAAGAAAATGACAAACGAATAGTACACGTATCCTCTACTGGAAAAATATAGAACTAAGATGCTCTTATGTTCAAAATTCGTTCCTGATAGAAAGTAAGTGATTCGTTTCTTTATCCGCAGTAAAACGTAGCCGTATAATTTTTACTGCACAAATATTAATAATATAATCGTATTTTTGTTTTCATTTTCAAGAGCCCCTGTTATAATGCGGCATTGCACTGGACGAGGTAATAAATGGGATCACTAGAGACCTGTTAAGAGAGAGGGAGGCCTCCCTTGTGAAAAAGTCAGCGAGCGAAATCGTGCGGAAGTAGAACAAGGTATAGCGGGCAATTTAGCCGCTCCGGGTAAAGCTTTTGTCGCCGGTGTCGCTTTGTGCACCGACGCGCCGTGGATAACGAACACGAGTCCGAGATGAGGAAGTGCCTCGCAATAACACCCGGCTTTTATATACCGTAATAATCGCGGCGTAATTACACTTCCCGTGTACCGTTTTTGCCGGCGGCTCGGGCTTTGATCGAGCACAATTACGCCTGCGAGAGAACGAGCGAGAGAGCCGACCGTTGTCGGGGAGTTGATTTCGATAGTAAAAACAAGACGAATTGAAATTTAGCCTTTTGGAAATCGGAAAATTGTAATTGTTCACTTCTGTTGGAGCCTCGATCTCTCAACTTTTCATTATCCCCTATATTCCGATAAATCAAAGTACACAAATACATTAAACTAATATAATACAATTAATGAGCCATCGCTCGCCCCCTTAAAGACACCCGCCAATGTTCACTTCCCCTCCTTATAAACGATTTCCTCTGGGTCTAGAGAGACCCCGGGGGGAGCGTGTATTTTTTTACTCACGAAGAGTGGGGAAGCCGATTAAGTTGAGGTAGGGGAGATTAGGGGGACGGGAGTACTTTTAAGCTCGGGCGAGGGAAACCCCACTGAATGTTTTAGCGGGTCCGGGGGTGAAGCCCCCGCAGTGGTCCGGGCCACACCAAGCGTGTAAAGCGTGTACGCCCTGTAGGGCCCTTTTAAGCCGGCACCGCTACACATCCCCCGCCCGCCAAACCTTCTAGCCCTCCTCCCAAAGTTGTCTCGCACGCCAATTCTCTCCGAATTTTCTCAGTCGCCTCTTTTTTCGCTTCAACAATTTCTCCGGAAAAACTAAACTTATTTCAGGTAACTGAAGAATGTGATTTTAGAGCGAACATTAGGAAATAATGGAGTACAAAAAAATCTTTACAGAAAGGTCCGATGTGGATTATATTTCTTATAGAAAAAGGAAACACATTCGAAATCAAAATCGGTATAGAAACGACCAGAGAATATACACTGTACACAACGCTACCTTACAGTGCTGCTCCCTGTACATGGTGCAGCCAACTAACCCAAGGACCTCTGCCTACTGAAGACTGAAAATGAAACAGTAGTTCCCTAATAGAAAATTATTCGCGAGGACACAACGATGAGAAATATTTGTTCAGACAAATAAACCACTACTTGTGATATTTCTAAACGTATATCGACTACCGAAATATGTTTTGAAAACGAGTAGGTCCATAATAGTTTCTGCCAACTATAACTAAATCCCTGCTCCATAAATGTTACAGCCTTAATCGGCAAAAATCCGACGCAAAAAGACGGATTTGGAACAACTGTCGGTTCTCAGGATTCCCCCCGGGCGACACAGCGACCGTGCAATATCCGAGGCTATATATATTTTTTTTTCGACGCGGTATCCGTATAAAAAACAAAAAGCCGAGCTGGCGCTTCATTCACGGTGCACACAGAAAGGAGGAAAAAAAAGCAGCACTGGTTTTCATTGGGCTCCAGCGCTAAGCCTAAGTAAATCAAACTCCTAATCCGGACTTTAATCCCCATTGCCGCTTTATTAAACGGCAATACTCTCCTTATCCTGCGGGCAAACACTCGGGGAAGAAGTTTTATTTAAGCGGGCCTATAAATACCAGAAAGAAACCCGGCACCGTCATTATCTCGGTAGATAGATGTTTCTTAACACGCTACGAGAGAGGCGGAAAACGCGATAGCGCAATTTAAAACTTAATTGCTCGGTCGGCAATTCAATTTGCATAACAATACGCCGTCGGGAGATCACGATCCGAAACGCACAATGTTGTAGGAACAAATTTTTGACGCCGCTTACCCCGAACAGCAAACGTTAAGGTTATTTAATATTAATGCGAAACCGTACAAGCGTTGTAATGTATAGGAAGTGAGTAATTACGAATATTGAGATAGCCTCCTAACAACGTACAAACACACACGACTTGGGTTATAAAGCACATCAAATGTGCTCCTCAAAGGTCCTTGATATTCTACTTAATATTCATTAGTACGTTTCCAAACATCGCACGGTATATAAAGATGAAATTATATTGGGGCGTCCCTAAAATCTTTCCTTGTGTTCCCCTCAACGTTTACAATCATTAGGCATTAGGCTACAACGTCAGGCATTAGGTTGTTATCGATACGTTTGCAAATTGAATAAATATAAAATTATGATTTCGAAAAACCGAGAGTTTTTCGGTTTCTGACGAGGCAGAGCGCTACAAACAAGCGGTCATCGTTCACTGAGGACGGCCCCTATGGGTTTAATTGAAACGTCAGGGGCCTGGAAAGGGAGGGGAAGAGGGGGCGGGGGGGCATCGCTCGGTTCCACTTTACCATTCAGGTGACACAACAATGCCCGCCTATTATTCATTAAACGGAGGCTGTTTACCCCCTCGGACCTCCGAGCCATTCTCATTCCGCTGATTTATTCCCCCAGAAGTGCTTAGCATACAATGTCCCTCCCTCCCTCCCTCCCACCCGTCTCCCTTCTCATTCAGCCTCTCTCTTTCTGCCGGCCCCCTGCCCTCTCCACCGCCACCCCGACTGTCCCCCGCTAATCCCGCATAATCGCATAATACAAGCGACGCTCGGCCGAGCTCCGGTACCGGCCACCCGCGGGAAGGTTAAGGGGCAACCTCAGAACGCTAAACTTGTTTCCCAGGTACCTCAAGAGAACTCGAAACCGAATTCGTATATTGGACAAGCTGCATGAGACGGAGACGACAGTTCCCTGAAAATCCGGGGCTGTTCCGGGTCGGCTAAAATAAGGGGCTAGTCGCCACGGAGGGGAGAATTTTTTGGTCACACGAGGGTCCTCCCGAGTCCTTTATAGAAGGTATTTTTGTCGTGCCCCGCGCATTAGGGATGTAAACGATTTGTTTCGTCTTTCGGCCAGAAATCGCCCCCGATTTTTTCCTCCCAGTCTTATTCTCATTTCGCCCCCAATCCATTTCTGTCCCCAGAAATCGATCCTTCGGGAAACCGAAACTCTTCGGCCGGCTCCGGTTTTTTTTTATTCTTTCGCTCAATTGCAAGTCGCCATTATTATCCCATCGGGCGTTCAATTGCGGTCGACATTTAAGTACCCCCATCCCCTCCCGCCACGTACATTGAGCGAGTGAAGGAAAACGGGAGAGGAGTAGTGAGCGAGCGGCCAAGCAATTGTCAGAAAAGAAATAACAAGTGCGGGCCGTGCGGACAATTAAACATTATCTGACAGTATCTGAACGGCCGTAAATTGTTCGACTGTGGGCGTCATTGGCCCCGATAATTAACTCGAGTCGTTAAAGAAATTCTTGTAAATAGACAGACCACCGGAATGGGCGACATATTCGCGTTTGAAACATTCTATAGTCCTTTCCCGATTCGTGAGTCCATTACCATTTAAACTGCTAAGTTCGGACCTTAAAAGTGTCTGATTTATGGCCGGTCGTTAAACGGGCGAGGAGTAGTAACGGGGCGGGGTCGGGGGGGCACATTTGTTAAGAGCCGGGAGGGACACCGAATTCTGAGGCCGGTTTTTGTCCCGCAGGTTTTATCCGACTTCCGTCACCGGCCCCGTTCCCCGTTTACCTGTTTTATTAATGCCCCGCGGCGCCATGTTTTGTGTGCGTGAAACTGTTTGTCTACATGAATATTTATCTGAGTCCTGAGTAGGGGGCACCTACTTGGAAATTAAAAAGGTCGGAGGCGACGAGCGGGCCCCGGTCGCTGCGGTACCGGCGCCAATTAATTCCCGTTTAATTAAATCCCCGAAACGTTTCTAAACAGTCGGTCGTCGAAAAACAAGCACGAAAGATGGAAACAGTGTCAAACAGGTTTGTGGCGGATATACGAGACCTTGTAGTATTTCTTTAATTATAAATATATATCATAATTTTGTAGATACTAGAGTAACTTCTAGTTTCCGAAGAACAAGTGGATATAAACTGGATATTAAGATGAAATACGATCATAGATGGTCTTCCGAGTTGTTGAAGAGGTACAATTTTGAAAGAATTATTTCTAATCTACCCGTTTTATTTTAAAATTTAGTTCTGCCCCTCGGAAAAGGCCCAGTCTTTTTAATACCGGTGTGGCTGTGTAAGATATGCAAATTTGTATTGGGCTACGATCTGTGCCGTGTTATCGGGTGGAGTGGATGGAGCGGGAGGGAGGCTCTTGGGCTAAATGAAAGGTTTCCGCGGCGTGAAATCGTGATCGGCGCCCGATCGTGTTTACAGCCGATAAATAGTCTCGAGTGTTGTGACCGCTTAACGTGCCCCACCAGCGCCGCTTCTATTTTCTTTTCTTTTTTTATTCCGTTTCTAACCCGCTCGGCAATTAAGAAACACGGTTATTTTTACACGTCGGGCCCCGAGTCGTGAGGACGGTCGTCGGGCTGTGCGCGGTTGCTCCGACGAATAGGAAACCGCTGCCGTTGAAACAAAACCAATGGGTGAACCGGTAGTTCTCCATTATTTCGTGCCATGTAACAGATACCATTCCGAACTTCTCTACAGTTGGAAAGGATATTTATACCCACAATTCTTTTTGTTAAACTAGTTCTGAAACAAACTGACAAGTGGTATAATATCCTTAATACTGCTGGATTATCGGATAATTTTAACATTGCGCGGAAAATAGGGTTGCGATACGAAATAATTTACATCCAGCCGTCGATTCGGTATATTAAATTAAAATGTATTTCTTTTTGCTCGCACACGGAGTAGTAGTAGTACTACATTGTCACGCCGGGTGTTCCATTTTTTATACGCTTAATGAGCCGATTATTTTGGCGGCGTTGAACAAGCCCCCTCCGCGGCAATTATCCCGCTTTAAACGAGGGAGAGAGGAGTGTGTTCGGTGAGTTGTTTAACCGGAGGTGGCGGTAGCGAGTTGTGGCGTGGGGCGTGGAGGTGGCGGGGGCGGGTCGGGCTGAAACCTGAACCTGAACTTGAACCGGGCAGCTGTCCAACCGCTCGGGTTGTTAACACCGTACACTCTTTAACTATGTATACAGCGGAGGGGGCCCCGGAGTGGCTCTCACCTACACTACACTCCCTCGCTCCTACATCTGGGACGTGTAAACATGTGTCCCGACTCACGGGGGGGTGGCGGGGGACTACAGAAAAATTACGAATGCCTCCCGCCGTGAGTGGCCAATGGCAAAAATGGAAACGGGCCGTCCGAAAGAATTCCAGCAGAATTATTTTGTTTCTACACACCACCGGCGTAGAATTTTTTACCCGCAAATTAATTTAAGTACAGTCCGCGACGCTGTTCACTACGTTCAGAGTAGGGGGACGGGTCACTTCCCGTCGAACCGTGTTTCTGAGAACACTCGCATTACTGATTACGAGCGGACGTCAGCGTTGGCAGAAGTGGAGGAGGCGCTTCCTCGTAATAGCTTTCGCTACGTGATAAAAGTCAAGTATACTCCTCCAGTGCGCCTCCTTTATATTAACAATTGTAATCTGTTTCGGCAATTAAAAAATAGCGCTGTCTCGACGAATTGAAAGCGTGGATTGAAAGCTGGTCTCGGTGGTAGAACCCGGGAGAGAGGCAGGGTAAACACACGAGCAGTTAGTCAACTGAGAGCTGAGGGGGGAGTCGAGGCAGTTTGCTCCGGTAAATATTTGTGCCCGGGGCCGCTGAAAAGGGGAGGGGGGGGGGGGGCCGATCTTTATCTGACTGAGACGGGACCCGTTATCGCTCTCCGTCTCCTCCGGAAAGCGGTCCCGATAAGGCGTAACCTCATTGTTGTGTAGACCAAGATAGTATACATATATATTTTTTTTAACGAACGTCCGGCTTTTGTGTAATAGAATCTGAACTGGCAATTGGGTCGGCGGCCTATCGCAATATTGTAACGGTTACGATTTTTGCCCGCCGATATGTATACATTTTAATGAGACAGTGAACGCGGGCACTTCAGGACATAGTGGGAATGTTATAGCCGTGCAATTTCCTTAGTCGGAACCGTCCGCCTATTCAGTAATCGAAAGGAATATTATTATACCGTAGTCCACCGGTATCGGAAAAGTTAAAATGAAATTCGAAAAAATAAAGGCAAAGTAAGTATTGATGCCCGAAGAAATCGGTGCAGAAATAAATTAGGAAGCGAGGAGAGCAACAGATCAATTTATCGGGGCCCATTTGTACGGGCCCCGTAATCCCATTACGATTACAACATCTAAATTGGTCGGTGAGCGCGAGCAAATCGTGATAGACCCCTCCCTCCCTCCCTCCCTCCGACTGGCCATTCCGCTACGCCATCACCAATCTAACGGCCTCATCTATTTACTGGTGAAAGGTCAAAATGAGAATCGCCTAATTAAAATTGCCAATAGTCGTTGAGGTCTTGTTATGTGTGTGTGTGTGTGTGTGTGTGTGTATGCTGTGTCCCAGTGTACGGACGTCCCAACGACAGACGGTAAACAGGAAAAGGTCGATAAGGGATGCGATATGGGGAGTGATAACAGCCGGATCCCCCTCGACCCCCCCCCACAACATCAGACGGAGATCGAGAGGCAAGGTCACACGCGCCAGTGACCCGTCTATAATTAGACGATTGTAAAAATAGTATGAGACACAGCGCTGAGACTCAAACCCGCGATCACACCTATTATTATCCCACTAGTCGATTCTACTGAGATCGATTGCAGTGCCACTCGATTATTCTTGACTTATATTGCCCTTCTAACTTAATGTCGGTCTGAAATTTTGTTCTAATAATCCGCGACAGAGTTTTTACAGCCAAAAACGGAATGATATCGCGTAGATCTCACCTCATTAGCCTCTTTTCTTGTACCGCTAACAGTAACTCGAGTTGGAACCGCCGAGTTCATAGATACTAAAGCCTCTGGAAGTGAGTGTACGGAAGAGTGACTGAGCGGCTCCCGGCGGGCCGCCTCGAACAAATAATAACTGGGACTAAGGAGCGCGTGGGTGATGCCATTCAATTTAATACGCGTGTACAGCGGGAGAGAGAGAGAGAGAGAGAGAGAGAGAGAGAGGGGCCCGAAATATACGTCCCGGTCTCTGGCGTCCCTCCTACCTGCCTGAGCCTCTATCGTATCGCGGCCCCGGAGCACTTAGCATATTTACAATGCCGGTATTATAGGGGCCCACTCCTCCCTTTCTTTATTCGCCTCGTTTTTACTCGGAGAAATTGCGCAACCGTTGGATTGGGGCCAGGGCACGGTGACGCGGTCCTCGGCCCGGCTCCAACTCGGTGCCGCCACCTCTTCTCCCCACAGCCGGCCCGCCAATATGGTCTCGCGATACGCTCGGTCTCGTCACGTAGCCGTCCCCACCCCCATTATCTTGACAAACGAGAACGCGAAACGCAACGTGTTATAGCCGGCCTATCTCGCGGCAAACCGAAGAGATATTTCTCTTTTAATAACCGGTTGTCGCCCGTTTATCGTCACCGGAGCGGGCTCGCCGAGCCGCCGCAACTGTTATCTGCCGACAACCGCGTCCTTCTCTAATCGGTACGTAACGAGAGGTTTACCGTTTGAAATTCCGTAACTGTAAACAGAGAAATCGGACTGTAGATATTATAATCTCAGAACCGACTACGTTTCTTAATATAAATAAACGGGTGTAACAGGGCGAGGCCCGGTTCCAACAGCCGGGATGTTGAATAATGGGCAAAAATATATTATTTTCAGAGGCGGAGCTGTACACCGAGACGAGGTTTCCTTAGCGGGACATTCATGAAAGGACAATCGAGGCGGCGCGATTTCGCAAAACGTTTTCACTTTTTTCCCTCCTCTCATCTCGTTCGCCGCCCGTCATTCTTTTTCCCGTCTTTCTTCTCCGGAACATAATTGAAAATAAAAGGCCACCCGTCACGGGCGTGTACTCGTCAAAGGGGATGACGGGGGTCGCTACCCCAAGAAACGTGGTAGGAGCGGATACGAAAGAAAACCGGAGGCGGCATTCCGGGCGGCTCGCCCACCCGACTAATTCATTAATCAAAAATCTGCGAAACGCCGGCTGAATATAAACCAGGGCCCCAGGTACCGCCGAGACCCCTGAAATGGAGAAGCAATTGTGTGCGTGTCCTGGGGGAAGGGGGGGTTAGGGGGATTCCTGAAAGGGAATAGCGAGCGGACGTGACGAGGGGGGCTCACGCCCCGGGAATGACAATGGGAGTTGCCCCTCCTCCTACCCTGTTTCTTCTTCTCTCTCTCTCTCACACTTATTCTCTCCCTCGGCGGGATCCAAGTCGTGTGGGGAACACAGTTACAACCAATGACGTCATGCGTTCAACAAGGGAGAGAGAGAGAGATAGAAAGAGAGAGAGAATGAGAGGAGGTTCAAAACTCCAAACGACTCAATAGCACTACGTCAACGAGTGGCTTCCTGTTTGAAATGACGCAATTACTACACGCGAGAGAGAGGGTGGGAGAGGGAGAGGGAGATAGAGATAGAGAGAGAGAGAGAGAAAAGAGAACCCCCCCAGTTCCTCTCTAATATTGCTAACAGCCGACAATTAGCACTGAAGACTTCTGCTTCACTACACGCCAACCGAGTCCCCCGTAATTTCTTTGAACGGTAAGAACCCCGCCCTCAATTACAGAGGAGGAAGTTATTCAAAAACATTGAAATGTGTCATCTGGACATAAATATGAACCTCTGTTTAATTGTCAATAACCTTACAGTCGAATTATTTTCTTCTTTATAATACGCTCACATATTAGGTGGTAATCTCGAACCACCGTTCTCGCGTTGAGTACCGGCAAATCGGGGAATACAACATTCTCCAAAGTCATAATGTGCGGGGCCGACAAAGAGCTCTCTGGCGGCTTTCGGGGTAATAATAATGGTCGGGGTGGGGTGGGGGGGGGGCTCGGCCCACCGACCGTTTTATCCGCTCTGTCGGTCTGCGGTCGTGTTAAACACGTGTAAATCCGTTTCGCAGCCCTCGGCCCCCCGCGCCCACGCCCTACCGCGCTCCCCGCCGACAACAAAGACTGACAAATAGGGCATGCCGTGCAATTAAGCGTAGGACAGAGAGGGAGCGAAAGAGAGGGGGCGGGGAGCGAGAGGGACGTGCGGGGGAAATCCTCCCAGCGTAGTACACAGGCTTAACACACACTACACACTACATTACACTTACAATGCATTTACGGACCCCTGAAAATACGGGCCGGATAGACAGTCGGCGGACCTATTAAGAGGCGGATCACGTATAAATTTCCCCACGAGCGCATCTGGGGCGACGTTATAAAAATATTACGCTAATTTGGAAATTGCATTAGGATAGTCTTTCTCGTGGAAGCTTGGCACAACTTGTTGATTAAGACTAATCTTTGGAATATAATACTAATTTATATCGGTGATATATACATCGTCCAAAACGTTACACTTAGTGAATATAATGCATATATATATATATATATATATATATATATATATATATATATATATATATAGAGAGAGAGAGAGAGAGAGAGAGAGAGAGAGAGAGAGAGAGAGAGAAGAGAGAGGGAGTTGGCGGTTCGTGTTGAGTGTAATTGAAGGGAAGGTCCCGTGGCCAAAGGAGATAGTGGGACGGGGGCAATTTGGTGTAGGCCGGCATTAAAAGAGCATAACGGAAATGCAGACCAAGCGTAACCACCGTCTGGTCGGAGATGGAAGAGCGTTAGCATTGGCATTAGCGTCGGTGGACTATTTGAGGAGGAGGAGGAGGAGGAGGAGGTGGTGGAGGAGGCGGGGTGAGGCCGCCTAATTGGAGGTGGGGCACGGGGCAATTAAGCCCCACTTAATTGGTGGCAGTACATTCGGTAGGATCGATCTACCTCGCCCCGTGGGACCCGGGCCCGTGTGATCACGTACTTGGGCTCTGATGGTGGTGACCTCCTCCGGGCTCTGGCAATCATCCGTCCACCGCTTATTGAACATACCTCCGGTCAGAGGTACCGAATACCAACCTTACACGAACGGATCAAATATCACTCGTATTCGAAGAAAAGTAGAAATTAGAGCATAATCCGTCATTCCTACAGATCTCTGTTAATCGGACAGACCGGGTGATCGAAGAAAGAAAAAAACAATGCCACTTTCACGCGCCCAGTAATATTTCACAACGTCAATATAAAACCCGAACGCAAAATATGACCGGAGGGAGACCCGGGTAGCAGGAATCCCAAGGTCGGGAGAAAGCAAGACAGTCGGATTGAGTGTTCCACGAATCCGAGCGACGGCGGCAAAAGGAAATTATCGGCGGGTCTCCGCTTTTCGCTTTCGAAACCTCCAATTAAACGCGAGCCCCGCCTCCGGGTATATTGCTGCCAGCGGGCACAAGAAGTAACTGCCGCCCAGATTCAGGCAGAGGAGGAACAATTCCAGAAATTTTAATTGGCGCCGCCTCCGATGGGACGGAGGAAGGCAGACGATCTAATTAAAAATCCTTAACTTTTTTTTAAGTTGCTCTTTTTCTCTCTCTCTCTCTCAAACCCCTTTTTTACGCTTATTTCATCGAGCAATGCGCTACAAGTCTGGAACACAGCGGTGGGAGGGAGGCGCCCGATATCAGGGAATTATTCAAATTTGGAGAGTGGAATTTCTTTAAAAAAAATTCGAATTTGTGACTCTTTAATGTAAAGTGGTATTGATTAGCTCTGTCCGTTTTCAGTAGGTAAGAGGTACATGCTGAGAAATGATTTTTGAACAGCTGAAGACGCGGGATTCGAATCGCTGGTACACAGTTCTAATTTCGCCATAACTAATGAATTTCTTTTATACAATTCTAATATTCTGCCGTCGCAATATAATTAGCCCACGGCGGAACGCTCGTGAAACCGGAGGACGCCAATTCAGCTGAATGGGAAACAGATTTTGTACGCGCACGCAACTCTTCAGAGGTGCAACGAACCGCGACACGTAATTGCGAGGAAACGTTCGCCGATATAGCGCGCCAACCAATTTAATTTATTGGACGGCGGTGCGGGAATTATCCGCGGCCCCTTTTCCGGCCTGTTTATCCGAGTCTACGCGCGCCCCTTAATGGCCCCCATCACCTTCACGGCAATAGGTGCCGCCACCACAGCATAAATACCGGCCAGCCGCACCACATAGTCAGTTCTACAAATTCGCAACACGAGGTAGTCCAAATTCTGAAATCTGTAAGTGCGCAAGTTACCTAACGAAGAATAGCGGGGGGAAACGGACGAACGAACGGAATTATTCTTAACAATGTAAACAGAGCAATTTCTCGGTTCATTAAAGTAGTCATAATAATAAATAAATAAGAAGCGTCGGTACAATTTATTCAAACTATAATTTCCATTTTACCGATTCCATGTTTTTCAGAGTGCATTGTGTTGGAAGAATTAGCTTAGCCTGAGACAACGACGGTCTGTATACGGGAGTAAGATTGAAGGAGGTCATTATAGCCAATAAGGCTTATCGATAACGAAATGCGCACGCGGGATCTCGTTGGCGGGGCCGGTCTCAACAGGCTGTGATTGAGGCGGCGGCTAATAAAAAGTGGGTCGCCTTTTTATCAGCGCCTCATTTGTGCCGCGGTCGGGCCCGAGGGGCAACGCCGCCGACCGGCCGTTACACACCGGCCGCATCGGACACGGCCCTAGGTGTTGTTAACTAAATGTTGTTCCTCGGGTGGCCCAGCTGGGGGGCGGAAGGAAGGGGGGCGGTTAGGTTTTCGGTTTCGTTTTTTAGTACCGTCGGCGGCGATAAATTAGAGGCGCCATTAGTAAATAATTCCTTCTCCGAATCCCCACTAGGGCTAACACACGGCAACACGCCCCAGCCTAACTTGTACCGGTCACAGTTTATTTCGAACACGTAACAGTGAGCGCGCGCGGACACACGAGAGAGAGAGAGAGGGGGGGGGGGACACGGTTTAAGGGGGGGGGAGACCGTGTTCGGAGCCCCCGTCTTTTTTTTTACAAGTCCTATAATTTACAAGACCGGACCCGTTTTACCATTTTGGCTCCTTCTGCTATTCGCCGTTTGTTTTTTCCCTCCTTGAGCCCGCTCCCTCCTTTTTCACGAGAATGGGAGACAGAGACAGAGAGTGAGAGAACGAGAGAGGGACAGCGTGAGAAAAAATATTTATTCTGCCACCGTTTCGCCTTTAATGTTGGCCGACGGCTTTCCCGAGTGTCACGAAAGAAGAAAAAAACCCCCAAGCCCCGACCCAGACAGAATTAACGATTGCCCGACTAATTTGGTCATTCGGAGGAAGGTCGGGACAATAAAAACGCGTATTTTATTATCCCAAACAGTCAGATTTAATCTGAGCGAGAGAGTCCAATGTTTAATGAAGAACAAGTAAAGCAAAATACTGTGTTTAATAGTAGTGTCGGAATTTAAAAGGTTGTGCTGGAAGTTTATATAAGAGAACCGCAGGAAAAATATAGAAGTGATTTAGAAAATTATTTTCATTTGGGTAAAATGCCTTCGAAAGATTCTACCAATTTGTAACCGCAAGATAGTTTGTGACGGATACCGTAAATAAGTTACTAATTCAGAGTAAGGTGCGTTGGATCGACATGGAGGAGAAAAACCGCCGCTCATAAATATATTCATACCGGTCACCGGTACCAGAGTGGAATGGTTTCGAAAGTGAATTTCCAAGTTTGCCCACGAGCTTTTCCCTCGTTTTAACGGCTCAATCTATGCCAGAGGGGGGGGGGAAGAGGGACGTCCGTAACGCCGCGACGTCAATTGGGACTGCGGGAAAGCGAGACTTTTCAAAGCTCAGTTTGGGCCTAATTGGGCGACCTCGGGGCGGAATCATGTCGCAAGTGGCTGTCGGGTTGGGCAATCGGCAGTACCGTCGGGTCGGACCTCCGATATGGAATCAGTGTCGCGCAAACGACGCCTTAATAAAAAGGCGTAGTAGGTTGTTTTTTTTCTAGGGAACACCGTTTTAAACCGGGTCCCGACATAACGACCGTTTCCATATTGTGACAGTCAAGTGGGCCGATGGAGCTAATATATACAGCCGTTCCGATAAACGGGAGGCCGAACCACTCCAGTCCCCCCATTTTCCCTTTAATAATACAACCTGATTCCAGCTTTCTACTATCGTCAGCTTCTTCGTTCAACCATAAATCCTTCAAACAACAAACATAATCCGTCACCTGTAGTCGAGCCAGAGGTATACACTGAGATCGGTTCGATCTCCAACAGAAAGTTAAATTGTTAACAGACACTATAAACGGTTAAATCTATGATTTCGATACATTATTTCAATCAGGTTCTTTATAATCGCCAACGTGCTAAGTTTGAGCTCAACAAACATGTGGGATTGAAGTACGCAACTTCGTTATTAATTTTATTGACCAAATTCGATACCTAGCACGGAGCTCACCGACTCTAATGAGCTTGTCCTGTAAGATAATAAATGACATTATAAGGAGTCGCCCCCGCTCTGAGAAAGGCAAGAACAACTTCAGTTCGATCTTATTCACCGCGACATGGGATACGCCCGTTGTAATGCCGTATGACGTCAACCAGCTACCGATATTAATCAACCTGGCAGGTATTAAGAAATAATGGCTAGGATTTGTAAAATCTAACGTCGACATGATTGTAATTGACTTTAAAAAAAAAATAACACAGCCACACGTTGCAATAAGACGACCGAATGGTTTTTTTCTAAGCTGCGGTAAAGCGGAAAGAAACTATGGCCGTACATTTTCGCCCGGGTAATTTATAGCAAGAACGACCGGACTATTACAGGACAATTTATATTTTATACCTTTAAGCCGGCATTCAACGCCAGTTGTATTTGTAACCGCTCGGAAAGCATTTCCGACGGGTAACATCCGGAAAACGAGCCGAGGTACATAAAAGCGCTACATAAAGTTTTATTGGGCGAGAAACGGGCATCCCGTTTGGCTCGGAGGACGAATGTACACAATAATAACGGTATCCGAAAACAATTGCAGTATAACGGCCCCCCTCATGGGTTTGGGGCCAGAGGGGGGCGGGAGCGTTTACCGCCTCCTTTCCAATTAGGAAGCGGGAGGAATCCATTACAGCCCCGCCGCCGCCTCCTTCCTTTTCAACGGTGGCTTCTAATAAAAACCCGCCCACCGGAATTGAACCGAATCTGGCCCAAGTCCCAGAGTCGTAAAGTTTTAAGCTCTTAAAACTCGACTTTACGAGTGGTCTCGGCTCGGCGCCTGGGCCGGCCCTGCATGCATTATTAACGGCCCAGACACTCGGGCAAACAGCTAGAGAGAGAGAGAGAGAGAGAGAGAGAGAGACAGACAGAGAGAGTGAGTGAGAGACCGGAGAAAAGAAGTGGTATTTTTGAACTCCTTCAGCCAATCGGAAAGTTTACACAGGAGATTGCCGAAACCAAAACAGATTTACACTATCTTTCAAATCGGCCCGTCCTTAAGCTGAGGCTACTCTGGAAAATAGAACAAGGTTTTTTGCCCAAACCGACAGCAGTCCTAACACCGTCAATTCGATATTCTACACAACACTGCTTCAAATTGTTACAATTTATGTAATCGCGTTCCGAAGAGTTCGGACTTGGAGCTTCCGCGTGAGGCCATTTCTTTGGACTGGAATTTTAAGTCATGAGACGACCGCGTTCTGGTCCCGGGGAGGTGGTCTTAGGCGTATCCCCGCAGGCTTCCTTATACACACGCACCGGTATTACAGTCCCGGCCCCTACATGAATTAAGAATTTTTCCCCATCCGACAGTGTATAGAGAGGGCTGTTTAATATGCCGAGGCCCGCAGGGGGAGCCGAGTCGGGGCTTAGGAAATTCTTTTATGCCTCTTTTAGAACTTGTTTTTTTTCTCCGCGCCTCTCTCTCTCTCCTTCCGCTCTCTCTCTTTCTTTCCCGCTTTATTTCTTTACACGTCCCGTTTACGAGTCGACAACTCCGCGCCCGCACCGGGTGGGGGAAGGGGGGTGAGCTTCGAAACAAGGTCCGCGCTCAGTTGAAGCAGCGCACCTGGAATACTAAAGCGGGCCGGGAAAAGCGCCGGGATGAATAAATGAAGGATCCCGAAGGAAGCCGGACCCCAGAAAACTCGACTCGTATAGGGAAGAAAACAATTAATGGAAAGCGTCGCCGACGGCCTCTAGGAGGGGGGGGGGAAGATAATAAAATACGGAAGGGACTATTAACCTCACGAGTCACGGCCCTATTTGAATAAAACAGGCGACGATTTTCAACTTGGAATTACGAGGGGTACTTCAGAATGTTAAACTATCAATAGGGCTTAGATTCATGCTCCCTCGAAGGGAAGAATGTTTTGTAATATAGTACATTTGTAATAAGTGTTATTTTGGTTTACTTGGAAAAATTCGTATGTTTTAAACTGCGCCTAGGGCCCTAGTAAGGGCCTGGCAATAAAACAAAGGTTAAGGGCAGAGTCGGGTCGTCTCGGCTTCAGGAAGCGGCACCGCAAGATTAAACTGAAACTGGGCCCCAGATAAAGGAATAAAAAATAAATGTTCCGCGACCGCGAACATTTCCATTACAAAGAAGTAAACCATTACTCGCCAAGAGAAAAAACCATCACCTCCAGAATTGAGGGGCAAACTTACCCGCTCCGCTATAAACAACTATAGGATAAGACGATAAATTCGCGAAAATCGAAAATGAAGTCCGCAATTCTACGGCGTATAATTCTCTATATTTTATTCTCGGACGAACTACAAGCGGCCAGTAGTCTAAAACCCGCAAGAGTCGGTTGTTTGTTACAAGCGCGGTATTAAAGTTTCCGCCTCCATTCTGGGCCGGCAATTATTACGGGGGAGGGGGCTCGCGGCGAAAGATATCCCCTTCGAAATGTATAAATTAGAAGGGTAATCGCGATTTTAATGGAAAGGGGCGGAAAATCAGCGGTGAGCCTTCGAATTTATGTTAGGCGAGGCTCCCACAGGGCCTCGGAGGGGGCAACGAACAGGAGTGAACGGCGCGCGGACAGCAAACCGAGGATAATCGAAGAGCGAGCGAAGCGAATCGAAAGCAGAGAGAAGAAAGAGAATAGAGAGAGGGAGGGAGGGAGGGGAGAGAGAGAGGGGGGGGGACGAGAGAGGTATAGCGAGAGTGAGACCGGTCACGCCCAGGAGGAGCGTCTGACTTCACGGCTTCTTAGAGAAGAGGTTATTACATTTCCCCCTTTTCTATACAGATTCTGATCTCTAAACACTTATATTCGTAATAATATTTATATTTGCGAGGAACAAATGTTCACAAATGATCGCGTTTACTGTCATTATTTTTTCGTCAAATAATATCAGAAAGTACCCAGGATTTACGTACAGCTACTTTTTTATATCGTCGGATCTTAATTCCGAAGAATGTAAACGCAAATATTCTAACCCCAATTCCTACGAGAACCCTGACGGTTAAGAGGGTTCCGAGGGAAGAACCTACCCTAAGGGTAATTAAAAGACGGTACAGAATGGAGTAGAATAAAGAGAATGGGGGAAGAAAAGGGAGATAAGACTAACCGGAGGGGACACAGAGTTTACATTACGGTGTAAAGTTAGGAAGGGCGAGCAGCAGGGAGGGAGAGGGAGAGAGAGAATGGCCTACAAATAAACTTATCTGTAAGGTAGCCGGTGGCTCCCTCCTGTCCCTATCCAGGCAGGGCTCCATACCGTGTTCTTACCCTCGGCAACAGATTTAATTAGGACGTAGCGGCTGGCGGAGGGAAGACACCTGAGAACTCGCTCATATACTTGTATCTATGCAAATTACACGGTGGGGGGGAAACACAAATTAATGGTGGGCTTCGTCCTATTCCAAGCTCCCGCCAAGCACAACTCCCACCGCGGCGCAGGCAAACGATAGAGGTTAAGTTAAGCGTTAATTAAACGCCAGTTAAGACAACAAGATACGCACACCTCGCGCTTCGGTCCTATCGTTACCTAAACCTTATTGAAGCGCAGATTAAACACAACTGAACACCATTTTTTTTTGGTAGACGGGCTTGGAAGCAGTAAGCAATTTTTTAAACGAGAATATTTCAGACCAAGGAATACAACTTTCAACCGGACAATAGGTTTTACCTAGATAATTTAGCTCAATAGAGCGCATCAAAAGCCTCGACCTTTCCAGGTAAACGCCCGCTGAAATTCAATACCGCAGTCAAAAACCTAATTCCTTTCTGGCACTATATATTCCCGCAATTAGAGTAAATGTACACCCATCTGGCGGGAAGCGAAAGAGCGCCTTTCATTACACTTCCGGCCCCAATAAACCAACGCCGCGTTCGAACAAGCGATAGCTTTCAAGAAATCGCATAGGGGGAAACATTAAAAGCAAACAACCTCCCACTCCCCACAACGGGGGGATTTCCTGAGGAAAATTACAGAGGGGAGAAACGTTAGCAGGCAGAGATTAGGGGCCCGGGCAAGCCCCAGGGGTGGGGGGGGGGGAAATACCCCGTTATAAGCGAGGTTAATGCCCATAACAGTGGGGGTGCCAGCACCGCTTTCTATAGAAAAGAGAACCCCGTCGTATATCACCGGGGGGCAGTAAACAATGGGCCGGGAGTGTTACCTGGGGCGCACGGGGGTAGTTTTACGAGCGACCCCCGTCCACCCCACCCCATTGTCCCATTGCACGTGGCCCTCCGCGCCGAATTTAACAAGCCGTCCCACTTCTTTCCCTCCGCCCCTCCACCTTTTTACTCCGCCGATCTACAGCCCGGTGCCCCTATAAAGATAGGAGCCCCCCACCCCCCGGGGGCCTAACTGTGACACATTGTACGACTCCCTGATTTTACGGCCCCTCCTTCAATAAACCCCCCCTTTAACCACCTGCAACATGTCCTCGACTAAATAATAAAAATGGGTGATTTTCTAACCGAAAAGAAAATATACGTATATTTCTATTTATAGGAGGCGCGCAATGTTGACAAGCGCGAGCCAGCTCACTCCGGAGAGGGGCCGGCGGCGATATCGTTCCGACCGGTGGTATAATTCCAGACCAAATATTGACACAATGAATGATTTATGTCTCGGACCGGAGAAGGGAGACGAGTGGCCACCGACTCGAGACCACGGCAAATACCCTCACTCCTTCCGTAATGATGTCATCACGATATAGACCCGAATAAATGACGTCGCCGGTCAAAAGCTCGTCGTCCGAGACGTTTCAATCCAGTAATATTTAATTTCCGGGTCGTTGAACTCTAATTTAATTCGTCACATATAATAACGCAAAAAACTACATCTTAGAAAACTATTTCGATTGCCGGCTTAAAAGCCCAATTTCCCGATAAATTGAATAATCCGGGCGATGATATAATTGTTTATATCCGACGGACTCATTTTAAATGAAAAATCCGGGGTTTTAAGTGGTTACGAACGAGGAGAAAGTCCGCGGAGGAAAACGGGCGTCAAATCGGTCGGCTCAACAACGGACACTGGCAATAAATATAATTAGCACGATCAATCACAATCACAGTCTTTATTGGCAGCGGCTCGACCACTCGTCGAGAGCACGCCCTCTCTCAGATAACGCTCATCGTCAACAAAGAACTCGAACCGAGGGACCCACGGTTTCAAAATAACGAGTATTTCCCACTTCGGGCATCCCTCGGAACCCAGTTTGTCACTACTCCACTCTCTTTTCCAATATTCCTGCGGGACACTTCCTTACGGAACGAGAGTCCGACTTAAGGTAATCTTGACAGCCAGACAAATAGAAGGGAATCCACGGCCACGCCGTATACTCCTGCAGTAGCGGTAGAGGTGTTCATTTATCGTACAACCAAATGCATACCCGCGGTAGGAACATAAACAACACGGTCCTACGGTCACTAGGAGCTTAAACAAATTAAGACTGTAACATTAAGCTTAGGCTTAGCATGAGTTGACATCGGGCGTGATAATAATTAAAAAAATGGTTTTTGCCGCATTCATTCCGAATCGTCTATAAAAGTGAATATTACAAAATAAAGTCAACAACCGGAAAATAAATACGGCCGCCGCTAGACAAATGTTTGCACGATCCTCCCTGCCATATGCTGTCGGCCGATATCGTCACCGAACGGACCGACGAAATTAAGGGGGAAAAAATATTAAAACCGATCGGAAACGAACATCGCTTTTTAATTAGGGCGGGGGCAAATTTACAGGGGAGATATGAATTTACGACAGCTTCAAATGCGTTTAAAAGTCCATTGCCGGTACTCGGTGGATAAACGATGGGCGGTTGGCCCCCCGACCCGGCCAAAACACCAGATGGGCTACGAGACCCTCGGCGTCATTATCCACTAAGTAAGGTAACCCCTCACCATCACTTCACATATTAAATTCCAATCCCCCTTTTGCCCTTTATAAATGCTACTAACTCCTATCGGCTTTTTGAGTAGTGTAATAAGACAGGCTTTCATTGTGTTATATCTAAAGTATTCAGTCAGATGAATATGTTGAGTATCAGGCATTTGTTAGTACATCTGTATTTTGCGTCTATACTTGTTTATATGTAAAACGTAAATCTACTAATTTATTAACATTAGCAACCAACGTTAGATACTTTTGAGTGTCGACGAAATCCCACCCAAAAAAGTAACACGGGTTCGATTTAACGAGCCGGCAATAATGAGGCCGGAAGGCGGTGTATTAAAGGAGTGCCTAAGGGGTGGTGGAGGGAGGGGAGACAAAGGCACAACTCCCCGAGGTAACATCGGCAAACGCCGTGGGCGATAAAAGAGGGGGCAGCACGCAACCCCGGGGGAGCGCTAAATAAATTACCCGCCCAGACAGGAGGGGGTGGATAGCCTGGCAAGGGGTTGGGCGCAATTTTTTATTAACCCGAAGCGGCTCCGACGAGAAGCGTGCTGGGAATTAACACTGAGGCGGCGGCGGCGGTGGCGGAGGCGGCGGTGGGGGCGGGGGCGGGGGCGGGTCGGCCCCGGCGACTAATTAGATAGTAATGGCCTAATTGTGTTTGGGTCACGAGCAAGGGCCCCCTTTATCATTGCACCCCCTCGCCCCCACCACGGCCCCTCTATTGACTTTAATTGACCGCCTTATATTTCTCTTCGAGCTTCTCTTACACGCTCTCCTCTTTCTACATTTGTACACCTCTCTCGTTCTCCCCAATGTAAACGTAGGATCCTATTTTGTAACGAGTTTCACATTCCGAATCCTTTTAACAGTTTCAGTTTGAATACGAATAGCTTAGAGTGGAAAGCGTACCCGTGCAACCAATCCCGTTTAAATCTATACATTTAGACGATATTTCGTACCGCAGAGCATTACACAGGGCGGGGATCTTAGGCGGGCAAAAAATCAGCTCGGAAGAGTAGAGTCTAGAGGGGGGAGAGGGAATGAAAAAGAAAGAGAGAGGATAAGGGACAAGAGAGGAAAAGTGGAAGCCACAAAGAGAGCCAGGGAGGAGAAGAGAGAAGGGAGGTCTGAACCTAAGTGGTCTGAATTGAAGAGATAAGAATGGAGCGGGGGTGGGTTATCGTGAGTACAGTCCCGGAACCCGAATCACGAACCACACGAGGGCCTCCATGTTAAAAGCCGAGCGAGCAGATAACAGTGTACCCTAGTGTGCCCCTCGCAACCCTCTCTTCGGCACAACATGCCCATTCAACCAATAGATATATATACGTGCAGCCCGTGCCCGTTGAAATACATAAATGGAAATCATTCCATTAAAATCTTCTCCACCGCAAGTTCCTTCCGAAAAAGTGACTAAATTAATATATTTCTCGTTGTTAAATTTATTTTTGGGTGAAGTCAATCATTAAGAATACATGTCCCACCTGTATGTTTTATTATCAGTTTTTCTGATATTATTTATTAAACCTGGGTATTTAATTAAAAGAGAACGGAACACAGTGAAATACTTATGTATATACATATGTAATTTATATATATATATATATATATATATATATATATATATATATACATAAAGTGGCACATTGAAAATGGGGGACAAGTTCAATATGTGTTTAAGGGGTGCGCTATCCAGACGGAGAGAGGGCGGGTGAGTCACGCACACACGCCCTCACCAAACACCGCAGGGCCCGGTTTTTTTTCCAAGGGCAAACATCCCCTATCCGCGCGAGCCCCGGCTCTGCCCGTACGTGCAAACACAATTACTCCTATCCCAAGGGAGGAGGTGTGGGGGTTTAGGTTTTTTCCCCGTTCTCTTTCTCTCTCTCTCTCCTCTCTTTTTATTTTTAGTTAGCGCGCCCCGAAGGTATAATGAAGTAGGAAATAGCGGGTCGAGCGTATAATTCCATTCTTATACGGGCAGGCCGGCAACCCCGCAACGAAAAAATTACCCGCCGAGATAAAAAGAGAGAGCGAAAGAAAAGAGAAACGGGCGGGGGGGGAATTCATTTGCATCCGATAATGCATCGAGCCTTCTTATCGGACAAGGCTGTCGTTTCGCCTTGGCCACTCGTCCGCCGACCGGAGGCAAAAAACCGTTTCGAAATCGCAATTGATAACGAGTATAAGAATTTCTTTACGCCGCTGGACTTTTTAAGGCGTGTCCTCGCCATCCTTTCTTTTCTAAAGGTGGTACTACCGAGGAGAGGAAGAAGTTCATCTATAGCGTAAATTATAGATTACGGCAGGACAAACATATATAAGCGAACGAGTTACAATTATGATTCGCCGTATCCCTAATTAATTTTGACGGAGGGCGGCGTAATTTCGTAATAAACGACTCAGTCTATAATCACCGGGAGGAAAGGGAGGTCGACCGAAATTTACATTAAATTTCCATTTATCAACTCCAATTTTTTGGCTCGGAACATGTCGGTGAAATTAAAGCGGACGGAGGAGGTTCGAAATTCGCGGTGGAGGCCAGCACACAGCTGCTCGCGGCACCGCCCCCCCCCCACAATAAATTCCGCGGTGGCCCCACTCTCGATTATGTGCCAAAGTTTATTAACGTTTTCAGGCTACCCAACCTCCACCCCCGCCCAGTCAAAACACCATCACTACTCTCCAAACATCCCGCTTTCAAAACAAGTCGGGAGACAAAAGAAACGCCAAATATTGTCGCCCCCAGCCCGACTCGCTCTCCGGTATAAATTTTCAAACGCGGTTCTAAATAAAGCCAACGCCCCCCCCCCCAACCTAGGCCGCGCTCATACACCCGGAGAGCCGGAACTTTTCGAGTTTATAATGAGTCGTGGCGGGGGCGTGCTTTAACGAGCTTTCGGATTAATTAATGCCTCGCCCCGTCCGACACAGCCCGGGTGGTTCGTCTGTTGTTCAAGGGGATGGGGAACGGGAGGCGGGGTTTCTCCGATGTCGGTCATACGGTAGCGAAACCCCCTCAAACCTCCCGCCCCCCCACAACGCGATAACGAGCCCTAACTTTTTAATGCTCTTCGCCCCCGGATCCTTCCCGGCCCGATGGTTTCGATCGCTCCCATTCGGGGCGGCGGCGTTAATTAGATTTTTAAAACAATAAACGGCGCAGAACTGCGCCCCCCTCTCATTTCGCGGACGAAAACTGTAATGGGCCACTGATTATTGCCGGTTCTTAACGAGAAAAAAAAATAATTAACGTGCCGCCGGAGCGATCTCAATTATTCTCCGGGGGGGAGGGGAGTCTCCCGGGCCTAATGGGAAAACGACCGAAGGACGGACATTCTAAGAATACGAATTTAGACAGACCGGAGGCGAATAATTACCGCCCGGTCTTGTTTATTACTACAGTTCACCATTAAATGCTACCGATGATATAAACGGCGTATCGTTTCAACGTCGACGAGCGCATATATATATATAAAATATATATGCGGTGAATGAAGAGCGGTGGACAATAGTGGGACAGTGGGCAGAGCGAGGCCCCCAGTAACGGGACGGGGCCGCTCTCAGATAACGGACGGACGATTACGAGGCGTTTAGGAATCACTTCCGAGAACGGTGACTTAATGCTCCACTTCAATTCAAAGCCTCGATCCTTTAGTCGAAGCCAGAATAATTTATTAATTATTAATTGAAACCTTTCCAGTTTTAATATCCTTTTTAATATCCCAATCCTAACAATTAAACAAAGGTAAAGGAGAGGTAAAGTTTGTAATAACATTTACCTCTGATTGTATTACTCCATGGATCTGTTCTCTATACGGTTAGAGCTTCGCATTTCGCCCATGCCCTGTTTTTTTTTCTCTTTTTTATTCTCATTCGGGTATTATTTGGGGCGGCAGAGAGAGACGGTGTTTTGATTCAGATAAGGGCCAGCGGGCCGGCTAACCGGGAGATAAGCCGGGAGACAATGGGCTCCGGGGGGGGGGACCCCCGCGGACCGAGAACTCGAGATAGCCCTCCGAGATAAGGGGCGGGCATGCCGGCAGTAGGTGGGGCCAACCACCCATTGTACGGGCGCACTCGCCGATTTATAGCTAGCGCTAAACACCGATCATTAATGCGGATTGTAAAATGTTAAACCTGTTACATACCGGTCTATACCCCTCGGATTGCTCTTGTCGCCCGGACAAAGATACTTGGGCAATCTAATCTTGATGCAAGGGCTCTGTAGTCAGGATGTCGATCCGTAACTAATATAAAAATTCTAAACTCAGTGTTCCGGTAATTGTTACGTGGCGATAAATATTTTCGAGACATCGGTGCCTTCATTGAATGAATACAGCATTATAATAAACAGACAACGTGAAGATATTGGATAATTTCTTCACGATTACGGAGGTTCATTACAAGCGAAAATAGCGACGGCGAAAAAGGAACTCGGTCGCATATAATAAAGTAAAAGCGAATTAAAAATAAATTTGTAAATTCAGTAACGAGTAAGGTCACAAGAGATAAATAATGTCGGATTGCGAAGCGTTGAAAAGGGAGAAGAAGGGGGGCAGACAAACGGCCCCTGGGCGTGCACCCCTGTTAATTTCTCTCTAGTTTTAAATTAATCCTTACCCACTCTACCGCTCGTTCTCTCTCTTTCCAACCACCCCTCCCCTCCGAACTCACTTTCTTTCTCGCTCCACCCCTCCACCGCGTTCTCTTTCTCTCTCGCTCTCTCGGCGAGATATAAATTTTAATTAAATCCTAAAAGTCGTCGTAACGCTCCATGTTATACGAGACCCGGGGCTCACACAACACCGGCCCAAAACCGACTACCCATTGTCGGGGAAGCGAGAAAGAGATAGGGGAAGAGAGGGAGAGAGAGAGAGAGAGAGCGAGAGAAAGCCCACAATTATGCATACATATACACGACTTGAACACCACCCCCGACCGACTACATCCCCCACACTCCTTTATACCGTCTCCGCGCACGGAAACAACCCCTTTTACAAGTTTAATCTGTAAACCAAACAACAACAGCGAGATAGAGATAGTGAGATTGGGGGGCCGGGGTAAGAGGGAGAGAGAGAGAGAAGAGAGTACGAGGGGGACAATTAATGTATATGAATATTTTATCGCTCCCCAAAAACTGTAAAGCCGAGCTCGTCTGGGAGTCTCGTTCATGCGTTAGTAGTGGAGGGGCATTGTGAAAAGTTACGGTCCGGAAACAAAGCAGAGTAAGAAGTGCCCCACTAGGGCGCTAAAGCACTGAGGCTTTATAATGAGCGGGCTCACTTGAGAGTTTAACTACACAATGAGTTCCCAGTCAAGCGTGGACAATAGTACACACTCCAGTCCACGGCCCGGACTGTATAATTTCAAACAAATGTCAAATATATCTGAACTCCCTCTAAACACACAGCTACACGAAATCTCAACATACTGTTAAGAACTGTATATGCTTCAAGGCTCTCCAAATATTACCCAAATTATAAAATACACATCCCAACGGCATAAAACGAAATTATACTAAATCTAAAGTCGAGCCCTATACATAAATAAGTGCGGATAATGGCGAACGGTGTAGGTTTGTAGTTATCTCCGCTCGTCATATAAACACTATAATCTCGTACACTTTACTCGGCCGGTATAAATGGTAAACTTGGTAATCGCGACATTAGGAGGGAAACGGCCCGACTGCACGGGGAGTGTGTGAACAGCGGCGGGCACATGTTTGCGCTCCGGTTACAACGAAAGGGCCAAAGCCCCGCCCCGCAACAAGAGTCCATATTCGAACTGTTTTCCCATCACGAACTGCCCGATTTTCGAGTTCATTTTTAAAAAATGAATGTACATTTCACGGATGGAGAGGCCGATGAGAATAATACAATTTGACGGAAGGCGTTGGCGAAAAACGGCAACAAAAGGTAACAATGGCTGGGAGCGAGGAGGCGGGCCCGCCGCCGCGTACAAACCGGGCGGCAATTAGTTCGACTATGAAATTACACGTGTGTCAATCCCGAGGGTTAATAAAAAAAGCAAAGTCACGTCTCCGTTAAGGATAGCTCTTGAGAACTTTAATTGAGCGAACCAACACGAGGCGCAAGCAGGCCGACGGGGGAGGGGAATGGAATTAGTTTAATTGAAGACGTAGAAAAAAATAATTAGACAATAAATAATTAAGAAATAATTGCGTGTAAAACGGCTCGACCGTTGAAAAGGCCGGGGCGGGGACGGTAATTGAAACCGTCCTTAACTGAGTTAAGTTCATGCTCGGCTCAGGAATAGGAAAACATATTAAGTACATTTCTTTATTTTTTGATGGACTCGGTTGTTAAATTTATACTCGGTTGGTTCGCGCTCAACGGTTATCGCGCACGAAAAATCAGAGAATTCAGTGTATATATTACGGGCGTTGCATGCA
Organism: Lethocerus indicus; assembly: GCA_019843655.1. NCBI lineage: Eukaryota > Metazoa > Arthropoda > Insecta > Hemiptera > Belostomatidae > Lethocerus > Lethocerus indicus. The sequence goes on from JACDQD010000008.1 coordinate 17,814,278, forward strand.
TATCTAAGTCCCTTTAGAGAATGCAACAGAGTATACGTATAAATCGAGTATAAATGATTATCTGTTTTGTGTCAAAAAATTTATATGCACGGTCCCCTTCGGAGTGTTTCCATTAAAATACAGTTTTATACGAATTTTAGTTTTCTTTATCAATTCCTGCGCCCGTTTTTATGATCAGAATCCTCTCAGTACAGCCTGACGTCATACACTGGAATACTGGAGTGCCTCTACATCTCCACTCTGAAAGTTGAAGACCATTAATGCTTTCGCAATATTGACCCTTCGGTGATCCTTAGGACCCGTAATTCTTGACCCTAAGTAAAATCGCCATTCCGAAATTCCCAACATTAATAACAATAAACAAGAAGGGATTTAAAAAAAAGCGGGGAACTTTCCTCGGACGAATTCAGCCACTAAGAGGATTAGACGAGACATTAGGAACCCGGTAATTATGATTTACAGGCGGATATAATTTAGGGGTGGGACCAGTGTTTTCGTAAAAACAAACCTGTTTTCGGGCAAACCCGAAACAATCGGCAAAAAAGGGTAACAATTACGGCCCCTGGATCAAAAAAGCCACCCCCATGCCTACGCGGGCAACCCGAGGGAAGATCCCCCTCGCGAATTTGGACACTGCTCAATGGGCGTTAAATCGTCCATGAACAACCCTTCAGAGACAAACATAAGATATAAATCACTAACATTTCGAAACACCGAACCAGTGGTAAATGGTTAAAATTGTCGTACATGTCCTCATAAATATTCCCTCCTCCGAATGAAGCTATCTTTTGTTCTTAATGTCATAGTTCAATACTCTATATATCTATTCAATCGTCCATAATTTAAGCTGTGCCCTTAGTTCCAACTCAAAGCTACTTGTATCTACAGGTTTTTCCGTCTTTAACAGAACTTTTATTTCAGAAACAGTGCACATAAGCCAGAGGAAAAAGGCTTGGGATAAAAAAATGTGAAATCCGCACCCGTTTTCGTGGTCTGGCTCATCGCAGACGCAATCCGGCCGCCGATTCCCCTCAATTTTCAGCTGAAAAACTCACAATTGGCCTATAAATATTTCAACGCTTATAATGAACGTTGTTGATAAACCTCTGTTTGGACAATCTCCATTATTACCACCACTTCCTCGGTACTGGTATACCTTTCGGGACAACTAGACGAGAGCCGGAGATCGGTGACGAATCGATTGAATTGCCTTGAAAGCGAACGATGAGGACGACAGAAGAGGGAAGAGGATTCAAATCGCGGACTTCCTGTAAAACATCAAAAGAGCGATTCGACACCGAGAGGCAATGAAGGCGGTGGGAATTGAGAGGCGGAGTTGGCGGGGGCGGGGGAGCTTAATTAAGTCGATCAAACAGTACAGTAAGCCCACGGCCGGAGCTTCTGAAAGTTGTATAATTTTGAAAACTACTTTAAAACCGTGTTTACCTGAAATTTTAACTTGAAACTTTACTAGTACTGTTCTATATTTTTTTCGAGCGCTATTACTACACTCTGCATTATCGTTATTTGGCTTTTCTACAAAATTACAGTTATAAAAAAAGAGGCCCGCAAGTTAACAGAGTTTATGGCGTCCCATTTAATTTAAAGGTGGATCGTTTCAAAAAGAAAAGCGGAACATTTTAATTAGACCGAGTTTTGTACCCGACCTTACTATTCCCGTACGACGTTCAGAACAACGAATCCGGGAATTTTCACACGCTTCAGTATAACAATCTGGAAAAGGGGAAATGCCAGCAGCCACAAGAAATACTCCCGACTATCCCGGCAAATTAACAAATGCTCCATTAGACCGGCGGTAATCGCGCCCCTATTAACCGCTACATTTTAATTAGCCCGGTCCCACGGTGTACCGTCTGGAATTAACTAACAAACGTTCAATTCGAGAAGTGAAGCGGACACGAGTCGGGCTGAAATTAGGCCTCATTTTAAGGACCGCGGATTGAACAAGGCGTATTAGCGCTGTAGACCACTTTGAGTTATTAAAGATTCGAAAGCGAGCGTCCTGAGAGCCGTTCTGGAGCGTCCGCGGCGGCTATTCTCAGTCAGCATTTCGGGGGTGTTTCCCCGTACGTAATGGGGATTCGGTGGAGACATATGAACCGTGATGGGGGAGGCAGAGGAGAGCGACGTAAATAGAAGTAATAGGCCTAAGGTTGAAGGGGCCATACCGGCGGTACGTACCTGGCCCAAGGCATTGTGCCGCTCACAGGGTAGGCTAGGGCTTATTAGGGGCCCCCCCCCTCTCACTCTCCTTCCCCTCTACCACTACCTATTGAGAGAGATTTGCCCCGCAGTATAAAAAGTGGCGTAATAAAATACCGGGCGAAGCGGACTGTGGAAGGGGGCGAGGAGGGGGGGGGTGGGAGACCGATTTAAAAGAACTGGAAAAGGACAGCCGAGCTTCGGACCGTGAAACTGAAAGAAACAATTCACGGGTCGAACAAAGGGTCGGGCCTCACACTCCCCTAAATACTCAGAGGCTTATAATAGTAAGAAGCACAACAAACAGTGTAACAGACTCCCTTATATAAGAGTATAATAGCTTCAGAAATTGTTTACATACGTCCGGAGAGAAACATTCAACTTCACCTACAGAAGCGACCCTGTTTTCGCGCGGGACATTTCGTGGAAATAACTCGGCGTAATTAGGAGTTGACGCGCGGTTAACAGCTCGGCGGCCATGTTTAAGTAACCTACCATTACGGTTCTATCCACGGAATCCGCGCCCAATTCCGTTCAGAAGCCGCAATATAATGACGGAATGACGCTTCAGAAAAACTGCGTAGACCGGCACACAAGGTCGTGCCATTACTTACAACACACTGGGCGAGTTTTATTTAAAATTTCTTCTATCCTGGAAATAATTACCGCATTCTAGTCGCATGGTGCATACCAGAAACGGCGATAAATGTAATAGTAAGCGATATAACGTTATTATAGAAACTAGAAAAGAGTGTCCAGGCAAAGAGTTTCATTGGAAAAAAAATATAGTAGTAGCGACTTACCGGATGCCTCTGGGCGGCTGCAACTGCTGCTGCGGCATTCATACCTGTTGTCGGGTACATCTTACATCAGAACATCTCTGTCGGCAGAGATGCACAACGACACTACGAAATTCGTAACCGGTAGGTGCCCAGAATAATCCACCCTGCCGACAATACGTATCACGTAGCACTTGTAATAACGTAGATCACTATTCTTCCCCCGGCCACTGAACAACAAACACACCACTTCAACCGGTAGTACGAAACACTGATTTCATGAGGCACGTTAATCCACAGGGCGTAATCCTCGAAAGTGGAAGTAGCGGAGAGGAAGCGACGAAATACGGCGTGCGAAGTAAATTCGTGGGTCGGACACTGAGCAAAGAGACGTGGACACGTCGGTGGCTGGCACTCAACTGACTAACCGAGGGGACCCGAGTGGAGGGGTTGTGGGGGGGATGGGGGGGGGAGCGGGGTGGCGGGGGAGGAGGGACCCCCACCCTACCGCCGCCAATCCACTCAACCTCGCCACCCCCGGCCCCTTACTAACCCCTATTTCCACCCCTCCTTACTAAACACGCACCCTCTCCAGACACCCCCGCCCCCTAACCCACCACCGGGCTACTAACCACCCCGCCACTCGCAACTAGCACCACTACTGAGACCCCCACCACCACTCGCCACACACCATCGCCTCTACACAGATCATAGAAGAGTTTCCCGACCGTCTTCTTACTCTAGAACTATCCGCCCACTATCGAAAATAAACGAACCGAAAAACATAAAAAAATATATAAAACGATAACTCGTCGCATCGAGGTCCCCGCAAAACGGTACCGCCGGGGGGTGGTGGGGGCGGGGGATGGGGCGGGGGCGCCGAAACAATTTTTCCGGTCGGGGAACCCCCGGCGAACACCGTCGCCGAGAGGGACCGACCCCCGACCGGCGGGGCCCCGTCAAATTCGAAAAATTGACTCCACGTGGAGCGCCCGTAAGCGTCGGCCAATGGGAGGGCCGGATCGGGCCCCGTGGGCCAATCCGCCGGCCGGGTCACGCCCCCTTCCTATTCCCGCCGGGCGGCCGCAGGCGGAGACACCGCTAAGGAGCTCGCCAATGGAAATCGGGCCGCCACCAATGAGAGCGCGTTTTTACAGTGCGGTTGCCTAGCGACACAACACACCGGCGGCTCCACGTGGAGCCGGCCCGCAGACCGGGCGGCCCCCGGCCCCGGCTGCGGTACGAAAAACCCTCCCAGCGAGGGGGGATTTTTGCTCTTCCGGGCGAGCCCCCGGCCACCCCGACCGCCCCGCCGGCCCAATATAATAATAAAAAGCGGAATATATATAGTGGAGGGCGAGCCGGAGGGCTTTAGGGAATTCTGTATTAAGGGGGAAGGCGACCTAAGCGAAAAGTCCGGCTCGCGCCCCTCTCTCGTTTTTTTTTTCGATATTTTCGCGAAGGAGTGCTCGACACCTCGTGCGGCGCCCCCGCCGGCCCCTCACCGCCGGGCAAAATCTCCACTCGGACGGAAAAGCCGGGTTTCCACTCGAGTCGACCCCCTCCTCCCCTAAACAATTTCACACCGTCTATTACGAGGTGAGGGGGGGGTTCAGCGACATTATAGGGCGCCTAGAGAAAACCGCGAGTCGGGCGGAAAGGGAGCGGCGGGTATTTTTACAATTTTAATTGGCGGCCGAAATAGATAGGGGCTTCGTTTAATGGTGAGGGTGGGAGGTGGGCTATTTTGGGGGCGGTTGTGAAGATGGTGCGGCGGTGAGGGGCCGGCCGCCCCCCACCCACCTAACCGGACGTCGACAAATCGTCCGTGTCGGCGCGGAGAGGTGCTCATATTTCCTGCGTTTTTCCTACCAGCCGACCGACCGGTAGGTCCGTTGACATTCCTGCCACTTATACTCCCACTTCCAGTCCGATATCTCTCTCTCCCCCTCTCTCCCCCCCCCTCTCCCCATCGCACTGTCTCTCTCGCCTTCCATCTCCCGTATCCCCTACCCCTAACCATTTTACAGTCCCCGACTTGTCCCGCCTTTTGATTCCGAACACCGTAATCTTGATATTGGGCTTATTCCATGGAAGAATATTTCGTGGTCGTAAATCTCCCTTTTCGATTACCAAAATATTAACGTTACAATAGGAATTATTTCGCGGATAATTCTCTACCAAAACCGTAAGGAAATTGTATACCTAAAGAGATAATTAATTATACCTTATTTTCTTTTGAAATTTTTGTAAGCTTATCATATTATGAAGTAAATAATTAGCGAATATATCGTTTCCCGGGTTAAAATGCGTTCCATTCGTTGCGGGCTGGCATAAATTAGGGCGTGTATATGAATTTATATGAATCAAAATTGATATCACGTCGACATTTACTATCTGATCCTTATTTCACCTATACGAAGGAAGTACTCTTTCGGTATTCGTGGAATACATTCCATGTATTCTCGTTATTCCGTCGCGCATTTATTAGTATGTGCTCGCGCAGTGGAAGGCAGTGAGAGTAAGGCCTCGCGGAGCAGTTAACCCGCGTGTTTATGTGTCGCTAATTAAACGCAATAAAAACAAAAAGGGGAGGAATTAAGAAAATAATTGGAGCGTGGAGGTTTGTAAGACTGTAATTAGCAGTGTTGTATTATTATTATGGAGCGGGCACGCAACATCCCATTGGTGTCGAAGGGGAAGGGGAGGAAGGGAGGGAGGGAGGGTGGGAGGGGGTGTGTTCTGGAAAATGGTTCGTCACACCTTGGGGGGTTCGAATCCGCCTTTCGGGGCGGCGTTCAGCACTTCAGCGAAAACCGGCCAATTATCTCAAATATAAATTGGCCGCCCCTAAAACTCCCTAAATGTCCCTTCTCCCTGGGGCTCGCTGTAATATCAGAGACCGCTCGCGCGTTGTGAATTTTCGAATGTTTTTTTTCTGAATCCCCGATAACCCTCCTCTTATGTCACCAGAAGAGTTCGACAAATATTCACGAAATTAAAAATAGAGGCTTATCTCCAACTTACCAATCGACTGAAAATAGCGTAATTCGTAAACCCTACTGTTAGTTGGTTCATCACGAGCTGGCTCCAGTGAGTATAAGACCTTATATTCCGAAGTCTACCTTGACGCATGTACCCTCTTAATCATTTTAGAAGTGTTTTGTGACCCGATTTAAACTTTAACTCGGAATATATTCCACGTATTGCGAAATGTATGTAATACGGCGCCCCCCCCCTTCGACCCCTTTGCGTGGGGAAAGTGTATATACTTAATGTTATTCAAATAAACTGAAAGTGAGGTTAAGGGGCAACGGAAACGCGGGCGGCGGTATATATATATATATATATATATATATATATATATATATATATATATATATATATATATATATATAATGGAGCGGAGTAGGCTGGCGTGCCCGGTAATAGTTCTGGGTAGCCTGAGAGCTCTGTGTTATTTTCCCTCTTTCTTCCTCTCTCCTTGTTTCTTTACTTCCTTCCTTTCTTTCTTTCTTTCTCCCTTTTTTTATCTTCAACTTTTTCCTTGTATCTGTGTCCAATAGCGATGAGAACAATTTTATGGGCTGTTGGCGTGCGGTCGGCCGAGCCCGCTCTGACACACTTCCTGCCTCCGTCTCCCGACTTAACTCTCGTAGTTAGAGTTAATCAAAAATACAAACGCTCGAGAGCGCCGGCGTTCTGAGCACGCCCGGGGCCCTAATTGGGCCGCGATGAGGCCACCACCACCGGGGAGAAACCGTAACTGGAAATTAAGGTTATAACGAAATCTTGTGTAATTTTGCCTGTCCGCGTTTATGCGAGGCACAATTATCCCGGTTATAAAACGTTGAACAAAAAAAAATCATTCTGGGGTCAATGCATTGAAACCGCAATCGTTTTAGGACGAAAAAATTATCTACGAGCTTGAGTGACAGGCCATCAAAGTAACCTCATTACGCTCGACAATAATAGCTTTAAAAAACAAATATATATGTCATTATTTAATGTTTGAGGAAAACGTAGAACTCGAGTATTATATAACACACGAATAGCGTATATACACGACCTGGCTACATAAATAAAAGTTCGGACGGACCAACGATATTTTACCGAAATTATTTCTCTTGTTATTGAATATTTCTAACGTCTACTTATACAATGTACCGTAGATTTCGTGTGTTTCTGTCTCCTCTCGCTGGTTCGGTCGTTTGCCAGACTTCTACTAACACCGCTACTGAAGATGGCGAGCACCCGAAACCGGTCTGGCAAAAAACCAGACCAGCGAGAGGAGAAACACACGAAATTTACGGTATTCCAAACTCTCGCAGACCACAAAACGGGTATGCTAAACTTATACAATGTACTTATTTAAAAGAAGACACGAATTTCGGAAAGCGGAACCAATAAAAAATTAATTACCGGAGAAACATGTTTTTTTTTACACAAGCTGAGTTCCGCGGATTGGAGACGAGGCATTAAATGCCCGAGCATTCGCAATCAACGCGTTTTTCTTTTCGACATTTAGACGCGCATGCGTCATTATCTTTTTATTTTCGCCCTTCGAGATTATTCGTTTCAAAAACTACCAAATCGAATAGCTGAGATCTGCCGCTTTGCGGGCTGAGGAGATTGTTATCTCGGGGGCAATTAGGCGGCTCGGTAAGAGGACGGGAGAGGCACTCCTGCACCTGGAGCGACACTTCCTACGCCGCCGTCGGAATTCAATTAATAAATTCTTCGATTCAATTACGGTTCTGAAATATTTTTTTTACGGCGCCCAAGAAAAAATGTCTTTCGCTTCACGCGAGATCGGTTTCATTTCGGTTCGAATAATCGCAACCCGAAACAATGGAAACTGGCCAAGTGGCGACTAAAAGTGGAGTGTTCTCGAGCACCGACAGCAATCTTTCTCAGCGAACGGAATCCGAGCTACCTAAGACTACGGGGTTTCCGTTCGGCGATTTAATTTTTACCCAATCTCAAATCCATTAGATGTTACCGAATACAAAAATAGAATGGACTGGATTATCGTGTCCGTATAATAAATCTGAGGATATTTTTAAAGAATTGTTAAAGCTAATTGATCTTTAAAAAAGCAAACTCTAGGATCCTGAACACAATCTCATACTTCCCAGAAGGTATGTGGTTCGCGACGGTGTATAATGCTCGCGATATTCTATATCGGGTTAAGATTAAGAGAAAACACGAAAATAGGACGATGTGCGACAAAGTTATTATGAAGATAAATCAACGTGCCGACTCAGCCTAGGAATCTAATCGTTTTATTTTTTTATAATCAGATTATTATCGTGCAATTAGTTCGCGGCGGTAGAGAAACGTCGAGGAGGCGCACGCCTTGGACGCCTTAAAATTTATTTTCCATTTTTCGGCTCTCGAGATAGACCCAAGTGAAGGGGCACTACCCCACTTGAGCGAGCACCAAGTGCCGAGTGCGCCGGGACGAAGCGCCAGCCCAGGATGCTTTAATCGTGTACATATGTAAATTAAGTGCGAGGGGGCCAATGCGCCCGGCCCCGTATTTCAGGCTGGTAATTACCGAACGGCGGCGGTGTGACCCACAGGTTGAGAAGGGGTCGACACTTCAAGGGGCAAACCGACTCAAATTGGGGGGGGGGTTATGAGTGCATGCTAATTTTCAGCGTGTTTTTTCTTCACCCAAATGAAATCGTCAGTAGGAAAAGTTATTATGGAAGGAATTCTTTAAACTGTGACACTAGATTATTGATATATTTAGACATTATTTTGATAAAAATAGTCGGAATGGACATCCACGGGGTATCGTCTACGACTTGTTGGAGCTCTATTAATCGGTCGTGTAAAGTTGGAAGGTGAAAATTTCCACTACAGTCGTTGTACCGGCTAATCTGCCTTTGTGATCTTGAAGTTCTTACATTTGCAGAAAGACTGTAACCTCATGAAGCATTAGTGAATCTTCTCTGCCCCCTATAAAGTCGAGATTTCTTACAAAGTGTGTAAGTATTAGATGCTCTGAAGACAAACATGCATACATTCTTTGTTTCTTTACTTTTCATTCCCAAGATAATTTAGGACTATGGAACTGTGAGAGTTAATGATTAATAGACCCTGCCTTTTCTGGGTAAATAATTAGGTTAGGCCTAGGCTAAGCGCAAATCGCGTTTCTAACAAAACGTTAAATTTTTGCTGTGATTATCTAGTTCAAATTAATACAGACATCAATGACATTCTATTATACAATCCGACGGAGGATTACGATGTCCATTCGGTGTATTCAGTTTACCGCAGTACGTGACCTAATGAAGTTAGATGGGAAACAAGACTGCCTTCTCTGACCGAGGGTTGTATGCGGACAACGGTGCTCGCACACGCAACGTGTCGGGTTGCGGGCACGGCCAAAAAAGCCGCCCCCCCGGCCACCAAAAAAAAAGGTAAGCGGTATTAAGAGGAGGAGCCACAGTTGGGCGGATATTGGGGCCCGGGGACCCTAGGCGGGGAGTGGTGGTGCTAGGGGTTCTGTGAAAACGTCATTTAGCTCTCTCAATCAATTTGTAAACAATAGAATGCATTACATTTGTATCTCTGGGGAGGGTGTCGGCGGGGATGGCGCGGGCGAGGGTGGGGGCGGGGCGGGGCGGCGGTAGCTATTAACAGGATTCCAGTGTACTGGTTTGCATAATGCTGTTGTGACCGTGCGCCCGTGTGTGTGTGTGTATTTATAATGGGACCAATGCGGTCTAGCTTTGGTGAGCAGGGTCGATAGGGGGGGTGGGCGGGGGAGGACCACAGGCATACCAAAACGCACACACGCGCACGCACACACACACACACGCGAGCGACACAATAACGGAGAGTGAGAGGGAACGATCCCGGGGCGTATACTGGGAGTGAAAGAGACCCGGGAGAGAGGGAGAGAGAGAGAGAGAGGGGGAGGGAGAAAACAGAATGTCATATGCAACAACACTCTCGCCCCAAAACTCTCACCGAGTTTTGCCTCTCCCCTCCCCACTCTCTCTCTCTCTCTCTCTCTCTCTCTCTCTCTCTCTCTCTCTCTCTCTCTCTCTCTCTCTCTCTCTCCCTCTCCAGAGTGTCTTTCGTTCTCTCGTTTTCTCTATCCCGCTCTCCTCGCTTTTCAATTCCGATTTCCACAATCTCGGGCACGTTAACCCCATTTTCTCTCCCCCTTCCTCTGTTACTCGTGTTTAGTCTGGCGTCTCTCTCGTGACCGAAAAAATGTCACGGAGGGCGCTGCGAGGGGGACGAAAATCAAAAATTGTGCCGGATGAGCGTGTCGTCCTCCATAATGTTGTTTTTATAATTGCGGCAGGTAAAATACAGGAGTGAAAATTATCTCGGGTGATGAATTCGATATGAAAACATTATTTATTATTCGAAACTTTATTAGGATCGTAATGTCCAAAATGCGATGTTGTTTCACTACAACGTCAAACTACAACTATAGACAAACAAGTTGCTAAGATTACTTGCACTTTTTCAGGTCCCGTAGATGCTACCCAGGCCGTTTCCGAACTGACTGTTATTAAGTGGGAGTTTGAAATCCCTTGTGTCAAATGGTCATACCCCGGGGCCACTGATTGATCCGCGACGTCTGTATGGAGACGGGCGATCCCCCAGCTAATCGGCTTATTCCGGTGTTTGGGCGTCGCCTAATCCCCCGGCTCCCCTGCTCCAGCCGTCACCGTCCGGCGGGCCTCCTTTCTCCTCTTTTTCACGTGGATGCCTAAAAGGTTGCGTAAGCCCGCGCTTACGTCTTGTCCCCCCCGAAGAATGCCGGCCTCGGCTGGACAAATGGGGACATCTTCGTCGGGTCGCTTTGTCCGAGAAATGCTGAACGACGTCAACTCACTCCTGAAACATCCGTGTATATATTTCTACAATAAATCTATTAAGGGCATCGCTGCAAAACCTTGTTGTACGGTTGATAAATATCGATCGAGGGCTAATAATTAATTCATTAACTTTTACTCTTTTTCCTCGTTCTTACATCTATTCGGGATTGCTAGTTAAATTAAAAGTATTAGCGCAAACTTATTCCCTTATCAGAACAAATTTGTCATCTGGGAGGTGTATGGGCAACGGTTTCTGGCCGCGGCCATTTCAGTAGTGAAATGAAATATTTCAGCCGCTCTTAATATCAAAAAGTATGCCTCGTCTGACTTAAAAATGTAACTGGGGCCGATGAGTTGAAACGGTTCGATTGTAATACAAGTGTACAGTGACTGTGTAGGAGCTTTGTTTCAACCAAGAAATATGTTTTCACTCTTAACAATTTTCTCGGCGCGGCCCCTCGAAGGCGGTAAAAAAGTCACGGGAGTGGATATTATTAGAAAAACGAATGAAATAAAACGACTCGTGGAAACAACTCGTCATCGGCAGGCTATTATATGGTGCTCGCCATAAGCCCGAGCCGACGGGGGGGGGGGTTCGTAATAGTGCCGGAGTGGTAATGGTAGCCGGGAGCGGACAGTATCCCGGATCCATCCCGACAACACAGCGTCATAAACATCGCGGGAGCCTTCCACTAATGTGGATGTTGGGACTGGTGTCGGGGCGGCGCTCCCGCTGCGGTGGTACAGGGACAAAAAAATTCCGTCCATTACCTCCGGCGGGGGGCGGGTGGGATCCTCCTATTTGTTTTCTCTTTTTTCACGTCTCTCGGGCCCAGCCCCCGGGACGTTACGAGTCAATCTCCAGCCGCCAGAGGATAATTGTGACCCGGCGTTCGATTCTCTTCCCCATTACTCATAATGCAGGGAGTAATGTCTTAACGGGGGTCGAGTTACATTTCTTAAACCGTCAACCTTTAGTAGGCATTCAAGTCACATTCTTGCCATTCGGGCTTCCTGCCCAACAAAATATCGAGATCGCGAGCGTCAATATTTCACGAGTCCTACGGACGTCCATTCTGCCTTCGTGGGACAACATCAAATATTAATTTTGAACACCTGTTTATGTGATATCATAAGAAGTTTAATAGTCAAATTTATCATTCATAAATGTCAAATTAAGGGATTTTTTCCGGGTCTCTTAGTGTTTGGATTTTCATCACCAGCCCATTCAAAACACTGGTGTTAATAAAAACAATATACCACTAAGATAGCAGTAGTTATACGTGCAGGTGTTGTAAATGTCACTGTACCGATAACGCTGAGTGGGATAGAAATGGGTCTAGCTAGAGTTATAATTATTATTACGGGATTGTTGAAATCGGATGGACGTTACAGCGGATTTTCTTTTCGGAGATACAAGATTCGGTCCTGTGCCGCTTCCCGGCCGGGAATAAATCCCGTGGGGATAAGTGAGAGGCGTGCCGGGCCGGTATTCGGAGAGGGCCCTAAAACGGGCCGCAGGCTTGGAAGAGGAGAGGCCGAGGTAGCGAGCGGATGACCGCCCCTGTTTGTGCCGGCAATCAACATTCCGCCGCTTGTCCCTTCCCTTTCCCCCCGCCGGACATATTTTTCGCCTCTCGGGGTGTGAAATTATTTTTCGGAGCCAGTTCTAGAGTGGCTGTATGAGGGGTAGCGGCGAGGAGCGGGTGGAGGAGGGGACCCGGTATTACGCTAATAATGTTTGTCCGGGCCGACCGAGCTAAACCCCCCCCTCCGACCGCCCATTACCGGGAGCGAGTTTTCGGTAAACATAAATTTCGAAAGTTATTTCTTTCGACCGCTACGGTCGATTCGAGTCGAGTGTTTGACCGGCCGAGAGCCGAGTTTCGAAAGCCGGAGGAATTATCTTTCGGTTCGTAGCCGACTGTTCGGCTGCGTTGAACCGTTCTCGACAGATTTTTGCGGGCGTTATTAAAAATGATTGCCCCCTTTCCTCGATGCTAATAAACTCTAACCTCGGGCATTCCTTTATGGAACGTTTTCCCCTGTACGCACGCCAATAGTTTTGCTGACACTAACTTTTATTGCGTAGGACGACTCCCGCCGGGGACTCCAGACGCTAGTATTATATATGGACTTAACGACCACACCGCCCTAACTCACCGTCCATTAAACGGCACCCTACGTACGGAACAATTTCAAGTAATATTAAACAAAGCCCCTCAGGCTTTAACAGTAGACATCTCGAGGTTAAGGCGAGCATCTCAACTGCGAAATGGTGTTAGGAATACTTGCTGAGATGACACTGCGAAGACAGGATTTGGAGAGGCAGATTGAATATCACATACCCATAACTATAATATATAGCCAACAGTTTGCATGATAAAGTCGTCAAACATGTTTCTTCCAATTTCCAAGAGTTCCTCCATTTAGCTTTGGTGCTTTCTTCCGTATTCTTTAGTGCACCCAAAGTGTTAGTAAAACCTTTTTTGTCCAGTACATAACGCGAGTTCAAAGGAGGACATAAACTGCCCCACATGCCACATGGTTAAATTGTGTTTGAAAACGAATTTATTTTAAGGTGTTAATGCCACACGATTTTAAGACAGACTACGGGGCAGTATGTGGCATTTAAAAATTGCTTCCAGCCGTGATAGAACAATTCCCCCCCACGCTCCGCCAATTTTTTTCCGGAATTTAATACCGGAACCTTGTGAACATAAATTAAAAAGGGAGCCTTACTTGGCCCGCCGAGTACAAAGTTGTTTATACTTTGTCCCGTGTACCGGACACGTCGTTCCCTGAACAACTTTCAAGTCCCCCTAGTGGAGGGGAGGACTCCCCCGTCCACCCCCCCCAACTATAAATCCACTTAAGAGGCATCTTCCAATCTTCATATACGTCTATATTAACGAAATTCCGAGCGTTCTCCAAATTTTCTCCGGGGGACTTCAATAAACTTTTCTTTATTTAAAATATTTCAGAATTTAGGTTAGCCTGAATAACTACTCTACTGTATAGAACATCGTCGTCCCGCTCATATTGGAACATATTCAACGGTGGGCGATATCCCTTAGCACAAAAACTTTTGTATCCCTACAACATATTTAGCCGTTATTTTCGTCGGAATATTACGCGCAATTGAAAAAAAATTGCCTTCTCCCGAATAATCCTACATTTGTCAATATCCAAATTTATATTGTACCGTATAATCATTTTGATCGGGTAATACATCTCCCCTCTGGGCCCTAATATAACAATTATTTTTTAATTATTCACCGCCTAAGACTATTCCACGCTTCCAGCGGCCGTCGAATAAATGATTTATGCCGAGACCCTCCACTCCCGCCCTCCACTAACCTCCAGTCGCTCTACCTTCCACCCAGGTATTAGTGATTCCACGGCCTGTTAGTCCTCTCTACCTCTAGACCTCGCCCTCCCACCGAGGGCAAATTTCAACGCTTAATTTCACATTCGAATTAAAATCAATCAACGATTTCGAACCGAAGTGCGGACAATGGTTGTCCCGGGGAGGGGCGGCGGCGAAGGGGGGTATACAATGGGTCCGTGGGAGCTCGGCCCGCCTAGAAATGGTTTGTCGGTGGGGAGGTGGGCGAGGGGGGCGGTGGAGGCGGCTATGAATATTCAGGTTAAACACCGGACCGATAGATTAATATTTATAGGCGGGAAGTAGCCGAGGCGCGGAAGGGAAGGGCGGTGATGATGGCTGGGGGGGCAGCGACCAGCCAAACGACAAACCTATCAATATTAATATTGTTGGAGGGAGCATGCCGTTGCACCATCCCCCCTTTCTCCCCTCCCCCCTTTCCCTCTCCGTATCACCCCACCGACCGTATTTGTCCCGCAGGGGATTTTCCCCAGATTATGTTTGCCGCCTGAAGAACACAAAAATTTCCCAATGTTATTTCGCCCGACAATGTGGCGGTGTGGCCGGCAGGCGTTTCTATCCCACGAAACAACGGTAATATATCGAGTTTATAAATAAGAACGACCGGTTTTTGCCCACAGTAGATTTCGGCCCAATCGGCGAGCGGTGTGATGGTAGTTCAACGCGACAAGAACGAGCCAAACAGGTATCTTAAATATTTGAGAGAGTTCGGGAAGTTATTATCGCCTCCGCCCTAAGGCCGGCACTCTAATTTCGATAATAATTACAGGGGGTAAAACATCAACCCCGTCGCTCATACTTTACAAGTTGGTTCGATTTCCAAACGTTCGAAAGAAAAAGTGATATAAAATAAAATGGAAATGTAGTGCTAGTCATAATTATAGAAAATAAAAATAGGAATACCGTACAAGTGACAGTGGCCGTGCAGTGAGGATGCCCGAAAGCATCCAAAGTGCCAACAGTGACTAACACCGCTACTGAAGATGGCGAACAGCCGAAACCGGTCTAGCAAAAGACCAAACCAGTTAGAGGAGACAGAAACACCACAAACCTACGGTATTCCAACCCCTCGCAGACCACAAAGCAGGTATGTTAAACTAATTAAAAGTAGAAATAGTTCCTAATTATATTTCATGCCTTTCACTGATCTGAAATATGAAAACTTAAATACCTCAATGGACCTGATCAGACCTTACTTGGTAATTATTTCATTGTGGTACTAAAGGAATGCTAGTGATCTAAGCGGGCAATGGAAACAAGCCTTGACCGAAAAATCGAGATTTTACGGTTTTAGGAACCTTTACCGATTCGCATCCTCATAAACAGAATATAATACAAGACCGTGTAGTGTTTATTGTCGTATAGCTTTCTACCAGAAGCGGAATTTTCCGGTCTTTTCATTTCTTTCAGAAAGCTCCCCACCCTCGGCCGTCGCACTGGGGCGCGTAAGGTCAAAGTAACGCAATAGGCATCGAATCGAACGATGTCATATTTCATGGGCCCTCCCTTTCTGCCGCCTCCCGCCCCCCCACAGCCGTTTCTTAGTTTCGTCTAATTACATTTCGGGTTTCCTCGGCCGATATTTTACCCCCGGAGACACAAACCTCGGCTCTCGAAGTCGGCGAAACAACAGATGGGGGTGACGCCACATAATTCTCCCTCAGGGAGCCGGTGGCCCCAGAAGGCTGGCAGAGTTGGGGGGGGGGCGGTGTCGACTCCTGAGTTTTTGCCTCTGCCATAAACCGGACCCGGTCCCGCAGCCCCCTAGGCCCCTCCCGAACCTGCAAACAGGGTTATCACAGCCGTTATTAATGTCCCCCCCCCCTCATCCTTACGGTTCAGGTACCGTAGGTGAGGAGGGACCTCGGGGAGGTACCGTTGCTCGGGTACGCTCATAAACTGAAAAAGCGGGCTTGGGGCGAGACCGATCAACTGCGTTGCCGCCCGGTTAAAACGCTTTATTAACTATCACTCAATGGAAACTTTATACTCAGTTAAAGTATACTTTATTTCGTAGACCTCACGATCTGAGCTCAACTAGCGTACAGTTGTATACACTGACAATACTGACGGGGCATATTGTGTTCGTCCAAACGATAACGTCACTTACTTTATTTGTTAACGCTAAAAATGAACTCTTTTGAACCGGGGGAAACAAATTAAACAGAATGTGAACAAATAATGAAAAACAAATCGAACAACGCAAAATCCCTAGGAAGATCATAAATCCAACTTTCCACATTCGCCAACTCGGTCTATAACGCCAGGAACTTTCCATTGTCCTACTTTGTATTGCCGTTTACAGTTATGAACATTTCCATTCTAATACCGTACCCCGTCTTAATCCCCACTATACCTGGTTGTATCTCCGGCACACCGGCTATATTATCTTTCGTATGAACAGCTTAAAAACAGGTAATAAATAAAAATTTGCAGTATTCTCCCTAGTACAGTGTGCACTTGGGTAGGATCAATACAGAACGTTATCTAACTGTTATTCCAAAACGCTGATATCATCGGCGGAAACGAATAAGGCGCAGTAGCCGAGTGGTCGGCATTAAGTTAATTGTCTCGGCCACTCGTAAGATAAATTAATATCTCTCGACAATTACAATCGATTCGTAATAGCGGCTGTTCCAGACGAAACTTGTCGATAACAGGGCATTGTACAGTGTGTAATTCAATTTCGGGTTTGGGGGCACTCGACATTTTTTCAAATTCATTCCCCTTCAAGATTTTTTTTTGTGAATTATAATCACAAAAATTACGGTAGAACAAAGTGTGGTGCAAGAATACTACTTGAAAAACATATATCGTGTATCTTGAGTACCTTATCCGGTTATGTCATACGAATGGTAGTGAGTCAATTCGTCGAAATTACAACTGTGGGTAATTTCATAATCATCGTATATTTCACGAAACGCCGGGGAGGAAAACCCCGGCAACAAGTTGATGCACGCAAAGAAATTAATCTAAAATAATTCGGCTAAACATTGCGGGAAATAAATATCTAGAACTATTTCCAAACACAGCGTCGAACACACAACATATCGAAAATAGTCAATTTCCGAAAACCCTCGGAAATTCGTGATAGACTCTACAATAAACCGTCCGGGTTAAAAATTGTGGTACAACAGAGAATTATTATTTGGGAAGGGTTAATGAAAGCTCGCGACAGCGTTTTGTAGAGCTCGTCCTGCACTGTCCCCGGAAACGGGGCAGGGGGGCCAATATTGCCGGCTGGGGCACACCAGTTATCGGCATTTGCCAACGTTCGGTCGGGGAGAATTTTACCGCGCCCAACCCACCCAATTTGTGTACGGGTCAGGGGGCACAAAACTAATAAAACAAAAAAAAAGGAGAAAGAGAATGAGAGTAAAGAGAGCGGACGAAAAAACAACGGCCGAACCCACTAAACCGCCCCCTGAGGGGGCTCACTGTTCCGCTGAAAACGCTTATTGCTAACTAGATATTGCATCGCGGAGCATAGCAATATTCGCGGGGCCCGGGTCCCTTTGTCCAATTTAAACAAAATTATAAAGTGGGATTGGACCTGTGGACGCGGCTGGGGGGGGGAGCCAAATTGGGAAAAAAAATATCGGGGCGACCGAACTGGCGGCCCCCCTCCAACCAAATACACGAGTATTATTAATTCCTACCCGCCCGTCCCCGAATCGATGATTATTGGTGGCGGTAATTAAAATGCTAAAAGGGCCGACTGGCTTCGTCAGCGGCGACTGTGCCGGTATTGCTTTTTATCAATATCGGAAACTTTCTGATTTTTCCGCTCTCATTTAATGTCATCCGAACCGGTAAAAATATTTATTTCATTTTTTACTTTTCGGCCGAGCTCCAACCTCTAGTTTTTTTTTTAACTCGATCATGTTTCGAGGTCAGATATGAAATAATAATTTAAGGAAATTAAAGGGCCGCGACAGTATTTTCTTTTATTTGAGAGTCGGCCATCGCGTTCTTTTACGCGTTTCTATCCGTCACGAGTCCTACTTTTGAAGACGCGGCGAAGACAGAATTATATGATCGGTACAACTATCAGCATCATAATGGGTAAACTAAGAAGACAACAGATAGTTAAATGTTCAAATCGATCGCAATTCCATCCCACTGAAATTTCACTACTGCGTTTCAAATGAAATTTAATTTCGACGGGGGCCGATTTCGTTCGGGGAAATGTCGGAAGTGGGGCGGAAAAGTAGAGCCGGTAGCGTAGAACTATCCTTTGGGTCGACGAAGCGCGCGAGCAAACATTTGCACTAGCGGCTTAGATAAACCTGTCGACGGTGCCGCAGATAAACATTTCAACCGGCCCCCACCGTAAACACCACAAGCAGTGCTGCCGTTAAAAAGCGAAAAATATTGCTAATCCAATCGCGCGCGTAAATTAGATGGGGGGGAGGAGGCAAAATACAGTAAACCCCATTTTGTCGATAGAATGAAATACCGGCCGAAAAAGAGAATTGAAAAGAAATATTGAATTACTAAAATTAAATTCGAAAGTCTTCCTTCGAATACTTCAGCGTCGGGTAAATCGGAGGTTAATATGAAAATTCTACGTTTAATTTAAAATTTTTCAAAAAGAATTATTGAACATTTTTCGGACTAAATGGGTTTTGTATTATAATTTTAATGAACAATTTCAGGAACATCGGGAGTCATCAACCGTTTAATCTGCAACACTAAATGTCATTCAATTAGGGATTCAAATATCCTGGTTAAGAGCACCGCTTAAAATTTTACGAAAGCGAAGACAGGAAATATTTTCTTAACATTTTATATGTTTTATTTAAGTAATTCGATTGAACTTTCTCGAGCATTGCATTGACCCGGTTGAAAAATATTCGCCATAGAGAAATGCACTATGGTACATCGATTTTGCTGCCTTCGGTTGAGTCAGCGGCTTCTTCTGCGCGGGACGCTTCGCGGGTTTGGCCGAATGGGGCCTCATTGAGAAGGAGCGTCCGCGTACCCAATTACGGTTGACAGTAACGAGCGGTCTATGTACAGCGGCGGGTTGTGAAATTATAGCCACGATCGGCTGGGTCCGGGGGTCCCATCTCGGACGGGAGGTCCCGGCTCCGGCTAAATGGTACGGGCCCCGGCCGTGGCGGACGACGCGGTGCTGGGAGCAGGAGGAGGGGGAGGAGGAGGAAGAGAAGGAGGAGGAGAAGGAGGATGAGGATCGTGATTGGCCGAGTCACGCAGTAGGACCCCTCCGCCGGGGCCTCACGAAGCCGTCCAAGAGATTCTTCCGAAAGAAATAAACCTACGGACCGATATATATGCAAACGACGGCCGGAGAAAGTGCCCCCCGGATTGACAAATAGAATACAAAGACTTCGTCAATAAATTGAATAACACATTCTCGCTGACTACACCTTGCGGTAGACCGGTTTGGGTTTCGCGCTATCCGAAGTCAATGTCTTCTAACTGCACAAACACCGAGTGCCTCGTTCGCCTACTGACGGTGGCGAGAAAACGAAACCGGTTGATAATCATGTTGGATGCACAGGGCAAATTGAATATCAATTTGCACAACCGCGAAGACTTGACACAGTTAATACTTTAAATGACCTTTATATATAATAGTTGTTAAGTATAAACAGCAAGACCTTTACAAAAACAATAGTACATTATGTTAAGCTATTATATTGATGCAAGATAAATGTCAATACAAATTATATTCATTAACTCCGTTCTCCTTGGAGTCGGTTTTCGTCATTTAATTTATTATTAGCATTATATTATTACATTCTAAACTCTACAATCTCTCTCGCTTATTTATAATAAAACGCAATTTCGCAGAGGGCCTGCCTCCCTATTCATCTCTTAGTGTGTAATTGACCCATTTATTACGGGGGAGGGAAATCGCGGAAGGGACGATCTTACTTGGTGGCCGAATCTCGTTTCTGTTATCCACAACTGGGCGAGGAGACAAGGTGATTAAATTTACGGGTCGCTGTTAGTTGGGGGGCGGTGAGGTAGTTGAAACGCGTTCAAACTTATTGGACAGGGTTGAAGTAGACTAGTTGAGACTTAATGAAGGTGTATTATATTCCAGGGCTATCACGGACGGTAATTAGTTTAACAACTTGTTTCAAGAACTCGGCAATGTCGGCGGATCGGATTTCGCGGCCCACTTGACACACTTGGTAGGTCGACCGGTATTTAGCGGCGGTTTTTAATATATCTACTTTTTAAAGATTAGACGTGTACATATTTTTTCTTTTTATTTCTTCTGTCCGGTCTACGGACGTGATCGGTGACACTTAATCGGCCGCGATATTGTGTTACGCAGTTTTATTTTTTGTTTCGAAACGTACGACTGTTGTATGGATCTTTTAAATTTTTTTATCCCGCGCCCGGAGGATATTCAATTACAATTTGTTGGTCGACGAAGGGCGCTCACGACTAAACACATGACTGCAATTCACTGTTGACAAAAACAGTACGGTTATATAAGAAAATTCATATTTCTTATGAACAATAAAACATTATATCAATCAAAAACTTTTAATCTCCTGATATTAGTGACAATTTGTTAATAATGTCGATAATAAATTCAATTTATAGTAAAATATAATGGAAATGTGTGTAAAAGACTTGTGTGAAATTTAATTAATTCGAGCGCCAATAACGTTTCATGATATTTAAATATCTCGAGGTATATGAACGTTAACCCGTCTGCTAATTTTTGTATTCTATCTGAGGGATTTTCTGTGGCCTTTTATTGGGAAAATTCAAATTAAACGAAAGTTAAATTGAAGGAATGTTGTTTTCTCGGGGAACGTACTGACTCGCAGCTGATTTCGTTTTCATATACGCGATATTTTTTGGTATATTCTCAACACACGTGTAGTTGCACTATCTATTATTGTATATTCTACTTTTTGCGGAATATTATTGTAAATAGCTCATCCTACGTGATCATCCTACTTCTCTCACGCCTATGTGTATATAAACACGAGATGCCTCAATTGCGTAGTAGAGAATGGTTATTCCGAATTGGACGTGTCACGAAGCCGTATCGTGTTTTAATAAAAATAATCGTCTATCGCGATAGCCCGCGCTATAAATTAAATCTTACTTCACCGGGATCAAAGGTGGATACGGCCGTTGCCAAGGTCAAAACTAACGCCTCAGCGGCCCCTGGCAGCAGTAATAACAGGACACACACACACTTCAAAGAAGACTCGTACCCTTTTATTCTTTTTTCAGAACCGGCATTCAGGGATACACGTGTGCAAAAAAGAAGTAAAGGAGGAGTCACTCTTTCTATAAGCGGAATCATAATTATAATGTCAATTAGGGCAATTCAAAAGGGACCGGGGAGTCATCGGCTATTGGCACACGTCCATTATGGGCAAGAAGGCTCTCCTTTCTTCGGGGCCGCTATCTGACCGCCACCATCTCCTCCAGAGGACTACAACCGCACGACCTTCTTCCAATAATGGGACACCCGTCCGTCCGCATTACGCACTCCTCCTCGTATTCTTCTCCCGAATATCCGATGAAGAATTACGGGAAAGATCTGGAAATGAAATACGGAACCTGAAAGTATACAGGGAATAGGGTGACTTACTCAGAATGGAGAAGAAAACGTCCCAAAACAAGAACAATCGAAGGTGAGTGAGAAAATGATCGATTAAACAGATCCTATTAATACAATTTTGTATGAAGGGAAGCGCCTTTAAAATCGTTATAGAGCATTCGGAAAATTATCCTTTCCTCTTGTTTCGGTGTAGGCCATTTAAAACTAATCGTACTACTGTTGAGTTTCGTCACGACAGGTGTGTGGTGTCCCCTTTAGTACGCTCAGGTGCGGGACCGGTTTCACGCTGGTTTTCAGCGAGCGAAGCGTCCACATTAGCTGACTGGAGGCGCTGCCTACCAATTATTTAGGAACACTTCCGCTATGTAATATCCCACCGGAAACCGCGAGGATGGCGTTCGTCCCGAGAACGTTGAAATTCCCGAAGTGAATAAACGAAGTCAGCCTATCGATGCTTGCAGACATCGCCCAATCGCATTTCTTCATTACAAATTCGTAACACGAGGTCTTCGGGTTGGCGCCCCTATCACCGGCGATTTCGGAATTCCCCTCCAATTATCCCCGTCCCAGAAAACCCACATTTATGCAGGGACTTTCAGGTGGTAAGCATCGTTCACGGCCCAACTGCTTTGACGGGGATGGGACGAAAACAGGTGAAAAACTCAAACGCGTCAACTTTCACCGCGCCTAAAAATCTGATCGGACAAGGGATTGTTCAGTTTGTCCCTTCCCTCGTCGAACTATTCCCCCACGTACTGGGAGGGGTTCGTCCGAGATATAACCGCTGGGTTATAAGGCCGAAAACCCGATGTCGTCGCGTTGTCGTATGCCCGATGCATTATTCAGGATATCGGTTATTCGTGCCGAATAGAGTTGGCCGCCCTTCTTTTTCAGGGTCTGGGAACACTGCCGATTCCTCTCGGATTCAAAACGTTCTCTGGAGGAAGAACCGCTCTCCGGGACAGATTAAATTCGACCCGAGGTAAATGTCGACGCCGGCAGCGGTGGCCGTCAGGAGACGTCCCATAATTCCCTCCTCCCAGCGGCTCTTATTAAATACAGGAATGAAACTATTTTGCCGCAATCCATTTTTCAGGCCCGCGACCTTTGCCGTAATTGATACGCGCGTCTTACCTCCTCCGACCGTAACTCACGGTCCGGATTAATCGCGCGCACGGTCGTTTGTGTAGTTTTATTATCGGACAATGTTATAAGCGATGTTTTAGCGATATAAAGAGACGACCGGGAGAATGGAAAGGGAGTAAAAACAAATACGGGGGGACCGCGTAGAGCGGTTGGGCCCCGCTTGACTAATGCCCCCCTATAAGGTCGGGGCCTCCGGGAACCGGTTCCCGAAGACAAGCCTGAATGTATGTATAATATATATATATATATATATATATATATATATATATATATATATATATATATATGTATTCGTGTTCGACTAATGCCTTGGGAGCCCCTCCCTCCCCGATAGCGGAGATACATGTGTCGCTGCCCCGGCCCGCACGGTACATCCAGCCGTGTTCTTCAATTATGGAACACTCGGCACGGTGGAATATCCTCCTAGGGGACCCGGGTCACTGTCCCACCGCTGTCACCGCATTGCGGCCTCAATACCATCCAATTGTATTCCGACCTCGCGAATTAACGCTCGCTTCAGAGAGGTTCGTTTTTCGAAATGGGCGCCCATTCTCCCAGCGTGGTAGTGGGCAAAGTAACGATCGGGTAACTGTGAAATACATTACATGCGAATGAAACTGTTTATGAAATATGAAGAGTTAAGTCGATGTTCCGATATTTACGCCCATTATTTTTGAGCTCTTGAGAATGCCTAGGAGTGTTTTTTGATTATTTTTTTTGGTGGGCTGGGGGGGGGGTCGATAATAAAACAAAAGTAAGCCCAACGCCGAGACAATGGGATAACAGGGCTTTGAATGTGGCTCGGCCTCTCCCAGGCCACTCGTATTCTATTGAACCGACACCTTGAAGGCCCGACGCAATCTGAGATAATGGCCTTTCAAATAATTGCACCTCTCTGCATTCTTATTCCGCGGCGGCGGTGACGTCACCCGAGCCGCGACGCCCGGCTTTCTTTGGCAAAACCGTTTAGAACTAAACGGGCGGCGAATCGAGTATGCATTGCGAGGGTTTTTCGAACGCCAGGAATAGAAATTTGACGCTCGCCCAAAGAATACAAAATACTAGTGCTAGACACAACCGGAATATATCGTACTGTCGAAGAATTAAGACGGAGAGAGAATAATATCGAGGAAATTTGAATACCCTCCATTCTACCACAAACAACTCTATTAAATCGAGTACGGCTCTTGGAAAACTATCAGATATATTAGCCATAACAAAATACGGTATTCAAGCCTCAAGCGGTCTGGAATTGTTAAGAATCTCTGCACTGTTGCAATCGCCTCAAGAGATATTAAAGCAAAAAGATTTATTAAAATAATACAGCTATTAGGTCCGTAATAAACATAATATATATTTCCGCTCCCAATGACATGACCGCATTTGGATACAATTTTGTCTATGAAACCAGTTTCATGCTAACGTCCAATAAACCCAAACGTTTAGTAACGACAGTAACAGCAACCATTATTTTTAGTAAGAAAATGTTTCAAGCTATTCGTCCGACCATTTGGTTTCCTCGTTTTATCACCACTGCAACATTTGAATTAGATAAATTCATTATTAAAGTAATGATAATTCTATCTCCATGCATGAACTCTCATGCCACTCTCAATTTTATCTCCGTTCATTAAACTAAATATTAATATTATGCCCCACAAATTTGTTACTTCGTATAATACGGAAGAAGATAAGCTGAAATTTTTTCGATTCGAATGGAAATTTTCCAATTCTGTAGCGCTTCATTAATCAGACCGTTGCCCGTTTAGTCGGACGATAAAATTAGATTCAATTAGATTTAATTTACTCAATATTTGAGCACATATACAAATACACATGTCTATTTGTACATGTACACCTGAGCGATGACGCTCGTGTAGTATTAACGGAAGTTCAATATTAAGTAAATAAAACTCACGACAGTATGTGTGTGTGTGTGTGTGCGAAGTTTCGATAAAAATAATTAAGCCAGAACATATCTGTCTGGAGTAGCGCTCTACCGGTCTATTTCCAGACAGTAACGAATGTGTCCGCCGGCGATAACCGGAATGCGTTTTTTCGGTCGGAAATGAATTCCGAAGATGAAAATTTCAGATTAGGAGAGAGAGAGAGAGAGAGAGAGAGAGAGGCGAGTGTCTGAAAAATGCGACGGGGGTCGCATGTGGAAGTGGGCGATTCCCCCGGCCTAAGTACACTCCCGTGTCCTTTTCTCGTTAATGAGCCTCGTCCAAACTTGTTATCTGAGTTTTCCTCGGCATTCTGCCCCTCCTCCTCCAACCGCCCCCATCCCCCTAACACCACGGCCTTCCAAACCACGTCTTCGGGACCCGCGATTAACCGCACGCATCGAGACAGGTACCTCTAACAGCTGCGTGACTGAAACGCAGATCTGGAAATTTGACGAGGAAATTTACAAGTGACTCTGGAATAGATCGGACTTGAGTGCTGAACAATTGTTTAAGTTTTATTGTTCCAATACCGGAACCGCCTTCTTGGTGCATGTGACCGTAACGGATATACTGTAGACCCTTAAGGCGCTTTGGACTGAAGTGCCATTATCCCTCCGCTGGATGTTTCGGAAGGAAACCCGAAGGTTTATTAGTTGCATGTGATTAGTCAATATCCAGCAGGCCCCGTTTGATTAACCGCCCCCCCCCCACACCCACGGGCCGCTAATTGCCCTATAATTGAATGTGTTTTTCAGGCCCGACGACATAGAAGAGTTTCACCTTGAAGGGATTAACAATTCAGTTAATTATCGCCATTAGTGGAGGCGGATTAATCGTTTATTGTTTCTCTGTTGGAGGCTGACTGGCGAAAGATTACATTCAGCATTAATTCCGTTCCGCACCTATTGTCTATTGGCCGATCTCTGATCTGCCACCAGTTGTTTAATTGCCGTTTCATAAATCCCCATTCTCGGACGCGTAATTTCAAATAATTATTTCCTAATAATACGGAGCGTATAATTTTCGCGAGAATAAATAGAAGCCCAATGCCGATCATCAAATAGAGCTGTCGTTAGAGAAATCTCAGGATATTTGCTGTAATTCACTGAGAATAGTGTTCAGGTGGCTACAATATGTTTTTATGAAAGTTTACGTCTTAACCGGGATAATTACGGCCTGAAATTTAAATCAATCCTCCGGTCTTGTAAAAGCGGCGTTGATTTCATTTAACGCCGGTCGTTTTAACGGGATAATAACTGGGGCCGGGGGCTGAATTGTGACCGCCGGTGCCGCTATAGGGTGGTGGTTGAGAGGGCCGCGATAGGCATCAGTCATGAGGCCCTTGACTACCCTAATAAACAGGACAAACGCCTTCCATCGCGCCCCAGCCCGGCCCTGATGAATGGCGCTCAGAGCCGACAGCCGGCGGTTTAAATCCCCCGACGATTAGGCCGCACCAGTTGCCGAATTATTGTTACACGGAGAGAATTTACCACTTGGACAGCGGTGACTCGTTATTACCGGAAATTATTATTTGCGGTTCATACAAAGGCTTGGAATACCTGTTTTATGGTCCTCAAGGTTTTGGAATGCCGCAGTTTTCCCAATTTCACAGAGAGAGGTGAGACAGGATGATTAAATACCAGTGCATTTATATAATTGATTAGCTATTAATAATAATTATTCTCTGACGCCGCGATATGTACACTCCCGGAAGTGGTTATTTTCAAGGACCGGCAAGAATGAAGATATTGCCGCAATGATGAGATAAGCGAAGCAGCGATGGCTCCGTCCCTGTTCGGAGAAGACCCCCGTGTGCGCCGAGCTCCCTCCCATCCCTCGTGTGCCAGGATCAAAGTACTCGGGCGAATAAGGAATTTATCGACCCCGATCTCTTAGGGATAAAACTCTCAACAAGGAGCGATGGGATTTGTATGAAAGGGCCCTCCCCACTCTGTCAGCATCCGTCTCGAGGGAGATCCAACTGTTTTTACCAATCTGCCCTTCTCTATCTTACCTTATCCCCCCCCCCGGTTTCAGGCGAGTTTGGCTACGAATTTCGTGAGATTTTATTTCTTATTTTCCGTTCCTTTATCGGCCCTCTTTGAAGTTTCAATCGCATTACAGTTGCCAAGAGACTGGCGGGTCCAGACCAGATTTTAATTCGGGAATTGAAAAACTGTTCTCTGTAAGACCCAGAGTTTTCATCATAAACTCGGTGCGAATTTATAATATTTATGGAATAACTATAAATCCTATTTTCATTTTTCTTTTTTAATAAAAAAATATCTGTTACATTTTAATCCCAGTGTTTTTTTTTCCACCTTGCTGGGTTTCGGTCACAGTCGGTTTGGTTGAAAGTCCAATTCGACGAGAAGCTATCATTTAAAATGATAACAAATTAGGACAACTAGCAAATTAAAATGCGTTGATAAATCAAAGTGTAGGGTCGGAGAGATTCCGACGGAGTTTCTAACTTGGGAGGAAACAGATGTGCCGAGCGATAACAGGCGTCTCAGGTGATAGTCCGCCGGGTTAATTTAGCGTGGGGCCTTCGCAGCCGGGCCACGGATCATTTACTCTCGGCGGGAGAAACACCGAGTAAGAGAGGGAGAGAGGGAGAGAGAGAGAGAGAGGAGGGTCCTGGCTCCGATCCACGGGGTCCACAATCCGTAAGATAATCGTTTGGACGCGGAACGAAAAGCCTCCCATTTGTAATTCCTCGGTCCTCGTCTGGCGGTTTAACCCGGCCGCCAGGATGGCCGGCCATTAAGCACCGCCACCCCTTGTCTCCGCCCCAGTAACACCAACACTAACCTTTATTCCCTCTAATAACACACTCGGGCCGGGGCAGTCTAATATTTTTAAAATAACAATAACGCCGGTAGGAACGCCCCGGCCCCCCGATACGCTTAGTGTCCGGGGCGGAGGGAGGGGAGAAAAGAGCTGCCCTTTGTTAATTCCGGTCTTCCCCTTGCGGTTTCGGAACCGCTCGCCCCCTAACGATAATAATAACCTTTATTCCCCCCACTCCACTATGTCATCCCACCCCTCCCCTAATAACACACAAGAGTGTGAGTAACGTTGGTGAAAGAAATAACAGTAACGCTTTGTTGACAAGACTGCCGGTTTATTTCCCCGCTTTTTGCGCCCTTGAAGCAGGGGGAGGGACTCCGGATTCCGGCTTTTAACTGACCGTATTGTTCTCGATACGCCGTCGCGGAGCAGCCTAAATGTCTCGGCCAGTTTTATTATTCCACAAATTCTCCTAACGTAACGTTTTCAGAACATTTTATTTCGCCCAAAAGCCTTGCCGATCTTCTCTTACGGACAGGAGAAAGAAATATTATAACACTCTGAAAAAGCAGGATTACACCGCTTCATGTTTTACTTTATTAATCGGTCTGTTTTGCACACAGGAGAGATTTCCATTTTCTTGAAATTTCTTCTTCCCGGTTCTTCCGGCTGGGAATTGCACAATTGCAGACTCTTCCAAATTTTCTGTCGTTTCCAGGACTCTGTTCCCCGTACTGCCATGTGTCGACTGTTTCCAATTATTGCGCTTTATCGTCCTCGTTTATAGAGTAAATCATTTTTTAAACTGAATGAATTTATATCTGAGGTTTTCACCTTTAATTGCGTTGGCGTCGTCCGAACGCGAGCTAAACCGGGGCATCTATAAACACGTGCAGAAACAGCTATCGTGTCCCGATAGTTTTCGCCGTTTGAAAAGACAGATCTCGTCAACGCCTTATCCGGGCTCTGTACTCAGTTCGGTTTCAGACGTACCGCGTATAATACAGTCGATATTTGTACAGCCTCGCATTCCTGAATTAACGCGACAGTCGCCTTATTCGACGCACGCATCGATCCGAAGGTATTCCGATCGCCCGTTAAGGAAGGACGTTTTCTGCCTTTCACGATCTTTCTTGTAATTGCCGAAGCGAGTTATTCAGTCCCTTAACTGTACGCCCTGTAATAAAAGTACTCATTCGTCTGTCGTTATTCGTGAAATTAATTGGCCGACTACACGATTATTACATGTTGTAACACACAATGGGTGCTGTGTCGAAATTGGAATTCTTCTGAAAAGCTAAACCCCCAAGAAATTGAGCGCATTTCATTTTTAAGTCATTTTTACTTTTATTACATGTTGTGCATAAAGTCCACACAGTATTGCATAAATATAATCTTCAGCTGCTTTTTCTCGATATCGAAAATAAAAGGAATTCACTAAGAAGAACGAAATAGGGGAGTGCTAGTAACCTTTATATATGTTACTATTAGTGACAATTACTATTTAATAGTTGCAATTTTTATCCTGAAAAATTAAATCCACGTATTCCACGTACCGTTAATTGTGGTGTTTCTTCCATAGATATCTGGCGTGAGGTAACCGTTCTCAACTTTTCCTCTATTAATACCCGCCGCCTACCAATATCATTATATCCAAATTGCCGCAAACGCGGTGTTGAAGTTTATATTCTTTTCTCGCTATTCGCATTCCCTTGCCTCACTCAGCCCTCCCCGGTGCAATTTTATCCGCGCGTCATAAAATAGTTCGCGCCTTGCGTACCCAGTTCAGGCATCCGTGATCTTGACACGCGTTCTGTAGACTTTGCGTCAGACGCTGCGAAATAATATATCATGACGCGGCGAGACGTGAGCGAATTGAATTAGTGGCTCGGCCGTCGGACCGGAACCCTCTGAAATATCTCCCCAACCGTTTAATTCGCCCGGCCGGAATTTCACGGAGTGCAGATTGCAGCACTGCAGCGAGTCTTACATTTTCCTTCCTCCTCCTCTATTGCAAATAATTACCTGCCGGTTGCGTAGACTCGTCCGAGATCCTACCTTCTCCTGTCTGAGCCAAAGAGATATTAGATGTATCAAAAACTTTACATGATTTTAAACAAAATCCCGTGCTACACTTGTCCATTCTCGTTACTAGTTTTTAGTTCCAGGAGCGAAGAGTTAAATCATGATTTAAAACTTATTTTTGACATATTTGCCGTGCAAGTGTAAAAGCTTCGCAGGGGATCATGGTGAAAAAATGGTTCATTCATTGAATAAACCGCAATTAAACAACGGCCATTTGTATCTTTGGTTATCGGACGGACCTCGTACTAGTTTAATTACATGTTGCACGGAATCTGGTTTTAAATACGAGTGTTTATTGTCATCGCCTCTCACCCGTTTGGCCTTATGACGGACCATTCTGATAATAGTATTCCGTTAGTAAGACAGTGAGGCATTCAAGCGATGTAGCGTCCTGCACGAACATTATTCGGATGAAAAATTAATCAGACAGAGATTTTAATCCTCGATTCAGAATTGTTATTTGCCCGCGTTGTGCTAATGCCAACGAATATCCGTGGTGCTAAAATTAGGCAATATTGTATAAACAACGAGTTAAAGAGCATCACCGCCGGAAAGATGATTGTCTTGGCACCATTCAGGGCGCAAATTAGGCCGTCCTAAATTATGTAAATCGAGCGTTCATATTTGCGAGGCATCTATTCGTATTAATTCGTAAATAAAGTTATAAATATACATTATGTACGTCCTATTATTGGAAACGCGGGGATGGGCCCTCGCTGGTCGTGGGCGGCCAATAATAGCTTTTTATATTCAGAAGGCCCCGTCGTTGAACTATTAACATCAAACATTATTTATAAATCCCCGCCGTTTAAATTAGTAACGAAACTCCTGCACGGCGACCGGCCAATTTAATTCGGTTACCCCGAATAAAAAGTATCGGGCCTGAAAAGAAAGAAGAACCCACCGCAGAAGACTGCGTTTATACTGGTGATTTAAGTGGATGTTCATAAACATACATCCGTGAGCCAATATATACATATAAACTGGGGTACAAACAGACACACTCCCTGCCCCCTCCTCCCACACACGCACACGCACAGAGGGGGAGAGAAGTGGGACTGTGTGAGTGTGCCCGTACGGATGAATGCCGAACAAACATTCGGGGCGCGAGACGATTGCCAAATTGAAACGCCGCCGCCGAGGCCCGGAACCGCTGCCAAACTGTTACCCACCCCCCGGTAAGTGGGCAAACGCATAGCAAAGCCCCTTCGAGCATCCTCAAATTGCAAATAGAATACAGAAATAAAATACTGTTCAAGAGGCCGAGTTGGAACGCGGTGGGGGGGGGGGCGGAAAGGAGCGAGGAAAAAAGTTGGGAATTGGGCTCCAATATAAGGCCATAACATATCGCTTTTAGGATTTTCTCAGCTCTAATCGTTTTCTTTTTCCCAACCGCGATTAAGTCAGCGCTACAAGCCGCGGCTTCCCATTGTAAGTTGCGCACAAAATGAAATATTTTGCCGAGAAAAATCCGAGTTAGACAGTAAAACTTTTATATCTGTCAGACTAATGTATGCGTTGGATTTCTCTTAATCTAGGTCGGTTTCGGCTTCCTTTCCATTGCAGAAGCATTCCATTAACGATGAGGTTCTGAAGCCGATAACCGGCTGGATCCTTCATGGGTTGGGTAAGTATATCAGTGTAACTGTCGAGAACTAGAGCCACCTCCGATGCAATGCCTTAAATTATTTCTTTTGTCAGCTTGCGTGTGTGTATATTTATATTTTCTACAGGTATTCTCGTAAAAAAAAATAACGACTATATAAACAGATTTGTCTTTTGGACAAGCGTTTAATCGACTAATTATTTTCGAAAAATTTTAAACTAAAAATGTACCCGGTTAACTGGCGAAAAAATAAGTGGGACCCTATTTTCGTCTGCGAGTCATCCCGTTCTAACATTAGCCGGGCGCCCGGCCCCCCGCTTATTGTTTTCATTCCTTCACTCAGCTATTTTGAGGCTACTTTCAGTTTTCGTCGTCTAATATTGGACCCCAGATTGCATTTAAACAGACAAACAATCTTCAAACGAGAGATTTTCGAGCGGCGCTATTCTTATTTTATAATTATTTTTCAACTTAAACGTCAAATCATATTTGTTATTTCGTTTCGGGTTTTTTGTCATAGCCACATTAATTTTTTAGTTTAAAAATCAGTCTAACGTTCTTCCGTCTCTGATTCGGTCCGGACCTCTCATCATATTCAATAGCATTCAAATTTAGGTCCGATGAACCGACGAAAGCCGTAAATAAATTTAAGCCACAGGAAATAACTATAGCGGAAAAAAAAGTTGAAAAAGTGTTGAGAGAGAGTTTAAGTTGAGACTTCCATCGCTCTAGGTTACGCGTGAACCGTACCGAACGTTTGGAAATCCATTTACGGCCGGCCCGAGATATTATGGGGGTAATTGAAAACCGATATAGCTCCAGCCGTACTGTCCCCGGGGGGTGGGGGGGGGGCGACTTTCACTCACGACTCGCCCTCACTTTTCCGGGAGGCGGACCCACCGGAATAGCAAACGAAACTCCAATTCCGCGCCGTAACGGCTCACGCCTGGCAATTTGGATCTGGAAATTAACTTACCACGCAATACATATCTGGATGAAATACAATAAGTGGAAACGCCACTACACAGTAAGTGTAAGAAATTAATATTAATGAGAAGAAAGAAAGCTGTATTATGATATAGGCGAATAGGAAACCGAACTTGGGGAAACGATGAATAAAGTAAGAGAAATGGAATCACGAATGACAATAAAAAATATTAGACACGATTTGCAGACGCAAACTGACTCGATGTGCAGATTGGCATAGGGGTCTAGATTTTCTGGATCGAGGATTGAATTCAATTTCAGGAACTTTCAGTCTCCTATTCGGTCTTAGGCCAGAGCCGGATTTGGCTTGCCGCCATAGTCAGTAATATAGTGAGATTCGCTGTCGCTACGCTGAAGTATTCGTCATCGAAGTAAAGGTTAAGACCGGGGGCTTTGCCTGCTGAACTGGAAGGACTTGTTCGAACGGTCGCTGAAGATTTACAAAGTGAAATAAACCAACTAGATCTGAATAGTCGGTCGGTGGCCGGAGCGTTTGAAATATTCATGCTCGTCCCTCCCTCCCTCATCCTCTCCCTCCACCCTTCAACGTCCGGAATTTCTCCGTTCCGTTTTCCGATTTCCCACCGGGGCCTCTAATAAACAGCCGATTACTTCAGAATTATGAGCGATATGTAAAAAAAGAGAAACGATTTCATCTGCGGGGCGGTCTAATGAAATGCGAGCGGCTGTTTGAAATGCGCGGCGGAACCGGTTTCCGGCTCCAGTGTGGGTTTCTCGTCGGATAGAAACGATTCGGCCGGCTCTCCGCTCATAAAAACAAATAAACGCTCGGCTAATTTATTTGCGGCGATACTCGGAGCCGCGAATTTATTAATCATTTCGAAAGTACGTGGACCGAGCGGGAAAAAATTAAGTGGGACGAGAAAAAAAACATCGCTCGCTCGCTCTTTCCCGGCTCAAACTCGTGTCGATAAATAAAACGAATTCTGTATTTTCTGTTTCCGCACCTCCGTCGGACACTTGCCTTACAAGGAGAACGAAATCATACCTCGGGTAGGTCTCGGCCGTCTGCACCGAGTCACACCAATTCTTGTGGGTGGATAACGGTCCACACATAACACAGTACTAATGTTTAGTTTACACTATCCTATATAACAAGTTTACCCCGCGCTTTAGTCATTTAAATATGTAAATCTTTCTCTGACGTAATGAACAGTCGGTTTTACAGCACTGTTAAAGGGTCAGAACCAGTAGGCGGATATTGTAATTCATTTATTGGAATCATAATATCTTATTTCTTTATTTTATTTTGTCGGCCTAAATTGTCGTTCTTAGTTTTTATCTCTTTTCATCTTCAAATTCTTGTTGAATATATTCAAGATAAGAGTGATGTTTTCTTTTTAAACCAGCCAATGCTGTCCTTAATGGCAAAAGAATTAGCCTAATATATATAATATTGCGAAATTTTTCTGACAAAATATCACTGGTCTTCAGGGATACTTCAGTCAGTATCCTCCGTTGGAATCATAGTCCATTCGGTCGATGCTACAATCCTTCTATTATCTTTTTTTATTCGGCACGCCAATAAATAGGGGTTGCCGCGCGGTTTCAGATTGCAAATAGTCGTTCGAGTGCTATCTGGCCGGAAGGGCTGTCCGTAGGAGGGCGGTCTTATCGGGCCGCCACAATATGAGTGATGGAGTCGAATTCGAAAAAAAAAAGCCATCGGCGGGTGCGACCCAAAATAATAATCGGAAACGATACCCGCGCCGACCCCCATCCCGCTGATAAACCTGTAAAAAAACAAACCGCCACCGCCCCCATTATTTACTTTTAATCGATGAATGAATATTTGTTCCACTGTTTGTATTGGGCGGCCGGCAGAGTGCTAATGGGCTACTCCACCGCCCCACCCACCCCCGGTCGATGCATATGTCAAGAGTCCCCATCGGCAAATATTAATTAGCAGCCGGACCAAATATAATACGATCCGCTCTCTGTTGTCTCCACCCTAAGGATGGAGTGAAAAAACGACCGGTTCAGATTTTTAAAAATGTATAATGTGGTCGTAACATAAGTGTAATAAATCACTTTGCGTCATTCCTGTCGGTCGCCTTCCTGGAATTTTCAAAATATTTTCATTTTTTCATTTTCATGTGGGACACTTTTTATTACAACTTTTTTCCACCATAAATTCAACCTTTATTTTAATGGAGAATGAGTAATTTCTGAGATCTTTATGTAAGTTTATACAAACAATTTATTTATTACCGCTTAAATGAATTGTACTTTATTGCAATCTATTAAACAATGATACCGGATGGACTCGTCTCCTGTCGCACTAATTTCTATATAATTCATTTCTCAGCGCCCAAAGCCCCGCCGCCGGCATTAAACTGGGATTGATTTCGCGGCCCCCGGTTATTTACCGGACCGACAGAGAACAAGTTTCTTTATTGACTACGGTCATTAAGACGCGGGACCGGCAAAGAAGCAAAAACAAAATCAATTACCCAAGAGCCAAACCGAGCGGAAGAGTAAATTATGAAGAAAACCCTTCCCTCACCACCAACCACTGGGTGGGGGGCGGGGGTAATTTTCCGATAAGTGGATTCGAGCCGGGTCACTTTCTGCGGCTCTCGAAGGAAAAAAGTGGAAGGAACTAACACCCTTCCTAATGGAAGTGGCCGCCACGACTTAAGCCGATTAGGCGTTTCCGAATCTTGTCAAAGCGGAGATAATAAAAGCAAAAAAAGGGACTTGGAAACCTTTCGAACTTTAAAAATAAAACCGTAGGGAGGGAAATAAATGAAAGGAACCGGGTGGGATTGTGGTGGGGGGGGGGGCTTAGTTGTGTCGTGCCCACACGTGCGAGGGCCACACCGCGTAAACACCGGCCTTTTGCATGCGAATGGGACCGGGGCCCGTGGTAATAAGCGGCCGGCTCTGAAGTCCCGGCCAAAGTGGCTCAGTCCGCTATCGGCCTCATAATAATATTTTAAGCCGATCGTCGCTCGGACGCTCGCCCACGGACGCGCCGACAAGAGCGCCCATGTAAACGGCCGGGAAGCTACCTCTCTCACTCCCTCCCTTTCTCCCTCCATCCCTCCTCTCTCTCTCTCTCTCCCTCTTTCATGGTGCCAGCCATTTGCATCCGGACGACGGCCCGAGGTTAAGTGATAAATTTGTTGCCCGGCGTTTGTACACCCCAGGGACTTTGCGGTACCCCCCCCCCTGGTTGAGGGACTTTGCAATTTAAATACGAGCGAAAACGACTCCGGAATACGTTTCGGTACTTCGTTTCGACGATAAAAAAGGAGGATAGAACCGACTGGAAAAACCGAAGTAATTTTATTTTTTTGGTCACCGCCGACTCATCCTTTATTTATGGCAAATGTATGCGTTTGATATGGTCGTATTCTCGTCCGTCCTCTGCCAGACGGGAAAGGAGAATGTAGTAAATTCTTATGTTGGAAAATAACCGACCTAACTGACCTCTAGCGGTTGCGAACTCGGACGCGCTGTCCTAATCCTTGAAAAATGGTGCGTGACCATTTGTAGATACCTAAAGTAACATTCTACCTGAATGTGACATACCGTCATAACTTATTCCATTTAACGATTAAGGTTAATTTATATCGAATCCTATTCAAGACTGTCCTTTAGGTCGAACACCTTTCTGCCGAATCAGACGTACAACAAACCTTCTGACCCTCAGCGATTTGGAAAATCGGGTATGCCTGTCCTAATCCATGAAAGTGATGTTTGCTCATTTTAGTTAGGATATGTTAACGAAAGCTATTATGCGTAGCGATTTCTGTTTAAATCCATGAAAACGTCTCTAGTCGGAACGTTATCATATCACCGAAATCAGATTTAACGAGCGAATAATTTTAAGTCTGCAGGCTCACTCGAACTGTTTCTACTCGACGGTTGTTTAAACTCTCGCAGCGTACGAAACAAAACGAAGCAGATTCCGACGGTGTGGAGCATTCTGAACAAATAGACGAACGGAAATGGAAAATACATCGCGTTATATACCAAGCAAAATAAACTGGTACTATCGTCAATTTTCGAGTAAATAAAAAAAAGGAAAATAAAAATAACATAATCCGCGTTAAACCGTCCGAATGTCGGAGCGGCGATTCAATTCGACCGCCATCAACGAAATTAGTTTTTCGGTTAGCCGGTCGGTACGGGCCACTCGTTCCGAATTGTAAGGAGCGGTGAGCGGAGGGAGGCGTCTTCGACTCGGCAGCGGCTTTTAAGACTTTAATATTAATCTCGTGGGGTGGCTGAGGCGGGGCGGGACAGGAATAACGCCCGAGGAAAGAGGCGCAGAAGGGGGGCGGGGGCGAGGTGGAGCCCCGGCCGGAAAATACATAGCGGGCGGTGGAACGGAGTTCGGTTGAAAGACTCAAGAATGGAAAGTTTCCAACTCGCGGCGCGCGAAAAAAAGGAGACTACAAAGAAATCTGACTGGCTCAAGGGGGGGGGGCGGCGGGTGCTTTTTATATTCAAGTCCCTCCCCCTTCCTTTTCCGACCCGAGCTTTAAAGCGAGCAAAAAAAGCACCGAGAGAAAACAACCCGGCAATGCTTTGTTTCCCTTCCCCTGCCCCCGCCGCCCCGTTTCAACCCTCCGCCTCCCGCTCGCCCAGAACCGCTCGGTTTTTAATAAAGTAGAAGGGCTTCTTCGTTTGTCCCCCACCCCCGTTCCTATACCGACCTCCGGCCAACCCCAACCCCCTTCACTGCCCGAGCGAAACCACTAAAGTTTTAATCGATTCCGTATTTATCATTAAAAAAAAGAGCCGATGGAAAAAAGAGAAGGAAAAAAGGAGTCGGGTGCTTTGTTCCGGGCGCTCACCAATTAATATCTTAATCCATTGCTCTTAACGAGCGTTCTCCGGTCTGACACTACAAGAGGTAACTGTATTAATGAGTAACCCCTTTAGGATATGTTGGTCGTGCATCCCAAAACGGTCGGACAAGCTTGTCTGTAAATAATTCTTATCATCGGAAGAAACTAAATAATATAAACTGTAGTCATCCAGAAAATTAAATAATTTACCCTCGATTCCGTTAGGTCAGTTGGACACACTATAGTGAATGTGAGCAGCATAAGCGAATAAACGAAGAACTGTTTATCAGAGTATAGTGAATCAGATTTATCGATAACTGGATCGTAACTATGACATTGTTCACTGTCTCCTTTGACGTTGGATAAGCGACGGCAGCCGCTCTTGGACAAGGCGCGGGGTCCTGTGTGTCGCGGCCACGG
Source organism: Lethocerus indicus (assembly GCA_019843655.1). Lineage (NCBI taxonomy): Eukaryota > Metazoa > Arthropoda > Insecta > Hemiptera > Belostomatidae > Lethocerus > Lethocerus indicus. The sequence continues at coordinate 17,851,918 of JACDQD010000008.1, forward strand.
GGACTGGGAAAATTGAAAAATGGCCGAGCCAACAAATCCCATTCAAATTCTTGGCGGATCTTTATTTGTCGGCGGGTCTTATTATTCGCTGTGTGTGCCGCGTGTGGTCGAGGGTTATTCAGAATTGCGGGCTGCGGGTAGTGTCCAATAAAGCCGGCGGGGCGTGGCGGGGGCGGGGGGGGGGGGCGACCGCCCGGGATTTGCGCTCGACCGCCGCCTGTCTTCGCCGTCCTTCCCAATTCGTCCCACGTCCACCGGCCAAATCTTCTTCGGGAGGAATATTTATTACTCGGATTACTGGGACGAGTGGGAGAGGGAGGATTTGGAGACTACGACCGGGTCGTAGAGGGGGGTGTACCCCGATAAGATCTGTTCCGGGAGTGGAATATCGAGTTGGTGCTGCCGCATTGTTCACTGGACTGAGATTTGGTTGACAAAAAAAGAAGTACCGAAAATAAAAGGCTCGCGTCTACTACCCCGGTTAAAAATATCCTATAACGTCCCGACGGATCTAATTTTTTAAAAACAATAATCGTTGGAATAATGCCTTTATAACTTTACAGCGTCAGCTACCGGTGATTAGCCCGGTGCCAGATGTCCCGTTATTTAATTTAAATCTCTTCGGGAGGTTCCACTAGACTCTAGTTGAACCGGTCGCCAGCCAGTTTGAGAGCCAAACATTCGCTGTTGCCAACAGGATGAGAGAATGAACTAAACAAAGTAATAAAATAAATTTTCTCGAAATGCATACTGTGGATACATCCACACTTCCAAAGAGTTGATTTAGGCAACTACTATATTTCGTCGCTTGGAACCTATTTCAGTTCACCGGTGTTTTTCATCACTCTACCCGGTTTTACGGTTCATTTGGAATTTCCTGAGAAGTATTAACTCTTTTGCCGTCTATAAATTATCCCTATTATTCGGCGTTTTGTGGATTAAATGTGTTCGTTTGGTAGTCACCGAGGGTTGGGAATGTCACCGACTTTTTGGCTCCATCCACCCATTTCTTATTTACCTACACAAGTTTCAGTGTGTTGAGAGATTCGGAGGACAGTATAGATAGGGTAAGTTCTCACGAATTATGAACTGTTTTAACATATCTAATTAAGTTTTAAAGTCAAGTAACGTGGATCCTACGAAATTTAAACAATTTGGCGGTTAAATTGGATTCAGCGTTAGCACCGTACGCCCTTTATTCGCAAATCCGCGCTGGTAGGGTGGAAATGTGTTATTTCGAGTGAGCCTGAATATGAGTCAAAGGCAACGAGGACGAGGAAACACGGTCGAATTGCTCATACTGCAAGTGGGTTAGATAGCGGGTCGGTTTGGTCGGTGAAGGGGGAGGGTTGGGAGGCGGCGGGGCGATATGAGTATAATTACTGGACGGGGTGTCGGGGGCGGCATCCGGGTACCGCCAACTATTCGGCAAATGACGAGTGAAACGTTGGGTCGGGGGCGGTTCGGGAGTGCGGGGGCGGCATTCCGCCCCTCATTTGCCGGATTCCCAATCTCCCCTCAATTGGTCTCTTTGATGGTGGCTGGGATGCCGGGGGTAATGCGCACCCCGGGCTACGCCCAACCAATTATACGCGGTCATTACCCGAAGAACAATTTAATGTATTTATTTGGGCGCCAGCCGGGGTAAACGCGACGTCATCACTTTTCCATCTACGTCAGACCAGGAAACGCTCGGAACGACGGACAAATTAGAGATGCGAAAATATACCAAAAAACAAATAACAACAACGCCCCATTTTATTTAAAACCGCCAAAGTGTATTTGTGGGAAAAGCGGAAACTGGCTCATATCATATTCAAATTAGCTACTATGAGCCACAAGCGGTACTCATCTTAATAATATTAAGAGGCAAGTTGTAAGAAAATCGTCAGTATTTTATGGTGAGAATTCGATTGCGATAATTATGCATTACGGATCAATTTTGGGATTTGTTTGATTATAACCGTTTGTATAGAAACAGTGAACTGTGGTTGAGGATGGCGGTGGGTTATCATCAATCCACTCCTTTTCGGTTTGTGGTCGGAGCGGGACTGATGACGCGGTTGTTTCCGGTTCAAGTGCGGTCCCATAAGTGTACTTGTGGCGGGCGGATTCACTCGACATGGAATATGCCGCTGCCCATATGTCCACTCCAATTGTCGTCGGGGCAATGATTGCCCCTTCCCCCCCACTGTCGGCCACCCCCCAATTGGCAATCTCCGACTACGCCGTTTTCTGGAGGGGGAGTCGACACCCGAAATAACACACAAGTCCAATCGTTTTACCCGACCCCCCCTAACTTTCGATAGAGTTATTTTCGACCCGAAGGTTTTCTCCTGGCTCAAATCAGTTCTCAAAATGTTGCGATTGGTAATCATAACCTTAAATTGATCTCTGTGGAATGCAATATACATTAATCATTGAATTAGCGGGTCATTAAAAAATACCACCTTGTCTACAGGGCATAAAATCATTAACACGGAATTCTCGGAATTAAATTCGATTTCGTAGTTTTATCGATTTTCCTCTAGCTGTATTTTCAGTATTAATTTTCAGGAGCGAACGCGAAATCGACGATCGACGACGGACTCGGATAACGCCGCTGGGGAGTCGTAAAAAAGGCAATCTCATTAGGGACTATGACTCGGGACAACTGTTGAAGGTTTGGGGGCCGGCTATGTGAGCGGGGAGGGGCTGGCGTATATCCCCGCCATTCATCTTATCTCCATTTATATTCGCATGACACTTTATCCGGGCATAAAGTGGGCCATGTGGAGGCGGCTCACTTATTTTCGCGGCAGACGACCAGAACATATATATATATATATATATATATATATATATATATATATATATATACATATATAAATATTTTAATTGGGATGATGACTATCGGTTTCGGTCAAGAAGCGGTGATAACCCGGCTAGCACAGAAAACTCCCGTCGCCGCCGCCGTCGTCTTTCTTCTTTAACTTTGAGCAGATAAAGTTTATCTGTTAACGAGGTTAACGAGTCTCCTGACGTCTGCGCGGGTTTTCAAATCGTATCTAAGTTGCCCTTAGAAAAGGTCAGGCGAGATTGCACTTCGGGACCGAGCCAGATAAATAAATATATAAATCACCCGCGGCCGGCCCCGTAGTTTGGGGAAAATATTTCGTCATTTTCTATCGATTTTCCGGCGCATAGAAAAAATCCGCGATTCCGCGAAGATGCGAACTGTTAATCGCCTGCGAACCGCCCGTTACTCTCCTCTTCATGACATTGGCGAAAGCCGAAACCGTTTCTGTATCATCTATTTTCAATTTTCAGAAAACAATATACGCTCGCGTCATTTAATTTCAAAACGCGATTTCATATAATAGAACTGTATAAGCGTTACCGGAAAATAAAACCGGTACATTCATTATAGAGATTAAATGTTATCACTTGCCTATGGTAATGAGGTCAAATTCCTTTTTAGACAAAGTGTAACACCTTGTGACCACTTTTGACAAAGCATATTTTCGAAATGGGCGATTTTAAGCGTTTGCAAGTGTATTTTGGGTTTTTCTTATGTTCATAAGCCTTCTTAGACCTATCTCGTGTTTTCTAACCTTCCTTCAGAGTTAATAAAAGTGTTTCGGGGCTTTTTTTGGTAATTTTAAGGAATTTTTGGCTTGTACGTGAAGACAGTGAATTTTCAATTTAGTTTCTGATCTGTTTTAGTTGGTATGCTCGAGGTAACATGCGTAGGGACAGCATTCACTTAACGGCCATCTTTCTATCATTACTACCCTTCACTTTGAAAGGTACACCGTTTCAAAGTCGAAGATTTAAGACTTAGTATTCCAGGCGGGTTTCCGACAGGAAAAGGTCTCAGTTTTCCAAAAGACGGGCGGCGTTTATTGAATATTGAAAAGCCAGTGTTTAGTAGGGCCCAAGCCCCCCACCAAGACCTTCGAGGCCCTGCAGCCTGAAATATTAATGCAGGCCCTTAAGCAAATCTTCGGCTTTGTTCAATAATTGAAGTCGAGTATCAGGGTGAAATGTTTCCTTTGGCAGAGACTCGAGTATTAGAGTCTTTGTTGGCTCATAATTATGGGCTCAAAAATGTTCCCTATTAATTATATAATGGATTTGCGCTGTTGAATAATGGACTCGTCAATGTCTACATTGTTAACGCCTCTTCACAACTCCGAACATGCCTTCCTGTATCGCAGTTTGGATACTTCTCGCACCCTAAAGCGGTTATTGATTCTGAACTTATAATCGATCGAATGAGGCCTTAAGCTGTATTACAAGCAGATCTCGTGCATAAGTAAATGGCGCTTCAGGCGATTAAGTTTCAGATATAAGCTATTCACCATTATTCACCATTTATTTAAATACAAAAAAGTTATACTCTAATTACTTCTACGATATTATTTCAGGAATCTGTGAACGGCAGGTCCCAATTCATTTGCCAAATTTTCTAACGTGAAGGTCTTCCAATTTTTCTTTGCGTAATAACTAAACGATGTGCCTGCACGGTATTGAACACTTAGCTGCAACGGTTTACCCAAAGCTAAAGCGTCAAAGAGGTGCTACACCCGATGCTGTGAAAGTGGTCGGGAAGCGTCTACCGCTTGGTGGGCCTGCGAACCCCCTCTCAGATACCGTCCGCCCATTTAATTATTTTGAACTCGCTTGACAATTAACCCATTATAGATGTAAAACAGACCTGTTAATTTTTTTCCAAAAGCTATGTTTTTCTTTCTGATACCGAGTGCCAACACAGCTCATTTGTGCACCTTTGTACATGGATTCGAATGGTGCCGGCGGCGTCTCCTTGAAAAAACAGTCGAAGAATTTAATTCGTCCGCATAAATCCCTCTATTGTTATTATGGTGGGCTAATATTTTGAAATCGTTAGCCCCCCCCTCACTTTTTCGAGGCCCAGATGTCAAATATTGGCATAGCTATCTTAATAGGTGCAATTAACCGGAGAGATAAAGAATAGGAAAAAAATATGAGAGAATTAGTCGCTAAAGGCGCGCCTCGTGTTTGAGCAGGGACCACGAACTGGGTAATGTCCACAGCCGATATAATTGAGGCAATTGAAACAAGAATTAACCAACGGTCTCTTGTTTCGAACAAAGAAAGCTAATAGCCGCGCCCCTCTACCATTTACCCAAAGTCCGAACTACTGACGTAGGATGGATTGCCCTCATTTCTTAAATTGAAGGCTTTATTCTGCACCATTATTAGGACCTAAAAGAGCGTGAGTACAGACACCGATTGATCCTGGCTTAATAAAAGCTCCTCCGCCCGGCTAGATCAGCACGACAGAGTAGTCTATTTAATAAACCGTTTGGTTTTTTCCCTCCGAGTATTAATAACGCAATGAACGCCTAATAACAAAAAATTGTCCCTTCAATTTCTAACAAACCCTGACCGTTTTAAAGTTTAATTATTTACACAATATTTCATTCTTAACTACGGTATAATAATTATACCCGTACTCCGCCTAGCACATCTTCCCAAGATTATGTACAGGATTATGTTCCAGGCGTCTTCTCTAAAAACTTCTGTATCTTGTCCTTTTTCTTCTTTCGCTTATAGGACAGAAATATATTTCTTTTGGCTTTGAGGTACTGCGGTATCCTCATTCTTCTTTTGTAGGGCCCTCCCGTTCTTTTCCTCCAGTGATTCCCACATATATAGTATTAAGTTATCGCCTTATTCGTCATTTTACGCTTCTCTTTTTCTTTTCGTATTCGCTTTGATTTCACGTTTTACAGTTCTCAGCAGGGTACAGCCCCGACTAACGCCAGGCCCTATTATCCTAGGAGGAATTCAGCGGAACTCTATTTCCAAGGCGGTGATAAGGCCCCCTGAAAAAACAGAGGGGGATGTTGGGAGCATTGTCGGGTGCTCATTGTGCCCCCAAGCCAGTTGAGGATGAGGAGGAGGGTTCTCTCTCTCTTTCTCTCTCTCTCTCCTCTCCTAACAGGGACGGGACGAGGCAAAGGAGAAACGGACAAAGGAAGGTGTGCGCTACCCCGGAGACGTTTTGTGAACCCTCCGGCTCGCTCGCTCATAACAGCGGTCAATCTCACCGTCTCTTTCCCCCCTCATCCTCAGGCTCGATTCTGTTTCTCCATATCCGTCGCTCGGCGCTCATTGTAGACTCCCCCCCTCCCACCATAGTAATGGGCGTAACACGGCACTTTTTTCCCCTGCCTGATCGGTCACGGAATCGACCTCGGCCTGTACACAAAAGGACCCCACCGTCTTTTAAGCGATAATTTAGTGCGGAACCGGGTGGGGGGGAGATGACATTCGCAGAGGAAACCGTGATCGAGGACCGGGAACATCATCGGTGTATGTTTTTGTTATACCTTATTAAATTAAGGTTATTTGGTAAAACATAATCGGCATTTGACATACTTGAATTACTGCATTTGGGTTTATGTAACCAGTTTAATAATAAATATAAGGATCGATAAAATACAGTGCTATTTTCCTATGGATGCTGTATGTATATATAAATTTTTCAATTTGCAAAATCTATTATAGCAACAACGGGTAGCTGGATACGCTTTCGATTCGATTTTGTATATTTTCACACGCACCTAATACAATTGACAGATTTTCAAATAAAACTATTGATTTATATAAGACCGTTTATCCTGTTAGTAAACCTACCTACATATCACATAAATGAAAGTTCAATTTTTAGTTCACTATGACAAGGAGTTCATTTTCAAACCCGTTCAATCGCCGGTTTACTTTGTACAGCGGTCGGTGAAAAGTCCTCGGAGGTGATTCACTCGGGAAGAACCGTTTATTTGCCGCGGGCACTTTTTTTCCAAGCGTGGGCGCTTTAACCGAACTGCACTTTACGCCCTGTTGGGGTACGCGGCTGTGTAACACAACCGGTCGGATCCGCATTAGAAATCGGCTTCCGACAGGATGATTAATTCCAACCGGCCGCTGCGAGATTTAATTGGATGCACGTTCTTTTATTTTATTTTCAATTTGAATGCGGTTACGCACGATCGACCGTTATGATGACAGCAACCGGTTCAACGACAGATCGGACTCTGTCGAGAGCCGCCTGTATTATATTAAAGTGCTAATCTAACGAGCACTCTTGCGGTCCGCCGCCACGAGAAAGGGGCGTTATATGTAATAAGCGACTATTTAATTTAGCGTATTGTTATTATTATATAACTAGTTTAAACATATCTGTTTTGTGGCCTGCGAAAGGTTGGAATACCGTAGATTTCGTGTGTCTCTGTCTCCTCTCGCTGGTTTGGTCTTGATATTACAAGTGACAGTGACAGTGCAGTGAGGATGCCCGAAAAACATCCAAAGTGCCAACAGTGACTAACACCGCTACTGAAGATGGCGAGCAGCCGAAACCGGTCTAGCAAAAGACCAAACCAGCGAGAGGAGACAGAAACACACGAAATCTACGGTATTATATAAGTAGTAATTTCTGACTAACAGTTTTGCCCAGAATTCTTGTATGACATCACAAGTGGGGCATTTTTACCTGCTACACAGACAGGCTGCGTCCCTGACGTTTATATATATGTATATTACTTTGAATACCTGGTGCTCTATGAGGGTTTGTAATACCACAGTTCTCTCTCGAGCCCGACGTTCGTCGGTCTTTTTCTAGACCGTTTTCGCTACGGGCGTACTGAGATCCAGAATTGGGTACGTACAACACAGAAAGTTTGTTTCGATAACATCAAAACTGGTTTGTCCGTTTCTTCCGCCCCTGTTAATAACACCACACTTAATATTAAGTGCACACGACTGATTCAATAGCAGTAAAGTGTATTAACTGACCATATTGCGAACTCACTTATCTGGGGCAATTAAGAGAATATCCAACGAGTTTTGTTCCTTTTCAAAAACATTCGACACAACCGAATCGTGATTAGAAATTTTATCTCATTCAAAGTCATTCCAACGGCTTAGGAACCACTTGAATTAGATTTTTTATCGAAGATCGGGCTCTTTGGTAGTAAAATATTTGCCGGCAAGTAATATTATAATAGCGAAATGGCAACGTTTAAAGTATTATTTCATAGTCTAGTGTAATTGGGCTACTTATAAATAATAGGATTTATTAAAGTGTGATCTTTATGAGCTCCCCTGTTTTGTCCATTTATATATATATATATATATATATATATATATATATATATATATATATATATATATATACAGGCGCACACATATGTACATCTTCAACTATACACGCGAAATCATGTGATTCGACTGTTATGTTCCATTAATCTCAATCTGTTTGTCTAGGCTATTGAATGCATTAACGTGTTGTTTACGTTTTGACATTAGCTTGATTGTTGTTTATCTTCCCTCAGAATTTATACAAACATCAACACGCACAAACATACATACAATGCATGCACATATTTATATATATATATATATATATATATATATATATATATATATATATATGTAGATATATAATATATACATATAATTATATTATCGAATTTATTTTACAGTAGGATCATCGGCGGTATTCGAAATTTTTTGGAACATATCTCCTGAGGAATATTTTTCAATCGATCCGAATACCTGAATAATTAAAGGTCGGACGTCTTTCTATCGGCCCCATTCCAAATCCGGAATATAATAAGTCGGTTGCGCCAGAATCGAACAGTACGTTTTACCGGTCCTTTCAAATTGCTCAATTTCCCTTCGCAGTCGTCCGATCTCGGGAACTGAACCGGACTTCACACTCGGTTGGCGCTGTCGGCCATTCTCCGCCGCCGCATCGGCATTATGGACAGGGACGGGAGCGGACAAAACGCACTCGAGGGGGGTTTTAGGAAATTACCTGCCCGTTTACCTGCAAAGGTGGTCCTCTGGGTAACAGTAAACTGATTTTATGAACCCCCAGGTAGGGGCGAGATTAGTACGCGGGCCCACGTTCTGCTTCAGCGGCTGATTCGGTTTCGTAAAATTACACCCGGTCCGTGAATTTCCCTTTTTTCCTCCTCCTGGCGTCCATCTAGCCCGATACGCCAATTTTTCAGCGGAAAAGGATTTTTATTTTTTATTTTCTCGGGCCAATTTAGGTACGTACCCTCAGCTCTTTGGTTTCCGAAAATCAAGGTTCCTGGTTATCGGATATGCTTTAGACGGGAGTAAGCCGTCCTCAGGTTCCCCTCAGGAACATGCAGGTTATAGCGGACCCTCCTAATTATTCTACAGTGTACAGCGGTAGTTATTTAAAAATTCGAATTTCTAGTCGGGTTAAAATTTGGGCCGATGCCAGCCTGTTTTTGCGACACGAGCGGCTATTTGTATTGGCCACCTGATGATTGGTCAATAATCCGGCCGTTATCCGGCGATCTTGAATTTCATTCAAGAAACGCGCCCATAACTTTTCAACTATTATTAAGACCTTTGCAGAAAGGTGGAACTTTTTCGACCGACTGCTTTTTTCTTTTCCCTCCTCCTCCGTCGAGAAGTAAGTACACCGAGGTAGAAAAGAAAGCGGAACTGGCTCCAGGTGCCGCGGGATGGTTGTTTTTTTTTCTTCTCGTATGGAAACGTCTTACGCGGCAATTATACATGCGGCGAAAAAAATAACGGGAGTAATGGCCGGAAAGCGACGCCCCTGCAAGAGTAACTCTGCTAAAAAAAAGTATGCTGACATTTGTGGCATTGCCTTATCGTAGTCTTGAATACCATGCAGTATTGTGTTTAACGTTCACTAATTTTCAAATTGGAATTTCCTCCTAATTGCCTGAAATTTTTCCACTCGAAAATAGCCCTTTTCCCGCGTTTCCTAGACTCCTGCCTTGTCGAAGAGAATGTGTAATGTGTAAGGAAAAGAAGAAAACTGTGGTTGAGGCCTTGCCTCGGGGCCAATTATGTTAACTGCCGCCTCCTAAAGCGCCCCCGTCTCATTTGTACGCCCTAATTGTGTTTACTCTGCCTCGCTCCTCCTCACTCTCTCTCTCTCTCTCCTCTCTCTCTCTCTCTCTTTTTTTTGGTGTATATTAAACGCCGACCGTCGGCGGTCCCTAAACCACGGATTTTCGATAAAGGATCTCTCGCTCCCCCCTCCCCTCTCCCTCCTCTCTCCCGTTCTCCCTCTCACTCCCTCCTTCTCCCTCCCGCTCGCCCACGTTAACACGCGATCCGGAATCAATTATAAAGACTTTTATCCGCCGTTTAAATCTCCAGACAAGCTTTCCAGCGGATTATTAATCGCGTTGTTTTCCGAAGGGATTATACACCGGCCACACTGAAACCCACAATCTACTGAAATATTTATTATTTATTTATGCGCAGTTCGGGCCGGTCCAACATTGTAACTTATTTTAATTGGCAAGTCGCGATTAAACGGGTTTATTTAATATCGGTTCCTTTTTTATCATTTCGTAAAACGTTTTCGGGCCGAAGCTGGGGGCCGATCACCGTTGTCTGATTTGAATTTGGAATGTGGAGTTCCAATCTTTAAATAAAGTTCTCGTATGAGTTACGCACACACACTCGTATATATATATATATATATATATATATATATATATATATATATATATATATATATATATATATATATATGTGTGTGTGTGTGTGTGTGTAGTATGAAACCTTTTCACAATGGTGTTATTAACACACTTCTGGAGATTATTTACTTTTTCCCGAGTGGTTGACTGTTTAAATTGCTTATCGCTTACACTCATATTCCTCCCCCTACCAGCGTCCGCCCTGCTTTCCTTATCTCAACTGTCCCCGTTGACACATTGTTATCACCTCAAAGATAATATTTTCGGTGAAAATCTCTCTCTCCCTCTGTCTATCACCCTCTCTCCCTCTCCCTCTCAAATTAAAGCCCGGCGGTTACCAACGCTGTTTGAACCAGGAAATCATAGAGAGGTGAACGAGTAAAGTGTCGAATATGTGACATTTCCGCTTCACTATGAGGAAAAATTGCATTCATTGGGAATAAAAGTTGTCAAGTTGACGACTGAATGTAGGGGGTCCAAGTGCAAGAGAAATAAGGACGACTAAGGTGATATAACGTGGAACGGAATTACTGAAAAAAAGGAGAGGACAATAAATCATGAACAGAAAAAAAATACATTAAGATAATTGTGGACATTTGGAGAACATATATCGGTAATTATTTCTGCATTATATAAGTATCTGCGTCATTTAGACCGTCCGCTGTATAATATATTGTCCCATTAAAACTGTTAAGCGTCAAATTTGAAATATTATATTTTCCCAATCTTTACATACTGGACGGTAGTGTAAACATGAATTGTTCCATTTCGAGAAGTTCATTTTAATCTCAATTTTCTGATTGCATTTACCACTCACTCATCACTGTTAGAGTGTGGGAAATAATAATGTGTAATATATGGTAGCACAACATGCTTATGTTACAGTGAGACCCCGAGAATCCTAACAGGAGTACATTAGATTCTTTATTTATTTTATTATTTAATTTTCCGGTCTCTGTCGAATCACTGTCAACTTTAAACCAACCGGAGTCGTATCAGGGCTGATTGAACGTCTCGACTGTTACCGCTTGTAATAATAGTGGGAGTAACAAATTGGGAATAGAGTTCGTGTTAATTAGAGAGAATTTAAAACGAAAAGAGAGCTATAAAAGAGTCTGTTTAACGAGGGGGGGAGGCACGCTCGGATGAGGTCCAAAACCGCGGTCGTTATTTGTCCATTGGTCCGACTCAACGCCGAATTTGCACGGAGATTTAACAACTGATTTTGTCCCGAAGCAACATATATATATGTTAAATTGATTATAGGGGGGAGCCTGGCCGGCACACACAAGGGAAGCCAATTGGTGTGAATTAGCTCCCACTGTACATCAAATGGTCCGCGGGGGGTTGGGGGTCGGGGCGGGGGCGGGTTTTCGTTTGATCCCAATCGCCAAATCTGCATCTGTGACGCTCCGGCCATTTCGCATTTCGGCTTCCGCTATTCAACCCCGCAGAAAGAAAAAAAATATTTTCGTTCAAATAAACTGGACGCTCTGACAAAAAAACACGCACACTGCTAGCGATAACAAACGACCGATGACACGACTAGGGTGATTACCTTGCTGACAAAATGAAGTTAAACTAACCAAACCGAGTTTGAAATATACTCCCAGATGGTACTTTCACTCTGACCTAATTACGTTCGTATAATAATTTAACGCTATCATGAGCATTGTAATTACTTTCAATTAAGCGCGAAACACATGTACCGAGTTTTGTTGATAGAGTTTCTAGGCGTTATTGTTGTTAATATCGCCGTTATTATTAATACCCTGTTAGTGTGTGTTTGCACTGTTGTCATTCTGGACATCATTTATCAGTGTGGGTACAATTAACTCTAGGTTAAACTTAATCTTGAAAGTTAACATTCATTCACTGTACAGTAAATATTTTTAACTGTTTAAAGCTCTTGGGCTAATCCTTATCCCACTTATGATATATTTTTAAATAGAAGTTAGTTTTCAAATAAAAGTTTCGCACTTTTATTGCATGAAAGGCACCCACCTAGCACTATTGCACCACGTTAACGTCAAATTTGTGGACGTGGTTGCGCAACAACAGCCGAAATTAGCGGGGCGCGATTTTCGGCCGATGAATAGGCGATAATCGAGCAACGAGTCGAGATCCCATTGTCGTTCCCCCCTTGTACGAGATAACGTCCAATTGCGATTTATTGTTCTTTTTTTTTTGTTTTTGTTTGCGTTATTGTAAAACGAATCGCTCGGAAAATTGACACCGCCGTCCAATTGGTTTTGAGTGGTGTGGGCACTTGTCGACGGTGGTTGTCTCGAGGACTCCTCTCTAATGACAGCGTCGTCAGATGGCAGTTCTAAGGGATACGACCGTATGTCGTCCTGTGACCCGTTTTGGTGGGAACCTGATTTACTTCTGGGGACAAAAACACTGCAACTGAAAACGGAGCGTTTCTTCTGAAAGTGTTATTAAGTGATATTCGCAATATTCCTGGCCAATTGTACAGGAAACCAGGTCAAACCTAATTTACCAACAGAAGGGCCATGCGTGCTTAATTCCGAAGTTAATTCGGGAGACATTCATGTTATTCCCGCGTTAATTGAATATTTGTGAAAAATCATCACCTCCACTATTTTCTTTAGCAATATAGTGTAGTACTAACGCCATGTGGCACTGAACAGTTACCATGTATTTTTCTGTTACCGCAAACTATATTACAATTTGTGATGTCTGTCATAACTCCCTGATGTGACCACTATTATTCGGTTCTTTTGACCGATTTTGTTGTTTTCAAATACGAACAAATACGTCTTTGTTCGGTGTCTCGTTCCCATCTTAAATTACCCCTTGGGGGATTTCTACTGTCTGCATCTGAACAAACAGTTTGGCAAATAGCATAAAAAACGATTGAACAAACACACACACACACACACACACACACACACACACACACACACACACACATATATATATATATATATATATATATATATATATATATATATATATATATATATATATATAGCATATACATTTGGTGATTAAACAAATACACGTTTACGAACGAAAAAAGGACTTACCTGACCAGAAAAAACAGATACTCCACCCATACTGTTATCTTTATTATTATTATGAGTAACTCGAGAGATAATTTTCTTATTATCACTGTTTTATAGTGTACGGGGAAACCAATGATGATTTCGTCCCCGGACAAATATTGTTGGCTAATTAGGTTCAGTATTACAATCATATTTTAAATTATCATTAAGAGTTCCTTTTTTTTGTCTCAACGACTTGAGTGGCAACACAGAGATACGACAACAAAAAGCTGTAATCTTTTAATGTCTGTTTCATTATCGTTTTGAAACTGTCAGGCGAGTGGGAGCTAGTTTTTGATTGAAATACGCAATGGTTCGCTGCCCAATCCGGGTTGAAAGCGTTTTTTTTTTTCAATCGTCGGTCTTTAATATTACTCTGTATTACAATTCCACGTGTGGAAACAGCGCTGCCGAAGTTAGGAATTCCACTGTTGCCCGAATTAGAGGGACAGGAGGCATCAAACGGAAGCCTCGGTCGTCGGTTGTGACTAGGCTGGATAATGAAGTTGGTAGTACCCGCCCCCCGGAGTCCAAGTTTTCTGCTATCTGCATAACGCTCTCAATGATTAACCCGTCACACCCGTTAGGTTAGATTCACACAGCAAATGCGACTCAGGACCGATTTAATTCCCTTCAATATTTTAACACCGAAGGTGACACGTATATTTACATATCCTACTGTGTTTGAGCCTGTTTTAGCCTTGGAACAAGCTTATGTATACACACAGTGGTACTGTATTTCGTAAAACACTAGGAACAAATGAATTAACAGTACATTGGCAATATAAGTCCAGTTTTAAGTACTTTCCAGCTCAAAAGAGTTTGTTTGTGTTTCAATTCAGTGACCTAAAACCTTTCAGTTTCTAAACATCCCACATGTTCTCCTGTAACCCACAATTATATCTTACTATTTCCTCAATACTCCTTCCCTCCTCATGATATTAGCTTTCGTCCGTTCGCACAACCTACAGAACTCTGTTTCGTGTCCAATAAAATTTCATTCTCGCGTGATTCAGACAGCCGGCATTTGGGCAGCCTCCGCCCGCGTTTCGATTTCCCATTTCCCCCCGTGTTTTAAAACACACGGACCATTTTCCTCCGTTTAATTGTAATAAATTGTTGGATGACGCGCGTTTCAACCGGCCTCAACGTGTAGACCGATTGCAGATCGGGTATTGGTATTTTGGTGGCCGTGAGCGGGGGGGGCTAATTCGCGGCCTATTGTAGCGAAACAGGGCGGGACAAATGAAGTGGTGCGAGGCGGTCGTAAAAGGCCGCAGCTGAGGGACAAATGCGGAAACCGTCGATAAGGGGGCGGCTTATCTTTGGGCGACAGGGCCCCCGCTATCTAGGACCGGCCAGCCCGCCCAACCAATAAACCGGTACAACTCCCGGCGCCGACTGCACATACTTAAAACTACCACCGGTTCCCGATCGGAAAGATTATAGTTCAATATTGTCGCCCGTTGTCCCTGAATATCGGGCCCGTCGGCCCTATCCCCCTATACCCTCGCCTTTTGCAAAAGGATTACGATAGCGCTCGATCCGTTCAAGACTGCGTAGTTCCACTCGTATCTGCTGGGGCCATACACGCGTTCTCATAATTAGCTGTGGTCGCTTCATTTATTCCGAGATTTCACGCTCGTTACCCAACTCAAACTCTGTCAACAATCGATGGAAATGGTTTATTATATATTGTAGATATTGGTAATACCGCTGGCGGAAAAGAGAGAAGCGGTTGTTTTACCGATTTTTTATTGACCAACATTTTTCGTTTTAGCAGTTGAGTTTTAAACAGGATGAAACTTATAAAGTGCCGTTTTTTCTTAACGGATTCATATTTTTGTTATAAAACATCATAATGTTGAATCTTTCGATTTATTCTGAAATCGCGATAAGACATCCTTTTCATTTAGGTATCGCCGAAAGTATTACTGACGATTGGAAACGGAAAAGATCTCAAGAGCGGTGACTTTCAAAACCACAATTTGTAAGAGGCGCACTTGAAACTCTTTATCATAAGTCGGGTCGAACAATTCTCAGCAATTTCTTTCAAAAGTTAGACAAAGTAAATTTTATCTCGACCGCCTTCAGTGTCAATATCCAAAAATTATTCCCTTGTAATTCCGGCCGGGAATCACAGCGTTCCATTATTGAAATAGCGTAGCGTGGCACTTCAATCAGTCGGTTAAGTAAGTAGCGGGTTCGGTTGGAGGGTTTTACAGCGGGTTCGTGTTAAATCAGCGACATGGAAAGCTATAAGAGCTGGACGGAATATCAAAAGGGCGGAGGCGGTTGAATCACGGATGCCGACCGGGCTTATCTGCAGATTGTAAACAACTTGTTTGTACTCGTCGACGGCGTTAAATGTTTATCCGATAGACAGAATCGCTAAGCCGGTGACGTGGTCGGGGGCTCTTTATCTCGATTAATATTGGTACTGAGCGCTTGGGGTCGGGACCGTGGGGCGGCGGTTCACAGAACCGTTGCCACATCTTGACCCGCCGAGGAAGATAACAGGGTTATATCGGGTTGATAACCGCGCTGAGGTGGTGTCAACCTTTGAAATTAGGACTTGGGACTGAAATAGCTTGGAATTTATTTAAACTTAATTTTAAATTGTGCGTAGAATAGAACGACTTAGGATTTACGTAGTAAATTTCGAACAATTATATCTCTTTTTCTATTTCGTAGGAGCGTTTATTAATTAATTTCGCCGATAATTATAAACAATGAATAATGGAAAGGTAACAATTAATTAGTAGTCGCTAGATTAATTAGGGCCTGATATACCTCGGAACAGGTAGAACAACTATCACGCCCACGGAGTGCTACCCACTTACTCTACATTCGTACACATCGGGGCTACCGCCCATGAGAAGGATGTACTACTGATAAGGACGGAATTATATCACATTACTACCAACTGTAAATCGTAAAGGTCCCCGCCCAACTAATCGAAACAAAAAACTTTCGCTTCAACAACTGCCAGAAATGTTGAAGACTTCGTCCGAGCTCGGGCCCACTCAAAAGCGGTACGCGAGCGAAAATGTTTCGCCACCCCTCCGCCGCCGAGGTCTTATCGAATATCGAATTAGCTCTTAAGAGTTTCGACAGTTCAATAAATATTGGCCGGCGGCCCTCGGGTTTTTGCATAATTATTCCGTAGACCGAGTCCAATCTCTCGATCGATCGTGATCGGCCTACGCGATATTGGCTCAAAAAACAAATTTGGATCGGCCCCGAATTTTATTCACCCCCCCTCCTCAAAAACCACGGCCCTTTTATTTGGCATCTTGACGGCTGATAGGATTATTTACTTGATGGTGAAAAAAAGTGAAAAAGGATCGGAGGTTGAAAATCTGCATACAGAGCGGGGATAGTGTAATTTATTTCTAACCGGCTCCGAATCCTGTTTATTTTCGGCCGTTTTTTCTTTTTCATGCCCGTGTAGCATTTATTTTTACCATCTTCATATTTCCTTATGCTCGATAGTATATTCGGATAGGCTCATCCTCTCTGCCTTGAAAGATCGAAACTGTTAACTTTATTTATATAACTGGGAACTATATTTATCGTGTCCACAAAAATAGATATAGCTTCGCGTAAACTAACAAGATTAAATCCAATTTTAGCTTGTGTATAATTTTGAAGTATTATGTTTTTTGTAGCATGTGTTGTTATCATTTACACACAGTAGTTTGGGTAAATATAAGGCATTAGTCAGTGATTAGTTTTTTGTCACTTTAACTAAGAATTTTTACCGAAACATTCAACTGGCATTAATGGTTTCTTAAGCAGCCTTTCGGTATTAATGAATTATTGGAAAAGCGGCGCGAACAATTGATAGGGGTCAATAGGGTAGGGGTTGAGGGGCGGGTGACCCGGCGGGGATATTCGGCCGGTTAATTCGATAAATTAAGCGGACAATATCCTGTCGTGCGCTCTCCACCAAAAAGGGACCACACCAAATGAAAGGGCCGACTCCGGGGCCCCATTAGCGGGCCCCTACAACTGAAATGAATTTACAACAAGCGTAAACAGGGGCCGCGGGGTGGCCGGGAGGTTGGGGCGGGGGCCCCTTTTGTTCGGCGCCGCCCGCATTATGAATATTTAAATCCAATCCCGGTACAAGTGAAATATTTCATTGGGTGGCGGGGAGGGAGGGGGGGCTCTCCCCCCGACCTTGTGTTTTTGCCCGGGCTCTATCAACCCCCGGGAGAGACATTAGTCACCGGGCTCCGCCTCCTGAATAATAACTTGTAAAGTGGCCCCTCGGGACAGCCCCTCCCGGCATTCCCTAAAGTTTAAATTATTCAGCTTATTACGCCTCATTACGGCCGTGTCCGCTACTCGAGCTACCCGCATCCCTTGAAAGCTCACCTCCGTAATTAGCCAATCCTAGAATATGTGCGGCGTAAAACGCAACGGCCGTATCAGGGGAAAATATTTATTCGATTCTTTTTTACGCAACCCTGTTCCACGAGCCATTGCCGGGGAATTTTTTGTTTTTCACCACTTTGAAATGAATTTTCTTTATTTATATTTAGTTGATAGGGCGTAATTATTCGTTAGCTGTTCGTCCTATTAGCAGGGGCGAATGAGAACCACAAACAAGCGAGGTTAATCTCAAATCATAGGAAGATATTTCCTAGGCCATAATCCCCGCAATATCCTCAGGGTTATTCCTAAACAGAAAACGGGGCGAATACCCGTTATTAGGGGAGGGCCGGAGTTATTTTAAGCTGGGACTATTGCCGCTGTCGCAAAACTAGAGGCAATTACCGGGCGGTGGCGCGAGGTTATAAAACTGTTTCTTCTGGAGCCGGAATGATACCTCCCCCACCCCGCTCCACCTCAGCCACGCACCCTCGACACAATTCAGGGGTAGTTCTTGCGGAAGACATAAAGGAAGAGAGGGTGCGAGGTACATTAACTGTCTCGGTTGGCACGGGCAAGGGGTGGCTCGGTAGTTAAGCTGTTAAGCGCTCTCTCTCTCTCTCTCTCTCTCTCTCTCTCCTTCCCTCTCGGGGGGCGGAAGTGCACTTAGACAGAAAGAAGGTATAAATTCAGGGGAAGGGGCAATTAAAAACGTGCCCCCGCTCCCGTACCCCTAGGGGGAGAGGCCCCGCATTCCTGTTCATTTCGGCGGTCGACCCTTCCTCCCACTTTCCCCGGCGCCCCCTCCCATTTAATTTAGAAGATAAGGATTTTATCACTCGCGAGATTTTCCGTCCCCCGACTATTTATTCTTCTGCCAGACCGGTGTCTGCCTCTTCCCATCGTCGGTAGAATTTCGTCAGTAATATTGCGAGGCAATTCCGACGAAGAATCGTCGGCATTCTCACCACTCTGTTTCCTTCTGTAACAGTTTGTTTATCAAATTATTCAACATAATACTGTCACCATTTCATATGATTTATATAATGTATACTTGATTATACACGACGGTACAGAGGGATGGATTGATCTGAAATATTTATCGCAAGCTTTTGTAATGATCGGTCCGCGAGTTGGGTTCGCGGTTCGCAACTGTGTTTACCGTCAACGGGATGATGTGGCGTCCGCCGTGCGGAAATACGGGAAAGTGGCGGTTGGGGGTAATTATTCGGAGGACCCGGTGCGAGTTGGCCGGCCGAACATATTGCGTGTTTGCGCCGTGAACATTGTGCACGGAGGCTTATAGAGGTCGGGTGGACGGTGGATATGCTCGACGGCCCCACTAGTTAAAATCAATTCAACTATTGGCCGAGCCTAGGGCCTGCTAGGCCGGATTTAATACACGGCCGCGTACGCTGTTTGCTCTCACCGTCGACGATTAGCCACCGGCCAATAATCAGAAACCGAAAATTCTGCTCCTCTCTGACCGGATATGACAGATTATACCAACGAAATAACCGGTCGTCAGGATTTCATGACGGTCAAATAATCATCCAGTGTCAATTCTGAATACAACTTTAAAAGATGAGTTCTACAATTCATTGTAGAATGAGCAGTACGTTTTCACACGTATTATAAACACTAGTATAAAATGGAATTTTCATATATAAATACGCCGATTACCGCCGATTTAACTTTCGTTAAATTTCATTCATATAAATTCACGTCTTTGGCATAATTTCAGCATGGTATCGGCTCAAAAATCCAGAGAAACACGAGATCTCCATTTGCCCTATTTGTCGTTAAATATCCTGTATATTTTCCTCGTTTATCGCCCCGCGTATTATAACGAAGTGTCCGCTGATGTGTCACCAGACGTCCTGTATGACGTCCTGTATAATGACGTCATGTAGGCCTTTGACCCAATTTCGGTGTAAAAGGACCCTGAGTTATGCTCGGGAGGAACCTCTAAGGAGATATCATTTTATGCGTCCAATAGCCTTATTTGATTTTCCTATTTTTGCTCCTCGTCATCATCAATACCACTACATTACTTGTCGGCCTAATTCTTTCTTAAATGTTCTAATGACTGGTTTAGTGTTTATATGTTTTGGATAGCAACAGTGCAGACAGGATGCTTCACTCATGGCAGGCGACATGGGAATCTCACTATAATACTATGGGATGGGGATATGCCGAAAATGTTCAAGCATAAGAATGTGGAATGAGGGATCTGGTACCTGGAGGCTCCATTAATGAAGACCAAATAAAAAATCAATTATGAAATAAATATAGAACACACGCGATTCACTCAAGCGGAGCATTCAATTAATCCTCTTTCATTTCGACCAGTAGTTATTTTATTTCCTCCTTCTAAAAGAGTTCATATTGAGAGAGGAGGAACAGAGGTGATTTGTTTTCCGGCAAGTTTAATAACGTTTTCACGGGTGCCGTCTGTGATGGCGGCGGTTCTAACAATTTAATAAACTATTCTCATTGTAGAACTAAACTCGGGTTGTGGAAGTGTGGTGGGGGCGGGGGAGGAAGGTAATTATTCGAAAAATAACTCGTTACGGCGATTTAATTTCATCGCCGGAGAGGAGCCTTCTTAATAATCAACCCTGATTATTGGGTTAATTACTGTTTTAATTGCGCAAAATAAATTTTCCGCAACAAAATTTTAATTAATTATTCCGCGGCGGGCCTCCCGTAAAGTCGCTTCGTGAAACGCTCCCTCCGCCTCTAATAAACAATGGAATCTTTACCGCCAGTTTTTTCCGTCTACCATATCCAATTATGTCTGACAAATTATTCTAATAATAATTCTACGAGTATCGGTTAGGAATTAAATTTAATAAGGGAAAATAGTAGGAAAAACGATATGTTCTCTTCTTTTCTGTCTCGCTTCATTTCTACTGAATATTCACTTTAATGTTGATACTGAGATTCATATAATTTTTAATGAACAGAGGCTTAAAAGCGATATGCAGGCGTTGGGTTCAAGACCACCACTCTGTTGACATCGCATTTGCCTAACTTATCAGCGGACGGGTTTAAATACTTCGGGTGGACATGGTTTTTATATAAGTGTTCGGACTATTCTCGTTTAATAAACTATATTCCGTGTGCACCAAACGCTATCCGCTGTAGGCAGAATTTTTCTATACCTCTTCCTCCTGTACAATACGCAATGATCGGACACTTCCCATTAAATGTTTTACCAATCTAAAAGTCGCGTCGTGGAGGCCCAGTGGCGGCGATGGGCGCTAATTAGACTGTAATTACGCGGGCGGGATTCCACCGTCCCTGCAATAATTTAAGTATATTATTTACTGGCCGGATGTCGGGCCCGCTTTATTTCCTCGCCCCGTATTTATATTTCCGATCAATTTACATATTGGGTGGGGCAGGGGAGGGGGGGTAGGGCGATAATTTGATAGTGATAATGGGCGGGTGACATGGCCCCGGCACTGTTAATCTAATTACAATGTGCAGGTATGAATAATTAGGGTAAGTGAGAGGCGAGCGCGCTCCATCCAACCCCCGCGCGACCCCTCTGCAACCGGTCGACATCATATACGCATTACCGGTCCAGATCTATATAGAGGGAGACCCGTCGAACCGACCCCAACTTTACTGCTTGATACCCTATCCTCGATAATCCACGATGACGGCAACGGTTTAGAAATTGCTACCCTAATATCGAGTCAAAAATTCGTTCGGATATTTCCATTCATGTTTCTGCTATTCCTTTAATAGTAATTTTAAATTGAATATTACGAATAACATGTTTATTTTAGATATAACACAAGGCGTTAAGTTTATTATTAAACTCCTACTGCAGCGGGGTAGGAAAAGGGGCCGGGAAAGTGATAAGAGGCAGGTTTGAGGCTGAAAACTGATAAGAGAGGATGGCGAGGGCTAACATAATTAGGGGAGGGTGTGGGGGTGAGACCTTTCATTAAGCCACCCCGACAGAGACTCAGCCCCCTACACTGTCGGCCTTTGCGGACCTACTATCTCCTTTCACCCTTTACCACTGCCTCATAACCTACTCAAAACTATAATATATCAGCATCATTCCGACAGCGATAGTGTTGAATGGCCGTTCGTCATGAGGCAATCATCACTGACTCTGGCAACTCTTATAACAATTTGTATGACGCTTGCGCCGGTTTTAGAGGGAGGATTTAAATGTTCTTTCATTTTTTTTAGGAATTAATTTTATCGGAACATCGGAGGAAATAGATCGCCTCGGAAGGTGGCGCGCAGTACCTATGATGTTATCAGAGGTGCTTTGAGTGCCCGGCGGCCTCAGGATTATGCAGGAGACTTCCTGCGGGTAGGGTAACCGTAGGAGGGAGGGAAAGAGGAAGCGGTTATCAACTATTACTGACAGTGCTAAATCTACGTTAGACTAAACAAGCCCGAAAGGTGTTATTACTGTGGTAACAGTGCAACAGTATAATCAACAGGCAACTAAAAGATTTAAGCTTCTCGGCGGCGAGAAGCCTCAACCGGCCTACCATTAGACCAAACGAATCATCGATACCAACGAATGGTAACGTAAGTAAGAAAAATATTGGTATTAATATTGTAACTAAGGGTTTATTTTAAAGTAATCATTAAAACTAAATTGTGGTATGAAAATGTAATGAAAATAAATGTAATTTTCTTACGGAAAGTAAATTTTTTTAGACATCGTCGTGTAAAGTCCGGGGAGGTCAGTCCTTTAACAATACTCAGTAGCGGTACAAAATGATTCTTTATTTTCAGATGTGGTAAATCCATTTATAGGGCAATAAGTAATACTAAGTAATAATGTCTTAGCGCAATCTTCGTCTTACCATTTGTAAAAACTCTAGTTTTGAAAATACTGAACAAGGGTTATAAGTGGATAATTTAACCATTTTGCAAATTCAGGCACATAAATCTGGATGAGGGCGAACAGTTAAATTAGCTATCTTCATTATTCCCGCATTTGGGTTTTGGCTGTGGGGAAATATTGGAATATTTGAAGGTATTATATTGTTATTAATAGGGGGGAAACAAGCGGGCTGGCCGGGGTTGTGGGGGTGATAGTCAGGATCGACTGATTACACAGGCTCAATTGTTCGGCTATATTTGCCTTCAATATTTAATATCCTTGTTTAAAACCATTCATATTGTGTTTACAATGGCACGAAACCGATGCATCATTTCTGTTATAGGCTCTTAATTATCCGCAAAGCCCCACAAAGCGAACTCCGATGTATGAAATTATTGAATCACGAGTACCGAACGAGCTTAATTTATACCGATTATCTTATGATATGAAAGTCAAAAATGTCGACTGCGTGTTAAAAACCAATTTTCTGTGAATCGATATCGATTGGAATTGAGAATATAAAGAATGTTATAAATAAATAAAATCAGTAATTCACCAGTGTACTATTATACTCTATAATATATAAGTCTATTAATATATGACTCTATATTAGTATAAATAACTATATTATACTAATTATACTTTTAACTAGTTCAGCGACTGAAGGAATTAGGCAAAATATACCTTAACTATAACTGCGTTTATATTCAGATATATAAGATAGAAGCATTACATTTAATTTATCCTTGCTATATATGAGGAGTTGTAGGTTCTGTAATTGTTGAATTCTACATTCATTTCATTTTTATCTCCCCCTTAGGGAAAACCATAATCCAATTGTCTGGGGATAGTGGATACTTTCTGTTAAACTTTGCGAGGGATGAAAAGTTATACCTCGATCGTGGTACCTTCCTGGTGAAGTTTTCTTTCGGAACTGGAGGGAGTTTCCAGCAGTGGTACGACTTAATAGAGAATTAATTCTGGCCACCCCTTAACCCCCCTTCATGCCCGTTTTTCCGCTCCGTTTCTCCCGCCCGGAATATTTTGTAGCCCCCCCCGCAGCCCCTCGGCCCTCGACCCGTTTCTCGACACGCGAGGCCGACATTAAGCCGTGCCAGTGACAAATTGGGCGGTCCCCGCCGCTCAAACTGCCGCCACTATAAATATGAATATTTCTCCGATTTTTTCCGTTTTTCGTTTTCTGTCCTTCCACTCGTTCTCTCCCCCGCCCACCCACCCCAGTTGTGGTAAAAACAAATTAATATAGAGCTCAATACTGCCCGGGACCCCGTTTCGTATTCAAATCGGTCGTGGTTTTTTCTGGATCGATCGAAGAACACGACTTTATCCAGACCTCTATAACTTAAACGAGTCAACATCGCCGGGACCAAAAAAGAAAAAGAAACGAGATTCCCCGAGCATTTGTAATTTCTTTCAGTTTGTAGGGTCCTACTTACGACCCAATAGTAGACACGGGTGTGAGTACTGCCAAACTAATGGATATATAACGGAACATAGATTAATGAAAGGTGCTGTATCTTAGGCACGATGTTTCATTTCACATGTGTTTATATTCCGTCTCGCAATCGGAAATTTTTGTTTGACGTTTGAAATATAACATTTTGATATGTACAGTCCAATGGCAGGCAACGGGCAAGACACTATGGCGGGCGCCATACTAGAATAAAGAAAAAGTGTTAGGCTCCAAAGTGTTGTAGGTATCCTCTCCCTTCGGCGATTTGTTCTATGGGGTTTCCACTAGCCTCTGCGGTATCAAAAGAGATTTGTAAAATCGTCAGTTGACAGGAACAGGAGACATTCAATCCGTTTCAGACCATACGTATTTTTTGTTCTAGCTCATTTTCACTTCTGTATGGCATGTGTGAAGGTTTTGCCCTCGATACTCTGTTTCAGGATGTGCGGACGGATTGTGTTGTTTTTTTTAAACATAACCAATTATAAATCATGCAAAATAGTACTGCCCCACAGCAGTTTGAGTACGTAACGCCCTATGTCCGGTTCGGTTGCGACTGTTCCTCTTTCGGTCGGTACACAAGCCTTCTATTTCCGGGTGTTTGGAGGCCGGTGGCGGGGGGCGGGGCGGGGGACGACCAATCGTAAATCCCCCGTTTCATACGTGAGTCCTGCCCGTTTCTCGCATTTGAATAGGCCGATGAATTTCAATTATCCGACCGCCCTTTCCGGTCGGGGCGAGAGAGCCGCGTTTCCCGATAAAGTTCTCTCCCTCCCTCCATCCCTCCCCCGCTCCCTCTCTCTCTCTCTCTCTCTCTGGCGGTTGTGGCCGGACTTCACGCAACTCTACGTGACCCCGCCGACTCTCAACAATCTGATACAATGTTTGTTTATTACACGTGTATCGACAATTTCCCGGGGGACGGCCCGTTCTCACGCGCCCCCCCCTCGCCCTGAATTATGTGCCCGGTGGAGGCCGCGAGCGCGCTAAATGTGTCGCCGTCGTAGAATTCGTCCCCGGGGGGAGGTGGTTTAGGGGGGGTTTATTAATATATGCGATTCTTAATGGTCGTCTCGCACGGAAAGTGGTTATTACTCCCCGAGGAAGGCGAGAATGTCAACCCCCGCGGAGTGAACACCACAACCGAGTATGGAAACCGAGACTAAACCCCTCCCTTCCCACCAGCTTGTGGGTTCCCGAGGGAACCATTCTTCATTATTAAATGGGGCCAACGTTGAGTTTTTCGAGCCTGTCCCGTCTGTCTAATATCCGCGAATCTTCTCTTTCGGCTGTTTATTACTTTACACCAGAACTAAGACCACAGAGAGCTAAGGGTCTCCAAATATGGACGTATCCTGTGAGCTACCGAAGATAGAATGAATAAGTTTGAGAAATTAATTTGATTAATTTAAAGAAATCATTAATCAAATTTCAATCTGATTTACAAAATTGAAATTTTATCTACAAATAGTAGCTCGTAGACGGAAGGTATTTCGTGAAGTGCACCTCTTGAAACTCCCGGGAATGGAAGACAGGAAAATTACATTTAATTATTATGCCCCCTCACAGTTGGGATTTACAAAGCAATATCGTTATATAATGAACCGCAATACTTGGAAATATTACCACAGAGTAATGCAGGTAAACGGAAGTGTCTTCTCTCTTGTTCAGTCTGGAATTAGTGGTGTTGGACATCGTCATTAGTCGAATGACCATCAGTTACGCGAGTCGTTTGCGGATGAAATTGTTCTATTGTCACTGAAGCGTTGTTATCCGGCACGGCCATAAATATTCGCAAATGCGGTTCGGTAGCAACCCGAAACCCAAGTGGGGGATCATTTTGGTGGAAGATATTATCAAGTGGATTGTTTTTGTGGTCCGAGCGAATCATTGTGGCAGGTCAGAAGTCAGAGTGCTCGGGAATTTTCACGGATCCTTTCAGATTTACTGTCTGAATCGAATATTTCAACGTTTGGTGCACTTTAAATTATGAAGCACCTGACACATATGTCAATAGATTTTCAGTAATGATTACCAACAATATAAATTCGGACGTCACTCCGGTGAAGAGCCGACTCTGTCTGTATTCGCCGGTAGTGGAAGAGGAGAGGGCGGGCGGTGGCGGGGGCGTCTCTGGAGATAAGCGGGCAGCAAAGCCCTTTTTATGTCTTCCCTACAACTGAGCACTCTATTCAGAGCGGGACACACAGTGCATAACTTTGATAGAAGACACAGCGGGAGCTGGTAGGGAGGAACACATGTGATACAGAGAAGCACAGTGGGGTTCCTCATGGCCCGAGAGATATCCATCTGTTCTATTATAAATTCCCATTACCGAATGAGGACGGCGCCCCCTCACCCCTTCCCCGACAGCCCCCCCACCTCAATCCCGCTGCACGGTGCTAGCCGCGCGCCCGCTTGCCAACTTCTCCTTGTTTCTAGACTCTGTAAATAATTTATATTCGTAAGACAACGGCCGAGGGCGAAACAGAACTCTCCTCGGGAGATGTTTCGGTTTGATAAATTTCTAACACGCTACGTGTGTCTCCGGCTCCCTTTAAAGCATTAGTTAAGAAGCTAAACCCCAGAGCGGGGCCGGCCACTCGACCCGACTTCATACTTCACTGATAGTGGCCCGCATTTCACAGGCCCTGTGCGTCTTGACTTTCATCACGAGTCTACCTGCTAGTGCGACGTGTGTAACGAACCAGGTCGAAGGAATTAAACTGGCTACTGCGTTGGAAGAATACTAATTATAACATTTATCAGTTTACTGGAATATTAATTGAAGAGAAATTGGAATTAATTCGATACTCCGATTGAATGAAAAGCTTTTCTATGGGTATAAGCAGTAATATTGTGGATTACGGTTAGAATATACAGTTAATAATTAGCGTTATATATTAGTGCGCGCTTGTGTTGTGTGTGAAGGGTGAGAGTCAATGTGAGCTGGGAATTTAATAATTGAAACTCTCTGGGTTACATACCGCTAATTCTATTTAATGTGTACCACCTGCGATAAATTCTATACTTACACATTTTAACCTACTCACTGTTACTTATTATTTCAGTGATATTCTGATGGGACAAAATTCTTTTCTTAAAAATGTTTAAACCCGTCACGCAGAGCCAGGCAGAGGCGTAGACGACGCTAATTAATAATCTCCATGCGTGAAATAAAAAAAAAGTCCTCGGAGTTTTGTGATTCTGAGGGCGGCCTTATAAATTCCGGGCGTAACTTGGTTAGGGAAAACTGGAAAGTTGTTGGGAGAGAAATAGGGACACGGGACCACCCAGACAGCAGATACATGTGTCCTTTTTCCCTCCGCCTCGACATTTGTCTTCAGATCTACTTCCACCGGCCCTGCAGCCAATTTACATAAAAACGTGTCTGTGCTCGTCTGTATTTTAGGCTAGCCTATTTATTAGTCTCAAATCGTTTTAAAATTGACTGAAAAAACTACTGCCCTTGAACCCATATCTATTGTAGTACCTCGATACCAATTTTTCGGGACAATCGTCTACGGAAGGAAATCAACGACGTGTCTATGCTTAATATCTATATGTAAGACCGTTCAGGGAATTATATGAGCTCCCGCTAGTAATCGTTTCTAATCCGTTCATAATACCTCGTATTTCCGGATGAAGTGCAGAGATAGACACAAGGCCGGCTAAGAGGACACCTCGCCCGAACGGCCGTGCATCACAGGATTAGGACCGGGGCGTTTTAAGGAACAACTTGACTGAAACGAGTTCGACAATTTAACTTTGAAGTGCCGAAATAATATAGTCAGTTATCTACAGCCAGGCGGATCTGACAGTGCGATCAGGGTTTATGAGCTTCTCCGCTCACCTCTCATCATACAGATTTTCCTAGTTAAATACCGGTCTATTGTACGACCACGATGGTCTAGAAATTGATCCTAGAATACGTGTATTTTCACATGCTGAGTTTCAATAGCGTCACATAATTTGAATTGACGTTAGATGTATTTGCGTCGGCGGTTGAATAAACCCCACGGGACCGTTTTATAACGGGTAACCCCGTTTTATGTTTTGCATTATGGCGTATAGGTTTTACCGGCGTGAAGACAACCGACTCCTGTCTGTTAATTGCCGACGAAACCCGTTCTGGAGTCCGCGAGAGATCCCGTCCCACCGATAAGGCCCATTGCATTTTCTCCACTCAGCTTCTGCCCGCCCCCCCTCGCTCTGCTTCCATTTTTGCTTTCGCTTCGCTCCTAGCCGGTCCGTTTTTTTTCGAAAAAAAAAATGCCGCATTCTCCGACGGGGGTTTTTTCCTATCTCCCCCACCCGGTTTATTCCTCAGTTTTTCAACCCCCGCCCCACTGCTCCGCTAGTAGGAAGAGAAAAAAAAAGTCACGCCGGCCGCATTAATCAGATCCCTATCAGATAATTGAGGAAATAATTCTGGAAAATATAACACGGGTCGTCGGCGGCGCACCTCGCGAAGGGGGCCTTATCTCGGCCGATCGGAGCAGGCCCCGCACAGGACAAATTGCCGATAACGGGGGGGAGGAAAACCTTCACGAATTAGTGAACGCTACCGCAAACCGATAATTCATTTCTTGGCTCCAATAATTTGATTAAAGGAAAAAGCATCATGGTCCACAGTATGCGCGATTAATATCCAGATTGAAGATTGCAGAGTAGGCAAGTATATAAATGGTCCTATATGAAGCGCCTATCTTTAAAGACATCCTCTCCGTTGTTCAATTTAATATTCAAATTTACAGAAAAAAATATTAAAAGCTTGAATGGAATGGCGCCTTAAGATGAAGAGCATTTTAACTGGAACATATTATAAATTAGATACTACTTTAGTATAACACTTACTATGTAGGGGTGGATCTCATATAACTCTGAATTACTAGTAGAGTCTTCGCCCTAAAAATGGTTAGAGTGGGGTATTTTTTTTAAGCCGAATGGCTCTCTCGAAAGTTCAGTGGAAGTATTGGGAAAGGTATTAAATAATGTCCGTAACGACAGCCCAATTGAGTCCAACGCGTCGTATATTGAATACACCGTTTTATCGATAAACCGAGTCAACAATGCCTGTTGATAGGGAATCGGGGAATCTTAATATCGCGCTTCCCTTGATCCCGGAGCAAATGATCCATGTTTACAAATAACAAGCGGTTGAACAATGCCCGATATAATTAAGCGAAATATCAGGTGGGATCATTTCAATTGGGATCGGTTGTCGAAATACGTCCCGGTGACGTCATCGATGCCGTCATCGCGGACCGTCTTTGTCTGAATTAGTCTTTCTTATCCGTCGCTCTTCAACTCCATTGTTGTTCAATCATCGACTCCGAATGTCGTCCGTCCGTCCCATCGTGTTTTTTTTCTTTTGTCTTTACGTGTTTTCGTTACCCTCCGCTCCGTGAACCAATTAAAAATCGATCGTTTTATTAATTGAACGAGCCGTTCTGTCTTCGTGGCCTCTTCGAATAAGATTGCTGAGATAAATTGAATAATGGCATTTATAAATAAAATGGTAAACAATGTGCCCAATACGAAGAAAACAAGCTAAGATTCTTTTTTTCCGACCAGTAAATAGATTAATTATAACACTTTTAGGCTACTACAGAATGTATTTTCAACGGGTACAAATAATTCCAGATATCTGTTTTAGGTCCGATCGATGGTTCGGAATATCATTACTCTCGCCATCATATTTTCTACCTCCACTAACCAATGCTGACTGCGACGGCCTAACTAGCCGGGGTCCGTTGACCCCACGGCCATAGCTCACATTAATTGACTTCACGCACCGGCATATGACACTAAACACCCCTCCAGAGTACTGAAGTATTGACAGTGCACGCCTCGCCAATAGTTTATGCTATAAATGTTGCGCTGAAAGGAAATGATTCGAAAAACGGCTGTAGGCGGAAGCTCGCAATACACCTTTCAATTAATTTTGAAATAGCAGGACATCGATAATAATCTAAGTATTAGAAAGCTCGGAAATTAAAAAATTCAGAAACCACTCTGCGTACAGTGGACCAAAGTAATAAGACGTTTGTGCGGCTTAAAATGGGGTTCAAATTAAAGTGGGTTGAACTTTTAAAAATCGTCTTGAGTGGGTAGAAAGGTACGCCCCCCACTTGAAAATCGTATCGACGATTTCTCTGTCGGCATTTCTGTCGACACCTGCGTCATTTAATGACACTCCGACTTGTTATTGATGCAAAACGCGGCCGTTTATTTAATTAATAAGAAAAAACACATTCGTCCACTCTCGATTAATTGGCCGCTGCTCGACACTCGGCCGAACGTCAACTCGTTTTATATTAACGTTTTAAAATTATCTCGACAGCCAGAAAGAATACAAGTGATATTTCCTTCCAGTCGCCGATACGTTCTGTTAAACCGTTGCGATTGAATAGCCGAAGTAATTTTCTCCACCAGTTTTAAAGTATTACGAGAAATGAGTATCCCCGATTATCATACCTGAAAACATTACACTTACACAAGGCGTTATCTGCTTGAACTGTCGCTTTCATAATAACTTCATTGTCGCCTGTCTACAAGCTCCGCGCAAAATACCCCATCCCCGCCAGGTATAATTGGTAGTAAAATGTACATCCCAATATCAGTTTATATAGAAATATCCGCAGGCCGGTTTACAGGCATTAATCCGCATACGTGCATTGTAAACGATAGGGTGTTTACCTAATGACTATATAGTGTAAACTGTAACATAGTTCAGTGGGTGGAATGATACAGCGTAAACTCCATTGGGCCCGGAGTTCGATTCTCCGATTTATTGAGCGATTTAAGCACACCAACTACAATGTACCGATTAGATTCCTGTAGAGTCAATAAAAACCGTTCAAAGTGCAAGCGCTAAGGAACTTTCCATCGTTTTCCGATAAGTGAAAATTCCCTTTCGAGAATTAAAAAACATACACCTCTTATGAAATCGCCGAGAACGATTTCGACTCCAGACCATCCCAAAAGATGTTCGGCCCCACTCGAAAAGCGCAGCGGTACCCTTGATCCCGCACTGGCGAACTTGAATGCCCGACCGCAAACAACTACTTGTAGATATCAATGAATTTAACAGCTATAAGAGGCCGTAAACCGGCAGATTGCCTTGGAGGGAGATAAAGATGAAATCGTTCAACAGTCACTTGAGAAAAATTACTCATTACCCACGATTATGTGCCGGTTTGAGTGGGCCTTGGTCATAGGGCCGAGTGCGGGGATCTGCTCAAAATGTTATCGGACCGTGCGGACATCCGTCGTCAAATTGTTTGCCCACACCCACTTATCGTACGGTTTCCTGAAAAGGCAATATTGAGTTATACGATACGGCTTGTACCAATAATGTACACTGACATTTATATGCCGGTAAAGTGCCTTGTCGAGGATATTTCATTTTAATTTTCAAACCGTTTTTCCTCATGGAGTTGCAATTTTGGTTTGCATAACTCCAATTGTTCATTTTCCTGTATTAACGATTGAATGACGAAATTCAAAATTGAAACTGAATTATTATTTCAATATAGCATTACAAAAAAAGAACGGCACTACAGGATTACGCATAATTCTTCTAAATCATTCTATTAAACCACCTTGCACCTGCATATAAAATATCTGGTGACAATTTGTTTTTTTCTGTACATGCGTCTTCAGTTAATAATACCGTGAAGCCCCCTTTCTTTCGTATCTCACAGAAACAAATAAAATGTAACAAGTTTTATTGAAAAAACAATTTGAGCCCAATCTGAATACAAAATAATATTTTTTTGTGGCTTCTAAACCGCCGTCATTTGAGAGAGTAATCTGGAGTGAGGATCCCCTCGACCCCAAAACGACTCAAGATTGGTTACCCCTTTTCCGGGTTATGGCGCCCACTTTTGGCGTTATTTGCGAGAGAGGACAACATCCGGGAGGCAAAAAATGTGTTTAGCGTTACGCGAAATTCTGTACTTCCGAGCAAAAACCGGTCCCGAGCTGTGCTTTGCTGGCTCGAATCGACTCCTTGGGCAACCTAAGTCCTTCTGACAGACGCAAGAGCTTCGACCCTTCGAGCTCTTCTTAGAACGTCTTCGAATTGCTTTCATCGCATCCATTTTGTATTGAAATAATAAGCACGACGATTTACTTACAAATTGGGAGTGTAATTGTCCTCTGTAAAATTCTACGAATACGTTTATAAATAACGAAAGATATTATGATTTTGCAAAATTGAAGAACATTATTAATAGGCACTTTAGTTTCAAATATAATCGCCGCGCAAACCGAACTTCCAAAATTGCAAAATCACCTTTAATATCAATCAATCTCAATACACCTTTATGCCTTAAGTATAGACAAACGAGAGATTACGATAGCTAATTCGCCTCTCGCCCGGTATAAATAATCCACTTAAAATGTTGTGGATTTAAAAAACAAAATGTTTTTAAATTTCATAACGGTAATGAAGTACACTCGCAGTTCGGAAAATGTCTGACGCGAGCAAAAGTGAACTGCAGGAAACCTTATGGCTAATAAATTTGTTTGGCAACTTCAAAATAATTGTTTCCCCGATTGAAGTAGAAATTGCAGCGCATTGTTGATGTTCATAACGTAGTCTAGAGCCGATGCGTTTAACAGAAAATTAACTCAATTGCAGAAACTGTTTCTTTGTCCTCCGGGCTGATTAGCAAGTGGGACAATAACAAGGTAACGGATTGAAAACTGTAACATAATCTCGAGCTTTCCAACGGATCTTTCCCCCTCTTTATTATCTCTTATTATTATTATCTCTACACTCTTGTGCTATGTCACTCCCTTGAGAAGTATTGCGAGTTTTATCTCATGGTGTAACGCGCGATGATTAAGCACGGTGATTCAGAATGATTTTCGAAGTCCGAAGGAAACCAGTTATACATTTATCAAATATATAAAGATCTTGGCACATGGAAAAATGCTTACTTTATTTATATTGTAATACACATCGCGGTTATTTCTGTATATTGTTAGCTCCATGACTTCACGAATAGAGGGAGGGTAAAACCCTAATCAGTAAGTACTGTCTAACGTCATACAGGTGAACACAATCCTCTGGAA
This sequence comes from Lethocerus indicus, assembly GCA_019843655.1. Taxonomy (NCBI): domain Eukaryota; kingdom Metazoa; phylum Arthropoda; class Insecta; order Hemiptera; family Belostomatidae; genus Lethocerus; species Lethocerus indicus. The sequence continues at coordinate 17,885,326 of JACDQD010000008.1, forward strand.
ATTCGACCTATCCGAAGGATTGTCGAGAATGGAAAATCCCTTGATCCTCGCCCTAAATCGGAAACTGTCCGGGGTGGAAACAAACCGAGCATATTCAATATCACTATTTCTCTTATTCGCCTTCACATTCACTACATTCCTCTGTGCCTAACAAGGGAGGGAAATTGCGCCTCTGTTGCTTTAAAAACAAATTAGCAAAATTAATTTATTAGAACTGTTACAAAACCCAATTACTTAGCACCAATCTGTTTTTGCTTAGCAGCAATTTCAAATGTTCATGTTCATTATGTGTGGTCTGAACCTCTGGGCATCACAATTGATTTAATAAATATTACGAATTAATATTTTTTGTAATTTTGTCGTAGATACTAAATTAGAAAACCATTTGAAATCATTTATACTTAGCTGGTATTATTTATTTCGGAGTATCGAACCGAAATAATTTCCCAATTAGTATGTATTGCTTTGGTTTGAATCGGGATAATTGTAAATAATCAAACGTTCTGTTGATCTTAAACTGTCAATTAACTGCGATTGTTATTTATGTTGAATTATAGAAACATTTAAATATTTCCGCGTGAAAAATCCCATGTACCGATCAGTTTTTTGGCCAATCAGAAAATAGGCCTGTTGGGATTTACGGATTTATTCGATTTGTTCGGGTCAGCTGCATTGGATTGTTCTAACTTTCTCCTCCGTGAATTATATTCCCCGTTCAATTTACGGAATCGCCTCGTTAAGAATACCGAACTCGCCGTAGGTGGTCCGGGCGACGGCCGTTCGTTCGGTTCACGTGGAAGGCTTTAACCGGCTTTAATTGCGTCCAATTTCTCATTAAAACCCCGATATATATATATATATATATATATATATATATATATATATATATATAGAGAGAGAGAGAGAGAGAGAGAGAGAGAGATGGTGGAGGTAAACGATTTAATGTTATAAATATACTAACTCGATGGGCTCCCCCCGACGTACTATTGTATGACGTCATTACACTGGAATAATCCTCTCTGGAAATTTCGAGGAGTGGGAAAAGCCCTCGATCGGGACCAATTCAAGGAATGATTATTGAAAGTATACAGAAGCGGCAATTTCAACCATTTCAAAGCCGTTCATTTCGTCGAATCGATCGAAGGTCGGTTTAAATCTTTAAAAACTAGTAGTTCGGTTTGGTGTATCGTGGAGTGACAACCGGAGCTCGGTAGGATCTGTGCCGCTAATACTCTGAAACAAACTTTTTTTCCCCCCTCCCCCGTCCTATCGGAAACAATAAATCGACGGCATTTATCTTGGGCGACGGCACAATCGGACCGAGACCCCGAGAAAAAACTAAAGGGAACATTCCGTCTCGATTAAAGCTCCGGCTCCGCTCACTCCTCCCTCCCTCCCTCCCTTCCTCTCATTCTCTCTCTCTCCAGCTCCCGCTATCTCTCCCCTTTTCCCTATCTCCCTGTATATTTCTTTCCCCCCCCCTCCTACCTCCATCCCCTTCCCCTTTCGGACTCAAGGACTTTGTTAAAGTGTATTGAAAGGTTTCCTTTGTCACTGAAAATTCCACCGGGCGGTTCCCCCCGGCTTGTTCAATATTGTGTCTGTCTTGTTTGAGCACTTAACACGTTATCTGTACGAGGACGTCAAATAAAAAAGAAAAAAATGACTAAATTATCGAATCTCGTTGTAGTATAACAAATCCAATAACGCTTTTGTAAACAGGCGTGGGCTCGCGCGTTCACGCGCACCAGTGGACAAATGACTGAATTTGAGCGTAGCGGAAAATATTTTTAGACGTTGCTAAATAATTTAATTTCATTAAAACGTGATTGTGTTCAAATAACACATATTTGTATTAACTAAAATTAATTGACATTGGTATTAAATATTTATTGATTTTTATTTTGACCGTTTTTTGATATTTATTCACTTCGGTTATTTTTATCGAGTCAACTTCTGGAACCCCTTCACAGGGTTCACACCAGAATAGTTTAGAATACTGGAGAAATTTTTGTTCGCAGAATGACCTAACAGCCAAGAATATCTCGTTCCGAATAATCGAAGGTTTTTCTCTACACCTCGGGCTCAATTTCAAGAAAATGATGACGCGTTAATATGACTAGTAAATAAATAAATCCTATGTGAACGAGCAAAAGTTTCCGCGACCGGAATCCGAATTATTGCCACCCAACTTCCGGTAAGATCGCGTAGTAGGCATCAGGTGTTTAGCGGCGGTCCGTCCGAGATTCTTCCCGGCTTTGAAAAACACCCGAGAAAGTTACAGTAGAAAGGTGAAATAGAACCGAAACGTCCTGGATGCGGACCACACCCGGGAGTGCTCCAGATGGGAAGAGAATTAGCCTTTTTACCTGCTCAAGTTTTCTTCAAAACCGGGAAGAATCTCGGACAGACTGCTGCTAAACACCTGCCACCCCTACTACGAGAAGTTACGACCTACCCGAAGTTAGATAGCAATAATAAACAACATACATTCGTACTTCTCATTTGGAAACCGACGCTCTTTCTTTAAAATCTATTTTTAATAGGTAGCGGAATAGCACATTGCGCTCGATTAAAAATACGGTATATATAACGTCCCGATATTTTTAATTAAGCGGAGCAAATATTGACCCTGAGTAAATTAGATAAGTACATTTCATCAGGCGCACACTCGCACACATAAAACAAGTTTTTTTTTAATAACTCATCCAATCTGCCGATAAAAAGTGTGTTCGTCAAATGGGTATAATTAGAGGAATTATTAACGCACACTGTGCATAAATATGGTAAGCGAAATAAAACATTTACACAACAAATCTTTTTTTCAGATATTAGACTCCTCTTCAGTTACGGCAAACATTTTCTTGCGGAACGGAAAAGGCAAATGTTGAGGTAGCGCGTAATTTTATACGTATTAATAATTATTTATTTATCGACACAACAACTTGGGACAAGTACCCGCTGACGTCGGTATTTCATGATGCCGGGTACTTATAACCTGGAACTTGTATGAGAGACTAGCGTGGGGAATTTTTTTCACTCCGGATACATTCCGATTTACAGATTGATCAAGAGTTTTCAACTCTTCAAAGCTGTTTAGAGCCCTCGAATTTCCTTCAGAATATTCGAATGTACGATGGTAGGCAGTCCTGAGGCGTTTCCTATCACATATTGAGTCTTTGAGTCAATAAAGAAACAGCTTAGGTGTTAAGATGGAGCTGAAATGCCTGCGATTTAAATGCAAATTTGAGTTCACAGGCGTTATTTATAAATTCACGCTACAGCGGTACGCCAAAGGGAGAAAGTTTTTCAACGAAAGGAAATATCCCAGAAATGAGGGGCGTTGTGATTTTCGGAAGCTGAAAGGATAAAATTCTCGCTCGATAAATAAACTCAGAGGTATTTAACGTTTAAACCGAGATTCGACTTTTCCTGAATACCTTTCACTCGGGTTAAGGGAGCAACAGTTTAATAATAACTCGGGCTCCTTACTAATAGCCCCGCTCTCTCTCTCTCTCTCTCTCTCTCTCACTCACTCTCCCTCCCTCCTGAAAAGGTGTAGATGTAGAAAGATTGAACGGAACGAATCCGAAATTAATTTACCAGGCCTGAGGCCTGGTTCTGGTTCTCTCGCCCATTAAAGCAAATATAAAACCCGGGGGTGTTCTTATTCAATTAAGTGGCGGCTTTTAACCGACCGTTGTCGGGTCGCCGAGTACTTTAAAGACAAAATCTTAGTTTCTTTTTTCCTTCTCCTTTTCCTTTTTTTTTTTATTGGAAGCTATTAAAGCCGATATTATTCGGTACCGATAAAAGTTGATTGTAATATCGGCCCCGCGGGGTTTAACGGTCTGTGGAGCCGTTAACGGGCACAGTAAGTGAAGCCCGGGCCGCTGTACCTCGGTGTGCTGAGGCCCCGCCGATACCCTTCACTAGAGCAACTTGTGCAACCAATTAGCGCCGGCTCGAACGCCTTTAATGTTTCTGTTTCATAATATTTTAATAATGCCCGGAGAGATCGGCCCTTTCCATGTCCGCCTCTATAAATTGGCCACCGAGATTGTCACGTATTATCTCCTGCCTCATTCCACGATGAAATAATAGTGGCAATTTATATAATATTTGCATTGTACAACAGTCGATTAGCACAAATAATTTGATTGCAGATAGTTTTTTTTTCTCTTGGTATCGAAGAACGTTTAGCAAATTTTCGAAATAGGGAAAGGTATATATAAACGTAATGATTTAAATTTAGTTTAAGTTGTCATTAGTTTATTTCGGACTAAACCAGTTTTCTTATATTACTCACCGTAGCGGTGACTCGATTCTACCGTCGATTCCGAGATGCTGAAACCGGTCTTTCATTTAGGTCGGTTGACACAAAAATGAGTTATAATGCTCCTTGCGAATCACCCTTAGGTATTCTCCAACTGTCCTAACATTTTGTAAGGAAATATTATTAACACTCTTACTGTCTATAACGTATAGTGAAAGCAGATAGGACACCCAAATATTCTTAAGCCTAGTTAGAAGACAGCGAGAATTTTAAATTGATAAGATCAAATCAGCAGCTGAAGATTGAAGAATGATAGTAGCTGTGCTTGTGGACAAATCCAGAAAGCATACTAGGCCGATTGATAATAACTCTGCCATCAGTGGCTGATATGCATAAGGGAGATTGGGCGATAACAATGGATGTCGCCGGGGTTATTTTCCCATAAATTAATCCAATTTTATAAAATGGAAATGCTCAAACCCACCGACTAACAGCGGGTAAAATAGGGAACTTAACAAGTGGCCCTCGAGAAGGGCCCGCACTCAGACCGGGATAATAAATGAGGGCGTCACACTTCGAGTGTGTCCCGGGGGTCTCGGGGGTGAAAAAACCGCCCCCTCAGGGCGCCCCGGGTATTTACCCCGCCCCTCTCGATACCGGCGTCACCGCGCTTGTAATATACTTCAATTATTTCCCTAAAGGGCGGTCAATCGCGGCCTTTCCCTTCCACCCCCGCCTTCATAATCCCCACCCCCGGCGGTCGTTGTTTCCTTTTTCGGAGCCGGCCGGTCATTAGCTTTTTGACAGCCAATTATCCTTCTATTATGGAGAGCCACCCACCCACCGTTCCCACCCCGTCCCCATGACCGGCACCGTGACTCTGTACAACTGGCCCCAACCACCGCCCTCTAACGACCGACACTTCTCGTTAGTGGCTTTCATCTGAGTTATCCCCCGGGAGTCATCTCTCATCTCCTCGATTTTTTTTCCCTCGCTTCCCCCTTTCAACGTTGCAGCTCGCGCCCTCCTCGAGGTGGCACCCGCGTTCGTCGTCTCCGCCCCCCCGCATTACTCGGCCAATTACCCTGCCCGATTCAACTTACCTGAGAGTTCAGCTCTAATTCTGAAGATGATTCGGTTTTGATCGTTCGCAAAACAGTCGCTCGAGTAAATTACAAAATATGGCGATATTCCAAATTGAAAAAATCATAAACCGTGAATCAATTAAGATAAGAACGAGTATTATGGATATAAAGAACTATCCTGCTTTCTTTGTATTGACTCCGTTAGCGGGCAAACCTTTCTTTGTTATTAGTTGGGCGGTAATACTCGGTTCGACGAAACGACCGGTGTCCCGCGGGAATCATTTCTCGAGCGGAAAGCGGATTCCACCGCTGTCTCCCTTTGTTCGCCGCGAAACCGCCTCCCAATTGAGTTTTAACCCGAGAAAGTATTGAGGGAGGGGGGAGCTAGAAGGAAAAAGAATATAAAGACGGGCCCTCGCCCCCGCCGCCCACAACTTTACAATCTGGGCCGTGGGGAGACGGGGCCATGGCGGAAAGAAAAACATTCAGAATCAAAAGGTTGAACCGCCCGTTTATAATTTGGAGCCCATTAGATTCCTCCCCCTCACTCGCTCCTTTATTCGGCCGGGATCTTGTTACCCGAGGGATGAATCGCTCGGCTAAAAGAAATTGAAAGGGGAACAGGCAGGCTGGTGGGGTAAGGGGAGGGGGGGCTAGATCGGCAGCAGGAGGAAAATAAAAGGAATAAAAGCGGCGCTTGAATTATTATTGAAAAAAGAAATAAAATAACCGAGCGTGTTTCGCCTTCCCATAATGTTTCCTCTTTTTTTCTACCCCACCCCAACCTTTTCCTGTTTTTTTTTCCTGTTTCATCGTATTTGCATTTACTCGATAATTTCCACCGCCGAAACGAGAATCGTCGCGTGTTTTTCCACAGTATAACGCAATAATGAAAAAGTTAAAAAGAGAGAGAAAGAAACTGAGAGAGAGAGAGAAAAGAGACGTACTCACTCACTCTGCCTCCCTCCCAGTGAATAACAGTAATTAACCCTCCCCCCTCTCACTCCCCTCCGGAGATTCCTGTATGTGTGTGCGTGTGTGTGTGTGTGCAGAAGCGCGCGCCCGCGTATAACGTTAAATATTAAGCGAAACAAAATTACACGACGATTTGCATAATGGACATTGCGCCCCGGGCCTACTACTGCCCGCCACCACTAACCCCACCACAAATTGTTTTCTATTAAAGCGGACACGAGAGGCTTTTTTTTTCTCTTTCTTTCCCCCTTCTCGCCTGTTTTACTCGATTCCCGCGCCCCTCCCATCCGCGGTAGGTATCCTTAAGTCAATTTTGCCGGCCGGATACGATTTTATTCGATTGAAGATGGTCCTCTTGTCTTCAGCGGTGGTTAGAGGCCAGTTCTGCCTCCTACCGGACATAGATATCGGCCGAAGAATTCTACAGAGAATCACGATAATATCGTCACGCTCAGTGAAACTACCAATTCCTGAGAAATAAATTCTAAGCAGGTGACGCCCACTCAACTGAGCAGTATCTGAGTATTAGATTGGTATTCATCTTGGGCAACAGAGGAGAGAATTGGCGCTCGGGTAGGGAGCTCTCGCGTCAATCGATCAACGCCAATCGGGGCCCGCCGCTCTCATTAGCTTCCATTATTGTATTAGGCCCCTATTCGGAGGTATCAATAACTTTCTCGAATTAACGAGCCCACGGCTGTGCGCCGTTATTCGACGGCTGCGGCTGTAGATGTAGGCCCACCAATATCATAACGATGTGGGCGGAATAAGATCAGGTCCGCCGGGGAATTTATTTACCTCCACCGGGACTAAAATACCGTGGCATTGTTAATTTATAATTGGGGCGGCTCCAATTTATTAATTGAGCTTGAGGGGGTGTGGCAGTCCTCTCCCTCAATGGGTCGCCCACAGAAAATCGTTTTATCGATACGGTAATCGAATCCCTGTATGCCGTTGCCAAAGTTCTGCAGCTTTTTACAATTTATTTTACGCTGTGGCGCCTCAATATTTATTGACCAATCTATGCAATATAATTCTAATAAGTAGACTGGAGTTCAGATTCCCCATCTTGTAAAATGAATAATTTACCTTGCGGTCATTAAGAAACTACCGAGCGCGGTTGTAATGACGCTCATTTATAATGAAAATACAGAAAAGAGTACGCGCGGTGCCCGATCGGATACCTCTTCAATTGCAAATTTCACCTGATTAAACTGTACGAGCTCGTAAACTCCAGCCTACTCATTAGTTAGCCTACTCATCATCATAACCGTATGGTAATGCCTTCGGGGTTGGCAACCCCGGCGACCACCCGCACCGCTCAAACTCGGCATTCACACTCCGTGGCACATACATTACCAACCCCTCAGGGTTGTCTTCACTGAAGTTCGAGCTGGGTGAGAGGCACAGACACCACCACAACTTACAGAAATGAATCGTATAAGACTGAACAAAAGAAAACAAAGAAAAAAGGAATCGAAAAAGCGTACAAGCAAAACGATAACAAGAAAAATACATACGCTTAAAATGCGCATAATGCATCAATATGCTCTTTCGTCAAAAAAAATGTGTATATCAAAATTATATTATCAATGGTGTTACTGTTGTCAATTTAACTGTGATGTACTCCCCAGGTAAGGTATATCGGTCGTCGAAATTTATCAGGCAAGTTGGTAGGAAATTGTCCTTTCGATAGCATGTCGCTCTACTGTAGGAATGCAGAGGCGAATCGCGAACGAGAATATTATTAACTAGTTCGCTACCAACCGTCACACATATTTGACACATACTTTTGCACAATTTACAAGGGCATGTTTGAACATGTTGAGTATTGAACAAAATTGTTAAGTTCTAAAACTGTAAAATGTATGAAGTCTGTACTTGGTCTGGTCTCGCATTAGATTGTTTAGAGTCTTTATGACAGTTGAATAGGTCGGTTTAGCAGGGTTAGTGAAATTAACAGTTAATAAGTAAAGTTTAAAAAGGAAAAGATCGTACAAAATAAAATGAATTTCATATTGTTAAATTGTATTTATATTTCTTTTGGCTTATAATCAATTTCTTCTAATTTACTGTGACACATGTATGTGACACGTGGGCTACGGCGTTTAGTTTTTATCTATAGCCCAGCGTCACATATTTGTTTCAGTTTAAAAGAATACTTATTTTACTTTTTTGGACTGTTCTAAATACACATACGTAAAATCTATTCCAATTGGTCTCATACAATCACGAAAAAATTTTGGGCTATGGTGGATGTTTTCTCCAGAAGACCCTGGTAGCGAACGAGTTAATGACGTCGAATCTTCCTTGCGCGTATGCGAATTGAGGCACGATGTGTAATTTGTATAGTTCATTTCTCTATCCGAAAGGACGAAAAGTCTGTCGGCCGTGGCTTTCGCTCCCACTGTAGCTGCGGTAGGTCAACCCGCCCTCTCTCGTCCCCCGCTATTATCCTGTTCCTTTTTATAGCGTCTGCCGGGTATTATATCTTGTAATACTCCTGGGGCGGCGCTGACGAGCTTTATTGTTTGAAGCGGCCTACGTGGGCGGCCCCGGCCCACGCCCTATCCTTCTCCTTCTCAACACGAGGAGGAATATTGTAACGTTTATTGCGCAAATACTGCACCCGTATCCACATTCATTTCCGGCCAGTTCGGCTGTATTTCATTTGACGTGAAACCAGACGCGGAAAGGCGAACAAATGACGTCCTGCACTGGTGAGGAAATTTTCATGAAATTTCCGGATAGTCTGTACAATTACAACAGAATGTCCGCGTAACCGTACGCCAGTCGTTCAACGTAATTTTCCGCATTCAATTAGTAAACGCGGCGATATTATTATTTTATACTTCCTTTTCATATCTTTCCATTGTTCCATACGCGCGGTCGGTTTATTTTTACGTCTGTTCGCTGAAAACACAAAATATAGAAATGTCCGCTTCAGGCATCTATTGGCCGATACGCTCGTTTAAATAGCCGAGAGCCAAATCAAATTAATAACATTTCATAAGATTTAAAATTTCAAACGAAGCGAGCATGTAAATAACAAATATTTAAAGTGAATGTGAATTATGAAAATTAATTCCAACTCAAATGAACAAATCCGTTATTGGATTTAATGCAATATTAATCTCAGTCCGGTTTGTAATCAGTCGGTTGAAATAAAGCCCGCCCTCGGGCTTCACAAAGCCGCGCATAGGTTTCGGATTACGCAATTGGTATTGGGAAAAAGTGTCAATTAATTTTTCTTTCAGCGAGTAGATAATGACATCTCTGAAATAGCAATAATCTCGCCGTAATTGAATCCTCCGATTTTATAATTTCATTGCATAAATAATATCGATCTTTACCAGTATTTATGACACACAGCAGTGCTATTGGATACAGCAGATAGCCACATCCAGAAAGACATTCCGACCTCGCGGTCGCAAATTAAATTGACAGAATGTTTGATGCATGACATTTTCAGATCCTACTTAAACTGGTCTGAGCCCTCCTGCAGTCGTCTCTAACGGCCTTTTAAAATATTAACATATAGGGGACCCGTCCCGCATCATAGGTCGAGCAATGTAAACGGCGTGTAATTTGTCCGGTCTCGACCGAAGCCAGGGGCGTATAAATACCCCGACCCGGTCGCGTACAAGCGTTACATATGTCGGGGCGGAACGAAAAGTAGTGGCGGGGGAGGGGCGGTCGAGTGTTGGTAAAGGTGAAGTGAGCGCGCGTTTAAGAGAGGTGTAACGACAGCCTAGTGGGAAAATTAGAAAGAGATGGGGCGGGGGTGAGGGAAATAGTTGACCGCTTTGCCCAATGAATAATACATTAGGGTTGGGCGGTAAAGGGATTGGGGTTGAGGGAGGGGGGGGGGCACTTCCCGGCCCGGTCATTGAGGTAGAATCAAGGCAGTGTGAGAGAACGAGAGAGAAAGAGAGAGTGATAGAGGGGGGAGGGTGGGGGTGATAGCACTCGACCGTGAAGAGAGTGAGAGAGTGATATAGAATGAGAAACACTGGATGACGATGATGGTGGCGGAGAGGGGTAGTACGGAATACATTAGGAGGCCTACAAGTGGCCCTACTCCTGTTCACATCTGTGTCCTCTCGCTTCCTCCACAACTTCCTAACCCCCAACCCATCATCGCCAGAGCGCTCTATCACTGTTCACACCTATCAGCTTTCCCCCTTACCGAATTTCAATATTGACATTCACGATAAAAAAAGGTATACCGTTCTATCGAAAAAGAGGCGGGACAAAAAAAACAACTGGACAGCACCGGCTCGACTGTTTGGTGTCGGTATCTCGCCGGCGCCAGTAGCATTCTTCTCCTCTGAAATCAGTTTTAAATGACATTAAAACCTTCTAAAAGTTTCGTGCTGTATTGCGATGCGTTAGTCAACTCACTATAGTAATATTTATCCATTTAAAAAAAATTTATTATATGTTTTGACCAAGTGCTCATAAAATAAACAACTGTTTGAAAATGAATTTCGAATTTTAAACTCAACTACATAATTTACTCAACGGATTATTGCAATCGTGTCTTGGACTCCTGTCACATATATATACTCTACTCGCGTGAAAAGTTGTGCAGTACTCGAGGACGTAAATAATATTTTTATTGAGCATTCTTTTGCGGTTTTTTTTGTTTATCTCCGACTGACGTTAATTAATTTCCCCCGGTTTCGAAAGGGAAAGTTCTCTGTGTGGTATGCGCGCCGGCGGGGGGTCATTTGATTCGTGGGCTGTCCGCCGTTTCAAAATCGCCGGCGTCGTTCCAACGACACGTTCCCGGCTTGAAACCGTCCGTTTTTTTAACCTTTGTACAGAAAATTCATCAGACTTCCGCTCAATTCGACAGTGAACATTTTATCTACGATCAAAAGGGACAGTAAAAACTTTAAGTAAAATGCTTGAGCATGCCGCCTTCAAATTTCATTTAAAAAAAAAGATATATATGAATGAAAATCTTGAATGAATGAAAATACAGATATCGTTGCATTGAATAATTTATTATGTAGTATACATACTATGAGAATTATTCTGTCCGAGATACTTGTAGAGACAGTGAGTGTGAGGGAGCGTACCGGTAGAATAGAAGGACAATATTTTCCCGATGAAACTGCACAGTTTTAGTTTATACCAAAGGAATGAAATATATGTTTGCGTGCAAGCGGGGCAAAACTGTTATGTATCGTATATAAAAAAAATCCCACTAATGATGATTGTAAATTGCTGGCTTAATCAGCTTGGAACAGACCCAAGCTGAGAAAATGACTCGCATTTCAGGTCGGAAAAAAGTTTATATGAATTGCAAATGCGAATTTATTTATAAGTGGCTCGTTACAAATATTGGTCGTTAGGAATTTCATTTTAATAAAACTCCTCCTATACAATAAACATTTGATATTTAATTAATGAAGACGGCGTTTATTTTAAACCTCGTTTGTAAAATAACTGTCTCGAGCCGATAACCACATCGCATCGACTCGATGTTTTTGAATAATTTCTGAAAAAAATGAGTTTATTGAACCGCTCGTAATAAAAATCCCAGTGCCCGGTTATTGGCGGTAAAGTTTCAGATTGGCGAGTGAGCCGTCGAAGGCCAAAGCTAATCTGTTGTCATTTGTCGGGTCCCAACTATAGCACTGGGGAACTGAATGGGGAGCGCGACAGAACGGGGTCGGGGTCACTTTCAGCCCGATTCATCGAATCGACTTTCGCGCCGTCCAAAAGCCGGTGGGGGCCTTTCGAAATTATTGTAATTACGTTAACGGCCCCGGTTCGCGATAATATTTGTATTCACTTTAAGCCGGCCGCTTTGAATTTGTTTCATTCACGGCCGAGCCTGAAATTATATTCGCGCCCTAACGAACAGGAATCGGGAGCGGTTTAGTCCCCACCAATTAGTCAACGCTTGGTAATTTTAATTGCGACTAATTTGTTTCCATTTTCGCCATCCCTACCAAATTTTTGTACAGTGGAATACACATTTTATATGCACTCCTGTCTTTTGGCGATCGAACACTTTATGGCTCTCAAACGGGTCAAAAACGCAACAACGTTTCTAGGCAATAAAGTTTTATTGCCGATCGCGTGCGATTAACCCGACCTGATTCTCGAGAGTTTCCAGTAAGCGACGTGGAGTTGATGCGAGGTCAATTCCTCGTTGCAAGCGAAACTATAAAACCTTATTTGTCCGATCCGTGTTCAGTCTTTTTTCGCGTTCTTTCTTTTTTTTATTATCTAGCCCGTATGTGGCCTGGCAGCAAAAGCGGTTAGAATTGTCGGAAGGTGAGGGAAGTTCGGAAATTCGGAATAAAAGGAGAATATTTATGGGAAAATAAATTAAAATATTGTCGCTCGGATTTCTTCGGACTCCCGTCGCGCCGTCGTTAAAAACACCCGCGGCATTTATGGGCCAACATAAAGAGCGGATTTCATTGCTTGCCAATAAAGCAAAACTAACGGCCCGCAAGATATTGCCATAAATGTTAATGACTCCGGTTCGCTATTAAAATCCCCGTTCGATGGCTGTTGTGGCTTAATAGTCGACTTCGTATTGTGTGCCATTTACCAGCCCTCTAAGGTGTAATAGCGCGCTAGATTACTGTTGATGAGAGCCGAATGAATTTTACAATATTTCCCGAACAATATACATAAATATATAAACCTGAAAGATAATAATATATAATCTGGGTTATATAAATTGAGTTTTTACCTTGCTGTCAATAATATCGCAATACAAATTACCCACGATGAATTGAATCTTTCTAAGGAAAAGTTTAATAATTCCCAATTCAAAAGAATGATATATCATTCCAATATCTCTTTTCCATTACTGACGATAATATTTTTCGCTGAAAAATATTTTAGTCTCTGTTCTGCTATCACAGCACATTTATCCGCACCATTTGCATTTAAGTTACAAAAATTCGCACAATCGGCTATCATTCCAACGATTACAGTTTATCTTCAGTCACTTAATCATATACATTATAATCCTTTGTATAATGTAAAGATGTCATTTGTTACAATTTCAATAATCTTTGATTATTAAAATTGAGAATTTTGAGAATAATACTTTGCTTGACTCTTTGATTCCAAGCCTCGTACTAGTATTTCTGTTCTTCAATGTTGCATATGGATAACATGATTTGTTCTTGGGTCGAATGTTTCCCGTTCTTCGGAACAGGAATCTCTCTTCTTTCGCTCTCTAAACGTTTTTGTTGCTGGCCGCCGATTCCTGTTTGCGTTTTATGCGAAGCAGCGAATCGAATTAACGGTCGGGCTGGCGGTAGGAGACCGACTGTTGGGACGCTGGTAGCGGGCAGAAGAAGTCCGCCATTAAAGTTGGGCAAACAGCTTGGCGTATATAGCCCTTTTATCAGGGCCGACTAGCGGTGAGTGATAATTGGGCCGCGGTGGCCGGGGCCCCGTTTACGACCCTCCCTCGAACCGGCTTTATTGTTTTCCACCGCCGTCTATTAATATTTCAATGCCCCGTTGTAAAACTCGAAAAATAATTGCGGGCTTTAAGGCGTCGTTAAAGTTTATCGCTTTTAATTATTTCCCCGCCCTCTGCCTCCTCCCTCTTCTTCTTTTTCTTTTTCTTATGACTCCGGGGGGTTATTTATTTATTGTTCGGGCGTTAAAACTCATTCGCGGCATTACTCATGACTCGTCTCACGGGGCTCTTGACTGGGCAGTAACCTTTAATATGTTGGCCGGTTACTGAACTTCTGTCTCAAAATATAATGATCGGAAAAAATTAAATTCTGGAAATTATCCTTAAAACAATCCTATTACTTACGCATTTTAAAACTTAACTGTGCTTACGGAATTTAATTGTTTCTAACCGAACGATCTGAATTTCCATTTCATTCATGAATTTTCAGCTTCCCGATCTTTCCATTCAAAACTATCCCATCACTCCAGTCATTCGATTCGACAGCTCTCCTCTTTAAAATTACGTGAGTCGTTAATTAATCATTATTTTGTTTTGAATGGAAATAGCCGTCCGGATTTAACACGCCGATGGAGATAATACCCTCTGTCACATACAACTCTCGTTTATGTCATTTATCAAATAACAACGCTGTCGTATAACCTTTGTACAACTGGCATTCATTTTCAATTTGTAATCATATTTCGTCGCGAAGTTCAATTCTATTCGTCTGGAACTGGTATTTCAGTTTATTGCGTTGTACACGAGCCACGGTGAAATCTATCCGATGTGATTAAAGGGGAGGCAGAAATATTTGCATTTTGGCCGATAGCGGTAGTTATTAGGGAATTGGATTTTCGCCGGAATTATGCCGAAGATTTTAACGACAAATATACTACGACATTTCCATTCGCGGTAAAATCTCGAAACAATCATTTTCTTTCCCCCCCCCCCCCCCCATTCACTTTACGAGTCGGAGTCACGCAACTTAATTCGTTTACTGTAACAGAATTTAGGATTTCTGGAGTTCTTAAGCCCCTTCTAAATATTTGACGCTTTCGGGCCTATCGCGTGATAGGTCGCAGTTGAAGCCTGCTTCAATTAAGGTACATGAAAAACTTAAATTTTTAAACGGATGTCTCAATAACAAGAATTACTGTAGGTTTGTGGTGTTTCTGTTTCCTCTCGCTGGTTTAGTCTTTTGCTAGACCGGTTTCGGTAGCTCGCCATCTTCAGTAGCGGTGTTAGTCACTTTTGGAACTTTGGATGTTTTTCGGGCATCCTCACTACACTATCACTGTCACTTGTGTTTACGGTATTCCAACACCTCGCAGACCACAAAAACAGGTATGTTAAACAAGAATTACTGTTCGTCCCGAAGTCGGACCGAAGCGTTTGAACGAAACAGTATTGTCATCGAGGTGTTTACATCTGCCAAGAAAGTGCTTCTTCACTGCTTAATTATTTTCGTCATCCGTGCGACCACCTACCCGGCAACAAAACGGGGGGGAGGGGTAATTAAACATTCCAGAAAGCAAAACTCCTATTCTCTCCTGAACTCATCCTGCGGGACCTATTACCGGGCGGTGAGTTGACCGGTGTTTATACGCCCCCGGGAGCTTTTTATTTCCCCCCGAATTCGGGACGCCGTCGGGATGATATTGCACGGACGGAACGCCCCGTACCCTCTCGAGGTTTTATGCCTTCGCCGAAGTGCAGTTAAAGCTGGCGGAACCCCCCACTGTTACTCCTCTGCCAAGGGGATGTTATTTATTTCTCCATTCCGCGGATGGAACTGCATTATATGCAGTTTTTGCGTGCAATAAAACTTGTCTTGGAATGAGAATTCCTCAGCGTTTATTTACCAGTACCGTTAATACGAACGCGGAGTATAGCATTGTCTCCGCTGACTCTGTTGCAGTTATTTCGCCCGTAATATGGTTTTAACTCGGTGTTTCCCGCCTTGAAGATCTCGACGGCATAATGGTAAGCCGGGTGAAAAAAATTAATACATTCAATCTATACATGAGGTACTGGTGTATTCAATTTCAATCTCAAATCTCAGCGGTTTGTGCTGACATTTACAGCATTAATGTCGCATTCGACATGACGGTGAGGGCAACAGTAATATTCTTTCAGATATAGTTGAAACTAGGTATTGAATTATGTGTATGGCTGAATAGTGTTTTAATAGATTTCATGACGGTCGTCCTTGATGGTGCATGACCGCATCAATAGTCAATTCCCCCAGTATGGCCGAGTTATCCGATATTTAAAGGTAACTCTTTTTAATGAAATAATTTTATCTATTCGGCGCGATCTCTATTCTGCCTCGGGCTTCCATCTCATTCTACGTGTATTCTACGCGTTGGCTTTCACAACCGAAATGTTATAACTTTAATAACATTTCAGTGAAGGGACAGGGTTAATGGGTTGAGTCCAACGATCAACTTAAGCAAATCGAATGGCAACGTAGAGGATCTCATATTCAAATTTGTAGTCGGAATATCCCCATCAACCCATAGTACGGATTCGATCCTTAGTTTCCTCGGCCAAATCCCGTACATACGACATTAACGGGAGGCCGCCCGACGACTCGATATGTTTGCATTAGGGAGGGTTTTGCACTGATCCTATTTGTGAAATCGGGCTCCTATTCCGGGAACGATGAAGGCCGATTTAATTATTCAGCGTACGAATCTAACGGCAGGATTTATTGGGCAGTTTCGCCACCGGATTACCCTAACGACATCATGCGCCGTATAAAAACCGAGGCCCGTAATCCGGGCGAGGTGAGACAGTGCTCCGGGGGGTTATGGCCCTTTATGATTTTTCATAAAAATGAGTAATAAACCCCCCCCCCACATCCACCCCGCGACCACCCCTCCGCCCCGGCAACCCCACAACCCGCTCACACCCCGGTACGCTTTACTGCGGCTTTTACTACCCCGAGGCCGCCACCCTTTACGGCCGGGGAGGGTTTTAAAAATTCAAACGGGCAATCGTTGTCCCGGAAAGCCCCAAGTGTCGGGGCGGGTTGGGGCGGCGTTTATGCGGCGATAAAGGAGGCCTCGTGTTAGTCCGCGGCCCTTGTAAAGGGCCCCGGGGCTAAATGTGTGCCCTCGTGTCCGCCTCCGGGTAATGTATTGTAGACATTACGGGGGCGGTGGCGGGGTGCTCGGCTAGGCCATCAAAAGCGATTGTTCAAGACCGGAATAACGGCTATGGGGGGCGGCTGGGGGGTCGCAATCTGAAGTGGCCCGCCGGGGGTGGCCGACCATTATTGCGCTTGTGGCTGATTACCGGATTGGCTCCCGCCTCCACCGTCCCCCGCCCCTACCACTCTAATTTTATACATATATTTATGCATCGATTTTAGTGGCCACGTGTTGATGCTGGATGGCGATCGATTCCATTTAATTAACCGGTCGTGTCGCTGTAAAATTGAAAATATTGCACTGCACCCGACTGGGAATTCTATTTAAATGAATCGGATGACAGGAAAGAATTTCATGTGGTAAAGAGTTATGCGTATTTTTCGGATGGACAAACAACTGGGGTCATATTTCTCAGATTTTTATTTCATCTCAGAATTAATTACCTGATGAATAAAAGACGTATGTCTCTTGGTAAATAGGTTACCCCAAAATATGGCTGACCCTGGACCAACTTATTTAATATTTTTGCTCGATAACAGATTTGAACACTAGTTAAATTTTAAACTGTCCTACTTGCCAAGATGCCTCTGAAATTCACCTCTGATTATTCCAATTTATAGTTCCCCATATTCATGCGTGAACTACTCCCATGCCTTAAAATAACTTGAACTGACACAAATTTAGTCTTCATGAGATCACCGGCTTGTCTGCTGGCGCACCCAACTCCTCAGCGGACCACTCATGTTCCTGATGACTCAACTGGCAGGGCCTGCTCATTAGCACATGACGCCCACATTTTTCAACTCCCCGCCGCCAGCGTTTAACACGTCGGTCAACAATTCACTAGGCGGCATTTAGTGCTTGACGCTGTTTACTTTAACATTCGAATTACCACGTTCCTGAAGGCGTAATTTTATCTGCGTTTCTTCTACCGTGTAAAATGGGCCAACATTCAGGTCCTTTCCCTGTACGAAGAAAAGTGTTAACAAATAAATTTCACGTTAAGACTACAAACGCCCAAGTTGTTTTGGGCGCAAACACCCATTTTTCATACATCAAACTCATATCTAAAGTCATAAAGATAAAGTTAGAATCGAGTAAACGTTCACCTCATAGGTGTTCTACTACTTGGAGTTTGGGTAAATAAAAATTCTAGTTACTTTATAAATTAATTAGTTTTAGTTTTTCTTAATTTCTCTAATGTATATATTCTACGTTGTTTAACGGACCCAGTGCAGCAGGAGTTTCAGTTTTGAAAATAATGTACACCGCGATCTATTCTGTCAATTAAGGCCAGAAGTAGGCCCTTGTGCCTAGTTATTCTAGGCGAATAGCATCAGCTTCAATTACAGTGTGACTCAGATGTGACCAAAGAGTCCCCAAAAAACACTCGTCTGCAATAATTCAACATCTTTTTCTTCCAAATTGAAAATGATCGCCCGGAAATTAGGAATAAGATTATTGTTCGTACAATTGAGCCGTCGGTTTTTATTCTCGATTATGAAAATTGTCTTCACATAGCGGAAGGCTAAAGGAAGGGAAATATTTGTTGAGAGCTGAAGCTGGTCGTCTGAATTCCCGGCACGATGAGACACCCAAAAATATAAACGGCCGGAAGCCGACAGGCACGGTGTCATCAACATTCTGAAGACGCGTCCTTGTCGCGATCAAGGAGGCCGTGTAGGCGTCGCCCACCCAAGCGGGCTTCTTTATTAGGTGCCCCTCCCCCCGCCCTTTCACCCACTTTCGCCCTCATCATTCCCCTCGCCCCCTCTTCATTTCTCGGTCCAATCTCCGATTAATTTCCCCCGCCCGCATAAGCGATAAGCCCGAATTTCGGCGCCCGCCTGGAATCTCAGTCGACGCGCACGACACAACTTATGTCCGCAGTTCGGAACGTTGGATAACTTCTAATAGATTTTAATTTGGGATAATTATACGGTTGTTGGAGGCCGGCTGTATTGTGTATATGTCAAGGCCCCGGTGTTGGCGTTCCAACCGACTAATGTTTACCTTAATGATCGCTGTCTATTAAAACGCCGGCTTTAATAAAGCAGAATTAATAACGCTTTCCACCAAATAATGCGGTGTGTGTGTGTTTTTTTCTTTATTTCTTTCCCCGCCGCCATTCTGATGTTATTCAGATTCTCTATTCACCGTTGTGAAACGACACAGGAGTGTTCGGGACACTTCTCCTTTTCACTGAATGAAAGTACAAGTCAAAAACATAATCGACTTAGTCCCCTCTCGCTAGTCCATCCTTCAAAATGCTTTCGTAGTACCTCATTAAAAAATGTCATACGCTGAACTGCAAATGCACGCCTGTCTTCACCGCCTTTCTCATTCGCCGATCGAGAAAAAGTTCAACCTTCTTCAGGAAAATTGATGCTTACAATTTTCTAAAGGCAATTTTGAAGCACGGCCACAGTAACAGCCAAAATGCTACCGAAATGCGTTGGGGGCTTACTGAATATTGACACCATATTACTGACGGTTGGGTGAAACTTCTCTATCATCCAATCGCGGTCGGGGCGCTAAATGATGAAGGGCAGGCCAGCGGAGAGCCTGATTAAAAGAAAGGGGCGGTGACAAAGACGCGTATTTTTCTTTTTTTTTTGTGCAAATTTAATCTTAAAAATCCGCGGCGACGCATCAAAGCCGCCTTTGTAGGTTTCCTCTGGTGCCCAAATGAACTACAAATTTTTTGTAATTTCCCGTCTCATCCCGTCCATCTTTCATGGTATACAAAGAAAGGCAGTGAAAGAACATCCGGTACCTAATGTCAATTATACCCAGAGGTCGGAGACGATAGATTCGGCAATCTTACCATTCTGCATCGGTTCAGCTAATACTTCACAGTATTTAACAACGATTATCGTTACCTTATTATTTTTAGCTGTCAAGTCAATTTTCCAGAGCCTCCTCCTACCGCTCTGTATTCTATTATTAAAACATCCTTGCTGTTAGCGCTAGGTAACAGTTTGTGAGTTTGCACCACTGCGTTTACTGTTAGCCGAACGATTAAACCAACACGAGTTGAACCGCAGTTACGTACCGCAGGTAGTTCATCTCCCGTTAGCACATGAAAGAAAATTTTCTCCGATTGTTAAGAATTTAGGTATGTCGGATGACATTAAAGCACCCAGTATTAGCACTGTATTTCGCAGTAATGGACAAATAAAATTAGATATAACGATGTACTAGACTTTGAACTGAACCGAGCATAAGGTTACGTAAATATTACAGATATATTGTTTGGAAGTAGTGTGCTGGTTATTAAACATTTTAGTGTTTCCACGCTGAAAATACAGTGTAGGTAAAGTTTTAGTACTTTTTTAGTAGACAAGTCTCGCCTATATTGTATTTTCCAACAGTGAGTATTTTCCTGCACATAATTAGAATCCGTGTTTTTCTAGTAAAAATATAAAATCTTTATCGTTGTAGCGAAAGAAGCTCTCTCGACTCCCGATCTATTTTTCCTACTCCTTTTTTTTGCGTCCACCCTCGCCCCCTCCCCCACCAAAGAGGGCGGAGGAATATTAGAATCCGATTGGAACAGAGAAGGCCCGGCCTCCAATAAAAGGGCGGCGCGGTGCGGACTGCGGGATGAGAAGGAGAAAGAGGAGGCGGAGGAGGAGGTTGGAGGAACTACTCAAAGAAACAGAATATAGTCAGTTGGCAAAGAGGTGGTTTAAGTGGATCTGTCGGGGATCGGGGGTTTGGTAGTCGGCAAATAAGAAAGAAGGGATGAAGGGTTGGGGGAGGGATTCGACCTTATTACAGTTGCAGAGGGATAGAGAGGAGCATCCCCCCATCATTCATCCCTCATCCCCTCAGCCGCCGTCCCCGTGTTTGTTAGTGGGGGTGGGGTGGGGCGAATAAAAAAACAAATATCCTATGGATCCCCACAACGCGCTTTACAGCCGATGAGCCTGCTTGGTTGTGGGTGGGGGTCGGATCTCATAACTTCCAATAGACCGACAAAGGGAAATACTTGAGACCTCCAACTCCTCCTCAACCTGTAATATATTCCGACCCCCCAACGGGGAAGAAAAGAAATATGTAATGATGAGTATTTCTGTTGCACCGAAAAGCGGGACGGAGCTTATCGTCAACATTTTTGTTATTAAATCAATATTTTTTTATTTAATATCACAACTCTGTAAAACAATTTATTCTAATGGAAGTTAAATTGTAATAAAAAATCCGACCTAATTAAAAGTAATCGTGTTATAAATTTTTTACATTAAATTTTGTAGGAATACTTCATTCTTACGAATCTCTGTCCCCATTCGCAAACTAATCGTTTGTATTTTTCAGCTGGAAAAGTGATAACGCGAAACCTCAATCAATGACTCTTTTTTAATTCATTCACCCGTCCGGTCGGTTGCCATCAGTGAAAGTTGTGAAACGTCGGTGAATAGTTATGGCCGAAGGGTGAGGGTTCGAGAGCACCGACCGCTCACCGAATGCGCTGAAAAAGTTTTGAATACTTCAAAAGCTCGAAACGTCAAACGCAGACCGACAATGTAATTAAAGGGACGTGGTGAACCATTGGAAGGGTGGCCGGCTGTGGGCTTGAAGCCGAGTTGATAATTTAAACACTGCAGGCTAACAATTAAAAAGTCCGGGACCGCTGAAATTGGTAACACCGCAACAGAGAGCGGTATGGCGGCACTTGCGCCGGGTTTTTTTTTATTAGCTGCACCTGAATAATTGCGTGAATTTTACCGCTGGGCCGAATCAATTTGAAGCCAATTCGCCCGGGGCGGGGGGGGGGCACAGGTTTGTAACGGGCCGCAAAATAAGCGTCCGATATTATGTTCGGCTGACAACATGTGCATTAAGGTAAATTACTGATCGTCTAACAATTTCCATTACAAAAGAACAAACAGCATTCAGCTGTAGCAATAATGAGTACCTGGTTTCAGTCTCGACCTGTCTCTGATACGTATACAATGTATGCATATAATATACAAATAACGCGCGTACAATTCAAGCTGGAGGGATGTTCCACGTTCCTCTTTTTAATGCGTGTTTAATCGGGCACACGTTACCTCAAATAATTTCCAGCCCATTACTCCGGTTCGAGTGTACATTGTTGGGTTCTAACGGCCCATCGGCGATTGGGTTTCGAATCCGGGTTGCGATAACAATAGAGAGACCTATTCAACTTCGGTTGTGCCTAGTTGAAAGAGGAGCGGAGGGCCGAGGAAGGAACGGATGTTGCCCCTCTGATGTATATTATAAGGAGGTTGGTTAAATGCTCAATAAATAAAGTAAAATAAATAAAATTATATACGAAGTTTAACTAATGACGTTTGGTTACGTATCACGGATAAGTCGTAGGGGCAGAAAATGATAGGATGACACAATTTTTTTCTCTCTTTTATTGTTGCAACTGTAAAATGATACAATAAGCAACATTGATACAAACACTAACTACAATAGACAAGAATTGGAGGAGAAACCCACTGATTTCCCCCCCTTTTTTTAAATTTTTTTATTATTTTTATTTTATTTATTTAGACATTTAGGTCGCATGGCCACTTCCTTTTCAGGCGTCTGTAAGGAACGTTTGGGATGTCGGGAGATAGTAGGGTTTGGAGGATGACACACTTAAGCCGTATTACTTGAGGTCGCTACTGAAGGTGGCATTTGGTCGAAACCAGTGTAGCTTAGGGCGAAATAACAATTTAAAAATATTGTCGACATCAAGTTATGGATACGACACGAAGTTACGGGTGCGACGAATATGCAGGAATTTAGAATAGAAATCGATTTCAACGCCTACCTGTATAAGAGGTGGACATCGCGGATCGGATAACAAATGGGGCCACTTATTATAGACGGCGGTCGATTGGTGTGTGTGTGTGTGTGTGTGTGTGTGTGTGTGTATATATATATATATATATATATATATATATATATATATATTTCTCTCGAATTCTTGACGGTTCTCTTCGTCCACCACTTTGGCTTTGGGTTCACACGGAGAGGTGAAAAAACCGCATTGCTGACAACTCCCGGTCTTCGACACGCAACACGTATCTGGTGTCCACTGCGCGTCGTCCCAGGTGTGAATCGTAACGCGACCGCCCGTTATCTGGTCGATCTATTTTGTAAATTATGGGGTTATTAATTAACTTTATCCGCCGGTAGCGACCCCCCCTCTCCCCGCGGCACCATTTCGCTCTACCGACGACTCGTTTCGAGACCTCGTGTTCCAGTGAGGCCGTTGAAGCGCGAACCGATCGCGCCGACTTAACGGGTTACAGATAAACTCGATATAGACCTGCCGGCTTTACAGCGTCTCCAATACGATGTAATTACGGCGTAGCGCCTGGAGAGTTAAGTTAAGGGGGGGGCGGATCGACCCGCGAGGGAATTAGCCCTCGTTGAGGAACAGGACTTAGAGTGGGGGGGTGGTGGGTGGAGGGACAACTTAATAAGAGGGAGCTTTGCGGGCATATTTCAGCCGACAAACGGGCTAATAGTCGGATAGTTGTAATTGCATAACGCGCGGACGCTTGGGACCGCCACAACAGCCACCGACCAAACTGAACCGTTGGTAATTAACTTCAAAAATACGACTGCTCCCTCCGGAGCCATGTTGCAACCGAACAGTATAAACTCAAAACAGTTAATATCAAACATCACGGTTATTATCAGTTACGGTTTCTGATTATTTAGTTTTCAACAATCCTTAATAATAAATACTATTACAGTAAGACAGTAATTTTATTCGAGAGAATTGCTTCAGTGTATGGAAAAAACTACCCAATATTAGTTCTTGGCCTTTTGGTATTAAGTAATAACATCAAATGCGGCCTGGAATATTACTACTAAGTAATAGGATGTCGAGGAACGTAGTAAAACAGAAACTTCAATTTTATTGGGTTGTATAAAACTCAAAGTTTTAGGCGCCTCCAAATTAAGCGTTGCTTTTATGAACACTAGATAAATCGTACAGGGATTCAAATAAAATTATCCAGCTAAAGGATATTCGATGGAAGAGTGCATCTATACATATTACTTTTTGAATACTCGGCTTAACCTCGATTCGATGATTGTACCGAATTAGAATTCTGATGCTCTCGAGTTTATTTGACTTCATATTGTCCTAGTATTAAATTTCCGCGGATCGGACCGTTCTCAAGGGACGTGACCTGTGTGCCAATTGTACAATCCCATAGTTTTTATTCCATTTTCTCCAATTTATTTTATTATATTTCCATTTAATAGATTATTAATTGTTATATATGTCAGGCATCGTGCTTAATACTGCTGTCTTGTCGGTCGTTAAACAATTTCCTACCGTGATCAATCCACCAAAGGGGTTATTACACTATCCTTCGGATTATGTTTCATTATTTCAACGCCTCAAGGATGGAATCCTGGAGTTGCGGGCCTGTCGCCGCCTCTCGGGATTTAATTACCCCTGGTGGGGCGCTCGGAGGAGGCGGATTAAACACCTGGAGAAAATCTGGATGAGAGTAAAGCCGTGGGAGTTGAGGTCTGCGGTCCAAGATTGAGCCCCGTCCGCTTCCTGGGGCCCCGCTAATTAATAATTTAATACAGCCCCCTCTCCCTCATCACCGCACCGGGGCCCGTTGAATTGCACCTTATGTCTCCTTTACGCAAGATCGACTATTCTGTGAACCCCGTTAAACTAGCTCCCTCCTCATTTCCGCGTTATTGACTATTAACATTTAATACCGGGCGCTGTAATAATTTCTCAAACTGGGCCTAAAATTTTATACTGATAATACAGCCTGTTGCCAATGCCCAAATAGTACAAATGAAGGATTTATTCAATTTGATCGTGTAATTCTTTATTTTTTGTAACGAATTGAGAATCAAAATTATATCAATGGTTAAAGTATGAAAAACTAATTTCGACTATTACAGCCAGGTTCTTTTCGAGTGGCCTCAGAATAAGATTTCAAATAAAGCCGTTTAAAGTTCTCATGTTCGTTTTGACGTTTCGTGGCCACATTTTAGTATTTTTTTTTGGGCATTCCTCTTTCGTGCAGGGCCACACGGTTCTTTGCATTCAATCCTGTTTCCCTTCAGTAAATATACCCGTCCTTATCAGCAGGGCTTTCTGTTTTTCCGCCGGGGACATTTCCAATGCACGAATCGGCTTTTCGTTTCGGTCCGGCCGGACGTTTCACCGTGCTCCGTGCTTTTTATTGCGCTCCATTAATTATTTTCAATTTTCTCAACCCCGCCACGAATGGCATTTGATCCGGCGTTCGAACGTCGGTTTCGTTGGTTTCAATTAAAATTCCGCGCGTAAGAAATGCGGTTTTTTAAGGTTGAGAAAAGGAAGAAAAAAAAGGTAGGAGCGCGTGAGAGTTCAATGGGGCGCGGTTTGAAAAATAAGCCGAAGAAAAAGGGCCCCTGCCGCCCGGCTCAAAGGCCTGTAATTATCGAGTAAATAATAAATGAAAATATAAAGCGGTAACAGTCTATAATTGTTGAATATGTACGCCTGCCGGGCGACTGTCGATGGCTTAACGGGAGCTGGATCTAGGTAATTGTCGCCCGATCATTTTGTTCTCGAATACTTCAATTAACAGCGGCTTTTCCCGCCGACGGTTATTTTCCCTCCTCTTTTATATTTATTTCTCTTTTACGTTCCGAGCCGGTTACGTGACAGAAAAGCACAGCTCTGTGAGAGCTGTTGTGGCTGATTGATGATTGGACGTAGAGTGAAAACTTCATTAAATCCCCAGAACCGATTATAATTACCGGAATCTTATTTCGTGTCGGAGGCGATAAGACGCCGGCCGGTATCGCGATACCCTAAACCGGTAATTAGGGACCAGTCAATTTTCCCACTCCTTTCCTTTCGTCCTCTATTTTCCCAGACAAAATTGCGACGGGAGTCGGCAATCGGATTGTGGTCGGATGTGAGCCCGAAGGGATAAACGGTCGGGTACCTGTGCCCCAGGGCAATCCGGCGCGGGGAGCCATTCTAAATCCTTTGTCTGATCCTCTTTAAATCTTCAGCGAAGGGACAGCGTGTGGACTTTCTACCTTTCTAACCACCGGGCCAGAAGTAAATATCGGACTTTTGGCACACACTGGGCACGAAGCCATTGCTCGAGAACGAGACTGGTTCGTTCCTCGATAAAAACCTCGATATAGTTCTGACGATTCGGGCGTCATACCCGGAAATTAAACAATTATTTAACGACACACTATTAATAATATGCGACCAATACAGACGAGATGGATGCCGTATAATGAATTATACGGGCGTTCAAAGAGACGGAGCTATTCAAATGGTTATTGGTGGTGTTGGGCCGTTGGAGGTGCGTGCGTGACCGATGCCACGCCGCCTCACGCGACACCCCCGTAAGGTCACGAAATATCAGCCCCTGTTGTTAGAGTGGACCTGTGACAGCCCCTCGGGCTAACCTAACCTAAGCTGTTAGCGGCCCACAACACTGTTGTGTTGTACCCTCGACCCCCGCCTTCTAACAACCCCCAGATTCAATTGGCACCCGACGGTTCCACCACGTCTGATGCAGTCCCACTTCCCCCCATTTCCTTCCTTTCACCCCTCACCGGCTATATATATATATATATATATATATATATATATATATATATATATATTTTATACGACCCTCTTCGAAGTTGTTCGCAGTCATTGTTTATGCACCCCACTGAGTAGTCTCAACGATCGATTTACCGTAAAGATGGTAAAAGCCAAATATACATTTATCTAATTTGACATACAGTAATCCCCAAAGAGTCAATTTCGCCACTCATCCGGTTAGTGAAATTATGACTCTCAATACTTAAAATATAGTAAATCACACGAAATATTGAATTAATGATTTTTTTTTAGTTCTTTCTCGCTGTTTATTCCTGCACGCGAATCGTAGTTAGGGATGGTTTTCTTTATTTCCGAGCCAAGTATCCTTCCACTGACCTTCCACGTGGAGGCGTTTGCTTTGCCACCCTTTAATCCAATTATCGCCAGATAACGGTTGGAGGAAGGAAACTCTTCTAATAAATAACTCCCGGTATTTCTCCACTTTGGGATTTTGTCCGTGACATTTCACTCTGGCAATAATTCCAATGCGGCCTGACCTATGTTGATTTTCCGCCACCGCCAGCAATATAAGTTAGCCTCATTAACTTTCAGAGAAGGAGAATGCTGCTAACGCTAAAACCATTATGAATTTATTATATTGTATGAGGTAATATTCAGCGATTGAACATGGAGACAATTCTGTGTTCCTTAAAAAGGTGAAAAACACGAAACGAACTTAAAAAAATTTTTTACCCCATTAAGTGTTTGAGCAAAGGAACGTTAGAACTAACCACATGGAAAATAATATGCCTAGTAGTCCTAACAAACTATATAAGTATTATCATTTATTTATACTTTATTATACTTATCTAATCCGTTTGTTTATTATTCTGATTGTTTTAGATTTTGATCCTAATTCGGGTTTCGCGATTGCCACTACGGACCTTTGGAGTGTCCTGCGTCGCTAAAAATTGTACTCCCGCATCCTGTATAACCGGGCCGGGTTAGCATGACGTCGATCGCGTGACGGGGAGACACCAAGAGGCGACGGATGCGGCGACGAAATACGACCGGTGGGTCCTGAACGGGCACGAACCGAGTCATGTTTCGATTCCGCTCCCTTATCGGCCTCCGCCGGTTATTTATCGGTGGCTCTCTTGCCGACTTTGAGTCATTCAAATTGGGGGTTGGCTCCGATCGCCGGGCCGCGGCTCTTAATCATGACTTCTGGAGGATGGATTTTTCAAACCGAAGCGTACTCCTCTATAAGGATTTTTAATTATATCCTGACCGTGTTCCTGAGATTTAGACACAGTGCCATTATCGTCGAAGGATATAGTGTAATCATATTTCAATGTGCCGGTTACCGTTGATAGTTCAGGTTTTCGGCCGTGCTCCCAATATTCCTTGGTTTAACGCCAAATATTTATTCGATACATTAGTTCAGATATTCTATGAATGACATTTTGGAGGAATGTAATTTACATGAGCGCTATACCAACAGTTCCGGCCAATCTTCTTATTTGCGTGCAAATTCGCATTGTACAAATCCAAGAGCGTTTAAGAAAAAATTGCTACAGACTTTTAAAATTATTTTAATGTTATTTCAAGCGAATTCGTAGAATTATAAAAATGTTAAACTCATATTTTTAAAGCCGATGAACCCCGAGGGGTGCAATTAAGGCATCCGATGTGGCGCCAGTTTCCTCGAGTTCCACTTCCTCAATACATATTCAACGCGACGGAGAATATGTAAAATCTTACACCCATTTTTTATCTGAAAATCTCCAACTACTCCTTCAGGGAATAAGGCAAGAAAATGTGTAACTGTTTTCATTAAACCTTTTTAATTGTTCGCTGCTTACAAATTATTAATTACGACTTCCCGTATTCCGCCAGCATTAAAGGCTTTATTAAAGGCCGGTCCCAACTAAATTGGCGGCGATATGTAATTCTCCGTTTATAGGAGGAAAAATTAAGAGACGGGCCGAACATAAATTAATCCTTATAAGACTAAAAAATATGTTCCCTTATGACCAACTTCCTGTGTGAAAACACTCGGCAGTTGAAGGGGAGAAGTCCATTAAGAGGATCCGATGTGCGAAATTGCAGTTTTAATTTTAGATTAGTTTCAGTGCTTATTAGTGAGGGGTACGGGGCGGATGTTCTTCAATATGCGATTGTTTCATAAGTAGGTATGTAAAAAAGTGTCCTAACACGTAATAATCAGATCATGTAATAATGATTATTGGACTAATACAATAGAATATGCAAATAACGTTACTTATTCGTAGTGAAAAATTCAATTTTTGATACAATAACAAGAAAACACCGTTTTGTTCTTATTTTTCCGTTTGCTGTTTCTGTGATAAATACGATAAAAAATACTCAGTGATAGTGCAGTATGCGTAACAATTTCAAATGTTACAGCATGCTAGACCACATTCTGGTTGAATCCGGCCTGCATACTTCAAACATTCATTAGGAATTTCGGATTAAGATGATAATATTTAGTGTCAGAATTCGTGTTTCCTTCCCGCATTCAATAGGAGGAATTCTCACGTCCGTTAAACAGCGGAGCTTCATTTTAATTAGGTTTTTCTCATTCCTACCGAATCGACGACGGGAGCCGCAATGAATACATTTAACGCTTGTTTTATGTTCGGCTGGCGTTTATAATCGGCGGTAACATTATTTCTGAAGCTTACCGAACCGTGCCGGCACCATCGGCTTTACAAGTATGTTCAATTCGCATTATTACAAAACACCGTCATTCCAATTCGGATATCACATTTCGTGTGCATATTCCCACATCGAAAATTCCCACTTCTCTAGAGGCTTCAACCCAAAGCCGTCAACCACCCGGGACACCCCTTTATTTCGCATTACCACCATGCGTAAAGACCTCCACATCTACAGCGGTTAATGAAGATAAATATCCTGGTTCCGACAGTTTCATTCCCCTCTGAAGACCCATCAAAACCCTCCTGCTTAAGGACCCCTCCCCCTTTTGCATTGAGCCTTAAATCATTCCGAAACATTTACAATATCACCGCCGCGGGGATTTTCTGTTCAAGTTACAGTAGAAGAAAATCTACCGATTTATAACGATTTTACGTGAGATATTAACCAAGTGTTCTATGGTCTGAACTAAATTATAAGATTTATTAAATAATCGATTCGATTCTCCGTACTCTGGATGTTTCGTCTGTTTCTAAGTTCAGAGATAGTTTCATTTTTTCCGTTCAATAGCCTTCTTCCCAGAGCAGAGCACTTATCGAAACTAATGCTAGTAAAAAAATTATTTCCGAACCGATTTCGTTGATGATCAAATGGAAAAAGTGGACAAAAAAAATTGAATAGGGTCTTAATTGCGTTCTACTCACCGAGTTTACCCTCGGAGATTGTATCAGCGCCCTTTGTGTGAAACTGCCCGAGAGCCGGTTTTATCGGCCGATCTGAAATAAATAAAGCGAATGTAATTCCCACCCCGGCGGACGGGAAGATGTTCCGCAGGATAAACACCTCTTCGCCGTTCGGTAGGAGGATTTCATCTTCATTCAACGCTCCACCGCCGAATACAAATGGTCGCAATTAGGCGTCGGCGGCTATTATTTAATGAAGGAATAAATAGACTGGCCGGCCCCAGAGTTTTTCCGACCAGATACCGATCTAGGTTTTATTCAGTTTCGGTCCCGGCGCCCCCCACTTGCACTTTTCGCAGCTTGTAATCCACAGTCGCCAGTCCGGGGGGGGGGGGGGGGGGGGGGGGGGAAGTGCTCAATCCCGTTGCGTTAATTAATTGTAGGCCCGAAATAAAACACTTTAAATATTCTAGGACATGTACGCTACTTCACATTATTCGACGCACTCATGTTTGGTTTTGTGATATAGGCGTGCAGCTGAATATAATAGCTATCATCTAGGGAGGTAAAACGTTGATTAGAATTAAAAAAAACATGCAGATTAGATATAAACATAAAGTTTCAACAAAATTCAAAACGTTTACAATGGTTGTTAGTACACTTACCCACATGATCCTGAGCTCGTGAAATCCTAATTCCGACAACTGATAAACTGAGAACAATATTTATTTTTAAAGACTCTTATAGGGTTTAAAACAATTGAAACAAATTGTAATTGAACATTTTCTTTTGACTATCCATAAAGATACGATACTAAACATATACCTATGTCGAATAGCTGGATGTTATATTACACAAAAAAAGGATTAAAGTCAAACAAAAGGTAGAGGTAATAGTGAGGTAGAGGTAGGGATAATTCTTTCTCGAGAGTCATTCGACTCTACCAACTTTGGGTATTAAGGGATAAACCTCTTAATTCCCTCTCTTCGCTTCTCAATCTCCCTTCATTAATTGTGAGCAACGTAATTACGAAACAGGTAAATGTCCCTACGGATTCGAACCGACAGAAGGATTCGGTAAATTAGAGCCCAGAGCGACGTCCGTCCTGTCGGCGTTCCGACGCGGCTGATGTCACCATGCTGAAAATGCGTCACCCCGGGTACGGCTCCGCTTCACGCATAATTGGTAAACGCCCGGGGTAAATGCCAGAGACTGTTCAGAAGGGACACTGTCCTTGGTACCGCTGCGTTGTCCTCAACGGCGTGAAACAGTCGACAGCCGGCAGTTGAGAGCGAAACTTTCACAAATGCCGCCCAGAAGAGATAACGAACTAAAAAATCTGTCCTCGAAATACCGCAGGAAGCTATTTGTGTACACTTGTATACAGATCCATTTAGGGACTATAGCCATATGAATTAAAATCCTCGTAAGGATTAAACTAGATTACTGGAGTTATCTGGCGATGAGCAGAATTAATGTCATTAATTTTATCCATTAGCTAGGAAAATGTCAAGTACTTTGTGGGTTACTTTGGTACTACCAGTCTGACGCTATGATTTTGAGGAATGATAGGAGTGCGTGGGAAATGTAGTTTGGTTTCCCCGGATGTTTTGGTACGCGAAAATGACTACGTCCAGGTACATGGTAATTGCCAAGGCCACCGTCCTACCAACTACAGATCGATAAGCATACCATGGCGTGAACACCGAAGTTCACCATAATGGGTGCAGCATTAATGAGGATTGAGGCCGTTATCGGAAGATCATGTACGGAATTCAAAGGCCGTTTCGCTGCTCAAAGACCTTAGCGCGGAATTAAAAATTATTATACGTCAATGCATAATGGACCCTTTCGATGAATCCTCAGGATCTCTTCTGTCGACCGAAACAGCAATGAAGAAGTCCGCAGAAAGGGTCCGCCGACCAGAGCTAATGATGGCCATCAAACAGCGCAGTCCGCAGTACCTGGGGCATATAATGAAGCATGAAAATAAGTACCGGCTACTGCAACTCGCCACTCGAGGCAAAGTTGAAGGACATCTAGGTCCTGGCAGGAGGTTGGCGGTAACCAATAGAGATTGGATAACACTGAAGGTTGCGATGGATAACGCAGATAAAGGAGAAGATACGAATGCTTCCTAGTTTCCTATTCGAGCAAACCTCTGTTGAATTACCGCTGACCAGTAAATGAACGTTATTTATTATCGGACCTCATAAAAGAAGGGGCACGTGGCTATACGAATTAGTCCTTGATTTGCATTTAATTTTCAGATTTACTTCACTGCATATTCCACCGTCATCCACGCGCTTGAATCCGAGCCAACGTTTAACGATTTTTTACGTATTTATGTCATTTAGGAAATTCCCTGCACTTTTGTGTTGGTACTGCCTGTTGGTTTTAATAAGAGGTGGGGGGATTACTAGACTAGATTTTAGCTCAGAATTGAAAATGTTTATTTATTAGGTGTCAGCTCTATAATTTTTGTTTCGAATAGTTGAGAAATGTGGAATAAAATCGTTTTAATTTGTTGATAATCGAAAGCTTAGAGGCGACACCACAGGTTGGGTCCGTCATGAAATTGGGGCCGTACAAGTAAATTATTCAAATCGAAACGGGGGCTCGACCCCGTTAAGCTGTTCGGAAAGAACCGTGTTTCTCTTAACACGCCCGCTTTGCGTCCAACATATTCTGGACTTGTTACCAATTCATGTTTTTAATTGGTTCCACTTGTTTATGAATATTGATGAGCGATTAATGGTGGACAAGAAGCGGACGATACGAGCGATAACTTCTGACGAGGTCGACAGGGTCTATAGACTGACGTCTGAAGAGGGCGACCACCGCTCCCAGACAATCATATCCATTAATAATAAATACTGTTTCAACATTTTAACAAATATATTTATGTGTATGTATACTCTGAACGGAATGCGAAGCGGATGGCAATTCATTTTCAGCGAATAAATTGCAAATCAGTTTTATGCTAGACCGAATTCGCTTATCCTCTGTAGTTATTTTCAAAGCTTCTTCCTCACGAATCCCTAAGGTTTATTGAACTCTGTTAAAGAAGATTGAATTTGTCTGACATAATTTAAGCTATACCTCTTCCCAATTGGTACATGAAGCATCTTGTAATCCCACAGTTATCCATAGAATACGCCCAGTGGCCCTTTGTCTTGCTCAAACAAAGAAGCAGAGAAGCTAATAAAACAAGAAGTTTCTTTTTTTAAGTTTAGCATCTCTCAAAGCCGCGCTATTTGATTAAGGCCGACAACTCGAAACCAGTTCAATAAATATTGAAATGTATACAATTAAAAAACACAAGCGAGATAATTCAGGAGATAGCCGCGGGTCACGACTGGGCGACCTCTGTCGCCTCTATCTCTGCCGTTTCTCATGACGAAGGGGAAACGCAGTCAGGTCGGGGGTTTATTCGCCTTCAAAGCTCAATCTTGATATCCGATTGATCTCGACCCAGCGTTGAAACACGATATGTGTTCACCCAAACGTTATTGGGGTAGGTCGGGTCGATTTCTCTTTAAGCTTTTGTTCAATTGTGAGCTCAGCATCCCCCGGTATATATTTTCAGGGTGGGGGATTTCACGCCATTCAGGATCAGTAAATGGAATAGTAACAGGAATGATGTCGCACTGCCGTATTGACAGTACTAGTTATAGCGAGATACCGAAAACGGACTAGATGATCTCAAGAATGACGTTCGTTCCTAAACACTTGGAATGCTAGAGATGTAGTGTGTATGTTTTAGTCCTCTAATTATAATTTCCATTTGTCGTATTGTAGTAATACGGGTACCCCAATGACGCAAACAATAATTTCTGGGACCACAAAATGACCGAGTTATGAAACACGGTATCTGGGTACCCGAAGGAAATAATTCCGTCCTATAAATATGTACGGGCGATGCCAGCGCGAAGATAAGAGATTGTGGTCTGTCATTGGAACAAATTAATATTATAGTTGGTGGCATCGGGGCAATAATGATCGCGATATATACCGCAGGAGAACCGGTCTCCCCGCCCTCACCAGCGCAGCGTTCACATTAACGTCGGTGAGTGGGACCGTCTTAAAACCGAGTTTGGAACGAGCCGTCCCCGGTGACAGAGGGGATTATGACAGCCGGGGCATAAACAGCTAAATAGATCGTCACGGAGAGTGGCGGAGAGAGGGAGAAGGAGCGAAGGGGGAGGGAGAAAGAAGGGGGACGGACACGGATAATGAGGGCATCGGGCTTCCCCGAGCCATTGTGTGTGCCCAAGGCCCTTATCTGATGAAGGCCCTCCGGAGCTTTTACGGGTCGAGCCCCGGTCTACCCGTGTTATGATTGCCGCCCACCGATTACTCGCTAATTACAATGCCCGGTACGACTCCTACTACCTCGGCTTTCGTCTTCGTCTTTTTCCGTCCTCGCGTTTATCGCTACCCATTAATTTATGAGGAGAGGCTCAATATACACGGGTCGGAACCCGGCCCGCCTTTATCCACTCCTCCTATCTCATCTCCGGTGTACGTCTCTTGCGCTCACCCTTTCCCTTTCCCCGGGCGCGCTTTATCACCCTCCATTAATTTACAGAAATGGCTAACACTTGGCCGTACAAGAACTGACTACCGAGCCCTCTTTTCAACCGAGGTTCGCTCTCCCAGTTTATCAACCCTTCCGTTCGCGCTATTCTCCCCTAGCCCCTTTCATATATATATATATATATATATATATATATATATATATATATATATATATACAGGCCCTACCAGGATATTTTTCTCGGACGCACAAACACGGGCGCCGAGTACATTCCCTGCCCTTCCCCTCACTCCCTCCCTCTCTCACCACTCCCTCTTTTCCTCCGGAGGTTTTATCGTCACTCGGCTTCGCTATAACCTCCGGTGCTGGGATTTATAGCGGGCCCGGAGATAGTGGGGGCGGGCGGACTACAGCCCGGTTAATGCTCGCCCAATCAGCGCCCCCTACTAACCATAAACTCCCTCCGAGGGTTTTATCGATGGCGATTTCAGTAAATTTAATTTATGGCCCCCCCTCCCACCCCACGCCTGGGCCTCTGACCCGTGCATTTTAATTTACATCCGATCCTTCAGTTGAGGTGGTGGAGGCGGGAGTGGGGGGGCGCTGCATGCCCCGGTGTTAAAACACGTGTTCGACGCTTATGAAAATGGTTATGACCCGAAGGCATCAGAGGGATCGCTGTTATAAAAGAGAAAATCTGGCTGAGAGCCCCCCTTTTTTTTACTCGTAGTCTTGTTAGCCAACGCTTTAACTTCCTTATCCGGTAAGCCTGTTTCTTATATCATATCTTACTCAATAGAGATTAGAGGTAGGTATAATTTATGACACCAATTATGTACAGAATCGTCCCGGCCTCTGTATAAAATTATGCGGTGTTCTAATTTTATTTTATAACTGTTGACCGAACTTCATCCATCATAATCCCAAAGTCATCCAGTTTTCCTTCGAGCACTTATTATTTTCTCTGTTTACTGTACGTGACTCTGATCATTTTCCGATTCGCATTGCGAAAGATTCTCTCCTTTATCCTGCGGGTTCCGCCTCCTTTACGGGGAGCCGTTGTTAAAGGTCAGAAGGGTATGAAGACGAGGAACCGAGATAATAAGTAATTTGAATGGGGGCGGTGGGTCGAGTGGGACCGGTCATTCATCCTTTATAAGAGGGGTGGGGAAATCCTTTTGAAAAGTGCCCACCTCCTCGTGCGGGGAGAGGAAGGAGGCGAGATTGTATGAACTTTCCTCAAAGGACGGGCAGAGAGGAGAGGAGAGGAGAGTATTTGTGCAACTGGAAGCCCACTTCAGGTACCCGCCGGGGAAGGAGCCAGATAGACGGGTCTTGTATACAGACTTAGGCTCTGTTCCCATTCTTGGGAGGGCGTGGGGGAGGATAGAGCCGGGGGAAGATGATTGGGGTGTTGTGGGTGGGGGGGGGGCGCGTGTGTGCGCCCGGGTGTTAGGGGGGCGCCCATGAAAACCCGGAGCGCGGCCGCAGAATGACAAGTGGAGTTTGCCCCCAGATCTTATCTCTCGTCTCTCTTTCTCTCCCGCTTCGCCCCGTTCTCCCTTTCGCTCCTGGACACGGCCCTAGAGTTTCCTTTCCCTGCCGGCTTCCATTCTCCCCGGGAATTGCCTAACCCCCACCCTCGGCAACCCCCAGCTAAATATATCCTCCCCCCGAACCCGGTGCCTAACCAACCTAACCTACTTTGAAAATTCTTCCCTTCTCTGTTTCTTCTCCGCCTTTTTTTGTCGGAATCGTCTTTTCCCCTCCTGGATGCGTTGGCGGCCGGCAGGGAGGCAACAGGGTTTGAATTTAATTTGAACCCGGTTCAAATTTCCCTTTATAAAAACACGGTTTTTCTCACTCCGGTATACCAAATACTGTGGAACTCGATGGCACTCTATATTGTGCTCTTATAACAAGAACACACTATATAACACAATACATAACGGAGTTAAAACATTTATCCTAATCATTAATTCTCGGAATGAAATAAAACTAATCTTTGTTATCTAATAATTATCTGGAGTACAGGAATATTTAACGCCACTTGTAGCGTTTACTTTTAATTCTAACCTTCTAATGATGGTATAATTTTGAACCCTCCGGAATGTAAATCCTTCGATGAGAAATCTTATAAACTTTCGAAATCTCGAGAGCCTTTCAACAAGTAATCTGACAGCGCAAGTTTTCGTTACGCGGACTTTATGCAAATTCATCGCGCCGGAATGTGATACTTTCTCCCAATTTAAGTTTCGTACCAAATGACGCCGTAGATTTATTTAGTGGACAAGTTAATAATTGGATCAATTTCGTTCGCATTGGCCCCAAATTCTCCTAATATTTATAGCCACGAGGAGAGTCACCTGAACAAATCAAATAGTACCATCATCTAAATTGTTCACTTTACGGTTAATTCCTCGGATTTAATGTCGAATTTTTGAAAAATGATACACGTACATTCTAGTTGCCCATCATACGATATAACATGGCGTAAAAGGTTTGTTATGTGGCGTCATTTTCTATCCAAAATCGGAAAAATGTCGAAAGAGTAATTCGAACCAATGTTTCACTCTATGGACAAACATGTTATTGCGTTGAAACCATAATTCTGAACACATATTTTAAAAAAATTAAAAGCAAAACCTATAACATTATTAAATGATGTTCGTACTGCTCATGACCAGTTTAATAACCTGGTGGGTCACCGAGATGAAATGCAGAAAAATGGGCAGCTCGCCTATACCCGTGTTAACTGAGCGAGCGTGTTGGGCAAGACTTAGCTGGCCGGCTGATTATATGGAATCAAGAGCCGGTCTCTTATTGGAAAAGAAGCGGTAAGTAAGCCAATATTGAAGGGTCGAGATAGGCGGCAGCTCTAATAACAATGTTTAAACGCCGCGGGACTTACTTAGACCCTCCCTCACCACCCTTTATATATTACAACAGGCGTAACACTAACCGGGGAGATATCCTTGGCAAAGTCAGATAAGGGGTCGGCATTAACCGTCGGTTCTCATTTTACACCGCGCAGCTAATTACAGTAATTGTATTTAGATTGGCTTTTGCCGGCCCGCTAACCGGCTGATGTATTGCTCGCGGATTCAGTTTAATTGAATGCACTCGATAATATCCGAACGTACAACATTTTCAAACGGTATATCCGTTACTTTCAACACCGATTCAATATTTTATACACCGGCATAAAATCAAATACGTCGCCTTGCCAAATAATCATCGCGATTACGCGTGCGCAGTTTAACGATTGCAACAGCTTTATTAACGAGCTTTATTTTATTACACGAGAACATGAAAAGGCCAAAAATCAAATGCAAATTTCAATCCATACAAACGACTTCAGAAGACTCAGGCGGTAGTTATTAATTGTTATGAAACTCAAATGTGGTAATATTCGGAGGCAGTAATTACCATTTACTGTCAACGCCCATGTTTATTCCTATAGACCCAACAGCTGTCCCGGTAACAGTCGCAATTACCAGTCTCATAATTTAACAACTAACATTTTTTCATTCTTCAGTCAACGTTCATTACGTTAGACCAAACATACCACAATAATCGAGGCGCTTTTTTCCAAATGCCCGTCCACCCAGCGGGCTATGTTGAATTGCTAAATTTTAATTTGAGGAAAGTTAAACGGAAAACAGTTGTTGGAAACATATTCTGTGAACCGATAAACATAATAAATGCAGAAAGTTGCTCCTAGGTGTTGCAATAATGAATATTATTGAAAACGAAATAATTAGAATTACAAAGCGTCATTAAATTATTTTTAATTGCAGTGTGATTTTTCTCGATAATTTTCGAAACGTTTCAACAAGAACGTCGGCCGGATAATTTGGCGCGGCTGAGAACTCACAAAAAAGATCCCATATAAATAATAGTTTTGCGTCATTCGGAATGATTGAGGTCATCGAAAAGCGGGACGTTTAAAGTGCAACTTATTTCAATAATGATTGGATTGGAATTTTTCCAATAAATCTCTTTAATGGGCGACACGATCTTGTTTTCTGAAGTGGTCCGTGAACCAGACGTCGTTGTTGATTCAGTCGTAAAATCGGCTTTTGCGCAATTACGATTATAAATTGGCGTTCAATAAGAAACGACGGCCTTCTCATGACGAAACAGCGACACGTTACATTACAGCATGAAAGTCGAAACACGTTTATATCCATTTTCATAATAATAGATATTTTACAACTTAAAATTATTAGGCGATTGCAAACCCCTGATTATAAACATGCAATATTCGAGACCGCGTTTCGGTAATCGTTTTCTGAATTACAAAATTAGACTTGTTAATGTTACTTGGAGATATCACGGCAAGCTGTCGGGACGAAATTAATCAACATATTATTCTCGGAGAAATATCTATACTAGATAGTATATAAATACTAGATAAAGTATAAATTTTTTCTTAATTCTGCGTATTGAAGAATTTATTAATATTCATCTAAAGGCAATATGCTTGTTGGACAAAATGTGCTAGTTAAAGAAGGAAGCACGGAACAATTTATTACACTTAGTTATTTCTTGTCCACTTATTTGTAACGTATTAACAATAATTTATATTCTACGTATAATTATTTAATAAAACGTACAAATAAACGTTTCAATTTTAATTAATACCTCCGAGAATTAATCACCGTGTTCTGGGCCTAAATTGTCCAATATTGGCACAGCAAGGACGAGGCCTTCATCGATATTCGCACGAGATTGGGCGTTATCCACTTAGCGATTTTTTACCGCTCCAAACATTTTTTCCCCCCTCCGGGCATCGTTTCGGGTAAACGGTAGGCCATTATTTCGCCAATCGTTACTGTTATCACGGCCAATTGCGCCATGTTACCCGCATTCGACAAAAAAGGCAGGAACTTACCCACGGAGCCGTGAACGGGAGGATCCCCCATTTTACTCGGGTCATTTCAAATTTTTAATGTCATTAAAACGTTTTCTTTATCCTATTTATGCTGTGTCCCAATACCGAAGCATGTAATCGTTACGGCATTAAAAAATTTAACTGAAATATATAACGGAATATTATCGGTCATATTTGACATGACCGATATTTATATTTGAAATAATAATCCTATCCCTTTCCCTATTACTGCATAACAGGGCTTTGAAGGGGTATGAAGGAGTGAGAGTGCGAGGGAGGGATAGAGTAAGAGAGAGACATTTATGACGGTAATGGAGGAAACCGCAAATTATGCGATTTATGATCTGAACCGCTCAATGGCCTACCGGGAAAATGACCAATAAACCTATCCGCGATAAGACTAATTCATATACCGGATATATTAATTGCTGTCTTAAACCGCCGAGTACGCCCAATGCAATCAACACCGTTCTCAACGTTTTAAGAAGTGACTCGGCAGATAAAATGTGAACAACAGATAGAGCAGGTATAGCACGGCCACCTCGAACAATAAGAAAGCTGGCTCAGTTATCACGAGAGTGGTTTGTTTTATTTGTTCTCCGTTGTCACGACACCGCCACTAATATGAATACAATATCCAAGCGCAGTATACGATACGAGGAGAATTCAAATTTCAAAACTGATTCTCAAAATCAAGACACCTTACAAAAACCGAATTACAGTAAGCGAACCAGAATTTGACTGTTACCCGATGAGGCTGTAATGAACTTCAGTCAGATGTTCGGAAATAACATTTTCCTGAGCTCTCAATAATAAATGAAACATTGAGCAAATAGTTGGCCGCTGTGATTCATCAAGTGGATGATCGTTTTAGATCGTTGGCTTTACTCTTGGGTTAGAAAAATACATATAGGAGAATCTACTTCTGGAAGAATAGCGCTCAAGAATTTGCTGGACTGATTTTTCACCGATTACGATTTATTACCCCAATTTCTTCGCTTTATAACTAAATATGTAATGTTGCTACAATACACGGAATTGTTCAACAACAATTACTAATAATCGTCGTTACTGAGATCTTTTGAGGGTGTTCCGAATTTCCGATTTCATGTGTACGATGGTAGGCAATATTTAGGAAATTCCAAACAGTCAATAGAATAAAGGATAAAGTTACATCAGCGTGATAACGGAATGGTTAAAAAGCAGCTGGTTTTCGTGTTACCGAAAATTCTTTAAAAGCTCTGCCTTTTTAAGACTGGCGATGTTCAAGGTATACCTCCGGGCTTCCGGTGGGGCCGGGAGAGAATGAACCGACGATATTGAGCTAAGCCACGGGCTTAAAAGGACGAATAAAAGGAACGACAACAGCTTGTGTTGGGGAACAGCGCCGCAGCCGAGATGAGGCCTTCCGATAAGAACCCCGGGCCTTACACAGGACACGGAGTACAAGAAAAAAAAACAGAAAAATAAATAAAAAAGACGAATAAAAAATGAAAATAAAGAGGCGACTGCCTCTTAATTAGGGAGGGAGAATTTACAGGCGAGCATTTGCGGGTCGGCCGCAAAGCGTAAACTTATTTGTAAACCGAGCCCCACCTCACCCTTCTCCCTTATTCTCTCCTCTACCTCCTCATTCTCTTCCCCTCGGGCTCTCTTAACCCCCATCCCCGACCCGCCCTTCCTGCCAGTGTATAAATTATACAAGGCGCTCGTGAATTAATAATCCGAAGATAACGTGTTTCATTAGAGAGGGGGCCCCCGTGTTTTCTACTTGTTAGCCGAGGCAGATAAGCTCTCTCCAAATTGGCGCGCGCCCCAGTCACACCGCCCTACGCGAGAGCATATTTCATCCGGAATACTTTCATAAGTAATTACATTGTGAAAGAATTTTTTTACATATAATTACGTACACGCGCAGACAATCACAGTATGTATATATTCTGCATAGATGTGTATCCGAGCGAATCGTGTCCGGGCAATTGCGTGTCCAGTGTGTCCTGCAAATGGCCGGCTTAGAGGCGTAAACACGTAAAGCGTACCTCATAGACAAAATTAACCGAAACGTAATAGCATGCCAAATTTTTCTACGGTATAAGTTATCATACCCATTACTGAACGTTAGGATTACCAAATTACGGTAGCACAGTTTTGTATTCGTTTTTCGGTTGTCATGGCACATAGGCTAGAATCTGAATCGAGGTGAAAAATTGTTTCGAAGGGAAACCGAAAAGAGCATAATTTTTATGCTTCTTTTTTGCGCTTAAATTTTTACTTTAACTGAATTGTCACTTGGAATGCAGTGGACACAAGCACAAATATATTCCATAAAGCGGATTAAATCGCATTATAGTGTCGGCTTATGCTAGGGAATCTGTGTCGAACGGTCATTATGTAATGAAAGCCGCCCGGAGCTGCAAATCGATTAGCTATAAATGGGAATTAGGCCTATGACCAGCAGCCTGTGCACGGAGTCTACTTCTACCGGGAAATGACCGGGTTGCATGTCGAGTCACGCCGTTTCAGAACAGGCCTAAGGCGAGGCCGAACAATTTTATGATTATAAACTTCGACTCGCTACAGTTATAGTGTAAAGTAGACACCGCAACATACACAGGCCCAAACCTATAAATAATAACGGCTTTTTAAAACCGCGGCAATATTTCTGCAGCTTACCTCGTTTCTTTTATTTATTAAGTGTCTGACGCGAACAGGACTTCTAATATGAAATTAGCAATTAGAAAACTGAATTAATGAACGCATTAAACATTATTCACTGCTATAATAGGTCAGATTTATTGGAATAAAGAAAAACTAATGAATAAATTGATGTGGAAAGGAGAATAAAAGAATCTGCGAATATCCGCCGCGGTTTGTATAAATGCAGTTAGTATTAAAACGTACACAATCATACTTCCCCGAATCGGTCTGCCATTAAGAGCCTTATCAGTACTTCTTTGCACAGCTTTTGCTCGATGAGCAACATATGACATTATTGCAATGGAATGCTTGGATAGGTGGGGAATAACCTTGTTGTTAATATAGGAACTAATTAATTGTCGCTCGAGAACATTACTACTGTTTTTTCGTGAAAACTGTGATAAGAAATGGAGTCAGAATTGTCGCGGGACTGTTGGGGAAATACCGATACAATTTCGGCAGTTGTTACATAATGCAGTATAATAGTTCACGGTGGTCTCTGAAACACTTTAACAAACCAGAAGCGGGCGACGCTGGTACAAACGCGTGAATACGAAGTCCTCCCCGGTCTTGACACGACTAGAAAGGGATCCGAGCCCGATTATAGTTAATTAGCAGTTGTGGTAACACTCGTAAAAAATATTAAGTCTTCTGGCTTAACGCAACGCTCATTTCCTTTTTTACGCCGGCCAATTGGTGTTTTCCCAGCGTCGTCCGGTCTCCGCCCGCTCGTGAAATTTATTCCACGAGGCGTATTACGCTCCAATTAAAATTTAATTGAGCTCATTATTACGGGACTGCACGTTCAACGAGATTTAGCCGAATGCCCCCTTAAAATATCAGAGCTGCATACAGTAAATAACAGGATAAATTCGACCTAAAATCATTTTTATTTTTGAATGCCGAAGGACGGTGGCACAACAGACAAATATAAGAATTTATTTATTATTTGACTCATTTGGGTCGTAAGATAGAACCAGTGAAATATTGTAAGGACAATTTTTTGGATGTAAAATATAATTTTTCATGCAAATGCTATCGTTTGCGGCTTTAAATAGGCCGGAGCCTATTTTTCTATTTACTTTAAATAAACCGGTATTTCGTAAAGTTATGAAAAACGAATGACCGCATTTCCATCCCACAGGACCTGTCTTCCTACCGAAACATAGCGGACACCCGGCATGACACGTCGATAAAATGAATTTTAGACAGAGTATCCCCTGCAGAATTCTATTCAACACGGGCGTTCTGAAAATGATCCATTTCTATAATATATTGGAATCCAGGTCAGAAATGGCGCGGGCGAAGAAAATGCTGATTTATTGTACCGTAATAAAACCCTTAATGGCGTTCTGACACGGCCTATTGGGGCTCTCGACCTTGTGCCGTTTTCGCCGCCGCCCATCGGCGAAACTCCTGAGGGACATCGCAAATTTCATGTCCGACGATAATTCCATCGGGGCCTGAAAAGCCCTCGTCCCACCACTTGTGAATACGAAAATCGCGGAAATAGCCGGTAAGGTGCTTAATTTATCCGAAAAAATTGTTTGCTATCTTTCGATAGTGCTTCGTAAAATAAATGTCACGCCTAAATTCTGTTGAACCTGAATTTTAAATTTCAAATTGTTAAATCAGAAGACCAATATAATGGGAAATTGTTTTTTATCCGTTCCACCCTGTTGGTTCCGTACAGTGCTGAGGAAACTGTTTACGCCTTGGGGAGGCTGTTTATGTTCGGCTGAAGCCTCTCACAGCTGTCCGCCTCTGGTTAATATCCCGGGGAAGAATCCGATGAAACTTAAAACTACTCCACCGACCGGGTAACATCCGATGGGTACGAACCGCCGGTCCCAATTAGTGTAAAAGGCGGTGTGAATAGTCCCAATTCGTAAAGTGCTCGGTATTGTTGAGAGATTTGAATGGGCCCTCGACGGGGCCAGGAGCCGGCCCTCCTCCTCCTCCTCCTCTTTGCTGACCTCAGATCTCGCAACGGCCCCGGAGGCCGCAGCCCGCAAATGCCTTAACGCCTCCACCGAGGCGCAGATTCAATTTCGGCCCCCAATAAAGAAATTCGTTGTAACGACCGGCCGCACAGCCTC
This sequence comes from Lethocerus indicus, assembly GCA_019843655.1. Classification (NCBI taxonomy): domain Eukaryota; kingdom Metazoa; phylum Arthropoda; class Insecta; order Hemiptera; family Belostomatidae; genus Lethocerus; species Lethocerus indicus. The sequence continues at coordinate 17,929,418 of JACDQD010000008.1, forward strand.
GGCGGGCCCGCTCATCCTTACCGCATAAAACCTATCCACCCCGACTTCATGCTCGGGTGAAATTCATATCTTGAAACGTTCCTCTATTACATCGGATATATTCCTTCCACCGCGCTAATTAATTCCTTTTTTTATTTTAGCCCGCGCATATAAAAAATTAAATATCTTTTCCGAAACAAAAGTATACACTCAATTTATCTACTCGCATTTTTGACATGTGTTTATGATTGGTTTGTGACTGCATTTATACTGTCAACAATATTTCGAACCCCTTAATGCTCACTCTATATCAATCTAAAAAAAACGGACTAAAATCGTAGCGGTAATTGGCAAATGGAGGTTTCTATAGGCAATACTTTCCCTTTCAATGTTTATAAGTACAAATTAAATAATTGTATCAAAAGGAACAGGTACATAAACACAGGAAGGAAGGGTTCTAGTTTCCTGCCATTGACAGTGGAATTCAAATAGTAATACGACAGGGTTTTGTCCATTACATATATTTTATAGTTAAGATAACAATTTGTTCTCAATTATCCTTTATTACTGTAGTACTGATATTAGATTATTTATTTTTTCACCATGGAAAAATTTATAATTCATATTTACCAATTGGTTTATGAGAATCTATTGAATTAAACCGCTTTTTAAATAAATTGTTTAGATATTATTCTCCGTCTGTGAAGTGAATCGAAGAAAATATAAATTCGTACCGGCGGGCACGTTCAGTGTTATCCCGTCGTGTACGTGAAATGATTTCGGCCTCGGTCAAGGCCCTGGGCCGGGGAGTCCGAAGGGAGCGCAACATGTAGCCGGGTTGGAGGGGGTGCGGGGGGGGTGGTGGGGGGGTTTCTAACAAAACCGTTCCCCTTTCTGAGGAGAAACGTATTGGTTTCGGCAGGTAAACAGACACAAACACTGCGGGGCCCTCGCTCCGCACTCTACTCCGCCGGCCGAACCTAATCGGGTTCCCATTACTTTAATCCGGACAGATCCCTGCGACCCCACGGCATTGCCGTATCGGCAATAGGCTGGGCCCGAGCGGCTTCTGCCAACCGCCCGACACAACGATTAATCATCATTAGACTCAACAACGAGCGCCTACCGTCCCAGCGTCTGTGTGTCTCCGTTGTCCGCTCCTTGTGCGTCGCATCGCGACTCGGATTAATCATTATTAATTAGCCGCAATTTTACCCGCCCCAACATTACCTGTGTCAACCGAGCGGCCTCACAACACCCTCAGGGTGTCGGACAGGAAAGATTACATTGAGATTGACTCAACTCGTCTATTTGGGCCGGCGGGAAATTCTCAATCCGAGTAATTGAATCAACGAGTAACAGTCGACAGGTTGACGGCGCTTCGTACATTTCGCGACCAATTAGACTAATAGTTGGGCCCGGATCGATAACTAATTGCCGCCGGCAATTAAATGCCGCGCTCCCAACGTTATCCACTACTTCGCACGATATCTGCCGTAACCTATTGTGCTAAGGTTTGCACAATAGCTCGCGCACAATTTCGGGGATTGTATGTTCGACCGGCAGCAAGGATATGTGAAATGTGGGGAGCGCTAATAAGTGTAGTATTATTCCCTTTCATTTAAGAGTCTCCCCTCGATTTATCGTTAGTATTTGAACGCCTCGCTATTCTTAAATTTTGATATCAAGAACAAACCGATTCTATGCAGTGATATTAGAGCCCTTTCCCAACCATAGTTGTTCTCGGAATGCAAGACCAGCCGTCAAGTGCTCAGAAATGCGGGCCCCATTCCTGCGGGGGTCCGATTGATAATTTCCCGTATAGATAATTGGCAGCCCGCGAGGGGCGCCGGAATAAGCCTTCTGAATAAACGAGAGGGCGGAGGAAGGTCACCTCTTGTTAAACGCGGAACGATTCACTCGCTCCGAGCTAAACACTTAATTAGACGGTGTTTCTCTTTCAAATTTCCAGGCCGGGGCCGGGATGGGGCGCTGAATAACAACTGGGAATATTAACAGCGGCAACAATTACGCCGTCGGAATTTTACCACTTAACCAGTTGCGGGCCCCGCCGCCCGCTACCTCCAAGGACTCAGGGCCCGCTCTTGCGTAAAAATGGCTTGATTGCCGAGGAAAAACTTTCTTAGTGTTGCGTGCTCCTAATTCGCGAGAAGAACGGCTTTCCCCTTCCCCGATTCCGTTTATTTTTGCCGGCCGAGATTTCGCCAGTGCGAGATTTTTATACGGCGAACGAATTACAAACGTGTAATTATACGGGCCGAGCGATGACAGTGGGAAAACACTCTTTTCCGGGAACTCTTCTGAACCGCCTGTTGCCTCATCGTGACTGTTAAAAATAAACGATTAATGAAAAAAAAATTATGCGAATTCTCGAAGCGAAAATAATGGCTCTCCATCTCACAGATGACCCTCAAACATTAGGAATCTGAAGGAATATTTTCCGCACAATTTCCAACCACGGAAATTGTTAATTATAATCAAATAATGTGAGTATTTTTAAAAGTGGTTTTCACCATTATTCATACCGTTAACCATTATTTCTTACACGTCTTATTGTTTTATCCTCATTTCTTGTTCCATATTTTCGCATTTACTCCGGATATTACCGGTCTAACATTAAATTCACAAGGTCAATTATCAATTTCTTTATTACTAGTTTACTTCGAAGCCTCAAATCAATGTTCTCACTTTCGAAACAATTCATAATTACTAATACTACTATTATTGTTACTTTATTAAATCAAAATAAAATCTAAGGAATAATCTAAAGTTGGAATTAAGCGATGTGTTTTATAATGATAATAATAAACTAAATTTTATTGGGTATCATGAAAGAAACTAAAGTTAACAATCTATAGTACAAAAAATGACTCAAACCATTTGTCAATTCGTACCACGGGCCGTTCTTATCCGGTCACGAGTGTACCAAATAGATCGTAACATCCGAATATTTTCGGAATTATAATCGCATCAGTGAGTTGGCAGTAAGGGTGGAGAGTCAATTGGGTGGCTCGGTTGAGAGGGGGTTGGGGTGTAGACCGCGCGAAAATAAATCTTAGGGCGGAAGCCCCGGCCATCGAGACAGAGCGTTAAGGAAAGGGGACGGCGGATGGCGGGTGAATTACAGAAAGGAAGTCAGGGGGAAACCTAGCGTGAAATACCGAGGGAGTGATGCCGTGGAGGCGGGCTTTGGGTGGGGAGAGGCTCTCTCATTAGCGGGGGTAGTTCGCCCCTATCCGCTTCTACTCTCACCCTCTCTCTCTCTCTCTCTCTCTCTCTCTCTCTGTCTCTCCCTTTCAGAGCGGACCGCGCTTTCTGCCAGAATAAGAGAGGAAGCTTTGTGTTATAAATTGGGCGTCGCCCCCCTCCACCCCCCGCTGCCACTCACCACCGGAGGCCACAAAACCGACCGCCACTTCAAAGCCACCGACTCCGGCCGTCCGGACAATCTTGCCTCAACAACCCTCCTACATTTCACCCCCTTCATCCCTCAAATATTTGCTCTAACCACCTCCGCCCCTTGGACCCTGCACTTCATAAACTCGCCCCATTCCCCCCCCAGTACGATAATTACCAGACCTCCGCAACTCATTGCCGTTACCAGACTCTGGAACATGTTTATCAAAACGGCCAATTATACTGTTTAAAAATATGAGCCGTTTATTTTGAAAGTGGCCTAACTCCATTTTTCAATTTTTTTCGGTTGTCATGGTTACATGCACAACTTTATGTTATTTATCAGTAAAGCATTTCAGTTTGTTATAATCCGTGCAAATACGATAATTCTTGACACTTAAGTTTTCAGAGTTAGTTCAATAATCGAATAGTGCAGTTTGAAAGTGGCCTAACTCCATCCTTGATAAGAAAACGAATATTATTCGCTTAATAATTGCCAATATTTTAATAGGAACTATAAATTTAACACCCTTAGATACACTTAAGCAGTATGACACATTAGTATCCTATACGTATATTTTTAAATTCATTGAAACGCAAACCCTTAAATATCTGGATTTGAAGATAAATGGACTTAGGCCACTTTCAAAATAAACGGCTCATATAGTCGTTCAAATGCCGTTTAATAAGTTTAAATCTACAGATGACTAAATATTAGCGATACTAAAACTCCGAGAAGCTAAATATAACATCGATATAACATATTTTCTGTAACACTATTCTGTTTCGTCATTATCTACCAGTCGTAACGGCTATATTGACGCAATCACTCGCGTCACCTATCGATAGTGCACCCTGTGAACACAGTCGTAGGACGGTATTCCACAGGTTTCCCTATTCCGTTTATTACGTTTTGGATCTGGTGGGTACCCTTAAATATCTTCAACTACATTCTGCATAATAACGTAATTAAATTTACCTTCGGCTTATTTAAATAATGTGCATATACAGATGAACACCGGTCAGTAAATACTAGTAGTTTGCTTGATAGAGATCTTTGATATTTGAGGTTCGTGATGTTTCTGTCTCCTCTCGCTGGTTTGGTCTTGGTCACCCGTTTCGGCTGCTCGCCATCTTCAGTAGCGGTGTTAGTCACTGTTGGCACTTTGGATGTTTTTTGGGCACCCTCACTGCACTATCACTTTGACATGTACTGCAGTGAGGATGCCCAAAAAAGTGCTAACAGTGACTAACACCTCTACTGAAAATGGCGAGCAGCCGAAACCGGTCTAGCAAACGACCAAACCAGCGAGAGGAGACAGAAACACCACGAACCTACAGTATTCCAACCCCTCGCAGACCACAAAACAGGTATATTAAACAAATTTGATATTCGACATAAATCAGGCGTATTTATAAAATGTAAGATATGTTTTATAGGACGGCTTTCGTGACACTGACGCTCAGTCTGCCCGGCCATCGAATCAAATGACGAAATTAGGCAGTACGCCGGCGGCGGCAAATATTGGCCCTTTGTCAAAAAGCCTATTTGCCGGCCCTATCGCTTATGCACGGCCTACTCGATGAATAATTGACCGCGGCCGAACATTGCCGAACGGAGGGGAGGGCGACCGCGCCCCTACGGATAGCGACACTTGCAGTCATAAGTCCAATCAATTCAGAGGCGAACTGCCTACGAAATCAGTCGCGTTTTTTAAACGACGAGAAGGAAACGAGGTTTTATGATATTCACAGCTTTTCAAACGAGTGTTTTATACCGGTAAATGAGCTGTCCGAAGACTGCTTAATTTTCACACGATTATTACCACGGCTTAATTCAAGAATATCCGGAAGAAAAATGGGTGATTTTAAGACAATCTCTAGAAAATGTCATAAAAACATATAAACAATTGTTATAGTTAGAATTTCATAATGTATAACTAGCATAAGCAATTCAGTGGACTGATAGCCCAGTTATCAAAACTGTTTTTAATTTTAATTTGTTAATATTTCAGTATTTATTTTAGGTATATTTTATCTAACCGTTATTGATTTCTCACCAGTTGATCAGTTTATATACACAAGAGTATACCGCTAGAATTTCCTTATTCTCTGGCTTCGCATTCAAGAAGGGAATACCTGAGAAATTACCCGGCTCCTGTTTTCTATAGTTATTTTTGCGTTTTCCCGGAATGGGATACAAATTTCGAGGCTAAATCGCCCCCCCCCCATCAAGGCGTACTGGGACTCTAATTAGGTCCGTTTCTGCCTTTGCTTTTTTCGACCGGACACGCTCTGATGAAATCGTTTTCAAACATTTTCCACGGTCGTTTTACGATTATTTCCGTCAATTTTCAACGCCGTCCCCCCGGCGTTCGGCGTCGGGACCGTAACGCGTTACGGCCCGGGCGGGAATTGAGGCTTTGAATTGATTACGACGCATTAGTCTCCGAACCGGGTTATACATTAGGCCCGACGCTATTACGCTTCTTACGGCCAATAAAAGGCCGGGTTGTTTGTACGGGGCGATTTGAAATTTTCGTTATGCACCAACGTTATGCCGACACAATTTGCAGCTGACATGAATATATAACGAAAACAAAAGTTGCAATAATCCATATATTTAGAAAAATGACATTCATACTTCCAAATATAAACTTTAACATATCTGTAGGTTCGTGATGTTTCTGTCTCCTCTCGCTGGTTTGGTCTTTTGCTAGACCGGTTTCGGCTGCTCGCCATCTTCAGTAGCGGTGTTAGTCACTGTTAGCACTTTGGGTGTTTTTTGGGCATCCCCACTGCACTGTCACTGTCACTTAAGCCGATTAACAAAATCTCTCCCAACCCAAATAAGTCAAACAACATCCCCCAAAACCACAATAACAAGACACATATATATACACACGACAATAAGACAACCACCACAGTACAAGTGACAGGGACAGTGCAGTGACGTTGCACGAAAAACATCCAAAGTGCCAACAGTGACTAACACCGCTACTGAAGATGGCGAGCAGCCGAAACCGGTCTAGCAAAAGACCTAACCAGCGTGAGGAGACAGAAACACACGAAATCTACGGTAAATTTAAACTTTTACCAAAATCGGTCTGGAATAAGGCCAAACTCAAATCTCGCGACAACTTCATGGTGTCGATTTAAAATCTATGATATGCTACTCGCCAAACGTCATCCCCACGTTTAAGTTAATGGAGCCTAATACGTCGAATTAAAAATAATAAAAAAAGAAAACAGTAAATGAAAACCGGGAGTGCTGGAAGTGCTACTGCGGGTGGGGAGGGGTGCGAAATATTAAGCGATACACCGGATATTGGTCACAGCCGACCTCCTCCTCATTTTACTTTTAGAAATAATTCCCCCCTCCTCCCACCTGAGGGGCCCTTCCCATAAAACGAACTCCGGGAAGGTAAGCGGCCCCCGACTCCCTGCCGGCTCCTCCATTAATATTCAGTATTCAAATTCAGATAATCGCCATAATATTTCGCCGCGTTTCAATTACACTCACCTTATCGCCGGGAAGGCCGACCCCCTCCGGCCACGAATTTGCATAATTTATTCGCTTATATCCTCGGGACGATTTGCCGACGGGTCCCTCACACCCCTCAACCCCGGGGTCCTCTCCCTCTCTCTCTCTCTCTCTCTCTCCTCCGACTTGTGTGTGATGGGATCTGACGTCCCGCAAAATATATCAACCGGCATCTTCGTACCTTCGATTAAATTTGCATCCCCCTTCCCCATAGGCGCTACAATAAGATCGGCCGTCTGACAATTATGCGGGAATCGTGGAGCGGATTTGTACATTTAATAAAAAAACAGCCCCATCTCGTCTCATTTTATCTGATCCCGACCTACACCGGTTTCGGTTTCTGGCCATCGCATCGTGTGTCGGTAACATAATATATTTACTTCTCCGCCTGTTGGAGGTAACAATTTAGTGACAGATACAAGTGGTTTTGGACCAAATAGGCGAGGGAAAATATCCCCTTTGCCGAGCCGACAACAAAATACCTTTAAATATACAATACATTCCAATATATTCCAATATATCAGCCCAGTAATAAATATTTGCGGAGTATTGGCGATCTGAAATGTATATATGTTTTTAAAAATAAAAATAACTAGCTATATGCCAGGAGGTCAGCGAAGGTTTGGAATAATCTTGAGCTATTCTGTGTCACTAGTCTAATTTTTCGCTACACAAATTTCGCCTAGGAAGAAAACTCTAGACGCCTAGAAACAAATACAACAAGAGAGGAAACGAAATTTTTGATAAATGAAAGGTAATTAATAAGAAATATTGTGTCCTGTTTCACATCTGGATTCGATTTACCGTCGTCATATGAGCCAGCAATTTATTGTCGGCAGAACAGCGACAACAGTTGCTGCGATGAACATTATTTTAATAACGGTAACACTCCTCGTGCGTATTGTCGTGGGACATGAGTTGTTACAGGGCTTGGGGACTCTGTCGTTAAATAATAGTCTCCGGGACGGAAAATAGGATATCCAGCTTGGACAAGTTTATTTCCTCCGCCCGTCCGATTGACAGATCCGGTCGCTGACGAGTCTTCGGTGTATTTATAGAAGTGACCCAACTGCATTTCGCTTTTTTGGCGCATCCGAGAAACGGCCACAATCCCTCTTTGTATTCTCGTTATTAATTGATTCCTATTTATGTTTTCAGATAGACGAACAGACTGAGAGACTCTTTCTCCCGGAGAAAAACCCACGCACACAGAGAACGGCCGCTTTTCATGCGTTTAAACAGACCAGATAAAAGTGGTTGGGACGTTCTATTAAATAATCTCAAATTATTGGTATTTCTTTCTTTTATAATTTAAGACACCAGCTATATTATTACTCTGTGAATTAGTTAGGCATATACGCCGATTGCTGGTAGGCTGTTCTTTCTGAATTTTTACCATTTATCATATGCAATACAATGGTTACAATATTTGGAACTATAGAAGCACGTTATATAGCAATTTAAAGAGGTAAAAAATGAGGAAGGTTAAAGTTTAAGACTAAATGCTCGAGGTATTTCGAGAAGAGTTTTACTTATAGTTTATATTATATTATTCCGCGCGTCATAATACTTATATAATAGGTTAATAATAAGACTAATATTTAATGAAAATGCAACTTGTGTTCAAAATCTTATGTGTAATTTTGAAATAGAGTCCACAACCAGGCCGACTTCTCCGCAAAATATACGCTCGGCTGTCAATTTTGCAATACAAATTGGAACATTCCCGAAATAGCAATTCAAGAACATACTTAAATACGCACTCGGAACGAGTTAAATATTTCACGTGTTTTTCCATTACTGCCGTGGGATAGATCATCGGACGCTAAAATACCGACCTACCCCGAGCCCATTTGTCGATGGGATAAAAAGCCCATTAACTGATTCGACGAGGCCAGTTTATCATGTTCTCAATTATCTTCCCTTAAAAGGTTGGGCCGAGGTGCAATAAAAGCCCTCCCCCCCCCGAGACCCCTTTAACACGGCCTCGTCCGACTACCGCCTCGATCGAGGAGCTCCCTCCCCGCACTTAGGAGGTAGGAGAGGGGCCTACATACATATTTATGACGCGCGACGGCTCCCGGTTTGCTGCTTTCTATCAACACGCGCATCAAATTAACAGGGGACACAGAGAAAAGGAGCAAAAAAAGAAGGAGGGCATAAAAACCTGGAATCGATACAGCGATCGCAACTTTAGAAACTCGACCCTGCAATTACTTGGTCCCCTGTATAAATAAATAAACACACGCCTGTATAAGCTACTAAAAAGTGAATAGGGATATTCTGAACATTTCAAATATCCCTCCGTTACACAACTTCAGTCACTTCGAAGTAATTATATTCGATGGGACAGTAAAATAATGGTCATCAAATTCACACAGGCATACCAAGAAAAACAATAGAGTTTGTTAACAAAGTCCGCTTTTATTATGTCATGCCCAAATCTATAATTTCTACAGTACGAGTTTGATTTGTAAAATCGGTAATAATGTCAAATATTATTAATAGTCGAGAATTCATTTTTGTTTTGACGACATTTACTTTTGTGGTTATTCGGGTTGGCTTAATAGTGTGTAGAAGTAAGCATTGCGGGATGGTTAAAGTATTGAAACAAATTAAATTCCGGAAACTGAGGACGGGGCACGGAGGACAAACTTGAAACGGGCCCAAGATGTGACTCGGCCAAGTCGGGTCGTAACAGCGACCAGAGTTAGGGCGAAAGTTTTTGAAGACAAGAGAGCGGAAGTTGGGGCCGACGGAGGCTTTTGTGCCGGCTAATCGTTTAGCGAGTGGGTGTGCCGCCGCCTGGAATTCGGGGGGTCCGCCTCAGAAATACCATTGTCGGCGGGCTAATACCTACCCCAAGACTGTTCTTATCTGCGCCGCTCTCCTTCCAGTCTCGCCACCGTCCCATCGTTCACCCTCCCTCCACTCCTTCCCTTATTCCCTCCCTTACACGCCACCCCCCTCCCCCCCGGCCACATTTCATTATCGTAGGCGCTCCCGCAATAATTCCCTCGTTTACCCGTTTGCCCCGGATTCCGCCCACTTCGGTGTAGAGCGTTTAAAATTGACTCCGAATCGTTCTCCCATGGTCGTAATCTGATTACCGGTAGGAACACGGAATTCGCGAAAAAGAATGCCTCCCGCGGAAAACCATCCGAACGCATTCAGGGTGATTGTGTTGTGTCGGGAAACACGGCCCGTAGACTGTGTAGGACCGGGCTCCGGTCGACCACATTACAACACAATTCTACAAGGAAGAGAAGTCGCTAGATAAAGATTTTTCCGTCCGCTGGTTCGAGAAATGTGGCGAGTCGGAAATTATTTGACTTCCGGGACCGGGTGGGGGGGGAGGATAACGAACTGCCGGTGACTGGGCCACTAATATGGCATCGGCGGCCGGAAAGTAAGCCGATGTGGCCTATCGGGCCATCTCCGGGCACCGCGCCGATCCTATCTCTCGCTCTCGACCCCTCGGCGTTTATTTCACTCGGCGGACCCCGATGATAACGCCCTTTCTTTGCCACTTTGTAACCGGTTTCTCGGCCCGTGAAAACCCATCCGACTGCGCAACTATAAATTACCGGTAGCCGTGCGAAGAGAGAGAGAACGTCACCGAGGGACGAGGAAAGGGAGCGGAGGTAAATTTTAGAAAAGGGGGCCAGCTACGGTAAGCACAATGGGCCGGTTGCGACACCGACAGCTCCGTTCTCCCCCACTCGAATTGTCCCACACTCACTATAGAAGTTTAATTGGGCGTAGATATTTCCCATCCTAATTCCTGTTAAAGTGACGCCAAAGGTGACATTGTCGAATGCGTAATTTTACAACCGAATTACGAACGGAAGTTGCCGCAACTTATTCACTTTGCCGGGGACACGAGATGGGAGCATTCCCAGGCATAATCGCTCGATAGTTTGGATTCAAAAAGATGAAGAGAGAAAAAAAGAAAGCCTCGGAAGCGAATCGGGAAGAAATTGAAACCCGCGGAGACATTCTATTGTCGGTAAACCTTGTTGTCACTCCGAACTGGAAATTGTAAAATCCCGTAGAATTACGGTACCATAATTATGTTGAAAAATTTGTTTTACATACGGACGCCGCCGTGGCGGCCACAATGGGCGAGTCCGGCGCCAAGTCTCGTACAATGGGGGAAACGGCGAGAGCGGGTAAATTGACGTTTCCCTGCCGGGCAATACCGGCACTGGATTAACGGTACGGTCGACGGTACCATGAGGGGATGGGGTAGAGGGCCGCGGCCTACCGTGGGACAGGGACGACATGTCGTGGGATTCGAACTTTACAGGAGGAAGAGGCGGCTACCTGGGGGTTGCCCTAGGGGGGGATGCCCCGGGCGATTGTTTGCCGATAGATAGCCCTCGGCCCGCTTTTCATGGCTCATTACATCCGAGCCCAAACTGCCTGCGGTAATCTAACACTGGCTATCTCTGCCCCCCGATCTACCTCCGCCCATGTCTTTCATCGTCTTTTCACTGGCTCGCCTGTCTCCGCGCACGCTTTCCATTATTTTATTCTCCCGTCGTCTCCCGTATAATTATTCCCCGACCTTATCTCTTTTTACGGCCCTCGGTACCTGGAAACGATGGCGTGCGTAGAGTGATAGCCCCGAGTGGAGTGAAACGGTTCTGAGATTATCAAGTGTCAACATATTTCCTAATTATAATCTTAAATCGTGCTCGGCGATCAATTGAGAGTGGTTGTAAATTGAAAATACGCTCGGAAGAATATTTAAACGTTTTGAAAACCTTGAGATTCGGGGCATTAAATGGGGTGTGATTTTGTCACGGGTTGCCTAGATTAGTATAATTTTATGCTTATGAAGATAATTAACAAATTTGATTAGTAGAAATAAAAAATCGCGAAGTATTACAATAAGATAACTAATCGTTACGCTCATTGAACTAATATTTCAGCTATCTAAATTTCCGAAAATTATAACCTACCCAAGGGAGAGTGTATATATATGATCACGGGTAATGGAAAGAGCAGCTACTGCGGATTGGCGAATCCCTCGGGAGCAATCGTTCCAGAGACCGAGAACGCATAAATCGCTGTTACTTTATGAGGTTCAAATTATACTCCGGTTTCTATCGCTCAGCCGATTCCCGCGGGACACATCCTCGGAACATTGAACCGAGAGCCGCGTACGTATTTTTATTTTGTGCAAAGTGCCCCACAGGGGTGTAACGCTTAAACGCCGGCCACCGGGTTGGAAAGTACCTGTTGAGGAAACGGTCTATTACGGTTAAGTAACGTGTCATTAATTGCGGTTGGGCGCGTGTCTGCGGTTGTATTAGTCACGGCCGGCCACTGCTCTTGTTCCTTGAAACAGATTTCCGAACGGACACTAAACTGCGGCAATATAAAAAGGCAGTGTGATAAAAAATTAATTTTTTAAAATAACGACAGCTGTAACTACACAAATAATACGGAAATCGCATTCGTCATTAAAACAAGAAAATGTAAAAGCCATGAGTTGGACATTTTACTGTGTTATTTTATTGCCAGTGGAAGGTTTTTCGCCTTCCTTAGTTCCGGTCAGTATCCAACGCTTCGGCCCTGTTTCTAGTCCGATCATCAGGGGGAAGTATTCCCAATTGCTTGTTGATAGCAATTAAATTTTAGTATCAATTTATATTTACTTGCTATAAATTAAGTCGGTAATTATGGGTAAGCTGTAGGTCATGGCAGTATGACTCGCTTTGTTGAAAATTGCGGGAACAGGAACGCCGTTGAAAGAGGCACGCCGATTATGACCTCAGAGATTGCTGGCTAATAAGACTTTATAATTTCAGGATAAGTGAAATCACGCAGTTGGAGCTCATTTTCGCATCCGGGAAAATGTTTACTTTCGCCGTCGTCATCTCCCTCACACTCAGTCTTCAACACGTGTCCCGGGGTATGCGTCACGGCGCTGCGGTGTCAATGGATTCGGTTGGTTTCACAAAGGTCGCCGCTGAATGGGGCCCTTGTGGGGAGGTTTACTTCCAGTATTTCGTCCTTGAAAGAAGCTAAAGTTATAAAGTTCAATTAGGAACAAATAATGAATACAAAATGAAAATTAACATATTACGCTGGATGACCTTTCATAAACACGGAAAAGTAGGTTAAGTGGGGCGTGAATATATTCACCCCGATTTGACTCAGTATTTATGAGGTGCTGCACTTTTAAAATCAGAAATTCGTGCGCCGGAAATGGATATTTAATGTAGAAGCTGACCCAATTATGTGTTGCAGTGAATTGTTCAGCCGCGGTTGAAAAGTGAGCGCAAATTAAATTAATTTCGTAATGTAAGACTGTATAATTGGACTGGGCGATTATTTTTACCCGGTTTAAAGTGAAAATCTACCTTGTCAATTACTGTCGGGAATAATTTATCTCTGAGTAAATATTAAAGTTCATATTCAAAGTGTTATTGAAAAACAGGTTGGCGTCCGGTTGTTTACGGTAGGAATTCAACCGCATTGCTACTGCAGAACAAATTTGCCGGTGGAAAAATGTTAACGAATATTCCAGACAGACAGATATTCGCAGAACTCTCCGGTTACGGTTTCAACGCTTGAATTCACGTTGAATTTCAAGTTGAATTCTCCGCTTATTATATGGATAACGTTTTCCCATTCAAACTTCATTGTGTTTAGAGTCCTCACGAAATAACCGACAGCCAGCGTGTATATAAAAATAGACAATACCGCAAACCTGTATATTTACATTTACTTTTATGTATTATTTTGCTTGGAATACCTGTTTTGTGGCCTGCAAGAGGTTTGAATACCGTATATTTCGTATTTGGCCTTTCATCATAACTAATATAAAAAATTAAAAAATGGATTTTCTTTTGAATATATAATATTCAGTACAAAGTCGGATTTACAATCGTTTTATGGGTCAACTGCATCCTTGTTATGTACTTTCATGATGCGTTAACAACTAGAATCAAATTAATTTACGAATCAAATATAAACATTCGAATTTATTTGGCATATAGAAGTACGGAAACTCATTTTATACTGACCTCGGGTCGGTAAAGTAACATTTTTGAAAACGCAATATATAAAGTATTTCCCACCTCTCTCTGCCCGTGTTATTTTAATTCAATTTCCAGATAAATTTAACAGTAATTTAAGTGGAAAAATATGTTCAATATATTAGGGAAAAGATACGGGTTTGAATTTCAGTCGGATTTAATTATTAGTTAGTTTAAAAATTATCAAAATGTTACGAGAGACAAAAAACTTGTCTAGTCGTTGAATTATATTCTATTCGCGGATGGCCTCGACGACCGCTCGACCGTCGATAAATAACCGGCGTAGATGATGCAAAACGATTCACACCGAGATTAAGATCTCCGGACCGTTACAACGCGATGCCAGAGCCCCAGGGGGCGAAAATGAAAGTCAGAGACAGAGGGAGAAGATGGAGAGTGATAGAGATATTTACAGCTCTCCCCCCAGGAGGCTGTCAGCCTTGTAAGTCAATGGGGGTGAGAGAGGGTTGGTTGAATTCCGGTCACACGGAGTGGAACATCCCCAACCCCCCCGGCCGAAAGCAATAACCGGGTCCGATACCGGGAGGGGGGGAGTTCTCGCTTAACTGGTCTTCGAACCCCCCAGACCTTGATATCGTCGGCCGGCCAAGACGTCTCCTTACTCCATTAGTATGGAGCACCTCAATAAAACTTTATTATACCCCCCCCCCCCCCGCCTCTCAAAGTCGCTTCCTTCCTGCTTACTCCGCCACATCTTCTCAAACCCAACTTTATCTCCTTCTTTCTCTACCGGCTTTCGAGCCGACCTGCTCTTCTCCCGTTCCTATAAAGATTTCCACACCTCGTTTAACGTATTTAGTACCTGTCCTCAACATTCCCGATAATAGGGTGCGGTTCGCTCAGCTCTCAATCTTTGCACAGACTCAGGCCTATCGGACCTTTCGGAGTGCGCATGCGCGGGAGAGGAAGAATGGAATCACCTTCCGCGGGACTGAATACGCGCACGGTAGTAGTGGGCGTCGGAAAAGGTTAAGGTCGGATTAAGGTTTTCTCTCTGCGAAATTTTTCTCCAACCGTCGGAAACAACGCGCTTTGCTCGGAAACGAGGAAAATGATGCCTCGGGGAAAAAACCCGACCACAATAATGAGCCCACCGCTAATAGGAAATAAGTAAAAGAACCTAAGTCTAATTTATGCCAATAAGATAAATAATTTTCTCTGAGACTAGGAGAGCCTCAGATATTGCGTTTACAGTTGTAGCGAAGTATACGATTTACGTTGTTTACAATTTACGATCCGCGGAAATCGTACGGATTAATTACCTTTGATCTTGTCGGAAGCGGTAATATTGTTTGCATTAGTTTTGTCCTCAATATTTGAAGCCGCCGGTTCCACGTTCCAATAAAAGGTCTTATTGAATGAGTGCCGGTTCGATGGAAATTGAAATTGTCCGGCGGTTATTTGCACGTCGAAAACAACGGGCTGCGGCCGTTTTATACCGGATTTGCGACGGAATTACCGACGCGCGAATTGTCCCCACACAAGCCGTACGTCACCGCCAACCATCAAATGTTTGTTCATTTGTTAAAAGGCCTCAACGAACTGCATAAATGTACGACATGAAGGCACTAGACGACGAATAAAGTAAGATTCTTTTTCTTGGAAAAGATTCTCGGCAATCGGAATCCAGAAAAAGAGATTATAAAATGAAAAGAAAAAATTATAAAATAACGTTATTATTGCGGTATTTTAAATATGGTAGGGCAATTGAAATACATAACTGATTGTAATCTCCGTGTATTAATAATCGAACACGATGGGCCTACTGAGTGCTTAAAGTTCTTCCCAAAAAAATTATCAAGTTGCCTACGTAATAACGGATACCTTTGTTCGATCTTTAAACGTAGCAGCGTTAATACTGCGTGGCAAAATAAATATTCGGCGAGGATTGAAAGATGCGGTAGGCGGTAGGCTGTGAGTGCGTCGGTTGGGAGTGTTAAGCGATGGCGTGCGGCATAGATTTTACTCGCATAGAACAGGCGGGACTGGGCGGGTTGTCGGACATAAGAAACCGGCAGCATAACTCAGTCCCCACGGGTCCGGCCCACGTTTCATCCCGCTGATAAAATTAATGGCCGCCGAGCGGAGAACGAGCGCTGGAACAGAAACGGGGAGCGAGCGAGCGGGCGGGGGATGCCTTTCTCTTTCGTTGGCCGACTTCAAACAAATGTTTGAACTGGAAATTGGCCCGGGCTTCGCGGCCAATTACAGCCGCCCGGGTCAACACATTAAGTATCCCCACCCCGGCAACCACAGGGGCCGCCCTTGTATTACAAAAAGGCGAACGACCGCCTCAAAAAAAAAAAACGAGAAGAAATTAGAGGCGAGAATTTTCAAAGCTAAAGAGTAACAAGCGGGGTATAACAATAATTGCGGTTAATTACTAAATTACAGTCATAAAGCTCGGGACCGAGGGGCGAGAGTAATTAAAATTTGAGGACTGGCCGGATAAATATTTTGAGATGAGGAGGGAGCCGAAAGGGGGGGTGGATGGGCGGGGGCGGATTTAGTCATTCGTTATTTCTAAGTAATTGCCATCATTGGAGCCGGGGGCAGAGGGAACGCCGTTAATTATTTGTCGGGGTAATGGAGCGGAGCCGATTACAGAGGGAGAAGGGCGCGCCCCGCCTTGGGGTAAGTGTAGGGTTTAGTGGCGGCGGTCTGGGTGGCGGAGGCGGGGGCGGGGGCTAAACCTCAAAACGGCTTTCGAGTGCTTGCGAGGCCTCACACCGGTACAGGGGAGGAACTTAACATCAAGGCCGCCCCTCTTCCTGCCCGAACCAGGGGGGGGAAGCGATTTCCTGCGAGCGTGATTGTCGAGGGAGGATCGGACCGTCCACCACTCGACCAATTAGCCGGCCCAGAGCATTCACTCGGGATTCCAACATACGCGACGAGCAACGAAGCCCGGTCTTGAAACGTAGAGGCCACGCGACTGCGCGACTCCAACAAACTGTAAATTGTACCGAGTGAGATTAAAATAATGTATGCCCGAACCATTAACATCCTGTCATCACAAGCAAGGATTTTCCGCTCTCGTGAACATACAAAATTTCACCCAGTTATTTCCGTGGATAATAACGTGTTATAATAATTACCGATTTGTCTTTCAGCATGTAATCCGGAAACCTATCCGGTGGCCGGCATCCGAAAGGGGATTAGAACGAGGAGCGGGGATGATACATCCGTAAGGAGTTATGGGAAAAGCGCACGCAACGATCGAAAAAAAATAAGGATGCTCGGCTAACCCGATAAATTATCCGGTCGCCGAGCACGAAAAATTAACGACCGGGCGTTAAATTCGAGATTGTTTCAGTTCGAATTGGCATCCGCCGGTCCAAATGAATCGGACGATTCGCACGTCGCAAGAAAACTAATCGGTCATTCCCGCCGAAATTATTTATTTTTGGCGGATATCTTATCGCAATTCGACGTCGAAACGGGTTTATCGAATGAAAGGCGATTGATGAATGCGGAGTTGGTAAATTACCCGTCGGGTTAATTGGCCTCCGGTCTTCCAGTGAAACTGTTCTTTTCCACTACACGATCTTACCGTGGCTCTCGGAACCAATAGAGGGTCGCAGGAAATAATATTTTTCACACGAAATATCGATTCGGAATAAGAAAAAACAAAAATTCGACGAGATAAGCCTTTGGAGACCGGTCTCTGTTTCGAGCCGGATACTCGACGCAGATATGCCTATCGGCGATGTTCACGTTTCAATGAAACGCCTGAACGAACTATCTTCGAGCATTTTTTTATTTCAATACGGTTAAGTCATCATTTTCATTATTATCAACTGCAGAGTATTCTGAACGCTGTCGCGTGTTAGGTCAGATTGCTAGGCGGATTTCAACTCTTTTAGACCCGAACAATCTAGTACCACGAAATATATATATTTTATTTTGTGTTAACATTACTTTTCTGGTTGGGGTTAACATTACGTATCTTTACACTGAGAAGATTCTTCAGCCCAAACAACATATTCCGAATGCACTGGCATCGCTTTATATATGAGATTTCACTGATATATTCGACGATCTCTCAGGGGAAAAACCCCACTGGTTTTCCGCGAACACTTTTCGTCCAGTTGGCAAATTATCAGCAATAGACAAACCACTAATTCAAACACTATTCAACTTAGGACGCATGCAAATTGAATTCAATCGGTGGGTGCGAAAAAAAAACAGGCTCTCGACATTAATTCCGACAACCTCCCGTCCGCCTGAATACATCTTCAATTCAAATCAGTTGATCATCCGTACAAATAAAAACATGACGACAAGGAAAAAGGATAATTGCGGGGCACCGAATCCGCCCGGAATGCCGTTAAACGCTTCCGCAACTGGGCACTCTGTTTATTTAATATTTTTTCCTCTACTCGGGTTTAATTTCATTTCGGGGACAATTAAATATCCTCCTCCCTCCGGGCTCCGGGAGTCCGAACTTGTAATTTTGTTAATTGTCGGTCGGACCCAGTAGGCTTCTTCGTTTATTCCGTTTCAATATTAGAACCGTTAAATTTCGGTGATGTACGTCCGTACAGCTCGCCGCTAATTAATTCCGGAAAGATGTAATTACCGTAGTAGCATTCAGCGGATGTGATGCTTTGTAGGCATTCGAAATTCAAAAATCCCACCAATAATATACTGGTTGGTCTAACACACAGGGCAAAATAATTGATTGGAAACAGTTTTTCTCAGGACCAAAGATATTATTCTTACAAACGGTAGATTAAATTAATTACACAAATGCACTTCATTCGAGCTCGATTTTCTTATCCAAATTTATTTTACAAACTAATTCAGGAAATTATATTGCACATATATGTATGTTTTTTTTTATATCGTGCTATGGTATACTGGTTGCATTTTGCTCATATAAATATGTATATATATATAATTCCATGCGCTGGCCCCATTTATTCAGTCCATAGTTTGTCCCCTCTTTATCGTCATTAAGATTGGACTCGCGTCTAAACGTTAATTACCCGCATAAAAACACCGCTCAATCCTACCCGACACCAAATTATTCTAAGGACCTGTTTTCATGTCTCAGTTCTGTAAGAGTAATCGTTTTAATTATTCCCCGGCAGTCACTGAATAGGTCTGGAGTGATGTTATTAAGGCGAACAGCCGCTTCGTTGATCAGGGCCAGATAACAAGTCAGGTGTGTAATACAATATCACTAATAAATAGTTGGGTAATCTTTCATGATTATATAATGTTCGATTATTCTGAATTATATATATTATATGAATAACCGATTTCATAATAAGCGATGCGCTCAGACTGCCGTGCTGAATATATAATATAATGGTAAAAAATGACATCTTATTTTTTAAAATTATTACCCTTGGGATCTTCTGTGTCGATTCGCATATTTCCCTTGCTTCAATTCTTTCTATGAATAGGTTATTACTGTAACTCTGGAGTATTATTTGGTCAGTAAAATTATGAGATTTAGAATGCAGTTAACTAATTTTTCATTAGTTTTGTTTCTATCGCATGGGCTCCTTGAGTGGCCCTACTTTTGGATTTTTCAGGCCTCCCCGAATGTTTTCATAGCCCCTTCGGAGGCCGTAGGATCCCGTTCGGGAGCGGTCTTCTGGTCTATAGTAAATTAAATTTGTAATCAGCTCCTTAAGCGTGTTTCTAAGATTAAGGCCACATATCAAGGAGCTGTATTGAAATAAGCGGCTATGAACAAAGCCCGGACAAAACCAGTTCCGATTATATGCATTGAGCTATTTAAAGGCAAGGAGCACTTAACGGGTTTTGGACCTTTCCAAGATATCTTAATCGGGCCCGAATCGGAGGGACGAGTCTATTAGGCGCAGGATCTGGCGACTTTCCAGATACTCCCCCTCCCCTCCCTCCAGCCAAGAAACGAGGATTATCCGAGGATTAGCACTCGGAAAGCCGACTATTAATAAGTGCCAGGAAAGTGGAAATACCTCCCGGATTGTAGACTGGCTTCCTTCAGTACCTCACAGTTTTTTTGTTTTTTTTTAATGAATTTCCAAAATAGTTTCGGCAGTGACGGAGAGCGAAGTATTTTTGGGGCGGGTGGGAAGCCGGCTGCTGAGGAGGACATTCCTGTTTTATCTACCCGTCGTGGGAGACCCCTAAACTGGGGAGAAAAGAATGTGTCGAGAAATGTGATTTTAGAAAGGATTAATAACGGTTATATCGATTCTTCCGAGGGGAGCCGCCTTCAGGCATTCCAATCAGTCCAAATTCTTTCCGCCCCGAATCCTACTTATAAAAGGGCAATGGGTTTTAATTAAACTTAGTCCAGGACGAAGGACACGAAAATAAGAAAAATGCGCGGTAAAATTTAAGCGCGTTTGATCAGCATTTTGTTGCCGGTGTCGGATAAAATAATTTGTCCACAAGCCGACGTACCTGAGTTGCCACTACTTTACTGAAAGGGTATTGAATTCGAAACCCCGCCTAGGACAGGTTCCAGGAATATATAGAAATGTGTGTAAAAGAGCGCCGACAGAAATTCCTAATGTCCGGACGAATTTGGATACGAGGAAGAAATGGGGAGGAGGGTGAACCGTATGTAATGGATCACTGGAAGTGTACGGAGGCGTCCCGGTCGGGAATGTCTCTGTCTCTCCCTCCCGCCAGCTTGCAGTCTTCCTTCGGAGTCCTCCTTATCTTTTTCGATCTCGAATAAAACGTTAGGTCCGTGGCCGGGCTTATAAGGCCGAGGCGGGGAGGAATTTTGAACAGTTTGTCTTGTGGAGGGGAGTTTGCTCCTGAGTTATGGCCGATGATTTTTCAAGCGGCGTGCGCCTCAAGGCTCCCGGGCCCCCCTCGGCCTACGTGTCCTGAAAAACAGCCATACCCCTCCCCCAACCCCACCTCGTACCCCTCAACGCCGACAGCCCTTGTCACCGCACCCTTCCACCTTGTGTCTCTTCCAAACAGCTTGTTGGGGCACGAATGAAAAAAAATCGCCCTCGCCCTAGTCGCGAGCACAGAGCACATTTCCCCCTTAATTCCCGATATAATGGAATTTCGCAATAATTACGAATAAACGTTTTGACTTATATATACTGTGAAAGTATTGGAAATAGAATTTTTTTTAGTTCACCCGCCTGTTGGCTGGTTCTTGAACATTAACTTTTTGGGTTGTCTATCCCCTTAACCGTGGGCTCAAAGCACACTATCGCCAAGTGGAGGCGTTGCGATGTCCACCGACAGTGGCAGAGAGCTTAAGCCGATTGTTCGGAGATAATCCTTCCTGGGAATTGTGAGGAAAGTGCTGCCGCAGTAGAATTTCGGACTCGAGGAGCGTTCCTACGTCCAGTCCTCTATCTAGAGGTCTATCACTACCGCAGGTGCACTCCGAGTAGTCGGGCGTTTGTGCAGATTAGCAGATTAACATCGTGCTACGTTCGATTTTTACCGATTAATTTAATAAGAAATTCCCGGAGCCTCCCCGCTGGCATTACGTGACTCTATATATAAAACTCGTTACTTGAAGGAGTTGTTTAGCTTATAAACAATCAAAACTATATAGTACGGTTGAACTGAAACGGAATATGTGGCAATTTCAGTCCCTGCACAAATATGTGAATTGCATCGTATTTTTCTCTCGTTTTTTCTTTTCGAGAGAGAAGGTTGCTAGTCGGGATGCGCCCGGGCAGCCCATAGGTTAAGGACCTTGGGTGGAATCCTCGGGGTTCAAAATATCCATCAATAGGCCGGAACCGCAACACGAGTTAGCTCGTTATTTATTTCTTATAGATGCCGGGCTCTACATCAACGTGTCGGGCCGGCGAAATTAGGCCTCGGTAATTCATCCCGGAATTATTAAATTGTCGGTGTATTAAAGTCTGAAAACATTTCTGGTTTTTTTTTGTTTTTCGTTTTATTCGATGGAAGCAGCCCCGATTCCAACGGGGCATTAAACCTATGAATAATCGCTTAAACGTTATAATTGGGAGGTTCCCGTGTTAAGTAAGCCGTACGCGTGTTTGCGTGTGTGTGTGTGTGTGTGATGTGAGTGCGCGTGCGAAGCGGTGAGCCTTCTCCGGCCGGTCTTTATTATAATGACCGCGCAGTTGAGGACCGCGGAAGCGAACCTGTCGCAAGGCGACATTAAGCCACCGATCTCCCTTCCCAGAGTCCTGGACGTCGAGGGGTCTCCCCCTACTGATCTTATCCGGCGGCTCGGTTATTTTTCGTAATTACGATAACCGCATTAAAAGGTATATGTAAGATTTCAATTTAGATAATTCCCCTCCCCGAATCGTGAATAATTAATATCCCCGGTGCCTCGCACCGGGCTCGAAACGCGTCCGACTTTGGACATTTTGAAAGTTCAGGGTGAAAATAACTGACACCTTTTCTTGATCCTTGTAGAACAATTAGGGCTAAAATTATGGCATAACGTCAATGTACTAAACACAGACTTATTTATTATAAGCCATTTGGAACCTCACGTTTTCTCATGCCACACTCTCGATATTAGACATGAATGAATACTGCGTTAAATACTGAATTAAAGGAATAATAATTATTGTAAACACCTAATCATATATTGTCTTCTGGTTCGACCGTATGTTACAGTTCTATAGTTGTCTTCAATTAATAATGCTATTATAGTGGAAACTGTGCGTCCTAGTAAACACCGGTGTGGTTTGTAATGCCGAGAGCTATTACGTACAGGTTGTCGGCGTTTTTCTTATTACTCGTGCCATTTGTTTCTTGGAGCTAAGGTACTGGGACTGTATTTAGAGGAAGAATCGTTCAAGTGAGGTGAACGACTCCTGCTTTCCTGGAACTATTATATTTCTTGTAGCCTCCTCTTGCCGCTTTGTTTTTTGCTTTGTCCTCCGCTTGCCATCTCGGCGAAACTGTGGTATTTCAAACCGTCGCAGGCCACCGTACGCGCATTTCAAACTATATTTCTATTGGCCGGGGACGAGACACAGATAGGCACAGGTGGCTCGTTAAATAGACATGTCAGCACCTGAACGAAACCTTTTCCAACGGGTTCAGAGTAAGTTACCCTACGATTTTCCGGATCGGCTCAATGTTAACCCTCATGGTGGGATATTTGGGCTTAGGTAGGGATTGGAGTGTGCGGTGGCGGGGGTGACAATGGGGGGAATGGGGGCCTAGCACTGAGGAATGTTGAACTCGGAGCTTGTCCTGCACGTCCATCTGTCCGTCTTTCCTGCCCGGGGGACCCCGCAGACCCATTATTTGCCCATAACTCGTCGTCCACTTGTCCACCAGGAATTCCTTCTGCCGTACTCCTCATCCATATAGATAATGCGGCATAACGCTAAGCTTCCTTCATTCCGATCGGAGGCTACGTGAGGTTTCGTATTTGAACGGTTTTCCTATGTGCACGAGAAATGGGCAAATAGAACACCCACAATCACCAGCAAAACAACATTTTATTTTTTCTTACTTATGCCTTATTAACAATATAATAAATATTAATGTTATGCACTTGAACTCGCCAAATATCCGGCCAACCCTTCCATCGAAGATGGCCCATTGAGCCATTTCTCATTATAAATCACCTACTTTCTCATTTCTTAATCCACATTTTAAAACAGAAATGCCCAGTATTCGGACTACGCGCCTTTCTTCACAATAGCGGTTCGTGCAGCGATTCACCGGTAAATCGCCCACCTGATACTTGTTTCTATGGCGACAAAAAGTGGTTCAGTCAACAGTTTCTTTCTGGATCCCGCGTTACTGAATCCCGGGGCCCGATTAATGTGACAACGCCACGAACGCCATTTTTATTTATTTCTTTTCTACGGGGCCGTTATTAGGCGCGCGTACTGAATATTTCATGTATTTCATTCCCCGGCGTAGGGAAGGTCCGATTATTCGGGAGGCGTATTGCGCTTTTGATACCGCTGGGCCCCGTGTATTGTCACGGGCTAAGCGCGTCCCGCCGTCGCCGGAATGGCATCCTGAATAAAACATTGGGCCGGGAGTCAACGCCAAGACATTTTTAGTGAATACCTTTATTTGACCGGTAAAACCCGGAATGAAAAGCGGGCGGGACATTTAATGAGATACGGCCGATGTCTATCTTGGGAATAATTTGTCCGATGAAATTTCCGCCCGGTGTCGTTTCTGTATTCTTAAGATTATTATTTAAACGGATTGACGGGCAGACAAGTTTTCATTCCAAGCATCCTGGAAGAAACAACAATACTACAGTGTTACATAACTCAGGAAGCCTGGGAACCCGGGTCCCATTAGAACATTCCTATAATAGCAGAATATATTAGGTATGGCCGATGCAATAAAATTCCTACCTAATTCAGAAATTCATTTAAATAACTTACTATAAACGTCCACCACGATGTTATCACCTGTATATTATTATATAAAGTAAACGAATAGTATATAACGTCTTGACTTTTATACACTGTATAAGCAGAAATAGAACGTGAGTATATAATTATATAAAAAATAAAATAAACCTTTATGAATTTTTGAAATTTCGACCGATCGGACTGAAAATTAAGATGGCCCATTTTCACATTTTGCATAGAAATATCTTCTGCCACAAAGACGATAGCCGGTAATATCTTTTCCTTACTTACCTCCACTGCAGGGCAGGAGACAATCCGAAAACATTTTTTTTGGAAATACATACACCGTGTAAATAATAGAATATTCTGTGGCAGATGCAGAACACGTCGGGCTCATTGTTATACAGATTTAACGAGGAGGGTTACACATTGTAAATGGTTTTAAAACCGGGAACTCCCCTCCCCCGCCCGTACGGCCCCGCTCCGCGTTCTTTTATGAGTTGCCAGTGGGGCACAGGCGGGGGATATCAACCATTACCCGAATGAATTATTCATACCTGTTAACGAATACACGGGAGGGAATAGGGGGTTGGGGCGGGGGGCCGTCCTCCGAGATTAATTAACCTCGGTCCGGCCGGCGGGGGGCCCACAATAATATGTAAGGGGCAAACCCTCAAAATACTCGGATGAATATTAATCGGCGCGGTATTCCGAACATTTTTCGACGTACGCCGCCACCCTGTGAGCGCTGGGAAAAAGTCAAACGGGAAAATCCGGTAAGAGCGGGAATGCGGCTCCGTTCTGTCGCGACCAAAGAGCCGACGATAAGGAGGGGGTCATGACGCAGCGGAGGCGTCCGCCGGGGACAGTAGTCGAATAATTGTAGCGGAGGCGGCCCCCCCCACCATAACCCGCCTCCATCTCTCGAGTTACATTATAAAAACAGGTTAAAATACTCTGGCTGGCTCACTGCCTCATATGTATATATATATATATATATATATATATATATATATATATATATATATATACACATACACATATATACAGAGTTGTCGCTTCACTGTTCCTCCCTGCTGCTCTTTCCTCCGGCCACCAAAGTTTTTTTTCTATCCGTGTCCCTTGTATATGCAGTGTAAGAGTGTAGTGTGTGCGGTGTATGTAGTGTAAGTGTAGTGTGTGTAGTGCGGCACCCTTCCTCAGTTAAAGTCCTTAACACGAGGCACTGCCCCTCATTAAGCCCCCCGCCGACCCCCCTTTACATTACCGCCCTCCTCCCCCCTCGCCTTCCGGGACTCACTCGTCCATACCTACTTTCAGGCTCTATCGCTCCTCTCTCGCCGAGCCTCACTGCCTCTCTCACTCACTCTCTCTCTCTCTCTCTCTCTCTCTCGCTCCAGGAGGGAGCTCACGGAGCGTGAGCGAGCGCGAGAGAGAGGGTCGATAGAGGCTCCACGTGGAGCCGGCCGGCCAATGGGAGCGCTGGTAGCTCCACGAAGTCCCCCAGCCACTGCCGAGACAACTCTCATAACACTACCACCGCACCAACTTACCCAGTTCCCTCTTCTCAATCACTCTCTCTCTCGCACTCTCACTCACTCACTCTCTCTCTCTCTCGCTCTTTCTCTCTCCACTCGGCGGTAGGCGCCTCTCTCTCCTCTCCCTCTATCCTCTCTCCCTTTCGGGGGGGAGGTGGAAGAGAGCTCTCCCCCTCACAAATAGAAGTGAAGAAAAAAAGGTCGGGGAGGAGAGGCGTACAGGTCGAGGGGTTGTTTGGGGGGTGGTAGGGGACGGGGAGGGGTGGCAGCAGTTTTAAGCCGGCCCAGATTTATGAAAGTTTCATGAGGTCGAGGAGGAAGGGGGGGATGAAAAGGAGGAGGAGGAGGAGGAGGAGGAGGAGGTGGTGGTGGAGTAAAAGGGAGCGGTGGCTCCCCGGCCCCCTCGTGCTAACCTCCTCCAACACTGATTTGCATTAAGACGTCGCGCGCCGGGAGGGAGAGGGGGGTCATTAGGATTCAAAACAAATAGTCCCCCGCGTTAAGCCGATGGCTGGCCCGGCGAGGGAGGTGGCGGGGCGAGGTGGGAGGAGGGGCGGGGGGCCGCTACTTATTTATAAGCCCCCGCCGCTGGCTCCCCCCCCCCATAGTAAAACTTCAATTTACCGCTTCGACAACCCGAGCGGTAGCCGGCCCCCGCCGTGACCCGACCGGGGACAGATTAGGGGACTACGTTTTAAAATTGTGTCCCGTCGGAAGTCCGCTCCCCCACAGCCCCGCCGGCTCCACCCTCCAGGTAGCTTTCTAATCGATGGGCACCGAATTGAGGCTATTCCTCTAATCGCTTAATGCGCCGCATCTTTCCTTACTCCAACTTTACTTCTTTTCAATTTAATGGGCAATAATATGCCACGATTATATTTGATTAGATAATCGCATCGCCTGTCGCAGAACAGGAAAAATCGACAAAAATACGTATAGTACGGTACGAATCGGAGGTCTTACGATCGCTGGTGCATGCACGCCTCCGGTCGAGTGTCTCTCTAAAAGCTACCGTACTGCCAGAATGGGTTTTATTCGTACGATATCGTACGCGGTGAGTGACACTTCACATCAATCTGAAGTTATTTTCAATAATGTTTACCAATTATAGTCGGTTGAATGGTCGGTTGGAGTTGGTCCGGCACAGTTTCGAAGCGAGTGGGCCCTGATCTGACGGGTCGGGCTGGGAGCTGGGTATCCGCAGCCTATCTGGAAGGCTGCGGCAAGCGTATTATGCCCGATGTGAATTTACAAACGGGTTACCGGTGTTTGATATAAATAATACATAGGTTAAGCCCGGAGGGGGGCCACATGCATTATTCAGGGAGGGGGGCTCCGCTTGTGCAAGGAGCCACTGCCACCACACCCCGCCTTACACCAAACAAGGTAGAACAATGTGACCCTGTCCTCTCCGCTCCCTCTCTCACTCCCTCTCTCACTCCTTCTCCGTCTCTTTCTTCCGCCCTCTCTCCGCCTCTCCTTCTCTTTTTCTTTTCATCCTTACTACCTCTTTATCTTACAGCCTCTCTTTCACTCTCTTCGGACTATCACGATCTATCGTTAACAGGGCTAACACTTCCCAACCCCCTTCCCGCCATTCCCTATTTATTCTTTCCCACAATATCCCTCCATTTTATCCCACCGAAACCCCACGACCCGCCGTCCCTCGCTCCCCATCGCTTATATTACTATCGGTCCCCGTCTCCTTTCCCGAAGCCCTTTCTTTTTCCCCTTTATCTCTTTTTATTTAATGCACTCTTCGATAGTACGTACGGTGCTCCCTCTTATAAGGAAATAGAAGATACCCTGTGCACTCGCTGTTCCGAAGTGATTTCAGTGATTGCGCATCGATATATATCTACTAACTAGTATTTACTGTAGACTGCGTTGCGCTAATTAGAATTAATAATGGGACATCTGTTTCTCTAGGTTCTAAAAATATTTATAACGGATGGAACCATTTAGAGAGCCGGTAATTTTGGGCAGAATATCCGTGATCTGCTTTTATTAAATAGCCCAAGATTAAAATGTACGATGGCGGTGTTATTGGTGCGAAGACCTAACCCGAAGTGGCCGGGTTCACCGACTGTGCGCCACTTACGCGGGGACCATTTGTTAACTGGCCAACAGAGAGTGCTAGGGGGGGGCGGAGGGAGGGAGAGATGATTGCCAGGAGGAAGAGAGAGCGATAGAAGGGGATCAACAGAAACGGGTGCGGGATGGAGAGAGGATTAATGAACCCTAAGAGTGGGATAGTAAGGGGTCTCTAATGACACTTAGCAGTGGTGGCGAGAGGGACAGGATGATGATGGAAATTGGAAATGGGGGAGAGGGAAACAAAACCATAATCTCTCTTAGTGTTAGCCCAACTCCAATCGACCGAAGAAAGAAGCGTTTAAAGGATGTTACTTTTTAATTATATAGTCCGAGATTGAAATGAGGCAATTAAATACAGATTATTTCTTCGATTAAGAAGAAAAGGAAACTTTGTCATTTATTTTAACATCGATGGAAGGAATTATATATCCTCCCGGGTGGATATATAATGAAATATAACTGAAGAGGTTGGGCTATGAAATTACCCGCATGGAATGAATATACTGAATACTTCAGCAAAATATAATTTTTCAATTGGATAGATTCTGTGAAACAACCTGTAACCTTCGTGTGTTACGTGGCAAACGTTGAGATGCGACAGGCCCCTAATAAATTTAAAAAAAAAATCGCGTCCCACACAAACCTCCACTGTCTCAACCGTGGGAAACGATTTACCTCAGCAAGCTATTTAGTTAGTTATTTTCACGAATATAAAGATCGCAACTGGATAAAACTCATTTTATTCCCCTTCTTAGTAAGACTGTGATCAAAACGAGCGTTGAATTTATCAGACTGTCGTTATAAATTCATGGTTCCTGTGCAGGAAAAAGTCGGGGGGAGTCTTATTCCCAAGTGGCAGGTCCTAGAAGACAAATCCCGGAATTGCCGGTGTCCCGTTTTGTTTTTTTCCTCGCTACCCGTTCTCTCGCCGAGGATTCCTCAGTGTATCGGATCGCCTGCACGACGAAAGAAGAACAGAAAGTAATCCAAATGAAAAGGGCGGGGACCCGAGGGAAGTTGGGACGTGGCCCCGTCCCCAGGGACATCGATGGAGTGGAGGAGGGGGGCTCTTGTAAGCGCGGAAACACTTTCCCGCCGCCGAGGCTTTGGAAATCGACAAGGAAAGTTACTTCTGAGGATTGCAGCCCCCGACGGAAAATGGTCGGGGGAGGAGAAATGGAGACGGGGGCGGGTATGGGAGACGGCGGGTCACAGATGTACCTCGGGTATATTAACTAGGACAAAAACAACTCGGAGGGACCTCCCCGCGCTTACCCCAATCATCCCCCGCCCCGAAGCTTTTTCCGGCAGTTTTTATCCGCCTCCGCCTCCGCTTCACCGTCTTATCCCCAATCGGTCGGAATGCGGTTAATACCCGGGCAAAGAGTTCGGCCGAAGTAACAATTCCGAATTCGGGATTCAATAAAAACCGGCGGTATCCCTTTCACCGGCGCTTATTTTCGAGCCCCTTTGAATTGAATCCCGGCGAAAAAATACTGGGGGATGAACGCAGTTTTTTTTTCGCGATAACCCAATGGTCCGGCTCCGGTGAGATCCCGATTTGACGAGTTATTTCGGTACCCACGGCCTAGCTGAATGATCGGGATGAGATCGACCATTAAAATAGCACTTCGGACGTTCACAATTCCTTGACGGTTTTCCCAGTGCTACGATTCTAGACTGGACAATTATCTGACGTGGAGGAAGCTCATGTTTACGAATAATACTGTAGTGTTAATTTATTTAAAATAATATTTTAAAACATTTTGTAATTATTAACAAATTGAGGAAAATAACAGTGTGTGTGTGTGTGAACTGGATAATGGGAGTGCATGCAATAGGGGTGCCCTGGTCAATACGGCGGTTGAAAAAGCTGAGAGTCGGAATTCACTTATTTGTTATCGGGATGGAATTTTACAGGCCCTCGGTTTTTTTTACGGGGTCGGCGGGGATGTTGCCGGGTTTTTAAACCTGCTAATGGCAATAAAACAACCCCCCGTAGTCGTCGTAACCCCACACCGCCGCCGAGTCGTAACTCCTTTTACGGTGTCTGCCGGCCATTAATATAATGCCATCCGAGTTGAATATTATTTCATTTAACGGCCGATAAAGGTTAATTTACGGCCAATTTATCGTACGAGGGTCGACTTCCGAAATGTTGTAACGGGGCCGAGAGGGAAATTGGACGACTGGGGGAGGGGTTGAATATTTGTACGGGGCTTCCGATAGACTAGGCCCTCAATACACACCCTTACCTTTGCATTGATGCGAGGTAGACGGAACAAATCTGAATGATGTTTCGAACGTAAATTATAAATTAAATAAAAAATATATCGTACACAATATAATCAAAGACGTATATTTTCTTCTTGTATTGTAGTATATTATGACGCTACTTACATGTTATAAAACAACATAAACGGAAATATAAAACAACGCTTTCGAAGATGATACTAGCTTATTCTATTATATTACTATGTAATCTGAAACGTGTACACAAATTTACGATCAAATATTACAATTTAACGAACAGAAAACAAGTATATTGTTCAAAATGCTTCAGGGAAGGAAAATATTTTCAGCGTACCGAAGAGTGATTCCCATTCAGCTACATAATCGCTCTGAAAATAATAAAATTTGTAATTAATGAAACATAATATGTATAGCGCTTCCAAAAATTAAATTAAATTAATTTAATTAAATGTTCAACAATGTATAGTTATATACACGTGTGTATAAATAAGCGAATGTTATGAAATATTTTCTCATTCGTTACAATGCTGTGCTACATAATTTAAAACAGCGAGTGGAGGTCGCATGAATTATATCATACTTCTTTTATTATTTTCTCGGAATCCACGCGTTTTTTAAATTGTTTTTTCAAAGAAGATATTCCCGCGTTAATTTTACAAACAGTGTAAATGTATTTCATTGACGTGTAGTGATATTATGTTCACAACTTTAAGGGAGAAACGTGTGTTCGATGACGGTGAAATTTATGCTAATTTATGCGGAACAACTTTGAAAAAAAAAAAATTTTGTCGGTCAATTTTTAGTGGAAAAAAACCGGTCACGGTTCGTCCTTCGGCCGAAATTCTACCTGTGCCGGATTCGCCACAAAATAACGCCGACGTTCGTGCCAACAGCCGAATTAGGTTTGGGCAATAATTGATAATTAGTGAAAGAGTTAAGAGTCATGAAAATACCACTGACGATGGCGAGAAACCGAAACTGGCCCTGGGCGCAGTCTGTAGCCCAACTCGTGACACCATTCAGATTTTAATTACCGGCTCGGTGGTCACGCCGATGGTCCTTACGTAACGAGTGACGATATTGTTAATTAATTGGAGCCAATGTTTAGACATCGTAGGGCGGCGGACAAAAGATGTGTCCTCATTAATCATCATAAATTAAATAGGACGTAGCGGACCCCCATTGTGGTCGGCCGGCGATTGCGGCTTATGAAACGTCACGTTTCAGAGCGAGAGAGAGAGAGAGAGATAAAAAGAAGAGAGAGAGAAGGCTATGCTTCTGCCCGCAGTGACTTGCAAGTCACTTACTTAACTTGACTACAGTCGGATCTGGGTGGGACACAGTCAAATGGGCGGGAATTACGAGGCGTCATTATGGCGAAAAAATATTACCCCTTCAGGATTATTGCTTCGGTAATGAGACACGAGCCTGACTATAGTATTTGTCCTATCATCGTCCTCCCCAACCTTCCGTCTAGAACAAGGTGAAATTCTGTTCCTTCAATGAGGTAGGAAACCAATAATAACGTTTATTTATATATATTAAGTGATACTATAGGCAGTCAAACTGCATCGCTGCGAACACATTCTCGTGTTAACCGGAATAGTGTCCGAAGGGTCGGATGTGCTAATTAAAGAGATTCGTAAAGAACTTAAGCGCGTAGTTGAATTTCTCAACGTCAGTTTTTATAAACATATTGGGACAACGGATTTAATTTATACTTTTTAGTCGCGCCCATTGGAGCCATAAACAAAACAACATTATAGCAATCAGTTACAGAATATTATTATCCGTTATAGTTGCCATTATGCAATCTTAACGTCTTTCACTTAACCAATTAAAGCTAGACCGGCTATAGGGTATATGTTATCATGTAAATATTAATTACATACATTTGTTATACATATGGAAGCAGCGGAATTGAGCTTTCCTGTCCAGACGAGAAAATCATGAACGTAGGTTCAGCATAAATATTTATTAAATGCAAATGATAATCTAGTTTCTCTAATAAGGAGCAGCAACTATAACATTTATACACGTTAAATTACGACTTAGTTTGAACATTTTGAGTGCACACTGGAACTTTCCATTTGCATTTCTACCAAAATTATTGCTAATTCTCTTTTTTCAATGAAAATGATCGAAATTAACCAAAATCCACGAAACCATACGTTGTGGGTTGGATTAAATGTAAGAGATATTTGTGGCGAGCTCTAAATATTAATTATTT
This sequence comes from Lethocerus indicus, assembly GCA_019843655.1. NCBI lineage: Eukaryota > Metazoa > Arthropoda > Insecta > Hemiptera > Belostomatidae > Lethocerus > Lethocerus indicus. The sequence goes on from JACDQD010000008.1 coordinate 17,961,856, forward strand.
AATCTTTGAACTTACTTATTAAGGCTAATTAAAGCGTACAGTTTTTAATTTATTCTTTAAACGCCTGCAATACTCTACATTTTCACCCATCGTCAATGAGGACGAGGACATGTTGAGTTCTAGGTTTCTCTTCTTTCTAATGGGTTTCGCGTCACCCCTCCTTTCGCCAATCTGCGGTACGCGACCACACAGTTATATCGCATAACTTCTTAGTGCGGCTGGCACGTTCAGGTCACAGCCTCCCGTTCGGTAGCTCGGACACGTGTAAACGCCTTAGAACGGGCGAAAGGGCGTTGTTCAATGCTACGTGTCTGTTCGTAATCGTGCTGTACACCCCGTGTAATTACTGCTAGCCCCGTTCTCCTCCTAGAGGCCTCAAGAGAAGTGATTATTACTCCTCGAAGAAGACTAAATTGTCCACTTCCGAGAGGAAAATTTTTCATTATTAAATGAGCCGCACATTTCGTGACCTTTCCCGCGCCTTATCGACTTATTATCGATAATAATTTCGCCCAATTATTTAAAACACCAGAAATAAAAAGAATTCTGTCGCGAGACAGTAAGGTTTTCAACCGCGACAACCGACCTATCCGCTGACCGTTTCTGTAACCGAAAATAAATTCACCGAGAATATAGACTTAATTGGTACCAACCGACGTCCCCCCAGTAACCGGAGTTTATTACCGAATGCGATTAAAGCGAACAAAGAAACGGGTAATGGCCGATGGAGTGGGTGTCGGTAGTGGTAATCTGAAAGCGGGGATCTGATCGGCCGCCGACAGGGCCAATTACCGGGCTCTTGACCAATTAGGATCGATTGTTTGGGGGCCGGCCGGCCGGCGGGGAAACGTTATGAATGATTTCACGCTCTACAAACGCCGCCGGGTGTCGTAAATAATATAGCCCTGTTTAGAAGGGTTTAAACAGCCACCGAACCCATATCCTCGAGGAGTAACGGATCAAGTGGTAAACCGTGGAAACCAAATAAAATATCTTCAAATTATGTTGCCCATTTATAGCAACTTCTTTGTGTTCTCCTGGAATACATTCATAAATCAAATTCAATAGTTTATCTTATATATTCGTCTGCAGCCGTCCTTATGCAGTTTCCACTTCTCCCTTATATCTTACTGCAGCTATAGTTCTTATCAGGTCCGAAGAGAAATTCCCATATTAATGATTAATATATTATTGGCTGAAAACTGTTGTTAGTAACGGAAAATAGCTCAAGACGAGTTGGGAAAAGGGAAAATTTCACGGCCGAGACGAATAACATTCCCTTTAATAACCTCCGTTTAGTTCTTGTTACATGTTCTCAGTCCAAGACTTTTCCGTATTGCTGTCAGAAAGTGGGAGATCTCGGTCCTGCTGGGGTGACCTCGTAAAAATCTCCTTCTGCGGGAATGTAGTCACCAGTAACACGAGTTCTTGTCGTCGATCGAAATACGTAACATACTGAAGTCGGATTTAACTTACATATTTATATCTGTATAATAGCTATTTCAAAATTCAATATATTAATTTAACATACCCGTTCTGTGGCCTGAGAGGTGTTGGAATACCGTAGATTTCGTGTATTTCTTTTTCCTCTCGCTGGTTCGGTCTTTCAGCAAAAGACCACAGAAAATTATCCGAAATCATTCTCTTGGAAGGACAATTATTTTTCTGTATATATTTATGAAGAAATAAATAATCATTAGGCTCATTATTATAATATTATTTCGGCTAATTATATTTTCCGAAAATAATATCCAACTCAAAGAGATTACTGACACAACAGTAAACTTGTTTTCGTAAAAACATCAGTCGGCCAACCTGAACGCAAATAACCCGACTGCATACTTTTTTTTTCATTTCATCGAACGTTTCGACTCAGTTTTCAAAAGGCTTCATAATTAATTCCCTGAAAACAAAGTACGCTATTTTATCCAACCGAAGGGAATATTTCGCCTACTGAAACCCAAAATTAATGTGCGCGGGGAGCGGCAAGCGAGCGTGTCCCGTAATGAGAATAAGCGCGATTAAAATTACAATCTGTTTCTTTTTCTTATTCGCCCGTTATAAGGCCGTGTAAACTGGCGGGTTAATTAATATATGGCCCAATTAGCGAGTAAGTCTCGCCAGTATGCAAATGGCTGGAGCCCCGGGCGGCGGGGTAGCGATTCTGTTGTTCTGTAATCCGAAGTGTTTAATTAGTCATAATAATACGCGCGGAAACTCGTTTTTCGCTCTCGGCCGCCGGTCCATTAGAAGTGTCGGGGAGAGTTCTCTCTCGGTTTTAATCGCCGCCCATTAATTGAGTTTCAGGGGGCCGGCTTTTTCAATAGCGTTCGACCCGAAGCTAGAGTGCTCGGTGAAACCGCTTCTCGTGTAAAACAGTTGTGAACTGATCCGTGAAGTTTCGAAACAGTATTTTATTTGTCGAGACGCCCGACATTTTCCATCTCCGATCACCTGCTCGGTCCCAGCATAGACCAGTTTCGTGTTATCGCTGTCGTCATTTTGTTCGATTTCGATCACAAACTGCCCGGCGGCTGGTTCTTTAAAATTAATATCTGAACTAGTTTATTTTCCCATCTCTCTGGGCCCATTCCTTCCGTTGGCCGAATCTTCACTTAAACTAATACTGACGTTTGTGTCAAGCCGAAACCTGTCTTGCCACAGACCATCAATAACTAAAGGTGAGGATTGAAAATAACTAGAATGCTTGAAAAATAAAAATTTGGAGATATCGCCCGCATTAGGACAACTGGGAAAAAACCCCCTTATATCAATCCTTAATCCAATTAAAGGATTGAGTCACTTAAATTTAACTGGCCAGGCCTGTTTTTTTCTCTGTTCTTACAGATGTGAGGTATATATTTCAATTCGGCTTCAAGAGAGAGAGAGAGAGAGAGAGAAAAGAGTCCAGTTCTTGTCGAATTTATGTCGCCATTAAGTCCCGCCCGAACGTCCTGGAAATTCAATTAATTGTCCCCGGGGTCCCGGTCGAGACTGGGACCGGCTCTAAAATTGGACATTCCTGTTTTCGATGGACCATTTATTCACGGACACGCTGGGGAATTTCTATTCGAGTACTGAGAACGTCATAATCACCGGCTGACATATCTTTTGAGGAAGGGGAGGGAGCGAAGAAACGAGTTGTATCCTAACGAAAATTAAGGTGGAGAGTGTTTTATGAAATATTTTATAACTTAATTTGTGTACGAAAACGAGCGTATTTCAATATTAATCGACAATCCTGAACAAATTTCAATCGTAATGCCTATATTTCGATGTAATGTCAGTCCGTTCGCGGCGGCCCGAATTCCGAATAATTTCCAATGGGATATCCCGCTCCGGAGCGACGCGCATTTCGACTGAGACCGATGATTAAAAGGATTATTTTTCTGGCGAACTACGCCCAATTAAAACCCAGATTAAATGCCCACAATTAGCGGGCGCCGTATTAATAATTGTGACGCTTCCAGAATGAAATTATGACCCCCGCGCATAATCTGCATAATCGCGCGTTTTTATTTTGCAGCTTAATTAATCTAATTACTGTTTACAGATACATTTACGCGGTCGGGCGAGGGGAAATATTAACGCGCTGTTTCCTGCGGTGAAGAGAAGTGGAAATATAGAAATAAACAATTTAAATGTATACACATTTGTTTCTGGATTCGCGGCATTTAATTGCAAGAGACGATTTATGGCCGATTTCCAATAGGAATTCGATTGTCACGAGCGGATTAATCCATCTTCTTTTTTTTAATTTCTAACAGAACCGAGCTTACCAATAATAGAATTATGTGATTTAAATTAACAAGCAAATATGACGGTACCATAGTTGAATGAGTTCTGTAAAGGGTTCATGACGCATAGTAACCATGCGGGTTGAAAACTGTTGAAAACGCTACTGAAGATGGCGAGCAGCCGAAACCGGTCTAGCAAAAGACCGAGCAAACCAGCGAGAGGAGACAGAAACATCACGAGCCTACAGAAAACTGTTGGCTAACAAATGATCCAAGACCGGCTTGTCTATGTGCTCGGTGTGCGATTAGATTTGTGTTGGCCTTTCTCCAGTAAAATTTAGAAAAATGGGAACTAGTTCTGTCGCTGTTCTTGCCACTAACTGTCTCTAAATATTATGCGGTTCCAGGGAATCTTGCCAATAGTGAAAATGTTATTCTCTCATACAAATTTACACTATTATAACTGCATTATTTATTTTGGCAGTGCCGCAAATGTCGGTGGAGTATTTTTTACACTGACCGAATGTACCGAATATATTACGGTCGGTGGTTTGGAAAATGCCTGAAGGGAATTGTGGAAACAGAAATATAATAATGAATGTTCATTAGAATATTAAAAATAAACCCACGTGGAATCCCCATACGCGACTCAAAAGAACAGATCTCAATCGCAAATTTGGACTGCTGAGACCTCTTTTGTAAAGGACATCAAAACTATCCATAGACAACAAACTGACAATATACAAATCCATTTTAAAACCGACACGGACTTACGGAATAGAACTATGGGGTTTCGCCAAGAAATCCAACATCGCCCGCATCCAGAGATTCCAGTCAAAAGTCCTTCTTATCATACTTAATGCTCCCGGGTATGTTTCTATACTAACAATCCATAATGACCTCAACATACCGACAGTCGACGATGTCACGAAATCACGCTTCCTTAATCCCGCCTCTCTCCACATCCAAATCCACTCGTTCAGTCCCTTTCCTCCTTTACCCACCCATTATCCCCCTCGCGTCGGCTTAGGTTAAAAAAAAGGTTAAAAACAAAGAGAAATAAGAACCGCTTTTTTTTAAGAACAACTGAATTTCGCCTATTGAAACTCTTTGAGTAGATGCGGTACTACTTTCATTAATTTACACGCGCCGAAAGATTGGAGAAAAAGAAGCTTCGGTGGTGGAAAATTCCTTTCGCGTTTTGCGGCAATAAACGCGGCCACATTGCACCGAAGAAGGCGGGGGCGGTGGCGGGTTGGAGCGAGCCGGGGGCGGAGTTGATTGATAGCGGGGACGACAGTCTAGTAAGTCAACTAGTCAACAAGTCACCGCGGCCCTGTAGGGGCTGTTAGCCGGGGGCGGAAAGTTCGTCGGCGCCCGCTTTAAACTTGGGAGTGGGTGGGCCCAATAAGGTGGTGGCGCTTTGAACAAGTTATCAACCGCCGCCCCCGGCCCCATCCCCCCCCCCACCACGGGACTTGCTCAACTTTCATGGATAAAGTTTGCCCTAGGAATAATAGCCCTTGTTAAGCACCAAGTACGCCGCGACCAACCCCCACCAAAGGCCTTCGCTGCCTTCCCGAGCTCCCTTATTTATTTCCTTTTAGAGGGTTAAGGGCGAAAAAACTTCTGCCCCGGTTGATTGGATTAATTCGTTCTACCAAGCTACATAAGTAAGTTAATCTCGAACTACGGTAATTTTTCCCATGTCACGACCACATTGCGTCCTTCGATATATCCTTGTAACAATTTAAGGAGCATATAAACCGGAAGAGTGAGTGGACAAAAATAAAATCTGAAACGTTCACCGTTCTAAAAATAACACTGGAATAATCAGGATTCATCGACAATCCTTTTCAAAACTGTAAAAAATTTGAGACTTTCCATTCATAGTAATTCTTTTAATTTCCTTTCTCTTGAATCGCACTTATACAATTTTTTATTTTTTGGACAACGGTTTTAAAGAGCCGGGGCCACACGGTGGGCCTGGTTATTTTACCAAATTTGAACCCTGAAAAGCTTTGAAATTTCCCGGACGACCGCCGGTTTAGAAACGCGGCGATAAGCGAAAAGGCTTGTGTGCCATCAAAAAGATATTCACATTTTTTCCACTGTAATTGGCATTTTAGCGCACGCTAGCATTTCCCAAATGCCTCTTCGCATACTGCGAAGCCAACCGCGGGCGAGACAAAACGTATATGCAGAAATGCAGCTGCAGATTTGTTTCCTGTCGCGGTATACGCGTATATGTCCAATCATGAACTTTAGCTGATCATGTTCTGTTAATTTTCTGATGACTGTATTACAAAAGTCTTGAATTTTCTTATCAGTCATACTTGAATTAAAATTCCGACGTTTCTGTGTTTATACTCGGGCCGTCGGATTAATGGGACTGTAAATCAGTCGGTCGGTTAATTGGGCCCCCCAAGGTGAGGCTCGTCGAACCAGTCGGAAGGGTTTCAACGCGAATAAATTATTTTCTACGATTTAATTGAGCGGCCAAACCGAAATTATTGGACCCTTTAAACGCTCTAATGGCGGGCAATAGTGCTGTACCGGTGGCTTTAATTCGGCTGTATTTTCTCGCCTAATGAGAGGAAGGGGGGCGGTCGCCGGCGTGTGTGGCCCGTTGCATTTCAACTACTCCGGGGCCCTGTATTAAACGCGTTGGCTTCCCCCTCAGGTCCGACTATTATTTAACGGTAAGTGGCCGCCCTATGAACTTTAGCTCCTGTTAGCCTATCTCGGACCCATCGTCCTCCTATATTGCCCGCCACCGAGCCCTAATCCCGCTCGTCCAACTGGAAATGTTTATTATCCTGCAAGGTATTCGTGGATAGCGGCGGTCGCAGATTAATTCTTAAAGAGGCAATCGTAATTATCATTCTGATCCCACCATTTTTCTATAAATTTCAGACACAGAGAGAAGGATTTTTTCTCTTCATAGTCGTTAGACCTAATTCAGTGGAGCTACTAAGTTGTATAAATAGCGAGGATGGATCTAAGCAATTACACGAGCTATGGTGTTCATGCACCGTTCGAGCTCTCCGTAGAAAACAGGGTTGGATCAGATTACCCGTTTTATTGCCACTGTTTCGGAAGTACGTCAGCATTTCTGCCTATGCAGGAGGATATTCATATTCCGAAGAGTACAGGTACAGCGAAATTAGACTTAAAGTGGTTCATATACAGTATTCTTCAGTGAAAAGCAGAAACCGGTCTAGCTCAGAGCGATCGGACACAGAAATTCACAAGAGTGATCCATATTTGCGGTATAGAATATCCACGGATTTAGCTTTGTAGCGTGAGATGCCGTGATTATACTTTTATTCCGGGAGGCTGAAAATAATTTCGCTACACTTTCGTGGCGACCGGACGCCGGATTTACTACCGGCAATCACCGGGCCGTAAAATTCACCCGCCGCCCATTAAAAAGTTTTTCCCTGCTTAAAAAGGCCGTGTGGGGGCGCGGCCGGCCATCTGCTCTCTGGATGTCGCCGTCCAGGTAAGTTACTGCTGCCCCTCTCCACCTTCGTTTCTTCGTCCTCTCACTCGTCGGATTTATCTATCATTTAAACATAATTGCCGCGCGTTTCCCTTTTACGAGGGGCCCCCGCGAAAGTGGGTTAAAGTAGCGAACTCGAGACAACCGTTGGGAAACCGCCACCGGCTCGGCATATGGCCGCTTTATAAACCCATTAATAAATTAGTTCATTCCGAAACCATAAGATTTCGATTGCTTGAAGTGTGCCCAGAAAATAGGGGTGCGCTATGATTTGCAATAATACAGTGCAATAATCAATCCAGTAATATTAAATATACATTCTGATAAGTGAGTTAAACGAAAGTTGAATTTTTTTCAAAACACTATTAAAGCCTGCAAAAACCATAAAAACACCTATATAAATATGTCCCTCCCAACCTAAAGAAGACAAACAACACCCCGGAAAACACAATTACAAGACACATATATATACACACGATAAACAGACAACCGCCACAGTACAAGTGACAGTGACAGTGCAGTGAGGATGCCCAAAAATATCCAATGTACCAATGTGACTGACCCAGCTCCTGAAGATTGCGAGCAGCCGAAACCGATCTACCAAAGACCAGACCAGTCTTGATGAAGTCCAACCCCTCGCAGACCACAAAACTGGTATTCGGAACGTATAATGTTTAGGAAGAGAGACGAGTTAAACGTCCGTCGCGGTTGAATATTTTACAATCATAATTAGTTAATGTTTATTACGGTTAATAACGAAGGTGAAATGAGGCGCCAATTAGGCTAATACGGCTGATTGGTGTGCCACGCCCTCGTCGCTGTTCCATTAGTCCATGATATATTATAACCTACTGACAGGACGGGCATGCAAGCATCAAATGTAAATATTAACTATTTGTACATTACATAAATTGTCAAATAAACAGCCATTTCGCTTTACGCTAGCCTAATTTTACGATTAATAGAGGAAATTAAAAGTGATATAGTATTTATGCAAAATTGTATATACTGTTTCGAATTTATTCGAAACTTTAATCGGGTTACAGATTTTTCAAAGTAACATTTTACTTATTACACGCGACAAATCGTTACTAATGCCGTAACTTGATGCTTTACCCCAGAGATGTGAATAGCGCGGATCGGGGTTGATAACGAGCGATGAGCGGGGTGTGGAATCGGAAGAAGGATGAAAAATGAGAAAAACGTAGACTGGGCAGTCCTAAAAAGGCGTGCGGTCCGGGCAAGGTCCGGGAGGGCTCGCACTCTCCCGTAAATTGATCGGGAGCGATAAAGGACCCCGGTGGCGGTCGGAAAAGGGGGTCGGAGGGGGAAGGTCGGGAAGAAAAAAAGGGGGAAAACGGGTGGGAAAACGCGGCGGGTCTCGTGTCGCCCGAGCGGAGAGAATCCATTGCAGTTAGAAAACCCGGTCCCGAGGAGAGGAAGCCTTTTAAGGGGATTACGAGCTGTGGCCCGTGCGTGCGTGCGAACTCCCATCCCCCCCCCCACCATTACCCCTGTGTTTGTGTCCGGACAATTATAGTGGAAGCTGCGGCGGAAGAACGGCGGGCCCGCAAGAACAAAGTGACCATTATTTACCGTAGCGGCTGGGAAGGGCGGGGGCTGGGGTTAGGGCAAAGAGAAAAAGCGAGGCCCGACTGAAGGCATTAATTCAGCGGCTCGGCGCGACCAAAGTGGCGCATTATTGAGGTAAAGAGTCCCGGAGACCCCGCCGTAGAGAGAGCCCGCCTCAACCTCCGCCGCCGCCGCCGCCGCCGCCGCCTCATCAACCTACAAATTGGATTTGGACTGCCGTCTTCAAGACCTTTTATTAAATATCGAACGGTTTTATGCCGCCTCGAAACTGTACCCAGAAAATGAGAGTGAGAGAGAGGGGAGACTCGGGACGAGTCGCTTTTCTGAACGAGGACAGCAATCTATTCAAATCAGGTTCCCTTAACGTTTTAACAATGCCGTTCAATATTTGTTTGCAGAACACGCAGAAATAAAAACGCTTCTCCGTATATTATATTCATTCTGACGTAAATCCAAGAGCATATCGATGAAATATTTGAAGTTTGATTATCTGGACTACATGTACGACGTCCGTACTCTTTCATGCCAAAAAAAGCATCACTAAACTATATTAAGAAGATATAAAACTTAAAGGCGTAAAATTTCTGCAACGTTGTGTCTTGTGTACCACGTCACTGGGTAATGAAAGCTAATATAATTTCAACCTTTTTCAAGTTGAGATTTTCTGGAATTAATGCTGGCGTATTTAAAGAAAAAACTCCCAGTTTTTTCAAGCCATTTTTTTTCACTTTTATATACGATTAATGGAAAGATAAAAAGAAACGGTCGACATTACACTGTCGGGTTACGTTCTCGAGAACCTTGAGAAAATTGTGCAAACTCGAGAAATCGAGAGTCTCGATCGGAGAAAACGACGGACTCAGTAATGTCAGGGGTTTCCGCCTGTATCCGGGAAGAATCGATCGATTTCTGCATTAGCCGAGAAAGAATTTCACGACTCGGCTCCGCCGTCGAATATTTTCTCCTGCTTTATCGGCGCCGGGGAGTACAACAAAAATGCTAATTGCGCAATCCCGGGGTCGTCAGTCGTAATTTAGCCCCATTAAGGATCGTAAATCGCTTCGTCTCATGGCACGGGCCCGTGGCGGTTAACGGCGTTAATAATACTCAGCGCCGATTCCGTATTTTATCGTCGGCGGCTCGGTGACCTCGTCGCCTCCGCGGGTCACATTTCCTAAACCGGCAGCTTGACTGAGGGGGCAAGAGGATCGCAAAAAAGGCCCGATTTCGTTTCATGTTTTATTGGCCGACTCGCTCTCTGGGCCGCGATTTGGCCCCAATTACGCGGCGTAATTTATGGAAACGGTTAACGCGTCGCGGGGCGAGAGCAGGCCTGAAAGACGCCGCCTCGAGTACGAAAAACGTTCTCGGTATGCGCGAGGCGGAGGCCGCTGCGACAGATTTTGAACATGCGACGGGCATATCGGAAGTGGTACACTCCAGTACGAGCTTTTCAAGATTCATTCCTCAGGAACTGATTAAACGTGTACAGAAATTAAACAGACCAAATCACCTAATGGAGACTAGATCGCGAGAAGCCATCGCGACCTACCCAACTGGCGACTGAAATGAAATACTATTTTCTCAGTTAACTTGTATTAAAAGTTGCTGAAAACATGTTTTGTCAGGCTTACACTTTTGCCGCGTTGACAGGCCCGCGATTCTGTCCCGCGGCTAACGGAGTTATAAATTTCAACTAGCACATTCGTTACTCTCGATTGAGGCTATCAGTCAGCCACACATTGTTCTCCCATCGACCACTTATATAACTGTTGCGGCCGCCCAACTAAGTGTCGCATCCATCAGATTCCATCAGCGTTCTCGAGAAGAGAGATCAAACAGGTCAAATGGGATTTCGAATGTCATCCCGGTCGCGGATCAGTTCAGTTCTCGACCCATCTGTTGGCGCTAGCCTCTGGCACCAGGCTGGAAAAAGAGCGAGGACTATAATTGTCGGCAGAATGTACATATCGTGGCGGCTTTAACATCCGGATATCAGTAGGGGTTTAAAAAAAAGAAGGTTCTCTCCGAAGAGGCGCTAAATTTAGTTGTAACACCTCCACTTTGCCTTAAAAATACATAGTAGCTATATTTATAGATTTAGTATGCTTCGATTCGGTCTAATGGTTGGCCAGGTTAAAATTAGCAAAGGTAAGCCCGGTACAATCGGACCTCAGCCACCGGAACATCGTTGTTCGAAATCGATCGGAATTCTATTGAAAGGTCAACTGACAATGCAGGTCACTTAGAGGGGCACATATCGTGATGGAAGTGCTTGACGTTTGATTCTTGCTAACATTGGCGACTATATTTAGCGAACAATATCAATCACTAGCAAGGAATACACTTGTGGAGAAATGACTCATTGAAAATGTGAATGTGGAAGTCTCTAAACAAGGTTTAGCCCCCTAGCGGTCACAATACCACCCCGATGACCGGGTACCGGGGCGGGCGAAGGTTTCAAGTAACCTAATTAGAGTTTCCTATTCATAGTGGACGGCGCCCTATTGTATCGGGAAAGCTGGAAAACGAGATTGGTACAGGGAGGGCCGACATTAGACGGCCGCAAGGAAGGCCTGTCTTCCACAGGGGTCAACTCACGAACCCCCCCCCCGCCCCCTTCTCCTCCTCGCTCTTCCGAAATAATGATGTTTCGACGAAAGGAGCCGGTGGCGACCTCCCGGCGGGCCCTTTATATACAGTTTGGAGTGTTCTCCACTAGAACGTAAGTAAGGCCCTTTTGAAGTGGGGATGGGGAGCGGGGGTTTGGCGTCGTTATTACAAAGAGGAGCCGGTGGATGGAGGCGGGGGCGGCGGCGTGGAGGGGGCGGGGGTGGGGCACTTATCTGGAGTGGCCCCCGCCACCGCCACCGGCTAACAGAATTACCGGCCTCCCGCCTCCTCAAAGCGGCCCTTTGTCCCCTACCCATGAATTGGTAGAACATTGATTCTTGTTATTTTTTTTTTCAATATTCTCCGCCCTAGCGCCAATTATAAAGAGGTCATTATTTTTTCGGAATAATGAATTTTAACCTCCGTCCTCCCGGTCCTTTAACTAGCTATTTCTGCACCCGAGGCAAACAATTTAAATCACCCCCCCTTTCAGCACTGAATTGAATAAGGGCTCTAAGCCCACCGGATAAAGAAGATGGAATGGAAATCGAGCAGTAGGGCAAAATGCGTTTCTACCAGCGGGCACGCGTTGTTATTATACTATTCGACATTATTAGCAAACAGCTCATGCGATTTTTTTACTACCGTTCCCTTAGGTCGGCTTCCACCTGTCCCCGGCAGAGTTTCCCTATAGTAAATAGTGAAGCACTTGGTTAAGAAATGCTGTGTTCATTAATACTTTTACCTCGAAGCAATCTATTTTTTCTTATTTTTCTTATAAATATATTCGTACTTTATATTATCCTCAATCTTGTATTTTACTCCATTTAACTCAGGATAATAAGAAACGCACTTTATATTTTACTATTGCGCTCGTAATAGTATAGTTATATACGATATAATTATGTGTCTTATACACCATCCAGAGAGGATCAATTTTTGGAATCCGGCTGTGTAGAAAGAATTCTGCCACACGGGCAATTTTACAAAAATCGACGCCCTGTAAAACGTCCGGTACTTTTTTTTGGGAAAGGAAATTAATGCCGGCCAATTATAACGCCGCGGCCTCCTTTTTTCGCCCGTTTCTTGTTCTCCTTGGGGCTGCTGTTCTTCTTGGGAACAAGCCGGGCGCCTTGTTTTTACCCGAGCCACCGACGGTTGTACCAGGGCGGCCGAGTGAGGGGGCCCTGAAAGAAGGCGACTAGAGAATTTCATTGGTACGCCGTGTAAACAAGGCGATCCGCTCTGTTTCTAACTTTTTTACCGTCAACAATCATCGCACCTCGGGCACACTTCCATTTCTGCGGAGAAACTAACTGAAGTATTCCACGAGTATAGACATCTTATTTATAACATAGGATAAGGTGAAATTAATTCAAATTGTTACTGCTTATAAAGGGTAGTGAGTCCCCAGAACTCCATATAAAATACTGTGAAGTAATTCCAGTCTTCGCTGGGAATTTATTATTAGTGGGATGTTATGGACCAGATCGGACCACTAACCATTAATTCCCGTACCAATGGATAATATGAAAATGTAAATTCGGTGTAAATACATTGAAAATCATTATCGGCAATAAATTCCTATAATTAACACTGAAATAATATCGGATTTGAATCGCATTCCTCCTGTAGTCAACTCAGTTATTACAAAATAACAATAACAACGCTCAGGAAATAGAGCCGTACCTTGGGGATTTAACTACTGGTTTATTGCTACCAAAATGCAGTTAATAAATTTATCGTAATATTCGGATTATTTCTTCCATTAAGGAGGATAATTACAATTCCAAAAACCTGGATAATTTTTAGAAATGGGCTGCTGTGACCAACTGCTACGATCATTTATCCGCGGTAATGCAGCATAACGGCAAGCCCTTATTAGGGCAGGTTGGGTTCGACTCCGGTCTCCCGGATTCGCTGTGAGAGAGAGAAACAGCCTGACCGCGGCCCATAGGTTTTAATATCAATTGCCCGCCGTCAGATCGCGCGGACAGATATTCTAAGTTATTTTCTTGTACAGGGCAGGAGAGGAAAAACAGAAACAAAGAAAAAAAAGAGAGAAAGGAAAACGAGAAAAAAGTATAAATGCCGAAGGAACGTCGACAAGTTCGCGAGATATCAGGCATTCCGAGGGAATCGGTCGCCCGCTCTCCAGTTTCTGCCTCTTGTCACAACACAAAAGTCGTAGGATTGCCCCGAGGCGCCCCCCCCCGGGCAAGTCCTCATCTTGTCTAAGATACGACCGATGCTTAGAGGCCTCCAAGCATGTCTACAATTCGGTGCCCTCATACCTAAAGAAGCCGTAAGAGAAATGTAGCCGTGCGGACTAGTTTTCAGTCACCGCCCCACCGCAGCGGGCAGATGAATCGCATCGAATTATAAAACATTCCACATTAATATTTAGACTCGAATCCAACCGAGCTGACCGGCCGTCCCTTTTAATATATACCCCAGAGTAATGAACTGTTCGGAATGAAGGAGAAATTACCGCTGTACAGCGGACATTAGTTGTAACGATATACAATAGTTGGACCTTCTATAGAGTTCCTCTTACGCGTAAAATTAATACAGGAGTTGGAATCATTTAAAATGCGGTTGGATTTTACTTCAGGCAGTACAAATTTCGCCCCCGATTTTCTTTCTTAGGCTAGCCTTTATTATTTACTAAGCTATATTTATTAGCTTCTCGTATCTTCAACATCTCTGTTAGTAATCACGTCACTTGTCGATACGGAATCCCAAACAGATTCAGTTATTTATTTCTCTTCACACTCGGTACAGTGAACGCAAATTCCGCCTCGCTTATATAAGCAGTGGTGGTCATTCTGTATAAAGTGGCCCCGAGTCACATAAATAACTATTGTTTCTTTTTTTTTGTTGGTACCACGCGTTTTTTCCCCTCTTTGACCCTGGAAGCGCTCTTCTTCAATCGGTCTGACAATTAGTTCGAATTTGTCTCTCTTTCAAACAGCCGTAGAATCGCCTATTCCCGTTGCGGGCCCAGAAAGACTTGAGTATGATTGAAAATATGACATTCTGAATGGGGGTCGTAGACTTTACAACATCACCCGACCCAGCCTAGCCTCATTGGGGACACAAACACCTTGAAAAGTCTAGTTACGGGCACCTGTATTAGTCACCTTGAATAAAATGTTCCGAAGGGTCACTGGTCCTTGCTCCAGTTTAATCTGAAATACTTTTCTGTTTTCCTTATGTCTCTAAGGTGTTATGCATAACTTGGTGGTGGAAAGAAATACTACTTCAGGAAAGAAAGAGAGAATATCGCTAGGAGGAGTGGTTGGAAAGAATGAACTAATGAAGGGGTACGAAGGTGAGAATGTTTTTGGGGTAGGGGAGGAGGCGGTGCATTAGCCCCGAGGTCCGAGCACTAAAGAGCAGTTAGCATTCTGTATTTCAATAGCAGTATATCATGGCCTCCCGGATCGCGAGCTCCTCCAGGGGGGTGTAGACCTCCTCCTCTCTCGGGCTGACGCCGGGTTATTTACGGTGGGTCCCGAGGCCGGGTATACGCTTTCTAAAAATGTTTTCCGGTGCCCGGGGGCTTTCTAATGGGCGCGCCATATGGGCCGCTCAATTAGGCCCATAAATACGACGGGTAGGTGTGGCCCTCTCCCAGAGACCTGCCGGCATCGGGCCCTTTATGACGGTTATTGACGGCCACTTAGGCAGCGGACGGGTTAAACAATGTCCGCTTAATATTTTCTGTTAATTTTATCATTTCAACCTTTGCGGACCAACGAAAGACGCCTTCGGCACTGCTAAAAGGCATTACTGTCCGCATAAATTATTTTAATTACCAATCAATTGCTACCGCTATCAGGACCTCACTAGAACACCACTAAATTGGTAGTTATTTTATTAACTCCGGGGTAATATTAGACAGCAGTCGATTGCTTTAAATTAGATCATTAAATCGATGTTCACGTTTAATGAGCGTGTAATAAAAAATTTCGCATTCCTTATTTCATTCCTAATATTCTAGTGAATGATTAAGTCCTGTCCACTATCTGGAAAATGTGCTCCCCCCCCCGGTGTTGGGGGTTCACTCATTACCATGTAATAAAGTCATCTCCAGGGTGATGGTGAGAGGGCTGGTCGTCATCATCAACTTCGCCCTGGCTTGGTGCGCCTAATGAGACAATGCCGCCAACCCCGCTGATAAATACGCGGCCACTCTCGTCCTCGGAGTACCGCCCTCGGCGCTAAAAAAAATGTCCTTCCCCCCTCTCGCCGTCGGAGTTCATCACGCGCGTTCGGCGATAATGGAGTGGAAGGCGCCCCGGGCGGCGCAGGCTGGGGGGGTGGTGGTGGTAATGTACCCGGGGCCCGCTCCGGTCATTACCTCACTATCGGTAATGCTCCCGAAATCTCAAGTGCCTGGGTTCACATTTTTTCTTCCTCTCCACAGCGTCCATTTACGGAGGATCCGGTTCAATAAACAGACACGATAGGGCTACTGGCGCGAGACGGAGGGAGATGGACGTTTCCGTTACTTGTGCATAACAGAAACAGTTGACCACACCGGTTTTGGGTAGTAGCATTTCAGCATGGCGGTAGACCTATCGTACCTCAAATCTGGTTCAATTGTCCGATCAACGTTTAGGACCGCAGTAGCAGAAAACAGAAAAAATCTCACCAGCGATGACAAATTTCTTAAACAAAGAAAACATATATCTTCTTTGTGAACAGCGGTTATAAAGGGCGCAGGGTTTTTAGGAAAAAAAGCGATTTTATAAAAGGCGGGGAATTTTGTGCTCCGAGTCGTATACGATTGCTCTAGGAGAGCCGCAATCAAGGCCCTCCTATCACATTATCTGCTAAACGCAGCTTTCAAGCCCACGGGAGAGAGGGTGGCCGTGGAGCGGCGGTGGGGGCGGGGGTGGTACCCTCAATCAGGCTCCGTATTACCGGCCGAGGGAGAAAACAGTAGCCCATTCAGGGCCCCCTCTTACCACCGCCGCTCTTTCCACTTTTCTTTTTGTATCGGCGGTAATTTCGGGTTGGGCGTGGTGGCCTCCCCGCTCGGGGATATTCCCCCTTCGCCCACTCCCCTCTCGCCCCTTGCCTTCCCCTTCGGGCTTTTACCCGCCCTTTTCACTAATGACCACCCGTTCTCGGCCCTCGGACACTCCAAGGAAGGTTTCGGACCCCCGCCCATAAAGCCAATAATGAACTTCGAGGGTTGCTGGAAAAATTGCAACGGGATCGATATTTGAACTTCGCGTTTTTCCTTTTTTTTAATTTAAACATTAGAAATGGACACGATTGACTCGTTATGTTTCAATGACGGTATACGAAAAATGAGAATGTTGGGCTTCCTCTTCCTACCGATTCTGATTCATAGAATCGGCGTATCCTGTCCCGATCTGAACTAGAAGGTGACTCCTATAAATCTGAAGTGATATAGAATTCGTTGGGATTATGCCTTTCGATACATTATATATGGAATGCAAAATACTCTCGTCGATTTGGTCCGATGCTTCGGTTAGTGCCCATTCCATTTAAGTTGAACATAATAGCATACGCCCGTTACCGCCGGAGTTATCATTGTACTAGTTAACCCTGTCTTATTTTAATTGATTTATATTCAATGCGCTATAATATTATAGGTATAGTTATGTGCCATGAAAAATGTTTCAATATTAGCAAGGAGTAAATTATCATCCTTAGGAATACTCCTCGTCTGTACTTTTCACTATTATAGCGACGTATGTTGTTTGAATTCAAAAAGGTGATAATAAAAAGGGATGACTGATTAGGGTTTGAAAGAGGCCGTCATTAATACTCCTCAACTGGAACCCCCTTCCCTTTGTTAACAAATAACATCGAAAACACTTCTCTTCCGACAATGTAAACTGTCGCGCACTATCGGATTTACAACGGGTGACACCCCACACAACAATATCCAGCAATTTAGCGCCCCCACCGGCCCGGGGGCGACAATGGAGCGTTCTGATTAGGCCCCGGGTTGTCAATGGAGGGCCTCTTGTTAGGGCCCCTCGGTAATTGGGATTTATCTGGGCGGCCATCAGGCCCACAAGTCCCTCACCTCTTACCTCGCCCGCCACTAATCAAGACGTGCCCGCACACATCGGCCTACACACACTTCGATTTCCACAACCATTTCCAGCAGAATTATATAGAAAGAGTGGAAAGAACAGAGTAACCAGCCAGTCTCTGAGTGTAACCGCAAATCAGGGAGAAATCTCCTCATGTCCCCACGATGGCTCAAGACGGAGCGGATGTGCCTAATAACCCTATTATATTACTGACACACTGCTACTGGCCAATGTAAGAAGTCGAGGTAGGTTTGTATTGGGAAAGTCGAGGAGGAATCGGCAGCATTTTCTTCCAGGTCTTGCCACGAGCTAAAATCTTATCAAACGACGGACGTGTGCGCGATTAGCGACACTTAAGTAGCAGCTTTCGCCGTTCAACCGGATAAAAATCCCGGCCCATTACCCAACCGGTTGAATGATGGGCATGGGACTGCTCGCCTAGTATAGGATAATTAGTCCGACCGACTGATTGTCAAGATTCCTTTCAGCCCAGAGATAACGAGTATAGGGTGGCCTGGGCTCGGGCCATGAGGCGGTGCCTCCCTACATAGCTGGCTAATGAAACCGGTTTACAACAAGTAAAAAAAAAATGTTATTTTTTACCCGAGTAACTAGGAACGCGACGACTTCCGAGATAAGTATAAAAATCTTGTTAAAATCGGTCGAATGACCGATAAGGTTATTTTAAACGTTTACTGCCACGACTGTATGCATATATTTTCCGGGTAGTTTATCGTGAGACCGCGAGCGACTTACACCGTAAAATTCTGAATGTTCCCGCGGGAGCAATAAAACGGCCACCGGATCCATTAAAGGGGATTTGTCCCGATCTGATTGCCGGATCTTAAATTTAACCGCATTGTAAAAAAAGGAATTAAAAACGGAAAAAGGAATAAATAAAGTGAAAAACCGACGGATTGAAAAACCGTACTGGAGATTCCGCGGAACGGGAAATCAACGGAGTGTAAATTTACGTTATTGTCCGGCGTTAAAAAGCCATATCGAGATCCGGAGGCTGGGCACGGCCCGGCCCTGCTCGGATATTAAAACCAGCGAGCGCATATATAAAACTGGGCCTATCAGATGGAAAGCGCCAACTCGAAAGGGGCCTTATAAGGACACGCCGAGATAGTTGGCTCAATTAGTTTATCATTTAATTAGATCTCACAAACAGAGTCTTTGAGGTGCATGAAATCACTGAAAGGGGTTTTTACTCGTTATCGGACCTCGAGATTATATAAATGGTCGGGGAGCCTTTCGAAATGATAAAGGCCTTCCCCCATTCCCTTTCCTCGGACTCTCTTTCCCCCCTTCCTCCTGCCGGGCCTATCTGTTTTTACTAGGGTTATAAATGGCCGCTGAAAGGATCATCAATTTTAATAATCTTCAATCTGCCATCGGCTTCCGAAATAAGAGTTGTTGAAGACGGGAAGAATGAAGGGGGGCGGAAAAATGAAGGCGTCGTCTCCCCCTCCATTATTGTTTCCCCCCCCCGTTCAGGAACCGAGAATCGGACTTGACGGCAATTCCGAATTTATAGAGAGCCTGTTTTAGCGGGAACATCATTCATGTTCGATTTCTTCCTTCGTTCAATCTCATCCCGAGAGGAGAACTCGCGGCATACTACAGTGTTCGGAACCTGTCCACTCTAAGGTACCACCGCCATCTAGTGTACATACAAATAACTGCTACGTTCAACTAAATCTTGCATTGTCTAAGGAACATATTTTGTAAGTACAGATAGTAATTTCACGACGAATCGGATAAAAATCTAGTCGATACTATTATAATTATTTCCTGCAACACTCATAAATTCCGAGAAAGGAGGAAATTTAACATTGTATTTATTCTTTAAATTGAAATTTGCTACTGCATACTACGGACTCGGATTGGACTCTTAACATGATATAATTTCAAGTTAAATATTTCAGTTATTTTCAGTTAACTACAGATTATCCCTATACCATCTACAGTTTAAAATGTGCTCATCGGAAGTAGTAGTTTGTGTGAGTTCGCATAGCAGTAATACAATGAGATGCGTTCACACGTAGTAATTGCAGTAACACAGGCCGCTTAGCGCCATGTACTCCTAATAATATTCTTAAATTTCATGATGTATGTATATTTTCCAGTTGCTTTTGTAATATCACAAAACTCATCTATTTTGTTTATTAATGTTTTCGGCTATCGTAGGTACGATGTGGTCATAAGGTGTGATAGTTAAGTTAGAATGAACAGGACATTGAACGGAATTTGCAGTTTCAACTTCTCGACCGGTATCATGATTTCGAATTCCGGAAGCAGAACAATGTAACGCTTTTGTCTTTTTACGGAGTTGTAAGACTGGAAAAAATGCGACCCGAATTTTAAATTTTAGACATAAAAATCTATCTTCTTTCCCACCCCCACCCCATCATAATTGCCGGCCCCCCGATATAATTGAGTACTTTATACAGATAACTGTCTTGCCAAGGATTAACGCGGGGGCTGTAACGGGGTCGTAACATTTAATGGTGTTGTAGGGCGGGCGTGGGGGTGGTGGGGGCCTGTAGACTCTCTATCATTATTATCAATTAAGTGGGAGCATTAAATCGGACAAAAAAAAGGAAAAAAACGCCCAATAATAATAAGGTTTAAAGGCGCGTTTATTAATTCTCCGTCCCTCTCTCTCCCTCCCGTCGTACCATCAATCTCTCCCTCTCGCTCACCGCCCCCCTTTTCTAATGCTCGCCAATCACAGGGCCATTTCGTAAGCCGAAGACCGGTAATTTCTGCTCAATTTCTTTTTTGTTTAAACGCTTTTTTTCATTTTTTAATAGTAGCCCAGTAGTTGTTATACGAGCCGTGTAATTGACAGTTCGACAGAAATTAAGCGGAATAGTATAACAACCGGTAATGACGGCGTTGCCAAACGATTTCCACGCCGTGTAGGGGAAGAGGAGGGAGGGAGGAGCGAGCGAGAAGGCGGGGAAGAGGGAGGAGGGAGAATTTAATTTACCCTCTCTATTCAACCAGAGGACAATTATAATGAATCCCCACCCCCCTAATCTGTCGATACTTTTAAATTCTTTCAGTACTCGCCCGAGCGAAGATTTCTAAAATACAGTTTAATTATGGGAAAGCCGTTCATTAAACTGAAATAAAGGTGGAATAAAAAGATAATTCCGAACAATAACTATTATACGATCAGTTATTTACGTGGGAAATCTGCCAAGGGGAATAGTAAGCTCCAATAAATGTAATGCCTTCGACCAAGCGAGGCTCCGGGTATCGGCTGCTCCCACTCTCTTCTCCCACACGTGTATATACACGTTTTATTGCTCGTTTTATATTAGTTATATTGCTATGAGAATTTGGTTCCACGTACCGGGCGGCTGTGACGATAGTTCACGGATATATTGGTAGGGCCTTTGATTACTGTCATCCGGATTACGGTAGTTGAATAACACAAATATGAAATACATCCGAGGAATGTGTTCATGATGTCGGGTTTACCGCCCGGCAGGTATCAGTTGACGTCTTCATACCGAGAAAATAATCTGTAGCTTGTATAACGGCCGTTTAGGTTTTTTCCCTCCGGAATAAAAACAAATGACTGTAATTACGAGATTGGTTCTGGGTCTCGGACAAACGGGATATTAATTCCGAAGCGGTATGGCGGCTTTATACGTATGCTCCATGGTCACGCCTGTAATTGTTGCAGGAATCGGATACACCTTTTTTCGATCGCAAAGAAAATTATTTATGAATTATTGCGAGGACACGATTGTTGTGAGGAAACAGAAAATCGAAAAACGCCTTGTTATCCTTATTTCGTCACAGTCTACTCGTAGCGTTAACATCGCGTTACTTACAAAAGACTTACGGTCCCTCCGAGGGGTATTGCATAAAAATGAGGGAATGCTGAACCTGTAATCGATTTTATTCAGTCCACATTGCCACTATTGCCGCATTTTTAGTTTACGTTTGAGTTTTTCTAAAGCAGAGGATATGAAATATATAAGTCGAAATAAATATACCCGCCCGGCTCATTGAGAAATGTTCTCGAGGCGTGAAAAACCCGCGACAAGTGTCAAAAGAAAAGAATCGAAAATTTATAAAAGAAATTTCCCCGGCTCTTTCCGAGTGGCTATTCAAATCACTCACTTATCACACGAATAGAGAAAGTGACGGTGTGACTGGGAGGGCGATGGGGAGAGGGACAGAGAGAATATAGGGGTAATTACAGGTTATTTTCTCGAGCGATTATCGTCCAACGTTTCAAAAATAAACGAGTCAGGTTATAAGGCACGGGGGCAGAGCATTTAACCGGACCCACTAATTGCCTACAAAATACAACCGGCTGACAAATGTTTTTTTTTTACCTCCGTCTCTTTTAATACTCCCCCCGACCGGTTGGATAAAAAGCCCGCATTAAGTGGGGCTTTGAATATAGGGCTCTGTCTCTCTCTCTCTCCCTCTCCAAGTTATCTGTCACCGTTCGCGTGTTCTGGACCAGTTCCGGATTTTCGCACAACCTCTGCAGAGAGGTGAAAGGAGGTCGTAAACATTTATGTTTAAAGAATCCCCCCCCCTACCCCTTCGCAACCCAATCGCATAAGGCAAAGAGAAACTAAATAAGGGCCTCGCATCGAGTCGTGCACGACCCCACGGGACAAATAATTCCGGGGATAACCTTTCAGACTGTAACTGGTCTAAGTTAATTGCCAATTAAATGTAGTTTAAAATGGAAATTGAATTCGGTCAGTTTACGAAGGCCGTGGAGCCCGTTCAAATCGGCATTTACCAACAAGTGAAAGCTCTCTCCGAAATAGCAACAGGTCGAGAAATTCTAGGACTAGACTATTCGGAGTGACAGAACGTACAGAATTGTAATGTTTATCGTAAAATTTTCGATCCCACAAGTTGTCGCGGCCTCACTCCAAATAATGCGGACCTCTCGGTAAGCGTTTGTTAACGCGAGGGTCGTAGATCGGATGAGCGGTGGCTTCTTCCCTTAGCGCCCGGATGGGACCCTGTATAACCAAACGGGGGTACTGATGAACACACGTGTAGTATACAATACATTCCCGGAATTCCGGGGTTGAAAATAATGTGAACATTCCTATGCGCGAGCGGATACCGCCGCCTTAAAAGCAATCCCCTTCAGCGGCTAAGCATTTAAATTGACGCTGATGCCATTCTTCTGGAAACATTCCTGGAACTTGGAATAAGCTTGACATTGCGCGACCTATTCAGGGAAATTTCTAGATAGCGTACTAAACAAAAAAAAATACTGAACAATTTATCTGTTTTTTTTAACATTTAGTGTATTTTCTTCCTTATTACGGTACGGCATAATTAATTTATGGAATTAAGGAATTCCACCGAAGTGAAAGGTTAGCTAATAGAAAGGCTGGGGGGAGATGATTGGTGAAGATCGGGGGATAATCGGTCAATAAAAGAGACATCTCTGCGGGCCCCAGGTGTGCCTGCATCTGGCCCTCTCATAGTGGACAACCTGCCACCTGCACTACCACCACCAATACGGCCCTACCAGACACTACAGCTACAGCGCCCTAATTGGGGGGCGGCCCGGAACAACTACCTCAGTGTAGGCGAAATACCTGTCTACGACGTCATCGATAAACCTCCCGATTTCGGAATTTATTTTGCTAGGGAGAATTTACATAGGGTTGTAATAAAAGCAGTAAAAGATGTTTTACAAAATATAAAAAATATCCTCATTATTTGGGGTGGAACGTGGCTCTAAATTTGTTACTATAACTGATAAATTAAGTACAATTAATGTCTTAAATATTATTTCTTCCAAACTCTATTTATTTATATACCTTTACATTTCTCTCAGCCGCAGCCTATAAGTTAATGCGGTTTCAGTCACACGAAAGCTTTGTCAGCGGCGTTTTAGCAATTATTAAGCAAGATAGATGTGTGTACAAAAGCCCGGTTAAATGCCGACAAATAAAGTGAGCCTCGGGAAACAAATTAATTTTCTTCACGGTCGAGGGGAATGGGGCCGATAGCGGCGGAGGTTTCGTGATCGGAGGGGGGTACCGTGCATTAAGGTGCTAGCCGGGGTAGGAGGCTGTTATGCAGGCGGCGCTGGGGCCGGGGGGAGGGCTCGGAGTACTTAGCGAATTACAGGCGTCAGGCGATGCTGTGGCGTGACGCCGCCGCATAAATAGCGCCGACTAAATAATTTCCTAAGGGAGTTTTGTGCCGGGGACTGGTAGGGGTCGGGCGATAAGCGCCTCGGGGTAGTTGGAAGGGGAGGAGGATGTTGCGGTGAAGGGTGCGGGCGGGGGTCGGGTGCGACTACCGAATTATATATGTCGACCGGGAGATAGCGAGGAGAGGAGCGAAACTAGCTGGCGGCGGAGCGGTTGAAGGGGGTAGGGAAGATAGGGCGGAATAAGGTGCGAGAGGGAGAGTGACAGTAGTCTGAGTAGGGTTGGTGAGGAGCGGCGGGAGAGGATGAAGTTGGGGGTAAAGGTTTACAATAGCTTGGCACGGCAGACGATATCATGGTTGGTGGGGACCGGCGAGAGGGAGGGATGATGGGGGGTAATAGAGTAGAGGTCGATGAGGGTGCGGAAGGAGGAGGGGGATGGGGAGGGGGCTCCAACCCTTATTGAGGCTACTTGGCTCATCAACACCGGGGGTGAAGGGCGGGGCCCCGACTTCATCATTTGTGTCAATATCTGACTGATAAGATTTTGGCAAGTTCCTTCGCGTCGACACTCATTAGGAACGCTCTACAACTTATAATAGGCCCACATTAATATCTACTCTATATTTAACGAATACTTCGGTGTAATTTAAACGTCCAACTGGACGATTGATTTAACAACGCGAATTTCGTAATATTGTTTTTACTCTTTGATTTGTAGCATTTTTATTGGGCCCTAACCTTTTCCTTATTCCTTTTCAGTTTCTTCTTGTCATCGTTAAATCCGCTTACCCTGAGGTGTTCACACGTTACCGGCTACTAAACTGTTACTCTGGTGGGATTGTGATCTATACTATAGCGTATACACTATACGCTATGAGAATGAAGTTCAGCAGCATAAAATTCACAAGAAACAATCCAGCCGATTTTTAATTTGAACGCAGGGTAAGTGAGCCACGAGAGAGAGCACGGTCCGACGCAAGGGGCATTTTATAACTATTTTCAGCTCATTAGGTACTTTTATAGCGTAGTCGGGACCACACCTAAGTCGACGTGCTGGGCGGAGAAAAATACCCGGGTTCATAAAGAGAGAGGGTGAGAGGAGGGAGTGAGCGAGGCTCGGGGCCGGTGAATTATTCATCAGTTGTTTCCCAGTTTTGTCAACAGTCCCGATTGTGTCCTTCCTCTCGGCGTATACACACACAGGTATAAAGTCATTAATTATGCCCGCATTGTAAATGTTTTCAGTGTCGCGACTTCTTGTTTCTGTTTTCTTTCCCTTTCTTTTTTCTACCCCCCGCTGTGTGCGTTTTGTATTATTTGTGCCGGCGGTGTATTTTGACGGGCCCCGACCCGAGACCCTGTTTGCCGTTCCATTTCAGAGGTGGGCGGAAGAGTGAAAATGTTGACTCTGGAGCGCCTCCTCACTGAGGCCCTCTCGAATATTGTCGCCCCCCTCCCGCATACCCCGATGGGTACTAATTACTTCCTGAGACTCGTTAATTGCCCGGAAATAATTTTTGTCGACCCGACCGCTACCCCGGAGTCGGCCAATTCTCCCAAGAGAGCAAAGAGAACGGCTGAGCTCATCCACCGACACTGATGTCTGGCAGAAACAAAATATGACCCGACGAACTCACGATGATGATCAACAAATTAGTTCAGAAGTTCGCAGAGAACCAGACGGAACCGGGCATAACTTTCATTTATACAGCCCAGAAAATTATCCTTAGCGAATTGGCAATAATGGGCCCGCGATGGAGGAGTTAATGTTGCGTTCAGAGCAAAAGTTTCGCATATTCCAACCACGCGAGAGAATTAACTAGGGACTAGCAAACAAACTGTTCTGTTCTCTAATTCAGGAGTCACCTCCAGAGCGCGTGGGATATCAACAAAGCGTGTTATCTAACCGAGAGTCTAAAGTTTAAGCGTCAATTCACACCAAGTTGTTTTCAACTTAAATTCGGTTGCCACTATAATAAGTTGCCCAGAACAGTAAAAAATATGCTAGCGTGAGCTTATGATGTGTGTGTGTGTGTGTCATAAGTGTTAGAAGTGGCAATTGAAACCGCGAGTGGAATCCGAACCCAGCGCCGACCTTGTGCCTACCTTCGGCTGATACCTGCGGCTTCCCACAGTTCACTCCATTAGCCTCATTCACAGTTATTGACATCGGCGTCCTTCATTAATTTGATTAATTCCTGGCGGTGGGCCAATCAATGCGAATATAAATTGTTAATAATGGATTCCATTGGAATCCAAAACACTCAAATATACCTCTAAAATAGTTAACTTATTTAACTCTAATTTATAATCGAGAAGAATATTCGTGTATTTCCAGATAATTACTCCCGGTATTTTTATTTTTTTACTCATTATGACTAGAACTGGAATTAATAATAATTAATAAGTTAATTCAGTTTTAAATCACGTCGTTTTCTGTTATATAATTGAATGAGTCAGATATGAATTAAACAAAAGCAGGAACTTATGCTCCCGGAAGTTGTTGCCTCGTACGTTTCATAATTTATTAATTTGTAATAACTTACTTACATTACTGTTCAGTTAGTCTACAAAAATATGTCGTCGTTTTCTAGCTTGATTATGCGAAATGAACAATTTTACTTGCAAATTGAACCTGAGTAGCCGAGATAGTTCCGCCGAGGTTAACCGAAGAATCTCACGAATTTACAAAATCGTTTAAATTTCCATTTATTATTCATTATGCGGCATCGAGAAATAAAACGGTAAATATTATAAAGGGAATTCCGAACGCGACATGAAATATACAGCACTTGTATATTTTCCCCTTCCTCAATGCAATTTTGAATATCCTATATTATAACAAACGGAAGATGAAATATAAAACCCTTTGCACCCTTGTTTCCTCGAATTTATTAACTGCATAAATACCGCTCTCCATACTCTCTCCTAACTCAAAATGTGTCCTTGAGA
The DNA here is from genome assembly GCA_019843655.1 of Lethocerus indicus. Lineage (NCBI taxonomy): Eukaryota > Metazoa > Arthropoda > Insecta > Hemiptera > Belostomatidae > Lethocerus > Lethocerus indicus. The sequence continues at coordinate 17,988,511 of JACDQD010000008.1, forward strand.
ATTAATATTTCAGACTGCATACTTATGCCAGCATAACTTTCCAAGTTTTTATTCCCCTTCGCTTCAACTTAATCTTGGTCTTTTGAGCTATATATTTTGACTAAAACGAAACTAAGGGACTTGTAAGCACTGTGCGTCAAATGTTCAATCGACAACGAAGTTACCGTGAATTTAATTACTGTCTGCTAATTGAATACGTACACGAATGATATCAATTTCAACCTGAAATCGTTCTCTGAAGAGGTTTCCCATCTCACCATTTAAGGTAATCATTTGTTCATTGTCCTTCATCCCGACGACTGTAATGTACTGGGCTTGCGCAAATGCTAGTGAAATATCTGGCCGTGTGTTATATCTCCAAAGGGTAATTAACTATCTAATACATGGTTAAATTGCACTGAAACTGATTGCGCAAAGGTAGGACGTAGATAATAGACAACTTAAATAGCTATTATTTAATTAGTTTATAACGTCACTCGTCCTGGAAAATAATACCTGGAATAACTGCTTTTTTTTCATTTTCAATTTAGACCAGTATTATTAGAGACCTGACGGGGTGCAATTGCACTTGTTAAAACTCGCCGACGCCTTTGATGAGTTGGACGAATTGAAACCACTATGCGGTCTGTTCCCAACAAACAACAAACTGGTTGTTTGATATGTTGTTTCACTAATTAAGTTCGTGCCACTGACTCCGAACAAAATGTTCGTGGACAATACCTTGATAGTAGACTGAAGGGTAAAATTTAGTTTAACAATTCTCCAATTGGGGTTATGACTGCATTTTAGAATATTTTCAATGTTAAATCCATTGGGGGGGGGGTTTAAATATTCAAATTGGACTTAAAAGGGGCGGTTGCGTGCAACAACGTTTTCTCTTAGTTGCTGTTAATGTTGTTATCGCCTCACTAATGCACTTCGGCCAATAAATATTGAAATAAGCTAATAACTAAGTGGGACAATTTGTTGTTTATTACGGGTCGCGTGTTATTTTAAATTCTGAAAGTGACTTAGGGGCAGTTTGGCTTAATTTGTCATCCGTTCTGCACTCTCAATTCGCCTCCGCCTCGGACTGATATCTGAATTTTGCTAACTTCAGTGTCGTTCGCAAAATATGATTCTTACAGCAGAATTTCTTTTTTCTTAGAATTTTTTCTCACATATGAATCTCATACAACGCGGCTTATTTATAATTTCTCATACATACGTGTATTTCAGAGTATTTGTGATTGACATCTATGAGTGAATTCAAACCGTCCAGAATTCTATTTAGATCCTTTATGTGTAGTTGAATAATTTTTTTTTTTTTATTAGAGACAATGACAGAGACTCGAAACCTATTGACGGGGAGATTATGCTTCTGTCCGCATGTTTGAAATGGAATCGAAATATGCAGTAATTATTAGTATAATTAAAATAAAAATGGGAGGTATGGCAAATCGTACTTGTGTTCCTAAATTAAATTTAGACGTTTACACAATTCGAGACGGAATCATCTCGGCCAACTCGAAACCCTTCGAGCCAATTACAGCCGACAATATCGTGTTTTGTGACAATTAGGGCGGGAAAAATTGAAATTAAAACCCCCGAGAACCGCCCCCCCACAAACAATACGATCTCCAGCATTGCGGGGCCGTATAATTAATGTTGACATTCTTCCGCCCCCGGCACCGCCCCCTCCCGCCTATCGGAAAGAAAAGGGTAGGAAAGGTGGGTACTAAACGGCCCTAGAGAGCGGGCAATTAAACCTCACGGAACGATTTCGAACGCGACAATAAACCCGGCCAATAAAATCCGCTTGTCGTTTTTCGAAACGCGTAAGGGCGGGGGGGGGGTGAAAAGTGCACTGGGAACTTTGCATGTCGGGACAATCAATAAACACGAAAGGGGGCTTGTTCCCGGCTGGGGGCGGGAGGAATTAAAACGAAGTCCCGAATACGCGCTCTTTCTAACCCCGAAAGGGCCTAATCGCCCCTCCCCCAACACAGACTCGTGACAGGAAAAAAAGCGAGCGGTTTAAAATATGTTAATGTTTTAACGGAATTCGGCGTATTTGACGTGCGCAGTAGGGCTGTGCTATGTAAGTTGTACATTTCTCGTTACGTGAGGTGGAAATGTTTTGACATGGAAGTATGAAAATTGTTCGAGAGTACAACTGAGCTTCGCGTAACAATGGTGCCTCACTAATTAACTTGCCAGTCTGGCAAAACTTCAAATCAACGAGTGGTACACTCTTACTACTCGTACTTTAGTTCGAAGTAGCATACTTTGTACTAATGAAATTGGACAAAAATTTGTCTAATTTGGTGCCTAAATAAATAATATGTAAATCCATTTATTAAAGTGTTTCTCCAACACTTACACTCGTTTTTCTCTTTACATATACCTTTTGCCAAGCATTTGGGATCAGGTACCACCCCCTTTACAAACAGACTTTCTCAACTCTTTGTAATTAAAGAAAAAGCCCCGAAAAAAATTACCAACCTTATATAACTTAAATTTACCTAAATTATACGCTTTACTCGTAAATATTTACAACGTTAACATAAGAACAGGTTAAACAGGGACCGGTGAGGCACTCGTTCTCATCCGGCTCCAGGTATAAATGGTTAAAAGGGAAGCGATTAAAGTTTAATTAAGTGCAGAGTGGGGCCGAGCTGTTAGTGTCTGGGGGCGGCAGTGGGGGCGGTTGCAGCCGCCACCGCTCTCCCCCTCTCCGGTTAACCGCCAGAAGCACAATTAGTTTAACTAACAGTTTCCCCGCCCCCGCCCCCGCCCGTTCCACCCACCAACGCACAGCGCTCGGGCCCGTTAACAGGGGCGGTTTTGGAGTGGGTACCAACCCTCACCTCTCCGCCAATTTCCTGAGAGAAGATCCCACCCTCAGGCAATTCCTCCCCATATCATATATAAATATGGACTACGCGTTGAGCCTTCCACGCCCTAATACCCTTGATTTCCGTACCGGCACGATAACAAAATACGTGAATTAAATTTAAAATTAGTACGTTTGAATAGTGCTTACAATACCACAAAGATCCATTTTCGCAATATCTCATAACATAATTTATGTTCTCAGTAATAATAAAAGTTTATGCAATAAATTTAAGGTACTTTTTCCCGGTACGGTATATCATCATTTGGGCGATTTAGTCTCAACTCTCGGTGACCTCCAGTTGTGGTATTTATGAAAATTTACTAAGCGCAAGTATTTCTATAAAAATGATACTGTCGGTGGAATGAAGCCAAAAGAAACCAGTGAATGTAACTGATTAGTAAATGTTTTGAATGCATAAATAATGTACAAGCGAAGAATTTTTCCGATGACTTACAAATGAATTGTTTAGGTTTTTTTGTTGAACGCTAATAAGAATTAAAATTATACACAGATCTGTTCGAGCGGCAGATGGGCCACCTGCGACTGTTAAACCGGGACACCGGAAACTGAGGGATAAAGGGAATTATTAATTCGGCCGTTGGAAATTATTAAAATTCATGAATAATGGTAATCTAATCGGAGGCGTCCGATTCCCGAAGTGTTCCGTGTACCGACATTGATTAACGTTGGGCGAGTTGTGACACCGTGTTTATTTCGAGGGCACCCTGCGGCTACCGCTACGGGACAGTGTGTTATTATGACTGCTAATAAATAAAAATAAAAAAAAAATAGGAAGGGTGGAAAATACGACTTTATCTTCTTCCCAGTGGCGGCGCGAGCCAGGTGTTTAACAAGCCTGTGGATGGTGGGGCTCCAAACCATGGTTTTTTTATTATTCGGTCGGAGATTTAAACTAGCGGATTGCGCGGGCCTTTGTTGTGTCGCCGGCGGGGCCACCTGTTAGGGAGTCCCTTCATCCATATTCATCGCGCAGGCGGAAAAAGCAAAAATTAAAAGCGGGCCCCCCCTACATCGGCCCGAGCCGGTTGAAACAATGCGGCGACATTCCCTGAATGTCCAACCCGCCCGGAATTCAAACAATATTTGTACCGATGTTTCGGGAATGGAAAAAAATTTCACGAAAATAACACGAAGGAAAGGTCCGCAAGGAATTGCCCCCACTGTTTAATAAGCACGCGATATTGACAATTTTCTTTTCACCCTCAAACTCCGTTTTTTAAATATTTACTTTAGTCCCATCTACAAATACATTTATTCTATTCCAATAACTCTTCTGTCTGCAGCAAAAAATACCTGTGTAGGCTCCAAATTTTATTTAGCTTAATTATAAGGAATGCGGGCGACTAAACTGTAAATAGATTGTATTGAAACCGGCAGAAGGCGTCGCGAATATAACTCGCGTGCGACGCGAAATATTACCAGGCATGAATAATGTAATTGTCTTATTGTTACTCTAAGGTCCTGTAATTAAACGTTTCAACAAGCTTCAAATTGAAAGGCTTTAATTGAGGCCGTTAATCGATACAATCTTCTGGGAATTAGTCGTTTGTTAAATGTGACCGCGATGTGACCACCGGCGGTGTTCAATTAACACGAAAATTACTATGCGGAAACAAATTAATTAGGAATATAATATTCCGTGAGCTCATACAATAAATTATTCCCGGGCAAATACTTTATTGCTTAGTCTGCACAATTAAATGTACGGTATAATTTGACTTGGAGTGGAAGCGATCTTCTCAGTGGTAATTGGCTTTATTGATTGAGCAGGTGCATTAAAGTAGATAATTTATTATAGGGAATAGCGGATGCCGCGAAAATTACCCGAGAATACTAACGGGTTGTCAAAAATCGCAAACTATCGCCAAACAAAATCTAAATGAATTCTGAATCACTTGTTGGTCACAAAACTCGACTTGAGCAGAGACATCACACAGTGTGGAAATTGTATAAACACCGCTATAAGTGTTTGAAGCTCTATCTCCTGGGACGGATTCAAAGTGTATTACCTTGAACGGGGCGGGAGAATAGACGCTCATATGTGGCTTCGGTATCGACAAAATACCCCCAGATAGGAGTCGTATAAGGATAAGGAGGCGGTAACGACTGGATGATTCCCTAGGGTGTGGCGGCTGGCACAACGACTGTTCAAAAGTCTAGCTGTCTATAAAATGAAAAAATGTGAAGTATATATACAATATATAGTTTATTTCCCGTACTTTGAATTGACTGAAATATTTAGACACGAAACGAACCCAAGTGTCGTCGTACAAAAGCCAATACAATAGGAAATAACTTATTTCCAGAACTGTGCAGAAAGAAATACCGATTATTCGAAGCAAGAGACGGGTTTTTGCGATAACGGTAAAAACACTCGGAGATAGAACCGCTGTAATTCCCTCAAATTATAACAGAAGTCTGGCAGATAACCACTTAACAATTATTAAAATCGGGGTGTCAGTCGGTGTTAATCAGGGGGAAGGGGAAACACCGCTAGCTGATGGCTATCTCTGCGGTAAATAAACGACTCAAATTCAACGGATGTATTTAATTTATTTAATTATCGCTCAATGAGAGTTGGCTATTAGGGCCCGACGTTGTAATTAAACCGGAGGTGGGTCGGCTTGTATTACCTGAGCTCCCGCCAGTCGCCTCAGGATAAGACCTGTTCCGGCCCCTTGCACCCGCCGCTACAAAGTTGGCGCATTTAAACTCAATTTAACAACAGACCGGGCCTCCCTTTTTCCTTCCTTTCTTAATAAAAATACCCGGATGAAAATTACGGGCTACTTCTAGCTCTTCAATCAGAATTCCCTTTGCCGTCCATCGTCGAGAGATTTATTTGAATCGATGAAAATCCGGATCGAGAGGTGATTTCAGTGATTGGTTTCCCTTTGTGAACTGGAAAACCATGTTTGGAAATTTCATTACTAGAGAAACTCCGCTATCACGCTTTGTGAAAACAACAAAATAATTAAAGTAGTCACTTCTCTCTGTATTAGAGTGCGCGTTCACTCTGCTTATTGGTACTAATATAGACCGGTTTCTCTGGAGAGTAGGGCGATAATTTGGAGTGGGATTATTCACCGGGAGGGACGATGGTCGGTGGGTGCGGGAATCCGGATCCGTCCTTCCCCCCTTTTTATGATTCAAGGAGGAAATTTCTGAGTGGAGGTTGTTGGAGGGAGAGCTGTGAGGGGAATATCCATCCAGTGGAGGGGGCCGGGGCTGCCTGAAACCGAGCTAATACCATTTATCACAAGTTTGAATACGAGCTGACACTGAATAGGGGGTGGGAGGGGGGGAGGTGGCGAGTTGGGGGTGAGAGAGATAGAGTGAGAGGATGCGGAGAGGGGGAGTGTGAGAGGGAGGGTGAGGGGCCTGCCACTGGCAATGAGTGGAGGAGCCCGGCGTCCCTCCCCGGGGCGGGGGTGGAAAGGGGTTGTTTGTGTTGAGCCGGGGCCGCCCCATATTCAAACTCGTGTTGTGCTGACGTTGGCGGCCACCGGCACACGGTTTACGGGCTTAGGGGCGGCTACTCACCAAACCCCCAACCCCAACCCCTTATTCAATAAGACCGCGTCACCGCTTACTAAAAACGATATTATTAGAATCTCTCCCTCTCTCTCTCTAGTTTCTACTCTGAGAGTAATAATAGTCCATCAAGAAAAGATAAGCTGTTCAAATTATTTCAGAGTACCAACATTTCGAAACTAGATTTCGTTGGAAATTCTGAAACTTTTGTAACAACGTTGTAACTTGGAAACAGAAGTTACAACTCAACGAAATCTAGTTTCGAAATATTGGTACTTTTAAATAATTTTAATAGCTTATCATTTGCCGTTATTCGCAAAAAAAGTTAGGTAGGCCCAGGAAAAATAATGGGGGACCCTAATCACTTCCCTTCTGTTTAAAATCACAATCGGAGGAGGAGAAATAAAACAGTGAGCCTTGTCGCGTCTTGTGCTTTTTTAAAAACCGCATCCTCTTCCTCCTTTACTTTATATATATATATATATATATATATATATATATATATACAGGGTGAAAGAGCGACACACATTGGGAGTCTGATGGTTGTCGGGGGATTATTTACTTTGGAAAACCTAACATTTGAGAGACGGAGGGTGAAGGGAAAGGGAGCGAAAGGCAGAGACGAGAATTGAAAGGGTTGAACCAGCAAGAGAGAGCGAGAGGGAAATACAGAGGGTTGGGCGGGAGGGGGGGTGGTATGAGGGATGAAGGGTGGTTATCTCTGGAGTCTACTATTTGTTAAACAAACACGGGGCCCGGCAAGGTGGAGGAGGGTGGTTGAGTGGGAGGAGGGGGGTGCCGGGTTGCCAAGATTCAACACACAAGTTTCATAGTGTACATATTACATACAAAGACTGGAGACGGAGCGGAATTGGCTTACATCAGAGCCTGAGGAACAAAGAGGCTCGTGTACGTCAGTCTGTTATCTCAGACTCGGCTTACATTGAATATGAGCAGCTACCCCTTGTTTCGTGTTACCACCCCCTTCGTGTAAGCCCCCGGATATTTTAGTTCGCTATTAACCGCCGCACTATAAATAAAACGCTTCAAATACAATATAACCTGTACCGTAAACGAAACTTAAGCTTTCCTTCGGTTTGTTTAATTAGTAATGTATTTAGTTAAAAACTTCCTTGAATGCATTCAATATTATTCATACCGAGTGGTTAAGTTCAGTCAATTGTTGCAGATTAAATCTTATAGAGTTAAATTCGTATTGTTGTAGTTATTTTTAATCAATTTCTCTGATAGAAATTTACTGGAATACTATTAATTACAATAATAATAATTGTTATTATTATCAACTAATCCGTTAAGAAATTAGTCAGGAAATGCTCAATTCCGACGTTTGGATTTGCAACATGAATTATTTCCTGTTTGTTGACTAAATAAAGTAAATTAAACCCCGTTTGAATGTACCGATTCCATACTGATTATTCACGACAGAAAACAGGCAGGTAAACAAAATTTACTATAATGTTCTATTGCAATACTCAATCCAATGTTCAGTACTAATTAATTACTGGACATATTCACGCTGCAGTTATTATTAATCGTCCAACATATGCTTATTTAAAATTCTAAAAAATGCTATTTTCGGAATGAAAATGCATTGTTCCTGAATTTAAAATGAAAGCGCCAATTATTTCCAGTAATTAAATTCAATAACGCGATCACCACTGAAGGGGAACTGAAACACAGGACCAGTTGTGAAGTCGGGTCCAGTTCGGCCCCGGAAAGGGAGAGCTAACTAATTTATAATTAGTCGACGACTAGTACAATTATTCGGGGGTTATGGAGGGAGTGGGAGGACTTAATATCCCATTTACGGTTTATCGACCCACCCGGGGGTCCGCCGCCGCCACTTCGTTTAATGTGAGTTAACCGACAACAAGGACTGGTGGGGGCGGGGGGGTCGGATATTCGGATTATTTGTGATTCAATTTCAACGGATCGCTGTCGGACAGATCCGTGATAATGGTAGAGGTTTCGGGAGAGTGGCGGGTGGGAGAAACAGTGACCGGGGACATGGCTGGTGGCTGAAAGAGAGGCGATAGGGAAGGTAACAATCGATGCAGCGATTGGGATTGGGACGGGAGGGAGGTGTTCCGCAACAATTACACCCCCGGGGGGCGGCACAGTCCCCCGTCCTGCCGTCCCCTAATTAAATGTCGGCCACGTTTGAAAACCGAGAGTGTTTCAGTGAAGGCGGTACAAAACAAAGTTTGGACACCGGCAGGGGCAGAGAAAAAACCTGGCTATTTCGTTTTTTTTTTAATAATTTGACTCAAAGTCCATACAAAACCCATTTCAATGCGAGCCCTGAAAATGTCATACCCTGTCAGAATAACTTGGTCATTATATGAGACGCAATAATAATTTAAAATGAGGTGGTCAAATTCCACCTCAAACTTCTTCCGCCTCAAAATTCCTTGCAGGAGGATGCCAGAAATAAACTTATCCCCGGGTAAAACCAACGGTAGAAAATACTGTACTTGTTATTTTGTTATTTGGACTTATCCAAATTAATATCTTAATATTAATTCATGGATGACATGGTGTAGAACATTGTAACATTCTACAAGGATATTATAGTTTCCGAAAAAAGGAGTAATTGAAGGGGAATTACGAAGTCACCGGCGATTGGGGACGGGCATACCCGGGCTCGAATCAATGTTGGTGGACCAACTTCGCTTTCATTTGAATGTTATATTGTCCCTTATGGAACATGGATCAGAGTAATAATTTCGTGATCAATTAAGGCTGTGGAGAATTAACGTTCGTCATTTGGACGAAAATATGATAGATTGTGGTTCATAGTAGAAAAATAGAACTCTGTCAAATTAGAATATTGGCGCCGTTAAAATAATGGTCACCTCTAGACCGATCCGCGTAATTTATATTTACGGGGCTATTATTTTTCTCTTCAACTCCGGAAAAAAGTATATTCAATGTCGTTTTTCATTAGGCTGAACAATGATGGAGCATCACAAAGCGTAACAATTAAGGAAGGAATGTTCGGTACATTAAGCGTCGTGAATGATGTCCGTCGAGATTCAAGCCCATTAGTCAAAAGCCCATGGGCCTCCCTGTCAAGCCAGTAGTGCACGCACACGGGAGCGGCCTCGAAATTTATATTACAGCTTAGGGTCATTAAAATGCCTGCGAGGCAATTAAACGGGGTAATCAATTCGAGAGGAAATTACCTCCTTTAGGCAGGAGGCAACATGTCCGGGTTTGAACCGGCGGCATATCGGACTCCAGCACAGGGGCACAGTTTATATCCCGGAAAGGTTCACCGTTATAAGAGTATCATTTTTAATCGTATAGCCCAGCCAGCAGCCGTTTCGTCCGGACACCGGGTATAAGCGGATAAGCCATACATCTAAGGATATAATATATCACCATCGGAGGGGTACTGCTTCGGATGAGGGGGGGTAGTAATAAGTATAAACCTTTAGCCGTTATTAATATCTGGAGCTTATTTCGGGGGCCCAATAATCCGCGGGGGGTATACACAGGAGCGTGCACAGTGTGCAGACGAGCACCGGGGTATATACATATGAACACGGGGAGGGGTAGGAGGATGAGGGAGATGGGGAGAATGAGAAGGGAGGAGAGAGAGAGAGAGGGTGGGAGACAGGAGTGGTGGCGGGAGGAAGGATTGATAGGGGTAGCGGAACAGGGACCCTAAGCCGGCAATTAAAATGCAAGACCCGCTCCCATACAAATCCACCGAGGCGGGATTACACCTACAGCCCGGCATCCCTCGCACCCGCACCCCTACCGCCGCCTCCCCGACCCCCACTTTATTTCCATAATAGAAAAACGTGCGGTCCGCTGCTTCTTTTATTAGAATAATTCACGGGTGGGGGAGCCCGGGGGGATTTAGTTTCATCCCCTCTCATGAATAATACTTAATCCCGGGGGAGCGGGGGATGGAGAAGCTACTTTGGCAGGTGAATCGTCCGCCAATTTGCCTGCAGATTTCTGGGAGTGGCCACCTTCACCTCAGGATCCGTACACTCCTATATACTCCCATTATATACCCGATCATCCCCATTTTTTTCTGTCGTACATGTAAAAGGGATAGCCGTTGCATGTATCGTATTGATTCTTCTGACTGTAAGATTTGTGGAATGAATTACAATCTCCCGCTCAATAAATATCACGTAAATATTCACTCCCAAAATAGCTTCCCATTTGTTGTATACTACTTTGGGTTAAAGCATTAACTACAATGGTTTAGGACTCATAGAAATTATTTTAAATTAATCTAATTTACCCATGGAATTTCCGATTAAACTTCTTAATTTTTCCGGAGTCTTTTAAAATGGAGTTTTTTTAGAGAGGATTTTCTCGGTTCTCTAAAATACATTAACGCTAATTATAAATTATTTATATTAAACAAGAACGAAGCCTCCGGTTCGTGTTTAAGCATAAATTGAGAAAGAGAGAGGGGGATTGCCGTAATCTGAAAAATACATCTCTCATCTACATTCAACACTCCTCAACGGTCGGAGGAGAGAGGAGAGTCCTCGACCGGATGTATACTTCATAAGATGTAGAGCGACTGTAGGACACCTTTCGGAGGCCCACTCGAGTGGGTAGAAGGGGATCCGATCCGGGGGGTGATAAGGGGGGTACGGCGGGGGACGAGGCGCCCGATAAGGGTTAAATTCAGAGCCGACAAGTAAAGCCCGCCCCCCGGGGGAGAGCTCAGCCCTGAAAAATGGTTAAGGGCGGTTTTTAAATAAAAAAAAAAGAGGACCGAGGGTGGGAAGGGTCGATACGCCCGAGAGAGACGGGAAAAAGGGAGAGATGGTGGAGAGAAGAGAGGTGGAGTAATTCGTGACGAGGGGAGAGGGGTAGTTTTAGGGAGCGAAGGGGGTGGGGGCGAATCAGGACAGGTTCACTGGCGAGTAATTGAACTGTGACATATCTAGTTTTCTGTACGGCCAGTGGACCGTCTCCCACCCCCCCTCTCAAATTCCCCTCTCACTCTTCCCTCTCTCTTTCTCTCTCTCTCTCTCTCTCTCTCTCTCTCTCTCTCACGCTTCTCTCTCTTTCCGCCCCGCAAATGGAAAACCCTGGCAACCGACCCCACCCACCCCTCTCCGTGCCGACGATCTCTTTTTTTTCACGGTGGCTGGTGTGCGGGGACGGGGGTTGTTATATAGCCCGGCTCTGCCCGGAAAAAACCACCCCCTCCCCGAACCCCGCAAAAAGGGAGAGATAAAAGCAGAAGGGGGCGAGAGAGGGAAAAAAAAGTGTGTTGGGCCACCGACGCCACCCCCCTCCCCCACCTTCCGGACAGACGGACATGTTTTATAAACCCTTCGCCACTCTCGCTGAACCCGCTGAAATTCGCGGGTGGGGGCCCCGTGAAATGGCCCTCCCCCCTCCGGGATTTTTTCTACTTTTTTTATATTTATCAATTAAAACTGGGCGCGGCAGCCCTCTCTCTCTCTCTCTCTCTCTCTCTCTCTGTCTCCGAGGTCATGATAATAAAAATGCTCGCTGTATTTACGGTTGTCAGTGTCAGACCACCGCCGGTTTTTATCCATTCCGGGAGCCAGAAGCGTCCAGCTCGCTCGATAGTACTCAACCGAGTTTGGAAATATGTCATCCACGTTTTGTAAATCGTACATAGCTATTTCGCTAATATCCATCATTAAGCCACTCTTACAAACAAAATTAATCATTTAATTCGAGTGTCAATTTCGAGGATGCCGCAGAATTAGTATTTTTTAGTACGGCCCCACAATATATACATGACGCACCTTCCTTTCAATAAAGAAAGGTATGTACAGTTTTCTGTAATAAAGTCGGGTTGGAAATTCTCCTTCCAATAGCTCCATCCTTGAGTCGGAATTAATATACTGGTTCAACAATATGGAGTACCGAATGGAGTGCTAGCAGTTTAAATGGAGAGGGAAAATGCGGAGGAAAAAAACGGAAAAAAGTTGTCAGTTGGAGAACCTATCGAATGGGAGTCGGAACTCGGTGAGTGAGAGGGCGGGGAAGGGGTGTGAATTAAAGTAAGAAGCGGGAGAAAGAGGGAGGGATGGTAAGTGAGAGGGGCTGAGGTGGTATGTGTGCGCGCGCGCGCCCCCCTCTGATTTTGTGTGCGTGTGCGCGTGTGAAGGAGGGGAGATGTGTACAGAAGGAGAAGGGTGGGGTGACTGCGGGGCTCAAGTGCTACATTCACACCCCACTTACTAAACAGTTCAGCAAACAATTACCCACCCCCAATCCCTCCTTCTGGCCCAGCCACCGCCCCCTGCCCTTTACCTAATTAAGCCCTCCAACAAAATTTAAAGCTCTCTCTCTCTCTCTCTCTCTCTCTCTCTCTCTCTCTCTCTCTCTCTCTCTCTCTCTCTCTCTCTCTCTCTCCCCCCGCTCTCTCTCTCTCACTTAAAATCTTGGCGTGTTTTCGCCTTCCGACCTTTGAATTTCTGTCCCCGACCGCCGGCAGAATTCAGAGACAAAATTAAACCGGCTACCGGTTAATTTAATAATTTCAAATTAATTCTTTCACCCCGAGGTTTCGTTTGCGGTTTTCTTTCTCGCAATCATGCGCATAGCAGTTTTCCCTTCAACGGGGGATGAATTTTACGTATGAGGCGCACCGAATCAAACTCAATCGTGAGATCAGGAAACGCGCCAGCTTTACAATAACGTAGATTCGGCCTCCTACAAACACTTTAGAATAAAATTTTCCTCGACTTTAAGGAATTGTATTTAATTCGACAAAAAAAAACGGCATCATTAAATTCGGAACTGAGGACCTAATTCGGTATTGGGGCCGATATGAAATAAAGTCCGACTTTTGAATATTCGGATCGGCTTCATTATATCAATCTCCTGTTTGAGATACTCGACGAGGTCGTGTAAGCGGGCCGTTCGTGCAAGCGAGGACCCAGCGGAGGTCCAATAATAAGAGGACTGCTCACTCTCGGTCGGAACAGCTCTGCTCCTCTCACGCTTCCGCCGATAACAAAAAAGGGGAACAGAACTCTTTTGTCCCGGCCGGCGTATCTCGACCGCTTCTATTTGTTGGGCCCTGCGGAGGCGGTACGTGTAAACAGGTCTTGTTCTTCTTACCCTTCCCCCGGACGGCTGTCTGTGTGCTCGAACGCACGCTATCTGGCGTGACCGGCACCAGTCCACTGACGACCCCGGCATTGCTTTCAGACGGCGATTAATTAGCTAATTTCTTCGCTTCTCGCTACCCCCCTTTACTGCCACCGAATTTATGGGGGTCTTGACCCTCCATATAATCGACCCTTCATTTTCCACGCTACGGAGCTCCCGCCCCCCCCTCACCCCCACACGATAAGGTAATTGCCGATATTTTTCACCCCTGTTGTTTCACGGGGAGTGCCGGATAAAATTTTTCACGATTACAAGCCCAGTTAAATATTTAAGTCTAATACGACTCCACATTATACAATTATTCAATTTTGTGTGAGAATTATTAATTAAACGGGGGTAAGTTGAAAAATATAAAACAATAGGCATATAACACATATCTATACAATTAAACATCTCCTGTTTGTATCCCACGTTGTAATCGTCGATTAGTCATTTTGTGACTGCTAATTCTAATTGAAGGAAAATTCGTTCCCAGACTCGGATAGCTGTGGCCTCAAACAATCGCTTCCCATCCAAATATAACCTGGGCCAGATGGACGAATTAAAATTATAATTTGTGCCGATTAATCGAGAAAACGCAGAGTAGAAGCCAGATTTTATCGTTTTCGGAGGGTTGTGACGCCCGAACCGTCAAGTTGTTTCATTAACACATCCGGACATTATTCTCAGGCACGCGCGGGGCCGCTTTCTCATGTCTTCGGGGCATAAAGGGGAAGAGGAAATGGGGCGAATTAATTTCACCAGGAAAAGCCTGTATATGCTGAAGTGTGCCAACTTGTGGACTGAGCCAAATTTCTTATTATGTCTGTTTATCCTGTCCCGAATGTCGTGGGCCTTAATTGTTCTTACTTATATCGTAATCCGCCGCCCCGCCGCCGACGAGTACTTTGTCTACAGAACAATCCAAGTCCGCCTCCTTTGACTCTCCACTTCCTGTAGCTACACCCGGGCCTTTTGTATGCCGCTTCCGTCGCCCCCACCATCCCGTCACCACTCTCAGCCCAGCCATTTCATTATCCATCCTCCCCCTCGATGTTGTCCCCCCCAACTGCCTCTCTGAAACCGGTAATTGAAATAATTCGAGAACTTTCGCTTCACGGCGGAAACCAAGTATCTGCGGCCATTTTGAATATGCTTTCCTTTTGCCCCACGGCTTGTCATCCTTAAATTTCCGCTAGGCGTAATCAAATTATTTATGCTACGTACTCTGTGAATACCTGTTTTGTGGTTTGCGAGGGGTTGGAATATTGTAGATGTTGTGTGTTTCTGTCTCCTATCGCTCGGTCGGTATTTTGCTAGACCGGTTTCGGGTGCTCGCCGTCTTCAGTAGCGGTGTTAGTCACTTTGGCACTTTTCTGTCACACCGGATGTTTTCTGGGCATCCTCACTGCACTGTCACTGACACATGTACTGTGGTGGTTGTCTTTTTGTCGTGTGTGTATTGTGGTTTTGGGGGATGTTGTTTGTCTTATTTGGGTTGTGAGGGATTTTGTTAATCGGCTTAAGTCTTTGTCGGATTGTTGGTCAAATATGATCACACAAATGTTCACAAATATTAGGTTCTGACTTCCAAATATATGATAGGAAACCTATCTGGTATTGTGTATTTACGATCATAAAAGATTTCCTTTTGATCTAAAATTTATTGAAAAAAGTTAATTTTTATTAATCCAGTTAATCGGTGTAATCCAGTTTCCGCACCACACTCAGGGGCGCTAGTTAATATATATCTCTAATTTTTATTTAATGAGAATAAAAAATAAAAAGGTAAGTTATAAAAAAATGTGCTTAACTGTGAAATTTACTTAACTAAAGTTCATTGGGTGCATATGCAAATATTTTACATCTGTATAATATATTAATGAAATGATGAATTGAATGAAGTGTAAAATTATTTCAAAAGCATTAGCATACTTTCCACATAAATGAGCTAATCTAGATTTACAGAATCCGTAAAACAAATTACTAATGCGTGATATTAAAACGGTAAGCACACCTGAACAAATAACGTGTTAATTAGCTCTCTAAGCGAGTGGCGAATGCAACGAAATTCAAAAATATCCCGATTAAGAAACTTCCGAAATTTTAGGGTCGGGTGAAATTTAATCACTGAAAAGCGGACGAGGCTAAAAAAAAGCCGC
Organism: Lethocerus indicus; assembly: GCA_019843655.1. Taxonomy (NCBI): domain Eukaryota; kingdom Metazoa; phylum Arthropoda; class Insecta; order Hemiptera; family Belostomatidae; genus Lethocerus; species Lethocerus indicus. The sequence goes on from JACDQD010000008.1 coordinate 18,004,243, forward strand.
GAGTTTGTGGAACCTTGTACAGGTGGAGATAACCCTGTTAAGCCCGGGGATATAACTGGGTTTGGTGCTGGGGCACAACCGAGAGGACGCCGCTGTAAAGTTTTTAAGCCGAGACCGCTTTCAGCCCCCAAACTCCCGGCTGCCGCCCCCGCACGCAGAATTTCCGCCCCCCTATTTTTGCGGCCCTTATTCCAGATCGGTGGCGGCGACAGAGCCGACTCCGGGGAACAATAACACCAGTTCCGTTCGAACGCTTTACTCCATTCTGGCTGATCTTCAATTTGTAGGGACGTCACTAACGGTTAAAAACGATTGAAAATAACTCTATAGTGCTCTCAATGTTATGCTAATCATTACTATGCATAAATTATATACATCAATCTCACTAAACTGTGGTCACTGTGGCGGATTTCCTTCAAACTGTTACGTTTTGACAGCCGAAAAACGCACATAAAAAGATTTGACGTGGCCCGAAGTTGGATACTACAGCAATATATAAATTCACCTTTGTAATTTTACTCTATTACAATATCAATATCCGTTATATCTAATCATTTAATTCGTGGGCCGTTCAAAATACAGAGGGGTCCAAAAAAATGTATCCACTGTTTAAAAGTCCATAACTTGCAAACTAATTGACGGAGTTGTCTCATTTTTGGTAGTGTTATAGTTTGTAGTTCCGACAATCGGCATACAAGCGTTGTATTGCCTTGTTATGTTTTGTCAGATGACAGTCGCCAGATAGTCCGAAAGTACGAAAACATGAATGAGGTTCAACGGCAATGGCGAAATGAGTATCAAACGTTGCAGTCCGTAGTTCGTGCTGCAGTTCGGCGGCATCGTTTCTGTGTGGATGTTAATGGTGACCATTTCGAACACCTACTGTGATATTTTTAAGTTGGACTTAAGCTATCACTTTCACCAAAAATGAGACAACACCGTCAGTGGATACATTTTTTTGGAGCCCTCTGTATATATTGAGGGAATCGAATTTTGAAAAATGTACAGATGTTTTAAAGGCCCAGTCCCGTTGTATTGAGAACTGGGGAGTGTGTGTCAGTGTTGCACCGCGGAAATTAAAACAGATCGGTGGGGACCGGATTTAGCGGGGGGCTGAAAGCCGCGGACTAAATAATTTGAAAATAACAGAGGACGAGGCGGGGGCTAGAGGTCGGTCGGTTCGCGATAAGGGGCGCTTCGGTGTTAGGGTTGGGGGTTGGATGCGGGGCGGTCGAGTGGAGTGGGTTATTAGAGGATCGCGGTGGGCGTGGGGCGGCGGGGCAGATTTGCCAGTTAACACTGTACAAGTAGGGGGAGGGACGGGGTAAATCGGCCTCATTACGTGGGGTGGCGCGGCTCCGAGGGGCTAACCAAACATAATGCCGGGCGCCCCCCCCAACCCCCACAATAACAGCGCCGCTCCCCCTAACTCCACCCCTCCACTGTCGCCACACGCACCCGACCAATTTCCCATTATTAGCCCGGCCGGGACAAGCGCCCGGGGCCCGCTCTAGTGTTATTGCCGAGTGGAGTGTTACACATTGGGTGGGGGCGGGGGCGCCTCCCCCCACCGACGACAACCCACCCCCATTCAACCCCCAGGTTTATTTTCGCCAATATATCCGACGCGGCAGGGCCCTCACAAAAGAATAAATGAGCCCACTAAATCCTCTAGCCCACCAGCCCGACACAATACTTCGTTATCGACTGTACGTCCTTTAATAATTTTGTACCGCCGGTCCATTATTCCGGGCGAGCCCGATACACGTCGCCTCTTATTTGTCCGATTTTCTGTTTGGCGATACCGGTTTTCCGATCGACATTCGTGCCGTATTTAAACCGATTTCAATTATCCGGGTTTATGGCTTTCATTAGTCAAATGTTCATATTTGAACACGCTAATAAAGTTCTCTAAAAATTAATTTAATAGAAAAAAGACAATTTCGAAAATGCGATTTCCAGTAGCGCTGGAGTGTCCACAAAGCTGGTTTAACTATTCTAATTATAATAATTAAGCCTTCTTATTTAATTATTATAATTATCCGTTCGAATTCTTTTCCTTCGGTACTATCGGGACACGCCCCCATTGTATTACGTTTCTGGATGTAAAGTAAACACAGCTTTGATTTAACATGTCGGTCATGTTTGGTTGCTCCGCTTTGAATTTAACCACGACCGAAAACTGCAATGAACTTTACAGACCCGATTTTCGTCGTAAAAATACATTGCCCGAACAAACCGACCTTTTTACTCCGTTCTGTCAACTCGGAATATCGTCTCGTTCAAGCGGCACGGAGCAAACGTATTCTTTTTCGAAGAACGAAAACAGAGAGCCCCGGTATTAATTACAAACTGGGCCCGTCGCCGAAAAGCCGGTCTTTGGGGAGTTGAGCATTACTCTTCAAAATTACACTTGCTTCGGGCGGGGCGAAAAAGTGTTGCGGGGGGGACGGAGGGTGGAGGTAGGAGGACTTCGGAAAGGAAAATGAAAAGTATTAATAGGCTCGGATGGTAAATATTTACCCTCTTTCGGCGGAATTATATTTTGCGGCGGCCGCGCAAGGGGCGGGGTGGCGGAGGAGGGGATGCGGATAATAAAGGAGGAGCGGAAGTAATTTTGGTTTCTTGGGCTACGGAAAAAAAGCGAAAAAAAACCTCTTTTGTCGGCGGTTTCCCGCCGCGTCGTAAATCGGCTCCTTCCCTCAACATCACCCCCCCAAGGGGGTTTTCAAAACGTCGTGACGCCGCATACATTTACGGCCGCTTGCCCGGGCTCCGCCCCACTCGACGGTTTTATGTTCCACCGCCAACCAGATACAAAATAAAAAGTTTATTTATCTTCTTACCCCTTTTAAAATAATAATCCTTGGAGGATGAATTTTTTTTCCACCCGGCGGGAAGAAAAGCGTTTCTGCGAAAAGTATAATATCATTTCGACGGGTATTGTAGAGTGCGGTATTATAAACATGAATAATTTATTTGGGATCCCTTCGTATTTAGCCAATATTTAACCCTGAAATGCGATGGAACAAATTCGCGATGTTACGTGATTATCCGAACAAACCGCTGTCTAACATCAAGTGACTAAAATAGAATAAGTAATTGGTGGCCGTTTAAAAAATGAATCAAAATAATTAATAATTTTATATACTAATCGACCTAGTCTATTGGGGCCATTAAAGGGTTATAATATGGGGGTTTGGAATATCATCTAGCATTCGATCGGTAAATTACTACACTTAGTTACCTACAGTATTACGGTATTTAAACTTGCCCAGCGTTCAAATTATCACAGAAACGTCTGTTTGATCACAAGTGATGATTTTCTTGTATTACATTGTGATGGTTTCGTAAGTTATTTTCGCGTTGTTTATGCCGCGGGATAATACTAACAGAAATCAATTACATTAAGGCCCGGACGAGGACCTCCCCAAAGAGCCCCCCATTCCCGAGCGTGCGGGAGTTTAGGGACCGGCGGCCCATTAAACGAACCGAGGAGAGCTCCCATTTTTCGGGTTCACAATGGGGTGGGGTGGGCCCACCATTAGTTGTATTAAAATTATAACGTAATACGGAGAAGAAAAAATATTGGGGTGCCAGAGAGCGAGCAGGGGAGAGAGAGCGTATTGTGAATGGGGGAGTGAGGGACGCTTTGTGTGTTGGGGGTGGATGCAGCTGTGTTTGATTACACAAACATCTATCTGTCTATTTCCTCGCCCTCCAGGCACAATAATCCCCGCCTGCGGCGTAATATAAAAAAGGAAATCTGGCAGGGGCGAGTGCGGACATTGTGCGCCTCCCCTAAACCCTCTTCGATCCTTCCCCAGACTAGATTACCAATATTTACAGTAGCGGTGGCGCCACCCCACCCCCACAATTTCCTTATCCCCGATGCAACAAATGGATATCCTATCACATCGTTTCAGATTGATTAAAATCGATATCACCAAACCCCTTTCCATAGAATTATTTAGGACAGTGCAGTATTATATTGTGTGCTTCATTTCCACGTCACTATATTGCTAACAAGATGCTACTGGCTGAGCAGTATCGGGGTTAGAACCAAATAGGCATGTGCAGAAAAAAAGGGAAACTATAAATCAGTAATTGTAGTGGAGTATTATAGGCTGCTCCAATGAGGAGATTCTTATTTATAAATTATCCAACGATCAACAGTTTAAGATCGCATACATTTTTGAAGTTACTACTTATGAAATACGGATGTTTTAAATATTGTAAATCTGGGATAAATGCAGAGATCAGAAAAACGTATTCTTCGGTTTAGTAGAGAATAACTGTGGCTATAGAAATTGGGTTGGGGGTGGAGACGGCTAAGCCGTTCTCAATCCGCAGCCTACATGATTACCGATATTTACTGTCGCCCCCCCCCGCCCAACCGGCAGCCGCGCTTCCATTCCCTGCGCTTTGTGCCCCGGTACAAATACCCTTAATTCCACTCCTAATGCGAAATAGAACCCCAATTTGAGTTTGAGTTATACTCGCGCTCCACGAGGCCCCTGATCCGGACCGTATTATCCGCTCGAAAGGAGCGATATGCGGCAAGTGCATAAAATCCGATTATCACTGTAAATAGATTTTCTATTTTCCATATATTTATATATCGGTGCAGGAGGAGTTACAATAAGGCGATATCGATATGAGAATCTTATTTAAATTTCTATTTCATAATTCCCTGTTTTACCATCATAGCCGGTTTTAGTGACTCTCAGGCAAGTAACCAGACATATTATATAACGTAAGTAGTGATGATTGAAGTGCTATGAAGTTAAAAAAGTAATACTAAACTCGATAATTCTATGTGAAGAATTACATAGGAAAAACCAAAATTTGTAACATATTATTTAGATAATTTTATTATCTGCGTCATTGAGATAAGTTTTTGGCTTTCTGAAATTCTTTAGCTAAACAAGAATTGTTATTTAAAGGTATGCGAATTATTACGCGCATTTCGCCAGTCTTTATTCTCATAAAGTTTGAACCGAACGAATAGTTCTAGCCCCGTAAATACAGAAACGTAGCCTGCCGCGTGGGGCGGCCAATATCTTCGGGCTCTTTATTAAAAATTCTTCATATTTAAAAAGAAAAAAAAAGAAAACCGAGAAGAAGAAGAAGAAGAAGAAGAAAAATCTCGTGGAGTTATGAAACTAAAATGGCCAGGGTGGATGATTAAAAAAGCGGGAGGGAACGTGGAAGTCATAAACCTGGGTGGGGCCCTCGAGGACGGTGCCTCTGAGGCTGATGGTGAAGCTCACAGGTGGCGGTATTTCACTAATCCACGGCCGCCCCCGCTTGATGGGGGTTCAGAATTTTTTAATCAACCTTACCACCGCGCGCATCTCCTTCCTATCTACCAACCCAGCCCCACCGCCCCTCCCCATCACAACAAACCCACGTACTAGCTCTCTCCCTCCCTTTCTCTCTCTCTCTCTCACTCTCTCCCTTTTTGTGGAGCCCGAGAACAGCTTTAATTTAGAGATTACTTCCCTGTGTGTTCTCTCCTGTTACGCTTTACACGGTTCCCTTTAAGCCGTACGCGAAAATATAAAGGTTTTCATTATGGTATATAAGTCCCGAGGTGGGGTGATGAAGGGGGGTGTAGTTTTGTGCCGCCATGTCGGCGTCTCGCCGGTTATTTGCGGTTATTGTGCGGGGTTTTCATTTTTTATATTCAATAAATATCCGCTACCGACCCGCGGTCGCGGCCACAGAAAATTCATTGTACCGCGATAACCCGTTTCCGCTGCTTAATCTTACGAATTTTCATTCTTAAAACGAAAACCTTTTTAATTCCATTTTCCGAAGTATTCCGAAAAAATGTTTAAAAATAGCGAGAAACAGGCTGAAGATGGCCGGAAGCTTCTGGAAACTACCGGGGACTGAAGATAGCAAGAGTTATCCTAACACAATAGTATTGTCGTGTTCGTCAATATCGTCCACTATGTAAATCATATTTACTTACAAGATTAGGACCACATTTATGAATGTTAGTTTTTAATAACCATACGAATATTTTTACTATTCATATATAAATATATGTACATATACATATATATATTGGAGAAAGGAACAGAGAGAATTGGAAGTGTACACGTGTGTAGGATGAAGAGGGCAAGTCGGAGATAGAACAGGAGGACGAGTGGAGAGAGTGTGGGTAGGGAAAGGTAGAATATTGAGGGACAACTGCGGCGGTGCGGTTGTTTGGGGGTTGAAGGTGTAATTTGGCAGGGAGGGGTCGGTAACTGCGGTAACCCGCCCCCTTCCTGCACCGGCAGCTATGAAATATGTACCTCCCCCCTTCCGTATCCAGCCTATATTACTCCTCTCGACTCGCCCCCGCCAACAACCCCCGCCGACCCCGCGAAGAGTAAAACGATCGCTTCTCCCCTCCCCTTCGCTCCCTCGAAAACACACCTGGGTTTCCGCGTCAGGGAACCTCAAAATTCAGCCGCACCCAACGCCCCCCCCCATGACCCCTGGGCATTGTTTCCTCTCGAAACCGATACCGGGAGAGGTCCCGTGTTTTTACAGACCCGTTGTGGAGGGGGACGCGTTGTGGGGGGTGCTGAGTGAAATCTGAATAAAATTGAGCCCCACCTGCCCATCCCCCCACCCACTCTTTTACTTTTATTGTAACGAGATCGGCAATGGGCTGCAGCCCGGACAATACCTGTTGATGGATACTTTCATCCTCCTCCCCCTCCGCAACCTAGTGCTTCTGTTTTATTAATCTTTGTATCTCCTCCAAAATATTTTTCATTCGGTTTGTTGAAAACCTATTATTATGAAATTATTCCGAATGAATGATTCGTTTTAATTTAATTATTAAATATTTACATTTAATTTACTCTCTTTTTCTAATTTTGTAATACTTGTAACGATTGCTGATATTTCCAGTGCCGAGATTAAAAAATATAAGGAATAATAAATAATTTGTAGTCGGAATGTAATACGGACCATAGGGCGTACCGGTTCAGGAAGGCGAATATGAATACTAAACCCGCCGAGCATTTCTGCATTGCGGGTCCAGTATCGCGCCTGCATACCACAGGTTTAGACACTTATTGCAGGGTGTTTCAAGCTTTTTATTGTCGAGCTAAAATTTACGTCAAAATATCGGCAATATGTATAAAAATTAAATTGATAAAATGCAAAGAATTATATCCCGTGCCTTTTAATCCCGTGCTTGAATGCAGAACGTTCATGAAAACTATTCGAAAATGAGGCTGTGGATTATGGTTGAGGGCAGGGTAGTTCCTCAGGGCAATTGATCCTTCTAGGATAGATAAGCTCTGGCTAGGGGGAGAGGGAGGGAGGAGTGAGAGAGGGTGAGAGTGCCCGGGCTAGAACAAACTTGTAAATGGGCTCGTGGACAAGCAACAAGTTGCAACTAATGGACGCACAACAGTCCGCTTCCGCCCATTGACCGGCCCACTTCCCTTCAACCATCGCCGTTAGCATTAGCTCCACTACACTAACGCCGATACCAACAATCCGCGCACTGCACTGAAGTTATCTGCCGCTAATCTCTGGCGTTAAATAATAACATCCGCAAATTGGAATCGGAAATGCGTCGAGGCCTTTCTTAACTTAAATGATGTTCGACGGGAAGACCGGGAAATGATCCCTTACACCCACAACCCCCTCGGCCCCAACCCCACGAACTATCCCCTTTATGGGCGACGCGCTTTTGACGGGGACGACACTGCGCACACGATAAACAAATCACGCAAACACCCCTTTGACAGTTGAACCGGGGGGGGCGCAAAAATCGGGGGATCGAAGAGCGGACGGCCGGTGGGTGGGGGCTTTGATTAGCCGCGGATTTACATGGTGATATTAGCCCGCGGGCCAAACCGCCACCGTCCCCATCACCATCAGTTATAACACCGTTATAACCTGCCCCCACCCGCCAGCCCTCCAACCCACAGCTCTATCGATCACGATAGACATGTACACGTCCCGCAAACCTGTCGGCTTCGGCTATTGATATATACCGGCATACAGAAAATTTCTTTGTTCCGGGCATCGTAGGCAGGTTACCGCATTGTGAATACTGTAGTGAACTATACTTAGATTAAAACAGAGACAATTACAGAAACAACCCTAGTCGTTCAACGTACTCCCAAAGAAAATATGAACCACAGCCAAGGGAAGATAATTAGATTTAGGCGGAATAATTATATTGATCTGTCCAGACACATCATCAGAGCCTTTTATTCCCGATATTGTAATTCGATCCTACATCTATGGGCCGGTTTTACGACTGGGCATTAAAAATCATTCTCCCGTTCACTGTTTGCCGGGCGCCCTTCCGTTTTATATTTGCGGAAAGGAATCGTCGTTTCCAATATCGAGGGCCTCAAAAAAACAAAAAAAAATGCCGGAAGGGGTACCGCGTTATTGCATTTCTTTTCGGCTCTAGTGGCTCGATTTCAATTCGGGCGGTATCAATTTTCATAAGGACCGAGCGGTGATAGAGGCGGGGTGCGTGGCGCGGGGGTTTCTTGTTGCCCCCGAAACAAAGCTTCGCGCTTGAGCGTTTAATTAAAACGGGTGTGAAAGAATTCGGATTCAATAAGCCCCTCCCCTCGCAGTCGCCCCCGGCCCGCCGGCAAATCGGTAGAGCCCACTCACGTTCAATTACTGAATTCCACGACATGAGAAGGGCGCCGAATATTACGAGCGCGGAATTATATTCCAACACTCGTTTACTTCGATTAAACTCCCATAATATTTTTGTAACATACTCTCCAATAGCAGTATTTATTCATCTACATTCGTATATGTCTTTACTTCGCAATTGCTATAGTCTCGAACAGAATGCAACACGAGGAAACGAACTCACCCGCGATTAAAAGATAAAATATCCGCTGCCGAAAGTAACATTTCTGGAGTTTTAATAACGCGTAATGAGTCACGCTTTTCTTTCTGCCCCGCTGTCCGCCGCCTAACTTTAATCAAAAATATATGAAAAGGCCCTCTGTCTTCAACTCTTTTAGGGGATTAATCCTATACATTAATCCCGAGTATAAGGCACAAATATTTCCGGGAAAAGGGCGGACATTAACGACGCGTTGTTCTCTACCGGGTTGATTAGATCCCTCGGTCCCTCGCCTCTCGTGCAGCGCCGCGTTTCATTTCTGATTGGAGTGCACTAACATCCGATATACAAACGTCATAGCGCCAAAGCAAAGAGATTTGCACGTTCCTCTTTTACAGTTCTAAACAGGATTAGAATAGAATACTAACTGTTCTTTTCCCTTTTCTCTTACACTTCAAAAACGACTTGTGGTATTATGAAACTGTTTACAAATGTTCTTAGTTAAAGCCGCAGGCGCTAAATTGCTGTTATTGGTAAGTACCTCACTATATTGAATATAATGACATGGCTTGGCGAATATGATACTTCACTAGGGGCATATCTCTCTGAAATTCAGGTGCTCTGAAACTGTTTCGGGAGTGAAAAAGCTCTTGATTCAAAGGGGAAATCAGATTGGAATTCAGAACTCTATTCTCCTTCCTTCCACTCCCTCCGCTTTGATTTTTTCCTGCCCACTAACAGGACACGTCTTCTCTGAAAATTCCTCCACTAGCTCAATCACAGCATTCTAAATTCAACTTGTTTATTCCTTCTGGCTGTGAAACAACCGACCTGGCAAATGCCGCAAACGCGCTAATATAATCTTTCGGAAGAGATTCAGGTTCAAAAAAAGTTCGGATACCAAGTCACCATATGGCCGGCAGTCATGCGACAGAGTGCTCTCGACCCTTCCACATGCCCGGCCCTCCTCAGTCGACAACACGAAACTAAAAAGTCTTGCATTTAGCCAGGAATCAAGTGACTTAACTTGGCTTCCCAGAAGATAAACCGGACCGGATTAAAGCAGGCGAGATGAGACAGAAAGTCGAAAGGGAGATGAAGCGCTTTACCGTTCAATCGGTAACGTTTGACAACAATTTTTGTACGCTGAAAATATTTTCTGTAGAAATTCAGATAACGATGCCGGGTGTTCATTTTTAATGAGAACACGGCGGAATGGTAGGGGTGGCCGGGGCGATGATGAGTGTGGAGGGTGTAAAATGATTGTGTGGGGGTCCGGTATGTCGGTGCAGGGGCCCGAATATAAAGTGATTAGCCCTCGGGGGGTTGAGGGGGCTGGGGCTAATGCCCGCCCCAGGGGGGGTGGATGTGCTCCTCCCCTCTTAATAATCCTCCCTCTAATCAGAATTTGAAAACAGGGCCGGCCAGATTCTCCCCCTCTCACTCCCCATTTCCTCCCCTATACCGCCATATTTCTCCCTCCCCTAAAACTATTATCCGTCGATCGTATTCATGGCCGCGAATTAAAAACCCGGCCCAACCCCGAGTTTCGGAGCAGATGCGCCTCTCTGACTCATCAACAACACCCTCAACGGCCCGCTAACGTAGTTTCGGATCCCCACGCTATTATATAGGCCTCCAGTGATCTCCCCTATCCCCGGCTAATTTCTTATAGATGTTCTCTCCACCGGCCGCCCAATCCCTAATACGATATAAAAGGATTACGCATCTGTAGGGAATAATATTTTCCTGGTCGATCCCGTCCATGTTTGGACACATGATCTAAGAGTCAACATTATAAGTATATACTTATTATTATCATATTTATGGGGAGTCGTCCGACTCAACACCCGGGATTTGGCATGCACTAGACTTTCAGTACAGTCACAGTTTAGACGGAGTGTACTCAGATATGGAGGGAAATGATTTTTTTTTAACCTTTTTATTTTTGTACGATCAACTATAACTAGTTACAGGTACAATGGCAGTTTGTTTGACTAGTTTGACTTGTTTCGCTCGATAAAGACGCCATCCAGTGATGGCACTTTTGACCTGTATCCGGCCTATAGAAAGTCTCTAGTCCAGTGGCGTTTAAGCCGACGCGGGGGGGATAATGGAGGGGTAGAAGAGGAAAGGGACTGAACGAGTGGATTTGGATGTGGAGAGAGACGGGAAGCGTGATTTTGCGACTTCGTCGACTGTTGGTATGTTGAGGTCATTATGGATTGTTCGGTTAGAAACATACCAGGCAGCATTAAGGATGGTGAGGGAAATGATAAAAATAATGCCCCTGAAAATAAGGCACAAGGGGCTAAATGTAAAGTGCCAAGCAGAAGGATTACTTCATATTTTCCAACCAAATATTGAACCGTAACGATCTTACTAGTCTTAACGTTTTATACTCTTTAAACACTCAGTAGATGTCATATTCATATTGTAGAAACAATCATGAACGAACAAAACAAAAATACTATCATTAATTTATGTAAAATTAGCTGTAACACCTACTAGCGAAAAGAAAGTAACATTTTCACATGGAATTGGTCACAGAACTATTCGTTTTTATTAATTTATCCCGTACGCAAAACTATAACGAAACGAAATATTAGCATATGCAACCCGGACAGACATCATATCTTTTTCACCAATAAAATTGAACATCAATAATGAACATAATTAATTCGAAATTAAATTAAGCCGAAGCCGAAGCTTTAAATCAAACGTCCGATCGGGGATATTTAATTCGGAGTTATGAAATTTCATACGCGCGGGGGCGACCGGCCAACTTTTTCAAACGGCAATTTTAATCCGCAAAACCGATAAATTAAACATTTCCCGAACCGATGACCCGCCGGGGGGTGGCTGGGTTTGAAGGGGGAGGAATTTTCATATCTCGAAAACGTAATTGGATTTCAATTAGTACCGAAACATATTTTGAGTCGTCCGCTGCGAATACCCCGATCGGTGGCGAATTAGTGCGCCCATTCATTAATCGATATTCGTTGGAATACCGCCGTCTAAATGCTGGGAATCCTTTCTGTCCCAAGTTAATTTCGGAGCTCCGGCGGTAGAGTGGTGGAGGGGTGGTGGTTCGGGGGGTTGGGGGGCGCTAATAAAACCGCCCCCGCTCCAACGCACCAGCCGGCTCGCCGACAAACAATGCAACAGGTCAAAGTAAATCATTCTCTAATTGGAATACGTTCTCGATCCCCGTTTAACATCCCCGGGGCCACGCTTCGGCCCGATTGTTTCCCGGCCTAATTGGAAATAGATTTGAAGTTATCGGGTCGCTCCTAACCAATATACGGGAAACGGCGGCCCCAACATCTCAGCCGGTCGGTTTTTATCTAGCAAATCGACGACGGCAAGAATCCTATTCGGGAATTCCCCCCCCCCTCTCTTGCGAAGAGTAAAAAACAGGCGATAATTGCACTGGAATATATAACGAAATTCGAATACGGACTAGATTTTTGTTTACCTTTTTATTATTGTACAATCAACTACATAAAGTTATTGGTACAAATGTTGAGTGTTTTCTTTTCACGTGAATGTCTCGATAAAAGAGACCACCCAATGATGGCACTTTTTCACATGACCAGTTTACGGCTTTGGACTAAGAAGATCTCTGGGCCAGCGGCGTTTGAGCCGACGCGGGGGGGTGTGATAATGGATGGGTTACGGAGGAAAGGGACTGAACGAGTGGATTTGGATGTGGAGAGAGGCGGGAATAGAATTTAAGGAAGCGTGAATTTTGCGACTTCGTCGACTGTCGGTATGTTGAGGTCATTATGGATGTTCGGTTAGAAACATACCAGGGAGCATTAAGGATGGTACGAAGGACTTTTGACTGGAATCTCTGGATGCGGACGATGTTGGATTTGTTGGCGGAATACGGACTAGAAGCGACAATATAACGCCAAGCAGCCGCTATAACTGGCGGGACGCGATTCGTGCTGGATACGATGGATGTCCGCTACGAGATTAGGATATGTAGAATACTTAAAATATGAATATTCAAAGTATATATTTATTTAAAGTATTTCAAGCTGTTCCGGTCATAAAGGAGTTATTTGAAATCCCCGGAGGCCATCAGTTCAGTCGGAGTGACAATAAATTTTGCCTAATTTCTAGTATTATCGATGAAGTCCTTACGAGTGTTTTGGAGCGGTATCAAAGCCGTTGTGAATATGAGAAATGTCTCGTGGGGTTTGGATAAATCAGCGAGGAGGGTTGCCAGATTAATTTCGAGGGTGGATTAATGGGCGAGGGCGAGCTCTATTAGCGGGAGTGGGCCCACTAATGGGCCCACCCCGCCCCGAATAACACCCCACCCGCCCCCGCCTCATCCGTGTCAATTAAAATTCACAGCGCTCAATTTGAACCGCGGCTCAAAATCCGACGCAAATTCGTCCAGCCAAACTATTTTCCGAAAGATGATATCATCGTGGCAACACTCACAGTAGGCAAGTTCTGTTGGTGTTCTTCCATTTATTATAAAATTCAAATCATATTAGTTCCACCGCCAGGATTCAGGAACTACCTAACTGGTACCTAATTAGTACCCTGTGCGGGGGAGGGGGGATAATGCGCACATCTGCCACGAATTTTCGTTTAATCGCATTATAGCGTACAGTTATTATAATTTACGGTTGATTTTAATATTTCAGTTTCAAATTTTCCGCAGATTCTAACCCGGAACGCGGATTCTAGAGCGTCTCCTGGGTCGAGTGAAATACGAAGTGGTGGGAAGAAGAGCGGAAAGAGTTGTTATGAGAGGGTTGGGGCGACCGAATTCTTGAGCGGGGGGGTTGGGGGCGCATTGAGTGTAATGGGACGGGGATCAGAATGGAAGCGGGAGGGGGAGCGGCGGGCTCCAGAGGGGCGGAAGCGGCTTCTAAATTAAAGTTGTGAATATTCAGTGATTGTCAGAGAGGGCGAGATAGGGGATGGAGCGAGGAAGGGGTGGGGCGGGGGCGGAGATGGAGAGAGTGTCGAGTCGAGACGCCCTACAAGGGACCAACATCACAGCCACCCCTTTAATTTACATTGAAAAACATCCCTACCCTCAAGTACTAAAAAAGGGATAGAGAGAGGGAGAGAGAGTTTTCGCCGATATGAAATATTAAAAGTATTTACGGGACACCGCTCGGCATCCTCCATACGATTGGCATTTTTAATTTGTGATTTTTTTTTTTGTTCGCTGTGCGGTGCCGGTTAGAAATTATTTAGCGGACGACGAAATATGCGAGATACAACATTTCTCTTAGACCGCACGTCGGAAAAATTCATCGAAAAAACTCGCCCGGAAATTTCGGAATTCAGGAGGAGATAATCAATACGATTTCCAGCAAAACCACGGCAAATGACTTTATACCGTGATATAAACAAATATTGTAATAAATTTGACTTATAACTACGTAGGTTAAAGTAATATTTTCACGTCGTATTTCACTTGGCAGTGAGGCAGGTAAAAATTGGCGCCGTAAATTTTGTCGAAGCTAACCAGCAACACACTTGTACATTGCAGAACAGTATAGAATGTCCCGCGAAGAAAAATCACGTACAAATAAAACATCGGTAATTTAATTGCTACTACATTAAGTGACTTATCTAATATTAAATCTGCAAGAGGAAAGTTAAACAATTTGTAGCACTAGTACCAAGACACCGTAGTGGTGAAAGATTCCATTTATTGGAATTAAAGAAGGTAGTTTCATACAGTAAACAGATTCTACATGTTCCAATGATTTATCGTAATACTCCAATGACCAATGAACTCCCCTAAATAGGCGATCGAAATAACAAAAATGAAAATTCCAACAATTCGGGAAACAGACAGCCGATTTGAATGCACGCGGCGGAAGGGGCCGGTGGATATACTGAGGCACAAAAGGAAAACTTAAAAATGACTTCCTCCTTTGAATATCCCCCTCCGACTGTCGCCGGAGAATTAAGGAGATGGAAAATAAAAGAAACAAAATAGGGGGACGAAGAAAGAAAGATGAGTTTGTAGACTGAAGAAGAGACAAAAACGCACAAAAAGGACTCGTTTGAAAGGAAGGAACACAAGTTTGGAGTGGGAAAAGGACCTAGTGCATTCATGGGGCTGAGGGTGGACCCTCGGTAGGACGGCAGAGGCGTCGCTCCCTCTCTCTCCCTCTCTCCCTCCCTCCCCTCTCTCCCTCATACCGTTACAAAAATGCCGCTCATTAAAGCATAAAGAGGAGCCGGCCGACATTTTAGGTTGAATGCTCGCTAACTAGTCACTCTGCATCTGACGTACACCGGTCGGTTCCCCAAACGGCGGGTTATCATAATTCAAAACGCCAGTGTACTACACAAACTCTGAATAAATAAAATCGGACAAAGTAACCGGTATTATTTTTTTCATCAACGATTCTAAAATTTCTAGGTGTAAATACAAAAAAGAATTAATCTGCGATCTCAGGAGAAAGTATGATTAATACACGGCCACCGATAAAAACCTACAACGTTCTTCTTAACAGAACGGAATCTATAAAAACAAATCTGTCGCATCCCCCCAGGGGACACGAGGGGTGTAAGGGTATCAACTGATCCCAGTTCACATTAACCGCACCCTACATATAGAATAATTATGATCCTAAGTACCACGCAAAGTAGTGCTATCTGTACGTGTGGACTTCCCCGTTATATACATCCCCGGCGATGAAACCTATACCGTTAAGCTGATTACGGATTACGGCCAGAAAATGGTATACATTAAGCTCGATTCTAAACTTTTCATCTACCGTCTTCCGTCTCCGCTCTTCGCTACAATCTGCATTGTTCTAATGGAACGCTATATTAAGGGTGAAGTTAGTTTCAAGGTTCTCGTTACTCGTGTCTGGGGAACCCCACCCCCACACCCCTCCAGCCATCATCCGGCTGCTGGGGTTGTATCCAGAATTTTTTAATTACGTCACCCCCGACAACTCTCGACCCTACCCCGGGCCCATAATAAATTGCGGGAGCTCTCTTGTTAATTATTCACTGTTTAGCGCTTCCTTTTAAATTGAGCTCCCGGAACTCACTGGGGGAGGGGGTGAGATCCCGGCAGTACTCGGAAAGTTTTCGAGGTGGGGGGTGAAGGGGTCGGCCTAGAAGTTTAACGCCCTTATATCTTTCTCATTTAATCCCACTAACTGGAACTGGCTCTCTCCCTTTAATCCTTTTCTCCTGGCTTCTCTTGTACTCGACCCCATCCCCCTATAAACCCCCTCCCCACCTATCTCCTCCCCCCAGTGAAAACCCCGGATTACACGAACTGTTTACAATTGGAGAAGAAGAAGAAGCAGGGGGAAGGACAGCTTGCATTCCGACGCGATACAAAGGGGATGAGAGCAAAAAGGGAAAAAGGAACAGAAGTTAATTTAATGCGACTCCGATAACTCCCGCCAACTTCGCGGTTCGGACTTTTTCAATTGTATTTCTTGTGTCAGTCCTCTAGGACTAGAACTGTGAACAAGATATTCAGTACGAGCAGCTACTGAAAAATGATACCGACGATAAATCGATCTATTATTCAAAGCCGCTTTTCACTAATGAACTTGATTTGTAATTTTTCAATTTCACACCGTATTTTGTGCTTTTCGTTTTATAAACTTCCCATATACATAATATACATAGCGAATATCGCAAGGGTAATCAGAAATTGCTGCCACAATACGTATTTAGCCTATTCAAAAAAAATGTACTGCATATTCATAGTCATGATTATAAGAGGAGAGTGTTAATTGGTTTTTGAGTAAAATAATTCGCTCCGTCGGCGCAAGATTACAACTGGCGGAATTTAATTTCATGTCTGTCCCCTTCCAACAACCCCCGACCCGCCCCCTACCACACCCCACCCCATCTCCAAACCCACCGCAGGGAGACGAAAGCAAACTCCGACAAATTCGCAGCCGAGAGAGAAGAGAGAGAGAGAAATAGAAGGGAGAGAGGGGGGCTTTTCAAGGGTAAGGATGTTGATCCGGGGGTAGTAAGGGTTGTTATGGGTGGAGGGAGGGCGAGGGGGGAGGGCGACGAGACCAGATAGAATTCTAGAACGGTATATTTGATGAGGGTTTCATTCCCCAAGCCCACCCCCCTCCCGCCACGGCCCGTGGGTCGGGCTCACCCTCCAATTTCGCCCCGACCGGGAAAACGGAGAAGTGAAGGAGAACGAGAGAAATCGAGAGACAGAGAGGGAGCGGGGAGGGATTGGGGGGAGGTGAAGGGGGTGACTTTTAGGGGAAAAGAAGCGGTCGGGAAAGGCGGCAGGGGGCAGGGGGTGGAGAAGGGAGGACACTGCCAAAACCTCGACCCCATTCTAGATAGGGGGTAGAGACGCCGCCCCCAACCCCCCTAACCCCGCACATTTTATTACACAAGACGTTGCCTATCGCCCTTTTCCACCCCCTTGCCCGCTTTGCTCTTTACACATTTCTCCCTCACCCGACCCCCAACCCCCAACCCCCGGCCTCGTCTTCAGAAAAATATACGCCCGCCCCCCTAATGCCCTGCTCCCGCCCACGTCCTCTGAGGGGCTTCCCTCTCTTGCTTCGTTAACTCCGTAAAATGTGCTGCCAAAGGAGCGAAAAAGTGTTTCCTAGCCCCTTCTTTCATGGCCCTGTAATTCGGCCCCTCGGTTTATTTGTTCCTATAACTTATATCCGATCAAATTTCAATTATTTTCAACTAATAAGAATTATCATTATTGAGCCACTTTTTCGAAATGATTACGATAATTAAAATTGTAGCGTATAAGTGAAAATTAAATATATTAACGTAATTAACCTTACATTACGTCAATTCAAATTACATAAAATTAAATACCAAATTTTAATACAGTGTCACAAGTAAAGACTGGATCGATAAGGATTTTGGTGAAAAAAAATATAGCTTACATTTATCGATGCTGGAAAAAAAGATCGCTCGACTACATTTTTAAATATGCAAATTAAAGTGATAATAAGAAATTCAATGAGGTTCCCGAGAAAAGTATTTTACAATGCAAATTTTGTTGCCCAATTAGCATACCTTTGTGGAGTAGCTTAGAAATAACAAATATTGTATTAAGGAAATATACGGTTCAGAGCGTTCCGATGTATTGGAACGATTATTATTATTGAGATAATTATTGTAAACAGGCTTGTAATTATTCCCGAGACAGTAAACCACCGGCCAGTATTGGTCATATTGTTATAGCTAGTTAGTCGGAGGTAGCATCCGTTCATCAATTTGTGGGACAGATTTATGTGGCAGGCTCGCTCCAGGTCACGTGATAAATTATCAACTCGTAGGCGCGCACGCACAGAGTGGCGCGGGCGGGGCGGGGCGTGGGTGGGGGGCCCAGGTTGGCAGAGTCACGTGACGGACGACCCTGCGCTCTTGACACGCGTGAGAGCGAGTGCGTGTACGCGCGTTTGCGTGGGTGTGTAACGAACTCGTGCACACGGGCAAACATCGTAGCGCGCTCAATCAGCGTAGCGACATAGGGACACCCTCCCTCCCTCCGTCCACTACGCCCCCTAGCAGGCGGCACGACCGATACCTGTTGTAGTATCGATTACAAAAGGTGCCTTGGTCTCGTCCGAGTCGAAAAATAACCGCTGAATCCTACATAAATATACAATTCTGGGGGTAAAAACCCTTTAATATTTACACAGGACAAAAACCCTGCTGCGATTTCTGCCCCGAATTTTGCTCTCCCGGCCTCGTCCTAGAAGGGGGCTATTATCAGGGCAACCGTTCGTATGATTTAAAGTGGCATTTAATTTTTTTTTTAATTTCTCCGATGACTAGAAAATTCCCTTCTATCCCCCGTAATATAATAAACACGGTTGAACGTCACGACAAATCGGATAAGGGGGACAAAAGAGAAAATGTTCCCCGATTGGAGGGACCGGGAGGGACTACTGTGTGCTGGCGGCCACCCGTCCGTCAGGTGGTCCGATCGCAGATTTGATTAAGGGCGAAGGGTGCGCGACAGGGCCCACGATATTAGGGCCAATAATAGAGCTAAATTAGGGCCATCGGATAAGGACCGACCCCCGGTGGGGGCGGGGGCTAATTTCCATACGCCCCACAGCCCACAACCGCCCCCTAATAGCGCCGCTTTCTTGCCCCATTAAACCAACAGGCCATGAATTATTGAGAGACGGTTTAAGAATTAATTTTCGCGCGGGATACCGTCCAGGGAGGGGGCGACGGCTCTTGTGGAATTGGTTAGTACTCCATTTCACAGGAACTTCATAATCATTATACGCCCTTGTGAAGCTTTAAAAATGTCCGATAAATCTGATCCGCCTATGCTCCGTAGCTGAAAAAAAAATTATTTTTGCCTCATATAAAAAATAAATATTGAACTCCGTCCCGGTGGACGCTTCGGTGCCCGAGTGGGTTAAATCCGGCGTGCGACAGCGGTGGGGCTACGCGACCGTGTTCAATAATGCAGTCGGCACTGGGCGGTATTGAAAGAGGGACAGGTTTCGCGCTATTGACCGACATCGCCGCTAGTGGATACAAAACACTTTGCAGGCAAATCATGGAGCCAACAATGTGCAGGGGCGGCTTACCAATGAAAAACCTTCCACCACCCCCCTGCATCCCCCACCAGCGTCACGGATTTTCCCTTTGTCGGCCGGCTCAGTTATTAATAGGACTGTTTAGCGGGCCCATCACTCACGTCACACTGTTTTATTAAAATCCGATCGTTATCGCGGACAAAGGTTTTTTCGGGGGACCACTGTCTGCTTCTAGCGATTCCACAAATAATATGGTAAAGTGCGCTGCGTTCACGTAAGGTATTTACATTTTAACCATAATCATCCTTCGAACAAGCATCTCCGAGCTCTGAATTACCTTGTCGATTACGATTTCATTCGTATTACAAACAAATGTTTTATGTTTTATTTAATTACAAACATTCCAAAGAGCCTTTTTATTTTAAACGATGCTGTATTTAAATTCGATATTTTATTGTAACGGCTCTTCCAATTGTTTAAAAATCGTGTTTTCAAAACGTAGCTTATTTGTTGAAAACAATAAAGTGAGAGAAATTTTCTGTATTTTCTGTGACACGCCTGAAATCCTCCAATAAACCGATTTCAATTTCCCGTAATTTCAATTTAAATCACCCGCAATGTCTGATAAATGTTTGTGAGATTTACATAACAGTAAAATTTTCAAGCGTCGAAATCGTAATAAACTTAACTCAAAGTAAATTAACCGTATAATTGCAATATAATAAAGTTTTTTTTATAGATTGCTCTAATTATAATTTTAATGTAATTACAAGATTCGAATACCTATTAAATGTGTCCTCTTCGTTTCATAGAACTTGTAATTAGCTTGATAATTTATTTTATAAATCAGAACGGGAATTAATAACGAATTTAACAGAAAATTAAACGTCATTAAACCTCGTACAATTTTCTGCGTCCAACCACCATAATTTAGACAAATGTTAGCTTCCCGCCACAGTGATTACAGTTCCATTAGTGAGGCAATTAGTTAGGCTGTCGATGAAGCAACTGAGCTAGTGTGGCTCGAATAGGCTATAGAAAATACCTCAAGCGATTCCAAATACTTACAAAACACCATATAATATTTGATATTTAATAATCATTTCAAACCAATTGGTAACAACTGGGAGCTCAATATCGGCTTCAATATAATTAGAGTAAATGAAGACTACTACTTGGCCGTTATCCATCTCAAATTATCCTCAACGCTATCTTTGCAGGAGGTTTTCGAGAACATCTGTTGTAAAATGAAGCATTATAAGAGAGGTTCAGAAACCTAATAAGAGCCGGCCGGAGGGAG
Source organism: Lethocerus indicus (assembly GCA_019843655.1). Taxonomy (NCBI): domain Eukaryota; kingdom Metazoa; phylum Arthropoda; class Insecta; order Hemiptera; family Belostomatidae; genus Lethocerus; species Lethocerus indicus. The sequence goes on from JACDQD010000008.1 coordinate 18,024,911, forward strand.
AGCCACTGCCTCCCCCTTTTATCGCTATCGCCGAACAAAAGACTTTAACCCCCGCCGGGTACCGACCCTCAGAAACACGCCGAACGAGAAGGAATGAGAGTCCGGTGGAGGCAGAAATTGGAAATTGGAAAGTGATTTATAAAAGTTTGATGGTTCTCTATCGAGAGGCCGCCCCGTTCGAACCTCCCTCTCTCCGTTCCGTTCCCAACACTCGAATAGGATCCCAACTTTAATTCCCAACTTTTATTTTTCAGCCCCCCACCCCCACGCCGGGTTGTACGACTGTACAGACTACGCCGGGCGTCTAAATTAGAGGATTGATTTCAAATCAAACCCGCCAACTTCGAGGGCATTTATCTCCGACAGTGTATCCATCATCACCAACTTCCCACCACATTTCGAGCACAGTCGTGCAGTCATAGTTCATAGTTCAGGGTCCGTTCTACCATCTACGAATCATTGACTTAACACCGTATAATATTTTGAATATATTTAGTTGAAATCGCCGCCTCTCTAACGGCGTAACTCGTTGCCAAGTAATCTTACCAGGCGCTAATACTAGACCGGCAATACAAGCTTGTCGTGCGGGTCAACATCTAAAGCGCCGTTTCTTAAAATAATTAATATAATACAGGAAATTTAACGCGTCTATATTTAAGTATATTTTGTGTTTTTTTTACACAATATAATGATAATCTGAATTAACAACAGTCCTTTTCGAAACCTTTGAGGTCTTCTACGCACTCTCCCACCTCGAAGGTGTAGTAAGAAATTTCATTCTCTCGGTGTGAAATATGGCACTGTGTGAACAGCAATTGAGAATTATTTCGTCCTATAATATATAATCTATTCGTCCATGATTTTGTTTCTTTTAAATTGACTCTGGTATTGCAAACACCCGTAACAGGCATCGCTTATTTTTCTTCAACACCCTCTCTCGAAGAAGTGGAAGACAATTTCTGTCGACCCAACTGGGCGGATTTGAAAGAGGACATTGGGTAGGCGCAAGAGGGAGGGAGAGAGAATGGTGGGAGGGAGGGAGGGAGCAGATGGAGTGAATGAGAGAAGCTGGATGTGAGAGGCGGAGAGAGAGAGAGAGAGAATGAGAGGGATGGAGGAGGGTGAAAGGAGAGGATTGAGGAGACTAGTGGGTGTAGTTGGAGCCAATGGGTTGTAAAGTGGTGGGGGACTGGTTGACAACTCGAGGGCAAATTGGAGCCACCGACCCCCCCTTTGTCACTCTCCCTCTCCCTCTCTCACTCTCTCTCCCTCTTCCTCCCCCTCTCCCTCTTTCCCCCATCACCCTCCCCTTCTATCTACCCCTCGGTCTCTTTCTCTTTCTCCCCAAGCTCCAACTCCAGTCGGCATCGGCTAAGTGCCCCGCCCAACTCCCCCTCCCACCCCCCGCAAACTCCGCCGCCAGGAAATAATACTCGTGTTTTCAGAACTCTAAAAGTTTACAATCAGTGTAAACAGCAGTGACCGGCCCCCACAGCTTTCAAACTTGGATTTGTCTCCCGCTGAAAAATTAAGCTAAAGTCTCGGATAAACAAAGAAAGAAGAAATATAACCGCAGGATCCAACTGGAAAAATGACTCAATAATTTTTCCAAGAGTGCTCACTGGCGTAGTTCGCCCCATTTTGGAGCAATAACAATTGATGTCCGTGATTGATTAGTACCAAATTGTCAATATATTCAAGGCTGTTCAGACAGTATGAGAGCGAAACTTTCACTAATGCCAACCAGAGGAGAGACAAATATTATTATGTACTATAAATGGACATTTAATCAGATAATTTTTACATTTTTCACATATCTAAGTCAGAACTACACTGATTTCAATAAGGAAGTCTATCCTGTCCTCTAGTTTGTGCATACACATATTTAAATATTGCTTAGTCACAATTCCCCATACCGTACCGTTTCTTTTAATTAAGAAAATGAACTATGAAACACACGAAAAATGTTTTCAATCCCAATATCTCAGATTAAACCCGCACTTAAGCTCAAAAAGGCTAATCATATATTTAGCACGATTTTTTTAAGACCGAAAATTGGGCCCATTTATCGCAGAGTCGGCCAAATTGTAAATTGATGCGCAAAAAGAGAACTGGGAAGGCCGGCACAATAAAGCCGGATTTTAATAACGCCGAGTTGTTTTATCAACGGCGCTCGGCAAATTATTCCCCTTCAAACGCTGAAGCAATAATAATATATATATTTGCGATCAACGCGGTTATCCCGAAATGCGTGCGTTCCACTAGAAAATTCCATTCGAAATGGAATGGCGTGACAACCGCACGTATCGGCCTATTGATTCTTGGCGAACAGCTGACAGTGTTCCTGTGATATTTAACGGCGTGTATCCTTTTCGACTGTGGATCAAAGATCGAACCGGAGAATCGAGACAGAATAAGAACAGTGCAACCTAAGGTAAGATAACTCGGTGTTACAATTCTGTTAAGTTCTGTCCATACACGAGACGAGGGTTTGCAATCGAAAATTACAAATTATTTTTCACCAAGAGTAATTTTTTCCACGGGTTTACGAGATCATTTTTTATCTAGTTAATTCTCCCGTCTGAACGGCAACAGCGACTTTGGCATCACGGCGCTTTTTGATACTAAACTCACTGAAGGATTGTAATGCGGGTTTGCCGCATGGGTACGCCGTATTCAATATGGGAAAATAATATATTGAATAGTTTTTTTTTATTCCATTCTCTCGTCCGGTTGGCATCAGTAACGTTGGGATCACGGCGCTTTATGATACTAAACTCAAAGCTACAATGTAATACGGGCTTGCCGCATGGGTGCGCCGTATTCAATACTCGGAAATAATATATTGCAGTTTTGTACTTCATTCATCTTCTATATGTGCGGTACGTGTTGACGTTTTGCTCTCAAACTTCCTTGCGACTGGTACATAAATATTAAGGTACGAGCAAATTTATTTCTAATTATTATTAGTGCTCCCTATTTAATTATTCTGATTATATTATTTTTTGGTTTATTAATTCCTTCCAGAAAATATTTCACTCACTATTATTTAATTAGAATTTTGGCTTGCCCTTACTAAATTGCACGAATATAGCCATCTCGGGTTAACTGGTGAATATAGTTGTAATAAAAAAAAAATTTCTTTCGGTGTTTCCATTTTCATTCAGTTGACACTGTATATAGAAGCCAATAAAATCGGGGTTTACTCGGATGGCCGTTGGCCGGTCTGGCTTCAATTTAAATGTTGAATTTTCCATGTTTGCATTATTGGAGGGTGGTTCGGTGCGGGGTGAACCCGGCTGAGGGTGCGAGCGCGGTGAATTGGACGATTAAATAAATCAAAATGAATGCGATTCGGTCAATAATTGCTCGTTTCCGCGGTTAAAATGAATTACCCCGGCCTGTTGGCCAATTACAGAGAGCGGCCCTCTCCTCGTTAGTTTTAATTCCGTCGCACACCTGTTTGCTCATTAATGCGGGCTCAATTTGCCAATCGAAACGCTTTCATGGAACCGGCAATGAAATTTACAATTCGGGCATTGTTTAAAAATCCGGCCGCGGAATTATTCAACTCCGGAGACCGATTGTTTTTTAGGCCCGCCGCAAACTCGAGTTTCCGCCCTGATACCGACCCTCCTCCATTCCACGATTCTAGCAGTTTCTGTTACGGAAATATAGGTATGCCGCTTAATAGTATCAGTAGCCTTTTTATTAAGGGTTACTATTCGGTGCCAAAATTGCGTTTTTGATTCCCGGAAGCACTATCAATAGCACACAGTTCAACGTTCCCTATTAATGTCAAATGTCTTACATAGGGTGATCTTCTGGCAGAGAGAGAAAGAGTGATCTATAATGCTATAATAGATAATAACTTGACAAATATTTAGACTTATGTTTGACTTGTTGATACACAGAGCATATTTTATGAATATTTATATATAGTTACCCCATGTATTTTCAATGGGATAACAATTATAATTCCGTAGGATTTACTAGTGAAATGTGCGAAACAATGCTTGCTTTATGTGCGTATATGCGGAGATACGGGTCTGGAATAAGCCACTTTTTCAGTCGGGAAGGTCCTGATAATAGTGAGGGGGAGAGTTAACCCCGTCGGACGGGGCACTGTATTATTTTAACGACTAGTCCATTTTGTAGCCCACTAAATAAAACGCCGAGTTATGGGGTAAACAGACCACCGAGCGACCCAAGGGGCTCACCGGTTAACCCCCTCCCACCCATCACCCCTTCCCCCTTGCCAGCGGTTTATAAGTTCCTTCCGTACTATTTCTCCTTTTTATTATTATATTTTTATGTTCCCAATGGCTCACTGAAACGTTATAGTTGGGGGTCGTAACCGGCCATTATGGCCTTGGGACACGTTCTCTGCCGTTTTAAATCCGGCTGAAATAGTACACGGAGCTCGCCCAACAAGTCAAATTTAGTGCCAGCACTTTAGTGATATGTGTTACCCGTTGTGGCAACCGCAACGCCGGGTCAATTTATTTTTACCTTTTATTACACAATTTTTCGCATTTAGCGGGCGTTCCTCTTATCTGGCGCCGGCCCCTCTTCAAGCTGAAGCGACTCCTATTTATTTATGCTTTTGAAATATAAAACAGATTTAATGTTTAACGTTTAAGAATGTTGTCCGACTGAACCGTTGATGAGAGTCAGGGGTGGAATTAATCAGCTCATAATTACTGGTCTAGAGTATAAACTAAAGCAAACGACTGATTATTTGCCAGAAGGTTTCTTTATTCATCCGTCGAAGAAGGTAACAAAGCGTGTCAATCCTGTGACCATACCTGAGACCCATTTCCATTGTTCGGAATTGTTTCGCTTGACCATCGATACGGGAAAATTCCCGACTCGGATATTAGGGTTTATACGGCCATTAAGTTCAATAACGCCGAAGATTTGCTCCCGGAATGACCGTGGCCGTAGAGTCGATCGACGGGTTTTTCAATTTAATTTTACGTTTTTCCCTTATCAACTGCAAAGCTCGCGTGGGACTGGGGGCGGGCGAGGGAGTAGCTCCGCTCGCGTAATGAAACGCTTAGCATGTAAAGCCCCGGGGCGACGATAGCAAGGTGGCAGCGAGGAGGCGTGAGTGGGCGGGGCGGGGGCAAACTGGCTCCAATTAGGAAAAGCGGGGGCGGGGTCGGTGATAATGATGTCTGGAGGCGGTGGCGGCGGCACCGAGGGGGGTAATGCGATTGGGGTTTATTGGTCGGGGGCGGCACTGATTGGGCCACCTGCCTCCAGCTGTAAAAGTTTACAGCTCCGGGGGGGATTCTCCACTGACAGGGCTTTTATTACAGCCCACCCTCCGTCCCCTTATTGATCTCCCCTCACTCACCCTCCCTGTCACTCTCCCTCGCTCCCGATCTCTCCCACTCCCTCTCCCTCTCCAGCCCCCATTCCCTCGGGGATATATCTTGCCCGAGCCGAGAGCCCCCCGGCTCGTAATAACGCCCCTTAACTAAATATAGCCCTTTAATTAGATGCTTACTCCTCTGGAGGGCGATATTTTATTTCGTAAACCTATCGGTGTATGTGGTCGGGAGTGGGCGATTTATGTTAAAAATCCACATTTGTCGATTATCTTTTATTTTTCATAATACCATTATTCTTTTTACATTCATATAACATAACACGCTCTCGTTTATGGTATAATAACAACACGAACGTCTGAAAGTGTTAAAAATATGCAAAATAAAAAAACCGAGAAATAAACCGATTCCATCCCGAATCAGTGGTCCAACTTTAAGGTGACTTTAGGGTGACATTTTGCCAATGTCATCGCCCCGTTTAGAGCTTATAATTGTGTCCCGGACAAACACAGGCACACTCGGAGTCTCGTAATATTCGATAAGTGGAGTTATTATAACGTTTACAGAGCACTCGACAAATGTGTGGACGGTCCACCTAACTCCGCGGGGGCCGCAGGGGAGTGTCTGGGGTGCAATTCCGTAGATTACGTCCCCCGGGGGCCGTTGCACATGCACCCGTGGCACTTTAATTATGACCCTCCATCTTATCGTACGTTCGGGGCTGCTTTGACTCTGTTTTTCCCCTCATCGGAAAAACGTAAAGCAATAAATCGGCGGACGTCCGCGGCCGAGAAAAACAACTAAAGAACCTCCCAATAGGGGAGTTGGGAAGTTTTGAGCAGCGGAAAAGCTACTGCTTTCCAGGGACAACCGAGCCCGCTGAGGGCTTCCGGACCTCTCTCTATTTCATAGCCGGGAAACAGTCTCCTCGACGTTAGTTTAGTTTATATCCGTTTTATCACTCGTACTGTCCCGTAAAATAATGCACACTTCGAACCACTTTTGCCGAATAACCAATTTTCCCGAAACAAAAAACCAATTTGAGAATTTATTTACGTCCTATTGAGGGTACTGCTATAGTAAAAGATAGCAACTTGAATACGTGTAATTGAGTGTTTTCCAAGTTCAATTTAATACGTAGCTTATAAACCATATTAGTGCAGCTTGGGTTCAGGATGGACCCAGCTTAGAATCTTTATAAATATTATGTAATTTCATTATATACTGCCGCCAGTTAAAGCTCCCCGACAGAATAATAAATATGATAAATGTCTCCGAGCGCCAGCTTACACAGTATTGGCTGAATTTTATTTTTCATTTATGGTTCTACATTGCACTAACATGTTTTGCGTGATATGGGCACGGTTCCAGAGGCCTGGCACTGATCTCACAATAACCTACATATCCATATTTTTTTCTTTTGGCTTAATCTCCGTAGTAGGAATTTCGATTATTGCAGGATCCGAGGAATAAACGCTGAAAAATAAACCCTCAGCGGCAGTTTTGCTCCAAGTTAATACCAGTTAAATTGGTATAACGAAATGCGAAAAGTTTGTAGGGAAAAGGGGAAAAGAGGCGGGGGCGAAAAAGAGATCGATAAAACTACTTTGAAACTGCCATAAGAATTTTTTTTCTATGTGATTCACATTTATTCCTTCATTATTTTTATCAGTATCTCTGTCCTCCTATTTAGCCTTTCTGCCCACTGAGGTGTAACCATTTCTTGTATGTTCTCAAATTTATACTTTTATTCCTGGATATATATAACTAATTATATATACAATATATAACGTGTATATACAAATAATTATCCGGGGGTTGGACCTGAGTAATTCACACTCGGATAAAACATGGGCGGGAAAAGTGAGACGGATCGTAAAATTAGCAGTCTCTCTGAAAGCGTCACTAAATTATCCGCTAATGCCCCGAGTTCTAATATCGGGGGCCCCATATGGGGGGATGGGGGTGGTTGGGGCGGTGTATGTGTTTCTCGTGCGGGGCGCTAATATATATCAACCCGCCGGTTGATGTATCGACATTACGCGGGACGGTGCCGGTTGTTTCCGCCCCCGCCCCCCCCGCCCCCGACACATTATTATCTGCGGCGGCGGTCCAAACCAACCCCAATAGCACAACCCCCAACCCCCGATAAAATTCAATTGAGATGAACGAGCCCCACGTTCACTCTCCCTCCCTCTCTCTCTCTCTCTCTCTCTCTCCCTCTCTCCGACCGAATGTCCGACCCCCCCCCACCATACAGTGGCCTCGCGTTAAAACAGTCCCTTGGGGTCGTCGCCTGAATGGGAAATCGAGCCTTTATTAAAGTCGAATCTGTGGGCTTTATTAATTGGTCCACCCCCCCCCCTGGTTCACCCCTGATAATCGTCTCCCTTCCATCGTATTATCACCGCATTTTTTTTTTATCCCACTCTGTTTTTTTCCCCCCAATCCGACCATTTTGAACCCCATCGAAGCAGGGCCCGAACGATAAATAAAAGACTCCAGATTCCAGTCTCAGACAACCAAATTTCTGTGTCATTTACCGGTAAAATTACAGAGGTGCTGTAATACAAACAATAAGAGAGTATGCAGTTGACGTCCCCTAATAACAGAGTTGATATTAAAATTATACTAATCATTATTATTCATCGAAAGGCAATATTAAGCTTCAAATCCTTTATTTCATTTCATTCCAGCAGTATACAAATTGCATTTACGTAAGTGTACAATATAATATGCAATACAGTGTGCCCGCGTTGAATTATTAGCTTAAGATATCTCCGGGGGTAAATCGGGAACGGTCAGGAATTCAAAGGCTTGATTATATCGTATCGGGACAATGGCATTGTACGGTGTTGGCAGTTATTGTATCCACCGGGTATTTCCTGTCGTCAATGCTCAATTAAATTCTGATGTTCCAGACAACATTAGAGAATATAATTATTATTTCTGTTTCCCCGATTGAAATTTAGACGGTGACGTTTTAAAAACGTAGAAATTCTAGTTACCTGTGCTTTTTCTATGTATTCCTACGTCGAGCGTAGGTAAAAAAAATCGCACTCATATTATTGAGGTTTTCGGCTTATTGAAAGTTTTATATTTTTAGAGTAAGATGTCATTAAAATTATTCGATTCAATTTTATTAATTTATCTTTATTTCAAGTGATAACCTTCGCACAATTTACCGCGCTGAAAGAGTGAAAAGGTCCACTAAAAAGCCAAGTGTATTTATCGGAGAATATATTCATGGCCAATAACACGCTGCAATTACTGAAAAGGGAATCGGCAGAAATTGCGCCAATAATAATAATTCCTCGTCGAATTTATTGGCTATCGGCCACGGTTTTGGTTATAATGCAGTTGCAAAACAAGGGGGGTGAGGGCGCATTTGTTGTCGGGGGGGTCCGGGCTCCATACAATTTGCCCCGACCGGTTTATCCGGAATAAATAAACTGTTTAAACCTCATTCTAGATCCGGCATTAATTAATTCCTTCTGTCAATAAATTAAGCTTTCATTTTGCATAATGTGACGATGGAATAACACGACTTTAAATAGATTTGATCGGCTCGCACCGGCCTAACGGATATTTTAATACAACTTCAAGCAAATTTTTCAGTACGTTTAAATTCTGTTTAAAAACTATTTCTATATGAAAGAATATTTATTATTGTTTTATCTTACACCTAATGTGAATAGCGTACAACCGAATAACAACGCCAAATTATTAGTATATATGCTAATATTAGTAAATATTAAAGCTCAGTATGCATGGAACATAATTGGGGGTGAGAATACTGTACAATAGTGAATTTGAATAATTGTAGATTTTTTTCTACGCCAACATAATATTTTGAACATAGCAACTGTACGAGACTAACACATATTTTAACTACTTTGCACATTATCGTTTCGGTCCCTATCTTCGCCCGTGAAGATAATTTCAAGGCGGCGTAACTGTTGAGTATTCAACGTATCTGCGTTGAAGATCTGCTCGCGGTGTGTACTGCCGGGGTGCGAGGTCGCGGTCCGGGGGCGGCGGGGGCGGAGGGGCTGCCGAGTGTTTGCGAATAGATACAATTAGAGATTTGAGGGGTGGCTCGGTAAACCGCAGCTGAGTAAACACCACCATTATGTAATTACACGGCCAGGGGCGGCTGAGAGGCGGCGGGGGTTGCCGCCCCCCGGCCCCGACCTCTCCCCTCCACCGTTCCCAACCCCCCCCCATGTGCCAATTAACAGGGTGTAATTCCCACCGCGTTTACCAAACCCCTTCCACCCGCACCCCAACCCCCACCAGCCACTAGTGTACCCCAATCGATATACAACCCCTTCAAACACGGATACTCTTCCACTAGCTCACTAGCGCACTCCTCCTCGGGGAGAACAATAATTTCCTTTTAAAGTGACCGCCTATGTAGTTCCTTAATAAGAAAAGATTAAAGAAATACGATTCTCCCTTTCACTTATCCCAGTTTTAATTCCGACTTGCAATAAATAAATCCGATAAAATGCGAGTACACATTTAAATACAACTGAAATTAAACTACGACTTGTTTTGCGACTTGATTAAATGAATATCTAAGTACTATTAAATTTACATTATGTACAAAACATGAAGTATTAATATCCCAGTCCAGCTTGAGCAGTAATCTGTTACTAACCAGCAGTACTATTTCGAATGGCTAACACAGTACAGAGTATTACTTCTAGAGGTTAAACATTTCCGCCCACAAAAAGTTATTACATAAAGACTCAATAATTCAATAAATAGAGTGAAAGAGGAATTTCTCCGAAGGATTTGTTCTAAAGAATTGAACTACGGATTTTAATTATTTCTTTAAATTGTAATTCAATCAACTGATCAAAGGAAAGTTATGTATTCAAAGTAATTATACGGGTGGCACCCTTATGCTTTATAATATTCTGGTCGCAGAAACCACCAGGAAGTTTAAAGGAGATGTCAAAATGCCACAAATTTCTCTGCACTGTGTGCAGTGTAACATAATTAGAAATGATTTCTGTGTCCGTCAATTTGGCGTTTAACCATTTGGAAAATCATTCTTAACGTTTCCAAGATTTTCTATGCATAGTTAACCTTATATTTCACCGTGAGTCAACCAGGCGAGGAGGGACATACAATGTCTGTCTTGTATTATAAATAGAAAATAAAAATTATTATGGAAGTATTCTTTTAGAATTTTCATTATTGGTCTCGAAACGTTTTGGCCCGCTTTCAGAATAAATACTGTTGTCGAGAACGTTATATATCGCCCGGGGGTTAATATTCCGGTAGGGCGAAACGCGGGCGGATATTATTAAAACTGTAAAAATCATAAAATGTTACAGAGTGTTGGGGAATTCATAAAGGTGGGAGCCCGTTCGGGCTAATTAGAGAGCGGGGGTGGAGCAACAAGCGGGGGCCAAGTAAACATTTGCACTCAAACCTTAATTAAGCATTAAGCCACCCACCCCGCACCAACAAACAATCCGACCTAAGACATCCAACTTTCCATCCTCACCTCCGGCCAATTCCAACCTGCAGGCAATTTATTACGTGTGAGATAACGTACCAGTGGGAGGGAAAGTGTAAAAAATATTCCCCTGAAGGAAGAGGTATGGTCGGAATTGATGGCGCTTCCAATGCTAATGTTTAAGTTGTAATAAAATTTAAAAAATGCAATTGGTATGCTCCTTATTGTTTCATTCTGGCGAAGCAAGCGACAAAATTACATTCCATAATTGTTATTTATGAGGATAAAAGTAGGGTGTGCAATAAATAAAAAATAAATAATATTCTAGAGTCTTTAAATACCTTGAAACGTATCTTCCAGCTTTAATTTAAGGGGAAAAGAAATCAATTTAAAAAGCTCTTTAAACAAGCAATTTTGTAACGAGATTTATTAAAGAGAAACCCGCTGAGAGAATTAACCGCCTCGCCTGATCCCCCGAGTCGATTTTCAATTTACCTTCTGTTTCATCAAATTATCATTTTGCGAGTAGTAGCGCTGCCGATAGGTTCTCGCGTTCAATTTGAACACTGAATTGCACTGCTTCGGGGAGGCAACAAACGGGGGGGCCGTCTGCAATTTCGAATCCATCGGCCCGTTTAATTGGCTCCGTTTGAAATGATCAGAATCCCATTAATTCGTCGTTGACGTTAACAGCGTCTAATCGCAACATAAACATAATGCTTCGGAGCGTGTACGCAAACAGGAGTCGTTTACACTTTAATTAAACTATTATTTTGACATACCTGTTTTGTGGTCTGCGAGGGGTTGATTTCCGTGGATTTTGTGTGCTTCTGTCTCGTCTCGCTGGTTTGGATACTGTGACAGTGCAGTGAGGCTGCCCGAAAAACGTGCCAAAAGTGACTAACACCGCTACTGAAGATGGCGAGCAGCCGAAACCGGTCCAAAGCAAAAGACCGAACCAGTGAGAGGAGACAGAAACACGCAAGATCTACGGTAAACTAATATTGTCTCATTCGATACTGTAAATTTTAATTTATAACATACGGAACACATGCATTTAGCTCTATCCCTCTCCCTATTGTATCATGTATATGATACATCTCCCTCTCAACGAATGTCTCTGCGTGCCGATCTCCAGCGTTACGTGTTTCGGATACAAGGATACAAATAGTTTTTATTTTCTGTAAATACAAATACTGCATCGATAAAACGATATACAAATGATGTTCGTACATGCATTCCGGCCTACGGGCCTTTCTACATATATATATACTTAAATGTTATAGTACATTAATTTCGAATTGTTTACAATATTGGTGTAATAATCGGGAAAATTTACAATAAAAACCCGAGAACTTAAGCTACACTCACTTCATTCACTCGCGCAGACACACATTCACTCACGCACTTAGCACTTGCCACTTGGGTTCACTACACTGCTCGCGAGACTCGGTGTCGGTGCACTGATCACTGGGGCACGGGGTCGTCAGCACTATGACACTATAGGCATATTAACTGGCACATTTACAGCTTCCACTGCACTGTCGTGAGGAGCCTCCTCGTTGTGGTACGTCTTTCGGGGTGTTTGGGGCAGCCGGCAGGGCGATGCAGGGGGATTCGGGCGGTTTTGGAGTTTGTCCCTGTGTTTCGTCGTTTTCGTGTCTGGGCTAAGTCCGTGTACGTGTTCTGTTCGTGTTCTTTGGGGTATGTGTGATTTCGGGACCTATATAATAAAATACATCGTGATGATGTTACAAAATAACGGGATTGTTGGTAGTAATAGAATTTACTCGTTAATTCGCGTTACATTGGGTGTTTATAAGGCGTTGAAGCGATGCAGAACGCGGAGCAAACAAGACGGGTACAATCCTCTAAATAACAATCCGTTTCAAGTAATCTTAAATCGGTGTCTGGTGAAGTGTCGAGTAGAGAGAGGGGGGCGGCGCGATAGCCGAGGGGGAAGTGGGAGTGATAGGGGGGTGCTCTCCTGTTGGGGGAGTGATAGGGTGAGCGTATCGATCTGTTGGAAGAGAGCCGGTCACAAGGAGTGAGTGGGTGATGGGGCCGGGGCCCGGGGGCGGAGACGCGGGTCAAACACCCCTCCTAATTACACCCCGTCCCACCTTCAACCCATCGCTGTTAATTGACCCCCGGACTGTATTATATCGTTAAGCAATAATAATAGCCCCGACGGTACCGTGGTAAGGGGCCTCCGGGAGTACCTGCCGAGCTCCTCATCCGGCAAATCAATTAGTTGGCCGTTATGAAGGATCGTCAGGATAGTATTGTTAACGGATATTGTTTTAGGTTTTTTTTATGGGTTATGGGTACAACTGATGAGTGCTTTCTTTTCACACGAATGTCTCGATAAAAGAGACCACCCAATGACGGCACTTTTTCCACATGAACAGTTTATGGCTTCGGGCTAAGAAGATCTCCGGGCCAGTGGCGTTTGAGCCGACGCGGGGGAGATAATGGATGGGAAACAGAGGAAAGGGACTTCGTCGACTGTCGGTATGTTGAGGTCATTATAGATTGTTCGGTTAGAAACATACCCGGGAGCATTAAGGATGGTAAGAAGGACTTTTGATTGGAATCTCTGGATGCGGGCGATGTTGGATTTCTTAGCGGAACCCCGTAGCTCTATTCCGTAAGTCCGTGTCGGTTTTAAAATGGATTTGTATATTGTCAGTTTGTTGTCTACTGTAAGTTTTGATGTCTTTTTCAAAAGAGGTCTCAGCAGTCCAAATTTGCGGTTGAGGTCTGTTCTTTTGAGTCGCGTTTGGGGGTATTGTTTTAGGTATGTTTCTTTTAAATTGTAGAATATCATTAAACGCTGGCATTTGATAAGTTGACGGCGGATTAATGATCTAGAATCCCACATGACATTTTTTAACACGTAGGGAGAGTCGTCCTGGAGTACGAGTGACGAATAATCGTTCTCTCTTATGAGTATGACGAGAGAATACTCAACAGGTTAAAATACTACTGGAATATCCTCGACCGAACGTGGGTACGCGATAGCTTTTGGACATGGAAGGAAAGACCGAAGGATTCAGGTAAGCGCGATGCCCGGGAAGAAGCCAAACACAACTGTCGTTTCCCAGTGAATAATTGAATGAATATTAGTTATTTCACTTACTGCGTCCTCTACCCGGCGTTCCGAGGGTATTCAGTTGAATAAAAATGAATTCGGCTATAAAATTTAGGCAAAACTATTATTATATATAAACTAATTATTATTATTTATTGCGAGTTTTAAATTTTTATATTTATTTGAAATATTGCTGAAAAAGTTGGAGGAACTAGAGATAAGAAGGACGCCTTCCTGCAGTTGACTGTGTAGAATCCGCCCTTAAATAAAGCATTAACTAATATGTTATTATTAATAATATAACTAATAACTATAATATTAATAATGACTAATATTGTTTTATAGTTAATACCTCTTAAAATATACGAATATCACTGGTGTAATTAAACTTTTCCCAGTGAAATATTACTATGGAACGCAATAATAAGTCGCCCTTTCAGCACAATCAATGCGCAGTTTCTGCCCGCTTTAAAAGCTATTTTACATTTATTCCTGGTAAGTAAAATTTAATGCTCTCAATTAATTTTCTAAATAATTTGTACAACAGACTTTATCATTTACTAAACAAGCAATAAAGGCCCGTAAATCACCGCGGTAATAAGGCCGAGTATTTATCCAGGGATAATAGCGGGAAAACGAGACCGCTTTGGCACAAAAGATGCGATTTAAATTGCGTGTAATTTTGAATTACTTTAATTGAGGTAATTTTAGTAGATGATATGTTCCCATGTCACATCTCAACCTATGGGACGTGGAATGATTTTGCTGGAAAGTAGAGAACTCTATGCTAAAACAGTATTGTTTTAACACAACCACGTAGCAATAGTGCATGAACAGTAATAACATCATTCCCAGCTGTAAACCGAAATTACACCAATATTATAATAACTGAAAGGTACTGACGATTATGAAAACACGAAGACTAGGCAAGTAGTCAAAGTCAAAAACCACACATTCATTATTTCCTTCTTTCAAGCATTTTTTTAAAATTAAAATTAAATTAAGGTTGCCTATTTTAAACCTGAATTAGGTTTTTCGAAAATTTGCACTGATCGATCCCATATTCCACCCACAAGTGTACCAAAGTGAGTTACACTTGCCCCTGAAAAGGCGGGTTGAAAATCGAAAATTTAGTTTTTAAAAATTTTTTCAGTCGATCCCATATTCCACCCACAAGTGTACCAAAAATGCGGTTTTTAGGCCCAAAATATCATTTTTAGACGAAATATTGGCCCAGAAATGCTGTTTTTAGGCCCACAAATGTAGTTTTTTTTCACCAAAAAATGGATTTTTAGACGTAATATTGGTCCGAAAATGCGGATTTTAGGCCCAAAAATGGCATTTTTGGACGCAAAATGGCCTCGAAAATGCGGTTTTTAGGTCATAAAATGGCATTTTTGGATGCAAAATTGGCTAAAAAATGCGATTTTCCACAAAAAAAATGGGTTTTTAGCCGCAAAATTGCATTTCTAGACGCAAAATTGGCCAAAAAACCCGGTTTTTAGCCGCAAAATTGCATTTCTAGACGCAAAATTGGCCAAAAAACCCGGTTTTTAGACCCAAAACGGTACTTTTAGACGCAAATTTGGCCAAAAATGGGGTTCTTAGACACAGAAATGGCATTTATAGACGCAAAATTGACCCCAAAATGCCGTTTTGCGGCATAATTTTTGGGCGCGCAAATCGTCTCAAATTTTCTCGGGTAAAAGTTTACACTTGCCCTGAAAAGGCGTTGAAAATCGAAAATTTAGGTTTTTCGAAAATTTTCTCAGATCGATCCCATATTCCACCCACAAGTGTACCAAAGTGAGTTACACTTGCCCCTGAAAAGGCGGGTTGAAAATCGAAAATTTAGGTTTTTCGAAAATTTTCTCAGATCGATCCCATATTCCACCCACAAGTGTACCAAAGTGAGTTACACTTGCCCCTGAAAAGGCGGGTTGAAAATCGAAAATTTAGGTTTTTCGAAAATTTTCTCAGATCGATCCCATATTCCACCCACAAGTGTACCAAAGTGAGTTACACTTGCCCCTGAAACGGCGGGTTGAAAATCGAAAATTTAGGTTTTTCGAAAATTTTCTCAGATCGATCCCATATTCCACCCACAAGTGTACCAAAGTGAGTTACACTTGCCCCTGAAAAGGCGGGTTGAAAATCGAAAATTTAGGTTTTTCGAAAATTTTCTCAGATCGATCCCATATTTCACCCACAAGTGGTACCAAAGTCGAAAAATTAGTTTTATTTTCAGAGGTTTTCGATCCCATATTTGCCCCTGAAAAGGCGGGTTGAAAATCGAAAATTTAGGTTTTCGAAAATTTTCTCAGATCGATCCCATATTTCACCCACAAGTGTACCAAAGTGAGTTACACTTGCCCCTAAAAGGCGGTTGAAAATCGAAAATTTAGGTTTTTCGAAAATTTTCTCAGATCGATCCCATATTCCACCCACAAGTGTACCAAAGTGAGTTACACTTGCCCCTGAAAAGGCGGGTTGAAAATCGAAAATTTAGGTTTTTCGAAAATTTTCTCAGATCGATCCCATATTCCACCCACAAGTGTACCAAAGTGAGTTACACTTGCCCCTGAAAAGGCGGGAATTTGAAAAAATTCGAAAAGTTTTTAGAAAATTTTCTCATCGCATTTTAATTTTGGACAAGTGTACCAAAAGTGTTTTACCTGAAAAGCGTTGAAAATCGCCCAAAATTTAGGTTTTCGAAAATTTTCTCAGATCAGATCCCATTTCCACCCACAAGTGTACCAAAGTGAGTTACACTTGCCCCTGAAACGGCGAAAATTTAGGTTGAAAATCGAAAATTTAGGTTTTTCGAAAATTTTCTCAGATCGATCCCATATTCCACCCACAAGTGTACCAAAGTGAGTTACACTTGCCCCTGAAAAGGCGCGTTGAAAATCGAAAATTTAGGTTTTCGAAAATTTTCTCAGATCGATCCCATATTCCACCCACAAGTGTACCAAAGTGAGTTACACTTGCCCTGAAAAAGGCGGATCGTTGAAAATCGAAAATTTAGGTTTTCGAAAATTTTCTCAGATCGATCCCATATTCCACCCACAAGTGTACCAAAGTGAGTTACACTTGCCCCTGAAACGGCGGGTTGAAAATCGAAAATTTAGGTTTTTCGAAAATTTTCTCAGATCGATCCCATATTTCACCCACAAGTGTACCAAAGTGAGTTACACTTGCCCCTGAAACGGCGGGTTGAAAATCGAAAATTTAGGTTTTTTATAGAATTTTCTCAGATCGATCCCATATTTCACCCACAAGTGTACCAAAGTGAGTTACACTTGCCCCTGAAAATTGGTCCGGCGGGTTGAAAATCGAAAATTTAGGTTTTTCGAAAATTTTCTCAGATCGATCCCATATTCCACCCACAAGTGTACCAAAGTGAGTTACACTTGCCCCTGAAAAGGCGGGTTGAAAATCGAAAATTTAGGTTTTTCGAAAATTTTCTCAGATCGATCCCATATTTCACCCACAAGTGTACCAAAGTGAGTTACACTTGCCCCTGAAAAGGCGCGTTGAAAATCGAAAATTTAGGTTTTTCGAAAATTTTCTCAGATCGATCCCATATTCCACCCACAAGTGTACCAAAGTGAGTTACACTTGCCCCTGAAAAGGCGCGTTGAAAATCGAAAATTTAGGTTTTTCGAAAATTTTCTCAGATCGATCCCATATTCCACCCACAAGTGTACCAAAGTGAGTTACACTTGCCCCTGAAACGGCGGGTTGAAAATCGAAAATTTAGGTTTTTCGAAAATTTTCTCAGATCGATCCCATATTCACCCACAAGTGTACCAAAGTGAGTTACACTTGCCCCTGAAAAGGCCGAAAATTTAGGTTTTCGAAAATTTTCTCAGATCGATCCCATATTCAACCACAATCGTACCACTTACCCCGAGGAAAATTTTCTCAGCCTAAATTTTCTCCCAGATCGATCCATATTTCACCCATATTTCCAACCAAAGTGTACCAAAGTGAGTTACACTTGCCCCCGCTCAGATCGCTAAAGTGAGGTTTTAAGGCTAAAGCGCCGAAATTTTCTGCCGCGCCGAAAAACTAAAAAACTTCCCCAGGTTTGTTAAAAATTTTTTCCGTTTGAAAAACCAATGTAAAACCATAATTTACATTTCATTTGCTTGGTTCGCAAAACCGCATTTTTTTTTCTTTGCGGTTTCCCCAAACAGTGGTTTTAGACGAAATATTTACCCAAAAAATGCGGTTTTAGGGCAAAATGGCATTTTAGGCGTGAAATTGGCCCAAAATGCATTTTTGAGGCTCAATGACATTTTTAGATGCGAAATTGGCACGAAAATGTTATTTTTAGACCCAAAAATGGGGTTTTGGGTACAATATCGGAACAAAAATTGGGTTTTTAAGTGTAAAATCGACCCTAAAAGGGTGTTTTTAGGCCCTAAAGGTCGGTTATAGGCGCGGAATTGGCCCTAGAATGTGATTTTTAGTCCCAAAAATGTGGTTTCTGGATCCCAGAAATGCTTTTTTTTTTGCCCATTGTGTGCCTAAAAACCGAATTTTTGAGCTTAAATACCTCATTTTTGATCCGATTTAGCACCCAAAAACTGCATTTTTAAACCAATTTTTCGCCTAAAAACCCCAATTTTTGGCCTAAAAACCATATTTTTGACCCGATTTTATGGGCCTAAAATACGCATTTTTGGGTCGACATTTCGCCTAATGACCCATATTTTTACCGATTTACGCCCAAAAAGCCGAAGTATGGGCCCAAAAAATGCACTTTTTAGCTGATTTTTTGGCCTAAAAAGCCCATTTATTGGCCGATTTTGCGCCAAAAAGCCTCATTTGTGCGCCTAAAAAACGCATTTAGTGCTAAAAACGCATTTTTGAGACGATTTTTCTCCTAAAAACCCCATTTTTGGCCGATTCTGCGTCCAAAACCCCATTTTGGGCCGTTTTACGCCAAAACCCATTTTGAACCGATTTATCGCCTAAAACCCCATTTTTGGCCTAAAAGCGCATTTTGAACTCTTTTCGGCCTTCTTAAAACTCCCATTTTGAGCCGATTTTTCGCCTAAAAACCGAATTTCATGAATTTTGAATTTTCTTTTCATTTTTGCGGCTAGAAATCGGCCTAAAGATGGGGTTCACGAATTGAAACGTGTGCATTCGTCATTGTGGTAAACAGTGACCACGTATACCAAGCGTGATTGTGAATGAACGGTAAAAAAAACATTTTTTCTAACCAGCAACAATAATAGTTTTAATCCATGTCTGGAAAAATTTACACAAGCAGATTCGGTCACAAGATGAGAAATAAGAAATGAATGAGAATCACAACATATTTTGTGTATTACCACGAATACAAATATGCGATACTGTTAATTAGTCTAATTTCTTATTTTTGCACTTTAATCATAATTTAGGGATTTATAAATGCCTATAAACATGCTTATATATCTGGTAAAATTATATATGGAGTTCCCTTAAAGGCTTAAATTACATTTTTTAATTATCAACGGCGTTAGAAGCAGACCCGCACAACACGCATGTATTGCGGCCATAGTATTAGCGCCGTATTAGAATTAGAATGCGGAACGAATGAAAATTAAAATATTTCATCGTTAACACTATATCCTTTCCACATGTAAATCGAATGTCGTAAGAATGCGGAGTTTAAAATTAATTAATAATTTATATAATAATTAATACCGAGTTCTTACAATTAAAAATTACATATACTTTATTTCTCTCTTAATATACAAATATTGTTCAATATATGCTACCGGCCAGCGGGCCTTTTGCATTTTATATATGAATATTTGGACTAAAATATACTTGTTTTCAATAGAATGTTGGTATAGTATTCAGGAAAGTTACAATAATAAAAGGTTGAGAACATTTTACACTCACTGCAATCGCACGCAGAATCGCGCACACTTTTCACTGAACTTTGCACGATACTTATACTGTTACGACACTTGGTATATGTGCACTGTACACTCGAGCGGTCATATATCGTTGTTACCCACTGTAACACTGTTTATACAGTCACTTAAACTGGCAAGTTTACAGGTTTAGTGCGTTCTCGAGGCAGGTGAGGAGAACAACTTCTACCACTTGGTTCGGTGTGATTACAGACCGACTTTTTTTCTCTCTCTCTCTCTCATATGTGGTTTTTCAAAACTTAATTATTTTCTCTTATTACTATTTAGGATTTTGAAATCTCACCGTCACCTGAGGCCTCTCGTAAAAAATGAAAATAAACAGGAAATCGTATATTTATAAGAAGGGGTGTGTTAAAAAAGATTCCGCTGGCACATCTCAGGTGCAAATATGCCTCGAACATTCGCTTATGTGCCTAATCAGTAAATAAACGTTCGTTACGAGGGAGGAAATATTCTGCTCCGATATTCTGCCCGTTACTTAGTCTCGCCTGACAGCGCTATATTGTTCTACTGTACTCCGTCAAAGAAGAAGAATGTTACCGTCAACTTTCGTGATCGGAGCAGGAATTTGATCGCTGAAGTGACTCCATTGGCATAATTGGTTTTAAACTATTTTATAAGCTCGTTCCTCGTTCCGTAATGTCGGTTGTGGAGGGGAATGGTGGGGGGGATTGAACACGAGAGGAGGCGGTCGTGTATTGGGGGACAGGGCTGTCGTTAACCAAACAAGTTTTATGAGCCGCGCCCCTTCACGTGTCGGTTATTGCGGCCCCCAAGCGTCACGATATGGAAATATTTACTTGTTACCGTTTTAACCCCGTATTTACATTGTAAATATGGGGGCCTCAGGCGGAGGTATTATCTCGCTGGGACATCACATGTTAAATCCCCATATTGCCGCCCACGCCCCCGGTCGCCGCTAATGCGCCCAGATGGACGATAGCCAGAATGTAATGCTTTATTGGATCTCACGTAACGCTCGTGTCCATTGTTCCCTTTCTGTCGGGTTCGGCCTCTTTTATGTTTTACACCGAATATTCAGTTGAGCCACTGAAAGTTGGAGATAAAGGGCGCGAGCGGGGAGGAGGGGGATAGAATGAGTTTGCCACTCTTGTTAACACGAGTTTTCAATCTGCCATTACTGTCGCAAATCACCCAACACCATTTTCTAAATCGACGGCGATATTCTCGTACGAAAAAATCAATACTATAACTAAATAAATTATTTCCTATTTATAATACATCGTACAATACTTTCTAAAATATGCGCTCGAACTAGATTTTCCGTACAGAAGGGATATTTGTTGACCTTATGAAATTGACGCAGAATGCAAAATAATCCCTTCTAAAATAAATAATAGTAAGAAAATCCAAAACTATACACTACTGTTACTTGGACAAGAAAGAAAAAGCCTCCCCGATGGTGATTGGAGAAAACATCGAGCTGAACAAGATTCAGTGGCCGGATAAGTTGAAACAACTCTAATAATATCCGGGTTCGTGGAGGAGGTTGTCCCGGGAGTATCGTGTGAGAGCCCGCTCCGCGACCGAGGAGGGCCTGGAAAAAGAACCAAATTGGAAACAAGGGTGGAAGTGAGGAAAGGGAAGTTGGTTGTGGAGGCGAGGAAGTGAGAGAGTGAGGGGTGGGGGGGGGGAATTGATTTAGAGGCCGGGTTGTAACTCCGTTAGCGGGTCCCGGGGATTGACACATATTGTGGGGCGCATTGATATTCAGGGGGCGGAGCGGGCCCGAGAGCGGGGTGGACTGGGTAATGAGAGGCAGCCCGCCGCCCCCCCGGGGGGGTGGTTTAATATCTCCCCCGAGGAGGAGCCGCCTCACCAATATTAAAAAGCCGACCGACAACGCGAACGCGACAATAAACGCCCCCCCCGCCTCCTCATATATACTCCTTTTTACCTGATGTGTCTCCCCCAGCGACTATCAAATATTGCACCTTTTTTCACCTCGTCGGAAGGTGTTGCCACATCCTTGGGGCAACTGCAAACGTACGCCCCTGTATTATAACTTGTTGCCCGGCCATATCTTACCCTACTCTCTCCTGAATACAGCCGAAACAACTGGAAAATTTATTGTAACATTACGCAACAATAAGTACAATAATAACCTGGGTGGGGGAAGAGAAAGAATCTGGAATGTCTCCTACATTGGGGTACGTTCGTCGAAAACATATAATTTTATGAGTTAATAAAAATAACCGTTATTCGGTATATCTGTTTATTTCCGGAGTTTTTTCCACAGAAGGAAAAAGGAGGCCGCGCTTTGAAAGGTTGATCGGGAATTGAATAACACCGTCGGACCGAATTTTCGTTTTTCGAGGAGGGGAATCAATCAGTGGAATCGCGCTTTATTAATTACTCGTTAAAAGGGTGGGCGGGAGGGTGTTAAGTGGGGGAAAGAAGGATTATTGGCGGGGGTTGAAGTAGCCCGGGCCGTTCTCAATAAAGCCGGGTTCGCTAATTAGAGACTAACTGTTGTGTCTGTAGGGCGGGCACAAAGCCAGCTCCGACACCGCCCACAACTAACACCGCCGGCCTTCCTACTTACAAATACACTTCCTACCCCACTTTAACCCTCTCCCGCTCGCCCGTTAGACCGCAGTCTGTATAACTTGCTTCTCGGTTACCACCCCCACCCCCACCCCCCGGACCCCGCCCCATACCGACCAAACAACAACAGGGAACAGACCGCTGCCCAGCCGTCCAATTAGAAATTAAAGCCGCCCCAACGTTCTGACGATAAGGGAAGACCGTCTTGTAAAATTCCTTTAAACCGTCCTACATTTTTATCGAGGCCTACCGTCCATTTTCTAACTCAAGACCAAGTAGACGGGAAATCGCACGGATTATTATTAACCCCGTACCTTCCTAACTTAAAATATCATCTATTGTAATTAATATTTACAGTCAGATCAGTAACTGTGATATTCGAAATTTAATTTTTAAACGCTAAATTAGTTTAAGCGCCAATGCAACTAATAACTGCAGAATTTTCGGGACTGGTCTCTGGCCCATAGCCAGATTTAGAGAAAGGAATGAAGGAAAAAATAGTTTTTGTAAGGGCTTTGTTTCGGAGAATATAACAATAAAATGTAGCGTTCTGATATCATTATAGTTTAATAAAATTCTGTTTTGGTAAACTTATCTGTAACAAATTATGAAAATAATTTTTAAAAAAGTGGTTGTACTGTATATCGGCTAAATGTTTTTAACGCAATTTCTATCGATTTAATCATTCGATCAGAGATTATTCTTATAAACATTACTGCGATCAAATACAGGAAAGAACGGCGTTGGGGTCGATGGCCCATTTCTGGAATTGTGCGATTCTCAACTGGGACGATACGTCGGAAAATTTCAAATAAGTGTAGGAGTTTGGGGGGAGGGCGGAGGGACTTTGAAAACTCGCTCGAATATAGCACAATCGGAGATGGTGGCGGGAGGACTTGAGGCGGGGGACTTGGAATTGAGATGCGGCCAACTTGCCGATAGCCCGGCAACCGGATCAGTTTGATACGAGTTTATTTCCTCATATCGGAAAAACTTCAACGGCCGCCGGCCACAAATGCCTGCCGCATTTCGGGAAAAGCTTTATACTCGGCAATAAAAGCGTCCGCGAGTTTTCCGCCCGTTTCACGACTTGTCGGAGGCAAATTCCCCGCCGTATTAAATAAATATCGGACAAAATGCCCAATCGATTTCGTCGCCGATTAAACAATCTGCGTGCCAGTCGCAGTTTCTCGGGCGGCAATTAACTTGCCGAACGCCTTATGAAAATTTTTACGTTCCGAAATTTGCATAATAATAACTTTGGCTATCGAAAAAATGTAGCGAATGCATAATTAATTCCACCGCGGAGGTTCGAAAAGGAAATGTATGTGGGACATGCTTCGTATAATGAAAGCTAATCTATTTTCTCTAAGGTTTACGACTAAAAACAACGTTAAAAAGAAAAATACAGCCAAAATAATAAAAAAAAGCACCTACAGCCACAAAATTACTTCAACTTTAAGGAAAAGGGGTTGTAGTACTTTAAACATTATATAATCATTTAATTATTAACCCTATAATAATAGAATTATTACCCTCTTAATTACAAGGGAAACTACCTTACAATATTGCATTATAACTTTATATTAAGGTTTTCTGTAAAACAAGTTTCTCACTAAATATTTACTCACAACTCTACAACTTTCCTTTTGTGTTTCTGTCTCCTCTCGCTAGTATGGTATTTTGCCATCGTGGTACTCACCATCTTCAGTAATCACTTGGGTACTTAATGTTTTCTGGGCATGCCCACTCCACTGTCACTGTTACTTGTACTGTGGTGGTTGTCTGTTTGTCGATTTTGGTAATCGGCTTAAGATTTTGTCGAATTATATTTGATCAAATAACTGGTCACAACTATTAAGTTCTGGCTTCCAAAAATATGACAGGAAACCTATCTGGTATTGTGTATTTACGATCACAAACTGCTGATCTAAAATTTATTGAAAAAAATTTTAGTTAAGTACATTTCCGCACCACACCCAGGGGGGCGCTAATTAATCGGTGCAAGTGGACCCAACGAACTTTAGTTAAGTATATTTCCGCACCACACACTGGGGGGCGCTAGTTAATCGGTGCAAGTGGGCCGAACGAACTTTAGTTAAGTACATTTCCGCACCAAACTCTGGGGGCGCTAGTTTGTCGGTGCAAGTGGACCCAACGAACTTTATCTAAGTACATTTCCGCACCACACCCTGGGGGCGCTAGTTTGTCGGTGCAAGTGGACCCAACGAACTTTATCTAAGTACATTTCCGCACCACACCCAGGGGGGCGCTAGTTAATCTGTAATTTTTATTTAATAAGGAAGCAGAACTTTCATAGACAAATAAGAACAATATTGTAAGATTATTTGAACAATTTAATAACCCAACCGACACCTAACGTAACAATTTTCCGTTAATTTGACTTTTTTCCGTACACGGATCGTGTACACGAGAACGGGGGTCCTCTTTAAAAAAATAATCCGATCCACTCCAGTAACGATCCCATCCGAAACCGCTCCCAGCCGGTAACGGGAAACAAGAGGGGGGGGGGGTGGAGGGTGAGAGTAAGGGATGGGCGACAGAAAGAGGAAGGAGAGAGAGAGAGAGAGAGAGCGAGAGGTTTGCGGTGTCGGGGCCTAGCCGACTTTATTTCTTGATATTACCGCGCCGGTGTAATCCGATGATGAGCGCACGCCTCCGCCCCCGGACCATATCTGACCCAGACGTGACCAATCCCCAGGAGGGCCCAAAGCCAAACTCAATTTGGCCCATTTCAGCCGCCTCCATCCCACCGCCCTCACGCCGCCGTTTAATAAGAACGATTTTCGTTCCGGCCGACAAATAAAGGCTTTGCGACACAGGCGTCGTCTTGTGGTGACTAACCAACTGTTTCTACAATACTGAAATTGAATAATTATGTACCTGAAAAACTATGACAAATGAAAGGAACCCATAGAAGAACTATAATTTTTAAAGAAGAAATACGGAAGGGAGATTTCATGCGGGTTCCAACAAGTTTACAGGATAATGCTGTATATGTATAATATATAAAGTCGTAATGAATTTGCTTTATTTAAATTTCGCAAGTTACTAGACCTTCCCGTGGGGATCGAACCCGGGATGGTATTTCTCTAAAGAGACTTAGAGTAACGGTTAGCAACAATAAATATTTCACCTTCGTCGGGAACGCAGCAAGTCCGACTATTAGGCACGCCGGAACGATTGAAAGAATTTTTTCTTTCTTCGCCTTCTATAAACACATCCGCTATTCAAGTAGTGTACACCAGAAAAGTCTGTCAGAGAGCTCAGAGAGAGAGCAAAAAGTGAGTAATCCCCTCCCCCACCCATCCCAAATGGGATTACTTATAAAGTGAACTTCCCGAACATTTCAATTGGAAAAAGTCTTAAAGGATTTCCACTCGAAATGAAGTTTTTCTGCCTTCGCCCCACCCCGGTGGTTGAGGAGCTCTCATATTCCTCCCTCTTTTCCCATTAGACTGTCGGCCGTTTTGAGGAATTGACTCCCCTCCTCGGTCCGGTCGCCCCCAGCTTTTACTTTTGTCCCGAAGTCGACTATTCCCCCTCTTCTTTTTTCCCCCCCTGCGAGGATTTAACCTTTTAAGAGATTCCCTTTGGACGATTTGCTTTTCATCAAGAGTGCCCGGGCAACGCCAAAGCTAAGACTCGCCCCCCCCCCATGCCAAAATCTAATTACTTCGGCGACTTTGTAAAATGAACATTTCGAATCGGCTGGAACATGCCTAGACCGTATTCCGAGTCCTCGCAAGTTGTCAGGTAAATTAAAAGAATTTTTAGTGCCTTATGTTTTCTGGATAGCATATGGGAAACGTTCGCTCTCAGTAGTGACTGGCGACTGTCTCCTTAACCCTAACTTCTGCCGAACGTGAGCTATATTCCACTTCATCATGAGCTCTTTCTTGAAGTTGCGCTTCAAAATATTCCAAATTTTCAAATTCCCATTCATTAAAATTGATAGACATCCCGCTGTCCATAACGCATTCTTTCCCAAAAATTGTATAAGGAATGAGGGTTAGGTAGATAGATATAATTGAGGAATGATCTAAACTTACAATGTATATATATATTTAAATAAGATAATACAATTCACTACAAATTTTACTGTATACGAAATAAAACTCATAGGTATTAAGAGATAAAAAGGCATACAAACTCCTAAACATAACATTATAGATTAAGTTCAATCCCTAAAAAGAATAATTTTAATTTATCCCTTGTCGGAAGGCAATCACATTTACTCCAAATTTCTCATTGATCGAAAATAATGTTTAAAACGTTATATTTCAATGCCACATACAAAGTATAAAACTTCCCCTATATCTGCGTCGAAAAAAATAAAATGAAAAAGTTATCTTTAAACTAAATCTATATTCTTGTCTTTGTATGAACACTTCTCAACCGCTACATGTAAATAATAAGTAAGGTATATACGATATAAGTCACCCAAGATATGCTGCTACACGCTTGATTCATACGAAATGGTAATATGTGGCCGTTGCTGTTATTATTATAATAGTCGTTAAACAAGGGTTATTTAGGATTATAAATTATAATCTACATTTTAATAACACTATAAAGGGGGATGTTTATTAAGGATAACTCCAAACAACTACATATTGTTAAAGAAATGAAGGCGCACTATTATCATTACCATCGTTATTATTATTAATATTAATATAATATAATGATAGCTCATTATGGGATTATGTCAGGATTAAAACTTTCCACGACATTTTAGCCGCTGCGCAAAGTAAATTAACATTTGATCCAAATACCAAATATTTGTCCAGCAATGTTCACGCATTATTTAACACCTTTACCATCCCGCAAGTCATTTTTTAAACGTGATCTATATAAGAAAAATCGACCATTTTTTTGGTAAAATGGCGGATATATTTTGTTTACTTTAAGTTTACCTGATAAGAAATATAATGAACCCCGTGTTTTAATTAATAATATTGACCTGGAGTAGTTTATGCGACTTTACAAATCACATTCACAATATTAGACTGGCTAATTTCTTTCCTTTAGATTTTACCACGCTTAAAATTACTAAAATAAAAATTTAATAGAATTACTTCGTCATTACTATACTTTATTTACTGCTTACAATGTAAAGAAATGAACGATAAAACTTAATCAATTTAATTTTTTATTCTCATTCCGTTGAGTAGAGGTGGGAGGATTGTTCAAATAAATTAATAAGGCTCGCCTTTGTCTTTTAGAAATACGCGTAATTAAATTTCCCTTCAGTTTTTTTCGAGTCACAATTTTAAAATTAGATATTAGACTTCAAAATGAAGTTTTAACGCAATGATAAATTGGAAGAGGATCGCGGTTCGGATCCTAGCACCCTTCCCTACTGTAGAACTCCCGATCCCGGGCGTAATATAGATGCATCGGACAGGACCCTCGCGGGTTCGGGAGTAAGGCAAGGATGCGGGCGAGTCAGTATACAAACAACATATAATGATGCATTTGCGGTACAAAAATACACCAATGGGGGGGGTTCATCAACATACCGAGGGGGGACACACCCCCCACCAAGTACCCGTGGGGGGGCTCCAATCAAGCTCACGATAGACTTTAGTGTGAATGTGTCTGTAGGTCAAGTGTTCAAGCGCGCCGTCTCAAGTGCGACCCGGTGAAGTGGGCCACCACAAGTGACAGACTCCACTGGCCTCGTTTTTTTCCTGTTACTTATTAATAAAAATGAAACACGTGTTTAAGGTGTATATGTGTGTATAGTGTGTAATGTGTACGTGTCACGGTTAATTAATCCGACTCTTAGACGCGTTGCATTAAAAAAAAAATGAAACTTTTTTTTTTGTTTTCACACTCGGCATATCATCACTCTTGGCCGCAGGTACCCCTTCTTGATCTCGGCTATGTTTCGTTATCTCTTCTTTTCTTTCACTCCTTCTCCATGTCTTCTGTTCACAGCAGAGAGCGCACACAGGCCCCTTATTCAGTTAGGCAGATTCACCCGTGACTCTTGCTTGAGCTTTTCCACTTGCTATAGAACGCTTCTATGTGCTCAACGTTCACACCTGCGGGCAGACACGTTTTCACAAAGTCGTCAAACAATAGACGAATCGACTGTCGAATAATAATAGGAAAGTAAAAGAGTTACCGGTCGACTTGGCGACTCCCAGCGGACTGAACCCAGTCTGGTGATTTGCCGTCAGTGACTTCGAACCCGTGATCAGTGTCACTAACTCCGAATCTTTGTTGCCCGTACTCTGTTGGCTTAAAAAGTGACAGCATTCCACTATGTGGAAGAACATCCTGTAAAAAATGGTAATTTCAGTTTTACGCATTACAGATAAATTAATTACCCTCCAGGGAAATCTTCGCTGAAGAGGTTACTTACAACGCCTCCTTGTCTTTTTTCTTCGGGTACTTAATCAAAGGCAGCGGGAGGTGCTCGTTGCTTCTCTGGGCCCTCAGGAATCGATTACCCTGTTTCAGTTGCGACTCCAACCACCTGATGGTATCCCTCACACGGCCGCTGGACCTCTTCTGTTCGTCGAGAGCAGACACGACTGAGACAGAGAATAACATCAGAAAAGTATTTTTCAAGGCCAAATTGTTCTCCCACCCCTTCTCCACGAATACTCTTTTGAGTGCTCACCGACTGTGGGTATGACAA
The DNA here is from genome assembly GCA_019843655.1 of Lethocerus indicus. Lineage (NCBI taxonomy): Eukaryota > Metazoa > Arthropoda > Insecta > Hemiptera > Belostomatidae > Lethocerus > Lethocerus indicus. The sequence goes on from JACDQD010000008.1 coordinate 18,053,994, forward strand.
GGATGAACTTCTTAGCGGAGGCGAGTTGCTTGACCAGCGAAGGATGGTATATGAAGGCCTCGGCGTCGAGTACCAGGTAGGGGGGCAGGCTGGCCGTCTGCACTTTCTTCATCTTGGTCTCGAGCTCGCTTACCTCCGCCTTCAGCCAAAGTTGGCCCATCTCCTGCATCAGCTTCTCGGGGTTTCTCAGCTCCTTCTGCGTTTTCACGGGACCATCCCCGCTCTGCTCCCCGGTGCCGTTCCGCCCGTTCTCCTGGGACAGATATCTCGCTATTACAGACTCAATGAAGAAAAAGACAGGCATCGTTCACCTAATCCAACAAACGGCATAGTTAACACCGAACAGATTATTTTGTAGTTGTAATTAATAAAATATATATCCACAGATGAGCTGATTAATTTAGGGTACCGACTCTGCCCTCGTACTGCATAAGTAAGCAAAAATAATGATTACCTATACACAAGTTCAGTAATTTATGATGTCGCAAGGTAACTTCGAGTACAATTATCAAAATTTATAATATCCGTCAGATCGTTATAGATGTATAAGCGATAAACTGCAACGGATGTATGGAGGAAATGGTGAAGCCTCGCCCCGGTTAGCGCTGCAGAAGTTAATACGTTATCATTGCAGGCAACATATTAGGACTGTAGTCGGGATGCTGCCGCGGCCTATGTTTATAATAGAGCCACAAAACCGGGGAGGAGAGTAATCGAAATAAAACGGGACAACCGGCGAGCGAGACAGAGTGAAAGAACGGATTTGGAGAGGGCTGGGGGAGTCGAAGGGAGCGGGTTTACTGTAGACACCACCGGTGTAGTTTAGTGCCGCGGGGGGAGCGAACGTTGTGGCCGAATGAGGAGAGAGAGAGAGGGGGAGAGAGGGGGAGAGAGAGAGAGAATACATTTGGGGGTCGTAAAACAAAGCAAGGGGAAATTGTTTACAACAGAATATAGAGCTCAGTCATGCGGCATAAATAGCGGAAACGAGTAGAACTGTTTTATGCCACCCTATATACAGCCGGGGTCGCTTTCCACTCCCTCCCACCCCCCTCCAAAGCCGCACTCCAAACCCCCGCACTCGCTGACTACATCCGGTGTCCGCTCTCCCTGTCTCTATTTTATCCCCCCATCCTGTTTTAACGCGCGAAAGATAATAAGTGGGCGGAAGATAAAAGAAAAAGAGAATGTAGGGCACCAGAAATAAGATTAAAAGCGGACGAAAAATGCGCCAACCGCGGATAATTCATTTCTGCCAGATACTAGATTTTTAAAAATCGCTAAGATAACACCGAAAATTATGTAAGCGTATAAATATTAAAAGTTAACACATGCAGGAGGATCACCTAACCGACACACTATTTACCCAGCATATAAACAAGCACTGACTATAATAAAATAAAAGACTCCTAAAATGACACCAGTCGTAATTACTTTCGAGTTTTTATAACAGATGTGTTACTATATGTTTTCCAGCAAGGGAAAACTCGAGACATAATTATTGATCCGGGAGATAATATTCCGAAAGCCATCAAGTACCGCCGAAATATATAAAGCGGTGAGACGACATAACAACTAAGACTCGTTTAGAGGGAATCGCATGTCGGAATCAGATGACATAAAGCCACATATCCGTCTAAAATAGGGAGAAAAAGAATGAAATAAAGGCAGCGAGGGGGAGTGCGAGTCGGAGACAAGAGGGAGGGGGGGGAGTCGGTCTCAGACTGAAGAAACACATACAAGAATACAGCAGTAACTCGGGGTTTTACTGTTAGTTGGATGACTAGTTCCAGGAGGGGGAGCTGGGAGGGAAAACATTCCCCCGCGCATTCGTTCCGGTTGGTCTGGCCCTCAAAAACGAGACCGCCGTCGTTGTCACAATATAAACAGCAGAAAATAACTTCTGGTCCCCCCCCCTCACCCAACGTTACGTCCCTCATGACCGCACACACCACATAAAAAAAGAGGGGGATGAGTTATCAATTTGTTGCCCCCGTGAGGAGGAGGGGCGCTGTACGAGGGGAAGTTTTCCTTTTTTCTTTGTTTCCCTTTTCCATTCTTTCACGCTATCACAGAAATGCTGCGGGGCAAATCGGAGGGACAAGTCAATGTACCGATAACGTTTACGGCCGGAATTGTGTAAGCGTACTGTAAGACCTTTACTGGAAATTAATACGTGGGGAGGGGGGAGGGTTTGTTATTTCCGACAACACAACAACGTTCCCACTGAAGTAGTAACCAGTAGCAACAACATTAAGGTAACACACGGGCATAGAACGGTCGGTGAAATGAATCCATAAAATGGGGATATATACGAATAATTAATACGAAAAAATTAATGAACAGCCTTTTCTATTTTTTAAACATGCTCGTTCAGTTTCATATATTATGCAACCAATGAAATAAAAGCAGTAGTATCGACAGTACCCTCAACATCCCGGCCGGAAGTGAGGTCAACAAGAGTGCATGCATTATTAAGAATGGGACACACGGCGGCATAAAACTACGCGGTTCTGCGGGGCGCCACTTCCCAAGTTGGGGAGAGGCGCATGAATATTTGACATCGGAATATTATGAAGTTGCGCAAGGTGCTAATTTCCAGTTTGCAAAACACTCGCGGACAACCGGCGATACACCTTTTATGATAGCCCGTGGAACCCAGTTTGGGGCGAGGAATAGACGCTTCAATAATAAATACGAAGCCGGCACCTCCCTATATATTTACTCGGGTGGTCCTTCTTCGAGTCCCGGGGGAAGGCACCCGGGGGACTTTCGGCCGAGCGCTCCAATACACTACTTGAAAAGAAGTTGGTCCCTAGCTTTTTCCCTTATGTAACCTATATTGAAGTTACACCCTCCTGAGTAAACTGGAAATAGTTGACGACTGGAGAAATAAAATGGGGTTTGAAGCTCCAACACAAATTGAGACATTGATTTGTTGAAGAATACAATTTCCGACGTACGGTCCGAGACGAAATAAATTCAAATAATGCGAAATGTGAGCACACACATACATATGTAATGTAAAACCTATTTGCAAATGCGTTCATTCGGAGTTAAATGTAGAAAAGCGTAATGGGAGTAACATTGAAGACAAGACGCAATACAACAATAGCATGAATAATATAATAGCTTGAAATAACGCTAGTAAAATGCTTCCTTGGCCAAAGTACAGAATTACTAGACCTCATTAAGGGTTTAGAACCCAAGAACTAAGAGGAGACAGAATGTAGCACAATACGTATAATGTAAAATATTGAAATATTTATTTATAATAACAATGCCTCCGTATTTTATCTTTAATTCTCCCAGGTTCCGCTTTCCATACAACATACAAACTTGTCATCCAGTTTACAAGACGAAACCGCAATTCGGAAGCGGAAAGGGACAATACGATTCGGGCGACGACATTTCTGGGGGGTGCTGCGTCGTTTTCCATTGTCGGAATTCAATTTTACACCCCCTAGAGTAATAATATTAACTCAAGCGAAACGCTTCCCGCGCAGCAGGAAGGGGAGGAAACATTTTCGAGAACTACGGTCTTTTGCATAAAACAGTGGGAGAGGACGGGAGGGAGAAGGGGGTTATTTTCTTCGCATACGTTGTACACAGCTCGCGTAATAAATATGTTATACCCGGGGGTTGAAGAGAGCGGGCACGGGGGGAGGGGGGGCAGGAGCGGAGAAGGGTTGTTATACAAGAGGCAAAACTGAAAAGGGCCCCTGACATTAAGACGGGATGTCGGCGCCCGGGAAGGAATCAACCACTGAAGAAGGGGCCCGAGTGGGGTTGGGGGGTAGTAATGGCGCCGCTCACCAACTACACAAGGGAGAGAAACGAGGAGACTGAGAGTTGGAGAAGAGACAGAGAGGGGAGATCGGTATCCAAGAAATAAGACAGAGACGGAGAGGGACCGAGAAGAGAGGGAGGAAGGAAGAGGCTTGTGGAAGGGGGCGAAAGTCGTCGAGAGACAGACGCTGGGACGGGAGGGCGGAGGCAATAAAGAGGTTGGCGCTGAGAGGCCGGGGGCTGAGAAGGGAGCGGGGGGACGGTGACGTTTACCAGTCAGACAGCTTTCAACCGCAAACACTCATCCCACCGCCACCCCCAGTTCCAACAGCGGCGACACACTTTTACACTACACCCTCGCCTACACTCAAAAGAGGTATACTAGACAACAAATAAGTACTTGTAATGCAAAGTTATATAAACACCCCCAGCCCTCCACATACACAAAATATATAAAAATAAATAAAATGTAATTTTGTAATCACATTTTTGAGGGGCAGTGGATAGTGGTTAAAGCCGAAAGGTTCAGACCACTGAGACCGGTAGCGGCAAGAGTTGGATTTTGACGTGCGTCTGCGTGTTTAGCTAAGGTTAGGTTGAGCCTAAGTTTAGATCGAGCGTAATGCAGCAAGCTCTCCGTACATCGTGAAACCCCAGGGGGTGCATACCTCAATAAGACCTGACGTGAACGGCCGACACGAGTTCGACCTCGGAAGGAGGACTAACTTTTTATTCAATTACAAAATTCGAATTGACTCCCAGTGAATAATAATTATGAACGGATACAAAAGGGAAATGAATCAACAAACGAGGATAAAATCAATAGAAACACGATTTAGGTGTTATTCATTCAGTGTTTAACAGCTATTTGAGACAAGAGCAGCGATAACTCTACCCTCTGGGCCAACGTCCTACCAGTTCGCACGGCCTATGTGAACACTTGCTCAAATTGTAATCACTCTATTTCACATTAACAATGAAACAACGAATTCTCACCTACTATTAACAAATGATAAAATATAATAACTGAACTACAATATTCAAACTATAATATACTTATTATTATAATAAAACGTGTTTCGTGTTATAACATCGAAATAACACATGTTATTAAGTTATTTACATTTTTCTGACCGGTCGAAAGTTTAAGAAAGTTCGAAGATTGAATGTACAAGGGGGAAACAAAATTGGGAAAAGAAAAGGGGCGAAAGTTATTTGATGCGTAACGGAGAAAAAGGATAGGGAGGCGGAGGGGGCAAGATACGGAGAGGGAGGGCGGCAGAAGGTTTCCGGACGGTTTGGCCCTCACGGCATTAAGTAAGGGGTGAACATCTCCCAACACTGAGGGGGTGGGGTGGGGTGGGAGGCCGGTGATCAGCCAGCCCCGCAGCAGTTTACAAGTCCAATTACACGGGAGTCTGGAGCCAGCGCCCACCCCACCTCTAGCTCCTTGAGTAAACTTTGACCACCCTCAAGAAAACACACCCCCGCCACCACCGCCGCCGCCGAGGCAAACAACCCCTGCAGGGATCATTAATCAACTGGCTAAGTGAAACATTAGCTCTCCTCCAATTACTTAAGCTCCGCCCCCCCCCGCTCCTCCTTCCATCCGCTCTGTATAACCTCGCCCCACAACCCCCGGCCCGCTTCCTTACTACTTGCGAACTCGACCTCCCCTAAGCTACTCCACTACTCACAGACTACACTAGTTAAACGCTACAACTCTCCCGAAACCGCCGCAACATCTCGATAGACTATACAGGAGCCTGATGCACACACAACACCTACTCACGTCTAAATATCGTTAGAATGAACACAATGAAATTTGCACTGTGTACTGTCAGTTAATTTACAACTCTGAATATAAATATATACACAAAAACACACACACATAGACATATATTAATTGTTAAACAATCTCAAAATCAGAAATCTCGTATTTCGAAAGTTCTTCTTCGAAAAGCTTTGAAAATAAGTGAATCTACACATAATTTAGATCAGCCGTTAAAATTATCAAATAGCGTGAATGTATTGTATATTAAAATGTGTAATCAGTATTGATTTATTAAGTAATTAGACGAGTAATTCAGAATCGCTTTTTAATTTTGAATCGGTGTACGTAATTTAATAGAAAGAATGCCGAATTAAAATCTTTCATATTTTATCAAATCCAGGTCTAACTCGGAGGAGAAAAGTCCTTCAATCTTCTTATCTCGTTATGTTCTCACCTACGAAGTGACGAAAGACAATGCGGGAAAAAGTGAGTAGTAAGGGAGCCGGAGTAAACTCGGTTAAAAATTCATTCGTGACTGGAGGAGGAGGAGAGAACGCAGCCGCGGGACACACGTGCGCCAACTTTCATAGCCGACCCCATTTGGGCGGAGTGGAAGGCGGCGGGGGCCCCCGACAGAATGTTTGTTTCAATTATTGGTGGCGCAAAGTGGCGGCCGCCGTTGCCACCGCACCAACCCCGCCGTGGAAGTACTTTAATAATTTGTGAGATTAAAGTGAGAGGGTGTAGGGGGATGAAGGAGGGAGAGAGGGAGGTGGGGAGAGGATGCTCGCAGGGAACCCACCTCCTCCAGATTAACCCCCGGTGTAAAGCCCGCGAGATATAAAGCCCACTCCGACCCCACCAAGCCCACCCACTCAACCCGCGAAGTTGAAGGACTCCGGCAAGAATGAGAGGGGGATGAAACAAATAACAAAGACCGCTTCTGGACTGTTTCGTTTTAACGCGTTAGGGGTTCCCAAAAAGAGTCGAAAGGGTTTTACGCTATTTACGCTTCCATACAGCGGGGGCATACCCGCAGTAATAAAACGTTACGACTAGCTTAAATTGGAAGATAAAACGTTCACTCCGTAAATAAAACCTAGGAAAACATAAAGCATTAACGACGATAAAAGGATTACATTGAATATTAGCCTGAACCAGACATAACCTCAGTATCAGTGTTGACTTTCATCATGCGCAAGTTCCTCACTGTGTAAAAACATATTTCCTATCTAACAGCTAGTAAAGATTTCAAAATAAAAATAGTTATAAATAAAATAAAAACGAAAAATAATTTAATACGGCTCTATACAAAAGTTGTAGCGTGACAAATTTCACAGGGGCATTAGTGACAAGTAGTCACGTAAGATAAATTAATCCTGCAACCAAGAAGGAGAGATTGCAGACAGGAAACGCTTTAATAATTCGTAAATTATTAAAGTGGGAAGGGAGAGAGTCATTTCTCCGAGGGGGAGCGTGAGTGAGCCCGTCAAGACGGGGAGAAATACACCGCCGGCACTACTTAGGGGAGGAAATAACGGTGGAACAGCGTAATAATAAAGTAGAGGAGGAGTTTCCAAACCCACTCCTCGGTTGGGGGAGCCGGGTCGGTTTTCTATTCATAAAGGCATGATTTAGATGTTCTTGGGCGAGGGAGAGAACACGAAATATTGGCTGGCTCCTCTGTCTCGAGGAGCTCCCAGACCGGAAAATGGTTACGACCCACTGAAGAGATGAACTGAGAGGGGGAGGCGGATTCACCCCTCGAGATATTCTACCGTACAAAGACGCACACGCACATACACACGCATACGCACAAACGCGCGTGCACCAACGCCCAAACAAAATCAATGACGCGTCATAAAGTAAAACCCGTTTCCGCTGAATGAAGTCGGAACATGTAACGTGTGGCGCTCGCAACCGTCAATGATCCGTGGAAACTAACGACCGAAAACAAAATACAGAACTCCGTAAAATGAAAACATATAACCTGCCATGATTTCAAAACGTAACAGTTTCGTGCATATAATTTCTCTGGTTTGGTCACACAGAAAATATGGTATTTTGATTTTGATATCTGTATACTATGTATATAGTAAATTGAAATCACTCCATTACGTTCAAACGCGCAATAAATCAATTGCGTGTGTGTTTTGTACTCCCTCTCAATTAAAGGACTAACCAAGGCACGACATACTAAGAAATGAGTCAATATGATATATAGTGGGCTAGCAGTGGTAATCTACCGCATGTTGAGATAACAAGCATATTAGTGACAGGTTACTCGGTGAATTATAGTGCCGGCATGTATGGGTTCATCTGGGTTTCCACTGACACCCTCTATTGAGTCAGTTCACCTTTCTATACGATAGTGCATATCTTTGGAATGATAGTGTACACAGTACAGACCGTCTGTCATACAATCTGTGCCGTGAGTACGCAACACGTGTTAATATCGCATTATATTACTAATCTAAAGCTACTAACGGCAGCGAGCATAAAAGAAGAAATCACAGGAGCAACGTAATTCCGAACCATCTCAGATATACCATACATCGTAACCATCCCCCCATAAATATCATGGAATGAATGGAATAATAATTAACAGGAATCCTGTATTCTATACGTCATAATTCATCTTATAATAAAAGAATATTATCGATATAAATTCAAAAAGGTTTATAATCAATTTTGCAGGAAGAGACTCATTCCGTCAATACACAAATTCAGACCGAGTGGAATTCGAACAAAGAAAAAGACCGATGGAGAGTGTTGAAGAACTGGAGAGGATAGGGGATTTAATAAGCGGCACATATTGGGGAGGCTAGGCGGGAAAAAGAGGGTGTTATTTAGAGAAAAGTGAGGGGCGAGGGCTAAATGGAAAAGTAAGAAATAAAAGCGTGCGACGGGCAAATTAACCGTGTCGAGGGGTCGGCGGCGGGAGGCGGAAAACACCCTTTATAAATCAGTCATAACTCTCGTGAAAAGAGAAGCAGGCGGAGAGTAGGGAAGGAGCGGAGGGAGAAAACATTTAGAGGGTGAGGGTTACCCCAATCTACATAATAGGAGAGGACGGCGTGCGTGCTCCGCACAGATTACCATAAAGCCGTCCCCAACCCCACGACGTTTCAAGTCGGCAGCCGAGGAAGGGGGGGGGGAATTCAAATGAATTGCACATTGTGAGAGCGAGGGAGAAGGAGAATAGGGTCGGGGGGAGAGAGAGAGAGTGAGAGAGAAGGAGAATAGGGTAGGGAGAGAGAAAGAGAGAGAAGGGGAGGGTTGAGGCGGAGCTCCGAGTTTAGCATTCAAAACAAGTCCGAGCCCCACCCCAGGCCTCGGATGGAGGGATGATTTGATGTGTTTAGACATTAGGGGGGCGGGTAGGGGGCTCCGCAAGCCAAGGTGCTTCGAATACAAATGCGGTCCCCGCCGCCCACTTGCCTCCTAGCTTTGCTTAGTTTGCACCCTTGTTCCGACCAAGCTACGAAACAATCGGGGCGGATCCCGCCCACGCCCCTCCGCCTACCGCTAAGCCTCAGATTTATTTAAGATACGTCTGGGAAAATCGAACCGACACGAATACCGACTCTTTTCGTATTCCGTTCGGGGTCTTCCGTATTACCACTCTTCTATATTAAACAGTAAGATGTGACTACCTTACATATAAGCTCACGCTTTATGTATTATTGACTTAACACTAGTTTAAAAACGATCAGGGTAATTTTAGAGTAGATAAAATTATTAAAGAATTCCGTCGAACTACTGGATTATTAATACAAAAAATAGATACTGAAATCTTCATTAACAGTAATTCTGTTTGGATAAGGAAGTAAGAAGGTAATGAGAACTATAATTCTTAAATTACCACGTAACGTTACGTAACCATCCGATCAGCAAAGCAGCTACCTACTTATACGCGACAACATATTCCTCATCAAAGCACGGCCTTTGTCTCCCTTATGAGAAGTAAACATGTCTATACAGTATATAAATAAGAACGACGACATTTCGAACAATTACCAGCCTGATATTACCAACACTTGGAATATATACCAAATTGTGGCCAATTATACATTCAACGAATGGATTTCGTGATAAATGTAAGTTCGTGATAATGAATAATAATGAAATGGCAATTCTACTCTTTCCTATTTCTACTCTTTAATTAATTCAGTGGATAACGTTTCCCAATATATAATTAGTTAATTTAAAAATTTTATTTTCAATAAATAAATATACGCAATTATGCATTAATTTAAAAAAAATTCAAAAATTAGAGTTACATGTGTAACTGTTTTATTCGAAGTAATTAAAAAATGTACCGCATAATAGAATTCGAGTTGGAAATATAATAATAACGTAAGTGAAGGAATATAGGGCGGAGAAGGGAAGAGATACCAAGGAGGTGTCTGTCTCATAGCGTGTGGATGTGTTGAGTGGGCGAGGGCGTGTGGGCGTGAGGGCTGAGGAGTGAGAGCGTGTGCGTGTTAATACTGGAGTAGTTGGGTGTGAGGGATCATTAAACAGGACTTAGGGTTGGTTTGATTAAACAGGAGCAGGGGACACCACACCACCACCACCACCACCACCGCCGCCGCCGCCGCCGCCACTGCCGCCCCTTGCTTGCTTGGCTTATTGATTCACCCCTCGCACACGCTCACACGTACACTCGCACACACGCACAGTGAGTGAGAGGGAGGGAGACAGGGAGGGAGAGAGGGAGGGAGGTAGAGAGAGGGAGGGAGGGAGGGAGGGAGGTAGAGAGAGAGAGAGAGTCAGCGAGGCAGAGAGGGAGGGAGACGGAGGAGGGAGGGAGCGCCAGGCAGACACCCTAATCTCTTACTCGGCACACAACCCCTATCTACGAGCCTGTCTCACTCCCTCTCTCTTTCCCTCTCCCTCTATCTCTCCCTCTCTCTCAAGTCCCCTCCTCCGCCCACGGCTGTTCCGCCAACGCCATCTTCCCCTCACCAACACCGCCCACCAACATCCCCCTTTTTCTTCCATTAAAACTTCACACCGAGCTCGCACGCCATAGATTAAAACTTAAGACACTCGCTCACGTATATAACGAACAAATGATACAGGGGCTAATGTCACCCTCCCCACGCCCCCCTCCAACATCCTATTAAAATCATGAATCCCTCGTCCGTCATATCACTGTATCTGCATTCCGAGACCCTGTCACAGACGCAGTGAAACGGCTATATTACGCAAGTCTACACGAAAGTGACATTAAAATACAGATTATTAACGACCGCATAAATACACACACCGGAGATGTTACTGGAATTAGTTTTAACGTTAATATCTAACGTATCAAAACTATTTATTTAAAAAATTATAAATAACACTTTTTTAATTCATCATCTGATACTAATTATTTAATACTAACATCATTCCCCAGTTTGAATTAAAAATCATTTCTTTATTCGACTTATGTTATTAAATAATATTTATAGCGCTCCGTCTACTATTCATCTCTAACCTCACGCAGTTCTACACGTAGACGGCAGAAGACTGGATATCACGAGATGCCCACGATCGGGGGCTAACTTAAAAGTCGGAACACGCCCGTAATGGTCATAAATATGTAACGTGCGGTTCCACCAGCGGTCGGTGTGAACGTCTCGTTCCCGGGTGGTAATGTGGGCCGAAGAGAAAGAGAACGGAGAAGGGGGAGATAAATAGAGGGAGAAAGATAATGGAAGAAAGAGAGAGAGAGAGAGGGAAGAGAATGAGAAGGAGGGGGAGGAGCTAGCTTCCCAACCCCCCACGGCGGTACATACGTATATAACGGAGGGAGGGTTGGGAAGCTAGAATTTCCACGTCACCTCCTCTCTACAAGCCCTGGAGGCTGCCTATCCGCTTTATGTCACGACATAACTTTATACCCGCAGCCACTCGGCTATTGAATTAATTCCGGTTTCCCCTCGCTTCAGACCCAAACACATAGACACAGAGCACCGACTACATACGTAAGGCCTTTATTAGAACCAACGAACCGCTCAACCCCTTCTCAATTTGCCTTAGCGTTTCGTTGTCACTCCAGTGCTCTCTCGCGTGAATTTCTTAATCGGAAGGGATGCAATTTTATAGCATTATACGTCTTATTAGTGCCTAAGAGCGAGTTTCGACCCTGGAGAGATCGTTTCCAAGTGTATCAGATTTTCTATAAAACAATTTATGACTATAAAACGTTGCCGGGAAAATCATCGAAAAAACAATATAAATGACACACAATCGGTATCGAATGTTTCATTTCCCCACCTCTTCAGTTTTGGAGCAATAAACGATAGACTCACTCGATTTACCGGTTCATTTGAAATACGTCTGTACTTCCCGCGCGGTCAATTCACTGTTCGATTCAGTTAACTTGTTTGAAAACTCGCTGTAATATACGGGAATAAAAAATCGACCTCTCGTTTGCTGCCCCGCTCCCTCGGTGAAATTAAATAATAAATCCAATCGGCACCCTCGCCCCCGTTCCACCCCTTTTTTATTGGCCCGAGGGCAGTTGGACGGTATCGAAATTCAGAGTGAACGAGGACAGGGGCGGCCCGAGGAAAGTGCGCTAGTTTATGGCGGTTTGTGGACGGGAAACATCCTACTCGGAGTGGCTGAAAATCACTACCCACACCCTCCCCTACTACCCATCCCCTGTAACTGTACGTGTTTACGCCCTCCCGGAGACGATGTGTTTATTAAACCCGGAAACCACCCCCCGGGTATAAAACTTTGTGAAATATAAAAGGCCTTCCGGGGGTTGTCACCATCCGACCACCGTGTTGCTGCTCAGTAATTGGATGTCGCAAACCCTTCGCTCCCGACCCACTTGGAGATGATGATTTACTAATCTATTTATCTAAACTTAACACACTATTCCGTTAATTCCCACTCAGATTTATTGCAATATTCCTTTCTACATCAATTAGAAAACAGGTATAAAATAAAATGTAATAATGTGTGCTCTTTATGAAGGCCAATATGAACAAAACTATACTGACTACTCCAATAACAAATTAAAAGATAGAGGCGGCACTATTTGTTGCTTGAATTAACCTCAATTTTATCACAAAATAATAATTCTTTATTTGGTATAACCCCCGATAAGTGTTTATAGGATTAATTTATAAACTGTATCAATACGAGAAATGGATTTCTGCAACCAGAAATAAGAACCAAACTATTAATATTGAAAGACAAACCCGTTCCGTAATACAAAACTGTGTAATATTTAATTAAATTCAAAGGCAATGCAAATTTTAATCATAAATACTACATATCATCGAGTACAATTTATAAGTAGACGCCAACATATTTTTTTCCAACATAAAATATATATTCCACCTACATTTACAGCCGGCTAGTCAGGGCCAAAAGGCAGAATTGTTTGTTCGTGTCATTATCATCAATCTCGACAAGAACAAGTCCAAGCGTAATCTTCAACAAAAAAGCTAACAGTCATATTTACAAATTACTGTTTTCGTGTTGTCCCACTACACAGGTTCAAAATGCAATTAACTTTGGGTAAATACTGTCGCCGACGAACAAGCATTATCCGACCGAATCTTAAACGGCGCTTTGTGTAGGCAATCACGCAACGCTGGCAAGCCTTGAGGGCTCGACATTCTAACCCCGTTTCAATTATACTACTAGCGAATACATGCTGGTGCATTTAACCTGTTCTCGACGCCATTTCAATTCATCAAAAACCTCTACTAAACAGAAAGTTATAAAAGTAATTAAGTGAGGCACAAATATTAATAATATCGTGTCTGTACGAACTATAATGTCATCCACAAAAACACAAACTTTAATTATTCATACGTCATGGGTGAAGAAATGAATGATGGAGAAAACCTGTTGTAAATCCTGTACTACCAGAAATTATATGACAACATTATTAAAAGTCAAACTACGACTGATTGTTATGTTACGGAACATCGGCTCACCACTAAACGGACACAAAATATAGGTTTTCAATACATCCCTATGCCATCTACTACGTTGGAATTATTGGAAATGTCCGCGGGGTGACTGGGTCCCACCGCCACCCTCAGGGATGAAGGGTTGCACGGGTCAAGGGTGAGGGTAAGTGATTAGCTTTTGATTGGATTTTCGCTCCGCCAGATAAATTCATTTCGGCACCCTCCCCGGTCGCCCACTATTACTAAGCCCCTCGTAAACCGTCTCAGTCGAATTTTGAATATCATTACGACCAGGAAATAGGTGTCGTTCTGTCTGATATTGAAAAAGCACTCCATTAGCTGCCACTAACGGAATTTACAAAACAGGTTAACGCGCCTCATTCTAGTTTAAATGGTCTACTGATTACATTGTATATAGTGGTAAGAAAACGACGAAATACATTCAGTAAAATAAAGTCGGTCCGGTCATGTTTGTGTTTGTAAATGGGAAGAAAATAGAACGACAAATATAGAATTGTTCCCTTTGAAATTTAGTCACAATTCAAAATTAAATTCATACAGTTTACCAACCGAGTATGCCAAAAACAGCTACGTTTCAGTTAGACCGGAACATATTTAGGTGTCATGATACAAATTCTATAGGACAAGAATCAAAAAAAGAAGACATCTCGCACTATGATACAAACCATTAAAATTAAATTAACTACTCTTCAACTGTAAAAGTAAGGGCAATATACGATAGTTAATGCCTTTGGCCCCGAATTTGAAACCTGATCTCTATGTGTACGTAAATATCCACCCGCCGTCAATAGAAGCACTAATAAAATTATCGGATGATTGAAATTTGACAAACAATAAATCAGGTATTCATGAATAAAAAACTCACGTCATGAATATATTCGTAAGCGAATATTCTGAGAGGGCTACTGGGCAAATTCCTCGTGAACACCTAATTCCAACACTTTAAAACGATTTAAGGAAATCATATCTATCGGGATAAGAAGAGAAAAAATAAAAGAGAATGACAAGTCAGATATCGTCAACCTCTGCCCCACCTCCGCTGTGTCTAATAAGCGACATCAGAAGAGGGAATCGGTAGAGGGAGGACCGTGCATGTGATTGCCAATCAGGAAATCAATTTCCTCCAGTCCCGGACCAGGAAGGAGAGCGGGAGTAGGAGGAGGTCGGAGGTGGAGGCCGGGGAGATAGGAAGGAAACGGATAAGGGAGGGAGTAGGGATGAGGGAGATGAGCCCGGGAGCCGAAAGAAACAGATGGTGTCGCTTTACTAACCCTCCTCTACCCACCCCTCTTCACCAACCCCACGCTGCCTCAACCAATACAATCCACTTACCCTATCTCTTTTCCTCCTTGCTTCTCTCGCTCTTCCTCTTCCCTCTCACTCTTTCTCCTACCTCGGCCTCGCCACCCACCGGGATAAATCAATACCCCACCTACTTATCTACCTCTCTACCCTCCCCTACCTTCTTCACTCGCCCACCGGGCCCCTATCTCATTTACTCCCTTCGAAAAGACTCCATTAAGATGAGCAGTCCGAAACCCCCCCCCCGGCCCTCACACTTCCACCTCACCGCCCCAACCCCCTTGCCTGCCACTTCTTCACCCTACTTAAGAGGGTGGGAATAAGAGTATTGTAAAGGCCCCGTCCTTGAGTAAAGAGAAACGGGAGAGAGGGAGGGAGGAAAGGCAGAGAACTCTTTATTTTGGTTTAATACTAAATTGAAATCTATTTATCTTTAACACCAAGCATCTATCTCTCAACCGAATAATACGGATAAGTTTTAGTTAGGCGAATAACGGGACGAGAGGTATTTTTGATTTTAACTTCGACCAACTAAAATGTCCAATATGAAAACGGCAACAAAATAGATTAAAAATTTGCCGATTTAATGAGCTGTATGAAAAATCCTCGATTCATATTATCAAATTATATTGCAATTCCTTCGTTATAAATTTAAATTAAAAGAAACATATGTGAAATGTTTAATACAGATTCAAATAATAAAAATAAAACGTTAAATTAACATTGCGCGTGTTTTTAAATTTGAATATGAATTCTTTCTTGAAAGTTGAATTGTAAAGAGCACAGTATGGATCGTCATTTAACGACACCGGAAAATGTTGACCAGACATAATTCACGTTTAAAAAACTGGAACCCACCTAAATGTTTCATTGGAGTTTTAATCGCAGGAGAAAGACTACTCCCCAACAAAAAGTGCAGGGGTGACAATGCAACGGGCAATAAATTAAAAACAATGGGGGACCTCCACAAATTCGGTGTGGGGAAAAAGAGCGGGGTCGACGGAAGTGGGGAGGGAGTGAGAGGGGCGGATAGAGTGAGACCTGGCGAGAGAGGGAGAGAGAAAACATTACAAGCGACACGAGTGGGATAGGAAGGGGACCGAGGGGTTAATAAAACGGTCATATTTCAGCGGGGCCAGTGGGCGGTCGGCAGGGGGGTCGGGTTGTGATTTTCACAGGGGGTGCGGTGAAGGGGAGGGGTGACACGCGGACATATTGTGTCATTTGAGGGGGAGAGAGTGAGACAGGGAGGGATAAAATAAAGAGTGCGAGCGAGAGGGAGAGAGTGTTGAGGAGGGGGGGACAGATAATTGAAAACAAACAAAAAGCCGCGCGCCATATAGAGGGATGGGGTGTGTGTGGGGGTGCTCTCTAATTAATTGATGATAACCGATGCGAATTGGTAGCCCCGGCCCCGAGTAGCCGCGACAAAAGCAAGAGGAAAAACAATAATTACGAGCCACCCGGCCCCACCACCGCCACCGCCACCGCCACCCATTCCCACTCTAAAGCGGGTTGGGTAATTGAGTTATGCCCGGGTGACCCTCCCCGCTGACTCATTAGAGTCCTGTGTGTTTCGCCCGGTTAACACACTGCGACACCACCGCCCTTACCCCCCTCCCCCAACGGCTAATGAGATTTTTTCCGGACCCCGCACCGCATTCCCATGTCGGGGCGGGGGTAAAAAACAACGGTAAATCTGACCCAATTAAAACGGCAAAAGGGGTAGCGCGGGGTGGGGGGAGCCCAACAGAGTACGGCGGTTTGAACGTTAAAACGGGCGAAAATAAATAATTTAAAACAAGCGGCGAGAGGGTTTTTGGTTAAAGTCGTGTTTGTTCGGCGCCGCACACTATTATAGTAGAACCGAGATCAAATGTATTCTCTTATTGTGCCGTCGCTACGGCAATAAAAATGTAGCACGACCAGTACAAAAAGACTAATTCAATTCGCAATTAATTGTCGAGTTTAATTCCAATGTCGCCCTAATCACTCTTCTTTAATTAGAAACAGATATAATGGTTTAAAAATAACATCACCATCCAAAAAAATCGTATGAGCGTTGATAGTCCAAACCTTCGCGGCCAAAGACCATTTTAGTATTAATTTCTAAAATAAATTATAACATACAATTACTGTTACGAAAAGAAACAGATGAGTGATCGAAACGAAATATGCGATGCTAAATTTGCCAGACCGACAGGGGGTGACTTGTGAACGGAATAAAAAAAATAGGGTAATATACGATGAGGATAGAAAATGTAGACACGAAGAGAAAGAGAAGAGTAGGGGGAATAGGAGACAAAGAGGGAAAGAGAGCGGTGCTCGGTCGCTGAGTGTACAGCAGTAACCTGTGTAATAAATATTCATGGGGGCTTCCCCCGTCCCGACGCCACATCCCACCAGTTCAAACAGCGGAGAGTCAACACGGGGATGGTCGGAAGGGAGGGGAGGCTCATATTTTATACTCATTAGTTTCTCAAAGCCATCTGCAAACTCTGCACCCCGCAACCCCCACCACCACCACCACCACCACCGTCACGAAACACCACACAAACCCCTGTTCCGCCACCTACTTTTATGAGGTGTGCAGCAACGAGAGAGAGACAGAGCGAGAGATAGGACGGAAAGAGAACGGGCGGTGGCGTAAAGGGAGCTAGTAACAGAACAATAGAGATTTTCTTTTTG
Source organism: Lethocerus indicus (assembly GCA_019843655.1). Lineage (NCBI taxonomy): Eukaryota > Metazoa > Arthropoda > Insecta > Hemiptera > Belostomatidae > Lethocerus > Lethocerus indicus. The sequence goes on from JACDQD010000008.1 coordinate 18,071,499, forward strand.
GATTTACACACTGAAATTTATAACCAAATGAAACAAATTGTTGATAGATTTTTAACCAACTATAACAAATTATTTACAATCAACGGAAAATGTAAATTTTAAACGTTCGTCCTTATTTCGAGAAGTGATACATGAAAGGAAAAACTATTCTTTCAGAAAAAACAAAATATCGAAATAAAAAATAAAATAGGAGCCAATTGTAATGTATCAGAGAAAGTGGGATTATTAACATCTCAAATCGTTTTAAAATACATCTAAGCAAATTAGATTAATTTTTAAAATTTTGTTTAAAGGTAGCATGATAACTCCTGTTATAAATTCCTTCCCATCGACGTCTTTAATACACGATTTTTTAATTCAAAATTATATTTACTTTTTAAAGTCTTGGACAGCATTCGTAACTACCACCGAAACCACTAAAGCCACTCGTATATCAGAAAGACAGACCACTTTGTTTAAAAAACAAACTCTATTATACGGCGAAATTATTTTCATAAAGTGCGCCAGGCCGCTAGTAAATAGGACAGGATTGAGCCCCGATATCACTTATACGGAAGCCCCAAGGGAGGGAAAGGGATACCTCGATCAAACACTTTCTAATCAATTTAGTTTGAGGGAGTAGAATGTTGTCTGGGCATAGGGCGGAGAGGGGGAAGAGGGAATTGCAAGGGACGTGATTCCCCTCAGGGTGTGATTCGGCGCTCCCTAATCCCCCTCACAGCCCCCGCCTCCATTTCAGCCCTATCTCTCCTACCCTAGTTCCCTCTCCGCCACCGCAGCAACCCTTGTTCCAATGCATTATTAAAGTCCCCCGTCCCCCGCGACTCCCCGTAACTACTGCTCCTCTTTTTCCTCCTCGCCGCTTATTTCTTTCCCTCGGCCTCTATTTCGTTTCGGATCCTTCTCCGGTGGCAATATCCTACCTCCTCCACATCCTTGGGGCCGGTCCTATCTCTCTCTCTCTCTCTCTCTCGCTCTGGCAATCAACTAATGGCGGCAACGCCGCCGACGTCCCGCTGCTCCTTTACATATGTATGAACCGGATCTCTCATTCGGACAACCGACGCCACTCGACCCACGCAACGGTTTCCCCTCCTCAATCGATAGACCCGAATTTTCGAATAACGAAACGCGCACACATCTGGCCGAGGTAAAAAAATCTGATCGACTGGGAATCGAACCAACGAACACCTTTTCTACGAAAGTAGGTTTTACTGTCTGTAGTACGTTGCTTACGCTTTCTATAAAATCGAAATTCTATCTCGTTCTCTCGCTTGTTCTGTTATACTAATCATATTATTATCAGGAATGGTCCAACGAGAGCCCATGTGTACGCTACGCTCACGAGGTAAGCAAGACTTCCCGATGTTACTAATGCACTTTTACTGGCGATATCATTTAGCCCACGACCATACGATAGCAATAATATATGCAGTAACAGTTCGGAGATATTTTTAAATAGGCCTCTTCGCATTAGTTAATTTGCTAAATTTACCCGGCCGTTCGTTCATTTATTTACCAACAGATATTAAATACAGAACAGAAATTATTAATTTAAAATTTTTTAACAAATGCGGTTATAGCAATAATGTTCTCTTTAACCTCACTCCAAAACTCAAGAAATAACAATTTTTAGTTGGAACAAACAAGTCTCATGTTTGGATTGCCACGGCACAATCCCAATATTTTGTCGGAGTATATCAGTGCCGCCGGCAGCCAATATTTACCGGTGGGCGGGGCGTGTGAGAGAGAGGACGAGGAAGAGAGGTGTGTGCGTGTGTGTGTGTAAAGGAAGGGCAACAGAGGTTCAGTTGATTTGGGACGGTAGGGGGGAACACGTCGTGTGTGTAGGTGTATGTTGTGCGCGCGTGTGAGCTACGTGCCAGTGGAAAGAGAAACAGAAAGGGAGTACGGGAGAGACATATGAGGGGGTGTGTTTGATAAGGGCTAACGTTGGGGTGGAGGGCTGTTTATCTGGGCCACAGTTCTCACCCACCGCCCCCAACCCTTACTCCTCTTTCCGCTCTTTTCTGTTTGCTTTGTTTCACCCCTCCGCCTAAGGACTACTGCCCTCTCGGCAATGCACTCCCTCTCCTCTTGCCCTTCCCATCGTTTTCCTCGCCCACTTCACCTCCCCGCGCCCACACACCAAAAAATGAAACGTGCATGAAAACCTGTTTTACTAAATCAATATTTGGCGAACGATATTGGATATGGCGGGGCGGGTCGGGAAAGATGACCGTGCAGGCAATGGTAGTTCGGGTTCATCCCCATACCGCCACGTGTTCATTGTAATATTGTAAATATTCCGCGGCGGGTCGAATAACCAATCCCTCATATTGTGTTTGTCTCTTGTTTTCTCTGTACCACCAGATTTCTTCTTCCTCCCCCCCCCCGTAATATTCCTCCCCACCACCTTAAACAATACTTGAAATCAAGTTGCTTTGTGGACCCGGTTTTCTTTTTACTGGAAATTAACTTCTACTAGAGCTCATTCTATGGATATTCATGATACATGGCCAACATAGCCCCCTTCAAAACTGGTATCACTGAAGTGCACAATTTCCACAAATTCAAAACATTTTTTCAATAGAAAATTTACCTATTTCAATCCTAAGTGATAGCACAAAATGCTCAACCACACGAAAGACAAAATCCATAACAGGTAAATTCACAGGAAAGTATTTTAGAATATGCTATTCCTTGATTTATATAATCAGTGTCTCCTTTTCAAAAATATCTAAAAAAAAGTGGGTCTTGCAGCACTAATAATAAACACAATATACAAAATAACTAGTTCTCTTTTGTTCAATTTGAAAACTCTGCTCATAAAGTTATCCATAAGAGAAATAAGAGAATAGTTATAAGAGAAGTTATAAGAGAATCAGACAATACAAAAAATATTTTTGTCAAACAAAATGTTTGTATATGGAACAATTTAGTCATATCCTACAGGTACCAAATAAAAATATAAATATGCATATTTCTTACTCATTTAATTAAATTATTATGATTTTCTCTTCACACTAGATTCCCTTTAATATTTTATTATTTTCAAAAATTATTGAAACTAGAATTAATGTAATTGGTTATTTTAAGTTTTCAATATGTTATATTAAACTTAATAATGTGCAAGGTTTTAATTAAAATCAGGGTAATTAATATATCATCATTATTTTGGAAATGTAATATAATATGCTACATATGGTTCTATGCCAACCATTCAAATGTAAAATATTCCTTAAATGAAACACTGTCATTATAAATAAAGTAGTAACTAAGGATAAAAGTATTTCATCCATCCATCATGAAGTCTCCACTTAATGTTATTAACAGAGGAGTAAATAATAGTTGTTACATATATTAACAAAATATTAATTACTAAAATTTTCTATTTTTCAAATATTATGATTTTGGACTAATAAAAATGAATATGATATTTATATAGAAAAGATGATGACAACATTCATGATAGTGGAATCATATTAGGTAAGAAATTTCCCTTCCTTCATAAATTCAACCCTATGTATGATGTATAAATACTCTCTGTACTTATTAAATTAAATTTTTTCTTTAAATAGACATATTATATCACCAAAAACCCATCAATAAATAACATGCATTATATTGTATGTCCATGGACAATAGTCCATGTCTGGGACAAAAAAAAAGATTAATGGAAATAAACACTTTTGTTATGAAATGTAACCAAAGTCAGTCCAGGTTATATGGTAAATTAAACTTACTTGTGGTTTGATTCCATTCTTTTCCAGTAATTCTGTGTTAAACCACTGCTTTGGTTCATTGTAATTCAGCCCAACTTCGCCAGATTGAGCAAGTGTTATACCAAACTTAACAAGTTTGCAGGTGCGAGCATAAGTCTAAAAACAAATTATAAATAACATTTGTAATATTCAACTGTAACAGAAAAACAAACTTGGACAATGATGTAATTTAATACATTATACAATCACTAGACTTTTTCAAATCTCTAAAGTGATATTAAAAATGTTTAATTGGATGTTTTCAAACCTACTTCTTGCTTAGCCTCCAGAACTCTTGTTTTAAGAAAATTCCAGTTAAGTTTAGTATGTGATGTTTGCAAACCAATCAAACCTCTGACATTGACATCTTCAGGAAGTGCAATGCTACATAAAAGCTCTTCTGTCATAATACCTTAAAAATAAATAATTAAGAAAATCAATAATCAAAACTTGTAAACCACAAAATTTGCATAATTTGGAAAAGAAGATGGTTTGAATATAAAATAATATTAAGAAAACATATTTATTAGAAAAATGTATTGCTATTAAACAGGATTTTTCTTCAACAGATTAAAGAGCACTTATATGGTTGCAGCCCCTGCAACCCCTTGCAGACTGCTCAAGCATGCAGAATACCCAACATATTATAAACATAAAAAATACACGATTTATTTCTCTTCTATCAGTTTGTCCAATATTAAAACATATATTACTACATACACACATATATTATTAATATTGCCTTTATAGATTACCTTCTTCAAAATTATCCTTTATATTCTTCAGATTTGGTACAGCTGATATGTGATTCAAGAGGGCAACTAAACGAGAAATAAGAAGTCCACAGCTAGGACCACAAGATTTTACTAAAGCAATATTATCTGATAGCCAATCACAACAAACCTGCAAAATAAATCAGTGAATATTAAAACAGATTGTAGTTTAATCAAAATCTAATAAAATGTATGTAATAGTATGTAACAATGAATTAATTTATTTTATATACTATATTGTTATATATAGTATATACAATTAATATGCAATTTTTTGCATATCAATTTTTATTAACTAAAAATAGACAATGACAAACTAGAAAAACTGTAAATTGTGAAAATTTACCTTAATGCTTTGCATGATATAACCATTTCGACAAACTCTATGAATGTGTTGAAAAGCTTTATTTTCTGTAAGGATTGGGTGGTGCCAGGGTTGAATTATTCCATTGTGTTCTGAACTTAACTTTGACTTTTCTTCTTCACTAGAATATGAAAGCCCATTTACCTTGTTTTTCTCTAATCCATTCCCTGAAAAAGTATTAAATGAATTGATAAATATTCTATATTAATTATCAATACATACTATCTCCTTTACATTTATACATTATTAATATAATTTCATACCATTGGGAAGAAATTCGTCATCAGAATCATTGCAATGATCAAAGATTAAACCTTCTTCACTTATATTAGAGTCCAAACTGCATATGGATTCGGTGTCATCTGAAAAAATACAAATTTAAATGGTATTAATTTGTTAACTTTTCCCTCAATTGCAGGAAATCTTTTTTAAATGAGACATTAAAATATTTCTACAGGAGCCATAACAGATGCCCTTTAGTTAAAAATAAGTTTAAAAAGTTTAATTATGAACTGAAAATAAAATTAAACAAATTTATAAATTCATTTAACTGCAAAAGGCAATTATTATATCATTATCTTTCTATTTTATTTACTTGCTTCACATTATTGTGAAACATTTACAAGCTATCTCAAAATTATTTATCACCATTCCTAAGATAACAGATAAAAATTCAGCAATTAGATAAGCAGAAATAATAAGACAACCTAAGCATTTCTAATTAGTGTTAACAGAAAGCACTACGCTCAGTTCTTAGTCATTTTTATGAAATACCAATATCAGTTCACAGATATTTAATTAAATAAAATGAAAAATCTGTCAGTCTGATTATTATTTCGTGTTCAGAATATGTGAATTTATCAACAAAAATACAATAACAGACACAATATCAGAATAATGAGTGATGTATCCCATTAAATCTTTCAATTTCCAATATGAATAATTGCTGGCTCTTTAAAACTATTTCAGTACTTCCTTCATATGAAAAAGAATTCTAAATGGATTTTCATTTATTCCTGAACATCTAATCTCTAGTATTAAATATTATTAAACAGCTGTAACTGATTTATCAAACCGGTCATAAACCAATACAAAAGTAACCAGGAGAGTTATGTAGATTAATTCAAATGACCAATGCTAAGATAAAACCCTTGAACTGATATTCTATAAATAATACAATAAACATTTAAAAAATTATGAAATATAATTGCGAATGCAGACTGCAGTGAAATTAATTTATCAATTCTTATTAATATTAATATATTCTCTAATGTTAAATTGCATATCTATTAAATAAGCACCATAAAATTATAAATATTGAAGAACACACATTTTTGGAACAGACCTTCACTCATGTCAGATGATGCGTGTGAAATACTCCTCCTACGTCTTCTACGTCTTCTCTGCTTAAAACCATTTTTCAGTAGAGGAGCTGACCTCGGAGGAAGCACAAGTTCAAGCCTTGTCACAGCACACTGAATAACTTGAGATATCAGAGAAAGGCTTAATGCCACTCCACCCATTGTATGAGGTGAACCTACAATTAAAAAATAGTATATAATTAAATTAGAGAGGACACACTAAATCTGAAATCTCAATGCACAGACGAATATACCTTGATAATGTTTTTTTCTCTTGATATTTAATTAGGATACATAATTCAAATAAAATTGAGATAAATTCTATATATCATATGTAAACAAATATTAACAATATAATGAATAATTTTCTGCCTCTTAGAATTATGCTGTTATTATTTATTATCATATTCTACAAGAGAATATAAACTGATCAAAATAATTGGTATTGAAATTGATGTTTTAAAAAATTAAGACATTTACCTCTTACCTTTTGATTTCAGACGTTCAACACACATAATTGAAATTACAACCATCTTGAACAATATGTCATCGTTGAGCTTTTGGGACTCTCCTTCAGATTTGCCATTAACAGGACTAGGTTCCATTTCAGTCAGACAAATATTTAAGGCAGTCATTGCTTCATTGCATAACTAGTAAAAAAATTATAAAAATAATATTTCTAACAAGTACTAAATTTGTTTTAGAAAGGTTGTTATATTATTTTATAGTACATTTCATTAGAAAGCATATCTCATTGGATTCTCTTTGGTTCATGCCTCATTATATTATATATATGATATTGTATGTCACATCTACACATAGAATATAAGTTCAATTCTACAGATTTTAAAATTTCATTGTACTATATGCCTCTTTATAAAACTCAAACCTTTCCTTTAACAACACCCATAAAAAAAAATAACACAGAATCTCATTGAGTTGTCTTGCTTAATAAACCTTGCAGTAAATATTTATCACTTTAAAATTTTTCTTTCTGTCCTTTTCTAATAAACATTAAATCTAAATCTAATCAGTAAATCATTCTTTACTTTAAATAATTACTAAATGAGAGTTTATTACTTGCTGTAAACACATGAAATTGAATAATGGCACTTAGAAATATAGCTGAATTCAAACATACAAATGAAAATGAATCTATATTAAAACAATGTAGTAAAATGTATACTTAAGTTTTTTAATCAACAGTTAATGACAACTATATCAAAGGTTTTTACTGATAGTCTTTATAATTATTTATTTCTATCAGTGCCTTTGTATTCATTTCCATGTCATCATATCAATGTCAGTGAATATTATTGTTTAAATTATTACAGTAGTAATTTTTAAGTCAACTTAAAAACTGGAACCATAAATGTTTATATAAATTTATACTACAGCAAAAAGATGAGTATTTTAAAAGTACAATTCAACAATATGTCTGGGGCTTAAAAGTAGAATATACGACTAGAATTAATTACATTTTTTATCTGATCAATACTTACTTGACTGAAAGCACCATACTGTTTGTCATAAAACAATGAATGTGTTATCTGAATGAATCCCAGAATAAGTTTTTGCAGTGCTGGTGTTTCTTTCAATCGTTTTAATTCAGCTGCCGTGCGAGCATTATTTTCCAATAAATGTTGCAGATTTCCTTCAGCACCTTCAAACTTCTGTACACAGCTAAGGCTGTAAATAATATTACACTTGGAGTTTTATGAAATAAGTATTTCTAGTATAATAAATTAATGAAATATAAATTTGATAGTTACCATCTCATATAATTATAAGCTGAATCAAGACCATAATTTTTGCCTGTATTTAGAGTCCCAAGCTGATTGTGTGGCATTCCACACTCAGGTTTCCAGTTAAGAGCCTAAGAATAACAATAATACCATAAAATGTTACCTTTAACTAAAATATATATAAAATATTCTAGAACTCAAGAATCAAATGTCATACCTAGTACCTATCATCAAGTTCTTATTTCAGATTATTGCAAGGTTAATAATCATAATGTAAATAATTTAAAATGATATATATATATATATATATATATATATATATGTAAAATAATATAAAAATACTTGCCTGAGCATAATATCTTGAAGCAAGATTGTGGTCATTGGTGGAATCAATGTCAGTAACATAACGACTCAGATCTCCCAAATAGATTAGGCACCTGTGTATTGCCTGATGGGCCCACTCAAGAGCCGCACTTTCTATAGCCTTACTTGACCACCAGTTTTTATCTGATCAAAATAATATAACAATTTAATGTTTAATTCTATAAAATAATTCTGTATTAATATAGAAAATATTTCTTCCATTTGAGATATAAATTACGTAAATATTGACTATGAAGACCTATTAGGTGATTATTATGACTAAATTTCAACTGAATATAGCGAGAATAGTTTGCAATTTACATTTCTAAAGAATTCTTAATGTGTTCTATAATTTTCTACTCTCTTTTCAATATCTAAATACTTTATCATTAGAGAGACTTATAAAGAATTTGGATGGATATATATATATATATATATATATATATATATATATATATATATATATATATATATATATATATATTAATAATAATAAATAAAATATTAATTTTTTATTAATGAAAGGGGGGGGTTTCTCCTCTGTTATCTTACTTTGTCTCAATAAAACCAATGTCACTTCCCGTTTTTATAGTTATGACAAAAGAGAGTTAAAAGAAAAAATACCTTTCTTGAGCCCATGATCAGTGACCAGAAGAGGGAAATCAACTATTCCTCTCAAATCCAACCTATAGTGGGATTGAAGCTTCATCACAAGATGGTGGTAGTGCCCAATCCCGGATTGTAAGTGACACTTCACCAGAGCCACATCCAACTGGTCTAATGTTCCTGCCTAAAATAATATCACACTATAGTAGGATACATAATTTATTAAACTACTAAAGTTGAAACAATCAAACAAAATTAATATAATGAAAATAAAATAAATATCTATATTAATACATACAAATTAAAATTATTCAGTCTGTAAAAAAGATTTGTTTTATAATCTATGAAGTTGATTATTTTTGGAAATTTTAATTAGTATTATAATATAATTAAATATTATTTCCCTAACAGTTGCAGAATTGGTGGTACTGATAAGCCCATGTTGATTTTGTTTCAAGGTCAAAAGAAGTTATTTTTTACAGTAAGAATATTTACTATTATAGGAAATTTGCCAACTCTTCAAAATGATACATAACCTATGGCATTCAAACTTTAATACTTGTCCAAACTATGAACTAATAGACTAATTTTAAAAAGGCCTCTATTTAACGACCTTGAAATAAATAATTAAATAGTCTAAGATCAACTGAAGTGGTATTCACAACTTCATGATAATCAAACTATCATTACCTTTGTAGAATGTTGTAAATAATATAAATTGAAATGTTTGCTAAATATATTAACTACATAAGAAACATTTACGTCTATTATAGTATGCCAATAGCAAAACAAAAGGTTGGACTCAATTTACAGGTCTTGTAGGTTCATGCCATGTACTGAAAATAAATGTACCTACATATGTTGGAATAACCATCTAAAATATGGTCTGATATAAATAAAACAATGTCTATTATGAATTAGGTGCTGTGGGTTCTAGTTAACAAATACATTATTATTTTTTACTTGTTTAGAAACAGACCTAAGCAACCAACAAATCAAAATGCCAAATGGCTTTGTATGACTCATACATAGCTACATTAATATAGTAGTCAATATAATTTATATTTTATATTATATCAGCAGTACTTATAATCACCCTCAGGAAGTGACTTGAAAATAATGGTTTACTAGAAAATAATAGAAATAAAATAAACTCAATGTCATTTGAAAATCTAAATTTAATAATAATAAGTAAAAAATTATTTTATTTTATTTTATTTATCACCATAGAAAAGATAAGAACCCATACTTAGGAAACTGCAGTAATATCTAATTAAAAATGCAAAGTTGCCACTTTCAAAAACAATTTGAATGAACTCTTTCTCACAGTTTTATTTAAATCCTTTTGATTTATCAGCACTTGAACATTGATTAAATACAATAACTGTTTACAAGGTAATGTGCAGGTTAGGATGACCGTTTTCACTGCTCTTTGAAACAAACTTTGGAAAGCACATTATGTTTGACAGTGATGAGATTACAAAGCACAAAATAACAAGTAAGCTCTGATAAATTAAAACAAAAAATAGCTACACCATTAATTAATCAGTATAAAATAAACAATTGTTATATGCTTGAGAAATAACAATTACTTTACACTTTAAATGAGATTTTCTTTATGCTAATGATTAAATTATTAAGTCCAAGAACCAAATAGTAACCTATTTACCTTATTCAATCGTTTTACCGTTGTAACAACATCGTAAAATCCTTTCCTCCACAACAACTCTTCTGCTTTTCTTCCATAATTTATTGGATCGGTAAACATCAGCTTATCACAATAATCCCGTAATTTCACCTGACAAATTTGGAATAATATAATCAACATAAATGAATTTTAATATTCAAATAATTTCATACATATTATATTGTATTTCATTTGAATATTCTAGATCATTAATAATTGAATATCTAGTATAAGGTGCAAAATAGGTAAATCTGCATTTCACATTTTTGTTGAATATTGGCTCCGAGTTAATATTACTAACTTTAACAGACTTTTTACAACTTCAGATATATATGTATGACTAATACAGTTTCAAATGAATAAGAACCTCTTGAGAATGAAGAAGTTCAATGTAAGTTGAATCCAACTCACATTCATGAATCCAAAAACAAAGAAATTTTAAAGCATATTAAACTTAATATAGGACTCAAATTACCCGCTGAACTTCACAGTTAGGAGAGAATAGTTCTCTCGCACTTTCGGCACGTGCACGTTGATCATCCAAGTGACGGACAACATCGGATATTAATCTGAAATACACCAACTTCATTAAGTCGTAAACGCAAAATAACCGCCTCTTAAAAATAAACGTCGCAATAACACTGTACACTTTAAAAACACCGCATCGGAATTTTATATTTCACGGAACCCAGCCCTAACTTTGTGTTCTACGATACTGGGAAACACACCGAAACAAAACTTCGAACAAACGCAAATATATGTATATATATATATACATATATATATATATATATATAATGCACTAAACTCGCACCGATGGAGGAGGACGGTTCTCACCTATAAAGCCGTGTCGCCAGTTCACTAGATTCACTTCTTGAATCCGAGATTGGATGGTGACCTTTCTTCATGCTGTCAACTCATTCTAAATAATTTCCAGCCTAGGAGCAGCTCATTTGACTGGACAATACGGAGAAATAAGAGTCTGGTAAAACTCTTTATCCGCCATCTTTAGTAGCAGACACACCACAGCCAGTTCCGATGCAACGATAAGATAACCCGCTCGAATTGAAAATATTTATTTGAAATCAACTTTTACGAGTCAATCAAATTAATTTAAACAAAACAAAATACTTCCCGAACATGGAGTTTACAATTTCTAAAAATTGACCCATTAATATTGTAGAGTATTACACAATACATTTATCAGCTGTGTATAAATCAGCTGGCTCGGTTTGATTTAACAGTTGAAAACCTTGCTCGAAACCATGTACGTGATTCGTTATCCTTCCACTGACTTTTTTCGGCCTGCTAGTTGATATATTACCAAACTGGATGATGAAATAACACGTTACGACGGCAAAAACTTTATTTAGCTCCCAACTCACTTGCCAAAATTAATTCTTCTCTTGTTCCCCTTTGATTAACTTGTTAGTGTAAACCGTTTCGGTCTGTGAAACCCTTTTTTTATTTCATTATGATTATTCCGTCTTTTGCGTCGGGTAGAAGGCTGATTGTACTCAGCCGGTTGTTGAAAAGGCGACTGTATTTGGAAAACAATTCTCAACAAATAGCTCTCGCTTATACGGCAGCTACCGGAAAAGATTACCCAGAAATAAGTGAGTTTTGTAGATACAATTTCCATTAGATTATAATGAATTCCGTTTTAACGTCTGAAAGATTCTTCCAAACCTTATACTAGTTTATGAAAAAATAAGAAATGCCTAATATTAAATCCCTTCAACAGAATATTACCAAAGGGTCTTACCCATGAAACTTTAATAATCATGTGTGCCAATTCTGTAAAATATAAATGAATTTAGTTTTTATGATTATTCATTAAAAGCTCATATTATGATTTAACATTTTAGTCCTAATTTTTAGTTGACAATGGCCTGCAAATGATCATTTAATTCTAGAAGACATTTTCTTTTTTCAGAAGAAAATTATGTGAAAATTGGAGATGTTAAACGAGTAACAATACCACCAAAGAAGCCGGAGTATGTGCCACTGAAATATCGTATGTGCTTTCATTCTACTTTGTTTCATGCATTTAATTTCTGAACATTAGATCAATATTTTGTAAATATATTTTTGGGCTAATTATATTTATATTAAGCTGAACATACTGTACTACAATCAAATATTATCACTAATCATTTCAATGATTAAATTGCTTATCAGTGTAATTTGGATTATTGTTATGTCATTGATATTTAATTGATTATATTAAAATAATTTTTATTTGCTGTTGCATAGACTTTTGTTTGCCCCTGGGTTTTCATTGACTATTATTTTTTCTTTCATTTCTGAAATTCAGGCTTAACTTCCTCAAGGAATAATTTACAATTGTTGTCATCATGGCTGTTAAGTCATTTAAGAACTGCCTATTATTTTATTGTTGGCTGTTTTAACATTAGCTACTATTGTAAATTATAGCCTTAGTATATATTGTAATTAAAAATATAATTTTACTTCTAGTCTTAAGCGAACTTGATCAAGAGACATTACACCATCTGAGATGGATGCTACAAAAAGATAAGCTGAGTCAGGATATATTCCTTGTTGGGCGACCTGGGCCTTTAAAACGAAGGCTTGCAATGCAATTTCTTGAGGTTACTCAGAGAGAACTAGAGTTTGTGTCACTTTCACGAGATACAACAGAGTCTGACTTGAAACAGAGAAGAGAAATTGAATCAGCTACTGCAAAATACATTGATCAGGTAATTTGTTAGCTTTTGATAGTCTACTTAATAATAGATTTGTGATAATTTTTATTTGTATCTTGAGATTTAATTTTCTAGAATGATTAATTATTTATGCTAGAGTTAACTGTGGTATCTCCTTAGAAAGGTGGGTTATTGTTGCACCTACCATATTATTTTGCCTCATCTTTTACTCCATTGACCGGTTGAAAGAAATATATATATATGTATATACACAAACAATTTAATTATAATTATTTAATTTCCTAAAATAGAATTAGGAATGTGTTGCTCTTGGACAAAACCCTCTTTATGGTATTTATGCCTGAGCTAACATTTCATTACCTATAATTAATTCTAGATAGAGCATTTATTATTTCATGACAATAGGAAATTAAATAATAATTTAAATGAGAACAATTTTGGCGCAGAGTGCTGTTAGAGCTGCAATGGAAGGAAGAGTTTTGGTTCTGGAGGGAATAGAAAAGGCTGAAAGAAATGTCCTGCCAGTTTTAAACAACTTACTAGAAAATAGAGAAATGCATTTGGAGGATGGTAGATTCCTTATTCCAGCCCATAGATATGACAAACTTCTTCATGTGAGTATGATAAATGTTGTGCAATAATGTCCATGTTTATCATTTTGAATTATCTTTTCATATTTACTATATTTGTTGAACACAATGTTTTTTTATTTCCAAGTTAATTCATTTCTAAATTTCAATATTATTTTTTAGGAGTTTGGTGAGGATAAATTGGATATGTGGCGTCTGGTGAGAGTCAGTGAAGAATTTCGTGTAATAGCTCTTGGTCTTCCTGTACCTGGCTATCAGGGAAATCCACTGGATCCACCTTTAAGATCTCGTTTCCAAGCTCGAGATATTCCACCACCTCCATATAAGGTATGTTCTAACTGAAATATTAATGCATAAATTAGAAAAGCATACATAATTACTCATATTTTAATTACAATTCTTCATACTCGTTTGCTACTTTTACATGTCGGTTGTAAATATGTAATGAATATTAATGTCTGTTGAATAGCAGTTATGGTGTTTTTAAATCCTTTAACATTACATGAATGAAGAATCTTTTTCTATACACAAATTAAAGAAATGAAAAACAAAACACAATATCTATTGAGATAATGAAATACTCTCATTTTATTTAACTTATTTAATATACTATATTATATTATGCAGATAAAATTGCAACTTTTCAATAACAAGATTATTTATAACAACTTTCTATTATTCAAATAAAAATATAGTTGTCATTATTGATTTATAATTTGTTTTAGTTATATTAAAATTGAGATTATTTTAATGAAAATACTTTAATACAAAATTAGTTGAATTTAATTCATTGAGGTGGCAGTTTTTTATTCTCATTGTTAATATTCATAATTTTTTAATTATATTCACATACTTTATTACAATAAATAAAGTTACAGACTAATTATATTCATGTTTGTGATGAACATTTGCAAAGTTAGACATGAGTTCTTTCAGTATCAGTTAAATGACTAATTAGTAACTTGTCTGAAAGGTCAAAGTAATATTTTGAAGTTAATTATCTTAGAATTGATTTGTAAACCCATAGTTTTAATAAGATAAAGACCATTAGTAATAGTATGTATGTGAACAATGCATTAAATATGATACATTTAAAAAAAAGACATTTATTTTTTAAGTACATTTTAGTAAAGTGATTTAGCAGGGTCATCTTACTGTCCTCTAGATGCAACTACTATCAATGTTTCTCCTCATTTCTCTCTGTCTGAGTAGCAATACAGAAATTATTGTAACAAAGTTTTTTACAGTTTCTAAACTTTTAATGAAAAATACATATTATTTTAATTATATATCTTTTAGTCTGCATTTTACATTAATTTATAGTTTGGTAATGTACATATGATGGAATTAATTTTTTGTTCCAAATACTTTGGAAATTAAGATGAGGTTAATCATTCCACCCCTTAAGTGATTAATTATAGGATATGTTAGAAATTCGGTATTTCTTCTAAAATTATGTGGAAAGGGTCTTTTTTAGAAGAGTGGTAGCTACTCGCTACTCGGTTGTCACTGGCCGGGTTACTGAAACACAGGTCGATTCGAAAGGGATAAGTTTTCTGCGGATAGGTGGTAGTGGTGGTGGGGGTAGGGTGAGTTAGGTGGTTGGTGGGGGTACGTCATTCTCCGAGTGGGATATCGTGTCATTTACAAATAAAAGCCAGACCCAGTCTAGGATCGGAGTCGGTCGAACGGAGACGACTGGTTATAACGGGACACTCGCCAATATTAGTTTTGCCGAATCGGACTTGGGGCGGGAGGCGATGTGGTCGAAGATGCCGACGCGGTGGGAGGCCTCGGAGCGGCCTCTCTTCGTGAGGACCGTCTGGGTGAGGGGGATGCGCCACGCCATCCTGTCGGCCAATGACCCGGCCAGGAAATTGTCGGGCTTCCGGCCGGCGTCCTCTTCTTCCGAAGGCGGGCCGGCCAAGAAGGCGGAGGCGGCTAAGAAACCGGGGGCCGAGAACAGGACGGCGAGGACAAGGTGGAACTTGGCGGTCAAAGCGGAGAGCGGCCGTAGGCTGAGGGTGAACCGCGGTCCCGGACCGATGGTAGAGTGGGCGTCCTCGAGTGGCGGAAACGGCCGCCTGACCATGGTCTGGCCCCTGGACGAGAGCGAGCCTCCGGAATCGGAAATTGAGGAGGAACCGCCGCAGCCGCGACCTTCCGCTCTCCCGCCCCTTACCGGCTCCCAACCGCCTCCGCTGCTCCCGCGCACCCCCGAAAGGCATTTCTCCGATCGCGTCCTCTACTGGCTCAGACACCGCATCCCACCCCCGGTCGACCTCCCCCGCCCTCCGCCCACACCTCGCCAAGATTCTACCGACGAATCCGAAGCGGAGTCCTACATCGGCGACGAGGACGACGAGTGTTCGGCTCCTTCTCCCAGTCTCATACGGAGTTTCTTGAAATCCGATCCACTCCCGGTTATAGCCGCTTCGGACGCTGCGGCGCACAACCCCTCTCCTAAAAGTCGACCGCAGCTCCACATTTTCATGCCTGTTCTGCATCATTATGAACCTGAAGCTATACAAAACTGAATCAGCCAAAATAGTTCGGCTCGCAAATACCATCGGATGGCATATTTAAGAGTTCGTTCTTTAGCCTCATTGGAACTTTAATTTCTGTATCCCTGACTATATAAAGTAATTTATGTATTTGCGTACATTTTACAAACATTTACATAAAAATAATACATTAGTAAATAATAACAAAAATAATTAATCATTCTGATTTTTGCGTTGATATTTTTCTATAAATGCATCCAACTATAAGTTCTTTCACTTGCAGAATACATATTCGGCACACAAATAGCTTTGAACTAATTTGGGAGAGTTTCAATTCTTACGAGTTGATTACCCACTTGTCAAGGAATAAACCCGGAAGTGATTTCTGCAATCTCCAAACTTTTTGAATTCTGTTATATGAAATTATAGACAGCATTGGACATTGAAAATGTCTATAGCTTTGTTTGTGTACTATGTCATGATAATTGTCAATCAGAACGCGCCACCCTGGAAGCCCACTGGGAACGTTTCTACGCTGGCACTATTTTCTGTAGACTGACTACTGCTGCTAGATTGAAGCCTACTCATTTATTCTATTTTGGCTATAACATGTAATCCACAATAATGGATCCGATTTACATATCTACGTTCTATTTCTACTATTGAAGTTGAATTTCCTTCTTGTCTTCCCGTATATCATTTTTCTTGGACGAATTGTATTTGATTTTTTGCTCTTGAATTTTGTGAGAGGGAAAATGTTAGTGTTTACCATTGTAATGTTTACTATTATTATCGTATATATATTGGAATGACAGTGTATACTTTTTCTACTATAGATAGTTCCTTTTCAAATGGCGACGTGTCTTTTCACTGATGGTTCGCTTTACGTGGAGTGTTTCCTATGAACCAGTAAGACTGCTCTAGTATTAATGCAAGCAATTAAAATAATATCGTAATTACTTGTACCTCTTTGTACAGTTAAGCCTTTTCTGTGAGTATTCGCATTTTAATCTGCCTGTTGTGCAGGCCCCTTTGTTGCACAAAATTCTACTACACAATTTTATTGGAGAGATGCTGATTGCGTGAATGCGATATACGTTTTTCAGTAATAAGGTTGCATAAAAATCATCTTCTCAGTGCAATAACAACTAGTATTAATATTGTAAATTATGCTACTGAATCTAAATACATGAGTCTTGACATGAGATCCATTGTGATTATCCTTCATTATTTTAGTCTAATGTTCACTATTTCACTAGTCACATGAAACGTGATAGCAGGTGTGTGTATATACATGAGAATATTATCATTTGCGACCGTAATCAAGTTGATATAAATCGAATCGTCACTGTTGTTAGTAATTTTTGGAGAGCTCAATATTGATACAATCGAATATTCTGCGGCCTATTGTGATAAAATCTCTGATATAATAGGCATAATCTAATATCGTTCATAGAACCTTCATATTGCATTAAAAATAAAAGTGTTTTAACATAATCATAATTCAGTTTTTCTGTGACTGTATCGTGAAACAACTTAAGTAAATGAATGGGGTTTACTTAATTACGCATACTTGATTGAGATATTTAACGTAATAATTATTTTAATAAAACCGGAGAGAAAAGTCAATAAAGAACAACACAATTCAGACAAATAGTATGATACTCTGGGTGACGTGTTAATTAGAATAATTAAAATATAATTCTGCTATGGGCTTTACTTCGATATTATGTTGTAATTTTATATA
Source organism: Lethocerus indicus (assembly GCA_019843655.1). Lineage (NCBI taxonomy): Eukaryota > Metazoa > Arthropoda > Insecta > Hemiptera > Belostomatidae > Lethocerus > Lethocerus indicus. Next base: position 18,089,690 of record JACDQD010000008.1, read on the forward strand.
GTTTTTACCGACTGGGTTCTATTAATTTTACACAACTTGCAAGTTTCAAACCCGAAGTATAACATTAAATAACAACCCTCGTACTAAATACTAAGGGTTTACTTACACTCCTGGCTACCCGTCTTTGGTCTTATCAGAAAGGTGGGGGGCTTATACTAAGTACTTGTTAGTCGCTAAGATGACCTGGGAAAACGAAGGACACTGCTAACAAAACTGAATAAATCTAAACTAATATTTAGTACTTTTTTTATCAAAAATGATATTTTTAATTTTACTGCCACTATTTTCGACTGTAACTCATGTCTGCATTCTTAGAAGGCCCTTGAGCTCTTCTTAAATTAACTACTCTTCGGCCGGGAGCTTTGAATCGCCCCAAGCAATTATAACTTTCCTACAACTTATTAAGTTTTCCTTACTTCGAATCAAAGAAGAGAGAATGACACGCCCCGGCCCAGATCTGATATGTTTAATTGGCGTATAAACGCTGTTGTAAACTTTGTGTCGCGTGTCATTTCTCCCGTGGCCCGTTTCTTTACTTATCCCGCTTCTCCTGTAAAATTTTTACTCGACTAATTTTAGCTGGACTAACGGCAGCAGCGTAATTGATCTTTGGGCTATTCTCTCTTTTTTATGTCCTTCATGCACGGAAGAAGCAGTTTGTGGGATTAAAACTTCGACCGTATTACGCCTGTGTTTCCTATGGAATGTATTTCTTACTCTGAACAACACTTGTTTTCATTCGTGGAGAACATTACGGTTATTGTGAATTTAAAAAATCCTTACGAATATACAGGCAGCAAATTTGATCTCTTATTTCGTTCCGATAAAATAGGAAAAATATGAGGAAACTTACAAATTGTAATAGCACGTCGAAATGCTCACATGTCCAATCTTGGCACTGAATGGTTTCTCCTGTCAAGTGACAAGAATACTATAAATATTTGTCCAACTGACTTGTCGCTTCTCGCAATTAATAACTTTGTTACCCTGAAAATATATGAAACAGATTGACATGTATAACATTTCATGTGAAAAGAACGTTAGACATCTATCCTTTCTGAACAGGACTGATGATAATAACTCTTAATAACTTATGGAGAATGGACATGCTTAGGTAAAAGCAGGGGGTAGATCTGAACTGCTTGTTAATATCAGCAGTTTGGGTCTTTTAAATCTTTAGGAAATGATTAAGGTTTGGTGGAAAGTGGGCTGTTTAGCAGTGATGAGTTAAAGGCTTGCGGCAGCATTTCAAAATGTGTCGAAACCGTTTACCTTTTTAAATTATATTTTTTTAATATTACATTATCGGTTCGAATTTCCCTTCTATTTCACAAGTACATATTCACATCAATTCTCTGTGTATTTACCATATATATTAGTGTGGCAGTAAATTTTCCTATGAGGCAGTGCACATAATACTGATTTACAGTATATTTACCTACGTGTAGAATGTTCTTGATATATGTGTTGCGTTCTTCGTACCCGAAAGAACATCGCGTGTTTGCCGACGTAAATATAGCGGCGGTCTCCCCCTCCGTGAAAAAAATCTGGGCCGTCTTGCTGGTTTTTACCTTTTGTTACTGATTTCTTTATAAAGATCTTAAGGTCCATGTTTACGCGTTCCTTTAACAGTATACAGTTTAACAGTACTGAAGCATCCCTAACATCATTTAAACTGAATAAGCTTCAAATACTTTTGTTTATAGAATGTGTCGCCAGTCTGATGAATTACTATTCCATTCTTAATAAAATCCACCAAAATCCTTTGTAATGTTGAAAAGAAAATGATTAATTAGCCGTAAATAATGATATACTCAACGGTATACCGTTGTATAGGTATAGGTATAACTTCATACCGTTATTACGTCCATACAAGGGCCTGACATGAATAGGGTTTTGTCAGCCTTAACGGTTTTGTGTGTCAATGAGTTTTGCCTGCCATTGTCGCTTGTATTGATCATTGTTCGATTTGGTATATCAATTTAGCTGGAATCCTTGTAATTTTTTGTCTGTTTACTGAGTATTTAAAAACTTATTGTAAGGTCCTGAAGGAATATATCTCTAGGCGCCGTCCAATTCCCGCGAGTATGGACCTTCGTGACCCATCCTGATCACATGCCCGTCCTTTGCAGTGAATGACAAAGTTACAAATGTCTTACGCATCCATATTATTGACTCATTAGTCTGCTCCTTACTGCTTAAATATGCTTGGTGTTCTACTAGCTCCTCTTATCTAATGGTATTCTCCAGCACTAGTCCTCTCATTCTTGCCCAGCAGCAAAAGACGTGCAGGCTGCCCTTCAAAAAACACATTCCACTTGATCAGTTTCAGAGTTCAACTATTAGTCCACTTGGCAGTTTATCCTAGCCCGCTTTGTAAAAACACCAAAATAATCCTTCCGAAGGTCTTGACGCTCTGAGTCCTAACACCTGAAACTGCAACTAAATCCGTTCTAGACTCGTAGCATACTTTAAAAAATCCACATTTCCTATATTCTGCACTGTGATCCCTGCAGAGTACAGCAGTGATCACACAAACAAATTACGCCGACTGATAAAACTGAACACCGCCCACAAGTGCTGAGGTTATTAACAGTACACACCTCGGGGTTACCTTCCCTGAGAGAAACCTTTCTCAGACAGCGGCAGCCGCCCTGAAAATCTGTTTTCTTTAGATGTGTTATCTTTTAACCCCTAGATATCAGAACTGATGAGTGCCATAGAGTGAAATTAATTTCTTTTATTTCAACTTGTGCAATGAAGTAAATGTAGCTGGTATCCTACAGGCGGCATGTCGTTACCTGCTGCAACCCCTCCATTTGTTGAAGTTGTTCAACGAGTTTCCGCCCAACTTTCCTTTCATTTCTTTCTTTGTATTTTGTCGAAGTTGGCATTAGTTGGAGTTAGTTGGGCGGCGAAGTCCATCTGTTCCTGGCGGTGCGGGCCGCTGGCTGGGTGGCGTGCCCGCTCCACATTACACCCTTCCCCCCTCACTCTCCTCCTCCTCCTCCACCACCCCCTCATCATCCACCAACGCCCTCCCAATTACCGCATCTCAAGTGCTACTCTACAGCCCTCTAGATTATATCCCGGTAATTGAAAATCCGACACTCCGGGCCCGAGACCGTGCTCTGATTGCTCTCTCGGAACCGTAGTGCTTTCTCTTAACTCGTTTCGTTCGATATTTGGAAATGAGGTGGAGTAGCGGACGAGAAAACACCCAGACCCTAAAACTTGCCTCCATCAAATCATTTAAACTGTCAGCGAATCATCTATTAAACTTTCCTCGGCTTCTGGATTTTTTCCCATCGTACTCTTCCTTGAATTGCTTTAACCAATAGCATACTGTTTGCTAGAAGGCAAATCTTTTTTTTTATTACTTTTAACCAACTATTATAAAACATTATACATTTCTCTCAACCGACAAGGTTAAAAAAAGAAATAATACATGGATGTAGAAAAATTAGTTATTAATATATAGATTAACATAGTGTTCATAACGTTATTGCCGACCGCAAACTCCATAAGAATAATTATAAATATGTCGGTTAAAAAAACATTAACGTGTACACGTTGAACAGAATATGTTTTAATCACATACCTCCATACGGCCATTTCGTATTGAAAGGGCAATAACTTTTCCATAGATTGTGCCCTATTTACGTATCGATTAAAATATAGAAAAGTCCGTGTTCGGATTGCAAGGCGCTTTAAAATAATTTAACGCCACCGACTATTGGATGCGGGGCAAACACGCGAGTGCATATTTCTGGGCATGAAAAACGACAGTTTCTTTATAGCTCAAAGACGTAATACGTTCGTCACCTGATATATTATTAGTTTTCAGTGGCCTCTTTCAGTGTTTGTGTTCAAAGTGAAAACGAAATTTAAGATCGGGATTGATTAGTATTTTTCTTAACCTCTCGACAAAGAGAAAAAATAACAGAACGTTTATTGTTTTGTTTTCCAATTTTTTTTGTTGGAATATAAAGTTTATAAGAGAAATATTTTTCATAATTAATATACGGCCATTATGAATTTCCGCAGTGCCAGAAGTAGTACCATTTCAAATATAGTATCAATTAAAGGTGCCTCTTAATTTATACCCTGCCGATTGTTTTTGAAAAGGATGTAAAAATACAATATACAATTTTATTGTAAAAATCACAAATAATATATGTAAACATCAAACTAATATGCCGATACCATAAAAAATATCAGTGGACTATCTGGGAAATTAGTGTGTGTTTCCAGTTCTTAAACGCAAAAGGTAATCACGTAGACATATGGAATCGACTTCTAGGCCTTTCATTTACCTCGTAACGCGATTTGTAGGCCACCCACCCATCATTCTGTTTTAAGGTTGAACCGAAACGTTCTCACGATATGGCAGCAAGGGGAAATAATACGGCTGTGCGTGAGCTCCATGATACCCGTTTAACGATCATCAGTCATCGGGTCACCGGAAAAACGTCTCAGTTTCTAAAAAGTTATCACCTACTCCACCTTTCCAGAGCGCCGAAAATAGCAAATATATATATGTGCGTGTGTGTACACAACTTTGGTTTACGCACACACACACACACGGGTATGTTCAATTACTTGCAATAATAAATAATTTATCATTTGAATCGTATGATTTCCTGTCTCCCCTAATTTAAAGGGTATGGAAACTTCCACTGTTGCTTGTTGAGTTTTTCCTAACCCCCTTTCCCCGCACCCACTTTCTTTTTCCATTTTTTTTCTCATATTCAATGAAGGTAGAAGAAGGGAAGAAGAAATGTCTAAGGTTGGGTTTGCACAAAAATACAAAGGAAGGGTCTGAGGGAACGTTTTTATGGTTTTATGATCGTATCCTAGGACAGCCCCAGACGTGTGTCACGGGTGCCGTTACACCAAACGACGGTTCCGTACATAAATCAAAGTATTTTGAAGGCAGTAAACTTTATATGCCTTTTGCCTCCGATTTGTTGAAGGCATTAAAGTTTAAAGTGGAAATTTCACTTTTTTAGGCTGAATTTTAAATTTGTTTAGCTCACACAATTTGGTTTCTTCTAAGAGAATATAAAACTAAATTAATTTTTTTTTAATAAAACAATATGTAATAACTTATTATTTCCTTTTATGATTATTTACTTACTTCGCATCCTGTTGTAGGATTGCATGACGAGGTTGGAAAACATCTACCCTAACATAAAGTACAAACTGACTCAGCTTATGTCCTGTGCTTATGCATTAATCTCTCCAGAATCTTCTGCAATGGGTCTTCCAGACTTTCCAGTCGATAACGTTTCAGCAGCTGCTGCATTATTGGTAAATTTGAAAATGGCTCTTTCAAATTATAGTATATTCAATTGTATTGGGCATTTATGTTTACAAGTTATCTGAATAACATGTTCTGTTTTAAATGTCTTCAATGAATATATAATATTTTGAACGTGCTGTTTATGTCATTAATTTCTAAACACTGTTACAGGACAAATTCCCTTGGTTAACTGTCAGAGATGTTCTCTCTCGTTTATATCCCTGTGAGAGTATGTTGCCCAGAGAAGGTATCAAGAGTGTTGATGGTATATATCAGACATTTTATGTTGGTGATCCTACAACTGGATCCAGAATTGAGTCTATTGAAGCATCTGACGGTTGTGCTCATGCTACAATAACATGCAGTGATGAGAAAGTTAAAGTGGAGGTTTGTAAAAATTAGTAAAAATAAAATAAATATAGTTTAGTTTATTACATATATTAGTTTTTTTAGGTTATTCATATTTTCAATTTTTGATTATGGACAGTAGGTTATGTATTGTTGAGCATTGTACTTTTTCATATAAAGTGGAACACAAAAATATATGCAAACTAGAAAAATAAAATTCTTCCTCATGTTCCTATACTAAATTTAATCTCATTTAATTCCAGTTATTTATTATTACTGGAGTGATAAGTCATTTTTGGCTAATTTCTGTTCCAATAATATTTATTCTGTTGTTTCTAGTGTTCTGTTTTAATGTATCTTTATTCCATAAACAAATTAGAATTAATATATAATACTTACATATATCAATTGAGTTTATGAATGCTATTTCATGATTCATTTACATTTAAAATCATTTTTGTTCCTATGAAATACTTATTCCTATGAAATATTTATTTACAGGTACCTTTTGGTGGTGTCAATAACTTAGATATTCCTAACTACATTCCTACAAATTACCAAGAAAACATGTTAGCTGAATTGGCCCAAACTCATCTTGTAAGGGACATGTGCATCATTGGGTCAAGAGGGTGTGGTAAATCAATAGCCGTCAGCAAATTGGCATCACTGTTGGGCTATACCATTGAGCCAATTATTATGTATCAGGTAAAAATAAATTTCAACATGACTTGAATTTTTATTTATTTCACACATTTAGAAATGTGTGTATTTTAAAATGTGGAGTATTTAAAAGAGTTAATTTAGTTGTGACTTTTTAAAACATATTTTGTCAGGATATGACCTCAAGAGATCTTCTACAACAAAGAACTACATTAGACAATGGAAATACTGTATGGAGGAACTCACCTCTTGTAACAGCTGCTTTAGAGGGTAAAATGGCTGTATTGGATGGTTTACACAGAGTTCATCCCAGTACTCTTGGTGTATTGCATAGGTTATTGTATAAGCATTAATGAATTTTAATTATATTAAACATGACTAAATTTATTTTAAATGTACAATTGGTGCACTTAATCACCTTTCTGGCTTATTGTCGATATAAGATCAGTATACTAATATTTATTTTTGCAGGTTGGTACATGACAGGGAAGTACAGCTGTATGATGGTTCTAGATTAATGCGGCATGATAGATATGACTCCTTTGCAAAAGTAGTGGGTGAAGATAATTTAAAAACATCAAAAATATTACGCATCCATCCCTCATTCAGGGTAGTTGCTCTTGCAGAACCTAATGGTAAAGTCAGAATTATAGAGTTTTTCCTAATACAATAATTGGCAGAGCATAATTGTTAAAATGAATTTTATGGTCATTAATAGGTCATGATGGAAAAAAGTGGCTGACTCCAGAATTATTGAGTCTCTTCTTGTATCATGAAATGCGCCCCCTTAGTATCAATGAAGAAATTCAGATTATTAAATCATTGGTAAGCCATAGTCTTAATATTTTAATATTATATTGTGGTTGTTTCTCAAAATTAAATATATTCTGTCATATTTCAGTTTGGCAAATTATCCCCTCAAGTGAACAGAATTCTTGAGTTTGCTCACAGCTTGAGAGGGTCTTCAGACGTAACCTTATTATCTCTAGCGGGATCTTTGTCAACTAGGCAACTGTTAAGGATAGCAAAACGATCAGCACATTATCAAGAACAAGACCCTTATGATGTTATACAGAGGGCTTGCCTTGCAAAGTATGGTTTAAATTTTAATGATCATTTCATTTTGAAAAACATTATACTATTAATAAACTTTTTTCTTTGGAAATTTAATTTTATAAATGTTAACATCAAATATGTATTGAATAATTTAATCTAAGTTCTTCGTGTGTATCATGTTTTATTCAGGTTCTTACCACCTTTAGCCAAGCAGACCTTAGAATCAGTGCTTTCTAGAGCTGGTATAAACAAAGCAAAATCTACAGTCAGTGATTCAAGTAAAATAACTATTGATGGGGATTCTGTTACAATAGGTAACACAGCTGCCATTAGATATAAAACCAAAAACACTAGTAAAGTTCCAGATATTCTTTTCTTTGATGTTCCACAGGTATTTTGCATTCTGTATTTTCTCATTATATTTTTTACTATTAACTATTAAACATAATCTGTCATATATTAGGTGAAGGTATTATGGTTATAAAACTTATTTATTTTTGTTATCTGAATTTATATATTTTTATTCAGTTGAATATTTTTTAAACAAATTGAACATTATTTGCAATAGCTTTTAATTTGTAACAATTCTTTTCATCACATTATTCTAATTTTTTTTGTTTAGCATGTGAGATTACTAGAAAGGTTAATGCAAGATTTCCTGCTGGGTGAACATCTGTTGCTTGTTGGAAATCAGGGTGTTGGTAAGAACAAACTTGCTGACAGACTTCTGCAACTTCTTAATAGGCCAAGGGAATATATTCAACTTCATAGGTAATGATAGGATGTCTTTATTTTTAAACTCATTTTTGTGTGTGTGTGTGTGTATATATATATATATATATATATATATATATATATATATATATAACATCCCACATGTGTACCCATTCTCAAATACATAAAATATGTAATGTAAATTTTACTGTTCTGTTAGATCTTACTGTCTTAATTTTTAATAGTATCCTAATTGATATTTTATTCTATGATTGCCTCTATTTATTTACTAAAACATATATGTTGTAAATTCACATGATAAATAAATTTTGTCTTAAATGTTAGAGATACTACAGTGCAAGCACTTACACTACAGGCCACCATTATTGATGGTATTGTTTCATATGAAGATTCTCCATTGGTGACTGCTGTTAAAACTGGACATGTACTAGTTGTAGACGAAGCTGATAAAGCTCCAACGCATGTGACATGTATATTGAAGGTAATTTAAATAACATTTCATGTGCAGAACTATGGAGAAAAAACATATACATTTGTATACATTTTATTTTCCTAATTGTCATGTAAATGGTATCATATAATTTCAACAACAATATTTGTGCATATACTGGAGGATAAATGCATTTTGATTCCCTTATACGTATCTGCCTACACCCTGCAGTGGACTCTAACTCAACTGAAACTTGTGTTATAATAGGTACAACTTTTGTTTAGACTTTAGTTGAAAATGGAGAAATGATTCTGTCTGATGGGCGACGTATTGTTCAAAGCAATGATCCAAGAGTGTCAAAAAATGACCCTTCAATTATACCTATACACCCAGACTTCAGGATGATAGTGCTAGCTAACAGACCAGGGTTCCCATTCTTAGGAAATGATTTCTTTGGTTCTCTCGGTAATATTGTTACTATAACTCCAGCACATAAAGTAGTAATACATGAATTATTGATGTGGCATATGCATTTTGTAAATTTAATATAAAAATAGTGTATGTGTGATTATGTATTATTATTTTCCTTCCTATATAGGTGACCTCTTTAGCTGTCATGCTGTTGATAATCCTAGTGCAGAGTCAGAAATTGTTCTTCTCCGGAACTACGGTCCAGATGTTCCTCTTGAGATTGTTCAAAAATTGGTAGCTGCTTTTGGGCAGCTGAGAGATATGGCAGATCAAGGTCTTGTGGCTTATCCATATTCCACTAGGGAGATTGTTAACATTGTGAAGCATCTGCAGGTATAAAACTTTTCTTTTTTAACAAAAATAGATAGTTCTTATTTCCTGGGTGGGTACCAGAATACCAGAAACATCCAACACCACATTCAGTTGCTCCTAAACCCTGAATTACATTCAGAAAAAAGATTGTAAATTTTAAAGTTTTTTTTAGGCTTTCCCAGAAGATAATTTATCAGATGCTGTTGGGAATGTTTTTGATTTTGACAGATACAGTCATGATGTGAGAGACACCCTACTTGAAGTTTTAACCCAACATAAAATACCAATTGCTATTACACAGGAGGACAGACTAAGACGTAATATATATATTCAGTATAGATTATTTCGTAAACAATGTTACTATGTTTTGAAATTAAAGGATAATTTCAAAATAATAAAAATTGTTTTTCCCAGAAAGGAAGCCAATTCAAATGACTGTGAAACGTGACAGCCATTTAGATGTCTCTGGTCCAAAACATGGTAAAGTTGATGAAAAAAATGACCCTCATGTCGGAGGCAACACTTGGGCAGGTGGTACTGGAGGTAGGGACACTGCAGGATTAGGTGGTAAAGGAGGCCCCTACAGACTGGATGCAGGTCATGATGTATACCAAGTAAGAGGTCTTTTCTCCATGTATATTTCAAGTTTTTTGTTTTAACAAAACAAGTTATTTTAATTGTCTTAATGAAATATGTATGGTTTTGAGGTACACTTTTGTCTAGACTATATAAGATTCTTAAAACATTGTAGTTACAAAAACAAAATTCTCTGTAGATCAGTGATGAAGAAAAGGCTGCAGTCCCAGAACATGTTAAAAGAGCTGCAAGAGAAATGGGAATGAAAGCTTTCAAAGAAAAGCTGAAAGAAATAAAAATGAGTGAATATGATGCTTCCCTTTATGAACAGTTCTCATCAGCTGTGGCAAAACAGGTATATAATGAAGCATATATTTATGCATTAATTGTTTTTTAAATATATACAAACAACTGAGAAGAAGCATATTAAAATAAAATTATTACATTGTGTTGTAGGTCCAAGCTTTAAGAGTTATACTCAACAGCCTTCAAGCTAAATCAAAGGAGAGACAGTGGACAAGACATCAGACATCTGGAGAACTTGATGACACTAAACTTATTGAAGGTATTTAATATTCCTTTGCTTTAGCTATACTTTTAATGAATGTCTGACATATTTGATTAATCTTTTCTTAGGTCTTACTGGTGAGAAGAATATTTTTAGAAGGCGAGCTGAAAAAGAACCTGAAGTAGGAGCTCCTCAACTAAAACCAAAGCGCTTAAAGCTTGTGGTTGATGTTTCTGGAAGCATGTATAGGTGATATATAACTTTTTGCCTTGTTAACAGCATCAGTATTTAATATCTTGTGAAATATTTATTTAAAAATATTCTGTTATTTTTATTTCAGATTTAATGGCTATGATGGGAGACTAGATCGGCAGCTAGAAGCTGTTATATTGGTAATGGAAGCCTTTCAGGGTCATGAGGCCAGATTTCAGTATGACATTGTAGGGCACTCTGGTGAAAGTTACAGTATAACATTTGTTGAGAAAAATAACCCACCTGCTAATAACAAGCAAAGACTTGAAATTATTAAAGTAAGTGTTGTGACTTATTGTTAAATATAAATCAACAAAAGTTATTAATTACTTTTATTCTATAGCTATAAGAACATTTTATTGCAATATAGGATATTAAACAAGTATACAAATATTTAATTAATTTATTAAATTAAATATAATTTAATAAGTGAATTTGATTTTCAGACAATGCATGCACATGCCCAATTTTGTATGTCTGGAGACAATACACTAGATGCAACAGAAGATGCTGTTATATCCCTTGCTAAAGAAGACTGTGATGAAGCCTTTGTTGTAGTCCTATCTGATGCCAACTTATCACGCTATGGTATACCTCCAAAAGAATTGGGTTATTGTTTGACTCGTGAACCTCAAGTAGAGGGCTATGCCATATTTATTGGTTCTCTGGGCAATGAAGCAACCAGGTCAGTTATAGATTTATCTTTAAAAAGTGGAGGTATGCACTATATTTAATTTGAAGATATATATATATATATATATATATATATATATATATATATATATATGCTTGACTCTCAATGACCATGAGATTCCATGGGGAGGTGCAAATCCTAGGTCATGTGGATAATAATATGATAATATTATTACAATAATGTCAATATTTTTGTCCATGTAATTTCTAATATTTTACCTTCTTGACAGATGGTTTATGACTAATTTATAATAGAATGGTAGAATCTGAAATGATAAAATTCTGATTACTGGCCTATAAGGATAAAAAGAAACAGCATAAACTTTTTGGAGTACAGATTCAGAATTGAGTTTTTCTTATTTCAAATAATAATAATAATTTATTGTTGTTTCAGATTGACAAATGCTCTACCTGCTGGCCGAAGTTTTGTGTGCCTTGATTTAAAAAATCTTCCTCAAATTCTTCAAACAATTTTTACTTCTTCCATGTTAAAATCTCAATAATGAAGATGTTATATTAGTATATTATTAACTAAAAATACCGCTACACTACTATGTATTTATTTTATAATGAAAATGTGGATAGCATAGTGAGAAGATACAACATATAAGTGTAACTACTTCCAATTATTTGGATCATCCTATTTAATTCTATTAAATGGTCTTATTATTCTGAGGGTACATTTTTAATTGAAATTTCATGTTTTGTCATTATTCTCATGTTCAGATGCATGTAAAATATATTTTTATCAAAACTGGATACATTGTGTTATGTTGTTGTATTTTTAAGAAAAAAAATATATTTTTGTTACATGATTTGTCAATTAATCTACTCTTTAATCCTACATTAAAAGCATTTTATTCATTTGAATTGATAAAACAAAACCCTAGTTTATTGATGTGTAATGCTTTCTTATTTGATAATCATAATTATCTTATTAATAAAATTGCCAACATTTATAAATTACACTATTATTGAGTATCTATACAGGTATAGTTATTTTGAATGCTCTATAGCACTTAGGTATCATAATGTAGAAATGAAATTTTAAAACATTTTGAATGAAATTTGATTTTGCATTTTAGTTCAAATTTTATTTTATTTTTTAATCTTCTTTAATTTACTTCTATTGTTACCAAAGCACTTCATTGTCTCAGTAGTTAAGAAGGATGTATTGTCGAGTTAGGTTAAGAAATTTACAATTTAAATTGTTACTTCTTTAGATTTCAGAATGTTATAACGCCATATTTTTAAGTTTTTTTCTCAATAACCCAGAAGAAAATGGTGATTTATATTATGTGAAATATTGAAAGCACAAATGCGATACAGAAGGCTGTAGACGGAAATACACGATGTTCACCGAAGTCAGTGTCAGACTCGTCGAACTTGCTGTTTGCAGCCGCCATTTTACCTGGGAGACTGGGCTCCAGACTGCTCCTTCACGATTAGACATTTTTCGCTACCCACAACCGTCTCATTAAACGCTTTGTTTTATGTAACGCCATATTTCAAATGGCTTGCTTGAACTCGTTGAAGCAAGAAATCAAGACTTTAGAAGCAGTGTTCCCCAAGAATCATGAACGTTTCCAGATAGTTTCGGCCAGTGTGGACGAATTGAACTGCAAGTTTGTCGGGAGCAACGGAAAGAAATACGAGATCCACGCGAACATTACTGTAAGTAAAGTGTTCCCCATTTCTCTGTTGCGAATTAATTCGGTCGATTTCAGCGCGTCAAGAGCCCGCGACGAAATTATTCGTACAGCTAATAGTAGGAGCAGCCATGACTGTTGTCTGCTTAAAAACAAAGAAACCCCCTGATCGAAACGTCTCCCAGCTTAATGCATTTGTATAACACGACCCTCTTTAAGATATTTAATTGATTCGAGTAACTCTTCGGCTTTGTCCCATTTTTTCGATATTAATTAATTCTTAAAATTGAAGTATGTCATTTGTAGAACAACCTGAAACTCATTCTTCTAGGTTTTAATATGAGGGTGACATTTCTGCCCCTCACCTTCCGACTGGTATTAAATTATTAATGATATACTTTTAATGTTTTAATTATTTTGTTTAATCCTGTTGAATATATTATGGGACCAGTAGGATTTAATGACATTAAATTGTAGGATAATTATAAATTTAACACCCTTTGAACATTGGTGTGGTTATAGTTGTCATAAAAGTTTGTGATTGTAGATTCAAAATTATTGATTTCAGATCATATATTTTTATTTTTAATTTCCCATTTCTAATATGTCTAAACTTCTGACAGAATCAGAAACTAGGAATAATTATTTAAATTATGTATGGTAAATTAACATTATTTATTTGAATCCTATACTTTTTTCAATTTATTTTTAAAGTATGCTTTATATTTTCTTAATAACAGATTAAATACTCTTTTTATCCATGTTATGTATCATTTTCCTTTTTTAATATAACAATGTTTATATTTTTCTGATTTTATAGTACACTACTAATAAATATTGTGTTTCATTTCATTTTCAATGAGATTTATAAATTAAAATGTTATTTCAAGTACCTATGTTTTTTAATCGATTATCTATTGGTTATTCAGTAAGTATTATTAATTATATTTATATTAGCTGTGATTAGTTTTAATTAGATAATTTGATATTGTAGTATAATTTAATTGTTGCACATGCATATTGCATATTGATGAATTAGGCAGTATTAGTACTGTTATAAAGGATTAAAGATTAAATTCAGCCATTTTGTGCCTTGTGGAGAAGTTGGTCAATAATGCATGATCAACTACTCTAAGAATTGCACATTGTTACTTTTCTGCATTAATCAATTACCCAGAATTAACTATATTACCTGTTCGAATTCAGTTTCAATAGTATTATTTCATATATACTATTTTTTCTCTGTTTCGTAAAACAGTAAAAAAATGTATTACCATTAAAATATTTTTCCTGTTATTGGATCTGGTTATCACAGCAAATAAATGTACATTTTAATTAAACATAAAAATTGAACTGTAGTTAAAACATACGTAAACATATTTCAGATTGGTATATTAAAGTCCTGTTTATATGTTTTTAATTATTTTGAGTACATACATTTAATGTTATTTATTGTCATTTTTTTAATCTGAAAAACATATCTATAGGGTAGTAATGACTATGATCTCATATCAAAATTCAGCGAATTTTTGAAAAAGAAACATCTTTTATGAAATTTATTTGAAAAATATCGATATGGATTTTTTATTTACAATTATTTTAGTTATTCAAGCTGATATTTTTATGTTTCTTGGGATATAAGGTATTACACCATATTATGATTTCCTTTGCAGAAATAAAATTTTTATTTATTTTAATCCAGGTAAGTTCTCTATGTGAATTTATATTGTTATATACGTGAACAAAGGTATATAAGTGTTAAATAGGGTAAAACATGGAAAGTGCAGCTATCTATGATGCACGATTCCTGTTTAGTACAAATTTGTTTTTAATACTCATAACATATTTTTACTCCTAATTAGATTTATAGAATTTGTTTATTTTTAAAAATATTTTATTATTTATTTATCCTCTGTTCACTGGCCGTAAAATTACATTGCCTGTAAATGCATAATGTTGTGAACTGTCATTAACTTATTGATTTATTACCTATTTGGGATATTTTTTATTTATGCAATATTTCAATATTAATAATGCTTAATAGTTTTTATACATGACATGATTTCATTTTTTCTACATTTTGTGTATGTATAAATGTGTTATGTTCTAAAATTGTCTATATTGAATGTACTTCGTAATAGTGTTGTGGAAGATGAAAAACACATTAACATAAAGACTATTTTTGTGACATATTGAATTCTATTTGTGCAGTTCTCCTGCAGTGTAGCCATAATGACCTTCAATGACACATAAAACTTAATTTATTTACCTAATGGATGCTCCCACATTTGTGATATGATAATGGGAAAACATGTATTAAACTTGCTTGAATAAATGATTTTTAATTCTGTAGCTTCTGATTGTTGACAGGAAACATACCCATCCACACCTCCTGTATGGTTTGCAGATTCGGAAGATACAAGTGTCACAAATGCTGTTCAGATCTTGAGTAATACTTCTGGGTTGGATAACCATGTAAGTCCTATATAATTTTTAAACTATTATACTAATGTTATTAGTATAAAATAATTAAAAGGTCAAAATTGTGATTATATTTTACATACGGCTGGATAATATACTTTGTTTATGAACAAACACAATTTTGAGTTTTATTAAATGGGTACATTTTGACAAAAATTAAAAGAATTAAAATATTAAATCGATTAGTATTAGGACAAAGTTTTAAATTGGATTTAAGTGTTCAGATAGTAGAGATTAAGACAGCTTTTTCATTTTTTATGTACATTTGCCACCCAGTCCCCAAAATATATTATACATTTTTTTAAATGAAGAAATATTGAAATTCATCTTTGATCAAAGTATTCCTTTGTTCACTTTACTCTGTTATATTTAAAAATAGTTCAAATTCATTATATAATTCATTCTCTTTTGCGCTATAGTCTTGGTATGCTCAATTCAAAAATAGTCAATAGTGGTGGCTTCAAAGGAGTCACCAGTGCACTTATTGCTTTTTGTTGCATGTTTTTATCTGATAAAGGTAATTTTATCTGTATTGAAGTAACTAAAGTGACTTTTTATGAAGGAATTTACAGAATTAATGAAAATACTTGCTACTGATTCTATTCCCTAGAAAAAACTATTTGAATTATTCCATTGTTTTTGAAACATTATCTGGTTTTCATAATATTTTTGCAAGTTCATAAGATATTTTTAATGACCCATTTTATTATTTGTGAACTGCACAATATTATCTGTACATTTATGAATAAAGTATACTGACAGTATGTCATCTCAATAAGCCAAGGTCATCTAAATGAGAAATATTTTTTCGTCAAAGTCACTATGCGATATTCATAATACAATATTTCAGGTGATAAACCAGGTTGGAATCTTATTGCGCGAGCTCTGTAAACTACACAGTGTTCCAGAACCTGAAGAATTGGAACGACTTGCACTGGGTAAATATTTTCATTGTTTAAATTTGCAAATTATTTCAAGTACTTTCATATTAATTAAATTAGTTGCATATTATTATTATTATTATGACAAAATCATGAACTATGAATTTTTAATGTATATGGGTGCAGTTTTCATCTGTCCATTTTTTGCTTGTATTACTAAAATTGAGGTTGCTTTCACTTTCATTTGGAACATTATACCTTTGAGTTTTGAAAGTATGTTTTCTCTAAATTGCTTTAACTTGTTCCAAGTACATTTAATGTCTTAAAAAATGTAAATAATTTTCATAAATTAGACATTACAATACACCAAATCATTCACCAAAAATTCTTTGTCTATTATCTCCATTAATTGAAGAACTTAACCTGAACAATGCTTCATTTCAATAATATATGTATATAAGTTGTTCAAAGAATTGTATTTCATGTATTAACCAATTATAACCATCATTATTCTGAAATTATTGCTTGAAACATCAACATTTTATAAAGTTTTATTAAAATAAATGTTTTTTGAATAATTTCTTGGATGAAATTATTACTGTTACCGTTATTATTTTAAATAATGAGAGTAGGTTTGGTATAAAGAGCATCTTAAGGTGATCATGGACATTGTTGTCTAGATAGCTTAGTGGTTACAGTGGGACAATATTAATGTGCCTGGGATCAAATCCCAGTAATATAGGTAGAATGCAATTTTCTTCTATTTGAATCGATTATCAGTAGGAATCATTTAATTTCAATACATTCATTAAAACGAAAGGAGACCATTACATTGGCTATTCTTGTAGCTTAAACTGCTTATTGTTGTTTTATTTAATGTACAATTGTTTAATTTAATTTCAATTATTGAGTAATGGATAAATTTGTACTATTTTTTTCTGGGATACTAGGGATTTGGGCTGCCCCTGTACCAGCTGCAGCTCCCCCTACACCACCTCATCATGAGGATGATGAAGATGAGGATGATGAGGCGGAAGATGATGAAGATCTTCATTTAGAAATGGAAGAACCAGAACCGGGATCAAAAAGCAAGGTGGGATTTTATTTTTTTATTGTAACGATATCCATCATGTAATATTAGTTTACAAAACTAGTATTAGTAGTACAAAAATTGGTATGAGATAAAGGAATAAAATTGATAACATTATTGATAATATAATTCAACTAATATTGACAATATATAATTGATAATTGAATAATATTATAGCCTGATAAATTTTTTTATCAGGCAATAATATAGTATTATATTGTCACATTCTTTTGTACTCTATGTTGATAAATCACCCAATCAATTGCCCCCGTTATTGTCTTGTTTTATTTTGATCAAAAATTATATTTAAATAACAAGTGTGACAAAACCCAAAAAGTCTTGCCTTTAGAAGATTGAAAAAACTCTTTTTGACAACAGTTGCGGTCTGACAGTTTCAACGCAAAAAAATGATGGTGGAAGCATTCTTTCATCATCTTTATTTTTAGATCTTTCATAGCTTATTTCTAGTGCACAGTTGCACATATCTATATTTGAACTTAATTTTGTACATTTGAACATTATCAATTTCATCTTGTTTACATTTTTATTCAATAAAAATTCAATAACCCCTGAATAGGAGGGTTATGCCTATAACTTGAAAATATATTAATATAAATTCTATTCTTTGCTTTCTAATTGAGAATTTGTTGTATCTAGAAATTAATGTATTTTAATTAAAAAAAGTTTAATTCTTATGAATTAACAATTTTTAAATTCAAAGAGAAGGTGACTATTAATATAAGTAACAGAATATTCAATATTCAGATATTAGTATCAGTAGGAATAATTGGGTAGAGCAAATGTAAAAATATTCTTCTTGATAATGCATCATGATTTTTTATACTTCATTTTTCTTCAAAGCTAATATGTTTTTATGTTCTGTATATCCAATAAAACTTTAATGGTTCTATAAATATATTCATTATATATAATATAGTATTGTTCATGACATAAAATCATCACAGAAAGCATGATTTAAAAAAAAAGTCATTGCTAGGGTGAAGATATGGGAGTTGAACATTTGGCAGTATTAGAAAGGCTACGACAGTCTCAAAGGCAAGACCACCTCAAAGGATCTGTTTCAGGGTCAGTGCAAGCAACAGACAGGCTTATGAAAGAGTTGCGCGATATTTACAGATCAGAATCATTCAAGAAAGGTATAATAATCCTCAATTTTTTAAATAATTTAATATTCATTTGTCTGAATCACCTTTGCCAAAAATGTGAAAGCATAATGTTAGTTATGTTGGTTTATAAATAAATTTTCCAAACATGCACATGTTAATGCTACTTGAAATACTATTTTGATTAATCAAAAACTAGAAAACTGGCACAGTGCAACATTTCTACTTTGAATACATTATATTCAGTATTATGGTCAATAATATGAATGAACATTTTTGCCTATATATATATGCTTCATAGCGATTGGTTTAATTTATTAATTTTTTTTTCTTTTTCAGGAATGTATAGTATAGATTTAGTTAGTGAATCACTTTACGAATGGAATATCCGATTAATGAGTGTTGATCCAGATTCACCATTGCACAATGACCTTATTGAGCTGAAGGAAAAGGAAGGCAAGGATTCGATACTGCTCAATATGTTGTTCAAGGAAACTTATCCTTTTGAACCTCCTTTTGTGAGAGTTGTTCATCCCATCATATCTGGTGGTTATGTTCTTGTGAGTAATATTTGTGACTATTTTTTTTAAACTGCTCACTCACTAGTTCAGTTTTATACATGTATACAAAATAAATATATTTGTAGAAATTAATTCTCTAAAAGTACATTACTTTGTATGGAATAATTGTCTGTGTATTGATTATTTTCTAAGTATGGGTGATTTGTTGTTTGTGAATTTTGTTACCTACTGGTTTTAAGTTCTGGAGTAGACAGTGTTGTTTCAGAATGTGATAATTCACATGGAATTTGATAATCCCAATCCACAGATGTGATTTAGTTTTCAGCAGTCCATAATTTCAAATAGCTTGCACACCTCAAAAATTAATTCACATTAATTTAAATTGTTCGTAGTTACAAATAGAAGATTTTCATTTGTTGTTAACAGGTGGGTGGTGCAATATGCATGGAGCTCTTGACAAAGCAAGGTTGGAGTTCGGCTTATACGGTAGAAGCAGTCATAATGCAGATAGCAGCCACACTGGTTAAGGGGAAAGCACGAATTCAGTTTGGTGCCCCAAAGGTTGTCACCCAGGTACCTCTTATAAAATGCAGTAGCATTGCGTGTCGGGTTACTTTTATTAATTTATTATTATTTTGTCAATATTTATTGATATATATATATATTTATTTATTTAAAATCGTTGAATCACAAGAGTAAGTTAGATTTTCTAAATTTTTTGAACCTGATGAACTGGTTGTGATTAATTTTCTTTTTACAATTCTTTACAAGTTACCCCCTTCACTTCTTAACAAATAATTAAATATTTTGAGATTATGCTTTCAGTGAGTATGACAATATAGTTTTGAAAAGTGCCCAAAAAGTTTTATAATTTTTAAAATTGTTTCCTTGAAAGTTTGTGTTTTATTACCTTTGTGTTTGTTCTGTGATGAAATCGTAGATCTTAATTTATTACATTTTTATTTTATCTTCTTCTTATATCCTGCTATTAGGGTTTCTCTGTAATAAGAAACTATTCAACTTTTCATATGGGTGACATCTCCTATATGTGGTATAGCACATATATTCTTAAGTTAGCCTTGCAACTAGGCTAAATTCTATGGGCAATTTTTCAAAAAATTTTGTCCTTCAGGTGTTTATGCAACAATATTCATAAGGAAATTATTAATAAATCTTTGTCACTTCATGACAAATGAACTTTCCCAAATGACTGTATGTCTCTAATCCATATGTTTTAAGGGGATTTTTAATTATATTTGGAATCTACATTTCATTAATGTGATGGATGTTAAGATAGGTTCAGAGAAATGGAAGGAAAAGGTTTTTTCCCTCATTTTTTTTCTAATCTTTTTTTTCCAGCACGACAAAGTATAGTTTTAAAAAATCATATTTTCATAGTACTTTCGCTTTTCTTATTATTTCACCTAATTGATTTATAGTCACATTTTTAGTTACCTGCAGATAACTGCAGAAATGGAAGAGAAATAAAAGTGAAGTTGAAATTTGATTTAATTGAACATATGCTCAAGATTATTGTTTTATTTTAAGTTTGTGTTAGTTTCATTAGTTCATGACTCATCCTATTAACCATTGACTCATTCTATTAATATGCCAAGCATTTAGTTAAATTTAGCATTGTAAATGAAATAATAGTATTTTAAATTAGCATTCGGAAAAAAGAATTGTCAATTGCTTAAATGTTAAATGGTTAAATGGTCAACTCGTTAATTGGTTAAATGTGTCTCATATTTGTTGTTGTTTTAATTTAATTAATGGGTCTGTAGTGATGGAAAGATTTAAGTGTTTCTTATTAGTTCCTTATTGTGACTTGTTAATTGTAGTTGATTTGTTTTGTGTTCCAACTGACATACTGTCATTGATTCAGCAATAGTGAGTGCAATTATGTTTCTCTCGTTCTCTTTACTATCTACGTGCCTCCTCATGGATGCAACAACCAGAGCTTTTTCCCTGTACGGTACATTATGTGTTGTGTAAATCATATGCTACTTTCTTGCACAGTTTAAATAAAAAGAAACAAATTATCCTGAGATGCAGGAGTTTTGTGCTGAGGGTCCTTATGAATAAGCTATTGTGCTTGAATAAGGTATTAAAAAGAAATCATAATAAATTGATTTTAATTTCATTACTAGTAATTTACCTGCTTACTCATTGATATAAATTCGTAGTGGCCTTAGTTACCTTAATACATCTGAAAATTAGTCAGATTTCAAGTTTATAAATTACAGTATAATGTTCGTAATGTATGAAATTTTGTGTGCAGTAATGCTTATAAAAATTTGTTTTTATTTTTGCAGCTTCATGTTTTACCAATGAAAAGCATAATTAATAGGCTACCTATGTTCCAAAGTTATTTATTTTCTAATTTTTATGAAGACAAACATTTATAATTATTATGGTCTTAATACACCAATTATTCTTGGTCCAATATTAGTGAAACATTAATTCACACCTGTTTCTGAAACTCAATTCACATAATATGTTGTTCAATGTAGTTGAGGGTGCTTGAAAATCACAATATAAAAATGTTATTGTTCATTGATAGTTAGCTTTGTTTAAATTTTTATTTCCAGTTTATAAACATGCATTCTGTTTCAGTTAATGTATATTTTTGTCTAATTATATTAAGCTGAAAATTTTCTAAATTTATTGATACTTGATAAAACTTGATAAAGTGCTTGTTGATACAACTACTATCCATTTTTAGGCATGATGGGTTATCATTAGATTTTCTTGGAAAATAGCATGTGTTGATTACAGATTTTATTT
Organism: Lethocerus indicus; assembly: GCA_019843655.1. NCBI lineage: Eukaryota > Metazoa > Arthropoda > Insecta > Hemiptera > Belostomatidae > Lethocerus > Lethocerus indicus. The sequence goes on from JACDQD010000008.1 coordinate 18,111,569, forward strand.
ATTTCATTCTGTATATTGTAATAACCTCATACTCTCAATTTTGGTTTTCTAACCAATTTATTGGAGAAATTCTTTTGTTATACTAAAATTAAAAAGATTAATTAAAACCGCATAAGTTTATTTAGCACAGTTGTAGGAATTATTTCTTTTTTTTTTAAGTTAACAAATCTTAGTGGTTTGGTGTTTAGGTTATGTTTACATATTATAGTACTGTACTTCAGTTATTCACTTTTGTTCTGGGTGTATGCATGAAGATGTACTCCCAGATTATATAATGTTTTCACGTCCATAAACTGCACTTAGCATTATCTTATCTAAATGTGTATATTGATCTTTTGTATATTTATTATACTTGTTATATTTTCATGTGATTTTACGTTAAGTAAGAAAACACATGTTTGATAAGAAATTATGTTTAAAATTAGACGATATAACTTTTGAACTTGCAACCATTTTAACTTTTTTATTGCTCAGTCAAATACTAAAGCACGGTGATTTGTAGAGAGTTGTAAAACATTTTTATTTATGTCTATTTATTTTATTTTGATTTTTTTCAGAAAATAATTTGTGTTTCTATTTTAAAATTATAGAACTATTGGCAAAGATTTTTAAATTTGCCAGTACAGATACCAAATTATTTCGTAACACGCTTTAGTGCTGCATAATTTTCAAAATTGCCCATTAACAATGTTTAGTAACAACACTTCACAACAATGTGAAGTTTAGTTGTAAGTTATTGAAAATAGGTAGTTTCCTCAAATTTTTAAATTCATACCAGCTCTGTTATAGTATCATATAATAACATAATATATTTATAAAAATGCTATCTATAAGTTGTATGCTATCTATAAGGTATAAATGATTCCATTAACCTTTTGTTATCAATTTTCAGGGGCAGTACAGTCTGGCTCGAGCCCAACAGTCTTTCAAATCATTAGTACAAATACATGAAAAGAATGGTAAGTGTATTATAAAACAAATTATATTTTCTTTATAATAGATTACTTAAAATTGTTTGTTGTTTTCTTATTCCAGTAAAGGGTTTAGTATTATATGATATTTCCCCCAGGTCACTAATCTTTCAAATCATTAGATATCTCCCACAGGTGTCATTGAATGTATAATCAAAACAGGATAGTTTCTCGTGGATTTTTAAGGCCAGTGTGAATTAATCAGTTTAAATTGTTAGTTATGGCTAACTAAAGGTAACAGAGAATGTATATTCTTTTACCTAATAAAAACAGTAGAAATGATGCATTATTTTATTCCCAGTGCCCATTTCTGAGTGAATATTGATCCTGGGATCCTATCAGTTGAAAAAAATATATCTCTAAACTGGGAAAGTTAAGTTATCTATAACAGTATCAAACTCATATATGTTACAGGATTTAGGATTATATGAAGGATCATAGGAACATATGTTATAGAATTGTTAATTTCTTATCTTGTTATAGCCTTATCTTATACACCTTTGCAAGGTATGTTTCTTGTATAGCAATTTTTATCTGCATCATAATTAATATTAGCTATCATTATTAACTGACCACTATAAATTAAACTGACTACTTTTCTCTTGTTTCTTTTAAATGTCATTTATTTGGTGCGCAATTGTGCATGATGCCCTGCACTGTTTTTGTTAATTGGATTTGTAAACTATTGATAAATTTATATCCTTAAATATTGGTATAATTAGAAGAGTATTTTTAATTTTCTGGTCTTAAATAAATGTAGGTTATACATTACTGTGTTACATTAGTGTTGTTAAATCAGTCCATTCTTTCTAGAGGTCCAAGACCCAGTGCCATATGTCTTACAGAATGTAGTGTTAACATGTCGCATTGCGATGAGTGAAGGCATTTAACAATTATATTTGTACCAATACAGGTTGGTTCACTCCTCCTAAAGAAGATGGTTAATGAATTAAGTTCACAGCTGTGATGTATTGTGTGGGTTGCTGCGTTGACCCTCAGCCCAGGGGACTTGTTGCATATGTTGTCGACGATCAGTTTGTGCGTGTGTGAGTATTCGAGTGGTGATTCAGTGTGAAATGGATGTTTGACCTGTTGATTAGTACCTATTTCTAGAATGGATATTTTTTTAAAAATCTCCCTTCCCCACTCCCTCCTTTATTCAATCTTCTATTATACCTAACCTATATCCCACTGTATATCAGTTTCCCTCCATCTGTGTGTTATAAAGCCGATGTATACATATTATAATTAATTAATTATAATTATTATCATAGTTATTAGTCTTATTATTATTATTATCATTATCATCATTGTTATTTTTATGATTACTCCCAAAATTGATAATATAGTTTACTTTTTTGTTTCTTTTTCTTCTAAATAAGACTGTAAATCTATACTACAAAAAACATGTCTTCTGTTCATGAGTATTTAAGTAAACAATATCCTTTTTCTTAGTTCCATTTTAATATTTTGCGATTTCTAATAGATATCGCAAATGTTTATTTATATACTTTTTTGTAAAGATGTACATTTTAAGCTTATCTTATTCATAATTAATATTTAAAATTACAATTTGTTTAAGTTATTGACATTAATTTGTTATTTCAATTTTTACATTTGGTGATATTACTATAATCTTATTAAGCATAATTCGACATTTCATTGCTTTTTTTTTCAAGAAAATTTTAGAATTTAATCCACATCCTCTCCTGTTATGTAATATTTGAACATACTATAGTTACAAATGATTGTAAAAATTTTAAAAATTTTAATTTCAATTGTTCTTCCTGCAATTTTTGTTCTGATACATTAGGAGTAAGAGATAACTTGATCGCTTACTTATTTCACGTAGTGCAAAGTTAAGCTTGTGTAAAAGCAGTGTTAGTAATAATGTACAATATCAGTGTTTGGGAACTTATTAAAATACTGTCATGTGTTAAACCAGGACCTCCTGTTATCAATTTGTAAAGTTCCCCTTTGTATTTGCATATGGTAATGTTATAGTTGCAATGTGCCCTTTATTGGCAATTTATGTTTAAATAAGTTAATTTTTTTAATTATATTAAGGTTCCTTTTTTAAGTATGTTAGTAGTTATACGTGTATGTTTATATATAAATTATATATATACGTGTGTTGTTCAGTTAGATAGCATTCTTTATTTATGATTTTAAAAACTTAATGAATGGATAAATCATTACACGCTAAAATTACACATTGTATATTGATCTAGAAAAGTTTCTGTTTTTTGTTGATTCATTTTCTGTATTCCCATTATTTTATGAGTGGTTTATATGAGTAAATGAATGTTTGAAATTCCAGCATTAGTGATACCATATATGTGTTTTAATTGTATATCTATACATATATATATATTAAACAAATAATTCTATATATGAAAAAATCTATGATGTGTAAATTGTTTTGGCATTTATATATTCGTTCGTGACCACAGTAGTTACCGTCATATTACAAAATCTAAAAGTTTCAAGTGATTACACATTCCATTATTAATTTAATTTTATTTTTTGGAAGCAGAAGTTGTGGGGGACTGTACATAGACATTTTAACCTATTGCCCTCAACTTTGCACTTCTGAATTCAAGATCAGTTTCCAGTCAGCAGTATAATATGATAACCACTAATTTGTACATAACTGAGTGTAAACAGAAGGTACTAACATATTAAAATAAATAATTTGTAATGCTGTATTTTTGTCATCCTTTTTTTATCTCATCAACTCAATTTGATTTTTTCTGAGCCTCTAAATGTTTTGTAGTTGTATTTCTTATTTTTTTAAATTAATCCACCTATTTGAAATTTCATGTAATTGTATATTTGAGGTTATTGTAAACTCTAGCATTTAACCTTGCATCTGTTGACTTATTATTGGAGGGAAACAAATTTAGTATATCAGAAAATTAATTTGATACATATATAAAATTATATATAAATTTTATATATATAAAATTATATATACATAATTATATATTTAAATGTTATAGTTGGTTCAATGACTTCCTTCTTCATGTTGGTAGCATTGTGACCAGTGCTCTGTTAAGATTGTTGTAATCTTTTACTTTGAATTGAGGTTCATAAAATGTTCTTAAATGTCTTTTGTAACTTATGTTATAACAGTGCTAGTCTTATTAATTGTGTAGATTAGTTTAAGCTTGTGATTCAATATTAATAAATTGTGTTAAGTGAAGTGGAATCATCAGAAGTTTGAAAGCTCAAAACCAGGAACTAGGCCTTGAAAAATGTTGAGGTAAGGTCTCAGATTCAACATTTCATAAACATGTTTTCTTGTAATTTGGTATTCAGCTTTATTCCATAAATACTGGTGTGGCCAGTTTAATAGTTTGTTTAATTACTTGGTGAGTAACAAAAAAAGAAAACTGTCAGTACCAAAAAATGTCACAATTATTTAATTTATTGTTTTCAAGAACATTTGAATTTTTACGTTACATTATTCACAAATCCAATGAGTTTAGTTTATACTGCATAAATAAGTTCCTTAGTAATTTTTGAATAATATCAATATTTCTGCTTTTGGTTTAGCTTTATTATTACATATTTTCTTGGAGATGGCTTACAGGAATTGAGGTGATTTAACTCAATTGAATGACACCATTGATTATTTGAACTGTTTCTGGCCTAACCAAATGGGAATGTATTACATTTTGAAATTTATTTATTAGAGGTAAATATGTTAGTTGCAAACCCCAACTTGAAATTAGGGTTTTAACCTTCTTAAACTTCTAGTTCTTTTTTGTTCCACAGTATTATTTAAATATTGTATTTGTTACCACAATTTAATATTTACATGTGCAGTTAAAGTTATGCCTGACAACATAAAATTAAAGTATTGAATTATGGCTGTAATAGGTTGTAGTTTATTATCTTAAACATACTTTTTTCTGGAGGAATATTTATGATTTAATTAGTTCTCTATTTTATTTGTAAAGAGTGAGGTTATGTAAATTGATTTCAATTGAAGTACAGTTGTTGCATCAAGTGTTATTTATTTCAATTCCCTATTAAAATGTGAAACCACCACATTTCTAATTAGGACAAATATACAATATAAATACAATCGAATTTCAGTTTATTTTACAGAATTTCTTGAGACTTTTCAAGTTATACAATTAAATACATTAACATATATTATATACATCACTGTTACATAGACAGAAATTACAGTCATTTTTATACTTTTTTTTCTTTATAACTCTTTGGTAAGGAATAAATTTATTTTTTCCAAATGAAATAAAAAAAGTTCAATTTATTCAATAATTTGGAAATATATAGGTATTAAAAATTGGATCAATTCTCTGAGAATTTATTTTCCCGGAAAAATGTTTTATTTACAATAAATATATATGTATATATATATATATATATATATATATATATATATATATGGGCTTAAGAGATGTCCAATGTTAATTTTTATGTTAATAGTGCTCATTACATTTTTACTACGTGAAATTCAGAGGTGTACTATTTCTATAATTTTGTAATCTCAACTTTGTATATAACATCTGAGCCTTTTGCTTATATTTTCACCTTTATAACAGACTGCTGACACTCCTCCGAAATTCACCTTGGTAACTTGTCGGGCTATGAAATCTAATTTCACACTATGTGTGAAAAGTTCAAACATCTCTTTCGTGGTCTCCCTTGATTTATTTTTTTCCTTTTTTTCTTTTTTTTTATGAGTCCCTCAATTTATCGCACCAAGTTGTCTGTCTCTCTCGCAGAAATCTGGAATTACAGTAAATATATTAGTACTAAAAATGTAAAAATAGGATTATATTGAATACTTGTTTCAAAGAAAGATCTTTTTAACTCTTCAAATTACAAGTAAAGAATGGAATTTTCATGTGTATGTAGGAAATAATACAATTGTGTGCCCATTGGGCATCCTGTTAACAATATAGTAATTCTTTATTTCGTATCATGCATGAACTATTGCGATCTGTATGGTTGGGTATCTTCTACTGTACTTCCTGAATGATTCAAATCATAGTGAGCAGTTATTATATAATATAAAATTTAAACTGTTCAATGACTTATTTTCAGAATTTCACAAACGCGATATCACGTGATATCAATAGCATACACTATGCATGGTCTAAATCAAAGGGCGTAAACTTACTCTTAACCTAAATTACCATAAACACCCACGGTACAAGCGTAAATTAAATTAAACTTAGGTGTCAACGAGCGATGTGAGCTTGCATTCCGGAATTGATGAAACATTTGTATATATCATTACTCGTGCGATTTCATAACTAGGCCGATTTTGGCTCTTCGCCATCGTCAGTAGCAATACATTACGTACTGTTTCCCAGGCTCTCGGCTGCATAGGAGCTATTATCTAGGCAGTCTCACTGCATTATTACTATATACATTTATTCAATGCATAGACCTGTAGTCTGTTAGTAATATAGTGAAGTTATTAAGTTCATATGAACAAAATGTGTTATGTTCTTTATAGTCAAATTTTTGCTTCTGTCTTTCAGTTACTACCTATTTCGTAAGACCTTTTGTACATTATTTTTATTATATAAAACATACTTAAGTTGTGGAGTATAATGTGCTTATTGAAATTTAAAAAAAAAACAGGTTATTGCGTACTCAAATGTATAGTGGGTTGTCACAAATTTCTCTAATATGTAGTATTCTTTTTCCATACTCTTTTTAACGCCAACTAACAAGAAACCAGAGCCCTGGGGGAGGCGTCGAAAATGTATTTAGTGCAACCTCTTTGTTGGCGAGCCAGGAGAGAAGACGAGTTAAGAGGTCGGTCGGGTAGCGTGTTATTAAAAATTAAATATTCCCGAAAAAGTAACTAAAGTGGGCTAAGTTAAGGGTGCGGTGGCGGCGGTAAGGAATAATAAAAATGGCTCCTCGACGACAGCTGGGGCCCCTCAGTTCTGGAGGTGGTTGTTGGTTGGATGAGGGGGTGAGGAGGGGTGCCGGCGCAACATGCAAATCGAGGCCCATTATTTCATAGTCATCAGCTGTTGAAGACGCCATATTGAGTTTAAGGGAGTTGGAGAGAGAGGAGAGAAGGGTTGAGGGGCGGGGAAGAGGCGGAGGAGTAATTCATCCGTAAGTAGGGGTGCTCCTCATTGTTCTCAGGTTTGACTCTCGACCGCTAGCCCCGTCCCCATCTCCCCGCGTGTTTTGCCTTACCCTCCTCGAGGCTCTCCCCCGGTAATGTTCAGGTTTCCGGGGGACAATGCCGATAATTAACCAAATTGATTATTCAATCGGCCATCCGCCGCCCCCCCCCCACGTATTGGTCAAGTACGCAGCCACTAGTGGTCAAGTACACCTCCTATTCTCCCTTTACCCTTCTCAATCCGGTATAAACTCGATTCCAGTATTCACCGAATTCGTAAATGTCTTTTTGTTAAAAAAATATCGTGGCCAGACGGGATATGACAACTGCAATTTGTGAAAGTACAAAATTATCCATTTAAGGACGCGGCGAACGCAGTGAAGAATACAGTGAAGGAAATACATATTGGGGCTCCCCACAAAGCTTCAAACGGGGGTCACTTTTTATGACAAATGTCGGCACTCTTCCAATATATTCTCTACAGTAAACTATTTTCTGGGTTATATTTATGGAAGTACAAGTACAGTTTAGAATACTGTTTTGTGGTCTGCGAGGGGTTGGAAATCTACGGTATTTAAAGGACAATTATTTTCTTCAATCGTGTACATACATACTCGATAAGGTATTTTGTTAGTAACGTATCGGCTGCATCCCATTTGAGGCAAATAAATAATTTGAAGTGTTCTTGTAATGCCCACATGTGCTCTAAATGATTCGCCCCCTTAATATGTATTAGCAAAAGGTAACGCGATAACTGCAATTTACATCTATTATATTTAGGTTTTACCTCGGTCGCGTTTTGAATTAATTGGTTAAAGAGTATTGGATGCTTGGCACAATCGCAAATTAGTAACATTTCAGTTTCGTTTCGAACTTTGGGAACCGAAAACATCCCGGCTGGTTGAGTACCAAACTCGTTCGATGATTAATTTAACAGAACGTAACTAAAGGTCTAATCAGCAGACAGAGAGAGAGTAGAGGGAAAGTGACGATAATACAAGCCCTTGTGGCCCACCCCAGATATATGTTAAACCCACTTTTATTAGGCAATTTTGTTATTTATTTATTGACTCAATAGCTTAACATTTGTAATACAATCCCCCTCGGCACTACTTGACGTTAACATTCTCACGGAAATTTGTAAAGTTTTCGGAATTGGAAAAATCCTTGATCCAAAAAGTGTGGGGTAAAAATACCCCATCTTACATATTCATGACCGACATTTCTCTGATCTACTTCACTCATCTAACGAAGGTTTATTCAAAAAGTCCGTTCTTATTGTTTGGATTTTCTGGTTCGGCAAAATATACGGAGATTATTATCTCTAAATCTATTTTCTAACAAAACTGTATGCGTTACATCAGGTTTATATTCTTAGTAAAGCCGGTGTTAAGCAATACTTACAATTAAAGCGTCACTCCTCCGTTGGTCAAGTGACGGTGATCTCTTCGTCCTCCTCGTCGGGGGAGTTGTCCTCGTCGTGGGGGTGAACGTGAGGGTGATGGTGCGGGGCCTGAGGGTGGTTCGCCGGCCTCTGGGGGTGATCGACCGCGGGGTCACTCAGGTCCGGATGAGGGTTGTTCTTGTTGGGAAGCGTCTGTTCCCTGGAGCCTCCGCTCGCCAGAAGCTCCCTCTCTTTCGAGTTTCTCCATTTCATCCTCCTGTTCTGAAACCAGATCTTCACCTGTTCGGTAAACAGACAATATTAATTTTCTTTTCATTTGCGACCGCTTTACTAATTTAAAAATCATATTCAAATCAAATATATTCACTACACGAAGGTGTATAGGTATTTTTTTTTTTATATAGGGAAGTTTTTACGTATTTAATTAGCACCTGACTATGATTCTAACAAAATGGTACTAACAATGACAATAGTCGAACCCAAGGAGTAGAAGATTCTAAAAACTTGAGAGTATTGTGGTCGTCGTGTATTGGATAAATGAAGATTGTTCAAAGATACTCCTGCTTTTATACGTTTTATACGCTGTATTTAACGCTTTGGATCCGTAATATTGTGTGTCCGATTTGGATCGAGGGGGCAGATCACAGAATCAAAAAACCCATTATGACTCAGTTCTTTAATGTTATTTAAAGGTGATCCAGAGATATCTGGCGCAACAAAGAATTAATTTCCAGCCAAATTCGTGCTTAGCGGCCGTACTACGGTTTAGTGGGACATTGCAGGCGCGTATTTGGCGGGGGAGGGATGTTGGATTGAGGGATTGCCATTTCTAAATTTCCATTCGCTTGTTGTTGTACAGTACCCCCCGGTTCTCTCTTCTCCCTTCCCCCGCCCCTGCCGCGGGTTCACAGTCGAGTTGGCCGCTGTATAAATAAGGTTTTATACAAGGGACTTGTTCGGGACGAGGAGCGGAGAGCGCGGGCAACACTGACCGCCGGCCGGGGCTGTTTATACGGGCGGCGGGACGCGGAGCCGGGTCCCGATGAAAGAGAGGGAGTAGTTAGCGTGTGTTGCATATTCAGGCTTGTACGGGAGAGTGAGATAGAGCCGGGGACATGCCCCTGGAGGTCGGAGGCGGGGGTTGTTTTTGCCGGCGTGAGGGGGGGCGGTGGCCTTGTTAAAAGTGTAGCGCTGACAGAGGGGATCGTATTTCTCTGTAAACATGACCGACAATACCGCCATTAGCCCGTCCGAGTGGGGTAATGTATCCGGCGATGACTGATCTCACTGTAGCCGGATACTGTACCAACAACATCGTGGAGGCAATTATAAAAACCGTATAATTGCCAGAAACCTCCATCAAGCCTTAAGTCTATCCGACCTGACAATGATATGCGTGAGCCGATTCCCTCGGTTGTGTTGAAACCCGGTCCCTAATTTGGCCTTATTATGAAACTAATCAAGTACTTATTTTCTACTATTAAAAAATAAGTATAAACAATATTCGATATATTTTAAGAAAATTTAAAACCTAATTCAATTTTCTTCATTAAGAATTTGTAGCTTACGTTAAAATAATTACATGAATAGCCTCCAAGTTTGAAATATTGTCTACCGTACGGAATCGCCGTTTATCTTTAATAAGTAAGAAGTATTAATAAAGAATAAATGATACTATGATTGTACTAATCGGGCGCTCAGTCGGAAACCGGCATTATTAGACGGTTTGATTGCCGAGTTATTAGACGTTCCCGCATTCAACGCCTGGCCCGCCCCGATTATTAGGCATGAATTGCCGCCTCGATTAGGTGTGTGGGATTCGCCTTCCTAATCGATTCTCGGGGCCACAAGGACTCGCCTTAAGTTAAATTACTTAAGTTCGATATTTGAATATTTCATACAGCACTAAATCTTGGAATCATTGGGGGAAACTTAACCGCGCTGGGCGGAGAGGGAGGGTGCCCCGCAATGATTTAAATAACCGGTATTCGGAATATCATTAGAATTTAGAATCTGAATTTAATTTTATATTTTACTACCACAGTGGCGGAGTGGCTTTAGTTTCTTGCCGTTTCTCATTATCGCGATGGGTCATATCAATGCAACATACCTAATTAATTATAATGGTGATACGATCGTGTTATTAAGCTTTTTATTGTTATTGTGCTATACAAAATACCAATACGCTAATATATGGTATAATGGAATCTAAATACGAAACCGAGCATAATCCGTTAAACTTAATCAGCAGATTTATCTATCTCCTTTTCCCTTATTTGGTTTCGGGATTGTCCGGGTTCGGCCCCTGATTGTCGTTATTTAGTATTCGATTAGTCTTCGTGTTACCCGTAAGTAAATTCGACCGCCAGAGCGGATTTCCGTCCCTCACGGAAAGCCGTTCATTGTTTGAATAAATATTTAATAATATTTAGGGGATGTAATTTATTACATGAAGGATCGTGGTTTAAATAGCAGGTGGAGTTAAAATAATATCAATCCTAATAATAGTTATAACGTAATGACTAATAAGGAGTAATTGATTGAAGACTTTAACGCCGCTTGTAATCGGGTTTGGGATAGTACTACCCTGCAGTGAGAATTTATCAATACTCTGCGTGGAAGTTCCTTTTCAATTAGTTTCCATTCGACTGTAAATTTGAATCGTTCTACGAGTTGATCTGAAATAACACTAATAATATATATAATTTATTTGGAGATTTGGTATATCAATTTTTGTGGTCTTCCAGTTGCCTATTTGGTTTTAAATATTTGGTTTTGGCGTAGCTTTCCGTCAATAAATTGGACTGACGATGAAGCATCGCGTTTACACTGACGACGGAGAAAACCCGAAACTCTCCACTATATATATATAATAGTGAGTTCTAAAACACTGTTTTAATATAAATATATTCCTTTACGTTGTTTGTTCGACCGTATCTCAATAGCCTTTAAATCATTCCCCGTTAAACCATTTTTTGTTCGGACCCGTGAAAAGGGATGTGGCCGGTTGTTCTGAAACGTGGCTTTCAAACGTTCAGAGGATTGTTGGTTTCAGCGGCCGTTGTGCGAGGGATGTGGGCAGGGTTGAACGAGTGTTACACTGGAAAGGGGTCACTGTAAAAACAAGAGTGACGATGGAGGGCGGGGGTATTTAGCATGGGGGGAGGGCGATGGTGAAGGGTACCGGTCATTCTGCTAGGCCCCTCCCCCGGCGTGGGGCTGCCCATATTACCACCTCATTATCATCCCTCGTACACTCCCCCAATTTGTGTATCCCTTTCTCATCCGGGTGTCCAGATTGCGGAATATCATTCCACCGGCCCGGATTTTAGCTAACAATCACTGTCATATGCATAGATTAAAATTTTAAATGTATGTCTTGCCATGTAGATTAAGTCATCAAGGAACAGTGCCAAAAGAAGCAGGCCAAGGAGGCAGTCTTTTTTACCCCGGGTTTAATCTCATAATATTCAAAGTAGTCCTCCCCACACCAGACTGCGGTGACTATATCTGTATATAAGCTTCCTATTATGTTATCAGATGGGTATTACTATTAGACGACAATCTAATTTCAAAATCAAGTAATAGAAAAGGGTGTTCTGTAATAAGAGTCCCTCAACTTATAGCAGCTACCTACATTTCGTACAACTTCTAAGCGGCGGAGGGTACAATTTTTTTAAATTTAATGTTTTATTTTGTTGCCGGAAATACACATTTTTTTTTTATTTTGAATAAAACGAGGAGTTTGATAATGTAATAGAACCCGATGGCGGTTAACAGATGAAAATCCTCATTTCCAATGCTGTTAACAGGAACAATATTTGTATCAACGATGCTTTCCGCGTTATCTGAAGAAGAAAAGGGTTATGAATGCAGAATGAATTCGGAACTATAGTATTGTTAGAAAGCGACCAAGAATTATTTTCTGTGGGAGAAAAGTGAAGGTTGTGTGGGTGTACTTAGTATGCAGGGAAGGTCCAGGGACCAGCGGTCATTCGGAGGGTGGCCCACGACGAGAGGGTGACCTGGCATATCCGCACCCCAATTAGCACCTCATTAGCACCGCCCCTCCTCGACGAAACAATATCCGACACGAAACGGCCGGAATCCTTCCTGCGGCATATTTCACCGACCGGTCCCGGCCGTACGCCTCCAATAGGTGGCTCTCCGCCATATTGGAAACCTCCTAAACCGGTTTTCCAACAAGATGGACGGAGACATTTCCATGCAGGGCTGGACTATATATATTTTTAGCCAGTGATAGCGGCTATTAAGGCGAGAACGTGCATTTAAATGACTGGTCAGAATATCTGATATATGTTGGGTCGCTTAAATATGAGAATAAAAAAGTAACACACTTAGTAATGTTTCTGATCCCGCATTGAAATTTGATTTTCAGATAACCTATTCATCACCTGAGATCCTGTCCGTTAAATGATTTTATTACTTTAGTAGGAATGTAGATCAGATATTAAATGCGCACGAGACACCTATATGTCTTATATCATTAATTATCTAGAATTGCTACTAAGCAGTACCATGTTCAATTACGGATATAATGATTCTATTGCCTGTATATATAAGTTGATATAATAGTCAGCTCCTGAGTTTACATTAAAAAGACATTTAATTCACCAAGTAGAAGTTATTGAAGACTGCGTTTATATCTTTGAATTTTTATACTTCCGAGTTTCTCCATATATAGATGGAATAAAAGGGATATTAAGAGGTTCCGAACAGGAGGATGGAGTGCTACCTGGAATGTGTGCGTGAGTGCGTGTACGGTAATAACCACTCGAGCGAGAGAGCGAGAACGGCGGTGTGTTCGGAGAGGGGTTCTTTTCGCCGATATTGAGTCTGCCGATGAATTGATTCCCTCGTTCTATCCTCGCCCCTCTCTTTCCCTTTATCTTTATTTCTCTTTGTCCGTCTATGTGTCTCTCCTCCCACTCGCGCGAAGAAAGAGAGGAGATAAAGTGAGAAGGAGTAGGGGGCGGGGCGGGGGCGGGGGCGGCGCTCAGTCAGTCAGCATCGTGAGGGGGAGAACTTTAATATTTTGGGGCCGCCGCGGTTTTTACGAGTCCTCCCACCCCCGCCCGCTTTCTCTCTCTCCGGCCCATCCTTCCCCTCTCTTCCACTTGTGCGATGTGATCGTTTTTATTGGGCGATTTGCCGGGGCGCCCCCCACCCGCCCCTCCTACCCGTTCGGCGGGTCTGGCCGAGCAATAAAACAGTTTATCGAGTGAGCGAGAGAGGGAGGAGGGTTGAGCCGGGGCTTGAATTAAACATGCGCCCCTGTCTCTGACAGCCCCTGATTGAGAGGAGAGAGAGGGAAAGATTACAGCCCTTGGAGGGAGGCCGGGGGAGGGAGAGACAGTGGGGTAGAGAAAATGACATAAAGCGGATCTGCGGAGTGGGAGCTCGGCACTCCCTTGAGCGCCCAGATTAGTCATTAAACCGGGCGTCGGGTTAGCGGCCACCGCCACCGCCCACCCCTCCCTTCCCATACTCCCCACATACGTCCTCCATCTCTACATACCTATCCTGAAGCCCCCATTATAGTAGTGTCCCTTCGCGGACTACGGCATTTATTTGGGATTTTATTACCGCCATAAGAGTCACTCGCACTCGGATCACCCTCCGTGTGGGAGCACATAAACACTGCTAATATCCGCTCCCTTGTAATACCTCGGAAGTCGAAATCATTCTGTAAGAAACTCTTCCTCTTTTACGATAGGTAACGACTCCTAGTGTATTTCCTAGTAGGATTTTTTTCTTCTTCTTCTTCTTCTATTTTTATTCCTGTCATATGTAATTCTTCGTGGCAAGTTCTGTAATTTTTTGCCAAATAACAATTTTACCAAAAGAAGTTCTGGAAATATGATGTTATTCGACTTTACTATTTACAAAAAAATCGGACTTGTCTTAATACTTCGGTTTTTCCCTCGAATAAAGCCTTTACACCAATAATTTCTGCAGATCTTCTTGAACTTTTTGCTTTTAGTCGGAAAATCATATATATATATATATATATATATATATATATATATATATATATATATATTAATCTGAGTTATATTGCGGCTCTTAATTTTAAGGGTATTTTCAGACCGACATTCAGAGCCACTAGTTATAAATCAAAGACTGCTCCCTAATACAAGTTTAATTGTGGTGATACACCCTGTAATTGACGACATTTTGATAGCCCGCGGCTCGATGGTTCGGTCTACCGAAGAACGTTATTCAGCTTCATTTATTCTAACATTCAAAATTCCAAGTTGTTTTTGATATCTCTTAATCTAGACGGGAGAGATGATTTCCGTTGAAATCACTTGTGTTTCATTCATTCTATCCATTTACTAAGTGTAAATAGATGTCTAACGCTTTCTGCATACTAAAAAGATCGCATGTACTTTTGTGCCTATAATTTTATATAATTACTTGTCCCCAAAATATCACTTTTTCTATACCTTTGAGTCAAATGATTAGCGTCTAATGATTAACAATAGTCTGGGTGGGGATTCGATTATGAGGTGAGGCGGTGTCTCTTCATTTTTCGTTTAAATTTTCATCATCCTTTGTACAATATTTAAGCATGCGGCCGAGTTACAGTTTGTTTAAAAATAATTAAAGCACTTTTTAATAATTCCAAAAAATCTTAATGTCTTCTTAATTGTCTTCGGCTTTGAGCCGATCAAACAGCAATTGGAAACTAGGATTCAGTAAATCTTAAAAGGGGAGGTATTACCGGGTCTGGGCGGTCCGGGGGCGAAAAAGGCGCACAAAAGGGAGAGGCCTCGCCGACAAAAGGAGGGTAGTAACACTGCGCAACATAAGAACCAGCGGGGAGAAGGAGAGACAGAGAGCGAGTAAAAGAGAGATACCGAGCGAGAGAGAAAGAGGCGAGAGGGACGTGGAGTGAGAGAATGAGCGGGAGGATGGAGGGCCGATGTCAAATCCAGCTGATACCAACAATGGGGGGCATCATATTTGATGGATGCGCCTGCCCATGTGGCAACTCTCGCCAAAACCTATTTCCAATGCTGGCAATCCGCACACCATCCACTGTAGCCCCATACCCCCCCCCCTCCACCACTGGGCTCATTCCCACTCCTCCCTCATCCTCGCCCCGCACATTATTAAATAACAATTTTGATTGATTTATTCAGTTATTGGTCCCCGGCGACCTCCCCCCCCCCTGCCTCTGGCCCGTGTCAAATCGTCACGTCCGCTCAATTGCCGCTTCAAATCGCAAACTGTTATTTGCCTCCCGTCTCTTTTCCGCAGCCCTTTTTTCACTGCGGGCTGCGCACATTTTCCCGCCATCAATTCGACAATACCCCCTTTCATTGAAATTTTTAAATCGCTTTCCATTCTCGCCTTCAATTTAAAGTATCGTAGTATAATTTATCCCGAAGCTTTGGTATCGAATCACCGAATGTGATTTTGATAAGTTCGAACGCGATTTAAGTAATCGTTTTTATTTTATAATCTGTGATTAAGAAGGCCGAAATTTTTACAAGTCTCTGAATGCCATATGAATTAAACAACTTTAAGTATAACTGCAATGCCATAATAGTGTGTTATATTCATTTGTACCGTTAACGCTTTAAGTTAATAATTGTTAATTAATGAAATAATTAAACACGGTTGTTATGGTAATGTTAGGTTGTAACAAATATCTAATTAGGTTTGCGAGTCTAATATAAATATATCGAACTAGGAAATGAGCTAACGTTTGCAAAGTGTTTGCGATAATATATTTATAGGCAATATACATAAATCCATTGACCAATTATAATTAGTTTGACCGTTAGTCACAAATTAATCTGTGACTGATTTATCGGCTGACTGAGAGGAGGAGGATCTCACTTAATCCAGTCTCGGAGGTGGGGATAGATTCCAGGTGGTGTCGAGATTACGCTCTCAATGGGGAAATTCGGTGGGGGGAGAGATTTCGCCATTCCCCACTTTTATTTTTCCGATTTCCCGAGTCCGCTTACGGGGTGCTGGTTGGGGAGGGGGTGGGGGTTGAGGTGCCTTTCTCCTGCAGCCCTATTAATTTTCAACCCTCCCCGCCGTTCCGGCTCCCTCTCCTCCCTCATAATACAATCCCTCGGTATCCGCAATAATAATAAGAGCGAGCGAGAGAAATAGAGAGTGAGAGGGAAAGCTAAAGAGGGGGGTGTGGAAAAATAGAATTTGTCAGGAGCATGTGTCGCCCATCAGTAATGGGAGGAGGCCTGAGGCGCCCGACCCGGTCTAATTGCTCAATACGCATAGTCGGCCCCTCCTCCTCCGGCTCTGGAATTATAAAGGATTTAATGCATGACTATTTGTTCCAGTCACGCTCCGGTTTTCGTCCGGGTCACGCGCTCCCCCGTCCCCCGCAAACCTTTCATTAAAAACATAGACGGCCCGTCCTGTCCACGCCAGGACTCGCAACGTCCCTGATCTCTCCCGCTCATCCCTTCCCATTGTACTAATAAAGGCATACAACCTTTTGTTTTACAAGAGCACGCTCCATTATTATGAGGTTGATTTTATGTATTTATCTACGAATGTAGGTCTCCGGAACCCTAAAAAAATGGCCATTTTACCCCCAACAGTTGACAGTCGTCTTTTTCTTCCAAAAGATCGACCCGCGTCAGGCTGATATTGTACGGACTCGTTTACAGTCGATGCTGATTTAAGTGACCGTAGTACATACGTAAAATATATAGGTGCATATGAAAATAACGTCCATGCAATAAATGCGCGATGCTCACGCCTATTGTTACGTAGGCCAGTCATTGCCAAACAAATCATTCGGGATTATTCTGTTTCAGTAATCCCGTCGCTTTCACGCTTCGGTCGACCGTACGTAAGTCGTTTGTGTGCCGCGATTAAAATCTATTCATGAGCCTCCCCCATCTCTGCGGATATTGAAAATCGTTGAAATCTGTGCGGCGTCAAGCCTGAAGATGATTCCCGGAACCGATGACCGTTATAATCGCGTTAGATTCACAGGCGGCGGCCCGCCTCTGTTATATGGAGCAGGAAATTGGAGCCCGAAGGCTCGCCCCGGGGCGGCGATGGTGCGAGCGCGCACCCCTCCCCTAATCTCCCTATTTAGGCAGACGAACCCTGTCAAACCGGTCAACGGTCATTATATCTCTACCCTTCCTGTGTTTTACTCCCTTGGCGGAGACTCCACAAAACCGCGAACATACGGTTATATACGGCGAATACAATAGGCTGGGGTGAATCGGGTTATTTATCATCGATGCGATGAACGACCGCTAGCCTGTTTGGACAGTGTCTCTAGTCCGGTTTTGTTCGTTTTCATCAATCAGACGAACTTTTTGCCCTTCGCCCGAATATTCGATCCTGCCTTTCTTGATGAGGAAATTTCCTTTTCTTTTCGATTAATGAATCCAGCCAATTTGTATTAAATTTCCGTAATTTAAATTCGAATATGTTTATATTACATTTTTATTATCTATAGCCTACTATGAAGACATAACCTCACTACCTAATATAGTCTAAAAAGCCCGGGTACGGTATATTTATTGTTTCTGCATTACATGGATTGCATTTTTTGAATGGGTTTAAAACGTCGATATTTGTGTGCAGGAGTTAATATATAATATGTATGCGCTGCATCACTCAGATAGTATTTTTTATCTCACGTCGTACATTGGCGTATCATCCGATACCACAAGTTAGCGAAACCAATATGCTTAGATTGGAAACATAGTATTAATATTTTAGGTAATATTATCTTACGTTTTTAATCTTTTCAAAATATATCAGAAAGGCGATTTTATTTATTACAGTTATTTATTTGCCAGTAAAATTAATGTTACACTA
Source organism: Lethocerus indicus (assembly GCA_019843655.1). Lineage (NCBI taxonomy): Eukaryota > Metazoa > Arthropoda > Insecta > Hemiptera > Belostomatidae > Lethocerus > Lethocerus indicus. The sequence goes on from JACDQD010000008.1 coordinate 18,129,927, forward strand.
TACTACCGAAGATTAACGGCGCCTGGCGTCTTGCGTATAGGCAAGCCCATTATACTTCGGTGTACGACAGATTATCTTATCCAGTTGTGTAAGGCGAATTTAATTATTATTGTTCTCTTGATAGTAGATTATATATAACTTGTTAACTGTACATACCCAAATGTACTTATATATGTCTGGATTAAATAAATTTGGCGAAAAGCGTTTTTCGCAGTAAGAAAATCATTTTGAGGAAAAAACAATTCACTTATCGTATTATTCTATTTGTCTTCAAATTTAAAATGATGACGTCACTTTTCAGTCCCCTCTGTTCGGCTATTAGTTCAGTAATGAACCAATTTATTTTCCTTTGAAGTAAAATTTCTTTAGACCTTGGGTTAAGGGTAATTTCAGTCCATTTTTTGATACACGTGGTAGTCTTATGTGCTGGAATTTACAAGAATTTCGTCTCAGAACTTCTTGGGATTTGAACACAAACATTTCTTCTTCCTCGAAATGTAAATTTAACGGCTCAAGCTACAATTGGTACCTCCATTAGTTTTTATTTAATAAATAACGTAAAGCTTTTACATGCCGAGGGGTTTCATTCTCGTTTTCAGCGAAAGGAGGGCCGACAGGAATAGCGGACGGCCATTTGCTGCTTTAAACCGCGATTCCTATTCATCCATTATTAATACAGTGGAGGGGTGGGGGGGGGAGTTCTGGAGGCAGGTGAGCGGGGGCTGCCTCATTAATATTTTTGACTTTCAAAATGTCCGCCGCCGCCTCCTCCTCCTCTTCCTCCTCCTCCTCCTCCGCCCCTCTCTGCATCTGTTATCGATTGTCTCGTTGTATGAATATATCGGTCGGCTCGAGAAGCTCGTCCTCCAGACGATATTGAGTGTCCCCCCCCCACCCCTCAACTCTAATTTTAAAACAGCGGCTTTATTCATCCGGCCATCGACCTCCCTCACCCCCTCAATCCCCCGATACATTTTCTTCCAATGAGCCGTCATGTTTCCCCCGAGCCAAATTTGTATCTTGCCAGCGTTTATTACAATAATTTTCCTCCTGGACACATACGAAAGATTGATTACGAAAAGGATCGCGGTTTTATGCTAGTGTAAGGCCAGCAGCAGAATCGTCTCATTTACATGAATAGGCCGACACGTTATTTATAAATCCAGCGACTGTTGACAAAAGTCTAACCTAGACGTGATCATAAGTAAATGAATGCTGGACGCGAAAATGTTAAAAAAAGTCTCCCCCGGGTTATAAGTGAAGTGCGGGATATACGTATATTAGGACTTTTCCCGGTATAGACGGGGATAGGGGCGTGGATTTCACTGCCCCTTCTGGAGCTGATATAAATAAAAGTTGGTTCTAAAGGCGGGAAAGCGTTTCGTCGGCGGGAGGTGAGGCGCGGGTGGCTCCGAAGAAGTAGGAAGTTGTGACTGAAGAAGGAGGGAAGAAAGCAGGTGTCCCCCTCCCCCACACCCGCCGCCTCTTTATACTCGAATATATACCTTTTTCTTTTATTAAACTTCGAGTGTGACTTGTGCGAGTATTTTCTCAGACCGAACGTGGCTCCCAAACTTCGAAGATTTACATATATTCGCACCCTCTATCCCCCGTTTTTCTCCTTTTTCGGACTCTTTCGATTTTTTCGTCCCTTACCCTCTTCTGTAGCGTTATGATTATTTTCAAACTTTCCCTTTCCGGCGATTATGGGTTATTCCACTCGAGCCATTTTGCCGCCCGCATTTTTTCAAATAAAATATACGGAACTTTTATTGGGTACTACTGCAACATTAAGATGTATTCATCCGGAAACGCGGTTAATTCGAGCGCTCGCATCTAAATGAATAACTCACTGTTCCAGAAATCGTTATCGGACTTGATGCCGGTAGAATTTAGAATGTTGGATTATAGTATCTCGACCGAAAGATCGGGGTTGAACGTTTCCTAGTATTTTCCCCTCATAACCGAGTCGGTTGTGTGTGGGCTAAACATTTTACTAAATGCACAAAGGGTTAAAAGAGGACGAGATTGTTGGAACTCCGCGTCGTTGTTGTGGTACGCACGCGTCGAAGTCGAGCGTCGGAGCGGTAGAGGCAGAGGGATGGGCGGTGTCAGGAACAGGGGCGAGATCAAAGGGCGGCGCATTAAGATCACCGGGCCAAGTGCACACGCGTGTGGGCGGCCAGACCCAGCCCCGATAGCGGAAGTGAATTGATTATCTCCCTCCCTCCCCTCCCTCCCTCCCCCTCGGCTGTCGGCGGGCTATCAATCGACTCCTCCTCAGCGAGAAGAGGCCACCGGCCGATTTGTTTGCAGAGAGGGCGGAAGCCGCTCTGCTTTTGAAGGCCGGACGTTATCTAATCCACCCGCCCCCAACCGCTCGCCGCGCTCCCCCGCACCCGGCGGCTGATTGATACCGCCGCTCCTAATTGTTGCCTCCTTTCCCTAATGGATACAACAGCTCCATTGTCCGGGAGCCCTCCTCCGACTCTCGACAATCGATTGCCACGGCCCACCAAGTTTGAACTTGTGCGCTAACTTTGTCCTGCTAATAGGGTTATATTTTGAATATAGGACAAGTATTGAATGTTGTATTTTTATTTACAGAATCAGTTAAAAATAATTATCCGTCAATTTGTAAATATTCGGAATTGACAGACTTCTTTCCAGGATATGGGACAATTATATTTCTATATTCTGAAGAATAATACGTAATAAACCTGTTTTGAATTAATACAAAAGACGATAAAATGATACTACGAGGCGAATGGCCATTGATTATAATAATTCTACCGCCAACTACAACAGACCCATAGCTGTGGAATATAACATAATTTTTTATAAAATGAAAAAGGAACTGAGGATTGATAATCCAAAGCATCATGGGAATCACAGGGATATGATTACTACCAGTTTGATGATTTGTCTGCTGCTTCTTTTCCCGTGATATCACACTATTTTGATATTTCAGTGGTATAATACTTATTGAGAGGATAATTTTTGTATTTATCAATAAAGATATATTTTTAATTTATATTTTTTGGTTGCTATATAAACGGTGCTTATAGGGTGTTTTAGGGTAATAATTATAGGGTAATAAGTATTGCGTGCTCTACGACCATTTGTTTACTAAATTCGATCTCTGTATAAAATCTTATCTACTTCTATGCTAATGTCTGAATACCGAAAATGTCTTACCTGGGAGTCTTTGAGACCAAGCTTTTCGGCGAGCTTTTTCCTATCCGGTTTGGATATATACTTCTGTATTTGGAACCTTTTCTCGAGTCCCTTCCTCTGCAGGTCCGAGAAGACTGCCCTCCTCATCATGCCTCTCCTGGGTTTGCCCCTCTGGCTCTGGGCCCAAGGAAATGTCCCCGGCAACGGGAACACTGTAGCGCTTCCGAGCGTCGCTTGACCGCTCCCTTCGAAAAACGATAGATATACATTCAGTCAACGCTCCCTTCGCGTCGGGTAACTATTGCAGTACTAGTATAGTCTAGATTGTGGGAGGAGCCTCTTCATAATACTTCGGAAATTCGTGTTAGCACTAGCGAATTGTTTTCGCGGTCTTTTCAATTTCACACCCCGACCTTTTCCCCTGACAAGTCGAATATTTTTAGCCGGAGTTTGATATTTTCTGTATTTATCAGACGGATGCAGCAGGTCATAGATTTTGGTTGAAGAGAATAAAAAAAACGATTCATGTGTGTTGGGCACACAAACAATTCATAATGTCCTATTGGGCTTATCTTAAATTTGGCGACCTGTGGAACTTCGGAAAGAATTCTGAAAGACTAGACGTGAATTTATTGTTCTAATATTTTTATCTAATTGAATGTAGACGCACGGACGCTATTAAAAGCAGTCGTACGACATTTTTAAAAATGTTTTGAGGATATTTCTGCAATAAAAAACAAGACTGCCAGACAAAAAATTTAGGTATTCGCGTAGAATTTATTATTCCTTTAAATAAATGTCGTTCTCTATTGGTAGTTTTCCCACGACAGGTCATAATTCTGAAATGACGGTCATAATGGATAGGGGCGATGAATTAGGGATCCGCGGGGCTCGTCTTCTGTGTTCCCCCTGTTCTCTTTGTTCCAAGAACTAAGTCCTCAAGTTCGTAATAGGGGCTTGTAATCTCGGCTTAAAGTTGAAAACTTTTTAATCGGCTCTCGCGAATATACAGCGGGATCTTGACTCCATCAGCTGTCATCCATCGGCGGATAGGCGGGGGAATCTATCCAAGGCGAGAGGCCTGTATTGGGCGTTGTCGACGTTATTAGTTTAAACAAATAACGGAAAACTTTGCGTATAAACTGTTTATGAGGAAAGTTTAGCGCGTCGTGCGGTATAACTCAAGAGCAGACATCACTTCAAAGTTGGCACATTAAATTTCCCGATGACTTTGGGTGAGGGGGGGCGAGGGGTGCCTCCAAACAACATGGAGGCCCCTCCATCAAATAAAGACCTGACGCGTTCTCGGCCTATTAACTTCTTTTATATTTCAGATAAATCTCCGCCCCACTTATGTCTTTCAAATAATATATAATTTCGTGCTTACAATTTAATTTATGGAACAATTTATTAATACTATTTATTTTATATACAAACTTCTTATTTCTGCGTCTATGATGTGGGAAACTACTTTCAACTCTTTGGTCAACCAGTGTCTAATTCTGTCAGTATTTACGATGTTTAGCGAACATGGTTAGTGAAACGAAAACTAACTAGTTAAATAAAAATCATCGAAAAAAATATAGGAATAATGTCACTTCCAAGTATACTGATACACTTCGTAGCCGGGATTGTTCAATCCGTCCTACTATGTGTTAAGTATGTTATCTAATTAATGTGAATCTATTCATGTTAATGGTATTCAGTGGTGTTAAATTATCGGTACCTGTGATATAGGGTTGCCTGCATGTGAGCAGAGTGTGATGCAGGTGATGGGTCGTAGGGAAGCCCGGGCTGGGCCTGGGTATGGGCTTGGCAATGTAACCGTTGAACGCAAGGTAATGGCCCACGCCGCCCCCGCCGCCTCCACCAATGCCCCCGCTCAACAGTCCTCCTCCTGGCAAAAAACGGAAAATTACATAATATATAGTTCAAACTAGTATTCTCGTTTTCACGTTTTTACAGATCATTAATTTTAACGAAATAGTCTGGGAAGGGAGTAGAAACAGTTTAAATCACTTTCAGACAGGAGAATATATAACCAGATAAGAATGTCTGCAGTCGAAGTCTCCAAAATCATCGTTCGTACACTTACAAGGTATTAACTTTTCTTCCTGCGTACCGCTGGGAGATGCTTTCTATCATGTACTTATATTCATTATTTACTGAACCATTTCCATTTTGCAGCCTTTCCGTCATTTGACGTAGCATTTAAAATAGCACGGGGGGATACATTTTGCTATGTATAAAGACACCAATTTTAAGCTGGGAAAAACTAACTCTTATCAATTTGGTCTCTTCAGCCATCATGGACTTTTATATATCCTACAGCCCCCAAACGAGTAACATGAATTATTTCCTGTACCGCTTCTGTCCTGCCTAAGAGCCTTCATATATTCTATATTCTGTTGTAGCGTTTGTCCTGTCGGATTTAATAGCTGAAGGTGAATAGTTTTCATCGTGAGAAGCCAGGTTTATAAACTCTCTCTCTCTCTCCCCTCAACGATTACTGAGAGAATAACAACAGGCAGCGCCCCTTTTTTGTCTGCGGTTAATATTCAGTCAATCTTTCTAGTTTTTTATTAAGCCAGACAATATCAGACGCCGTTAAAATAACCGAGAATTGGCCGTATTTCAAAAACATGAATGTAGGCGGGTCCGTATATATCATGGGCGGTGTACACCTTATGGGGTGGTAGTCGGCTTAGGGCCACCCCTCGGCCGACAATAGGTTTGGCCCCACCGAGAGAATGTTATTTTAGGGCAAGCGCTAAGCCGGCAGACTTAGCTCATAGCGGTAAAAAAAGACCACTAAATCGTTACATCAACAGAGGGAGGAGTACTGCCCCGGTCCCTGGGGACCCCCATTGTTGTCCCATTATACAATTAACTGCTTTTGTAGGGCCTTGAGCTGTATATATATATACAGTTACCCAGTTGGCTCATTCGGGGGGAGCAGACCCCCCGCCCCGTCTCCCTTATTTCACTTAAAAAATATACTGCCTATTCAGTGGCTGTTGTTTGGATGATGTTCAAGCCCCATTATTCCTGGTGGCCGTCTCCCCATTCTTAGGGCGGATCCCGCCCCAACGGCCTCCTTTTTTCTAGACAAGCGGCACAATATTTAAGTCTTGAAGTTCAACACGCTTCAATAAATAAAGATAATAATAAAGAAAAATATTTCCACTCGGGTTTTCATTCTGTACTTGGAAAATAATTTGTGATTTACTATTAATGAAAATATGGCTTCTGTTCTTCAGAAGCATAGAATTCTGTTCTGAATATCATCCCATCAATTCGATAGGTTATTTCAAATGGGGCCAATATATTTTTATCTGTCTTTGTTAACACTGGATATAATGGAGGGATGTCGGCGGAGACTCTGTATTCGGTTGTTTGAGGCGGAATCGTCCCATCGAAGGGACGAAAGAAGTGGGATTGATAAAAGGGGCGGCCGGAGTGTAAAGAGAGAACTACAATTTCATGTCTGTGCCAGATTGATCGGCGAACGTTGTATATATATGTGCGCGTGTGCCAGCCTGCGATCAGAGTGTCTACGTGTGCCCGCTATCACTCATGTGAATGAATCCGCGTGTCTAAGTGTGCATTGGTCGGGGTGGTGACAATTTGCACATGTCACGAGCATACTTGGTCCGCCCCACCCCTTCCCCTTCATCCCTCCCGAAACCATCATCGCTCCCTCTCTCCACCTCTCGCCCTCATTTCTCTCTCCCTCTCTCGCTCTCTCTCTCTGTCTCGTTTTCTCTTCTTGTTCGAATCTTTCTTCCACTCAGCTCAGTCTCCGGGAGTCAACTCCCATTTCCCTTCCTTTCTCCCTCCTTTCCCAATTGGGTTTTATCCGTCTCGAGATGTCCCAAGCAGTTGCGTCCACATGTTAGGAGGGACATCATGTAATGTTTCAAGATGGCACAAAATTGCTTTGAAGAAATGAATGGAAATGTAGATTGCACTGAGGTATTGAATACATCGCATAGTAATACAATATGTAATTTAATAATTAGAAATTCCGCTATAGTAATGAGTTGTACGCAAATATACTAAGATTGGAAAACATGTTAATATAAACTTATTTTAGGGAGAAAAGCGTAAGTAGACAACTGGTCGTAAGAATGACTCAAGTTTGTAACCGCTAATTTAAATATGAGGATAATGAATATTCAGGTTTTACTTGGGGGACTGCTGGAGCCCAATACGAGGAGTGGAAAACGGCATTAGGTATAGGCTCGGTCGCGATGGCAAAATTCAGGCGCGTGAGGGCGAGAATGAGTATGGCGGAGGTGGCGGAGGAGCGAGGAGGGAGCAGGGGGAGAGGACACAGAGCGAGGTGGAGGATGCCGGGGTTGTTTAGGGAAGTGAAACAGACTTGTCTGGAGGAGAGGGGTCGGAGGGGGGGCGGTGCTGGGACAGGGGGCGGCGGCGTCATCTGGCGCCACACTTAGTGACACAATATACCCCCGCCCCCACCGCACGTACCGCTCCAGCCCCCGGCACACACTTAGACACATTGTGCCCCTGTATATTGACGGGAAAGGGGGCCCTGTATGTTTATAACGCTACCCACCGAAAGAGGCCCGATCCCACTCCGTCCACGATTTTGCGGCCTCCTGAGCTCAACCACGCCCTTAGATCTAGCTCTGTCCATAATCTCTACCCGAGCACGTTGCCGATTATGTTCTTGAGTTCAAATTGGAGGAAGGAGGTTAAATCTCCAGTAAACTTGGCTATGCCTCATTCTATACATTTAACGAATTCAGATATTGAAATTCATTATCCTTCAATGAGGATCGTGATTGAAATTTATTTATAGTTACGAACAGAATAATATTGTCATTTTTTGTGTTCGCCATGTATTCTTCTCAACTCTCGAAAATTCACACCCATTCGTTATTACTAGGATATCACATAAAACGTGACTCCTTATTCCTTACTTAGCCGCCGCGGTTTAAATTTAACGTTAATTTAGATAAGTATCGACAAATCAAATTTAATATCCTATAAGGTAACGTCCAAGTGCAGGCTTCTCCATCATTTTTCAGTTTGTAGTTCAAGAGTTTACAACGAATAATAACTATAATATAGGTTGACCCCGACTTTAGGACACAAACGGTTTTCGATGCTTCGTCAAATAGGGAAAAGAAAGGGGGAAGCGGGAAAGTCAAAAGACGTCCGGAGGGTGTCGGGCACAGGTCACAGCGGCACGAGCAATAAAGAAATACGAGAGTAAATAGGGGCTGTTTGGGGGTGTCAGACCAGAAATAATAGAAATTTCAGCTTTGTTACCCCCGGAGGAGGGAGGCTTCCGACCCCACCGTCCCTTCCAGGCCTTTCTCTCTGAACGCGCCCTCCCTCCCTCCCTACTCCCTCAATTCTCTCGCTCACTCTCACTCTCTCTCTCACCCCCTCACTCAATCTCTCTCACTCTTCTGCTTCGCTTTCCCCCTCTTCCACCCCCTCCCCTCACTCTCTCCACATTAATTGCTTTCATACTAAATCACTTTGTTCAACGCCTAAGCCTTTCCCTACCTCGCTTTCTCTATCCCACTCGTTCTCTCTCTCCCTCTCTCTCTCTCTCTCTCTCTCTCTCTCTCCCTCTCTCTCTCTCTCTCTCTCTCTCTCTCTCTCTCTCTCTCTCTCTCTCTCTCTCTCTCTCTCTCTCTCTCTCTCTCTCTCTCTCTCTCTCTCTCCCCCTCTCCCTTTCTCGCTCTGCTTTATTGCCGCACAGAATTATTAACACGAACGGCGAATAATAGCGCCTTCCATACCCCCCCGCCCAGCATGGTTCTCGCCGCCTTCCTATAATTAAGGACCATAAAACACTTTTTTCTCCCCGCCCCCTCCTGCAATTGGGACATTTTAATATAATTTCCATTTCTCTTTTCGGAAAACTCGGAAAGCCCCACTGCGAACTTTCTGTAATTAAAATTTGTTCGTGGCACGTACACGAGCTCGACCCTCCCCCGCACTGCCAACGACCCATTCAAGGCAACAGTTCACTTTAATTCATAGCGTATCTGTTCCAATTTAAATTGCTTGTATTTTACCTAAATAATAATAATCCCTTTTAATTGCGAAATATTAAAGGTATTGACTATAGAAGAGAATCATGTATCGTGACTTATTATTTTCTTTACTCGCTGTCAGCTATCGCATCAACCTATGTTGAATCCGTTTTGGATTATCCGCTTAATTCTTAATATAGTAAAACGGCAATATTTGTCAAGACGTAGACAGAATGCGAAATGATTTATCAACACTTATCAACACATTAAAAATCTTCATTTTCATTGTCCTCTTTATAGCGTGAAAAAACTAATTTATTCATCATTTAATAGTATTTTTTTAATATATTTTGTTACTAATCGCAATAAAGGTTCAAAAACAGACGAACCTCTCTAATTAGTTTCCCTTGGGTTTCTTTACTGTCTATCAGTATTCATAACACGGGTGGAATATTAAATGCATTAGTAACTTCCCTCGGATTGTTGTCGTAATGGCAGAATTATTACTGGATGAATTATTACAACTAAGTTGGACTAAACGTCAGTTTAATTCTGTTCGATCCGAAGGACGGGCACCCGGCCGACATTAACGTCCGGCTCGTTTAGTCCCAATTCCAGCAGAATTCAATGGTCCCAAAGCGGACGATAACAATGGTAAAAACACACATCACCAATTCCTATCGCAGAATTAATGCTCTCAAAAATCAATAAGTATAATAATACACATTGAATAAAACGATTTCATCCGATTTCGTTTATTGTCCGATTGTCAACAAAATATATTTTAATTCCATTGTATTAAAAAGGGGAGAGAGCCATTGTAATTTTACGATTGAAAGGTTCCAATCTAAAATTGAATGGAATTGTTTTGTACGTATATTATATTTTTATCCGGTTAATTCTTTTCTGATATATTTTATCGAGTTTTCGATATCTTTTTCGTTAATAATTATGTCTATGGTTTTCGCGTTGGTTGGATAAAAGAACGGCTTTTTATATATATTTCTAATGTTAACTTTTCCCCAAAAATAGTGCCAGTGATGTTGAACGAATCAATCGCGGGTTAACAAATGCTTTAAATAAGATGAAGTGATTTTAAACTATGAAGTAACAGATTGTTTAATATATGTAAAAGAAAGAAATATCCTTAACTTACCAGTGTTGGAAGTCTGTTTGCCGTGATCCGGGCCAAGGATTGCGCTAACGCTGAATTTGAGCGGCGGGGGCGGCTTGTGCTGGGATATAGAGGTGGTGGAGGTAGTCGTGGAGGTGATGCCGCCGGGGGCGGAGGAGGCGGCGGCCGCGGCCGCGGCGGCTGCAGCGGCGGCGGCCCCCACCAGGCTCATGTAGCCGCCTCCGCCGGTGCCGGGCCCGCAGGAGGACGGCGGCGTGGAGCCACCGCCTCCGCCCCCGAGCAGGCTACCGTGACCGCCGCCTCCGGCACCGCTCTCGCCGGACCCGCCCTGCTGGGAACTGCCCACGCCTCCTACTCTCCACACCAGTTCGCTATCTGTCACAAACAAGCAAAACATGTCCTGTATGCTCGTAAAACCCACATTAGTGTAAATTAACTAAATGTTGAATAGAATTAAGTTATAATAAGCGAATTTATTTTTGTATTCATTCCATTATGTTGTCGTGACTCTGGCTTTCATGTATAGCCACTCGTCAAATCCTGCTTTCATAGTGGGGCTTTTGTTCTTGCTGAAGAACCTATACTGGGCCGGTAGAACTGAGGCGTATACTAGTCAAAGCATAATACTTGTAAGCAATTTATTATTATATGTTGTGTAACCGTTATGTATGTAGGATGCAGTGCATTTGCACTGCGGTCGACGGGTCCACCTGGACAACTGGGAAAAAAACGCCGCAAGTTTTATAATATATTAATGAATGTGTTGCCGAACTTGCTAAATACTCGAGTATTAAATAAAATTTATAATAACCGTCAAGATGAATTAATTCGAAAATGATTCGAGGCGACTTCCATAATTATAAATTCTTATATGTATCAGTATACATGTTGAGTTAGATAAACGCGAATTATAGAAAGGACTTTAACGCGACATCTTTATGACGCCAAGGTCAGAATGTTCGTGTCAGCACTAAATATTCATATTGATTTCAATACATTATACTAATATTACTTATTATTTCCTAGTTGCGCGAATATGAACAAGTAATCTCGCCGCGTTACACGTTACGGTATGAAAGTTGACGCAATTTTACTGGGCGCTATGTGCAGTTTAACGAACTCGAGGTTTTCCCACCCTCCTGCGTTAACAAACACCGAACAAATGTCGTGTGACCAACAAACCGGCCCCCCGCGACCCGCACCATCCCGCACCGCCACTACCACACCCCGCGTCATCCGCGCCTCCACTTCACACAACTCGTCGAGCCCACACAAAATCCAATTCCCCAGATAATAGACATTGACGGACGACAATTTGAAACAGATTGATACACGGACTGAGGCCAGTTCACTGCCGAATAAATATAAAACACTCTCAGCTTGTTGAAAGAAAATAAATCAATGGCGAGCAATAAAATTCCGTTATTTCTGCACTTGTAGTATCACCTTCAAGTTCTTTTATTTATCTTTCAAACTTAAATACTTTGAAATATTTAATGCTGTAAAATAGGCTGTTTTTAATGTATGAATCGCAAAGCTGTCAATGTACAAACAATAATCCAATAAATAAATGAACAGCAAATAATATTAACATGTATATATATATATATATATATATAATAGTGATTTAAATTTTTTTTTATCAATTATATTTAGACACCATTTGGACATCAAACAAGTTGCTCCAGTTTTATTGCAATAAAACAATCCCAGCGCGGACTGGTGGGCATGGTTAAATATGACAAGCTTAGTATTTTAACCATTTATTATTATTTAGTACAAACCCAACAGTGTTTCTCCAAAATTTAGGAAGGAGAACGTAATTTATTAAATGTATATCCTTTATTAGGTATTATTCCGAATGTTAGTTCTGGCCTCGCGTTTATATTTGTGTTGTCAAGCGAATGGGAATCACCGTCGTTTGGGTATCATTAGGATGTCAGAAGTGTCTTGTGCTGTGGACGTGGTTTCGGGGCTTCAATTAGAACCGCTTCAAAAGGGAGCATCGTTTGGGGATCACACCAACTTAATTGTTTCGAAAACTAATTTCCTGCCACCGCTCAACAGCGTCCCACCCCCTCAGACAGTATCCGTTCAGCCCCCAAACCACCCCCTCCGCTCTCATCGCTAAACAAAACTGAAAACAGGCTCCCAATGATAACCATTAGTGCAATTAAAATTTCTGATCTGGTTAATATATATATATATATATATATATATATATATATATATTTGTATTCAGATTTTTTGTTTCCTTTTACATATGGGTCCCATCAAAAGCACCAGGAGTACCTTCATTGTTAGACATATAACGTTAAAGTGAAACAAAACATGAAAGGAAATTGAAAAATTAATAGACGTTAGTTATAAAAATCGGATTAAAAAATTCGTGGAATTAATAGAAGAAATTAAAGAATTTACAAAATGACTAACCTAACGTTCCCCTATTATGGAGATAATACAATTTTTTCCACCGATACATATCTTGCAAGAGCGTGCAATAAAACCGATCTTAAATTATCTGAGTAGGGTGACTTAGGTTAATGTACTTATTAAGGTACCAGAATGATTGTGTAAGCTAATAATGATGAAAATTCAATTGCCCATCAACAGCTCCGAATGGTTTCACTCCCCTCCGCTGTACAGGGCAAAATTCGGTTAAGGAAATAACTTTAGGCCTTCGTTTGAATAAAATATCGCCGCTGACAAATTATAATTATTTAAACGTTTACCGCGATATATATCTTCGAGGAAACCGTTAAGTATTGGTTCTTGGAAGTATAAAGGATTCAATACATAATTTTAAAAAATGTTATTACTTTTGATGCTATACGTAAAAAAAATAAAATTCAGTTAACATTTATTCGTGGTCGCTTAATGTTGTAGATTAAAGAATATTAATATTGTTTATTACTTTGTAATGGGCTCGAACTCTCGTAATCCAGATTATTCACGTAATCTCTCCAAATTGATATAGGCATCGCAAATATGCTTCAATATCTGTTTGAATCTAGCGGATTTATTTAAATCAGTGAAAGGTTAATTGAAAAACTACAAGGCTTGTGTTTGAGATTATATAGAGAACCATGTTAAGGCTGGTTGAGAGAGCGTGTCCGGCATTACCAACTTAAATCGATAGCCCACCCTCGAGTTTTCTTATATATCCCGTACGCAATATATTTTCTCATAAAAATCCTAGCCTAATCCGAGCCCGGTATGTCGTTTCAGAACCGATGAAAATAACTATTAGTCAAGAGATTAAATTGCGTTCATGGCCGTTGAGAACCCTAATAAACTGGTTATCAAGTTTCATATTTTTTATCTCGAACATTTACTTCTCAATTGGATACTCTTACATTACATAAATAAGTAATATTCTTTTCTGAATTATAGTTCCCCATTATTTGTACAGATTTGTAATTCCTAATCTCCTTTCTACTCTCTGTAATTATATAGCAATGCATCATTAGTTCCTGCGGTTTTAGAAAAATACTGTCGTGTATGTGGTCTAAGCTAGATAGGTTTCAAATGTTCATCATGGTTAAAACCATTCCGTTAGTTATCCACCGAGGTAAACATGTCGGTTACATATGAAACATGCTGTGTCAGCAAACGCACTCTACTGTCATGTTACAGTCAACTGATGAAACAGAAAAACGTTAAAAAATTTATAATAGAGAAAGCGGCAAGATATAACAGTTATCTGACCGCTTCATTAGCAACCAACTTGCATTACCGCTGCTCTTATTAGGGTTTATGAATGTACGTAAAAAATGTATTAAATTCTAGTTTAACCTCCTGATACATTGTCTCATTTAAAATTCATATAGAATATTACATAAATTATTTTAAATCAGATTTATTTTTCCGGTGTTTTATATTTTACATTTTTTATTATTATTTACAACACAACTGAGAATATTTCAATCCTATTATGACATATCTCGGCAATTCTAAATTTTTCCCTTTTTTCCTAAATTCTGTTTCTATATGTAATCAGCCATTTTTTAATTATTTATTTTCGCTCAATTACTGCCAGTCATAAATGTCACAACTGAATACCTGAATTTTTAAAAATAATTTGAATTACTATTGCTCGTTCTTCTGTACTCTGTATCCACCTTTTCTGCGTTTATTGTCTCAAGTTGGTGCTTGCCAATATTTAAAAAGAGTGCTTCAAAAGTACACAATATAATAAATTTAAATAGGAATGAAAAGAAATTAACTACTGTATATGAATGAACAGATTGCCTTTTGTTCCGATTTGTATGAGCGCATAGGGCGCATTTTTAAAAATAATGATTCGAATTATAAATAGATCTTGCTGAGTTTGTAATGGGAAATTCAGGATCATCATGAATCATCATAAATTTGGAGTATGTTAACAATAATCTCGTATAAGTTAAAAAATAAAAATATTTATTTTTCATCATACCAATATATAACAATCAGAGAATTGTGATACGTGATAGAATCAATATGTGCCTTCATATTTTTCTTACTGTTGCCGATTCAGCAATTTTGAAATCATTTCATATATCATTGTATCATTTCATAAATTTTTAAATATTATTTATATATTTTTTTAATTTTGCAAATTCAATAGGGGTTTACACCTGTTAGGTTGTGAGCTGTTATCTTTGAAACATTTTACAATAATAAAGAAACGATTTATGCCTGCGCTTCTGTTGCCCTACCGTCACAATCGATGCTTTTATAAAGTTTCCCATAAATTTAATCAATTAAACAGAAGATTATTTATTCCGAGTGCATAAACTTTATCTCAAATTGCGTTTTACTATTTGCCTACTTACGTACACATCCGAATTTCGGAAAAGGTTTATCCTGAACTAATATGGTACATTTTTTATTGTTACTGTAGAATTCAATAAAATCCATGAAGTCCTTCACAAGATATCTGGATAGGATTGCGGAAGCAATAATAATTTGGGGTTCCGTGAGATTTTAGAATTTGATCCTCTTATAATTTTCCGCATCCAATCCCTTATTTAATCATGGTCATTTTTCATTATTTTGTTCGCCTTTAGAACAAAACTTGAGAAAATTGAAATAAAATAAAACAGACAGCTCAAATTATTAGAAGAGTCCATTATTAGAAGACTATGATTATTAAAATGTTATTATGAACGTTAAGCGAAATAAAAAATAAGATGTAAAATATTATTTCGAAATTAAATAAATGAACATGAGTATAATTACTTTATGTTCTAAAAAACGTAAAATACAATATATCTGATTTACTGACTCGGAACATTAGGAAAAAATCCTGAAATACGGGACCGTTTCTGTAATAATTATTTTGAATATTTACTGAATGAAATTTGTAAAACTATTTTAGATACATTTTTCTACCATAGGATAAAACTTATCACCGGCTTCCAATATTTTTTCATTCAATCCAATAATATGAAAATATTTAAAATAATTCATATCAATGAAATATAACAGTTCGATCATTTAATATAAAATTATACGTATATAGAGTATAGATATGCATAACTATAAGTATGATAGTAAAGGCAATATAATAGGAATACAATTATAATAAACAATGCGAATGAGGTTATGCTTGAAATAATTCTGTCTTTGAAAGAAAAACAATTGGAAAATTTCATAGGAAAATATGTTGTTTGAATAATAATTGTTCTTTATGTGAATGTTTGGTTCTCTTTAACTATCGTGTTAATTGGCCTTCCGAAGACCGGGCCATTTGACCTTTAGGCCCCGCAGCCTGCACACCAATTAACCCCGGAAGCTATTTAGCTCCGCATGTGGACCATCAATACGCGTCTGGTGCAATTCAATTTTATCTGAAGCCATTATAATTATCAACTTACCCTTCTTACAGAATGCTACCTCTTATTGTTCCCGCAAAATTAGTACCTAAATAGATAAAATATGTAGTCTGTGTAGAGACATTAAGTACAGTAGGTTCAATAATACAGTTATGTCTGTTTTATTGAAATATAAATATTAAACATGTATTTGTTGAAGAGAAGCCTACATATGTAGGCCATACTATGATTCGCATAGTTTCTGAAACACAAAAAAACCACCAATGAATATTGAAATGTCAAGTTCATGAAGAATAAAAGGAAGCATTTTATTCAGTCGCAGGATGTTACCCTTAATGTGAACATTCCTTGGGAATATAACACATGGTCTATCGTGCACCTTTTGTTATGAATATTTTAAAGACTAAGAAGTTCTACATTATTATTACATTCCCTCAACTACAATTATTATAAATAATAATTCTTTTATAACCCCTAAAAAATAAATATGAAGGGTTTTAATCCACTGGACATTAAAGGAAGGTTAAAGAATCAATCCTGGCTTTAATAATTTATATTATTTGTTTGTTAATAGAAGAATTATATTGAAGAAGTATTCATTTTAATGGCATGTTAGGCTTGTCATTGTGTTTTGTTCTAGGATAACTGGTATGTATTGTTGTACCGGCCTCCGGTATTTATTTATCTGAATTTTGTCACGGTTGTCAATTTTTTTCCCTATAATATTCGATGTTTTCGTTAGTCGTTTTTCGATAGTGTCGGCTCTATATGACGCGTCATTATGGTTGTAAAAAGAGAGGTTCCAACCGGTTTTATTATGAGAATGTGTCTCAATATTGTACTCTCCTGTAGCGGTAGACTACTACTGCTATGTGTGGCAGTTATGTATTAGCGAGTTGATTAAATTAGACGGTTAAAATGTAAGATGGCTAACCTGGGGGCGGTGAGTGAGCGGGCCAATCTTTGTCCTGGGTGTTGTCAGAAGTGTCAGACTTGGGTGAGTGAGGGGCCTGACTGGGGCTGTCCGACCTGGATGGGGAAGCCCCCGCGGCCGTCGTGGCCGAGCAGCCGCCCCCGCCACCGCCACCGCCACTCAGCAAGTTCTCCACGAGGAAGTTGTGCGAGGCCGCAGCGGCCGCAGCCGCCGCCGCCGCTGCCGCCTTCCTCAGCGCTTCCACGCTCCCGCCCCCGTATCTCCCGTAGACGGGCGAAGGCACTAACACGTTCGGTAACATTATTTAAGTGGTTCTCTGTCAAATTATTTCCGGATCCGCGAATCAGTCTCCGGCCATCGTACAGTCGCCCGGCGGGCCTTTACCGACAATCACTGTCCTGCACCCGTCACATTTTCACTAGTAACAACAATAAGACGACCGGTACGTGGCGGCGATAGAACTAGGATAGGTAACGGTCCATAACACGAGGGCGATCGGTGTCGGCGTGTGCGTGTGCGTCCCTCCGCTGGTAGCTCTGTCCCGGACGATGACTGCGATGGTACTGGTGGGTGTAGCGCCACTACTAAATACATTGAGGGTAGGAATAATCTAATAATAATAGCACTATAATCATAGAGGGTGGGGTGGCGGCGGCGGTGGTGGTGGTACATAGGGCCTCCCTTATTGGGGCTAAGCTCGTTTAGAGGGCAGGATTTTTGCGAGGTGGCTCCGCCCCCGGAGGCCGCCCTCCGCTCCCCACCATTCCCCCTCCTGGTCGCCCTGCGCCGCCTGTCTCTGAAAGCTAACGTTTTTCGGGCACCGACTTCATTTATATTGCTCGACCGGCTTCTCTCTCCCGTTCCCTCTCGCCCCTTTTTCTATCCCCCCGCCGAACGCACACGCACGCGCCCGTACCGTGTAACCGACGTGGCTGTCGCCTGTGCGCCTCCTTTGTGTGCGTGTGTGCCGCCGCCGGCCCCCTACACTGGTTATTGGCGGCTAAACATCTGGCCGGCCCCTCATTACTATCTCACCCTTTCTACCGAACCGGCCTTCTACCAGTATTTTCGGTTTTGCGGCGTCTCAGTCCTCTTTCGGAAATAAGAAAAACGCCTTATAGTGATATTCTACGCCTTGAACAAGAATTTTTTATTTTCTTTTCGGTTGTATCAAGTGAAATACTATTTCTAATAGGTTTACTATTACACGGTTATTATTATTAGCCTTAAATGATCACTTTATTCGGACAGATTTAAGAGATGTTAATGAGACAGCAGAATACATTGCATGTGGCAAAATGTTAATCGGTATAAATATACATTATCTGGCAACTTTAGTTATTGAATGATCTTTGATAACATAAAATTTGCTAATGACTAACACTATTAATACTAATAAAATTACATTACATTTGTAATACTACAATAAAACAAACAATATTCAGAGTCGAATAATTCAGATTATGAAAAACCACTATTGTTTTCACTCATTTATTTAGTCTAATCATAGACCGGTTTTCCTTTCGCCATCTTCAGAAGCGTGTTCGATGAGTAGATTGGGTCACTTAAGCAAGTAATATGCCGGTATTACATTGAACCGTTATTGATCCTAACAGTGGTCACTGTCTGTTTGGGTTGTAATTCCAAACCGCCACCTTCACAAATATAAAAATGAATGAGACAGAACTCATAAATACTATAAAATACATTTTGTAAAAAACTGTACATATATTTATATACATATACTTTGTGTAAAAATTACATAATTTATTAATTAATCTTCATTATTACTTACCGTCTGCTGTGCTATGATTCATCAATTTTTTGTAATGACTTAATGACGATATATATTATTTCTGGTATAATATTATTATTTATTTATTTTATAATAATATTTATTTAAATTTTATTTTTCTTGCAGGATCCAGGACGGACAGCCAGCGGCGTCACCTACTTCCACCGCCATGCGTGAGTAATTAACTTTACATTAGTTTTTCAATTCTTGAAGATTAAACAAATGGAAATATTTCGACTGGTATCTTAGTTTGCAGAATAGTACATAGCCTTAAATGAGGTCTTGGGGGTGGAATAAGTGTTCGGAAGCGATAATTAAGGGAAGGTTGAATAGCGAATTGGGTTTAATTCGTAATTAATTTTTCTTAATTTTCTCATAAGACGGCCCAATGTCTTTTAAAGCACCTCAGACAAAGGGATCGTAAATCTTGTCTCGGCCAGATTTTTAACTTAATTGAGAAGTGAAAGCCCCTAAAAGAAAAAGAAATTATATTAAACGCCTTTCGGTTCCATTGCTATAGCGGTAGAAGAAATTTATTGGCGCGGGATATCGAGGGGTGCGAGGCTGTGCCGGGCGAGTGGGTGGGGGTAAAAGTAGGGCGGCATCGACTTAATAAGGTTTTATCCCTGTTATAACAGTAAGGAACAATTTGCCAAGCGAGATGTCTGGAGGGGGCGGCGGTAGCCCGAGTGAAACATCAAGCATTGATCTGAGGAAGGAGGGTAAGTCGGGGGCGGGGTGGGGGATGAAGCCCCGCCCCCAGGACCAATCCGGTGCCGGCCTCCCCACCCCGGCCCCACCCCTACCGCCACCCTTATATTCAACCCTTTATTGCCACCCTTTTCAATATATAACGTATAATGATGTGGTTGCGAATAGCCGGCCGGCAAACTATATCAATCCATAAAGTAATTTATATACTCCCTCTGCCTCTTACTCCCTCTCTCTCCCTCCTTCGCCCCAGGCTTCTCGCTTCGTCTCTCTCCTGCTCTCTTTTCCTCCGGCTGACTCCTAAAAGTGTGCTATTCGTCTCTACCTCGAGACGCCGTTAGGAACAGTTCCGCGAACCGCCCCTCCACCCTCTCCCACCAACACACACGGACCGCCGGGTTTGAATTCAGAAGAAGCTTTCATTTCTTCTTCTCCGCCTTCTCCCCCATTCCCCTTCCTCTCGCTCTCTTTCCCTCATCTCATATAGGAGCAAGTGTGGCGGACCCCGGATTTACGAGTCGTTAGAATATATTTCTTCCTTGTAAATATCCGGACTTGCGGCCGGTTTATTGAGCCCTACGAATATTTATTACGACCAACGATCATTCCCTAATATCAAAAACCTTTAAAATATTCTTTAACGAATGAACTTATTTCTTTCCTCATACTCTACCTGAACATTTTAATTTCGTACTTATTTAACACTCTACAAATTCAATAATTTTTGTCGTGTATGTATTCATTAGTGTTAATTACTGACTCTCCTGGCAATTATGACTGACCATGAAATAATTAAATAAGTAATGTTACATCCACTAAATCATAATGGGCGAAACACATAGTTTTGCGAAAACTACTTAAGTATCAGACCTTTACAGGATTATCGCCTATTATTTATAAGAAAAGATCAAACTTCAAAACCCCATAATGTTTTTATGCCAAATTCTTGATCTTGGTAATAAGTAAATTGTTGGAATCTCGAAATTTTCCCAAAGCCTACAGCATAAGACGGTTTAATATTAAACGCTTAAGAATGGCATCACTTTTGTGATATTCTGTCTCCACTCCAATTCCATCTCCAATTATTTGGTCCTAATTTAGACTGATTTAGTTTAGTCAAGATTGATTTGTGCCACCAAAAGTAATAGCATATTGTCCCAAACTTGGTAATGAATACATAAATTAGGTTTATGCCTTTGAAAAATAAATGTTTTCACGAATAAAGTTCCGATATTTTATTTTGGCATATCGTACATTTCACGTGTTTGACGCTTTAAGGTAACCGATTTGGGTTGGCAACTGCACGGCCCCATATTTGCCCTTCGAGCGTGCCTCACGTGCCATGAATAGTAATAAATACATCGTTCCTTGTTTTCCTTTTATTTAATATTTTTTCATGGTTTATTTTGGTTTGCAGCCGACAGGAATACACTTTGTTATTTATTCAAACGTTTTTCCAGGCGGTGACGTGTTCCGACAAAAATACAAAACATTTGTTCTCGCGGAATGTTATTAGAGCGGATCAGATAGACCAGAAACAAAATATGCTAATCGATCATAAAGAATTGACCGGCCGTCTATCCCCAATAATTTAAGATAATTTTTACTTATTACTTACGTGGTTAATTCTTAATTCTGAAATAAGTCTAGCGTAGAATCAAACCGGCGAAACAGAAGATCGTGTGAGACATGAACCGTCTATTTGTACCTCATTTTGCATTTCATTTCACGATCAAATTTACATACCAAAATTTAAGTCAATCGCTAACCTTTCATGGATTATACAAAATAATTAGAAAATAATATTATTATTAAAAAAACTTTAAACATTGGAATAAATATTATATTTAAATATATATATTTATAAAATATATTATATATTCGTAGTTATATTTCCTTATAAATAGAGCACACTGAACACACTATAACAACATTAGTATTGTGATAACTGAAGGACTTCAATTCAAACGCGCGTGTTGTGCGAAAATTGCTCATTATCGACTAGTATTCACGTCGTAACCTAAATAAGTTTGACTGTAAAAGAAACCCCTAAGCATTTCTTCATCGCGAATAAGCGCCATTTCTTCGTGATACCCCCAGAATCAAAAATGTTGTTTCCCGGATATCGTCCATATAAGGAAGGGAGAGGTAGTAAAAACTGGAAGGACGACACAGTGTTATATATCTATACATAACTACATTTATATATCGACGTGAAGGGAAGTGATATTGAACGCGTGGATGAGCTGTCGGTTAGAGGAGGAGGAGGAGGTGGAGGAGGAGGAAAGAAGTGCCGGCGCAGTTTTCTTTCAAAGCTATCCCCTGCGGGCCACTCGAGGCCGATTGCCCGGCCAGTTGCAGGAGGGGGAGAGTTAACATCAATCTTAATTAATTCTTTAAGAAATCTCTTTTTAAAGGGGCGGGGGAAGGAGGAGAGTCGGTTGCCTGCTCGAGGCAGTTCTCTGGAGGGAGGCCCGGACCGGCCGAGGGGGCGGTCTCCTCGGATATAAAACTCATTTCGCGATAAGACGAGGAAAAATAATGACAGGCGGCGGTGGGAAATAAAAGAAAACTGAGAAAACAGCGAGAAAGACCCAGGAGAGAGAGGGAGGGGGTGAAAGAGAGGGAAGGAGAACACCAGAAGCCATCAGCTGTTAGTGACGTAGGCCTCTCCCCTCGCCATCGTTTACCCTTCCTCCTTTCTTTCTACAACATCCACCGTTGTGGGGGGATGGGGGTGGGGAGTTTTTTCTACATTTAATTTTCCACCCCCTACAACCCCCTCCCCTAACTCCTGCACTCAACCCCCAGAAACCAATTGTTATCGCGCGGCTTAAACTTCTTCTTTTTCTCTCCTCCTCCCCCTTCTTCGGAGAAAAAAACCTCCCGGGGGGCGACCTCCTCCCGCTGACGTCTCTCAAGGCAGCCAGCCAACCAAATTAGAGCTGACTGTTATGGTCGGGCCTCACTTTTTAATTTCGAGTCATAATAACTTAATATCCCTCCTCCTCCTCCATCTCCTAGTCCTTGCACCGCCCCCTAACAATCTCTTCTCCCTCTCCTTCCCACCCATCTTCGCCAGGGGCCGAGGTCATTTATTTGATAATGGGGTTTATTCGGAACAGCCGCCCGTGCTGGCACCGCCAATAAAATTAAACTTTACTTTTCCGATCGCCTTCCGAAACTTATCTTCAACCACAAGATTGCTCCGTTTAAACTATGAAATGTGATCCGCCAACACAACTTGCTCTGCTTTAATTTGCAAAAAAATTATTTTATGATTTTTTAATATAATGATTTTAAATATCATAAATATGCATTTGTGTTCACTATACACTCCAACACCTTTACACGTACGAACGCACGCACTACGCGGGACACAGAGGAGCCCGCTCAAGAACTGATGTAATATTTTTTCTTTATATTTGAAGTTACGACTACAATTTTTAAAATTATATTTAATCACAGTACGATTTGATAACACAAATGTACTTTTGACGGATAACCACCATTGACAGTACATACACATAAATTGATGGTACTCCTGCTCCAGCCCCTAGATACTGAGGATTAT
The DNA here is from genome assembly GCA_019843655.1 of Lethocerus indicus. Classification (NCBI taxonomy): domain Eukaryota; kingdom Metazoa; phylum Arthropoda; class Insecta; order Hemiptera; family Belostomatidae; genus Lethocerus; species Lethocerus indicus. The sequence goes on from JACDQD010000008.1 coordinate 18,153,089, forward strand.
GTAATTATATATATGTTTATAGGTGATGATATGTATTATAATCACTGTCGCCAATCCATTAGTCGATGTTTAGAGTAAACCTAAAATCCTGAATTAAGAAATGGTTGAGAATCGGAAGCGTGTAGCTCAGATAGTTTATATATAAATCGAGACCTGTTCGCTACGAAGTTCTTTGTCTTTCCGCGAATTAGAAATTGATTGACAGAGTGGATCCTTTGACCCTTAAAAAGGTCCTCTACGATGTTTTACATAACTCACTTTATGTAGTGAGCTGAACTTTAATGCGTGGGCGGGTAACACCATCTAAAGCCGTGGCTTAACCTACATTAAACTTAATCTCCCCCTTAATCTCGCCAATTAGCGGCGTGCTAACACATTACGTTTCGGGCCAGCCGGAAACTCGCGCCATTGAAAACACTCTTAAATCTGATTCTGCTGTGAGACTTTCCCTGCATTAAGGACTACACCCGCCTGCCGAATGGAAGTGAAGTTTCAGCAGGCGAAGTAACGTTAGCATAGGCGCAACGTTGAGTGTAGTACATGTTACTTAGACGAGACGATATGCCAGTTCGCAAAGACGAAAAGCCTGAAAAGTACCGGCAATTTAGCGCTCCAGCATTGCTACACAACAATACGTCAATGATAAAGGAAAGATACATGAGCGAAATTACGAAGTCCCAATTCCTTGATAATAATTCCAATCGTTTTTTGTCTAATCCAAATATTATAGGATGAGAGGCATAATAATCACTCAAAATCTAAATAATTTCAAATTAACTTACTACAGATAATATTATTATTGGTATTTTATTTATAAATTGTATGACCACTTCTCAGATATGCAGCGAGTTTTTATAAACTATATAAACTCCTCATTTTGTAATTTAATTATATATTTAAGAATTTATAACTACATAACTTTTTAATTAGAAAAATCGTAGTTTTATCTACTAAATTTAAATATCTACAGATTTTACGTGTATTTTCTAGCTTAATTATACATTCATAATTCATTTTATATACATTGATATTCATATACATATAATATTCAATTTATTGGCATAACGTCGATTATACTTATTATTTAGCCCGCGTTATTGCACCGTTATGGACATGGGAATTTTTTCCATAACGATCATCAATGTTTGTTGATAGAGCTGAATGAAGACGATTGAGCCTGTTGGGGACGCCATCGACAGGCCCGGGCTCGGATTATTTTTATTTTTTTGATTTTCATTTCCATTCATCAGGGGGTAATTGTTCAGACGTTATTTGTACCGCCACGAACCGGAAATGGCGAGGATCGGATGGCGAACTGGGGTGGTCCGTACAATCGACTCGCATGATACGTTCTGCTGTTTCGGGGGGGAGGGGGTGACTGAGGCGGGACTCGATCCGGTCTTTGATCCGTGAAAAAAAGGGCGGTTCTTTTTAAAAAATATGTCTCCTATCGTGACGGAAGTGCGGATAGGACGGGGGTGGCGGTGGGGGGAGGACGGTTCCACTTTTTTGATGCGTTCTGTCAATCAGAACCGTAGGGAAGGGGGAGGTAACTGAAGTCGGGCAGGTTGAATTGGGACGTCGGTGGAGCGGGGGGGGGTCGGATTTACCGGAGTAAAGTATATTTGCCGACAGGATTTTTTTCAACGCTCACTCCCCCTCGCCTTTCAACCCTGTAAAAATATCAGCGCTATCAGCTCGTCTGTTGGTGGGGGGTGGGGAGGAGGGGGCTACGAGACCAGACCACGTCATTCCAGCGACAAGACAGATTTTTAATTAAAAACTTGATAACGGCTCTCTACCCCTCCGGAGGGTGGCCAACCCCCCCCCCTCCCCCACGGGCAACGCCGGCCCTTCGGTCCTTTCCATCCATTATTCTTTCTCTCTACCTTTTCATATCTCTACGCCGCTCTTTCTCCGCTCTTCCGCCTCCCACCCGGTTCCTCTCTTGTTTTGAAAACGCGGATTAAAAGCAATTAAACCTCCACACTGACGATGAGGGGGGAAGAGGGCAGAGAGACGATTCTTTTAGAAACAATTCTAGCTGAAAGCGATTACATTGTGTGAGTGGGGGCCGGGAAGCCTCCCCCCCCGGTGGGGATCATCGACAGCCGGTAAACGATTCCTTCCTTTCGGGTTCCTCGGCGGGATTTTTTTTCCGGTCGGGCCGTCAAACCTATCTCTACCACCGGTGCCACTTATTTCTGAGACCCGGGGCTTGACGTCGACAACGTTTTTTACCCGTGGACGTACTATTATTTCAAATTGCTCGCATGCTCCGACTTTCTCGATTTCTTGCCGGATCATTATTGAGGTAATTAGAAATTATAATATTTCCTTCTTCCATATCATAATATATAAAAATCTATAGTAAGTTATTAAATTTTTTGCCTACAACATATAACATGATGTTTAATGTTGTAATAAAGTAGTACTTAGGCACGTGCCGATGGAGAAACATTTAGACTGTAACATATTAAATTTAACTCCATTCGTTTCCTGCTACTTGCATGCAAAGCCCAGTACAGGTTTTTCGGGGGCTTACCGAATTGAAGTTAGCCACAGGTAACCGCATGACCCGCGGGTACACTTCTGGCCGGCACCTCTGCCAACCCTATCCTTAGCATAATCCTGTAACGCTTCCAAAAATTTCATGCAGAATTATCCTCCCATTTGAACTTGCAAACAGGGATTGTCGACCGACCAGAATTGAGACGGGGTAGACAGAAACGGACAGGGTTGTTTTCCCCAGTCTTCTTTTACATTGGGAAACCAGCCCCCGCACATAGTGACAGTTGAGTAGCTGTTATGCCATAAAAGGGGAGGTCAAGGGGCAGGTATACTGCTCTGAGAAGTCCAGTGTATAAGGAAGAGACAACCGCCAAGTGCAGGAAGATGTATCGGATATCTCCAATTAATAATTGCGCTACGGAAACTAAGGGTTTAATACCTTCTCTTATCAACCCCGTTAAATTCTCAAACCCGTTGATATATAGTGGATGAAATTTTTAACTAGTAGTTGCAAAGGTGGTAGTTTCTAACATGTGTATTGATAGCGTCATAATAGGAGTCAATTTAATTGAATTTAACCGAACCTTGTATTAAACACGTTCTAGTTTGGTTTCCAACCAATATAACGCAATAGGCAGTGTTCGGTAGGGTTTTTAGTCGGTGGAATAAATACGTTTTAAAATAGTTTCGAGGTGTAGCATTGTGCTAGACGGGCGGGCAGACGAATAGTGGCTTAGAAGCCGGTGCAGCCGGATTAGCTCCGAAGAATAGACGTTTTCCGACCACCCATTGAGTGGCGGCCCCACCCTCCCCTCTATCTCTGCCTCTGCGGTCTATTTTTCTAGGACTCTTGGGTTACAGGCCCATTGTGTGTCCGGTATTGTGGCAGGTGCGGACATCTTTATACTGTTCCCCACAGACCAATCGTTTTCCAGTCGTCGTCCATGGAATTGGACATTGTCAATTTCCTTTCTTGCGTAAAATTATCCAATTCCCGCACAACAAAAAGGGGTGCTGGCGGTTGGAGGAATGTTTAAAATAACAAATAATAAATACAATTACTTGTCGCCGGTCTGTTGTGCAATTCAGAAAGTGGATGATGAAAATTTAATTTGAAATTCCATCCATATTTACATTCTACTCTACATTAAAATTCAGCAAAAGGATTGCACTAACGGAGAGCGTGTGTAAATATATTGTTATACACCCAATTTTAATAATGTAAATCATTCATTTTACTCACGGCAGAAGAAATGAGACCGACTAATTTAAAGGTGTAAAATTTATCGCTGTAAAAAGATAAGAAGGTTCGGAAACTGTCATGAACCATGATGGTCGATCGCCGCAAGGACTTAAGTAACTTTTATCACCTTCCTTTTTTTATGCTGATGAACCAGTAATTTTTGCACGTTCCCGTAAATTCAGTTACAGGTAATAGGAACGAACGGTGGTTGCTATACTGAAATCAGTCGATTCAAATTACTGTACGGCATCAGTTTCAGCATTATATATTTATAATTATTCATTTAATAATGATTTACTTTATCGGGGTATTATTATCTTGGTTACTCCACGTTTAGCCTTCGATGGTGAATGGTAGGATTGTTTGGAGTAAGGAGAGTTGATTGGGAAGTAAGGAAATAAGTATGGAAGTAGGATCAATCGACCCGAGGCTTTTTTAATTAAAGATGTATCATTTTGTACTTTTATGTTCAAAATATTAAGATCTACATCATAGTGGGATTGGGATAGGTTGAGGCCCAGGGGCGGACAAAAATATTGGGCCCCTTAAAAATGATAAAATACGTGGAAAAATACATTTTGGTCTTAATATTAAAAAAATAAAAAATATTGCTCCGATGACGGGCATTGCGGGCCTGTGCAGCCAAATCTGGTGTCATTAGAAGAAAATATAGACTCTACATCGATATTGATTTTTGGGAACGACCGATCTACATAAGTGTACGGGATTGGAAACATTGGAGGTGGGTTGTAGAAAATAGTTCTCCGGTTACAAAAAAGAGAAGGCTGTGGCTGTGGCGCGATACACCGAGGTACTAAGGGCAACGACACTATAGTGTGCCAACTCTTCAATGCCTGGCAGATGCCATTGACACCTCGCATAATGCCCCAGTCACCCCAACCCCTTCTGAGCCCTCTCGACTTTCGCCCACTCACCGATCCGTCGTTCGGACTGTTTCTTTCTGAGAAAAAAAACGTCCGTCCTCAGATCTTCTTTTTCGCCTCATCTGTTTGGTACTCTTGTGGCGCTCCGCTGTATTGATCCGTAAAACGTGAGTGAAGATTGAAAAATTTCCCATGAGGATTACTTCAGCGGTCCTTTCACTGCCACTCGACAGGTGACGAGGTGTATTACTGAATCTCGGTGTGAAAACTAGAGACCAGATTTTTGAAGCTTAAAAGTTGAAAAAACAGACAATTCATTATTCGAGTTTTCAAAAATAATGTTTTATTAGAACAAGTCAAGCGGAATGTTCAGGTGTCGTACTCGTTTACGTAAATTAGTGCTATATTTTTCATTTTCATCAATACATTTTTTGTCATATCTCATGTTTTTGCCTTCAAGTATGGAGCGCATATTGATCCCTTTACCAAACCTCACGTAGCCGACACGTGGCCTAGAACATAATGAAAGGGAGCCGTGAATATTCAGTTTTACGACCAATTAAGTTTAACATACGAGGTTAATTAATGGCCTGCCCAAATGCGGCCGTGTTCCCGTATGAACAAGCGGCTAGGAAATAAAATCCGAATTAATTATCCTCGGAATAATTAAAGAATACGTAAATATGGACCCCTAGCGCAATCCACTTTTACAAACTCTCAAAGTTTTCTTAATATTTCATTTACTTCGAAATTTAATTAAATATTCTTGTTCAATGTACTCCACCAATGCAATGATATTGCATTCAATACCATCATTGTTAACTAAATGACGAATAACCTGTGATTAGTGTGAAATGGTACAAGACAGGACATCAATACTATTAATATTAAAAAGTACTATTAATATTAAATATTAAACTTGCAATATCGCAGTAAGTAGTGTGTCCATTATCTTCAGCGATCCTTAGTATTCAATTTCCGTCGAAATCGACCTCATTAATACCCCGGGTAGCGGGAACAATTAACACTGTGGACAATGCTTCGGGGGGAGGGGAAGGGTACGGGGGGGGTGAACAGTCGAGGTGTTGCAATATAATAACCTGGAGGGGGTTGGCGGGCAGCAGAGAGGTGACCACCGCAGGGCCCCCCGTGTATTTGTGTGTACGTGTGTTGGGGCTACCCCTGCGGGGCCTGAAGTGCTGGTGACACCTCGCTAATTGCAACAACACCCCCCTCTTACCCTTTCCAGACGCCCCCTTCCACCCCCACCCCCCACCGCGGAACCCTCCCTTCCTCGGCCCGGCCTCTCCTACTTAATCCTTGTGTCTCGCCCTCCGGATATACCGGAAGCTCGGCGTCCGCCCGTCCCTGTTTCATCTCAAGATATCAATTGTACTCTCAGTTCAATCAATTATATCCCTCCCTCATTCCCATCCGGGTGTCGTATGCTCAAAGGATTTGTCCTTCTTATACAGCATCCTTGTTCGCAAAAATCCATAGTATTCACGGTGCTTGTTATTGAAGAGAGAGGTCGGTCTAAGGGCGGAGACTCCCGCAATTTTTATCTTTTTTAATTATAATCTCCATTTTCGGTGTATACATAATCGAAGATTTAGGGGATAATAAACCTCGCTAAAATAAGAGCATAATGTACGGCACGTTAAACAAGTGGAAACAAAAGTTCTTTTGCCTGAGACAATGATATATTCTCGCCACTAAAATGAACTGTCATCGCACGTAATTCATCTCTTAAAATTCGGGAGGTTATTATTTTTGGGCAATATAACTGGACATACATGGGCAGGGATACAGGGAGGCGGCGGGATGTAGGGTGGGACATAAAGGGGGTGGCAATGGAGAGCGCTCGAGCGGGGCCAGGGCGGCTGTAATTTTACACCGGTAATGTGGAACATTAAAACATATTATACAGTTTGAGAGAGGAGAGTGGGAGAGAGAAAGGGAGAGAGAGAGAGAGTCTCGCCGAGTCGAGTGTTCGCTTGAGCGTTTGTGCGTGTGGGTCGGCGGAGCACAAGCCGGCGGTGTGGCGGGGTGCTGCATGGAGTTGAGTGCGCTATTAATAACATTGGTAGTGTAAGTGACACGAGGAGTGGCAGGGCAAAAGCAAGATGGTTACGGGGGGGGGTTCGGCTGGTGGGGGTAATGAGCCGACTAACAGCCCCTAATTAATCGCAAAAACAGGGCGGCCCCCCCACGAGCAGCCCGCCGCCTCCAGACCGCCTCCCATGAATTGAGCTCCGACTCATTGTACCGCCCCCCCCGCCCCTACTTCCTATCCACTATGTAATCACAATGGCCACCTCCCTTCTCATCCCTCCCACCCCCCTCCCTCACTCTCTCCTCATGGACGTCTGCAACACTCGCTCGGAGATATAAATCTAGTGTCAATGTACAGGACCACTTACCGATTATGGCTACTATTCCCTCCCCCCACGCCCGTTGGGGTACATGGCTCATAGATACAACAGACACAGAATTGTGTCAGCCCGCTGTGGTTGGTAGTCGAGCGCCCCCCCCCCCCGCTTCGCTTAGTATTAATCAAGATAACAGTGGCGCACACTCGTATTAACTCACACTCGTGTCAGCGCGAATACGTAATACTCACGGGTTGACAGAGACGGGTTATATATTGGACCCACCATGTAATATGTATATATCGGGGCTTGATACCACAGTGAAATTTACAGGAACTGATAAATTTCGGAAAATGGAAATATGAACACTCAAATGAATGTCAAATGAAAGAATATTAAAAATTGTCGGGGCGTGGTACCGTACATGGGGGTTTGAGCCGGATCCCATTATTGCATATTAAGTTTTATATCGTGCCTTGGACACCCTGACTCATCATATTTCGATCGATATTTATATTTTGAGTAATAATTATCTACAGTAAGGAATCTGTTGTGCAGTATTAACAGCGATTTTTTTTCTCTTCCGGGTTTTATTCATTACTACAATGATTGCTACCCTACCATTAGGAGTACTTGTTAGCAGCATCATTACATGTTTAACCGGGGGGCTGATTCTTCTTAAAACAAGAGTGAGAAAATTATTTCATTGACAAAAAATCACTTCTCCCCTTTAATCACATATAAAATAATTAATTTGTTGCTCTTATGCCTTGTCGCCAACAACCCGGTACAAATTTTACCCCAATCCAAAGAAGCGAGGAGAGATTTGAAATCACACGGTTAATATTATTAAGCATCCAGGAATATTCGGTTTTCAATTTTATTCCATGACATTTAATAATTTAAAAGACACGAAATTAATGCGGATTTTGTTTTGGAAGGCCGTATTGTTCGTGAAATGGATACCCTCGCCGACTGGTGGATAATTTGTTTTTACAATTGTTAATTGCGTTTATAAATTTAATTGGACCTTTGAAAACATTTTACTTTGTGGCGGTGCTGTTTGTGTCATGGGGGTGTGGGGAGCAGCGGGGGGAGACTGAGGTAAAAGGCGAGAGAGATCAGATAATAGCGAGTCCTCTCGAGCCAACCCCCCACCCCCCTACAGCACCAACCCCCGCCTCAACAATTGATTTTAATTCCGTGCTTTATAAGGGAGGCTCAGAATCAACCCATTATGAGCAACGGTTTGTTATTCGCCCGACAATGGGAATACTCGGCCGCATTGATACTACATATAGAAGATAAGAGAGAGAATTTAAACGTATACGACAATTTTGGAAAAGCCGATAAACGCCGTCCAATGTCGTCTTAATAATGAGACAAATGAATATAATATAGACTTAAATAATTTTTTAAGCACCACTACTATCCTCCAATTCCTATGTGTGTGTAGTAAAATGTGATAATAGAACATGAATTATTGTGGTATTTAGTGCATTGCATTGTATACGTTTGAATAAGATCCGTATATGGTACTCCCAAATATAGTCAACAATTACATAGTGTTATCTTGAATTATTATAATAAGTTTGGCCAGGAGAATTTTCTCCTAGAGGACGAGTGTTCTCTCTTAATGTTTCAGTCGAAATATTTCCATTCCATTATCTATTTCCATTTTTAACTAATCTGTGTTGCACGTGTCATATCAGTACTGGCGTCACTTATAATTCTTCAGGACTATTAAAGTTGTATTTTAAAAAAACGAAGGTTTAATTATATTTATTCTGGTATTTACTCTCAATAAGCGCGTTTTGTTATGGCCCGGTGTTCCTGTCCGCGGGATGCCTCCTCAGTGTCCTTATTCCAGGGGCGGTAATCCGCTCTCGCCACAGGATTACCGGGGACCACTAAGTGGGGCTCATAAGTGGCAGGCCGACTGGGAGAGCGAGGGACTTTTTTTTCCGTTTTCGCCCGATGGTCCCCCGTTTTTTTTGTGTCGATGTTGACGCGCCCTGTTCCCGCCTCACGAGTGCTCTTCCGGGGGTGGCCTACAATACATATTAGCCCTCCGCAAATATACAACCCGTGGAACATTTTTTTTTGTGGGAGAGCGTCAATCATTTTCAGTTCTTGTATACACAGAGAGATTACCATTATTCACACACACACACACACACACACTCCCCCATCACAAAATCCAGAACTGTTCTATTTATTTAGTATAAGCACAAAAATGGAACATTTTTTCTTCGCATTCATCTACGATTCGATTGCTAATGCAGATCAGAATATATAAATTTATTTTAGTAGTCTTGCGATATCGTCTCCACTAGTTAATTTACCATACACCGGCTTAGTATAAACATTGGTATAAACCACGGGGTACTCACCATTGTAGCCTGTAACGCACTGCGTTAGTTAGCTCAGTGAATGAACGTTTAACTCTTTTAAATAAGACAGACATTTATAATTAAAAGTATGTTATATTTTTGAGGTTTTGTCAATTAGATTTAGGTCCTTTCTTGTTCTAGTCAGTTAAAAAAAAATTAAGGACACTTTTAAGTAGAAGAATGAATGTGTTCGCATTAAATAATCCACCATTTTTAGGTCCGTAGAAAGGTGGCCAACAAGAAGGTGTTGTATGTACTGTCAGAGCAGGCAGGCGTTATGAACGCAGTTAACACCACAGCGGAAAGGGAGACACCACCCCCCGCCCCCGGGGGCTGTGTATCAAACACAGGGCCGGCCAGAAAGCCGGCGGACCATCGAGCGCGGCCGTGCATCAACCGCTCTCACCCTGTAATTAAACTACACGTAAGGGGGCGGGGGGTGGGGGTGGTAGGGTCAAAACTGCCCCCGGGGGCGGCAGGGGGTGGGGAGACAACACCGAGAGGCGACAAACCGTGCTCTGTCCCGGCGTGTGTGTGTGTGTCTGTGGGCGTCAAACGATTTCACGCCTCCGGGCTCTGTCCCCAGAGACCAGCTAACTGCCTACCTTCACGGGTATACACACAAACTGAGTCAACGTGTCTGTTATAACCAGAATGAGGAACAGGACAAGGATTTTGTAAACCCTTTTATATATATATATATATATATATATATATATATATATATATATATATACGTGTTTGTATAAATATGTGCACGTGGGTATATTTACAGATAAATTCACGAAGATTCTTCTGCTTTTAAGATTCGGTCAGCATTTGGTCAAGGGGTTCTATTAAAACTGCTTCCTATTCTTATAACTTTATTATCTCCTAATTTGATATACCTGTTTTGTGGTCTGCGAGGGGTTGGAATACTGTAGGTTCATGATGTTTCTGTCTCCAATAGCAAAAGACATCACGAACCTACTTTATTATCTCCTCTACAATTTAAGTGCGCGTTGTTGCTTTGAAATTGATATAACGTCTACCGGAACTTGTGTGTAATTACACGGAGCATTATCGACATCACTTTTTGACTCAAGTTGACATCAATAATATACACCTGTGCTGTTGGTTAACTCTTGGACCCACGGACCGAACTGAATCATCGTAACGGCATAAGTTGCGACCAGTGTCAGGAACTGAAACGAATTTCAAAAAGTTTGTAAACAAATGAAATGGCTCTGTGCTTACAGACTAAATTGGTTTTAAAACTGAGCATTCGCTTAGTAGTAATACCCCCTGTATTGTATTTTCATTCACGTTGAAAATTCCCAAACATGAGACTGGCTCGCTGAAGAATTCCAATTGCAAAAGGAAGAGGGAGACCTGGAAAAATATTTAGTACAGTTTTACTAACAGTTTCTATTTATTAATATGGGACGTTCATATAATTTTTTTATTGTAATCATCCTTAATGATGCCACATCGGGAACCAAAAAATAGAGTAGAGATATCAAATTCACGCTTTTTTGTTTAGTATGTAGCTCATTCAACGTCTGCTTGATGCAGTATCTCTTGCAAGTTTTACACTGATATAACGTAAGTGGAAGTGTCATTAATACGAAGGGATTAAATTTGACTACTTACTTGAAAATCATATTGGGAGTCATTTCTGCCACTATTTGGTCTTATCAATTCGTGAAGAACTCGCCTATTCTGTTGAAATAATGTCATTAGTCATATATAGCCAATTTGTTTAATTTTTATTTCGGTATTTAGCGTTAGTTCTTACTTCTGCTGATATGTTGTTGTTTAATGCTTCTTGTTTTATCGTATGTATTTTTTAATATTCGATGGACACATCCGTTAAATGAAAATCTAAAGCACCGAAAACAGAATTAAACGGATTCATCGTTTTACAGAGCGGAAAGGAATGTTATTTTAAATGAGTTTCCAGTTTTACCAACCCGTGGACAATTCATGGCTGGATATTAATGTTTGTGCCTATCTCTACAACGTCCCCCATTAATTGTTATGTTGGGAAGGGTGATGCTTTGTACTCACGCGCTTGGTTCAGTCGGTGTGGTGGGTGGGGGGGCAATCATTTCCCCTGCAAATGATAGCCTAATGATTCGATTTAAAGCTATCGTACCAACGCTGATACCGGCCTCCAATCGTTATAATAACTCGTTCAAAACACAGCCTTTTAGAGTATAACTCGAATATAAATGAAGTAAAATATTTCATGCTCTATTTCACAAATGGAGGGTTTGCAATAGAATCATCTCCTAAATTATCAATTTCCACCAATCTCCCCCCTCCAAACAGTTTTATCAAACTGCGTAAGATCAAGCAAGTTCCGGAAGATATTTAAATTGCTGTAATTTTCACTGTCTTCTGTCTCGTCTCGCTAGTTCCAAACCAATATTTAAATTAGTTTTCCCTTTGGCTTCTTTCTATTGTCCAACCGCTATAAACTAAGAATATTTCGTCTAAGAATATATAATCGGGAGGAAGTGGAAGTGTACAATCACGAAAACTAACTATCGGAGTAGAATAAAGGGACATTGCACATTGCATATGTTATCGCTGCAACGCGTTACAGACTAATAGTGCAGCGCAACATGCTTAGTTTTTTCACTAATATGCTGACGTAACGCTATTGATGATGGCTAAAACATAGACTGGAAATGGATATCAAATATTGCATACCTCGGCGGGCCAGCAAATATCTTTTGTTATTAGATGTTTAAGTTGTCAGAAAGATCTATGAGCACGTAACGCTCATTTGCCCGGCGGTAAATAAAAAAAAAATATTTACATCTTTTTTGAGTTTTGCGGCCATGTACGCGACGCCAAGTAGGTAGATAGTGGTCAGAGTGGAATTGAAGAGCACGGCGACCTTGTACCGGAGCGAGTCCTTCAGAAACAAAGCTATGTAGACTATAGTCAGAAGGTTGGCGACTGAGCTGACGAATAAGCACAGGAGATAGGGCCCAAACGCCAGGCTGAACGCCCGCGAGGCTTCGGTGACTTCCAAGTGGAACGTCCTCAGGAGTCCGGCCAGTGGACGAGGTCCTGTCCTCGCCCCGGGCCAAGCGTCCCCCACCCGAACGTACCAGTAGCTCAACTCCCGGTAGAAGATACCGAAGAGTAGGAATTTGAGTAACACCTGCGTGGAGCGTAGCGTCAGCGCGCTCACTCCCCAGGCGTAGATCCAGGCGTGCCTGTACGACTTCAACAGCGTCACCGCTAAAATCGTGGTACAGATGACGACCACAAAACCCAAAGCCATCCATCCTCTCATACTTCTGAAATCACAGCAGATTCGGATGTAAAATGGCACTATTGGACTAGCTAGTCTTGAACTCCATTGAAGTAGATTAATTCCGGACGCATAATAAAGAACACCTCGATTCGTGCACGGTTGACATATTGCACTGTATGATCCGTATATTGAAACTATAACATGTTCGTTATTAGGAGATATATGAACGAGATATTTTTTATTAGCCCATTATAGAATAGCTATCCTTATAATGATATTATATTCAAATCTATAATTGATTTCATTAGAATATTATCAACAATAATCTTTATTTTCTCATTGTACAACCGAATGAATGCGGTATTGAAACTGCTTAGTGGACATCTCTTAATTAGAGTATTCCAAAATGAATACAAATTACATGACAACCCTTATGTTTTTCTTTTTGCGTGGTCCTTAAGTAGATATAATAATCAGGATAAAACAGCATTCCGCATAATTTACGGTTTACTAAATAAGGTATCGACTGGCCTGGCGTGTGCTTCACCGAACAGAGGTCCTCCCCTCTTCTCCAGCGCCTCCACTTTTCTCAACAGCCTCAGGAATGTTCTGTTCCCGAGCAGATTGAAGATGAACTGGGACGCGTAAAAGCCGAAGAAGGCCCTCCTGTACCAGTCGAAGTTGTCGCCGGTGCCCTGGACGAGGTTACTGACGCTGTAGGCAGCGACGGCCAGCGCCCAGCCGAAGTCGAGGCTAAGCCAGGAGAAGGCCGGCCGGCCCGACCGGCGACTCCGCACGTTCGAGAGGGCCAGAACCCCTAGAGCGTTGCAGCAGAGCAGCACAGGTCGCAACCTCGAGTAGAATAAAGGGCGGTACTCGTAACCGCCATTCGGAAGATCCGCAATCGTGAATGGTCTAACTTTCCGCTTCGCCCTAGGGATGCCCTCCATAGCCCGTCCAACGCTTCGTTGGCCAAGACCGCACTGAATGAAATCGATAGCCCCGAGAACAGACCTGCCGCTAATAGGGGAATCGTCCTTGTTTCTAGTGGCTTTTAGCGTCCGGCCCGGTATCAATTACCGGGGTTCCATGTCCGTGTCGAGGAGAGTAAATACCTCTTATTGGTGTAGCCCGAAATATTAGACGGTTTCTAATGATGCTTCAGAATCGAAGACAAACATTAAGTAAATATATTGATTTAATGTAACCGTTCTGCGCGTAATTCATTTAAACAATAATCTAAAATAACCCTTTTATTATAATGTTTTTCTTTCAACCAGATTGACCAATACCTTTTGTATCATAACCGTTACATTTTAAAGGAATTTTCGAAACATGACAATGATTTTATTAAGGCTAATTTTGAATGAGGGTATAACTTCGCGATTCTAGTATTACAATTTCTGTTGTGTATGTCCAGGTGCGGTAACGGAGTACTGTTTCAATTTTATGTTGTGAATAAGTACACAGAACGGAGTTTAACCTGTATTATCAAGGTGGCTGAGAGGCGAGGTCGTAGAAAAATTTGTTTGAAGCTTCAGATACGATAACGATTGGCGCATTTTCTTCCTTTTTAAAAAAATACAATCCGGATTAATTACTGTCCATGCCTTTGTTCTGTATGTATTGTTGTGTATGTAAGGTGCAGTTAATGTGAGCAGATCCGTTCGACCCATACACCTGTGCACCTCTGGTGTCCCTTGCGACGTATATAAGGGATCGGATGGTTCACTAACTACAAGACGGAATTGGACAAGGAGACATGATGGGTTCCTTAGGTTTGCTTTAGGTCAGGAAATGTGAGGGAGAAAGAGAGGAACGAGGAGTGGAGGAGGTCGACGACGGTGTATGTGTCGTTGGGGGGCCCAGTATTAAAGGTCGGTGACAACGGGTTTCGCCCTAACAACTTGTTGTTCGGGCTTCAACCCCCTTCACACTCTCTCACTCTCTCTCCCCTCCTCCCCACTCCCCTCTGTACTCTCTTCTGTCCTGGTTTTGAACTGTAACAGCCCTCTTCCACCGCCCGCCCGCGTAAAGCCCGAGGGCCGCTGTAAAACACGCCTCCGCACATTGTCGCCTAAACGGAACTCGTTTGTCGCCCTCCTAATTATTTCACCTGACACTCTTGTCCCTTTCAGGTTGTTATTTTTCCCTCCAATTGTTTCTTTCTTTTGTGTCACGATTCGACTACAACACGCGCCCTATTTTTTGCACCAGTTTCACACCTTCGCAGTGTTGTCACTTCTGACAGTTTCGTATTTCTCTCACAATTCCCTCTGGTAAAGACCAATTCATGCGACCCACGCTACTAAAGGACTCAAGAGTCGGGTTTTGATTACCTTTTCGTTAACCAAATAATAATTCGTATTTATCATAATTCAATTACTCCCTATCCAATTAACACTTGTAGGAAGTGTTTTTCCTAGCGATCCCACTAGGCACTTTGTTTAAAATTCATTCAGTGGCTAGTGCATTTATGGTGATACCTGAGAGGAAGGTCTGGCGGGCGGCTAGTTGGACCGAGGCCAATAAAACAGGTAGGCCCTTGGGAACGGCCGTCCAGTCAATAAAGGAGGCGGCGGCCGCCTTCGACCGCTGGGCGCTCGGAGCGCACAATTCATCGGGGCCGGTCAGAGGAAAAACAGCCTCCTCCCTGCGAGGGGTAGCAGGCCCGACTTCCCCATTGTGCCGCTAAAAACGCATCCATCCTTTTGTGTTTCAAAAGACAACAACGCCGATTGTTCGATTAAAATAACACGCGGACGACCCGAAGGGGGTCGGACGGAAGAGGGAGGGTGGAGGGGGGCGTTTAAAATGCGGTGGCCGCTGGTTAAAAAAAATCGGAGTAAGCCCCCGATCTGACGCTGACGTGATTTGTGATGCTTGTCCGCAGTACAATACTCCTCCCCGGCCCCTACCACCGTCGTTCATATAATTAGCCGGCAATGAATAGTGTAGCCAGGCTTCGTCATCCCGGCGGCCCATCTGCGATGTTTTCACGGTGCACGCCTCTCGGTATCAATATTGCCTTATTATGATCCATTCTATCGTATCATTTCTTTCATAATGATCGTAAACACAGTCCCCGGCTTAGCATAATATGCTAATGATTTATCTTTTAAAGCTCCCCGGGGAGTGACGGCCGGTTTTCCCCTTAACCCAGTTTATCCCAATTACTATATTATACGGAGATAAAGAGAAACTATACTTTTGAAATTATGGTTCAGTGGTCAGGACAAAATTAGCGAAGAGGGATTGAAACATTTCCTTGGAACCAAAATCGTAAAAATTGATTGGATGGTAATAACTGCCCTGTACGAATTGGCTGAACTCGGATTCTGTCGAATTTTTCATTCGGAATTATGGTGGTGGGTTCGCCTCGCGGTGGATTTGGCAAATTACATTTATTTTATGATTAATATTATCCCTTATAAAACAAACAAATCTGCGTGTAGACTCTCGGGCAGAACCCATTTTTAAATTGATATATTAAACAAAAACAAAGACATCGAAATTTAGATCGAAAGAAAGAAATTCATTACAATCTTTGTTGGTCGTTTCATCTATGGGTCTCCCTTTGCAACCTCACCAAGATTATTTAATATATTGTATAAATACAGGCGATGTATCTTCAACGTATAATTTAACCGGCAATTCAAACTGACAACCTTTACGACGCGGAACTCAGTTTTCGCTCTACTTCGCGTGTCGAGTGCACACCACATCCCCCGCGCATATACGAACGTCTTTTTCATACGCAAATGGGGCGTAGCTGAAAAATAAAAAGAACGGTATTATACAGCAAACTGCACGAAGTTGACTGTATCGGCGTTGTGTGTATTCCAGTTTTGGACGGAGGGAGAAAAAAAAGGAGCTAAAATAAGGCCCGGGGTATCGAGTGAAATGTCTTTGCCTCTCGTGAGCGGCGGCCGCCGCTCTTGTATTCTGTTAGTCTAGTTTCAGATCTTTAACAATATCGTTTGTTGGGGCGGGGGTGCCCAATACACTGGCAGTGTGCGCGCCCGGCTGGCTGCTTGTAAAAGCTGTTTCCACTCTCTTTCTCTGTCCCTCTCCCTCTTTCTCGTTCTCCGCCCCCTCCACCCCTTCGCCCCTCACTCTCTCTCTCTCTCTCTCTCTCTCTCTGTTGTCGCGGATATCGCTTAGTCAACTGAAGCCATCAAAAACAGAACTCTTGCAACAATTGTTCCCGCTCTCCTCTATATATAGTATATACCACCCCACCCCACCCGCCGCCCGTCCGGGGTCTCTCCGCACAACCAAATTGTATTGCTTTCTGTCCCATTTCTTCTTCTTTTCCCTCCTCCTATTCCAATTCTTTTTTCATTCCGCTCACCACTTCCATTCACTTCTTTCTCCGACCTCCCTCTTCCACTTCGTGTATATTTGACTTTTGTCAACCGGCAAATTGATATATATATTATATATATATATATATATATATATATATATATATATATATATATATATATATATATAGGAGGAGAGCGCCGGACGTTTTGCAAAAAGCAATTCCTGGGCTCCCCCCTCTCCTCCCACCCACATCTCATAACAATAACGGTCTTTCGCAAAGGTCATTGTCGTCGTCTAATCTGTTTCCAAGGTACCTTTAATCTGGCCCCCCTATAATAACATGGGAGACTTCTATAAGGCACTGTACAAAATAAAATGGGACGCCAAAGGACTTTTCCTCAATAGGCCATACGATCAAGGAATATTGTAGATAACATTTCAGCGACAGGCCTGATTTTATTATTATGGCGTAGACAGATTATGGACATTGCAGTTGCCAACGCTTTACTCAAGGCACTTATTGCGGCACTTAGTTGAATTTGTAACAATCGCGTTTGCCTAACGTTTATCAGCTTGCCTTTTTAATTAAGTTCAGTTGCAAGAGCTCATCCGTTATTTCACTTTCATTGAGTAGCTCAATACAAAATATTATATATATATATATATATATATATATATATATATATATATATATATAATGACTATTTTATTGTTTTAGTGAGCATTAAAAATATGATATTGTCACACTATTTTTATTTTGTGGCCCCGCAAATTTACAAAACAATACCACGTTAAGAAACAAACATCTCAAAATTGTCTCTTATTTTGTTAACACAACTAATATTCGCCTGCTACATGTCTATATATCTTCCTTCATCGCTTAAAATTGAACTATTCGAATTAAGAAAAACGGAAGGTTAATTTTCATTCCCCACATTCTGAAAGGGATGTTTCATGCTCCCAATGGGAGGCGTAACCCGAGATGTACAAATGAGGCCGCTAAGTAGGAAGGCAAATATTAGGAAAAAAGCCAACAAAGTGTACTACTATGTTAGGGGGGAAGGCCGCCTCCTCCCCACCATGTACACAGTGTACACAAAGTATCGAGTATACAAAGTACGGGGGCGAACACGCGCCTCTAAATACAGCCCTTGCTATTACCCCCTCGCCCCTTTCCCACCAACCGGGTCACGTGCTTTGCAGTTCCATTATGCACTTGCGTCTACACGGCTATAGGTACTCCGCTCCCTTTCCGGACTCTCAGCAATTGTTTAATCAACTTTCAATATAGGACCGGTGATTGGTTCATGGTTTTTCACTTTTGAGCGTAAAAAAAATCCATTTAGCGCGCTCCAGGTGACCCGTTTGGATCGCAGCAGGCTTCTATAATGAACATGCGACACAAGAGGTAAATTGGCCAGCAAAATATCTCGAAAAAAGTCAACTAATTAATACGCTGCTCTGGTACGCATTTCAGCCTTAATTCCCAACCAACTTTTGTATTATATTAAATATTGTAAATATTAAATTAAAATTATCTTACATTATATTAGTGGTAATCATAGGATTTTATTTTCTATATATTTCTCAAGCCAACCATAGACACGGAGCTTTCTAATACTGGTAAAACATATTAATTCTTTAATAATTATTACTAAAGGAAATTTGTTTCTTATAATAATATAATAGTGTCACCTCTCCGTGTTCATACATACAGTTCTTATTTTTTGCCCAGAGGTCCAATGGTACTGCACATTAGACACACACTAGACGAAGGACGTTCAAGGGTCTTTCTAACCTCCTGAATGGTTCTTCCCACGAATGCCGGGAACACCCACCACTTTTAGGAATAGGGACAGGCTGCTTTTATCCAGGAAGGAGGGAAAAGGCGAAGGGGGAAACCTCGTAGTCTGAGCCCTTAAAAGAGGTATAGTTCCTTAGGACGAGCTCCGGAAAGCAGAAACTTTGTTCCTTCAAATAAAAAGTTTGATTCGCCAGGCGTTCCTAGAGAGAATCCCTTCCACATGCCAGTTATGGAAGTGTGGCAAAGAACAATCCTTGCAACACTATTAACACGCTTTCAGAAGTGTTGGATTTCATGTCCAATGTTTTTTTTCATATCTAAGTGGTAGTAGTATAGATTAAAGTGTACTATATTGCTACACCAGGTGACAGTACACAAATGAAGGTACTCAACGTATTCAGAATATCTGTATCGTTTGAACCTGGGCATTATTAAAACAGTGATCTACTTTGTTTCGCGAGTGGGGGTAGGGTTGGAGGAGAATGAAGGCTAACGACGCGATGTCGAGTCGGTATTAAAGTGTGACTGGATTGATGGCGGGGAACGTGATCGAAAAATGTGGGCATTCGCAGCTGTATTTGGCGTTTCGCAGGCAGCCAGCCTTCCGCAGGGGAAGCCATCTCAACCGAATCCCGGAGTCTTATCCGCCTCTCCCTCGCCCGCTCTTCCCACCAATATTGGCACAGTTAACAACCCGACCCTATTAGGTTACTACAACCTCAGTGCAAACACACCGAGTCACCCAGCCCCCCCCCCTTCACCCCTCACTGTAAACAACATCTGTAATCCTCCTGCGAATATTCACTTAGCCGAGCTACACCAGTTTTGCATCCTACTCATCTGCTGCCTCTTAACTGTTGGAGCCCAAGTAGGACCCACTTCCACCTGGATGAAAATCAACCCTTACTGTATACTTCGTAACAGTTGTTTACCTTCGGCCGCCGTACGAGTACAAGAAAATCAGCAGGACTGGTTTGAATGAAGAGGTTTCCCGCTCCTTTCATCGATGAATTATTATCTACATAACAGCACTCCATTTACTATAAATACATAATGCCACGACCGTATCGGGCATCGTAGGTTGCCAACTTTCCTATATAACACGGTGCCCTGGTCATTAAAGTAATATACCGATGTAAGAAAATTGGTGGAAGAAGTCTAGAAGGTTAATCGGTGTGTGAACAAATACTGGCCATGAATATGTGCTATTGTTAAACGTGCGTATTTATGACAAATAGTTTGTGATCTTACGGCAAATACAGTAACAATATAGCTCTCTGGGTTGCCGCGGATAAAATAATTTTTATTTCTCCGTACTACAAATAAAGGCGACGTTACTGTGATTATTAAGGGAACAACCGCCCAACGTTCCCGGGAATGTGACGAATGACTTTCATCTTTCATTTTACTTTTCCGATTACATCTGGGAAATAAGGGCATGTTTTCGAATGGAAATGCGAAGAAAAGGCCCCCCACGGGGAAATTACCTGAGAGGTCGTAACGGACGCAGAGTGTAAGCGACATGAGGTATAATGGTGCGAAATTGGTGGTGCAAGGAGAGTTACGCTAGTTAGAGATCCATTAGAGGCTTTGGCGGGGCCTCCGAAATTCGTCATGATTCCAGGGTGCTGTGATTTTGACAAATCGCTCCGCGCTCGCTCTCTATCTCTCTATCTCCGGCTCCATCTATCTAACTATAAACCTGCCTGTCTCTCCCTCTCTCTTTTTTCCAATATATCATAATTCAGTCCGGGGCTGCCAGCGGCACTCGCAAGCACGTAAACGGAGGCCTCCCGGGAGGGGGGCGCTCCCACCGGCCGGCTGTCGTCGGGCCCAACAGGGGCCCAAACAGCCCAAAACACAATTTGTCAAAAATCTATTGTGGCACGTTGCCTTTTGTGACTCCGAAATAAACACCTAGTTACCCGCCTAATGCAGTGAGGGTGCCGGCTCCGATGCCCCTTATGGGAATATTGGCGGTTCCCAAATATAACCCCCCGCCGCGAGATGGCCTTTTTTTCGGACGCCCGGGCGTTTCGCGCCCCGATATTAATACCATTTCCCATATAGATCCCTCCCGTTTCTAGTGCGGGGTTTTTTCTATAAAAGTCCCCGCATAAACGAAGTTTTTTTCTGGAAGGGAAAGGGAGTGTGGCATTTATATTTCTGCATATAAATTATTGAGAAGAATAAACATTCGGAATGGCCATTACGGTTTGTACGCCCGCTTTTGGACATAAAGGCGGCCGTAGGCGGCTAATAAGTGTAAACTGGCCGCAATGGTGGTTAGCGATGAATGCGGTGGGCTATTAGCAAACCTAACGCTGTTCGTGTTCCACCGAAACGAATTAAATGGCTTAATTCTGAACCGAAACTACTGTTGAATGAGGGGTGTCTAATGTAATGGTTCAATGTTGGTTTTCTTATAGATAATGAAATTGTATGTTTAAAACAGAGCAATAATATTAAGGTTATCGCAGGATTTAAAAAGAGCCTAAATTATCTTAAATAGTAAAAATTATACAGTAATAATCTAACTTCTAAGAAATTCGTACCCCTTACTTCAGTTAAGAATAACAATTTACAAAGTTCAAACGTACGAAAATTTAAGTTCAATTTAGAATTCATACGGACATTGTTATAAAGGTTAGAATAGTGTAAACAGCCAGGGCAATAATAACGTTTCTGCCAATGATGGTAATGAGTCAATCACTGGAACTTTGTTTGTTGCTGCGGGTGGGGGGGGGTCTTAACCCCCAACGCGGTCTTTACTTTCCTGGCTCCTCGGAGGAGGGTTTGGTAGGAGCGGGAGGGAAGGAGCCCATTTGTCAGTGGGACTATCAATCAAGTTTGTTACGCGCATTTGCCGCTAGTCTCCGGCAGCTGTTCTCCAGGACGTTGTGGGGGACTTGCACTTCATTTCGCAATATTGGGAAACAAATGCGGACACATCCAGGCTCTCTCTCTACCCTTGTATTCCGCCTCCCTTTTCCCTTATCGTCCCTTCGCTGGGGCCAATTTTCTCGGCCCTGATTTCGTCCCACCGCAGAGTCAGTGAATCACCGAGGCTCAAATACATATTGCGCACGATATTTGACTCGGGAAACTGTCGGCACCAATTGCTGTACGAAAGGCGTGTAATGAATTCAATGAGGAACAGCTCGCTATATTCGAAAGAAATTTATGAATTAGATTTGCTAGTTATACCATAGACCTATTACATTTTTAATTACCTACTTGCAGGTAATACAACTCTAAATAGGTGATGAAACTGGTGGCTTTTATAGGAAATTATAATTAATTCCCAAAATTAAAATAGATTTTTGTACAAATGAGTATGTCCGTATCTTTATTTTACGATGGGTTACGTGTACGGCACATTAGATGCGGCACACTACTTCGAAAGTCGCTCCTAAAAATTCAATTAGGTAAAAATGCAGTTGATAGCAACTGATTTTTCGTATCTCGTCATCGTATACCTCTAGGTCACCTCGGACATCTAGGAAGGACTATTCCTTAAGGCTTACCAGTTAATGCAAAATATCTACCTACTCTATTGCAGACCATTGCTTTTAACGTAGTGTTCTCACTTTACTCCGTTTGGAAAATATACCGCGGGTGCTCCCTTTGTAAATAAGACAAATAGGGAAAGCGAACGGTCCGTATGAGGGGTCGGCCTGATATTGGCAGGGCAGATTTAAAATACGGTCGTTCGCGGGTGCGCCGTTCCAAGCGCCGCCAACCCTACGTGACAAATATTGAAATAGCTCTTATCTAGGGGGTAATATTGGGCAGGGGGTCGTGGACATAACTCATTCCTTTAGTACCGGGTCCTGGCACCGCCTATAAAAGCCCATTTCTGCTAGAGAGGGATCCGCCCGAGCCGGGGCAGCATAAAAGACGTGAAATGTGAAGTCCTTCGTTTTGCGACAACCGAGCTTTGGCTCATGCGCTTGGCTCCTATTCCAGTTGGAGGTCTGTATTTTTTTAAATTCCGACCTGCTCGGGTAGCCAGGGATCGTTCGCGCCAGAAGATAGCAGGCTAGAGAAATCAGGGTGGCTGACAGAGTGAGGGCACTCACCCTTCGACGATCGGGCCCTGTATGCAAATCATCGGCCCCGGACAGAAGCGAGACGGCGGGCCCCAATTGCCCCGTATAATGGGCGCTCGGGGGACGTCCCGTATAGAAGGGTTCTCTTTTTTTCTATCGTCGAAAACGATGGAAAACACGAATCGTGCCGCCGCCTTTTTAAAGGAATCGGGGGTTGTATTGGGGGCGGTTCGGACTGAAATTCAATAAGAACCGCGTGGGGTCGCTACGCCCCCAACCCCTCTTCCAGCCACAGCGCACCGAATCCCGAACGGTTGAACACAATAAAGACCGCAGAGTTTTTGGGTTGAAAAAAACAGAGAGGAAAGAGGGAAAAATAGATAGAGGGAGAGATAGAGATAAAACGGTGTAAGGGGGGGGGAGGCAGACCTTTCAATTATTAAGGTAATGCCTTAACGGCCATTTTGCAGCAGTCCCTCCACAGTCACGGCGGCGAAAATAAATATCCCGTTTACCCGGCGAATAAAAGTGATTTTTTTCCCTTTTCCCAAGCTTTTCCCTTTAGCCCTGTTTAATATTGAATTGTCGAGGTTTATTCCGCCCACCCGTGGGACTGGCCGACAATGCCGCACCACTCGCTAGACACGGATTTTTTCTCTTGGCACAATACGGGTATTGTTTTTTATTTCTCCTTTTAACATACAAAAATATAGGCGTGCGAGCATTATCAAAATATCGCGATTCTACATTGGGACTGAAATTCGCTTGTTTAATTATTTCCATAACAATGCACATATAACTGGGAGAGGAGAAAATTCACTAATCAACAGCATAGTAAAAAAAATATTTATTTACCGTTGTAATGGCACTATGAGGTATAACCACTTCAGGAATGTATGCTCTGTATTTTAGTTCCGTACGGTAACGTACAAATCAACCAAACTTTCGGAGGCTACTGAACTTAAGTGATGAATGACTACGGTTTCTGTCACAAGTGGTGTGGCATATACCAGATTGTTTAGCTATCTTATAAATTGTCTTATGAAGAATTTCCATTGAAAATAAATTCTTATTTAACTAATAATTTGAAACGGAGATAATACACTAATTAAAATTAAATAGTTACTTGGTTTGCAGAGACATACTATAGGTTACCGATACGGAGTCTCCCAGAATACTTATCGAAGGGCTGACGGCGGGATTTGTTTTACCGGGATAGGACCACGCCCTCACGTTCGGTCCCCACCCCCTCCCTTCAACTCAACCCCTTCAGAACCGATCCTGAAAAAAAAATGAGAATTTTTTTCCGCGAACCGGACGCCACCGCCCACCGCCCCGACTGTACAAAGCCGCCGACGCACACGGGCACACCCGCAGGCACCCTCATACCGTGCCCGGCTCGAATTAATAGCTCCCCTGTGTTCCTCTGCCAGATTAGACCACGCGAGCCTTGTGCTGGGGGGTTGCTCCTGGCACCGGCCCCTAAAGCCCCGCTCTATAGGTGAACCGACCTAAATATGAAAAGCTGAATCGTTTTATTCCTTAAATCCCTCTTATATCCTTAAATAAATGAAAGTGGTCATTTATTAAATACCGACAATATTTTATTATCATTTAATGTTTTATTTTTAATAAACAAGATATATGGTATTTTATGAAAATATACTTCAATTTACTTTATTCCACCTACTGGTTACATACTTTAAATGACCTGTTCTGTGGTCCGCTAGGGGTTGGAATACCATTCCCTCAGTGAAGTACTCTACTATAAAAGTGAGTATTAAAATTAAATGAATAGAAAGCAACTATCTCTCAGAATCCTCAATCTCAAAATTTAGAATATAAATAATTTAGGACCGATGGGGCTCTTTTTAAAAATTTTATATATCATACCCGTACATCATGTTTTGCAATTGAATAGCCCCTGGGAATGGGAGTTTAAATTTTATTTAAACATGGTAATATATTCATTGCATTTATATTTTCGGGCGGGAGAAAGAGCGGTTTTGAATACCGTCCCATAGTGGCACTACTTTGCCAACAACGCTGTTGTGTACGGGCTTTGTTTTCGGAGCGTGAAAAATTCGGATCGATCCGACGAATCATCGATTCATAGCCCGCCGAAAAGTTTGAATTTTGAAAAGGCGGCGTTCCATTCCACCGGCCGCATTTATTTGCATCCGAATTGGCCGCGGCAAATCCCCAAGATTTATATTTCCAAAATTGGCGGTTCGGTCCGCGCACTGCCAAACCGACAGGCTCGGGAGCGGACGTAACCGGTGATTTGGGTCCGAAAATTGTCAGTGCAACATCACTCAGGGAAAGTGTGATTGAAATATTTCCCCATTGTGACAAGACCGCTGATAAGGGGAGATTTTCCACTTAACCTAACCTTTTAAATACAGTAATTCTAGGTTCGCTTATCGGTTTAATTATAAATAAAGTTTCAGAACAGTCTCTACAATTTAGTTAGTTCTTCCTAGAGAGGATTTGTTTAGGTAATGAGCTACGGAAAATTTATCAGTAAATTAATATATGAGTCCATTCATTAGCAACCTCTTTCGTGACCGACAGAATCATTGTCAAGACTTGCAACTTGTTGTCTTTGAACTGAAATCTCGTACATTGAAATAAAAAAACTTGATACTGGTACCCCAGAAACATATGTTATGCGAGCCGGTATTCGGGCGCGAGGGTCCGGCGCGCCCCTACCCCCAACCCCTTCTTTGTCGAGTAGTGTCGGGGAGTTTAAAATGAAAATTTAATGGTGTATAAAAGGGGAACCCCGGAGTGTCAAAGCAGTCGTTTGTTGTCCACCTTTGCGCTGAGCCTGAAAGGGTTGTATCGGGGGGGTCCAAATTGACAAATAGTGGCCTGTCTTCCTTCCTGTTCAGTCGGACTAATGAGGGTTCTAGCGCGGCCCTTATCTTTTCGACGTTATATAATTTGTTTTCGACCGGCCGTCAACTGCTCCAGTTTCCTGCCCCTGCAGTTAGGCAACTGTCGCAACATTTGATAATATTAATAACGATAAGAATGGAAACGATTGTTGGACCCTGGGACCCTCCTCCCTCCAATACTTGTCTCGCTGTGGGACTGCGCTTTAAAAAATGACTCGACTGTCTCTCGTACAGTGTAAGAGCAGCCCTCTCCAAAATCACTAACGCCGTTAGACCTATTAGTTTCCCATAACACTCCCAGCCGGTATATGCGGAGAAACCCATAACAGTTTGATACTAAGGCACGGACAGTACTATCCGAGAATGATTACGCCCATACCATAATTTTACGCATAAATAAACCTGAATATCTGAATATTTTATTCACTTACATAGCATTCTAACATTTTAAATAAACTGACATTGAAATAATTTAAACCTGTTGAAATGAAATGTCAATTATTGTTTCATCACTTAATCATGATCATATTAGTATCTATTCGTTTATTGTAATTAGTTTCTCAGTAAATGATTTCGACTTCGGGGAAAGCGTTTCCGCCCCATGAAAAATGACGGCTCGGCTTTAATAAATAACATATAAATATTATATCGGGATATTGAGGGGAGCCAAGGTGGAAATTGAATAAAATTTCAATAACTTGGTCGTTGAGGGGTGAAGGATATCAATCAAGAGGCGGGCAGCCCAGGTTTGACAGCCGGTGTCACCATCGGCTTGATTTCTCCCTTAACCGATATTTGAAGTAGAATCTAAAAATGATGGCTTTTCTATATTATCCGATAATCGTATTTAAAGCGCTCATTAAAATAAATTATCCTTTTCGCAGCGTCTCATTTCTAGAAAACTGATAGGGGTCGGTTGATCGAGTCATTGGACTCCCACCTCTTTCCAGACAGAAATTGATAGCTGATAAATGAAAATGGTGTGTCCCGTTTAATATTTCAAATATCATTCATAAATCCCCTTTAGTGAATTGTTCCACTTGAAATCACTAAAAGATAACATGTCAGTTAAAAACATCAGTGCCTAAGAACATTAGACTTAATTTTTTTCAATGATCACATGACAATGATTGGAACAAACGCTTTACAATAGTCAACATCGGATTTATCGAAATTACATCCGCTGGTATTGTGATGAACTTTAGGGTCATTTTAAACAAAACTTTATCTGGTAAGAAGTTATCGTCGTTCTTGAAGAAGTGGAGCTCGTCTGAAAATAAAATATATAGAGAGCGATGGAGAGCGTTAAATTTACAAGAACGACTGTGGCATCTAACTCCTCACTGACTACTTTACGTGACCTCAGGAAATATTAAAATTAAATACGTTTTAAATACAACGGTCTTTATTAGATTTTAAGCAGCTTGCACAGATAAATAAATGGCCTTGTATTGCGACCATTCACAGCTATTCGATCCCGACACAGGAAGAGCTGCGAAAAAATAGCCCGTAGAAGAATGGTAGGGGTGAGTGGGAGGGCGGAAGGGAGGGTATTGGTAGAGAGCCCCCTCCCCTCAACTCGTGGGTTCGGTTCAATCCCAACACAAACCAAAAGCCAAAAGGCGTAAAATTGGCGCTTAGTTAAAAAGCGAAGGGGGGAGAGAGAAAGATAGAGGGAAGAGGAAGAGTGAGAGAGGGGAAGGGAGGATGAGAGAGAGAGAGACCACGGGCAGATGGTGCCCCAGTTAGTTTCAACCTATCTCCCTCCCTCCCACTGTCTGTCCGCATCACCCTCTCGTTCCCCACCCCTCCTTCTCATTCTCCCTTATTCTCTTCCCCCTTTCACTCTCACTATGTCTCTCTCTCTCTCTCTCTCTCTCATGCTCACTCGCTCTCTCTACCTTTATCTCACTCCTATATTCTTGGCGTCAACTCAAGTGTTAAAAGTGAGGCCGAACAAAAGGGGCCTTTTCTGCATACAAGAGTGGTCGGATATGCATAAACGCATTACCGTGCCTCAATCTGTCCTTCGAAGTTCAAATGATTTATTGCGTCGTAAATAAAAAATATAAAAAAGACAGAAAACAATTCTGAAATCGTATATTCAAAAGAGGCGGTGCCCATTAGAGCGTAATAGTCCCACAGTATGTATAAATAAATATTATAAAGGAGCGATAATTCCATTGTAACGATTTCGTTCCGATGACTCTCTCGTTGGGTCATCTAACCGTACGGAATATTTAATATTAAAGTGGTGAATAGGATGATATTTAACCCGGCAGTGAGCTCTGTTCACTCCCGGTTTTGACCCTTTAACCTGCTTATACGTAGACAAATTTGAATTCACGTAGCTATATTCAAACAATTCCCCAAACCATTATTTTTTACTGTGACTTTGACGTATAGAAATATTACTCCTCCATTCAAACTCATTTTACTTAAAAAATACGAGCAAGCCTATTTTAATTTATTGCTTATTTATGTCATTAGTTTATAGAATTTTAGACCCTGCCACATCAATCTATGTAATTAAGATACCTATTAGGTAGAGGAATGTACGTTGAGGCTGGCTTTGACTGGGTCCTGGTCGCCGTCCCCAGAGACTTTTCAGTTCGTTCCTCAATTAAATACTAATGAATGAAAAGCGATTGTGACGGGAATGGGGGGGGGGGAGGAGGGCACTGCATTTTAGTCCCATCGACAATTACAGCGCACTAATGTTATTTCAGTTTAATTGCGTTACTGATCCGGACAGACTCTCCCAAACTCCGCCGTTTTACTTCGGCCCTGCCGGGAGTTCGGAAACGTCCGAATCCGGTTAGTCGTAATTTACTTACGGGAGCAGTTTGCCGATTTTGTAGTGCAGCAATTGCGCCCCAGCGCACGCGGGAAGAGGCCGATTAATTAGAGTAATCCATTTTGTCAGTTAAAATATTTACGTGCGGGGAGAGCTTCCGCCAAATTAAGGCCTAATTGCCAAAAGAAAAGCCAAAATGAAAAACTGTCATCAGTATTTTCAAATATTCAGGGTTGTATGTAAGTTTCATGTCTTGGCAGACTGTATTGTTTATTGAATCGTAAGTAGTATTTATTCGATTTATACACGTATTATACAGTTTTACTTTTTGAAAAGTGTTCATTTCTATCATTTTATGCCAATATTGTTGTTTATTTAAATCCTTCAACCCTTAACTAATTTTTTGAGAGTTACATCGTATCGACTTTTTTTACTCTCATTTCAATATTACTGAAAACAATGTTTTCGTTTAAAACTGATGGAAAATCCAGCTCCCCCCTTGTTGCCGCAGTCTCGAGAGTGAGTTGTCATAGAAGGAAGAAGGCACGTAGCTTATACGTTTTCCTCTAGTTGAAATTGTAGAGCAACTCGGTCGACGATATGAGCATATCTGCTGTATGTCAGGAGTAACAGACTGCAGTGAAACGGGATTACCGTAAGGTTTATATTCGAGCGGTTGGTCGGTGATGGGTGGGGGCGAGGGGCTGTTTTTGTTTGTTCGGCGGGCCGTGAAACAAACCGGCGGTTAACGCGAGGCGATACTTTTTGATGGTGGGCCGGGGGCGCCCCGAGGCGAGGGCCTGCCTGCTTGTCACGAAGTGTAAAGTGCCCGCTTTCCGCATCACTTTAACCCGCCGCTCTTCCGCATCGAAAAACACCAGTTTGACATTCGCCCCAAGGCGTATCAATGTTATCACTGTTATATGTATATCTGTATACTGTATATTAGGGAAAGCTATTCCGATGTATTCCTCTCAAAAATACTGTTTTTGATGTCGAATAAAAAATGCTATACGGGTAGGAATTATTCTTATCTTACCAGTTTCGAACATAAGGTTCGAGGTTTTGGAATATTCTCCATTTTACAATCTTTGATGCTCTAAATATATCTCTGAAGCCATAGTGAATTGAAACCCTTATTATTATATAACTAATATTAATATTATTGCAACAATTATTTAACCATTCATGCTTGCCACGATTTTCGGCAGGTAACCTACTTCAGGCAACCCATGTTAGTTTCATGTATAAGGCGAGACGTCGACACAGAGCCCGACCCATATGAATAATGTGAAGGATCATATGATACAATATTTATTGCTGGGGGCAGCCCTTTTAAGGAAATATGACCGAGGGTTTCTACCTGCAAAAAGTGTCTACCCTCTTGATATAATTCGCGCGCTCACCCGATGGGCTGTTATTATCATTGCCTGTTGCCACATGACGTAGTTAACATTGTATATCTGATAGTGTGGATATAATTACATTTTCGTCGAAAATACTCCTGACTTATGAAACACGACTCATGTTTTTCTTATATATTAATAGAAAACATTTGAGGAAGCAATATTGATTAACAATGTTATTTAGAGACGACGGATTCCCACCGCCTATAGTCTGATGCCTGAACTATTCACCTTTGATATTGCTAAATAATACAGTTCCATTACATTTTAAAATATAGGAGTGCCAACATTCAGCTATATTTTTTTAAGGTAGTTTATACTTTTATTTCATTTCATTTATTTTATTCCGCTGGCATTTCGAACCGCGCGAATGATGTCACCGGGTATTAAGTTATTTTAAGACTTTTTTCGGTTATTTGCATATAGCAGACTGCGGAGCTCTAAATGGTTGAGACCAAAAACGATTTTTTACGTAAAGAATACAACGTATGTTAAAGCGAAGGAAGACAGAAACAGTAACGGGGAGAGAAAGAGAGAGAGAGAGGAAAAAGGAAACCGGAATATAAAAATAAGCCAGGAAAATTATACAACGCGATTTGCATCTGGAGCGTCGGTCCAGTAGTGATTTGTGGAGTACCAGGGAGGAGGGGAATTGTGTCATTTTTAAAAGCGGGTTCCAGGTCCCGCCGGGTGGGGGAGCCTGGCCGGAACATGAATTAAAACGGTATAAATTAATTTGGCCGATATAAACGGCGAAGGGAGGGCGGGGTGCATGTGTAACATTAATTTCAGGCTTGGGGGGTGGGAGTTAGCGGGGAGGGGGAAGGCGGGTGGGACAAAGACAGAGTTATACGGTGGCCCCGACGAGAGGGAGGGAGAGAGAGAGAGAGATGGCACTACTTAGGGGTGGAGGGGGGGCGGCAGCGGAACCTGGCGGTGACAATGCCGCCCCCACCGGAAGGGGTGAGGCTGGAGAGAATGCAAATCGACCTCCCTACCCCCAATGCTCATATCGGGGCATGGCTCATCTTTATTGTCCCCGTCCCCCACCCCCGCCCTTCACCAGTGGTAATAACTGTGATACCCATTTAATGCCACCTCAATCTGCCTAGCGCAGATTTCATTATTTACCCCCCTTCACTTAATCTATCTGAACCTCAAAACAAAGTTAAGAGCGTACAGGTATCGAATTTATGAATTACAAATATGTTTGTGTGCGTGTCCTCCACTTGATGGTTTCCTTTTATGTTAGTTTTGGTTTCTCGTCATCGTCAGTACTGTTCAGACGGTACATTAGTGACTCATATACGCATGCCGGCTAATATCCTGCCCACACTGTCGCTGTACCGTTTCTAACGCTGTAACTGAAACGACAACAAAGGGAAATATGCGTAGGTGCCCCAGTAATTTACTTTCATACGTTAATTCTAAGACGATCGTCTTGGATTGTAACCGGCTAAAAACAGCATGCACATTTACTCACTATATTACTGACGGTGCAGACAGAATTTCTATGAAGAGAATCCGTAACCAGTTCAACATCCAACAAATCAGAGAATGGAAACTGAAGATGATTATACTTAAATATATGAAATTTTGTTTTTACTGTTATTTAGATGGCGCAATGTAGTTTTATACCTAGTTATGCGCGTACCAATAATTCCTGCCTCTGTTTCGAATGTTCCCCATTCATTTTATATTATGAGTTTCAGTATTCCTAAATTCTGGGCCCCTCAATGCTTTTGATTTTTGACCTTTTGCTTAGGTTTACTGTTTTATAAAGAATAGCCTCAATGACCGTCCCACCATTCTCCAATACCTCCTTATTCGCTCTTCATTCTTTTTCCACGGCAGTAATTCCTCCCATTTCTTACTCCCCCGCAGCTGTTCCCCGCAGAGTCCCCAATCCTTCTCATGTCCTAGCGTCATCGTATTTATTATTATAACCCCCCCCCCTCCTCACCCGGAACCTGGTCCTGGGGCCCCGGGTTTAGGTTCCGTTGCACTCCCTCTCTAATATAAATGGCGTGGAGACGTCGCGGGCAACGGCTTGGTAATCCCCGCGATTGTCGACAATAAAACGCACGACCTTTGTACCGACATAACACATCATATACCCGGCCCCCCACACGCCCTTCGGGGACCCTTCAATTTTCGATTTTTATGCCCCTCTATAAATATAAACTCCTAGGCCTGAACATAACATGGTCCTCGTCTTGAATAAATGTCGATGATAATAGTAAAAACCGCTGAAATGGTGTCCGATGCATTCACATGTAACTGAACACACACAATGAAAAAAGTTTACATTTGACAAGCTGATTATTCTTTGACGTGATTGCTAAACACTTATTATATACGTTAATTATTTTTATTTTTTACAGGTGATTTGCGTAAACTGGTTACTTTCACTGACAGAGAATCATCAAACCGGTAAGTCCAACCTTTTGTTATAGTCTTAAAGTATAAGAGACTCTTATAATGTAATATCTTTCAAATATTTAATATCTCTTGTTAGAATACCTTGTGAAGTATTCAATAGATCAATACTGGTAACAACAACCAACGAGCACCAAATTATCAACTCGAAAAGGCAATTTTATAAATTCTGAATCAAATTAACGGCAATAAGAATCATATTGCATTAATTGTATGCATCGTCTAATATCCAGCATTATAGGAAAAAAAACCATAAGTTCGTATATATGAAATTAACGATGAATTGTATGTAATATTTCTCAATCTAAATTAAACCGGTTGACTGGCATCAGCTATACGTTATACGCGATCCCTCGTGTAATATACAGCCTAATAAACATCTCATCTTGGAGGCGAGGCGTTGAATCGTTTTAATTTTAATTAGATTTTCACTGTTTAACACCCTTTGAAGTCTAAACATTCCGGGAGTGAGCTGTCTTGCCATAATACGGATTCAGCCCTTACCCTAGCGTTACCCGCCCCCCGACCCCCTACCCCTAGTAATATAATCGCATAATTTACACACGGCTTCATATAGGACAGGGAGTTTAGGTAAAATTATTATTCTTGAAATGCGCACTTGTTTTGTCCTTTGATCGATCATACATGGACGCAAATTGTATTTAGACACGTGTAAAACCTAGACTTGGGTGTTCCATCCGTTGCAAAAAGATGCATCCTTTAAGATCCCATCCTCTCAGATTTAATCCTAGGATTCAAAATTAGTTTTTAATCATTAATTTTGTATCTCCTCATACCATATTAATTCACCACAAAAAACGACTCATACTGATTCATAAAATAATACCTCTCAATTAATAATCATCAAAATGCATATATTCAGACAAATAGATAGTATGCTCTTTATCTCTAATATGTTTCCATCATTAATTGGCCCTGAACTATCCAATGCATAATCATGGTCTCCATTTGATCATTTCTAATCGTTTTTTAATTAACAATCGCTCCAGTCGAGCCCAATAATAATTATGCAAATGATAAAGCGATATAATAGGCCATTGTGCACGGGTCGGTCGCATCTGGTTGCGTGATGCGAGGGCATAGGCTAAAACCCAACGTCAACAGTGGCTTTCATTTAGAACAATAACCGGACCTGTTTTCTTGGCCCGAGCTGCATACGCCGATGCGTATGACGATCATCATATCACCCCCTCGGTCGTACGATCAGAGTAAATACGGCCGCGAACGAGATGATATTTATAATGGGGGGAATTAAGCCGGGCCGCGGGAGCGGGCCGTCCCGGGGCCCGGGCATTTGTTCGGCCCTTCGTTTGTGTTGTGACGCTCTGTTAGTCACAATAGAACCAGTTTAAAGTCTACCGCGCCTCCCATTAGGAATACATTAGAATAAATTAAACTCCGAAACTGGATTTAGCGTTCGATTTGTCAATATGGGTTTTTATTTGTTCGACTTGGACCGCTCCCGATTAGCTTAATCCGGTGTTCGCTTCCGACCCACAAATTGCTTTTACTTTGTTATTATTCCGAACCCCTTTTTTAATTTAGTTATTTCGGGTGTTATTCTATTAGTTTGACCACCCAGATGATGGGCCAAATAAAACAAAAAAACTTCTTTTGAATGTTCTAGACCTCTTCTATATAAATGGAATACATAGATATTATATACATAAATATGTAATATATATTCCATGAAAGGAGTTTGAACATTTAAGCTACACCATCGGTTTTAACATCCATTCACGAATAAAAAAACCCAAATGAAGACATATACTCGAAATGCTATTCAGGCTATTCAGAAATTATGCAATAGAGGCATTTATTAGGAAATTCATTAATACCAGATTTTTTAAAAAATAATTATTTTCATAACGAACAAAAATGGCCCCTTTTTTGGCATTAAGAACTGATTATACTATTACTTATATATTGCTATTATAGGCGTATAATTGTTTTTCTTTGTAATCTGTACGAATTATTTTCGCTCGTGTACACGGAAGGAGTACACGATGATTTGATTTGTTTGGTTCTCGCCTCATTAATCCTGATTTGTAAGCGACTCAAGACCACACATCCAATGAAGATGGATTTTCAGTGAAGCTGCCACATCTGGGCAAGACATTTCTCCTGAGGGAAGGTAGCCCCAGTAGCACTGCTGTTGTGTGGAGTATAACATTGCCGGATCAAAAGCCCCGATAGAAAACCCTTTTCTATGAATGGGTACACTATTATAAAATCTGATAACTCCCCCTTTAATCAGTTCAAATTTGCAATTGAAGTAAAATTCAGTCTGGAGAATCGTAGTCCATTCCTATCTGTCATGGCCATTTCTACCGCGTCGGTATTTGCATTTAATTGTGTCTTCATATTTACAATTATTATGTACCTTAAAGCTATATAGATTAGGAAGGTTAAAAATATATAACCATGTATGGAAAGGGGCGCGGTAATTTTTATTCCGTCATATTACCCCCTATTATTACCAGTAATTATACTTTTAAATATAGTAATAGATCTAAAATCGTCGTGATGCGATTGAAGCATTCGAGCGAGTACGGTGGCCGAAGGGTGACAATTGGCCAGAGGCTACTGGGGAGGGAGCCCACCCACCGCCCCTCGACCGATCGTTGTCAAAACAATTCTACGATCGGATTAATTTAGGATTTAATGAAGCTTACTCTCTCTCTGAAAGAGACCGCCTCTTGTTCGACGCCACCCTCACCATTCAGCCGTTATAAAAAGGAGAAATATATATTAAAGGAAGGTTTTTGCCGGGAGGGGAAAAAATAATAAGATCGGTAATGGAGAAAGTGAAGGGAGGCCGAGGAGGGAGGAGGCGATTTCGAGCAATCTGTTATAAACCGATCAGGAGGGTTATGATGGGCTAGAATAAAGACTTGGAGGGTTGGTGGGGTGGCCGGGCAAGCTGACGCCCCACAGTTTAATATCTGACTCCAATTAGGCCCCCCTCTGCCGCCCCCACGGCCCCTTATCCAAATTGACATCGCTCCTCTCCCCCCTTCTCATTCTCGGCATAAACCCCGGCTCCTTGATTCGTGTACCACTAATGGTTAGTCGGCGCCCGAGATTCCGCCGCCGCGTTGACGTTTCTCCCATTCGGACATTCGACAACAAATGGAATTCTTAGTCTTGTGACGTCTTCAAAATATACGAGACAAGAGGGATGAAGATGATTGAAAGATGATTAGATGATTGATGATGCGAAGAAGATGATTATTACATATTTAACGAATAAAGGTTTTTGTAAATTTGATTAGCAAAGTGTCTCGTTCCAAGCCAAAAGTAGGTCAAAATTTCTAAGGTAAATATATCCAACAAACTAACTGTATATTCAGATCAAATCCTTCTTTTCTTAATATCATATTTTTTATAGGGTTCTCGTATGGCACCTACCCAATTCTGCTGGTATTGTTTATGTATGCACAATTGTTTTAGAGCAGTGTATCTATTTTTTACACTCATACATTTTTCGCAGTACAGTATACAGATTTTAGTTCTATAAATATACACTACCGTACGCTAACAAGACGGGAGAGTCAAATTTAGGGGGATGGTTGTAACAGTAGACGCCGTGTGGTCTCTCCTCTTAATTACATGGTTCATATTAATTACAGCCCCGGTTAATTAATTAGTACTGACACTAATAATTATTGATGCAATAAGTCACCACTACTGACATTTGCAAATCGCTTCTAATTCTCTCTGTGGATACATGTTTGAGTTCAATGCTTCGTGTCAGACCAAGGGTTTATTTTCATTTCAGCTATATTAAATGTTTTCTACATTTTCTTTTGTACTACGATTCTTTAGTAAGTCATTAGTGCCGAAATACAGTGAATTCGAGCTATTTGGGAAACAGAGGGGACAGAGGGGGAAAAAATTGCCATTAAAATAGGTTTTGATTAATCAAACGTTTCAAATGACAGATGTTGACAACACATGGGAAACAGGTTGTTACCTTCTGATATTCAAAGCGGGACTTTTCTTTCGCCCATTAATCACCCTGCGCATAATGTTCTGAATTATATCTGATGCCTATTGCCGTTATTGTTATTCTGCGTACAATAATAGGATTTGTAATTAATCACGGACTGTTCCAATTTATAAACACTGTTACGGGAAGTCTAAATTCGTAGCCGTAGCGAAATCCGATCGCTTTTATTGATTGCACGGTTTGAGGCTACTCATTTCGGATTACCGACTGTTAATTACGTTTCGTCGTTCTCGTGTGTTTGAACTGACTACTATTAAAGCGTGGTTTGTGGGGTGGCGGGAGGGAGGAGGGTTAGTTATTAAACAGCGGTCATCAATTCCGGAAATTCGATCATGCTAATGCCGCTATGTTTGTTTATTACGTTTTTCTCCCAGGATCAAAATATTTCAAAAGCTTTACTTTCACGTTTTCCAACCTCTACAATATACTCTTATTAGCAATCGGAAGTCTAATTGTTCGATGAAAGGGATATTTCAAAATCCAGAATCGCATTACGATATCCTACACGGTTTACGTACCCATCTCTTTTCCTTTATACAATTATTATGAGAAAAAAATTATTTCTTTATCGTATACCATAACGTTACGTTGCATGGCGCATTCTTAACGTAAGGAAACCATTATTATTGGTATTATGTAATAATTAAAGTTACAGTGTTAATATTATTAACCGCGTTACATGAAACATATTACATGGGAATATCGAACATTTTTGTAGACCCTTTGAAAATACTAATTTTCAGAAGAAATTATTTTAACACTCTATGTATACATTTTGATTGTAATGAGGAAATAAAATAAATTTAGAAATTTAATTTAACATTTTGCAATTTCCTTCTAATTTCGTTTCAATGTTCATTTATTTCATCGGTATTTTCTGTACTCTTTCTTAAAAATATGGACTTTGTCGGCCGGATACCATATCTCATACCGCGTTCGGTATTGGACTTGTGCGCACCCTGTCGGTATATTTCATTACCAATGCGAACAGGGCTGTACGGTGGCGCAGCCTGTACCATAACCGCGAAACTGGATCTGATTCATGCAACGGTTTTAACTGCCGACCGGTCGCCTATTCCCAGAATTGTACGCATCATCTCGAAAATCCTCCTCGACTGGGAACTCCCTCGTCACTGAGTTTCGATTACGTCATGGCCTGGCCCCGGGAAACCGCGGGGGGGGACAACCTTACGGGGATTCCCGTATTTAGAACCGCGTACGAATTTAACTGGAGACCAAAATAATCGAAGTTGTAGCACTGCTAGTAAAACGTGTTCATTCCCACGTACGAGCCCGGAATTGGATACGTTGACACCGATTTCGGTTGCATCAGAAAACTAACGACCGATGACTAACATAGCATGGGAAATTGCTTTGTAATCGTTTTTCCGAAAATGCATTGTTACGCCACTAGTCTATTTCCCTACCTGAAGTTTCATTGCTAATAGAATTAAGCAATTGAGCGCAATAGGATAACTTT
This sequence comes from Lethocerus indicus, assembly GCA_019843655.1. Classification (NCBI taxonomy): domain Eukaryota; kingdom Metazoa; phylum Arthropoda; class Insecta; order Hemiptera; family Belostomatidae; genus Lethocerus; species Lethocerus indicus. The sequence goes on from JACDQD010000008.1 coordinate 18,190,967, forward strand.
CGTGTACCTTGTGGCACCAAGATAGGAATTTTGTACTGAAAAATTGATAAAAACGTGCTCTCGAACGTGCCTTGACTTCTACTGTAAAGTTTGCGTGCGTTTAAGGGGGTGTGGCCCCAATATTTTGCATACTGTAACTTGGCATGGGACATAATTTCTGAGTCGATTTGCATTACAAATTCATTCCGGACTGAGTTAAAAGCGTACTAATTTTCGCCTTTAATGTAAGAGACTGCTTCAGTTATCAAATAAATATATGTATTATTAATTTCCAACGTTGGTATTATCATTTTTTGAATTTATCGAAATTAATCTGTATTCACCGGTTTTAGGTTCACAATCATCACGGTTGTTTCTAACTTGGGTCATTAAGGGATTTACATTTAAAAATCTTTACTTGTACTGATTGCTAAAGGGCATCTGAATTCTCGCGTTAATATGCATTAAATGAAATACTTCGAGGGCTCAAAAACTGCCAAATTAATCGGTTTTAGAGGCACTCATTTACTAAAAAAAGCTCTTGTATTTTCTTGTCTAACTATAGACTTTTGGGAGTTAAAACGTTCGCCGTGTTTCATCATGCTTGGCCTTTTATCAAATTTTACGATTAAATATAACCATATATTGTTGATAAACATACGGTAATTGGGACGACATTTGTTATGGCGCTAGCCGATTCTGTGAAATTCTATGATTTATTTTCGACCGAATCATACCTTAATGCATAAAAATAAAGCAGTCATCGCGCACATCCTTGAGTTATGTTGTGAATTATAAAATCGTCGTGTTTCTGCCTAGAACCTGAGATTCTTCCTGTATTACGGTATCTTCCCATTCTTCGTATGGAGGAAATTCCGGGTTGTCAGACCCGCGCGGGAAAACTGTGACGTCCCCTTTTCCTTATCGTGCAACACTCGCCTGCTATTACGTCTGTCTCGGGTCCGATGAAAGTGGGTCGGAAAAAGTGTCGTACAGGATAATTCCAGTTGGATAACGGCTATTCCTAGACAAATAGGACAATTGTCTGGTTAAATTTCTTTTAAAAATAAAAAGTAACAATCGAATATTCCTCACTGTAATTTTGCCCAATTGTATACAATAAATTTATTTTTGATGTTCGTCCTTTCCGATCAAATGTGTCAAACGGTTTGAGGAAGAGGTTGAAGGGTAGAGGAGTCTACCCTAGTCGCAGAACGATAGTCGTTAACGAAGCATTCCTTTTCCATGATATCAACACAAAGTATTTCTGAGGAATCCATATTTGGTATTCTAGTTCCAGAAGCTTCTGGTTTTCTTATTGCTTGTCATTAAGAGTTAAAATAAAATAATTACAGTGTACATTAGAGCTGCGTTAAGAAAACAGCTTCAGCATCCCAAAGGAAGCCCATTCACTAGTTAGGACACCAAAGGAAGCCCTGATCACTAGTTCATTAATAATAATAATAATTTATTCTATTAATTGTAGCAAATACATAGATCTGTCATGTAAGATATAATACTATTTCTTAGCCTTTTTGGGGCATAAAAGCTAGTGTCGCGATGGTAATGTCTGTAACATTCGAGACAAACAAATGTTCAATTAATCTTGTTTACTGAAATAGTTCTATAGGAAAATAGTGTTTGACGCTTGTTTGTCGACGCAGTAATGAAATTCTTAAGTGCTTCCCATTGAGAGGCCATTTTCGGCGCTGAAATCGATTGACCCGTCTATTTCTACATGACAAACTCAAGTGGCTGACTTTCCCAACTTTCGTCATATCCTCTACCACTTAAATAAATATTTCTAAAGTAAAATTTAATTAAATTCCGGTCTTATTCCGCTGGATTCATATTCACATCTACAGGCAATTCCATTGTAAATTAATTACGTACAGAAGTCTTAATAATCTAAAATTTTAAAATTTCCGTTTTTTAAATTCTTCTTTTAGTTTTGAACTAATCCAAAAATATTTTTGACTTTCAAGGAGTAGGTTCTTTAGAGATTGTTAGGAATTAGCCAGTAATAGTTCAGTTAGATGAAATCATTACTTCATATGGCCGGAAACTGACATGTAAGAATTGAAGGAAGACAAAACATATTTCTGTACCCCTATAATAATTTTTCAAACATAATACCCAAATAATCAGCATACGATCAAAAGGACGTATTAAACTATTGAATTCGTGTACGCCCTGTACATCACGCTGATAGGTGATATAAACTAGGTAATTTATTGTTTATTATTTGTTTACCTGTTAATTTATTTTTTCGCGATGAAGTAGGTAATATTACTGTATATTATACGTATGATTCTTCTCTGACGTCTATATTTTACAGTTGGGTTTATTACTGGGCAACTGGAAAGCTTCTCTACGTTTCGGTTCGGGATACGAGTTTGTCTTAAAACTAGAGTACGTTCCGAACATAAATATTGCGTATGAAGGCCAAACCTGTGTAAAACGATGCATACATCCCTTACCGGGTAAAAAAAAAAAAAAAAAAAAAAAAGAGTAGAGACCGATAGGACGCGTGAATCATTGTACAAATGTGGGTGTAGAAGCGTTAATTGTGGAGGGGGGGGGGTTTACGGGTAATTCACGATGACACGGAAATGACCTAGGCCAGATATACGGTATTTTTGTTGCGGCCTAATAACCGGATCCTAGAAATAGGGGCCGGAATCTGGCGTCCCCTGGCGGACCTAACGCGAACCCCCGGCCCTGTTTATAACGCGGGGGCTACACCTTTCTAGAACTGCTTCCAAATCGCCTAATTTTAGACCCTTAGTATGAAACATTCTCAAAAATGTTTACCGACGTGTGTTTACGTCGAATCCCGTGCGATCCTTCCCCATTTGGCGCCTAAGAGGGTTTCTGGACCTCCCGCGACGTCTCTCACTTACCGTATACTTATGACCGAGACTAGAAAATTTTCTACATGGGAGTATGCACAAGAATATCTCACAAACAACTGATTTAGTAATACATTATCGGCTTTGGTATTTATAGTACCTTTGTTGCTACTCAGTTGTAAGTATTATGTTCGCATTGTCACTAGTGTTCAAAAATAACCGTACTTTTTACGAAGACAGCGACAATCGAAGTCATGTGTTTATATATTGCTTTCGGACTCACTGGTTGTAGGATTTCTCAACATCCGCTAGCATGAAATACGATTCAGAAGTATTGTTAACCCACTTGGGGACAATGGCCTCGCGATCTCCAATCGTGACGAAACAAAATTAGAGCGATAATATTGTTCTTTTTGTGTAATAGCTAGTGACAGAACGTAAAGGGATAGAGAAATTGTGAGTAGTGATGATCTATCTACTGTTGAATGTTGAATATATCTCTTAGTATAACGACGTATAGCGTAAATTGAGCCTCCTTAGATTCCTAGACGCTTCCGATACTTCTGTGCGTTTTCCTCCTCAGATAAGAGTTGTCCTCGTGCACTAGGAAGAAGGCGACACTAAAATTGTTCCGTTAAATATTGAAAAACAATTGTTCTTGAGTGAGGGTACAAAGAAACATTTTGAATCGCTTAACTGTTTTCGTCGCAAGTTTGTTAGGGTTTCTAAGAGGGGTTACTGCGTATAAACAATTCACGCTGTATAAGCAAATTCTCCGAGTACTTCTTGGCCGAGTGTCGTCATCTAGTTAATTTATTGTGCTTTAGAATGACTCATACTTCCTGTATCATGTGACGACCGATTCGCTTCGTCTTAGCGTAATTTATAAATACCCGTATTCTAAGTGTACGTACACGAACATACTTCTAATAGGAATAACGCCCAAATAAACTAATAATAAGTCAACAAGTTCGGCGCTAGTTTCACGTTCCGGTGTATTTCCTCTAAATTTTTATATATTAAACTTATTTCTACTAGAATTCAGGGCACTAATCCAATTTTGGTCTTCAGCAATTACCATGTAAAAATTTCAACTACTGTTTTGCCGCCCTGGTAGATAGTTGGTTCATACTGAACTATCTGAATTAGCTGAAGGACGCTTGAACGTAGAAATGTCAGGCGGAATATAATTATTCCTATCAGTGTAGGGGCCTATTGTCTTTCTGCATAATCTCCCCACGGAAACTTTGTAGGATCAAGGAGAACGCTAACAATAAATTATCCAAGCAAAAAATAAAACTGTTGACCGTTATCCGATAATTGTTTCAAAATGTATTTCAAACTGACAAATTGAAAATCAAGTGCATGCCTTCTATTAGTAATTTCAGTTTGTTTAATTCCTAATTCAACTAGGGACACTGCTTTAACAGTCCTACCACGAATTAGTCTTCATTCTTAGGAAAAATTACCCTTAGTTTCAGCTTTATCAATATGCACACGACGACATTGTTACTGACCCGGTTCACAGTTCCCCCATGCTTCGAACACATTAGAATTATATTTTCTAGCCCGTCGGGATATATTAATTAGGCCGCCTAATTAGTAGGGAAGTGCAGACACTTCGCCGGCTAGAAAGTCTCAAATAAAATAGAGAAAGTCGGTTGGAAAATTAATTGAAAATGGCTGGAAGAATTGCGGTTCAGACTCTCCCGCTCGGCGATAACACCCAACAATGAAACAACATTCCCCCCCTCATCATTGTCGGCCTCGGGCTCCGACAATGGAAGTGAGGATTGTCTTCGATTGGTTGACTGAGGCGAATGTTTTCGTCCCATTCTAGTCGGCCCAGTTAGTCAGCGCGGCCGTGAAGATTTCAAGGCGTTGAGATTTTTAAAAACGTTACCCGAACCTCCCAACAGAGCGGGACAGCGTTTGTCCTCTCATCGGTGAACGGAAAAAGAGAAATAACTAAGAAAACAAGTCACCACTCTCTGATTTGGACCTTTTTCGGCTTCTCGCCATAGTCAGTAGCGTTCCGTCTAACGCGTTCCGACGCAGCCTTTAGTCATTAATCAAACCTGCAACAATGGGTTTACTGGACAACGCGATTAAATCTCAAACTTGGCAATTAATAAAGACAATAAATTTACATTATATAGTAAGCTTGAGTACTTACTATATGTGCAGAGTGTTTACCGTTTATAAATCACTAACTTGGTTACGCGAATCGTCATTATTCCTATAGAACCTAATACTGTACGTTGAATTTGTTTTCTTTTTGCAAATAATAAAAGAGTTTAAATCGACGACTCGGTCACGATTTAACAGCCGTCTGTCCGCTGTGAGATCATTGTTGTGCAGAATGCAAAAATACTTGGTGCTTAGCGCCCTTGACTCTGACTTCATCTTTGTAGATAAGTCAACCTCTTATTGAGAGACGCGGTTGTTTTTTCTTATTTTTATCTCGGGTTCAGCATTTTATCTTATCTCGGGTTGCGAACGTTCCCAGCGGTAGTTGGTTGACCTACAGTACAGTATTTGTCGATAATTATAATGCTTCAAACGAAGTGATTTATTTTAAATGCAATCTTTAAAATGACCTCTCGTACCTAGTATAGGAGGGAGTAGTATTTCTGTGAGGTTTAACATAAAAACTAACAAGACAAGACTTCATTCTGCAAATTTTCTAGATTTCTATCAACACATGAGATTTAGTTATTCGGTACAGCGCATATTTAGCGAGTTCACTCGCACTTGTGACAAACAGGCAAACAAACAAAAAAAACCCGTTGGATTGGAGCCAGAATCAAGTCCAATTAAACTGCAAGTTCCCTTTTTAACCGGTTAGATATTGTTGACATTCTTTCCGCATCAGACGTCTTTTATATAATATTTTAAATAGGCCACCCTTGTGCACGACAAAATGATCAAAAATTTGGAATTGATTTCAAAACAGAAGCTTAGGTTTTTAACAATTACTTGTGCGCCATTGTGTAAGCTAAAATGTTATGCGGTATAAAATACCAGTTTCTGTTACAATATCGGTTTCAAAAAATTGTAGACCAGATTTAGGCCAATGGATAAATACTTCCACATTTGATCAATTATATTTTATAATTTAATTTGTTAAAATATATTATAACGAAATATATATATTCATTAAAAATTGTATACAAACATAAGGAATAATTGTCGGATTAGTGGACTATTAATCCAGTATTTAATAACGAGATACTGAATTAATTTAATTATTTAATTCGCGTTAAACTTATACAAGTAATTAAGATTGGATTTAAGGTATTCCTTTCCGATCTTTTTGAACAGTCAATTGTTTATTTACGACGGAGAAGAACGTTCTATTTAATGAAAATGTAAGAATGTTTCGTATTCCATATTTTTTTCGTCAATTAATTCCTATTGTTATGTAGCTTTTGAGCGCGGCCGAAATATTTCCCTATTCCTTTCCGGCTATTTAAATTTGGTAATGTTTGTACCCTTCGGACTTAGCAAGGACTTGATTCGTAGATAGATGCCTCGTTAGCGCGGTAATTTCGCGGTCGCTTTCAGCTGCGCACCATATTCTTCGCAGCCGATCAACACTGGTAGGCGAATCAAAACCACTCTTGAAATTGGAGCCGGACCAAATTGGCATAAAGATTCTTAATTTCTATAAATAGAGACCTGTTGTCCACCTCACGGGCGATTTCGAAGCTATCGGTATTAAATATGGTTTGTGCTCCTCTTAACTTGGGAGAGTTCACATCCACATACTTATTGCTTGTGTGGCAATGGAATCCAAAGAAATCGGAATTTACATTAATATATTTATAGATAGATACATATAAGTACCTACAAACGTCAAGTGGAATCCTACAATGCTAATCGCTGTCATTATTCATTTTATACATGTTAGATAAGTACAAAACATTTACTCTTCAAAAGTCTATTATCAAAAAGTTCAATGGTATAGATTACATTATCGTGACGTCGCAGTGTTTTTAGCGTCTGTAGAATTAATAGTGGTTTTCCCCGGGGTAATGCGTGAGAAAGTTAAGAAGAATGACCCAAATTCAGATTAAGTGCATTCCGCTCTTTACGGCAAATGAACTAAACTCTCATAAACAATAGAAGCTTTGAATTTTCATGAAATATCCAAATGATGGATTCCATTAGTATGTCTGTATATAAATATCATTTTAAAACATTTTGTTATTTTAAGATACTTCTTTACTGGTCCATGACGGTTTCGCATGGAAGAACTTCTGTGCAACTAGATGATTTGATCGTATGGTAGGCCTCAAATGATACAATTAATTAGTTTAACGCACCTGTTTTGTGGTCTGAGAGGGGTTGGAATACCGTAGATTTTCTGTGTTTCTGTCTCCTCTCGCTTGTTTGGTCTTTTGCTAGACCGGTTTCGTCTGCTCGCCATCTTCCAGTAGCGGTGTTAGTCACTATTGGCACTTTGGATGTACTGTACAGTACAAGTGACAGTGACAGTGAGGATGCCCGAAAAACATCCAAAGTGCCAATAGTGACTAACACTGCTGCTGAAGATGGCGAGCAGCCGAAACCGGTCTAGCAGAAGACCAAACCGGCGAGAGGAGACAGAAAATCTACGGTATACAATTAATTAATTCAATCAATAATTGATACCTATTCAGGAGTTTGTGTTACGTTAGTTTCTTAACGTGAAAAAATGTGGTTGGACAGCCATCGACTCGAAACACAATTCTAAACTAGGTTTATGGGACGTTGATTCGTTATTAACTGATAAGAGGTTAACAATTGTGGTAGGTAAACACCAGGAGCGAACAGACCGATAATCGGAATGCTGCACTCGGGCCCGCGTTGCGCGCAGACACTATATACGGCGGCAGGAGTGTTCAGATGTTGGCCTCCTTCGAATCTTCAAAACGACACTATTCGGCGAATCGAAATCGGTCTATAAATATATACTGGGTCCGCCAGTAATCGGCAATAGAGCCAAGAACAAAGCGCAGCTCTCGCCCCATCGGAGATAATTATTAACTCCCCAGTTATCCCCCAACCGATTGCGGTTGATTGGCCGATATCGTATTGATGAGGATACAAACGGTCATAGCTGACGGTGAGACTAAACTTATGGCGATACCAGATATGACAATGGACAATGTAGGATAGTGTACGATATGACACTGGAGAGTATGAAAATGATAGGATGATATCTATTATAGTTGATTATTTTGCACGTAACTTAAAAATTACGATTAAGTATCAAGAAAAGATTTTCTAAAATTTTACCAACATTTATAGGCATGGATAGTTAATAGGAAATGTGTGGGACTTTATATTTTAGACAATCGGGTTTTTTATTTTTTATATAATTATTAAGCTACTTAAGAAAAAAATATTGTTTAGGGGTAAAAAGAGTTACACAAATTGTCCACAAAGTTGTCCTGACACGATATTAAAATAAACTTCAACTACTGATTTTACTGCCACTTACATTTTTTACACTTTTTTTAAAGTGTATGATGCTTCCCTAATACTTCTGTCTTAACTTGACATATCCGACAGCATATTTTGGAGCATATATATTATATGAATACAATTACGTAAATATATTATTAACAGTATAAATTATATCCGCTAACACTTTTTCTTTGACATTAACGGAGAATATAGACACGGTATTAAACATAAACACGTCCTAGATGAACGGATTTCAAATCTTATTTCGGTGTAAAATTTTCCAACTGTTCTCCAGCCAAAGTTTACCTTCAAAGGGAACGGGGTACTTCCACTACTGTGTAGGAGGCGAAAATTTAAGTTTTCTCCCGGTCCGAACATCGGTCGAACCGATTTATGGGTTTTGGCTGGGTGCGCCTTTTCGCCCGATTTTCTCTCTCCTTACACACACACACACACACACACACACACACACACACACACACACACACACACACACACACACACACACACACACACACACACACACACACACACATATATATATATATATATACATTTCAGGAACCGAAGATGCTATATAAATCAGGACGCCCTGACCTTATCGCTGGTCCTTCATCCAATCCCGGACCCGTATCCTGATGGTATTTTCTACCCAAATGCCACTGACCGGCTTTGAAACTGTACCCCATCCGATAAGTATTGGATAATACTCCATTCTACATCAAATATTGGCCTTACTTTCGTATTGAATTTTTTCGATAAGATAATAATTGAAGACTATTGATAATGATATTCAACTTTATTTCCGCCGAGTGAATTTATTTCAGCTCGTTCATGACCGCCTGGTGACTGGTTCATTAACCTTTCGTTCTGAATTGAATTTTTCCTCCTCATTGTTGGCTCAGTCCCGCCGTCAGCTTCTTCCCGCGAATCTTTGCCAGATTCCTTCTCGGTTTGCATTCTGATTGATAAATAACTGGATATTGGAACTGAGTTACAACAACGTCATGATTAACATTTCTTCGATAAGATAATCTTGGAGAGCCATTCATGTTATTCCACGTGTACACCTTTTAATGGATATACAAATTACCTCGTTCAGCGACGCCTTCTATCGCCGGTTCTTGCAACATTTCTTTTAAATTTCTGTTTCAAATTCTGGACATTTCGATTAACGCATCCCGAGCATTTCGAAAGATTTATTTAACCATATATTCTTTTGTTATAACGATATGATTTTATATGCTACGACCGGATGTTTGGCATAAAAGTAACCGATTAGAAATCTAATTCTTTAATATTTCGTTTCATCTATAATCCGTACCTTATTTGTTCGCAACATATGACATCAATAATTTTTAAAACTATGACAATTCTGTACATATATATATATATATATATATATATATATATATATATATATCTGAGTGTGGTTTTACAAAAATAGAGTTTACATTTTACCCGTGGGACATATTGCTAAATGATGTACCCTTCCGTTCTTTCCTGAATTAGGGGAGGAGGCAAGAAAACACCAATTAAATATTGAGAATAGGTATTCATAAATATCATTTATTTATGAAATAGCTCGTAAAAATTTACGTTTTTTATAATGTTATAAATATAAATTAGTTACATAAAAGGAGTGAAAGCGAGGTGTCAACTAGGCTCAGAACAGAATGAGTTATCTCAAATATTTTAATGACTCCCACGATCCACCCACAACTTACACACACACAATGCAGCTCAATTAAGAAAATTGATATACAAGCGTACATACCAACCCATGGCGTTGCGCAATATGAAGGAGAAAGGAGAAAAGAATCCGTTGCGACAAGAAGACTCCAGAAGATACGAGCTTCTTGTCTCAGATTAAGAAACTGGTTTACCCCAATATAAACGTCGCCCCATATAGGGCATAAATCTCTTCTATTCTTGAGGGGCCGTAAGTGAGGGCACTTTGTAAAACTTATCTTGTTTAAATTTATTTTAATTCGTGATTTCTTTTAATGATGAATAAGCGTTTTGAAGAATTAAATCATAGCAGATAATTCAATTACATCGACCGATCAATATATCATTAAACGGTACATCCGATATCCACTTTGCAAAATGGAAATGGGACCTGAAAAATATATTTTCTGAAAGCATCTGCCCCGTCTGGTCTTATTTTAGTAAAACAGTTCTGGGTTTTATGGTTTCTGGATATACCCGAATATTACCTGCCCGTTTCGTGAAATTCTATAATCATGACATTGTTTCTTTTCGAAAATAATAATAACTGCGGAAAGTTGTAATGTCGAAAGTACTTTTTAAACCACGCAGGGATATTGATTCTGTGCGGAGATGTTCCGCTGCATCAGAACCCGCATGAAAAATGTACAACCGTCTAATAAACACAAGGCCGCCGCCTTAGCGGTGTCGCTCTCGACTGTGAACCCTACGTCAGAAACCAGGTTGCGTAAGGCCCACAGAAAACGATAACTCTTATCTCTTTGAAGGGATACAGAGAGTCCTCGAACTCTGATTTCCTCCTCTGAGATGCCGAAATGTTGTTTTCTGATTGTCGTCCTCAAACGCGTAAAAGTGAAAAGAGGTCGACGGCCAACGAAGGTGAACAGTAAATGAAAATTCGATATGTGCAAAATATTTGTTTGTAAATTCCAAACGATCAACTCTTACCGTGATGCCAGCAAATTCCCACTTATTCCTCATTTCATAAATTGCAACTTATATTTTTATATGTTACACACTCTGTTGCAACAATGAACCCACCGTTTTTTGTTAATACACAAAGTGAATCTCGAGTAGATAGACTCTGCAGGACACTTTGGCTTTATTGTTAAATTTAGCAAAAAAATTTGATTGCGAACTAAATGTCCGAAAATAATCATTGACAACAATCAGAAGCATAATTGAAATTTCTGTGTATCTTCATTCAAAAAGATATGTGCAATTTTGTTTAAGTGTTGACTCCAAAATTCATATCTAAAACAAAAGTAACAGTTGTATTGAATTGCGGTAATGTTAAACAGATTTTTTTTATGTAGAATTGAAATCTAGGATTTCAGATTTTCCAACCAAAAGTATTTTAATGGCATAAAGATATGTTTGACCACCAAAATTACTTGATAGTGCACACTGGTCTTTCACAGATTAGAGCCAGTCGAGGAAACATTTGCTGCACAATTTTACCCCGAGTCGTGTACTGCTTAATGAGCATGTGTTTCCAGAATCTGCATGTCTTTAAGTATTGCATGTTGCATGTGAAATGCCAGGTCCACATTGCGCCCACACTCGGGGATGAATCACTACGCCTGCGTTTGTAAAAGGCAAAAGTCAACCAATTTTCTCTGCAGAGCGTTCATCTCCAGCAGTTTACATCACCGTCATCATCAGCCCCGTCCGAGTTTCACTTTCACCGTATTGTGTCTCCTCCCTCCTCCATTAGTCTTATCTCTGCCTACAACCAAATCAATTCCGAGAAGGGGGCCTTTCTCCAGTCCCCCAGAGCTGCCTGTTCTCTTCTTTTTATTTTTTCTTCCTCCTCTCCGAAGTAGTATTTCATGAAAAGGCGGCTATTTCTTTAAAAGTCGTGGGTCCCGAGGCGCTGCGTGTTGGGGAGGATTCGGGCACTCAAGGCCTCCGCGGGAAGGAAAGTGGACGGTATTAACCCTCCGTTTGTATAAGTTGGAATTTATTTTCCAGGCAACGCCCTTTCTGTCCATACTGTTTATGATCAAAGCGTTGCGAGCAGGAGCAGGAAAATTGCGGCTTTGGTTTTTCCCGAAGTGAGTCACTGTGTCCATATAGAATGAACCGAACCGTAAAGGTCGTGATTAGTAAGAAACTCCAATTGCACTATTTACAACTTTGCGTTATCTTGAATAAAACAGTTCACCGAATTTTATTTGTGAATTACATCAGCAGTATACTTCACGGTTGTACTGAATGTTCACCAAATTGCTGCAAAAGAACATATAGGTTAATTAATGTACTCTTTCCTTTCAAGGAAACAAATAAATCATTAATGTGGTATATATTTGGTTCTTTAAATTAACTTTAAAGACTGGTAAATCATTACTTAAAATGTGCATTTTAACTCTGTCATTACTGTATCATAAATCTTTTCAATCGATTTAGTACATTCATCTATTTCTTGTTCAAGAAAACCTGACATCACCCAACAATCCTGCTTCAACAGTTCCGGGATGGTCAACATAGAGCTGTCGGCAGTAAATTTATGTAATTGAGAAACATTTTCACCTCTTACCAGAGTTCGGTTTCAGAGTCACGCCTCCTCGTGCGATCCCGATCTAGAGCGCATTGGCTGCGAAGTGAAAAAAAGCCATCGGCCTTGTCAGTTTAATATTTTCTTATCCCTGACCGCAATTCCGCAAAAGCCGTCGGTTGGACCTGAAAGTAGAAAAAAAACATCTCACAGTTTAATTGTGGCATCGACCGAAGCGACTGTGAAGCCGAGTGAGTTGTGAAAATCGAGTGACGGTTTCAAAGTGGCCTGACGTTGCCTGCACACTCTTTGGAATGATGGAGAGGGCTAAATTCAGTTCTTTATATGATCTATGATCATATGATTAATTAAACACCATTCATTACTGTTAATGATTTTTGCACTAAAAAAATGTCTATAATTTTAAGATATTGATAATAATAATATTCTTATAAGGCTACGGGATTTGATCAATGGTATGTTCTCTACTGTTTTGGGTGGCGTTAATATTGTTGGGTCTTTTGGAATCTTCTAACTACAATTTTTTAATTGTAGCAAACTGGAGAATTCTGAAGCTTTCTCGTGCGTTCAGATAAAGTTATAATTGCATTAAAAACTGGATTGGGTTGGGAATGAACCAAGAAGGAGGAAGCCGTGAGACTGAAATAGTCATAGCAGCGGAAGATTAGCTTTCCTAGGACCTTTTTAAGTGGGCCAATTTACTCAGAAATTGCTCTTCCCATCCTTTTACAAATAGCAATTTGTTGCAGTTTGAATCCTTTTCCCACGGGAATGTTTAATTACAAGAGCCGGTCGAACACTTTTCCCGTTATTTTTATATTTAATAAATTCTGAAGCTTAAACATAGCTGAACTGCTTATCTGCCTCCTCCAGCTTATTTTATCCTAAATATGCCGAAAATGTTAATAATTTGAAACCCTTTTATGGTGGTAGATGAATAGATTTCGTGGCTTCTCTTATGCAATATCAGTTTGATAATAATGAGTATTCATTAGGTGGGTTGATTTTTCTTGAGTGTAACATTTGTCCCTCCAATAACATGATCTGTGCGATTGAATAATTGCAGGTTTTGGAATGGATAGCTTAATTATGTGGAGGAAGAGTTTTAATAACAGAGGCGGCTAGCTATCAGAATTTCTAGTGTCAGGGTCGGGTTGGGAACAACATTTCGTTGATCGTGAAAGTTGTCGGTCCCAGTCGCTTCCTGAAGGAGCCACTGTTTCTTGTCGGGTTTTCGAAATCGTATACCAACCAAAAACTGGAATCTGTACGTGCTAACATATTTTTTTTCGTTTTCTTGAAAGTTTCTCTATAAACTGGTTAAGGTTCATCACGATTTTCGTGAAATAAGATTAGCAGTGCATAACGGTAACGTTTTTATCCAGATTTTGCAGTTGAAAACTGAAGAATTTATGTTATTTCCAAGTCATTTGAACAAAAAAAAGTTTACTTTCACAGACTTGAGATAGTGACTCCAGTATTAGTCTTGAATACAAGACGCGTTTCCTTTCCTTAAACATAGGTAAATATTATTTATGTATATTTCATTTAGTCTTCACATGTTCACATTTTAATCTCAGAACATTACGTATTGTGACGCAAAGAGTTATGAAATATTAATTATGGGGAACTATATTTCTTTCATGTTTGTCGCTTTAATGAATTTACTTTTGTATGCTTTTTTATTTACTATTATATTTCCTTCATTGTTTCAATTACAATCTGAAAAAATTGTAACAAAGGATGAAATTGAGGAAAATGTTTGTGTTCCAACTGGTAGTTTAGGGCGTCACAAATGACACCGCCCATTTACTGATGCCATTTTTTATCAATGGTACGTCTGAAAAATTGTCGAGTTTAATATCTGTGATCACTATTGTTAAAAATTGGACGTCAGACTGGGGCATTGTGCGCGCTTTTTACTTATTTCTACTTACTGCCTGATGTAACACATATTGTCAAAGAGAAATTGTTGTATACTTGTTAATCTCGAAACGTCGTGGGTTGGGGACCAATTATGCTGTTCAACTATTTAAGCGAAGTTAAAAAAATACAACATACATGCTATGAACCATTTTTATGATTTTTTTTGTTCATCATATTCTGTTTGTCGCGTTGTTTTCGCACATTGCCGCTCGTTAATTCCGATACTTATGCGTTCCAAAACCACATATCTAAAGAAAGATTTAAAACGCGGCCGCCACATTCTGTGGCCTCTTTTTTTTATGGTGCTAGCCCCTTATACTGTTAATACCGTAGTATTTCTGAAGGATGATGTGTAGTGTGATATATGGATGTGTAATTGTTCTGTAGGTTGTGTGCAGTGAATGTAAGTGAATACACCAGTACCTCTCTCTTCGTGGTATCTTTCCTAGGATGATTTGGAATGATACTCATTGTCATGGCAGTCAGCTATATTCTCCGAAACTGTATTGACACGAATCACAATTTTCCATTAACGATACTGAAAACAAACGTTAGTTTTAACTAGTTTATTCAATCCTGATATACCTCATTTGGCCCTTCCCCACTAGAACAGGTGTTTGCAATTGTGACAGATATTCCAGTGTGTGTGGGACAAGGCCCCAAAGCTCGTAAATTAGTGCTAACCTTAAAATTTCAATTTAAAAGAAATAAGACGGGCGGACATTTAGATTCTTCTCTCGTCGGCTAAACTCAGCGCTAACCGTGACCTAGTGTTGGTAAGAATTGTTCTTTTGCGACCTGCCAATCCAACATAAAAAAGGAAATTTGGCGCCCGCTTCTCGCCTACCAAATGTCACCACCGTACCATTTGAGATTCATTTTGATTCTATTGCATTGGTATGGAGTGAGTTGTCTTTTCTGAAATGGAGAAAACGCTCCAATGATGTGCGCTAAATACCTCCAATAGTGGATGTAATACATGACATTACACTACTCAAACGTGGCGAACTCTTGCTTTCTAAAACTTTCGATTCAAGGGCTGGTCCAGGAAACAGAATCTGTAAATCGAAAATTAATCCACACTGTTTATTTAGGAATCAATGAGGAATAAGTTTAATATTACAGGCAACAACTGACTTGTATCAAAATACTTCTGCATGCGCAAACCCACGTGAATACACAAAGAGTACTTTTCTTGTGATCTTTTCTAATTTTCTCTAGAGGAATTTACTTTCACTTTTAAAATAAAAAAGCATTTATAAGTCAGGACATATCGAGTTCGAAAATCTTGGCAATTTTCCATACAATAGGGAACTCATTTTAAATATTGTCTGCCTTATAGAAAAATTCGACCTTTAGTTTCTGATAATTATCGTGGGTTTGAACTTCATAGCAGATTATCACTTTTGTTACATTAATATATCTGTTATCATCATTAGCTGATCGTTTGATCCTATTGATCAAGTTTCTTTAGGTACTTTTCATAATTTCACCTCTTCTGGGTATATTATTGAATACTCTAACAACGCTTATTGCCTTTATTCAGTATGATAATAATATCGCTTGTGTCAGTATTATTATCACGAATATGAAAGAATTTATTGTTAATTGTATTATGAAACGGAGCATCTTTATAAGAAAAAATGTGGATCCGGTTGAATGGAGCCGAATGGAGCAAAAAATTGGAACAGTAAGTAGAGCTGCCTCTCACTGTCCAACTTATAGGTTATTGCTTTAGCGTCAATACCGCGCTGTGTACTATCACCCGTGAGTCATACTATTCGCCGCCTCCATCTTAGCTTTCTCCAATCACGCCTTCGTCTCGTCTTTATTGCCGGGTCCTTCGTCACTCTCACTCTCGTCTCTGAGTACAGCTCTTCTTCTTCCCAGTCCTGTCTGCGCCTATTGTGTTCAGAGTTTCCTGGTAAGGTGGGCGGCACCTCGGGACGCCGGAGGTGAAAACCTGTTGAACTCAATAGAAACGATTAGTAGCGTAATGACCTGCGTCTGTTGACGTGATAACTGTCTGCGATCTTTGAACTCAGGACTATAGTTACTTAATCGATAAATGAATTACGCAATACGACTAGTAAGCAGAACGTTACTACAGATGATATCGTCATTCAGGGCTAATTCACAGACTCCTTTTATATCATGCAGAATAACGCCCGCGCTTCAGCCGGTATCTTTCCAGAAAGTTGGAAATGCAATTTCGTAGCTTCACCCCCAATTCGCGGCATCGGAAAGGAGCCGCTATGGCCTTCACTCCGCCGCCGGTTGGCGCAATGCACGAGGCTTTATAAATGCCCCTTTCTAAATGCAATTCTTGCGAATCACTGAAAACGGCGACCATCCTGAATGTAAAGTGCGGCTTCTTCTCTGTTTATCTTTTTTTTGTATTTCGGCTCGTTTCACGAGCGGCCAATAGCCCGTCATTTAGCAATTAGACGATGCTTTATAGCCGTGGCTTAATACTAGGATTAAGTCGTATCCTGTAACTTTTTTTGTTTAATTGCAGAAAAATTGCCGCGTTACTTTGAGCCCATTCTGACGAGAGATCGAACATATAATTACTTGCAATTTGGTTGCCTAACATATTTTTTTACATGCATCAATGTCTATTTAAGGAAAAAACCTTTCATCGAAGCTATGATTGTCTGTTAGACCGGTTTCGGTATGACACCAACGTCAGTACCTAAGTACAGTTAAGTAGGCATCTCCCGTTCACAAAACAATTAATGTATACTCCACAAAACATTGAATCAACCCTCAGGCAATATAAGGAATGATATATGCTCCATTATATCCCGTTTACCGCTTATAAAATTCGCATATACCTAAGTTACAAAGAAATAAAACCCATTAAAAAAACTGAGATGACATAATCAGTATCTTTAATAATTTTCCTCGTATCAGAGAGGAAACTTTTCAGCGAAATCTGACCACGGGATTTTAATGACCCTATTAATGTGAATGGTTATTTCCCGAAAGAACTATAATTTTATACTTTTTTTAAAAACCTTCAATCATAAATTTTCTCGCTAACTGAAAGATTTACTCAACAGAAATTATGTTTTAATACGTAAATTTAAATAGATTACAGTATATAAACTTTTATATTAATTAATACTTTAATTTAATATGTTTTAATTGTTT
Organism: Lethocerus indicus; assembly: GCA_019843655.1. Taxonomy (NCBI): domain Eukaryota; kingdom Metazoa; phylum Arthropoda; class Insecta; order Hemiptera; family Belostomatidae; genus Lethocerus; species Lethocerus indicus. The sequence continues at coordinate 18,208,583 of JACDQD010000008.1, forward strand.
AAATTAGTTTGCTGATATATTATTTAGAAATCTTCCCCACCTGTCCTTCCACCCGATCGAAAAGGTTGGAGAAAGCTGGAGAGAAAAGTACGAAATAATTGGAAAGTCTGGCGGTCATTTTAAAGTTGGGCCTTAATAGACTAATTTATTGATGCTTAGCTTGGCTCAGATTTGGCCAGTTAACAAAGAAATCAGTGCCGCCTCGGGCGAGCCGGGCTTTTGGCTTAGCCGAGGCCCGGACGAGCAGAGCGAAGATACGAGGGACTTAAATGCCAACTTTGCTCTCACTCGCGGCCCCAATGCGCGGCGGCCATCTGGAGCGGGCCGGCGCCTTGCGTCATCCGCGTCCCAAGCATTATGACCAGTATGGAAAAAGAGGTTCTTCGATAAAATGCAGCCGTGGGCAGATCTCGTTTATGCTTTTTTGAAATGTTATACTCGCGTATAGCGCTTGCCATACAAAATGCTAATACATAAGAGAATGATTTACAAACAAAAATTATGAAAGTCAGCGAATCACAGTTAATCATCATTACTTCTTTTAACATATATCGCTTGGGACTGACAATTTAAGTTGTATCACAATCTGTAATTGGATACCATAATGTTAGGATAATAACGAAAACTCGTTTGGAGATACGAACTTCAAATACATGTGGCTTCCGATGGAATCGTCCGTTGGGATTTTTTGACTGATAAATTATTAACTGAAACTGATAAATTAATTTATTACAACTTAAATCTATTAAAGTTCGCTCTGAACTGCGAACATGTTTCATAATCAGTATAATAATTGTGCATCGTCGTTCATTATAAACCCTTTTTTTTGAGTTCTGTGAGAGTTTCGAATAGTATAGGATCGTTATTTTTACATCATCCCTGCCATCTCCTCCCTACATCAAGTCGCTGATTAGATCTTACGCTACAACGGTTTTGGCTGCTCACCATCTTCAAATGCGGGCGCCACCGTTACGAAACTCTACTGCAGACGATGAGGAGGAGCCGAAACCGGTCCAGCGTAAGACCAAATTAGCGCATAAAGACATCCCAAAATTATTCCAAATAGTTATCATTAGTTATGTGAAGTGTTACATCAGAATGCCATAACTAATGCGATTATTTATCAGCTCGCGATTTGCGATACCGCCTAACAGGATGATGTTACAGCCTGTTCTACAAACTTAATGTTATTGGTGATTGCAAGAGTTCTAGCATAGCGAGAAACAAGCTACAATAATTCGCAAATATTTATAATTCTTAGCTTTTTATTAGAAGGACAACCGAGGTATATAGAAAGTTAGGTACAACAACTGGAGGGTAAAATTTCGAAACTTCTTCGAATTAGTAATTGCCATTTATAATTCGTCCTTAACCAAGTTCGCAGTACATCCGAAAACCAGTTTTCGATTTGAATACTCGGACAATTACTAATTTCGCAATCCTCTTAATGTCGGCGTGACGCAAACCGTTCCAGGAAGCGTCTGGAACTCGGCCGGCTTTCTATAGGAGGAGGAGGAGGCAGAAGCCAGTACGAGGTGGTGGAGTTCAGTTCGCCGATTGCGACCCCATCGCTCGTTGAACTCCCCGTAAAAACCGATTCCCCCTTTTCGGTTTCTTTTGCCGCCGTTGGGGCCGCTTCTTTTTTTCTTCGACTTCTTTCGCTTTTGAATTCAGCCGTCGTCCGCCGGCCCGACCCACTTTCTGCAAAAAGGCCCTGCAGTCTCCTGGCGAATCCGTGCACTCGACGAAACTGACCAGAATAAATACGAAACCGAAGTTGTTTTCACTTTAATTGTTGCATCCGCCGGCGAATTGAAATATAACCGGGAGAAGGGAAAGTCGAAAGATAATCGAAACCGCGGGCTTTAATAGCTAACTTTAATATTACGCGTTTTAAACTAGTATGTGATATTGCGCTGTTACCATAATTATCATATTATTATCGAATACTGTAATTGCCAAATGTTATAACCGAGCAGGGTAGTTGTTCGTAGTGTGCCATTTTATTTTTTGTTGGTATTAACATATAATTAAGAAAACAAACAAATATTACTAAAATAAAGTACAACATAGGCAGAATCTCGGAAGCTATATATATTGGATTGATTCCTAATATTTTTAATTCACCGGCCAATTGGGAATTTATAGAGGGATCGTCTTGGAGTTTAAAGGTCTCTAGGGGAATAAATTTGATTTCTGAAAAAACAGGAATTAATTTGAGTTTCTCCACTAAGAAATTCCTCTCGAATAGACTCCTTGCACAGTCACGAATAGTGATATCGATATTTAGCCAGTGACTAATTGCCAATTTGTTTTTGTTATGCCTCTCCTTTTTTTGTATTATGTCATTTATGTTGGACGAGTGGGTCCAAGTCGTTGCGTCATTTACGATAAAATGAGTTGGTCCGAGTATTACGCAATGGCTATGTTTATGCAGTTTTACTATCCACGTGTTTCGCCAGTAATTCTGACTGGCTTCATTATCACGTTCTCAGGTCACGAATGAAATGAGTCAACATTGCATACAATTTTAAAAAGCATCGATCACATTGAATTACTAGTTTACAGCTGTTATTAGTATTAGTTGTTATTGTCTCGGAAAAAATTGAATTCACAATATTATTATATGTTTATTATGGTTAAAATGCAGAATAGGGGGCCCCCACTGATAACCTAATAGGCGAGGTTATATATCGATATATGTTTCATTCAATATCGGGATGTACGCTGTAGGCGACTGTTTTTATTATTATTATTATTTTGCTTATAGAAGCATGACGCCTTTTGTGGGTACGGAAAGGTTGAGTCTGTATTTTTTCACGAGTTTGAGGCATGAGAGTCCGGAAAGAGTGATTGAGATATGTATGAATCTAGGGGGCCCCTATTCTGCATTTTAACCTTTATTTTTAATACTCAATGAAATATCTTCCAATCAGTAAATGCGTAGGCCCAGCTGAAGACTGACCGGGAATGAGGTAATTCATGGAATGGTCACATTCATGAGGAGCTGTAAAATAGGCCAGGATTTAATAAGGAAATGGAAGGTTGAATATGAACTTGTAGTTTTTGGTTTTCGTTCAAAGATCAATTACTTTTCACTTAATTTCACAACAAGAAAATTAATGACAAAACACCTCATGTGTGCAACCTCAGATACCAAATTAATGACTTTCTTTGCCGCCAATAAATTCCAGTGAGCGTCTTTATGCCTCTTCTTCTGTTTGTTTGTTTGATAGCAAAATATTTGTCAGCAGCGTTGCAATGGTGCTAATCGGAAGCCTCATCAGCAACCGGTGCACGGTTGCATGACTTCATTGCAAATAACAGGCATTGAGAGACTACTAATGAAGATGGGATGATGGCAGTTGAATACACTGAACCTTCTAATTATTAAAAAGTACAATTATATTAATAATAATCATAGCATATCTTATCGGCCAGTTAATAGACGCTAAGAGATGAAGGAAACCAAAATGGTCTGCATCCATACCAACTGACCTCTCTCCATCACTATATAATAATTTCAACATTTTTAAAACTTAACCATGTCATTCACCACGTAACGTCCAATTAGAATCGTTATTTTCTGCGAAAATGTTTGTTTTTTTTTTCGGTATGTGGAAAACATATGTACATAAGAGAGGAATGCATTCAAGAAAATTAACTGTATGGCACGTACCACTTGAAAATACTTTAGAACATATAATAATAGCCAAGTATTATACGGCACCCTACACAGCATTGAACGCAGAAAGTGCAGTACTGAAGACGTTGAGAGACGCTGAGAAAATGTATCACATAGAAAATAATAGGAATTATGATTTAACTTTATTGATTACTTTATACAGCTGGCAGGCAGGCGAGACTAAAATCGTTGGGCGGTCTCGATAAGACCAGCCATCCCGCACTCTTTTGTGCGATTACTCCGGTTATTGGGAGCCCTTGGTCCAGTTACAGGGTGCGAAACGCCGACGGCCATTTGAGCAAATCCGACCGCGTCCACTGTACTATGGCCTCAGTCGGGAATCGACTGTAAGGTCATGGAAACGTACGCAGATACGTCCTTCTGATAACCCTGGCGACCTCCAAACTCATCACGAATCTGACAGACGGCGTAGAAATTGGGCTTTGCACCAGGACTTTTTCACTTCATCCTAAGTTTAAAATCGGCCAAAGTTTCAAGTCCGTATTTCCACTACCGCGTTTTACTTATCTAATAACTAATAGCGATTGTTGAACTCGCTAGTTAGGATTACTCATCAAATATTCGATTGCTAGGTTCGATAGTTAAAAGTCTGGATTTCTGTTGACGTGCTAAATTCTAACGTTGTGACAACAGCCGAGACGTAATACTGTCTTAAAATTGATAGTTTAATGAAATTACAATGCTAGATTAGTTAGGTGACTCACCGAAGCGGTTGTGCGGGACGGCCTAGGGATGTTTTGTGACGGAGGAGATGGGGCTGTGTGGAGATCCAGGTCATCGGGGAGGGCCGACCTTTGGCACCGGTGACCTCTACCAGTCTCCTCCGCCACCCTATCATTGTGCCACATACCGTTGCCAATTGTCGAGACCCGTGTCCAGCCATTATCCACATCGGCCGGCGCTATTTCGACATCTCGACAATTGTTCCGATCGATCGGATAGCCGTGGAACCTAAAATTCGTCGGACGGTCTCTGTCCGGTGATGGTAACAATTCTTTTTTTTTGTTTTTGCGACTCGCAATTGTGTAGCATCGTGCTTTTATTAAAATATTACTCGCTGTTGAATATATCCCTTTGTCACGTACACTGCCGGCTGTATGCGGAGGCCAGAAGGATATATTTGCAATTGCAGATGTTCAGAAGAATTATTGCGGCAATTTTGAGTCGTTTGTATAGTGGATTATTTTTTAAGTAATATAAAAAATATTAATCAATTCAATTGAACAGTGTAAATTAAGACAAGTGAGCCGCGACAAATCACCTCTCGTATTCAATTAGCAGATAAAGCACAAATAAGCCGAGTCATATTATTTATATTTAAGAGCAGTTTCGAAATCATAGCGTTTTGCTTTTGTTTGAACAATGTTGTAGAAGGCGCAGCACTCCAGTAATACTGTTAATTGACCATTCTTACCGCTTCTGGTAAACAAATGTTACCACTGTTTGGATGTTATTTTTGGATACGAGTAAAACTCGTGTCCTCTGATTTAATTTATGCAGTCGATAGATCAGGGATAAAATAATCCCTCACTGGTATAATTTAGACAGGAATAATGCTTCTCAGAAACGTTTCTCCCATCTCATTATTCCGGTTGGGGTCGTGTCTTCCACGAACAATGGGAACGGGTCTTCATTCCAGGGTACAAATCCAGATGCGAAATTTCGATAACAGAGCTCTGAATTATAGCTGCAGGCGTGTTTGGACATAATAAAAAAGAAAATAAATTAACTGGGCCGTGTCCTCGCCGGAACAAGCAATCATAAACGTTGTTCATCGTACGGTCGTTGGCTCTCGGAACCTCCCCATCTACAAGGGCTCCCTAATGACATTCATTACACGCCTCATGCCCCACATCAAGTTATAAACTGGAGCCGTTAATGTAAGGTCCTTATTTGAAAGTTAAATTTCAAATAAAAAGAGGCAAAACTAAGAGGAAACGATTAAAAGCAGTAAGGAGTAGTAAAGTTGATATAATTTACCATCTGTCCACATAGTGTGCGTTGGCCAACACCATTAACAAGATAGAAGTATTTATTATCTGTTTCCTTTTTCAATCGTTTCTTAATTAGAGACTGAATCCAATTTCAATGTTTATTTTTGGTTATCGTCGAGAGGTTTTACAGTACACTTTCGAGGCTTTACATTTTGATTTCTAAAAATACAATTATTAACCCTGATAATGAACGATTAATCGAACGCCAACTTCAAATCCTGATCACTCCGGGGCGCTCAGAATTACTCGCGAAAGTCAATTTATGATTCCTTTTCGCAGGCTCCGAATATATCATTCGTTCGACTCCAACTCAGGTTAGTAATATAAAAAAGAAATTTGTTACAGTGGGCTTTGAATTGCCCCACAACTACAATTCAAGGGACCATCTCCATCAGCGTTCCGTCATAGATGCGTAACAGCTACAAGTCGAAACCGATCAATCATAAGACCAAATCAACGGGCAGAATTACGCGCCCACTTGGAGAACTGATTAATAATTGAAATATTCATCCCCCATTAAAGACCAGATAGCCATATTTTTGTTTTGATTTATATGTACCTGTTTGCCAACGTTCCTCTTCGGCCAATTTAATTTAGTTATGATTGCCAAGTTGGTTGCCGCCAATCTGACGAATATTTAGACGGGAGCTTTATGATATTTTCTACACCGCACGCAGTGTATTGTTTATTGTAGAAATATCGTGTTGTTTTGGGACTTCTGTAACGCCTAAAATGCGAATAGCCGATGAGTAACCTGGCGTTGAAAGTGTCCAACACAATTTGCAACGTAGTGGAACAATGAGGCTAGGTGAGAGACCAGTAAAGGGGGGTTGTGGGGTTAACTCACCGTATCGATTATTCAACGAAACGCCGCATTAATATTCAAACAGCCGGGAACGGAAATTATAATTTTGTATTATTATTAGCGGTACTCCCTCCGTTTGCATTTTATTCCCGGTTTATTTACACAGGAATTTCAAATTATCTCCCGCGGTGCGTTGCGGAAGGCCGTGCAAATGTCCACGTCATTTATACATTGTCCGGCGTGTCCGAACCTATCTGGTTTATCGCTAGCGCTCTCCATTATCCTGGACCGAGTCATGCGTTATATTATCAACGGTCGGCGAGAGAAGGACAATATAAAACGGCCGATAGAGTTGATAGAACAAACAATACAGGGAAAAGGAAATTAAAGACAAATTTAAACTCTGATTCCCATCAGCCGGTGACCGCGTTTATGTACGTTTACGGGACAATTGATGTGTTGCACTGGCCCCATAGAAAGGTCGTATTGTTTCGCTACGTATGACATCCATGGTACTGATTATTGAGAATGTGATATCTTTATGACTAAACTGTAGATACTACGGACGATGGACGGAATATGGTAGACGAAAGTAATGATTCCTTCAATATTTCTTTGTAACAATAACCGATCGTTTTTTGAGCGTCAAGCCCCTCTGAAGGTTCACTCATTTAAAGGCCTTTATTATTTTAAATGTTGCTTAGTGATTTTAAGGCATTTGCCTTGTGGTGGTTTTATTGCAAAGGTTGACCGAGTGGAAGGTCGTTTTAGCCTGTTGGGTAGGAAAAGGAAGATCATGAACCGGAAGGACGCCAGACTTCTTGTTATAGAAGTCCTAAGACGGGATATTTTGTTACTGCTTACCTGAACGGTAGAAAGGCATGGGACGGCACTGGAATTGTGAAGCCGTGCCAGATTCGTAGTTTGCCTGACGCTGTTTACAAATCTTAATTAATCGTCATGAGGGGGGGAGGTCACGTGTTCACGTTGCCCGCCCATGCCTCCTTCGGGACAACTGCCGTAGTGGCAGAGGGAATCCTGTTCCTAGAGCAAGAGAAAATATGTACCAAGGACAGATAAACAGAAGAGTGAGAATGAAAAATGCTTGAAAGTGTAACGGTACAATTGTCGCCGGTCTACCCGGACACCCCGGTTATTTCGGCTGTCTGTACCATTTAGTCGACATGGTAATCAGCTGCGGTTTCTGTTTTTTGCGGTTACATGTTCAACTCGAACTAGACAAACTTAATTGACGAACAATCTATGGATAAGTCAAATTTAATTTAAATCTAAAAAATAACGGGCCCTTTACCATTATCAATGAATTAATCATACGTCTTCAAGAACGGTTTCCTTCTTGTCATTAATTTAATGTATTTGTGTGGGACGAAGGCTTTGCGACAGTATAGAATAGTAAATTAAGGTTACCTACTAGTAGCCAGAACTGTACGTATCGTAGTGGTTAGATTTTTCCTTTGACATGAACTAAACTAGAGAATGTCCGCTTTTATTCCCCTTTCTAACTTACAATTAGAAATAATATAAGAATTAACTTTAGATATCTGTTAGAGGACCCGCTAGAATTTGGAACATCTATGTGATCTTCTGTTGCTGGTGGGGGGAGATTTTCTGTTATTACATGATATCATATAAAAGATTAATTTTCTCGTTTCTTCTTAAATAATCATTATTATTGTTAATTAATTATTTCACGTTATGATAACCTTTTTCATAAAATAAGCAGCATCCTATCATTATCCGTCACCATAAGCATTCCACCGTTTCTTACTTAACTCTACAATAATTGGTAGAATTAATGGTTAATTAGGGTATAATCCACTTACATTAACGCTATATGACGGAAATTTGTTACGTTTTTTGGAATATCCGATAAAGATATTTGGGGAGAAATCTCCAATTACAGGATATCATTATATTTTACATTTTTCAAAAAACACTAACTCCGAGGTGCGTACAGTCGCAGTCTCTAGAAGGAGTTCGATACTCTCGGTTCTTATCCTATTCATCATAGATACAATTTATACAATAAATGGTCTCCAGTGTTCGTACTTTCACGTTACCGTTCTCGTGAGGGCCCCATACCGAGCATGACCAAATATAGAATCAGATAAGAAAAACAAAAGCACGACCGGATCGCGCCTGAGGCCTTGCTCTTTGAACGGTTCGATTTCAGATATGCATGTACTTCAGTGCGGATATCTACTTGGTGCCATGTTACAGTGCTAAATAACTATTCTTTGAGGTAAACAATTACTTAATAATAGTGACAATGAAAGAAAATCGAAAAAAGGTTTATACAAAATAAATTTTAAATCTGAATGTTTCTTATTATCATATTCTTCGTAGAACTTATAATCCGTTTTCGGTAAATAACGTACCAGAATGGCAGAGAAATTTTCTTGAGCACAATATGCTCAACATGACGATCAATGCTGAAAATGAATATTTGTTTCTTGCGATGACGGCGCACAAAATGAAATTCGGGCCCAGAGGAGATATGGTTGTTGAACTGAAAGATTATTTCGAGCATTTAAAAACTCTTCCGACCGTGAAATTCCACTTATACACGAATTTCTGCACCGCTGTGATAAGTCACATGCACATGTATCCTTTACAGGGTTTTATTCAGTATCGAGCTTTTCAGTACTAGGATTCTATCGAGATTTCAAACCAAATTAAAGGCAGTGATACAAAAATAACTGAATATGATATTGATTGATGAACGAATGGAATTTTTTTTTAGATGAAAGTTTCGCGGGACTGATGGATATATAAACAATTCACATTTTTCATATTACGGGCGTGAAATGAAACGAGACATCCACTCGTAATTACAATGGTGTTTCATCTTGTGTATTGATGTATTATCTTGTAATTATCAGTAGTTGAATATACATTTTTACAGTTTTTTACATTTTTACACTCCCATTGTCATGCCTGTTAGAATGAGGATAGTGATGAACAGTAAAAAACAAGAACAAGCGTAACGATCACATACGTTTTTTAACTGTACATTATCCTTTATATGAATTAAATGTAATCGAAATATTTGACGTGTTAAGTGACACGTACATCTATATTTCTGGATTAGGCAGGGATCCTACAGCATACAGAATACAGCCTTGTAATACAGAATAACATTGTTTACAACTGTATACATAATCAAAATTTGATTCGTCATGTGGTTACTGACCCTTATGCCTAACAGCGATACAGAAACAGTAGAAAGTATGCTTTACATTCCTCAGGAATGCGGATTTCTCATTTTGGGTCGTTACGTCCATGTTGTTTTAACTACGTTGTCCAGGCATCAGTGTTGTCCAGTTGTCTCCGACGTCTGTTTAGTTAGGGTTGTTTTATTTTAATGCATGAATTGCGCGCCAACCACTTTTCAATATGGTGCGCAGAAGTTTACGGCTACCTGATACTATAAGCTTTTTGTATTTACTACTACCTAATGTGGACTTCAAGGGAGGCCGCGGGTGATCAATACAAAGATTGAAAAGACTACAATGTTGTACCGCCTATTCGTTCTGAGAACGCTTACAAATGCTCAATCCGCGGCTGGGAAAGATTTCGCGGGCGCTTAATAAAGACAATACAGCAATTCAATTGCCCTTACGGGTCAGAGCAATTGGGGACCCGAGCCAAATTGCCGGGCGGTCGTAACTTATACGGGCGGCCGGCGAATGCAAATACGCGGCCAAACGATACACCGGTTGTAAACCAATAGGAAAATTCCCGACTGGAACATTGAAATAAAACTGTCCACTTTCTTCTGGGCGCAGAATTTTCGCCGGATCAAGTTTCAAGCCGAAGAAGTGAAAGCCCAGAGTTCGACTGGGGTAGTCGGTGCTGCCGGGTAACCGGTTATTAAATAAATTGCGAGCGCCCCAACCCGCCCGCCGCGTTTGTTTCTCGCCTCCTTTGAACTGTTTCTCCCCGCCTAATAATTCCCTTCGTAGACGCTGGTCTGTTCACTGAGATCCCATATGTTGCCATCTCGACCGCTGAGATCGAATATAAACTCCCGACTCCGTACTCTCGTCCGATTTTCTGTCTACTTCTCTTGGTCCTACTCTAGACGGATTTTAGCTCTTCGCCGTTCCAACAAGCCAAGGTACTTGTTGAATAACACGAATAATGAATCATATATAATCTATACACAAACCAAGTTTCGTTAGTTCCGTATAACGATATAAGCATGTCGAATGAAGTATTCCACATTGTTGAAATCAATGACTGGAGACCAGGAGGCAACAGCGTTGTTATTTAGTGACCCAAAGATTTGCCACATATGATAGGAACTGCCCGATACCATTAACATAAAATTCGGAAATTTGAGCGATTTAACTTCAAGTGAGGGAAATCCTCCGATCATAATAATAAATAAATAAAAATGGATCTGTGCACTATTCAAATTAAAGTTCGTCACCTTCCCTTGTCTTCTTTGTGAAAAAAATAACTGGATTCTTCTTCTTTCCAGTCAAAATCATTCGGATCCCGAAATAGCTTAAATTAAAGTAGTCACAGTATTAATCAGTACTGAGATCGAAAAATAGATTTTTCTAAGACAAATGCAACTTCGTTTATGCCGCATACTGGGTTATGCTGTTATTTAATCGTTTCAGCACCCGGTGAAAGTACACAAGGCCTGGCACACCTAGACATTTGTCCACCCCTCTCTCTACTAGAACTACATTTAAATTATAACTTAAAATAGGCGCGTTATTTGAAAGTTATTAGGAAACCTAAATTAATATCGAGACTGTATGATAAATACCCTGAAAAATTAAATATGACCTTCTTTTATAAATAACAAACAGAGGACTATCCAACTATTTTGCATGAATAAATTTAATTTCTAAGGTATCAGTGTAATAACGTAATAAACGCGGGGTTAATCTTTTACGTGTCAGTATAACCCAACCCTGTTGCTAGATTTTAAATATGTAGTTGGAAAAATAACCTAACTGAACGCATTTCCTGATTTGCATTTCGTCCCAATTTATAATTCCAAAGCTCTCTCATTTTTCACCTTCGTCCCCATTTTTCACCTTTCATTCGTCGTTTCTTCATTTCGTCTGGGACTGTCCAACGCGTGATCCGAGGGTCGGGGGCGGAGCCGCGTTGCACCGAGTCCTTGCTCCCCGCCCTGACCTCATAGCGGTTTGCCAGCCGTTGTTGTTGTTGTTTTGCTTTTTCCTGAATAAAAAGCGAACAAAAGACCGCTCGGAAACTCCCCTTTGTGCGTGGGGCGTCCTTGCCATGGGTATCCATACTGGAAGGGAAGGGGGGGCTACGAGTGGCCCACTTGTCACCTCCCCCCCCACACCAACTATCACTATTTGGAAGTCAATGTCACCAGCGAACCTACCGTCAGACGACAATTTGTAACACTATATTATAGAGCTGTTATCCTTAAAAAATGAATCGATTGGGGTGTTGAAAACCCGCAACCGAGAAAAAACATGATGACTACACCCACGATCTGGCAATTCTAGGATGACTGTCATATGAATTACATATCTGTCCTAGCTCTAATAGGGCAGATTGTCCTTAGGTTAATGTAAATCTGCACAGCACTTCAGTGGACCACAGGAACTGAGTAACAGCGATAGTGACAGGATAGGAAGACGACATGCGTAACTACCTGACCGTATTACTAACGCAGTAATGGCGGGATGCCAAACCGGCCTAGCGTTGGACCAAATTGGCAGGTGGAAATAGAAAATCGCAGAAGTGTCGAGGAATAAGAATTATTAAGTTCAACTTCAAGTTTCAGACAGGAGGGGAAGTAAAAAATTCGGTTGAAAAAATATTACGTTTCAAATTTACGCAATTGAAGCCCCCTCTCAAGCGAATTTGAGCTCGAAGTTAAATAAATGAAATCCGTTGTTTTGTTTTGTTTTTGATTACGAACAATCTGCGAGGTTTTGTAACCCGAGGGGAGATCGGAGTAAGCCAGAATTGGAGGAGGAACAGGAGGCACCGCTTACTGTATTCAGCCCACATGCGACTGGCTATCAAGAAACGCACGTGGGGCTGCCCATTCAATGTAAATCAAGCCATTATTTCCTATTTGAAATCGTCCAATCTGTTCCCTCGTCGCCAAACAGGAGTAGTCGCGATTGCACAACACAGTCAAAGTGTTAGGCTTTATTACATTATTTTTAACTTAAAACATAGAAATATCTAGTATTGTGGTCTTTTGAGAAATATCATCTCTTGGTATTTATACAGCGATACGTATATATAATTTAATATAAAATTTCTATTGAAAATAATTAAGTTTCTGTAATGAGAATATGTTTTTCTGTGTTTCAACATTTACTCGAAATAGAACTCGATTTCAGTTGATACGCAAACGGGGCGGAAAACCCCGCATTGTTGAAATATTATTGTATTGCACGTGTTTCTGCCGCCAAAATTATATCCGACCTCAATTTTTTATTTTCGAAAATGAAACCAGAAAACTGTAGAGGCAAAAGTAAAAGGTCGGCCCTGGATTTGACCGAGTGCTTCCGTCTGCCCTGTATATAGTACGGGCCTTCTGAATGAAAGGAGAGACGATCAGAAACTAATTAAACCGATTTCCATCTTCAAGATTATCTTTTTAGCACAGTTAAATAACTCGCCAGTATACGCTTATAATTGGCGGTTATATAATTCGGCATATTCCAGGAAAGTTAATGCTCGCCACTTCTGACTGGGCAAGTAAAATTCACTTTAGGATTATATTCAAGTGTACATTCGGAGATTACATTGTTGTTCGAACATATATTAGTAACCATTTAGACAAAATGTATAATGTTCTTTCATATCCTAAAACTAGAAGATGCCTTATTTGTTGTGGATTTCATCATTGTATAAATATAATATAATATATAAATATATATGACGTGAAATACGGACTTTTGGAAACGGCATATAATCATAATTAAAGGGCTCTAACAGAAATCGACCGGAACAAAGTCTTTAAATTAATTCAACTTTTGATATAAGCCCTCGTTGTAATTTAGGCTGTCAAGTCGGATGACCTCATGGGCGATTATGTGAGTGCATCTATTATATGGTAATAAGAGTGTCTTAATCTCAGAATGAAGTTTAGACGCCGTTTAAATTGCTATCGCCTAACTATTAGAGACCGCTAAACACCGGGCTCGGGAGGGAATCTGTTATGAGGGAGGCGGATCTACGAGAAATTACCCCTCTCCTCCCGTCTATTACGTCCCATCCCAATATCTATGAATATAAAAGCAGAAATCCTATCCTAGTTCGCTTAATAAAAATAAAGTATTTGTAAAATAAATGAGAGGTATTACTCAGAATACACGAGAGGCTGCCGATATCAGGTTCTACTCTTTGGCGATATTCGGAATAAGGCAGGGCTACAGTGCCGACTACCGTCACAAGCATGTCAGCTAATTAGGAGATGAAAAGCAAATAAATCAATAATTGATTGAATTCCATTAAATGTTCAGCATAATTCAGTTTGCGCAATATGTTTTTCCAACTCCAAGATAAACAAAACTAATCTCAGTACGTGATAAGAATAAGTTAAATATATTTCGATGGAAGAATCCCTACGGGTCATTAACCGGCATATGGCTTCAGAGGTCGAAGCGGGTCAGAGAGCTGTAGATACCGTGTATACCTAGAGCGAAATGGGATGTGAAGAGCCTCTCATCCGAGTAGTAAGAGAAGGATCGCGGACGGAACGAATTTACCCCTAGTAGAGGGTTTCGGCAGGTGAGCAACACACCAAGACTATCGGCCCACATCTCAGGCCGGCTTCGTTTCCTGTTCTTCCTCCGGATCTTTATCAGAGGAAACGGCCCTACCGGCGCAAGAGGGTGAAATCAACACCTCGCGTTCATTGAAAAATAAATGAAAACTGAAGAATCCCGCTTAGGAATCGAGGTACTGTATTATTTTACTTAAAAATAATCGGGTGTCTTTAGGGTTTCCTCTTTTCGCCGCCTTGATTGATATTACGTTTGTCATATTTCACACAATTAATGTAAAAGACTAGTAGAAGGACTAAATTAGAGGCGACATCATAAGGAGATCAATTATTGAAGGTACAATCAAAAAATGTTATGTGTTCCATGATATAGCGTGTCTCTACCGAAAAAATTATCTCAGTAACAGTGCAGTATTGTCCATTAGCAAACGGCATATTAGAGGGCTGACGGAACATTTTATGTTATTAATATAAAACGAAAAACAATAACCCAGCAAATTGGCTGAGGATTCATTGTTGTGAAATGGGAAGTAATTTGTACGCCTCCTAACCGCTATTCCCCCTTGGAAACTGTTCCGCCGCTAGATGCGAAAAGAATCAAGTGTTCCTAAATAGGATAACTAATTGTTATACTTTCCGCTTGAGAAATTCAAACCGGATATAGCTCAAGGACGATTATTTTTCGTTCCCAATCGATGCGATTCTTACGATTGTTCTTGAAATAAAAGGTGGAACTTTCGTCCGAGTGGACTCCTCGCGATTTTTCAGCGGCTTAATAATAACAGCGAAATGAAGTGTTTCTCCCAAGGCTGCCTCCTTAATTAACTGACTCGGCCACTTCGCTGCCCTCTTCCTGTTGGGAAATTCACCTCCTATCACGAAACACCCCGCAATAACCAAATCCGGAACGGGTATTTCAATATTAAGTCCATTTACAATTTAAAACACTGCCCGGATTCATTGACGCCTGTTTAATCTCGTCCTATTTATCTTATAACAACGTTCTCCGATAACAATATTGGTTTTTTTTAATGCGTGTTTGGAATACTATCACTCGTGCACTTTTTCATTCCCACCACTCGACTATTTGGTCCTAAAAATTATTATCAGTAAGCGTCCTCTTTTAGAAGATATGCACTGTGCACTTTGCTACTTGGCTGGAGGATACAAAGAAGAAACAGAAGTAAGAAGATTGAATTTCGTTTACGAAGAAGTTTACCGAAGAAGAGTGATGAGAATGAATAAGAGGAATGGCCTCAAGCAGATGCAGGACTCGTTTATTCATCCAAGACGCATCCCGATTTACGTTTTGGATTTATCGAGTGTTTTCCACTCTTGAAAAAGTTTAGTTACAAATTACTGTAACTATATTGAAATTAATTAAATCAGGCTATACTGAAAGGCTCAAATACATACAGAATAAAAAAAAGTCAACAGAATTCTGTTCGTAAACATGTGTAACGCGATACAAACGGATTTAAGGTGACGTGGAGAAAAAACTCAATTTTTATTTAAAAAATGAAACACTGTCTGTAGAATCTAATCCCCATAGATTCCGCAGAATTCTAAATACTAAAACGAAGGCGATTTAATATTTAATGTTTCTAATCCATAAAACATAGTTTTATCTACACAACTTCGTGTACCCCCAGCTTTCACGGCGTGCAAAATGTGCATAGGAAATCTGCTGTTCGACGCGCTTTCACAGCTCACTTCTTCAGCACTCAACTCTGAGTCAAACTTTCATGTAAGATGATTACCATATTAAGAAGCAGTGAAACCGCAATGATTCAGGCAATCTGCCCGCCTCCGCCCATTTCTTCTTCAGGAAACTCCTTTTTGACGTAACATTTACAAGTGAAGGACAGACGTACTGGAATTTAAAGTTTAACAGAAAACAGAATTTGATGGGACTCGACGATAGAAAGTAGTCCTGACCTGGGACGGGAGTGAACGGCGGAGGAGAGTGGGCGACTGACTATAGGTGGCAAAAACACTCTATTAGCCTGAATTATATATAAGAGAAAGTACATACTGCCGTATTAATATTCCTATTTGCGCAATTTTGAAATCGAATAACCTTAGAATTTAAGCGAAGCCTAGTTATTATAAGTGATCTCTCTTTTGGGCCGGACCTAACCTACAGCATAACAACGGTTCTCAAGGCGAACGTATAACACAGCCCAAAATGTCAAACATACAAGAACTTATCAAGGGTTTATATCAAAATACAAAACACGCGGGCTGCCACGAGGTCCATTTTTTCACCTTTTTGAATTGGTCAATTTTGAAAATTGAACATTTTTTACGCTTCTTGTTTACAAGTTCAAAGTTGTAATGAAATATTTTCGAAATGTTAACATTTCTAACATGCTGACTTTGAATACTTCAGTCGGGACGTAGACGCTGAAGAATTAGTTGGATTTGTACCGCACCTGTTGTTTTTTCGGAATGTTTTGTTTTTTGGGTAATCACAGGGCTGTCTGGCAAACAATTTTTAAAGTTTCTTATCTCCCGTTAGAAAGGTACTCATCAGGGACGTTGTTTAATTTGATTCCGAATAAAAGCACTCTGTCCCTTCACTACCTGGCGCCACTTAAATTGTTCCCCCTCTCGTTTGTTCATTTTAAGATTAGAGCACTCTACTATTTTGAATATTATCAGTGATAACCCTTATGTATTAAACTGTTTAATTATCTTGAGTAAACCCAATTTAGGCGTTGACGGAGCAGTTCAATCTTTGGTTTCGAAATTGTTCAAATAAGGTTTAGAAAAAAGCACATTGGAACGACATATAATTGTCTTGCCGTCGAAACCGGATGTATAATACAAAAATGAAAACAAATATTTCCTGATGGCAGAACAGATAGCCTGATGTTTACGTTAGAGTTTTTCCTGGAAAATTCAACACTCGGATTGTTACGGTTTAATTTTATTATTTCTACAGTGATTCATTCATGACTACTAATGGTCACGGTATTTCCCATTTCAGGGTCCAGTGATTCTGTTGCGGTCGGACACCGCCGACCCAAGGTTGAATTTATCCTAGATAATAACTTGCTCAATCGCGTTTCGACAATTTAATTCAATCGTAAGGAAGGCGCGTCAGCGTCGAGAACGATACGTATGGGATTACATAGGAGACGGATCCACGTTGAAAGTTTTCCCCGCTGTCAGTCTGTTCTTCCCTGAAAGCGGGAGCGATACATTTGTAAGAAATAAATCCGTGTGAACCGGGGTAAAAGTAGAGTGTCGGTCCGGACTTTCTAAATGCGCTAATGATTTTTACCGCTTGTGACACTCTATTTAACCCAATTAAATGAGAGCCGTTTAATTTCATCCGAGGCGGCCGAGAGAGTCCCGCCGTTTTTGCGGTACCGACGAGGAAGCTCGGGCGACAGGTTCGTCGCTGGAACGAGGAATCGAAATCCTCCGAGGCGGAGTTCCAAAACGGGCTCGAAAGTGCTGCAGACGCCAGAGAAAAAAAGGCGACGTGGAAACAATCGAACAGAGCGATCTGGACGCCAATAATAAAGATGTTGAGAAGACCAAACTGTTTGGTCCGAACCATGACATATTCGGTCTAGTTTAAAAGATTGTATGGAACAAATGTTTACGGTAGAAGCACTCGGTAGTAGAAAGAAGTTATGTTTTATCCAATAGGAACTTTGGGGCCAATCGGAATTTTGTATTATGCTTTATTAGCGCCTTTTAAAATCCTTGACCACTAGAGCGATCGTAGACCGACCAATTTGACAATCTCCCACCCCTATTGTCGTCTCCCGTCGAAGGTTTTCAATCCGGCGACAATGAAAGTGGACAAAGAGGCGGTGTTGAATACTGCTCTTCTATTGGATCGCGTTACATTGTCGATCTGGTCGTCGCCATCGCCGCCGACGGACAAATCCAGCGGGCGCAAGGGACAAGGGAATGGTGTCACGAACCAGCCACCACCGCCTCTACACAGACAGCGGACTCTCACTTTCCGAAGGTCCTGCTCCTTCCCGGCCTCGGCTCTCTTGTGCAACCTGGCCGGAAGTTGACCCGCGAACAACGCCAACGAACCCATTGTTTGGTTATGCACTTGACGCGACCGGCGTCGAAAAAATGTCGCCTGAGGTAAAATTTTGACAAACGGAAGACCAACGGCCGCTGGGTCGACCTACGAAACAAACCAATCAACCGCAGAAACCGTCTTGAAAATTTGCTAACAAAATTGCTGTGTGGGGTTGAACGCGAACTGAATTTTCATTTGTTCTAGAGCTCGCTTTCTGCACCCTAGAACACGATCCTTTTTGCTGTCATGGTAGTTTAAACAGTCAGCCACTGTATTTATTACGTTATATAGACTATAGTGGTAGCACCTAGATACCGAGCAATTTATAAAATCCCTATAATTATATAATAAAATCATTATATATTACGTTACAAGACTAACCTACTACTTTTTAGACGTAACATAAAAAAAAACAATAAATCGACATGATTTGACTCCAATGACCGAATTCTTTCTTCCGAGTCCAAGGTATCGTTGCATGATAGCATCCTGGATAACGCGCTTTCTTTTTATATTGTTGAAGGCGAGGGTGGTTATTATGTGCAGGGAAGGGAGGAGGAAAGTCCACTTCTCCCACTTCTGTTGCTTGATCCGTTGCACAACTAACGCCGAGCGGACTTCTTTTTCCAAACTGGAAATGTCAACGCCGAACGACGCAGTGCGCCCACACTAACTGCACGAATGGGACTGCAGGGGCCAAAAACAACGTTGTAAATGGGATAGGTCCGTTTGTTTTTTGGGCTGTCCAAAGGGGCAAATTAACTGTTCCGAAGGCAGTCCGCCTTGTCTGTTGAAGTTACCTGCTTGTTTTGCTTTTTCTGTTCCCTGGTTGTCCGACAACTGCAAAGCGTGGAAAGGCGGAGAATTAAAGTTGTGCGCGCTGGACGTTGGGAAATAAATGGGCGTTTAAGAAGGAGCGGTTGTAATGTTCCATACGGACAATACTGGGGGCCTACAGCAGCGTTGTTAATCATGTCTCTGGCCGAAGGGCTCTCCGCTTTATATCGCTCTCAAGCTCGCTCCCTGACTTATCTACCGCGAATCTTACGACCATCTCTTACACGATCTGCCTCCTTCCCTTTCTTGAATTTTATCTCTACCTATCTACCTCCTTTTTTTGTTGTTGCTCCTCTCCCCCTTCGTACGCAGGCCTCTTAAAAAGACTCCCAAGGTTAGCCACAGAGGCGTAGAGAAGCATAGAGAGAGAGGGAGAGGACCATAGAGAAACATCCACTGCAAACATCGCCTTTGCAACCCAACTCTCACCACCCAATTCTCCGTTTCGTATCATCGGACACCCAGATTTGGTATCAAAATGACAGTAAACCTTTCTCCGAACGTTGCACCGGTATTATATCGAGCGATTAAGAAAAAAGGAAAGGGTGACAAATTACGCCTTCGAGTGGGAAGCGAGAGAGGGTAGCATAGGTGCGACACTGCCTCCTGAACTTTATAGTAAACTTTCCCCTGTTTAAATGCCAACAACGGTTCACTGTTGGAATATCGCATAGTGAGGTGATATTTCAACAGTGCAGGGCCGCTCTACCTTTCCATTGCAGATGAAACTCTCGTGAAAATCAGATTTTAAAACTTACATATATTACGGTTACATGTATACATAATTTTTAGATCGTAACGACAGGCAGATAATACTGATCCGCAAGTTTTAGGTTAAAGGTTAATTTCCAGGGCTTTATAGTGGGCAATATAGTGGGCCCATGTCTCTGCATTCAATGATTTAATAATTCAATCGTGTCCTAATTCATAATGTTAGGTAGGAGTATCTTGCGAATATCCATAATAGTTCTTTAATGTAAAGGGTTATTTTGATAAGAGAAGTATCTTACCAAACGGACGGAAGTTCGGTGTATAACAGTTGCACTACAATATAGTAATACAAATCAATAGATGATGCCTAAACGAAAGGGAAAGCTGGCTGGAAGTGAAACCTGGGAGGTCCCTCCCACCTTCCTCATCCGCCGCTGAATTATACCCTATACAGGCGCGGCACATCGTTTCAACGGTGGAAACACGCTCTATAACTATAATGAACAATATTATAGCCCATTGTTCTTTTGTCGCGCCTTTTGTGCGAGAACTACAAGGGAGGTTGCGACGCGTCTGGCCGGCGTTAGAACCAGTAGTAGCGTCCGAGCTCTCTCTGAATATCAATACCGTAGTAGGTGCCCCGCACATACTAAACCGGCTTGAAATCTGTCCTACAGTTAATAAATATTTAAAAAAACGCCGGGTGTCGATACTTGGAATTACAAGTGACGCGAGAATGCAATTTTGCGAAGACTGAACTTTCTTGTTTTTATCTTCGGTCATTGCCACAAAATGACACTTATACAGAAACTAGTAGAAGATCGCAGATTTCGTGTGTTTCTGTCTCCTCTCGCCGGTTTGGTCTTTTGCTAGACCGGTTTTGGCTGCTCGCCATCTTCTCTCTCTTCGATTGGGCATCCTCACTGCATTGTCACTGTCACTTGTACTGTGGTAGTTGTCTGTTGTGTGTATATATATATGTCTTGTGTTGTGGTTTTGGGGGATGTTGTTTGCCTTATTTGGGTTGGGTGGGATTTCGGTAATCGGCTTAAGTCTTTGTCGGATTATCGGTCCAATATATATTTGATCACACAACTGGTCACCACTATTAGGTTCCGACTTCCAAATATATGACAGGAAACTTATCTGGTATTAAATTTTATTTAATCTGGTACAAACAGTTTATTATTAGTAATCCAGTTAAAAGGTGCAAGTGGACCCACCGAACTTTAGTTAAGTACATTACCGCACCACACTC
The DNA here is from genome assembly GCA_019843655.1 of Lethocerus indicus. Classification (NCBI taxonomy): domain Eukaryota; kingdom Metazoa; phylum Arthropoda; class Insecta; order Hemiptera; family Belostomatidae; genus Lethocerus; species Lethocerus indicus. The sequence continues at coordinate 18,229,719 of JACDQD010000008.1, forward strand.
AGGGGGGCGCTAGTTTATTTGTGCAAGGGTACCCAACGAACTTTAGTTAAGTACATTTCCGCACCACCCTCAGGGGGCGCTAGTTAATATCACAGTTAATGTCGCATTTGATAAGACAAATTCGAACAAGTCTCCTCCCGATTCTTTTTTCATCAGTGTTTCATATCTTAAGTGAGCGAACATACATTGTTGATTAAATTACAATAAATAAAGATAGCGACAATTCGTTTTGGTCGTATAAACGACCTGGGTTAACCGAAACCGACGACTGCGAAATCAGTTCTTGAAACGAGTGAGCCCTTTCTGCGCGGCCTCGAAGGGAAAATATTGTGGAAAGCCTGCAACGATAATGATTATCGGAATTCCAATGAAGAAAGTCGGCGGGCTAATTGCCTCGAGCTCTAAATGTTGTGAAAGGAAAGCCGGTTTGGGAAAAACTTTATCTTCTGTAAATCCAATGGGATACATGTCGCATCCATCCAGAAAGTAACATGGAGTTATAAGTTCATTAAAATATTTATTATAGTAAATATTATTGTTGTTATGTGTTTACTTGACTTATCCGAGTTCTCAAATTTACTTACTTAGGGTTTTACGAGCTAAGGCAGACTTGCGCATTAAGCAGTTGGCAAATAAGACACAGCTTAATGAGTTTTTAAAGATGACTTCATCTTAAATTAAACTCGGTGTGTACTCACGAATTTAATCCCAATGTATGGCGCGTTCCAATGTATAGCGCGTAGAATAATACGTAAGGACAGATATAATGGAGTAATTAAGATCATAAGTTCATGTGATATTGGATTTGTTTATCTTTGATGGATACGGAAAACACGTTAGAGGTTAAAAGCAGACTAAAATTCCGAGAAAGGAGTTCAGACCGAAGGTTAAGCGGTACTGGGTATTTCAAAATTATATATTACACTGTGGACGGGTCCCTCTACATCTTTGAGATTTACTCTTCTAAGAAGAAGAAAACCACCCACTAGAAAACCGTGTTTTACAGCACGTGAAAAACGTAGGGAATTCTTAAATTTATTAATCGTTTAATATATGGATTCAATTTTATTTATGGGTATATTTATAATAAACCATAATTGAATTTGATAGCAATAACGGATCCTAGTTTCTGCAGCTGACGTTGATCATTGGTATTAACGTCCTATCGGTTGTCTGTCTCACAACAATACTGAATACTGCAATAGTGTTTAGAGAGAAGGCTATCCTGTGCTCCATCGGACTTGTTATATCCGGTGTCAAGATAAATGTCGAAACGGAGTGGAAAGCGGAGGAAACAATGCGGCTCCTCTGAATATAATAGTGCCGTTGCATTATCTCCGAGTGCTAACTTTATGCAACGGACACTGAGAATACTGACAGAAGCCCGCTCAAGGATACGGGTAATACACACCGGAGGACTCCCCGTTCCTGCTAGATCCTTAATCGCTTTATCTCGGAAGGCAATAATTATTTGTCATGTTGAATGTGCGTGTGGAAAGTTTTAGGACTGGCACTTACTGTTGCATGACTGTCGCAGGTTATGGCTTAAAGGGATTCGGTTCGATTTTTGGTATTTTTTTAACCCTGCGAATTTTTTCAAAATTAATTTCACATCGATTGACCAACTGCAGAACAGTTCTAGAGAAGATAACTTTGCTGTTGCCCATGATGGAACACAGAAAAGAGGAAAGAAGAACGAGGCACTTTTTAATGTACTCTAAGGTACTTCATGACACCGTTGAACATCTTCCTGGGGGGAAATAATTAATATACATAAAGAAAAGTGCAGAGTATTTCCCGTTACGTTCGTAATAGTCCCATAGGGCGGGCCGAAGGCAGCGTGACGATATCCCCGTTGAATTTCGGACGGATTTAAAAATTAAAAAACTAAAATCTCCATCAATCTCAGCTCGGCATAAAACTTTGGCATACGTCTCGGGCGAAAATCAGATTCCCGCGACTTTTCTCCCTCTCAAGCGACATTGCGGAGACACCCAGAAAAATAGATCTCGGTGCTATGCCACGTAACGACGGTGCGTTCCGACTAAGGTGAGATATGGTGAAAGTGAAAAAAACAAATAAATTCTGCGGACCCCTGAGTGGTGGCGGTCTACTTTCCAGTTATATTAGTCATTTATTTTTGCCAACACGACGTTCCTCCAACGCGAGAAACCAGCGGTAATTAACAGTCTTGAAGCCTACTCAGTGGTCCTGGTGATCAGTTCGAATACATTATCATAAATTATCACGTTTTTTCAAAAATCAAGAGTTCCCATTTTTTAAACAATAGAACTGTAACAATTTAATTTTTTTACATTCAATATTTATTTAAACAAGAGACCATATAACTAAATATAAATTATGATAAGTAACTCTACGAAACCGTAGGAGGAATCTATGATTATTATTATTCAAAGAAATGTAAACTTATTGAGGTAATTATTACCTTCATACTTAATCTATTGTATGTTTAGATGATGGTATTTATGATATGATCGTATTTTCTTATAAATAAATGGAACCACTACATAGACTGGACTGAGCTCGACTTTTAGTGTTTAGGTAGCTCGTGTACGTACCGTTGTTGTGTATTGCGTTAGCAACAACTGTGCTAATAGAGATTGTTCATCAGCATCCTGTATACGTAAGTGTTACTTTACTCTAACTCAGACATATACGAACCGACTAGATGACTGGACCTAAACCGGACTAATGCTAAGCGGTAATAGCCGTAGGAGGCATTCTAACAGAACTAACTTGTTTGACAGAATATTTCATACAAAATTGAATCTCCTAATGGACTAAAGAAAGTTTTCATTGTATTTTGATTTTGGAGACTTGCATATAACATCCGATGTGTTCTACTTCATGAAAACTGCCTAACTTCGACAGATTTATTTTAATGTATGCTATAGTTTAGGTAATGTTTAAGGTAACTTTTTTAATGTATCTCCCCAGTTGTCGGGCATCTTGAATTACAGACGGTATAATAGTGCGCGGGTTTAACGCAATGAAGACGTATTCTGATTAAATTTTCATACCATTGCTCGTTAAGTTGTGCCAGAAGAATAGTGGGAGGAGCCGGAGCAGCCACAGCCTCCTAGAGGCCGGCACTCAAAACTTGTTCCAACTTAGTAGGTCAGATCAGATGGTTGGAAATAATTTTTCACAATCCGCAACAGTCCTTTTTAAAAGGTGAAAGTTAACTTACAATGTCTCTCCCTCTCCCTTCTCGGCTCTCCGGGCAGTAATACGAAAAGTGAAATTGCCTACACCCATCCGCTAATTCGGTAATAATGAAATGATTTGGCAATGCCGGACTTAAGTTTAAATTTTTGTTCGATTCTTCCATCGAAGGAATCACCATGATATCCTCTCTCAGCTACATGCCTATGAATGCCTTTCCTTACACAGTAATAAAACAACTGCAGCTTGCGATATTCAATGAATTGAAGTATGTTCATTATAAGAGTAATAATTTTAAATAAAATCTCCGTTATTAGCTTTCGCCTTGCCGTGCAGATATCTGGCACGATGTACTTTTTAATGGTTTATTGATTGTGGAAACGGCGCGCGCCCAGCTTGGACACGCTAAGGAACAAGTTGCACTCACATAAAGTTTCTGCAGCTTCACTAATGTTGCCCCACGGCAATTGTACGAAGGGGCAGTAAGTGGCATATTACTTTCACATCTCTCTTTCATCTTAAAAAAAGTTTTTCTGAAAACACAGCGCTACTGTAATTTCCTGTAAGGAGCACGACTGACTTATCCGAGTAATATCTGGCTATCGCAGTTTCTTCATGCTCATTACCGAGTTCTATTCTATCCCCTGTACCAATACTAAATCTTGCGCTCATTCCCTCGGTCGGAAGGATAACATCGGCTCTCATCCACGCGTAAATTCGCCGGCATCCACCAAGCAAATAAAACGATTCCACTCCATTTGGAACAAATGTAGTGCGGACAGTCCTCTATAAACTCAGTATAATTAGTGCGATAAATTGGACTAAGATTTATACGACATCGGCGAAATGTTCCTCTCACCCTGTTCTGTTGTGCACGAACTCCGCTGCAGATGCACGTTTCTTCGATTTGATGCCTTCTTAATAAACCAATTTAATTTCGCGAGTGTTAAATTAAAATAAAACTTCTTTTATTAGACTGTTATTACTGTCTAATCCTTAAACAAATTACTATTTATAGATCTTAGTCCCTGTACTTATTACTACCGCGTTTTACTATTTAAAGTTGTGTGTTTTGTAAAATGTCATAGTTATATTATTATAGTAATATTATTAATATATAATAATAAGGGTTGAAGACCCTTAGACCTAACTATTGGCATGTGATAAATTAAAAAGATTATTTTTCACTTTAAAATATTACAATGTCGAAATATTACTCTATTCCTTCGCGCTTTTTCGATACATAGCCCTGAAATAATCGCGAAACAAAAGATTGTGATGATACCAATGTTAGGTGTCTCGAAACACTAAATACTATACTAATAATCGCGGTAATAATAATGAGATATAATTTCATGCTGCGGTGAGTTCAGAGAGTGTAGATTCAGCAAGTTGACAGCTGAGGCGGCCGACTGTTCTGAGTTCATGGCCAACTCCCACGCGGTATACGGGGCCGGGGTACACGCTGACCTTTCGAATCTGGCTCCTTACCTAACATTTGTTTATTAAACTTCTTCAACTCTTCTGGTTTCGAAGAATGAATTTAATTCGTTCAGGGAAATCGGCCCTCGGCAACTCAACATCTGATCTGTGATAATACATTTTTTCGTAAAATAAATTCCTTTAGGTGTAATTACTCTTTTCCCTATGTACCGCATACGCCGTTAACAATTGTCAGCAAATTGGAAATATTTAGGGTGGATTATGGACCAATTTCGTCCTGTTAAGTTTTGATAATTGACCAGTCGGTTGGGTAATGATATCGTCTCCCAGCTATAACCGGGTACGCGATATTGGGTTCAAATTTACATCGAACGAATGTATTTATATCATAAAATTTGGCAGGCTGCACTGAAACGAATGGCAACAATGCTGGTTTGGTAAGCCTGATGCGTTTCTGTTTCTTCGATGTAAAAATATAACATTTAATTGACTTCTCGGCGGTGAGTGTGCCAGCGGGGAGCCCATCCGATTGTACGTGATCGGTTGTTATTGAACGCAGTTGGTGGTATCTCCTAATTAGGGCACTGATACTGGGTATTATTGAACGCCGAGTGTATTGGTTTGGCCCGCAGTGACGGCCAATTTCTCCTTCTTATAGAGCCGATGTACAATGGTTATTGTATGCAGCGGAACTGTCCCGAAACGTCCTAGAAACCGCTCGGAGGCAGGAAACTTTCACGGCCCCACATTAGGGAAATTTCCACTGATCGGTTAGGCAATACCGCCACACCGAATTGGCCTCACCCAACAACAGGCCAAATTTGAATACACACGTGTCAAAGAGTGTAGATTTGTTGGAACTTACGCTGCGATTTAATCCTACAGAAACTAATCGCAGATTAGTAATTTTTTGACTGACATTGATTGAGTACAAAAAATCTATATTCAAAGAAGCTTCAAAGAAGATCTCTTGGCCAATTGTAGCTTTTTTTCTCAATTTCACCTTTTCAACTGCTGCAGACACAAATCTGCTGGCTAAGTTATGACCAGGTGATAAGGAGCAATTTTAAATATTATAGTTATACATTTAACGAAGCTAAACAGACCTTGTTCGAACCACATTGGGTGAACTTCATTTCGTGAATAATTTAGCACATATAAGTGTACGTACGCCCTCTGTGGTCTACCTGCACGTTGGCCGAGTACAATGTACCCTGAGCCAGGGTTCTTCTTTTCTCATTCTATTTTTGTTTGCCAGCGCCCGGGGTCGAAGTACCAGTCAAGCGGCCCCGGCCGCACTTTGAATTTATTGGGCTTTCTTCTTTTAAAGGGGAGAAATTTTGCATGTAGAGAGCTGGCGATGCCTATCTTCCAGCCAGGTACAACGCCCGCTCCTTCTTTTGTTGTTTGCGCTCCGCCGTTTCTTCCCCCTCACAACTCACCTTCGGCCCCTTTCTCAGGCTATTTTATTTAAGAGCTTCCTCCCTCCCTGAGAGCAACAGCCTCGCGAACAAACGCTTCTAGACACGGAGAACCGCTCGTTGCAATCGGTTTCAGACTGGTGTCTCCTCCCAACTATTAATTCTTCACGATAATTAGAAAGCGATAAAAACTTCATAATTCTACTAAGACGTATATATATATATATATATATATATATATATATATATATATGGGACATAATTCTCATTGTCTGTATTCTTTACGCAATAATTATTATTAAATTATTTGCGTTTGCAGAAGCTTGTCGACCGGATGACCTCTCACCTTTAAATAGCCGATTGCAACCAATACCTCCTTTCATTTAGTATTGGTTTTACTAAAATTACGAATTAATTTCCTTGGAATCGTGGCTTTTTCTCGACGGCTCGTTGGGTAACTGCCGGATTGTCTGACTCAGCGGCGTATTGCTTCACAGCGCTTCAAGTCGCCGCGATTGAAAAATCAAGTAACGCCCTTGAACCGAGCCTTCGCCCTGAAGTTCTGAAGTCGAAATGGCTGCGGACCAAATTTCGTTAACTCGGCAACGGCTTCACTCAATCTTCTCCCACCTACTTGTCCTTTGGGGCAATTAGCTGCTAAAAAATCCGCCTAATGGTCGCCGCTGTAGGTGAAAAACAATTATGACCCGGCTGATGTATGTGGCAGCTGGAATGTTCAGAAATGGAAACAGAACGATTGTTTCGCTTTTTGGTTATATTTGTAATAACGTATACTCCAATCAGAGAATTGGAGTATTACTTTAAGCTTTCGAGGCCCAAAATAAATTAGCTTTTCCCACGTTCCAAGTTAAGTAGTCCAGAATATGGTAGCTCTCCTTCTTAGTTTGTCGCCTCTCAGATTCCTTCACAGAACGGACTGTTCGTGTCTAATTGGCTGCCTTGTCATGGTTCTAGTTATCTGTTGTTGCCATCTGTACACGGTTGGCGGCAAGTCTGGTCTGCTCCAGATGCTCCTGTGTTCCCTACACTGGCCAACGCCGTAAACACAGCAGGTACCGTTCCTTTCCTACTTGAGATACAGCTCAGTGTACACTGAGAGACAGCAGAAGAGTCCCAAGCAATTATTCCAGTCTACATTCGGAGGTTGACGGTGCGACTGCAAGTGCCCTACACGGAATCAACGTGCAGCGGTCTGATTAACGTGCACTTCCCCAACCTAACGAGTTACTTTACAAAATAATAATGAATACAATTTAGAAACTGCAGATTCTTAACGTTTCTTCGCTGCAATACGTGACATTACCGAGCCAGGCGATGCTACCGAAAATAGGGACAGATTGAGTTACACGATTACTACAGATATTTGGAGCGTTAATACCGACCTTAATAAAAAGAAAGGCCACGCTATTTTTGTGAAAACGGATTCAGTTGAATTCGATGGATTGTCAATTAGACGAAGTTTTTGAACACGCTATGGAGCCCCAAAATGTATTCTTGGGGCAACAGCCTTTTCTAATTAAGGATCCTTAAATACGCTCAATTTCATATTCATAAGTCTGCATTCCTTCCGGCTCTTCTCTACCGAAACCTTTAAAAAAATCAGATTACTCATGCAGTAGTATACGGGTAGCGTGTCAGGTGTGATTATGAGGCATAGAAATAAGAGATGATCTCCGTGTGACAACGTCCGCTTCATACAGAGGCTGAAATGGTTCAGTCGCACATATACGATGGACGAGGACGAAACAGTGAGGAAATATGGAAGCCGGAAAAATATGGACTGTCAGACGATTTGGCAGACCGAGAATCATATAATTGGTCTCGGTAAAAACAAGAGGAAATGGCTAACAGAATAAGGATTAGTTGATTAGTCTTATGACAAATTCATAAGAAGTCCGTCTTTTTTTTCCGTGTGTATCCATGTAACTCATTTATAAATAAATATATAGGAATCATATATTTCTATTGTCATGAACAATGTTTCCGAATGTTCTCTTAGCTTCAAAAACTTTTGTTACAGAATTAAATTTAGCCATATTTGTTGTCAAACCATCAGATACACTAAGGTGTACGTATAATCCGGTTTCCTCGGAGTTATATTGCTCTTTCAGCTCACCACTAAAGCGTATTCATGTTGTGGCAAGGATGCGCAATGTAAGTTACGGTTCGGTGATCTTAAGCTATCAGAATGTGAAATCGTCCCAAGGAATTGAAGGCCAAGAGTGGTGCCACGGTTCAACTCGTGCGTTTTCACGAGTCCATCTCTGGTGGGTTTTAGCAAATTTATGTACCTCGAAAATTAGTACATAAATACAATTCGCGCTATCATTAAAACATATGTGTAAATTTTTAAATAGAATTACTATTTACAATATATTTTTATCGAATAAAATACTCGGCTTATGCAAGTTCTTAACTCTTCACCTATCCGGGGCAGTTTCTGATAAGGGAATCTAAAATTCAACAACGTCGCAAAATTTATATTATTATTTATTATGCTATATTATTGTTTGTATGAAATTATTATGTCTTGTGTCCGCTGAAAGTCCGCGTCTTGACCCGAAGATGAATGCCTCACGAACCAGCTTGTTGACTACGTCTAACGCCGTAGTCGTAGATGACCTACATATTGGGTTTTGTATGTTGTATTGCGACATCGATTGCCGAGCAGTCAAGCCCCCGAAGCCAACTTCAATCAATACACCGAGGGGAGAACTGTCTCAATATGAGCCGGTCGCGATTAGGCAACTAGCCCGCCATATCTCTCTCTCTCTCTCTCTCTCTCTCTCTCTCTCTCTCTCTCTCTCTCTCTCTCTCTCTCTCTCTCTCTCTCCGCCGTTCCTCCTTCTGCGTCCTTCCAACAGTCAACCTCGACATTATTCGCACATATCCAAAAAAAAAGAAACAAATAACGAAACTCCTCGTTCGTACAGTTTTCTGTCCCCGCTGGCATGCCTGCTGCAAGTGCTGTTTCGTATTTCGACAGTCGCCTGACTGTAGTTACCACCCAAGTTAAGCATTGGCATATTTATTATGCGTTTTATTTATTTGCTTGTAAAATCAATCCTTTATTTAGCATCTTACGTGTAAGATGTCAAACTAAAATTATATTTGGTTATTCAACTATGCAGTGTGTTCAGTTCGGTTTTATTGTTTTTGTGGACGACTATTTTTATTGCTCGTAATTAATTGACCGAACGGCCCAGCGTTAACAGCATACACATTTGTCGCTCGGATCCATCCCCGGCACAAAATCCCCGCTCGTATTCCAGGCTAATTACAAGTTACGATTCCCCGGAAACTACGATTGTGTCGAACTCTCAAAATTAGCGCCTGCCCGCAAGGAGACGACCGACTGCTAATAGCGTGGGCAATCTTGCGGTAGAAATTATACCGCTCAATTTTCCGAAATAGGCGTGTTTCCCCGGTATTTATTTTTTATTTCTGTTTGAGTCCCCTGCGGCCTGTGGTCTTGGGGGGAAAACCGAATCTGGACGAGCGTGAGGAGTGGGCCCGCCCGAATCGCTGTAATGAACTCTCACTCCAAAGATTGATACTTAAGATTATAAACCGATATTTGAACACTGTGATTCGAGTGCACACGCTATTGGTAATAGCAACAGACAGATGAAGGTAAATTCTGCAAGGGAAACCTAATACTAGAGATTTGTTACGCCTGAAAGGCCCAATCAAGAATCGATTATTCAGTCGAACTTGATTAAGCCAAAATCGCAGAGTTTTGTAAGTGTTGCCAGTCGGGTAAACGTTCTTAACACTTCCAATTTTTGTGCCATTTTCAGGTTTCTGTTCATATTTAATATATATTGAAGTGTTGTAGATTTTGTGTTTCTGTCTTTCGCTTTGAAACGGCTTTTCTGCTCGCCATCTTCAGTGTTCATTACTTTGGAAATTTTGTTTGTTTCTTTGGCATCTTCACTGCACTCACTGCCACTTGTAATGTGGTAATTGTCTATTTGTCGTGTGTGTGTGTGTGTGTGTGTGTGTGTGTGTGTGTGTGTGTGTGTGTGTGTCTTTTTATTGTGGTTTTGGGAGAAGTAGTTTGTCTTAATTAGGTTGGGAGGGATTTTGTTAATCGGTTTAAGTTTTTATCGGATTATCGGTCCAATATATATATTTGTTCACATAACTGGTCACAACTATTTGATTCTAACTTCCAAATATATGATAGGAAACCTATCTGGTATTAAATTTTATTTGGACCCAAGGAACTTTATTTAAGTTCCTTAACTTGCGGTTGATTCCCGCATCTCCCTCAAGGGGGCGCTAGTTTAGTGGTGCAAGAGGACCCAACGAACTTTAGTTAAGTACATTCCCGCACCACCCTCCAAGGGGGCCCTAGTTTATCGGTGCTAGTGGACCCAACGAACTATAGTTAAGTACATTTCCGCACCACCCTCAGGTGGGCGCTAGTTTATCGGTGCTAGTGGACCGAACGAACTTTAGTTAAGTACATTTCCGCACCACCCTCAGGGGGGCGCTAGTTTATCGGTGCAAGTGGACCGAACGAACTTTAGTTAAGTACATTTCCGCACCGCCCTCAGAGAGCGCAAGCCCCTAACCCGAATAACAACAAACAACGTCCCCCAGAACCACAGTAACAAGACGCATATAAATATTCACACGACAAAGAGGTAACTACCACAGTACAATTGTCCGTGACAGTGCAGTGTAGATGCCCAAAAAACAGCCAAAGTGAATAGCACCGCTACTGAAGATGGCGAGTAGCCGAAACCGGTCTAGCAAAAGATCAAACCAGCGAGAGGAGACAGAAAGACACGAAATCTACTGTATTCCAACCCTTCGCAGATCACAAAACGTGTATTCTAAACTATTGAAGCTTTGTAGGGCCGTATGATTTGAAGTACGATATAATTTGAAGAGTGATTTGAAATACTATAATTATGTCAACGAATCAATAGTACAGTATATTCCAAATTGTCATGACACCAATGACAATTGCCGTGACGAGTAGGCTCACAGGCAGCGGTCATCGTCTGCAATTGTCAATTTTGTTTATCTGAATTGTACGACTCTTGCCCAAACAACGCCTAACGCCTACTGGCGGATATTTCATAATGCCTCGACTCATGACACTCATTCCGTTCCCACTGTTCTCGGCAATTATGAGCTTACAATTCATATTGTATTACGCGGAAGATAGGCATCGTCCACGCAAGATGGCCACAGGTAATCACAATTAGCGTCCACGATATGACATGCTCTCGGTGAAGAGCTTACTCAATGAGTGTACGATCGGCGCAAATTGTCACTCAGAGATCAGGTTTTTTCTTGACCGCAACTATCACTTTGGTAGAAAAAATGTTTTCACCGGAAAATGGCGAACGTAAAATAAGATCCTCATTAAGTGGTCCTTATCCTCTAAGCACCGGTTCTCGACTAGCGGTCCTTAAACCTCTTCCGTGAGGTCAAGTTAATGTTATGCTATTAACTCCATGAAATCGGTTCGAATAATGGTGGACCGAATTTGCCTTCAATTAAAATATGTAACTAAAATGAAATATATTCGTATGTAAACAGAATGAGAGGTGCAGAGAGAGAGAGAGAGAGAGAGAGAGAGAGAGAGAGAGAGAGAGAGAGAGAGAGAGAGAGAGAGAGAGAGAGAGAGAGAGAGATTCAGAGCCAAGTATTCGACCAGTCAGTTTAGTCATCAGAGAAAGTTGAATATTTAAAGGTGGGGCAGACTAAGAGCAGGGACAACCGACTCAGGTCCCTCCTACTTTCTTACTCCTCATAATTCTTATACTCTGGTTTCTACGCATTTATCACAAGTCCATTTAGCCTAATACTATTATAAATTTTTTTTTAAATAGAACCTGGAATTTCATTTCCGATTTATAATCGGAAGGTTGGTAACTGCTCCACAGAAAATTACAAAAGAGTAAGCCTGAAATTGCTGTATAATTTTATCTTTGTATCCTTCTTGCAAACAAACGTGTACTGATCTATTGAGTCAATAAATAATAATAAATTTTAATGAACCAGTTCAATGATGGCTTTAATCTGGGTTATGTGTTAAAACTTAATACACCAATATTTTGCCGCCGCAGACCTTTCCTCACGCCCACCGTAGAGGACAATTATCAGCAGCTGCCTGCTGTAATTGTAATTTTCATGATTTAAGGACAAAGACATTTTTACGAAGTAATGATTATTGTTCAGCTATAGAACATATAAAACAAGAGACTGTTTCAGCTTACCCTTTCAAAGAAACCGAACTTCTAGTTCATACTAATTCAGTAGATTTTTCCAAACCTTATTGTTGTGAAGTTATCTTCTTTATTGTTCTTTCAACTAAGCTAATTAGAGAAAGAGGCGAATCGTGGTGACCGCAAATGGATTCTCGTTACCTCTCGACTGCAACCAAAGGTCGCATCCGATTGGATCGGCTCTCTCGAGTTAAAATGTGGGACTGAAATTTTCATCCCTCCCCCTACCCCCGCCCCAAGATCAGGTTTTCAGCGGCGAATTTTTTTGCGCGTGCTAGTATTAATTCTGCGGTTTTCGAGCGTTTTTTAAGCCCGCACTTTCTCTCGACAAAAGAAATAGAAAGAAAAAGCCCGAGTGAGGTCTTGTAAAGTGGCGGCGTACATTTAATATGTCGTGTATCCATGCTTGCCAGCGGGGCTTGGGGCCCCCAAACCAACCCCCAATGGCGGGTGAATTAGGTTCGCGGCGAGAAATAAATATCGAGGGATGAGAAAAAACTTATTTTAAAAGCTTCCAATTAAATTCTCTAGATTCATTTCGAAGGTGAACCAAACTTCTTGTCCCACCGTTGAGATTATTTAAAATAAAATATAAAATATTCTAAAATTAGAAACTATTGCATTTGGAAGGATGTAGGTAGGATCACTGCTTGACACCGCAAACAGGATGCTGCCACACTATTTCTTTATTGTTACCAACAAACCAGCGAATGGACCAGAAGATACCCCGGTATCGGTTCCTCAGTCCCATTATTACTGGAATTATCTATTTTATCGGTTTGTGTATTTAATTTTTACCTGTTCAGTGCTTTCCAGTGAACTTTATATTACAGTATTAATATATAACAGTTTTTATATAACAATTTATATATAACAGTATTAAATAGATCGATTTCAAACTCTCTCTATCGTAGGGGGTCGCCCTAACGTCCTACACATGAACAATATCCTCCGTATCTTCTCAGGACTAAAATTAGAAATACAGTTTAGCGGTGTTAAAAATAGTATTCTTTTATAAATATAATTAAAATCATGAAAATGTCCGTAATTTATTAAAGTTGGCCTGGGGCTCTGGCCTGATACTCCCCATTACATTTGCGTACAGGCTTAAAACGATGGTAAAGGAGGATTATTTGAGCTAACTCGCTATGTGGTAATATTAACATTTTATAATTATTCAGTTATTCTTTCCTTTGACGCTCCGACATGCCCTGGATTTTCGTTCATTTTCTCCCCTCTCTTTGGCCGTTCCCTTCCTTTCTCTCTCTTTCTCTCCCTCTTACGCTTCTCCTGTTTCTCTTATTATGTCTCTCCCTCTCTCTTTCTGAGGCTCAAGGTCCCTGCTGAGAGCTCCTGTCTAATTACCCTTCTAATAAACCACCGCAACACCGGTCACTACAACACTCCACTCTCTAAATATAAACCGTCAGAATATCACACATAATTTACAATGTAATAACATACTTATCCCCCTGTCCAGATGTCCCAGAGATAATAAGTACTTTTGCTTAGAAACCTATAATATTACCTAACGGAATATGGTAGGTCTAATGGTAATAATATATACATTTTAACAACAACAGCGTGATAGGTTCGAATATTTTAATGTATTCTCTGAATCTAACTATAAAGCTTGCGACAGCAGGTCCCCAAAGGACTAGAAAACTCTTCAGCGCAAAATATTACCTAGTCACCAGAACTGGCTTCGGTGAAGCAACTGCCAAGAATTTCGAAATCTCGGGGCGCCCATAGCCGTCCAAGCCCACCCACAAGAAAAATAAAATATAATCAACCAAAATATTCAACGAAACTCGCTTCGGGTAGTGCAGATACAATGAATATGACGGTAAAGGGACAATTTTGAATGTCTTATTTTTATTACTTCGGATACAGCGATATACCCTAGAAACCATGAAAGATCGAAGTAGAGCCGAGGAAATGAAATATAGGGAAACTATAGAGATTTATTTTTATTAAATAAAAATAGCGCCTTTTTATCATAGCGCTGAAGAAGAAAGGTGGATTATTGCTATAAAGATAAAATTATAGGAGATATAGAAAATAGGTAAGAACAGAAAGAAAACATTGTCCAGTTCTCTAAGCAGAAACCGGACTGTAAGCATCAAACCAAAACCAGAAGTTAGAGTCACTCGCCCGTAACTACTCCAGACAGGTTAGCCGGCTTTCAAATTTAAAAGGATTATTGGGCTTTCTTTATACGGAAGGGCCCGGTAGGTGAATTGCGGGGCAGTCTTGAAACGAGACCACTTCCTGCAGGTGAGAGAGAAAGAGAGAGACAGAGAGAGGAGGACGAGTGCCCGGGGGAGTTACGTAAAGACCCGGTGAACTTTGGCGCAGTGGGGTAAGCGCGGAAGAAAGCCGTCCGGACCCCCCGACTTCAAATCCCAATGCAGCCAACAACACGAAACAAGAATATAGGTGTGTATACTTGAAATATAGCGAGTTAAGCTTTCTCTTCGAGAATTCTATCCCTTTCGACAAATCTCTAACGTTGTTCAGTTATCAAAACGACCGACCTAACCCGGTCTAGTATTGCTGTGTATAGCCCGTATAGGACGTGTGCCTGACACTTATGGTGTCTTTACCTAAATCCCCGATTGAGATATCACTTTAAAAACGGGACAAATTAAATGAAAAGGAGCTCATGTGATCTAATCTTTTCACATTTCTCCACTCATAAAGATGACTGACTACTCACCAACTTATTCTGAACCCTTGGAGCCGGTTCGTGACCTCGGGTAGTTTAATAGGACGCGTCTCTCCACCACAGTACATTGGAAACGAGAGGGATAAGTTCAATAACAAGCGAGAAACAACCAAAAGAGAAAGATGGGTTACGAGAGAAACGACGTGGCTGCGGAATCACAAATCTGGAAATATGCACCGCGTTTAAATACGTGTCAAATGACTTGCCTCCGCGATGAATTAGAAAATCGGCCCAAGTGCGAACTTGCCACAACCTAGGAGTATATTTGGGTAGTTGTATTGGGTAGAAGCGAGGGCCCACGGCGAAAGAGAGCTGAGCCATACTGAAACTTTGAAGTTGGCGGCGACCGGAACGATAGTGGAGGAACAATCGCGTGGAGGACACCCACCCCCTCGATCTTTCCGCTCTGATCCTGGCGCTCCTAACATCTTTCGGGGGGAGCGAGAGAGAGAGGGAACCGGCAGAGACAAAGAGATGCAAGCGAGAGGGAGAGAGATAGAGAGCCAATGGGGGGAGCGCCGAAGGGAAAGAGAGAGAGGGAGAGTGCAGAGGGAGGACGGGACCGGGCCCATATATAAAAGGTGGGGTCGGTCCAGTGTTTGGCTCAGTAGTACACACACACAGGATAGAAACACATAGTGAGGTGTTGGAACCTTCACCTGGTGGGGACTAGTACAGCTCTCAGGCTTGCCAATCTCACTTTACAAGGTAAGTTGAATACCACCCACGCAGTCCGGAAAATTTCATTTCAAACTCGGATTATATATTGTCCACGGGAGCTACCCAACCTTATATAGGAGAAAATCCGTTCATGCGATAATTCGATTCATCCTGGAAACGTTTAAATTTATCTTTTAAAAAATGAAATATTTTCCAAAATCTTCCATTTGTGGAATAATAAATTTTCCCTAGCAT
Organism: Lethocerus indicus; assembly: GCA_019843655.1. Taxonomy (NCBI): domain Eukaryota; kingdom Metazoa; phylum Arthropoda; class Insecta; order Hemiptera; family Belostomatidae; genus Lethocerus; species Lethocerus indicus. The sequence goes on from JACDQD010000008.1 coordinate 18,245,681, forward strand.
TTTCAATGTACTTTCTCAACGGACTCGAGCCATGGGGGCAAGTTAGTAGAGACGCGGTGGGGGTGGAGATGAACTTCCCTGCTTCTAAAATGCAGGCAACAAGCTGTTGTCGCTTTCTCGGGGACCCGCGTTGTACCTACCGGTAAGCCACTTTCGCCTTCTAAAAAGTGCACTGCCTCCCGCCCTCCGTCTTTTCAGAACATATAATTATCGATCCAGCGAAAACAACTTTCACCCCCTCCCGGCACCGGTCCCGAACCAAAAAAACGGTAGCTACAATACCGCCGATTCACCTTTTGGCAATTATGTAATTAATTTCTTACACCGAAAATGTAAATTATTGTTCCCCGAAAACGTAAATCAGTTTCGGTATCTTACTCAGTGGTCAATGTCTAGTCCCCGTTTAACGATCTCTCATCTGAATGCACGAGTATCGATGTATTCGTATTACTTTATCGCCTCATTATTTACCTTTTGGTTGCCTTTGGTAGATGCGTGGTTATCTGGCTGTAGCAGTTATCCTGCTTGTCGCCTCAGTATGGGCTGCCGATAAAGACAAGAAGCCCGCCGATGGTGAAAGACCGAAGACCTTCAAGAGGCTCATCCCCGCCGATGTCCTCAGAGGTAAAGTTCAATTTCTATATTGGTCAAATTGGTTGATAATAATTATGAAACTGATGAAAGGGTTTTAATAAATTACGGATATTTATCCCTAGTATATAGAGTCCCATATTTGAATAACATAAAATAAAGTTTTAATAATCAAATAATTACAAAAGTAGTAATTATAAAGTTCTAATAAGCAGATGTCAATACAACAATAAGTTTTAAGGGTGTGCCATGATTGGTAATGAGATGAAGAGCATATTTCACCATATGTTTTCGAGGGTAAACCTTGCTTATTGTAAGACGACCTAAAGTTCGGGAGAAAACAAGAAATAATTTGATTTAGTAGTGAAATACAAAGTACCAGCCTAAATAAGTTATTATTGATAAAACTGTATTACAGTATGAATAGAACATTTGTAGACCTTAAACTATAGGTATACGGGTAGTAAAATGAGCGTTCTTGATCGCATTCTTGAAACGCATATCGGGCGAGTTGGAAGCCACCCGCAGCAAGAGATGCCCGTTTGAATGCTTTGTATAACCGAGGAAGGAGCGAGAGGAGGATAGAAATTGGAAGGAAGCGCGGCGAAAGTGGGTTAGAGTGGAGCTCTGAAGCAACCCGTAGCAGAGGCGGGAGCTAATTATCAAGTTCACAACCGAGGTCCACCTCCCACTCCAGGAAGTACGGAAAACCGCACGCGAGGAATTGGCGCCGCTCCAGGCAACGCGGGCTCGAAAAAATACAACAATATAAATAAGACCGTTCCGGGAGCAAGGTAAACGGGCAAAACTCATTCACATTAAGACGGGCCGGATTCGGCGATTGGCTTGAGATGCCGGAACATGAGAGACCGCGTAACCTGAGCTGGATTGGTCACAACAACCTGCGGAAGAACCCCGGAGTTATGGTGGCGTATTGAAATTACGGAGTACGGTCCGTCTTCGTTTCAAAGTCTTTTTTTCAGAGTCAACTTTTTGCTATTGTACCCGCCCGTTAGGATTCGAGGAACAGGACGATTCTTGTTCAACTCCGGTTGAGGTTTCTTTACGTTTGGCCATTTATCCGGTGACCGGTCTGAGCCTCGAGATGCCACAATCACATTTCGACATATTTATTTCAATCTCGATAAACTTTTGAACCACATGGAAGTTGCGATCTCCCGCCGTCTCCGAAACTCGCTTATTTGGATCTACGCTAGAACCGGTTTCGGATCTTGTCATAGTTCAGCAACAGTGCGTAGAGCCCACATGCGGGAATACATCATTCCCGTGCTCATTTCAGGTTCTAGTTATTGGTTTTCAGGTTGTGGGGAGCCGGGCGTTCCACTGGGTTGGGGAGGAGGTCGGCGGATTAGTGCCGCAATCGATCCGTCACGCCGGGGCGGGGAGGCCGCAGGCTTTACGCTCCGCGGGCTCATTATGCAACCGCCAAAGCGGCAGTGAAGAGATGGGGGTGAAAGGGTGGCCACAACTGCGTCGTCCCTTTTACTTTCCTGCGTCCTCCTTATTGGGGATGGTGGGGGGTTGTGCCCTTCACCGGAAAGCCTCCTGCCGGCCAAGCGGTTGCTCAACCCCAGGGGCTGGGGCCGCATCTACTTGACCAAATTAAAAGTGGACTCTTGCACAAGTGGCTCACGCACGCCCCCACCCCCGGCGTTACTGTAACACTGGGCTCGCCGTTGCGTAACCGCGGGTAACGGGCGGTGTCCACGCCCGGCCGACTATTAAAAGAGAAATTATAAGAGCGGTTACCTTCTAAATGGGGCTGCTGCCGGCGTGGTAAGAGGCCAGGGGCGATGGTGGTTTGTCCAGCCCGAAGGAAGTGTCTTATTAAACCAGACGGGTTCGATTAAATTCCTTTATCTTTCGAGTTGAATTTATTAAGCAGAGAATGATTATGCAGAATTTACGTTACCCGCACTCAGTGTCTTACAGTCAGGCGCGTTAAAGTCTTTCGTAAGCTTCGAGTCAAAAGCCGGATGAAAACTTCATCAATCGTACATTCAAAATCTAACTCGGTTGCAGTAGGCATCGAACTCAGACGTTCTGAAGTACCTAAGCAATACGGAATAAGTCACGAAATTTTATTACGTATTTATTTAATCGATGTTGATGATATGCGCGGTAATTGTGCGTGAACGCGTAAAAGCCACGCAGGTGAATTCAGAGAGATGAGAGGCGCTCGAGAAGTTTGTTGCACCAGAGAGATCCAATTAAAAACCTTATCGCCATTCGAGGCTTGCGAAAATTCGAAAAAAGGGGACCCTCGGAGGTGATGACGGGTTAGTGTACACGGGAACACTTTTATCCATCTGTGGCGATTAAACCGGTTGTAACGTTACTCGGCAAAATTCATTTTCAGTTTATATTAAGGAAAAAGAAAAAATGACGTTTACCACCTTTGTAGTTGTGCCATCTACACGAACCACAACCGGCCCCAAATTCTATAAATCTCACTAGTCGAGTCAATCAAGAAGTAATATCGACATCGTTCCCAGAATCGGCAATGCATCTGACGACCTTCGTAGTTAACAGCAGTCTTAATAATTTTTATAATATTGTGACCCCCGGTCGGTTTTATTTAGCGGACCGTTAATAAATATAGTAAATAACGAATTAGAATTTTATCTGGTAGTAACATTCTCGATTGAAAATATGTGTCGATTGCAGATTTCCCGGGAACCTGTTTCGCTTCAACGAGGTGCGCCACCATCGACCCCGGCCAGTCCTGGGACTTGACTCCGTTCTGCGGTAGGTCGATGTGCGTGAAGGCCGAAGAGGACGGCCGCCTGCTGGAGTTGGTCGAAGACTGCGGCCCCCTGCCCAAGTCGAACCCCAAGTGCAAGCTCTCCGATAAGACGAACAAGACGGCCCCTTCCCCGACTGCTGCCCCATCTTCGATTGCGAGCCCGGCGTCAAGCTCGAGTACCCGAGATACCGACGCCGCCTCCGCAGAGCGCCGCCGCCGCCAAGCCCAAGGCGTGAGCTCCAGCCCCCCGTCACCCCTCCCCGCTGTGATACTTCCCCGGCGCCGCCCCCATCCTCACCCCCTCAAACGTCGACGTTCACAACCACCGTCTCGGCTACAGGCGGCGGCCCCATTCAAATTCCTCTAACTACTCAGAGCAGCTTTGTGTCTATCCCTCCTTACTTCGGTCAATTATTCTAAACAAGTGTAACCCGATATAATAATATATATATATAAATATTTCGAATATTACTATTATTATTAATTATTATAGTTTAATATTTGTGGAAAAGTTGTGACATCCCCACCTTGTTGGACACGATCGTCTTCATCTTAATTTATTCTTCGCACGATTTGGATTTGGACTAAACACGAAATTTCGATTATTATCGGTGATATTAGTATACATTCAGTGTAAGCAGCCTCCCCTGTTTGAAAATTTTATTGTAACGACTAATAATAACAGAAATAAAGGTAATGAAATTGTAAGAAAAATATTGTACTACTTTGCTCTATATAGTATCGATTTGTGCACATTTCTATGTCAAATTATACCCTCGATCACCCTCTATGTACAGAATTTATTGTATTACCGTTTCGGTATTTGCACCGTTTGGCATATTTTGTTTTAGTAACTTATCCGTTCTGTTAAACAAGACTGAACAAAAATAAATTTTTTTTTAAATTCCAAGACGCCTGTTTCGTTATTTTGACAAGCGACACACGCAGTCTCTTGACGCCTCTTTACGTTACCTACTACCGTTAGGTATTGTAATTAGGAGAACGAAATTCAAAATTTCATCCCTGAATGGTCAGCAAGTGCTTCAAAATCCGGTTACTGGCACTTTGCAAATTGAAACACTTGAACTAATGGTTTGTTACTTTTTTCACACCCCTCTCAGTATTTCCATTTACACAATGAATAATTATAACAATTGTAATCAGTATTTTTTTATTTATTTTATACAAAAATAGTATAAATCAGGGTAGGGTAAACGATCTGAGAAAGTAAATTTATAATTTTGGTCAGAATAAAAAATACAAGATAATAAATGTGTTGAATTTTACAATAAAATACATTAAAGATTTTAGAATGCCTATTTGCAAATCTTTGTTGGATTATAGGTCAAATATATATTTGGTCACATAACTGGTCACGACTATTAGTTTCTGACTCCCAAATATATGACAGCAAACCTATCTGGTAATGTGTTTTTACGATCATAAAAGTTTTCCTGTTGCTCCAAAATTTATTGAAAAAAGTTTATTTTTACTAATCTAGTTAATCGGTGCAAGTGCACCTATAGAACTTTAGTTAAGTACATTCCCGCACCACCCTCAAGGGGGCGCTAGTTTATCGTTGCGAGTGTACCCAACGAACTTTAGTTAAGTACATTTCCGCACCACCCTCAGGGGGCGCTAGTTTTCGGTGCAAGTGGACCGAACGAACTTTAGTTAAGTACATTCCCGCACCACCCTCAAAGGGGCGCTAGTTTATCGGTGCGAGTGTACCCAACGAACTTTAGTTAAGTACATTTCCGCACCACCCTCAAGGGGCGCTAGTTTTCGGTGCAAGTGTACCCAACGAACTTTAGTTAAGTACATTCCCGCACCACCCTCAAGGGGCGCTAGTTTATCGGTGCAAGTGTACCCAACGAACTTTAGTTAAGTACATTTCCGCATCACCCTCAAGGGGGCGCTAGTTTATCGGTGCAAGTGTACCCAACGAACTTTAGTTAAGTGCATTCCCGCACCACCCTCAAGGGGGCGTTAGTTTATCGGTGCAAGTGTACCCAACGAACTTTAGTTAAGTACATTCCCGCACCACCCTCAAGGGGGCGCTAGTTTATCGGTGCAAGTGTACCCAACGAACTTTAGTTAAGTGCATTCCCGCACCACCCTCAGGGGGCGCTAGTTTATCGGTGCAAGTGTACCCAACGAACTTTAGTTAAGTACATTTCCGCACCACCCTCAGAGGGCGCTAGTTAATCGGCGCAAGTGGACCCACGAACTTTAGTTAAGTACATTCCCGCACTACCCTCAAGGGGGCGCTAGTTAATCTATATCTAATAATTTTTACTTAAAGAGAAAGTACAACATTCATAGACAAATAAAAACTTAGTATTGTAAGATAAAAATAAAAAGGTAAGTTATAAAGAAATTGTCATTAACTGTGAAATGTACTTAACTAAAGTTCGTTGGGTCCACTTGCACCGATTACCTAGATTACAAAAACTAAACATTTTTCAATAAATTTTGGATCAACAGGAAAACTTTTGAAACTCATCATTTCTCAGGTACATTGTGAGGTATTTCATTTCCAACATTTTAATTGGATTATAATTACTCGACAATACAATAGAGTTACGACAGACAGCCATCAATAGTCAACAAAGTGACAGTGTATATTCTTAATAACATTGGTTATTCAAAATTGATTCCCACAGAACCAACATTTGACTGTTTTATAATCGTAAAAACCAAAAATGATAGAAAAACTGTAAAAATCGTCACGGAAATTAATTATTACGAAACGCAATTAACGAAAGCAATTAAAGCGCATATCAGTACAGCAAAATTGTGCTATAACAATTAAGTGAAAGAAAAGCAATTAAACCAGTTTCATTATGAAACATAATTGCACAGTATTGAACATTGTTTGAGTATGTTTATTATAAAAGATACTCAAATACGCATACGGAACTGTACTTATTTACGTATGAAATTCCCCCCGTAAATTCAAAATATTCCGAAAAAATTGAAATTTGAATAACATAAATTACGTGACATATTATTATTGTAAAAGTCCCAAAGAGTAGTTTCAGTGCCAACCGGATCAATACAAGAATACTTTTACTACGACTGTCATCAAACGATAAAATCACTCGGGTAAAAGACTAAATTCGACCGAGTTTTGAAACTTATTCAATCACAGTTCTGCGAAATTTCACGCGCTTTAATTTCGCGCTTTAATAAATACGCTGCTGCTAACAGTTCCTGTCGTCTCACGCCTCCCTTTAAGGAGTTACTGTGTTAATGAGTCACTGGAAGCGTCAACACAAGCGATTAGAGCTATAGAAAGTTCCAGAAATGAACTTACGCCATTTTACCCAAAGAATCGCTAATGCAAAACGAATATTAGACAAGAATGTTTTAACGAATAAATATTGTTAAGGGTAACAGGCTGTTTAAAAACTTTTTGTGTGACTGGAAATGTTTTATGTAATCAAATTTATTTTATAACATTAAGTTTTCTTGTCATCCCATGGATATGTAAACTGTGTAATATGAATATGTATTTTTCTGCAAAATTTGTATTTGGGGAGTGATAAATGAATTATTATACTACTTTGATGTAGGAGGAGCAATATTTCAGAGTGTGCAGCAAAGTGTTTGACTGACTTTATCTCGGCAACTTCGATTGTGCCTGGTATCGTTTTAAAGCTCTCGGATATACGAACAAAAATTCGCAATCGTTTAAACTGAACATTTAAACATTGTTTTCTGGCCAGTTCAACTGATATTCCCACTTCACATATCGGACATTTCATTAATCTCTAAGAAGAAGTGATTAGGCCAAAAGGCACATACTGCAAATACCGCTTCATATTATCCCACCCCCTCCAGTGCTTATACTCCCTTAATATAAAGCATTCACATCCCATGTGAAACTGGTCAGATTATTCAGAAAGGTTTTTTTAATGAATAACAAAATATTCAATAGTAATTTATAGTTTATTACATAAAATAATTACATTTAACAAAATATATTTTCAATAACCCCCCTTTTATTACATATAAAAATCCTGTAATGATTTTTTAAAAAATCATAAATCAAAACCCATACATCTATGAAAATTTAATATTTATAAAACAAATGAGCCAAGGCTCCTGGGAACAGAACTTGAATTATCACTAAGTAGCTTCTGGTAGGATTCTGTAAAACTGTATCAGTTTTACTCAATCCCACTGGAAGTTTAGTTAGCCATAATTTATATAAAACAAACTTGGATATCAAATACAAAATATATTCAAGGAAGGAGAAAGCTTTCTTGCATAAAAATTTGGTAGTCAGATTGTTTAAAAATTGGCATTAAAACAATAAATATTGACATCAAATAATAAATAATGTGAGTGTAAGGTTTTCTTCTCATTTTTTTGAGCGTTAACCATGTTAAAAAAAATAAAACAGTGGAATGATATTTTCTATAAATGTTTGTATATAAAATATAAGAATTTTACCCTTACTAAACTTAGCTAAAAATGGGTCCTGGCAACTGAAATTTTTAATGTTTCAGCAACACGGTAATTAGGTTTGTTTCAGAGTAAAATCTGCACAGCCAAAATGAGTTCCAAAATACTATTAACCCCATAATAACAGTCAACCATAAAGTAAGCCAAGGCACAAGTCATTAATCCTAACTTTTCATGGTAATCCTATTATATTAATTATCTTTTCAATGCAGTATATCAGATATTGTACAATGTTCAAATATATTATATAATAACGACCAATAAAACTTTTGAATAAACAATTAACACTGTACAAATGAAGTAGAACAGGGGGGATCAGTCACTGTTGAACCTTTGATCGTAGATACGTTGCCGGTGGTCAGCTTCAAGGATTGGATTGAGTGTTTGCGCCACTTTTCCGATTCTGTCCTGAAAGCGGAGTCTGTCCAGTATCTCCTGTTGCCAGCTGCTGCTTTCACTGTCTGTATACGCCCACACAACGAGGTCTTCATCGCTGGCAAAAGTCACCTAATGCACACGAATAAAATTAAGCCCACCGATTCTCCCACTTGTTTCGGACGCAGTCTAGGGGATGAGTGTCAATTTTGTACCACACATGCCTCAATCCGAACAAATTACTTTTGCAAACATCTAGACTAGAAGAACCCTATTTACGACAGCAACTTCTTGAAAGCATTACAAACTGCAATGCATATTATTAATGAAAAACATCGGGGTGAAGGTATATATTTGATTTTAATTGGGACGGACTGTATCATAATATACAAGAGAATGAAAGATGTCGGTCTTCCCCTCACTGATAATTCAGATTCTCCGGATAAAACAGATAGTTAAAAGCCAATAATGTCTCGGATAAAACTAAATGCGCACAAAAATAAATTTGTCAATGGATTGAGGTCTGTATTGTACAAAATTGACACTCATCCCCTAGACTGCACGTGGACTCTTGTACCTCCTCCATCCATGCTCCAACCTGCTCCAACATGGTCTGAATCTCTTGTCCAAATAACACAATTATTTTGTTGACTTTGTAGTACCGTTCCACATTACGTAATGCATAATTCCAATAATGCATTATTTTAATTGTTATGCCATCTATGAAAAACTTTTGTGCAATGAAGGAGAGTAGAATCCAAGTAAGTCCATGTTACCATACCATTAATTTCACTTATTGGCCTGCAGAGAGTGGACACTTCGACTCAATTCAATTTAAGATAATTTCCATACACTCTTCAATTAATCAAAATCTTCCTTCTATTTTCTCTTGCTTTCAATTTCTTTATCAAGGTGTAATCCAACTAATGCCAACACCATTGATTACAACTCTGGAGGTTATCAATACCTCTTCTGGGAGTCGTTGAAGGTTTTTTAATATCATAATTCTTGTGATCTTCTGTCTCCAATCACTGATTTGGTCCAAGACCAAAGTCCACTTTGACAAAACTGGACTTTGGCCGTGGCCTAAATCAGTGAGTGGAGACAGAAGATCACAAGAATTATGAAACTCTGCAGGCATCATAAGTGAAACTGAGCATTGCATAAAATTGCAACCTTTTTTGAAGACATTTTCTTTGGTTTTTCTTTAGTTGGTGCGTAGAAACGATTCCACCTCATATTGACAGCATGAAGGTAATTATCACAAGGGGTGCCGTATTCAATTGATGTGAATGCAGTGTCCAGCTGAAAATAACAAATTACAAAATTTATTATGTTGATACTCTTCATATTGATACAGAGATTTTATATTGCATTTATCACACGTAATTAATGAAGTATTCTTCAATATTCTTAATATAATTTTATCCATAATCTACATTAAAATTGTATAACTTAAAAATGGAAATGCTGAAATTTCGTTATCAGAGAAAATTATTGTCATGTTCACATTGCCAGATTTTGACTTGACTTTGAATATTTTATTCAGCAGTTTTTACGGGACACCCCCAAATATACAAAAGAGCATAATATTTTTAAAATTGTCAATTCAATCCAACTACAATTTTAAAACTAATAATAATAATACATAACAGTAATGAAATACATTAATTGCATACCTTTTCATCATCATCTTCAGAGCTACTATCTTCAGAGAAAACATCATCCGAGAAGTCTTCTGAATCATCCTAAAAGAATCATAATGAAGGGTTCCATCAAATATAATAAATCAGCTGTATGTTACTTTAAAGTAGAAATAGTCATATTAACTGTAAATAAAATTCTGCAAGGAGATAATACGAAATATATAATTTTTATAATGTAATTTCCAAAGTATAGCATTCTTGAGTTTATTAAAAAAGAGAAACCTTTAAAATGAGATCTGGGGTTAAATATATGTTACAATAAGCCTATTAATAGTATACATCTATCAAAGTATGATGACAAAGTGAATAACAATTACTATAAATAATAATAAATTACCAATAATGATTTCTTACCTCATCCGTATCATCTTCAGAGCTTTCATCATCAGAGAAGTCATCTTCTGATATCTCCAGCAGGGCGTCATCACAACAATTGGTTCCATCAAATATAATAAAACTGTCATCACTGTCAATAGAACAGTCTGACAGAGTCCTCACTTTCTTGGTATCGCTGACACATAGGAGGTCACTGCAAAAACTCCAATCACTATCCGAAGAGTCTGAATCCAAAAGTTGGTTCCCAATATACAAAACCGTCTCATTTTCAGCCAGCAAGTCGACAAAGCCATCCTCATTAACCAAATCACAGTTAGTTACTTCCACTTCTTCTGACATGTTCATGTTTCTGTTCTCCAAAGGCCTAGAAACGCACAGTGGATCTGGTTGATCAGGCATCATTTCATTATCAATGTCAGGGATATTTGTACTGCTTGGTTGATTTTCACTTGGAGGTTCCACAGCAGACACTGAAGGGGCATTAATGGTATCTGTTTTGGGACAATTAGAAATGGTCGAATTTGGAGTATGTTCCTTCTCATACGTGAGAGGACACTCCCATCCCTCACTGGAACTAGACTGAGACTTTTTTAAAGATCCCTTGGGTTCATTTATTTGAAATTGTTTATCCATGAACTTATGGTAGTTACCAGCCAGAAAACATTCAGATGACACTGCAGTCACATCAGCAAATTTGGTCTTAGAATTTTTATTTGTCTCTTTTATTTTCAGATCTGAACTGACCCCTCTCTGGTCATTCGTAGGCTCCTTAAAAAAACTTGAAGGGTATTCATTTTCTCGATACCCATTGTACCCTTTCATCTTATCACAGATAATGTCCCATATATTAAATATTTCCCTGCCTCTATGACTGGAACCTCCTGCTTGGCTTTTACTACCAACAAAGCCACCAACCAGAAACATAGACATGGATAGGTTTTCAATGGCGTTTTTCACCATCCCTTCAGCGGGAATTTTCCTCGTGGATTCTTTAATTGATGTATGCATTCCAGTCTTTAGGTTTGCCATAAAGCACGTTTCCATAGTTGATGAATATGTATTGAAATGACTAGTAGTGAATTTGCCGGAGTAACCCGGTGGCATTATTGAGTTAAACCCCATATTTTTTTATGGTTAAATTGTAAACTAAAGTTCATTACCAGCTATGATTCAGGTAAAATAATATAGTAGGTACCACACGACTATAGAATATTTCTTGATAAAATGAAGTGTTATTAGCTATATACACTCAATAAATAAGTAATTTTCTGAAAACACTATATCATTCTATTATTTACAGGCTCGCCAATATCTTCAATTACAGTTTTGGGCCTCACAAGACGATGCAATGTCACAAGTTGTGTCACCCTTGAAATTTGTAGGGATAAGACAGTTCGCTCTAAGCCACTTAATAAACACAAAAAGCTCTTCTTCCTGAATTCTGCTCACGAAAGAAAGCTGGCCTGTGTTTAAGAAACCGGGCACTTCCAATATTCTTCTCCTCGAATCGCAAACACTTTCTTCGCTCAGTGATTTGAGACCAAAAGAAAAATTTCCGATGGACAACTCACTTTGAAGAGACATTTTGAAAATATAAACTCGCACTGTAATATCACTGTTCACTCGGCCATATTGGATGAAAGAATGAAGGCTGTATGGCCGCTTGGCAAAAGGCTGTATGGCCACCCATCCTAAGATTTGATAAGATAAATAATATTTCTATTTATAAAAATTAAAATTATATTTTAGTCAAATGAGTTATTTCATTACTCTTTAATATAACAGTTTCCTATCGCTAATTTTTTATGTGTGGCTGAAAATAATATAATTTTACGTTGTATAGTCGTGACTACGAAATACAACGTGTGGTACACCTGGTCGTGGGTGGACGGTTAATAATTATATATAAAAGTTAATTATTTCTTGTAATTATTTTGTATTTAAGAAGACTGGAGCATTGTGTCACAGTAATTAACATATTTTCATAAATAATTGTTTAGAATTAATCAATACAAGTTCATACAGTCGTAAAAAATTTCATAGAGGTTTATTATTGTTCTCTTTATTCATTACCTTCATTGAAGCTGATATTGATATAAAGAAACAATTTCACTGTAAATCAATTTTATCTATTATAAAATTATTTCTTATAATTTCTTTTTATATCATAAGATCACTTTTTTATATAAAAACTAACTTTGTGTACCCGGCTCGCTCGGATAGTTAACAGCCATAATTACAATTGATTATCTATGGATTTAAATATATTTCGCTTCAAAAATAATTTCTACCAATCATAAAAATGTTTTTTAATGAATAAAACTATTTACACGAACTAAAGTTTTACTTTCTGTGGCGAATATTAACGTTGCGACCATTCCAGCTTCCTAATTCAAATAACACCGCCAGAACGTCGGACCGTTAAGAGAGGCGTTAATGAGTGAGTGTTTTAGTTCAGCCAGATTGCACCGATTAACTAGCGCCCCCTGAGGGTGGTGCGGAAATGTACTTAACTAAAGTTCGTTGGGTACACTTACACCGATAAACTAGCGCCCCCTAAGGGTGGTGCGGGAATGTACTTAACTAAAGTTCGTTGGGTACACTAGCACCGATAAACTAGCGCCCTCTGAGGGTGGTGCGGGAATGTACTTAACTAAAGTTCGTTGGGTACACTAGCACCGATAAACTAGCGCCCCTGAGGGGTGGTGCGGGAATAACTAAAGTTCGTTAGTTCGTTGGGATACTGCACGATAAACCAGCCCCTGAGTGTTGTGGTGCGGAGAAATGCTTAACTAAAGTTCGTTAGTTCGTTGGGATACTGCACGATAAACCAGCCCCTGAGTGTTGTGGTGCGGAGAAATGCTTAACTAAAGTTCGTTGGGTACACTAGCACCGATAAACTAGCGCCCCCTGAGGGTGGTGCGGGAATGTACTTAACTAAAGTTCGTTGGGTACACTAGCACCGATAAACTAGCGCCCTCTGAGGGTGGTGCGGGAATGTACTTAACTAAAGTTCGTTGGGTACACTAGCACCGATAAACTAGCGCCCCTGAGGGTGGTGCGGGAATGTGTAACTAAAGTTCGTTGGGTACACTTGCACCGATAAACTAGCGCCCCCTGAGGGTGGTGCGGGAATGTACTTAACTAAAGTTCGTTGGGTCCACTTGCACCGATAAACTAGCGCCCCCTTAAGGTGATGCGGGAATCACCAGCAAGTTAAGGAACTTAACTTAAGTTCCTGGGGTCTACTTGCACTGATTAACTAGATTAGTAAAAGTAAACTTTTTTCAATACATTTTGGATCAACAGGAAAACTTTTATGATCGGAAATACACAATACCAGATACATTTCCTGTTGAATGTTCTTCATGGAAGGTAAAGAAAACTTAAACAGTTAATGTTATAAATTTTATTCCATAAAATATTTACAATTACACAAAAACAAACAGTTTTGAAATAGCCCATTACCCTTCACGATATTTGTTATCAAAATCTATAACATTCTCGTGATAAAAAAATAATAATACCGCTCTCTTTATCAAAACTTGTCATTTACAAATCAAATTTGGATGTTAAATATCTTTAATAGATAGATAGGTGAATACTGACAGAAAAATATTAAGACCAGAAAAAATTATTCTTCAAAATAAAATTTCAAAATAGTAGGTAATCCGAGTGGAGAAAAAGACGATTAAAACTATAAATAATTAAATAAACCTATAAACAATTGATCAAAAGTTACTTACTTTTAATCCTGGGAATATTTGTTTTGGTATAAAATCGACAGATGGAATGATAATTTGATTTTTTTTTACAACTTTCTGTGTACTTATTCAACAAGTTTTACCCACATTACACTGAGCCAAAATCATGTTAAGGCAACTTAAATTTAGAATTTTCAAGCTGTGTGCCCTTCTTTTATATAAGGATATACAAGATACAGGATGGTAACTTAGTTTATCCACCCGCACAGCCTAAATGAGGTACTAAACATATTCCTACACCAGCAACAATCTGATCACTTGATTTCATTGGCCAAGGTACAAAATATGAATTAAAACTTGTGGAGCGATTCTAGTATATTATGCACAGCATTGAATAGTGTTCTCGTATATAATAAAGTGGTGTGTATTGCAATTTCTGAAAAAAATAAATAAATAATGGTTTCCAAGAGACGATCAGCAGAGGTCAGTTGTTGTTAAACCGTTGATTGTAGATTTGCCGCCTGTGCTCAGGTTCAAGAATCGGAGAAAGTGTTTGCGCCAGCCTGTTGATCCTGGCCTGAAACCGGTCTCTGTCCAGCACCACCTGATCCCAATTGCCCTTCCGGCTCGCTCTGTGGGCAAATGCCCACACCACAAGAGTCTTCACTTTTACGAGGTCTTTACCGCTGGCAAAAGTCACCTGAACCGAAAGAATAGAGTTAAAACAATTGTCAATTACTTAGACCGAGACACAGTCTAGGGGATGAGTCTGTCAATTTTGTGCCACGCAGGCTTCAATTTGCAGTATAGTCAACACAGATTATCTTACAAGTTTGAAGTCTTCTAGTGGTCAATGCCCTCAATCACCTTTTACATGCTCCATTGTTCAATTCACAGCTATTACCTACCTATCTCTAATGGCCAATCACATCATAAGCTATGCTGCAAACTGAGGCCTGTGTGGCACAAAATTGACAGATTCATCCCCTAGACTGTAAATGGACTCTCGCAAATGCTCCAACGATGCCATAATTTCTTGACCGAAGAAGAGTTCACTTCATACACCAATCCATTATACTCAGTCTCCACAAACCACATCATTTATGATGATTCGAATAAATCAATGTGCAGACATTATTCATATGTCACTTTTTAGAGATCACATGCATTCTGTTGACGAGTCTGTATTATGTTCAGTGCTTATATAATTTAATCCTTCTCTGGATAAAAAAGCACAAATTCCATATAGAAATTTGTTTTTAGTTTGGATTCTTCCGATGGTCGTGGAAGATCATTTGGTTGCACTCATCAGCCGTACAGAGGGCAAGCAACACATCGGTCCCAATTTATTCCTTGGTAATTTCCAAGTAGATCAGTACTCCTCTATCCTTCACAACCTCACTGTCCTCCTCCAGCAATAATGTGTAATGCGTGTACAGCGTCGTTAGAACTGCCAACAGTGATTAAAACAATTTCCAGCATCATTTATTACAACTCTGAGCGGCTGATGAGTGGAACCAAATGACAGGTTAAGTAAATCCAGGCAGAAGAGCCTCCAACAAAATCCAAGCATTCTGTAAATAGAAACCTTTTTTGAAGAGATTTTCTTTGTTTTTTCACCAGCTGATGCATAGTTAAGATTCCACCTTGCATTGACAGATTCAAGGTAATTCTCACTAGTTGTATTCATGCAACCTGATTCGATAGGTATGTATGTAAACTCAGGCTGAAAATAAGAAAATATGACAAATGTATTAGTTTTAAAACCTTCATATTGTAATATGGCTATAAATAAATTCAACTCTATTATCACCATGATAATCGCATGATGTTAGGAGCAACAAAAATTCGTGGTATAAAATTGAGAACAAATTAGATAATTCTTCTTGAAAACTGACTAAAATGAACTAAAACAATCCACACTGAATGGATTTTGGATATTAAAAAAATGTTAATGACTTTTTAGAAACTGATTATTTCGATTAATATTGTGACAGTGAATACATAATAAAATGAATAATGAATGTTTATTGAGTATCAAATAATTATTTGATAATCCTATCTTTAATACTTATGCTCAAACAATTAAAATGAAGATGACTTGCTAAGGTTTAGCAATGGATCAACAAATTCTATAAGGAAATCAAATTAGTTCCCTCTTACAATCTTCTGTTACCACTTATAGATTTGGTCTTAAACTATACCAAAATGTAGTCGTGGTCTGAGACCACAACATCAGAACAAACAGGATGCTTCATTCTGGCCTGACATGCAGAACTGTCTCACTATAACTGAAATGGTTTTGCTGACAATGTTAAGAAGCTGAAGACCAAGTAAGTGAATGAAGAGAGAAAATCACAACTGTAATAATAGACTAATAGTTATAGTAATAATTGATAGTTTCTTCTCCACTCAACAGTTTGTCTACTAATTTGTACTAATAACTATTTAGTGACTAGACCGCACAAATACTTTTAATTATCACAAATAAATTATATTCATAGTAAATAAAAACAAGTGATATTTAATAATGGACTTTTTAATTAAAATAATAAGAAAAACAAAACAGAAATGAAACTTAAAAAATTTTCAACAAGTTCACCTTGCAGGATTTCTACATGACCTTGAGCATTATATAAGCAATAAAAGTTTTCCAGAACAAAATACTGACAAACTAGATTAAATATTTTTAAAATTCATTTCATCATACTTAATAATTTATACTATACTATAATACCTTAATTTGGTTTAATAATAAACTACATTATTAAATTTATACAATGAACATTACCTCATAATAGAGGAAATTCCCAAAGAATGCTTCGGGAATTCCCCCCTCCCAAACATTACAGATTTCACTTTACTTGAGGTTGTGACCTTCTTTTATAATACCTCCCCAAAGTCACATGCATTGCAAATAAATTAATTTTCGAGACTCATTATTTATAATTTACAAGTTATGATTATAAATAAATAATTTCACTTATACAGGATATAAGAGCTAAATTGCAGGATTCAATTTAGCTTATACAGGATTCAATTGCTAAATAACTTGTATATTGCTTTAGAATAGAAATATTTGTGTTTACTGTAAATAAATTTCTGCAAAGGGATAGTATGTATAGTATAATTTTTACAATGTAATTCCTTAAATATTACAATCTTCAGTTTCTCACAAACACACAAGCCCACAAAATCAAACCTGGGGATAAATAAACTGTTACCAATGAGTATTAATAGTACATATCTACCAAATTATAAAATAAAAGTGAATAATAATTACTGTAAATAATAATGTACCATCAAGAATGATTCATTACCTCATCCATATCATCGTCAGAGCTCTCATCATCCGAGAAGTCATCTTCTGATTCTTCCTGAAGGGCGTCATCACAACAATTGGTTCCATCAAATATAATAAAACTGTCATCACTGTCAACAGAACAGTCTGACAGAGTCCTCACTTTCTTCGTATCACTGTCACAGGAGCAATCACTGCAACAACTACATTCACTTTCCAAAGAAAGTGAATTCAAACGGTTCTTTACATATGTGACCATCTTGCATTCAGTTGGCAATTTTTTGGCACTGACCCCACTAACCAAATCACAGGAAGTTGCCCCCATTTCTTCAAACATATGTATTTTTCTATTCCCCAAAGTCCTAACAGTGCACGGTGCATCTGTTTGATTGGGCATCAGTTCACTATCAACGTCAGGACTATCTGTATTGCTCGGTTGATTTTCACTCGGAGGTTCCACAGCAGACACTGAAGGGGCATTTAAGGTATTTGTTTTTGAAAAATGAGATAGGACAGAATCTGGAGTTTGTTCTTCCTTATGTACAAGAGGGTGCGTTTTACACCCTGTATTGGAACTGGACTGAGACTTTTGTAAAGATCCTTTGGGTTCATTTATTTGAAATTGTTTATCCGTGAACCTACGGTAGTTGTCAGCCAGAAAACATTCAGATGACACTGCAGTCACATCAGCAAATTTGGTCTTAGAATCTTTATTTGTCTCTTTTATTTTCAGATCTGAACTGACCCCTCTCTGGTCATCTGTAGGTTTCTTAAAAAAACTTGACGGGTATTCATTTTCTCGATACCCATTGTACCCTTTCATCTTATCACAGATAATGTCCCAGATATTAAATATTTCTCTGCCCCTATGACTGGAACCTCCTGCTTGGCTTTTGCTACCAACAAAGCCACCAACCAGAAACATAGACATTGAGAGATTTTCAATAGAATTTTTTACAATACCTTCTGTGAAAATTTTCTTTGCAGATTCTTTAAATGTCATAGGAGATCTGTTGCTTATGTCCGTTATAAAGCACGATTCCATACTTGGTGAGTAAGGACTGAAATGGCCAGTATTGTAAACTTTGCCGGTACAGCCCGGTGACAGTATCGAGTCAAACCCCATCTTTTTCTGACGTTCAAATTTAAAACTTAAGTCCATTGCCGATTATACTCCGTGTAAAATAATATACTAGATATCGCACCGAGATAAAATATACACTTTTTATATATATACTATAATAGGTTAATTATTGATTAAATACACTTAATAAATAATTAATTGCCTAATAATATACAATTATTTCATTTACATGCTTGCCATCATACTAATGCCAATCACTTTCAGCACATATGGATTTGACAAAACTTTAACAATGGCAAGATTAACGGAAACGATACTAAATCCCCAGTAGTATAACCCTTAAACTTTCCTGGGATACGACAGTTCGCCTTAAGCCACTTAATTAACAAAATAAGATCTTCTTTTATGATTCTGCGGACGAAGGAAGGTTGGCCTGTGTTTATACAAACGGGCTCTTTTAAAACTCTTCCCCTCGAATCACAAATGTTTTCCTTGCTCACCACCTTGTAACTAATGGAATTCTGATCCGTAGAAATTTCACTTTGAAGAGACATTTTGAAAATATTGAATCACTTCGTACAATCACTATTCACTCGGCCATTTTGTTCGTAGTAATGATGGCTGATGAGCGAGGAAGGAGACCAGAAAATCACTTGATAAGATATTTCTATTTGTAATATTTTTAAAATGTCGATTTATAGTGGAGGTAATTGAACTAATGTGCAATGACATATTTTACCGAAACATATTAATTATAAGGTGGTAAACATCTAAATTTTATGTTTGTATAATTATTACTACAAACATTGCGTTTGGTATTTGACTACGAAATATTTTGCGTGTGGTAAGCCTGAGTTCGCAGGCGCTGATTACTACAATTACAAAATATTATTGATGTAATCTAATAATGATGTATTATTGGTAATCTAATTCTATTGAACTAATCTAGAAATTGAAAACATACAATTATTATCTTTAGATTAATTTTCCTTTTCTTGCAAGAACACAATAGGACATTAAATACAAATTTAAACTATTAAAATGTGTTAATTACGGATGTATTTCATGTGGTCAAATGCAATATGCATAATATATATCATTCTCAGAATCTATTAAATTATTAAAACAATGTTTAATCACAATTCTAAATGTATGTAAAGAATGAATAAGGACATGTATTTTATTACTAACATATATTACACAAAACCCAACTGTTATAGAAATGCCATTGTAATATTAAATAACAGGGAATGTGGGTAATAAATATACTTCAAAGGAAAACTATGTTCATCCATTACCACACTATTGGTTTTTAAAATATTTGAAATATGATGCTAAGGCTGTTGCTAACTTCTGAATTTCAGTTTACTTACATTTGTCTGGAAACAGTTTTGGTTGTATGAGTGGCTAAGAAAATTTATTTTCATTTTTTAATACATATAACTAACTAAATAGGAATGTTTCAAAAAATTTTAATAAAAAATTTAAACCTAATTCATTTTTTCTGATTCTCCCGTTACATTTTAACAAATTTACTTTAACAGATACTATAATGTATTACAATCCATACAAATCAGGATGTATAAATCTCACATGTTAGAAAAAATATTAAAAATCTGTCTTATTTGGTTAAAAAATTCATTACACATAATGAGAAACAAAAATATGAATAATGGACTGAAAACAAGGCAATATAATTCTATTTTATATTTACCAGAAGTAAAAAAAGTGAACAATAAAAATCAGAAAAAATAAGGACCAAGCTTAATATAATGTGCATAATCATTTAAAATTTAAAGAAAAATAAAGAAACTTGGATGCGCTTCAATAGAAATTCAAGTTTTATTTTTTCAAATCAAATAATTTTTTTGCCTGAAATAAAAGTAACTTAACTTTTAATTGTATCAAGTGTCTGCAAACTACTAACCTTTGTATAATAATCTTGTCATAATTGAAAATAATACAAATTTGAAAACTTATTTTCTTGATATAATAAAAAAATACAAGGAGAAAAATAGAATCTAAGATGAATATTATTATATATTTCATGAGAAAAGAACAATGATCTAAAAAGTAGCACATGCGCCAGTAATATGATAGTTTCCTGAATAATTGTTTGTAACAAAATATTGAATTATGCTTCTTGACAAAGGAAGCATTTGCAAACTAATAAATTTGTTTATCAATATCCCTGCAATATTCGGAAGCAAAAAATCTCTTATATTATTTTGACACAATTATTTAAAACTTATTCACTATATATAGAGTGAAAACTATAACATAAAAAATACAAAACTGTACAATGCATATAGAGTTGTATATTATTATATAAGACCTCAACATCGTATACATATGTTATATCAATTAAAAAATATTTTGATCACATACTTTAATAAAAGAAAACAAATGCACACCAGAATGCGCTCATAGACCAATCACAATGCTGCATTTCATCAATACGTATACATTATTACAACTCCTCTTAATAGCGAATACAATATATGTCTTTGTTAACAATCAAAAGTGTATATGAAGGCTCAAAACAAATGATTTTCTAGCATAAAATATCTAGTTTAAATTAAAAATAAAATAAAAAAGAAACACTGAAACATTCCTCAAAACAATGTAAGAATCATATATTATTTTGGCTTTTGGTCAAATATAACCCAGCATGATAGGCACTTACACATTTGTAACAACTAAAAAAAATCAAACATCATATTGTATATGGAAATAATAAAAGCTTATAAAATTAAAAATACATAAACAATGTTTTCATGTAAAAATTAATATTTTCAGCACATCGATCAATGAAACAGCAGAATACAAGTACCTAAATGCAGGATAGATCTATTTAAAATATATAATAGTTTATTATCCGTACAACATCTAAACATAATGACACAAGCATTTTAATCTTCCATGCATGTGTGAAAATGCACAATTGTTATCATAGAAGAATGAGATTGATACAAACTCAAAAATTTGGATCGTCATGCCTGGCTCATCAATGTTAAACATTGCAAATAATTAATATATATATTTATATATGTTTTGTTGTCTATTTTATTCAATATTACTTGACATATTTACTAATTTTTTCTTTAATTGAGCAAAATTAGTACCCTACACAAACAAAAATAAAAGATTGTTTACTATTACTGACTAGAAAAAAGACAATTCAGATGAAATTCATTAATTATATTCCATTTCAGCAATATCACCTCCTTTGACCTTACAATTCATGTACAGCAAATATACATTATGATTTTCACTGTTAATCCTAACCATCTTCCTCAGACCCGAATCAATAAACAAATTTGTTTTCCAATTTGGGCCTGAGTCTGTCAGTCCATTTTGCCAGTTTTAGAAGTGTTATAATCTAGATAAGTTATATGCAACTGGTAGGTCAAAAGAGGTGATATGGTTAGATCTGATAACCAGTCAAACAGTTTCTGTAGTGAGTTATATATTTTAAGTGACAATACTTGCCAGATATGACCTTTTGCCAAATATATAAGTTAAATTACTCAAACAATACTTGGTGTACATCAATTGTGCATATATGTATATAATAAGCATACAAATATACATATATATATATATATATATATATATATATATATATATACATACATGTATATGTATATTTGAGAACAATGTCTTACATAAAAATGGAAGAAAATGTAAATACTGTCCATCATACATAGTTGCTATATAATTAAATGTATAACTCAGAAAAACTAACTTTTTAATGAATTCTAAATGAAACTATTCCATTATCTACAATTTAATTTTTATTATCATGAATATGACATGAAAAAGCTATCAATAATCTAACTGGGATACCCCCTGAGCAAAATTAATTCGCATCTTGCGGAACTTTTCATAACTTCAAAAACAACTAATAATTACATTACATTACAAGACAATATGATACATTGTAAAATATCACCATTATAGCAATAGTATTTCATACAAAATTTTGATTCTTCTTTCCATACAATTAATATCTAAAATTTCGTAGACATTGATCAGAATGGTACTGGTGTTTTTAAGAAATACAGATTAAGCATACTGTACAAATGAGATTCACAAAATGCATTGCCACTATTTTCAAAACATTGAAACATATTATTTTGAAATATAAGGATTAACAATGAAATTATAGATCATAATCAAGAAACATAGACAAACAACTGAAAAAATAGGTACACAAAATAGTAATATAATAATTAAAAATTAAATGAAAATATTGAGACATTTTGTGAAAGCATATTGGTGATAAAATTAATTTTATTAATTATTAAAGTCACACATCACTCTATGGACAAAAGTAACAGAAATAATGCTCAAAGTCTTGATAAACTTTAAATATCAGTCACAAAAAATATGAAGAATATAAATGTAGTTCAATTAAAAACAAGATAAACAAAAATGAAAATATTCATAAAAAATACTTTAGAATGAATACAAGAGACATTACAGTAATGTGTAATCAACTGCATGATGACCAGTTACCATATAGAATAATGATAAGAACAAATGGTTTTTAAAGCAATAAAATAAAAACAAACTGAGTTATATATTAAATTTAAACTTACCTTCCAAAAAATGTTGGGTTTGTAAATGGTATTGAAGACCTAGTTTTCAGGACTACTTCTAACCACACTAAGAGTAAACCTGAATAATTTAATCAGAAGATCTACATGGATCACATAAAAGATGAGACAGCTATATAATAAAATAAGAATTAAAATTATTTAATACACCGTGTTAGTCCTTTAAAACAGACATCTAAAAACTAACCAAAAAGAACTTACATCCTGAGACTATTAAAACCCACAGTTCTTCGATTTATTTCATTACTGTTTTATGATATTTCAATGTATTTACAATAAAAACCATAAATGTTACATCAATAAATATTACATAAAATATAATCAGCAATTAATGTCCATTATTACAATAAGCATAAATTGTAGCATTATAAAATCCGGCATTCATTTCAAATTAATTTATAACTGGTTTTATCTCCATTAACAGCATAGCATCAAGTTAAAAAAAATATTAGTGACATTAATTTTCCTATCAGGGTAGACAAAAGAATATTATACAAATGGCTTTCAAAGTGATGTAACAAATACATTTATATCTGGGTAAAAACTTATAAGAAATTGAAATGAACTACAAAATTAAATACTAATCAATATTAAAAACCAAAATTCCTTAAATTGTTAAAAAAGAAAATATAAACAAATCAAAGATATAAAATATTCCAGCCCTGTAATTAATCAGCATTGGTACAAGAAATATGCCACTATAATAAGGACCAAAAATTGCTGCAGTTTTTAATGTTGCACAAACAAAGGTAAACAAAATTTCTTTTAGCACATTCAAAAATTTGTAAAATATATATTATCTCCAAAATTATTCTACTGGAAGCAAAGTCTATCATATGATAAACTACACAAACAAAGTCAGAATATTGACATATAAGTGCTTTTTTTTACACTGTAAACAATAACGATAAAAATTCATGTCGATAGCTGATAAGCAAATCGACTGTCCCATCCATAATCTACAATGTATACATCGTATTAGTCTAACACTGGTTCCAAAAGAATAACTCGCACCACATTTCGTATACTCGCTTCCTAAACTACAGAGGAACTTACTGTACTTTTCTCAAATGTTATTTCAAAAAAATATTAAACACTTTTTGAGCACAATTAATAACACACTTCGAATGAACTAACAAAGAAAAAATTTTTCATTTTTTGCGTTCCTCCCAAAATCACCACTGAAAACAGAAGTACACAATGCACTTGAATGTATGTTTGATTGAATATTCACAACTTACAATTCCACAGTCATAGAACAACAGTGCAAGAGAACAGAGAGGACTGGGCCAACTGGGCTGAATTTGAGCTGGACCAAAGAGTATGAAAGTGTAAAGAAAACTCGCCGAGGGAGAGGCGACATCGGATGAAACTCAGTGTTGGTGTCATTGCTGCGAGTCTTCCTCGCTCTGGTGGTGAAGACCGACAGTATTACCAATGGCCACTCCAACACTGCTCCCAATAGCAGTATCATTGCTTACATCGGCTTCACCCCCACTTTCCCATTCATCACCACTCATGTCTGAAAAATAAGACAATACATTTTATAATCACTCGAGCAATTATCTGTATTTAGATGTAATTTCACACCCTCTCTACCTTTATTAGAGAGTAAAACTATACGACGAGCCACATTTTATCATGCTTTTACGCAAAAGTAAACAAGAGCGTTTAATTGGACAATTCACTACAGGCAAATCTGAGGCAGGATTGGGTTAAATCATTTATACACTTAGACACAACATATTGTCATAATCTATATATTTATTAATTCAGTAGATACAGTAGATTCATTATAACATGAGCTGACCACTTTTATTACTATGAAGGACGATTTTTCTCCAATGGCAAAACAAAAAAATCTGATATAATAATTGTAGCTACCTTTATAAAAAAACAAAAGAAAAATATTCGTGTAGTATTATTTTTCTGTTACCAAATGTTGCAGAGAGTTAAAATTAACTCAATTTAAATTTGTGAAGTAACACAATAACTTAGTATGTACATACCTTGGTTGTTTTCAAGACTAGCCAATCTAGCAATGTTATCAGGCCAATATCGATGGGGAGGTGTTTTAGTACCATTGCTTGTCTTTGACTTCTTAGCTCCACTTTGTTTAGCTGAGTTAGCTCCATTGCCACCTGAAAGACAATGATTTTTTAATTTATTATCTATATAATACATTAAAAAATCATTCCAGCTGCCTAGAAATAATTTTTTCAGTTTTCGTTTCCAATTAATTCTTTATTTAAATGAGAGTGAATTAAATGGTAACAACTTATCGACAGAAAGCAAGCAGTTTTAAATACAAGATAAATGTGTTGGTTAGGCACAAATTTCTCCTGTATTTTACACTCATCAATGACTTCAGAAGGAGTATGTTTCAGTAACAATACCTACTTTACTATAAGCTGATTATATTCTCTGGTGACCCTAAATACCCTCATAAAATTATAAATACCCCACACAGAATTAAAACTCAATATAAGAATCTACATATTTATCTAAATATTTTACATTCAACTGACTGATGTTACAGATGTTCCTGATAGGAACTAGGAAACAATGTGGGGCACCCTATAGTAAGAAATATTTTTTTGATTGAAGAGTTATAATTAACCACTAAAACTGTTTAGTGGTATTAAAATAAAATATACAAACAACTTAAAATGTTAAGTGCTATCAAGCAATGAATACATGATATAATTTAATAAACATTCAATATTATTTTTCTTTCCTCTAAAAAATTCTCATAACTGTTAATCCAATAATCCATTTTTATATTTGTCTTTCCCATTATTCATAGTAATTGTTTATTCAACCTAGTGCCTATTATTAAATGAAAAAATGTAATTTAAGTCAGAAAAATATTGTTATTAACAAATACTTTGCTTTATAAGCATAATAATACACCATATTAATTATTACAGTAATAAGTCATTACTGCAGAATATCCATTCTCTAATATCTACTATTAACAGGAATGTATAAACGACTTAATAAGATTATTGCTTAATGTTACCTGAAGAATCTACTGGAGCTGAAGCATCCAACATAGGTTGAAGTATTCTGCGTCTTGCATTTATAAACCAATTGTTGACCTGAAGTAATGTCAAGTCTGTCTGAGCGGCTATCTGACGTTTCTCATCTTCGGTTGGATATGGATGCTAACAAGAAATAATTTAATAACTGATACGCGCATTAAATTACAGCAACATAGCAATCTATTACTATAATTTTTTGTTTACCACCAAATGCTGAAAGAGCCATGATCTCATAATACTTGTGGCTTGCTTAGGTAGAACACCTCTTTTTTGTTTCTTTCGGCAACCTAAAGGATCATCATCCTCATCACAGGATCCACCACTGGCAGCTGACAGAGAGCCTAAACAAGAAAATCAACAGATAAATTATAAACATTAAAAATACACTATTATACATCAATGGAAATGAAGAGTCAATAACATGCTTTCCCCCAAATTTATTCAAGTCTTTATTTCACGTTGAGTATGTCATCATTGCACCTTATATGTCATTATTAATCTTAACATTAATAGATAAAGGAAATTAACAATGAAGTTACCTCATTTATTATTATACAAATTATATAAATTAGAAATAATAATTTTATACAATGCATTAATAGAAAACATAATAAAAAAACTACAAATGTTTGATGACAAAACCTTTGGATGGGTACAATTGATAAGCTGGATAATGAGGGGTTATTGACTGTACTGTGGTCACCCCTGCTTACCCCTTACCGAATTTCCTGCTACTGTTCAAATGAATACAAGGTTTAATTTCAAAGAACTCATATCAAATACTATATTCACTGTTAGTACCATCTAGTCTATACTTAAATTCTAATAAAGTGTAAATTACAGTGCAGACAAGTGTAGATTATTAAAAGTATGCTAATCCAGCCCTCAATTGCCAGAAAGTGAAATATTCATCTGTTATAGAATATGTTTTGAGATCCCTGACCAGGGGGAAGGCTGCCCTAATGATTGGTGAAATAAGTCTGAGCCTCACCCTGTAGGAGACTGTTGTCCGAAGGCGGGGGGCAGGGGTTGGCTCCAATCTGGGAAAGGGGTGTGCTTCCGTGTATGATGCCCGGGGAGGGAGGACAGGTGGGGGAAAGTGGAGGGCCCTCGCCACCGACCATTCCACCACCGCCTCCGCCTCCGCCTCCTACCATCAGACCGCTCCAGCCCACAGGTGACACCTATCACAACTAATCACATAGAATCAAGGTCTTTTCTTCCAGCCACAAAAAAAATAAAATAAACCGATTGTTTGTAAAAACATAAATCATCCAAGAAACAAATGCATTTTTATATCTCTCGTGTTGATATTTTTTTTAAATTAAGCCCAGTTAAATAGAATCAAGGTCTTTTCTTCCAGCCACAAAAAAATAATAAACCGATTTTTTGTAAAAACATAAATCATCCAAGAAACAAATGCATTTTTATATCTCTCGTGTTGATATTTTGTTTAAATTAAGCCCAGTTAAATAATTAACATTAATCATGAAGCGCAGGTGTGCTATAAAAAAGAATATAATTTAAAATTAAAAGTTAATATATTTTTTGTATATTTTGAGTAAAGACAAGACATTGCTTTACTTTATTTTTAAAAACAGACTAGCTCAAATATTTTCATAAATATGCTATCACATATAAGATGCGAGTGAATAATTTTTCACTTAAAATTAAAGCAGCAAACATAATGTAAATAATATTGATCATTGATCATTAATCATTGATACAATACTAAAGGGATGAGGTCATAAAATTTAACATAAGTTAAAAAATAATTTGTAATATTGGTTTTATCAAAACTTTGGTTAGGTTAGAAATTTTTCCAAATTTTGGAATTCAAATATTTATTTAATAAGTACATAAGTAAAATGGTTAAGAAGAACGATATTAAAACATTTTTAAGAAAAACATTTTTGTTTAATCTGTTTACAACTGTTTATTAAATTTAATATAATACCTGATATGTGACTTTTGATTTAAAACTGGCATAAATATGGGATTTTTGTAACAGGTTTATCGACTTGATTAAATTGTTGTCCAGATTAAAGAAATGTTCCATAATCCATAGCTGATTAAAAATTAAGAAAACAATAATTTAATAAAAGTATTTATATGTACCATAATTTTCAGCCAGTAGCTGTACTTACAGTTGAAAAGATTGATCAGAATTTACTATCTCAGATGAACAAATTACAAAATCTTTTCAAAATAGAACCAGTTGTTGAACAATTCACAGCGTTCAAATACAGAATGTTTAGCGTATACCTGAATGTTGTGGGGCGAATGGGGAGTGAAGACTGTTGGACTGTTGCTGTCACTTGAGTGACTACTATTATTGTTGTTATTTTCCAAGTAGCCAGCAGCGTAATCTGACCTCAGTAAGTTCTCACTCTGCATTTTGCCCTTTAATGCAGTTATATACCGGTTGCAAAAGTCCTTGCAAAGTTCTTGAACTTTTTCCAATTCTAAAAGGTGGATTCTTAGTACCTGAATGGCTTTTATCATCTGCAAAAATGCACGCATTTATAAATTTCTTCATAATAATTACAGACACACAAATGGAAATTTGAAAAATTCAAAATTATAAAGCATCAATTATTTGTCCACAAAAGACATAATAATAATTAATGATTAGCTTAAGAAGTTAGTTTAATACTTGAAAGTAATAATTATTACATATCATATACTGTAAATTATAATTATCATCATAATTAATTATTAACTTTATCCTTGTGGCCTTTATGTTCTGCAAAGGCAGAGCTGAGTTTTACCTTATTATTATGCATTTTTTCTATGTATTCCTAATTATTATGTGGTTTTCTCCAAATAATTTAGAGATTTCTTTGGGCCAGAGTAAGTATTTTTGTTACCCCAGTGTACATTTATGAACACTGCATAGATTTCCTGTAAACATACCAGGCCATCAATTTCAGCATCATTGACAAGGAAAGGTTTTCGATCACGTTCCTGATGCTGAACAAATGCCTGAATGTCCATGTTGAAGCTTTCCGAATTGGGAGTCTCTGCTAACTGGGTAGCTTGCTCACATCTCTCAAAAAGAAGTGCCAACAGTGGAAACAACGGATGCCTACATGGGGGGATGTGAAGACAAATTCATATAATCCAAGCATTAAAATACAAAAAGTTATTATGTTTAATGTCATAAAATCTTTATATAACACAAAAAATAGATACTACTGTCACACATACAAAATCCCATTGTTCACACATTTTATTATTCTGACAAACCTATTTCCCTTAAAATAAGAAATTAATTATCCATGAACCTAAACTGACCTTCAAACATTAACTTTCACTTAAATTAAATGATAATGAGATATCCAATATCTTCTACAAAAGAATGATTTGCATTACAAAATTTTTCTTGCATTTGTTTTTACAAGTTTCCCAGAAACAGGCAATAAACTATAAAATAATGCCATAATTATACTAATTATAAATGAGAAAAAGTTGAGTACATAAAACAATAAACTGTAAACCTTCCAAACACTATAAAATAATAATGCAGTGAAGACGTAACAAAATAATTTTAACCTACAAATATATTTTATTATTTGAAAATGTATTATAGCCCTTTCAATTGCATACTTATACACTGCACGTTTGTCAGCTTCAAAAGAAGCCTGGTCCTGTACCACATTGTTTCCAGCCTGAGGTCCCACAATGTTATCAGGATAAGAAACCATGGCTACACTGTTTTCTTGCATCTCAGCCCATCTGTAAATTTTATAGATTATTATCTTCAACTAGTAAACTGATTAATAATTACTAAGAAGAAAGTAAAATAATCTGTGTTAATTAATCCTTCTATCTTAATTTTGTAGATAATAAGAGCCATTCACATGAACACAATAAACAAATGCAACAATGCAAAAAAGACTAACCAAATGGATTATAATATCAGCTTCATAACAAAGTGATAACACACATACATAGCTACACTAACTGCTGAAATTACTAAATTCTGCACAGAAAAATTTACAGAGAAACAATTGTGTAATGAAAGGTTATCAAGGTCCTTATTTTGCAATTAATTCTTAGTATATTAGGCAAGAGAAAAATATGTGTTGAAAATAAAATAAAGGAGGAATTATGCGATATATTTAGCTTATAGAGCATCATAGGCTGTGCATCCATAAAAATAATATAAGTACAAATTATTTTTGTATAATCATTTTCAGAACCAAATTATCATTAGCAGAATAAATATGTCAGAACCTAATCATCAGTCAAAGAATAAACCTCATACCTATAGGTACTCTATATTCTAGGCAACATTTTTTAATTGCTGAAACCTTCCATCATAACCTGAACGGAGGAAACATTAAGAAATAAATATCATATTCTTTGTCTTCACAATTCTTATAAAAGAGAAAAGGAAACAAACAATCGATAAATGGTTGTAACAAAAACAACGTTTATCGCACTTGCACTTACATTCCTTTAGTTTCCTTCATTTTTCATGCTTTTTCTTCCGCAGCCGTTACGAGACATTTTTCAGGGCTCACCATGAGAAGACCGAAAGCCGTCCCAAAAATAAAAAAAAAGCAAAAATCCCACTTAAAAACTTGAATCCAAACAGCAACGTTTTCAATTCTTGTCCCGCGAGGATACACAGGCAACACAGAGACAAAGACTTCACATTGCGTTGAAATCCCGCAGCCGCTTCAAAATATCGCCAACAAGCCGAGAAACCATCGGAAAAACTGGAATGGAGCGAAGGGTGTGGATGCGATTCCGAAACGCGAGGCTTTTCGGCTTAAAAAATGTCACTTTGAATGGCAGGTCGGCAGATGTCAATCAATGGCGACCGTCTCCTCCCAGATCTGGCACGCTCTTTACGTCACACGCACGCACACACAAACACACAGTCCGCACGCCAACTATTGCGTTTGTTCCGGTCAAAATATTCAGAAATTCCTAAAGAAAGTATGGGCGAAAACCTCTATCGGCTGCTAAATCCGAGCGCCGATCGAATGTTTCAGTCTTGATAGTATCTAAATTGATATTCGGCGAGCTGACACGGTCCCCCCCTATCTTGACGGGAAGGATGGCCCTATTTAATGACCCCTCAGCGCGCATAGTCAGACATTCATTGATTTTAAATAAATGTCATAAGAATAGAGCGGACGCTCGGACTCATTAAGAGTTCTTCCGAAGAGTTTACACGAAAAATAGCGCGTGGAGCCAACAATTTTCGGGTACTGAATTTCGAGTGAAATAAATGGTCGATTCCGATGGGGTTACTTATAACAATCCAGAAGCTATCAGCTTTAAATAGGGAAAGGGAGGGCTCGCTCAAGAAGAAATTTTATTGAGGTCACCGGAAAAAAATTGTGGATTATTTTCAACAACAGATTCAAATTTTAAGTAGCACTTATGAAGATTAAGACATTTTAAATTATAATAAATTCAATTGTTGTCATGTACATTTTTAAAAAGTATGTCAGATTTGTCCACAGAAGTGGATGACCACTCTAAAATCTAGTTGAATATGAGGTATAGAGCTGAAACAGAAAATATTAATTTTTCTGGTTTTACTATATTTAAATTAAAGTATGTATGCAGACACACACTTATATGAAAAAGGATGTGGAAGAGAGTAATATAAATTCACATATAAGATTTAAAATTTTTAATATTAAAAAATAATTACATACCAATTATTGATTAGCATATTATATGTGTATAAAACATAGCAAGTCCCTGTTCTATTTTATACAGTTACATAACATACACTTGTCCAACATAGCAAAACAATTTTGATATAGTCTAACATAGTCTTTTGCATGGAACTATACAATTTACAAAAAATTGAAGTCACATCAATATTATATTGACCTTTTCAAAATATAACAGTGATGACTTATATTAGTATTATTACTGGGAACTTAATATTTATAAATATAAAAATTAAGTTCATTAAATTTTCATTGAGTTTATAGTAAATTAGAGAGTTGAAAAAAGGAGACTATTACCTCACATGTTCAAAGCTAGACACTCTCAGCAAGAATGGGACTGCCAACCAATATAAATTTACATGATCCCTCAAAATATTCAATGCTCCCTTATGATTGGACAGTTTTCAAGATGAATAGTGTATTTATGGAACCATACATTTTATATATTCAACAAGTCTGCACACTGAAACACTTTTCTTCAACAAAAGAATGTGTTTAAATGCTGAACCTGTTTTACAAGACTACCTAATAACCCAGTTTTTCATTTAGACTTGTTCTTCCATCACCCGTTTGCCCTTCTGGTGGTTTCCACACACAATTATTGAAGTCATCTTCATCAATACCATAATTTGGACTTTTAGCTGCCTAAAAAGGAATATATATTAGACAAAAAAAGAGAACAGGTATATAAATGAAATCATAATTTCAAAAATAAAGGACCAACATTAATCCTGGTGATCTCATAAGTAAGTTTTCTACCTATAAAAGACTACTAAGAAAATTCAAATACAAATAAGTGTTAATACTATACTTATCACAATTTTTTTATTAGGTTTTAGCTAATACCTTTTGCTGTTTATGAATTCTTTGTCTATTCCTTCTCCTTTTCTTTTCTGGTTCCTGCAGATCTGCTTCATTTGGCATCTGAGGACCTTAAATTGAAACAATAAAAATGAAATTGTTAAATGAGATAGTTTCTGAGATATCTTCTCAATTAAAATCTGAAATATTTTTTTAACATGACTAAATCTATTTATATCAAATATATAACATACCAATATATTTTATATTTGATTCAGTTTCCTCTTTGGGAGGTACTGATTCATTGGTCTTCAACTTTTCAATAACACTAGACTTTTCATTATTCTTAGTCTCTGGTATAGCATCAGCTACTTCATTCTTCTTTTCATCTTGACAAGGTTTTGGAACATACGGTTTTAATTCAGGCAAATTGGCTGGCTTTGCCAAATTGATGTATTTCCTCAACTGTACCTCTTCATTTTTAAGCTCTTCTACATGTTGCTAAAATATTTAAAAATATATATAAATTAGGAAGAAAAAGAACCTAGTCAGAAAATGTTTAAAGTTTCTTATATTCATTTATATTACAATGTTTGAAAATTTAGATAAAAATAGATGGTTTGATGAGATTTATGAGAAAATGAATCAGATTTAAATTTATTAATAAGTAAATTATATTAGAAACCGGTCATTGTCAACCTTTTTTACCAACATTGTTAGTTAAATTCTTTCCTAATAAAAAACATGCTACAAACACACTCCTACTGAAAAATTAACTAAATGATGTATTCATTTTGTGGTACTACCAACCTTTTAAAACACCTAGTTATACACAAAAATCGAGGAAGTTTAATTCCAGACAGTTGATCCGTTCATTATCAAGTTAATAAAATTAAGTTCATAAACATTACGTACAAAATTATTTTACCAGTAAATATTGATTTTTTTATGGGAATCATAAATGAATCTGTTCACTCTGGCAGAGTGAAACTTATAAGAAATAACCGGCCGAAACTACAAACTATCTTTTTATAAACTTATAAGAAATTATTGTTATATCTTGTATTGTTATAGAAGTTTAACATAAAAAGACATGAACATGTAAATAAGAAAAGCAAAGACGTTTTATGATGGTAAAGAAATTTTATCCATTAAATTTACATAAGTCCTCCTCATATACATAAATTCCTATAAAACTTAGAGCTCCCCTCACTATTACAGATTTAAACAATTTCTCAAAATACCTTTCAACAAAGTACTGCAAACAAATTTTACAACACACATTGTTCTACACTGTTTTTTATCAGATTGGCAAAAATACAAATACCATTCTATACCTAATATTATTTAATAAATTACTCACCCTGCTCAGTTTTATCTCAAGTTTGTCAGGTTGTTTGTGGCCAAGATTTTTCATGAAGGTGTCCAAAGCATCAGCATCTTCGTCTGTTTCAGTCTGCTTAGCTTTATTCCTTGATATGAGTGTGCGCAATTTCTCTTCTGCATTTTGTAGTTTATCTACAATGACTTTATGTTTCTCCATCTAAAAAGAGCACAAGTTATATATTCTTTGTTTCTCCAATAAAAGGTATTTAATAATGAAATGAATTTTTTAAACAATCAAAACCTATTGAATGCACAATATGTCCTAATTTTGGGAAAAAATTTACAGTTAAGATAAACAATTTAAAAGAAAATTAATTAACAAAATGTTTTCATTTATAGACAGTATCCAATCATAATTCACAATCCTTCAAGAAAGTTGTTTAATTTTCATCATAAAAAAATAAAATACTGAACACCTCTGATTTGCGACAGATGATTCATTTTTATTTAAATAGATACAAAAAATTTTATTTATAATTACAAGAGACTCATAAGTTTCAACAGAGTCCTGTATCTTCCCAAATTTTCTCATCCTTTTCTCCCTTTTCTTTTCAATTTGACCAGTCCTATCTAAGAAATTGTCTTCATCACTATCGTAATAATCATTCTCTTCCCAATTCTTGGTCTGTCGCTTTCTTGATTCTAAACATAAAATGCCATACAATATGTAATTAAATCAAATACTTTAGCTCTTAATTAAACTCTTAAAACTCGCTTTGTGCTCACTAGCCAGAATTACAAAATAAGTTTTAAACTTATATTTTTTCCACACTTTTGCATACTGTACAGATATTCTGGAGAAATTTGTTAAGAATAATGATAGTTTCAATTTTAAGCTAAGCAATAGGGCATATCCTTAGCCCTAAATAATAAGCACTTGAAAGCACAAAACATGCATGCACAAATAGGTCATGCAATATTCTCCAGTTACTAATTTTATTTATATAGCATATGTTACAATATACCATGGTGAGACTGCCTCAACAACCCTTGTCGATCAATGTATCTGCAGGCTTCTAATGAACATTGGATCATTGCTTCTTTTTTGCTTTTAGCAGAAATTTCTACAACCACATCACACCCTGAGCCATTGTCCAATGGTAATCTGTACATAAGAGGAGTCAATATAATAATAAACCCCTGAATGGCTGAAAAGGAAGTGCAAAATCCATTACACAAATGTAGAGTAAATAAAATCCTACCTTCAGATTTTTTAAAAACAATTATTCAATATATACTGAACAAAACTTAAATATTAATCTACTGATATTGACACTTACACAACTTTACATACAAACAATCCTTTTTCAGCTTGTTCAACATCATAAGTTAATTCTTCACCCTCTCTTTCAAACCAGCCCCTCAAAGTTTTCTTTGGATCATCAATGTATAATTCTTCATTTGTCGTTACAGCAAATGGATTTTCTGACAAGTCAGTCTCTTCATCTGCATCTTCACCTATTAAAAAAACAAACAGTAAAAC
This sequence comes from Lethocerus indicus, assembly GCA_019843655.1. Taxonomy (NCBI): domain Eukaryota; kingdom Metazoa; phylum Arthropoda; class Insecta; order Hemiptera; family Belostomatidae; genus Lethocerus; species Lethocerus indicus. The sequence goes on from JACDQD010000008.1 coordinate 18,281,056, forward strand.
TACAGTTTTGAAAATGAGAAATTAGTTATACAATTTCTCAAAATAATTCAGAACTATTCTTTAGTAATTCATAATGAATTCACTGTAACATAAATAACACATAACTGAAATATTCGATTTATCTTAAGAGTAGAAAACCAGTCTATTCTTAAGATATACGCACCCATTCCCCAATCGATGCCCCTCTCTTCAATAAGTTTTTGTTTACGTTCTTCTTCCAATTTTTCCTGCATTTTCATTTCTTCTTCTTTTATTTGTTGCTGTTCCATTTTTATCTTTCTCTGCTCCTTTAGTTCAGTGACAGTGAATTCTGATTCTTCCTCCTCATCTTCAACAGGTCCTTTCAATATAAATAAACGTGTACTGCAACCAATTTTAAACATGTGTCCCACCTAACAGAAACACATAAATAATCACATTTTCACATATAATTCATATTACTCATATCAGCTAAAAGTGATTCATTATTTACATTTATTCTGGTGTAAGTTTGAGGTTTTAAACGGTGTTTATTCAGAAATGTTCCGTGAGTGCTTCCAAGATCAAACAGGTAAAACCCTTTGTTTTGGTCAGCTTCTTCGACAGCTCTGTATTGTAAAACCGCATGGTATCTGGAGGTAGTAGGATGTGCCATTAAAATATGGCACATTTCCACACGACCAAACACAAAAAATGGTTTTTCCTGTAGATTTACAGTCCTTTCAATAACTCCTGATTTCAATTCCTGTTAAAAATATCAATCAACTTGAGTCAAGGAGATAAAGCAATGAACTTTCATATTGTTGCTACCATAAAGAAATAAAATGTAACCAACTTCAAGAGAATAGTTCTTCTCGGGTAGTCCACTCCAGGGAGGTTCAGTATATGGAAAAACCACTTTGCAGTTCTCGTCTTCATTCTTCTTACCAGGACTCGAACTCGCAGCTGATTGTTGTGCTTCCTTAACTAACTCCTGCGACGCCAATACCTTCTGTTGTATGAACTTGTGAAGTAAAGATTTGACTTTGGCATTGCGTTTGGGGCCGGTTACTACAGGTTTTTTGAAAGGTTCTTCCTTTTCTGTCGATTCCCCCCCTATTTCATCTATTTTCGCCGATTCCACTTCCATTTCGCGGTTTTCGTTTTCACCAGCTTCCATTTGCGTATATTTTGTACGTCCAGACGTGAGAAGAACCTTCTCCACCGTTCTAACCTCAAGGCTATTCGGCTGGAGTTGATTTCAACGCGACCACTTGAGTGGAGGGGGCGTAGCTATGGGTTCCCACCGCGCGCTACCACCTCTCACAACACTTTTATTTATAGAAGAAACACAAGTCAATCTATTTCGTACTGCAGAGCTAAATGGAGTTTACAAAATTACTTAGGCTACTACGGCTTCGACCGATTGGTTATGTACCACCAGGTTGTCGAACATTTGCGTTTCCATTATTTTGAGGACAAGTTGGACAAAAGTAGAAACAAGGAAACACAGATAACCTCAGAGAGGTTAGCCAGCAAATGAAAGAATAATGATAAATTACCGACTTATTCCGGAACGATATAATAACAATGGTAGACAAACTGAGTATATACAGACTGACAACCTACAATTATCACACGTTTCACTATTTAAATTTTAACTATTACTTTCAGTTCAAATGGATTAATTGTGCATTTTAGTTTATACATTTATTTTTTTACATTTCACAATTTCATTTAGTTACTTATTTATTTAGTTATATTTTATTTTTTATTAATGTAATGTAGTTGCACATTGTTAGTTTTATTTTGTAAATTAACTGTTATTATAATATATATTACACTTAGTTTTCTCATTACAATTAGAAACCACCATCTAACATCATTTGTTAAGGAGAAAGAGAACTCGTTCAAATATTAACATATCACCCACCAGTGATTGTATTTTTCCTTTAATTAATGCCATGAATACAATTGTTTTTATTATTTGTTGTATAAGTTACTATGAAATAAATATAAGTACTGATATGACAAAATATTCTTTATTTTTAACTATATAAATGTTGTTTTATGTGAAATTTATTTGTAACTGATATATAAAATATGGATAATCATACAATAATATGCTTAATGGATCATGGATTTATTCCATGTACACAAATTTAAAACTGCATTTGGTGACACATTTGCTAACACATTCAAAATCTAGATCTTGAAATGTTTTCTGGTAAAAATGAAGTTGAGTAAAATAATGAAGGAACACTTTGGAACTTCCACTCTAATAATTTTAATCCTTAAAATGTATATATATGTATATATGTGTATATATATATATATATATATATATATATATATATATATATGTGTGTGTATATATGCATATTGTATTCTCATTTATCTTCTATACTTATAAATACAAGAACATGAGTTATATTCATTTGAAATTCTTTTCATGTTTTGATGAATGATGATTAAGAATGATGGTTAAGAAAATTAAGCTATGAGAAATAATTTGTACTGTTACTTTAGTATCAAAATCCTTACTACCTGCAAATATTATCCTATTCAAAAAAATATTTTATTGAATTGAGCAGTATCTACATATTCTTAATACTTCCTGATGTATTGGTCTAACACTATTAGTTTTATATGACAATTTTTAGCATGTTACATCACTAATTAAGGAAATTATTCTAAATTATTAATTGAGATGATTGGATAAAATTAAGAATAGTTTTAAAATAGATGTGATGTTTTTAGCTTGCAGAATTATCCATTTATAGCATTCATTCTATAATTTTTTTTGGAAATATAGAACACATACAGACATGGGATCTTCAACCTATTCACTCTCTGAATGAATATTCATCCTTGAGCCAGTACTCTGTGTAATTATAAGTAACATTCTTCTATTTTTCTTTGCCACTATATTTACCATTTTTTTGTTTCTATTAAAGCAATACTGACTCTGCCACAGTTCTGGATTGATTTAACAGCAAGCCACTGAGTGCCAACAATAGCACTTTTAATTCGAAATGTCTATAAAAATACAGTCAACCTTTTTATGCCTCTGAAAATTTTGACTTTGAATTTGAATGGTGTTTTGGAACAGATGATGGCATGCTACCTACCAGTGAAAGTTTATAAAGGAAAAATATATCCCATCCCAGTTTCTCAAAAAATAGGAACCCTAAAAATAGGTGATATATAAAGGATTCAGATATAGTGACAGAATCAGAATCTCTAATGAATAGAACTGTATATAATCACTGTACCACATACATCAGGATCTTAATCATATGATTTTTAACATATACTAATAGTAGAAAATTTGATCCTGTGTGATTCATCATTCTTGTTTTTTTAATTTATCAGACCCTCTCTGAATTAATAAATAACAACAATATCATCAATATCATTTTTATTTTCATATTATTAATTTGCATCTTCCCAGCGTGCAAGAACCAGGGGAGTGATCTTGCGGTGAATGAAAACACTTTTTTGTATAGGCAATGCGAACGAGACAAGCCGGATATTATTTCTTCTTTGAGTGTTTGGCAGATTCCGAAGTTACTAGGGACGTTGACGAACCTAGAATCCCAGAAGGCCCTTCGGAAAGTTCGTCTGCCGTGTCCATATCGGAAGCGTAATATTTAGTCTGCGAAATATATGTATTTATGTGTTCATATTTATAAAACTTCATGTGTGTATGTATGTAAATATGTTTGCACGTATTTTTTTGTGGTAAATGCTTTGTTCTGGATCATTTTTGGCATTTCATCACATTTGACATTATTCGACACACTAGAGAAAATGTTGTGGGGGTGGGTTCCCAGCCACCAAATCACACTTACAGCTCACCCTTACTTAAATTAAACTCTAAAAACTTAATACTTCGTTAAAAGCTAAATCTCTCAGTGAACACTTTGAAATTATTTCTATTCAACAGCTTAAAAAAACTTAGAAAATGCGAACTGCCTTTTCTAGCTAAAGCACACCGCCTCTGAAGCCTAGGTACACCCCCTCAAAATCCTTTATTACTATTATTTTTATATTTAAATTTCTTACTTTATTTTCACTATCACGCTTTTTGTTCTTTTGTTTATCACTTTCCGTGGAGTGTCTGAAATAAAAACCAGATGAGTGTTAAACGAAAAAGTCACGTACTTATGCAGAACTAATACAAATACATGATTATTGGCTTACAACAACTCATCTTCCGAACTCCCGTTTCGTTGGCCATCTGTAAAAGAAAAAATGGGATAAATGCATTCTTAGGCGCTGGAAAACGTCATCCGAACCTTACTGAAACAATTGAACTTACTGTCTTCTTTAACACTGTCTTTTAATCCGAAATATAAAGACACCAAGGTGCTCAACATCCCAGGAGGCACTGCCAAAAAATGTTTAATTTATGTTAAACAAAGTTGAGCCGGATTCTAGGCAAAAAAAACCCGATTTTGTTTCTTAACGTTTCACAATTTATATTCATACGTGCACTTAGTTGTGAACTAAAGGAAGGCCATATTCATCTGATTACTGTCGATTCAATGTTTTCTTCATAAACATGCCAGACAAACTTTTTAAATATGGATATCAGATAAACTTTTGATTTCAGGTTAATTTCAAACAGTATATACAGTAATTACTTGTACATTGTAACTTTTAAGACAAATTTCAATCTGGGAATGCGTGTGCTATTGATGAGGGAGAAAAGTCAAAACTCGTATTCCATCGGGAGCTAGAGAAGAAGACTAGTTATATCATATTGACGATGCAACAAATAAATGTGCTGTTTTGAAGTTTTAACGCTATCGTCTGTACATTTTCCTACACAATAATCTATAATGAACTAGCAAGGAACTAATAACTACGTCGTACCTTCCGCACTGCCGCTGCATTCCTCTAGGCTGAAAAAGCCATTAGGTATTAGTATAAGCATATATAAATAAAAGTTTTAATAAAGTAGTTAAAGAAAAAAAAATATGCGCTCACTCTTGCATTTTCCTCCTTCTGCGAATGCAAAAAATCACACAGCAGATGACGCAAATCAGAAGCATTAATACCAATAAAACGATGACCAGTATTATTATTAGTTTGAGCCACCACGGATAATCGCAAGGGACGTCCAGTGAAACGTTGCAAGGGACTGAGTCGTTGCTGGGCGTCAGGTCGGGAGGTATAACATCATTTACCGTCAGCCCTGTTGTTGTATCAAATATTTAATGTGATTATCGACAAATTAAGTATTTGTACATCTGTATTTAATAGAGGAATATTATCGTAAACAAGCCGGAATCGTCTGTCTACTATTTTATTTGTAATTCTTTTGGTTCATATTGTGATTAATAAATTCACCCTTTTCATTCATTGTTTCCACGATCCTCATGACCCCTCCAAAGCCTGGGTACCATCTGTCGCGTTCGATCAGATGAGGTTGCACCTTTGAAAAGCATGTAAAAAAATGAAAAATCAATAAGTGTTCTTTTCAGTATAATAGAAAAAAATTCAGCTTTCTAGATTGAACTAACAAGCTAGTGAGAGTAAAGTTCCGGGACTGATGTTATAAAAACAAAAATTCAAAATTATTTTATCCAATAATCCGCGTCTATCCCTACAATTACTATATACAAATTACATCTATCAGAGCCTCCTCAACTGCAACAACGCGATTTTAACATCGGGAGAGCAAAAATAATTCAGCAGATATTAGATCTAGGAATGATGTCCTGAAAATGAATTCTCGAGGAGAATAAAACAAATATTTCTAACAAAAGGAACGAGTTGGAACTTGCACTAAATTTTGAGATTATTCCCGCTCTTTGCTTTTTACTTGGTCTTAAAATAAGTTTTTTTAACAGTCCCGAAGCTTTCCCACTGTTGACTGTCATGTATCCCCCTTACGGTTGACACGATCCAACGGTGGAATTCGTGGTTGAAATTGACGATGTCCTTCGAATTGTAGCTTGGCCCGGTGAGACATCTCATGGCCAGGATGTAGTACTTGGGAAGAATGAACGCCGAACACATCGTCATTAGACTGAACAGAGAGTGGTCCTTGAAAGGTATAGCGATGGCGTTCGGGTAGGACTTATCATCCAAATACGGCAGCGGTATCGGTGAAAATGGTTTGGCTGAAACGGAAAAAAGGTCGTAGCACACTTACTAAGTGTCGGTCGTCCACCGCTGCCTCATTGAGTTACCTCGATATTTAAGAAGGAAAATGAAGATTAATTTTCTGCGCTAGGTATCAGTGCGATCTGATTTCGTCCATTGGACGAAAAATCCGTGACCGTGAAAGCTTATCGTGGCTTTATTTATACGTCAATAAATAAAAGCGGAACCGAGCATCGACTTTCACCTACAGTAACGTCTAATCAAAATGTCGAAATTACTGTCATAGAAAATAGGATATAGATATTGCCCAGTCTCCTTATCGAGTCATGAAATCTCCTGTTAAGGTGGATGAACTCTTCGTGTTATGCGGGTCAAGTATTAAAAGGCGCAAAGGTATGATTCCCCGAGCTAGAATGCATCTGAATGTCCGCCCGAACTGGAGTTTTTCTCATTTAAATCGCCAAGCATCAATAGCAACTGTTAGTCGTAATAAACTATTTATATAAACCACACTTTTCCAAGATTATTGTATTATTGAATAGTGTTCAAGAGTTTATACTTATTTATTTTTCAATATTATCAATGGAAATGTCTATTCTTCCGATTTGAAAGGACGGGTAGTAAATATTTCGGACGACATTTCAATTACTCTAACGCGTTATTTTATCAAAAGTGTTACTCGTATCGCTGCACATATTGTTGGAGGATGTGCCGGTTGTAACGGTGGCCTGTGTCGCATTCTGTACTTCGGGTCTCGGGGGAGCCCTCCCCAACAGTGCATCGCATGATTCTTTATGCTTGCACATGGTAACCGGCAAGGGTACAACCTGAAAATATTCACACATATATGCGCATCCGTTATACAAACAAAAGAGTAACAAATTCTCCTTATCAAGCAGAATACGGAGTTGAGAATCAATAAGTTATGTCGCGTTTATTTTTAATTTGATTGAATCAATATGACCTTGGTTGGTATTTTTCTCATATCGCAAGGGGACGACCAAGTGCCGCCGTCGGTCCCCAGGAACGTCATTATCTGGCCGTATATCGAGTGCAATTCGGCCGTTACTCCGTAGCCGACGTTTCCGGCGTAATAGGCCTCGTTCAACATCGGTATGACCACCGCTTTCAAGTACCCGCCGAACACGTCGTACATAGCCATCTTCATCACCTGACAACTCACAAGGGCAATGAGGAACAGGGAATGAAAAAAAATTATTCAAATAAAAGGACAAACAGTAAAACACCAATAAATTGCGCTCAAACAAATCTCATTATTGTTCGCCCAAAAGGCGTGCGGCTTTTCTTAACATATCTTCTAAATTAGGTAGTATGACAGTTTCTTACATAATGTAGTATTATTTTTGTATTTTTTAAAGTAATGTGTTGTATACATTTCGATCGGAAAATTTTCAGATGCTTAATACTTGGTCCAACAACTAAGATTATGTAATATATTAATTTATTATTTATAATTATATTTTTATTTTCTATATAATATACATAATGGGCTCTTTTGGCCTGCTTGGTATAATTTATTTATGTTCGCAGTGAATGTTATATCAACAGTCGGACCTAATTGACGTTTGTTATTCAGTCGATGATAAATTCGAATATAATATAATGGCAGAAATATCCTGCGTTAATAAATGTGGATGTATCTACAACAAATTATACGAAAGTTTTCGTGTTTGTATATATTTTACCTCAACGAATCTCTAGATACATAATTTATTTCTCATTAGTTCATCGCGCAGGATTCATTCAACGATGTAATGAAGCGGTCGCTACCCTTAAGCGCCCACGACCGGGCTTATTTCAATTACCGGGTAATCTTCCGGCGGCGTTTTGGACTTGACAGTCCCCATCGCGAGTTGTATGTACCGAAGCAACAGGGGGAAGTCTTTGGGAATCTTTCTCGGTACAAGTTCCTGCATGTGCCGGCGGGCCATCAGCAGGTCCAGATCCTGCTTGTTCCAGCAGCTCTTGCAGGAGTCCACGTCCCGGAAAAGGACCGTCCGGACGTTGAGCGTCTGCTTTTCGTATTTGGGATCCCATGCCCACACCCTGATCGCGTTCAGCCAAAACCATACCGCCGCTATAGACCGCATCACGCTGCACAGTCGCCGGCCATCGATATTTTCAACGCGGATAACGAAAAATTGCCAACTGTAGTGTATATATTATTTCAGTCAACAATCGGTTATCCGTTACATTTAATAGGTCAGCTGTAACAGATGTTAGGACCCACGACCGAAAAAGCGCTCGCCCCCGATATCCGGTCGACATCGACGAATTCATTGAGCGCCGCTACAGTTCACCGAATTTATAGATTTATAGAACGGAGATAAACAAACAGCCGCTGTTCTATTAATGGTAAAATCACTAATAGCCTCGAGCGACTATAGCAGTGGGAGACTTTAATGCCGCGCACAACAACTGCGATAGAAGAAACTACGCTCGAGGGGAACAGGAATATATAATGCTGCGGATCTTTTCGGAATAAAAAGCTAGTGCAATGCTGGTAAATAATACAAACTCTTCCAATCAGCGTAATAACTTTATTCTAAAATTAAATTAACACAATAATTAATTTCACCATCTACAATAATACATGTTTATTGGGAAAACTTTTCGATCCCTTATAACTGACGATTAAACATTATTAATCCCGAATGTCTACCATTACGAGTAATTAAAGCTATAATTATAAATAAATAAGACAATCAATAAATAATATAAATGGACAGTCGGTTATTTCACAGCGTTTTATTTATTTCGACCGAGTACGAGTATATTTTATGAAAAACGGCATTGTTTGGAATGCCAGAGAAGTAGACGGAATGGGGGAAAATCGATATGGAACGCAAACATTTTTCCACATTCCCTAAGCCCATTGATAGAATGCCGAAAACGGACCGGACAATGTATAGTATAAATAAGATTCTCCCTCGAACGTTGCCAGCAACATGCATGTGTCCTAATGAACAGAGTTGTTATTGTTGAACGAAGGATCGAAGGAATAAATTGATTTTTCAGGCTGCGGGCGCAGGATTGGCGGGCGGCGGTTGCAGCAGGGACCTTGTGGCAGCCAGCAGCTTCTGCGAAACTAGATGGGCGATGTGGCTGGACCTTCTCCAGACGAATTCCCTGGTCCTGTCGTGGTCATCGGGGCTCTCAACTCGAACCTTGGCGCAGAAATACGGCAGAGTTTAATAATTTCTTAACGACTATTTATTTAATCAATTCTTGCAAACCAATAACAATAAAAAACATTCGGCACACTCTCAAACCCTCCACTGTCTCCACTTAGAATATAATATAGCAAATAATGTCTCCATGAAGTTTAGAATACCTGTTTTGTGGTCTGCGAGGGGTTGGATACCGTAGATTTCGTGTGTCTGTCTCCTCTCGCTGGTTTGGTCTTTTGCTAGACTTAACTAAAGTTAAAATGTATTTGTTTCAGGCTCAAATTGAGCTAAACTCAATAATAAAAAACGTTTATTTACTAGCGGAGGATAGCAGCACAGTGTAGTACCACATGCAGGCGTGCAGTCTCAAGTTGGAAGGAAATAACATTTTATTTTTATTTATTTGTAAATGTACCGGAGGTACAATACATAAAATCATTGTAGCGTCCAGTTATGTATTGATGAAGCTAGACAATGGTAGAATTTAATACCTAACACTTTAAATTCCTTAAATTTAAGTACTTGTTCGATTGAAAAAGTCAACGTGCCCACTACTCCAACAGACAGTGTAACCCGATTGGAGTCGCTTGCGTCCGTGACGAATCCCAACCGTTGAGTATGTTTCTTACATATTCTATACTTGAATTTGGTGCAATTACTTCTTTTTTCACCTGTTTCGGTTGAAGGACCTTGATCGAGTGCAGCGTGGCGGCACCTCCGTGCATCACTCTCAAGTTCATTTTACCCGTCATCTCGGCCGTTGTGGCCGTAGCGCTCCTCAGCTCTTTCTTGGCTCCCCGGCCAAACTGCGGATTAACAGGTAATTATTAACACCTTATAATACAAACAACACATAACATAAATATACAAATAAGCGTTATAACTCTCTGATGCCTGGTTCTTTGTAGGAACGCTTTGATATGCTGAGCATTAAAAATCATCTTTTATCGCCTCTTGGAATTCTGCCTTCAAGTAAATTAGCGAAGGCAACTTCATTACAATGAAGAAACCGGTTTAGCAGACCGGTACCGGCAGAGATCAACGCAAAAGTATTCTCATAAAGAACCGCCACGTGGCTTGGACATTAAGTTTGTTATATACGGCCTTTCATACAAAAAAGTTCGTACATAACAACGCTTACCTCTTTTTCAACTTTCAAAACAAGCGGTCCCAGAAGGAACTTGGTTTTGACGGTGGTGTGTGAGCTCATTACGTTGACGACGACGTCTCCGTCCCTCTGCAGTGACGACAGGCCGTACAGAGTGGCCCTTGCCCTTATTGACGATTTCGTTTTCACCTTTTGCGCGCTCTGTCCGGGCTTGCTCTGAAATTGAAACGCCAAGATTAATCCAGAGGGATAGAAAGAAAACGTCTCGGTTAAATTTTATATTTTACGCCACCTTGAGGTGGGTGACAGACCGGAGAGATTCGGCGAGCAAATAAGGACGAGGACTAAAACGGGAATGGCACTTGAAGAACCGGGATTTTATGACTTCATCGACTTGGTTGGTATGCTGAGGTCATGGCGAACAGAGTGGTCGGAAACATACCGGGGAGCATTAAGTATGGTTGGAGGGACTTCTGATTGGAATCACTAGATACGAGCGATACTGTCTTCGTCAATCCCAAACGTCCACGTCAGTTTCAGTATTGTTTTGTAAATTGCAAAGTTCGGCGCTGTTCATTTTTAAGCCCTTCAAAGTACTGTGTTCTAGACGTTTTTATTTTCAGCAATATTTGTCGAAATTATAACCAGTCGTTATGAGACGTTACACTGTAGCGGCACCATTCGTAGTACGAATCCGGAACGAGTACGACACAGTTTCAAGTGTGAATTGCTGTTTTATTAGGAGAAACTAAAAAAACCCACCTTCACCTTGTTGTTGGCAACGTTCTGTGAGGTTGCTTTCGTGGGCTTTCTCTTCCTCGGTTCTGCGGCCGACGTCGCGTTCACGTGATCCGAGAGAGGCAGGCCCGAAGAGCTGTTCGTCTCAAGTAGGCTCGTCGTCACCTGAATTAAATTCGAAGCGCTCGTAACTTCGATTTCGGTCCCATTTTGACTGTTGAGTACAACAAAAGGAGAGCGGTCAATATAGCAATATAATTTGATATGTTAGAACTCTATTAGCACTAAAAATTGGGCGTGTTACAGCTTTCTTGGGATAGAAAGATCCAGACTACTCGACATTTTTATGTGAAGTTTTATGTGAAGAACTGTGTTGGGTGAACGAATCCACAAACCGGTTCTGGATATCTCGCGACCACGTCGAGAGATGGCAAAAACATTGAATTTTTGTAATCAAATATTGAAGAACATGGCTCTCCGGCATTGTTGAAAAAATATTGTCGAATCGGTCCCCGTTGTCGCGGTATTTTTGTTTTTAACAAAATATTTTAATATTTCAAGAAAACCCGGTTACGCAGTGGCCAGGCGAGAAGCAGGTATTATTATATATTAAGTATACGTCGGAAGGTACAGAACAGGCTGCGGGCAGTGTTACGAAATGTTTTTCCTTGTTGGGACAATTATTACTGGTTTTGGTGAAAGGGTAAGATAGTGCGGTAAGGCTGTATAGCGGAAATGTGTACGGATTTGCGGTCGAAAATAATATTCATCTCATCGGAATTAATGAAAGTTGGTCGCGAACACGCCAGGCAGCATTGAACGTTTCTCGGAGTCCGGCAATTTGGACACATTAGATCACTGTTCGAGGCAAATAGAAAGTGGGCAGAGTCAGTTGTGAATCATAAATCTTCTATTTTCTTTTCCGAGGTTGTATTTGCCGTCGAGAGAAGAAATATAGTTACGGAATACCCGCAGCTTGGTGTTCCTACACTGTTACACATACTCGTTTCAGTCCAAAGAATAAATATACCTAGTCCATAAAAATTATTTTATTTTTTATTGTAATAAAAAACTACCTTTTAGTCCTTTGCTGCTGGCTGTGGCGCCTGTGCTTATTCTTCGTCTTCTTGTTCTTCTTCGTGTTGTTCTTTGCGTCTGTGACTGTCTGCAGTCGGACGTTGACGGGGTCGTAGTTTTTCCTCAGTATCTTGTTTATTCTCTCCAGGATGTTGTCGACGAACCTGTTGTACTTGACTATGTACGCCGGCGGAGCTATGTCCGAATCGCTTACGGCCCCTAATTAAACAGATACGGATTAATTAACAACTATATTTATCAGAAAGTCGAGTGAGAAAGACGGACGATCTATAATATGTATATATATATATATATATATATATATATATATATATATATATATATATTGGGTCAACATTATAGCAGAGAAAACGAACGGCGTGAAAGAATCGTGTCGTTGGCTCCGGATCCCGATATAACGGAGCCCGGCATTTTCGGAATATTTTTCCACGTCTCGACGCGGCCACTATTTAAACGCTCGGACAATGCAAAATCAAATCAACTGATAAAACAACCTTCTGCACTAAGATCTATAACCGGAAAACTAGTCTGCTGTAACGCTCACGTGTGAATGCAATGTAATTGTAGTACAACTACCCATAAAATCGCGTAGTCCCTATTCCTGAAAACTGAAAATAATACATACGTCCAAAAGGATTCTGCACGAATTCTCATAAATTATTGATTCGCCAAAGAGTTCAAACAAGGCCGAATATATCTCATACGAGATGTTTCTCATTAATTATCAATTATACACTAACATTCTAAATTACTGTATGTATAAGTGCTATGATATTCACCATTCGTTCGGCGTATGTTTATATGAAAATAATCTATGATTCCATAACACTATTCAGGATGGCGTTGGAACACACCAAACCTTCAAATATGATTACATAATACATTAAAAAAATTTATAATTTAATGAATGCAAAGCTTAAAATAAGCTTATTATGTAAATGTTGAGAATTGCTATCAACTACTTAATATCTTCAGAAATACGTCCTAGGTGTCTGAAGGACGGCCGTTTGAACTACTGTAAATTGTAATTGAGTTTCGAAAATCGGAAACTCAAAAAGCGAACATTTACCGACAGCTAAGACGTGTCCCTTGCTACAGGTTGAAACACGTAACATCCCGAAAATTCCGAACGTATCGAGGGCATCTTTATCCGGTCGGGGTCACTGAACTCGGCCGACCCGGCCTCGGGCTTCCACTCCTGAATATCGGTTCGTAATTAAACCGAATTCGTAACAAATGTAGCGGCTTCTCATACGCGGGCCCGTTGTTCGGCAGCGCCTGCCTTTTTAAGCCCTTCCTGCCGGTATGTACGCTACTTCCGGTTCCGGCGCCTTACTTTCCCTGGGTTCAACGGCGACCCTGTTCTTCTTACTTTCAAGTATGAACCCATTACTCAGTCGGTACAGGAGTCGCCGAAGAGGACTCATGAATAAAAGGGAACGTCAGGGCTCCAATCACTAAAAATATTTTCGTTCAGCACTGGCAAGAATGAAAGCAACCCTAAGACGAGTCACTATTTTCTCCTTTGACACTAATCGATCGAAATTTGGTTTCAAACTTTACTTATACCGGAACCGCAATTGTTTAATAATAACTACCTGCCAATACCCGAACTGTTGAAATATGTCCATCGAGTTACTGTTTTATCGATTAATCGAAGGCTGGCGAAGGTGTGGTTCTGGGCCGCTGGGGTCAGTGGGACCAAGACCAACGGTTCTACTGCGAATAACGTAATCATCATTCCTAATTATATCCCGTTCTGCCGCTTCGTTCGATGTATTGAATTAAAAACCAGTCTTCTACATTTATATTTAATTAAGTCGAATGGGGCAAGTCAAGGATGCATTTAAAGGAAAGCATTTTCATAGAAAATGTATTATATCCGTACTGAAGAACGCTGCATTTAAATGGAAAACATATTTGGGACCAATGTGAATTTTGTGATAGCAATGAATCACGTAGTCGACCCACGGATATATTCTGTCTAATTTATTAATACTTCCGAAGCGATCCAATTATTTATGCATTTATTATGAAGTAGTAAGACGAGAGAAGAGTAATATGAAAAAAAGGGAAGGATGTTGCTCAAGGACCGGGTGTTTTCCACCCCAGATCCATCCCGAGTTACAGTTTTGGATCAAGGGTTTTTCCGCTCTCGTACATCCAGAGAGCTCAAATTTCCAGGTGGTTATTCAAGTGTATGACGTGAGACAGGGCCGAGGGGGATACGACAAGCTATTGAGTCACAAGTGAAGTACTACTATCCCAGTCGGGTATGCCCATTCCTTAGTGCTTGCATTCGTTCTTCCCCACGAGATATTATTGGGGTTTTAGCACGACGGAAGTGCGAGAGTGTTAGCCAGTCCAGTTGGGGTCAGGAAGGAGCAGAAAGGATTTCCGCCGGGAATATCTTGAAAAGCGGGGCAGCGTCATCGTCCAAGAAACTAAGGCCGGGCGCTCTGCCTTCGCGGAGCCGATTGAAGCGGACCCAAGCGGGGGACCCAACGCGGTTTTTCTTAAGGCGCGGATATGACCTTAAGGCGGGCCCGAGTTCTAGGTCAATGGTGTAGTTTTTGGGCGGCACACAAGTGGATTCGGTTTCTAACGGGGGCTACTCTCTCCCTGCTGGCGTCAGACCCGGTCACTGACTTTCTCCAATTTAAGATTCACTCACTTTTCTCTCTCTCTCCCTCCGTCTTCCTTCTTTCGTCCAGATCCGTGTCGTAATTATTAAGTGGACCGACCGTTAAATTATTGTTAACCGACGTGATATCGGGAGCGATGGCTTTAGGTCAAGGCCACGGCGCCCTTCTCATGAGAAAGCACTACACGATACGAAAGAACGAATTTTGTATAAGAAACATACTCAAAAATACAAGATATATGGATGCGTTATCTCCCATTCCGAATTTAAGACAAGTTCAGTTAAGTTGTTAATCTATTACGAACTGTAGTTCTCGAGACAATTGTAACATGGACTCTATCTTTAAGATCTCTAGATAAGCTCTGATTCCACTCTAATTCCAAGTACCAGAATTGTTTATTTGATCACCGCTTCAGTTGAGGATAAATTTAGTATGATTGACAAAGGACATAAACATTAATTTACGGAAGGATTTTGTATAGAGAAGTGTGTTTTCAGAAAATCGACAGTCGACTGTTTTTATTTAATCATCTTTATTTTGAATGAATAAATTACAAATTTAACAGTGCCGATTTTTTACTATACGATTAAAATAAAATAAATACAGATAATTAAAATAAATTAAATTAAGACTTTAATTATAATATATAAATAATTGGTATTTAACACGGCAGTAGTTCCGTGTACAACTAAATAACACTGACAACTCTAATATGAACACTTAGGGAAGAAGCGTACTTTTATTTCACGATGCTGGTAGGTAACGACGACATTGACGGGTGGAAGGTTATCACAATTTTGATTTTATGCCAATTTCAGAAAAAAAAGCTAACATACGAATTTAGTCATTGAGTCATAGACGAAGGAGAGAGTGATGAAAATTAACCGTGAATATACGCAGGTATAAATATGTGCATATATTACAGGTTAGACAGGTATAGAAAAAGTAACAACCAACCAGTTTTAAACTCATAATAATTGTCTGGATACCGAATATAATTTTTGCTGTAATTAAATTCATGTGCGATGGATAAAAAAATTAATTCTTCCAGTATTTATATACCGTAATTAAGCTATTTAAAGTCCCAAAAGGTATATGGAAACATACTTTCAACTAACGAATTATTCTTGTCTCGCGGTTGAAATGACCGCGAGCGGTTGTAATATATCAGATAACTTGTTCCACCGTTTGTGCTAATCTTAAAAAAATGTACAATGTACAGGGCGAAAGAGTAATCGGTAATTAATTCCTGCTGCCCACAGAAGGATGTGAGTCGCAGTTTGTTCTCCACCAGTGCTTCTAAAGCTCAACTAGTCAGTAATTATTCTATCGGAAGAGTCGTTCTTTGCTTTGTGAGGACGATTTAAATATTCCGAAGTCCGAAACCGAGTGCTTTCGGTCTAACGGTAATTTGACTTGATTCTAGAAGAGGGAATACCTGCGTTGAATTGAAACTTAAGTTGTAGTCGCGGTAATATTTGCGTTAGGAAAGTGCGACCTGAAACGATGAGCCGCACATCCTTAAGTTCCCCCCCCCCCCCCCATTAGTGCTGTTCAACATACTTCCAGACTCTAAGGTGAATGTAAACCACGGTGTATTATAGTAGATCCATTCGAATTGAAAAATTTTTCGATAAAGTTTAAAGAATAAGAAAAACCTTTATTAAAGTGCAAAAGATTCCATTAGCGGGCGCCGTGATTCGAACTGATAATTATGACCCTTCGGACTTGGAGAAAACTATATTAATTGACGGAGTTCCAACGCTGTTGTATTCCTCGAGTCCTCGGATTTCATTGGTGACTGGTCGTAAAACACATTCAACGTTTTTCCCGTATAGATTGTTCAACTGGAATAAAACGAGAAATCATTACATACACTGTCGGCGAGGTACTACTAACAGCTATTTAAACGACTTTTTTTTTAGTTCATTCTCTTTTCTTGGTGGCACTCGTGAACATTTCGCTCACAATACTGCCTGACGACACTATTTAAAGGAATGACAGAAGAATCGCTTATTTGGCCCTAATCTGGGATTTCGACTTCTCTTCCAATTAGCAATATAGCGCATACAGAGTTCCGATCAAAAATAAATTTACCGCCGCAGGCGCAGTTATGTAATAATTTCGGTTACTGCGAAGTTAGTCGACTGTTCTACACTGGCAAAGTAACTACCGAAATCCTAGTTCAACGACAGTTTCAACAGGATGGCGCATCGGCAGCCAACATACATACCTAAGTACCCGCACCCACTTCCCTGACCCACAAACTAATACCAATTAATCATAAGTTTATGTATTGTATATGCCGTTCATATAATGCGGCGTTACTGTCGTTTTTCTACGAAAAAATATTTTAAATATCCTACAAGAAAAATTACGTAACTCGGATAATTATTATAGAATTTATTATTAAATTAAAATTCTAAAGATACGTTTTATTAACAACGTTATTCCTATAATGATTAAATATATCCAGGAGGCTGCTTCGACCGGAGAGATTGAATAGGTAAATATTAAGAAAAAGTAGAATAGTGGAAGAGTATGAGGACGTTTTATAAAGGTGGGATGAGTTGCCGGATGCGAGAAAGTGGGCAGGAGCAGGAGGAGGTGGACGCGGGCCCTAGCGGTGTCCTGCCCTATTGGCACTGTTAAACCGACCTGTTATCCTCCTCGCTCCCATCCCCGGCCTCTATCCTCGTCTTTTCCTTCTTTTTAACCACTCCACCCTCCACCTCTCCTACCCCAAAGCGACGGCCCTACTCTCTCTCCGTCCATTCCTGTCTAACGGTACCGAGGGACGCGGGCATAACCTTAGCCCGCCCGATGGTATTTAGGACGCCGGCCCTCGTCACGCCGGTTAATGAAAGTCAGAGACGCCTCGAAGGAGAGCGCCCCCTTCGAACATGATACTAAACGACCAGTGCCCGAAATTCAAGCAGGTGGAGTGTTCCTCCGCCAACCGACCGAACCAAAACTCCAGCCATTTTCTGGTCCACGTAAAGTGGTTTCAGTTACCATTTAACTCTAAATTCTTTGAATTCGATATCGTCCTATCTTATTCATTGTTCAGCGGCGGGAATAATTAGTAAAACCTTTTTCCGAATCAATATATCATACGCTTTTCGATTTAAAAATAAATATTAATATTAGTACGTTATTAATATGCTTCTAACACTGTTAGTATTAGTACAATGCATAACCAGAAGGGCACTGTAATACAGTTACTAGAATGATTCGTAAGTTCATTGATGCGTCTTAACATTTAACAGCAAATAACTTAAAGTATATAAATATACAGGCTGTCCTGAAATGTTCAGTACCGACTACAACGATGTTGTAAAATATACTGTATATATTTCTTAAAATAACCAGGCCATGGGGTTATTACTAGAGCTGCGGCCCTCGGATACATCCGAATGTTTCGTTCTGTCAGTCGAATTTTAAAGTTCCAGCGATTTCAATCGTACTGTTATTCAATTGACGGACTTACAGGTGTAACTTAAAACGAGTCAGTTCGTCCACGGTGTCGATGTTATTGAAATGGGAAATAATGAAAGTGGTCCAGGATGCGGAGTCAATAAATAAATATATTTAAAAGCGTACACAGTCCGTCCTTAAATAGAAGACACGCACTCGGTCGGTCCACACAGAAATAAATTAGGAAAAGAATAAATTACACGTTTCTGTACACACATATACACATTGTCGGGGATAAGGGCGTTGGGGTCAGTCGAAGTCAATTGGCCTTGAGGGGGCGAGAGAGCGCTAGCTTTGTGTCGTGGAAGACTCACTTGATTGCTTAGCTTCGATATCGTCATCGTCGTCTTCATCATCGTCGTCGTCGTCGTCGTCGTCGTCGTCGTCAATGAGGTCGTCGTCATCGTCGTCGTCCTCGTTGTCGCCCTCATCTCCGTCGGCCTGGACGACCGACTGTCCCTGTTCGTTCGGGCTGAGGACCACCACGTTGTTTTGACTCGTTTCCAGGGGGTCCTCTTCAGCGGTGTAGTCGATGCTCGCCGCGGCCAGTCCTTGACCCGCCGGGACCACCTGAGCTGGCTGTTCCGCGACCACGGGCGAGGCCGCTACCGCTTCCTCATCGTCGTCATCGTCGTCGTCGTCATCATCGTCGTCTGAAAGTTTACGAAAAGCTACGTTAGTCAACTGACTACCTCACACTTCAGTATTTATATAATTCGGAAAAGTCACGCGAGTGAATACTTTCCGGATAGAATAATATACCAGCGATTATTAGAACCGCACGAATGTGGCTTTATACCAAATTTAATCTCATGAATATCATGAATATTTTCTTAACCCCCCCCCTCACTTGTTAGGTCCTATGTTATACAGGTTTCGACTTCTCATCGTCTTCCGTATCATCCCATTTCTTCTGTTAATATTTTTATCGAAGCGCCTCTAATCAATAAGAGTTTACAAGTAGAACACTTTACCAAAATGTTAACGACGCTAAAACCAGACACTAGGACTACGCTATTGGTATGTCAGGTAGGCTTAGCCTATGTTCTGGTCCTATAAACGATCCAAAGACCTTCAGCCTATTAACATCTCATAAATGATATATAACCACATTTCAACGAGGAATAAGTCCTCAATAACTAGTTAAAATATTGAAATGAAAATAAGTTCAATCATGAACTCAATTGATCACCTGTATCTGAAACCAATTATATTTACTAATGCTTTATAATTTCTCTTAATTGGTTACTAATATTTTAGACATGAAGAAAATTCTCATCCCTTTGTTCAGTCTATGGTTTATCCTTTTTTTAATGTTACTTTGACCAAGCGGTTTAAAATACCATTTAATTAAGAAAAAAGTAGTATTTCTATTATTAGGTTAATCCAATTATAAAACATACTTTTTATCAACCCCTGGATAAACGTGGAATATTGAGACTTATGAATATAAAATATTTAAATATGTGACTAAGGGCTATTAGGCAACAGAGTAATTGTTGTAAATAAGCTTTCACAGGTTCAGGTCATTTTGAGGAATAAGGATCAGGAAAAGCAGAGGAGACCGAAAGTTTCAAATCCTTTCTGCAATAAAAAAAAACTGTCGGTTTTCCTCTTAAGGTTTCAATATAATACTCTCAACTATGTCTTAAAACTGTATTATTTTATTTCATAAAATAAATTACACTGTAGCAATAACATTAAGATGAAACACACATAATTTCGTCTTAAAAAATAAGTTAAAATTTTTAAATACAGGTTTGTGCTCGGTTTTGAATATTATAATGAAACCTTAAGTCTTTGTTCGAAATAATTTAGGCCTAAAATTACGTTAATAAATAAATAATTTAAATCTTCTTCTCCGTGCGGGACAGGATCATGCTGTAAACATAATGCGTGAGTTAGTTCAGTGACATACGCTGTTCATTGCCAGTGCTTCAACAATGAGGAGTGATGATAACTTGGGGGAGAAGTTAGAAGGTAAATAATACCCACGGAATAATTAAAACTTTGGAAAATACGCGAATACGCATTTACATTAGCACCTATTAAAGTATGATTTTATTTAAATATTAATAAGTGCTCTCGAAACTCACTTAATTATTCTAAGGAAGCTACCAGATGTTTCTTGCTCATGTTCATCAATATACAGGGCTTTAAATCCAGCAAACAACTTCAACTACGAGCTCGGAGATACAGTAGTACTGACGAAGTCATCGAAACATTAGGAAAGTTACGTTTTATAATAGATTGTTAAAAAAATATTGTCAGGATTAAAACATCCTTCGTACCCATCCTAGACGCCATTTTGGTGGTCCTCAATGCACTTACAGGTCTTCGCTTCAAGAAAATCGACCGGTTCGGGTCAATGACACCGGACCGGAATAAAATAAGCTCGCCTCTTAAGTCCTTTAAGTTGAAAATAGAACCCGATGGTCTCGGTCAAGCGGCTTCCACGGTCAACAAGCCGTATCAACAAACTGGAACTGATTGGCCGTACAGAATTAATTTCTAGGCCAACACGCTTCCACGACCCATTAAGGTTTCACGGCGCTCTCAAACGAGTTTAGACCTCCCTAGCCTTTATAATACTTATAGATAATACATTTACAGAAAGATTTGTGATCGAATCCACTGAAAATATCCGAAAACTACTTTCTTACCCTTTTTCGAAAGACATGGAATACACTACCTCTATGTTGGTTATGATACAGTGTGGGAACCTCCTTCTCATTGTTTCCCTCATAAAACAATGAGACTCATGAGCTATATCTAGATTAAACGACCCCCAACCCATAACTCTGCCGCAGGCCAGAGTAAAGTCGTGACAATGAACGACAGCATATAGATAACTGTTTTGAATTCTTCATCTTATTTCATAGTATAGCACAGAGACCACTCGTGTATTGATATAATGATTGCATTACTCAGGAGGTCATAGTATTTTCAAACCAAAGAGTCCTACCAATCCAGAAAGCTTATAGACAAAAGAAGGAGTTCCATAGAAGGAGTTCTACAGAAATAAACGTCAATCGAGGAATAAGGGTGTTGTGAGAAAAAGCATTCGGGTTTCGGAAAAGGAATACTTTTTCCCGATATGCCTGTATTTGTTTATAAACACTAAAGGATGATGGGCCTATGCGGGAGGGAGATGTAGAAGCTTCTTTCGTCGGTTTATATTACTCACCTCCAAGGATGTCATCAAAGAACCTCTCGAAGTAGTCTTCGTCGTCGTCGTCGTCGTCATCGTCGTCGTCGTCGGCCGTGAGGTCGTCGTCGTCATCTTCATCTTCGTCGTCGTCGTCGTCGACGAGGTCCAGGTCGTCGTCATCGTCGTCGTCGTCGTCATCGTCGTCCGGTGATGCGGCGACGGGCTGTGCCGCGTCCTGCCTGGCCTCCCTGTTCACCGCCACCTCCGTCGCTCGGTTGGCCGGCGCCGCCTCCAGACTGTTGGTCTGCCCCACCCCGATCACAATGGGCACGGGGCTCGCTTTAGCCGCCTCCCATACCAGAGCCAAGCAGACGCAACCGACCACCACCCAGGTTTCTGCCCTCATCCCGGACCGAGCTTACGAGTTTGACTTCTGAAAACAAAAACGATAACCTGAAGGTCGCGATGTAATAAAAGTATTTCTTCTTATTTCGATTTTTAAAATTATTACCAATCGCAAATTATCTCCTATGCCAGGCGGGTTTCGGCTTCTCGCCAGGCAGTACACTGCTATAGAGAGTAATGGTGCAGACACTTACGAAGGTTTCACCACTGACTGAACCCTACTAACAACAACCAGAAGCCGAAACCGGTCTATCATACGATAAAACTAGCAAATGGAGACCGCAACAAATGACATTCCCCCTAACAGGTATACATATAGTTTATAGCAACATTGATACGTTTAAATAGGGCTGTTTGTTTAACCCCCACACATATCTAGCACGCTTATTCATCATAAAAGCGATTTCTCCATTATTAACTATAGAAATGATTAGGTCTCGAATATTATGGCCACTAGAAGGAAAATAAATTCTGTAGCCTCCCCATGGCAATATGTACACAGAAGTTTTACCAAAAACACAAGTTCACAATATGTTAAACCGAGCAATTACGTAGGTCCCGTGTTGAGCCCGTGGTCGAAAGGAACGCCGTCCGCCCGCTAATTGGAATCTGGCCCCGGGGCCCCTTTCAGTTCGTTTACCTTTAGCACTGAACATGAGTTTAAATCGAGTTTCCATGCTGA
Organism: Lethocerus indicus; assembly: GCA_019843655.1. Lineage (NCBI taxonomy): Eukaryota > Metazoa > Arthropoda > Insecta > Hemiptera > Belostomatidae > Lethocerus > Lethocerus indicus. Next base: position 18,303,626 of record JACDQD010000008.1, read on the forward strand.
TTAACACCGCGCTATTAAGAGATCGGAGATTAGAGCGCAGTCTCAATGCGTCTGGGTTCAAGACCGAGCTCGGGAGAGATCCCCATCGTCACCCGTTTGTTGCATCATTGATGTTTACAACAAAGCGGTAAAGACGTTTTTAATAACATAACGGTACTCCACTGTTGACCCTTCAATTTTACAGATGCCTACAGATCCGCCTTCTTTTTTTTAAATTTACTTATTAATAAAATGATACGCTGGATTCGGTCGGTCTATACTATTTTTGGGTAAGGAATACCTTTAGGTTTAAAGACAAAAAATTCTTATAACTTTTGACACCCCTTCTCTGGGGTTGGGAGTGTAAAATGAAGTGGAAAAAATAAACTCGGTGGACGAAATTTAACATCGGCCATCGCCTGTGAAATCAATCCACCACCGGACGCGTGTGTAATTCGTGTATAATAATATACGAATTTTAATTGTATCGCACTGAAGAACAATTGAGGTACGTACCTGGGAAGTAAAGAAAAATGCGCAGGGGCTTTAACACTGGCGTTTGTTTCTTCCTTTTGTCCGTCCGAACGGTTGCCAAACTGTGTACCGAAGGTCTACTAATGGTCACATGAAGTAGTGGCGGGGCAGCGGCCGCCTCTTATATACCCGACCGGCCCCCACCTACGCCCCGTCTGCCACCACTCCCGTTTCACACCTAACACTCGTAGCCCCGACCATTACCATTTTGACTTTCCCCATGCCTAGTAGAGAGACTCTACCCGCCCGAAGACCGATAACTAAAACGTAGCGGATCCTCCCGAAAAGTTCACTTAGTTATGAACTCCGCTCCGCCTCGAATTTCATGCCTGATTTGACGCCTCGAAGATTTTGTAACTATCTCAAAACGGACGGAATTCCCAGAGAATCTTCCAATATTTTATAATATCGAAATTAACGTGTAACGAATAAGAGGAAAATTAGAGAATATCTAAAGAATGGAAAGAATGTAGGAAATAGAAGACGGACTACAAAAATAAAAAATTTCAGTACTCAAATTCCTAGGAGAAAGCTAAATTGTCTGTATGTGGATCTGTTGTCAGTTCAGAAACATACGTATACCGGTGCTCGCCTATGGCTTGATTTGAGGTTTTTCATCCGAACATTTCGGTAAATAACTTCGTGGACCTGATTAAATGTTTTCCATTTCGTGTATTTCAGACACATATGTACTCTGCGGAATTGCATTATTTTAATTAAAAGTATAAATAAACAGAAGGAAAATATTTTTTGAAGCGTACAATTTTTTGAAAGGTAACCGGATGTAGCTATTGTTAAAAATAATTAGTTACAAATGTAATTTTGAATTAAGGGCCCGAAGAAACAACTTGAGGTTATAATTTAACGCTGAGTAACTGAGAGAGTGGGTTCCGATGCGTGGAAGAATTTATTTTTCAATGTTGCTGCATGGTTCCTCCGAAGGGTTAAGAAGCGGAACGGTCAGGTTAGGCGAGGTCGGTGATCTTGCTGCCGGGGCACTCCCTCTTATGTAAGCGGATAAATCAGTAGCACTTTCAGACTCCTCCGGCTTTCAATTTCAGCCTGATATCATCTCGACCTTTCTTTCAGACTTTCTTTCACCGGCGACAATTAACTTCTCCCATTTACCTCTTGTCCCTTTTCGTGCCTATTAGAACGATAAAAAGAGAGTAAAAGAGGGGAACTCGTCAAAAAAAAATCGTGAAACTAGTAAAAATTTATTCGATTTTCAACTACCAAGATTAATAGATCGTGTTTTTTTTTATTTTCACTGCCCCTGTATCTGTTCCTCGTCATCACTAAACTGCAGCAGTGTAATGACGATCCATTATATTGATTAACGAAAGGAGGCTGAATATAATCAGTTTTATTATTAATGGTTTCATCAAAACATATTAATAGGTAGGTAGGGTAGTCTTTTGAAATTCATTGATAAGGGAACAGGCTAGAAAATATCATCGGACGTTCCTTCTTCCCGTCGGCATTCCCTTGTCAGGTCCTCTATTGGTCCTTTAAAATCAACATCTCAGGGTTGCCACTCCCCCTGAACCTTCCTGCACTAGGGAGATACTTTTCCGATTGACCGTTGGAGAAATGTGCAGTAGGGGGAAAACCTTAATCCACTTGTCCGCAGATAGGAGATCGCTGGGAGAAAAACCATTCCCACTAGTGAGTGTTTAACAGGGCCGCCGTAGGAGCGCCTCAGAGCATTTTGCGCCTAATCCTCTCGCTGAATTTCTTCTTCTTCTTTTTTGCTTCACCGTAGAGCGGGCAGCTCCCGTTTTTCCTGTTCTGTGCGGATTGGCATTGAGCCCATGCGTCCTCTCCACTCAATCTCTGCTCCCATTTTCATTCGATGTTTTCATCGATCTTTTACGGGCCAGTCAGAAATTGGTGGAGTACCGGCTGAATCCACTTCTGGCGGTGTGACGTCTAATAAATCGTTAATATTATATTAACCCACCCTGCTGTAACCAGAGTGTGTGTTTTAACTGTTCTCACTACTATATACGCAGCTGGAACTACGTTTTTCTGCAGCCTTCTACCTAATTCCTTGTCTAGAGGCATGCATCCCGCCACGACTTTCAGCGCACTGTTCTGCATAGCAGCACGGTGGGATGTAAAACGCTTCTCTGAATTCCCAGCAGTTCAGTGATAGCAGACGCCATACTAGATGGTAGATGGGACACGTGTCTTCAGAGCCCCTGACTTAAAGCCTTAAAGCTGAGATCTGGGCGGCCTTACCTTAGGAACGCCCATCAGAGCCTGGTTGAACCCGGTACCCAGATATAGCAACCCTGTGACCCACCCCTTAGATTTCTAAGGCCCCCTATATATCACCCCCTTATATATCATCTGAATATATATTCAGATTCCTCGGCCCAGTTTTAAGGGCGGTCGGTCGACCTTTCGCTCGATTTCGGATCAATAGCAATTTGCATTGAGTTGAAAAGAGGAAGCGTTTAACGGTGAGAATGAAGTTTCGCAACGGTTACACGGTGCAAAGCAGATAATACTTTCGTCACAATGAAAGGAAATTCGTGTTTCTTTCAAAGAAAAAAACGAGAAACAAGACGGTCGCAAGACATTTGTTAAACAAAGGGCTGGAGGGACACAACAATTTATTGCCTGTTCGGAATGTCGTTACTATTGAATAATAACGTTTTGAGTACCAGAAATGGAAAGAAACCCCTCAGCAATATCTCTTGTCGAATGGCAAACACATCCATCCACATTGAAATCTCCCAACAAACCTGAAGATTGGCTGCGAACTAGGCTAAACGCATGCTGAGACATATTATATCTGAAACTTTCATGAAAATAAAATACATAGAGTTCAAAATAACTCTTTCAAATTCGTGATAACCCGAAAAAGTGTTTTTCTTACAGTCTGTTCTTATTTCCTCAAGAATAAGAGTATAGTTACTGTTACATTCTCAACGCTGTCAATAAATTCATTTCAAAATTAAATTTTTTTTTTTAACTATTTCATCAACGCTTAGACTACAATAATAAAAATATGAGCTACTAATTGCTTCAAAATTGTATTTATGTGTTATTAAAGATCACTCATTTTTCCATAAATTAGACATTACCTTTTCTATATCAATGCGCGCATAAGAAGGCGTTCGATCATCATAAGAAAAGGTGTTACGTCCACTTTATTTATTACTTTTACTTTCTCAATAATTCTCATTCTTATTATTCGTATTATTTACAATGTTAGTTCTGGAAAGCACACTCTTATTCTGCAGCTTCGAATTTAAAACTGAAGACAATTACGGAGTCGAAGAATAATTAAGGGCCCCAATGGTCATGTGGGCCAATTGCCCACAGCGGTCGTACCGCTTTTACCGAAGCTCGTTTAAAAATTAGCCGGCCAGAAAATGCGTATTAATTAAACAATAACAGCGCCCAACGTGGATTTGGGGCCGGACGATTCTCCGAGGATTAGTCTCCTTAATTGGTCCTAATGGCGGCTGCAGATATGTGAAATTGTTCACTCCTTTGTAATAAGTCTGTGTTATTAAGCCTTAAGGTGAAAAGGAAAAGAAACGGCCAATTAATTTCGCCCGAGAAATATCCAATTTAAAATTTGGCTTCTTTAAACTGGCAGCGGCCAGTGCTATGGGGGCCTTACAGGTAAAGTACACTTTTCGATGTGACACTTTTCGAAACGTGCCCCGGATAGCAAATAAGGCTTGCTTGCTAGGTCGAAACCGAAAGTTTGGCAATGACCGTGCCTAGATTAGCTGATACGAATTATAATTAAATTTCTAATGTTTCTTCGACCGCTTATTTTGACAAGGAATATGGATAGTTCGGATTTCACAATTGTACAACTCTGAGAATAATAAGTACGTTGAGGTACAATTAAAATATTTTGAAATAATTGAAGAAATTCCAAAATATATTATCGCCTTTTTTTAACATGGTATAAAATATAATGGGTGATGAGTAGGATTTTCATATTTGGTTTACAGGAATTCTTAAACTAAAATTTTTAAATCCTCTTTTAACAGCGAAAATTCTGCCTATTCAACTTGAACTGTCAAGGATTCAGGTGGAAATTTCATAGTTTTTCATAGTTATTTGGTAAACTTAGATTTAAAATTCAAATTATCCTTAACATCATATAGTTAATGAGAAGATATTGGTTACTTGACTATGAATATTTCCTGAAAATATTCTCTCAAAAGGGGTAGAGTATTTAAGAGGGGATGAAACAAAATCCCCTTTGTTTATAAACTTGTTGCATCGTAATATGGTCCACTAGTTGTTTCCCCATGTCCGCAATCAGTGAAATGGAATAACAAGTGTAACAGTTGCACGAGAAATCGTGGCCTCAAAACCGTTGAATAAGATGGGAGCGTTCATGGAACGTCGTTATCATTCGTTTTACGAGATACCGGAAAATATTTGTGAAAATTAAATGACGTATAACTTACTGCTTCTAAATGTTTAAACTGTTAACAAATATACGACAATATTCTTTATTATAATAAACAGAGACAAAAGTAGGAGGTCCGACAACCGTTAGTCCTAGTTGTAAGTGGAGTATGTAGGTCAATTAATGTAAATTTCACCACTGATTAAGATTCAGATTTTGTTTTAATTCCTACAATTAACTTTTTCTCCTTCTCCTAATCATGCCCCTTATTTTCGTTTCCTAGTCACGGAGATATAATTAGAGAGGATACAGTTCCCGTCCCAAATAGAATTCTTCAAATTAACGACGTCCTCGGGTGGTGTAATTTTTGTTAATGCTTTAAAATCGGCAAGGGTCTTCTGGGATTGATTCAGAATCGGGCTATTAGGGACGGCTATGGCTCAGGGATTAGGGACAGGCTCAAGGTTTTCTCAATTGAACAGTTTATTCTGACTAAAAGCGTCTGCCTACACGGTGATGTTCATGAATCGAGTGAGCTATTTGAAAAATACAGAAATGCTGCTGGTGTAGTTGAAAATGTGTAACACATTTAGCTTGTGATGGGGACGCATACGAGTTCCTGTCTCGGTTTCGGTTTCTCACCGTAGCAATTTATGAATTATTTGAGAAAATACACTTGCGTGTTTGAATCTAAAGTCTGACATTACTAGAACTGTGGAAAGACATCGGAAATAACTCTGTGGTCAAATGTGGTTAACGACTATCTGGTTGTTAATTATCAACACCCGTTAATAATTTCGTATCTTGCATTGTATTTTATCGTACTTCAAATTTAAGATTGAGCGATAGCAATTTATTTTAAATTTAAATTAAACCGCTTTCTCATTCGTCAATACGACGCAATCGCTGGCTAATTGCAATTGCAAATTCGAAGCAATTTTGCTGTTCATTTACCTTAAATTACTGCTTGTTAGTTCATCGTATCAGCTGGACCAATTAAAACGGAATAATAACACCCAAAATAAACGTGAATACAACATTAAATTGGCGCTTTAATTTAATGTTGGAGAGCCAATTTAATATTAGGGTCCATGACCTTAATAACGCAATCGTAAAATTGTTTTTCGATGCTTGAAAAAAATGTTTTTGCCTTATTTATTATGGATGGAATTGTTAAAACGATGTAATTCACAACGGCGGAACTATTAAAAATATCTGTAATTGCAATTTTTCAGCTTTCACAAATAAAGCTAAAGCTTGAGTTAATTTTGTGGTGAAAAATGTGAAATTAAAAAACAAAGCAGGATAATGTACTAAGAACTTAAAACCTTGAATACCTTAAAATACGTTTTGTGATCAAATATATATCTGATCACACAACTGGTCACAACTATTCGGTTCTGACTTCCAAATATATGACAGGAAACCTATCTGGTATTGTGTATTTACGATCATAAAAGTTTTCCTGTTGACCCAAAATTTATTGAAAAAAAGTTTAAATTTCACAGTCAAGCAAATTTTTTTTATAACTTACCTTTTTATTTTTATCTTACAATATTAAGTTTCTATTTATCTATGAAAGTTTTTCTCTTTTAATAAAAATTAGGGTGGTGCGGAAATGTATATAGTTCGTTGGGTCCATAGCACCGATAAACTAGCGCCCCCTTGAGGGTGGTGCGGAAATGTACTTAACTAAAGTTCGTTGGGTCCACTAGCACCGATAAACTAGCGCCCCCTTGAGGGTGTTGCGGCAATGCACTTAACTAAAGTTCGTTGGGTACACTCGCACCGATAAACTAGCGCCCCTTTGAGGGTGGTGCGGGAATGTACTTAACTAAAGTTCGTTGGGTCCACTAGCACCGATAAACTAGCGCCCCCTTGAGGGTGGTGCGGAAATGTACTTAACTAAAGTTCGTTGGGTCCACTAGCACCGATAAACTAGCGCCCCCTTGAGGGTGGTGCGGCAATGCACTTAACTAAAGTTCGTTGGGTACACTCGCACCGATAAACTAGCGCCCCTTGAGGGTGGTGCGGAAATGTACTTAACTAAAGTTCGTTGGGTCCACTAGCACCGATAAACTAGCGCCCCCTTGAGGGTGGTGCGGAAATGCACTTAACTAAAGTTCGTTGTGTACACTCGCACCGATAAACTAGCGCCCCTTGAGGGTGGTGCGGAAATGTACTTAACTAAAGTTCGTTGGGCCCACTAGCACCGATAAACTAGCGCCCCCTTGAGGGTGTTGCGGCAATGCACTTAACTAAAGTTCGTTGGGTACACTCGCACCGATAAACTAGCGCCCCTTTGGGGGTGGTGCGGAAATGTACTTAACTAACGTTCGTTGTTCGTTGGGTATTTGACCATTAAACATTAATATAAATACCATTCATTATTTAAACAAAACTTCTCAGTACATGTTATTTTTGTGCAATATATCCTACCAAATAATTACGAGGTAGTAGCAACTGTGCATGACCAAAAGTACCGTTAAGTGGCCCGCTCCACCAATATGTGTGAGGGATGGAAATAGACTACTGAAACATCTTTATTTAGTATCTACTGGAGTTTCGCGAACTATAAGCCCCGCAAAATGGATTTCAATAACTTCTTTACGATTTAACTTAAATAAACTGTATTGGATGCTATCTTTAGTTTTCATGGGTCACATTGCGGGAGGACAGTTCATATCTCTTTGTTGGACGATTTCCGCGTAAGTTATATTGTATTAACTATAAAATACACTTTCACTAAACGTTAAGTGCAATTTGAATAAATTAAGTAACAAGGACGATATTTTCCAGACCTATGCTTTATACTGTCCCTGAAGTCCTTGGGTGAGTTAAGTACGTCTTGAGGAACATGCGAGGAGGTTTAGCGGATATTTTTCCCAGCGAGGGTAAATACTATTGGTTTCAGTGAAAGGGTAAGATCGACTGTTGAGGCTGACTAACGGAAATGTGTAACGATTTGCGGTCAATGTAACATTCATTGGATAGGAATTAATGTAAATAATCGGGAGCATTAACCGTTTTTCAGAGTTCAGTCATTTGGAACGTGTCAAGTTATTTTACGACGAATGACGAAACGAGACTTCCGTTTCGAATGTAAGATGCAATCTATCGGGTAGAACATGGAATACTACATCTACATATGGCTAATTTTATGAAAACAATCAACAAGAAACAGTGATTATTTAAGGAATTTGTTCAACACCCCCCCCCCGGTCTATGAGGTTTGGGACATCACTCCCATGATCTTCCATTCTCCAATCATTCATTTGCTTCTAAGCTAGACCGGCTTCCCCTTTTCACCATCATCTGGATAATTTCTTCAATATTTTGTATCCGGATGTACGTTCTCTTTAGTTGACATTCACCGAAGCCACGTATTCATATCTTCTGGTTGTAATCTTCACCAAAGTAAAGTATAATAATACCGTAGATTTCGTGTGTGATTCTTAGATTTGGTCTTGTGCTAGACCGGTTTCGGCTGCTCACCAGCTTCAGTAGCGACTTTGGCACTGTTTGTCGTGTATATATATATATATATATATATATATATATATATATATATATATGTGTGTGTGTATATATACATATATGAATTGTTACTGTAGTTTTGGGGGATGTTGTTTGTCTTATTATAGATAATTCGGTTGGACTGGTTTATTATGAAAGGAGGGTATCGAATAAATCAGAATAGAAGGCGCATTGTGTAAAATATACATTCCCTGACACTCCCCTAGAACTGTTATTGCACAGTCTTAACCTGCAGTAGGGTTTGCGGTCGAATTTCAGAAGCGAATACTTAACCACTTCAAAACTTTTACTTAAGAGTGTAGCATTTGGGAGCGATTAAAGGGTCGTTTTGCGGCCTGTCCCCTTGCACAACCGAGACCAATATCCCATTCCGAATTTAGGCCGCTCTAATCCAAAGAGTTACATAAAAATACTTTTCCCGGAGTGTATCTGACCTGTGCACGAATAAAGTCACGAATTTAAGGCCCAATGAAGGGATTTAGTTCGCTCTAATACTGGGAAGACCTGAGGGAACCCCCAAGAGATATGTGGGCACTGAATTTAAGGTCCGGTGGATTTTTCCTTCGGTCTTCGGGGATTACAAACTATAATATCACGTTTTAAACAAGGTCAGGTGTAGGTATTTAAACTGTTGGTTTTAATCACTACAATTTTTTCGAATTGTCTGACGCTCGATCGAGGATGAGACTTTCGCACGAAAATATCCCCCATCCTGTCGACCGCCCCAGTTCCAGGAGGAAAATTATTGAGTTGATAGGCGTAATTTTTTTTAAACTACACGCTTCATTGTCTTCTGTTTTTGTTCTGGCCGTAAAACCTCCTAGGCCGCCGGTCGAGGATCCCCGGGGCCGTTGCTCACTGGGAGTGTGAAAATTAGAAAGCGGTTAAACCGAATCCCACACTCGTCGTCTTTAGGTCAACTCATAGGCACGCGCCGTCCTAACTTAGCCGGATGATCGCATCGACAGCAGTATACAACTATTGGAACATACTGGAAAAACAGCGGGACCATCAGGGACGTTCGCATGTATTCGAATTTAGAGACAAATGTGTGCAGGCAGGAATGGCGACATCAGTTTGAACGAAGAATGCCCTCGTCCCATAGCCGCATTTAATTCAAACGCACCGACCGAGATCCTCAGGATTCAGCGAGGATCCATTAGGGGGAGTTTATTTATTTAATTATGTCCACTTTCAGTATGGAGGACTATAGGACTATAGGAAGGCGGAAAGCCCGATGGATTCTGCCATAGAAATCGCAATCTCCAGTATATAGTTATAACGGAAGAAAAAACATTCATAACTTTCGTTTATGATTACTATATTGTGCATCCATTTACGCATAAAATAAACTTACACCCGCTAAAAATAAATTGTTGGATTTCGATTACAATATGTAAAAAAATAAATCACATAATTTACTGCTGGTCTCATATTGAAGGCCTGCTAGGTCCTGCATGTACGTTGTAAGAACTCCGTATTATCATATGACTGAAAGTAAGTATTCGACGAAACATCAGATCAGACAATCTGTTCATCAAATAAATCACAGCGTCAAAAAAAATCAATCCTTCGCTAACCTCCTCGAATCTCAATAAACCTTCGCCAGCTCACTACGACGGCATCTGCGTTTAATTACGCTGGAGCCACGGCGCAATTATCGCGATGCAATCAGAAAGGACTATCGCGCCAAAAGCTCCTGCAGCTGTCTATTGGGCTAAGGATACGCCCGAATATCTTCTCTGGGATCGGGCCGAAAGCGAGATTTCGTGACTGACTGTGCTGGCCGGACGGATAATTGCCGGATTCTCCTCCCTTTTCCATGAATAATCAAGGGGATAATTCAAGTGTGCAGCGCTTCAAAATCTGGCACATCCGTTGATTTCCAGTCAAATCCCACCCACCGCCCCGGAGGCCATTAACTGCAGCCTGCATACGGAACAACAATAACATGACACGACGAAGCACTAAACAATACACACACACACACACACACACACACACACACTAATATATATACATTTATAAAGGTTGTATTCTACGATTCGAGGAATTAAATGAACTCTACAGTTTCTGTGAAAGACATTCATTCTCTATACTGACTCAGTCCCTGAATCACTTTAGAAAGTTAATAATCAAACAAATATTCACAATGGAATTATTTGAAAATGTAATGCTCCAAGTGAATAACCCATATTAACGGTATTTCCTATATCTGTGAGAGCTGTTAATATATAACATGTTGAAAACATCTGATATAATATTTGGGACTTGAGACGTGTGACTTGAGCTCTTAAAATTTACCTCTATTACAACTACTATTAGCCACTGGTAGACCACTGGTAGACTGGTATGTGCCACTATTAGAGGTGCACTCGTACAGCAATTAAAGTTAGTGAGTCATGATGTCTAAGTACCGCATAGTATGACGTTTCCTGTCACAGGAATATCTTAGTCACTTCACCTACAAAGAGTTCTGGCTACCTTCATCTGTAACAACCCGGTGTAGGCGGACATTTCAAGCAGAATAAAGTATTGAAACCAAATCGATAGCTCCCACTTTCTCACAACAGCACCCTAGCTCGCATTGATTGCACCCTACACGTAGAAAGATTACACAACATATAACACTTAACAACAACCAGGCATTGACAGTATAAACGACAAGCCGGGAATTAAAAATAGTTCTCCGGAAATCCAAAATCGGACATGTGCGAAAATTCCGATAATAAGTGGGATAAGTGGGTCCAATGTGAGAAGAGGGTTGAATCCCGGATTATCATTAAATTGGAAATGTTAGTTTTAATTTAATACTTCTCGACGGTCCGTGTTTGAGGGTGCTCGTAGGGTATGCACTCTCCTACGGAAGGAGGGTGCCGTTTTGAACAGGTCTGCCCTGAGGTACACGGAGAAAGTTATTGTTGGGGAGGGCGGGTACGGGTTCTAGGAGTGGAGTTAAATGAAATAATAGGGATGCGGCGGTGGTTTACCATAGGCATGTGCGCCGGCCCACTGACCCAGTGGGGAGGACTAGCTCTCTATCTGGGACGCCGGACCCGCTCTCCCTTCCTCCCTCCCCAACAGTGAAAACCTCTACACAACTCCTACAGGCAGCGACAACCGGCGTCAAATTCTGTTTCGGGCCGCGGCCGCGCCTCCGAAATTCGAAGACGGGCGCTAAGAAGAACGAATCTCGCATTCCGAACCTCATGTATTTGGATATACTTCTGGTACGACAGGGCGCCTAAGCCTTTATTATACAATCGAGGATTGCGAGTTAACGATTCAAATTTCCTCAATTATAACAACATTCCGTTGTCATTCATTTTTCCTCCTTGCCGAAGGACGGTAAGAATTGTTACAAAGTAAGACAAAATAAAGAAACTCTTCTCGCTTATTTGGTCTTGGACCAAACTGGTTGCGGAAGGTCGACATTGGGACGGCATCTTTTCCCACCCATTTTTATTATTCTGTCGTTATATCACGTTCGTGTAACGGAATACTTACGCTTTTGTATGAATTTATCAGACCGCAATAGAGCTGCAATAGAGTAACCGCTATGATTAGTAGCGGTGCGACAGCACTTTGGCAAACTACACCCTTCGTACCCTTAGTAGCATAGTACAATCATAGAGCCATGCGGGCCATTATCAAAACCCCAATAACTTTTTGCAATATATTTATTAAAATATGTAATTAATTATTATTGTGATTAATTATTATTTTCATCGTTACATGTATTACTCACGCTTATTAATTATAATAAACTCCGTCATTTGCGGAGGAGATATGGACGATGATGCACAAACTTTGTGCTAAGGACCATTCAATACCTGCCATATTTATTCGCTTGACAGAATTTAGAATTAATTCACGTTAGTTAGAAAGTCGGGCTGGTCTCGGGAGACTCACTAACGGTGTTGGAAATACGGCCCTCCCTTGAATAGCAAGAGGCAGCACTTCCTTTGGCTCGTCAGCTCCCGTTCAAACGACGGGCTCATACACGGGTAAGGGTCGCTTTCATTTTTGAAATATTTCGATGTTTCTCACATATTATTAATGTAAACATTTTATGACGTGGACTCAGAGAAACTTATTACACGAGTAGTGCCTAAACCTATAAATCCTTGAAGAGTTTTGGTGATGTTATCTTATCCTGCCCGGAAACCTCCTGTTCCTTGGCCTCGACGATAAAATAGCACTGAAATGAGTAGAAACCATCGAACTTTTAAAATTATTTACCTGAAACAAGATATATTAACTCCCTAAGACAAGTCTAAGTAGTCGAGCTTTATGCGATATAATTATAGTAGTATTAATAGCAATTCTCGACGGAGATCCATAATACGTTTGCACAGGCGCCGTAATTTACTCCTGTTTGAAAACTGAGAAGTATCAACTGTTCTACTAGTTGGGTTTACAAGATTTTCGACCTTGAACTCAGCTGCTGTGAAAGTAGGGACCCTGGCCCTGAGTCCTTCACCTTAAAAGTGTAGCACGGATAGAGAGAAGTAACCAGACTCATGGGCGAGACGCACACACGGCGATGATATCCTGCATACCTGACCCACAGACACACTTTTTCTATTCACTTTTCTCTCTTTCTCTCTCCCTCTCTCTCTCTCTCTCTCTCTCTCTCTCTCTCTCTCTCTCTCTCTCTCTCTCTGTCGCTCGTATAAAACAGAGCCAACTCCCACCAGTCTTGTTTATTTCTTCAGCAAGACTTGCCTCCCCTATAGTCGTCTGGTACAGACTTATCGATAAGAGATACACGGAATAAAAATGCACACTAATGTGAATCTAATGTTACTCTTTTTGGTTGTTCACATTTCGGGATAGATAAAATTGAATGTTACTAACTGTAATGTGTGTCATTTTTTAAGGAGGATCATGCTGAACCTTGTTGTTAGGAGCGTGGAAGTTTTCACTTTAGGGACTATCGCCCCCTTGCTGGGTTTATCCATCTAGTGCAGCGTGCATGGTTCGCTGTGTCCATGCCTCTTAAGTCAGGACCGTATTCAATGGCGGCAAGTTTTCATGGAAGTCGCCTATAACCGCAATTGGTCGAAAAGGCATACAACGACAAAAACTTATTTAGACCATAATGGCACAGTGCTTAACTTATAATTTTTTTTTAAATTAGTAGTCTCACAACAGGATGGATAAAAAGGTTATCAATACGTACCATCTTAAGCTTAAAAACTTGTAAACATTTTAAAATTCTTAAACAATCATAAACTTAAAAGTTGCCATAAATAAAGGTAGGTTGTCATAAATAAAAATTATACCAAGGAAAATGTATTTTCTTACAATGATCAATCGGTGCAAATGGAAATATACCTCAAAGAATGGACTTAAACATGTCGTACATGTCTTGCCTATACCAATCGATTTCAAACACCTTTAGGTAATTTTAAATTAAATCTATTTCCAGCGTTATCGTACATTAATTTTTCGATTTTACTCATTTTTAACGTGAATACATATTTAAATTCCCCCTATTATTAAATGTACATCGGGTGGATGTTAATTTTAATTTTTGGTTTTATATGAAATTCAATAAAAATTTATTTACGCTCTGTCCAATATATTTCAAGGTGCCTGATTTTCACATAACAATAATGTAGTATTACATTCGTTACTAACGACGACAGTACTGGGAAAGGCCGCCAGATGCCACTAAAAAACGGTGCTGGGATCGTTACAAGTTTTCGAAAAGCAAGTTTGGTGGCTGGTATATTTTTGTTTTTTGTCTCAACTCTACGATCTGGGGAAGGGACGCGATCGTCAGCTGATCCCCCTCTGATAAAATAGAACCTCATGTCGGTTTTGATAAGGGGCCGAAAATGTAGAGAATTTTCTGAAAGATGGACAGGATCAAAGCGTTCGAAGATAATTTACGAGAAGCTGCCTGCAAAGGGGACATAGAAGCGGCCGTCGAACTCGTCTCGAAGGGGATAAATATTAACGCGAAAAATGTAATCAACGGTTGGTAAGTAAGGAGAAACCCAGATAATTAACTCTAACCGTAGTCGGTCGCCCAGTGTTTCTGCCCCAAAGCCGGTCGCAGGTTGATTCTGTTACTGCGAAATAAGTTCGAACTGGTAAAAACTCGGTGCTACCACATAGACGTTGGATGTGGTCGAGTAGTTCGCTTACATCGTACGAACGTTATTTTCCCGAATATAAATCTTACTTACCCAATTCTTACCCGAGAGGAATGTGTTGTCATTTGGCAGTGCCTAATTAAAAAATTATTATTCCCGACATCACTTTGTTGTCGGTAGCTGACTCTACCGTGGATTTTAATCAGATATCGTAGGTTTCAGCTGCTAAAAAAGTTGAAACCGTGATGTATAAAGATATTTACACGTTGATTGTTTTTCCAACCAAATAAGTGAGAAGAAATAAGTTCTAGTGCTGTTGTAAGTTTGTTTATATATTGTTACAGACGGTAATAATTTTGTGCCAAATCTGCTTATGTTAAGACTGTCGGAAGTTCGAATATTTGAAAATAAATGTATTTATTTCACAACCTTATAACATTTTATTTATTTCAAAGTCTGGTCTTCCAGACATTGTAAATACGAGTTACGTTGTTCGGAATGCGCTGAACAAATAATGTATTGCAGGACTGCTCTGCATTGGGCTGCCAAACGCGGTCACAGGGATATAGTCAGGCTGCTGTTGGACCAGGGAGCCGATCCCAGCATCTGTACGGAGAAAGGTGAGACAGCGCTCAGCCTTGCGTCTAATGCCGAAGTGAGAGCACTCCTCGGGGACACCAAAATGAACGGCCAGCCTAACGAATCCACCCTTCCGATAACGCCCAACTACCTGAAAAACCCACCGCTATCCCAGAAAGTCGACTATCAAAATGGGATAATACACAGGAGACAGCCGGACACGTCTGTCGACTCTTATATGGCGCATCAAAACGATGGTGGGTATAATATCTAACACGTGGCCTCCAGTATTTTAGCCAAGAGTAAGAATAAAAAAGAATATAAAGTTGACATCGATACATCTTATATTGAAAGTCGTTTACTAGTAATTATCTATTATCATTATTTCTATCGTACCTATAATTAATTAATTTATTTATTATTCTTTTATTGAAGAGTTGGTCCTTAAAGTGAGGGTGGCCGGCAGTGGAGATCCGGACTTCATTGAAATAGAGCTGCCGAAAAACGAGCTGACCTACTACACCCTGTTGAGGGTGTGCTGCGATGAACTGGGCCTGAACGCGTCGCAGGTTGTCCGCCTGAGGAAGCTGCCGAACACGATGCTCCGCAAGGACAAAGACGTCCAGAGACTGTCGCACATGCAAGAGGTCGAAGTTGTCGTCACCCAGGCGTCGACCAAACACCAGCCAAATGGTTATAAATCGATACAGCTTTATAAAAATCAGACCATTCTCTACTGACATTTCAGCAAGGTAAACTCTCATTTTCAATCCCTACTCATCGTGTGGCTTTGGATTTTTCAGGAATGATTATTATAAACTGAGTGAGATTGCTGGAAGTCCAAAGTGTTTCTTTATTTTAAAATGGGTTTTTCTCGTGACTAGGAGATAATAATGCATCGTTAAATTAGTGAGTCATACACAATTTAAACAGTAATTTGATTTGCATGCGTTTTTAACATTAAAATGTAAGAAAATGAGTTCCTTTATACTGTGTCATTAAATATATTACTGCGGCACTTTCAGAATGTAAATCTTGTAGTAGATAATTTAGAAAGAGCAAAAAATCTTGATCATACTACTTTTCCCTCTGTTAGAACTGAATTAGTAATAAATCATTTTCAAATTTTATTGTGTCCCCTTAGTGCCATGTTTATTTAATTTGTTTGAAAAACTAGGAAAATGAGATAAGAAATTCAGTTGCACTGAATTTTATTTGAAGAAGGATATTGTATTCATCATTTATCCTTTATTGGAAATACAAATTTTTAAATTTGATTACTGTTGATAGTAGGCAGTATATGAAATAATGCTTTGTGAAATTGTCTAGCACTTTGGCTTAATACACTTCAACAAATATTTTTATGGTATAGTGAAGTGTTTTGCTGCATATGCAGCACACCGTCAGTATGCTCATAAAAACTCATAAAAATAAGAGTGAAATGTGTGCAAAATATAAAATGAAACTATATATAATAAAACTAAGATATATGATTATTGTGTTAGCCTCGATGAATTTAAATTAGAATTTTTTGTAAGGTTTCTTTTAAACTATTTATCTATTGAAATAATAATTTAAATACTTAATTAATCACAATTGGCATAATGGTGTCTTCATGTACTGAATTCTTGCAATCCTGATAAAGCACACTGAACAGAACATGCGACCATTATTGAAGTAAGCAAAATGTTTGGAATTGTTTAAACCTGATGTTTAATTAATTATTTTCTTTTTAGTTTATATGGAATTGAAACATCCGCTGAAAGTGAATAACCATTCCTTTTCTAGTTGGTTGAATAGTAAAGACATTTTTGTACTGAGGGTATTAGTTGAGTTAACAGTAATACTATGCACAATGTTAGTTTCTGCATTTTCTGTTGGTATGAAAAATATGCATTGAAATTGGTTGATAGAAGGAAATTTCAATTTTGTTACTCTGCATATTCAAGCAAAGTATAAAGGAGTTTGTTATTTAAGAATACATTTTCATTTCGGACTTATTTTTATATAAGCTAACATTTTTTTTTGCTTGTAATATGAACAATTATTGTAGAACAGTGAATCACATAGTTGAACACAGCAGCAATTGAGTTTTTCAAATCACACTTTCATCATTGTGCTATTTGTATTATTGTGTATGCAAACATAGCATAAGTCAATATTTCACTCTAGTATAATGCATATTTCATTTATATTATGGTAATCACTGTTTCATTTATGGTATCACTGTTCAGTGATAGATTTTGCCTCCGGTCTGATTTTACTGTATGGATTATTCAAGATCTGTTTTATTATAACTAAAGTAACTGGTTAATGCATTTTATTGATGTGAAATGATTTTTTGGTTGCCTCCAGTACCGCACAATGCAACATATAAATGATAACAATGCAGTTCACTATGAATAAATGTGTAATAATACTAAAAGTTCATTTACTCAGTTTTCTTAGAATCAGTGCTATATTCAACAAAAGCACAAATAAAAGTAAATTTTTAATGATAATGAAGTAGCTGAACTGAATTAGTATTACTGCCACTGTTTACTTCATGGCAGCTGGAAAATATTGAATTTACCATGTTATAATTTTGTTAACAGAACAGCTAGTCATTTATTTGTTATATCATGGTCTCTCAGTTAGATCTTTTATTTGTTTAATGTCCTAATTTATGTATATATTTTTTTAGACTTTACATAATGAAATCCATGATTCTCAAGGGCTGTTTTGCGCTGAATTTATATTTATACAATATATATATATATATATATATATATATATATATATATATATATATATATATATATATATATATTATCTGTGGCTGGACAGAGAAATTATAAGGAGTGCTTAATGCACAGTTTATTGGCTTTAATGAAATGTTTGGTACAAATTTCAGTACTAGTTATTAGTAAAATTCATTTGTACTACTTATAAAAATTGAATCCACCCACTGTTCCCTGTTCTTTTCATTCTTATGATTCAGTTTGAATATGTAAGAGAATTATTTCTACAGATCCAGTTATATTGTGAAAATGCAACGAGATAAATGAAATGCATTATAGTTAATCAATGAATATTTATTTGTTGTATTATTTAATAATTACCATTTCAGCTACAATGGATTAATTTTAAGTATCACATTTGAATCCCCATAGTTCAACAAAATTATTTTGGAACATACAAACTCAAATTTGATTCAAACTATGTTAATACAAACTGACTTATTCATTATAATAGCACAATGAAATTGTCATTTTAAAAAATTATACACTTACAAGAGTAATCTTGAACAAATAATGATGTAAATTAAGAAGTTATTAACTAACTGCTAATAAACTTCTTGACACTTAAAACTTAAGGCATACAATTACCCAGACATTAGCATAGCATTGTTAGATATTATTCAGTGATACATTAAAAAACAAATCCAAGAAACATATATTGGCTAGAACATTTTGTACAATTGACGCTTTTTGTAGTTAATAAATTTAGCTTTTGTAAATAATTAATGCTTTAAAAATTATTGAATGTGCAAAAAATTAATTGTATTTATATGTTACGGGATCAAAATAAATTTGTCCTCAGTGAAATGAAAATCTGATCTATGCAACCTAATATTTCTTATAAAATAACCAAATAGAAATAGTTTGTTTTTGGACCTGAAATACTAGATTTTTTACTCCACTTTTGTATGATTTATTTTTTAAGTATGAGAGAACCATTCTGAATATCATATAACATAAGCATTGACAGTATCTAGTTATAGTGCTCATAACAAGAAATGTTACTTTTTTAAACATTTAATTTATTGATAGA
Organism: Lethocerus indicus; assembly: GCA_019843655.1. Taxonomy (NCBI): domain Eukaryota; kingdom Metazoa; phylum Arthropoda; class Insecta; order Hemiptera; family Belostomatidae; genus Lethocerus; species Lethocerus indicus. The sequence continues at coordinate 18,322,565 of JACDQD010000008.1, forward strand.
ATTAGTTATTTTCAACATTCACAATAAAACTAAAAAATATCGCATGTCAGTTAGGTGAAACCAAGTTTAATCCCAAGTTATTGCTACAAATGCACTAGGCACAGATAAAATACAATCCATAGTTCCATAACTAAATTCATTAAAAGAGGATGGAAGGAGGAGTTTAAAATAACTACATGCACAGGATTGTTTTCATTCACATGATTATCTTCCTTTTTTTATTAATTCTTTATATCGCTTATACAGTTTACAGTGTATAGAAAATCCTTATTGTTTAACATTATTTCATTAATTAATGGCTGTCTTCTTCTGAGTTTTTACAGCAACTGAAGGACCCTGGAAAAATAGTTTGTTATGTTGAAACATTAATAAAAAGTAATTTTTAAAATATATTTTCATAATTTAACATTGGGTCAAATTCAAAACTACAGAGCTGATAAAATAGAAAATCAGTTACCTTTTTCTTTTTGTTTTTCACAGCGCTTTTTTGTTTATTCTGAAAAAAAATTATATCCACAGATTAACAGAAAATACTAAACAAAATAAACACAACTTGTTTTTAAATATAAATAATTTTACTTATAGAAGAGAGTAATATAATTTTACATTTTTAGGTTTTGGAAGCTCAGATTCCAATTCAAGTAGATAATCTTTTTCTGCAGCCTCAATGTCTTCATCATCTGAGCTATCCTCCTCTGAATCCTCTTTTAGGTCAGATGTTTTACTATTAATTTCTTTATTCTCCATTATTGTGTTCTCTTCATTTTTCTTAAATTTTACATCTGAACTTTCTTCTCCATTTACATCATTCTTTTCATCCACATCCACTTCTTCTTCATCACTAGAACTCTGAAAATATTACACCATTAAATGATGTTTATATTCAATACTATTCTACTACTATGAACAATTGTTTTATTCACTATACTCTCTTAACTCCACAACCAAGTTTCTTTTTTTATAGTTTTTGTCAGTAAAAAAATAAAGCAATAAACAAAAAATATTACATCCTTTCGCCTTCTTTTAACAGTGACTTCTCCATCAGGATGAACTGTAACAACAGCTCCAGGAATAGTTGACAATTCATCAGTAACAGGAGCTTTAGCTCTCTTCTTATTAATAGCAATTGGCATTGGTACTTCAACAGGAGACACTAAAAAGATGAAATAGCACGCATAACATAAGGTTAACAACTCTCCAGACAAAATGATGATGGAGAAATAAATTTTCACTTTCCTGTTTGACTCGTTTAGATTGAATGTAGCTGTATATAAAACTTAATTTCACATATCTCCATTTCAACAATCATAAATGTTATTACATATAAAATTAAATATTACATACAAATGTTACAAGACTGGAATAACACAATGTTTTTCGTACAGCCATTACATAGTATAATTTTGCATGAACTAAGATATAATATTAAAAAATATAATTAGATATTATAGCTAATGTTTAACATACTACATAAGCATAAATCAATTATTAATTTGGCATATATTTGTACTATACCAAATCAACTTACCAAGTGAAAGATATAGAGGATGTTTTTGACAAATAGGTGTATTTATGTACAGTGATCGTATATTTAACCAGCCTCCAGGAAATTGGTGTTTCAGGTTCTCAACAAGAGTCATTATATTGTCCGTTATGTCCTCAACTGACATTTCAGTATGACCAATCTAGAAAAAAAAACAACTTTGTATTTTAACTCTTGATTTTTGAACTGTTGTGTAATAAGGAATTAAAGAAAAAAGAAAAGAGGCAAAACTTACCTCACATGAGAATGTATTCTTAAATGCATTCAAATTTATTGTAGCCTTCTTTGTGGCCTGTTCTAAACATTCCTTTTGAGCCAAATTTTTGACTGGTACAGGAATTCTAAAAGAACAATGGAATTCAGTACATATTTTACTTATTTGAAAATTCCTTTGTCCATAGATTAGCTTATGACAAAATAAACCAAAATTAAACTTAGTAATTTGTTTTCTTTTTATTTTTAAACTAGTTTAAATTACTCTCAACAATAATTAAACTTAAAAACATACACAACAATGGCTTGTTTTAAATGCCTACCTGTGGATGTAGAGTTTAAACTGTTATTTCAAAAAATTATATTTTAAAGAATACTTACAAGCAATGTTGACATTGATACAGAATAAATGTTTTGATTGTGAGCTGAAAAATAAGTTTCTTATAAGACAAAATATAAATTGTGTAATTAAAAAAAATGCTTACTTTCGTGACTTGTATGCAGCACTACCAAGAAGGTGGAGAACACGATGTGAAATTTTCCCTTCCACCATTATCATATCAAATCTCTCACACAACTTTTTCTTCTGTTCAAATTGTGTATAACTGGTACGCAAAGTTTTCAGTGGTATCACCTGAAAAATACAATCACAATATATGTAATTAATTACATAGTTATTGACAAGGTATTAGTTCAGGTATTAGGTATTAGGTCTGATAAATGACCATCATAAACGAGAGGGAGGGTTTACTGTTTAAGGAGTCTCAAACCAGAACTAGATTTACACACTGTACTGAACTTTATTTGTGACCTGATGACAAGGTCTCAGATAGCTATTATATTGTATGCGCATCACATCTTCCTTTTCACATTTACAAATCATTTATTAGTTAAATAATAAGTAAAATATTTGGATCTAATATGAACTCTGTAATACAAGACATTTTCCATCTGAATTCAGAGCTCTTTAAAAAAAATGTAAGCAGGCCCAGCAAACATAAAAACAGACTAACAGTAAATAGACTTTTCTGAACAAACAAATAACACTAACCTCTATCACATAATTGAGATCAAATTTCTTCAAAATATTCTTATAGTGTTCCGCTATATTATATGAATTACTCTTCGATTTAGACTTGTCTGCCACAATCAGACAAATATCACCAGTATCAACGCATAGTGGATGAGGAACAGAACTGAAAAAATTAAATTTCCTTCACCATGGCTATTAAAAAAATAAAGTAATACTTGTATAAAAGTAATTGTGGTTAAAACTAAATGGAGTTTATATTATTAAGGCAAACGTATCTCATCTTTGGTCCACTGCTGACAGAGTCACACAAATTCATGAAAAGTTTTGAAAAAAACAACGAATTTTCGATATATCAACGTTTCTTAATAGGGCAAGTGTATCTTGCCCTACCACTGTTGAAAAAAATTTGTTTACCATTAATATTTTTACCAATAAGTTTTTACCATTAATCCATACTCACATTCGCAAAAATCTGTTGGGAGTCACTAAAGATTTAATACAGTTAATTGTTAATAAAACCCGAGAAGCATCACTTGCAAGTAGTTTAGAATTTTCCTCAAGTTTCTTCATGTGTGATTTGAATAGAGCCTCAACTCCTTGAACCACCTACAGAAAGAAGTACAAAAATTGTTATACAATAACTGGCATAATAACAACAGCAGAAACAAAAACTATTCAAGCTTAATAAATAATTTATTATTATCTATGGGAAAAATTCTTATGGATATGTCTATATAAACATGTACAACCTTTTCACGACTTTGGAAAAATACAAGTAAATTTCATTTGAATTCCAAGTGCATAAAAGATTACAGGATGTCTCTTTGCACCATATAAAAGAAGAAATACAACAAACTTTTGAAGTTGAACAACTGAGGCCCTACTTTCTCATATATAAATGACTATATATATATATATATATATATATATATATATATATATATATATATATACATATATTTTTGTATTGTGTATATATATATATATATATATATATATATATATATATATATATCATATATATTGATGAAGACATTATGATTCATTTGAAATTAAAATCATCAAAATCATTAAAATTAGATATATAAATAAAGAGTTTAAATATTTGTCTGGAGCTGAAAATATGCATTGCTTAATAGCATTCATTCTTTTAACTACAATACTTTTTTCAAATGATACAATTCAATGCAAAGGACCAAAAAACTAAATTGTGTGTAAAAATTGTAATCTGTAAAGAAACCTTATGCTTGAGTTGTTAGAACACAAAAAAGTATTTGTCCAAAGGTGTTTTTGTGATGTTTTACTAAAATATTATATACAAACAAATATTAAATGTCTAGAACAATTTACAGTATTCAATATAATAACTCTACGGTACCTTATTCTGGTCAAGTAATGTGGTCCTCTCATTGTTCTCTTCCTTCACCTCTTGCGTATCAGTGACTTGTTCTTGTTTCTTCATTACCTGTTTGGCGGATTTACCTTTTGGAATTTCATTCTTTTTGTTTGCTTTGGGTGTATTTTTCTTCCCAGATTCTTTGGCGGCATTTTTCAAATTTTGCGCTTTCTCCAATTCGGGTGATCCCTCCGCTATGCTTTGCAACAGTTTTTTACCTTTCTGGGCAGAGAGTTTGACCCGAGGTGTGCCCGATGCCTTCGGAGTCTTGTCACTCAACTTCTCGGCAGGTCTTGGTGTTGATACCTTGACTTTCTTTTGTGAGACTGCTTGATTGTCCTCTGTAGGCGTCTGGACAGGAGTTTTTGCCAATTCGCTGTTGGATCGCTTCTTACCTTTGCTACTGGGTGTACCAACCACAATAGGGGACTTATCTTGTTTCTTCAATTTATCTTGTTTAATTCCAGAACTCTTCTCTTTTTTCACATTTCCCCCGGGAGTAATACAACTTTCATCAGATAATTTTTGACTCTCAGAACTTTCTTTTACAGCAACACCTACAGTTTTTGCTGTTCCCTTTACTTTAGGTGTACCTTGAAGTTCAGATTTTGTGTCCGCCGCGTCCCCTGCTAATAACAGGCTCTTACGTTTGTTTAATTTACCTTTTTTATCATCGTTTGGCTTGTTGGCCGAATCGGAAAAAGAAAGTCTCTTTCCACCTTTGTTGTTCATTTTCGACTTGCCGGGCGGCGGTGTTTTACTGCTCTCGGGGGAACTGGAAACACCTTTTTCAAGCAACGCTTCGATCTTCAGGCCCAACTCGACTTCGGGACTGTTCTTGGAAGGACTCTTACCGGAACCGTTTTGAACAGCATATTCTCTAAGAAGTTTAACGGCGCTCGACGACCCTTTGAACGGCGTGTTACTTTGTCTGCCCTTTTTCTTGATAAGTCCACTCTTTGGGGTGTTGGAAACCTTTAAAGTTTTCGGTGTGGCTACTTTTGGAGTCTTCATCGCAATAACCGAAGCACCAGTAATCTAACGAAGAAATTGCGTATAAAACCCAGCAGAGTACAAATGACGGAACCACGTGAACGTAGTTTTGACGCAAAGACCTAGTGGAGGGAGTAATCTGGCGCCACTGTCTTGAAGCTCTAAACCACGGCCACTTGGATTTTATTTGTTTCATTAATTTTATACATCGAACTTTGTACATAACCCCCACAAAAATCTTCAATGCGTCCGACCGAAGAAAATAACTATTGAAATAGTTCCGGTAATGATTTAATTAAATGGGTTACAGATATTATTGACTAAATTTCAAAATCAATTTTAGTTTTGAATACACATGAAACAGTGATGTTATATAAGCACATGTACACATTTTATGACCTATTATTTTTTCCCTATTTTTATAGCGCAATTGTGCATTCTGCCGATATGCGCTTTATGTATTTTATATTTTAACTTTCGTATCGTTATTGTATTAATATAAATAAGTTTAGATTATTTGGACTATTTGATTTAAAACAATGTACACGACTATATAAAAGTAATAATTTTATATACTTATGCGTAGAATTCTGGCCTGTGTAATTATATTACCTAGAACACCATTTGTGTAGGAAAAATATATATCTTCTATCTATTCACCATTTATATAAATATCATTAACTCATATTTATGGCCTAAAGTGCTGTTACATGATTTTGAGAGTTGAACAGAGGTCTCCAACTAAATAATGGACTTTAAAACGGAAAATTCGGCATTCTTTAAAAAGAAAAACTTCTCTATATTGCACATAAACAAACTGTGTTGCTGAGGAATGTCCCATCATTACAATGCTAAGAACCATAGAAAATTATATTTTTTAATTACAGGCACTGATTTTAGTTTGTATGTAGTAACTGAGAACTTTTATTTCTAAAGTAAATTGAGTTCATTAAGCTTTATCATTATTATTTGTCATGCACATTTCAGCTCCACATGATTTTAATTTTATTGAATACTTTGCGTGTACTATCCTTCCATTCACTTTCAAGTTTTGGGTTCTCCAATTCTGGAAATTCTTCTACAATGAATGGTTACAGGTAATTTCTTGAAGCTCAGTTCTTAGTCAAGGAAAAAAGTTTTTTCCTACTACCATCAGAATCTTACCATTGAACAATTCTTCAGATTTGGTAGTGCCAGTGGATGTCAGAATAGTGGTAATTGACTCATAGATGGAGAAAAAGCCTTGTTCAGTATTCTTATAATAGATATGGAAGGGCAATTTTAATTTATCCATATTTATTGCAATAAGTAGCCAAATCATGTTGTTCTTTTAAACAATTGTTATTGTAATTGTTGTTGATAAATAGTTACTTCATATGAGGTGCTATACTGAATGATTATTTTGACTTCACATCATATAATTTTAATACATTGCTACCGTGAATATTATGCTCTGCTATCTTGTGGACCTTTCAATTCCTGAATGATGACTAGCTACAAACAATATATCATGTCAAAATATATATTTTGGAAACTAACAAGTGTATTTCTCCCTTACACCATATAACAAAAATGCTTAGATGCTCTTGATTGTGTTATTTAGTAGGAATTCATAACAACATTCTGAATAGTATTGTAATATAGGGATTGCATACATATTATCAAGTCCAATTTATTTAATCCTTTACATGTTTCATTACTTTTTCTAGTTCCACATTAAGTGGCAAGAACACTGCTTGTTACAGAAGCAATGCAGTATTAACACTAGAACTTCATTCAACAAATCATGCAATTCACTTTCACATGTACCAAGGGGTACATCACTGTCGTATATTTATTGATTGGATTATCAAATACAATATATAATTAATATTTCCAACAACATTGAAAACTAATTTGCATTGAAAATTAAATGCATTTAAAATAAGCAATGATAAATCAAAATACTTAACCTAAATACAATTAAATAGCTGTCAATAATAAAACTATTGATGGTTATTTAAATCTTTTTAATTGGTTCCACCAATCAGGGATACAAAATTTGAACATCACACATTCCATTTTTTTATGAAATTATTCCTGTACAGTAAGCAATTCCTCTAAGATCTGTTGCATGTAATTACCTATCCTCCTATAATCTGTAGTTTTTTAGCAATTTATGTACATCTTCTTAACTGTTATTTCTGGGCAAAAGAAACATTGTGACTATAGAATTTAAAAACATAAATGAATGGTTTCATAAAACCATAAGGCTATGACTACACATAAATATTTATTATGAATGAAACATTTGAACCAAAAGCCTAAAATTCCCTGCGATGATACTTATCCGGATCAAAATATGATGTAACAACAACTCTGTTGTTAAACTTACGGCCAGTAAGTGACTGTTGTGCTTTCTGACAATCGATAACAGAGTTAAATTCCACAAAGACCTGAAAAATAAATTAGTAATAAAAATAGGCCAATATTTTAAAAAGAGATTCAAATAACTACAAATTCTTATTTTTTAATTCCTCTTAAAGAAAGAAAACCCATGAATATATTCACACAAATTACATACATCAGAACGGTTCAACCCCTAGTTTATATCAATTATGGAATAAAAGAAACTGTTTATTTTATATTTCTACTGAAGAAAAAAATTAAATCACCAATTGTATTAATTTTTTTAAATTTACCTTGCCACAACCAGGCACTTCCACTCCTTCAATGGGCCTTGGTATTTCAAGTGAACGAACAATACCATACTTATTACACTCTTCCCGAATATCTTCAAGTATATCTTCATATTCCTCTTCGTCCCTCAGCTCTTCAGGTGTTACCATGTTCAGCAAACATAACACCTAAAATGGAGTTCATTTATTGATCAATTACTCTCTAAACTAATATACATCTATATTACTCTGTGATTAAATACTAAGTATTAAGTAAATAAGTCAGGAGTTACATTCTCCCCACTTAATATTTATAATATGCAATTGTTTACCAGTAGATTATGGACATTCTAAACCCACCCTTAATCAACCTCTTAATCTAATGTAGTCTAAACACCACATTATTTAACAAAGCTTTTGGGAACAAAAACATCTGAAAACCAAAATACCTCAGTTGCAGGTCCTGAAGCAGATATGAGATTCAGGCCTGGTACTTGTATAGTAACTGGCAACTGCTGACCCAGTATTGTGTTCTTTGCCCCAACACTGGCCCTTTGCACAATTAATTTCTTATCTCCTAGCTGCATTCCATTCAAACCAGCAATGGCCTGAAAGAATTACATATAACAATTAAATGAATAATTTAATGAAGTATATGGAAAAAATAACTTCTTTAGTTTCAATGGAAAACACATAATAATGAAAAAATTCATGTGTTTTAATTTGTATGCTATTGTATTTGTTGTTTGATTGTAAATGCTTTAAAATTAAAATAGCTTATATTAGCTCATAAAAGAGCTATTAAATATAATAGCTGTTAAATATATATAAACAATATATACAGGTTATCATAGAGTCTACTAACTAGTGAAACATCTAGGAATAGGATATAGGAAAAAGGAAATTAGTTTAAATAATAGGCACTACTTTACTAAGACAATAAATAAAATGTTAAATTGATAAACATAAAGAATTATCCATAAAAAATTAGTATCTCTTTAAATTTTTTAATTATTTTATCATAAATGTGATTTTACTACAGCAATAGATACATTTTTGTTCTAAAAAATTGAATTAATTTGGTGGTATTTGGCATGAAATATTTCCATGCATTGCTGAGATGGAATAACTTTATGACATAACATAAAGTAGATGTAACTGCATAATACAACTTAATATTCGTGGTTTAAACACTGAAATGTTATGTTGTAAGTATGAAACAATAGAAACTTCTCTTAGTAAACAAATATCTCGGAGTGTGCAGACCAAGAGTAAATGTGCTTTAGGACCAAATGATGCGCATATTTACAACCTTGAATCCTTCCATTGTTGGACACGTTGAGAATGGAAACCATACAAGTTCTGTGTGTGTATAGGATCTGGGGATAAGGACTCAATTACCACTCTTTTAAGGATGAATGATGGGCAGGAATTCATCTGGATCTCTATTATGTTCTACATCTTAAATAAAATATTACCTGGTCTGTCATAATAATATCAGCATATTCACAGAATGCGTAACCTTTGCTAAGGCCAGTTGCAGAATCCTTGACCAAATTGAAAGCCCGTAGTTGACCAAAAGACATCAGTAACTCCTTGACCTGAGACCAAATATGGTACTAATATAACCTAAGTTCAATTGCACTACCAATGCGTACAAGAACATAAAATGGATCTGAATTTTTAGACTTCCACTCACAAATGAGTTTCGAAATCCAAACTTGTTATGATAATTACAGATGACAATTTAGAAATGCTTCTTCCAAAAACTCAAAAAATTTTGACAATATTTTTCCAGTAACAAAAGCATAAATAAATAATAACAATAATAGGAAAGGACAAGATCAGAAAAACAAATTCAAAATATTACTACTCATTTTAAATTACTACCTACCATGCACTCTGTCGACCAAGGGACTAGAGTTAAATATGTCACAGGAAATGTAAATAATCAATTACTTACCTGAGACAACTCGACAACCAAAATGCTAATCAGTCTGCTTGAAACACATTATTTTAAAATTATGTAAAATATATAAATAAATCAGAAATATTGAATGGAACTGAAAAAAGGAAACAGATTTGAGATTGAAAAAATTAATCTTAATTCACATGTATGAAGAATAGGCTTTTAATTAATTTAGATAAAATAGTCACTATTCATTTACCCTATGAAACTTCATAATTGTTTTGCACGTTTATTTAAAAATCTTAATCACAAAGTATAATGGTGAAATAAGAAATGTCAAACAGCTCTGGTTGCTGTAAAATTCGAAATCAGATTATACACCTAATATATTCTAATCGATGCCATACTGACAAACCTTAAGAACAGAACATGGGGGAATCAACCAAAACTTTTTATTTCAAACAACAGTCAAGAAACCTGCTCTCCCAAAGCCCAATAACTGTTTAACATTAGTAGATACAATAATTAAAAATGTGTTTTATGACATTTATAAGTAAATTAAGATTAATTTTTATTAGTGTCAGTCAATAGTTAAATTTTGAGCTTGTCCAAAATATTATACCTATGAAAAAGGTAAGCTTGGTACACACAAAATTAAAATTATTGAGTGACTTCAATTCTTTCAAAAATAAAATCCATAAATAATTAATGCAATATAACTGCTTTTTAAACAGACTGAATAGCAGGTTATGGGCCTGTAAATATGATTGATCTCAATAGAAACTTGTATGAGACTTGCCTCATGTTGGTTTCTCCGGTACTACAGAGTGGACCCCATTTATTACCCATGATACCTTGCTACAACGCAAAAATACACCTCAGTCAGTCAACTTTTATTTGAATACACATAAACATATTAATCCCTATTATGAGAAACCTGCATTTATTTAAAATGCTATTTATTTCTTTCAGTTTGAAATCGAACCTTTAACGTATATTTGTAGTCTTTGAAAACATGCATTACTGTAGATAAAAACTCAACTTTTTTTTATATCTGATTAATAAAGATAATTAATTTGTTCATAATAGCAAGTTTAGATAAAAGAAAGGTTCACAAATTAAATTAATTATCACAGCAATATTTCAATTTACTGAATACGGAAATAGTGCTGTTTAATAGGCTGTTATCTAAAATTGCACTGAAATATTCATAAAATTTCATGTTTTTGTAATCATCTCTGCAATTAGTCCCGAAGTTGACTGCACCTACACTGAAAGTTCAAAGAAAAAATCCCTGAAAAGAATACAACACGGACATATACTAGAGGAAGATCTCAACAGCTGTAGCTATCATAAAGATATGAAATAAAATAAAAATATTTTTGCTTCTTGGGGACTAGAGAATTTATATTTTCTTCTTTAGCTGGCCAAGGGATTTCAGTCGGACAACAAAAACAAAACCATGTGTCCTCAGCTAACCTGTAAACCTGTGAAGAAAAAAGGAGCAGAGCAGATGGTGCCATCTCATTGCCGAATGTCCAAGACTGCAAGACCACTAGCTGTAGGTGAATATATCATATACCACACTTAGTCATATAATAAAAATAAATCATTACAACCAAATCATTACACTATTTTATTCTTCAAACTAATAGCAAAATTACACAAGCATCATGTTTCAAGACATGATATTGCACTCATTAAAATAGATGTTAATATACATATTCAAGGTAAGTTATAATGACCAAATTTACAATATGACTTTGTGGGTTTCTAACTAAACTGATGTGTTTAAAAAAATAAAAATAAATCACAGCAATTACCTGATCTTCATTTAAGTAGTTCGGAAGTCCACCAATGAAGATTTTATGAGGCGAGTCTGGTACAACAGTGCTTATAACGCCTGCAACAAAATAGGGCATTGTAGATCCGGTTGTCTTTTTAATTAACACGTGGAAAATAGTAATGAATTACTATACTTGTCAGTTATTTCCTCATTGTTTTATATATGAAATGAAAAGAATATCAGTATTTAATGACATTCTTTATCAGTAATTAATGAAATACTTTATTTTCTTAATATAAAAAACTTGACTAGTTAATTAATGGTTCTCAGGAAACTAGCTTAGTAATGAAACATGATCAGTAATAATGTTTAAAATAATAAAATCATTAACATAAAAACAACCCCACAAATGTAATATAAAATTGCTTTGACACACTAAATGAGTAGATAGCATAAGTATATAAGTATTATTTTGTATTTTTAATTTCTCTAGATATTTCACCTGCCAAATAGATATAATTACATTCAGTCAAAGGAATTAAACATTGAGACAGAGTTTTCCTTAATACACGGGTTCGTTTGCAATAGCTCACTGAAGGTTTGAAAATATATGTAAATAAATTTAAACTAAAGTATCTTAAAATTAAGAAAAATAAATTATGAAAAATACAGAGGACTACCTGGTACATTCAGCGCAGATCCATCCGCAATTCCTGGCGTAGGCTGGTAATCATGAGGTCGCCTAATTTTCAAACTTTGACCTTTGAAGTTTATCCCATCAAATGCCATTGCTTGCGTAGTTTCATCTATTGACCTGAACTATAAATAAAATTGCATATGTATAGGAATGTTCAAATTTTCAATTGAAGGGAAATTCGGTCCACCATTAGGATTCAAATCTGGGGCAGCACTTTGATGATATGCTGGTGTAACCATAATGTCATACCAGACCCTGAATTACAGGTGACTTTGGAATTATCCTTCAATTACTCCTTGCATAATTTTTTCTTAGTATTTATACAGTGCAATTTTATAATAGTACATTATGTGTTTCTATATTTAAAATCATGAGGGAAAATCGCGTGTTACAGATACAACAGTAAAATTACAGGATATTTACCTCTAAAAATGCAAAATTCTTATCCAGATTAATCTGACAAGCCAAAACAGGATTTCCTGCAGCTTGTGCTAAACCTGAAAGGTGCATCTGTTGGTTGAAAAATTCCATCATTTCATCCTAAAAAAGATGTTTAAAACTGTGTGATCCTCACTTCATAAAAATTAAATATTCATTTAAATATTTCAAAAACAATTGTTTAACTATAAGTTTTCAATACCTCAGTAACACCAAATGGTATATTGCCAACATAAAGGCGCCTGGCTTGTCTTGTTATTGTTGAACCCACAACTGGCACAGCAGCTTGTGGTGTATCTGCCACTATGTTGGCAGGAATTTGTCCAGCAGCTATTATCATACGTAAATATGTGAATACATGCAATAAATTCATTTAATGCATAATTTATGAATATCATAAGGAACATATTAAATGCCAAAGTAACAGTAAATAAGGCCTATTTCTTTTGTCTCTTTTTGTTTTCAGCTTCGGTAGATTGTAAAATAAAATAAAGTTTTTTATAATAAAAGATTAAACCAATAAGTCACTACAATTTATATTTATTAAATATTAAAGTCTCTATACTACTTTATTATGGTTAATTACACAAACTTGAATACAGAATTATCTCCATTTGTAATTATCTGGTATACCGTGATTAAAGGCAAACTGCTTCATATATAAATACCAATTTATTTCCACAAATACACGTAAAGATATCATTAATACCAGACAATCGCAATTAATTTGAACAAATAAAGTATTTGTGCCACAGATAAAAAAGTAAGAAATCCAATGAATCGAGCATGTTAAATAATGCATACCTTGCATAGCTTTGTACTGTAGAGGACTGATATGTTCAAAACCAGGTGGTGGAACATCCCAGTATAGGGAGGGTTTCCGTCTGCGGAGTGATTTGCTCTTTTTCGGTGACCTAGAGCGACTTCTCTTGCGCTCGTGCCTGTCCCTACTTCTGCTCCTCTTCTCCCTACTGCGGGATCTTGACCTTTTCCTATGCTCCCGAGAACGCGATCTTCTTCTCCTGTCCTTGTCCCTATCCTTGTCCCTCTCTAAAGACAATCCGCAATATCCCACTCACATATACGCACTTAGCAAGGAATTACCAAAATCATTAACTAAGTAAAATGACTCCCAATTTTTTGTACTACCCCTTACCCCTCCCTGCTCTCCCACCAATTGTAGCCACTCAAGCAGCATAATTTTGCAATAAACACAAATTCCGCTACATTTTATATACAAATAATGATTATAAATGGTTTACACTTAGTCTTCCAATTATTTTACAGTTATTTCGTGGGTACTTACTTCTATTACACCAACATAATTTCTAACGGCAGTGTTGCTAAACACTGAAAAAAACCACAGTGATATTACTAAATTGAACTATAAAATCTGGTAATTACACAAATAATATCTACGACAACTATAAATTTCATCTATGGTTTAATAGAAAATATAAATAATGTAATAAACAGCTAAAATAAATTTGAAAATATCGTTAAAACTGAAAAATTCATCCAATGCTGTTTATCATTTAAATACTTATCATGCTGACTGAACAACACAACAATGAATTAAGAATTCGTTTTCATAAACATTCAGTTATAAAACTGTTTTAATAATTTTTCAAATGAATAGAAGGGTTTGTTCTTAACAAACAAAAATATGTTGTTCACTACAAATAACAACCAAATGTCGTTACTACTGTGCTAACATTACTTTTGAATAACTTAGCTTTAAAGACTGTGAAAGGTATACCATATTCGTTTCAATATCATATGCTATCATGGCATTGTTATGGTGGTGTTACAACCCTGTATTATATTACTCCTTATTTTCTATTGTAAATATAACCAGATGGCATAGTACAAACATTACCAGTGCATACATATATTTATTAAGTAAGCACTTCCAGTATTCTTTATTGCTACTGTCACTACAATGGAAGATAACCGATATGCCACTCTAGTAAAATAATGAACATTTAGTGTAAATGCTGGAATATATGAATGTAGTTATTTAACCTATAAGTATGTACATACAGCATTATGTACTTGTTTGCTATTACCTAATGCTCCTGTCTTATTTTTCTCTGGTTTATGGAAAATATTTAATTCACCACTTTTAACACCATGGCAGCATACCATGTTACTGAATACAAAATGTGCAGCATAAAAAGAAACTTATTTGTATGGGGATAAAGGATAACAAAAAACATGTATTTAAATTAAGGCTTTACTACTTACTAACACAATATTTTTTTATTTTATTTAATATTAAGATATATGATTATTTGTTAGAGATATATAGATATATGGATATTAGATATTTGTTTCTAAAATGTATAGTGTGTATTCTGGTGTTAAATGCAATGCAATATGAACACATCCTTTCACTCCCAACAAACATACCAATCTACAATGCATTGTTGATTCCTATTTTAAGCAAATTTTCCAATACTTTTTCCTAGTAAAATTAATTTTTAATGCAAAAAATATTTGTAATACTTCACATTAACGATATTTCTGTATTATTTGTTTTCACCAGAGTTTAAATAGATATGTTTTAATCATGAATTGTTCATCTGTATTGCCAAATGAGCAGCAAATAGAAATAAAAAATTATATTCTTTTTCAGGTCAAATTGTAGCTAAAGTCGAATATTGTTAAGTTACTGCGAAACAAACTGTAGATATTTGCTAAACTGTACTTTAAATAACGTGTTAATTACTTTTTTCCTCGACTGCCCCCTAACGCCCTTACACTTCCAAGCTTTACGCTACATCTAAATTGAGAAAAAAATATCCTTACATTTTTGAGGATCACAAAAGCAGGAGTTTGAATAATTCGTGAATACCCCACTTACAAAATAATACTTAAGGAGTAATTAAAGCTACATTCTACAGAAAGCATTTTCGGCGGATTAAGTTACTACAAGAAAGTCGACATACCTTTCTGGTCTTCTCCCATCACGATTGGCAAATAATTAAAATTGCACTATAAAATTTTATAAATTGATGGACAAAAGTGTTTTCACTATTTAACTTCGTTCGGAGCCCAGATCTAGGTATTAATCCCAATCCTAGAGAGATCGTTCTCACTAACTTACTTCACGGACAAGAAACAGAGGACGCCGGACGTATGCTTCATGTATCACAGCATCGTATTTGTTCGTTATTGAACGCAAAGCCACACATTAATTATTATATACATTTAATAAAAAAGTTATAATTATATAGTTAATAAAAAAATATGTAATTGTATACAAAATACAGGCAAATTTTAGATTTACAAAAACACAAACATACATATACACAAGCATATACATATATATATATATATATATATATATATATATATATATATATATGCCTTCTGCAAACCCCAACAAGTTTTCTATATGACAGTATATATAGTAATGATGAATGATTTTCGAGTGCTGATTAAATTTAAGTAAAAAACCCTTTATCATTTCATATATTTTGTTTAAATCGGATATGGTCTTAATGTTTTTCTTTTTTTTTATAGACCATAGTTCTATAGTTTCATTAGTTCTCAGGCAACATTTTAAAAAACGTTAATTTCAGTTTTATAAACGTTTACCTAAAATGATTCAGTAATTAGTTTATTATTTTTGTTTGTTTTTCTTCTTATATACAGCGCAATGAGATATCCTGCTGTGATCTGTTATACGCTTTATATATATTACTTTTTATAAATTTACATTTCATTGTTATTAAAATGCATTTAACAATAATTCTTTGCTTTCATTTATTCAAGCAGGTATTAAATACATTTACAACTTGCCTGTGATTTACCTGTGTCATACACGGGCGGCCGCTACTATTATAAATTGACTTACCCGAGCGTGGCACGAGCATCATAATCTCTTACTCTCCTGTGCTAATTTGGCCTTATTTTCTGAACGCTTCTTTCAAGAAGTTCTATGTTTACCCGGTAGATGTTTCGAGCATGCTATTCATCAGATTCAGTAGTGGTAATTTCTGTAATTATATTCCTACCAGCATTAGAATGCGATTTTTGATTATTTTAGTAACTAGTTAGTTATTTTTTGGGAGACAAATTGTTTCAGTGGAGTATTACTCTACATAATTTTCTACAGTGGTTATGGAGAACTTTCATTAAATGATCCGGAAGTTCATTAAAAGATTTTTACTGATATTGATGAGGCTATTGCATTCCTCGATGTAAGAAAATTGGTGTCTCATTAATTCTTATCAAGATCCCAGACCACCTCCTCCACAGTTTCCTTTTACTACTTCTCCAACCATTTAGTTAATGATGGTTGATATTCTTTATTACTGAGTCATCTATTATTGAGTTAATTATTGATTACTATCTATTACAACGGAGGAAACCAACTTAGATGCTGACTAATGCATACAATTTCTTTTTGAAAAAAATTCAAGAGCTAAATATTGGCAACCTGGAGAAAAGAGTATTTTTTTGCTTTGACCACCCTTCAGAGAATTATAACAAAACCAGTAGAAGAATGGTATTGGTCTAAGAAATAAGTAATTGCTACTCCATTCCTTGTCCAAGTGATGTCCTACCAGAGGTTTGTCCTAAATTTACATTCCTCATCTATCTACATTTCTCAGCCAACAGTTTTTAATAGGGAGGCTGACACTTATGAGATGTTGAGAATTACAAGGAGAGAAGTTCCCTGTGATTTGAAGCAGGAGAAGTTGAAGGGAGTATTCGCTGAGTTAAAACTGATTATATAAATGGAAACAAATTGAAATCTTATTGTTTGATTTTATTGATCTTGTGTATAAAGAAGTAAATACATTCCATGGAAACTGCATACATTCATTAATACCAATTTTCATTTATATTTTTTGTTTTTATTAATATAATACTGATATTCCGGAATTATATTTTTCTAAATGTAATACAATACATGTCATAAACCTAATACTAGCTTTAAATGTATATATACACACATTTATATATATATATATATATATATATATATATATATATATAATAACTTTGTAACAGTCTCATACGTAGCATATATTTCAGAAGAAAAATTAGGCTACTATTAATCTTATAAATAGTAAGAATACAAGAAGAAATATTTCTTAAATTAAATTTTAAATTGTGTTATATGAATGTTCACATTCAGTAATGTAGTTTTGAATACATAGGTACCCAGTCTGTAACTAAATCAACAGTTAGCTTATTAACTCCAAGAAGGTCCTTGTTTCATACAGCAGGCTGAAATGAAAAATAATATTTATCAATTAAATATGTATGTTGGTTGCTTAATTACTCATATTTCATACATTAATATGAGACACATACATTATACATCAAGCACAAGTAAAATTGTAAATAATTAAAATAAACAATTATAACAGACATTGGAATAGTTGAGCTGCGCCAGTAAAGAATCCAACATATGTTCATTGTAATAAGCAACAAAATCTTTAGGTTGAACTCCTTTGAACACAGCCATTACACTAGGTTTTAAATTGTAAAAAAACAATGGTTGTTGTCTCTTCGAAAAGTCTTGGGTTAACATTTCAACAACCTGAAAAAATTCAAAGCATTCAAATGTAACATACTAGCTAAAACTGTTACATACAAAATGTATGAGAATGTGTGCTGGTATGCATATGTGAGTGAGAGATAATCTCAACAGTTAAATTTAAAATAGACAAAGTATTGATCGCTCTTCATTCACATATCAATTGATTGTAAATTTATCCCTGTATATATTTTGTGCACTATAGATTTATGATTTATATATCTAACCTGTAATATGCATCTACTAGATACCCAGGAAGAAAATATTTTCTGAATTTACATGGAATTGACAATGATACCTAATAGAATAGTTACCTTAGCAGCTGTAAAATCAGCACCATATATATGAGAACAGTCAATAACAACAGGAATGCCTTGTTTTATGCTTTGTTTTGTGACTAGCGTACTCACATAATCCACTGAAGGAAACATAAGGCAACGGTCAGGCATTAACAATAGATATTCGACACCACCACGGCTCTAAAAGTAAATTTATATTAATTCCTGTATGTACACATTATTTATTTTCATAATTTGATACATGAATAATTGTAAGATAAAGCCTATTAATCACACATTAATGCCTATTAATGTACATATTATTTATTTTCATAATTTGATACATGAATAATTGTAAGATAAAGCCTATTAATCAATGGCGGGGTAGTTTACAGTGGAAATTATAGAAGGCTTACATTCACTGCTCAAATTGGTAGGGGTTGCAACAAAGTAATTATGGTTTTCACATTGATAAAAAGAAATTCTGAACTCTGCACCAAAAATAAAATATCAATTTACAAATAATGCATCCAACCAATATTATCATACACCTGTTCCATTTGGAGATAACTAGCTACATTGCAATTGGTGCAAACATCTTCCTATTTTTCATCTCCTGTTCTGTAAATACTGTATTTTAAAAAACTTTTTCTGGCCTCTTGTAATAAGATTTAACATATTTTAACCTCATTTGGTTCATTTTAAGAACACTATGAACAATTGTGTTGACCTGTATCTGCATTATTTGTATTATAATAATAACACTTTTAAAAAACAACATTTACAATATGAAAGTGAAAACTTTTGCAGAATCATTTGAAAAATTACTTCTTACTTTTTTTATTTCCATGGATATTTTTGGGCGTGCTGCATGATACAATATTGAAACCAGATTTAGGCCAATACCAATAAGAATTCCTATTTCTAGACGTAGGACTAGACACGCCAAAAATGTTGCCACACCAGGAATTAAGTCACTTTCTAAAGAACAGAATGGATCAAAATGGTCTAGACATTTTTTATAATAATGAAACATAAATATGAAATGATTGATAAATTAAGATGAAAAATAAATAAAAGTTTCATGCCAGAAGCAGTATTTTTATTATGACTGTTTATATTTAATATAATGGAACTTACTTTTAGATCTCCAAATAGGTATGACAACTTGAACTTCTACCATGAATATTACAGATGCTATAATAACGGCTGCTAGAGTTGCTTTTGGAATGTAGTAAAAGTAAGGTGTACAGAATAGTAATGCAATTATCACAAGTAATCCTGACAAACAGATGGAATAACTAAACTAAGCACAAAACTTGATTGATTATGTTTAAAAATAGTACTTTAAATTATTGGATCAAAAACAACTTAACTTAATACATGAAAATTAAAGTATAACAGAAATATGAATGATCACAAGTGCGATGTAGATATTATATATATATACCTGTATAGAGGCCCCCTAAAGGTGTACGTACACCACTTGAATTATTGACAGCACTTCTTGAAAGTGATCCACTACCAGGAAAACTATGAAACATGGAGTTGCCAATATTGCAAAGGCCAACTGCAATCAATTCCTGAGTAGCATCAGTTGCCTTGCCATTTGCTAAAATTATATTGGTAATTTATGACAAGTTATAAAATTTAAATTATTGTTGCGAAATGTTGAAAACACTGTTATGAAATGTTGTTTAGTCAAAGAAAATTCGTTAAATTATTTTTGAATACAAAATAATGAAAATGTAAATTTAGAAAAGTGGATAGATCATTAAAAAAGGAATAATAAAATGTACGCATTAAAAATATGTTTTATATTTATATCACTATTACTATCATTATCAATATAAGTGCAAGAGACAAAATATAATTGAACTTTAAATCAAATATTATGTTATTTTATTCAAAACTATATTTTAATATATTATTAATTCATCAGTATAACCAAATTGGAAAAGAAAAAAAGGAAAGTTCCTGGAGTTGAGTTTAATTTTAAAAATAACAAATTATAAGCAAATAATAACCAAATCAATACAAAAAACATAATAAACTATAAACAATAACATTATATACAACTTACCAAATGCTTTACAAATAGCTATATTCTCAAGCATACCAATCAAAGGGAGAACAAAAATTCCTGAACCCATATCTTTACACATTTCTATAAAACTAATCGTTTCATTATTTTTGTGGGCACTAAACTGTGGCAAATCGAATGAAGGAAGTCCAGGAGGTATATAACCTATGAGGAAATATAAATGTTAATATATATTACTATGTTAATATAAAGGTAATATAAACATAAGTAATTATAAGCACATAGTCTTGAGTACACTACTAATTAATCTTTGTAGACATCATACGAAATAACTGATAACCTATTATTTTAAAAGGTGCTTCTCCCATGTATGCTATGCAACAGTATCCTGTTAAACCTCCAGCGACAACCATGATGGAATTACGTGAAGTTGAAATAAACCATAATATTTTTTTAAATGATGCTTGTAATTTATTTTCATCATTTTGACCTGACGTGGTGTTAACATCTGACAACAACTGCAAAAACATCAAACAAGAAGAAAATAAATGTTGACAATGGAAATCTGAAATTTCCAATTAAAACCTTCTAAAATACTATCATAACTATTATAATATATGATGCATATAGCATATAATGATACATAGTATATTATGTATATGATACTATATACATAATGTTAATTAGCATATTATTTATTGATATTAAAAATTCTAAATCAGATCAGTTGAAAACAACTATAAGTTATCTATAATTTGTGCAAATATTAAAATTACCCTCATTGATATTAGCATTATAATGCAAACAATGCCCAGCACTGCATCCCAAAGACGGGTGCCTGATATATTTTGGAATATGCTTATCCACATTTCCACCAATGTAGCTCCCTCTCCAGTAATTCCTAAGACATCTTTCATTTGTGATGACAGTATTAATAAAGCGACAGCTGATGTGAATCCTGATGATACAGGACCAGATACAAAATCAATTATTAAACCTAAAACACAAATAATATTTATGATATAAAGAATGAATCAATTGAATCACTACAAAACATACTTTTTATTGGTGAGTGTATTTTAATTACCAAGTCCTATAATTCCCATAAAAAACTGTATGATCCCAGTAAGAAAGCACAAAAGAGTAGCATATGAAGGACCCAGCCCATGAACAGACTCATAAGTCAAAATTGAACATATAGCTGTTGGACCAATCGGGACATCTTTACAGCTTCCAAGAAATATGTACAGTAGTGAGCCCAGGAATGAGCCATACAGTCCATACTGAAATATTAATTGACTTTAATAAAAAAACAGCCCAAATAAAACATAAGATGTTGAAACAAATTATCATTAGTATTTTGTTTCTTGTTAATAGAAATTAAATGTAAAACAAAATTCAATGTAACCAATCCAATTTTAATAAATAGTATGAAAAGGATAAAAACCTGAGGGTTATTCCAATTTTACATATTCTTTTAATTACACGAGTCTTCATCATCTAGTATTATCCTTTATTCCATGTTATACACAATGTATTATATTTATGTTGTAACTATGTGACATGTCACATTGGTGTTGTGTTTTATACACAAAATAAAACAATTACAAGGAAAAACACCATGGAAAAATTAAATTTTCTTAACATGAAAAAATTAGTTTACAAATGAACACACTAATCAATTATTTATTCATTTATCATAATTTTAATAATATATTTGCAACTAACTTCTTTAAATAAATATATATTTCTTTAAATTTCAAAACTTAACAGTAATAAAATAGTAACTAGTGAAAGGTATTAAAAATGAAAAAGAAAAAATTCACCTGAGCAGGTAAACCAGCAATATTTGAATAGGCCAACGACTGAGGGATAACTGTAAGTCCAACAGTCACTCCAGCAACCAAATCGCCAATAGCATCATTATAACTGTAGGTTTTCATCCAAGTCAAAAATGGAAATCGCCTCGTAATTGTTCTAAATGTCCAAAAGGTTTTAACCTTATTTTCTGCCCAAGGTACAAATGAATCCACCTTTTCCTTTACACTAATCTTTCTCCTTGGCCCCAGGTTCTCCACCACTAGTATCAAGTTTAAAAATATAGTTTTCTTCAAATAACACACCATTTATTTACATTTATACAGACAATCATTTGAACAGAATCAGCTGTAGTAATAATTACATAAATTCACACATTATTTAAGATAGAAACGTTTGGAGTCAACTGAAAGAGCTGGAAATATAACATGTAATTCTTCTATGAAGTTTTCGGCTGACAGGCCTAGAAAATCATATTTTCTAAATTGAAAACTAATTTACTCATAAACTATTTTACATTGTATAATGTTTCTGTTCATGTTGAAAATAAAAATAAAGAACAACCCCCGCTAATAATTAAATAAATAATAATTATTAATAGACTTACAAATAAAATCTCTACTGCCAACATTAAGTGTTTGAAGCCGGTGAGGAAACTTAGGATTTGGCAGTGGAGATGTGTTTGTTGACATGTCAACACCAATGTTTGTTGCAGACATTCTGATTCAATTTTCACATGTACAGCAAGGTCCTCAATTATTACTGACATTCAAATAGTACTGTACCTGATGTAAATAAAAAAAATAAATGCATTAAACTGCAATAGTATATGCATATCAGAGCAACTAAACCAACATTTGTAGTGAATAAAACATTTTGCAATTAATCAATATTAATCTTATATTGGTTATAAGTTGTGCAATTATACTTTACAAACAGTGTAGACTTTTGTATTAAACTATGGATGAAAACTGTCATTTATACATGTAAAAGGTATCTTTATAAACATACATATATATATATATATATATATATATATATATATATATATACACGTATGTATGTATATATAATATAAACATACCATAATTGTGCCTAAAATAGAGAAAAAAATATAAATGTACACATCACCTATAAGTACATGCCAGAATATCATTATACAAGATAACCAAATAAATAATGCCAGGATTAATGAAGCTTGCAAGATCATAACTGTAAATAAAATACAATTATAAAATGATGAGGCTTCAGGGCCATAGTTCTTGTACCAAGAATAACAATAGTTAAACTGAGTACAAAATTGCATTGTACTGTTTCATATCAAGTTTCAGTGACTAGGGAATGGTCTACTTATGATGCCAGATTGGGGCATAATCTAAAGAATGTACAACAGTTTGTTTTCTTCTTGTTTTAAATCACTTAATTGTTACTTTAAATTCACCACCTCCTTCCAAATAGCATGGCTTTGAACTGTATCGGTCTGAGCCACAATCAAACCATCAATATGTGCATAATCAATATGTGTATGTATTTGAATCTCACATTTCAATTCCTTGGTACACATCTGATACAGTACATACACTGGCTGTTTAAGGTACAGTTTCTTGGAATTTTCTATTCTGCATTTGAATTCTAACTTCATTCAATTCAAATGAACCATAAATGGACATTCAATTAAATTCTAATCATTCATACATTAAAGCGACTCAATATACGTTTACAACCTAGCACAAATTTTGTTTCACCTACAGTGCCTGTAAAGTTCATAGAAAAAGTTGACAGCATTTCTTATGTCTTTGATTATGTTAATTGTATATGTCCCATAATACTTATGGGATCATTTTACTTATTTTTTGTTTTTCAAAATTTATATTGAGTCGGGGGTGTCAACCTCAGACCATTGTTATATGAGATAGGCAAAATCACTTACCCAATCTGACCTTCCTATATTGATTTATTTTATAACATCCTGTACTTACCTTGAGCAGAATTAACAGTTTTTGACATTAAATTAAAGATTAACCGTGAGAATATTGAACTATGATTAAATGTTTCTTGAGGGTAATACACTAAGTATGATGTAGCTGAAGTATCTAGAAAATAATTTGGTACAAAATTAAAGTATAACAGGGAAAATATGCAGCATGTACAATTGTATTATGCTGAACACATTTTTAGGAAATCTTCCAAAGGCAAATATAAATTATTGAAAATGGAGAGAAATTGTAGTGGCATTATAAAATTTAATCATTACACTCAAGTGGGGTTAATTTACTTTTTAAAGAGTTCAGGTTCTAAACAAGTCAATTAATAAATATGTTTGTAAACCACCAGTCTAATAGAGTTATTTATGCCAGCAATTGATGACACACTATATCACAACAGATGTGCTCTGACCTATAAATCATTAGTTAATAGAAATAATTTTTTATGAATGCCAGTAAGCACCCAATAACTTCTATGCAATTTTATATTTTAAAATATGAGTGGCTGATAATGGTAAATTTAAATGATCGATTGATGGTAATTAAAATTGTTGACTGTAATAACATTATTTCTTACAATATTTAGTTTATCAACTATGACTGTCATTAATGCATACAATAAATTAAGAACTTTACAATATTGGTGATTTACACAATCTGATCTAAATATATAAAAAGATAGATCCATGAATCATTTGGTAGAAAATATGTAGCCTTGAATACTACTTTAAATTAACTTTACATACATATTGAACCAATGATTTCATGTATACTATGTCATTTACACAGCTTGAATAATCAAAACATCTGGATAATGACATAGCACATTATGTATGTTCTATTGAACTTAGGGCTAAACATTATTTTTGCAAATAATTTGAAGTCTTAAGTTGTTAACAAACAGTTCAAATAATAAGAATGATGCATAGTAAAAGATATTAGAATAAAAATAAATATTAGATTTTTTCACATATTTGATGGTGATAATATTTATTGAAGGCAGAAATAGAATTTAATTTTTTAAAAAGTTCTAATAGGTTAAATTTATAATCTATAAAAAAGGGACACTATGGAATTATAAAAAATGTTGTGGATGCTGATATGGACTTATTATTACATTAAACTTACCTGAAATTAAATTAAAAACTGAGCTTTATTATTTTTGTATATGAGGTCATTTTATTATTTTTTATTTTTCAGACCCAAATGTTCAAATAATTGTCAACAAAATTAATTAATTGGTTTGTTATTTTATACCACTATGAAATATACAAAAGAACTTTTAAGTTAAATATATTTATTTTAGGGTTCAAAAGAATGAATAATGCTAATAACTCTAGTACTATATGTCTACATATTTAAAATGAAAGGAATAATTGGAAGAAGGCATAAGTACACCCCAATGAGGTATGTAATACTTCAGTGAGTTCACCAGAGGAGTAGATCAGTTTTTAGGACATCTAACACAAATTATATGTTTAAAAAATGTTTCACACAAAAATAAGGGGATGTTGTTTTATCTCATTTTGTATGATTTCCCTTCACTTAGATATTTTGCATTATTAATAGGGGCTCAATCATAAAAGCTATTAAAATAATATATCAATGAAATAAATTTGCAGAAATGAAATCCTAAATAGAGCAAACAAATCTACCATTTAATTAATCATGTTTATTACCTGAAATGTTTATAATTATTCTTTGCGTATCAATTTAAATTCCAAACAATTAATAATAATATTATGAGAAGAACAGCAGAAAATCAAAAAGGTTTGCTGAGATAAACAAAATTCTTGATTACCCACAGTTTTAAACAATATTGTCATTTTTATTTAATAATTATTCATTTCCTTTTTTTATTTAAATAATTCATTAACTTCAATTCTTAAACAGGTTAATTTAATAGTTATGGAATACAACCCAACATTCATTTTTCTTATTCATTATTTAATAGATACTGAAATATAGTTTAAAAATTACTTAATTCTAAGTAATAAGACAAACCATATATTCCTTATAAAATTTAAAATAACTAAAAGAGATAAAAAGGCTACATGCACCCAGACTAAATAGCCCAACACACTTTAATGAATAAACGAAGTTTTAGCACTAGAAATGATAAAAATATAAAAAGTAAAACAAAATATATAAGAAAAATCAACCTGACCTCCTTTGCCCGCCTTGCCTCAAAATGATTAGCAATAGAAAAAACTACGATAAAAAAATTAACAATTCAGAAATTGAAACAGCTATGACAAACAACAGACTAAAGCACATAATGTGATCAATCTGACAAACTCAATACAAACCCCCTCCAACACATTCCCCACCAGTTGACTGTTCGTGGTTGAGACATGAATTTAAAAAAAATAGAATACAAAAATTAACCTTTCTTTCAGTACAATAGTTAACATCATTTAACTAGAAAATGAGACAGTTACTCTTAACGACACAACTGATTATAATGATCAACTGTTTACATTTTTACTGGCATTAAATAAATGATTCATAAATCATATAGCTAAATATAAAGTAAATATTTCATAAATTACTATTTGGACATATTCATTTCACAAAGTATGATTGAATTCTAACAATAAATAAACTATGAATTATGTTTATAGTCAAAGGATTTCTTATAGCTTTTCATCACTATCACTATGTAATCCTCTGCTTCAATAAATTGGTTTAGTAGTAAAATATTTGCCTTCATAAAGATAATACTGCTGAACACTAATGCATTTAACAATTTTATTCTACAAATGAAAATCCATTTAGATGCTGCAAAATTGATAGCCATATACAAATTGTGTATAATAAATAATATACCATTCATAATACTATATAAGCCTAATAATAAATAATTGGAGATTTAAACATATTTTGATAATTAAGCTTGCTATTCCAGTTTCTGTTTAAAAACTGCACAGGAAACGGCAGGATATCCAGACCTTTGGATAAATACCTTTCCCTGTTAAGCAATGTGGTGGTACATATTGTCTTAATCAATTTGATAATTCCACATGCCAATGAAAACAGAAAAGAATTCAGTGTGTCTTCTCAATCTTAATTAACAGCAAGATCATATGTAAAGCAGTAAGCTAATAATTTGTAGGTATTAAATATTGTGGTGTTCATTATCTCAAACCAGATGATAAAAAAAGGGAATTTTCCAAGAAATTGTAACCAATAGGTGAATCATCAGATTGGGATTCACTGCATTTCCACTAATACTCTTTTACTCTAAATTCTAACCTATTCTTTTTTAAATCCTCGATAACAACCATTAATCCCTAAATCACTAAATTCCCTTCAAGAAATATTTTATAAATGAAATGCTCCTACCTCAGAAATACTTTTAGTAATAGATGTCTATATTATGGACAAACTGAATTATGTATTCCAGTAGGTCATATAAAATGTAATTTGCAAAGTATAAGGGTAATTATTTTTCAATTACATTTTATCATCATAATTACCCATAAGTCATGGTACATTTTATGTGCATTGAAAGGGACTACCTTCCTTTTCATATCAATATAGTATAGTGTGGGTGTATATAATTGATTACACCAACAGTTGCAGGATTATATAAAACTCATTCTTTGATATGTACACATAACAAACAAGTGGACATCAAACTAGCCAAGCAACTGTTTTCGGACTACAAAAATAGTTTTCAAATTCTTTAAATAGACAGGTATAACAGTCACTTTAATCTCTGAACTTATTTAATATTCTCTATCTTTCAATACAAGAAAAAGGAATTTACACCATTATCCTTTAATACTGATCAAATATAAATGATAGTCAAATTTTACCCAATTGAAGCTTTTCAATAACTAAAACCTACTTTTACAAATTTAAGATGCCGAGTTTATAAACTTCCAATTTAAACATGCATATGTGTATTAAGGAGAGGTATTATAATAATATACGGTTAGTATTTGTTAACTAGTTTTCATTTAAATAGTTTTTATTACAAGGTACTTTAAAATATTACAAATCCAATCAGTGATGGGAAATTTGGATTCTATATTGTAACAAAAAAAAACATTCACTTATATACTATATTTGTATTATAGAAGAATCCTACATCTACCATTAAAGTATAAATTACAAGTATAATTAAATGTGCATACAGGTTTAAATAATTATGTACGAAACAACTTAAGTTTAAATTTGCCTTACAAAAACTCCAAAATATATATATATATTTTTCACCATACCCCATTACCTAAATAACTAAATCCAGTTGGTAATTGTGTATATAATGAGTGGAAGTAACTACAGATCAATTAAGGATGTAGAAAATACTGATACAAAATTCACAATCTAATGGCTAATATGAAAACAACATTAAACATTGACAAGATGATTACTAATGGATCTGATTTGGATATTCAGTGACAACGGGCTAAACCTAAAGACATTCAGTCTAACCTGACACCAGGCAAGTAAGGTACCAATAATTGTTTACAAGTATCTTCAATTTTTTTAATGAAAACAAAAATCCCACATAACTGGAATCAACTCCACAATTGGTAATACGTGATCCAGGCGGTGGCAGTGAAATGCTCTGATGTCAATATATGGAAAAAATGAAACACTGCGGACGTTTTAGCTTAAGCACGCTCTCCACGGATTCGCCGCGCGAGCTGGATGTCTTTAGGCATAATGGTGACACGTTTAGCATGGATAGCGCACAAGTTGGTGTCTTCAAAAAGTCCGACTAAATAGGCTTCACTGGCTTCCTGAAATTGACAGTAGAAAGTATTTAACAACATTACCCAAAAAGGAAAACAATTTCTTATCCACCAAAAAGTAAACGCATCAAACTGATATAAAAGTCAGTGTAATAAGAGTTAAAAGTATTGTAATAATACAATTCGGAATAAACAAAAAAAATCATACCACAGAATTTTTAACTTCAAGCTCAAATTTCATCATCCATTTAGAAAATATTTTTATCATCATTTGAAGTAAAAAATAAAACTAAACGCATGTTTCTAATAATATAAAACATGTAGAATATAAAAATAAATGAAACATAAATGGCACCTGAAGAGCACCGATGGCTGCACTCTGAAAACGTAAATCTGTCTTGAAGTCCTGAGCAATTTCTCGAACCAATCTCTGGAAGGGTAATTTACGGATCAGCAATTCTGTTGACTTCTGGTATCTCCTAATTTCTCGAAGGGCGACTGTGCCAGGCCTTAAAATGTTAATCAGTAGTGATAATAGCCACATCTCAACCAAAATAATTCAACACAATGTGAATCATTAATCGCGGTAAAAAACTTAAATTACTCCACACTGGACGTATATAAATAAGAATGAAGCATTATATTTCACAATGAAGGGAACTAGAAAAAGAAACAACTAAAGTACCTGTATCTATGGGGTTTTTTAACACCTCCTGTGGAAGGCGCGCTTTTCCTCGCAGCTTTGGTTGCTAGCTGCTTACGAGGTGCTTTACCTCCCGTCGATTTACGTGCTGTTTGCTTTGTACGTGCCATTTTTCAGGTTAAGATCTAGAAAATATTCAGAAATAAACCAAACTTCGCAATATAAATGTGACAGTCTTCGAGTAATAGTTAAAATCCTACTCTCAGCTCACGGACGATCACTAAAAACACAAAGCACAAGTCGGGCGTGTGAGGGCGAAATGATGCGAACTCCGTAACTAGACGTCAAGACAAGGATTAGTAGGGCAAAAGTGAATGCATTTTCAACTAATAAAACCACGTTCACGTCACTATTGGAACTGCGAAAAACTAAAGCAAATTACTCGCAAGAGAGTAGAAAATCGAAAGAACACTTACCAAACGAATGAAAATTCAGTTACAGTACACAATAAACCAAATAAGCGGCACCAGAAACTCACGCTCAGACGCGATGTAAGACAAAAGACGCTCTCCTAGTATGAATCTGATTGGTGATACGCAAGAGCAGCTGGCACGTGATTGGCCAAAATAACGGGCTTTCTTATTGGCTAGCTGCAGACATTTGAGAGCTTCTTATTGGTGAGAATAACGATGTTTCTTATTGGTCAATCCACAAACGATATACTGGAACATTCAATTTCAATGTTGGCTTTTCATATTGCAAGAAAATACAGTCCTTTTTATAATTGTATACATGTACTGAATATTTGATTGTCGATCACGTAAATAATCTCAGGCGAAACATTAGTTATTCGACATATTCTTAAAATATTACCCCCTCTGCCTAATTAGTTATTTTTGGACCTAGTCATTTTCCACATTCAGGTTTTTTAAATATAAATATATATATTGGTGTCTCTCAAGGATACAATGGATTGCTTGTTCGAACTGATTTGTTCTTCAGCTCACTAAATATCCTAAGTTCATGAAAAATATGTCTATTTATAAATAATTTTTATAAATAGTAATAACTATTTATTAAATAATTTATAAACATAGTATAAAACAGAAATGCCACATCATAAATGAATAGATGTAATTCAAATCATCCATAATAACTTTCTACTAAGTAATATATAATTTTAAGAAATCTGTTGGTAACAAATGGGGTAAATAAATAAATTTTCAATACCAAATATTTATAAATATCAATTTATTGGAATTATAGAAAAACATTTTCAATGAAAATATAATAAAGTAACTATTTAATTATAAGAGATTCCAGAATGATGAATATAGAATAGAATAATTATTAATTTATATATATTTAGAGATTTTAAATGACACTGTATATAAAATTATATATGTATGAAGAATTCAAAAATACTATATGTCATTATCTCTAAAAAGAAAGTTTCACTTTTTTATAAAAA
Source organism: Lethocerus indicus (assembly GCA_019843655.1). Classification (NCBI taxonomy): domain Eukaryota; kingdom Metazoa; phylum Arthropoda; class Insecta; order Hemiptera; family Belostomatidae; genus Lethocerus; species Lethocerus indicus. The sequence continues at coordinate 18,353,732 of JACDQD010000008.1, forward strand.
AAAACATGATAACATTAAATATTATATGAACTTCATCATATGATTTTCATTAATTAAATCCATTTTTGTTTTCAAAATGCTTTTATGGTTATATTATTATACTGAAATTTGCTTTTCACTGATATAATAACAGAAATAAATTCAAATTGGCATCAGCATATAATGAATTAGCATGTGAACAGTGAAACACCATTACACTGTTCACATCATGAACTTAAATATTGTTCAAAAGTGAAAAGCCAAATTTCATAAGAACAAGTAATTATTAAATACCAAACTAGCAGAAAAACATTGAAATGCAGATTTTAATAAGATCTTTTAATTATTAAATGCATACCTAAATGAACTAAAAATATAGCAAAGAAGTTTTAAGCATGAAATAAGTTGTTATACATCTAAAAACCAAACATTTAAAACAATTCAAAACAGTTTGTTACTAAGAAAGCTTAACATGTATATTGTTGTGATGCATAAATTTAATTAATAACTTCATAATGAACATAAGTTAGTAACAATTAAACAACTTCAAATAAATTAAAATCTGCTTCAATATTATATTAAATAACTACTATTCTTCATTTAGACACACTTGTATTTGTCTCCCTAATTCATTATTCATAAAAATAATAAATAAAAATATATCTTACATTTGTATTATAGAGCCTTGTATAAAAAATACTAAAATAATTTTTCCTGAATCACACCTTCATAGAAACATAAGCATACTGACGACTTGATTAGCGATACTCAAATTTAATACATGATCAATAAGGTAAAAGTATAGTTCTTCAGTTTTATCAGAGTTAAAATAAAAATAATACTAATTATTACACCAAATGCCTATAAGACAGTTTACAACAGGAAAATGTTAATTATAACAAGTTTTTATTGGAAATTTGTTTCAGATATTTGCACTAAATAGGATTTCCAAGTTTTTCTCTAATCGTATCCATGATTGTAAAATAGCATCAAAGTATATTTTTAAAGTTTAATCTAATCCAGTTAATACACTGTAAATTAATTATTTCATAAACAGAAAAATATGATATGTATATATACACATACATAAATATATATATATATACGTACACTATCTAAATGCATCAACACTAATATATTGGTGACTATTTCGATACAAAGGCTGGATTGAAAGCAATTTCTAAAATATCTTCAATTCAATTCCTACATTTTACAATGGTTACACAAGATTTAAAATTGTTAATTTTTATTCAAGAAATACCAACAATAAAAGCAAAAGGACTTTAAAAAATAATAAACAATTATATTTAAAATTTAACAAATAATATAACTCTGTTCCTTAATTTCTTTCTTTCATTTTCAAAAATTGTAGTCCATTAAAATATTATCATCTTACATGCTTTGCCCATGCACTCATAAATAGTTGATGGAATTTCAGAAATTGAAAAATATTAAAGTAAGCAAAATAATAATTCAAAGAATTATTTTCCTTATAGCTTCTTAGACTCAATGTAACCAATGTATAAGAAATAGCAGTTCAAAATTTCTACTCATTTTAGTACAATAAAACCCAATAGCTTTCTTATTTGTATTAAATATCCTATTTACAATAAAATATAAACTTACAACCTAAAACCACTTTAATAATATGTCTAACAATCAAAATTTTATTCACACATAGTCAGGGCAAGTATTTTATAACAATTTTATTATATATGTATATATATATATATATATATATATATATATATATATATATATATATATGAATCAAAAGGTTTGAATAATTTCCAATATTTTCAAGATTTTTTTAAACTAAAACTTGCCTTCTCCTGGTAACACTACAATTTGTTGAAGCTAATTCACTTATTTATTCCACACACATTCCTCACATAAAAATTGAAAAATAAGTCCATAACACCTTCACATTTCTGTTCACTTAGGCCATGTTTTTTGTGGATATTTGTTCACAATACACAAACATCATCCAGCTCAGACAAAATTTGTTTTCAAGTAAATCATTTGGAGGAAAATATTACCCAAAAAATAAGGGTACAAATGCACGAGACAATTTTTGAGTTAAGTTCAAGTGCACCTCCACTAAAACTAGTTAAATTATATATGATTGTGTATGACAAATATTTGTAAAAAATAATTCTATTTTTAATTTGTTTTTGCTTATATTTTGCAAAATACATTCCAGTAATTTGAATACGAACATATATCATTTCAAATATGATTTCCCTGTCTAACAGGAAATTTTAAGGTTCTAAAAATATTTAAACAAATGTCCAGACTTAAGAAGAAAATAGTCCTATACATAGTACGAATATGGGTTCAAAGTATACTCCTTAAAGTTCTAATGTAGTAGACACAGAATATATCTATGCATGAAGTGCCGCAGTAGTTGGAATGGAATGGGCAATAATAGGTGTTTGACAGTAAGGGCAGTCTTTCTGTCCTGGAGCACATGTACTGCACAAAACATAATGGTTGCAAGGGCCAAGAGTAACTGTGCGGTTTCTTTCTTCACACACCATACACTTTGTTGCTGTTTGCAAATAAAGTTCCTGAATTAAAGAAAAAAGACAATATTAATATATTGCATCTTCTGACACACAGCTCTAATAACTTTGATAGAAAGATAAAGTTTATTACATTTAGACAATCCTTTGTTCATAATTCTTATTAATGAGTATTACAATATTTTATCACAAGTTTCCTTATCCTTACTGTTATAATGAACTTAACTTTACAGAGACATCATTTATTTAAAAAGGTGAATGTTATGTACTGGTAAGTGAATGTGCACTATATATTTACCTTATCTACTTGTTCAAGATCACTGCGTAATTGGGCTTGAATCGATTTGAGTGTTGTAAGTGGCAGAGTTTTTAGCTCAGAAACTCTACGGAGTCCATGCAAATATGGAGATCCTTGCAATAAATCCACCTCTTTCTGTAATGCTTTGGCCTGATTCATAGCCTGAATTAAAGAAATGAAAACAAAATTAAGCCAGTATTATTTTAATTAAATAACAAAAATTCAAATTAAATTTCATTACTATTAAATAAAAAGAATTATTTAAAAATTCAAATAAGTATTACAGACCTCATCACGTTGCTGTTCAGCAATTGTAGCTTTACGATTTGCTTCTTCAGCTTCTCTCTGCCAAGCTTCACAGGCACCTCTTGCTTGATTAACTTGTTCTTCACAAGATGCTAACTTACTTCTGTTTCCTGCAACCTCCTCCCTTAGCCTTGCAACCTAAAAGTATTAATTTTTCTTCTTACATGTTCAACAAGGGTTCTTAAGCTTCAACAAGCTATGGCAATCTGTGTGCATTAAGCTTAATCTAACCTAAATTACCTAACTCTTAACCTAAGGGACCATGAGCACTACACAGAGTGAGAAGATCTGGCTTGTGACTTATAATAAATGTTGTTCCAAATTTTTTTATGGGCACAGGTGCAATCAAACTACCAACCACTGGCTTCAAAAATACATGCTCTACCACCTCTGCCACTCTGACTCCGTATTACTTTGCCATTATAATTAATTATAAGTTCCAAGAATCAGCTTTCTATAATTTCTTACAGCATTGTGTAGAAACTTCTCTTATGTGTGAGAGAATTATAAATAGTTCCTAACTTGCATGCAAATTTAATTAATTCCTTTTGTATCATTTTCCAGATAATGACTTTATACATAGGTAGTACCCACTATTCTGGCAATGGGCGTGAAGTGGCATCAAGCGGGTTTGACAATAAAAAGTACTTAATAAAATACACAATGGTTATGTGTACTATTGTCACTTTTCCCAGCTTGAGGCTTTTTTATCTCAGGCATTCACCTAATACAAAGCAAGCTGAATGAGGTATGTATTATCATCAGAAGAGAAGACTGCAACTAGAATTACCCTTTCAGAATGTGACAGCAAATTGGGAAATTCACTTATTCACACATATATTGTATCATTTCCTTTTTCACTTTCTATTAACAAATTCAAAATGAGTAGAAGACAAAACATTTTTAAATTCTTTTTTAGATTAAGATATATAAAACGTGAAATATGGCAACAAACCTCTGACATTGTGTTGTTACTTAATGAAGGGCTAACAGGAAAACCACTAATCAACGGAGAATTAGCCAACGGATTGCGGCTGCTAGGAGACATCCCATAATCATACAATCCATTATTTGTTAGGCTTCCTAGTTTGCTTGATGCACTTCCAACATGATTACTTCCCACATGATTTAAAAGTGACTGGAAAACATTTTTTCCATTTAACAATTCATCTTGATAAATTTACAATACAAAATATATATCTATTAACAACACTAAAGAAAGTTGTAAAATAACTATTGGCATAACATTAATCTCCAAAAAGAAATAAATGAATGATCACAATCAAGTATATTTACGACAGAAAAATTTATGTTGAGTAGAAAAAAATGTTATAGGCATAGAACTCACTGATTCTAATGGATCTTGATGAGAAAACCTGGAAGCAGATAAGAATCCTGACTGCAAATGATGTAGTGGAGATGCCCTATTAGGAGAAAAATTACTTAAACAACTGTTATGTGCACTACCAGGAATGTTCACTGGTGCTGATGTACCTCCTAACATACCTGAAAATTCAAAGAACATATTGTCATAATATATAACAATATTATAAGTGTATCAATCCTTTTTTTAAGTTTATTTTTTAAATATATAATATATATACTCTAATTTTTAAGCATACACCTAATACTTCTTGAATTTTAAATCTCTATTTGATTCTTCCTCAAAGTTGAGAAATGTACTTGATGAGATATATACATATTTCAGAGTTGAGTATTTTGAAAATGAATTTAAATAAAAAAACCACATCTTATTTGAAAATGCTACACATAGCCCCTTTAATAAAAATGGAGCCTAAACAACAATGAAATTGAATTAGGAATATATGACCAATATAAAAAAATTTATTGTAATGAATGTTACTGATTATATTATGATATTTATGTAGAGGTGCTTCATTTTCATAAATGTTAAATGTTTTAGACCATATCACTAATACTGTCAATTTAAAAAGAACCTTGAAAAACATATACCCTGGGTGCAGGCCACTAGCCCTTTACTTAGGTAAAGGCTAGGTAAATACAGTAGTTAGTAAAAACATTTTTTAGGATTTTATTTCATGAAGTTGCAGAAAATTAGCCTTAAGATTTAACAGCCAAAGGTGACTGTTATGAAGATAGAATATTACATAAAAAAATGAAAATATATATAAATTATTTACCAGAACTTGCAAGACCAGCAGAAATTGAATTTGAAATAGTAGGAGAATCTGTATCAAAGTCCCTATCAATTCCTACAAGTCCCAATGAATCATCTAAGTGTAAATCCTCCAATGCATTACCTGCAATAAAATCCATGATTTTATTCTTACAAAACAAAAGGCATAAATATTATGCATTTATAACATAAATGGAAATAAGAGTCCTCTTCTTTACAATATAAATCAAATTAACTTTTACTGATCTAAATGCTCAGAATGAATCAAAATATTATATATATAAACACTTGAAATTTTAAAATAACTCCAAGACAGAAACAGATTATACCTTACTTCATCAAATTCTACAAATATTATCAAGGTTCTCACTGACCGTCTATTATTATCTTCTCTACTTAACGTCTTAACTGTTGCACTTAATGTCAACATACCAAACAAAGTATATTGACAGTATTCAAGAAAATGTCTAAAAGGGGGTCTTCTTATATGATCTACTTCTAAATTCTTTTTACCCTTCTTAATATTAAACATTTCAAGCCCAGTATTCAACAATCCAATAAGACCGCCATATAAAATATCTATTGGGTATCTTATTTTTGGTTGTCCATACTTGTCAATTTATTGTTTAACAGGCAAAATAATAAAATAAGAGAAAATGTTCTTAAATGTTGAACTAAAAACAAACAGGACTCGGTACAGTTCTGTGACCGGTTAACAGATCTATCCGTATCACCTCCTTTGACCTTATCAGTCACATAAAACATATAAAGATTGCTTTTATAAAGTTGTAAACTTATCATGAAATAGATACTAAACTTGTCCTATAATGTTTTTATCATGAGTAGGTTGATAACTGGTGAGTTGCAAAACTGATTCTATGTAACAGTTAAAAATAATTAATGCATATTTAAGTTATACTCACCCACAACAGAATCAATGTCATAATGTAATGATGACAGCGGCATAAGAGAAGAACTATTGTGGTGCTGCTGACTGGGTATTCCAATCGCCAAATAAAGGTTCTGTTTTTGTTGTGCTTTTTCTGAGTCTCCAAGAAGAGGATCATTGTCAATCACCAATAATTGTTCTCTAATGAGGTCCTACCAAAATATTTTAATCTATAATATCATTACTGATTATTTTATGTATATCCATATTTTAATCCATACAGGAATATAATTCAGAATAAAATAGCTTAATACTAATTTCATGTCAGATCAAATCTTAACACATGAATAATATAAAGAGCTGGTAACAAATTATTACACATGGTTTTTTAAAAATACAAAATATTATTATGCATAAACCCCAAATGTAATTAACATAAAATTGTTTGAAAGAACAATTTGTTAAAGTGTGATAATATTTTAAAAGGAGCAGATAAGTAAATTGCTTATCAGCAATACCTTATCTTATATGAAAAATCACTTGATATGCTTGTAATTTATGCAGAAAGAATATATAAACATTGACAAGTATTCATGAAGATAAAAACCAGTAAGATATATAAGATAATCTGATAAATAAAATTAAGAATTGGAAATTCAAAAACTCAACTTTGTCACCACTTTACATTCTAATGCAAAAGTGGTATTGAGCTACTGAAATTATATCTGACAATAAATCTTACCCTGTGGATAGCATCACGTTGGGGTGTGTGATTAAATATAGAATTAGATTGATTTTCCATTCGATTGTGAGTTAACTGTGCTCCGGGAGCTTTGCTATGTGAGCTATTGGACCCAATACTACTAGTAGATGCACATTCAGACACATCTCCACTCCCATTCTGCACAAATTAGTGCAAACTAATTCATTAATTTCAAACTATACTTATTTTTAATTTATTCGAATTGTTTACAACTGTACGGAAAAATATGTATCTTCTCCAAAGATAGACAGAACAAATTAAAAAAAAAACTAGAGAAGGAACTTTCCAACTTACGGATGACTCGCTACTTTTCTCTTCTGTTTTATTTGAAGGTAATGCACTGGATAGTAGTTCACCCAAATTAGGTCCTAATTCTAAAGGTGCAGCTAGTTCACGGGCAATACTCATTTCTTCTATAACAGAAAATTAAAATGCGTTTTCAGTAGCAGCAAAGATTTAAACATAATTCTGGAGAACTTAATTTAATAGATATGGTTTATAATCTAAATCCCAGACTTTATATCTTATTTGATAATATATAATTTCTTGTTTGATTATTGGGGAGAGATTTATGTAAATGTTCGAAATTGGTTGGGTTTGTCTGTCATGTAGTAGGTGAGAGGTCTATATTTTTGTTTGTGATGGAATCAACTATTTCATTTCCTTAAGTACCAATATGGATAGGATCCAAAGGAAATGAATTGTGAGAATATGGTTGGTTAGAATGTGGTAATGTATTCGTTCTACTGGAATATTTTTAGTAAGTATATTTTGGATCACTGTGATAGCCATTTTACTGTGTGTACATGGAGATGGAAATTTGACAGTAAAGAAGAGGTGTTATGATGTGGTGTCTGGGTGTAATATGTAGGGATAAATCTATTCAAATGTTAAATAGATTTGTAGATTGATGTGTTTATGATGATTGGCAGGTATTGTATTCTGTGTTCAATGGATGGATCATTGGGGATGTTGAGTAATGATGGAATTAGGGTTGTATTATAAAGTCCAGTTATTAATTGGAGGGATCAGTTGTGACATACATCTTTTAATGTTTTGTCTATATATTCATAGCAAACCAATAATTAATTGAAATCAGCTATTTAAAGCCATAAATTTCCACTTTTGTGAAATACTTATACAATATTTTTAATGTAATGATTGCCATGAGATCATACATCAGAACAATTCTTTTTTAGAATGTAATATAAAATGTTCATACATATGTTAAGATATTATAAGATGTAATATTGAAATAACTGGTTCAATAATGATACAAATTTAATGATTTCATATCAAAATAAAAAAATATCTCACGGTCAACATGTGCAAATGCACAGAATACCCCTCGTGGGCAATAACCAGCAGTTTGAACATCATTGCATTTAGTGGATTTATATATTTCTGGGTGAAACTGTTGCTCAGTTCTTGTATGACAGTAACTGCAAACATCTCCATTTTCACAATTGCTTGGTTCCCCCCATTCATCTCCATGTTTTACATTGGGACATGGCGTAGACCTAAACAAACAAATATAAACCAAGCTTTAATACAAATGAACACAGAAAAGAACATTATTCTTTTTTCACTTGAAATTAACGTGCTACCAAACTCTATACAATATCACCATACAATATCAGTGTATTAAATTCGATCTAACCTAGTTTAACCTAACTATTAGCATAAACACCGATATGGATAAACCGGATATGGATTTTTAAGTCTGAAAATCATAATGACTGCATTGCGAATGGTTCAAGATGTGCACCTTTAACCATTGGCCCACAATAATTACACGAATACTGACTTCAGGTTCTGGACCATGAATTAAGTTTAAATGACCTTCATTTTCAAGGATTTGAATATCTTAATCAATTGCATAATTTATCATTTATACAAATATCCTGTTAATTATTTAATCAACAACTAATGAAAACAATAATGAAGAAAATAGTTCTAAAAATAAGTATTTAAAGTTAAATATTGGTAATAAAATTATATATTACTACAAAATGTTTTAATACAGTATAATGTAATAATTATTAATATAATGTAATGTAGTAATACCTATTATTAGTTTAAATACTTTCTTCACACTAATTTTTAATTCATTCAGATAAATATATAGTACATATTTTCATATGGAACAATAATAAGCTTTCCAAAAAAAAAATTAATACACTTAGTATTAAGCTTAATGTAACCTATCTTAACCTAATTTCGCCTAATAATCTGGTTACTGATTATTGTTTTTCTTTTCTGATAGAATTGAACCAGTACTATTAGCACTTTGATAGTCTAAGCTGAACACCTAAGATTCACTGGCCCCAGGCAAATGAAATAATAACTATTGCTAATAATAAAGATTAAATATCTATCCGGTTGGACAGAGTGTATAATAATAAAGTAGAACTGGTTTAAAACAAGTTAGCTACTTATATTGGACTGTGGTACTCATATCATAGTAACTAAGTGTGTGCACAATAGACTAATACATAATGTGCTGATCTAAACCTAATGTAACTGAAGCTAAAAGAATAAACATAAAAAACACGTTTTATCACACTGGTAGTGAGAATGGAACTGGCACCACTAGCAGTTACATTGGTTCAAAGAATATACCAAATAAGTCAGTGACTGTGACTCCTCTGATTTCAGTTATGAGTCTGATATCAATGAGTCTTAAGACATGGACAAAAAAGATAGATTTGTATCTATTTGGATACAAATATAGATACTTGAAATATAGTAGTCATTGATATATTTTTTTAGGAATTGTTGTAATTATTTGATATCAATGAGGGAGTGTCTCTATTTTCCAATGGTAAACATAAATATGAAATAGGATACAGCTTTGTTTGATCATACTAAACAAACAGTGGAACAAGTATCCAATTTCATTTTATAAATGGCACATACATTCATTTATAAGTATTTCAATATTTTACAAAAAAATCCCTCCATACTTACATTCCACAACACATCAATAATTGTAATAGTTTTGAATAAAAGTTTCCCAAAAATTCCTGTTTTACTGAATATGTGCTTCAGCAGTTAATTTCTCAATTATTGCATCTCCAATATCCAAAACAGAAACAAGCTATAAACTGCCACTTGACATGTATCTATTTGCTATAATAAAATATATAAGAATGAAAATGAAAAAGAAGGTAAAATCATTTATCCATCAATCTTGTTTGGTTTATTAGTTGTAATTTTCTATATAATAAATTATGCAAAGCATGTTTGGTTTAAAGCATCTTAGCAAACAGATGAAAATAAAACCCTAGACCTAAGTATCAGTGTTGTCTATTGACAACACTTGAATATTATAGCCACAAATACAAATTAAATGAGCAATAACAATAAATATAAGTAAACAAACATTGAATATTAAAAATTCATTAATTCAGAATTTACCTGTATTTAAATTTTCTAGGACTCCTTCTTTTATCTTTACTATTGTGATACTGTGGACAAGCATATCCCTGCCGGCATAATCTTGGTGGTCTTTTACATTGCTCAGTCTTGTAACTAGATAACACATAATTTGTATCTGAAATATAATAAATGTGTAAATATTAACTAAAAACCAAATCATACTCTATTATTCCTGATTTCAAATTTTACCTTGCCATTTTGGATCTTCATTCATCAAATTGCGCTCTTTGTCTAAGACATTCGGTCCATTACTCGAACCATTTTCCCCATCAGGATTCTCCAATGCCTGTTAACATTAAGATAAATAACTTGAAATGAAGACACTTAAAATAATGTTGACAACTAAATAATGAGTAATGTTTTTGTTACAAAACCTGAATTTCCTTAATGTCATATACAGGTGGTCTTAAGTCGTGTCCCCCGTGAGCAAATGCACAATGAGGGCCATTCTTCACACAGAATCCTCTGGCATCAGTGTCATGAACACATATACATGTCTTATAATATCTCAGGTGATATCTCCGTTCTGTATCACCTGCAGTTCTATGAAGATAAGGGCACCTAAAATTAAAGGTCAATACTTAATGAAATCGAAGTATTTTTCAAGGGCAATAATTTAATATTACTGTTTAAACACTGGATTAGATGTAATGGAACCACTGCTTAAAATCAACCCATCATTAATGGACTTACTCATCGCCATCAGGACAAACACCAGTCGTTTCATCGTATTTGGTACAATAATTATCTGCACTGTAGTTAAATGAACCATCACGCTTCCTGACTGGTCTTCTCCTTCTCTGGTTCATAAAATGCCAATGAAAGCAAGTGAAAGGTCTGTGTTGTGTACATTTGTGTTGAAGAAACAATGAACACTGTTCGACGCGAAACTCTTTCAAATATCTATAAAAAAAATTGTCTCCCATTAACGCAAACTTTCGCTCTGTCATTAATAATACTCATGGAACGTATTATTGAAAAAAAATGCTCACGAATAATGATTTGGCTTCTCAGTTTGAGCTGTCAACAAAGGTCTAGACTCCGACGGCATTTTGTCAAGTTGCATTTTCGATGATGCGCATAAGTAAAGCGCAGGAACGCTGCAGAAACCGTGACGTATTTCCGGTGTCCATTTTGTTTCGAATTTTAACTAGAAAATTAATGATATATTCCATAATGAAGTAGTCGATATCTGTCTCATAACAACCCCTTGCTAAAGAATACTGACGTTCCTTTCTTCTCTAGCCATTAGTTATCATTAATTAAAAGGCTTACTACCAGTAGCATATTCTTTGTTTCAGTCATCTCATACTTCTTCAATCAATCCTCCACTAATTACCCAAATAAATCCAATTATATTGTTTATATATATAACTATTTAAATAATTTTAACAAGGAGAAGTTTGTGAGGGAGAGTATAGGGTCAGTCTAATTAATAAAAATCATTCCTGGATTATCACTTTATTTTTATAAGCAAAACATGTAACATCTTTATATAAAATTCATGTATAAACAAGAACTACATAAAATAAAAATGAAAATTGGAGCAACTATTTTGTGCGAATACAAAAAAAAATATATAATTTTCAAATTGTAACAGGTCACTCAACTTCATAATTTCTAAATATTTTCAAAAGCTGAAGCAATACTTTTTAATGTCATGGACAAATTCATTATTTTTCACTGAGATGCTTTACATTAAAAATAATCCATGAAGCTTGCTGCTAAAGTCCTATGATGCTAAAATGACACAAATTACACAACACAAAATAAATAGAAGAAACAGAACAATCACAATTTAATTATAAATAAATTAACAAATAAAAACAAAGGCCAAGAACAACAAATGTTATAAACTGTATTAAAGCAAAAATACACTGGGTTAGTAACTTATGCAGCAAGTGTTACAAAATTGCTTAATGTCATTTGACCTTCACAAAAAATACATAAACCTATTGCAATTTGACACAAAAAATCACAAATATAATTTTAATCACTTAAAATAACTTTGGCAAATTACTGCACAATGTCTAAATATTACAGAGTGCACTCTCTAAAAAGTTGAGTCAGCCTTTTTGTTAAATGTTTTTGAATTAACCTAAAATTATATAGAGGGTCAAATATTTCAAATATATTATTTTGGGTAACTACAATTATAAGAGAAATGAGATATATAAAAGATATATAAGCTATATTCAACAATCAACTGCAGAGTCCAGAAAATACAAACACATTAACTTTTGTACATTTGAGAGTACATTTAGTATAACCTACAAAAGCAGATCTTGAGTTACACAAATTATTAGAGAAAATAAACAAGAAGAGTACAGAAGTATTAAACTTCTGCACTAATAAAACATTCTATATTACAGTGTTTGTGAAATGTATTGATATGGTTTAATTTAAATATATTTATTTTCATATAATTGTGCCATACTTTGTATTCTAAGCACTGTATTAAAAATAAATTTGGTAACTGTTAATTCTAATAACATGAAGATAAATGATGAATTAATACAGAATTTTTTTAATGCAATACATTCTTACAAAGAATACAATGTAGGCAAAAATTTAATAAAATATCTATTTTCTAATTTATATGTAGACATATATAATATCATTTATTAAGGGACGTATGAATTATAATTAGTTTTCAAGTTATGGTATCAATAAAAATAATCTACAAATTTTAAATTAAACATATATATATATATATAAATATATATATATATGTGAGAGAGAATTCATTGTCATCGTATATGCTGATACAAATTTACAATTTAATTACAAATCAATTATTTAAATTTCTAATAATTCATGTTTAATTGCTTCATGATTTGATCAAAGCTGCAATTTGAGATTATTCATGAACTTATTTAAAAATAAATTTCTCCATTATCATGAAAAATGATATATTTGTTCATTTAACATTCTTCAGTATTGTATTTACAATTACTGAAATAAACATTATTTTAATAAAAATGAATAATACTAATATTGATTAAAAAATTAAAAAACCGCAACATTCCATACATTTTCAAATGCATTCAAATAATAAATAAAATATTTGCATGAAATTTAGTGATGCAATTATTAAGTTCTAATTAAAAATTAAATTATTTTGAAATTTTAAAAATTAGAAGTAATATTTTCAAATAATTAATTTATTCAAGGATTGCAAAAAGATAGATCCAAGAATTTCACTAACTCACCATAAACATCATTTATGAAATGACCATTATTATTTTAAGTGTTTAATTTCTATCTGTACTATATTACTATCAAAGTTGGCACAAAACATTGCTCAAAATATTATATTGTCCTTAAATTATTCAACCATATTTATTGTACAAATTTCAAACACTTTAAAACATTTCAAACCTGCATGACTCTACCAGAATTTGTATAAATATATAATTTATACGTGATACTAAAATACATCTCTCATAATGTTATGAATAAAATATAATTTACTTATGTTAAGTGAAATTCTGGGATATGAAAACTTAATGGTTAATTATTAGAAGAATATAAAAATAATGGTGGTATGTACTACTGACCTTATCGATTTTTCCAATCATAAAATACTACAAAAGAATAATAAACACTCTTAATTATTATATTATCAATACCAGCCTAAAAGTAAGAGAAGTTAGATTTTACAATTTACCTAATTAAGGAAAAAATCAATATCTTTTCAAAGATATTAATTCAAGTGTTGAATGTAAAAATTTGCAGTTTTGTGATTTGACTATGTGCTGAGCCTATTACTAAACAAAAATTTACAAAATCAAAAGTCTCCAAACCTCTTACACTCTTTCAAATCTATCTAATCGCAAAATATTCAAGTTATTTTAATTAAATTATGTTAAAGCCTGCAGTGTCCTCTCTTCCAATACTCACTTCCAATTCCAAAATTATTACTTTGTATTCGTGATGTGCAATGCCATTTTTAACCTGTACAAATAAACTCATATTCACACGGTAGTTCCATATGTAGAAAATACAACTCGAGATGAATCTGTATCTAGGGTAACATCTTCAGGTGATGCTAAATCTACCCGAACAGTTGTAGATGTTCTCTTCCGATTGCTTGTCCAATCTGGCCATGGTTCAGATATTCCAGCTTTACTTTCAGACGTTGAACTGCAACTACTGCTGTGCGCACTCTCGCCCTCACCACCACCTCTGTATCTTGCAACAGCTACTTCTTCACTACCTTCCTCCAAAGCTCTAAACAACAAGAACATTTAACACAAAAATATAACACCAATGGAATGGAAAAAAGTTTTGTTATCTTTCTGATAAAGTCGTTATATAATATTTCTATTCTATTACTTATGGAATCTAATTAATTTAAATTTATTGTTATATATTTTATGACACATTTTAAAAATGTTTTTTAAATCATGAATTTACCTAAGAATATGGCGGCAAAGATCACTATCTACAGGGATGGGTGTGTCAGTATCTCGGTTGAAAATTATGACAGCTATATGGACAGGGTGAGGTATTGGCAGAGGTATAGCCAATTTTTCAGCACTATAACTATGATCTGGGCGTTTCCATGGACGCCAGAATGTTGATCTTTCCCCTATTGTTGTTTGAACTCCAGTACTCGTATCTCTGTAATAATTAAAAATAATAATTTCGATGAATCAAAATATAAATTGAAATCTTATAGACTAATCATTTTCAACCATTATACCTAAAGAAATATAAATTACTATTGATAGTCAACAAATTACTTCAATTTTTTTCCCAATTAGGAAACAAATAAAATGTTCTTTAAACTATTTAATTATCAATTACAGTTAATCAAAATTATGAAAATTAATTTTATCTTTAACAATCAATAAAATAAAACAAAATTTTAAAAAACCAGACAAAATACTGCCAAGAACTTTTTGTTTGTCAACACTATTAATTCAAATTTATACTTTTTTGTACTAACAATCTTAATAAGTGACTAGCATATACTTATAAACAAAACCTTAGAAAACATTTTAAAATTAAAACAAAATCCAAATGCTACAAAATGCAATAAGATTAAGCATATTTTACTGTGTGATCTATACAGTCGTTCTCTGCAGATGAAGTAAAGAAATATAATTAGTTAAAGGTTAATAAACATAATTTATATGTTAATTATACATTACTAATTTGTATGAAGAGGATCATTAAAGAAAAAAGGATTTATTAAAAATAGTCTTTTCTGTTTCACCTTTCATTAGTCTCTAGTCGATGGACAGAGTCATTCCAAAGATGATGAGAGCGATGGGGTCGCCGGACGGAAGGGGGTGCCAAGTGGCTGCCAAATAAATAAAAATAAAAATGTGGAAATAAAAAAACCTGAGGTTTTTAATACATGCATACAATAATGTGAAGAACATTATTCAACAAGTTGCCATTGTTACTAGAATCCATTGGATTATTGAAGCAAAGAATTATTATAGAAAGGTGTTTACTGTACCCAAAACTACAGTTCAGTTTACAAACATAAAATAACAATACCTGAAACTTTTTATATTAAAAAATTTGAAACTAAGAGAAATTTGAATCTATTAAGAATTAGGGTTGTTGTTAACTGTGAATTCTAGAGTAAAATAAAAATTAGATCCCACCAATCTTTTTCACATTTTATAGTACAATTCCAACTTTACTAAGAAGTGATATGAAATATGTAAATAATCTTTGGCTATTGGCAGGCATTATTCTAACAGCTCTTCACAAAGCTTAAGGAAGGATTATGATGGACAATGTGAATTTTAAAATACAGATGGCAAATGTTTTATGATAAAGCACAGCAGAATCATGCACATGGTAATAAATTAATGGGAACAAAATGTCCAAAGGCAATCTTACTATCATAATATAACAACCTGTTTTTGTTTGTATGTGAAGGCTTATGACGGGGGTTGAAGGCTGTTATATCTAAATACGGAGAGTGAACTTGAATGTTTGCTCTTGGAGCATACACTGGACCAAGTAGATCTAAGCCACCAGCTCCTCTGACTAATTCAGTGTATCTACTCAGGTCAACTTGGGGTGAAGCCTGAAATAGGATAAAACCATAAGTCATTATTTCTATACTTTATAGGTTTGTAAATAAAACAATTTTTTTTGTTTATTATCCTAAAGTGCAGAGAGCTTCAGCGTCTGCTATGCACTAAAAATATTATGTTCATAATACATATCATATATGAGAAATATGAGAATTTACTCACCTCTAATCTAAAACTAACATCTGACTCATCAAGTGGTGTCAAGAAATCTAAACTAAAAACATCCGCATATAACAAAGCAGCCAAACCAGGCCAATCATTCACTGTTAATGCCTTACTATCCCAAAATTCTTGTTCTGTCATCCCCAATCGCCAGAGGACATGGGAAGGATAAAATCTTTCCAGCATCAATGCCCCCTGTTGAATTGATATCTATAACAATAAATACAATGTATTATTTAATAACATAGACAAGTGCAGCAAATCAGTGAATATATCACATTAAAGAATTATTAAAAACAGATTATTTTTTACTCAACAACTAAATCATTATTCAGTCATAGTAATGTTTAGTCTTGGAAATGATAATTTGTTATGAAAAGCTGAGCCACCGAGGCCCTGTTTCTGTAATATATAAAATTATCCACATAAGCATATACAATCTTACCTTTAAATCTATTGTATTAAGTTTAAGGCGTGATCTAAGCCCTGTGGCTAGCCCAGTTTGTAGTTCCCTTCTCCTTTTATCCAATTTTTCATGTAAACTTGACATAAGATCATGAGCTTCTCTCTCCAATGATTTATAAGCTCCAACTCTAGCCAAAGAAGCTGAGAAGGGGCCAAAACATGCATTCACAAATTGGCTGAAATTAATTAATTCAGTCATTTAAATCATGTCATAAACAATCATAGTAAATTCCAAAATAAATTAAACAAATTAGCCCAGATTAGTTATACAATAAATGTAAGGCCAGTATTGTTATTAAAAACTATAAATAATATTATACTTCTTTGAAATTAAAAGCCTGATTTAAAAATGTCCATTATCTTACAATTTCACAGATAATACAGTACATTGAGAAAATATAAAAGGTTCAACACACTAATGCAGGTTTTATTGAACTACAGTTTATTTTAAGATATAAGTTCTAAACAACCTGAAGTCTTTTTGCGGTTGCATAATTTTATGTTCCATCTGATGTTGAAATGCACTTAGCTCATCAAGTTCTAATTTTGCTTCAAATGCTGCCAAAGCTTGCTCTGGTCGAATCTACAAAATGAGATTACTATTACCTCTATTTACTAACAACAAAAAAATTATCAATATTGAATATTTTTTATTATTTAGCTTATGTAACTTAATATCAATAAAATATGAGAGAAAATACAAAATTCAGTATCCACCTGATAAAAATAATTATTATTTAGACCAGGACCAGCTATTCTCTTGACAATCACACTATCAGAGGCAGGAATCCTTCCTCTCTTCTTTATTAAAGCATGGAACACTAAAGCATCCCATGCCAAACGTAGACAGTATCTTAATATTGCAACTGTGTAACAAAAACAATTTAGAATAGCTAAATTTTATTGAATAATAATTCATAAAAACATCATGCAAAAGAATTTACATTCAAAAATATAAAATTAACCTATACTATGTATAAATAATTTATTCTACTTCATTATTTTTACATACATGTTAGAATAATGAAGGAAAGACAAGGGCAAATAACGAATGTAACTATGAGAGAAGCTATTGGTTGAAGAAGACCCTGTACAAGAATGTCCCATATTAAAGCTTCTAGAATCACCAGGTACTTATTTCTGTCTGGCATAGGGCTATCTAAATCCCAGAAAAGTCCCATCGCAAGTTGAAGAGTAAGAGTAACAACAGGCATCCTAAACAAAGAAGTATTCTGCAATGAAAATTCTTTTTTGCCATGCGTTTTTATTTGATTTATATCAAGGTTGTTAACAGTAATTAATAATAATTTTCTTATTTAGTTAAAGTTCAAGTACCTACTATATTTACATATTAATTATATTAATAATATAAAGGTATTATATCAATAATTTATTAATGACTTAGACCCATCATATTTCTAAGTTATTGTATTCTTAGTTATTTCTTTTGATGAAAACATTAATAATTAACAGTAAGTGCGAACTCATTATGCCATTCATTAGAAGGAAGAATAGTATTTAGTAGAGGCAAATGGCATCCGATTAAATTTTTCAAACAAACCATTATCTACTAACTTACACAATAAATTTTTATTTTTTATATACACCATGCTGATAGGTAGAGATGCTTAATAATATATGTAATTGTGTTTTATAGTTAAAATGAGGATTTAAGAATAAGAATATAACTATATGAGGTGCAGTCATCAATAATATGAATTTTACATATTGCTTTATAAATAGAACAAATGTGTGTGCACATGCACAAGGAATGTTTGTAGCATTCTAAGATGAAATTACAATTAATATAAGTAATATATGTTGCTGCATGTTTCTGTTTACAATGATTTTAACTGATAAATATGCTTATATTTAGCTCCATAAAAATACAGCGAAACTTTCTGCACAAAGAATATAAGGATGTACAACATGACCTAAACATTTCACAAACAAAGATTTACAAGCAGTAAATCCCACATCAAGGTACATGAAATATTAAAGTATGTATATGAATTATGCTACCAACTGAACATATGCAACTCCAAATTATAAATAATTGGATATTTCATATGGTTTACATACATACAATCCTCCATAATTTATTCTATTGAGGGTCCCTTTTTCAAATCAGCAGAAAAGAGGAAGAATATAGCAATATGTGCTTAAGATGATTAAGAAAGACTGAATGAGATATGCTAGTAGAAAACAGTTCTTCTCTGGAATGTAAAATATTCTAAATTTCAGTTTATTGTTTACTCTACCTTATAGCACTACTTGGTCACTTCCAATTCAATTTTTTTAAAGTCTATGGTAATGTTAATGTAATAAACAATGGCACAGATTTATTTTAGATATTTACCAGCTATAATAAAAAGATATTAATGTTTTAACTTACCAAAGAAAAGCCGTAGCAGCAATAGCAAGACAAAGAGCTGATGTCAAAAGACACAGAGGAGGGAAAAAAAGAATTATACCAAGAGTTCCAAATACCCCTTTGCCAATGTAATTCCATGCTTTATTTAATTGCCTTGTCATACCTTTTCCAATAAACCCTTGAAAATGGTACAACAAATTAATTAATACTCATTTATACAATTTAAAAAATTCTTTAGGTATGTAAGACATTATCTAAAAAGTCAAATTCTTTAAATAAATAAATAGTAAGCTATAGAAAAATAATTTGAAATATTCTCTTAACATGGCATGTTCAGTTCAATAACTGCATTGCAATTTTATTTTTTTCTCTATTTTCTGTACTAGGTTAACTAATAAGTTGCTTAAATGAACAGTAATGACTCAAGTTTTATGATTCATTAGCAATAATATATTTCAATTACTTAAAAACATTTATATTAGAATAATTAGGATGGTGAACTACAAACCAGTGTCTGGTTTTGATTCAAACTGAGTTGTTGCTTTTGATATGTGTCTGGCCAATGTTCTCAGTGTAGATAACATTGTAGGTGTTGCTGAACTCTGCCTTGGAAACAAAGTTCCATTCACTTGAGACAGCTCTAAGTCAGGTGTAAAAGGAGTGAAACATAATAGTGCACGTATACTGACAGGACTGCACCATGGTATGACAACCTGTAACAGCAAATTCACCAAGAAAAATAGTATAAATATTTGAATCATCATAAATTCTATGTAGTAACTGTTTACCCTCACCACATAATAATAATCAATTAAAGCTTCTAAACCTTTTGATATGAATCTACTTTTAATATTCACTAATTATAAGAGAGGTACTTACAATGTTAAGATGAAGTATTTTTCTATAAGACAGTAACTTTTTTAAAAAAATATATGAATACAAAACTTACTCCAAAAAAGAACATTGCATTCCAAGTCCAGCTCCATGTACGATGACAATAATTTATCCACCGCCAAAGAGGCCATCGAGTAGTAGTAGTCCTTACGATTTCCTTTTCAACTAAAAATACAGGCTGAAAAAAAGAATGGATTAATCTTATATTCAATACTCCTTTGCAACAATTTGTAACACGTGTAGCACCTGAATGGGGACAAATATAAATTGTAATTCCAGACATATGTAACTATTTAGAACGTTTTAAACTAACGGAAAATTTCAATAATTTAAAATCAAATAAACAGATAAGTAATCAATAAAGTGTAGAAAAATAAGGTTTGAATCCTTTCAAAGGATGATAATGCTTTAGATATTAACTTGCGATTAATTGTGACTATATTATTACT
Organism: Lethocerus indicus; assembly: GCA_019843655.1. Lineage (NCBI taxonomy): Eukaryota > Metazoa > Arthropoda > Insecta > Hemiptera > Belostomatidae > Lethocerus > Lethocerus indicus. Next base: position 18,374,500 of record JACDQD010000008.1, read on the forward strand.
TGTATTATCCTCAGCAAGGTAACAAATTCTAGATTCTAGAAAAAGATTCTAGATATACATTACACTACTTACTAAAACAGTAATGTAACATAAATTATTACATAAGATTTGTAAGATTATATAAGACTATAATTTGTTACTTGGCTAGGATCAGATCTAGGTGTTGTGATGGATGTAGCTGTAGAACTGAGGACGGTAGGAATAACTTCTGAATGCCCCTGGAAACTCCTCCGCACTACCCAGTTACTAGGAAACCAAATGTGTGTCCTCCATTGAAATATCCTAGTAGGTGTTTTGTCATGGCGTAACTCTTTCTTTAGGACGGGATCTCTCTGTCAATAACAAAATTTTAACAAACCAAACTTTTAAAAATATCATAGAAACACATTAATTAACAAGAGGGCAATGATGGCCTTTTACACATTGCACACAGTAATTTATCTAGGATTACATCTCATTCAATGGACAACATTAATACTATTGTACCTATTACAAATAATGCTAATTTGTACAATCATCCAGCAGTAAGGTATTTCATAATCATATTTGGAGCCATTAGCCACTTCATTAAATTATCTTTAATATTCACTTTTAATTATGCAAATTGAGGTAACAACAAACTGAAAAAAGTGCCTTCATTACAAATTTGTTTATACTGTTTTTTCTAAGGTCTATATAAACAGAAGTACTTCCAGATATTTTCCTCCTTTACCTGAATATTAATCAACATTTTAAAATTATACCACACAATAAAATCAATATCAATATCATTGCAAAAATAATATTTTCATTAATACCTCCTTCATAAATGTTAGATCACGATGAAGAAAATACACTGTTTGATTTAGGTGTTGGTTACTACATAAAGACAAAGCTTCTTCATGAGCACTCCATTTACACTCTTCTATAAACCTTTCCTGAATAAAGTTAAATCAATTAAAAATAGATTCACAAATGCACAAAATAATTCATATTAAATCAAAGTATTGGCTAATACTTTTCAATATACAGATTTCACTTGGAGTAATCGCTAAAACTATTACCTCAGCTGTCCTAAGCCTGTCTCTAAGCCAAGGGCCAATGCGTGAACGCACAGGATATGTACATTCTAACCTCTCTTTCAACACTTCCTTAGTTTTTGCAAGCTTTCTTTGGACATTCTCAACAGCCCTGGATTATTGCATTAAAAATTACACAAAAACATTAAAAATTAGAAATAACTGTTTATTACAAGGTAATATTTTGAAACATGGTTTTTTATAATTTAACACACATGATAAATTAAAGTATCATAGACTGTATAATAATTAATATACATAATAAAAAACAATATTATGCTATGATTTACTAATAAATCATTTAAAAATACCTATGCATAAGAACTACAGCCTGAGCCTGCTGAACCAGAAGCTGAGGAATCCCTTCTCCTATACTTTGAAGTTCAGGATTTGACAAAATACTTGCATAAACACGCTCCAAATATTCTTTCATTACAGCTTCGTTCACTTCCTATAATGGAAAGATCAAAGAAATTCCAATCTTATCTCTTACTAATAATTATACTATCAAATATAACATCATATATTTATTTAACAATAATAAGAGTCCCACTCATAATTTCAGACCTATAAAACTAAAATAATATTAATTGTCTTACTCTTTCTATTTGATCATCCGGATGTTTCTGCTCTCTCAGCTCAGAAATTAAACGTTCACGAAAATGAAGAAACCAGCCTCTCGTTTCCCTTTCTAGTATTAACATCAGTACTGGTAATGCTTTACGAAGTACATCCTTACTAAACAGTCGCAGGTCTACTTCACAACCCTATACAACCAGAAAAATGAGTTCAATTTCATGTAAACACACACACACACACACACAAAAACAATATATAGTTATTTTGAATTTATATAAATATCATTTGAAGTTTTACTGAAATTTAAATAATAAATGAGACTAATAAATATGTAGAACTTATGCTATGTAATGTGTACTGAACTGAAAATATGTAAATAATGCTGGTATATCACCCAGATAATGATATACTATGAAGTATTCGTTTTAAGCAGGCAGTATTATAACTACTACAAAGCTAAAAAAAACTGTTCACAGTGTGAATAGATTTAAATACAATGTAAATAACAATATTTACCTTTGGAGTATAAAATAAATAAGGTATGGGAACAGGTGGATGGGAAGATTCTTTTTCTAACTCGAACTTTTCTGTTGCAGCACGACGCAATTGCCGCCGTACAAATACACATAATGCTTCTAGTGAATCTTCAAACTCAGTCTAAAACAAAGGGAGAGAAACATAGTTATGTTCATAAATTTCTTTATATAAACATGAACCCAGGATCAAATGGTGTCTAAAATTGAAAAGCAAAGACCTTAACCATTTTACAATTGCTTTACAAATAATGACTATCTCTTCCACAGTATATAATAAGAAAAAATTTTTCTTTAAAAACATGACGTATAATTAATATACCTTTTAAAATTATAATATAATAAAAATGTTGAATTATAATTATAAAATATACATTTGTATTATGGGTTTCTCATCCTGTGAAGGGTCAAATAAGAATGTGGACACTCTGTCCAATACTTACCCGACATACTAGTTCTGCCACAAGATACCTACAACGTTCTTCCCTTAGTTTCCCTTCCAGATTGTGGGCTTGCAAACATGGCACACCCAGAATTATATCTATTAAAATAAAAATACAAGATAAATTTAGATTTGATTTTCAATGCACAATTGTATTCATATGCTCTAACAATAATTTCATATTTCAGTTTTACATAGCTATGGTAAAGAATTAACTAACCTAAGAGTTTTACTAATCCATTGATGAGAGAATTTAAGGCCTGAGCAACACTGAAAAAATGAGAGACTAATCTGGCCTTAGCAGTAACAATAATAAACCTGAAATAATAATGAACAGACAATCATTCATTTATAAGAAATTAGGACTTTTTGAAATATTACTGTAAAATTTCAAAGCTATAGAAGAGATTTAAAAGATTTATACATAGAAGTACGCTACCTCAAGGCAAGTGCGAGATCAGTAAGTAAAGTATCATGGGTGTTTTGAATTCCTCTTTGAAGCAATGCACTTAATTTCCATCTATGAACTTGTCCAGGAAAATTCAAACTGGCCACTTCAAACTCCCTGTAAATAGTAAATCATAATTATAATGAAATATATATATATATATAAATTGTCTTATATAAATAATATATTTTATATTACAAATATATAATTCATATGGTTCAATGAGCTACGGCAAGCTAAGTGCATTAAGCTCTATCTAACCTAGTCTTAATCCAACTTACTTAGTCTAAACACTCAGATGTACACCAGATTCAAGCTCACAACATTTCTGGACCAAATGGTTTAGAGACAAATGCTCTAGCCATTGACCACTAGGCACCATTAAGGGCCCAAAGAAAAAAAATATACACTTTAAATTTAAAAAGAAGCCAATAAATTAGCAAATGATTAAACACAATTAATTCAAACCTCAACTATAGATAACAAATTTCACAATCACTAATTACAAATATAACACATTATAAAAAAACTGACAAATTACATTCAAGTAAAAAATATTTCTTAGTAAATGGTTTCTTAGTATAATTTATCTACAGGGTCTATAATTTAAAATTAGGTTAATTATATATATATATATATATATATATATATATATATATATATATATATATAAAATTATAGAGTAATGTTTTCATTGAGGTTTAATGAAATATAGCAAGCTGAGTGCATTAATCTTGAACTAAACTTAGTTTTAACTTAAATTAGCCAAACACTCAGAAACACTGAACTGCTAATGAACCTTATGGTTCAAAGAATACACCTCTAGCCATCACAACCACCTTCGTATAAAATATATCAGATTTTTTTCTGTCTTAAACCCAGTTCTAAAAAGTTTAAATTAATAAATAAATATAACTGCTATTTTTGACCTGCAATTGAGGAGAACTATGTCCACATAACCACACGTCATCATTCCCTATAAGGGAATACAAATATATTCCAATTAGAGGGTTCTGTTCTTTAGGAGGAGTCATTTTAGAATTGAAACCAATGAAGAGTCTATAGTTACAGACTGTACACAGGGAAATTTATGTGTAGGCAATGAGAAAATCATGTCAACAAAATAAACAAAAATATCCTGGTAAATTGTACAGGGAAATTACTTAGTTAAAGTGCTGGGCTACAAAAATGGAGGATGCAATAGTCGCATTACTGCAATACCTTCCTTAATTGAAAATTAAAAATTGATTGTACAGAGTGGATCTCCATAACTACAGCTTCGCAGCTATTTATAGGAATTAAGAACCTCCAATCAACAGAATCAGAGTACACCATCATAAGCAAATAAAATAAATAAATACAAAACACATTTTTAATATTATTTTTTATTTTATTTTACTCGAAATTCTGTATATACAATGATAAAATCCAGAAACCCAAATACAATATCAAGGGTCCTAATTTTAAAAAGTCTGAATCCAAACATGATACTCCCCAAATTAACAGCATAATTTTTTATATTCTAGTCAATCCCCGAATCGACAAATTGTCATTTTTTTCCCAAATTTATCAATATTGTCAGGTTTTGACATATAAAGACATTTAACAAAACTTAAAAGTGTTAACTCCTCAATTAAATGACAGCCTACAAATTGTTTTATTGCTCATGTGGATATCTTTGGCCTTAAAATAATAATTATGACAAAAGGAAAAACTATAACCTGAAATGAATGTAGGGGGTTCAAAGGAAAATGATAAAATCATGCTAATTTAATTAGGAACAAATAGAAACTATTCCTTTTCATTCCTTTAGAAACGGCATAATAATACTGTAAAAACAAACAGAATTTATATAATTGTCATTAATTCATGTTAACTGAATTTTAATAAAGTATCAGATATGGAACAGGAGAAATAAAACCAAATATTTGATGGTGTCACATAATTATAACTACGTAAATAATTAAATTAATGAAATAATTAAGTAAATTACTTTTAATTATTTCAATATCTGTTTCATCAATTTATTATAATTAATTCTCACACTCAGAATCTATTAGGAATTTTGAATGAAATTCGTTGGATGAAATGGAAATGCATGAAATAAATATGTTTCAACAATATCTAAATTTGAGTAAACACAAACATATATAAAAAAATAGTTGGATGCAAAATAGTTGGAGGTACAACTTCATAAAACATTCAAAAATAAACCATGACCTATGAAAATTATAAATTGTAAGTATACTAACAAGAACTATTTCACAACCATCATAACATTAACAAAGAGAATAACACACTCACTTTCACAGACATAGACTGGTTAAGGAATATTACAATATAAAAGATAACATGCAATTAATTCAATAGTATCTTTATTTCTATGCTACTCAATGGTTGAATTAAAATACTTAAAAATGAACTTCACTCTTGGACTAAAATAATTCTTATTAATTATCTTATATCACTTCAAATTATTACACTTGAAAATACTGTTTACTTGGCTGAAATATGAACACAAAAATTGAGAACTAGTTCTTTAGTTCTAAAACCAAATGATTTATGAAAAAAAACTATCAATAAATAAACAAATAATAAAATAAAGTGAACAAATAGTATGCATTAGCACAGGCACTAGGTCAATAAGTCTTGAAATCACAAGGCTTAGATAACAAAAATATTCAAAAAGCAAGATTGCATCATATGCATAAAAGCATCTAGGTTAGGGTGGGGGGCCAAGTTTGGAACATACCCACATTGCCTGATGGATTCTAGCTGTGAACTATTCAGCCTCTTCTGTTTCCCATGTTTGTCCTTATGCAAGCTGAACAATACATATACACTGCCTAACTGCCAATGTCATTTGCATTACATGCATCATTACCGTTTTATCAATGACCAAGGATAAACCATATTAGATATTGGCAACAAATGCAAAAGCATTAATTTTCTGCATATTAACTTGTTTAATAACTTACAAAATCTGACCCCAAGGAGAATAGTGATAATCTACTGAAGTTGAATGTACCAATTAACAAGGAAATTTCATCCAAATTTAATATAATCTGAGAATTATTACAATTTAAGTAATAGAACAAATCAATTTTTACTTTAGAGGCAACCAAAAATTTTATATAAATACATTTTTTAATTATTTTCACCTGGACGTTCTGACTGCATGGACACAAACCAATAGCAAACAAATCAATTCGTTTTCATTGTTTCAAATAATAAATAAATACACATATCCACACATACACACATATATATTTATATATATATATATATATATATATATATATATATATATATATATAAACTAGGCACACAAAATCTTATTAACATACAGAGTAAATTACACTTTTAAAAGACATTTCTTGTGACAAGAACAAACACAACAAATAATAATAACAATAATAAATAAAACTGCATTTAACTTTTAAATGTATTTATATAAGAATGTATGAATCATACATAATAATTAGCCTTGAATTCTTACCATATTCATTTTCAGAGTCAGATTTAAAAAAATATATATTATATATTTAATACATTGTCAACAAAAGTTTTTAATTTAATAAAGTATAAATTACTGTTTTCAAATAAAACCTCATTACAATATTTACCTTATAACTGAGATGACATGGACTTTGTCATTGTAGGCAGTATGGCAGTAGATACTACTTATCCCATGTGCAAACATATCACATAGGTTGTGCATAAATTTCACATTAACAAATACTAAATTTCCCCCACCACTGACTTCATGCACATGAAATATCATGATGCTGAGGGTGGGGAGTGTAATCGTAATCCGTACACAATTTGAAGTACACCATGATTAAAATCAACATTAAATATATTTCAATGACAATTATTACAATTTTACGAAGTTACTTATAAGATGGAGAAATACAATTCCCTAAAGTAATTTTATTAAATGTTTGTACGAAACTATTGAAAAGGAATGAAGCCAATTAGAAGAAGTGAAAACTAATGGATAACTTATATAATCAAAATATGAAATAAGATTTCTGAACACCACTGCAATTAATTAAATAGGGGTGGGGAAATTAAATGAATTTGGCTTAGAAATGCTAATGTTTAAGAATTGTAATGATATGATTTCTATTTGTATTTGCTAATTAATATATTATTACACACAACTAATAAATAACGCACAGATACTATATCTGAACAGACTCCAAGTCATTTTGTGTTATTTTGATACAGTTGTGCTCAGAATGATTTTAACAAAACAAGTAATACAAATATTTGAGCATTTAGTTTCCATAAAAGTTATAATAGAAAATAAGCTTATATTAAAGATAAATACAATAAAAAATGATTTAGTAATCAAGAATATCATTAAGCCCCCCACCCCTTTTAATGAATCTACTGGAAACTAAGTATTGAAAACAGCCCAATTGTCTAGGTGATTATTTTTGGTACTGGGGTAACAAAAAAGTATGAAATGAAAGTTAAAAGTTTCTACCATATCACTGTTAATTATTTGAATAAATAAAAAACCGAAACAGACAGACAAAAATAATTTCAACTTTGATTTTCTTGCCAAGTACTAAACAGTTACTATTCATCCTAAGGAACATGACTAATTTAGAAATATAACTTACCCCCTCTCTCTAAGGGCTTCAAGCTGTTTGGCGGTAAGGCGTCTAGGTTCACCTGAAGTATCGATAGCAACTGCATCCAATTCATCAAATGATGGGGTAACAAACAAGTCTCGAAGGCTTGAAGGTCTGGCTCCACATCTTCTTCCTAGGGTACTACTTCCTTCTCCTCCACCTCCACCTAAAAAGTACATAAACATGAAAACAGCTAATCTAATTATCTAAAATGAATAGTTTTTCAATAAGTGGTAGACAAATTGCAATATACATGAAACTTCAACTTTTATGTCTAATTGTAATTATGATATAAAAAACAATCTTGTGATATCATCAGAAAGTAAGCCAATTCCAGAAACCCATATCACTTTGTCTAAAATTAAAATTAAGTACTGTATTATTACCTGTGATGTAAGGAATATCGGTTGAAGATGTCAAAGGTCCATTGCATGGTTGTATAGCATTTACAGGTGATGGAAGAACAATGGGGAATGTTTTCCAATGGTATAGGAATTGTTCACCAACCTAAAGTACAACACAGGACTAATGCATGAAGAGTATTCAAACTATCATATAAAGATAATTATAGTTATATACTGTTATTTTTTAAATTTATCCAGCTTAAATAACTGTCTAGTAATACATCATATATAATTGTAATGACAATTTTGAAATTATTTAATATTTTTTCTTAATTACTAGTACTTAATGCTAGAATAAGTTCACATTTATTTAACACTGTCTAAAATAATCTTAATCTATCAGAGCATAGGAAAATACATCAATGGTTCAGGGTTTGTTATTTCAGTTGTTATAAACAAACCCATTATTCCTTGGTCCATTGGTCTGTAGCATGAAATAAATGCTCGAACCCATTTTAACCACTATATCCCCATTTTTGAATATTCTACACTAAAAAAAAACTAACTTAGTCATTTCTATTCAAATGCTTTAGTTATCTATTCCTAATTCCAAGCTGTTAAGAATCTTTGTATATGGTAGGAAATATGATTAGTTTGCATTTTATTTGGGACCATTATTAGGAACCATTTGCATTTTATTTGAGACCATTATTAGAAAACATTACTATATTAAATGTCCAGAAATAAACATAAAATGTTTATGTTTATGGAAGAAGGTTCCTTGAAGGCTGTCAAATGGGATCAAATAGGTGACTAAATATAACCCAATTATCACAGCATTAGAAAATAAATAAGAAATATTCTGTTAATAACAACCTGCTTAATATTGTGCACCAACTGAACAACTTCTTCAGGAGCTCCTTTTAGTTGCACATCAAATTGTAATGGTTCTTTCTGAAATCAAAATTAATGATTTTTTTAGGTATTTATAAACACATACAAACTAATGTAATAGATTGGATTGTCTGAAAACAATCCAATCTAATTTTGCATAACAACTCAACCTAATTATATTTCATACCCAAATTGAAATACATGTTTCTATTATAATGCACTATTATAAATTTGGTGAAAAAATTAAATTAATTATGATTAACTTTTATTGGTCTAATTCCCAATTGTAATATTTTTTTAAATTTATATCACATATATTAAAACCAATTATTAAAGGAATATAAAATGTTTACAAAAAAAATTTAAATATCTGTCTTGAATATATGTGCTTAGGCATGCTTCAAATGCTATAAAAATACCTATGATAACTTACTTCAGGTAGTGGTGTGTCATAAGGGTAAGGGGCTGGGCGAGACGTCATCGCTAGCCCCAAATAGTTGGGTCAGCTGGTTTTTAATCTTCCAATTTCATCATACACCATTCTGGCAGAAGCATTAATCTGCAACTGCAATCAATTTGCACATGAAATTTGTAAATATCAATGCGTATTTGGTCAAACTAGTTTTTCATAGTGAGCCCAGTGATAAAAAGCATACATTTAAAGTTATATGCCTTATTGGGATATTTATCACATAACTATGTTTTGATGTCAAAATGTCAATTTTTTTGGCATCCACATCTAAGGCCACGGGCACAAAATACAGTCACATAATATAAATTAGAACAATTTAAATATAAGAAAAGATTCCTATATCTTTCAAGAAGGATAATGGCTGTAAGAGGTTCGTGTCATTGGAGAAAAGCTTGACCATATCTGCTGATATTGGAACGGCTCCACGCTTGTGGTCCAAGACTAGACAGTCTTTGAAGATATGATGTACAGTTAGCTGCTCCTGATACCATTGCAGGAGCAACTAACTGTACGTCATATCTTCGAAGACTATAATAAGCAGTTACATAAGGGCTTTAAAATATACATACACCAATGAATACATACAGAACACAAATTGTTTACAATGGATATACATCCACCAATCGTCTGATTTCAGAAAGAGGGTTGTAGCCACCAACTAATTACTACTGTACATAAACATGCATACATATGTCCTAACTTCACTATGAATCCAATATAACCTGATGAAATCTATATACAAAATTCAGATAATTTACACACAAATGTCCATTTAATTAAATTGATAGAAGAAAGAATGCAATAATTTTCCAGAAAGTCATGAGGCCAATTTCAGTACAATGTAGTCACTGAGGAAGAAAATTGAGAAATTGGTTGAAAAACAAGGCATGAATTAATTCTATTAATTTTTACACTCTACAAAAATGAGAACAAATAATAAACACAAGTTTACATATATTTTAAGGAATTTCAACAAGGAATAAAAAGCATGTTCAGGTTTTATCCAAGAATATCAAACAAATATTCTGTTTGAGTACAACAATTTAGAGTTTAAGCTATTAACATGAATAAAATGCAAATATTCTAATATTTAGTAGTGTTCTAAATTCTAAATATTTTATTATTAAATATTAGAGGGTTTTAATGAAATATCTGAAAGTCTTCAGATGATATACATACATTTATCAGTACTCATCCTTGTTCATACTACAAAGTTATAGTAAAATGTGTTTAAATGTAGTTATCAATATTTCATTCTATTCTATTCAAAATTAATTTTGTTCTCCAAACAATTTTAATTAATTCCAGGATTCCAGGAATTAATATCAAATGTAAATGAAAATACCAACCTTATCATAAACCCTGGCTACAGTAACATTCGTTTTCTACTCTGGGAGTAAAAAAATTGACCTTAACCTACAATATTCAAGAAAAACATTCAATAGTTAATACAATATAATCCGTTATTAAATATTAATTTTTAAAATGAATGTACAGCTCTAATACTTTCTCAGTGCAATTATTAAGCAGACGACCTTCATTCCGATGATACTGATGTATCGAGTTACATCTCCGTGGAAGAAGTTGGCAAGGTCACAGATATTGATCTGAAGTTGCAAATATAGGTCAGCAGAACCTTTCTATTTGGGTCTCCGATACAATTAAAGTTACAATGTACGCAAAAATCCGGCCGATCATCGTCCAATTTACGTGGTCTGCCACAAGTAATAGAAGCAAAATTTGTGAAGTGATTGGTTCAACTAACGATCAAGTGGTTTCGGCTCAACTTTAGTTCGGGAACAGTGTAATGGAGGGGAGGACGCAATAGTAAAACAAGAAATCGAATGGAGTACGCGGCTGTGTAAGCGATATGGATAGTGGAAGAAATCAAGGAGAGGGAAATTAAGAAAGAAAGGGAAAGTGAGGGAGAGGGAAATAAGAAGGGGAGAGTTTTGTCTCGTTCCTCAGTGGCATCCCTGCATTTCATACTGTCCACAGTTAAGTATACATTACACAGAAAAATATATATTATATATGAAATATATTTTTTATTGGATATATATAGTAAGTAACTATTATAATAATCTAGACATTTTAAAACAACTGATTCATTTCATATGAGGTAAATTTTTATTTACAAGAGAAAAATAGGGTAGCTAATTACGTTCGGAACTCTGAGACTACTCCAAATCAAATCAATCTTCATTCATAAAGTCGTAATAAAGATGTTTTATTCTTATTGTTATTGCAGTCTTGCACTAGCGCAGTAAGTATGGTAAACAGTATATAAATTGTCGTGAACCCAGAAACAGGAGAGGGTGAGAAAAAGGTATGATATCGAAGGAAACGAAGTGGAAAAATACAATTGCCGGGAAATGCAACATAATCGCTTCTTGGAGCCGCTGTAGACAGAATAAGTAACGCTGCCCCCCCCCATATAAATAAGTTTTGCGGACTCTAGGGTCAGGGGAGATGTTGGTGAACTAGCCATGATGGTGTATTACCGCTGAAAAGCACGTGGAGATAGTGTCGAAAATGTATCTAAGCTGAGAATCACAACAACAATAACAATTCTAAACACACGGTGAAAATAAAAAGTTGCAAGTACAATACAAACCTAGTACAGTTCGAGTGTACTCCGTACATTAAGTTCGATCTATACTCTAAAACCGAAGCTACTTGTTTTTTACTTCGACAGTGAGAAACTAACACTTTCTGCTAGACTTCGAAACTTACGTCTAACGGAATATATTAAAACCACTTTTGATATATGACGAATTAAAGACTAAATGTTATCAACGTAACAGAATAGGTACAGTTTACATTCTATTACAAAATTAAGGGCTGACTCAATGTGTCAAGGTGAACTAGTTATGCAGTCATTCTTAATACGCAATAATCACTTATTAGTTAGTGTTAAGTTTCCTTTAGATGTAATATGACCAGCGCAAAGTTCCGCTAAGCATCTGTTGTATATCCTGGCCAACGCTTTTGCATCACTTTATCCACTGTTGTTATCCACTTCTCTCTGGGACGTCTTCTCTGTCTTCCGAGGATTCTAGCCGAGGCTACGTCCTGTTATGTTCCGAGAGTGTTTACATACGCGTCTCACTTCAGTCTGGTGGGCGGGCCCGCAGTTAGTCTTTACTGTCAGGCCACCACATCCACAGAATGTTTCAGAGGTTTTGGAGCCTTTTTATGACTTTGCCAAATTGCTTTTCAAGTCTCGGAAAGTCCAGGCGTTTTCAAGTACACAAGAAGACTGATCCTACACCGGGTTCAAATGTACTCAACTTAGTGTCCTGACTTTAAGAGAAAGATGTTACCAGCAAAATGGAGTTCTTCCAGCTATGCTAACCTTCCCTGCAGTTCTCTGGCCTCATAAATATATCAACCATGAGGAAGAGGGTGGAGTATAAAAGATGGCACCGATCTTCCGTTTAAAAATTCTAGAAGACGAGGTACATAGTTGCCTGCTATACCATGGATTGCAGGGTAGGGTATATATAGATATAGAAACTTCTTAATCTGAAGGCAATGATTAATGATCTCTTATAATTGCTCCATGAATAGCAAATATTACGCGATTCAGGATGGAAATAAAAGTCCTTTAGCCTTGGAAGACGTATACTCTGTAAACCATACTTTAACATACATTTCTTGCATGAGGATACAGCTTACAATAACATCCGGGTGTGCTTTTAAAAGTCCTTTTGGAATGTCATTCACCCCAAGAACGTCTCCCATTTGCCTCTTGTGGCATCTGCTATTTCCATCATTGCGGGTGCTGGTTTTCAGTTACATTGTCCTGTACGCACATAATATCGCGCGTATATTTAACCGCCGATTCCAATTCTTTTAGTATTCTGAACTAACGTCAATAGTTTTCCCTAATTTTCGACCTCGGGTTTCAATAGACATGATATCCTAAACATAAAAACCAAAATAATCATCTAACTGGTCGATTATTATAAGCCGCCCTAACGGTAATGGTCAAAACAAAGGTCAGCAATGAAAGTTGATATGAAACAAAAATAAAATAACTTAAAAATAATCAAAAGTAGGAATTGTTTATGTTGTTGATTGTTGTTCAAATGTTAATGAAAATGTTCTTTATAACAACAGTTCGTAGCGCACTTAAAAAAATTATTGTTTCAACCTGGAACATCATTTTATCAAAAAAAATATTTCTCGAATTAATAAACGGGCAAACCAATGGAAACGAACCTTATAACCTCAAACCTAATTTTATTTACTAAAACTACATGATATTCTCCCAACTTTACGACATTAACCGATCAATAAAAGAATTAAATAAATATAGGGATTAGAAAACCAAAACAGAATAATTAAAAGTCGGAAAAAATATAATTAAAACCCATTACTACGTGTCGGTACGATTTACACTTCTAAAAAGGTGAAAATAAAAATTGCAAGCTTCTGCTACTTAAGCACAAGTAAACTATCACCAGTTCTTTTTGCCTAATAAATTTCATAAACTGTGAGGATAATATGATGAAGAAGGCGATGAATTAATTATTGTTACAGTAAAGAATTTGTTATCACAAAATATCGTTTTGTGACATTCTAAAATTTCAAGAGATGCAATGCGTTTTAGAAAAATGGAAATATGCTGTTGTTCAGTAAACTTCGCGAAAATTAATCCAAAAATGAATTTTTATTTATAGATAAGAACAATCGAGGAACTGACTACTTTCTATATTCGATGTCAACAAATTCGCTATTTGTTTGAAATTTTATAGTACGTACACGCAATAGATTGAGTTTTTTATTTCATGTGAAATTTATTAAATAGTTCCTGCCGTCAATTCTGAGTTGAAAAAATGATTACATTTTCATTAGATTAGATCCTATAATTGTATCTATAAAATGTAATTCTCCGTGGAAAACAAGGGCTACTACGCGCGAAAGAGAAACGTGACATTCTTAAAACTGTCAAAAGAAAAAACATTACAATGTATAGTTATTAATGGTTAAATGAAGAAAAAAAAATAACGGTAATAAAAATTACTAGACATTACTGAATGTTCCTCCTAACTGGGGCAAAAGTATAAGACGAAAAATTTAAATTAGAATAAAACTCTGGCTATTTATGGCCTTAGAATTTTTTTTACTTTTTAATTATTTCGGTATTCATAGGGAGTTGAAAAATGTACCCCATGAACGGGGACGATCAATATTTTTCTAGGCGGCGTAGTATTGATAGGGCTATAGAAACCGAACAATGGCTTTTCTACGCTTTAAATTGTGGCAAGTATTTAGAAAACTGGGACATTTATTTACAGTCGTCTCGGATTTTTTTCGGACGCACGATCGTCTGTCGGCATTTTTTTCCATTCGTACAAACGGCAGATATTATTGCAATTTGTCTAAACGCTAACGTGGGACGCATCCTGCTCAAAACCTCCGACGAAGCACACTCACAGGAATGGAATTTTTGAAATACTATACAATGGAATGAATCCAAATCCTGTTAAGCCGAATGCATTGGTTTTCTGCAACCAATAAATGCCTCCTTGACAGTTGAATTGCTCAAAAATGAAAGGGTAAAACCATATAACATTGAAAAGCATTCATGCTGCTTAAATAACAATAATAACACATAAATGATTGTCATAGAAATTTCAAAATAACCAATTTTTACTCCAAAATAACATTTTTGATACTTTTTCAAATGAATAAATATGTTATTTTCTGATAATAATTGTTTCTTTATAACCCTGGGAGGCAGAAATTCACTAAATGTTATTGAATACAAACTATACTAAATTAACACGAAATACAACCAAATTAAGCAAACATTGATTGGCATATTTGAATACCCCTACAAATATCTAAATTAAATAATTGATTAAAAAGTCATGGTAGAAATCATATTCTTCTTATTGAAAATGTATAACACCAACAAAGAGGAGTCTCCATTTGAACCCAAATTTAAAATTAAATAATCACATTATAAACATATCTAACGAGAATAACAAAATTAAAAATACGACATGTTGATGTCCATTAAACACAAAGATGGATAACAGTGGGAATTGTAATTCCATAAAATATACTCCATATTACTTTCCATGGATGCCATGAACTATATCAAATAAAACATTAATACATCATTCACTCAATCAATCATACATACTTGATAAATACATTGTGTATTGCTGAGCGTAAGTCATACTAGTTTTTAAAACAAATTCAATGGCAAAAAATTGTCACAACATAGTTGCTTTAAATAGTTCAATTAATATGTAATTTTAAAGAATTATATACTGAACTTCTGTAAAATAAGAATTATATTATTGAGAAGGCTTGGGTGTGGCCAAACACAAATTGGGTATTATATATACAATAAAACCCAGAACATGCTAATTTTCAATTCTGGGCTCTCTTTTATGTTAAAGTAAATTGTAAAACATCATTCTAATAGCCAATCAATTCATCTGAACATAGTGATGGGCCAAAATATTTGTAAATAAGATTATAACAGCAATGCCTATGATGACCATGATCTAACTTCCACGTTATCAATAAACCAGCTTTGAATACACTTCATTACAATCACAATGTACTTTTGTTCTGAACCCAGTATATAAACATACAAGATCAAAACTGTACTATTGCACAAGAAATGCGGTTCTAGTTAAATGAACTCCTGAAAATAAATAACAAACTGACATATTAACATTAATCTAAAACTTGAATTTACTATATTCTCTCATTCTTCAAGAACACAAATGAACTTTGGCTCAAATATATAATAAGAACAGAAATTATTTAAAGCTCTGTAATATTTTTAACTTGTCACTTCATTCTTTTGTCTTTTATATTTTGTATAGAACTAATCTTATGTAATATGAAAATTATTTTCATTAATAATACAAATGCCCAATGGATGAGCTCCTTGCATTAACTGTTTCAACTCACTCAACAACTCATTGCAACTATATATTAATCATTACAGACTAAGAAAATAGTAACAATTTAACTTTAAAAACACCCAAACAAAATGTAGGAACCAATCTTCTTAGTTACAAGTGATTGTTAATTATCTATTTTCATGTATGACCTCACTAGGAAGATTATTAGACTGTATAAATAAGGAAGATGACACTACTATAGTTCAACAACATATAGTTAATAAATTATCTAACAATTAAGTTTTATTACATCTGCTGTATTAATGGTTAGATTACACGAATTAATTTACAATCCTAATATTAAAAACCACAGAACATTAGTTATCTTCTGACCCGAATAATAGAGACACTATACTAATTAATTGAATTACCTCTCATGGGGACAAAAGATTTGAATTCTTGAGAAACAGATCTCTGGAATTAGATATTACAAGTAAATTACCGGAAGATAAAGACCGGTGTCAAGAATTCCTAATTTAGTCCACGATCCGATTTCTAATTTGACCTAACAGCAAAACAAAAACCTTAATTAGTGCAACACAGAAATCAAAACATCAACGGCACCCTAAAGAGCCTAAAACACACATTTAAAATCGGAACACTGAAAGTTCAGTTCTTCCTTAATATGGCGACAACGGCAGTATTATAACACGGGCTACAATCACATCAGGTTGAAATAAAGTCAAATCAATTACGCATACGCTAAAACATATTAGTAAGAACTAATATCCTTACCTTGGTTTGTCAAATATCCCAATTGAAAACAACCCACGAACCACTCGTTTAGCATTAGTCACTACACATTTCCAATCGAGCACTACTAATGCCCGGTGTACCTACAGGCCTACTTGGGCACTGCTCAATGTATTTCGTCGCCGCCGTTTCTGACTTTGAAAAACGAAAGCTACTAATTAATTGCAGAAAAATCGTTTTCTACATATTTCCTTTTCTAGCCTTTCTTTAGTACGTTTAGAACTTGAAAATCCGAAAGATTTAGAACGGCCTCGTTTTTTTGGCTTTCATGAAAACCTTCTTCCTCATTCGAAATGTCAGCCATTTAATGGGCACCAGGTGATTGTTTTGGTACGGGGAACAACACGATATACGGAGGTGCTGGGGGTCGGCGAAACCTTGGACGCATTCGGGCGTCTTCGCGGCCTTCTTATTGTTGTACTGTAAGAAAATTATAAAGTTTAATTCCCGAGGACAGTTTTCCTATTCGCAACTTTCTAAGACTTGTGCATTACCTTTTTTACATTCGGTCGTCTCGTTGTCCCTTCAGATGTCAAGAAATGTGTACCGAAAGTTCGAAACATTGTGACAGTTCGAGATACGTACGTGGAGTTTACCTGTACCAAATAAACGGTACCGAATGGTGACGAACTGAATTTAGAGAACAGTTTATTTTTTTTCTTAAAAATTGGATCATCAAGTTTTTGGGGAGGTACTCCACAATTTCAAAATCCTCCCCCACTACTCACCTTTATTCACCAGAGGTATTTCTCCCTTTTTTTCACTGGAGGCATACATGACCTCTGACAGAATCTTGTACAAATGGGCAATTGTTTCTCACGCAACAAGGGCCGCTCTTCTGTGCCCACTTATAAAAAAGATAAAGAGGGTAAGTTTCTGTGCATATATTTTAAATTATATTTAATGCTAGGAAATATAATATTAATTAATTTTGCTTACACAGTTGATAGTTTTTTTATTTAAATTGATGAATTAGTCATAATAAGTTATTAGTTGTTAAATGTAGAATGAGAATATATATCTTTCATATACTATGTGACACTTCTGTGTAATGTATGATTGTAGTATAAACATTACTGAATGCACATTTCACATTATGATACATTTCACCCATTTTAGTTATAGATACACATAAATTATACAATGTGAAGGAGAATTATTGCTTAGAGTTTATAATTAGAGATAAGTAACTATTTATTAAATACTATCTTTACTCAATAAGAATAAAACATTATATAGAACTTGTCGACAGTTTCTTGAAATTGTTTTATATAAATAACTAATGATTCACTCATGAACACTCATTGATTCTGGATTATAGTAAACTTAATTTGCTCATTTTTTATTTTTACCTAGGTGGAAAATTTGATATTTTTTATTTTAGTGTCAATACAGGAAAATTTCAGCAAAATAATTCTAATGTACATACATTAAATTTATTTATCATAACAAAAACATAAACAAAACAACAGGTCTTATGGGATTATCAAGTTTTTATGTTTAAATTTTCATAATCTTCTTTAACCATTTATTAATAACATTTTTAATGAAAATATATAATTCTTTTAAATCATGTTTTATCATTTCTTTATTATTCTTTTATATTTTTAATTAAAATTACCTCTGCTTCATTTGATTGAGGTATTTCATTGAACATTCATGAGACCATTATATTGATAGTTTCTATAATAAAATAAAATACTATTTATGAGTCAATAATTCTTACCTCTTAATTAGTCTGCTTAAATGTTTAGGTCATAACTGCTGAAACACTGGCAGCAAACAATTAATACAGATTTATATTTTATATCACACATTCTATAAAAAGGATATTTTTTTGTAATATAAAATACTTTTATAATATTGCCATTCTGTTGAATTATGCTTGATTCTACTTTATAATTTATGCATAGATTATATGCTGAGTTAAAAATGGATACCGAGTTTGGAATTACATTTTTTCACAGTAAATTATTTACATCTATTCAGTCTAACTTAAATTATAGTTGTTCTAATGTAACAGTTTATATATTCCAACCAAATCTTTTACATTTAGATGAATTTTACAACATTAAATGTTTTGCAACTGTTATCATGACATCGATATTATATGTATTTCTCTGTTGCAGTATTTTTAAATTGTTGACAAATTATTATTAGTTTGGGCTAAGATTGTGCATAATTTTATTTCCTGCATTTTGTTCTTCCATTTGTACTTTCTGAAAAGAAATGTTTCAGAAATTTGTGTCCTCATGAATGAATTAATTATAAACCTTACTTTTATCAAAGATATTATTCAGGCACTCTTAAATTCATACACTAAAAGATACTAATAATTACATTTGTACATGTTAATTTTTTTCAGAAGTAGCATGTGAGGGGAGCATAGGTGAATGTCTAACTGCACTTAATGGGAATAGTGTTTTAGAACCTATCTCTGTAACAACAACAACTACAACTACTGCAACATCCCTAAGTCGAGAACGAAGTGTTCGTACTTTTTATCCACGTATGCCTTCAGTTGGCAAGAACACTGATGTCAGAATTGGTAAAACAGTGTCTGAAACTAAAATAAATGCACTGTTTGAATCATATAAGGACAATTCGGAAGAATGTATATTGGCTGAAGGTATTGAGAGACTATGTTCTGATTTGTGCCTCTCACCAGATGAATTCAAAGTGCTTTTGCTGGCATGGAAATTTGATGCAGCACAAATGTGTAGGTTCACCAGGGAAGAATTTGTGAATGGATGTAGAGCTATGTGTGTTGACAGTCTGCGTGGCATTCAAGCCAAACTTCCTGAAATTGCCAATCAAGTTAGCTCAAATCCAGATGTTTTTAAGGACTTGTATAGATTCACATTCCGATTTGGCCTTGATTCTTCATCTGGTCAGCGAATACTGCCTTCTGACATGGCCATAGTTTTATGGAAGCTTGTTTTTTCTGTTAGAGAACCTCCAATATTAACAAGGTGGTTACATTTTCTTGAATCACATCAACATATAAGAGGGGTACCACGTGACACTTGGAACATGTTTCTTAATTTTTCTGAGGCCGTAGGAAACGATTTATCAACTTACGATGATACAGAAGCATGGCCTAGTATTTTTGATGATTTTGTAGAGTTTGAAAATGACCAAGCGAATCAGAATATTACAAGTAAAGATAAAGATGACATTATTCAATGACCCATGGTCGATTTGTTATACCATTGATCACCTGTTTGTGAAAAGACTTTACTATGTGTAATTTGGCATTGAAGAAAAAAGTATTTGTTCCTTTTTATTTTTTTTCTTATTCTCAGTTGTATAACATCTTACGTAGATTACTGTGGTGTATATAAACTTTTGTCATAAACTATTGCTGCGAATTCCAATAAATATGTATGTGCATATATAATGTTCATTGAAATGATTTTTTTAATGTAATAATTAAAAAAGAATTGTGCCAAATTTTAGTCTTCCTTCCACCAATATTAATTTACTACTGATTTGTCTGTATCGACAGAACACATTTGTACAGGTCAGTGTGGTGCACATAAAATTATTTAAATCTTACAATTGTATTATCAACTCTTCATACTTCTTAAAAATTAAATGTTTTATGTATTTTTTTATTAGAAACCTTTTTATTAAGGTTAAATTATTTACCTTTCACTTGTTTAAAAAACATGTTCATTATCAAGTCAGAAACTTTATTATCATTTTAATAAAGTTCTTAGCATTTTCTGCTTTGCATTTTGATAAAAGAAGAAAGGAAAGGTATCACTGATTTGCGTAATGTAAATAGCTTGTAAAAATTAACATAATTAAAATTTGCATATGTAATATCTATAGCCTTAAAGGTGCATTTAAATTTTTATAAGTGATATAAAATGTAAAAATTCAGAGCTGGTGTATTTATTACACAATTGTACATCTTAAATACAGTACTTAAATAGAGATTGATTCATGTTTTGCAACTTTGGGACTAATAGACACGATCATACTTGAATTCCTCATTTCTTTTTTTGATCTCTTTGTACCTTCAAATATTTTTGATATTTGTTAACTTGATACAAATGCTTCTATAATTAAATTTTTAAAAAATGTAAGTGTGATAGCTGTTTGTAAAAAGCTTTGATAGTGGCAATTTTGAAAAGACAACTTGTCAACACTTTAAAATGTTATCATATTTTACATACATATTGTGAATTCCCTATGCATCTCTAAACATTATAAACCAACATTGTTTGGATTCGTGTATATATTGAATTAATAATTATTTTATTATAACACTCAGAAATATCTTGAAAACAGAAAGGAATTTATTTTGTAAATGTGAATTCTGCTGAGTGAATGAAAATAATATTTTAGCTGTACATAGTTCAATATTTTATTGCAACTTAAATGCATAATTGCCTTTTCTTGGCTCATAATGAACTGAATGTGGTGTTATAAGATGTGTATTTATATATGTATGTCAAGGAATAAGTGGCCATTAAACAGTTTAATTTTAATTTCTTGACAATATTCAATATACTGAAAGACTGAAAGTAATTTATTTAACTTGTCTTTTGCAGACTGTGCTGTTATAAGGTATTGTTATGTTGTAATTTCTTTGACTTGGTAGTTTAG
Source organism: Lethocerus indicus (assembly GCA_019843655.1). Taxonomy (NCBI): domain Eukaryota; kingdom Metazoa; phylum Arthropoda; class Insecta; order Hemiptera; family Belostomatidae; genus Lethocerus; species Lethocerus indicus. Next base: position 18,396,224 of record JACDQD010000008.1, read on the forward strand.
AACAAGGTTAGTTTATTTGTTCTTGGTGTTTTCAAATTATGTTCACAACTGCTTTTCACTGTAAATTTCACAAAAGATATTAATAAAAATTGTTATTTTAATGTAAAATTATTCTTGATTTGTTTCGTGATTGAGTATGAAATACGTCATGTAGAAATGTAATGTAGTCTATTGTTATTGTATTTTTATGACCAAACAAGAGACCTGTTTTAAGGATTTAAAAAAATTAATGTCGTTATTATGTACATTATTGCAGGAAATTAAGTTATTAGGTTACAAAATATACATTTTGGCAGTCTGTTATCATAAGTTACAATCTGATATGTTTATTTTTAACTTATGTAGTATAATAGGTATGTTCCTGTATAGGTCATAGTTCCTTCCATTATGTGCAGATATTAGTGTGAGATGCATGGATATGGCTTGTATGATGAAGTCGCCAAACCTTTCATAAGATTTCCATTGCACACATTTCTATCACTCAAAAATACAGGGAATGCCCATTGGCACTTCAAATGACTTATAGTCAAGAAAGGTTTTTTACTAAATCATCTTACAGAAGATGGTGGTTTGTAAGTATTGTACAAGGTACAGCTAGATGTTTAATATATACCACAGGGACTTAAATATAGATATCTGATATAATTGATTATTATTTTTCAACTACTATATTTACATTAGCTGCCAGTTAATATATTATGCGGATGAGATTTATAGTACTTAAGCATTATGCGCTATGAGACTAGAGAGGCTGTATGTGCTCTCAACCAGCAGTGGTTCATAAAGAATGGCAATGCATTTTGTTCTAACTATGCAATTTAGTCTGGGAACAGAATGGGCCAGTTATTACTACAATGAAGAACTAAATTCCTCCAGAGATATGTAATTGGTGTACTCAGTAACATAGATACTCTAAAGTGTCTCTCCTCTATTTATAACCTAAGAATGATGTAACATGTACATGAGTACTAGGGTACAAAGGTATTGGGTTATTGATTAAAAAATATAAACCCTAACTTATTCTAACTTCTGATAGGTTACGTTATTTTTGCCCAAGTGTAAGACAGCTGTGGCCTGAGAAAATACTATAGATTTAGTCCTGGCAAGTAAGAATGCATGATACAGAAGCATTAGATTTCCAGTCTACATCAAATTGCAAACATTATAGCATAATCTATTCTTCACATAAACTTGTCAATTTCCATCAGTGGACAGGATTTTCTTAGACCTTTACTTGTACTGCAAACTGCCACAATCTAGAAGTATTTCTTATACTTTATGAATATGTGTTTACATACATATCAATGTATTTTATATACTTGAATAACAACCTAAAACAATACCATACAAACTCTACTTATAATGTACTCTCAGCATTTACTTCTTGTTCAAACATTTGACTTAAATAACATTTAATTTGAATTAATTTTTAATTACATTTCACATATCTACTTATGAATTCTATTAATATTTTAAAATTGAACAATCATGTCTTGTCTTTCTCTAAATCCTTCAATTCTTCAAGAAGAAAGGCCTGCATACTTGGGTCTGTAACATTTTTCATTATTATTTGCTGTGATTTTTCCCCACCGTCTTTAAATATTTTTGAAAGTTCTTCTGCGTACTGAATCCAAACACAGTTGGCACAACCAGACATGCAACAGTTTGTAGGGGCTTCTGGAAGTTGTATTTTTTCATCGTCAGATTCCGAATTTCCATTAACTCCAGATGAAGTTCCAAAGGCCCGGGTTTTTAATTTTATAGAACTGAACACACAGCAGCATCGTAGCGATAGTCTATCTAGTTTGGAAGGAAACTTGTGGCAAATGTACAGAATCGTGTTAAGTGATGTCATTAGTCGCATTCGAGTACCTAGAAACCATATCATTCTTATCACCAACGGAAGTGTGACACGTATAAGAATGTTATCCTGATTTGATAAATCTAATATTGACGTTACCTATGGGATGAGTGAAGAAGAAACTTTCTGAAAGATCACAAATACAATTTTTGGCACGAGTTTAAGGTACTTTTAATTTAGGAAAGGAACTCATTGCCAGGTAGTGTAGGTTTAATGTTTGTTCATTCGTAAACATAACCTTACTAACACACTTGCTGTACCTGCTATTCCCAAACCTCTCATTGGTTGAATGGCGCTTCTTTACTGGCCGTTAAAATGGTTACTTTGTCAAGTATTCGCTTGAAATTTAAATCGAGTGTACTCTTTCATTTGTAATGTTGTTCAAAAGCTACTGCAAAATAAGAGTGTATAAATTATATCATACTACAACAATTGTCTTCGGTGCAGTCATGAAAATTTTGAATGTTGCTGAGAAAAACGATGCTGCCAAAAACATTGCCCTTTTCTTGTCAAATGGGAATATGAATAGGGTGAGTAATAACTGGAATGTAAATTCCCTCATAAATGAGCCATTAATAATGTTAATCATGGTTACTTGGAATAGGCCAAGCTACACAGGTCAAACTACACAGTTTCAGTTTAGTTTTTTAAAAATGCCATTATTGTTTAAAGTGATATGACATATTCATTTAATAACTCTTATATTTACCACTCATAACTCGAGGATAAACAGATGTAAATCATGTCTGTTGTGACTAGTGCTTAAATGAGTGTATATATCACTCATTGAGCATATGATTTGTGTAAGCAAATTCCTAATTAAATGATAGTTGAACAGCCAATTTCCTTGTTAAATTAACTGTCATACTCACATCTAGTCTTAAAGACTATGTATTTATGCTAATTTCTTTAGTTCTGACATTTTAAATATTATCTAATAATAATGGTTCATTTTGTTAATTCATGCTAAATAAGATTTAATTTCAGAGGGAAGGTTACTCAAGATTCAATAAAGTGTACGAATTTGAATGCATTGTACGCGGGCAAAAGTGGCAAATGGTAATGACATCAGTAAGTGGTCATTTACTTAACAAAGAATTTATTGGGGCATACAAAAATTGGAATGGTTGCAGTCCAGAAACTTTATTTGATGCACCTGTCAAAAGTTATTGTCCTGACAATTATACAGATATAAAGGTATTTAACAGTACGTTTAAGACTACGAAGTATTATTATTAGGCTGCATAAATTATCCCAAATTATATGTTATATAATTTAATAGAGGACGCTTGAAAAGGAAGTTCGTTCAGCTAACAAACTAATCATCTGGACTGATTGTGACAGAGAAGGAGAAAACATCGGATTTGAAATTATAACTGTATGTTCTGCAGTAAAACCAAGCATTACTGTTTTTAGGTAAGTTATTTGAAAATTACATTTCTACTGTATCACTATGACTTATTAATGTACTTTATGTTTTTTATAATGTTTTATTCTTTTTAGAGCCAAATTCTCCGAGATAACTGGCCCTTCCGTTAAACATGCACTCAACAATTTAGAATTACCAAATAAAAATATCAGTGATGCAGTAGATGTGCGGTCTGAATTAGATCTTAGAATTGGTATTAGCTTCATGTCTCTTTTTATAATATATTCAAATCAAATTGAATAATCTAATTTTCTCTTTTTTCATTTACAAACTTTTATTGTCTCTAATTTTTTCAAAATATTAATGTATAATAATTGGATCTTTGTACCCAAAGGCCAATTCTGAAAATGTTGTACGTGTAAACAATAAGTAAAAGCTTCTGTTCTTTTATTGTAGGGGCATCTTTTACAAGGTTTCAGACACTAAGGCTACAAAAAGTATTTCCTGTATTGGCCGATTATTTGTTAAGTTATGGAAGTTGTCAGTTTCCAACTCTTGGATTTGTTGTTGAGCGATATATGGAGAGAGAACGGTTCATATCTGAACCATTTTGGAAAATCAGAGGTAAATTGTAAATGTTACTTCGCAGCATTGAAATTGCTTGCATCAGAAGTTCTTGACTTGGAACAGAAGAGAAACTATTCAGAGAGAATGTTTTTCAGTTGTTTAGAATTAAATTTCTCATAAAAATGAATTCAAATAATTCATACAGAATTAATTCCTTAATTCTAATAATAATAGTAATATATCAATATGGCAAAGTCTGAATGCTATGTAATTTTATTTTACAAGCAAAAATTATATAACTCTGGTATTTTATTTTTAGTGAGTGTTTAATGTCCTTAGCAATTATTTAATTAATGGATAATTATTTTTATATTTATTAATGAAAAACATTTTATATAAATAATAGTTCATGTATGATTTAGAATAAAATTAACATTTAGATAGTAACAGTTTGTACACATATTGTTTAAAAATTTCCTTCAAATTATATTGGTACTTTTCCTATAAGTTTTTCACTATATTAATTTTCACATTATTTATAGTTTCACATACTATTGATGATTTGACCGTTGAGTTTCGATGGCAGAGAGATAAATTATTTGATGAAGCAGTATGTAATGCCATACTTTCCAGGTGTCTTGAAAATCCATTGGCAAAAGTAGAAAAAGTTGAGGGAAAGCCAAAGTCAAAATGGCGTCCAACTCCTTTGGATACAACAGTGAGTTTAGCCATGTATTTTTAAATAGTTATTAGTTATCATTAAAGAGAACGACTGATGAAATTCACTTATTGGTACCTTACAAATATTTTCGCCTTTATTAGTTTCCTTAGTTAGTCTACTCCTTTTAAATATTTATATGTATGTATGTGAATAGGAAATGGAAAAGATTGCATCACGTAAGTTAAGGCTGAATGCAAAGGAAACTTTAAAAATTGCAGAAAAACTTTACACCCAAGGCTTTATCAGTTATCCAAGAACTGAAACAAATATATTTCCTGGTACAATAAATCTTTCATCTCTTGTTCAGTTGCAGACTGAAGATCAGAATTGGGGAGGTAAATTAATTTTATGAATAAAAATTATAGGTACCTATTAAAATATATTGCACAATGTAGTTTTAATGTGTCTGTATCTATAATGTAATTTTAATCTGATACACTTAGCATTTGCTGCAAGAGTGCTGGCGGAAGGGCCAAACCCAAGGCAAGGGAAAAAGTCTGATCAATCTCATCCACCAATTCACCCAATTAAGTACACCAATGCTTTACAAGGTTGTATTTTATTTTAGATTTAATAGTTCTGTGATGAATAGGGGAATTTAAATATAAAAGCCACTTATATTATCCCAACCTTCCTCCTAATTTTGAAATTTTTATCTGAATAAGTTTCAGTATATTCAAATTCTTGTAAGACAACTTTTCAAAACTATTTTTATACTGCAATGAAAAAATTCTTAAATTAATTCAATGTTTCCTAGAGTGGGAAATATTCTTTAAGTATATTATGATATGAATTAATTTCAGGAAATGAGAAGAAAGTATATGATTTGGTGGTGAGACATTTTTTGGCATGTGTATCAAAAGATGCTAAAGGACATGAAACAACTGTGACAGCAGATATAAATGGTGAGAAGGTGAGAAACAGTTCAACAATTGTATTTAATTATATTTAACAATAATGAGTTTATAATCTGGTTTTGAGTGTACTTGAAAAATGTATAATATACAGAGTCTGAGAGATCGGCAAAAGCAACCAACTACTTCATATATTGAAATGTTTTGAGCACTCTTGATTCAATTTAAATTAATTTCTAAGTTAAATTTGCAAAATTAAAAATTAGTTTTCTACTTAAGTGCATAGAATCCTACCTATGCACTCTACAACTGACCAAATCAATGAGTGAACCCAGAAGATTACAAGAATTATAAAAAATAAATAAATAAATAAATATATATATATATATATATATATATATATATATATATAGTGCTAATTCATAATTAATGGCTGGATACATACCTTTTCAATCATTGGGATTGATGGTGGCAGGAGTGATGATAGCTGTATGTTAATATTTAGCATGTAAAGAAAATTTAGTAACCATTTAGAAGTCGAATTATTTCAACGGTTTACTTTTCCAGTTCTTGGCCTCTGGACTAATGATCATAGAAAAAAATTATTTGGAAGTATACCCTTATGAAACCTGGAATTCAAAGGCAATCCATTTGTATACACAAGGACAAACATTTGAACCAACAATTCTTGATATTGCATCTGGTCAAACTTCGGCACCTAATTTGCTTACAGAAGCAGACCTAATTGCATTAATGGAAAAACATGGTATTGGTATGTGATTTAAATTATCGTAATCATTCGCTTTTTGAACTTACTTCAATGATTTGGTTGCAGTACCTTTGTCTGTATGGTGTGTTATATCATAATTTTTCATTTTGGATTCAAATAAAAAATGTCATCAAAGCAAGATGACTGTAAATTTTGTGTTTAAATGAACACTAGGTTTTTTATTACAAGTATAAAATTCTGTTTGTGTCAGTGATAATTATTTGTTCTTCTAGGCACAGATGCAACCCATGCAGAACATATTGAAACAATTAAAACTAGAATGTATGTAGGATTAGAAGATAACATTCATTTTGTCCCCAGTGCAGTTGGAATGGGATTGGTAGAAGGGTATAACCATATGGGATTTGAAATGTCCAAGCCAAGACTTCGAGCAGAACTTGAAGCAGATTTAAAAAGGTTCTTTATCTTAGTATTTAATATTTTTCGTTATCTTATTTATGTCTTCCATCGTTAATTTTTGTGAGTTAAAATTGTATGCATAGGATATGTGAAGGAACTCGTAATCCAGCTGATGTTCTACAAGAACAGATTATGAAATATAAGACATTATTTCAAAAAGCTAAGGAACAGGTGAATTTAACTTGATTTATAGACATTATTTATTTCCATTTTGTAAACTTTAAAATAATTTAATCCTAAGATTATATTTGTTTTAACTAAAATTTAACTTTTCTTAATATTTCAGGTGAATAAAATAGATGTGGCAATTGGAAAATATATACAAAGCAATGCAGTTTCACTTAACCCGGATGATGATCCATTATTAGTTACTATGCAAAAGTTTGACCCAGTTTTACCATGTAAAAGTTGTGGTATTGACACAGTCCTTCGAAAAACTAATGATTCACAGAAGTTTTATGTTTCTTGCATGGGGTTTCCCAATTGTAAATTTTCAATATGGTTTCCAAAGAAAGTTATGGATGCCAAAGTTTCATCTCATTCTTGTCCAAAAGTGAGTGAAAAATATGGTAATATATAATGTTTTATCTTATTGATATTTAGCTAATTTTTTGTTAGGGGTTTTTATTGATTTTATAAATTTATTTTTTCATCAGTGTGGCCCAAATGTGAAAATGATTGATTTCAAATTCACCGCTGGTTCTATGGCCCCTTATTATCCTCCAGAATTGACTGCGTGCATAAATGGATGTGATACTGAATTTATTGAAATGCTTGATATTTCTGTCTCTTCCACAAGTTAGTATTGATAATTTCTAATAGTGAAATAAATAATTAATCCACTTACTTAATAAATAAACTATTATTTTTAGATTTGATATCAAGTTCTCAACAAGTTCAAAATACTGCTAGCCAAAGCCAAAATAGCAGTAGAGGAGCAACTACCCAAAGGCAAAATAGCAATAGAGGAGCAACTACCCAAGGTATAATATTATAAAATTTCATGTTTCATTATTTATTCATTATAAATAAGATATTACATAGGCACTATTACCCAATGATAACATCTTAAAATCAAATGAATGAAAATTAAATTTATGCTTGAGTTCATATTTTTTTAAGCTGGTTATGCACAGCACATTTATATTGTTTGAAAGTCGTGTGAAAATTATATTTTTCTATGCTAATGATATAATGTAATTTATGAAATATATAAAATTTGATACAATAGAATTCAATTGTGGTCGTAAGGATTATGATGGATTTAAAAAATTGCAAGGTTCAGCTGCAATGCTATGAATTATTCTCTTATTATCTGTTATTTAATCGGAATCATTTATATTAAAATTATTGTTGTTTTCTTTTCTTATATAGAGCATATATTAAAATTATTATTTAAATATGAATTTATTTATTTGTCCAATATAAATGAAGTTTTAAAAATGTAAATTTTTCCTTTAGGTATTAGAACAGTTAGAAATGATGAAAGATTTCAGGGTACCACAAGGAATGGAAATAATAATTTAAGAAGTCATAACACAAGACCTGGTAATTAGTAATTTTAAATAATTATAGGTGCAATTAAATAATTTATACTTTAAATTTCTTATTATTATATTTAGATAACAGTGATAATGGAAATGGTAGAGGGCAGAAACGTGGAAGGGATGACAATGAAAACCCTGGAAATCCACTTTGTATGTGTGGACAGCCTGCAAAAAGGTAAAATCTTACAGTATAGAAAGTGTTGTAGTTTTTCTTTTTCAAAGCAATTGAAAAGAATACATTACTATACAAGAGAAAAACTGTGGCATAAATATATATTTAACAATTTAGGTTTTAGTTAATGATTCATGATTGCATTAAACTAATGATTTTATTGTTTCTTACATAATTAGTGTGTTCAATGAACAGTTGTATTGTCATAACATTTGATAGGTAACAATAAATATTAATAAAGATTACAGTTATCTTATGGATATTTGTTCATAAATTATTAAAAAACAATAAAATAGTGTGTAGTACAAAAGTTTTAGTATTAGATTGTGTTAGCTACAAAAAAATCTGTATTCAATATACAGATACAATTTATCATTTGTATTTAATATATATGATGCTAGAATATTTGCTTTCATTCAAATTATAAATAAATGTGAAATTATAAATGAATTTTTATCAGACTTACGACTAGACGAGAAGGACCAAATATGGGAAGAGAATTCATGGTTTGTGCAAAAGATTCAGATGACAAATGTAGTTATTATGTTTGGGTCGATGAGATGTCAGGTAACTATTAGATTGATAGCTATTATATTTATTTTGTTCCATTTTCAACAGAACCTATTACTTGATTAGTTCCGTAATACTAATGAAAGATATTTAAATTTCCAGATGTCAAGTGTTTTTGTAATATAACTGCAAAAAAGTAAGTACATTATTTGTTTGGTGAATTGATTCATCAATAACATAAATTTATCATATTAATGTTTTAAACTTTTGAAATGCTCAGACTAACTGTGAAAAAAGAGGGCAGGAATAAAGGGAGACAGTTTTATTGCTGTAGTAAGCAGCAAGGTGATAAATGTGATTTCTTTCTTTGGGCCGATGAAGAATCTACCCAGAATTCAGAGTCCTCCAGTTTTACATCAAACCAGTCAACGAGAAACAATAATCAAAATCAAACATTTAGAGGAAGAGGTGAGCAGATATCTAATTAATTTTAAGATTATATTATCTTATAGAGGTTGAAGATTTTTATTTATTATTTATTTTTAAATTTATCATAAATGTAGGATTTCTGAATTTAATATAACCTGAATTCTGGCATATATTAAACCAAACCATTGACCAACCCTTATGCAAAGCAATTCAGTCTGAAAAGGAAATTAACAAAATAAATAAAAATGATAAATTCATGACATCCCTATGTTTGGTAGGGTTTTAGAATTTTCCTACAATACTTGTCCCTGGCGTAAGAGACGAAGTAGCACCAGGCCACCTTAGCCTCTTTAGACAAGGATGTGAAAGGATAGAAATAATCGGTGAACATGTTGTTCTGGAGGGTTAATTACACAACAAGGGTATTAGTGTTAAAAGTTTAACACTGAAGGATGGAAAGGCATTAGTCCAAGAAGAACATTACTGTCCCTAATTCATCTCTATTGCAGTTATTTCATTTATACATTTGATGGCAAACATTCATATCTTTTGCAATTTCAATAACCTGAAAACATTTCTTTATCATTTTTCAAGGGAATTCGGGAAACAGTTCTACCAGGAAATGTGGAATATGTTCTCAACCAGGTAATAAAACATCTGCCTCATTGTAACAATTGAGTACTTTAATACATCATGCTATAAATGTGACACTTGAAACAGCTGTTTGTTTTTTATAAAACTACAAATTTAATATATGTATTAATTTCAGGACACACAAGAAGGAATTGTCCACAGAACCAAGACTAGAGTGTATTTTTCATTATATCACGTCACTTCAATTATGTAAAGCCATATAAAACTAATACAATGTTAGTTCTTTGAACTGGTTTAATAAATTCCCAGCTGATTACCTTTTACAATCACAATACATTTTCTTCTTACATTAATTATAATATAGCACTCAGTGTCTGCTATGTTTTCTGGAAACTATTTCTAGGCGAAGTCTGTTTATTTCCCTTTCCTTCATTTGGTTTTCTGATGTGACATTTGTCAGCTACAAAACAATATTCATATTTAAACTTTGAAATTTAAGTATATAAGACTATTTGATGTAAGTTACCCTTTTTTTTAATATATACCATATCTAATAATAAGTCTGTCTTCAATTGAAGTAAATTATTTTCTTCTTTCAGATCTATAATCTGTAACTGTTGGTCATCAGACTGATCTTGAAAATTTTCATTCAGCCTAGAAGCTATGCACAAAATGATTTAATAAACATCATTTATCAAAACCAAACAATAAAAAAATGAAAATCTGAGGTTGTTCCATATTTTAATATAACAAAAACAAAAAATTAGGAAACAAAGAGAACTGGTCACATATATAAATTTTTGTTTTTTGAGTTTTTCATTGAAATTTCTCCAAAATATGGATTGTTAGGAATAAACAATGTATTGCAATAACACTGAAGATAAAATAAAATAAAGCCAGGGTTCAAAGTTGAAAAAAACAGGAAACATTTAACAACTTATGTCAAGAGATAACAGCTTATTTTATGTTCTTACAAATTTAGAATGTAAAACAATTTCTTAACAGACTGCTTAACAGTTTCCTCAAAATGGAACTCACCAAGAACCCATTTACCCGTGCTGAATACATATTCATTTTCACCTAAATTAATTCTGATTGGTTCGTTCATTTCCAAAGGATTTACATTATCTGTGTGGAAACCGATATTTTTCCTTGAAGGAATTTTACAAACCGTGAACTTGTTGAAAAAAAATGACATCGTCGTACACAACATAACCATAGTCTACCTTCCTCTTGGTACTGTTTCAAATTAGTGACAGTCAGAATTGCCAATAGAAGTGATGACTTTGTTGTAGTACTTTTTTTCACAACTCGGTTATGTAGTCTTATTTCCTTATACAAATATTGTGCCATTTTAAAGAGACAATTTAATATCCTTAAACTTCAAATTATTTTACAGTTCGGCAGTGACTCCTTAATTTATTTTTTAAAAAGTTTCACTTATGATGATTTAAGACTAAAATAAATATTTATATTATATGCCATACATAACCAGAGAGAATGTTCTTTTCCAACTGAAGATTATGTAAAATTAAGGAAGATTCATTAATCTTAAATAATTTTGAAATTTTTTAAACTAAAATGTATTCTGAAAGAATTTACCACATTGAAGTATTTAAATAATGTATGATCTGGTGGTTGAAAACATTGCACTTTTCCTTCTTTATTTTAAGTTTATTAATTAAAATATCTGTTTTAGTAGTAAATGTATGAGATTTCCTTATTGCTCTTCCAGTATACTTTCATTAAAAAAAAAATCTGTCACGGGAGAACGTAGAAATAGTGTAGTGGCGTACCTGGTTTTAAATCTGCAGTGCCGTTTCATTAGCATTGGTATTTTTCGGATGGGGTCGTTTTTGTACTGTTCACTGTGACAGCATGAGGATTTCAACAAGAGGCTCTGATAGATAATTACTGTATACTGTTAGTCAATTGAAATTCGCGATGTCACTTTCGGAGCCAGGAAGCAGGTAATATTATCTTTTAATCCCAGTCAATGTCTTCCTTCCAAATAACCATGTGTCTTTACAAACCTTTACAGATTAACTGCAGCGTTAATTTTTGCGAATTTTATATTTCAGAAAGAGGTATCGGAGCAACTACGACGATGAAATAAGTGAATTCACACCTCTCTCAAAGAGAATTAATAATTTGCATATAAATAATGCTGTACTACCAGTGCAAAAACAAACAGAACAACATGATAGCAGAGGGGTATTTAAATAAATATAATTATGTAGACTATTTGTTTTAGGTATAGTATATACAGCTAAAATCATATTCCTTATATCATATTTGTGAGTATGGTACAATGAATGAATACATATTCATTAATACAACCAGAATATTAAAAAAGAATGCACTGAATTATAAAACTTTGTTATTTTTTTTATTTGTTGTAATCTTAAACTGTTTTAAAGTAGTAATGAACAATATTAAATAGAATTGGTAACTATGTATTACAGATAAGTAAATAGTCAAGTGTAAGTAATTATAATTTAAGACAAAAGGATTTATTCCGTTATTGATCCACAATCAAATGAAGATGATAATTAAAACTACTGTGTCGGATTAAGTTATTATTTAGTATTTTGAATAAGTGGGTGATGGCTAACAATTGAAAAGGAACACATTTCTTACTTATGTGTGGATATACAAATTACTGTTTGTCTAGTATTATTTGTTTTTATATTTAATTAGAAGTGACACAAGACTTTTTTTTTGTAGGTACTACATAAGAACATCATTGAATCAAATGCGAGGCTCTCAGAAGTGCATTGTGGAGGATCAAGAAACATTGATAGTCATGAAGCTTCAGACCATTGGACATCCCAGCATTATAGTCCAGATCTTACTCCTTCCGAAAACCCATTCTATTATGAGAGCAATAGACTTTTATTCGAACTATATATGGAACGAGTTCAAAGATTAGGATTGTCAAATACTCAATATTTATAGCTTAACAGTTAAATATTCAAGAAAAGAACATTAACCATTAAAAACAATTGTATCTGTGAAAATATTCTGCCTCAATAGTTTAATAATCTGAAAATTTAACTGTATACCTCAACATTTTAATATATGTAATTATTACTTGTAAATAAGCATTGTATCCTATTTTAATAAGGTGTTAACATTATGATTGTACAAAAATTAATTGCTACTTGTAAGTATAAGTTAGAAAATGTCATTAAAAAAAGACTGTTTCCTTGTATAAAAAGGAGATTTGAACCCTATTTATAATGCCAATCCCGAATATTTGTAAAAATAACGCTTGTATTTGACAAACTCGAAGTATTTATTATGTAAATTAGACGAATAAAGTGGTTTTACCTTACTCCTTGAAGCGTACCCACGAAGTTTGTGAAATTCGACAAAAGATAGTTTCGAAATCGGGAAAAAAAATTTTACACAAATTCGATATTAACATTGACGCTGGAAGTAAGTAAAGTTAATTTTTTGGAGGTTATTGCCCTTCTTGAACCCTTTTATATAAATGGGAGTGTCAGTGTACTTTTTCTAGCGGAAGTGGTTTCGATTCATCGAGATTGTGTCGCTCCCTACATTTCGATATTGAAAACAACGCAATATAGCTAAGCTAGGCAGGTGTTTTTGTGGTTTGTTGTCGGTTCGGTATATATGTATCTTTTCCCAATTTACGAGTGCGTGCGCCTTTTTGCGGACAGCGGGCCCAAATGTCGGTCGCTCTTATGATGTGAAAAAATAAACTGCTTCCAGTTCGGCGGTGTGTTCATTTATAGTTGGGCTATAACTTCAGCTTCTACGTGACCCTATTTTTGGGGTTCACCGCTTTTCTAGGCTATGGCAGCTACATTCGTATAGCTTCTTCATGATCGCTTCAAAAGTTTCGTTTTTCTTTTGGAGTCGAACGAACAAAATTTGTTCTTATTTTAAGTAGCTATTTGGAAACCGTGAAAAATGAACCCATCCTTGTGTTGTAGATGACAGTTCACATGAAATGAGAAAGTGGCTTTGAATTTTAGGTAAGTAGGTCTCAAACATCCTGGTTTAGTTTTAAATATATTTCCTTCCCTTATGTTTTTCTTTCGTTATTGAACCCGTAATAAGACCGTTGTAAGTTTTATGCCCTCAGAAATTTATAATTAAAGGGTGTAATGTAGACCACTATTGCCTTAACCTTGACATAGCCTATAGTGGGTTTGGTCCATCTTATGTACTATACCAGTTATTTCTTTAAACATTCTCTATTTATCATTAAATTAGCGAAATATTAATTATTTTTAAAGCAAATTAATGGTCTGAACCACTTAAAATTGTATGAGAAACTGAAGGTTACTACTTTAAAACAGATGGTCTGTTATGTTAGGATGTTTATATCATCAATTTACATCATTTGTTTTATTCACTTGTAGTTTCAATGATTCAAAAGCACTTGGCTAATCCAATTGATTAACAATTAAACACTTGTTAATAACAAAGTCTTAACTCTTATTGGAGTAAAGCCTTCTTTTTATAGTGTGTTATCTATATACCAGGAAAAGTTTAATATTTTATTTGACACATTATTTATTATTACTTGGTTTTGTCAAAGACTTATTTATGTATGTACGCTGTATATTTCAAAATTATTATCACTTATTTAGTATTTTTATTTCCTGTTATACCCTGTCTCCTACTATTGTTTTCTGTTTTTATACTTAATGTATTGAAGTATAAACTATATATCTTGCTTATTTTTCTTCACTTCTGAATTAATTCCACTGTTTTTGTTGTAATTAGACATTTTTAATGAGGTTTACCCAAAGTTAAGTTTTGGCTTGGGTACACTCCAGTCTATTAATTTGTCAAAAAAGTGAAACCAACTAATCTTTGCTTATTTAATTTTAGTTATTCCATTCTGTGTTAATATGTAAGTCACAAAACTTAATTGAAGTTTGTTTTATCAATGATGTTTTATGACTGATAAGTACATTGTAACGTACAAAATTAAAATGATTGAAATAATTATTCACTGTGAAAAATTGTTAAAATTGTCCCTTTTTTCATTTCAGGTTTCGTTTCTTTTTATTTTCCGTCATAAAATTCATTGAGAATGAATTTCACGCCGTTCGCAACGACGTTCAGTGGGAGCCTGCCAACTGGGGGTGTTACACAGTTCACGAATGCCAAGTTCACAACTCACCAAGTGAGCGGAGGTGGAGGTGGTCAAGTCCTCGGTCTGCTTTCGGCCGATGAAGCCGGTGTCACCTACCTCAGGCCAGTTGACGCCAATGGGTTTACCCTGAACCTGCAGGGGGCAGGCAACAATTCCGACGGGAATCCGCAGGTGAGTTTTGTCGTGTTCGCGATTTCGCTGTGCCGCTGTGACCTGTGTCAAGTATGTGTGTGTGAGGGTCGGTCCAACTGTTTCGCCGTTGTATTCGCTATTCGGATTTTTATCACTATGGAAGTTTCTTTCGGTTCAGCACAAACATTGTGTAGATTGTGTGATAATCCTTTTGGGCCGTGGTCTATACATAATGAATGTAGTGCGTCATTTCTGTTATGTGTACTTTGGGAGAGTGGTGACATTGCCAATTATATCTTAGTTGATTATGTGTTTCTCATATAGAAAGAGTGTGCCTGAGTTTAATTCCAAGCTAAGGGCTCATTTTCCAGTAATTTCAATTTGAATTTTAAATGAGTTGATTTCATTTAAATTTAACACTCAACAGATTAATGTATACGGTAGGAATTTACAACAGAAATCAAAAGGCTGTAATCAGAAGCATAGATGACTCATGGTTCTCATTAATTAAATATATCAGTTGTTATTATGAAAATAATAAACCTGGGTCTACTTGTATTTAAAAAGTTACAAAACTGTTATTTTATAGCTGGGGATACTCTAATTTAATATTTTAATATATCTATGAGTCAATTAGTTTACATAAATGGAGTCTTTTTTTCATATGATGTTTTCGTAATTAATGGTGTAGCAAAATTTAATATAATTTTCAAAATTGGACATGAGGAAGAATTATTCCATTTTATGAGCTGTAACATGGGTAGGATGTTATACACAACTGTTTATATCCATAATATTCCCTCTCCCTAACATATCAATTGAGGTATTTGTTTCAAATCAAGAAAAATATCAAAATACATAAGAAATGCCTTATTTTAAACTATGGTGTACCTAAATTTAGTGAAATGTTAATATTTACCCATTTGAAGCAGATATTTACAATGTTGTTGACTATCAGGTAAATATATATAACAGTAGTGCATAGACAGTCATTTGAATCATTTTATTTTAAGTTGATTCAATTTCATTCAGCCATTTCAGTTCAATGGTTATGTATTTACCACTTATCATCCAGTAATGTTTCCACCTCTAATTTACAATGATTTAGAAGAAATAACTTACAGTTTTTAAAATAATACCAATATAATTAATCCCAGAATTGTTTGATATTTTCAGATTATTACCCTGCCTATAAGTGTTCCCGGTGCAAAACCTGGTGATTTGCCCCAGCAGCTTCAAATACAGGTGGTCAATCCTGGAACGGCAGGCACGGCAGGTCCTGGAGAGAAGTACGCAGTACCAATTTCACTACAGCCCTTCCAACAAGGAGGTGGCACCACAGTTCTCACTGTTGCCTATACAAACCCGTCTCAGGAACAAGGGGAAGCCATACAGTTACAAGTATTATTTTTTCTTTATTCTCTTTTAATAATATAGTTTTAAATAGAAATCAGTGGATAAATTCGAATAGTTGTTTTCCATATTAAAGAGTTACAAGGTATCATCGAATTTTAATCTATACTAAACAGTATATTAAACATTTCATTTCATTTAAAATGTGTATGCTTCGTTCATGCCACCTCTGAGATCAGTCATTTGTAAATGTAACAAAGAAGACAAATAATACACCAAAACTTATTAGTTCTTCAATGATAGTTCTTCTTAATATACAGGAAGATGATTCTTTTATTCTAATCTATAGTTGTCATTGTGAATTATTTGCCCAATAACTTTGCGCATTATCTAATAGTGACATTGCTAAGATTTGGATAGTCTTGTCATCATCCAGGATTTGTGTTTCATGGCTAACAACTTTATTTTAAACTTAGTCTCCTTAATCCTCCTATTCTTTTGGGGTTGACTTACTGTTTTGTCATCTTTTGTCATTGTTCTGAATTGTAGAATAATTACTTTTTCATTTTTACTTTTTCAGTTTATTCGTTACATTTGAACTGTGTCCTTGCCAACTACTGCTGACACACTACTCCTTGGTTTCACATTATATTTAATTTGTTTTCTATTTATTTCATAAATTGTGGAAAACAACTCAATAAAAGAAACCATACCATACCATAATGGAATTTTTAATTTAGGCATATTTGATTTATTTCATTATTTATATTATTTATTCATATTTCATTTTTATGTATAATTTAATTTTATATATATATATATATATATATATATATATATATATAGTAGATAGAGCTACATTATTAAATAGGTATTTGTCATTTTAAGTAATTTTGTAAATCATGCTTTTGTAATTCTCTGTAACCATTATTTATTCTGCTTTCTAAAATGCATATCTTTAACTTTTTCTATGTATTTAACTCTGAAAGCAATGCTTGCATTAATAAATGTGTTACTATGTTTTTGTAATATCTATTTTCTGTGCACTTTATATTCCTTTTGCAACAACCTGCATCTAATTTAACAAATATTTGGGATTTTGCGTAGCTCCAGCCAGCGGAAGCAGGCCCAGTGACCCAACAAAACAACAATAATAACATAAATAATAATAACAACAACACATCAACTTCTACAGCTAGCACAGGAACAGTTCCGGAACCTGGAATGCATGCAGATGAAATAGTATGTTGTACTTTTACCATATTGATATTCTTTGTATACATAATCACTTATATGAACTAAAATCTGTTATACTAACATGTTAGTGTTAACAGTGTCATAATTCTATGCTTATATATGTTGTGCTTGTGAGTTTAATCTGCATGGTAGGTTTCTTTCTGCTATTTAAATTGGTGATAATTATACCTTTGATAGTTAAACACAAATTCTGATATTTTATTGGCATAATTGATTTTATATTTTTGGTACAGTATTGGTATAGTGATTTAGTTAGGAGTTCATTAATCTGTGTAAGGCGATAAAACACTTGAATTTTTGATTAGTTGAAATTAATTTTTTTTCTGGATCTAAATTTGTCCATATATATATATATATACATATACATACATAAACACAATTAGAAAACACAATCCTTAATTTCTGGTGGGTATATCTTATTTTAATATTAACACTGTAGGGAATAAGAAATAATTCATAATAAGATATGAACATGTTTTGAAAGTGTTTCATACCTAAATTTTATTTATGGAAATGCATTTTCCTAGGCAGAGAAATCTCTTCAACTTAATGACTGAAGACATTAAATTAATACATTTTTATCATATGTATTAGGTTATTTATTATTAATAGCAAGTAGCTCTTCCATAACATTTAAATTTTGAACAGGTACTGCCGGATGTTAAATCTCTGTCAGATGATGGCCAGGAAGGCAGTACCCAGGCATATCCTGTTGCAGTTGTAACACATCTCCCATCAGACCTCATACTGAGGTCTGATGAAACAATTTCAGATGAAAAAGAAGAAGGGAATAAAGACAAACAGACTGAAAAGAAGGATGGTAAATTACTTATAATTTTTATAATAGATCTATTTATTTAGTTACGTATTCTAAATGATTATTCATTTATAGTGACTTCAAGAACTTTCCTATATTATTAATGTATTTCATAGGGTATCAGCAGGTTTATGGCTGGTTCTATGCCATGCTGCTGAAACCAAAAGTTCAGTAGAAGGAAATTTGATTCTTTATGTTATCCTTACTTTAGAAAGTGTTTAATAGCTCAGTTATCATTGTAACATTAAAATAATAAAAGAAATGTATATCATGTTGATTATAATGAATTAATTATATTTAAAAGGAATCATCTTAATTTATTATGGGATCATGCATCCCATCTAAAAAATTATTTTCTGTATTTAAATTTCAAGAATACGGTTAATTTTTTTCTATACCACCTTGGGGACATTTCCAGTAAGGTGGATTTTTTCACATAGCTGTTGAACTCCAATATTTTAATCATGAAACCATTGTTAATTTTTAAAATTTAATGGAGTTATATTGTGTGAGAAAACTGTTCATATAATTTCAATAATATACTACAAGAATTTGCTATTACTTTTGTCTTTATTTGAGGGTATCAATTTTTGGAGGTCCACTCAGTTGCAGATAGATATATAATAAAATATCAACATGAGCATTTTTTATGGCGTGATTCTATGTACGTTTGCAAGATTCAATATGAATCTTTATTAGTTTCTTTAAAACAAATTATATTTAAATTAAACATTTTTATTTAAAACCTGTAAACTTCATCATGCATACAATTTACTATTGTTTTACTTGTTTTTAAAGAGATTGTTTCTGATTTGGGATCTCCGCAAACAGGAGAAGGCTACAGTGGAGTTGCCAGCTCGTGGCAATCTCTTCCTCCAGGTTCAAATGTTGCTGATTATCTGTCAAGAGTACCAGCTTCAACTTTTCCCTTAACACTTCATCACTTTTTGAAATTTTCGGCTGAAACTATAAAAAGAGAGTCAGCCATCGAATCTTCTCCCTTAGCAGACCCTGATCAAACTCAGACTGAAGATGTTGACGAATCTCCGTCAAACCAACAACAGTTAACTGAAGTAATTTTTTATTTATTGATTAAACCTGTTGTACATTTTTGTTATAACCAAAATTCTGAACTTTTTTCTTGGTATATATGAGCAGTCTATCTTTTAATGTATTAAACATTATGATGGTTCTTATTGTACACAACTGAAATATTGTTAGCTTATATTAAATTTCTGTTCATTCAATTTTTTCAGTTTCTCATAGATATAGTACTTTTCTTATTTACACAATTAATTCTGTCAATTAATTACCAATTGTGAGCTAATAAAAATCATGAAATTAATATATATATATATATATATATATATTAAAATCAGGTATTCTGATTGTTATATTTGTTTTAGGAAACCAAAGGAGGTAAGAAAAAAAAGAAATATAAAAAGAAACCACCTAAACCAAGACGACCTAGGCCCGGACAAGTGCATATAGCAGTTGCACTTGATGGTACTACTCTTTTTTGTTGTCCAGAATGTAATATGGCCTACCCAGACAAGGAAATGTTGGAACAACACCTTGTTGCACATAAAATTGAACGCAGGTATATTGATTCATTTATTATTTATTCTTATTATTGTATTATAATTATTTTATATTTCTGAGAGTAAACTATTGTTTTATTACATTTTAAGATTTACACATTTCAGAATTGTTATTTAAGTGATAACTAATGTTTATTTAGTATATTCTTTAATGTTTTAATTATTTAATTGGTTGCATGCTACAATTTAATTTGGTAGTATAAAAAACATTTTTTGGATTTGCTTAATGTTTAACTCAAATAAGAACATTTTCTTCTTTAGTTATATTTTTGTTTTGACAATTAATATATATAAATTCCCATTTTATTCAGGTTTATTTGCGATATATGTGGAGCTGGCCTCAAGAGAAAAGAGCATCTTGAGAGGCACAAATTAGGGCACAATCCTGAGAGGCCTTATATATGTTCAGTCTGTTGTAAAGGTACATTACATCATTGTTCCTTGAGAAAGCATTCTTTTTCCCACAGATCAGTCGAAAACAATTTGAGCAAGGCTTCTTTTCAGAAGAAACTTCTAATAGAGAGACATCTATCATTCTTTGCCTTATTATAAATTGAAATTGGGAAAATAAAAAATATTCGCTTATTATTTAAAATTAACAATAAATTCCTCAAGTTAAAATAATTACTTATAAAAATATACATGCGCACATTATTTTAAAAGAAATTGATTAAATTATTGCATATTTTGCAACATATTTTCTTACTTATGTGTATTTAATGGGTGGATATATCCACATTTCAGTAACTTCATTCTTTTATAATAATTCATTAACTTCAAGATAAGTATTTTACACTTATCTATTTGTCTCTCCTAAAGTCCTTATTTCGATTATATGTGTATTTATTGTAATATTAATTTTAGTGTTTAGATTAATCGCATAGTTTGTAACACAGTACGCTTTGTTTCTTTTAGGGTTCAAGCGAAAGGAGCACCTGAACCTTCATTTTGTTATACACTCCGGTGAAAAGAGTGAAGTTTGTCCCGAATGCGGGAAAGGCTTCCACAGGAAAGACCACCTGCGCAAACATGCCCGCTCGCATATGGCCAAGAGAGTGAAGGAAGAGGCGGTGGTAATCGGTCAGAGTGGCAGCAGCAACCAGGGAGATATGGAGGAGGCGATGGTGGACACTGCCGGCCTGCAAACTCAGGCGAGTTCGGGAACAACCGATGAAACACCAATTATTCTTCACCACCAGCCTCAACAGCAGCAACAACAACAGCAGCAGCAGCAACAACAACAGCAGCAGCAGCAACAGCATTGAGTAAGTCTTCTTTCTAAATTTCAATATCTGAATTGGATTTACTCCAATTTTTGTTTAATTGTTTAACTTCAAATGAAAAAAATGCCGTTGAACCATTGTTGTTTGCAACAAGAAATATTGATGATAAGTGTTTCTACATTTATACTCGCGTTTAAAGATAATTTATTTATTTTTGATAGTTTTTCTTAAAATAATTTGTGTTTGAAATTAAATTCTATTAAACCGTTTCACTATTCAAATTTTAGCAATATACATCCATACAGGTATTATCTGTGAAGGTATTTCTGCATAAGATTTGTGGACTAATGCTTAATTTTCTGTTGTAATCAGAAAGAAAAGAAAGGGGATGGTTGTTTATGCCTTGTGGTTCTCTATGTCAAGGTTATAATATGTAACCAATTACATACAAAAATTGTTCTATAAGTTGCAGAAAGTCTCACAATGCAACCCGTTCACTCTAATGAACACTGAATAAATGTTGCAAATTTAAATAAGTAATAAAATTATATAATTTACGTGTGAGTTAGAAGAGTTTTGAGGTATATTATAACCAAAGTTTCATTTGAACTTTTTTTCTATTTTAATTTATTTAATTTTCACAATTGTTTTTACTTCAACAATTTTCTGTTAATTCATATAATTCACTAGTTATGTACTGTCGTATTTTCAAGCTGGTTTATCAGGGATTTCCTGAAATTTATATTCTTTTTGTTATTTTTCTGTGCAAGAATTTAATTCTAAAAATACTATATTTTTGTTTTCTCTTTTCCAGCGGTAATTGTGGGTTGGTACGACCAAGTGGACATGTGGGTAATTTCAACTCTCAGCACTAGTCCATCTGTACCACCAGCTACAGTACCTCACTATGGACAATTTTAAAGTGATTGACCACACTGGTCAGAGGTTGCCTACGCTGATTTATATATATATATATGTATGTATACATATAGATAGATATCCAAATCTCTTTTATGAAAGAGGTTGGTTTTCTAGGGTATTTTTACAGTCATGGACTGTGTTTATTAGTTATTTGCAGCTTAAATGGATCGGCTTTATCAGTGACTAAACTGATCATGATAATAGTTGAAATAATTTTGCTGCAAACTATTTTATATAGTAACATATTTTCCACAAAATGTAAAACATTATACGTTTTATGTTGCATGAAAATAATGAATTATATTTAAAATGTACAATTTGTTACAGTTTTAATAATTGTTACTCAATTTTTGTTACTTCGTGCACTATCTGTAATACTTTTGGACTGTGCAGGAGTGTATAATCAGTTGTATTTTGCAGCAAAATTAATTCTGGTGTTAAAAGTTGTACATTTGAGCAATAGTTAATGTTGTTATATTTTAATAAATTTTTGTTTAATCGATTATAATAAAAAAAAAAGTAAATGAGATCCATGTTGCTCTCACAGTTTTTTAAAACCATGTCCTTCATAAATTATGTAACTAATAAGTAAATAGGTAGCCTGTATGAGTAACATTACAACTAAATTTCGTATTTGCATACTTTTGTGATTACTGAATGCTTCAGAGAGTTTATTTATATTGTTATTAATTCTGACAATTTATGTTATGATAATTTTTTTTAAGGTATACTGGTGGGCATATTGGATTGCAAATGATTATACAGGCTTCCTGTATTTATCTTATTTAATTTATTAATATATAAATATGTATATGTACAGACATTTTGTGTAAAGGATGTCTTGATCCAATTTTTGAAATTAATGGATTATTTCGTAATATAGGTTTTAAAACCAGTAAGTGACAGTTAATTCCATCACATTGACAGTTAATTATTATTAAACCATCCATTCAGAAAATTATGTCAAAAAGAATACTGTACCTTAAACTTTTAGTGCAGTGAACTAACTAAAAATTGCCAATGCCTCATTGATATGTGCTGTCCTTTTTATTTTACAATTAGATTAGATTACTGAAATTACTTTATGTTGCAAAATTAATTGTATTGCAATGTGGCTGAAGTTTTCATTTAGTTACTAATTTTGAACGGCATAATTTTTGTCTGAGAACTTTTAGTCAGTACTTTTGTTCACTGTAATGAACACTTACTGATGCACTTAATCAATTCTACAAAAATAGTTTAAGGTATCCAGTTTATATTCACATTAATCTCACAGTTAGGTGATAAAATAAAACAGAGTGTGTTTGCTGGTACTTTTAATTATTTCAATTAATTTCATTTTTAAAGTAAATTTATTTCATTTGATATTTTTATATGTAATAACAATTTTCCTGCACAGTTCTAATTTTAATAACTATTTTTGAAAATGTCTTATGACGTAGAATGTGTTTATAATAATGCTCTCTTCTCGTACTTTCTATAAATTTAAGTCCTAAAGTAATTATACACCTTTATAAGGAATGTAATTTTTATGTAATTAAAATAAATTCTATTCCCATTTCAAGTTTTATACTACTTTTTTATTGACAAAATCTATGTTACTGTTCATTTCAAATTACTGAATTTCTGTCAAAAGTAAGTTTTGTTATTGTTCACCTATTACAGTAAATCTTCTGTTTGAATTTGTATCCTATATTTTTAAAAGGTAGCATATTTTGATTCACAACACACTTTGTTTTATATAATCACCTCACATGCAATCTAACGTACATTAGAAAAGTTGGTATTAATTTTTTTTACTATTTTGGACATGTTTCATTTTAACCTGACCATTTTGAAAATGCGTGTGTAAATAGATTGTTAGCACCTTTGGGGTTGGGGTATATATCATATTGTTTGTTAGCTTCTTTTGTCTTCCTAGAAAAAATTTATATACTTTACCTCTCCTCAGTATTCTCAGTTCATGTGTATTTATGTCTGTCCCTGTACAGTAACATAGATCGCATTTTGTCAGTGCTATTCAATATGTTGGCAGAGTTATATTTTTATAAAATAAATTAACTCAACAATTTATAAACAGGTTAAAATTTTTTAATCCCTTTCAATATGATTTGTTCATAGTTGTCACTTTATTATTTGAAATGTAAAAAACCTTAAATTTTGTTGTAAATTCAAATATGTTATACAGATGTTGATCCACATTTATTTATATGAACTAGTGTAAGACAAAATTATAAGATAGAAAAAGCTTTCATGCAGAAAACTAAATGTCTTTACACAGTGTAATGTTTCATTTAATTTTATAAATTATATTATGATTGAGTATTTTAAATTATGTTGTGTTTTGCTGGTTTAATCCCTTACATTATATATCCAAATCCAAATGTTCAACACAGATGTTAAAATAGGTTAACATATTTTTAATCCCAAATTTTATTATACTCCATTTATTGTAACATAGATATTAGTCAACCAAAAAATGGTCAGTTTAGTTGCCCTTTTATTTGTCACACATATCAGTGTTCTAAATGAATTAATGAAATTTGTTTCAGTAAGTATCAGAAAATTGATAAAAAATTTATAAATGTGTTTTATATTTGGTGGAAGACAAATGTTTTGTAAAAATGGAATTGTTCAATAGAAATAAATGAAAAAAAAAATTAGATGTACAAAGACACTAAACTGTAGAAAAAGAAACCTTTTTTTCTGCAGAATTCCTTTAAATAAATATAAATTGTATATAGATTTATTAATAATAAATAAGAAATCATTATTTTCCTTACTGTATATTTATTATTACAAATATGTTAATACTGCATTTTTATGTAGTTATTAAATTTTGCTTGTAAAACTGTCATACAATGAAGTACCGGTTTTTTAAATAATTGTAATGTACAGTTTAAGTAATTATGAATAATTTCAGATTCAATGAAAAAGCATTAATTAATTATTATACATTATTTTTATAATTTTTTTGTAAAAATGTGAGAACTGATTTACTCTAATGAATTTTAACCAAACCTTCCTGCTTTAATCACTAAACCATATATTGTGTTTTCTAATAATATATTTACTGTATGAAGTTCTTAGTTAGTGTTGAATTATTTTTACAATCTCAATGTGTATAATCATGTGGGTAAGGTAACTATTATTTAATTAGATTTTTAAGAAACCAAAAAAATAAGAGATTAATATTATTTTGTAAAAACAAATTATTTTATGCAATGGCCCATGTATGGAAGGATTTTTTAATTAATTATAAATTAATAAATAAATGATTAGTTTTTATACTTAATCCTTTACTACTTGCTTTACTTTTGAATTTACCGCCAGATCACGTAAACATATGCCCGGTTTTTAGGGTTGTGTAACGCAAGTGCAGAAGGGTGACTAATGTGTGACGGAGCAGGTGTTGTTAGTTTGTAGCTTCCGTTAAATGTTTTGTACTTTTTTACAAAAGAAGAGAGTCGCAACAACATGGTAAGGGAAGAATTTGTATTTACATCGTATAGTATTCTTGTCTAATTATGTCTCTGTCGGGAATAAGGCTACGCGCTTGTGAAGTTTATCTAATGGCGATCATCCCTCTCAGACGCCATCAAAACCTCCCTTAACCAAGAGGTCATTATTCATTATTTTATTTTGCGTCCTACCAAGTGGGACGTTATTGATCTTTGTTCTAAAAAAAGTTAGCATCTTATATTTTTTCATATATGTAATTTAATAAATAGTGTATTTAAAATGTATCACCTAAAGCAGGTGTATAAATGTTGGTAGCATATCGTCATTGTGTTAACTAGACATAGAATAGTATCTCGTGAATGCTAATTTAATTTTTAAAAACCGTAGCGTTTTTTTAAACTCATAAGACATTCTAAACACATTTTTATTTCATTTTGTTACAGGAGTGTGAATGATAAACAAATCAAATACTCTCTCTCTAACTGCATAAGAGTTCACCATGAACTTCTCTCCTTTTGGTAATCACTTTCCTGCTGCAATTCCTTCAATACATCAGTTTGCTGCAAAATTTTCACATGAAGGAAACTCAACAACTGGTGTCAGTACTCAAACTAGTCTGGGCACTGGCACTGATGAACCTATGGTAAGCTCATCAAATAGATATCCTAATCACTTCACTAACCAACAGGTTATGCCAGTTAAATATCAAAGAGATAGCAGTACTCAAATATCAGGTAGTATGCTTTCATCATCATCGCCAAATAACACAAAATATCAATCTGATGTTCAACAGTATTCAAACATTCCCTTAAGTTATAATGGTGCACAGAGGCAAGAAGAACAGAAGAGGACTTCAAACTATGATGAAAATATACATCAGCCGGACATTTGTAACCTTGTGAAACGAGAAGGTAAAGAAGAAAATGGGGAATATCCCACAAATTTGCAGCAATCACAGCCTGGTATGCCACCATCTTGGCAAAGTATAGCAACACCGGGGTCAACAGTGGCAGATTATTTGTCCCACCTTCCAGCTTCGACATTGCCCATATCTTTGCATCACTTTCTCAAGTATTCGGCTGAAACAATAAAAAAAGATACAGAGCCTGAACATTCACAACCACCACCACCACCTCCACCTTTGCAAGATTCAAAAAAAAAGAAGAAAAAGAAAGCACCTAAAGAGAAAAAACCAAGACCAAAGCCTGGAGAAATTCGCTTGACTACAGCACTGGATGGCTCAACATTATACTGTTGTCCTGAATGTCATATGGCTTATCCAGACAAAAGCTTGCTAGAGCAACATTTACTGGGACACACTATGGAACGAAGGTTCTTTTGTGATATTTGTGGAGCTGGCCTTAAACGCAAAGACCATTTAACCCGTCACAAACAGAGCCACAATCCAGAGAGGCCTTTTGTTTGTACTGTCTGTATGAAAGCATTTAAACGTAAGGAGCAATTGACATTACATTTTGTGATTCATTCTGGTGAAAAACGTCATGTTTGTCCTGAGTGTGGTAAAGGTTTTTATAGGAAAGACCATCTTCGGAAACATACACGCAGCCACATTGCACGTAGAGTGAAGGCTGAATTAAGTCAACATGTTCCTACCAATCAGAATTCAGATAGAGATCCGTTATCCTGAGGTTCAGCCCATGGGAACTCGGTTCCCAGCAATAACCATTTTACTCCCGATCTTATGGCATTTGTTTCCGCAGCGAGAGATTGTTTTTAAGACAGTATATTTCAATAATGACTTGCCATGTGAAAATGGTTTGCAACTTCTATACCTACAGAATAGTTTTTACTGTTTTTATATAATTCTTTTTGTGTGTGCTTCATTGATTCTAGTCAGTTATAAGAAAAGCATTGAGGTTTGTCTCATTTTAGGCATTATTGCCTAATTATTGCCTCTATTTTGTTATGACATAATCAAAAGTAACAATATTATAACTATGTTAAAATCTGGTAGTGAAATCATTATATTAGATTTTGAGGGAGAATTGCTTCTAAAATTAGTTTCCTGAATATATTTTTGGTGAATTATGATTGAACATCATTTCATTATTGCACAAAAATGAATTTCTTAACTGTTTATAATTTTCGTGCTTTTTAATTATTTCTTTATAGCAATAAATTGATACATTTTTGAGTACCAATTTGTTAGATATTTGTATGGAAGAAACATTTTGCAATATTTGCCTTTTTATATTGCATTGGTACGAACATTGTGGTACATTTTAATGTGTGTACTTATATGTGTGTATGAGTGTGTTTATTATTGTATGCAAATGTTCGATAATATTTATACCTCATAAAGAGTGTATATAAATATTTATATACATATATATAAATATACATATTTAAATTGTATATAACCAGCTGTTAAGATAGAATATTTATATATGGCAGCTATATAGTTGTATATAATAAACTATTGGAGTGAATAATGAGACATGTGATTGTTCCTTTTTTGTCAGTTAATGTTTTGCAATTCGTGTATATGTACATTTATTTAAGGCTCTTTTAATTTACATTAAATGTGTTGACTTTATGATTATAATGATCTATGAATTTATATTCTCTGATTTAATTTTAATTTGTTCTTGTTGTTCAGTAATAATGTTATAGTTTGTTTGTAATTTTAAGATTTCTTTCAGCGTAGATCTTATTTATATACATATAGTGAAGTAAGTTTATTTTTATAGGTTTAATTACTAATATAATATGCCTGCTAGTTTAGTGTTGAATGTATATATAAAATAAATTATATCCCCATTAGAATGTCATTTAGATCATCTACTTATATTATAGCTCTAAATTTCATCAACTAATAACAGACTAATTGAAGTACAAATATGCCAAAGTCTTGATACAGTTGGATAATCAAATAAAATCAGATCTTGTAATCACATTTCATACATTATATTATAAAAACCATGTGCTAGTCGTAGTAATTTATAGAAAATATGTACATGTATATATTTTTGCCAGGTAAGAGTACAAAGTGTAGTTTTGTCATTTATAGTAATTTTATATTTTATTCTCTATGGTCGTATATTTTATACACATGGCAACCTTTTGTATTTGAAAAGAACTGTTGTATCAGCGAGTTTTTTTCTTTATGAGTGAAGCAATAGATCTATAACCAAAATCATTCCAGCAAATTATACTGTCATTGCTTATTGTAAATGGAGGATTAAAGTCATATAAGTATTCATTGATTTTTAAAACTTGTCTCAATGAACTATGCATACCTGATTGATTTCTTCTTTTTTTTAAATATTTGCAGTTATTATAAAACCAATGTAATTCTAGAAAAAATTTAATCAATCATGTGTGCTTAGAAGTATGTTGTATTCCTGCTGCCCCATAATGTATCTAATTTGATTTTGAAATGGATAGTTTTATTACATGCGAATCATGTTTTTGATTTTTTTTGTAGTAATGAATCCGTATCACAATTTCATCATGATAGTCATTATCAATTGTTATTAATCAATATAAACGAGTGCTATTATTTGGCACTGACATAGTTTTGACAAGTTTTGTTTATTAGTGATTACTAAATATTTAATGTAGAATAAAGGAAAATTTGGTAGTAAAAAAGATTTGAGTTTGGGTACACACATAATTTTGATTTTAGCAATGTGACTAACTTCCGTGACTTGTTGAAATTACTATTGGTAAGTCATAATTTTTAGTTAATCAGTTTTCCAGGGTTCATTACTTAAGGTTAAAACCCATTCTGATCCTCAGAACATCTTTTTCATTATTGCATAGAGAAGTAGAGTTTAAAAAAGTAATTCATGAAAACAAAATATAGCTACTGCAAATGTTTAAATATTTTGTTCCTACAAGATTTCAAGTATCTATAAGAATCTGTTGCCAACAAAATTAAATCAATATTCACTCAGAAATAAATTACTGATTTGCATTGGTGATAGAGGGAATTATAGAGTAATTAAAAAAAACAGTAATAATGATTCATCATGAATGGTTTGGAATTGAGAAATGTTAGAATTCCTCCTACAATAAACAACCTGTGCACTGCATCAGGGCATAAAAACCATGTATAACACCTCATGTCTGCTATAAAGAAGCAGAAATTAAAAACAATCAATGAAACATTTCATATTCTTTCTGCATGCTAGTATCATATCAATATCTTTGTTATGATACTACAAGTTGTTTTAAATGCCCTCTTTCTTTGTTTACACAATATGTTAATTGGAATAAGTTTTATCAAATTTATAGGTATCTAAAATCAATCTTAAAGATTAATGAACTTAACTAATAAATGACTCCAACGAGTCACACGCTTTAAGTTGTGTTGCATTTTGAGTCACTGAGCAACCAAAGAGATCAATAATATGTCATTTGTTAAATGGTAATTATCATTTTAATTTAAAAGAAAGAATCATTACTGTAAACATAATATAATTTCATAAATATCATTTATATAAGGTATTTTAAATCATCCTTGTTAATTTAAATGAAAATCACTACTATAAATGTAAGTATAAAGTAATTAACTACTTTTTAATGAATAGGAAACCTCTTTTATCTATGAAATCATGTAATAGTTTGGATGAATTTGCTAGAGCAGTTAATGAAATGCCTCTCATAAAGAATCAGGAACTCTTAAAATGTTAAATTGTATATTGGAGTGACTACAAACAGTAGCTTTCTTTTTTCTGCTCTTCTGTTGGCCAAATCCTATGAGCTTTCATTGGAATCCCAATATAATAAGATTTGGACTTTTCACATAACAATGACAATACAGACATTAATGGCATGCATATAAGCTTGTTCATTATATACATGGTCCATTATACACTCAAGGTAATCAATAAATGGAAAGTAAGAAAGTGTTTTAACAATTTGATACATTCCTGGATGTGAAAATTTAAATAACTAAATTTATTCAGTAGTTCTATGTATATGTGTTTAAAATTTCAATCAGTCATGTAACTTGAGGTATTTACCGACTACTGACTGGCTCTACCTAACTTGTAATCAGAAACAAAAGTCATTATTTTATAAAACTATCACCATCATAGTTTAAATTGTGTTGCAGTAAAAATATATTGACACACCCCCTACGTTGGGATTTAGAAAAATTAATTAATTTAAAAAATTGACAAATAAATATTAGTGAAACGTATGTTACTATAAAATTATGTTTTCAAATAACTAAAAACTTTAAACTAGGTCAAAAATTGCACATGAAAAATTTTTGCGAAGTGAAAAAATACTATTTTCGTTATTTGTTAAAGTGGGTTTTGAAAAAATAATGAATGATTCACTAATATTTTTGTTTATAAATATAGTTGTTTGCTGAAAAATACGGTATTTTTTAATTCCAAAATAATTTGTGCCAATACTATTGAGGAATAATCATGTTTGAGGAGGTAATGAATTTTCCTGTCATTTTGAAATTATATTTACCGAACATTTACATAAGGTGTGGAATAATCACATTTTCTTACTACCACAATCACGAAACTATTTTTTTTCATTGAACATTACTTGCATATTACAGTACAATTTCTTGTGTTCAACTGTTAATTGTAGAGATTTACAACTTCTGTTCAATCGTTCAAATGTTTTCTTATTGTTGTTTTTGCGACGAAAGATTCGACGTTCGTTATCTAGCTAATGGAATTGTAATAACAATCATGGTTAAAAAATATTTTTCACAATTACGAACCTATAATGGACGTATATAGTATATTTTGGAAAATATTATTTCAGAAAAATGTGGGCGTGTGTGTATGCATATATATACACACTTATTCTTTAATATTCGCGTATATATTTGGACACGCCTTAAGCTTCAAATCTTTGGGTAGAATGACCCCATTTTTAGTTAGCACGCATGGTTACCAGTGAAACTCCTCCGATGTAAATTCTCCTACCAGGTGACGTATCTCAAGACGTGTCCCTTGCGTCTACTGCTTGATTGTTGTCGGGATTTGTAAACAACTGTGAATTCGTTAAAATGGTAGTCGCAGAAGAAACGGTAATTAACGAAGAAGAAGTCAGGACTCATAAAGATGTCAACAGCGAAGCGATTAAGGGACCTCCCGTGTTTACTATTGAGAGTATCCTTTATCATTGCTCCGTTTTGTTAGGTTAGGTTAGGCTGCCTTATGTGTATTTAATTATTTTAGGTTTCCCGTGGAAGTCTGCGTTTTGAGATGTATTTCTCAGGTATCATATTCAATTGTATTTAAATTTAGTAGGGATCATTTTTTATTTTTAAGTTAAAAGAAACTAAACTATGGCATGAATAGCAACCATCTGGTTGATATCTTTAGTTTAAAATTTAAATGTAAGTTCCAATAATATGATAATAATTGTCTTACATCTGTGTAGTATTTTGGAGTGCAACACCTTTGTCAAATTTTAAATAGTTATAATAAGAAATAATCAAAAAATATGACATATAGAAATAAAATGAAAATTATTGATTTGGGAGGAGGAACAGCACTATTTGTGGAGTTAATTTTCCTATTAAACAAATAGTTCTAAAGCTAATCAAGGATGCCCAACAGCAGCATGGATTACGGCACAGTGACTTCCAGCGTTATCGGTTTGTTTGAACAGTTAAGATCCAACACAGTAGTCAAATTTGTTTTGTTATTTTGTTTTAATTATTTTTAACTGATTATCTTCAGGGGCTATTGTACTAGAAGGATCCGCAGACTTAGAAAAACTTTGCATTTACCTCAGGGTGACAAACGGCACTTTAAGAGACGTGATGTAACTGAAGCCTTATTGAAGGATGAAAGGTGATAATTTAACATTAAAGTATCAGATTTTAAGAAATGTTGAAATACTTGAATAAATTATTATTAGTGGGGGAGATGGAACCAGTCTTATAAGTGTATGTAGTGAATTCAACCAATTTGTCTTACAACTTTATATCTGTAATTGTATGTCTGTCATTGATGGACTATAGTTGGCTATAGTTATTTTTGTTGTTTCTTTGTCATAAAAGTAGTGTAAATATTTGCTATTAAAATCTGTTTCAGATTCCTCTACATTCCCCTGATGCTTGCAGAAAGGGCCTGGGCTTACGCAATGCAATTGCGACAGGAAGCCAATACTGAGCCGAGAAAAAAATTCCATCTCATATCTCGACTTCGAAAGGCTGCACATCACGCTCATCAGCTGTACATTTTATGCCAGGTTTGTCAGAATGTGTGTATATGGGAGGGGAGACATATTTTAAGTGGCCAAAAACTACAACCAACGTATTTAGTTTTGGGTATATATTTTGTAAAAGAGGTGGTGATAAGAGAGAATGTTTGACTGAATAGTTAATGATATAAGTTGGCAAATTTCGGAATGAGAAAGTACAATTTTATAATACTGAGCTACTGAATTTATCATTGTAAAGAATCTTACATCAATATGAGTCGACTTTTACCCACTATACTACTTTGTAACACTTTGACATATATATATATATATATATATATATATATATATATATATATATATATATATATATATACACATACACACACACACACACACACTGATGGTTTGGTCTGTTATTCTGGTGCTGTTGTGTCACTAGAAAATTACATTTCAACATTATGGACTAATATATCATAGTTACCATTTTAAACTTTTAAAAGGAACAAAAAATAGCTTAATCTTAATGCAGAAAATGGCCTTTTTCTGATCTGATTATGTATTTTAGTCTGATATGTGTGATGCAAGGAGTAAACTTGAAGCTCAAGCATATCTTGCTTGGATGGATGGTACTATACAATTTGAGTTGCATTTGTGGAAAGAAGCAATGGAAAATTTCCAGCAGGCACAGTGAGTTTGTTTCACATTAACACGTTAAATGTATAATACAACTCTTTCCCCTTTTGTAATAAAAAATATATAAAATAATGTATTACTTTTTGGTACTTGTATTTTTATATATATGTAAGTCATTGACAATTATTGTTACTAATGGCACCTTAATTATGAAATTAATGTAATATCAAGAGTTACCTTAAAAAATTTTTCCAGAATGGTTTATGAGAAGTTGTGCAATGCCGTTGATGAAATCGATCAGGGAACTTACAAGCATAAATGTGAGGAGCTTGTTCCTAGCATTCGTTACTGTGCTTATAATATTGGGGATAGTACAGCTATCTCTGATTTGAAATCTTTGCGGAACATTGCTCAGGGTGATATACTTGATAATTTAGAGGTATATTTGTTGTAATTGCCATTAATAATTCCATTAATAATGCAGAAATATTTTTTTGAATGATTATATAATTGTATTAAAATAGTAAATTAGTTTAATATCAGTGGATTGCTGGCTCAGGCATGCAATATGCATCTCAAGACTCAGAGGTTCGATTCGGTGTTAGAATAAGTCAGAGCATTAGCTCACCATGCTCTCTGGTAGCATTGAAATTGAGCCAAATCATAACCATATAACAGATTACACACTAATATTCATGACATATAAAAATGTTTTATATTTTTAGATTTTAATGGCAAAGGCAAGAGACAAACAAGGTGCTGGGATACAGGAGGTGAACTGGCGCGGGAGGAAGATTGCTGTTCGGCCTCCAAGTATTGGAGCATTCCTGTTGGCCGAACAGGAACTTGGAACACTCTTGGCAGAGGGTGGAGGTGATGCTCAATCGGAAATAGACATACTAGAAAGACATATTATTCGTTGCAAAGATGCGATGGCAGTTGTCAGAGATGAAATTAATAGTGAACAGGTTCGTCTCTGATTAAACTAATGCATGGAATCTGTTCATGTATTTTCTTTTTTTTGTCTTAAACTAAAATCATTTGTCGATGCTTGTCTTATATTTGATTTGTTTTGTCTCAACTGGGAATGATTTTAATGTGTTATAGAGTGGAAAAGTGAAGAGCAGTACTGGCAGTGTGATTCAGTTACAAGACCTTCTGACATATTTGACCCATATACGTTTAACTCGAAGTAACCAGCGTACTCTTGTAATGATTGAAGCTGCAAAAGCTTCGCTTTCAGAGGTGAAATATTAAGGGCATTATTTTATTCAGTAATTTAAATTATAATCTGTCCAATTATAATTATTGTTTTTTCCAGTATCATTTATTTTCTGTATTCTGATTATTTTGGTTTATTGGAGTATTAATATCTTTTAAATTGCTATAAGTTGTTTTTCTGAATATTAAATATTTATATAATATAAAATAATTGTGTCATACATTCCAATAAAAACATAATAGATAAATTTATTACTGAATCAAGAATACTGCCAAATTCAAATTATTTTTTATGTTTTCAAAATTAGAGTCAGGTTACACAAGATGGACGCAAAACTAAGCCACAGGATTTGATTAGATTGTATGAAATTATTTTGCAAAATATGAGTGACATGCAACAGTTACAAGGCATGGATTCAGATGTAGAGTATCAGAAAAGTATTGAGGCTTCGGTAAAGGCTTATAAAGCATTCAGGTAATGTTTTTTCATTAGACTATTTTTTTGCAAGTATTTTTAACTTTTTTTATTTTTTTCTACACTATCAATATTATCCACATTTCCTTAAATTATTGTAACTTATTGACCTACTTAATCAAATATTTTTGAGTACATTTATTTCATTTACCCACTATTATACAGAAGCATATGGTGTATTTTGTTTTGTGTGATGGAACTGTTATGTTTTTACAATTTGAATTGCTACAAATTTAAAATAAATATATTTTCCAGATGTTACTATATTGCTGAGGTTTTGACAGGAACTAAGAGATTCAGGGAAGCATTGGTTCTATATGACAAAGCCATTGGCTATACAAACAGTGTAAGAGGTGATGTAGACACATCACTTAATTCTCAGCTCACTCAATTAATTGCTAAAGTTGAATCTGCTAAATGCATTTGTC
This sequence comes from Lethocerus indicus, assembly GCA_019843655.1. Classification (NCBI taxonomy): domain Eukaryota; kingdom Metazoa; phylum Arthropoda; class Insecta; order Hemiptera; family Belostomatidae; genus Lethocerus; species Lethocerus indicus. The sequence goes on from JACDQD010000008.1 coordinate 18,431,852, forward strand.
TCGCACAAGCTGTACTTCAAGGTACTGATGAAACAACTGCTTCCTCAACTTCTGGAGATAAGAAGCATGCCTCAAGGGTAAAAAATAGTATTACCTATCTAAAATATGTCATATCTGTTTATTTTAATTTTTCATACTCTTAATTGTGTGTTTAACTGCATTTATCCTTTTTTGTAAATTGAAAATCCTTATTATATTTAATTTAGGTACCTCTCATCAATCGTTTGGATGAGTACAAGGAAGATCCAAAATTGACTTCCAAACAACCCAACGTGATAAAGTTGCCACCTGAAATGAAATGTATACCATGCAAACCACTGTTCTTCGATGTTGCTATGAATCATCTGACATTCCCAACACTGGATGAGAAGATTGAAAAAAAGACTACAACTCAGGCTGGAATTTCTGGTTTTGTTAAAGGATTGTGGGGATGGGGAGGTTCAAAATAATTACATGTGGTTGACAGAGCGATTAAATCATAATAATAATATGGTCACAGTTAGGTCAGTCACTAATTGACATTGTGGAAAAAAGTAAAGGTAGAAGTACAGTGCAGGCTACTAGAAAGGAGAAGTCAGTATTCAGATTTTTAAAAGTTATTTTCATAAAGCCTTTCAGTTGAAGATTTCTTAGGCGTTTATTAAGTAAAAAATAGTTTATTTGAAATAATTAGAGTTCATAAGTATTCAAATTTTGAAATTATTTGTGATCAGATAAATCTTTGCAAAAGAATAGATGAATTTCAATTTGTTATATTTTATTAAGCCATGCATAAAATTAAATTTATAAACCACTGTTCGGATTATGATCATTGTTTTCTTTAAATTAATGTATAGCTTCTATTGTTACTTGAAAACTAACTAGTTGTAAAAACTAGTGATAATTAAATTCTAAGATGAGAACAACACTTAATTAAAATTGTAACTTCAATTATTGTTATCTCAATATTTTTTTTAATCATTCAAGTAGTCTAAATAAATTTAAAATACAGAAATAAATGAGTGACATTTTTGGAAACTGAAATATTCCAATAAGGAAGAGTATGAATTGTATATATAATTCACACTTCAAATGTTATCAATTTTTTGTCTAAAAAGAATCAAATTGAAAGTTTAAGTGTTCATTTTGCTTTGCGAAGACATTTTTTTATATTTTATATACATATTTAAATGAGATTGCTAAATATTTTATTTATACTTTTATTTATGTTATTTCTTATCCGTACATGTTGTTCAATAGTATATCCATTGGTGCAAACCAATGGTATTGTTTTTTGTTATTTTAACTGTATGGTGGCAGTCAGTTTTCCTTTCTTTCTCCATGTATGAAATAAAAGAATTTCTACCATGCCCAAGTCTTTAATCATTTATTTCTTCTTTTTTTATAATAGGTAAGATTTGTTTCACTTCAATTAAAATGAAAGGAGGAAGGCTTAGAAAACATTAAATATTTTCTGTCATACTTACCAATACTGATATTTTAATGTTTATGGAGTAACCATTGTTCCCATTCTCCCAATTAGCAATGATTTGTTACACTACATTTATTTAATCAAAGAGAGATATTCAAGTGTATAAATGGATTCTTACTATTCAATTTCCAATAATAAATGATTGAATATAATTTGTACTTATATATATTCAGCAAGGGTTCAGTATCAGCAGAAAAGAATATTTCCAAAATGACCTCAAACCATTTTAATTGTGATAGTCAGGTAGACCTACAGGGGCGATATACTTGCTCTATGGAGGAAAGTTAAAAATGGCTACTAATTTAACATCATGTACACTAGACCACTGTTATAGAGGTTCGGGACAAATCCCGAAAAGTATGTGTATGAATAAATATACACACACACATATATATATATATATATATATATATATATATATATATATATAAAATGAGGTACATAAAGCTAGAGATATAAAACTTTTGTCCATGGACATCTTTTGTCCATATATGTTTAATGTAAGTTTTAATGTGTTCTTTTTCATTTTTTAGGTATCAGAAATAATATTGTAAATCTGTTTAGTTACGGAACTTGCGGAAAGCCCGTTTTCATTACTTGTTTAAAACGCTTAATATTAAAAATGGTATTTAAATTTGTAATAATTTAATAAGATTTAGAATCATCCTATTACTCTTCCTGAACTCTTGAACTTTGACCCACTTATTAAGACCAACGAGAAAGTGAAGAAGAATCATTTAATTAGTTCCAAATAGATAGAATATCTTATCCCGCCGCTACATTCAACAGGTGGTTGATCTCTTCGCTGCACGTGTTGTGTTTTCTTCCCCATTTGACGAGCATTGTATCACATACCTTTCTATTTAAGAACCGAGTTATATTTATCGCGTTCAGTCGTTGCCCCGTTGAATTTTATAACCGGTCCTGTAATATTCTGTTCTCACGATGCAAAGTTTCGACGAAAAGCTCAAAGAACTGTGTCTCAAGCTTTACGATATTGGTGCATTGAAATTCGGTGATTTCAAAATGAAAGTCGGCCTGAATTCTCCCGTTTACTTCGATCTGCGAGTTATCGTATCTCATCCATCGGTTTTGGCAAGTACTTTTTCTACGGTACCGAATTTGGGTAATGTAATTCACGTTGTTTGTACTCAGCTGACATAACCTGTACTCCACTTTTTCCCTCTTGTTGGTTCCTAATACATTTACAACAATGATATCTTACTGTTTGAAAGAAAACAGATTGAATAAATAAAACATATTGAAGTCTGTTTTACTTTGAAGAAGAAGGAGAGATAGTCTTATAATTTAATACATACGGATTTCAAAAATTTTTTATGCCCTACTACATTGATTCTTCAGTGAAAAAGTAGACAACAGTTTGTATTATTGAAAAACTATTTGGCTAGAAATCTTTCTGGCAGTTATTTTTAGAATTTTCATAGAAAGTAGCTTCAATGAATAAACTATTTCATTTGAATCCCTGGTTCTACATCAATTATCATGTACTTTGTACTTCAGTCCCCAAATTTACAATTTAATGAGAAGTTTGTTTACCACCATAGAGTCATATAAGCTACCTTGGAACCACCAGCAACCTCTGACTGCAATCAATTGGGCATCATACTATTGTTATTGGGACAGTGATATTCCTTTATGCATTCATATCATTTGGAAATAAAAAATAAATTAATTATTTCTTATTGTATATAATCTAACTAGAATAGTGGAAATAATTCTTTAATGATTTAATGGCTTGTTCTATAGGAACAACTCTCTATGCTTATGTGGAAATTTTCTGAATCCAAAAATATCCATCCGGTTGTTCTTTGTGGAGTTCCCTACACGGCGTTACCGATTACAACATTAGTTGCAACTAAATCGCATTTACCAATGTTGATCAGGAGAAAAGAACCAAAGAATTATGGCACTATGAAACTGATTGAAGGGAAGTTTTCACCAGGCGATGAGTGCCTTATTGTTGAAGATGTAGTTACATCTGGCTGTAGTATTCTGGAAACAGCTAACGTAAGTGGCTTAAAGAAGTTATTGTATACATTTCGTTTTCTGATATGTTCTTAAAATTTGTTAATTCTTGGTATTTATTTAATTTTTTAGGATTTAAGGCGTGATGGTCTAGTTGTCAAAGATACTGTTGTTGTTCTTGATAGGACTCAGGGTGGTGAAAGCAACCTGAAGAATGAGGGTATAAGGATGCACAGTCTTCTCACATTGAATAAAGTGAGTATTTCTGTGATTTTATGCATCACTTTAAATATGTAAAAAGTTGTAATGGGTTATGAAAAGCATGAATAAATCTTTGTTTAAATCTTTTTTTCCTTCTTTGCTTATATAGCGCAATTAGCAACTTTGGCCAATAATTATTTCATATTGGACTTAGCAGCAGAGAAATTTGTTTTGTTAGTATATATTAATTAGAAATTCTATATTAGGGTATAATATAAGGATTCAAATTAACATAAGTGTTACTAATGATATTTATTCTAATTTCAGGTCTTAGATGTGTTATGTGATGCTGGTAAAATTGACAATGCTACATGTGATAAAGTCAAATCTTATATAAATGATAATCAAATGTTTCCAGATGGGAGGTTAAAGTCTAAAATTCAGAGTGAGTTAAAATTTGATTCAACGATTTGTTCCCTCAAAGGATTCATTGCTTTAAAAACAATAATTGAACATCTTTGTTGCTTAATGAAAATGTTTATTAAAGTATTTCATTATTAAACCAATTTCATGTTTATTAAATTTTTATTATCTTTATAAACAGTAAATGTAAATATGTAAATGATAAATTTTAAATGTATTTCTTATTATTTACAGTAAGAATAAAAATGGTATTTTGTGACTAAACACAGCCAGAATTATTTCGCCAGTATTTTTAGCCACTATTAATTTAGCCAATTATTACTCTTTAATAATCATTAAATAAAGTATTTAAGCACATAAGTGCTCATAATATGCCAATAAATAAAATATTTAATTTTTCACATCTGTATAATTTTTTTATTTTTATATTTTATTTTCGAATGTTCCTGTTATAAACTAATAGCATACTTTTTTTAATTGAAGGAGAGAATAGATTGACTATGTCATTCACTGACCGAAGTAATTTGGCCAAGAATTCTGTGGCGCGAAGATTATTTGAGCTGATGGAAAAAAAAAAGAGCAATTTGTGTGTGGCAATTGATGTGACATGTTCCGATGAACTTTTGAAGATGGTCCATGCGGTTGGTGAACATGCTTGTGTCATCAAAACTCATTATGACGCCATTTTGGATTGGAACTCAAATACAGAATCAAGCCTCCAAGCACTGGCAAAACAGTATGATTTTGTTATAATGGAAGACAGGTGGGAATCATAAATGTCAATGTGTATTTTTCTTATTTTTTAATTTCAGTTTCATATAATTTGTATGTGATCATTGTTCACATTTTGATAATGTTGGTTTATATTCAAACTAATGATTGTGCTAAATTAATAATGTTATATATATGGTTTCATGTTCTTTCTTAAGTTCTATAATATAATTTAGTTAAAATTGCCACATAATATTTTAAACCAGCCTGTATAATTTGTAAAATGTTTATGCAATGTTTATGGATGTAAGTAATGCAAGAGTAAGCATGTACTATAATTTATTACATATGTGTTTAAATTGGTATTTGTGTTGTCTGTTTTAAATAGAAAATTTGGAGATATTGCCAGTGTTGTGACACAGCAGTGCAATATGGTGTTTAGATGGGCCGACATTGTAACCGTTCATACACTGACAGGTGCAGGAATCATTACAGCCACTAAAGAAGCTGCTATCAGATATGGAGAAAAGGGGATTTTTCTTGTTGCTGAACTTAGCTCAAAGAATAATCTCATAGCTCCGCATTACACAAAAGGTAAATTTACTCCATACATTTCCGATTTGTTAATCTATTGAATTGTACTTGCCAGAACAGATTAATTTTCATTATACATGTGAAGAATATTTGTATATTATTATCAGAATGAAATAATGTTTAAAATAATTACAAATACTTCTTTCATAGCTACTGGAGATCTGGGTGTGACTCATAGTGATATAGTTGTAGGACTAGTTTGCCAAAGTCCTAGTGTGATTTCGAATCCTGGACTTTTACAACTTACACCAGGGGTTTCAAATAAACAAGGTAAATTTTGTGTTATATATATGTATAAACACACACACACACACACACACACACGTATATTTGAGTTTTTTGAACTCCAATGCTTTGAAATCATGCTCCATAATCATTTAAAATTGTATGATGCTATAGGCTCTGGAAACCTGGGTCAGCAGTATGTTACACCTGAAGAGGCAGTTTTAGTAAAGGGAGGAGATTTAATTGTAGTCGGGAAATCAATAACGCAGAGTGCTGATCCTCATATTGCTGCCAAGTCGATGAGAGAAAAGTTATGGGAGGCCTATTTGCAGCGAATATTGCAATAAGTAATTATCAAACAGTTTGGTGATATTTGGTGCAAATCCTCATGGTCAGAGGGGGAAATACATTTTTGTATTGTCAAATGCCAATGTTATATTGATGAAATGTCATTTAGAAATGATTTTATAAGAGTACTTCACCTTTAAATTTTATATTCCTACTACATTTCCTATCAAAAAATTAGAAGAATTTTTTTTAATTTAGAACACAGAAAAAGAAAGAAAATGCATTTTGTGATTTACCCCAAATTACCTATATACCCAAATTACCTATTTAGTAAGCCCTGACTAATGATAAGTGCTCATCGTGTTTAAGCTTTACTTATTTTATCTGTGGATATACCTGTTGGTAAATTTTTTTACCAACATTTGCATGTTGAGAGGATCTGAGGGATTTCAATTCGAATTTTTTGACGAAGAATTATATTCTGTGTGTACAAACCCTACAAGGAAATTACATGTGTCAGTGTCAGCATTAAGTAATTTTATACTGTCTGTTGAATAATCTGTTGTGATAAGGGTATTGTATTCAATAATTGTAAGCTGATTTTTCTGGTGCTATTTGTATTTAGTTATGTTTGTTATACTGGTTTTACCTTCCTTTAATTTTCCTATAATTACATTTAATTTAAATACAAGATTATATATTGTTACTGAAATGTATTGTTGTTGGTAGATTTAGGTATACTGCCTCATCTGTGAGTCGGGTTTTTGTTAGATAGATTAAAAAAACGTAGCAGAATGTAATAGTCTGCTCTCCTACACTGAGGAGGATTCCGGACAACTACTCTCTGGGAAAATTTTAAGTAGATGGAAGTAATATAGAATTACCAATAACTTTAAATTTGATATCTCGTCTTAACGGAACGTAAGATTTATTAATTTCCATACTTATTTGTTAATGTGCAAAAATGGATGCCATAATTATGAATTGGCCACGCCTTAAGTGAATAGGGCCTACCTCATTTCGTTCCTTCGTCTATGGCCAAGCAACAGGTCGTTCGCTCAAGTCGAACACGTGATACTGTTTTGGTCCGTTGTTGTCCTGCACTTGTTGATCAGTCGGTAGAGAAATATCGTTTAGAGGAGACGAAAAATGCATAGTTTCAACGAAAAACTTCGTGAGATTTGCGTCAAGCTATACGACATTGGGGCCTTGACTTTCGGCACGTTTAAACTGAAGTCCGGTATCAGTTCGCCGGTCTATTTCGATCTGAGAATTATTGTCTCGCACCCAGTGATAATGGTAATAACTTAATTTTGTTTAAGGTAGATTGACTGTTATACAATCGTAACAGGTGTTACCTTTTGTGTAAATACGTATTTACATGAATGTTCTCAACTATTATTATGTTTATGAACATACCCCCACCCCTTACGTTATCTTCAGTTAACAAGTGTAACATCACCTCCTTTATGTGCTCCAAGATACCGAAATTTTAAGTCAAGTAACAGTAAAAAGTTATTTTCTATTGTTACAGAGGTGATATTTACAAAGTTCTTGGCCTAATCATTCATAGTTTTTTCTTTTTTATTTTAAATCACTACTAAAATTTTTGAAACTATATTTAGTGATAGTGTGATTTGGTAACAAATTTATTTCTGCTCCAGCCCTTACTAGATAGTTAAGCCATTTCCTCTTAAGGCGGTGCTTGGGTTTTTTTCAGGAAGGTGATGTGAGGAGAGGTGTTGAATCGAAGCATTGGGAGTGATCGGATAGATTCATAAATTAAAGGGTTTTTTTTCAATCTAAACTATTTGAATTTTTTTGTCAAAATTTGTTGATTGCGACTTTTATTCCAGGAAGAATTGTCTGTGCTTCTATGGAAATTTGCCGAATACAAGGACATTCATCCTGTTGTCTTGTGTGGTGTTCCTTATACTGCATTACCATTCACCACAATCATATCGGTCCATACAAATCTTCCAATGCTGGTACGCAGAAAGGAACCAAAGAACTATGGAACGATGAAGCTGATTGAGGGGAAATTTTCGCCAGGCGATGAGTGTCTTGTTATTGAAGATCTTGTTACTTCTGGCAGCAGTATCTTAGAAACTGTTAATGTAAATTTTCTCTTATGATATTGTTTTATTTCTCAGATTTGTTTTATGGTCATTGTTAGAGATTTTTTCCTTTAGGATTTGAGGCGTGATGGCCTTATTGTTAAAGACGCAATAGTAGTTATTGACAGAGGACAAGGAGGTGAAACTAATTTGAAAAACAATGGTATCAGGTTGCACAGCCTTGTTTCATTGCAGAAGGTATGTATTATCGTCAAACCAAATATTAGTTTTTATCCTATTTAAGAATTCTGATTTTTGCTTAAAGATTTTGATATTTACTTTTATGCAATCTAAATTTTCTTAACTAATGTAGGTGCTGGATATACTATGTGAAGAGGGGAGAGTTGATGGAGAAACACGTGACAGGGTCAATTCATACATCAAAGAGAATCAGATACTTCCAGATGGAACACCAATATCTAAATTACCTCGTAAGGATTGTTTTCTAAAATAAGATTTTTTGTCTGAATATCTTTATTCGTTTATGTAAAATATTGATTATATTTATAGGACCACTGTACTAATCAGTCAGTCAACTGACTCTTATGAGTGTACATTATTTGTGTCTTTTAAATAGATAAAGGAAAAAACATTTATCTATAAGGTTCCTTGTCTACATTATATGTGTCAAATACTTTGAGAATGTTTGTTACTTCTTTATAATTTAATTCAACTGCTATTTGAATATTCAAACATAGTTTTTCTGAAATTACTAGTTTATATTTCTAAATTGTAATATACTGAAAAGGTCATAAGATTTATGGTAGCTTTAAAAAAATAATTTTTTTTTCTGTGAAAAGGAAAATCTCGTTTGACGATGCCTTTTGCTGATCGGAGTAAATCAGCTAAAAATGAAATAGCTGTACGATTGTTTGCTCTTATGGAGAAGAAGAAGAGCAATCTTTGCGTGGCTGTTGATGTGGCTAGCTCAGAAGAGCTATTAAAAATTGTCCATTCCATTGGTGAACATGTAGTCATCATCAAAACTCATTACGACACCATTTCAGATTGGAATTCCAATACTGAAACTAGCCTTCAGGCTTTGGCTAAACAGTACGATTTCCTAATTATGGAAGATAGGTTTGTACTGTTATTATTAATATATAACAGTTCCATAAATTACATAACTGCATTATAAATCGGGATCATTTATATTTTTTGATTAAAAAATGTTGTCTAAAAATAATTGAAAATTTATAATTATTATCTCAAAAAGTTCATAAAGGAACTAATAATGTTGCAGGAAATTTGGTGATATTGGAAATACTGTATCCCTTCAATGCGATTCAGTATTTAGGTGGTCAGATTTAGTTACAGTGCACCCATTGGCTGGACCAGATGTAATTTCTGGTGCTCAAGAAGCTGCTGCCAAGTATGGAAATAAGGGTATTTTCCTTGTAGCGGAATTTAGTACAAAAACCAGTCTCATATCCCCTCACTACACAAGAAGTATGTTCATAATTGACTCTGAATTATGTGCAAAATTATTATTACCAACAATTGTGTAAACTGAATGCACAGATGAATGCACACTACCCTTGTCCCACTAGGTACAGGTGGACTTGCTGTTGCACACAGTGACATGGTCGTGGGATTAGTATGTCACAGTCCTACTGTTGTACCCCATCCAGGACTTATACAACTTACGCCCGAAGTATCAGCCAAACAAGGTAGGTATCATTAATTATTAATATTAATGGCTCAATTTATTTATAGGTGGTTGCCTTAAGTAACAATTGAGTAAATCTTTGCTTCTATTCCTTTCATGATGATGAATAATGAAAGGTTGGATTATTAATGTTATTACATTTATTTATATTGTATTTTTATTATTTACAATAAATTATAAAACAAAAATGGACAATCATATTCTGATTTGTAGGTATGGATATTGCTGGCGAACAATTTATTTCACTTGAAAATACCGTTTTGATGAAGGGTGCTGATCTTGTTGTTGTTGGGAAGTCCATCATACTGAGCCCTGACCCCCAACTGGCAGCTAGATCCATTAGAGATAAATTATGGGAAGCTTACACGCAGAGGATTACGCACTAGTTATTTTGCTTTGATCATGGAATTTTCTTTCAGTAAAACTTCATGACAAGCTCTAATTTCAATGTTGCAATAAATGAGTCAATACAAGTATTATCTAGTAATTACTGTTTATTGTACACTGCTAAGTTTGAGGATTTTACATTGATAGTTTTCACTCCTTTTGCATATGTTAGTGCCTGCATTGAACTTCTGAAAATCTATAATGTTCTTAATTTATATTATTTTCAAAAGTATTGAAATGTTTGATCCCTACTTTGATTATTTACAAATAGCTTTAATTTAATTATAATTAATGTAATTGTAATTCTTTATATTCATGGTAATATACAAAACATGATTTCAACAAATTTAATGAAGAACATACATATGTAAATATATTTCTTTTTAATTATATAAAGTATGATATTGTTTGAGAAATTGTTTTATTTGTTTATTGCAATAAAAGGTTTATTATACAATGATTGGATTTATATTGTCAACCTTTAAATGTGAAAACTAGATTAATTACATTATAATATTTTAAATCATTTTTAAAATCTGACTGAATTTAATCAAATCAGTAAATAAGTTTTAGGTGTATATAATCTATTTATTTACTCATAAGAATGTAATTTGAAATATCTATTTATCTTCAGCGTTATATTACCCGAATTGAGGCTCATGTGAATAGAAAATGTGTGAAATCCTTACACTTTGTTTTGGCTGCACTGAAACTTTAAGCTCATTTAACTTTCAAGCACATTTAAGCTTGAATTCCCATTGGCAGGTTGGTTTTATTTTAGAAATTATTAACTACTCAGGATCAGACTTCTGGATCATATATATATATATATATATATATATATATATATATATATATATATATATATATGTGTGTGTGTATATATCAGTTATGTTTTTATGGCAACATTAATACTTTTCTAGTTTCTACATCAGTGTGGAATTGAGCATATACTGTCATGACTTTTTAGTCAAAATGCACCTAATTATGTCGATAAAACATTTGAATCCTATTTGTTGATTTCATTGAAAAACAGAAATAAGAAACAAAAACAACAGTTGTGATATTAGATAGTTCAAAGATTTACACCAGGGGTATTAAGACAAAATACATTAATAAATATAAGACATGCTTAGAAGTTTTTTATTAGGTAAAAAATTGCATTTTAGGATTATACAATCATGTTAACATCATCTGAAGTGAAATATCCTCCGTAATTTGAAATGTTTGTTTATATATATTTTCTACAAATGCAATTTTCGTGGTAACTATTTACAATTTTTCCTTCTGTCAACATTCACTGGGTAACAAGTTGACACATAAGTACTATTTTTTCATTTTTATATATACTGTTCTTATATTTGACAAAATAATTATGAAGTTTGCAGCACTAATTATACGTATGTTTGTTAATTTTGAGTCGACCTTCTGCCTTAAGGTACATATAAGCAATTGCTATAATGAAACTGTTCCTTGTGGTCCCAAGGTTATGTTTAATGTTTTCATAACTTTCGCTATAAAACAAATTATCATGTATAAATAATTCTAATTACATTACAGAAAAATAATCTCTCATGGATTTACTATAGTACCTCTGAAATCACTTTTTCTGTGCAGCCAAAAACCTTCAATTTTTATATATGTATTCGACTCAATTTGTAGAAGGTATTTTGTTAAGTTGGGAACAATAATGGTCATAAAACACCATTCTAGGTTCAAAAATAATATTGAGAAAATACATACATCTTATGTACATAAAACAAAGAATGAAAAGATTAAAATATTTTTTCTCTAAACATTACAATATTCAACAAATATAATTTCTTCCATATAATGTAACATTCTAGAACCATACATTTGCAAACAAGAATCATTTTATAAATTGATACAAATCTGAATTGCCGACATCTTTTTAAGAAGCAATTAGTGTCATACACTAAGATGTACTAATTTTTTTAAATTTTAACGACTATTTAACAGGATCGTTTTAGAGATGTTAGGCACATTGTGGTAATTAATCAATGTACACTATGAACATACTTTGAACTAAAATATTATTCTAGATTTCAATAAAATTACTATTTAATCTAAATATATGTGAAGTTTAAAACAATATTTATATTCAAAGCTTTATGCACACCTTTTATTAAATGCATATGTTAGTAAAATTGATTTGCAATGGCTAAATGAACTGGTGAATTAAATTCCTTACTTTTGTCCTTAGCAAATACTCTAAACAAATTATATAAAAATAACTGAAAGTCTCAGTATGAGTATTTATAACCTGATAAACTACAATAAAACATACACAAACTTCAAGTATTGAATCAGCACCAGTCAAGTCTATAAAATTTACTGATAAACTAAACATTTACAAATCTTAACAATTAAAAAAATGTATAAACAATGCTAATATATAACACAAAACATGTATAAACTGACATGTATAAATTTTCAAAATGTAGAATAAAAAGAAATAAATTCATTTGAAGAGTTAAAACATGAATTGTAAGGTACAGCACATAAAAAAGTAAATTTAATGTTCCACAAGTGGGCACGTTTTTCAAATTTAGCTTAATTGTCACGGAGTTATTGGAATTTCTTCATTTTGTACAGAACATGCTGATGTTGCTCTAAACCTTCATTTATCAATAATGCTAACATGACTAGAAATTTAGTGTCTTCTTAGTGTTAAAATACACCGCATAGAATTAAGAACAATGGATTCCAGTGTAATGGGACATTAAGATAATATAAAATATGTTACAAAAATTGGGATTCTTACGTATTAATTTCAACATTTTTTAGGCAATTAATATTATTGGCAGTTCCACATTAAGGTTGCTGTGATGCTGAATGCCTGATACACCATTATTTAGGATGCCCCAAAATTAATCATTATTAACATATAATTAAGCATAAATGAAGCTTAAAGACATTGTCATTAGAAAAATACTTCATAAAACACTGAATATATCAGCCAATTCTTATACCTATTCACTATAAATGAATATGGCACTACCTATATAGAGAAACAAATTATACAAAACAAAAGATTAATTAAACAAACATATAAATTTGAAGATGTTCTGGAATTATAATGAACTTTTGACTCATTATTTATATCTTTAACATAATAAATAAATCTAAGGACCTAAAACTTAACTGATATAGAAATTAACCAATAATTCAGGGACAAATAATCAGTAATATTGTATATTCATTATATTATAAAATACATTTGCATAAATTGTTATCAAAAATAATAACTAGCTGACTTGTCTTATAAATTTACTTTCAGATATAATGTGTAAAAAACCTTGTCTACTGGCATTTACATTTTCTTACACACATATTTCTCTTTCCATTTAAATAAATTCCATATAATGGTTTGTAAAAATATAATCAATAAATAAATCTTTTTTGTCCTTCATTTAAACAAGATTCGAAATAATACAGCACTTGTGTTTCATATAAAAATGTTGCTGCTTATTTGCTAAATGTATTAATAAGATGAAAAGTGAGATCACAAATTCAGAGTAATAATAATTTTTAAATGGGCATGTAAGCAATTAATTACATCTTTTTTAATGTTTTTTTTTCAGGAAACTAATATTCAGTCTTTTGATATCTTGGCTGCAATTATATTAGATAAATATTCTTATTACGAAACTTTAGGAGAATACATATGTAAGCAATTTGACAGTTATAATTCAACTTTTGTATTAAAATAAAAAATTGTAATAAGTAGTGAGTAAAAGATTCAGAAACAATTCTACAGGTTTTATGAATTACAGTACAACTGTGTAAAATTAGAGGGTGATACATAATCAATAACTGTTTTTCATTTATATTCTATTGACCCAAGAAGAAGAATCTGATTTGCAAAAAAATAAGTTGTACCTGTATTAGTATTTAAACATAACTTCTCTAGTTTATATAAGAAAAAATATATTGATTGAGAGTTGAAAATGTCTTTCAAATCTATTTTCAATTATTTAAATATCGACAATAAGCAGTTACACTATTTCTAAAAATCAATAAAAATTTCTTGTGCTTTTTAGGATTTGGCTAAACTTGCGTAACATTTATATTTAATTATCTCTTATCTAGATAAATTTGAGGATACTATCAGAAATTGGAAAAATATCGCCCTATCAGAAATTAACTAAATGTATTATCTTACTGTAGAATTTCCACTGGTTTCAATTTAGAAGTTGATACTTTTTTAAATGAAATATTTAAGGGACAACACAACATAATACAAATTAGAGCTCCTAATAGTTGTGGCTATAACAAATGTAAAATAAACCAATTTGTTTTTTAACAAAATACGTAAGTCACACATCTAAGCAGTTCAACCATAATGAAAAAGAAATTACCGTAAAAACATTAAAGTTTAATATAATATTCCATTACCATGCAAACATTAGTACCTGGCGAATAATATTAAACAATAATCATACCTGGACTTTTGTTCCATTATTCAGAACCATCCTGGCTTTTAACCAAATTAACATATACAAATTTCACATGGTAAAACAAATGCAAATTTTTACAGCAAACAAATTTTTTGTATAAAGATCATTCGTGAGAAATAATTCTGTAACATAAAACAAACAAAGAAAGTTTATCTGTACCTCTTGACTCTCTGAACTTGGTGCTATTCTGTATTGCATATCCCAGCCTTTTATATTTTTTAAAATCAGTTGTAACAATTAAATTACATAGCAAGTAAAAATATGAACAAATAACAATTTAAAACTGTCGCCAGCAAACAATATGTGTAACTACTTAATTTCACTATCTTCATGGCCGTACATACATACTCCACGCCCTTTCAATGAAAAAGATTTTCTTTCTTATTCTATATTTCCCGCTTACAAAAAGGAAAATTAAATCTTCAGAATGAATAATTTCCTGTTGGCATTCTTACTGTTGCATAGGAAACTAGTCCCAAATAAAAATGAAGGCATCTTATTAAAGTAAGAAGTGGCTTAGTTAAGAAACGTCCGCCTCACAGGCATTCATGCACAGCCCTGTTGTACGATTACAAACAATATGTTTACAATTTTTCATCTTTTCTTAGCACATAATAAAGCCTATTTTAATTTCCCAGATTTTTCCTTATTTGAAGCACTGTAGTCTTCCTGTTCAGTCTACCACCGGATTGGTTTCATTTCTCCACTATTCTGTAGATATTAAAAGTGCACTAGTTATCACAACTTCGAAGAGGGGAACATTTCACACCTTAAAAGTATTCAAGAGGCAAACCCATCTAGCATTAGACTGAACCATCACCGTATTCATTTTTGCACTTTCAACAGATGCACTATGTACATAGTTCTGCGGCACAAACAGCGTGAAGTTTTATGTTTTACATCACACCCACGAGGGGGGAGGGGGCAAAATCCTTCCTTTTTTTTTAATTTGTAGTTTAAAAAAGTCTTACGGTAGAGCCAAAGGAAGTTTAGTGTCGCAATGTATGCCGGCAAGTCTTATCCTCTTGGCCTGGTGGGCAAGGGCGTGCTTTCGCAGGTGGTCCTTCCTGTAGAACGCCTTGCCGCATTCAAGGCAGACCTGGGTCTTGAGGCCCGAGTGAGTGACCAAATGCCTTGCTAGGTGCTCATTGCGCTTGAACGCCTTGTGGCATGCCGGGCAGATGTGCGGCCTGTGCTCCGTGTGGGAGAGCCGGTGCCTCTCCAGGTGTTCCCTCCTCACGTGCCCTGTACCGCAAACACCGCACACAAACCTCCGGTCCATCTGGCAACAACACGATCACTCTTCAACTCACTTCTTCCATACATTTTTTTTGTTTTTCTAGACCGAGCGCGGTATTGCAAACACGATTCTTCCATTTTACTTGTCACTTTTCCCCTGTCCCACCAGTTCCGCTGTCTATTCTGTGTACACCACTAAATATTCGACTGACAATTTAGGAAGTTTATCTGAGGCACAGTACATGCTGAAAATTATAGGACCGATTTTTTCAATTAAAATTACTAGTGAAATATGACATATTTTGTTTCAAGTAGAAACTAATATTATTCTTCTTCCAAAATTTTGGTGTATGGCTAACCGGTTAATTCAATCTCTCAAAATTATTTGATAATTTTTAAAATATGCCAACTGGGTCCGAAAGATTGAAAATATTAGGCATTGTCCTACAACTATATATTAGTTCTCCCTATCAATTTACTTCCTGTCGGTAACACAAAAAAGAGTACTAAATTTAAACAATTTTATGGCATTATTTATGGTTTAAGTACGCATGAAAGATACACCGCTTAATATTTTTTTATGTTCCATTATAAATTGATTTTATAATTCGTTAATGTCTTCATATCTTACAAAGAGGCTTTTGTTTGCTTCAAACAAAAAAAAATTTATGATATAAATCATTCTCCTTCAGAAAACAAACAACTCCAGATAAATAGCCCCATAACAGAGATATATCCCAGATTTCAGTTAATTATAATAAAACAAAATAGGAACTGGTGTTGAAGTAGTCGTAACATGGGTCCTACATATTTTAGATCTCGGGACAGGATAAGTTATTAATACTCCTCCTAGAAACACAAAAATGATAGACTATTCTTACTGAGTTATCAATAAAAATGTGATCACAATATCCTCATTTATACACACTGTACTTCCATTGGTAACTGTTACCTTAAGACACACTAACATTTGAAGTCAATTTTAAAAGCAGAAATAACGGATTATTTCATCTTAATAAAAAATTACAAAAAAATATTGTAAAAGTACCTTATCATAAATGGTAACTAATAAAAAGAAATGGGATAACTTTCATTGTAATTTACTGCACTGTTGAATCAATATTATTCATATTAACAAATAGTAATATCTAATCAAAATTTGTTATAAGTAATGAATTATTTAAGGTATCAATTACCTATTTGATGCACTAAAATGAATTTGCATTTTTCTCTGACTTATTTAAATGTTTAATTCTACCAATAAATTCAATTTCTTACCACACTCTGGTCTCCAACGAATATTTCAAATAACATAATTGTGTTATCAATAAACAAAATTTATTATGCAGATGCGCATATTGGTTTTCAGGGGTTAATTTAAATCAATATCAAACTACCTATGATTTCTCCAGTTAGCATATTTTAAAATTTTAGTAATGACTTTGGAATAAAACTAAAACTTATCAATTACCTATTATCTTATCTCGATAGATATTGAAAACGGGTCCAGCAATTTTCAGAATGTATCATTACTGAAGTTCGAGAACATTGTAAATAATAAGTACTCAGAAACGACCGTCCTGGCACACACTGGGGAGCGCACAGTCACCGAAACAGATGGGGGTCGAATTATTGTTTTTTTCAATTTGGCAAATATCTATGAAGCCATGGCGGCCATTCTGAGGCGTTTGGTGAGGTGTCCCTGAGTGTGCTTGCGGAGGTGGTCTTTCCTGTAAAACGCCTTCCCGCACTCGCTACACACCTGGGCCTTTTCCCCCGAATGGATGATGTAGTGGCGTACAAGGTGTTCGTTCCTCTTGAACGTTTTTGGGCACGCGGCGCACGAGTACGGCCGTTCGTCGCTGTGCGATAGCTGGTGCCTGTCCAGGTGCTCCTTTCTCTTGAGCCCGGCCCCGCAAACCCCACACACGAATCTCCTCTCTATCTTGTGGCTGGCCAGGTGCGGTTCCAACAGCGACTTGTCGGGGTATGCCATATGGCACTCGGGGCAACAGTATAGTCGTGACCCGTCCGTCGAAGTCACTATTCTTACATCGCCTAGTCTTCGTTTTCCTTCTGATGGATTGGACAGCTGAAACAGGCACAAAATGGGATTCAGTCTTGTGTATACAGGTCCACTCCCCTTTGGGAGATTGAAACAATTTTTTTTGGTATTGGGTGTAATGAAAGATACTACTCTTATCCACTAGAGTTTAGGGGATGATGACAGATATCTGATATAGTTCAAAATATTTTTAGGGAGGCGTGTGAAGGACTCATCTGTATCTAAGCTAGACCGGATGAACCTCTGTTTTTAATATGCTCAAGCTTTTTCAAGCTTGATGAAGTACAATTTCAGCCCTGAAACTACACTGTTACTCATTAGTACATCAGGAGATACTGTATAACTGAGTAAGAGTACTGGAACTAGATAGAAAATGGCACAAGTGATATCTGACATATTATTAACACAAATGTCCTAAATATAATACTTGAAAAATTCATTATAGTAGTGATCTAAGATAACATTATATTTTCATAATGTATGCTTCCTGTACCTTTTGTGATAAATTTATCATCAATAAAAATATTGATGAACAAAGAACAAGTTCTATACTCAATCTCTACACTGGCAGTTTGTAACTTTTTTGTTTTTAAAATTTAAGAAAGTTATAATATATAAAACTAGGCTGTTTAGCATTATATACATTCATTTGTGAAATACATAAATATAAAATGATATTTTAAAACTTTATTAAAGAAATTATGTTTGATTATTAATAATACACTGCAAATCTTAGGTTAGACAAATTATTTTTAGAGTCAAGTAATGGTTGAAAATATACAATCAGCTAATTGAAATATTCTAAATGCCTCAATATTAATGCAAAAATAGTTGAAAATTTCTTAAAAGCAAAACAATTTCAACAGTAAATAATTTTCAGTTTGTTTATATTTCTTACATATACAGAAGGAAATATGGCTTATTTAACCTTATAATGGTATAATACATAAGATAATATCAGTTACTTTGATTAATTCAAATATTTTATCACTATCACAAATTTGGACAACTAATCCAAATATTTTATATTATTCATTATTTGCTATTAATTCCTTAGTTTCTGTGCATCCAAGAATAGATGTTATTGACAATTGATGACTGATTATTTTATATATGTTACGGGAGAAAACCACTTTATCTTATCAAAGTTTTGAACAAACAACTCACACCTCATCTGATTTTTACTCAACAGTACACAAATTACATCATTAAAACGGTGTCATATAATATTGAGTGGTAAGTGATGGTCAATATCAATTAAAGCATTGAATATCATTGTTATGAAAATATACATAAACTAATATGAACCATTTTAAATGATCACAAAACTAGCTGATTAGTACTTTTATTTACATTTTAATAAAGTTCTTATTAATTTAAAATAACTATAAAATTTGATATTTTTCAGATATATTGAAGTCAGAGGATAAACATACAATGATAAAGGTGAAAGGAAACCTGTTGGATTATTTATCTATAACTAAAATTAATTGTTTTTATATCAACCCTCAGAAACAACAATCACCTTAAGGAATTGTCTGAGGCTGGAGAGGTACTCGGCAACTTTAGTGTTAGGCGGTACAGTGACGTTTTGCCAGTTAGACGTTGGGTCATCATCGGCATCCGTCATTGTGGCAACATCTACCATTATTTTATTATTCCTGGTGGTTGTTGTATGGGGTTGCCCCTTGTAGCACTGCATACAGTTCTTTGCGCCCTGGCTGCAGTGCTGAGAAAACTGATTTTCAGCATTGGGCGTACTCGTCGTCGGCTTGTAGCCTTCCTGGCAGTTCTCCTGTCGTTCGCAGTCGCTGTTTGGAATTGAGAAGTTTCTGTCAGCCGTTTTTCTCTGTTCGTTCATTTTGATCTGTTGCTGCTGCTGTTGCTCGTTGTGCCTCTCATTGTGAAAGGGCTGGATAGGATTATGGTATTGTACCGGGTCTTCGTGGCTTATCGAGGGTATCATCACAGAATTGACGGTGTCCAGATTCGTGGGAGGGAATCGGCCCGCGAAAGATTGCAGTGGGGGCGCTTGGCTGTGATGCAGGTGATGCGGTAAAGCCGTTCGGTATTGGGATGTATGATTCATTTTTGGTCCTAGGGCAGGAGTTGAGTCCGGTTTTCAGCCTGCCCCCCACACTGTATATCCGAATAGAAACTATCAGGACATAACCTCTCTGGGACGTTACGGCTGCCTCCGATAACCCGCGACAAACTCCGCCCGGCACCACGAAATTATTTCCCACGCGACGCGATTCACATTTAGAACAATTCTGCCCGTGCGTTTCATGGATCGACAAAATTCACTTTCGATTTGTTTTCTTTAACACCTAATGAATATAAAATTATGGCACAAACTGTCCTATGGCTTCTAGATATAATTTGGGAAATAATATTACGTTGTATTTTATTTTTAATCTGTATACTTCCCTTCATATCGACGGAAAATATAAAATAAATAAAGACAACAAATTATAATACTCTAATGTAGCTTTTAAATGGTACAGAATAGAATTGGTAAATATCATATTGTTATCTGCCGACGAAATTTGTAATATTAATCGAAATTCGGTGAATTGGTATAACATTGTCTGGTTGGTATCTCTACCTACAGGTATATGTTCGTACTATAACCCAGTATAACCCCGCGCGTTTCTGAATTTTCGTGCTGTGTTTAGTTGAAAATTGAACCAAAAGCGGAAAATCAATGAGAAACTAGTTATGCAAGGTAAATATGATCATTCTAATATATGAATTAAATGGAAATAGAAATATGTAATATTAATATATGCCAATTATGCTTTGATTAAAAGTGATCATTACAATTTGTTTTCTTGTGCACTTAGTTTTGCACATTAATCCAGTAACTTCATTTAACCGAATAAGAGTGGAATTCGCATTATTTACCACTCGGGAAACAGCATATTAATCATATTTGGCATGTTTAGATCTCATATTTATTGAATGCATAGTTTTTGAGTTTTATACATAAATCTTGTTTTTTCAACTTTTCTTGAAATGTCTTTTTTGAATCTCTCACTACCATTGTATTAGTAGTGATAAATTTTTCAGGATTGAAGAATTGTTATTTTACTTTATAAGAATTACATACACCACATAGGGCTTATGCATATAGACTGCATTACCCAGAAAACTATACTAAAAAAGAAAGTATCAAATTGTAAATATTTCGTTCAAATGAACATACTATTTATTATTATGAACATATCTATTATGAAGATATATATATATATATATATATATATATATATATATAATGTAATTATATATGATTCTTATAATTGTTTAGTCACTGATGGTTTAGTAACAAATTTAACTTATACTAAAATGTTTTTCTGGTCAATAAAGATTATTTTTCTATATGATATAGCTTATTCAAATGTTTAAACAATATGATTAAATCAAAATAATGGCTTCTTACTATAGATATTGATTACTTGATCCGTTTATTTTTTATTAAGGTAGCTGTGATGTATCAGTTTAATATTACCTTAACCATACCTTAATTACCTTATTTCTTTATTTATAATTTTTTTGTGTCCGTTTATAGTACAGTTGGCTTCTATGGCCATATATTTATAAGTTAAACTATTTATTTAGAAAGGTTTAAAATTGTTCCATACAGTGTCTCTCCTGGTCAATATCTTTCCTGGTTTTACACCATTAGACTGCTTAATTGATATCTCTGATGGATTAATTACACATTATCCTGTTGTTTGACTCAACCCAATGATTGTTCTATATAGACTAATTCTCGCCATTTTTGGGTCGTCTTTCCTTTGAAAAGTCTTTCCGTCCAATTTCTCTAGTTTCTTCTAATTATCTGTTGGCTTAGCTGCTGTATGTGTTAAAGTAAAGGGGAAGGGTAAAAATTAAGAGTACTGTTTGACAATTGACTGGCTGGAATGTATTCCGCAAAACCGATGCCGACGTAGGCTGAACTTTTAGAAATTGTTTTTAGCGGGAGCAAAACGACGTTCTGTTCCTAAGCCTTAAGATAAGCAAAGGAAGGATACAGGATACAAAGCGAGGATAGGGAGACTTGGCAACGCTGCCAGCCTGAAACAAGCAGGGTCTACAACTACCATCCGCCTTTGCTATTTAATATCATTCATCGTTGAGGAGATACGTTCGTTGAGTCCTATCACGCGAAGTTACACGAAGAAGGATTTTGGCTGTAGTTAGATAAGAAGTTTATATTTTATATTGACGTGGGTGGGGGAGGGAATATACTAATCGTTAACACCTGAGCTTAAATTTAAAAATGTAAATACAGTATTTGGTTCGAAAATAAGAAACTGAAAATCTTATTTTACTTTTATATTATGGAGTTAAATACAGTTTTGAGACCCGATTTTAGATGAGACTGTCGCTGCCGCAGAATTTTATTCTAAATTATTATTTCATTGTATAAATATTTTTGAAGCATGAAGATCGAAGTGAGGACCTGAGTGTTACATATTTACGTAGTTGAATCTCAACTGATAAATATTTGGTATAGACTTGTTCGAAGAACATTTTCTGGGCCTAATGGATTTAAGTTGGAAGTAAGTTAGCTAGTTAAATCGAAGAAGGACAGCTTCAAGGAAGGTGACTTCAATGGATGGATTGTGCAGCCGTATTCTTGCTCCCAGTGTCATGGAAGCACATGGAAACTTCGCTCTCATTTCTGGAAACCTTTTTCTTTTTGTGAATAACGCTGGTGAAAAGCACCAATTGATATTTTTGTATTATCACACATATATATATATATATATATATATATATATATATATATATATATATATATATATATAATAATTCGGCGTTTAATTCGGCCCAAAATTCGAGGCAAGCCCCGGAGGGTTAAAATAAATATGATTTAAAATGGCTGCAGGATAACAGACAAGTCATGAAATAGGTATCTGGTGGATTTTAAAACGTCGTTCTTTTCCAATAAACAAATCCTTAGGTTGGGAAAGCGTTTGAATGATGTGCGGGGTAGTCTAGCTGGGGCCTGTCATTAGGACGATCGTGTCCAGGAGCGGGGTGCGTTGAACCCGAGCCCCATTGTTGGGCCGGCCACCAACAATAATGGGCCGCGGTCAACCAACATCACAACTTTCCTTGTCCGCAACCCCTTACACTCGATCACGGACCAAATTTCTACAAGTTTATGTTTAAATTTCTACAGGATACAGTGGTCTTGCAGTGTGCAAGAGTATGGTAAGCAGCACTAGCAATGTCAGTGGGACTCTCATGCTCACCGGTCTCTCTCCAAAAACATTACATTATTTTGAAATATCACCCAACTCTGTGTCAACTCAAAACTCCTTTCGTTGCGTCCTTTTATCATTAATTTATTAAATTTTTGTTTGTGTATGGTCTCGATTTTGTTCAACTGGTTTATACTTGAGGGGCTCTGGAAGGTCCCCGTCAACTGTAATTCGTTCGGCATTGTGATTTATGTCCTATCTATGAATTTAAGTTTTATTTTTCACTAACTGCTTTTGTTTTCTGAAGCGCTTAAACTGAGGTTCATGATTCTTGGGCAGAGCATCTCGTAGGACACTGTATCAGTGTTCTCCGGTTATTCACTAATCCAACAACCCGCTACTTACCAATGAATACTGATAAGTCTCCCAATCTACTGATGGGACGCTTCTTAAGGCGCCGAAACTGGAGTTTCTAAGTTGCGACGTACTTACCGACAATTTTAGGCTCGTTATCGTATCCGAACGATTCGCGGTTTCTGATTTTTCATTCATGGACCCATTTTCTGTCAAGTGAACAGTATGGGAAAGATTACAAGGAGGAACAATGGGGGAACGATCGGTAAATTACCAGTGGATACCCCGTTGTGAAACGGGTCATCCGGATTCCGAACAGGCGAGGTTTAATCATCACGCCCTGCACTGTAGTCGGCGAACAAAAGGTGTAACCGTTTACGCGAAAAGCTTTACGGGATGTACATGGGTGTTGACTTCCTGTTCAATAATTTCAATAGTCCTGTATGCACGTGCCCCCCACCAACGTGGAGAAGCGTTTGTGGAGTAGCTCGCAATGGATCCCGGCCGTGGGAAACTGGCAACGGTATGATCTACTAGAGCTGGAAGTTGTAATTCCAGGTGAGAGCGGTGAGGATCGAATCCACGACATTCCTCTTATTGAGTACGAAAATTGAAGGTTTTATTTTCCTAACGCCTTGCTGAATTAGAACCCTCGATTTATTTGGAATATCTGTTTGGTTTTCTGCGAGGTTCATTAGTGAACCACTTGGGCATTGCTGGTTGCCCGTGGTGCATCCTGCCTGCATAGTTCCTGACTGCATAGTGGATAGTTGAATCCGTTAGAATTTGAAGTTATAAGAAGAAATATAAAGATATATAACATGGACTGATCAGTCACGATGACATTGACTTCATTATTCAGAACTGTGAACGGGTTTTGATAATATCAAGAAAATACCAATCGGGAACTGCGATTTTTCCCGTCTCATTATATTTGCTGCATGTTCTCGCATCCATGCAATAGGCAAAACGGCAATTTCATCTCAATTCGGGAGACAGAAACGTCGCTTTCTCCATAGTGATGCCCGAACAAATTCCAATTACTACATTGAGAAGCGTCAACGCGAGGGAGCATTCCTGTGACTAATTCCATATTATAAAAAAAAACGAGCACCACCTCTGGAGGGACTGACTAACGTGACAGTTGGCCCACATATAACTATGACTCACAGCCGTGTTCATTCCTCATCATCGTTCCTTTATTCTTCCAGTATTGGCTGGGCTGCTTGAAAACGATCATTACTGTACATAATTTACGTAAAATTATTAAGTCACATCAATGACATGTTGTTTAATAGGTTTTCATTGCAGTCTGTTGGGGGTCGTTGGGTGTCGCACTATTTCTGACGGTTTTCATTATCGAATCTGCAACAATATATTGAAAATCCATTTTTTCGTTTTTTACGTTATTTTACCTCTTTTTACGTTATTGATTCAAAATTTTGAACTCTACATAAGATATATATATATATATATATATATATATATATATATATATATATATATATGTACACATATACTCTACTAAAGAGATGAAGAAAAGGAAACATTTATTTTTTCTACGCTTCTGGATTACATACCTTACCTTTTAACGTATCTTTCTACTTCAGACTAGGTAGAACACTATTCCTCCTACAGTTATTTTTTCGGTTTGTTAACTGTTTGTTGTCCTCATGCTTTCTTTTATGTTTTAATTTTCATCACTTCTCTCGCTCTCCTTTTTCCATGTTCCGGCTTCTGTCATAACTCCACTCCCCGAAGGCCCTATAGAATGTCAAAAGTTTAGTTATCTTGATTTGACCACGTCCTTCGCCGCTTTATCGCGCATTGCGTGGATGAAGGAGTTGTCCTTCGAAACCATTTTTCTTTCTTTCCGATCAAATAGAAAGAGAAAATAGAAAGCCTGATGTCAATTAACCTTTACTCTTACAACGGACATTGCCAGTGCAGGAGAAATTATTATTGGATAGAGCTTAGAGCAATGGTGGGGTAGAGATCCTTTATATAAGACAGGAAAACTTTACGGAATGTTTAAAAATAAAAACAGAATCTTCTGTTTCTGTTAATGGGTAAACAAAAACTGGAATTTTCTGAACTGTCAGACAGATTATCCACAACATCTTTCATTTTCCATTAATTTTTTTTGTCTGCCTATTTTGGATTTGCGATCACTTCAAATCAAGAAAATGAATGTTAGTCAGAAGCGGCGTTAGTATTACTAAGTTAATACTAAATCAGATTCGATAAGAACCCGGAAGACTACTTTTTAAACTAAAACTCACAGGTATTTATTGCACAGTTGTGTAATGTGAATTAATTCTATAACGGTTCCTTGTGACGAACGAAAGGGGGCGCAACGGTCGCTTGAGAATGTTCCCACGGTCTCCCATTAGGTTTTTTAAAAACGCTCAGCATATGTTTTGATTCCAAGATTCGCAAAATGAAATACTATTGTAGGGATAATTGGTATGGCACTTGGCTCAGTGACACGACTAAACAATTCTATTTTATGGGCAGTTACCGAATGGCAATACATTCACGAAACCATTTTATTCCTTCGCTTTGTTTCTTGAGGTCAGAGGATACTGAGATTCATTTAGAAAACTCTATTTATTTATTTGGACCTGGTTTTAAATAATTACACTTTTCATTTCACATGTTTTATATTATCACAAATCAAACTAAGAGAGTAGTTTGACTAACAGAGTAGCTCCCTCTCGTGTATTTCCATAATCCTTTTTTTCCTACGTTGTAACAGAGTGGTATATTATCAATACTAGTAACACCTCATTATTGTAATGATCTGAGGGCTCAGTAGTAGTTCTTAAATCAATTATAATTAACGTATATATTTGGTATCGAAGGAAGCATTTAATATTTGATAGTTAAATCAATGGCGGTAATTAGTTTCCTCAGTAATTGACGGTGTGACCGGGAATTGATAGACGCATCAAGCTGGAATAAGAAAATAGAACGTAGTAAATTTGATGGGTAGACGGACAAATCAAATTATAAATGAATTCTCAAATAATCTTGTATCTGCATTAACCGACCTTTTCGATATGCCAGTCCAAGTAGTCCGCTAAAAACAAGGTTTGCAAGGTGTTTTAGGAAATGAGTCCCGTTCGTTTCCCCTTCACGGACGAGGGGAAAGTTAATTTTTCCCTCATCATAAACTCGTCCGTAATTCACAAAGGGAATGGGAATATGAGAGCAGTGAGTGCTGTCCCCGTTGTTGTATTTCGAGCACTGAACTAAGTGGAGCTAATTTCTTTATTTAAACTGAAGTCCAGTCTAATTGCGAGCTCTCGACCTCTTTGTATAAGGACATTTTGCAATAAATGTAGCGTCCGTTTGAAGAATCGAATTTGTTTTTTGCTTATTGAACAACAATAGGAAACAATTAAAGATGTCTAACACATTTTCACAAGTTGTTTGTGAATTTATAGTTACCAACCCAATGATTCGTCAGTACTCTTCGATAGCTAAATAATTCATAAAATGGAGATTCGAATATTCCCTTTAAACGCAAATATTAATTATAAATTAATTTATAATCATCTAATTAATTCATCTTTTCAAGTTTAATTATTATGGTGAGATTTTTATGAAGTGATTACCAAGAGAGGTTAATATTGCTGGGTTGCATTACCCCTAGTGTGTTGTCATTCCTGTTAGACACACTTTGTTTCGTCGGGCTCAGCTATGAAATTACCTGTGAATATTGGAAATAATGGAAACTCTGAATTAATGTATCCATTGAAACTACGGCTCTCAATGTTTACTGATGATTGAGTTACAATTTTCTTGCTAATTCCGCATCAACACGGATTATTGCCAAGGCCAGAGGTCCTCGAACTTATTGCCCTGATTTAAGAATTCGGAATGAAGGCGAAATTAACTTTCAGTGAACTGGAAACATTTCATACATTATAACAGTCCCCGAACACTGTCCTGAGGGAAACATTTGTTTCACTAACCCAGTTTCATACCCATAAACAAAATGTTCATACACGCTAAGCTTGCACGCGATCGGGCGCAAAAGAAACAACTGTATAATACCAGTAATGAAAGTTTATTTCTCTGAGAGGCTGGGCAAGTATTATTGTCATTGAACAAATATTACTATTATTGAACAAGTATTATTGTCAGTTTTATTTTTAAATATCGAGAGGATTTATTATAATTATAATATTATTATATAAAATTACCTAAAAATTTAATAATGGTCGTACCAAATCGCCTACAAATTTTTAATTGTGTCGTCAATTTTTTGGAAATAATTCTCGCGCTTCCAGTTTTAGAAGTAGTTTTCCCTTCGTCGCCCAAAACCGACTCTCTGAGTCACACTACTTTTAAGGACAAGAAATCGAGCGTAAACGGGTCATGTTCGCAAGACAGATGTTTTTTCCGAACGAAAGACAATTCCCAACAGCTTATTAACACCATTATAAACCGACGCACAGAGTGTTTAAAACTAGATCTCTAAAGTAACATGGCCGATAAGTTCACAATAAACAAATTTTTATTTCGTTAACAAAATACCACTGGTGGAAATTTTGAACGAATGTTAATGACGTTAATGAACGCATTACAGTAGTAAAAGATATGACAATTTTATTTTTCAGTCTAAAAACTGTAATATTATTACTTCGGAATATCACACGATTTTCTGTCACAGCTTTAATTTTTCGGGTTTCGGCCAATCGATATCGGCTGCAGCAATCTGTTAGCGATTCTACGGATCTTTGTATCTGCTATAGATAGAGAATCCCTTCAATAGTGCTTACTGGTTGCTCCATCGTTTCCCAGCACACTGTATGGATCCAGTCTGACTGGTAGGCTGGGACTGTACTACTGGTGGTGGCGAGCGAGTGGTCATACTTTGCACTGGAGTACGGATATCATGCCCACTAACTGATGCGGATAGTGTTGTAATAGCGCTAGCTTTTACCTGGTGTTCATTTAGTGCTTTTCCTAAACTGACAGTTTTAGGCGGTAGCACATTTCGTACTTCTCTTTTAGCCGAGTACACGGTTTTCTCATTCCGACCGGTTCGGATTTAATTTGCGTTGAAAGAGCACGGCAACTATCGGTACTAACAAAGAATGGCGACCGCTGAACGGAGAATCGAGGGGGGTCACCATAACGCGCGTTATCCTAGTCTATTGAGCGATGGGGGAACCGAGAGCGGGTGTATATTTATTGATCGGGGATGTCCTGGGTGGAACAACCCCTGCTTTCTGTTCGTGAATTTGTCTGAAATGACTCATTCTTCTCCCCCAGGGAGCACCCCCAGGGCGGGGTGTTCCCTTTCACTAGGATAGAGGGAAACGGATCTAGCCCATAGATAAAGGTTGTTCCTCCCCCACCAACTATTTATAGCCCACTATAATTCAGCTTTAAACGGTTTACGAGCTATGAAATTTATATTTATACGAATCTCCGAAATAAGGATTTTGATACCCCAGTTTAATAATAACGTTTTCGATTTAATATACCCACAAAATGTCATTATTTCCGTAATTAGTTTCCGAATTTAATTCCAGTCTGGAAGATGAACTTGTTATACCTGAACCATTCTTAGAGGTCATACTTTGTAATATTATTAAGGAATCTGTTTCTGTAGCTGATTAATTTACTTACTTTAAATCCATATTATAATAACCCTAGTTCCAGGGCTTATACAGAACTATTAAAGATGATTTATATATTTAATTTTCGCTGGTCTGCCAGTTTGAATCAAAGCTCCTCTTCTGAATTAATTATAACTTGTTTACTGCAGAAGTTGAATGCAATTGTTAGCAATCACCTTAGTTTTTCGTCACACATTTCACTTTTTCCGTTTCTTTGCATATACAACTCCAGAAGTTCACTAATAGTTCCTACAGCAGTTAGGACACTCTATCTACGTACGTAAAACTGCGAATAGATCTTGGTTGATCGACGAAATTTCGTCTTCTCAGCGGACCAGTTTTTTAGTTCTCAATGTAACTTGTGAAAGTTTTGCTTTCAATACTGCCTGGCTTTCTTTAGCATTAACTTGATGCGGTAACGGCAAGTGGTGAGAGGTTGTCTAAAAACGGCCGTGCTAAGATTTTCAGCCGGTGTCGCGTTATATAAAGGCAATTGGCCGAGTGGTTTATTTAGGTCCGACACCCATTTTTAAACAGCCCTTCAAGTACAGACTCCTCTTTGACGGCGTTACATATGAGGCAGCGAACAGAGAACAAGACTCCAAATAGGACGGCCTTCCTGGGTTCCGAGCCGCTGCTCAATTTAGACCTCAACAACATGAGTAGGTCAAATAGTCTATGATGGATTTAATCAGTTTAAAA
Organism: Lethocerus indicus; assembly: GCA_019843655.1. NCBI lineage: Eukaryota > Metazoa > Arthropoda > Insecta > Hemiptera > Belostomatidae > Lethocerus > Lethocerus indicus. The sequence continues at coordinate 18,461,617 of JACDQD010000008.1, forward strand.
TAGTCCCTGAATGATACTTAATATTATGATTTTCTGTATCTGTTTGTTTGGTTTGGGCCAATAACGATAATCAACCAAAAACGTAACGATAATAGGTAATGTTCTGTTATTTGTACGGTCATACTTTCAAGTTATACTTACACGCAGGAATGGGAATCTTTCCCATTTATCATATCAGTCATGGAGCAGAAAAAGAGAAAACTTGTTTCTTTTTTTTTCATTCGCCTAATCGGCTACCTGAGGTATCGCAAATTGAAATCATTTACCTTATCTAACCTCCCGTATTAAGTAACAAGATTCATTAGCGGGCTAGATTAATGCTTAGTTGAACTTTCTGAGTGTCAAAACGCTGAGCCTTAACTCTGAAACAGGCGTGGCACTGTTGACTTCTAGAACATTGAGAGCAAAAATTTCAATTTGCTGGATCTCGCATAACTATTTCTGTTGTACACGAACCGATATCTGGAATTGCTCCATTCATCTTTGGAGTAATTCTAATTTAATTTAATTTTTTTTATGCAATTTTTTAGACTTCATACGGTATATACACTATGACGGAAATCTCAAATCAGTACATTTATCCTTTCCTGATATTGTTATATATATATTATATATCTTTATTCATTATATTTATCTTGATAATCAATTTTATTTAAGGCTTGAGACTTAGTTAAGAATTAATTCCTCGATGAGTTTGGCGTTTTACACCAATGTTATTAAAAACAAAGTATTATCTGATAATCCGAAATATTAAATGTCATATTAACTGAACAGTGAATCTCGAGTACAATCCTAATTTAGATTACATTAATTACGGATACGGAAATTTAAAAATATCTAGCGCAGAACGTCGTAGAGGACAGATCGGGCCCACAATTTGATTATATTTCGCACAAATGTAACCCAATGCCATTGTTTCTGGTCCGGTTGTAGACCTATAAATCAGTTTGGTAAGAGGGGGGAGGATATGGCTCCGGGGTTGCTCGGATTTTATAGGTTTCACTCCCCATGTCTGGCCCATCAGATTGTTCATTCTAACAATAAATAAATTGGCACGATTTATCACTTTTGGAAAACAACAAGCAGACTGTAATTAATTTTTTCGTTACTTTACTTTGGAAAGTCAGAAAATAAAATTTATTAAACTCTGATGCTGCACTCCTCGAACGTATCTAGAAGCTGCTGATCTCATTACTAAGGTCGAAAATAAATTTTCAAATAATGCAATATTCACCTCACTCTCGAGGCTGAATGAAAAACATCGCGATTAAAATAACATATATATATATATATATATATATATATATATATATATATATATATCGAGACCACGTTTCTTAAAATAAGCTATTTTCTATCCTCTCGTTCATTAATCGGTGTGCTACTTGAGTTTGAATATCTGGAGTTGGAGTTCTATCCGATGCATGCCCTTGACTCGGCAAACAACTGGGCAGTCTCATGCTCCCAGTCTGAGTCATTATATCTCCCTCCGCTTCACCCTCTTAGTCACCCCTAGGTTCGCTCCACTCTTCCACATCTCACAAATTGTGCGTACTCCGTTACCACTCCCCGGCTATTTTTTTTTTTGTTTGATCCCCTCCCCCAGGGCGGCGACGGCACTGGCCCTCCTCCCAGGCCGACACTGACTCATCCGAATAAAGCTCCCCTCCACCCACCCGTACGCACTTAGTCACTACGCACCCCCATTATTTAAGGGCGATCCCCTACGTCGCGTCTCCGCCCACAGGACTCCAAGAGCATTATGCCGAAAATCGAATAGTTTATTATCCACCGACTGGAACCGGAGGAAGGTCGGAAATACGCCAGGTTTGTAACCGGGAGGCGTAACCGTAAGGTGAAACCGGAAACGGGATTAAGTGCTTCTCTTTTCGAACGAGTTTAAATAATGAAATTGAGCTTTACGTGGGTTTAGGCAGTAATTTTCAATGGGATTTCCTTTCTTTGATTACTCCAAGTAGTGCGTTAGGATTATATTGTCAATATTTATCATTAGTACAAGCTAGAAATCTATTTCTTTCATTCGGTGATTCATTAAACCCGAAAATATCTCCTCTGTACCGTGGGGGACACCATTTTCCCCGCTAGCAATGTTCATACTAAATTGCCATGTCCCCTGACCCTGGTCGAATTAATACATGTCAGTCGGCTGGAATTTGAGGAACATCAGTATTTGTCATGCAGCTAATAACTCTAACAATTTATATTGCGTATATTGTTGTACGCTTGCCCTATCCGTAATAGTTTTCTTCTTAGAATATCAGTTCATCCATGTATTATTCACAATTAGGCGCAACATTCATTGCGAGAGTACTATGTATCTCTCAATTGTCTGTTAATTGTCTTAACAATTATACATAATACATACATATTTATGTGATTGTAAATTAATTTTATTACACTTTTTTAAAAATGCATTATACACGATATAGTGCAAAATCATAATGAGTGTTCTGTAACAGGGAGTGAGTGAGGAGGTGAGATTTCCTACATTAAATTTAATAAATACAGACTCTCAAATATGTGAATAGAACACACTTACATTAGGGAAACAACCAAGAAAGAACATACCTCAGTGGCGATAAATGAGATATACCGCATTTCCATTCTTCCGGTCCGTCCCGATGTAGTTAGCTGAAATGAAATTCACACTCAAGGCCGGAGGTCAGTTGGGTGCTTAATGACACAGTCATCACAACAGTCATCAGTCCTTAGAAATAACGGTCGACCGGCAGGAAGTATGCCATGAGACCCTCCAGAAGCCGGGGCATTATCAGCCCATTAGGTGAATCCTTTCCATTTGCGGGGTTGAATTTTTTTCCCCCCATTCCTGTATAACGTTAAATGTTGTGACCCAATTACCTGATGTGCTTCCAGACGATTCCAAATTGTTCATTTAATTCGCTTAGTTAGTATCACATCTATTACACCATTTACAAGTACAACAGAAGGGGATTTGACCGCTGTAATTACCCGACACATAATGTTCGCATAAATCAATAATTAGTGCTCATATATATTTATATATGACAAATATAATTACATTTTATTGATTATAGTGAAAACCATAAAGAAACTGATTTTTAAAATTATTTATCATGGTTATATATTTATGATAAAATTATTTTGACATCAATTTTTCCTATCATGTTTCCTTACCACGTTTTCAATTTAAGCCTTCTTTCATAGCTATATTATAATGGCAGTCATAAAAAATAGATTATGTTTTCCATAACGATTTTCATATACAACATCGGCCGTATATAAGAATATACATTCTTGTATATAATTCATTATTATATTCACCAAACGATCTCGAACAATTGGTAAACCGTAGAAAATATCGTCTCGGAACGGGAACACCGCCACTGGAGCGATCACCGGGGGAGAGAATTCGCACAATTTCTCGTCACCGTGCGTGCTGGCGCGAAGACTACCGGTGTGAATAAAAAAATGAAAGCTTTCATGAATGGAAAAAATAAATAATTGCTGTTCAACTCCAATCGGCGGGCCGTGTAAACCGGAGCCGGTCGTCGCGAGCTAATTAGGCTATCGGTGGTGGTGCTTTGGGGATGGTGGGGGTGAAAACGCGCAAAAGAGAAACGCTTTGCCGGTTCGCGGTGAACGCTCGAGATTTATATCTTGTCATAATATGGGGGAAGCACGCGATGGCAGGGAAGGGCGCTCGGTAACGTCTCAATGCCGCATGACAAATGGCGTTGGTGGAACAAAGGCACCAGCCGTGTCACCGCAAAGACCTAGAACGTAGCCAAAGACCTGAATATTTTCGTGCAAATGTTGGGAGTTTTCTCTGTATACTGACAAATGACCTAGTGGTCACTGGAAGGAATAATTTGGTAAAAATTAAAGTTTCGACTTTTTTATGTAGAATCATATATTATTCAGGTATTTAGCAAACCCACTTCTGCTGCGATGCCGAACCGAATCTTTGGGTAACATTCAACTTTGTTTAATGAAACGACTTTTAATTATTATGAGTAAATAACATATAAAACTATGAAAAGTACATTCAAACACAAGATTAATAAAAACCATTCTCTTATGACATGCACCTATTACACAAAAGGGTATTTTCATGCACAGGGGACGAACATCCCTTCATTAATGCACACCTATATTTTAAAAACCTCCTCCATTCAGAAAAAATGTCTTGAATTGATTCATTCAATAAGAAGTAGATAAAGGGAGGTCTATACAAGGCAGGGTTCGTCTGGTTTTGTTTCATTTTAAGCTTTATGATAAAATAATACAGACCTTACGATAGTAGATCGTTGAAAAATACCGTTGCCTAACCGACTCGGTTCATTAGGAAACAATTTCGAGAATGCTAAAGCGGAAAACCGTACAATAAGTCTTACATTGCCGGACTGAAGGAAAACCTATTCATTTTTCCGGGGAATGAGACAAAGAGCTTTTTGAAAGTTATATCCCACATTTCCTGAAAACCTCAAGGTATGATATTTTAAGCTACTTTCTCAATGTCGATTTGAATATGGAAGCAAAAAACGCGAAGGACTGAAATGACTGAAATCCGAAAACGCGCATGCGACGAGGCTCTGAGCTCGGTAGAACTATATCTATAGCTTTTTACCGTATATGGTTTGTTTTCCCCCTACTCCATCGAGCGTCGTCTTCAGGTCCAAAATAGTCTGCGACGGGGATCCTTTTTTAGATGTTACAACACCTGCCGCGAATATTCAATCGTGAGCACACACTGCGGGGCTTCCAATCCGAATTCAATTTCGGGAGCGGGGAAAAAGATGGACGCGGGCATGACGCCGCTTCGGCCGCAGGCGGTGGTACGCCCTTCAATTTTTGCCTATAAAAGTTCGGAACCGACTTGGTGACTATATATAGTCGCGGTGTGTATATTAACTGGGTCAGATTGGCAGTTGGTTGCCGTCCACTTGCCTTTTCCAGCCCTCCACTCCATAATCGGCGATACTTCTAAAATCCCACCAACCGACTGCGGCATGGGTATACACTGTTTTGACCAGTTTCGGAAATTTCGGCATCACTGGTCTGTTTATAACTATACCGTTTTGACTATTTCCAGTGAAAACAATTTCGGTACGACTTGGAGTATTGGAAATCGTGATTTTAATATCTACATAATGCTATTAGTACATTATGTGTAAACATTATCAAAATTCCAATCCTTGCATTTAATTCCTTGTATTTAAGGACCTGTCGGCCACTAAAATTTGTTATAGAAACGCAGTAGCATTATTTTCTGACATCTCTATCGTATTGTGTAAATGATTTTTTTAAATAATTTTTTTACGATTACTATAAACATTGCAATATTATGTTTTAAATGAATTTTAATGTAAATTACAATTTCATAGAATGGAGGGGGATGTTCCAGTTTTGCCAAAAATCATTAATCTTGGCTTGTTTCACCATTTGCTGCAAAAAGGCAATAAACAATCTATTTATATTCAACTTCAATTGAGTTAGTAAGCCTAATGCGTTGAAATCCATGCACAGAAATGTAACACCGCTCGATATTTAAAATTTATTAATTTAATTCAAGAATTTTAAGTAATGACATAGTATATATCTTTATTAGTTGAGTTAAAAGCTGGTCAGCCCCAAGAGGGGAACACGGGAACAGCCCCCGGAACTCTTCCTAAAATCTTCAGATAAGTATTTAATGAATGTGCAATTAACATCTCTATAAAAAAACATGTGTGTATAAGGAAATAATTATGTTTGAGCAAACTATTGGAGTGTGTGCTGAATTCTGGGAGACAGTTAAAAACGCCAAGCTCAAAGTTATAAAATGCGACAGTTCAGGAGGACGCCGGTCGCATCCTACTCCGATTTGGCGGTCCGAATTTCTATGAATAGAGCACGAACCCATTTTCCTTGACTAGTGTGTCCGGCGCTCCGTCCATTATATGTTGTATTGAGCCGTTTAATGTTGACAATGGTTCACAACGGGCGATACTATGAGAAGGAGAGGCGGCTCTGGCGGTGGGAATGGACGCTTCGCTGGCTGGTGGGAGGCAAAAGGTATGTGCGCCCGGCCCCCGCTAATGGAATGTCAGACAAATGACTAACAAGTCACCTATTCGATGACCGCACGAGTGCATTCCCCAAAGGACGGCCTTAAGGGTCGAGGGTTTTAAATGATTCATTTTGCAGAGTCTCCTTCCTAACCGCTCGGAGTTTTTCTTCGTAACACCAATTATAGAATGGAATGCCTTCGAAGGGAAAGTGTTATGCAATATAACAGACTGTAAAATAATCTTCAAGGGTTATAGTTATGGAATAACTTAAGTTCTTTTTATTTCAGTGGAGCTGAGGGACACTGTTCCAGAGCATATACACTGTCGGGACTAGAAGAAAGCATCAGAAGGTAGGCCTAAGCGAAATTCAATATTAAACTAAGTAAAATTAAAATGGCGAGTATTTTAATATCAAGGTAACATTTACAAGGCGAATCAAATAAATAATTCTAAAATATCCAAGAAAAAACACCAGCCGGATCCTATTTCAAATTGCACACTTAAATAATCCTTATTTATTATAAATATACATTCATACTTCCTACTACGAAAGAAAATTAATATTACCCAATCATATTAGGTCTAACAGCTTCTTTAAGCTCATAAAGCTCATACGATCATAAAATCGTATTCTTATAATGGCATTTAAATAAAATAGGGATTACAGACTATTTAAATGGTACATACCCCAGTGCCTCAGTACACTAGATTGGCATGCAGATTTCGTTGTATAATGTATCGATGCAGCAGAGTGTGGTACATGCTTCAAGGCGTAAACCTTGGCCTTGGCCAAGGGTCTTGCATCGTCCCCCAACGCATCGGCTTCAAGTACTGTCTGCCGATTCGTCCACCGAGTCGTCGGTTGATGCGGAGGTCACGGAAAGAGGCTTTTCATTTCCGATATAAAAGTTAATAAAACTTCGCCCCCTTCCGTCCTTTGTCGGACCTTGAACTTAATCTGCCATTAGTGCAGAAAAATAGAACTGCACCGTGTTTACCTATCGGGCGTCTTTTTTCCTCTCCTTTCAACCAGACAATTCAACCGTTACCTTGATATTTCAATATGCCCGTTACAGGATCCCTTGAACTAGTTTCTTACCGTCAACAAGACGTTTCTACTTGAATATGCATGATTGGCCTGTTGATAATAATTACCGCTCAAAACATACATTAAACTTTAATACGGAGTGTTTCAAACTGCTATAGTTCGTAACGAATAATTGAAATTTCATGTCCAAATTAATATCTGGGGATAATTCCTTATCAATTGCTATTGGCATAGGATTTCAACTGCTAATAATTCAGTAAAAAAATAGTACAGAAATAACATTTTTAGGCAAATGTGGAAAGTTATATAAGTAACATGGATTTCCAAAACGTGCGAACCAGTTGATGTAAAATAAAAATAAATCCTGCTGATGTAGCTCAAACCCTTGGACCACTTACGTTCAATTTTACAAAATACATTCTCTTTACCTTGGAATTCTACGCTGTAGGCATGTTCTCGAATACTACAATAATAAAAAAAACTGTAAAACACTGAGAAAAACGTCCTCAACACTGATATCAGCACTACACCTCGGCCCCTGGATGCTTGCCGAAAGTTGGGGAGAAGTGTATTCTTTCATTATTACTTTCATATTAGCGACTGGTATGCGAGAGCCGGCGGGGTTTCTATGCAGCCGGAGGAGGCAAGAGTGTAGCCTTGACCTTGACAAGGGTCTCGCTCGCTGATCTTGCCTCCTTCAACACAGCCTCACCTCAAATATCTTCTGGCCTTCGAATATTAACTTTCCCATGCATAAAAGCTGTTACGTTTTCATTAAAAAACATACTCCGGCATCTTTTGCAACATATTGAAACTTCCATTCTTGTTTTTATTCCATGTATTATGCGCCTTTTTGCTGACAATTCAAAATATCCAAGTGAAGTAGTCATACCGATTACACTGTACCGTAGAGAGCGGCGGTGAAATCAGTTATTTTTGTTAATAATATTAATAAATAATATTGAACCTTGAATAGCTTGTCTTAGCAACTTTTGGTGTAGTACAAAGTGGCCATCTTTTGCCATGTAATGTTGTCCTAATATCATGGATCTTGCAATTTCGTCTATTTGGTCAAGAACGAGTTGGCTTAAGATAGCAGTGAGGTACTGGTTTTATTGTTTTTATTTTTAAATCCCAAAGCTTATTATATTTCAGTATCAATAATATAGTATCATTACTGCAATCATTATCCAAACGATTTCATTTATTTGCGAATTTTATTATTACAATATATAATCCAACGTAAATTACATTAAGTGAGTTATATTAATATTCGATGCGAAATCCCATGTTTGTAAGTTGGTTTGTTAAGTGATTGAAGCTCCTAATATTTGCTCAAGTAGGTATGGCACACTCAAATTAAAGTGCTCTGACCTCGTAAGGCAAATTACGATATGAATTTGTATTATTAAGTAATATTTGTTCTAAATGTTTTATCTCAAGTGCTCTCGACAAGTGTTCTTCCGATGCATAAAGAGCCGGTTTCTAATAAATTTTGCGTACCTAAATTTAAATATCCCAAAGTATTACTTCCAGTAAGAGTTTCCGGGCATGAAAATATCATGCATTTCCCACGTTCACGGTCGTTACCAGATGAAAATCCCGAGCATTCTGTCCGAGGCGTGTAAAGGTTAAAGCCTTGGAAGGCCCATTGTTCTTTGCACCAATAATGCTGTAAACTGACTTTAGAATAATGCATGAAACGCAGGATACGAACTTTCGTGTCTGGAATCATGGCGGCCGTTTCCGCTATGTGATAATCGCCGACCGAATCGTACAGTAAAACTACACCAAATAAGGAGCTGCCTTTCTTCCAAGAGGTGTTGAAATAACCAGACATAATTCCATCAATTATTTTTCGGCGTGTCTATTATAAGGGTAATACTTTTTTTGACTATCTGTGGCTACTCTACAGTCCTCGTGGATTTATTATTATAAAACAACAACCTAACTCTATTTTCCATATTTGTGGGTATTTAAGATAACGATGCTCATATTGCGGGTTAAAGTTTTAATACCGGACACTAGATAAATGGTATTTGATCACCTATCTGTGTACCGTGATAATAAATCGTGTGATATTCGAATTGCACAATCGCTGAATAATAAAGGATCGACGTTTCTGGTAAACAAATTCATTTCGCTAAAACGTTATCGCAGACTCATAACTACCCGGCGATATCGTCTGGAATTAATCAATTACACAGAGCACGATCATTGGATTGCCAAATAATATAGTTTGGGTCATAGTTGGAAAAAGAGAATCGGTCCCAGATTACTGATGACACAACTGCAGGAAAATTTTTTATTTCGCAATATCAATATGATCCCCCAGTTCATCAACACTATATTTAACTCCGATAGCAATTTATATTTAATTACTATGCCAGAGCGGTGACGTTATCACTACCGCTACTGGTTTTCGACCGCATTAAGTTGGGTGAGTATTAACTTCTTTTCAAGACACTGTTCCATATTTTGAATAATTTTCTAGAGACTGTACCTGTGTATTGTAATTCAGATATATTGAGAGATACATATGTTAATTCAGATCAATAAAGCAAAATCTGTGCAGCTGAAAGTTGAGTACTGCTAGAACAAGTACCCATGCACTAAGCATTGTGAATTCCTTTCTTGTTTCTTATAATTGAAAATTAAAAATTTGAAAGGAAGTAGAAATTTGAGCCACGGCTTGCATGTGACTGATGACTCGAGCCTAGAAACAGTGGACAATTCAAGAAATGAGGTTCGTTGCGGCTGGCAACTAATTGGTGTATTATCAAAGCCTGTGGGTGATACTGATCTATATCTGAGACTCTTGTAACACCGACGGCTGTTTTGTCCTGTTTTTTTCTCAAATAACCACTAAGCACTGAAAGATTGACAGTGAGAGCACAGGCTCTCATTGATACATTTGGTCGATAAGGAAAGAACTGGTTGGTTGGCTTTCTCAACTGTTCCGGATATACCAGCGACTGATGAGCCGGTGTAGATAAATAAAGGGTGAGTGGGAAGTTGGTTTTATCAACTTTCCACTGAGATATATATCTAGGTGTTTAGACCTGTAGGATACAGACAACTAAAACAGTTATATATATATATATATATATATATATATATATATATATATATATATATATACATATGAAAATAAAATAAACGCAATCTGTTTGTCCCGTACTATTAGAAGCCTTTAAAAGTTATATTAATGGCAACAATTGTATAATTGCACATGATAAAAAAGTCCTTTTTCGTGGAATGCTTCAGTTTATCCGGCCCGAAATTAAGCAAAAATAATTTTTCGTTTATTGAGTATTATAATTTCATGCATTTCTTTCAATTTTTGTCTTCGTGTTCTACCTTCTGTTCGACGTACCCTACTTTGACAGCCCCGACTCTATGTTAAGTTGTTTCGTAAATTTATCTGATTGAAATTCTATCGAGAACCCATGTTTAAGAGGTCTTACAAACGTGTTTTGTAATAAATGTATGAGCGATACTCGTATTGAATATGCAACGAAAGTTTCTCTTTTAAGACGACCTTTAAAAATTCCTAATGTTTGGTTCCACAAAATCTATAGCAATTTCTTTAAACGTGTTATTGCGGTTGATCAACTTATATGATACAACTTATACAAAATTTATACAATCTACAAGGCGTTTGGACGAAGTCAAATGTGCTTTCTTTTATTTCGAACTGAGACTGTAATTAAGTGGCATTAATAGTCGGGGGCGGTTGTCCAACCGGATGTAGAAATTTCATTAATGATTCATCTCTCTTTTTAATTTGTTCATTGTTCTTTTAACTGGAAAAACGGTCCCATGTAACGAAAGGAATTATAATTTAATGAGAAACTTCACAACCCATTTCAGTTTATTTAATTTATAGTTTTGTTCGACATTTGAAAAATATATCCCTGTACCTCCAAAATTTTGACGAGACTTTAGTCTAAAGCAAATCTTTATTATCGTCACCCAAATTCCTAAAATTACTTGACCGCCGCTGAAATTGCAGCACGATTTATTTTAAACTCACGAAATAGTAGACACAGAGGATACGAGCGCGCAAGAGTCCCTGTATGGTAGATTGGTATCGGTAAGTGGCCGTTTGGTAACCATATTTGGTACTGTTAAGGTATAAGGCGGCTTTCTTGGCCGCTTTACCGCACCCGATACCCGGCTCCGCTTGGTAACTAAGGAAGCGGTGTGGACTAATTTTTCGACATCGCTCGCAATTGAGAGTTGTACTCAATAAAGTGGCTCTTTAAAATATGACCAAGCAATAAAACAGAAATTGCTTGTGGAACTTTACTCTCGAAAAGTATTTAAAAAAATGCCGGGTTGAGTAGAAACAAAATTATGTTTTTATGAATGTACATCGAGAATATTATTTCGATAAGGTTATTAGACTCGTAAGCAAATATGAACTCGTTGCGTTTATGCAATTTGAAAAACACAGCGTCACATCTACCCGGGATTGTAGTCTACTAAGTAACACTTCGATACTGTTCCTTCCTTGTTGTTAGACGGGGGATGCTCAGAAGTTTATGTTCTGTTGATTAGTCACTCAATTGGTTATTATTGGGCGATATGCTGTCACGTGACGGATGTCTTCGAATATCCCATCATTAGAGTTGTACGTAAAATTATCTGGTGGAATCCGATCAGTGAAAAAAATGGTTCCTTCGGAATGTCAACACCTCAAAACTACACTTTATTATCGAAGGTAAATCGCCCATTGAACTCGGTACATCCGATAGGAAAGGTCGGCCTTTTTCAGTGAAATCCCCTCCGCAGGTTCCAGAAGCGTCGAGCCGTGTTCGCCGGCAACAAAAAGCGGCCCGGGGCGACGGTAGGTCCGGCTATATAAGCGGATGTTCCCTGAGATAGCGACTAACGGATGGGAGGGGGGTTCGGAGAGAAGAGAGCGGCTCAAGAAGAGGTATGGAGTGTATGGAGAAGAGGAGAGAAGTAGGGGTAAACGGGCGAGGGAAAGAGAGTGAGGCCAGAGATATATGGTCCCGAAGTGGGTCACGCACTCTGCTTAACCTAATATGGCAACAATCCTCCTGCATCCCCTTATACAGAAGCCACAGCCTCCCCACCACCTCACGGGCTCTATCTTTAATTCGCTTCGAGTTAATTAGAATTATATTGCTCTCATGGCATAAAAATGCGAATCACAGAATAGATAAATTGAAGAGAAAGTTATTAATTATATTACGTTTCGATATTTCGTATCGATTAGAGGAACCTGGTTAATATTCAAATTAGAAAGTGAACGAGTTAGTCCGCCGTCTTCTCCGACTGCAGCGAAACCCTCGGGCTGTATTTTCAGTTCACTTTGTACGTCTTACCATCTGAACTACACATTTAATCATTTAAAGTGAATTTCTTTAAATTTTTACAGCATATATATAGGACTAGGATAAGACGCTCTTAATTCAGCCCGTGGCTAAATGAGAATACCGCCTGCTCCTGTTAAGTTTCCTGCTCTGCTGAAATTTTGTGGGACTGAATGGCCGGTGAACGCTAATTATCTTTATGAAAAAAGTATCTCCGCCCTATTTGTTGATCTGAGGATAAAAAGTTTAGGTTTTACCTTCCATTGTCAGGGCGAGATCGTCCTCCCAAAGTAGCCCGCGTGTACTAAACACTTTCATCGCATTGCATCTAGCCCCCCCTATACTGATTTAAGCTTGTCACCACTACGAGTAGAATATCGAAGTGGGGTTTGAAACAGTGCTTTCTCCCGTCGATGAAATGACGATTATTTACCAGTGACAGTGTCATATCTCCAAATAAACACTATTATATTCCTTACTCTGGAGAAAGTTCGATTTTCACTAAAGAATTAACACCCACCCGCTCTCCCCTGTGTCGTACTTCACATTGTAGGAATTTTTATTTTTATTAGGATTATTTATATTTTTTTTTTATCGGCAGCGCTCATTACATTGCCGACTATAGAGTCGCCTCTTGTATCTTAATGTTACTAGCTTCATTTTATGTCTCGCAAATTGACTCGGTCGGTTCATGAACCTTAAACTGGTCCAGATATATAAAAAGATATTTTTTTTTATCGAACCAGAATAACTTTCAGTGTAAGGGAAAGTTCCGTCCAAATAGTAATTCTTTCGTTTAAGCTTTGAACACAGAAAAACTTCTGGGCTTACGAATAAGGCAGGTCTGGAGAGCGGCAGCGGACTCAGCAGATCTCGGCCTGACCATAGATGTCCCTGTCGGATTCCCGCTGACTGCTGACCCCGCGCCGCCTTCCGATTTTTATTTTACTTTTTTTTGCGCCCGTACTGCCGGAACAGTTGGACGAAAACGGGCGCGGCAAATGGCCGAGAACGGAGGGTTGTCGCTGGTCGGACAGCCGAGGGCAGATCACACCTTTCCGGGCACTTTGTAAGTTAATTTACACCTAAGACAAACTAAAACATTAACTGGATCCTATCGGGATTGCGGGGACATCCCATAACTCGAAATGTAAAGCTAAGAGAACTGTTTCCTACGGTTACTCCAGGAACCGGAATTCGGAATTTAGGGTATCGGACAACACTAGTAATAAAGCATTGATAAAAAAAGCATTGTATCAAGCATTATAAATTCTGGGCCTCCCGAAGGTTCATGTTCATAAAGAAAATTTGAAACATTAATTAATAAGAGGTGACTTTATATGGCATTACATTATAATCTATACGATATCATATTTAAGAATATTCCTATATAATAGAATACATAGAAAAATAGAATTTATGTTAGAGCTCAAGTTGAAAATTGTGGAGGTTGAAACCAGCGAGCGTTAGACACGTTATGCGTGACTTTCTGTAATTTCATTACTGTTTGATAATGCCCGAGACGGCTTTGACATTCGGTTGGTACGTGGAGGTCATTACTGATAGACTATCAATAAGCTGTTGCATACTTCATATTACTTTATATTTGTATACACTCTATAAATATTAATAGTGAGGGGTGTTCGTGAAGGGTTGGAATATCTGCACTTATACCGATTTTCCGTCTCCGCTCGCCTACTGCTTCACGTTATCTTTAGTAGCATTCTGTTCATTGATCAGTGATGTACTGATCCAGTCATGCTGGGGTCGGTTCAGTTCACTGAATATCGAGTTTTGAACATTCACCGACAGATAAAGTAATTTAATAAACGATAAAGTATTACGATAAAAAATTGTATTCCTAAAACAGGTTCTGTGAATCGATATGTGAGTGAGTACTCAACAATTTTTATTTTCATTATTCTATTGAATTCATGAATGATTGCACACCTTTGGAACAAGGTATCTTTGGTAAAATCGTGAGTATTGGTGCAGACCGTTACGTAAAGGGGCACTATTACGTTGGGTATCTACCTCGTCTGTTTGCACTTCCTTCTTATCTGAAGAAATTAAATTTTTTGTTCCCAAAATGAGAAAATTGAAACGTGACAACTGTTCAACAGCGCATTAAACATTCCGGATTACATAACCAAATCAAATGTTTCAACTACACCTGAATGACTGGACGTAAATGAGGCTGTAATTTATATAGCTTACACACATTTAGTAATGTTCCGTTTTACAGAGAATGTTCGTGTGGCCCAATTTTGCGCAAAATCAATAGTGTTCTAGCGTTTTATAAATGAGAACAGTCTATCAAGTCCGGTCTCTATCTGAACCCCACACAACTCCCCAGAAGCCATATTCTCTTCATACTTACTTTAATATATAAATACTGTATTCATTTTATTGATCTCCTACATGGAATTGCTAACAAAAACAGTAAAATATCAAACTCAATTGCATAAATGTCTGAAAATCCTAAACTATCATCAGTTGTAAAATAATCACCCTGATCCAAAATAACATTACACGAAACACTATCAACATTATCCATGCAAATGAGCATGAATAACATACGTACATAGGTTTTTATACACTCACAGAAAGGATAGAAAAAAAACTGTATTTAAAAAGGTGACAATTGTTTCTTTGTTATATCTTTTTTTATATTACATTCTGGTTTAATGAGCTTTATGCACAAGCAAGGAGGAAAAGATTCATTAGTGTGTCCAAAAAACGGTGTATTCATACAATTTTATAATTCGTAAAGAGAATGTGGAACTGTTGGCATATTATTGTCAGAATTGATGTAACTTTCATTGATTAATATTGTTCAAAATTCAAATATCCTTGTTCTAATAATTTTGTACATAAATGTGTGGCCGAAATGCATGTAAAGCTCAACGTTTGTGTATCGCTTTCAATTTAACTATGTATATTCATAGGAAAATAAAGTTTTCGCAAATTGTAAAAAAGTGTGTAGAATGGCGGCAGCGTAAAAGTGTATTCCTTCCAGAAGAGGCCGTATTAGTGGTTCGATTCGAAATCAAGCACGAGGTCAGGGAAGGTGACTACATTTCAGTTTTTTCTGTCCTTTTCAAACTGAAGGAAATTATTACTGCGGAATATATTATGATGGAACTCTCTCATTTGGAAATTGACGATTTTAACTGTGCTGTTTTTTGTTATATTTCATATTTAGATCCTGTTCGCATGCTGTTATTTTTATTGGTTTGCCTTTCAGAAATTCTCTTTTAGTACATGTGTACACTTGTTTAATACATTGGTACACTAATGGTCAGTGAACTATGTAGACAAAATTTGGTACATATATATAAACCCAACTGATTTTAAGAATATGTGGGCCTGTATTTTCTTATCATATTTAAATCAGCGATGGACGGAATTTTTTAGTGTACGTACATAACGTTAATTGTTCAACATGACTAAAGACATTTTTTACGTTTCGAATTATTTATCATCTCTCTGTACCTGTTATTGGTAACGAATCTCACCACCAATGTTAATATAGGCTGTCAATTCGTTCGCGGATATATAGTTATATTAGATAGTACTTTCTCAAAAGTACCCCCAAATCTCCTTGGCTTGCTCTCTCTGTAAAAATTGGACCCGGTTACTGTTGAAACTTCTCTGTTGGTCATATATAGGTATGAAAGCGGTAGTGGGTTGAATTGAGTGAAAGGCCCCAGGGAGGAGTGGCGAAAAAATAGAGCAAACTGTTTTCTTTGGGCCCAATACCCTTCTCTGGCTCTCCTCCCAACCTTTCATTAGTCCAGTCACAGCCCGCCGCCGGCCACCTATTGCTTCCTGTCCCTCCAATAAATATACCTGCAATTAATGCGGAAACGCCTTTATTGTTATCGGTGTTCGGCTTTTTACGAACAAAAGACAGTTCGGTACCGGGATCCGGGTGTAATATCTCTTAGGTTCACAGAAAAGCCTTCTATACATCCAACCCAATCAATTCGCATATGTGATATACGGGCCTGGAGTTAAACAAATTAGAATTAGCAATTGAAGGAGCGTCAGTGGTGAGGATTTTAGCAAAATATTTCAAAATAGGATCTTGAACTCGGGCACACTATTTTTCAATTTCAAAATTGAATAACCAGGGCTTTCTTTATACCCTTCACTGTCTTGGCTCGTATGATAAACGATGTGTCCAATCCGCATTTTCCACGATCCGCAGAAAAATCACGATTTCTCGCTTTAATTTTCCAAGGTGTTGATCGCGTCCGGCACGACGAACGACCCATATCTCCTGTTCTTTATCAATTAAACTGAAATTTTGACTAGGAATTATAAGAAGCAATTTACGATCGAGAAGCACGTAGTTCCCCTTACGGACAGTACTATGGATTTATCGGTAATAACACTTCAGTGATAGATCCTGCGGAACTAGTCATGTGAACGTGACTGTCCACTCATGGAATGCCACTGACTTATACGTGTCAGACATAAGATCAAAATGACATGAGTAATAACAAAGAAATGTTTCATTATAATGCTTGCTGTATTAGGAGCCAGGAAGTCATTATGTAAACCGGAAGCTCATTTTTCATGTTATGATCAGAAATATCATTTTTTACCCGTTATATTAAGACAGACACTTCGCAGTTACTAAACGAGTACTGATGGAGGGAACGCTGCAGCGTTTCTCTGATTCCTAGACAGACCGTGAAGTATTAAACGCTTTGAAAAATCAAGGCCACCGATTCTCACGGCCATGGAAGTCCCCAACCTACTACATGGGGAACTTCAAGTTATTATACGTCATTGTTTCCCAAAGGCCCAGTGTCATTGCGCCGTCCGCGTTTTCATGGTGCACTTTTGCGCCAAATGATCGCAATTTAGGAAAACAGATTTCGGTGTACCGCGAAAAATGATTAATCATTCTCACAGTCTTAGTGTTCATTACAGAAACGCTGTGTCGCCGAATTTCTAAGGAAGGTCACGACGGTTCTTGAGAAATTTGCTGATGTTCAGGCTGTATAATACCCAGTCATACTCAGTCGCATTGAACCTACGCTACGTAAAAGAAAAGGTTATGGGCACGATTATTACAGTTGGTACACTTATAATTATAGATGAAAATGTTAACTGAAAATTCATTTTTTATATTTTCAAATAGGAGCGTGAAATTCGGTGTACAACCCGTACGAA
Organism: Lethocerus indicus; assembly: GCA_019843655.1. Lineage (NCBI taxonomy): Eukaryota > Metazoa > Arthropoda > Insecta > Hemiptera > Belostomatidae > Lethocerus > Lethocerus indicus. The sequence continues at coordinate 18,479,250 of JACDQD010000008.1, forward strand.
TTGTTTCTTTCTCGTTTTCTTTATACTACAGCTTTTAATAAATCTCCGTAATGCGTAATCTCTTTGGCGATTTGAATTCCCTCAATTATTAAAACGGTGGTCGAGCATTGTCAATACTGAATCTGACCGTATCCGAAAGATAAAAAGTAATTGGGACGTGGGATTACTTCATTACTTTGCGGCTGCTTTTAATTGGACGGCGCTTGAACCTGCCGGCGGCCCAGAAGATAGGTAATTAGATTTGCGATAATTTCTCAGGTCTGATTCGTCCTGGTGGTTGTTATACTTCGCTGAGGGTCCATTGTTTAATTGGGGCGTAATGGACCCAACGAAATCCGGTCCCTCCTAATTGCGGTTGGAAGACGCTGAGTTATGGTTTTTGTCACTCGGCATGCAATTATAAGGCTTACCGGAACATATTTGGAATTGAATTTGATACAACATAATTACTCCAGATATACTATTTAGACGCACCAATGAAATATATTCGCTACAGAAGTCGTGCATTTTAAAAGATCTCGCTAATAAGGCCTGAGTTTATAACAACAATTTATACATTCTCAATTGTACAATAAAACTACAGCGCAATTGTCTTTCTCCGATCTGGTTTTCGTGATATATCACTTTTTGCACTTACCGCGGTGCATTAAATGCGTCTTCTTGAGGTAAATATAAGCTGAAAAGTTACATTAGGATATCTTATTCACCCTCATCAGAGGGGCAGGAAGAGGCGCAGGCCCGAGTAGGTAGGTACCCTCGGTCGCGACCGAAGGGACAAAAAACGCCGGTTGTTCTCAGCCCATGTCCGCAACGGGAATGGATGGGGCCGTGTTCTGTTTGAGGGCTGGCCTTAGAGGGACGAAAATAGCTTGGAGAGGCCGTCAACCTAATTGGCGATGGCGAATTGCCACGGCCTTGACCGCTCGCTACCCGCCTCCAGGCACAGATCGAAATTCATTTTTCGAATCATCCCACAGCTTTATCTAGGAGTATATTTCCCATTTCATACTATTGGAACCGTATTTCCCGCAAAAAAATAATACCGGGAGAGAGGGCTGTGATTGTAAAAAGTTATCACTTTTGTATTTCGCCTAAAGCTACCCATGTTTCGTCTTCTCCACGTCATCTGTCATCTGTAGCGCTGCGTCATTATATGAATGAGGTACTTAACATGATAGTAGTTGAAGTGCAGGCAGGTGCTGACAGGTTAGGCCATTATTTAACATACTAGCGGATTGCTACAGATGATGTAGAGCAGGTTTAGTTTTGGACGCAGTAGGAGAGTCGTGTCAGAATTTCGCGAAGGCGACGAATGTAATTACCATTAAAGTAAAAGCGATGAAGCTACTGAAACTTCAAAGGTAAAGACGCCAGAAATTACTGCAGTGACGACGCAGGATATGTTTTTACTTAGACTTTCTCATCCGGCGTTGAAACGTGGCCGAAAATGTCAAGATTAACTAAGTAATTTCCTCTTTTGAGTTTTTTCTGGAGTTAAAAAAAATACAGATGCTTCCCATTTCAATGTGCCATGAAGGCCACTCTCCCAAATGCAAGCGGCGTAAGTATTACTCTAGTTCAGTTTACTATTAGGTTTCGAGAAAATATAATTAAAGATAGGGTCCGACATAGGTTATATGCATTTCAAATAACTGTAAATCTGTAAAATAAAATGTTTAAAAACAGGATCGAATCGCCAGGATCGAATCCCGGTGACAGATCGAACTTTCTTTCAATTACAAAGTTAGGCAGAAGGAAAGTAACTATGTATTTTATTTGAACATAAATATATGGATAGTAACCATTTTACGAAGTAACATTAAAGTGGAGTTTTTCCGGAGATTACTTTCCCCTTACTACTTTCCGACAGTTAAGTAAAAAGTATCTCGGGTCAAGAAGAGGACAGCAGAATTATGGTAATGTCGACGATAATTTCGAATACGGTTCATGGGGTGATGGCTGAAAATAGAGATAAGGAGCAATTTCGCTCTCCGAGGGGCCCCTCAGACGGTTTTACGCTTATCGGGCCCTGGAACTCGTTCTGGGGTCAACATCCTGTCCCACTGGTCCCACCTATCTGTTGGGATTGCAAAAAATGGTATAGGGCCAACTGAACATTTTACCGCTTTAAGGATTCGAGATATTTCGGAGAAAATCGAGGAGCTGAAAAACAGTCCCCATTTACGTTCCCATTTGATCAATAGTGGAATTACTAGAATATAAATAGATGAAGTATTAAAATTGCATAATATGAAAACATTTAGAACTAGATAACTTCATTTTTCCAAAGAAAATGTACAATTTAAAATTATGCCTTACCATCGAATAAGAAATAAGGGAATAGAAAAATCGGTAATAATATTTTGAACTTCCGTGTACAGAAATATATTTTTTAAGTGTATTTAACAAACCACTAATTGTTATAATACGATTACTCAATCAAAAAAATATTTCAAGATCTTCGAGGGTGGAATGTTATTCTGCGAATTGTCTATGTAAGTGTGGCAATTAATTAACTACATGTTTGTGACACATCTGCAAGATTGTAATTTTACTTTCTCCTCTTGATTATAACTTAAAAATTTCTTAACAGTAGAACTTAGAGTCAGATAATAGGGCAGGAGACGCTTTTAATTCGGATGAATTACCTCCAGTGAGTGGTTACTGCGCTTGCACATTTTTCTGTGTGCATATGCAGGTGGCGTTGTTGACCCCGTTTTTCTTCGCGCGAGGCTTCTTCTTGATCGCTCGTGGGAAGGAACCGTGTTTCCTTTTTGGCGAGATCCCGAAAAAAATTGCGCAAGCATTTAGCGCCGCGTTTATTGGCCGACACCAATTGAGGGTGTTGTCGCTGTGTTTCGGCCGTGAACGTGTCCGCGTCCGTCTGCGCTAACCCCGTTTAAACAGAGAGTTCAGTCAATCGAAAATGTCAGCGATTCTGCAAGTTACGTTTTAACCATTTTAAACCTTTTATAAAGAACCAATTAAATTTTCAATATTCAGTGTTGACATGTTGAGTCCCAGGACTCGAAAAATTTGCGAGCCATTTTGGAGATACTATTTCAAGTAGTGTTCAATTAGCATTAGGAATATTACAGTTCTATTTCTATTACTAGAAAATACTGTCTGAAAAAAGACATAAAAAGGCATAAATCTAAGCACGTAAGAACTATGTCATAACTTTCGTAAGAATCGCTAATGCTTCGGACTGCGTTGCGAAGAAAAATAAATCCAGACTGTATGAAATAAAAGATAGATCTGCATTATTGTTGTTTTCTAGTTTATTTCCGAGGAGATATTGAAGATACTATTTGAGTGTATGAAGCCAGACAATACTGAGTGGATCGCAAGTGGCAAGCTATTCAGTCAATAAATCGAAAAGAGGCGGCTGGGATAACGGCCCAATTTGTAAAAACTCATTATTCTAACCCGGTCCGCGGTCGTGTTCGACAATAGGACAGTGACACGAATATATTCGGACTATCTGGCCGGGTCGGGTCCTACCACCTAAGCGCGTGAATAAATCCATTGTCGGGCCAAATGAAAGTAAAACAATCCACCGCGGACCCGTGTCTGAATATTGGAGATAAGTTTGAAACGGGTTTGTCGAATGGCTTCGAATCCAAATTCAAATGTGGGTGGTGAATATGCGCCCCGTTTGATTCACCCAGTCTGTGGCCGACTTTGATTAACACGCAAAATATGCAACGTATTTTCACGACCAGAAGAAACGACTCGATTAATGTAAAATCTTGATTAATTTGATGTTAAAAGATCAAATGTTCCAAACTCACTCTGACAACTGTAAATTCCTTAAGATGAAATTCTACTCATAATTAGTTGAATGAAGTTATTAGGCCCTCAAAACTTTTCAATAAATTCGATGAATTGAAAATCGGACAAGTGGACATATGTTGGTTTGTGCCGATAGTTTTAAGTGTATTTCTATCGGTCCAATTTTAACGGTGGTATCCTAAAATGGCGATTAAGAAAGTTATTGGCGTTGTTATTTAGTGCTGTACACAATTAGAGTACTGTAGCCTGTGTTTTGAAGAGAGGAGAGTTGTGGTAGGGGTGGGCGTGGAGCGGCGGGTAAGGATCTAAACAAAATGTAGGGAGGGAATGGTGGAAGGAAGGGAGGGAAGAGAGGCAGAGCGCTCTGGGGCCGCCTTATAAGGCAATGGGACAACACCGCCGTCTGGTGAAACCAGTCCCCCCCTCAGGGGCTAATTATGTAATGCCCCTGTCTGCCACCCGCAAAACCTTATTTTCGTGTTCTGCCCCCGTAGTTCCAGTCACCACTCTTATTGTTATTTCAGTTTCTAATTCGAGTTATTGTCTGAAAGATCCCTTAGTTACGTACAGAGTTTTATCAACGGTTTCTACTTTCAAAAGAATGTCGATATTCGTACGCAATGAATTTTATTCACATTAAATTAATATTCATTATTTAATTTTTTTTAGGCTAGATAAATGATGAAATTTCTCGCGACAACAATTACAGATTTTCTTTTCAAATCTGAGTTTGTTAACTCAAAGATCGAATTATAGATTGCGTTATAAAACTAGTTTCTTTAAACATTGTATTATGTAAAGTGCAATATGGTCAAGATACAATGGCCTTTGAACATGTCGTATGAATTATATAGTCACAGTACTGTATGTAAATATTTACATATTTTTATATAGCATTGGTCTAGATCTACTCTTGTTTGACTTTGCGTATCCGGTCGCTTATCTCACACCTGTTTATTTATGCGAGTGTCGCGTATTACGTTCTGAGAATTTATTTAACAAATTTAAATCTATAGGTCCCCACGGTCGCCTATTGTTTTGCTATAGGTTTGACAAACGATCACTTGTTTTTTTACGACTAAGACAGACAGGGCAGTGGGGATTGACGATGTTGGCCAATATTGTAAGATCTTGTTTCTGGGCACGCCATCCGAGGGAGGGAGAGAGAGATTACACAGTTTGATGGGGCCCCGGGGTGAACAGCCGACGCGCTAATTAGACCCGGTGAGTTTGAACAACCGCTAAGGAACTAACCGGTGTCTGGAATAGCCCCCTTCCTCCGCCCCCCGCCCCCCACTCACGAAGTTCAAAGACTCCTCGTTCGGAACTTCGGCACGGCTTTAAAGCCCACTCGAGAGTGGGAGTTATCGCACGGAACCGGCATAAACAATAAGGGCGATTAACGAGGAGGTGAGATTTTTTCTTGGGCCGAGATTTGCTCGCTTCACCTTCTGAAGCTTGGGAAAATATTTGCTCTCGGTCGCGTAGGCGGGTGGACACGGTCGGAAATCTGTTACAAATTTTGAGGTCTCGACAGGCCTCATACATTACTCATTCCATAATCCGCCATGAATCACAGAGAATAAGGACATACTTGATCTTATATACGAAGATTCTAAGTATATCAAATAATTGATAATACATTTAATAATGATATATTTCGATTAAATTTTTTTAAGCGCTAATATGATGCAGTTAATATATTTTATTATATTTTACAATTAACACTAATTGCTTCCGTTTCGTAGAGTGTACATGGAACACAGTCTTACCTCGCTGCAGTATCTTTCCCCTATTTAAACCGCGCTCAAGCAGTGTGAATAACCTGTTTGTTTTCCAAGCGGGACTAATGACGCTCCCAAGGTGCAGAGTAGTTTTCCTAAACTAATCTCCCATTAATAATTTTTCCAAGCATTATTTGTCGGCATCGCTATAGTCAAATGGAAATGTCCACAACGTATTCTTCCGTTTTTACAGTAGAAAGTTCCTTGGAATAGCAGGACGGCGAATTATTTTCGACTTTCTGGCCTCAGGGTGTGGGGGGAACTGGTACTATATAATTTATTACCTTTCAAAAGTAAACGTGTTGCCTGAGGTATATATTAGGCTGTAATAAGTTTTATTATATTCGAATCATTCATTCGTCGTTCTAAAGAGAACCATCGAAGGTCCTTTTTAGGTTACTTCAATGGTCCACATAGTTGTGTTTCATCTTCTAGAATTCTATAATGAAACAATGGATCGCTTAAATTACCTATTTATTTATTTAGTTGTTGTTTTTGGTTTTGTTGTTTTAGTTTTTTTTGTTTGTGTTTTTAGTACAATTAAAAATAGAATCACATAACATGGCCCATTTTGCTTTATACACGAGGTACGTTTTTCAGGGTGTATCTTTTGTCAAACGTTGAATGCAAATAGGTGTTACAAAAAGGTTTGCAATTGTAAACACATTCATTTTTTATTGTTAACAGCCATCACCATAGGCCATGTATAACAGTTGTTGGTTTTGAGCGGTCATTGTTTCTTTTGAATATATTGTTAATATTTTGAAATAAAATATATAATTTTATAAGGTGATTACTCGAGACACAATTTAACAACCATTTCAATCAATGGATGTAATTTTAATGGCATCAAACCGATCCCGAGAAAAGTGATATACATAGGTTTCTAATCTACACGAGTCGGCGTTGGAAGTAACAGTACGATAGTTGCATTTCCTGTTGATATCAAGGATTGTTCCGTGGAATAATATCGTGGCCAACCGAGAAGTCAAAAACAAAACATCGCCCTAACTTTTTATTTAAACGTGTTACCTTATTCGCCTAATGTTTTCACGAGCTTTCTGCAATACAGTTCTAAAATGGGATTGAGAATTGCTCAAATTATACTCCGGCAAGAAGGGAATGTATTCAATTAACTGCGCATTTAAACTTGTTACTTTTTGCTCAGATTCCATGTTAATATATTAGGAATGGGCTTGGTAAATTATACCACTAATCCATTGAAACATTACCTGAATCAAGTAGTTTCAGGTTGGTAAAGGTATCCTTTTATATGTGTGTTGTCTTTTTTTTAAATTCCAAGAGGTTGAGACAGGAAAGTTTCGTTACATTTTTAAGTTGATAATGTGCCCTAGACCGATGATAAATGTGATCTGCTGCGTTGACACTCCCTAACAATGACAGTAATTATTAGAAAACTGATTAAAAATTGAAAAGGAAATTTGGTGAGATAAAAGTAGCCTAACTCCAGGAAGGATGGTGTTACTGTAAGCTGTTGACCTCCAATGGGTCACGTGTGCTCTCCAACCGGCACTCCTTGTTCTACATAACTGCCGTTTAACGGAGATTGAGCGGATTCCACGAATACCGGTCTGGTTCAAGTCCGAATTAAATTTGGTTCAAAATTTAATTCAAATATTTAAATCCACGCTGAATATCGATTACCTAGAAGAGCATGTAGAACGTTAGCTAGTTCTTAACAAATAAATCAAATTATAGGAAATAAGAAATATTAGCACTATTCATCAATTAGTTTTCAGATTATTGTATATTTATTCAGAAAAGAAAGTTTAATTAATAATTTAAAACATTTATTTTGGGTTTCATGATGTTGGAATAGAACCACTTGTGCAATTCTGGTTGGAATTATTTCATAATTCATGGCCAAGATTCCCTGATGGGAAAGTTCGAAATGTGTGTCCGAATTTAATGTGTTTATGTAAATAAAATGTTTAAACCTAAGTGAATTATATGTAAGGCGGTAATCATCGGGGTAATACCCGATTTATATTCAGATTTATAAATCAGATCGATTTTTTTAAAATTATATTTAATAATGTTCAGCTGATGAGTTTTCTCAGAAAATATTGGGTTCTGAGTTTTCAGTATTTTAGAGCGTTCACTAAAGCTGAAAGGAAACTTATTACGCGTCAAGTGGTTTTGAAAAAATTTCAAAAGGGAGTCTGAAGAGGGACGCGATAACGGAGATAAGGGGGCGTCGTCATGTCGTATTTTGGAGTATTATTATCGTCGAGCACTTTAAAACCGTACGTGGAGAAGAAGATAACTGTTCTCAAATAAGTAAACGAGAGGCCGAGTTCTTTGAAATTATATTTTTACAGACCGTATAGGGAAAACCGGCGTAAAATTCCGCTTCCTTTCAGCTGGCTTTAGGGGATTTTTCTCAGTTCAACTATCTCGGCTAGATATAAAACACGATGAACGCATAAGAGTGGACGATATAAGTGTGATATAAAATGTCGTTTTGTTTGAAGTACTCCTCCAGAATAACGGTTACATATCAATTATCTACTCATGTAATGCAGATTTTTAATACAGAGTATTTTTGGCCAACCAAAATGCTGACTAATTGAGATTTACAATTTATGGTTAGTGCACGATTTTCTACAATGAGCTCATATCTAGGTAAACTAGTAATTAATTGTAGTAGGTTCCTTTGTCGATTAGGAAATACGTATGGAAACAAAATCAAAAGTAACAAGTTACTTAATATTAGCCAAGTCATTGATCAGCGATTCTCCTGTATTGTTCAGTGTTTATTAGGCAAGTCTGAGGAAAGTTTGATAGGGGCGTTCTTCTTCACCTTCGATTGAAGGATTACCTACAGGGAGGTACTTGTGCATTGTCAATTGACAGTTGTGAACAACGGAATGATGAATAATCTGTTGACTACCTCATGTTAAAACCTTGATGTCGATTACTTAAGCTGTCTGATTAAGTAAATCAAAGCACATAAACTATACTACACTAGACTATGACCCTTTCCACTAAACGATAATACTTTTACTTACCTTCAGAATGGGTTGGGGAACTATAATTTACTAAATAACTAGAAGTTGAATTGGGTATTAACTGGAAGATACAGAGAAATATGTAAATCTTTTATAGATGGGACTGAGTATAGTGTCGGTTTTACGAAATTGTATTGTTGTACAGCCACATCACAAATTAACGTTTAAAAAGTGAGGTAAAACATAATTAAAAAAACATTGAACCAATATTATGGGTGACATTTTTGTCATAAAAATTCATTAAAGAGGGTTTGGGTTTTCACAATTTGAGGGCGCTTGCGGTCTTTCATTCATCTATCACCGGTTCTATTTCAATACGCACCTCCCGCCGTTTACCCCAGAATCTCTCAATGGCGCAAATCATCGGAGCGGGGACTAAACCAGGGAATTTCTTTTCATTTCCCTTTTGAATTTGTTTCTAATCCAATACTCTGCGACTTTGTCGACTGTTGTCCTCATATTAACACTGGATTTTATTATTTAAAAAAATATAATCGGGAGCGTAGGATTTTAGGTATTAGGTAAAAATGTGAAAGAAATTTGTACGATATAATTTAACTAACAAATTATACGATTTGGGAATTTATGTGAATTTCATCAAAATAAAATTAATTCCGTTGCTTAAATTCGTAGTACCCAATTTAAATTATGATTTAAACAATTTTTTCGGGTAAACATAATTTTTTCGAAGACGTCTGCATATTGCGCCTGGAATTAGCTTCAGAGATACGAAAATTAAATTAAAAAATTCTCTTTTAAATAGGTTTAATTAAAATCAAGTGTATATCTCCGTAGACGGCTGAGGTGGTAATTACATAACGTCGAGTGGTAGGATCTCAAATGTTAGGCACCGAGCGACTCAAAAGCTTATCAGCGACTAAAACTCATATGATCCAAAACAACCGGCTGATAATATCTGATCCGAGATTTGGTGTGGGATTTACCTCCTGATATGGAAACCGATTCAGACAAAATCTTACTTCTCTAAGGTCTTCTAAAAGGAGGAAGCCAAAGCGGGTAGGTATATATTTAATTTTTTTTAAAGGACTTCCTTACTCATTGTCGATTTAATTTTTACTGAAGGAAGCACAAAGAAATGTACTCGCCTGTTTCTTCCACCTGTATTTTAACTATGTATTTTTTACCTTATTTATGTATTCCAATGTTTTCTTATAACTTAACTCGTTTCAAGGTATATTACAATGTACTACACAAAAAAATAGTCAGTTGAATGTGTTGGGCTGGTAAAGAATTATTATGCTTTATAGAACTGCTTGCTGTAAAGTCATAAATTCAGATAATTTTGGACAGTCTGGAATTATGGATTTCTACAATGATTACCTAAAGCCATGTTAAGAGATTTTCAAAATAAAACCGCCTTTCGGCTCCAACTTGTTAATTTTGTTAAACAATGCTCGTAATTTAAGAACTGTTAAAGGTTTTTCTCGGCCGGAGTAAATCTATTTTCGGAACCTGAACAGGTTCCACGTGCACTTTTTGAGCCGGGTGTACAGGGATCCCGTCCAGTACCATATGGGGTACAAGTGATTAGTATGTGGGGGTCCTGTACCAGTCTGCATGTAGGAGGTAACCGCCGTCTGTCTCACTCTCCGGTTACTAAACCAAGGTTATATATACCCCTCACAGACCCTGTTCACACTCACACACACACACAAGTCTACAATTAATCAGAATATTGTTTTCACTCGCTCAATTCATGGCGGATTGCCGGATCAGATTTAAATTATAGGGACGGAGGAAGGTAACCTGAAACCACTCTGCGGGGAATAGCGCGTTATTCGTCCTCGCATTTCCTCCTTGTTCAAATGTGTCCACACTCCGAAATTTAACTCGGTCAGATCTAACACTGCAAATAATTATGAAAAAAATGTTTAACCGATTCCGAGAGTAAGTAAACTAATGAGGAAGAATTATGTCGATGGGGCTGAATGCATTACCAGATGTATCCCTCACCTATTTGGAGTAAAAGTATTGGACACAACATAGCAAATAAAACAAACACATCTTAAACGTGTCTTCTCCTAGGGATTGTGTATGGAATATACTTCGCTAAACGTTTGAATTGTTGGGGGAACCGAATTAATTCAATTCAAATAAAAAATTCCGTATTACCAGTTGTTTTTCATGAGTGGAATTTAATAATGAAAACTAAAAATGAATAGTCGTGTGCAATTTGTCCAGATTTCCGACAGCTGGAGTCGAATTTATTGTAGGTCTAACAATATTTTTACTACACGGCCTTTCGACTTAATCATTGTACCTAAAGATGGTTTGGGTCTCCTCCTGAGGACGTATTCCTTTAAAACAATAATTAAAGTGATTATAAAACCGCCCACTTGAGTTTTCTCTTCGACCGCCCAATAATCCTTCCTTTTATAATGGGACAGTTCCTAGTAACGCTCCTACTCAAACGCCTTCGTGCACACCTCGGACTCAAGGGGAAGCGTTCCGATTTGGTCGTTTCTTTCCAATAACAGTGGGGCTTTTTCATTTACTTGCAAACGAATTGATATTTTTTATGAAATATACAAATACTTAAAGAAATTATACTTTATTTCGTGTATACGATTATCTTCTGTACATAGTAAACTTTCTCTTCAATTATTTTAGTACATTGTGTATAATAGTTAAGGCTAAAACAATGACGATTACTTACCTACGTGACACATTTCGTTTCCATATTACTAATGAAAAGAACTTCCTTCTTTTTGTCGTTACGTTTTCGCCTGTTAATTTCTTATGGTCGTAAGTATCACTTCAATATGGCGTAGATTAAATATTGAATTCTTAAGGGGAAGTAGCATTGTTTTATTAGAAAAATAAGATCACTTGAACGTTCAATATGGTCGAACAAATTATAAAAATGGAACACCTTGGAATTTAAAAACTAAGCATCATTTAATTACAGTGTTAAGGTATAAACCTGAGTATACAGAAAATTAATTGAAATTTATTCTTATTTCACTCTTATTTGTTCTCAATTTCTCGTCTATGGTATTTATTGATCGGGCTCTGTATTATGATCATATACAGTCAATATACCATACAATATCAATATTTTCGACATCTATGATCTTTTTTTTTGAAAACTGTATTTATTTACCGCGCAAATGTGCTTGATGCCACTATGCGCGGACATCTATGATGTACTTTACCGATCCTGCAATCAGTTATTGTTCCCGGGATCAAAGAAGTATCAATAAATGGCCTTATGAAGAACTTAAGAGGCCTAGTGATTGAATTTTCTTAATTCAAATGCATGGTTGGAATAGATCAGTATGTCAGTAGGGTGTTCTCCTCATCCACAAGTCTCGGAGGCAACCGGAACGGGTGGAAACTTTTCTAACACGGGACCGATAAAATTCTAGAGGGAGTCGGGAAGGGAAAAGAGTTTCAGTTGATATCCTCCCAGGAAAAATATACGGGAACAAAAACTTTCGTCTATTTGCAGGGGAGCGCTCCCCTGCGACTGGAAATCCATTTCCTAAGCGTTCGGGGACCCCAAGGAACCGGTCGGATAAAAACGACTCGCCTCCACCATTCCACCGAGTAATGGAACTATCTCTTGAAAGTTTGATCAATTATGGACGATTTAATCTCGTGCAAACGTCTCAGACCGAGATTGAAATCGGTACTCGGGTTTTCTGATCTGCTCGGATCTAAATATTTTCAGGAAATTACGGACTTTAATCTCCCCTTTCCCTTTGCCCATATTCTGGACCCCCTTATATCTGTCTGAAAGTTTATTGGAAATGCGGGCCTCTTAATAAGAACTGAGCCCAAGCTGTTACAGAGAAATAGTTGAGAAATCGTTTTTCAAAATTTCGTTTTATTATTATCAGCGGTAGATGAATAAATTGATTCATGCACCAATCCATAGTTTACATAGTCTAATACGCGCATGTTATACATGCTGTTAAAAGCCAATACTGGGTAAACAACCAATTGATAAGATCCGGATTACACATGTAATCCCGTAATTTAAGTCAAGTGCAAACGTTGAAAAATACTCAAAATAATGTGTTAGACAAAATATGATATCCTGATATTTGAAGAAGTTTTCGCTGTTTTATTTCAACCCTAACATGGTAAGAATAAAGTACGCGATAAGGTGAATTTCTTGTATCCTATTATAATAGGTGATTATGAAAACAATTTATGATTTAATAGAGCTGAAATCAATCAGTAATAAAACTAATCGCCTCGAATGTTTCGCAAGAAGGTTAAATAGGGAGAGCTGTAAAAACTGCGACCCTAAAGTTAACTGTTCCGAATACCGCTATAATCTGAAAAAGAGAGCCATTGTTGAAAAGGAAGGGGGATAATCACGAGGAGCGTTTAATATTCGCCCCGTTCGCGGGTTTCTCCGCCATTCCGGAGAATTGCCGTACCGAAAGTATCCTGCTGGTTTAATACCGTTTCGAAAACTTTATGGGGCTGTTACATTTTAGGTGTTTACAGCACAAATATGACGGACAAAATGTCTATCTTGCCTTGTATTTTTCGAGCCTGAAGAGTGGGATGCATAATTGATTGATGGCACGGAAAAAACTACTTCTCACGGCACTGATCTCATTGCTAACGGAATGTCAAACGGACAAAATTATTTAATGTAAATTGAAATTCCATTGGAAGGATTTTTGTATTTTCCTTCTGAGGCCCTCTTTGGGGGGGGGGGGGGGGGGAGAACCTGACAGACACTGAAGGGGGAGAACAGTGACATTAAAACTACATAAAATTAAGACGAAAATCCGTGTATGGCTAATCCGGTGTATAATAAATAAGCTTCCTACCCTACATCTCCTCACGCTCCTCTGCATGGAACTCGTAGGTGTCTAACGGCCGTCACTGCGCACAATAGGGCTCGATTGAGCAGTTCGCGGAATAAAATAAAGATTGTGTCAACCGATTTCGTAAAATATCAACGTTCTCGTAGAGTCGGAATGGAAACCATCCTGACCGAGTGGTTACGGAGGCGCCCTCTCCAAGACCGGATGGCAGATGAATCACCATTCCAACTTCTCAATCGCGTTGGCCTCAGATTTTAAAAATGCGGCGCCCCACTAATTCCGATACCGATGGATCGAACACTGCTGATAATGTTAGTCGGATTAATTGAGAATAAAATTCCAGAATTTTCCAGGCGTAAAATTAAATCGGCTATTCGAAATAATGTGACACTCCCTGAATTTTTAATTGGGTTTCAACCTTTACATTTTTTGAATTTGAATACGAATGTGTAGTTGACTTAAGTCTACAGGTTTTTGTGTATCTGCACATTACTTAACATTTTTAAGGTTAAGAAATGATTCAGCTGCCGAATAAATGTATAAACTTCTTCCAAAATAAAATACTTTCTATTTACATAGTATATCTACCGGCTATAAATCGGTAGACAGCTCAGGTTTCCGTGCGTTAGAAAGGTGAACATTTAAATTCATTCTGTCATCTCCCCTAGCGATAAGACGAATTTCTTTCATGAAAAAAGCATTAGTCATCGGCGGTTAAAAGTTGCTGTAAGCGTGTTTCGAAGCAACTAGAAACAATTGGCATTTCATTCAGACCACGTGCGGATCTGTTATGTAACGCAGTGATTCATTTTCCAGTTCCCCGTATCGGTGTGGCGTACGCCGATGTTTATTTTTTCCGATATCCCGACGGCGCCCAAGGGTTTATGAACTAACACTGGGAATATTCCCAGTTGACCGGCAGGAAAATCCCGGACACATAGTACTGGGATTTCATTACTAGATTCGAAGGAATACCTCCGATTAATTCAGTATCTGGAAGGCGCAATTAATTTTTGAGTCCAGGACGGGTGATTCACTTGAAAATTATTGTTAGTTATCGCTTGTTTCAGGGATTAATTTTCTGTGAAAGGCAAAGTTGGTTATTTGGCAACCAATTTGACAATCAGACGGTAGTAGTTTGAATTGTGCAACTGTTTAATTTATTCTATGATTTTAGGATAATATTAATTTTTATCAAATCACTCTAGGTAAAAATTAATCGACCTTAATTAAGCCTTAAGTTCGTCCGATACTTCTGTTCAAAACTGTTCTGACTACATGGATCTTGAAATATAGGTCTTATCCTTTGTATTTCTTTTTCATCAGAACAGATGTTCCATTTTACCGAACAATCGCTAGTATTACAATGCGATCAAATTCGAAATTTAAAATAGTTTTGCCGGATTCCTGGTGAACAGTGTTTCGAGGTAACTGTACTGTTTAAGACACGGGATCATATTTTGCGGAGTCTAGTGAGGTGAAAGCCGTTGTCTGGTTTCATACATATAAAGAGAAGGTTTCATACTCCCACAACCCGAGTAGAACTGCATTTTCGCAGAAATATAGGTCTGTGAATGTAATCTTCCGTTTGACACCTTTTCTTCTTGTGCCTGATTTCAAATTCAGCCGAGAAATCGTTCCCTGAATTTAAATTTAGTAGGCCACAATTGGATGATCGCGTCAGTCGATGACCCCAATACAGTTTTATTATATTTCGAGACAAGGTTCTGTCGAAAGACCTGAATAAAGGCCACAGTGAAACCGGCCAAGGCCCCTGTTCATACAGCGGCGAGGAATATCAAATCGTAAGTAAATGTCCATGTACGTTCAGAGGTTAGTTAAAATAATGGGGGATATTTGAGAGTCGGTATTACCTATTCCACCATTAATCTCGTTTAGTGATTTCTGTCAATAGTATCTTTTCGTGATTCTTATTTGAGGTGGTATTTCTGATTCCTCTGTGATATATTATAAAATTGTATAAAGAATAGCATAGTAATCTCACTTCTCAGTTCATAATTTTCTATTCACATTTGTATCTCAAACATTAATTTGAATATTAGAGAATTTTTATGGTTCTGAATAGGTATATGACACAGTCTGTACTAAGTAAGTTAATGCATGCCCATTCTCATGCGAATATTTAGAACATAGGGAATTCGTGGCGCGTTTAACCAATAACTGGTTTATCTCGTGAAATTAAATTCAGTTGAAATATACTGAGTGGGATTCATGAATGAGTTATATTTAAATGGTTGCATTGTTCTGTTGGGAAATTATCTTTTATTTTTATTCTCCGATTCACAGACTTGTAAAAGTTTTTCATCTCTTCTAAAGACTGTTTCACTTTGGAATGAGTCCGACTGTTTTTCTTATATTGCCCCGGCCGTGGGAGAGTCTCACTCCCTGTTTGCCTTTTTACTTTTTATTACCTTCGAGCATTATTTCCCTTCTCCCCGGCCAACAATTGGTTCATCCCATCGGCTTGGAAATGTAGCGCTGTGTCCCAGTTGAAGCTGGTTATTAAGTTTGTAACATTACGAATCGAGAAAATGGTAAATACGTCAGTGGTACAGGGAAGGAAGTCGAGAGCTGGAGTGGAACATCTGGAAACGTGATTATTAAATGAATTGTTCATTGGAATTTAATTTACTGCGGTTTCTCTTTTTAATAAAAAAAATGCTTCAATGTGCAACAATTAGGGCAATGGGTCTTCCAGGTGACCGTATGATTCACTAGGGTACATAACTAGCTGAAACAACCCAACATTTACATTCGATGTTGTAATATTTTCTTATGGTAAATATTTAAAGGATGCATGGCAAATGATAACAAATTATGAAAAAAAGAAAGGTCTCTAATGTGCTAGAGGTTACTCTACGAGTGTTTAACGTGCCAACTTAAAAACGATGTAAATTCCTGCAAACACGTGCACGATTATGAGTATTATGAGTAATACTAAGTGTGTAAATAAAATTGTTTCATTTTTTTTATTTGTCTTAGCAACAGCGCTAAGGTGCTCCATTAACAATAGCACATCCAGATATTACAAAGCTTAATTATTCTGAACTGATTATGGCGAAAACCAGAAACCGGTCTGGTCTCAGAGGAGGAGGTTAGTTGATAATTAACATTTTATTAAAATGATGAATGGGAATAAGGCGTTCCCCTGCAGACAAAAACTTCCGGACATAAACTTTAAATCTTATGCATTTTAACCGAAAATAATGACCCGATAACGGCTTTTGTCTCCCGGGGGTGAAACCGTACAATATTATCCGTGACCTAGAAAACGTTATGAGGCACCCTTAGCAATGTGGGCTCTGGTCGAGAAATGGCATTGATTCATGAGACAAGAATTTAATAGAATCGTTAATTACTTGCTTCGTAGAGAACGCGCTCATAAGACATGCGACGGTTATGCAAAATATAATTTTACACACTAATCAATCATGATGTCGATGTATAAACACGAAGATTTATGCAAAAACATTCTATGTGAAGAATATTAGGACGAACAAAAAACTCAGACTTTGTTCCAAATATTAATGTTAGTAATATTAGTATTAAGAGGAGGCATACAAAACATGAAAAACACACGATCAAATTCGCAACTTGTTTATAATGCCCACATATTTTATTTGAAAATATATCAATAATTTTCGGGCAACATTCTACATATTCCAGGCCACCCCCGAGGCATGGCGAATAAGGCCGTGTTAGCTGGTTGTTTATAGAGGCCGCTTTCCCCAGTAGGCCCAAACCATCTCTATTTCCATCAGACGCAACTCCCTTTCTCGAATATTCATTTGCAGAATTGTTCTTATTTCTTCCACTGAATTCAGTTTCCTCCGCCAGTCTCGGAATATTTATTGCTCACGTACCATCTATTCTCTCGTTTGGGATCTTCCATCTTCCGGTATTCTGGTAAATAATTGTGTAGTCAACCTGGTAGAAACTGAAAATGGCACAAGTTTTATATACACATTATATTTGGTATTATGTATTCTTTTTCAGGTATTGTTTCAGGTTAACTTTAATTTAGCAACACTACTTTTTAAATAGCATACTGTCTCCACCGCTTTCGCATCCGTCGTTAAGGCCTCCAGAAGTTTTCAGTGAGGAATAAAAAATTAAAGCATAGAGTCGATGGTAGAATTAAACGGCTTCAGATTTAGTGCACCACCGGCTGAACAAATCTTGTCCTTGGACGAAGAAAATTAGAGTGGGGTTGGATTGGGGGGGGATTTTGGTAGACGTGTCGTCCGTGGCAATCAGGCCGTGAACCGGTTAATTATTATGATTCAATTCCTCCTCCTCCTCCTCCTCTTTCTACTCCTTAACAGTTAATTACTCCATGCCCAGTCTTCTCCTTAATTGAGGCCCGCTCTGGCTTTTCGGTCAAGAAGGTTTCTTAACCGCATACTTCGCCTTCTTCGTCCTGGACCACCCGGTGTTCAAAAAATGAAACTTAATCTGCGTACTAAAGTTGCGACTGTAATAAGTATTTATTTAATTAGCAAGCTCTTATTCAAGTGTACCTACTGCGGAGGCAATTTTTCCGATAATATCGGCCTTTAAGAGAACGGAAAAAAGGAGCACTTTATCTTTTTACACAATATAAAACAAACATAGGATTAAAATTATATATTATGCGCTTAGAGGCATAATTAATTGGGCCATGAATAAGTTTCAGTCTTTCATATTACATTAAACTAATTTATGGACAACTCAGTATAGAATCACAATCGCATAATACATGGACAGCAACTAACAATTAACGACGATTTATTCTACCATTTTACCGAGATTCTAGAAGTCAGAAGAGACGTCACGATGACTATTTCTTTGGCGCATAATGCGATTGCAGGAATTTGTAGTGGAGGCGCGGGAATCAGTACAATCGGAAATTGTTCGACCGAAATACCTCAGGGGGCGGCTTCGCATAGTTAATTGGGACAGCAGAAAAAAATGTTAGGGACCATGAAAGGTATGATGACCTTCTGGAAATCGCGACCTCGTGACCTCTCTCTTCCTTTTGTGAGAACCTGTTCCACTCTGCACCGGACACGGTGCTCGGACGTCTCCCTTGCATCCTGTTCATAAGATCCTGTTGCGTTAAAAATTTAATTTTTAATACATTTTCCGCTTCGGTCGGTTCCACTTCCCATCGCGGATAATTAATTTTCATTACCCATGTGAATTTGGTGCGGTTCGTCGGTTGGTTCGGATTCGTCAAGAAACGATAATATGCCGTCAATATTCGGGAAGAAACTTTTGGGTAAAGACATCCGAAATTATTTGTTTGTGTACCAGGGGATGGTTAAGTCTCATCGGTGACTTGGAAAACATATGTTTTCCAATTGTAGTTCGAAGAATATGTTCCTAATTACTTATGTTCCCGACGTTCTTTTTCACGTAGGGAAATAGAAAAATTCAAGTGAAATATTCGACTTTTAATATACTATAACTCGGAATTTATTAGACATTAAACAAATTTGTTACATTCTTTCAACAAGTTCTGCGTTTTGAAAACATAGCGTTGTATAAAATAATTATTTCAGTCTAGAGACTTTGAAGATTATTACCACAGATTATTCGGACAACATAGTTTAATTACCCTAAATATAAACCGGGTCGAACGGTTGAGCTCGTTCATTCTAACAGTTGATCTGCATACTCTGATTACTAAATGTACTTACAATTGCAGAACACAACGCATGTCGTTATCTCGGTACATTAATTCACATGTTTTCACTTAATCATTTGCATGGAAAGCATGGAAAACAGAGCCATTGATAGAATTACAGGAAATTTCGATATTGTGACTAAAATACACTGGCATTCTATTAACTCACATACAGAGGCCCAAAAAACCTTATACATACTTCAATAATGATCATCTGTACCCTTTTTATCATCCAAACTGAATTAGTGCGGTAAATAATTATGTCACGAATATTTTTCGTGTTGAAGTGTGCATGCATTTTTTGGGTCCTTCTCTATTTCTACTTTTAATAAGCGCTTATTGATTGTATGTTCTGAATATTCCAAACTCTTTTGAAAAATTCTCTAAAAATATATTTCTTTCCTGACAGAGGTACGCTCTCGTACCAGCAAGCCGTACTTTTTTACACATGGACCCACAGGCAGTAACTTTTTTTAAACATTCCAGTTCATTAAGACCTAGCATTAGATTCTTCCACTTTCCATAACCGTCTAACTATGTATTATTATACTTTTGATACAATGACGCTATTCGTGGCATAGTGAAGTTTCAGGGCCGAAATTTGTCCTGATAGAAACCAGTTTTAAAATCGAACTTGTTTATGAAGTGAGGCCTGCACTAACTTAATCAAAATCCTGGCTAAAACGGCAGAGTGCCGTTTTAACGGTACGAAGTTACCTTACTACTTTATTGCGTTACAGAATGAGTTTGCCCTGAGTGCATTACCGGCAGGTGGTGTTGACTTCAATATTCTAAAACAACGGGGAGTTGCAAATAGGATTTCGGTTTCCAGCCTTATTTAGCTATCTCTTGAATGAAGAATTATTAGCAAGAAATTATTTAGACTTAATTTCTAAATAAAAATATAAGTAATTTTAATTTAACCCTTGCAATCTTCTGCCTCCACTTGCTAAATTGATATAGTGCTGGCCAGGTTTCGGCTTTTCGTCTTCATTGTGGTTCCATCAGTAGATTAGTGATGCGCTTAAGCATGTTGGTAACCATTTATAATTTTATTTAAAGACATTACTTTTTTTGGATCTTTTTCATCAAAATTACTTTGTATAAGATAGATATGTACTTTCGTGCATTTGTGGTTAATATCAATCCCATCGTTATAACCCACGTGTAATTAATTGTTATTTAACCGGCTACAGAAATAAAAATATCATTTAATAAAATTTTCATCCAGGTGAATTAGTTGGCGGAGCCATTTGGACACTCGACGTTACCATATTTGTCGGAGTTAGTGCAAAAAACCCATTGGCTACAACTGTGCTCGCGGGCATTAGTTAATACACGGACGTGGCTAATTTATGTAATGAGAGCAGACGTATATTTCATCTTCTAGTTGGTTGTAATTGCATTAAAATAGTTGGGTACATTCTATTTTCCTCACTCCCATCATAAACTGTATTTCTGCATAAGGTATCAATGGGTTTACGCCCATGGGAGTATATAGGATAAATAGGTATAACTTGTAATTGTAATAATTTAATATAGATAAGGTCCGCGTTTCCCTCCTAGTGTTAGGGATATATATGAAATAACAATTATTCCCCCAAAGTTTTCCAGTATTGACAGAACTTAAGGCTGGGAAGGCATTTGGAGAGCAGTTCATATCATCTCATATACTTTGTACCTTGAGATAATAAAATGAGATTGGACAATACAACAAATCGAAGACCTTAAAAGTTATGTAAACCTGAAATTAATTAGATCAACGGGAACAATATTTAGGTATACAAATTGTATAGCATAACTGTGTTATGAATTTATTATTTCATCAAATAATTTTATTTATTTATTTCAATTTCGTTTATGAAAAGCTTTGCTGTTAAATTTAATGTCATCCGAACGCTACCGATTAAAATTGGGTTTCAATATATCATAATCTCGTCTGCATTTCTCGGAATTCCGAAGTCAATTGACCTCTCATTCCGGGATCAGACTCAAAAAACAGAGCCGCATTAATTTCTAGTTCCTAAGAAGTCTAAAACCATTTGTTGCGGAAATAAATGCACGAACGGTTGCACGCTCCCAGAGCGTTAATGGCAATGACATCCTCCAATTTGAAAGCCGCCCCGCGCTTTAATGAACCAGTTTAGTCTTGCTCCAAGTCCGCCGGCCAATTACTCGGGTTGGGTTAATGCTCATTCCCTTGTTTTTATCTTCACAATTAATTTTATGGATTCCGCCCGGGTATATTTATAAAACGGTATATATTACAGACGGCGGGCCCTTATCTCTTTCGAGATAAACGCCCACGTCTTATGCCAACGAAATAAAAGAAGGAAAATAGCTTTTTTCGACAGGTTTATTACAACGGATTTATTATAATGTTTTTGAATGGTTGATTTTTACAGATTAGAAAAATTGTTAAACAATTGTTTAACATTATATTACCGGTAGTTTATTTCTTTTCATAATTGTATATTTTGACTTAACCTCGCGAGTCCCAAAATGAATACCCGCAAGTTAGTCCAGATATGTTGGTTCTGTTCCACATTTAACTTTATGTGTGGGAGTTTGAGGGAAATAAATTCAATTAGATATGGCTGTATCATAACATATTTGAATGGACAAAGGCTATTCCAATCGAATTAAGCTCTCAGAGCGGAATCTGACTTCTGCACGTTGAGACAAATCGAAAGCGGAGGGATTATTGCGCTATTGTTTGAGCAACAATTGCAGTCGGATTGGGATCAAATTGTGGTAGGGGGTGGGTGGGTCAAAGGTGTGGTCCGTATGTGTGGACCCGGGGACTTATTGCACTATCGGTATCCGGATAGTGCATAAATCTGCAATACAGAAACGGGCCTGCAACAACGCCGATAACGCTGTGGATATGACGTTCGTACCCCGCACAGACGGGAGTTTGTTGGGAGTAAATTTCTCCCTCGCCTCAGTTCAGAAGCGATTCTCGCTAGCATGAAATCTGGTTTTCAGTTGCCATGAATTAAAACTGCGACCAATGGACGATGGAATCAAAAAAAATTCCGAGATACGCGTATATTCTCGATCCCATATGTGTGGATATCCCCTATCATTAAATAATTATTATTGTGTCACAGTGAAGAAAGTTGTTTGGAAACATGTCAGTCTGTTTGTAATTAGCGTGCTTGCCGACTGTGTATTTAGCGTTCGCACAAATAACCGATAATGAGTTCATCGGCGATTGTATGATTTTCGTTTTGGTGGTTCGCAAATTGGCCATTGCGTAAGGCCGGTAGACCGTATTAAAATATGGCGTTTATTTGATTGGCGTTACAGGTGTGTACTGTAGTAAATTTGGAAATGAACTATTGAAATTGAGATTGACTGTAATCCAATAGTAGACCACCAAAAGCTGTTAAATAAAGGCTGAAATAGAGATCCGCAATATTCAACGGGGGGACATCTGCGCAAGGCCCATATACAGCCAATGTTCCGGCAACGAGTTATGATTGGTTAATCATTTTACTTCGGTCTAATTTCCGATATGCTGTAACGTTTTGATTACGTACTTGTATTGTCCCCCTTACGGTCGCAGTGTCATACCTAACCCAAGGCCTGTTTTGAACGCCGGAGATAGCACCGGAATTACAGTCTTGTTGAATTGAAGTCTGCATATGCATTAGCTATCTCGTGGCGGGCCACCGTGCCGGCGAGGTCAACGGCGTTAATTCAGAACGCTAAGATATCGTTGTTAATTGTATACATTACACTTTAATTAAATAAATGATGAAAGGAGTACATATAATTGGGTCTAATAATATGAGTTCGTTGGATAACGGATGTTCCGATAAACGTCCGTGGTATTAATTGCAATCGTGGTTATATACTGAGACATATACAATTTATATATATATAAGTGTGTGTGTGTGTGTAAAGGGAGAATGTTATTTAGAATAATATGAGGATAACTGATCGAAGGTTCATAAAATATGGTCTGGCTCAACGATATTCTGCCGGGCACTAACGGTGGGGAAATCCGGCCGTTGTTACAGGCTTGGCTTCAAATTTGAATGTGGGAGTTTAGTATCGAAGCGGGTCCTCCTCGCATCACAAAAAGTGGTTTTTGGAATGTCGCCTCGATGTCTGCCTTCGCCCGATGCAGTGGGCCCTTGTCAATGGTGCCGTCTCGCCTTAAATACACCCATTTTATACCTGGCGGCTTTTCATATGTGCCATCCTTATGGAGGAGGCCTAGTCAATAGTTTATGAATAGTCTATGATTCTAGAATTGAATGAATTCAACGACTCGAAAGCCATCCAGGTATTTCGCTTATATATTCGTAGAGAAATATTTTGTAGGTACTTTAAAAAAAATTGTATTTCTCAATAAGACTAAACTCAACTTTTAATTTTCCGTTAAATAATGTTGAGTACAATTATATATTTTAGAAAGTCCATCTAACTACATACATCAAACGGTAAACATAAGGAATGAGAGAATTAATTCCTAGCATAAAACAATGTGCACTCCGCTTGTGCACCTGAACAAAAGGAAACGGGACACCCGCAAAGACATCTTGTAGACAATGACAGAAGACATGAGTTTCTTAAATGAATGGCAAGCGACCGGAAATAAAGAATCCGCTTAGAAAATAAATGCCACCCGAATAAATACAATTATGAAAAATTGAAATGTGTTGGTTAGTCCTGTAGTAGTCGATACAATACAGGACCACAAAAAGAGGCACCAGCAATTTTGGCACCATAGAAACCCCTAAACTTGCTGTGGGAAAGAGAATCAAACGGCTGATATTCCAAACTTCTAACAAACGTTATAAAGTACCGTATATTTTAAACTAAATAAAAGAAAAAGACACGTTGGTTGGGCTGAAGAATTACACAATTGCAAATATTCTATAACTCAAAAATGGAATAATGCAAAAACCCTTTAACTCGTTTTTTAACTTTCATTATATTGACAATGCTTTAAATTGATAATTGTGTGTATGTCCCAAGTTCTATGCCAATTTTCCTCCAAGCCAATGCCAATTTTCCCCGCCATGGTATGATCGTAATTCATAATTCGAAAACGTTTGAGATTTGTCGTCTTTCAAACGTCCCTGAAATTTTTCAGTCAATGGCATACATTAGTAAAGTATACTTTTTATTCTTGAGATCCAAAAGAAGAATGTCAATCGGTCGAAAATCAAGGTCGAAAATTGTTCCTCAGGTATACGATCGGGCCGGAATGGAAAAATGTTTTTCCTCCTTCCAGACTTTCCTACATTTTAGGCAATATACAACTTAAAATATAGTTACTTTTAAAATTATTTGTTGTTTCTTTACATTTCCGCAAATATTTCACCAAATAGATAAAAAATGTTGCCTGCATAAAAAAGAATTCGGACTTAATACTAACGCATTACATTAATACCGGGTACCGTCTTATATACTTATATTATGAGTGTGCATTGATTGGTAGTTATTACTAACGCTGTGATGATCTTGCATGCTAATCATTGACTCGTCCTTCGGCTTCAGGTTTTTCCCTTATTTAATAATTTTATATTCAGCGTATGACATTCTGGGTATAATTTCCCTACATTATATTCAACGCACAATGGAATGAATAACCGTTAGAATTTTATTACCTTAAAAATTCCCGCAGGAAGACTTGCTGAATAATGTTCTTTATTCAGAAATGCCGTACATTCCTACGAACTTAGTGTAATAAAAGTGTTTGTAATTTATTTTATTAAATGTGCAACTGGCCTATACTCTTGTAGACCATGATTATTGTTTTATGACAATCTAGGGGCCTAATTTTATTTGTTCAACTGTAATACTGTCGATATTCGAATTAATTTTAATTCAATCATATATTTATATTGTTTGCAATATTTGGTTGTTGTACGGGGTAATTTTTAAAGTATATTTTTTCCATGAAGATCTGTATGATTTTGGGATTTGATTTATTTTTTACCAGATTGGTAGTAATACAAAATTTCGATCATTTTTGTATTTACTTATTGTCAATTGTGGGTTATGACATGAAAACCAGTACGTATTTTTAATAGAATTTATGATAACCTCGTTCTTCTAGTTATTATAATTGGGCTACTAATACTGTCTGAAAAATTGATGTCGAATATTTGACGATAACTTTTTTCGAGTTGTGCGAGCACAGTGTGACCCTGGGGAAGCCCGGGCAGCTGGTACTCTCGGCCGGTGGTTGACGCCCTCGAGATTTTTGTTTCTGTTTTTGAACGCAGAACATCGAAACTCTCCCGGGGCGGGTTTTCGACGGTATGAGATCATTAGCGGGGCGGCGTGGGCGCTGCCTGGCAACTGACCAACCACCCCGCTCTATGAATCGGTAGAATGTTGACACAGTTATCGCATGTTGAAACATGAGGCTCGACGGGGTAAAATGATATATGGCGTCCAGTGTTACCGCTCGCTTATATCAATTAATTACGTTCTTTGAATGGTGAAACGCGACAGAATCCCACCGCGGATTATGCAGTGAAAAAATGACTTTCATCCATGACTGTTTCACGCTACGAAAAAACAAAAAAGGAGGAATTACAATTTTAATAACATATGTAGTATATGACATGTGTAGTTCGCTTTTAAAGTACTTCAAGTTAAAACACTCTAAACTTTAAAAGATAAAATGAAGATAGGGTCGAGGAAATATTTTCAAATTTTCATTAAAATTTGTACCGTTGTTTGTAATATTAGGCCAGGCATCTGTTGTCATAATCGATAAGCTTAACTCGGAAAGAAGTTGGTACATTGAAAATTATATGAATTCAAACAATTACAGTTTTACTTTCGAATTTATTCTTATGCTGATATTTCTACGTCATTTAATTACGTAACTTGATTCTTTGTTCGAGATCTTCTGTTGATATAATTTATAAATTAGGATGCCCCTTCCCATAAAATCCGATAATTGAGGAGCCCATTAAAACTGGGCGAATGTCGAAGACGATGAATTATTCATAATTTGAACCGGTATTAGGTTTCCTTCTTTTCTTTTCAAATGCGGTACATTACCTTAATTAATGTGGGCCAGTCGGAATTTAATTTACGGTTTGTTCGCGGCTGTCGAAAGAGAACGAACGAAAGCAATTCATTTCGCCAAATGGAATATCGGAAAGAAATTATACCTTCCATCGTTAATCATTTTTCAGCCACGATTCGCGGGTTTAAAGGATTAAGGGGAATATCCGCTAGCACTTTTTCTTTTCTTAATGTAGTCTAATATTAATGGACGATCGGAATTGATGAAGTTAATATCTGGGTCCAGTCGTTTTCAGATTTCGATAACATTAGTTATGCATTAATAAGAACCTAAGAAGTACATCCGAACCAATGTACAAAGCTTGTGCGACGTATTTTGCAATATTATAAAGTTTTCAAATGCATCGAGTGCGTTTTCAGCATTGGAAATTTGTTATGTGTACATCACACTTTTAAAGTACTAAAATCGTCGTCCTACTAACGTTTTTAAACATTTTAGAACGTCTGGTTCATACCGGAAACTGATCAAACAATCCGTGATACGTTAACCTCCTGTAAATATGTTACCAGGACAGTAATGCATGTCAATGTGACTGACGTACTCTGAAACGTGTAACATATTCTCTTGTACGGACTGCGATGCCTCGCGAGGCCTTCGTTGAATTGGGGGGCCGAGGTTCACAATCGGGCAATTAAACGATAATTGAGAACGCGCGCACCTAAATATAGCTCGAGTGCCCGCTTCTCACAGTTCAAACCGGCACGTAAGGGAATATTCCTTCTTTGAATGTAAGGTCAGACTCCTTCGAGGAATGGTGCCGGCGGCGGCCCCTCAAGCAATCGGAACATCGGTATATCAGCTTGGATATTGTCGGGGATTTGAGTCCTTCGGCAATTTTTTCTACGATTAAATACTTGGTTCGAAATATTCGATTCATCGAAAGGACTCGGGGGAATCAAGACGAACAGAAGGGTTTAAAATATAGTCAGCACCTCACAATAATATTAATACAGGGACAACTCTAGGCAGCCGTTCTATGGGAAAGTAGGCCTGGACGGGTCGGTGCCGGTTATTCCTGGTTGGGAGACCGCCGAGCAACGTTTAATGCAACGGGTTATACAAGACTCGAAGGGGGTGAGAGAGAAAACAGATCGACCCTAAAGAAGATCCGGTCAGTAGGTTAACCCGTAGCCAGTTCCGTTCCGGTAGAGTCGCCCTTGAACTATATTTGACACTGTCTCACTTATTAAACCGACTCTTCCGCTCGGTGATAGTTTCCTCTTGCCGACAGGAAACAATTATATTTTTTCCAATCCTGCTTTCTCTTTGCCGCAAAACTGCGGTGGATGGAACAATCGACGACTGGCCTACAATGGACCTCAATCATCCTGCCGTATTAATTTATATAATGATACGGTTATTGTTTCCTTTATTTTCGTGTTAAATTAGAATAATTAAAATTAAATTAAAACCAGTTCAATTCAGTCTAACCTAGTTTATTTTGTTATGTAATTATATCAGTAATTATTCATTCTCTTCCTTTTAAAAAATATTTTTTCCCGGATATATAAATAAATGAACTACAAATAATAAATTAGTAAAGCTATACCTAAGAACATGAGACACAATTTACCGACAAAATTTCTAAATTTTCTACCTGCAATACAATGTTCTAATAGTTAAAATATGTTATATGGCTAAAAGTTAAAAAATTACTAATTGTATTATCTAAATTATTATTTTGCATTGGTGTATTTAAATCTTAGGTGCCGTGAAAAGTTTGGTATTAATATAATATTCAGTGGTCGAAATTCTTTCTCGGATTGAACATTGGAAACTCACGAGCAGCCAGTTTGGTGAATACTGAACAGATCACAGTTTCAATCGTGCAGTAGAATTGTTTTCTAGCCGATTCTTGAATAAATTACGAGTTACTGACTTGTTCGATTAACGAGCGCCGGCGTGAATAGGCATAGGAAAGGGCGAGGTCGTCGGGCTCAAATCGTGTTCGTTGGGTTATAAATTCATTTCTCTATGTCCGCCGCATTAGAGGCCAAGGTTCCCCTCGCGGACAGTAGCGAATTAAGTTCCGTCCCATTAAAGAATATTTCAAACGCCATAACTCATCCTTTCTTAACGGTCCAATTAAGAAATCATTGCTCCTCATTTCTCTCTGTTATACAGAATCTTTAAAATACGACGTCTATTATTACCCGTTTCTGATAAAAGGACATTTTCTTCACTCTCTTCTTATTTCAAATTTTCTTTTATTTAAATCTCCATTTGTAATTTACACTGTTCAAACTAGTACAGTTAGTTTTGTTACTAATGATATTGATTTAAGGAAAATTATTTATTTTCTTCTCGTATTTTATTTTATAATCAATTGGATCACCGTTAATTTAAACTGGATTAAATGCAACTAATTTTAAGGCTTTGACCTGGCAAAGGTGCACGGCTCCCAGTGAAAGGGCGATTGCTATTCAAAGGAAGCTACTCTTTCCAAATCCTTGCCAACTGGTGTTGGATTATTTTGGAACGTTATATTTTGGCCCACTTAATGTTTGTTTTTAAATACACTAATGAGCAGTAAATGGTTTAATTTAATAATAACTGCATAAATCACCTTTCCTCATCTATATTCAAATTAGTATTTTGCTTAGAACATGATAATATACTATGTGTAAAACCAAGGAATAAACAGAACTACGGACATTCTAGCAATTGAGCAGGATACACCCTCTTCTTCCCATTTTATTTTGAAATGATTTAAAATTGTACACAACTCCCTACCATAAAATTAGATTACCTTTATATATATATATATATATATATATATATATATATATATAACACATGTTGAACAGATAAGTGTATGTGACTTCGTTTTCCGGAGCTTAACTTTATGTTGGCTAAGGGACTTTATGAGGCACCTTGGCCTCAATACTTTATTTCTCTACTCCGTGCTCCCCCTCTCAGTGATTTTGTTCTAAATAACACTAAGGAGATAATCCAGTGGGAGGAATATTCCAAATCATTTGTATTTATAGTGTAAGACATTCAGGGAAATCTATTAATTTGAGTAGTTTTAATTAATTTTTTGTAGTTTTATATCGATCTATTTAAGGGTTGTTGCTGTTAATAGTAAGAATATATACTTTTGGAAAGGTAGATATAACGTAGAGTTTCGACATCCTATTTATTTTGGGATCGACACGACCACTCATACTGAAAATCTCTGGAAGGTGTTGTAAAATGTAAAATGAGGTGTTGTAATAAGGGCTTGTAAAACGTTCTTAACCAAACTAATCCTAAGCTAGATGTAATAATATAGTGCGTTGGGTTAATTTCGCCTTAAATCGCAAGCAATCTGCGATTCCGAATTATTCCTCGGAACACAACAGCCTATTAATTACGATTAGACGACGGCCTTTTCTTCTGCCGGATTCCTTGGATGGAAGGTGGAGTGGGACGACGCCGTGAAAGTGGCTCCCCGTGCCAAGATCGTGGTGGCATACATCTCCCTAGGAAGATTTTTAAGTCCAATAGAAAGCCGCACTTTCCTCTTAAAGGAGAGGCGAACATGGGGGGGGGGGGGGGACTTGGGGGTGACAATGACCTCTGGCTCGCGAAATTTCTTCTTCTCACCGACCTATCCCCGATATGTTCGCATAGGACCGGGTATAGAGCAGAAGGGGAGCGTTATCTAACTATTCATCAGATATGTTGGACGAATTGGCAGAATACATTTCCAGTTAACTAATTCAATGCCAACGGTTTAGTGGAACACTCGCAATACCCAACAGTAGAATTACAATCGCAGTCAAGTTGAAAATAAAATATTCCTAATACATAGTGTCAATCATAATGAGGCTTCATTGGCCCAGAAGGTTTTTGTTCAAATCCACGTTACCTCCGTACTAAATATAATAAACTAACTAAAATACTCAATCTGAAAAATAAATTGCGAAAACTCGTGCTTTGACTATGATACAATACAATCTCGTTATTCATTATTCTACCGTGATTAGGACCAAAGTAGATTTGTCCTGTGTCTATAATTTTAGGCCGACTATTAATGAAACAGTGAGCTCAAAGTTAGCGGTCATCATACGTCGTGGAACCGCACGAAATGAAAAGCTAAATTATCGGTGGAATTAGAATCGGTCACTTCTCTTCTGGCAGTGAAGCGACACTAATAGATAATGGCGCCTTTCCAAAAGCGGCTATATTTTAGAAATCTTCAGTAGCGTTCTGTCTGTCAGTGCTTAGTAGAATAGCAGCCAGTGAAGTCCAAAACTTGTAATAATTATGTATAATAATTGTCATAATGCTCATGTATTACGCGTATAAAAACAAAATAAAATATTAATGAATGCACTATTCATAAAATATCGGAATTCTACCCAAATAAAAAGAATACTTTAATGTAATGCTGTTTATATAACGGGAAAACATCTCTGACCTAGCCAGCGGTTTACTGATGCCAGGAGCGCTATCCAGGCCCAAGTTTGGGCTGCTCGTGGCGGTCCACTTTATAGCTGGTCCTATCTTGTACACCCTTGGGAAGAATATAGTTCTCCTTGGGCTATATCTTGATACGGAAAGGGCCACAGATAGCATTTGGCGTATTGGCCTAACGCTCAAGACCATGACTGTCCCGCGTTGTTTACACACACACGCGCGCGCGACGTTTCAAATTTACGTACCATAAACTTACGTGTTATCGGAGGATAATTTGGCATGAAAAATTAAACGTGGAATGCATATATTTTATTTTTTCCGAAGAAGACGGAAACATTTCCACTATCCGAAGGAAAAGGGGAAAATCGTTTGCCTTGGACTATTTCTCGATAAGGAAATATCATCGAACCTCGTAGCCTTCTGTAAGCTAAGAGCAAGATAAGAGGCGTTGGCCTAATTTAAGTTGAAGTGTTGGTGTTGTTCCCAACGTGGTCTGTTTAAAATTTTTCTTTTTCATTACCATGACAACATAGAAATATTTTTGAAATAGTAGATTTTTTACAAAAGTTCGATTTCACCTATTAGACTCTGCTTCAAATAAATGGTTTGAACTAACTGGGCACATAATTTATTTTTTAATATTAACACTCCTTTAAATGTACCACACTTTATAGAAACGAGCATAAAACTTTTTTTTTACAACGAGATCAGATGAAAGTTATTAGTCCTTGGAATATTAACCGTCTGTGTTATTGGATAGATATGTACTCTACTAATTAGGACAACTCTCCAAACAATGAACCAATAGGTTTGTCCTCCTTTATGAGCGCTGTATCTACCAATGCAATATTGCCGATACGTACTATCCATGCAGTTCTTTATTGTGCTTTACTACGGGTATTATCATAACCCTTAAATTACATTTTCTATCGATCACATAGTATGTGCATGATATTTTTTGATTCTCCTTCTATTACACATCGGTACAACATAAGAATGATTGCGCATTAAACCAGATTCCCATTATGACATCACGCCTCCTGCCACCCTAAGCTGAAACATTCATTAACCCAAGACGCGATTACATTTGTCGCTATCACCGAGTTCAGACCGGATATTAAACGCCGTTAGTCCATCCCAGGACAGACACTTAGGGCGGATCGATATTTAAACGGCCGGGTCCCGTCATCGAAATCGGCCTGCGTCGGATTAGAGTAAGCGGAGCCTTCTGGAGGGGCCGGGAGACGGTCAGCTGGGCTTCGGAAACGCCAGATGTGTCGGCTGGATAGCGAACACATGCCGCCGGCACAGAACCCCTCCGGTACAATTCGCTCCTCTAATTACAGGCTTTGGGCGGCGGCCCACTGCAACCGGCGGCCGGGGCTTGCCATTTAGCCGACGGTGAAAATGTCCCCAGTCCGCTTAGCCGAGCCGCACAAGCCAAAATCGGCTTACACCTCAAGGTTTTGGGTCGCAGTAGACACGCACTTTAGCGATTACAGAGATGTACTGGTGTTTGACCCCGCGACCGCAGCTATCATAAAATCCACGCTAGATACAGAGCAATTACACGTATACACTAAACAACGCATTTTGAGACTATTAAGGCATGAACACTACCGCCCTCCTGATGGGTCTTGTATCTGTATAATTGTTATGCGGTTATGGGCCCTGATATGCCTGGATTTTATGAGTGGCTAAAAAATGCATGAATAAAAAAATGACGTCCTATCAACCCCAAAGGTAATTAATTGTTGTCGATCATTAATCAACTAAAAACATGATTGTTCGACCACAATTGGCAAGAACTGACGCAGCGAATACCAGCAAAAGCAACATAATTTCAAAGCGCATACATATATGGATGGTTCCAAATTCATTATCAGTGGGACTACTGAAAATCAATTCATTATTTTGTGATACTTTTCGGCCGTATGTGTAATGGAAATAAAAAACACTGGAAATCTTACATTCTATATCTGCTCATTTTCCAGCAGGAATGATAGCCAGGAAATCATAATATATCCTTTAGTTTTCTGACAATATATCTAAAAATATAGTAAAAAAAATTAATCCTTCGCGGAAATCGGTAGTAACTCCAATGCAATTGAATTCAATTGCAGTGGGACACACTCATTTGTAGACAAATAGTGGCCAGAATCATACGTGACGTTGATTAAAATTTCCAGAGCTTTGTTTAAAATAACTGGACGATGAACACTCTGTCCTGTTCTTGTGACAAATTTCTCTGACAAACGTTTTCTATCACATTACAATGATCATACTTCATACATCACACCTCACAATCATGTATGTAATGGAGATTATTTTATGCGATGGTTAAGAGTTTGTAATTTATCATACCATTCATGGACGTTGGCAAAATCGATTCAAGCCAATATAGTGTATCGAATCAGCACATTTTTTCGACAACGGAGTAGCTTGTCTCAGCTGAATTTTCATTTGTGGACAGCCAGACCGATGGGCATTTTTATGAATAAATATTTCAAGGTAACGAAAGTGGCACTGTGGCCTATCGTCATATAATAGCTATTTTATGTACTACAGCCATACATGTATTTTATATAACTACAGCCATAAAATAACGTTTCATGTTACTGATTTATTTTTGCAAAAATTTATTATGTCGCCTATTAAGTCCTAATAACACGTTTTAATATATTGTTAAACACTTTTTATATAGCAAAAACTAGTTTAAAATATCATTTTTCACCTATAAAGATAAAATATTAATTTTTAAATAAAACTAGAGTAATATGAATTATTCTCGAACATCTTACTCTAATAACTATGTCTTTACTATTTTAATAAGACATGAAACTGCCGTATTCCCTATTCATAATAAAACTTATTATTATTAAGTTGTTAATGTTATCATCAACTGAGATCTTATTTTCTGCCTAATTTTATCTGGAGTTTTGGGATTTTGCATGCCCCAATTTTTTTAGACTGGCTGTTTCTCGCAGTTCTTTTACAACTTTTAAAACTCAAATGAGTCCGAGCACCCGGCTTTTTCCAACCGAGTAAAGTTCAAACACACTGTCGTTTTTAGTGCCTCCCCCTCGCCTCCCCGCCTTTATTCCGCTACAGAATTGTGGAACTTTGGAGATAAATACAATGGAACAATAAAACATTGACTACAATTTCTTGCTCCAATAACTCAGCCAAGAATATTCGGATAACATTTCAGCGTGCAGCCTCAATTCAAGAAGAAACGTTTTTGCATTTATCTATTATTTTATTCCCCTTAATGTATATTTTCAATCTAAAATTTGTGGCTACATTTCACAGGCTCCAGATAAGTATAAAATTGTCTTCACTGTCGATTTACCGGATGCCGGGGGTTACAGCATATATCTATGATAAATCCGTAAATCTCCTACAGTAATTGAAAACATTTATTGATAATGAAGAATTGATTCTGCATCGTTAAAGATCTTTATTAATGATCGTTTAATGGCTCTCCGTTAGGGACTTATTCTGTTATTCACGGTACATATACAGATGAACATTTTATTTTTACTGTAACCAGAAAACGTGAGATGAGGCCGAAATAATTCCAGTAAATTAATCTCCCTTACACGTAAAGGGATCCGAACGGTAGAGGATACTTCCGACAAATTAATTGCTCGTTGGGACATAAATCGGACTCCTGTCCTTGAATTTAAACACGACTAATTTAGTCAGAGTTATTTTACCAAGACCATTCAGTTATTCGTAATCAGATAATAAATTAATCAGATAAACATTTTTGAAACAACAAAGAAATAAAATTATAAACGTTCATAGTATGATTTCACTTCGTTTTACAGTATTCTTACATACACAGATAATTTTAAAATTTCAGCTAATTTAGTGGTTCTTTTACTAATAATCAAGGAAGGATCCTTTACCTAATCTCTGCTTTACTTTAAAGCAAAGTAAGTTCTCTAAGTAGTGATGTGAAGGTTCGGAGAGCGGCGGTGACTTTCTAAATCAAAATTTGCATTACCAGTAGAGGTTGAAAATTCTGAATAGCATGAACGGGCTACTTTCCAATTTATCTGTGGTAGTCAGTTTCTTTACGATATCTGCAGTCCGATATATAATCATTGGACTAACAGCGCTATAGCATCCAATGCCTTCATTATAGGAGACAATGACCTGAATAAATGTTCAATTCATCATCACCCTCTTGATACTACTACTCACATTCTTGTCCACTTAACATTCTTGACTGCTTATTCTCTTATTGTTAATCATTTGTAAGCGGTGGAATTAACATGCTTTAACCATGTAAACTTCACGTCGTTTATGTTAATAAAAAGAGAAATTCACTGTACATGATTCACTTGGGCGATTTTCTTCCGCCATGTTACCCTTTATAGATATTAATGTAAGACAAATTAACGTATGTGTCCATATTTTACACTTCGGCAGTTCGCATCATGGTGTGCGGTACACTATGCATGCAGAAATTTCCCTTTGGAGTTCTCAGAGAAGTGAAAGTGCTTATCGGAATCGCAACGCCCACAAAATTCTTGCGGTACAGACGGCATCGGTCAAGGAACCTCGACTATTCGGGTGACAATTTTAATATTCGGGAATGGTTTTCACCAATTCCGGGCCACAATACTTACTTAAGTCCTTTAGCATAAAACATTCTTAGTACCTGATAAATAACTAAGGTAAAAGGGTATTTTCAACACCGCTGTCAGAAATTCGATGTTTGCGTAGATCAAGATTTGGAATGGATCAGATCCAATTTATACTTTATGATTAGGACGTCAGTATTTGCTTAGTGTACTAGTCTAGCTATAGGTTTTTATAACTTTCTCCCTGTTCTAATAAGTATGTTTTCTATGTTTCGGTTTTTGAGGTGCCAACATCAACATCTGGAGAAACAAATTATAACCATTTCCGACAATATATGTCGGATATATCGTTTTATATTTGATGGAATTTGTGGAACACATTAGGGACCGTCAGCCAAGACCAGATATAGACAATTTCTCAGCACTGCTGTACTACGTGGGCTTTAATATTGAAATTAAAAAGGGGTAACATTTCACGGTGGTATTTCACAGTTTAAATTAACCGTAATTAAACGCCCGTTTTGGATTTCACAAATATGGACACGCGACCCAATGACTCACTTATGAGTCACGTCGGGCCGGTAGCAGTTTATCGAGGGACCGGGAAGTCAATCGGCCACGATTGCGTCCCAAGGATGTCTCCACCTATTGGGCTTAAGGGGACTTTCCCCGTCATCGGTTTAGGCCGAATTGCTCAGCTGCGGCCCAAGCTTGGGAGACTTCTCGGTCGGTCGGTCGGTCGCCGAGTGGGCGGTGACTCATCGGATGTGGCACTTCCGCCCGAAGAGAGAGTGTGAGAGAGTGAGAGAGAGAGAGAGAGAGAGAGAGAGAGAGAGAGAGGGAGAGAGAGGGTGAGGGTGAGGGAGAAACAGTGAGATAAAGTTGTTGACGACATATTTGAAACGCAACTGAATCATTACCATTCCGCATCGCCTTATAAGGCTTTGATAACGCCGCACGCTGTGGAAACGAAACACTGGAGGCCGATAAGGGATAACGGCGGGCCGCGGAGCGCGGAGATTTAATTAGTAGATTGTGGGGCTCCTGTTAGCAGCTGTGACTTAAGTCGAGAGGCCTTGCCGTGTGAGTTACCCCCTCGCCTACAGGATACTTTACTCCATCGTCGGAAGGAAGTTCGGCTTCCTTCTTGCCGAAACTACTGGAAAAAATCACATTGAACCAGGATTTTTAACCTGTTGTAACTACAATACAATGATTCCTTTAAGAGGCTTTAATTCCTCGATGTGGATATACATATACAGGTTCAGAATAAACTTTTATTTATTTTTTAATTATTGGAAAGTTATTTTTATTTCCAGATTTTGTGAAACGCAAATATGAAATGTGTAGATTGAACAATACATCCTACTTAAGTGCGTACAGAAATTAGGTTTATTTTGAAATGTTTTTGGGTAGGTTATATTTCGAGGATCATGTGGTATCCACGTCCTCATTTTCATGAGTATTACATATTTTGGACAATGCACTATTGGAGTGGATTTATTCATGCGATTGTACAGTGAGGGAACGACACATTGTTTCCCAGATTAGAGAACGCTCAGAATTAAATAGTGTAAGTGCTTCTTATGGGGACCCAAGGATTGTATATTAAGACTTCAGTTGTATATTGCAGGTACACAGGTTTCCGAGCAACTGAGGAGAAAATAAAATCAATTTATTCCATGTTCATTATTTAATGCATAAAACATATTAAGTGCTTCATACAGACATTACAACATTTTTTTTCAATTTCAACACTTTAATTGCACAGATTACATTCGATTACATGCCATAATTGATTTTCTGGATCATTGTCAATCAACGATAAAGAAACCGTGTTACGAGTTCCTTTTAATATTTGAACAAATATTATTTGAACATTTACGAGTCATGAGTGTTCCAAATTATTAACACAATTGAACTGAATGAAAACCTTCCGCCGATGTGTTCAGATAATTTGTTAATATACTGCTATAAAGGGAATTACGAGGAACCCTTAAAAGATACGACCAGATTTCCAGTTAGTTAACACTTTGTATGGTCCTGCGAATTTAATATTATTTCTACATTGCGTATTATTTGTCAGAGGAATTTTCCACTTGAGAGCAAAATAAACATGAGTATCTTGTTTCGGTTAAAATTAAAAAAATATATATTTTTTAACATTTTTAAGATATAAATATATGTAATTTTAAAAATTACATTATATTGAAACATTTGTCTATTTTGCTCGTATATTGTATATACTTTTACACAATTCCCAAACTGATTATTTCCTTTAATTCTGACGCATGTCGGCCGACATTAGAACAGATTGCCAGATATAAAACCTTCGTGGCAGAAAAAGATTTTCAACTGGCACAGAGTATAAAGTCTCAAATTTGTTCGCCCGTTGTTCTTTCAAAAGTCAAAGGAACTTTCACAAAACGCATTGTTAAAAAAGACTAGAGTACAATGCTCCGTTCGGCATCTTACGAGACATGATACAGAATCCAGACCGGTTCATTAGTCGCTAGGCGTATTAGCGATTCACAATAAGCCTAAAGTAGTAAACCTCTCTACTCCCAGACCAACGCTCACGGAGCTGGTTGTTCAACCACCGGTCATCCTTAACCCACATAATGGATAAGATTTTTATTTACGCCGCCGAACCTTCAATAATCGTAATATAATAGCTTTAATTATTTAGAACGAAGAGAAATTACTCGCCTTGTAATGAATTCGAGACCGTAACTGGGGGGGATTCGATCCCCGCTGTTCCAGTGGGGCTTTCGAAAGCTCTGTACTCCCCGACGTTAGGATAACAAATTAGAAAGAAAATTCAGTATGTTTGCATTTATTAAGATCTAAAAGCTAGATCTCATGAAAAAAAAGTTGAATAAAATTAAATCTTACAGATGAATTTCTTCCCTTACGTATAAAAACTAGATTTATTAGTATAATAAAATAATTAATTATTGTAACCATTACATTTGTACTACTGGCATTTGAAGCCAGCAACATATTTCGATGAAAAGCACAGTCAGCTATAAATGATTTAAGTTTAAACAGGGTCGATTTGGAAGCCACAGCTGATCCTGGTGTATATACCGTGTCTAAGACTGATAAGATCTCGGACATGCTCAATATGTAGGTCAGCTATATTTACCTCTTGCGTCGAGCTGGGATTGTTTAATTGAAATGAAATGCAAACAATGTATTATAAATTATCCGGTCGGGCACGGGTCCCGCACGACTCACAGCACTGATTGAAACCGTACTAATAAGTAAATAAATAAGGATAGAAAGTGCGACGTTGATCGATAAGTACCGACTATCGCAGATAAAATTGTATTGAGGCTGTTAATAATTCCACTAGGCATCGGTTCGGAATTGAATGCGAATTTGAAAAAAATGATTTTGTTTATTACTTAGAAATAAACTGAGGATTACCCGAAATTGTTATTGTTTGGCTCTATTTCGCTAGGGCCTATAACAGGCGTATATTACTTTTATTATTCGATCTAGTAACTACATTCGCAAATGAACTACTGACCAACTTATGATCAAATAGGTAAATTAAGACAGAAAACCTTAACAGGTATATTGTAAATCTGGACTGCTATATCAAACTCGTTTTATAACTACTGCTTTATAACCATTGCTAGGTATCGTCCTTAACTACTCTTCTTTGGAGTCGTATTTGAGGATTCCGTAACTCGATAACTGAGTAATGTATCGCGACGGCGAATATCGCAGTCCAATTTGAATGAAGCAAGGCGTATAATCGCGACCGTTGGGCGAGCAGTTGGAAACGAGTCCTCGGTATTTGAGAGCGCCTGTGATTTACCCTCCGGTGGGGCCAGCCCAGGTGAAAGCAAAAAGCTCGGCATTAATCAGATGCAATTTAAATTGCGGCGTCGGCCCGTCGGGTCGAAATGGAACCGGTACGGGACGCGAAAATGTTCGAGGGTGAAAAAATGTACGGCAAAAATATGTTAGTAGCAACGTCGTTAAACATATGTCCGCAGGAAGGCCGCGAGAAGCGAGTATAGACTTTAAAGGATTAAACGCTATCGCCGGTTTGCATTGGCCGGTTGAACTGGGGCCTCGCCTTGGACGGTAAGGACGGGGTTCATTGTTGTACGAGCAGAATGGTATCCTAGGGTCTATTATTCCTAAATCTCTTTTTCTTTCCGACCAATTTACAACAGATAATTAAATAGAACCGAATGTAAATTCTGTCCGCTATCCCCCCACTCACATCTGGTCGGAAAACTTTCTCGACCGTGACTCCCCAAAATGATAAATGTATCTGATCCTTCTGCTCAATTAATCTAGTTGATTCGAGACCAACGTTGAGTGGGGTGGCCGTAAATGCTCCCTGTTAATAGTAATCATTGAATTATTAGAATTTAATACCAAAAAGTGAAGGGGGGTTAGTCTTAAACAAACTTTCCAATATTGTAAAACTGAGACCCACACTTATTTTAATTGGTTGGTCTTTTTCTCTTATGTATTGTCTACTTCGAACGGGTAGACGACGTCCTAATTAAGTCTGTGTGAATGACAGGTTCATGATTGGATCAAAGATTCGTTGAATACAAGATAAGGCCCAGACACCCGTGGTCCTCGGCACAATTTGAATGCAGGGATTGTTCTGATGGCGTTAGGAAAAAAGATTGTCGGGTGTCTTCCTTCCGGTCGAGTCCCCGAAGGCCACGCCTCTCCGAACATTCGACCCTCCGTCACGCGCCCAATGCGTGCTACACGAGTTGAATATTTTCTAATCGGTAGCTTACTTTTTTAAATAAATGTTAAGATGAACTGTCCGTACACCGAAGAATTACTGTGATGGTCCTGAACGTTTTAGTTTTTATTCGTCGAGCATGTTTTGTATACAAAAAGAGTCGTTTTCTTGATTCCCCCACTGTTTGCTCTCCAGGACGATACATTCTGAAACGTGATTGGACCGTACCAGTGGTATTGTCGAACTTTTAGATTGCGTCATACAAAACTGACATTATTAACACTGAAATAACACGAGTGGGTTTGTAGTAAGTTCTAAAGTCACAAAGGTAAAGAGATATATCGTTATTCCTAACGGAAATAGGCCGTCCCGCTTAATGCTGAGGCCGACAAAGGAGTTACGTAGATAAAAAAAGGAAAGGACAACATTAAAGATAATTAAGACAGAACCAATGATTAATGTTTAGATAGTGCGGGAAGCGCGGGGGACGGATGCCGGCGAGAAGCGGTATTGGATTGCAGTCGAAGATAATGATTGAGATATTGGTTGGAAAGGAAAAGGGGACGGATCTGCAGAGATAACATCGGAAGCTGACAGAGATGGAGAGATATGAGAGAGATGCAGATAAGGGGAAGTTCGAATAAT
This sequence comes from Lethocerus indicus, assembly GCA_019843655.1. Taxonomy (NCBI): domain Eukaryota; kingdom Metazoa; phylum Arthropoda; class Insecta; order Hemiptera; family Belostomatidae; genus Lethocerus; species Lethocerus indicus. The sequence goes on from JACDQD010000008.1 coordinate 18,519,800, forward strand.
TTATTTCAGGCATATACTTCGGAAATAGAATAATTAAGGTAATACCAGTAACTAGAGATACGTTTGCAGTATTAATCTGTGCCAGATTAATCTGTCCCGAACTGAAAGCATGCAGTTAAGTATATGATACCACTGTGCATGAAAACTAAAGCGATTTAGCGATACGACTGCAGACTTTTGCGTACTCCATCCACTGTATATCCTCACCTCTCTACTTTCACCGAAGCTTAAGCTAAAACAATCGTGTCTCGTGGCCAAAGATTGATTGCGTTCTCAATCAGGGTCGTACCACAAACAGCAGGGTGGCTACTCCTTACAGTAGGGCTTTGGGGTTACGGGTTCTTCGGCGTGTAACACATTCCCTTATACATTACAAATGATATGGCTCTAGTGAGTTCAAGATATACCTGGAACCCCGAACACTCGCAGGCGGGGGAGACGGTTCTGGCTCAAATTAATCAGCCATACATACAACACTAAACACCAGTCGCAAGTTCTAAGGCATTAACAGTACACACCTCATGGCTACCGTGTCTGAGAAGGATCTGAAATGTGTTGTCTTCAGACGCTGAAAAGATAGGATTGATGAACGGCCTTATGCAAAAGCCCAGGACTTCCCGAACAGAATGAATATGAAATAATATATTACTAACGAAGGAAACCGGGTTACGAATGGGAGGACATGAACAGATGAGACAGAGATAACTGTAGTTGCTTGAAATTAAATGCAAAATGTTCGCTCCCCAATTTTCGCTAAATAGTAGAACTTTGTTTGCAATTCTCCCCTTCGGTCAGGGTTGCATTTCCCGTCTGCCCGCATTTTGTCAGCCGTCTGAATCGCAAGCGAAAGTGCCGTCAACGGACAATTGCATGGGGGTCCCGCACAATGGGCGTATTTATAAATAGTTTATGTAATATAGGTTCAGCTGGGCCGCTCGCTCCCCGAGTGGGGAAGGCGTGTCCGCCGGCCACTCCCCGGCTGAATTATTGTTATTGCCCCTCGCACACCGATGATAGACAATAAATCGCATTTCGGAATGTACAAAACACCCGACGGTTTCCTGACGTTCGAATATTTTATATCGGAAGATTCGCATTTATCATTTATATCACTGAACAGATAAGCAATTCAGGCATCCTGTTTCTACATCCTCCTATATTAGTGGGTTATCACAAAAATGTTGGATTTAATGTTCCAGGATGTCTTTCGAATAGTTTTCATCAGCTTAATTAATTAGGAATTAATTGTATGCAATTTTTCTTGTCACCAAAATCACAATTTGTGAACGTAAATACCTTTTAAACGGCTATGATTATACTATTTTAAAATAAAATGAGGAATGACGAAACATTTATGAACGGTTTAATGAACTTAACCTTAGAAGAAATTATTAATAAGGATTTTAAAGGGTTATTATATTTGTGGAATTATCAAAGCTACGATTAATAGGGATATTCAGTTCAAATCTGTGAGGGTTAGAATCATAACCATAATTTAGGGAATTTATTTTATTTTCCAGGAATTAATTGCTGGCAAAGAATACAGAGTGTATTATTATCCACCATAAGCTCTTGTACGGAAGATAACTCATTAAAAACCAGCTAATTGGCCGATTTTGCTTATAAGAAAAATATGTTTTTCATGCTCTTCTGCAAAAGGAATGTAAATTTATACTGAAACCTTTATTCTTCCAACAGAAACAATTACATGGTGTTTCGCTGTTATATTTTTAAAAAAATCGCAAACTATATAAACTATTAGGTGTTTAATGTTTGCTGTACAAACATAATTATTTCTATATTCTAAGAGAAAACCAAGCATCGTGTATTAACCGCATAATGAAAGACTTACTATTAGTTACTTAAGGTGTGTTTGAACACTCGGAAGAGCTTTAAGCTAAACCGTTTTTAAAACAAATAGTCAACGACATCCATAGGACAGTAGGCAGGCACCATACAAGCACTTTGTAAGGAAGAAGACAGCGTTTTTTGTGTGAAATGTCCGTACCACCGGAAGTTCCTTTCCTCTGAATCGTCTGCCCTTTTATTCACGATTTCCTTTTGTCTTGGACCCCACGCTGGTTTTCCTATAGCCTCGGAACTTGTATTATACACATTTTGTGTACTCGCATTAGGATTTATAAGTTAAATTCTTACATCCCTAGCATTTATCTAGATGTTCGAAATTAAAAAAAGTGCACTAAATTATGCTTCTTTATATTAACCCAAACTATTCCTTTGGTAAACTATCGCATGGATGCATACCTATGATAAGTATTGATGCGCAGGAAATCATGTCTCTAGATAGGGGCGCTAAAGCATGACGTGGACAAATCAGAAATCAACTCAAACCCCTTGAAGTACGAGTGTTAATATTAGACACAATTCTCTCAGAATAGTGCCCTGATGACCCCTAAACTTTTCCCCCCTTCGAGTCCCATCTCCGCAGGAAACGATGGCCAGAACCCGCCGCTCGCGCCCTTGAACCGGAATGACGCCATAGTCAATTCCTCGAGGAAATACGTCACCCTCCTGATGACGTCATACTTGTCATCCTGCCAATATTGTTCCTCCGGACTTGGAGGCAAATTGTAATTGATTTTTCAATTCGGCCGCCGTCCTCCTAATCGGCATTCTTCCCGCGAATGACTGGTTCTCTCTCTAACCCGTGTACGGAGAATGGTAATCGTATCTCCGAAGCTGGATTCATTAGAATAATCAAATTTCGAAGGAATAAAAAATTGGTGCTCTTGCTCCGTCCGACTACACACTGTCCGTTAGCTGATCCCCTGGAGCCGACAAACCGTAAAGCTAAATTGGGCATAATCCATTAATTGCATTAATTAAGATAATAGGAACAAGCTCTGTAGGCCAAAATACAAAGCGGTAGACCGAATTAACATTCCTATATACATCTTTAACGATATTTATGTACAAGTCATATAAATTCAGGAGAACGGTAGTTAGATCCTTAAGTACATAATAAATGGAATAACTATATATATATATATATATATATATATATATATATATATATATATATTTATGAGATTATTGGTAAATTCCTAGATAAAAGTTCACATAGGTTTATTAGTTTTAAAACTGCATATAAACTTACCTGTTTAAGACAATGTACCGACTATGACGGACGGTCGATTATCTCACAAAGGAGGGAGTAAAACGGAGGGTTTATTTGCTAAAAATGGGTGGCGGGGCCGGTGTTGGCCGGGGTCAGGGACCGGGAGGCCGGGGCCGCTAATGGGCCGCATCTCCCGGCCCGTAATTCAGTATCTTAGAGCGGGCTGCGTAACACTCGGACCCACGCATAGTGCACCCGCCGGCGGCGACGCCCCCGCGCCTATCAATGGTACCGATTTAGAACGGTCCCGGAGAAATTTCAGCCCCGAGTTTATTCTGTCGCTAGACGCTCTTTCAAACGCCCTATAAATAGCGGCGCCCCGGACCAAAATGGAACCGTTGTTTCGGAAGTGGAGGGCATATTTTAAAATCGCACATTCTGTGCCAGCGTTGAAATATAACTGTTGTGCCCCTATTTTAAGCATCGCGACAGCTGGTGCTATTCGAACGCAGTCGTGTGATAGTCTGGATATTATCGTCCTTGATTGCCTGCCAGAGTTTTACAACAATGAATAAGCCATATTAAGTTAATGACGAACGACCGTTTGGAATTTTATCATTCGTGTGGTTTTCTCTGACCTTCTCTGTTGTTTAGCCGTATGATGAGTCGTCTGTTACAATGTTGTCAACAGCATTCCGTTGCCTATACCTTGATGCGCCTAGGCATGACGTGTACCGATGGAGCATTTTGCAGTAAAAATGTTCATATATATTTGGACGACGGTTGGTTCTACGTTATATTATCTACGGAATTTTACACGCGATGACGTATTACCAAAGGAGCGAGAAATTCCAAATTTGTTTTTAACACGAATTACACCCTTTTTATCCCAGTTTCCCACATCCTCATTGGAATTCAGGTGCAGATGAGTGGGTTTACCTATATTTATGGGTCCATTTGTCCTAGTTATAAAGTAGGAGCTCTACCGCTGCCCTGGCATATAAAGAATTCTTCAAAATCCGTAACAACAATGATTGATGTTTTAAAGTACATACAACAAAAGGCCATATATAGTACCGGTATCAGTGCACTGATAATGTTAGTCTGATAGTGGTAAAGGGTACGCTTTGTTGACAAATGGAACTTGTATTTTATTACTTGTTCACTGATGTGAAGGGGAGCCCATACCGAACAAGCTACGGAAGACGCAAAATCGCGCTTTTGTCAATGCTATTTGGCATTAAAGCAGACTCACACTTGACTGACACAGTTTGACTAAAAGAAATAAATTAATATTTTTTGAGCCGAGCGCGAAAGGCTCGCGGAATTCTTTGCGGCACCTTAGCCGGCTAATCGACAGTTTCATTGTAACGGCTCGAGAAGCGAGTATGGTTATGGACTCTCATCTGTTTCAATTACTTCATCAGACCACGTACACGGAGCGTATGACAGTGAATTATTAAATAACTGTAAGCTTTGTTTGGAAGGAAGTGAAACTATTAATAGATATCTCCGGCTTGAACGATTATTTAATATCAAGTAACTGGTATCGACAAAAAAACTGTAGTGGGGGGAGAATAGGGAGTTTTCAAAGGATTTTAAAAAAGAAAAAGGAATGAAAAATGAAAAGATGACAGGGAATACTTAATAGAGGGCCCCTGGCTCGAATTGAACGACCCGTAATAAAGCGAATGGAATCCCCAGGGAAACCGTATTAAATGAGCGATACGGACGAATAAAGCGTACGAGTCAAATACTGGGGATTGTGGAACAATCTGAAAACGTGGCGAATTGCAAAGCGCAAATAGGTTTAACAAGCTTGAGTTGGTCAATAGAGATCCTTGCAAATTGTTCATTGCTTTCACCAACGCCTGTTGTCAAATGTGCCGTGTAGGAGTGCTCCATTAATCCCCCGGACCATCTGCGTTGATTCTTGCTTTGGCTCCCCAAAACGTTTTGCGCTGTCGAATTCCCATTCGGATCTGGAAATTATTTAATAAACAATTATACAATTTTATTAGATATTGTTTGCGGAATTTATTATTTCGAAATTAATTATTTATTCGATACAAAATGTCCTACAATCGTAAGAATTAGAACAATTGACTTAATTGGTACACAAATACAAATACGCATCAACAGAAACTAGTGTCGTAGTCTATGATCAACATGTAAAGTCAGTTATAGTAAATATTAGTTATTTTTTCTGAAAAATATTGACAAAGTGAGATAAGTCGAGTATCTTTTTATCGATAAAACTGATTGTTGAGATTCCGATTTTAAAATATTTATATCCTAACATTTTAAATTTCGTAACGTCCTATGTCAACCAAATAGCGACAACGAAATATAGCGGGTTATGCTTATTTGAATACTCGTTTTGAAAAAAGTTTTACCAAACACTATAAGAATGGATTTTCCATATCAACAAAATCAACACACTAAGCCAAAAATTAAAAGGTATATGCAATTTCAGCAAATTCAGAAACAAAAATTAACAAATGACCAAGAACTTATACACTCAGTCTTTGTAGTGGAACAATAAATAAGCTAAAAAATCAATGATTTTTACCTGACAACCTGTGTGATGAGCTGCCTGACAAAATGTGATGCCGGCATAATTGTCCCAGTTTCGTGGAACCCCCATTTCGAAACTGACCGTCGCCGCCGGCCGGTAGGGAGTCGCAAACTCAGCGAAAATGACCCGCCGTCAAGATAGGGCCGGGCAGGAAGAGAAAAATAGGAAAGCAAAAATGTGCGAACCCATGCAATAAGAAGAAAACGGGTTGAACCGGTGGATTTTAATAGGAATGACTTCATAAATGTTTGTGTGCCCACATCCTATAAACAAATTGCCTCCTGCCCTCACCCCCGGCGTTCATTCTTGGGGGTGACGTCATATTTGATCGGTGCAAAGCTGCGGAGAGGCCTTGTTGCTGGGACTTATGAAAATAAATATACCCTTGGGCGACGGGCTTCGAATGAATCTCAATTCTCAGCGGCCGGACGGCGACAGGCAGATGGCCGGAACAGGTGGCCCACCTGAAAAACAAGGCATGGGGCCACGCCTGAGGGGAAAAAGATTTTGGGACTCTCCGAAGGCTAGCAGTCACTCTGTACAGATCCCACATCGAAACTGAGCAGATATGTTCTTCACGATTGATTTATTAGACACGATAAAATTCGATTTTCCGTCAACCTATCAGAACTATTATTAGTTCAAACTGAACGATGATATAATTAAAAGACGATGAATATCTTTACCATTCAACGTTCTTGAGATTAACCATATCCACACGCGGAAATATGTCCTATATAGGTCTCTCAAATTATACACTAAGTTTAATTAACTTAAGAAAATTACTGCAAGTAATTGTTGCAGGAATAATTTTATGAAATCTTTTCTGAAAGAAACAAACTAGATTTAAAATCTGGTACTTTAAAATGTATTTGTTTATGTACATATTGCTGTTTATGTAGGAATTATTTCTTTTGGAGTGGTATCCAAACCAATTTATATATTACCGGATTTCAAATTAACCCGCATATTTTCCATTTTATGAAAGACTAAAGCAAATTAGTTTCAATGTACTAAAACAGTATCCGGAAAATTTTCCTCGACGGAATTTGAGTAGAATTAAAATTGTTGTCGTCACATTGATGATTTCTTATCACTGCCATAATTTCCTCCGAAATTCAAATAAACAGGTGAGTCACCATTCATAATCGCCGCCTAAATTTAATCCTGATCCTAGCGTCACGGGTGAATGGGGCACTCCAGCTGGGCGTGAGAGCTTACCGAGAAATTTAAATTGCGTCATCGGTGGACCGCGATTGGTGAGGAGCCTTTCTTTGACCGATATGTGAGACATTCGAAGGCTAGTTTTTTTCAGAAAATAAATACATAAATGTTACTGTATCACAATAGTATTAACACCCACAACCGTGTCAGTTTTTAGATCTATATACGGATTTGCTATCTAGGACGGGAGCTGAAGCCACCAGTATATTTCATAAAGATATTCGATAATCTCACCATAAACCATTCACAACGATCCGGCAACCTCTCTGTCCTAAGGTGCCTTAAATATTACCGTGATTATTTATTACTTTAATAATCTCTATTATATTTGATCGCCAAAAGAAAAAAATTCAGTTTTATTATTATTATTGGTTGTTTAAGGTTATTTACAGTTTCATTTTAATAACGTTTTATATTTGTCTGTAACTTATATATATGTACATGTAAAACCTAGAGGGTATGCTGGAGTAAACGGGTGCCACTCGTTTAATGAGTCGAAAATTTGCAATTTAAGGAAAATTCGGTCCGCCACCATGGAATAGGAATCCGCGCACAATCAGTTTACGCCGTATCACACGTAACCGCTGAGCTATGCTGGACTTTCGGCTTTTCTCTGCAATTATACTTAATCCACTTCCAGTACATATGGACCACGTTCGCCACGTGTGAAGCACCGAGTCAAATTCTCAGCACTGAATTTTCCTTCAATTGCTTATGAGTGAAACTCGTTTAGTCCGGGATACTCTCCTGGATGTATTGTATATTGTATATAGATTCTCAAGTTATTACTATTCTTCTTTAAAATTAACCTTTAAAAATTCTTTGTCTGGTTAAACAACATTTATTAAACTAGAGCTTGGCCTTCGAAATTAAAACAAATATTATATCGTCGTTCCTGGCTGCGTATGAAATGGGTTCTTGTTTGTTCCTGAATATGGGGGAATCCCGCATATCCCTTCGCCGAAACTTGACCCAAAACTTCCACACCCATTTCACTGAATATCCCGAAATATCCTCATATGGTTCAGTATCTTTTTCCTGTTTTATTGCTCTTTAGTTTGAAAGGGTGAAAAACGGGGGATATAGAGTAACCAAAATTATGGACGACAAACCGCCTTTGAGCAGATAATAATTAAACTTTTCAATTAAATATATAGTAATGAGAAAATGACCATAAGTTGGAAATTCAATACTTGTTTCTAGATTTTATGTGTATATCATAAGATATTGGAAGGCATTTTTTCTAATTTCAAATCTCCAAATAATAATAATGAAAGTTTCGAAAATTGCTTTGAAAGAAAATTTCAACTGATTAAATGAGAGGAGCTTGTAAAGTTCAGTATACTTACTATTTTTATAGTGTAACTTTAAACATATTACAAGTTATATTTATGAAACTCAAAAAGTTAACCAATTTTCCTATAGCCCTGTCCAAGATCAAATACATACGTATTAAAAAACGAGTTTACCATAGTGTGGAATAAATTTAACTTATAAGAGTATAGCTTAATAGTTAATTAGCTTGATAGTTATAGACAATTGTATCGTTTAAAATAATAAAGCGTATCTTCCACTTAGTTGAGACCGGGCTCTTCTATATTAGTTATGATGCACATTTATCTTTTCCAGGAGCCAGCCGGTTAAGCGCTTCCCTTCTAAGGCTTCGTTCGGCCGTCTGCCTTCTTAAGAAATCTGTTACCAATCCGTTTTCATCTATTCACTAAGGGGCCCATTAGTAAACACTGGGCCTCTTTTCTTTCCTCCGATAAAGACAAGTCACATGTCTATCGCCGAATTAGCAGCAACAATCACCATTTAAGGAGTGTCTGGGGCCTGACCTAATGCCGATATCGTTATCACAAGAGTGACTTACCAATCGGGAACCTGAAACGAGAGAAGAAAGTCCCGCGTGGAATACACTAGTTCCTAATTATAGCCTGTTGGCCAAATTATTCCGAGTTTTGCCAGCATGTTATCTACAAATCGTGTTATGTCCATAAACCCAAATAAGTAATTCCACTCTAGACTTGTAATGTAATTATGATTATGAGTTTATTTGTATTATCGGTTCTAGACATACTCTATAAAAACGACTTAATATATATATATAAAACAAAACTGGAAGCATTGTTAGATATATAGGGAATATCCGTTTTTTCTGCTCTAGTACCAGTTGAAGTATTATTTCTAGGCCATTCCCATAAACATTCCGCTCGCCCCTAGATGGAATACATCGGAGGGAGTGAAATGTTAACCTAACCCAAAGCCTATATTCGTCCAAATCTAAACTGCCTGTAATCCACCTGACGGGATAACCGAACCATTGCCCTTTAAAAGGGTGTGGCGGTTGGCGATAACCTTCCAACGACCCGATTGAACAAGAACACCCTTAGAGATTCCCTTGAATCGCGGAGGAAAATCTAGATCGGTTTTCGAAAAATGTAATCGCTCTTTTGAAACCTACTTCATCATCTCATCGATATAATATATTGCTCTGTTCCGGTCCAATTGACGAGAGCATTTTTTCCGAGTATTTCCATTCTGAAGCGCCGCCGCGATAATCGGTAATCTTGAAAACCCGTTGTTACACCATTAATTAATTTTCGTGACGTTCGTTGCCCTCACTTTATCGCCCTCACTTTGCGGAGTCGCAATAAAAAATGCTATTTCTGTAGTACCTTAGACTAAAAATTTCTTATACTTCTTTCTCTACACAATGAGGGTCTTTTAATGGAAACTACTTCCACATTCGATACTTGAATATTACTTAATATTGGTTCTCTCGTTCATATACGATAACAGATAAAAAAACTTTACAAGAAGAAAACAAGAAAATAAATAAATAAAAACTCTCGGGGCGTATTCCATATAGGTTGTTGTTATTATAAAGACAAGTGGCCGGCGATTGCGAAACTCCGACCAATTATTGTTTTCACCTGGGGCATTTATCATCGGTCGATGTCCAGATTAATATGATGAAGCAGTCGACCGACAGTTGCGAAATTCAAATTTCGAATCGCACTACATGGTATTTTTTACAACACCTCTACGAGAACCCTCCACGCCAACACATATCGGTCCCTGAGTGCTGTGCGGGAGTGATTTAAAGAGGGCCCTTATCTGGAAATGCCTTCAATAAACAGCTGAGTGGATCACTCTGAAATTAAATAATTTTTTCCCCTAACTAAAAGCCGACCGGATTTCTAAAATTTGATATTCTGAAATAAGTGCGGCCTTAGGATTTAGACCAATTCAAGTTTCCAACCTTTTCTGACATTGGGTGAATACATTTATTTGTTCGCATTATTCTGCCATTCTTTCTCTATATAATTAATTGAAGAAATATAGTCAGATTAAATAAAAGATTTTATATTTGTATACGATTCGACATTCATTGTATGGGGGCAATATTTCTAATATTTACTATATTTTTGCACGAGTCTTTTTTTATTAAATATTAAGCAGCGAGGGGGGCCATGCTTGAGTGCTCCGTAAAGGCAAAGAAGGGCGTGGTCCAAGGGATGAGAGGACAATGCTCTTGCCTGGCAAACCTAATAACGTGTAATGCTTCTGTCCTTGTAAGCACTTTGAAAATTTTCAAAATCCTTATGGATATCTATTTAATTACTATAAAAGGTAAGTTAACTATGTGGCTAAAAATTCATTAAATGTTATTTATGTACTATCAGATAATAAAAATTACTAGTTCACGCTATTATAATCTAAATATTTACTCGAGACTATGATTCGCCCAGGAAGAAAACGGCATTTTGAAAAACCGAGGATGAGATTGCGTCGACAGATTAAATTGGGCAATTTGAGACGGGATGAGGATGTCGGAAGATTTGATAAATGCAATTAGAAGACATGGGCAAACATTATTTCCCCAGATGTAGTACCCTAACTGATAGGGATGAGGGGGGAAGCAAGTGATGATAAGTGAACCGGAAGAGTCGTTTAGATGGAATTTTAAAAAATACCGTCCAGAAATTCATGTTTTTATTTTTCACTAGAAGGATTCACATGAATAACATATATCTTCAATATTTCATAACTAAAGAAATTATAGGAAAGTGATTCCCTTGAGTACTGCCTGACGCCATATACTCATAATATTGGCAATTCTAGAAAATAAAATTTGAGTGCTTACGGAATACGTAAGCAGCTCGAATCACGCACGATCCGGGATGTTGTAATTACATATGCAAAATAAAAGTGTCTTTATTTGTGATTCGTCGGGACGTGTGAACCCACACAAGGGAAGGGAGAGAAAAAAACCCGAGTGAAAATATAAGACGGGACCAGGTTTATAAAGTAAACTTTAAACCCTTCCTCAGCGGCATAAGGGACCGAAAAAATGTTGAACGGCGTTGGAATAAGCGAGGCATTTCGCTATAAGTATATTTCGCCCTTCTTTTAAATACCTTATTAGCTGAAAGGAGGGAGGCCGGGATATTATTTTTATTTTGAGATGTAAAAAGAACTCAAAAAGGACGACCCCTGGCATTTACAAAAGTCCTTTTTATTTCCAAGTCCATTTGTGCGGCACAAACAGACGAGGGGGAGGAGAGGGACAAAAAACTACGACTAGGCTGAGACCAGGGGTTGGGACCCCCATACGCCCCTTCACCCCACACGACGTCGCCTTCTCTCCCACATATATAACTTTTCTCGTATTCCTAAATCAAAACAAAAAGGCGCATCCCTTTCGCGTCAATTATTGTTTTTTCGCCAACGCTTCTCCAGTATGGTGTTTTTCCTTACATGTTTTAATATAAAGCGACTGCGATCCGACAGTACGTTTTCGGTTTCCAATTTCTTATCACGGTTCTCAGTATTGAGAAACTTTGCATTTTCCATTATATCAAACGTACGATTCTTCATATTGTAATTTTTATAATCACCAAATTAATTATTAAGTTTTCAAAATGTTTTTAATTTTTTTATGAATAGCGTGGATCAGGTCCCATTTCAAGTCCAATAAACTCCGAATACCGAAATGGAATATCGAATAAACGTTTGTGGGTATTAAATTGAATACATACATATTACCTTTTGGAATATAAATAGTATAGAGTCTGTAACCTGTCATAATGTTGCAGGGAGATGATGGAAGCACCCGTTATTGAATAATGGTGCTCCATTTAGAGTTATTTAAAATGACTCGTGGAGCTAGAAAAGCGAATCCGTTAAACCGACCGCGTTTAATCTGTCTCCCGAATTGGAAATTTACCCCGCAGAAAATACTCCGAAATAATTGAAAAATCTGAAAATCATTTACATAGCCCGGTGCACGCCCAAGAAACGTGTAACCAACGGCAACCGGGTATCGATTTTTCGTTTACGCTATATACGACATCGTCGCTTCAATCCGGTGGGCGGTTTCGACGGTCGGGGAAACCCCTGTCAATTAGAATTTCGATCGGAATATAAATATATTAATGGTGTACAATTAGTTTTCGGAATTTTATAGGAGTCGGTGGTTCAGAGTGTCAAGGGACCGGGAGCTAGGGAGCGATTGTTGGGAATGGGAGGGGGGGACACGCCCTGCTCAGACTCATGGAGGACGTTATCTAAAAAGGGAAGTCGTTTGGAAGTGCAGCTCGAAATTATAACCATATTGGGTAAAGGAGCTCTCCGTTCTCGCCGGCCTGCCCTGTTGAAGGCACCGGCCTCAAAAAAAACAACCTTAATTCAGAAATTCCGTCCGGGACCGTAAAATATTATATGACTCTATATCAATCGACTAAACTCACCAGTCTAATACCTTGGTGGAAGGAAATAGAATGAAGTTTACTGAGGCACTAAATTCGTAAATTTGGGTTTCTGCAACAAATGCTTTCAGTGCAACAAAAATTGAGACGGAATTATTCTTGCCGATTTTTGCGTTTTAATTAGGGATAAGTTTATGTATTCGGTTAAAGTTGTTTCGAGAATTGTTTCTTTTTCAAAATGTTTAAAGCACTAAATACCTGGAGACGAATAAAAGTATGTGGTTTTAACGATATAAATATATACGTATCTACAACTATAGGAACTTACGTCCCGTAATATATCGTGGATCAAAACTGGGCATTTAATTGGCGCGAAGGAAATTTGTTGGATCACCCTTTGCGTAATGCCCACGGGCCCGAAAAGTTGAATATTAAGTTTACCGCTAATGACGGGACAGATTAAACGGGGAATGGCCGCCCGGGGCTTTCTTCTTTGAGGTTTTGTGTTGGCAAGTGCGTGTTGGCTTTGATCGCCTGGAGAATGGCAAAGCGCGTCTTATCCCCTTATCCCCCCGGGGCCGCGTTTTCGCTTCCCTACATGGACAGCGAGTACCGCGATTCCCCCGTCCGGATATAGGCGGAATCCAAATCGGAAGCTCGCCGCGCGAAGTTGGTTGCGCGAAGAAGAATTGGCCCCTTATTTGGCCGGGAAGGCGAAACGAGAGCCACAATGGTTTTCACCTTGACACACATAACACTTTCAAGGCACGCCGCTGAGGCCATTTCCCTATCTTAATTTATCGGCAATTATTCACTTTTTACCTGTACCTTCCAAAACTAAACCCTGGAAATATAATAACATTCCAAAGGACCTATTCTGGTAAGTGGGAATTCATGTGTGCATTAGTGGAATCCGAATTTGAGTTGAAATTATCTAATATATAACAAATAATTGACGATCGGGTATTCAACTTTTAAGTGTTTAAAAATATTTCAATCCATTACCCGAAAGTAAACCAAGACCACAGTAACGTTATATTGCAGTAATAAAAGGAAGTCTCGTCGACAGCGTTATAGCCACCAACAAAAAAACCACCGACGATGGCGAGAATATGAAACCAATCTATATTAGGACCTAGCAGAGAAGTCAAACAAATTAAGTAGTAATATATTTTTAATTACCGTTAAAAATATATACATTATAGCGAATATTATGACTTATCTTCCTCCTATCAAATTACTCCCTAGACAGATTTGAACACAAAGTTTCTGCAGATAATTCTTCCTCATTACCCGGAAGACTGCCGTCGTCATCCCGATACCTAACAAATCTAGATATTATCAAATTGAAACGTATTCCAACCGAGTTTAGTAACTTGCCTTTCTTTAATAAGGGGGAACTTTCGTTCTCAGGGGCTCCGGATTGAAAATGACTCCTTCGAATACTCTCTCCGCTCCTTATTTGCATGCGATTTGTGTGTGGCCGGAGGCCATCTCCCGGTGGACCCGGGTAGTCGGTGTCGCCCCACATGACTCACACGCCGATTTGAGTTATCGCCTCGCGTTGTGTGTGAGGGCCGCCGTATCAAGAACAAGGCCTATGGCCAACAATCTGTGCCGCCGCGAGCTTTTCCTTGGGAACTACCCGGTTCTAAATTCGATTAACCTTTCTGTTCGGCCGACCTTCCGGTACCTTCGCGGACCTTTGGCCAAGATAAAGTACGCCGACAGCCGACCAGTTTAGTTCAAGTTATAATTGTACTCGGGCGTCTTAATTACGTTCGTGTTATTTTCGTCGCTCATTTGCGCTGCCAGAGTGCTTCAATATTAGAATATTATTTACAATGATTATCGATTTCTGAAGTTAAAAGGACTTTTTTCATTCTTAAGGTGCATACTTTTTTATGTCTTATGTATTTAACAGGAAGTATAGTTTTTGTACTCAACACTGGAAAACCGGATCCTGTCATGATTATCTACAATACAATCGTAACCTTCTAAATTTCAAAATATATGGATTCCCGATGCTTATTAACTATCAGTCCACTTATCCTTGTCTCCTGGCCTGCTTGGCCAGAGGTTAATATATATCCGGCTTCTGCATATTCAGTCAGTACTCCGTGGCCAACATAATGAAATCATACTTACGCCTGTCGGTTGAAGGAACCACACCCGGTGCAGGTCAGAGTAGATAATATTTTTCGAAGTAAGATTAAGACTTAGATTTCTGGGGGATATATCTTACCCTCCTACATTTCAATCCTTTATTCGCAGTTTTCGTTTTTTATTCGGCGGACTTTATAACATGGTGCCTCCTTTCCGACCTGTACCACTTCCGGCTCGTCTTCCTCCGCGTAAATTTTGTTTTTGTTTGTCCGGACGCGCGATTAGTCCCAGACACGGTGGTTCCCTCGTGGCCGCCGGCATTTGGTGAAATAGCGGTCGCCACGCATTTAAAACTCCGTTCCGGCCGAACTGAGCGCATGTAATTTTAACGGTACCGATCGCTCTGTTGAAACAACGATCCCCGCCGGTCCTGGAAGGATAATGGGGAAGCGAGTGAACCGAGCCGGGGGAAAGGGAGAGAGCGGGCCCGCCCGTCGAGGGCCATAACCTCAGCCCAGACACAATCGATACTAACCCCAACAGCTGATACCTACCCCTCCCTTTTGCGAAATTTAATTATTAACCGTTTAAAATATGACCTTTCCTCTCTCCTCTGACCAGACAGTTTGCTCCGGAGTTTGCCTATTACACCCCAACCAGCCGGGAACGAATGCTAAAATTACCGCACTGCCAAAACACGTTTGCTGAAGTTTGCCGATCGATATTAAAGCTATTGCAGATATTGAGAAAGCGTAAGCTAATTCATATTGCTTTTCATTCCACATTGCTAAATCCATCCTATTCCCAATTGTTTGTAGACAGAATTTTTAAATACCTGCGATTTATTGAAATTTAAATTACTATAATCTTTTTCCCCGCGAGAAAAGATAGATAGTTGTGTCTATTATATATATATATATATATATATATATATATATATATATAAATTTCCACACAAACATATATTTGAATTGCCTCAGAGGACAATGCATTGCGTACAATTAGAATGCGCCAAGACGTCCTAACGTTCGGCGTGCAGACGTGGCAGCCGGAAATTTTGCAGCGCTGACACACCCACACCCATAAACGGTTTCGTCGCGGAACGGGTACATTTTCTTCTTCAGTATCCAAGAACGTGACATTGAATTGCTGCATAATTATAGCAGTATAATGCTCGATCGAATTCGGGCTGAATTCACACTCAATGAACGCATTTCTGTGACAAAATTAAGGTTATTTATTATTGGACATATATGTTTTATTTTTCGAGCAGTATCATCCATTTTACAGATGTTTCTGGCATAAAAGAATACTGCATTTACGGGCATTTGAACAATATAGCAGTATTCCTTATTGAGTACGCAGCTACTATTACTCAATACAATTCGTATGTACAATAATATTCAATTCTTAACGATAATCTCCTCCGATGTTTATTCCAGCTTTTAATTACGGTGCATTCCAAAGTATTATTCGCAAGTATGTTGAGATATCTTAGGGTAATGAAATTCGGCTTGACATCTGTCCATGAGTAACTACTACGCCCCATTGATTTTCTACAGGATCGGTTTGTCGCAAAAGGTCAATTTTCCTTTCTTTAACCGATTGTTGTTTTAATAGTTTCTTTAAATTTTTTAATTTCTTTAGATTCCACACATCCTTAGTCAAAGATAGCTTTCTTCAGACGGAATGTGTTTCGGAAATTAACGATTTTCCCACTTACCCCCTACACGTGGTGAGCGTTGTACACGTGGTGCGCGATTGCCCAGTCTTCAACCTACCGTTTCTTTAATACATTGGGCGAATCTATACAATTTTCGTATTTGAGAATGAAGATGTGTATGTCTGACGCGATAGTCTTCCTATTTAAAGTACAAATATGATAATTAATGTGCCATTAGGTCGGATACCGCGTGCCGATGTGCACCAAAATGTGGCATAAAATTTGGTATAGTTTATAAACAATTGACTGCGGTCTAAAAACTGAAATAAGAATTTCCGCTGTGCAGCGAAGGGGTTAAAGTACGCGGAAATATCGGTTTCATCGTTCGGGGCACCGCCCAATTTCTGAAGCACATGAGCCGCCCTATCCTCTCGGTGGGGAACGCCTTTGAGAGAATAATACTGCTGAAGACTGTGAGAAAAAATTAATATTCATGAATGAACTGGAAACATAGAGGGGTGAATGAACAAGGGACTCGGGCCAGAACCTCGGACAATGATTTTTATCATTCTATAAAACGTAAATTACGATTAACTCTGTGGAAAGAGTCGACGACTGTATTCTACAAAACTTCCAACTGTATCGATCGTCTCCATATAGAAATGTTGGAACGTGAAGTAGGAAAAAGTAAAATATTCCGAATACTATTTTGACTCAATGATAAGTTCATAAATCGATAGAAAAGCTCCGTTTCTGTTATTTGAACAGTGATCAATAACCGGTCCCAATAATGGTGGAAGACGAGGGGCGTGCATCTTCGTTGCCCATTATTTGTTCGGACGGATGGACTCTTACGCAACATCAACGTTGAGAGCGTTCCTAAAAAAGGATAACAGAGTCTATAGACAAGTCCGCCTTGAATATTAGCGAGATAGAATTAAGAAAGCCACTCTCTTTTGGTTTTATGGATGCTTAAAGTATTCAGAAATTGAACTAGGACTAAAGCAAAGCGCGATACTTGGTAATAATTCACAGTTGACCGAAAATAAAAACGTTCGTAACAAATAATCTGATAATAATAATTGGATAATGATAATTCAAAAAAGTAAGGTAATAGATTAAAGGAAAACTGTCACCTCAAAATTACCAACCACTTTTGAGCATTTAAAAACAGGGTTAAACCATTTTTAAACATGAAAATTAGAAAACAAAGTTAAATTTTGAACAGAATAGAATACATTTTAGTAAAATTATGAGCACTGAAAACCACCTTTCGACTGTTGGAATTCTAGTTTCAAACCGGATTCCAGTCTTGGCTATATAAAACTGACTGCGCACATTTGCAAAAATGCAGTTGTCTCCGAGAACCGGCGTTGGAATGGATCCTCGGCACAACATGGGTCTTCCAACGCCATGTTTCCTTTCAGGAAATACCCAGAGGCCAACCGTTCAAACATTTTAAATCGAAATATAAAATTATGTGTAGTAAAATCATAAGTGGACAGATAACCCTGCTTTACTATTTCTGATAAGTTAACAAAATGTTAAGTTAACAAGTTATATAAGTTAACAAAAAACAAGTTAACAAAACTTAGCTCACTGAGTTTGAAACTGTGATTCAACGTAAGACGAAAATATATCCGACATACCTAAATGATTTTGAAATATTGAAATTTAAATTGGTATTTCGAGTTCATATTAAAGAAGGATATCCGCTATCATTTTCCATAGAAACGTTACACTGTGTCCGTATTTCTTAGAAATATTTCCGTCATTCTTGAAGGAAATGTTATTTCGAAAAAATTAACACTAAAATTTTCGATGAATTGGTTTGTCTCGAAAAAAAGCATTAAAAAAAATCATTCATCGATTATGAAGTTCATATATGTGTATCTAGAAGGCCACTTTTTTTTGGTATGAATTATTATCAATTGTTAAAGTCGTTAGATAATTGTTAGTTAAGCATTCCAGTACGACGGGAACAAAAATAGTGGTTTATAAACCACTTAAAGTGTTTTCAATCATTGATTTTTAAAAATATTAGTTCAGATGGTGTAAAAAGGTGCTGTATTAACATAACTAATGTGTTCACATTCGAATAAAGAACCGAGAGAAAAAAGCACAGAATAGGGTTACAATAAAGCACATCCTTTTTTTAACAGAACAATTTTCCGAGGTACGAAATCATTCTTGAAATAAAACTTGCAACACTTTGGACCAAAATAATAAAAAAGGTGCGACACCATATCGAGAAATGGTTATAAATTTTCAAATTATATTCACATTTTATTGCATTAAAAATAACGGAGTAAACGACGGGTATTATTTTTTTAATACTGTCAAGTTCTAAATTTGTATTTCTCATCCAAAGGTTTTTAATGGTGTAGTCGTGAAACCGTACAAACATGCTATTTTAGGTCACAAGAAAATTTGTTAATCATTACGATTCATTGCATAACACTTTTTAAACGAAAGAATGTTATTTGTAGCGGTCATTAAATATTTTTCTCTGGGAGTAGTATTTCGGAAATATCATGTAACACAGACTTCTATTGGATGGCCGGAACAATGGGTTGCCGGTCACCATTTATCTACTAAAAAATTGTCGATATATAATTGCTCACTGGTGAACTCTGTCTGAAATGTATTTACTGGTAAATAAAAATCATATATCCGTATTTTATTGCGGATGTAAAGTCTCCAAGCCGGTCATACTCAGAATCTCGAACCGGGAACAACTCTTGAAGCATTTCACTGTTGAATCCAAACGCGCCGTGGCCCGCTCGACCAATCAGAGTCCTCTATCCGTTTTATGCCCATATATGGTAAGAGTAGAAGCTCGCTCCAGTGGTGGGGATAGGGCGAGTCCATTACGGCAGGTGGCACCGCCCTACCCTACCCGGCATTTAGAATTATTATTTGAAGTTTCAGACCTAAATATTTACCGGTCGGTTAAAAAAACATAAAAAAATACAACCGAAATTATAAACCGGAACTTTCCCCAGGTCCCCGATCCTTTTTTACGAAGGAAATAGAACTTTTTGAATTTGGCGTCCGACGGGTACACCCCCTGGCGGACGAGTCCATTCCGAGGCGAAACCAACGGCTCAATTCCTTCCTTCACTCGCGTCAATTGTGTTCCAGTGTGCACGTTGTTCTGCACTGCTTAAACTTCTCTCTAAGGTAAGTCTTATATTCTGTTAGTTGAAAATACTATAACATTATGCGTTTTCCATCGATATTTAACCTATTCGTAAGTGCGGCGAGTGTAATTTTGTAAGATTCCAGCGAAATTTGCAAAGAACCGAATCCAGCGGGGCCATGACTTATCCGTGCTCGCGACCACCGCTTGATTGTTCTATTTCTGAACGCCGCGTCGCGTTATTTTTAGAAGTTATTCCTGCCGTATCTGTCCTGTTAAATTTGCCGGTCAGCGTTTGTTTTACGGCCGGCTTTTTTTTCTAATTTTAACTTGACTATAGTTGCGCTGGTTCCGCTGGCTGGGTCTTCCTGCTTTTCTCATCGACCGCCTCGACGGTCGGTCTAACAAATGAAAAGTCAGGCCGACTCGTCGGCCCTGTTAAATAAGTGCGGTGGTACGTTTTCGTGAAGCGGCATTGCCACGCTATCTTACCATATATGGTCAAGAAAGGTCTGATTGGCCGCCACATTGGATGTCCTTATTAGCCGGGTGGTGGTGGGGGAAAATGGCGGTCGTGGTGGGGGGAGACTCCTATATTACTCATTTACAACTCTTCTCCTGTATCAGTCTGTGTACAGCTAGCCCAGTGTGCGGTAGCCTTAAGTTATTTATTTATTTCCAGTAAGTGTTAAACCGAACTTAGCCGTGGGTGTGGTACTTCTAGTTCTGTTGTGGTGTTGTGATATTACTAGTCCTTTGAGGACATCCGAACTTGTAGTTTCGGTTTCAGCCCTCGCTACTCTCAACTGCCCGAATTGGATTTTCTTTTAACTTTCAGTGCCCTTTTACAAAATTTTGCCGGATATCCGGGAGATTCAGAGTAGTCTGTATACTTAAGGGTGTGACCGACCCTGTTGGAGTCCCTTTGCTAACTTTGATAAACTTGAATCTCTCATTGAAGTTTTGCTTCTTGTAAGCGGCCATCCACTTGCAGAAAATAGTTGTAGTTTTGAATTGTTTGAATTCTAATAATAGATAAACTTGGACCATCTGAATTTTTTCGTTTGCACTTTCTATGTGGAAGTTGTCAAACTAGATCTTGTAAATTGCAATTAAAAGTAAAAGTAGTTTAACAATCTTAGTTGAACTTTTTGATGAATTTTGTGTATTGAAAGAACACCACATCTGCAATGAATATAGTTTTGCTTATACCTACTGCATCATTATGACCAAACTGTTACTAAATAATTTTCCTTCATATTACAGCTCACCGACACTAACCTAAATCCAAGATGTGCGACGAAGAAGTAGCTGCATTGGTAGTTGACAATGGCTCCGGCATGTGCAAGGCTGGATTCGCCGGTGATGATGCTCCTAGGGCTGTCTTCCCATCCATCGTTGGCAGGCCAAGGCATCAGGTATTAAAAATTAAAATATATAACAATACAAAGTCTTAACTTAATGTTGACCCTTAGTTCAATTTAATAGGCATCTACAGAAAATTATTAGACAATGGTATTTTATTGTGAAATAGAAACTATCCTTCAATGAATTTTCTAACTTAATTCTCTGGCTGCTAGTCTTGAAAATCTGGCTTAAATTTGTAAAGTAATCTTATTCTTATTTATAAATTTTCAAGGAAGTAAATTACTGAAAATTAATAATGAACAGAAAAATTTTAATGTTAATGAGTAATGCTTTTTTACTTTTTTATATTAAAATGTTCAAGATTTGTATAATAGATCGAATTATCAGAATAATAGCAGGCAGGATTTTTAAAGGATTAACTCATGTAATGGTTTAACCTAATCTATAGTTTAAAAATATCTATCCAATATCATTCCATGATATAAGGATTGAAGAAGATTAAAAGTAATACCATATAAATCTTGTTAACTAATGGAAATATTGTCAGGAAAAATAATTCTTGAATATTTCTTTGTTAGAATACCATCAATAATTATACCCAGTGTGTTATAATTTGGACCCTAATTTATTACCATTAAACTTGTCAAAATAACTAAACAAAAGGTATATGCCTTCAGGGGATATTTGAGGGTATAATAGTGGCAAGATAATTAAAAAAAACTGCAAACATTTTTTATCTTTTACCATAAAAGTGTGTAGGGGGTGTCAATAATTTTGTTTCTTGTTTTTAATAATATGATGTTTTGCCCAGGGTGTTATGGTAGGAATGGGACAGAAAGACAGCTATGTAGGTGATGAAGCCCAGAGCAAGAGAGGTATCCTGACTCTGAAATACCCAATTGAGCACGGTATTGTAACTAACTGGGATGACATGGAAAAGATCTGGCATCACACCTTCTACAATGAACTCCGAGTTGCCCCTGAGGAGCACCCAGTCCTCTTGACTGAAGCTCCCCTCAACCCTAAGGCCAACAGGGAAAAGATGACCCAGGTAAATTGAGTAAATCATGTATTGCTGGTAACAAACAGAAATTATATTTATAAGCCTAGGAAATTATAAAGAAGGAGGGGATAAAACAACCAAAAGTATAACAAATAAATTGAGTTATATCTTGATAACTTTGAGAAATAAAAGTAATACTATATATGTTAGGAGTTAACATAATAATAAAATACAGAATTAGTTGAATAGAATTTCACAATGTTGTGTTTAACTGAAATTAATGTATAACCTAACTATATATATTTTTTAATAGATTAAAAAAGCTTAACTTAATAATTTTTAGAGAATAATTTCTGGCTGTGTTAAGTTAGGGTAGAGATAACAAGCAGATCATATTAGAAGGAGAAATTTATCTGTACATTCTTGCAGATCATGTTTGAAACCTTCAACACCCCGGCTATGTATGTAGCCATCCAGGCTGTACTGTCTCTGTATGCCTCTGGTCGTACCACTGGTATCGTGCTTGACTCTGGTGATGGTGTCTCCCACACTGTCCCCATCTATGAAGGTTATGCTCTGCCCCACGCCATCCTCCGTCTGGACTTGGCTGGCCGAGACCTCACAGACTACCTCATGAAGATCCTGACTGAGCGTGGCTACAGCTTCACCACCACTGCTGAACGAGAAATCGTCCGAGACATCAAGGAGAAACTCTGTTATGTCGCTTTGGACTTTGAGCAGGAGATGGCAACTGCTGCCAGCTCCTCCTCCCTGGAGAAGTCCTATGAACTTCCTGACGGTCAGGTGATCACTATTGGTAACGAAAGATTCCGTTGCCCCGAGGCTCTCTTCCAGCCTTCCTTCTTGGGTATGGAAGCTTGCGGCATCCACGAGACCACTTACAACTCCATCATGAAGTGTGATGTGGACATCCGTAAGGATCTGTACGCTAACACTGTACTTTCTGGTGGTACCACTATGTACCCTGGTATTGCTGATAGGATGCAGAAGGAGATCACTGCTCTTGCTCCTTCCACCATGAAGATTAAGATCATTGCTCCTCCTGAGAGGAAATACTCCGTATGGATTGGAGGTTCCATTTTGGCCTCTCTGTCCACTTTCCAACAGATGTGGATTTCCAAGCAGGAGTACGACGAATCTGGCCCATCCATTGTACACAGGAAGTGCTTCTAAATTCTATGGGCTGCGATTTATCTTGTGTATTATATTTGTTTGATATGTCGGTGAGTTTATTTTTTTTTCTCATTCTCCCCCCCACGGGAGTGTATAAGTCTCTTCCATTATTTAATTATTTAAAAGTCATTTTCACAGTCAATCTCGCCTGATAAATATTCCCGATTTTCTACGGGACAGAATTTTGTCAACCGTTTTCTATCGCTAGTTATCTTTTTAATAAAAGTATATATATAAATATTTAAAAAGACACTGTTTGCATTCCATTTCTTCACATGGCTCAAATGTGCTTTTTTCTAATTTTGGTATTTTTTATGAAACTTAGAAAGCGTAGGTATGTCATTTTTGTACCGAGGTCGAATTGTCTGAATTGAGTCTGTTGGTTCCTGAATGAGCCAAGTTGGCAACACCTATGCATGCACCAGGCCAAAGTATTATTTATTCCCATCTGCAGAACTGGAACTTTTAGATTATGGGAAATAAATCATAAATTGTAATTGCCATGTTGTGTATTTATTTATATATCTTGATTTCCTCATTACATCTTATCTTACCTCCTTTTTCCCTCTTTTTAATATTACAGGAAACATTTCAGTAAAAATAAGCTGCAAGATTTTTTTATTTATATAAATAAAAGCGTTTGGAATGAGGAAAAATAAATTTTACTCATTTTAAGTTGGCAAATAAACACTGCTGTTAGTTTAAGCAGTATGTGTGTATATATATATATATATATATATATATATATATATATATATATATATATATATATGCATCAATACTAGTATACACATACATAATGTACATACATATAAGAGCAACAAATATATTTAAGTATGAGCATAATGGACACTATCGTATTTTGGTATACAAGCAAGGGCAAGTAGTAATAATAAATACATATTTAAAGCTGAAACTGAAACAAATTAAATAAATGCATTAAAACTGCAAGGGCTTTTGAATTTGAAGGACTTGAAACTTCTGTTTTCATTATATTAAGTAGTTAACATATAAAAGGGCCATTATAGAGGAGTACTTAACCAATTACTTAATGAATAAAGTAATTGAAATAATTTAAGAATATAGGAAAGCCCATAACATCAGGGCATATCTACTTGTGCTATATAGGACAAAAAAAGGCAAGTAGTCTCAATTCAAGTATTTAGTTTTTAATCTAAATGATGTTAGGGTTCCTGTTATGTTGTAGTCACTATGTGACAAGATATTTCATCCCAGGTCGCTGTGAAGCCTCTAGTCTTAGATCAGTGTCTAGTTTTAGATCAAATGGGCAAGGGATGACAGAAATTCGCTAGTGTGATGGTATTCAAAATCCTTGAGGTCTACCAAACAAATTTAAATTACAACATCCTTAATTTCTGGAGAGTATGAAATTTGATATGCCTGCCTTCCAGTAGAGTGCAATACCTGATGGTATTCCCTTTTATTGATAAATAATAATAGGAAATTAAAGCAAACATTTAGCAGGCAGATTATATTTTGAAGAAACAGTACAGTTAATTTCTTACAACTAATGTACTAATAATATTTGTATTTCTTTCATATTTCTAATGCTAATGAGTTAGATGCTTCGCTTGACTCTTCTACTTCTTTTAAACATTTCAATTTCTGAATAATCTTCTGGTCCTCCAAATACACCAGCATACTTCACAAATGGGTCAGCAGATTCTTCATCCTGGTTGTATGTATCAATAAGTTAATTATGTACTTTTTCAACAATTTTTTTGGTTTATTGTTAAATGCTCAACATACATAAACATATATTTACACAAAGAAGACTTACACTGGGAGTTTCAGGAGCATATTTAGCTACCATGTTGTTTGCCGTGTTACCTATAAAACAACAGATTTAATATAGTAAGATTTAAAGTACACTTATAAGTTCTTTAATTAATATTTTCTGGTTATTTTAAAGTTAAATATAAATATATAAAAATTACATTAAACCATTATTACCTAATTAGTAACTATAAATGATATACCAATTTTTAATATAATTAAAATATGAATTATACTGTAATAAACTTTTATAATTTTTAATTGTAGTTCTATACATTATATAGTACAGAGAGTATTATTGTATATAGAAGATTGCGTTTGAAAATGGGTGACAATTCTTTATGAAAATATTATCATTGTTATACAATTTAAGCTAGGCAAATATACCTACCTTCATTATTGTTATAAACAGCTCCTAATTCTTCAGATAACATTGAAATTATTAAGGATAAGAAAATTATTAACTTTTCCAATAGCCGCATTTTATTTTTGGTATTCCATGCAAACAATTAAGAAATCTTTTCATGTACCAAATCAAATATGAACTATATTGTTTACCATGTGATTTAATAATAAAAAATTTAATTTGTTATATGTAACAATTTTAATCAGATTTGAATTTGTATACTATTTGTATTAGTATATTTGATTGTTACTAGACTATTTCAACTGCCACCTAAATTATATGAAATTTATTGAATATACGTACATTTTTTAAATAAATCTCATATAAACCGCATTTGCAATTTCTTGTAAAACAGTCTGAATTATTGTGTAACATTTATTTTTTCTCAGGATACTTCGTATATTTTAAATTCAATTCCGAACTGCAACGGAGGTTACACACTGGTTATAACACGCTCATAAGTACTGGGAATTCGTTCGGACTAAAAAGACCTATATTTAAAAATGTTTTGTCTAAGAAGTTTCGCAAAATTTGCTGTAAAACATTCAAGGGGAATATCTAGAAGGTAAGAGTTTTATCTTTTACTTAAATTTGTAAAGTTCAGTTTTAACTGGGAATCTGCTTGTTGATAAAAAGGTTTGAATAAAAAGCTGCCATAAATCTTTCCTCACTTATTAAAAGAAATTGGGAACTAATTCCAGTTTGTAACCCCGTGGTTAAATTATAATTTATTTATTGGTATTCACTTTTGGTATCTAGATAAATTATTATGTAACAACAGCAAATAAAAGAAATGATATCTACATATTTATAAACACTACAGGGATAACCCAAATGTTACATACTGAAAGTAAAATTGTAAATGCCCTGTAGATTGCAATAAGTTGCATGATCTCATAATAGCATTGACGTTTTTATATTGCTAACAATACACTATTGAAACAACAGCTTGGGGGTTTTAACCTGAAAGTTAAATGAATTTGTTAATATGTATATGTATAAATTAGTTTAAGGACTTGTAGTAGATGTTATTGTCATTTTATTAACTAGTCTAACCACTAACTTAAAACATTGTTTTCAACGAGACTTTCATTAGTACTTTTTTATAGTTTAGGGAGAAGGAATGTTGTATTCTCGTTGGGCATATTATTAACTGTGTTTTGTACCTTGTTTTCAGTTCCTCTGTTTTAAAGGCTGAGCCATTGTCAATTCCAACTCCCGATGGCCAGGAGGCCGTATTTTCGGACAAAATAGACAAACTAGTGACAGAGATTTCCCGTCTGACTCTGATGGAAGTCTCTGAATTAAGCACAGCTCTCAAACAGAGGTTAAATCTCCCTGATGCACCTATGATGCCTGTTGGTGGATTTGCACCAGCGGTTAAAGCAGAGGCAAGTATAGTTTTATTTGTTCTATACCTTGATTTTATTTTCCCAATTATAAACTGAAGAAATTCCTCAGCATATAACAGTAAAAAAGGGATCATTCAATTATAAACCTAATGTAAAGAAAAGAAACGTATATTTATGAAGTATATATTTTTCAATTAAAACATTTTAAAGGGTGTGATTATAAAAGCATGAAAATATCAAATATAAAGCATTATATAAAAAATGTTCTCACTAGTTTCATTATTATGAAATATCCCTTCGATTTTCACAATTTATTAAACTAATACTACCTGGTTTACCCATGAGTGAAAGCGGTGTGAAGTCTAGTGAGTGGTCCAGGTTCATAAAAGAGCTATTCAGTGTTATCTTATTGAGATATTTGTTAACATGTTTGTAATGAGAACTATTACACTGGAATAAGTTTACAACATATATTCATATTGAATATTTGATAATTGTTTTGCCATCACGACAGAAAGTTTTATATTTACCCTTCATTTCATCAAATAATGTATATGTATCTGTGTCATCCTAATTGTTCTTAATGAAATTTCATTATCTGTTGTTTATAACAGGAACTGACTATTATGATAAGTGTATCTATTTAAACTGAAAAATGAAATTCTCATCATGACTATTTCATTTCAATTGGTTAGTCCCAGAAACAATTATTATTGGAATGGTGCTACAATAGCTTTTGCTAATAGCTATTTATACATTTCCTATTTTCATCAGTGGTTTATAGTTAACTTAAAATCATCATATTCAAACGAATTGTTTCACATTTTCAGGAAGAGGAAGAAGTAGTAGCAAAACAGGTCCAAACAAGTTTCACTGTAAAATTAATGAAGTTTGATGAGAAACAGAAAGTTGCATTAATTAAGGAATGTAAAGCACTTTTGGAAGGCATGAATCTAGTGCAAGTAAGTGTTGTATTTGCACGTGTTACTTTTAATTTTTTTTATGAGTTAAATCTCCATTATTTTTTATGAGTGATGAGTCTGTTTGTTAACCGAAACAGTGATATGAACTTATTATTAATATTTTGAACTGAAATTAAGTCACGGCTATAGTTTTATTTATTTATGACTTAAATATAATGAAAGAAATAATGATATTATTAATTATTTCAGGCCAAGAAATTTGTTGAAAGTTGTCCTAATGTAGTCAAAGCAGACATTGCCAAGGATGAAGCAGAAAAGTTGAAAGAGGCCTTGTCTAAAGTTGGTGCTGAAATTGTTATAGAATAGAATGTTTTATAATTTCGTATTAAGATTTGTAGTCAACATTTTGTTATTTTGTACTATATAATATAAAAGTGTGATTTCATTTTATTTCTAATTTGAACAATTGTAAAACTTGTGCTATTTGATTGTTAATGATCTGTTTAAATGTCATTAATGATATTTATATACAAATCACATAAACTCAGGAGAAAGGTAGTTAGATCCTTAAGTGTGTAATAAAGGTAATAATTATAGATATATTACGCAAATATAAACAAATTTCAAACTGAAAGTTCACATTTTTTGTAATTATTAAAATTCAATTTCTACCATTAAACAGTAATAGATTAATTACCTGATATAGTAAATAATAATAGTACATTTAAACAATTTAATCCGACAAACTATGTGCTCAACAGTATGTATATATCTGAATTCAGAATGGGAATAAATATTTTGTGGAATAGAATTTGAAATACCCAAAATTAGGATTAAATAGTGAATTTTAAACAAGAATATCCACACAAGAACTTATTTTGTCAGAAAATGTATTACATTGTATCAAGCAAATTTAATTAAGGCAAGTTGGTATACATTTTAAGATTGAATTTTGTTAAGCTGTTGATCAACATTCAAGATTATCAGATTTAATAAACAATTCTTCATCCAAGAAATAGTAAAAGAAAAACAAGATTCACTTAATAATGATTATAAATAAATAAGATTTCACCATTGTCCCCATCATGCTATTATTTGTAACAGATAACTTACATACAATTGTGGTTTAGACTTAATATTTTTGTTTATATGACATTAGGTGATTTATGTTCTTACAACAATTGGTTTTATCTGACTGATTACAGTTGTGACATGCTAATAGCTTTATGTGGAAGAATTTCCCAAATGTATATAATTGAAAGTTGTGTCATTTTTTTGCATTTGAGGGTTCTATAAGATATTAAACATGTGACATAGTTTTGTTTGGATGTTAAATCATGTGTAAATAAGTGTTATTAACACATGTAGAACACTTTTTATATTACTAGTGTTGATATTAAGTCATTGAAGATTAAAATTCTTATAGTTTATATTTACTGAAGATATTATGTACTGAGAAAATATTTTTTAAGAGCATGAAATGCTTCAAAGATGCTTGTCCATTGTGTCCTTTATTCAATGAATTTATTGTACGTATTGGTTTTAACTACACGTTATATAATGAAATATATCCTTACCTGTTTAGTCTGTGGGTTCTACTTCCACAGGGTAAGGTATGTGGGAGAGACAAATAGCACTTTTAAATTTCAGGTTTCAGGGCATAATTGCAATAGAGGAATCTTCCCGAGTTCAAAACCATAAAAGAAATGTGTTTCAAATTGGCTACCCAAGGAATATTTTGTGCCAAAATAACATTGTTAAGTACAATCGAGGCTTATCAGGATTGAGGAATACGTCAAGGTACAGGAATATCGACAGAGGATCAAAATTGAGTACTGCTCATTCAGGATCCGAGTCGGTTTCTACGGAACCAAAAAATGGCATTTACAGATTTAATAGTCATCAGCCCTGGAAGGCTAAGCCGGCAGCACGTCAGCATTATCAAAAGGAAGTTAAAATTGTACGGCCGAGCATGGAAGAACAGATAGCTGCCTACAACCGGGCCTACCTCCTGGTCTTGGTTCCGATAGGAGAGAAGTCCATTCCGGGTGTCGGGCTGAGTCATGCGGCGGAATCAAGTTGTGCCAGCAGGGTCAATATCGTTGACGATTGCGTGGCCAACATGTCGAGCGCTGAACGTCACTGAAGAGACGGCGGAGAATCTCTTCTTCGGGCAGAGTCAAATGCGGCTTCTGGCCGCGCCAATCGACACCGTCAGACACGCTCCCGGCCTTATCCGGAGGCTCTCCTCAGCTCTGGGCAGACCTCTCAATTACATAGGCGACGTCAGCCCGTTTTTCAGTTGTCTCAGAGCTGACAAAACCATCCCGGTCGAGTCCCACTCGACCTCTGTCCCCACCCAACAGTCAGAAACCGAAAGGGTGCCGGAACAGATACCGGGCAAAACGGTCTACATGTTTCCAGACGAAAGCGAAATTTCCACTACAACCGGAAAACCTACCGGCAACCAGTCAGTCGAACCAAAAGGGAAGATGGAAGCTTTTGTAAATAGATTCAGTTCTGGGCTGATAGAAACAAGAGCCGCAGGTGATCCGGTAGAGGAATGGAGTCAGATGAGGGTACAAAAGTTGAAAGAAAGAACGAAAGAAAGATTGCTGGCTTTGTTCAGATCGAGCAAAAAATTGCTTCATGCTACGGATCAATAACACTGGTTTCAGAATGTTCCTGATTCTTTTTTAATTAAAAAGTTGCACTGATCAGACTGTTTTTTATCTCACTTATATCACTCAGAGGCTGATTGAGAGTTGAATGGAACATATATCTACAAAAGATTTTTAACTAGTCTGTAATTGAGTTTTCTTAAATATTAGTGAAGAAACAATTTTGGGGTACAGATCATGGCTTAAAATTTTATGTTTCATATGCATTTAGTTGACAGGAATTGTATATAAAAATGTTTTTGTGGTCGAAGGAATAGAATTTTTGTAATGGTTAAGATCATAAAAATATATAAAAATCACGAACATAAGTCAGTTACAATAAAAAACATGAAATAAGACACACCTTAAAACATGATGAAACAAAAAAGAATAAAAAACTAATGACATATTAGTTAGTGTTAAATATTACAAATTATAATGACAGGAACAGAGCTGTACATTGCCCAAGGATGTTTGCTGCATTGTCTGTTGCATTGGTTAGCAAACTAAATTTTGAAATTAAAAATATGATTTAATGAATGTTTGTTTATATTTCCATTGTCCAGGGAGGAAACAAGCTGTATGAACAAGCATTCTATTCAATGGAAAAAATTGAAGTATAAAAGAATAAAAGAACAATCAAAACTATTCAGATATAATCCTTATTTATATCCAAAAACATTCCTTGTCATTGTTTAAATATTGCAAATTATAAGTACAGCTCTGTTTAATTCATCAAAATAAATTTTAAAATTACAAATATGAATTAATAAATGTTTGTTTATTTCTTCATGGTCCAAGGAGGAGAAAATAATCACTGTAAGAACAGTATGTCAACAAGCATTCTATTCCATGCA
This sequence comes from Lethocerus indicus, assembly GCA_019843655.1. Lineage (NCBI taxonomy): Eukaryota > Metazoa > Arthropoda > Insecta > Hemiptera > Belostomatidae > Lethocerus > Lethocerus indicus. The sequence continues at coordinate 18,550,866 of JACDQD010000008.1, forward strand.
AAAATTTAATTTTAAAAGAATAAAAGAACAATCAATATTATCCAAAAACATTCCGTGTCATTCATTAAATAGTACAAAATATAACTATAGCTCTGTTGCATTGACTATCAAAATAAATTTTAAAATTACAAATTGATATACAAAATACAAAATGATTTAATGTTTGTTTATTTTTTCATTGTCCAAGGAGGAAAGAATAATCTCTGTATTTAAAGTATACCAACAAGCATTCTATTCCATGCAGAAAAATTAAAGTTTAAAAGAATAAGAAACCAATTCAAAATACCCAGATATATTCCTTGTCATTATTTAAAAATTACAAATTATAAGTACAGCTCTGTCGCATTGTCTATCAAAATAAGTTTTAAAATTACAAATGTGATTTCTAATTTTATGGTTTATTTCTTCATGGTCGAAGGAGGAAAGATTAATGACTGTAAAAAAGTATAAGAATAAAGTAGAAAAAAGTATTAGAAAATTGCCTGGAGTTGTTCCAGTGAAGCCAGTTTTAGATAGTTCCACGATATGCCGCTAGATCGCAGTACTCGAGAAAGGTTCCTGATATTGCTTTAATAAATTTTTGTTTATATTTCCATTGTCCAATGAGGAAAGAATAATCTCTGTTTATAAAGAAATTAATAAATACAATATTATATAAATAATATAAAACAATTAATGATTAAAAGAATAAAAAACCAATTCAAAATACCCAGATATATTCCTTGTCATTATTTAAAAATTACAAATTATAAGTACAGCTCTGTCGCATTGTCTATCAAAATAAGTTTTAAAATCACAAATGTGATTTAATGAATGTTTGTTTATATTTCCATTGTCCAAGGAGGAATGAATAATCACAGAACAGTACGTCAACAAGCATTCTATTCCATGCAAAACAATTACAGTTTAAAAGAATAAAAAACCAATCAAAATACCCAGATATCTTCCTTGTCATTTATTAAATATTACAAATTATAAGTACAGCTCTGTCGCATTGTCTATCAAAATAAGTTTTAAAATTACAAATGTGATTTAATGAATGTTTCATTATATTTCCATTGCCATTGTAGTTATATTTTGTAATTTTTAAACAATGACAAGGAATATATCTGGGTATTTTTGATTGGTTCTTTTATTCTTTTAAAATTAAATGTTTGCATGGAATAGAATGCTTGTTGACATACTGTTCTTACAGTGATTAATTTTCTCCTCCTTGGACCATGAAGAATTAAACAAACATTTATTAATTCATATTTGTAATTTTAAAACTTATTTTCATAGACAATGCGACAGAGCTGTACTTATAATTTGTAATTTTTAAATAATGACAAGGAATGTTTTTGGATAATACTGATTGTTCTTTTATACTTTGTTTTGTATTAAACAGATTACTTGTTCAATATTGTTTTTACAGTGATTGCCCTTTCCTCCTAGGACAATGAAAAAAATAAACAAAAATACGTTAATTCATATTTTAAAATTTAGTAATTTAAGAAAAATTAATCAAGCTGTGAATAGATGATAAATTTAATTTTTAAATATGTATCCTGTTTGCATGTGGATAGATAATGAATTGCAATACTGCTCAGAGGATTATATCGCTTGAACAGTTCAGTTTGGGTAAGGCCTAATATTTAAATATGAATAAGGTAAAAGGATCGTAACAAAATTAAATGGCTTTTTGACAATTTTATAATCTTTAAATTCGTACAGTAAACAAATAATTGTTACATTCGTCAAACATTTAAATTCTATCATACAATCACTCAAAAATGTTATAAAATATATACTGTACATAGGTAACATTAAAAATTGAAAATCACAAATCAAGATTGAAATATAGAAAAAATAAAAATTATGTAGAAATGCGCATTGTAAATTGAAAGCCAAATAAGTATAGGTAACTTCTATTTCCTAACGTTAAAGCAGTGTTTCTTTACATTCATCATTGACATTTATATACAATTATAAGAGTAAGTTGATAAACAAAAGGTATACATTTGAATTAATGACACGTCATACTTTAGAGACAGAGACAACTATGAAATTTACAGCTATATTACCTTGTTAAGACTATGTGATTCCCGCGATGCGAGTACCACGGATTTTTACAAAATTATACCTTTGGAATTGTAGGAAGTGTCATTAATAAAGTACTGAACAGTTAAAGAGGCCTGCCAAAATTATCGTTTCATCACATTGATTTTATGGTTCCCGTTATACAACTTAAACTATTTTCTATGTATAAAACGATAAATATTTATAAAAATTATACTATACATTTTAGAAAATTTAAGGTGAACTTTTTGTTTCCTTTTCTGATACAGAGACAATAGAATGAGGGAACATTCTTTATTTTTATTATTTCATCTTTTTTGGCAGGCTAAATTTCTACAACTAATGAACTTATTTTGGCATGGATTTTCATATAATACAAAAATGAAGAGTCTTTTCCTCCAAATTTTTTGGCATATTTAGGAATTCGTGTCACAATAAAATTTTTTATAACAAAAATTTTTTTCCCTCCAAATCAAGCAAAAGCTAACATGAAACATGAGTCGATTCACTTCACTTTTATTTCTGGACGTATGTGTTACCAAATTTTATAAAAATACTGACATTGTTCACTTTCTCTATTCAAAGAGTTCATGTCTTTACACATATACACTCAAGGAGAATATCCTTTACTATTATAGTACATTTAAATTTCTAGTAGCTTTATTTAAATGTGTTGGCATTGTGCTAACAAGATGGGTATACTGTCACAGAAAATGTGCCATGAAATGGTTTTTGTTAATTCTTACCTTTAATCTGATACAATTGAGAAAAAACAGAAATGAAACATTTAAACGTATATTCAAGTTGTTACTTGTAAAGAAATTCCGTTGCCTCTTACTATTTATGCCAAACGTGGGATGAGATAGTTGATATTCACAATAAATGAGTACACAAATCCATGGAGAGAACTGTCAGCAAGGGTCAGATTAAAGAAGTAGCCATTACTAACTGCTTACTATTTCTAACATTTCTATATAATAATACAATCAATCCACCACCTGACACTAAACAACTTTAAAAATATTCTCCCAATCAGTTTCCCACAATAATACACATCAACACTTACTGAAACATATTTAGATATATATATGTATATATAGACAAATAGAAATGTCAGAAGTAGAAGCTTTTTCACAGAAATTCCGAGTCCAACATATACCTTATTGCAACTATTTTTAACTGCATAGTACAAACTACATGCGAACATTTAAACAAATACTATTTAATACCATACTTATTTTTGTTCCATTAAAATAATATTAACATTTATATCGGCAATTAAAACAGTCTATATTCATTAAATACATATACAAAATTAAATTTAGGACAATTTCTAAATATAATTGTAGGCCGCTCTCGGGCCCAATAAAACAATAATATACACATTGGTTATACCATGAACACATATTAGCGCATATTTAATATTACGGTACAGGCAGGAGGCTTCGGTAGCGCAAAACTAATATCATCATCGTCAACAATTTGGGGATAAGTAACGTCTAATAATTGGAATCATTTTTTCCTCCCTACACCAATAAATTACATGTACATATATGTTTATATATTATATATATATAGGTTTAATTACAAAACAACAATTAGGATCTCCACCTTCTTACATATTTTTTTGTTTTAGTTCTGGTGTCAGTCATAAGCCATGAATGGACAAATTAACTCAGGAACGTCTGATTCTAAGTGACAATTTTGTTTGACTCAATTTTATAGAATTTTTGAGCTCGTCTGTATTTTTTCATTACGGAAGTTTAAAAAATAGCACCAACTTATGTTTACAACAAAATATGTTCATTTTTCAACTCGTTTATTCAATCCAGAGGCCATTATCGGTATTACCGTCAATGTAGGCCTGTGGATGTTTTAATATCATTAGTTGCTAGGTGTAGGATTTTATTTGTAAGCACTTATAAATTTATAATATAAAACAATAGCAAATGCTTACAAATATAAAATTACATAGCGACTCGTGGATGTACTATATATATATATACTTACTATAATAGTCTCTTTTTTATATAAATATATAATATATACATAAGCTCTATAAAGTTATTAGTAAAAAATGTTATATCTTTCCTTAATAATTTTCTATTATAGTTTATTTAACAAAGCAATCGGTCCAAATTATCGCTAACAAAAAAAAGGTCGGTAAATAAAAAAATACATAGGAACTGGAAGAATTACAGGTTCAAAGCCTTTAAAAATAGAAAATATTTCAAAACAACACTTAAGGCATTTTAAAACCCAATTCGTCATCGTTAAATAAACTATAATATCGCACCCTGTCAATAGAAATTCCATTAATCGATCTTCCATAAAATATTCAATAATGCGAGTATTCGTGACATGGTTTCTTCTTTAGACCGCATACAAATTCTGATGGCGTTGTTGGATCACGCGTATGGTCTGTCTACATACAGGGTAGCCACAAATTATAAAGTTAGTTACTATCGGGTCGTTTTCTTGACAAACCTCATGTTGAACGGGTCCTCGGAGAGTTCGGGTACTTCTGTACGTCGCGTATGTGGTCGCCGTCGAAGCCGGAGACGTAGCCGGACTTGAGCAGCTCGTCGACCTCCTGCTGGCTCCAGTCCCTTGTCGTCGGCAGCGCGTTCCTCACGCTCTCCCTCTCCCTGTGCCACAGCTTCCTCAACGCCGCAGACTTCGCGTGGTGCAACAGACGCTGCTTCTCGCGCTCAACACTCGTACCGTAACGCAAGTTGATTATCGCGTTCGGCCTGTGTATTCTCACATCCAGAACCTGTCCGAAATAGTCAAATAAATTATTCCCGCAAAAAAAATTCTATACATTCGAAATGAGAGAGTGAAGACATTTAAATAATTAAAAATATATCTATAGTGGTTGTTACTGCAATTTGTTGCTAATCTCAACTTCGAATTACTTATGGCATTATTTTCAAAGAGTGATAGTTTGTGACACCTAGTCTTATAAACTGCAGGTTTGTGGTGTTTCTGTCTCCTCTCACCGGTTTGGTCTTTTGCTAAACCGGTTTCGGCTGCTCGCCATCTTCAGTAGCGGTGTTAGTCACTGTTGACGCTTGGGATGTTTTTTGGGCATCCTCACTGCACTGTCACTGTCACTTGTACTGTAGTGTTTGTCAGTTGTATATATAGTATCTTGTTATTGCATTATTGGGGAATAATGTTTGTCTTATTAAGGTTGAGGGGAGGGTGGGATTTTGTTAATCCGCTTAAGTGTACTTTGCTCTGAGAATTAATCTTTTCCTTTATAATTCTGTTTTGCTTGTGTTTGAATATCTCTAGGTTCTCTATTATGTCCTATAAAGTCTTTTATTTTTTCCAAATTGAGACTAAAGTTTGTGAATTAAGTTTATAGGTATTCTATAGACACTTTCTTTATAAAATATGTTTCACTGTTTAATGGTTTGTAATATTTCTATTCTCTAAGGAAGACATTATTGATCTTAGGATTGTTAAAAATTGGAGTTACATATTTTTGTTGCACCAATTTCCCGCTACTCACTTTTCCTGAACCAGTTTCTCCTTCCTTCTCGTGAAATGTGGTATTGAACTGGGTCCCGAACCTCTTCAATTGTGCCCGATCTTCCTGGGCCCTCCAGGCATCTTCTTTCACAAAGAAGAAGGCGTCTTGGAGGGTGCCATGAAGAACCATTGTGAACGGCAGCATAAATGTATTATTGAATACAGAGGTCAGGACATCTCTATAAATTGGATTGGCTGTCGGGACGCTGTGGATTATTGCCCTGCCTTCGTGAGTTCTCGAAACCAGAATGCCGTGTCCGAAAGGAGGCTCGGCTTCTGCACCCGGCTGGATTTTCGGGTTGTTTTTAGGCTTTTTGTTGAATTCGAATGCAGACCTCATCGGATTGAAATCGTTAAAGTCGAACTCCTCTTCATTGTTGATCGGGTTCAACCGGATCTGAGATTGGGACAGAGTCTTGACTCTGTTCTTCATGAATCTTTCTGAAAGATGTGACAAGAAGCCAGACGTGACTGTAAATTGTGATGTGAATATCGAATCATAAAAGCCAGGCAGTTGCATTGTCCCTTGGTTAAGTTGTGGAGCAATACTTTGTAGATCATAGCCCATTTGTGATAACCAGCTCTTCTCATCTGAAATAGTATAATAATTAGTATAACACTAAAATTGCATAATAACAGTAAAATAATTAAGACAAATCAATTTTATACTTAATTATTGACTCAAAAAAATTAAATATACGACAATCCTTTTATAACAATTGCTTACAAAGTACATTTTTACAGCAAAGAAAAATATCTGAATAAATTTCATAAATGTACCTGAAAGTTTATGTGGAGTTAGGTGTACATTTATTGGATCATTTCCATTAAACCTGTAAAGATGAAGTTTAGTCGGATTCGCTAATTTCTGTATGACACCTTGCCACATAGGCGACATCCACTGGCCAATTAATGGATCATATACTTTCCCTCCAGGCATGTGAACTAATGATGTTACCTAATTCAAAATTTTAATTGTTTTATTAATAACCCTGCTAATGTGGTATTTTGTAGTAGATGAAATTACATAAAGAAAAGCTTTAAATAAGTAAAAAAACATTTACACTGACCTGGTCTAAAAGACCACCACAGAAATCAACGGGAAGATAAAGGTAAGGATTAGAGTCATAGACAATATGTCCATAAGGAGATCTCATTATTTCTCTGATGCCTTCTCCATACTGATTGAAAATCATAACAGGTGTGCCGCATTGATCTGTAGCAACATAATATTTGTGGCGGAAAACCTGTGCATAAATAAGGTGACCACGGTCATCATAAATTAAGGACATCAACTTTCCATCTCTCGGGCTGTATATCTGGGTAACCTGAAAAGCAACAACAACATTAAGTATGGCTGAAATCAAAATGTACACATAAGACCATTATAAACTGATTTAATTTTTATAGAAACTATTTAGAAATATTCAGACAACTGCTCACCTCATTTGGACGTGCATGGTTTGTGTAGAAAAACTGAGTTACATTTCCATAGTTATCTTTTCTTGCTGCAAGCCTGTCCAAATGGTCGTAGTAATATCTTACATCAAACCTGCCTCTTTTAGTTGCTCTTACCTAAAAGATAATAATGGTTCCTTCATAGTATGTGTTTGTTTGTCATAAATAATGCAGAGAGGAATAGAGTATTATATACTAATATAACTGAAAAAAGACTAAGGATTATTAATAAATTCATCAAGTATTTTCAATTGGCACTCACCAAAAGTCCTTTAGCATTATAGTGGAATTTTTCCTCTCGAGCATTTTGTACGACTAAACCTCGATTATCATATCTGTACATGCCTTCACCAAATTTTACAATCCTGTCCATTACATTATATTCCATGGGTATAGTGTTTCCCCTAGAAATGGATCCAGTGAGTTAATAAATTACAGCCCAATAATTAAACCCAATAATTAAATAATATTTTAAATGCTTACCTATATGTCAGTGACAGCATATTGCCATTTGCATCATACTTGAATCCCCAAGGCTCTTGGGCTTCCACTGCTATGAGTTGGCCGTCTGAATCCCACGTCAGATTTTTCACATTCGTATAAGTGTTTACTCCAACATTGCGTGTATATGTCTGGGTCTGACAAATACGACTGAAAGAAGTTTAAATAAATTAAAATCAAACAGAATCACACATTGAAAATGTATGTTCTAAACTGAAGTCTGTGGGCACATATAGTTTGAAAAAATTATTTTATACAGTTATATAGTTTGAAATAAATCTAGTAGTACTGTAAAATGATGTGGAGGAACAACAGTGCAATAAAATAAATACATAAAGAGAGATACAACAGTAAAATAGTTCACTCACTTCCTTGAATCATATGTATATTCCATTCTAAATACTTCCATCCTGTGTATGGTTACTGTAATCTGAGTTACTTGGAATTGTTTGTTCATAAGGCGGCTGAATACTGCAATACTATCTGACAAAGAAGTCTCATTTGCAGAAGGCCAAGTCACCTGTAACACACATTTACCTTAAATATTTCCTTATAAATATTTTATATAAAAGAAACATTTAATATCTAATAATAGCTATTTAATGCATGCTTTGTTCATTTGTTCTGTATTTAAAATGATTGCTCAGGGTATAGAATAAAAATAAAAACAATAATTACACTGAATTGACCCATCTGGCTCTTTGCACCGGTTTTTGGACTGTACTGCAGTGCATGTTCAGGCAATGTTTGACCCCCGATTCTTCCTTGGACAGAAGTAAGTCGGAAGTTATCATCATATTGATACGTGAATTTAGCATTGCTCAATCCTGTTTTAGGGCCATAATCCAATCTGTGCAAAAATAGTCCACAGTCATTAAAATCAAATGACAACTAATTCTAACTAATTGTTGACTATCAAATCAACTATTTCTTCAATAATAAATTTGTCATATTTGTATGAACATGCAGAATGTTTCCAGCATTTGATTTACTCACCTTTCTTCGGTTAGCAAACCACCAGAATACTGGTAGTCCCAACGGTATTCAAAATCTTTCTCGGAATGTAGAGCCTGACTTGGGAGGCCAGAATCAGCCCAATGTTTCAGTTGTGTTATACCATCTCCATGTACTACCTGCAGTAATCACGAGAAAAAAAATTATTATTTTACATTGATAAATTCCAGCTAAACATAAGAGTCCTAAAACCCCAATTACGGATAATGAATTAAATTAAAGAATCAATTCCAATATTCTTTATTGTGTACCTCAGCAAGTTGGCCAGATGGGTGGTATCTGTATAGGACTCTAGCTCCATCACCTGGGAATACAACTTGAAGCAGTTTCCCTCCGTGAGTATAGTGCAACAAATATGACTTTGCACTGCCTGTAAATTACAAAACATTTTACTGCAATTTTTCAACCATTAAAATATAAAATACAATCTAACCACTACATTCAATTTGAAATAACTGAAAACTATATAAACAAGTTACACAAAAAATAATAAAATTACCTGGAGGTGTATACGTGAATCGGACAAAACCAAGGGATGGTTGGCAGGATACTGAGTGCCTGGCACCTGAAGCAAGAACCACATGACGCAGTCCAGCATGCTCATCATATTCTAGGCTCACTTTCCTGCCACTGCCCAATGTAATTTGTGATATCTACAAATACAGAAATAGTTTGAGATTTTAATTGTGTTTCCTCTTTTGGGATATTAAATCCCAACATATATATCTGTTTACATTGAATACAGTTTATTAAATTAATGAATATCAATAAAATGATCCAGTAATGATTATTAATTTTGCATTGAAGAATAATACGAACTATATGTACTCACCATATTTAATTCATTGTATGTGTATCTTATGACACCATCTTGTTTTGTTTTCACTTCGGAAAGTAGTCCATGTCTGTCATACCCATATGTTTCAGACTGAACTCCCCACTTCCAACCTTCAACTCTGTTAAACCTAAAACATGATGTACAGACTTAATGTGACATATAGTTAAAATGTAACAAGAGCAAATTGCAGGGAATTTACTGTTCACATTAAATTTTTAGTAAATATACCGCGCAATACCTGTCATAGGTTATATTGAGAGTTTTGGAATTCGTAGGCCTCCAAGATGTCGGTAGCCCATTGTTATTGTAGAGTATACTGAGAATCGGAATCTGATCCTTGTCATATATGGTCTGTTGGGCTTTGGCTTGGTCGTATTCTATTCCGAGTATACGGGTGTTGTTCACCTGTAAGCATTTTAATTTTTTTAAGTCTGTTCAGGCTTTATCCGGGACAGAAGGGTTCAAATCGAGAGAGTGTATATTTGAATTGACTGATAAGATAAAATTTACCCAGAGGTGGTTGTGTATGGTGTGCTGGTTGTTGGCCGCGTCTCCGACTAGTGTGAAAGTCGCGGCCATGTCGTTGGTGATGTGGTGCCTAGTCGCTGACTGCCGGCTCCACATGGGCCACATCTCCGCCTGTACGGGCATTCCCAACTCGAGCAACGGGTGCCTGGCACCTGGCCTTAATTCAACTCTACCCCACCAGTTCCCAGAAACAACAACAGAACTGTTCCTCAACAGTCCAGCTTCCAGTACTTCCGAGGTACCTGAAGTAGATATAAGTACTGCATAAGTATAACTTAAGTAAAACTTTAAAAGAAATGAGCAAAAATGATGGAATTTTCAAATTCTTCAAGTCCCTAAATTATGTTTGAGTGTGATCTAGATCGAGTAAATCTATTGTATTTAAGAGTACAAAGGGAAATATATATTATACACACTGAAAAGAACTGTACTAACCATCTCTGACAGTGATTATGTTGTCCCGCATACTGATGCTTACTCTGTGCATTTCCATTGTATACGGGTGGGCTGGCAAAGTAATAAAAACTTCAAGCTCGTCCTTTTCACTGAGCTGTGATGCCAGGAGCATTGTTTCTCCAGTCGGAAGTACACAATCGACAATACGCCCGAATTCGTCATAGTGATACAAATAAGTTGATCCTCCCTGTATTTAAAACGATTTATAATTTAAATATATTATGTTTGTTTTATTTGTTAGCACTGTGGATTCACTATTCCTAATGGTTTTGAACCATACTTACAGCAGCTGATGAATCAGCTCTACTAGTTAAAAGTCCAGTGCTCGGTTCATAGTCCAAAACAATTTCGGATCGTCCCTTCTCAAGGAACTTAGTCAGGAATCCAACACCAGAAATATTTAATTCTGACTTGTGGTCTTCGGTGTTTTCAATTGCACTCACCTAAAAGAAAATATGATTGCATTAATTTAATATTAATAAAGTAAATATTAATTAAAAATAGGGTTTAAATGAAATACAGTTTCCTTACCACATTGCTGTAATCCCTGAGGAAAAGTATTTTATTTCCAGAGCTGTCTGTTACAGTTGATAATTTTCCAAAGCTGGTATTTTTACTGTATAAGAAAGTATATTTTGATTTTCCAGTAGTAATATCTCTTGTAGATATGTGCTGTCCATATCTATTGAACACATATATTTCTTCAGTTGGAGGATAAGGTATTCTGAACTCGCCGTTCTCGTCATGTGTGGGCAAATAGTGTTCCAGTGCCAATATATGGAGACTTCCCTGTACACATTGAAATAACAAAGTATAAATACTGGCTCCCTTACATGAAAAATATTATATCTTTTTAACTAAATTATTATAAAAGAATATTTGTAGCATGCACTTAATGACTTTAGATCATAATTACCTGATCTGCAACATTGACAACACCATCAGGGCTGACTGCTATTGCAGATATAGTTGTGAATCTTGCAGTGGTTGAGAGTAATGTTTCCTTTGAATTATTGATTTCGCTTGAACAGATGCATGGCATAGAGCTGTTACTAGTACATTCGCACAAACTGGAAAAAAAAACAGGTTTTTCAGTTGTTAGACTGCCAGAAATGATTCATTCGTTTATACACAATATATATGCTTTTTTAATGTAAGTTTATTACGGTTTATCATTTGATTGTTGAGGCCTGCCAGCAAAGTAAGCCATCTTTCCTGCCGGGTCAACTACCCTGATAGCATTAACTTTTTGTGAATCAGTATCCGCAATATATAATAAACCATCAGGGCTAAAAGCCAATGCTAGTACTGGTCCCAGAGCTGTAGAAGTTGCTAATGTACTCTCTTCAGAGTCCTGAATCAAAGAATATTCATTGACAATATTAATATGTAGTCATTGTATTTGTAATCAGTGTAATGATAGTAATAGAATGTTATACTTAATAACAAGCATATCCTGAAAATGATAATTGTCAGTTGTCAATAAGAAAACTTACCTGAGCATCATCTTCATTATTTTGTTTGTTGTTAGAATGACAATGTAGTGGTGTTCCGGCGACTAGTCTAACTTTCAGGTCTGATGTCAATTTTAAAACCAGTCTGTCATCAATGAAGTGCAGTGAACCATCCAAGGCACTTAATGAAAGCCCAGTGGGCCATTGCAGTTGGGCCTGAAACATTATTTTGGAGCTTAAGGTACTTTACTATTTGCCAATATTTTGTAATCTTGACTAAGTATGAGGAAATTTGTATCTCTTATTGTTTTAATTATGTCCTATGTTATGAGCATTCCAGCCACAGTAAAACATGAGAAAATACAGACAATGTAGTGTAATATTTTAAAATTAATTATAAATTATAAAGGACAACTGATAAATTAAATTTATTTCAGTACCTGAGCAGCTGGAATTGCACCTTTACAAGGTATGGGTTGCCAAACATTGTGATGTTTGTGATGACCAATCAGGGTATGAATTACTCCATCAGGATCCACAGAACGGATGTTAGTACCATCAGCAATATACATTGTCTTATCAGCAGCTATTGCAAGTCCTGTGCATAACAATTATAAATTAATTAAACTTTATATATGTGAGATAAAAAATTTGATTATAATCACTCATGAGTATGTATATCAACTATAAGATTTAGGTACTTTGTGTAAACAAGAAAATGAATTGTCAGAATGTCAATACAGTTTCATAAAATGTAAACATAAATTTTAAAGCACAATTGCTTTGCGCTTTTTTTTACTGTCAGAAATGGCCCTACCTTTTGGATGAGCAAGTTTTGCTTTCAAGGCTGGACCTTCATCACCACAACTATTTTCATCACCAGGAATACACCTGTCTCCAGAACCAACAGCAACCTATAATAATAGTAAAGAAATATAAGAAATACCTGCCAGAATTACTATTGGGTTGGCAAATATGTTTATTTTTAATTTACATACCTCCCAATTGATGGATGGTTCAGCTACAGAGTCCAATGTAACTACTCGAAGGATTTGATGACGTTCAGGATCTGATACGTACAGTCTTCCATCAGCCGGTGAGAGGGCCAAATAATACTGGTAAGATACTTGAGTGGCACTGTAACACAAAATACATTTTCAGAATAAACAATATAATTCTTACATATGATTGTGAACAAGTAATATACTGAAGATCTAAATTATTGTAAATGGTTTAATATTTGTTTTACATTATAGAAGTATTTTTGAGAAAAATAAATTCACATCTGTATGATAAGAATCTAGTCCTGATATTCTAATGAAGACTGGCTGGTATGGAAATGTTGTTTGAAATAGTTACCTGAGCTGTAGAACGGTGTAAACATTTCCTTCTGGGGTCAATCTTCTGACAAGGTTGAAATCTCCTATGTACAATGAACCATCAGGTCCAGATGTGAGTGCCACAGGGGTTAAGAGTCGGGCATCTCTGGCAATACCATCACAGTCCTTACACTGCAGGGGTCTTTGCAGACCAGTTCCCATAACTACTTTCACGCTTCTAGCCAACTGCTTCAAGTGGACTGTAGAACCGTCTCCTTTTTGCAATATGCCTGAAATACACAAGGTCAAAGTTAAGATTTGTATACGTTAGTCTAAGATCCAGTGATTTAAGAATACAATTAAAGCACTCATAGCATAACAGAACAAGTTATGAAGTTGAATGAACAAGTTTCTTCATTTAATTTCCATTAAGTAAAAACCATCAGATAATTACTATCATTATTATAATTTTTAAACCACCATCTTTCTGTAAAAGAAACATCTCATGTTCTCTAGATTTTCAGGTGTACTTGATATTTGAGAGAAAATTTAAACATTTAATTTTAAACATCTAAAGCACAAGTATATGCTAAAACACAAACCTTCATGGAAATTGTAGTGATGATGTATATCAAGACTCCAACCACCAACGTCTGAAATATCAACATCAAAACCTTGCAAAGTAGCTGTCTGCGTTTCCCAAACTATATTTGGACAGGTTGAGTGCTGATAGCCAACAGATATTATTGCTTGAGCAACACCATAAACCTAAAATGTATTAATGTTATATTTAATCATTTAATTTTATAGTAAAATGTATGAACTTTTATTACATTTCAATTAATCATATTCTGGTACTAACAAATAAAAAAAGTATCATCATAAAATATCATAATACAAAATTGAGTAATTATAAATAAAAGTTAGTTATTAGTTAGTTAGTAAGTAGTAGTAGTAGTAGTTAGTTAGTAGTTGGTTAGTTGTTAGTAAGTTAGTTAGTTAGTTATTAGTTCCCAAAATTTAAATAGATTTTTGTTTTCTTAAGAATGCATTTTTAATTAAAACATTTTCACAGTTACAATGCTCACTGTAGACAAAGTTATCCAATTTATACTAAAAAAAAAAGTGAATATCCATAATTTAAACAGAACCATTGTCAATAGTAAAACACATTACCTTCTGCTTGTAAACATTCCTCTTGTTCCATGCAAATGTATGTGTTAAGTTTGGATCAGCTTCATAAGTTTTTGTGTGCACTGAACCCTCTATTTCAACTCTCACATGAACTTTAATAAGTGAACTTGGAATTTTGGATCTGGTGAGTCTCATTACAACTTTACTCAGATATCCAGGAGCTAGGCTGCTGCGGTACATTAAATGAAGTCCAGAACCAGGAATTCTAATACTTTCTTGCAGCATCTAAAAAAAAAATTTAATTTAAAATGTGAATAAAAAATCCAATGAGAAAGATACAATTATTTTTCGTGAACAGCAATCTAAAGTACAATACATTTTGAAGAAAAATTGTGGAATTACAATACAATTTAATTAAATTTATACAGCATTTGTAATCACTGTGGACAATATTTTGATAATTTAAACTTACTTGAGTTTCAGCAAATACTAAACTTTTCCCAGGCAATCCTCCAATTTTTTGTGGCATCCAAGTTGACAGGATCACAGGCATGAGTAAAGTTTCATCATGATCAACACAAGGAGCATTGTGCAAGGTACCTCCAAAACCTGCACGTTTCAACGATTGCTCAGATGCTTTGTAACATTATGAAATTAATGAAAATTGGTTATGAAAAAATAAATATAAAAATATAAGGACAAAAGAAAAATTTAAAATAAATTTTAAATGTTAAATAAAATAATTATAACAAGTGGGACTAATTATCACTTAATATTCTTTCTTTTAATACTTTAAAATTGTCATTAGTATTCCTTCAGTAAAATAGGCTGGTTATTAAATGTCTTCTCAGCACTGTCAAGCTCCCTTTTTTATGTTGTGCCTAAGGCATTTTCAACTTTAAAAGGCTCATGACTCTAGGCTGGAGAATTAATAAAATGATGTTACTATTGAAACTCTGACAAATATAAAATGTAAACATACCAAGTGGAAGTGCAGCTGGCGTGACTGGACTTTCTCTGAACAAATCTGTATCATCAGAGAGCTGCATTGTGATCGGTGCAAGAACAACAATTTGGTTCCATGGGACAAAAACTGTTCTTGTCATTGGGCGAAAGGGGCTCCTTTGAAACTGCAATGTCACAGCTCCACCACCATTAACCAATACATCAAACCTATGCAAAAGTTAATAATTACAAATATGCCACAAGTAAATTTTACGAAAAATACCCTAGCAATACAACTAATTTGTTTTATTTATTATTGTAATTGATACCATATTATATACTTTCACTAATAATAAATTCCATGGGCCTTTATCTAAATGCTAAAGAATGAAAAACTGATGTGCATACAACTGTCTATTAAAAATAATACTTTGATAATAATTTTATGTGTATTTAACAGATAGATATATATCTATAGATAGATTTTCAGATAGATATATTTTATTTTAATCATAGTTAAAATACAATTCACAGCTTAATAATTTCATATTTAATAGCTCTATGCATTGAATGAAATTAAATGAAAACAAGACAAAATATAAAACAAGCATTGAAAATAAAAAGCATCTGGACATATTTCATTTAATATACCTTTTTGAATAATACTTTCAGAGATTTACTTACCAGCCTCCAGCTCTAGTAAGTGTGAAGCCAAATCTTGAGTCTCTATCAACGGAAACCCTTATACCAACAATTCCAAGTCCTTGAGGTGAAAGCACCTGCCCTCTCATAACAGATACTCTCCTGTGTAAATACCGGTTTAATGAACAATCTTACCAGTAAAAAATAGACATAATGCAGTACAAGAATTTTAATCACCTGTAGTTGGTTAAAGATAAATAATCTTACACCAATGAAAGAAATGATTAAATGTTAACCAATAATTATGCTTTGAGATATTTAACTGAATCCTGTTATTGATACACACATAAAACAATGTTTAAAAATTAGTTGAATTCATCTATGCTCTAAAATCTATTTACATGTAACAACAAAATATTAAATGCAAAATAATAAATGTATTTCAAGCAATACAAGGGATTTTTCATGTACATATGATGTTATCTACGCATTGCACAATATTTTGTTTAATTTTTAAAAATATTTTCACATTAAAAATTTTAGCATGGCTTTATTAGTTCCAAAATTTAGTGTAATATGTTTCTCAGTTTGCAGATATAATATATTAATTCCTCAATGAAGATTATCAAATTGAGGTTTGACTGTAGATAAATTTACATGAATTAAGCATAAAGTTTGCAAGACATAATGAGATAAATATAAGCAAAACATGAGTTGCTGAACTTATCTGCAAGCTAAAAGACATAATATACAGTATTAGTGAAATATTACTGAATTATAAATGAAGAAGCAAATATGCAAATATTAAAAAAAATATATAAAGCGGGAACTCATTTAAATTAATATATAGTAGAATTTTAATGTACAATTTTTCATTATCTTTCATGTTAGATCTATTTATGTGTGCTTCATTTTAATAATGATAGTACTGTCAGACATTAATCTGTATAATTAATTGATATTATAATTATAAAGTAAATATTTATTTCATAAATATTTCGAGGCACATTTAATAGTATGTAAAATGAACGATACTATCGAGTAGTATATTACATCGTGCGAATAAATTGAATAATCATTTTGAAATTGTTAGTGCAAAAGAATTTGAGTAATTACATGCAGGCTAGCAATGTGTAAAAGATAATATCACGGGAAATGTCATAAGACAAAATGCAATTTTTTTAACCATAACAATTAATTAGAAGAAACTGCAGGTCACAAGCTCTACACATTTGTATACTAATGCTTTGAATTTAATGTATACATACGCTCTGGATTGCTTGTCTGTACAAAGTCTATACAATGTTTCATTAATAGATACTGAATATTCTTATACTTTTTCTGATAAGATATAAGCCCTATTGAATTATGTGTATATGAACTTATATAAAACACTTAGTCTAACAAACTGTGTATTTAGCAATTTAAAATAAAAAATATTCAATATTTCAAATGTCAAACACTTCAAATTTATTTCTATTACTTTATTTATTTCAATGTAAATTAAGTAATGGTGTTCAATAGAAGAATCTTTTATGTTACTTTCAAATTATAGACACACAATTGATTCTGCATTATAAGAGTTAGGTACTTATGAATATTCATCAGTATTTTCATCAGTACTCTACTGATTACTGTTGGTAGGACTAATAAAACAGATGGAATTTTTTTCCATACATAATGACTAAATTATCCAATGCAGATAACCCAATTAATATTGTGCATTATTATTCAAGTATAAAATGACCGTATTTATTTAAATTACTTTTTTTAAATATGGTCAATCATTTCAATGAAATCAATTTTACTGGGAAGGAAATCATACCTTAAAAATAAATTGATAATTGTAGGATCAGACATTGTTTAATTACAGGAACAAAGTGAAATGAATCTAGATAAGGTATTATTTAAGTATTAATGCCGTAAATACCAGGAAAAATATTTCCAGCAATCCAGAGCACGACTTTTATTTTGTCAATAAATCATTTGAACTGAGGAAAATCCTCTATTTTTGTTTATAACTATGAATCTAGTGAACTTTTACATAAATTATATTATCAACCGAACAAAGCGGCCTACTCTATTAGCTGGTGAATGTAAAAACTTTTTTTACAAAATGAATTGCACATTAATGCAATGTTTCGCTATCCAGCTTAGTGAGAATTTATAAGAATCAGAAGGTAATTTGAAATTAATAGTATACCTTAAAAATAAAAGTAAAACATTAAAACAAATGTTGCAAGAGTAAAATATTAAGAGCAGGAATTCACACTTTTTCATATTAGAGAAATGTGATTTCACTCAAAGCAGATATTGCATCTAAGCAACTAAAAATATTATACTGCTTCATATATACAAGCAAAAATTATTAATTAATATGAACAGTTCCATTTCAGCAATAAATAATGAGAGTTTCTGATAACTATTTAAAAAATAAAATATTTTAATTTCACCAGAGAAATGATTATTTTTGTTGTAATTAAATGCTTCCTATACCTATTAATCATAAAAATATATGAGTAATAGGTGTCAAAAGAAATATTCATTAATTATTATTATTCAAGTAATGAATTCTAATATTTGTTTATTAAAACTAAATCTCCTGCTTTAACAGTTCACTAATACAACATAGAAAAATGATTAAATTAAACTGTACTATTGTATTAATCCCCAATAGTACAAGTGAAAAATAAAAATTAAAACAAATAAAGATGTTTTGGAAGTTGAATCTGGGGTAAGGTAAGACAACAGACAAAGACAAAAAGACAATAGACAGGGATACACAAAGGGGGGTCATTTCCAAGATGGCTGCCGATGTAAATTTGTCATAGGTTTCTTTTTAAATTGGTCATTATCGTATTCTTAATAAATTTCAGTTCATTTGAGTTTGTAAAAATGAACAAAGCACGGACAAGTACTAAACTAAGACATACAAAGTGTCAACATTCACAATGACGAGACACAAATATATAAAACAAGAGAAAACAAGAGTGCATTAAAAAATAATAAAAAAACAAATAGACAATTGCACACACAAAAATGCGGATGGGGTCAATGTATCCATTCTTTAATGTTTCTCTTTTCTATGTATTGTCTTAATTAATTAACTCTAATATATATTAATCTGAAACAAAAATATTTCAAATGGCATCAAAGATTTTTTTTATCTATCTGTAAAGAGTTTTTAGATTTTGTTTATCATTAAGACTCACACAAATCATTTTCCTTATGTTGTTTCAGAACATTTCTGGTAATAAAAAAATTAAAATGGTTCATACGTTAAGGTGTTTAAACTGTAGGCACCCAAAACTACATTTTCCAGTTTAGATATCCAGAAATGGTTATAATCTATATTTAATGTAGTATCATTAAGTGAAACCTTAAATAAATATGGCTGCATTCATGTTATAAAAGTAAACAACAAGATTTATGACTAGTGAGTATAGCATTTAATTTTATTTTGGATGTGATGCCTTTGATAGTGAATTTAAATTAAACTCACTAAAACATTAAATTTATTTAACATAAATTGCAATTTTAAAGTTAAGTTGTTCATCATGAATGGACACAGAATAGAGCTATGCAACATCACAAAAATTGGGAATGGGGGTTGAACTAAATTAAACAAGTGTAACAAAAAGCTACAATCAGACACATAGAAGGTACGAGCGGATTAAATAAAATGTAGTGATCGGGCAAAATGTCTTTTTTCTTTTGATAAACTTACCGAGGTACAAATGAGTTCCAGAATTGACTACACAGAGGATAAAGGACAAAGAGAAACACAAGGACACATTACTCTTTGGTAAAGAGATGAACAAAACAAAGGCCATCTGGATGCCATACATATATTGAATCTTCTTCAAGTAAAAGAAAAGTGAAAAAACTGAATATCCTCTTGTAAAATGCAGTTCCAAGACTAAGTAATGTTAAGCAATGAATACTATGATTAATTTAAAGTTGTTGTCCTAAATGCAGCTGAACTTAACAGCATATGTTATGATACCACAGAATCTTTGCTTGTAATAATAAAAAATTGGAAATAAGATTTATCTATTTCCAATTATTTGAGAAGAACTTAATGATAACTATTAATTATTTCATATTACTTATTTTTTAAGATTTTGACCAATGAATAGCATCCAGATGTCCAGTGCCTAAACATACACATTCTCACAAGTATTTTGTATAGGCTATATTCCTTATAGAAATTATGTTTTATTTAGTATTTACCTTTATAAAATTAGAATATAAATTGAATAATAAAAATAATTATTATCCATGCCATTTTTTTGAGGGTAGGGATGGGAAAGGCAAACAATCACACATGAGTAGGAAACTGCATGGATTAAATTAATTTTAGATGAAGTTATGTTTATACTGCGTTTATTCTACTCAGAGATGTTCTTATAGCTTTAGAAGGCTCAATAATGTAAACTAAATGAGAAGATTTTTGTTGAGTCTAGTGTATGAAATGAAAAATAAAAAATGAAATAGTGAATAAAGTGAATTTCACTAATTCCAAAAGAAATTTATAATTTAAGTACTGAGGAAGTGATTCTAAAATGTTTAGAAAATTTAAATTAAGAATATTTTGCAACATAAAATATTGAAAAAGTGCATTAATAATTATGATAAATATTTGGAAACTGAAAGGTATGCAACATATCACAGAATTGAAAATTTGCCTTAGTTAATTTTGTTAATTAAATAATAATCAATCCTCAGTCCTTTAAAAACAACTTCTTTAAAAGTAAAAATAACCAAATTGATTGTTAATTGTCTACATTTTGGATCTAAGCTGAAGCAAATTACAAAAGTTTTGTGAGCAACATTTTGTGTATGAAACCATAAAATATACATAGATACATGAAAAACATAGGAAACAAGACAAAAATAAAATAAAGAGCAGCAAAACGTGTTGAAACAGATAATAACAAGCTTCTAAAAGCTAATTGAAAAATGAGCAAGTTACTTCAATCCTTGTATAGCCTTTGTCAGAAATGTTACCTTAGAACAATCTTTATTTTCATATAAAATATTTATATATATATTTAAATATAAAAAAATATTCATAATATTGTTTTAATGAGGTTTGTATGGAATTTTAGTAGTTATTAATTAAAATATTTATTAATATTTTAGTTCAGTGTTATTTAAGCAGAATTATTTATTTATTATATTACCGCGATCAAATTTGGTGCCCGGAATATATTTTGTGTATGTTATACCTAGATCAAATTTTTATTATAGGAATGGTAAATACTGTTCTATTTACCGGATGGAGGAAAATGTTAGTGCTGGTTGAAGAATTTGTTCATCTAGAGTTAGGCAAGCCTCTTTGGAATCACACACATCAGTGACATGATTCTCATTACAATATTGTGGTTGATCTGGGTCACATTGGGTACCAAACACACAGGGTATAGAAATACACCAGTGTTAAAGTTATAAGACAAATTTACATTTCTTCCACATTGAAATAAACAGAAAAATGATTTAACAAGTTCAAGCATTAACTTAAACTTGTCAGTTTAACTAAATCAAAGAAAATTGTCCACCAAACAAGAAGTACAGTTCAAACAATTAACACTGGTTGAAAAGGCAGTGGATAGGATATGGGGGAGGCATGGGCTTAGACAAAGACAGACACAATATAGACAAAACACACACAAAGGTTATTTTGGAACAATTCTTAACTGAATATTGCTCTGTTCAAACAAAGAAGAAAATAATAATTGAGTTTCTAGCATTACAACATTAATTTCAATAATAAAATCACTTCAACAGTATATATTTTTATTTATATATGTTTAGAAAAAGTAAATAAATGATTGCATTTACAAATATCAAGAAATTTGATGCAAAGAGTAAATTAAATCTTTAAACAGAGCAAAATCAGTCCAGTTTCTTGTGAACTGCTTTAACAGAAATAATAACAAATTAACAAAAAAAAAATTAAAATAAAAAGTAATAAGTGCTATTATTATATGTCCGGTTATGTTATTTCTATAAGGAAAGGTGCATTTCTCCAATACAGCACCGAAATCAATTAAACCTGGTAAAATAAAGTTATTTTGAACAATATAATCCTTGCAAAGCTGAAATAATCATTTCACTTGTTTAAATACTTATAAAATATTCACATAACTGTGAATATTTCATGAGATTTTCTAATGAGATAATGACCATACCAATACAAGGCAAAATTACAAACATGCCCTAACATTTTCAAATGTATGTCATAGTCAAAATACACCTAAAATGTATATTACAAGGCTGACTTCAGCAAAAATGAAAGTTTCCAAAAGATTATAGTTTCATTTGCCTTGTCAACTGTGCAAATTTTTCTATGAAACAGAAAGAAACTTACCTCTCACTGTACTCGTCCATATGGGCATAACTTTGGACACTGTTTTCTTCAACAAGGAACTTGACACGTTGATAAAATGAAGCAGTAACAGATGGTGGCTGTTTCCTTAAAAGAACTTCTACTGGATCATTTGAAGCCAAACACATTATGTGTTCAGAACATGCTGGGTGAGAACAACATTCTGAGTCGGAACAGTCTACCATTCCATCTGGCACAAATTACAAACAATATTATACAATTGAATTCGAAGATCAATAGGCAACCATACGATAAGGACATCAAAATGTTTCCATAGAAGTAATTTTGACTTTATAGGTATGAGAAATAGTAGATTGCATACAAACATGAATTATTTTATTGTTAAAATTGCCACTATATTATTTTTTGTAACACACTTTTCAAACATTATAAATGAATACCTTGATCATTGTCGAGTTCATCATTACAGTCCATTTCCAACCGGACACTACAATCCACTCCTGCCCAACCATCAGAGCACTGGCATACGTATTCACCTTCTTGTAATATGCAGGAGCCATGTCTGCTGCAGGTGTTGACACAACCAGCTGTAGTAATAGAAGAAAAATATCAATTAGACAATTTATTTAACCCACTTAAAAAAGGCTAAAGGCTTAGTAAGTTTTCACATCTGCAATATAGTATTCTTTATTTACTTGTTGATACATAACCTATGGCTTTATGGCTTATAGATATTAAACCTTTGAAATCATGGCTACAATTTGTTGTTAGATCACATCAATTGTGGAAATTATTCATTCTGAATAGTTGAAAAGAACAACATTTTCTAGATGAAGTGTTAGCATAAAAGATTAATGAAGCTGGGGTTTCTCTCATTGGCTTCCTTGGTATTTAGTCGACAATGGTGACTCTCCCCAGTAGCAAATATACTTACGGAGTGTACAATGCCTTCCGTTCCAACCTTGGGAGCAGACACAAGTGCCATTTTTGCACTGTCCGTGCTGGGCGCACCTAGTGTCGCAGGGCAGTGTATCACATCTTTCGCCGGTCCATCCTTCAAAACAAACACATCTTCCAGCTTCGCATCTCCCGTGGGGGCCGCATTCCAGTCTGCACCATGCTGTAGAATTCAGAAAAATGATATTAACACAATTGAACAGCTATGCAAATTAAGCCACAAAGGCCCTTAAGGTTACCGACGGCAATATCCCGGTAACTTATATATTTAAATGCTCATTGAACAATAAACTGATTTGTTAGATCTGATTATGTGTTTTACAAAATTCTGAACATTAGAGCTAAATATTTAACGACTAGAACGAACTTTTGCTGCCATTATATAAAGTAGTATTTGTAGGAATAAGTATTTCCTATTAGAAGCGGAATTGCCAACTGTTCGCGTTAATCTTTATTCGGCCGAATAATTTTTATATTGATCCATTTATCGAACTGAATTGAATATTTTGTCGCAATAATGTAGAAAACTATGAGTTTTAGTAAGTTGAACTCACACATTTCTGTAATCGATTAAACAAGCCTTCGGAAAAACGTATTTTGGCCAATCAATATCGTAATTACTAACAAGAATTTGTTAGTCAACTTTCTGATTTGAGATGCACTCAGTTATTGAAAAACCGGATCGATATCTAATATAATCAGTAAATTAATTCTTAGTTGGAAAAAAGAACCTTCTTTATGTTCACACGTATTAATAAAATTTACAATTATTTTAACTGTATACTAGGTGGGAAGAAGTGCCACAAGAGCATATTAAATGAGTTAAAAATCCTTATTTATTCATATTCCACGCGGATATAAATACCAAATACAACGTTTAAATATTTTAATATTAAAATGAAAAAGAAATCTTTCTGTAATCATTAAGATACATCTGTCGGAAGTCCCTCAGGACAGTTCTCCAGTAATTTTGACAACTATACATTCAGAAAATAGGTCATATAAGGATTGTTTTATTTGAGGACTTACGCTGAGAACAGTCGGGTCCGGTCCAGGAGCTCTCACAGACGCACGAAGCCGTCTCAAGATCATAGGCACCGTGCTCCGAGCAGCCGGGCAGACATTGATAGACCTGCTGGTCGAGACTGCTGCAGTTGGAACCTTGCCAACCCGCCTTGCAGTAACATTGGCCAGCAACGCATGTACCGTGACCGGAACAATTTGGGTCCACGCAGTCCACTGTTATCAAATAAATCTGTTAATAAAATTCATATTTACGTCCCTTTATACGTTACCTATA
This sequence comes from Lethocerus indicus, assembly GCA_019843655.1. Lineage (NCBI taxonomy): Eukaryota > Metazoa > Arthropoda > Insecta > Hemiptera > Belostomatidae > Lethocerus > Lethocerus indicus. The sequence goes on from JACDQD010000008.1 coordinate 18,575,362, forward strand.
GTCACGTTTTCCGGCCGGTCAATAACAAATCTGCAAGTCGAATCCTGCTCGTTAAAGTCTCCTTGTTTGAGGAAATATACATACTTCAGACTCTTTCTATAATACTACGTTATATAACTTTAGAAAGATGCGGTTTAACATATGTGGTAAAAACCCTAACCTAACATAACCTGAGTGTGATCAACTGCTTAAGATCATTGATTTGATGATCATTGATTTTTCTTTATGAAAGTTATTAGAAAATTCAATTTCAACATTTATTGGATGGTTTGCATGCGCGAGCTCGATTAGACTATGGGAAAGTACAGTCCAAAATAATTCCACATTAAACTCCTGAAATACCGATAAACGTCTCGATCGGTCAAATAACGTCAAAAAAGAAAAAAGAATATCCATTCTTTAAGTTTTTTAATTTGAACTTTGAGCGTTCGATAAATTTGCGTTTAGCAAAACTGTCGGACCGTCCATTAAACCTAATGAGGGACTTCAATCGATGGAAAGAGAGCACGCGAAAGCGTTTTCCACAAAAGCCCCCTCGCGGCAGGACAGAGATCGATGCTGGGGGAAGGGAAGACGGAATTCGTGTGAGAACAGGGAGAAAGAACCTGTTGAAATATTAATATATCCACTCAACCGAGTTTTCATACAATGTAGATTATTCAAATTTACGCGACTGTTGCTCCAGGTGTCCCGTTTCGACGCAGCGCGCCCTTATATTCTTGAGTTCATCGCAAATTCAGATACACCCCCTCCATCCCAACCTTACTGGAAATCGGCGATCTGTTCGTATATTGGAAATTAAAAATGAAGTCAAGGAGTTGCGATTCCAAGCTATGCGAATAGCTCCCAATACCCTCCCCGCTCAAAGGCGTTACAACTGCACCATTTTCAACCACAAGGTATTGTCTATTAAGGATCGCAATTATATATAGATTTAAAATAAATTACAGCGATACGCTAAGAAATTTGTAAACAAATGCAAATAAATAAACAAATCCCGAGTTATCCGCGTTTGATAATTTATCGATTCAGGTGTGACACACTTTTTTTATCAGCGATCGTTACATTAAAGAGTCCGGCGTGTGACATAGGAGAGGAGGAGGGGGGGGGAGGATGGCGGACGTAGCGTGATGGATTTACAAACAGCGTATTATTACAGTCGGATGTTATCTTCACGGATGAGAGGTGAAAACACCGTAGGGGCGAACCGGAGGGGCGTGAGAGGGGTAAGAAAATTGCAGGGCGCACAGAGCCCCCCCCGCCCCTCACCGGCTATTAGATTGGCTCTATGATTAAAATGGCGTCAAACAAAGTTAATTGGTGTTCAAAGCGGCGGCTCACAAAGCGATTCTCCCTCTCGCTTCCTCCCTCTCTCTTTCTCTCTTTAATAATTAGTTTTGCCCGCGTTATATTCCACCAAAAACAACATGGCCGATAGAGCCGGTCTCTCTCTCTCTCCCTCCCTCTCTCTCTCTCTCTCTCCCTCTCTCCCTCTCATTGCGGCACGCACTCTCCCGCATCTCGCCTCTCTTCCCGCCGACTTCTCTCCCTTTTCACGTGTATTGCAAGTCCCACTCACCGCATTCTCACACACCCCCCCATCACCGCACACTAATCCCGTTCCAATCTTTTTTGCCTTTTCACCCTCGATTCGAACCGACGACACGCGCCCCTCCTCATTTCTCTTCTTCACCACCTTCCTCCTTTCCCCTCCCAATTCGAAGTCCTTCCGAGTTATTGGCCCTTCGAGAATGGTAAGTGGCCGAATGGAGTCAATGAGTGTTTAATCTGAAAAAATAATATCCGTCCTATGCAATACCGCTATTATTAGAAATTTAGTCAATTGACATGGGCAATTGGCGGCCAGCCTCGTCTGTTCCATGTCCTTGCTCTCCGAATATTCCCCGATTCATTCAATTCGTCTGAATCTTACGCACTCCCAATTCAATAGGTACCATTCCGTCCTATGAAATTTCAAAGATATTCGGGGATTTGGCCCATACTCCGCCAAGAATGGTCCTCAGCAGGCCTCGAGCTTAATTGCATGTCCCGCCCTGAGAAACAGGTCTTGCCCAAAAGGTAGGAAACGCACAAAATTCATTTTATCTCTCACTAAAATTCGGAGCAATTTTTAACCAGCATTTCCATCTCTTATTTGGTAAATCTGTGTTCATAAGGAGGCGGTGTTCAGACAGGCGCGCCGCCTCCGTACCGTCGGTGTGGATAATTATTTTACGGCAATGACAATCCTTGCGTTGTGTGGGGGGAGCAGGGGAAGCGACAAGGGGAGGGGGGCGGTAAATCCCGCTAACGTTCCAATCGGAAGCGGCGTCCGTTTTAATTGGTTTAACGTATAATGGACGTTTGACAAGTTAAATTAAATGCAATGAATCTTGGGGACTAGAGAGGGAGAGAGATGCCGCCGTGGTAGAGGCCCGAGCGTCATTAGGCTGACGGCCTATGTCACTGTTCCACCTGTAATGTATCGCCTACCCATTAAAATACACCTCCTCCGTACCCTGATTCCCCTGATCGATAAACATCCCAAGAATTATTTGAACTTCATCCCTCGATTCGAAGTAGTTTTCTAATAATTTCACGCTAATTAATTGACACTATAAAAGAATATGATGAACAGAATACAAATAAAAACCAAAATTATATACATTTTCATAAAAAATAAGATTAATAACAATTATTTATTGTAGGATTGAGGTTGATAGTTTAGCTTCGGGAGGATGGTGTTTCGGACTTCAGAATTTTTGACGGTAGCATTATAGAGCAGTTTGTGACACCTATTAATTGGCAGCCGTCAATAACGACTTAAATATTACAGTTAGTACTCGGACAAGGGGATTTCGGTAAAGGATAACTTGTGATTTTTAACTGTGTCCACAAGTTTAATATTCGTCTAAACACAAAAAGAAGCGCACAAAAAACCCTAATGCATATTTAATAAACAACTGGGGTTCAGTCATAAGTTAATTCAACAGCTCAATTCTCATTTTAAAAAAGCTAATTGCCCGAATTAGACGTGCCATACACACATACTATATTAAATGCTCTATAAATATCTGGTGTAATTTGTACTTATGTCTGTGTGTGTGAATTGAAAACAAAATAATAACGTGAATTATAAGTGAAGTGAAGTATACACTGATGATAGAGTTGGATCGAATATTCTTAACAATTTTAACCAAATAGACAAATTATACTACTATGAGTTTTTATTCTCGATTTTGACACTTACCTGTATGTGCGTCGAAGACCAGAGGCACAAAATTAGGTATCACATTCGCCGTATTCGTTCCATTAGTATTGTTAAATCAGAAGGCCATTTAGGATGGGATTTTACGAGGGGCGAGCTTCGAATGAAAAAACCCATACAAAATTCAGGGCAACGGTAAAGGGAGAAGGCGGTCCGTCTCGAGGGGAGGAAACAGCTTAGATTATGAAATTATAAAAAAAAGGAAGTAAATAAATAATTCTTTCGCGGAAACCAAGCCGCGGCTTCCGGCCTCGAACTTTCTCTGATTAAAAATAACTCGTCCGAAGTCCGAGGGAGGGAAAGAGAAAAAAGTTAATTCCGTAGTCGTAATTTAATGCAAAAGTGATAAAAGTATTCAAAGAATCGCGAGATGATTTCCGCATCGACTTTACAAATAAATAATCAGCACATCAGAGGTTTCTCATAATTGTAAACGCAAATGACACTATAAAGTTAATTATACTCCATCAGTCATTTATTATAAATAAGCCACGCTTTGTTTCTACACCAATAGCGCCACACATACTTTTACTCCATATAAGTTTACTCTAAAATGTATGCTGTATCTAATGAAAAAATAATTATATTTGGATTGTTTTTAATATATTAAATTCTTGCCGTACTAATTTTCGGGTGTAGTTGTATGCACGTAGGGTTGCCGCTTTTTGTTCACGAACTCGAAGTCACCGCCCCTGTCTAACTGACCTAAAGTTTGTATAGGAAATTACACTAATATTGTAGGATCTGTCATGAAAGGGGAGGACATCTGGAATTTTCGACCCGTGTGTCGCGGACGTATTTTCCTGCCAACTTATACGTCGAGGACACACATATTAATAAGGGGAACAGAAAATAGCGGAAGAGTGCACCGTGACGGCCCTATGTCGGCCAATAAAAAAGGGGAAAATATTGAACGCCCGCCCGGACCCCTGTTGGTAAGACTGAAGGAGGTCTGGGGGCTGGTTGGGGGCGGTGAGGAGGTAGGGGGAAGATAGGGACTTATAAGGGGCGGAGAAGAGAGAGAGAGAGAGACAGAGAGAGAGAGAGAGAGGCCCGTCCCACTTCCCAAACTGTGTTAACTTCAGTGTCAATATATGAGACAAGATAAGCGTTTGACTTTTATTATTCAGAGAAAGTTTGCCGCTCCCGAGAGAGGAAGAAGGGGAGGGACGAGGAAGGCCGGGATGATGGGATCGAAAGGGAGAAAGTCCCCGCGGCATCGAAACTGAACCAATTCAATTACGCGACGGCCGGTCCCAGTTTTATGCGTCAAATATTATACCGGTGCGGTGGGTTGAGTGAGAGCTTTATTGCCGGCGGGCGGCTTTGACCGCCCGGCCTCACTGTTTGCCTTGTTCTTGTCCGACTTGGAGTGGAACAAACATTTAATGTCGGGGGAGCGTTTTCTAACTCGAGTTATGACGGTCCGTCGAGTTAGACGCGTGTAATTAGTAACGCAAACACTCCGGTCATTCGGATCAATGGTTTACTCGAGGGGGGATGGGCAAACGCCGCTCTTTCTTCCAACATAAACGTACTTGAACTTCAAATTTAAATATAATTTCACACTACAGCGAATAATGTCGCTCAGTATTCAGCCACCTCACGTAGCTTGGTCGAGGATCGGTAGCTTCACAGTCACGTAATGTGTGGCATAAACTGAAATCGCAAAAAATATTCAAAGGAAGGACTTTTTTCCGAAGTAAAGGCGAAAGCACTCTTTTCGGGCCGAGGGGAAAAATGAAATGTCCCGATGGAATAGATTATTGTAATATGAATCTCCTGGCATAGAATTTCAAATAACCGAATATTCCATTATTCTGGAAGAATTGATTTACATGAATAGCAAATAGTAATACATTATAGCTAATAAAATTCAAATATTATCCGCGGACGGAGACGAAAAATTTTAATATTATATATTGAAGACGTCCGATCTGAATAAAATTATTTGTAATCCAGGATATTTGGGCAGTTTCAGGATCGTAATAAGCAGCAATTATCTCAATGCGATCTAATTCAAGAAATAAAAGATAGCCCGTTATTGACTGGATGTTTTCGAAAATTAATTAAAAATTTATATTAGCTTCGTGAAGATAAATATGATGGGTTTTGGGATAAGCCGTTAGTGCGACGTGCTGGAGGAAAAACGGGATATAATTCGTATTTGATACCAGAATTTATTTAGGCCGGGGGCTAATATTTGGAGCTAATGGGGGTTTGCAGATTCCCATATTCGGTTGGGACGGATATCCTCCCCCCCCGCCACCAACCACCCGGAAAGTGTATTTAAGAACGAGTAACGAGTCCAAATAGTCTACATACATTTAAATACAAATTAGGGTGACCCACCCCTCCCGCCGACACCAAATACCATTCCCCAATTCGCCGCCGCGGCCCGGTTTATTATTCCGAATATCACCGGGCCCGGGGACAAACACGCCGCCCGGCCCACATTCAAATACCCGCCCCCCAACACCGCATAAAATATTCAATTTGAACTCGGCACATACTGAAACGGAGGGGACATTGTTATTTCAATTACAATCGGAGCACAACCGGCACCGTTCAATGGGGGCGCGGTCGTCGCCGGCCACCTCTCACCCCCCTCTCTCTCTCTCTCCGATTATATATACGGTATAGTATAATGAATGAAGTTCATTAAGCGAATTTGAGCTCGGTTTAGAGTCGGGGCCCAGTCGTAAATCTGGCGAATTATTAGCGCGTTCTGTACCCACCCCACCCCGCCACGGCAGTTTCTCCGCCGCCACACGTCCTGTGTAGCGGCCAAGATAACGGAAATCGGGAAGTATCATTGGTCTTTTAATTGTTTGGTCCGCTCTGAGTTTGGAATACGCTCATTGGGATAATTTAATGACAGATTATTCGTTTATTATGATGGAATCAAAAATTAGCACTCTACGAAAAGAAAGGGTGAAATATTGTAGTGCATTATAACTGCGATGATAGTATATTGAATGGGATAGTGATACTTTTTGATATTATTAACGTGGATTTTTCGCTCCCTCGATATCCTCTCGTTGACTCCGGCGATAATACTAAGATGTAAGGAATGTGACATGAGAACAGGCGGTGTTAAAAGTAGTGAGAGGTACCTTGATCGCAGGCGGGCCCCGTCCAGCCGGAGGAGCAGAGGCAGGTGCCGGACAAGCAGCGGCCGTGTCCCGAACAGTCGCCGTGGCAGTCGTGCTCGGGTATGTCGCACTCGGGGCCCTTCCAGCCCTCCTCGCAGTGGCACATCCCGCCCCCGTATTTACCGTGATTAGAGCACAACACGGGGCATACGCCTGAAGAAAAGCACATCGGTCAAAATCTAAAGTTTCCGACATCTCACAATTAAAAGGTCCGGTATTTTCCATACAGTTTACTCACCCATAAAACTATTACAGTTGCATAGTGTACTCTTGTATTATAGTGTAATGTCGGAGTTAACGAGTATTAATAATAGGCGAAATTAAATAAAATGCCAACGTGTACAAAAAGATATCCGCCCTTCGGGAGTGTCATATTACAGTATTAATTGTTTACGTTATTCCTCGGTATTAATAATTCATTTCATCTAGCGAGTTATTCCGAATAGCGAACACAATAGGGTAACGAGGGAGGTCATCTTACTTTTGGCGCAGTCTATCCCCTCGTAGCCGTCGATACAGTCGCACTTGCCCAAGTAGCAGGATCCGTGACCGGAACAGTCGTTGGGGCATGCGGTGGATATGCCCTCGGCCTCTTCAACAACCAGCACCACCTCGTGGGGCCTCAGGTCGTCGTTGTAGACCGAGAGGAACCACCTGCCCGTGTCCAAGTACTGGAGCAGGGTGACGTTGACGAGCATGGCTGCCGCCGACCTCTTGCTCACCTCGTGCTCGGTCTCGAAGTCGTACGTCTTCGACGGTGGCCCCTGCTCCTCCCTGTGCCCGGACGTCAGTATGGAGCGCCTCAGCCGGTGGTCGACCCGGCCCCTTCACGAACTCCGCGAAATCGTACTGGGTTATGCTCGGGGCGACGTTTCTCCGGCCGTACACGGTAAAGTTGGTCTCCCAGGGGAGCGTGGATGTTGAAACCTTGATGGAAGGCGGGCTGCTTGTTGCGAAACTCGGAGTTCCAGAACTGGGCCGGCGGTACCGTGAAGGAGTGTGGGGCGCCGAACTCGGGGATCTCGACGGTGGATGAGGGCCATTGCTGCTGTTGCTGTTGCTGCTGCTGTTGGTGTTGTTGGAGTGACGACTGCTGATGATCCGTCGAGACCGGCTGACTGGGGCTTGGACCGTTGTAATGAACCGCTGTACTCGTCGGTAATGACTCTGTAACGAATGAAATTATAGCTCATTAGTCGAAATTCGTTGTGCTGAAGATATAAAGTAAATACAATCCTAATTGATAATACTGGTGGTAAGTACTTGTTATATTTATAAAAGTTTATATTATAAAATGGAACACGTACGTTGTTGTTGTATTAGGTACATTAATATAAAACTGGCCATATGAGAACAGTCGACTAATTTATAATGTAAATAACAGTATGGACACAGTATATTCGTTAGCTTTATGAATGTCAAAAGAAGGATATTGCGAAATATATTCTTATAAGGAATCAAGTTGACACGGGTGCGGGGACCCACTCCAGAATTCTTTCTCAAATACAGACATCCGACTTACAGAGTATAAGTAGTCTAGGACCCTTGAATACCTCTCGGAAGTAATTAATTTCGATTTCAGCCCGGATATCAAATCAAACTGTTCAACGGCGAACGAACACTCGAGGAGTTTTCGGGAAAGTGGTTGCCGAGAAAGGAGCCGGTCCGTGTGGATGACGGCTCGACGTGGACGGGTCGCATCGAACTCCCGACACTTTAAAAGGGGGGAGGGGGGAGGGGCGGTTCCTTTAGAAAATTAGCCGTCGCGGAGAAACGAAAATCCCGGGGCTTCCTCCGGGTATAAACTTTACTCATTCAACATCGTGAGAAGGGGTTGGGCGGGGCGGGGGGACTCCTTGAACAGACAACTGTTTTCAGAGCGGTGCAAAAGGGCGGGGCGGGGTTAGAGGTCGGGGGGGGGGCGGCCTTTGGAAAATTCATTTCCGTTTAATCCGACTCGCGGTTAATCAGCGCGTTGTTATAATAATGACGCGACCGTCAGCCGCAGGCCCCTCCGGTGAGTGAGGGCTTTTGTTTGCCGCTAAGGGGACTAATTACGGCAGTTTATTCATGCAAAATAAGCAATAACTTTAGAGACCTCAGGTACGCCTTTGTCCCCGCCGAACACTCCCACCCACCCACTTACCGGTTCTTAGACCCAACTATATATATATAACTACAGGTACGTACGATTCTCAAGTTAGACATTTATTGTGATATCGCTGTTCCTTAAAGTGACCGGAAAACCGGAATAAATAATTGGGTAATAATAATTGAGGGTATTTACAGGAATTTATTTAATTTATTAATACCGATTGTAGTTATAAGTATTACGGAATCTTCGAATTTATATTTGAATTTAAAAGTACAAATCAGCCATTAAAAATTAAACGGATTAATAAAACACGCTACTGATAATTGAGTCATCGACAGAGTAGTTAAATTGCTAATATATGAGTCTGGGATTTACTAAAATCCAAACTTATATTTACATTAATTATAAGCTGTATTAATATTTTGAGGGGTGAGTATTATAGGGTAAACCGACAAAAAGTTTGCTATTTTCACGATACGAGTATCAAATATCTTCAAGAAAAATGTAAAAACAGATAAATTATGTTATAGAGAAGTATATGATATATATCAAATATGGAACATGTTTGCATACAAATTATAAATAAAATTTTCCTAAACCTTATTTTCTCGTAGGTTATGCGTTTAAGTCCTGCACGCGGAACGGGACATCTGAAATAACTAATCGACTGAGCGAAACCGCGTTCAGAATACTGAATAAGGGCTGGTGAAAATCTCCGTTTTAGCGTCCGAGAAATGAAACGTAGCTCGGCGGTGTAAAATTGAAGGCGGGCTTTTGTGCCGGTTGGCCTTAGCGCTTTAAGTAGCTGTTCAGATGTCGAGAGCTCGTTAGGGGCCGCTCGGCACAACTTTGTTTCTCGCGTGCAGAGCGGCCAGAGTCTCTACTCAATAATAATCCTCCCGTCTTAAATGCGGCCCTACCCTTCGAGTGCCGGAGAAAGAGAGAGAGGGAGAGAGAGAGAGGGATGGGGGAGAGAGAGAGGGATAGAGTGAGTCTGCCTCCGCTCCCAACACTCGAGAAGAACCTCGTGCACTCGCCAATATCTTGAATTAATCTCCCGTTGACGTGCCACATCTCAGAAATACGTTTTCACCACATTGTTCTGTGTGAACGAGGGCGTTAGTGTATGAAACACTAATTTAGCTTAATGCAGCACATTATCAAACATCCAATTCAACTTTCATTACGAATTCATGCAAAAAAACACAGTATTTATTTTTAATTCTGTCCAAAATCAGTCTCCGTTCTTGAAATAACATTGTATTACATTTATTGAAGTAGTAGCTGAATACGCTGGGAGGTAGTAAACGATTCGTCTTTGTTCCTTTCACTTGAATTTTCTTGTGTAGGTTATATCTACGTGGTCGAAAAATGAAAATAGCCTAAGCTTTTGTACGTGGAAGCCTCCAGGGCCGTAATATGTGTACAGTGGTCCCCCATATCAAGAGGGACGACTGGACTACTGACGGAAGCCTATTGAGGGTCGAGGCCTCCTCACTGCTCTCCTCTCCCCAACTTCCCGGCGGGAGAAGACAACTAATAAAACTTGGCGGTACTCTCGAGCCGGGGCGGGTTTTTTTCCACCCTCCGCGCGGATCGATGCGGCGTCTGGCACGTGTCGCGAAGAACAGCCACCGAGTGTTTGTCCCGGACGTGACAATTTCATTCTGGCGCTTCCTTTCGGGAACGGGCTCCTCCCGTCGGGGGTTGCCCCGCCTCACGCCCTAATTTGCAACGCCGATCCCACCCCTCCCCTCCCTGCCAACTAGTTAAAACTTCACACCGGCTCTGACAAAGTTAGTCCCGACCCGGAGCAGAGATTTAAGCTGTTAGAAGCGTAGGTCTCCGTAAGTGGAAGAAAATCTAGTTCCATTTTCTTCCATACATCCGGGATTCTAATTATATTACGCGCCTTTTCTGCCTGAAATTTGACTACATACTTTGTGCGTTATGTTCGATTTATACCATAGGCTTAAGCCAATACATTCTATATACATTCACGGCCACAATTCAACTTGCAAGTTCCATCTTAACGGTTTGAAACCGACGCCTCTAGACCCTCGGGATATGTGTTTCAGGAAAATTTGTGTTTCAGGAACATCATACATTAATACACGAATGAAATAATCGTTTTTTTTCACGGCCTATGTAAATCACACCTACGTAAATTCTGTGTAGCCGTCACGGTGTATTGAGGGATAGTATAGCTTGAAAACGGAAGGCGCTCGGTGTGTTGAAGGATAGTATAACTTAGAAACAGAAGGCGCTCAGAGTATTGAGCGATAGTATAACTTTAAAAAGGAAGGCGTTCCGTGTTTTGAGGGATAGTATAACTATGAATGTATATAATACTGCGCAGTGACTACCTGCGTTACTCTCACCGGATCGACCACGTGAGCCCGCGGGGAGGAAAGCAACAAGTCCGCCGGAGGGGACCTCAGAAGGGAGAAAGGAACACGGACGAAAGAAAGAGGAAGCCGGAGGAAAACGGAAGTGGGCGCGACTGGGAGAGAAAGGAGAGAAAGCGAGAGGGGAAGTGGGGAGCGGCGTTCAATAAAGAGCAACAGGGAGAGGGCGATAGATCAGAATATGACGGGGCGGCCCACTTAGTCCTCGTTTTCTTCTTCCCTTCGTTCTCGGACAGGATGATATATCGGCCTGCCGCACGCACCCACTGTCCGAGTTATTATAAAAACTCCCAGTGTAAAAGACAGTACAAACAGATAAGAGAAGCTCGAGTTCCCGACGCACTAAAGTTCATATTGCATCTGCGGAAATGGTGGATCCTCCGGGTTCTAGTCGAGGGTTCAAGAAGAAAAGTACCAAGATCATTAGTCTTGATTCGAGGACAGTCGAACCAAGCATTGATAATGTTGAGGCGGACGTATTCGTGTTCACCAGTAAGTTGTAATCGTCTGATGGTGCAACCTAGGGGGAAACAGTGCTGACAAGATAGTTCCGTAGACAATTTGAGGGCGACTTTATAAATTTGAATTATATTCACTTTTAATGTTGAATATAATAATCGATGTGGCTCAGCAAAGCCGCATTTTAAAATTAAAATCCATATCGGGTTAATTGCTTTTGTTTTTCAACCTTACAATTGAAGGCACTTATAACTCTGATAGATTTATAGGCAAATGTTAAAACAGAAACAAAAATATTATTCGGAAACTTATGAGTGCACAATTCGATTGAAACATTCATAATCCGATCAAACAGGCCGACTATTAGAAATTCCGCCCACTAGACCGGTATAAAGGGGGCCGTGGTGGGGTGGAGGGGGGGCTGTATTTAACAGGCGAGCCACGAAATCGAACCAATTACCTGTTCGACAGCCCTCCCCATCGAGGACGGCAGTCAGAAGAGGATATATCAATTATTTGCGGTTTAATTGGTTTTTTCGCCGCCCAATCCATACGAGCGGCGTTGGCTCGAAGCCGCGTAATGCATTTGCCGACCTGTCCCCTCCCCCCCCTGCCGAACCCGTCCCATCCCATCCATCTCTACCGGCCAATTTGTATTCGGTACCGCGGTCCCGTTTAACAATACAGGAAAGAGAGAGAGAGTTATGCAGAGTGATAAAGAGGGAGAGAGACAGAGGATGAAGAGGGCGGTTTAATTAATTGGATTCTGTCCGAGGCCTGGATAAAAAGCGACCCTCCCTCTCCTCCGCCCTGTTGGGCAGTGTGTAGTGTGGTCGAGCGCTTCGGCCTAGAGGATTGAAAATATCCTCAATTACAAGACCATAATATTATTTCTTAAAGTTTTTGTACTGTAGTATGAAGTATTGAAAACATATTATACGTATCTCGCGAATCGATTATTTATCGAATTTTGTTCATAACTCAAGGGAAGAAGTGCAGGAGGGGCAGGAAACGCATTAGAAGAAAAACAGAGAATCCCATTTATCTGGAAGACTGCACCTGATCGGAGTCCAGAGCGGGGTCGGGATTGCTGCGCCTTATCCAAACAGTGGTAGGGCGGGGGGGACAAGGGCCCATTGTAAACAGTATTGTTTGTAATAATGGAATCTGTCTTGGCAATAATGGAACGAATCCATCACCCTTGTCATCGGCACTCGCGATATCGAGACCCTCTCGATCCCCGTCTGCCCCCCGGCCCCCGCCCACCCGCGCCGGGTCCATTGTTATTCGAAACAGACTCCGGAACCCGGAATATTCGTCGGCCGACAATCCCGGCGATAAATTCGGGTGAATCCCGCGCCCACGCCTTACCAACTATCCCATACACGGCTTCTGTGGAGAAAACGCTACTAAAATTGGCCATATTTCCATTTTATAAGATGATGCGATATGTAATATTTTTGCTCCAGAAAAAAAATCGGCGGGCAGGTGAAAATGAATGCGATTGTATACTTTTATACATAAGTCCAGAAAAAATTAAGTATAGAGAAACGGTGGGGAAAGTGCGGCTCCCAAACTTGAATGCTGCCATTACTCCTGAATCTCTCTATTAACAGTCTATGGTATATACCAATATTAATGTATGCATGTACATGTTAATATTACTCAAGATTAAACATTTTTATTGGTTAAAATGTCTTGCCAGTAAAATATTTCCTTTGTAGTATCCTACAGAATTCGCTCTTCCCATTTGCTCCCATGAGGATATTCGTGCGCCGATTGTTTACACACATAAAACGGGTCGGACGTTAAAAATAGCTAGAGTTGATTTTTGTTTTTTTTTAATACCTCCCTTTTTAATGGCGATCTCCAATACATGAACAAAATATTACAAGCGGCGGGAGGTGGGCGATGTACACGCTAATGCGTTACACCGAAAGTCACACGATCCAGATATGGGCAACTATATAACGAGCGGCCAATTATACTAGTAGAACACGCGACATACATTCAATATTATATATATTTATTAAAAAAAAATGAGTGGGAAAAAATAAGTGGTAGCTTTCATAAAAATGTACGATATTGATTTCACTACGGAAGCGCCACTCATTTTCGTGCGGAAGATTGATAGTAATTTTCCTACCTTTTTTAGTAAGTGTCGTTTTTTGTAAGGTCAAATATTTGGGCCAATATGATGCTAATAAAGGTTTATGAGGCCTAATCCTGAGGTACAGAATAAACAGTGGTACTCTGATTTCAATAGCTCGAATTGAAATATCTTCGCTAGACTATATTATAATGAAGAAACCATTATTTTATATATATTTCATCGTGCAAAATAGGTTTTGTACTTCGGTTTATGTTAATGTTTTCATTACACTTTGTCTTAGTCGACGTGTAATTTAGATCGGGTTGAACTGTGCCAGCTGTCCAGTTTCGCTCGGTCCAGAGAACGCGATAGTTTTACGAATAATTTTAGCTATAAAATATACCCGATATGCCCGTAAATCCATGGACGTCATTCCGTAAAAAAAAAACACGAGCGCGGTCCCATTCTATAATTTTAACCCCCCCGGCATGAGATTAATACAGCGGCCCAGCGTTCTTCCATCGAGGAAGTGGCTAGTCCATCAACGTCCGCGTTTTCTTGCCTGGCATGTAATATTTTAGAGTGATATATGGCCCATTCGGTTTCCGCTTTTCGACGCGGGGACCGACGTCTTTGAAAGTAAAAAAACCAAAACAACGGTAGTGGTGAAAACTGCGTTTGCTGAAGCTGTCGCCAAAATAGAAGGCTGTCGGAAAGTAAAACCTCCCGCACGCCCAATTAACGGTTTCCATTTCACGAGTGAACCGCTGACGGGGTTTTTTTTATACCGAAGCGAATCGAAAAATCGGTTATCGGCTCTGCGTACAGCACTTTACTAAGTGACCCAATCAGGTCGTGTCGCCAATTTGTTCAAATAGATCTTTTGAAACCGCGCAGTGGAGCTGTGCTCATTTCGCTTCGGGATAAATTCTTAATTTGTCAACTCATTACATTGTCATATTTGATAGAAATTTCCTCAATACTGCCTGTCAAATATCCTCGCGGAAATTTCAGCCCTCCATTTCGAAATTATATCAGGTATGTACTGAGAACTTTGTTCCGCGCCTTAAAAAATTACACTAACCTGAAGCTTGGGACCACGATCCTTTCTGTTCCCTAATATACAAGTCTCATTCTTATCTAATAATCAATGAAAATAATTTAGAAACTTGCACCGGGAGCTTGCACATCATTAATACCAAAGCGTAGTCTGCACAGCGAATAATGATACACCAGAGTTGGATAAGGCTATGGACTGGCGAGAAACTTAATTGGAAGCACTGGATTCAGACTGAATGCGGCGTGAAGTAAAAGAAAGGACGTAAAAAAAGAGGCGGGCGTCGTGAAGTGGCCACGGCGGAGAGGAAGAAAGGAGGAAAAAGCCGGACCGAGAAAAATGCCCAGTCCGAGAAAGTGTCGGGGAGTGTTTGATGAAAGGGGTCAGCCGTGTGTCTACAGTCTCGGAGAGAGGCATTTCCGCCCCTAATGGGTCACTTCCCTTAGCGGGCGCCCCTTCCCTTGTCTTCCCGCAAACCTTGTCCTTTTGTCCCGCCGGGACAAATGACTTTGACGGGATATCGACGAGGAAACCCGCCCGCTCTCACCACCTCTCCACGATAATTTCCACCCCGGAGAGGAACTCGGTGCCGGGCCCCGGAAATCGTTCTTCGCCCTCTGAGCGCCGATTGAGTAACCGCCCGCCGGAATTCCCGAACTTCAGTAATTTTGGACTCTGTTACCTTCCGAAAGATACCTAGAATAATGCGCTAACGAGACCAAAAAATGAAATATCATCAATCTTGCGATTTTCCCGCACAGAACAGATTAGGATAGTGGGGACACAAAATATGAAACATTAATTGACGCAATATTTCAAAAGACATTTCTTCGAGTGATTTGTTGTATTGCCGAATGCCTAACCTGGATTAGTTCGTTGGCAGAGGAAATGGAAATAAAAGGAAAATCCTCCCCCTCGTCTACCGCTCCCGCTTAATATCCAGAGTGTTTTCACCAACATGCCCCGGCAATAATTCTTTTTCTAACCCCCGGCCGCCGACCCTCGGCCGCAGTTTTCGTTACGCCCTAGAACACAACTACGCCCTGACCCTATTTGATCGATAAATGTCACCCCCACGGTAGAGTGGGGGCGGCAACCTCGTTCGTATACGAGGGATGTCATCCCTTCCAATATGATACTGGGGACCGTAGCCCAGACCACCAAGTTTCCACATATTACAAAATATAACCGGAGAGTAAACTGGTTTTTGTCTCGGGTGTTCAAATTTCGTAAGAGATAAATATCTTCTTTCTGGATCAAAGTATAAGTATAACAAACATTATACGCAGGCTCGAATATAATATTTCAGAAAATATACGGGGTTTTCTTGAATTATTAGTCTTGTATTTGGAATTCTACATTCCTATTTGAATAGTTCTGGCCTAGTCAGTAATAAAGTATAAAGATTACAGTATTAATTTGAACCGAGATAGCGTAAATATATATGAGGAGCGCCTTCGACTTCACCTTCCGATTGGCGAGCCGGGCGACCGTAAAGCGTAAATAGGCGGCGCAGAGCAAAGGGCAAAGAGAAATGACGTGATTATAATTGCGGGCCGAACTAGGTAAAACCACAATTCACTTTCACAGATGCACTTAGGCGATAAAGCGGGCCGGTGGGCGCACGCAGTTTCGACACAGGCCGAAGTTTAACTGCACACCGAAATTACGGTTCCGGGAAAGCGGCAGGGACCAGTGTTCATTAGTCACCGGTCGATTCAGAAGGGCCAGAGTATATACATTAGCGGGGGCCGGTTCAGGCCAGCCCGGCACACGGCCCTACCGCATCAGATATAAGGCGGCCGGTCAGTGACACTCTCGGCCGGCGTGCCCCCACCCCAACTCGTAACCGAAATGCGAAAAGAGGCCCCGCACGGCCCCTGGCCTGTGTAAACCCGCAGAGAAGGCCGGATAGCGGCCGCCCACATACCGGACTCGTCCCCGCCTAGTATTTACCAGTCCGCCGGTAAATCCTTGCACGACACTCGCCCATCGATTCGTCCGGTCGTCCCAATTATATTTCTCTAACGCCACACACCTCTCCGAATTGGAGCCCACCTTTTTAGTAGATGGAATCGGGTGGTATGAAAAATGTCAACGAAATTCTTAAGCCAGGGATCGATACGTCGAAAAGATATCCTATATAAAAATGCCTATCGAGTTTAGTTCTTAGTGAATATTTAATTGAACGTTTAATACAACCTTCGGTAGGCGTCTGAGAGATGGTTGAATCGTGTACGGCCTCGTCCTGCGCCACTACTTTGGCATCCTCAACAAGTATACAGCTCGAAGGGTCCAGACTCGATCGCATTGAACTGACAGCTGAAACAAAAGAATAGAAAATGTAAGTAACGGCCGTGTATTAATTACGACTACGTATATAGAGCTGTAATATACAAATATAGAAATATTAAATATTCTATTTTTCTAATGGCCGACTCTTTGAGGGATAGAACAAACTGAATTCAAATTAGCGAAATTGAACTGGGGATAGTGGCAGTGTATTTGCGACGAATTAATTATTCATAGTGGCGTTTAAGTTTCGCCTCGCCCATATTTCTCGGTATTCATTTAATTCTCCCCATACTAATACCGGTCATTAGCAAATTAATTAAATGCAAATGGTTAATTCGTTCGCGGGCTTGAATTGAACTTATTAAATCCCCTCCGAATGGCGGCCGGCTTGCCTTTAAGAAGACATCTGGGAAACTTTAAAATGCCATTATGTATTACTTTAAGTTATACTCCGGCCGGTCTGAGAAGGAGCAGATCGAGGAGAGCGGGAGGAGATAGCAGCGAGGGCGGCAATCCAATTTGATTCGCTTTATAATCCTAATGCCGTTCTTTGTCGTCCTAATCCCGGCCGGATATTAAATAAGGAATTCGCCGAGTCTCAAAGGAGCAGAGGTTTCGAGTTTCGGTTTTCGGGATTGGAAAGGGAGAATCTCCAGCTTTAAACTTCCCCGAATATAAAACCGATGAGACCGGCCCAGGGAATAAAATAACATTCTGGACTCGGAAAATGTTTTATATTGTAACCATAGGATTACCGAGTTCTACTGCATTCTCTCGCCTTACAACTGTACTCAAATATTATTTCAATTTTTCTGGGGAATAACATTGTCATTTATTATTCCCCTCGAAGAGATATGCAAAATATATTCAATCATATTAGTCATTCTTAAAGATACGACCGATTGTTTCAGTTATGCGGGTTAGTATTAGCGCCGTTTCCATGAACAAAAATGTCTTACGCCCTTGTATCCCTGCTTGTAATAACAAGCTGTCGACTACATATGTACACGGAATTATTAATCTTAATTATCATATTCAAAATAATTCTTTCCCAATTTGGGTTCCTCACCCCAAGGGCGACTGGATGCGATGGGCACATTTGCATATGGACGAATACAATAAAAAATGCGATGAAATTCAATCGGTACAACATGTGAGAGAGAGGGGGGAGGTCTGGTTACAAAGAGGGCTGAACGCCACGTGCGGAAATTCAATTCGGCGAGTCAACGTCCCCTCGTCCCTCGAAAACGGTGGCCGTCGAAGACAGATGGGAGGCGGGCGCGGACGCGTCCACTTGCCGACTGGCGAAGCGCTTTAGTGCCGACGCATAATGCCCGAATCGTGACATTATGCGAGAGAGAGAGAGAGAGAGAGAGAAATCCACCACACCCCAGCAGTCCCTGAGGGAGATAGAGACATATACAGGAGGGAAATGAGCAAGGGTGAGAGTAAACATTTCGATTTGTGAGCAATTGGCTTTGCCAACCATCTGTGAGAGGAAACGGGGAGACGTGCTGTGGTGGGCCCACCCGCATACCCTCTAATGTAAAAGTACACAACTGGTGTTTGCTCCACTTATTCAGAGGAGGGGCGAGGCGCTATCGCGTATCCGTCCTCGGCGTAAACACAACACTGTCACCCTCGTCTCAACTTCAAGTGACCGTCTCAAGTGGGACATTACAGCTCTCATTCTAATGTAAACACGTGGAGTGCCACCGAATATGACGGATAGAAAATAAAAACCGGAATACTGTAAATAACTTGTCGATTTTATAAAATCTATATATTGTTTTAGAGCGAATGATAAATCGTACGTTCGTAAATTTTTTTCGTTATTAATATGTTGGCAAAATGAATTCCTTCAATCTTGCATATATATCATTTTCACCATAAATAATGATTCTGTGAAAGTATGCACAATTAAAAAAATATATACTTTTCGATTACTCTTTATCTCGATGATTCGGCGAGACTATATATTTGGAAAATTAAATTTACAACACCTACGCCCCACAGCAAGCATCAGCGTAAGTGCAGCGAATGTCTACGGCTTTTTGGGTGTAATTTGGGAAATGAAGTAGGTCTGGAACATATCGTCCTAAGTTTAAACAGAGACAGATAAAATGAGAGTCATGGGGCACTCTACCCGGGTATAATAGAACTTTATATGTTTCACTTTATGTCCTAGCAATTACGGCCTCTTTACTGAATTCCCTTGGATATTGTTCAAGGTCTATCGTTAATTAGAATTGAAAGGTTTTAAATAATTTGTTATTTTTTAGTTACCCCTGTTTGATTCTATATACGATAATGTATTATACCTACAAAACTATTAACAAAAAATAATGATCATTTTAACATATTGGATTCAACATTTTTCAGAAATTATTAATCTATAACAATTAGAAAGCAATAGATGGTACAGGGTACTTAACAGTACAGAATGAACGTAATTCAAGCGTAGCTGCCTCTAATCAATGGTCTCTTGTAGTGACAAATGAATGTGAAGAGAGATCATTCCATTTTTAGGACAACAGGTGCCATTAACGAATAGCCGTCGCATTCATCCGCCGGGACCGGTTACTTATGTAACAGAGGGGCGTATAGAGAGTGCAAGGGGCATTGTGCCTGGAGGCCTAGTTAGGCGGCCCGGGCCCTTTTGTACGGGTGCGAGCTACTTATCTTTGAGCAGCGGGGGGACAATAACACATGTCCCCGCATTGTGCGCTACTTGTTACGCGTACCCTGCTCCCGCTCCTCTCCTCCACGGCCTGCCATGCCGACGGCCCATAAAACCCTGTCATGAGTCATGTTCAAACCCTGGGAAATGACTGATGCCCCCTCGGCATGAGAGTGTCCTACCTGGCACGGGTCCCCCATGAGATCCCTCCCAGGTGATTCGGGAGATAGTATGTGGTAAGTGTGCGTGGTGGGATAAGTTGTGATTGCTGCCCCAGTCGTGAAGGGCGGGGGAGGGGGTTTCGACTTTTTAAACGTCCCCTTTATAATATAGAAAGGGGAGTCGAATAAACCCCCTTTCTTGTTCTGTATGCAAAACAGTTGAACAATGCCCTACTGGAGAACAATCAAAACCACAAATTCAGGTGACATGCTGCGTACAGTTCGTGAACTTACAGTGAAGAAATAACAGAATTTACCACTATGTAATCAAACATTCTTGAAGGGCCGGAGGAAGGAAAAAATGGGATCCCCATTGGCTTATTTTGTTGACATTCATTATCTCCGGCATTCTAAATAAATGACAAAATCTAAGTTGGAAGGAATAGTGTTCAATAGAGACAGATCGATACAACAGAATTCCTTCACGATATTTCAGATATCGTTCAGCAATAAAATATTGTTAACTCCTAGGGGTCGACGTAATCCGGCTATAAAATAAGATACAGTGAGCGGACCATCATAAATTGGTGAACGCCCCGAGGAGCGTTTATGTTTGGTGGAATAAAATATTCCATACGCGGGAGGACATTAGCGGTTATATAGCGGCCTCGGGGGGGCAAGTTAAACAACCCCAGTCGGTAGAATGTTGGAAGGAGCCGACAGAAATAGGAGCCCGCTAACGAGGGGACGGCAACACTTTTTATTGGTACGAGAGGGACAGCCAAATATATTTCACGGGAAAAGTTCGTTATTGCGTTCCTTGTTACAGGACAGCATCGAATCCGGACCAAATTAGGCTCCGATAAAACTGTCTGGACCTTTAGTCCCAATAAGGAATTTCATTTGTAAATTTTGAAATTATTTGACCGGGAAATAATGACATTTAAAATTTTATATCCTCTTACCTAATAATTCATTTGACAATAGGAGACTGTTTTTTACTATTTAATAATTACACTCAAACTCTTGCAAAATTATAAACCGGTAAGTTAGGAAGCTAGAGTTCTTGAAAGTTATGCTTAATATTACAATTAAATTCTTGGAAAAAGCCAAATACAATCTGGCGGATCTTTCTAACGTTATGATTTCACGAAATCAGGGCCCGACATTTGTACAGGACGGGTACAAGAATTTCAGTTTTACAGAAGATCGTGTACACTTCTTTCATACGTAGAGTTTACAGTGGACCCGACGGTTGTGAATTTTCGTCCTTGTCAGTAGCGGGTGGAGAGACAAGGTTAAGGTCTAGTCCCAGGAGGAGCAGTAAGGAGGACCAAACAGTCCCAGTTTGGATACGTAAGTCATAAGCCATTAATAAATTGACTAACTCAGTTGAAATTATACACGCCGTAAGCCTGCTATTATTATAATTAACGCGGTCCGAACAAATAGTTGGCGTTTCTGTGTTTAATGCTCAGGCCCCCGGATCCGATATTTTAATGAAGAAAGCTAAACTGCATACGAAACAGCGCTTAAACGAGCTCGGAATTATGGGCGCGGGGGTAATTCAGATTTGGCAAGTAATTAGGAAGGGGAGCACAGTCCATTCCACCCCACCTTCCCTAGCTGGCTTTCGGAGATAACGCCGCCCTACAACAGATGGTACGCGCTAAACACACGTCCGCTTCACCAACATTGTATTTCAATAGTTAGGTGGCCCTAATGTTAAATACAATGAATTGAATATTATAATCTCACTAATGCCGTATAGTTTATATGATGAGTTGAATTATTGCGAAGATCAATGAAAATTTGTACCGACATTTACACAGGTATGTTAATGCTAATTATCCCCAATGCATTACCGGAAGCTAATCCACTTGGTACTGCGGTACCATTTCGAGGGGACTGTACAGCCCAATAGCCACGATTGTCTACTGAGTCCTCCCCCCTTCGTTGATGACCTGGTGAATAGCTGATATTTGGACAGGTGTCCCGGATTTACTCCCCTTGTGATCCCAGATGTGAACGGACACCTAGCGGTCCTGGGTCTTGTGACAGCCGGGGTCAAATACCTGGGGTTCACGCACAGACGTACTGCCTCTATTGCTGTGTCATCGTATATGACGACCAATTTTACCGATGTTTCGCTTAAATTCAAGATGCCCGTTTAGGAGGTCCACTAAGGTTGGGAACATGGTCAGTCTAACGAAGCGCTGTATTTAGGTGCTCGTGCCGAAACCTGTCTACCAATAGGCGAAATCGCGAGTGGTGGCAGACAGTCGTATCTTCGATTATTCAAAGTTTGTTTATCATCGATCACACTTAATTTCGCCCTTATACAAGCGATAAGGGATACATGTTTTACATTTAAATAAGAACGCTAAGACGGTCGAATCTCGAGGCGCCATTAAATGGCCACAAGCTCTCGTCCACAGTAAAGTACTTTGGTGGAGGCCGGATCGGATCGATATTTTAATGAACGCGTCCAAGCCGCATGTTCGGCGAACAACGCTTAAACCGCTCGGAATTATGGCGGCGGGGATAATTCCGATTTAGCAAGTAATTAGGGGTTGGGAGGGTGTGGCGGGGAGGCGGGCGCTGGGGCCAGAAGATAACGCCGCGACAACAGATGGTACGCACCTAATGTGAGGCCGCACTAACGCGCCTAGTCCAGTATCCACCTATATGGGAGATGTACCACCACCGCCGTACACATCGGACACACAATGGGCGCCCCCTCACCACCCGCCCAGACACTATTATTGGGGGAAACCGCACCACCCGCAACCCAAACCCGGCGACCGCCTCCCTCTATATTGACAATATACCCCAATTAACATTAAATGTCAGTCCCCGGCCTCGCACCGCCCCCACCCCGCCCCCGGAGAGAAAGAGTCAGCACGTGGATCCCATCGATGGCCCCGTCCCTCGATGAATTTAATCTAAAACCAATATTCCCCAGAATCCAAACAGAAGAGGTGGTCCCCTAACACTACCCGTCTATGGTATAGACCATACAAAAGACCAATAAACTATTTATTTAAAATGCTCATTATTTTACTTTTTTAATTAACAGTGACGAATTGTGTTTAGAGGGCAATTCTGTAGGTTTCAACGCGCTAGATTGGTATTCGTGTCGGCGTTGCAAAAATACCAGTGTACCGGGAGTTTTCCCTCCCCGTTGTATTGTATAATACAACCCCGTAGTGTGGGGTATAATGTAAATACGTGGAAGGGAAATTGGGGAATTCGTCCGATCGACCCAAAAATCGGGTCCCCGCTTTCGCCAATTGCCTATTGGCCGGCCTATAGGGCCGTTTATCAGCCCACGGTCCATCGCCCGGCCGTTCATCAACTCATCGTTGTACGAACAACACGGGGTGAATGGGGGTGGGTGGAGGCGACGACAAAACGCGTAGCTGCGACGACGCAATTAATGCGGCGTTAGTCGAACGCGCACCTATATTCGCCGGCAAGTGACAAATCATACTAACGGCGGATTCATTGCCCCGGCAATTCGTCGGGCTTCGTACCCCGTGTCTACTCGCCGAGGCTCGTAAATTATACAGGCGAGGAAATTCATCTCGGCCCGGTTGGCTGCCCGTTATTTCACGGCCTACTTTGCAACAAAATACTATACATTACGAGTACATGACCATACACGATTTTCACGTTCCATCACCGTTTGTATAAATAAGGGGCGTTAGTCGTGCCTCCCGTTATTCGCATATGATCCGTTTCCGATATGATAGTGGAAAGGCTCAAATTTAAACATCGCTTTAATTAATTGAATCGAACTGATAATTATTCGAAAATGTCAATTTTAAGGCGGAAATCTCATCCTTTAAGTTGTATTTCTCCGCGTAGGCCAGCATTTTAAAGAGAAAGAAGTGACGGAATAACACCTCGTCGCGTTATTATTTTACCGAATTTAATCCGAAGAGCCGACGGAGGGGCAAAACGGTGCTGTAAGGCCGGTGTTGGGCGCAGGCGACAAGATAACACGGGAGCTGTATAATACAAAGAGGGGACACCTAAAATGTCGCACGAGACAGGGGACGAGGAGCAATATTCCGAAAGGGACGACGGATAAGTATTCTAATCTCTCGTTGAAGGGCCTCCTGCGGGGGGTCACCCGTCGCCAAAAATTTGAAGTATTCAACTGGCTCGGCCGAGACTATTTGCATACTGAAATAATAAAAAGAGAAAAGGAAGGAGAAAGGGAGGGAAGAAAGGCCGCAAATAAATTTGTAGGACATTCCATTTTAATACTTATATACATGAAGGGTGAAGGGGGTGGCGGGGGAGGCGGTTTTTAATTTCGGGGATCGTTGAACAATTGACCTCCGGGCCGGGCAAATTGCATTTCTCTCCGGTCGACCCCCCCCCGCAAGAAGGCTTCCCTCGCGCCGAATTATTTTCCCGCGATATCCTGCGGCCCCCCCTTTTTTAGATTGCGAATTTTGAAAACGGGCGGCTGCGGAAATGGGAAGGGGGAATCTAGCGCAGCGAGGAGGCCACATTTTGCTCCCCGCATGCGGATTTCTGAATAAGTAACGCCCTTTCGTTTTACCTATTCAAAGGAAGAAAAAAGTGATGCAGTTGTTGACAACGGATGAGAAGTATATTTCGGATAATTATTATTTAAAATTTTTCTCATAGTTTCATCTACTATAAACGTTACACGAAAACAATTGTTTCAGATTGTTTTACATTGTAACTGTGAGATGTTTACCTAAGTGAAGTTTATTAATAATTAAATACCCGCAGCTTCGAGTATGGCCAATCCCACAATTGTTTTCTCCCTTTCCCAATCTCTTTCTCAATGCCATGTCTCCTTTTTCCCCCTTTCACTCTCTCTTCACCGAGCCTGGATATTAAGGTCCCTCTGATACTTTAAAGAGAAATTTCATTGGGCGCAAGTGCCGCGACTTAATCTATACTTAAAGTGTATTATTAAAGAAGCTCCATTATCTCCTCCACCCCCACGCCCCCACCCCCACACGGTTCTCATTCGGCGCCCGAAGTATAACCCCATTTAGCGAGCGTTTTTGAAGGGAGGGCCGAAACGGGGAATTTATCTAAAATGGCCGGCGGACTTGCCGGCGAAAAACGGCTTTTGAGACACAATAAGAGACCCCCTCTCCTCAGGGCCGGGCCCCCGTCGAGACCCCCACCCGACTCAAAGCTTCTATTTACTGGATAAGCTGAATTTTGAATTGAGTGGAAAAGTTGAAAACAACAGTTTCCCTCGCCTCACAAAGCCCCAAAGAGTAGTTCTTACCTTTGAACCCAGTACAATATTATTCGATATGAATCACTCAGGACCTATTCAATAATTTGGTTCCTTGTATTTATGAACGATCATCCGCGAAGTAGATTACTCGCAGGAGAGGTTATCTATTTCATACAGTAACCATTCCGTTGGATAATTTTACTCGTGTCGATTCGTTGTAACCGCGTCTGAAGAAATGTTACATTTTATTAGAATACGATACTTACATCATACGAATTTTACCTTAGTGGCCACATTTACATGGTAATTCTTCAAATGCTGTTTTACAAATGGATAGACAAAACTTACGTTTTGTTTTCGGTAAATACAGTCATGCCAGTACCAAGTCCAAGTATAGTCGACAGAAAAACTCGGAAACGGAGGAATGAAAAAATCTTGGCTATTAAATAGCGCTATCGTTAAAACGAAAAAAAGAATGAGGGGAAAGCGACACTGGAATTGCCGGGCAATAAAAAGTGCACCGAGAAATGCAATCGGCTCTCGACTTTATGGCCCTCCCACATTTTTATTTGGGACCGTTTATACCGGCGGATTAAAGCTACAAAAAAATAGATTTCAAATGAAATCATAGTCTACATGCTGCGGAACTTGCGGCACCGGGCACGCGAGTCAACAGTCATTACGGCTTCGAGCGTTAAAAACTTGGAAAGCTGCAGGGCTGACGTTTAATGAGGAAACTGACCCTAAAAAAGGATATTCGAAAGATGAACTTTTAATTACCTCGAAATTAATTAAATACCTTAATTACTTGTTGCAGAGGTAGAATTTCTGCATATAGAAATACTAATGGAATATCCTTCATAACAGATCAACCAATCATTTAGTTATACAGCATAAGCCATAAAATTTGCCATTACAACCGTTTGAAGAAAATCTGCTTTAATTGCGCTTGACCAGACGTTTTTTTACAATAAGAAATGGTTTTCTAATAAAAGGCCCCATTTATATAAATGGTAAAGATGAATTTCAACACACACACACACACATACTGTCAGGATGATATTTCACCATTACATCAGCGGATGATTTACATATTACCTAATTTGTTTATCGGGAGAACTCCGGGCTCATATTCAACGGGGCATTAATTTCCTAAATTAACGCACGTGTAAGTCGCCGTAGGGGGAGAGCCGGACGCATTAATTGTTCGATGAATTATCGTCTGCCCGAGGGCCAGAACACGCTAAGGTATAAATTATAGGAGGAAGAGGCAGGTAGGGAAACACGGGAGGGCCTGGTACAGCCTGTGGTTCCTAAGCGAATTTTCACACACATACACGCACACACACACACACACACATATATACACGCCCATCAACCTACACGCGCTCACTATAAAAGCGCGGGGCCGTAAAAGTCGGCACTTTGAAGAAATCTCAAAGGCCGTGAATATGCGGTGTGAGAGGGTGCGTGACAGCCGCCGCTTTCGCCCGTCCGGGCATCGGGCGGAATTTGTAATGCGGAAATTCCGAAGAATTTCGCGATAAAGTAAGCCACTCTTGATTCATTGAGGCCACTGGGCTAAAACCGAGAGCAGTAAGATTTTAATGTCACCTCTAATCTCAAAGTATTCGGATTTGGGTATAATGTAGCTAGTTATCGGTGCGGTCAACTATTAAATCGATCCCTGCTACCAACACACATGCACTGCCATAGTACTGGAATTAGCGCACTTACATTTTAAATAATCAGTGTTCCCCGAGTACACAATAATTTATCCTACCGGATAAAAATACCTAATATAAATACTACGTAAATGTCCAGCGACGTCAGATGTAAGACACACGCTGGAAGGTTTGAATTGATGGACGAATGAATTTCTGTTTGAAATATTGAAATCGATTCGGGGGCGTATCGGGGAGGGTCGTTGAGCGGCGAACGCAAACGAATTTAAAACAGGATGCCCTTTTCATAATTTTCCGGTGCTGTAGTTCCAAACGGGACATCAGGGTTCACCAATTACCAAAGCGAGGATCTAAGGCTCGTTCTTCGTGGAGAACCGTCAGGGTGCTAATTCAGTATCATTTCGAAATATTTCATATCATTCGAAATGTTTGTGTTGTAGATAAATAAAAAGTCGCAACATTGATATAAATTATTCAGTTGTTATGCTTGCACAATTATATGGTAATTAGAGTGATGAGAGAAAATATAACTAGTGCGAATATTAGCGTGTCATCCACGCATTCGGATAGTAGAATTTTTCTTTGTCCAGCATTTATTATTAACGCAATTGTGATGATCGCCGATAAGTCCGAAGAAAGTAGAATAATATGTCCGTCATAAAATTAATGACTACAGTTCTACCAGATGTGTCCGACTTTATGCCCAATATATTTCTGATTAGTAACGGAATTTCAGCCTTAATGGACTCGTTCACAATCTCCACGCTATGCATGCCTATCGCATACCGTTTCCATGAATGCCGCCGGTTATTTAAAATTCTTCCCCGCTGGCTACAGAATAATATATAAAACATGAAAGAGGGTTTCTTTAATTCGCGTTTGTGGTTATTGTTAGCTGTCAGTGTTCCGCCAGTAGATTAGTGAGCACGTAACAGAGGCTGATGACAATGATGGTATCGCAAATCTCGGCTGACAAACAAATACGTATTTTAAATTAAGAAAAGTATACCGTAGATTTCGTGTGTTTCTATCTCCACTCGCTGGTTTGGTCTTTTCCTAGACCAGCTAGTCTGCTGCTCACCATCTTCAGTAGCGGTGTTAGTCACTTTGGCACATTGGATGGTCTTTCGACATCCTCACTGCACTGTCATGGTGGGGGTGGTTGGATGGTTGGTGGATGGACAGTGCGGCGATGATGCCCAAAAAACATCCAATGTGCCTCGCTCTCATCCCACCCCTCGCAGACCACAAAAAAGGTATTCTAAATAAGAAAGGTATTGTTCAATTTTTCCCGCGTAGGGCCAATAAGTGAAACGGTTGGGTTCTAAACAATTGGTATAAATTATTATTCGTTAACAGAGTTATTGTGAACTTTTTATTCGCATAACGGTTCAAAGTAAATTATGGGCCCGGGTCAGACTATCTACCGGGGAAGCAGATGCAATTACTGCAATTATCAGAGGGTCCGAAGCCGCGGGGATTGCAATTTAGCGAGCCGTGGCGGGTTTAGTGATTGGGCCCGGGCGGGTGGGGGATGAGGGGGGATAGTTGCCATCTGCTGCTAGTAGAGGCGCTACTCAGCGCTTCGTGAATTATGATCCCCGGACAGTACGGGGACGGGGGTCGTTTCAATCGCCGTTTGAGAGGGCGGCCCCCGGAATTGCTGTTTACTTTCAATCGACCCGCGTCAAAGGGAAATTACCGAATGTGCGGCCACAGTCGGCCTCACAGGCTAATGACGGCCCCCGGACGTTTCCAGGAAAGTTGTTGTGGCGGGGGGAGGGGGGAAGGGAGGCTACCCTGCCGAAAATTGGTGCTCCAAAGAGAAACTCTCTATCTCCCTCCTACGCGGGTGAGTTTCGAAACGCAAAGGGGCTTTCAAGTTTAACGTCGCCGTATCCCCATCTGGGAGTATTCTGCGTACTCAGAATTCGGGTGGCGGATTAAAAATGCCGTCTCACCGTCCAGACAAATATGCAATCGAGAATTACTAATAATGGGTTATAAATCCCAATGTAGGGTATATTTATTTATTCAGGCATTCGTCTGTATATCCACACGAAGACCACACATCTAAAGAACCCCCGTCCATAAGGGTTATACTTCTGTTCATGTATACGTAATATTAGAGATTTTTTTTCAGTGATAATTAATTCATTTTAGTGATTATTCATTCTGGAATTAAGAAATTTCTATCCAGATAGTAAGAGCAGTTGAAAAGTAAGATCTTTAAAAAGTTTAAAAATTATTCATAATTATATCTTACATGTCGACCACAGAATGGATAGACTACAACCTCCGTTTTCCTAGGTGACACTACTAAAAGCGGATTTATATCTCTGGCACCCTTTCCCAAATGCGTCGAGAAAAGTTCGGGACTTGAAGAAATAAAGATTTAAAGTATTAAAAGCGAGTCAAGTTATAGGAAAGTTTAAACAACTCGATGAATATTAAAGGGAGGACTGTATTAAACTAGGGTGGGGATTCTCATTTAGCGTTATGGGTGGCTATTATCCTGAGGGAAAATGTGAAAGGTCGGGGGGATGGACAAGGGCGGGCTGATCGGTGAAACTTTACGAGGAACCGAGTCGGAGGAGGAGGGAGCTAGACGGCAATACTGTATAATAGTAACACCGCATTAATATTTACCAACCTTTTAGAAGTTAAAAAGTTTAGTCATGGCCGGGAGAATGCACCCCTAGCAGTTTTTATTGACGAGTCGGCGCTAGGGTCGCCAGCACTTTCACTATATAGCAACAGAGAAGAATAATTTTCCAATATAGTCCGCTGAATTTTCACCGAATTTACTTTCAGTGGAAGTACTCCAATATTTCCTAGGAATCCCATAAATCGGGATGATAAAATTCAGGATGAAATAGTTGCTAATGTTACTTGGTGCCCTCCTAGGAAAACCGAGACCCCGGAGACCCAAACCGATGGGTATTTATCTTTTTCTTAAATAAATATAAACATTGGTTTATTAATGGTTTATAATGGTTTCTTTATTGTGTTTAGCGAGTCATGACACTAAGCATTAAATTGTTACCAAACCTCCTACCAAACGCACTCACCAGTAAGAGTGCTGGACAGGTGTTTCATCGTCTAGGTGTTTCACTATATTATTCACGAATTGCTACTTCCCTTTAGCATTCCGTTGTAGAGTATCTACCCCGTTAATTATGTGTAGTGTACCCTGTAAAATGAAAGGACAGATGACAATCGAGGAAGGATTAAGGACACCGACAATATTTTTATAGAGTATTTATGGGTATCCACATACTCACTGAGTGTCAGGGATGGAGTAGGTGAATAACTTCCACGATGTTTATTACCGTATATATAAGATTTATCAGGGCGTCAGAGTCAACCACTTACGGTATAGCAAAGCGTGCACATTGGACATAAAAGAGATTTAAGTATAAATTGTCGTAATTGCGGTGGCGGTGGTATTGAACTAATAGAAGAAATTCGCCGGGACTACAATTCAATGCAATATTTCAATTCAGCTCATGAAGCCACTATATTCGTCATCTCGAATAATGAAATAAGGCCCCGCTCGAAAGTAGTTTGCTCGAAACCGGTGAGTTCCGGCCGACCCATCGTGACGGTCGTCAGAGGCGCACGGCGGCGAAATTCAATTTGAAATCTACTTTGCGCAACCAGGAGAGGTAAAGTGGAATAGGAAGGGACCAGTTAAGACGATCAACCGATCGGGTCCTTTTAAGGGTCGACCCCCAAGCGGCGGCGGCGGCAGTGTGGGGGCAGCGGGAAGGGGGGGGCGGTGCACAATGGGCATTGTCCCGGCGACACACACAACGTCCGAGTGTCGCAGAAAGGGAGGAGAAAAAGAAGAGGGAGGAGGAGGAAATATAGGAGGCCGGTTGGGAGGGAGTCAAACGGAGATACATTGTTCGTCTCGTAACTCCCCCTCATCCAGCCAGATGGATGTCCTCTCGGAGTCCGGGCAAACTTATTAGTGGCGGAAGGTACATTTTTCACTGCCTAACTTTTATGGTATGTGCACCTTCGTGAAGCAGAGTGCATAATGAACAATGGGTAGCGATTATATAATTCTAGCCGTTATCCCGTTTTTTTAAATGGGATATCTTCTATAAAAGAGAGTTAAAATTCCGCAAACTTAATTATTCAATTATTTCCGACTGATTAAAACGTAGTGACATTTATAGTCAAACATGCGCTAATAAATCTGGACTGTGGATGAATTAAATAATAATTCCGATTAATGTGATACTCGACTAATTTGGAACAAATAGTTCAAAGAACTTCTAATACATAAACTCCTTGTTGGAACTAGCTATTTGCACTGTAACAGCTTAAATTAAATTACATATGTATTTAATTTATTTCGCACTTATTTTTAAGACTTTTTTTACAACTATAAAAACATCAAATCAAATGTTGCATTAGTTATTAACATCTCTCAATGGTGTCGGATCAGTTAATAACGTGTATATAACTTTACGATGGGTGTTTCGGGTGAATCATCGTACGATTAATTTTTCAACGAGCCCATTGTTCGTAAAGCCGGTTTAATTTGTTTGCATAGTTAATTTTTTCCAGGAGGAAAGGGGTGGTGGAGCGTGGGTGGCGGAGGCTGGGGGGATGACACCGATCAGAGGGACAGACTGTAGAGGGCTGCCGCCCCCGCTCACTCCATCCAGTGCCGCCTCCACCGGACTGTCACTCCCAGTATCGATTTCTTGAGAGAGGAGGACACGACGCTCCCGCAATAATAAAGCCACATTAACCTCCTCCCCTCCTTCCCGGGCTCCTCCTCTATCTTTACGTCCCTTTTTATTGGAGATTTCCCCGAGCCGGGGATTAACGCGGATCCCTTCTATCAGTCTTACTTCCACACTTACACTCCCACCAGCCCTTCCTTCCCTTCGCTTTTGCTATTGTGAGCTCTCCTCGAATTGTACATCTACTTTACTTCGTTCCTCCTCAAGTTCTTTTACAACCGACAAAAACTACGGGACGGGTATATTTTCTATACACTGAATGGCCAGTATTCTCTCTAAATATTGCCTGTACTTTCAGTATTTAAATTTTATTTAACCCGTATGTACCCTCATTGTGTAAACGAGACCAAAAACGACTAATTATGTGTACAACAACAATGAAAATGATTGGTTCTTAAGCTTAAATGGTGATTCGAGCGCTGAGAATAAATTTCGTAACCCAGGGTGAATGACTAAACAGAGAAGATTAAAATGTAGAGTAGGGTGCAGAAAAAGGGATATAGAGAGATAGTAATGAAGTTGTAAAATCCACGCCGTCCGTGGGGAGGAAAACGTCCAATAAAAAGGGGTGTAAAGATACAAGTAGAGGTTGCTGCGTAGGATCTGGAGTTGGGAGGCCGGATGGAATACGGAATGAAGGGATTGGCCGGTGGGGTGGGAGACAGGGGAAGATAGACGGTCCGAATGGAAAATGGGAGAAAGGTATACGGCGGAGGAGAATATTAGGCGGAAGCAAATGGGGAGGAAGGGGAGACGAATTAGAAAGTTCAGCGAACACGCCGGGAAGGGACGGAGGAGGAGGAGGAGGACGATACTGGGGAAGGATAGGAAAACCATAAAATCCGCGTTAACCCGGGTCTTGGAAAATCCCCAGCGAAATGGAGCGTAAAGATACAAGTAGGGGTGAAACGGATAAAGGGCGGATGCTTGGTTACATATGTGTCTGAGCGGATGGGAGCACGGAGTAATGGAGGAGATGATGAAGAGAAAAACACGACGGGGAGAGTGTTTGTCGGAAGTTTAAAGCAAGAATGTGCCAATGATGCTGTGGTAGGAGGTCGTAAGGAATTAATTTAAAAAGTCTTACTCTGTACCACAGACTAACCACGAAAAATACGAAGGCCATTAATCGCTCTGCTAGTAGCCGTCATATAAAATTCAAAACTTTTCTTATCTTTAGGATAGAGTTATGACGCTGCACTAAATCAACACAAATAAATATGATTCAACATTAATTTACGTCGCTTAAATATATTACTGCCTTTCATAACTGAACTTAATTTTGTTTAATATTAATTACTTCGAGTGAAAGAAAACCTTCCTGATAGAGAGGAGTTCTTTCGAAATGAATATTTAATTCCGCCTCGAGGCAGAATGTATTTATTCCGTACATCTCCGCTGTGCCTCCAAATATCCGAGAGCGACAGCGACCGCTCAGTGTTTCGCAGGGTTATCAACAATACGTTGCGGCTCACGTGATATAGGCATTTTAATCAAGAGGGGGCGGGACATCGTCAAGTATAATTGCAGTGCCCTGTTTAATTGCTGCGAACTTTGTTAGCCAAGAACCCGGCTCTCCGGCGCTCGCGATGTAGTTTGGGAGAGGGAGAGAGTGAGCGGGAGGGAGTGAGAGGGGGTGGGAGGGACAGAGAAAGAGAGAGAGAGGAACTATTGGGGAAGTTCCAGAGGGACGGGGAAAGGGTCCGGGAATTCGAGGGTTTATCTAGAGACGCCCGACAGCGGCGTTGCGGCATGGAGTTGGAGTGGGACTGGTGATGAGTGAGACTGGAAGTATGGCAGAGGAGCGAGGAGATAGAAATATATGGACGGAGAACAAGGGCATTCACTTTGATTATTAACCGGCTTACAAACCCGGCCTCCCTTAATCCGCCCCTCATTGACTCTATTTGATCAGATTAGTTACAAAATGTAAAATCAAATTAATCCGTCGACACATTATTCTAATGATGCCCGAATTTAGGAAATATTCCACCATGGCGAACACGAATCCGAAACGTCGTGAAATGGAGAGCAATAATATTCTGACCTGTACCAACTCTCCATATCAGTTAACCGGAATCTAGCAATTATTCATCAGTCAATCGTCATTTATTTGGTAGAACGAATGATAGAAAATCGTACATGAAAAAGCGCCCACAATCGCAAACTCAATATAGGTATATATATGAATTAAAAATGCGCAATATAATCGTACAAGCTCATTTTTTCAATTGTGGTGATTTATATCTTATTTTCTTCCATAATTATTGCGAAGGAGGGTTCTATTATATTCTTTGTATTATGAATCTACTGTAAGCGGTTTATCTGAAAGCTTGTAAGCGTAAATACTATAAATAAGAGAGAAGAGGAAAACAGACTCCCGGAATCTGAAAGTTTTCCCGAGTCCGACTCAAAGTTTGAAGTGTTACAGGATTGTCTGATTGTCGGTCAAACATGTGGACTGCTGGTACATAGAATGTCCTTGTACCAAGCTGGCGTAAGGACGGTTATCGGGCTTATATCAAGAATTTATTCTTGATGGGTACAACGCATTTTACTGCGGGTAAAAAGTTTAGAATCTCTTCTGTACACATCGGTACCAACGACTTGAGATAATGGGCCCCCCCGTGTTATGGGTCGGCGCAAACACGCCCCTCCTAAAAGAAATGAGCCTCCATTACAGGCGAACTTTTACCGACCTCCGCAGGCTGCCCGCCCAAACTGCCTCTACATGACGGACATGAAAATCACTCCTTTATACCAGAAAGGGCGAACTCGATAATCTATCCTTTGCGAAAGCTAACCCGAGAACGCCTATAAATATTCCGTGAAAGGGGGTATTCGGTAGATTTAAAAAAAATGTTAAAAAACTGCAATTCACCATTGAAATTAGCCCGAATAACGGACATAAAACCCATTGTAATACATTGTAGAATAGGAATGTAGAAATTAAGATAACAATAATGTGTCGCAGATCCCAATTTCGGAATATTCTACAGCGAAATTACGAGGGATTAAACATTTCAGATATTTCAGAAACAACTGGACTACAAATCTAAGGCATTTATAATACACACGTGTACATAATGAATCATATTAACTCTCAAATAGCAGGTGCTCCCCTCTAGGCCGCATTCCGAATGCTGTTAACCGCAGCGATTTCCACTTCAGTCAAATAACACTTAGGCCCGAACACAAATTCCTTTTTAATTGTCTCCCGTTCCCCGTTTCTTCCTTCGAAATTTAAAACGGCCCTATCGGGCTGACAAATACAAATTCGTGGGGGGGGGGGGAATCAAAAAACCCATTAACGCTGTCGCGAACGACAGCCTACCCCATTAACGGTGACTCAGAAACGAAATTAATAAAAAATGTACGGGGGCTCCGTCATCCGAAATAACTTCACGATAATCGACTCTCTCTCTCTCTTTTCTGAGCGGTTCGATCGCTCCGATAACGAGCCGATACCGTCCGTGTATAAATATTTAATTGGGCCTAATTCAATCAACCCCGAACTGGAATAGGAAACACGGAGCCGGCCATGCAATGATAATCGCGTCCGCAATTACAGGAATGACCGATGCGGCCGCTGTTGACGTGCAGCGAAAATATTCCAACCATCGAAACTTCCATTCGACCTGTAATAACTGAAGCAATAATCTTTATTGGGCGGAACGTATCATTAACTGAACATTGCAGTATGGCTGGTCCCTTACACTTTAGTCATTCGAACGATATCCTAAAGAAATAAGAAATTACTTTGTTTTACAACAGTATCTTTGTACATGCGAGCTTCCCCCCCCCCCTCCTGCCACCTTTATTCGGGCGCTTTCCCGTTTTCGAGAGAGCGATCAAATTAAATAACCCGCGCCGGCGGACCGACGCCTTTTTTCGGCGCACGCCCCATTGAGCGTTTGAATTATAGAGCCGACCGAAAGAAATAAAAGAAAGGACAGTTGCCCCTTTAGTGGAGGCGGGAGATGGGGGCAGTTATAGAGGAGGCCGGTGCCAAATCCGGGGCCGGCCATGTTATACACCGCACATTCCGGCAATCGAAGTTCCTCCCTACCGTCATTTTCCTCGGGAAGCTCATTTTCCTACGATGAGCATGCTCTGCCCTATGCTTAAATGTAAAAGGCCCCCTGCTTCGATTGCCACGAAGAAATGACCACTTTGCTAAACTGCCTGGAAATTTATTAGTCGATGCGAATTGTTTGTTCGAATTAAAGTAACGGATTTAGGGATGATAGACTTTCATTTGAAATTTGATTACAAACAAAGTTACAAACAATACAACTGTTGTACCAGTTTGTACAACATGGACTTAGGAGTCCATGGGACATGGGAGGAATATATTACTCATGGAAAATTCAGAAGAAAAAAATCACTACCAAGGTGCCAATTGCGGAATATTTAAATTTTAACTTTGCTTATTTATCAAAAAATAAATTATAACGAATAAAACTGGTGTTATGTACATTATAAGCCAAGGAAGTAAATTATGGTCCAAATCGCTATAACTATAACCCGGGCGAGCAGAAGCAATCATTGCAATTATCGGAGGGGTCCATACTGCGCCGATTGCAGTTTAGTGAGCCGTACCGGCTAGTGGGGTTGAAATCTATGTGGGGTCGCGGATTTAATTGGGGTCCGCTAGTTTCTAAAATTTACAATTAATGGAATAGCCCACCCGCAGTAGGGGATTAGCGTTTCCGTGTCGTTTCTCTCGGACGTGAAGTGGTTCGTGTAGAAATAGAACAGGGTCCATGTTTTGCAAAACGTTTCCGCCGCAATTAGTCGACGACGCGGCCGTTTAATGGGATAAAGAAAAAAGGAATAATTTTTTCATCCGCTAAATCTGCACGCCCGAATACCAAGAGAGAATAAGATTATACAGTAAGTCGAACCCCGTATGGGAAAGGGGGAGAGGGGAAAGAAAAAAAATTGAAATAGAATTCGGGACGACCCTTTTTCCGCATTGTGCTTTCTGGCGCGCGAGCGGGTCGCCCTTTCTCACGGCAAAAAGGCGTGACAAATTATTGTCGAGGAGAGATGTAGCGGTAAAAAGCGAAGGGGAAGGGACTCACTCGAAAAAAGGACGATACAGGCACACACATATATATATATATATATATATATATATATATATATATATAATCTGGGACAAATTGTAACCACGGAATCAATATCGCTATTTCTTTGCATGTTACGGATCTCGGCAGGCCATCGCACACGTATTACCGGACACGAGTGAAAAAGGTAAACTGATAATCATTTTCTCAAAGGTTTTAATTAATTTTAACGTTAAGAACAGCGCCGCAATGACACAGAATACACAAAATACCATTTTTTATTTGGCGTCATTCTTGTAGACGGCATGTTCAATAAACAAGTGACTAAGGAAATGAAAATTATGCAGAATAAAATATTATGAACGATTGTATACATTAAGCGACAACGAATTCCGAATTTTAGCTAACGCTCGAGTACAAACCAATAAGAGTAGTTAACGTTCCATATAACCAAATACTCGTCGATGTCGGACATTTCCCGGCCGGGGACAAACCGAACCGGGAACCGAAAATTAACACTGGTCCCGACGTAAATACGTTGTCCAGAGGGTGAGATTGGCGGGGAGCCGGGGTCGAAAGGCGGGGCCGTTGGACGTGGGACGCCGGGCCGGAGGATTGATGGCCCTAATAGACAGGGCCCCAATGTCTCCCTGTCTTTACACGGGCCACCGGGAGGCGGCGTGCCCGATAAATCACAGGCCCCGGGGCCCAACACCGACGCCCGATTTAAATGCAGACGGCGCCCCAAGCCCCACTAACGCCATCGGCGAAAAGAAAGCCATTTTAGCGCCTCCACACCCCGCCGACAACTCGGGGACGGCACTCTTGGAAAATTCGATCCAGAGGCCGGAAAAACCGCCGTTGCCAGCGAGAAAATGCCTCCTCGTTACAAAAAAAGAGTTATGCATTTCCACTTTGTGTGACGCAATTAGAACGAGTTTGTGTGTCGATAAATAATTAGCAATCGTTATTTGTACAAAATTAATGTATATGTTCAAAGCAATTTTATACCATTGAAGAGCACAACGTCTGACTGGACCGCATTTTTTTACAGAATGAGACAGCAAAAGAAGCGGAGTCGTTTATTTAGCTCCGAGGCAGAGGACATAAAGGATTCAACATCGTTAAAATTTTAGTGATGTTATCCCGGACCACTTAGTTGTAAATAAGGTGATTTAATTAATTTTATTAACCCCCAAAAATAATGTAATTAATTTTCTCGAGCTATTTATTTTAGTCGATATAAAAGACGTATCATCCTCATGGGGTATATTTCAGAGTGATTGCAGATGAATATTGTATACCGTGATGCTGTAAAAGAGAAATTGCAATTCTTGGAACATTCTCCCAATGGTTTAAGGTCAATTTTTTAAAAGGTGATGCGGGATTAAAAAAAGGAAACAGCCAGTAGCGGGGGTGGGAGAGAGAGGGATAGCTCTCTTTTCGATGACGGGAGACATATTTCTTGGGATGCTCTGACCGCGGCTCCAATAACCAAACCCGAGTTGCACATCTGGCCCCGTTCCACGGACGGAACATGATTTACGGCGGTTTCGGGACGGGCCGGAATATGAGGGGAACATTTTTATAAACATCCAGCCGGTCGAACGCGGCTAAAGGAAAAGGCACCCCCATAACGCGGGGCCCTATTTCGGGAAGAGGCTTCCGTTAACGAAATAGGATAATCTTGACCGCTGCCTGAGAACTAAAAACCGTCCTTCCGTCCACTCTCCTAAGGCATGGATGTTCTCTACAATAATTAATAACTCGCTATTTTTAATGTGTTCACTGTGTTTTAATGGTATTAAAGTTATAGTTTCACAACATCTATAATAAAAAAGTTTATAATAAAAACGGAATTTAATCTCATATTTTCCAAGTTCAAGAAGGAGGAAGCATTCAGTGCAGGGCGCTTTGCCAAGCGCACATCACGACAGATAACGGAGTTGCAATTCAAAAATAATGGAAAACAAAGTATTATTTATTTCGGGGAGCTACTGTACGAACACACGGTGGGGTGCGGGGAGGAAGTCGATCCCTTTGAAATAAGGTTAAAACAATCGGGCTGGTAAACTCCCGGAAATGAAAGCCGGAATTGATCGCTCTCGTTCGAAATTCAGTGGAATCGTCCCGCTCTTCAATCCCCTTTAGTGCCCTTTCCCCCCGGCTTTTCCCCGGCATATGAGACCTCCAATTTATTAGCGCTATCCCCAATTACCCGGGCAATTTTCCCTAGCAACAGACAAATATAGGTCGGCAATTTATTTGCTACTTTTCCAAATTGCTTTATGAAATCGATGGATCTTTCGTAAATGAAATAGGATCGGAAAAACGGAAAGGTCGACGCTCTGTAATTGAGTCCCGGCCCCTGCAAAATATATAGGGCGATTATTTTCCAACGAGCCCTCTCCCCCCCCCCCACTTCTAGCCATCAGCGATTTCGACGCGATTCTTATTATTTTCTGTAATGGTACTGCGAGTTTACATGCACCTCGTAAATCGGCGACTGAGATAGCGGTCGTTGGGTGTCAGGTTTTACATTTAAAGGGTGGGATTAATTACCAATTGAAATTCATGTAACGGCGTTTTATACAGCCTTGTAGGTTGTCTCATAAATTTTAAGTTTGTTTCGAGCTGAATGAGGATCACGGTCTAGTAGTGGAGTAAGTAAGCACCAGCCTTACAAAGGTCGTTAAATAAAGAATTTAATAAAAATGAAGGAAAATGACATGCAATATGGTTCAACCGAAATTTCAACTAAAATGGCAAAGATAATAGTCATTGTTCATGAAATATGGAGTAGCAATTTCTGCAGTAATATTGAAAAATTCTTTTTCTATTTTTTGTATTGCCACAACTGCATAAAACGAATAAGCGACATTGATATCCAACTAACACCAGTAAAAATTAAGAGAATAACGGAGAAGATTTTTTGATTAAATTTTTAATTTATATATGGCCAATAACTGGATGAAAGAACCATACACCTCTAACATCTGGTTATTGTTTAGTTATTAACTTTTAGGGACAAGGATAGTAGAAAAGAACATTTATTTTCTCGAACATGCTCCGTTCGTCGTTTATTTTTCGAAAACTGCATTCCCTTCCTTTGGGAAATATAGTTTCCAGTTGAGTGGCAGAGACAAGCTTCCTCTGGAAACCCATCTAAGACAGTGAAGACGATCCGACAGCCGAGATTGGCCCGGAGAGACTCGCGAACATCTGGTTCCAGTTAACCGGAGGCAATTTAAAACTCATCTGTAGCGGGCCGTGTAATCGTCGGGACACGTGCGAAGGGGCGAGTAAATGGGTGAGACGGGAAACGACAGAAAAAGGAGGGGGTCGAAGCTACTTCAAGCCGCCCGAGAAACGGACCGAGGAAGCGAAATGCAAGACAAATACGAAAGGAATTAGTTACAGTAGATGTTTAGTATTCATGGGAAAGGATAGCTTTCGAACCTCAAAGAATTAACCGTCCTTTGATATGGAAGTTATTTACTGCCAAATTGTATATCATAAAACAACAGTGTGTTTTGATTACAAAATCAACGATTCAAAATCCAAAAGTAAAATAGAAATATAAACAAGAAAAAGGAAACGTTTTCAATTCTATAATAAATTACAACTATCAAATTAACGTTTCACCAAACGATAGTAACAAAAGTAAAGGAGGAATTTTAAATAAATAATAAAATATTGAAGTAAAAGTATACACCGGGTGTTAAAAAATTAATTTGATCTTACTTAGCAGAACTACACTTCAAAAGAAATTTCACTTTAGTTGGTACTTCTATAATAGCAGGGCACAGTGAAAAACTAAAAGGCATTCCGCTATTTTGGAAATGTAAGTGTTCTGAATTCTGAGTGTTCTGTTCGGAAAAATAGTTCTGATAAATTTTCTCCACGCAGTCTTCACAGAATAACTGGTAAAAACCTTAAAATCACAAAAGGAATGATCAGATTCGAGCTTTTACAACGGACCAAGGTAAAGACCGGGGATGGTAAAGAGCGGACGGGAACAAAAAGTAAATAACGAGAGAACAAATACGGAGGTCAGGAATATGCGGATGTTCCCAAAGAGCCTGTGGGAGCGTGAGATTGCCTCTGTGAACAAATGGGACCGGAAGATTATATCTCCGACAGGATTACAATCCATTTTCTGTACACTGTTTCATTTTTATCTCTGTAGACAAAGTGACTCCGCTCCGATACGAAATAGGACCGAAGTGGTCGGCCAATAATTTATATTCAAGTTTTATTTACGAGGATCATGAAGGACACCACTTCAAGAAATTATCAGTGAAATTATCTAGGTATTCAGAACTGTTTATGATAGCGTTTTAATTAATTCAAATTTATTAATCCGGCCTAAACCGATATTGGTTTTGTCGATATAGAATGACTGTATGTTCGGTAAACCGAGGTAAATAAAGGGGGAAATGAAGAAGGGCTAAGGAGCAAGCGGAGGGCGGTAACAAGCGGGATGCTTTAGCGGGTCATATATGTGCCGCTTATAACTTGGCTGGCCGGGAACGGTTAACAGGGTTGCCGGGCGAGTCCGTGACCGGGGGCCGAGGGAGAGAAAGCGTTGTAAGCGGGCGCATTGGACGATAAAGAGGAGTCTGTAGGAGGGAGAGTGCTGGTGGTGCAGTTCGTGAACAACTTGAAAGTCAGCCGGGCTGTTGGCTGTCGGCTGCAGGGGGAGACATTAGCGCGGCCCCGCCCCGCCCCGCCACGCCCCGGGATCTAATTGTAGACCTCCTCCTTACAATTAGATTTGCCGGGGGATTTACCTTGTCCCCAAGTTGGCAACCCCCCTCCTAATAGCAGTTTCGCCTTACTTTGTCTACACGGCCGACGTGTTGCCCGGCCTTAAAATGTAATTTCATAGGCTCTAATGTCCCCTATTGAGAAACGAGCGGAGTAAAAACGGAAATAAAAAAAGTAAGGCCTACTTCCGAAAAACATTTTGGGAAAGCGATCTCGAGGAAGGTAAACATTTTAACTTTCAACAAGGATTTATTAAGTATTATTCTCTAGTCCAATAGAGAATTACGTTTTGTGCAGTATAATAAAATATTAATCGATCAAACTTGTTTCCGTAATGGAAATCCTCTCAATAAATTATTTTATTAGTGTTGCGATGTGTGAGTATTATTTTCGCTGATATAAATAGATTAAAGCGACTACTCGCTGTTCAATAATCAGAAATAAGAACAGATTTTCCATTCGCCGAGAGGAAATTTCCTCTCCATTTCCTCCTCATCCTATCCAGTTTTCCTTTTGCCCTAATTTCAGTTTCCGCCCTTCGCCACTCCCCGGACGATGGTGGGGGCCGCGTTAAAATTCAATAATCGTGCGGGATATTAATTTTATTTTGACAGCCGTTCGGCCGTCCCGCCGCGTCGGGAGCATACATCAAAAACCGCGGACGAGGGAACGACACGTTCCGGACGTTACCAATATTTTGACATAGCGTTTAAAAAAAACCCCGACGTTTTCAAAAATAAAAGAGAAAAGCGTCTCTTTTCGCTGCTGCGGAGTCAATTGCATCCGAAATGAGGCCCAGTCGCCAAAACCTGAATAAATTCCGGAGGACCCCGACCGAAGTTTTATGAATTCCGTACTCGATTCCCGAGACAGAGACTGATTACCTTCTTAAATGCTCAAAAATAACTGCACCCATATAACATTTGGGGAGGGGGGGGCATGAACTTTATTCTGAAACTTTAGAAACGGTCGGGTATGTTAAAAGCGTACATAAATCATATTTATGGGTCCACACTGTGAAACAATTGTACCATTGTCAAAAATATTATAGCAACTGTATTGAAGTAATAATGTTTCTTCTCAAATAAGACATCAAAGGAGTTTAGGTAATAGTGCAAAAACATTTTCAGAACACTTACGGTTGTTTCGTAACTCCAAAACTATAACCCCACATGCAGGTTTTAGAGGTACTACAAGAGGAATTAATTATTTCCTCGATTATTTTTCTATTTTCTGGAATCAACTTATTTTATCCGTAAAAGAATGTATGTATTTTCTCATTCCTGCTCGGCAATTACTGATAATCCACGAATTTCGCTTCATTAAATGAACATTACCCAACGGCAGACGGGAACCAGAGCCCATCAATACGGCTCGGTAATTTCCAACCTTATTTGGAAAAACCTCAGGCGGAGGAAAACATAAGGGCAAAGGCGAACCCATTGGAGAGCCCTCGACTCTAAAAAAAAATACTTAAAAATACAGGGGCAAAAAAACCTGCAAAAGCGTTTACAGTTTTCAAAGTGGGCTCAAGGGAAAGCTGCTAATGATTTTGAACATCTTTGCCAGTTTTTTATTTTATATATATTAGCCGGTTTTTCAGAGCTCACTTCCTGCCCTACGCCTACAAACGTACAGAAGCCGTCGCCGGACCAAGTACGCATTAAGTGCTCCGCTCTATTCAATCTTCTCCATAATAGGATTCATGACAATATTTCCCTCAGACTCTTGCCTAATTAGCCGTGAATTATAAAACCGCTCCTCTTATACACTAAAACCTTAATATATTTTAAGAGTCGTATACCATTTGAAAAGCTCTGCCACGTGCAATTTTTCCGAATCGAAAATTTTCTTACTCTTCCAAAATTATGCATAACCTAAACTCGAATTCTTGAGGCGCTTGAGTACGCAGGCGATAATAAATTTTGCCATGCAATGAGCACAGTGTTTCCAGATTTACTACAACAGGACCATATTCAGTGTTTTATTTAAACATTTTAAAATTTAAAAAGACGCTTCAACAGCAGCAGAGGCCCTTCCATAAATTCCATTTAATTGATCTTATCATCATGTTCTTAATTAAATAAAAATCACCATGGCTACAGAAAATTTATATCTTTTCCCGTTAATTAAAAAGAACTTATAAATTTATACATGAAGAATTTGTATTGGAACATCCACAGTGTCATAACTTCTGACCGAAATCCGTCCACAAAATTTTAATCTAATGTGATATTCTATATGGAACATGTATTTTGTTTATACAATATAATTGCCGCTCAACGGATACAGATCTTTTTGGTTTTCAGAAGTTTTATGAAACGGGACGTGCCTTGGAGTCTCCTGAAATTGGTGG
Source organism: Lethocerus indicus (assembly GCA_019843655.1). Classification (NCBI taxonomy): domain Eukaryota; kingdom Metazoa; phylum Arthropoda; class Insecta; order Hemiptera; family Belostomatidae; genus Lethocerus; species Lethocerus indicus. The sequence goes on from JACDQD010000008.1 coordinate 18,618,917, forward strand.
AGAACTTCTCAGTTCTCATATGTCATTTGCAATTCGGTGAACCAAAGTGCGCATATTTTTAGAAGTCACGGCACTCCCCCCCTCCATTCGTCTTGGGAATGACACCCGAGTAATTATGCCTACAGGGGTTAACCGTACTCATATGCATAAATTGTATATGCACGACATTCTAGCCTGCGGTACGCACCCAACAGATAAGTGGGGAGGGAGGCCACGGAGCTCAACGGCGTACACGCAATTCGTATCATCTGAGTCATCATCGCTGTCACAATTTATGCGGCACCCATGGAATAATTTAAAATAGCGGGATGGAATTTAACGACTAAGGGATCATTTTTACAGCTTTGCCATGGGCAAAGAACCCGGGGATAAAGCGAAAGTGCAAACAACACGCGAATCTGGAAGGAAATATATTGTGCTAAAGAGGTAGGGAGGGAGGGAGGGAAGAGCGGGGCAATACTAATTAACGTTTTTAATTAAAATTCCTCGCGATAAGAGGTGGTGAAATATTAAAATACATAAGTACCGTACAATTTGTTTCGCATTACTCCAATAAAGTAAACATCCCCCACCAACAGGGTAATGATAGCGGCCTCCCGGCGAGCACGTAAGGTTTGTTTTACGCAGATCGCTTAACAGTGTTAATGGGCCGAGGGGAAATTTTCGGCCTAGTTTAAAACGTATAAAATAAAGTATAATTTACAGTGTATAGCAAGCATTTATTTATGAAGGTGATTTTGTGGCAAGTGGTTAGGGGAAGACAACCAAAATGCATAAAACGGCCCAAAAACAACCTCCAAGATTAATATATTCCGTTGCTGACTATCCAAGTAGAATAATACCTTCGATATTCCTGAAATGTACAGTTGTAAATTCATACCTTTTAACTCCTCTGCATCAAAGTGCTTTAGTGAAATTTCATGACATGTTAATACCCACGATGACAACTTTTATTGATGTGAAAATTTCATTTTTAATGCATTGTGTATGTTATATTAACATATATATGTTGAGCGGAGCGGACCAATGAGAGTGTACTTGGTTTAATGATTATATCCCGATTAATTATGGCTGACTCACAAGGAACTTTTTCTGTAGTGCATTGGCATTTGTTTAAAGGTTAAAATAAGAACTCTAAAACGGCAGAGAAAATATTCCTTTCCGTTTTATTCGGTCAACGAACGGTAAACACGATCTCTGCCAAAGCGGTAAAAGGGAATTTATCTTTTATTAGGTCGAATGAAAGCCGGGGAGAGTTCAGAGCTAGGGAAACATGCCGGCCAAATAAGGGGACCGGAAAGGGCTTTTAAATAATTTTGTTTTTTCTCCCCGTTTAAGCCGAAGTTCTTAAAAAGGCCACGGTAAATCATTGGCACTGGAATACAATTTACTGCGACACTAGCGCCGAGCGTTTCCGGTTAGCCCAGTCTCGGTAATTAATTGCGCCTGCGTTGGCTCGGAGCCAAACCCTCCCCGCCGAAGACGGAGGAGATGCAATCTTCAGCTGAGCCGCCGGACGTTTAAGGCTTTCCCCGCGGGGCGTCGATACTCCCGGGGGCCGGGAGATAAACGGGGGATTTACATACGGTGGGAGGATGAACCGGGCGCAGCCGATAATGGCCCAATGTTTCAAAGCTCCCCGGTCCCCCACCTTGAATTTCAGGCCTCCTTAAGACCCCGTGTATGAGGACGGTAAGAATATTTGAATTTGTTTAAACTACATTATAAGTTGGAAATAGTGAATATCGAACCTTATTATTATTCGTTTAATGCAAGTTTTAAGTAAGAGAATTATGGAATATTTATAAAAAAACTGATTTTAATTCTGATAAAGGTAAATACTGGAATTAATTAAGTTGACGTTAGCGGTAATTTTGTGAAAAAAGTTGCAATTTAGTGGAAGCGCTCTTCCGAATGAGAATTATATTATACGTTCGACATTATTCCCCGGGGGGTCGCGTCGTATTTATAAATATTCCCCGCAGTCCCCATCCGGCCCCTTTGTTCATTAGGCTTAATGTTGCATAAAGAAAAAGAAGAGGGCGGGCGTTAACGGCTAAGAAGGCCCGGGCTTTGAGAGCGAGTTCGTGCGGAATCCTCTCCCCTTCTAATTATTTCCCGCGTGTAAATCCAGGAAAAAGCCAGATTAAGTGCCGTGGACTGAGGGAGAGAGGGAGGGATGGAGGGAGGGAGGAATAGCCTCGGGGTGTTTGGGGTGCGGGGGCGGGGGCGGCTCCGAATCTCGCCTCGGCCGATCGATGCCAAGACATTATCGGCCCGTAATGAACTCATTTGGGGGCCGGCCGACCAATGGGCCGTCCGCAGATTAACGCCCCGCTAATTCCCCCTTCCGACTCCCGTTGAGGATGGAATTCCGGAATCGGGAGTGCGGAAATTGCGACCGGCCTCCGGACGCCCGGATTGTGCGTCGCAAATCTGGAATTGCCCCCCGGCCGACTCCTCCAACGGGGCGGAATCAACGATCATTCCTTAACCACTCAATAGATTGACAGTTAACGCGATAAGGATGAGGAAACTGAGGAAATATAAATGTAGCAGTTTGGATTTTGCTGAAAAACTATGAATATTTAATTCGGCCAAATAACTATTGTTAACGACCGCAAGAAATGTTTGACCCGTATAGTTAGTCTAGATAGCGCCCTGGAAGGTGGTTTACCGTGAGATCTATTAAGAGATACCGAGCAATAATTGTTGGACAATATATACAACGACGAAACTAACGCTCATTGCCCGGCAAATTTATTCAGAATTTCGTATTTAATCGGGCTTTACGTTCAACAGAGAAAAGGGCGGCGGCGGGGAGGGGGTTGTAAATAATTTCTGCGCATGTAAATTCATTTTTTTTTCACTGAAAAAACTGGACGGAATAACGGCGCGCGGCTAACAAGATTTACTTTAGTCGCGCTCAAGTAAGGGAAATGAATCATGGCGCTTGCGAATCATTTTTTCCCGTGCTACGTTCCCCTTTAAAAGAAAGAAAAAAAAGGAGGGAAAAAGGGCAAAAAGGGCCTGCAAATAAATAAAATAACAGTTTAATATTACGAGCTATTTATTCGGTGGCACCGCTGAATAAAACCGACCATTAATTTTGATGCACGCTGCCCGGGGCTAATAATAGGGACCCGGGCTCTATTTATATCGTCGCCCTACTCCCCCCCCTTTCCCATATTACTTTTCTTTTTTATCGATATGATTTTTATTTCCAACAATTCTAAACAGAGGACGCTGATCCAGTTTTAGCAAACTGCTGTTCCAACAAATCGAATTAAAAAAATTACTCCGACAAATTTGATTTTTCATAACAGTCGCCGACCGCAATTGTACTTTTTTTAATTGCACGGTGTATTGATAAGTAATTTAAATTGCGTTCAATTTTTGGACTCGGTATTGGTTAAATACAAATGTATCAAGAAAAATAAACGCTGCCAACTATTGTTAACGCGATAGTATTAGACTGGACTACACAGGAGTAAGACGCTTGAAATGTGAAAGAAGCTAATATTTGCTTGGACTAAACATTATGAATTTTTATACAAATAATTTATACCATAGCCCAAACACCCATTGTCTAAAGTAAGCAAAATACTTACTCTACTTGAACATAATGGATTTTCTGCTTTTAATACTCAAAAATTAATCTTTCATTTTCCACTGAATTCAAGATTTAAATATATATTTCAATCATTTTATTCCATAAATATAATCGCGTGCAGTGACCTGCAGAGCCTAAACAGTCGAAGGATCGAATCCTAACAAATCTGTATGAAGAAATACGATTGTATTGAACTTAGATAATTAAACCGGCTATAATGAAAACTTATTTTTGAGGTTTTCAGGATTTTGTGCAGATTTTCTCATTTAATTAGTAAACGTTTAACCATCAGTAAACTGATGGAAAATTCGGTTTGTTTTCTCCGGAATGTTTTTTTAATAAAAGTGTCTTCTCCGTATGCCCTACGCCTCGACGGGTAGTTGACAACACTCTTCTAGCGTTTGACACGACTCCATCAATTCAAAGGTGCCCGTATCAATATAGTTCGGGCGTAGGTGTTTTTTTCCCCCCGACGCACTTACAAGATTTATAAGCGCTTTGGACGCGGCGATAAGTAAGGGTATAAAAAGAGGACGGGAGAAGAAAAAGAAGAGAAGGAGAGAACATTGAATATTCAGAGGCGGAGAGGAGTGCGGTAGACTGTGCCGGCGCTAGGCCGGGTTTTGGCACCCGGCCATCGTTTAGCACTTCAATAAGATTTTTTTCTCTCCCCCCTCTCTCCTTCCCGTTCTCCCTTCAACACTGGGCGTTAAGACAGTTCTGAAACAAAAGGAGGCGGCAGTGGTGGCGGTAGCGGTGATGGTGGGGGAGAAGGCATTTTAACTGGGTCCGCCTGCATTGTTGCGCCCGGCCAACGGTCTACGGTTGATACAGAGTTGTTGACGCCGGGGAACACGCTATAAATATAAATTGGGGATCCTCTGTGTCGGCCGCGTCAATTTGTCCGAACCAACGCGTCCGAGGCCGCCACAAGATCTAATTATAACCGAGACCGAAGAGCGCGTTCGCGGTGCACTGAAGGTGGCGCCGTCGACAGTGGTATCTCACACATAATTCAAAATTTAATTCGCGTTATGGAAACCTAGAATGTTACTAGTATAATATAAACAAGGTCATTAACTATGATAACGCAAATAACCAATACATAGTTTATTTGATTTCACTTCAAATTTTTAACTTTACTTTTGATCGGGACTGTGAATAACGAATGAAAGAAATTTAAATACCCCGGCCTGCAAGGCTTGCGGATGACGCAAGGGATTCGAACTAGCTTAGAGTTACGGTTTAAACAGATATGTACGTGAAGGGAAAAAGGAAAACCATCTCATCCTCGTGTTATTAATGTCTCTCCAACCGTAATGTAATTCGGTTCGGAGCTCGACGGGGGGCCTCCGAAAACAGGGAGCAGAGGCCCCGAGCACAGTGACCCCCCCGTAGCACAATATCCCGTAATGCGCCGATGCACTAATAACCGATAACTAGGAGAGAGGGGTCGGGGGTTCGGGGGGGGCGGCTAAATCCCTCACCGGACTGCCAGTAATCCCCTACCGGCAAATGGGGGGCTCAGGTACAGGCCCGGAATTTGTAAGAAGTTTATCCCGATGGGGAGCACACGTGCCGGTGCGAAAGCCTCCCCATACCGGACAATGCAACCCCACCCCCATTTACCCATCACGCCCATTATCATTTCCCAATTGTATCAACCCCGATGTTCGAATTGTTGACGGCCGGCCCTCGACCCATCCTCTTGTACGCCTCTCCGAATCTTTTCGGGAAAATTTTTTCGATACACCGCCCCCTCCCCCCATCACCCCGATTGTAGTTGCCCTTCGAATTTAGGGGAGAAAGGTGGAGTCATTGTGTAAAAACGTTTGCAACATACTTCCCGCAAACAATGCCCAAAACTGTTTCTACATAAGAATGAAGGGTTTTGGTTTCGAAGTAAAATATTGAACAATTGCACAAATCATAGCATTTTTGTAATTCAATAGTTTTTATTTATTAGTTCAGAAGATTATTTCGGCTGTTGACGAATTCTACCGAAGATACCATATTAGGAAGATAAATAAATATTTCAGATGCAGTATAACAACAAATAGTCTAGCGGTAGGAAATATGGATTCAATATTTTTTATTATTACATTAAAGCCTTAATACGATAAAATTAATATTTATAGATCGCGCATCTCGGTGATTGGCACAGTTGTGCGAAAACCAAATATTGAGAAAAGAATGAGTATTTACCGAGGACACCAGCTGGAAAAAATTATCCTTTAACCTCTTAACAACTCGGTGTTACCAGCCCAAGTTTCTCACTTAAGTTGCGATGTATATTTACCCGTCATAAAGCAAAACTTGGCTCCATATATTCAGGCTGCACAAGTATCTTGTCTGATGGGCTATCGTCGCAATTTAATACCCAACATCTTTTTATCGGGCCGGCAATAAATAGCCGCGTTATAAATCGCGTTTCGCGTTCTCGCAAAAGTGAATCATCGTTAAACACGCCGACCTTTTCCGCAAAAGTCACGGGGAAAGTTTTTGAACTCTGAACTTCAACTTTTACAACTCTGCCCTTCAATTGTGCGCATATATTTAGGGTACTGGGTACACTGACAATGCCGTCTATTATTTGGCAGTCCATTAGATCGGAGAGAGGACGGCTTAATATTGAGAGGACGGGCCCGACAGACCGCGATTTGTTAAAAGGGAGCGGGGTTTTAAGAGGGGCCCACTGGGGCACAATGGCCCGACTATGATATATCGTCCCATTGTCCTCATTTTTTCCATCCCTCACGACACAGTTTAATACAAATTTATAATGCACCGGTGTAAGGACACGTGTTCCCATGGAAATAGAGCCGTGAAAGGCCTAGGACGGTGGGAGGGTGGCGGTCGATACTCGCATTGTCCCAGCGTCGAATTGTCCACCACGTAAGAGGGGCCCTCCGACACGCACACGGGCCACGGGTATTTACACTACATTAGTGAGCGCGTCCCGTGTATAATCAAGTGCCGGTTCATTGCGCTTCACGGTCGAACTGATAACCAATATGATTAGTAAGGGAGTGCTCCCTAAAGCGCAGCCTACGGGGCGCTAAGCCCCCTACTTGCATCGCCCCCGCTCCCGCCCCCGCACTGACCGGTTTACAATCGCGAGCATGGCTCACCGCTTTCTCTCTCTCTCTCTCTCTCTCTCTCTCTCTCTCTCTCTCTCTCTCTCTCTCTCTCTCTCTCTCTCTCTCTCCCACCTTCCCCCTCGGCCAATGTCCACGCCCGGGCTTAAATTCGAATTTGCCCCCTAGATGGACGGAATAAATAAACACTAATGGCCGCCCTAGAGGTGCAAGCAGATTACCGGTTAATGGCCGCGTTAATGTTTTACGAGGGATATAGCATTTTTTGCGCTCAATACACTTTGAGTATTTTGACATGCAATTGGGAACAGAACAAACACTGACTTGTAGCATATAAAATCCTGTAGACACCGGGAAAACACTCATTTTTAACCGTCGAATTTGTTTACACTTATTAGCGCTTATTTCATTTAGAATAAGGGACCGATGATAATGGGGATTTAAAATGTATGTTCCGGTTAAACATTGCCGATATCGGGACAGGCACTGGTACAAGCCGGTCACGTATGATTCAGTCCTGAATACGAAAATCCATCGTTCCATCGTTTCTCACATCGCTATCGAAGACTACCGACAATTCTCTTCACTTTGTTTTTTTAAATCGTAGCCCCTTCAGACTCCCCGCAGGGTCAACTACTCCGCCGCTAACCCCTGCCCTCCACTATATCATTGCTTCGTCGGAATTTTTGATAAATGGTCCGACCGTGTCTAACACCAGTAGTCACGGAGCGACCGTGACTATCTCTTACTCACGGCTTAGTGGACTGCAAACAATAAACTACTGGGAGCCAAGGGTTATATAATCAATGCAGGACGGAATAATAATTCCAGTAGTATTCGTCAATATTCGAAGAGTTCTAATTATGTTCCTGCTGATTCTGTCCTAGAGCGAATTTTAGTGTGGTCTTGTACTAGAAGCTATAATTCGTGTAGTACTCTGCCGAATTTATAGGCTATCGTGTTTCTAGTTCCAGTTGTCATAAATATAATAACGTGAACGAGTCGTGGATTATACATCACTTATAATAGTTCGAAAGCCGTAAAAAATTTCATAATTCACCTGTAACAAGCAAGAGTCAACAAACAAGTTTCCATTCGAATTAATCTAGGAAAAGTGGTCAGATAACTTAAACCCATTGTCAAACCATATGTCTCCGGCCCTATTGTCCGTCCTGGGGATGAACGGTCGCGCCCGAGCCTTCAACCGAGTTCATTTCCCCTACTTGTTCCCGCATTTGAAATCCGTTGTCAGCACGGGGAAAAAAAAGGGACGGAGAATAGAAAAAACAATTTCCTTTAACCTTTCCACAAGACTGATAAAAAAAACACAGATTGAACGGACTGCGGTTGAGGATATTATCCCGGCGGCGGACAGACGGTTCAGGTAACATCTGGCCAATGTACCCGGGTTAAGGAGGTAAAAAAAGGTTTTATAGGCGGACAAATAAAGAAGGGGGCCGGCCGGGCCCTAACCCACAGCGGGGGGTGAGAGCCCATCATATAATACCGTAATGTATGCGGTGACCTACCGTGGCCCGGGACTTATCTTGTTAATCTAAATCAAGATTTAGAACCTGGCCGCACGAAAAAAAAGGAGGTGGGATACACGAGACTCGGGTGTGCAGGAGAATCCGGCAAGCCGTATCGGGCGAGAAAATCCATTCGGGAATTCATTTAATTGTTAATTTCTTCTGGTTGGTCTCGGCTCCTCTCTTTATCTTTCTTTCTCTCTACCTCTGTCTCTGTCTCTTTTCCCGGTGAGGCGAAAGACCCTGGGATTGAATTTTTCAACCGCGCGGCTCTTATAAAACCACTTGAACCCGAGCGTCACTTAAAGCGGGGGGGAGCCTATTTACAATTTTATTCCTCTACAACCGAATACGGCGATTCAACTTGCCAAAGTTGGTATGTTCCCGTGGTATAAATGGTAAAAAAGAATGATGGCGATGGCCGGGAAGGAATAACCGTCCTGTTGGTATAAGATATGGGGGAGGTCAGCGACGGTTCGGAATGTCGTCCATTCCAGTAAATTTCTGACTCCTCTCGCTATTCAGCTCCGAAAGCCAGACCGGTTTCGCCGCCGCGAATTGTTTGTGCTCCAAGCAAGCTGAATCGTAAATACATTTCAGTTTTACCGGGGGGAATGAAGAAAACAAACCAAACGAGCGAGGCAGTTTTGCATTGTATACAGAAATTGTTCATTTATCGTCCCTCTGACGAATACTAATAGTATCGGAATACTCTGTTTTTTGCTACGGCGTTTCGACGTTTCTTCTGCAGCGGTTATTTTCCATTATAACCGGTTGCGAGATACCAATAGACAAACTAAACCAGACTCGAGGGGCACGGACAGATGGGAACAGTGATTCAAGAACGCTAAAAATTTGATATAATTACTAATATAGCGGTTTAGAACCAGAACATGATTCGAAGAATGGATGAGAGGGTTGACGTAAAAATAATATTTTCTACCTGTAGATTGTAATTTTAGTTTAAATGGATGAGGTTCGGATTCAAGTTTATACCGTTTGCCATTTTCAACATTTACACAATACCGTTCTCAACAAAGAACTGAGCTTTCAAGGCACACTGACATGGGTACGGGGGGCAGGTACGAGGAAGACAAATTATAATAACGTATAGGCTGGTCGCGAACCTTCCCAATTTTTTTTTTGTGGGTTGGGGAGTTTTTTAAAGAATCATTTTTTAAAAGGCGGACCGGCCATAATGAAAATCCCCGCATCTGTTTCGTAACGAATTTGGTAGGGGGAAGGCCACACACCGATGGGTCATCATAATGGCGCGGCGAGGGAAGAAGAATAACGGGCACCTCGTTAAGACATCCCGAAGGGCGGGTAAAGTCGACTCGTCTACAGAACCCCATTAAAACTAACGCATGACGCCAACATAAACTAGGCCCGAATTTATGCCCCGGCCATAAAGCCCGATGTTGTTCAGTGTCCCTTTATGCCCCGCGCCGCCCTCATTTGGACGAGCAGCAACTGAATACGTCGTAAAAAACGGGAAACGGGCCCTACAATCTGAATTCAATTAATGTCTCAACTGTGACAATGCTATGGCTCCAGTGTAGGAGGTCTGGACATTAAAATGAGTCAACCTATGTTTATAATGGAAATGAACATCCAGAACCCTATTTTAGACAATCGTACGTTCTTCCGTGAGGTATCACGGAATGTCGTTTTCGTTAATTATGATGAAAGAGTGGATGGAACAAACAGAATGAAATAATAAAAGAAAATAATGGCTGCACACAATGATATTAGTATTCCTTGATGATTATTTGATAAATGAAGATCGGTATAGCATTGTTGAACTATCGGTATCCGGAATGTTTCCCTTATAAATTTAATGGAATCACAATGATATATTTTTCTGAAGGTTTTAGACCAATTGATTGTACGAAGTATTAAATATATAATTTAATCTTATTATATTTACGTAATTTATGACAGTTATTTAAACTGTATTTTTCCTTGAGGTGTGGTCATTCACAGGAAACTAACGATTATACATCAATATTTATCAGAGCGGTGCGTTGATGATTTTAAAACTGAAAGTGAAGGTACAAGTAAGCTGAAGTTTAAGAAACCGCTTTAGTGATTCGAAATAATAATTGAGTTCCTTCGGGACAAACTGAGTCTTCGTTTTAATTCCTAACTTAACTGAAAGTTGGAAAACAAAAACAAACCGGGGAACAAGGTCTGGGTCGCCTGGCAACAGGACCGATTGTTCCGAAGTAAAATTAAACATAAATATTTAACGACACTCCGACCGCCGGCGTTTCCCTCATCTAGACCGCAGGAAACGGCAGAGAGGTCTTGGGGCCCATCAAATATTCAGGGGCTACGTACGGGTTCCATTAGTCTTAGTCCCGGGCCGATTCGAATATCGCGGGGCAAATCTGTAAATCCCGGCTGCGGGGGGGAGGGGGGCGGATGTAATCGCCGCCGACCCCGATTCTACCGAGAAACCGGCCCCTGTCAATAATTCATACACTTTTCACAACTCGGGGAAGGAGTTGTTGGCGCCCCCCGTTAGGATTGGGGCGGCCCCATTAAATATTGAGCACACCGCTGAAGGGGACGGCCGAGCCCTCACCTCAACTCAGCGCCCAGGCACCACCGGAGAGAGTTTACATAAGGACAGTTAAAACAACAGTTCCCGATCCGAAAACGGGCGCGCATAAATGCCCAGATTTCAGCCGCATCTTGAGTTAACGACACTTTTGATACCGATAGGCCCGATACGTTGGGGAACCGAAACCGCTCAGGCGTACAACCGAACACACGAGTGTGAGATGCCCCTCGGTTATTCTCGTACACAATGTGGCCTCTATCCACATATCGGCAGACTCCGAACTTTTCAAAGCCGGCCTCCAAAGTTCCCTTCTCTCGCCCCATCCCAACCCTTTGGTCTGGGACCCTTTCCGCACAGCCTAAATCTATAGTGTGCTCCCCAGGAATATCTCGAGAGTAGCTCACGTATTATATGCCTACTTTCAAAACAAATATCGACTAAAAGTCGGGTCTATAATTTTTAACAAATGCTATGCATAAATAAGTGGGGATGTAAAATAAATTTAACAAAACAGCCAATATGCTTCTGTCAGATATATTCAAAGAGCTTGGATATGAGGTAACTGACTTGAAAAGGAAAACAGTCTTGTTTTTAGAGTGCGGGAAAACGCAGCCCAGAATTATCCCCAATGAAAGTGATTTAGATAATGGGTCCGGTCTAATGTTTGTGTTGGTTGAACGGAAGAAGCGGTTGAATACCGCCGAGTGCCTCGCGAGGCCGGCCGAAGGCTAACGGCTGGACTAATAGTTTTCTGGGCAGTTAAGGAAATGAGAGCGTTTAATTGCGGCTTCAATGGAAATCGGACAAACAATGGACACGCGTGCTGCGGCCCCGCTTTCAATCCGATCGCAATTTATTTGTGTGCTCAATTAACGAGCGGGGGGCCGGGTCCCTGGGCTGGGGGGAAACAATGACTAAGTTAGAACTGGATTCCGGGCAGTGCCACCTGCTGTTTCAATTTTTGTGGATTCCCAAACTCGGAACATTCCCTTAAACGGTCGTTCGGAGATGTTGGGAGTAGTAGTATGCGATGATGCTCAATATCAAAAAATGAAAAATCATACGGCCCTTTATCGTATTTATAAAAGAATGTTATGATTGGGATTTGAATATCGCCTGAGTAGATGATCCTATTTCAATTATCATTGTGATATTCGCTAATATCAAAGGACATTCCATATTGTAATAACCTGTTCCATAAAATCAACGGAACTAAATAGGATTAATATATTACAGTAAAGTACTTGGAATTATCTTTATCCATCATTGGTTTAAATACGAGAAGCATTAATTAAGTGAGTAGGCGGTGATATAAAGTCGATTTAATTCTGTTGTTTGCTGTGCTCCGGACTTTTAAACTGGATTAAAGTTTAAGCTATAGTAAATAAATTAGGTTACTGGGGACAGACCCTTCGTTGGCGCTGTTTTTACAGTTCAAGTGCCTGTTTCTCGGCGTACACAATTTCGGGCGGTCGGATAGCGGGCGGAGGCCAGTTGGGCCGACCGACATTTAAAAGAGGAAACAGAAAGGGGACCCCTGAGAGACGGTAGAGAAGCCGGGGCTGGTTCCGCCGTGAAACGGCATCCCGGCCGCCTGCCTCCGGGCTAAAAGCCGTTTTTAGAGTCAATCGATAGACCCCGGCCACCGTCTAGGAGAGTTTTCCTTGCTCGGTGCTTTAGGGGGCGACTCCCCGAGGGATGCCGGCTTAAGGCGGCCTCTGTTTTAGCGCCCGGGGGCGCTACCCCACCCCGCCCGAGCACATACAGTCGGGTTTTCTCCTCCCTTTCCTTTATAGGGTTTTTATTTTCTCCATTTCACGATATAGAGAAATAATGGCTTTTCGGGGGGAGGGAGCGCCGGTAGAGGTGCACTTAGATTTCGAAAGCTATGGGCATATCCCGAATGAAAACCTTTCATCTGAAAAGGGATGTACGACCCGTAATATTATAACTGATGACTGGATTATCCGTGTTTTCCGAAGAATCAAATCTGTAGGGGAGGGATATGAAAAAATCTACTCTTTGCTTCCTATTTTTTACGAACACGTATTATATATATTACCTATATAAAGCAAGATAATAATATTTATAATTCCTATTAATTTCCTACTGAAGCCACAACCGCACATATCTCATGGGAGCTCCACATTCAACGACTAGTATTTTTATTCCCCCCCTTCCTCCCTATTCTTCTTACGCTCCGGAGATTTTATTCTTATTCTCTTTACGAGTCCTACGTTTTTGCGATATCTGTCGGGGACCGTAAAAAAATTAAGTGCCCCCATATTTCCCCAGGGCGGTGTGGGGACGGCGGGTTGGGCGAGTACACAGGCTACTTTACAGGCGGCGATAATAACCCATAAGCGCAGCCCCGTTCACTATCGCTCCCTTATCCCGACGCTGGGTCTAGGATACAACAAGAGGGCCTTAAAATCGTCCTTAGTTAGTGACAGAATTAAATCATTGGATTTCATACTTGCGGATTACAATCATAATATGCCATTTCGGTCGGTCCGTTTTTTAATCTAATTTCCATAAATAACGCCAGCCAATGCCCCCCTGTTTACTCTCCTGTAAACCATTTCGCGGAAATATTATCCTAAATTACAACATACGCCGCACGATAAGCAAAAATTTCCATAAAGACCTAAACGCTGTCGAAGATATGTGTTATTTTCTTTTGTTCACGTGCAATTTAAAAGCAACATTTTCAGGCCACATTTAAAAAAAAATTTTTAAAGTGCATTAAAGTAAAGCATAACGTTATAAGGCTGCAGATATAAATTATTTAACTGAAGGCACTAATTAGTCATGCCTCCATGATTTAATGTAGTAATTAAAAAAATAAATTATAAACTCGATCTAAACTGTGTTATTAAAGTATGAATGTCGATCGAAGCGAATTTTGTCGCGGAATGACAGACCGGTCAGTTATATTGAATTACGGTCGGAAGGGCAAAACACGGAAGAGTGGAAAACCGGAATTGGGCGTAAAACGGAAACTTCCGGCGTAAATTTATAATCGGATCGAGAAATACAGTTATTCTGTGTATCGTGCGGCGCCGGCCCGTCCTCCATTGTTCGACGGCCGGTCCTTTTCGCTCTTGGCCGGCGATATGGCCCCCCCCCCTACCCTTCCCTAAACAAAAAATATTTGTTGTCGCCCTGTTAATTGTTTTGAATCGGAAGTCGAACCGGGAAAGGGGGCATTAGAAGCAATCGGGTGCAAAAGGGTGCAAACGCGAACAATGCTATTCCTAAATTAATGACCGGTCGGAATTCCGACCCCGAATTGATTACGAATATTCGGGTACTTCGGGAATCAAAATCGGATATTGCCGAAGCAGCGAAATTGAAACCGTGGGGGAGTTTTAACGGAATTTTCGTTGTTCAAAGAGTACTTATTGTTCAAATACACCGCCTGTTCGTAGCAATAAATGAAAATTCAAAAACAAGTCCGTGTACTGTTAGTATATTTCATTTATTATTGTTTGCAACCGAGTTATGGTCGGATACTTGCAGTGTATATACTCTATCACGCTAGGTCTTCTATTTACGATTCTATAGACTCTAAAGAACATGACTTCGAATCCAGAAGAATCTTTTAAGAGAAGAGAGTTTTATGCTCTCAAAGTGTACGAGACAATTTAGAAACTGAAAATTAAAATTGTTCCCCTCGATTCGATATTTAACATGTCGTACGTATGTGATTCTAAAATGAAATATGCCTTTAATGCGGAAGCAGCTGCTCCAGAGGTTCCCCACTTTGGAAAAAATCGAGCCGAAGACAAATATAAGAAACGTATAAAACCCGAGTACCATTCACGGCCGCTCTAATAAGTCCTCCGGTTGGAATTTACGATTGGGCCGTGCGAAATGGAAACTTTCTTTTTCCCGCAGTTTTTCTTTATTCCTCTTTCGAAACGGCATAATATAACGGGGGCCGGAAAGCCCTCGCTCATATACGCGAGGGCACTGTGTACACGCCTATATGAGAAACCGGCGTACCGGACGAGTCATCAGGGCGGAGGCGGGTACGTCTTACCAGCTAATGCGGGGGGATGAGGCGGCTGGAGAATGCCCGGGGCATAATATTGGGTCTTCGCCAGCCGTATGTCGCACCGGCGGAGAGGAACATACGGCAAACGTACGGCCCTGCCTAACTTCTCTGGACCACGCCTCTTTTAAAGGTTCTTGCTGCCGACTTCTTTTTATGATCCCTTTCACCTCGGAAACAGAACTTTTTTTGATACCCCACTCCCCGACCGTTTTCCACGGATAAAAACACGACGATGGGGTCTATTGTAGGGGGGGGGGGTCGAATCAATGCCGAGATAACATCCGGGCGAAGTGGCCTAGGTTTAGTGGCCGCTCTATTAATCACTGGCAACAATCGGTCCAAGCCGACCGATGCTTATTAACAGCGCGGCCCGATAGTATCGCAGCAGCCAACACAGTTACTACGGTCGTTACACGGAATTAATTAATAATCGACGTATAATTGAAATATAAATCGTAATTTGTTATTGTCGGTAAATGACAATGTCAGCTGAGGATTTTGTGAACCGATATAAACATATATAATTACATAGAAGGAGGTACAGTTGTAGTTTGAGACCACTTTTAATTGACAGCAACATTGTCAGTGAGTAGGCCGCTACTCAAAGAACTCACCGGGGGAAGAAATTTAGTGTAATTTTATAAAAGCTTTTTATATTAATTATAAACACTTTATATTTATATTTAGTTTTACAGAAAGAAAAATTATACTAATGGTTATCCTGCTTTGAATAAATAAGGATCTATCAAGGCTAAAGACCCAGATGCACTTAGATTTCCTGATGATATAAATATTTTAATTTAGTGTCCGAATTAAATTTATGTTTGAATGCAAAACTATGAATCAACAGGGGACGTTTTGCTACGGACTGTGTTTGGTACGAACTTTAATTCACTAAATGCACTAAGCCGAAGCCAATGTCATCTCATTTCAGTATTATTACAACAGACCAGGGTTTTATCCCGCGGTTCCCTTTTTTTTTTCAAAGGAATCATAAAATACCCGGACGTTCATAAACTGGGTGTCAGTCACAGGGCGTTATTAGAGCGGTCACGGGCGGGTCCCCAGATATTAAACAGCGCCTCGGGAATAACCCAGTGGCGGTGTTATTCTTGGACGGGGAGGGACGGGCTAAGGCGAATATAAGTTTATCTGCGGGTTCGCCCCGCGAATAGTTATTATCCTGGAGGGTATTGAGAAAAGACGTGTCGGGCCTCCGAACGGTCGAGGCTCCTCCTCAATCGATAACCGAAAAGGGTTTTAGCCTCTCCCCTGCCCGATCGCTAAGTCTAACCGACGATCCCGCCGAGGAATCGTAGGATGTGATTTTATTCTTAGAACCAGGCGAATTCACCCCTCAGTTTCTAATCTGATTTTAACACAAATATCAATGACACGACATATTAGGTCGTATTATTAGGTGGCCGATTTTCGATTCAATTTCTATCTCTCTCGGTCGGTAATTATGTTTATGTTATTATCGAATTCTTATTTAGACTGACCAAACGATTTCATATATATCCTGTGGATTTCGTTGTTACCCTCGTTATCCCTACTAGTGATAACTTTAAAAGAGAAGTAATTGCCAAAAGAATCACGTAGTCACCTGTTTTCGTCGACACGACAGTTATTACTATCGGGATATAAAGGAACTAAATCATTAGTAGGTACTATATAAATGTTAGTTTTCAATAACGTGCATACTGTTCTAGAGACGCTTGTCAATATTGCGAACCGTTCGGCGTATTATACGCTAAAATAATTTTCCTAATATGTTCCAGCGATAGGTATCCATTACAGCGGACAGTACCCCAATCGAGGGTTATTTCAACTTTGGAATGGATAATCGCATTAACGCATAAAACAACTTTACTGAAGAGAAGGCGTCCTAACGGGCAAACATTCGGTTAAGAGGCGGGGCTTGTTAGTTTTAACGCAATTTCACCGCCAAAACAAAATGAAATATCCCGACAACCGATACACTTCGTATAAATAATAAACGGGAAACCTAATTTAGCCGAATATTCAAATCCCAATTCCCGATCTCCATTACCGTCCGCCGGTAAGGCAACGTGAAAACCGACCGAGCAGAGTTTGGTGGGATGAGAGGGAGGGCGAGAGTGTGGGAGGAAGGGGTTGCTCCCGTAATTTCGTTAACAGTTCAAACGCGTTCCGAATTGCTTTATTCGCGGAAATCTCTGGAATTCCCGAATTTACAATTAGGCTAAGGGGCAGGTATCCACGATAGAGATAGTGCTAATAGCGCTTCGATAGCGGGCGATGGCCGCCGGCGCCTCTATTAATACTGAACGCCAATTAGCCGGACAGCTGGTTAGAACCTCGTACTTCCTAGGCGCCTGCCCTCACCCACCTACAACTGTAATTACAGCCCGACAATTACAAAGGCCGGCCCTATTGTCCGGTCTCATTTCAACCGGCCGCCGTTTAGACCAGTAATAGAAGCCACAGGTATAGGTCGGTGGGTTAGGGAAATATTAAAACTCTTCCATTCAGTATTGTATTCAATGCCTATTTAACAGAGCGGAACGGATTTAAGAATGGGTGGCTGCTATGAGATTAAACCCACTGTCCCTGCGTTTATAATATTATCAAATAATTACAGATTCGCGTTTATTAAATTGCAACGGGATTAGGTTTCGAATTCTATGGTATTTATAGAATATTTTTACACAATTTGTGTAATTAAATTACATCACAATCGAGACGCTCTAGGAAAATAAACTAATTTAAAATCGCATTAGGCGTAAACAATTTAAAATGCCTTTACAGTAACTGGAAACTAGTTACAGTTAATTGGTAAGTGTGAGAAGAAATCGTGATGAAAGAAACGTGCGGGGAAGAATAGCGAGAGCGAAATGGTAGAACGAACCGACTGCCGATAGAGTCGAGAGCAATTGGGTGCCGAAAGGATGGCAAGCCAATTAACTAAATAGCCGCCGCCTCTGTAGACCTTGCCGCTGTAATTAGCCCGCGATTACCATGGCCCAACACGCCCGGACATTAACCTTATTGTTTCTCTTTCCGTCTTAACAGTTGTTTTTGGGAGTACAACACTCCCGGGAGGGTTTGGGCGCGGAGAGGCGGGGCTCCAACCAGCCCCCGACCGGTAGGCACTTGACAGGTCTGCATCCAGAAATAATTTAATTTGGTCTTCTTTCCTTGCGCCGAAAGAAAGTTTCACGCGGAGAATCCTCTATTTGGAACGCCAAATTTATTTCTACAATAAGCGTACAATAAAGACAAAGCGATACTCTGATATGGAAAAATGAAATTCGTTTTCGCTAACCAGGAAGTTGACCACTATGAAAATAATGTTTAGCCTTAGGATTTACTATTTTCGGTTAGAGTAAGACTGCCAATAATTTCCCGCCTGCAGTGCAAACGTAACCGACCCAGTGAAAATAAGAAAAAATCGAAATTAATGCAAAACGCCCACCACTACTATATTTAGAGAAATAACCGTCACCCGGGGACAACTGCAGGAGTAATTGTTTAAATGGTCCCTCCAAACAAAGAGAAATACATGACAAAATGTTGTTGTGGATTGTTTTTGAATATAATATAGTCAACAGGATAAAAAGGTTCGTATGAAATCCACCCGCACAGTATTTTATTAAAATTTTATTTATTCCACACGTTGCCACGCTCCGCTGCCTTACATCGATATATATCACAATGTAGAGAATGAATATTTTTAATATATTCCGCTTAAATAACAGAGTAATGACAGTCGAAACTTAAATGTTTTTTATCCGAAGGAGGAAACAGATTTGGGCTGAAACAATGTTCGCAAGCCTGGATTGTTTTATATCTTAGAGTTTTGTTGATTCCGCATCGATTTGGGCCACTTTGAAGCGGGGGTGCGCGCGGCCTTAACGCGGGGCATTACTCAAAATTAGTCTGCCGTAACGGCGGGCGGCGTCAGCGGTGGCCGGCCCTACCCCCCCTCATTTATACATCAACCGTTTCACTCCGCCGAATGCACAGTTTTGAGCCCGCCGGATCCATAAAGTTATTTATTAGACGGGGGATCAGAGCCTTGTGTATTATTGCTGGAAATTAACAACGCCCCGGTAAACATCCGCCCGGCTGGTCGGTAACTGCGGTAACTCGGTTGAGTTTTTCGTTTACATCCGAATGCACGTCAAACGCGGTCAGAAATTATTCCATCTTCGAAATTACCATCGACGGCTCCGAAGAAACCGTAATTTCTTGAAATCCTTATTTGTCTGGTATATTCGATCGAATTTTTTGTGAATTATAAAATGTTGTAGATTTGGAATAGAATTTCCGTTAATAGATTTTGTTAATATCTGATTATTAGAGGATCACTCTTGTAATTATGTCTAATTAAATTGATAACAGATTCAGGGTTCAATATACTACCTTGAAGACTGAACATTCCACCCCGTCTATTTAAATTAATATAAATTATACCGCGTTGAAAGGTTTACGATGAATAAGTTATATGTCTTCCTCTGGAAAAAAATGGAGTCAGCCAGCGGAGCATAACCCGGCGTGAATTTGTGGCCCCGAGCGTCGTTTGTAAGCCCTCCTCCGGGGCCTTTCATCTGCCCGCAAACTCATTAAACCTTTTGCGACCACCCCCTTCTCCTCCACCTCATCCTCCTCCCCGGTGTTTATAAATCATCTTTAGTGTCTCTAAAGCCGAAAGACGTTTACGATAACGCCCGGAGCGGGCTGCCCTAGCCCCGGAGTTTAAGCCTAGTTTTCGATTCACTTATCAAAGGTTCTCGGGGAACGGGTCTATCTCCGGAATTTGGGACTCCGCACCACTAAATAAAGTATTGAAGTCTGACTGGTGGATGTAATTTAAAATTTTTACTTAAAATAATAGTTTTCAATTCATGTATGTAATTGGAGCAACATATGGTCGGACAAATCGTATATGTCGCTGTCACCACTACGCTCTGCCTGTTCTTTTGAAATTAGCTTTGGGAATCGCTACTCTAATAGTAGATGAGGTGGTTAAAACGATGTTGGGAACAGCTGACGAGGATTTTCATTATCCGGCGGCAATTTTCCTTTACTATTACTTGCAGGAAAAGTGATTGGTTTAGGTCATTAACTTTAGTGTATTGGAACATATTTTCCGTTTTAGCGCTTCTTTAAAATGAACGGCGTTTGTAAACATTGATTTCTCTCTCCCTCTGGCGATCCGTGCTCAGTATTGTTCTTTCATTTTCTCGGCTTCCGCATTGCGCCAATTTTTCCCAGCGCGTATTTCGACCCGGGAAAATTAATTTTCAACATTAACAACAGTCGGCCGCCGGGCCGCGTCCCAATTATCAGAGGCAACGTGCACAATTAAGGAGTCATCGGTTCGGGGTAATTGGATCAGAGGAATTGGGGGGACGGATTTTACCTACCGGCCGGTATGGGGAGCGGGGCCGGCGCGGTTAGGGCGGTTCGGACGAGGAAATACGGGCAAGATAAATGGGAATGGTTAGACGTTGGAGCGCAATTATTCATGAAACGGAGGTATTGACTTCCGAGGCGTGTTTAATTCATCGAGCCCGCTACAAACGGAATATTATAGATAGACAGAGACAGAGGAAGCGGGGGGAGGGGGAGGAGAAGCAAGCCGGCAGGGCCGAGAGAGATGGGGAAAGCGAGCGGGTACGCCCCCTCCTCCCACCACCCCTCTCACTCTCACTTCCAAGACAAACAGCCGATAGAGGCTTGCATCGCTTATTAATGGACGTTTGCATGTTTGTCCCTTGTAAGTGAATGTTTAGGAAGCTGCTTTCGCTATCAAACGAGGCTTGATAAAACGAAAGGGTCGGTTCAAAAAACGCGGTTCCTATAACCTTTCTTTGCCTCTGTCAGAATGTAGACAGTTGAGAAAGGCGTCCCGAGTAGAATATTAAAATGGATTAAATCGATGAAATCGTTCTAGGTAGTGGGGCAAAAGTAAAGTTGAGATAGTGCCAGAAATTATAATAGAATATAAATGCCTTCGGGGCAATAAATTTCTCACTTTGATATATAATACAATGTATGTTCCTGCAAAAAATATATTATTCGTAAATCTCTTGTTTGGGTTGGGAACACATTCTTCCATGAATGGAAATAATCGGTCTAGTGATGATTCGGGGTGTTTGTACGCGATAATTTTCCTGAAAACTAAAACTTTAGCTTGCTCCGGGGGCTGACTCGCATAATACCGAGGGTGGGGGGAGGAGGGTGGTAAACGACCCCCGTCCCCCCTGGCCAACTTCTCAAAACTAATTTTCAACCCGTTCTATTGTACAGGAAATACACGGCAGGAGCCCCATACACGACTCGAGAGCCCAGTGCCCGCAATGCGGGATCGTCTTGACTGATGTCTTACGCACTAATGAGCCGGTTTCAGACTTCTACTGCGAAAAGCTCTTGTACAGTGGGAGGCTTATAGTACATTCCTGAAATAAAAATAACACCACCTTACCAATAAATTAGGGGGGGTGCTTAAATCGTGGCTTAAATTTTTATATATAATACGCCGGGATAAGTTAGGGATTAAAACCGAGTGATATCTTTTATTCTGAGCTCAAGTAGTCTATTTCGTCATGCGGTCACGCGATATAGCCTACCTTGAAGTGTCAAGGGGCTTCTTTTATTGTGGCCGTTTACAGTGTTGAAGCTGTTTAGAGCGTACTGGTCTTTATTTATAAAGTAATTTTTCGAGAGAAAAACACGAATAGTTGTTATAAATCCAATCGTGCCAGATTCAGTCCAAAAATATGCTCTCCCCCCCACTATAGTGTCGTGCCGGTTGACACAGATGGAGGGGAGAGGAGGGTCGGTTAACAAGGTGAGCAGCAAACCCTTAAGGCCGACACGGCCGAAAATGAAAGGAAAAAACTGAAACGTCTTTATCTGTCCATCGCGTGACAGTCCGACCCTTCCTGCTATGTTGGGAGATTTCATTAGTACGATTTCCTTTCGTTTCCTTTCGGAAGGGGGGACATTTTTCTGTGCGTTTAAAACGCCCGGGGGCTGACATCGGAGTTGCCGTTGACTTACGAAATGGGGAAGACGTTAAAAGAGTCTCTAGGCACAGAATTAGGAGTATAATCCGGCGTGAAAAAGGTAATTCTGAAATTAAAAGTGCCACACGACGACTTGTTATAAATATCCACTTGCCACTGTGGAACTGGGTTTCGCCCGGTTGATATTATAAGTTGAATTAAAATAATAAATACTTTGCTGAAACGTCGGGCCGGTAATGTTATTACCGGTTGTTCTTCAAAATTCCTCTTCCTGATCGGTCCTGTTAGCTCTGGGCGCCCGGTAAATTTCCCCCACCGATTAATTTCTATTTAAATTGGCAATTAAGAGTCCCCTTCCCCCTTTCAAAAGGACCGTGAACTGACGAATGTTTCTGTCTCTCTTTCTCTCTCCACCCCTCTCTCTTTTTTTTATGCAAACGTCTCCCTCTCTGTGTCGTCCTCCCGGGGGGATTTTTTTAATAGGTCCCTTTATCGGCCGGGGTAACGGATACGAGTCTGTAATTTAGTCGTACTCCCGGCTTTATTGAAGCCTACAGGCGGGCTTTACAGTCCGGAATACGACTGCGACTACCGTTCGAATTCAATCTGTTCGATGTGCAATACCGAACAGAGTTTACATCCAAACTGGGAGTGTCGCTAAATTTTACTACGCCGACAACGCCCCCCTCTTCACCCGGAGGCGGAAGAGTTCCTTGTAATTGTAATTTAGATTTTGCGGGTTAGCTGTATTTAAAGGTAGTAATTGCCTATCAACATTGTTTGTTTTTTCGTTTTCCCTGATTTTCAGTTAGATTTAGATAATTTTATATTCGTTATTCTCTTATATATGAACTTTTTATTATCATTAATATTAAATTATGCTATTTGAGGTACAAGCAATTTCACTGATATTTAAAACGAGAATGTAATAAATATATTGTCATTATAATTTTGATCTTAAAGTGCCGTTTTAAGATATATTTCAATAATGTCCCAGTTTGCATTTAAATACATTGAACGGAGATCACGAAAATTAGAATAATAATTATAATATTATCTGCCCGAATGTTGATTTAATTCGCATAAAATGACTGAATTATTAGTCAATATATTATTAACTGTAGTATATTTTTTAGAACATCCTATTCCATTCTATAACAATCTGATTTTGGTCCCGCGGGCAACAGCGAAACCCCCAGAGGCCTTTTTTTTAGTATAAATTCACTTTTCAATAATTCAAAACGCATGATGGAGGGAATAAGTGTTGTTTGGTGGGGGCTTCCATTATTTGGGCGGCGAGATCAAAGGAATTAAAACCATTAAAACCCCCGTTTGAACCCCGGGACTAGTGCACAGCTTTTATTCGATTATCGGTGGCGGGATACTGCCGTTGAGGGATTTCGCCTGTAATACGGGCCCGGGACTCCCGGGGCCCCAATCTACTTTGCGAATCGTGTTCAGGCCGGTAGGGGGCGTTCAAAAAAAGAGGAAAAAAAACTGGAACGATCTCCCTTCGCATTATATAATTCGTTCGGAGCCGGGCATCGATCGATTGATAATGCCATTTTCGCTCCACCAGACTGATGAGAGCGAATAGGCAAAATATCGGAATGTGCTCCAGTCGGTAAACGAATACGGCCAAAGAAAACGTCTCTAGAGAACGCTGGAATGATTTGTACGAAATGACTATCTGAATCTAGCACGATTATATATTTTTTATGCCTTAATATACTAGGGAAATGTGCGGGCCGAGCGGTTCGACTCCAAGCGTTATCAGAAATTATTAAGCTATCAGTAATCACTTTGACCTCCCGAGCGACAGTGGAAAAGCCGAACACCGGGGCGCACAATCGAAAAATATTTCACGGAACGGTCCCAATTTCGAGCATGCGAACGCAGTGTACAGTTCCCATTGTTATTTATTGCATTCGACTCCGGCTTTCTTTCGTTTTATAAACGCTGCTAATCGCGGGCCGGCTGTGTACAACTGGGGAAGGAAAAAATATGTTAATACACCGCGCTCAATTGGCCGCCTGAATTAATGGGTTCTTAATTGACTTTCTGGTATTTCGGCTTCTGTTCAACGAAGGGAGCAATTGTTGCGAGATTAAATAAAACTAATCAAAAGTGTCGGTAAACACTTTATCAGACTAATATAGCTAATGTTTTTCAATGCCTGTTTGATTTCGATGCTTTCTGTCTTTAGCTTCGTGTTTGCGCGCTTAATTAATGTCTTCAGTAAGTTAACATAGATCGGTACGGTATGTCTTTGGGTGTCTGATCCTCACTCTTGCAATGTTCCACTCCAATATATCTGTGTTCTTCTTATGAATAAAAAAACATTAGTAATATAGTCTACTGTTAAAGATAGGGTGGACTTACTTGCAAAATAGGCGAGCATGGCGGCGAGGGCCACCGACAGTAGTATGAGAGCGATGGTGGAGCACTTCCAGGTGCAGGAGTGGCGGCAACGCTTGTCGATGTGGAACCTCGACGGGGAATAGGGGGAATAGTGGGGCGGGGGGGCGGCCGTCCTCGGCCCGGGGAACACGGGCACAACAACGGGCGGACCTCCCACCCCCACGCCGCCACCACCCAGACGACCTCCTCCGACGCCACCGCTGAAAACAAAATTGCCACTCACTAATATGTGAACTAATCGTCTCGCTATTCTAGATCTAACAGAGTTACAAGACGCAGATTTACAGTTTAAAGAAAAGTTTAAACTGTAGTCCTACTGATACACAATCATTAGTATTTATTTACAGGTCAAATTCTGTTACAATCAGATTCGCGTACTCTTCCCCTTTCATTTCCGCAATAAGCATTCAAATTTATATTCGCGCCATTATATTTCTAATAATTAAGTTGTGTATAACATAATTTTCTGAAATTCAATTTTTCATGGTCCGTTGTAATGGAATTTGACCCGTTTATTTATAGAAATTAAACAATAAACATTTAAAATAAATCATTACCAGTATCATTAATACAAGAAAAAAATTCAGCATTATTAAGGTGTCACGGTCGCAGGGGACGCGCCACTTTTTAACTTTCATCCCAATGTCAAGATTCGACCTTTCGGCGTTCACCTCGTTGAACTCTGAACTTTGGAAACTTAAATCCAGCCATATGCCATTTATAAAAGTTTCCGGGTTCGCCGGGCGGCTTGTTTGATTTTACATAATTAAATTAAGCCAGGGAATGATGTATTACGGTGTACACGGGATGAAAGTTGAAAAGTTCGGCCGGGGCAAACTTGGGTTCTGGCGGTAGCGGTTATAGGACAGGGTTTGCTTGAGTGGGGGAGGGGCGGGGGCGGCTTGCGCTAGTTTTATATTCCGGTGTATCGAGCTCACCGACACGGAAAGGAAGATTGGAGAAACTCCGACTGAAATTACACTCTCCTTGGTCGTCGGTCAAATTTAAATGTTACACTACTGAGGTACTCTTAATAATATATGAGCCCCCAGGCAACCGATATGCCCCAGTGACTGAGAACCCTACTAAACGAAAAGTTACCGCAGTTACTTTGGAACATATTCACTAGTCCTATATTCCGTCGCCACTGTTCCATTTAAGCCTAAGCTTAGCCGGGTTTCGGATTCTCTACCTCATCAGTAGTGAGCATGTTGGCGCCCGATGAAGCGTCCTCTTACTGTCATCCCATCGGGCCGACCTGAGGGGACGGCTCAGTACCTCTCACTAGGAGTTCTAACAACGGCAACTAATCACTGTGCGACTGTTATTAATCGTTAGGGCTGTCACGAATGTCAGTCAAGCCTAATAAGAGAGATGGGGGGCGGAAAGGGAATCGAAATTGAGGGTGGTGAGTAATTTTCAATTATCAGTAGGCCGAGAGATAGAGCTGAGCAGCGGTATCGGATTCGTGAATCAAAGGGTGGACTGGCTTTAGAGGGACGGTGCGGGGGCGGGTGCTCCTTGGGGGGCGCCTCTCCTAATTAAGGATAATTGTATCCTGTCCCAAACACGGTCACCTGGCCCTATCTCCAGCAACGGCCCAACGCACCCGGCGCGCATCAAACTTCAGTTAAACATTTCAATTGGCAGTTCGGGCAGCTCTCACTGTATTGTAACACAAAAATGTAGAGAGCAAAAGATCATTATTCATTTTCAAAGGGTTTTATAGATAGAATCAACTATCAAAGATATTATTGATTGTAGTAGTCAGCCTGTCTATTTTAAATAAAAAATCGACCTGAATATTTAGTAAAATTTAATGAAATAGTTTGAACTTTAGGTGGCGCAGGAAACTATTAAAAACCTGCGTTATGGAACCGAATTATTTCACCCTATTCACGTTTGATGTGCTACCGCTGTGGATGCGGCACATGCGTCGACTACAGCGTATGGTGATCTATAACTGGTCCTTTATTCGGTCCATCTCTCCTCTGTTATCGTCCGGATATTCCATTCAGGTCTCAAGACTTTTTATAGCATACAATTCCTTCTATACCCCTATCCTACAGCCGATAAGACATAGAAAATTGTCCTACCGCTACCCGGATGTTCGAAATATATGCCTGAAAGTAGTTATATATATATATATATATATATATATATATATATATATATATATATATATAGTAGTATATATATAGTTATATATATGCCAAATTTTAGCATAAAAGTATGTTGTTCAACCGCCACAATTATAATGAAATCTTCTTACAGCGATGATATATTTAACGGGGCAATCCTCAGTACTGGTAATAAATTGGACCTTTTAATTGAAGAAATAAAAAGTTCACCTCCCAAAAGGGTGAGTCAATTAACTGATAATACAGAAGGGGTGAATGCAAATTCGGAAAGGCGTTATAAAACGACAGTTAAAAATGTCATTTATGGATCCATTTCGATTAAACGGAACGAGCTTCCTTATCTTAGCCCCCTCCAGTCCTGCTCGGTAAATTTCTCTTTCGGCTTCGCTAAAGGATGTTTTTTCTCTTTTTTTTCTTCTATTCCGCTAAATAGAAATAGGAACACCTCATCGATGTATTTTTAAATGCCCGGTTTTAGCCAGAACCTTTTAGATATATATACAACGCCGTAAAAAGCCAGAATGACAAGGGCGGGGAGATGGCGTCGGACCAAATATGGTCTGATAACCAGTTGGCCGCCCGACAAGGCGTCCTGAATTCTTAAAATTCGGTTTGTCATCAAAGCTATACAACACTTGAAGCTACTGCAGTCCGAAGTAAATCGTTAAATTAAAATTTGGTTTTATCAGAACAAGAAAAAGAAAAAATGCGACTTTTTTTTAAGAAATAATGCAGTTATTTTTTAAAATATCGCTGAATGTGACTTTGTTCTATGTGATGTCCGCCTCAAAAGAACCGAAGTGAAACACTGTTGATGGCTATCTACACGCTTAAAAAACAAACGCGCTCCTTGAAATCGAATTTATTTTTAAATTCTAGAGTCCTTTATGGGTGCGAGTGATATACGTTCGAGTGATCAAATTCTACAAGAGCTTTCAATTGAGCTCCTTTTTTCGGAATAACAAAACCTAGTTTCATTTCTAACCTGTGAATGGTCCAATACTAAATTTGAATGCGAACCTCGCCCACCATTAAATTCATCGGCGTTCGGATTATATTTATCGGGGAGTGCCGCCTTTCAAATTAAATCTCACCTGGTTCCACGAAATCCGGCGTGCCAAACTCAGCCGGCCAGTTCGGCCAATAGTCTTCTACTATTTAGAAAGGAATTAAACTAAATCAAACAAGGCAACTCCACTCTAGAACAAGACAAACGAAAGAAGAGATGAAATCGTATGAGCGATTATATTCGAAACAAATACTACCTATTAAAACAGTCTAAATTTTTTTTTATTTTTGATATAACATACAATATGAGTTTAGAACAAAATTACATCAAACGCGAGTGAATTTCTTTTTATTGGTGGTAGATGGAGGCTGCCGGCTTCGTAGTGTCTCTAAGCACGTATTTACTTTAGAATATTAACTTTCTAGGGTTAGGGAGTGGTGAGGGGGTAGAATGAAGACGTCATGTTTCATTCATGGAGTGCAAACTCTAGAACTTACGACCTCGGTCCACCTGTGGTCAGGCCTCAAAAGAACTTTATACTTCGGTCTCCGAAACTAATCCCTTAAAACTGGTCCCGCTTTAACCCCCCAGGGTCCAGCATTTCATTTTTACGGTTCTTTCGCGGCCAGAACTTCCCTTCCATATTTATTAGCAATATCGCCCTCACTCCCGGCCGCCTTCCCCCCCCACTCAACCGCACACACACAACCGCCCGATCCGTTTTCGGTTTTCACCAATAAAGTTCCGTTTTCACACTTTGGAAGCCCTGCCCATTTATCGTTCCCCGGTAATGGAATCGGGATTGCGGCCATTCAATATGAGGAATTTATCCCCGAATCAATACCAAATAAAAGTAAATTAAAAAAAAAATTACTATGAAAGAGCAATTTTGTACAATGAATTCAATCATTTTTATTAATTTTAAATTCCCGCGAAAACAAACAACAGCGCCTTCATATTGGATTAACCGACGGGAGACGTTATTGGCGTTCCAGGTAGAGGTTGATATTGGAGCGATCGGCATTGATCTTAGGACGAGTAGTGAAGCGTGTATAAATAAACGCGGTGCCCTACTAACGCAACCGTCTGCATACTGAGGATGGAGTCTACAGAAATAGTGGAGGCCTCGCGATTTTAAACCCGGACTGTTTAAAACGAGTCCCGGTACAAATTTAGAACAAAATATTTCTAGATGTTTTTCAAAGGATGAATGGTCGCTAAGATAAGAGGTCGGGGGCGGGGGCGGGAGCGGCTGCCCCCTGTCCGTCTGGGTAACAGCTGCCAGCCCTATCTCTCGCGCCAATGCCCACAGACGCGTCGAACTAATTCCAAGCCGCGGTCCATATTTCTCCACCCAGAGGGATATCGTATTCTTCGTACAAAAAAACGCATTCCTGGAAGATATTTCGAACGTTCGGCGTCGAATATCTGGAATTCCTGTCGTCGGTACCGGCATGTAATCCGGGTTCCGGGAAACGGTGGCCATCACTAACATTTCAACAATATTGGGATTCTAAAATCCAGAGACAAATATTATCGCGTCTGTCAAGTTTCATTCCTTCATCAACTTAAAAACAAGTGTCAACGACAAATTTATAGGACACGAAAATGTATTGAAAGTTAAGGTTATCAATCATCCGTTACTGCGGTTAAAACGCAAGAATGAGCACATATTAGATGGAAAGGTTGTTATATCCGCCCTTCGGTCATACAGAATGACTGTTAGTCTTGCTAAGTTGTGAACTTCTGTAGCCGTCGATATCCACATTATTTTTGCTTTCAACCTGCATTAATTCGACGGGAAAACTTCATCGGACTAGGGAGCCTCAATCCGTCTGGCCGTATCGCACCGAGTCTACCACTTCAGGGCGGTCGTAAACAGACGCCCGCGGGTCTCAATATATTTGACCGACGTGTTCACGAGAATAAGCGGAAAATACGGGATGGGGGGCTCCCGGAAAGGAAACGTTTTCCGAGCGGCTTGAAAGAAAGAGGAAAATAAAAGGGGCGGGGATTGTCGCCCGGCTTGGGAGCGGCAAAGCCCGGTTTTTCCCGGCGGGCCCGAATGCCCCCCTTTTTATGCCCACCGACGCTCACGGCCGGGCGCGAGAGTCCATTACCGCTCTGTGGATATCTGGCAATTTTCGAAAGTGGCTCTAATTTCTTTCTTTTCTGAGTTAAAATTTTTTTCGACATTAAAGAGAGCCGGCGCATCAAAAAGGGGGCCAATCGGGGCGGAGGTGGCGCTAGTAGGCAAAAGGCTGAAATATAAATCGTCCCTTTTGACTTTGATACTTTTGACTTGATACTGCGGTCTCACCGCAGCAATTTCTGACGAATGAAATACATTCGTGCTCCCGTTACATCCAGCCCTTCACAGATTTCAAGACCGGCCGCTTAGTGTTTCAACTCCCGGTATGAAAAAAAACGCGATTTCGAGCTTTTAAATATTAAACTTGACCATCGATTTGTCTCTAGGTTTTTAGACATAGCATAAAGATATACATTTGTACATAATTGTATATAATATTGCGCAACAACGTTTTTCCAAACAGATTCAAAGAACATACACTCGGTATTTGCCCGATATTAAAAAACTTTTGTAAAGAAAAAATGTAATACATCTGCACTGTTATATTGTGACCCCGAAGCGCTTTATTCGGTAGAGGTAATCTTTTTTCCTTTAAACTTAACCAACGTTGTAACGGTGGAAATACACATTCGTATAATTTAATTAATCAACGCCAAAACATAGAGAATTATCCAGCTTGCTGAAACGTTTATTTTCATTGCCATTTTATATGCCCGCGAATGTTATTGCGAATGTACAGAAAATAAAAATAAAAAGCGTTCCTTATGTGACATTTTTAAATTAAAACCCATTTTGTACGTACCAAACTTCACCGCTTTCCCTCTCCCCCACCCGGTTAATAATTTCGCATTTTAAATGAATCGGGCGCTCTGTCCCACGACTGTGAACTTTCGGCCGGTGACATTTTATTATGCCCTCGGTCGCGTTATAACTTCCCCTGCGTTTGATCCCCTTTCGGGATGGATTTAAATCGGGGAATTTTCCAACGAGGAGAGAGAACTCTCCGCGGGAAAGCGGGAATGCCAGGGCCCGGATTCCACAACAGATTATTGAAATATGCGGTGGCCGCCGGAGACAACGGCGAGCGGAGTTCAAAATCCGAAACCGGATTCCTGGCCGGGAAAATAGGGCAGGTTCGACCCCAGAAAGTGTTCCGTAATAATTTTTATTTCATTTCTAACCCCGGTGGCTAAGTTCCGGGGTGGGGTCAGTTTCGATGTCTCCCAATAATCGGTAGGATTCAGGTTATGACCAGTCTATACAGGCTCAAGAATGAGAAGAATGACATAAGTGTGGCAATAAATAGTTCTGCGGTAATAACTAGAAAAAAACCTGGGAATAAGACTGCAGCATTTTTGGCATCAAGTGCCAATATTATTGTGCGAAATGAAAACTACAATTGTCACGATGTCAAATGAAATTTAATATTTTCACCGATATTACAAGGAATATATATTCATTTTTATTGCAGACGATTGCCCAAATTTTATATTTTTTTTTCTCTCGAGGCCCGATAAACGTAAACTGAAGAGTTCCGAAAATGAAACAGAATTATTTGACCCTCGATAGGTAGGGACGGGAGAAAAAAAAACTTGGAGAGGTGTAGAGGCGTTTACAGAGGATTAAACGTCTAAATTTACCCAGATCATTACGCCGTCTGGATGATGCAAAAATAGGTTCGCTAAATATAATACTTCGTAGTATACACTCACTGGCCTCTGTGGCCCTATTTATCATCCCGTGTATTTTGGACGGCCAAAGAGACCGGGGAGGACGGACGGGCGGGGGTGAAAACACACGAGGTTTTTCTATTTCAAAGTCTGTTTCGAAACACCGGCTCCGGATAAACTGCTCCCCCCAATAATATATGTTGCATAACCGCGATAATAAACAGAGGTTTCGGAACAAATAATGCGTATTTTACGGCAATTATTCGTTATTCGCAGTCTTTAACGATTCGGAAGTAGGCACATTTTCTGGCAGCCATTTTTCGTCTCCACACAACCACCCTCGCCTTCAAGCAAGTACACGCGTGAAAAACGCGTTGTCACTAAGCCATTAACAAATACAAATTACCATCCCTGAGAATATACCAGTGGCCTTCAGATGCATATAATTCAGAATTAATGACTGATATCGGTCCACTTTTAGAACTAATTAAATTATCCATAATTAACATAATTATTTTTTAAGACTGTATTTCTCTAACGAACGATTTTACAGTATCTTACTGTAAAACGGTCGCCTAAATTATTTTAAAAGAGGTTATTGTGTAATTATTAAAATGTGTGCGGTATGAAATGTTCGCGATTTTCCAAATATTCTCGAATCGCGCGGACATTTTTTTCCACCGCTGTCGACATCCCGCTGAAAAATTTTTTACCCCGCGAATCGGCGGTCGGGGAAAATTCAAGTGGTTAAACAATATCAGCAAATATTTGAGAGAGACGGGACGAGGGGTTGGGGTTCGGGGGGGGGGTCGTGTCGCGGGAATTTTAATATTCTCCCGAACGTGTTAATATCCGCGTTCCATTCATTTTCCGGTTTTTCGGTAAAGTGGGGGCGGGGCGGGGGATGAGTAGGGGAAAAAAACGCGCGTGTGTTTCATATTCATTTAAATTTTTCCGGGAGCGACGGCGGGGTGCAGCGACGGCGAGAAGTGGCAGAGGGCCGGCGCCAGCGCTTGGGGGCGCAAAGTGAGATGAAAAAGTTTTAATTAAAGTCGAGAGAAGAATCTACAGCCCCCGCCGCAGCACGGGGTTTTTTTCCCCTTTGTGGGGGCCGCCAAAATGGCGGCCATCTGTGTATTCGCCTGGGCTTTGTAGCGCGGCTGGAGGGTGGACTACTACCCCCGGAACAGGAGAGCGCCCCCTGAGAAATTCCGAAGATATATTTTAATTGAGCCACTGTCTCTCTCTCTCTTCTTTCGGGAAAGTCCGAATCCGAGGGACGCGCAAAGAAACCGCAGATTGAACCGCCGTTTGCCTTACTTTTCTTACTGTTTTACCTCAGGTTTATTGAAATTATCCTCTACTTCTTGTCAACGAAAGAAAATTGAACATTCTCCAAAAGAAAATATATAACCTGCAATTAGATAAAACCAAAGGTTTGATTTCAAAATTTGGAAATATCTAGACTGAAAATATAATTTCACGACACAACACTAACATACGCAGCACATATTAGTCAGTTTGATTGTAATAATTATTGGTCTACTAATAAATTAATAATTTTCAGCACCTAATGGAGCGTCTGATGTCGCTTGGGTATTATCCGGCGTATTTTGCGATAATTTTCGTCCTGTATTCATTAAATCCGATCATAATATGATATTTCAATAATTGATATGTATCCGTGACAGTTATTCACGTACAGGAACGGAAGTCCGGGAATAATGGAGGGCCGGTCAAATATTCAACGGCGTTTACCAGTTGCAAGGGGCTCGCATGTCGGCAATCGGTTTCAATACATTGTTCATAGGCCCGTGGGAAATGACAACCTCGAAGTCCCGGACCAGAGTTCGGAGTTAGCTGTGCGTGCCTGCCTATCACCATCGAAATGTACGTGCGGACATGTAAGGAGATTATATTCGAGAAAAGAAATGCCTAGTAATAGCCGAGGCTAAACGCCGACAGGCAGGATAGTGGATATTGAACAGTGAACAAACTTAAAAACGATTTTCTGAATTTTCTGGCTCCTATCCCACCTCAAGCAGTAATTCCTCTTTAATGGAAACAATAAATTAGCATCGCAGAATCAGAAGTAACGCTACCTCAACTGGCGCGTGATATATGTCTTCTCAGTTTGTTCAAATATGGATGTAGTAGCCCCATCTTTGTGTTCCTTACAATCTTATTTCTGTTTTCTTATCTTATAACGGGCAGGGTCTCAACCCCTTTTGTTATTGGTATTGCTGTTCGTAAGCATTCATATTTCGTAACGAAACGTACGTTTTATAGAAGGCTATCACAAAGAAAGGAGCGCAATTAATTTATTATTCGTGCTGTACTTCAAGGTTTTTATTACATATAATTTAGTACCGTTTCTAGCTTATAAGAAAAAAGTATCATTTCTTGAGTATGTATTTAGAATA
Organism: Lethocerus indicus; assembly: GCA_019843655.1. Taxonomy (NCBI): domain Eukaryota; kingdom Metazoa; phylum Arthropoda; class Insecta; order Hemiptera; family Belostomatidae; genus Lethocerus; species Lethocerus indicus. The sequence continues at coordinate 18,652,558 of JACDQD010000008.1, forward strand.
TACACACATATATTAACAAGAGTAAGGACTAAAAAAATATATTCCGTCGACGAATTTCTCGGTCCTTGAAGGATGTATTTCTGAAATGAGTTTCGGGCACAGAAATTAAAGCCGGACCGAATTAAAAGTTCTGAGGGGGTAGAGACACTTTGTTTCACAAGAGTTTAATCCCCGCTCCAGCAGTTAAATATTCCTTCGTGTCTTTTTATTTTTTATTTTGTTTGGTTTATTCCTTGAGGAAGATCCCAATAAATCCCGAGAACGGGAGTACAAACGAAAACACAAGACGGAAGTGGGGGAGGAGGGAAGTGAATATTTTTTTAATGAAAAAAAACGTTTCGAACGTTAACGCCAGTTGAACAGGAGACACGGAGTTCTTCATATGTAAAGTATTCTTATGTAAACCTGACGGACCATCTGAAATTTCAGAAACATTGAAAGTCCGTATAAACATGCAGATTATCTCATCCTATAGTATAAAGATCAAGGATCATGGTTGGTAACCGAATCTAAGTGTGTGACATTAGAGTAAACAAGTAAATTTATTAATTATAGTTAAATTCGTTACTTTAACAGATCCCTTACTTCAAATTCTTCATTTTCAATAATGTTTTGAATATTTTTGCGCCAGTATTGAATAATTAATTAACGCGTACTACAATTAACGGCTGTTTTATTACGCGTGTACCGAGGACGGTATTTTTATCCTACACGTCCCAACCGTCGGTTACAAGTCCCATGAATTTCCAACGATGCACCGTTACAGCGATTACCGCTAATAGCGAAGGCTAATAACTAAGGGAGGGGGACTCGGTCTTGAATATTCCAGTGTTTAAATTTTCACACGTTCGCGACGGCCCACGCAACGGCTCCAATTACGGACTGAGTAATTCAGGAGCTCGGTAAGAAACCATAGTGACCCTCAGTCAAACGTTGCGTTAGGAGTAGCAACTTATGACTAAGTCCTGCGGGGGAGGGGGACTTGTTGTTGAAATTGATGTAGTATAGAAGGCATGTGTACCGAGTAATAATTGACAGATGTCACCTGCCCACCTCTGCCCCGAGGTACTACCGCCCACATATAGACGACCAATTAATGTCTTTCAGAATACAGAGCCGGTACAGTGAACTACCCCAATTGCAGACTGCTGTGCATGACGCCAATTGTTTTGAAGCTTTAGCCGTCTCATGCTTGTAGAGGTAATTTTCGGTCAGGCACTTATCTCCTCCCATCTAATATGATATAACTGTCTACCACGGTCCGGATACTTAGGTCAGTTAGGCCAATAGCGTGCCAAACTGGGATGTTAACTCATATTTTAGTATGAAGTATAAACTGATAATCGAAAATCCACCTTTTCCCATTCATCAACTATGAGAATTCGTAAATGTACTTTTACACTACAAACTGAATACTACTTGGCTATATTTTCATTCGAAAAATTAATTAACCATTAATTCGAAAAATTACAAGAATGGTATTGATAATGCACTAAGAGGAGGGACAATCGACTTTATTTAAAAGAATGTTTTCATTATACGGGTTTTATGAAAACAATTGACAGTTTTAAGAGCGGTTGGTTATTTTTGGATAAAGCGGAAAATAAGAAGTGTATCTTTCCTTCTTGCGATATATAAAGGCTGAAATCTAAAGCCGAGAGATAAAAGAACGATAAAACCCCAATTATTTATTCCCGGAAAAAGTCATTTGGCCCAAATCAAAATGTAAACCCTATCTTCTTATCTGGGCAAATTTTAATCGTTTATTTAAGCGTCCAATTGGAGAGGGCGGAGATTCTCGGGCTGTATTTTTATTCCCAACTTTTCCACGCGGTCCAGGCCAATCCCCGACTTAAATTTTAGGGGGACCCGCACCCCCGGCCCGCGACCTAGCGGTTTTATTATCGAGGATTATTTAATAATCAAAGTTGGGTTGGAAAATTATTTTATGGAAATTTTATTTTAAATCCAATTTAAAAACCGAGAGGGGAGAAAATGTATTCCTGGGCCACGCAGACTGAGTGGTGGGGGGGGGAGTGGGTGCCTTGGCCGAGTAATTACATTTTGAGACTACCGCTTTCTCCGGAGGGGTTTAACTTCGGTCCGTTTCCTGACGTTTCGAGTTTGGGACGGTTTCTCTGGTTGACCTTTGAGGTTTCAGTGGGTATTTGGAGCCCACGACTGTTGCTTAGATGAAGAACAGGGTATCCAAACGTTAAGTGCACATTACAACCTGCGATAAGATGGAACAAAATAATTAAATGAATGACCTGGCATGCTGTAATTAATTCCCAATATTCAGGAGAGCCAGAAACAGTACTAAATAAACAAAAATTTCCTGAGATTATTCATGTAAGATAACCACTGTGTATTAATTATCCTCACCGTCCTCAATGGGTTATTAATGCAGCTGTCGATGAAGCATCTACATTGTCATTGTGTTACTAATGACTGGCGTTTACCGATAAGACTGTGTCACTAATTAATGGATATACTATAACAAGAGTGGTCAAAAATGTTGTTTGTTTTCCCACCCTCTAGAGTCGTGTCAAGGGCAGCGCTGTAAACACCGAAATCAATTGTCGGTCCATTTCCATTCGACCGGCTGTTTAGAGCTCCGTCTGTTCTCCAAATTTATCATGTCCCCGCCTAGTGTAGCCCTCACTCCATTTTCACGGCCCGGCCAACACCGATGAAATTTCACGCTCAACTTGAGGCTCAAATCTGTCGGGGGATTTCAATTTCGGTTTAAATCCTATTGGAATATACGGTTCGCGTGAAACAGGACCGGCTCTTATATTGCAGACCATTCGTCAAATAAAACCATCGGTCGGATAACACAGGGAATAGGGTTTGTATATTATGTTCCCGTTCTGCCCTCTCATAGATAATCTGATTTTTGTGTGGTATCATTCTGAAATTAAATTTGCTGAATTGAAGTTAATCTCTGTATGTATGTTGACTTTAGGTTTACATATAACAAATCAGCATTTTATATTAATTACACTGCGCATGGAAATATTTAAAAATCCAGAGGTTTCATCCAGAGGTTTACAACGACCAATGCCCTGACGGTAATATGTGTGGTTTATTTTTCGTGAGCTTTGTAGGACATGAATTTACAACGATGAATCGGATTCAGATATCAGGTCTTCATTCAGTTCCCACTAAAACTTGTCACCCGAGTCCCCTTGGGGGCGGGTGGTAGGGGACACTGTGAAGAGGAAGTTGCCCAACAGTTGAGAGCACTAACCTAACTCAACGTACTTAGCGAGGGGCTTAAACCCGGGACCCTAGTCCCGAAGCCCTACCCTTACGCGAGGACAGATTGGATTTGAAACAACACAGATCCGATTGATATCCCCGTTGACGGGCCATTGATGACAAGTGGACGATCGCATAAGGGCGCCGAACGTTTTATGCTGTCTGTTGGGGGGCTCGTAAAGGGCAAACGAGCGGGAATATGCGGCGTCTATGTTAATGAGACCGGTGTTACAAGTCGGGAACACTGTAGAAAATCGACTGAGTTCAGGAATAGTGTTTATAGGGGATGAAAACACTAAAACGGCGAGTAACAAAAATAGGACATCTATTAGGATATATTTTTTTATTCCCGAGTATGTAATTAAATTAAATCCTGGAGCTTGGAACTATTGAGAGCTCCGTTGATCGAAATATTTTCTCTTTCTGAAACAGTATGCAGGTGTTAATGGCCGATTCATTGTTTGAAAAAGCCTAATCGATTATTAAGATCGAGCGAATTGAGCTAAAGGAATTGGATGCATTTGTCGATGAGAATAATAAATATGAATTGCGAGCGGGTGGATAGGGGGCGTTATATGAGGCCGTTCAGTACAGATCTGATAAACCGCGCAGAAAGGTTCACGAAATAGGGGGTCCCCCCACAGTGTGTTAACATCGGGAAAAAGGACAGGTTTCTTCCCCCTTATCGACGTTTCCTACGGTTTGTTTCCGAGAACGGATAAGGAGGAGGACCTCCCCCGAACCCACTCCTCCAAGTTCCCCCGGATGGGGCCCATAAATCCCAGGGGACCTACTCTCTGCCTATGATGAGAATCGGAAATGTCACTAAGAGCCCGGTATATCACTTCTCTTTTTAGCTTAGGTCGCTTTTTTGTCTGTAGTTTTTTTCCCCGACGATTTGTTCAATTCTGTACTCCGAAATTCTGGATGGTTTTAAGTATTCGTTCGCAAATGTAATCTTTCCTTAAATTCCCTACGTACAATCGATTCCTATTACAGTTTATTCCGTTCTGGATTTCAGAGAAGGTTATTCGAGATCCTTGAGCCCTTAGGCTATCAAGAGCAAGATAAGCATCTCAACCAAATAGCAAACGTCTAGAATAAGGAATCGTTAGTTTACACAATATTAAACAAATCAACTGGGCATCCACCATAGTAACACAATTGAATGTACTATGCAGATCCAAACAATCATTGTTGTAATTCCAATTGTGTCATTAAACAGGCGTAGATATGAATGAAATATATTAATTTGTACATAATGGAAAATAATTAATCGTAAAGTATAATGCTGTGTAGGAAAAATGTTCTATTTGTTATAACAGAATAATAAAGTGGCGGCAATTAAAATTATATGGCACCTAGATAACATAACTCCGGTAGGAAAAGGCACTTTAATTCGAGGTGATGCTGTTCGGATACGATAATTCTTGTCTATTTCGCCTTAAGGTAGACCGGTATCGGTTTCTCACCGTCCCTAATTATTACATTGAGGCACTTACGCATCTCGTGTGCCAATCCTGTCGGAAGGATATGTGCCCTACGCTACGGGTCTAGCTTAAGACCGAAAGCCGAGCCCAATAAACGGTGCTTGTAAAACATCAGGTCCAATTACCCGAGTGCCGGCAGATCGCCGTCCTCCTTCCCCGGATGGGCGGCCTCCGGGTCCTCGGGCGGTCTCCGTGTGGGGTTCCGGTCGACGAGCATAGCCCCCGGGCGGAGGTAGGGCACGGACTGAGGCGAGCGGCCGAATGGAACCGGCCAGAGCCGGGCGAGCCGCCAATATCGCCCTACCAACGCTAGACCCGGGCCCGCATTTTGGCACCCGCCTGCCACCGATTGCACTCTGGCCCAGCTGTACTCCTTTCCAATATTACAATCTACCCGATATCATTTATCAGTCGATGCGATCTATTCAAGTTTACTCTTGCCGTCTACTGTTTCCACTGACTAATTTGCTACCTCAATTTCAAATTTTATCATACCTATGATTCCCTCAGTATATCACTATTGGCACTACGATTGCACTGTTACTAAAAGTTATTGCATGCCAAAAGAGTGCTACTGATGATAACGAAATTCAGAAACTGGTCTTAGTTTTGACCAATGGCTATTAGTATATTTTTGTTTAGTGGTCTAGCATGACGCTCTTATTTGGACCTTATAATTATAAACAAATATTTGTATATGTCGTGAGTTTTGCATAAATTGTCACATTAACAAATGGCCGTCTTAATAATTTCAATAGAATATTTAAATATATAAAATAAAATTTTCTTAAAAAAATCAGTGGCAAAAAAAATATAAATAAATAAGTTGATTTGAATGAATATGTGCTTATTACTCGTGAGATGTGCGCTATCCAGTTTGTCAACTTATCGCTACATCGAGAATCCAATAGAATTGGTAAAATTCCAAACCGCGAAGGAACAGAAGAGCAGTTTCCTTTCAAACGCGGGTAAACTTTTCATTACTCGACAACTGTCATTGCGAATTACGGAGTTGGAGTAGTCTGCCCGCGGAGAAGGGGTAGAAGGGGGTGAAGTATGGGAGGAGAAGAAGAAAAAAAGTGGAAGAAATACTTGGAAAACTTCGATAGCCCGAGAAAACTTAGTTGGGACAACTTTCTGACGGAAATAAATAGAGACAGGCGCCGGTAGATTAAGCCCTCGCAGGGGCCATGATACCGAGTGGGGAACCGCCGCCACTCCTCCCAATTGGTTTGTATTCGCACGCACAAAACCGCAGTCATCGAATCTTCGAGATGGGCCAGACCTTAAGTTATTTTAAAGGAAAAGTTATTTCTTCGATTAAAACGTTTCGTCTCATATTATGATACAACAAAATTAATTCATTAATAAAGAAATTATGAGAAAATACTTAACCAATACCATACTATAATACTCATTGTCGGGAAGTCGAAACCGTTTCATTAAACGACCTAGAGAAATCGTACAAATGAGTATCGTTACAAAAGGGTATCGTTATACGTCCAGATGATAGTAAGGAATGTGCTTCTGTGGAATAAACGGTTTAAAATATACTTACTCGGTGAATTGGCAAGGGGCATGCATTAGTACCTCAGTAGATTGTTAAGGTATTGCTGTAGTCTGTCGATGGAAAATATAATACCGGCCATCGAAACAAAAAGTCTCACTCTGTATGATCGATACATTCAGAAAGAGTTTTTTTTGTGTATACAAGATGGCGACAATGGATTGTGCGAATGTCGATAAAAGTAAAGACAGGACTTAAATTACAAGGACAAGGCCGAACGGTCGCCGACTTTGTCGTCGGTCACGGTAAGTTCGGCCCGAGCACTGATCTATCTGCCGGCGAGCTCATGAACCATTAGGCATGTAACGTTGCGTGTCCTCGGCGGGGGACCTCAAACTCAGACCACCGCCCCTACGAACAGGTTTAATCTAATTCGGGAAGGAGAGTACCAGAGAGAATTGAAGGTAGAATAGGAAAGAGAAAGAGGGCGGGAGGGACGGAAAGAGGGAAACAGAGAGAGACAGAGAGACCGCATTAAAGATGCGACCCATTTAGCTAATTCATTCAACTCGTGGAAGGGGGTGAGGGTGTCCCCCCCCAGCCCTAGTTTGACTCTAGACCGGATTTTTAATTATGGAACCCCATTACGGCCACGAACAGGAGACCGAGAGACAAAAACTCCACGGGGTCTTATCTGCAAATAATTATCAATTGTAATTACCTCGCGGACTGAAGAGAAAGAGGATTTTTATTTCAATAGTTCTGAGGGAGGGGGAAAGAACATTTGAGCGGCTGACGTTCTCAGAACTGCAATATTTGCTGAGCTCGACTCTCGACGGTAGGCAAACAGCATAAAACGAAAAGATACATTACGGATTATTCCCTTAATTCCTATAAATGTGTATCATTAAATTATATAAATTTACTCATTTTTCACATTGAAACAGATTGAAAAACAAACACTAATTATAAGCAACTGAAGGTATACAACTGCAGAAGGAAACTATTCAGGGGCAGCTCCATACTTTAGTTGAATGTATAATATGAGTTGGTTCCTTAGAATAATACTTCTTTAAATTTCGATGATTATATCCAAATCCCGCTCATGATTCTAGATATTCCATTTATTTCAGAGTTTCATTTATCAAGGAGACTTTTATGCTACAGCGAAAATAAAAACGTTCATATCACGCCTAAACACAATCCCATGAACCAAGCGAGTATCTGAGTTTCTTATTCGAAAAGTTAATCGAAAACAGGGAATTAAAACACTTTATGCACTATGAATTCAAGATTTTAGAATATATTAAGGAATGCCAAGAACGTTAATGCACAAAGTTAACTTTTCAAAATTTCAGAATGAAATAGATTAACTAAATTTATCCACCTTGCTTGGAGCGCGTATATCATATTAATTACCCCCTTTTATTGTATTTGTCAAACTGCAACAATAAATTGGACTTTACGGCGTTGTTTGTACAGGTCCTAGGCCTTAGAATAACAGATTAAAACGTCTAGAAAATTAATTCTGATTTTGGCTCTACTCCATGACCAGGTCGGCCGCCTTGATAAATGTCCCTTCGCATCCCGCGGCGGCCTCGAAATGGGTCATCCCAGTGAAGTTGTTTTTAATTTCTCAATGATGGACCCGGGAGAAAGCATTGTTACCGTGGAACAGGAGACTACCAGGAGGAGAGCGTATCTAATATATTGAGACAGCCCCAAGGAGCCTGCCAACGATGCTTTGAATTATAACCCGGCTTATTAAATAAAATACAAATTGAAAACTGAAATAAGATGGAAAATATATGCCCTTTGTTATGAATTAAGTTTTATCCTGGCGTCGGATGATTAATTTCTTTGATTCTTGGTCCTGCTCAGACATAATTTTATTGATACATAAAATATTCATTTTTCTGAGCGTGTTTTCTTCCTGTTTTCAAGACGAACCATTGCTAGGTGCGCAGGGGTCTGGTTTTATTTCGAGCCTTCCAATATAAACACCTTGTTTGGGTTCCAAACCACGGTCCCACGAAAGTTCAGTGGCCTTGCTATGGTTCCTAACAGCATGTAAGCGGACCAATAAAGTCGCCAGTTTTACATTCCAATACGCTTCCCTTTGAACAGAATGTAACTCTCAAAATAGCTCTCACATGAGTAAGGCATTAGTGCAGAGTACGGAATAGGAATAACAAAATATCCGTCTAAAGAGCTTCAAGTCAAGTAAAGTGTATTCTTGAATGAACACCGATTTCGGTTAAGAAGTTGAATTACTCTGCTGTTGTTATAGTCCTAGATAGGGACGGTATACGTTCATGAAATAACAGTAGACCGATCTAGACGCCAGGCGCTAGGTAACGCGCTTTCGGACTGAGGTTAAAAAAGTCTGGTTTGTATTTCTCGACTTATAATCGCTGCAGGGAAATATTTATTCGTGCGGTGCCAAGAACAGCTAATTTGGCAGGGGCTTCTTGCCGGCGGCGGCCGCCCCTTATGTAATTCCCCATGTTAAAACGGTAGTTTGCAATATAACTGTCGACCCGCCCCGGTATCCTCTCCTCGGAATTTTTTATAGTCGTCGTTTAACTTTCTTCTATTAGAAGATCCGACGGCGGTCGATTTGAAATTATCACCGGGGCAAGATAAACAAGAGTGCAGGACGAGGCCTGCAACACTGACAAAATTAAATAAAATGTTTCTACACATTCATATAAATTGACTGGTATTGTTACAAATTGAGTGTATTTAATTTTTAAAAAATGACAGAAAATAGGCGCACTAAGTACAAGATTTATTTTGAATGAGGGATAAGCCAACAAATTGAGGACAACTATTGATATTAAAGGATTACATTATTATCAGGGTATTACATACACGAGCTTTCTGTACAATCTGTCTGGGATGAATTGGTAGGAGTTAACCGGACGATACAGAAAGCTAATCTCGGACACGGCCGCCCGGACAGAACCGATCCTCCAGAAATTTCCCCGGCCCTTCCGAAAGGCGGCCACTAAACGGATTATGTCCAGGCGAGCTTTTCCAGATACGAAGCTCCCGAGAAGGGAAGAATGAAAAAAAAACACTCGTGAAGCACAAAGGCGGTGAAGACCCCAAAGAGCTGGCTGCGACTTGGAGTTAATTCCGTTAATGAAATTACAAAGGGGCGGGGAGGGAGGTGGTTCGGGGACGGAAACCGAAAACGGAGGTAATTATATTACTCCGGAATATATTTTAAATGCTAAGTTGATTTGTGGTTTTCGCGGGAGAGGTAGGCCCCCGAAAGAGTTCGGAAGACTTACAAAGGGCCGCTCGGTTGGGGCCCTACGTGACCACTGCCTAGCGTCGTTTCTTTTATGACAAATCCAAGTTGACTGGGTATTTGAAAGAAAACACTAATGCCCCAGACAAAAATTACAAATGGGGATGCGAGCTAGCATTCTCTTCAAACTTTTCATTAAAAATAGATTGATATAAAATGAAATAAAGGTAAATTATTAAGTATTACCAGGTAAGTCTAGATTAGAAATATATGAATATATGTACTCTAGGGCTTCACATGGCGTATGCATGAATGTTATTTAACATTGAATAAATCTGACGTTGTAGCAACATTGGTGAAATTATCTCCGGTTAGATTCTAGTATGCGCCTCATTGAATTCAATACAGAACGCGACAAAAGCCTGGACCAAACTGTAAATGGCTCTAGTGGCGGCACTATAGTAAAGAAAAACGAATAGAAACGAACTCCACAAACAGAAATAAATTGCTTCAAGTGGGTAGCAATATTTCACTCGTCCTATGGATCCGTCGCAGAAAAAAGAATGCAACACTTAGTATTTGGGTAAAAAAAGGAGGTACTGTAAGCTATACCCTGCCAATTACTAGTGGGCGTAAAGACCCGAAATCGGGGGCGAAGTATGAATCGGCAGGGGCGTTTTTGAAAATTCATGAATAGAGGCGGCCGTTGCGACCCGAAAAGCGTACTTAGGCGACGGTGTACATTTCCCTTTCTTCTGGCACCCCTCCTATCTCTGGCCCATTGTCGGCGGGTAGAGAGTAGCCAACGTGTCCTCGTGGTGTTTGCACAGCTGGCGGTCCCGTCCTACCTGAATCGGCGTTAAATTTGCTGCCCGTCGAAAGCCGGGCTCATTGTCGCTTCAGAAGCTCCCCAAGCTCCGCTACCACCACCACCAACATCCATTGTCCATTGTCCGAGAACAACCTACCGGCTCGAAATCCTAAGGTAGGAAAGAAGCCGCCGGTACAATATATCCGATTATGTCTTCTCACCGGAGACGACACCGTCCCTCTCTCACAGTTCGAAAGGCCCTTTATCGGCTGGCTCGTATAACGCGTTTTATGGGCCGGAAAGATCTCCAGGTACGGTCGTGTCGGAAGACGCGCTCGAAAATATCTCAAAAATAAATTGTGATTTTTATGCGTTCGAGTTACACAACAACCGACAATAGGGTCAAATGGGGGAATCTGCGAAATTTGTGTTAGGTTAAATGTAGCCGAAAGAGGCGTTCCTTTATAAGCATCCGGTAACATTACGGTCGGATGGACCGCCTACTGTAAATATTTGTAATATTGTAGGTAAATATATGTCGAAATGCTTTTGCCTTCAAACTAGAGTAACGAAAAGTAACGGATAATCCGTTATTTGTTTATAATTGAAAAAAAGTGGGTTTGTTGGTAGTAGTATTTTGAATTATTTGTGAGATAAAATTTAATTGTAAAAATCCGGTCAGATTATAAATTGGAAGAGCAGCAAATTATTCAGTTTCAGCATTGTTCAACATTTTTCGGGAAAAGCCGAGCGGAAGTTTCTCTGTGTCACCGTGTTTTTACAGTCGGACCTAAAACCCAGTTTCCTGCCGTTGCATTTCCCTTCCTGTGTGGGCGTGCCCTAGTGCCGGCCGCCCACCCATAAAGGAATTTCTCGGGGACGCCGAAGGACCATTAGTTCCACGTGTGGACGTCCAGAAATTAGCGTCCCGACAAATATGGAACTGCGGGGCCCCCTCTTCCGGGCCCTCCCAGTGTTTGTACATCTGGCCGGCCTTCTTGCGGGTCCTATATCTTATTAGTATTATTTTACCGCCTACGCTGTCGCCCTACAGCGGAGCACATGTGCCCCGGCATTAATATTTCCGGTGCTTCCCGAATCGAAATGCGAGACCAAATAGCGATCAAATAAAAATAATATTACAACATATTCTACCAGAATTAGCACTGCAACCTAAATTTCATTCGATTTAAATTGGTCATTATTATTATAAAAATTGATAAACCGGTGTTCCAAAATAATTTGCTAAATATATGAATGGATATTTTCAGTTTTGTACCCTACCATCCACAGTAGCAAAGGTTGTCAACTTCCAATCTGCAAAGGTTCTGTGTAAGATAGAGAATGGGGTCAGATAGGCTGTTATTTCAAGTTTGAGCATGTCCAATCAGGGGAGACAGTTATCTTGAGCGCTGACAATAAATCAGTAGCTGTCAACTTATACCCTCCAATTGTCCTCGTTTATACAGCTGTTTCCTACCCCCGAAGTCCCTTCTATATCGTCGGCCGGATATATGTAATATTAGTGAATGGCAATAGTACCCTTCTCAGGGAGGACACGGGAAGAGAGAACACCGGGTCGTTGAAAAGGCCTTGATATTTTCAGAGGAGATTAGCCCTATAGATGGGTGACGGGAGGGGGGGCATAGGCACCAATTCTCGGGCTTTACCTGAACGCCCAAGGCGGGTTTGATCGGATTATTCGCGGGTAAAATCCGCCACAGGTGAACCCCCAACTACGGGGCGTGTCCGATCGGAAGACGTCCTGAGTTTTTACTTCAGTAAAATAGCTTAAGTCTGAGACTGAATGCGCTGTAGGCGTGTCCCGGGAGGATGTCGAACGGACTAATCCCTTTCCCCCTTAATATCCCTGTAATACACGTCAATCTATACAATTGCCCGTGGCTAGTGACGCCCTATCCGTTCTTCCCGTGTTGTGTGCATTGTGTTATATTCTGACCGGTACCTTCCAACGGATGTAAACGTAATGTTCCAAGACGTTCCCACAGGAAAAAACCCCTTGAGACATCTGAGAAATGTTTTTTCAAATCTAAAACTTACATTGTACTTGGCAGTATATTGAAGCTGGTAGTTCCCAGGTATTTCCGAATAACGAATGGAGGCAACCTGCATTAGTCATATTTTAAGAAATTTCCCGAGTTTGAACTGTAAACCAAGTTTGCCTTATACACTTGATACATTTGGCCTGTTTGTTCATCCAAATATATCTTGAAGATGTGATGTAGACATTCAAATCTGGAATACAGTTTGTAGTACAAGCAGTGAGTACATACTTAAACGTGTCTACTTCCTCTTTTTATTTCGCAACTGCTGTCTGCGAAGAAGAATATTTTATTTATGAATGTATACAACCCGAGTCTACATCAATTCTTCCTGCACGGTTTACACTTCCGGCCTGCTTCTTGGCGGATATCGGTTTTCGGGATATTTTACGGCTTATTTCTCGCACGCCAATTTCTGCCTGTACAATCTGCCCCCCCCCCACGCTTCCGTGCCTCTTGTATTCTTTTCTCAGCATAAAATTTCTAAACCGACGGGATTTTTCTTATATCGGATTGTTTGTTTTTCGATCGACGGTTTATTGCGTATGAAATATGGGTATAAAATTGTTTAAAACTTGAATACGATTATGAGCAGAATTTATGACATTCCGCAGGGGATGGACTTTAGGGCACGTAGTGGTGGGTACAATATTTCATAAAGTTATAAATAAATCCGTGAAATAAATTTCCTGCTCAGATTGTACAATAGGTAAAAAACAATCCAGTTGACTTACTACATTTTCACGTAGCATTAGACAATTAGAACATATTAATGCTTAATCACTCTCTAATCTTGTGTAATCACTTAATAGTCTGACAATGATCCTATTATCGGACAGTTTCCGTTTTTTCCTGTCGAATCCCATTAAGCTACCAGCTTTCATAACGAATCGCAACGCGGCGACAATGGGGATCGATTCCAATGCAGGAGGATGCAGGGAAGGAGGCTTCCTTCCCGTTCCACGCACACTAAGTATCCGGTCTCTAGCTGCAATTGTTGTTTCTACACCAAGATGTAATTTCGCGAACAAAACGAGGGCTCGATCGCGACCTGAATATTCTTCGGGCTCAAACTTTCGATATTCAGAACATTTTCTTGAATTGCGGTCGTTTTGAAACTCCCAACAGTATTCGTTGGACACGACAGGATTCCAAATATACTCTTTTTTGGACACAATAAATGCAGGTTATTTAACTTTAAAGAAAATATTAGGCGATTTTATTCTTGGCTAGGAAGAAACATGTAAGTCACCGGTTTTCAGAAATTCAGTAATGCGGGGCAAACATTTGAAACGTTTTTCGCCGCCGATGGGTGAGGCATCTGGGGGCGATGTCCACTAAATCAATTGCCCTGCTGGGAAATATGAACGTTTTCCGGATCTGGTAATGTGTAGGCGAAAATCGCTTTTCGTTAAAAGTACGAGTCCCAGTACTTGCCCAATCCCAAGCGGCCAAACAATTCTGGGACCGGTGGTATTTTTTACCCCACTTCTTCACCACCCCCCTCCCACCGATCCAGGGCTGCCCAAAACTCTCGGGATAAATGGGTGTTTGTCAAAGACAAATTAAATGGGATCCAGCCGATTTAAGTTTGCGGGCGCACGTCCTTCCCGCCCCCAGGAATTGGCCACGCGGTGACAGTTATATTTATTATAAAATATAAAATTCCATACTTCTCGAATTTATAACAATGTGTTCATTTGGAACATATCTCTCATACAGCGTCTGCAGAGAATGGCAGAGTGGCACTGGTGAATGGGACCAACGACGTTAACTTCACCCTTCGTACAAAACATATATCACTAAATTACCGAACCATTAACAATATACAATTTAGGTCTACCGTCTCTGAGGTCCCTGTACGGCCGCACTAGTGAATCTTGTTTCAACGTGTGGTCCTGGGCGAATAAACGAAGGCCTTCAATTGATAAAAGCGATACTAGTTGGTAATGGGCATAATATTCGTCAATTTCACGACAACATAAAAGATCTGTATATTAGATTTGTACTGTTGAACTAATTTTCCTTACGATTCGTGAATCCATGATTTCTATTCTGCAGTATTTCAGGAACTAAATTAGTTTTTGTTCCCCGCGATTGCATAACAGCTAGCAGCGGCATAATGCAGCGACTGAAACCGAATCTATTTCCGTAGCTCTCTCTTTATAATTACGTCTAATGAATGGTCTCTATGCAGTTCGTTTGTGTCATGTTTTATTCGTGTGTGCTCTCGTCTAATAACCATGCTAGCTGTAATAATTACTAACCCGTCATCGGACTATCAGATGCCATCCCACACCGTACGGACAGGTATAAAGCCGAGGGTTTTTTTCCCGGTATTAACACGGACCCCTAAAACCAAGGTAACCATTATCGTTGACGGCACACCCACCGAATTCGGGGCTTCATTCGGTATTCGTAAACGGTACGGGCTCGTTGTTGAGAGGCGTCCGTTCGACAATAGCCGCCCGAAAGGTTATAATTGTCCCGAGCGTATAATTTCTAAAACCGACAGCGGGTTCCTACCAAATTGTAATGCGCCGACCATTCCATGAATTATAACGTGCGTTGAGTGCTGGGGCGTGTGTTTGTTCACGGTGGGGGATTATAAGCGACGGCTCCGAAGGCCTCTCGGGTACCTGAGGGTAAATTGTGTTTGTACTTCTAATTCCGTGATTACGGGTTGGGCGCATGATCCTGTTAGCGCGGGCGAGAAAACTATCGGCTGTTACCATGGGAAACGTGAGTGAATATGACTCGCACCGAAAGTCAAACTTAGAAGCGTCTGTAGTAATATATAGGTCCAGAGTAATACGTCCGTACAGATAGAAACGATTACTAACCTTCTGGTGGGACTAATTTATAAAATAAGCGATAAATATCTCCAGACGCTAATTTGGTCCCGTACTAGACCGGTTTCGGTTTCCCGCCGTCTTCAGTAATTTAGTATGTTACTCATACAACAATTTTAATTTAAGATGATACCTAGCAAACTAAACGTTCAAAATCACACATTCGGCCCAGAATATTTTGATGAATTTCAATTTGAACTGTTTCAGGTTGATTAATGCCTCCGTACGTGTGGAAAACGCAAATATTTCTCATCGCTTACAGTTCGGACATTTTAACCTTTACCTTTTCAGAGCTGTTTCCCAATCGACTGGAAAATCAACCGAGTGAATGATTTAAATTAATAGGAAGATGCACTTCCAAGTGCATGAATTATAGATTTGTCCCGATTGAATTTTTGCCCGGGCTGTAGCCCCCGGAGGATTAACTTCCCGGCGTTGGGGCTTCCCAAGAGTTATTAGGGGGCCGTGTTAGGAGCCAGTTAGTCCGTCTCGGGATTGGCCACCTGAGTCCGTTTGTCGCCGGTCGAGGCCCACAGTGAGAGAGAGAGAGAGAGAGAGAGAGAGAGCGGGTGGGAGAGGGAGAGAGATACAGAGAGGAACTAGAGTAATAAGTTAGAGTCGGACTTATAATCAATTTTAACCAAGTTGGGGATCCCTCCACCCACACCGAACAAGGAGTAACTTGTAACTCTCCCCGAATAGCAATTTAACATTGCAACTATCACTAACAGTTTAATATGTATAGCGCGGAACAAATTTGATTAGCCAATTAACATATGGAACCGTCCAGAAACGGAGAAATTGAAATTGCAACGATCGGTTTCTTAGCGGTTCAGTTTTTCTTTTATGAAACAGTTATTCATATTTATTGGCGTTATACTGAATACAAGGTTCACTTTTCAGATAGACCTTCTGCCAAAACAGGCGACAAGGGGAAGCTACCGTAAATAAAATATCCCAAATAAAAATGGTTATATTAATTTACGGCAACGAGGACCTCAGAGTTCTGCAGTTTGGCAGACAGCGGAATATAAACAGAGGGAAGGAAGCGACATTTAAATTGGTCGCATCCGATGGCACCAAGGAGGTCCCGGGGTCGAGCATGTATTAAACCTGCATAATTTGACGATTAATTAAATAAACCGTGGTAGGTAGGTCCCGGAGCCGCCGCATTGTGCCCGGTAATTAGCCGCGTATTACGGCTAATTGCGGCCACGGACAATTAGATCGGTACACGGGCGCACGCCCACCCCGGGAGACACATAGAGGAGACCCTGTGTCGGGGGGATCCGGTTCGCCAGGAGGTGTAGGGATGGCCGACACAATATTGCGGCCGGCGTTAATGTCCCTTGGGTCAACAATCGAACCGCCGTATAATGATAAGCAATTATCATTATTATTGTACGCGACAGTTAATTGATCTGCCCCGCTGAGATGGAATCATTCGGACAAACAAGAAATAACAGTTTAATTTCTAAATGCTTTATGCAAGTATAATGAGCGAACATATATTTATCTCAGGAGGTAAATTATTATAAAATAAATATTAGTTTATCACTCTGTAGTTAATATCATTAAATTAGAGAGGAATATGTCGGATGCCGATGAACCAGTTTGCCTGCATTGTGTTAAGAGGATTTTTGTTTTTATTAAATTTTCGTCTATGGGCGCTTGCTTATTCTCTCTTGATTAGAGTTTAATATGTAATAATACAATACCAATCGATTATGCGACTAGATCAACAATAATAGTATATATTTGTTTCCATTATACAACTTCCAATCTCTCCACTACTGCATATAAACCATTATATTATTAGTTCAGAGTACTCTTATCACATAGAGAGGTTGCGGTTCCCTTAAGCGACAGGAAACAGTATTATTGGTTAGCAGTAATTTAGTCACGTTTCGGCTGTCGATAAAGCATCCTGTCAGCGCTATCGTTGCACCGTCATTGTAAGCTATAAGGCCTCCGGGACTGTATTTCATTTAAGTCCAGATGTTTTGTTTAATTGGCAAGTACTCAGGACTTTAAATAGACGACTTTCGCGGCATCCAGACGAGACTGAAATGGAAAGAATGCAACCTCGCGCTGCAAGCCGGCAGTCTGGGCAAGCGAACTAAACTTGCACACCTATCGATAAAGAATATCGAGTAAAGTAGGAAGATCTAAGAAATTAAGAATATGATAATATAGTCACGTGCAATTTCAGAACAGTCTCACTTTAATGCTATAATACATAACCACTATTACATTATGAATTTCTATGTATAATGCATTTAAAATACATAGTCTTCAAAAGTAATTAAGTAGGCAGAGTCGAGAACACACGCAGACCCTTATTCGGTGGTGTAAGGCTTTTCCAGTCCCTTTATTTCGCTGCGAGTACAATTCAGTACTCGTCAAATTAGAGATTTGTTCCTGAGTTTCGTCGGGACAGTGGGTCGGGGTTCATCAGCCCCGTGGGGTCACAAACGGACAATTCACCTTTCATCATCCGGTACAGTTTTATTCGATTGCACCGCCGCCGCCGCCTCCTGTAGTGTTGGCGAGGCGGCAAAAAAGCGATCGGATTTTCTACTTCGTCAGCCGGTTTCGGCGGCGGCTGATTGCCGTCCGGAGCCATTACCGGGGGTGGGGGCGGTGTCAGCGGTCCGCGCGATTTCCACAAGGGTTGAAGAAAATGGAGGGGTTGGTGGCGGTAGTGGAGCGGGCTCGGGCACTAGGCCCGGTTTGCCGCAGCTCACTGCAGTCACTCCGCGGGCAAATAGGCCGCATTAAATTCAGCCCTCGTTAAATATTGCACGGCCCCGCGGCCCGTATATCAGAGGTGAGAAAGCCCCTCCTCCTTCCCACCACACCGCAGAGACCACACAAGACCGCATATTGTGCCGACGGTTCTATTGTACGTTGTGCGTAGGGCGAACGTGAAACGTGAATGACGCGAAAATTCATTTGAACACTGCGGAATTTAGAAAAACAAACGTTAGATAAATATTAAATACTATCAATGAGTTAAAGAAATACATTTTCTCAATAATTTTCTAACGAAACTCACTGGAGAGCACTGTTGTATGGGCGGAGTGCCGACAATAAGGCTTGATAAAAAAATTAACAGTTTCACGATAATACTGGTAACTGAAACACAGTGATTCTAATTTATTTGTCTTCTCATATCTCAGTGGAACTGACTTTAATTGCATCCTGCAGATAAATCCCGTTAGTTAACTGCATTATAATCCACTCCCGTCTAGACATACTACAGGAATGCCGGGAGGTGCACGAAGGCCGGCTATATATCCACCGCGGGATTGGCAGAAGGGGAACCGGAGAGGACGTCGGTGGCACCTGTGCCCGCTAATCCAAAGGGGTTCGCTATCCCAACGGAAAATGGAAGCGAGGGAAGTGGAGTGGAGATGGATGGGAAGGATTCCGGGGGAGGGCCTCTTCCATTAAGGCCAGGCATTTTTCGAAGTCCCCAAATTATTTAAATTTCGCCCCGCCCGGTTCAAAACTCGAGTCCCCCCACTCCCCCCGGGCCACCGGCGTTCCGGCCGACTTCATAAAGTTCCTTCCTCAGCATTTTCGATATTAATAATTTCCGGGAACCAAGACAAAAAAAAGTTAAATCCTAATAACGGGCCCATTTCCTAAGGGAATATTAACAGATGAATAAATAGACGCCGGCCAATGACCGCCAGCAGCTGAGATAATAATGGACTTATATTCGAACGGGAACAAGAGCAGATGGACTGTTTTTTTTTGCAGGGTTTTCGGTTAACGGCTCGGGGGGGCTATTGGCTTAACGTGTGAACTAAATACATACATTCTTTTAGGATTTAATATGATTTATTTACTTCAAACAAGGATGGGAATAAGGTCCTCGAAAATGATGAAAAGTGTGTATATATGCGTGATCTCTAAAACTAGAGCAAAGCGATTGATATCGTTACATGTTGTATCTCTCTCGGTAATTACGCGCAATAATTTCGCCGAAATAATTTTCAGAGGAAAGCACGGTGCATCCAACGGTGGAATTTTTTTTATTCTTTAATAGTCATAAGTGGAATGAAAGACATGCTTCCGAATCAGAATAAAAATACTTTTACATTCGCGCCTTTCATGTAACAGAAAAGTCCCAGAAAAACATTACCCGTACGCGATTCAAATTATCCTTTATACTTCACGCCCTCGGGCATTACTCGTGATAAGAAAAAGTTAAGTCACCGGAGGTAGAAAATAAACATAGTTTACCAAATTAAACGGTGTTTATCACGTAAAAGCGTGTGGTAACTTGCGTGTGGTCCACGATCGGCCGAGGCCTATCGGAAGGGCCCCTGTCTTAAACCCGAGAGGAAAAAACCCCGGCAATCAATTTAACTTAACGCCTCCAACGGAGATCTAGATGCTTTATCTTGATGGCGGTGGAGAGGTGTGGGAGTTGTTTCGGGGGTCGATCGGGAGGAGGCGGTATCGGGGGCTATAAATCGATTGGCTCTTGGGTCGGGTGTTTGCGTGTCCGACGGTTGCTTCATTATCTGTAGAGACCAGCCGTCTGCATCTGTTCGGACTGAACTCGAATGGCACTCTGCTCGCAGAAAAACGCGCAGAGCTGGCCGCCAGTCCATTGTTCCCGAACCGACCCATAAATTTTGACTTCGGCCGCCCACCCCCCCCTCCCACATCAGAAACACATTCCGTACATAACTTCCGTACAGTCTTCGAATCCCGACTAAAATCCTTGTATACTGGGACACTTTATTAGGTACAATCTATTGAAATTCAAACGATTTTTGTTTATTCTCCAGACTACGTTATATATTTCATTCAAAGTATTTGGGGCAGGTCTGAAAAGGATAGGGCCTATAACAACAATATGCGAATATTTTATTTATTAGAGCTTTAGTATATTTTCCAGTATATTAAGTTTTTAAATATTCATTGTTAAAAATTTAAATTTGTGAAAACGAACCACCCATTGCTTAATACCATTGACAGTGATCGATTTGAATCCGGACGGGTGTGACAGAAGAAATCCAATCATCAGATTAATTGTTCTCCAACTGTTTACTGATTGCTTTCGAAGCTCGTATTTAGTTATAACTAGCATTATCTGAATACGCTATGTATGGGCAAATATTCGTCGTCAAAAAGTGGGATTTATATTTTTGCGAAATCTAACCGCAGTAAAATCGGAAATAAATTAAATCTCTGTATATGATTGTATTAGAGCATAGATATTAGACAAGTCGTCCGTCCATCCTTGAATACCGAAGCAGACCCTTTTCACAGACGTCGGGACTCGGACAGGATCTTCTACCCGATCGATTCCCAGTTAACGGCCTTCGTTAAGCACAAGTAGATCTCCAAAGGAGCGAGATTAACTTAGAGGCTGCTTATAGAGGCCGAAAGCCGCAAGGTGAAATCGCCCAATCAATCGGCCCCAACTGTCATCTGCCGTGATCAAAAGGGAGGGATCATCAATTCAGGTCCCGGACGGAGGCCCTGAGACCCTTTCCTAGCGCTTCAATTCTACGACGTAAAAGTTAACTTTTATGATATCGGGACTCGCCCGAAAGGCTAAAACTGGAAAGTTTTCCCCGCTTTTTCGAGGGTGATAAAAAAGTGATAAATGAACCAGCGAGGAACATGAAAATACTATTGTACTCCAAGCTAAATATAACATGTTCTTCATTACTAAATGTGTGTTAAATTTTCATATATTGTAACTGAAGTAAGTACTCCCTACATTTATTTGAATTAAAATTATTTGCAAAAACACCACATTGCAAAAGGGTTTTAATATGGCTTGTGTGAGTGGAAAATAATGTTGGGACTAGTGGATTTGTATCAACAAAGGAGTTTGGTATATAATTCTCCCTATATCAGCTGAATATCTCTAAATATTAATTCACAAATCGAAAAATAGATCACTAGAGTACAATTCGTATTAGCAAAACTACTATTAAAATAGTACACTACTAGTAATAATACTGTAAAACAGTTCAATTTAAAATAAAAAATGTGGGAGGATCAAGAGTAAGTATTGAGGTAGGTTCTCCGAATTTATATCCCGAAGCGGATTCCCCGGTGGCCAAATTTGGACAGGGACAGATAAATAGAGCTTCGGAAAATCGGAACCTCGTGCATTATTCCGGTTTAACCGCCGCCGGAGAGGCGCCTGAGTCGCAAAAGAGTTTTAACGAGAGTTTAATACCGCAGAAAAAAGTTTCTTAAAAAAAAGGAGGAAGAAAAAGAAGAAAGGGAAGGGCGAGAGAGAGAGGGATCGGGACAACTTTATTTTTAAAGGTAACCGAGCATGGTAAGCCGATTTGGGGAAGGAGAAATCGGTATTTCGATGAAGAGCTACCGAAGAAGAAATTGCCCATGAAACGCAATCATTATATGCTTTCTGGATCACATCACAAAATTTTATGTTTAGATAAAAGTATCATCGTGTCTAATCGTATGATTATTTTAACGCATATCCACCAATTTATCTTTTCTGATAACGGATTGATCATATAACTAACTATTAATTGGACATTTGATTCGTCAACTATTCCCGCAATTATTCTTCAAAATCGGTGGTCGGTCCGAATAAGGTATTTTATAAAACTAGAATGATAATTATTTTCTATTCCGTTTCGAGTTCGTTAGCTTGTAATGTATATAAATAAGTTGACACAACCAGGTTCGGACATGACGTTAATGAATGCCTAGCGCGGCTCAGAAAACTCAGGCAAGGCAGTTACCGAGGGAAAGAGCAAGTAAACGCAGGCCAAAACGGTACCTCCCTTTTGTGGCAAACCCCAGAATTCTCCATAAATAAAAGGGCCGAAGGGACATCCCTTGGGACCTTTGATGCGGTCAAAACACACCGCAAAATGTTACCCGGTGGGGTGACCGGACTACCTGGTTTTCAATTTTCAGATCTCTTATCTCGACACAACTCCCATTATGCCTGTTAATTACCGGGAATTCTCCGAGTGTGGCCACTGCGAAAGTTGCCCGCCGCAGTTCGAAATACCTGGCCAATAAAGGTTTCACAGAGATTTTATCTCTGGGCAAAAGTTTAGGGGGTCGCTGCGCCCTTTTAGACACTAGACTTGCACTTGACTTGTGGGTGATTGATTGCTATAGTTTGTCTCAGTGGGAATAGGACCGGCGATCGCACTCGGCGATAACCACTTTATAACACCGCTGCACTCTATTATTAACTGGGGGCCTATGCACTTCCGGTAATTTTGAAAATTGGCTTGAAACGTTCAGCTTTTATCGGATCGCAATTAAAACAAATTTAACGCAAGTTAAAAGCAATATTTAAAAAAAAATACATTTCCCTTGAACGTATTGTGTATTGTGCACTGGTAGAATACGGTATTCATTGCATCCTCCCGTATGAAAATGATGAAATTTATGTTTCTCCCTTCGCTTACTTTTCACGGGAATCCCTAATGCCGTAATTGTGTTCGCTTCAAGTCGACAACATCCCTGGTAGGTTTCCAGGAAAGATCTAATAAAACTAAGGGCGAAACGGAAACGACGAAAAAAAAACGTATTTTATAAGGCCCTCCAGGAATTGGTTCGTTTTAAATGAGACGGCAAGATGTAGCGGCAGTTTAGGAGCAAACGAATCGTTTACTGTAACTTTAGAAATCTTCCTTTTGAATACGGCATTACTTATGGGACGGAAAAAGGGTTAAGAGTATCGGATTTCCCGGCGACGGAGAAAACCCTTCCTCCACCCCCCTTACCGGTTCGCTAATAGAGTTCCCGGGCCGTGCGGTCTAATGGTTTTCCGTTTTCCAATAATAGGAGTAGAAAATAGAAGGAATAGAAGAGTTCGCTTCCTACTCCTCTTTTTCCTTGTCTTTACACTTTTTCTTCCTTCTTTTGTTAGGGGCCTTCCATTCATCCTCATTCCTAACTTTTCCACACTCCCGGCAGCACGTTCGCCCCGACTTATCCATTCCCCGCTGGCTCCTATAGGAACTCTGCAGAGAGTGAACTCGGGTTCAAGTAAGGGGGATACGGACTGTAATGTTTTCTTACCTAGTCGACCGATATACCGTAAATAAAAAGTGAAAAATAAGTAGCTTTTTTCTTTACTGCTCCTGCGAAATTAAACAGAAACTGTAATAGAAATAATAAATTTGAATGGTTCATCGTCTCTCGTGAGAGAGAGAAAATTCTGGACTAATGGGACATATAACCCCAATGTCGTTACAAGATATAAACCTTTAAAACAGTGGTAGTGAGTATATATATCCCCGGGTACGACAACACGACAGGGGGGGGTTGCTGGCCTTTGAAGGGCCCTTCGGGATCCACTCGGTTGTAAAAGAATGGAACGCGAGGCGAACGAACGGGACTCCTCCTTCGACGCGGCGCTATTGGAAAAAGGAGGCCGGTTGCACTTAGGAGGCCGGGGCTCCGACAATTGGGGTGGATAAAGTGAGAGGGAGCGAGAGAAATTGAAAGCGGGCAGAGGAGTGTGAAAAGGAGGGAATGAATGAGTGGGCTTATTTTACCCGTATTCCACTGGAATTCTCTACAGTGGATACTTGTCTACAGTAGTAAACCGGCAGAATAGAATCACATTTGCAATTTATTTGAATTTTTTCCAAACACTATCGCAATCGGTTGCTCTTTATTATAGAGATATTTTCACACTATACAATTGTGATACACTTTGTACCAATTTGCTCAATAACAAATTTCTTTTAAAGCATAAACCGGTGTCTGAATACAGAAGAAAGAGAAAACCGGTCTCGGCTGAGTGAATGAGAATCTCCTCCTGAGAGTCTTTAAATATAAACTGACAATCGAACTTAACGATTAATTCCTAATAAGGAATGGGGCCAGACCTTCCTTTTGAGAAAACGATAATTACTAACGAGAAAGATCTAGTGCCAGAGAAAAAAAGCGTTAAAAAGTCTCTACCTTTGCTCTTGGCGCGAGGGAGAGATAATTGGAAACGGATTAAAGGTAAAAGCGATAGAGGAGGAAGGGGGACGCTAATTTCTTATTTATTTTTTTTGTACGCCAAGGGCTCCGAAAATAAAGTTGAACCGAAGGTATCATTAAATACCTCGATAGGATCTTATACAATACCAACTGGATGTTTAAAGTGCCATGGAGTATATTCCAGTCAAATTAGTTATTAGTTTTGAACGCCAATCTTATATTACAGGAATACAGTTCTGATTATTTGTTTCGAGATTCAAAAGTGTAATTAAAAATGCAATGCATGCTTTGAGGCAGTAAGACTTAAGCGGTTGCTGAAGTTCAAACTCTTCACTTGATTTTTTAACTTTATTAAAATAAAACCCACACGAGGTTTTTTTAATGTCGATATTTTTCTAAAAAAGGGGTTACGAAAGGTCTAATCGCTACAAGGGTGGTCGAGGGGTCCGGCCCCGGTTGGCCAGCGAGTACAAACAATTAATTATGGAAATCCTGATCGGTTCGCTGTACAAAAACAAGGCTTGTATTAATATTCAACGTTGGACTCCGCGGGCACACACAACACACACACAAGCCCCAGGCAAATTAAGCACAAACCACATAACCTGCCGACTTGACCGGAGGGTGTCCGCTTGCAAGCACATCAATTCTGGATTTATACAAAAAAAAACAACTGATCGATATCACCCACAACCAAATTATTCAATAACACGTAAACCCTATCATAAAGTTAATCTATCATCAGTGCATAATAGGTTTTTGCGGTTAGGACCAAATATCATTGGAAAATTTGGAATTAATACTAAAACATATGGTCGGCAGTTTCCTGTACAAGAAACATGTACTTATTTACTAGTGGTTTCTATATGGGAATTATGCCCAGTCGACCAGGGACCCAGGGAACCAGTCGATGATCAGTATTGTTATTATTATTATTTTAATTTTTATTATAATAAAACACTAAAAAGATATTAATTTTAACGGAGTACTATACAGAGGTTTTTCTGGTCTACCCACAGAGCGGCGGTATATATTTGTACGGCGTTTTCGTCAATTAGGGCGAGCGTGAAATTTCACCGGAATTTACGGCGGTCAGGCATGGGGCGGACACAGTGTCGCGTGATTGCGGCCACTTTGCTAATTAAAATGCGTGCCAATATATTATTACAATACTTTTTTTCGTACGGCCGATTTTATTTCACCTTATTCGGCACGACGGTTTTTATTGTTTCACCGAATCCACTCCACAAGGCACAACACTCGGCGGTTGTTTAAGTGCCGGTAAATAAACTCCCAAGAGTATAAAAATAGGAAAACTACATAGAAGGAAGGAATATCGAGTTTATAGCGACTAACAACTTTTACATCGAGTTTAGCGATGTACTAACAACTCAAGAGGAATATTTATTGATATAATCTACTTTGATTATATTAATCTTAAAGGGTGAGCACACAGGTTGATGTCTGTCTGGACCAAACAAGCAAGAGTAACTAGAACCCATTACACCCGTGTAACTAGATAATTATAACGTGCTTTATTACATTCTTTTTGATATTTAGGAAAGACTTCCTCTTAGGACTGCCTGCCGAATTAATCTCGATGTTTCCTTTTTATGGATCTTCTCGTTATTAACTAATTCTGCAGAGGTTCCTCCTTGCGAATCCGTTCAAGTGGAAGGGAATGTTATGTGTTTTACCGGACCACCGGCTCGATTTCTAAGATGCGGAAATTACTGGTTGAAATATTCACTATGTCTCGCTGCTGCAGGTGGCGGGGTAGATCTATTCACCAGGCGGCTTGGGGAATGCTCGATCCCCGCCCAGAAATTAAATCGGTGTCGGAATCGCGTGTCTGTCATCCGGCCTAATTGATTTCGAGGATAAGGTCGAATTAATTGAATTATTCCGGGATCGGGGCTAGATTTTCGAACACTGCCCGGCTGCGTACTGTTGAAAACTAGCGCGTGCGGTCTGTAGGATTTCGTGCTGGACGCGAGATCACCGGCCCCGATTAACGCCGTTCGACTTGCCCGAGCCGACGGATTAGTTCAGTCAATTTTTCCGCCCCCCCTCGGTCGGAACACAGACGTTAATTGCCGTGTGAACCCTATCGGGGCCAGGAGTTCACCTTTAGACATCAACCAGTGAACAGTCTCATTCTGATATACACATTGTTTAACGTATAATACACGCGAGGAACAAAGCTGCGGGATCAAAAACTACTTAATATGGATTAATCCGAAGGGCACAGGAAATTGAAACATTTATATTTTAATTAATTTATTTACTCTATATTCAATTGATAATTCATTTCGCCGAACTGAAGAACCTGTACCTTCAAAATACATTTTTATGTCTTAAAGGAACATTTCTCAGATACTTAGACGTAAGTCATCGAGTTAGAACGAAAAATATTTTGCTGTACTATTCACTCTATGTGGAGATACAGAACAAAAGTCCTCGTGCACAAATACAATCGCTAAACCAAAAGTATGCTATCCCTACTATGTTCAAATATTATTAAGACTCCTTTATTAAGGCTAGGAACGAGGAAACGAAGATAACTGTGGATAAAATCGCACGCTGATGTTTATTATTAAAGCAAATCTGGTTAATGCTTCATTCGAAGAAATGGTTCAGTGCCATCCAATAGCCGTGATCTTCACTCAGAGAGTTACGCCGCCCACGCTACGGAAATTGAGAACGAAATATCGGGGCACTCGGTACGGATCCAGCTAAGCGATTCGTCCTTAACTCTTTCGGATCACTTGGCAAATCACCAGGTCCGGGGGTGGTTGGAGTAGTCGGGGCTCAGGTTGGGCGGATATATATCGCTAACTACATTGTGTAAAACGACGCTTCCGCCCACTACCCTGTGGGGGGGTGGTAGGGGGGCAAGCCGGATCTGATTATTTTCGCGCAGAGCCCCACTCTCCCAGCTAACTATTGCGAAGGCGAGTAGAGTAGCAGTGACTGGAGGGGGGAGCATTAGTCACGAGACAGGTGATACAGCTTAGCGGGGGTTCCTTTCAACCGGGAGGGCTTCACCTCCCCCCTGCCCGCTATTTCCCCTGCGGAACCATGAATTCGGGGGGCCCCTTTACGTGGCGCTCAATAAGAAATTGAGTTTTTTTGGACGGGTGCCCCGCGGCACAAAGGCGCCCCCCCTGTCCCTTCACCGATATTTTTTCCAGGGGCTTAGGGTAGCCCCCTTATAACCCCAACTCCGACAGTACCTAACTCCCGTAGTTGGCATTCTCCGTTCTAATTTGTTTCCACTCCTCGGATCGTAATTCTAGACTTGTTTTCACGACAGAACTGGCGGCACGCGCGCTCCCTATTCCGCCTAACAGTTCCGAACGCTTACAGGAGTTGTGATCACAATATTCCGAGAACAAAGTTTAAACTCCAGAGATCGATATTGTCCTCCCCTGGTCTAAAGCACTAATGTAGTAATCGGGTACGAAAAATCCCAAGTTTCAATGTTATATTTACATTGTCGTTGGTGGAGAGCGAGAAAGTGGGTACAATATCGCGAATACAAGGAACAACTGATTTCCATCGAACTGAAGCGTCCCCGAAGAAGTGTTACTCGAATCAAATTACCCGAGGCATTAAACAAACGTTGATCTGTCGCTCATTAAGGCTGTTTTTCTTCGAGTCAGGAGATCATAGTTTGAAGAACGTGGACGGGAGAAGGCCGACGACGTAAGGGTGGGCCAGAGAGCGGAGGCAGAAATCACCGCCCAGTCCGATGGGGGAATAATAACGTAATTAGTGCCCGCTTTTACCGGTTTCCCGAACTCTGCGTGGAGGGGAGAGCGCCGACAATACATTATTGATAATTTGATTAGTGTTAACGTTTTGGTACCGCCCCCGGCTATATATCTCGGCGGGAGAAGGTGGCAGGGGCGGGGGCGCAATCCTGCCTCCGCACACTTAGCAGAGACTAATGTCCCCCCGTAATTGCGTTTGTTCTTGCAATCCTAAAAGTCCTTCAGTCGTTAAGTTTGGGACGCACAAACACCGTACGACCCCCCAGAATTTGAAGGATAAATTCAATTATTATGTCATCGTACTACTTGCCGCCTACAAATATTAACGATTAACGCATTCTTTATTAAATTATTATTCAAATAAATCAGTCATATTTGTCATGTACGGACCTTCATTAGGTGCTTAATGATGACTAGTTTGGGAGCATAAACACGTCCAATCGGTTGAATATTTCGATGCTCTAAATACCATCACGGCTCATTTAATTGAAAAGGAATGTGTAATGAAAGATGGCCACATCCCCCTACATAATATTTTAATGTTTATAATAACCATTTATAAGGATATATGGAAATCAACATAGTAACTAATAGCTTTCCGCATTGTTCTTTATGCCCTTATACATAAAAAAGAAATCACAGTCCGAGAGCCAGAGTGAATCCGGAGCGACTCGCTCATAAATCATTCGGATTAGCTAGTAGGAGTTTCCTTTTTTTATGCCCAGATATAGCATTATAAATAAATCCATACAAAGAGGAACACCGGCGTTATTTCGTGGACCAAGTTTTTCCCTAAAGGAAAAAATAACCCCGGGCGACATTTATTCGGGCATAACGAACGGGCCCACTCACCGGACAGATTATCCGCGAACCGCTATCTCTCTCCCTTTCATTCATTATGGAAGCAGTAATCTCCGGTAAAGGCAGTCCGCCTCCTCGGCCGCATTCAATTCTAATGCTATTGTCTCCTCTACCACCCCTTACACTATTCTTTGCTCTCAACGTTCAAAACAGTCATAAAAACTGGATGCGGAAAGAGCGGTCGGGTTGGAGGCGGTGTGGGGGCGGGGGAGGAGCAATAAAAACTTATGACACGAGCAAATGTGGAGGAGCCGGCATGGAACTCGGCCAAGTGAAAAGACACGTACCTACCGAGGGCACTGGAGAAAAGGCAGTGTAGAAAGAGGAATAGCCACCCCCACCACCCCCTAACAACAGTCATCGATCGCGGATTGCTCTTCCGGCCATTTTCCACCCGTTTAATTACCTTTTCATTAGGAGCCTTACTGCCCGCAAAAGAAATCGAACTCTTGCCGGCGGGCACATAAAACGCCCCCGATGAAGGCCTAATAAAATACAACCGCGGTTTAGTCCCACAAACCGCGCAATTAAAGAAAAAGATTTTCAACGAACACCCTTCTTGTAATTATTTCAAACCAGTCGATATGGGTCCAGTTGTCCCAAGTGCGCTGTTACATTTCACAGAATTAATTAACGTGACAAACTCTATTTTGCCAAACTGATTTCGGGTATTTATGGCCCCTTAAAAAATCCGACCCGTATGTAAGCTACACTCGGGTAAACAATTACGATGGTACTCTCGAGATTTGTACACAGGAATTACAGAAAAAAAACAGCGTACATTGGGGGAATCGGTTAATTATGTTTTAATTGCCAATTAAGAAAAAGAAATTCTCCGGAGTGGTCTCATTAAATACGGCTAGATAAAGGCTAATAATTTTACGGCCAATTAAGGTTACGAATAAAAATAATGAAACAGAACCTTACCCCCAATATTTTCTCGGTGTAATTATTTCCAATTAACATACCCCGGTTTCCCTTTCGTTTAAATGCGTCAGTTTCATCAGTAATGTTCCTTACCGACGTGAAAACTGAACGGCTTTATTACAAACATCCCGCGGGTTTATTTGCACCCCGTGCCGGCTTTCATTTAACGAAATTAATTTAATCCAATATTTCGTTTCTTTCCGCCTCCGAAACCGGCCGGCCCACTTAAATGATTCAGATATTTAAATTGCTCAGACAAAAATAGTCAATTATTCATAACGCTCGGTGCTTTGAAAAAATTTTTAAATATGAATATTGATGACGGCGAAATATCTGAGGTTGGAAAATTGGCATGGGGGGGGGGAGAGGCGACCGTTAATTAAATGAATTCTTAGGGCGGCGCTCAGATGTACCGACATTTTGATTTCCCATCGTCGTGATACTGCACGAATTATGCGAGTACTACTGTAATTTTTGATTACTCAATCGTAACTCCCCGCTGGTACTCAAAAGAGGTCGCCGGCCGATTACCGAATATCGGTGGCATGGGAACGGATGATTTATAGGGCGCCAATTCGTGACGGATCATTTAAGGGGCCGGGATAGTGCCGGCGCCGTATCCTCGAGAGGGCCACGACAGAATATTCAATTTAACGCCGGTAGCGAATCTCTTTTCGGATCTCGCTCCCAGAGAGAAGCGTTGGATATTTATTCTCATAACAGCCGACCGTGAATAGGAATCCCCCCTCCCCTCCCGCCAAAGGGGGGTCAAGTGGTAAGAAGCATTTGAATAAGGAATTATGAATAACATAGGTAGTGAGTTGTAGGGCTCCGCCTCTCCATAAATATTTCCGAATTTCCTTTTCAACCGCTCCGGCCCGCTTTCGGGTCGTTAGCCCGCATAAGGTAACAATCTTACTTTCAAATTGCCCCCGTCCTCGGATCTATTTAAAACGATCCACCTCCCGAGCCCCAAATCTCTGGCGGCCGGGGGTAACGAATCTCCGCCATGACAACGTTTATCGAGAGAGTTCGCGAGAGGTTTTCTTATGTTAACATCGACTTCGGCCCATTGTCGATATGCGACGCCGAATATGTAGCGTACGTGTATCTTTCGGAATGGTTTCCACGCCCTAATATATAGCCCCGGGGGACCGCTCTGGAAAAAAGCTATTCCGACGCCTATAATATACGGAATGGCTTTTATCTCCTATATAGAGCCCGTTCGGAAGCGATTAGCGGATATAACTTACTAGATCCGAATACTTCAGTAAGTATTACTGAATTTCCCTTAGTACTAGAGTAACTTTATAGTGGGAAAGGTAAATAAATCGAAAAGTCTCTACGAGTGCTCTGGATTTATATAACATCCACTCAAATATATCACCTCGAATTCGCAAGTCCACCCAATCTACATTTAATTTCTGCAGCGTTTCTCTTTAACCGATTGCATTAATTGAAAGTATTTTTTCATTTCTAATCCGTTATTTCTTTTACAGTTCACTTAGTAATTCCAATATGGACGCGGTAGCCGAAAGTTTCTGGCAATGGTAGTGGCAAATTGGATTACACGTCTGGCGCTTGTTAACCCGATAGTTTGCGGCCGATTCCCAGCTTGCTCTCAGTTAAGCGGAGCACAACTACAAGCGCAAACACTATTAGTATTCCTTATGAATAGAGCACCACTACCGGGTGCCACCCCAGGCCGCTGAATGATCGTGATTGAATTCCATCCGTGTACACGTCGACGGCTTATTAACGGAATATAGTTGCGACCAATAATTAAACAAAAACAATAACAGTTGATTAGATTCAGAGCTTTGGATTCGAATTAATATTATATATACTGAAACGGGCTTTGAGGCCTAAATACTCGATTTCGGTTCGATATTTCTTTTCCCTCTAGAATTGTCGAAAAATAACTTACAAATCGTTCTAGGCAATGTAGGCCGCAATCAAACCATTACAGTAATAGTCTCGGCTCTGATTAAAGAGTCGAAAAATCCGACTATTGACAGAATGACGGTTGGGCGAGGGAACGCGACAACTCCTTGAACCCGGCTCTATCAGCGTTCGGGGATCGACCGAAGGTAGGTAGGAGAGGACTTGGGTATAACGTTACTGTCGACAGTTATCGTGACCCCGCTGATTACAGGTACACAAATGAATCCGCCAAGGGACTCGGCTCCGATGTATAATTTAAATAATTCCATACCATTTCCCCGCGGGCCGAAACCCGACCCCGCTCTGTATCGAGCCCAAGGGGGCCCCGCTAGTTCGGTTCGCGCTTCCTAGGCCTTTTTTTCAATTTTATGAACGGGGTTGGAAATTTACGCCCAAAACACACCCTTCCCCACCACCAACACACAAAGGGTAACGATTTACAGAGTGACTATTATCTGCCGGTTTCTAAGAGGGGATGATCGGATTGAAGCCTGGCCTTCATTATCAAACCCCATATACCGTCATGCCGAGGCTACCACCACCAGCACTGAGAGCATTAGTTCTCAATTTCAGTCTAAATTCGACTGGAAGATGATACTTTTTCGATGAGAATTCATAACATTAAAATTTCCAATCATAATATCCCCTATATTTATGGCATTTTATGGAATGGATGTTTAATGTACGCCTTCATAATAATTTACCAGTATGTGTATACGTATGACAGAGTGCAATAATCTATCTTCTACATAACACATATTATTATCTATTTTTAAGTATTAATGATGCAGTTAATCATATATATAGCGCGTAGTCTTGCTGATTATTACTTGATTCTTAGAGGTACAAAAGCACATTTGACTCTCAAGAGTGGAGTTCCACAAATTCTCAGAGATCAACACAAATATCATAAATTATAATTTTCAACTGGATTATTATTTTTTAATTCAATCCCCGCAAAAGCTCTCCTTTTAGTAATAACGGTTTGTTGAGCAAATACTGCTTCGGAACTATTCCAAAGCGATATGGCCAGGTGATACATCGAGTGGAAGAATCAGATTGGCAAAGGGGAAGTGGGGTCAAGGCACAAAGAACCGAAGACTATCCATCGCAAGTAAAAAAAAAATCATTTACAATTACGAGCCGGGCCCGGTCCTTCCCCTCGGTTCGGAATATCGTTGAATGGAAAAGAAAGGGAGAGCGGACAAGGGGTCGTAGCAAGCAATTCGGGGAAACAAAATGGTAGCCATTAGAGCCTCGCAATTTCTTTTTAAATTACTTCTCATTGCCTCCTCGGTCTCCCCCTAATATTTCGAGAATTTCACGAAATGAACATTGTATTAAATTTTGCCGCCTCTTTTTTCGTCCGATTCCACTCGACGGGGTAATAATGAACCGAGTTGTCCGCTGATAGGGGCCAATTTATGTAAATATTAAATAAAGTGAAAAGAGGAAGAAGTAATTTTCTTCTATGCGTTTTGGGCATCGCTACAGGGCCTGAGAAGCTTCGACTCTTAAAATTTAAACCACTGAAATATTTAAGGACTATATCGCCGAGATATATTTCTCTTACGGAGAGAAACGCATTAATGAGAACACTTGGGGAGAACCGTGACTGGTCGAGGCACAGAATGCTGGGAATATGCCGATCCTATCCCAAATGGTGAATGCCATAGTATTGCCTAATACACAGAGATGACGGCGGAACGTTGGGGCATGCTTGAGATTTTGGATGCACAATATCCGGAGATATTGCATTTTCCGTGACTCTAAATCGTGTAGAACATTCCTCGATCGGAGGCCGGCAACGCTGGAGAATACCGAAATTCCCCCATACCGTATTATGAAGCATACATAAAATGAATCGTATATAAGGAGGAATGGTTTAAGTTATTTTCCTATGCGATCTGATATAATCTGACTTTATGTATAATTTCAGGGGAGGGGGCTTAAAAGGTATTATTATTTGAAACACTGACGAAGACCATATTTGTCTTTAATCTCTGAATGTTCACCGACTATCCTGATTAATAAGAACAGTCGAACAGAAATAAAATGGACACTATAGACGTTTATATTCTTCGCACTGTGATTTGCAAACGGTTATAAGAAATGTACAACATTTGTACCGTTAATATT
Source organism: Lethocerus indicus (assembly GCA_019843655.1). Classification (NCBI taxonomy): domain Eukaryota; kingdom Metazoa; phylum Arthropoda; class Insecta; order Hemiptera; family Belostomatidae; genus Lethocerus; species Lethocerus indicus. The sequence goes on from JACDQD010000008.1 coordinate 18,686,421, forward strand.
TCCGGCGTGTAGATCAGTTCTTAAAAATATTCGTGGAGGTTCGGCGAAGGCGCCAATCGGACAATTATCGGTGGCCCCCGCCCACAGAAAAAAAATCGAAAAAAATTGAAGCCGCAGTCTAACTAATCTGATTTGGAGGTCGGGTCCGGGGCCAAATCGAATGACTCGCATTTTCGGTTTGGATGGAGGGGCCCCGGGCGGGGGATGGAAAATGATTTCGGTCGGACCGTTTTGGACGCCGGGTAATTATTCAAGCACCGCTCCTCCCCCATGACCGCGGACGATATCAAATTTACATTCTGCCGGGGGCGTAACTCGCGATTGAATTTTATTAAAAACTCCAGCGTTCGCGTAACCTCCGAATGAACCTAACTCCACGCGCCTCCCACTTACCCCCTTCCACCCACGGCTATCAATTCCCGGTTTAAATTCTCGGTAGAGCCGCCCACCCTAATTGAACAATTATTCCGAGGGCCGACTCATTATTCTAACGACGATCGGGGATCATCTGTTGCGAGTACGGGCGTGAAGTAATCCACGCCCCAAATCGCAGAACAATTACAGGTTACACCGTACGCCGATTAATTAATTATATACAATTAAAATTGAGGATCTCAACGCAAAACATTTCATAAATTTATGTAATTTCGATGAATTTTGAAAATTATATTAGTTAACCGACAGTTATATCCACAAATAATAATACATATAAGGTATTATACAGTAAATATATAACGATTATTACAAATAAATAGAATTTGTTAACGCGGGAGTTGTGGAGAAATCAGTCGTTTGAATCAGTCAAGCACCGCCCCTGGGGAGACAAGAGGGCAACGTTGGACGCGCTCAGTTCCTAACCGCATTACAACCCTCCAGGAACACGAGAGAACACAAGTTAATAGGCTGAATACAGTTTTATTTTTTCTTCAAACTGCCGGGGCGCTCCCCCACAGCCGCTCCTACGCTGGCGCGTCTCCTCCTCCTCGAGCTCCAAGAAATAAACACAGGTGGTATAGACTCTGAAATAATATTTGCGCTGGGAGGTCGCAGAGTTCTGTTTGCCCGGAGCGTAGTCAAACAGGGCCGTGCGCCTTCCTAAGAGCGGGAGAGAGACGGCGAGAGTGTGAGGCGACGAGAAAGACGGGGGGGGGGGGGGGGCGAAGATCCCACGGGGGCGCCAGGGCAAAAACCCGGAATAACCCGGAGGATAAGGAGACTGTGGGGGACTACCTCCGCGAGAAGAGAATTCTGGAATTAGAGGCACAGCCCGCACTGAGAGAAACGGCGACAAATAATGCTTCAACTCTCCCTCAACCCACATCAGCTCATATCGCGACCGAACAATCGACTGGCTTGTCCCACACTCAGATTCCGAACTGCCTTTCTTCAACTGTCTGGTATAATGCAATCCTTCACTATAACTAGCGTTTATTTTGAATATTCGATCCACCTCCCAGGAGTCTAACCGGGAGTTCCCAATTCAATTGCTCCGTCCTAGAACTAAATTCTAATCAAGAGGCTAATAAAAATGCGGCCATATAACACTCCTGGGTGTGTTTAACAAGGCTAAGTGCTACACTGTATTACTAACAGAATAGAATTGACGGCAGCGTCGACCCGAAACGGATCTACCTTAGATCAAATAGGCGAGTGGTAAGAGAAGATCGCACAAATAATGTTTAAAGTAAATGCTGTTATTTTATTATTTTTATAATATAAATTGTTATAAACTATTAGAAAGTAAAGAGGAAGACGCCAATAAGACGTGGAAATGCAAAGAGGACCCAGAAAGCTGATATGATTATATGGTTTTATTTCTGCGTCGAATTTCATCGACCGAGTATTTTCGGCGCCGTAAAAATCAAAGGACATTTCCTGAGAGTACGATGGGTCGCTTCAAATGCGCCGACACGTTCCGAAATAGACGGACACGGGAACGGACTTAGGCCGTTAAACTGGGGGGATTTGACGCCGGCCAGTAGAACAAATATCCGGCCGTTCTTCCACGGATTTAGAAAAATGGACAGTTCTCCCTCACCGCTAACAACGCTAAAATGTCGCCCATGTCGGCATTCCAGAGGCGGCTCACAGAATACTCCGGACGTGGGCCGGTGGCCGATTATGTACAGGCCTCGATTAATCTTCAGACGTCCGATGCCCCGAGGAATTTTATCGGCGTCTCAACATCCCACGAACAGAGCCAACCGACACAATCATAAGTAGCCATATTTCAATCGAAGTTATTGAATAAATAGACATCTTAAATATTCAATAAAATATGATTGTGTAATCGGTTCCTATCGGGGATATTTATAGGCTGTAAACTAACTCTAGTAATGTCCAATCTCGCCGGTAGCTAACAGACTCTGAACAACATTGCACTTCCAAGGAACTTACAGAGTGGTTAATCTATTCATGGAGGGTTCTACCCATACTTAAGTACCTAACTGTGATGCTAATTGAATGCTACAGACGAGAAGACAAACTATGTAGAGAGGATGGAAACAGTCGCAACTGATATAATGTGTTTATCAAACAAGGGAAACCATTCCGTACGCTGAACTGTGACCGAGACCTCTCCTCCGCCCTTCCCTTCTATTCCCCAAAGTGGAGGGAAGACGTAAGGGAAAAAGGAAAAACAAATACACTCTTTATTGAATATTCGAACGTAGGGCGGGGATGGGGATGGGGATAGGGGGGAGAAGGGTGAAGCCGAGACGCCGACGTCGTCCCGCTTATCTATTAAATTTTCAGCGCTAGGCCCAGGCCGCTCGCTCAACCGTCCCCCTCCCCCGCCCGGGATTACATTGTGCGCGGAAAAGAGACAGCGATATGGAAGAGAGCACTGAGGGAGAGAGATAGAAAAGAGGCAATAGACCCCGGCTCTGGAGATAGCGTAGGCCGTACGAGGCCCCCTTCCATCCAGCGCTCCCCACCACCACAGAAATATTGAATGGCCCCCGCCCCTATTTGGCAGAGGGGGGAAGGCCGAAGGGTGGGTTGGGAGCTTCGCCCCTGAATGGGAGAGTGACCCTTATACGTGTTTTGTCAGTTTTGCATAGAAAGAGAGGGGGGAGGGGGAGCTCCGCCCTGGGGGGCCATTCAGACCAGGTGCATCGTAGCTCCACCGCCCCTTAAATATACCCACCGAGCTGACTATGTATGCCTGTACACGACTGTTTCTTACATACATGATCTTCGACCCCTCAGATATTATATTAAATCGTCCTCGACATTAGAGCAAACGTCGGTTAAATTCTATAGTTCGTTTTAGATCGATTTGATTATATTAAATAGTTTCGATTTATTTCAAACCAAAGGATATTCAACTCAGGAGTCATTGTCTATGACAATACTCGTGCAGTCTTGACGCCACCGACGACATTTGAATACATATGATATTGTCAGTCATGTATGTACACAGTAACACTATAAAACGCACAACTGAGTTAACTTTACTAACCGAAATATACAAATTATGGAATAAGGCTTCCTAATAAAAAACGGTCGCTATTCAGAGTTGCCGTTTTTACCACCTTGAAAATGTTGTATTTTCTGCCCTCTTATTAAATTCAATAGACCGAATTCATTAAGTTTCGTGAATACGAAATTTCACCAGCGGGTCCGAAGCAGGCGTTTCCTTCCGACGTAGATCATTATATTTTTGTTTTTAAACAGCAGAAATTTTGATAATTACGTTTAAAAATTAACAGATAGTTTAATTTAGATGTCTCAAGGAAGGTTTTGTGTACTCCATTCAAGAACCGTTTTTTCTTCAGTTCCATATTCTCGAACATACGGGCCTATTTAAGTTTAATGTTAAGTATCAGGTTTAACATTTAGACATCTATACGGTTATTTAGCTGAAATATAGGGACAGGTATTGCGGGGGTCTTGGAAAATGATGTATTTTTTCTCTCATTACGAGGGCGAGTTCCGGTTTATTTGGGGCCTCTCCAACCAGACCACGCCTAATTGGCTGCATCATTTACACAAGCCGCGGTATAATGGCGTCCTCTGGGAGCCGCTGAGCTCGGGGCTCTCTTTATGCACTTTACACAATTATCCGACGTCTAATTAGTGGACCGGAGAATAGAATAGGAATCCGCTTCTGGAAAAATCCTACAGGACTAGGCTGAGGGCTGTACAATCCGTTATGTAGTCACGGCATTGCAAACAGACGAGATTTTTCTGTAAAATACTATATAATATATACTTATATAATTAAAATCGTAGGATTATTTCTGGCCTGCTAAATACTCGGAAATGATCGAGTCTGTCAAATTATATCCATTTTAATTTTCAGGCGAACGATACAAATGAGGACCTCGACTACCAGTTTCTAACTAATAATCCTCAGAAATCGTGCAGTTTCTTTGAGATCTGTTCGTTTGAAACCTTCACCACGAAAAACTGTCTTAATGATAAATTGGACAGGTGGACCGAAAGAATCTAATTAACCGTCTGTTATAAGCGCCCCTTTAAATGACCGGTTTTATTTCGAGAGATCCCGACTCCGGTTTTTGGATTGAGACAATTTCGGACCAGAACGCCTCCGGGCGGAAACGTATTGTCGGACGGAAATAAAAGGGAAGGGCGTAATTCCATATTTTAAGTTTCATTTCTTCGGGCGTTTACGAGCGGCCGTATCATTTGTTTCCGCGCCGAGTTTTGTTTGTCGCTCCCCCGGCTGAAAAACTGACGAAAAGCCCGAGCCGGGATCGTAAATCTGGGCGGGGCAAAAACAGTGTTGAGGGGGTTTGGGGGAGTCGGCCTGCCGCAAAGTTACGAGTATTTTTCCTGCCTGTTTTCCGCGCTCGGTTTTGTCTTGAAACCAGTGGGGGGTGGAGGAAGGGGGGGGGAAATATTCATATTTGAGGCACAAAAAAGAAGGCGGCTGCGTGACAGGTCTTCCAAAGCTGGCAGTGTGCGAGAGCAGCGGGAAAACTGAACTTGGTTAGAACCAAAAAAAATTCCGCGTACGGAAAATATATTGAAACACGAATAAGTGTCGGCCCATCGGTACGTGTACGGACAAAAATATACCCGCTTCAAATAAAACAGAATAACCAAGATACTCAATGGTCCACCAAACAAACGGGAAACATATAAAAAATTATTTCTCAAATAAATCATATTTCCAATGTCCGATATAAACGGTACGAATTAACGTACCACCGCTACTCTGCTCCGCTAAGGAGCTTAATTACAAAAAAAACAATATAAGTGGTAGATTTAGTTTACAGCTATTTCATTTATTGTTTCGGCTAATTTGCGTTAAACGTTTTGCGAACAGAATGCGCCCAGTTATCCCGGCAATCGTACAATGTTATGTTCGATTGTGTTACACCGAAACCGGTAACTGCGGGTCATTTTTTGAAAAATATGACGTCCGATTATATTGGAAATTCTAAAAGAACCGACGTCATAAAAGGGGTGAATTATTGAACTAAACCCTCGTCCCCCCACCGGGCGTAAAGTTCAGATTGTTTTTCCCCTACTTTCTGGCTAGCGACCGAACAACTGATTTATGTTCGGTACAAGGGAAAATTCATATTCAATTACAGCTTGTTTTCACTCCGTGTAAATACAAGGGACGTACGGGGGTTTCCAAACCTCGACTTGGACTGAGCGAATAAACATTCGCAGAGTTATACACCGGCGTTTTCATCGGGCGCTTTTTACCGAAAAACCCAAACGCAAGGAGGAGACTGGAAAAACAGTGGTGAATAAAGGATGGGGATAGTCAATACGAACAATTCTGAATACAGTTGCGAGAGCAAACGCGGTGTGACAATTACTGGCTATACTGATAACATAGTGATTACCTCATACAAATACAAATTATAATACAATAACGGACATTAAACACACAACACTGATACGAATAAATTTTAACTTACGTCATTGTCCCATGATCGAGCAACGGGGGTGCTGGAGCGTAGTTTTGAACATACCTGAAATAATAAGAAAATCAAATAATTTATTAGTACTGTATTAATAATTCAAAAATATGAATTGCAAATTTGTGTGATATTTAATATGTCTTTCATATTTGTTTTTAATCTTTCTGAAAGGAGTTCTTGAGACGAGAGAATTTTATTTTCGAATAGCGACCCCGTCATTTCCCACCCATGTTAATAACGATTAAATAAGTTTGTAATAAGTTCTTGTTGAGAGAAAATTCGCTCCGATGAGCTCATTACGGCTGAAAGAGAAGACGTTCTTTGTCATCAGAAACTAGAGGACGACATTTTCTATCCTGGGGCCGGTGCTCAAGTGAGTGCACCATGAATAATGTCTATTTGAAAAGAAAAGAAGCTGTACGCCGAGTCAACAATAAAGAGAAAGCGACCTGCTCATAAAAGGTAACATCCGCTGTGCATTGCAATGGCTTCGGAATAATTAAATAATCCATGCTGTATGTTGAAATTCTGAAAGGATCGTTATTGTATCATTAGAAATTCTCTATAATCCCATTATTGGATGAAAAGATGAGGATGTTTAAAATTAAAATTATAAAAAAATACTTATTTGTAAGCTATAATGCGACATTTTATCGCCGGAATATTTACATTAAAAGCGAAGCATGATTGTAGAGCTTTTTCTTTCAGTTCAGAAAGAGGTTTTATTAAACAAGAGTTCCATAAGAATTGGTTAAATATTGTATCGCAAAATATAACCAGAGAAAGAAGTAAGGAAAAACGCAGATATATTTTCATAACATTTTCTTCGGACCCCGTTTGAATCGCCGCCCAAAATCTGACGTTAAAAATTTGCTCACAAGGTAGTAAGTAGTGTAAGTGCAGAAGTGGGCGGGCCGGGCGGAAACAACCCTGTAAAGTTGAGGACGCGGCAGAAAGTTTAAAGTTACATAATAAATATATGAAATAAATTGCCCAGGGGGTGTGGGCCCATCTCGGCCCATATATAAAACCTTTAATGGAGCAGAGGCACGGGGCCGGGAGGGAAAATTTCCTGCCTTATGGGATGGAAATGTCAAAGTATGTAACTAAATCTCTTTTATTGTGGCCGCCTCCCCACTGGTCCCGGCCATATAAAACAAATTGCTAGCCGTGAAATTAGCAATTAGTCTAGATATGTTTTTTGTATAGGTCGAAAACGAATAGGATGTATTTTGGGATAAAAATATGGATTGTATTGTCCAGTTTTTTATTAAAAATGAATTTATAATTTCAGGTTACTCCTCAGGATACATTTTCTAGTCCTGGGCGTCTTAGGCTGCAGTTAAATTAATTTTCTCAGACTAAAAGTGGGTAAAAAATGATCGCAGCAATAACTGGGTTTAAGCTTCACTCGTGACAGAATGTGACTAAATGTAGACTGAAAACTACTATCGTTCTTTATTTAATTCAGATCTAATCATTCTCTTACATCCCGAATAACAAATATCAGGCATGGATGTACTTGAATATATACGAGAATCTAATACATATTAACTAATAATTTATGAAATTATTATACACGTCGATAAAAACCGCGGCCTCTTTTCAAAAAGCCTGCATACAGTGGCCTCTCTGAGTGGGATCACAATTAATTAGAAACCTTTCACGCGACGTTCAGCTTTCATTGTAACCGTCGGCACGTATGAACCACCGAATCCGGTCACTTCGGCAACCGGATCGGAGTGCAACAGGTGCCAGCGCAAATTTGTGTACACTATCGGTTTACAGTTGGAACGGCGGCTAATTTATTAATAACTCGCAAAACGGCACAAAGTAACCACTTCCACGCCATTCCGGAGCGTCAATAATAGTGAAGGTTTTGTTTGCATGTAATGATGGTGAAACATATTGGCGGGTTAGCTTATAGAGGCAAATGGTTTTTAAATACCTTTGTAATAAGGTTATGGGAAAATGTACTTTGTACCATTCTAAAATTGGATACTGACAGAGTCATCTGCGTTTCAATACTATAGGCATCAGGATCAAAGCTAATGTATAAATTTATGAGCTCCGGTGAACGGTGAATTAATTAAATAAAAAAATTCCATATAAATATCTTCTTCAATAAAACTATTTAATGTGTAAACTGCTTCCTTTCATTGTTAAATTTATGGAATAACGTATTATCACTAAGTACTAAAAGTTGCATTTCAGATAAAGTTTACTAGCGGCCTATATCTTTTCTTATGAGAATGTTTTTTTTTTAATATACTGTATGGCTTTATTGCGATAAGACCGGGCGCGATGGAACGAGGTTATCTGAGCCAGGTACCGAAGGGAGCGCCGCGTATATATCCGATAATATGCGATGTTTCGAGACCGATAATATATTAGGCGAAATATTGAACATAATAAGGCCACTCTTTCTCTCTCGCCCTCCTTTGGCATGCGTTGGGGAATCGGGTTATAAAATTGAGTAAAATAGTCCCCTAACGATTTACGCCTATCGGGGAGGAGGGCCACTTTAACGGGCGTCGAATCCCTTATCTCCTCCGCCTTATATGCAAGTAAAATATGGGCTGCACTTTGAGATCCGCGCTCTCGCTTTCTTTAAGCCGTCTACGATGAATTTTTTTTTTCGGGTCAAGGAGTTTCGTTACAGCAATAAATTATTATCGACGCCCCTTAAGTTTTTCTTCCCCTTTTTTCCTCCAGCCGAAGAAAACTCTTCGCCCTCTTTGAAGCGGCGGAAGTTTCCAAAGAAGGCCCTAAGAAGTGTTATTCTTACTGTCGTAGTTTCGGAACTACTTTTATCGTGCGAAGGTGGAATTAAAACAAATCAATAAGAGCACAAACCCTTCGAGATACATTAAAAGTGCATAGTTTTTAGAGGGTTGCTTTTCGCGTTTGAAATTATTATATTATCATTCGAATGGAATATTCAAAAACAAAATACATATAATATGACAGAATTAATTACGCATTGTGGAATTTCTAATAGCTTGGCTTTCCATGTGTGTAAATATTCGAATCCTCTATTATCCTCTCAGATGTTACATAAATTAGAGATTTAAATCTGTTGCAGCCGACATTTTGTCACATCCTCTATATACGAGCTAATTGATGAATCCATGTTTGAGACAATAATAAATCATTGCATGTCATGTGACGAGTGTAAATTTAAATTACGCCGCAGCCCGTTGGGAATGTTCTCGAAAAGGCCCAGAACGACGCGAAAACTCCGAGTTATTTGAATTGATCTTATCACCGGGTGAAATAGAAAAAAGAGCCAGAAATGAAGAACGAAAAGAATCCGTGGAAACAAAACGTGGTGGGGTCGCGTTACTCAAGGCAAACAGACGCCCTTTCACTCAAAGGAAGAACAGTCGAAGGGCGAAACTTCATTAATAATAAATGCCGATCAAATTACCGCTACAGTGAGAGAGTCTCTTGGTGGAGGAAAATTTGTGTTTAAATTGCAATCACTCGTGTTACAAGCGGTCGGGGAGGGGAAGGCACGCGATGGCGGTCCCGGGCCCGATTCTTTGCCCGAGCCCCGTGTACATATTGGATTTGACTCAAGGTTCGTTTAATTGAAACGCGAAGTATTGAATTAACGCCGGCTCGGTTCAGGGTTTTTAAGATAAAATACCTTTGGACCCTATTTACATGCGCACGTTCTTACGGGGGTTGCGATTCGAACGGAAGACTGACTTAAACGATTTCATAATCGGTCTTTTAAAACATTACACTAGATGTTGTTATAAACGTTTTTAAATCTTTTTGAATAAGTATCACGCACTACAGAAATCATGTTGCTTATTGAAATGCAATGTTGTCACTTTCTAAACTTTTAACATTCAGGTGAGGACTCCGTATAAGAGAAAATTTACACTGGAAGTCATAAGACATGTGTATACGATCCTACGACCCATAATGCTTCACTGGGGCCTATGTTAGGATTTTACGAATGTGTAAATTGCCGTCCTATCGCCACCGGAATTCTGCTCTGTACAGGGCGAAAATAGTATTGGAAAAGCTCAAAAACGGAACGACGCTCGATTATTTCTCCTCGGCGGAGTTTTCAACGCGACGGGAAAAATCCGGATAAGGGCCGAATTTTTTTTTTGTCGAACCTCCCAGTACTCGAGACGGCGAAAAACCATTACTGGGCCGGAGTGAGGGAGAGAGAGAGGGTGAGAGAGAGAGAGGGAGAGAGAGGAAGTTGGCCGGTGGGGGTGGAGAGGGGCATTAAGAGTTCATTAACGGCAGGAGAGAGAGAGAGAGGTTCGCCCCGCGAAAGAATCCTGGAATTAGCAGGCGCTCCTGAATTACTGGCCCCCCGGGGAGAAAAGACAGAGCCGCCCTACCCTATTAATTAGTGGGTCTCCGGCTTATTAGTGAACTCCACCTCCCCACAATCTTTTTTTCTACTCGAACTCACGCTATTTTCGACAGGGGGACGGCCCGAGGAAATACTAAAGGCCCAGGCAACATGTGTGCTCAAATCGTTCCGCCGTTCGTTTCGCTATTTCGCTTGTTCTGAAATTCGAGATATTCAACTCTTGCGTAATAGCACGTAAAATTCCTTTACTGGGCGCTTGGACGCGACATACATACCGCGAATACATTCGACCGAATATCCGAAAATGTTGGAGCAGTTAGACATAAATTTAAAGAACTTTTTTTTACCTTATTGCATTAACTCACCAGATTTAAATTCTTCAAGGGGTTTATCCGGAATGTATTGCTTTGTGTTCCAAAAACGTTTTGTGACCAAGTCCCTACTTCGTTGGACGGCATTCTAACTCGGGATATTCTATTCATCGGGCTTATTTCCGATCAGGATTCGTTTCGCAATTCCGACATACTCTGAAATTGAACCGGAGGCCCTTAAACCAGATATTTTATTAATATAAGGATGAAAATTGCTCAATCGTGATACCAGTTGTGGTAGAACAAGTTTTCGCCGGGACCATATTCGCCGAATAACATTTCTCCGCTTTACCTTTCATAAAGTTTGAAAACAGTTTTTGCGGTTTGGCGCGATTTCGGCGAGAGAAAATATTGTTTTGCGGGGAGGGGGGAAACAAATGGAATAATTGGAATTCAAAAATTCTTTTCCGAGAGCAATTTTATTCAATTCTCGTCTGTTTCCACTCATTTCCATTCCCATTAATTAGCTGCCGAGGCTTACTCTAGAGGTTGCCATTCGCACGTAGATTTTCCGGAGGGCCGCGCCGCCGCGGACATGAAAAACTACACTCAATCTGTACATACCATTCATCGCCGTACTGTATGTAATATGTAGTGTAATCCAATGCAATAAGCTTCAATAGAGTCCGGGCCATTCGAAAGAACTACCGGGACGTGTGTTACGAAAAAAGTGTTTAATATACTAACAAAAATGAAATTGCACGTATACGATCCTATTACTATGTGGCAATGAAGATAGCAATGCACCAACAATGTATGTCACGATCATAGAAATTAATAGACTCTTTACTGCATTTGCATTTACCGTATTGATTATGATCCCTACTAGTATGCGGTTGAAACTTTTCTTTGTCCTAAGTAGCTCTGAGAACATACGCGGTCAGCGCTGCCATTCAGGATCACCTACACATTTTCGAGTGCACTTCATAAAATTCGGCCTACGCAATGCGATCAGTAGAGCATACAGGAGATGTCTGGCCATGTGTTCGGTAATTCTTCGGTATATAACCCGAACATATATTCGTGATATATTTGTGCGCTTTAAAAATTGATTATCCGCAATACTCGCCATAAACCTGTGTTATTGGACTGAATAACAAGCAGAAAAACGTTTACTCGAAATGAACATTGTTTAATCATTGCTTACTTCTGTCGGCGCTGTTTTGATCGGATAAAAAGGTCGGCTTCGAATATTGGACGACGGCCAACTGGACTTCATTCCGACTGAGAAACCGGCCGCGTGTTTGTTTGGAACGCGATTGGAGTGTTCGGGTGTTGGATGTTCCGTCCGGCGGGGACGTTTATTGGCGAACGCCGGACGGATCCGGCCAGCTTTCATATCCTCCAGAGGACGGCAAACAACTCCGGCTCCAGTTTGGAGAGCCGACCCGACCCCCGAGCCTCTTTTCCCTATCCGCTCCCATCGGGCCGTCGCGAAAGAAAACAGAAAACGAACAATATTTGCAGGTGCTGAAATCGCGTGGCAGCAATAAACCTGGCCGTGCTTAAGCTCAAACAATACAATATACAGTTTAACAGTCTAATGGGAGATGTCGGACTAGAAACCCTCTGCTGTAAGAAATGGAAAAATAAGAATCCATCACGGGACTCATAAATTACAATTCCCGACAGATTTAAATTTCAATTTTTACTCTGTCCAGGACCTGAGTTTTGCCCAAGAAATTAAAAATGCTAACCACTCTTCGTTATGATGTGTGCTACATATTCTATCGGATATAGCGTGATATAAATAGGTGTATAAGTGAAAATACATTTTTACAAAAACACTCGGTATTTGCGCCTTACCGATTCAATTTTCGATAAGCTGCTCTAAAGTCAATTAAGCGCTAAATCTATATTTCAATCGAGGCCCGTTCCCCGAAATTGTATAATCAACCGATCGGCCAACGACCATTCAGAGCTTTGGGGATTTTCGTCGGACCTCCCCTCAACCAAGATTATTCTAAAGGGAGGGCAGAGGAAGGCCATTAAAATTATTGTCCAATACAGATCCATACAGGGTTGTTGATGAGTCGGCGGTCGCCCTTGGGGTGGGAGGGAGGGGGGGGCTCTGGGCCGGAAATTAGCGTCTGAGCAATTTCAGTAATTTGTGCTAGCGGTGGGCACCACCCCCAACCCCGCCCCCGCACCGACCGGCCCACTATTCCCCGTTCTCTCTCTGGCCCGCGGTCCTCCCCGACGGCTCTGTCTCACTACCACTCGGGGCCGGTCAGCGCCCGCCTCCTCTTACTAAATTAACTTATCGATTCGCCCCCAACCCCCGCTCACCGCCCGACACCGACCCTTCGCTAATGTCCCTACCGACTCGCTATCTCACTCGCACTCACCGACTGCCGTTATTTCCATCTCTTTCTCTCTTCCTTCCTCTCTCAATCTCTCTCTTTCTCCCTCACTATCTCGTTGTCTTCTAAATTTTTTTTCGCCTCAATCTCGGGCTAATGGAAGGTGAACGACGCTGCAAGAACTACGGATTCTATATACACCAGTATACACGAATACACTCCCGTTTTCTGAGGGGGTCGCGCTCCCATTCAAGACTCCGTGAAAGGTGCCGGTATTTTTAGCCGGCCGCGTTGTACTGGACGGCTTTAACGATCCCGAAGAGCGAACGCCCTTTAAAATTAGAATCGGCCCGTTCCCTCCAGAAACCCCGGCTGCACTAATAACCCTTCTGTAACTATAATTCAATAAGGGAGCCGACACGACTGATTTACGGACGCCGCTCCGTTTACCGAATCCCGGCCTGGGCCGTCGAATAAATTCGTTCCGACGGCGCTTGGAGCGCGTTAACTGCCGCCACAAGTTCATCTCCCGGGAGGAAATCGTCCTTCTTTCTCCCCTCTTGTTTTAACAGCGAATAAACAACGGTTTTACGGCCTGTCGGGCCTCCGTGTCCCTCATTAATAGACGCCGGGCTTCGGGCGTCGAAAAAGAGAAACCGACGTGATGAGACATTCGCGGAGAAATACGCTCTGGCGTCGCCAAATACCTAGAAAACTATTACAGGGATACATTGAACTGTCCTTGTCAACTGACATTCCCACATCAAACAAGAGAGTAAATTAAAATTCATTACAGGGTTTAAATATTCTTTTACTGAATTTCCCGTTGACCTGGCACCAACTTAAATTTTTCGAATGTTCTAGAATGTATTGTATAGGATCGTTCGTAACGTTTATATTTCAGTTTGATAAAATTATTTTTGAATGTTCCATTTTCGACAGGTCCCCAACAAACGGGCTTTCGTTCGGACGAGCGTATCTGTTTCTCCCGGGCGCGTATACCTTTTGCAAAATACATTTTAATATTCTCCCACGCGTTCTGGGTCCTCCGTTGGGCGGGCCCCGATTAGGACCCCGGTAGCGTGCCGATCCGCGCCGAAAAAAACATTCCATCAACGTTCTCCGGTAACCCCAAAACCCGTTCACGTTTCAAATGAAACGTCGGCCGAGTATTTCAGCCGCGACGAAATATGCGCTTTCGGTTCCGACATATTTTTCCCCCCGAACATACGCGGATATATTTCATTTGGGAGAGGCTCTCCACCCCAACCGGGAGGGGAACGAACTCGACGTCGTATTTTCCCGGTACCAGTTTCTGGAGTACTAAAAAGTTTAAATATTTCTGCCGAGTTGTGTTCTCGATAGAATTCAATTATTCCTTAAGTAGTAAATAGTAACACGAATGTCTTATGGGATAACCACAATGATATATGTTAAGGCCTAAAATTCATAGAGAGAAGAGACGGTTTTTAAGAAATCGCTTTAAGTGCAATTTGACTTTTTATCGTAACAAAGAAAACAAAATATATCAAATAAAATGCTTCTATTTTTTTGGCTTTTCTCCCCCTCACTCACTCACCCCCTTTTTCTCTCTCCCTCCCTGAGCAGCTTTCTTCCGAAAAAAGTTTTCCGGCAGACGAATGGTAGGCGAGATAAGCGGAGGAAGAGCTTGGCGCTTGGTGTGAAGTGCCCTAAATTACAATCCCAAGTTCAAAACTCTGGGCCCCGGCGACAGATTCTTGTTATGAACTTATTCGGCGGCGTTTTATTTCAATTCGGATTCGAAGGGGAAACGAGGAAACTGTGAACTAGTGTGCCAATGTAGACAGTGTAGGGCGATTGAAATTTAGGAGTGTCGGATGGCCAGCGGCCGCCTATGCGACAAATGCGGCGCGGGCCTCCTCCCACCACCATCAATAATGTTGATGCTTCACCGGCTCAAACGATCCCGTGTGTGCGTTTCGGCTGAATAGCGCTTCCAGTTATTGATGTTTCCGGGATAGCAATCATCGCGCCGAGCAATAATAATCGCCCGACAATGAGCCCGACCGTAATCCGACTAGATACAGTTGAACCCTATCCGCAAGCGGATAACTATCAAAACGCCGTGGGGTTCACGCACCGGACCGTGGGGTTGATGGATGAATGAAATACACTTTGATACCCCCATGGTACTAGAGCAATGTTTGGTCTTCTTTCCAAGTTCAATTACATACTAAACGTTAAATGGTGTTAAACTTGTCACTCTTAACACGGGAGATATTCAAACAGTAATCAAATATTAATACAACTGGTATTCTTCCTAATGCTCAAAGAAGTATTTAAAATATTGCAATCCTATAGTACATAAAATTAAATATTCGGAATAATAATAGCTTTAAATTGAAGGTTTCGGATTGAATTTAGACCATATAGTTGGCTACTTATCGCGGTATCCAAAATAAACAGTCTTTTAAATAGGCAATATTTTCCCCGAGTATATTTCTTCCTGAGTAGTGCCAACCTCCGTTACGTGAGAATAGCTCGCTAAAAACTCCCCGTTCCGTGCGCGGGGGAGGGAACAGTTTTCAAGGTTTTTTCCCCCCAAGCTGGCAATTGAGGAAACAATTAAACGGGGAGCGAGCGAAGGGAGACACGCGGCAGGCACCACGCCTCAACAATCCTCTTCCTTCCTGTAACGACTGCCCGTCTCCTCCATTCATAGACAGAGAGAGAGAGAGAGAGAGAGAGAGAGAGAGAGAGAGAGAGAGAGAGAGAGAGAGAGACGACCCCAACCATTTGTGGACGATCCATCATATTTTAAAACACATTCGTGTTGACTCAAAGTAATATTAGTAAACGACGCAGGCGTTCCGGGCCGTCATCGTTTCTGCGGGGCATGCCCAGAGGACTGTGTTATTCATCTTCACTCCCTAACCCGAGACCCCGCATTCAGGGCATAGCTCTAATTCTTTAGCCAATGTATGACTAATCGAAATGACGCTCGTTCTAGGATACCACTCCTGGCAGCATCTCTATTACTCCTATACAAATAACTAGTACTGCTATATTATTTTTCATAGCAGATTAAGATTTTTCATGCTTAACAAATTTATCAAATCAAATTTAATAAAATAATGAAACGTTTGTTATAAAAGTATAGTTGACAGCTATGAGGTCAAGTGCAAATGGTTCGATTCCAGCCGTGCACTGATTATGATAGTGTTCTATTATAGTATGACAAGTCATGTTCAAGATGATTTAGGCACTAGTATGCACCTCTTAGTTAGGGGGTGATCCCATACAAATTTTATTGCAGACACAACTAATTGCTCGATGTTATTCTTAGATTTGTTGTCACGTCAAGATGAGGCCTTCTTCGACCCGCCATTAATAAGTCCAACGAATTGATATCCGCACAAAGCCGGCAGCTCAGAGTCAGCCCTCGGCGGTTATTTATAATTCAAGAAATATCGTCCTCCGGGAGCTGACGACTGGCGACTAAAGCAGCGTCCCTGAGGCACTTAAGGAAATCCGTGATAATTTGTTACAGCGAGGAGCCGGGCGAGAAGTCGATAGTGTGAGGCAGTGTAAGAAGAGTGCATTTATTATTTAATTCCTGCAGTCGACAGAGAGGGAGAGGTTGACGAGCTGAGACTGAGAGAGTGCGCCAGAGTGAGAGAAAGATAGAGCCATTAAATTTACATAAAGGAAGGGGTTAGGGGTCGATTAAATTTAACCCCGGTTGACATCCGGAACTCGTATGATATATTGCTTCCGTTCCCTCTTTCTGTCTCCGGCTCTTTTCCCCAGTAGTATCTCACTCTCGCTCTCTCTTTCATATGTCGACTACCCCCCCACCTTCGGTCGCACACACACCGCCCTTCCTTTCGGGGGAGTTATATGGACTCGTCCGGTAATTCACACATTTCACTGACAGCGGCAGAAAGCCCGCCGCCCCGGGGGCTACTGTTTTCAAACCCGGCTTTTAATTGCTGGATCCCCTCTCCCCCATCACCATTTCTCCGTAACGGCTCAATGGGCCCGGAGTCAGTCGGACCGAGGCCCCCCCCCTTTGTTTTATTGCTTCCGACGACCGCAGATTGGACGGGGACGCGGGCCGAGATAAGGCCGGACAAACGGCCTGCGAATAGATAACAAACGACATTGATTAAAAGGAATTTAGTCCGATCAAACTGTTAAAGATTTAGAGAGGCTAGAGAAAAATGCGTCAACAAATCTAATGACAGAAGGGCAAATTGATGAAAAGCTACAGGTTTCTTCGAGAATTAATAATTTCTTATAGGTTTTTTGCAGAATAAACCATTCCCCGGGAATTGTTCGCTTTAAAGTGCAATTTCGGAACGCGAATAAGAAAACCCGGTGTGGGGAACACAGAAGTAATTTCAGGTTTTGTAAAACCGAGCCGGGACAGGTATAAATGAGGCCGAAATAAAAAAAAAGTACGAATGAAACCTTATCGATCAAAAACATTCGTTTTCTCCCTCTCTCTCCCCCTCGCCTTGAACGCGTTTTAAATATTAATTGTAATGTTTCCTCCAATTTGATTGGTGCCGGTGGTAGTGGTGGACGGGGGTGGTTCGACCCTAATGGTGTGAAGGGTTGCGGCGTTTGGACACACCACGGGATCTACCGACCATTGATATATAACCGAACAACATGCGATACGGCTCCCCCTCTCAACAGAGAAAAAAGAACTAGAGAAAAAAATCATTCCCACAGGCTGTAGCCGACCCGAGTATAATTTATTTGGGGTGAGACAGAACGCGATAATGGCGAATTAAGGGCATGTTACATGGCACTACGACCAGTTTTTGATGCGGATAGACAGTGGTACGATCCTTGATTAACCCTGATGCAGAATTGAGCAGATATTACGCGTGTACATAAGGAGATTATCTATATTACATTTTATTTTACTACGAACAATCTCATAAATTTGTTGATTAATGAGTCTTCATCATTTGCCCGAATAGAAGAAGTCCAGTTGAACGTGTACATAAATGCGTATAAGGAAAATTCCCGCAAGCCGAAAAACCGTGGGGAATTCGGTTCGGAGTAAATTCCCGGACCTGTAAATCGGTAACTTTGTAGAAGAGGAGGCACTGAAACACAAAACTCCCTGGAGCAAACCGAAACCCATCGTCCCCTCTCCCCCTCGGTACCACCCGTTTCTTTCCCTTTCTATTTCCCTATTTCTGCCTTACTTCCCTCTATCTGTTTCTCCCTCACTCTCGCGCTACATCCCTTTAAATTGATACGGGTAGGGGATAGGGCCTGGAATTCCGACCTGTAAGGGAGGGTAGCACCGCCTAGCGTTCCCTCCTTTTCCTTTTCGTTTCACGCTGCTCAGAGGCCCATATACGGTGTACTGCTGTGTCCGATCGATCCCAACCGTTCAATTCTGTTCTCGGGCTCTTGAGATAATTTCTTCGAATTCACACGAACGGGTGGAATTGAAATATTGTTGTCAATCAAGAAATAGTGCTTATTAATAGGTAAAGCAAAAGTTTAATACAGCGAAGGATTCTGTTAGGGAAAAAGATCCTATTAATAAAATGTTGAAGAGTTCATTCACATTCCTATCCATCAAACTATCATGTTCGGTTCGTGTCACAGTGAGGTCATGATTTCATTATGATAAAAAAAATGTATTTTAATTGAACCAACAAACCCATTGTATAGTGTTCATAATTAAAATACCGGTCTTGCCACACAGCCGAACAGCCGTGTGCGCACAAGAATTCTGGCGGACGAGGAGAATACACTTTCAGTTTATGCAATAATTCCCAAGCTCCGAACCCTCTGTAAGTAGTAAAGGGAAAAAAATTCGTATCAGCATTCCTGTAACAAATGGATCGATACTCAACTGGATTCCCAATACTGTGGCGGTAGTCGCGTACTAACCGAAGAACCCTCCGAATATGTCGGGAACAAAAGGAGGTCCTGTATATATGTATATGTATATATATATATATATATATATATATATATATATATATATATATACGTTTCCAAGGGTCTCAGAAAGGAGAACCCCTAAACTCGGTCTCCGAGGAATCATTTGTCCCCTCTCCAACTAGATATGAACCCTAATAAAATAAATTCGGGGAAATATTTTACACAAGTTGTGGACGTGTCCCTGCCAATTCCCTCGTTTAACATATTCGATGTATATTTCGTCGTAGCACTTGCCCAAAATGCTTTCGGTCCTTGGTCAGCTGTGTGCAGCCAAAGTCAAAATGGTCAAGACTTAATTGAAATGTGCTTATTCGCAATTCTTAATTTATAAGAGATCTCAATTAATACAGATTTTAAAATCGTTTGTTTAGGGTCGGCGGCACTTCAAATTAGGCTTCCCGCCATCCGTCCTAACTGGAAACTTACATTAACCAAGAGGGGAGTGGTGTGACGAAAATAAGGGGCCGTGAGACTGATACCTAAGGCCGACACTGAACAGGCGCCAGTACCAGTCGCACTACTTCTTAAACATGATTAATTCTGTTCTGAACATAGCATCGTCGAATGTTGTACATAGAGAGATCTGAAATAATCGGAAGCCTGAGAAAACATTTTGTAAATAGAAAGAAACACCGGCATTTAAGTTAAGAGATTTTGGCAGTGAATGGAAATAATATCCTTTACCAAAATTGGTAGTCTCATATCACGATTTACCATATTATAATTTATCTAGCCTTTTCTTAAAATGTAACTGGTTTAATGTCTATTGTTTTAAGCTCACTACAAGAGCATTTATTCCAGTACCAATATAAAGGTGTATTCCCTTCCCGGGGTGTGGTCTACTTCCGATTTTTCGAAACTCTTACCGGTTTTCAGGGTCCGGGTGAATTGAAATATCATTGAAATAATTTTATCCTGATTGAAATTTTGAGTTCCATAGTGAATGCAAGTAAAAATTAATTGAACTAATCCCCAGAGTAAGGACCACCTTCTAGGGCACAAACCGTTGCTCGGCGGTAATGATTTTTCAACATTTATATTAACCGAACCGAACACGGTTGTCCTCTTTCCAGTATAAAACAGAGCCCTGTATGAAAGGGCTATGTACACAAGCGCCACGTCACCCACAATTCCCCGTTCGGGTGGCGCTACCTGTGTACCCAATTGGACGGTAAACTCATTAAAACGATGTCGTAATTTATTCGGGAGTTGTTTACCCTTGTCATTATACAGCCTCCCCCGCTCCCCCCTCGTTACAATATGTGACCCGTCCAATTTCGCCCCGCTACTCCCTCATTTACTAGGGTTTTGCTAAAAAAGTTAGTTTATTTTTACCTCCTTTTTTTCTTTTTAATTTTAAATTAAATATCCGTTCATTAAACTCCGGAGTGAACATCAAAGGACGTTAGGCCCCCAGATATTTTCAGACTGGAAATTCACAGCGTCAAATGACGGAAGGCTAGTTTTATAAAACATAGTAAGGCATCATTCTGTTTTTCCTCTCCCTCCTATTCAGTACTGTAAAAAACCAGTTTTGAATTTTCACATTCAGATAATGTTAGTATCAGAACAAAATGAATAAACTGAGTAAATGGCAAAACGCATCTAGAGCAGACAAAATCTCCAGACCAACATTTCGAACATTCGTGAACTTTCCCATTAATATCTTAACTCCTAAGAAAGAAAGCGCAAGGAAAAAGAAGGTTTCTGAGTGAGATCATCAGCGGCCATCAAACGATCATTAGAAGAGAACGCTTAACCGTAAGGAGGGTAGGGAGCAACAAAAAGGTGAAATATTCCACAACTCTTACTCTCAACAGCGTTACAATTTCGGACACCTTTCCTTTTGCACAATGATTGTGGAATGTTAAAAAATAATTTATCGGTAAATTTAGTATAATTTCAACTCGTCGGAATGAGTGGATGAATGCGTTATAAATAAGGACACGAGTACACATCGCGGTAAACGCGTTCAACGCCCGATTTATACGAAATATGCAGGCGGGATATTGCACATATAAATCAAAAATAACCGTTCAGATTGTCCGGATCATCAGATTTACAGATGATAAACGGCGTTCATTACGATCGCATTGGGTAAGTTACGGTGCACATACACGCGTTTCCCTATCGAGCAGAATGAAACGGTACTTTTGCGTAAATGACGTTTCTCGCTGGCCATATTCATAGAAGAACGAATTCGCCATTGATCGAATTATTTCGATTAATGCGATCAGGATAAATGCATTTGTATGGATAAGAGCATTTAAGAACAACAATATAATTTCTGGAATACACCGGGAAGAATATTCGTATATAAATTTGAAACTTTTTCCATGAAATTCTGAGCAGTATTTAAGTCGTAGCACATATATATTTTATGTGCATAAAATTACGTAAATAAATGCACAGAGTAAAATAAAATAAACATTTTTAGGAATCGGGTTTGGGGGTGATTCTTTCTGACACTGCACAAATGGGACATCCAGATTCCTGGCTTCTATTCTGGGTAATTTTATAATATCTAGATAATCAATCGTGTTTTGTCCTACTCCAATAAAACATCGGCGGTAAAACGGAATGTCGAACGGCCAATTATAATAAGGAAGGCCTGCGGCCGCGGGTGAAAGTACAGAAGAGTATTGTGGGGTTGCTCCACCGCCCCCTCCGCGCCGACAATCAATAAAAGAAACAAGCGCGAGCCCGGGGGGCTTTCTCTCCGGACGGCTATCGACGAAACCATTACGGTTATTACCATTTGCACGATTACTTGTGCAGTTTGTTCGGCAGCCGAGAGCAACCCCCCGCCCCCGGCAAACCAACTCGGCGATTTGTCCGCCGCCCCAGGGGTGCGCCGTCTCTCCTTTACCGAATGAAATAAAACGCGTTTTTAACTCGTAACGCCGTTCGAGTGGTGGTGGTGGGGGGGGGAGGGGTGAATAAAGTTTAGGAATAAAAGTTGGACAACTCCTCATTGGCCGGGTTTGTCTGGCACTGGGAATTTCAGGGGGGCAGGAAGAGCACGGCCTTTATCGAATTACAACCTTGTTCCACAATTGCATTTCCAGATCCCCAAATACAACTGAAATGCATTGTGTTTTGTCATTAACACTATCTCTTATTGATTCGCTGAAAATTATTGAAGCGGAGAATGAAGTAGACGGGAATAAATTTATATTCTGTAAAATAATGGATTCGACGTCACGACGGAGCGGACTCGGAATGCGAGTGCTAACCGTTCAGAGTTCAAAACGGGGCTGGCTCAGTATAATGCATGATATTAGGGATCGTCTTGGAGTGCAGAGTCGGCCAGTAGATTGGAAGGCCTGGTCGGCCGGTTAAAGGGGTCTTTACAATGAGCGGCGGCGTTCCTCGCCTCTAACAGGTCCTGGAAGCCCTCAACTCTCATTGTCGGCCATTCTGGGCCATATCTGTTTCTTTAGGAGGGCAACAAGCAAGTGTAGTCGGCCCCGGTCCCTCCCCTCCCTCCGTCCCTATTATATTTCCGAGGACGGTTATCCCCGGGTTTATCTCGGCCGGTGAAAAGGCCCCTCGGTAATGCGGGCTCTGTAAACATAGGGGCCCACTGTCCCCGCCCGGCCACCCTTTAATCGAAATACATACATTACCCGCAAATGGACTTTCCCGCTTGGGGATTCAGCGTCGCGCGGCCGGAGAATTGCGTTGAATTCTTATTTTTGAAACTGATTAATATTTATACCGCGTCCGCCGCCTTTCTACTCGACACCGTGTTCCCAGCACGGAGCATAGGCAAATACGCGCCGGATCATAAATCTCATCGGACTCGCGGGCAGTTTAAACCGCGTTAGGCGAATCAAATATTACGTACCATTTGTAATACGTATATATTTTCTATACCGAAATGCCCGTTATCTGTCTGCTATATTTATAATAAGGAACAAAAAGAATGGTTAACATCTAACGATCGCGAAAATTGAAATGGAGGACCTCCATCAGCGTCGACACAGTTTGGCTAATGTACAACACACGCTCCTGACGGTTTTAAAAGGGGGGGTTTTTAAGTGGTCCCGAAACCCGACACGACACAGTCCACAGACGGTGGGGGTGCTGGGATAAACAGAACCCGGGCCAGTGGCGGCTGTTCTATGTTTAAGTTACAAGATTTTCTCAAGTGCCGTGGCGGTGGCCTCCCTGGAAGACGAGGGGGGTAAATGGGACCGGGGGTGGGACACAGAGAGGCCGCTATAACGGGGGGATGCCCGGCCCGGGCCGCTCGAGGGCCCTTCGGGGTTTACGCCCCCCCGCCACCCCGTCCCACCAATAAACGATGTTTGTCCTATCCTTTTCCTAGCGACAATCTACCTCAGGACGCGGGGACCGTTCCCCAAGAGGGCCGTTCCGGATCGCATCGACGAAAACCTGTTTTTTATGTCGACATCAAACGGGGAGCCGAATGGTACGGACGTTGTCCTCTGATCTCGCTATTGATAATAGTTTAAAAAATATGTTATCGAAAAATATGTACGTAAAATATTGGAAGAGTACTACATATTGGGGGATGATATTTCATTATAAACTGTATTTAATTCATGTTTCTTTCATTGTTCGGACAGATAGACTTAGCTAGTGTAAATAGTCGTTAAAATCAGGTAAAACACGGGATTCCTCTTATTACATGAAATATGGTGTAAAAGGTGACTATTAAATGGTGTTACGAAAATTGACCGGAAAACTAGGAACTTTGATAGATAGCGGAATTAATTGCATATTTTCCTTAAGCTATATCCTGGGAAATATCAGGAACATTAGGAAACGTTGGTTACAATGAGTGAGCGTGAGGTGGGAGGGCGACTGTTTTCGTACAGCCCATAAGTACACGGCGATTCGAGTAGTTAAAAGGGGACCGACCGCTCGCATTTTGCCCCCGCCGAACCACGGCCCGAGAAATGTCCGGAGAAAACAAAAAAGTGGCCTCCACTGTTAAAAAACAAAAAGAAGGAGCGCGGAGTCTCGAGGGCGTTAAAGGGGTGAGGCCATTAATCTCCCGGTCTCCGGGTAAGGGACTGCAGGAGTAGTATGGGTGGGGGCGCGGGGGCCCTTCGGTGTAAATAATTTGGAGTAGGGCCATCTGTTCAAAATCTCGTGGGTCGACCCCCCTCCTTCCCGACCCAAACACCATTCCCATTGGCAAGAGTCGGTCGGGTTAACCGGGGTTTTCGGGCGGCCCCTATCCTTTGGTTGGAGGAAGACGATTTTACGATTGGAAGTCGTGTCGTAAAACTAAACTGCCCTGGCTCCGTCCACGTCCCCAGGCCATACCAGATGGCAACTATTAATGGCAAGAAGTCGGGGCGAGCGAAATGGACCGCTGTTATAATTAGAACCAGAAAGATTACATAATAATATGAAACATCCATAGGAGTACTAATTAATTTCACTACGCCCACGTACATCATGCACTAAAATCAAATTGCAGGTATAATCCAATCTCGTCGTGACCAGGTCCTATGTATACATTTTGTAATTTACAAATGCATATTTCCTAATTAACGATGTGAATTAATATAAATAATTTGTATAAATCAATGCACTGAAATTACACCTTTGGAAGTGTAGTTGAGACACATTTATGGTTGCCGGCGATACGCCAAATAGAATGGAATGAATAAAAAATATCGTTCTTTGTCCTTTTCCAAATAGCTTGTTAAAAGAATAGTTTAAAATCTCAATATATCGAGAGACATTGAGTGACTCCACTTCCAACAGGGGCTAACCTACAGTCTGTGGAAAAAATGAAGAGGAAGAAGTTAGTCCTGGAGTTAATTTTCATAAACCTTTTATATCCCAAACACAATACAATTCCTATTTTTATTGCACAGTGTAGTTGCCTATGTTATTGACTGCCCTCACGGCATAGGATAGGCTATTGAATTATTCAGACTGGTCCGCTATCGATCCGGACTCCTCTCCTGCTGGGCGGCCTAGGAGACTTAAATCGTCTGTCCGGTTTACGCCTAGGTCTCTGTCTTATGCATCATTTAAATAACGCCTCCTCCGCCCCCCCGCCCCCACATCGAGTCTAATAGTCCACAATTTATGAGGCGGCCAAACCAATTGATTCCGCTGTGGGGGAACGCTCTGAATTCTTTCGGGCACCTCATTCATTCATAACTGACATATATGATTGTGTACGCCGAATATGCATTAACGAGGGTAGGTTCAATGTCGTCTGAAATTAAGTAGATCAGTAAGGCCTGACGAAACGCATACTATACGAAATAGTTTAAGAGCCTTGATAAGGTAATAAAAAAGAAACAAGATGGCAAACATTGCAAAATTAAATCTATTAGGAGAGGGTAACAATAAATCAGAGGTCAGCTTAATAGACGCTCTATCACATAACTCACTTAATCGTCATGAATGTGTCACTTTAATGACATTATTATAGTATTTAATATATTAAGTCATCACAGATCAATATATTAAAATATTGTAGGTTCGTGATGTTTCTGTCTGGTATATTAAATTATATTAAAATATTTTTTTTATTTGGAAATTTAATACATTCATGAGAATATTTCAGAAATATTATTGACCATATAAATAAACACAAGCGTAAAATATAATATGTTACAACACTGGTGGAATAGAACACTAGCGGGGAAAATCCGCTAGTGATAAATTCGGGCCGGCCCCCAGAGGCAAAGTGGGCGAGGAAAAGTCTGTAAATTTCGAACGGCCGGCATTTACAAACGAAAACGATCGTAAAACCGGAACGGCGGAGCGGAACCGGCCACTATCGCAAATTGGGTTATGAATCGAGAAATTACGTGACAGCGGGTGTAATGGAGGGCGGGGGGGGGATATCGCCTTGTAATAAATTCGGGGCAAGAATCGAGTAAAATCATTAGATAATTCGGCAAAACTCAGTTTCTAGGCAGGTATTCGGCCGGAGGGTGAAATAAAGCGAAATTGTTAGTTCTCTAGACAATCATATCCCCACTGAATTCTACTAATCATAGATACTTATCAATGCTTATATACTACCAATCTAATTATCTTATTTAGTTAAATGTTACAATTGCTCAATCAGCTTCAAAGTCTCATAAATATGAATGATTGTACTCGGGTTATGAATATTACAATTTCCACTATTAATTCATGTGAGCATTAGGGGTTTTAAAAACAATATCGACCAGATGTTCTACTGCGCTTGACGCCGTTCAGAATGAAACCATACTGGTGCGTCAGCTTCGTTTAAGCTGGACGGAGGTAATTGAGCAACACTAACGGGATAAGGAAAACGTCGATTCCGAAAGCAATAAAGAAGGGCAGGTAATAACCTTTATCACCTTTGAAGCAAGTAACAAAGGCATTATTTTCTGTGGACATAGCACGATTGTAATATCTTAAATCTAGGAGGAGGGCGCTCAATTTATTAACGCGCATCCTTATATTCGGGGTTATTAAAAACCTGTAGCGAAATTATGAAAATAGGAAACTTTTCGCGATTTTTTCGAGCCAAAAAACGGACGTCCTACCAACAGTGGTCTTGCACCTTTTCAGCCTGAGCCACTGCGGTTACTAAAAACAGTTCATTCGGAGATATATCATCCGTAAATATTTCTTTTAATTCCTAGTTGACGCATTTCTTAAAAATTCTAAATAAATTTACGTTCAACATATCTGTATAGTGTAGTATAACTCCTCAGTGCTCATAGTGCGTCGAGAATGCGGTGTTGTAGACGATATACGGGGGCGTTGACACCCGTTGCCCGTGTTTTAATTAAATTTAGTTACAGGCCAATAAAAAGAATAGTTGAGGGGGAGGGAGGGGGGACGGTTAACAGCCATTTACAGCAATTAGTCCGGCAAGGTCCCTGTAGTTCCCCCCTTAGCGGAGTGCCGACGGTGGCCCGCCTGCGAGTCCGGACCCCCGCGCCACCAGAAATAGGCCACCTCAAAGGCGACACACAGCTATACAGCTCGTTTGTCATCCCACTCTCCGAGTCTTTCTCACTTCCGTCCGCGCCCCGCTCCAGGTTTATTATATTTAAAAATACCGGGGAGCGGAGTCCCCGCCCCAACATTTTTCCGGTCGCCTCCTTCGAACCCCCTGAGAGAGGTGCCGGAGAATCGAACGGGGAACGGTCGTCGCCGAATCGTGGCCATGATCTCTGCGCTTCACCCGAAACAACAATTTTTTTCAAATTTATGTATATTTTATGGGCACGCCTCAGTACCTCAGTATTGTACTGATGCCAATATCCCGATGCTATTGCTAGGATCGATTCAATGAATGATAAAGAATAAATAAATTAAGTCACCATTTAAACACTCTTGAATGGAGGAAAAATGTTTTTTTTATCTTGCAGTTTGAGATAATGTAACCTCAAAAAATGTCTTTTGTAAACAATATATTGACCCAACATTCGGCAAGGAATGTATTTTTGAAGTAAGAGATTGGTGGCACTTTTTGGTATTGAGCAATATCCTATAGGAAATATTCTTGTAGTTTCCGCCGTAACTAGGAGCGATATTTAATGCATTCGGGCTTTTTTTCAACAAACGAAATTTTATTTCGGGTCGACTGAAACGGTCGCGTTTCCTCAGAACGGATCCGAGGGAGGTCTTTTTATCGCTCAGTTCCGGCCCCAGTCGTTAGTGTAAGTACACCGGGCCCGGATTCCTCCCGGAATCCTAAAACCTTAATTTAATTCAACGTCTCTACATTCCGCCGCCACTTTACGAATCGCTCCCGTTATTTCAACCCGCTCATTAACATTTTATATTTTAATTAAAATAACAAGTGCAGACCCTCGTATTTTCGCGGGTATAATATACCCATTTGGAATGAACGGCCTGCGCCACGAGTGTAGAACTCTGTATTAATACATCCAAAGAATAATAAATATATAATTACAAGTATTAAAAAATTGCTTCTATTATTTATTATGTTATTTTTTCTTATCTATTTTATTCTGAATGTTTCTTTAATGAATATCATTGAACTGTCCCAGTTTAACTAATGGACAGAAGTAGGGCACATTTAAGCGATTCCTCTGTCCATATTTTTGGGGCCCAAAGTTTCATTATTCGATAAATTCAATTCTCGGCCAAGACTGGCAGAATTACAAGTTTACAGGTAATTAAAACGGATACGAACCGGCAGGGGAGAATTCCGGCCCGGTGGCCCCGTGTTTAACTTTCATCCGGGCCTCGAATATTTCATTCGTAAAATTCCAGGTAGTTTCGCCCTGAAATATTTATAAGACGAAATCGGTTGGACGAGGTTCAAGAAACTTGATAAAACTTCGCCTCCCATATTTCGCTCCCGGTTCTTTCCGGCCAGGCCAACTTTCCCTATATTATGTTTCCCACCGAAGGCGTCGAGGAAATCCCAAAAGGCGGGGAAGAATGGAGTGCCCAGAGCGTGGACAGGAAAAGAAGGGTGCAAAAAGGTGAAGTCCAATTTTGATGCATTCACCCTCTCCATCCGAACCCTTAACTACACTAATCTATGGAATTATTCACAAAGTTTAATCGGGTTACTTTTATTAGATCATGATACTCGGTCATCAATCAGTAAAAAGTGATAATTTGAAGTATAAATGACAGGCACAAACATATGAAATATTATAACGTGCCTTGGAGTACTAATGGAAGAAACAATCCAGAAGCTTTAGAGAAGTCCATGAAGATTGGGGAGAATTAAGACAGTGTTGGCTAAAATGGTTTACTTATTCCTTTTGAACAGTCTTCTAGTTCACTATTAATTCAAAACTGGATAAACACTATCGAACAAACTTTCTGAAATATTAGTCCGGTTCGCCATGAAATGATTTCATTGAATTGAGGTGAAATTCATTTTCAAATAATTTCCCTAGGGTAATTTAATGTTAAATTAAATCTGCAGTTCTTAAAGAAAACCGGAAGTGACTTAATTCGCTTAATTGAGACTTTGGAATTTCATAGTTTCATAACTCTCATCTAAAATGCAAATTGTAATTTTGTTCTGCTTATAGGAGAGAGTAATAAGTTTAAGCGGCAAGTAACATGTTAAGTATTCTTATATATTGCGGACCCTAAACAGAAATACTTTTTCCTTTTGATTAGGCCGGGAATTCTTATTTTGAAGTCTCTTTATATCCGAATGAATAACTAACGACATCAAAAATTCTACAACCTGTATACCCCGGTGATTAAACCTCACCCCCACTTTGGCAATCTTAAAAATTTTTACGGCCTCCATACTTCACGAAAAGTGTGTAAGGAAGAAAAATATATATATAAAAAAAGAAGAAGAAGGCGTTAACGAGAAAAAATAGGGCTTTAATCCCCGGGCGTTAAAAAGATAGGGAGGGAGGGACCGATAATAATTACAATTAGGCTTCGTCGGGCGTCGAGGAGCTATATAGGAATTTATAATATGGCCGAAGGAAAAGGGGGAGTAAAAAAGGCCGAGGAGACTCAGAATTCGCAATAAAAACCGTAATGAATACGTAAATTCGCGACTAATGCCCCGTGTCCCGTCATTCCCCGGGGACGGGGGCCGGAGGGGGTTTACTGCCGGACGGGCCCGGCGTTATAAAACAAACGAATTATTTATGCAAATGGGGAATGAGAGAGAGACGGTCTTTTATAACGAGGTAAGTGGGCCACAGCCTCTTTCTAAAAGGGCTACCACTTCAACGAACACACATCGATATCATCGGGGGGTAGCAATCGCCCAATAGAGCCGGCTAGACGGGAGCCAACCATTGAGAATAATTAATGAAAATGAAAGAATAACTATATGAATGGCAGTTCTGGGGGACCCGAAAGATTCTGAGCGCCCCTACGACTGGCAATATTCTGTATGAGATCTGGGTTTGTCCTGAATACGCGATTACAAAACTTGGAATCAACAAAACCACAAATTCAAAACAATAATTGGAGCCGAGTTTTATTATCTTAGAAACGGGATTCTTTAGGATTAACTTCAAAATAAAATCGGCCGAAGATTGCAGGCCATCAGATTTAAAAACATAATCGGGCCTATTTGGAAAACGGCATCCTCGAGCCCGGTATTTTCATCAATCGTTCCACAATCAATTTATCTTCTACAGAGTCCTATTAAGTTTACGCTTTCCGCCGGCCCGCCGGAGACGTTCGGTCTGGGGCCCTCAGGAGACCGGTCTCAATTTGGCTCGTTATAACTACCGCTTCCGGTATGTCGGCCGGGTCTTGAATATCATAGTGATTTGTGGAAAAGGCGATCTGGAAAAACCGGGTAATTGCGATCCTCGAGGTTAATCGCCGCGAACGGTTATTGGTCACGTCACTGGTCCCTGTGAAGGAGACGCTGGGCAATTTCGGGCGCCAGATGATTGCAGCCCAGAGGATATTGAAAACGAAACCGGTTGACTCCAAATTGTAATTTCCCAAAATAATAACAGTTTTCTCGCTTCTCGACGATATCTACCACGTCGCTGGACTAGGAGCTGGTGGGCAATACATCTGACATTCTTTGAATTTAACTTAAATTTCTGAAAATAATATTCAAAATCGCATTTCGAAGAGCTGCTTTCGCATAGAATTGTTTCAGCAGACATCAAAACGCCGCCTTCGATACTCATCAATGGCCACACGAACGAGTCAAGGTCGGGGAATAATTAGCGATTGATTCGAGTCGACACCGCCCGTATCAAGTGTCAATAGGTACACTGTGGATCTCAATTAAGCCAGGAGCCTGTTTCAAATAATATTGATACTAAAACAAATTCTTCAGAAACGAATTATTTCAGTTTAGTGACGGACCGCCCGGACAATTGTAGTTTATTCAATAGGATATGCGTTTGGAGATAAGCCTAAAAAAGAAACTAGCCGCCGGGCACGAAACTGCGAAGTTTGCGAGGAAAGAAATTATTACCTCATTATACTTGTTATTGCTCCGGCTTATTAATTCCAGGCAACGCGGGCCACTTTTGTACATTGTTTATTAAAACAGCCAAAGAGCAAGTCACAAAAAGAAAGGCCAGTTTTATCTATATTAAAATCATTCGTATACTTTAAATCTGTTTAGTTTATTTTTGACAAATTACAAAACCCAAAAAAACAGTAAATGAATAAAAAAACTTCGAATACTCTATTATATAGGATGCAGTTTACTGTTGACAACATTGGGAACCATTCTGAAATTGATGCAGGCAATGTAAAACTTGGAAATGCGAGACGGGGTACAACATATAAAGTTTATTGGAGGGAGAGCAGGTTAATATTGGAAGAAAATTGCTGTTAAAAAGAACCATATAAAACTTCGAACTAGCTCACAGAAACGACGCAATACGCCCCATCCAAATATATCAATTTACTCAACAGTATACAATTTTCTCGATGATTTATGAACTTGATGATGAAAACAAATTTGTCAACGTTTCTCCAATTCCAGCTTTCACTGCTCCCTCGTATATAAATACAGCGTGTTATCTTTCCTTAGATAATGCGCGTTCGCACGTAATTAGAACGAAAATTCCAAATGAAAAAGCCAATTGTCGAAGTGCACGGAAGGGCTGTAACTCGCGGAAATGTAAAAACCCCCCGACGGGGTCCAGGGGTGGGCCCCATTTTCTGATTGTCGCCCCTCACCGTCTCTTTTTTTCCATTCCATCCCCCACTGTGGGGCCCGCTATTCTCCGACGTTTAATCGTCCGAATTTACCCCCAACACACTAGAAATCCCCGATTGGAATCGAATACGGGGATGTTTCCGTCTCGAACGGGAACGCCCAGTCCGAACCTTGATACACGCCACTCTACCGGAAGTAAGTTTAGAAATAATCTCCATTCATAAATTCTAAAACTTATTGCCGGAATACTAATGTATCTAAGAGAGGAAATGTAAACTGGATGTTTTATTATATTTATATTAAATTGTTGTTTCAATTTCATCAGTAATCATACAAGTATGATTATCATCTTCCATTCAAATACGCGTCGAACGTGAACTCGGTTCTGATTCAGTTAAATCTTTTATCCGATATTAGACTGTATTTAAATAAAGAAATTCCAATCGATCGTGCTCATGCTCCGCCCCTCCTTATACCAGCAATCCAGCCTACAAACTGAAGTGTGAATAGGTTACGTTTTATGATTTCTGAAGCGAATCTATTCATATATTACTGCCGCCAGGTACGAAACATATAAACTCCTTTTTTAAAAAAAACGATACCTTCGTTTGTGTATGATAATTCAATTTGAGTATAATTTAATATTGAGTGCGTTATCATCTCATTTGAAAGCCATTATAGCACGAGCCTAATTAAATCAGCCCGATACCGTCGCATCGTCGAAATTCCGCACAATTATTCCGAATCATGCGTTCCGAGCCGATTCATATATGCGCATTCATTAAAATATAAAACGGTATTTTACTACTATCGTTTTTTTTTAAACATCATCGGCCGCAAAATATATAGCCCGGCCCCGGTTTTCGATCGGTAAACTAAATTTAAATTTCAACCGAAAGAAAAAAGGAAGCTCCCGCATACACAATCTACCGTAGCGCACGTGTTTGTTCTATCCCTTGACAAAATATTTGGTCTCCAAATTGTGGATAATGCATTCGCTTTAATTAAGTCCCTCAGATAATGTCCGGAGGACGGACGCGGGACCTCCGAAATATTTTCCCTTTTCGGTTCTAACCGAAACCTCTAGCGCACGATTGCAATTCGAGATAAATTGATCCTCAATTTGTAACTCTAGATAATGAGAGAGTGCGCAGATAAATATTATGCGCGTAGAGAGGAGTGGATAACTGTTTTTTAGTCTTGGGCTACCGAGGTCTACGTTCATCCGCCTACACCTCCGGTGACACAAAGATGATCATTTGGGAATAACGCTAAAATTCGTACGCCGAACATTAATCAAACCTTGCCGCCACAGCGTAGCGAATTCCGCCACGATCCGCGGTAATATTGGCCCGACCGGAATTACAAATCGGTACTGATTTATTCGGTGGCCGGGGGCGCGGACATCTGTCGGGGGTGCTAGACCACCCCCACCCCGGCCACCCCCTCAACCCCCTTTACCACCACACCGGCGATAATTCTCTATAGTTCCGTGATACGAGCACCATCACGAACCGTGATTAATGCCGCACGCGATAGAGGGGGTCCTCCCCACCCCACCGTGGCGGCCTAATCCGCCGCCTTGTTGACCGGCCCCGCCCGCCCGGCATAACTAACATCTCGTGTATAATTAATTGAGACTAACTGAACCTGACACAAAAAAAAATTCTACACAATTTTTTTTTCGAACCGGATTACTCGAATTCCTCCCCCAAACAATTCCTTATTCCCGGCCTTAAGATTCAATTTGTTCGCTTTCACGTTTAAATGCAAATGACCTTATTATTATTAGCTTGGACTTTTACAAACATTCTGAAATATTATTACTGTGGCGCCTTCGCTACCCCGAGTTTTGTGTTTGATTGACCAGTATTCCCTTATATTAAAGTTCGTGGCAATAAAAATTTGAAATAAAATACTGAATTCCTCATTTCAAGCGGCAAAATTATTCGGCAACTAACATAAATCAATGATCCCATATTATTTCATTGGTATGAAGAAGAATTCTAATGATAGAAAGTATGCATTTCCACAAATATGTGATAGTTTCATGCGCTGATTATAATATCAGGCATTTATTATAATAAAAGAACTACTATTATGTTGAATTTGGGCACTCTAGTTCTTATTCGACCAGAAGTATTAAACCTAGTAATGTTTAGGATAGGCAGAAAGAAAACGAACATTTTCTACACGGAAAATAATACAGGGGCGGATTTTTAATGCGGATAACTTTTGTCCAATTATGCGGGAGAAACTAAAAACAGAAGCCAATTATAAGGACAAGTCGGTTAGGAAAAATGGCCCCATAATTGGTGCGCCCTCCAAGAACGCGGCGGAGAGCAACCAGGTAGAGATGCCTAGAGATATCCTCTTTATAAGTACATAAATATTTTATGGGTTAAAAAGATCGATTTTTACCGGGTGGAGGCCCAGATGCCGGGTGCCCAGAAATGGCCGAGGGAAAAGGGTCTTAGGACTTAGGATGTGGAGGAGGGGGATGGTTGGGGTGAAGCCACCCGTTCCATCTGTAATGTGTATGCATGTTACGAGGACGCTTATATAACTTCCACCCCAGCGCCAGCAGCCCGTGCCCGTCTGCGCGTCAGAAAGGGCCGTTTTGAATGCAAGATGCGGTTTGCCCCCTCAAAAATTCGGTTATTGAGTTTCGGGCCTCCAGAAAGTGTATATACATTGGCGCGGCGCTGAGGCTCACGTTCAATTGAACAGATTCTATTCAGGGCGGCTACATATTTTTTTTGGACGGTGGGGAGGGAGGCGGTCTGGGATAGAAAATATCAAATTACTAGTTGAATACATATAAAATAAGGCCGGACTTCCTTCTTTATTACGCCTTACAGTTATAAACAGATTACTATTATCAGCAATAATAAGGTTATGTAGATAATTTGCGATTACAGCTAAAATGATTCATCGCTCAAATTCGGTTAAGAAGGTCAAAAGAGGAACGATGATGGGAATAGTCAATATGAATCTTGAGTTCATAATAAGTATCATTAATTATAAGATTATAGTCGTCATCTTAATATTAATTATATCTAAATTAAGTATATAATACTATTAATTAGTATCTTACAGTGATGTAAGAAATCGAAGGGGGATTATTTGGAAGCATATTGATTCATGGCCGTTAAACTCAATTACTGAGTGGACCTTCTGGCCATAAAGGACTTCTGAACTGATCCTATTCAGTCTGAATAATGGATTTTCGGTACGAAGTGGGAAATATTAAATTTTTGAATCAAACTAAAATAAAACCGGCGGAGTATGAAAACCGTGTCCGCCCGAGTCAAATCCGGTCACGGTCTAGTGAGAATCGCGGCTATCTAGGAAATGGGAAGCCTGCCAGAATCTCTTTCTCGGTCTCTGCTTCTCTCTCTCTCTCTCTCTCTCTCTGTCTGTCTCTGTCTCTAAGTCTGTCCCTCTTTATCCTCCCCCGCCTCTATACCGTCCTCCTTTCCGTCCGCGGGATGGGAATAGCGGGGAGGGGTTATCTCGCTCCAATATTTCTCTCCACTTCCCTTCCGGCACGAGCGATTGAACTTAATCCCCATTAAACTCTTTAGAGGGCGGGGCGGAAACGAGGGTTCGACTCCCGAAGGAATGGCCGGCGTTCGGCTTTCCGCCAGAGTCGGTAGTCGCTCTAAATAAGGACCAGCTCTTTAACCCTAATAATCAAAGGGACGGGGAAAGGATAGTAAAAATATGATCTATTTTGAAAATGTAATTTTTCGGATGGATCTTGAATAATTCTGATTTCCGTTCGAAGACATTTTTATTCCAATTTTTTATGAAGTATACCTTTGTTAATCAAAGATATTACGAATCACACAGACCAGAAAATTAAATAACGGTTCGGTTCATTCTTCCCAACAGGTCTTATGGCTTCCAACGATGTTCGGGACTAAAGTTCCGTCTGTCACTTCAGGTTTTCCCGGGTATTTCGAGGATTATACCGAATTTCGAGGAATCCGAACATGGAGAGGATAGAGAGAGATGAGAGAGAGAGAGCGAGAGAGAGAGAGGAGAGAGAGAGAGAGAGAGAGAGAGAGAGAGAGAGAGAGAGAGAGAGAGAGAGAGAGAGAGAGAGAGAGAGAGAGAGAGAGAGAGAGAGAGAGAGAGAGAGAGAGAGAGAGAGAGAGAGAGAGAGAGAGAGAGCGGGGATTAATACCAAAAAGGGCTCAGGACTTGGAAAAATATTTTGATTTGGGCTCTGCGGGTGGGGGTGGGCGGCCTCTCCCACCCGCCCCCTCGGCAAAAACTCCACCCAGACAGGATCATCGCCGACTACTTCGGTTCCTATCTGACTCCCCCAGAAACCAAATATCGTTAGCCGACTTCCCCCGCGGCACAAATTTCGGCTTAACGAAGTCTATTTCCATTCTGCGCTTACGGGAACTTCGAGAAACCCTCCTCCCTCCACCGCCCCCACAGAATACTTTTCTGCGTCACATAAGATAATGTGATTTCCAGATTAGGAACTGCGGTGAGATGAGCACTATTTATTCTAGACATATGCACCATTACCAAAAATACACTAATAAATGGGTATGTCGTACACATGCGGTGAATCGTCGTACTGCAGTAACTGTACAGCAGTTCACTGGAATATGTTTTCGGGTTTTTAGTTCAAAGTGCGAAAGTAGATTACTGTATTTTTAAAGGACTGCTAATAATGAGAGCAAAAAGCCGTTCGGTTAGGATTGGAGAAGGATAGATATGGCAATTGTACCAAATTTCAAAAGCCTGTTTTTCCAAAAGAGGCCAATACAGGTATATTTTTGAAATAAAGAACGCCGCCGCCACATTTATAAAACAATTTTAACTGACGGGATACGCGTCTGCGACTGTTGCCAAGAGTACTTTCCACGTTAATTAAGGGCGGGAAATCAAAATAGAGCAACAACCAACGTTGTCGTTTGTCATGTTTGCGTCCGGTTTAAACAGCTCTAATATATATCAAAACGTAGAAAAGGGTGGATAATCGTTTGTGAGCCGAAAAACTATGCAATTTATGCAATACGAAGTGGCAATTTTCTCATCGCACACAGATCAAAACTTCTGTGGCCCATTGGAACTCGTTAGGACTCGAGTTGTGGACCACACACAATGCACACAGGCGGCAGCAACACTCTAATTTACCAATTAAAATGCTCCCACGAAAATAGAGGATGACCGAATCAAATACGCGACCTAGTTTTATCGCCGCAAATTTTGAATTATGCCGGCGGATTTTCAGATGCGAACGATTTCTATTAACAGTCCGAAACGGTTATAAAAATGTCTGTCATAAATTCTAAGTATAAATAGTGCCTTTTATCACGGTTTTTAAATTACAACATAATATTCTGTTCGATCTTAAATTATACGAACTAAAACGTCAATTTTCTCCGTTAGCATTTTATTGCAACTCTAGATGTTATTTAACGTTAACGCTGTGTCAATTTACCGTAAATGTGGAAGTGTCGAATGGATGCTTCCTCTGGCCTAAATTAAGTAAAACCTCTTTGACCATTTCTTTCACAAATGTTTATAGGGTCTTCCTATAAAATGTCTTATGTTGATGGACGGTTTGTACCAATCATTTCGGGCCCTAACACAGAGGGCCTATATATCCAGTTACCAACTAGCGGGCGGCTCAAACTTCGCCCAGATGTTTATTAAACATTTAGCTCCATTTCATTCCAACCGCCGCCGGATTTCGACCGAGCGGAAGTGT
The DNA here is from genome assembly GCA_019843655.1 of Lethocerus indicus. Classification (NCBI taxonomy): domain Eukaryota; kingdom Metazoa; phylum Arthropoda; class Insecta; order Hemiptera; family Belostomatidae; genus Lethocerus; species Lethocerus indicus. Next base: position 18,723,636 of record JACDQD010000008.1, read on the forward strand.
GATTTGTGGGGCGGTGGGCGGGAGTAATAGCGCGATATTATTGAAGAGGGGGGAGAATTACTGAAGACGAAAACATCACCTAACACACCACTGGCATTGGGTGCACGAGTTTCAGAGAAGTACAGGAATGCAGTTCTGTAGTACAGGCATTTGCTACAAGGAATATAATTGTAACAGTTGGAAATCTTGCCAAACAGCGAATTATAAATATATAAATGAATTAAATTTATCATTAATTTTCAGAACTTTACCACAGTGTTAAATATATAAATTGAATAATGAATTAAATTCCCTAAATCTTTCTTTCCATGATTTTCTCCGGCAAAGCGATTGGAATGACTATGAAACGCAACCCTCGGGCGTTATATGCAAGAACGCGAAAGCCGGTACACGAATGAAAATGACCCGTATCAATCAAACTCAAATCCTATTATTCTTTGTCGACAACAGTTATGCTCGAGATAAATGCAGCTCGCATAAATAAAACATTAAGTAACGCGCTCCGTTTTTTCTTCCGCCCCCCTTCTCCTCGCCAATTCTCATTCCAATTCCCAATCATCAAGTAAAATAAGTAAGTCAATCTAACAGGTCATTTGTGCGAAAATAAACTCTCCTTCAGATTATACATTGAATTATCTGTTTTTCCTCTACAATACAGATTAGGACTACAGCTGTCTAATCTACAAATCAAACTCCATTATGAACTGCAGGTTACTATGGGTAAAATTTGAATACAGAAATCTGATGTGTTCTGGAAAGTATAACTCAGAATTAAAGGTGCAGATTTAAAACGTCTTCGGATTTTCTGCCTCCTTTCGCCCGTCCGGAATAAGCTTAATTTCGGCCTCTCGCTGCTGAGAAATATTCAGCTACATGGTGGAATATTTGCACCTTTCGACTGCCAAATGCTGTTAACGCAAATAAAAATAGATAAATCATGTTGAATTTGACTACATTTTTGAAAGGTTATTTCTTCCTCTGAGTGGCCAGAGTATGACTTCAATTATGGACCCCCGGTGTGTAAGTGTTCCTGTAATCATTTCTGGCGGCGTAAGGCTTTCTGTAATTCGGGGGAGTTGCAGTGCGCCACGTCTGGGCACTTTGGAAATCCTGTAATTACCGACAACAAATAGTAAACGGAAACGGAAAAACCCGGGGTTTTGTCGTTGTTATCTCCGATTTGTGTGTCCCGTATCAGATGTCCGACCCCCGGACACAAAAGCGGTAACCGTGGGGCGTTTAATGAACGCTCTGTAATTCATTTTTCCGATTTCAGGGGGGTCGGCCACCCGGAGAAACGTCCCTGCCCGCACTTCGGGCTCCGGCAGTTTCCCCCACTGTCATTACCGCCGCCGCCGCCGGTTATCTGATCAGATCCTAGGGCATTAACTGGGGGTGGTGCTGGGCCTCCGGGGGCGACAAATGCAACGAAAAGAATCGTAGAAACGTCCAGAGTTTTAGTTTCCCTAAGTTACGACGACGTAACTGCTGGAACGCACGCAGGTGTCAATAGTGTATGGTCCGTTAAAAGTGTCAATTGAGGATGAGTGGGGAGCTACGAGTCACTTCTATGGATCCTAACACTATGTGTGCAGGAAACTATAATCAAGTCAAAACTATAAACAGATTGAGCTTATAATTCTTAAGTTATATCCCATAATGTGTACAACCTGCATGTTCCTGACAAAACATCCTCGCTTCTCGATTTTAAATAGTCAAATTTACTCAATGAGAAAAGTGTTAAGTTAATATTTTCAAATTCATACAAATATTACATTATTACAAACGATCGTTCAATACTACAGTTCAGTAATTCATTTTCTAATTGTTCTCATTGGACCAACAGGCTTTATTTCACTAATTGAAAAATGTTTACCGATTAAAGAAATTAGGCAGTTAACTGTAAATTAGCGAAAGTGCGGGAAACTCCTTTTTGGGGGGCGAAAACGTTTTGTCCGTTTCGCTTTCAAAGCCGCCCGGAAAAACAGTCCGTTCCGAAGTTCCGCCTGGGGCCGCGAAAAGAGATCCGTTGAAAGTTGAACAAGATGAACGAATTCACGAAGGGTTTAATTCCGGAATATTTTGAAGGGGTGGTAGAACGCTCAACAAGTAAATGGCCGGTGATTGGGGTTAAAACTAGGAATTAGAAATTTCAGACCGGACAGACGAAATTAACCCTGCCGGGGACAAACCTCCAGGAGTCGTACCGGAAGTGGGCCGAAGATAAATATGACGGGATTTAAACGCCGGTTTCTCTGGGAACTGCTTGCCAAATGGTGGACAGCGGGGAAATCCGAGAGAAATAAGCCCGGCCCGAACAACACCCGGTAATATATTTCATTGGAGCAGAACCAAATTCCAAACCAATTTCGTAAATTGGCCTTTCACTAGTGAACTTTTATTGCCCGCTTAGAATAATTTTTTAGAATCTTGATAAAATAAATATATTTGTAATTCAAGTTGAATAATAATATCAGTCAAATGTTCGTCACAATATTCAATGTATAATTTTGGAAAAAATTGGAACTATTTACAACTATACAATATTTTTCTGATATGCTTGTAATCGAAGTGTGAATTTACAAATTACCGAGAAACTTACTGAAAGTTTGAACTCCTGGAAAAATTACTGATTTGATCTATGATTTATTTTTATAATGGGGCGTTGATGTACAATCATCCTGTTACCAGGATGACCAGGATTTCACGTGGCGTAGTTTTCGCCTAGCGCTCAAAGCTCATCATCAATAAAGGTCCACTTGAGAAGAAATAGAGCCGAAAAACCCTCGAGATGCTCTCGATAGTGCTCCACAATCGACGGACCGAACTACCCAAATGACCGCGACATCAACCGAATATTGTAATATCAAGTTTTTCACGTCGCACATTTCCACCGCCGCCCGAGTTATTACCGCGTTTGTGATGAATTGACTGGACAATAAGATATACGGCGTATTTTAACGAACGGTATCGGGCTGATTAATCGTCCGGATTCTTTCGTTTTAATAGCGCCGACGCCAGACACGCGAACGCTTCGCGGGGCGTTCTCAGAACGCCATTAAAGAACTATTCGGAACTGGCTTTGGCGATTGCCGAACACCCGTATATAAACGATATAATATTTACACATACTAATCAGCAATCGGTACCTCTGTCGAAGCCGGAAAGAATGTTTCTCCGCTGTTAAGAATGAAACGGCTATAAATAAGCGGGGTGTCCGTCCTGTCTGGTCATTCCCGTGTAACGCCATTACAGAGAAAAACAACGGCCATTAAAATAGACGTCTCAGAATATTTTCAAAATATCCCATTCGAACACCCGTTTGAATTATGCACGTTTAGTATTCATCCGATGAAATCATATATTCATGGTGCGTTAGAAGCGCCATACTACCTGTATGGCGCATGATTACGAATATTCCGTAGAGACGCGTTATGCGAAAATAGCTGTTCGTGTATTAGTTTATTCGAGCTTAAAATTCCTTGCCTGTTTTCTTGGTTCTACAGTTCTATGACAGTAGCGATTTTATATGCTCTCGTCCTAAATCATGCTCTGATCGTTCGTAGTAACGGCATATTCTTTAATATATGACAGTAATTAGAATCCCCAAAAATATCAGATAAGGCTCAACTACAGTCTGAGAATTTCCTTTATAAATAATTCCTAATTATCAGTTTAGATATTTTTTCCTGTTCTTTCAGTTTATTCAGTTTCATTGATGCTGAAATCCGCGGTACATTGTATGAAAACATAACCTTATATAGCCGATGAGCCCGATATGCATTGCCGATGTAAATTTCTAACACTGTATTTGCTACAGGTCCCGATTTTACAGTAGGCGGCGCACAAAGGCCGAGTATTTTAAAGGAACAAATTGAACACGATTCGATGCACTACAGAAAACACGCCAGCAAATATGAAAATAGTGAATAGTGCCCTGCGATATGGGAATATGAGGTTTCCTATATTTAACTTAAGAATTATAATATTTTAATATTTATACTTTATAATTTCGGGAATAGGATCGGCAAATAGAAAATTTGTTGGTTTTGATCAACTAAAGCTTTGAAACAAAATTGAAGAGCGAAGTAATTTCGCAGCAAGTTTGAAACAACCCTAATTCCTCTGTGCCCTGCTCTATTGGAAAGAATTAAAGAGGGAATTAACCCATTGAAATTAGACCAAATTGACCGAAGGACAAATTTCTTATTTAGATAAACCAGGAAACGGGGGGGGGGAGAAGAAAACGCTGTAACAATGTCCAGATATTCACACGCGAACGACAAAATTGTAGCAATTAAATTGAACAATACGATTGGGGGAAATTCAGCGGCTGGTTCGGTTTTAATAAACAAACGGTTGAAAATATACTGGGCGGTCACGGGTCACGGTCGCTACAAAAGTTGCTTTTTTTCTCTCTCTCTCTCTCTCCTTTCCGACGGTTATTCCCAGATTTCATTAATGGCCAATTAACCTCCGATTACCGACCTGTCTGCAATTTCGCAGATACTGATAACCGAGAGTCGATAACCGGTAGGGAAAAGCTTTTGCGGGCTTCTCTAGGTTTTTTTTTCTATTTCACGGGGGAAAACTCAATTCCGGTTTCCCAATGAAAATCGACCGAGAGGAAAAAGAAGCGCTAGATGCGCAGTTAAAAAAAACAAGCGAATCTTTCTTATAGTTTTTTTGTGGAATATATATATGCATGTTAACAGAAAGTTTAATTTTTTATCGGTACCCCCTCCTCTTCCCCATGTACCTTCATTGATGCGGGATCGCAATAATGTTGGGGTTTAAAATCAAATTTCCACACCCCCAGTTATTTCGGAATAAATAAAGGCTTTTATGCGAAGAGGGTACCGCGTTTCGGGATGTCGGAATTCCCTGAGAAGTATTCAGCGAAGAGCGTGGAGGATTTCTGCCGAATATTTCAGCGTAGGATTTTATTCGATTGTTCGTACGGAGATATTTTCAATTGTTCTATATTAGTGTAAAAAGACCCTGTGCTAATGTCGGAGCCGGTGGAAAAGAAATCGTCCGTTTCTAATCGAATAATACAGTAAAAGGCTTTTTCTCTAAATATATATTTCGAATTTTAAGAAGGGCGCCGACGGTTTTTATCTTTTTTTATTTTAGGGTAGAATTTTATTTGTTTGCCTGTCAAAAGTTATAACATTGAAATATAATTAAAAATGAGCTTTATTATTAATTTATAAACCATGACAATGCTATACATAGGGAGTGCCGCAAGAATACTTTTCTCCACCGAATAATCCATTCTAATTCTTAAATTTAACACATTCTTTGGAAGATAATGCGCGAAGTTTGCTTCGATAATTTTTATTCACTTGCTTCCGAGTTAAGGGAATAAAACTTTGCACTAGAAATGCAAACTCAAAATGTATAAAAACATCCTCTCCACATCAAGCTGAAAATCCCTAAAGGAAATTGGATAAGTTAAACACGAAAATTACTGCAAGTAAAAGAAATTAGTTCGTCGCATCAAGAAGGACCTCCTTACAGATCAATTAAATTTAAAATTCCATATTACCCCGAATAAATAATGGTTTCTACGACGCATTAGAAATAAGAATTTCCGATCAGGAAAAACACCCCCCCCCCAACCTAGACACCCCGTACACAATGCCCTGGGATCGACGGGAACGGGCCCAGATACGGGCCCCCGGGAATTCAACGCCAAACGTGATATATTGACTGGAAAACGAGTTCGGAATTCGGATGGAGATTATATCTTGCGGATAGCGCGCTCGCAAACACACAGGGGACGGGATTAAATCGTCGACTAGGTAATGGTGGTTGGCGAGGAACCCCTTTTAGATAAGGGGAGGCAAGTCTATTTAAAACGGGGGTGGAGCGGGGTGAGTGCATTAGCTTAAATTGCGTAGGGGAATAATCTTTCATTTCCTCCGTGTTAATTTCAAGAAGGCATGAAATTATCTTTATGGACATGCATCTTATTAGCATAACTTATTTAACGCATCAACCATTTATCCGAATATAGTGTAAGATACTTCCAGGTTTTTGAGTACCGTCTGTTTCGTCTATTTGGTCCTAAATTAGACCGGTATCTGAGGTTAGTAATAGAGCGAGACAGTTGTGCACGTCGGTCGTCCATGTAGCATCCCGCCAGCCCTGTCACACAATACACTCTGCTTGTGTCCGGTTCACTGGGATTCTTGTGAAACTGTTTATTGTGGGACTAATTAAGCGAGAAGATAATCCAAATATACTCCCAATACTCAATATAGTCCCTCCATTAGCTTGAAAACTGAATAATTTACATCATTAACATACATAACAATTCGCATTTATATAATACACAATGGGGATAAACACCAAACAGACAGAGCAATCCAGGAACAACAGATAAATAAGGGACAAAAATTTGCGGTCAATTTTTATTTCATGCTTGACAAACGGCGAATACTTCAGTATTCGAACACTCAGTTTTCTTCGGATTCTCGTTAATCGATTTACTAATTTTGGGGATTAAAGTTTAACTAATCGCAGGCAACCAAGGTGAAGTCACGACTTGTCAATGGAAACCGCCACACAAGTATCAAACAACTTCTGTCAGATGAACTATTGATTACCGACACGAAATCGGCTCTTAGAGAACTTGCCTTGGCACATTTATTCTTTTATTTTTACTCTGGATCGTAGGATTGTATTCTATTTAATGCATTAATTTATTACAAGTATGCAATTACAGCAGTAGCTGGAATCGTATTTAGGATTTTCATGAAAAATAATTAATCGAAAGCTCCACTGTGGTGCTAGATGGATCAGTGAATACAAATTTCGTAACTAAAATGTTCGAAAACTCGTTCTGTAATATTACCACCAGTAACTGACACGGACAGAGCGGGGTAACCGCTACCGAAAATGTGAATACACACAGACGAAAATTGGATACGGGGAACATTAATATTCATGCGGAGAAGACATGCACCAAATTACCCGACGGAAAAATATTCTTTGTACATAATATACGGATAGTCAGACGGGGCGCGAAACAAATTTCAATAAGCCTCACCAAATATTCCTATCGTGACAGTTTAGTTATAGGAAAAATATTAAAGAGGTAAAAACCGTTATAGATAAAACGTTCGGAGTTCCCGCAAAAACTTGTTTTGTGGGTGTATTCTTACTGGGGATATTCGGTCAGGCTAAAATTCGATCGTACGATCGCCATTCGTGATAAAACCGCAAGCGGGGAAGCGTCGAAACAAACCGCCGTCGCTGTATCGCGCTGTATTTCCGGTACGCGGCGGCCAAGCGCGAATTTCCCCCGGCCGGAAAAGTCCGATCGCCGATCGGACCGCGGAAATGGGCCCGCTCGCGGCCGGCACTCCGGGAAAATTGGCCGGGGGGAAATCGCCGCCCCGAGCCCACTGGAAAAACGGTTTTTCATGCGTCGTCTGAGGGGGACCGATCCAGATCTGTTTATTGGGCAGAGGCCAAGTCCGGAGAGTGCGAGCGGGGGCGGCACGGAGTCCAGAGAGCGAGAGGGGTTTATATTTATACGGTGGGAAACATTATAAATATACATAAGGTGGAGTGTCGTCCGTACCTTGAGGGGTTCCTCCTCGGAAGCGGGGGCGTGTATTGGGGTTCGGTGTACCTGTGGGAGTACATTGTCTCTTGCAATTTGGGCCTGGGCGGCGCTTCAACTGGGCATTGTCGGTGCACTGTTCTCGAAGGTAAATCACTCAAACACGTTTCACAAGTCTCTCTTCCCACTTTTGCGTAATCCGTTTTTGAAGCGTTGACTACAACCGGTCAGACGATATACAAAATATACGGTGTGCGTTCGTCAGTAAGGCTATATTCCGAATGTAAAAAATAAGGGTTTTTTATTTCGGGACGAGCGGCGCGACAACGTGACCGACCTGTACTGTGGCCGGCGAATGACTGCGGACTCGGCGCTCAGTTGTTGGGGTCGATGTCGGTTCCTCGCGACGCTTCAGTCTGGCCACCGAACAGGGAAAATTTCCCCGCTCTCCCACCACCGGTTAGGCACCACTGGCACAACGCCGCTCCTATTGGACCACGGCCGAGTAAAACACTTACATACCAGTTTCTATCCGTTATTTCCTATTAATTGCAATCGTCGTTATTGCAATATTAACACAATTAAAAACACCGCTGGAGAAGTGGGATTGGAAGGAAAATGCGTTACCTGTATCCCTGTAAATTTGTTAATGGAATTCTGTTCGAAAAGCCAGAATCATTTATACAAACCAGGATGAATTTGTTGATATGTATATATAAACACAATAATCCAGCCCATAGTTTAATTAAAAATTGGTCGATATTAAAAGATTTGATATTGACAGTCCCAGATTTAAAAAATATGCTTAGATCGAATATTAAATTCATACCCTAGTGATTGTAAAATTGTGATGCAATTACGAACTTTTTGGACTATATAATTTCGAAAAAAATTAATATCTTGTTAGCAATCATTGAAACGTGTCCTATCCAAGAGGAAAGTTTGCCGCACATGTATTTTTATTCATTCCATTTTGTGTTGAATGTATGTCTCATTATTAATCTTGATTTCTCAGCTTCTGTAGTCAGAATATCTACTCTGGTCATAACTGTTAATTGGGGCCGCGGGGTCGGTGGACCCGACTCTGTTGAACACGTTTCTTTAAAACTTGAGCTCTTACGTTAAGCGGTGTTTCTGCAATTTTTATCTAAAAACATTTCTTCGTTGGGGAAAACCAATCAGAGCCGATAGAACTTCACTCGGGGCCGGATGAACGTAGGAGTGAAACTTTCCAGACGGATCCACATTATGGTATTACGGGTCCATTCTTATATACTGCATTCAGATAAGGAAGACATCCTGAGCCGAACATTTCCTCGGTTTATCCGGTTTTTATATTCCGCTTTTAAAAACTACTTGAAAGTAATTGAAATAGTTTGGTAGATTGCATGAGAGAAAACCCATAACGTCTCATGATTAAATAAAGTGAAAAATGAGAATTATTTAATATAGAAACTACATATATTTCGATTTATGAAACTCTACATAATTCAAATTTAATATACCCGAGTAAGAAAATTAAACGGAAATTACTAATATGCATAGGTTTATTAATATTACTTATATACATCCTGGGCATTATATTCGTTCCAGATCTCAATTTCGTGGGATGTTTATAGAAAAATATCAGGTTTCTGTTAATTTACTTATAATATTTTTTAACATTAAGCACACAGAAATATTCTGTATATATTTTATAATATATTTAAATATAGGTTATAACTAACTTGCAATGAAATAATTAATAAAATAACTAATATGTCCGCTGCTATTGCAGTACGTGTGATCCAAACGAATGCATTAACAGGATGGCAATGATTTTCGCCAGTGGTCTGAAAATGCTATCGTGGAAATGGCTGCGGCCCTCAAAGCGAATTAATGAGGAACTTGAGGCAGTAAATCGTTAGGGGAGGGGGAGGTGGCGAACTGCAGAAATTAATCTCGATGGAGCATGTCGTTTGCCCGCGTTCTTGTCACTCATATTGCCGCCGTAAAGCGTAGAATCGCGTTTACGTTAACGGACCCGTTCATTGGGGATAAGGCCGTAATTTTTTGACGTCCAAATTTGATCGCGTTTGCCGTGACAAACGCTGGTTTTCGGCAGTCCTGGTAAAACTGGATTATCGGTAAAAATAAGGCAGGAAATTCCAGTTCCACTATTGATGTGATGAAAAGCAGATCATATTTGGAATAATCCTGACATTCATTTATCTTAAGAACTGAAAATATAATCAATGGTAATGTGCTGAAGCTTCCCTATTAAATATCTTAAACTATCAGCAATTGCCTACTAACAACGGTAGTTTATAATTACTTCTGTATACTATTTATACTATTATTCAAAACCCAAAGTACTTCAATTTTTTTGTTATATTAAAAACATTGTACACCTTGAAGCTTTAAGATAAAGATGATCGGAAGGTCTCGAGGGGTTCCTCACAAATATATCGATGCTTTCTTATTGAACTGGGCCATCGAGTAATCGAACGTCGAAACGTTTAGTCCCTTCCGGGATCGTTCCTTTTGTATCGGGGGCGAAACCCCTGGGGCTGCCAGAAATTCATCCTTGCCGCGTCTCCCCACTCTTGCCCGGATGGATGTTGGCGCGGACATGTAAATCTTTATCCAGCTCGGTTGGGTCGGCGGATTGGGCTCCCAACTCCCAATTAACGTCGTGGGGCCCGTGGCGGCACCCCCGGCCCCCCGTAACCCGAACCCTCCTGTAGGGGAACAAGATGAAGGGCCCCCCCCCCACCATCTACCGCCCTACGAGTATATCCCCTGGAACTGATCCCCATGACATCCCTACCCAATTATTTTCTATACCGGTACGAAACATAAATATTAAAGGACAGAAAAAAAATAGAGGGTATTCTTTTAAACGGGAGAAGGGTCCGGATAACCGAACGTGGCTTTCCCCGGCGCCCCGCCATAAAAATGCTTCGCGAAACTTTTAAACTTCTAACTATTATCTAAGAAGTATCATTTACTTTACTGTTCCTGACGAGATATTAAATCAGAACAATACTATATCAGTAACAGAATGCTACAGTTGGCGAGATGGAAACGATACCTGTGCATCGTAGAAGCAAACAAGAGAATGAAGACTGCGCGCGTAGAATTCGAACTATTGGAATTCGAATTAATATTTCTGGGGATTTGACCGAAGGTAGGATTATAATTGTGTAATAACGCACAATACCACAAATATAGGATATGTTTTCCATGATTCTAAACAGAGAGAATTAAACCGGCGATTAAAGTACAACTCAGAAATTATTGTCATTGTTTCCAATAGCATCAGGTGTCCTGAACATAAACGACTTCCCCCTTAGTTGGCTCGGTTTCCTTGTTTTTCGATGAAGTAATACTTGGCAATTTTTCTTTCCGAGCAAGTTTTTTTATTTATGAATCGTGCTGCAGTCTTGGTAATTGGATAATACAATATCAGCCACCGTATTTCAGTGGTTCATACGAAGAATCTGGGAGTTCATAGAGATAAAAGCGGAAAAATCATAGTCAAAGTCATAGTATTCTTAAGATAGGATTCTTAGTGATTTTTTTCCAACCATAAACACCAACACGTATTTTGCGTACACTGAAACTGTAACAGTAATTGCATTTTAAAATTATCTGATCATGAAGAAATAAATAGCAAATTTCAATTGTGTTATTTAATGCGATGTCACTTCAACTCCAGGATATTACTGCCCATGCTCAGCTCCCCTTCGTTAGCCAAAACAATCGGAGACTGCTGATGGCGAAAAGCGGAAACTTGTGAAAATAGGCGATTTTAAACAACAGTGTACTGAAAAATTAGTCGGGTCGGAATGGTGAGAAAAAATCTGAGCTGGAAAAGGGAAAATATCTGAAGGGCGTCTCTGAATATCGTTCCGAACTGTCCTACTCAAAAGGGAGGGACTAATTTTTCATCCTGACGGGCCCACACACGCACTCTCGACTTCTGGACCTTTCAGATGTAGGAGTGTCACAACCGAGTTATTATTTCCAGAAACTGAATGAAATATTAGCGCAAGCGTTGTTTGTTCATACCCTGGAAAGCAGAGAATACTAATAAATTGAAAAATAAAAATCTCAATTAGAAGAGGAAATATATAATAAATTACTGCGAACCGTTTCTTTTTATCACAGTTCATGTGGAAATTCATTTCATAGTGATAGTCCCTAACCACCTTAATAGGGAATTTTCTTTTGGTTCATATTCTACCAGTGGGCATTTCATTCGAATTCATTTACAAAAAATGGTAAAAAATCTTCATCACATTCAACAAATTTCACAAAATAAAATGTAATACATGAGCAAATTCTGAATTTCCTTGTCGGGTGAAATATTTCAGAGTCGGGCTCATGTGCATTTCCCTTTCGAAGTTTCAACAGTTTCAATAGTTCCAGGACTATATTTCGAAGTCCCTAATCTTTCGACACCACAACATTATTTTTAGAAACCATGTTAAAACTAATGATGAAATCTGAAAGACGTTCAAAAATCTTTCTTAACTGCCTTTTTTCCCGAAGAAAACGATCATTTTTAACTTCCTGACGGACTACAAGTGGTCCCGCATTCCCGGATGACCGGCTTTTGAACCCCTCTAAGGGGACTATCGTCCGCTCCTATTTTAGAAACTTGGAAGAAATATTTCAGCGCACCAATGTTTATTTAGGGCAAAGTGGCACATTTATAAAGGCCGACCCTTTCTAGAAACGACGTAAATAGGCAACGACAGAACGAAAAACTGTAGGGCGGATAAAAGTGATGTTCAAAAACTAACAGTTTGAGGGAGGAAATTTTCTTTGAGAATTCTTTGACAATTACTTACGTCTCATCTTGTTCGAGAATTAACTCGAGGTCAAACAGGTGTCCAGAATTGCTAACTTACAGCGTATAGAATGTCCTGCATCACTATTTTAGGCGGCGAATGAATTAGTGCTTGTTTAGAGCCAGAGATATATTTATAAATCCCGACACGTTCGAGGCGGAACGTGTTGTCCCCGGACATTATATGAAGTAGATGAAATAATAAGGTATCTTTAAAGCGTTCCGAATTATCTTTTTCGTAGGGGGATGTTATTTTTCTGACTCACAGTCTGTAGTGTACAGAAACGCCCCCTTTTTATTGTGTTGGGCGTTTGAGGAAAGTCAAGTGATAACGCCGATCCTTTATCGCCAGGATATGCGGACCTAGAATGTATGGGAAGTTATGTTACAAAGATGTGAAAACTTTTGAATTCTGAAAGTTTCATCGCTCGTGCGATATTTTGCCTTCATCGTTCGTTCTGCAACGGTCCGTTAGCAGTATTTTGAGGTATGTAGAGTGTAGATGACGCATCCAGTTAGAATATTCAATGGACTGGTATTGGGGCGTATTGCTCTTTTTGTCTTACGAAGGAATAGTTTGTTGGGAGAAGTTATAAACTGTCTATCTTGGTATCAAACAAACTAGAGGATACGGAAAGTAGCACCAGTGATGATAAACAGAACTACGAATTATCTCGGGGAAGTATGTTATTTTTCATCCTGACGCGACCACACATGCTCCCTCGATATTCCCTTCATGACCTGCTTCCAAACCTTTCCGGGGACGAGACCGGAGTGTCCTCGGCTACTATTTTCAGAAACTCGGAAGAAATATCGGCACGAACGGTGTTTATTTAGGAACCGTATATTTCTAAAACCCGGCCCTTTCGAGACCCCGGGACCCGTAGCGCCGTAAATAAGCGATAGACCGATTGAAAAACTACTGCCGGCCTGACTGACAAATTGGTCGGAGAGTGATAAACATTGATGAAGAGCAAACACCGGTTAACTCGGGCCCTCCACGAGATAAGGGGCAGGCGGGACGCCTCCCTCCCGCCACCCCGGGGGAAAAAGTCGGGTTGGAAAAAAAACCCCGCCCGGCTTTCAGAAGACGAGAAAGCCGTACCGCGACCCGCCATTAATTATGGACTCGCTCCGGGTCCCTTTGCGTCCGAAACAGATACTTTTTGTCGCGCTAAGCCGTCCGCCTTCGGTTCGGCTTTGGACCGGATCGATGCCCGCCGAGGGCCGTTTTCATCGCGATTCGGAGAACTCCGGTGGAGCGGCCGGCCGGCATTTATAGCCCCGCGCCAGCCGGCACATCTGCGTCCCTTTACGGCCCCACAGATATCCCCTTATTTCGGTTATGCCCAATTTAAATTCAGTTTTCGCGGTCATTCCCGCCGTCTGAATCCCATTGTGCAAGAAATTTCCGGACAGACGGAAGAGAAATCGTTCCAGGAAGTAAGGGTTTATGAAATTTACATGACCCAAAAATAGGGCTTAAATATAAGTTACTTGAAGTATCTGAATGTTGTTAAAAAGGATGCGAAATCGCGTTTAAAAATCCTTCATTGGGAGGCTCCACGACGTCCTATCACTTTATTGTCACTGCACCGTCACTTGCCGCTAATCTGTTTATCATATTAGTGGCATGAACGCCACTTTATGCTTACTTTTGCAACGGGATTACGTGTATAGACGACGTCGGTTCTCCTTAACGGAAATAAAATCGTGTCGTGGAGGGCAATGGCCGTCTTTGGCCCACCCCCGTAGGCTCGGGTTTCAACCCCTTGACTAACCGGGCGTTGTATGGTGGGATGGGGCGAAACGTCGGTCGGTGGCAGAGATAACGCCGGGCCCAGACCGGTTACCAGAGATTGCGCCCTTCGCTCACTCCTGATAACAGACCCGGCCCGTGTCCGTCACCTCGGGGGTTAGTGGTGATTCACCCTCCCTCCGCCCCCACCACGTTTATTAGCTCCGCACCCCTACGCCCCACTAAATTATAGCCAATCCTCCGACCACTTTTTTCCCTTCTTTTCCCCCCGATTTTTCACGGATTAACATACGCGATTAAATAAAAATACTGCAAACGACAGTATAAAAGTCCAAAGTATTAGTAATGCGGTGGGGTATCCTGTCGTCGCTACGGTATATTGCAATATAATTTATTTATTGCCTGAACACTTAGATTTATAAAATTCTAAGCATTGTTAATTATTTGAGAAACACTGGCAATCATTTTAAGATTCGGACTGCTTCCCGATACCTTGACGATGAAAGGCCTAAATTCAAGGAAGAAGAGAGAAGAAGGATTCTAGGAAGAAGATTCTTAAATATTCATTCGATAAATGAATATTCATTTTATTTCCTTTATAATACCCTATAATAATAATTCGACAACGCTGAGTGAATTTAAACAATGGTTAGTCATTATAATACCGCAAAATCACAAAGATTTGAAATTATATTTTCGTTACGGACATTCGGCCTTCGCGTAATCGAATATTGGGATCATAGATGGAAAAATTCCTTATCAAATAACGGTGCATGACGTATAATATTGCAATTATCTCTCCTGCTCGATGTTTAGGTGGTGGCTGTACCATTAGTTCCCATCGTTAACTTAATGACGGTTATTAGTAGTCGAACCGGAAGGTCTAACCTCAGAATAGACACGCAACCGACGTCACCGCTCAAACCAGATTTTTTAATGTTTCCTAAATAGAAAGAAAAAACAAATATGATACGAATACAACATTGGTATGTGGGAATCAGCGATTCTGGAGTTATGTGAGGCCTCCCGATGAACGTTTCTAGCAGAGTACATTCCTAGTGAGATAGAAAACCAGATTTTCTGTTAGGGTAATATTACACGAACTTATGAAAACCTCGACATTGTTCTTCAGCATTTAAGGGAACGAATTCATTGAGTTCTCGAGCTGAATTTAATATATTAAATGTCGGACAGTCGCTTTTGCAGAGTCATCTTGTACAGATTGAACTTTTCAAAACGCGTACTGTCAACACAGAGGGACATGTCCAGTCCCGAAACGTGGGCCCCGCCTGCATTCCTTTTTTATTCGGCCCTACCAACAGGGTACAATTACAAAGCACAAGCCGTAGTACAAAACCTTCCTTTCATCACGGTTCTTAAACAATGTACCATCATACACGCGCCGGCATTATATTAGAGATAGATTTCCTCTTCCATTGTTTTCTATAGCCCTAGCTGGAAAATACAATACCGTTAATTATGACAGACATTTCGGTATATTAGTCCTACGGACCAATTGTTTATGGGAGGGTGATTAGTGAAACTTTATTATTAGTCTCCGTGTTTTTGTATGCGAACGGAATAACGATACAGTGAATTATCAGTTACCGACCATTATGTATAATTTACGTTACGAGAAGATGACATGATGTGGCTCTATTAATTCAAATATTAAAGATTGGGCTCATTCAATAATATATTCCAGAATGTAAGAAAATTTTGTGTTATTGAAAATATCGTTTCGTCATTTCCAATCCCGCTCAGGTCTTCATTTTCACCGGACCGGCATTATGAATGTTTCTATAAAACGGTTTATAAATATTTACGATCGAGAAACAAATGCTACGAAAAGAATAGAATTCTGTAGATCCGTATTTTATTTGGAACCCCAAGTATTTTTCGTTGTTTCATAGTTGTTTTGACAGACGGAAACAAAAATTAAAATCATATGATGGGGGATCGTTTCAGTAAACTGCAGTTCGGAGTTCTGCGTGCGGTTCAGTTTTATCGCTATTTGCAACAATTTTCCTGTATTATTACTTTGCTGTCCTCGGACTCTTCCTTCCCAAGTTTTATATGGCCTACATAAAATTCAATTCGATATAAAATTGCCCGATCATTACGTCGGGATGGAATTTCTGAATTGAATGAAAATAAACTCCATCTTCTACTTTAACCCGCATTTACGATTACCGGTCGGGAATTATCTTTGAACTGAATTTTTCCGAGACGGGTTCCGTAGTTTTTTCAGATTTATACCTTTCATACTGGCTGAAGTTGGAAGAGACACTCCTGGACGGCGTCAACTGTTTTTATCGGTCGGAAAAACGCCTAAATATTATTTGTTTTATCACAGTTTTCTCGATCTTCTGTCTCCTCTCGGTGGTCTGGCCTTTCGCTAAACCGGTTTCGGCTGCTCGCCATCTTCAGTTGCCGCTTCGGTCGGTCATGATATCGGATGCTTGTAGAGTATCCTGTCTGCCTTATATGGCCGAAATGGCTAATTGAATCGGGCGCCTAACGAGTTAAACATCCTGTCAATAGAGTCACTGAGAAACAAAAACCTGTCTTGCCATGGCAAAGTGGATGGGCGATACTCCAAACCCACAGAAATACTTTCCTTATGATCATAGTGCAGTCGGTCCTGTAAGAGCTGTGGTAAGGGAACAGGTTAGGCGCCATGATCCCTTAACTAGTGTATAATATTAAACAACGAATTACTATGGAGCGCTCCAGGAGTTGCTGAAAGAAAATATCGTAACTGTACCGAGGGCAGTGATAGTGGGGGTTGAAATCGGGAGCGGACGAAATGGAAACGGGGCATTCCGGGAGGCTGTCGACCCTCGTCAACCTTCGCCGGCCAATACTGCCACCATCCCACCACTCCTGCTACGCCTAACCTTTGAATTAGAATCACATCCCCGGATCTTCTTCCTGCCGGAAGAAACGTTTTATTCTAAATACACCCTTCGTTCGGCCCCGTTCTGCCCGGTTTACTCGAATCGGAGAACAATTTGGAGGACGATCATGTAGATATTTGGATACATAGGTTAAATGGTAGGATCACTTGTACAGAACATTTTTCTTCTATTCAGTCTAAGTCTAATTGGGTATATATAAATACATTTTTATAATCGTTCTTTCGACTTGATACAATCTCCAAATTGACCATAAAGACGATTGGGACAGGAGTTTTTTTCGCTACGTTGCCTTGAAGAGTGTGGGCTGACATCAACACGAGTGAGTTCGCTCCGGCGAGCAGATATCTTAGAGGAGCTGACGGTTCTTTGGGTTCGAACATTTTGGCGATATGTGATGACGGGTTCCGCTTT
Organism: Lethocerus indicus; assembly: GCA_019843655.1. NCBI lineage: Eukaryota > Metazoa > Arthropoda > Insecta > Hemiptera > Belostomatidae > Lethocerus > Lethocerus indicus. The sequence goes on from JACDQD010000008.1 coordinate 18,741,140, forward strand.
CAGAAGTGGACTCCGGTTCGGGGGTAATTATCAACAGGGGGGTTTGGAGGGGGAACGGGGGAGGGGGGGATTTAGGTCGATTTAAAAGGGCCCCAGGTGCTCACAGACTGAAAATCTTAAAACCGGTTCTCTTAGGCCACCTTTTTAATCTGAGGCAACAATGGCGCTAAATGAATTTCTAATCCGATAAGCTTCTCAAAACTTGTAATCTCCAGTAATAAGACTTGTCCCGTAATCCGACCTCCCAGAAGATCTAAATTAAATTACCCTCATTTATTTTTTGCCGATTGGGGCCAAAAATAAACGTCGGTGGAGGAACTCCAGTAGCGCCCACCTTGGGGCGGAGCAATATTTATATTCGTCAGTAAATATTATTTCCGGATGTTATCGCACCGGCCTAACAATTTTAGGCCTCAAAGCCTTTTGCGACAGTTAAGCTTCGCTTTGGTGATTTGCCCAGGTGTTTTATACTAAAAACAAAGAGCCCTGGGAAAAACGATAGGGCTCTGGTAACTGTAGGATTTATAACTATTTTTCAGAATAGTGACAACACTAACGGGAATACCAAGTTGTTAAGACGTTGAAGTCTAGTTTAGAAAGATATAACTTGGTGAAAACAGGAATAATTTACTATATTAGGTATAATAAAATGGTCTTGGAATGAGAATACCGGAATGGAAACATTTTTTTATTATTTTTACACACGCTATTCGTATTGTTCACTTTAGTCTTCAATATTGATGACACTAAAGGCATATTATAAGGCCGACTCTTCTTCGGCGTTTTAATAGCTTAAAACCAAGAATTCTGATATGATCGGTAGATTGGGATCATAATCTAAAAATATTTGTGCATTAAGTAAATCGAAACAAAATGTCTACAGTCGAAACGTCGCGTTGGAAGCGTGGGCGGCAGGACGACCGGTTAGGCGATCCTTCAAGTATAAACAGATAACAAAGGATATTTCCTTATTCGGCCCAATAAAGTCATTTCAGCGGAAGATACGAATCGCGACACAACAATGGGCTCCCCCTGAGGAGTTCCCTTTCCTACCAGTTCGTTTAATTTATCCAGCTTTATTCTCCCAGCGTTCCGAAAGGAGCGGTCGGGCACAGAGAACAGCGTTCATTTTATAATTGTACAATGCAAAGTCGGTCAAAGAAAAAAAAGAGGAAGAAACCTTGCGGTTTGTTCAATGGCCATTGTTATTTTGTCATCGGTTATTTTTCGCCGCCAACGAATTTGACTACAGATCGGCTGAAACTGATGAAAAGAGTCCTAAGAAAGTAGTTCTCCCATAAAAGTAGAAATAGAATTTTTAAAATTGGTTTGAATTCACTATCATCGAAAACTGAAAGTGCTCCCACCCTAATTCCCACTTAGTACATATCAGTGAAAAGAATTTGAAGGCGACTTGGTACTATTAATCCGATCGATATACTCTGACTGTTACTTGCTCGAAGTCTTTCTCACAGTTCTAAACTCAGGGTGCACAGGCTCCCCCGCATCCGTCTGCTATTCACATTTCATATTTGAGAACGTTGAATAATGAAAGGTAGCCGTCGAACGCAAAAAAAAATACATAAAACAAACAGAAGCAGAAAGGAAAATCGGCTTCCAGCAAAAAAAATTAACGTCCTATCGTGAAATATTCAGACTTATCCCGGCCCGCGAGGAGGATTCGAACCGCGGGGCTCCACGCATGAATTATTGTAATTTACATTAAAAACAGTGGGCAGATCGTGAAAAAATCCGGGGTGAGCCGGAGCTCTTTTACCCTTCCGCACACCACATCCGTACGAAGGAAATGAAACCCTATAATAAATACATGACCGCCGGAAATGGACGAATCGCTAATTGTTCGAAAATTGAGCACACGCCTCCACTCCGACTGGATTTCTTTCATCCTCCTTGCTGTTTTTGTTAGCTTTCTCATGTTTGCGATAAAGAATCACCCCACTGTTAGGCGATTCGCCGTTGGGGACACAAGAGTAGTGCACTGGGCTAATGTAAAATTATGCATAACACTTGCCACGCGTCACGAAGATCAAGGCTATCACAATACGCATCGTTGGGCTGCGCGCCCTGAGATTGTTGTTCCCGCACAGAGGTACACATATATCCGGCCACGGTTGGAGGCCAACGAGCCAAACGGAATTGAAGGAATAAAAGTAGTTTTCCGAGGGCTCGGCGGAGATTTTCTACAGCGCCCTGTAAAGGTTTGAGTTGGGATCGAACCCGACTTTATGTTTGGGGCCGCTGTCTGACTGCCTCCTACACCGGATCATTCACTTCAATATGCCAGTAATAACTACCATTTTAAAAATATATCGAATAATTCTAGGCGAAATCAACTCCCGTTGAAGGGTAAATAAATACCATGCAAATACCAAAAACATCTAATTAACGTTTTTCTAAATAATGAATACCCCAAATTCTCGAATCTTAGAAAAATATTTAGCCAGGGCTGATTGAATTGAATCGGGTTTAGTTCGTATTTCTAGATACAATATTTAAGATTTAATATACGTATTCGACGTAAGATAAGCTCGGGTTGAAAAGGGGGTTGAACGCAAATAGTGGCCTCTTAGGCTTTCTTTGTACACGGGGAAAAAAACCCTGAATTTGTCAAATGCGAACGTGGGATTATGCGGAGGCGTGTTGAGATGCAAAAGGGCGCGCCCCCGCACGCCGCCGGCCTGTTTTCTCCCACCCAGCCAACCTTCAATAAGAAGCACGAAAAAAACATTATACGGCAAAAAGGTGACGGGAGGGGGGGCGATGAAAGTATTTGTAGTCCAAACGTGTTACCGAAAACCAATTGCTACTTTCATTCCGAACATAGAATGTATTCATAATACATATCTCTCCGGAAATCACATATACGAATGATGTAAATTTTTAAAATTCCCTTCTTGTATCTTTCCTTTTATAGCGTAAAATATAATAATATGTTCTGTTATTACGCGATAATTTTATTAATTGCAATTACCTACGGGACACATTACTTTGCAGCCTAGAAAGTCACATATTGTGGGATTATTTTTCCGTAATAGTTTTCATTAAGAAAAAAACATTATCTTCGTAAATGTAAGAAGCTGGAATTTTAGACCGTCCAGATGCAGTTAGTAGTGGCAAGAAGGGGGCCATTAACTCAGGACTATCGATAAATGGTTCTGTTCCAATTAAACCATCAATGAAATTATTGTTGACTTTACAGAAAAAATCAGATTGAACTATCGCAAAAATAAAAATGTCTCCTGTGAATCCGATTTGCTTTACGGTCAGAACGGGTGGAACGTGTAATTGGTAAAATCGAAAATGCCAAAAAAGAAGTCGGACCGTTGGGACGAACCCGTTTCAAAAAAACGGTCCGGGCTGATATTGTAAGTGGCGGGGAGGGGGTGGGGCGCCGGTTGTCTCGGCGGTTCGGGCACTGATGAGGGTAAACCGCATTTATTGGGGGGTTGGGGGCCGATATTAGGCCGAGGCCAGGTGTCCCGGAGGCGGGACCTGATCGGGACAGGGCGGGGGCGGCAGGCTGCCGCGTCGTTCGGGCTTTACGCCGCGGACAACACAACTTACGGGAATCGATAGCGCCGACGTCTCTCACGCGGAGATCTGACTTTCAGAATAAAAGACATTTGAATATTTCACGCCATTCAAATTCATTATAAAAACGAAATCGCCGTTAGCAGTTAAGTCGAATAATAATGACGCCTTGTCCTTCCCTCGTGTGGAATTACTCTACAGTCTAAACCTGGCTGTCCATCGTTAAGAATTCTTTAGGTGCCTAGATAGACAAGATAGATTCGGTTTTATAAGTTATTGAACAGAGAAAATATACCATTAATTATCGGAGTAAACTATACTAATTAATTGTATTCCAGCGTTATTATTGTTCTTCAACGCGGAAATTAAATTTAAGCCGACCGGCAACGGACCAAGGGCGGACTGTAGATCTTGATCGTTTGTTTGGCCAAACTGCAGCCCAACTTGAATTAGCTTTTAAAGGGGTTGCCGGCGCTGGGGACGGGTACGTTGCCAATAAAATGTATTGCGATTTGCACCGGGGGGCGGATTTAGTTTTAAAGCAGCAGAGTGTATAATTGGTTCCATTTCGGGACGCTTGTCGGGGTGGGGGATGGGTGGCCGGGTGAAGGGGGGAGCGGGTACCCGGTCGTTATGGTCCGGTGAAACGGCTAATTACGTAAGTTTAGAAACCGCGGTTATAAATTCTTCTGTGGTTCGTAGGTTCGGTTACTTTACAAGTGCATTACCGCCTGTTGGAGACAATAGAAGGCCGTAATGAGACAGCCCTGGCGCTCATCGTTTAGAGACAGGCGTCTATTTTTTTTTATTTTTCTTGAGGGCTACAGTCAAGAAGACGGGCCCCAATTAGTCGGGGGAGTTATAGTTTACAGATTTTTAGTCGGGGAAAAGTATGCACCCGACAATAATTCTGGAACAGTCTTTTTCCTGGATCCATTCCACTGTGTCTCCCCCCAATCGTCGGCATATGTGTTGGGAGTTTTTTATAGGTCATATTTTCCCGATACAAAGTCACCTTTTAGGTTATTCGAGAGAAATATGTCTGTGTGTGTGCACGTGGAAAGACATCAGCCAGTATATTACAATTAGTATTATGTAAAACTCTGGAAGTAGTACTCAATTCATTCCTCTAGCATTAAATTCAAAATTTACAATCACTATTTTCTCTCCCGATCAAACCTACAATAAGAAAAGCCGTATTTTGTTTTCTTCGAATATTCGCCTTTTACTGCCATTTCGATGCGAGCAAAAACTTCTCTGTGGAAATTTAAAATGCCGGTAAGTGACAGGGCAACAGTTTCTTTCTGGCTGTCTATTTTTAAAACTGTCGGACTGTAAAGCACACTTTTCATGAAATGTACAGCGCCTTAAAATAAACTCTTTCGTGTCGACGGCTCTCCGCTATTTGTCGACTGCGAATAAACACATTGGGGGCTCAAGAGGTGAACGAATTTAAAAAGGTATTATTACTGCTGTTTATTTACTCGATTAAATTCCCGCACTTTCTTTTATGTCATGATTATTTTAAGCGCATCTATCCAAAATTATTACTGTCCCACAGCTTTAATGGAATACCCTTGTTTATATTTAATGAAACCAATTACTCTAAATATAAACTGTACAACCCCTCAGTGGTGGAGTTACCTACTACGATATCGGGCTTTTAATGGGGGTGTTTAGGTGCATTGTTAAAGATATTTTGGTGCATTGTAAAATAATCAGGTGTACAATTGCTGCAGGGACCGCGGTTTGAATATGCAAATTGAATCGAGTACGTAGCACATACAAATTTGTACATATAAATACAGTACAGAGTACATATAAATTTATCCGAATAAAGGCATTGTAACTCCACCTCTTTAAGCTGGCCCCAAAGAGCTGCAAATCACTGTCTAAGAGAAATTAGTTTTTAAATATTGGGCATCGCTGGAATACTTTACTGCTATTTTACCTTAGGCATGTTTACTTGTGTATACTACTATAATTAATTGCCGCTCTTTCTATATTTCTATGAAATATATACATATTCCTTTTTTTATTTCACTGGGATTTTTTGTAACGGTGACCAATGATCGGTAAGATGTCTATAAATCACGGAAGTAGTGATCCCATTAATTCGGCAGGTATAACTAGCAAATTATCAATTATTTTATTCTTTCTTCAGTAGTTAGTAAGGTTTTTTTATGATACGTTGTTTCATGAATTGGGTGATTTATGACGACCTACCTTTTGAAATAACATTCAAAAGGTAGGTCGTGATAAATCACCCAATTCATGAAACAACGTATCATAAAAATCTATCTGTTTTATAGGTGAATTTTAATATTTATTTTTATACGCAAAATTATTATGCATCTAGAATATCATGAGAGTATTATCGTCGCGAGGTAAATAAAGTTACGTATGAATTATATTCTGATATTTTTTAATACAACGAATGTTCGGAAAAATTAGTGAAACATCAGCGGTATTACTTCGGAAGAATATACACGCTAGTCCACTTTAGATATTTCGCGAAAAGCCCTCGTGCCAAGTGGTACGGTAGAGCGATAAATTGTAAGATTATTGCTGAATTATTTAAATTTAATTTATTAAATTTAAAATTCTAATTTAATCCCTGACGAGCGCCGTAGTCCCAGAGCGGACAGTAAGTAAGGGGGTCTAGTGCAATTCCGGTTTAATTCGTGCATTGTTGAACCGGCCAACGGTTGAGGTTTCGGTTGGCACAAAAGAGTTGGGCCGGTATTACTTAACAGAGGAGAGGTCAGGCACAGATACACGCACACAACGTGGGCAAGAGGAGAACATGATCCCTGTCGGCCTGCACCGGGTAGCCGGTGCAATGTCATTATTATGATACCCGGTACAACGCGATACCTGACCTCGGTCCCGGCCCCGGGACCGCTTCAAGCCCGATCTGTTATAAATTCTCCCGTTGGAAATATTGTCTCTATTTCTCTTCTTACTTCGGTTTATTCTGCTGCCAGTTCGTTAGTAACACCGCACTAAAATTACGTCGGCAATAAAAGGAGGAATTTCCAGGTACACTACATCCTGGAGCGGGTCGGATGGATTCTTTTTATCGGGCTGGATCGGAGCGTCCAAACGATGGTAAACAACCGTCATGAAAACAACGCCATTTACAGGAACAATAAAATAAATAAATATCAGATTGTTTCTTTTCTAGAGCACGAATATTTGCGCACAGGGCCAGAACCGAACAGAAGAAATAATTGCATTCCGCCTTACAACCGACGGAAAGAACAACGAATAACAACGAAATGACTTCTACCAAGGAAATAAAACTCCTCTACTTCAGTTCCCGACGCGATATTTGAATTAATTAAATTTCTACAATTTCCTATCTACAAAATTCAACCGAAAGTAGGATCAGTTGCCGCGCTAATTTCTTAATTAATGTGGTATCGGTTCAGACTTTATTTATTGACGGAAATAATTGTATCCGGATCAACTCTCAGAATCGGTCGTTACGAATTGTGATGAGTCGATGAAATATTTGACCGTGAATACGGTTCTGACATTAATCTTTACAGTGTTTCCGAACAGTAGTACCTTAGGGCACTGTGTCATTAAATTAATAAGCCGGGATATACATCATCGGTAGACGTCCAAGCAAAGAAACCTATCATTTCAACCTAGTCTTCAATTAATCCGACTCTTACTGATTTATTATCGATTTAATAACTGAAAATATCGGCTTTGAAAACGATGAATATTTGAGGATACCAACATTTCATACGTACTTTTTGACTTGGTTATGTTACCCTAATACTAAATAACATCGAATTTTCCCTATTTATGTCTGGAATTTACTCAATGATATTCGTAGAATTATAATGTTTGCCATATTTTTTAGACGTTCTCTTTTGAGTTTCAGGTGCGGTCAACTCTTCGTATATTAACGGATGGGCTATTTGTGGTCCTAAACACATTTGATCTAGATCGGTTATTTGGAGATACTGCCAGATTGGAAAGTATTGAATGCATAATATATCAGAATAAATGATATCAGAAAATCCAATCTGACTTAATTGTCGCATACGCAGAGGTGCATAATTGACAGGTAATCGTGTTTTTTACCGGTCTACACGCCAATTAAAAACGATCAGCAATATTGTACGAGTATGTTCAGATTATTATCTCCTTAACCGATATTGATTTTATAAAAAAATACCTTGTGTGCCGCTCTTTATACAGGGGCTGCATATATCGAAGGTCAGCACTGATAATTACCTAGAACAGAAAAAAAAAATCAGATAAGATATTTCTGCAACATGAAATTATTTTATTTTAAAACTCCCAATGACACGTAAGATCTCACAGTGTTAATGCCAGTAGGTACAATTTTTCATTCAAATTGATAATTGTTTAAAACGATAAATGTATATACAATAATACATTTTCAGTGATGTAGGGTGAATGTTTTCTGAGATCCGGAATCAAAGTTGCTAATAAATGAATATTCACTCGATCCGCCGGGTCAGTCTTATGATAACTGTCCCAACGATTAAGAACGTTTTTTTCCATTTTAAGTTTGAATCATCGCGTAGGAATGCTGTTTGATGTATTCGTTCAGGCATTTTCTCTTTCTAAATGCCGTGGGCTATTTGATATTTAGCATTCCTTAACAGTGACCACAGTAACGGTGTAGTGACGCGCTTAACTGCTCCACTAATCTGTTGAATGAGCTCCGGTCGATTAACTGATATAATAATGAAACTTCTCATTCGAACGGGTGTGAATCGCCACCGCCAGAAATACCTACGACAGTCCAATAATGTAACTATGTTAAAATTTACTGAGAAAGATGAACTTCTTCTCACTGTGGGTATGTTATTACACTCCGAGCTATAGTGTTCCTCCTAACACCGTGCTCAGTCCATACTAGTGGACATTTCTGTCAAAGGAAATGTGTGGATTTTATATAAACTCGTAACAACTTTGTATAAAATTGAAACTGATAATGTGTTGATGTCCGGTGTAGTTCAGGTCTTTAAATTCTATTCTATGTTCTGTATATTATAAAAGGGTGTGATTTAAAATTGGTTAAAGCGTTTGGACGGTTGATTAGCAACCGGTTTTGGGCCGGTGAACAAACGAACGGGCGAATATTTAACGGGGTCGGTAGAGGGCGGGGGGCAGCCGCCGTCGCCCGTTAAATACAGGGAGGAGCCGCCCCCCGCACAACGGCGGTGGGGCCCCCGCCCCCTTCAAATATTTAAGACCGAAAATCCAGGTTAAACAGGAGTAAGCCGGTCCGTTTGAATTATACATACGGGGAATTGTGCACGGGGTTTTGACTCGGAAAGAGCCCAGTGTACGGAATAATGGGCCACGTGTTCACATCAACCAAACTGAAATAAGTACGGGCCACCTTACTTGGTTGACCATTATTTATGTAGGACTCTTTTAACTTTATTGTTGACTATTGAAAGGGGATAATTTTAAATCTCTGTCCTGACTATTTATTTAGCTAATGACAAATCACGTTTTCCTATATCCTATATCCGTTTTTAAGAAATATACTATACCGATTTTAGTGTAGTTTCAGCGCTTAAATGAACCTTTATTAGCAATAGATATATTGGTATACTAAAGAACGTATACCAAGTAATTATATCACTAAGAGAATTAGATGATGGGGTATTTATTTTTTATGCCAAAATACGACGAAAGATCGCAACACGATCGAAGTGCATTGGCTTTTTTAGTACGGGCCTGTTATTAGCCACCCTTCCAACCGCAAAAGGTCAAACAGCCGGGTATTGTAGAGAAAAAAAAGAAGAAGATATATCGAGTTTCGATCGTGAGGGTGAGCTGAACACCCCTCTCGACCCCAAAGCACGTATAAGCAGATGTGTCGGGAAGGGAATGCCAGGTGTTCGAAGATGCAGCCCGGAGGCTTCTCGTGTTGATTTAGTTTATTTAGGATAAGCCTTCCTTCAATTTCATATCGATGCAAGACGGCCTAGTCTTATAACGAACCCAAACTGGCGGCCGGCTGCTTTACCCATATAACAAGCTCCAATCGAATAACCTCAGGTCAGTTCCAGACTCGCTCATATTATAACAGCTGTACCTGTCTGTCATTAGTAACGTTCTACGTTAAAGTAATTAAGTTATCAAGGATGTATTATTTAAATTCAACGAAATATAAATTTTCCATTCTCTATTACACAGTTATACAACAGGGATTTCAATTGTCATGCTAATTATATTTTGCTTTCGGACCTGCTTTCCTGAGTCCGGACGGGTTCACTTCAATTATGTTCCCACACACTGTCTCTTGAATTTGAGTTCTGCTATTGAAATCACATATGTTTATGGCTTTTTATCCATAACACCAAAGAACGTATATGTATGCCTAGGAGATTGTTCAACTATTAAGATGAACACAATTCGTTATAGTATTGAAAAAGATTATGCAATGAAATTTTTTGTTTCTCTGAAGGGAAAATATCTTCGTGCCAAATCAACTGAATGTCGTGGCAGAAGTATACAAATTGCCCTGAGAATAATCTAAGTTAATTTCTTGGACTGGTTTGGTTCTTTCCGATAGGGGAATGAAATAAAAAAGGTCGGCGTGGGTGATGACCCAGGAGGAAGACCAATGGGCGCGATGGGATAATGTATAAAAGATGACAGTGTCCCCGCCCGAACTGGATGTTTGCCCGGTATCGATTCTCGCAGACAACCCGATTACGGATATAGTCATTACACTACCCGGACTACAGTTTTTTAAAGTCTGCTTAAAGCCGCCATTATTTACTGAACGCTCAACCAACGAAGCGTTCGAATATTAGTCCGATTTAGTAAATTCAGTTTTGAGACATATTGCCCGATGTGGAATATTTCAAGTTGGTGGGCCGTGAATAAATGGTGAAGTGCACATATTGTGAGAAAGCGATACGACGATAGCCAAGCGGTAGAGGTTGCTATCGCCACCAAACGAAAGAATCTACATCGAAGCAGTTCTCGCTTTTGTATATAATATATTTGATCTAATGTTACTCAGTGAAAATGAGAAAAGTCCGGATTACAAATATATTTCTCAAACCAGTTTTTACTTCCAATTATGCATCAGGTTCCTCTATCGGAATACCGAAATGCTCAGAGCCGGGAAAGCCGTAGCTGTTAACGCGAGGGGCGCGAACAAAGGTACGGGAGGGGTAAGACGAACAGTAATAGGAATTGTATGAAGAGGGGAGGGGGTGGGCCTTATTGGCGGAATGGATTTAACATTAATCAAAAGGATTAAAACCCCTGCAGTGGGAAAAAGAGAGGGAGAGAACGGTAATATTCGCCGGAGGAGCATTCCGGCCGGTCTCCCATTCTTCGGGTCCCCGTCTCTTCCTGGACGGGCCGTGAGTTGAATTTGATTGCCCCCTTCTAGGGGGGCCCCATCAGTCGATAATGTTCCCGTCAGAGCCCCCAGAGAGTGCCCAATGAAAATGCTTCGACCCTTCGCCGGCCCAACATTTTTATATTTCACAAACTCCAACTTAAAATCTCGACTGTTCGTGCTTCCATGAGAACTGGCTCCTCTGAGGGTTTATCGCGTCTGTTGGAAAATTCTCCACTAGGTAATTTAACAATATCCAGGTGTATGTTAGATAATGGGAGGAGACAAAAAGCGCAGTGTTAAATATCAGTTTTGGATTCTAAAACCGGAAAAAAGATATCCAACATATTTAGTTCTCACACCATGCTTGATTAACTGACGACAAGAAATACTGAGAGCGATGGATGGAGACCGTCTAGTTTAGGTTTGAGCTATATATATATATATATATATATATATATATATATTTATTGGATATGTTATGCAGATGTATATGGTGGATAGGGCGGGACCATCTGCGTATGGATAATCTTATAAATAAAATATTCTGATAAAGGGAATCGGACTGAATATACAGAATTCGAGCCAATCGTGATTTCGAAATGGCTCACAGGAGCAATTCAGCCGTAATAATGTGTTTTTCGAAATTATCCGACGCCTGTCCAAAGCGAAATTTTATTCCGATCCGTGACGAGGTGTTTGCCTTATTCACTTTAATCAGATACCCCACGTACGAATTGGCGAATCGCCAGCTCCGCAATATTACCGATAGGCGAAGCAGAAAAAAGCGGAGTATGAAAATTTGTAGAATTAATATTTAGTGGGGGAGGGAGTGATGATGATGAAAAAAAGAGGGACTCTCTCATGTCAAAAGTGGAACCTGCGGGGTCCACTGACGGAGAGGGTCGCAAACGTTACTAACGTAACGCTGAAAAGCTGGCAAATAAACTGGGCGGAGTTCTTTTTAAAGCATTTAATATTTGCCGTTCCCGGTCCGTCCCAAGTGATAAACCAACAGCTGAAAGACCCTTCAAACGCTCCCAGTCCGGAATTTGGAAAAACCTTTCTCGTTTTCCGGACGAATTTTTCTCTTTAAGCTGTCTCTTTTTAATACTAAATGAATTACACCGGAATCGATGATGCCGAGGCCTTCCAGCGTTCTTATGAAGTCTCTTCTCCTCAATCTTCGATCGCGGCAATTTTATGAATGATTTAATCTTATAGTTCTACCAGTCCGAACGTCACCAGTAAACCAAATAAAGTTAAAACATTTTAAATTTTAGAAAACACCATAGTGTAATGGCCCAGGTTTTCACCCAAAAAAATATAATATTTAACTTTTCTGGATCAATTTTTTTTAACTATAGGTATATAAAACAAGTATGACTTTAAAAAAGTAGGCATAGTCTGACCAAAGAAAACTGTCGACTTTTTAAGCAATTTTCGGGACGAAGGTATCACCTCGGGAGTTTACTGGCCCACCGGACACGTTTCGGAAATCCAAGCTAGGGCCGCATCTTATATTTGGTAGACGGACCGTCTTGGGGCCCTTTACACTGAGAACAACAATTTCGAGGGGGGGGCACTTTGTGTGTGTGTATCTGTGTACGAGCGTGTGTGTGTGTGTGTTGGGGGGGCCCTGCACTCTGCCTTTGGGGAAATCACATCCCTCCCCGCCAACCCCCCCCCACCGCTGGGAGGGAGTGGAAGGCCTAATACAAATTTCAGTAGCCCCGGCCCGCTCTAGGAAGCGCTGCAAATAATAGGATACTCAACTGTAAATAAGAGGAAGGCGAACAATCCTTTTTCGTTTGGTGTTGGGGCCCGGGAGGTAAAGAACGGGGCCCATACTGGATGAACCGGCGGCAAATCTAAAAATGGAATCTACCGGAATAGTAGAACGTAGCTTAACGTAGGATGTTTGCTATAAATAAATAAACAAAATCAATGTAGAAATATACTCACTATGCAAAATCGTACAAATAATGTATGTATGTATGCACGAATATTCTTTAAGGATACTTTACAATATCTCTCACCCGAGAGTAGCTTCACATACTTAAACTATCAATAACTTCGTTTAAAGCAAGTTAGGCCCTCACCGACGGATCATCCGACGGATGTCGTTCTGAAACCCCTCGATACTCTAAATCGTCGCTTTTCGGGTCACGATAACGCTGCACGCCGGCTCGTTAGCAGTTATCGCTGACGTCCGCGTAATTATGGCGAGTAAGCGACAAATTCGGCGCCTTTTCGACAACACCTGACGGCCTCCGGGGCCACAAAAACTGAGGGCGGGGGGGGGGGCCCGACTGGCTTTTCGTGCGCCGCGAAAGCCTCCCACGCCACCCCCTAAAAGATTAAATCCGATGTAGGGGGCTGTTTTGGCGGGGTCGGCGATAATTTAAATTAGAGGGGGAATGTACACGGCCACCTTCTGCCCCTCGGGCCCTTCGAGCCCCCGCCGCCCCCGCAGGGACACGGGCGCCGGCAAAAAATCCGATGCCCCAGGCGCTCTTACCGGGGCACATTTAAACGAGGAGGCATGGGCCCGGTATTCCCGGACTTACGGAAGTCCCCCGAGGGCTAAATATTTATAGTGCGGGTACTTCGGTTTTCACTCGGCTCAAGAAACTTGGCCTCTAAAATTGTTAATAAACGCATTTAATGGCTGGGTTAAAAGTTTGGTCCCGGGCGCGATGAAGCTTTTTGCCATTTGGAATAAATAGGGCCACCCTGTTGTATTACGATGTTATTAGTTATCTTGGTATATGTTAACTAATATTTCGAAAGTTCGGAAGTACTTAAAAATATTAAAAGCATTAAATTGTACTTAAAATGTAACTGAACATAGTTTTAAATGCAAAATCCTCGCTTTCTTTTACATCCTACTTGATTCGTAATTAATTAAAACATCTCATACCAAGTAAATTATATCAGTGGAGCATCCTCCGTGCATTAAGCTAGTAACAGAACTGATAAGTTGAAAGTATATAGAGGGATATAATTACCGGTTAAAAAATTCCGTGCTGAGTTCTTTATAAGCAATAAGTAATACGATATTGGTTCACTTATTTTATATTTATTCCTATTAAACTCATTTTTTATTCCTCTTAAGTATTCATATCTAAAAATAGTGTCACGCTTGGTATAACAGCGGTGGCCTACTTGTCTTTGTCCGCAATCGACTGAGATACTAAACAAAATGCGATCTACCACGACAGAAATGAATAAATTACTGACTGAACTTTCACGAATGCGCTGAAGAAAATGTCCCCACGTTCGGTGACCAATGTACAGACCTGGGCTGACACGCAAGTCAAAATAAAATGTCTGTGAAACACAAATAAAAGAGCTGACACACTGGAAATGTAGGTTCAGAATCTACTTAGGAATTTGTAACTTTCCACGTCGAGTATTCCGGGAATATATGTCTATGGAGGAGCTAAAGAAAAATGTGTTATCAATCAAAATATTATAAAGAATAAATAAACTTACATAATTATTGGTAGTTAAAAGATAGTTGGAAACATTTTAGGACCTATTGTCCCGTTAACTAAAATTTTGACTTATAGGTCACCGGAGGTTATCTCGTACCGCATAATTGCGTTCTGCCGAGGAATAACCGATTCCTTAATTAAGGCCAATTTTCATTTAGAACTCGGGGGACCCAAAAACCCAAATACCTACGCCTGGGGTTTAGCGAGTGGCGGCGTTCTTACAACGAAATATTTCCTTTACCGATATTAAGACGGTGTCTACACAATATTGAAATACACTTCCTTAATTAAAGGGTTCGGGGGCGGAAGGAAGGCGGCGGCGGTGGAGGCGGTGGAGGCGGAGGAGGCGGAGGAGGCGGAGGAGGCGGAGGAGGCGGCGGGCCGGAGGCATTCGGCGACGGGGCGCGTTACACACTCTGCCCGGGTTTCATTTGCATGCAAATGAGAATAATACATTGGAGAGTACACGCTCCTTACTAGCTTTTCGGTAGTGAAGCGCTAAGGGAAATTCGGTAATGATAAGCGCTTCGGGACTTGGGCGGCCGAAGAAACTGGGACAGCGAAGGGGTCGGCCGTTAAAATTTGATGATAGTCCACGGAGGCTCGGACGATGGGTATCCAATTATTGTAACAGTTCGGTGAAACAGTCCTGGGAGGTTGAACGTAGAAAACCGTCCGCATTTTAAAAGTTTCAAAGTGGATATTCCAAATGAAATGATCTGAATTTTGAAACGGGTTGGCATCCATTGCCTGGAGAACTCGTATCGTAAAAGCACATTGTTTCTTTTCATTTCTGCGTCCCCATTACACGAGCTGGAAACTATATTACTGAATTACAATAATTTATGTACCGACTAACCGAAAAATGTCGGTAACATCCGAGAGTGTATGATACTTTTGGTCTACCCAGACTACTTTCGATTTTTAGGTGGATTTTGGGTCCACTTGAATAGAAGAGCCGCAAATGCTTCACAGCGCTAATCGTAATAAAAAAAGCGGCAAAAGCGTCACACTTACGGGGGGAACTACAGCGTTGGTAAAATATAAAATGAAAATATAAATTTCGAGAATGTAATCTTTAAAAGTGTAATTTTTTACAGAGACCTCTGAAACCTTTGTCATCAAAATCTTTGATTACAAGTAACGCGATAAAAATATAACAATCGTTTTGAAGCACCGCGCAATTCCGTCGGGATCTAACCCACAATTTCGGCATTGTCCCTCTTTCTCTTCCCCCCTTCTCTTAATAATTGCGGTTTGCGTATTTTGAAAAGGAATTTGTTAATTTCCCTTTGTTAATCTCCTTAAAGTATAATTGCATTCTGCCAGGGACAGGAGGGATAAAAGGTTTTTCCCATTGTTGTACATTTCAAGTGCAATTAAAATTAGCTTATCTTATCTGCAATAACCACCTCCTGAAGTCCTTTTGTTCCCCGTTAACCAACTCTAACTCTCGCTCTCTCTCACTCTCTCTCTTTCTCCCTCTCATCCTTGCTCTCTGTTTCTGGATCTCTCTCGCTCATTCCATTCCCCACCTCCGCGTTTTCCCCAGAATCCTTTCATCTATTAATAACTAGCCAGGAAAAGGACGTCCCCACGGGCTTATATACGCGTCCAGTTGGACACTATTGAAAATAGAGTTTTCCACCCGTCCATTACTTAAGTACTGGGTTACTGGACGTAACTGTGACTACTATTTAGGTTTTCAATAATTCTATTTTGTTTGACGTATCCTGACTTCTCAGCTTAACAAGAATAAACATTTAAACGAAACAGGGGCTATCGTCTAGTTAGCATACAAGTTTTCCTCTCAAAATGCCTGGCTACTGGTTTCAAGATTCCATTTAGCTGCTATAAAAGCAGTGAAAGATAGCGAAATTGCAATCATAAGATATTGTAACTTGGAAAAAAGAAACGCCCAAGCACAGAAAGCTGAAATTAATTTTTAACCAATTCTTGTTCAGTGTATCTCAGTATCGGAGCCTCCTTTTGACACTAGCGTTTATAAAGTTAAATTCAATTTGAATTTAGGTCAGTTTTTCGTATTCATCCCAGCGTCATTTTCCAGGTTAACGCGTGACTGGCGTTCATATAGTACACCGCGTATAACTGAAAACCGGGAATCTACAAGCCCATTTTAATTATAACGACGAATAAAACGGTGGCAACATTCCGATCGAATTTAATTTCGTGATGAATGAGGAATGGATGGGGGTAGGGTCAATTAAAGCCTGGATCTCCGGCTATTGTCGCCGGTATAAAATCCCGGGGACGGTTTAAATCGTGCGCTAAAAGAAAAAATAATAACAAAAAATGGGTAAGAGGTATCGATTGTTCATCGCCGGAAGCCAGACCGAGTTTCCGTCCCCATTTTTTTAATCCCATAAATATGTTCGCTCTTAATTAATTCCGCGCTGTAGGGAGGATTGTGGTGGTGGGGCACCAACAGCGCCTCGCTGAAAAATAGTCAGGATTCAATACGGACCCGATATTTCAATTAACTTTTTAAGAATTACATTTTGTTTTCTCTACCAACTGCCGGGTGTTTTATATATATAATTTTTTTATTTAATTCGATGCTTTAATAGGGTTCCTTTTTCACGACTCATTTCCCGATAGATTAAACCTTGGCCGAGCTTTGAAAGTTCGAAGGTCGAAAAATAGAGAATAAGCTTGCTTTTCAGCTTAGTAAATGGATACGTGAGTGAGTTTTCTCAGTTTTTTTATTGATATAAAAAATTGACATTAAGAATAATTTAAACTCATAAAATAGCTTTGAAATGATAAAATTTATTCTCGTAAAACAAACAAAGGACGTAATTTGTATTTTAAATTTTAGTATTGTATTGACTTAACTGTCTGCGGCTATAAAAATTTCCTGATACGTTTAATTAATTGTTCGGTACAGTATTATTGCGACTGTACGACGGAAAATACACCTGCGCACAATTTTAATATTAAACAAGCACTTAAGGGTGGCTTCAATATGCAAATGTTACCGCCGGCAGTGGATGAAGCATGTCAATTTTGTTAAACGATATTGTTACGACACAGTGGCTCATGGTGAACCCAGCGGAAGAACAGTTAAAGCAGAAATCAATTGCTGACAGGAGAATATTCGGGATCGTAGGGTGACGTGGTTAATCGAAGATCGGGACGGGTTAACGCTAGCCTTTCCTGCAAGATGACACCAGCCGAGAGTGCGCCGTACCAACTCGGGTTACACAACTTCCAAGTGTTCCGGAACAGTCTAGGCATCCCCCTCGCCGGCCAACAACTTTGAGTTAGTCTGGGACCTAATGGGAGACAACCGCGTCTGGCGACAGAGGGGAATGTCTCAACGTATGCTCTGCGTGGAAGCCGATTCACGTGGGTAACATACAGCGGAAATGAGCGGTTCAAGACGTTAATCGCGAAAAATCTGGTTCCAAAAAAATAAATACTATGTAATTTCTTTTCATTGATTACGAAATCGCGTAACACGATTACTAATCTCGGATGTACAGACCTGGTTGTTGTACAGACTTCGAAATTATGAATGTCCCACTGGTACGAAATATGAGGGGAATGTAGTTTTCCCTTAAGTTTCTGCCACATGTACGTTAAATAGCAATTTATTTTTGGAAAAAATTCGTAATTAATATTTTAATGAAAATATTGTCATGAACCAGTATTGAACGTCTGCGAAAATATAAAGACGAATGAAAGGTAAAGAGAGGCGGAGGAGTGAGCAACTCTTCCTCATGTACCTTCATATTCGAAAAGAATATTTTCGAATCAGTGTGTTGCCGCCGTTTCACGTTAAGGAATAGGCGCTATTCATTTTTCCTCCATGGAATATATTCCCGATATTTGGTAAAAAACGGTTGAAGCGCTTTAAGAATTCAATATGTTGTATCAAGCTGAAAGTCCTTAGTGAAAACTGTTCCGGGTTTTATTTTTACCAACGATATTGGTGTCCAAAGTAAGGAGGAATACATTTTTATAGATTGAGAACGCCCGAAAGATTAAAAAAAAAAAGGAGACAAGAATTTGCCGGTATCAATTTCAGAAATCAAGACGTAGTCGGGGAGTATTCGGTCCAAAAATAAACGTACTATTTATAGGGCAATTGATATGCCGGATTTCACAAGCGCGTCTATTAAATACGGGCAGATCGAGCTTAGAAATAGAATCCGACGCGTCTATCATGCACACTTGATCAGTCCGCGGGGCGTATTTCTAACGCGTGACCACCTGTTTGCCTGACGGTCGAATTATTTTCGGAAACTCCGCGCTTACGGACGAGCCGTTGGAAGGGCTGTGTCCGGTGGGGGAATACTGGAAATAGCGTGTCCAGGAATACGACGGATGCTCCGGACGATTTTCCACCCGGCGGCCTATTTGGAGCGGACGCCTCGCTGATGGATGGAAAGCGCAGATGTCCTCGGGATGGCGCGGAATGTTCCCGAACGTTCGGGACTCGAGGCGGAAATTCCGGTCGCTTTACGAAGTGATGACGTAGCGACGTTCCTATCCTATAATTTGGATTGATTAAAAAAAAATTCTCGAGCTGTGAACCGATAGCACCAACAAGAAAAAAAACGATCGAGTGTATATAGAAAATCACAAGAGCGACAGATAAATCATAGTGAAATTAACGGAGTAGGAATTCTCGTGAACTTTGTCTGTTAGAACCTAATCAAAATGCATCGGAATAATAATAGCCTCTGATTTCTTTAAACTTTATACTATTCTGTTTGACCATTTAGGAATGCGCATTGTTATGGGGCAAAAAGGAACAAGGAGCGAACACACTGATGGTAACTCATTGGCTGATAAAGGACCGAGTCCAATCGACCCGGAAACTCGTTCAATTTTTATCTGTCCAACTAATGCGGGAATTTCTTTTACATTAGAAATATAATTTATTCTTTTATTCAACTACGGTAAATAATAAAATTAAAATGTACTAGATCAAAGAAATCATTGTTTAGTTATCACCGTTTAATAGATAGTCAAAAGAAAATATTCTGTCGGCCCAGTTTATCAACATTCTATCTCATTTTACTAAATGGCGTTTAGAAAGAATAAATAATACATCATAGTAATAATGATAGTCCTTTTATGATAAACACTATCTGTGTTACTTTGTGGGTACGTGACGATTATGTTAAGAAGTAGTGACCTAAGCCCTCATCCACTGGCTGAGTCAGGCCTCCCTGTCTTTATTCCTGTAGGCTGTTTGACGACCGCCACTCTCCTAACTTCCGCCCGCTTCAGTTAGCTTTTGAATACCATTATAATAATAAATCGACGTTTGCGTCGACGGAAAAAATGTTATTCTGAGCGCACATCGCGTGAAAATTCAAGCGGTAGGTAGTTTGGAAAAAGGGAAATGAAAGTTATAACAGATTCAGGCCTTTGTCAGCGTAAACAGAGTTTCCGCACAACATTTGAATTTGGATAGACTAATTTTAAAATTTCACAGTGATCATTAATCAGTGGCTTATTAATATTCTGTTCCGCTGGTTGATTAGCAATCTTGTCAGATTAATGAGAGTTTAGTGATATCAGTAATATATCACTCGAAGTTATTCTGAAGATGCCATAGGACATAACAGGCTTGAGAGGACAGATATCACGCTAGTAACGATTATCTGAACCCCCCAAATAAATATAAACCAAACAAGTGGTAGAGGCAGTTAAAATTATAATTCAAGAATATTGAGATTCTGATACAGTAGAGCACATTTTGAGGGAATCGTTTATCCCAATCTTGAGCTAAATGTCCCGCTCGTATCTTATTACCGGTGTTATCCTCCTTCCACGCTTCACGGGAGATTAAACCCGTTTCATGTGCCAGACAGGAAGGTAATAGTTCTGACAGGATGCTCCATTGGCGTCCGTCACTCCTCGGTACGGCTTCACAGGAACTAACCGATACTAACCTACCACTAGCGAAACCTTGCCAGGCACGAACTGAACAAGAGCCGGGTTAAACAGAAGTGAGACTCGAGACATTTCGTACAGTAATTCTCTAGTCCGTAAACTAAGCGCTGTTCCATCCAATCAATGGCTCTCAGAAATGATGAGATTTGTAATAAATTCCAAGATCCATTGTGTCAAGGAGTTTTCCACTTCTGGAACCAATTAGAGCGCTGACATTTCCGACAGTATATTCAATTCTATGACGTCAACCATTATCGAGAGAATTCCCGACGAGCTACTGCCTCATTTAACTTGTACCATAACGCTCAACTATTAGTGGATAACTATGAAGGATAACGTTGCTAGTGTAACCCATCAGATGTACTATTCGCAAGTCTAGCCAACAAAATTAAGAACAACGGCAAATTACTGAAACAAAAAATTGAGTTCACAATGCAATGGCCATTAATGAGATTTTTTCAGCTAATTTTTATGACAATTAAGTCCGAAGTAATTAGACTATAACTATAGTAAGTGTTACTATAATATGGTCACCGTTCGGTCATACCCCCGTATGTAATCTACGATTTCTATTTAGCCCAACACATCGGAATTTTTTTTCATCCCGGATCCATTACGATTTACGGCTGGGATCAAAGGTTTTTCCACTCCCGAAAATCGTTTAGGGCGCACTGATATCCGATGGGTTATTCAAGCGTGAGCGGGGCCGGGCGGTACGAGGGGAATTTTCCTATCGCATATGCAAAAGTATCGGTCCGATAGAATGACAGGGGATTAAAAAAATTAAAATGGGATAACGAAGGAAAGTAATATCGGAGATGTTACCGAAGAACGTCTTATTATCTGCGGTCGTGACACCGACCGAAAGGGTCCAAAAGAAACGGGAAAAGCCGGAAAAATATCGTCCAAATCCGCCAATCTATCGAGCAGAGTTTTTCCGGACAAGAGAGGCAGAGAGAGAGACAGAGATGGCAAGAGTGAGAGAGAGGGTAAGAGAGAGTTTTTCCCTTTAATCTTGGTAATGACAAAAAATCAAGCGCCCCCACCGTCTACTGCACGCACTACTTACTGACTATAAATCCGTGGATTCTACCGCGGACCGCTCCCCACGCCGGAAAGAAACCTCCGCCGCAGCCGGGGGGCGACCGCACTAATTAGTAGCCTCAGGAAAGTCAGAAAAACTGTGTGCGTTCAACAGCCCTGCGCGTGTGCGCGCGTGTCGTGTGAAATACAGAATCCTTTAATTGGTTGGGCGGGAGGTGCAGCGGCATCGCGAGGGGGAGGAAACAGCTGTGGGATCTCACTTCTTATTTATAGAACTCCTCAGTGTATGAACGCGCCCGGGCAATATTGGCCAATTTATATTTGGGTCTCCACTTTGGGCTCTAAAAATCACCGCTCGTTCCTTTAAAATAGGCTTAACCTATTCTCGAAAATTTTTTTTGGATCAAACGTCAAGTGACATTTTTTCAGAAGTCGGCATTAACGATAGGACGTATATAAATTTGATACCAGTTGAATTGGTGTTTTTAATTAGCCACTGGGTCGAACATCACTGTTTGATGTGGTGGAATCCCCCTGTTAGGACGTCCTGAATTTATACAATCTATAAAATTTCTATTCCAATATCACGGTCGATCCAAGCAAAAATTGGATTTGGGCAAACCCCAATACAATCTAGAAAGAGAAAGAATTCTTATTTCCATTTTCTTTTCTCTTAAGGAAAATGGCCTTGGAATAGACAGTGTATATATTAATTGCAGTAAATTAATTTATAATGAACGCATTAATTGGCTCTTTTTAATAGGAATAAATTACGGAGTATTATATTTTTTCTTTGGACTTGTTATCGTGAGGACCGACACCCTCTCTAAGTTCAAGGTGGGTCGGCGCGCCCACACCTAGTTACTCCCACACGCCCACTCCACAGATTAAAACAGACAGGTACTTCAATGAAGAAGAGTATTACGGAAAATATGTGTCCTATTTTCCTGTTTAAAAACAATTAGGAATGTACGTAAATTTCAGACTGGGCATAAAAAACAGAGGTCAGATATATACTGTTAAGCCAATTAAGTGTTAATAAAAAACTGGTTAGAGAGAAATATGTGTTTAAAGTAACACCAAACATACATTAATTGTGACAGGTTTTAATATAAAATAGTCTATATTTTAACTGAATAAATGGAATATCTCAAGTTAAATATATTTTAATTCTTTCAGTCAACAGATAAAATTATTTTCAAAAATCCTCTTCCATAGCATATACGAGGACGAAAATATCATAAAACACGTAAATTATAAGATGAGTTCATTATTAGACGTTAGTATAATATAAAGGCCTTTAAATTATATCAAAGTATTCATCATCGTTAAAAATGAATTAATCCGTCGAGATGTTAACATTTTCCAGCCCACTAATGTAAGCGCGTTAATCATCCCCTAAGAAGTATCTGGAGGATCGCCTTCCCCCATTTATTATCAAATAATAACGGTTAATCTTTCGCTGTAAAAAATTAACTCTGCCGAGGGCCCGCAAGGGCCTGTCGGCCTGCGATGATCTTTCGGGAAGACGGACAACGAAGACCTACCGTTTAATGATATTAATGAGCGGTCCGGATCGTATAAAATCGGTGCGTAAAAACGTCATTAACGGCCACAGGCCAGATGGTTTTATCAGAAAAACGACGACGGATCCCCCCCTTCCCCCTAATTATAACATTTGTTCACTATAATGGTAGCCGTCGGGTGAATAAATCAGAATATCCCCGAGGTTCGGCCTTGATTTAGTGCCGAGGTTTCCTTCTAAAGGGGAGAAGAAAAAAATCTCGTGGGTTGGAGAAACACACTAATGAGTATGCGCCTCGGGCTCGCTCACAAGTACCCGAAGACGCGGAAGGAGGATTTATAATTTCTGGAGAAAAACACCAGCCCCGGAAAAATGTCTGGGAAATACCAATTTCCCGTCAGTAGAGTGCCGAATATCGGGACTCGGATTGTTTATCAAAAATTAATTAAACTTAGTCCCCGACGCCGGCTGACTGATCGACCTTTTGGGGGTAATTAAAATTCTCAGAACGATCGCCCGACTTCTCGGCGAAAAGTGCCCCTTACAGCCCACTCCACAGCCCAAATACCGGCCTCGGCAGAGAGGTGACGATTAAAATTTCTCGTCCGATTTGGGTGAAAAAATTTATAAAATATCGTGCAAATGATCCGACCTTTCCGATTGCCTACCTTTCAGAAAAATCCTAGAACTATGTAGTTATTTTACAGCACTCGAAGCAATTATAATTAATCAAATTTAACCAGTATAATTAAGTTGTAGTAGTAAAAGGAAACGCAGAGAGTCATGTGAGTAGCTCAGACATGTGAGACTGTGGTTTTAGAGGGGAGCCTGGGTTCTAAACATTTGGTCAGACAGGTGTTAACGCAGCTTCTAAATCCCTTCTCTCATGATTTTTAATTCATATGAATGTAAAAATTTAAGATAAAAATAGCATAAGACGGTGGAAGTGTAACTATTTTAATGGGTTTAGTGAGAAAGTGAAGGGTCGATAATATTGTTCAAATGACGTCCGCGTTAGCAACTGCCGAAAAGGGCTTAGCGGCGAAGATCAATCGACAGAAGGGACTGAAAAAAAAACGGTATTTAAAAATGAATCTTTTCACCCTTTACCGGGGTGGGCTGGGGGATGCGGGCTTTCCCACATCAGAACCGGACCGTAAAACGAGTACTGGTTAAAGGTCGCGTGCCGCATTAAAGGGCAATGCGCGACATCCGAGTGACGACGGAAGAGAGGGAAAGAGAGAGGGAGGGAGGGAGACGAGAAGCCCCCTTAGTTAGGCGGCCCACCCTCACAACACGGTAAAATGGGGAAGCCGCAACCCGAAGGGTGGCCTCCCCCATCCGGAGCACGGACAAATTAGAATGTTAAAAGTCCCCCCCCCTTCATTAAGGGCCCTCGTTACAGGATGCAATTTTTCTAGTCGGTTCCTCTCCACAACACCCCCTCACCCCTCTCAACACAGGCGGTTATGTATTCGGAATAAGTTGTCGGGCGGGAGCCGCGATAAGCCAACATGCTCAAGTGCCTAACTAGACTGGAGCCAAAACGCTACTGAAACCCAAAACCGGTCCACCATTAGTTCAAAACAGAGAATTGCAAGAATGATGGTGTTTAAT
This sequence comes from Lethocerus indicus, assembly GCA_019843655.1. NCBI lineage: Eukaryota > Metazoa > Arthropoda > Insecta > Hemiptera > Belostomatidae > Lethocerus > Lethocerus indicus. The sequence goes on from JACDQD010000008.1 coordinate 18,765,672, forward strand.
TAAACGACAATCGTTTCTTATGAGGTTAAGACGGGAATTGATTGATGCGTTCATTGCAATGTGACTCTCCAAATTTAAAATTTAATAAATATTTTTATAGCGTCCCGTTTTAACCCGGGCCAATCAATTTAACGACGGACGAGTCCGACAAGACCACCGGCTATGTCCAACTCCTCGAACGTTCCTCATCGGGGAATCCTTATCCATTCGTATCATAAATGGGCATCTAGTCACTTGTCTTTGAAGCGGCGGCCGATATAACTTTATCGGACAAGCATTTCTTAAGGAGCGAACTGAATTCTAATGAGTTGGACGTCGCCTGTGGTCTGGTCCCCCTGCATAGTTTACCCAGTCGGGCCGGCCCTTATAATACGAGCCGCTATATGCGAGAGCTATTATCATGTATTAACTAGATCCTAAAGAAATTAAATATATAGCCGTGCATAGCTTAAAGGTTAGACATCAATGGAGTGGTCAAGGTATTTGGGTTACCCTCGCAATCAATTTGCATCAATTAATGAATTCTTATTCAAATTAAAATTGATTACGAATTTACCTCCAACATACTGGATAGAATTTGTTGTTGCTGTGCCAATTACGACAGCAGAACCCAACAGACCTGCGAAAACTACTCTAAACATGAATTTAAATGTTGAATTTTTACTTCGTATCGGGCCAACATATCAGAATATCATTCATCCATTCATCGTTTACGAATATTCTGTATATAAATAACAACCATCCTGAGCTGTAGCGTAGATTGCAAATTTGAAAATTATCTTGTTCTTTCCCTCAACAGCAGATAATTTTCAATGCCCATGAATTTATCAGGAGTCAGATAAGAAAATAGGATTGGAGTTGGAAGGGGTCTTGTACACAATATTTCAAAGTAAATAAGAAGCCTTTTTATCTTAGAATTCCTCCCCTCAAAGGCCTAATCGCATTTGCAACCGAAAAATAAATGAAATACGAAATCCGGCCAGAAATTATTCACTTCCTGTAACCGTCTATAAAATTCCGCATCCGGCGTCCTCTCTCGCCCCCTTTAATGACGGAAAAGTCTTTTACATTCTAATTCCTCTTCTTCCCTCCTTTCCACTTTAGTGGCAGGCCGAGCCGAGCCAAGGCGAAGCTAGAGGGGAGAGGAGGGTGAGGAGGGGGCGCGACCCAAGCGAAATAACAATTTGCGTTGCCGTGGCGACCCGCGGGATGCGCCAGCGCCAAGTAATTGCCCCAGGTACGGGTATTGAATCTGAATGGGGGCACTTTTTTGTTTTATACTTGAGGGGCACTTTCCGACGAGCCCCCGAGTTTTTAGCTCCATTCCCCTCGATTGAAGTTCAGAGTGTTTCCAATTTTCTTCGTTTTTGTTTTGATGTAGTGAGCTGCACGAAAAAGTACAGCTTTTTTTCTCGTCCAGACTGATGGAAGCGTAAGCGGAAATCGAATTTCGATTCCTTATTGAAATGACTTAATTTATAAATGTCTGGGATGAATATTGAACTATAAGATACAATTGTGTGTACTGGCACTGATGTGATTAATAACCTAAATCACTTTAAAGGAACTGACAATTTATAATAACCAGTGATAAGAGTTGAATCCGTAATAGTAATTACGGAAATTCTATATCGAGCCAGACGATATTTTGAGAACGTATTCAATTCTCGGTAGACTCGTTATGAGAATATCTGCGAAGTAATTATTACACCTTTAAAACGCTGTCCCGACATGAAGGTCAATAAATCAGGTCCGAATGTGTTTCTCTTCCGGCCAAGGAATCGAAAATAGTTCGAAATAACCGGTCTGGTATTCTTTTCATCGAATTGATAGAGGTCAAGAGCTGTTAATCCGGAACTGAAACGTGGCACTCAGGATTCGCGTGTCCCAGGGCCGTTTGTCCCTGCTGTGAAGTCCTCCGTTCGCGGAACCGCGCGCATAATTGGATAACAGCGCCGTGTTTTTTTTAAGACCGCGGCTATAAATCCATGAAATTTTAAAGAATTCCCCTTAAAACGGGGTCCGTAAAAAGATCAACTTTTCGGAGAAACGCCCGCGAGGCATGTTCGGTCGTGGGGCGGTCGGCGGGGAGATATTTATATTTCCAGTTGTCGGGTACCTCGGACTTCTCTGTCTGTCTGACAACTTATACACAATGAAGTTGAAACCTAAAATGTTACCGACGGGCTGCTTCGTTGGCGCCGCGCATTGCGGAGTGCCTCATTACTGACGAATGCTGCTGACAGTTGTTACGTGTATCGACCTACGTGTAGTGATAACATCGTTCCTTATCGACGCCCCGAAACACAATCGGCCCTATACTATGTTTATTCGTTTGCTTGTTATTACTCTACAGATCTCACTGCCACTGTCTGTGATTGTGTAGCGCCATTACTTATAGAACGGTTCATCGTGCTGACAGTGGCTGAAATCAGTTTTTGTGTTGGCGCCATATTCCTTCCCTTCCCTACCAATTAGTACCATAGCTAACATCCGTTACAACCTAAAATAACCTCTGGCTAGGTTATTCTCATTATCAATTGCGAAGTATTTCTTAAGGTTCAGAAAAATTGTGTTGCCAAGGACAGAGGGGTGTAATGGAAAGTTGACCAAATCGATCAAATGGGAGTGGTTTCTCAACGAAACATGAGGACCGTTACGTTATTCCCCTCCGGTTGTCTCCTCGGGTGGCGGACATCGGACTCGTCTTCCGATGCCGCGGGAATGTTAGCAATATAAAAAAAGCACGGGGTTGTCTTTCAGTCAGTAAGAAGAGACTAGAGTAAGAAAACCCCGAGCACAAATTACCTTCGGTGCCGAACTAATAACCCAGGGTCGAAAAAGCCCAAGATATTATTGAGGGAATTTGGTTACTTGGGGATATCGGTATAATCACACAGTTAAAGGCACAGCGATAAAGACAATGTAAGTATAAGAAATGTGACTAATGGTTAGTAGCAAAACGTTTCTTACTGGTTATATGGATAAGAGGACGATCCCAACCTTTATGACCGTGCAGCGAGCACGAGGGTGATTTATAATCTGGAGGTTAGGAATATAATAGACTCTGTACTTCTTTTATTAGCTAACAATACTGATAATGTAACGTGAAAGGGAAAGGTTTCTTTTTATTCTCTGTTAAAACCGTACACTTGGGGCCGGCAAAGTGGCGAGAGACCCTTGGCCCCAACTAGTGCCCAACAATCCGGCGTACAATTTAGGGTGGTTTTTTGGTTAGTGATGGAAAGGGGGGAATACGTACAAATACATAGTTGGACGAAACAATGTCGCGCTTTCAACCCCCCCCCCCGTCCGATCCCCCTTTCCGCCACCGCGGCCGAAATAATTTGAAGGGCTTCTCCAATTAGTGAATCTCCGGCTTCCCATTTACGGACTCCTGGCGGTGAGGACTGGGGAGTAGTGGTTTGGGTGCGACCCGAACACCCCCCTTTATACGACTAAGGAGCCGACCCCAGGCATTCACGTACGCCCCTAATTAAATCCATTCAGAGGCTGTGTAAGGAAGCCTTCATTAACTAAATATGGATAAATCGGGTTAACAATACATCCCCGCCCACAACCTTCGTGTATTGATCCAGACCGGTTGTACTCAGCGGCTTTAGAGTCTACACAGGCAATTCGGCCGAAAGAAACCGAAATTAGGAATTTGAATTATTCAATGATAGCGTGGGATCACTGAAACAAATCGTAAGCAAATATATAAACATATAAAATAATGTTTTTTATTTATAAAAAAACTCAGATAGAAACAAATATAGTGATTTTTCAAATTTAGATATCTACAATTATCGTACTGTATTATACTAATATTATTCATAGCACTAGCCCCGATGTAATCCCGTTACATTTTAACATTGCCTTATCTTAAATGACTCATAAGGGTTTATCTTTCCAGTTGTGGCATTCAGAAAAGGTCAGCTACCTTTGACATTGCTGTTCAAACTATGTGTCATTTCAGAAGTAACTGGTTTTTTTTTTATTATCGAACTAAATACATGCGTGTGTGTGCTATTTATGTAATTTGAATCGAGAATCCTCGCTCTTACAAGTGGAAATGTTTGAGGCAAACGGTGTATCCGTTTAACAGAGCGGGTTGTAAAATGGAGATTATCCGATTTTAGGATTTCCCGTTGGCTCCGGGCAAACGAGAGTTGTCCGTTAAATTCTGGAGTCGGGTTTTGAGCCGCGGGAAGGTACAAATTACAATAATAACAGGGGGCCCTCTCGACGCACCCGTTAACGAGGCCCGATATACCCGGGGGCCGCTAATTGAATACTCCTGCCCATAATCACTGAGGAGGGACTCGCACGTCGTTAGGCCGGCCGATAACGATTTTTTAAAAACTGCGACTTCGCGACCTACAAACGGCCGACCGGTCTCGAACGTGAAAAATGTTCCGTTAAAATCTTCTTCTCCATACACATAAAAGGCATAAAAATATACATAAAAGGCAATAATTCATTCCCCGTAGTTAGCAAAATGTTTTACCCATTTAGGGCTTATTGTATTTTTTTGCCGTATTACCGCAAATGTCAGCTTATTTCACAAAACGCACGTATCTATGAACAAATTTCGCAATCGTTCCATGAAGCGAGGTACTTGATTTCGTCCAGTTCGTGAAGAGCCAGAGTAGAATAATGTTACATCAGTGTGGTAGCCAATTTCAAAATTTTAATATATTTTTAAAAGTAAAAAATGTTCGGTCGCACCTCTAAATTTATGAGAACTGTATTCCATATTGGGTCGTGGAAATTTCTACGTCGACATGTCGGCCGAACGGCTTTCTCCATAATAGAAGGCCTCATTTTAGATTATCTAGATGCAACATATAACTAGATTATAGAACTTGTTTAAACTTAACAGGCCGCGCGTGGGAGTTCGAAGGGGTCATGTGGGAGTATTGGTTCCAGAGCCCACCGTATCCCTTACGGCGGTCGTAAAACAAAATTGAGACGTATTCATAACATACGGTTGGGAATATATCAGAGTTTTAATAGTCTCGGCCTATCTAAATGTGTACGCTATTAGTTATTACAGTATAAACATTTGGTGTGCGTATATGAAAATGGTCTTGATCTATCGACCTGAATACTATTAGTAATGGTAATCACCAAAAAAACGATAGCGCATTTTGAGCCCCCGATTCCCAATTATTTTCCAGAATAATAGCCTCTGGGGAATCCAGAAATATCTAGCATTGCCTGAAATGGATTATCGAAAGACATAAAAGACATTTTATGTGGGGCCTATTTCTTTTGAAGAATAATGAGTCGAGTAACTTCGTTTAATGATGTACCCAGGACGACGTCAAAATGAAAACATTTAGATATCTTTATTTCAAATATAAACGAATAATTATGTACAAAAATGGACATGATTGTCTATCATTATGTCGATATCGATCAAGAGAATGGACAAAGAATTCAACCAAAACCAATAATTACAGAGTGAGAATCCTTTCCCTTAGACCGGTTTCTGCTTTTCGTGTTATTCATGGTGTTTCGTAACAGTGGTCAGTCGATTGGTTGTTCATCGACAACTGACATTCCATCTCTATGTTACTAACGGAATGGTGGATGCTCGAGCCATACTGTCAATTACAGAAATACCTAAAACTTTTTTTCACATTCAGCTCAACAGAATTAGTGGGGGGAGGTGGTGCAGGGGTAAACGCATAGGGTCTGTTTCCAACGGCGGAACCCCGTTCATTAACATAAAAAACTTTTTATCTGTACACAGGCTGTTTTCGGCCCCATATATGTACGGGCGGCGGGAGACTCGACCAATAAAACTTTAACGCACCGTCCGTCGGCCCTCGTCCACGACTGTCCCGGCGTCCCTTAGGGCTCCCGGGGCCCATGAATCATTTCCGGTAAATTAAAAATAAAACAAAAAACAGAGGAACACAACAGTACCGACACCGACAAAGGCCCCCGTCCAAAGTAACCTGGACGCAGCTAAGGGTCTACCGGGAGACGAGAACTCGCTTTCGTAGGTGGAACGATTTATTATATCAGTTCGAAACATGAAACAAGCTCTACTGCTGCCCCTATACAATAATAAAAATATCACGGATCCCAATAAAGGAAATGAAATGAACAACATAACTCAGGTATAACTGTACTGGTGGATGTAGATATTTATTAGATTTATGCCATGCTCCGTAGATGACTCTTAAGTCATGATGCTTACAGTACGGCATCAGCCAGGTTGGTTTCAAGTGAAACAGTCAAGTATAAGGCAGTATCTGTACATAAATTTGATTTTTGAACACGGATTTCAGTGTTTACATCGATAATAATACCTGGTATACATTTAGTTATTCTTTTTTTAATGAATGAATGGTACTGTTTTAGGTTATCTTTTTCATTATTTCAGTTTGCACAAAGTTCTTATTTTAACGTGGTTTTTCTAATTCCCTCCATAACTTTTCATTGAGTTTGAATACAATATAAAGTAAAATTGCTTCATCTGATGCATCCGTTCCTAAAAATGGGTTATTTTGCTAGTACCACAGACTAATTGATTTAATTACTCCTTTCGTTGTGTTCATCAATAAGAGCCTCTTACATAAGGCGTGAACTATTTTGTATTGATCACTGATTAAAGTTCATGCAAGGAAGGTCAGAATTTAAAAAACCAGATGCTTCGAGTGGAAAATTTCAATCGATAAAATACAGCACGTGTGTGGAATAACACAAGGCGAATACATTTTAAGTCGGATTATTGGATAGGTAGACGAGAAATATACGGCGGGGTCGCTGGGTGGCAATCGATTAAACATTAAATTGGGCATGAAATGCGATTGTATGTTTTCAACTCGGATATTCGCGTGTCCGTACACTTTATTTGTGCTAGAACTAACACTGAATGGCCGAATAAAATCACTGCTGTTTATGCTGCATCCTAGATCAATAAATAAAATGTAATGGTGTGTACAATTTCCACTCTACAGACGCGATAAGGTCATCTTATCGGTTTTCAACTTGGAAAATCGCAGTTTACACGAAACCGGTTAAAAAGAATATTGGGTGCGAAAGAAGAAATAACAGGCTCAAAAAGCATGTACAATGTCGATGTAAGCAAAAGCCGATTGTGTTTAAAATCCTATTTACAGGACGATGCTGTACAATTTGTGTATTTAAACCTTATAAGTGCTCAATCTGCGAACACCATTTGGCCTTATTGCCTTACAACACTTTGAAGAGGTGGCATTACAGACACTGCACAGTCGTCTTCTTCTTCGAAAATTATATTTATTTTAAGCGTTGTGGGAATGCAGCGATTTTTTTCCGTATCCCGTACTGTAATTTTAAATATATTTTAACACATTTTTATTTAAACGGCCGATATATACAAAACTAGAATTGTTAGTAATACCTACAGGGCAAATTCTCTTCTTATACTGGAAGATTCATCCGAGACAAGTATTCAGATACTTCTTCATGTTAGTAATTCGGTTGGCTCTAATAAATCTCCCTTATACTTGAATTATGGTTGGTCCAGCATGAGGAATGTTGTTGATTTTCGTCTTCTGTAGCATTCCGGTGTGAAGGCTATGATCTTCAAACTTTGCTAAATCGCTGACCGAACAGTGATGCTCGCGGGTCGAAAACTCTCAAGCCCCAGTTCATAGAAACGGGCTGTGAAAGTCTACAATGAAATACTCGGACTGATTACTACTGAATACTCAGTAATACTGAATACTACTGAGTTAAGGTCTGCGAGGCAATTACCTTCGAAACGATACGGTAGAGATCGCCGACTACAAGGAATGAGCGTTAGGTCCGAGCCCAGGTCCCTGTTTACACGCCGTTTCATTTTTACCCTCCCCCCCATCACCATTGTTAACGATATACGAAATGGAATTAATGTCCCGCATTAAACCGGTTTCCTCTCCTATGTGGGTACACAGGGGGAGAGATCATAACGAATGCATTGTTGAGGCCGGTCATTAAGAGGAGCGGTCCTGAGGAATGCACAAATTGCTTCTTTACATCACAACGGGGAGTTGCCTTTTGTAATGTTCTAAATGGTCGGGGACCGGAGAGCACAATAAAAACTACTCTGGATAGTTCACATTTGCATATGTTAAGCCAGAGCTGGGGTAAGGAAGAAGGGGGAATCGCCGAGGGCAGGGCACCTGGGAGTGAATAAAACCAGTCTATAATCTATATAAACTGCGGAGTATAAAGGTCGGACGCTTACCAAAATTTTAATCTCCTTTACACTCATAATATTCTAATGCGGTAAGTAAATTCACATTTTATTATAGGGTACTCTTTGTGTACACAGGAGTTGGGCCGCATAAGGCCGAGTTTCCTTATTCGGATTCCTACTTATCTAATGCTTACACAATTCACGAAGACCTGCTCCTTTTAATAAATACCATTTAATATTAAATGCTATATTCTGTATGGCTTATAGTATTAGATTATAATAATTTGCTTCAGGAAAACAAGTGTTAAGAATTCCGCAGTTCCTAACCTAAAATCTGCCTCCCTAATAAAGCAGCGATAATCATGGTACGCAATAGCTTGTGCCAGATATAACATAGTTTACACAATTTGAAAATAAGGACTTTATTTATTTGAAAGTACATATTTCGGTATTATATGAATTGTTCAAATGTAAGGCATTCTTTGATGAATTTTATGAAAAAAAGGCTATTTCAAGGAATTTTTTAAATTCTAGAAACTTGCAATGGTTAATCACAATTGTCCTTCATTTCGTCTAGACTTCATACAAATTTATTTATATATTCCTTCAAGAGATATTTAAACTGAAATGCGTCTCTTTTACATCCCAATGTTACTTCTAATCTTAAAGTAAAAAATAGTCATTTATCCTATATTAACATAGTTAAAACTTTAGTAAATGAATTTAATAAGAGCTTTTAATAACGCCGGCTCTTGCCACAAAAACGTACATTTCAGAATAATGAACTGCCGACCGTTTTCGGGGCCTTTATTTCCGCATAAAGTTTTTAATGCGGGGAGAATAAAAGTAGAAACCAATAAAAAGGATATGGACGATTTAGAGTATAGATGATATGAGAAAACGGGACTGGTAAATGAAGGCGGTGTCAATAAAAAGGGATGTAGGGCACTGGTTGAACTGGGTTAATAGAGCTGCCCTATGAAACAACCAGCGGATATGAAATATCGTGGAACATGAGGTGCTGTTTCTCGTATTAGCCCTTTTATGGTCGGCGCAGTAAGCCCTTCCAATATATGAAGGGACCAATATACGAAGTTGTTACGACCAATTAAACATCCAAACGGGGGCAATAATGCGGCCGGCGGCGTAACTTCCGTCTTAATATTGTTATATAGGAGGATTGGATCTAGTACCACTGTCACTAACCTATCACCATTTTCCAAGACTATTTTCAAGGGGCTCATGACTATGGATTGAATATTTTGGAATAGGGGTATTATTTGATAAATTTTATTTCAAAGTTTTCAAACTAATAAAAGAGGTGGTGCGTATAAACTGGTATAACTGCATATGTAAGTTGCTACATAAAGATATGATTTTCTATATTTTCCGCGTTATTTGAGGTCAAGTCCACTTGGGAATTGGGGCGTTTTTTCGACTGGTTCCCTCATAATTTTCGATTGTTCAACTGTTGTTTTTAATTCTCATTGAAGTTGAGCCCTGTAATTGAAGGGAAATTCACTTCTACAACCGTAGAAGGGAAAGAATCTCTACAACCGTACGGAGTTGCGTGCCTTGGAACGCAAGTTTGTCTGGACAGCATCAGAGTTAAATCAAGCGATAGAAGTCTTGACAAACAGAAGGGGCCATGCCGGCTAATACTGGAAGCAGCAGGTGGCCCCTGTCTAGGGTTACTACTGGTAGTACCGAGGAGTGATGGAGATTGGTATGGAGAACCCGAGCATAGGGGCGCCGGTAATATTACCGCAGTATAGCTTGGGGCTACCGTGAACATTTCGGTAGTGCGTTGGTACGGACGGGGCCCGCGCTTAACCCACCCGGGACCTCTTGCGCTCATTAGTTTTTTTTCATGGCAACGGACAACCTAAAAAAGGAGTGAAAGCCATTATTTACGACCGCCGGAAGGGCGGTGAATCCATTGGGCAACATGTTTAATAATTTAAGTCCAAGGGGGCAGTATACAAGTTCGTTTGAGTTTAACGAGAACGAATCATTTTCAACAACCCCGGGTGGTTATTATTTAAAGAAATGGCCTATTGTCCATAACGACCAGCTATCCACTCATGCTGTGATAACAAGCCTAGCCATAATTCCTTGCAATCTACGTGTAAATCTTTCCCCTAAAGAGTTTGAATAGCTCGCTTGTTATCGTTATCCGAAATATCAAGTTAACAGTACTGGAAACACAATAGGTTACGAACAATAGAATAATGGAAGACGAAGTATTAAATGATTTAAATGAAAAGTAATCGTGCTTTGATATTAAACTAATATCAATATTTATAAAATTAATAAAATAATATAAGTATAAAATAACCAAGATTTGAATGCATACCTCTTCAGACAGGGAGTGTTATACACAGAGAGTTTAAACAGGAAAATTGAAATAAAACTGATAACGTAGCTTAACAACCTGACTAAGGTTACAAGTCACATGTTAGTGTTTAATGAATCCCGGTTACCTTACGCAATGGCCTAGGGATCTAGGAATCCCAATGACTATAACTGAATTTGAAATTTCACTTTCACTGTAGCCCCCGGCGTTCGCAAGGTCCGCTGGCGGCCAGGGTAGAAAATAATTAACACGGCCAACTAAGGAGTCAACCACGTCCATCGGATATCCTGCAATAAAGAACTCGAATCCCCCTTTAATCTTTAATTAGAAATTAAGGAACATAATTGGGCCCAGCCGCCACCAGCACACGCAAACCCAGCGGGGGTGGGAAAGCAACGGGCCTTTGTGAACACAAAAGGCGAAGTCGGATATCTTCTTTTTGTTTTCGCCGTTTTTCCTTCTTTCTCCTCTTTTTTTGTATATAAAGGATGTGTCCGTTCCAGAAGTTTTGGTAGCGACCCACTGTTTTTTTGGGGGTGGGGGGCGGGGGTTGGGGGGAATTAACGGTCAACTCCGTTATCGGGCCCGGGGAAGCCGAAAAGCCGTCGGGGCTGATTAGAGGCTTCACCGCCCCCGTAAACCGAGTCGGACTCTTTGATTATTTTTCGCTCGCAGTTTTTTTCCATTTTTTTCCCTCTTCCTTCTTTATTTTTTCTCCTCTCTCTTTGTCCGTCCCGCGTTCCTCTTTCTGGCCTAAAACCAAATTAACATTTTATCGACTTTCCTACCCACGACGTCGCTTTCAGATTGGGTCTCTCTGTGAACGCGTGTGAGCGTCAGGTAATTTTTGCAAAATTATAAATTTACAGACAACAATGGATAAACGATTTTCCTCATGAATGTTAAATTCATTTATGTAAATGATGATGGGGGCCTATCTCGTAATCGTTTGGTATACTAACAGATTCTACTGACAAGAAATATTATATCAAAATTATATATTCCTCGAAAAAATGTGTTTACCTTGCAAACCAATTAAATTTTCATTTAAAAGTTTATGTACAATATCAGCTTACACTAAATGCGGGATAATGTTTATCATCATAAAGTACAATTAACAATTATTTAATAAGAAATTATAACTACGGTTTTTAAGATCATCACTCTTGCTAGTTTCTATTTATGCTCTGCATTCACGCTTCTCGACCGTAATCTCACAAATGATGACGTTACAAAGCGAGTTAAAAATATAAGAATAACTTCTAAATACAAAAGAGTTTAATTAACAGTGTTCTCAAACGATTGGCTCAAAATTATGTTATATGATACATGTAAAAAAAAAGACTGCGAAAAGACCAAAATCCTTTAAGGGTGCAGTTCCCAAACAGCACCCAAAAATTTAGCTATCCTACGTGGTAGCTTATATTATTGTTTCGAAAAAAAACGGTGCTAAAAAGAATTATGATCATTTTTGGTATATACCCAATTTAATTATATACACGTTCCTCAAATAGGACAGCGGGAGATTCCATTTTAGCGAACGAAGGTTGTCAGGCAAGGATAAACTCTGTGCTAACCCCAACCGCTATAAATGCTCACATTTCAATCAAATTCCAATTAAACTTGAACCTAACATATTCATGAAACTTCGACAATTAGTTCGAACCCGGTTCGGCGGGCGGTTGGGGGGTTTAGTGAAATGTAGTCTTGCCGGCGGTAGAGCAAACGCCGCCTCCGCCATGATAGTATCTGCATTCTTTAGGGAGGTGAAATTTAAAAATTAGGCTCGTTATTAAAAGAAAATAGCTTGTAAAATTTAATTCATTAGCAATGTAGTACCAACTCACATGCGTGTTGGTCGCCCCTGTGTCATTCTGCCTGCACTTTCGCTCCACTTTTACAGTGATCACTGAGTATGGCGAGCGACCGAAACCGGTCTGGCCTATATTATTGTATACAACCTGGAGAACTCCTAATCGGGAACTTCGCACCTCTGTGGAACAGACTTCAGGTTATTTTTTTATAACCGGGCCTGAGAGGTTGGGAGTACGGGACGAACCCTTCCATCCCGTGATCACATCCGCTCATCGCCTGCAGTTTAGAGGCAAGAAATTCGAAACGGAAACAACAACCGGTTAATAAGCCGCCATTAATTCCCCTGGGGGAGGGGAGCCTCACTCAAATAAATGTTAAAACTCGTGGCTGTGTCATTGACGGATGTTTGGGGCTGTAGTGGACAGGACGCGAACGGACGGGGGGGGCGCGAGAATAGTTGCCATTGACAAAGTGCAGACCGCAGTTAGTTAGTCCCCCAATTAGCTCCATTGAAACTGAGAACCCCAATTAGACCCTTATTGGCTTCCCTCCACGCTTCTCTGTCTCCCTCCCGCCCTTTCCCGTTCTCTGTTCCTGTCTCGCTCGTTCGGGCTCTCTTCCTGAATGATCCCGGCCTCCCTCACAGTCACATTGTTTCTATTCCCTTCGGCCACGGTCCCGCTTTGCACAGAGTTCCCCCTGTCACACTTCCGGCCCTTCGATATTCGCCCGCTTCACCACTCGTATAGACATTTTTCCATGGGTATTGAACGAAAGCAAAACCAATGCCTGTAATGTAAACAGTATTAGGTAATGACCACCTGGACAGAATTGAGACTACACCTTACTGAACCATGGATTAAAACAAATACTCTATAAAACTAAACCACGGACCATCAATATGTCATTCGAAGCTTTTCTACTAGATTTTGCCATAGTTTTTCTCACACAATCTTCAGATGCACACTTCCATAATAGCAACTTAGTAATATGGTCCTACGGGGCGTTTACATATATACGACGTATATTGCTGATTCTGCTTATTTCTTCGGATTTGTAGTTGAGGGATAGGACCAATAAATGATTCTCCGATTAATTGATTGAATAAATTATTAATTTCCATAAGATCGCAAGGACATGGTCCACACTGAGTTTAGGGGAAAAACATTCGCGTAGGATCGTTGTTAGGATATAAGAATAATACCCAATTGAATTATTTCTCAACCCAACAGTTTTTCCCATGGTCGTTGGTGCTAGTAATGCCACAAGCGATCAATTGAAACCTCGGCCCAAATCACATAGTTCACGGTAATCGTAACAGCCCGCATTAGATGGGGATCGTCCCGCACTCCAAATTACCCAGTCCGAGTCTGTTTATTACAGTCCGCCCAAGGCTGTACAGACACAACCGTAATATGTATAAAGGTGGTGAACAGAGAAAATTGTTGCTCTCAGGTCTCACGGCTCTGTAATTGAACAGGTGTAACTCCCTTCTTTATTTTCTCGTTTATAGAAAGTGCCCAGAGTTCCGTTTATTAAGGCGGGACTGGCATTAGCCGGTGTGCTCTCTCCGGGACGCCTTTTTTTCCGCCGAGCCGTTCTGCACTCTTTCCAGAGCCCGCAATTAGCTTTACTAGTCTTCGATGTACTACAACGCGCCCGACGAATGAGTTCTGAATTTGAGACGTGGAAGAAAAGCGCGGCCAAACGGACTAATTAGTTAGTGCGGGCCTATCTCACCTTCCCCAGCAGGTGGTCAGAGTGTAACTCAAATAAATGAGGGGCGCGGACCCAACAAATGGAAATTCTCTCAGTTGGTAGACCGTACAATTTATCAAACAACTTTGGTTGAATACGCGGGCCTAAAACCCTAAGATTGGACTATTATTTCAATAGAGTATAGACGCGGTGCTCTAATCGACGTGTGGCATACGTCTTCTCGATTACTGGCAAATATTGCAAATTATTTATTGAATAATAATTCGTATCAATCTATTTTCAGTTTCTTATCTGTTCGTCCTTCCTGTCCGGTGGAAATATTTTCGGACGATATTAGAACGTTACTGAAGGCGAGAAGATGACACGATGTCCAACATAATTCTAATCGCGCATAATTCTAATTTTGCACCTTTTTTCCCTTCGAGGGTTTTGCACCATTATAACTTATTATCATTTTTGCTCACGCACTGCATTGGGGGTCAAACGAAGTTGGGGTGGCGTAAAAATCAGGGTAGAGGACTCCGGTGCAGAGCGGCCTCCCCTAGCGCGGCACTTCAAAGGGCGCTCTTTAATAAGGGGTGGCAAATTTTTAAAAGCTTTTAGGTACCCGCCGCCCTTTTTTCGCCCTGTAATAGAGAGATACCAGCCCCCCTCCGAACGACGTGAAAAATGAAAGTTCTTTAAAGATAACTATAAATATATATATTTATGTGCAATTTTGTTGAAGTAATTCCTGTTAGTGTCGACCACTCCGATCTCCTAAGTGTTTCAAGTTATACCAACTCAATCCATACCGAAATCGACTTTTATGGATACTCTAGTTCTCAATTCGAATACTAAACATTCCAACATACGTATTTTACGCTTATTCGGTGTTTTACAGAAAGATAAAGCGGGAACATTGATAAATCCATTTAATATGGAAAACTAGAAGATGAAAGTAATTGAAAAAAAACACTATTTTTGTTACGAAAGTAGAAGGTAGAATAACAGTTTGAATATTGATGAGGAGTTGAATTAATAGTAATCTTCGACTCCAATTTACAACTTTTATTGTTGTAGCATTCTAGATTATTATACGAACATTGTCCTTATAGTCCATTAGCAATGTTTATTTATATAAATGTACAATGGTCCCTGGCTTTTGATCTGAACAAAAGGTCGCGTCTCTTATTTAACTGTCGCCCATAAAAGTACATTGTATTATGTAATTTTAAATATACTAATTGAAGTTTCTAATCGGACCACTCATGGCCGGCATTCGTTGGGCATTAACGTGACAATGGTCCCCACTGTGTGGGTTCCGTTTTTAGAATGGACGGGTACGGCAGGGACAGAGGGTTGGCCCCGGAAAATCCCGGGGACATAACGGGGAAGATCAGGAGTTTTCAAGGTAAGGAGGGTTAGGGGGTCGGAGGAGGGAGGCCATAACTCAAGACGGATAGCGGCGGAGGGGGGCCCTAATGCCCGCCGCCGCGCCCCTGCATAAATGTGACCCATATTTTATTTGTAGGAGGAAAAGAAAAGGGAGCATTTTTTTCTTACCCCCCTCCCCTCACAACCTGCCCCATCCACCCATACAAGCTCTTTTCTCGTGTCCAGTCGTTCTCTACAGTCTTTTGTATCCGCTGGTACAAGACCTTTATGGTCAGGACACTAAAGTTGATTGGAAACCTTGTTTCTCTTGCTTCCTTAAATGCATAAATATTACAAATATACATTCTATAATTAAAGAGACAAACAACCGTGGAGAACTAACAGTAGGTAACAGGGCTGTGTAATACTGTGAAATCTCATTTTACGAATGTTCTACGAAATATCTGAAAGGCGCGCCACTTTTGGAGTGTGACTAAGGAGCTCGAGCAAAGTTGTAAGAAGTGCCGGGCGCCTCCGAAGCCGGCCGCGCCAATTAGCCAATTTATCGGTGCACTCGAAGTCGAAACCCGACCCATTCCTAGGAAATTAAGCAATTTACGAGAGGGAAAAGTAGGAAGGGACGGGAGCTCTAAGAATGCGCGCCACTGTTTGCCAGCGAGAACGGCGGGAGGTTCCGCCAGCGAAATACTAATGAAGGTAGGGACCGTCGAGGCGTCAACACCAATACCGGCCTTCATCAATCCTTTTCTGTCAACATCAAAACTTATTACAGACTCCGTTAAGTTTCTTTACAGTGAAAGATGGGCGGGACGGGGCGGTGGCTTTAGCTTTATCGTTATAAAACTCGCGTTTGGTAGGAAATATTGGAATTTTCATAAAATCAGCCCCCAAACTCAATCCATCTTGCAGTCGCATCATGGTTAATTCAAGATCAATCTGGATTATTAATTGGGCTCTGCATTTTTCGACTATTTTTATACGCCGCTCATTCATTTTTCTATGTATTAAATGCAAACTTTTAGTAAAAATGTTGCTTCCCTATGAATTAACTACCTGGTAATTCATCGTAATTACTAGGCATTGCTGTTCTATGGCATTTGTGTAAATTGTAATATCGAAGATCAATTCAAATGCTACTTAATTTTAGTTAACTTGCCAAGTTTGGTTGATGGTATCATTTATGTTGACGTTGAGGGTGGTATAAGAATATTTTAAGAACGATAATTGTTAAAATTCATCGTAACTATTCGTGAGACAACCACAAATGGTAATTGAAGACACTGTAATTATTTTTTACGTCACTCCCCCGTTATTTAATTATAACCCTCCAGTTACATTAAAATTTCTCTTTTCTTTGTCCACGCCCTAGTCCTCCGGCGGGAGAAACCTTACGGGATCAAACCTGTTTTTTCATACTTTTAAAAAGGAACCCCAAAGGTCCTCCTCCGTAAAAGGGCTCCAATATTACTTCTGGGTCGCGAGAAATGTAAAGAATTCTCCCGGCCTTATCACCGGGTTGTGAATAAAGAAGTTTCATTATTAAAAGAACTTATTTAATTTCACACTTTTCGTTCGGCTAAAATTGCCAATCAACACTTGGCGACATAATATCTCATAGAAAACTATCCGCGGTCGGTTTCCTTTTTAACTTAACAGAAAATGTAGGTCGGCGATTCTTCGCATATAGAAGGCAAACTTCCGATATCGATCTTAAACTTTCCGAAGCCGATTTCCTTTCGCGGCCCTTAATTAAACCTCGGGCGGGGTAAATTGACGCCGCCAACAACGCGTAGGGAAGATGAAATCCCATAGGCAAAACGGGCCTAGGCGGACTAATGGCCGAGTTGGGCCCGGTTAAAAGAGCTCCCTCATGGGCCACTTTCCTCGGGCCCGCCTCCATTAAAGCGGGGGTGGGCCGCACAGTCTAATGGCCCTTATAATTGGTTTTCAAAGTACCCTCGGCGACTTCCAATTTTTAATCCCATCAGGTGATTCCGCCGGATTAACCTTTTTTTCCCCCTACTCCCCCAGGGTCAGTGAGAAAAAAAAGTGTTCGGACAGAGTTCAATTATCAGTGCGACGCGTGACGATAATTCGTTCGAAATTCGAAATTTCGTAGACAGGAAATTCGTAGTTAGGATGAGGAGGAGGAGGAGCAGAAGGGAGCGCGCCAGCTCACCTCACTGGGGGCGGATCAACTTCGTCCCCGCAGAATACGCGGTGCACCCGACGAGGACGTTATTCTGAACCCATTAACGAGGAGATTTAAATCCATGACAAAACAGTGCATATTATCACTGAAGTGATAAGAAAATTAGTAATGAAATCGTCGTATGAAATAATATGGAAATATTGAAGGGTAAGTAGAACATAGACGCCGAACCTCAGTTATTTATATATATATATATAAGGAGAGACCCCATTTTCAGCTACGAACCAAATGTCCCACAGGAATATTGCCGAATATATAGTTCAATTGAAATAATATCAACACTTAGCGTCAGCAAGTTACTGATGCTTCCATATCTCTGTATACATTATTATTCGTTATGTTTAATTTCAATATGGGTTATTTAACCGGTTTTAATAATCGCGCTTGTCCTATCGGCTTCCAATTGTTGTTTTCTTTTTGTTCGGCTTAACTTCAATCTCTTAGGATTAGTTACAGGTAAATGTTGGTGTGGATTGTGGGGGGAGGGTGGCTTATTCATTCAATAAGCTCCTTAATTGGAGTAGATACCTTATCGTGTCGGCTATTTCGTATCTTCATTTATTAGGTTATTGTTCGAATTGTATATATTTCCGTATTTTTAGAAATGTTTCGTTCTGGGAGAATTCAATTTAAAAATTTTTCAAATACTGACTAAACCCCCTTTGAATTTTTCATGTTAATTTTCTTCGGCCAATCGGTCGTATATTGTTTAAATTATATATGCAATCCAAACGCTCTTTGCCGTATCTGAACCCTGTTATCTGGTTGTTGTTAATAAACTGAACCCTTTTGTCGGTCGGGACAAGTATAAGCCCGGTTCAAACATTGACGCTGGCGCTTTGCGGTCCTTCAAAGTTGGTCTGTCTAGGGGAGGGCGCGTGTGTGGTCATCACTCTGATGCGCCGTTTGATCTCTCTCCCAACACTCTCCTCCCTCTCCGTTCTCCCTCATCGTCTCTTCGTTTTCTTACTCGTCTACCTGTTTCCGGTTACTGCCCGCTCCCACCGTATCCGCGGTTCCCAACTACCGCCTAAGGAACGCCCGAAGAATACTCCAGACGTCTGCGCGGGTCCCCAGCTCACGTCAAGTTCACTCTTCATACAGATCAATTACGCGCAAACATATTAAACTTAATAACTCCCCACATGGCATGAAAATGTCCCTAGGGGTTTAGACCAGGAGTGGCAGCAGTAATAGGATCCTTTCGTCTGTAGTTGTATGGCCTTTAGGTGCACAAAAATAAAAGTTACCGGCGGCCATCGGGGACGTAAATTTAGAAATAAAAATGTTTCTATAATACCCTACTGGAATTCCCGTTAATGGCATTAGACCAGGCAAATCCTATCACTAAATGTTTACTGTATCTTGATTTATGACTAGCACAGAAAATTCATAGTGTCGTTAGAACGGACTTCTACTGACTGATGTGGGATGTCAAAACCTGAAGAAGACCAAAATTTCTAAAGTGTTAGTTTATGAAGGATAAGTGGATGAATGAGTAATTATTGCCAAATTTCCTTATCAAGAAGTCTTATCTCACTATGTAGTAAAAGTATTGATCAATCAGTGATATTACGAAATCGTCATGAAGTTCGTTATACATTTCCAAGGTTTTATTTTCCCAGTTTATTAAGCTGAGTGGTTAATAGAGCCGTCTAAGATATTGTAACTTCTCGGATCTATTCCAGGTAAAGACCGTGACCTGGTTAGGATAGACGAGGAATCAATAATTTAATTAACTTAAATATCCATTTTCATGGCGACTTGTATGTAGACACAAAGTATAAGGACATAAAAACATATAAAGCTATAGAAATTAACCTGGAATTATCCGGGTCACCGAAGAATGGATAGTCTCAAAGCATTCCTCACTTTTTAATCCCGAGACCGTGTTCCGGTCTTGTTTCAAAGAATGTTCCACTGGCAATAGGAGCGACAGTAAAAATCCACTCTTCCGTGCCACTGGCGTTCGTTCTTTCTTTTCCGCACTCAATTTCAGGGAAAACATTTTCACGCTTTTCAGTTTGCAACCGCGAAAACACAATTCTACAGACACAGATCCACATATATTATGTGTTATAGTCGGAACAAGTAAAATATCGAACTTACCTGCAAGACCCTGACTGTGCAATGGAGTGTAAACATCAATTGAAAGCCTGAGCATATGGGCACAGAAGATAAAATGGATTTACACAATTTGTTCAGACGACGACCTCAAATGGTATTTATTAATTTAATTATCATTAGTTGTATAGTCAATATCAGCAGCATCGTTACAACTTCAGGCGACATATAAAAATTAAGGAATGATGATATGGGCAAATATGTTTTTGAAATTTTCTGATATTAAGTTATAATTATCGTAGTCATTTAATCGCTTTTGAATTCAATGGAAAACTCTCACTGCAGTTTCAGAAGAAATTCCAATTTACGATGATATAAAGACTGGAAGACTGAAGACGTTAGATCTTAGTATAGCCCGTCCTATTATTTTCTAAACGCGCACAATGCGTTCGCGTCTCCTTTATATATGATGAAGCGTTGTAATTCTTTCTTCGGGCCTTCTGATTCATGAAGGAGATTAAGACGGCCTAAACGCCCAGGACAATAAAGTGTGGGTCATTCATATAATTATTTGTATCGGCGCTCGTGGAGCGTTGCTCGGAATTGACTGGCCCGGAACCCCCCTTCGTCGCTGCCCCGGATAACGGCCCCCCCTGTCAGAATCACTCCCTCTAATTTAACACTCTCTGTTTTTGCCTCCCGCCTCTCTTATTCGACTGCCGTCCCACTCCCGCGCCGCCCCTCTAAAACCCCTCTAACTCATCGACGACAGCGGATTATCAACAACCCCCCGTGCCCGGGGTCTTGTACGTCCTGTGCAAGCCTCGCCCGTCCAATTGTACACCGCCGCGCTTCTGTCTCAGGAATTCGTAAAGGGCCCATCGCTCGGTTTAGGGTTAAGTTGTCAGCACCACTGTGAATACAACATCGGGCGTGAACAGATTATTGGGCTAAATCACGTGCGCCACCGAAACAAATTTGTATTTTTACTCTTCACAAGTATTTTCAGATTCCGAACTGCATCCGTCCTGATACGATGGCTACTTTTGTTTTTTCGGTTTCTTCTTTTATACTTTCTGGCATTTCTCCCACACGTACAAATGGGGATACTGTAATTTGATTTACCTCGTGTAGGCGTTTACGTATTATTTAATTTTGAAGCCAATAAATTGATTTAGAAATACAGAACATTCAGAAAATTGTTTCTCCGATTGTGAGGTCGGACTACCGACGTTTCTAAAAACCGCAATAGAATTAGAATTATGGGCGATACACATTTTTACGCTAAGCTGTGTTATTAATTGCAGTATGGCATCGGTACGTTAATAATGTCGCGAGATGGAAAAAATTAACACAGTAATCTTCCGTCTAAGTTGAAATTATTGCACCTGATAATGCAATTTTAAAGAGTAAAACTTCACCTGCGTTTATCGGATTTAAGAACAGTTGTAAGTAGTGGGCCGTGGTGTCTGGTATGTATCCTGCGCCTGGGTATAATTGCTGGGCCGAACTTAAATTGGGGATTGATCGGCGGGCCTGGCTTTTCATCGCTTTCGAACCGGCGCTGGCTGGCCTTACGGCGCTGTGTCACGCGGTGAAACTGCCGGCCCCGAATCGTGAACTTTCCTCGGATGTTGTTTCGTTCGGTGGCTCGAAACAAGATGGAATTATTCCACTCGCCCTGCGGTCGAACAGTTCTCGGCTCTTGGGCGAAAATTGTACAGCGAATCGGGTACGGATCAAAACGCGTTTCAAAATCGCGTGCCCCCGAGTGATTTCCGGTGGTCTCAATTTCCAAAAGCAAACACCCCAACATTTGGTTTGATTTTAAAATTAATTGCGTTCTGTGTATTCCGGTACAGTATAACCGGAAAATTGAAGGGTTCTGTGTATTACGGGATAGTATAACTAGAAAATTTAAGCGCCCTTATGCGTAACCTACAATTCACTTAATTACCTACAAAAATATTTGATCATTCTGATGGTAATAGACACATTAGGAGCAGATAGTATTCGAGATTTCTGCGTTTCTTGTACTTAAATACACTCGAGAAATTACAGTGTCAGCCTTTATCGGACATTATATTTTCATAATCACTGTTCCCTTTTTCTCAAAAATGACGGCTTAAGAGAACCGAACTACTACCGCTCCCACCCCGCCAAACCCACTTCAGTCTTTTTTGTTTCTTTAAATTAACCCGGTTGAAACGGTTCCGGTTCAAGTCAAATAATAACTCCGGGGACCTTAAATCCCCTCCGTAAATAATTTACTGCGACCGCCCCCGGGAAATTCTGGCGACTTTTTATTTCGGGAGTTTTGAACGAAAACGTTAAAACTAACTCCAGAAAAGAATTGTCGACATCTCGGAGGGAGATTTATTAAGTGGGCCTCGTATCCCCGGGAGAAACGTCGAGGGCCAAATTCTTAATAAAGGCAAATCTCATTAAAGCTAAATAAGGATTTTTGAATCGACGGCCACCCTTTGAAACCGCCGAAGGAGAATAAGAGACATTTCTTTCTGAATATTTGTTTGTTGTCAGACAAAGGATTCGAGAACTAATTGCCGGATTGCCGAAGGATATTACCCTCTCGAATAAATTATATTTCCATTTTTATTGTCACCGGTCTAAGCACACAGGTCCTTTCCAAATAATAAGTAAACTTTATTTATAGCCATAAGGCTACTTCATTTTTATGGTTTAATTAGCTACCAGATAAGGATACGGATTCAGATGCGGATAAAACCCTTACAACCTATTCATATATACAATTTTACAACAGAAAGTTCACTATGAATTTTCAATGATTATAGAGGTGAATGTTAATAATACTCTGGGTATTAAATACTGTTTTCATCAAAAACTAATACATATATCAATTACGAAACTAAATAAGAGATACTAGATTACTCGGAGCGAAAGCGAGTACTGAAGTTCAAGTTCACAATTGGGGTAACAGGATTATGATTAAAATTTTCATTGCAATTTCGCCTCTAACGGGTGGAAAACTTCTTTGCTTGCGTCGAAACCAGTTGCATTACGGTCGAGTAGGCAAGTTGATAAAGGTATCTACGGTGATTCGGTTAAGTCTTAATAGTATCTTCGTACCGAAAACGCCCGTAAATTATCCCTTAGTAAAAAAAAAATAAAATTTAAACCGGCCAACCGGCTTCAAATGCGCCCGTCAATCCAATTCGCTCCAAGAGTCTCTCTTTCTCTTGATTGTCGCTTTAAATTCAAGTAATGCAATTATAAAAGAGTTTTGGACCCTCCCGCGGCCCAGGAAGGAAATGTAAAGTAAATTACGGTCTAAGAGAAGTCTCTAATTTTATTTTCGAGAAGTCATTTAGCGCTGGAGTATTTTCAAGTAAAAGTATGTCCGAGCTCCAGATTTAGAAGGGAGTTTGCCGGCCCCAATCAAGGCACTTTCAAAATAAAATAAAAATGTCTTCAACGGTATATAGGGTGGGACTCAAAAGGAAAACTTCCGACGGGCCTATTTAATGTACTTGCAATAAAGTCAATAACAGCGAAAATATATTTTGTGTAGGTATTTACAATATCAGCATGGGCCAAATTAATATTTCCAAAAGGAATCTTAAAGTCTTCGGTTAATACTGCTGCGTTAGTTATAAAATTCATTTTATCCCTTGCTTTCAAATGCCGGTGAAAAATTGTAAATCGAAAAAACTGGTAATTTTAAGATTTTATTGCTCAGCGTTCACAAATATTACAATAAATATTCCACAGTGAATTTTTTCACGAGAGCGCATAACAGATCGTTATTATCTCCTTATGCTACATTAAACAAGAAAAGTCCCACGTGCCGTTGGCTCATACTCCAAGCCTTTGATACGAACAATTTATAAAAAGGTTACATGAGAAGACAGACTATCGGAGTCAAAGTAAGATGTTTAAAAACACCCAGGCTATGTTTAAGGGCGTTTGAACCGATACATCGGTAGGATTTGTTCTTGAGCCGGGGACGAGGCCGTGGGCTCTCTATTGCTCTGCCGAGCAGAACCGGCGAGGACAATGAACATGGCCGGGAGAGAGGAGACCGGAAATAAACCGCGGGGTTTTCGAGCTCAACCCCCGACTCGCCCCCGCCCCAGCCACCCCACCCTCTTGTCCTCTTCCCGGGCCGGAAATACGGAGTCGGGACAATGTTACACCACTAGGGGTGGGGGTCGGCAACGCTGAGATTTCCCCCACTAGGGGGTCGTCGTAATCATCGAGTCCCTCGACGCCTGCCGGGAGGTCGTTTCGAAACATATGTGAAAATATTTAGTCTACGCCATTTGCGGGGCCGCTGATGGTCTTGAGAATGGCGCCGCAGTAACTCGTCGATTAAACTTAAAACCGAGATTAAATTCATTTGTAGGTTAAAGATATGTTGCGCACTTAACGAAAAGGCAACACAAAGTTTACTCTGAGAATATCATAACCGAATTAAAAAACTTATTAGGTCGCTCATCATTTCGGCCGTGACGGCGCTTCATACAACAAAGGATGGTATTCTTCCCAGAAAGAGACGTCGAGATCCTCGATTACCGGCATGCTAACGAACACGGGTATTAGAGTTAGGGGCCGAAGAAAGCGAAGGGCCGGTGTCAACAATGGAGGCGACGCGTAAAATATTCCATTAATAATTCAGGCAGAGCACTTTATCGGCGGGCCCCGAAAGGGCATGACTGAGGGTCCGGGTCGGAATCGACTCGGGGCTACCGTTAACGAAGGTAATTAGAAACTCAATCTAATTCAAACCGCGGTCGGATTTCGGGACCGTATAAAACCCAATCCCACAGTTAGGCCCTCGGCTGGAAACAGTTAACTCTTTGCCTGCGGAAAGTGCCCAGTTAAGTCCGAGGGGACCGGCCGCAGTGAAAATCCTTCCTAATGACCGGTCACGGTCGCTCTCCTCCTCTCCCTCCCTCCCTCTCTCCTCTCTCTCTCTCTCTCTCTCTCTCTCTGCCGGCTTTCCAATATATTTTTATGTTCGAGCACTAAAACCCCCGGGGTCCGAACTGTCCTCCCCCGGAGTCATTACCGGCTACTCCTCCGCCGCAGCCGTGGGGCGACTTCCTCCCTTTATACAGCGGGGGATTGCCTCTTCCGCGAAATTAAAGGCGCAAAAGGTTAAGGCCCTCACTTTTACGGATATACGGCCGTCAGCCGAGATATCCGGAGTCGCTTCGGTTTTACCCGGCACGCTTTCAAATGGAAAAGGCTTTTTAATTGCGCCCCGAGTTAGATCCTTAAGCGTTGCCGGCGTTGAAAACTCTTTCTTCGGAATCCATTTCCTTTCCGGCGCTGCTAAATTCAAGCTAGGTGTCATTTAACACAAAACTGAAAGAAGTTTGTTACAACGTTATGTCAGTAAAATTTGCACCCTAAATTCGTACAATAGTGAGTCTAGTCGATATCAACATGAGGTCGAAATAGTGCAAATTATCCTTTCTGCAAATGTATGAAGAAAGTACAGGAAAAATTAAATCGTATGTGTTATTAAACTCTCTTGTAAGTTGTTAAAACATACAAGGAGTGATATTATATTCCCATTCGTAAATATTCATATTCCTATTCGCATTCTCCAAAATCTTTCATTATACCCTGAAATTGAACTGTATTAGAAGGTTGAAGGGAATGGCCGTCGCTGTCAATTATGCCGGCCTATTTTCCCTTCCGGCAAACAACGTTATTCGGAATTTCTAGTTCCTGGAGCACTCATGGTTTTCCCATCGATGCCATTAATAGATATCCAAGTTTGAGGTAAACTTGTTTAGGAACCTCGTTACGCAACTTGTTACTCCAAAACCTAGCGCTAGCAAACTTCTAAAGTAAATTTGTTTATAAAACCGAAGTTATCTAAGGTTGATAATTGGAATGTCAATTCGACATTACATAACTGATTATCTTACAACTCGTTTTTAATTGTGCTTTACGTTTTTGCCAGCTTTGTTTATTACTCTATTATTAAATAATATATTTTGCAGAAATTAAACAATTATATCAATACGATCATGTATTTTCATGATTACATTTTATTAATTGCCAAACAGAATAGACGCATTGTGTTAACATAAAAAAGAAAATTAATTTATCATATTATACAGTTGAAATTCAGCACTGTTATAGCAAAGTTTCGATCGTCATGGGCATTTTCTCAGTAATGAAATTGTTCTAGTTGTCGCATATTAAAATTCGCTATTAGCGGATTCCAATAAGTGTACATTCAGATGAACTGTAATTCCATTATTTTTAATCTTTATTACCAGGTATTGCTGCGTTATTAGGTCATTCCGTTGTTCAGAGACCGTCGTAAAAATCGTAAATTAAGTTGTAAACGATACCCCGTATTTAAAGTAAGACTGTGTCTTGCATTCTAATTAACACTGCCCGCCCAATATCAACAACAATTTTATTCCCACAGTCTATCGGCAGCCATGTTCAACCCGCAGACGTACATCCTATAAATCCCGGTACGTTTAGAAAGTCCCTTCCATTAAATGCTATCAGCTCTGAGTCCTCCACTGCCCGACAGGCTAATGCGTCCGAGCGCGTAAATCTGTTGCTCGTAGGACGTTTCCGATAAATGTTTATTCCTCTACTTTAATATCCGACAATCGTCTGGAGTGTGTGTCCCGGCCGACAGTAAAACGGCTAATTGGTTGGGGGGGTAGGCTGATCGGTATACCCCTTGCTGCTAGACGATAAGGGAGTCGCTCCGAACACTAATGGATCGAGCCCCCCGGTTTATCTAACTGGGTCCCGGCGATTACTGACACGCGTGGGCGGCGTCCCGTGGGAATGAGGACCGCCCGAAGGAGTTCACTTTTTTTCTGACGTCGGTGACAGTGCCGGCTCACTGCCAAGCGGCCATTCGACGTCGGTACGCGACCGACAGGAAAGTAGAGCCAATGAGTGAAAATATTCCAAACCCCAGCAATCCCGCAAATAAGTATACAGTTATTTCGAACTAAATTATTTATTGTTAAAGTATGCATAAAAAATATAGTGATTTCTAAAGAAGAGAGAGTTTACGGAGAGGACATTGGTTAAAGCCCAGTAGCGCCTTTGAAGGAATAAAAAAGTCCCGCAAACATCTTCAATTGTTGTAAATGTTACTTTAATGTACTATGGCTTGAAGGAAAATATTATTTAGTTCTAATCGAGAACTGTTGGGTCTCACACTTGGGTATTGCACTTGCTATCAACGTAGAAACCTCTCAGCACTGTCACTGTTAATTACTGTCGCAATGAATCATAATTACGTAATAATTTGTATAGAACGAGTTGATAATGCGTTTGGACTCTACGTTTTAGTACGGAAAATATATTTCGTAGAGATAATTCCAACTCGCAAGTACATCGCGCTCAATGAAGTGCCTGTTACTGCAGCACTGAAATTGTACACCCCACCAATCACTTAAAAACGGATAATTTCCGTTTTCGAACTTATCCCCTCCGATCTAACAAGTAGGATTTGCATAATGGGGTCCAAATCTGATTTATCGAAGAAGCTGTAATTAAAATTAATTACACCGGTTAAATTTAGCGCTATCAATCCCGCAGCAGTTTTTCTGTGTCATCGATTCATTTTTTTTCCCTCCTCCTCCTCCTTGCGTAACCGTAACAGATTTTATCGGCCGGTTGAGCGGGCAGAATGTTAAAAGGGTGTCGCCTTAAATGAATGGCCCTTAAGTACTCGGGCACAGGGCTGGTGACGGGGCGGGGCGGGGTGACTTGTTCTCGACTTGCAATTGGCTTCCGACTGGTGAATTTATGTAGGGCCCGTTTTAAGTAAACCTTGCCGCCCTGCAGTTTTAAATGAGGCCCGAGATCATTATACCCGCCCCGGTGGTGGCTTTGTACCAACGCTGCCGCAACTTGTGTAATTACGCAATTAAACCACCTCCTCCCCCCTCCTCCGGGACAGTATTGGACGCTGGGTTCGCTTAAATTAACGCGAGTTATTTACCCGGACTGTGTTTTTTGCAACTCCCATTCGGCAGGATGAGGAATTATGGTTTTCGCCTTCACCACGGTAACAAACGTACAAATTTACAATATAATCGAATGATAACACTGATTCTAACAATTAGGAATAGGTAATAAACGTATCGCGGAAAATATGCATACAGATATTTTTCCAGCTCACCGGTAAAAGGAAATAAAACGTTCGTTAATTTTTATATTATAATTATATCATGTTACACTGTTTATATGGGTGAATTTTTAACTTAGTTAATAATGACGAATTGATCAAGTGTCGTACATATGCATGAAATACATTTGAGCATTTTTGTATTGGCATGGGGCAATCCCAAGTTACGTAACGTTGAAAATTATCCAAGAGGCTAATACGGACGGGGCTGATACGGAGGCTGAGAAACGTAATGGCCGGTGGAAAGGCGGTTTTCGAAGAATCCTAGCCGAAAAGGGAAAGTCGGATAAAGGAGGGTTCGAAGGGAAGTGTGAGACAGAGTGGGTTGTGATAATTTCTACCGATAGGGCCCAGCGTCCTAATGGCGCCGGATTGGTCAGGACCACTTACCATTGAGTAGCACGAGCCCACGCCAGTCACAGATTTAATCCATCTCATGCTTTAACCGTTTGAGTGCTGAAGAGTTTTCTTATATATATGCTAAAAGTGCGGGATGAAATGCGTAGTAATTTTTTTTGGAGAACAATAGAAATGGTCATAATTAACACTAATTATTATGTAACAAGTAATTTTTACCAACAAAAATATTTTTTATTCTCACTTATTACAAGAATGTTATGCTGCACTAATTCCACGAATTCCTTTTTTACATATAGCGCAAATTAAGTTGGATCGTTTAATTCCATTACCATTTTTATGGTTATTTTTTAACAGAACCGCAACAAATGCTTTCATTTCTACAGTGGTTACTGGTACCCAAGATTTTACGCGTGAACGTCGTTTTAATGTTCTTCCGGAATTCAAAAACTGCTCGGCATAGCGATTCGTTTCTATCGCCATTGTAGTGATGAGCGAAGTTGAAAAAAATTTATTGAAATATTCGATGGGTTTCGCATCAGGAGGAGGGGCACGCTTTGGACCAGGTACTTCAGAAAAAGTATTCGATGCATTCGAGAATATTATGTCCAAAAATAGGTAAAAAGGCATGGTAAAAAACCATGAATAACATTGTCATCGGGGGTACTTGTAGTAACTTAATCATCATCACTGCTATCACTAATAATTCCCAATCTCTTACGAGGGATGATGATATCACTTCCACTATCACTTTGAAAGTCATTACTATACTCTTCATTATCACTTCTCATATCACAGTCACTTTCAGATGAATGAAAACTTGACATGGTGTATTTCGTAATGATTAGTACAACACTTGTTGAGAAAGTGAAAACAGTTTCTAATTCCAACAACGAAACAACGAAACTGCGATTGATAGGAATTCAACTGCTCTTAATAGATGCGAAAATTATACTACCCAACAGCAGCGTCTCCGCATTCTCGGTATAAAATCGTAGGGCGGTAGCGCTTCGCCGCACTCAAACGGTTAAAGTATTATTGAATACTGTTAGTTCATACTGTGAGCAAGGTGATCAATCCATTGCACTTTGTGTGGAACACAGGTTTACAATTTTAAAATTTTTTCAACCGCAATTCTGTGAAGAAATATTTGTAGAGAGTTCAATCGGAGTTCTAATGCAAATATTGTTTTTCGGAAGGGTTTTTTATTTGGCAATCGAATTTCGCCTGGTGCCCTAAATATCAAGTTGAAGTTAAAATAGAAGCAAGAAAATTGGAGCTCTATGTTTTTTGTTAGCGGAATTACGAAGTTTAATAAGGTATTGCTTGCTTCGAATTAAAATTTCTCAGGATGAAAAAACGTGTGGACCCTTATTCTAGAATATTACCTGTTCAGTTCTAAACAATACATGAATAGGAAATGAAAGAAAAAATAGCGATACATATTGAAAATACATCAGAAACTTTATTTCCAAAATTATCATCACTAGATCGGAAGTCTGAAATTGATAATTAAGTCTAGGAACTCCTTGTGGGTTTCCAACGCAGATGCGCGTTCTTAATAATCCGGGTAATCCGGATTATTCGCACAATTCCTACACAATCGGTCCGACTCCATTGGGGTCCCAAGGCTAAGTCCAAGTTAATGAATCGCGGATATTGGTCCAAATTGGGGTTCACCCCAATCTTTTATGACCCCTTCATTTTATTTCATAGGGTGAAATACGGTCAAATATATTTAATATGGTAATACCGGATAGTATTTTTAATTAAGACGTTCCACAATGCAGTCTGGTTGGAGAGCAGAAGCATTGACAGGTGACTAATTCAGTTCTGTTCGTTAAAGCCAATTATCTATCTACATTGTCACCAAAACCGATACAAAAAATTATTTATTTGTACATTATTCGAGGATGAATATCAGCGAGCAATGAGAGATTAGGAGGAAATCCACTCGGAAGTTAATTGGATTTACCGTCAAGTCGGCCGTCCATTTGTGAGATTGTAAGGGGGCCGAATCCGCGGACCCGGTCGAGTGACCCCTGCTTCTGAAGTGCTTTCGGACGATCGAAAATCGGCTCCTGTATATAATTCCCCCTTCCGGGAGGGTACGGCCGTCCTCTGGAAGCGTGAAGAGGGGCGACGTCGGCCGGGCTTTTATACGTACGGCCGAACGCAGAGCGGGCTCTGTCTAAGAGGAGAAGTGGGAGGGGGGGGGTGGAGGCCGGATAAGGGCCGACCGGTCGTCGGTGACATTTGTGGGGCCCTTTATAGCACTAGGTGCCCTCCACCCCTCCGGCTTATAATCCTCGGCCCAGAGTCGTCGCTCGCTAATTAGCCGGCGTCTCTGTCGAGCAGTCAAACACAGGGCGGGAGGGGGCAGGGGGCTCCTCCAATTTATATAACACAATCGGAGGGGGGATGGGGCGCCTCTCCCACCTGACTTGTTGAATTTCAATCCGGCAGCTTGTGGGGGCCGGGGGCACCGGCGTTAGATTAAATTAAATTTCAAAACACTACTCGTGTTCTTGACGTTAAATTCGTCGGGTGTTTTAATAGAATTTTCTCTTGGAAAACCTCTGTCCCCCCGCTCCAACTTCTCCTTGGAGATTCACCGTCTGGGAAAATATTCGGACCGAATATGGGACGCGGGAGGGGGGAGGTGAGATTATTATTAAAATAGAGAACGCCTGACAGCTGTTCTGTTAAAATAGCTCGTTATTAAATTTTATTTAGGTTTCGATAATTATCGTCACCGTGAAGCTTAAAAGTATTTTTGAATATATATTTCAAGAAACCCCTTATACCAATCCTAGAATTAACGTTATAGGAGTAATACATTTGTAAAGTAATTTATTTATAAGACTGAATAAAAATAGGGATTTCAAAAATCAAAACAAGCCCTCAGAAACGTTTCTTTCGTATAGGACGAGGGCAAAAAAACGTGTCCGAACGATGGTTCGACAATAATTCGACGTAATATGCACAAATGAAATATACCGCCCTTCCTGAAGGAGACTGGGAACGCCGGAACCCAAATAAATATCCTAAACCGTTGTAATGTATAGCAACAATATGTTCTAAAATGGCGAATAATTAACGGTAATAATGCTCCGTGGGCGGTAATTCACGTGGGTTTGCCCCTGCAACCTTCGAAATATCCGCCATATTCCATCTACCCATCAATATTGATTCTAATCATTAATGAAACGCATTTGTTAAGTAATTCAGAATTTCTACGTTCTTTGGTAAGAATCGTATTTACTGAGTTTTCTTTTTGTATGTTTAGATTTCCGGAACGTCTAAATCGGTTCCTCTTACATATATATCCATTTTGCAGATATATATATATATATATATATATATATATGTTTGCACTTTTATGGGATCCTAATATAATGGGGTTGCCTCCAATAACTACTTGGGTCTGGAACTCAGGGCATGTGGCCGGGGGACCGACCCCCAAGGTCTTCCCCACTCGGTTCAATTTCTTCTAATCGCATCCAATAAAAGTTAACGTTAATTACAATAACGGAGGAGCAGTAAAGACTTGAGTAATCGCCGACGTTCCCCATTCAATTCGGGCGCGTTTAGCTCCGGGGTCGGCGACGTGCCCTGAACAACAAACGAGCGTTCGCCGCCCAGTCCCACTGGCCCATCAGATGTCGTTTTCTTAAATGCGGGCCTCTCCGTGAATTCGTTGTACGCCGATTATTTCAATTCTCGTTATTAGTTTTTGACGAGGCCGGCATTTATGAATTACAGCGGTCGCGGACATTTATTTCCGGCCCAGCTCTTCTCTAGGTCTCAATTACTCGCCGCGTAAACGGAGCAATAACAGCGGCCAGATGAATAGGCATTTGAAACTCGGCGTTAAATTCATCTTTACGTTTTCAGTACATACTATTAATAAACAGATATCTATTCACTGTTCTGGATTTAAACAATCAAAATTTTCATATTGTCGAACGCTGATGACACCACAGGCTGACATTTCCAAAAAGAGATGATTTTTTTTCCTTCTGTTTATAGTGCACCTGGCTTATATGGCCCTTCTGCACTTAAGAGATGATTTATACTAACTTAAACACCCAGTGTAAGGTATTTCTGGGACATAGCAGGAATCAGAATGTTTTGAAACCCAAGCCTCTAGCAAGGCAGCCCTAGGTAGATTTACTGTCGGTAGTAATTTGGTACGTGTAATGACTTGTGCGGGTTTATGAATCATTAAAGGAACTTTGGAATAATTTATGTCGCCTCATGATAGTTCAGGAAATCGAAACTATTCCTTCATCGTTGGGTTAGTTGTTACTGTCGCCGAAATAAAAGATTGCCGGCGGAAATTAGGAGACGTATTAGAGAGGAGGGCCGCGGTTATCCGACCCAATAACGCTTTTCAAATAACCGGCCCCGGGTCCAAATACAAAGCGGTCCCCAATGTTTGTCGTGCCATTCCTGGTTCTGCGGGGGACGGAGTCGACACAGCGCCGGGACGCGACGTCAAAGCAAGTGTTCCACCCCCACAGATCAACCCCAGCCTCCATGCCCACAACGTTGTTTACAGTTCGAGTCAACACTGAACCCACCCTAATCACCCATCACCCATCACCATCGCTGGACAAGAGCGACTTTCAAATTGCAAATTTCTGACCCCGGCCAAACCGCTCTGCCCAACCCACCGAATTTGCGACAAACGATATTCAACGTTTTCATTTATATTAAAGTATCTCAGGTAGCGCAAACGCACATAAAATAGGATATCCGCTTCATGTAATAGGTCATGAATATTCAGATTCGGCCGAATTTTAATGGCGCTTCAATTATTGATGCGAACTTTCATTGAATCAGCAAGTGATTTTGTCTTACAACTGTCCGAGATATTCGAGGGTATACCGGGAATGGGGTGTAATTGAGAGAGTGCATGCTTATTACATCATCTTGTATATTATATGACGTCCTTAGGAATGTAAAGTGATAAAGTTGTATGTGCCAAGAGGCAGTTGTTAAGTACTCGAGATGAGATGAATTACACAATGTTGATAATATTAAAAGCATAACAGCGTGTATTCTTGTCGATGCATTCGAGATTTTACTTAAAACACAAATTGATTTATCAACCCGATAGCCTAAACGGATGTTGAAATTACGGAAGGTTATATAGCCCAAATTTAATTTCACCCGAATTTAACTTTATCGGCCCGGTTTTAGAGTTCAAAGGGCGGCGGACGGGCCTAAATTTTCTAGGCAAGTAGACCGTAGAGCGGGTTAAATACCCCCGGGGATCGAACACTGTCCCGTAAACCCATTACCGGATACATAAAACGAGCCGCCCTACCTAATAACCGGCTGCTGTACGAGTAGAGAGAGAGAGCCGACTAGTTGGTATTCATCCAATCTGGGCCCGGCCGAAAGCTTGTAGCCGGCCCAGATAAAAGAGACCGCTTCGACACAGCTCCGCTCCATTGTCCATTAATTTGCAAATTTCCAAACTGCAGCTTTGACGCCTGCCCGGCGCTACACCGATCTGCGGCTCCCGACTATTGCACTACCCCCCCTCCCCCACGAATGCCCAGTAGAAAGTCAGAAAATAATAATAGTTAACTGAAAATGTCCCATTATGAATTACTTTCATTCTAACAATATCAGACAAACTATAATAATCGGACAATAGTGTAATTATTGACATTTATGGGACCAATGTATTGTAAAATAAATCTTAACTATTTAATGTTTATTTTCTGCGTAGTTTAATTTGAGATCTACTTTATATTGTATCTTACTTAGAATCTCATCGCGAGTTTCGGTCTCTCCTCACTTTTTTTTACCGGTTTCTCTCTCTCTCTCTCTCTCTCTCTCTCTCTCTCTCTCTCTCTCTCTCTTCAGTAGGATCCCATTTTTAATATAATGAGGTAGCGTATTTGTATTACCGGTGAAAAAGAAGTGTCAACACTGTGTATAAAGTTTCATCCGTTTGCTCTCGTCCATCCTCGATTCTGCCGAGACGACCGGTTTGTTAATCGTAAGTGCGCAGTTTTAATCTTTCTGAGTTGACGGCTAATGATATTACCGGACGTGGACGGTCTCATCGCTTCAACGGCCTCAATAAACATTTCGGTACGGCGGAAACTAGAATTGTGTAGAGAACGTTTCGAGTTGGGTAATTTTATGAAGTAACCTCGATGGCAGAAACGAATCATTCCAAAGAATGTCTCCGGTAAAATATAAAAGGAAAGGCGTAGTATTTTATAATAATTCTATTATATTATCGATGAAGAAGCCTAGCAATGGTGGCACTTTTGAGGTGTATCCGGGCTATAGAAAATCTCTAGGCCAGTTGCCAGTGAGGGGGATAGTAGACGGTTTCAACGAGCGAATTAAGGACAAGAATTTTATAGATTCATCAACTGTCGGTATTTTAGTATTTGTTGGAATTCGATTCATGCTCTTATAAGGCCTTCAAGTGTGTCCTGGGTGCATTGTCCTTTTAATGATGTGGCGGGGCTATTTTACCCGGCGGCGTGCCCCGTTTGGCACTTAAGGGAGGAGGACACTTGTAGGGGTGGGGCGGGGTGCCCTTGTAGCGCCAGTTGTGGGGCCCCGGGGCCATGACCAGGGAGGTCATCTTCGGGTAATGGTATTAGCCGGTGTGGCCCCGGGCATGCTCCAATAAGAGCCGACCCCCCGGCGTCACGACCTGACGCTCTGCAGTCCACCCTTTAGTCCTCTCACTAGTGCGATTGACGTTCATTACTATCCCGGAGATGTCTAATTAATTACCAAATGTCGGTCCCGACCCCCCCTCCCTAAGCTAAGGTTTCGATTCGAGCCGCAAGTTGAAATCGATAGATAAGTTGGAGCTATTAGAGAGGGGAGCAGCTTCACTTACTCAGGTTGATGATGTCTCCTGTCAGCACTATGAACAGGATATATCATAGAACCAGACAAGCCGCGTTCTCGTCAGCAACCCGGTGTTGTATCATGCACACTGACAATTAATACTAAATTGATCTTTTTTTTATTCCTTCCAATGTGTTTCACGTTTCATGTCCACTCGTCAAATTTTATCATCAGACTCATTAATCATTTCAGCGCATTTCATGTCACCCAACTGAACGATCAGCCGATCGTTCCCGGTTCGTTAATAGTCGGTGAAATTAGAAATGCCAGTTTAAAGAAAATTGAATTTATATGTGGAATTTTTTCGATCGGATACTGAGAATGAAATCAATGATTTTGTCTTAAATGGAAACGTATCTTATATTTCCAGCCGACTTTTTTCCCCTCCGTAGAGCACTTAGCGGGTTTTAGGATATTGCCCCATAAGAAATGACTCCGACAGGAGGAGCCCTGATAGTATGATCCCGTTTTCAATTTCCTAGGCTAAATGTAGCGTTTATAATTAAACTCGGGGAGATATTGGAGAATGCAGAGGGGTGGGGGCGAAGCCTCCCGGCGGTTATTCGCTTGGGATTTCGCTCTCCGGAATTCGAATTCGAGGAACGAATAATTCTAGTTTAAATCGGAGTTCCATTAGCGGCGCTATTTGTTTCCTGATGGGAAAACAAATGTCGGGAGCGTTTCGAGTTCTTGTTATAAAATGAATCGATGTCTATTCACTACTTTTCTTATTTTCACAGTCGGCCCGCATTCCTTACTTCTAAATAAGTATGAATATATTACTGCATCATTTTCCTACTACTTCATTAGATGAGAAGGCAAGGAAGGTCATTGTCTTATGTCGGTGAGATGAAATATTTTTAATTACTCGCTTAGAATAACAATTTTTAAGTTTACATTTTCAACAAATTAATGAAAAATTCAACATATAACCCCGGGGCTAAAATCACATGAGCGCACTATAGGAAAATAAGGAATAAATCCGAGCCGGTTCTAACCGGGAATTGGTAACGGGGGTACTGTGTCGGTTTGCCGGCGGGAAAGCAGTTAACCCGGCGGATGGAGAGGGGCGTAAATGCGTTCGGGGTAGCGGAAAAACTTGAGCCCGCTCCAAGATGAAATATTCAAGCTAAGTCTTGAGCCAGGCAACCGGGGATGAGGCGGCCTCCTCCGCCTCCGCGCCGTCTTATGAAACCGCCTGAATTTCCTGGTATCGGAGCGACGAAAACGCCCTACATATACTGTACACCGTGTAAGCAGGATGCCGGATTACAATTTTAGTTGAAGGGTCATTATTTTATACCGGTTTTACAGGTATTAAAACAATGTAGTAACGAAGCTGACATCGAGCTGGAAATGGAGAAGGGCGAGCCTGTTAACGCTAAGAAAAATAAGTGTCGTGTAAGTCAACTAATAATGTCATTCCGTCTGTTATCAGTGTTTTTATTATGCCCCGTTTTTTTCTTCTTTTCCGGCTAAAATCAGACCTAAGAGCCACTTTTTGGAATGAAAACAGAAAGTCCGTGCCCGTGGGAGGGTTGTTACTAACGACTCGTGAAGGACGCCGACCCTCGCGCCCAAAAATTATGGCACCTCGGCGCCGGCCCCGCTTTGTTTAACCTAATTACCCGTGAATATTCAGAAGGGCGAGATGAGCCCCCGGGCCCGCAGCTACAAAAGCCGAATGAATAATCATTTCTGAGGGTGTCGGGTTTTGGCCGGGACAGACCTTCAGCGCTCGCTGTACGCTCGGGCTGTACGCGGGCATTTTTAGTCCCACGCACGCATGCAGTAGTTCCGGTTAGAGCGACCGGAGTTACGGAGCTCGTTAATCCGACGGTTTCTCTGTTAAGAGAGACGTTACGAAACTTGAGAACAAAATATTTCTATGTTCCTGAGCCACACAGCCCGCCATCCAAATTTGGGGACCCTTAAAATTCCTCAATGATTCACCACTATCACAATAAATGTGACACGATACTAAAAATGCTAAATTAGAATAATGTAATATTATTTTATTAGAATTTAGAAAACATGGAGTTTTCCCTTTCCTATATACGCCTAGCGATCTCCTCTCAACGCGTTAATTCCGTATTTAAAATTAAGCTCATATCAAAGGGATATAATAGCAAATGGTATAAGAAGCGAAGTTATGTGATTGATTATAACCACGTGAGACGGATTTTAATGAGGGATAAAATTAAGAAATTTAACAATTCGCCTACAGTGAGTTCATGAATTTGAAACAAATTAAGCCGTTTAAAACCGGCCCCAGCTAAAGGCCGGACCCCAACCCGCCAAGATCCCTATCTTGCCAGCAATTCATTCTCGGGGGGGGGACCCACTTCCGATACGAATTGTTCCTTACGCACGCGACACACAAGCGGTCCGCGTAAGTCGTCTTTTTTTCTTGATAATCTCATTTGCGTCGCTCGAAACAAGAGAAAAACTAAAGGGAAAAAGTAATTAAAACTGAAAAAAATCATAAGGGAAACACGCGGCTCACTTCGCCCCGGGTGTGGATGAAATACGGGTGTAAATAATTTAACGGCCGAAACTGGTAAAAGTATAATAACGGAGTGCAGCAGAAGTGCGTCTTGTCACGGGAGTAGTGGCTTCGGCGAATTTGCATTTTAATCCAGCGACTGTCTCCAGCGCCAAATAGATTGGTTTCGTTGCCCACCTCCCCCCGTATGTAGGGGCCCTGCTCGGCCCATATAGGTGCCTGCGCCCGTCAGTGTGCTCGGCTAACTTAATTACTCCGAGGCGACACCGAAAAGAAATACGTGTGCAAGAGTTAACCATTTGATCTCGGCGGGGTCGTAATTGAATCGCGGTTTTCAATTTGCATACGTTTCGAATTGCAGAAAATTTTTAATTCCCGTACCCCGGGAATTCCCTTATTTTTATCCTTTCGAAACGAATTATTTTTATCTCAAGTATTCCGCTCCCATTTTCAAAACCCACTTACTCGGGCCACTGTTATGACCTAGGGAACAGCTCTAGTAACACTAACACGTGTATTTTTTGCCGCACGTGTGTCCCTTTTCTATGTTCATTCAGCGCGTTTGTCCTCTTTTCAAAAATCGCCCGCTAATTATACTGTTGCAATTAGTTCTGCTGTAACTTATGGAGGTCGAATATTTAAGTAAATTATGAAAAATCGATAGTGGGAACTGATCATTTATGATACGGGATGCCACAAAAAAGTACTATACTTTAACCTCAAACATCAACAAAGCATCATAGTTTCCTTCAATTTAAAGAAGTGAATTTATTATAAGAGGAACTCGTATAATTGCAGTACGCGCATTAGACGGATAACACTCTCACAGCTATGCTTACTACGTGTATATTCATGGGTGATAACGGCGCCCAACCTAAAATATCTGTTCTTTAGATCTTTAGAACTGATACGTGCGTAGGTTGTATTGCGGCCAACGATATTTGGCCCTCGGTTTCGGCTCGATTGTTATGAAAATCCGTTTCGTAGATGCCCAGCCCGTGCGTGAACGGGCCCCCGCAAACGGAAGGAATTTAATTTTGGGTTTTTTTTGATGTCCCGAACCCAAAGTGGGAAGGGACGAACCCCCCCCCCATCGCTCCCCCCGGGCAACCAACAAACAGGAATAGGATTCGAAACAAAAATGTTTACATTCGGTCCGGCGCGGGGGGTGACGCCTCTCGGATATCGTTATTCGTTATTCCGGGCGTGCCGATCGAGGAAACAATCGCGGACAGATGGGCGGGGATGAGGGAATTTTTTTGCACTCTCTCCTCCCCGCCGCTCGGCAACAATGGGACTGGAGCCGATAACCGGAGCCGGGGACGTGACTGAAATTTCGGAGCCCCGAGGAACCCCGAAAAATAAAACGAAACGTGAAAACCAACCCTCGTGAGCGAGAGGGGGGGCGGTTATTGCTACTTGTTAATTTTGGGACGGAAGGGTGGTGAGCGCTATACATCTACCGTAAATATTCTTTCGGATTGTATGATATCCCTATTGTTTAATTTCAAGTTATTTCCCACCGTCAGTCAGTTCCCACCGTCAGTAGCACGAAAGCCTCCGCGTGGCTGGACAGGATAATTAGCTCGGAGGAAATGTATAGCTAACGGAGATTCGCGGAGGTAACCAATCACAAGATTGAAACGAAGAGGAAATAAATTCGTATATAGATTTATTATTGAGAATCAGTCGCCAGACAGTATGAAAGAAGAACTTACACTGATCAACTAGACCGGTGAATTAACTCCCTTCCTTCTCTGTCCTGTATTAGGGAATATAAGATAATTTTCAGGTGAGGTAATTTTTTTATTTTTAGTTCATTCACTTTTCTGGGCGGCATTTCTGAAAGGTTTTCTCTTAAATAAAACAGTCCTGGAAAAACTGGATGGAAAATGTCAAATTTCAAATAAAAAATTAACGAACGAATCTAAAAATAAGAAACAGACGAAAGGCGATTCCTTCTGAATTGCAAGTCCGTTACACGATTCGGAGTACGGTTTGGGAAACGAGGCCGATGAAAAAGAAAGAGACACGGCCTACATTTCCTTTTCGCTGCCACCGGCGGAGCGTGCAGTGTTCGAGGCGTCCGGGTGCCTGTTTTAGGCCGGTGTGCGGAGGGAGGTTCGTGCCCGGTCCGGGCCCTTATCTGGGCTGTGTAACTCAGCGGGGCGCCGCGCTCACCAGATTAGGCCCCGTAGGTATAACCGGCCGCCTAATCTAGAGACACCGCAACACCAGAAGGACGCCCTAGGGCCCTAGCCACCCGCCTACGCCAGAAAATCCGGATATACCGCCGGCCGACGTTCGTGCGCACCGGACGTTAATCAGTCTATCCGCGCGAAAATTAACGAAGATTAGGCTAGTTTAGGCTCATTCGCGATCCTGTAATCCAACGCGACGACTGCTGTAATCTTGATCCCGGCAAGGAGTACAAGGAGATCACATAGCCTAAATTTATTGGATTTTCCAGCCTGAAAAAAGCAATAGATTATTTAAACCCGATCTAGTACTATTAAACAATAATAATTTTAATGTTCCTAAATATTGCGATCTTCTGTCCCGTCTAGTAAATTCCACAACAAATTAATGAGGCACGTACTCCAGGATATTATTCGACTGCTAATTTCACTGTACTAATTTCCTAAATGCACACAGGGCTGTAGTTGCTCTATCGGCAACCAACTTTATTTAATGACTGGAGTGAAAAACTGGTTACGGTATATAGGGAGGATTGGGACGTCTGGAGTAGAACTTGAGGACAATGTCTGTATGCCTGTTCGGTGGAAACCCAGAGCAGTTTTTTATTACATTGCTTCTACTCACGAGACGGATTTAATAATATCGTAGTTGTATAATGGATGGGAAAATTGTTGGCGCACTCAAACCGTGGAGGGAAAAGGGGTGGAACTCTGGAGGGATATTGATGGATCAAATTACCACAAAAAAATGATAAAAGGGAGTATCGAATTACACCGAGGACCGAGGGTGTAACGTGAAGAGATTTTAACGGCTAGATATGATTCAAATCGGGGCGGTGCATCCACGAATGTCCTTGCCGCCGTATCTCTGTCACACATGGAACAACCCACGCTAGGACGTAAGGTTGTTCGAAAGAATATTGATTCCCGAATCATTAATAGCGTCATTATATTTCCGAATATTATTAAACCGGCAACATTATTTAGTACAACACCATCTTAGTTCATTTAGAGAAAAAAATCTCGCCGTAGAAAATCCCCCTTTGACGTTTGTGTTTCCATAACACGGCAGCGTTGAAAAGGATGGTATTTTTTTTTAATGAAAGGAGGGCATTAATTTCCGAAGACAAGTCGAGGGACATTAAATTCGAACCCATTTCGAATCGGTCGATCGGAAAACTTAAAGAGAAAATTATTACTTCGCTTCATTAAAAGCATATTGATAGAAGTAATATGAAAGAATGCAGAAACTGTTTTATGGGCCATGAAAATATTGATGATTCAGAATTTCCCCAGCTTAAGCTGTTAAACTTCTTAAGTGTTAAATTCCAATATTGAGGTACTAAGTACATAAGTATCTACAGTACATAATTGACGAAGGATGTTTTAATATGTTAAATCAAGCGATGTATAAATTCCTTGCAGATTTTGGAATAAACTTTTCATTAATGTCTGGAAATATAATAAATATAACCATAAATAGGTTGTGTTTTACACCTATTACTAGACATTTTAAAATTAATATAAAAATAATGTAACAAACAAGAAATATGGAACGAACGCATAATTTTTACCGTAAAATAAGCATTGATAAGTTGGGCTGAATTGGTGAACAAAATGCACAAAAATATGTTTAATTCGTGTTATTATCGAGACGATATGTGCGGGTAAGTAATAGCAGCATTCCTTAAGTAACACAGCGGGGTTCAATGATCACGCTACGAAACATTCTGCCTGCACTATCACTGAGTAAATATCGTTCTGATTATTCACCGGAGTCAAATACCACCATAGTCTGTGGAATGCTTCGTTGGTAGTATAAGTTTATTACTCTGGTGAAACGGAATCAGTTTGGATAGAATAAAGGAGAGGAACCGACAGTCGGACGTGGGATGAATGAACTCTCTTTTTTTACATTTTCTAGACCATTTCATAAAAATATCTTCCTTCCTCTAATAAAATAAACCTTTTCTAAAGTTACGAACATCGCTACACGAAAGCGGTACTTCGTTCGGTATCCTCTCTCTTTTACGGGGGCAAACTATGAAACTCGTTTCTTACATATACAGAGTGCAAGTTTCAGAAAAATATATGGGCTGTTTGTGACCCGGTCGTTGAACCCGAAGTGTCCACTTCCGTTTTAAATCGGGAAAGATTTTTTCCCCTCCCCCGTCTTTGTCGGCGTCGCTCGAAAAGGGGAAAGTTGAAAAATGATCATTCCGATTTAAGACCGGGATTTCTCTCCCTGGGTTTTATCCGTCAGAAACTATACACAACAAGCAAATAACCTGGCTGGGGGCGGCGGGGTCCTGCAAACCGCTGATAAGGTACAGTCGGGGGTCAAATCAACTCGGTCAGCTCGCCCGCACACTCCCCCTCCCCTTTTTCCGGTTTTCCGAGGAAGCGCCTTTTGTTGTATTAATATCAGATTTTCATTTCAATTTCCTCCCGTTTTCATAATAAAACGTGGAAAAAACTTTTTAGTTTATTCATCTGCCAAAGCACAAGGTATCACACATTTAACGAAAGCCCCGAAAACAATTAATTTGAAAGCCGTGTTTTAATGAATTAAACACTGAAACAGTCGTTTATTAAAGTCTAAAAAAGGCTATAAATATGAATTTTAACACCGGAATTGTATTAAATTATAGCTGAAAATATTGTTAAACCAGTTATTTGAAACCGAATTTAATAGAAACGTGAGATTAATATATATAGTATAGTAAATAAAGCTTTTAAATAAATTATTTTGGTTTTTATCAAGTTTTATATCTTGGCTGTGACGTTCTGTAATGCCTGGTTAGGCTCGAAGAACCTATTTCTAAAATTAATTTCTGGGGGTGTTTGAAATAGGAGCCGCTGGTGGATAACTGGCGGATAACGGGCCGGTTTGCAGGCCAGTAGGGCCGTTTAACGGCCTTGTACATGTGCGCCACGGCTTGTTTCTCGGCACCTATACAGGCCAGCGAAGAATAAACAAAGTATACATTAGTCACGCCCGAGAGGGTTTATTAACGCCCCCGAAGCAGTAACCCTTCGGCTTAGGGGGGTGAGGGCCTAGCCCCAGAGGACCGGGTATGGGCTTTAGAAATGGTTTTAATATCCGGGCGGGATAGGGGAGGAGATGGAGGAGCAGACTGTTCGTCGTATTGTGTGGGGGGGGGGGATTACACGGGAAGCTCGGTGAGAGAAAGAGAAGTACGTGTAAGAGAGGTTTTGCTTAACTAAGACTTGTTGATTGCCATGACAAAAGGCTGTCAGCGGCAAGGGGGTGGGAGGGGGAGGCCTAGGGAGAGAGACACGGAGTAGACCTCTTGGCTAGGCGACACGCTCCAAAACTCAATTACGGCGCAAACAATGCTATAGCAACCCCCCGCGTAGCTACCGCCGCAAACTCACTTCCTGTTCCCGGTCCGTTTTAATTCCCTAATCGCCGCGCGCACTCGACTATCGAATCACCTCTTCGCCCACTGCTAAAAACTCGAGGCCCCAATAAATGAAAACTGATTAACCCGATTTAATCGCACTCGTGTAATAAATCTAGGATAATAGAATGCCCTCTCGGCAGTGCTTCATTAATTTACTGCTGGAATGCCACCGACTACTGAAGCAGACCGTCAACACCGGTTTAAATAGGACGTGTCTCCCAGGGTAGACAGTAATATCCAGGGAGTTGATGAAGGACGTAAAGCTGTTGACTTGCCATCGTACTCTACGATATTAATGCATGTAATTGAAATATCCGATTTACGAATTCAGTGAAATTAGAAGTACTTTTTTTTGTGAGGTAGAAGTTTTTAGAACTTGATGTTACTGAGGCTCTTTAAGAATGGGCGAATCGTAGTGGAGGTCGGGGAAACGTCCTTAATTTACAGTTTCATTTAGCTTAATACTAAAGTCTACAAAACGCGGCACAATACATTTGAGGCTGTCGCTGCCGGAAACTGCATATACCTCGTCTATAACACAGCTCGAAGTTAATATTATGAGTATATATTTTCATAAGCCGCTCGAGTGTACTCGCGAACCGGCGGGCTGCGGGTCTACTCCTTTTTGAACTCTGCCTAGTCTCTCTAATCCATCTCAAAGGTAGCGAGCTCTCCCTCCTCCACCACGCCCCCCAACAACCCCCCGAGTCGACCACTTTGTTATAAAACCGCTTTTTAATGAGCGCTCGGGCTTCTCTCCTCACTCTTCTCCCGCGCCCCCTCCTAGCTTTTTTCCTTCTCCTTTTCCCCCGGCTAAGAACATTTTCTCCCTTTTCCCGGGGCATTCGGGAACGGGGGGAGGTGCCCCCGCCCACATCAAAAGGCTCCCCTTCCGTGGGGTGGTGGGGCTCGCCATCTCAAACACTCGACCGGTGAAGATGTCTGCGGGATCTAAAGGAAGGAGGAATTTTTTTTGTCTTGTGCCTTACGGGAGGGGGTAAGATTATGTCCCGAGATAGAATATCTATTGTGCTCCAGCGAGGGGTCGACTCGCCCTCGCATCTCTCATGACCCCGATATTATCTTTAAATATTGGGCCCTTCCCCATTTGGCTATTATTGTTCGATATGTACTTAACAACTCAAATTTAACCATTGTTAAACATTTTAAAGAGGGATAAAGGACCCTACTACTTGTATTTTTTAAGGTTTGGGATATCACATCTTCTGGCTCCACATTTTCATCTGGCCCTACGTATAACGATCTTCGCTTTGACAGACAGTAAAATAATGACGGTACGGATATGTTGCTCCATCGACAATCGACGTGCATTACTGATATTTAACATAGTTTAATATCATAATTGTGCTATTATGTATTATATATTATGTATTATACGTTAAACGAATTTGAACAAAACAAATACATTCACTTTGAGTCATGGATAGCGCAGTGGGAATTTTTCAGTTTAGCAGATATTAATCACTCTTGTTAATGATTCTTGTAACTGGTACAATTCCATTGCAAGCGATAATTAGAAAACTGAATCCAATTATGGCGGTGTGAGGCGCGTAATAAATAATTATTTCTGTAGTTTTAATTCGT
Source organism: Lethocerus indicus (assembly GCA_019843655.1). NCBI lineage: Eukaryota > Metazoa > Arthropoda > Insecta > Hemiptera > Belostomatidae > Lethocerus > Lethocerus indicus. The sequence goes on from JACDQD010000008.1 coordinate 18,810,555, forward strand.
GTTTATCAATATCAAGGTCAGTAGTTCAAATTAATTAATTAGAAAAATCACCGGACCCCACTTCGACAGAGGTTTCACAGTTAGACATGTTATTACATCGAAATAGCAACGATAAACGGAAAATTTTAATTAACCTTTAATTTAAATGAAAGCTTCTAATAAAGGTTACACGGTTGGTGTATAAAATGGCAAACTACCCGTTCAACTAAATATTCAATGGCGCGAATTCAAAATACGATTCCCTCGATACCTTTGTTTTAATTTTATTGTCAACTCAATTGCTGTAATTGGGAAACACGTGTCAATTTAAAAATTTAAAAACCTTCCCCTTAATGCCACTTAGCTTTCGAACTCCCAAACCGGGTCCGCAATTCCCCTACTTTACATGTTCTAAAGCGACGGAAGGTATTTTAAACGGCGGATGAGGGGGAGGGGGTCGGTCTTCCTCTCGTTAGCCAACTTGTCTTCTTCCCTCCTGCGGAGCCAGTGAACGGAAAAAACTCTCCCCCACTCTCTCCGTCCGCCCTAATTTATACAATCTTAAAGACTGCACATGAAACAGAGAAAGTCCCTATCCCACCCTAAAGGGGGAGGGGGAATGCATCACCGGCTTAAATGTTATCGGGAGTCGGGGGTCGCCCCGTATATTTTCGGCGGGGGTGTCGCTATCTTCAAAGGGAGGAAATGGAGGGGGGGACCCGCCGGCCGAGATTACCTACGAATTTGCCGCTCTCCCTTTTTGATATCTGGTAATTTATTTGGTCCCTTAGCCCCGACGAAATCTTCGATAAGTCACCCTCCGCCCGACGTTGACGCTCGCCCCTCCTTCGACAATTCCCCGCCCCCTCACACGCCAATATCGCTGCCAGGAATTTGCATCCTGATGGGGGGGGGGTGGAGGCGGGATTAATAGGGAATAAACACAAGTAATTGAGAGGGAACAGCGCTGCGGGGCTTCGTCTGATATTGAACCGTGGGCGGGTAAGACGGGTAAGATTCGCCCAGTTTATGTTGTACTCATTAGTCGGGTTCCGTCTGAGTCACGTCTCAGAGGGGTGGAAGGGGGGCGCAGCAGACGAAATATTGATTGAGGCACGGGACACTGGAAGGGTGATACAAACAAACATTTCCTGCGAGGTGGCACAGTAAAAGAGTGTAATTAAATGTTGGCGGCCTTATTTCATGGCTCGTAACGGGGCGCATTCGGCTGAATTACTGCTCGTTTGTGAAATTAACGCCCGGGAATGCGACAACCACTTTCAGTATTTCTCGGAAATAAACCCTTCGGGCGTTATGAACAATGCAGTACAGGCGTATAATTGAATTATAGAATGTAACAATTCTGTAGAAAGTTACATATATCCCCATTATGGAAACTATATAATTGCTGTTCGTGGCTTTTTCAAACATTATCAAACTGTTTAATTGTAACAATAAATTAGTTCGAAATACTGGACAAATTCACTTTCATAGGTGGATAAACTAACTATATTTTGAATAATAAATACAGTCACATTTTATTGTGAAAATATTTAATTTGAATGTTTAAGTGTAATTAAGTCCTTTTACTAGTTTGAATCGTCTACTAGTTTTAAGGCACGAACACAAGATCAGGTACTTATGACATTAGATAATTCCATGGAACTAATCAAAATGAAAACTGGAGTTATACATGAAGGAGGAAAATATAGTGTCGATGCATCAAAAACTTCGTATTCCTCAAGTCCGCAAGTAGGGCCTTAAGAACATCCGGGAAAACTCTACGCGGCCGCTAGTCGACTTAAGCTCGGACGACTTGAATTTTTGTTCGATGCATCCCCGCAGGCTGGAAATGAACTAAGCGGCGCATCGCAATCGGACATGTCGGGGCCCGTGAATAATAATAATACGGAAACCTCTTTCTAGGCGGTTGCACATTTCGTGAAAAAATGGGGGAGAACGGAACCCCCGTGATCCGCGCTCTCCGGAAATTTTCCGGACTTCTTCATCTTCCGCCCACTCGACGATGATGAGAAATCCGAAACACTTTTCAGTCACGGACGAAGTAAACATTGGCGTACTCATTTCTCCCCCCATCTGACTTAGAAATAAGGCTCGCTACAAAGTTCGAAGGGATAATGCTTAAAAGTCAGGTGTGGAAGAAACGTACTCCAATCTTCGTAGTGCACTGTGTTCAATCCACTTACTTTTCCCACCTACGAGGATAGTGCGTTTCGAGTTGAAAAAAACTTATATGAGCGATCTTATAATTTTCGATTCCTATAAAAATATGTTTCATAAAAATTGTTCTTATCTTTCCCTCCATAAAAGTTAGTGATTTCACTTCCAACGATGTTTTTCGTCATTCGTTATTTATATATTTCTATAAAAAGAATATTAACAATTCTAAGTTTTTTTAAAACTTCAAGTCCGAACTAAAATAAAAAGTAGTAAACGTGAGTAAAGTAGAGTCAAGTAAATATGACGAAAGTCATTATACATTTTTAAACATGTGTATATTCCTACCGCCTTGGAAAGTCGTGCAAGAAAATAAAATCATTAAGCTGTCATTAAAGTCATTAAACTGAAATTTACGACGATTTTGCCTATTCCTGTTGCCAGAGTAAAATCTGGGGGTGTGCAGTAGTAAATCAATATGCTTTACTAATCAAGCATTACCGGCTTCATTAGTAGCATTGCTTCTGTAGATTAGTGCACTTAAATGTTCCAAATCAGGACCGAATCTGAGGGTGGAGCCTGAATATACATAAGGCAGAAAATCGCACTTATCACACGTGTGATAAGCAAAACGCACCCGTAAGAATCCATGCGTAAAAATGGTAAAATGTATATTTTAATGGTCTGAAGAAATAAACATCGTGGACCACTCTAGTTGATTTCTTCCATGCCCTCTTTTCGCTTTAAGAGGGCTCTAACTATACTACTTCTCAACAGATTTTACAAACAGAATTCCTTTAATCAGATGAACCTGGCTGCCGTCCCAGGCTGAAGTTCTTCTTCAGGATAAACTATTTAAAGGAGGCTGGCGACATTAAAATGCTTCGTCCATTTTCCACTAACCCAGTTTAAAAGCGGGTATAAGAAAGGAATTAAAGCCGCACGATTGTTGGCGAAGATTTTCGGGACTTCTTCCTGGCCCGCTTAATTAAACGGCAGCACTTTCATTTATTCCAGGCCATACCGTAGGTTAAACACAGAGATAAGTGCGGGTAAAATGTTAAGTGACTCAATAACGAGGACATAAAGCCTGATAAATCGCAAAGCTGTATGAAAATTTCAGTGTGTATATATGTATATGTATAAAATATGTGCTTCATATATATAGACATATTAAATCCGCTAGGCAAAGAGTATGAATCCTGCATATCGTTGTTGATCCTTTGGTGTCAGTCCCATTTATCTTCGGTTACTGTTGAAAGAAAGTAAATATAAAGACAATTTCATATTAAACATATATAAATATAAAATACACCAAATAAAAAGCGGAAGTGTTAATAAAATATCTCATTTTTTGAAATATTTCAGGATTTAATGTTATAACCCGGAATTTGCTGTACTCCATAAATGAAACAATTCCATCCAAATATTTTCCTATCTTTTGAACATGAATTTTCCCATTGTATATATAATGTTTTTCATAACATTGTCGAGAGTTCCCGAGACTGTCTAACTCAAACACGCCTATTAACCTATTTCGGTTCACCCAGCAGGTCGGATTTATGCGTACTGTCTGTGGTTTGTGCCGAAAATGTTTAGCGGCCACGAATACTGCATACACAGGCCGTATGACGAGATGCACGACGTCGAGCCGAAAATAAACGAATAAATAAAATTAAATAAACCGGGAACGAAATTACCACGGTGCAGGAATATTTGACCCTGCGCCAACACTATTTGGGTAGCTCATTGGCAGAACGTTCTGAACAGATTTACATGTCTGTTCAATTAACAAATGTGTAACAACAATGAGATGAAATCTTATTTTTTCACCATAAATTACTCCTGTTTAGTGACAATGTTTTAACACGATTGTTAGTTCAGATATATAGCATATTTCATTGCTCATTAGACATAGTAGGCAGAGATTCCCACTCTATCTTATAATAAAACAAAAGTTGCATTAAATTGCAAGTATCAAATTATCATTTCCTGCATATCTAGCTGATCATTACGATCAAGTGTTTTTATATAATTAATTTTCAAATAAAAATTCTGGTAAGGAAAATTTCTTTTTGTATTAAATGAATGTACTTTCGTGTTACTTATTGAAATAACGTTCAGTTGCGGATGGCCCCGCCGCCTTAGTCCCTCGGATAATATTCACATTTGTACACTTAAGTAAACGGAATAATTAAGGTATTCATTTCGAAGGCTTCAACGGGCCATCGGGCGGCGGCCGGTGGCTTAGGCTACGCGAGGCCCACCTCCTAGGGGACCCTCCGAATCCGAGGCTTTACATAAATATTACAATCAAATATTAGGTACACCGGGGCCAAGGTTTACAAGGTACGCACATTAAGCGAAATGAAATTACCGGGTCCGAAATGATGTTTCATTAATCAGACGATGGGGTGGCCGAGGCATTAAGAGGAGCTGTGGGGGACACCTCTGGGGCACAACTTTTGGAATCGGATTAACCCCTCGAGCCACCATCGTCGCTCGACCAAATGCTTTTCGACCTATCGCCAGTTTAAAAATTATGATTTGATAATAATAATCATAATAAAATATATATTTTAAGCGGTTCTCAAAAGCAGTCTCGCCAGTATCTTACTAGGCATGAATGAAAAAATTCATTAACATGTATAAACTGCTATGATCTCGGAGGATATAATACTGTATTACTGACAGAATTCTAGAGACGATAGCTTAAAAACTAAAGATTACCGGCAGCTAAGCCCCATAGGTTGGATCGAAAACATTAGTTTCATTAGTTTTTTGAAGCTGTGAAAACCCCAGGCCGGGCATGAACACGCCCAATTATTATTCGGCGCTCAATTCAGCGCTAATATACTCTCAATTCGATCGTCCATTCATTGAGAGAGCCGGGGTCAAACGTTCGGGGGCCCGTCGGGGGTAGCGCGCTGTTTAATTGGAGATAGCCGGTCGGCGCCCTCACGAAGTAGAGCTATTATCCTATTTCAATGGGAGGCCACCATCCCGGCCGAGTCCAACCTGCAGATAATTATTTACGGGAATGAGGTCCCCCCCCTGGCAATTTTAATTAGGCGGTCTTTTGTCGGGGCCCACGACTCTAATTAGCCTAATCAAAACGTGTTTCGCCAATTCCGATTCCTATCGCAATCGGAGGGTCCACGGGTCCGCTGGTTAGGCGGGTAGGCCGGTGAAACGTCACTACCAAACACTGCGTTTTTTATTTACCAACGACCTGACTGGAGCTTTATAGGAGCGTGTGGAGTTGTTACCGATTGGGTGTGTGGGCCGAAAGGGTGTCGGATTAGTTCACCGAGCAGGGTGCAATTTGTAAAACATAAATCCCGACCGGACATTGAACGAATTCTCCTCAAATTCCTCACACTACACGAGCGTTCTGGATTTATAATTTGCGTCCTACAGTGTATTGATTCATATATGAATATGTAGAATGAGGGAAGGGGCTAGACAAGGAGCGAACGGCTCCGGTGCGTTGTCCAAGCCCTATGAAAAAGCCTTCTGTTTACATGACACCGAAAATATGTAATTCTCAAAGTATTCAGGCCAGTTTTGTAATGAGGTATAATGAATTTTTCCAAACTGGAACGCTTCTATCAATACTATAGATGTTGTTTACTTGTCCCGTACGTTTCCCTACGGATTTCGTGCTTATCTAAAGCATTAAAAGCGTAAGAACTCAGCGCACGATGAATGCTATTAGATACAAAAAAACCTGTATTGGCATTCGTGGCAAAGTGGATTTATCAGAACTCCGTGCACCCGTGGAATCGTAATCTTCAAATAAATTATCGCGTGAAAAACGTCGCCGGGCCTTTTCCAAGTTCGACGGAAATAAAGCAACTAGCGGAGGAGCTGTAGAGTGATTAATTTTAGAGAGAAAATAAAACTTGCGTGTTTCGGATTTAAAAAACGGGGGGGGGCGGAAAAAAAGAGTGAGGGAATGCAATAATAAAGTTAAAAAAATTAAACAGGTGATATACCACCACCGGAGCGGGGACACGACGACAATAACAAGAAAGAGAGCCCTGATAAGGAATAGATAGCAGTAAGAGAAAGAGAGGGAGAGAGAGGGAGAGAGAGAGAGGAGAGAGAGAGAGAGAGAGAGAGAGGGAGAGGGAGGGAGGGAGGGAGGAGGACGAGAGAGTGTCAGGACAGAGAGGAGACAGAGATAGCCGGAAGTAAAATTGCTGCAAAAAGGAAAAACGGAATAATGCTCACTGTCTGCAATAATGAGGGTCTATTTCGTTAAAAAAAATGCAGTAACGGTCTGATGTCAACCCAAATATGTACAAGAAAAATAAATTCGTGCTGCAAATTGCCTCTGATACATTGTTTGTAAAATGGTACCGACAATTTATCAAACTGAGGCCGTATTTCGAGGGGGCAAATTAATAATATAAAATCGCGAAATCACAATACTAATCATTTATGCGTCAAGCCACTCGCTTCAGTTTCAGGCGTGATCAGTTTCCAGAATCATCTCAATGGTCGATTTCCGTTTCCAATAATAATAAGACAGTTGACCTGTCGGTTGCCAACGATGCAGCCTATTATCAACATTCCATTTTCCAGAGTATTTTCCATTGGGATGTTACCAAAATTGTTCTTTTCTTTGCTCTTTGAGATTTCATTGTTTTTTTCATTATTATTTAAAATAATTAACTAAACGAAGATTAAACTAAATTTAATTCAATTTCAAACATCGTTCTCATTTTCCCTGCTATAGTTCCAGTAAACAATGCGTCCAAGTCTAATACAACCGCTTTTCTGACAACATGTTCAGTCAATCATGACGTGTTGGGCGTTCTCATTAGCTAGTGTTCCTAAAGTTCATATACCACACGGGATCGCCCCATTCAGTCACTGAACAATACTGCTAAATGTTAATAACATGAAACACCGCCTAATAGAAAAAAATGTAAAAGAAAATTATTCGTCCACTACATTGAATATTGGGGCGTCCAACATTTAATGAATCCGTTAATGCGTATAATAAAAGTTGTTCTTAATGAAATAGTTATCATCAAGAAAATTAAAAGCATGAAACGAAAACATTCGAAATCATCAATGACAAATGATAATATTTGAGACATCTTCATATTTAAACCATTCATTCAAATACTGAGTGGGAGACGTCTGCCAGGTGGGAGCGGAGAGCCTTGAGAAAAAAATTTGAGAACGCCATTTATAAATTTGACAACCAATAGCAGAGCATCAACAGGTGGGTGGGCACAGAAAATCAGAGTACCGATTGTGATTACTACATAGTGTAATGCGTGGGCTGAATTGGACTCGAGCAAAGAAAATGGGAGGAAAGGGATGGAAGAAAGAAACGGCGAGCGGTCGAATCGAAAAGGGGGATGAAATCCGAGGGTGGACATTGAAATATGCAGGTTGGGTCGCGGGGGCCGCCGGTGCATCCGATTGCCTCGTTAGCCCGGCCAAAGTCCGCCCGCTGAATACAAACTAACCGGTAAGGTTATTTAATTGAATTTCATTTCTCCTTTCTCCAGGGGTGGCTGAGAGAAAGGACCGAGGCCTAGACTTTTTAGCCCATTTAAAATTTTCGACGTTTCAAATTAGGCCGATTAAAGTAATAATAATGAAATTACTTTACGACTATTAGTTTATTTAATAATGGGATTTATGACGATTTCAATTGCGTTTGCCGAAAATAAGTGCTTCAGTTTCGGAGATAGAGTTGAGAAAATAGTTTACTTCAGAAACAATTCTGTTGTATACCCCGCCAATTCAAATTTCAAGCGTTCACAATACTCTTCATTCTTATTATTATCATTGTTAAATTCTGTATAAATTAATACTGAATGTATAAATCGTGTTTTTTATGCGTACCTTCGTTGAAATCATCCTCCGACGAAACTGCCAATAATATATAAATCGGAACGATTTATGAGATAAAATGAAATTGATTAAGTGACCGGTCAGCAAAATTTTCCTGGCACGAGGCGTTAATAACGGCGGGGGTCCGGGAGCTATTCATGGGCGAAAGGGAAATGCCTGCGGGGATTAATCACTTTTTTCCGAACGGTTCGCTCCTGACTATCCCAACTATGCGCTCGGGGTCCCGGCTTTCTGAAGCCGAGTTATCCCGTCCACAAAACTCTTTCCCCGTTGCACCCTCCCCGCCCTCCGTAATTACTAATTTTTTCCTCCTCCCTCCCCCCTATTCGAGGGGGTGGATTAATTTAAATTCTTTAAAAAATATATATATATACATATAATAGTCCGACGTTTTAAACTTTATCCCGGCTGTCGCCCGTATTAATTTGAAGTCCGCCCTCTCCGCCTCCTCCCGCCCTCACCTCTACGGGGTTATAATAAGGGCCGGGATTTTAAACTAAGTCCCGAAGCCAGTTGGAGCGTGCAATAATCGATTAGAGCATGGGCTTTTGAGGCGGGGGGGGGGCGGTGCGGCTTCGATCAGCCTCTACCCGGGTACGATAAAACCGATGTTCCAGGGGTTTATAACTATCGGCCAGTATCGTAGGCTAAGTTACTCAGGGGGGAAATTAAAACTTTCCAGAAGGATATGCCTTTCGGCCATTAAGGCATATTGCATTTTTTAGGGAATTATAATATTCTTATCGTGAATAAATATCATCCCAGTTTGTTGCGCCAAAGATATCTTGTGATTACATGTATTATTCAAGTTATTACAAAATTCGATATATATTTGGATACTAAGATTAATCCATTGCATTTTTTCTTATATGTAATATATACTTATAGAATTGTTATATTTATTTTATATAATCTAATTACTAGAATTCTCATATGCAGGATGAAGAATACAAATTTCTTTTTACGTCTAACCAGGGGTTTCATACCACGGGTATACGGCGTTTCTGATGCTAACCCGCTACACCAGTCCAGCTTCACCATTGTTACGTGTGTTTTATTGCCACTTATTTATTTTAGAGTGTAACATTGTACATGACCTTCCAGTACATCATTGTTGGTTTTTTAACGTACTTATAAACTGTCAAAATTCCCAGCTTCATTGTATTTTTGTAGTATCACCCGGGCACTAACCATATGGAGCAAGCATTTTGATACTTATTGCTCCACTTAATTTTTTTCCGAAGGGTGACTTCCCACCAAGAATACACAGGTAAGGCGAACCTGAGTCACTTTGAATCGGAAAATGCAAAAATATCCGCGCGAAAAAGCAAACCCACTAAATCACTAAAGCGTTGGAGCGTAATTTATTTTTTCTACTATTTCAGACGTCTCCTGTTAAGGACGCTGAGGAATAGTTCGGGTTTTTCTCGCGGAGAACCCCCACTTCGTAATCTGCAAAGGGGAAATCGAAAGGAGAAGTAGTGAGCCGAAAACTCTTACTTGAGCAATAATCGTGTTTTTAAGACTGCCGGTGTGTCAAAGGAGATGGGGGATTTTGAATAAGATTCGCGCGTATTTATAGAAAGCATTAAGAGACGCCCGGCATTATTTCACACTTTGAAGTCGCCTTCCATTCGGCCCTCAACCAGAGGCCGACCTGAAAATCCATCGCGGTGGAATTTAAAAGGTTTACGCGAATGGAAAAATGAACGCCCCTTAAGGCTGCAAAATATAATTTTACAGGGCGTTGAACATTTGAAATAAACATATTTCGGTTTATTTATATACAGAATCTTGTAGAATAATTTTGTTCTATAGAAATTTGAATAGTAGTTTAAATTAACGTAAAAATTGGAATTGACGTCGGTAAAACAGAGTGAGGGTATTACTTGGTCAAGAACTCGATATATAAAATAAAATATTTTAGCATTCAGGATGCCAAGACAATTGTAGAAACTGGCAAAACAGGTATTGATAACTGATTATCGGGACAAATGGACATGAAGATGAAGTCGCTTATATAAATAGATAAAACTATTGCTTCATAATATCTAATAAAAAATATTATAGTAAAAACATGAAATTTTGCAATATAATATATCATAAAGAGCTATTTCATCCTAATTTACAGAAATTATTAATACTCCGTTGCGTTAGCATAAGAAAAATTCGATACATTTATGTTTAATTGCACGTAACCGGTTGTTTGAAGTTCTTCATGGCTAGGAAACAAACAAATAGGTACGGATGCGGAAAAGGATTCGGGAAAATTTACGGCCCAGAAAATGTATGGAGTAGGGGGACGGGGCGGTTTGGAAAAGCGGGAAAAATAACCCGTTAAGAGCACTCCACGGAGGACCGTTATGCTGTCTGAGGAGAGGAACGTGATGACGATGGATGCCGCGGCTGCGGGTCCGAAGGGAGCCCAAACGTTTTATGGGGGACCGTTGCCGGGAAGAAATGGGAGAGAGCCCGGCCTCGAATCAAGTTCAAGGCTTGAAAATGTTAAGCACTCCAGGAACAGCGAGGGTATGAGAACTTAAATTAGTTTCAGGCGCTATAAGGAGGTTCTCCGGTCTATAAAATAAAAATAATGAACATTTTAACTCTTCGCTAAATCGCAAAATGTGAAACTCGATTTCAGTAGTGGCTTGGCACACAAATCTAGAACTAACTGCATTGCTGCATGTGCTATGAAAAATTTGATAACGCCCCTAGGAAACTGCATCTTTAATATTACACTCAATTAGGTATGTGACGGCCCGCAAATTTGTACAGCTTCGAACAAGATATAAGAGAATGTGGAAGAAGATTTATTTCCGAAAATAGACACGTGTGTAAATATATTAAAAGCATTTTTTACCTCTAATTTCTCATAAACAGAATGTGTACCGTCAATACATTCAGGTAACGACATAAATGTAAATTAGTGCATATTTCATTGAAAGAGACGCAAAAGAAAAGGTTAATAAAAATTTAATTAAAAATACACAGTGGAATTCATCAAATAGTGCCAGTAATAGTGGCACTAAGCGGTTTGTTTTTCTGTGTTATAACATTTTTACATACCTTCATTCTCAATTTAAAATATATTTTGAATTGAATTGAAATAAACTGAACATATTTATATACATAGGAAGGTAACATTTACTGTGACGTTCCTGATTGAATTTGATTGTTGTCACGTTAGATACGTATATGCGGAAGAACAAAATATAAATTGCACACCGACAATATATGTAAATTATAAATTTTTATATAGTTTTTTATACACACATATTTTTCATCAATCCGAAACTAATTTTTTTATCAAACCTAATCGATGTAATTCGTCTTCCCTTGGAGGGCCAAATATAAACTGCACGATGAACTGGCGGTTTTATCCGTTGCGGATATTTTATTCCCATAATATATATATATATATATATATATATATATATATATATATATATATATATATATATATACACCAACCATTCACTCGAGTATTTTTCGATCGACAGTATTAAAATGAAATACTTTTGCCTTTACTTTGCCCACTCGCGTTTATTGCGTACAGGAAATACGGGGCCCGTTTAGAGGCGGCCTAATAGCAGCGGCGTAATAAAAATTTTAAAACCGTTCGAATATGAGATAAAGGGCGGTCGGCGCTAAGAGCCTATAACGGGCCCTAGGAGGGACCGTTCGCCGTGTAAAACAAGCGGGCCCGTTTATTACGACCGACCGTAAAAACTCCGCTGTACAGACCGCTGTACACCGGCGATAAAAACACTATTATTGTTGTCGAACGAACGGTGAACGCCCGATATGAAAATACCGAATCCGGAACAAAAACTAGTGCCACAGGCACTACTATAACTGAAAAGGTTGACCGACATCGACACTGGCCTCTTTTGTATATAACGAAGTTTGTCTACAAAACTGGCTTACTTAAATTAAAACCTATTGATTTTAATTTTGTTAAACTTATTTATTAATTTCTGATTAAATAACACAAAAGTGTGGAATTAGTTTTCTCAATACGCAACTATCATTCGTGGAATAGTCTCCAGAGAAAGGCAAATGACATTATCTAAATAAACACATTTGTGTTATACGTTTCTATTATCTTCCGGGGAATAGATACAGTTATCTTACAGTTTTAAATATACAATCTACTTATCAATTGAGATTCATTGAAGGACTATCTCTTCAGTATGGAACACAGTAAGTATTCAATGGCCGGGAGATAGGACGATCAAAGTTGTTATCGCAATCTGAAACGCGTGTGAAAGTTTAGACTCCGCACACTCAACTCGACGCTGGAGACGATGGGTTTCTGTAGCGGGTAAATATTAAATTTTGAGTTAATCATTTTGACGGAATCCAGCGATTATTCTGTATAATTTGCGTTTCTCTTAGTTCAGTTTGAAATTATTTTGTCACACTGTCTACCTCAATGATTTTAATATTGATTATTCTGTGGGCACGATTTTCAAAACGTCATAATTTTCCAATTATTATTTAATTCCTAAAATACTTAGAAAATTAAAATGCAGCATTGCATAACAATTATTTGCCCGAATTAAGCAAAAAAAATCCCTTTTGGGCCGTCAACCAACCTTTGTAAAGGCCCGGCTTTCATTGTTTTTTTAATCCATTATCTCGGAACATTTTTCTCCGGATTCATTCATTATTGGAGTATATTAACGTGAAGCAATACGGCTGAGAGCATGGGAGCTCCATACGGCGCCGTCGTCCCTTTCATTAACGCGTCTCCGATATACATTCCGGTTACTATTGATACTTTATATCAAAAAGGGCCGGCGAAGAGGGTTGGATAATGTCGCGTCTAAAAAGGGGACAAAAAATACCTTAGAAATTTCATTCAATCGACAAAGTAATAAAAAAAATTACAATTAACATAATTAAAGCAAAAAATAAAATTCAGTTTCCACAATCTCTGTATGGCATAAAAATATCTCTCGATAATTAGTACAGTTGTGTTAGGATACGAAGTTTCGAATTATTCGAAACAGTAATATTTTATTCAAATTTTTGAGAAGTGAGTTCTTGAATCCTCGTATTTAAAAATAAAAAAATACTATTAGGGGTCATGAATTTCTACTGTTATTATGAGTGCATGTAGTGTTTCAAAATATAATTACTAGTCAAACTACTCTTTCATTTAATGCCGTAGCCTCCGCCGCGCACCTCGATCACTTATAATATATGAATCTATGACGATTTTTATTTTTGATGTCCTCCATAACTTATTTCGATTGCTCGCTGTAAACTCCGGGGTTTATATTCAAAGAGTTGCCATACACAAACGGATGACATTATATAGTGCAAAATAAATATTCGAAAATAATTTAGACTGAAGTCGTACAAGTGTGATATAGAGAAGAAGGTATCGTTTAAAAAGTTGGAAATATTTCGGGAATATTCCCGGGGCATGTGACAGAGGAGGGAAGGAAAAGGGAAACGGGAGCGGGTGGTGGAACAAAGGGGGGGGCGGATGGACGTCCGATGGGGGGCAGTGTGTATGGTATGGATGGGGGTGGTGGGTATTGATGGGAGGCGTTGTGCCGCCGCTGTCACCATGGCTACCGGCCCCCGCTATTTCCGCGCCAGACTCTCCAACAACGCCTACACGCCTCGATCCCACATCCTAGGCGCCTTGTCCTCCCACATTTGCGACCCGGGCAACGGCCGAGCCCGTTCTACCGTACACTGTTACGGACGATATGCGATACCATCGGCCGTCTGAGATTTGGCACTATACTGTTTCAGCCGTATTAGCTCGGTAGTGCTGAGTCATCGGCCGGTGGAGATCGTTGTGAAATTATTGTGGGGTAGGACAGTGCTCACAGTGCGATGACCGGTTAAGGTCACTGTTCAAGGACGCTCTGGGACCTTAGGAAAGATCCGAAGACGTAATATCGTGTACCGACCCCCATAAAAGTCAAGGATTTGTACAAAACAAAAATTAACAATTTTAAAAATTTTGGTTTGAAATTCGCCGTGCGAACGCGCCTACAGAAGACTAAGAAATCATGAGAATTCGCATGATACGAAATACTTGAATGGTACGATGACATTCATATTTTAAACTCTTCATGGAGCCACTTGTCATGAAACAAACACAGCACAATCCGCTACTACGTTACTTCAGAAGTCATTGACTCGAAGGTCGGACGCGTAAATTGTTCAAAGCATTTCCATAATCGGACCCTTTACGCCGGGGACGATATATATATATACATATTTATCAGCCTTCGTGCTTCAAAGTAGTCTCTCTCTCTCTCTCTCTCTCTCTCTCTCTCTCTCTCTCTCTCTCTCTCTCTCTCTCTCTCTCTCTCTCTCTCTCTCTCACTCTCTCTTAGGAATTAGACGACCCGCGGGACGGTAGGTGAGGGGTGGTGGTAGTGTGCGGTGAAGGGGCCCTTTCATCGCGACCTTTCAAAGGTCCGGTGCCGGAGGACCCTTCCTCCGGGCCCACCAATATGAACGGAAGAGGGGAACGGGGGACGGACGGGGGTCCTCAATAAATTTCAATACCGTGGGGGTGGGGGCGGTAGAAAGAGGGTAGGGGCGAGTGGAGGGCTCTCAATATATTTCGGGTTGCTCTCATTTGGGCCCCGTACCGGTGCTAACTGCCGGTCAGGAATTCCTGATTTCGGCAACGCGGGGGTGAGGGCGACTGTGAAAGGGACACGTGTAACTGTCCCCTCCCCCCCCCGCCTACCGTACTTTTGGGGTCGCTACTCTGTTTAACACCTCGGACAGTCGGCTAAATACTTTAGATCACCCTTTACCGACTTGGGTACGCGCGTGCTCTTCCCATTCCGAGTGTATACCTGCACTCCCCCCTCCCCCTATATCGGCTTTCTGACTGCTATCTCTTTGCTCTAAACTCAAATATTACTTCCCTGAAGAGGCAGTTTTTATGTATTCCAACAATCATTTCATTTTGTCAGTATAAATCCGTTAGAGATACAGCAGTTATCAACCTATCAACATCTGATTAAATTTGTTTTTTCGTACATTATGCTAGTGTCGAGAGACTTGAAACGCGTATAACACAGGTATACTAACAGGATGATTTTCATTCGCACATTTGAATGCATCCGACTATCCGATATCGTTCACCTTTCCGATAAGCGCAATACCTTGTTTTTTGTGTTTTTCTTATCGAATACCTTAAATAAAATATTATACCGTTCTAATACACGGCAGAGTATGGATCAAATAATAATACACGTGAATGCGAGAATCGTTCTGTCGAACGCCCTGATTCTAAAGGTAGAGTACAGCTGAAAACTTTAAACAGACACGATGTTTCCGTCTTTTCATACGGTTTTTGCGTATTGTGCCCCGAGCTCTCGACTTAACCATTGACTGGGGCACTCGTCTGCGGTTTTACGCCTCCTAATGAATGCACTCGGGCCACGCTCCTGAAAACCGAGTATCACTTCAGCGCTCGTTAACGCGTCGCGGCCGCCTCGAGGGCCGTCCTTCCACACTCGTTTTCGGCTCCCCGTCGCGTGCTCCCGCTTTATTTCCAATTCCATCCCGTCCGTATCGTTCCGGCTGAAATATCTTTATTAGCCGGAATCCGGCGCCCGGCTCTCCCATTACTCCTAAGGAGCTGGCCGCACGTCAAACGCCCATCTGAAATTGCCCCTTGTGTCTTACGTGCCCGAGGGGGAGGTGCACTGTCCCTCCTGAGGTAATGAAACACATTCGTCTTGCCCGTCCTTAAAAGTCCGTCCTGTCGAGGAGTATTGCTTCCCTACGAATTATAGGACAAAGAAAGTATTATTCATTTGACAAATCGGAGGTCCTAATGCCTTACGACGTCATTATTACGAATTCTGGGCGATTTAAAAAGCTTTCGTGTTAATTAAAAACTGGACAATGACATCATCAATCAGACTTGTAACAGATATATGAGAATATATCTGTAACAGTGTAAATAGTGTACAGTAAATTCTATATTTTTTGTCACGTGCAATACGAAACTTATTTATGGACACATAAAAATAGTAGATTATATGCACGATGTATACAATTTCAGGTATTTCCATTTTTCTGTCTCCAATCGTATGCTCTTAAGACCTGATTTGATTTTCGAATACTAATTCGGTCTGAAAAGAATTCTGCTGCCGATTTGAGTACCGCCACCACACTGACCCTCGTTACCGATGTTAACGAGAAACCAAAAAACCGTTCTAATTCAGGAACGAACAAGCCACAATAGACGGAGTTATGACGCTGCACGGACGAACTGATTAACTAGAAATACAATTCGACAATGGTAGGAATAAACGTTTTAGAATCAATACGCCTGGTTCCTTGTAAGAATACAATGGCAACATGTTAGACAATTAAAGGGACTTTTGAAGATTCAATAATAAAATTTTTGCGGCAGCTTAAATCATATTTCATTTGTAACTGAAATAAGCAGGAGGAACGTTAGATCCGCCAAAAGTGTGTCATCTTTTTGTAAACAGAATTAATTAACGAAGACAATGTTACAAATTGTGTCGAGAAACACGGCCAACGATAATTATATTTCGGTACGAATTTTTGAATACCGATTTATATAGGGCCGGGGCCACGAGGATGATCCGTTCGGGTAGTAATGAGTAATTAAATCAGGATGAGGGGCAGTACCGGGAGGGCCGATTGGCGGGCGGTAATTATCTTGAGTGGCGGGTGGGTGTGGGTGTTCGGCGAGGCGGGGGCGTTGACCGTAGGGGGGGCGGCGTCTGGAGCTCAATTCGGGGGCGGAGGAACAATGGGCGGGCCCATCATTAAGGGCCGGCTGTCGGAGGGCCCGCATTCCGGGCGTTCCCGGCCCCCCAGCCGCTGTGATTGTCCCCTGGAATGAGGAGGAGAGCCTACAGAGCCGATAACAAATATTTTATCAGGAATCCCTCGCGCTCCTTCCCTTCTCGCTTCATTAAAGGACTTGATTACTCGAGGCACCGCCGGAGAACGGGGGCCCGGTCGGAAAATTTGGAAAGGAGAGAACGGGGGCCCCGCAAAGGGGTTTCGGGTTTCGGGGCCCACCGGCTCTACACCCGACACTAGGCGCTATTGAGCCACGCGTGAATTCCCTATAGGAATTTTTCCGGTTTCGCTACAACCTATGTTTTTAGTCTTAATCCAGTGTAAAATTGTTAAGTTGTTTATCGGAATATCCAAGTCCAACAACCAAAGTAATCACATGCACATTCAAGACTCACACTTACGTAAACGAAACAATTATTTAAATACGAACAGATTAATCATTTGCAACTGTGTTTTGAAACAGAAATAAGCGTATGGAACCGAGTAGTGGTTCATGTTTTACTGTTCATAATTTTATATTAGCATTCAAATAAGGCAATAGAATATTGAAACAACTATGAACAGAAAATGTTTAAGTGACTGATTCGTTTCCGCCCGGAAAAATATTTTGTACTAGAAATGAATAGAATGAATAAAACTGTTCCAAATATGGTGGACAGATGAAAATCTCGACGGATTGGCTGGATGCAACAAGTTGGGCGGGAAGCTCTGCCAGTGACGACACGCATCTCCCGGTTGATTTAATAACTGGTGACTACCACACAATAACATCATAAAGACTCAATACAGAATTGGAATAACATATAATTATAGTCGATATAAATATAATTTTTCTTGGTATTCTACAATACGTTATTTCAGAGATCGCTATTGCATTAATGCACCTGAACGAAAGACATCTTCACAACAATGACCTCCCTGTATAATGAATTGAAATAGGTTTAATAACAAACCTGCATTTCTCATTTGATTATACCACGTCGTATTTAAATAACACCCGGTATCATTCAAAACTGTCCCACGAAAAAATAATTATTCCGCTGTGTACCACTGCGATTTGTCTGCTAATGCCAGGTTGAAACGATTACACTGGAAGTAATGAAAGGGTTGAGGCGACCACAGCACAGAATCGGGGTCGGGATTGGCCCCAATAACTAATATTTGATCCGCCCCTAATCCCGAGCGTTCCCCGAGGGCTCATTAAATGGCCCCGATTAGAGGGCCGTTATTAGCCGACCAAGCTAAATCTGGGATCCCGAAAATTATCTTATTCGTTGTCTGTTCAGACATATTTGAGGATGTAAGTCACTTAAATATTGGTATCCAGTCTTGGTAAAGAGTAGATTATAAATATGTACTCGATGACTGACCTGTATGCTCAGATTCAAGAGACCACACATTATTCTAAGGATATATAATAATTAAATCAACGGAATAATTTTTAAGTAATTGCTTACCTAGGTTACAAAATTTTTGTTTTATAATATTAACTATATAAGTCAGAGTTTCAATGATTGGCTCATTTACGGCTTAAATGTTTAACCTGCACAAACACGGTACAAAGATATCAGAAACTGTAACATATTAATAACCTATTAAGTAAAGCTTGTGAAATAAAAACCCTCCGGTTCTAGTACTTTAAAATTGTACAAGGTGACAATATGTCGGGTTAAGGGAGTATCGTGAAATAATAAAAAGATAACTTCGTAAGTACAGAACATTTCAATAGACTGTAATTCTGTTGATGACGAAACTAGTTTCCGAAGTGGTCTACCACGAAACAGAAGGGTCGAGAAAATGGCGAGAGTCATTGTATTCTAAACCCATGAAATATATATATATATATATATATATATATATATATATATATATATATATATATATATATATATACAGACACGAAGGGTTGGAATATACATCTAAGAAAAAACATTTCCCCCAAAGAATATAAAAAAAAATTTCCACGAGGCTTGACAACTCGTCGTCTCAATCCTTCCGTTCTCCATTGTGGTGCAAATGAGAAAAGAATTGGGACTCGACCCTAGCCCACCCAGCCCCCCCGCAGGGATGCCAGAATTAAAAATTCCCTTCCTCCTTCGCAATCGTCGCCCTGAGTAATTTCCCGGACGGACGCAGAATCGCCCGGGGAATAACCGTGGGAGAGGAACGGAAAGGGCGATAAATGATTTTTCGTCCAAGGAGCAGGACGGGTATAAATATTTGACAAATATTTTGCCCCATGACCTCCTCCCCACCCCCAAACTCGGACCCCCCTTTGTCTCCTAGGGGGGATGAACGGAGCGGGGCTGGTGCTATATCGGCAGAGGCCTCGTAAGATTCCTCGGACACCCTGAATAACCGGGATTCCACCAGCTCCTCCAGAAATTCGAATCATCAATCGAAATCCCGTATATAAAGACGTGTATATATATATATATATATATATATATATATATATATATATATATATATATTGGTAGAGGAGTCGCGATAGGACTTCAATAATACCTTTACCCGGAGCACGACGGCCATAGAAGGAATTAAAATTATTTGTATTTATGGGAAATCCGAAATTTTCAGAAAATATTAAAAATGTTGACCCTACTGAAAAAGATGGTTCATATCAAATATTCGATCAATAGGTTAGATCAAATAACATCCGAAAAAGAGGAACAGACCGAAACCCAAGCAGAGGCAAGATTGATGGTAATAAATCTCTCTAGGCTAATGCTATTTTTATTTATTATTATTTTATTTTTATATTTTATAGGCATTTACATTTTTGTTAAGAAACATCAATACTTTTGAAATAACTAGTTATTTCCATAATGACAAGAACATTTAATGTTTTTATCATAAGGCAATGCAATTTCTTAAATCTGGCGAATTTTACCCCGTTGTTTTACACCACTCTGGCAATTGAAACATTCCGCCAGTTTATTATCCTGTAATGAACCTGAAACTGGGACTGTACGAGGGGGAATTTGCACGGTTGAATAACTCCAGCTTGGTATATTTCACCGTCAAATAGGCGAAATGTGGAAATGTATTACTGAAAATTTGCGCCCCGCTTTCGAGACTATAAGGGCCGGTTATAAATGATAAAGTGTAAACCAATTTTTTTTGGAAATATAGTCTAAATATCAAACTCAATTTACTACTTAATTGTGATTTGAGTAACAGAATGTGACTCATATATATCAGAATGTACTATATAATCATGCATGGGATGAATACGGCTGATTTACTCACTGTATATGACACTCTCAAATGATTCCCGAGCGGTTAAATTGAGTCACCCCCAATACAATGTAAATTTTAACCGTAATATAATTTATATGAATTACACTTGTTCAACATACTTGTTTACTACTTAGGGAGGCGAAATTAAAAAAACAATGTTTACTAAATGTCAATACCTTCCGAATTCAACCTTTATTACCTTGATTATTTGCATTTCTTTAAACTGCACGTATCCCTTAAAATTTGGAAACGTAGGCTTCGGATTCTATCTGTATTAGTTCGTCCTGAACGACGTCACTTTCACCAGAGTATAATCATGTAATAATTTATTTTCTTTCGTCAGTTAGACCCCGCTGTCTGTACGAGGATTCTCTATCCTACCGCATTGCGGAGTGTTCTTAGAGTTGGTTGATATTTCGTCCGCGTCCACAATCTGATTCAAATTTACAGCTTAAGACAAACAAATAAAAGCTGAAGACTTTCCATACCCACCAATAATTGTTTCCACGAACGGCGCATTCGTGGAGTACAAGGTTTAGTGCCAGCGGAGGCCTCCTTCGCTGAGTTGCTGAAGGGGGGGGGGTTAGGTGATGGGACGCAGCTGCGTAGGTTTGTATTGAGAGCGTCTGCCGGGAATAATATTACTCGGCTACCAGGCAGTACGAGTACAGAAGGTCTGTCGCGAAACGTCGCCAAGAGGCAATATGCGTTCATTTTATTGAAATCGGAGACGCCCCGGGAAATGCAATATATCCATTGAGTTTCCAAACGGAGCGAGAGAAAATATCACTCACTGATCGCTCAATTTTACTAATTCCAACGTTCGGGAAAGTTACGTGGCTTCAGCAATATTTGATTGACTAGGTCATAGGTTGCCACAGAATGAGGGTTTAGTATCTGTTATGGGATCAATTTAGTACACGTGATAAAATAATTGCCGTCGTCACTTGTATGTAAGACTGTATACAAGTCAGAAGAATCCCGATTCTTTTGAAACTAATGAAAGCTTCATAATTTATACAGGAAACACCTGATGTGCATAAATTCGTGATTTAAAATGTCAGATTAGATGTAACCAATCATGAATTGAACCATTACAAATTTTCCAGGCGGGAATCAGGTTATAAATGACAGATTTCACATTCTTAAAATGGCGTCTGTCGTACAAGGGTCATCTTCCGATGACGGTCAAATGATTTGCATAATATCCGCGATAGGTTGGCCGTGCCAACACCGCCCGGATTTATAACGGCCGGCACCCACCCGGAATAAGGCGAGGAAATTAGGGGCCTTTATGAATAAAACGCCATTGTCGCAGCCGGCTCTATAGTGACCGGGGGAGAGGGGCGGATTGAGGGGGTTAAAAAAATACGGCGTCTACGCCCTGGAACGCTTCCCAGAGAGAGAGAGAGAGAGAGAGAGAGAGAGAGAGAGAGAGAGAGAGAGAGAGAGAGAGAGAGAGAGAGAGAGAGAGCCCCTGCCCGGCTCACCCCCACACACTTTTCCCGCCCCAATACTCTTTCTTCTTTTTCCTCTTTTTTATATCAAACTGGAACAATTGTCGCGGCGATTTTGCATAAATAAAAAAGTGGCATGTGCTCCGACTCGTGCTGCCATTAACGGCGCCTGGTTGCTTCCTGACCGAAGATAAAAACCGAAGTGCAGGTTGTTGCTAGCGGGGGCGGGGTGGGTGAGGGCGGACTCTTTTCGCATACGTTATACAGATCTAACAGGTTCCCGGGAAACGTTATAAAGGGCTTGAAAAAAGAAAAACTAATTTCGTATTCTTATCCGGAGCGTTATCGTCCCCCGGGACTCCCTGTTCTTCAGTACGCATCACGCGATCGTTCTTCAGCTCACTTCGGTTGGGCGCTAAAAACCTCGGTGCGGAGGAGGGCTCACCGGAATAATATCTTGGCCGGGCACTAATGCGATAATCCCTCCCTTGAGTTGTAACGCGAGTGCGGAAAAATTCATCGACTTAGGGAAATTTGGGAATTTCGCTATAGAAATTTATTTGATTTTGATTCATACTAGGTGCAATCAAAGTGAAGTTTTCCTTTACAGATTTCATATCTGTGAACAATAAACTTCGATTCAATTAATACCGTTAACATATTTTATATATAATACTAATGCACGGTTGGTATCGCGTTCATTAATGAACTAATAGTTATTTAAGATTCCTGTTCTGGGACACTTCTTTGATTATTATCTTTGATCTGGAGGATTGTTGTTAACAAGAAATAAACTAAATGAAATTACCTTAGTAATACAATTTATGTATTGTTTCGGCGAGAATGAATCAATCCTCGAATAAATACTCGTTTCCACTAGTGGTGCGGAGGGAGGGATGGGATTTCGTCCATAATGCGCCAAACTGAAATTAAGCCAAAGCGGTCCCCGAAGGATTGTCCCCCCGCTTGTTCTCAAAGAACGACGCTATTCCGGGCTTTCGGACAAGTCGGGGTCCGTACGTTCGGCTTTCGATGGAACGGTAGCACCGCCATCGAAGATGAGCCGACCCGACCGAGCAGACGCTAACGAGCTCCAACTAAAAGGCATAAAAAGGGAGTTCGAAAAGCCCCCCACAGGGGAATATAATTGGTTTAGACGCGGCCACCTCTCTATACCGCGTCCGCCACTTCTAATTGAACAAGTAGGCCGACAAATATTGTAAGCCCGGCTCCCGGAAATATGACCGAATCCCAGAATCAGGATCTTTTTCGGAGGACTTCTTTGAATTGGGAACCTCAGAAGTGCCTACAACATTTTCATCTATTTATTCCTGTATCAACTACTTTGAATATGTAAGCAACTTTGAAATACTGAAAAAAGTAGTAATATAAACATTCTTGTCATCTTCTATACCTGTTTTTAAATTATGTTGCCGGTAGCCGTACTGGTAGTGTGGTGGTCTCTTTCGCCGGTAATTTTCGTATATGCAGCACAGTAGGAAGAACATTGATAATAGTCATTGGCGGAACCCTACTCGAGATGTAGGAATGCAGGAAGACTGCTATTTACGAGATTTATAACAACGAAAACCCCTCAGGATTTATCGTACTCGACAGAGGAGTATTGCATTTAGTCTTCATAATTTTAACCCGAGAGCCTACATAAATTTAAGTATGTTTTTAAAATTGTAAACAATGACAATAATTATTTGGATGAGATCAATGGAACTGTTTACTTATATCTGTTTCAATGAAACTGTTATATTACATTTGAGCCCTCTGATAGTCCGGAA
The DNA here is from genome assembly GCA_019843655.1 of Lethocerus indicus. Lineage (NCBI taxonomy): Eukaryota > Metazoa > Arthropoda > Insecta > Hemiptera > Belostomatidae > Lethocerus > Lethocerus indicus. The sequence goes on from JACDQD010000008.1 coordinate 18,833,926, forward strand.
TTAATATCGTCCGTACAGTTAACCTATCGCCTACCTTTCACATGCTTCATATTTTGTGTGATCACTGGTTCTGATTGCCGCGTCTAATTCAGTTATTGTTATCAATTAAAAATGTATCCATTGAACGCAGAATATACAAAGCATAGTTTATAACTCATTATTACAAACAATTGTGTACAATAAAAAAGAAGTTTGGTGATCATCATTGGCGCTATTTTGTGGTTTTAAGCCAGGCCTATTTATGGTTCTGAACTAATTCCAAAAGTAATAAAATGATGTGCTATAGCCGGGTATCGTTTAAATATTTTGTCAGAATTGTGGATGGGTACTCTATTGTTTTTTTCGGTCCCCCTCCGTTATATATTTCTGTCACTCTGTGATGGTTATAACCATAACCTTATCGTTAAATCTGGTAAAATGTCGCAATTAGAAAATTTATCGACTGGACGGTATAACAAGTAATCCTTCGAGTGCAATGAAGTAAAAATATTTTACTTTTCCCTTAATAAAGTAAGTAAGTGAGTAATTGGTTTTCTCCCCCAGGCGAGTCACGTCTACACAACCCTCCGCCCCCCTTCGATCCCGTCAAGAAGCCGAGTCATCCCCCGAAGACAATAGGCCGAGGCCCTGGAGCGACAGTGGGAAAAGGGGGGGGGGCAACATTTACATGGCCGGAGGGCCTAATCGTACATTTAGATCGTGTTTTTGTGCTCTAGTAGGAATCTTCCCCGGTGGCGTTTCCCGTTCATGAATACCAACCTCCTACCCCGCCCACCAGCCCCTCGACGTACAAGGCCCGCGATATTATATAAAGATCCGCCAACCCCCCCTCCCCCTCCGCCCTTAGCCCGCTTATCCGAGAATAAGCGAGGAAAGTCGGAAAGTTTAGTCAGACTCGTAATTAACGTGACGCGCTAGAGCAAAAACGGGGAAAATTTCGGTGTTCGTGGGCTGGGACCCCCTTACTCGATGCAAGAAGGAATCAAAACAAGGACAAAGAGAATGTCTGGGCTGTAGAGACCATACATTATCCCGGTCCACTGTTGGTTTATACCCATCTGTGTTCGTGAACATTATGGGCGATTTAAAAGGAATGAAATAGGTAAAGATATAAGTTTATAATTATCACGTGTAAATATTAATTATACATCTTCTAGAAATGTGAATGAATGAGAAATTAGAATGCTGGGACTATATATAGATAAATACATCCGTCACTATGAATAAAACCGAGATCTGTCTCATTCAGAGCAACTGAAAGGAGTCAGTGCTAAACACAATACTAAATTCCAAAGCTTATATATGAAGTACAATACTTCAAAATTATAATCCCGCAAACTTCGAGACGGCACCGCGACTCGAAAATAACGAACCGACTCCCATTTCATCTGCGTTTACAACGCGGCTCCCCTCACCACCCCTACCCCCTTTCCAACACCCCAATCTTCAATTTTGTACCGGGAACCGCGTTGGCGGATATTCTGCCCGACAACAAAGGAGAGCTACACGGCCGAATCGCCGAGTTTCGTTAAGAAGTTGCCGTCCAAAAACACAGAGCGCCGCCGACGGGAGTCGCTACACTAGAGGGATATTAAAAGATCCCTGGGGTGGAGTCGGAAACACGCCCGAATGGGGCAAACTTTCTCCGGGGGTGAAAAACAAACAAGGGCCGGGTAGGCTCGCGATACCGACATAGCCGGCGACGGTGCCAAGTTTGCGAATCATCTTCTTCCCATTAATTAAACAAATTCCTGCCAAGTTCCGCGATAGGAATTTCGGCATTATCGTATTACTTATACATTTCTCAGCGTTCGCCTCCACCACCCCGCCGTGCGGGTTTCCTACCCCCAAGGCGCTAAATTGTTTTCGGAGCTAGGATACTGCACCGCCGATATTGGAGCAATTATTCGATTGGAGATTAACATGCCCTTAACAGTAAATAACTTCAAAGTGAATTCCTTATCTATTCAACAGTAACTTACATATTTTACAAGACTTATTTTTTAGATACGTGCGTAATTTCACTCTTGTCTCTCGAATGTCGTTCATATCTTCGACAGGGGATAATATGGCCAATCGTAACAGTTTAAATTTCCTCCAGCGATCACCGCTACCGAAGATGGCGAGCAGCCGAAACCGGTCTAGCAAACAACCAAACCGGCGAGAGGAGACAGAAACACACGAAATCTATGCTTTAAATTAGTAGTAGGGAGGTTTTAATTTTCAACTAACATTGAAATAAAAATATGCCCATGAGCTACCTGTTTTCCGACCCCTGCTCTAGGCCGACAGTTCCCACCGTGTGTCGGTATAAAGGGGAGGTTTCGATAAGATTTAACGCTCACGAATATGGAGGATACGGGTCCGTGCCTGTTTGCGAAATCCGATTTGCCCAAGAACAATATTTACCCCGGTGAGAGTGGTAGAGCGCATGTTATTGGAATGGGGGGCACCGGCCAGATACCGAGACTTTGGGCCGGCGGTTGGGGCTGCACAATTTGAGACGCATAGTTAATTTCCCCAAACCCCGCCGGGAGTTTGTTTGAGGCCGGGGCGTTTTCTAGACCGTTTGTCAAAGGGCGTGGAAACAATACGGCTCAAATATTTGCGGGGGCGGCTCTTGGGGGAGGGGGGGCGGGCGGCCCGAATTCCAACGTCGGGCCCGAGGGGCGCCCCTGCCTCCCGCCCCGCACTCCGTTTCTGGGGACAAAGAAATTCCATTTCTTAGGCTTTCATTACTGGCTGGGTAAACAGGAGAGAAAGGCCCGGCGGTCAGTTTCTCCACCCTCCGCCCGCCGACCGTATTGTTTCAACGCGTTTAATTCGGCCCTCTCCCTCCGGTTTTCACTCATTCGACCCTTCAGGCCGCTCCTCATTACTCTCGACAGTTCTTTACACAGTACTCGCAGAATATATTATCGAGTTATTTCGGATATATCGGTGTCTCACCATATTCGGTAACATAGTGCCGGTAAATGAACGAGAGGCGCCTACGTGGAGACCTCTCTCATTACTATTCCTTCCGTGAGTATACTCCGACGTTTGCCGGTGTATGTCGGACACTAATGAAAAGCGCGAGGGCGGTTGTGGAAGCCAAAAAACAATATACATAATAGAATATAAATAGAATATTATTCGGTATCCTTATTACTACTCACAGGCATCTGGCTTAAAGATTCTCTTCTTTTAATAAGCAATTTATAGTGTGGCTTACTGAGCCAGAAACACACGATCTTTATCAACCCGTAGGAGATCTCCTCCTTTCGTCCTAATCTTTGTTTCCCTTATCTCGTGCTCGGTTCTCCTCGGGCCGATGAGGCCACAACCGAATTGTGGCCTGGGGGTGATGGGTGACTGGGTGACTGCGAGTGGGAGCCATGAAGGGGGCGCCAAAGGGAATATTCAAAAAGTGCCCGGGGCAGCCACCGGCTCTCGCGGGGTTAAAAAGCCCGAGCGGCCCCGGCAATGAACTTATAAACAATTCATATTAAACGTCCCCGCCCCCTCCAGCGGGCCGCGAGGATTCCGACTCCCCCTGCCGAGTTTCGCACCCGATATTTTATTCATGGCGGGCCCGGGGTGCCGGTGAGAGCGGAGGGTTTCAACGTTACAGTTGTTTATTATAAAGAGGGCAGTGGGCGGTGGCCACGTGTGCCCCCCGCCGACGGCCCCCCGAGACTCCATTCCGCCAAGATTACCTTCCACCTGAATTGGACCCGATTACACCGTCTCCTACATCATGCCCGGGAATATCTCCCGCAGCGTCCCCGCCGGGACCACCGACACTCCTGAGAATAAAACGGAATTTGTTTTCTTATTTGACGAGGAAAAGGTGAACGCGCGGGGAATGGAATTCGCATTCATACAATTGTTAGTACCACCGGCCCATCAGTTCCTTTCATCGTCGTGCAATTTTAATATCGTTGTCAATAAAATGTTATTCAATTTTTTTTTAAATAAACTGGTATTACTTAATAATCAAAACGGACCTATGAATGTATTTGATTTATTTGGATATTTTGAGGTATATTCTCTTCAATATCAATCATGCAAATACAAAAAACTTCAGATATTCACTACTAGCAGGGGTTCTAGGTGTGTAGTAGGTATTTTTTTAAAATAGCAAAACACACATTTTTCCTGAAAAATATCTCTGCTTTCCTAATGATTTCTATATTGTTATAGTACGAACGAATCTATTATTGTCCGCAGAACGCCATAAAAGCAATATTTTAAATAGTTTCACGATTAAAGAGCAAAGATTAAAATTATTTCATGAAAAGAACGAGTTTGTGTTTCGGACAATCCATTCTGCGACATCTGTTCCCCGGTTAAGTAAATACAGATTTCCTAGAAAAATATTTTTATTGGGCCCGTTCCAAATTTCACCCGTTATAATTTCATCCACGTGGCCGCCAATCTATTTAAATATAAGGCGAACAAAACCGAACCCGGCCCGCTTACACGGCATGGGAATTAGACTGAAATTTAGTGTCTGGCTTTGTTCAATTCGTGACGCTTCGGAAATTACTCGGCCATTGTCTGTAACAATATCACGTATCGAGATCCGAACCGGGTTATGAATGCGTCAGCGCGATATTGTCTCCAGTCAGATGTCTTTTTTATATATTCCCACCCTGGTGCTCTTTCATTACTGATAATTGTGGGCAATCACCGGTCCCTTCCGTCCCTTCGTGAAGAGACGTCTTGAACGGTCTCCATTGTTTGGGGTGTCCCTGTTTCCCACCGTACTCATCGCTGTTGCCTCCAATCACCCTAATGACTGAGGTATGCATATATTTCGGCTCCGTGTTTCGAATTCAACGATAGTACAACTGAAAAAATGAAGGGGAAGAGGCCTCAAGATTCGGATGAAAGTTCCAAGGAAATTTCACTTTGTTTTACCCACCAAATAGGCGAGTGGAGAATTAAAATATAAAGCGCGATGGTTAACCAGAGAAATACAAGTTATAATAAGAATAATATTTAATTCCAGATATCCAGATATTCAAATAGTTTCAGTGTGTGATTAACATCAACTCTCATACTGGAGTTTACGAAACGCAAATTACAGGGAATATTCCTGGGTTATTCTTGAATTTTGCTGTTAACCTCCGGTTCCTCGTCGCAAATAGGATTCCGTTAGTAAAATAATACCAAACAAAACACAGTTTGGAGAGTGGACACAGGAAATATTCTAAAACCTAACATACAGCCGACTTAATAGCTTATATAATATCAATTCGATCAGGCGAAAAATAATTCGTAGTTCCTCTGCGTTTCTCTCGGGCCCTTCTACGTGTTAATGTTTATCACGTAATTTGATCAGATTATGGAGGCTGTAAACGTTTACACTTTTCCATTCGGTCGCAACGCCCGCTTTCTCATCATATAAAGACAGCGTTTATGTCGGGAAGTAAAAGCGGTTTATATTGGGTCCTCTCACGGAATGGATGGGGACCGTCAACCTCATATCTATCGTATAAAATCGTTAACGGCCCCCCGACTCTTAACGACGCCCCGCCGTAAAAATCTTCTCGCCCGGAAAGGCCCGGTCTTCGGCTCGGCGGGAGCCCCATAAACAATCCGCGCTCCGCCACGAGGAATAGCATAAATTACACGGCTTCTGGCGGCGCCCCGGTGGGCTCGACAGTATGCCGCTCGAACGTTTCGTGCCCAATGGGTTATGGGCTTTGGGCGAGATAAAATTCGAAGGACACTGAAGGACTCTCTTATATGCGTGCCCACTTAAAGGGTACACACTAGTATTTCTCTGTAGCGGTATTCACTTACATATTTATCAGTAGGATTCCGTCAGTTAAATAGTAGCACTTTTACATAATGCACATAACCTGTCTTACTGAATCATATTCAAAGTCTAAATTGTGAAACTAAACTTCCAACCCCGAATTATATTTTAAATTTGCCTATAAATTAATCAAACATAGCTATGTCATTTCTAAAGTCATTGCCTTGTGGTTTCGGGCCCCTTAGTACTTAAGTCGAGTTTTAAGCTCCTAGCCAAAACAAGTTTTTCCTAATCCAGGATTAAGAATACAGAAAGTGGGATTATAACTTCAAGTTTATCTTCTGCTCGAACTGCTAATAAAGAGCGCCACCGCTCCAGAGAAATCGGGTGAGTCTTCAAACAGCGTTACTCTATTTTCAATATAAACTATAATTAACTGTGCATTTCGGAGTTAAACTCTCAATCGGCATTTGAACGAACAGGAAATCGTACTTTGCATGTATTCTATAACAGAGCTCATAATAAAGTTCATGAATTTTATAGCGATGACCGTGCACTTAAAGAGGTGGACAGAAACTTTCACGCGTTTCATGAATTGAGAATGCGCCCTGTAATTATTAACAGAATGTACAATGAGTTGCACATTTCACGTGTCGGACTTTTTAATAGATTGTAGCGCATAACGCTGGGTACAGGTGGCTGATTAGAAGCACAAATTTAGTTCCTGCAGGCGGCGCGTTTCGATAAAATTCCAATACAGTGAATCAAATAGACTGCTATTTATCAGTTAACTAGTTTGTTATTGGAAGAAATGTGGGATAGGTCTAGTATCTTGGCCTTAGGAAAAGGAATAGGAAAGGCCAAATAATACGGGCAGGGTCAACGTACGTTTGATACCTGGGACTTGGAAATAAGACCTGGCGTGGCGCTACGAGGGGGGGCGGCGGCGGCATTAGAATTCGGCTCAGCCTCCAGACGAGGAGAAACCATCGCGGTGATTCAACCCGGCTTCGGCCGGGAACCCAGCCCAAAAGACCAGGTTCGAGGAATCACTCAAAAATAACGCGAAAAGAGGACAATATTGTGACTGAATTAGGATTTCTGGATTCAGTCGAGCTTATAGTCAATTCACATGTCGAAATTTGACTAATAACCTGACTAGAAACCTGTGTGTTCCTTCACTGAAGTATTAAATCTAGCTATGGCTAGAATAATGTGGTAATATTTTTAATAAACAGGCATCTTAAGATCAGGAAATATTTTTCCCACTGGCTTTCAATACTGTCGGTGTAAGGTTAAAGGATGAAGATACCGAATGAGAAATGAAAATTATTCGGGCGTTCGGGCCTTGTTAAGAACCCATTTCATTTAGTCAAATGAGAGGAACCGTGCCGGCGAATTCCGACTGGAAAGCTGACACGTCCCGGGATAGAAATTTGGCCCGGGAAAGGGGCCTCGGTTTCGGGGCATTCTCAGACCGGAAAAACGACGTGGGCCGGGTTAGGCGCCCCCCTCCCTCAACATCGCCATTAGAATGCGGGACGGTGAGCCGACGGGAGGGGGGGCATCGCGGCGATATTTCTATAAAGATTAGCTCCGTGATAAGAGCTCGGCGCGGCGGTGAGAGACGGCGCCTATTGTTGTGCTCCCCGGGAGGGCAACAATGGGAATAATTGTGTTGTCAACAATGGCTGCTGGCTGCTGGCTGCGCCCACCTACTGCTCCTCCACCGACCTCCTCCACCTACCGCTCCTACTCCTCATCCCTTCTAATCCCCGCCACATTATTCTGCCAGCCCTGCCCGCCCTCGCCCCCGGCTTTACGGACGGATGGAAAATTCTCCGAAAATAAATCCCCCTTTCGAATTGTTGGATAATTTTTTTATCCCGATTACGGTTGGGTCAGTTAAATGTAAATGCCAAAAAATATTTTTAACGATATTCTAATTGGGAAGAAAACTAATTTATTCGAGTCAGTAATTGTAATAATTTACAGTCCTACTACTTTTATATTATTCACACACCTTTGGAAATAATTCAACGCGAAAACAGATGAAATGTACGATGAAATCAATGTCCCAGTACCCATTACATCAAAAATTCATAAAAGGAAAGCGCAGAGATCGAACAATCCGAAATTTCTTTGATGTTATAAAAGACCATGTCTTTCTAATTTAATAAAATGATTTTTGATGTACCTACTAGCATAAATTTTAACGTCAGTTTTTATAGTATCAAAAACATTGGAGAGGTTTTTGCATGCATTGTTTAATACTAGCACTCGGTGTCGCGTTAAACGATTTCTACTGTATATACATTTTCGCGATTCAACTGTTAAGGCCTAACACATTTGTTCAACCTTGCGGTGTTTTCAAATATCGAACTTCTGAACTATCCAGTGCAAACGAAATTTCCCCCCGTCGCGCATGTAACAGCCGATAAGGACCAAGAAAGGCAAGTGGTCCTAATTCACAAGTGGCCAAAGCCATTCGGACCCCGGCGGAGTATCGGGGAGCGCGTTACACTGGCTTTGTGTCGAGTGCAGGCCCGCGCCAGTTTTTGACAGTGAGTGGGCCCCGGAAGGTCCCACGGGAACCGGTCCCGTTCCCGAGCCCAGAAGAGCTCCCTAAGTAAGCTTAAGTGGGGAATCCGGGGCCGGGCAAAAGCGGCTAACAGCCGGGTCCCCGGCACAAGAGTGCTTCGCAAATACCGGCATTATACCTAGCCGGTGGGGGAACCGCTCCCGAGTGATGCATACATCGATCCGAAGTTTCCGCGCCGCGTTTTATTCCACCGTCCGCCTATTTATTGTCGGCAACCCCAGCCCCTATTCGGACAGAAAACTAAACACTATCACGTGTCCGATGCCACTAATATGGTTAACTCTACCCGCAACTCTTTATTATCGCTTCTTTATTATCGGTTGTATATAATATACAAACCGAGATGATATACTGATATTACCGGTACGTTAACGTCACATTCGTTAATTTTAAAAGTATTTACTCTTTATTTCGTATTCATAAGAAATAGTATTCTTTGATTCCCTGCAATAAAATCATATGGCCTCCTCGAATCTTCATACCTTGAGGGGGAAAACTTTGCGCCCGAACTAAGTGTAAACGCATTTTTCCGAGTCAATATACAAATAAAAATTGTTACTGGCCGATAGTTTCCTAGCTGCTGATCGGTCAATATCCTTTTCAACATGCTGGCCAATTAGTGAAGACCCCCTATGACAGGGATATTCCAAATCGTCGCAGGTAAAAAACGAACAGCATTAATTATTCATTATATTATCATTACATAATAAGTTAGAAGGTACTTATTTTCGAGGGTTTGCCCAGCGGCACGGGGCCAATAAGAAAAAAGATCCCTCTGCAGGCTCTAATTCCAATATTTAATTTCATACATTGAAAATAAGCCCTTCGGCGATGAATAAATAAGACGCAGTTAACTGGAAATTAATGCCTGAAATACAACTGGAGTGGAGTAGGCTTAAGAATCGACATTTTAGATTAATAAGCGCTAATTACGCTTAAAAAGCATTAGCTTTAAATGGGGAGGAATCGGAAAGGGGGCTCATTGTCAGTTATTCTTGTGGACGCCTACCCTCGCCTCTCTGGCCCACTCTCGTTCCTTCATTTTCTCCCTCCGCCTATTTTCCAACCGTCCATCGCACTCAGGTAATCTACTCGTTAGTAAATATTCATTTATGCTAAGTCGGCTTCAAATCGACAGCAGTCATTAGAGAGGCCTGAGTGGTGCGGGGGGCGCTCAGATTTTTAGAGCCGCTCCCTCGCACACTACATCCTCCTTTCCCCGATAAATGGGAATTCATTTGACTTTGTCGGCAATCGCGGACGGATGAACGTTTAAAATTAAACCGAAATTGAAAAATTTAATTTTAATTGAAGGCATTTATTTGGCGGTCGGTATTATCACAAAACTAACTGACAGGTGATTATGTTCTAGAATGGGAACAAGTATGCGAGTGGAGAACATATAACTAATGCGATATAATTTTATTGAAATATACAATTTACATGACGGCGAAACTGTCGCGCACATGGGTTTTATACCCCTTCGGGCGTACCCTTTTTGCAGCTAGAAGGAAACACCTGGCTGGTCTCGATCTGTAACGGAGGCCCACCCGCAATAAGGGGGCGGCTCGTCACGGGTCATTTCTGTCGGTTGAGCGGCGGCCCCATCCACCCCCACCAACCCCCAACGGGGGCGGCGGCCGTCGACAGCTGCTTAAAAGATGAGTGTTGGGGCTCGGGACGGGGGAAACTCGTCCGCTCCAAGAGGGAGGACGACGGGGAATTGCCGGGGCGTAGGAGCTACACGAGTCCCTGACATACCCACAAAGCCTAATAGAGAAAGGGGCCTAATTTCTGAAAGCCGCGGCACAACGCGTGTTGTAAGAGACGAAACATAAAAGCTACGGGACCTTGAATAAGAAAACCGTATAGAATTACGGATTAATTGAAATATTCCCAAACACGAATGCTCCCATTTATACAAAGGACAAATGAATTCAACATGTTTTATCTCATCAAATATTTAAATACATTGTAGATAAATTCTGATATTTTATAAATTGTTCAAGAGAAAAAGAGGTAAGCAACTTATTTCTTATATTCCAATTTATATTCCATATATCTTATGTTCTAATGGTTCATCTGTAAGAGTGCAACTGCTATTATAGTTAACACAGAGAATATGCTTGTAAAAATATAAATAAAAAGTGTGAAAGAAAACGAAAAGAGGGAGAAAGAGATTCGAGAACTGTGATGGACGGTTGGGAAAGGCAAGTGTTGTTCCCCTAATACTTAATTCACTGGAAAAGTGCTCTTTAAAGGCGTCGAAGAATGAAACTAATAGCTCCGAGAATGGACTCAAAGGGGTGCAGAGGGGTTAAATTACTCGCCCCTTGGGACGTGAACGTCCTTAAGTTTTCATTAACCTAAAATGTAGTTCACGCGTCTATACAATAGGTGCTTTCAAAGTCCCGGCTACCGCCTGACCGAGCCCCCGGGGAACCGCCTTACACTTGAAACTATTTGTAATCTCCAGTTATCATTCACGAAACTTATACTACCAACAAAAGTACTTTTAAATAATGTTACTTATTTCGTTAATTATTATTAAATTATCTTAATTCTGGTAATTATTTTATGGAAAAATGAAGCAGACAAAATATCGGCTGAACCGCAGATCAATAACTTAAATCAATACCGGTATACTTTCTAGATGCACTCTGAACTCCTGAATACAACTAATATCAAAACTCGACTTCTTATTTCTCCTGGGAATCGATTATTTATCTGTGTAAAGTAGGGACTATGGTCATGAAGCGAGGAATTATGTTCGTCGATTATGATATTGCAGATAGTAACAGACTTGCCTAGCTAATCTATGGCGCGATTGTTACTAAAAACGGTCGGATGCTGAAACTGGTCTAAATTACAGCCAAATAATGGTGTGGATCGTGAAGACCATAATATTGGTGGCGTATCGTAATACATGTATGTTTGAAAACTAAAATATTGAGAAGTTCGGAATATTTTTGATATCAAGATGGAGCGGACGACGGCGTTAGAGTGAAAGCTAGGGAAGTATGGGCGGTTGGAACTGGAATGGCTGGAAGAGCAAGCCGACGTGTCGGGCCTCATACTTAATTCATTGGAGTCTTCCCATCGGACGATCCCAAGGTAAACACACTAACGTCACTCGATCGGACCCCAGCCCCACCGTCCTGTTTTGATACGGACGATTGAACCCAACAGACCCATCAATTTGTCCCCGGGCCCTAACCGCATTAAATATATTGCGCCCTCGGGGCGTCAACAGAGCGAACCCGTGCGTTCCGGCTCCGGCCCCTTTTTATCTCTCCGGCCCTCTGTCGCTAATAAACCGCCTGCGACGCTCTCATTTGGAGGGCCGCGTCAAACGTGCGAATTAGCCTCGTGGCTAAGGGCAAGGGCCCGCTCGCCAATAAGCCCGGGTTAAATCACTTCTCGGCGCCCACTGGCCCACTGGCCAAACCTCGCGCTACTAATTTACTACTCCCCTCCAGACGAGTTTACCTTCCCCTAACCTATTGCCGCAAACTAAACCTTTAATCCACTATCGTGGAATTAAGATTTATCTGGTCCCTATGCGAGAGTATTCCAACCCCGATATTAATATGAAGACAGCTTATCCTTAATGGTTGTTAATTTATAATTAATAGTTAGTTTATAATTTAAAAATTGGCGGTTAGTCCTTTTTTATTAGTTTGCTTTAATTTTCAGTTACTGAAGTAGGAACCTCGGGGCCCATCAAACGTCATTTGTATTGCCATTTATTGAACAGTTTTAATATATATAGCTTTTTTCTATTAAAGAAGACTTTCGTATAACCTTTAACCATTCATATTGACACATATTAATCATACTGCAACGAAAATCAATGAATATATAAAACGTTAGGCTGATGGGTAACCATTTGGGAGAATGTAAAATGAGCCTTTCCCCTTTTCCACTAGGCCTAGAATGGAACCAGATATGTGAGGCTTTCGAAATGTGCGCGCTATAATAAAGTTTACCCACCCTTGTTCTTTAGGCCTTTTTTCTGCTGTTTTCTGCCTCCGCTGGCCCAGTGCACAGCCTAACTAGATATATGGCCGACGGCTCATTGGGCACGGGACCATTTCACGCTCCGACCCTCCGGGGGACCTCGGGCCCCGACGCCGAGTTTCCAGACCGCCCCATTAACATGATGATTGATCCCGCGGCAACCCCCGTCTCACCGCGACCCCCTCCTTCTATTCTATCCATCAAACGACTTGACATTTTCATGTTTTCTCCCACCCTCTCCCCATCATGACCGCAGTGTCGCCGAACTCCCCCTCGGTAACCCCGCAAGATTGGTTTCCTCCGCTCCGCAAGGAACTTATCGGCTCCCCCCTGTTATATCCTATATCCCCCCCGCCCCATTCCCTCGACTCACACTGAAAAGCACCGAGGGCTCTCAACGAGGCTAATACGGCTAATGTGGGCGCGGGACCGCGAAATAATATTCGAACGGCGGGAAATTTGCTCTGATATATTAATTTCCGTTGACTTGAGTCGTAGAAACAAGTGAATACGTAACGGAAGAAAGAAACGCGGCACAAGATCGACTGTCCTAAAATTATTTCTCGAGTGACCAGAGGTAGTTTAGAAGTAATAATAAAACATGGGGAGAATCCAAAAGCTCTTTCTGATCTACCTTACGACCAAAAACGGGAGTGAATTTTTCTGGACTCATTCACTTCTTTTGATGATACTTTAGCCAATGGCTAAACCACATGTATCACGACGTGTACTTAATTCACTTCTTTTTTAATTGGCACATCTGTAATAGCAATCAATTGTAAAGGGACTCGCTGGCCCTAAAAAAATAATAATATTGAACCATTTTCCTGGTTTGGTTCTCTGACTATAACAGGAATTCGATGCGGTTGACCGAGGGTCACTTTGAGGGCGATAAGACAACCGAATTCGGGGCCCATAATTCAAAAGGGGGGATCTTCGGGCGCCCCAACCCCTAAAACAGCGATACTCGCGTTATTTTTTCACTGTCCCTCTCTCCCTCCCTAGGCACATTTTATTACACCGAGGTTAAACTGCACTTGTGAAGTTGTGGGGGCGGGGGGGAGTGATTTTTTTTTACCCCCGATTATTCCCGGATAATGTCGTGAAATTGCATTAGGCGCCGGGAGATTTAACAGGAATAGGAGGAAGAGGAGGGGCGACGGGAGGCTGTGCGGCCTCCCCTTTTATTATCCGGTTTTTCGGACTCCACCGCGTCTCTGAGCCTGTCCGCGCCATTAAGGCGTACTGCACTGCCCCAGGACTCGCGTATCGCGATTGTTTCACGTCCGGTTACTCGCCAATTCGGGCGGACCGTTGAACTGGCTAACCGGGAATTCCTCGTGGTGGGAATATTTTTCACGTGCTCATGCCCATGAACTGTTGAAAGCCATACCACTTCTGTCCGCAACAATAACGGGTTAGTTATTATTATGGGATATAGTACCGAATGCAAATTAGAGATTTATGTTTTAATACTCTCCAGTTCACAAACTCGCAGAGTTACTATATGATAAAGGCGTTGACGAAATGAATTTTCGTTCGATTGTTAATTTCATGCTCTCAAAACGCCGGTAGTTTGTTCCCTATCAAATGCTTCCCCGTGTCCAAAGTGCAGCATTAAAGCCGTTATCAAGTGGCGAGATGTTCATACATAATGAGTTTAAGGAATGGGTATAATTGCAGTGGCAAAATTTACTGAAGTTGATTCGGTTCGGTGTCAACCCGGGTTCGAATCCTGGGGTTGTACCAGATTAATATTTCGAATAATATTGAAATGATGTCCTAAAATCCTTGCGCGTCAAATAGAAATTAGTCAAATCGCGAGAAAAGGACGAATTCAGTCCTAAAATACTTTACGATTTCTGTCGCCTTCATAAATTTTCCTCTGTATTCTATCGAGTTGAATAGATACTGCAAATATTTGGAAACCCGGCGTTCGGAAAACTCGACGATTCGCGCGCGCCACTTCTGCTTCGGGTACGGCATTCGTCTCGGCGTCGACACGGGGGTAAATATTTAGCCGGGAGAACGGCCCCGGATAAGATTAGCGGGAGTGGCGGTGACGAGAGGGGCCATAAAATAAATGAGCTCTCCTCGGCACTATCTGGTCCCTCCGTTAAACTTGATTAGTATCGAACAGACCCGGCGACGCCCGGCTGCGGCTTTTTACGCGCCGACCTGTGCCCACGTCCGGCCCTTGAGGGGTATTTTCGAGGAGGATAAGTGCCGCTACTAATTGGATCCGACTAATTAGAAACGGCGGAATTAAGTTAAACGATTCGGCGGACTCGTGTACGTGTGGCGGCGAGTTAACTGTGCCCATCGGCGACAAGGAGCCATTGGAACTGGTATCGGAACGGTTATACAGGTTTACCGGAAATTCGGAGGTTTATTTTATTCCGAAGGCTCAATAGATTACTAAAATCACAATAGTAGTTTTATTCTTTAATTTTTGATTCATTCCATTCAGGTTGGCACGTCCTTTCAACTTTCAACTGTGTGCCGCCTTTAAATTCCGTCTTCGTTTGAATTAGAGAACAACTGCCGCGTTATCATCATTCTGCACATGGATTGTGAAAAAAGTATCTCAAGTTTATACTGGAGTAGGGAATGTAGGAACACTGGACTCGAACACACAGTGGTATGCATATAGTGATCAATCTGGATTTCAACTGTTCCCGATGATTTCTATCGATATTTTCCCAGGCCTAAGAATGAGGTAGTGTGAAACGAAAAATAAATACAACCGTATAAAACCGGTATCGAATTTTCTTCGGCGAAAAAGGTCGCAATTACGGAAACGCGGACTAACAAAAACGTGAAAAGAAAAAATTACACGCCCCACCCCTATTTTCGGGGCGGTGAAAATACGACATTCATACCTACATTGTATAAGGGCGGGAGGCGAAGCATCGGCCGGGTTGAGGAGGGGCAAGCGGCCCTAACGCGATTACTTCCGAGCTGGCGAGGAGAAGAAGGGCGGGGTGGGGGCGGGGCCGGGGCCGGTCCAAATTGCGTTGCCGTATTAGCCCCCGTAGAAATCCTCCCCCTACCTCTTATTGAATAGAAGCTTTTAAAAATGAAATCATTTTTGATTGAGTTACATCTGCGAAGGGGCCGCCGACGTAGGTTGGTGCCACCCGCGGACGGGGAGGGGGCGGGGACGTGAAGGGAGATAAACAGGGGAAGGAAAGAATGAGGTATGTTAATGCCGGAATAGAATAATAAATACCTACCGAAATATAAGACCGAAAGGTGATCAACATTGTTTACAGGCACACATACGATGCATATCCCCAGCAATATGAGTAGAATTCATTAAACCCATATTAAATTTCAACTAAAATATTAAGGTGCAGTACATATTCGCATATGGGGAGGTTTTAAATGCGTTAACACTGTTTTGTTCGGAAAGGCAACAACCAGTTAGCAGAGAGAATTACTCGGTGATATTTCAAATAAGTTCTTAGGACTATTTAACCATATTTGTAAATAATCATTTCATTTTATGCATATTGTTTCGACCAACCTCTCGGAACTTCAGTAATTTTATTTACAACATTTTATTACGCCTAACAATCACTTCAATATTAGACACGGAAAGAAAATGAGATTGTAAGGTGAACAACCGGTATAAAATTGCATGTCGTGTCGGATTTGAGTTGAATGCTGTCATGGAAGTTATTATACTTTTGGACAGCAGGAAGGTCATATACTGGCGGGATTTTGAGATCAGCGTTCAGGTTTACCTTCAGCGAGGGGAGAAAGGAAAGCGAGGGACCCCAAACAAATACCTTAACGCAAAATTATTTTTAATATAAAATATGTACTACTGCTTTCATACAGTGTTCATACAGTTGTTGGCTTCAAATCTTGAAAGCATTCCGCAGAAAGTATCGGAACAGAACTGAAACTTAGCCAACGGGAATGGGAAAACTATCGTTCTGTGGACTGTATCGAAGGCGCCCGCACGACTCCCCGTTTTCTAGGATCGGCCAAATTATGCGAGGGGGCGAAATGGAGTTGAAAATAAATTGAAGCGGGCAGGAGACGCGGAGAGTTGTGAGGAGGGGATTGTCGGAAAGTCGGGGGGGCACAAACCCCCGGCACCAGCCCCCGGAAGGTGGAGCGGGGAAAAATGACGGCGCGGAGAGAACGGAGCGGCCGTAAGAGAGACAGATAGGGTAAAGACCCCGGCCCAACGTAGGAGATAGGGGCGGTGAAATATATTGTGTAATAGGGTTAAATAATTTGACCCTTCAGTGAGAGGGCGGACTTTTATCCTTCGGAGGGTGGGGGCTGGGGTAATTTACATTGGGCCCGGGGCCCGGGCATCAATCATAAGGGACTCTCGGCCACCGATATGGGGGCCATTAAATATCAACATCTCTCGTCCGACCTCTGTTTAAACAGCCTTTGAACTGGCTTCCTTTGATTTGAATTGCCCGGGGGAGCGAGCAATATACTTAAATATAGGGGTAAGCAATTTTTAAAACCGTACATAAAATGAATTTGTTTTCTTCTGACAATAATCAAGAAAGTACCGAGCGGTAGAAAACCTTACCCTTTTTCAAGTATTTTTAAGGTACGTTATTAGTAATAAACATATGTATCTTGTATGCTAGGACAAAACGAAATATTTTTAGAACTCGAAAAATTCTAGGCCTGTTATTAATGTTTAAATAGGGTTTTAATTTTGGCCGCCCACGCGGATAAATTGATGGTTCTTATCAACAAGAAAATGAAACATATTAGTGAAAATAAGTTTTCATCACATAAACCAACATATAAATAATTATATCAATATATTGGTAGGTCGGAAAATAGAATGTATACAGTTTCATGTGATTTGTATTTGAAAGTATATCATTTCACACCAAACCGATTACTTTAAAAACCTGCCAAATCAGGAATGTTCCTGAATGAGTTCCATCCAGGTTCTTATTATATAATCTTTATTTCGATTTTTCATTTGCTCTAATAAGAGATTTAATGCTTTCAGAGGGGATGATTAGATACTACCGAAACACTTTCTAATTTGAAAGCGGGGTTACTGATGAAAACCACTGATGTATGCTAAAAACGGGACTGCGAGTAGCTAAGTATTGGCTTCTTGTATTATCCGCCTTACGCGCTATTCCTCGTTGCCCTTTTCCGCGTTGGCGTTATTACCGGAATAAAAGGGAGGGAGGGAAATCAGCCCCCGCGCTGGTGTACAGGCCGGCTAGAAGGAATTGCCGCATTCCCCAGTCGCTGGCCCAATGAGCTACGAGGCGCCCGAATGAAAATTCACAGCGAAAACGGGTAAAGAGCGAAAGGGATGAGAGAGTTGGGAGGGGGCGGGCGCGGAATGAGGACCGGAATTACCTAAGCCCTCGGCCCTCTGGTTGTCCCTCTAATATGCTTATGTTCAAAGCTAAAGGGACGTCTTCCTCCCTCCACAACCCCCGGGCATTAAGGTAATACTCTTGTATCGTGTACTCTTACCTCTCTTGCCTGCTACCTTCAATATGTAGAAGAGGGGAACCCCCCCTTCCCGTATATTTAAGAACCCTCTCCGAGCATATATGATATGCCGCCTAAATAAATGTTGAATATTTGATTTTACCCTTGTTTTCTTCTCCTGTTTTTTCGGCGGTAAAGGCGATTAAACATAGCATCATTTCACTCGATATATTCCTTGTCGTGGCAAGCACTGTTACCAAAATTACCAAAAATAATAAATGTTGTTACACTAAGCTGAAGATACTAGGAAATTTTAGTGGAGTTGAGAAAGGATATCTTTTTGGAGGCCGGTTATACACAAAATAAAAGAAACTAGGATAGAGCCAGATATATTTAACAGCTTATGAGCAAAACATAAATCCTTCAAGAATATGCACAAGTTTTACTTAGTTCCGCACGAAGAAATGACTCATCAAAATGTTAAATATACAATATATCAATTCTATATTAACATTTAAAGGAGGCAATTGTGGGACGACTAAAGCCACGTTCATTTTCGCAGCAGGAGGTCTGGGAAGTGAGATCCCTGGCAAGGACAGTTCCTTGGCGCGAATTACTCAGCGTAAATGTTTCACTCTGCTCATAACTGCAAGACTTTATTAGTGGGGTGCGGCCGAATAATTAAGGGCTCTTAATTGGTAACAATACTCTGAGGGGTGTGGCGACAGCCGAGTAACGAGGAAATAAACGACCGCCGAGGTATGCCCGCTATTGCGAGCATTTCCTCGTGGGTTCCCACTCGGAGGATATATCAAGTTTTAAGGGAGGGTCGCCCGGTTGATATGTGCGGTCTCTCAGGGAGGAAGCGCAGAATTTCGCTAGTGAAAAAATAGGAGTGTAAATTGGACAAATTCCTTAGCGGGAATTTCCGCAAAATGTTAGAGGGCACGAACACGACCCATGTAATACGATGAATACAACTAATCTCCTTCAACCTACTATACTGGATGTTCTATATAATATTTCCAGTGTTGGAGTTATTATTCGAACTTTTTCATTTACTAAAAATGTACATCGGTGATTATTCGAATGCAGTGTTGGCAGACAAAATAAACAGAGATCAAGTATAATTCTAAATGAACGGGTGAAAAATATGGAAACTACGAATAGTCACAACATTATTTGGCCAGTGTTTTCACTTCACTGATAGTTTAGTGTTGTTTGACCCTGGTAAAGTTTCAGTGTGGAATCTGTGAAACTTTTGCTCTCAATACTGCCTGTTGGGACTTTGGTAAGAAAAGCTCATGTAGCTCAAAAACGATACCACGTTTCGTATACACAATCAACGTCGTGTCGCAAGTAATGTTCACGCAAGTTAACTTGACAGTTTCGATCTTCAATCTCGGCAGCAACAATTAATTGTCTCCGAGCAATATTTGATCTCCGTGGCCCACGGCCGGGACAGAGAGCCCCCGGTTATTTGCATTCAGAGCGTGCGTCACCTTAATGGGATATACCGCCCCGCTTCTCCGACGGAGGCCCCGGCTTTTTATTTGGAGACATTCAGCGCCCAGAGATGGAAACAATATGAAAGATACGGGGTGGAGTTGGGGGGACGCAGGGGGGGGGGAGGAGAAGCGGGGATTTTGTGGCCGGCGGCGTTTAGGACCCGGGGGGGGGGCGCGCTCTACGTGTCCCCGCATAACAAGTACAGCATTAGTGCGACGGCGGACCACCCCCTACCGCCCCCCTCCCGGAACCCCCTACCACAGGCCACGGGGTCTAATTGTGTGGGTAATGTATGCACCACGAGACACGCCCACCCACTTAAAGAGAGAGCCTCCCTCAGGAGGACACCCCCGGTGGCAGCGGCCACCTCCGCTCCCCCCCTCCATCACGGCAAAGGAAGAAACGCCCAAACCGAACGGCGGCTTTAGAGAGAAATAAAGTGAAGAAAGGGGGGTGGGTAGCGGTGGTAGGGAGAAAAAAATAAGTCGAATTTCCAGGAAGGAGGCGTTTTGATACGCCGCGTGGGATTGGGGCCGGTATCGGCTCCCACGTACGGGACCCGTGCTCCGCTTTACAAGCAACATCTCGACCGGGGACTTCCTTGGAGCGCCGATTCGTTATCGTGGCCGCGTTCACAATAAGTATATTATTAACTTATAATACATAGCGCAAAATGAGCATATAGAATATTATTATTACAAAGTAATGTCGAGTATGGGAAGAACCGGTATTTTTAGGGATCAGTTCCTACTAATACGGGAACGGTAGGTTATAATCATATGAATAGTAACAAAGCCCCAGAGAACCAGATATCAGAATAGTTTCGTTAGCGATGAAGTAACACGCGTATAATCATGTAGATAGCCTGCATTTATATTGAACTGCGAATGACGGACGACAGATCGTCAGAAAGAAACGCGTAAAGAGCAAACTATAAGAGGGACGAAATTGAAGGGAATGGTGGGGCAGAATTTTTGGGTTCAGGCCAATGACATACTTAGTCTATAGCGCCGATGAATTATTCAGTGCTTTCAAAAAATATCTTATTTCATTTAACGTTATCTGGACTCGACGTACAAAAACATGTCGGTTAAAGGTGAAATAAAATCGAAGAATAGAATTGGATGGACCCATCCGTTTATTCACATCGGATATGCAGCAGTCTGCAATGAACAAATCGAAACATATTTCATGAATTGTATTGTACTAACTTAGATTTAATTTAAAACATTATCATTCATATATGCCTGTTTCTTTAAATGACTCATCAAAAGATACAATAATGATGGCTTTCGTAGATAAAATATGAAATTCTTTAATTGTTGAATAATGATCGACGCATTCTCACTTCGGCACTTCGGGTTCATATCCCTGTGGCTGACCGAAATTTCATTTAATTACAAATATCAACAGATTAAATGGAAGTGCCTCATAAACCTTCATTTATTAGAATTTTATTTTTTCAAGCTTATTATTAACAGAAGGAGATTAATTTGGTATTTAGGAGATAAACCGATTATAAGGTCGCTATTTTCTGTTTCTAGAGAATTTTAAATGGGTTCCACACTGTACCAACCCCCACTCCCAACACCGCCCTAATGGCCGTCAAATGAATTCAACAGCATAAAAGGTCCGGTGTTTGTGTTTGGGGTATCGACGCCAGTGCCGGGCCGGCCCCCACGTCAAATTACCGGTCGCTTCACTGTAAACATCCCCATTAAACGTCCCCCCCTCTGCCAGAGATAAAACCGAATAAGGTAATTATTTATACGGGGCGGAACGCGAGGGAGGGTCGGAATTTAGTGGGATTTTATTCCGGACCGAAGGGCGGGGAAAAATCATGGCGCGAGCCTTTCGAAATGTTCACCCTTGTCCCCCTGTTGTAAAACGGAAAAATGGGACGCGCTTGTCCATTCACGAGAAAAGTCATAGGACAGTTCAGTATGTTCTGCATATAACATCCAGAGTGCCACACATGAGATCTCGAACTAACAGAATAGTCGATCATGTATGCCAGTTTTATGCATGGCTATCTATTATTGATATCTTACAAACATGCATACTTTTTTCCAGGTGACTCCAGGGTGCGGTTTAATGTCGAAACACGGAGTTTTAAATGTTAAGTGATATACGTTCATTGACCTTTGCCCGGCTTCTAACCGAAATTCCGAACGAACGCAGTAGGTGTGTGGGCCTCATAAATAAGCCGTTCCGAGCTACTGCGCGATGAATTCTAAGCGCAATTCCAAATCGGCCGCTCATGTCGGCGCCGGACAGTCGATGGACGCTGCAGCCAAAGACATGTTCAACAGGACGCCGTTCGAATAACCCTACCGGAATATCCAATTGGAATATTCCAATAAGTTGGAATTGTGTGGAAAATACAACTGCAGCCAGTGCACAGTAGACCTCCCAGTTTACGAATTTTATGTGTAATAATTATAGTCCATATAAACCACTCAGATATTGCCAGAATAATGGCAAATACTTGCTTGGCGTGCTCTATAATATTGAACTAAAAATTACATGTGGGACAGGATAATAGATTTGATTCCAGCATTTATTCTTAATTTATATCGTTAATTATCGTGTAAATGGAGGATTAGTTCGCGATATATTCACTCTAACTAGTTGTGGTCCGACATCCCAAACGTTCCTTACGGACGCCTGAAAAGGAAGCGGCAACGTAATCTAAACGTGTCCGGGAAAATAAATAAAAAAAATTTTAGCCGACGGATTGTAGACGTAACAGTATTATGTAACGCTTATTGATTTACCTGTGTTGAATTGTCCCGTTCAGATCGCCGACGAACTCCGGCGACTTTCCCGCGTAGGACCTCGGGCTTCCGGGTATCAGATACTCTGCAACAGGTAATAATAATTAGTTAGCGTTGCTTGTTTGAAACGCCAAACAATTATAATTGTTGACTACTATAATACAGGACTGACTTATTGTGAGAAATGTTGAACTTGACTTCTATCAGTTCGTTGGATATGATGTGGAATACCAATTGAATATAGTACCAGATACTGTATAAACTTGACAAAGGTGCTGCGATTTATTCCGAGATCGGCCGTTTGATCTTAATTATGATTTTTATTTGCGGGAACAAATATTGAATCGGCTCGTAGGATTGATAAATAGTTATCTTTCCCACCGACTAACTCGTGTTTCGCTGGTGCAGCGGTTATTGCCAACGGTCTGTATCCCAGTCATCGCTGCATCTAAATCAATAAACCCGATTTGCATTAAACGCCATGGCAACCGTCGCGAAACATCCAACCGGTATGCAAACTATGCACATAATCACACGAGGGGGAGGAGCGAATATCGCGCCGAATAATCACAGCGGGCGGGCAGACGTTTCGCGGTTCTCGTGTGGAAAATCCTCCGACGAAATATTCCACGAGTTCCACGTGGCGGCGCCGGTAACTAGATTTTACCGTGACGCGGAGGAATCGAAATTGTGGTCGGCCGAAATGAAGGTATTAATGAGGTCCTTCGATTGTATTTAACATTCGCGGAGATACAATTCTGGAAACGTAAGGCGAAATCTGGAAAAAAGGCGAGTAGCGAACCGAATTTTCCACGCCAACCTCTTGGTATACTCATCAGATACTATCCTTCAACGTTAGCTCCATCTAATTTAAGTTGTTCCAGTTGATTACTAGGATATAATTCTTAATTATCGTACCAATTTTAAGTTGATACATGACTTACTATTATTCTTATTAATAATTCAATTCCGAATGGACGTGATGTGTATCGCGAAGGAGAAACTTTTCTGTGGTAGTTCCGAAGGACGGCAAAAATGTTTAGAGATGAATTTCAATATATACCAAGGAATTATGATATTAACTCCTCAACGATATGTATCTAGTTAGATTTCAGTATGTTTTAGCAATGCGGTCTATCAATACGTTACAACGGTCCTGTGTTCGTTTTACGCTATTTCGCAACGCTTATTCGGATGAATTATTTTCGAAATTCCGGTTCGGTTGTGTGCGGCAAGAGGGAGCAGGTTTGAGGGCCAAACTTGGTTCTCAGATTTCCGGTGTCGGACCGTTAACTCGGAGGTTGCGGAGTTTGAGGTGGAAGGTAGGGCGGGCCGGCCGGAGTAATAGGCCGCCGCCGCTACCCCCAAAGCCCGGGACAGGGGCTCCCGCAGTCTCAGGAGAGTGTTAAATTAGGGGTGGCGGGGGATGCCCACCTCAACTCACCCTCCCAAACGGTTATTAACATTTTAATAATGCAGCGGATTAAATTATAATCTCAGGTGGACCGGCCTCTATCCACCCGACCCTCGGAATAGGACGCGTGGCAGCCACTTCCCGAGCCCGTTTCGCCAACGGCTTCGGATCTGAGACTTGAACATTAAAGGAACCGGGCCTGAGAGGGGAATATCATAACGCAATGCTCATTTTCCACCTAATGCCGAGGTACATATTTTAGTACCTTCAGGAAATAATTGAGACCTTAGTGCGATCCTAGGATATGAGAGAACACAAACTGCCGATATGTAAGGAGTATTTTTTCGACGATTTTATACCTTCCTAACCAAATGACGCAGAGATTTAGGCCTACTTATTTTAATTGCGAACAATATTTCACTAATTCTATAAGAATTACAAATGCTACCATTTCAATAATTCACCGATTGTGTTCCGTGTCCATAGAACATTTTTATGTGACTGAACAACACGAAAAGTATTTTAATGACATTTAAATTATAATTTATGATGAAGGTATGAAAAAACATAGACATAAATATATTTCTATGTAATCTATAAAGGTATATGCGGCTGTGGTCCCGTAATTGAATTTTCTAGATTTTAAATTTATGAATATGGAAATATGAAGACCAAATTATATAAAAATATCTTCCCTACTAAACTGTTTTCTATATTTAATTTTAATTCGTCTCTACTATTATTGTTGAATACTATGTAATTATTGAAAAATGATTCCACTATTCGCGAAAATTTCCGCTTTTTTGGGTAATTATTAACATTCTAGCAGTGGTGGACCAAACCCACATAAATTCCAGAGTCGTTAGTTTAATACCAACGAGTGAGACCGTTTGGGGCGTGAGGACCGATCCTGGACAGAATCTCAAACACCCGCAGGACAATTTTATATATTTTTTCTTTATTTTAATTGCTACAAGTACAACGCCCTACGACCACACGCGGGACATGAATTATATATTTTTCAACTCGTCGTTAAAATCTCATTTGGTCAGGTTCAAGTTGCCAGTTCTGGTAGGACGGCTCACTCTCTGTTCGGAAACAGTCCAACGGCCGCGCTTTGTCTTCCCAACAGTAAAGGAGTACAGTGTTTTTTTCTCTCCCCGCTCTTTTATTTAGGCCGGCCACAAATTTCGCCTAGCCTTAACGAAGAAACGAACGCCGAGAATATTATTTTCGTATTAGGGGTGGCCGCAGGGTCGATTAACCGGGTCGGGGGCGGTAGGCCTTTTTTTTCCGGCGCCTGTGTATCTCCGAAGGGGGCAAAGGCGAATATGAAATTAGGTTGGGGCGCTCTTTAGTCCGCGGGAATTTCTCTCTTTTTTTTTTCTTTAATGGATAATTATTTAATTCCGGGTGGCTTTGCGGCCTCGGACCCGGACTCGGCTTAATCTCAAGACGATCCTGAAAGTGAATTCCTGAAATTGCGGGGATGCGAACCCGGGGAAATGAATTATTCCGTTTCGTTCGTTACGGGGGCGACCGGAGTCCGACGGAAAAGGAAGAAAAAATTCGGATATTTTTACCGCCCCTCGGCCCTCGCCCAATATTTCACGAATGCGAGCTTAATTAATTGACCCCAGTCCGAATTCGAATATTACCGCTCTGAAAAGGTAACGTAAATTAGTGTTAAACAAAAATATTAAGGAATAAAATTTCAGTTTGATTGTTGCCATTGTTGCGACATAAAAATATTTTAATACATTCTTACCGGAAATTTGTGTTATCGGACAGGAAACTAAGAATCGTATAACTCAAACATGAAGACGGAAACATTATCATAATTAAAAATTAATTTAATAATCCTGTTTGCCTCAAATATCAGACGCCTCCTTTAGGACCATTTGTATTGTAAGTGGTGCAGTGTTTCAGAAACTAATGTGTATTGTTTTGTTGCCTATGCCATTATTAGTAAAGGGAATTTGTCGATTATACAAATTAAAATGATATCGGAGGAAAATTTATATAAATAATGATATGGTCTCGAATTCTGACCTATTTCCTGTAACACGGTGGAAACGTTTCCCTTTCGTTTCGGACACTTCGTCGGACGATTATATGCTGAGACCGAAACTTCAGTTGTTCTACCCGTATGAGAATCTCGATATATATTCTGATACGTTCGGTGGAGTTATTGCCGATACCGACTCGTTTGTATGGTACCGAGCCGGCGGAACGGTCCGGACTCCTCGGCCCCGGGTGCGGGCGGCCAAGTTTTAATGACGTCGAACTTGTATGCACCCTCGTTAAAATTAATTTTATTTCGAAACAAACTCACTACAGCACCTACTAGAGGCCAAGGTGGAAAACCGGCTCCGGGCGGATACAGTTGAAGGCGAGTGGGGGTATGTTTGAAACGGGACACGGAGACCGACAATTGAAACGTTAGTTTGGCGTTGGCTTGGTCTCTTGAAAAACTACAATGGACGTTTTAATCTTCTCGGATGAGCATATCAATTTGCTCGTGCATATTTTTAATTAACTACTCACAGGAATTAAGCCAAATAATTGAAGAAACCGAGAATAATGGGGCTGCAGGTATGTATGTATTTATATATAATAAATAATAATATGTTTTTAGTTTAATGGTCTAAATCTTTTCCCATCTTTTCTAAAGCTTATAGAAGGAGCATTTCAACATTCCGACAACTTTTTATAATAATGATATAGAATAATTCAATATCCCTGAGCTAGGTTTCGGTGTTTGCTAAAGTCAATAATATTTATAATATAATATTTATTATAAATATGATATTTACGCATACTGTCAAGGCGTATTAAATTAAAAATTTCAATTTAACATATTAATCAGGTTATTTAATTGGAAATTGTAAAACTGCACGGCGTCTGAGGCTGCATCGCTAGCCGGCCGAACACCAGTGCGTGCCCGGTCTAGTATAAACGCCGCGCCGTAGCAAAATTAAATTCTTCACTGTCGGTGGTTCCTTTCTTACTTTTTCTCTCATCCGTCGGCTTGGTGTCATTTTCAATGAAGTTATTATTATGAATCTATTTTCTCTTCATCGCGGGAAACCTAATAACCGTATTCACTCATATATTCTATATGTACTGATATTCTTGTAAGTGTACAGAAAAATTGTTTTTTTTATCGTATTTTTTTTATGGAACCGTGACGATGATTCTGGTACTATAGTTTAGCTGCATAATTGAATGTCACGTACGTAACGCAATCATGGCGTCATACTTCATTCGGCCGTGTCTCTTATTTACTCATAATTCCTTGGAAGGACAATTAGCCTCTTTGGTCGGAGGGCGACACGAGGCTGTCCCCCCCGTCACCACTTTCCCCATTGTCCCTTCCACCTCCCCCACCCCACTAAACCCTACGCCGTCATTAACCTTTTCCCGGACGAATCACAAAAGGGCCCTCCAACCTATTGGTTTGGGGGCGCTGTTTAGCGAGGGTTTGGAGGCCCCGTACAATTAGTTCTAATCCCGTGTCTTTCCGGGCGCACGGTCCTTCCCCCTCTGCCCCGCTCTCCCTTTGGCGGCTTCGTTCGTCTCGACTGCTTGTTACGTACAAACCATGGGAGAAAATACTTTAGTTACAGCCTAATTCCAACTCGCTGACATTACAAAACCCGCTCAGGAAATAAGGCCGTGAGATTTCACAGCGCAAGCACATTAGTACACCTGTGTGCACTGATAATCTGGTCAATGATACAGTTAAATTAATTATTAGTATTATTATTAATACTATATTAGTAATTAATAATATTATAGATGTAGCATAATAGTGACTCCGCTCAATCGACACCAGGCCTATTGAGCCAGGCACTATTTCATTAATCTGAAACTAGATTACGGCTGAATATATTCAGAAACATAACTAGATATTCAATCTTCAAGCATCCGAATATTTATTATCCTGGTAATTATTAATTGGTATCCTCGCGAGAAAATCGTACCAGCATCAGGCTAATTGCACAAATGAAATAAAAGGATGACTCAGCAAGATTGATAACACCAGTTTTGTTGGGGCCCACGTCATTTCCCGGCCCCGAACGTAACGTTCGTTCACAAGATAAATTCGCCATTTTTAAAGGACCCGGTCCCGTTTGATATTCGAGAGGAGAGGAGCCCTCTCTCCAACGGCAATAAGTTTATTGGCGCCGCTTTGTGCACCCGATGGCCGCATCAACTCCACCCCCTCCTCCCCCCCTGTACTTCGCTCCCATGAACCCCCCGCCTCCGCCCCCACCTAACCCTTACCTCTTTTTTCCTCCCGGGCGTCTGGTAATAAGCGAAAGTGGAAACCCCCGGCAAGAGTTTTGATCCTGTTTCCTGTTCCGAGTAACGCTCCCTTTGATCTGGGGCCCCCCAACGTCTCAGGTAGCCCGTCATCGATCAAACCGCTCTTTAAATGCCAGAAACGGCCATTGGGTCACTTCTCCTATCTCTGGAATGTGGTCTGCTCAAAACTGACATACATTTGGTTCTTAATTATAAAATTTTATTAATCATAATTTCGATTGCCCATTTTTTTAATAATTAAATTTATTAGTAATCTATCTATCTTTTAATATATATACAAACACCAGTGGTATACTCAAACGAAAGAAGACCAAAATATTTGTAAGGCTTCGTGTAGATTTTGTATGAAGATTAAAGATATATATATGTAAACGCTTAATTGATGAGTATAAGTAAAGGGGACTAATAGTATACTGGATAAGCTTCAAGACGGTAGCCATTATAAAGTATACGCGTGCTGTCAGAACGGGGCATAAATTAAGTCATTCATCATTCAGGTCTGTGGATCGAGGCAATAAGTATACCGTCCGTAGGGCGGATACAACTCTCCTCTTTCGTTATGACAGGAAGTTGTTATACGGTCGGCGGCGGCCACATACGCTGAAGGCGTGTAGGAAGAAACGGGCCCTCTCTATTTATGACTCCGTCCAGAATTAATACCGAGGCCCTCGGGACTTAATCTCATAATCTATTCGAGATAGAGCCCGGTCTATTAAACATTCCCCGCGACTCGGAGGATGCAAGCGGCCCGACCGCAATACGGGGGGGGGCCGCCTCCGCCATCACCGCCTCCGCTACCCGACACAGACACACTAGCCGCATAAGAAAATTACGAGGTTTTTATTCACAAATTACCCCCGCCCCTGATGAAAATTTAATTGAGCCCGTAGGGCCTAATGTGTTTATAAATCGCGATTCGGGGTGTGACCGGGAGGGAGTTTGCTGGAAACGCCAAAATAATTCGAATGTTACATCTCCGGCACATTTCAGAATTAGAGAAACCGGGTGAATGCATTTATTTGAGTAAATACTATAAGCGCGGCTTTATTAAAAACAGTACAATAAATAGTAATGAAACTTGCTATTACAACCTATTACAGTTATTTAAATAAGACAGTATTATATTTATATAATGATATTGTAATAAATTAAACAGGTAAATTCAACATGGTCTGACATAATATTTTGAGAAATTGAATTATATGGCCTTAAACTGTGCTAATAATTTAACGCGTAATTGGTGTTTGTGCAATTCAGTGCTATAATTCTTCCGCGGTGCATACATTATAAAAAACGGGGAGAATTCCCCTGAATCCAATTCGCTCCATTTGCTCGCCGGCGAGAGCTCCCCAACAAAAATAGGCCTATAATTCTTAAGTGGCGTCTCTGCGGTCGGACTTGGCCGCAGTATGGAGAGTGTAGACAAGGGCATTCATCAGGGGCTCTCTCGCAATTCATCACGCGGTAAAAACCATTCATCACCTTCGCAATAAATCATAGCGCCAAAGGTGGCCCTCCGCCTCTCGCCCACCAACCCCCGCCTCACGCCACGGACAACCTACGCACCACCCCCCTACCCGCCCCTACCCGCCTTCGACACGATCCAGGCGTCTCTGAGAAGGGATTTTTTCCTCCCTCCCGTCGTCCTTCCCCGGGCGAGGCATCTCGAGGCAAAAAAGCTTAGGCCGCCGGGTGTTCGACAGGGGTATGAATTTTTGGACCTAAACTCGGCTCAAAAGCGACCGTTTTCCACCAACGCACTGTTCTGTTGATATACTACAAGATCACTCAATGGAAAATGCGTTATACGGAAATTTAGAGTTATACGGAATGATAATTTGGCTGAGGTACACTTAAGTGTGTACCGAGGGACCAACCAACATTTTCCACACAAACGGCCAGTTTTATTCCGTCACACTGTTTGTAACTTTCTGGGTAACACATTAGGCGGTTCTAATTTAATTTTCACATATTCCGATTGGCAAAAAATGTATTCAACATGGCAATGTCAGAACAATATAGAAAAAGAAGTATTGGGCCGAGTACGGCGACAGTGATATCCGAACCGGACGGCAATATACCCGGACTCTTCAATACCGAGGAACAGTCCAATCCCGATTTTACCCAGGGGGTATTCCCCTGCGGAGTTGTCATTCCCCCTCATCCCGTCGCCATTGCAATGTATCTACCTTGTACTCAAACTTCTCAATCCTCTTAATCACGGCCGCTACAACTGGGGCTGTATTATTCGTCCAAATAGCATCCAACTCGGAGAATCCACTACAGCCGAGTCCCTTGTCCCTACAAGGGACCGACATGGAATATTATTATCCCGTTTCCTTAGATTTAAATACATATACCCTATAATTCATCATTGTCATATTCACAGTTGTATTCACTTAATCTACTTACGATATTTGCATAAACAGAACATAATAATTTGTGTCGAACCAAATTATCAATTCTGTAAATTTCCAATAAAAGGATTTTATGTGATATACAAGGTTAACGGAGATAATCCGGAGTGTAGGCAACTTAGTACCTATGCGCTGCACTATGGACTGCCACTGACGGCAGAGGGGACGAAAACGGTCTGGAACTGGAAAAATGAAATTGGGCGACCAAGAATTTTTCAGAATTTAACAACGCGGTACTTTGCATTGTTCGACTGAAATGACTTGCGGGAACCATAATCGAGACGCGGGTCGTATTTTTGAGCGCTCATAGTTTATTTAAATACAACGGCAAGCCCTGGCTGGAGACGAGGCGTCCCAGTTTCTGTAGAGGGGCGGCGGCGGCGGCGGCGGCGGCAGCGGCAACTTAATTCCCGGCGTCATTTGGCTGGGGGATGGGGGGCCGGTTCACATCGCCCACGAGAGAACATCATTTACAGGGTGCGGTCTCCACTGCTAAAGGTGGGCCCCGCCCCATCTCCTTCCCCAGCCCAGGGGAAAGCTTGCGGCTTTTAACCGGGCTAATACGAGGCGGATTCCGGCCCGCCTCCTCCGCCCGCACCGGCCTTAATAAATGATTCCGCTTCTACCTATGAATATTTCTCGGCCTCCTCTTCCGTTCTAGGCCTTTTCCGTTTTTCGTATCTTCCGCTGCTCCTCTTTCCAACAAGATGTCTTTATTAAAGAGTTCAATATTGTCTGACAAATAATGTACAAAATAAACGTAACACATGATATTACGCGCTCACCGTTAGCGGTTGAAATGCATATAGAGAGTCGGGAAGTAATAAATTAACCTGGATTTAATAGAATACTATTACCAGTCTTTTGTTATTATTTGAGAAATAGAGGGAGTATAGCGTTAAGAAATTTGTAATTGGCTGTACTATATAACCGAATCGCCGATTCGGCAATAAATTAAGCCGCTCCTAAACGCGCGCGTATCAAATGAGTTCTACCGTGGGAAAATATCGCGGGGACGCAAAAAGTGAAGTGGTCCTGGGTGCGGGACAAATTTTTTCGGTCGAGAACCGCGATATTTGTTTTCGGCGCGAAAACAGGTTTTCCGGGAAAGCGGTGAAAAAAGCGAAATCTTCCGTTGCCGGTACACAAGGGAGCCGCGGGTAAGGCCGCGTACCGATATTGTTCGGGTGGAGAGGGGCGGGGGATGACACTCGACGGCGGCCCGGGGTTTCATAACCTTGGCCAAATGAAAGCTTCGAGTGGGCCCCGCGACACGGGCCACACGGCTCCTGAAATTGCCGCCGGCTTTTCATTTATTCTCTTTTCTATTTCTTATTTTTATTTTCCGTTTGCCTTTTCTTTTATTTCTTTTCTGCTTCAGACGCGGTGGACCGAACTGCCGTGGAACGCGGGGTATCTGGAATGATTAACGGTGGGTAATTGAAGGCATTTTTGGATCGTATACGTGGCCATTCCGGCAGTGGAGGCGAAAAATTTGCTATCGTTTCAGTATCTTCCCATAAAATTTCAGTTCCCCAGGTTTGGATTTATTTTTTTTACACTGGTAATCACTAGTGCGCTATCCATCCACAGAAGCTTGGGCTAAAGGTATAAAATAATCACCTGCGGCCTCCACTATAAAGCCCTTGAAGAATGTTGGAAATTAAAATTTTAACCAAACCGCGTCTCCCATATTGCACTCACGTAGACTATGCAGCGGAATTGGAAATAATAAATATAATATTTAATATGAACAGGAGTCAGTTCACCCCAGAACTGGATGCCACCTCCGGGAGACATTCGACTGGCGAATTTCATCTGATGGATTTTCGGACACCAATACACAGGGGATATGAAGTGTTTCTATATCTCCGTCCCCTTCATCCCTGCTGCCCTTTCGCACTTTTCCCTTCTTCCTCTGTCGGCTTCCAATAAGTCGCCCTAGCAGAGCCCACATACCCGCCACTCCCCTCCTCCACCACAGCCCCTTCTCCTTTATAGATATACCCGAACGTCCGGCCGGTCGATCATAAAGCGCTGCCGATACGGTGGGGGTCGAGACCCACCCCTTGCTTTGGACTCCTGGCAGAAGCCCACCCCACCAGTCAGCGTATTGAGATACAGAGCATATTCTGAATAGTTCTTTCTCCTCCTTCCCCCCTCCCCCACTACTTCCTTTCGTTCAGTCTGAGCGGCTTCACAATGGAATACCCTCCTCTCCCCCCACGTCGACTCTCCTTCACCATGACCCCGACGCTTCTCCTGTACCTTTTCATCCCCGTACAAGGTTCGGCAATCGGATTAAATACCTAGCACACACCTTACCCTACACCTCCGCTGATAGGTTTATGAAGACCAGGGGCCCTGGGTGATTCACCTTTCTCCAATATCTCAGGCTAGGAAGGCAATAAATATAGTAAATTACGTAACTTGGCCAGGTAAAGTCAATCCTAAATATCTGTTCCTGAAAAAAGAAGGAAGAAGTGTTCCTGTAATTTTCAGCGCATATCATTCATGATACATCGCTTCCAGTCTGTTTTCAATATTCACTATATTTTTCTTAAGAGATTATTTTCCTCAGAAAGCAATAATCCGTGTTATTTTATGAAATATGAATTCTTGCAGGTCCTAGTATATTCGAACGTTCTTAATCCTGCCCTCTCATTGCGATCAATGGCACAGGAATACTTACATGCGGGCGAATCCGACTGCTGGGGTTAATACGCGGCCGAGCCCGAGAAACGAAAGGGAACACCCCCTCCCATTTGGCGGACGGCGCGGGGGCACAAAAAGCGGGAGTGTCTTATAAATTATTTCTTTCAACTTTAGCCGACACAAAGAGGAAGGCACGGGAGTTTTAAAGCGGTAAAAAACCAAAAGTATACCGCGAGGCCCAGTAGATTTGGCCGGGCGGAGTGAGAGGGCAAGATAGGGACGGAACGTTAGTGGGGGAAAGAGAGGCTCGGTGGCTGCGATGGGAGGGGGTGAGTATCTCTAAAGAGGTTTCCGAGAAACCTCCATTACCCTGGGGTGGGGCTGTTGCGAAGGCTCTCGTTTTAATGCAAGTCAGACTCAGGTTAATATTACCAAGACCGGCGGCGGTCTTCGCCTCGGTAAATTCGCCGGTTTTATGTTTGTTTTGAACCGTGTAGACTCGCGGGAAAGTAGAATCGCAAATAGGAATTTAATTAAGAAAAACGAATTCCAGACGGGGTGGGGCGTACATTATTTGCCCCAATTTTGATGACTGAGAGTTGTTTTCGATTTTGGAGATGGGCGGGATTCCCACGAGGCAAACAACCGTTGCGCGAAATTCAATGGATCCAAACGAAACCGAGAAACCAAACGAAGATGACAGAAGGATTTGATCTCGTCGAAAATAAATTCCATTCATAAAATAAGCTAGGATAGTTGGCCGATAATTTCCTTTCCATCGTCAGAATTGAGGTCCTAATTACTAAATTTGTCTTTCCAGAACAGCTAGCAATTAATGAAGCTTCATTTTTACATCCATAGGGCAGGTAACAACATATATTTCCAGGTGACTCTCTAATCTACCCACGAAATGGCACTAGCGACGCGTAGAAGTGGACAATTGTCTAGATCCCACGAAACGGTCATCTTCGAATGAATATATAATTTAATATGAATCAGCGGAATGTAGGCCCCGGCGGAATAGTGGGTGCGTTGGAATCAATCGGCCGGGCCCGCATCAGATAAAGCCTCAACAAACTGCGAACAGGTGGTTTGGATGAGATAGCATCATGACGCATCTGGAGACGGAGTTGAGCGAGGGGTTCACCGGCCAGGGGGTGGTTGCGTACCAGCCCCCCGCCCTTCGGTCTCTCAATTATCCGAGAACATGCGACATTAATATTAATGCCCGGAATTATAATTTTTTTTTTGTTATAACGCCGTCTCTAACCGGAGGAACGATAATGCAATTACGCGCCGTCCCCCGCCCCGACCGGTAACAAACACCCAGCGCGAAATGCGACCCTAATAAGATTCAGTTCTGTAGGTAAGCACTCCGAACATTAATTACTGCGCCTGAAAGAGAAAAACTACCGTAGTTGTTAAATGGTTAACTGGTTCGCACTACCCGTCCGTAATTGTTACCCCTGATATCTTGAAGCATTTCTTTTTTTATGTGTAAAACTCAGTTTCATTTCGACTTCTGCAAATATCGCTGATATACAGGCATTTATACCATGAAAGTATCGCCTTGGTAATAGGAAAAAACTCAGGGCATGAATTTGACTCATCTTTTGTGTTTATTTCACTGTACAAACATTTCAATAACGTTTGAGGGTTGATCACATAACATACTATTTGAATTATGGTCTAAATTACGTAGTATATATATATATATATATATATATATATATATATATATATATATATATTGGACGAGTAGGTAGAAGAAGATGCCTAAAATTGTAGTGAAGCTTTATTATAAACTTTTCATTACTGCGTTATTAATTTCTGTACTGTTTTCTGACTGTGACTCGGTTCGGGAAGGCGGTCCAGGGTAGACATCCCCATCAGGGATTCCGGCCCTTCCGCCTCCGACGGGTAAACCGAATTTCCCGAACGTTTCCAATTTCCATATAAATTATTTCGTGGGGGCTCAACAGGTCCCCCTGTTCCCACCCGCCCCTGTCCCAAAACGCGTCGCCGCCCTCTCCTGCATATTCAAAATAAGACTCGTCTCTGTAGAACGCGCATGAGCCCAGAAAACGCCCCCGCTCACCGCCCCGGCCCGTCCTCCCTCTGAAGCTGTTATAAATCAATCCGGGGCCATTTTCACAGGTAATTTCATTGCGCGGGGTAAAAGGGGAATGGGAGTGATATTGCGGGCCCACCATTATTCGGCGGGGGAGAGAGGGAGGGAGGTTTATTGAAGGAATTATTTGTTGTTTAATGCCCCCATCAATATTCCTATTAAGGTGCGGGGGAGAGGCCGGCTACGCCTGCGGCCTGCCGCCCCAATGCCGGTTTTTATGCATTTCATTAGTACGCCGTCGGCACCGCATAAATTATACGGGAACAGCACTTAAATGGGGGCCGCGTTAATATCAATGTCCGGATTTATATGTGGCTGCGGGTGTACGTATTTTACGATGTTTTAGCTGTCCAAAAGTTGTCTTCAATGATAATTTCACACAACCAAAAAAGGTGGTACACATTTGTGTCTACCGGTAGGTTAGTTTGTCGATAATATAATGAATCTAACAATATTGACAGGCTTGTCCCTTACGAAGCTTAAGTGGTTTAAAATAAATGAATTATAACGCCTCGACAAATTTCACCGTTATGACTTTCGGGAAAAGTGGGCCGGCCGGGAGGAGACGGCCGGCGAGCGAAGGTTGTTGGGGTTGAATGAGGCCCGGATCGCAAGCCCAGTAAGCGGGTTGCCTTTTCATTCGGCACACCGAGGCACAGAATACTTCTCCCCGATATATCGGTGCCCGTAGCCCGTGCTCGGGTCGGATTCAATTGGTGGGATAGTGAAGGGGGTTGGATGGAGGGAGGGCGGGAGGGAACGGCAGGCTTTGTTCACGTAAACCCCACAACCACCACCAGAGGCGGGCCAGTCCCAAAATAATATGTTTTTAGGATTGTCGATCGAAAAAACCTTCACGAAAATTGCGCGTTTTTTCTCCCCCTCCCTTTCCCTCTCTCGCCGTCACCCCACCACCACTCTCTCTCTCTCTCTCTCTCTCTCTCTCTCTCTCTCTCTCTCTCTCTCTCTCTCTCCCTCTCTCTCCCTCTCTCCTATGCCTGACAATGCCGTCGAGGGCTTTTAATATTTCGGTAGCCCCGGTTTATTGGCGAAAGCGTGGGCGGCGGGGACGATGGTTATTGGTTGGCCGCGGGTTATACAATACATTCCTGTGTATTGCAGTATTGACAAATAACGCTCCGAATACAATTGACCTAGGGGGGTTGGAGCCCTACTGGTCGGTTGGGGAATGGAAGCGAATTTACCGACGTCCCACCTGTTTTATTCTTCCCATTCAAAATGTTATTCATAACTCAATAACGGTTAACGGTAACATTAATTCTTGCGATCTGTCTCCAATCGCCGATTTGGTTTAATCACAACTTCTAGCCGACTAATTAACTGACATAAACGCTACTGAAGATGGCGAGAAGCTGCCGCTGGTATATAATAAGGATTGGCCACACTGATCCTGCCAGTAAAAACATATGATTTTATGGTGTTTTCGGGACGCCGGCGAAACCACATTGGGATTATCATCAATCGTCTGAATTTCATTCTCCTCCTGCTAGTTTCGTCCCAAACTAGACTTTTTTCGACTGCCACAGTTGACAGTTTAATAATTAATTAAGTTGATAGTTTAATTAATAGTCGTGATATAATTCCACATTGGCGGCCAATATGTGTAGGATTACAAATTTAACACATTTATAATATTATACCTGAATATTACGGATCTACGTTAACTCTCCTACAGACAGACCTTGATTACCCTGCACCAAAACAGGCCAATAACCCCGGGTCAATAACCTGGGGCAACAATTAAAATATTACCAGAAGGTGCGCGGAATAAAACGTATATTTATTCTCGGATAAAATTCAACAAAAATTAAATCGGTACTGATTGGCGCACTTTGTAGATTTTTCGCTCCGAGTTTTGAGAAAACAAATAACAGCTCAATTGGATTGTTTATTCGGATTCGTCGATGATTGAATTCTCGCTGTGAAAATATAGACCAGATTCGATAGGGAGTTAAACTTAATTAGCTAATTCTTCGAAAATCAGTTTTATGTACCGAACGCGAAATAATACTAGCATAGCAGGTAGTCCGCGTTACCGGGAGATGTGTTGACTTTTCACGACGGCAATGTATTTGCTTTTAGATGTTTCAACTGTCCTTAATACAAAGAAAGAGATATATCACTTCTCTAGACCAATGTCGATGACGACCCGGGCATAATTTCGAATTTTTGAATTTTCACTCACACGCCAATTGTATTAAACTTCTGGACACCTTTTGACGATGTTTAGGACATTTTGAGACAACATAAAATACACATTTTTTTTAGAATACCTGTTTTGTGATCTGCGTGGGGTTTGAATACCGTAGATTTCATGTGTTTCTGTCTCCTCTCGCTGGTTTGGTCTTTTAGTAGACCGGTTTCGGCTGCTCACCAT
The DNA here is from genome assembly GCA_019843655.1 of Lethocerus indicus. Taxonomy (NCBI): domain Eukaryota; kingdom Metazoa; phylum Arthropoda; class Insecta; order Hemiptera; family Belostomatidae; genus Lethocerus; species Lethocerus indicus. The sequence goes on from JACDQD010000008.1 coordinate 18,871,375, forward strand.
CTTCAGTAGCGGCATTAGTCACTTTGGATTGTTTTTAGGCATCCTCACTGCACTGTCACTGTCACTTGAACTGTGAGAGTACCCAAAAAACATCCAGAGCGCCAAAGTGACTAACACCGCTACTGAAGACGGCGAGCAGCCGAAACCGGTCTAGCAAAAGACCACACCGGCGAGAGGAGACAGAAACACACGAAACCTACGGCAAACATTTTATATTTTTCTACTTCCTATACGCAAAATCATTAGATTACCGAGCAATTTTAGAAAATACAGCCTTCTTTTTATGCTTTCGTCATGGCCCATGTACCGTCTCGCCAGAAAAAGGGGATGAAAATAATAACTGTATTATTCCGGTCGTCCGGCCACAATTCGGCGGCTAACCGTTCGGCTGTTGACCGGAAATCTTTGATCGGTCATACGGGCCCAGGCCCCCAACGGCCATCTGGCGTGTTCGCCGCACGAGGGGGCGCTTTTTATAGGCGTCTCAGCACTCGTAAAATCTACCCTCCCCCCGCGACTTTATACGCCGGCCGATTATTAGCGCGGAGCCCGCCGCCAGAGCGCTCCGAGGCCGCGGTATTGTCCACCTCGGGGGCGTTTATCGTTCGATAAAATCGGCCAATAAGCCGTACCCCCTCCCCCCCCCCGCCGGGGAGTTTTATTAATAAATAAAACCGGCCCGCTTAACCGCTGGCCACGGCTTATGAAAGGGATGGCGTTATTGAAAGGCCAAAACTTACTTACCGAGTTGATTTCCGTTCATAACAGTACAAGGCTCTTTTAGAATATAGTTCAATCGAGGAGGTTATGAAAGGGGCCCGCCCTCTCACCGTCTTTGTATGCAAATATAAGTTATAAGCGAGAAAGTTATACGATCGGAACTTTATTTATTATTGATACCTCCTACCGATTTACTACGACCTGGGTCGAATTTAAATATTTCTTCGTAAAACATTTAGTCGAGTCTCTTAATCAATGTAATGGTAAAATTGCAACACGTGTCGAGTATAGGGGCCGATGTCGCAGAATTCATTGTTTTTTAGCTATAAACTCCATTACCTCGTATGATTATATAATCGCTTAACAGGCCTCCTAGTCCTTTATAAACCTGTAAAATTAATTGCAGTAAATAATTATAATTGCGGTTGTCAATAGTTATGTCGTGTGTAAAACCTTGAGTAAAACATGAATTTAGATCAAAACAAAAATCTAAAACTAGTTCTAATAATTCCGACAGCCCCAAAGCATTTGGACTGGGAAGGGGGTTGTTGAAGTCACGTTTCAAATATATTAGCCCTCCCCCGGAGCGTAAGATACACCCGTCGGAGGGTGTGTTTTATATAGGATTTTTTTTTAATTATTAATTACCGGTGAGCAAGGGAGCGTAACCCAGTCGCTTCACCCCCTCGACACTTTAATTTATGGGAAATCGCTACCGCGTCGAATTACACAGTATCGGTTACACGGGTTCTCGACCCCTTAAAAGCCCTCCCCGGCGGTGGCGAGGTTTTTTTCATGAATTCCTAACCGGTGACTCGACCGAGGCCGATTGAAAATGCGAAACACTTATTCGTTTTTAGCACCACTCCAACTTTCTTTCGCTCATCTCCCCAATGGTCGGTTGAAGGACTTCAGTTGAACGCATTCCACACGCAGTTCTCTCAGTACGTGAACTATATGCGTAAACTTATTACAATAGTTTACTTGGGGCGCTCTGGTCCGTGTAATTCAGACGAAATTACTCTTAGCCATTAGAGCAGAAGAATTCCAAGAACAGTAGTTAATCTGCGTTAAGTTTGATAAATTCTGGCTTGCGTTACAACATTAAAATATTTCCTATTCCGTACCTAGTTTAAATCATATTGGGTCAGTGCGCTGGAAAGTAATTCTATAGTAGCAGGAGGGTAATGTAATCGTGTGTAATTCACCGCGAAGTACAATTTCAAATCGTTACAGTGATAAATAAATGGTAATTGAAGCACCTATTAATATAAGCCATTGTATATTATTTTAGCTGAGAAATTATAATAAGTAAATCATTGATCAACTACTGCAGGATTTATTCATTCCACGATAAGATTACAGTTAATTACAGTTCTGGTACTAATAAATATAATTAGACTGTAGATGCTGTTATTGTGTCGGACCACTGCACTTAGTCGCTTTGGTAAAGTGTTGGTGCACACTTTATCTGAAAGGCAGTTAGTTATTTTAGCTGTTTCTTTTGCACGTATTTCTCGATTGCTCTCGTGACCGCCCGGGGACTGAATTCCATTCAGTCCCATCTCTATCGGGGCCTTTCATCTTTCTTTAGGAATCCAATCACTAATTGGTACCGCTAATATTGTTTTTCCACCATGTCAGTTACTGCAAGTTGAAGGTGGCCGCCAGCCCGTCATCGAGACGCCTCTTCGTGTCCATTCGGAATATAAAATCGAAACCAATATCCGCTGTTTCCCTCCTAATGAAGCGCTGCGATAACCCTCGAGCGATGGGCGAGAGAAAAAATCGGCCAGGGAAATATCATTACTTACCGAGGGTATGAGATTGGACGGGTGTTGTACTCCATCGAATCGGGTCCTCTGCAATGCGATCCTTTCGTGTACACCTGTATTTATTAGCTAGTGGCCACCTTCAATCAACTAAGTTATAATTGCTTATTTCAACACGGTTATAATTCGATAAACAATGAAAATACTTCAGAAATTGTATCAGTTGTAATGACTAATTTTTTACATTCTCATTTCATTATTTTGCTATTTAACCAGAATATAAGCAATTAAGTACGGTCACATGAAACACTGTAACTATATTAGTGGTGGATTGTCACTGCCGATTGGGAGATAAATCGAAACGGACTCACCCTTTATTTTTCGCCCAATGCAGCGGCGCAGCCCGACTGCAAATATTCGTCTCGACTCAATTGGGCAGTGCATGAAATTAGACGGGAATGGTTTCTGAGTTCGGTGGGAAATGTTCAGGAGCCGTCGGCACATGACGCACCCGACGACAACAACAGGTGCGCGTCAAGTTCATTTCCACGAGCGGGCGGAATTACAGTCAACTTGTTATACGCGGATATATTATCTTGTCGGTGAACAACACCCCCTCATCATCCGCGATCGCCCCCCAACCACCGAATTACATTTTTCGAATCCAGATCTGAGTCATCCGCTCTCTTTTTTCGGCGTCTGTCCAACCGTATGATTGTTTCTGACAACGCTCGACAGAGCCAACCCCCTCCCTACGGGGAGATTTGAGATAAGAACTGAATATGTGATTTGCGCGTTAATCTCCGTTCGTATATCTCCCGCCCCCCCTTCACGGCGGGGACTGGACGCGATTCGAAAGAAGTAAATTTTTCCGTTCGCGCGTCCCCGAAGAGTGTCCGCGGGGAAGAAACGGTGGCTGAAAAGTGGACCAGCGAAAGGGAAAACACTAAATGAAAAAACACGGCTTTCGGCCGTCTCCTTCTTGCGCATTCATGCGACAGAATATGGTTAAAATCGGACTGCAGGATAGAACTAAATTAATATTTGTTTAACACATTCATTGTACTGATTTAAATATGACTTAATAGATTAAAATTACTTGCAATAGATTTTTATAGAAAATAATTTTGTCTACATTTTCTTGTTAAGTTGATATTCGGGATAACCGACTTTAATGCTATATTAAAAACTGTACAGTTTAAGTCACAACAAAATTATAAATTTGCAATAACGTATTCCTATTGTTATTTACCCTTTGCCGATAATAATAAGCAATTCATTCAGTTAATAGTATGTATGAGGATAGTGCGTTTCGGAATATTATCAATTTCGCGATTTACGCTGGCTTTAGAAACGTCCACTTGTTAATTCGAATTGAAACGCTCAAAACGTTCAGGAAGGAACTGATGCTTCACATTCGGAGATTTGTGGTCTGCCGCGTCCTGAATAATCGCTATCGGGAGTCCGGCCGAAGGAGCGGCAGAAGTGATATACACTTGATAAACAAGGCTTGCCCCGCCGGCTGGACAACAAAGGGCACCCCAATTTGCGTCTTAATGCCCCTCCTTACTCTGCATTTGAGTGACACTTAACCCCGCCGTGTATCATCCCTCCCAGTGGGGGGTAGCGCCCTTAAACATATTAATATTCCCGACCCGGTATAAATACTCCCCGGACTGTGCGGATCGCGACCACGTTCTCGCCTGTACAAAACGAGGGACAAGGGTACGAGCTACTAAATTAATACACGATTATCTGAACGTTAAAGGCTCATTTTCGAAAATTTCATCACACACGCCACTAATATTCACTGTATAAATATTTCGGTCAACGTACGGTGTCATATTTTAAACAATACATCCCCACGCAAGCCCGTCCGGGCTTATTTATTCGAGCAGTATTATGTGAATAAATATATTTACGTAACTCCAAACAATAATCAGATAACCGAAGAGCAATATCCGCGTTATTAAATGCGTTTGTTAGTTTTTACAGTATTGTCTACAGTCAGTTTTAGTTTCCAGTGTTGACTTAATACAACGTTTGCAGTGTTCTATTTGTTTTTAAAGTTTAGACGCTAGAACCGCCATAATTGGTTGAATAATAAAGACGAAGTAACGGTGTAAAATTTTATTGTGTGTATACATATATATATATATATATATATATATATATATATATATATATATATATATATATATATTCTGTTATTAAGTTCATCAATTTACAGTAGCGTTTAATTCAAATAAAACGTAAAAGTATCAAAAGATTCAAGTAAAATATCTAATTAATCATTCTTAGGGTTGCTTTTTCCGTAAATTCGAGGAATCAAATAGATTATTTCTACATTAAATTATCCAATTGAAAAATATGGAGGTAATTATAACAGAATGTTAACATCTCAGAAATCTCCGTAGACTTCAATTAAACTAAAATGTTCTGTTCGCTTAATTGAAGGTATAAAAACCCGAAGATCTTGGTGGGCGATAAAAACATTAAAAATTAGAAAGCCAAGTGAAATCCAGGCGCAATTATAAAAGTGAGGCCCGTATTGTTGGAGTACTAATCCGATGGGAGGAATTCTGACGGCCTAATCGGCGGCTCGTGGCCAGAGTTAATCACGGGGCTTTGGTCCCGGGTCCCCCTTCTCACTATCTCTCACTCTGTCTCTCTCTTTCTCTCACTCGGCGAGAGACCGTCGTCTCATCTCTTTCCCACTCGGGGCCAATCTTCCTCGGACTCGGCAGCGCTTTAAGCAACTGCTGGACCGCGTTTTGTAATTACCGGCCGGTTTTATGTGCGACAATGTCTCTCTCTCTCTCTCTCTCTCTCTCTCTCTCTCTCTCTCTCTCTCTCTCTCTCTCTCTCTCTCTCTCTCTCTCTCTCTCTCTCGAGTGACCCGGACTCTCTCAGTGCCGAGTGTCATTGCGTTGCCCTTGTCCGGCACTAACTGCGTCTAATCTGGCCGTGTTCGACTTCAAGTTATCTGTCTAGTGTGAGACCTTCTAAAATATAGAGGAAAAACCTAAATAATTTAGAATACCTGTTTTGTGGTCTGCGAGGGGTTGGAATACCGTAGATTAAGCGTGTTTCTGTCTCATCTCGCTGGTTTGGTCTTTTGCTAGAACGGCTTCGGCTGTTTTGGCACTTTGGATGTTTTTTGGGCATCCTCACTACACTGTCACTGTCACTTGTACTGTCACAGCGAGAGGAGACAGAAACACACAAAATCTACAGTAAACCTAAATAACTTTGGCAATGATTCGTCAAATATGAAATATCGCTTTGTCGGTATTCTAAAAAACCATATACTATATAAAAATACATTTCTACATAAATTAAATATATTCTCTCTCTATTTAGAACGTTCTATTGTTTAATAGGAAAAGACTTAGTTCAATAAATCTGTTACATATTGATTTCTCATTTTAATAAGATACATTGGTTCCATACAATGTATTAACAGGAAAAAAAGGTTGGATTTGTATTATTTATTAATGCGAAATATAGTAATCAAAGCTATTATGCATTATAAATATTTGTTTCGTAAAATGTTTATTATCATCAGTATTCCATACGATTGCGTGTCCCTGGGGTCTAAAACTAACAGAGCGGTGAAACCGACTGGTTTCGGAGATTTAATAAATACTGTAAAACCCCAACCGAAACTATTTTTGAGGGTCAGTGTTCCTCACTCCCCCCCACGCTTAGGCGGGGATTAGTGGCGCCGTTTCCCATGGTCCATCCCCACAAGCCCCAAACTGACTCATCCCGCCGCCAATATCGTACCCTCCAATGCGACACGGACCCGTTTTATTCGGAAAGACAGGATGATCCGGGACGATTTTCGACGGCGTGCCGTAAGTAATTTATATTGCCGCAAGCGATCCCCAGTTTCGGAATTGATCGGTCGGGGCTGGGGGCCCGCTCCAAATTGTGGGACAGACTCCACATTACAGACGAAAAGAATATATATTAGAAACAGCGACACGAATAATTAGGATATATCAGAAGACGATTTTAGGAACGGCAACGCGCGTTTGATTTTCTGCCTCATTTTTCAGCGTGCGTTGAAAACAGAATTAACGAGGGGACGACTAGCTAGGGCACAAACGCCGAAAGGGATGAATTGAAAATAAAAATAGTATACGGACAGGGCCATTATGAAGAATACTTTTCGTTCCTTTCGTTCACTCGTGCTCACAAACAGAAATAGAAAATACCTAAGGAGAAAATCCAATACCTATAATGTCTCGGTATAATTGGGGGGGGGGACTGTCGGCTCTATTAGCCACTCGGCGAAATACCCGGTATTGTCGGTATCGAGAAAGAACTTATTCACCCTTAAAGGGAACAGCATTTTATTTTTTTTTTTTTTTAATGAGACCTTCTACAAATTGAAGGTCGCCCGACTTGCCTACCCGATTCGGTCGGTAGGGTAGGGAAGCGCTTCCACGTAAAGCCGAGAGGAGAGAGCGAGGGGAAAAGGCAATAATGCATCATTAGGCCGAGGGCACAAAGCGCACTTAGAGGCTGCAATATGTCTCCTTTATTGCTCAAAAACACGGCAAAGTCCCTACCACACGGCGCGGCTCCTATCTTAAAACGCGATGCATAATAAATTACAACGGCCCAGGCCTCGGAGTAAAGCCGTAGTGAGAAACTAACCGATTTTGCCTATAACATCTTCCCACTTTCGTGTTATTGTAGGATTACTTGAAATTTTGCATTTTGTCGCTACGGTATAACATATTCTTTTATGGTTCCAACTGACTGAAACGAAGGGAATTAAATTTTAAAATTAAAACGATTCTTTTTAAAAATACTTAATTCCAGTACACATTATTTTATCAAAAATAGTTGAGCAAAGTATGGCATCATTAACAATGAGTCGTATTAATGAACTGAATATTCGTATACGTTAATGAATGTCCTTAATACAAAAACTACTGCATAGCCAATTAGGTAGAAAAACATTAACTATACAGACGTTTTTAGTTAGTCCTGAACGATGCTTTGCCTACACTCAGAATAGCTTTACCCTACATTCATTCCTTTGGGATTGAAACGTATTAAATTCAAAGTAGAAGAGGACAATTTTATGTCGCCTCGTAACTTGCTTAATACAGCGCGACGGGTGCTAAAAATTCGATTGAGTGCGACAAAGCGTGGAATCCTGTTTATTCTTCCCCGACTCAATTTCGCGACCGATTCTTGGACAAGTTCCATACCGCAGTCCCTTGTAAAACAAGAGGCCAATTGTAAAATCTTCCATCTGTTACTGCCTGTTGATTGTCGCAAACTCAATTCTCGAATCCTTAAAGGCATCCAAGTAGTGCTTAAAGACGGCATAGTCGAAAATAGAGGAGAACTTTGTAGGGGAATTTAAAGGTATTAATTTTACATCTAAAAGTTTATAAACATAAAACCAAAATATTGTTATTGGGAGATGGTACAGAAAAAAAACACAGATTATAATAACTGAATATTTCTTGGGCTAATTTGCGAGCGTTTGCGTGTAAGCAAATTGCAACGTAAACGCAATGTTTACATTTTTATCGGGGAATTAAATTTGCAGTTCTATTGTGTTATAATACTAATTATTATTATAGTATCAAAGTTATAACTAAAATTATTATAGAATTAATTGAAAGTAGTGTAATCCTGAAATTACACTCTTGAAAAAGACGTAAAAAAATATGTGCTGGTAAATTACTGCTGTAAAGTATTGCTACATAGTTGAATCAGGACACCCGTTTGTATCGAAATGTGGACTTGGTAGCGTTTTCTCTCGAAAGGTACTTGCAAGGGGATCAAAAACACAACAGGCATTAATCTATTACTGAATTATCGATAGTAGGATGTAAGGACGCGATTATAAACGATCTGTATTTATTAATGCTTATGCAGAAGGAGGCTTGGAACTCAAGCCGGTATCGCTCGGGACAGAAGCAATATAAAATCCATTTGGGTAGGCCGGAAACCGGGCCGCATTTAATTCGCAATTAGGACTTCGTGATAAAAAAAAGAAATAAAACTATACTGCCCAAAAAATAAACTTCGGAAACCAATTTTAAAGAACCCCCCCACACCCCCACCGCGCTCAGACACCGGGGCCCCATTTGAATAATGATTCGGAAAGGTAAGGGTAAACAAAAAAGGTTCAAACACTTTTTGAACAATTCCAATCCGACTGAACAAACGGAACCGTCAAATGGAATAGAAATTAGGACCCGGGGAATTGGCCATTGTAGAGTGTTCTGGCGCGGGGGAGAGGGGGAGGAATCTCTCTCTCTCTCTCCCTCCCTCACTCTCCCTAAGTTCAATGTAAATAAAGCCCAGTTCCAAGTATCCGAGTTTCAAAATATAGCCCAAGGCGCTAATTGACGGGGCAGCAGGTTTGGGAAATTGTCGAAAATTGAGGCTGAAAACCGTGAAAAATTAAAACAAATTCAATTATTTGAAGTTTTTTCGAATTCTATGACTGTAATATATGTATATCAAATGTATCTATACATGCATACAGCCCTACTCGTATGTATTGGCTTCTAGGATGACTGCAGTACTTCAGTAAATTTGGTAAGAGCACGGGCGCCGTACGTTGGTGGTGGGCCCTTCATGGCCCAGGCGTTTTTTTGTGGGGTTTTTCGTTCATTATCTTTTCTGGGAACGTTTTTTCTCAACAAAAGCCCGGCGACTCATTCTATATATCCTTAAATTCTGAACTAATTTGTTCTTCTTCAACTAGGTTTCACTCTTGCCGCTCGTTTCTCCACGCGAACCTTCGCCTTTCATCGTTTCCATCTACCCTGTCGCTGCGGCCAATACGGTCGGATTAATCCCTTCATGGATCGATCGAATGGACTGAATCGCGTCCGCGGATGAAAATTGCGACGATTAATTGGTCGCCAGAAGCAACCGGATATTGGCGGGTGATGGTGTGGCTGGGGGGTTTGGCGGGGGGACGGATGGAAACAACAGCGCGGTCCCCGCCACTTGTTAGGCTCACTAATTATTATCGCCGGTAATTAATTAACGGCAATTAATATTTGAGAGGCGGTGCATCGCTACGGCATGAAATGTTGATTATAGGCCGACTGAGGGGCGGACTTAAAACGGACCTGTGTTAAAACACCGTTTCAAATTTCGCAATCTACCGAATCTACAGTTCCTAGTTGTGCCCGACACGCTCGTACTGAAATGTTTACTAGAACCTATTGATCAGATACACAGAATTTTTATAAACTGAAAATAGCCTAATAACATACATCGAGTGATTTCATTAAAAAGCGTTTGATGCTTTCTCTGTCGGATTTGTATATTTATTTTCGTGAACTACCATCCGCAAGGTAACCTCACCCTATTTATAGCATTAGTTCAGTTCGGTTAGGCCACTTTAACAGCAACTTCGGCACTACGGGAGAGACTTACCCCTCCAGGTTTCAATATGAAATATTAGTTGATAGTGTTGGAAAGTCGATCAGTTTACTACCGACACTGCTTCTTCTCTCGCAACATCGTCCCTTCGATCGCTTAATCTGAAATTTCCCGTTCTACCGTATAAAGCAAACGGTCAGCGGGACGAAAGAGAAAATATCGGCGAAATGAATAAAATGCATTCCTCTTCTGCATTTTGTGTATTCATTGTTCTGTAAGAACAGAAGACTTCATATATAACTTGGAAAAAAAATCTTGGAATTTGTTTTTTCCATTCACATACCGTCAGGCGTTATGATATTGCAAACTCTAGAAGGTAACCCTATCATTCCTCTTAAATACTACTAATATATATGTCATGTAATGTGGGAATGTATATATAATATTACTGCTAAAATTCTCATCCCACGGTAAGCAGAACCTGACTGGTATTACTCATCGAGAATGATACTGCTATTCTTATCCAGCAATTAAATGTAGATTTATATATTTTTCTTCATGACTATACATACAAAATATTTGAAGTACAGGTATCATTACCACAATTAATTCAAATTTATAGATATAATTTATACATGCACATATAAATAAATCTAAATGTGTAATAGAGTGGTCGGTCTTCAAAGTGTCCTAAAATCCACTCGGTGTATTCACTTGTTTGAGACTTCCAGCAAACGGGTGGAGCGACTCGAGTTTCAAACGGGGGGATTTACAAGTTCCGACTTTCAACTATTCCATTATTGTCATAAATCCGAGTTAGTTCCGCAACTAGCGCCGGATGTATAGTATAGCCCTTCTCTGCGGAGTGAGCCGGGAACCCGGCCAAATGCCTTACGGCCTTAAATGCCGGATTACAGCCAGCCAGCCAGCCCACCCACCGCCAAGTATGTGTTTATAGTTGGTCAGGCGGCTCCCGAACCAAAACAATGGGGGCAGCCACCGGGAGGAGGAGGAAGAAGAGGGAAACCGAGCGCTCTGATGTGTGAGAGTGAGACAGAGCCAGTCACCGACTCTGCCACTAGTGTGGGGGTGGTCGGGCATTACCGCAGACCGGCTCAGTTCATCACACAGCCCGTTGCCGGTTCCGTTAGAGGAGCCGTACGGCCGTAAAAGAACGTAAATTCAAGCGGTTCCGTATATCTGAAAACAGAATCCCTCATCCCATTCTGACTCAGGGCCTTTCGAAGCATAAAACTGTCCTATTCGGGGGTGTTATTCCGAAGATTTATGGTGCGTTCTCGGCTTTCGAGTTATTTACCGCAAATGTTGTCCGATAAAAATAACCTCACTAACCGTCAAGAAGGTTGAGCATCATTGCAAGGAAATAAATATAGGACAATACGTCCACAAATCAAACTTCCGACTTTTTACATTTTAGTATGGATTGTTCATGGTATTTTCGCTTATAAGAGAACTTCATGCACAAGGTCTATAGCAGGCGCTAGCGATTAAGCGCAGTTATACAGCGTTATCTTACATAAAACGGAAGACCGTAAGGACGGCACTTTACAAAACGGGGCCGGAAGTTTCCCGGCGAGGGTGAAGTTCCGACGACGACAGGACAAATGTCGTTGGGGGTGGCCGGTCCGGTATCGAGACAAATGGCGGGACATGCGGGGCGTTCGGACTTCCTGCCGCCCCCACGGGCGAAAGTTGGGGCGGCTGAACTTTCTCAAACGCCGCCCTACCTGGCCCCAGATACGATCGCCGCTACCGGACACAGGGAGGCCGCCGACAAGGAAGCCCCTGTGAGTACAAGTATTCCTGCGGGACCATTGTTCCCCATTTGTTTCTCAGGGCGGTCGGCCCGTGCCATTTGAATCCAATAGTGGAGCCGGGCGCCTTTTGAGCGATCCCGGAAGTCCGTTACCGCAGAAAAGAGACAGATGTATTCCCCAATCCTAGAGCACAATTATTATAAATGTAAGTACATTTCTACAAATGCTCTACATATTAATTTTTGAAATATTTTTGCGTGTTAGACGATGGATATAAGTGACGAAAATATGTAAGTTAAAAGAAATATCCTATATTTTGTTTTATATCCTATATATCCTTTAGTGCGATATTAACGGAGGAAATATATGTAATGAATTTCAATTTAATCTTAATTTTATTGATGTTGGTAAAATTCAATATTGTACAGTTACGCTTAACTACAATCGAGTTCTAGTTAATTAATAATTATAGCCACCGACATAATTTAATAGTAATTATTATTTCTTTTATACAAAATTTATGAAAACACTATTCATTCGATTTAGTGTTTACAGCGGGAGAATGAATGGAAGTCATTGTCTTAGGAAAGAGTAGCACTAAAAGTGTGAACCTGCCCCAACTGTTTCTCTGCATTATTTCGCAAACACGGGAGAGTCAAAGTTCCCATCCGCTTATAGGGCTTTTATGCCGCCGACAAAGACCGGCGCCGGGCCGAAAGTACACACAACAGAAGGACTGTTACTGATGACGGCGCGCGGGCATCACAGGCGCCCCGTACCTACTTCTCTAGTCCCCGGGCCTTTGTTCGCAAAGGAGCTCTAAAAACGGAATCGGCCGTCGAAAGGCGTTCGACTCCAAAGAAAGGGAATTTGTCGTTGGCCGATTGCCGCTCTGTCTTTCACGGCGCTAGCCGGAACGCGAAAAGAAATCAACCGAGTGCAAACCTAACCTCGAGTGCCGTTGCGCCGTTTACCCCCTAACAAGGCTCGCAGTAAACTACAAAACTACACATAACCTGACGTAAAGCAGGTTTACATTTATATATCTGAAAATCAGCAGTGTGATAACGGTTCGAAGAACACGAGGAAATGTGTTTCATTGTATTATTCCAGAAATATATTAGTTTCGAATGTTACAATATCGGTTCGGGCGTTGCGGCGTCCACCAAGTGACATGAGGTTAGAGAATGATAAAAATCAAATTCTTGTTACAAAATACATGCAAAATGTTATCGGGAGTTGGTTTCAAGGATGAGTGAGTTGATTTATTATTTCGATACGGAGATGGGAAAAGTATACTCGAACCCATAATGTTATTTCAGAGCTAAACACAAATCAAGGTCTGTCTTATTGCAACAGTTTATAAGACAACAAAACATTTATTAGATTCATATTACTATATAATGCGGTTCTTTATGTGTGCCATACAATAAATTATTTGATTGCAGTTTCAGGGGGTATTGAGTGATATATTAATTTGCGTGTAGCAGAAATGACAATCGCTGGGATTGAATCATAAGAAAATACCGGTGGGCATTTTCCCCCACCCTCTGGGGCACAATCAACGTTTTATTTGAATCGACTTTATTTCCGCCGCGGGCAAAACGAGGCGCAGTAAACAATTTTACTCGCTGTTTTATTGACTATTCACTGGGAAATGCCAACCCCCCCCTCCCACGTAGGCGGAGCAGGGACAATATAAGGTTAAAAGCTTAATGTAATCTCCCATTGCTTTTTCAAAACTCCCAGGAATCCACCAACGCTGAGTGTATTTGCCCCTCGGCTCTGCGCCGGCGATACCGGCGCGGAGTATAAAACGGTACCATGAAAGACCCATCTCTCTTATTTTCTGTAGCCAACCGCGGACAGTATTTGTGATCCATCCATTAAACCCATCACAAACTGGTTGTATGACTCTTACCCAATACATTATGTGCATTTCTTGTAGATTAACATGTACCATCAACAACCAAGATAACTCTATATGTAAACCAGTAATGGCTGACAAACTGGACTAATAAAATTATTTCTTTGTGCATTCAATTTTTCCATCGATGCTCTTTACTTTTCATATTTAATTTGAATTAAGGACATATATGTGAATGCTCATTATCACTGCAGGTATTAGTATTATTAGATAGAAAACATCTCAATTTACGTCATCGTAGGTAGGGTTCTTTTTCTTCAGAATCGCGTATTGTAATTCTAGCCTTTATCTGAAAGCAGTCCATTTCCTTAATATTTCAATGATAGCTTTTCCGCATATACGCCTACACAATTTCCGTGTTTTGCTGTAATTATTTTCTTGGCCATAATGATTAGTCGGATCGCGATGTAAACTTCCCAAACTGACACTACTTCCCATCGTATCTTTCGAAGAGCCATGGAGACAGAAAAAAACTGACCATAATACGGGGTAGTTTGCACATAATGGACAGTAGGATGGGCGATGGGGTGAGGATTGATGCCGGGAGAAAGTTGGGGGCCGGGTACTTAACCTTAGCGGTGTAAAACTTTCAGTCCCCCTCTTGGGTCGGCCCTCTATCAACACCGGAGGTTATGTCAGCGGTCCCTGGACGGGGAGAGCATCCTGACCGCCCGTGAATCAATTATCTCCAGTTTACGATCTGCAAAACTGTGCCGAACATTCGCGGGTACAACAGTCGATAATCTCACGTACCCGTCTCAACTCAATATTCGCTACTGGACCTGCAATACAGACAAAAAGGAGAAAACGCCGTATTCGACGGGAAAATCTATAAAAAAAATTATATTAGAGCATGGACAATAACTTAAAATGTAGGATGTTCGCTTCTCACCACCTTGAAATGAATCCCAAGCGGTTTAAGCCAAACAAGCGAAATTGCGTGATACAATATCATTTCGTGTTGTTCCAGTAAAATTATATACATAAAACAGGGGTCTCATGTCTGGGTCCAAACGGACATGATGAAACTGAAAACCACTCCAATTTCAAAATACTTTTAACAATGATCAGAAGCCCGAAAGGTAAACGTTGGGGTAATTTGACTTAAGAATAATATTTGCCCCGCCACTATTTTTAAAAGGGAAGCATTTCCATTTTATTATTGGTGGAAAACAATTATATCGATGATACATCAATGTTTTATTTTCATTAATATGATATGAATTAGAGGATTGTTTGAACGAATCAAATTTATAAAGTTATGTACAAATAAGTGGTAAAACCTCTACATGATATATAACGTTGTGGAAATCTGGAAAATTGTAAGTGGCACTCTCGGTCAGCCGAAAATATTTCCCTCGGCTGTCATTTTTAACCCCGGTCTCTGTGACCGGATCGGGGGCTGTGCCGGGCCCCGCGGGGGAATTTTTTCTTCGCTGAGCTGACAGGGGAAGTTTAGATGATTCAAATTGAATTATACCTGACGTCGCCATTTTACGAGGAGGGCCGAGGAGACTGCCGGAGCCACCGACCCCGGCCTAATTCGATTCGGTATTGTAATCAAGCCGACATTCAGGCGAAAAATAAATCCCCAAGATTTCGGGCTTATATTTTTTTTCGGCCAACTTCACACACACGAGCTGAGAATGTGTCTATTATACTAGTCGCTGTCTACTTTTCATCACTTCATCCAGTGTCTTTCATTATACAAGCTAAAACGTGAGGCGCTTGCTGTATAGCATTGTTTTTAACTTACCGAAATTAAGGATAATTGAAACTCGGCAATTATTCCATATTCACTCCGCTCTATTTTACCGTTTCTCCCTCTAATCACTATACATATGTTCACTTCCCACTATAACATAACAAGTATGCGAGAGGAAATACAACATGGTTTAACATTATATTTGCGATCTTCAGTCCCCTCTCGGGAATCAGCAACATGCACATACTGACAGAACGCTACTGGCGATGGTCCGAAGCAGGAACCTGCTTTTATAAGCTCGCAATGACGGTGTTCAATATGATTGCGGCGGTCCAAACTGGATGAACACCGGGCAGACACCTTTAATTTTATGTCTACGGCCATGGATTGATAATACCGGCCAGGTTATTTTCTTTTTCGCCTTCAGTTGGACAAGATCGTTTGACGGTGGCCGCCTTTGTCGCTTTCAGCCTTCCCTTTAATGTCGTTTCTCCTCCTTTTGTCCCCCCTCTTTTCTCTATTTCTGTTTTACCCCGGGAGCGAGACGTCCGAGGTCAAAAAACAAAGGGGAAAGACGACGATAGGAAGGAAGAGGATTTAGGGCGTCGGAAAAATAAGATGCCTCGCAGCTGGGACAGACTTATTTCGGGAAATTAGGACTTATTACCCGCTTTGTGATGCTCCAAAGTGGAAAAGCGTATATCCGAATGGCAGTATTGTAGAGGATAGGAAAGATTTCCATTCTACCACAAGGGAACCATCATTTGTCATGTCCTGAATATTTAATGAAAACACTAATTGAATCATTATTTATTGAAAAATATTAGCATTAGTACTTTATATAATATTCTTCTACTTCATTCTGTCAGTGTACCAAGCTCTCAGTGTTGTAGCGCTGGGGTTACACGGAGTGTAATTTTCTCAGATACTTACTGATGTAAGGATCCAATATACCAAATAACTTAAGGATGAAAGAATTGTAATTTTCACCTGTAAATAGAATTATAAAAGTGAGGTATACTTTTGACGGTTGGGAAATTAAAGCAACTTATCCGCTCAATAGTTTGGATGTTTCACCATACAGTAATTGAGGTTTGTGCAAGATTTGTAAATAATTTTTTATTGAGACTACTTATCCCTTATCTTGTCATTTGATTTTACACCGCCACTGGATAAGATTTCATACTGGTTTTTCGAATTGTATTCGACCTCGAAACGTTCTTCGTGACGTTGGAGCCCGTCTGATCCCTATTTAAAACTCCGTCTAGTTAAGTTTCGATCAGATTCAGGAGGGACATCGGGATTTATAGTTTCAGCGACTATAAACCCCCCTTTTACAGGGTAATCTGGACTGAAGCCGAGTGCCATTTCACCAGCAAAATAAGGCAGTATAACTGTGCACTTAAGTCAGATATGAACTCTTTTAAGCACCGCTCGGTATAGTCCTCGAGGAGACGGCGCATGAATTTAAGCATCCACACTGTATTATTCTCAAATACACATTTGAAAGGGCTTTTAAGTACGAAGGATAACTGTGTAGAACTCATGAAGGTTTATTATGTGTTTTCTCATTACTGCTAGTCCGAAATTACAATTAAGATAATAGTTACATTAAGTTAAAAAGAAAGGAACTTAATAGGCGTTTCAAATTCCTATTATTATTATTTCAAATTTCTTAGAATATATTTATATCGCCCACCCACACATAAACACTCAGTGCCCAACATGGAATCACTGCAGGTGCAGGTGCAAAGTTTGACTTGAGGCACTGAGGACTGTTATACGACCTGTAGTAAGCAACACTCTAAATAATACTAGTAAATAATAATAGTAATACTTAAACTATCGGGTCAAGTTTAGAAGTTACTCATAGAACACAGTAAATTGTTACGAGGCTCTCCTAGCTATTTATTAGGGTCAGCCACCCTCCTCCATAACGTACGTCGTTCGTTTGGCCAGAGGGGCTTCTCGGGTAATTAGCTTGTTGTCGTGTTGGGGTTGTTCACTGTGATTCACCGATTCCATACCGATAGTCACGGTTGGTTCGAGTGTTTTCGTGTTAATATGGAATTTTTAGAATTATTTCGAGGACGATACCGAGGCATTGGTTTCATAACGCCAACAGTCAATTTTCATCAACAGCAAAACGATGATGGCACTGTAGTTCCGAATTCACGTTGGCAGAAATATAAGTAGGTACTACCGAGAGGAGATCTGTCATGATTCAATTGGACTTATCATTTTCAATTTTATATACCAGCAATTTGCTTCTTGGACCGGCTCCAAAATGATTTAATTCCAAAATGATTACCGGTTCGGAGGGACGTTTATGGGCCCGCGGAGGGAAACGTGCCCGAAACGTCGAGGCAGCGTCCCGAACCCTGAAGTTCGATATTCGAGGTTAAACGTTATATTTAATATCGGCGCGTGTCCTCCCGTTTTATTGCCCCCGCCCCCCGCGACTCCTCCCGCCCCACTTCGGCTTTTATTGCTTATCCACTCGAGTTGGCTTCAATTTCATCCGAATCCGACCCCGAGCTTATTTCGAGCTTATAACGTAATCATAAACATGATGCGGCTCCTGTATTTTCTTTGGCCCAATATCTTTCTGACCGAGTACGATTATATTTGGGACACTTTCGGGAAAAGAAATATAACTCCTTGCACAAACATACGGAAGGGAGGGGGGGGGAGGAAAATGAAATAATATCTTCATTTCGTTACAGAAACATAAAGAATGTATATTATTATACTGGCGATTCTTCTCAATCATAATCTTAAACGATACATGAACACACTTAGGCAAATATGTTAATTGAAAAATCTTCGATATACCCATACTTTCTAACTTCAATTTCATGTCGCCACAGTTCCGAATTCCCAGTTTCGCTTGGCCAGTCTTCATGTAACCTAATATAATGCCGCATCCAAGGGAAATGTTAACCTGGAGCCAATGAAGCCGTGAATAATAACCCGGGTACGGGAACGCGGAAGTGCAGTGCCAGTCGACTTTGTTCTAAACGCCGCATTGGGGGTTCGGTCGCGCTTATCTCGCGGGATGTTTAAGCGCTAAACCCAGAAACGCGGACTTCCTCGTTACTCGTACTCCCCGCCCACGCTAATTTCAGTTTTATGCGGGGGGCCCCGCACCGGGGGATCCTAATTTGGGGCCGCCCTCTACAATTACCGGCTAATGTAATCCCGTTGGAAACGTTCCCGTAACGCGTTATCCTACCCCTCCCTTTACACGATTGCACCGATGTCGGTACTGTATTTAATCCCCCCTCACTTACCCTGTTTTGAGTCGGTTTTCATTTGAAGCTCTAATCCGGCGTTAAATATTAAGCGGTGAACCCGTCTTAATTGCCTGGAAATTTTCCAACGCCTTTGCGGTACACGGGCCCATGTCCCATTTGTACGCTTGTAAATTATACTTATGAGATCGCCAAGGAGGCCGTCCGAACTGCGATTAGGAAGTGAATATACCGAAATTCTGTTGTTATCTGTTTGGGATTCCACGGGGATTGTATAACACTCCACTCGGTTCGATGAA
The DNA here is from genome assembly GCA_019843655.1 of Lethocerus indicus. NCBI lineage: Eukaryota > Metazoa > Arthropoda > Insecta > Hemiptera > Belostomatidae > Lethocerus > Lethocerus indicus. The sequence goes on from JACDQD010000008.1 coordinate 18,890,207, forward strand.
AAATCTAGCTCCTCATAGTAATAGATGTCTGACTAACTGGAGAAACACTACTATCGAATAGTAGATATCGTACATTTTATTTTAATTGGCAATATCGGTTGTTCCAAAATTCGCCATGTCGTACCGCAAACTCCGATTCCATATAATGATACTGAAAAATATCCCCCCCCTCCCGCAACCCAACAAGCTGTGCGGGTCTGAGATATTACCGGCTGAGATAATGGGGTTAATGCCGAAGTGTAGGATGGAGATGGAGCGAGGCTCGGCGGTGGATATATGTACGGCTCTCAAATCTGCGTAGTTGGACGCCTCCCTGGGGCTGTGCTCAGTTTCCGCCCCGTAACTTATATCAATTACCGACGGTGTAAATTGCTCCCGCTAGGTCGGCCTGTTTTCGATGTACGAATTATACGAGACGCGGTATATGTCTCCCTTCTCCCTGGCTGAAAGCGGCTCCGGTTTCCGCCCCTCCGATCACCCTTATTTACTTACAAGCCGAGACAAACGGCCCGAGCGGTCGTGGGGGCGGCTTATATTTATTCGTTCGTTTCGACGGACGTTTCGCGACAATCTGGAGGAAAAAAATATTGTAAATTTCCGTGTTTCCACAATTCATTACCGACGCAAAATTGAGGGGAGGGCGGGCCGGAGTGGGGCAGGGGAAATTATCGAGGATGGAACACGCTAAATGCGAATAAATCATACCGATAATAGTACGCTTCGGAGAGAAACGATGATGATAATTTTTTTTACAATCAAGAGGTCCTTATTCGGGTCAAGAGGAAGTACAATGCTGCAAATAATATCGACGCAACTTCTGTGTTACTATTCGGTGCTAAATAAAAGGTGGCCCATACTGTTACGACGGAAACATAGTGTATTAAGCTCACTCGAAAATAAATACAATTTCTACCCGCCGGTAATGAAAATTCGTATTCAGAACCCTGAACAATAAATATTCTCGGTTGATATTGTTATATTCTATAACAATTGATATTTTTCATTATTCTAAAATGTCTGGGATCTATATCCGTTACGCTTATTGTTCTTAGAATTCAGCGGTCATTTCAACTTATATTCGCGGCACTTTGCCAATGGAAACCTCGGACTTGAGAGCGCGAACAATGCGATGCCTCGGGGTATACTGAAGACAGAATAAAAGCTATATTCCGGGAACCGGAAATGCGGCGGGCGGGGGACGGGGGACATAACCGTCGGTCGCAGTTAACCCCCAGCGTAACTATGGGCGAAACTATGCTAATTAAATCGGAACTAAGTTGGACTTAAAGGGAGGAAGCTAGTTGGGAAAGTGAGCGCCGGCCCACTAGACTGGCCCACCCGGGGAGAAATCTAAAATATAAATGGGCGCCCTGGAGGGGCTTATCGGTTTGCGGCACTAAGCCCGGGTACAGGACAAACGCATTGTCTGGAGGACCTTATATATATATACACCCAGAGTAGAGCTATACTTTAAATCTGGCTAAATCTGGCTTCTGGTATTACTGTCAACATAATGAAACTGAAAAACTAACCAATAAATCAGCAGGACATTTCGTCCGGTTTAAAAGAAAATTTCTTTCAACGCTGATCACGACCATATTTAAACCGGGCGGGGGGCCTAGATCTCCCGTTGCACACTATGAACGAAACGCTGATCGATGGACTACAAAGTAATTGCAGACGGAGGACGTAAGAGGGCGATGAGAGAAGTCTGCAGGGGCCCCTTCAATTATTCAGCCCGCAATCTTCAATCCGGGATTGGGTAAGACTCGATGGGGGACAGGGACTCATGTATGAAACCGAACCTCCGTATATTCATCACGGGCGTCCTCATTGCATATTATATACTACAAGAAATAGTTTAGAAAAATTGACCCTCGATGTTCAAACTGCTCACTACCCTTGTATATTAGCCCTTATCATGATTTAATAAATACATAGATATTACGATTTTAAAAAAAAATCATTAATAAGCTCTGAGTAATTGCGATTCATTCGCGTTCACCAGTCCGGCGATAAATCAGGATTAGGGAATAGGAAGAGTGGTCCACAGCCAGAGTAAACAACGGGAACGGTTGGTGGGCTCGGACTGCAACCGCCACGTTATTTATTTCCGAAGGGATCGGAAAATGACAAATCGGACGCGCGGGGACATTTTTTCTTTTTTTTTCTTTTTTTTTTTATAAAAAGTCCTAAACAAATACGGGACTGACAGAAACACAAGTGGCCATTAGTAGCCTCCTCCTTGCGGGGTCCCCGGCCCTTCGTGTATTTTCCTGACATATGCTATTCAAACCCTTACGCCGAATTTACCGCCCCCAACTCCTTCCCTCCCTCCCATTCGCCCCTGGCCCCCAGGAAATCCAATTTTCGTCCATATTGGACATTTTCTACGACGGGCGCCCCTTCCCTCTCTTATATTATTGAGGTTGCAACTACCGTGATTTAAAATGCATTCAGGCCGGGAGCGGTGCAGGGCGAGGGGAGGAAGTAAAGTGATTTTTGTTGTTACCCCGCCGAATGTCGGCCTATTCCACTGTTGAATATTCAGCGCGAGAATAGCCCGCTATGGCCTACGAAAATCGTTCATTCGGATAAGAACTCGTCTCCTGTAGCCTGTTTAGGACTGTATCAAATCAGCTAATACTGGCTTCTTCTGTAACGTCCGATGATTTATCCAAAAGGCATATCGAACATTCAAAAAGGGATATGGCTAATCCGCTCATGCAAATTATATTATGGATAGCAATTTCAACTACTAGAGCCACCTACTGCTTGGTACATTATTAATTAAATTATTAATTAATTCAGTCAGCTCGCAGATTCAAAATTAGTATGCCGTCCTGTGCTTATGTCGCTCGCAAATTTAAATGGAAACTGAAAAGTAAAAAAAGAAAATAAAGATCGGTCCACGATATTCGGCCTCCTTCTCGGCTTAATTAACTATTTAAAAATTCTCGTGCGTTGAAAAATTTCAGCCGGTAATTCGCGGTCAGCCCCTCCCACCGATAATATGCAGCGGCGAGCCGGTGCTTAGCGTGGCCCCTGAATTTTCAACCTTTCTCCAGACTGTATTTAAACCGGAGTGAAATTTGCATAAATTGTTGCGGCGACCGATTAAAAATTTACAGTGTCGGCGTGTAAAACCGTACAGAAATTTGGAATTATTCCGAAAGAAAAGAATTGGAACTGTAGGTTTCGTTTAAGTCGGGGCCAGAGTTAAGCGCTATTGCCAAATGCCGGCAACGACCTGTCGTGTTCTACCAATATTTTTTCACACGTTTACCGTAGAACAAAATAAATGTTCTTTTATTTTGGCCACTCGTCAACGTCAGTCGGATTCATTTGCGACTCGCGTTCCCTCCGTTGATACTTTGGTGCTTCCGCTCATCGCAGTGAATGCGCTGACAGAATTCATCATGGTCAGTTATTACCTCTCTCTGTTCTCTCGGTAATCTATTGGAAATGGTTACAAAGCATTTTAACCCATGGGCACACAAGCGAGTCATTCGGGTCAGTAATTTATATTGAAAGTTATAATCTCTGGCATCTCTTCTAGACTGACATATTCTTCTATTTAAACATATTTCAGAAAGCGGAGACAGAAACTCACAAGAATTATGGTAACCCAAAATTTCGAGGAGCATTTTATTTTTCGTAATTATTAGATATACCAAAATCGTCGTGGACAAAGAAACAAATTAGAAGATTTTCAAGCTGTAGAATTTCAGTATCGAAATTATTATGTAATACCAAATGTACCATATCAAATTCCACTCATAATAAACACATACAATAGGGCTATACAAGAATCAATTACGACTGAGATAATTGCCTGCATATGGTTGTTAGCCTATTGCGTTCCAATGGATAGTACGTTATATAACTTAGGTACGAGTGGGTGGGAGCTGACCCAAATCTGTCCACTGCTCTTCATAATACAACATGCTACAACATTCAATGAATACTTACACCGGCGTCAGTATCAAAACATACTCTCAATATCTCTTATCGCCACCTCGACAGTTATATAACCTGTCAGAGACATAACGAACAAACTTTGCATGCCCGGGATGATAAATGTGTCATCATACGAGAAGTAATATTACTATCAGTTATGATACTATACTATACCCTGAACCGGAAAGATTTTTGCAGTAACAATAAGGAATTCATAAGACCGTTTATATTAAGCGTCTGATTGTTTTATTAATATTTCTTTCATTACATATTATTGGTTAAATTATACTTGGTATAATATTATGTTGGTTTCAGTATTCGTAAATTTTCCTATATTAATTTACTACCGTTTTAATTTCTCTCATGCATAAACTGGATTAGGAGGATATCATCAGGTGGATATCTGGATATCATTAGGTGGCATGGTTTGAGATTAAATACATGCTCATACGAATAAATAAACACTGCAAAAAATACCAGACGGAGATCATTTTACGGAGTTATACATTAATTAATACACTAATTAATTATTGTGTTTTATATATTATATATAGTGTAATGCGTTCCAATAGAGCATTATATGTCAGGACAAAGTCAGATAGAATCTCCTGGAACAATTGAGTCAATAATTGAAAACACATTCATAAGACCTTCGTACATCTTGAAACAATATTTTTTTATAATCGCTCCCACAGTATTTACTTCGAGTTCTACCTATTCTTGTGCTTTTAGATCTCGTGTCTATATGTCTTCGAGAGCTAGTAACGCGAAAGTTATTTGAAGATATTTGAATTTCCAGAATGACAATTATTCTCGGGAAACAATTACACATTAAATTGAAATTGACCCAAGTAGTTGAGCGGTAGGGGAGTTAGTTGTGACCCCACTCTACCAAACCGACGCAATATCACTGTCCTACTCGCTCCGGACCCATCGCGGGCCCTCACTCACTCTCTTTCTCGCTCTCTCTCTCTTCCTCTCCCTCTCCCTCACTCACCCTCTCTCGCTCCCTCGCTCTCACTACACTATCGATTGTTGGAAACGGGAGCAAACATGGCGTCCTGTCGGCACCCCTCCCTTCCCACCCACCCCTGCCACTGCCTCTCGTCCTCGCGCTAACTCTGTCTCTCTTGCATTCGTCCCCTACAACAGATGCACTCTCCCCCGCTCTCACTCTCTCTCTCTCCCCCCCCCCCTCTCTCTCTCCCTTTGTGATTGTGGCTATCGCAGTCTGCACCTTACACGGAAGGCGGTGAAACCCTTAATCGGGCGAGTTCGGTACTCGCAAACCGAATTGTACTGCACTTATTGCAATAAAATTAAGGAAAAATGTCGAAGCGGGCGCGTACCGGGGACTGGTTCTATTAACCTTCGCACGCAGCCCGCAGCTAATTTGGAATTAGAGCGTTCAGTGGGCAGAAAACGCTATACAAGGGACGAGACCACATTGCAGTATTCACCATAACGCTTTCGGTTTCTAACCGTTTTTAGTTGCATTTTGTATTTAATATAAAATCATAAGTGTCGCCCGCAGATGCCTAGTATCCTTTTGGCTTTAATTGTTAGTCCCGTACTATTCTTTCGGTGTGTGAGGATATAAATTCATAAATATAGAAAACAAATTATTTACAAATAATTTATAATATATTATCACAGTAACTAAATTAAATCCGTCGCGTGTTTTCTAATAAAATACAAAAATGTGCAATTGGCACGAAGGTACAGAAGAATGAAGAAATATGGGATTCACAATATCTTTTTGTGGAGTGCCAGAAATCCTATTCCGCCAATGGCTCGGGGAAAGACACGACTGAAGTTTTTCATGCAAAGGGCCATTAACAAGGGATTTTCATATAAATTTTGGCACGAAACATTCGTGTCCCGGGTAATGGCCAGGGTTTTATTCGTAGTCTCTTTGTCTGATCCCATTCTGCGATTGCAGGTACAAAATCGCCTATGCAAATTATTGAAGCGAAATCGTCTTCACGGTTATTCGATGACCGGTAGTAAATTATTCGTTTACACCTTACAAATAGTGGTGCCCTTTTATTTTACTCTAGATGTCATAGAGATTTATGAGCTGTAATATCGGACTGTAATTCCGGCATAAGGAAATAAATAAATATTAAATGTCTTTGTGTATTAAAAGTAATAACACATAGATAGTTTAAAATTATTGACCAGTACCATAAAACCACTGAATATGTCAGTAATAATTGAGTGCGGCCTATAATGAACTGTATAATACTGAAAAGATGTACGTACTTTTATGGTAATAAAATACATAAAAAAGACTAATATATGGTACAACTGGTGCTATTTTCCGTCTTGATACGCTTATCTGGTACTGGCCTAGACCATTTTCTATTTCCCGACAACCTTAACTAGAGTGATTTATCAATAACACTCACTAGAGTATCATAAGCAGCCGATATACGTAATTTCGTCCGCGTATAAAAAACGTACATTGGTTCTAGAAGTGCTATATATAATAATGAGATAAGGAAAAACTTCTTGTGTATGTAAACACGACTCGGTAGGGGGAAAATATTGGCGTATATAATATTGGAGAGAGGCGACGAAACGAATTGACAGTAAGACGAGCCATCGCCATTTGACTGATTGAACGCTGCCGAAAATGGAATTAACGGTGTAATAGGATACGGAGGAGCGTGTCGGACAGGCGAGGGGAAATAAAAGCCAGAGTGTACATAGGCCTGGTGATCGGGGCGGGCAACGGGAGGCGGACGCCCCTCTCGGGCAAACGGCGACCAGAGTGGGTCGTGTCGGCAGTCACAGTGACAGCATGTCGAACGAGGTTCACAACCGCCAGACCAATAGCGCCGGTTAATTTATACATCTCTGTACATTCAGTTCCAGCATACTACCGTTCTACGACCGATCCCGCTTCATAGCTGTGTGTTGAAAACTAAACGGATAATTCGATTCCGAAACGAAAATTAGTACAGGCGTTCGGTAATAAATTATTTAATTAAGGTAATCGCGTGAGACATGACACCTAGAATTAGAAAAAATACAACTCTAACTGTTGTTTTTATTTGTAGAACTGAGTCTTATGGATTAGATGTATGCAATCGACATGTATTCATTTCAGCTGCTCAGAACCCCCTCCTAGTTCCACTTGAAGGAACTTCAAGCGCAGGACCCTCAGTTATCCCGAATAATAGGGGGAATACGTTTTTAGACCGCCCAGCTCAACGTCGCTTAGAATAATGTGTTAGCCCTTCCTTCGGCCTAGAAAGACAATACCGCAGTACATCCAAGTGTGCGTATTTCATGGTTCTTTTCAGCAATGTTAATCCAAACGAGCGGCGAGCTCTCGTCGGGGTGAGATCCATAGGGATTATCCTACAGCGTATTGAATTACAGATCGGTTTTCAGAAAATGTACCGTTGAAGCTCTGAGAGCCGAACCCTCGCCCTACACAAAATGAATGCGATAATGAAACACCACTTTCAGTAGGGGTATGCACCAAACTCAATAGGGTTGTTAGCCTGGATAAATCCTGTTCCACCGCTGATGCTAACTCGAATCAAAGAAACGGATACGAATCAGGAGAGAATGATAATCAAAGTGATGAGGCCGGACTCTAAATTATACATAAAGCAATATTATATCTATACCTAATACCTTGAAACGAACACACTGTCCAATAGGAAGAAGATGGCATTTTAAAGTTAGCAGACATTACGACTTATTGGAACTTTGAAAGACTCGATAAATATTTACCGCTCACGAACCGCATCCTCAGGAAAAGAATGAGACATCCTTGGACTCGTTTGGAAATGAAGACTAACCTGGTTTCGGACGGTCGCTCCAGATACATAAACGAACACGCGACTTGGCCCAGATGACACAGCCGTTATTTATGCCACGTATACGTTTACATTTAAAATTCTGCCGTACACTTCCCACGAGGAGAATCGCATAAATTGCCATTTTTGCGGTATTTTTGTAAAATAATTATAGGTTTATTGCCTGTGGAGGAAGGGTATAGCTAGAGACCGTACATGAAACAAGAACAGCATATCCAGAATGGAAATCGATAAAAAATATACGGCGGACCATGACCTACTGCAACACTTTATAAGTACAGCGTATCTTCTATAAATTTGTTGTCCCTTAAGGAACTTAATTCTTTTATATACGTAGGCAGATATAAGTTAATAACTGCATAAAAATGTTACAGCAATATCAGTACATCAGATGCTGGGATAGTGTCTAGAATTAGATTGATTGAAGAAACGTCTCTGTAAATTTCCCTTTAATTTCCGATTTAATCGACCTAGCTTTAGATAAGATACGCCAGTGGGGATGAAAAATAATAAAACATAATTCAACTCCTTCTCTAATTGGGGGGCCTGGTGGCTTCCATATTTTGAATCGTCCGGAATTCCTAAAGAGATGCCTTCCATTAATTGATAATATGGCTACGTATAAATAATTACTAAGTGTTCAGCTAGAGAAGTGTCGGAGGAGGTGCTACTGATGATTAAGAGAAGCCGTCAGAAGAACGCACGAGGGGTGTCTAAACTCTGATAATTATACTGGGGGCTTTTCAAATTGACTTCAGTCGCAGAAAACGGCCGATTTTAATCAATTTTAAGCACAATCCAGGGTGTACGCTAAGCCCCAGACGTCCCGTTGTTTGTTGGTGGGTGGAGGGGGTTGTAGGCGATTGGGTCGTGTAAACGATTCTCCGGCTGTGATTCGCTTATTCTGTAGGCAGAGCGGGGCGAATCCTTCAATTAGACGACAATTTGGTGAAGTTTGTCAAAGTGTTGTTGGTTGTGGGAGGGCGGGAAGGGGGAGAGGACTTCACTTACTAGGTTTTAATTGAAATCTCCTTTCCTTTCGGCCCAGATGTCGTTAGCAAGGAACTCTCGTTCCACAACCGTGTGTTTCTACAACAAAGTGAGAAGGCCCCGTGTCACAATTAACGCTTCCTGCGCTGGTATAAAACCAAATGTTTTCAGAAATTAGCTTGAGACACGGCGTTGTCGGTGAGACATATTTGATGTCTCTGTTCTTACACCGCTTGTTCGAATTCTGGTAAAACGTTTAGAAAAAATAATTGGGAGAAAATTGGGATTTATTATCTCGACATTCGCAACTTCCCTGGTATCTGAAAACATTTCGTACTTCTTTTCAATGTTCCTTTACAAGCCGCGGACGGCGTCAAAATGGGACTCGTCCACGCCGCGTTGATAAGCCGCGTCTTTATCCATTTCCGAAACTGTGCTCGATTTGGAATTTTATCCGACCGCCTGTTATTGATTAAATGCAATAATTAAATGACTCTATCATCGGCTATCGGTACAGGAACAGTCGAGACAGAAAAACAAGTCTGATTGTTTTTTCTAAATTTGTTGCCTTTTACTAAAGATTTCTGTGGAGGGGTACCTCCTTAGGCGGATAACGAAGCTTCCTCAAAGGTCTCAAAATTCTGATATTCGAATATTCGAAACACTGAAGGAGGTTCAATAAAATAGTAATGGTTATCCTTTTATTACATAATGTTACTTACTTATAATGGCACTGTATAAAATAAAATTGCTTACGACGTCAGAAACGGTTATGGGTTTATTATTCCTAGCGGTGACTTATTTCAGTTCCTTATTGGATAACTTTCAACCGATTCCCCTGCGTCCGATGCGGGATTAAAGGAGGATCGGACGTGATCAACGGGAGATTCGGGTTGGGGAGGCTCCGGGAAATTGGCCGCCGGGTTGAAAGTGCCTCGGCAACCGGTCTTTAATTGAAAACCTCCCGGGCGTAAGAATTGCATGTGTTTCTGGAGGGGGCCTCCCTCCACATCTCGCTCTCAGCAGTAATCAACACCCACCCACCCCCGCCACCACGCTCACACCATTCACCGAATTCGAGTAATACGAGTTTAATTATATCATCACTCCTGCGATTTTCTTCCTATTTGATCTCGGGCCGGATCAATCGGCCCGCCTCCGCCGTGTCGGGCCTCGAGAAGATTCATTGCTTATTCCCCGTCCGGAGTGTTTAACTTAATTAAACTAATTCGAGGCTTATGTTTGTACTATCATGACTCCCGGAGTATACTGTATCCCCCCCTCCTATTTAGTTCTGAGCTAGGCCGTATCAGCTACCTTCGGTGGTAAATGTCAGTATAACTTTTATTGCGTCGGAGTTTCTGATGACAGATGTCACATTACTCACTTTATTAGGTATTTTCTTTTTTCTTCTTTAGGAAAGTAAACGCCATATGAATTTCTGAGTTATACACCCGGACTTGAAGCTTCTATTCTGGATCCCGGAGCGCTCCCAGCACCCTTCAGGCCTAATTGGCACCCGACGTGCCAAAGTAATGAATATAGTACTGATGGCTTCGTACAACACCTAAGTAGAGACAATAACTGAGTGGTGAGGATATTTCTAAACCATCGGAGACTCCTTGATAAATTATTTTAATTAGTTTAATTGGGTGAAACTCCAGGGGGGGGGAAGCGATGAATGTTCTCGCGGCTGGACGGTCCTCTCTAGGAGGGCCTAGAGGTGGCTAGAGTGACGCCTATGGGGTCCCACGGCTTGAACCGGGGGCGCTAAGCAACCCCTCCCCGCCCCCGTGTCGGGATCGATAGCGTTAACCTCCCGTATCGGGCTATTCCATTTGGAGAACCGCCGCCGTCCCGTTATTAGTCACAGCTCAACTGTGGCGGCTCGGCACTGTTTTCCGACCGATTTGACGCCGCTTTACAGTATAATGTCACAACACCGGCAATCAAAATAAATAAGAATGAGGATTTCACAAAGTGAACGAGAGTATTCCTTACATAAATTAAAATAGTGATAACCCCTCTTAGACATTGGTCGGAATCCATTATGTTTCAAAGACCACAGATTACCGAATATTGTTTATTATCGCCAATAAAAAATAAAATTATTTCTCATTAATTTGGGAACTGTAAATTATCGTACGAAAAGTACGTATCGTAAAATAATAAGGAGGACATACTGAAGTTAAACGGTATAGATTACACACACAAACTTTTCTTATAGTCCTGATAATAGATAATAATATAATCGGTAAATAGTTCACTGACTACTATCTATTATTATTACTATTTGATTTAAATATTTTTTAAGAGTTATATTTCACTTTATTTAGTCAATATAAACACTAATGCATGTTCTTGTGTCTTATTTCGTGATTTAATTATGCGATTCGGTTCGCTTAGTCTCGGTTTGAGTACACAGTCAAATTTCCGCGCTAGATCATGTTGTTCATCACGCCCATAGGCTGAGAACGATAGGAGACAACCCCGTCCCGGAAGTAATTACTGATGTAATTATATTAATTAGATTTTCTTCTACTTCCTCTAATTTCAGCGTTCTCACTTCCCTTCATTCCCCCCTCCCTCCCGAGTCCTACCCTCTTCCAATATTTCCTCACTCCCTCACTCCCCCTCTCCTCATTTATATCTTCCTCAGTCTATCCTCGGCGGGGTCGGCTCACATAATTGTCACGTTGGAGCTGACGAGGCGGTACCGGACTGCCTCCGACAGGGGCGACTAACCTTCAGCGACAGATGATATTTCTTTCCTAATCTCTGACTGGGCTGAGGAGTAGCAGCCCCGGGGGCGCGCGAAAGGGAGGCATTATTCGGCCGGAACCCACGCCCCCAAGGCATGTCCGCCCGATTCTTTCAATTCTCCAGAAATTACATCGCAGTCTGGTCGAGTCTTCTCTGATTAATTACAGATTTTTATCCGATCAACGGTCGGAGAGTACGCGAAACGGGTTTCAAACGCTACAAAGTAGATATACCGACGGCCCTAGTGTTTATCTGGCTGCCCTAGCCTCGTTTCATACCAAAAATGATCTGACACAATCCATTGAGATGATGGGTAGCTACTAGAAATCACTACGAATTTTTACAAACGCCCGACAACAGCTACAGACTCTAACCGTGCCAATACGGAATTTATTCGCTGTAACGTCAGCGTGTATTGAAAATATTTGGATGCGATCCATCGGAAGGGGTTATATCATTTGTCGGTTGAAGCAGCGACGACGACTCAATTCAATCCGGCAACTACTTGTTGCTCAAAATTCAGGCATTTCAAATCGGGCTTTATATCCTAAATCACTTGTGTAACACCAAGTACCATAAATCATAGAACAACAACATTTCTATATACATTATCTTCTTTTCCAGCCCTATCAGGTCCTGGCAATCATCAATTGGCTTCAAACATATCCAAAAGGAGACTATTTATCATTTTAATGTTTATTTTTCCTGCAAGGTTGTTCCTATTTGAAATGCTCTCGAAGTAACACTACACTTTATAAATTAGAGTTGGATATTTTCATTTAATATCATTACAGAGTACTAAATATAGAATAATTTTTGTTTATCGTTAATAAATAATAAAGCAGTGTTGCGATAAGCAGTTCCAGTGTTTGTTAAAACTTTGATAATCAAACGTACCATTAACTGGATATTAACACGTCTCGCATGCATATGGCTTGAACATTCAGTTTCAGAATTTCGGATACTTTGCCCAAATCTCATGAAAAAGCTCCGGAGGATATAAATAGAAGCACCACGAATTTATATATATATATATATATATATATATATATATATATATATATATATACACATACACATACTAAGCCGCCATAAATATAGTCAGTGAAACTTACTTTGCCCTCCCCTGCTCAGGAGCCCCTTCGCCCTACTATTTAGTCTGGGGCTCTCTTTTTCGCTTACAGTTTGTTAATTTTATACCTTTGAGTTTGGCCTCCCCGCTCTAATTCCGCCTTATATTTTCCTTTTCCCCTCCCCACCACCGTAGCCTTTTTTTTACCCCGCTCGCGAAGTCCGCACGCGTATGTAAATATACGCCGAGTATTAATAGCGGAACCCCCCGCTCTCGGAGCTCGACTATTATTTATGTCGGCAAACAATTTTGTTTTAAAACCCCACACCGCATTTCCCCCACGTGTTTTTCTCTCCAGATAAAGGATTCTTGCTGTCGACGCGGTAACTGTAATTGAACAGGGTAAATGCAGGTTTCGAAATGGGATATGGTATGGATCAAAATATAGAAATGCGAAAGTAGAACTCTAGAAATACTACTGAAGCACGAATTCTTAAAGGGAATTATATTGTGACTGAACTAAGAATGTAGTACAATATTTTATGAAAACTATTTTAAAATAATAGAAGAATCCAATTTGTTCTTGTAAATTCAGTTTAGATTTTTAGTTATGCAAAATTTACTTATGATTTATGATAAGTAAAACATCTGACATTAAAAATAGCCAAGCGAAAATCGTTTCATCCCCTTCCATGCCAACTTTTCGTGTGCAACATAAGGAAACACTCCGAAGTTAAATATATATATATATATATATATATATATATATATATATAATATACCCTCATAAAGTATATTACGAATGTTAAAAGTTTTTCTCACGTACTCTTTCGCTTAGACTTTGTTAATTTCATACCTTTGAACGGGGTTGGGGTACAAAAAGGGTCTTGCCCCCGCTCTCATTCCGCCTTATATTTTCCACTTCCCCCAACATTTTTTGCCCTACTCCCATCCTACTTTCATGTACGCCCCGTATATAAATATTCCCCTGTATTAATAGCGCCAGCCCCGAGTTACTTTTCTGGCCACAAAAAGATTTTCTTTTTATTCGGTTATCGTATTACCGCCTGAAAATAGAAATTCAGTAAGAAGTAGAACAAGTAGATGAATGAAATTCTACTAGTAAAAAATATTTATTTTAAAAAACATAACATTATTTACTCGGGGAAATTCGAAGCAACCTCTATAGTGTATTACGAACCCCGTAATTATATACAAATGCAACGGTATTACAGAAACAAAGAAAAAGTAAAGGAAAACGGTAAAGAGGATGCTACTTTCGAATACCCAATTTACGGCGAGTGGGGGCGGGTGCTCCCACCTTAAAATTACAACGACGGCCCCGACCGAAGAGATAAGATCCGCAATATCGTCAAGAATGGCGCGGCTATGGGCAGCGACCCATTGTCGAAGCGACAGGAGATAGGGTGAATTAAATGGGGATTGTGGGGGTGGGGGGTAGGAGGGATAAGAAGAGAAAGAAGGACGAGGGGGCTAAGGAAAAATGGGTGGCGGGCGATTTGCATAAAAATTAGTGGTGTTGTGACGCGTTGGGAAGCGCGGGGCTCGACGAGAGGCTCCCTCCGTCTTTTCAATTATAGCCTGAAACTAATTTGAATAATCCCGAATCTCACTTTGTTCGTCGGGCCGGCGGAAAATTCTGACCGATAACCGGTCGAAAGTGGGCCGGTGGCCGACCCCGGGCGAACGTTATCCGGCGCCTTCCGCTCTCGGCCCCAGCAACAAGTGGAACCAAGACTAACTCAATACCTATTTTAATTTTGATGTTTGGGCCTGTCTTTTCTTTTCTACTTGCGGTTATATTAAAGTTCCCCGTTGATCCGACTTCGAAACTTCTGCTCCGGGGGTTTTCGAGCGTTTGTTTTTCTTTACCAACCCTGTTCGGAATTCCAATCGAACAGGATGAGGATGGAGAATAATAAATTTGTGCGGGAATATGAAATTTCTGATGTTCGATGATTTTAACTGCATAATTAGAAAATTTTTCCCTAAAAAATTATCATTGCATTCAAAGACTGGATTTCACAGTATAGTTCCACTTCCACACGAATGCATATAGTTAAATAAATCATTAGGCATATGGGACCAGTTACATTTTCTGAGAGAGCTGAAATAGCAAGATTGATGGTATTCCAAACCTTCGTCCTGTGAAATTCACGAAACTATTTCTGGAAATTCTTAATCACTTTTTATACAATCTTCTAGGCCTACCGTTTTGCTAGCGAAATTGGCAACCGCTTTGGGGGGACATTGTCCCCTCTCGAGCCCGGCTCCAAGCGCCAAAGTCTGTCCAACTCGGCCTGCACTTTGGCCCCTCGGTACGGCTAGGGCTACCCTGTCTGTTTACTTACGTGCCCCGAATCGCTGGGCCCGCGGTCAAGAACAACACCTGATCGTGTTATAACTTGCCGTGGAAATCACAATAGTCGGCCGGCTGGGGCTGTGTTCTAGGCCCTGCAACCCGCCTCCCCCTTCCCTCCCACTCTACCGCCCGGAGTTTAAGGGGGCGGCACGGCCTTCAACTTGATGATGGTGGAGGAAGTGAGAGGGTTGGAACGCGAGTGTCCGACGAATTTGAAATGGGCTATTGACCCAGAGCCCTAGAGCGTTTCCCTTCCCCTTCCCTTCCCTTACCTTACCGCCCGGAGAAGTGATATTGCAAATTTAATTACCTGAATTGAGAAACTTCGAGCTGGCTTCGGGGCCAGTTTCTAAGGTCAACAAAACTCGGATTGTAAGAGGTCGATAGGCCCTGAGTGAAGGGGCAAAATAAATTATCGAATTTTACTTAACTTGTAAAACTCCTTACTATTTCTACATGCTTAACTATTATAACTGTTTTTTTGTTTCTGTTTCGTATGAGAACTAAACAAACCCAACTAAACTAAAATGTTAGCATTGGTAATTACGTTATGGGCTTACGTCCATTGGTGGACCGTTGTCGGCCTAACACCATCTTCAGTACCGAATAAGTAGTCTGTTCTGGGTTCCAAACACCGTAAATTTAGTGTACGGAATTATTTAACGATTGAAATCATACTAACGTTGCCGGCGGGCCCATTTGTGTGTTGCGGAATGTTGGGCACAGTTCCCTGAACGCCGGCAGAACAAGTTGCTGACCCCGGCGACTGAGCGAATCAACTTTACTGCGAGGGGAATATTAGGGGCGGCGTGAAAGAATACAACTTCGCAAATGGGAAAACACGTTTTGACTTAAAATAAGGAATCGGACGAGCCCGGGAGTTGCGTGGGGGAGAGGGGGTCGTTACAGGAAGTTTCGGGGGCGAATAACTCGAGGGGGATTGACATTGTATATATTGGTCGCCTCAACGAAAAGTCTCCCCGCATGGTAATCTGATATACACTGCCGAATAGTTCACCGGGGCGTCAAAGTAACTTATCCAATTCCAACTCAGAATAAGTTAACACGATTGGGCTAATTTATTTATTTTAGAATTACTGCCTGTATATAGGGTTTCATTCCTTTTGCCTTAAAGTCGTATGTAAATAAAAACCGCGAACTACGTAACAACGTACGTTTACTTGTTTTCGAAATGAACTTTTACTTATCAGTATTATTTTATGATATCTGGTGGTAAAGATAGGGTTTGGAAATCGGTGATTCGGTCTAACGCTGGATCATTTTAAAGCTAATCTAGCTTCATCTTAATCCGTGCTGGTTGGTGGGGATTCCTATCTACATCGCCGTTGTTACTGTGCACAATATCAACACATTCCCCAATGATATAATGGGGAAAATGGCTTGAAACCAAAACCGGTGTAAAAAACGGTGAGTGCAAATTGATATTTATATATATAATAATAATAATAATAATAATAATTCAATAAATCAAGCATATATATTCACTACAAAATAATTATTTCTATTCACGAGGGCGAGAATCCGTAACAGATTCGGTCAAACCGTCCTGAGAACTTGAGACGCCCAAGGAAGGATCGGGATTGAGTACATCCCATCGTACGGGTAAACCTGTCTTATTTTATTGTATTCCGAGAGAATCCTGTACATACCCGGAAAAGGAAATACGAAACTCGGGGAATGAAAAACCCAATAAGCTCAGAAACGAATTTCACCCCCACCCACGCCACCAACCCAGCTATTTTTAAAATACTCCCGCAATCGCGGGGCAGGGATTCTTTATTTCGCGCATCCGTTCACCTTAGGGAACGGTTGGTTGAGGAGTGTTATTGATGCCGGCGAATTTGCTGGGGTACGGAATGAATACATTCAGTACGAGGGGCCGCGCGTAGCTCGGGGCCCGGGGAGGGCTCAGACCCCGGGGTCCGGGCCCGGATCGAAACTTATCGCCCGGAATTGAATGGCCGCCAATCTATTGCGGACTCTTCCTTCTTTTCCTGAGAAAATACCCGCCCCCGCCACCACGACCACTAGCAGAACCATCCGCCCATACAGAACAATAAAACGAGTCCAGTCCCCATTCTGAACTCCGTTTTGCATATGTACCACAACTATGATCACAGTAATATAACCCTCCACTATTCGGTCTCGAAGATGCCTCCGCCTCAGCTAGTGCTAGATCGGTCCAACTGGATACTATCAATCTACCAACGATAGTAGAGGCACTTGAGCATGATTGAGAAGGACAGAAGGTCTCTGCAAAATATTTAATTTCTGTAAATTTCTAATATTTTACACAGATTTTGTTAGGATACTGAAAGTGAATTGTTGTATTGTCTCCAGTGAGGTATGGGTAAATTATTGAATAGGAATATATATTGAATTTACTGTAAAGTGTAAACTTCCGTTATTGCTATCGTAAGCGTACATTATATTTTGAAGCAGTCAACGTGGCAGGCAAATGTTGAATTATTGAAAAGAATTCAAATAAAAACATTTTTAACCCAAAAGAATCAAAAAGTCTACGTAAGATTGATACTACAAATACTTCGGTTCCACATATTGTTGGAAATGTAAATATTAAGTCGACTATGTGTCTGATTTGGTGATGGCATTGAATTCAACGTACTGAAAGAAGAGATACAATTTCTTGGTCCGCCTCTATATAAAAATTGGAATTTGTAAGGAACAGGAAGTCCGAATCGTGCGGCTGGAGGTAATATTAATAAAACATTATGCTGGTATTAATCCTTTGAGTGCAAGTCAGAGGCTCAGGAATCAATTAGGCGCGCTAAGCAAGGGGAATTGTGCCAACAGAGCGGGCCTACGCACAAAATCCTGTACTGGTAGGGGGGTAGAGCTTCTCGTTAAACCGTCCAATACCATTGATACTGAAATTAATTCCCTACGAATTAATTCGCTACATTTCCGGGGCCGAATCCCGGGACCTGGTCCACGCCTGGTGAAGGCTCTAATTTGGCGCCCATTTCTGTGGAAAACGCTCGGGATAAAAAATTAAAAACAATTACACCCTCGTTGCGACAATTAATAATGGAAGCTCCGCGGGCTCTAGGATATTAAACCATGGCGACCTAATAACCGGGCCAGAGCCAGGCCGGCTGGCGGCTTAAATTAAACAATAAACATCCAACTATAATCCGACAAGTAGAATTTAATTATTTATATTAATTAATTTCTCGGCGTGATATTAATTTAACGAGGGCCTATAAACTGCGATAAATATACTCCGGAAAATGAGGGTAATGAAAAGAGGGATGTTGAGTGAAAGAAATTTTCTCCGCCTGCGATTCAGACATTATCACCTGGTGCTCATTTTCAAATTTTCAAGATTATGGTAATTGATTAAGGTTTTTTATACGAACGTATTTCAGTGATATAATTGTCTATTCTCGCTAGATAATAGAATTTTCAAAATTGAGTGTACGAATTTTCACTGTTCCAATTGATTCACAGGTTGAATGATTCATGAAGGTGGGTCAAATCCTAAGTTTAAATACAGTCAAAATATTTAAAATCAATTTCGTTTGAATGTTGATCCCGTCCGTTTCTAGTAGGAGTTTCTCAGAAACTTAAAAAACTAGGTTCTAACACAATTACCCAACGCCTCCTGAACAACATTGTTGTCAAATTGTTCGATGCTCCCCCCTCTCTATCTAAAGTCAACATTATGAATTCCAAGCGCGAATTCACCCGAATGGGGACCGCGTTGAATATTAACATTAATTCACTTTAACCCCGTACCGTTGGCCCGGGGGCGGGGGGTGGGTGTTGCTGCCGCGAAATTAATTTATTTATTTACAGTCATTAGCGCGATACGATGTTATTACACGGTCATCAAATTATCTTGGTGCCTGTGATGACTTAATGAAAGCGGAATGCAATCAAACGACCGAAGGAGTAATGAGGGGGCTCGGTGGGGGCGGGGAGGGGCCGCTGTAAGTATTGCCGTTACACAATATTAGCCGCCGTATTAATCTTCTATTACATCACGGGGTAGGCGCTGGTTGTACGGAGGGGATGGGGGTTAGAAATTGGTAGGACTTGATTACTCGTTAAGACCTCGCCCCCCGCCATATCCAACGAAACTGGAGATGAGGAAGACACCGAGTAATCTCTCTGTCCTTCTCTCCTCCTTTTCTGGTCCCCCTTTCCTTCCTTATTCTTTCTATATATTTTTTTATCGAAGACCTCCCCATCACCATGCTCCGGGTTGCTGGGAAAAAGGTCCGTGGGGTTGGGCCTCCTCCTCCTTTCGGTGATTAACTTGAGGGCCTCTAGAGATGACGGATTACTTTCTATTGAGCAGGTCCGAGAGAGAGAGAGAGAGAGAGTGAGAGAGAGAGGAGGGGGAGGGAGTGAGTGGGTGGGTGAGTGAGTGGGGAAGGCATTTTAATGCTCAATACACCTACTGATCAATACCGGAGAGTAATGACGCCCCCCAACCCCCGTGCCAACCCGTCGTTCCGGATTGGTTCGATAGGCAAGGCCCGCCCTCTGGAAACTATCGGAAAATCAGACCTATTTGTGAGGGAAATTTGATGGCCTACACTTCAAGAGAACCTCCCTGTTCATTCGATTTTAAATTTTTAAATAGAATTTAGCCGCGGACGGCATAAAGGCATCAATTCGGTAGTTGAAGAACTGCTTCCTCGGTATAAAACACACCGATCTCAATTATCTGTACTGAGAGAACGTTGGAAGGAAGACCTAGTTCACCTAGTTCGGAAATGAAAGACATCTAACTGTTAAATCAAAATAACGTTTAATATTTTCCATCTATACCAACTAGAAAATGATAACAGTAATTTGAAGTAAGTATATGTATCAAAACACTATTTTGCTGGAAACAACATAATAATACTAAAGTTTAATAAAAGAGAAGATAAAAGATAGATGATTTTATTGGGGAAATAGAAGAATACCCTGTTCTAAGTTGTCAAGACGGCTGGAGATTACTTCGTGTTGCAGGCGATATCCGCCAGTGCCATAAATTACTGACGAAATGCTACTGGCAATTTCGAGAAACAAAAACTGCTACAACAAATCTGGTGCTGAATAAAATTGCTAGATTGATGGCGTATGCAAACAGTAATACGGCGCTGGTCGATACTAACCTTCATTACCCGACTGTAGTGCGGGATAGTATCAGGCGCCGTGCCTTCTTTTCTCTCATGGCTGATCTTGGCTAAAATATTTTTCCAACTCTTTCGAAGTCTATTTGTTTATAAATAAACTGACTGAATTCTAAAGTGGGATTTACAGTTATTTGAGCCCCGCGAGCAATAAATTCAAATTTACAACTGAATGAAATATGACCCTACACTGTGGTACGAACTAGGGACCAGTCCTAGCTGAACGTTGCTCTTGCGCGGGGTGACATCCAACCCTGTTATCTACTTATATTATCAGAATCAAGACGTCAGAAGGTCTTGAGAGGAAACCACTGCCAAACACCATTAAGGAAAGAGAAATAAGTAAGAAAAATGTTATCTATCTATCTAATTTGCTTAAAACATCTCCTTGGAATATCGGATTATTTTCAGTCATTAATATAACCAGACTATTATGTATAACTCGTCCTATATATTTCCATTATTGTTGCCATAAAGGCAATGTTCCGCAACTACATATTAGCAACATGCATAATGACTATATTGGGGAGTCGAGGCAGAACCAAAGGTACAGTTTCCTTTACTTGGTTGCCGTGGTTGTGGAGGGGGAGTTAACACGCAAACGCAATCATAATAAATACGGTATTACAGTGGGCGGTGAGCCCCAGAGAGGGCCGCAGCGGCGGAGGCTGGAGGGCAAACAGAGAAGGGTTGGGGGCTCGAACCGTGCACCCCGTTTGTGTGCCCAGTTATATTGGGCGGAAGTCCAAGTGGGGAAGCGAGAGGGGGGGCGGTCGTAGGGGGTGAACGAAAAAAAACAGAGTCGGACAACAAAACACAGTGTGGGCAACCGGGTGCCGAAAAATGGGGGAGGGAGGCCGCGATGAGACGGGCAGGGAGCGCCAGTACAATCAGAATTAGCGGCGGGAAATATAAAAAAAAATGTGGAACTGGATGGAATAAAATGAAAAACCGACGCTTACAAAAAAAAGGGAAATAAAAACGAATCGTGAATGCGTAATGGTGGAAGGAGGAGGGGAGAAAGTAACGTTTAGCGGCCAAATGAATTCCCCGAGGGGAATGGGCTGAACAGGAGGGTTCGGATGAGCGGGAGAAAATTTGGAAAGGATTATTTAGTTTTCCTGTTTATTGGATAACTGCGGTCGAGAAATATATTAGTCAATAACGAACAATTATTCCTGTATCAATAAAATACGGGTGTTTATCGTCCAAGTGAGATTCCAATAGGGGACTTGTATTTAGACGATTGCTATATCGCTTAATATGATTTACGAAACCTGAATGTTTGAATGCAAACATCGTAAAGACTGCTTCTAAGCATAACACAGATTTTACGACCACAGCTCCCGTAACATGCGTCCTACATACATGACAGATGGATGCGTCATAGAGTTCCTACCCTATGAATGTAAAATATCTGTAGTTGTGTTTATGTTCATATTAAATGAATAAAGGAAATTTCCATTATGAATGAGAACTTTTGACTCATACTACTTATTTTTTGTAGAGACTATTTTGAAATATAATCAGGAAGCAATTACCGTACGAATTGTATAGCACAAAATTTGCTCCAAAAGTATTGGTGGACTTTTAAAAAAGGCAAAATACAGGGAAGCGTACCCGGCAATCGGCGTACAGGCGTAGGGTATGGTAAAGGGTCTCGTCAGCCGACTATTGTTCTGTGGATCCTGACCGGTAAAAGGCCTGGGGGCGGGGCCCTCGGGCCGCTCACCCTCCACAGTTTTATTGGTTTATAAAACAGAAATCAGAAGGAAATCAGACCCTCGGAATATATCGCGGAGGGATCGCTTTCCACCCTCCCCCCATCCCTATCCAACTCTTCCACCGCTACCTTTTTACATTTGCGAGCGGAGCAGGCGGGCAGGCAGGTGGGAGGAGGGATGAATTTTACAAGATACCCCCGCCCCCACACCAACGCCACCCCATCGCCATTTCTACCGCGATTCGAACCCAGACATTCTTTATTGCGTTCGATTTCCCCCTTTCCACCGCACCCATCGAACCATGGGGCACGGACAAGGTGGAGGTTTGATACCCTGTTGGGCGTAGTTGTCGGGGGAGGAGGGTGGTGGGAGGGCGGGAGATCTGATTGGGACTGAGTGCTGGCGGATTTAGGATGAGGGGTTGGAGGGGAGCCGGCGGAAAAATTTATTTGCCATTGAGACGGCCGCCGCCGCCCCCACCGACCCACGGATTGTAAGCCCGGATTTAACGCGCCCCCGCGATTTGGCGAAAATAGCACCCCGTCCCCGTCCCCCCTTTCGGGGATAAATAAATAAGCCCGCGCGAACTCCTGAATGCTTTAAACCTATCCTCATCAATCTACTGCTGAAACAGGAAAACGTCGACGTAGATAGTGCGCCGGCAACCAGCGATTATAATTTGACATGAATACTGCCAATTTGTCAATCCTGGAGATCTAATTTGGATATCACAAAGGGATTAGGGAAGAATTAACTATTTTTAGCAATTCTCAGTTATAGCCTACCGATTTATTAGAGAGTGGGGTTTATGTAAATCTGTTCTTTTCCCATTTTTATTCCTACAGGCTCTAAAGTGTAAGTGGGTGAAGATGTGTGCGGGTTGTAGATTCGCCGCTCCCCGAACCGGTAATACAATTCCCGCGATAGAAATGTCATAAATTCGAAAAAACCTTTCCACAGCAAGCCTAATGCAGTTTGAGCCGAGGTTCTTTTCCTCAATCAACTTTTGCGGGTCGCTCTTTTCTAACGCTCAATTTATTCGCTCGTCGACAACAATTTCGGATGAGGAAATTGAGAAAACACTACGGGAATCTAGGTTGTTGATACCAAAGCAAGAAAGTAACAAACGCTACGATTCAAGCCACAGAATATAAAACGTGTAGACAAACCTTCGATCTGCGATTGACTCTATTGCAAAATAAGCCAGATTCCCACTCTAGATTTGAGGGGCTGGTTATTCTTACCTGAAACAAAATATAATATTTTTAGTAATAAATAAAAAATATGTTAAAAGAAACATAATAATAGAAAATTATTAAACAATATAACTTAATATAAGAATTAATTTCAATCTCTTCCATTCAGAGTTATTTCAATACTTTCTTCCGCCGGTATTGAATATGACGGTCTGATTGCACTTTGTATGTCAATTTAAACATTAAATAGAAATATGTTATTCTTAATTTCCTTAATAGCCAGGTTTGTGCTTCCAGACCTGGCTGCCAAGAGCCACAGGCTTAATAGAATACAGGTACACTTAACCATAACACAATTTTGCCCTCGCTTTCCGTACTTCGAATGAGTTCGCTCATTTCGTTTAGATATCGAGAGTTCAATGAATTTTAGAAAAGGTTCTTGGTCAAAGCTGAATGTGATGATGACCAAAGAGCAAAAATATTCGCGGTGGAGAATATCGAATTTTAAAAAGGAATGTGGTCAAGGGGAGGCCGGTGAGACGGACGGGAAAATGGAGTAGGCGTGGGCCGTGGCCGGCCGCCGGGGGACTGGGAAAGGGAAAAAATCTTGTAAGTTTTTATTAGAGACAACGGGCCCGCATTTCCTTGGGCGGGGAGTCCTCCCGTCCCCGTGTAATTTCACGCCGACTGAGCACCGAAGCCGCCCCCGGGCTATGAAGTCCCCGCCCCCCGGACCGCGCCCACGCCGACATACAATAATGTTTTGTAATGCACCGCCCCCCATCCCCCTCCCCCCGAGCTGTCCAGGAGGCCTTCCGCCGTCTCAAATATAACTGATGTTTAATTTTCAGGCTCCCGGTGCTCTTTCCTCCCTTATATATTTTTTCTTCCCCCTTTTCGGCCCGTCCGGCCGACGGATTGTGGCGGCCTCCGCGGGTCCAGTTTCCGCCCACTTCCACCCGGCAGCCACACAAGGGTTGAAAAGGTAATTTTTAAACTAGAAGAAGCGCAAATTTACTTCTTGGGGACACCGAAAAACATGCATCAACGTTTAAAAAACGAGTCTTTTATAAATACAGTTAAATAATTAATCATATTGATTTTTCTACATAGCACCTGCTAATAACAAGAGTTACTTCTGGCCATTGAATGTAATTACTGTTACTGAAGTACACTCAAAAGCGTAAGATTTTAAATCAGTACTAATGTATGGTGACATTATACAAATCTCATGATTATTATTAGTATAATGTATTTTGATGCCAAACATTTCATTACTAATTATTATTTATACATCTTGTACAAAGGATTGTGGTAGAAAAAATTTGCGAGTTGACTAATGTTTATCCATCAAAATTACTACGCGTGCCTGCTTTGAATAATTTGTCATCTAGATGAATCTGCATTTCAGCGCCCTTCTAAATAAGATTTGTACAGACTTCAAAGAGACAGGCAAAGCGCAGCGTTCTGCGAACTTTGAACGACGCCCTCAACAGAATTAAATGAGAATAATGGGAGCAGGAAGATCCTAGTAATATCGTTGGATATCCTAGAAACGATTTTGGTAATTAATTATCCTTTGACGTCTGGGCATATCGCGACGACACTTTTTGTTATATTTCATTACTCAGTTTTTTAAAATTAACTTCGAGGATATATTCAAATTTATGTGTCCGGATGCTGGGGCTGGGAGGGTGAAAATTTCAGCGCGTGTCCGGGAATGGAGGGAGCGGCGGGACTTAAATCGGATTTATTCCGCGTCCTCCTTCGCCCCGCCCCGCTCCCCCTCACCGTGCCATAAGGGTTCTGGCAGATTGCAATAATTCATAAAAGAGACGCGAAGGGTAAGATTTCTGGTTCGAAGATTAATCCCGTAGCGGGGTTGGGGCTGGTTTTGATGGGGCCTGGGGGTGTTTCGTCGAAATATGGGTGCCGCTGCGACGGGGGCTCTGAGGACGTCGCCCCATTAATATATAATTCGCAGGAAAGGGATGGCTGCTCGACGCCGTTATGCGAGTGCACTTTGTTTCTCCCAAACGACGATTGAATTTCCACTGTCGCGCTAACGCAGGCAGGAGAAGTAATATTACTTCGTGTAAAGTAATAACACTAAATGCAAATTACATTTTCAAACCGAGTTATGGTTTTCTTTTTTTTTCAACTGACATTTTTCGATCTTTTTCTATGAAATTAACTATAGTTATTCTGTGAAACTGTTTTACAAACTGTAGGAAATATGGAATTAGTTAATAAAGAACAACAAGTATGTATTTTATAATATTTGCTCGGCCAAATTGTATAGCAAAATTTTTGAAGTTCATATTCTTTCACTAAATTCCATCAGTTACACAATAAATATTAGGTTGAAATATTTTGTTAGCCTTACACATTTCACGAATATTATTTCTTATTTTATAGGATTCATGGTATATAGGAAACCGCGATTTTAATTAATTTTCACTTTATATTTTATAACGTGGGAATAAAGGGATAGTGGAAAATTAGGTGGGGCCAATAAAGATAGGTCGCTTTCTGATAATCCCTCTAACGCTTACTGAGTCTCTATTGGCACAGTAGTGCAATTTTCAAGACACATGTTGCATTGACACTGGTTTTTTTTGCATCGAAAGATTAATGCGATCGGGGGATCGTTTCGAGGGCTGCAAATCGGAAATAACAATGAGCGGGACTTGCAAGTAAGCAGCACAGCGCTCATAGATCCATCGGCGAATTTTAGTTCGGGGAGGAAGGCGGCCGTTGCAAATGAAAATAGATTATACGGGGGTAGAATGCGAAGGGAAAAAATATCCAATATAGGCATGGGGGGCGTGATCCCCGCAAATGGATGAGGGGGTGTTGGTGTGAGGTTTTTTATTTTTTATTTTGTTATTCAATCCCCGGCTACAAACTGTTACCGGAGCCAATAAAACGCAATAAATTACTGGGGGGAAATCTAATAAGCTTTAGAACGGGTAAGAGGGGCGCAGTGTTAGCGTTGAAAAAACAGTTAAGAGAGGCGGAATAGCGCCTGGGTCCCAGACCTCACACAATATATAGCCAGTGGCGGTGCGTGCGAGCGCTAGCCCTTTACTATCGATTTTGTCTAGCCCTCCCCCGGGACCGGGGAGTCCTTGTATTCGCTCACACGTAGACCTTCGGGGGGGAAAACAGCATATGCACCGAAGCGAATAGGAATTGCACGGATGAACGACAGACGCGACTCTCTCGACACCAGTAAAGGTCCCCATGATGTTGGTCCATCGAGCGTATCTCACCCAAGAAAGTACGCCAAATCCTCTGTATTCAAACAGTAAAGGCATCTTTAAAACAATCGTAGAAATACCAATTAGATTCGACTATAGACATAAAATTACAACTGGAGGAACCGCATTTTTAGTCCCCCACTTGTCACGATACAATAGCAGTATATTCATCTCGTAATGTAAACGTGTATTCAATATGTGGAAGTGTATAGTGTCCCTACAGTATAAAATTGTATAAATTAAAATTTTAAATTATAAATTGGAAAATCCGAACTCGAATTAAGAGCTGCTTATATGTCTGGAATTTGACTGTAGTCTTTAATAATCGCAAATTGTTGGCGTCAGGGATTGAGTCTGGACTAACAGTCCGGAGTGCACGGAAAGAATGTTCCGAAATATCCGAGATGCAGTGAATGGGGCCGAAGAAGAAAAAAGTTATTGGTAGGAAAGGGGGAGGTGACGCAGACCCGCCGTTCAGGCTGGGACCGAGGGTGAACGAATCAACAGTTATTGAGTTGTGGGGGGGGGAGGACCCCGATGAAGGGGACGTCCCATCCCATTTACAGTATTAGTCGGTATGATTGATTGCCAAGAGCAAGGACGGCGCGGGCGGCGGGGGATGGTTCCGTTGTAACAGCATACGAATAGACGCAGCGCTAGATGGAGACCGCACTGCCCTCAGTTGCAGTAATGAACCGTATACTTTTCTCTTCTACACAAATAAATCCAAATCGATATTAAAATTCGTGAATTACTCAATTAAGGATCAAATGCTCAAAGGGTGCAATAATAAGGATGGAAAGGACCAAGTAAATATTTGACACTGATTAATATTTCACGGTAGAGATATTTCAGCAATAATATTTTAAATGAACTAATTAACGGTTTTGCTACCATGGGTTTTTTATTTTTTCATAGACTGCTGTAAATATAGACATTTCAGTGAAGTGTTTTAGAAAACTAATCCTTCATCCAAACACGTTTGTGCAACGACGCGTCTCTTTTTCAGCCAATATTATTACAAGTATTACACTTTTAATCATTTATAATGTATTACCTACTACGATGACATTCAGCAGTTAATACAAGCATTCTGTCACCAGCGTTCGTTTAAAGCATTACTTACTAATTTAGTTCGTGGAGCCCATTAGGGGTTATCCTCTTGATTGATCTGAAGGCCAAAAGTATCATCTGAGAGTTGATCAGATTTGAGGAGGGGCATTATGCATTAATCGAACAGGGGGCTCTCCCGGTCGCGTTATATCGCGTTGTTCGTCGGCAAGACAGCGTGAAAATCCCTCCGGGACCTCATGTTACTCATAGAGTGGGTCAAATCCCCTCGGGGAAATATACAACGAGCCTGATGACACAACGCAATTGGGATTACGCCTCATCAATCCGGCGGTTGGTGGTGCTCACGCTATTTTTCACGATATCCTCTCCGCCCTGTCAATACTACCAGCAAACCTTACCTAACTAGCTAAATAGATAATTCCGAAAGTTCACATTTAACCCATCAAACGGCCAGATGTGAACGTATAATAATGAGAATGTACAATGAATTAAACAAAAAAAATTTCCATATATTTTGTAGATTAAATTAAAAAATGTATGGACTATATTCGCTCGACCACAAAAAAGAGCTCCTCTCAGTAATAAAGCTGAAAACAGCTAAATTCGAGACGAAATTTTTTTTGTACTAATTTATTCCTCTACCCCGATGGTTCTTTCTCGCTGTTGGTTCCTCCCGGCGAATCTTCATTAGGGATACTTTTTCTCGTTTCCGAACAAAGCGCCCTATCCCTGTCCCCTCCCCACGTGGAGGCGTCTCATTTTCTACTGACAGTGGGAGAAATCTTGCAGCAGGAAAAGAATCTCTGGGGGAAAAAATCCTTGAACGCGCTGAAAAGTGTTGCCGCAAGCTGTGTGAGCACCGAGGCTCAAAGAGCCCTTCCGGTTTCATCGGGGACAGTCCGTGACCCAATTGTCGATAGCTCTGTTTGTATCTCAGAGACTCACAGTGGCAGTTTATTTAATATTATGTTGGCGCACAGTCGTTATTGAATAATTATACAGTCAATGTACATGAAGTTGTACGGGAATAAACTGGGGAAACCTCTTCCAACTGATATGAGCTTCACTGCCTACAGGAAAGTTATAACTGTACGCTCATTAGAGTTGATATATGACCGTTGGGGCGTGCGTTACTTAGCTCCAAATTGATGTACTAGGTTTTGTATTTGCGTTCAGCGTATGTTTTAGGTAGAGCGGACTTGTCTACCCCCCGGGGGATGATGGGAGGGGGATGGGGGATGGTGGTAAAATCGATGCCAGTTGGCCGACCTATTCCCCCGGACCTAATCCAGGAGCGATCGCTCATCCTTTCAGCTCACTGGGCCACAACACGTGTCGGCTAGCCTCCCTCAACCCCCTCCATCAACCCTCCGCCACCACCACGAACAGGCGTCAATGCTGTTTATTTCGTCGTAGGTCACAAATCGCACCTAGCAAGGCCCAGAGTGTACCCGGTTCGCGGCTTCTAATCCATTAGCTGTTGTTTAGAAGGGGGTCGGGTTTAGGCGGATTATTACGGCCAGCACTCGCTTGTATTGTCCGCATCATGAAGGATTACAGTTCATCTTAAGTTCTAGTCCCTGATTATGAAAATTACACTCATTGTAATACTAGAGTCGGTCACATTCATTGATCCGCCTTGGACTCTACGATTTGCCCTCTCCCGCCAACTTCAGAACCCATTGGACGACTTCTACTCATTTGATTATCCAACATTCAGGAATTTCGATGTTTCGTTCCCTTAACATACTCTACTTTAACATGGTGTGGTTCCACCACTAGAGAATTAGTCTCCGTTCTGCAAGACCTCCGTTTATTTGCTCCCTCAACAGTATCCTGCAATTATTCTTGTCCAATATTTGCATAGGATCTCTACCTACTGTCCCTGCCGCTGAGCCATCCCCACAAATTTACACCCTGACGCTTATTTCTAGTGAAAGAAGCGACAAATTTGCTGAATGCAATGGCAATATTAAAATTCCGACCTAATCAGTAAAATAACGCGGTCTGAAAATTAAACAGTCTCGTATAAAAGAAAATTAAATTCTCGTATATTGTACAGGTAACGGTTTCTGACCACAATTTCCAATATTCTGAGGTTCAAAAATTTAATTTTCTACAAATTGAAGTTAATTTGTGGTAATAACCGAACAGGTTCACATACAATTTGACTGCTTTCGAACCCGAAAATATGTTATTATAGATACCGCCAGTTCCATTTAAAAGTAGAGAAAAAATTCTTCTGTACCAGCTATACCAGCTACTTTTTTGGGAGTTCCATATTATTTACCTTCACTTGGAGTTATGAGCAAAGGGCGGAGCGGTGTAGGTTTCCCCCTAGCCCCGAATCAATCGAAAGGTAAAAGAAAGATATACGTGTCGCCGGCCCATAATATGGATATACCCCGTGCCCCTCCTACCATCATACTGAAACTTCCTTTCACCCTCTTTATCTCCCTTTCTCTTCAGTTTTCTTCTCTCTCTCTCTCTCCGTTGTCTAACCTGCGAGACACAGCTTTTCGGACCGGGGCGAAGAGAAAGAACTGACACGCGTTTGATGTATCGCCCCGCCCAGAGGCACAATGCGAACCGACAGTTAATCGAAGTGGCGGCCGGAGGGGGATAAATTCGATTCCCCCTCACTTATTACTCTTCAAATACTACAGTGAATTAAAAAAAAATAGAAATTGTTACTTCACTATATACTGGGGCTGTAGCCGCAGAAATACTTTTAGTTAGAAGGGGATTTATCCAACAGTAAATCAGTATGTGAACAAAATAAATAATTATACTATACTATTATATTTATACTATAGAAATATTCTTCGAATATTATTTGATATAATAAGTCCTCAATTTTCCCGTGCGAAAAAATTGCCGATCGAATTGCTCTCTCTTCACGACAACGAAACATAATTTTCCAAGACATGCATACAATGCATACTAAAAGAGCTTTCTGATTCCGGTTCAGACCTCTATTACCCGCGTATTATTTGCTCCTAATTGTTAATAATAACATTAAGAATTGTTTATATTTTTTAAGCGCTAATAGCAAAAATGTCTGAACGTCATACTGAATTACACTGAAGACCGGTATTTACAACATTTATTACATTTCCTTTACAATATCCCGTTTCGCGTTGTTCCCCAAATCTGTAATTACAATAGTGGGCAAACAACTTAATTGATAACCGCCGCAGAACCCGCCAATTTTGAGACTCCATCTACCGAATAATTGTTGCAATTGCAAACAACGACGATTTCCAATATTGGCACAATCATAATTTGGATACGGCTCGGATTTGGAAAGCGGAGGACGATTGGCGGGCTAGGGCGAAATTATAAGGCGCGGCCCGAACGTCACCAAATTGATACGCAGTTGGCGCTATTACAGAGGTGTGGAATATATTTTTTTTTGTCTGTTAGGTAAAGCTAACAATCGAATCCGAGCAGCGGCGGGGGCCCTCTCTCCTCCACCAAATAAGCCCGAACACCTCACACCCCGGGCCCCGTTCGTAATTAGTGTCGCCGCCGCCGAATTACGGCCGATTAAGCTAATCAATTGTTTGGCGCCGCCGTCCCTCCCTCTCCAACCCTCAACCACCCCACCACCCCCTGCACCGCATACAAACCCTTCAACCGGCAGAAATAATTGGGCCATCCCCGGCAGCCCGAACATCCAGCTCTCCACGGTTTCCCATTTGCGGGCGGCCGCGGAGTTTGATTGACGCCCCCGCCCCGCCCCGCCCCCGCCCCCATCACCACGGACAGGCGGTCTGATTGACGTGACGTATCGACAAACCGTCAGTCCGCGTTAACGTCCGCCGCCCCCTCCCCGCCCCGTGACAGAACCCACGGCCATAGCCGACCGGCCCCGGCTCTACGACTTGATTTCGAAAATTGTTTTATGAATTTTCGGACAGTGCCCTACTCGGATTCGGAGCCGCAGTACTGACGCTATAGCTCCTCGGGCAGATTCTTTAAATTGGACAGTATCGATGGGAGGGCCCCATGGGGCGTAGAGTAGGACCGTCTAACCTGTAAGCATGAGTCACCTCAAAGTTGTACAAATACGCCAGTGGTGAAAGGTCTTATCGGTGCATAAATTATATTAAATTTAGTACTGTGATACCTATACCAGAGTCATGAATACGCCAGTCAAAATTTGTTTTGTCAAAACTCCAAAACACATGAAAACAGAAGTCACGGTGATCTGAAAGGCGTTACTAAAACAGAGAATGAGAGGGCACAATTTTAAACAAAATATGTATAAAACTGTCTACATACCTACAGAAGGGGCTGACACCTTATGAAATGGTCCTTACCTGCAGTAAGGTCGGTTTTCTAGCTTATATACTTAGTTATTGTATAAGCCCTTCTCCTAAATAACGATGGTTACAAACCATCCACCACAATACGGGTGAAACGTATCATATTATGTAGCAATACTTGTAATACTATTAATCAGAATAAAACGCTGATAATATAATTGTCCTATTTATGTCCCCGTTATATCTTCTAGATTTTTTATTTTTGTTATACATACAGTTTGCCCGCATGACATGGATGTATGCAATTTCGATTGAAAGCGGTAATTTTCAGACCCATTATACATTCCACTCCGTAATAAATTATGCAGCGATCATTACGGGAATAATTGTGCGGGGCAATTTCATACCGCATTATTATCAATAATCGCTTTGCCATCTTTTTGTTTTTACACGGAATCAATAAAAACGATTTGTACGATTACGGTTATTTGTTAGGGAGGAAAGAGGGCTACGAAAGGTCGGTCAGGCTTGAAACATTCCTTCTACTAAGTAATTTATATGTTCCGCGATAATAACGGAGCGGAACATTTGAATACAACGCTTTTGAAATTGCAAATTTAAACAAATTTGCTTAAATCATGCAGGGGGAGAAGACTGGAGCCGACATATCTGGAAGACAATGTATGCTTATCTAATGGCTGCGGGAAGTTTGCGTTAATATTTTGAAGTTGCTCGGAAATTAATACAAATTTGGACGCAGTGATACTTGATTAACTCTTAATCTTGATTTAGTTGAAAATTTTATAAAAATTTTATTCCCGCCAACGCCTTAAT
This sequence comes from Lethocerus indicus, assembly GCA_019843655.1. Lineage (NCBI taxonomy): Eukaryota > Metazoa > Arthropoda > Insecta > Hemiptera > Belostomatidae > Lethocerus > Lethocerus indicus. The sequence continues at coordinate 18,922,744 of JACDQD010000008.1, forward strand.
AAGGGCCTCGTATAATGAAATATTCCTGTCTCGGCGATTTCATTTTCCCTTGCATTCATTTCTTCTCCTCGGTTCCCTTTTCCTTTCCGGCCGGTTCAATTTATCCTATTTCTCGTGTGCATCGTACTTCCTTCAATTACAGTTAATAAGTATTTCCAGCGATAACCGGCCCGACTCGCACTAATCCCGGTATCTAGGTCACCTACTTAGTATTTATGAAAATCTCATAACTCAAGGTATGAGTTGGGGTAAGCTCCGGCAGCTTTCATACGGGTAAGATACCCGCCGCATTCATGGCAGATGGGATGAACAAGATTGCCGCTTCCTCTCTGCATATTATTTATTTTATATTTCTGAGTAGTAATATGATGAACTTGATCTAGGACCACAGTTAAATGATTTCGTCGCATTTATGTGTGTATGCACATACAAAGGACACCATGTGCGTCTAGCAATACGTAGCCTTCAAACTGATATAGCGCGGCAAATTACTGTCTACTCAACCCAGGTTACTGACACCACCAGTGAACTGGAAGTTGTAAGACCAGATACTTGAAGTTAGCCGCCCTAGTATCACAGTCCCTTTGACAGCCCTACTATAAACCCTTCTATACACTCAACTACTTGTGTAGCTCTGTAGAATAGCTAGTAGATAGTAAAAACTAACCTAGACATTCCAGTCAAACGCACACACAGAGTCTGAGTAGAACTTCTGTAGGTATGTAACTGAAGTATAAACTTTCGTTATTTATTGTTAATTCCTATGGTGTTTAAAACTGTACTCTCAATCTCTTTTATAATTAAACACCTTTTCAGATCACCCTTCCTTCTGGATAACAATGAGAGAATTTTAAAACCATAAAAAATTAGGTAGATTTCGAGAACTATTCTGTGTTTTACTTCCTTTCTGCTTTGTTGTTATTAGAGAGGAGGGTAAACGAGGAGCAGAATAGAGTTGGCTGTAATCCCCCCAACCACGACCAGACCGGAGTAAGTTACAAAATTTAACAGCTATTAACTCCCCAAAGTCTGAAGACGCTATAACGAATTCATCCGATAATGGCGGCGTTTAAGTAGGAGCAGGAAGAGCGGAGAAGTAGAGAGCCCAGCGAAAATGTCCTCCTGTCAATCGCCGTTTTCGCAGGTTTGGCATCAATCGATTCCTGAATTCGTTATTTCGTGTATTGTGAAATCTCAAACTGGTTGCCGTTTGAAGAAACACGATAGAAGAAGAGTGCATAGTGAACGGTGCAATTTTACTATGCTAATAGACCTGTCAACAGGAACGTTTCAGGAAGCTCGATCCTCCCTTAGTTTACAAGGTTTACGACAAATAATATTATTAGCATTATTTGGAATCAAGCCACTCCCCACCCCGGGGCCGCAAGAACGGTACTCGATTCGCATAAAATTAGCATAACCACTCCGCTCCCTCCCACCAACCCCACTCCCCGTCCCCTCCCGGCCATTAAAATAATTCCTCCGTATCCAATCCCCATCCCTCGCTCATAAAATGGAGATTAATTCTATAAAACTTTTATACATAAAATTCGACGACGTTTAATCGGTTTACGGACGGTTATTGCAATAGTAAGGAGCCTTCTGGCGTTTAATTTGTGCCCAACGGGGCGATGTCACCGCTAGGGGTGCAATTATTTTATTTTACGGGCGCGGAGTTATCAATTTTGATTAAAAACCATAAATCGCGAGGTACTCCCCCCACCCACCCTTCCAAAACAGTTCCAAGGGACCCTCTTAGCAAGAATAACGCCCTCCCTCTTCTGGGGAGAATCTCAGTGGGCCATAATCACCTGTGGGAACGGACAACTGGCCGGGCCGCAAGCAAACCAGGTGGCACGCTCCAGAATTAGAGGTGAACCCGAAAGAATTATAATCCAATCAAAGACCCCGATTTGTACAGGTCTTTTTTCTCAATTTAAAGACGACGGAGATTACTCTGCAGAAACCTACTCCATCATTTAAGTTGTGATATTCCCCCCCTTATCATATTTATTTATATTTAAACTTTATCATCGTTAAGTCTTTCATATTTATTGCTGGGGTGGAACGGCTCCAAAACCCACAAGGCTCAATTTTTCTGAAATTTATTCAGAAGACTATAAGAAAAAATCATTAATTTTATAAATCAAACTGCGATAGTTTCAATATTCAGAGAAGATACCGAGGGTGATATCCAAGTATTCCCACCAAACATATACCAAATAGGAGATTCAATTTGTATGAATTAAAATTTACTATTGAATGGTTGAGCACCTGTCTCTCGGTCCCCCTACTTTCACCCTTATACCGAAATGTTCTAAAGGAATTTTAATTCAGTCAGTTTTAATCGGTAATTGTTGTTGGTAAAATCCGGATAAGAGGTTTGGAGCCGTCGATTAGGTCCGCGCCGAGTAGCACACGTCGGGCGTAATGGCGACAGTCGAACGCGGGCTCACTTTCATTAGTTCGGGGGCGGCTGTGGGTGGGGGCCGGCAGGGGTTTAGCGTCGCGCTAATGTTATTGCCCCCCGACAACCCTTCTCGTCGGTAAAACATCTCATTTCGGAGTACGGCCGGAGGGCTTGTTTGATTTGGGCGACAGAGGGAGGGATGGAGGGAGGGTGGTGGAGGGGGCGAGGAGTGTGATTAGCGGCCGTATGACACATCTAGCTCGGGGCTCGAAATTAAACTGCCTGTTAAACCGCCGGGGGACCGCCCACCCATGCCACTCTCATCGCTCCTGTTTGTTTTGACGGGGCTACTCGTGTTATTTAAAATGCCAAACCGATGACTATGAGGGTCTCATGTTAACGACGTACGCGAAATGGTAAAGTATTAATAAAAAGGTAATGTCGAACCCCCCAGCCCTTGAGAATAAACTCTCCCCCAACTAATTATACCGTAAAATATTCAATTTTTATTCATTCCTCATTTACGAATAGGGCGTTACACAACACACTAACGCATACAAATGAATGATACTTTAATAGGAATGCGAACACGAATTAACTGTTTTCATGTTATCCAATCTCTAATATTTTAAAAAAAACAAATATCTAGTGACATTTTCCTGCAAATTTCCTTATTTCCCACGGGGCGTATGGGAATAAATTTCGGCCCCTTCATTGGTTCCATGACACGAGCAAATTATATAATACCGGCTCGAATCTCGTTATCGGAGTAGGTTGGAACGAGAGATAAAAACGGAATTGTCCCCCGGGTTCGTTATTAGCAGTGGCGGACGACACAACCCCGTTGCGCAATTCCCAATTTAAAACGTAGGCCAGCTCTCCCCCCCCTCCAGAATTAACGCCAGGAATTCAATGTGATTTGTTCCCGCCGCTTTGTCCAAACTCGACCTTTTGCGACGGAGGCCCCATAAGCCTATTACGCAACTGTGAAGGAAACCCGAATTTCTATTGAAATCAGAGGCGAAATACTGGGCGAACTTTGAGCCCTACCACTTCCCAGTTCGGCTCTGGATATATTTCACTAGAGCGATTCAAGAAGCACGATTTGGAAATGGTTTAGAGAGAATAAATATTGAAATATAAATGCAAGCCATATTAACGTAAGGCAACAATAATTATGTCAATTTTAATAGAGTTTGTAAAAACTGCTCACAACGCTATATGAGAAGTGTCCCTAATAGATATCGCTAATAATATTACTAGTGATGTACGACAGTGGCCTAGTTTAATACACTAATACATTTAGGCTATTAAAATGTTGTCCCGCTTTATTGCGAAGGCCTTTCCAATCTTCTAGCGTGTTATGCTAATGCGTGTAGGGGGTTCGGAGGGGGTGTATCTCATTTCAAACGGGTGACTGTACGCCGTTTGATTCGGCCCGCCAGTAAAGTTGAAAGGGCCTATGCGAGAGATTAGTCGCCCGGCGACCTCCCTCATGTCGACTCCTAATTTAAATTCAAATTCGGTTTTAATACTCCCGTTATATTGAAAAAACTCCACCCCCCCCCTCCACGGCCACTGCGCCAAAGGACGCACGAAATACTCATTACCTGAACGACCCCTTGTTTGGTCCGACCTTCGACTCAGGGTGTTTTCTCCTTGCAATTAGACCGCGCGCAAATAAAGTGCGCGTGCTAGATTGGCACGGCCCATGAGACGAGCCATGCGTAAGGTCGCCAGGTAATACTGCATGGGGGGGGGGGGAAATCTTATGTCTCACATGAAATTAGACACCGTTTAATTTCTCTTCGCCCCGATAAAAATTGGGTCCTCGGTTAGAAGAATATGTTATTGCACAATTTCAAATTACGTTAAGAAAATAACCCCATGTGGGCCTACCGGGTTCGAAATATAAGTGATTTCATGTCTCATCTCACTGTACTGCTGACGACCGCAGCATTCCATTAGTAATTAGCAGGCTTATGTACACTGACCACGATCTAATACGGGCAAAACTGCTGTTCGCGAAAACCTAGGCTCCTAAAAAATGACTACCGTTCATTCCATCGGGTCTGCACTAAAGTTTAAGAGGTTAAACTAATTATTCCAAATGTTAGTAATCACCCTAATGAGTTTGCTGGCGTCTACGAACTCGTCACGTTTAATTAGTTGATATCTGGAACTGAATAGAAAATGCTCGACGCCCTCTCTTAATTTCACTTAATAAAGTAATA